>CM071159.1:0-5000000 GCA_036417725.1 Clanis bilineata
CTGAGTAACCTAACCTAACCTAACCTAACTAACCTAACCTAACCTAACCTAACCAACCTAACCTAACTAACTAACCCTAACCTAACCTAACCTAACCTAACCTAACTAACCTAACCTAACCTAACCTAACCTAACCTAACCTAACCTAACCTAACCTAACCTAACCTAACCTAACCTAACCTAACCTAACCTAACCTAACCTAACCTAACCTAACCTAAACTAACCTAACCTAACAACAACCTACTAACCTAACCTAACCTAACCTAACCTAACCTAACCTAACCTAACCTAACCTAACCTAACCTAACCTAACCTAACCTAACCTAACCTAACCTAACCTAACCTAACCTAACCTAACCTAACCTAACCTAACCTAACCTAACCTAACCTAACCTAACCTAACCTAACCTAACCTAACCTAACCTAACCTAACCTAACCTAACCTAACCTAACCTAACCTAACCTAACCTAACCTAACCTAACCTAACCTAACCTAACCTAACCTAACCTAACCTAACCTAACCTAACCTAACCTAACCTAACCTAACCTAACCTAACCTAACCTAACCTAACCTAACCTAACCTAACCTAACCTAACCTAACCTAACCTAACCTAACCTAACCTAACCTAACCTAACCTAACCTAACCTAACCTAACCTAACCTAACCTAACCTAACCTAACCTAACCTAACCTAACCTAACCTAACCTAACCTAACCTAACCTAACCTAACCTAACCTAACCTAACCTAACCTAACCTAACCTAACCTAACCTAACCTAACCTAACCTAACCTAACCTAACCTAACCTAACCTAACCTAACCTAACCTAACCTAACCTAACCTAACCTAACCTAACCTAACCTAACCTAACCTAACCTAACCTAACCTAACCTAACCTAACCTAACCTAACCTACCTAACCTAACCTAACCTAACCTAACCTAACCTAACCTAACCTAACCTAACCTAACCTACCTAACCTAACCTAACCTAACCTAACCTAACCTAACCTAACCTAACCTAACCTAACCTAACCTAACCTAACCAACCTAACCTAACCTAACCTAACCTAACCTAACCTAACCTAACCTAACCTAACCTAACCTAACCTAACCTAACCTAACCTAACCTAACCTAACCTAACCTAACCTAACCTAACCTAACCTAACCTAACCTAACCTAACCTAACCTAACCTAACCTAACCTAACCTAACCTAACCTAACCTAACCTAACCTAACCTAACCTAACCTAACCTAACCTAACCTAACCTAACCTAACCTAACCTAACCTAACCTAACCTAACCTAACCTAACCTAACCTAACCTAACCTAACCTAACCTAACCTAACCTAACCTAACCTAACCTAACCTAACCTAACCTAACCTAACCTAACCTAACCTAACCTAACCTAACCTAACCTAACCTAACCTAACCTAACCTAACCTAACCTAACCTAACCTAACCTAACCTAACCTAACCTAACCTAACCTAACCTAACCTAACCTAACCTAACCTAACCTAACCTAACCTAACCTAACCTAACCTAACCTAACCTAACCTAACCTAACCTAACCTAACCTAACCTAACCTAACCTAACCTAACCTAACCTAACCTAACCTAACCTAACCTAACCTAACCTAACCTAACCTAACCTAACCTAACCTAACCTAACCTAACCTAACCTAACCTAACCTAACCTAACCTAACCTAACCTAACCTAACCTAACCTAACCTAACCTAACCTAACCTAACCTAACCTAACCTAACCTAACCTAACCTAACCTAACCTAACCTAACCTAACCTAACCTAACCTAACCTAACCTAACCTAACCTAACCTAACCTAACCTAACCTAACCTAACCTAACCTAACCTAACCTAACCTAACCTAACCTAACCTAACCTAACCTAACCTAACCTAACCTAACCTAACCTAACCTAACCTAACCTAACCTAACCTAACCTAACCTAACCTAACCTAACCTAACCTAACCTAACCTAACCTAACCTAACCTAACCTAACCTAACCTAACCTAACCTAACCTAACCTAACCTAACCTAACCTAACCTAACCTAACCTAACCTAACCTAACCTAACCTAACCTAACCTAACCTAACCTAACCTAACCTAACCTAACCTAACCTAACCTAACCTAACCTAACCTAACCTAACCTAACCTAACCTAACCTAACCTAACCTAACCTAACCTAACCTAACCTAACCTAACCTAACCTAACCTAACCTAACCTAACCTAACCTAACCTAACCTAACCTAACCTAACCTAACCTAACCTAACCTAACCTAACCTAACCTAACCTAACCTAACCTAACCTAACCTAACCTAACCTAACCTAACCTAACCTAACCTAACCTAACCTAACCTAACCTAACCTAACCTAACCTAACCTAACCTAACCTAACCTAACCTAACCTAACCTAACCTAACCTAACCTAACCTAACCTAACCTAACCTAACCTAACCTAACCTAACCTAACCTAACCTAACCTAACCTAACCTAACCTAACCTAACCTAACCTAACCTAACCTAACCTAACCTAACCTAACCTAACCTAACCTAACCTAACCTAACCTAACCTAACCTAACCTAACCTAACCTAACCTAACCTAACCTAACCTAACCTAACCTAACCTAACCTAACCTAACCTAACCTAACCTAACCTAACCTAACCTAACCTAACCTAACCTAACCTAACCTAACCTAACCTAACCTAACCTAACCTAACCTAACCTAACCTAACCTAACCTAACCTAACCTAACCTAACCTAACCTAACCTAACCTAACCTAACCTAACCTAACCTAACCTAACCTAACCTAACCTAACCTAACCTAACCTAACCTAACCTAACCTAACCTAACCTAACCTAACCTAACCTAACCTAACCTAACCTAACCTAACCTAACCTAACCTAACCTAACCTAACCTAACCTAACCTAACCTAACCTAACCTAACCTAACCTAACCTAACCTAACCTAACCTAACCTAACCTAACCTAACCTAACCTAACCTAACCTAACCTAACCTAACCTAACCTAACCTAACCTAACCTAACCTAACCTAACCTAACCTAACCTAACCTAACCTAACCTAACCTAACCTAACCTAACCTAACCTAACCTAACCTAACCTAACCTAACCTAACCTAACCTAACCTAACCTAACCTAACCTAACCTAACCTAACCTAACCTAACCTAACCTAACCTAACCTAACCTAACCTAACCTAACCTAACCTAACCTAACCTAACCTAACCTAACCTAACCTAACCTAACCTAACCTAACCTAACCTAACCTAACCTAACCTAACCTAACCTAACCTAACCTAACCTAACCTAACCTAACCTAACCTAACCTAACCTAACCTAACCTAACCTAACCTAACCTAACCTAACCTAACCTAACCTAACCTAACCTAACCTAACCTAACCTAACCTAACCTAACCTAACCTAACCTAACCTAACCTAACCTAACCTAACCTAACCTAACCTAACCTAACCTAACCTAACCTAACCTAACCTAACCTAACCTAACCTAACCTAACCTAACCTAACCTAACCTAACCTAACCTAACCTAACCTAACCTAACCTAACCTAACCTAACCTAACCTAACCTAACCTAACCTAACCTAACCTAACCTAACCTAACCTAACCTAACCTAACCTAACCTAACCTAACCTAACCTAACCTAACCTAACCTAACCTAACCTAACCTAACCTAACCTAACCTAACCTAACCTAACCTAACCTAACCTAACCTAACCTAACCTAACCTAACCTAACCTAACCTAACCTAACCTAACCTAACCTAACCTAACCTAACCTAACCTAACCTAACCTAACCTAACCTAACCTAACCTAACCTAACCTAACCTAACCTAACCTAACCTAACCTAACCTAACCTAACCTTTTTTTTTTTTTTTTTTTTTGTCGCGGGGAAAAGTGTTTTACCACTGCCGCCGCGCCCGGGGGGGTGGACGCGGCGGGTATGTCGGGTTCGCCGGTCTTACGACCCAGCGCCGTGATGCCCGGGAGAGATGTTCGACATCCGGGCGACGCTGGGCCGAGTCCCTAACACTATATACACCCTACACCGGCAATACCGACTAAAAACCCCGCGGTGGCCTTCTTCGGCGCATGAGTGGGGCGGTCCCGGGGTATCCGGAGATAGACTCGGATTGCTACCGGAACCGCCCCTGCGCGGTGCCGCCTTGCGGCCCGTCTCCAATTTAGGGGGGGCTCAGAAGCCCCCGCCGCCGAAGGACGCCCTCGGCGTCTACGGCAGCACGAGGCCGACCATCCGTGCTGCCGTCCGTCCCGGGGCCGCATGTACAAAAGTACTAAAAGGGGCGCACAGCCCCCCGCTGCGCGCCCGCGACCCCGGAAGGCCCCTATAAGTCGCCTCTTACGACAGGCAGGGGATACCGTGGTGGAATTCTCCAAACGCCCCCATTCCACAGGGCGGGAGACGCCGGTCAGTCGTCCACCCGACGTCTCCTTCGTCTCCTTTGGCGGCGGGCGGGATCGTTCTGCTCACGATCCCGCTCGGCGCTCTCCTTCTGCGAGATGACGCGCTCGCAGAAGGAGACCGTCGCACGCCATGACCCCCGGCTGCCGACCATGGCGGACACCACGGCCGGCAGCGAGAGGTCGCCTCCGACGACTGCTGTGAGAGCGCTGCGCTCCTCCACCCAGGCTGGGCACTCCTGAAGAGTGTGTTGGGCCGTGTCCTCGCGGCAGTTGCCACAGTGGTGGCACACGGCGGACGCCTCCTTCCCGGCTATGCGACACAGGTACGCACCAAAACACCCGTGCCCCGTCAGTACCTGTGTCAGCCGGAACGTAGGCGCACCGTGGCGCCTGTCCAGCCACTGTTCGAGGACAGGTCGCACTGCCGCGACGGTCCTCAAGCCCGCACTCGGGCTCTCCAGCCTGGCATGCCACTCCTCCACGGCGGCTCTGCGGAACCTGGCCGCAATCTCCCTCGGGGCAAGCCGCTCCCGATGTTGGGACGCCCCCTCCCGCCAGTGGAATGCTGACGAGAGGGACTTGGCGTCCAAGTCCCAAGGGAGAGTGCCGGCCAACAAGCAGGCCGCCTCGTGGGAGACCGTGCGGTAGCCCCTGATGATCCGCTGTGCCACCAGACGCTGCGGTTTGCGCAGCAAGACGACACAGCGGGCGTTCAGGGACCCGGCCCATACGGGTGAACCGTACAGGGCCATGGACCGCACGACTCCGGCGTACAGACTCCGGCAAGGGTTACCGGGACCTTCGAGGTTCGGCAGCAGGCTCCCAAGCGCGCCCGCTGCCCGCACCAATTTCGGCGACAACTTCTCAAAGTGGGCGCGGAAGTCCCACCGGCTACTCAAAATTAACCCCAAATACTTCATCTTGGAGCCGATGGGAATCCGCACCCCCTCCACAATGATGTGGGCCCCTGCAGGTGGCCTTCGCCGAGGCCCGTGGAAAAACAGGGCCTCGGTTTTGTTCAAGGCCACCGTGAGGCCCAGTCGCCGAATCCTGCCCACCACCTCTTCGGTGCCGGAGGAGGCGAGCAGGATGGCATCCTCGAAAGAACCGGCCGTCGCTGTCACCAAAGTGTCGTCCGCGTAGCAGACGACAGCGACGCCCCGGGGGTTGGTACCACGGAGGACCCAATCGTAGCCGATGTTCCACAATAGCGGGCCCAGTACTGAGCCCTGTGGAACACCGCAAGACATGGCCCTCTGGTGCCAGCCGGCGGCGCCCGGATACACTATGTACCGATTTGACAGGTACGAGTGCACCAAGCGCCGCAGGTAAGCCGGCACCGCGTGGTACCGCAGTGCTTCATGAATGCAGCCCCAGGGCAAGGTGTTGAATGCGTTGGCGATGTCGAGCGACACCGCCACCACCACCTCGCCCCGCGCAACTGCATCCTCCGCGTGCGCCTTGACCCGCAGAATCGCATGAACTGTGGATCGGCCCTGCCGGAACCCGTACTGGCAATCTGCCAGGTCCGGCCCGGCCCCCTCAAGGTGCTCGACGAGGCGAGCGTGTATAATCCTCTCGAAAAGCTTACAAACCTCGTCGAGCAACACGATGGGCCGGTAGGCCGATGGCGACTCTGCGGGTCGACCCTCCTTCTTGAGCAGGACCAGCTTGCCGGTTTTCCACCGGGACGGAAACTGGCCCTGCTCCATGCACGCGGAGAAAAGGCTGCGGAGCCTCAACCCCAGGTGCTCGACGGCTAACACCCATGCGCGTCCGGGGATACCGTCGAGACCTGGGGCGGTTTTCTTAGCCCGCAGCCGAAGCACCGCCACCCTCATTTCTTCGGGTGAAACCTCCGGGATAACCCTTGCCGAATCCAACGACGACGGCGTCGACGAACGCGACGCCATCGGTGGAGGAGTGACATCCTCCGTGGCCGGGAACAAAGCCGCGACGACCTCCTGAACGAGGTCGCCCCGGAGACTCTGCGTCAGCGGGGGCGCCCATGGGCGGAGCTTTCTCAACGCCAGACGGTATGGACGCCCCCACGGGTCGCTGTCGAGAGTACTCCGGAACTCAGTTTGAGCCGCAGACTTTGCCCTCGCTATGGCCACATGCAGCGCTCTCTTAGCCTCCCTGTGGAGGCCGCGAAGCAGCCGCTCCTGGTCCTCGTCGCCGGGCAAACGAATCCGGCGACGACGGTGTCTGGACAGCTGGCGGAGGGCGGCAACGCAGGACGCGCGCAGCCGCGTGAGCTCCGCCGACCACCAGAACACCTGGCGCTTCTCCGGGAGGCGTCGGACCCGGGGCATGGCTGCGTCGCAGACGCGCGACATCGCCGCCCCGAACCATTCCGCCTCCTCGTCGACCCGTACCGGCCCGTCCGGCACGGGCACCAGCGCCTGGGCCAGAGCGGCCTCCTTCAGGGCCTCAACTTCGAGGCGACTTATGGCCCAGCGTGGGCCGTCCGATCGCGAGACGGTCGGTCCCCCACCCGACCGGGTGGTTGGGGACGAGGCGACGTCGAACCGAATGTATCGGTGATCCGACAACGTCTCCTCGCCCACCAGGACCCTCCAGTCCCGGACACGGCGGGCTAGGGCCGGGGTGGCGAACGTGATGTCCACCACCGAACCGCCATTATGCCTCACGCACGTGTCCGCCGTCCCGCGATTCGCGACGGCCAAGCCGGACGAGATCGCCCATTCCTCCAGGGCCTCGCCCCGCGCGTCAGTCACCGACGAACCCCAAGCCAAGGACTTGGCGTTGAAGTCGCCGGCGACGAGGACGGGGCGAGGCTGACTGCCTTGCACCACCAGGGCCCCCAGCCGAGCGAGGAAGTGCTCAAACTCGGCCAGGGATCTGTTGGGGGAGAAATACACTCCCACGACCCAAACCCCCCCCAACAGGACCGCCACGCATCCCGAGCCCTTCACGACTTTTTCGAAGGGCGGGGAGCCGGCTGCGCCCCTGGTGATGATGGCCACCGAGCTGTCGAGGTCCCCTGCCCAGTCATCCCGGGGGGGAACAAAATAAGGCTCGGAGACCACAGCCACATGTATCGACCACTGCGCGAGGCTTTGGACCAATAAGTCTTGGGCCCTGGCGCAGTGGTTAATATTCGCCTGGAGGAATTTTTGCGCCATATTAATGGGCGATCTCCATTGGTGCGGCGCGGGTGGACGGGTCGGGCCGCGTCACAACCGCCGCGCCCCGGCCGCGATTACCGCGACGGGGACGGACGGAGGCAACGCAGGCCTTGGCGCCCACCTGGTGCCCCGCGGGTTTGCCCGCACCTGCACAGATTGTGCAGTGCGGCGCCGCGGAGCACTCCTTGGCCTTGTGGCCCGCTTGACCGCAGCGATAGCAGAAATCGCTGCGGTCACACTCATCTGTGCAGTGCCTCCGCACGTGCCCCCTGAAGAGGCAGCGGAAGCACCGCATGGGCCTTGGCGCCAAAAGCTGGACCCGTGCCGACACCCAGCCGATCAGGACGCGTCCTGTCCTGATCACCTTATCCGCGGCCTTGGCTGGGCACCGCACCCAAGCCGAGCCAAGGCCAGACCGGTCGGGGCGGATCTCCCCGACCTTGACGTCCGCCACTACACAACCACCTGCCCCTGCGAGGGCCGCCGCGACCATTTCCGGGTCGGCGGACGCATCCAACCCGGATACGCGTAGTTCCGCGGTTTTGCACGGTCGGGAGACTCGTACGACCGCCTCTAGCTCCGTGCCGCGGAACACGGCCCTCATACGCTCGGCGAGGGTGTCAGCCCTCGCCTCCGTCTCTGGGCCAGGTACTTCATATAGGTAACCGCCCGTCGCCATCAATTGAGCCCGCATCTCGCCTATTCCCAGGTCAGCGAGGCGCACATTGGCCTGCACCTCACGTAGAACCTGGGAATAGGTGACACCCTTCTCCAACCCCTCGGGCGTCACGGTTATTGTGACTGCTGCCTTTCGGGGCAAGCGAATCTTGGGCTCCGGCCGGCGCTGCTGCGTCTGGTTCCGCTGTTGTTGTTGCGGCGGCGCAGTGGCCGGAGCGCCCGATGCGGGTTGAGGGCCCTTCTTTTTCTTTTTGTTCACCACCACCGTCCAGGAGTTATCCATGGATGCTGGTGGTGGCGGCAACGGGCGGGGTGCAGGGGCAGGTTGAGCCGGTACAGGGCCGCCCTTCTTCTTCTTTTTTGCCCCCTTTTGAGGGGGCGCACTTTGTGGCACTTTGGCGGCGGCAGGGGCGGGCCCAGGCACGGAGCCAAGGGTGGGCCGAAGAATTACCGCTGCAGAAGTGGATGGGGCAGGGGAAGATTTCTTCCCCTTGCCTTTCCCCTTTGGTGTTGCCGGCGGAGGGGCAACATGCGGGGCACTAGATGGCCCGGCCACCGCAAAGCATGGGGCCAAAGGTCCCGTGACGGGCAAAGAAGGCCAGTCCTCCTTCTCTCTGCGATCCTTCGCCCTATCCGCGGCTAGAGGGGGACGGAGGACCGGCTCCCGAGGCAACCGCATCGATATCGCCTCGAGGCGCGCGTCTAATATATTTATGAGACGACGCTCGAGCTCCTCGAGGCGATCTTCTCGTCCTGGTGTCGACGCCGTCGGGGCCACTTGTTGTTTTTGGCCGAGGGACCTCAATGTGGCGAGGACATCGTCCAGGACCTTTTGTTGGGCCACCTGGGCGGCCTTTAACTGAGCGATCTGCCGGGCCATCGCCGCCTTCTCGGTTTCCAACCGAGTCACTTCAGCGGAAGCAGTCTCCTCAGCCCTGGAAACAAGTTCCTGGGCTGCAAGATTCAACTTCCGCTGAAATGTGCCCTTTATTTTCCGGGACTTGGTTGATACGTCCCGGATATTGGCGGCCAAACGTAGGCGCCAGTCGGTTTCCTCGTCTGGCACCTCACCGGGCTCCATCTCTTCCTCACTCTCGGCCTTGTAAGTCTTCTCCGCCGGCCCCTGGTCAGTGTCGCTCGAAATCAAACAATCCGCTCGATCTCGACGACTCCTTTTTGACGCCGAGGTGGCTCCGCTCGCCCCGGCCACGGATTCGAGGCTCGGGGCACGCGAAGGCACCACGGAACGCTCTCGCAAAATCATTCGCTCCTCTGCTGCTGCTGGTCCAGGAACACATACGGTCCCTGGAACGTCCACCTTCTCCAAAATAACGACGGGTTTGTTTTTTAAATTGAATTTATTATCATTTTCCATGTTGTTCCCACGAGTGTGGGGGAAATAAACCGTCCACCCAGGCAGAGCCCCCTGTACCTGGGTAAGCCTATGGTGTAACCCGCCGGAGTGTCGGCCGTTACTCCGACGGGGGTCGCACTAGAGACCGAACTACCCATCGGCCATGCATCCCCTCGCGGTGCGCCGCCGCTTGGGATTCGGGGTAACTTTTTATAGAGGATTTCTCCCTCGCGGTCCGGGCGGTGAAGCCAAGACCCTCGGTCCGGTCGGAGCGCGAGACATGACCACAGACCTCCGAGACCGGATTACGATATTCGACGGCGACAGTGAAGGAGAGCATCCCCTCCACTGCCTGCTCGGCGGCGGGTTAGCGCACACCGAGCCCGCCGACACCCTCAGGACAGAACCTGAAGGTGGCCCAATTAACCCCCCCAAACTGGACGACAGCCGCCACAACACGCGACGACTGCCAACCGACCTCGCCAGGATATTAGCCGTGGTCACGGATGAAAGCAGACGAAAATTCGAAACCGTCTTCATCCGTGACCGCCGTTGCCCAGGGTGCACCACGTGGAGGTTTCCTGACTTCGCACCCCAACCTAACCTAACCTAACCTAACCTAACCTAACCTAACCTAACCTAACCTAACCTAACCTAACCTAACCTAACCTAACCTAACCTAACCTAACCTAACCTAACCTAACCTAACCTAACCTAACCTAACCTAACCTAACCTAACCTAACCTAACCTAACCTAACCTAACCTAACCTAACCTAACCTAACCTAACCTAACCTAACCTAACCTAACCTAACCTAACCTAACCTAACCTAACCTAACCTAACCTAACCTAACCTAACCTAACCTAACCTAACCTAACCTAACCTAACCTAACCGATCGATATTTCGAAATTTCGTTGATTATATTATAGATTTTTATAGAGTGTGGTACATCATTTTAAAGGGAATTTTAATTGCTATCGTTTGATAATATTTTGGATCCCTGAAAATTCAAAAATCCTGAAATTTTTCATAAAAAACCTGTTTTTTCGGCATTTTTCATAAAAATTTACACAAATTGTTTTCGTATACCGTTTATTTCTGTTGACAATAACGGATACAGTAATTCTGCGTAAGCGACGCACCGAAAACGTGTAGATTCTTGCATACTTTCGATAGTTCGGCTTACTTTTTGGTTTTTCGGCTATTTCTCAAAAATTTTCTATCAGACGTCTACCTGCTGGTTAGTATTATAAATACTACCAACGAAAGCGCGTATTTTGGCGTTTTTGGATTTTTGAATTTCCCAAAAAATTCATTAAAAATTGACATTTTTCCAAAATTTTGACAGTTTTTTGGACTTTTTCCAAATTTTTTGTATTAACCGCTACACATTTCTTTTGTGTTTCGTGTAGACCGCGACGAGCCGCGTCTTTTGACGTATCGCTCGCCGCTCTGCGACACATAGAAATCGAAATACCTATTTCCCCCTCCACACTTTCATACGAACACGTGCACCGAGGTTACTTAGGAGATCGCATCATTCAAAAATTTCTGATCGATATTTCGAAATTTCGTTGATTATATTATAGATTTTTATAGAGTGTGGTACATCATTTTAAAGGGAATTTTAATTGCTATCGTTTGATAATATTTTGGATCCCTGAAAATTCAAAAATCCTGAAATTTTTCATAAAAAACCTGTTTTTTCGGCATTTTTCATAAAAATTTACACAAATTGTTTTCGTATACCGTTTATTTCTGTTGACAATAACGGATACAGTAATTCTGCGTAAGCGACGCACCGAAAACGTGTAGATTCTTGCATACTTTCGATAGTTCGGCTTACTTTTTGGTTTTTCGGCTATTTCTCAAAAATTTTCTATCAGACGTCTACCTGCTGGTTAGTATTATAAATACTACCAACGAAAGCGCGTATTTTGGCGTTTTTGGATTTTTGAATTTCCCAAAAAATTCATTAAAAATTGACATTTTTCCAAAATTTTGACAGTTTTTTGGACTTTTTCCAAATTTTTTGTATTAACCGCTACACATTTCTTTTGTGTTTCGTGTAGACCGCGACGAGCCGCGTCTTTTGACGTATCGCTCGCCGCTCTGCGACACATAGAAATCGAAATACCTATTTCCCCCTCCACACTTTCATACGAACACGTGCACCGAGGTTACTTAGGAGATCGCATCATTCAAAAATTTCTGATCGATATTTCGAAATTTCGTTGATTATATTATAGATTTTTATAGAGTGTGGTACATCATTTTAAAGGGAATTTTAATTGCTATCGTTTGATAATATTTTGGATCCCTGAAAATTCAAAAATCCTGAAATTTTTCATAAAAAACCTGTTTTTTCGGCATTTTTCATAAAAATTTACACAAATTGTTTTCGTATACCGTTTATTTCTGTTGACAATAACGGATACAGTAATTCTGCGTAAGCGACGCACCGAAAACGTGTAGATTCTTGCATACTTTCGATAGTTCGGCTTACTTTTTGGTTTTTCGGCTATTTCTCAAAAATTTTCTATCAGACGTCTACCTGCTGGTTAGTATTATAAATACTACCAACGAAAGCGCGTATTTTGGCGTTTTTGGATTTTTGAATTTCCCAAAAAATTCATTAAAAATTGACATTTTTCCAAAATTTTGACAGTTTTTTGGACTTTTTCCAAATTTTTTGTATTAACCGCTACACATTTCTTTTGTGTTTCGTGTAGACCGCGACGAGCCGCGTCTTTTGACGTATCGCTCGCCGCTCTGCGACACATAGAAATCGAAATACCTATTTCCCCCTCCACACTTTCATACGAACACGTGCACCGAGGTTACTTAGGAGATCGCATCATTCAAAAATTTCTGATCGATATTTCGAAATTTCGTTGATTATATTATAGATTTTTATAGAGTGTGGTACATCATTTTAAAGGGAATTTTAATTGCTATCGTTTGATAATATTTTGGATCCCTGAAAATTCAAAAATCCTGAAATTTTTCATAAAAAACCTGTTTTTTCGGCATTTTTCATAAAAATTTACACAAATTGTTTTCGTATACCGTTTATTTCTGTTGACAATAACGGATACAGTAATTCTGCGTAAGCGACGCACCGAAAACGTGTAGATTCTTGCATACTTTCGATAGTTCGGCTTACTTTTTGGTTTTTCGGCTATTTCTCAAAAATTTTCTATCAGACGTCTACCTGCTGGTTAGTATTATAAATACTACCAACGAAAGCGCGTATTTTGGCGTTTTTGGATTTTTGAATTTCCCAAAAAATTCATTAAAAATTGACATTTTTCCAAAATTTTGACAGTTTTTTGGACTTTTTCCAAATTTTTTGTATTAACCGCTACACATTTCTTTTGTGTTTCGTGTAGACCGCGACGAGCCGCGTCTTTTGACGTATCGCTCGCCGCTCTGCGACACATAGAAATCGAAATACCTATTTCCCCCTCCACACTTTCATACGAACACGTGCACCGAGGTTACTTAGGAGATCGCATCATTCAAAAATTTCTGATCGATATTTCGAAATTTCGTTGATTATATTATAGATTTTTATAGAGTGTGGTACATCATTTTAAAGGGAATTTTAATTGCTATCGTTTGATAATATTTTGGATCCCTGAAAATTCAAAAATCCTGAAATTTTTCATAAAAAACCTGTTTTTTCGGCATTTTTCATAAAAATTTACACAAATTGTTTTCGTATACCGTTTATTTCTGTTGACAATAACGGATACAGTAATTCTGCGTAAGCGACGCACCGAAAACGTGTAGATTCTTGCATACTTTCGATAGTTCGGCTTACTTTTTGGTTTTTCGGCTATTTCTCAAAAATTTTCTATCAGACGTCTACCTGCTGGTTAGTATTATAAATACTACCAACGAAAGCGCGTATTTTGGCGTTTTTGGATTTTTGAATTTCCCAAAAAATTCATTAAAAATTGACATTTTTCCAAAATTTTGACAGTTTTTTGGACTTTTTCCAAATTTTTTGTATTAACCGCTACACATTTCTTTTGTGTTTCGTGTAGACCGCGACGAGCCGCGTCTTTTGACGTATCGCTCGCCGCTCTGCGACACATAGAAATCGAAATACCTATTTCCCCCTCCACACTTTCATACGAACACGTGCACCGAGGTTACTTAGGAGATCGCATCATTCAAAAATTTCTGATCGATATTTCGAAATTTCGTTGATTATATTATAGATTTTTATAGAGTGTGGTACATCATTTTAAAGGGAATTTTAATTGCTATCGTTTGATAATATTTTGGATCCCTGAAAATTCAAAAATCCTGAAATTTTTCATAAAAAACCTGTTTTTTCGGCATTTTTCATAAAAATTTACACAAATTGTTTTCGTATACCGTTTATTTCTGTTGACAATAACGGATACAGTAATTCTGCGTAAGCGACGCACCGAAAACGTGTAGATTCTTGCATACTTTCGATAGTTCGGCTTACTTTTTGGTTTTTCGGCTATTTCTCAAAAATTTTCTATCAGACGTCTACCTGCTGGTTAGTATTATAAATACTACCAACGAAAGCGCGTATTTTGGCGTTTTTGGATTTTTGAATTTCCCAAAAAATTCATTAAAAATTGACATTTTTCCAAAATTTTGACAGTTTTTTGGACTTTTTCCAAATTTTTTGTATTAACCGCTACACATTTCTTTTGTGTTTCGTGTAGACCGCGACGAGCCGCGTCTTTTGACGTATCGCTCGCCGCTCTGCGACACATAGAAATCGAAATACCTATTTCCCCCTCCACACTTTCATACGAACACGTGCACCGAGGTTACTTAGGAGATCGCATCATTCAAAAATTTCTGATCGATATTTCGAAATTTCGTTGATTATATTATAGATTTTTATAGAGTGTGGTACATCATTTTAAAGGGAATTTTAATTGCTATCGTTTGATAATATTTTGGATCCCTGAAAATTCAAAAATCCTGAAATTTTTCATAAAAAACCTGTTTTTTCGGCATTTTTCATAAAAATTTACACAAATTGTTTTCGTATACCGTTTATTTCTGTTGACAATAACGGATACAGTAATTCTGCGTAAGCGACGCACCGAAAACGTGTAGATTCTTGCATACTTTCGATAGTTCGGCTTACTTTTTGGTTTTTCGGCTATTTCTCAAAAATTTTCTATCAGACGTCTACCTGCTGGTTAGTATTATAAATACTACCAACGAAAGCGCGTATTTTGGCGTTTTTGGATTTTTGAATTTCCCAAAAAATTCATTAAAAATTGACATTTTTCCAAAATTTTGACAGTTTTTTGGACTTTTTCCAAATTTTTTGTATTAACCGCTACACATTTCTTTTGTGTTTCGTGTAGACCGCGACGAGCCGCGTCTTTTGACGTATCGCTCGCCGCTCTGCGACACATAGAAATCGAAATACCTATTTCCCCCTCCACACTTTCATACGAACACGTGCACCGAGGTTACTTAGGAGATCGCATCATTCAAAAATTTCTGATCGATATTTCGAAATTTCGTTGATTATATTATAGATTTTTATAGAGTGTGGTACATCATTTTAAAGGGAATTTTAATTGCTATCGTTTGATAATATTTTGGATCCCTGAAAATTCAAAAATCCTGAAATTTTTCATAAAAAACCTGTTTTTTCGGCATTTTTCATAAAAATTTACACAAATTGTTTTCGTATACCGTTTATTTCTGTTGACAATAACGGATACAGTAATTCTGCGTAAGCGACGCACCGAAAACGTGTAGATTCTTGCATACTTTCGATAGTTCGGCTTACTTTTTGGTTTTTCGGCTATTTCTCAAAAATTTTCTATCAGACGTCTACCTGCTGGTTAGTATTATAAATACTACCAACGAAAGCGCGTATTTTGGCGTTTTTGGATTTTTGAATTTCCCAAAAAATTCATTAAAAATTGACATTTTTCCAAAATTTTGACAGTTTTTTGGACTTTTTCCAAATTTTTTGTATTAACCGCTACACATTTCTTTTGTGTTTCGTGTAGACCGCGACGAGCCGCGTCTTTTGACGTATCGCTCGCCGCTCTGCGACACATAGAAATCGAAATACCTATTTCCCCCTCCACACTTTCATACGAACACGTGCACCGAGGTTACTTAGGAGATCGCATCATTCAAAAATTTCTGATCGATATTTCGAAATTTCGTTGATTATATTATAGATTTTTATAGAGTGTGGTACATCATTTTAAAGGGAATTTTAATTGCTATCGTTTGATAATATTTTGGATCCCTGAAAATTCAAAAATCCTGAAATTTTTCATAAAAAACCTGTTTTTTCGGCATTTTTCATAAAAATTTACACAAATTGTTTTCGTATACCGTTTATTTCTGTTGACAATAACGGATACAGTAATTCTGCGTAAGCGACGCACCGAAAACGTGTAGATTCTTGCATACTTTCGATAGTTCGGCTTACTTTTTGGTTTTTCGGCTATTTCTCAAAAATTTTCTATCAGACGTCTACCTGCTGGTTAGTATTATAAATACTACCAACGAAAGCGCGTATTTTGGCGTTTTTGGATTTTTGAATTTCCCAAAAAATTCATTAAAAATTGACATTTTTCCAAAATTTTGACAGTTTTTTGGACTTTTTCCAAATTTTTTGTATTAACCGCTACACATTTCTTTTGTGTTTCGTGTAGACCGCGACGAGCCGCGTCTTTTGACGTATCGCTCGCCGCTCTGCGACACATAGAAATCGAAATACCTATTTCCCCCTCCACACTTTCATACGAACACGTGCACCGAGGTTACTTAGGAGATCGCATCATTCAAAAATTTCTGATCGATATTTCGAAATTTCGTTGATTATATTATAGATTTTTATAGAGTGTGGTACATCATTTTAAAGGGAATTTTAATTGCTATCGTTTGATAATATTTTGGATCCCTGAAAATTCAAAAATCCTGAAATTTTTCATAAAAAACCTGTTTTTTCGGCATTTTTCATAAAAATTTACACAAATTGTTTTCGTATACCGTTTATTTCTGTTGACAATAACGGATACAGTAATTCTGCGTAAGCGACGCACCGAAAACGTGTAGATTCTTGCATACTTTCGATAGTTCGGCTTACTTTTTGGTTTTTCGGCTATTTCTCAAAAATTTTCTATCAGACGTCTACCTGCTGGTTAGTATTATAAATACTACCAACGAAAGCGCGTATT
This sequence comes from Clanis bilineata, assembly GCA_036417725.1. Classification (NCBI taxonomy): domain Eukaryota; kingdom Metazoa; phylum Arthropoda; class Insecta; order Lepidoptera; family Sphingidae; genus Clanis; species Clanis bilineata. Next base: position 16,903 of record CM071159.1, read on the forward strand.
TTGGCGTTTTTGGATTTTTGAATTTCCCAAAAAATTCATTAAAAATTGACATTTTTCCAAAATTTTGACAGTTTTTTGGACTTTTTCCAAATTTTTTGTATTAACCGCTACACATTTCTTTTGTGTTTCGTGTAGACCGCGACGAGCCGCGTCTTTTGACGTATCGCTCGCCGCTCTGCGACACATAGAAATCGAAATACCTATTTCCCCCTCCACACTTTCATACGAACACGTGCACCGAGGTTACTTAGGAGATCGCATCATTCAAAAATTTCTGATCGATATTTCGAAATTTCGTTGATTATATTATAGATTTTTATAGAGTGTGGTACATCATTTTAAAGGGAATTTTAATTGCTATCGTTTGATAATATTTTGGATCCCTGAAAATTCAAAAATCCTGAAATTTTTCATAAAAAACCTGTTTTTTCGGCATTTTTCATAAAAATTTACACAAATTGTTTTCGTATACCGTTTATTTCTGTTGACAATAACGGATACAGTAATTCTGCGTAAGCGACGCACCGAAAACGTGTAGATTCTTGCATACTTTCGATAGTTCGGCTTACTTTTTGGTTTTTCGGCTATTTCTCAAAAATTTTCTATCAGACGTCTACCTGCTGGTTAGTATTATAAATACTACCAACGAAAGCGCGTATTTTGGCGTTTTTGGATTTTTGAATTTCCCAAAAAATTCATTAAAAATTGACATTTTTCCAAAATTTTGACAGTTTTTTGGACTTTTTCCAAATTTTTTGTATTAACCGCTACACATTTCTTTTGTGTTTCGTGTAGACCGCGACGAGCCGCGTCTTTTGACGTATCGCTCGCCGCTCTGCGACACATAGAAATCGAAATACCTATTTCCCCCTCCACACTTTCATACGAACACGTGCACCGAGGTTACTTAGGAGATCGCATCATTCAAAAATTTCTGATCGATATTTCGAAATTTCGTTGATTATATTATAGATTTTTATAGAGTGTGGTACATCATTTTAAAGGGAATTTTAATTGCTATCGTTTGATAATATTTTGGATCCCTGAAAATTCAAAAATCCTGAAATTTTTCATAAAAAACCTGTTTTTTCGGCATTTTTCATAAAAATTTACACAAATTGTTTTCGTATACCGTTTATTTCTGTTGACAATAACGGATACAGTAATTCTGCGTAAGCGACGCACCGAAAACGTGTAGATTCTTGCATACTTTCGATAGTTCGGCTTACTTTTTGGTTTTTCGGCTATTTCTCAAAAATTTTCTATCAGACGTCTACCTGCTGGTTAGTATTATAAATACTACCAACGAAAGCGCGTATTTTGGCGTTTTTGGATTTTTGAATTTCCCAAAAAATTCATTAAAAATTGACATTTTTCCAAAATTTTGACAGTTTTTTGGACTTTTTCCAAATTTTTTGTATTAACCGCTACACATTTCTTTTGTGTTTCGTGTAGACCGCGACGAGCCGCGTCTTTTGACGTATCGCTCGCCGCTCTGCGACACATAGAAATCGAAATACCTATTTCCCCCTCCACACTTTCATACGAACACGTGCACCGAGGTTACTTAGGAGATCGCATCATTCAAAAATTTCTGATCGATATTTCGAAATTTCGTTGATTATATTATAGATTTTTATAGAGTGTGGTACATCATTTTAAAGGGAATTTTAATTGCTATCGTTTGATAATATTTTGGATCCCTGAAAATTCAAAAATCCTGAAATTTTTCATAAAAAACCTGTTTTTTCGGCATTTTTCATAAAAATTTACACAAATTGTTTTCGTATACCGTTTATTTCTGTTGACAATAACGGATACAGTAATTCTGCGTAAGCGACGCACCGAAAACGTGTAGATTCTTGCATACTTTCGATAGTTCGGCTTACTTTTTGGTTTTTCGGCTATTTCTCAAAAATTTTCTATCAGACGTCTACCTGCTGGTTAGTATTATAAATACTACCAACGAAAGCGCGTATTTTGGCGTTTTTGGATTTTTGAATTTCCCAAAAAATTCATTAAAAATTGACATTTTTCCAAAATTTTGACAGTTTTTTGGACTTTTTCCAAATTTTTTGTATTAACCGCTACACATTTCTTTTGTGTTTCGTGTAGACCGCGACGAGCCGCGTCTTTTGACGTATCGCTCGCCGCTCTGCGACACATAGAAATCGAAATACCTATTTCCCCCTCCACACTTTCATACGAACACGTGCACCGAGGTTACTTAGGAGATCGCATCATTCAAAAATTTCTGATCGATATTTCGAAATTTCGTTGATTATATTATAGATTTTTATAGAGTGTGGTACATCATTTTAAAGGGAATTTTAATTGCTATCGTTTGATAATATTTTGGATCCCTGAAAATTCAAAAATCCTGAAATTTTTCATAAAAAACCTGTTTTTTCGGCATTTTTCATAAAAATTTACACAAATTGTTTTCGTATACCGTTTATTTCTGTTGACAATAACGGATACAGTAATTCTGCGTAAGCGACGCACCGAAAACGTGTAGATTCTTGCATACTTTCGATAGTTCGGCTTACTTTTTGGTTTTTCGGCTATTTCTCAAAAATTTTCTATCAGACGTCTACCTGCTGGTTAGTATTATAAATACTACCAACGAAAGCGCGTATTTTGGCGTTTTTGGATTTTTGAATTTCCCAAAAAATTCATTAAAAATTGACATTTTTCCAAAATTTTGACAGTTTTTTGGACTTTTTCCAAATTTTTTGTATTAACCGCTACACATTTCTTTTGTGTTTCGTGTAGACCGCGACGAGCCGCGTCTTTTGACGTATCGCTCGCCGCTCTGCGACACATAGAAATCGAAATACCTATTTCCCCCTCCACACTTTCATACGAACACGTGCACCGAGGTTACTTAGGAGATCGCATCATTCAAAAATTTCTGATCGATATTTCGAAATTTCGTTGATTATATTATAGATTTTTATAGAGTGTGGTACATCATTTTAAAGGGAATTTTAATTGCTATCGTTTGATAATATTTTGGATCCCTGAAAATTCAAAAATCCTGAAATTTTTCATAAAAAACCTGTTTTTTCGGCATTTTTCATAAAAATTTACACAAATTGTTTTCGTATACCGTTTATTTCTGTTGACAATAACGGATACAGTAATTCTGCGTAAGCGACGCACCGAAAACGTGTAGATTCTTGCATACTTTCGATAGTTCGGCTTACTTTTTGGTTTTTCGGCTATTTCTCAAAAATTTTCTATCAGACGTCTACCTGCTGGTTAGTATTATAAATACTACCAACGAAAGCGCGTATTTTGGCGTTTTTGGATTTTTGAATTTCCCAAAAAATTCATTAAAAATTGACATTTTTCCAAAATTTTGACAGTTTTTTGGACTTTTTCCAAATTTTTTGTATTAACCGCTACACATTTCTTTTGTGTTTCGTGTAGACCGCGACGAGCCGCGTCTTTTGACGTATCGCTCGCCGCTCTGCGACACATAGAAATCGAAATACCTATTTCCCCCTCCACACTTTCATACGAACACGTGCACCGAGGTTACTTAGGAGATCGCATCATTCAAAAATTTCTGATCGATATTTCGAAATTTCGTTGATTATATTATAGATTTTTATAGAGTGTGGTACATCATTTTAAAGGGAATTTTAATTGCTATCGTTTGATAATATTTTGGATCCCTGAAAATTCAAAAATCCTGAAATTTTTCATAAAAAACCTGTTTTTTCGGCATTTTTCATAAAAATTTACACAAATTGTTTTCGTATACCGTTTATTTCTGTTGACAATAACGGATACAGTAATTCTGCGTAAGCGACGCACCGAAAACGTGTAGATTCTTGCATACTTTCGATAGTTCGGCTTACTTTTTGGTTTTTCGGCTATTTCTCAAAAATTTTCTATCAGACGTCTACCTGCTGGTTAGTATTATAAATACTACCAACGAAAGCGCGTATTTTGGCGTTTTTGGATTTTTGAATTTCCCAAAAAATTCATTAAAAATTGACATTTTTCCAAAATTTTGACAGTTTTTTGGACTTTTTCCAAATTTTTTGTATTAACCGCTACACATTTCTTTTGTGTTTCGTGTAGACCGCGACGAGCCGCGTCTTTTGACGTATCGCTCGCCGCTCTGCGACACATAGAAATCGAAATACCTATTTCCCCCTCCACACTTTCATACGAACACGTGCACCGAGGTTACTTAGGAGATCGCATCATTCAAAAATTTCTGATCGATATTTCGAAATTTCGTTGATTATATTATAGATTTTTATAGAGTGTGGTACATCATTTTAAAGGGAATTTTAATTGCTATCGTTTGATAATATTTTGGATCCCTGAAAATTCAAAAATCCTGAAATTTTTCATAAAAAACCTGTTTTTTCGGCATTTTTCATAAAAATTTACACAAATTGTTTTCGTATACCGTTTATTTCTGTTGACAATAACGGATACAGTAATTCTGCGTAAGCGACGCACCGAAAACGTGTAGATTCTTGCATACTTTCGATAGTTCGGCTTACTTTTTGGTTTTTCGGCTATTTCTCAAAAATTTTCTATCAGACGTCTACCTGCTGGTTAGTATTATAAATACTACCAACGAAAGCGCGTATTTTGGCGTTTTTGGATTTTTGAATTTCCCAAAAAATTCATTAAAAATTGACATTTTTCCAAAATTTTGACAGTTTTTTGGACTTTTTCCAAATTTTTTGTATTAACCGCTACACATTTCTTTTGTGTTTCGTGTAGACCGCGACGAGCCGCGTCTTTTGACGTATCGCTCGCCGCTCTGCGACACATAGAAATCGAAATACCTATTTCCCCCTCCACACTTTCATACGAACACGTGCACCGAGGTTACTTAGGAGATCGCATCATTCAAAAATTTCTGATCGATATTTCGAAATTTCGTTGATTATATTATAGATTTTTATAGAGTGTGGTACATCATTTTAAAGGGAATTTTAATTGCTATCGTTTGATAATATTTTGGATCCCTGAAAATTCAAAAATCCTGAAATTTTTCATAAAAAACCTGTTTTTTCGGCATTTTTCATAAAAATTTACACAAATTGTTTTCGTATACCGTTTATTTCTGTTGACAATAACGGATACAGTAATTCTGCGTAAGCGACGCACCGAAAACGTGTAGATTCTTGCATACTTTCGATAGTTCGGCTTACTTTTTGGTTTTTCGGCTATTTCTCAAAAATTTTCTATCAGACGTCTACCTGCTGGTTAGTATTATAAATACTACCAACGAAAGCGCGTATTTTGGCGTTTTTGGATTTTTGAATTTCCCAAAAAATTCATTAAAAATTGACATTTTTCCAAAATTTTGACAGTTTTTTGGACTTTTTCCAAATTTTTTGTATTAACCGCTACACATTTCTTTCGTGTTTCGTGTAGACCGCGAGGAGCCGCGTCTTTTGACGTATCGCTCGCCGCTCTGCGACACATAGAAATCGAAAAAATTGCCCCCCCACCCACCCTGGTTCCAATCGCTAAGGTGGATTTCCAGTCATTGTAGACAGTAATTGCTAATATCTCGATAAGTATACGCTCTACACTCACGTGTGAGGTATCAAAGTAATCGGCTCGCTCCTGGGAATAGGGTGACACCAATTTTAGTAACATCTAGGACAAAAATAAATTACGGGAATTTGCACTTACCTTTACACCACCTGTATAAGGACGTTGATTTGCCGGTGCTGCCAGTCGACCCCGTCGTTCTCGAAGACCCTTCAATTACGAAGCTTACTAGTAGACTGCCGCATCTGTAACAAAACAAAATAAAATAAATTAATAATAGTCCCATTGGTGTACCACATTGACACATTCGATACCTGACAATTTATATATACCTGACAATTATTAAACGCAATATAGCGTTTTGACATACATATACTGAACAAGCCATTTACACTTGCTCACAACTTTATTATACACTTGACGCGTTCCCCCACAAATAAACCAAACATGTTTGGCTTCCGAACCCCCGCAAAAACAACCTTAAGGTCGCCCCAAACTAGCCCACTTGAACAGACAAGGACGAATGTTGCACAGGCGCGCCGGAGCATTGAATCAAAACTGGATACCTGTTTTGATCCGAGGACCGCCGCGCCTGTGAAACAGAAACCTAAAGCCACCACAACAGTAGTTCCGAACAAACCCACGACGAGTGGTATTGCACCCACAAACACTGGACTCAAATCACCTAAGAATACAATTGAATACAAAAACAGGACATCAGAGGCAAAAGCCTGTCTCACAAAGACACAAATACAAATCAATAACAGCAGAAACTTAAAAACGGAAATAAAAATGGAGGTTTTGGAGGCGACCGAAAGGTTGTATAGACTAGTGAAGGATGCGGAAGAGGGGAAACCCTACAGAGGAAAGGAAATGACCAAGAAAGTGCAAATTGACAGCGAAAGGGAAACTGAAAGTGAAGGAAGAGAAAAATTAAATAGAAGGCAAGAAGAGAAAGAACTTGTAGACAAATTGGAAGAGCATGCTAGGTTACTAAAGGAAAATAAAGAAGAGATGGAAAAGTTACACCAAGAGATGAGAAGGCAAACAGAGGAAAACACGCATAAGGAAACACAGGCGAACTTGGAAGTATGTAAACTCTTACAAGAAAACAAGGATGAAATGGAAAAATTGAAGGAGGAAATAGGAAGGAATAGAGAAGAATGGAAACAAGTAACTTACGCGAGTGTAACAGCCGGATCACTACGCCCGCAACAACCCGGAGCAGCAAAGGCGTTACACTCGATAAAGATCTCTTCAAAGGATGAAGAAAGTACAGGAGAAGAAGTGATGGAGAAAATAAGGAAAGCTGTCAACGCGAAGGAAGAAGGACTAAGGATTGATAGAATACGGAAAGCCAAGGACAGGAAGGTTATAATAGGATTTGAAAACCAGAAAGAATTAGAGAGAGTAAAGGATAAGATCAGAAAGGATGGGAAAGAATTATTAGTAGAGGAAGTAAAGAACAAAGACCCTATGATAATCATAAAGAACCTATTAGAATTCCACAAAGACGAAGAGATTATCAGTGCAATTAGAATACAAAATAAGCACCTACTACAAAAGGTAAAAAAAGAAGAAGACCGAATGGAAATCAAATATAGGAGAAGAGCAAGAAACCCATTAATGGCCCACATCATCCTTAAAGTTTCACCACAACTATGGAAGATCCTCACGGAGGTCGGCGCGCTACACATAGACGTTCAGAGAGTCAGGGTAGAGGATCAGTCTCCCCTGGTGCAGTGCTCAAAGTGCTTGGGCTATGGCCACGGGAGGCGGTTCTGCCGGGGCTCTCTGGACGCCTGCAGCCACTGCGGGGGACCGCACTTGAGAGCGGAATGTCCTGACTGGATGGCAGCCGAGTCACCAACATGCTGCAATTGCCAAAAGGCCAAAATGGCAGACACAAGCCATAACGCATTCAGTCAGGACTGCCCGGTGCGGAAAAAGTGGGACGCGTTGGCGCGGTCGGCCACTGCGTACTGCTAAGGTGGTCCCTGGAACCTCGAGCTCAACAACACCTGACTCCGACGGAAGGCCATACCTGGTGGCACAGGCCAACCTCCAGAGGAAAGCCCTTGCTACGCAAGAATTAATGGCGTCGGCAACAGAAAGGCGGTTGGCCGTGGCCCTAATCCAGGAGCCGTACGTCGGAGGAACTGGCCGGATGAAAGACTACGGGACCGTCAGGATCTTCCAATGCGCGGGTCGGACGGAAGGACACGTCAAGGCAGCCATAGCAGTCTTCGATGACGATATGGATGCCTTGATCTGTCCAGAATTCACCACAACTAATATTGTTGTGGTGAAAATCCGCTCCGCTGCTTGGGAGATCGTGGTGGTCTCGTTTTACTTCGAGCCGGACCAGCCAATCGAACAGTACCTCGAAGAACTGAGGACTATTACGGGAAGATTGGGGCCGAGGGGTCTACTAATAGGAGGGGACGCTAATGCAAAAAGCCTGTGGTGGAGCCGGGAGGTCGATGGGAGAGGCGAGTTGGTGTCTGGCTTGCTGGACGAGACGGGGCTCCATGTGTTGAACGAAGGCAATATGCCGACGTTCTTCACCGTAAGAGGAGGAACGGTCTACTCCAGCCAGGTGGACATCACCGCCTGTTCGATCGACCTCTTGGACAAAATAGAAGACTGGACGGTAAAAGAGGACCTGACGAGTTCGGACCACAACACGATATTATTTAAATTAAACATAAAAAGAGACCAAGGAATTAAAATAAAAAGGACAACACGAGTATACAACACAAGGAAAGCTAATTGGAGAGAATTTGAAAGTACATTAAAACAATCGATAGAAGAACATAAAATAATCAAAACAGAAATAGATAAGATAGAAACCACAGAAGAATTAGAACATAAGATAGTACAGTACACAGAAATAGTAACAAATACTTGCGAAGAAACTATACCTAAAAAGAATAATAGTAAAAAAAAATTTAACGTACCTTGGTGGTCCAAAGAGCTCGACAGGTTGAAGAAAGAGATGATGAGGAAGAAGCGCAGAACTCGTTGGGCAGCATCTGTAAGAAAAGAAAAGGTTATAAAAGAGTATAAGGAGGCAAAGCTTACGTACGAGGAAGAAGCGAATAAAGCACAAATCAAGAGTTGGAAGGAGTTTTGTGGAAAACAAGACAAGGAAGGGATGTGGGATGGGATATACCGTGTACTGGGCAGGCTGACCAAGCGGCACGAGGACGAGCCCCTGGTCAGGGACGGCAAAACACTGGGTCCAGAGGAATCCGCAAGATTACTTGCGGAGACCTTCTACCCAGACGACCCTGGCGAGGAGGATAACGAGGACCACCGGCGCACCAGAGAGCTAGCCACGCGTGCGAATGACTGGGTCCATGGTGAGGTACATGACCCACCATTCACAATGCGGGAGCTCACGGCGGCGGCGGCGGCCTTCAATCCAAGAAAGGCACCCGGGTCGGATGGCCTGACGTCCGATATCTGTTCGCGGGCGATCGCCCAGGATCCGGCGTCTTTCCTATCGCTGGCCAACAAATGCCTAGAGCTGGCCTACTTTCCAAAAATTTGGAAGGAGGCCACGGTCGTTGTGCTTCGGAAGCCGGGTAAAGACGATTACACGGCTCCGAAAGCGCATCGACCGATAGGACTGTTGCCAGTGATGGGAAAGATACTGGAGAAGATGCTGGTGGGCAGACTCAAATGGCACATCCTCCCAAGGATTAGCAATCGCCAATACGGATTCATGCCACAAAGGGGCACCGAGGACTCCCTCTATGTCTTAATAAATCATATTAGGAAAAAACTTAAAGAGAAGAAAGTGATAATACTGATATCACTAGACATAGAGGGAGCCTTCGATGCCGCCTGGTGGCCAGCGATCAAGGTCCGATTGGCGGAAGAGCACTGCCCACCGAACATCAGAAGGGTGGTCGCCAGCTATCTGGATGATCGGATGGTCAGGGTCCGATACGCGGGTGCTGAATGTGCGAAAATGACTGTTAAGGGTTGTGTTCAGGGGTCTGTTGGTGGGCCAATCCTGTGGAATCTTCTTCTCGATCCCTTATTACAGGGATTGGAGCGCCGGGGCGATTATTGTCAGGCATTTGCCGATGATGTCGTCCTGGTGTTTGATGGGGATTCCACAGGAGAAGCACAAAGACAGGCCAATGCGGCACTAGCCTATGTTCGGGATTGGGGTATCCGAAATAAACTAAAATTTGCGCCTAACAAGACCAAGGCAATGGTCATAACCAACAAATTAAAGTACGATACCCCAATCCTGCACATGGGCGGAGTCGACATTGGTCTGTCCAACGAAATCAAAATGCTTGGCCTGACAATAGACCGGAAACTGACCTTTAACAGTCACGTGACGCAGACTTGTGCAAAGGCCATTGGCCTCTACAAGAAGCTCGCGAGGTCAGCAAAAGTCCAGTGGGGGTTGGGACCGGAGGTGATCAGGACGATCTATACGGCGGCGGTCGAGCCCGTAATACTCTACGCGGCTAGTGCGTGGGCTCCCGCCAGCAGTAAACTAGGAATCAGGAAGCAGCTCGGAGCGATCCAGCGAAGCTTTGCGCAGAAGTTGACGAAGGCATACAGGACCGTCTCCCTCCACTCGACCCTACTGCTCGCGGGAATACTCCCCCTTGATATAAGAGTGAGGGAAAATGCCCTACTCTATGAGGTCAAGAGGGGGTACTCCCAGCGGGTGGTGGGTGATCGGGAGGTGGAGAGGCCTGTGGCCTTCGTCGACCTGCAACATCCAGCGGAGCGGAGGAGCGAGACGTTCCAATGCCTGGTGGACGGAGCAGAACTGGCCCAGCACGTCGGTGAGGGTCTAAGCATCTTCACCGACGGTAGTAAGATTGATGGGAAAGTCGGAGCGGCGTTATCCATATGGAATGGCGCCGCCGAGACGAGTACCAGAAAACTGAAGCTGGAGTCGTACTGCTCGGTCTACCAGGCGGAACTTCTTGCCCTCAAAAAGGCTGTCGAGGAGGCGCTCCGGAGCGGGCTTCCGGAGTGCGGCATCTTTAGCGATGCCAGGTCGGCTCTCGAAGTCGTCATAAACGGCGATTCCCTCCACCCCTTAGCGTTCGAAATTAAAAAATTGCTCAAACAAGCTCAGGAACGCACCCAGAAAATTAAATTTTTCTGGGTCAAAGCACACGTGGGGTTGGAGGGGAATGAGAGGGCCGACGGGCTCGCTAAAGAGGCCGCACTTCACCTGAAAACTCGTGCGCACTACGACAGGTGTCCGGCTTCGTTCGTCAAACGACAGATCCGACAGGAGTCGATCGACGAATGGAGCCGGAGATATGCGGAAGGGGAGACGGCTTCGGTAACGAAGCTGTTCTTCCCGGACGCAGTCGGTGCGCACAGAGTCGTCAGGCGGATCGTCCTGGACCCAGTGCTTACGCAAATCTTCACGGGACACGGCGGGTTCTCCGAGTACTTGAACCGGTTCAAGTGCAAGGGGAGCCCGGCGTGCCCATGTGATCCTGACGTGCGGGAGACGGTCCCACACCTCCTCACCGAGTGTCCCATCCACGCCAAAGAGCGATACGAAGCAGAAGAAAAAATAGGAATAGACATTACGTTAGACAATATTGCTGAAATTATAAAAGATAAAAACATTAGACATAAATTTATAGAATATAGTAGAAATATAGCATTAAAATGTATTAATAGAAATAAGTAATGTATTGCTAGCTTTATAATATAAGTTTATATAAGTGTAGCAATAAAATATAGAGATTAAAATAAGTATTGTTAAATAGATTTATGATAGAATATTGTTAATATAAGTAGAATAAATAGATAAATAGATTAGTTAATATATTAAGAAATAAATGTAAAGACAATAAATAAAGAAATCCAAAAAAAAAATATCCCTTGTCCTGGATAGGGGGAACGAGAGTGGGGCATAGCGCCCCACACTATAAAAAAAAAAAAAAAAAAAAACCTAACCTAACCTAACCTAACCCAGTAACACTTAATACGCGACGCAGTAAGCAGCATTTTTGTAGCGCTCCTACATCAAAAAATCGCGAAAATAGTAAAAGTGTAACAAACAAACCAGTGTTTTATATCAAAGTGTAGAAAAAGTGAAGTGCCATAACATCGTGCCTTCAAAAAAAGCCGGACACCATCATTTACATCAATTTTCCCTCAAAAACTGGGAATTCCTGGAAGATTTTGGAGTTTTTGGTGTCGCGCTCGGAAACGAGATCGATAACACCCCTTTTTTATTCTACCATCGGATAGGCATTAAAAAGGCCTACAAAAGGGTACCTCGCGTTCCGCGGTGCGGCACCTATTCCGGGAGAAAACAGGAGAAAACTGGAAACCACGTGGCCACGTGGTCCTACTTCCAACAGGGTGCGCCAGTTTTTGAAGTCGCAGCAGGCTGCCGGACATCAAGCCAAGGTCAGGGATACCTCTCTCTCATCTGTAGCATCAGTATTTTAATTTTAAACAATTTTTTTGTCAATTTTTTTAAATTCTGTCTGGTTTTTGCCCAAAAATTCCTAAATAAGATCGACGACACCTACATTTTTTATTGTCATCGGGAGCGCCCTAATAAGGAGCATCCATCCCCAAGAAACAGGAATTTTTGGGATAAAAACCAATTTTTTTAGAAATAAAAAACCACTTTCCACCCCTAAAATCCCTAATATCTCGGAAACTATCGCAGATAGCCAAATTTTCTCACCAGATTGTGTGTTATACCTACGGTATAACACTCAACCAAACCCCTTTCCCTACCCCCTACCACATCCACAAAAAATCCCCACACCCCAATTTTCCCCAAATTTTTGGGGAAAATTTTCCAATTTCCCCAAATTTCCCCAAATTTTCCAAACTTCACCCAAACCATCCCCTGGCTGTCTGTGGGTTGCCGAGATAGTTTTCTAACCCCCCCCCCCTCTTCTCACCACAAAGTATCCTTACCTCAAATTAAATTTTAACTTACAACTGTGACTTCTCAATTGTATACTCACACACACACATTGTTACATAACACTTTTACTAAACACATCAATACCACACCACCCAGGTATTAGAGCATTGCTACATTACTAGACAACAAAATCAAAACAACAAATTACACATTTTAAATCTATAAACTATAAACATCAAATAAAACAACATGTCATCTCACAACAAACAAACGACGGAAGCCATCACCCATAAGCCGGTGCGGCCAGCTCGGTCGCTCCGAGTTAAGGCCCTGGAAAAAGCGGCAGGGTCTAATCCAACATCTGTCTCGGAGAAGGCCATAAGAATCAAGTCGGACCATGGCGTTTCCCCTGCGCCGGAAACAGTCGCTGCCAAAACGCCAGTTGTGCAGGACACGCAACTGGTGGAAACACAAAAATCCTCCACACAACCATCAACACCCATTAAAGCAGTGGCTGAGTTCGACGCAGGGGTTGCCTCCGGGTCCGTCCAGGATCTGGACGACCTGGAGGTCTCATCCATAGACTCTGACGCCTCCGCAGCCGTCACCGCCTCTAAACGTATAAGTCTTCTATACACCACGCCCAGAAGAGGAACGGGCATAGAGATGGACGTGGCTACCGTCGTGGCTAACGAATTCCTCCAAAAGGGAAAGGAAGCGTTGGAAACGGCGATAAATATGAAGAGGGAGTGCAAGGCTGTCGCCCACGACAGCTTGCAAGGCCTCTACGAGGTCGTATTATCACTCTCAGACTCTAGGGCGAGGCACAAATACAACCTCGAAAAGGAGCGCTCTCGACACGCACAAGAACTTGTGCGTGTCGAGAGAGCTCACACAAGAGAAATTGCCAGCCTTAAACAGGGTCTGGTGGTGGAGCTGAGTCTGGCTAGGTCAGACATAAGTTCTACCATGAAGGAGGCGCAAGCAATCCGTAGCTGGCTTGGCTACGAGACCGCCATCCCCTTCAAAACCATCGCCGAAAACTCGCAATCCATCAAATCCCTAGAATCACTCATAAACCGTCGCGAAAAGGAGACAAATAAAATAGTAACCGAGGGTGTCCCTAAAGTGGACACCCTCGATACTTTCATCAGAAAAATGGACTCAACATATACGAGCCTATCAAACCAACTGGATGTCCTCCGACGCACAATGGGGGACATCCAAAAGGAGCTCTGCCAGGTGTCCAAAAACACCGCAACTCCCCCCACACCACCCCAGTCTCCTTCTAAAATACACCCAGCGACGGCCCAACTAGAAAAGATGGAGATGGATATTGCTGCGCTCAAACAAATGGCGCAGCAATTAATAGAATACACATCCCATCCAAAACAACTAGACACACCAGCGCTGACTCAAAAAGACATAACTACACATCTTCAACCGGTACACGAGAAGATGCAAATAATCTCTTCTGACCTCCGCACATTGCGTGACAACCAAAAGGAGAGTGTGCCCGCCACACCCTGCCTACAAACGGAAGTCGCAATGGCGGAGGTCAAGGAGACTCTTCTCGACATTAAAAAAGACGTTGTAGACTTAAAAAATCTACCAAAAGCGTTGGCGGCGACAACAACACCCACAACGACGGCGGAACCACAAAAATCTTACGCCAAGATCGCCGCCATACCAAAACCACCTAAACAACCCAATCACACCCTAATAATCTCATCACTAGATCCCCGGAATACCGGGGATCAAGTGATAGAGAAAATTAGAGACTCCGTGGATACCAAAACTTCCGGAGCCAGAATCGACAGGCTCCGCAAAGCGAAAAACCAAAAAATAATAATAAGTTGTGGCACCAAGGAGGATCTCAACTTGGTACACAACCGATTAAAATCCAACAAAAGTCTGAAGGCAGAGGTGGCAAAACCTGCCAACCCTCAAATAATAATTAGGGATGTGCTCTCCTTCCTCTCCGACGCCGAGATCGTAGAAAATCTAATCGTGCAGAACAAACACCTTCTGCAAGACGTGGAGATGAAGGAGAGCACAATAAAGGTGCGCTTCCGCAAACGTGCCAGAAACGAGCTGGAATGCCACCCTGTGCTGGAAGTTTCGCCACTCATACATAAAAACTTTACTGAGGCAGGGAAGGTCTATATTGGCCTCCAAAGGAGGCCGGTATTGGACCATTCCCCTCTGGTCCAGTGTACCAAATGCCTGGGCTTCGGCCACACAAAAGCCATCTGTCGGGAAAAGGACAATCTCTGCAGCTACTGTGGAGACCCCCACTCCTGGGAGAAATGCAAAAGGCGGCTGGAGGGGAATCCTCCCCAATGCAAAAACTGCCGAAATGAAGACGCGGCGAAACACGATCCACCACACCACGCCTTCAGCCTTGAGTGTCGAGAAAGGGCAAAGTGGGACGCTATAGCCCGGGCTAGAGTCTCCTACTGCTGCTGAAGGCCCATTAAGCGGTGATGTCTCGGTCTCCCCCCCGGTACATGGAGGAGGCCTGCAGTTCATCCAGGCAAACCTCCAGCGCTCCAAAATCGCAACTGCCGAACTGTTTCAGACCGCAACGGACGCCAACATATCGGTTGCCTTAATTCAGGAACCGTATGTAGGTAACACCGGCGTCCTAAAGCAATACTCTGGAACTCAAATCATCCAATGTTCCCTAAACCGACAAAAGCCGGTTAAAGCCGCCATAGTCGTCTTCGGTCAAAAGCTGGAGGTCATTCATGACCCACAGCTGGTGACGGAAACCGAGGCGGCGGTTTTACTGGTCGGAGGTAACATGCGGCTTGGAGTGATATCCGTCTACCTGGAGGGAGATCAAGACATCAAACCTTACCTCAATCGAATCAGGACATTAATCGGGAAACTAAACACTAACAATATAATTCTCGCCGGAGATGTCAACGCCTGGAGCCATTGGTGGGGTAGTGCCTCAGAAGACACCAGAGGCGCTGAATACACCTCGTTCCTGACGGAGCTGGAGCTGGAGGTACTCAACACCGGAGACACACCAACTTTTGAGGTGTTCAGAGGTGGCAGGGAATGCACAAGCATCGTTGATGTTACTGCATGCAGTCTGCCGCTGCTGGGCAAAATCGAGGGTTGGAGAGTGGATAGAGGTCTGCTAACATCCGACCACAACGCCATCGTGTTTAATCTGCGCCTAGAGAAGGCTCTTCGTACCATTGAGCCAATCTCAACGCGCAGATACAACACAAAAAAGGCGAAGTGGGCAGACTTCAAGACACTCCTTAACGAGCAACTTAGGGAGAAACAAATCTCCGTAGTCTCCGTGAGGGATACCACAGAACCAGACAAGCTTGAAGAAGTTGTCTCAGCCTATACAGAAGCCATCCATACAGCTTGCAGCAAAACCATCCCCAAAGCAACGCAGTGGACCGGCAAGGCTAGACCACCCTGGTGGTCGAGACACCTGGAGGAGCTCAAAAAAGAGGTTCTCCGGAAAAAGCGTAGGGTCAGGAACGCAGCTGCCTCGCGTAAGCAATACGTCTATGAGGACTACCTCCAAACCAAAATAAACTACAACAACGAAGCCGAAAGGTCTCAAACTGAGAGTTGGAAGGAGTTCTGCTCAAAGCAGGATAAAGAGAGCATGTGGGACGGGATATATAGGGTGCTCAGGAAAACTGCTAGAAGGCAGGAAGACACCCTTCTGCGCAACACCGCAGGTATAACCCTAACCCCCACACAATCAGCGGAACTCCTCACCAAAACCTTCTACCCGGACGACTCGGTAGAAACCGACAGCCAATGCCATACCCATCTCCGAGAACTAACGAGAAACCTCACAGAGGAGCTGCCGGAGGACGACCCGCCTTTTACATCAGCGGAACTGGACCTGGTGCTAAATTCCTTAAACCCAAGGAAAGCACCGGGTCCCGACGGGCTATGCGCGGCCATCTGCGCCACAGCTATCCAATGCGACAGGGAAGTATTTCTGGCGATAGCAAATAAATGCTTGTCGCTGAATTACTTCCCCAAGCAGTGGAAGCTAGCCCACGTCGTCATAATCCGCAAGGCGGGAAAGGATGATTACACTCATCCTAAATCCTACCGGCCAATCGGACTCCTCCCAGTTCTCGGAAAAATCATCGAAAAGATGATGGTGGTGCGCATAAACTGGCATATCTCTCCCACTCTCAACAAGAGACAATACGGCTTCACGCCACAAAGAAGCACCGACGACGCCCTCTATGACTTGGTGGAGAACCTAAAAGAAGGAGTAGCAAATAAAAACATTGTACTCCTTATCTCCCTTGACATAGAGGGTGCCTTCGACAACGCATGGTGGCCGGCATTAAAACAGCAACTGACAGCTAAAAAATGTCCGCGAAACCTATACTCGATGGTATGTTCCTACTTGGCTGACCGTAAAATCAGGGTCAACTACGCCAGAGCAGCATACGAGAAGGAGACAACAAAGGGCTGCATCCAAGGATCCATTGGAGGACCGGCCTTTTGGAATGTCATCCTAGACTCTTTGCTGCATACACTACAAGCAGAAGGAATATACTGTCAAGCTTTCGCGGACGACGTAGTTCTCGTTTTCACGGGCCACACAACCACCAGCCTGGAACAAACAGCCAATACCACCCTAGAGACTGTTTACCAGTGGGGTGTTCGCAACAAGCTTAACTTTGCACCGCATAAAACAAATGCGATGGTGCTCACGAGGAAGCTGAAGTGCGAACCTCCCAACATATCCATGGCAGGTGTAAAAATCAATGTTGTGGACGAGATTAAAATCCTGGGCCTCATAATTGACAACAAACTCACCTTCAAATCACATGTGACCGCGTCCTGTAAAAAAGCCGCGGACATTTACAAACAGCTAGCATGTGCCGCGAAGGTGACCTGGGGTCTAAACGGAGAAATAACGAGAACGATATACGTATCAGTTGTTGAAGCCATCATGACGTATGCATCGTGTGCGTGGGCTCAGGCAGTTGAGCTCCAAACCATCCAAGACAAACTAAACAGTCTCCAAAGAGGCTTTGCACAAAAAATCTGCAAAGCCTACAGGACGGTATCGCTGACATCGGCGCTTGCGCTTTCGGGAATACTTCCTCTCGACTTAAGAATAAAAGAGGTAGCAAATCTGTATAGAGCCAAGAAAGGTCTCTCATCAGACTATCTACCGCCAGGAAAGGAGCTCGAAAATAACATAAGTCATTCCTCTCAACCTCACCCCTCCACCATCATTGAGGTCAACTACGAGCTCCTGGAGGACACAACAACCGAAACCCTCAACTCCCACCAGGTAAATGGGCCTCATATTTACACAGACGGCAGCAAAATCGAAGGAAAAGTCGGAGCTGCCGCTACTTGGTGGGAGGATGGGCATGAGGTTAATTCCTCCACCTACAGCCTCCATCCTTGCTGTACAGTCTTCCAATCAGAACTCTACGCCTTGTACAGGGCAACGGAAATGGCTAAGTCTAGTAAGGCCAAAATAGTCAACATAATGAGTGACTCGAGATCCTCACTCGACTTGCTTAGACAGCCAAAGACGTGCCATCCCCTGTCAAAAGGCGTAAAGGACAACATTGGAAGCATTAGGGCGGACAAGAGAGAAATTCGGCTGTTATGGTTGAGAGCTCACGTGGGCAACGCCGGAAATGAGCGAGCCGACGAGCTTGCGAAGACGGCAGCGCTCAAACAAGGGGCACTTGACTATGACAAAATCCCGCTGTCATACGTTAAGAAAACCATCCGGAAGGAATCTGTCCTCGCATGGCAGGACAGATATGAAACTTCCAGTACTGGAGGGATGACGAAGACATTCCTGCCTAACGTCGAACAGGCGTATCGTCTGGCAAGGAACGTTAGACTCACCCCCTACCAGGTACAAGCCTTGACGGGACACGGCGGTTTTGCCGAATACCTGTACAGGTTTCACCTTCGAGACAATCCCGGATGCGAATGCGATCCGAGTGTCAGCGAAACCGTGGAGCACTTAATAACCGAGTGTCCTAGGTTCGTAACACAAAGACATAATCTGGAAGCCAGGATCGAGACCCAAATCAACATGTCATCCTTAAAAGATATCCTTACGGATACTACAAAAAGGGCACATCTTCTGGACTTCCTAGACAAGGTATTTAGGACAGCAACGGCAAGGAACTCCACCTTAAAATCAAATACACATCCCACTCATCCGTGTGAAACCACCACCACATTGAGTCCCACCGCCTCATCACTATCCTCCCCCCGTAACCTCGCGATCCACCAATTATTACAATTGGCGGAAACCGGGGTGCCGGGAATAAGGGTTAAAGGTGTGGCCTTCTTTATGGACGACAATAGTGAAAAACTGGGGTTAAGTTTCTGCATAACCGGCGCGCGAAAATTCATTGCGATGTCACCTGGCGTAGCCTATCTATTAAACGGGAGCACACAAAAAACGAGTATGAGGCGCAAAAAATACCTAGCGCTACCGGAAATGGAGGTTTGTGGCCGCAAATGTCGACTAGTGCGTGCGCGAAATAAAACCGTGGCACTATTCGACTGGAGCGACGAAACTCCATTTGTGAAATCATACTCGGTGCTCTCCGCGATGGTGGGAAAGGGCGGCGACGGGTCACCTCGCAAAATCAGCGTAGACGCTATGGTGGTAGAGTACGAGAGGGGGCGAGTCTCCGATCGACTGGGCTGCCTGATTGCCTCAAAACATCATGAGGTAATCGTATACGAGGATAGGGGTGAAAACCTAGACTACCTCAAGGCGCCCAGGCGGGCGGAGCCGGTGCCTACGACGTCATCTGCCACACGTAGTGGGTCGGAAACTCTCCAGGAAAAACTAAACGCCGGAAAACATCCAACCGGCAGTCCAAAAAGGAAGGCTGCAACAAGCGGAGTATTAAGCCAAGTTAAAGACACCATAAAAAAAATATTACATGCCAAAACCCGAACACCTAACGTCTCTACCCAGGGGATTGCAGCGGAAAAATTCCTCAGCACCCCCTCCAAAAGTGTAGGGACTAACCAAAGAAAGAACGTAACCAGAGCCGACAAAGGAGAAATTACCCCTCCGCGTTTCATCCCGGCGGCTGGGCCGCGGGACCACATGTATAACGCATTCCTCGAGTTTATGGCAATAACAGCTGCCAATAAACAAGTCAACACGAATGTCTGCCACAAGATCAGGCAGACATATGAGTACAACAACTTCCAACTCTTAGACGTGTTACTCGAGGAAGCAGAAGCGGCCATCTATGACAACGCCAACTCCCAGGTAATCAGGGGCAACATGTCTGGCACATATATGGCTGCTTACAACAAAACATGTGGCTTCGTGTCTCAGGACGTGGGTGAGACAAAACGGATAGGGAAACTACGCTTCGTCACTCCACCTGACGACCCCATTGTGGTAACTGCGAGGTGCTCCAGGATTATGCTCGATGACGAGATCCTCGGAATGGCGAAAACCATTACGGGCGATCGAGACATACGGGCGGTCTTGGAGGACTGGAAGGTGCCAAACATTCAATGGGTTAACGGGGTCCCCGGCTGCGGGAAAACAACGTGGGTGGTTAATAACTTCAATACAGAGACAGATGCCATTGCGACGACAACAGTTGAGGCGGCCAAGGAGTTGAGGGAAAAACTCTCACTCCGTATTGGCAACCAAGTCAACCAAAAGGTTCGCACTATAGCCTCAATATTAGTAAAGGGATTCAAGGAGCCTAACAAATGTCAGCGATTAATCGTTGACGAGGCTCTTATGAATCACTTTGGGGCTGTAGTGATGGCCGCCAGACTCGCAGGGGCAAATGACGTCACCCTAATTGGAGATATTAATCAACTACCGTACATAGACAGAAACAACTTATTCTTGATGACCTACACCAGGCCTAACCTGGTGGTCAGCATAACTCAAGAGCTGCTATGTACACACCGCAACCCTCTTGACGTGGCGTATGTCCTAAGTGAGGTGTACAAGGGTATTTACTCGTCAAGTACTCGAGTACACTCACTGGAACTCAAGAGATACTCAGATGCGAGGATCCCCTCAAACCTCCCCAACACTCTTTTCCTCACCCACACCCAAGAGGAAAAAGAGTGCCTACAACAGCAAGGCTATGGGAAGGGAGAAGGGTCCACAATTCTGACTATCCATGAGTCCCAAGGACTAACCTACAAACGGGTAATAATCCTACAAACAAAAACTAAACGGCTAAAACTTCACGACAGTGTGTCTCATGCCGTCGTAGCAGTGTCGCGCCACACGGAAAGCTGCGTCTATTACAGCGACATAAGCGACGACGCCATCGGTCGCTTCGTAGGGCGTGCGGCGGTGACGGCTGCGAAGGACATACAAGACTACAACTTAAAAATGGCAATTCACCATAGAGACGAAAAGGTAATAGACACAATAACAACAATAACACACCTGTAACTTTTAGTCTTCAAATAATAACTATCTACCACATCTCCTAACCTTCCCTCCTCCTCCAAACCCTTAGTGTTAAGCATTGTATTGTAATAAAATATTACTAACAATAGAAATTAAGAAACATTAAATTGTAAATATATATATATATAAAAAAAAAAAAAAAAAAAAAAAAAAAAAAAGGGATATATAATAGTAATAAGAAAAATAATAACAACAATAATAACAATAATAATGATAAACTATATTTAAAAAAAAAAAAAAAAAAAAAAAAAAAAAAAAAATATATATATATAAACATTCAAGAACAGGGGGAGGGAGGACAAACTAACTAATTGTAACAACTAACACTTATAGTACATATGTAAGACATGTAAATGTAAAAATCATAACTAAAACAAACATTGTAAATTATATTTAAGACAATACTTTGTAATACATTTAAGACAATAATTGTAGCACTATACAACTATGCTGCGCGTAATTTTATTACTAATATAAAGATAACAACATTAAAGTAAAACAAAAAAAGCTATGGACCATGAGTCTGTGGAGAAACATTTATTTTCTAATTAAAAAAAAAAAAAACCTAACCTAACCTAACCTAACCTAACCTAACCTAACCTAACCTAACCTAACCTAACCTAACCTTTTTTTTTTTTTTTTTTTTTTTTTTTTTTTTTTTTTTTTTTTTTTGTCGCGGGGAAAAGTGTTTTACCACTGCCGCCGCGCCCGGGGGGGTGGACGCGGCGGGTATGTCGGGTTCGCCGGTCTTACGACCCAGCGCCGTGGTGCCCGGGAGAGATGGTCGACATCCGGGCGACGCTGGGCCGAGTCCCTAACACTATATACACCCTACACCGGCAATACCGACTAAAAACCCCGCGGTGGCCTTCTTCGGCGCTTGAGTGGGGCGGTCCCGGGGTATCCAGAGATAGACTCGGATTGCTACCGGAACCGCCCCTGCGCGGTGCCGCCTTGCGGCCCGTCTCCAATTTGGGGGGGGCTCATAAGCCCCCGCCGCCGAAGGACGCCTTCGGCGTCTACGGCAGCACGAGGCCGACCGACCGTGCTGCCGTCCGTCCCGGGGCCGCATGTACAAAAGTACTAAAAGGGGCGCACAGCCCCCCGCTGCGCGCCCACGACCCCGGAAGGCCCCTATAAGTCGCCTCTTACGACAGGCAGGGGATACCGTGGTGGAATTCTCCAAACGCCCCCATTCCACAGGGCGGGAGACGCCGGTCAGTCGTCCACCCGACGTCTCCTTCGTCTCCTTTGGCGGCGGGCGGGATCGTTCTGCTCACGATCCCGCTCGGCGCTCTCCTTCTGCGAGATGACGCGCTCGCAGAAGGAGACCGTCGCACGCCATGACCCCCGGCTGCCGACCATGGCGGACACCACGGCCGGCAGCGAGAGGTCGCCTCCGACGACTGCTGTGAGAGCGCTGCGCTCCTCCACCCAGGCTGGGCACTCCTGAAGAGTGTGTTGGGCCGTGTCCTCGCGGCAGTTGCCACAGTGGTGGCACACGGCGGACGCCTCCTTCCCGGCTATGCGACACAGGTACGCACCAAAACACCTGTGCCCCGTCAGTACCTGTGTCAGCCGGAACGTAGGCGCACCGTGGCGCCTGTCCAGCCACTGTAACCTTTTTTTTTTTTTTTTTTTTTTTTTTTTTTTTTTTTTTTTTTTTTGTCGCGGGGAAAAGTGTTTTACCACTGCCGCCGCGCCCGGGGGGGTGGACGCGGCGGGTATGTCGGGTTCGCCGGCCTTACGACCCAGCGCCGTGATGCCCGGGAGAGATGTTCGACATCCGGGCGACGCTGGGCCGAGTCCCTAACAATATATACACCCTACACCGGCAATACCGACTAAAAACCCCGCGGTGGCCTTCTTCGGCGCTTAAGTGGGGCGGTCCCGGGGTATCCAGAGATAGCCTCGGATTGCTACCGGAACCGCCCCTGCGCGGTGCCGCCTTGCGGCCCGTCTCCGATTTGGGGGGGGCTCAGAAGCCCCCGCCGCCGAAGGACGCCCTCGGCGTCTACGGCAGCACGAGGCCGACCGTCCGTGCTGCCGTCCGTCCCGGGGCCGCATGTACAAAAGTACTAAAAGGGGCGCACAGCCCCCCGCTGCGCGCCCGCGACCCCGGAAGGCCCCTATTAGTCGCCTCTTACGACAGGCAGGGGATACCGTGGTGGAATTCTCCAAACGCCCCCATTCCACAGGGCGGGAGCCACTGTAACCTAACCTAACCTAACCTAACCTAACCTAACCTAACCTAACCTAACCTAACCTAACCTAACCTAACCTAAACCTAACCTAACCTTTTTTTTTTTTTTTTTTTTTTTGTCGCGGGGAAAAGTGCTCCACCACCGCCGCCGCGCCCGGGGGGGCGGACGCGGCGGGTATGTCGGGTTCGCCGGTCTTACGACCCAGCGCCGTGATGCCCGGGAGAGATGGTCGACATCCGGGCGACGCCGGGCCGAGTCCCCATCAATACATACACCCCACACCGGCAATACCGACTAAAAACCCCGCGGCGGCCCCCTTCGGCGCCTGAGTGGGGCGGTCCCGGGGTATCCGGAGATAGACTCGGATTGCTACCGGAACCGCCCCTGCGCGGCGCCGCCTTGCGGCCCGTCTCCGATTTGGGGGGGGCTCAGAAGCCCCCGCCGCCGAAGGACGCCCTCGGCGTCTACGGCAGCACGAGGCCGACCGTCCGTGCTGCCGTCCGTCCCGGGGCCGCATGTACAAAAGTACCAAAAGGGGCGCACAGCCCCCCGCTGCGCGCCCGCGACCCCGGAAGGCCCCTATAAGTCGCCTCTTACGACAGGCAGGGGATACCGTGGTGGAATTCTCCAAACGCCCCCATTCCACAGGGCGGGAGACGCCGGTCAGTCGTCCACCCGGCGTCTCCTTCGTCTCCTTTGGCGGCGTGCGGGATCGTTCTGCTCACGATCCCGCTCGGCGCTCTCCTTCTGCGAGATTACGCGCTCGCAGAAGGAGACCATCGCACGCCATGACCCCCGGCTGCCGACCATGGCAGACACCACGGCCGGCAGCGAGAGGTCGCCTCCGACGACTGCTGTGAGAGCGCTGCGCTCCTCCACCCAGGCTGGGCACTCCTGAAGAGTGTGTTGGGCCGTGTCCTCGCGGCAGTTGCCACAGTGGTGGCACACGGCGGACGCCTCCTTCCCGGCTATGCGACACAGGTACGCACCAAAACACCCGTGCCCCGTCAGTACCTGTGTCAGCCGGAACGTAGGCGCACCGTGGCGCCTGTCCAGCCACTGTTCGAGGACAGGTCGCACTGCCGCGACGGTCCTCAAGCCCGAACTCGGGCTCTCCAGCCTGGCATGCCACTCCTCTACGGCGGCTCTGCGGAACCTGGCCGCAATCTCCCTCGGGGCAAGCCTCTCTCGATTAAGGGACGCCCCCTCCCGCCAGTGGAACGCTGACGAGAGGGACCGGGCGTCCAAGTCCCAAGGGAGAGTTCCGGCCAACACGCAGGCCGCCTCGTGGGACACCGTGCGGTAGCCCCTGATTATCCGCTGCGCCACCAGACGCTGCGGTTTGCGCAGCATGGCGACGCATCGGGCGCTCAGGGACTCGGCCCATACGGGTGAACCGTAAAGGGCCATCGACCGCACGACTCCAGCGTACAGACTCCGGCAAGGGTTACCGGGACCTTCGAGGTTCGGCAGCAGGCTCCCAAGCGCGCCCGCTGCCCGCACCAATTTCGGCGACAACTTCTCAAAATGGGCGCGGAAGTCCCACCGGCTACTCAAAATCAAACCTAAATACTTCATAGTAGTGCCGATGGGAATCCGCACCCCCTCCACAGTGATGTGGGCCCCTGCTGGTGGCCCACGCCGAGGCCCGTGGAAACATAGGGCCTCGGTTTTGTTCAGGGCCACCGAGAGGCCCAGTCGCCGAATCCTGCCCACCACGTCTTCGGTAGCGGACGAGGCGAGCAGGATGGCATCCTCGAAAGTACTCGACGTCGCTGTCACCAGAGTGTCGTCCGCGTAGCAGACGACAGCGACGCCTCGGGGGTTGGTACCACGGAGGACCCAATCATAACCGATGTTCCACAGTAGTGGGCCCAGAACTGAGCCCTGTGGAACACCGGCAGACATGGCCCTCCGGTGCCACCCATCGGCGCCCGGATACATTACGTACCTAGAGGATAGGTAAGAATGCACCAGACGCCGCAAGTAAAGTGGCACCATGTGGTACCGCAGTGCTTCATGAATGCAGCCCCAGGGCAAGGTGTTGAATGCGTTGGCGATGTCGAGCGACACCGCCACCACCACCTCACCCCGCGCAACTGCATCCTCCGCGTGCGCCTTCACCCGCAGAATCGCATGAACTGTCGATCGGCCATGCCGGAACCCAAATTGGCTGTCTGACAGGTCCGGCCCGGCCCCCTCAAGGTGCTCGACGAGGCGAGCATGGACAATCCGCTCAAACAACTTGCAGACCTCGTCGAGCAACACGATGGGCCGGTAGGCCGATGGCGACTCTGCGGGTCGACCCTCCTTCTTGAGCAGGACCAGCTTTCCGGTTTTCCACCGGGATGGAAACTGGCCCTGCTCCATGCACGCGGAGAAAAGGCCGCGGAGCCTCGCCCCCAGGTGCTCGACGGCTAACACCCATGCGCGTCCGGGGATACCGTCGAGACCCGGGGCGGTTTTCTTGCCCCGCAGCCGAAGCACCGCCACCCTCATTTCCTCGGGTGAAACCTCCGAAATAACCCTTGCCGAATCCAACGACGATGGCGTCGACGAACGCGACGCCATCGGTGGAGGAGTGACATCCTCCGTGGCCGGGAACAAAGCCGCGACGACCTCCTGAACGAGGTCGCCCCGGAGACTCTGCGTCAGCGGGGGCGCCCATGGGCGGAGCTTTCTCAACGCCACACGGTATGGACGCCCCCACGGGTCGCTGTCGAGAGTACTCCGGAACTCAGTTTGAGCCGCAGACTTTGCCCTCGCTATGGCCACGTGCAGCGCTCTCTTAGCCTCCCTGTGGAGGCCGTGAAGCAGCCGCTCCTGGTCCTCGTCGCCGGGAAGACGAATCCGGCGACGACGGTGTCTGGACAGCTGGCGGAGGGCGGCAACGCAGGACGCGCGCAGCCGCGTGAGCTCCGCCGACCACCAGAACACCTGGCGCTTCTCCGGGAGGCGTCGGACCCGGGGCATGGCTGCGTCGCAGACGCGCGACATCGCCGCCCCGAGCCACTCCGCCTCCTCGTCGACCCGTACCGGCCCGTCCGGTACGGGCACCAGCGCCTGGGCCAGAGCGGCCTCCTTCAGGGCCTCAACGTCGAGGCGACTAACAGCCCAGCGTGGGCCGTCCGACCGCGGGACGGTCGGTCCCCCACCCGACCGGGTGGTTGGGGACGAGGCGACGTCGAACCGAATATATCGGTGATCCGACAACGTCTCCTCGCCCACCAGGACCCTCCAGTCCCGGACACGGCGGGCTAGGGCCGGGGTGGCGAACGTGATGTCCACCACCGAACCGCCGTTATGCCTCACGCACGTGTCCGCCGTCCCGCGATTCACGACGGCCAAGCCGGACGAGATCGCCCATTCCTCCAGGGCCTCGCCCCGCGCGTCAGTCACCGACGAGCCCCAAGCCAAGGACTTGGCATTGAAGTCGCCGGCGACGAGGACGGGGCGAGGCTGACTGCCTTGCACCACCAGGGCTCCCAGCCGAGTGAGGAAGTGCTCAAACTCAGGCTGGGATCTGTTGGGGGAAAAATACACTCCCACAATCCACACCTCCCCCAACAGAACTGCCACACATCCCGAGCCCTTCGCTACTTTTTCGAAGGGCGGGGAGCCGGCAGCGCCGCGGGTGATGACGGCCACCGAGCCGTCCAGGTCCCCTGCCCAGTCGTCCCTGGGGGGAACAAAATACGGCTCGGAGACCACAGCCACTTGTATCGACCACTGCGCAAGGCTTTGGACCAGCAGGTCTTGGGCCCTGGCGCAGTGGTTAATATTCGCCTGGAGGAAACGTTGCGCCATATTAATGGGCGATCTCCATTGGTGCGGCGCGGGTGGACGGGTCGGGCCGCGTCACAACCGCCGCGCCCCGGCCGCGATTACCACGACGGGGACGGGCGGAGGCAACACAGGCCTTGGCGCCCACCTGGTGCCCCGCGGGTTTGCCTACACCTGCACAGATCGTGCAGTGCGGCTCCGCGGAGCACTCCTTGGCCTTGTGGCCCGCTTGACCGCAGCGATAGCAGAAATCGCTGCGGTCACACTCATCCGTGCAGTGCCTCCGCACGTGCCCTCTGAAAAGGCAGCGGAAGCACCGCATGGGCCTAGGCTCAAGGAGCTGGACCCGCGCCGACACCCATCCGATCAGGACGCGCCCTGTCCTGATCGCCTTCTCAGCGGCCTTGGCGGGGCACCGCACCCATGCCGCGCCAAGGCCTGAACGGTCGGGGCGGATCTCCCCGACCTTAATATCATCCACTTTGCATCCTCCCGCCTGTGCGAGGGCCGTCGATACCATCTCCGGGTCAGCGGACGCGTCTAACCCGGAGATCCGTAGTTCCGCGGTCTTACAAGGGCGGGAGATGCGGACTACGCTCTCCAGCACCGTCCCGCGGAACACGGCCCGCATCCTATCGGCGAGGGTATCGGCCCTCGCCTCTGTCTCCGGTCCGGGTACCTCATAGAGGTACCCGCCAGTGGCCATAAGCCGGGCGCTCATCTCCGCTATGCCCAGGTCTGATAAACGCACGTTTAATAACACCTCCTTCAGGACCTGGGCATAGGTAATGCCGTTCGCCAGCCCCTCAGGCGACACCGTTACGGTGACTGCGGCCTTGCGGGGCAGGCGGATTTTCGGCTCCGGCTTATGCTGTTGAGCCTGAGGCCGCGGTGTCGGCACTGGAGCAACCGACACGGACTGGGAGCTCTTCTGCTTCTTCTTCGACCCCTTCCGCACCACCGTTGTCCATCCCTCGTCTACAGACGTAGGGGCTGGTGGCAGGGGCCGAGGCGCCGGGACCGGCTGGGCCAGAATTGGGACGCTCTTCTTTTTATTTCCCCCCTTGCGTGCAGTTTGCTGGGGGGGAAGTTTCCGTGGCGCAGCCACTGGAGCGGGCTTGGCCGAGGCGGGCCGGGAAGCGGCGGCAGTGACAGGCCGTGGGGCAGCGACTGGGATGGGCAGGACAGTTTTCTTTCCCTTTCCCTTTCCTTTCGACGACGGTGGCAGGACAACAGCAGCAGGCGGCGCATGAGATGGCCCAGCGACTGCAATAGGTGGCAGAGGGGGCCAATTTTCCACTCGAGCTCTGGCCTTGTCGGCAGCCAGAGGTGGCCGGATGATTGGCTCGGGTGGCAGCCGCAATGAAAACGCTGCGAGGCGGGCGTCCAGGATGTTGAGGAGTCTGGACTCAAACTCCTCAAGACGCCCGTCCGAGCCGTCCCCTCTCCCATATGTGGGCGACGGCTGCGCTCCCCTAAGGGACCTCACCGTCGCCAGCACCTCCTCCAGAGCTTTGCCTTGAGCGGCCTGAGCCGCCTTCAGCTGGGCAATCTCTGCCGCCATCGCCTAAACCTAACCTAACCTAACCTAACCTAACCTAACCTAACCTAACCTAACCTAACCTAACCTAACCTAACCTAACCTAACCTAACCCAGTTCGCAAACCTCGCGCAGCCCGACCGGATCGTTTTCGTGACGCTCCGCGGTTAAAAATTCGTTTCGGTAGTAAAAAGTGTTTAAATATACCCGTATTATATATTGTTAGATGCGCGCTAAAACGACCTTTTCAACGGTGTTAAAATATCCGTTATAAGTTAATTCTATAAAAAGTTATAACAATAAAAGTGTTTGGTGAACTCGCTTTCTTACAAACAATTACGTACGGCGCGCGATTTATCGCGGTGACCCCTATTTTTTGGACTGTAGTTTTATAGGGTACCCCCTTGGGTACCCTGTACAAAAGTTTCGTGGATATCCTGTGATAAACTCCTGAGTTAGAACACAAACAATAAAGAATTTTGTTAAAATTGCACAAAAATATCAGTTTTTAGTGAATAACTTTAAAATACGATCTGTAACCCCAGGTTTTCTGTGTGCCTCCTGATGCGTAGTATCCTTGTCTAGGATCCCACCAAAAACGGGAATTTTGTGGCTAAGGATCAAGCCACAATCCTTGTGAAACCCTGAATAAACTGGACGGTATCTTTCGAACTGCATATCTTAGTGGATTACAGTCTCGATCTCGTTCTGAAGGTGCCTCCTGAACCGCCAGGGACTCCTGAATCTTCGGATACCAACCTATGCAGAATCTGATATCGGGAAGTGTACCAAATCTTGACAATTGTGCGACCTAGTGACAGTGAAAATCAATTTCGTGAATTAGCTGGTCTCCTGCACTGCCTCCAGCCAAGGTTGGTGTGCCTCCAGAAGGAACCCAACCCCCTCTAACTACCTACCAAAATTCAGCCAAATCGGTTCAGCGGTTGAAGCAGGACATCAGTTTTTCGAACGGACCAATCAGAAGTTAGTGACTGTTTACTCAGAAACTGTCCGCAGAAAACTGCATTGTTTGGTGCCTCCGGATACCTAGAGGCCTTGCCCATCCTGAGATACTAAACTCTGAAACATAAACATCGGAAATCGGACAAAAACAACGACATTTCAACAGCCAAGTGTTAGCGGAAACAGTTTTTCAGAAATAGCTGGTCTCCAGCACTGCCTCCAGCCAGGGTTGTAGTGCCTCCGGAAGGAACACAACCCCCCCTAACTTCCCACCAAATTCCAGCCAAATCGGTTCAGCGGTTGAAGTAGAACATCAGATTTTCGAACGGACCAATCAGAGGTTAGTGAGTGATTATTCGGAAACTACCCATAGAAAAGTGCAGTGTTTGGTGCCTCCAGGTACACAAGAACCTTGCCCATCCCTGGACACTACTTTTTTAAATCTAAACACCTGAAACTGGACTAAAACAACGGCATTCTACCAACAAAGTGATTCTGAAAACAGTTCTTCAGTTGTGGCTGGTCCCCAGCACTGCCTCCAGCCAGGATTGAGGTGCCTCTGGCAGGAACTCAACCCCACCTACCTGCTCACCAAATTTCAGCAGAATCGGTTCAGCGGTTGAAGCAGGAACCTGAAATTACTAACGGACCAATCAGAAAATAGTGACTCTTTTCTCGATAATCATACAAATTACCAGGAATAGGTGGGTGCCTCTGGGTGCGCCAGGTCCTACCCTGACCTTGGACATTTAAATCATAAAAATCGGACAATTGTGACACAAGAAAATTCAATAATTAGTGAATTCCCGCGTAAAAATCCATAGACCGTTATACCTACTTAAACAAAAATAGCGAAATTAACAGTTCTGTGTATACCTATTACTGTGTAGTGCGTGCTCGACTTAGTACTTCAATAAACATAACATTGGTGACCTTCACTCGGAACCGACTCGACTGGGTGGGTGCACCCCGGTCTTCTCTTCAAGCCCAAATTGTTCCTTGGCGCGCGACGGGAGGTGAACCCCTGGTGATATTATTCACCCCCTCTCTTTGCGCGTGGGGGGCACTCTGACCTACCACCCTTAAATCTCCAGAAAAACGCTATTTGCAGAAAATGGTAAGCAGTCTTAAATTTTAAAATCTTATTTCCAAAAATTTTGTTCGGACCCCCTGTTACTTTCTTATTCCATTACTTAAATCACCTCCTTCAGAATCCGTATCCTAAATTTCATCATAATAGCTTTAAAAACTAAATTTTGGTGAATTTTTCCCTTAATAAAGGTAAAAATCGCCATTACCGGATAAGTTTGTTTTCATAATTCCGGAAAAACTACTGCAGATAGCGTGATTCTGACGCCGGTTTGATTCACTGGGTGTGAAGCGATCATAAGGTCAACAGACCGGGTGCAACCGTCCCTGACTCCCCAGCACCGAGTTTTTTCCTTCAAATCGGAATATCTTCGCGACGCGTTGTGGGAGGTGGAGACCGGTGGTATCACTGGCTTCTGCCTGCCCTCCTCCAACGGTTACCACCAGTTGCTCTTCGCTTGGGAACCTGGAAGTGGAAAATCTCCACTAGAACTCCTCAACGCGCAACAGCTGGTGACTTCTGAAGGCGGCAACAGCTCGGCGGGACCATCAGTCGTCGAGCGACGGGCAGCATCCTGCAGCAACACCACCTGAAACAAAAACAAAAGTCAGTATTAATTAAGTTCATATCATATCATATTAAATATAAAAGTCATTCACATAATAATATAATTATAAATTTAAATTGTAATTCTGTGTACATTTAACATATTACCCGACAACGACAACAACAACACATAGACACCTATTACAAATACATAATATCAGTAACATAAATTATAACTAAAACCAAAAATGCCGAGTTTCCATTCGCCACCGAGGAGGGCAATCTCCCCCTTCTCCTCGTCTCATAGAAATAGTGCAACCGAAACCACCCAGGAGCCGGAACCTACGACGAGCCAAGAACCCTCTCAACAAGAGAACGTCGAGCCGGCTACCCAAGCGTCTCAAGATAAACCAAGAGATACTCAGCAAGCGACACAGCAACAAACAGAGGCTGAACAACTAAAACCCGGACAATATCTTAGCAGAACGCTAGAAGCGAAAGCATGTCTTCTAAAAACTAGACTGCAAATAAACAATAGCAGGAACTTAAAAACTGAAATAAAAAATGAAGTAATAGAAGCCACTGAAAGACTCTACAGATTAGTCAAGGATGCTGAAGAGAGATTACCATACAATGGACGAGAACCTTCGCAAAAAACACCAAAGAAGCAAAAGAAAACAAAAGATGACAACCACAAGGTAGAAGAAAACATAATAGAAAACTCTCTAATAAAACAACTAGAAGAGCATAGCAAAATGCTCCAAGAAAATAAAGAACAGATGAAAAAACTAGAGGAAGAAATGAAAATAACAAGGGAAGAAATAAAAACCAAACCTACCTATGCAAACGTGGTAGCGGGATTACCCATAATAAATAATAAACCTTCTCCACCACAGACGGCGATGCACTCAATCTTAATCACATCAAAAGATAACAATGATACGGGAGAACGAGTATATGAAAAGATACGTAACACCCTAAACGCAAGGGAAGAAGGACTGAAAATAGACAATATTAGAAAAGCTAAGGATAGAAAAATTATAGTAGGATGCAAATCAAAGGAAGAATTGGGTAAGATAAAAGACAGAATTAGGGCAGCGGGAAAGGACCTAAACATGGAAGAAATAAAGAATAAGGAACCAATGATACTACTGAGAGAAGTCCTTAGTTATAACAAGGACGAAGAAATAATACAAGCAATACTTAATCAAAACAAACATCTTTTGGGTGATATGAACATAAACAAAGAGAGCTTAAAAATCAAATTCAGAAGGAGAGCACGAAACCCCCTTACATCACATGTAGCAATCCAGGTACCACCCAAACTGTGGAAGCGCTTGATTGATGAAGGATCGGTACACATAGATGTGCAAAGGGTTAGAGTTGAGGATCAGTCACCTCTAATCCAATGTAACCGGTGCCTTGGATACGGACATGGAAGGCGCTTCTGCAAAGAACAGGCAGATGCATGCAGCCACTGTGGTGGAGCTCATCACAGAACAGAGTGTGCTCACTGGATGGAGAGGGCGCCCCCGAAGTGCACCAACTGCGCGAAAGCCAAAATTGAAGGAAACGAGCATAACGCCTTTGACATCGAATGCCCCGTGAGGAAGAAGTGGGAAGCATTAGCTAGATCGGCAGTGGCGTACTGCTAAGGATGATCCAAGGAACATAATACAGACAAACACCCCAACAGGCGCGGCATCGACCTTCTTTGCACAAGCTAATCTACAAAGAAAACAACTTGCAACTGTAGAGTTTCTTTTAGAATCAAAAAAGAGAAAGGTCGATGTGGCGCTGCTCCAGGAACCCTATGTAGGCGGACAAGGCAGACTAAGAGACTACAGAGGAGTGAGGATATACCAAGGAGAAGGAGGATGTGGAAACGTCGTCAAATCGGCAATAGCAGTACTTAATGACGACTGGGTGGTGACACCATGTCCCTCATTCACCACAACCAACATCACTGTGGTAAAAATCCAAACTGGAACATGCGAGTTAATAGTGGTCTCTTTCTACTTTGAGCCAGATAAACCCATAGGGCCATACCTGGAGCAGCTGGGGAGGATAGCTAAAAAACTTGGACCTCACAGAATCATCATGGGGGGCGACACCAATGCAAAAAGCATATGGTGGGGCAGCCTGGACACTGATAGCAGAGGTGAAGAGATGAGAGGCATGCTGGAGGAGCATGGATTGCAGGTGCTGAACGATGGCAACGCTCCAACATTTGAAACGGTGAGAGGCGGCAAGCTTCTCACCAGTCATATCGACATCACGGTATGCACTACGGACCTCCAAGACTTGGTGAATGACTGGATCGTTGATGACTCTATGGCAAGCTCAGATCATAATGCTATAACTTTCCGGCTAGACAGAAACAAATTAAAATATAATAGAATAAAATCAAAATCCACGAAAAAATATAACACAAATAAAGCCAAATGGTCCTACTTTGAAGAAACATTAGCACAACTAATACAATCCAATGAAATTACAGAAACTGAAATCAATAAAATAAGTGACAAAATGAATTTAGATTTAACCGTAGAAAAATATATAAACATTATTACAGAAACATGCGACGAATCAATACCTCTATTAAAAATAAAAAATAATATGAACTTACCATGGTGGTCTGAAGAACTTGCCAAGATGAAACGGGAAGTCGTCACCAGGAGAAGGAGAATCCGATGCGCAGCGCCGATCCGAAGAGCTAAGGTCGTCGAGGAGTACCTGCAATCAAAAGAAAAATATGAAACCGAAGCTAAAAAGTCTCAGATAGAGAGCTGGAAGGAATTCTGTAAGGTACAGGACAAGGAAAACGTATGGGATGGTATATATAGGATAATAGGAAAGGCAACAGGAAAGAAAGAAGACGTACCACTGAATAACAACGGAAAAACCTTAAGCGCAAAGGAATCGGCGGAGTTACTCGCGAAAACCTTTTACCCAGAAGACAAAGACGAAGACGACAATCCAGAACACCAGGAAATAAGGAAAAAAGCTGCGGAAGTTAACGACACAACCAACGAGGAACACCATGACCCGCCTTTCACCTTGGAAGAACTATATAAGGCGACCGACAGCTTTAATCCTAAAAAAGCCCCGGGAGCAGACGGCTTGACAGCCGACATCTGCAGACAAGCCATCCACAAATACCCGGATTTATACCTGTCACTGGCAAACAAATGTCTTGAACTCGGTCACTTTCCAAACGCTTGGAAGGAGGCGACAGTTATAATCCTCCGCAAGCCTGGAAAGGATGACTACACGAAAGTCAAGTCATATAGACCGATTGGTCTGCTGCCAGTGATGGGTAAAATACTGGAAAAAATGGTGGTGGGTCGAGTGAGATGGTACCTGTATCCTAAAACCAGTCCCCGGCAGTTTGGTTTCATGCCACAAAGGGGTACGGAGGACTCCCTCTATATTTTGATGAAACACATAAGAGAACAACTTACAGAAAAGAAAATAATTGTCATTGTTTCGTTGGATATAGAGGGGGCCTTCGACAACGCCTGGTGGCCGATAATTAGGCTGAGACTGGCGGAGGAAGGATGCCCAATAAACATTCGCAGGGTCATCGACAGTTACCTGGAAAGTAGAAAAGTTAGGCTCAGGTACGCTGACGAGGAGTACGAAAGGTGGACCTCCAAGGGTTGCGTGCAGGGCTCCATTGGAGGTCCAACCTTTTGGAATCTGATACTCGACCCGCTACTGTCCGAACTTGGTGGACGGGGCATTTATTGTCAAGCTTTCGCCGATGACGTGGTTCTCGCCTTCGAAGGACACAACACAACCACCATTCAAAGACAAGCCAACGAGGCGCTAGCCTTTGTGAGGGACTGGGGGACCAGAAACAAACTTAATTTTGCGCCACAAAAAACAAAAGCTATGGTCATAACCAGAAAACTAAAATATGATCCCCCAGTCCTTCGCATGGGCGGAGTAGTCATCGGCCTCGAAAAGGAAATTAAAATATTAGGCGTTACAATAGACAGCGGATTAACATTTAACACTCACATAACAGATGTTTGTAAGAAGGCAGTCGGTTTCTATAACAAACTTTCAAAGGCGGCAAGGGCTCAATGGGGATTGGACCCTGAAGTAATCAAATTACTATACACGGCAGTGGTGGAACCCATAATCCTATATGGTGCAAGCATTTGGGCTCCGGCTACACAAAAACTTGGAGTCAGAAAACAGCTCGCCGTAGTCCAGAGAGCATTCGCGCAAAAGATCACCAAGGCCTACAGGACAGTTTCGCTAAACTCGGCCCTACTGCTCGCCGGAATTTTGCCCCTGGACATTCGCGCCAGAGAAAATGCTTCTCTGTACGAAATTAAAAGGGGGTACTCTCGGCGAGTGGTGGGCGACCGGGAGGTGGAATGTCCTGTGGCCTTCGATAGATTGGAGCACCCGGCGCGGCGTAGCGCTGAACAATATCAATGCCTGACTGATGAAGAAGATGTGGACCGGGCTGTCGCCACGGGCCACGCGATATACACGGATGGCAGTAAGATCAGTGGTAAAGTCGGTGCGGCGATATCTGTTTGGCGAAATGGCACTGAAATTAAATACAAAAAGTTCAAACTAGAAGCGTACTGCACTATTTATCAGGCGGAAATGGTAGCCCTCCGCGCGGCGGTAGGGGAGGCGTCGTCGAGTAAGATGGATCAGTGCAGCATCCTGAGCGACTCAAGAGCGGCCCTGGACACCATTGTCGACGGTGATTCCCTCCATCCCCTGGCGTACGAAATAAAAAAGACACTAAGTGCTAACAAAGAACACGGCAGAACAATAAAATTATTCTGGATTAAAGCCCATGTAGGATTGGAGGGAAATGAACGTGTAGACGAGCTAGCAAAGGATGCAGCACTGAACCTTAAAGTCAAACCCAGTTATGATAAATGTCCCGTTTCATTTGTCAAGCAACAGATCCGTCTCGAGTCGATTGACGAATGGAACGGGCGCTATCTGCAGGGTGAGACTGCCTCAACGACAAAGGTCTTCTTCCCGTGCGCTGCGGAGGCACACGCGCTCATCAAGAAAATCCAAATAGACCATGTCACGACACAGGTGTTTACGGGGCATGGCGGGTTCTCTGAGTATCTGCATCGATTCAAATGCAAGGAGAGCCCGTCGTGCATCTGTGACCCTGAGAAAGGAGAGAGCATAATACACGCTATAACGGAATGCCCTGTACATATTTATAGAAGAACTAATCTAGAAATAGATATAGGAATAGAAATAAAGACAGAAAATATAAATAAAATAATGACAGACAAAGAAAATAGACCAAAGTTTATCGAGTATTGCAATAAAATAGCAATAAAAATAGCAAATAGAAACAAATAACAAATATTATAAATAAAGGTGTATGCATGCAGGTGAGTATATGTGGGTACGCGCTCGCGCGCGCGTGTGTATGCGTATGTCAGTCTGTGTGTGTGTGTGTGTGTGTGTGTGTGTGTGCATGATTGTGTGTGTGTGTGTGTGTGTGTGTGTGTGTGTGTGTGTGTGTGTGTGTGTGTGTGTGTGTGTGTGTGTGTGTGTGTGTGTGTGTGTGTGTGTGTGTGTGTGTGTGTGTGTGTGTGTGTGTGTGTGTGTGTGTGTGTGCATGATTGTGTGTGTGTGTGTGTGCATGATTGTGTGTGTGTGTGTGTGTGTGTGTGTGTGTGTGTGTGTGTGTGTGTGTGTGTGTGTGTGTGTGTGTGTGTGTGTGTGTGTGTGTGTGTGTGTCTACATATACTACTATGTACTATCTACCAAATAAAAAACTGTACAGGCGCCGTATGTATAGTGGACTGCAATTTGCAGTCTAATGCTCTCTCGTCGTTGGCAGCCCCTGCCGGCGCTCGAAATGTCGTTACGAATTCAAATGCGCGCGCATCCGACATTCACTACCGCTCAGAAAAATAATAATTGGAAGTTGGATGATGCTCCGGAAATCCGGATTAAAACAGTAAGCGGAAACTTTTAGAATCCATTATTAAGGTGACCATCTCCCGCTCGGATGGCTCGATTGTAGCAACAAACGTCATGCGACATTGGGAATGTGCTGCCGTGACGGTCATCCCTATCACAAATCATAAATACACACAACCTGGTTGAACCAGTAAGAGTCATCAAAATTAGTAGCGCTCTGGAATTACTGCGAAGTGTTAGTTAGAAATCACTCGAACCCACTAACGTCTAACAAAGGTGCGTTAGCTTCAACACACCGATAACAAATTGCTAATGGAATTTACGCAGGCACTAATCGGAATGCGATTTGGGACTTGCGTTTACGTACTTGGACGTGGATTACATGTACTTATGATAGCAGTAATAGATGTTTGCTATAATAAACCATACATTGACACAATGCACACCTTAATACATGTCACCACAATCATAACTACGTGAATATGAGAGTTTTTAGCA
Source organism: Clanis bilineata (assembly GCA_036417725.1). Lineage (NCBI taxonomy): Eukaryota > Metazoa > Arthropoda > Insecta > Lepidoptera > Sphingidae > Clanis > Clanis bilineata. The sequence continues at coordinate 54,355 of CM071159.1, forward strand.
TCCCGATGCCCATACATCATATTGATAAGTGACAACCTGTCATCGAAATTATCTATTAACTTTGACCCATCAAATGAGAATAGCTAATAGAAATTATTCAGGCACTGCGTATAAGGAATTTGCTTCCCTAAACCATTACCGCTTGCTGACTCATACGGGGAGTGTAGTCTAATCGCGATTATACGCCACGCATTGGATGTCTCCTGCTCTGATAGGTAGGCAGCAGTGGCGCGGTGAATACCTCGACTTGCCCGGGAACTGGGAACTCCTCAAACGCGAGATGGCCGCTAACAGTATGCAGACGATGTATATGTATGTGTATGTGTATGTGTATGTGTATGTGTATGTGTATGTGTATGTGTATGTGTATGAGTATGTGTATGAGTATGTGTATGTGTATGTGTATGTGTATGAGTATGTGTATGAGTATGTGTATGTGTATGTGTATGTGTATGTGTACGTGTATGTGTATGTGTATGTGTATGTATATGTATATGTATATGTGTATGTATATGTGTGTATGTATACGTATGTGTGTATGTGCATGTATATGTGTATGTATATGTGTATGTGTATGTATATGTGTATGTATATGTATATGTGTGTGTATATGTATGTGTGTATGTGTATGTATATGTATATGTGTATGTGTATGTGTATGTATATGTATATGTATATGTGTATGTATATGTATGTGTATATGTATATGTATATGTATATGTGTATGTGTATGTATATGTATATGTATATGTATATGTATATGTGTATGTGTATGTGTATGTATATGTATATGTATATGTATATGTATATGTATATGTATATGTATATGTATATGTATATGTGTATGTGTATGTGTATGTGTATGTGTATGTATATGTATATGTATATGTATATGTATATGTATATGTATATGTATATGTATATGTATATGTATATGTATATGTATATGTATATGTATATGTATATGTATATGTATATGTATATGTATATGTATATGTATATGTATATGTATATGTATATGTATATGTATATGTATATGTATATGTATATGTATATGTATATGTATATGTATATGTATATGTATATGTATATGTATATGTATATGTATATGTGTGTATATGTATATGTGTATGTGTATGTATATGTATATGTGTATGTGTATGTGTATGTATATGTGTATGTAAATGTATGTGTATATGTATATGTATATGTGTATGTGTATGTATATGTATATGTATATGTATGTGGGTATGTGTATGTGTATGTTTATGTGTATGTATATGTATATGTGTATGTGTATGTATGTGTATATGTGTATGTAGGTGTATGTATGCGTGTATGAGTGTATGTGTATAAGTGCATGTATATGTATGCGAGCACCACCACAACCATCTAATACATACCTCTGTAATAGCTAGCGTAAGAAAACAAGACTTATCCATCAAAGTCAGTAGGTACTTACGATTACGAATAATCTGGTAACCAGTAAGAATATGTTAGTTTCAACACGACGAAAATTTGCTAATAAAAATCACGCAGGCACTAATTGTAGTGGGATTTGAGATTTATTTTTACAAAGTTAGAGTTGAACTACTAGTAAATTTGTTGACAGCAACTGGTGCCAAGTATAACAATAAGTATAACCATTCTATTACTACGTGTCAGTGGGAGTTAAAGCATCCCCGTGCAGCACGCTGAGGTGATTACCAAAATAAAGTAACTAACTAACCCTAACCCTCACAGTTATCCGTTAACTTTGACATACCAAAAGAAAATTGCTAACAAAAATTATGCAGGCACTATTCGTAGCGGGATTTGGGACTTGTTAAAACAAAGTCAGAGTGGGACTACTTGTAAACTTGTTGACAGTAACTAGTGCCATGTATAATGATAAGTGTAACCATTATATTATTATGAGTCAGTGGGAGTTTAAGCATCCCCATGCAGAATGCTGACGTGATAACTAAATTAAAGTAACTAACCCTCACATTATCTATTAACTTTGACATACCAAAAGAGATTTGCTAATTGAAATTATACAGGCACAACGAATCAGAAAATAGTTGATTAAACGAATGAGTACCATTACATTAGCAGAGCAAATAGATTCATAAAATCCGGAAGTGATTAAGAGGGAGAGGTTTTGTATAAGAGCTTCAGCTGAATAATACTAATAAATAGATATAAATAGCAATGAAATAAATGTATGCATGTGTGTTCATGTGTATGGGATCGTGCGTGTATGTGAATGTGTGTGTTAAGGTGGACACGCGTGTGTGCGGGCGAGTGTACGTGTGTGTGTGTGTGTGTGCATTGTGAATCTATATGTGTGTGCATGAGTGTACGCGCGCGATATAATAGGCATGTGTGCGAGTGTGTGTGTGTGTGTGTGTGTGTGAGAAAGAGTGGGTGGGGGTATGTATACGGGAATATGTAATAATGTAATATGTGTGAGTATGTGCATACTACATGCATCATGTATAATGATGTATGGGCAGTTCTATTGCAATAAGTGTTATAACCAACTTAACGTATAACTAGCGTAAGAAAATGAGACTTACCTATCAAAGCAACTAGGAGTTTCGGATCCCTAGGTGACTAGTAAGGAGATGTTAAGTTCAACACACCAATAAGAAATTGCTAACCCAAGCTATTCAGTCACTATTGTAGTATGTTTGAGACATAAGACTTTCATTCTCGGTCTTATCTTGGACTATCACAGAATTAACTGTTTCCTAGGACCTGTATTAAATCGCAACAAAAATAAATTGCTGTCGATATTGAACAGGCACTGAGAAAACGTGAGCGGCAAACTACAATTCGAAATTACAATACAAATTGACAGAGCAATTCTGGCTCAATATAGCATCCGCGTACTAAGTCTCACTAATCGACACATGTAGGTATATACTAATTGTAAGCCGGACCCATTTAAATGGAGCCTATCAGACACAAATAATAAATCCAAAACTGAGTTTGCACTAACTTGCGAATGAAGTTCTGCTAAGTGGATTTGAGTAGGCACTATAGGTACGACATATGAAGTTTGGAAAGTGTCAATCAGCTGATTTGACACTTGCTGAATTTCAGAATGTCACCAAACTAGTAATCTGATCTCATCAGATTCTGACTCTTTAATAATATCGATGCTTTAATATCATAATGCCATGGGATGTTTACAGTGTTGATTCATGAATTGATGTGTCGCATGTGATAAACTTAACATTCGTGATCGAAAATACGTACAAACATATAACACCCGAGAATTAATCATGTAAACAACATAAGACCAGAATTATGACAGTGTAAATAGTTACATACACACTCGTAAAGCCAGCTTCAGATAACTCTCGACCGGTCGTATATAGGTACTTAGCATCTGAAGCAGGTGATGCATTAATTGTTTGAAAAGACTGTAGGTACTTAGACGATCAGTGACTGACTTGATCGATTGATCCCCAGGGTATGGGTACTATGCCTATAGGTGTACTGTCAGGATAGTGATTCACTGCACCCTATACTGTAAATAGTAGCAATCGTGTCAAACCTTGCCAAGATCATTGCACTTATTGTTTGTATGAGACGAGGAGATGGAGGCTATTATACAGGTGCCAGACAATGGACCTATACTGATTAAATATTTTATACTTGAGTCAGTGCACACCTGCTTTGCCTTGTGTGTATTGAATGTATGTAGACATAAAATGTGTTTTATGATTTATGATGAACGATAAAACATCGGTACAATCATATTAATTAGATACAAAATTCAACATAAATAAATTGGTTTACATGATGATGTGTATCTGATATAGGTATATATTAAATGAACAAATCAATATGCATAGATAGCTCTAATAAACCAAACATTTAATGTCAGTTCATAACCAGTAACCGTTACCATATAACAAAATTTATGATTCAGACATGGGGGTCAGATTGCTGTACTAAGCACTATCATACACAACACTACAAATAAATAAAATAATTCATCTACACATGTAAAATGTACATGGAAGGATACCATATATGTGAATGACAAACATAATCTAGAAAAATAGACAACATATTGATATTATTGGTGTACAGTGTGGAACAATACATTATGATATTAATTAAAAATCTTATTATTTAATATGCTAGATACTCAGTTAACTATATATAATAAACCAGGCCGACAAGTAAATATAGGTAGTATAAATTGTAAAACTCAAATGTAAACTGTACAGCAATAATAATTATATATAAGTTGTGAGTCTTACCTATTCCCTGTGTTGAATATTGTTGTTGCAGGAACATTAATCACAAAATTGTAAGAAATAAGTACCAAATGAAACATAAATATGTGCAAAATATAGATTATGTAATTCCACCACTAGGGTCAGGTACCCAGAAACATGAATGTATATATGTGTCTGTATATATGTGAGTGGGTGAGCTTCTGCGAGCAAGCAAGTAAGTGGGCATGAGTTAATATATACTCATACTCATGCAGGGTGCTGCTAATATGTGTACAAGCGTATGAATGTAAATGGAAATGAATGAGTGGACATGTTGCTCACACCATGTATATGGATGTTTATGTATACATGTTCTGTGTGAGTATGCATGAACGTGTGTATGTGTGGATGTGTATGTGTATGTGTACATGGGTGTGTGTATGTACATGTGCATAATTATATATGTATATTTATGTAATATATGCTTATGCACGTATACTTATGTAATGTATACGTGTGTGAGTGAGTGTCTGTAAGTATGTATGTGTGTGTATATGTGCATATGTGTGTGTATGCGTATATGCGTATATATGTGTGTGGGTGAACTTATGGGTGCGTATGAGTGTGGACATGTATATATGTCGGCATTGTGAGGAAAAAAAAAAAAAAAAAAAAAAAAAAAAAAAAAAAAAAAACACAACTGCCGATGTAACACTGATAAAATTAGAACATACAAAATAAGATGATTGTTAAACCTAAAATTAATATTTTATAATGAACAAACATGTACTGCATGTGTGCGCATGTATGTACATGTGGACGCATGCGCCCGTATGTGCATGCGCACACATGTTTATGACTAAGTATAAAATAAACAAAATAAAACGTATTAATACTATATGCATAAAATATTGTTATGTAATAATATTCACAACTGCCGATGTAACACTGATAGAAATTTAGAACATAGAAAATAAGATGATTGTTAAACCTAAAATTAAACGGAATATTTCTTATAATGAATAAACATGTACTGCATGTGTGCGCATGTATGTACATGTGGACGCATGCGCCCGTATGTGCATGCGCACACATGTTTATGACTAAGTATAAAATAAACAAAATAAAACGTATTAATACTATATGCATAAAATATTGTTATGTAATAATATTCACAACTGCCGATGTAACACTGATAGAAATTTAGAACATAGAAAATAAGATGATTGTTAAACCTAAAATTAAACGGAATATTTCTTATAATGAATAAACATGTACTGCATGTGTGCATATGCGTATACATGAGGACGCATGCGCCCGTATGTGCATACGCACACATCTATATGAATAAATATAAAATAAGTGAAATAATATACGTATATAACATATTGTCTAGATAATTACTATATAACATATGTAAATTACGATATAAGTTAATACTGTACGCATACAATATTGTCATGTAATAATATTCACAACTGCCGATGTAACACTGATATAAATTTAGAACATAGAAAATAAGATGATTGTTAAAGCTAAAATTAAGCGGTATATTTTTTATAGTGAATAAACATGTACTGCATGTGTGCGTATGTGTATACATGAGAACGTATGCGCCCGTCTGTGCATACGCACACATCTATAGGAATAAGTATAAAATAAGTAAAATAATATACGTATATAACATATTGTCTAGATAATTACTATATAACATATGTAAGTTACTATATAAGTTAATACTGTATGAATAATATATTGTTATGTAATAATAAATATAAAAGAAAAAAAAAAAAAAAAAAAAAAAAAAAAAAAAAAAAAAAAAGAATCTTCCCATAGTTGTTGTAATATTAGCTAGGTTAGTAGAAAGTAGGAATCCCCAACGAAGGGATTTAGAGTAGTGATAGGTGGTAAGTATAATTGAGAAAGAGTAACAAAGCCTCTATTTACTTTAGGGGAAGGAGGGTGGGGCAAAAAGCCCCACAATAAATAAAAAAAAAAAAAAAAAAAAACCTAACCTAACCTAACCTAACCGATCGATTTTTCGAAATTTCGTTGAATTTACTATAGATTATTATAGAGTGTTATATATCAAATTAAAGGGAAAAATTAGGACTATTATTCGGATTACCTTTTGATTCCTGAAAATTGAAAAATCCTGAAAATTTTCAAAAACTTGTGTTTTTTCCAAATTTTTCATCAAAATTAACATAAATTGTTTTCGATTTCTACATATAGGTGCTAATCTAAAGTTAATATAGTAATTCTGCGTTAGCGCCGTACTTAAATTCCTGAAACTCGGGAATTATTTGCACTTTTTGGTTTTTTGGCTATTTCCAAAATTTTTTGTATCCAACATATACCAACTGGTTGGTATTATAAATACTGCCCACAGAGGCGTATATTTTGGCATTTTTTGATTTTTTAATTTTCAAAAATTTTCACTAATAATTGACCTTTTTTCAAAATTTTTTACAGTTTTTTGGACATTTTCCAAATTTCTTGTATTGACTGCTACGCGGTTTGTTTGTGTTTCGTATAGTCCTCGGCGAGCCACGTTTTTTGACGTATCGCACGCCGCTGTACGACACATACAAACCGAAAATTTGCCCCCCCACTCTTTCTCCATACAAAATTTGTGTACCGAGTCTACCTGGTCAAGTCTAACATTCAAGTGAATCCGATCGATTTTTCGAAATTTCGTTGAATTTACTATAGATTATTATAGAGTGTTATATATCAAATTAAAGGGAAAAATTAGGACTATTATTCGGATTACCTTTTGATTCCTGAAAATTGAAAAATCCTGAAAATTTTCAAAAACTTGTGTTTTTTCCAAATTTTTCATCAAAATTAACATAAATTGTTTTCGATTTCTACATATAGGTGCTAATCTAAAGTTAATATAGTAATTCTGCGTTAGCGCCGTACTTAAATTCCTGAAACTCGGGAATTATTTGCACTTTTTGGTTTTTTGGCTATTTCCAAAATTTTTTGTATCCAACATATACCAACTGGTTGGTATTATAAATACTGCCCACAGAGGCGTATATTTTGGCATTTTTTGATTTTTTAATTTTCAAAAATTTTCACTAATAATTGACTTTTTTCAAAATTTTTTACAGTTTTTTGGACATTTTCCAAATTTCTTGTATTGACTGCTACGCGGTTTGTTTGTGTTTCGTATAGTCCTCGGCGAGCCACGTTTTTTGACGTATCGCACGCCGCTGTACGACACATACAAACCGAAAATTTGCCCCCCCACTCTTTCTCCATACAAAATTTGTGTACCGAGTCTACCTGGTCAAGTCTAACATTCAAGTGAATCCGATCGATTTTTCGAAATTTCGTTGAATTTACTATAGATTATTATAGAGTGTTATATATCAAATTAAAGGGAAAAATTAGGACTATTATTCGGATTACCTTTTGATTCCTGAAAATTGAAAAATCCTGAAAATTTTCAAAAACTTGTGTTTTTTCCAAATTTTTCATCAAAATTAACATAAATTGTTTTCGATTTCTACATATAGGTGCTAATCTAAAGTTAATATAGTAATTCTGCGTTAGCGCCGTACTTAAATTCCTGAAACTCGGGAATTATTTGCACTTTTTGGTTTTTTGGCTATTTTCAAAATTTCTTGTATCTAACATATACCAACTGGTTGGTATTATAAATACTGCCCACAGAGGCGTATATTTTGGCTATTTTGGATTTTTGAATTTCCTAAAATTTTCACCGAAAATTGACTTTTTTCAAAAATTTTGACAGTTTTTTGGACATTTTCCAAATTTCTTGTATTGACTGCTACACGGTTTATTTGTGTTTCGTATAGTCCTCGGCGAGCCGCGTTTTTTGACGTATCGCACGCCGCTGTACGACACATAAAAACCGAAAAAACTGCCCCCCACCCTTTCTCCATACAAAATTTGTATACCGAGTCTACTTGGTCAAGTCAAGCACTCAGATAATTCCGATCGATTTTTCGAAATTTCGTTGAATTTACTATAGATGTTATAGTGTTATACATCAAATTAAAGGGAAAAATTAGGACTATTATTCGGATTACCTTTTGATTCCTGAAAATTGAAAAATCCTGAAAATTTTCAAAAACTTGTGTTTTTTCCAAATTTTTCATCAAAATTAACATAAATTGTTTTCGATTTCTACATATAGGTGCTAATCTAAAGTTAATATAGTAATTCTGCGTTAGCGCCGTACTTAAATTCCTGAAACTCGGGAATTATTTGCACTTTTTGGTTTTTTGGCTATTTCCAAAATTTTTTGTATCCAACATATACCAACTGGTTGGTATTATAAATACTGCCCACAGAGGCGTATATTTTGGCATTTTTTGATTTTTTAATTTTCAAAAATTTTCACTAATAATTGACTTTTTTCAAAATTTTTTACAGTTTTTTGGACATTTTCCAAATTTCTTGTATTGACTGCTACGCGGTTTGTTTGTGTTTCGTATAGTCCTCGGCGAGCCACGTTTTTTGACGTATCGCACGCCGCTGTACGACACATACAAACCGAAAATTTGCCCCCCCACTCTTTCTCCATACAAAATTTGTGTACCGAGTCTACCTGGTCAAGTCTAACATTCAAGTGAATCCGATCGATTTTTCGAAATTTCGTTGAATTTACTATAGATTATTATAGAGTGTTATATATCAAATTAAAGGGAAAAATTAGGACTATTATTCGGATTACCTTTTGATTCCTGAAAATTGAAAAATCCTGAAAATTTTCAAAAACTTGTGTTTTTTCCAAATTTTTCATCAAAATTAACATAAATTGTTTTCGATTTCTACATATAGGTGCTAATCTAAAGTTAATATAGTAATTCTGCGTTAGCGCCGTACTTAAATTCCTGAAACTCGGGAATTATTTGCACTTTTTGGTTTTTTGGCTATTTCCAAAATTTTTTGTATCCAACATATACCAACTGGTTGGTATTATAAATACTGCCCACAGAGGCGTATATTTTGGCATTTTTTGATTTTTTAATTTTCAAAAATTTTCACTAATAATTGACTTTTTTCAAAAATTTTTACAGTTTTTTGGACATTTTCCAAATTTCTTGTATTGACTGCTACGCGGTTTGTTTGTGTTTCGTATAGTCCTCGGCGAGCCACGTTTTTTGACGTATCGCACGCCGCTGTACGACACATACAAACCGAAAAAATTGCCCCCCCACCCACCCTAGTTTCAATCGCTAAGGTGGATTCTCAACATTAACAATTTTTTAAATCGAAATATCTTGGTATATATTCACTTTATAGTCAAGTGCGACGTGTCATTGTACTCGTCACGCTCTCGCGGTCTTATTTAGTAACTCTTAATTTACCCCCACCAAAATTTTACACCCGCCTTATAAAGAACATTTAAAACTGTTATCTCGAAATTGATTCACGTGTGCCCCGTCGTAGCTAGAGTGTTGTCTTCAGTGAAGCCCGCTCGCTGCCCGAAGTACCTGAAACAAAAAAACACAACAAATTAGTAACATCTTACATAAATACTAATAGAGAAACAGTGACATTAATTGTAGTGGATCTACAATAGACGTATAAAAAGACATTGGCAATTGTACCTATAATTGTACTATTTGACTCAATTGACTTATCAAAAAAAACGGAAAGTGAGCAAGCCATATACACTTGCCCACATTGTATATCTATATACTTGTGACGCGTTCCCCTAACAAACAAAATAAACATGTTCGGCTTCCGTACTCCCGCAAAGACAGCCGCGAAGTCGCCGGAGTCCAGCCCATCGGATCAGATCAGAGCTAATGTGGCACAGGCGCGGCGAAGTATTGAATCAAAGCTGGATACCTGCTTTGATCCAAGGGTCGCGGCGCCTGTGAAACAAAAGCCCAAAACCAATCCGACTGGTGCTGTGAAAAAACCAACGACGAGTGGCAACATAGCAACAATGATGGACTTAAAATCCCCGAAAAATACTACAGAATACAAAAACAGGACATCGGAGGCAAAAGCTTGCCTTACGAAAACACAGATACAAATAAATAATAGTAGAAATTTGAAGACAGAAATAAAAATAGAAGTCATGGAAGCAGCGGAAAGGTTATACAGACTAGTTAGAGATGCGGAGGAAGGAAAGCCATACAGAGGAAAGGAAATGACAAAAAATCCCGTAAAGAGTAGTGAAAAGGAAATAGAGTGTGAAGAGGAAGGGAAAAGAAACAGAGGAAAAGAAGAGATAGAATTGATAGAAAAATTAGAAGAGCATTCGAAATTATTGAAACAAAATAAGGAAGAAATGGAAAAACTTAACGAGGAAATAAAAAAGCAAAGAGAGGAACACAAACAAATACAATACACCTATGCAAGCGTAACAGCCGGCACTACCAGAGGGAAACCGGTAGAAAAAACAACAGCATTGCACTCCGTGGTCATAACGTCGAAAAATGAAGACGACACCGGAGATAAAGTGTTCGAAAAGATAAGGAAATCAGTGAATGCTAGGGACGAAGGCATAAGGATAGAGAAAATAAGAAAGGCAAAAGACAGAAAGATTATTGTGGGTTGTAATACAGCAGAAGAAATAGCTAAAGTGAAGGAAAGGGTAAAAGCTGGAGGAGACCTGGATGTGGAGGATATTAGAAATAAAGATCCGCTAATAGTGCTCAAGAATGTTATAAAAATTAACACAGAAGAAGAAATCATAAAGGCAATTAAAATGCAGAATAAACATTTATTGAAGGATATAGATGCAAATCAGGACAGGATGAAGGAAAAATATAGGAGAAGGACAAGGAATCCACATACGGTGCACGTAGTTATGCAGGTCTCCCCAGAGTTGTGGAGGACACTCACGGAAGCCGGGGCAGTCCACCTCGATATCCAGAAGGTCCGAGTGGAAGATCAGTCTCCCCTGATCCAATGCTCACGTTGCTTGGGCTTTGGACACGGGAGGCGCTTCTGCAAGGAACTTCTGGAAAGGTGCAGCCACTGTGGCGGTCCGCACCTCAGTTTTGACTGTCCCGACAAGATAGCCGGAGAAAACCCTTCCTGCTGTAATTGCCTAAAGGCAAAAATGGATGACACAAACCACAACGCCTTTAGTGCTGAGTGTCCGGTACGGAAGAGGTGGGACGATCTAGCTAGGTCCACCACCGCATATTGCTGAGGTGCTTGACGAGGGCAGCACTCCAACCCAAGATCTCCTCGGATTGGTGCGAGAAAGGCAAGCAGACGAAAGCGCAGTCAATTCGGATCACAATATAATTATATCAGAAATTAAACAAAAATATCTAGTAAATACAACGACAATAAGCATAACAACAAAAACATATAACAAAATTAAAATAAATTTGGGAAAGTTTGATTATAAACTTAAACAAATAAAAATAGAAAAATATGAAAAATACAACTCACCTTGGTGGTACGAAGTCTTGACTGCGCCGAAGAGAGCCATCAGCACCAAAAAGAGGAATATCCGCTGCGTCGCGCCGTTCTGCAGAGATGCTGTCGCCGCCGAGTACCTGAAAAAGAAAGAAAAATATGAAAAAGTTGCAAAAGATAAACAATTAAAATTTAGGAGCTGGATACAATTTTGTAGGAGACAGGGAAAAGAAGGAATATGCGAGGAAGACGATAGGAAAATTGGGACAACATGGAAAAGGCAAGAAGATCAGCCACGAGGATTATATATGGTGTCACTGGATGCTGCATCTTATCTTGACGAAAACAAGATCTTAAACAATGCAGTCCAACAGCAAAGTAAGAGAGCAGCCGAAGCAGCAAATGGATGACACCATGATGCCCATGACTCACCATTTGCGATGGTGAAACTCATGGCAGCAACAGTTGACACATAAAATACGGAAGACCCAATACACAGTGAATTGACAGGTGATAAAAGGAGAAAAGAGGAAAAGATAAAAAATGAAGATAAAACTAAAGTATATAAAATAGGTATAAAATAAAATGAGAACAAAGAAAAATACTATAATATATAATAAAGATTATATATAAAATAGTATAAAAAGAAGCTAAATAAGATATTAAGATGAAACAAAAACAAACACTAAGGACAAGTTGAAATTATAATACAAGCACGTAAAGAACAGGAATGAAATAAGTAGATCAAAGGAAAACAATAAAAACAATACAAAATTTAACAAAGGAACAACAAAGACTCTGAGAGCTATGTCAGGGGGATAAGAGTAGGGCTCTAAGGGCCCTACATGAAAAAATTAATAAAAAAAAAAATTAAAACCTAACCTAACCTAACCTAAAACTCTCATTTGCCATACTTGTCGAACCTAACCGTTGTTTTTGTTTTTGTTTTTGTTTTTGTTTTTGTTTTTGTTTTTGTTTTTGTTTTTGTTTTTGTTTTTGTTTTTGTTTTTGTTTTTGTTTTTGTTTTTGTTTTTGTTTTTGTTTTTGTTTTTGTTTTTGTTTTTGTTTTTGTTTTTGTTTTTGTTTTTGTTTTTGTTTTTGTTTTTGTTTTTGTTTTTGTTTTTGTTTTTGTTTTTGTTTTTGTTTTTGTTTTTGTTTTTGTTTTTGTTTTTGTTTTTGTTTTTGTTTTTGTTTTTGTTTTTGTTTTTGTTTTTGTTTTTGTTTTTGTTTTTGTTTTTGTTTTTGTTTTTGTTTTTGTTTTTGTTTTTGTTTTTGTTTTTGTTTTTGTTTTTGTTTTTGTTTTTGTTTTTGTTTTTGTTTTTGTTTTTGTTTTTGTTTTTGTTTTTGTTTTTGTTTTTGTTTTTGTTTTTGTTTTTGTTTTTGTTTTTGTTTTTGTTTTTGTTTTTGTTTTTGTCACTTTCTTCGGTGAATTAATTCTAATTTAAGATTTTTAAGCAAAAGTGGCTTACGTATAAGGTTATCCATTGATTAGCTTCCAAAATTGAGAGATACCGGCAAACTGAAACGCTCTCTTATTTGAGCTATTAACAGAAGATTACAAAGTGACTTCTGAAACGCTCTGTTCATATTTTGTATGAAATGACATATCTATGGTAAGCAATCGACCCTCCGGACCCTCTTGACAAACAGTTAATCGTCATGGTTAAGGTAAACATATCTATCTCGTTTACTGAAACATAAGTAACCAACAAATGTAAGCATTTTAACTGTTAGTCATCAGTCAGTACGTTATTGAAACCGGCTGTTAGTTACTGAGACGGTAGTAATAGATAGCATAACTTTTGCTGTTGAGCTGGGATAGCAAACTCCAGTTAAATGTTAGTAAGCTATTGAGACCAGCCGTAATACAAAAGAAGTTAGAGGACGAGGTATAACTACGAAAAAATGAAGTATTCCTAATGTATGGAACGAAACCAAAATGGCAACTTTGCGAAAGAAAGATTCCATAGAATATAGAAGTTTAGCATCTTCTTCATATTCCCAAATTAGTAATATCGTAAATAAAAAAAAAATGGGTGCGTGTACTTATGTACGCGCGTGAGAAGTTATACTTCTTTGTTTAATAATATTTAGTGTTAATTATATTAAAAAACTAAAAACATACGCAAAACAACCATTTTAGCTGTCACCTGCTCGTAGAACAATGGCCCATGGTATAAGATGCATGTTTTGTTCGTTTAGGCGCAGAATGTCCAATTCGAACATGGTCCAATTCTCAAAATGTCCAATTCGCACAATGTCCAATTCTCAAAATGTCCAATTCTCATAATGTCCAATTCGCGAAATGTCCAATTCGTGAAATGTCCATTTCGCAAAATGTCCAATTCCCAAAATGTCTTAATCTCAAAATGTCCAATTCGCGAAATGTCGAGTCCTCAAAATGTCCAAATCTCAAAATGTCCAATTCGCACAATGTCCAATTCGCACAATGTCTAATTCGCGAAATGTCAAATTCTCAAAATGTCCAATTCGCGAAATGTCCAATTCCCAAATGTCCCATTCGCGAAATGTCCGTTTCGCAAAATGTCAAATTCCCAAAATGTCCAAATCTCAAAATGTCCAATTCGCGAAATGTCGAGTCCTCAAAATGTCCAATTCGCGAAATATCCGATTCGCGAAATGTCCAATTTGCACAATGTTCAATTCGCTAAATGACCAATTCTCAAAATGTCCAAAACGCGAAATGTCCAATTCGCAAAAGTCCAATTCGCAAAATGTCCAATTCGCAAAATGTCCAATTCGTAAAATATCCAATTCGCAAAACGTCCAATTCGCAGAATGTCCAATCCTTACATTAGTCACAAGTAAAGTATATTAATTAATTATTATTATATATTTAATATTATCAAAGAATTTAAACAAATATTAAATTGCAATCGAAGTCAAATGGGTGCGTGTACGTGTACGCGGTTAAGCAGACAACTTCATACTGTAGACAACTTCATACTGTTAATTTTGTCTCACAGATGCGCGCGCATCTGAAAATTTGACTCTCATCATTTTTTCATAACGCGCCTAAAGAAGTATAACTTCAAAAATGGGTGCGTGTACTTATGTACGCGCGTGAGAAGTTATACTTCTTTGTTTAATAATATTTAGTGTTAATTATATTAAATAAAAGTATTTTTAATTTATATCAATAAATAATACATACGGATAGTTAACCTCAATTATATTGGAGCACTTGAAAAAGTATATAAGCACAATTTTTTTCACTAATATTCACAAATAGTAAGTAATATCAATCAAAATATTCAATTTAAATCACTACTGAATATAATTTATTAGCACATATATAATTCGCACTTGTATGAAACTAAAACACGTTGTGAATGTATAAACTAGAAACATGTTGATAAATATTATAAATATGAAAACAGTGATCAGAGGTTACGAGCGTACCAACATGCGCGACTAATATCGAGGTTCAATTTCTATTTTGTTGGTAGCTTTTTTTTCGAGACTTAATGAGCGGTTAAGCAGACAACTTCATACTGTTAATTTTGTGTCACAGATGCGCGCGCATCTGAAAATTTCACTCTCATCATTTTTTCATAACGCGCCTAAAGAAGTATAACTTCAAAACACTTTATTTTTAATAAAATAAGTATTTCAACGTTATTTAATTCTTATGAAACGGTGGCAACTTACATGTAAATTGATTGTGAAACTACAATGGCGGAACCTGCTTCAAAATAAACACGTATTTTTCGTAATTATGCCAGGTCCTCGTATTTTTTCTTTAGTCATTGCGACTGCACCATTCTATTCTTCGGTTCCATTTAAATTGTCTATGGCCTATAATGTTCTTACAACATAAACAATACACGTAGACATTTCCCGCCATATAAGCTCTTCACCATTTCCCGCTACGGAGACATAACTACGTAATTATTGAATTAAACTAAACAATAATCTTTTAACTCATTTACTTACCGAAATGGACGTAACTGATATAACGAAAGTAGCCAGCAGAAAGAGAATGAGTGAAGATGCAGAAAAATTACGCGATAAAATATCTCGCGAAACAGCTAAAATAATCAAATTAAAGGTATTAATACATACATCATTATAATATGATTATAATATAATTTTCGTATATGTACCTACATGCACCAATGTTTTGTACCTACCACTCATTAGTATCATGCTTTGTTATCCAAATAGTTTATTTTGTGGTATTTATTCAGGTGGCACAGGATACTGCGTATTGGGACATAAAGGAAAAACTTCAGCAAGTGGAGTCCAATCACGAACGCTTGCAGCAGAACATGGTGGAAGTGCAGATGCAGCACGAAACCATCTCCGGACAATACCAGGACGAATTGCGGCACAGGCCTGAACTCCTTAACAAGTGGGTGGCGGATTCTTATTATTTTTCCACTCCATATCCGTCGGTATGCGTAATACTATTACATACAAGCGTGTTGCAGAAAGATTTCTGTTTAGTTTTTCCGACCGGCTGGGGATTAATAAAATATAATACCTACTCACTCCATACTCCGTCGCAATGCCTCGTAGTAGTAAATGCCTCTATTGCTATTATACAATATTAGAGTAGAGCCACGCAATAGATTGATGGCGTTAGCCTGTTTTGTGAGTTACATTGAAATATGTTTTTTCATATTATCATTTTAAAGTGGTCGTTGAGTGATCGGTGATCTCTTGACGTAGTTCAAAAATAAGGGGGTTCTCAATTCGGTGCATTTATTTTATATGTGGGTGATTTTGATAGAGTTTTCTGTCGTATAAAAACTCATCATCAAATGTCCATGTGCCAGGGACTCCCGGTATGTTTATGTAACCTGGCGCTGTTATTTTCAAAACTTGCTTATCATTCACAATTTGACATTTGAAGAAGTTTTTAGAAAATTGCGAAAATAATGATATCCCGAGGTATATCGTCCTCTCCATACGTTTGACTAGAAGTGCCTCTAGCGTAAACTGCAATGAAAGAAAGTAAACGTATGGGAAAACGAAAGATGTCATCGTTATCGATAATTTTGTATGTATGCATGTGTTCATGTGTTCATGTGTGCACGTGTGCATGCGTGTGTGTGTGTGCGTGTGCGTAGAGCGTCGTGCGCTCGGTCCGTGTGCGCGGCGGTGTCGGAGGTGGGCGCGCGCGTGCGGGCGAGCGTGGGTCGCGCGCGAGCCGACCGCGCCGCGCTCGCGGACTGCACGCGCGCCGCCGCCGCCCGCGTGCGACTCATGCGCGCGCATGCGCAACGACTACACCAACACCTGCACCGCGCACACCACGCGCGTCAGTACAACAGTCAACAATACAATACAATACATACACATGCCACCACACCCTTACTTACCGTCTCGTCGCGTCTCATGGCGTCTCTAGTTCTGTACACACCGGACCGAACGAAGGCGGTCGAATCTATACCTGTTACGATTACGTTCACACAAACAAACTTTCGCTGTTGTGTGAATGAAACAGGCGTAATTCGTTCGCCTTCGTTCGGCCCGGTGTGTACGCGCCATCAGAGGGAAGGTAGGTAAGGTTTAGAAGCGTTATGATTTGAAACTCGAAGAAACTTAAATGCGTCACGACTCACGACAAATACATAAATACATAATATACCTACTTAGATTCGGACTTATATAGGATTAATCAAAAGATAATGTATTGCCTCGGTGGCATGGTGGTATTTCGGTACAACTACGGTTCTGAGGTCTCGGGTTCGATCCCCGGGTCGGACAAAGTGATATTGGATTTTTCCATATCACCCCGGAGTCTGGAATTCTCGGAATTCCGAATTCTCTGGAAAAGCTCGGCGAAAGGCGGGTGTTCCAGTTCGCTAGTGCACCTCTGATACAGGCGTGAGCTTATGTTTGTAATGTAATCTACTTTTAGATTAAACCTACGAGAGAATGAAACATAATACATTACACAAAATTTCATAGGTAGGTACTTTGTTTAAGTGATGCCATGTATGTCAAATCCTTTCGTTTGGAGTTTGGTTTCCGAAGTTTAGTCCGTCTGTCTGTCTGATCGCGGTCTAAATCGGAACTATTAGTACTAGATAGCCAGTGACGGATCTTGGGGAAGAGAGGGTGCATGTGCCCCAGGCGGCAGGATTTTGGGGGGCAGCAGAATTTGGAGGGCACCCTAATTTATGGCAGGTGCACCATAAGGCATGCGTGGGCTCTTGGGCACACACAATTTGGGGGCCCCTTAGATCATAGGTTCCCAAATGGCGAGGCGCGCTTTTCTAGGGGCGCGCGGTAAGGTGCCAAGGGGGTGCGGCGTCTGGATGATATACTTTCATGTATGAACTGAATTAGCTAAAAAATAGGTCACCAGGCAAACTAGTAGGTGTGAGCTTTGCATACATCGAGGGGGACATATATATATACTTTCAATATATGAATGTATGAACTGAGTTGCAAAAAAAAGGTCACCTGGCTTGGGGACCCCTACCTTAAATGGTCAAAATAATTGATTCCAATAGAAACTATGTCCTTTTCAGCCTTTCGGGGGCCCCGTGTGTTTGTGTGTGTTATGGTAAAGACGGTACTGATTTAAGGGCGGTAAAATTGGGCTAATTGGCAGCTTGCCCCCGCTTGGAAAAAACCTAGATGGGCTGTAGATAGCTGTATTTTGTATACATATCAATCACACCACAAAGTGGTTAAATAGTACTGGCGGGTACCTCCGCTACACCCAAGGACGATTTAAACTGGACGCCTAATGTTCGACATTGTTCCACAAACCAAGTGTGGCAACTAGTTGAGGTATGAGGAAGCGGGGTACTGCCTTATTATTGGCCTAGCCGATGTATTACGTCATTAACAGTACTAAGAAACGTAGGCATAGGGATTGAACAAGTTTAACTAAAGAAGTTATCGATATCAATACTTTATCGATATTACCTCTTTTTAGTACGTTTTTTTTTTCAATACATTAGGTATATAGCATCTTTGTATGCAAAGTTAACATAATTACTTAATAGAAAATACAAAATGTCCGTGCATCAGAACGAGAGGCAACTATGAAAAGACATCAACGCGTGACACTTCCAAAGTTTTGCAACCAACGATGACCAGTATAAGTTGAACTCCGATAAATTATTAATATATTTATGTTTATGTTATTATTTACTTATTTATTGAATCATATGCCATCTTTCAGGTAACTTGAAATCTGTTTCATTTAAGCATACCACCGTGACGTACAAGGAAACATTATAACATTAATGTTGATTTTTTAAATTCGCTAACGCGGAAGTATTCACGGTTCGGAGATGTGGTCGAATCTGATTTGAATCTAGTGAGCGGTCTGCTGCATTAGACCTTATAGTCTAATGTATTGTCTCATGTCGGTTGCCTGTAATGAGGAGTCTATAGGTACTACTTAAATGGATCGTCGTTGGCTACACCACACCGCTACACGGATGAATTATTTTTTTGCCCACTCATAGTGTGGGGTATCGTAGGATAGATGATTTAAAAATATATATTACGCGTTTTTAAAAATATTTTTTCATTCGTCGGTGTTTGCGATATATTAAGCTTTAAAGTGCTTATTTTTGTTAGTCACGTCACACGGGTCTCCCTCATGCCGGCTAAACGGTTGGTTTTAAAGAAGTGAAAAAATTCAAAGAAGCGACATACATCATGAATATGTAATATCACGGCTAAGTAGGCGTTACAAGTTAGCGATTAATAGACGACCAAAGCAAAAAAAGCCAAATTTCATACAGAGTTTATTGGGTACTTGACTATGTTTGATTTGTTACACATATGTAATAGCAAATAAAACGAAAAAGAAACCCTTCTGTAAAAACTGCATCGAAATTGGTTGAAAAATGAGGCAGTAATTTATATTTTAAATTCTGGAGTGAGGGCATATTGGAGATATCTTGCTATCACTTTCCAAAGCACGTCCGTTATGGTGTGACGGGATTATACTGATACTTCTCTTTCCCGCAGTTTGAAGGTTATACCAAATTTCAAAGGGTTATAATTTTTTTATTTTTGAGATTATTTCAATATTTCTTTCTGTTTTATATTTTAGACGCCGCGCAATCCGCGCGTTTGTTTTGTAAGTTCATGCACCCTGCCCTCTTACTTACCTCCCTGAAACAACTGGTAGCAATATGAAAATGGGGACCGTGCATGTAATTTTTTTCTTTAGTTCATACAGAACTAGGTCTCAAATAAACACACTAGAAACAAACATAAAAATATGCACAAATCATTTAATTATCGCCAGTGAAAAAAAATCCGCAAAATTGTGAAAAATATCCCAACCTGGAAACACTGCTTCATGCAACGACATCACTTGGGTTTTGCAATGACGTTCCATTATACGTTACGTTTCTAACTAAGATGTTTTGTAAAACATCAATTATTTTGTACTACAAATTGTCATCATAGTACATTTCAAGGTTTTGTTTATTGGTTTATCAACACATTTTCTCGTTATAATTTTCGTGCAAGTTTCTCATTTACCGTTTAATGTTGAATTTAAACCAACCAACAAGAAAGGCTGAAAGTACATAGATTCTATTCTAGATATTCTATTGCAATCAATTATTTTCACTATCTAAAGCACGGGTTCCTAAGCTTGGTGAGCTTTTTTTTACCGCACTCAGTTCATACATTCGGATTTTGAAAGTACATCTCATCTTAAACCTAAATGTATAGAACCATGCCCCTCTCTTCGATCTATACAATGCTCAAACCTATTAGCTTGCCTGGTGACCTCCTTATTATTTTTTTACGAATTCAGTTCATACATTCATATTTTGAAAGTATATCACGGAGGCGCGCCTCACCATTTGGGAACCCATGATCTAAGGGGGGTCCAAATTGTGTGCCCAAGGCACGTGCAACCTCTCCCCCCCCCTCTAGATAGGGCTTTAAGTGCGGCCCGTCTTTGTTTTATTTTGGCACTTTGTGGCCCTTACCTAACAAAAGGTCGCCGACCGCTGCGCTAGGGGATGCCACTCGCGCTCGCACTCGTCCCAACCAGTCCGAGATATCGTGTCCGTGAACGGTGTCTATGTGTGCGTTGCTCGAGCGCACTTTGTATGTAGATCCGTACCTACCTATTATGTGGTACCGCTCCGGTGGGCTCGAACGTCAGCTGATATTTTATTAGTAATTACGTTTTTTTAAAAGATGTTATGAATAATTATTTTAATTGTCAATCTAAGGCTGAGATCTATAGAGCGAACTTAGACTAATTCTGAAACGAACTGAGTGAGAATTTGGAATGTTGAAATCGAACTTCAACTTAGTCGAAGTGCACTCTACAGATCTCAGCCTTAGATTAACAATAACAATAATTATTCAAAATATCTTTCAGAGTTAGATTTACATGGCCCCAAATGTAGGAGGTACCAATCCACATCGCTTTCCTTTTCACGGTAATACCCCTGATGTAATCAATCACACGGCACACCACGTGTGTATGTGCTATGTGCGTGTATGTGTAGTGCGCGCGTGCAGCTCGCGGCTCGAGGCGGCCGAGCGCGAGGCGGCCGGCGTGCGCGCCGCCACCGAGGCGGCCGTGAGCGACGCGCGCGCATGCGCACACGCGCTGCAAGCTGAGCACCTCGCGTGCGCCGAACGACTGCGCACCGCCACGCTCGACCTGCACCGGGTACCGGCTGACACCGCACTCACTACACCACACTACACTACACTACACTACACTACACGTGACTCGTGACTCGTGACATCGTGTCACACGATGACACATGTTACAGAAGGAGGTGGTGATCGGCGACATGCAGCGGGAGACGCTGCGGCTCGAGGCGGAGCTGCACGCGCGCACCGACGAACTCGAGCGCACCGTCGCACGACACCGCGCAGAGTAACGATCACGTCCACACAGTATCGTTGTATACTCGTAGTGTAGACGGTGTAGACGGTGTAGACCGCGTGTGTCACTACATCTTGCAGGTGCGAGGACGCGGAACAGCGCGAGGCGAGCGCGCGTCGCGACGCGGACGAGCTGCGCGACCGACTGCAGCGGCTGCACCGCGACCACACGGTGACACACACATACACACATACACACATACACATACACTGAGCACACTGACCAAATACTAAGGCCGTTATTCATAATAACTTACCGCCGAATGTTCATACACTCGAAGTCGCCTTATGTCAATCGCGAAAATCAATATACCTAAGAAGCCGTTAAAGTTGAGTACCGTTTGACCATTCGGGCGTTAATGTGTAATGATCTTTTTTAAGGACAGTCGAAGTTAACTTCAGAAAACTAAACTTTGAAAGAACGGACTTAACTTGACGTCGATAGGTCGGTGGGTCGGTCGGTCAGTTACCCCACTGCATCCCACTGTATCCTACTGCACGTCATTGAATTCCACTTAACCCCACCCCACTGCACACTGAATCCCTGTACCCCACTGGATCTCCATTCTCCACTACACTCCGCTGCATCCCACTGTACCCCATTGCAACCCACTGCACCCCGCTGCATCCCCCTGTACATTCCACTGCAAGGTATGGTACCAAATTTCATCTAAATCTGTAGAACTATTTCGAATTCCCATACTTGTACATGTACACCCCGTATTTTATCTTCTTATAACTCGTCTCCATCCAATGGTTGCCTGGAAGAGATCGCTTTTAGCGGTAATGCCGCTCGTGGCATAGTTTTTTTTTATTGTTTTCTGTTACCTATTTGTATGTAAGTGTCAACAATAAAGAGTTTCTATGTATCAATGTTCCTTAATACAATTGCTGCCATGAATGTTCAATATGATCCCAATTTTACTAAATGCAGGTACGGACACATTTCAGAACAGTTCTAGTGCCCTTAAATAAAGATTTGACAAGACACCCGCGATATTAAAAGAATCACCGGTGCATTGGCTACATTCAAGATTGGTAATGGGAATTGGGAAGGGGAGGGGCGCTTTATTTCAATTTTATTTGAACAACCTTTACCATACAGGTCGCTATTGCTTTTCGTTCAGTGAGTGCAATTTCCGGTGGTCCAAATCCCCCTCTCACCTTCTAAATTCCCATTATTATCCTTTAAGGTTGCACATAACGCAACCATAATTATTTCGGTATCATGGGTGTCTTGGAGTTCCATGGAGACTACTTATCATCAGGTGATAAGGGCAGGTAGAAAAAAGAAGTCATAGAAGACAAGTTGTTGTACATTAAGCCGCGTCTCCTGCACTAACATTACACAAAAACACATTCGCAAAACATGGTTTCGCTACACGCGACATATTGTAAACTTCCCGTTATTTGGGTAAATTAAGTATTTGTTTTCCTGCTAACCCTAAATTCTATTAACGGGACATTGATGACACCAACTCGGAGTTGATGTCAGACAATAAAAACGCATATGTAAAACTAGATAAAAAAATTCTTCGTCTGTCTCTATCACTCACACTGATTTTACTACTAACGCCCGGTTCCAATAAACAATCTCAGTTCGAGTGTGCAGATAGATTACAGAAATTAGCCAATAGGAACACAGTTTGAACATGACTCCGTCAAATGATTTGATTTAATTGGTTCATAATCGTGATCTATCTGCACTCTAAATTGAGATCGTTTATTGAAGCCGTCCGTTAGACGCCCGATCTAGTACATTCTTTATCTAAGGTCTTTATCTAAAACTCCACTTTAAACTAAACTTTTGACCCATATCACTGATGATTTTAGGAGACGGAGGCGCGCGTCGACCTTCTAAATGGAACAGTATCAATTCTTGAAGAGAAAAACGAACAGGTCACAGGAGAGCTCTGCCAGAAGCGGCAGGTGAACGTGAAGCGCCACAGTGACCACACAATATTTAACAACAATATACTCGTCCGCACGACTCCAACCGTCTCAATATGTTCATAACAGGAGCTCGAGCGGAGAGACGTCCAAATACAAGAGCTAACATCGAAGCTGCGGTCACTCGAGACCGAGAAGGAGTCGCTCGTCCGGCAGGTGTCCGCCGGCGAGGAGGAGCTCTCCGGTGCGCATGCGCAGCGGCAGCGGCTCGTCGACGAGCTCGCGCAGCACCGCCGCGACACCGAGCGTGTCGCCGCCGACAACGAGGCGCGACTCGCGGCCGCCGGCGACACCATCGCGCGACTCATGCGCGACGTGCAGGCCGAGGCGGACGCGCGACACCGGCTCGAGCTCGCGACCAAGGCCAAGGACGAGGAGCTCGCGCGCAACCTCACGCTCATCGTCGACATCAACAACGAGAACGAGCGGCTGCGCGGGAACATCGCGAGCATGCAGGCCACCATCGACAACATACAGAAGGAGCTGACGGGCGGCGGGCCGGAGCCCGAGTCCGCCGCGCGACGACACCAGCGCCCCGAGCGACCCGAGCGACCCGAGCGGCTGCACACAGACGACTCGCCGCCGCTCGACCGCATGCTGTACAACTTCCTCAGCGACGCGAGCAACGACGCGGACCCGCACCACGTGAGTACACACGCACACGCACACGCACACGCACACGCACACGCACACGCACACGCAGCGTTAACTACCAAATAAATATATTAGATTTCCTCACCATGTTTTCCTTCGCCTTATAACAAGCGACAATTCACAAACAAAACATACACACCTACGTAGGTACCTCTGACTTTTCTAAATTACGTAACTTAGAAAAGTCAGAGGTGTATATTCCATTTAGAGTTTGTTCTCGAACTTCCGACACTCGTCTCGGCAGTCCGTAATCCGTACCATTCCCGAGTGAACTATCGCTGCTTTATTAAAGTTTACTTACGTTGTAAAAATGTACGTAATATTTGTACAGTCGCCACTGTCGCTGTCTCAAGTGAAGCGCGACTTGAGCGCCAAGAGTCGCGCCTTCTTCAAGAGCAAGAGGTGCGACACGAAACACAAGAAACACAAGTGAAACGGACACGTGTTCTATTAACAATTAACATTCAATACATACATTATTCATTAATACTGCATTAAATATTACTAAATTATATTATCAGCTGTTTTATTTTATTTCACCAAAATACTGTTCACATTGTTGCCTTAAAAAGCAAATCATAATTATTATATGGACAACTTTGCACGGCCGACTTTGTCTTGGTGCATATCGTCACTCTTGTATCTTATCTTTCTATCTATTATTTGAGTGGTAGAGTTTGAGCCACGCTGTAGTCAAATACGTCTACGGCATTACGGCACGAATGCGCCGGCTCGACCGGTTTAACACCACTGTCTCGCCAGACCAAGAAGGTGAACGGTGGATGGAACATACATCGAAATATATATTATACAGGATGGTTCATAAAGTTGGTAATTGGTATCAATAATAACTACATTTAAAGAGATGATGGCTAGCAATCTAGCGGTAAAGTTTAAAATTTCGTAAGGATCATAATTTTTGTTTAATGGAAACTTGAATTTGTGACGAAAAATTGATTTCTGGCACATTGTGTCAGCTGCAGTACATTTACAAAGCACCTTTGGAGTAAATGATTTATTTTAGCATACGCTAAGCCATTCCCATGCTATTTGCAACGATTTACAGGTCGCATTCCGATTTTAAAATCCCCATAATCAATAATTAATTAAAAAAATTAAGTTCCATTTTTATTTTTTAGCTTTACCGCTGCGCTTTAAATCGTTCTCCCTGTATGTGGAATTGTTATTGGTACCGACTTTATGAAACATCCGGTATATACAGACAAATTGAGAAACTGCTCCTTTTTTGAAGTTGGTTAAAAATAGAAATTAATTTAAAAAAATATAGTACCCCATATCCGTAATCAAGGGATACCAAATTTCATCAAAATCCGTTAAGGTATTCCTATATTCCCATAAAAATTTTCATCCCCTATTTCAACCTTTTAAAGGTTGATTTAAGAAGAACATTAAGTACCCTATTTGCCAAGTTGGATAAATCAAATATAAAAAAAAAACATCATTAAGATCGGGGCAGTAGTTTCGGACTTTAACAAACAACATTTTTATGTCATTACTTTATGGATATAGAAATAGGTTAATTGTAAGAATAAATACGAATAATAATAGTGCAACATCTATATTGAGAAGTAAAGCAGCAGCAGCGGCAGCAGCAGGAGCAGGCGCGGGGCGATCGTGGTGACGTCACACGCGGACGAGATCTCGTCGGCGGAGAGGCGCGCGGACAGCTCGCGCCGCGGCGCGCTCGGTGCGGGCGTGCGGGTGGGGGCGGGGGCGGGGGCGGGGGCGGGGCTCGCGGCCGGTGACGGGAGCGTGGGGTGTGAGGGGGGCGCGGTCGGCTCGTCGCCGCCGCCGTACTCGGCCGCGTTGTCGCCGTACTCGCCCGCCTTCAAGTACACGCGTGAGGTTCGCGTCGGCGCATGCGCGGGCGCGCCCTACAACACGCGCCGACGCCTCTGTGGTGCCTCCGTTACGATGCGATCGAACGATCGATCATCGATCGTGCACGCACACTGTTTATTTTGCCTCTTCAGCTACGAACGAAGCGTCTAGGTGTCTCACCAAAATTTCACAAAATGTGCCCAGCGAAATATAATATGAAAAATTTATTTGGTAAACCGTCCGATCGTACCTTTAGTGTTAAATTAAGATTTCAACTTGTCGATCGGCAGATCGTCATGGAATAGTGCGACATGGATGATGATAATCTATATATATAAAAATGAAACCTGTTTTCCGTTGTCACGCCATCACGCGTGAACGGCTGGACCGATTTCGCTAATTCTTTTTTTAGAATATTCCTCGAAGTACGAGGATGGTTCTTACGGAGAGAAAAAAATTAAAAATTGTCTGAAAAAGTCTAAAAACAACACTTTTCTGTACTCCCATACAATCGATTCGTAATAATACTTAAAAGTCAATTTGAACTTTAATACCATACAATAAAGTTCAAGTATTAGTGGAGAGGTTCCGGGAAGGCAAAACAATTGAGTGTCGTTAGTATCTACTGGTTCGATTTGAAAAATTCTTTTTGTGTTGGATAGCCCAATTATCGACGGTGGCTATAGGCTATATAACATCACGCTTTGACCAATAGGAGCGGAGCAGAAATGAAAAATGTTGCCAAATCGGGAAAGTTTATATCTCAGACAGAAACTACTGGTTCGAATAGAAAAAATATTTTTGTGTTGGATAGCCTATTTATCGAGGATGGCTAGAAGCTATATAACATCACGCTATGACCAATAGGAGCGGAGCAGAAATGAAAAATGTTTTAAAGCGGGGAAGTTGATATCTCGGAAACTACTGGTTCGATGTGAAAAATTCTTTTAGTGTTGACCGACGGGTTGAATGATGGGGTGACTAAGGGATACCTGACGGGGTGACTGATGGGGTGACTGACGGGGTGACAGACGGGTTACAGATGGGGTGACAGACGGGTGACATGCGGGGTGACAGACGGGTGACAGCCGGGGTGACAGATGGGTGACAGATGGGGTGACAGGCGGGGTGACCGACGGGGTGACAGACGGGTGACAGGCGGGGTGACAGACGGGTAACAGACGGGTTGACAGACGGGGTGACAGACGGGGTGACAGATGGGTGACAGGCGGGGTGACAGACGGGGTGGCAGACGGGGTGACAGACAGGGTGACAGACGGGGTGACAGGCAGGGTGACAGACAGGGTGACTGATGGGGTGACTGACGGGGTGACAGACGGGTTACAGACGGGGTGACAGACGGGTAACAGGCTGGGTGACAGGCGGGGTGACAGACGGTGACAGGCTGGGTGACAGTCGGGGTGACAGACGGGTAACAGACGGGTTGACAGACGGGGTGACAGACGGGTGACAGACGGGGTGACAGACGGGGTGACAGACGGGGTGACAGGCGGGGTGACAGACGGGGTGCCAGACGGGGTGACAGACAGGGTAACAGACGGGGTGACAGGCAGGGTGACAGACAGGGTGACTGATGGGGTGACAGACGGGTGTCAGGCGGGGAGACAGGCAGGGTGACAGACAGGGTGACAGGCAGGGTGACAGACAGGGTGAGTGATGGGGTGTCAGCCGATGTGACAGACGGATTATAGACGGGGTGACAGACGGGAAGACAGACGCGGTGACAGACGGGGTGACAGACGGGGTGACAGACGGGGTGACAGACGGGGTGACAGACGGGGTGACAGACAGGGTGACTGATGGGGTGACTGACGGGGTGATAGACGGGTTACAGACGGGGTGACAAACGGGGTGACAGACAGGGTGACAGACGGGGTGAGAGATGTGGTGACAGACAGGGTGACTGATGGGGTGACTGACGGGGTGACAGACGGGTTACAGACGGGGTGACAAACGGGTGACAGGCTGGGTGACAGGCGGGGTGATTGACGGAACCGCACCGAAGTCACGTACTATCTCTCGAAGTTTAGCAAAACATATCATTACCTTTTTAGAATTATTGTGCTATAGGTGCCTACGACTCACTCTTTCAACCCTCTCTCTCATACGCAGACGAAGTTGCGCGGGTCAGCTAGTAATAAATAATTACTGATAACGTTAGTAATTATCAATTACCGATTGACTAAGATGCTTTAAATAAATAATATACGTTTTATCTATACCTTGAAGTCTGGTCGGTTGGGTTCAAACTCAGGTGCGGGTCGCGGCGTGTGAGCGGGCGGCGAGGGTGAGGGTGTCGGCGGGGGTGCGGGCGGGGGCGCGGGGGCCGCCGGGGGTGAGGCGGTGCGGGTGGGCGCGGGGCGGGGGCGGGGGCGGGGGAGGGGCGAGACACTACTCGCACTAGCCGGTGCCACCACTGCGCCTGCTCGTGAGTGGAAATTCACTTGTTCTTCCAATTCTGTGGAAAATTAGGTAACCTTCGTATATCCTTTATATTATATGATGTTTGATTTGACAGATACCCCACTGCGTCCTACTGTAACCCACGTCATCCCACTGTAACCCATTGCATCCCACTGTACCCCATTGCATTCCACTGTACCCCATTACATCCCAGTGTATCCCATTGCATCCCATTGAATTAAAATGTATCCCACTGAATCCCATTGCACCCCGCTGCATCCCACTGCCTCTATACTCCGCTACATCCCACTGTACTCCATTGTACCCAACTGCACTCTACTGTTCATTCCACTGTAAGGTATCCTCATACCAATTTTCATCAAAATCCGTTAAACTTTTTTAGGATTCCCATACAAACTTTCATCCCCTAATTCAGTCCCTTATGGGTTGATTTAAATAAATAAAGTACCCCATGCCCGTCCTGAGGTCCGAAAAACTAAAGTCTCCTATCCGCTAAGTTGGAATGAATCAAATATCATCAAGATCAATGTTTAGAACAAAATAAATATGGTCTAAGAGATCGTGGTACATGGACCTTCACTCATCTGATAACCTAATGAGACATATTTTTATCAAATATCAATTATTTACAAATACGCCTATAATAGCTTGCCTATCGAAAAGTGTTCATGGCTATTTTTATCATAACGGTTGTTTGCAGGCCTCAAGCCTCTACGATTGATTTTATAATTCAATTATCTTTCTTATGATACAATTTTTTATTGGTTATCACCGATCTCGGTGTAGTTGCTTATATTGATAAACCTGTTCGTACCTGCTTCTATATGCTGCTGCTATGTGTGGTAAAGAGTGATGGCTATGATTTTTTTTTTAATTCAACTCCCGCATACCATATTTTAAGGAACTTAAAATACTACCACTTTCATGTATGTTTGTTTATGAGTGTGCCATATTTGCCGAGCTACATATTCACCCTTTTAATTGCAGTAACCGTACCAGACGTAAAGACAAAATGACGTGTGTACCCCACAAAACTGCATTGTTCCATAGAGGCGTTTTTTACTTAATTCCTGACATATATAATAAAATACCGAAGTCGATTATAGATTTGAAAGATATTAATAATTAAAAAATGTCATTACTTCGATTTTTGAATGACAAAATGTCACTATAGTATAACTGATTTATCTCAATGATGCTAAACTGTAGAATAATTGTTTTATTGAATTTCAGTTTCGTTTTATACGATACTTTAAATTATCGTATGCTAATTATCACGGGTCATAGCTGTACATCATAAGACCTTCATTTTACCTACGTACCAAAATAAAATTAATTAGATTTAATTAAAAATAGCTATGAACACATTTCGATAGGCAATCTATTACAGGTGAGTTTGTAAATAAGTGATATTTGATAAACAATATGTCTCATATGGTTATCATATGAGGGAAGGTCGATGTATCACGGTCCCCCCTACCAACAGCAAAAGTTCGGTAATAGGTTACTAAATGTCACACCATTTATAGTTTGTCAAATGAAGTCAAATCGGTATAATGCACGAAAATATACATGTACTAGGTACGCGGCGTGTGGCTCTCGCACCCAAGTCGTGCCGGACATGTCTGTTCATGTTTGTTAACAACAAAAGTCTTTGTCCGCTAATATCAGCTGTTTTAGGTACGTACATCAGCACCCCTAGTACGAGTAATTGCTTCTCGAAAACTATGATAGTTATCGTTAAAACTCCATACATTTGATTTGAAGCGCCGCTTACGGAAACTACAATGAACTAAATAAATGTATACAACTTTGACTTTACGATAATTATCAGTTTTCGACAAACATTAACTCGTACTAGGGGTGCTAAAATTGCCTCCGTGGCGCAGTGGGCCAGTAGCCGGCTATGTAGCGGGAGACCGCGGGTTCCATTGCTTCATTGAGACAAATGTTTGTGTGGCCCACAGATATTTGTTTCAAGTCTGGGTGTTGTGAGACCGAAAGACACCCACGATACAGGTTATACCTAGGGTGGGATCAGGACTAGGTGTGTGACTGTTGGGTATATTTATTTATTATTTATAATTGAGAAAACTAAAAATCAATCTTGTGGCTAAAATATATCACCTATTCGACTGATGTTTGATACACAGCCCCGCAACGTTATGAGTTATATCTGGTATGATTTAATGTCGCCATGTCGGCGCCACTCGGTATAGATAGATACCTAGATACAAATAGTCACCGGTTATACGTGAGGTGCGATGCGGCACCGTTGCTCGATGTTCGGTGCTGGCGTCGGCGTAGTCGGCCTCGGGGGGCGTGGTGGATGCGGGGCGTGCGGGGTGTGCGGGGCGTGCGGGGGGCGCGGGCGGTGCGGCGGGCGCGGCGGGCGCGGGACCCGGCGGCGGCTCCTCGTCGTCCAGCAGCTGGTGCTCCGTACACAGGTGTGCGCACTCGCCGCCACTGTGGGAGTTCGGGCTCATCACATGCACATCAACAATGCACGTGACGCGTCTAACTGTACTGTAGGCGAGGCCGGTACCGGCGGCAGGCGCGCGGCGTGTGCGCGCAGTGCAGGAAGCGGCGCATGCGCGGCAGAGCGGCGGCCGCGTGCAGCGTGCCGCACTCCTGCTGCCGCTCCCCGTCCCCCTCGTTGCCCTCGTTGCCCTCGTCCCAGGCGGAGTGACTCACCACGCCGCAAAGCTTGCCCGAGCACACGACACCCGCGCCCCACTCACTCTGCACACCATACGGTCAATGCACACTTATTTACTCTCCTCTAAATTACAATCGGTAAAAAAACTAAATAAAGAAAGAATATGCATTGTTGTAACACATACAGAATAGTAAAAAAATAGACGATAAGAACACAAACCCTGTAGAGTGTGGCTGTAGACGATCAGACGGGCCAAATAGAAAAGCTTAGTAGAAAAGAATGGGAATCGGGACAGGGATAACTCATGAACTGACCGAACAGAGCGGGTCCCCGCGCAAACAGAGCAGAGCGGTCGCGGCGGCGCTGTGTCGCGGCACGAGCGCGGCGCACGCGGCCGCCGGCACCAGCGCCTCGTCCACGATGCGCAGCGAGCCGAGCCGCGAGCCGCGCCGCGAGCCGAGCCGCGAGTCGAGCCGCACCGCGTGGCACGCGCCCGGCGGACCGCACTCCGACACGCTCGTCGCCATCAGGATAGCGCGCGCGTGCCCGCCCAGCGGCGCTTCCACCTCCAACACGGACAGGTCGACACTCCCCGCACCCCCCACACCCCCCACACCCGCCGTCTCCTGTGTACGAGGCACAATCCGTACTCCATATTCCATACTTAAAAAATAAATGCGAAAGTAGCTCTGTCTGTCAGTCTGTCTGTGGTGTTTTCACCGCTAAACCGCTGAACAGATTTTGGTGTTTGGTATGAGGACACTTTTGACCCAAGGACACAAATGGAGTCAGGGACCATTCGGATACCCGTTGAAAGGGTTTTTAAGGAGTTAGAGATTAGAATATATAAACTAAAACAACAGGTCGGATCGACAAATCAAAAGATTTTCCCTTTGGTTCTACAACATACGCGTGCGGAGTCGCGGACAAATCTAGTAAATAATAACGAAACGAGGAGGTGTAGTGCGGCTCACGGTCGCACCCACTCGCACCCACTCGCACCTCGCCGTCCGCTGCGAACACGACGCGCGCCACGCGGCGGGACGAGTGCGGCGCGGCGGCGGGCGGCGCGGCGGCGGGAGGCGCGACCACGCGCACCCACACCGGCCCGGCCACACGCGCGCACCGCGCCGACGTCACCGCCGTGCGCAGCGACACTAGCGACGCGCTGCAGCGCCGACCGTCCGCGTGCTCCACCACCAACTGGAACATAATTCATTATCAAATTCAAATTCAAATCATTTATTCTGCAAATAGGATATTTTATACCACTTTCACGTGTCAATTACGAGTATATATTGATTTTAAGATATTGATAATGTAATAATGTAATAGTATGAATACAAGGAATAAAGACAAACTCGCAGTTCCTAAATTAAGACTCTGCAAGACAAATAAGTCATTTGTAGGAAATTGTGTTAGATTTTATAATAAGCTTCCTTCCGAAGTAACAAATCTACCGGAAAGCAATTTCAAAACTTACATCAAACGAACTTTAATGGCAAGGGCTTATTATAGCGTTACAGACTATGTAACTGATACGGAAGTCTGGAATCAGTCTGCTGCTAAACTCCTGAACCCTAACTGAACTGAATCGCCTTCTGCAATTTTTAATTATAACATTAACTATCTATAAATGAAATTCTGTTTTGTTATATGTTTTTTGCTATATATGTATATATATATTTATTTGACAATGTACATTGACTGGCTTGTCACCATAGTGATGATAATATTGTTATTAGATATTATACTTGTTATCATTTATATATTTTTATTGTAAACAGTACGACCGATCGACCAATTTGTAAAGTGTGTGCCATAAATTATATCAAAATTATTATTAAGGATATTTTGTTAGTATGGGTTTATGCATGCTACAATACTACTTCACCGGTTCCATTCTTCTGGATATAATATGATAGTGGTGTTGGGTATGCATAAATCCCTATAATTATCAGTTGTACCCAAATTTGTGAATATAATTTGATAAAAGAAAAAAGAAATGGTGACAATTGATGATTGGGGGGTAAAAGATCCCCACCATTCGAATATTTTAAATTAGTTGTGGACTGTATATGATTCTTTTGCGAAAAACAATTTGCGTTGCCTGCGGGAATGTGGATAGATTTAGGTAATTGGAAAGCACTCACTTTGCGCCGCCTGGTGAAGTTTCTCCGGGGCCCCGGAACTCAGGAGCTGATGATTTGGTGTCGCGAGCGCGAGTCTAGCGGTTTGCGATCGATAGAAGACTGGTAATTCAAATTCTGAGCAGTCCGCGTCAAACTGACAGTGACACTTTTTGTTCGGCAGTGACGTTTACGTTCCATGTCACTGCTAGTGGAAATCTTCAGCGTGTCGTAGACGATGCAAAGGACAAAAATAGGATAGGGAATGGAGGTGCGAGGGAGAAAAGTAACAACGTTTGTTTCGCATAATTTTAGCGTTTTGCAAACCACCACCAATATCCACCAATGATGAAAAAAATAAGCCCGGAGTTTCTTTCTGCCTCTCTTCTTCGGGTCGTCATCCGTAGGTAGCTAGAGAAAGGTTGGTAGGTTAGCTAGGATAGGGCTCTGTAGTATTTTCATCCAATCCCACCAACTCCTATTAATTCCCGTCGCTTCCCTGTCGGCGTACCTGCCACATCCCGTTCCCTTTCCACGGTCCACAAACCTCTCCATTCCCCTTTCCCCATAGGATCCTATTCTTCTAACTGTATAACCTGCCTACCTGATTCCAAATTCATAGCATTCTATAATATAATAATATTATAAGAAATACTTAAATCTAAATTATGTTTTTTTTGACATGTCATAAGTGCTTTTATATGCCTACGTGATTAATAAAGATTTTTATTTTATTTTTATTTTATTTTTAATGGCGTCGACATTTCGTGGCTATCCCTGAGAAGAAATGCCGAAACAAACTCAAGGGTTATGGCCTCTTTTAAAGTCCAGACAATTCATGATATATAAAATTACAATTTAAAATGTCAACTTATTTCTAGATACAATAATATATTAATATGCCATTAGAGCAAAGTCAGAAAAATTAATATAACAGTAAAATATAAAATTGTGTCGATACAGCCTTATAGTGTCAAGAGTGAGCTGCTCAATCCCAAGAATTTTTGTCTTGTAAGTAGTCCTTTACATTATAAAAACCTTTTCGGCATAGTTGCTGTTTAATAAATGATTTAAATTTATTAAGGATTAATACTTCAATATGGCTTGGGATTTTGTTATAAAAGCGTATACTTTGGCACATAAAAGAATAATTAATTTTCTGGAGCCTTGTCTTAGGTAGTACTACATTATTTTTATTCCTAGTATTAACCTTATGGATGTCGCTGTTCTTCATGAAAACATTAACATTCTTTTTTACATACATTAAGTTTTCTTCACTTGACGTTGAGTAACGGGTCATCCTGTATAACAAATTCAAAAGGAAACTATCAAGACCAAACATGCTTTACAAATGTAATGTAGGAGGGAGTGGAGGAGAGAGACGTGTGAATACGACGGTGGTTATTATAAGACTTTATTAACGACTGCACTTAATTTACATAGTACATACAACTTAGATACTAATGCTTACACACTACACAAGTTAACGAATAATAGTCGACCAAAGTAAAAAGCGAAATGACAATGCCCGAAGCCGTTTCTTTTTAAAGTCAAAGATTATGATGATTATGGCCATAGAAACATACTTATAAATAAAGGAATGTTTTTTTTAACTTTTCATAGTTTTCTTTATTGTAAACGTATGTGGGGTTTATATTTTATATTTCACTAGCTGACCCGCGCAACTTCGTCTGCGTATGAGAGAGATGGTTGAAAGAGTGAGTCGTAGGCACCTATAATCCAATAATTCTAAAGAAGGTAATGGGATGATCTACTTCGGTCCGGTTTCATCAGTCACCCCGCCTGTCACCCCGTCTGTCATCCCCTTTGTCACCCCATCGGTCACCCCGACAGTCATCCTGTCGGTCAACCCGACGGTCACCCCGTCTGTTTCTCAGTCGGTCACCCAGTCGGTCACCCAGTTGGTCACCCCGTCTGTCACCCCGCCTGTCACCCCGTCTGTCACCCCGTCTGTTACCCCGTCAGTCACCTCGTCAGTCACCCTGTCCGCACCCCATCAGTCAGCCTGTTCGTCACGCCTTAGTCACCCCACCATTCATCCCGTCGGTCAACACTAAAAGAATTTTTCACATCGAACCAGTAATTTCTGAGATATAAATTTTCCCGATTTTGCAACATTTTTCATTTCCGCTCCGCTCCTATTGGTCGTAGCGTAATGTTATACATATAGCCTATAGCCACCCTCGATAATTGGGCTATCCAACACAAAAATATTTTTTCAAATCGAACCAGTAGTTCCTGAGATTAGCGCGTTCAATCAAACAAACAAACTCTTCAACTTTATAATATTAGTATAGATTAGTCATTTAATTGATTTTTACAAAATGATGTTTCAGAAATAATTTTCGAGTCAGAATCAGGGTTACCAACTTTACAAATCTCCCCAGATTTATGGAAGACGAAGACAAAGAGTAGAGTAGAAACGAATAACTCTAATAACCACATTTTGTCATTTTAATACACATTTTTATTTTTAATTAACATATGTAAATCAATATTAGTTTAATATTAGTTTTCAAGTGGTAGAGCCACGCTGTAGACAGTAACGTCTATAGCACGAATGGGTCGGCTCGACCGGTTAGATACCACTGTCTCACAGAAAACCGACGTAAAGTGGCAGCTTGCTGTCGTGTTTCGTTCGGTGAGTGAGATTTCCGGTGGCCCATTTCCCCACTCCCTTTCCCAATCCCCTTCCCTCCCATTCCATTCCCTCCTTTTAGGTTGGCAACTCACCCATGATTCTTTTTGTGTCTTGGGTGTCTATGGGTGGTGGAGATTACTTACCATCAGGTGACCCATCTGCTCGTTTGCCAATCTCTGCAATAAAAAAAAAAAAAAAAAAAATAATAAAAAAAATACTGGATGTGTTTATTTCACCAAAAGTTTCAAAGAACAAATATAGATATTAGTATGTTCATAAATACAGTGTCGAAACTTCATCTCACCTATGATTCTTTACTCATTGACTTTATTTCATATTATGTACCTATTTGCTATTATATATAAAATAATGTACGAAATGAAACATAGGCAACTAACTGCCCTATTGGTTATGAGAGTGGAATATTTTGAGAGCGGGGCGTGCTCGTAAGATTGAATGAGATATTATGCGGAATAGGAATGCTGTACCGTGAAAGGCGCGTCGTCTCCGTCGTCATCCCCTCGGTCGGCCTGGTCGGCCTGGTCGATCTGTTCGGAGTGGTCAGAGCGGTCGGAGCGGTCGGAGCGGTCGGAGCGGTCGGAGCGGTCGCGCGTCTGGAGCACGCCCGGAGCGTCTTCAGTCATGTACAAAACATTGTAATCATCATCATCATCATCAGCCACAGGACGTCCACTGCTGGACAATAGCTGAATAGGCCTCCCCCAAAAAATCCCAGATCGACTTGTTGGAAGCGGCCTGCATCCAGCGACTTCCTGCTACCTTCGACCTACCGATGGAGCAGAAAATTTCTCGAGTGGAAACCACGTACGGGCAAGCGCAGCGTAGGACGTCCACTTGTTAGGTGGACACACGATCTGATAAAGGTCGCGGGAAGTTTCTGCCAGGAACATTGTAATACACAATCAATATGATGAATCAAGATGAGTCACACGTATATTAGTTATTATCCTTTGCAACTTGCGACTAGTTATGCCAAAATAAAATGTAATATATCTAGTTGTATTACGTCTTACATAGTATATTTGCACAAAATTACATTGAAACATTCAATTAAATGTAATTAATAAAATATTAGTAACTTTAACATTGTCTTATTAAATGTTGGAAACGGGGTTCGACGCAGAGGTCACTATTTTAGGGTTCCGAAGCCAAATGGCAAAAACAGAACCCTTATAGTTTCGCCATGCTCATGTCTGTCTGTCTGTCCGCGACTTAGCTCAAACACTATTAGTACTAGAAAACTGTAATTTGGATGGGTATACGGGTATATATATGAATGACAAAACAGACAAATAAAATCTTGTAAAAAATGTCCTTAGGCCACCTCCCCTACCTACACGTAAAGTGGAGGATATCACTTTTTTATCGATTATCCCTAGGTTTTCCCATCTCATCCCATTTTCCGATCTAAACATTTGTTTGCGAAATATTAAGCTTTAAAGTGCTTTTGTCAGTCAAGTGTACCCACCCCCTACCAGCTAAACGGTTAGTTCTGGAAATGTAAAAAAAAATCATGGTAATCGCACATATAACGAATTTAAAAGGAAAACTATCACGGCTAAGCAAAATATTTAAGCGCTGCTTATATTTAACCATAGGTTGTCCCTTTTATTTTTAAACAATGCAACGCATTGAGTAGGAATTAATGAAGCGTTCTCGATCACATCTTCACAGGAGCACTCCATATTCAAGTTCCAGTAGAATTATACAAGTTTTCACCCGACGCGTTGTTCGTGTTGGGGTCTGGGCTCTAGGGACACACATCGCACAGCGGTAGTATATATACTATGTAGTATGTACTGTGTGGCTCTCTAACCGTGGTGTTGTTGCGAGAGAGTGGCGGCGGTGAGCATCGTCGTGCAACACAGCAGCGCCACGAGCGCGCGCGTCATGTCGCCCGCTCGTGCTCGGACACGGACACGGATCGTGCACCACAGAGTACAGTTATACAACAAGTATAACACGAAAAACGGAGTTATGAGAGCTGCTGTTGTAGCCTCTAGCTGCTCGGAGGTCACGCGTCACAGTGACAACATGGCGTGACAGCATCATTCGACACAATTATTCTTCATAATTCTTATCGAATTCGTGTTTGGCATTGGTGTTTGGTGATATGAAAAGAGAACGAAGAGGTTTTCGTCTATCGACCGAAAAGTTTGGTTATTATAAGCACGAAGAGTCAATCAGTGGCATTTAACTTTCGTGGTTGTAATATGAGTCGCTATTAGTACCAGGAAACACAAGCGCCCATTTGATGCCACTATAGAAGTTACACACCCCAATCCGGTCGGATCCGGCCGGATAGAAGGTTGAGGCGCCCACGGGGTTACGTCTCTATGCCTCTATCGATCATAACTCATACGCCTATCTGAACACAAGCGTCTAGATTTGCTTTTTCCGTGTTCACCACTGACTGCTTTTTTTCAACCACACTGACTACCTTATCATTTAATATTTTTTGCTCCGGGAATAACTGACTCTTTATAAATTCCTGTCTGCCCTTGTCCAACAGATAGAGCGATGGTTACGTGGTATGCCGGACTAGTCGCCCTTTCACCCCATTTCATATCCGAAAGTATACCAGAACGAGATTCTATTCTAAGCTGATTTAAAATTATGCTGATAATGCAGATTATCTGTGGACTGTGGTGACTGGTGGATTTTTCTAGAGCATGAGATATTCCAGGTGGATCCCAAGTAAACTAGGATCACATTTTAAGGTAATTTGGGAACTGATAGTAATAGTTTAAGCCGATATTTTCTTTCAATTTAGGTACCGGATCCGGTAGGCCTGAAATGACGCCGGATCCGCCGGATTACCGGATCCGGAAAACTGGATTGCAATCCCTATATACAATAATAATCACAAGTTTAAAAACTTATCAGACCGACTTCAAGTCCGATCTTGAAAATATATATATATATATATATATATATATATATATATATATATATATATATATATATATATATATATATATATATATATATATATATATATATATATATGGAACCACCCTTGAAATAAGCTCTATCGAATACAAAAATAATTTTGAAAATTGGTCCACATTTGGCGGAGATATCGCGTAATGTACATATAAAAAATACAGACGAATTGACCACCTTCTTCGGTCGAAAATATAGGAAAATAAAGGGTTCATATTGCTATGCTTTATTAAAATTTGAATAGATAACAATTGGTATAGATATTATATTATTGCGTGTGTTAGTGTTGTTGTTGCGGCGCGTCCCGCGGCTCGTGCAGCGGCTCGTGCAGCGGCCGCTCGAGCTCGTCCCGCAGCGCGTGCGCGCGCAGCTGCCGCTCGAGCAGCACGTCGGCGAGCGTCTCCGCCTCGGACGGGACCCACGCGGCGCCGCGCACGTACAACCACTGACACGTACACGTACACGTACATATACACGTACCATCACACGCCCACACACGCCCACACACTCCTCCGCGAATGATGAGATAATCGGTAACATGTTACATACACAAATACATATCAATATTGTTCATTAAATACTGTTGGTAATTCTAATATTATTTTGAACACAATCTTAAGTGATCATCAATAAGAAATCATTTGTATAATTTTATAAATTAATACTGACTCGGTGCGTAGTATGATATTGTCATCCTTCGGTCTCGGGTTCGATCCACAGATCGGGCAAAGTGATATCGGATTCGGTATCAACTCGGAGTCTGGAATTTGTGCACGATACGGCGACAAGCCCGCATCGCATCCCCTATCGCGCGGTAGTGTAGCTGGAGGCGCACCTTGTGGTCGGGATGCGTGCGCAGCGCGGCGAGCAGCAGCGCGCGCGCGGCGAGCGGCCGGGCGGAGCGCGCGGCGCACTCGACTGCGCACGCGCACAGCAGCGCGCCGCCGCACCCGCGCCGCGACGCACGCGCACTGCACGCGCGCACGCTCTCGCACTCTGCACCGACCACAGTCCACACCACACTCGATCTAATTGTTATGTAAAACCTGCCCACTGCCGATGACAGACATTCTTCTACGGATCTCCTCATTCCCGATTAGATCGCGTAAGAAAAACTGAGCATATCCTTCTCCATAGTTCATCGAGTGACTGAACTTATTGTTGCGGCCCGGTCGGAAGCCACGTTCCATTTTTTCGTTTCGTTTTTTAGTGCCGTAAGTCATCATCATCTATACTAATATTATAAAGCTGAAGAGTTTGTTTGTTTGTTTGATTGAACGCGCTAATCTCAGGTACTACTGGTTCGATTTGAAAAATTATTTTTGTGTTGGATAGCACAATTATCGACGGTGGCTATAGGCTATATATCATCACGCTATGACCACTAGGAGCGGAGCAGAAATGAAAAATGTTTAAAACCGGAGAAGGCGATATCTCAGAAACTACTGGTTCGAATTGAAAAATTCTTTTTGTGTTGGATAGCCTATTTATCGAAGATGGCTATAGGCTATATAACATCACTCTTTGACCAATAGGAGCGGAGCAGAAATGAAAAATGTTGCAAAATCGGGAAAATTTATATCTCGGACAGAAACTACTGGTTCGAATTGAAAAATTCTTTTTGTGTTGGATAGCCCAATTATCGAGGGTGGCTATAGGCTATATAACATCACGCTATGACCAATAGGAGCGGAGCAGAAATGAAAAATGTTGAAAAGACTATATTTCAGAAACTACTGGTTCGAATTGAAAATTTTTTTTGTGTTGGATAGCCTATTTATCGAGGATGGCTATAGGCTATATAACATCACGCTTTGACCAATAGGAGCGGAGCAGAAATGAAAAATGTTGCCAAATCGGGAAAATTTATATCTCGGACAGAAACTACTGGTTCGAATTGAAAAATTCTTTTTGTGTTGGATAGCCCAATTATCGACTGTGGCTATAGGCTATATAACATCACGCTATGACCAATAGAAGCGAAGCAGAAATGAAAAATGCTGCTAGCGGGGAATTTTATATCTCTGAAACTACTGGTTCGATTTGAAAAAATATTTTAGTGTTGACCAAGGGGGTGAATGGTAGGGTGACTAAGGGGTGACTGACGGGGTGATTGATGGGGTGACTAATGGGATGACTGACGGGGTGACCGACGTCAGGAATGACGGGGTGACAGACGGGGTGACCGACTGGGTGACAGCCGGGGTGACAGATGGGGTGACCGACTGGGTGACAGACGGGGTGACAGACAGGGTGACAGACGGGTGACAGAAGGGTGACAGACGGGGTGACGGATGTGGTGACAGACGGGGTGACAGACGGGGTGACCGACTGGGTGACAGACGAGGTGACCGGCGGGGTGACAGACGGCGTGACAGACGGGGTGACAGGCGGGGTGACAGACGGGGTGACAGACGGGGTGACGGACGTGGTGACAGACGGGGTGATAGACTGGGTGACAGACGGGGTGACCGACTGGGTGACAGACGGGGTGACAGATGGGTGACAGACGAGGTGACAGACGGGGTGATAAGACTGAGTGACAGAAGGGGTGACAGACGGGGTAACGGACGTGGTGACAGACGGGGTGATAAGACTGAGTGACAGACGGGGTGACCGACTGGGTGACAGACGCGGTGACAGACTGGGTGACCGACTGGGTGACAGACGAGGTGACAGACGGGGTGACAGGCGGGGTGACGGACGTGGTGACAGACGGGTGACCGACTGGGTGACAGATAAGGTGACAGGCGGGGTGACAGGCGGGGTGACGGACGTGGTGACAGACGGGTGACCGACTGGGTGACAGTGAATAAATAGATATACAATGTTATTTACTTACATAATTTTGCCATAAAAGTGTTTTCTTATTTTGTAGTATTGAGAGCAAAGAGATTTAATATTACTAACTATAGACTATCAAGCAAGTTTCCGTACAAAAAAATTAATCTAACTTCAGTAGTCATCAACCATTTATTACAATGCGAGAGCGATTATTACAATTTACAGAATGTTTTGTAAATAATTAAGTATCACGTAAGATAAATTTATTCTCTCAATATTATTACGCTGGCCGACCTGGCGCGCGTATATTTCAAATAAGCTGAGCGACATATGACCACTAGGTCATAATTTTTGGATCACAAGTTCTGTGCTGTTGTCCCGTCTATATTCTGTTGAATGTCTTTGTTTATTACGAGTGTATTTTTTTTTTGTGTTTGGTTTTTCTTTCTTTTTACCTACCCTTATCCCACTTCAACTTAGAGTCGGCGGAATACACCTTTTGAAGCATGTTGCAGAAAGGTTTTGGCTTCGTTTTTACGACCGGCCACTTGTCTAAGGTTAGCCATCTTTAGGGATACCAGTTTCCATCAAACCGTGTTGGAAATACTGTCTAAATGCTACTAGCATTTATTTATTGGTTATGGGCGGAGAGGTCGAGAGGATCAGAATGGACTACATTTCGCGTGGTTGGACACAGTCTGCCCGTGAATGGAGCCTAATTGAGGACAAGCAGGCGGTTTGTCAGAGTGCGATTTGATAAAATTATCATAATTATCATTGTGATAATTTCGCGTAAGCGGTGTACTTCATATAGGTTTTGTTTTATACAGGGCTTTTGTCGACATGGACACATCAGCCCTATTGTATCTTACGATACTAATTACAGAAAATAATATAATAACTACGTTTGCTAGTGTGTAGTTAAATTAACGACTACTAAGGAATAAGTAATTATTATATAAAAGTTAAAGTACTAAAAATCAGCGACTAGGTGCTAGACTGGTGGCTGGTGACAGAGTCATTTTGCCATATCCGTACATATAGGTATGCAGTATGCAGTGTGTAATGTGTAGTGTGTAGTGTATACTGACCGCGCGGCGCCCAGTCGGCGGCG
The DNA here is from genome assembly GCA_036417725.1 of Clanis bilineata. NCBI lineage: Eukaryota > Metazoa > Arthropoda > Insecta > Lepidoptera > Sphingidae > Clanis > Clanis bilineata. The sequence continues at coordinate 97,019 of CM071159.1, forward strand.
GCGGCGCGCAGCAGCGACGGCACCACCAGCGCCAGCGCCGACACGTGCGACCGACTACCACCACCAGCAGCAGCACCACCCGCACACACACGCCGCGACCACACGCACGAGCCGGCGCCGCCTGCACGGTGCACGTACACTCTCACTTCACACTCTGCACGTATGTAATGTATGTATGCAGTATACTGTATAAGTAAGCGGGTATACCGATGGCGAGCAGCGCGTTGTGCGGGAACAGCGCGGCGTACTCGTGGAGGCCGGCGGCGAGTCGTCTGTCGCGCGACGTGACCAGCGCGCACGCGCACTGCTCGCAGTAGCGCGCCGCCTCGCCGCCGCGCCGCCGCGTCAGCCGCCGCGCCAGTCGCGGCAGGTCCCGCGCCACGTGCAGCAGCGCGCGCGGAGTCTCGAGCGCGACGCGCGCCGCCGCCCACTCGCCGGCGGCCGGCAGGAACGCGGCGCACGCGCTCGAAGCACCCTCATCCGCCTCCGTGAACCGCGCCTCCAGCTCGGAACACCGCTCCACACACTGCACGGTAACACAAGACATTCGAAACTGCCCAACTTGGTAGACGAGCTAGGCGCGTACACTTGAGCGATGCCAGAGGCACACTCGAGCCGCTACCTGGCCTATAAAATATAGGCTACTTTATTTTTTTAAAGCAAACCCTAATGAGATAAAATAGATATTTTGATTAAAGGACATGGCCGAATCCTGCCCTAAATATAGAAAAATCAACTTAAATATACTGACAATAGTGATATCTTAAAATGAATTAGAAAATTAAATAAGATTAATGGCATCAATTATAATTCTCTAGAACCTGCGACAAAAATATGCCGAATAAATATGGTTACTAATTGTTTTCCTTTAACTTTGATTTCAAAGATTATTATTCGTTTGTCATATTTGTATTCGGATACACGCCTAAGAAAATCATCGTTTATGACTGTAATATTCTTTGATCGTGATCTTTACTTTCCTACCCACAGTATAACTAATAGTACTATATGAAGCATAATGGCGCGCACACAACGGACTGATCGAAGGCGAACGAATCATGCCTGTTTCATTCCCACAATAGCGAAAGTTTGTTTGTGTGAAAGTAGAAGAGTTGATGATGTTAAAACTGCATTGATAATAATATTTTAGATTATGTATCCGAATGCTCTCGCTATTTTGAATGACGTTGGAGCCGCCTATTTTGACGTTTTTGCGTTTTATGTTTCTGCATAAGTCAGGCTTCATTACCACCACGAACACACACCACGAAATTCAAAAATGGAAATTATATTCTTAAATAAGTATTCAAGCATCATATCTTTGTAACAACTACAAATCGATAATTTCTGTTCCCAGCAATAGTAAATAATTGCTCCTAGTACGCTACTTATGGTGCTCCTGTATGTAAGGAACTAAAATTAATTTATTGAGTCTGGATTTTAGAATTTGCGCCTTAGCTCCTAAAAATGTATGTAACCACCTCCTTTCTTCTGCCAATGTCTCACTCGAATACGGGGTTGTCCAGAAATTGTTTATTAAAGCCTGTTGCAGGAGTGATTGAGCTTAGTGTTTAGGACTGGCCGCCTGCCTGACGTCAATCTCCTCTGAGGAGTCCAGTCCCGGGTAAATTGTGTCATGCCGGGTACACACCATCCGAACGAAGACGAAAAAACGTTCGCGAAGGGCCATGGGCGATGGAGACCGAACGTTCCCGATCATTCGCGAATCTTCGCTGTTGCGTTCACATAACAGCGAAGGATTGTTTGTTCGTTCGTTTATAATATTTTATCAAATCAATGTAAAAACTGAAAAGTCATAGCCGGGGAAAACATGTTTTACGAACTTAATAAAACCGGCATTTTCGCTGGTTTTGTTTCAATTATTTGACAGCCTCCGAGGCGCAGTGTGCGAGTGGCTACTCGCCTTCACAGGCGGCTGGTTAAGAAGCAAGAAGCCGCGAGTTCGATTACCGCACCGACACAAATGTTTGTGTGGCCCATACATATTTGTTTCGGGTCTAGGTGTTGTGAGACCGAAAGTCTCTCGTACTTCCTGATTCCTACGACACAAGACTAGTATCTTAATGTGGTATTAGGACTATGTATGTATCTATCTGAATTTTTATCGGAAAGTCTTATGTGTAAAGGCGGCCTTATAATATTATTTGCTGTTCTCGCCATTTAGACTTCACAAAGTCACGGGCACGAAACATAAACCGAAAACAAGATTTTGTATATAATATTTTGTTTGACAGGGAGCCATCCAAGACCCAAGATTATCTAGATATCAATAGTACCCATCGTATAAATACTAGATGGTAGATGGTGCTGAAATTCTGCCTTTATTAAAAATAAACGCGCTTTTTGTACTCTCGTTTTATTTTTCCTCGCAGGTTTTTGGAAATTAAATCTAATTCTATTATAAGCGCGGGCCTGTAAGCTTTCATATGACGTAACATATGTCCGTGTTTAGTGTCCGATGACTTAGGGCATTGCTCCATACAAATTTTATTTTATTTTTATTTTTATTTTATTGAGTAAAGGAAACAAACAGTACTTAATTATTACATAAAAGTATGGGTACATTTAAAACAGCACTTAAACCAGTGAAGTTTCCAAAAACTGTTATTATATTCTAATTTGCCTGTCGGTATTGGCAAATGAGTTAACAAATTTGGATATTAGGATTAAAGAGATGTATATACAAATACCAGGTGCATCACGGCACACCTTACAAAAAGACTGCTTCTAGTCAGTAGGAATGATAATTTTTATGTTTATTACATGTGTTGATAAGAAGTGGAAATATTAGTGCCAACTATAATAATTGTTGTTTCCAGTGTTGACGTTTGAACCCAAAGAAAGAGAGGTGGAAAATATCAATATTATTAAATTTTTTGTTGTAACAATTAGTAACTCTAAAAATAAACCTATTTTTAGAGCCAACTGTGCGAGCAAATGGTACGTTAAAGGTTTCCTTACAACGAGATGACGGTCTACGACACTGAAGCCCAATTTTGCTTAGCAAATACGGGGAATCAGCCATGCCATGCAGCAACTTGTATGCAAAAATAACGTCTCTTTGCATACGTCGATATTCTAAGGAAGGTAGTTTACTAGTCTGAAAATTGAAATCTACATTTTTATTATTTCTGTATTTCATAATTCTTTTGAATTTGTTCTGGATTCGTTCTATTGATTCTTTGTGAATCGCATAATGCGGATTCCACACCGTGGATGCATACTCTAAATGGGAGCGTACAAATGAGTTATATGAAATGAAGTGTGTGTTAAAGTTTTTAAACTCTGTACCTTGCCTCAGAACAAATCCTAACATTTTATATGCTTTATTGGTAATATTGTTAATATGCGGTCTAAAGGTGATTCTATTGTCAATAATAACACCAAGATCTTTTACTTGTTCAACCCTCTTTAGATCATACCCATTTACGTTATAGTTAAAAAGTAGAGGATTAGTCTTCCTAGTAAAAGAAATACAGCAACATTTATCAAGATTTAAAAAGAGACCATTTCTGTTACAGTACTGAGCGAGTCTGTCGAGGTCCTCCTGAAGCAAAGTACAGTCCTCAATTGAATTAATTTTAGAAAATATTTTTTTATCGTCTGCATATAATAAAATATTAGAATTCTTAAACACCTGTACAATGTCATTAATAAAAATATTAAACAAAAGAGGACCCAAATGAGATCCCTGGGGAACTCCAGAAGTAATAGGGAGAAAACTCGATGTGAATCCTTTAATATTTACTGCTTGACTTCTGTCTCTTAAATAAGATTCTAGCCACCTCAGAAAATTCCGGCCATGTCCTTTGGTACGAGGATACCTTTGACCCTAGGGATACAATTGGGGTACTTTTTTTCAACCCCTAAAATAAGGGATGAAAGTTTGCATAGGCGTTCAGAAACCACTTTGTACGACGGATCCGTTGTCAAAACTGAAAAAAGTGGACGCCAATTTTTTTACATAATGTGAATCATAACATAATGTGACTCACAATAATATGACAAGTTAATGTAACCCATAATTTAATGTGACCCACAATCTAATCTAATTCTTAACATAATGTGACTCACAACATTGTGACTCATAAGTTAATGTGACCTAAAATAATGTGATTTAGAAGTAAATTTTTCTTTCTACCTGCCCTTATCCCACATTAATTTGGGATCGGCTCCACACTTTTTCAAGCATGTTGCAGAAAGGATTTAGCTTAGTTTTTATGACCGGCCACCTACCTCACGTCAATTCCCTCGGAGGGATCCAGTCCCGGGCAAATGAAATTAGAAAATGCGCTTTGCCCGACCTGGGAACCGAACCCTGGACCTCCAGATCCATAGCCCATATATGCTGCCACTAGACCAAGGAGGCGACAACTTAGAAGTTAATGCGATCCATAATGTAATGTGATCCACAACATAATGTGACTCGTATCATGTGTCTCACAATATAATGTGACATGACATAAAGTCTCATAAGTTAAAATCGATATTTGGGTCGGTTAAAACCATGTGATTTTAAAAAATTGTTCCGGTGCCAAAACTGGAATGTGACCGCCATTTTGTTTATCTTTGTTTTTGACCCAATTGCAAAATTGAGTCCTGCAAAAGCTATCTAATCCTTACTAAATAATAAAAGCGAAAGTAACTCTGTCTGTCTGTCAGTCTGTCTGTCTGTCCTTGGCGTTTTCACGTCTAAACCGCAGAACCGATTTTGATGAAATTTGGTATGTGGGTACCTTTAACCCCAAGGACGGACATAGGGTACTTTATTTTTTTTAAATCAATCCCTAAAGGGATGAAATAGGGGATGAAAGTTTGTATGGGAAGTTTGGAACCGCTTAATGGATTTTTATGAAATTTGGTATGATGATACATTTGACCCTAGGGATTCAAATGGGGTACTTCATTTTTTTTTATCAACCCCTAAAGGGATGAAATAGGGGATGAAAGTTTGTATGGGGATTTTAGGTCCACTTAATGGATTTTTATGAAATTTGGTATGGGATAGTGGATACCTTTGAGTTTAAAGACACAAATAGGCTACTTTTTTAAAATCAACCCCTAATGGGATGAAATAGGGAATGAAAGTTTTTATGGGAATCCAGAAACCGCTCAACGGATTTTTAAGAAAGTTGGTATGAGGATAGTTTTAGCCCTAAGGACAGAAATGGGGTGCGATATATTTTTATCCTACAAAGGGCTGAAATAGGGGTTGAAAATTTGTTTCTTTGTTTTTTGGCGGATTGACTTCAAAATCGATATCTGGGTCGCCCCGTGGTTCCGAACGACAGAACCGCTGTCAGACCTGTCAAAAGTGGCCGTCATTTTGTTTTTCTTTGTTTCTGGGCCGATTGACTTCAAAATCGATATCTGAGTCGCCCCGTGGTTCCGAACGACAGAACCGCCGTCAGACCTGTCAAAAGTGGCCGCCATTTTGTTTTTATTTGCTTTTGGGCCGATTGACTTCAAAATCGATATCTGGGTCGCCCCGTGGTTCCGAACGACAGAACCGCTGTCAGACCTGTCAAAAGTGGCCGCCATTTTGTTTTTCTTTGTTTATGGGCCGATTGACTTCAAAATCGATATCTGAGTCGCCCCGTGGTTCGGAATGACAGAACCGCTGTCAAACGTGTCAAAAGTGGCGGCCATTTTGTTTTTCTTTGTTTTTGGGCCGATTGATTTCGAAATCGATATCTGGGTCGCCCATATTTAGACTAAAACGACAGGGCGGATCGACAAATCAAAAGTTTTTTCCGTTGGCCCTACAAAATACGCGTGCGGAGCCGCGGGCAAAAGCTAGTAATATTATAAAGCTGAAGAGTTTGTTTGAACGTGCTAATCTCAGGAACTATTGTTTCGAATAGAAAAAATCTTTAAGTGTTAATAGTTCATTTATCGAGGAAGGCTATATGTCACGCCGTCCGCTGAATATTCATACACTTAAGGTCGCCTTATGTCGTTTAATGCCGCCTTATCTGTCAAAATTGTATGGCGAAAATCAATGTAAGAAGACGTTAAAGTTGAGTAGTTTTTGACTATTCGGGCGTAAGACCGATAGAAGCAGAATTTGAGCATCAATGAATAATGTTGCAAATACGGGGAAAAAAACGTTCATTTTCAGAGCTTCCGTTGCGTGCGCTGTTACACATTTGTGACGTAGACGAAGTTGCGTGGGTCAGCTAGTATAATAAATAAATAACACCCAACAGTCACACACATAGTCTTATTTAACCTCACACTAAATTCGAGTTAGTGTCGTGGGTGTCAGGAACGACGAGACTTCGATTTCGCAACACCCAAAACTAATATTAACACCAAACTAATATTTGTGGATCACATTAAATACTGCAAAAATGCCGTTGTGCGTTGACGCTCGATGCTTGTAAACTGATTCGGCGAGCATTGCAGAGATGTCGCCACAAAGTGAATCAAGGTTGTATGGTGATAAGTGATCAGGTTGTGTGTCGGGTCGATACGGACATGTCGCAGCGCGGCGTGCAGCAGCGCGGCCCCCGGCGGCGCGCGGCGCGGCTCGGGCGGCGGCGCGCGCCCGAGCACGGCGCACGGCAGCGCCCAGGCGCACGCGCACGCGCCTCCGCCCCGGCACCCGCACCCGCCCCCGCACCCGCACCCGCCATCACACCCGCACACCTCCCGCACCACCCTGCGAACGAGACCGCATTCACCAGACTATCCGAGTCGCGCCGGAAACCAATTTTCTAATTTAATCTGCCCGGGACTGGATCACTAAGCCAAATCCTTTCCGCAACATGCTTGAAAAAGTGTGTCCCGCCGACCTAACTTTAAATGATGAAGGCAGGTAGAGAGAATAAAAAAATCGGTCAAGTGCATGCTGCATATCTGATCATGCACAGTACAGGATTCCAAAACCGGGTTAATGTTACTGAAATATGATTTTAATGGTCATACTTATGAGTACATTGGTCATCTTAATCTTCTTAATAATAATAAATCCTTACTAAATAATAAAAGCGAAAGTAACTCTGTCTGTCTGTCTGTCTGTCTGTCTGTCTGTCTGTCTGTCTGTCTGTGGCGTTTTCACGTCTAAACCGCTGAACCGATTTTGATGAAATTTGGTATGTGGGTACCTTGAACCCCAAGGACGGACATAGGGTACTTTATTTTTTTTAATTCAACCCCTAAAGGGATGAAATAGGGGATGGAAGTTTGTATGGGAATTTTGGAACCGCTTAATGGATTTTGATGAAATTTGGTATGAGGATACTTTTGACCCTAAGGACACAAATGGGGTACTTCATTTTTTTTTATCAACCCCTAAAGGGATGAAATAAGGGTTGAACGTTTTATATGGGGATTTTAGGTCTAATTAATGGATTTTTATGAAATTTGGCATGGGATAGTGGACATTTTTGAGTTCAAAGACACAAATGAGCTACTTTTTTAAAATCAACCCCTAATGGGATGAAATAGGGGATGAAACTTTTTATGGGAATCCAGAAACCGCTGAATGGATTTTTAAGAAAGTTGGTATGAGGATAGTTAGATAGATAGTAGCGCTAAGGATAGAAATGGGGTGTGATATATTTTTATCCTACAAAGGGATGAAATAGGGGTTGAAAATTTGTTTCTTTGTTTTTGGGCCGATTGACTTCAAAATCGATATCTGAGTCGCCCCGTGGTTCCAAACGACAGAACCGCTGTCAGAACTGCCAAAAGTGGCCGCCATTTTGTTTTTCTTTGTTTTTGGGCCGATTGACTTCAAAATCGATATCTGAGTCACCCCGTGGTTCCGAACGACAGAACCGCTGTCAGAACTGTCAAAAGTGGCCGCCATTTTGTATTTCTTTGTTTCTGGGCCGATTGACTTCAAAATCGATATCTGAGTCGCCCCGTGGTGCCGACTGACAGAACCGCTGTCAAACCTGTCAAAAGTGACCGCCATTTAGTTTTTCTTCGTTTCTGGGCCGATTGACTTCAAAATCGATATCTGAGTCACCCCGTGGTTCCGAACGACAGAACCGCTGTCAGAACTGTCAAAAGTGGCCGCCATTTTGTTTTTCTTTGTTTTTGGGCCGATTGACTTCAAAATCGATATCTGAGTCGCCCCGTGGTTCCAAACGACAGAACCGCTGTCAGAACTGTCAAAAGTGGCCGCCATTTTGTTTTTCTTTGTTTTTGGGCCGATTGACTTCAAAATCGATATCTGAGTCGTCCCGTGGTTCCAAACGACAGAACCGCTGTCAGAACTGTCAAAAGTGGCCGCCATTTTGTTTTTCTTTGTTTTTGGGCCGATTGACTCCAAAATCGATATCTGAGTCGCCTCGTGGTTCCAAACGACAGAACCGCTGTCAGAACTGTCAAAAGTGGCCGCCATTTTGTTTTTCTTTGTTTTTGGGCCGATTGACTTCAAAATCGATATCTGAGTCGCCCCGTGGCTCCAAACGACAGAATCGCTGTCAGAACTGTCAAAAGTGGCCGCCATTTTGTTTTTCTTTGTTTTTGGGCCGATTGACTTCAAAATCGATATCTGAATCGCCCCGTGGTTCCAAACGACAGAACCGCTGTCAGAACTGTCAAAAATGGCCGCCATTTTTTTTTTTTTTTTGCTTTTGGGCTGATTGACTTCAAAATCGATATCTGAGACACCCCGTGGTTCCGAACGACAGAACCGCTGTCAGAACTGTCAAAAGTGGCCGCCATTTTGTTTTTCTTTGTTTTTGGGCCGATTGACTTCAAAATCGATATCTGAGTCACCCCGTGGTTCCGAACGACAGAACCGCTGTCAGAACTGTCAAAAGTGGCCGCCATTTTGTTTTTGGGCCGATTGACTTCAAAATCAATATCTGAGTCACCCCGTGGTTCCGAACGACAGAACCGCTGTCAGAACTGTCAAAAGTGGCCGCCATTTTGTTTTTCTTTGTTTTTGGGCCGATTGACTTCAAAATCGATATCTGAGTCGCCCCGTGGTTCCAAACGATAGAACCGCTGTCAGAACTGTCAAAAGTGGCCGCCATTTTGTTTTTCTTTGTTTCTGGGCCGATAGACTTCAAAATCGATATCTTAGGCGCCCTGTGGTTCCGAATGATATAATCGCTGTCAGAACTGTCAAAAGTGGCCGCCATTTTGTATTTCTTTGTTTCTGGGCCGATTGACTTCAAAATCGATATCTGAGTCGCCCCGTGGTGCCGACTGACAGAACCGCTGTCAAACCTGTCAAAAGTGACCGCCATTTAGTTTTTCTTCGTTTCTGGGCCGATTTACTTCAAAATCGATATCTGAGTCGCCTTGCGGTTCCAAACGACAGAACCGCTGTCAAATCTCTCAAAAGTGGCCGCCATTTTCTTTTCTTTGTTTTTGGGCCAATTGACTTCAAAATCGATGTCTGGGTCGCCCATATTTAGACTAAAACGACAGGGCGAATCGACAAATTAAAAGATTTTTCCATTGGCCCTACAAAATACGCGTGCGGAGCCGCGGGCAAAAGCTAGTAAATAATAATTTTAGCCCTGTAATATTACTGTTCCACTGCTGGGCACGGGCCTCCTCTACTAATGAGAGGGTGGGGGGGGGGGGTTGCGGGTTGGCAGACTTCACATACCTTCGAAATTCCTGTGAAGAAATTCTCGGGTATGCAGGTTTCCTCACGATGTTTTCCTTCACCGTTATAGCAAGCGATATTTCACAATGAAAATACACTTAACATAGAAAAGTCAGAGGTGTATGCTCCATTTTGGGGTTGGTCTCGAACCTCCGACACTTGTCTCGGCAGTCCATACCATTCCCAACTGAGCTATCGCTGCTTCTTAACACAGTATAAAATAAAATTGCTTCCCGCTGTCTGTCTGTCCCTATGTCCCTATGTATGCTTAGATCTTTAAAACAACGCAACGGATTTTGATGCGATTTGATTGATAATATTTTGAGAGCTTCCGTTGCGTGCGCTGTTATCCATATGTGACGCAGACGAAGTTGCGCGGGACATCTAGTAAACTTATATTTACTATTTATTTTACATAACTGACTTTATCTACAGATAGCGTGCGAGTTGAATGCAGTCAGGATCCGAGGTGAAGAGATCTCCCCTCGCCGCACCTCGCTATAACTATGTATAGTTTGGCAGTACAACTTTGGATCTTAGGCCTTTGTGGAACAAATAAACAAGAAAAATGAGTAATATGACATCATGCATCGTGATTGGTGTTTACAGTCACGTGACTCACAGATAAAAAATTAAGTATTTAAATTACTAAAATAAAATTATCCTTGCATTATTTTTAATAAATTCCTATTGCCTGCGTTATTTAGATGATAAATCTATGTTCCTTCAGAAATTCATTGATATTGGTTACTATAGTCAAGTACCCAATTGCACACATGTTTTTTTTTAAATATGTTAACCTAGTGTAAAATAATGTTAAAATTTATCGACATACTCATTATGGTCATGGTAAGCTCTGCACTCAACTCGCGCGCTATCTGTATGGAGTACTCAATAGGTTTTGTACGAAATTTTGCTTTTTACTTTGATCAACTATTTATATACTCGTTAATTTGTAAAGCCTGGTTAGCCGTGATAGTTTCTCTTTTAAATTCGTTATTTATTTTGTTTTAGGATCACCAACATGACATACATTGTTATAAGTTTATATATAGCATACAGAAATTTCAAATCTAAATGTTGCCATGATTACAGGCGACCACGACATGCACAGAAAATGGTACAAATTACGTTTAACATTTCCACGTTACCCATGCTCGGTTTCCGGAGTCCCAACAGCGGTTTATGTAAGTATTTGACGTAATTGATTTACAAAACCATCAGAAACCGGGCTTGATTTGGATTGTTATACGTGCGACTACTATGTTTTGTTTTTTCATATTTTTTCAACCGATCACTGACGTGGTAGTGGGTGCGGACACTTGACTCCAACAAAACATTTCAATTTAAAGCTTAATATTTCGTAAACGAATTATTAGTTAGAAAATGGTTTTAGCAAACCCTCAATGTTTTTTAAACAATATCCTACGTTATGGGATAATCAAGAAAAAAAATGTCATTCCCTACTTTACGTGTAGGGGAGGCACCTTGCAGAAAATTCACAGCCTCTGTGGCACAGCAGGCGAGTAGCCGGCTGTGAAGCGAGAGGCCGCGGGTTCGATCCCCGCACCGAGACAAATGTTTGTGTGGCCCACATATATTTGTTTCGGGTCTGGGTGTTGTGAGACCGAAAGTATCTCGTAGTTCCTGATAACCACGACACAAGATTAGTATCTTAGTGTAGGGTCAGGACTATGTGTGTGACTGTTGGGTGTTATTTATTTATTACTAGCTTTTGCCCGCGGCTCCGCACGCGTATTTTGTAGGGCCAACGGAAAAAAGTTTTGATTTGTCGATCCGCCCTGTCGTTTTAGTCTAAATATGGGCGACCCAGATATCGATTTTGAAGTCAAGCGGCCCAAAAACAAAGAAAAACATAATGGCAGCCACTTTTGACAGCTTTGACAGCGATTCTGTCGTTCGGAACCACGGGGCGACTGAGATATAGATTTGGAAGTTAATCGACCCAAAAACAAAGAAAAACATAATGGTGGTCACTTTTGACAGGTTTGACAGCGATTCTGTCGTTCGAAACCACGGGACGACTCAGATATCGATTTTGAAGTCAATCGACCCAAAAACAAAGAAAACAAAATGGCGGCCACTTTTGACAGCTTTAACAGTGGTTCTGTCGTTCGAAACCACGGGGGGACTCAGATATCCATTTTGAAGTCAATCGGCCCAAAAACAAAGAAAAACAAAACGGCGTCCACTTTTGACAGGTTTGACAGCGGTTCTGTCGTTTGGAACCACGGGGCGACTCAGATATCGATTTTGAAGTCAATCGGCCCAAAAACAAAGAAAAACAAAATGGCGGCCACTTTTGACAGATTTGACAGCGATTCTGTCATTCAGAACCACGGGGAGACCCAGATATCGATTTTGAAGTCAATCGGCCCAAAAACAAAGAAAAACAAAATGGCGTCCACTTTTGACTGGTTTGAGAGCGGTTCTGTCGTTTGGAACCACGGGGCGACCCAGATATCGATTTTGAAGTCAATCGGCCCAAAAACAAAGAAATAAATTTGTAACCCCTATTTCATCCATTTGTAGGATAAAAATATATCGCACCCCATTTCTGTCCTTAGGGCTAAAACTATCCTCATACCAACTTTCTTAAAAATCCGTTCAGCGGTTTCTGGATTCCCATAAAAACTTTCATCCCCTATTTCATCTCATTAGGGGTTGATTTAAAAGTTGCCCATTTGTGTCTTTAAACTCAAAGGCATGTACTATCCCATACCAAATTTCATAAAAATCCATTAAGCGGTTCCAAAATTCCCATACAAACTTTCATCCCCTATTTCATCCCTTTAAGGGTTGATTAAAAAAAATAAAGTACCCTATGTCTGTCCTTGGGGTTAAAAGTACCCACATACCAAATTTCATCAAAATCGGTTCAGCGGTTTAGACGTGAAAACGCCACAGACAGATAGAAAGACAGACAGACAGACAGAGTTACTTTCGCTTTTATTATTTAGTATAGTATAAGGATTATATTATTATTCTTTTCGCAGATTTTCTTTTACCGTTTTGTTGGCGTGATTGATATGTATGTATATCCATGCCAAATCACAGTTTTCTAGTATTAATAGTCTCTGAGCTAAACAGCGAACAGACAGACAGACGGACATGACGAAACTATAAGGGTTCCATTTTTGCCATTTGGCATCGGAACCCTAAAACGAGAAGTCGGTAATGATACCTGGCGATATAGAGCCTGTGTGTGACCGGACAGTGTTCGTCGTCGAGCGCGGCCCGCAGCGCCCGCTCGGCGACGCGCGCCGCCCGCTCGCGCGCGCCCGCCGCCGCCTCCACCCGCGCGAACTGCGCGAACGGCAGCGGCGACTCGCCCGCGTGCCGCTTCAGCACCGCGCGCGCCTCGCCCACCAGCCGGCGCTTCTCCGCGTCGCCGCCCTCCGTGCCGCACAACAACACCAACGCGTGCAACCACCGCAGCCGCCAGCACACGAGCGCGACGCGACGCGGCCCGCGAGTCCACGAGCAACACGCCTCCCACAACGACGACACCCAGCTCAGGAACCCGCTCTCGTCGGTGAAGTAATGCGGCGGATCCAGGAAGTGCGCGAGCAGCGCGTGCGCGGCGTGCGGCCCGTGCGCGGCGGGGTGTGCGGGGTGCGCGGGGGGCAGCCGGCGCGCGGCGCGCAGCAGCGGCAGCAGCGCCTCCGCGTCCCCCGCGCCCCACGCGCCCGCCGCGCCGCCCACCTCCTCGTCCGCGAGCCCGCCGACGCCGCACGCGCGCGTCACGTACTCCGCTTGCGGGAACAACGGCACCTGCGACGTGAACAAACTCGTGTCACACGCGACACTCCGTTCACGGCACGATACACCACACGGTACACACTGCACGGCACACGACATACTGACAGTGGGTACATCATCATTCATCAGCGCAATACATATTGAAAACTAGCTTTTACACGCGGTTCCACGCGCGTATTTTATAAGATCAAAGAGAAAAGTTTTTAATTTGTTGATGCGATTCCGAACTGTAGTATAAATATTCAGTTTAGCACCAGGTCCCTTATCGTTATCTCTTTTTTGAGGGTGGAGTATAATGCGTGTAACCTTAGCGAGCCGCAGCAGGTTGACACAGAGCAGGAAGGCGGCGTCGTCGTCGGCGACCGGCAGCAGCAGGTCCGCCACGTCGGCGGGCAGCGGGCGGCGCTGCGGGTCGGCGTGGTGCTCGTGGTGCTGGTGGTGCGCGTCGCGAGTCGGACGCCAGTGCGCCGCCGCTCGCGCCCGCTCCACGCGCGCCCACACCACCGACAGCGGCAGCGCGCTGCGCATCGCCTGCCGAGTGCGAACTCAAACATCACACATCACACTTCACACATCCCAATGATCTAAACTGACAACGAGCCGTTGTGTTCTCTCACATCGTCGCTTGTCGGAATTCCCCTTTCCGTTCGCGACGGTCATTCCTTCCGTGTGAGGTTGGCGTGAGCGCCGCCCGCGACCTTTTGGAATGCGGATGTCTATGGGAGGTATAAATCACTCACCACCGAGTGATCGCTCGTTTTCCAGAATTTACCATAAAAATAGATCAACATATTTCCATGGACAGCGATCGTTGCGGAGGATGGTGATACCTTGTCTTCGGCGGCGAGCAGATCGTGTTCGAGGGAGCTTGCGCGCGTGTCGTCGTGCGGCGGAGGGAAGCCCGCGGGCGGGAAGTTCATCGCGGCGACCAGTTCCATCATCAACACCAGCTGCTCCCACAGGCCGGCCGCCCTCAGCGTCGCTCCTGGACAACACGATACTCACCAAATCAATATAAACACCACACGCCCACTACTAAGGACTCACAAATTAATAAACAAATACCTACACACACTGTGATCAGTCCAATTAGACACAAAAAATTAAATACATAATGCTTCCACTACGGTACTCGCGAAGTTGCCTCGACTGTACACCATCCGATGGCTACCGACGAGGTGGACGGCCAAGAAAGAGATGGAAAGATTGCATAGTCTGTTTTTGTCCTAGGTGGCAGGAGGTTGTACAGGATCGGAGGAAGTAGCAAAAGTTGGGGAGGCCTTTGCCCAGCAATGGGACATCAAATAAGCTATAAAAAAGTCATTCGTTTTTGACTTTTTTTCGACAAAAAGTGACTTAAAACCAAAGAATTTTAATTCAAAACCATATTTATAAATTACTACGTAAATACTAGAGGAGGGGAGAGGTTCGCTAATCTATGTACTTGATAAATAAATATGTTGAATTTTAAAAACTCTCAGATTGGTGCTCGCCAAAGAAAAATTAGATGAAATTCGCACCGCACCGTGTATGTAGAGAAGATGCGGGTAGGCGGCGGGCAGGTGTGCGAGACGCGGCAGCGCGGCGGCGGCCAGCGCGGGCGCCCGCGTCCCCTCCGCGCCCAGCGCCGCCGCCAACCGCGCCCACTGCACCGCCGGCTCCTCCGCGCCCGCCGGCTGCAGCTCCGCTCGCAGCACGCCCAGCAGCGTGTCGCGCGGCAGGTGGGCGACACGCAGCCGCTGCAGCTCGCACCGCACCGCGCGCTCCCCCTCCACACCGTGACCCTTCACCGCCGACATCGCCTCCTCTGCGACGCGCAGCGCCGCCTCGCCGTCGAACCACTGCTCCTGTTGCGATAACGAAACGTTAACAACTAATGATATCGGTAATAAACAGAGTTTACGCAAAATATCATAAACAAAACTTACACCGAGCCCACTCGCTCTTAAAAGAATAAAGAAATGTAAACAAATCAATGGTGTACCTGGAAGTCGATGTATCTGAGCCACAGCTGGTGGTCGGTGGTGTCATCGTGCAGCGCGCGGCGGTAGGCGGCGGCGCGCGTCGCCAGCTCGCCGTGCGCGGGCTGCTCCGGCACCGGCGCCTGGTAGTACCGGCGGCGAGCCTTACCGCCCCCGCTCCCGCCGCCACCACCTCCACCGCCGACTCGACACAAACGCTTCCCTGACAAAGCGTACCTACTCATCATCAGACACTGATCAATGAAACTTTAATTACTTGGCAGCATGGTCTCAGACTTTAGCTGGTTTTCTGGGTTAAAAAAAATAAAGTTATCCAGAATAGATAATATCCACTCTCCTCCAATGTTTACCGTCGGCCTTGGAAAGCAAAATCATTATTTCAGCATCGCAAACTAATTAAAAGATTTATGGATGAGGATGTTTCATAACTTTGTTAAATCTATACAATATTATAAAGCTGAAGAGTTTGTTTGTTTGAACACGCTAATCTCAGGAAGTACTGATTCGATTTGAAAAAGTATTTTTGTGTTGGATAGCCCGTTTGTCGAGGATGGCTATAGTCTATATAACAGCCACTATGACCAATAACAGCGGAGCATAAATGAAAAATGTTGCAAAAGCGGGGAAATCTACATATTAGAAACTACTGGTTTGAGTTGAAAAATTATTTTTGTGTTAACCGACGAGGTGAATGATGTGGTGACTGAGGGGTAACTGAGGAGTGCTGACGGGGTGGCGGACGGGGTGACCGACGGGTGACCGACAGTCACGTATGTTATACCACAAAAGAGATAGGTACAGAAGTCAAGAGTTGTCTAGGCGGCGGCGACGGCGCGCGGGCGGCCGCTCGCCGAGCAGGGAGGTTACCACCCAGTTCCTATCTTAACTGTTTATAATTATATTATTGAACACAAGGCTTACATTGCTTATACAACAATAAATACCTAAAATAAATTGTAAAAATATTACAAGCACACAAAGTCATGTTCGCTTTTCGACGCGAGGCCGGGGGCCGGGGCGTCTATAGTCCGATCGTTAATGAATGGGTTGCCCCGTGGTTCCAAACGACAGAACCGCTGTCAGAACTGTCAAAAGTGGCCGCCATTTTGTTTTTCTTTGTTTTTAGGCCGATTGGCTTCAAAATCGATATCTGCGTCACCCCGTAGTTCCGAACGACAGAACCGCTGTCTGAACTGTCAAAAGTGGCCGCCATTTTGTTTTTCTTTGTTTTTGGGCCGATTGACTTCAAAATCGATATCTGAGTCACCACGTGGTTCCGAACGACAGAACCGCTGTCAGAACTGTCAAAAGTGGCCGCCATTTTGTTTTTCTTTGTTTTTGGGCCGATTGACTTCAAAATCGATATCTGAGTCGCCCCGTGGTTCCGAACGACAGAACCGCTGTCTGAACTGTCAAAAGTGGCCGCCATTTTGTTTTTCTTTGTTTTTGGGCCGATTGACTTCAAAATCGATATCTGAGTCACCACGTGGTTCCGAACGACAGAACCGCTGTCAGAACTGTCAAAAGTGGCCGCCATTTTGTTTTTCTTTGTTTTGGGCCGATTGACTTCAAAATCGATATCTGAGTCGCCCCGTGGTTCCGAACGACAGAACCGCTGTCAGAACTGTCAAAAGTGGCCGCCATTTTGTTTTTCTTTGTTTTTAGGCCGATTGACTTCAAAATCGATATCTGAGTCGCCCCGTGGTTTCGAATGACAGAACCGCTGTCAAATCTCTCAAAAGTGGCGGCCATTTGTTTTACTTTATTTTTGGGCCAATTGACTTCAAAATCGATGTCTGGGTCGCCCATATTTAAACTAAAACGACAGGGCGGATCGCAAATCAAATTTTTTTTCCATTGGCCCTACAAAATACGCGTGCGGAGCCGCGGGCAAAAGCTAGTATATTTATAAATAACAGCAAATAAAACAAAAAAGAAACCCTTCTGTAAAAAATGTGTTCAAAAATGAGGCAGTAATTCATATTTTAATTTCTGGAGTGGGGGCATATTGGAGATATATTGATATCCCTTTCCAATGCACGTACCGTTATGGCGGTGACGTGATTATAGAGGTAGTGATACTTCTCTTTCCCGCAGTTTGAAGGTTACACCAAACTTCAAAGGCATTACTTTCTTATTTTTGAGAATATTTCAATATTTTTTTATGTTCTATATTTTAGATGACGTAAATTTCATATAAAACTAAAAAAAAAAACATTAGTCAAGTACCCAATTGTGTTATAGGTGCCTACGCCTCACTATTTTTAACCCTCTCTCGCATATATGATGCAGACGAAGTTGCGCGGGTCAGCTAGTATAATATCCGCCCTGTGGTCGGGGGCGTTTGGAGAATCCCACTACGGTATCCCCTGCCTGCGTAAGAGGCGACTTATAGGAGCCATCGGGGTCGCGAGCGCGCAGCGGGGGGCTGTCGTAGCGCCCCTTTTAGTACTTTGTACGTGCGACCCCGGGATGGACGGCAGCACGGGTGGTCGGTCTCGTGCTGTCGTTGACGCCGATGGCCCCTATAAGTCGACCCGCGCAGGGGCGGTTCCGGCCGAAGCCTGGGCGCTTCTCGTCTAGGGAATCCCGGAACCGTACCTAAAGCACCGAAGGTTTTTAGTCGGTATTGCCGGTGTAGGGTGTAAATACTGTTAGGGACTCGGCCCAGTGTCGCCCGGATGTTTCCATCTCTCCCGGGTATTATGGCGCCGAGCCGTAAGACCGGCGACTCTGATATAACCGTTACGTTTCCACCAGGCGTGGCGCCAGTGGTAAAACACTTTTCCGCGCGATAATAAAAAAATAATCTAGTATAATATATATCGGCGCAAAATCACAAGCTTATTTAAAGAGCCGTTGTTATTTCACGTTATTAATTCATTTTACAATTCTTAAACTGCTGAAACGTTAAAAGATTCTAAAAAGTTAAAATAATCGTTATAATTATTTCTTTGACATTCGATATTCGGTATCGAGTAGGTAGTTGCAAATATGCACCCTATAAAAGGAGTGTTCAGACCAAAATTCGACACAGTCGTGCTCAGGCATTCGGACTGTCAACATCCCTGACTAGACGGTACTGTTAATAAAGGGAGTTAGTGAATTTCAGTGCTTGCTGTTGATAAATAAGATGAGTAATCATCTTAATATCAAAAGTACATCATCAGCTCAGCAACATGAGATCAGGAGTACCAGACACAAACACTTTAATAGTTTGAGAAAACATATAAAACACCCTATGCGTCCCTATAAAATTTGAGGGTTGCTCTGGTTTCTTTTTGGGATCTCATCAGATCCTGACTTAAAGCAAGAAAGAAAGATGTGCCAATGGTATCTGGGAAGTATACCCTTTTAAACAAACAAAATAATTTCTCAAATCAGACAGTTAGCCTGTTTTTTCAAAATAGCCATTTTTTTTTCAGATTTTTCAGACTGCCTCGGTGGAGTGGTTGTATTTCAGTACAACTGCCATCTCCGTTTCAGGTTCGATCCCCATGTCGGGTAAAGTGATAGGCTCGCCCTCAATCACACCTGGGACGGAACTGGCAACTCAATTAACTCAATTTAATTTTAATATCAGGATAATGATCCTTATGGTTGATCTGAAAATGTTTGGTCATTTTAATAAATTTTTTGGGCAACTCACCCTTGCCAAAAATAGAGAAACATCCAAAAGAGTAACACATGAATGTTGTTTTATTTTCTTGAAACTAAAAGCTGGCAAAGCCCAAGCAGTATCTCCTATAGTTTCTGATTTCTGTATCATCCCAGTTAAAAAAATTATGTAATATAATGTTACGCCATGCCGCATGGGGCCATGCCACATGCCGCGCTGGCCCTGTCTACCAAGCCTCTAATTAAATCTATGGTTGTCGTGACGTCACAACCGACTGGCAAATGTAAAGGGTAGAAGTATAAAAATAAGTGAATGTTGACGTCCTGTCAAACTCATGTCGAAAGGGTATAAATACCCGGTGCGCTCATTTTGGAGATTCATTCTGTTGTGTGCATTAGCCTAAGTGAAAACTCTGTCCGTTTGCCTTATTGTAAAATAAATAAGTTTGATTATTCGCAAAGTGTCTGCGCGGTTTATTTCTTCCTGCTGTTTTAATAAATATAACAATTTTTTTTATGTATTTTAATATTTTTATCTCTAACACCTACAAAACAATTCTGTTGAAATGGTCAGATAAGGACAAGGTCAGATTTTGTGAAATCTGGGTCAGCAAAATCAGACTTTTTGGACTGTAAACTTGTTTCGACCCCTGTAATTGCTGCCGTTAATTATCACACTCTGTTCCTAGTTCTTTTTTTATCATATTGGTCAATATTTCGTGGGTGCATATTTTAAAATTTGACTTGACACAAAGGGCTGAAAAAAGGTCAAAATGGTGACAGATAGTTGTTTTTTTACATGCTTTATGTTAGCTTCACCTGTATGTATGAATGAATCTATGTATTTAGGTATCAATGTATCTATGTAATGGAATCTTGCAACGTGATTTTCACAATCTTCCTGACATCTAATGAACTACTCTGCTTGTTCTAAGCAAATCTTGCATAACATGCAAGTACTCACTCTGGTCGGCCTGGGTAGTACAAAGTAGAGACGCGCAGATTGCCGTAATCCGATTTCGTATCCCAGTAGAAGTGTTCGTGGTGCGAGGGCTGGCGAGCGGACCGGGCAGACCGGGCGGGCCGGACGGACCCAGTCGGTAGCTCGTCGTCGGTACCACTGTCGTTCTCGCTAGCCAGCAACTGAATCTCGCGACTGGGCGACAACTCACTTAGCTCGGACGCTCTACCTATGCAGCAAATCACACTCATCTTTCAGTACACAGCTCTGAAGAATTTATTTACATACAGGTACTTTGGGCACATTTACCTTCTTCAAGTGTTTCAATGTCTGCGACATCCTGCGCGTAAGCGGGAAATAATGCCATACCGATGGTATATTATTAAGTCTTATTCTTATTCCTTGTTTGAGCGCATTTATTTAAATTATTTATCATCAAAGAGCATGTGTACACAAACTACATAGAGATACTACGTATCAGACAGCCAACTCTAGTACAAAAATCCACAAGAGGGCCCCTATTGTCTTTTATAACCTATCGAGACATGCTCTTTGGTGTTTTGTTTCGAAAAAGCTAGTGCAGGCCGCGGCTTTACTCTTTAGTCTGTGGTGTTGTTAACCTCAATCGGCTCAATCAAACCACCTCAAATATTAAACTTAATACTTTTTCCTACAAATTATTAAACAAACGTAGTGATTATATTGTCTTTGCAAGTTACATTAAAATCTTAAAAACAACCCCCTGTAATATGTACAGTTCTGTATTGAGCTGCTGTAGCTTTTATTTTGTATTTTAACTATAGTGTTGGAATCCTATTCTCCATTCTATTTAGTAGCTATAATAGGGCTACCTTTCATAAATTCGGCCTACACTGATATAGGTAAGAATAATGGCGAAAACGGCTCCAAAAAGTAAAAAATCCAATGAAGAGATTTTTGCGGGTTTTCAAACACTGCGCGCAGAACAGCGACAACTCGGAAGTAAAATATCCGAGCTACAGATGGATCTCAACGAGCACAAGTGAGTATGACAATGACGGAGTATGCGCGCCGCGCGGATGTTAAGTGAGATCATGTAATGATGTTGTTTGTGTACTTGATGTTGTATAGGATCGTGATCGAGACACTGCGCAGCGTAGAGCGCACGCGTAAATGTTTCCGCATGGTGGGCGGTGTGCTTGTAGAGCGTACGGTGGGCGACGTGCTGCCCGAGCTGGAGACCAACTGTGAGCAGCTGCCGCGCGCCATCCGCACGCTGGAAGAGCAGCTCTCCAAGAAGGGCGAGGAGATAAACGCATACATCGAGTGCCATGACATCCGCATACAGCGCACTGACCGGCCACCTGCAGATGATGCTGCTCAACAGCCAGCCAAGTCCAACGTGCTCGTAGCCAGTGGTTGATCCCACTCCTCACAGCTCACTCACACTCACAGAGAGGAGACACAAACTCTCTCAAATCATTCACTATAGTCTGATTGCTACTAAAACAGAGTAAACTGACTGACTGGAATGTCACTTTCCAAAATAATGTTGCTTACTTTCAAAACATAGTGTTTGATCTAGTTCAATTTTTATCATTCAAAGAAACAATAACTCGGAACTAGTTAGCAATTTTATTTTGCATATTTTTAGAAATTTCAGCTTAACCCATCAACTAATGGCTGGTTTCAATAAACAATCTCAGTTTAGAGTGCAGATAGATTGCATTTATGAACCAATCAAATCAAGTCATTTGACGGAGTCATGTTCAAACTGTGTTCTTATTGGCTAATTTTTGTAATCTATCTGCACATTCGAAGTGAGATTGTTTATTGGAACCAGGCAGAAACAGATATTTCTTATTTACACAGATGTGTAAATAATTTTTCGAAAAAAATAACAGATACGCTCAATGATTACAATGAAAATTATAAATATTACTTTTATTATTTAATAAAAATTTTGTTCCCCACATTCATAGTTTTTGTAAGTTTTGTTTAAAATGATCAATGACTGTAATTCCATAATTTAGCATGCAGTAATTTACTATGACTATAATTCAATAGACATGTAGTACTAATCACACATTTTAAGCAGGAATTACGACTTTGAGTCAGACTTTAGAAAATGAAATTGTTCGTTGAAGTGAAATGTTTAAATAGCCTAATATTATTTTACCGCAGCACTATTTAAATTTTATGAAAAAGGGGCAACATTCGAAATGTCAGTTTACTCAGTTTAATTAGCTATCCTACTATATTGACGTATATCAGGCCCGCCCGGCCCCGCGTCCTTTAGCGATAACAGGTATACCAAACGAATGTACTCATTGCGAAAATCATATGTACCGCTTTCATTTTCAATGTACCTCTCTAATTTTCAAATTACAAGCGCTTTATGGTGGCCGAGCCAGCCTGACTTTTTCAGCCCGGCCCCTCTGTAATTCAAAAACTACAAAACGTGCTGATGAAGTGATGGTACAGAAGAAATGTACTCTCCAAATTACGTATATGTACAGCTTAATATAACAATAAAATGCAATATCTTACGAGATATTCAATCGGGAAATTAGGGAATCAGGGCCGGGCTGAAATTATTTATATAGCTCTGTACAGAAAAACTACAAGGCATGGATCTGAACTATTGATGTACATACAATGTACCCTGGATGTAGTTCATATGTACTTACTTCGTTTTCAATTATATTAAGTACTTAATTATAAAAATATGTCCATTTGTAATTATTTGAGACCGGCACTTTACAATCGTCCATATCTTTTTAAATATAGCATCAAACTGATTAATATTGTGTTTTTTGGAATAACATACGATAGTACATTCGTTTAGATTGCCTTGTGTGTCTATTTGCGGGTTATTTGAATAAATATTTAAATTATAACCTAATATTAGTAAGCTGCAGTACAGTGACCATCAATCAGTCACAAACAAATTTCCGGACCATGATGTAAATAACATAACATAATATAAGCTCACGCATGTATCCCTGAAGGGGTAGGCAGAGGCGCACTAGCCAACTAGGACACTCTTTCGGGCCAGAAGAGGCAAATGCCCTGATACCGTACCATATATTAAACGGTACATATATCGCTAGGGTTGAACAGTTTAAGTATCTATTTAAGATGCTATCACGAATTATGTACTTTCTTTAACTTTAATGTCTGTAACCTGATATTGTATAGCCAGCATGAATCCTTCTGTTTCGGGAAACAATTCGCCTCTCTGTAGCCATGAGTATGGCGCTCGCTTGTCAACATTAGGACTAGTCAGAGCGAGACGGTGGCGGCTATGGAGAGATTTTATAGTCCAGCTATCAATTTATTGTCGATTTGGGCGAGGCCTATGTCCAGCATTGGACGTTCTGTGGCTGATGAAAATTATAAACAGATAATTTATATTAACATCTCAAACAAAATAAATGGTTTTCCCACTATATTTATTATGTAACATTTCAATTAAACACGTGGAAAAGGATAGGTAGAACAGAAAATGTCTATTTTCATGATGAAAACAAAATAATTATACCTACGCGGGGTACTTACATACGTTGATAATCATGCTGTATCTGATATTACTCCATAGTGTCTGGTAGAAAAAAAATGATTTTGTTTCGCTATTTTATTTTGTATTAAAAAAATGACATTATATCATGTTAATAAGTTAAATATGTAATATGGATGTTGGTTGCCACAAAATTATAAAAGTAATTTAATAAAAACTAATATTTTCAACGTAATATTGTTTAATTCCATATATTTACATCATGCCTAGGTGGCGTGGTTGTATTTCGGTACGACTACTGTCCTGAGGTCTTGGGTTCGATCCCCGGGTTGGGCAAAGTGATATTGGATTTTTCCACATTAGCCCGGAGTCTGGAATTTGTACCCAATATGGCGATAGGCTCGCCCCATATCACATCTGGGACGAAATTAAGCTTGGCGAAATGTGGGTGTACTAGTTGGCTAGTGCGCCTCTGCCTACCCCCTTGGGA
Source organism: Clanis bilineata (assembly GCA_036417725.1). Classification (NCBI taxonomy): domain Eukaryota; kingdom Metazoa; phylum Arthropoda; class Insecta; order Lepidoptera; family Sphingidae; genus Clanis; species Clanis bilineata. Next base: position 120,953 of record CM071159.1, read on the forward strand.
ATACAGGCGTGAATTTGTGTTATGTTATGTTATTTACATCATGGTCCGGAAATTTGTTTGTGACTGATGGTCACTCTATTGCAGCTTTACTAGTATTAGGTTATGATTTAAATATTTATTCAAATAACCCGCAAATAGACACACAAGGCAATCTAAATGAATGTACTATCGTACGTTATTCCAAAAAACACAATATTAATCAGTTTGATGCTATATTTAAAAAGATATGGACGATTGTAAAGTGCCGGTCTCAAATAATTACAAATGGACATATTTTTATAATTACTTAATATAATTGAAAACGAAGTAAGTACATATGAACTACATCCAGGGTACATTGTATGTACATTATTAGTTCAGATCAATGCCTTGTAGTTTTTCTGTACAGAGCTATATAAATAATTTCAGCCCGGCCCTGATTCCCTAATTTCCCGATTGAATATCTCGTAAGATATTGCATTTTATTGTTATATTAAGCTGTACATATACGTAATTTGGAGAGTACATTTCTTCTGTACCATCACTTTATCAGCACGTTTTGTAGTTTTTGAATTACAGAGGGGCCGGGCTGAAAAAGTCAGGCTGGCCCGGCCACCATAAAGCGCTTGTAATTTGAAAATTAGAGAGGTACATTGAAAATGAAAGCGGTACATATGATTTTCGCAATGAGTACATTCGTTTGGTATACCTGTTATCGCTAAAGGACGCGGGGCCGGGCGGGCCTGATATACGTCTATATTGTAAACTGATCATGCACAGATTTAATACCTACTAGAATTAACATAAATAACAAATATGTTTAGTCCCCATCATAAAATCTTTCTGTGTGTTAAGAAGTAAACTAACACTTTGAAAGGATTATTTTATTGATTTAATTACGGCATTCAAGCATGAGGTTGCATATCTACAGAGCTACATGATTCCATAGTGTAATATCAAATTGAGCTACAAATAATCATGATATTATGCTTTATATGAACCATGGTGGGTGTCGACCTGTCCCATTTGTTTCTTGTTCAATTGAATCAAGATTTTGGAGATCCAATGACACTAACAATTGGTAAAAAATTTATTTATTATAAGTTTTGTAAAAGTAGTACATAGTTTTTATAAAATATAAAATTTGTTTTGCTTAAAACATATGTTTGATATCCCTGTTTACCATTCACCAGAGCTACAAGTTATATAATCCTTATACATACAAAACCCAACACATACAATAGAAAGGCCTTGGGCTCCAATTACAATAGTGATGTAAAAAAGAACCGCTTGGCGTGCGCATACCACATTGCAAAAGTACATAAATTATGACAAAATAATCAAATTTGTTTCATCAAATGAAACTCTTCATGTTCACTACCACAACAACTATGTTTACCTGCCATTATAATACTGCCATCTGATGGCTGATAAGTGAATAAACCTAATTTTGAGATTCCACCAAAAACATGCAAATCATTATTCCTAGAAATGTATCAGAATCATGTATATTTTTTTAAGCCTAAAGTTGAGAGTTATAAAGAATATTAAATAACATAGCCAAAGTGTAATAAGATCTAGGGACAATATTCTCTACTTTTATTAGTGATTTCTCAAAATGAGGAATGGCGTTTAAGTGATTGGATGGCAGAATAAGGCTTTAAACCAATGATTCTTAACTAGTGGTCCCTGGAAGCACCCGAAGTGGTGCACAAAGGTATCTAAGAAATATTAAGGAAGTAATTAACAGGTCAACACACTGAATACCGATGCGTGCCATGTGCTGCGTTACAAATCAGAGCCATTGTAGTGGGTCAAACTGGGTCACCGGCACCAGCCAAAGCGAGATGTGCGAGCGCGACGGAGAGTAGAGTGGAGAAGTAATTAAAATAATCTTGCAGATTGAATTAATTTTGCGGATATTTGGAGCCAAAAGAATCTCCTTTTTCCAAACATTCGAGGAAACGCTATTCGTTACCTAACATTGTTTTCATCAACATAATATCTATGCAAGAAGGGGTTCCCCGTTCCCGGTACGTCTGATAATTAAAACTAAACACCGAAATCAGTTGGATGCCTGTGCCGACATGCGTGTGTCGTTGAATTCAATTTAACCCCACCAAGGTAGGTTTGCGTGTTCACCGCGAAGAAGGACTCATAGGTACCCAAGGAGTACCCCAACAGGCCTCAGAGCGTTGATATTCTGCAGTTGAGAAATCGAGTGGTGTCCATTTTAGGAGTCAACTGAAAGGCAAAGTTAAACTAGCTTCCAAAAAACTAGGTGTCCATAACAGGGCCAAGCGATACTTTACGTACTACTTATGCCTTACAAAGCACAGGGGGGTTACCGCCACCTCTTATAGCAGTGATATTCTAATCTTATTGTGTTTTTTGTACAGTAATTAGTACAAGTAAGATTGTAGTAATACTGCTATAAGAGGTGCCGTGTCAAATGTATTACTGCTCACCTCTCTAGGCTTGAGCACCCAAATACCACCAACTTCCATTTGACTCCTTACAAAGACGAGCCACTATAATTATTAACAGCCCTAGTCTCTCGGATGCTTTCTTTGCGTGCTGTATCAATTGTTCCATGAGGAGTTCTCTGGAACTGTTCGAGATGATTTCATCGTCTTGTTTCTACTATCGCACCACTCGTCACCAGAGGGAAATTTATTCATTGTCCTTGGAAGGAACTATTTCCAATACGGAGCACTACCAGAGAACATTTTTATCACGCACCTGCAAACTCTGGAACGAACTTCCCTCTTTAGTGTTTCCTTAGTGCTATAACATGTCCTTCTTCAAATGAGGCTTAAAAACGGTATTTTTACGGTTGGTAGCGGCATTGCCTAAGTCCATGGACGGCGGTAATCACTTACCATTTTACAGACGGCTGTCTGCTTGTCTGTCTACTCAAGTCAATAAAAAAAGTTATGCCAACGGTCGGCAACACCCTGAACAACGTAATAATACCGGTATAATATAAAGGCTGTAAAATGTAAGGTTATTAAACAATTTGAAAGATGAAAGTGAGTTGGTGGTCTATGGCAAGACAAAATTTTGACAAATTTTGTTATCACTAAAAGTTTAAGAATCACTGCTTTAAATACATGTGCCAGAGTCTAAAAGAACGGAACAATGTTTCTTTCTTCAAACTCAAGATCTCACATACAAACATATCATACCTTTTAAACTGGAATCTAGCACCTTATCACTATGGAGTACAATGTTATATTATTCACAGACAGACAGTCAAAGAGAATACAGAGAGCGTCCGTTCGCTCACAACGAGGCAGTGTGGCGAGACGAGCACCTCAGAAATATGCGAAGTTGGTCGGCGCGTAGGTCTCGTCGGGGCGCAGCGGCGAGCGGTCGTGCGCGCGCAGCGGGGGCGGGGCCTCGCGCGCGCCGCGCTCGCTCGACCCGCCCGACTTGCGCACCACGCGCAGGCCCGTGATCACCATCCGCTTGTCCACCGCCTTGCACATGTCGTAGAGCGCGAGCGCGGCGACCGCGGCGCCCGTCAGCGCCTCCATCTCGGCGCCCGTGCGCGCCGTGACGCGCGCCTCGCACCGCACCGCGATCGCGCCGCCCGCCGCGCACTCGCCGCGCGGCAGCACCACGCGCACGCGCACGCTGTCCAGCGGCAGCGGGTGGCACAGCGGGATCAGGTCCGCCGTGCGCTTGGCGGCCAGCGCGCCCGCCACCTGCGCGACCGTCAGCGCGTCCCCCTTGGGCAGCCGCGCGTCGCGCAGCAGCCGCAGCACGCGCGCGCTCACCTCCAGCGCGCACTCCGCCTCGGCGACGCGCCGCGTCACCGGCTTGTCGCCGACGTCCACCATGCGCGCGCGGCCCTGCGCGTCGAAGTGTGTGAGCGCGCCGCCCGGCTCGTCGTCGTGCTCGTGCTCGTGCTCGTCGTCGCCGCCGCCGGCCGCGGTGGTCGCGGTGCTGTAGGCGCGCGCGGCGAGCGGCGTGGCGAACGGCACGGCGAACGGCACGGCGAGCGGCATGGCGAGCGGCGCCGCAGTCGCCGTCTGCCGCGCTGTGAACGTTGGCACATCTCTGAGGGTGCGGCGTGGCGCCGACCCTAGCCGCCTATCAGAATCATGGGACGGTTCTCCATGCGGGCGAGATTCTGCATGCCTATAAGTATATTTATAATGGTGAACGTAGGTCGGACGGTGGGCACCGGAGCCCCTGGTGTGTATAGTTACCGGCGTGCTGTGGCTTCTTGTTGCGCAGCGCCCGTCTCACGAGCCGATCCAACTGTTCGTCGTCCGCGCCCGCTCGAAGCGCGTCCCGCAACGAGACCTCCACGGATCCGAACAGACAAACCTGTCGACATACCACCGTTTAACGTATGAACTCCATATCGGTGACCGCAGTCGATCGAATCCGCTCGTACCTTGAGGTTTCCGTCGGCGGTGAGTCGCAGCCGGTTGCACGAGGAGCAGAAGTGCTGCGTCATGGAGGAGATGAATCCGACGCTGCCGGTATACCCCGGCACGTGCCACACCTGTATGTAACAGTGTCGTTGGTGAGAGTTGTGAGCGAGTGTGAAGTGACAGTGTGGTGACGGTGTGGTGACGGTGTGGTGACGGTGAGGTGACGGTGAGGTGACGGTGAGGTGACAGTGTGATGACTCACGCGCGCGGTGTCGTGCGGCCGCGGCAGGGCGGGCTGCAGGTCTGGGTGTCGCTCCATTATCGTGTGGAGCGCTTGTTTGTATGGCACCAGTTTACTGTCGTCCCACTCGTTTCCCGCAAACGGCATAAACTCGATGAACCTCACAAAATAAAACATCAATAACAATGACGACCCTCGGCGTGACGAGATCACAGATTTTAACATGCCGCTCGAGTACTCACCTCACTTCGAGGTTTCTATCTTTGGTCAACTCTACAAAGTCACATATTTCGTCCTCGTTAAACCCTGCAATATAAATATGGCATGTTTTAATATGTGTGTGTTTTATAGTAAGTAAACAACTGAAAATCACATGATCACAATACCAGTCCCTCAGTATGTATAACATTACATACTGACAACGCCTCCGTGAGGACCGTAAAGAAATACAAATAAATTTGTTCTTTTTATAATCTAATTCTAAAAATTGTTTCCAAAAGGAAGTTTTTGTGTTACTATGAAATGATTTGGCCGTTTGGCGTTTATGGGAATTCGTTTAGTTTTGTTAAGTTAGTAAGAACTAAGATATAGTGAGAAGAGTGTCACCCTTCATGAGCACGGTGTTGATCTTGACGGGGCTGTAGCCGAGCTGCAGCGCGAGGTCGATGCCGGCCAGCACGCGCGACAGCCCCTGCAACAATCATCCCTCATCATCACCTGTGGACGTGGTGAGACACCGAGTGGTGTGTGTGTGTGTGTGTGTGTGTGTACACTCACCGCGCGACGCGTCATGTGCTCGTAGCGCGAGTGTCGCAGCGTGTCGAGCGACACGTTGAGCGCGTCGAGGCCGGCGCGCTGCAACGACACCAGCCGCCGCGTCAGCACCAGCCCGTTAGTCGTCATCGACACCGACCGCACTCCGCCGTACACCTTGATGCTCTCTGTAACTCGCATCACGCGCACGCATCGCACAGTGTACTGCACTTGTACTCTAGTACATGCTACCCGTGGTGTGCCGCGTGTCATTGCTCAGTGCTCACCGATGATGTCGGCGAGGTCGGACCGCAGCGTGGGCTCGCCGCCGGTGAGACGCACCTTGTCCACGCCGGCGGCCGCGAACACGCGCACGAGCCGCGCCAGCTCCTCGCGCGACAGCAGCGCTCCGCGCGGCGACAGCGGCACCCCTTCAGCCGGCATGCAGTACTGGCCTGACCAGTGTGCATTACAAATTTTTGTCTAAAATACGTTTCATGTATTTTGTATGTTTGATAAAGTTGGTTTATAGGGTTCCGAAAAAGCAAAATTTGCTATAAAATTGAAAACCACTTAGAAAAAGTTTTCGAGTTACGTAAAACAGGTAACGCCCAAATAGTCAAACACTACTCAGTCATCGAAGTTATCTGAGCACTTCCTAATTTTAAGCAGCCAATAATTTCAAGCGACATGGTCAAAGGCACATAAGGGAACGTACCCATATTACGTGACCCATTTTTCACAATATTTATACCATTTCCCCCACTCGGTGACCATCCGTACCGTAGTATATGCCAAGACCCCCTCGCCCCTCTAATTTTTACGTAGTAATTTATAAATATGGTTTTAAATATTTTTTTGTCGAAAAAAAGTTGAAACAAAATATTATGATGTGTTGCAACCTGAGTTTAAAAAGTGCTAAACGCTGTGCTCCATATTTGAATATAGCTCGAAAAGTGACGAGATTTCCCTAGAGGATATTGACTACGTGACGAAAACCCAAGACCCCCTCGCCCCTGTGATCAAGCGTGATATTTTTTAAGACGATGGGAAATGTATGCCGTAAACGTATGTATGTAAAAATGTATGTAAAAATGTATGCCGGAAAACAGATCTGAAAACCTTATAGATACTTTAGTCCAACTAACAAAAGTAGTAGCGCATCCAGTTCGTTCTGATGATATCCAACACGTAACAAGAGTAGCGAAACTTAACAGAGACAGTGACAAGCCTCGGGCAATTATCGCAAAATTTCCAAACTCTTTTACTCGTGATCGCATCCTTGCCGCCGTGACTATGTTCAACAAGAAGAATCCCCAAGATAAACTCAGCACAAGACATCTGGGTATAGGAGGCGCTCGATCACCAATCTTCATTGGCGAACATTTAACACCTGGTAACAAAAACTTGCATGCTGCTGCACGAAAGAAGGCAAAAGAGATGTCTTACAAGTTCGTGTGGGTTCGCAATGGAAGGGTGTATGTACGCAAGGACGAACATCACCAAGCAATATCTATTAGGAGTATTGATAGCCTCAATCTTATTCGCTAGATTTGTGTGTTTATTTTTTTTGAATATGTACTGGACTTCTCATTTATAAATGCTTGATATCTACTATCAAAATGTGCAAGGTCTCAGGACTAAAACAAATGAGTTTTATAAAAATGTTCTATGTTCTAATTATAAGATAATTGCACTTACAGAAACCTGGCTGAATGCAAGCATCTCCAGCAACGAGTTGTATGATAGTCGCTATGTTGTATATCGTAGGGATCGTATTTGCTCTAAAAATACAAAAAAAGATGGTGGTGGAGTGATAATAGCAGTGTCTCGTGACTTTCCGTCTACTAGAGTTGAAAACTGGGAAAATAATGATATCGAAAATATATGGGTAATAGTAGACATAAATATGAATCACACAGTCAAAAGGTTATCAATATGTTCAGCGTACTTACCCCCGCCAGTAAAATCAGACCAGCTGTCGAATCTTCTTGATTCTATTGATAACATTATTATCAACACAAACGACGTTATTATACTTGGTGACTTTAATCTTGGATTTATCAACTGGAATACTGGAGATGATTGTACTCATTTGATTCCCAGTAATTACAATACAAATTTAGGCTACTCTCTGATAGACTTTATGTCATCGAGTAATTTATACCAATTCAATTGTATCAAAAATAGTGATAATCGTTTCTTAGATTTGGTTCTTAGTAACATTGCAAACACATCAGTTACAACACCATTGTGTTCGTTAAGTAAGACCTACCAAATTCACCCTAGTCTATTAGTAAATATTCCGTATATCGATAGTATTAAATATTTAGTTCCCAAATGCGATAATAAATATAATTTTTATAAGACTGATTATGAGGCTGTCAATAGAGATCTGATTAATGTGAAATGGAAAATTGTGCTTACTAACTGTAAAGATGTCAATGATATGGTGAAAGAGTTCTATAGTGTGTTAAAAGAAGTAATTTCTAAGCACGTACCTAAAAAGAGACCTATTAAATCAAGGTATCCTCCGTGGTTCAGCAATACACTGATTAAATTACTAAATGAGAAGGAATTCAATCGTAAAAGGTATAGAAAACACGGAAACCCTCGCGATGAAATAGAATTTCACTTGCTCCGTAAAAGATGCCACAAACTGTTAGATATTTGCTACAATAATTATAAAAATGCAATTGAAACGAATATTCCTAAAAACCCAAAAATCTTTTGGAGTTTCATAAAAAATAGGCGAGGTGGTCAATCATCAATACCGGCTAAAATCTTCAAAGATAATGCTATTGCCCAAAATGGTAGTGATATTGCAAAGTTATTTGCTGATCAGTTTCGTTCCGTGTATTCTAGCAAGTCATCTGTGCTTCACATGGCACATGATCATGCCTCTCACTCCTCTAATAATCATTATCTATCTAAGATACATATTACAGAACTAGAGATTAAACCAACCGGACCAACCGCTCGCTGACTGGGCGCGGTTCTTCGGTTAGTTCCTGCGTCAGATAGGATAGGAAGAATCTGCCGTGTACCACCATTGTGGCGACTGCCCCGAGGATAAATCTCAACACACTCTTGAAATGTGTCCAGCCTGGCTTGAACAACGCAACGTTTTTGGAGCTTGAGTCGGTAACGATCTCTGCCGGCTGTGGTAGCTGCCATGATAGGTATGTAGTAGGAAGTTACCGCCCGCGATGACCTACTTCTGTGAACGTGTTATGTTGCAGAATGAGAGCGCTGGACGGGATCGTGAACGCTCCTACCCCAATCGCCGCCCAACAAGATGGAGGCGCCGGGTCGTTGACTAACTGGCGCCTCCAGCCCAGATGATTGAGGTCATGTAGGGTCCGTCTTAATACATACTCGCTGTTGAGTAGGACGGAAGGCCGACGAATGCGGCATAACCATCCCACTGCCATCGGGTTGGGAGTATAAAAAAGAATAAAAATATGCCCCGCTCTGCCAGTGTGTCGCAGTGCCTATTCCGGATTCCTGCTTAAACATTTCCACCTCGCCCGGGTCTTGAAATGAAACCATTGGCTATCATACCTTTTTCCAAAACAATTAGCCGCCGCTTTTTGGGCCATCCACGGGAAAGCACCCTGGCACGATTGGTCCAGACACTTGCAACTGCTCCCGTGGTTTCCTCAAAATGTGACAATACCTTTCAACCGATATTCCTGCAATTTATGACACCAATTTACGTATTCGATCTAATCATGTAACGTTGCACATACACCGCAACATCATATCCACGACGTGGTTTATCGCTAACATGACGCTTACGGGCAGACCACGTCATGTCAAATTGTTTTCTGTTTATCTACTTTCAACGAATCTAACTAGCGGGAAAATCTTGGAAATCAAATGTTCGTGGGGAAAAGTGTTTTACCACTGACGCCAAGAAACATACGTTACGGCTACATCAGAGTCGCCAGTCTTACGATTCTGGGCCATAATGCCCGGGAGAGATGGAAAATATCTGGGCGACACTGGGCCGAATCCCTAACACATCCTGCATTAGAAATACCGACTAAAATTCTGGCGGCAATTAGGAACCACTCCGAGTTTCCCTAGGCGAGAAGCGCCCAGGCTTTGGCTGGAATTGTTCCTACTAGGTGCTGCCATGCGGCCGTCTCCAACTGCGGAGGGGGCGCTCATAAACTCTAGCCGCCGATGAACGCCCTTGGCGTCAATGACAGAACGAGGCGAACAACACATGAAGTACAATAAAGATATCTCTCTTAAGTTTTGTAATAACTTAACAAAAACTATAATATATTTTATGTATTATTATTCTGCGAAAAACTTGCAAAAATATAAGTGAAAGTGTGCCCCATACACCTGTGCAAACAACATTGATATACGTTGAAAATGAGTTCACGTTTGTCATAAATAAATAATAAAAACGTGTGAAGGCTCTTAGGTTCATATGTTTCACGGTTCAGTTATGTTTCCTAGTTTGCTTTTCTATGTCTGATAATTTTGTAAGCGAAATAATGACAAATCAAGCAGTGCTGTTAACAGTAAAACTTAAAACTTCTACTATGCATATATTGCTTATAGTTGTCATTACATAATTTGTAACTTACACTACACACCATTAAATATATTATCAGTATAATTTTTAAGACACTGTAGACAGTTATGTCTACAGCACAAATGGGCTGGTTCAACCAGTTAGATACCACAGTCTCACAGAAAACTGACGTAAAGTACCAGGTTGTTGTAGCGTTTCATTTGGTGAGTGAGATTTCCGGTGGCCCATTTCCGCCCTTCAGTTTCCCAATCCCATTTCCCTCCCTTTCCATTCTGTCCCTTTAGGTAGACAACGCACCCATGATTCTTTTTGTGTCGTGGGTATCTATGGGCGATGGAGATCACTTACCATCAGGTGACCCATCTGCTTGTTTGCCAGTCTCTGCTATAAAAAAAACAGTTATATCAGCGGTCGGCAACACGCGACCCGCGGGCTGCATGTGGTCCATGGATGTCCTATTTGTGGCCCGTGACTACTTTGTAAATTAGTCATAAATATCTAAAATCTTATAGATTCTAGATAGAAAATATGAGGTGAATTTACGAGGTGAGGCCCGCCTTTAGGCGTAAAGCGTAGGCCTTACCTCGTAAACTATGGCTATATATACTGGTAAACTATAGCTTTGCACCTTGTGGCCCCTGCCTGCGAAAAGGTTGCCGACCGCTCAATTATATGAAGCATAAAAAATGTTTATATAGGTTGGCACTGTAGATGTGTGGCATATCAATGTTCTAAGAATCATGCATTATCAGTTGTGACCCGTAAATGTGATAAATAAGAACTTGTTACGTATGTGAATATGTTTGTATAAGTACTTATGACGTGTATTCCATGACACATGTGTGCGTGAGGTCGGCTCTTGATAACTTTGCTATATACAGTTGTTTTTTTAACTGAGACAGTATCGTGGTATCTGGTGGAACGGAAAACTCAATTTGTATACCCCTGGCAATTAGTTGTATATTTTGTTTTAAGATTTACTGAAACTTTTATTTTATTTTATTTTGGACAACATACATCATATACATCAATAACTTAAATTTAATTAAACCTATGTTTACAACTCACAGACTTTGAGTGCCAACACTTATTAAAACTTATATTGAAAATAACATGAGCATCAATAAGTATTAGAAGCCTTAGAACGGACAATATAGTGTTAGTTATAACAATTACATCACATTACCAAACATAAGTGGTTACAGTTCAGTGTTAGAAACACCAAGTTTATAATTCACTAGAAAAAATTATTTTAATTTGTTTTTTAATTTTTGTTGTTTTAAATGTTGATATGTTGGATGTGGACCCTAGCAGTACTGCGGAATTGTGGTGTGGACTTTGTTTTTGCGGTGGAGTTTTGTGCACTTCTTTTATCATCACCTTATTTGTTGACATGTTATGTAGATGATGACAGGTGGCACTTGTAGATTGTTGCCATTAGGATATGATGCCTCTTATGGTTCCACAGTGTGGTGGGTGTCCACTCACTCCTAACTTGTCAGCCTTTGACTTGGAAGCGACTAATTATAAGCAACTTGTACATGATTTCTATAATGTTTTTGTTCTTTTTCATTAATCTTTAGGCAAAACTCAACCTTGGAAAAAAAGAGCAAAATATGGTTCCTAAAATTGTTTTGCTGTATCTCCTATAGTTTCTGATGTTCCCATAGTCTCCCAGTAAAAACTAACATACTGTAAAGCGTTCTATAGACTAGATACAGTAAACTGTGCAGTATGAACTCACATCGCAGGTTGCATCTCTCGGTGAGCGATATGCGTAGGTAGTTGTGCCGGCGGCCGTGCAGGTCAGCCAGCGGCTCGACGCGGGCAACACCTGGCGCCGGCGCCGGTGAGCCCTGTGCTGCCACGGCGGCGCTGTTCACGACCTGTTCAATATATGCGAGTGAATATTGAGTGAATATATTCACCGCTTGTGAAAATATTTATAAAACTGTATCCTTCGCTCACACTCTATTAAAACAAATAATTACGTCAGTGTGAGGGACGAAAATTACAACTTACATTGCTATAAGGTCGTTGAAACTGGCTCCCAAGACGAACGGGTACACCTGACGTAGCGACATCAGTTTCGGCTACCCGTGACAAGAAAAACATATTATTCACTCGAAATCTCATTTTGAATGTAGCGAGCGACGACGACAACAATAAGAAAAATGTGATAAATGCGTTTCTCGGTCACCAGACACCAGTTCACTCTGAACAAATAAAATAAAATAACTGCTCTGAACGCTGATGTGTTTACGAGTTACGACTACGACCAAAACTTTAGTTTCGACCACAGACTACGAAGCAAAGAATATAATACTCTCTACGAGACTTTACGAGAGCTACGAAGTTTAGATACTACGTGAACTACGTATTAATTTTCAGTATATACAAAGTACTCTGTGGTATTAATCAGGCACTGTGGTTAAAGTTGACTGTGGTATTAACACGTACGAGTACGACGCACAGTGTTTCCCAGACTTGACGAAAGTAATATTTTCAAAGTTTAAGATAAGTGCAAAAACCAGTCGTTTTGTAATGCACGAGAGTTATATTATATCGCACAATATGATATGATCTGAAGGCATATTCCAAAAAACCTAATATATTTCCCCATTCAAATATTTTTTACTTGGCTACTTTTGTTTTCGACCACTTAAAAACTATTTCATTAACGTTTTCTGGTTTTCTGTATAAAGTAAAAAAACATTACTAAAACGAATAAAACCTTACTAAAATAATGATTTCACTGGAACTTAGGGAAAGGATAATCTAAGTTAGGGAATACCGAATAAGGTTTGTTTGTTCATGGATTCTTTTTTTTTTAATTGTTCTATGTGGTTCGATGTCAATGTACCTACTATTTTGGAGAGAAAATATCTGAAAGTTATTGGCTTCCTTACTTGCAATTATTATCAAATATCGAGTGAAATTAATTTAGTTCTCCACGTTTCTAAATAGCAGTTATTGATATAGCATTCGTATTTCAGAGAATTCGTTTGCAATATGTGCATAGACGTGAGTTATCAGACTTTAAACCAGCGGTCGGCAACCCGCGGCCCGTGAGCGTCCTACTTGCGGCCCGTGAATGTTTTGTGAATTAGTAATAAATATCGAATTAAATAAATGCATTAATTAAAGATAAGCGCACTCCTTAAACGTGCCCTGCATCCACTGCATCGGTATCGATAAATGTCGCTTCAAAATACTAAGAAAATATGTCACTGGACATCGTAATTTTTCCCAGTATTTTGCATCGGAATTTGGGCAGACATCGGCATCGGCATTTGGCAGCATTTGGATGTGTCCTTCCCTAAGTTACCTCCGAATCAGGGACTGGTTGCCCCGATTTCACCGGACGAGGTCCTTTGTTGTGTTCGTCGCATGAAAAACCGGAAAGCGGTGGGGCCTGATAACATTCCTATCGAGGTGTGAAAGGCGATGAGCTCCTATGGTGTGGAGCTTCTTGCCGCTCTGTTCAACTACATTCTGAACACCAAAAAAATGCCTGATCCTTGGCGGTTGAGTTTTATTCGTATCCACGTCCGTGCACAAGGGTAAAGGTAGTCTTCAGGATTGTGGGAACTATTGCGGTATCAAGCTTATGTGCCTATTACCACACCACGGGTGGGTGTTCTAAAAGGGTGCCAGAATCTTAGGTTGTCATTATGGGGGGCACGTACCTCGTTTCCGAGTCTTTGGTCTGGACTGCTGTTGGCGACACTAAACCCTTCCCAATCACAGTGGGGGTTCACGGGGGTCAAGACGGTGGAAGTGCAGGAGCAACCACCATGGGTGCTCATGTATGCCGATAATATAGCATTGGTGGATGAGGACAAACAGTGCCTGGAGGAAAGGGACGCTTGAAAACGACGGACTAAAATTCAATGTGACGATGATCGAGTACAAAGGCTGCGGGAGTGTAGAACCGGATAGTATCCGGATAGGGAACGAGCTTACCGTAAAAACGGACAAGTTGAAGTACCTAGGGTCTGTACTGCACGAGTCTGGTGATATCAACTCCGACGTCAGGGCTCAAATTGGCGCTGCTTGGGCTAAGTGGCGAGAGTTCACGGGTATTACTTGCGACAGGAAGATGCCGATGAGACTTAAAGGTCTTATACAAGACCATCATTCGGCCAGTACTTTTGTATTGTATGGGTGCGAGACGTGGCCTGTTCTTAAGCGGCATGTTAAGGAAATCCACGTCGCGAACATGAAGATGCTGCGGTGGAAGTGCAACGTTACACGACTCGATCGAATACGTAGCGTGTACATCCGCAGTAGTCTTGGTGTCCATGACGTGGCGGATAAACTATAAGAATGTCGCTGGCGATGGTATGGTCACGTTCTAAGAAAACCACAGGAGTACGTTAGTCGCAAGTGTCTGGACCAGATCATATTAGGGGTGCGTCCCCGCGGATGACCCAAAAAGCTGGACGTTTTGGTGACTAAAGACCGGGCGAAGTGTAAGCGTTTAAGTAGGAAGGCGGACCCTGGCACTAGGCCGAGATAACGCCAGGCAGAAAGAAAAATATTTTGTATCGGCATTTAGTAAATGCCATTTACGGATACCGATGCAACGGACGCGTACCTTAACATATGTAACTAGTACAAGTAGGAATCTACAAATTAAATAGTCTTTTTTTATTACAGTTTTCATTTTCCTTTTTTTTCATTGCATTGAATGACGAGACGAGCATATCGTTCGCCGGATAGTAAGTGATATGACCACCCATAAACAATAGCAACAGCATTCAGCACCTTGAATTGCAAAGTACTGTGTGGCATTCCACTGCGCTTGTCATCCTGAGGCAAGATGTTAAGTCTCATTATGTCCAGTACGGTTACACAGGCTAGAATGTCCTAACTCTAAACCGGATCATAACAGTGCATGTACACTGCTATTTGGCGGCAGAAATAGATATTGGTATCTATCCAGATGGATTCTTACATATTATGAGATACCTACTACCATTAAAGTTTTCTATGGGATATGACCAATTACACGTACATTGGACTCAATGAGTTAATAAGTGCCGCCCGCCATTGCTTTATTTTGCCACTTTGTGGCCCTTGCCCGCCAAAAGGTTGCCGACTACTGCTTTAAACTATTAAGATTGCAGTTGCTTTCTTGGTCTACTGGCAGCCTATAAGGGTTGTGAACCGGGAGGTCCTGGGTTCGATTCCCAGGTCGGGCGAAGTGTTTTTCTAACACAATTTTTCTGGGACTGGATAGAGGGGGACATTGATCTCAGGCGTAAAAAAATTAAGTCAAATCCTTTCTGGAACACATTTGAAAACCTGTGTTACACCGACCCCATATTGAGGTGCGATAAGGACAGAAAGTAAATTAACTATTGAGATTGTAAGATGTATTATTATATTCAAGAGAAAATAAACAAACAATATTATTTTTGTAATTTCAAGTTAGGTTGTAGTGATATCATCATCATCATCAGCCATAGGACGCCCACTGCTGAACATAGTAATATAATATTTTGATTTTTACACACATCTTACGTAATTAGACTTTAAAATTTTGATTTCAATGAGTAGAAAATATTGTTTTTACGGGTATACGGCTAATAAACTTAGATTAAAATCATTGAAATCATGTCAGGTCTTTTGTCAAGTATAGGATGGAAACACTGTGCGACGTTTACGACTACGGAAATAGGTAAGAAACAGATAATTAATAAATGATAATGCCGAGTACACATCAACTGAACGAAGGCGAAAGAACGTTTGCGAAGAGGTCGCGTCGGGATCATGAAGATATAGGTAAAAGTGGAGATTCATAGAAATATTATCGGAGCGATTCCAACAAAATTTTGAATAACTAAAGTGCTGTGGTAAAAAGAACAAGATTATTTAAACTTTTCAATTCGGTGAACCATGAAATGGTTTCTTCCATTTTCTAAAGTCCAACTCAAAGTCGTTATTCCTGCCTAATATGTGATTAGTACTGCATGTCTACTGAATTATCATCATCATCAGCCATAGGACGTCTACTGCTGAACCTATGTTCGTCCCCAAAAGAAAGTCGCTGGATGCAGGCCGCTTCCAACAGGTCGATCTGGAAATCTTTGGGGGAGGCCTATGTTCTACTAAATTATAGTCATAGTAAATTTCTGCATGTATAATAGTCATCATCCTCCTGCCCTTATCCCAATTTTATTTGGGGTCAGCGCAACATGTTTTCGACTTCCATACATGCCTATCAGCTGTCATCTCGTCATTCACCCCTTTTTCTTTCATGTCTTTCCTTACACATTCCATCCACCTCTTCTTTGGCCTTCCTCTACCTCTCCATCCATCAACATTCATATTCATCAATTTCTCTCTTCTTCTTCTGCATGCTTAATAGTCATGGTTCAATAGAAACAAAACTTAAGCCGGATCTCCTTCACTAAAACATTAAACAATTGGGTACTTGACTATTTTTTAAAACTATACAGGGCTATTCATTAGTTTATTCTAAAGATGTAAAAAAATATTTCGTAATTTATTTTCATATATTTAGTTTAAAAAAGCAAAAAATATTATGTATCATTTAATTTGCCGCCAAAACGCTATCTGTTAACTGTAGATACGGATGACGTCATCTTTCCTTACCATAAATACAAAATCGCTCATTAAAAAAATATTGCGGAAATAACATGTATAATTTCAAACTAAAAAAAAACGGGTCAGATATTTCGTTGATCAGATATTGATTGTCGATCACATCCGCGTTGAAATTAGGTTAAGCTTTAAACTAAGGATGATCGATATTAGAAAAACATCGATGTTGACATCGATGCTAACATCGATACAAAAGCATCGATGTACGATAAACATCGATAGCAAAATATCGATATGTCAAAACATCGATATTTTCTGTAGCAAACAAAATTGTGTATTCCATTTCTGTTTTATTCATTTCTTATTTCTTAATTTATGTATTTATTGTTATTGGAAACACAATACAGAATTTTTTTAACATTACCAGTATTTTTTGGGCACACTCTGTAAAAAAATAACTTTTTCACGTGTTTTCCCTTTAGTCTGTGCATTGAAGTTGTTTTACGGGGTTATGATTATTTATTGGACCGTATAGAAACAACTTAATTGTGGGATTTAATCATTTTAATAACTACTACGCACTTACACCTACGGTCACACAAACGGGAAGAAGGAAGCCATCTTGCATACATAACTAGTGAGGGGCAATGCCCAATAGTGATGTCCACATTGTTACTCAACACCCTTCCTCAATGTGTTCACATCACTTACAGATTCACAACTGACTAAATAAAAACAAACTAAACACAACTCTATGTTAACAACACATCTCGCAACTTAACAAAGTGAGTTTTACTCAAACCTTTAGTACAAATATCAGCAAGCTGATTCTCAGAGGCTACATATTTTAAACATACAATTTTATCTTCCACTTTCTGTCTTAAGTGATACTTAATGTCTATATGTTTCAGACGCTTATGGTACTCAGGATTATTAGCAACATGAATTGCAGACTGATTGTCGATGTTAACAATAAAATTATTACAAACAACACTGATTTCTTTTAATAAATTCCTTATCCAACAACCCTCTGCAATACCCCTTCCTAATGCTACATATTCTGATTCTGTAGTTGATAAAGATACACACTGCTGTTTATTACTAGACCATGACACTATATTACCATAAACTTTCATGATATACCCTGATGTAGATTTCCTATCTGCTTGATCTCCTGCCCAATCTGCATCTGTGTACCCTTCTAATACCACATCCACTCCCTTTTTATATATTAATTTTAAATTTAAAGTACCCTTGACATATCTTAAAATTCTTTTCAGTGCTTTCCATAAGCTTTCATTAGCAAAACTTTGAAAACGACTTAAATAGCTTAATGCGTAACACAAGTCTGGACGTGTACCTAACATAGCATACATGAGACTTCCTATCAACTGTCTACATATTTTAATTAATTCTTTATCAGTTGATAATTCTTTTTCTAATATTAAACCTTGTTCTATTGGTGTTCCTATAGATTTACATCCTTCCATATTATATTTCCTCAACAAACTTTTCAAATATTCTTCTTGGTCTAACTCAATCACATCATTCTTCTTATTTATATTAATTCCTAGATATTTCAGATTATTTCCTCCTAAATCCTTCATCTCAAATTTCTTCTGCAATGCTTGTTTTAATTTATTTATTTCTTGCTTATCTTCACACAATAAAATCAAGTCATCTACGTACAATAAAACATAGAACTTCTTATCCTTCTTATAATAAAGACAATAATCACTCTGACTTCTTAAAAACCCTTCCTGAATCATAAATTTATTAAATTTGTCATTCCAGTATCTTGGAGATTTCTTCAATCCATATAATGAACGTTGTAGTTTCAACACTTTACCATCTTTCTTCATTCCTTTAGGCTTTTCTACAAAAACTTCCTCTTCAATGTCGCCATATAAGAATGCACTCTTGACATCCATTTGCTGAATATCCATATTACACTTACTAGCTATTGCTAATAAAATCCGCAATGTAGGTAATTTAGCCACTGGAGTATAAATTTCTGAATGGTTAAACTTATCTTCTTGTTTAAAACCTCTAGCAACTAGCCGTGCTTTATAAACATTTTTATCATCTTGTTTCTTAATCTTGAATACCCACTTGGTATCTATCAATTTCTTCCCTTCTGGTAAACTGACTTCTTTCCATGTTTCATTTTTATCTAATGCTTCTAACTCTGTTTGTATTGCTTTTAGCCATTTTTCTTTATATTTTCCGCTAACAGCCTTTTCATAAGTTAATTCTTCTTCTTGTGCCATTAACGCCATCTCATAATCCTTTGTCCAAACAGGCTTCTTTACTTGACGTTTGCTTTTAGAATGTTTCTCTTTGTTTTCTATTTCTTCTTCTTCTTCTGCATCTAGAAATTCTTCTTCTAAATACTCTTCTATCATATCAACTTCACTTGAACTCACTGATTCTACAACATTTTGTACTCCTTCTTGTTGTAAATCAACTTCTTTCTGTAGATCTACTTCTGGCTGCTCAGCTTCTATACATTCTTCAACTCTTTTATTTTCTGGATCCTCTTCTATTTCTTCTTCAACATCATATTCATCCTCTATAGCTATACTTCTTGAATTTATATTCTTCTCTACTTCTTCTTTTTCCTTCACAAATACAACATCTCTATGAGTTTCTACTCTCTTTGTATTTGAATACCATACCCTATACCCCTTTATGTGATCACCATAACCCACAAATATTCCTAACTTACTTTTTGGTTCCCACTTTAATCTATGCTTTTTTGGAACATGTGTACATACTTTAGCACCAAAGTCTCTTAATACTGTTATGTTAAAACTCTTCTTATACAACAACTCATATGGTGTTTTCCCATTAACTTTACTTTTACCTGTTCTGTTTATTGTAAAAACCGCTGTATTTACTGCTTCAGCCCAAAATTCTTTCCTTAAACCCGACTGAATTATCATTGTTCTTGCAGACTCTACTATAGTACGCATTTCACGTTCAATTCTACCATTTTGTTCAGGTGTATAACTAACCGTTAACTCATGAATTATACCTTTCCTTTTAAATAAATTATCTACTGCTCTGTTAACAAACTCAGTGCCATTATCTGTACGAAATCTTTTTATTTTGCATCTAAACTCATTCTGAAACTGTTCTATAAATTCTTCAATTTTCTCCATGGTTTCAAACTTATTTTTAATAAAATACACAAATCTGTAACTACTGTAATCATCTTTCAATAAAAGAAAATATGAAGAACCACCTAATGATACCTCCTCCATCGGGCCACATAGATCCATGTGCACGAGTTCACCTAGTTCAACAGACCTACTACTACTGCTATGAAAGGGTAATCTACTCTGTTTTCCCTGAATACATGGTAAGCATTGATCAGTCTGCCCTTCATATTTTATACCTTTTGCATCTAAGTATTCTTTTACATATTTATAATTCTGGTGTGCAAACTTATTATGCCAATCTGTCAATGTTAACAAGGCTACATCATTTAATTTAAATCGCATTACGTACATATTATTACATTTGTCGGCTACAGCTGTTACACAATCATTTTTATAAAACTTACATCCATTAGAATCTGACATCATTTTGTGACCTTTATTAACCGCTGATCCTAAAGAAAACAAATTAACATTTAATTGTGGCACATACAATACATTTTCTAATGTACAAGGAGTATACTCTGAATCATTATAGGCATATACATCAATAGTTCCCATACCCAACACTTCTATTTGTTTGCCGTCACCAATTGTAACAAATCTTTTGTTTTTAACATCACAAAACTCTGTAAACATTTCTTTAATATAACACATATGGTCGCTTGCACCTGAATCTAGAATAAAATCTTTAGAATTTAACAAATTACTATTCAACTCTCTAGTTACAAACATAGTTTTTATATTAGGATTCTTATTTTTAATATTACATTTATTTTTCACAAACTTACAGTCTTTTATTACATGACCTGTCTTTAGGCAGTTATAACACTTTCTATTTCTACATTCACTTTTCTTATGACCTATTTTGCCACACTCAAAACACTTCACATTATGCCGCACACCAACCACTAATGCAGAATCTTGCTGTCTGCTGCTACTGGCATGAGTAATGGCACTGTTGCCACTCCGCTGTTCCTCAACTAGCAGCCTACCTGTTAACTCTTGTAGCTTCTGCTTGTCCTCCAGCATACTTTCCCAGGCAGAGACAAAATGCTTATACTTATCTGGCAGCGACATAAGTATTTTGGTAATGATCATGTTTTCTGAAACTTTTTCTCCTGCAGTTGCCAACTGGGTCACACACTCTTCTATTTTAGATATAAATACAGCAATGGGATCCTCAAATTTCAGGTTAAAAAATCTTTGTTGTAATAGATGTACCCCGACCTTGGTTGATGGTTCATATAGGGTGCATAACTTTTGCCACATTTCAGTACTGGTACTACATGAAATTAAATACGTCATTACTGTTTCCTCAACTCTAAGTACTATCACCTCTTGAGCTTTGTTATCCCTCTCATCCCACAATTCTTGTGCCTTATCAGTAGTTATCGGCCTCATCTCGGTGCCTGTTACGATGTTCCACAGCTTTTTAGAGCGAAGAACAACTGTTATTTGAAACCGCCACGCTTGCCAATTGCGACCATTGAGAACGATCGCCTTACAATTATTATTATCTGAACTCGACATGTTTGCGTGCAAAAACTCTCACCAATACAATGGCTACTCAGGTCACCGTCGCCTTCACTTGTTTGCTTCCTCCGTTGAAGACTTCTTCGATGTGCAGATTGTTCAAACCACGTGTTGCGCAGGACTCCAACCTTTGCTTTAACGCGCCTTACTCGAATCAACCTTTTAATCTTCTTGATCTGGGCCCATAACCTTTTACGGGGTTATGATTATTTATTGGACCGTATAGAAACAACTTAATTGTGGGATTTAATCATTTTAATAACTACTACGCACTTACACCTACGGTCACACAAACGGGAAGAAGGAAGCCATCTTGCATACATAACTAGTGAGGGGCAATGCCCAATAGTGATGTCCACATTGTTACTCAACAAGTTGACAGTTTTTTTTATCCCTTAGGAAATGCAAAAAAATAATTATTCGTATGGCTTACTTCGATGATGATCAGTGTCATCTAGTGCTAAATAGTTGAACTCATAGTTATCTAGTCCCTAGCTAGTCCATCCAACGCTAGATGGACCCTAAAGAATATATTGACGTTTCGATATTTTATTCTCATAATATCGATGTGTCGATATGTCGATATGTCCCAAAACATCGATATTTTCCAGCTAAATATCGATGTTTATTAAACATCGATGAATATCGACATCCCTACTTTAAACAAAAATACGAAAATAATATACCAAATAACCGGACAGTATGACTTTGGATCTTAGGTCTTAAGCCATTGTAGAACAAATTTATAAGAAAAATGAGTAATGTGACATCATGCGTCGTGATTGGTGTACAATCACGTGACGCACAGATAAAAAATTAAGTATATAAATTACTAAAATAAAATTATCCTAGGAGTATTTTTAATAAATTCCTATTACACATATTATTTCGATGATAAATCTATGTTCCTACAACAATTCATTGATATTGGTTACGACAGTCAAGTACCCAATACACCTGCACAAACCTGGCACAAACATACATTTTTTTTTATCTATGATCCATTGTTCTACGAGCAAGTGATAGCTAAAATCGTTGTTTTGCGTATGTGTTTTTAGTGTTTTGTTTCGAAAAAGCTAGTGCATGAGACCCGGCTTTACAAAAGCTATGAGTGTGCCGAACGAAATTTTTGTTATTGTACCGAACATTATTTACACAGAAATTTAGTCGAAGGTTAAGCTAAAATTTCAAAAAATATTTTATTGTATTTTGAAAGATAACAATTTAAACTAGATCAATCACTATGTTTTGAAAGTAAGCAACCTTATGTCGCGTCTCCTGCACTAAAAATAAACAAAACACTAAAAATAAATACGAAAAACAACGATTTAGATGTCACCTCCTCGTAGAACAATGGATAATAGATAAAAAACTCTAAGATAAAAAATGAATGTTTTGTGTAGGTTTTCTGCTTCCTGTTTTCTGTGTAATATTTTAGTGCAGGAGACCCGGCTATAGATTAAGAAACATTATTTTGGAAAATGACATTTCTATGATCTATCTGTCAGTTCACACAAAGGTTTACACTCTATGTAGTATGTAGTTTGTGAAACAATATTATGTCCCAGTCATATAATAGTGTTTTGGTCGAATTTTGGTGTATATTATACTATAAATAATTATATCGGTATATAGCAACGTAGTGGTTATTATACGAAGAGTTTCAGTTATTGTCGATTTTTGTGTCACAAGATGAAGTACGAAGATGTAACTTTACAGAGAGAGTGGGAGGGAGCAAAGGAACCTATAGATGTGGTCTGTATCCAATATCCTCATCCCGCAACATAATTTCGGTTCCGCAGCCAAATACCTAGCAATAATACCTAGGAATAAGGACAGGTAGAAAAAAAAACAGTTACTCTTACTTCGGAACCTTGTACTGCGAGTGATCAGATATGTAGCATGCACTTACCCGTTTTTTGCTATTTTATAATAATACTTTAAGCTAAGATTAATAAAGTCAACTTTAAGAATAAAAATATAATAAATTTTTTGACACAACTTAATTTCAGCTTTTTTCATATACATGTATATGTCATTTCCCTAAGCCCCTTTGAGTCCAAAGTTGCCATCCTCCTTTAGAATCTGCTTACCAGATTTTGATGAAATTTGGCATGGGATATCTTTAGCACTGAGGAAAGGGATGATCTAAGGGATGAGTTTGTATCGGAACTTATACACTGTTGAATGATTTTGATGTTTGATATGAGAATGCCATTGGCCCTGAGGGTAGATATGAGGTACTGTTTTTAATCAAGCCCAAAGCGATGAAAGGTTGTGTGGGAACACACAAATACACACACGCACGCATGCAAAAACAAAATCACTTTTCGATACAAAGTGTTTTTTGTGAAATACATATAATTAAACTTTAAAGTTTCATTTTTGTTACATTCCCCAGCATTACCAGCTAAACTGTTATTTGGATATGTAAAAAACAACAATCAATAATTAACCATTATATAATGAAACAAAATAAAAAACATTTTAAACAATTTTAAAACCACCATCACCACCACATAATGTTATATAATGTTAATGAAGTTCTGGGGGTATTTCGATTCTTAAATATTCGTGATATATGTATAGACAGTGACGGCGTCAGAAGCCGCTCTAGGCGCGCTGCTGGAGGATGGCGACGGAGAACAAGACGCGGAGCGGCGCGTGCGGCAGCTCGGCTCGCGGGTCGCGCGGCTCGACGCGCTCAACGTGGGCGGCATGCTCGCCGCCGCCACCGAGAGCGGGGGCGCCGGCGCCGCGCTCGCCGCGCGACTCGACCGCGGGCTCGCCGCCGCCGCCGCGCTCGGCGCCCGCCTGCGCCGCTGCGACGCGCTCGCCCGCGCCGCGCCCGACGCCGCGCACGCGCGCACCGACGCCGCCCGCGCCGACGCCAACGCGCGCGCCCTGCTCGCAGAGCTCGACGCGATCTACCGCTGGCTGGAGCCGCCGCCGCTGCGCGACCTCGACTCGCTCGCGGAGCCCGTGCTCACCACGGCGGAGGGACGCGCGCGCGCGCTCGCCGCCGCCGACGCGCTGCGAGCCGCCCTGCGCGCCGAGCCCGCCGCGCCGGCGCCGCGACGCCGCCTCGCCGCCGTGCGCGAGAGGCTGCGGCGGCTGGCGCGCGCTAAGGATCAGGTGAGCACTGACCACTGAGTACCGAGCCGTGTCTCACCGGAGTCGTCACGCGTCGCTCTGGTGCAGTTGGCGGCGGCGCTGGCGCGTCACCTGAACAACGCGCTGATCCACCTCGGCAACGAGGCGGCGCACGAGGCGCGCCCGCACCGGCACCACACCGAGCTCGCGCCTTACGCACCCTTCATGCGCTGGCTCAAAGACATGGACGAGAAGGCTTTCGACGCACTTGTAAAGGTAGGTATTTCTGAAATGAAATGAAGCGAGTGTTTACCGCTCACTGTGATCATGGCACAGGTACACATACTGTATTATGTATGAACGTGTAGTTGTGTGTGTAGGTGTACACCGGTTCGTGGGCGCGCGTGTACGAGCGCGAGGTGCGCGGCGCGTGCGAGTCGGCGCGCACCTCGCTCGGGACCGGGAAGGAACGCACCGACGACCTGCTCGACAACGTGAGCCGTACCATACGTGATACGATACACACGTGATGTCTACACACGAGTACGACACGGTACACTAGGTACACTCACACGTCCACGCATATTGAGTAGACGACATATGTACGTATGTATTACAGGTGCTGAGTCTAGTGGAGTCGCTCTGCAACGCCGAACAAGACTTCTGTACGCAATTCTTCTACTTGGACATCGACATAAAGGTTCGGTACAGTGATTTGAATGTGAGTTTAGGTGTGACCGTCGATGGAGCTAGAACAACTTAACGTTTGAACCTCAGAGTGACAGCAGTGACGGCGAACGCAGCGAGAAGAGCGACGGCGGTGAGAGAGAGAAGGGCGAGGGCGGCAAGCGAGCCGGCGCCGAGACTCGTCGCTTCATGCAGGAGCTGTTCCCCGCGCTCGAGGCGGAGCTCGTCGCGCTCGTCGGCGCCGTCGAGCGCAGCGAGCCCTAGTGAGTCACCGCTCACCACTCACCACCCACCACTGTTTATTTAGATAATAGTTTAATGTTGCGTGTTGCACTCGTAGCGGCGCGATGCGCGCGCTGGCGTGCGTCGGTCGGCGCGTGTTGTGTGCCGGTGGTGCAGGGGGTGCAGGTGGTGCAGGTGGTGCAGGGGGTGCAGGGGGTGCGGTAGAGAGCGGCGCGGGGGAGGCGCGGTGGGCGCGCGCGGCGCTGGCGGGCGCGGCGGTGGCGGCCAAGCGCGGCGCCGACCGCAGCGTCGCCGACAGGCTCGCCGCGCTGCCGGACCACGTCAAGCAGGTACGTAGTGTAGCACGCCGCGCTGCACGAGTGACGTGGTGACGAGTGACGAGGTGACGAGGTGTGCAGGCGAGCCGCAAGCCGAAGTGCGGTCTGTTCGCGTTCGTGTCGGAGCTGGAGGAGCTGAGCGGCTCGTGCGAGGCGATGTTCGCGGCGAGCGGGCGGCGCGCGGACCTGGACCGCTGGTACCTGTCGCTCGCGGCCGCCATGATGCACGCGATACAACACGCGGACCATCCGCGCACGCCGAGAGCCGTCGTACACATGGGTGAGTAACTGATGACTACCGAGTGCTGAATCGACACTACATATTGTGCCCGAAGCGAGATGACTCGTGAACCTGTTCTCTAACTTCTGTACGGAGTCGACGTATCATAGGCTTAGATCTATAGAGCAAACTTCGACTAAATCGACTAAAGTAACGAACTCGGTGAGGATTTTGACTTAGTCCAAATCATTTATTAAAGGAAATCTTTGCTTAGTCTGTCTCTCAGTCTATTTTTCTTGTAAAAAATAACTTGGACTAAGTCAAAGTTCGATTTAACAACTCCAAATCCTCACTGAGTTGGTTACTTTGACTTAGACTTAGTCGAAGTTCGCTGTATAGATATCAGCTTGATAGTCGGCCCCCATTCAATACTCAAATATTCGAGGGTGCTCTTTACATAGGGGTTATAATTAAAATATGCATCTTGACTTTGACATTTCGAAACACACAAACACAAAATAGTTACAGAAGTCAATCTACATACAAAGTGCGCTCGAGCAACGCAGAATAGACACCGTTTACGGACATGATATTTCGGACTGGTTGGGACGAGTGCTATTAGTTATTATAACTATTCAGTCGACGGTTGTTTAAATTTAAAATTAAAAGGTGAATTGTAATTTTTTAAGTTACCAGTTGTTTCAGAGAAGTAAGTGGGGATTTTGTTGTATTTCGATGGTTCGTCAAACGTATTACGTAACACGGAACAGTTAGGTATGTAGGTAAGCGACCCGACTCCCTGCCGGTCTTGTAATATTTTTACAATTTATATAAGGTATTTATTGAAGTATAATCTGTGTAAGCCTTGCGTTCAATAATTTAATTATAAAGATTTATGCTAGGAACTGACCACCACCTCTTACAGTAGTATTATTATAATGTTACATTTACTATTTCCCATACAAAAAAGTAACAAAGTGGGTAAGATTATAATAATACTGCTATAAGACGTTGTGATAACACTTCTACTCGGCGAGCCGGCCGCCCGTGCATCCGCCGCCGCGCCGTCGCGTTGATAACCCTAGCGCGACCGCCGAGCGTAGGCATGAAAGGTGAAGTACCTCTACATACATGAAATTGACTTCTGTACCTATCTGTTTCGTGCTTCCACTCTATAGCATTTTGGAGGCGTATTTAAATGTATTATTGATTTCATCCGTTGTGATCTGCCGTACTCGTGGGTGACTCGTAGAGAACTATCACCGTCTGCACGGCGCGCTGTCGTCGCTGCGCGTGCCCGCGCTCGAGTCGCTGCGGCGCGAGTGTCGCGCGCGCTACTCGGACGCGCTAAGGGCCTACGTCACGCAGTACTTCGGCCGCCCGCTAGAGAAACTCACCCAGTTCTTCGAGGTGTGTGTCACGAGTCACGAGTCACGAGTCATCACACAACGTGCGTCTGTGTATTGTGCGTATTGTGTAACACCGCAGGGCGTGTCGGAGGCGGTCGCGTCGGGCGTGCGCGAGGACGAGGTGTGTTACCGCGCCGCGTTCAGCAAGCACGAGCTGCGGCGCGTGCTCGCGATGTATCCGGCTCACGAGGGTATGTGTGTGTAGCGGGATGGGTGTGGACGGGTGTGGACGGGTGTGGACGGGTCACGTGACGTCACGTCACATCCCGGTTACAGTTCGCAAGTCGCTGCACCGGCTGTACCGCACGGTGGAGAAGCACCTGAGCGAGGAGGGCGGGCTGCTGCAGGTGGTGTGGCGCGCCATGCAGGAGGAGTTCATCGCGCAGCACGTGGCGCTGCAGTCGCGCATCGGCGCGTGCTACCCGGCCGCCGGCCTGGCGCTGCCGCTCACCACGCAGGACATACTCGATGCCTTCTCGGACATCGCAAGGGAACACTGACTACCACTACCGACTACCGACGCTACTGTCATGTGCTCCGATGGCTATGTTTATAATATGTAACTTAACGTTATTTATCACTAATA
This sequence comes from Clanis bilineata, assembly GCA_036417725.1. Taxonomy (NCBI): domain Eukaryota; kingdom Metazoa; phylum Arthropoda; class Insecta; order Lepidoptera; family Sphingidae; genus Clanis; species Clanis bilineata. Next base: position 148,694 of record CM071159.1, read on the forward strand.
AATACTTTATGATTTGGTGTTTGACTCTTTGTGTATCTCACAAATATTTGTTATGGTTCTGAAGACAAATCGCAAAAATGGAATCCTTATAGTTTCGTCATGTGATCATATCCGATGGTGTGTCCGCGGTTTAGCTCAGCCTCTCATTACTAGAAAGCTGAAACCTGGTACGTGTATATATCGCCGTAAAATTGAAAATACCGTTAGATTGTGATGAATAATCTATCTTACGAGATTGTAAACTGTCCTAAACTGACGAAAAATTGTGAACCGAACATGCTTAAAATTTTATGTATTATTTTTTTTTTTAATAGCAGACACTGGCAAACGAGCAGATGGGTCACCTGATGGTAAGTGATCTCCACCGACCATAGTCACCCAAGACTCAAAAAGAATCATGGGTGCGTTGCCAATCCAAAAGGATGGAATGGAAGGGGAGAAAAATGGGATTGGCAAAGGGAGGGGGAATTGGGATACCGGAAATCACACTCCTCGAACGAAACGCGACAGCGAGCTGCCACTTCACGTCGGTTTTCTGTGAGACAGTGGTATCAAACCGATCGAGCCGGCCCATTCGTGCAGTAGACGTAATTGCCTACAGCGTGGCTCTACCACTCAAATTAAATTATCTAATCTAACCTAACCACTTCGATAGATTATTATTAACTGAAAAATAATGCGTTAAATTGTAAGCAGTATGCTAAGGCAGTATGTTAATGTTCACAATCTTTTGTCAAAAAGTCGTTTCGACAGTAAAGTAATTTTTTTTCATGATTACTCTCCATGGTGTGGTGGGTATTGTTGGATAGGTCGTTAAAACAGTGCGAGTTTGTTGAAACTGAGCTTTGTGTGCTAAGTGTCCGCACGGTAAACTAAACCAGCTAAGCGGTTGGTTCTGGAAATCGGGAAAAAAATATGGTCGTCATCTCATCGTCTGTATCCCGGAAGGGGCAGGCTTCCAGTATACTCGAGTTACTCTATGAGGCAGACAGAGGCGCACTAGCCAACTAGTACCCACATTTCGCCGAGCTTAGTTCCGTCTCAGATGTGATAGTTTAGGCGCACTAGCGAACCAGAATATTCACATTTCGCCGAGCTATGTATGTCACATTCTCATATTTCAGAAATATTTAACCGTACTTCGGAACCCGTGATCAGATATGCAGCATGCACTTGGACGACTTTTTATTTTTAGATCATATGAGATTAGAGTCTTGTTTTAAAATCTCCACGTAACAAAGAACTGTATCTTAGTGTGGAGTTAGACTTTAGGTGTGACTGTCAGGTAAACAATTATGAAAATTGTAATGGACGTAAACTATTTATTGCATTAAATACTATATTATAAATAAGCACAGCTCAGCTATTGTGAACAATGATAACGTTGAAAACGAAAACTTAGTTGATGAGCTCCTGTTGTGGGCGGTGGCGCGTCAAATGCTGATCTGGCTCATCACAGCGGCTTAGTCCAAACTCTTGGGCGGCGAGAAGTTCAGGTACAATAGTCCCGAAGCTTTGGCCTGCAAATAACAATGAATTTCTTTTAAACGGGTCTTGAACTACAAACTATGCTTAGTTCAAGACTCACAGGACAATATGGACCTTACTCATAAAAACATTTTCACTCGTCTTTTTGCTAAGATCAGCTTGTCACTTTTTTCCTTGTGTTACATTGTTTAAAAATGAAAGGGACAACCTATGGTTAAAGATAAGCGGCACTTAAATATTTTTATAAGAGGCATAATGTATGTGAAGTATTTTATGGTAATTTAGTTTTGCGTCAATGTGTAATTTGTCAGCACTAGTCAGCAGTGGACGTCAATGGCTGATGATGATAATGTAATATATCATTTTTAAATTCAATAACGCTCCTAGGTGGATTTATTCACAAATAATACTTAGTTTTAGGTTAGCCAATATTTTTTTAAACTCAATAGCAGATAATTTGAAGCACTCATTCTGGTATTCATAAAACAGAATCGCTGATCTGATCAATCCTGATTTTGAATCGGCAAAAATGGTTTTGTTTAATTAGAAATGGAGCAGTTAAGAAGACAGGGTGAAGATGTTTACCACAATGAATGTGCCGGTAGCGAAGGCGAGTCCGAGGAAGAGCGCGGTGTTGTAGCGGCGCTGGTTGGCGTCGTACTGCGCCTGCCACGAGCCGCGCGGCACCGGCAGCTCGTCCATCGTGGGCGGCTTGAAGTGGCCGTCGTGGTACCGACGCACTGCAACATTAAACATTATCACACATCACATATTACAATCACACAAAGACATTCAACAGTATAAATATTAAATCTCTTTGCAATCACATAATATAATATGTACTTGCTTACTACTACCTACTTTCTTTCTACCTGCCCTTATCCCACTTAATGTGGGGATCGGCGCAACACACTTTTTCAAGCAGAGGATTTGGCTTAGTTTTTATGACCGACCGCCTGCCTGACGTCAGCCCCCCATGAGGGATCCAGTCCCGGGCAAATTTAATTAGAAAATATGCTTTGCCCGACCTGGGAATCGAACCCAGGACCTCCTGGTCCACAGCCCATACATGCTGCCACTAGACCAAGGCGGCGGCTTACTACTACCTACATACATCTAAAACAATTGTGTACCACAATTCACTATCCAGTTGCCACTGAGTGACAATGTCTGAAGCTTTCAAATGTTAATTATCACCAAGTTTTGTTTGTACTTCAATGTTATTTTTGACTAACTTCAAAAAAAGGAGGTACTTAATTAGTCTCCTAACCTTTTGTATATATGTTATACAATATCTCAATCAAATATGGACTGATTTACAAGATTCTATTTGTGTTAGGTAGAGCTTATTCCAAGGGTGGTCTCATTTTCAGTCAGTGTGTTAAAGTTTTTTTGTCAACATGTAGATTACATGCATACTACTTACTAATGTTACAATGTTAGTTCAGTTATAAGACATATACATACATGTGATGGGGGGGGGGGAGGGAATCATGTTGCCCGACCTGGGGATTGAACCCAAGGCCTCAGGACGGTAGTTGTACCGAAATACAACCACACCACCAACGCAATCTTAATTATAACAATGCTATAGTTATTATAGTTTAAACAAATAACACTGTGCAATAAAAATCATCATCATCAGCCACAGGATGTCCACTGCTGAACATAGGCCTCCCCCAAAGATATCCAGATCCAGCAACTTTCAATGTAAATAAATGTTGCATATTGCATAGTGTTTTACTTGACCATTATCAGAGTTTCTTACGCATTCTTCCCTGGCCAAATACCCTTCTGAACAAGCTGTACAGTTAAAATTTGACAGAATCTAAATGATGTTTAAACATTTTATGGATTCAATAAATATTTTGATTTGATTTCTTCTTATGCTTTTGGTTTACAATGTAGTGGCAAAACTATGAAAACTACATATCCATTGCTCATCAACTTGTGTATGGTTTTTAGCTCTACTCGCTTCTCACTAATTGTTGGCAGTGGGACGGTGCTTTAAATTCTTCCAGCCAGTGTTGTGTGCTATACTGTCAAGCTAGCACAGCATGGTTGATGATAATGATTATAATAGGTAAGTAAAATATTGCTAAGAGACTATATATCACTACATAGTATATTACAAACTTTAAGTATGAGGGTAAATGTTTATAAACGGTGTGTATTCTATCCTGTGATCCGGTAGGTCCTAGGTATGGCTCGCGGCCTGTCCGTGATAAGAGATAACTACGAATTAGGTTATAACAAGGGATGTTATGTAACGTTCGGATATAACATTTTATTGACCACTAACACTGCAGCACATATTTTGATTTTACCCTATACAATCTAATGCGGACTAACTTCGATAATAATATAAACTTTACTAAAAGAAGTGCAAAAACGTCGCAGTGATAGGTAAATTAAAATTAAATTCAGTTTTACCTGATTGTTGAAGTAATCTAGACATAGCCTGGCGTGGCACAAACATTTTGTTAAATTAGTGTTTTCTTCTTGACTCGAATAAAAGTATTTATGTGAAAATCCTTGTAAATCAACAGGGAGTCTCTTCCACTTCCACAGCCACCAATATATAATCAATAAAGTATAGACTCCCAAGTAGAAGTGGTCGTTGCGCAACGCGACTAGTTGTCAGTTGACGAAACGGCTAACAGCTGAATCACCTGTAGCTAGTTGTTGAAATGTAACGCATCGAGCTAACAGCTAATAACCTCGCGGCTATAATAATTAATAACTGTCAACTGTCATCTGTGATCACGATAAAGCTGGCAACGGTCGTGACTCATAACAATAGTCATGGGCGTTAGCCTCAACGTACTAGCCTAGACTGACGACCTTTTTTTTTTGCTCGTCACCTTATATAACGATACCTGATAGTAAAGTTACTAAGTTTAGTAGTTTTAGTATTGCCTAACGACCTTGTTTTGTTTTTTTTGCTCGTCACTTCATTATAGTAATTATAGTAACGTTACTAAGCTTACAAGATAGCTGGAAGCTCTTTGGGCAGCAGCTGAAGCATCGATTATATTAGCACGATGCAACAACCACTAATGACATTGGATAGCTAGTTTAGTTTCGCTAATCATACATCCCGCTATTACTCACCTAATTAGAGGTGGGCTTATTTGCTTAAAATGGATGACAAACTTAAACGTTAACTTATTTAAAAAGTTGCTATTTTTTAGTTGCTATTATGCTTATCCACGGTCGTATGGCGTGTAGTGTGTGAACGAACGTTCCCGAATCTACGCCTATTGCGGTCATACAAACAAACTTTCGCTGTTGTGTGAATGCAATAGGCATAGATTCGCGATCGTTCGTTCGATTACTGTGTAGACAGCAATATACAATCTCGTAAAATGATGTCGATACAATACACTTGATCGCAATTAACTGTAAATGCATAAAATAGGTACAGAAGCCAATCTATATACAAAGTGCGCTCGAGCAAAACACACTTATACACCGTTCACTGACATGATATCTCGGACTGGTTGGGACAAGTGCGAGCACGAGTGCCACCCGCTTGAGATACGTGTCTGTAAACATTTTTGTTCAAAGATCGGGCAACATAAAATTTTAATATAACTGTTCAGTGGACGGTTGTTACCTATACACAGTATAAATATAGCTCAAGGAACATTATAAAAAATACCTTCACGAAATATGGTAATTCTACAATTTTTATCTATGGTCCATTGATGTATGAGCAGGAGACAATGAAAACCCTTGTTTTGTGAAGGTGTTTTGTTTTGAAAAAACACGTGCCTTTTCTTAAGCTGCGTCACCTGCACTGAAACATTACACAAAACACCTGAACAAAATATGTATTTTTTATTTATGGTCCATTGTTCTACGCAAGCATGCAAGGGACAGCTAAAATAGATGTTTTGCGTGTATGTTTTTGTGTAATGTTTTAGGAAAAACTAGTGCAGGAGACGCGGCTTTACCGTTTTCATTAAATCGTGCTTTGCATATTGGTTGGATTGTAAAATTATGCAACGAAACGAAAGCATTACGTAACTAATGCGAACACTATCGCCATCTATATTATTGTAACTTTTTTTACAAGTTTTGCAATCACAGTATATAATATATAGGTATAAACAGACTGGGTGACTAATGCCTACATTTACCACAAGATTGCCTTGGTGATAAAATGTTATCAATTTTTATTTACGAGAACTTTATTTTTGAGTTAGCATTAAACTTAATTTGCTTAACACCCTAAAAGCTTTTTTTTTGTTTTGAAAAACGTTACAATTTATCTGCTTACGTTTAAACGCCCATCTCTATTCATTTTTTTTTATTATTCTTAGCCAGGGATACAGAGTCCTTCAGCCGAATACATATTTTACTTCTAATCCTAATTCCTACTGCCTAGGGCCCTAGGCTAGAGCCTTGTTATATTTTTGAGCGGTATCTAATTATTCGATAAAATGATATAAACAATTATCAAACAGATGGTAAATCGGTATGTTTTTCCATAAATAATTTAAACGGCTCGCTGCGCACTGATGACATTTGGTTTTAGAGCATTGCATCGAGCTCGATACGAATTCGATTGTCAGATTTTTTCCAGTTAGGGCTACGGTATCTAGTATCTCCTAACTGAGCTATCGCTGAGAAAGTTAAAGCTGTAGATGAGAATGTTAAAGCTGTGGATAAGAAAGATAGAAAGCGATTTCTAGTGCTTGAAATCTTTTGTAGTTTTGTACAAAACAAAAGCCCTAAAAATCTATACGGAGCGTACGTAGATGGAGGATAACAGCTACGATACCCAACGCACAAGTAACATACACTCTTGGGAAAGGCTATTATTTAGCTGGATATTAAAAAGGCTTATATATGTATAAGTGATGAGTTCGCTTTTCATTATGAATTTATGGGCCAAATTTCTCTAGGCTCTTTATATTTTCTTGCTTGTTTGTAGTTGTAGGTACCAAAATATACGTCCCTAATCCTTTTCATAATATATATCAATCATAAGGTGAACATAAGTAAGGCAACTTCCTCCAAAAGATTTCCAGACCTTTATCAGGTCATCTGTCTGCGTTGCAAGTGAATTTAATCTAAGAAAGCTTGCCCATTTGCCCCCTCTTCTATAAAAAAAGCGATATGCAGAGGCTCGCACTGTATACCTCGCCCAACGATCTGATAGCGGAAACTGGGTCCATGGTGCCACATCCCGGTTTAAAGTCATATTGACACTCAGAGACATCATACTCTTGGAGGAGCCTGGATTCGATGACGCGTTCACAGAGCTTCATGGTATAGCACATAAGCTTAATGCCGCGGTAGTTACCACAATCTTGAACACTGCCCTTATCCTTGTATACATGAGTTATAAAACTCAACCGCCAAAGTTTTTTTTGTGTTCAGTATGTGGTTGGTCGTCAACATGGCGTCAAACGGGCCTTAGCCACCGCTTGTTTTGCTGTGTTTTTGGCCGCTCGGTACGCAACGCGATCTTTAGGAGATGTGGTCGCTCGCCACACTTTGAAACGCGCCTTTTTCTCTCGAGTCGCACCCCGAACTATATCGCTCCATCATCATCATCGTCTCCCTATCAAAGACTCGACGTCCCTTGGTGACGCCGCGTTTCGACCTGCCAAAAGTAGTGATTGCTGACTGTATCCCTTCCCACTGTTACTCCGCGGAGCCAGCCTTTACACTCGCGAGTTGAGTAATGGCAGCTTCGCGGAAGTCCAGCCGTCTAGGGTACCATTCAGCAACCACCACTTTACTTTCGGCAGTCGTCGCTCGGCCACTTTGTTTTGCGGTAGGTACTACCTTTACCTTCATGTCGAGGAGGCTGAGCTGAGGCGCGAGACTTCCTCCGGGAAAACCTTGCAGTTGGTCACCTTACTGATGTGAGATCTCTTCAAGAGCAGATAATCTATGTATTTGCGATGAGTGTTTCCTACTTTTGTACGTGATGAGGTGCTCAGGCTTATTTTGCAAGAACGCATTCCAGGTAGCCAAGCCTGAAGCGGCGCAGGCTCTGAGAATTGAATTTCCCTCTGCGTTATGTGCTCCAAACCCGTAATTGCCCTGAACCCGCCCATACATAAGTGCCGGAGTTCCCACCAACGTGACTATTTAGGTATTCACCCACCACAATCTTCCGGGATTTGTTGCCCTTCCATCGCGTTTCTTAGAGAAACGCGATTTTCACCCGACGTTTCGACTACATCCGCGAGCTCTCAGCATCATCCGGTGAGAGAGCCAATGTTCCAGGTGGCGAAGCGGAACTTTGTTTGGTACTCGCGTCTTTAGCCACGCTCGTACGCACTTGACACAGGTTTAGGGCGATCTAGCTGTGCGTCGTTTTTCGGCAACGCATTATACGTTTCTTTTCTCTTTCTGTTCGTACCCATTATGATTTGACGGAGTTAGGTATTATTTGGGGCGACCCGCCGTCTGACCCCCACAACCTGCGAAACAGGAACCTAAGTTTCGCCAGCGCCTCGTCAGTTGAGACAGCAGAGTGTACCACGTGCAGGTGAAGTTGGCTTTGAACCTAATGTAGTTAGTGGCCTACTTACACCCCAAGTGGTCCATTTACACACCTATTTTCTCTGTGTACTGTGATCGGTATTTTCACCCGATTGTTTTACAATAGTATTTGTTCATATTATGTAATCCGGCTGGTTCGCATGCGTCTTTGAAATCTATGATCATTTGATACGCACAACGGCACAAATTATTGGATATTAGTTATTTGTTCACTTACATTTTAAAGCAGGATTGTTTAAGCAGTTGATTAATAAATCTATTCATATCGCTGTTAGATATAGAGCCGATGTAATATATTATTCATCATGCTGATAAAACTCATAAAACTAGGGCGTGTGGTCTGGTAGAGTTCTATCAACGCAGTGTGGCGCGGTGTGGCGATGACGCGTGTCACTCGAACGCTACGAGATTGTAGAGAATGCCAACAAACGAGACGAAATTCACATTCATCGTGTTGACTGTTGACTCCGCCATGCCACTGCGAGCCAATAATATCAGTCCGAGCGCGAGATTGGGGCGAGTCGGCCGTGCGCGCTTCCACGACTCACTCCTTTGTTTACTTTGTATTGAAACAAATAACTCAACGGATGTCAACATAAGATAACAGTGTATAACATGGGAAGTGATCTGGTATAAAATGGAGTGGTTGAAAGGGATGGCGGGTCAGTGAAAAGAGATGAAAGTAGTCCGTCAGTAATGGCACGGCCAGGAGCGGAAGACGCCGGTGATGGCGGTGATGATGTGGAGCTGCGGCTGCGGCTGCGGCCGGATTGCTTGCTGGAGACGGCGGAGGAGCGGCGGCAGCGCTGGCGCAGCGTGTACGTCATCTACTTCACCATGTTCCAGATGTCGCTCGGCTTCAGTATAGTGCTCACGGGCGTGTGGCCCTACCTCGACAAGGTTCGCGCCGCACACACACACACACATACACATACACACACAGAGATTATATCTAAAGCCGCGTCTCCTGCACTAGTTGTTCTCGAAACATTACACAAAAACACATACACAAAACATTTGAGCTGTCTCTTGTTAGTCAGCTAGTAGTACAATACACCATAGATAAAAATACATGTTTTGTGTAAAGTTTTAGTGCAGGAGACGTAAGATACATTAACGCTTTTGTTAGTAAACATAACACGCCGGACACGAAAAATACACGAGACTGTAAAGGCAGCCGCACGTCACACTGCACACATCAATTTATGTAATAATAATATTATGTCAACAAATTAGTTAATTGTCACAGAGTGCTTTGTATATAATCTATACTAATATTATAAAGCTGAAGAGTTTGTTTGTTTGTTTGTTTGTTTGATTGAACGCGCTAATCTCAGAAACTACTGGTTCGATTTGAAAAAATCTTTTTGTGTTGGAATGCCCAATTATCGACGGTGGCTATAGGCTATATAACATCACGCTATGACCAATAGGAGCGGAGCAGAAATGAAAAATGTTTAAAACCGGGGAAGCTGATATCTCAGAAACTACTGGTTCGAATTGAAAAATTCTTTTTGTGTTGGATAGCCTATTTATCGAGTATGGCTATAGGCTATATAACATCACGCTATGACCAATAAGCGGATCAGAAATGAAAAATGTTGAAAAGACTATATTTCAGAAACTACTGATTCGAATTGAAAAATTTGTTTTGTGTTGGATAGCCTATTTATCGAGGGTGGCTATAGGCTATATAACATCATGCTTTGACCAATAGGAGCGGAGCAGAAAGGGTAACGGTTTTTTTCTACCTGCCCTTATCCTATCTTAATGTGGGGTCGGCACAGCACACTTTTTCAATCATGTTGCAGAGAGATTGTTATCACCACTGAAATAAGTAGAGGTAGATGCAAGGGTGCGAAGATTATAGGTACCTATTCTTATTTACCTCTAGTACCTACCCCAGTTTACTTCCATTCAAAGATATTAAATTATATACTGGTCTTGCATTGCATTGCATTAACTACATCGCGATTCCCGTGCATCTCGGCCTCTCGGGTTGTTGCGCTTTGATCGGTTTGTTTTTTCTTTGTATCATGATCATGATTCATGAGTATGACTCATCAGACTCATGGTCATGACAAATTGTTGCCCGCTTTACTATTTCACGTCTTTATTATCCTAGAGAGTGTTATTTAACTAAACAGATGTCTTTTCGTCTCATTCCCTACTCGGTGTTATTTCTTTTTGTCTTTTGATTTTGTTTAGTCACGTGACACTTATTACGAGGAAGTAAATACCTTATCGAGAGTGGTAATTACTTAAACTTGCTCCATTACGATTAGGTGTTACGTGTTATACTTACAAATTAATTACTCGTTTATAACGCCGCGGTCGTGATAATAAACGTACAAATGGGAGTGACTAGTGAGTCGAAACCAAGTCATTAGAATTATGCGATAGAACGAGTGTCGCAGCCCGCAGCCACTGGACTTAATAACATTGTTTTGTTTCTTAACTGACTGCCTCGGTGGCGTGGTGGTATTTTGGTACGATTACGGTTCTGAGGTCTCGGGTTCGATCCGCGGGTCGGGCAAAGTGATATTGGATTTTTCCATATCAGCCCGGAGTCTGGAATTTGTGCCCGAAATGGCGATAGGCTCGCCCCCTATCACATCTGGGAGGGAACTAAGCTCGGCGAAATGTGGGTGTTCTAGTTCGCTAGTGCGCATCTGCCTACCCCTTCTGGGATACAGGCGTGAGCTTATGTTTTATGTATGTTTCTTATAGTGTATATTGTATAGTTTGTGTTCTAAAGACGGTCAGTCACTGGCGTAACTACAGGGTGGCATGGCGGGCAAAATGCTACCTCTAATCTATGTGACCTCGGGCTGAAAAAGCCTCGGCAAAAAGGGCTCCATCTCATGAATTTGCCACGGGCCTCAAACAGTAGAGTTACCCCGCTGCGATCAGTGTCAATTGGCGGGCTCAGCTGGTTTCCGTTCTCCCAGTACCGGCTGAGTGTTGATGGCGCGGTGCGGTGCGGTGTAGGCTGTAGACTGTGATTACTGTGAACAAGTGACGTACGTCAGAGTCCGGAGATCATTGCGCCCGCGACCGTGCCGTGTTCGCGCTCTGAGTGGTTGCAGGAGCAATATCAATGAGCTTCACCTCAAACTCAGCTTTTAGAATAGTAATTGTGAAGATCCAGCATCACATAAACCATAGGCATAAACATTATATTCGGCGAAACACAATATTATAAATAATCATAATTTTATACAAGATGGGGCTAAAGAGAAAGTGGGTCACCTGATGTTAAGTGATCACCGTCGCCCATAAACATTCGCAATACCGGGGGAATCATGGATGCGTTGCCCGCCTTTGAGGTAGATTATTCTTGTAGGTCCATTACTCGTAACACAGCCGCTGAAGGCTGATTATTTTCTCCTCGTTCGTTATCAGTATTGTGCTGTGGCCTGTGGGCCTCACAGAAGGGAACTCACACGTGATGTGTGTCGGTCCGGACCTACTATTGAGTAGTATCGTAGTATAGTATTACTGGGTAGTGTCCAGAGGTCACAGGTCGCCCGCCGCGCCGCCCGCCGCGTACTTATGTATATTTATCAGTCACGCAATATTTTGTACTATTTACATACATAAGTACATACATAGACTCAAGCCTGTATCCCCGAAGGCGTAGGCAAAAGCGAACCAGAGAACTAGATCACCCACACCTCGCCGCGCTCATTTACGTCCTTTACGTCCCAAATGTGTTAGGGTGCGAGCCTATCGCCATATCGGGCACAAATTCCAGACTCCGGGCTGATACTGACAAATTCAATATCACTCCACCACGCCACCGAGGCAGTCTACTACTACTACAGTTGTACTATTATGTATTATACCTAAAATGTTATAAACACGAGTTGTGCAGTGAGTACTAATAAATGATTACTCTTTATTGTAAGAGACGTGTCCCGTTGGCGTGGTGGCATTGCGAGCGCGGCAGGTACGCGGTACCTACGCCCATCGTTTTGAGGTCTCGGTATCAGTTCAGAGTTAGGAATTTGTGTCCGATATGGCGATAGGTTCAGCGGTCAGCCCCTGTCGCACATGGTACCTACGGAAATTAGCGCGGTGAAGTGTGGGTGTTCTAGTTCGTTATTCTTCTTACCGTTCGGGGAGACAGACGTGAGTTTATGTATGGATGTAGTATATAAATATTATATTATGAATATTTGTGTTAATCTACGGTGAAAAGTAACGTGATACTTACCTACATATGGTAGCATACACTCGCAATATGCGCCGAGTTGACAGAATAGTATTACTTTGTGAAAAATCTTATAGTCCATAGTCCATAACTCGCTAGATCGATTATTTATTTGTTGTTCTTTTCTCCTGTCATCTTGTCACTTTCTGTTTACTATGTAGCTATGTAGGGTATCTCGATAAAAATGCATTATATCCGGACTGACTGATTCATTACCACTCAGGGTAAACCCTGTATGCCTGTATATTGTAAGATGAACTACAGGCCACAGCGTCTTGTATCATCGTAAACAACCAATCAATGACAATGCAATAAATGACATGAAACGCCACGTTTGAAGATGGTGGAAAGAATTTGTGTGAACTGTGGAAAGTCACATTTTTATGATTAAAACTTGAAACACAGCAGTAAACTCTGAAGCCGCGTCTCCTGCATTAACACATTACACAAAAAAGATGGGTTAGAGAAGTTTGTGTAATTTTGTCCTAGAAAAGACTTTAACGGGTGCGAACATAAGTAGACGTTTTGATATGGAAGACTTTAAAAAGTATGAAGCCTTCTTTACTTATTATAGTGAAACTTAAACCCGTGAAGAATTTTACAATAGCAATACTTTATAAACTAAAGCATGATAAATTATTAGAATATGAATACTTTCTTCATTTCTACCTGCCCGTATCCCACCTCAATGTGGGGTCGGTCCAAAACACGTTTTCAAGCATGTTGTAGAAATGATTTGGCATAGTTTTTACTACCGGCTGCCAGCCTGACGTCAACTCCTCCTTTGGGACTCCAGCCCGGGCAAATCGAATAACAAAAATTACGATATGGTTAATATACTATATACTATATATAATATATACATGCGTACTGTAACATTTTGCAAGTATGTATTATGCTTTGCCTTTTAGAAATAAGTATTGGTGGTGATAACTTTGCATAAGCTTACTCGCTGTCGCTGTACATATACTGAAGTGTTTATAATTTATATCGATCCACACGGTTTCAATACGAGTGTCTTATCGTAATTAGGTTATTGACCTGTCACCACTCACCACTCCCCGTCACCACTCACCAGTGCGGCGCGTAACTCGAGTAATCTGTGCTTACTCATTGAAGACGTTTACTTTCACAAGGAGTGCTCCTAATCTAATCCCTCACGAAGATTAAAAAATAGGTCAGATATTTTTTGATAGTTGTAATCGCTGTAAATAAAATAACAAGTAAATAAAAGAACTGTACATACATATTATATGTCTAACGATATGTATTATATTTTAGATTGTAGAAGTAAATAGGCCGATAATAATATTGCGCTAAAGACTAGCAAACGAGCAAGTAGGTCACCTGATGGAGCCGATGGTAAGTGCACTCCACCGCCTATAGATACCTATTGATATATTTGATACCACAAGAATTATGGGTACATGCTCATTTTAAAGCAGGGAAAAGTGAAAGAGTACGGAAAATAGAGCCGCCAGAAATATCACTCACCGAATGAAAAGCATCAGCGAGCTTCCACTGTACGTCGCGTCGGTTTTTTTTATTATTTTATTAATTTATTTTACTTGCCAAACATTTACTCCTTTTCCTGTGAGACAGTGCCCAGTGGTATGAGGTATCATGACGCGACGACACGACACAGTGTACGGCCGGCAGCGTGGCTCTACCACATAAACAGTAAATGCGGGTAGACACTAGAGTTCACTAGACGCTCTCGATACCCATTTTTGTGTATGTCGTGCATGTTAAGCGCAGGTAAGCGCTCTTTTCAAGAATAAAAGTAATACGGTGTACTCGGGTACATATTGGTAGGTGCGTCGCAGGTGAGACGTGTTTATTCCCCAGGGTGACGCGCGGCGTTCCCGAGCATCGCTCGGCGCGCCAGACTGCATAGTGTAGTGCAGCCACCGCGTCAGTGCCCAGTCGTGACTCATGCCACATCTAAATATATCTACCCTATACAGTCTACATGTCACTGATGTCACTCTTAATTGAAGCGATCAGAATTTTGGCTCACATTCACATTTGTTAAATCGCAGTAACACTGATCGTTTAACTACTCTATTACCTTTGTTAGGTGATCTCTTGGATTTTGATGATTAAATTATTTTATATTATTCTCTAGAGCTGTGTTTGTTGTCTTAAAGTGATGTGGTTTAATGCATCAAAGTTCAGAGAATACGGACAGTATAATGTGGAAAAATTGTAACCGGTGATCTTTGATGAATTTTGTTTGGTGCTTTAGCTGGATTTGTTCGGTCGATTAGCATCGTTCGGCGTCGCACTAGAAAGAATTATCGCCATTATCCCAGCAGGACCTTGAGATCATTCACATATAGATCTCATGGTCATTGTGAAAACATAATTACTCTATTTACCTTGAAATTGGCTAAATCATCGCATATGCGTGGAAGCCATTATTTTTAAAAGAAGAAGCAGCAGAAGAAGGAGGTCTCCCTTCATTTTATTACTAGATATCTTGAACATGGGAATATAGATTCCAGACATAGGTCTGGGTGGGTCCCACAATCCATTATTTTCTTTGTTTTTGGCAGCAAAATAGAAGTAGGTGAGAATTGTTATATAGGTAATAAAACGGAAAATGGATTTGTAGATACTATAACGTGTAGACTATAGGTAACAGGAAACTTGGTACCTTCGTACTTACTCACGTTCATATTTTATCAATATTATAAATCGAAGCTTCATTACTTAACGATATATGTATCATTAACGACGAGATTATAAATCCAAAGATTAGAGTATTTTGGACGATAGTCTTCTTTTGTTCATTTGTGACCATCAATAATGACACTCATAGTAGTCTACTTGGAACAGGTGCAGCTCAACTGGACATTCGTATCAACGTATGCAATGTATCTTTAAAGTGAAACATTCAGATAAACATAATATGTCATTTACTAATGGCCACTTACGGCTCCGCGATAAATTTATATTTCACTCAAATCTTGATATAAAGATAGCAGTGAGCTGGAGGATAAATCGAGATAAGGTGTAACTATTCTTAACAGCGCTGCAAGTCGCCCTTCATCATCATCATAAGCCACAGGACGGCCACCGCTGGACATAGGCCTCCCCCAAAGATTTCCAGATTGACCTGTTGGAAGCGGCCTACATCCAGCGACTTCCTGTTAAGTTGTTAAGTCGCCCTTACAGTTTTAATAATATAATATAACCATATATGTAGATAAAATGAATACTGGAGTGCTTATTCTATCTACACCGAATTGTAACCTAATTTAAAAACGTAGGATGTCCATCTCAAGTTCACAAGTACAAGTGCTCATTACCGGATCCCCGCCCGAAGCGAGCGTGACTATAATGACAACGAATTACATGTTTCGTGATCTCGTCAATCGTCGCTCGGTGTATTCTTTTTGACGACTTTGACTTTGGAACTTTGTATCTTTGTCGAATGATTATACAAGAATAAGAACATGTTTGCTAAAGTTACATTGTATCTATTGTTCTTTTCACTTCATGTATTAATTAAGTATATATATATATATGTATTAATTAAGTGACAGCTCTCTACATACGTGATTGATTCTAATGTTAAATAATATCATTATCATATCATACCATTGATATGATGCAGATATTATAATAGTTTTGTATACCAAGAGTTCTTTAAATTTACTTAAATTTTATACGTTGGATTATATCTTATTAAGTCAATTGAATAATAATAAAATGAATGATGGTGTGATTGTACAGCTGGAGCCGGGTGCGCAGAAAGAGGTGCTCGGGTTGGCGGTGGGCGCCAATCCTCTGGGACAGCTGCTGGCGTCGCCGCTGCTGGGGCTGTGGGCCAACCGAGCCGGCAGCGCGCGCGGCCCGCTGCTCGCCACACTCGCGCTCTTCGTGCTGGCTAGCACGCTATACTCGCATCTCCATCTGACGAGACCCTACGCCAAGTACTGGATGCTGTTCGCCAGGTTCCTCGTCGGAGTAAGCTCCGGTACGTACGTTATAGTCAACAGCGGGGTATTCATTTTAATTTTTTGAACATTGAATTGGTGAGGTTGCAAGTTGCAGCAAACATCGCAGTGGCCCGCTCGTACCTGTCGGCGGCGACGCTGGTGTCGGAGCGGACGCGCGCGGTGGCGGCGGTGTCGCTGGCGCAGGTGCTGGGGTTCGTGGTGGGGCCCGCGCTGCAGGCGGCCGCGGCGCCGCTGGGGCCCGGCGCACCGTACGCGCCGCCCGGACACCCCGAGACTATTCTCCGGCTGGACATGTACACCGCCGCCGGCTGGATCAACGCGCTACTCGGACTCCTCAACTTTCTGCTGTTTCTGCCGTGGTGCTTCACCGAGAGGAAGATCGCCGCGCGCGAGGCCATGATAGCGCAGGGGAAGGACTCCGGTAACTTCATTGGAAATAATTTTCTGGGGATATTATAACGATCTATATTTTTATAATGGAAAATCTGTTACAACAGGAATAGTATTAACAACTTACTCAACAACAGTCATAACAACTGTCAGTACAAATAGTCTTGATCCCACACTAATATAAGAGGGTTGTGCCATGGCCCCGTGGGTGTAAGAAACTACTCGAGAATTTCGATCTTATAGCACTCAGACCCTAAACAAATATTTTTCTGCATGCGAGGACCTTTGACTTCACAGCCGGCTCCTCGCCTGCTGCGCCACGGAGGCTGACGATAATAATTTCTCTATTATATAATAAATGGACTTAAAATAACAGGCATAGACGATATGCCTGTTATTTTAAGTCCATTTATTTCTATTCCACAACCACACCAACCAGCATATTTTTCTTTATCAGACTTCCTTCGTAACGGAAATGCTATAGTTTCATTAATCCTCATCCTTCAAATGGTTACAGAGAAAGAAGCGTTAAAATCCTTGAAGCCAGACTTGATCAGCAGCTGGACGCTGGTGGGCGCATTCTTCGTGCTGGTGTTCAACTTCGTGCTGCTGGAGACACTGGCCACATCGCTCACCATGGACCAGTTCGCGTGGGACAAGCGGCAAGCGCTCGAGTACATGGGCGCGCTTATGAGCGCCGGCGCCGTCGTCGCTTGCGCAACCTTCGCGCTCATCTCACCACTCACCAAGATATTCGAGGAGCGGTACTTTAAGTTTTTGCGTTTTGCTTCTTTCATCTATAATTATGTGTATAGTGTGTAAGCAAATATGTCATCTAATTGGTCTCAGTTTATGAATATCAATGATGTCCTGTCGTTAATTAATTATTGTCTTAAAGAAAAGGATAATAAAATGAGAGGGGTCTCGGGCCTCCTCTATTAATGAGAGGGGTTAGGCCTTAACCTAATCTAATATGGTGAATTTGTGGTTGTCAGCGCATTACTGTTATGGGGCGGGTTCCTGTTGACGGGCATGGCGTCGGTGCTGTGCATCCCGTGGGGCCCGGGCCCGCCGCCGCTGGCGCCGGCCGACGCGGCCGAGGCCGGGGGCGGGTGCCCGCAGCGCGCGCAGCCCTGGTGCGCCTCCTCGCGCGTGCTCACGCTGCCGCAGTTCCTGCTCGGGTACGCGTGCATCTCCGTCGGATACTCGCTCGGCGTCACCCTCATACAGACCATATTCTCCAAGGTGCTGGGACCGAGGCCTCAGGTCAGTCACATTTTCACCTGTCTTTTATAAAGCAGTCAGTTCAAGAATCCCATAAGTTTGCGTACGAGGCGGTGAAGACGAGGACGATCAATTTGCTTATATAATATGATGTGCGACAACAGTAATATCACTTTATTGTCTATACGAGTATATTACCACTGTATATAGCCAGTTGTAGACTGCCTCGGTGGCGTGGTTGTATTTCGGTAAGACTACTGTCCCGAGGTCTCGGGTTCGATCCCCGGGTCGGTCAAAGTGGCATTGGATTTTTACATATCAGCCCCGAGTCTGGAATTTGTGCTCGATATGGTGATAGGCTCGCCCCCTATCACATCTGGGACGGAACTAAGCTCGGCGAAATGTAGGTCACTAGTTGGCTAAGTCGCCTCTGAGTACCCCTTCGGGGATACAGGCGTGAGCTTATGTATGTATGTATATAGCCAGTTTAAATGTCGTAAGTGAGAAGTGTATAGCTACACAATTTTGTGCGAGTGAGCTCTAGTAAGACTGTCGACGTGGTCAGTGTGATGTGATGTGGTGATGTGGTGTTGCGTGTTGTGGTGCCAGGGCGTGTGGATGGGCGTGCTGACGGGCGCGGGGTGCGTGTCGCGCGCGCTCGGCCCCGTGTTCGTGTCGGCGGTGTACGCGCGCCGCGGCCCCGACCACACGTTCGGCGCCACCGCCGCGCTCACGTTCGCGGCGCTCGCGGCGCTGCGGCTCGTGTACTCGCGGCTGCGGCCCCCGCCGCTCGTACCGCCGGTGCCGCCGCCGGTGCCGCCGCCACAAGAGCTGCTGCCGCTCAACAAGTGTGACGCCAAGGAGGCCGGCACGTGACGATCGTCACGCGGACACCGAGCCGCACCACTTTTCATTTAATTATAACTCAACCAGTTTCCTACTTCTTCTAATAATGCAAGCATAATACGGGACTACCACGCTGACTCAATGAATGTTTTTCTTCACCATTATTGAGTGAGCGATATTTAACAAAGATACACAGATGTGAGAGAATTCTCACATGAGTAAAACCATATTCCAGGACGATTAAATAGACGGGTTCAGATTTGATATTAATTGTCGTTACTCACGTGACTTAGTTCTGTAGATAGTCACAGGCGACTCGGCCTCCGGTGGCCCATACGCTTATGTAACATATACATATATGTGTCGCCTCCGACAGGTTAAATTTGTTTTTCTCGTTATTATCTACATATGTAGGTAAACAAATCAGTGTTCAATAATATGCTGCAGTATTTATGTATAATACGTTTTCCCTAAAAACACAGTAATAATAAATGAACTTTTTAACATTGTATCGGTCCCGGTGGTATGAGGAATGTTTATTTAAAACCAACACCGACAGCGTGCGTCCACTGTTCGTATCGTACGACTATTTATAGGCAGAACAAAATGGATGCCGCATTCCGTGTCAATGTTTACCTTTTTGAATATAAGATATGAGTTATACAAAATCCTCGAATATTGCGGGTTATATATCGGTAATTAATTAGGTTATTATAATGTAATTTAAATTACATTGCTTCAACAATGAGTTTTAAATGCTAAATGAAAGAGCAAGGCAGGTCGTCGCTGTTCATTGTCCGCGTGATAATGTAAAACGTCAGAATTTACATACAAATAAATAAAACATATATATGGGACTCACGTGATTGAGGGGCGTCCTGCAGTGGCGAAGGGTGATAATTTTTAAAAGGGAAGGTGATACTAATCTGTTAATATTCCTGCTACGTAAATATGAATCCTAAGATAAATCTCTTAGTCCACTATTTGGGAAAGGGAAGCCGGTAGGAATCGAGTTATATGGACACTTCGCCACTGGCGTCTTGTCACTTATATTAGGTGACTTTGTGAGTCGTGGTCGCGTGACTGGCGTGTGTTCTCGAGGCGCGAGGCTATTAACTGTTTCTTCACTGGTATTGAGATTTGAGTCATTAATAAATAATTTGACTCATTGCTCCATAGGCTGTAAAAAATGCGAGGTCTTGTAAACCTCGATAACTTGTAGGTAATTCCATCATTCATAATTCATCAGCGCCTTCCATATAAGATGTTTCTACTAACTGGCATGCCAATATAACACATAACATTACATATAACAAGCCAATATAACAAGTTTAAAAACTTAACTGACCGACTTCCGATTTACCAATCGTGACCAAATGTATATGGGACCACCCTTGTAATAAGCTATATCGAACACAAAAAGAATTTTGAAAATCGATCCACATTTGGCGGAGATATCGAGTAACATACATTAAAAAAAATACCGACGAATTGAGGACCTCCTCCTTTTTGGGAAGTCGGCCAATAATTCTGTAATATTGTATTTGAAATATTAATTGTTATTCTTTAATGCTTAATGATTGTAACTTAAGCGACTCCATTCTCTCTAGAAGTTTAGATGTCTAAAAAGAAATAGTAAGACTGATGGGTGCGTACTGCGTATGTATGAACAATGAGCTTGTGAAGATTGGTTCTATGTGTCAGACAAGAGGCTTTGTCAAGTAATCCTATTACCTATGTATTGTTTCCACTTGCCCTTATCCTAAGACAACGTGGGGTATGGTCCACATAACATTGATTTTCAACTAAACATAAGAAAGTACTGCCTTAGTTTTTTGTGATTCAAGTCCTAATTGGGTAGGTGGAAACGACCCTAGTAAAATACTTGTATAAGCGACATGTAATAGCAAACAACGATAGAAGAGTGACGTGGCAATAGTAAATACACATTATAATTCTATGCTAAGTAGTTCAAGGGTGTTGTAACTGTTTATCGTGGTATACATGTCTGTGTTCTAATGTAAATGAAGTGATACGGTTGAAGCCTGAAGGTCGACCAGGGTATAATGCAATAAGTATTATTATAAACGACGCGACGCGACGCAACGTGGTGTATCTATGATTGTAATTCTGTTTAAAATATGCATTGTGTCTTGCTACTGAACAGCATATGGTAGGTACTACACGACACGTAATGCTTCAGTGTACCTACTTGCTTAATACTAATAAAACAGTACCCCTAGTACGAGTTTATTTTGACAGTTTTCGATTAATGAAAACGACAATAGTTTGCGTTTTTTCCATACATTTGAATAGAAGCGCCACTTTGCGGAAACTACAACGAACTAAAAAATGTATGGAGAAACTGTAAACTATTGTCGATTTTGTTATTTGAGAAAAACTTGCACTTAGGGTACAGTGCACTGATATACGTAGGTATATAGAGGCAATAGAGGTCACTGCAACAGATGCTACTTTTCATAACTTTCCGCGAGGATTTTCACGTTCCTATGGGATTTAGGAAATCCCTATACGCCGTTGTGCCACGTTGCGTCGATTGAAGCTCGATTGTCTAAATGTTAAATACGAACATTGTTAAGTATGCTAGTCAAGTTGGCTGCTAGTTCAAAACGTTTGTTGGAACTGTCATGCTAAAGCCACGTCTCCTGCCCATGTTTTTTCGAAACAAAACACAAAAAACACTTACACGAAACAATGGTTCATTCTTTCCTGCTCGTGTAAAATAAAATAAAATAAAAATCTTTATTGATCACGTAGGCATGTAAAAAAGCACATATAACAAGTCAACACAAGTAAATTTTAAATTAAGATTAATATAATTTACATTATCTCGCTATAAATTTGTAGACAGGCAGGCAAGTATAGACATAATAACGATGGGATGGCTAAGATAGGGTGATAAGGGGAGATAGGAATAGAGTGTAAGGGAATGGGTTGTATGCGAATGGCATATGGCAGGAATGGTGGCAGGGGATTGACTGGAAATACTGGAAGCAGTTGGGATTGGTGCATGAGGTCCTATCCTAGCTAACCTACCAGCCTTTCTCTAGCTACCTACGGATAACGACCCGAAGAAGAAAGGCAGAAAGAAACTCCGGGCTTATTTTTTCATCATCATGTATGTATATTTAACAATGGACTATAGACAATTTTTTAGAAATACCAAGTTTTGTGTATTGTTTTAGTGCAAGAGACGCGGCTTAACTTGAGCTCGCCGCGGCTAGCTCGATTTGTAAACGTGTTTTGTACCTACTGTACTTGGTAGTTGGTACTACAGCGGCCCGTAGCGTACAAATTTCATAGACGCGCATCGAGCTCGAATACGTTTACGATTGTTAGATTTTTTTCCTGCTCGGGCCGCTGGTCTACATGTCCATTATTAATCGAAGACTGAAATCATAACTATTCATAAAAACAATATTACATAGCCTCCTTCTGGGGCACTCGGGTTACGATACGTACCCGAGGTATGTACATATATACAGGTTTTATAGTAAGTTAAATTATACGTTAAGTTATATATATATAAAAGTTAAGTTAACTTATATGTATAATTAGTTATAGTATATTATGGAAAAGGGGTATCTATTTGTACTTTGTACTTGTCTTTTTGTATATACATAATAATCTGCATACCCTTAGCATTTTGTGCTCAAGTTACAAGTATTGTAATGAATACAACGACGACGTGAAATATTTTTTATTTTTGTATGTATCATAGAGTTTGGTTAAGTGGTGGCAGGTGGTATAGTTATATTGTTGTAGTTTATAAATAAAATGTTTTGGTTATATTCAGTTGTTCTTATTACGTATCATATAGATTCATTACGAATGATTACCTATAGGTAAGCCGTAAGTTCTTTCACCATTTTTCCTGATATTTTATTATTATAGAGTGTTAAACTTTTACAGACTATACATCTTTCACTGTAGCAACTATTATAAAATAACACACTCACACATGTAAACTACATACCTATTATAATTGTGAAATTACATATTCAATGCTGTACATGTACGTTTATTACCATCATAGCATACGTATGCGATGGTACGTGTAGCATCCTGGCAACATCCGAGATAGAATTTATATGTCATCGCATTCCCGTCTCATAAAACTTATTTTTTATACTTATTAACACTTATTAATATTAATTTATAATCGTTACGATTATGGTAGCTATTACAAGATGTATTTTTATTATTAGTGTTATTTCAATCACATAAGATCATGGAATTCGTTTGATAGTAATAATACATCTCCCAATATTATCACAGACTAACTTACAAACTTACATAATTTCTTATAAACTAAAAGTAACTCACTTAAGTACTATATGCAGGTAAAGTACTGCCGTTAGGGAGTTTCCTACATGTAATGTTATTGTTTATTATTAGTATTAAGTACATCATTTGGTAACTAATAATAAATACATTGGATAATATTCATAATATTTACATAATTCATTACAGGCCACACTGTGTCTGTGTGTACTAAGTACATTGCAGTCTTTGAATAAATCTTATCAATTAACAAGATCAAAATTGTAAATTCTGGTCAACATGCATCCTTTTCGGCATAAATGCTTTATATGAGTCAATAAGTTAAAAGAAAATAAAATCCTATTTAAAATATACGCTCAAAAAAAAAGGGAGAAACAATGATAGAGAACAATAATTTCATAAATGATGGTAGAGAAAGTAAGGATCCTGTCGAATTAGTGTTCAGTTTAAGAAGTGTTGACTAGCTTGTTAGAAAATGAACCGAAATTAAATCTTGTATTATTATGAAATAGCGGCGTACGCATTGACGCCAGTACACGTGGCTTATTTATTTACCTAGTAGAGCGTATTGTACACTTTATTCATTACCAGGGGTCAAAGCAGGAATATTTTTGAAAATCGAATTTTGCTTGAAATATTAATCAAACGTCATTAGTGTGGTTAGTTGTGGTGTAGTTAGGTTACGAATTCAATTGTAAAAAATATTCCGGCTGGGACCACAAATGATTATATTACGTTGTCATTTCGTGAGTATGTTGGTGTCACTAGTGACTAGAGTCAGGCGTCATCCGCGGAAATGATCCGCGGGGGCGGTGTGGACGGCGGGCCGGGCGGGCCGGGCGGCGGCGGCGAGTGTGGTCCAGTGCGCAGGCGCTCCGCGTCGCCGACGTCCCTCGGCAGCGGCGCGCGGCGCGTCTCCGGCGCGGCCAGCACGGCCAGCGCGGCCACCAGGCAGCACCCGCCGTACAGCGCCGCTTGCACAGACGCGCTCTGTCACAACACACCACAACAAAACGTTACCCTACACAGTACACATTGTTGCTGGTGGTAAGATTTTCATATGGGCCCGGAATGCGACCACTGTGCACGTGATGTTAAAACCTGCCATAGTGAGCCACACTCATTGACATGTTATTCCACACTCCTTGTGTAGTTCGCGTTCCAAAATCAGCCAGTGTATTTCCGATTCTCTCGAGGAGCTTGCGACATGACTTGATGGTAGGTTGGAACTTAGAGCGAATACGGGGTTATATCCCTGTCTTGCCACCTACCTCTCTTGTCGCAAGTCCCTCGACTTGGGTTTTCCCTTTTTGGGGTCGACGAAGCAAAAATTACTTAGATGAAATATCAAATCACAAATGCTTACACAAACCAATTTGCTCATTCATGTTCGTATAATACAAAACCAGAAGTACATACCAGCAGCGGCGTCTGCGGCGCGAGGATGGATCCGAGGCGGCCGACTAGCGAGCAGGCGGCCAGCGCCGAGCTGCGCGTGTTCGTCGGGAACAGCTCCGCGCTGAACACGTAGATCGAGTTAAACGCGAACGTGATCGCCAGCTTGCCCACGAAGAACAGCCCCAGTCCGGTGCCCGTGTGTGCTGCAACACAACAATCAATAAATTGAGACTTTCATATGCTATCCCCTCCTACTACGTATAATTACTAATCAAAAATGTTATATTTTTATAAATACATTTTATTCTCTATTACATAAGGAATCAACATATTTGGATTGATTGGAAAAGAGATTGGATAAGATTTCTAAGGGGATTGTTTACGTAATTTCCCGCACCTGGAGATTAATGTCAGGTAGGCGGCCGGCCGTAAACATGAATCAGAATATTTTCTGCAATATAATACCAAAAGACACGTGGTGTAAGATAACGTTTTTTTTAGGTTTACGCGAATGTTATTTATTGATATAAAACTAGTTTTACGGATTATATGGCGATAAATTTTTATTTTAGTTTTTTAGTCCCGACGTTTTCAATGCTTTGCAGCCTTCGTGGTTACGGGTCGGACTGAATCAGTTTATTTCAAAGAAGTGTCTTACGACGATTCAATGTTGAATGAGATAAGGGAAAGTGGTAAAAAATAATACAATTTGTTTGTGAGTAGTATTACTATCGGCAACATTTCAGTAAATTATGTAAAGTGAACTCACCGATGAAGAAGGGCGTGACGCAAGCGACCCCACAGAGCACGAACGCGCCGAGGATGCTCCACTTGCGTCCGAGCCGCTCCAGCGACATCATCAGCAGCAGCGACGCCACGATCTCCATCGCCATATTCAGTGCGAAGTTCACATACTACAATAGTTTCGTCGTTATTATTAAGCACCGCGTGAAGAGAGATAATATAACAGCTTTGAAGCTTATATTTGTTTACTGTACCACCGGACCACTCTAGGGATCTAGTCCTGAAACACAACGAATCCAGAACCTCCCGGTCTACAGCCCTTATACGCAGCCATTAGATAAAGAAGGGAACGAACTTATAACATTTGGTTGTTTGCACAAATTTTAAGACGCAACAAATGAAAAAAAACGTTTTTTTATTACCGATTATCTAGGTATTGAATTGATGTAGAGTACCTTATCTCCCGACAAGGCGACCGAGTTGATGGTAAGGCCGTAGTAGACGAACGAGACGGCGACCCAACACCAGCAGCACATCGCGAACCGCACCATCAGCACGCGCGACTTCACCAGTCGCAGCCACGGATTCGACGACTCCGTCGACTCCTCACTCTTCACGCAATCTTCTTCCAGTTTCTTCATTACATCTTCATTTAACGTCATCTGTTTTTATTACACGCTTTATTGAACAACATCAAAAAAGGAGAAGGTCATCAGTTCGTCTGTTTTATGTTGTGTATGTTACGCGATATCTCCGCCATATATAAACCGATTTTCAAGATTCTTTTTGTGTTAGATAGAGGTTGAAGTTGGTCCGTCAAGTTTTTAAACTTGTGATTATTTTATAGAATCATCCTAGTACATGCTAGTTTAAGTGAAGTGGCGACTGGTCACGGGCGTCACTTGCGACCGCAAGATGCTGATTAGACTTAAAGGTCTCATATACAAGACCATCATTCGGCTTGTACTTCTGTATAGGTGAGAGCCGTGGCCAGTCCCTAAGCGTCATGTTAGCCAAATCCACGTCGCGGAAATGAAGATGATGCGGTGGATGTGAAATTTTACACGACAGGATCGTATACGTAATGTGCACATTCGCGGTAGTATTGGCATCCGTGACCTGGCAGGTGAACTGCAGGAATGTCGCTTTAGATGGTATGGGCATGTTCTAGAGGTATGCTGCTCATGGATATGTATGTAGTTAGTTAGACGTAGTGAGCAGTGGGTAACCTTGTTCCACCGCGCCGCTTTTCGTATAACAGCAACGGCGTCACTGGTCCTATGTTTAGCATGCAGCCAGCGCACGCTCTCGTCGACCAGCAGGTGGTACAGCGGCAGTAGCAGCGCGAACGAGTGGATCACCCATAGCAGGTGGCGCCAGTACCGCACGCGCCACGCCACCAGCGCGAACAACACGCCGCCCGCGCCGTACGCCACGCCAGTAGCGCACGCGAATATGGCGCGCAGGGATGGACGTGCCGCCTCCACCACTATGATCACGGATAAGGTTTCTAATATTAAACAAGCTTTGCAACCTAACTTTCACTGTGATCGATGACGATCTCCCGCAGCGCACATCGTTGAGATCGACGGAGCATTCAACATTGTTGGGTCTTAGATAATACCGTTTTCCATACATTTATGTCGAACGCCTCGCTACTTCTACTAAGAGCTAGTTCGCATAAGCGCCGTCATCACGCATAGCGCTAGTGCGTGCGCTTTGTACCTTGCTGGATACAAAAATGAAAATACCGTCGCCGCAACGATGCCGCAACGTTATTTCCAAAAATGAAACCTTAGAGAATCGACCTGCTGGTAGGACGAAATAAACTTTTCACGAGTCACAAAAGGTAGTTATGGTTACCCTGTTACCAAAAAATAATATGTGCGTTGCCAATATTGAAGGATTGGGAAAGAGGATGGGGATTTGGGCCACCGGGAATCTTACTCGCCTACGAAACGCAACAGCGAACTGTCACTTTACGTCGTTTTTCTATAAGACAGTGGTATCAAACCTATCGAGCTGGCCAATTTATAATACATATATTAGTCTTTAGCGTAGCTCTACCACTCAAGAATACTGCTCTTGAAGGTATGTCTGACTATTTGTTGAGTGAAACAAACGAATGTTTGTAAGAAGATGATCTTACTCATGACGTAGGCGGCGCTGTTGAACCCGTAGCCGAGCGCCGCCTCGAAGAACTCCATGGCGACGTACATCTGGTAGTTGATGGAGAAACCCTTCACGATGCCCAGGACTCCGGCAAACGCGGAGAATACGCAGAACGCCGCGCGACGACCGTATCTGACGGAATAACAATTAACAACTAATTAGTCACTCACAACGTAACGTTTTTTATTTAGTTGAGAAGGGATATGACGTATCACCTGCCTATGTACCTTTTTATTGAACCTCGTTTTTAAGAAGGGCAAATTCATTATGCTCGGGGAGCACCGAGCAGGCAGTTGATTTCAGAGCCTGCACGAGTGTGGTGCAAAGGATTGCTGGAGGCGCATCGTAGGCACATTCCAGATTCTTTGGAACTCCACTGCGATGACGGTTAGTGAATAAAAAGAACATCATGACGTTATTAAGCTCCTCAGAGGATTCTAGTTTGTTTTTGTTCAATAAAATGTTGATTTCTCTAGCAGTAAGTTAGGTAATTGACCTTTGTTAAAGTATTTTTTAAAGCTGTAAATTCACAGTTAGTTGAATTTTATTGGCCGCATTAATGGCTTAGTAAAGGGGCGAGATTCAGAGATACAAAAATATTGTGTATTATAGATAAGATATTTTAAGTACATATTTAAGTAACTATATATATCTGGTTAATGGTAATTTTTGTCTGTTACAATTCACCTATACCGCTGATTCACAGCCTAAATATGATTCGCATGATCTCACAGACGCAAGCCAGTACAGAAGTGAGTATTATGATAATGGTAACGGTGGTCGGTAGTCGACGTGACCTGAGACTCACGTGTCGGAGAGGTATCCCGTGAGCAGAAGGGCCAGTGGCAGCGCGGAGTTCCGCACGGTGCCCACCAGCGTGCGGCGCCACTCGCTGCAACCCAGATCGAACTGGAATAAGTACAAGTCGCAGAATATATACTCTACATACTTCTTACACATATATACATAGACTCACGCCTGTATCCCCGAAGGGGTAGGCACAAGCGAACTAGACAACTAGAACACCCACATTTCGCCAAGCTTATTGCCGTCTCAGATGTGATAGGGGATGAGCCTATTACCATATCGGGCACAAATTCCAGACTCCGGTCACTCAATAGAAAAACCCAATATTGGATTGCCCGACCCGGTGATCGAACCCGAGACCTCGGGACGGTAATCGTACCGTAATACAACTATACCACCGAAGCAGTCATATCTACTCTACTTGATGGTAAGTTATCTTCACCATCCATGAACCAAAATAATTATGTAGGCGATGCTGAACTCAATTATTAGGAAAGTAATCTGGAATTTTACTCTAGAATCTCTGCCCCGGTGGCGTGGTTGTATTCCGATACGGCTACCATCCTGAGGTCTTGGGTTCGATTACCGGGTCGGGCAGTGATCTTGGATTTTTCCATATTAGTTCGGAGTCTGGAATTTATGCCTGATATGGCGATAGGCTCGCTCCCTATAACATCTGGGACGGAACTTAGTTCGGCGAAATGTGGGTTTAAATTCCTGTTCGCTAGTGCGTCTCAGCTTACCCCTTTGGGGGGATACAGGCGTGAGCTTACGTAATCTGGAAATTGGGGCTCTAAAAAGTCAGCAACGATACGAATCATAACAGGAAGCTGCTCCGCCCTCCTCCTCCTTATTAAGAACTTAGTTTAATAGTCTATCACCTAATTAGCACTTATAGTGTCCGAATGAAAGGGTGTAGTTATATTAGCGCTCAATACCTCAGCGAATGTGGTGTCAGTGTTTTCATAGACGAACACATCACAGGGAACGGTGTCGGTGGGATGGAAGTGGTCCCGGTGGCAGGTCGGTTCCGGGGCGGTCGGGAGTAACGGCGCGTACCGCTCGCACCTCGAGCCCGCCGGCACCAGCGCCAGCGCTGACGTGTTCTCGAACGCGGGCCTCAACCCCTCGCACTCCGGCACCACGCAACTGCAACACCAACGAACTCTTTTAATTTTCTAAATTATCAGTTGACACTACCTCTATACCAGTACTGACTGAGACTGACCTGAGGTAAACGTCTATTTACCAGTCGTTTTTTAACGCTCATAAAAAATTAAAAAGCTAGTGGGATCAGAAGCTTACCTTAGTAGGGACCTTTTTATTTTTTGTTTATAGTAGAGACTGGCAAACGTGCAGATGGTTCACCTGATGGTAAGTGATCTCCACCGCCCATAGACACCCAAGACACAAAGAATCATGGGTGCTTTGCCTACCTAAAAGGAGGGTATGGGAGAGGTATGGAACGGGAGGGAAAAGCGATTGGGCTAGGGAGGGGGCAAGTGGGCCATCGGAAATCTCACTAACCAAACAAACCGCGACAGCAAGCTACCACTTTACGTCGCTTTTCTATGAGACAGTGGTATCAAACCGGGTGAGTCTGCCCATTGGTGCTGTAGACTTTACTGTCTACAGCGTGACTCTACCACTATTTTTTTCTTAAAGTAATTGGCTCGTAATTTCCATTTGGAGATATTTCCTTTTAAAATAGTTGAATTAATTAAAGGTGCGTCTCTTGCACATGTTTTTCTTGAGACAAAACACAAAAACACATACGCAAAGCAATGATTTTCGCTGTCTCCTGCTCATAGAAAAATGGACCATAGATAATAAATAACATGTAGCGAAACCATATTTTGTGTATGTGTTTGTGTAATGTTTTAGTGCAGGAGACGCGGCTCTACGTATTCTTTTATCTCAAATATTTAATGTTTATATTTACGTGGTCGCATGTGCTGATGAATCATCACATTAAAATGCAAAACTAAGAAACCGGTTCGTCAAAAGTGAACATCACAATAACCTTATTTACAAATAAGTAGGTTGGTAACGACCGGACAAGTTTCGTATCTTGTTGGAAGTAAAGTATTCGATTTCTGTATTTTAGTACTGTATCTGACCCTCAGTTTCTTCTACGAAAGCAAAAATTAAACTAAGGTATAAAGCAATAGTCACGTCTGAAAATACTTCACCATTTTATCGATATATTATTTACCTAGATGCACAGTTGACGCTCGGAAAATGGGACAGTAAAGGAGCACTCCTTTTGCATACAGTCGGACGCCGATAGAATTCTAAAATTTAAGAACGCTTGCTCATTTCGTTTAAAAAGCTACTTTATAACATGTGTATAGGATTATAATTGTATTGATTTAATTAGAACTTGTGATCTTTTTCTTTGTTTTATTCCTGAGACCACTTTTTAGGAGAATATTTGCAAAGAACTGTGCATCTAGAGTATATTATATTGATGATTTTAGCTATTACTTTTATTGTAACTAACTTTTGAACTGTCAGTTCGTAATGT
Source organism: Clanis bilineata (assembly GCA_036417725.1). Lineage (NCBI taxonomy): Eukaryota > Metazoa > Arthropoda > Insecta > Lepidoptera > Sphingidae > Clanis > Clanis bilineata. The sequence continues at coordinate 179,307 of CM071159.1, forward strand.
CTCGCCTCATCAACAGATTTTAAATCTTACGAATAACAATGTTTCTAATGTTCAATTGGTATATTCCTCATCCTATTGACATAAGCAGGATACTACCACTACAGTACTGACTACCTAAGTATGCACCTACTTTAAACTATGGATTCCACATTCATCCACAATACTTTCATGTTGGCAGTTCAGTAACACTTAAATCGATGGTGGTCCAGTCTGGGTGAAATAATTTCGAACGATGAGAGTTTGCAGTGTTCTTCATGATGCAGTGTTTAGTTATAAATGCATCCTATGCATTGATTATAACATAACAGATCATATTAAATTCCTCTCGGCATGCTATCACTACAGAATTTCTGTTATCTTATCTATAGTGCATTATCCATGTGTTCACTCCGGTTGCTGTTGTTATGGGTATGGATGAATTTGGACATTTGAAATGCTATTAATTGCCTGCAACTGCTGTTGCTAGTTGTAATTCCATATAGCAAAATACATATTGTCATGATGGTAAGATGAGTTTCACTTGAGGTTTGAACTGAGGACCCCGCAATTGCTCAGCTCAAAGATGGTGCTACGAAATTGTTACTAGTGGATATCTGATCTGTAGATGTCCATAATACAGATAAGTATATATTTATGGACTTTGTGTCCGATATGGCGATAGGCTATACATACCTGGGACGGAAATGAGTTCGGAGAATTGTGGGTGTTCGAGTTCTCTAGTTCACCACTGCCCACAAGCGTGAAACTATGTATGTACGTATATGTTGATATGCCAATCAACCTGCCAAGTGGTAAGTAAGATGTTATTGAAGATGAAATCGCTTCATATATAACACAGTCCACTCTGTCATCAGTTTCACATAGTTTTTCGCTACATGCTCTTACCATCAAGATGTAGCGTAGTTACTTTGCCGTGTTCGTATAAGTATAAAAGAAGTTCAGAAACTGCTTTTTATCTAATATAATAAACTAATTGTTTATTTCAATAGGGTCATTATGACGTACGTGATAAACTGTAATATGATTTTGCATATAATTACTGATTCTGAAGTGATAAGTTATGTATCTTAGTGCCATCTAAATTACTGTCCTAAGACTTTGTCAATGTCATCGATTGAAACAGTTTAAATAAAATTAATAAAATAGTGTTACCATAAGTTTGTGCGATTTTAACACGGACTAACACTTGAAGATACTTGCAATTATTCAGATAGGTCTTATAAACACTTTCATGAGAGAACATTTTGGGAGTAAGGAATGGTAAAACTTTAGGAACAGTTTTGTACGGCCTGAAAGTGTCGGTCGCGGGGTAGTATAATCTGGACTAAGAGCGACGTGGCTCGACACGTTGTTGCACTTCGTAATTATGGCGAGTGAGAAGTTGTATTACCTCCTCTCATTTATTAGAATAGGTAAAATCAGTAAAATTTAGCGTTCCTCAGTTGAAGTATGTGTTTAACGTGTGTTATCTAACATGCAGGTGATAAGATCGATCTCAGCTGATTGTCATCTCGCTGGGAAATTAACTCATGTCATAGAGTACAATACAAAACAGCGTCAAATACACGCATTGTTTTATACAATAATACTGTTTTAAACGTATGCTACATGAACAACGAATACAATGTGACGCCATTCATTTCACTGACTAGACTACCTGTCATAAAAACATCACACACACACACACACACACACACACACACACACACACACACACACACACACAGAAGTAATAATAAAAACATGAGAAACGTGTCTCATACGTATACATAAACATGAGAAACGTGTCTCATTCATATACATAAACAATTCAAATTTTATTTCATTTACGAAGTTTCTTGCCAATTACTATTGATTTTCACTACCTGACGGCTAGATGGTACGAGTATACTATCTACACTTGGAATGTAGAATAGTTCTTACCGAAAAGGCACCTGGTCGGCCACGAACACGTAGTTGAGGGAGTACATGGCCGCGAACAGGTTAGGGATGCACAACATCACGAGCACATAGCGATGGTACAGCCCGAAAGGGCCCAGCTGTTCCAGCGCTGCTTCGAGCGCATCGGCGGGCGCGGGAGCGGGCGCTGAGGCGGAGGAGCGCGCGGAGACGTGCGCGGTGGCGGGCGACATGGCGCGGGAGAGACTGCGCGCGCGCCGCAGCCAGCCGCGGTCGGTACTGGTGCTGCGTGCCGGCGCGAGGCACGTATGAGATAACACGCCCCAGCCCCACGTTGCAGGCTGTGACGGCACGCGCTGTTACATCACACGTGTGGATGATGATGATGCTGAGATATGTAAATCATACAACCGGCGTCAAACAAAATTGATATCTCATTCGGTCGGAACACAGCTCCGCCAAATGTAGGTGTTCTAGTTCGCTAGTGCGCCTCTGTCTACCCCTTCGGGGATATAGGCATGAGCTGATGTATCAACGTAAGTTGCATATGTCGGCCGGGATTAGAAATCAAGATCTCACGGTAGTCACAGTTTAACTTACTAACGTGCCTAAGTAGTAAGTATAGCAAAATCAAAGACTAGTAGCTACGAGTACATCAAAGACGTTGTTTTGTGATCATGAATTTTTTCACTGAAAAAATTCACTATTTACTAATTCATTGTCAGTAACTCAGTACCACGTGTCATACGATGGCTATTTAACTACCTCGCGAAGAGTGCGTACCTCAGTCGAATAGTCACGGTCATTGAAACTAGGAAGTATTCCACAATCACACTTGTACAAGATTTAGCACGCAGTAAGAAAGGATTCAGTCATAACTTATTAAGGAGTAGAAAAGTCTCCCTCCCCGAAATTCGTGTTGCAGTGTACCAGGAGTTCAGAATTTATGAAGAGATGAGTGTAGAGGAGGCGTGGTGGTCGGGCTGGGGTCGGTGGCAGGCGCGACTGGCGTTACTGCTGGCTGTACCCGTGCTGCTCACCGGCGCCTACTGTACCAACTATGTGTTCCTTGCAGCACCCACTCAGTACAGGTAATGTAGCGGTATGGTAGCGTTTGGTAAACCGATCAATGCTTTAGTGTATTTAGGCTGAATAACAGTCACAATTTGGACTTAGTTTTTTCCATTGGTTTTCTCAATTTGAAATCATAAACACATCACATAAAAGGATATATCTTACATCTATCATTGGCAACATTTATGCACAAGTGGCACCTTACTACTCATCAGAAATTCAGGGGCGATGGTACACCACCTGTATTAGCACCTGAAGCGATGTCTGCAATGCCGATTGCGGCTACGACTCTTACTAATATGAATTGACTATCTTGAAATTTTAATTTCCAATTTTCAACAGTTCTGTAGGCCGCTGGCTACGCTTGCCTCTGTAGGCAAGTCCGTACTGACCGTACAGAGCCAGTACTTGTCTACGCCGTAGTACCAAGATGAATATAGCAGATGTAACAACATGTAATTGCGTACATGTTGCTAATACTGAAAGTCTGTTTGCTTTTTGCTCGTCGGTTCATTTTTATTGGATTTTAAAAGCATAGCCCTATTTTCTTTCTTTTTCTGAGTGTAAATACGTATTATAATCCCCTGGCACAATTTGTAATGTACAATTCTTAAATATTTTTTTTAAAAGGATTCAAATTAACGCACATATTTAAGAAAATCTTAGTTTTGTGTTACCATTTTGATTTTATGAAAGATTATATTCATTTTATAAGACTAAATTAAGCCCAGCCATGGGTGCGTTGAAATAATTTAATGATAATACATATTCAACCATATCATAAAAACTTATAACCTTGAATAACCGCAATGAAAGTCTGGCTATTCAAGAAGAAAATCACACTTTTTTCTGATTCCCTTACAATGGTAATGTTTTTACTCTTCAACCATAAGTACATGAGGCTTTTTTGTCAGCCCATTGAATTTACTATAACATTTTTTTATTGTATTATTTAACCTCGACTACGAATTAAGTCGAATTGAATACAAGCCTACTTGTATTTTAATTTTAAGTCACACATGTTGCCTAGTATGACATTTTTCGTAATATTGCGCATGACCTATCTGTAGATATCATTTTTATACGAGTACGGCAACGTGACTGCACTAGTCTGCCTCTATCAGGGAGCGCAGTGCACTCTAAATATCAACAAACAATAAGACAATCAATAATATTCTTTGTTTCGTGTATTACTTTAATATTATTAGAAACAAATATTAAAAAATCAAATCCTAAAACCGTTTGCAATATGACGTGTAATTACAGGTGCTACGTTCCAGAATGTGAAGCTAATCCAGGCGTAGTTACATCAGCCGAGGAGTGGTTTCCAGCGTGGGCACACTGGGCGCTTCCGAATGACACGTCGTCGTGCCACCGCCGGGCACCGAACACCGACTCATGCTTGCCCACCTCGTTTGACAACACGACGATCTCCTGCGACCAGTTTGTCTATCAGGAGAGCAGCAGTATAGTTGCTGAGGTATGGCACCAGGAGTTGTATGAGTTATGAAATTATTTTAATTTCCGCGGGTTCGATCCTCGCACCGATATAAATGTTTGTATGAACAATTTACCTATTTGTTCACCGCAATGTTTGTGTTGTATGACATTGCTGTAATGATTTTCTTGAGTTTTACCACATAATTCACATATAGAGGTATAATACAGGTAGTATTATGTTCTTTATAGCATGTAGTTGTTAACTATAATGTAATTCTCCACATGTAAGCATCATCATCATCATCATCGGCCATAGGACGTCCACTGCTGAACATAGGCCTCCCCCAAATATGTAAGCAAACTAAGGAATTTTCGAAACTTAGGAACAATGTCATTTGTATCGCATAGCAACGTCTTATAAGAAACTTGATGTTTTGCAGCTGTGATTGGTAGTGTATAAGGTTGTTAATGTGCAGTTCGGGCTAGCGTGTGCGGAGTGGAAGCGCACCCTGGTGGGTACCGTGCACAACGTGGGCATGCTCGTGTCGCTGCCGCTCATCGGCCTGTTCTCAGACAGGTACAATGTACATATACTACACTCGTGCGGTTACAGGTGATACAACAATACAAGACGGTCTACGGGTCGAGGATCAAGATTAAGCTTTCCTTTACGTTATTGAAGAGTACGAATTTGGTGTAAGTCACAGAGTGTGTTGGCGATCCACCTCAAATGAAACATTAATATTCCGATCCATCATCACCATTCAAAAGAATGAAAAATTAGGAAAGCCTAATTTAAATTTAATATGTATTCAGTGCATCTTTATGGAAATTGTGGAATATGTGGAATTAAGATCAAAATAGCGACGGGATGAGGATATTCTAATGTAAGTTAATTCTTGTACGAGGTGGGGCAGACGCGCCGCGCTAGTGGTGAGCGGGTGTGGCGCCGGTGTGGTGGGCGTGTGCAAGTCGTTCACCGGCTCGTACGGAGCCTACCTGCTGGCTGAGTTCCTGGAGACGGTCGCCGGCGCCAGCGTCTACCCCGCCGCCTTTGTGCTCAGTAACTGCTTTTATTTACACCCTGGCACTTTAAGACGCGCTGTATTTGAAAACTATACAATATATTTTATAGCTTTAGCGTATTCGTGAGTTTAAAACTCAGGTCGAGCAATCCCAAACATAGATATAGGAAAAAAGATACCAAACCACCATTATACCTCTATACATGTTATATAATATGATCCCATGGTATTGGCTAGTTAATGTGACTCATGCTTCTTCTTGCTTCGGATGGACGCAATGTCTGCAATGTGGGTGTTCTAGTTCGCAAGTGCGCCTCTGCCTACCCCTTCGGGAATACAGGCGTGAGCTTATGTATGTATGATCAATATTACTTGAGGGTTACGCTCTGCAGACAAGTTTTTTCGATAGCAAAAATCCACTCTTTACGGATACCTCCCAGCCTAGGAGAAGTGGAATAGTGAAGGCGGACTCGTCTGCTTCCCGTTGTGTAGTCAATATGTATGGTAATTGGTAACTAATGAGTTATTTTGAAAATATTTGGAGTCCAGGACCTCATCGTTTTTCATTCGAAACACGCTCCATCTTTTTTTTTACATCCAAGAGTCACACACCTAGTCCTGACCCCACACTAGGTATAACCTGTATTGTGGGTGTTAGAAACTATGAGGGACTTTCGGTCTCACAACACTCAGACTTGAAACTAATATATGTGGGCTTTATATTTTTCTCAATACGGGAATGGAACCCGCGGCTATTCGCTTCACAGCCGGTTACTCGCCCGCAAGGCCACGGAGGCTGCAATTACAATTTTATTAATGGCACGATTGTTTATCGATGATAAAATCATGTAGATAGAAATTATTAATTCCGGTAGTTGGTTTGTGCTTGGGAGAACATACTAAATGCATGGAATATTAAGAGTAACACGTGACTGGTCTGTTGTTTCACGTGCTGACAGCCGGATATTTTTTGCTAATTTAAATGGTTTAACTGATTTAAAAATGAAATGGATTTTGTAGATATTGTATGTATGTATGTTTTGCGATATTGTAGAAATGTGGACAGTTTTTCGAGTTACCTATTTTTGTATAGATTAGTCAAGTGTAGTGTAGTTCTATATAGATTTCAACGAAAACCCGAAATCCTCGGTTCATAGTTCAAATGTCGTATCCGATTTGACTAAAGAGATCATAGTTATAATAATGCTGTTGGCATAGTCTTTTCACATAACAGCCATCTATAAATTCCAGTGATAGAATGGCTCGGTGTAGAGCAACGGATCTTGGCCAGCCTGGTGCTTGGGATCCCGCTGTCGATCGGCGCCGCCTCGCTCTCCCTGCTCGACTACTTGGCTGGCTCGTGGAGGTTATGGGCGAGGATCGCGTACCCACCCTCCTTTCTCCTCCTTCTCTACCCGTGGGTGCTGCCCGAGAGCGCTCGTTGGCTCCTCACGCGCGGGAGACTTGCGGAAGCCACTGCTGTTGTGAAGCGAGCTGCCGAGTGGAATAAAGTGAAGGCGCCAGAAGAACCACTGGAGCAGCTGCTCAACTCACATAAGAATGATAAAAGAGATACAGATACGAGTGTGTTTACTGCTTTGTGCAAGTGAGTTAATTTGTATCCATCAATTCAAGCAATCACACAGTTTCTGTTCCCAAAATAAACTTGTACATAAACATTAACTAGTTGTATCTAAGACTAGAAAGAAAGAAAGCAGGGCTTAAATCCAGGACCTCATTCCACAGGCGACTAATCGCCCACTGCGCCATGTAGACTGTCACATTAATTTAAGATAAATATCTGCGCCGTAATCACATACTTCAGTGAACGCACAGGTGTGTTACAGTACAGGTTCAGCACGTCGAGTGTCGAGTGGCGAGTGTCGACTCTTGACCTCCACATGCAACTGTAATTGTTGTCATCACACATTCACATCCGTTTCATATAGCTCACTTAGAATTTATGAGCATCCTTACCGAACTGCAGTAACATGTTGTGTAAACAAGGAATTGTCAATTGTAGTGGTTATATATAGAAGAAGGTATTACTTAGAAGAATTACTCTTTTATTGTCTGCGTGGCGGAATGTCGCGGAAAATTCCGATGCTTTCCTACTCGGCGGTATGTTAAAGTTTAATTAGTTGATGACTTCCATGGGAAACGTTATTTCCCTATGGGTGGTCAGCGTTAGCAGTTACCACTGCAGATGGACGGGTACTGGGTATATAAGCATATATATCTCTGTCCTGACAGGTGTTGTTATTGGTTGCGATCCCTCTCAAGTTTTCTGCTTGGAATTTTATATAAGGAGCCATCGTCTTTAAATTGCGACTAAGTTGTTCGACATCGCAGATACAGCGTTTTGCGTCGTCGAGTGGTGGTATGCTGCGTGTGGTGGTGGTCGGCGGTGCTGGTGTTCTACGGGGTGGCGGTGCGGGCGCATGCGCTGGCGGGCTCGCCGCACGCGAACTACGCGCTGGTGGCGGCGGCCGAGGTGCCCGCGCTGGCGCTCAACACGCTGCTGCTGGGCCGCGTGGGACGCCGCGCCACGCTCGCTGCAGCTCTCTTGCTCACTGCTACTTCACTCACTGCGATGTCCGTGCTGCCGGCGTGTGAGCAGTTATACAAATATTATCGATATTCTTATATAGATACACAACAACTGAATAGTCAGAGCATACCTACCCCAAACTATTACATCCCTTGGAATCTTGGAATTGAGACTTTATATAATACAGTGTTCGTTGTCCATAATCAACATAAATAATGTGTGGTGTGTGTAGCGCTGAGCGGGTGTCAGCTGTCTCTGTACCTGTGCGGTAAGGTGGGCGCGACGATGACGTTGAACGCGCTGTACATATACAGCGCGGAGGTGTTCCCGACGCGCGCGCGACACAGCCTGCTCGCCGCGTGCTCCGCCGCCGGCCGGCTCGGCGCCGTGCTCGCGCCGCTCACGCCGCTTCTGGTAGGCCATGCATACACAATCAGAACTCACATATCGCTCACCGACTGCTTCGGCTAGTTGTGTCACTGCCGAGATATATAGATTGTGCATATCACAAAGACATGCGCTTTACATTTACTTTACTATTTACATTTACTTTCAAAAGGAGATAATCCTTGAGTTTGTTACGGAATTTCTTCTCAGAGATAGCCACGAAATGCCACTTACAATTTCTTAGAATATGCACAGAGTGGATGTGGTGTGTACAGGCGGCGTACGGCGAGTGGGTGCCGACGGCGGTGTTCGGCGCGCTGCCGCTGCTGAGCGTGGCGCTGACGCCGCTGATGCCCGAGACGCTGCACGCCCGCTTGCCCGACTCCTTCGCAGACCTGCAGACCACACCAACAAACGTGTGAACAATTACATCGTGGCACATTAACACGGCTTTACTACGTTGATGACGGTTCTGAATGTATTTACGCCATCGATCTTCCATTGCCAATATTTTCATAGCCTATTATCTAACGGTCTGTCGCCTTCATGAATAAGCTTCTTGCGTTGATCTAACACGCTGAGAATGTTCAGAGGCTTTCCAATACTTCAATTACCGAGGAATAAAGTTTAAACAGTACTAGTTTGAGTGAATATATTTTTGAAAGCTTATTAGGTAATGAGGTATGCCAAATGTTAAACGTCTTAGAAATAAGTGTTTCTGAGAATTTCTACGTAGATCATATTAATGTAGAGTCACAGTTGCGTTGAAATGATCATCGTATTGTGATGATTCTGTATTAATAAGAGTTTAACCTATGTAACTTATTTAAATACTAATGTATTAAACAAATAAATATTATTCTGTAATATATTTTATTAATTACGTGTATTAACTATTTGAAACGAGGACTCATATAATTTAATCGTGTATGTCCTGTGTTCGAGCACAGCAGGATGAGAAACAAGAGGCCGCGAGTTGTGTGATCCACAAATAATTATATTACGTATGGTCGTCGTAACACCAAACTTTCATGCAATTCCTGATACCCGTGATACGGCACGTGACTTACACCTCAGTGTAGGGACAAGACTATGAGGGCGACTGTTGGATATTTTTATTTAGTTTTTAACTGAGAAACATAATAGTGTGACACTACCAGTATTAATACTGCATGTGGATGTCCAACGCGGCGTGTCGCGAGGAGCAGTTTTGATGATTTTATACCGGGTTGATATATCCACGACGATCTTTAATTTCAATATTTCATTATCGCCGCGCCGCGCCGGTCAGCGCGTACTGTCAGTCGAACTACCTGGCGATTGTCTATGAGTTATCTTTTGTAACGAGCCAGCGAGTGTAGCGTGTAGTGGTGCAGGTGGTGAGAGCGTCGCCCTTGACCCAGTAGGTGGTGGTGTCTGAGAGTCCGGCCACGGGTCCAGCCAGCGCCGCCGCCGCCAGCCACAGTGCTGCACCGCCGCCGTCGACGACTGCACTGACGCGGACCTCAACGCATCTCATCACATCGTCATCCAACCACCAACGCGTATACCAAGTATGTACATTTTGGAAACTGGCTTTCGCCCGCGCCTCCCCCTGTGTGACTTTAGTATAATAAAAACAACGAATGAGATAAAAAGGCTTTTTCGTGAAACATATGTTTCTTAAAGATAGTTTATGTCCCGGAATGAAATCGACAACTTTTTAAATTACTTGAATTAAATATGTTGGTAACGACTTCAACGCACGCGGAGCTTCGAATAAAACTAGTATAGGTATAATAATAATAGATTTTTATTTGTAGCTATGTGCATTGTGCTTGTTGTCATGACATTAACTACGAGAATTTAATTAGAACAACAACATCAACACCTGAAACTAAAGCTCTGCCAATTTAACGTAAGGGTCATAATTCAGAAATCGCAGGATAGTGTTGGTTTCGTGAGTCGTGAGTTATTCAAGACTAATTTGTCTATAATAATGTTTGCGGATTACACAAGTTTTTGTATACCTTAGCTCGTTTGTTGTTTTCCATTCGATCCTACAGTTACAAAAGTTGGAGATTGTTGAAACAGTAAATATTTATTATATATTTCTATATATATTTATTATACTTATTCATTTAGTTATATGTATTTATATAATATTAATATTTTTCTATATCATTTATATTTATATATATTTATTTAATTCCCTACTTTAAAACTAAAGTTTTCTTATTTTATTTATGCACCTACCATCTCTGCACCATCTCAGGTTGGCTGGTAAAGAATGCCATTGGCATTAAGTCCGCCTGTACATCAGTTTTGTACAAAGTATAAATAAATTGTCAATACATCTTATATGTAAATATTAAGTTTGTTACCAAGCCGTTATTCGCACGAGAGCTTTTCCAACGTCCGTTAAAAAAGAGTTAAAATGGAACAAATGAGTTTTAGTATAGTAATTCAAACGTCAGCGTTTTGTAAACAAACAATACGTAGAATATACTTTATTAGAAACAGGACAAGAATGATTTTTAAACACTTATATGAACAGACACGTTGAGACGCTTATGTAACGAGCGTTAAAAAGCTCTCGTGCGAATGAGGCCTTACACGATATATTACAAAGTTAAAAAAAAAATAATCATTACATATTATTATAACGAGAACGGTCCCATAAATATTATACTAATAGCTGACTTTTTGAAGGTATAGCTAAGTATAATTATGATAATTTTATGATTGTCACCTCCATAGTCTAGTGGCAGCTCATATGGCTGTGAACCGGAAGGTCTAATTTTCGAATACTATGTAGTTCGGGCAAAGCTATTTTTCTAACATAATGTGTTTGGGACTGGGGACTCCCGAGAGGGGGTTGACATTAAGCAGGTAGTCGTAAAAAATACCTAATTACACACATAACATAAGCTTACGCCTGTATCCCCGAAGCGGTAGGCAAACTCGTTTCGCCGAGCTTAGTCCCGTCCCAAATTTGATAGGGGCGAGCCCACCGACATATCGGGCAAAAATTCCAGACTCGGGGCTGATAAAACTCAATATCACTTTGCCCAACTCGGAAATTGAACCAAATACGCCACCGAGTCAGTCAATCTCGGCAAAACCTAATTCTTTCGGTAATATATTATTTGATAAAGTATGTTGTGACGACACATTGTAGTTGGATAAGGGGAGATGGAAAGGAAAGAGAACCAAGCAAGCTAGGTGTATGATATCATAATATATGACACGTGCGACGTGATACACGTTAGACGCAATGGGCGAGCAACAATACTACCGGGTGTAAAGTTGGGTGTTGAATTCTCGCTCATGTTCATTCTTTCTTTCATTTGTGTTTTTTTTTTGTACAGAGGTGTCACGTGTGGAAAATATTAATATTATGTAATTTCAGTCTTTGTGACTATTTTATGTTAGAAAATACAATATTTTATATGTTTTGTATTGCTTACCCCATAGAATTTTGTAAATATTTGCAGATATTTAAAAACGTTTGACCTCAATTTTATTAGAAGTTTGCACGTTTTTAATTAAAAGCTGCGTGTTGCGTTCAAAATGTAACCTTCTCGGGATATTACCATGTTATATAATTGTAAAACAATATTTTATGATTACATTGAACCGATTCGTAACACTCAAAGTCGATACAATAAGCCTTCATAATATAGTGAAGGTTTTTTATTTCTGCTAAATACTTGTTCTCATATTATGAAAATATTAGCCTACAATTATTAATCACAATCTAAATACTCTCATCATGCAGCATGACAAACATTCATATCAGCAGACATTCAGATAAGGTTTAAAAAAATAATTTCTAATTAATGATCAAGTAGTTGGTACCAGCTGTCACATAAAATGAGTGGTGTCCAAGGCTTGGTGTCGTGATAATTATCACCACGAAGGTTGGTGCTCCAGATAATCCAAAACAATACGTTAGAGTAAGGAAAAAACAACGAGTAGTGTAATTTTTTGCGGTAGAGTCTAGACTCGGCTAGAGCTATACCGGTGCTAGCGAAACCATTGTTTTTCACATTTTTTACGCACAATATAATTTAACGACTTTAAGAATCACTCGCGACCTTCAAATGGATGCAGGCACACCCAGGAATAGATCCCCACCCTCGCCCCAACAAATCATGTCAAGTCTTGTCGTTAGCTACTCTTGCTAACAGGATATACACTAGCTGATCCCGGAATGCGATCCACACAAGATGTATTGGTTCCTGTAGCAGGTTTTATTAACATGCTTACGGTGGTTGCTATCCGAGCGGATATGAATATGCTACCACGCAAAAAAGTTAAGATGAATATTAAAAATTTCCCTAGTTTACGAAACAGAGATTACCCACCACGGACGTAAAAAAAAGATGGACGAAGCTCTAGGAACATTAAAAGTGAAGCAGGGTTTTCAGTTAATTCGATCTATTGACACATAATTGCGGCGACTGATCGAATGAGCCGAAAAACCTGCTTCACTTTCAATGTTTCTAACGCTCCGTCCACCTTTTTTTACGTCCGTGTTACCCACTTATAAAAATACTTTTTTTATACCTTTTGTGATATACTTCACTGTCACATTGTACACAATATACACAATATATTGTACACAATGTCATTGTGAAATAATAATATAATTCCGAAATGTAGCATTTGATTTATAGGAGCTAAGATCACAGTGTATTCTTATGGAATTGTTGGACCATTTACATACATATTTTATTTCTTTTCTGTAATTTAACCTTGGTGCGATCCAATCTTGATATAATTATATACGCAGAAGCATCGCAAATGCGTGGAAGCCATTTAAAAAAAAAATAAAGAGCAAGAAGAAGATCGTAGTGGAATTCAGTGGCTGTTATATGTTTCAACTTTGAAGAATCACTCAGCAGGCGCGGCGTTTATTAGGTGAGAGACCAACTGGTCTCGACAAACTCACTTTCCTGTTCATATGTTGTCGTCAAGTCAAGTTAATAAATGCTGGTAACTGGTTAGTTACTTGCCTGTACATTTAGTAAGTCTTATCCTCCACGAACACGTGCACTCTAATAAGTTTTGTAATACTGTTTTCCGTTTTCCTTACGATTTTGAATTTAATTTATGTCTCAATTTAAGCTAGGCAATGTTAATGTTGTTAAACAAATTGTATCAACTTCGGCTTTTAGATTGAATTAGTCGATTATATTTGTAATTTGACTGTGTTCTGAAATATGATGTTTCCCTTCCACTTGTGGTACGAAACGAGGGTGTGTGCCAAGCCGTTGGTTCGATCAAATAATGCTACTCACGGCAGTCTCAGTAACAATAGCAATGAGGCAGGCTAGGGACAGTAAAACATGCAAGGAGATCATCCGACAGATGCGACGGAAATTTCAAGACGGACACGACCTCAAGAAATTAACAGAGCGACCAAGAAGGAAGAAGAAAAAGAAGAAATTTGATGATAAGAATACATTGATGATTTCATATTCATGAAATGAAATAAAAAATATATATATATCGACTTACAAACAACCATAATGTAACAGATGAAGATTTATGTATGTTTGTTAACTAATTTGTATACAGAGATAATCTCCAGAACTACTGAAATTAGATAAATAACTATTTCTATGTTTGGCAGAGAAATGTGCCAGAGTATTTTTTTTCATGAGAGCAAAGTCGGTGCCTCCTTGCTCTAGTGGCAGCGTATATGGACTGTGAATCAGGAGTTCGTGGGTTCGATTCCCAGGTCGTACGTGGTGTCTTTCTAACACTATTTTCCCGGGATTAGTCCTCTCAGAATAGAGTTGACATTAGGCAGGCAGCCGTTCATAAAACTGTAAGCCAAACCTTTTCCACGATATGTTTGAAAAAGTGTGTTGTGGAGTCGCCACTAGTGGGATGAGGGTAGGTAGAAAGTAAAGAGAACAAAGCCGTCACTAATGGTCATTTGTTAGTCTGAAGCTACAAAAGTTTATGGGTAATAACATTTCGTCTTACAAAAGACTTTAACGGGGGCGTAAAGTCGAGAGTAACGTCCAAAACAAAACAATTGTACTACAGTACCCTGAACACTACTTCGCCTGGGTTTGACGATTCGAAACTAACAAACGTATGATTATGATCATCTAACAGATATGTAACAATGATACATCATGTGTTAGCTCGGGTTTGCCCAGCGATCACCATTGAATACATATTTGTAATAATTAGTACAAAACAAAAATTACAGCAACATATGACACAAATATAAATAATGTTATCAGAATATAAACCACTTTAGATACACAATGTACATGTATGATGAACATAAACAACAATCTTATACAAGTACTTTAATTCATATCACCTTTGAAAACAATAAAAAAATAATATTTTTAATTTATATTTATTTTGATTTTTATTTTTTATAATGGCAAGGTACGGGATTTTTCGTATATGAGTAAAAAGGCCTTAGGACGCAAAAACTTGAAAAACGATGTTTTCATTCATCGTCGAAGCAATCGATTAATCATAATAAATATACATTTAACATGGCACAGTCAGAGATGCTTGTTCTTGGGGCTGGTTACGAACCTGCGGTATTTTATTCAACAGACAATAATCACGTCTCAGCAAATAACCTGGGTATAGACGCTTAAAAAAAACATATTTTCTAAAATTTCGCATAGATTTAAATATCGAGTGGATGTGATAGTGATCAGTCGGTGAGCTGACTCGCGCGTGTTCAGACAGGTCGCGGTTGCTGAAGGCATGGGCGAGACAGGCGGGAAGGGTGAGGCGAGGGGCGAGGGTCGGCGGCGCGAACTCCCGTGCGGCGTGGATGTGGACCGCGTGCTGCAGCAGCTGGGCCAGACGGGCCGGTTCCACCTGCGCATGTTCGCGCTGGTCGCCCTCGCCGCGGTGCAAGTCGGTCTGCTGCACACCACATACATCTTCCTCGCTGCAGACGTGCCTTACAGGTCAGCTATATTTACTTCTTTATCAATGTAGTTTTCAACGTAACGAAAAAGTTACAATTCTGCTCTGTATTTTTAACCCCCGACCCAAAAAGAGGGGTGTTATAAGTTTGATCTGTATTTTGTTACGTATTTTCTAATATTATCTCCGCGAATAGGGAATCGTTTACGAATTGTATTCGACAGGACAGGGCTTACTCCACGTGGGTTCCCGTATAGAGATGAAGGGATGATGACGGGTTACGCGGGAACAAAACAGAAAATTCTTCAACGATTAATAGAAAATGCAACGCTCTTTATGTTTTGGAACTTCTAGTTATTAATGGATGGAAAAATAACTCAAAAAAAGTGTATTGAGTTGAAAGACTTTAGATTTTACCTATTTCATAATAATTGTAATATTGCAACATAATATAAGTAGAGCTTCATATATTGAAGTCTTTGCTTCTATAAAATAATCCAATTGATTATTTAATTTTGATTCATTAAGGTACTCACAAATCAATTAATGTGAATTAAGTAGCTTTTCATGACTTCATAAAAGTAAACATTTCGTTTCGCTTAGAAATACGATAAAGAAGGTTTGATGTACTATGTTTTTTGTTAAATATGCCAATTTACAATTTTATTTTTATACCACATGTTTATTATCAATATTTAATATTAATTATAAATAAGTATCTAATTTCATAAGGTTTATTCAAGTTAGTATCATATTTGGAAAGTATTTACCCGCTAAAAACTGCGATCAATAAACTGACAGTACAAACAGATTCTACTGATGTAATGCATGAGCGGCGCGGTGCGGCCGCGGACTGCAGATAGGGAAAATGATATGTGTACAATATGCCCCTTACTTATAAAAATATGTAAGCGCTGCTTATCTTTATACCATAGGTTGTCCCTTTCATTTTTAAACAATGTAACGCAAGGAAGAAAGTGACCGGTTATTCTTAACCATTTGCTCAGCAAAAAAGGCTTTTATAAGTAGGGCTCTGTATGTGTAAACGTTGGGAAATTCAGACAAACATTTTTTTATACAACTAATAAGTTGTTCATTCAATCGCCATAACTTCTTATAACAAAATATATTACTTGTATATTCTCTTAATACATAAATTAGTTAATAATGGTTTGGATTTCTTTAGCCATGTATTTATCAACATTGCTCTAACAATAAGAAAAATTAACATTATAAGGGCCAATTTCAATATTTCACCGCAAAGAAACTAACTATTTACGGCTGCCTATCCTGGAGAAATAGGGACGGTTATCCGCACTCGTCGCCATACTGCCTTAGCCTATGTATATCTGAGTGAATGCAAGCTCAAGCCTTAACTGAACTACGGTCTACATCTAGCCGATAATACCGATCAAAGATCTCTTTAGCGTATGTGAGATGATCCGGGAGTCTCCGAAATGAGCTGTAATCTGTGGCAACAGTCCCTCAATAGTGATGCCCTTGTGCTTGTCTACGGCCGCAAATGTACGACTTTTATTTGTGCTATTATCGCGAAGACATCAAATTGAATATAGTCGACTTAATATTTGGACATACTCGTACTTAACGGTCCTCCACAACTGAGAGTATATGCAACATTGCCAACCTCAAAAATGCAAAAGTGTTACAAGAGTTGTGGTTACCGCCTAGAAGACTGATAACGTTCCACCATGCACCATCTCAATAACCACCACGACTCCACCACGAGTGCTCCACTAAGAAGCAGGAGGAGATACCTGTGTAGGATTATAATGTAGTGCATTT
This sequence comes from Clanis bilineata, assembly GCA_036417725.1. NCBI lineage: Eukaryota > Metazoa > Arthropoda > Insecta > Lepidoptera > Sphingidae > Clanis > Clanis bilineata. The sequence continues at coordinate 196,386 of CM071159.1, forward strand.
AATCACTTTACCGTGCCAGTGCCAGGGTACAAAATACTACAGTTATGAGTTATGACGGCTTTGGTGACGTCACGCGGCCTTCACGACCACCGTATATGTGACAATGGGCTAATTTGTGCACATCGGCTGATCGGATGATCGGTTACATTGGACCGTGACATCCGGAGTTCATACATATATACTACACCAATAATGTACAGGGCACGGACGTATGAAAAACAGGACTCCGTCTCGCCTATAGTTAAACGGACTCCACAGATAAGCCATGCACACAAACGCGCCTACAAAAGTGCCCTACGCCCACACTAACCTGCTTCACTTTCAATGTTCCTAGCGCTACGCCCTCCTTTTTCTACGTCCGTGCGACAGGGCGGTCGATTATAATAGTTTATGTATATTATAAAGCCATGGGGGCTCCACTTTATTCGTGACTCTATTACGAGGTTCAACTCCCAGGTGAAAATTGACTATTTTTCATTTTCTTTATTCTAAAAATATCTTTACGGCGCCTGAGAATAGTGAGGCTGTAGGATTAATTATTAAGACTTGCAGTGCCATTACTAATCTAGAGTTAAACCTAAACTCCATTTATCGTTCAGCTCACTCCTATCTATAATATAAATATAAATCGAGATTTGGGATACATATAAATTTATCGCTGAGCTGCAAGTGCAATAATTCCGACAGCATGAGTACATTCTGTGTCTCATCTTAGGACTTGCCTCAAACCGCAGCGTACCCTCCATATGATAAAATAGTTGAGTGTATACTGTACAGGCGGTGGTGATCATTTACCATCAGTTGACCCACTTGCTCAACTATAAAAAAGAGTTATGTTGCTCCACTGTTTCAATGACAGTGTTGTTTACTAGCGCACTCAACCGCGACATTTGCACTTACAATATTCGAACATGTTTTTTTTATTCATCTGAATAACTAACAATCGCTCTTCATGGTAAACGCCCGACCTGGCTAAAACAGCAGTCATATTTGATCAACCATCATTTCGAGACATATTAATGGCCGGTTTCCAAAAAGGTGATCTACTGGCGATAAACTAGCAACTTAGACATGAGATTTGGTAAATGTTTAGACAATGATTGCCTCGGTTGCGCAGCGGGCGAGTAGCCGGCTGTGAAGCGAGAGGCCGCGGGTTCGATTCCCGCATTGAGACAAATGTTTGTGTAGCCCACAGATATTTGTTTCAAGTCTAGGTGTGTGACAGTTGGATGTATTTATTTATTTAATTACATCATACATACATGATGTAATTAATGATTTAAGAAAATATCATCTTGATATTTTTTTATTGCAGTGATTGGCAAATGAACAAGTGGGTCACCTGATTGTAAGTGATCTCCGCCGCCCATAGACACTCAAGACACAAATGTATCATGGGTGTGTTGCCAACCGAAAAGGAAAAATGGAAAAAGGAAAGGGGAATAGGCTCACCGGAAATCTCACTCACCGAAATAAACGCAACAGCAAGCTGCCATTTTACGTCGGTCTTCTGTGAGACAATGGTATCAAACCGGTAGAGCCGGCTCATATTTTGTGCTGAAATATTACAGTCTACAGCGTGGCTCTACCACTCAAAAACCTTTGAGAAATCGTGCGTACGTTTTATATAAGCTCCCGCCTGTAAAGAAAGGAATAGGCAGAGGCGCACTAGCGAACTAAAACTCGAATGTGGGTGCGTACGTCCTTTTGCTTTAACATATTTGAAATCGAAATGGAATAGTGGTTTCAGTAATCTGCAGGGTGAAACCAAAAATAAACAAAGTGATGGTATACCCCAACAGGTCGATTCTCTAAGAAACGCCACAACGTTGCGATCGGCGACGAGCTCCCGCAGTGCACATCGTTCAGATCGACGGAGCGTTCAACGTTGTAGGGTCTTAGAGAATACCATTTTCTATACATTTATGTCTAACGCTTCGCTCGAGAGAGCTAGTTCGCATAAGCGCCGTCATCACGCATAGCGCTAGTGCGTGCGCTTTGTACCTTGCTGAATACAAAAATGAAAACAACGATGCCGCAACGTTTGTTTTTACAAATGAAACTTTAGAGAATTGACCTGCTGTAATTATCTGTCAAACTTAAGTGTTGTATGAACATAACGACAAGTAGGTGTTTATGATTTTCCTGTGACCTTTTGGCATCACAGATGTAGATAAGTAGTAAGTGCCTAATATCACATGCTACCACCAAGTACCGTATTTGCTTATTTGGCAGCTTTCTGCAGTATAAAAACACTAGATGGCTCATTGTTCAGTGTTGCAAACCTCACTCTCCACAGTGTTCACTATTGCAGCGCTCTATGTTGTTTCGCAAATTGTAATTGTTTGTATCGTTATGCAACCGTTATCTGGGCACTTGTGGCACTTGTGGCGCAGGTCTGTAATGATCAGTGGAGGAGAGAAACTATAATTAATTACATTTGTTACGTTGGTGTAAAAAAATCTGTATTGTGAAGTGTCTGTATTTATTTTGAAGCAACGTTTGCAATAGTAACATAACATAAGCTTACATATGTAATATACTTTACACAGCGTATGTGCGAAGTAGACTGGAGTATAACGCGGTTATCTGGGATCCATATGAAAATAAATATTCACTTTTGGTAGAAAAAATTCAACGTAAGTTTGCGCGATATATTTTTAAAAAAATTTACGGTTATTACCCCTACATGTTTCCCTCTTTATTTGTAACGGGCATGGTAGGAATATATATCCTAGAACTTAGACGTAAAATGCACCTCATGCTTCACTACTACCTCCTCTTGCGTAATAAGATAGACAACCCTACTGCGCTCGCAGAACTACGACTGTGTGTGCCTTCTAAATACATGCGTGGTGCTGATGCCGTGCAGGGTCTGAGACGTAGACACTGTCTACTGGCTGCACCTGCGGGTATTCACTCTATTTATGCAAGTAATGCCCCCACCGCGAGAGTAATAGCACTTTTTAATGATATGCTAGCTCAACACCCAGAACTGGACATATTTTATGATAAGGTCGGCACATTTAGAGTATTACTGTTGGCCTACCGTAGCTTTGCCTTGTAACGAATTGGATTTGTCTGTAAGTTACTTGTGTAAATGAATAAATAAATAAATAAATATGTATCCCCGAATGGGCAGGCAGATGCGCACTAGCGAACTACGAGACTGTCCCGCCCACATACCCGCCACTGTAACTCCTGTAAGCCAGGATCAACAGTGGCACGCATTTTACGACACTAGCGAACTAGAACGCCCAGATTTCCATTACGTCCAGCTTACTTCCGTTTGAGATGTAATAGGGGGCGAGCCTATCGCCATATCGGGCACAAATTCCAGACTCCGGGCTGATACTGACATTACTTTGCCCAAACAGAGATCGAACCCGAGACCTCAGGACGATAGTCGTACCGCACCCGCAATACCACTATGCCACTAAGGCAATCACAATAGTGCAATAGTACAAGGTTCTTTTATTCGCGTTATATTGTTACCGTCCACCGGTGTTTATGAATAAAAGAAACCTTCTAATGAGAAACCTTCTCAAATACTTGTTATATTAAAAACACCGCACTCTGTATTTGACTCCTAACAAGCTATTAGCGACTACAGTGTCAGAGCGCCTGATACGTACTACCTCTATAATAGGGCACGTGGCGAACAAATGCAAGCAAGCACCGCAGGCGCTGTCCATCTACACTTGTTATAGTATTCATTACTTACTAACTTAACTTAGTAACGCCCAGTTACAATAAACAATCTCAGTTAAAATGTGCAGATAGGTTACAGAAGTTAGCCAATAAGAACACCGTTTGGACATGACTCCGTCAAATGACTTAATTTGATTGGTCCATAATCGCGATCTATCTGCACTCTAAACTGAGATCGTTTATTGAGACCGGCCGTAAGTAAGTAAGTATTAAAGTGGAATTATATAATGTACTTTGTCTTAGAGAAATTAAAACAATATTGAAATACGCAATATAAAAAAATGAAACGCTTCTTTGACAGTAGACCGTCGCGGGATCTTTTACCGTCAATTGGCTTTATTCTAATTGTCGATAGAATTGAAATTCATTAATGGCGTATAAATTATCGCCGGTCAGAAAAACAAAGCCGAATCCTACTGACTACATATTTGAAAGTGTGTACGTTAACCCAAAATAAAGGCAGGAGAGATGAGAGATGAAAAAATGCTCAAAGAACACCGTTAGCAAATAGCTTTATTGCGTTTCCCGCATTAGTTTATTATTGCCACGAAAGCAAAAAATATACAATTTCATCTACATATCTACAGAACGAGGAACGCTAATTGTACCTTCCCTATATCAGATTTGAACACACGACTTTCGTCTTCAACAGTCCCGTCTCAGTTTAACACAGCATGAGGATATGATTGAAGAATTCCGATGGCTACTGTGCGCAGGAGTGCTCCGTACTCGATGCCTGAAGACACTCGTCAGTGTGACCGCGACGCCGGCGCCACCACGACGCACGACAGCCGTCTGTCGAGGCGCGGACACACGCGACATTACAACACGAATAAAATCCGTAAACCGATCAACAATATTTATTAATCAATTGCAAGTTTCCATCTGGTGTTTTGAAGCTCCAAGTCGTAATCTGCCTTTGGACTGAGAGACATTTCGATCAGTTTCATTGACGATCAAAGTTGTCGTAATGTGTAAGAAGGAGTTGTTCGGCGCGACGTGTGGCGTGGACACGGAGGTGCTGATGCGCGAGCTGGGCCAGTTCCGGCGCTTCCATCTGGTGAACTACGTGCTGCTGTCGCTGCCGGTGTTCGTGGCCGCCTTGTACGCCGTCAACTATGTGTTCCTCGCCGCAGACCTTCCCTACAGGTTATATTGATTCATCACCGTCTTTGAATACCATTGGATCTATTTTAATTTAATGTTGATCTTTCTGAAACCCTCGAAGGTTGCCGAAATTAAACCATACGTACACAAGTCTGTGGATTTGCACTGATTGACTCGCGATAATTGGGCCTATATAAAGGCGGGTTTTCACGAACGCGGTGAACTATTTTCATAAAATTAATAATAAAATTATCAGTAATATTTAGTTAAGGTTAATAATTTAAATTAGATATCATAAGAAAAATAAAACGTATGTAAATAATTGTAATTTACTTTGATGGTTCGTTAATAAATAAATAAAATCGAAATCTTCTCTATTTAGTAACATCGGAGCGTACGTAGTACGTAACCTACCTAGCTATTGTTTTCCGTTTCGTCACTTCTGCGTATTTGTTTAGAAATTTTTACACGCACTTATGTCACGTGCTTTCTCATCACAGAGTACCGTCATTTCTATTGAGATTTTTATAGCTAGCTGCTTGCTGTTGCTGACGGCTCCGCTTAGTAAATAATAATTCATTACCCGGGATAAAACACAATGTCATTCATTAATAGTAACTACGAGGGACTTACGGTCCCACAACACCCAGACCGGAAACAAATATTTGTGGATCATACAAATATTTGTCTTGGTGCGGGAATCGAACCCACGGTTTCTCGTTTTACAACTGACTATTCGCTCGGTACGCCATGAAAGCTGCGATTTTATCGAAGATATTGAGCACTAACGAGCTTGAAGCTTGAGCTTAAGCTTAGAAACTTATACTTCTATAATGGTTCACTAACCGTAGGTTAGAATTTTTGGTCCATTAAACTGCGATTGCAATATGAGAGCTAGTTTCCCTGGTAATGTCTAAAACCACGGTGTTCTTTGACGGACTCCCAAAAGGAAGGTCCTCAATTCGACTGTATTTTTTATGTATGTCACGCCATATCTCCGCCGAATGCGGACCGATCCTCAAAATTCTTTTTGTGTTCGATAGAGCTTATTTCAAGGGTGGTCCCATATACATTTAGTCTCGATCGGATTTGAAGTCGGTCCATTAAGTTTTTAAACTTGTGATTATTAATCAGTTCTCTTTGTTGTTGGAGTCACGTGTTAGTAATTTTCTGCACGTTTAACATATCTCACGGCATTTGCCTTGGCGCCGGACATGTCAGTGTTAGTTCAGGGGCATATCTGACATCTGGCACAGCATAGCAGCCTGTTACTTAGCACGAACAATTTCGAATAAGTATTCGAAGCGAGCACTTTCTACTGTTAACCTATTTTTTAAAGCAGAGACTGAGAAACAAGCAACGTTTCCTCAGAAAGGGTTGACGTTAGGCAGGCAGCCGGTCGTAAAAACTAAGCCAAATCCTTTTTGCAACATGCTCGAAAAAGTCTGTCCACCTTGTAGGTAGACGTCCAACGCTGCGCTTGCCGGTACGTGGTCTCCACTCGAGAACTTTTCTGCCCCATCGGCTATCAGTTCTACGAGCTATGTGTCCCGCCCACTGCCACTACAACATGCTAATCCTCTGGGCTATGTCGCTGACTTTCGTTCTTCTACGGATCTCCTCATTCCTGATTTGATCACGTAGAGAAACACCGAGCATAGCCCTCTCCATAGCGCGGTGAGTTAATTCGAATACGACGTTAGAAAGTTATTAGATGTATGAGTCTGAGTCTTTGGATGTATGTATGTATCGTGTTAGGTGTCAGTGATGCATGTATGGTAATGTCAGTTCATTTGTGACATGTATTGGTGTTGGCTGTTGTTGATACGGTAATTACTCGAGTTCCTAATAACTTCTAATGATGTTAGAATTACTTTTCAAATGAAGGAGTTGGTGTCGTAATCCTGCAAAGTGTCCTCTATATATAACATTTAAGTATTCATCAGGAAAGGGCGGGTTCGGTTAGGTTATTACTATTATCTCTTAAACTAACGTGATGGCCTTGCTGTAGCGTTTCGTGCGTCTTGATTCGGGCTCAAATATCCGTTCACTCACATATTTCTCTACCTCAATCCTTTTCTTACCATGGTAGGTAGAGCAGCGGCGCGGCGCGGCGCGGCTGTGTCCCTGACATTGCTTATGTCCATGGGGGACGGTAATCACTTACCATCACGTGGGTCGACTTCTCGTTTGCAGGCATTTTTCCATCTCATTTTCGTGTGGTTAGTGAGATTTGTGATGATCCCCATTCCATTTCTCTCTATCTTGTCTATGGGGGACAATAATCACTTTTCATCAGGTGGGCCTTCTCTTCGCATATTTACGTAAGCAAACAAAATAAAATTGAATGACTTAAGGGTCATATTTGGGAACCACGATTTTGAAGATAGTAATCACGTTGCTATTGATAAGTTATAGCTAAGGCAAAGTTTACCAATATCACCTTAACATTAAATCAGCTCGTAGTTATTGCGAAAGCGCCTGGGACACGGTCGGCGCCTGTTCCGACCTCGGCGGTACTCACGAATCACAAAATGTTGAACGAAATCGATAAATACCCAATTAATGAATCAATATTTAGTTAGTATTTTGGTTTTGGTGTTGTAGGCAGAGGCGCACTAGCCAACTAGTACACCCACATTTCGCCGAGCTTAGTTCCGTCCCAGATGTGATAGGGGGGATACAGGCGTGAGCTTGTGTTATATTTTGTTTTGGTGTTGTCGCCTCCTTAATCTGGTGGATGCATATGTATATGGGCTGTGGATCGGGAGGTCCTGGGTTCGATTCTCTGGTCGGGCAAAGCGAATTTTCTAATGTATTTTGCCCGGGACTTTAATTTCGATCCCTCAGAGGGGGTTGACGTCAGGCAGGCAGCCGGTAGTAAAAGCTATGCCAAATCCTTTCTACAACATGACGAAGAAGACGAAGAACGCAAGACGCTTGAGAAACTCATCGTGAAAATGAAATAAGGGTTTCAATATAATAATTTCAACTCAAAATGTATCGCCATGGAAATGAAGGACAAACAATAGTACCCACAACAAGACTGCAGAAACAAGTGTAGTTGGTAATAATAACGATGGGCTTTTGTCAAGAATAATACAAATAAAATACAGAGCTTCCGGTGCTCACGAGGTCAAGGGAAGTGTAGGCTTCCTTATGAATTAGACAAGTTTCCTCATTATTTGGTGTATTGTTTAGGGAAAATAGTTAAATATAATATAGAGGCATCTTGAATTGGGGTTGAATTTGTTGTTCTTTTACTCCAATGTGGGGTTCGCGCAACACACTTTTTAGGCACGTTGTAAAAAAGATTCAGTTTGATTTTCACTACTAGTCTAGTCATCAAAATCATTTAAGAAAACTGCGTTCCCCGACCTGGGATTTGAACCCAAGACCTTCTCGGTGACTTTGCCATTAAACCCAATATAAAGCTTCCCACCTTTAAAATGAAAAAATATCATATAAGTTCAAATATTTGACTAAGTATACATGGCGTTTACTTACATTCTACAATGTGATACGTTTAAAGAATACTACACTATACCTCTACATATAAAACAACAATCCACACATATTGTTATAATAGCTGCTTAATTAATGTTAGTTATTATTTGAAGTTTTTAAAAGAATACATTTATGACGTCACCAGACGATGTTATTTCAGTGTTTACATAATTAATAGTTGTGAACATTCATTGACAAACATCCTCGAGTCAAACAATTAACATAAATATACGAAAACGTAATTTCTCAATAATAAACCCAATTATCTGATTTTGTTCCTCCATAATGTTTATTATTAAGTGGTTCACGACAGAAACCGACGCGGCGGTCAGGAAAACCAACAATGCGCTATAATAAGTAAAAAACTATACAAGTTGTCTATTTACCGTGGTTTTTACAGACTGTGGAAGTTCCGAACATCTACTGCTATATTTGGAACTGTAGCTCTTTACAATTAATATTATAATCATCATCATCAGCCACAGGACATCCACAATTAATATCGTTCGCTGTAAACTAGGAAATCTGTACAGTGTACTGTTTACACTTACATCAAAAAATCTCTAAATTCTAATAAGAATTCTAATAAGATATCTGCTCTATGTTCAGCAGTGGGCGTCCTGTGGATGATGACGTTGACTTATTGCTCTCAATTTTGTTTCTGGAATGAAAAGAAATTTTCGAGCTTAGTGCATCAAAAACGACGAGGATTGAGAAACTAATACTTCGGTGGTGCATTGAAAAGATGGAGGAAAGGAGAGCGACGAAATATATTTATATTGCTAAAGTGAATGGTAGTGTCGGCCGTAGAAGTCCTAGACGTACCTTTACGGACCAAATTGGTGACCTCTCAAAAAAAGGCCTAATAAGGAGTTCTCGCAACCGTGTGCATGAAAAGACTAATGACTATAGAAGAAGCGAAAGAAGTGTGCTTGAACCGAAGCACTACCTACTAACCTACCCCAGCGGGAGACAGGCGTAAGTTAATGTATGTATGTAGTATACCAAAAATCTGTTCACAACCTTTCTTTCTTTCGAACTGTTCTTGTGTCACTCTACAGTACGATCGGCACAACATATTTTTAAAGCATGTTGTAGCAAGGGTTCGGCTTAGTTTTACGATCGCCATTTGCCTGAAGTCAGCTCGTCGATTAATATTTAAAAATATACTGATCATTCTGTTTACGGTGACTACGACTATGAGGATACTTTAATCGCTGCATTAAAATTATACATTATTTGATATTATCTCTCACGACAAATAAATGGTTCATTGTTGTTACTATAATAACTACCTGCTTATTATTCATATACATTATGTACAATTATGTATAATACTCTGAAAACCTGAACCTCTCGCCTCTCTGAGAACCTCTGAAAACGTTGAAACAAGCATTTTATCCCTTATCCCATTGTATAATCCATAAATATTTATTTCAGGTGTTGTGAGACCGAAAGGCTCATGTATCTACGACACACGTATCAGATTCTAGTCTGGCTTTAGGAAAACATGTGTGATTGTTGTGTTGACTGTATTCACTGTGATTTAATGGTTTTTTTTTCACGTCAAGGATAGAAAATAATGAATACTATGGCTTTAGGAACGACTACTGGTGTCAGATGAGGCCCGAGAAAATCCAATGGCAAAACTAGTTTACCATATAGCCAATAAAGTGTGAATAAGCATAAATAGGCCGGCATGATTCTGGTGACTGATAAATCCATTATTTGTCAGTGGCCGCTAGTTTTTTTGGACTGCACTACGCTTACCATTAGGTGCAGTGTAGTCACTTTCCCGTGCCCGGATAAAAAAGGTCGCGTCGCTATTCAGAGTAGAGGTCACTTATCAGAAGGTGACTCAATGTCTCCCTTGCCTAACTCCTACCATATGCTATATACATAAAAGATTCTAATGATACATTTCATTGCCCGGAAAGGCAGTTTATTAGCACTTGTTGCTTATGTTTATTTAATGTTATTTTTGATTATCGCCTCTTTGGTCTAGTGGGAGCATATATGGGCTGTGAATTAGGAGATCCTGGTTTCGATTTCCATGTCGGGTAGGGTGTTTTCCAAACACGATTTGCTCGGGACTGGATCCTTATGTGGGGGCAGGCAGTTGATCGTAAAAAAAAAACTGAATCCTTTCGGAAATATGCTTGATAAAGTGTATTGCGCAGACTCCACAGTGTGGTGGGATCAGGGCAGGTAGAGAGAAAGAATGTTATTATGGATATTTCTGAACGAAACATTTAGGTATTTTTTGGACTTATTTAAAAAATATATAGGATAGCTCAGTTTCGAGAGGTACTGAGTGGCGAGACGAAAGTCGCGGGTTTGATAGGCCCCAATTCTATGCATTCATGAGTTTAAAGTTAAGTGTATAATGAATACGATTTCATCATCATCATCATCATCATCAGCCATAGGACGTCCACTGCTGGATATAGGCCTCCCCCAAAGATTTCCAGACTGACCTGTTAGAAGCGGCCTGCATCCAGCGACTTCCTGCGACCTTTATCAGGTCGTCGGTCCACCTTGTAGATTTTCATAGGATTCATATAATTAATAGGATTAAACGCTTGCTTATTAATTAATGGCGAAATTAAAATTTCCCGAGAGGAAATCCACATGTCTTAAAATTCTCCATAAACATTTTAAAGTATGTAATATTATAGGAAGTAGCTAGATGCAGGCCGCTTCCAACAGGTCGATCTGAAAATCTTTGGGGGAGGCCTATGTTCAGTAGTGGACGTCCTATGGCTGATAATGATGATGATGAATATTATAGTTAGAGTTTAACAATCCTTATAAAGCAGCGTGATGGACTAAGGTCTAACGCCACGGCCCACTCATGACTAGATGGGACTTGTGTCCGTGGAACAATAAGCCTCTGTGGCGCAATGGGCGAGTAGCCGGCTGTGAAGCGAGAGGCCGCGGGTTCGATTCCCGCATCGAGACAAACGTTTGTGTGATCTACAGATATTTGTTTCAGGGCTGTGAGATGTGAGATCGGGCGTCTCTCATAGTTTATAATATCCACGACACAAGTCTCGTATCTTTGTGTGGGGTCTGTGTGTGTTGTGACTATTGGGTGTTATTTATTCTATATTATTTATTTTATTACATAATTTATCAATGATAATTCTTATATGTTGTCCAGTGCGTTGCACCCATTCTAAAAATATGGTTATCTATTCACAACGCAGTTGATTACAGAGGGTGACGTCAGTCGCATTCCCTTTGTTATGTATTATTATGTGTACTAGTTAAAATAGATCATATTAGGTGACATAAATTAAAGTGTAAATAAGCATCAAATCCACATTTAGAGAGTTGTGTACTGTGTACAGCTGTTTACTGTCGCAGGTAAAAACTATTTATATAAGAAGGCAGGTTGATTATATTAGACGACCGCCTAAACCGTCCGGGACAATATGACATTTAGACGACGAATAGGCCTATCTTAATATGTCAATTATTCACAGCCGATATACTAAACAGAACCACGCGACGCGACGGCCTTCTCCGGAGCATTACGGAATACCTCAGGTACTATCAACGAGAAGTGACTCCTGACAAGCTTTTCTTAAGACACATAATAATTAATATTGCCCTAAATATTTATTTGCGACTCAAGGTCGTACCCAGTATAGTTGGTAATTGATTGTGTATTTTCTCCCACGGTACTGTGGGATCGGTGTCTACAGAACTGGCCTGTTACACTTATTTGCCATTGTGTGTAAGATGTGACGAGAATCAATGTCACAATACACAATGTACGCCGCGCTGCGCCGCTCCTCGGGCCAGATCGTTATCATGGACTATGTCAGCGATCAGTTTTGTTAATTCATGAATAAAATGTAGCCTTGACGATTTTACTAGGATAGTGGTCGGTTTATGAAAAGGAGATAAAATTCGTTTTGACACAGCTGTGATATATATCGAGATTCCGAGTTCCGTATGTGGAAATTAGTAAGGTAATTTGTGTGATCATCTGCGTGTTACAACGTGGTTAACAAGCGAGTACTTTACAATTCTGAGTTCTTTTATTATTTCTTATTCCCGCGGTTTCGGTCGCGGTCACAGGAGTTTCCATTGTTGATAAAATTCTAATTTACGGTTGTAAATGACGTATTCGACTAATGTTAGTTAAAAACTATAAAAATGTTATCAATTTATTGTCGGTTCTAAGTGCTAAAACGATGGAAATCGAAAGTGAAACAATTTCTGCCTAACAGAGTCGTGCTTAACAGTAGCGCTGACAATCTCGTTTTTTTATAGCGGAGACTGGCAAACGAGCAGATGGGTCACCTGATAGAAGTGTTCTCCACCATACACATAGATACCCCAGACACAAAAATAATCATGGATGCGTTGTCAACCCAAAAAAAGCTATAGAAAGGGTTGGAAAAGGGAGCGGGGGGAGGATTGGACCACCGGAAATCTGAATCTGAATGAAATGCGACAGCAAGCTGCCACTTAACGTCGGTTTTCTGTGAGACAGTGGTATCAAACCGGTCGAGCCGGCCCATTCGTGCTGTAGACGTAATTGTCTACAGCTTGGCTCTACCATTAAAAAACGTCGTAAGAGTTAAGTGTAGCGTTGTTCTGTTGAGCATCTTAATAGTGATTATAGTAGGAAGTGAGTCAAGCTAAACTCGGCTCGTGGCGGAAGCGGTTCGTTCCACCACAATTGTAATTCGGCCGGTATCCGTCGCCGCGAGCCGCACACAGCGCGCGCCGATCTGACGCCGACCTGCCCTCGATCTGCTGCCGCTCCCACCACAATTGCGTTTTTCCACGAGTATGACGGGACGCCACGCGGCGCCATTTACACCCGGTTTCTCGAGGGTTGACAGTATAGAAATTCTCTAAAATCTCAAACACGTCAAGCCAAAATTGTGTTACTCAGAACAAGGTGAAACACATTCGTCGAACATTTATATATTTTAACAAGAGTGTGAGACTTGACATAGAGTTGACGTCATGTTAATTGAATATAATTTTCATCCCTTCATTTACTAAACAAGAATAACAAAAGAAATCGGCAGAGGTCACCATCTCCCGAGGCTCTCAGTTAGAGCCAGATGTAAAAGATGGCATTATGAGACTCTGCATATATTAAGAAGGAAAGAAATAAACTTTATTTAGCCAATGTCAGACAACAATGGATAGGATAAAAATTTAAAAGAATAAAAACAAAATATGTAATACTAAGTGGTAACAAGTTGGGTTTATTTTCTAAGTACAATTACGAGGATCCTTGCTGCTGTTGGCTCAGTCCTGAACCTCGGCTGTTTTGTAATACTGTCCACTGTTGGGCACGAGCGTCATCTACTAAGAAACTCAGGCCAGGCCTTAAGATGATATTTTGCGACTGTTATTTCAGCCAGCTCCTCACTAATTTGTCTGTCCATGTACGTTGCCACTAGCACACCAATGAGACGATTATATGACAATTATTCGCGGACAATAATAACAGTTATGCATGACTTAATAGACGATTGTACAATAAACTACTAGTCCAATCTATGTAATCGTTAAGGGCACGCGATCATTCTTAATAGCATATATTCTTGGGTTGTAAAATGACAACGACAAACAGCAGCAAGAGAGATAAGTATATTCGTAAAGCGTCATTATAATTATATTCAACTAACTTTTATATAAGGTTTAAAACGAGTACTTACGCTAGGCAGCGGCTTGGCTGTGCCCCTGACATTGCTAAAGTCCATGGGCGGCGGTAATCGCTTTCCATCAGGCAGGCCGCTAGCTCGTCTACCCTCTTCAGTAATATGTAATTAAATATAAGCTTTTGATTATTTGAGCTACCGTTGCGTTTAGTTTCCTTTTTAACCGACTTAAAAAAGAGGATATCAATTCGACCCCTATGTATGTAATATTGTCACAATTGCATAATTTCACATAATATGTTATATTATATTAGTCTATGTGGGATTCTGAACAAATGTGCCAAATTTCATAAGTATATGTATGTATGTAAGACATATATGTTTGTCCACGTATTTACATTAGAAACTATTAATCGGATTTCGATAATTCTTTTCTTATTGGGTTAGGCATCTTCCAACTTAGGGAATAGTGTAAGTTTTATGAAAATCGGTTCAGGAGTATTACATATACCTATGAACTTACATGTGAATCGATCACCAAAAAAAGTGTTTGAATTGACACGCAGTAAACAATTATTGTATTTAACACAAAAAAAATAGAAAATAATTAAAGTTTAACAAAAACTTAAAACCTACTTCAAAACAGAAAGTGCTGGACCCATGCAGATCAAATTAGAAGGCACCGACTCCAAAGACAGTAAGGAATTGTTATTTTTTACTTTAAGTGTTCTGTTTTGAAGTCGGCTTTAAGTTTTTGTTAAACTTTAATTCTATTATATTCGCGGCGGCTCAACATGCTCAACCTGCCTGTACACTGTACGGACTGTACCTAAAGTACGATTAAAATTGTATACGCACCTAAATTGTTTTCGATCATACGTATTATGCCAGCACTATATGTTCCTCCAGCATTCTAACATGATTCCAATCTAACCCAACTCTGGATACACGAAAACATTGTCTAAACAACATTATATATTCGCAAACTATATCTACATATAGATGTTATCACATGGACTGTTACATTATACATAGTGCCGCACGGTGCAGTATGCTACTAGTGTTACTAGCTTATTAGACTGGTGTCGAACCGGTTGCATACCTTTTGTCTGTCCTCAAACTTTATTTGACTCTTTTATTTAGTTTATGATTAAAAATTATTTGAACATAATAACATAACATAAGCTCACGTCTGTATGCCCGAAGTGGTAGGCAGAGGTGCTCTAGCGAACCAGAACACGCACATTTCGCCGAGCTCAGTTCCGTCCCAGATGTGATTGGGGGCGAGCCTATCGCCATATCGGACACAAATTTCAGACTCGGAGCTGATATTGAAAAATCCAATATCACGTTGCCCGACCCGGGAATCGAACCCGACACCTCAGGAGGGTAGTCGTACCGAAATACAACTACGCCACCGAGACAGTAAAAAGTATTTGATTACTAGTTTATGATGATAAGGGTACCCTCAAGGGTAGGTAGTAATGGGGTACCCCCATTCTGGTCTAACGTGAATTGCACCATGTAGAGAGTATAATGTTAAACCATTATTCTGTTCAAAGCTATGATTTCGTAAGAGCTTACAAATAACACGTTTAAATATTATAAGTGGTGACAAGTGACCTAGTTTGTCCAAAGCAGGTGCGTGTCTAATAATGCCTACGAGTATCTAGTAATAGTCTATATCTGCACAACTCGCGATCAGCCTGTCTACCGTACAGGTTAAATGTTCTAGTAAATAATTTCTGCTAGTATTCTATTCATTCTGCGTTAAAGTTCCTATTATTCATTTATTTTGCTCATATTAGTTAATGGAGTTCATATACATGAGTTCACGCCTGTATCAGAGGGAAGTAGAGGCAAAACAAATAGTCCCACATTTCGCTTATTTCGAGTCAATTTACATTATATTATTCATTCAACTTACATTAATTTACATTATCGATTGCATACAACGTTGTGCAATTCACATTATGTAATGTTCAAATATATGGGCGTCTTAGGACAATTCTCATGATGCATCTAATAGAATAATATGTGAACAATTGGTAGATTTACGATCGACGGTCCTACAAGACGGCGCGGCGCGGCGGTACATTAAAGGATTCTGTATTCAGTGTAGCAGCTCGGCCACTTTACAGGGCTATTAGGGTAATCGAGTGCGGTTTGAGGTCGATGACTTGTCTCCAGATAAAGTTTATAAATAAAGTTCATTCAATGCAGCATAATGTGCATTATCTTGAAATAGATTGAACTGAGTAGTAAGGGTATCTACCACTCCTTCCACTTGCCCTTATCCCACTATAATGTGGGGTTGGCGAAACACACTTCATCTCCCTCTGGTGGCCCAGTCCCAGGCATATCGTATGTAATCGAGCAGCAAGCTAAGGGTAATGTGGAATCAAATCTAAACTTGAGTCTACCCGTAATGCTACTAATATTTTTATACCCCTGTCTCTCAGGAAACCGACCTAAAGTGGCAGCTCACTGTTGCGTTTCGTTCCATGAGTGAGATTTCCGGTGGCCCAATTCCTCCCTCCTTTACCCACTTCCGATTCTCCTCCTTTTCGGTTAGCAACGCACCCATAACTCTTTTTTTGTCTCGGACGTCTGTGGGATTTTGTGGAGATCACTAACCATCAGGTGACTCATCTGCTCGTTTGCCAGTCTCTGCTATGAAAAAAAGGACATTACTGTCTACAGCGTGGCTCTACCGCTATATGATGTTACTCTTTCACGTTAAAACTACCGATTGGATTTTGATGAAACTTCACGGTTAGGTACATAGATTATACATCAGAATAAGATATAGCCTTCTTTTATCCCGGAAAATGAATTTCCACGCGACCGGAGTCGCGGGCAATAGCTGGTAATTTTATAATGCTATAGAGGCCCAGCTGGGTGTGAATTAAAATTGTATGCACGAATATTAAAAAGCTACCAAGTTAAATTAAAATGTTAATGTCATTATTTAAATTAATTATAATATATTTTATAAAATTTTGCGCATAAACCTAATAGGTTTTAAGACCAGTTTTTGAAAAATTTAAGAGGCACTGTGATTTAAACTGTAACGCCATATAAGCGATACCTGAATTATGTTCTTTTGATATAATTGATAAAAAGTAATTATTTTTACTTTAAGATATCTCACTATTCATCAGTCTTACTTTTTATGTCGGAAAGGAAATAGTATAAAAACTGTAAAATGTAATTTGTTTACAGATGCGTGGTACCCGAATGTGAGTTTGCAAACAGCACGTTATACAGTCCACCGTGGGTTGAGAATGGTTTGCCGGCGGAGGGTCGCGAGCGGCGGTGCACGCGGCGCGCTCCGCTTTACGACCCGCCCTGCGACCACGACACGCCCTTCAGCGACGACACGCAGCCCTGTGACAACTGGCTCTATGGCGCCAACAACACTATCGTTGCTGAGGTGAGACAGACTGTTCTTGCACCCGTCCTTGTCTTACTTAATGAGTACTAGAGCCACGCTGCAGACAGTAATGTATACAGCACGTATGCGCCGGCTCGACCGATCTGATACCACTGTCTCATAGAAAACCGATGTAAAGTAGCAGTTTTTGTGCGTTCCGTTCGATGAATGAGATTTCCAGTGCCCGTCTTCCAATCTCTATCCTTTTACCACACCCATGATTCTTTTTTTTTCCTGTCATAAGACAAATATCAAACAACGCATAGAGCTCTGTTCCAATTCGGTTGCAAAAACTATTCATGTTGCTAAACTACCAAAGTTTGTAGTAAAGGTTAACCTTCAATAAACGAATTCTAAAACTTTAATGTATGTAAAAGTCATAAACCCATGTGCATTATCATTCGTTCTTGACTATGTATGGGTATGATGTGTTCGATAAGATCCACATTAGATGTGCGGAAGGTGCAGAGCCGCGGAGGTCGCGGGACGTGTCGTCACACGTCACTCGTCACTCGTCACTCGTCATGAGGACATCCATCAGGAAAACAAATAACTGGCCACGACAACCGAGTACACAAAACAATAAAAACTAAATGCTATGATACTAGATATACCGGAACTAAACCAACGGGGACTACGAAATGTATTCTTTCAATTGAGTTATGAAACCGCGATAGCTCAATTGGGGGATGCTACGGACTGCCGAAATAAGTGTCGGAGGTTCGAGATAAACCCCAAAAAATGAGCACACACCTCGTGAGGAAACCTGCATACCCAAAAATTTCTCTATATGAATTTCGGAGGTAGGGAAGTTTACCAATCCGCATTAGGCCAGCGTGGTAGACTAAGGCCTAACCTCTCTCATTAGTAAAGGAGGCCCTTGCCTAGCAGCAATATTACAGGGCTGATATTATTATAGTTCAAACATAGTCCTGAGACCATTATTTGAGAAAAGTGTTTTCTTTAATTTTTTAATCTTTTAGTCTTCATAGACCATGTCATCCTCATCGGATCTTAATTTCTCTCTACACTCAAGACTTTATCTTTACATCCTTTCAGCCACCAATAACAAGACCTGAAACAAAATGTAATATTTTGTAGAACACTTTTCTGTACCCACGGCAATTTGTTTGTTTCTCAATGGCTACTCGCTTGTTATTTATGAAATCCTCTAAAATTATTAGAGATTTCGTTTATTTTGGTCTTACACGTTAGAAATAGAGATGGTTAACTCCTTGAAAGTGAGCTAAATCCTAATATCGGTGGGGAAGTACCTTGTGAAAACGCTACAGCTTTGCTTTTTTTTTGTCTGTGTTTATCACGGATGTAATAAGTCAATATTGTGCTAATATCTTCGCAAATAATGGTTTTTTGATGTCAGTATTTTAAGAACATTTCTTAGAACTATCGAGCAGTGTTTTTAGATACATTGTGTATTCAATGGTAAAAAGCTAAACTGTTTAATCATTACGGATTAACAATATTTGTTAGTCAAAGTCTCGGTTTATCGTAATAAAATGAGCTAATAGTAACTGTTTTATGTATTCGTTTACAATTTATGTGAATTTTGCGCTATATATTCAAGTCACGCAGGCGTTTTAGTATCTGCTATCTAGTATACAATGAGTATACATATTATTATTTCTAGGATTCTTCCTGAATCTGCTCTTCAAATATTGTAATTAGGAATAATTATTCAATTATATTTTTACCAAATGACCAAAATCGGTTGCAGTATTCGAGTTCGGAATGTCTCAACTCCCACGGAGTTAAATCCTTCAAGATACAAACGAATAAGCTTAAAAATTCATCTGAATATTTAGAGTAGTTTTGTGACAACAAACTTTTGCTGTAACACCTGTGAGGTCTTGGGTTCGATGCACAAGTTAGTTATTAATTATCAAGATGATGAATACACATTGGCGGGATTGCAGGTACATGAAAATGGTATGGAACTAAATTATATTACATAGTTGCTTTCCTGCCTACGCGTTTGAAACTACTAGCGTTACATTATATAGAAATATGGCGATATGCAAGGTCCAGGTCACAGATGGAGCCACATTTCATACAATAGACATTATTGTGGAGTATTTCTGTGTGATCACTGATAAGGTGTCTAGACGTCATGACAAGAGAACAATAGCGGTCAGACTCCCTCACGGATAATGTGGGAGGAATGTTATATCTACTTTGAGTATCAAGTCAAAAAATTTCTAAATAATTTCACTGAGTAAGAAAGAAAGAATAAAAAGCACTTTACTTGTCACAGACACAGAATTACTGAGAAAAAAAAAACGTAATATAAATAAACTTAATATAAGTGAGTATATAATAGGTTCCGTTTGACTCGCAAAAACTGGATTATGTCATATTCACTCGACAATATTTACGTACGTCCAAACTCAGCATATAAATCGACACTTAAAATTACAGCAATATTTTTTGTGGTGTGCCCGTGTCGTTTATTTTGCGAATTGGGTCATATACTGCCGTGTGTCCAGATATTTTATCTACATTCTACACTACGCTTGGTCGAAGTTGAACCTTGGCTTTTTATCTGGTTTCGTTTGCAGACGAATGGTCGTCACCACCTTGTAGTATATTGTTTTATATTGTTGTATATTATTTTCATTATCACCTTTGATAAAGTCGTACGTAGTAATTTTGCCATGTTTTTTTATATAATCATCAAATTATCGGGGTATACAGTATCTATTTACCTGTAGAGACTGCACGTTGCTGATGTATATTGAAGAGCAATGTCAGAGTTTCATGCCCGTTCTTCTGGAAAACCGGCATAGGACTGACGAGCGTAATAATTTTACGGAAGCTAAATGGTTTATAAATTCAAGAAATTTCATTGATTTTTTTTGTTCAATGAAGAAGCGGCTAAGTCGATGGCTACCGTGAAAATAAAAGGCTTTGGTAGAAAAAGGTGACAGATTATTCAAGCCTCCGGAATTGAAACGCAACACAAAACTGCCATCTAACTACGCTTATCTATACTTCTATATTATTATAATGACAGTAACTTAGTCTAAATGGATTAATTAATTTGTAAAATTGTCTACGGCGTGGCTCTATGGTAGAGCATCTACCAATAAAAATTACTAAGCTTCAGGGCATAAGAACAACCTTCAGTCTATATTAGCTGTAACTGTAAGTAGATAGATAGAGAAAAATACAAAAAATAAAATAAAACCTACAATTATAAAAAAACAATCCTGTAAATAATACGGCGTGTGATTTTGTAAAGTTTTAATAAGATGAGCTACGTTTTAAAATATGCTTATAAAAACATATTTATTGTGCGCGTCTACGCTTCGTTGAGTTCAAATAATACATGACTAGGAGTGGTGTACGTCAGCATTCATGCTCTCAGACTCTCAGACATGATGAAGTGTTCTGAGAGAAGTATACATAATTAGTACTTATTTGATGCTCTTCCACCCGCGTAATATGTATGCCGAAGTTTTTTTCCTACCAGAAATGTAAATATAATTTGTATCCTTATTTTTTTGTGTCATAATTAGTTGATCAGAGTATTTGTATTTTGGATAATTATTCATAGATTGGATAAATTGGAATAGGTATGGGTATTGTACGTTGGCAGGTAGTTATGTAGTTTTCAGTAGTCTGCTAAGCACTAACCTACATTCGGCAAGCCGCTAATTTGGTAAATGCAAGCATTTTATTTATATCGAAGGTATAATGCCATATCACGTTTCTGCGCCTGTCCAAAACAGTCCTTTATTTATTTAAGAAATAAATATTTGAAGTGGTCACTGGACGCACGTCGCGCGTCTCGGCGCGGCTCGGCGCAGGGTTAAGAGGTCTTGCAGCCCGCAGTTTGCTGACCGCTGGATTAGAGTAATCGACAAATGACCCCAGCAAAAAGTTTATCACACGGTATTTTCAAGTCTGTTTCGCTTTGAAATTCTAATGCAATTAAAATAACTGCACATTAGGACTATGCGTGTTAATAATAGGGGTCAGCAATTCAAATTACAGCTCGACACAAAATTAGACACGTTTTATGTACAAATAAGAAATTAAATACATGCCATTCATTCATTCGCATACTGTTAAATCGATATTTGGTAACCGACGTTATTGAAATATTTGATTACGCGATATATCGTGAGAGTAAATCGATTATGAAGATGTAGGTAATAATTGCTCGTGCGTTCCGAATGCCGCACCGCGCCGTACAAATTCATCTATCGTCGATCACGATGTGTGATGTCGTTTGTTAAGTAGTTTACTCCGTACTCCATCCTTAGATCTTGACAAAATTCACACATTCACACTACAACCCTCGTGGGACAACCCTCGGAGTATTTAAAAAATTGGTTCACAATTCCCGAAGACAGCATAACATAAATAAAACGTAACATAATTCCAAAGAATTAACTTCCTCCTTCTAAATAAGGTTAAAAAAAATTTCAAGTTTTGTCGGGTTGGTAAATGGTGAACCAAAGATAACGTGTTAGTAGCAAGCTAGTGGTAGTCATATCGAAATGTAGACAGCGATGCCTACACTGACATGACTACCACTAGCTTGCTACTAACACGTTATCTTTATTTTACACTAGACAGGAATAGGATTAACTATAATTTTCGTAAAGGACAAAAATACTTCCATCGAAAATCTCACTCATTGAACGAAAAGAACTGCAAATTGCCACTTCACGTCGGTTTTCTATAAGACAGTGATAGTAATCCAGTCGAGTAGAACGTATTAATGTTAGCAGCGCCATCTGTTAGTGCTTTTCCTCAACGATGATGTATGAATCCATGATTGTTTACCAGCGAATTTAACTTGCATTTTAGCAGCGATAGCTCAGTTGGGAATGGTACGGACTGCCGAGACGATTGTCTGAGGTTCGAGACCAACCCCAAAAAGGTCAGTTACCTCGGACTTTTCTGTGTTAAGTGTGTTTTCATTATGAATTATCGCTTGCTATAACAATTGAAGGAAAACATTGTGAGGAAACGTGCATACTTAAGAATTTCTCCACAAAAATTTCGAAGGTATGTGAAGTCTACCAACCCACATTAGGCCAGCGCGGTAGACTAAGGCCTAACCCCTCTCATTAGTAGAGGAGGCCCAAGCCCAGCAGCGGGATAGTAATAATATAGGGCTGATATAATTATTATTATATTAGATTAGATTAGATTATAACACTTTATTGAACATCAAACACACAAAAAAAAACATAATAAAGTAACTGGCAAATAAAATATGTGTTACAATAGGCGGTCTTATCGCTAAATAGCGATCTCTTCCAGACAACCTTAGGATGGATATGTGGCGAAAGAGTAAAATAATTGATGGGGGTGTGTTGGATTTTCTCAAATAGAAAGTAATTTAATAACTACATAAAATCCAATATTGTGTGATAGAAAAATTATCCTATATGTACATAAATAGTAAGATAAAATAAATAGATAAATTATATACATAATATTTAATGAAAATTAAATGACATCATGAACCAAAGTTGTAATTACAATAATAAATAAACTATAATTGCGATGACAGATAAAATAGTTTCACCTGCCTCTTAAAACTGCTCAATGATGGAGCCCTGCGCACACACACCGGCTATATATTATATAATTAGCTTGAATTTTTGGTGTATTATTTAGGCATGTGGACCCGTGGTTTGGGTTTGCAATGTATAAATGAATCTTTTATGAATAATTTCATGGAAAAATAATAACGCTGGAGGAATGGAGTCGTGACATTTATGATTTAATAAATACGATTTAATATGATGGTATTAGAGTTTATTATGTTGAAGATATTTGATAATTATGGCGTTATTTAATAAATTCGTATCTATATTTGTGGTTATTACATATGTAGACTTGACAAACTATTAATATGGATTCGATTGCCATGAGATTTTATAGATTTTTAATTAAAAATGTTCTTTTATGCAGTTCCACCCATGAATGATTTTTAACTGAACTTATAACATTAACTTATGTAACATCATAATTTTATTAAAATGTGTGGCGCGCACAGCCACCGTTTAGTGGCGGACGTGCCGCGACACACGTTTTGAGGGGTCCAAGGTCTCGCGCGGCGCGGGGTTGCGCGGCGCATACGCGGCTCGCACCCCCTCGCGCCCAGTTAGTCGCATAGCCACCGTCAAATGATAAACACGCGCGGTCTTATCGGTTCCTCCGGCTCTCGCCCGCTTTCTACACCCTTATATCTGGCGCCTCAACTAGTGGCCTCTTGTTGAACAGTTTCAACAGTGCGCGAAAGAACCTACGACGTTATCGATAATTATTGTTTGTGTAGTCAGTGTTCGTAATAGACAGTATCATCAATCATGCCTCGTACGCGGGCAAACAGAGCGGCGAGGGCGGAAGAACACGCAAGTGATAGTTCGTCAGACTGTGACTCGGTGGCGGAGGCGCGCGGCGGCGCGGTCGCCGGTACCACCCACGCGCGTATCGTGACCGACGCGACTCGGGAGACGCGCGCCCAGAGGGGCGCCGCCCCCGGCGACACGACCGAGGAGTCGCGCACCCGGTGCGGTGCCGCTCCTGATTGCGCGCCTCGGGAGACGCGCGCCCAGAGGGGTGCCGCCCCCGACGACGTGACGGAGGAGACGCGCACCCGGTGCGGTGCCGCTCAAGACTACGCGCCTCGGGAGACGAGCGCCCAGAGGGGCGCCGCCCCCGACGACGTGACGGAGGAGACGCGCGCCCGAAACGGGGCCGCTCCTAACTGCAAGCTCGACGGATCCCGCATCGGAGCCCCTGCTGCCGTTGACACCGAACGCCTTCTGACGGCTGTTATGGAAACGTTTGCGAGGACGCAAGCCGAAACCAACCGCACATTAGTGGAAACGATACGCTCCCTGCATCACGGTAACCAGTGGAATCCGGTGACGTCGACACCCGCGGCATCACCATCGACGAACGCACCAACGTCCGTCGGCGGTAATTTTACGAAGTGCGCAGCGAGGTTCGACGGGCAATCGGGTGACCCTGAGGTATTGGAGGCCTTCATAGACGCTGTGGAGGTATACAAAGAGTGCGCCGACGTATCCGACGAGCACGCTCTGCGTGGTATCTCAATGCTGCTCACCGGCGACGCGGCGGTATGGTGGCGCGGCGCACGGGCCGGCGTCGGCAGTTGGCGGGACGCCCTGGCGCGCCTGCGCGCTACCTACGGCGTGCAGAAGCCCGGATATAGAATTTTACGCGAAGTGTTCGCGTCCGATCATAGTGAAAGTGAACGTGCCGAAGTGTTTATATCCAAAGTGCGGTCATTGTTAGTGCGGCTACCGTATTTAGTACCTGACGCGATGCAAGTAGATATTGTATACGGCCTATTGCATCGTCGCATACGTAAGCGTTTATCTCGGGATAACATTAGAGACATAGATCATTTGTTAGAGAGGGCGAGACTCGCGGAGGATTCCTTAATCGAGTTTAAGAACCCGGTTATCGCAGTGCCTATAAAAGCACCCGACCGTGGCGTAACTAAGGGGCCGGGACCCACCGTGGCCCCCGTTCCTAAATCCGTCCCTGACCCGAAGCGTTTTCGTTCTAGATGTACTTATTGTAAAATTTTCGGCCACACGGCCGACGAGTGTCGTAAAGCTAATAAAGTGGTAAGCGATGATAGTAATAATATTAAAAGTACTCACCCTATACGTTGCTATGGTTGCGGCCGACCAGGAGTGGTTAGGTCAAAATGTGAGACTTGTTCGAACAAGTCCGCGCCTGTTAAGCCGGCGGACTTTAATGTTGTAAAAGGTGACTTCTTCGCCACGACTACGTCACACCCGCTCATTACCATAGGGGTAGTAGGTAAAGAGGGAGTAGCTATAGTAGATACCGGTGCTACGCATAGTGTCGCCAGCCCGTCGCTGTATACGTTATTATCAAATAATGGCGTGCATTTCGAAGAGACGGAGCGCTATATCGGGCTCGCCGACGGCTCGTGTCATAGAAAGTTAGTGAAGGTCAGCACCGTACCTGTCATTGTAGGTAATCGTAAGGTCGACACCAATTTTATGGTGTTCCCAGGTGATGAGACCAGAACACTTCTAGGCCGAGATTTTATAGCTAATGCCGGTATTGTTTTAGACATAGCCCAGGAGTCGTGGTGTTTTTCAGATAGTCCAGGAGCCAGGTTCCCGTTCGTGCAGTCCTATGTGCTGAACGACGCGGTCGTGATGCAGGCAAATCTCTGCGACGTGTCACTGCGCCCAGATGAAGGTACGAGCCTACCCCCGGAGAACAGGGCCGCACTCAACGTGTTTCTTCGAGACAGAGTCGCCCAGTTCGCTGCGGAGGGACCTCCCACGGATTTCGCCGTTCACAAGATAAAGGTACGTGACAACCAAGAACCTCTGGCTTCTCCTCCCTTTAGGTTGTCCCCATTTAAGAAGGAGGCACTTGAGAAGGAGCTGCAGAAACTCCTGAGCTCAGACATCATCGAGGAATGTGAGTCACCGTGGGCATCGAACGTTGTCCTTGTTAAGAAAAAGGACGGCGGTTTCAGGGTATGCATTGACTATCGCAAGCTCAATGCGGTAACCGAGCCCGACAGGTACCCTCTCCCCAGGATAGAGGATATTCTTCATGATGCAAAAGCGGCCAAATTTATGACTACCCTTGACCTCCGTGCAGGTTATTTCCAGGTACTTGTTGACCCTGAGGACAGAGACAAGACGGCGTTCACCACGCCGCTCGGCACCTACAGATTCAAGCGTATGCCTATGGGTCTACGTAACTCCGGTGCTACGTTCCAGAGGCTGATCGACCGGTTTAAGTCGAATTTGCCAGGTACCACTCTCCTTGAATATTTAGATGATATACTTGTGCTCTCAGACGAGACGTTTGAGAAGCACCTCGCTGACCTCACCTCTATATTTGATCGGCTCGCCATGTTTAATCTGCGGGTGAACCGCGAAAAGAGTCACTTCGCACGGGAGTCGGTAAGGTATTTAGGGCACATAATTGTACCTGGTGGTATACATGTCGATCCAGAGAAGACAGCAGCGATTGAGAATATGCCGACACCACGGAACGTTAAACACCTAAAGTGCTTTCTGCAGACCTCTAACTGGTTCAGGCGTTTTGTCCCTGACTACGCGGCGGTTGCCAAACCGTTAACAGAGCTGCTGAAAAAGGTAAGTGTATGGCAGTGGGGATCGCAGCAGCAGGCTGCATTTGATAAAATCAAGCAGCTTCTCGTGTCGGCGCCGGTCTTGCGCCAGGCCGACGCGACCTTGCCCTTCGTCCTCAGAACCGACAGTAGTGGGTACGCACTCGGGGCGGCTCTCCTCCAGGGGGAGGGCACCGATGAGCGTCCCATAGAGTACGCCAGCCGACTCTTGACAGCGGCTGAGCGCAACTACAGCACCACGGAGAGGGAGGCCCTAGCCGTCGTATGGGCGGTCTCTAAATTTAGAGGGTATATAGATGGAGCTGATGTTGTGGTCAAGTCCGACCACCAACCGCTTAGGTGGTTAATGAGTATGAAGTCTCCGAGCGGCCGCCTAGCTAGGTGGGCCCTCAGTCTTCAAGAATACAATATAAAAATAGAATATACACCAGGTAAGGCGAACGTTTTGGCCGACACTCTGTCGCGCCCGCCTTGCGCTGAAGACGCCGACTGCGATCTTTGCAGTGCCGTAGCCGACATGCCCTCACGCAGTCTGAAGGACCTGCGCGAGAACCAATTAAAGGACCCGGAGGTAAGTAAAATCGTCGAGGCCTTGGAGTCCGACGATCCCTCCAGGGGGAGGGTGTGGGCTGATAAAGGGTACGTACTTACTGAAGGTGTACTTTATAGGTACTGCCCCGAAAATGAGGAGAATGATGACGCTAGCCTGGTGGTTCCGGAACAAGAGCGCGCCAAGGTATTGGCCGAACACCATGATGCACCCACTGCTGGTCACATGGGTGCTGAACGTACACTACTTCGTTTGATTGGTAAGTACTACTGGCCAGGGATGCGCTCCTACGTCACAGAGTATGTCAGAAATTGCGTGCCCTGCCAACGTTACAAGGCGGACACCAGGAAACCGGCTGGGTTGCTGCAGACGCCTGCCGCTGCGCGTCGATTCGAAGTTCTGTCCGTGGATCTTTTCGGTCCCCTACCTGAAACCGGTAAGGGACATAAGTGGATTTTCATAGTCGAGGACACCTTCAGCCGGTGGGTGGAGCTGTTCCCTCTTACTGTAGCGACTAGCGAGGAGTGCGCTAGAATACTTGTCTCGGAGGTATTCCTGCGGTATGGAGTCCCCAGGCGCCTCGTCAGCGATAACGGAGTCCAGTTCGTGAGCGGTGTGATGCAGCAGACCTGTCATGCGATGGGTATCGCGCAGTCGTTTACTTCGTTTTATCACCCTGAAGCAAATCCGGTGGAACGCAAAAACCGCGATCTGAAGCCTCAGCTGGCGATCCTGGTAGGTAAAGACCATAGTACATGGGATGTTCACTTACCTGCAATCCGTTTCGCCATGAATTCTGCAGTCACATCAGGTACAGGATACTCTCCCGCTTTCTTGAATTTTGCACGGGAGATGCGCGCACCAGCAGATGTTATGTCTGAAATGCGCACAATTATAGACAACGATAGTTATGTAGGTGATATTACCACTTACCTGAAGAAGATTTCGTCGGTGCTAGTAGATGCACGTGATGTCCATGAGAGTGCTCAGAAGAGGCACAAGAAGTATGCCGATGAACACCGTCGGCCAGCTCCGGATTATAAGGTTGGTGATCTGGTGTTATTAAAGACCCAAGGGGCTAACGATACCGCCAGGGGGCAGACGCCCAAGTTTATCCCTCGTCGTGACGGACCATATAGGATCCAGTCGGTGGTCGGTCCTACCACATATATATTGGAGCGTTTAAGCGACGGTACGGTGCTAGGTAAACATCACGTTTCGGTATTGACTCCCTTTGTCGGTCGCATCCAACCTCCAGTCCAGGAGAAACGTAAGAGGGGAAGGCCTCGTAAGTGCTAACCCGATCGCGAGGACGTTCGTTCGGGTTAGAGGGGGAGACTGTGGCGCGCACAGCCACCGTTTAGTGGCGGACGTGCCGCGACACACGTTTTGAGGGGTCCAAGGTCTCGCGCGGCGCGGGGTTGCGCGGCGCATACGCGGCTCGCACCCCCTCGCGCCCAGTTAGTCGCATAGCCACCGTCAAATGATAAACACGCGCGGTCTTATCGGTTCCTCCGGCTCTCGCCCGCTTTCTACACCCTTATAAATGTGAATTAAAAATAGAAATAAATTAATGGCTGCACTATCGTTGTACTATCGTTTAATCTCGAGTGTTTGTATTTGCTGCAATTATGTACGGATTCATCTTTGTTACTTGTTAGTATTAGGATTTCTTCTTAAATTGCCAAATTAGACCAGCTTGGTGAACTGGCTCCCTCAAGGCGATTTAGGCATCTTCGGTATGGCAGCGAGTCGTATATGGTCTATAATGGACCGAGAAGTTCTGGGCTCAAATGCAAGGTTGAGTAAGACTTTGTGAGGATTTTATTAACACGACGCCGAATCCATTCTGCAACGTGCTTCAAAATGTATGTTGCCGATCCTATCTTGGAGTGGGGTAAGATAGACAAAGAATCAATACATATGATAAGCATGTAAATATCGCGCGTCTGTACATTACATAGATTTCCAAAAAAACTAATTGGGGGGGTTTAGAATTAGCAATAGGATACATTTTTATCATTTTTAGAATTTTTGTCTGTCTGTCTGTCTGTATGTTTGACCGCGCATCAAATGAAAACCACCAAAGTAATTTTACGGAACTGGATCGAAAATCGCAGACCACATCTTGGAAGAACATTTAGGCTTTGTTTTATTGAAATCGGTCAACTCTATAAAAAAATATGGATATTTTTGTATCATGTGTGCGATTGTTGGGAGTTCTATAAAGCCTGAAAGTGATTTTCAAGTTTATCAATAGATGGTGTCACCATATTTTCTGAGTCATATTGAATATTTTACGAATTATGAACCATTTTAAAGTCTTAAGTTTAAGTGATCCGGGGTTAAAATCTAAAAAGTGACCGCCATTTTGTTTTTCTTTGTTTTTGGGCCAATTTACTTCAAAATCGATATCTGGGTCACCCCGTGGTTCCAAACGACGGAACCGATGTCAAAACTGTGAAAAGTGACCGCCATGTTGTTTTTCTTTGTTTCTGGGCTGATTGACTTCAAAATCGATATCTGGGTCGCCCCGTGGTTCTAAAGAACGGAAACGATGTCAAAACTGTCAAAAGTGCCGCCATGTTGTTTTTCTTTGTTTTTGGGCCGATTTACTTCAAAATCGATATATGGGTCGTCCCATGGTTCCAACCGACGGAACTGATGTCAAAACTGTCAAAAGTGGCCGCCATTTTGTGTTTCTATGTTTCTGGGCCGATTGATTTCAAAATCGATATCTGGGTCGTCCCATGGTTCCAACCGACGGAACCGATGTCAGAACTGTCAAAAGTGGCCGCCATTTTGTTTTTCTTTGTTTTTGGGCAGATTAACTTCAAAATCAAGATCTGAGTCGCCCCGAAGTTCCAAACGTTGGAACCGGTGTCAGAATTGTCAAAAGTGACCGCTATTTTGTTTTCTTTGTTTCTGGGCAGATTGATTTCAAAATCGATATCTGATTCGCCCTGTTGTAGAATATTTAGACTGAAACGACTGGGTGGATAGGCAAATCAAAAGTTTTTACCGTTGGCCCTACAAAATACGCGTGCGAAGCCGCGGGCAAAAGCTAGTTTATAATAAGACTAACTATTGCAACATTAGTTGCAGAAATAATTCTCATTAGTTTTTACGACTGCTGACCTACACCCCCTCTTAATTATAATAGATGATCCTTACTTCTATGAAATGTGAATTTATGTGTTTGTTCATTATTCCTTATTTCACGTAGCTGCAAACCATCGTATTTTTCATAAAAATACAATAAATAATTATAGAGTAGGTATATTTCGAAGGTATATTCGGTAGGTATATGGAAGCAACTTCCACTCATCCGAGCAAATGCTGGATTTACTGAACTTGATTGACAGTAAATGAACTATGACAGAGATCCTCGTCATGCACATTCGAGCGGCGCGCTCCGCCCCTGACACACATCGTATACAATACGATCACAGCACTAGCTCATACAGCCAATTGCATCCATGACTTGCGAATTTTACTATATCGATGATTCCTCGGCTGTTGTGGACGTTTATGAGCGGCGGTGACCACTTACCTCAGTGATCCACTTGTTGGTATGCCCCCACTTTTTTAACAAAATTTAGCTGCGTCCCTCAGTTTCACTCACTTGCATATGTATTGCTATTCGGCTTCCGAGTTTTATATCGTACATTTTAGTATATGATATTGATGATTTTATCACCAAAAATTGATTTTATATTACTTATTTTCTTTTATGAATATTATCCTATTACCTAGGTATTTCATAAAATATATGGTGTGAACATGATTTCAACAACTTTAGTTTAAGGTCATCATATTCAATTTCTACATGTGGTTTCAGTTCAACCTGGCATGTCAAGAATGGAAGAGGACGCTCGTGGGCACCATCCACAACATCGGCATGCTGGTGTCGCTGCCCATCTTCGGATACATATCCGACCGGTGAGAAAACCCTCAATTTATTTTGTAGAAGTAGAGCGGATCGCAGTGGTTTCCATAGCCCATTAACTTTAGTAATACCATGAGCACAGCTAAGCCGCTGATCGTGATTATTGGTAACGTTATATTTATAATACAGAAGTGACCCTGGGCCAGTAGGTTAATCATAACATGTCGCCAGCAGAAATCCTTTTACTTATTGAGTTTACTTAGTTATTGAATGTTGATTTTATTTGTGGTTACAGTTGGGGCCGCAAGCGAGCACTAATCCTGAGCTGCACTCTGGTCGGCGTTGTCGGCTCCTTGAAGGCTTTCTCCATCAGCTATGAGATGTACGTCATCGTGGAGTTCCTCGAGACTCTCGCCGGAGCCAGCACCTTCCCTGCTGCTTACATTCTTAGTAAGAATAATTAAATAATTAACATTTAGTCATTATTACTACATAATATGCATTCACTTGCATTATAATGGACGAAGGAGAGAAAAGAAAGTAAAGTTTTGAAGGGTCCAAAATTAATGGTACTAAAATACTTAACGATAAGCTAATCTAACACTCGATTTTTCTTCCAGCAATCGAGCTATTAGGACAAGACAAACGAGTTCTGACCACAGCTTTCCTAGGAATAATGTTGGTGATCGGCGGAATAACCTTCGCGCTCCTAGCCAAGACCTTCCAATACTGGAGGACGTTCATCCTCATCGCATACCCACCTTCATTGCTCTTCCTCTCGTACATATACCTACTACCAGAGAGTATCAGATGGTTATTGTCAAAGGGGAGAAAAGAGGAAGCGGTCGAGATCATCATGAAGGCTGCGAAACTTAACAACGTGACCTTATCAGATGAGACAATGAAACAATTGACGGAGGAGAAGGTAAAGCCAGTAGAGGAAAAGAAAGATAGTACAGAAGAAAAAGGCCTCTGGATGCAGGTGATGAAGTCACCGATTATAATGAAGCGTTTGGTGATATGTTCGTGGTGGTGGATCACGTGTACCTTCGTGTTCTACGGGCTGGCCATCAACTCTGTGTCACTGGCGGGCGACAAGTACACGAACTACATGCTGGTGGTGGCCGTGGAGGTGATCTCGGTGGTCACCAACGCGCTGGTGCTGGACCGCATCGGACGCAAGCGCACGCTGCTCGTCGCGTACGTGGTCTGCGGGATCTCGTGTGTTGTGATACCTTTTCTTCCGAAAAGTTAGTACGATACCATTATAATTAAATAAGTTAGATAATTATTAGGCATCCCCTAACTGTAATAAGGCTATCATTGCGCTAGTGTTTCAATGGACATTTTTGTGCGATCGACCTCGTTGTGGTGCTTGTAGTACGCAATGTAATTAGAGGTAGACTTCACCTTGTCCGAGTTCATAATAGGCAAATACTTATAGTTACGGTTGAGTGCCTGAGAAATAGGTGTGTGTTTATTTATTTATGGCTTATAATAATATACTGGATATTTAATATATTTATTGCAACCGCGATTCGAATTGAGCAGCAATGGAGTTTCTTATCCGTCTTTTTGTGAGCCTGATCATAAGATTTCATGGAATTTTATTGAATCATCATCATCATCATCAGCTATAGGACGTCCACTGGTGAACATAGGCCTCACCCAAAGATTTCCAGATTGACCTGTTGGAGGTGGCCTGCATTGAATATTATTATTATTATTTCATTGAATACTAACCATTGAAATCAAGTGTCTAAAAATTAAACTAGAAAAGTACACAACAAAGGATGTATAAATATTTTTAGTGTGAATAGCAATTCAATTTAGACTCCATAAGGAGTTAAGCACAGATAAGTAATGGGTACTGCGTGTAAAGGTGACAGCCTGGTTACTAGTAATTCTAATTATTTCGAATTATACTTGAAGCACTAACTCAATATTGTAACAGGTATACCCTGGCTAGCGACACTACTGTACCTAGTGGGCAAGATCGCGATCACGCAGGCGTTCAGCGGCATCTACATGTACACGTCGGAGCTGTTCCCGACGCACGCGCGGCACTCGCTGCTCGGCTTCTGCTCCATGGTGGGACGGGTCGGATCCATCGTCGCGCCGCAGATGCCGTTACTGGTAATATGCTTAACGAATTAAATGATAAGCCTCGTGAAAAGATTCCCGATCCTCTGGTGTAGGTACGACTAGCGTCTACGTATGGATATCGATGAAAATAGGAACCTGTGGTGATGGTTGAAAATATCTGAAATGCAAATCGTGCAAACAAAATACTTTGGCAAATGTTTGTCGGATGAAATCATGTTGTGTAGACCCTTCACCATTGGTAGGAACTTTTAAAGTAAAACTATAGATTTTAAAGCGTTCAAAACGTCGAGACTGTTATTTTGTTGCCACAGTTAACTACAGCTACAAGCATTATCTAATAAAAATTGTACCTGATGCTACTTCTGAAGGTATTGTCATGTCATTGAATGTAATAATTGACTACTTGTAATTGAAAACATCCGCATGACATTGAAACTCCATAAAAACGTCTTTGTGTTCACGGTCACGTGCTTGTTTGTGATGATATTTTTCATCAAAGGTGACCGTAGGTGGTATAAATTGATCTTATTTGTATAGGATTGCAAAAAATGTATTACATCATCTTAGGTAACATCCTAAATACCTGCATTATGCATTTACAATGTATCAGCATTTTAGTACTGCGGCCCGAGCAGGAATACTTTTACTTTTACTACTGGAATACTTTTGATTTGATAATCTATTTTGAATTACTTATTTATTTATAAAAAAGAATCGAACTCGATCATCGTCTCTGACATTTGTATGAATTTTTGACTAAACGTCATCAGTGTGCAGCGAGCTCATTGACGGTGGAACGTCTAATAAACTATATTATATCCATGATCGAGCTCGATAAGATATCGATTGTAAGATATTCCTGCTAGGGCCACAGTAATAGAGGTATATTTGCAGCTGACTTGTTGATACTGCAACTGGAATGTTCTTGGGCTTGATATTCAAATCGTTTAATGATTTCGAGTCTATTCGAACTTGTGCGACATACACTGACTATCTCAAATAGTTTTACTTAAATAATTTCGGGTCGGAATCATGCGTCACTATGCCTGCATACGATGAACAAAATCTCAAAAAGTCGCAAAAGTCTATTACCTAAGAAACGTCGAGTCTACCGATAACATGAGCAGATTTTATAATAAAATATTTTAATATATTTATTACTCGCCTTACGATAATAATAATAATGAGCAGATTTGAAGTTAGAATCTAAAAGAATGATGTGTCTTGCAGGCAATCTACGTGGAGTGGTTACCGTCAGTGTTGTTCGGGTGTGCGGCGCTGGTGGCGGGCGCGCTGATGCTCACCACGCCGGAGACGCTCAACACGCGCCTGCCCGACACCATCCGCGAGGCCGAGCAGCTCGCCAACCACCGCAAGCCCACGGAAGATATACAGATGAACAGGAACTTGTGATTGATTACAGACACTTTCAAGCTCTTGACTACATTGTGCCTAGTTCGAGTGTTTTACGTTTACCCTCATTCGCACGAAAGCTTTTCAGTGTCTCAACATGTCTGTTGATATGAGTGCTTGAAAATCATTCTTGTCTTGTTTCTAAGAAGGTATATTCTACATACCGCCCAATAAGCGCCAGCGTGTGAACAACGATATTAAAACTCAATTTTACCATTACAATGCTTTTTTAACGCGCGTTGAAAAAGCGCTCATGTGAATGAGACCTTGCGCAGCCGAATACGTTAATATTGGGTGAAACAACGGGATTAACTAACTCTGCAGTACGCACATAGTTTAGAAAAGGACATAAGGTACCATTCATCCAGATAAAAAGTACTGTTCTCGATGAATAAAAATGATGAAGAAAGCTAGCATTTGTATAAAATCCCATTTACAAAGTGGACAAATTACATGACCGTATCTTCCAAATCAGTTCTCAAATACGTTAATCAAAACAAAATTAAAATTATCAGAGTTGATGCATGACTTGATTTTGTTTATAGTCCTGTCAATAGCAGAATCATAATGTTTGGGGCTAATGTTAAACACGTGGCTATTTTTAAAAATCTCAAATATTGT
The DNA here is from genome assembly GCA_036417725.1 of Clanis bilineata. NCBI lineage: Eukaryota > Metazoa > Arthropoda > Insecta > Lepidoptera > Sphingidae > Clanis > Clanis bilineata. Next base: position 231,528 of record CM071159.1, read on the forward strand.
ACTCGACTGTACATACATCTGATATTTTTAAACTAGAATTTTTGGGAACTTCGGATTCTGCGAATCGAGGATCATGATGCTTGGGCAACAACAACTTCTTTGCAACTCTTGAATAAGTTTTTATATTTAGCGCGCCGCGATGTGTAGATTTTTAACATTCCGGGTGAATATTTTTTCTCCAGTTATTTCTTCTAGCACCTCTATCCATTTAAAACAAGCCCTTTGCAAAAATGAAACCTTATGCTGTCGCAGAAACTATAAACTGTAGAGTTATCCACATTCAGACAACACACAAGCCAACAACAAAAATCTATTCTAATTTCTTATGTTGTTTGACAATATACCCTAATATCAGCCGAAGGGATCGAAAGTTTAGGCTATGGGTGTAAAGACACATTCTCTTTCTTTTGTACTTGTAACTAAGGACTTAAAATTAACTATTTTTATAGAACGGTAATCATATAAATTATAATTAATTCTAAGAATCACTTCTTAATGTCTATAAAGAAATGATGATAATATATCGACAATTATTATTATAAATTAACTTCTGATTGAGTCTGTGTAGTGTCACAGAAAAGATCTGCAACATAGTTTGCTATTTTCACGTAATTGATGATGTATACAAAGCATTAGTTCTGCGCCTACACTGACTTGTTCAACACTGGAATGACAAATAGCCGGCGCTTAGTGCGTCGCGTCGCGGCGTGCTTACGAGGTAAATCGACAATAATAATATAACATGTGATGTTTCTTATTTGAATTGTATTTTCTTATTTATAATTAGTTTTATATGTGGTAATTATGTTAGCGGTTGTAGAAATGAATTATTTTTAATTTAATTTATTAAAGGTCAACAACTCAACCCACCAGTTAAAATAATCTTGATACGGGGTCAATAATATCATCATTTTCAAGCCGATTGAAATAGCTGTTAAAGGTGGTGGTGCAGCGATTATTGTACTATACATTTATTTATATTTTGTATATTTATATTATATACCTCATTCTAAACTCAAAGTTGCGTATTTCAATTAGCAAATAACAACAACAAACTATCATGTAACTATGATTATTATCATTCAACAATTCTTGTATAAGCATGACTTAAATATTACTAGGTTAGAAATGTTTTATAATTATGTATAACTCTAGTTTAACTGAGAATGTATTTTTGGAGATTTATAGTATGATTTTACCAATCGTAGTGGTAATCATTTCCACAGTGATACATTCCACGAACGGTATTTTCGTAATTGGGGCGCTGATCGACGAAACCTGTAATTATACTAAGTGTTTATTTTTGTAAGTGTAAATATTAAACGTTATAAATACTCTAGTTTTTGTTTTAATTTCTCACCTCATTTTCTTCCGTGAAGTGTGTGAGCGACGTAAAATTCTTTGTTGATCACGTACGCATATTAAAAAGTGCCTACAAACAAATAAAATAAGTTTCGAAGTCAAGATTTAGTTGCAATAATATTCTGTTTGGAAATTGGAACATCGAATCCAGTGGGATATTTCTGATGCAGGACAGGAAGTCGTTTCTCATAAAATAATATAAGTAAGCCACGCACCACGCGTTAGATCATAGCTATAATGAAGTGCGAATCTACAAATTAACGTTTTTCATAGATTATCAAAATAACCATATCGAAATAATGTTGATACATACTTGATATTTGTGACGACGGAAGTTAAGTAAGTATCCGCGGTAACTATGCCGTGGTAACTCGGAGCTTAATTTTTTTTGTTTTTTTTTTGTTTCGCGGAGAAAAGCGTTTTATCGCTACCGTCACGCCTGGGTAAATGTGAGGGTTACGTCGGATTCGCCAGTCTTATGACCCAATTTTAAGCCACCCGGGATAGATGGAAAACATCCAGCCGACCGTTGGGCCGAGTCCCTATCACTACGTACAGCCTACACCGACAATACCGACTAAAACCCCGCGGTGGCCCTCTTCGGCGCATTGAGACGGTTCCGGGTTTCCCTAGGCGAGAAAATAACTATGACTTTTAGCACATTTATGTGAAATCAAACACAGCATCCGTAGATTTATGTGACTAAATTGGCTATCATCACTGTTATCATGGAGATTGCAGCGGGGTTACCACCACCGCTTATAACAGTATTATTATAATTTTACTTGTACCGATTCCCATACAAAACAAACGAAGAACATACATACATACATACATATGCTCACGCCTGTATCCTCGAAGGGGTAGACAGAGGCGCACTAGCGAACTAGTAAACCCACGTTTCGCCGAGCTTAGTTCCGTCCCAGATGTGATAGGGGGCGAGCCTATCGCCATATCGGGCACAAATTCCCACAAATTCACAAAACGAAGAACGATTATAATAATATTGCTATAAGAGGTGGTGGTAACCCTGCAGTAATCAGAAGACGATAATTTCTGAGAGGAATCGATAGCAATGTGTACTGAAGAAGTGAAGAGCATAAAAATTTACACAAAAATTAAATACTGACTACCAAACACAACAAACTTGAATTGAATTCAACTTCATTGAAACTTCTCAAAATCATAATAGAATGTTTTAAAGCAGGTAAGTCAGCAACAAGCTTATTCGCAATATTTATAACGATAGCACCTAGGTTACTTAGATGCCGAGACGCGTCGACAAATTCTGCAGGAGAACAATCTGACTCCAGACACCGGGATTTAGGACTTGCGAAAGAGTATTCCGTAGACGTGGAATAACACATAAACGTTAATTATAAATGTGGGTTAGTTCTATTTAGGTGCGCAGTTCATGAATGGCGGCGCGGCGGCAAGGCGCGCGTCGACTTAGCTGCCTGCCGGTACTGTCTGCACGACCGCATGCGGCTCGAGTGGACTGACGGTCTTCTGCATGCGGATTGTGGTGACGATCGACCAGTTTTCCGCATACAAAGTGTAGTGAGGAAGACATGCTTTTTTGTAAACTAATGCGCGTTTTGACGCGTTTGATTCGACGAGTTGATGTTTTGTGAATTAATGCGTGGTGTTTTATGATATGTTCCGTTGTGATGGTGCAAGTGAGGTGATCACAGTGATTGTGTTGGAGTGCTGTTGTGTTGTGTTCTGATCAGTGATGTCGAGACGGGAGGTGCGTGCCGAGCGCGGTGAATACCCACTACCACCACCTAGCAAATGTGCTAAGGTGAGTTTATGTTGATTTCATGGATAATTTGTTGACTAGTTGTTGGCCCTAATATAAAATGTTAGTTGAATACCATGCATATCGATTCCGAGGGCTGTTCCACAACAATTTTCAATCAAGTTAGTGAGCCATTCTCTGAGTTTTAAATTTCTATATGCTTTCGTTTCTGTCTTCCTGCCCTTATCCCACCTTAATTGGGTTTGCCACAACACCTTTTCAATCATTTAAAGACCGGCCGCCCGCCTGACGTCAACCCTCCTCTGGGGATCTCGCGACTCTCTCGAGACTCGTGTTAGAAAATCGTGTTAGAAGAATACCCTGGTCGACCTAGGAATCGAACCCAGGACCTCCCAGTACATAGAACATATACGCTGCCAATAGAACAAGGAGGCGATCTCTATTTACTATATACAAATAACATAATTATCATAATATTGTGTGTGTGCACTGTGCAGTTCCTGTACTACACGTGGAAGCTATGCTCGGTGGTGTTCTCGCACTTCGTGATGATCAGCCTGGTGGTGGCCTACTGCATCCTCGGCGCCGTCACCTTCGAGCGGCTCGAGGCCAGTCATGAGAGGGAGGTATGCATTTTGTACATATGGCGATTTAACTCTATTTGTCAACAAAGTCCCCTAGAGGTTTTGTTTTTTGTTTGCGGCTTTGTGGATTTTAAATGTTTATTGTTTAACTTCTTGGAAGGATATTTGGCACGTAGGTAAATTCTCGGGTAAGCATAGATAATACTTGTATCATCGTGACATGTTCTAGTGGTGCACAATTTTTATTTGTTCAAGAATAATGTTATAGTGTTTCGTACAACTTCCATTAATGTTGTAGCACAATGTGTGTTCATTCACATAAACCATTTTTTTGTTCCTTCTTTCCTTTCTTCCAACTGCCTTTATTCCACTACAACCTAAGGTTTTGTTGCAGAAAGGATACGGCTTAGTTTTGATAGCCGACTGCCTGTTTATACCAACGTCCTCTGTCGGATCCATTATCTGGAAAAGCGTATAAGAAAAACTACCTTCCTCCACCGGAGACGAACCCAGCGCCTCCCCATCTGCAGTAGGTTGTAGATTTAACCTGTCAGGCGGCGACAATCCTTTACACGACGGCTAAAAACTCACAAGCATGACATTTTCGTTCAGATTCTAAACTTTAGTTGAATGATATCTTGGTAATGTGTCATTTGCTAGTTAATATAGATTTTAATTAGACAGAAAAAAAATCACTCGTCGTCCCACAACGAAGTTATATCCGCGTCTAAATTCAATAAACATCTGTCACATTTACTTTGCATTATTCTGTCCTGTGATTCTCTGTATCATTTGTCAAAGCTGAACGCAAGTCTGGCACCGACGTTGATTTTTAGAAACCGTCCACAACACAGTAACCCGCCAAAATAGACATCATAATTTACGCACGCGTTTCATTTTTAATGACTCCCAAACTCACAACTCGTGTTTGATAAACTGGTTGATGCGGACATTCGTTTTATTATCGCAGACATTTCGTTGTTTATACGTTTTATTATGTCTGTGGACGAAGTAATTCAAATGTCTGTATGCTTATTCCACGACGTTCGCCATATCTAGGTATAGGGCCTTACTTATAAAACCATTTTTAACTAAGCAAATGGTTAACAATAACCTGTCACTTTTTTCCTTGCGATACATTGTTTAAAAATGAAAGGGACAACCTATGGGTTAAAGATAAGCAACGCTTAAATATTTTTATAAGTAAGGGGCATAATGTCATGATGTAGCCATACTTATTAAAAGAGAAGAAGAAAAGTACTTGGCTGACAACGTTTTGCCATAAGTGATAAGAATGACTTTTTGAATGTCATATTTTATTTGGAGACTCATACTTCATGCTTGGTGGAACAGCTTCTGGTGATATCTCAAAGACGTCCGTTCAATCTGGCAATATTATATGCTAAATAATTACATTATCTTAGTGTTATAATAAAGCATCCTTAGATTGTTTGGTCCACATTTGGTCAAAATGTTTCATCCTAAACCTTCATCATTAGATATGCATAGCTCATCCTATACAATTTTATTATTATCTTTTGCCCGCCGCTCCACTTCGCTTTGGTGACCACTCTCCAGGCGGATCCCTTTGTCTTTAGCCACTCTAAACTGACCTTTTGAATACAATATATTATTAAACAGCACGCACGTGTCGATGCTGTAACAAACGTTGCGATGAGTTATGTTGCGGAGTGTAGAGTGCGTGTTCAGCCGACGAGAGAAGCTGACGACGCCAACTTTTCAATCAGTCTGTCAATCTGTCGGCCGTCTGAAATGTTTTATTTATTTCAACTAGAAAAAAGTAGAAAAAATAACACGTGAACTTCATTCTAGTCAAAATTTAGTTTTGACCATGATACTAACACAACCGTGTCTACCAAATACATACATTCAACTCTATAATATATCTCTTTAAGTGATAAGGCCGCCTATTGTAACATTGTATAGTTTAAGTTTCTTGTTTTTACTGTTTCAAAATGTTTGTGTTCAATAAAGTGTTATCTATCTATCTACTATTTCTACTATTACCAATGGTTGTAATTTCCTTGATAACATAGTTAAATAAGGGATGGTTAATTATATTATTGTTGTCGCCAAAATGAGACTGAGACTGAGTGACACAAGTACGAACAACGTTAATTTGAAAACGAACGTTATAACGAAACAACATCATTGTATAGATTATGGCCTGTGGGCATGTCTCGGGCAAGGATGGCTTAGGATATAGGTTAGGTATATGGTGTTTTGTATGCTCAGAGGTCACTTTATTATTAATATTAAACATTGTACTTAAAGTTAGACCCAAGTTGTTACCTCTTGGTACTAAATTTTTAGTTTTATTCTCTTCGTTTTTTTTACTCATTGTCGCCTGAGAATTGGCTAAATAAACTTTATTTCTTTCTTTCTTTCTTTAGTGATTCATGTAGCTCAAGGGCTTCTCTACGGCTCTGTTTAGGTGGACAGCAAGCAGGCATCAAAAACATAATCAAATCTACTTTTACAACCTACTTCAACAAACTTAACATACATTAAATGGGATATGGGCAGGTGGAAAGAAAGAAAGTTGATGGTTTGAGATATTTATTTCTCATAAAAGAATAATAACATTCTCTTAGGTACATGAGAAACACTTTTTTAACAGGGTTTTTTTGACTACATATAGGCGTATAACATAAAAAAAAATAAAGTTCACCCCATAATAGTATGTATGCATGCGCAGGTGAAGGGCAACATATCTCGAATCCGCAGCAACACGACGCACAGCATCTGGAGCATGACCCGCAGCGTGCCGCTCCTCAACCACACCAACTGGACTACCGCCACTGTCGATATGCTTAAGGTACCAGCACCTCTCTTATTCTACTATCTCCCGGTTTTTGAGGATGATTTGACATTGTCTACTTACAAAGCACCAAGTTGCGGATTATCATCTATTTTGAAATAATACTAGTGTATACTGACTCTATCGCGATATAATCTGTATAAACCCGTTTTATTCCAATGTATAACATTCGCTTAAGAAATCATTATAACATTAGAATTTTTGGTCTAACTACTGGCAGTGCCAGCTGTGGACTGTGAGGTTCTGGGTGCAAATTTCAGGTCGAATAAAGCGGGTCTTCTATCATGATTTTCTCGTTACTGGACCCTCCATAGTGGTTGCCGTAAGACAAACAGGCGGTCGTAAAAATTATAAGCAAAACTTTTCTGAAGCATCATTAAAAAAGTATTTTGCTTCACCCCTATTGTTATGTGGGATAAAGGTAGGTAGAGTTGTAGAAAGTTCTGTATATACTGAAACCTGAAAGTCTTCGTCATTTTCACTCACAGTGGACTGAATTTGACAGACTAAGTACCGACAACTGGAGCTCAGAACCAACGTCGTCATTATATTTTCATAAAATATGTTTCGTATGAAAATATTCAGACGTCAGAGAATGGTCCTCGATGAAACTGAATGTAATATTAAAGTAATAAATCCATTATCGAGATACAATTTCATCTTCAGTAAACTTTGGAGATAGAACGAGTTCTGATGCTATTTCTAGCAGTAAATTCTATTATAAACACTATTCACTTATAATAAAAATCAACAATAATACCTTGCTCCAAGGTGAGCTCTTTAATCTTTTGGTCGCGTGTGGGGATTGTGGACTGGGGGATTTTGAATCCTAGGTCGAATACCTATCAATTGTTTTTTCTGACATAATAGACCCTGAACTAGATCCTTTACACTCTAGAGGAGTCTAGAGTGATTCTAGAGTGTTGACGTCAGGCAGACAGCCGATCGTAACTCGTAAGATACTTACAAATGTATAAATAAATATACCGCTGGTAGTAAATAATTCATAATCTAGTGATAGTAGACGATCTAGTAAAATGGATTAATGGTACGGTATGCAGGACTTCGAGAACGCTATCCTGATGGAGATGAAGGTGCGCGGGTGGGACGGCAACGAGAGCACCCACCACATCCAGTGGACCTTCACCGGAGCACTCTTCTACTCCATCATCGTAATCACCACCATCGGTAACTACAGCTTTAATTGATTCTTAAATCTTTTTATAATTACAGTAAAGGGTTTTTAAAAAAAGTTCAATAATTTTAGCATCCGAAGCTTAAATATTGCAAAATATTTCATCGACTATATTATGTAGAAGTTGGATGGTGGTGGAAACAAATCTAGTTAGAATAAGATATAATCTAACGCCGGAAGGGTAGACAGATGTACAGTTTCAGTATTTACATGTGCATCGTCATATCAAAATCAAATCTCAATTTGGAGAAAAGTTTGTGCAAAACTGCTGTAAAATGAAATACACATTATGATTGAGACATGTATTTGAACCAAAGACGTCACTTATCAAAGAAACAGTCAATTATAATTAAGAATACGTACTATGATGAAAGCCGACAGAACTAAATTTAGTACAGTATCACATAGTAATCAGCCACAGGAGTCCTGTGGTTACTGTTCAGCAGTGGACGTTTTATGATAGGACGTCCACTGCTGATCATAGGCCTCCCCCAAATATTTCCAGATCGACCTAATAGTAATGGTATTATAGGACCTAGCATTTTCTGATTGTTGTTTTTAGCACAACAACAGTTTTAAGATAGGCGCTTGACTATTATGTAGAGTAGAGTAATCCCAGAAACAATGTAAAACATGATGGATGTTAACATATATTTCGTTGCTACAACTAATAACTTTAGACATGGCACTTCAAAGAGTTCGCCAGATTTATTTCATATATACGATGTTTTTCTTTTCAAATTATTACGAGGCGCTAACAATACAATCAATATTTTTAGGAATTTAAACTATTACAAAGCAAGGTTACTATAAATCCTCGATGTGTGTCGCGTTTTCTTTTACTGGCTAGGAATAAAACACGGCTTTTAAAAAGAGGGTTCTATTAGATCAATCACGATCGACAAGGTATAAAAAGCCTTTAATCAAAACCACTGTCCTGGATGGCAAGTTTGTGGGCAGACGAACGTAGTGTCACTGTCAGCAGGTGAGCCACTTGAAGGTGTGGGTCGGTTTTCACCAATGCGGCTCGCTGGGTAGAAGGCGCGCAGACCAATGGTGAAATCCGGTACTGGAGCGTAGGACCCTGGAATCGTGTCAAACCAGACATTATGGAACTATCCATTTTTCTAAGTTTGACTGCAACATCCTGTGCAAGCCTGCAGGTACAGATGGTAATTGGTGGCATAGAATAGTGATCAGTGATGAGGCAGTCAATTAGAACTAGAACTAACATTAAATAAGTAGTACTTTATAAATCAAATAAAGTAGAATATAAATAATGATAACGCATAGCACGGTACAGTGAAAAGCTGAAAATTAAAGATATTGCTAAGGCTACTAAATAACTAATCAAATACAATAGTAGTTTAAAATACTTTTGCGTGGATAAGTAAAGCAGAGGGAAAATAAGCATGCTAATCCGTTACAAGATCGTCTGTACAGGCCATGACGCTGCATATTTCGATCAGCTGTTATTAACACAGTAAAAGCTTATACTTAATTATATCTAATAATGTAATTTGCAACACTCACCCAATTTGGGGAAACAACACGGAAGAACTATTCAGTTAAATAAACGTAAATGAAACTGCTTAGAAAAACCGTTAAATTTAAATGTCGTTCACTGCAACGGAATAGGTAGGTACTCATGTACAGTGTTACGCAGCGATCAGCTGTGTCGTGTCCATGTGATATCGCTCCGTCGCTAAGCAATGAATGCGGCGGCGCGGTGTACCACATTCGTCCGTCCACCAAAACCAGTTCTTGCGATCGCGTCGTGTTTTGCATAACATATAGCGTAGCGTGGCTTTGCTTCCTCATTTATAGTTTATTATATTTAGTTTCTTTTTTATTTAGTTTTACTATTATTAAGGTTTGTATATAGACAAAACCGTGACATACCCCTCTTTTTAGGTAAGGATTTTTCCTAGGAAAATCCTCTTAAATTAACTAGAAATCAACTACTAGGCTAACTTAAGTCAGCTTAAAATCTTTGATATGCCACGTCCCCAAATTATGGCCTGACATATCCTCGAGTTCATAGATAAGTCTTGATTTTTTACCTATAATGCGGCATTTTACAAATTTAGGCGCCAGTTTTTTTGAGAACTTATTATCTTTATCACTTTGATAGAAAGTTCTCTTCCAGATAATGTCTCCAACGTTAAAGTCTACATTCTTACGACGAAGATTATAATTGCTACAGTTTCTAGAGTGTGCCTTAATAAGTGAAGCTTGCACTTTATCAAATGTTTTACGTAGACATCCCAGGTTCTCGGCGTATATATCACGGGGTGCAAAAATTATGTGATCTCCGATATCAGTGTCAATATAGTGAGAGCCACAACTAACTAATTCGCGCCCAAATACCAAAAACGAAGGTGTGAAACCAGTCACTTCATTAACTGCACTATTTAAGGCAAATTGTATCTTGGGGATATAAGTATCCCATAATCTATGATCGTTGTCAATAAATGTAGACACAGTAGTAATTATAGTTTGGTTATAACGCTCAACGGTATTTACTTGTGGTGTGTAAAGAGGCGTGTAATATACATTAGGAATATTATATGTAGCAAATAGATTTTTCATGGTATTGCTAATGAACTGTCTCCCGTTATCCATTAGTATAGTACTAGGTATTCCATGTATGAGAAAAATATTTTCTTCTAATATTTTAGAAATTATATCAGCCGTAGCACGTCGAACAGGAAATAAGAGACAGTATTTTGAAAAACAACACGTGATTACTAGTAAAAAGGTATTCTGCTTTCTAGATACTGGCAAAGGTCCTACTAGGTCGACACTTATCATTTGAAATGGTCGGCAGCAGTCTTTTGGTCTGCCCATTGTACCAAGAGTATTGTGGTTTGGGTATTTATGTGAGAGACAAGCGTCACAATTTGTTATGAAGTTGGTGACATCATGGTGCATACCAGGCCAAAAATAGTTCAAAGATAAGCGTTTGTATGTTTTAAATATACCGAGGTGTCCAGAGGTTGGTTCAGAGTGGTTTTCGGAAATAATATTCTGACGATGTTCAAGCGGTATTACCTCTTTCCATTGAAATTCCCTTATCAGTGGATTAATCGATTTCATAAAACGGTATAGCTTTCCATTTTCGATGCGGTAATTTAAAAAAGATGTTGGGGAATTTAGACATCCGGTGAAAGTTTTTAAATACCATGAATCATTTGTTTCTGGAGATGTCGATCTTAAGTCGTCAATAGCAGCTAGAGGAACTGATCGTGATAAACAATCGGGAACAACGTTATCAACGCCCTTGCGATGTTTAATTTCAAAGTTATAAGCTGAAAGCCGGACACCCCAGCGCGCCAACCTACCAGTAGGATTGTTTAGATTCAAGAACCACTTTAGTGAGGAATGATCGGTGTAAACGGTGAATTTGAGGCCATTTTCCAAATAGCAACGCCAGTGCTCAATGGCTGCGAGAACAGCTAAGGCTTCTCGTTCTGTGGCGCTATAATTGCGTTCCTGTTTAGTTAAAGACTTACTCATATAAGCAATTACTTTTTCGACACCATTTAGAGTCTGTGTCAATACCGCACCTATCCCGTAATCGCTAGCGTCTGTTTGGACCTCGAAAGGTTTGCCATAATCAGGACATGCAAGAATTGGCGCAGAAGCCAGATGCAACTTGAGTTTTTGAAAAGCGTCATCAGATTCAGTAGACCACGTAAATGGTGGTGCGTTCTTACATTGTGAAGTAAGCTTATTGAGAGGTGCAGCTAAACTACTGAAGTTCGGTATGAATCTACGATACCAGGATGCAGTACCTATAAAACGACGAACTTCTTTGCGGTTAGAAGGAGTGGGGTACTTCGATATAGACTCCACCTTTTCAGGATCAGCGTGGAGTCCTTTAGCATCAACAACATACCCAAGATACTTTAGCTGTCTCCTAAAGAACTGGCTTTTTTGAAAGTTAATAGTTAAGTTTGCTATTTTTAATTTCTCTAAAACTCTCGTTAAAAGAGATATATGATTCTCAAAATTTTCGGATACAATTATGACGTCATCAACGTATACAAATACTTTGTGTTCGAATTCAGGACCATAGAAGAGAATATCTACTAGCCTCTGCTGTGTTGCTGGTGCGTTAGTAAGACCAAATGGCATAGATTTAAATTGAAATGTACCGCGAGATGGAATGTAAAAAGCCGTCTTACACCTGTCCTCCTCTCGAATTAGAATTTGCCAAAAACTTTTGGATAAGTCGATACTACTGAGGTATTTAGCTTCTCTCAAATTATCAAGAATTTCAGTAATGTATGGTAGACTGTATGCATCTTTTTTTGTTACTGCATTAAGCTTTCGACTGTCAAGGCAAAATCGAAGTTCACCATTCTTTTTTGGTGTAAGAAGGACAGGAGAAGACCAAGGACTCTCACATTTCTCAACAACGTCGTCTTTTAACATTTCGTCAAGTTGTTTGACTAGGATACGTTGCTTTTCAGGTGACATTCGATAGTAGCGTTGTCTTATGGGGTTAGCATCGCCAGTATCAATCGGATGTGTAATTAATGAAGTGCGACCCAGACCACGTTCCTCATATGATATGTCATGAAACTTTGAGATCAATTTGTCAGCTTTCCGCCGTTGATCATCTGTAAGGTATTCATAAGAATACACATTAGGTTGCACTGAATTAGTTATATGGCTAACCTCTGAGTCCTTACAAAATGTAATAGCATTAAGATGTTTAGGAAAAAGTCCAAATGTGCGCCAAAAATCCATGCCTAATATTAAAGGATTTTTAATTTCAGGTACAATATAGACATCAATAGTGTAGGTTTTGTTTTGAAATTTAATAGGAAGGTAAATTTGACCGATCGAGTTTAATATCTCTCCACCAGCAGCAATAAATTGAACAGGGGTAGAATTCTGCAAGACGAATCCCATGTCTAACAGTTTTTTATGAGATCCGTTTCCTAAAATAGTTACGCAAGAACCTGTATCTAGTAGTCCGATTAAGGGCTCGTTCGAGATATAGATAGTGACATATGGTCGAGTTCTATCCACATTTAAGCTATCATTGCCCGTGATTGAAGCTACCGAATTAAAGGTGAGGTAGTTATTAATAAATTTTAACCACTCTTCCCATTCTTTAGCCTGGTCACTCCAATCAGGTCTTATTCGTTTTTTGGCTGTTCGTCTTTACATGTGGAGTTACAGTTAGGGCATTCTGGATAGCGTACATCTTTTTTACCACATTTAAAACAAATTGGAAATCTCGCCTGACTACAATTCCTTAAGGAATGACTATTAGTTCTACATCTAGGGCAGAATACTGGTCGCGGAGATCCGTCAGCCAACGCCGAAACACCAAAATTACGGTTTTGATAGTTTTTGTCGAAACGGTATTTAAAGTGTTCCTTATTATTTAAAGATGGAGGAATAGTTTTAAAAGAATTATTAGAATTATTCGTGTAGTTATTTATATCTTGATATTTTTTTAAATTATAATCATATTTGTTCCGTTGTTCAAATTTACCGCCGAAACCAGACGGGTATGATTTATATGCAAATTCAGGAGCAAGGGTATTACTGCTCAGTCTTGGTGGTTCATGAAATTGTGAGTATCTAGCCTTTATAATTTCGTAATTACGACACACAGATTTGAGCTCGTCAATAGATTTGATAGGCGGGGAGGTTACAATTGTATTTGCATAGCATGGCCGGATATTATGCATAAGTATTTCTAGTTTATCCTCTTCTGATAGGGGTTTGTTGAGACGTGAAAACATACCGTGCATAATGGACAAATAAACTGTAATATTTTCTCGTTCACCCTGTGTGCGTAATCGTATTTCGGCGGCTAGCCTATAATCATAATCACTACTACTGAAGTCTTCTTTGAGCAAGACACATAAATCAGGCCAAGAGTTTATTTTACCCTTATTATAACGATACCAATGTAGTGCATCGTCGGTAAAAATTTCATAAGCTAGCGAGAGCACTCTATCAAAGGAGATCCCTCTAGATTCTACGAACTCCTCAACTCTTTGTATGAAGGCGTGCACGCAAGTCTTACCCGAATACTTAAGCTTACTTATTTCTGCAGATAGACTACGTTCGCAAGTAACTGATATGGTGGAAGTATCCGAATGGTTTTCTGAAGCTGAAGCTATATTTTTAGATTGGGAACCGAGTGATCTAATTGATGATAATTCTTTAAGCTGTGAGTTTAAATTAGACGTGCAGACTTTATAGATATCCTGAGTGTCTGATATGCTAGTAATTCTATTAATCCGGTGATAAATGTGATATAGTAAAGTCTCAGTCCGACTGAGTAAATTCCTGTCAAATTTACTTTTGAGACTAATCAAATTATTTTGTGATTTAAGGAGGGATTCTCTTACTTGATTTAAATCCTCACTGGGTGCTAAATGTGACTCCTGAATGTCCTCTGATGGAAAATGTTGACATAGTTTTATTATTTGTTTTCTCAATTCTTGTACTGATCCAATTACACCACCCCGGAGTTCTACTTCGTATTCCAGTTCAGCTTTTTGTAGAGAAAGATACTTTATAGAGTATGCCATGGCAGTTATGGCTTAGGTGTGTATTGCAAATTAGGTTTATTCTACAATTTTATGATGATTATAATATAAAGCATTAACTATTTACCAGCGCATAAAGTACAAAAATAATAATTATGTACTGTTATTTGCAAAAATAAAAGGTTTATAATTGTTGCGTAAACAATTACATAATTATCCACAGGGAAGAATAAACTAATATGTGGTAATATTAGCGATGCAAAATGATAATAAGGAAGTGTTTACAAAAAAACATTTAGTCCAACATGAAAACAATGAGCTGAGAAATAGAAAGATTAGAAAAAACACTTTTATAACCACATGGTAGTTAATTGCGGTACAGAATCAACCTTATATCTATAGATTTATAGCCGTCACCAAGGAAAACCATTAAATGCGACTATTACACAATGCGATCGTGAATGAATCCTGTAGTTGGGCGCCAATGTCGCGTTTTCTTTTACTGGCTAGGAATAAAACACGGCTTTTAAAAAGAGGGTTCTATTAGATCAATCACGATCGACAAGGTATAAAAAGCCTTTAATCAAAACCACTGTCCTGGATGGCAAGTTTGTGGGCAGACGAACGTAGTGTCACTGTCAGCAGGTGAGCCACTTGAAGGTGTGGGTCGGTTTTCACCAATGCGGCTCGCTGGGTAGAAGGCGCGCAGACCAATGGTGAAATCCGGTACTGGAGCGTAGGACCCTGGAATCGTGTCAAACCAGACATTATGGAACTATCCATTTTTCTAAGTTTGACTGCAACATCCTGTGCAAGCCTGCAGGTACAGATGGTAATTGATGGCATAGAATAGTGATCAGTGATGAGGCAGTCAATTAGAACTAGAACTAACATTAAATAAGTAGTACTTTATAAATCAAATAAAGTAGAATATAAATAATGATAACGCATAGCACGGTACAGTGAAAAGCTGAAAATTAAAGATATTGCTAAGGCTACTAAATAACTAATCAAATACAATAGTAGTTTAAAATACTTTTGCGTGGATAAGTAAAGCAGAGGGAAAATAAGCATGCTAATCCGTTACAAGATCGTCTGTACAGGCCATGACGCTGCATATTTCGATCAGCTGTTATTAACACAGTAAAAGCTTATACTTAATTATATCTAATAATGTAATTTGCAACACTCACCCAATTTGGGGAAACAACACGGAAGAACTATTCAGTTAAATAAACGTAAATGAAACTGCTTAGAAAAACCGTTAAATTTAAATGTCGTTCACTGCAACGGAATAGGTAGGTACTCATGTACAGTGTTACGCAGCGATCAGCTGTGTCGTGTCCATGTGATATCGCTCCGTCGCTAAGCAATGAATGCGGCGGCGCGGTGTACCACATTCGTCCGTCCACCAAAACCAGTTCTTGCGATCGCGTCGTGTTTTGCATAACATATAGCGTAGCGTGGCTTTGCTTCCTCATTTATAGTTTATTATATTTAGTTTCTTTTTTATTTAGTTTTACTATTATTAAGGTTTGTATATAGACAAAACCGTGACATGTGGTATTCAGAGTATTTGAGCAATGAACATTTCATTTATTTTTATAGCCGCGGCCTAAAATAGTTACACACAATATTATTTTATCCTAAAACGCTGTTCGAATAGCTATCATCCAGGAAGCCACTTTTATTTATTGTATAACGGAGACACCAGTGGCTGATTTGGAGTGTTAGCCGGCCTAGGCACAATTCCCCGCCTTCCCTTTCCTAATTCCTATTTTCCTAACAGGAGGGAAATGGAAATTGGGAAAGGGAGGAGGTGGATAATTGGTCCATCGGGAATCTCACTCACACACCAAACGAGAGCTAGGTCCGGGCCTAGTCTGCTTATTGTTTAAGCATTGCTGCTTGTTTAACCATATTGCAGGAAGCCTAAATTTTTACAACAGGCTGACGTCAACCAGCTTTGGTGATCCAGTCTCAAGCAGCTTATGTTATAAAGTTTTTAGAGTGGTAGAGCCATGTTTTAGACATTAACGTCTACGACATTAATGGGTTGGTCTGACCGTTTGAGACTACTGTTATATGATATTGTTTGTTTGACACTGGCAAAAGTGACTTTCAGTTACAACTTCTATTAATTTCCATCGCTTCCCCGTCGGCGTAACTGCCATATCCCGTTTCCCTTTCCCCATAGGACTCTATTCTTCTAACTGTATAACCTGCATCCCTGATTCCAAATTCATAGCATTCTATAATATTATAAGAAATACTTAAATCTAAATTTTGCTTGTTTTGAGTGCTTTTATATGCCTACGTGATCAATAAAGATTTTTATTTTATTTATTTATAAGTAGGTAATAACCATACCGATCTAACAAGTGATTTATATTGAACTGTATATACGACGCAACGTGTATTCTTCCGATTTTTGTGGTCGCTATCTAGACAGGAAATATTTAGTCTTGTCTCGATATTGCGAGTTAGTGAGGATTTCGGTAGTTTACCTACGAAACTAGATCTATTTTGGTGCACCAAAATCCAGTAAACTCTAGTTCGTTGACTCCGTGTGGCTAGATTTATTTATATTTCAAACGTAAACTGCAAATCATTATTTACTGCTTTATGATCATTAGTGTCAAGCATCCATTTATCACTAATTGGGCATTGGTTAGTGACAATCATATGATGTGAAGTTCTGCCAAAAGTCGATTAATGAGGGACAGTTCGACTATGAAGCGTCGCGGCTCGTCTGCCTAAGCGTCGGTCGCGATTCTCTTGCTGGATCGACGCCAGACAGATTCAGCCGTCAATTTTTTTATTCCAACCCCACCATGCACATCACACCAGTTATTTTAACAGATTCAAGACGGGAAGTCATACTTAGGTTCTTCGTGAAATTATATTTGATCTTTGATTTATAATACCGATTATAATATAGTACTAATATTGTAAGGTTTTCAGAATGAAGAAATTAAAGACAGGACATTAGTATTAGGTCTTATATTTAGCACAGGTACACATCGTCACGTTATTATTGTCTATATTTTTATCTAGCACCGGCTTTACCGCCGAAGACTTTTCTTTTCTCTTCTTACGCGAACATTCTGCAAAGAATCCGTACAGTAGAGCATCATTGTAACTCGCTGGTAACTAAATTAACACAATAGCAATAACAGTCAAAGTGGCGCGTTGTATTGAGGTTAGCTCAATCGTTAGACTAGCATAACATTTACAGCGCGGCCGCGTCTATGGCGATATACGCCTCGCTCACTATGTTAATACAATATTAGATATCACAACACTTAATAATCGAAGAAGCGCGGACCTATACGGCCGGTGGGACCACCCGGGCCGACGAGAACTCCTCGTCCAGGGCCGATGACCCCCGTGGGACCTCCGGGACCGACGAGCACTCCCGGCGCTGCGGGTCTATTGTATCCTGGGCCGATAATGCCAGTAGGGCCCCCTGGACCAACCAATATGCCTTGTCTACCTGTCCTGACTGGGCCGATGATGCCAGTTGGACCACCGGGGCCGACGAGCACTGGCCGTCTGCTGAATCCTCCCGCTGGGCCGATAATACCAGTGGGGCCACCAGGACCTACCAAAACTCCTCTTTGTGCTGATTCATCTGGAGCGATATTATCTTTTCTATCTGATTCTGGGTATCCTTGGTTCTTCACTGGTCCAATAACCCCTGTGGGGCCATTAGGTCCGACTAAAACCGGTTGATTTTGTTGCGTTGGGCCAATTACTCCAGTAGGCCCTTGAGGACCAACCAACACCCCAGGGTTGCCAACGTTGCCAGTTGGCCCATGAGGCCCAACTAGCACGCCTTGAGGTCCATCTAGAGCTCTGCCATTGTGTTGATACCCAGCTCCGGGGGGTGGAGGGAATGGTCTGGCATAATTTTCTCGTCCAGGCAGGAGCGACGGTCTCTCGTCATCGATTTCATTAAAGTATTCTGGAAAATATTGCCAATAAGTTATACTTTCCCATGAATTTCGGCATTATTTAAGCAAACATAATCTAGTACCTGAATGTGGAATGTTTCCTTGACTAGGTCTCTTGTAGCAGCATAAGAACTTTTGCGCACCACACGCGCGCTGTCAAACCAACATAATATAAGATTTATATTATCATACATACAGAGTTCACGATACTTTGGTAATGTTAGTACCTACAGTTATTGTGATTGGGCGATTACCGATGATTAGAACTTGCATGTTATTTTTACACTTCGCTTTATTTCATGACATGATCTGATAATTCGTGTTCGTCTTCTGAACTATTCTGGGTTCACATAGGTGTTCATAGGTGGTGGTCGCTTACTCACAGAGAGCCCATCTACTAATTTGCCTCCTACTTCGCAAAAAACATACTCTTACGAGATTTTAGATAGCCTCTGATTTTTTTTACAGTTTAATTGATTGCTTATTCTTTATTAATAGACAAATGCTTTCCGCTCACAGTCACATATAAGCCAAGTTTTGGTCATCATCGTGTACCAAAGCCTTAATCGCTGGAATATACGTAATATAAGTCACCTCAGAGTCCGCATGCGGGCGACAGTCTGGAGTAGCAACACACTTGCAGTACTGGAGGGAGTCCAGCGTTCCATCTGACTCGTAGTTCTTAGGCCTGGAATTAGTATTATAATAAATAGACTTTATATTTAATTATCCGTGAAAGTGTTTTGCTTCGACCGCACATTGAATTGATGTGAAGGCAGGTTAAAAAAAATGTTTTTTGGGAAGGTAATAAATATCAGATTATGGTAAAATGTAGATAGCAGTCTGAAATTCAACTTGCAAATATTGTGTTAACTGAAATACGTATTGGAGTACATGTTGTCGAAATTGTACAAGTGGTAGGTAGTGTATGCGTGGATTTATTGCCCATAACGTTGGGTGCCAAAATAGAATTCTATAAACTAACTCAGCAATCCGAACTAGCACACAACCATTTCGTATTATTCCAAATACTTTATCTTATACCTGAAAAATTATTCATAAAACAATAGTTAACGAAGTCTTGAATATGAGAGTTTTGAATTAAACTGCAGGTTAACCTACGTTAGAAAGTTTACGAACAAGAAATCTTATGTCAACTATTGAAAACAGTAACAATGTTCTTTAATTTCATGTTTTTTAATGACAAATGGAAAACATGAAATTTACCTTACCATTACCAAGTTTCTTGGTGCGTCTTCGCAGAGCAGTGGTTAAGCGAAATTAATTAAACAATATAGTACTAGACGGGGAATCACCACAAAACCCGTGAGCTAAAAGTTTTGACCAAATGGTCATAGCTTATACAGTACAGATTGATATATCCATGACAGGACGTCGGAGTGTAACAAACTTGTTGCAAGAAATGAATATATTCGAAAAAATTACGCCGAGATGAGCATTACGATTTTGCAAGTCGCATTAGGGCAAAATGATGGATCAAACTTTTGTTTTATCTTCGCGATATATAGTGTATTTACCGTCAAATAAGAATAAAACATGTTTCTAGACATTTGCTTTCTTGTTATAAGCGCCCTCTGTTATCGAATAGCATTATCATAGTTAGGTTTGATATGTTGTTATTTTCATCTATGTTACCATTGCAACATCTCATCATCAAGTATGGCATCTAGCACCTCTTGCCGTGTTATACCCGAAAACATGTTAACAGTTTTGTTAATGTTTTTGCTACTCTACGAAAGAGAGATAATGTTAATGAAGTTTGAGATCAAACTTTTTGTATGAAATCAGGCTTGATAGTCGCTCTATATGAGTAATATTAAATCTCTTTGTGGTAAGCATAAGAAAAAATATAGATATATTTGTTTGTTTGAGCACTCGCATAGTATGCCGCAGTGGTGAATGACGAAAGTTTTCAAAAGGTAGTTAGTACAGAATTTGGCAAAGGTAAGCCATAATGGAACCATAACATTGCAATAGCAACGGTTTTGTTACTCTTTATCACAGTATTAAACTCCGGTGATATACACGAATAGAACTCCGTGGAAAAGCTAGAAAGAAATAAACAGTCTAGAGTGAGACTTACCTGCTATAGACTGGGAATACGGCCTGCCCGTTCATCCTGTAGGGTGCTCTCTGGTGTTCTTGTACCGTGACGGGGTAGCGGCCGTCTCCAGGGGGTCGGTTGTAGAAACCCTCTGTGTCCGTCGGCTCGTGGAATGGTGCCTCGTCCGCTTGTACTGACTGGACGCGCGACTCGCTTTGTTTCCTGGAATTATTCGATAGCTCAATGTTATAATAATATGGCATCCTAGTGAGACAGTTGGTTTGTTGTGCTTACTCGGTGGGATATAATATCAGCAACATATCTGCACCGAGAATATTTGCGTTGAACAGCAATTAACTATTATATAACTGAACAACAAAAGTCTGCCTATGCTGTTACATAATATCACGCCTGTATCCCAACGGGGGTAGCCATACTATACATTTTTACTTCGCCTGATTTTGACATACATATTCTCACCAATCTTTTTATGCATTTTTGTGGGTTGAGAGTGCTTATGACCTGCTTTTCTTTGATATCACCAATTTGGCTAACATAGATTCGATGCCGTCGACTTCTATTTATTCTTCTATCCACACATAGGGGTGTACGTCAAAATGATTACCATCCATTTTCTCAATGTGTCCGAACCTGTAATTTTGTCACCACATTTTCTTTCACCTTTTTTTGTTCTATGCATCAGCATAATATCAATTAGAACACTGCAAGAGGGCAATTGTACCATCTTTTTTTTACACAATCCTTAATAATCACTTAATAAAGTCTACCTTATTATTCAGCTATTCAATACACTTGGTAACATGTAGCAACTAATATTACTGGATCGGTGGGTGCCGAAATACTTTTACCGGTTGAACGTGACTTTACGAAATACACCAGCGTCTACACTCTACTGCACCGCTTGTCAGTTGCCACATTCTCAGATATGTTTTCGTCATACGAACTTGGGCTGTGAATGCCACTTATCAATATAATGTTAAGTTTGTGATTATTTATTAATAACAATTTTATTTCCCAATCCCAACGTATATTGCGTCTTAGGGGCTTTCATGTATCCGAAATACCTCTAAGATATAAACTGGTACCTCGATTTTACATTTATAAATTATTTTTCTTTATTTGTTATGATATTAACCTGTTAACATTGATATACATATTTTACTAGCAACAACTGAGACTCTACTTAGGAGCTTCGAGCTGTTGCTGTTATCACTCCCACGATAAAAAGTAGCCTATACTATGACCCAGGTATGTAGTAGTAGTGAAATTAATATCAGAATCGGTAATTAGGGTGTTCAAATCAACAATGTTCTTAGTTTTAATAATAGCATCCATAGATTAATATGGAAGATTATTGTTGATAATAAATATTATTTTAATTATTCTTCAAATGTTTAAATCTTACATAGTTTTGTGGTCTATCTAAGATACATAGTATGTCTTAAAAATGTTTTTCACTCGTAATGAGGAACACAGGATAGCACCGCTGTTAAAATAAGGAACAATGAACGAATATAACAAAGCTTTAGGCTAATAAATAATTGAATGAGTGATCTTGTTTTCACAGTTTCAAGGGCACTGGTCTATTTTAATAGATAATTAGATTATTCTTTATAGTTTTTTGTTTAAATTCAGTTGTGATTCATCGAGCACCAGCAAGTACTAATTGTAGGTTCAATTCAAATCATTCATTGTGTAGAAACTTAATGGTATGTAATCACGCCATTCACAAGGTTTTTATCTACTTTGTAGATAAGACGTTATGGTATTTGTTTTTGTAATTTACCGTTAAGTGCTTACAATCTTTTCACTGTTAACTGTTATTGATTAATGCTATTTAATATTCTCATGGTAAATGTTGAATTTTTCATCATTAGTACTGTAGGTAAAAATTGCTTGAATCTAAAGCCTAAGTAAGACATTAGTCACACATAACACATCGCCTCATCCTACTATCTTAACCCTTGCGTTCTTCTGAAATAGTTGTGTTGTTTTATCGAGTGATAAGCAACACAACTATTTCAGTTTATAATTTCGGAATTGTTAATTCCATTTTAGTGTAATTGCACCAGTGGTATTTCCAAGAAAGTAATTCGCAGTAAAAAGAGCTGCAATCTCAGGCCGGTTCGATCTGACGCAAGTTACTATTACAGTGTCAGGCATTGTAATAGACATGCATTGTAGAGGGAACAATACATTTCCAGTACAAGTGACAGGATGGGTATTGGGTACCTCCTTGACTTGACTTGTGCTTGTACCAAAATCAATGACATCATCTAGATTAACGAAAGGAGGTGGGGGCAAATTATAGCATAGATATATTATGAGATTACAATCAATCAATTGCTATGAACTTCGGCTCAGGGAGGTTTTAGCCATTCTCTGGTGTTTAATAATGTTTATTCCTAAAAAATACAATCTAGAAAGGAACGTCCAATTTCCTCGATTTTACAACACGGACGGAATTGAGTGCTGATTCCTTTACGGATGCAAACGTGGATGGATGCGAGTTAAAACATAAAGTGTTTTAATTTGTCTAACTTGTAAATAAAAATCTACAGATCTCTAGCCCAAATACACCAATCGAATTGGAAAGGGCTTCAAAATATTGATATGGTTGTGTAAAACTAAAGGTCCGACATTGCGTAACAACGGTTGTGTTATGCCACGTGCATCAGGCAGCACCACGAGACCTCGGCTGCAAAGCATTGACGCATGCACCGGTCAACCTTGTGAGTTTGCGAAACCATATTTTTGGACAAAATTATGACTCGGGCGACATTGACATCTTCAAGGTTCTCGAGAGACAAAATAAATTTAAATATTAGCATATCAATCTAAAAGAGATGTCCAAGGATTGTAGCAAGCGACAAATCCATGTTCCTCCTTATGGAAAACAGGTGTAAGTGTATGTACGCACAGAAGTTTTACCTCCAGTATCATCGAAAGTAGAAGTCAAAGTTATAAAGAAAAAGTAACTGCAAAAGATAATAATGATTTTACCTAACTTAGTTATTACTTTGGCTGTGTATGAAGCAACTGAAGCAATACAATAATTTAATAATAGAAAAATATTTCTGTTTAATTCCTTTACAGGTGTAAATTATTAATTTCAAGACCATAGTGTCTAGACTCTCGAGACATTATGATATCATTGATCGTAAAATCTAACGACTGACCTTAACTTCAACATGCAAATGAGTTTCCTTAAATCCAAATTCTAAAAACATTAATGTCCGTAGATGGGAAGAGATCCCACGACCTCCCGCATTACTGCTTGTCGTAGAGGTCTTCTTACTTCGCAGTAAGGTTGTTAGCGATTGTCATGTTAGATAACATAATAGGAGTTATCCTTACGTACCTGCTATTGTTTATTTGTTTGTTCGTATGTACAGCGTTATTATGAGGTAATTTATACTTATTGTTGATAATTAAGAGTTCATAATTATTATTAAATCAATGATTCTTTTTATAATCTAAGTTCAAGATGATTTGCGATTATACCTCTAAATCCATCTCTACTGGTATGTTTGTTTTATGACTACTATTACGAATAACTCTTTCTTAAAGCCAATGTTTAGGCTATTGCAGGCCGAAAACATGTTGTACTCACTTATCTTCTTTGAAATGTCCTCCGTCAATGAACTTGACCTTGGAGTCGATGCGCACGGAGGCGGCGGCGCTCTCCCCCGGGAACTGCCATCTCTCGCCACTGCACACCACCAACACCGCAGCTAGGCACCACCAACTACCTGACAATGAACAAACGCAACATGTACTAATACATAATAATACATATTACACATGGAGGGAGATTATAGAGATGGATTAAACAGAAAAAACACTGTATAGCTTCATCATCATCATCATCAGCCACAGGACGTCCACTGCTGCACATAGGCCTCCCCCAAAGATGTTCAGATCCACCTGCTAGGTGGACAGACGACCTAATAAAGGTCGCAGGAAGGCACTTCACAGGATGCAGGCTGCTTCCAACAGGTCGATCTGCATAGCTTAATTTAACTTAATAGAAAATAGGCTATGGCGATAGGCTCGCCGCCTAGTACATCTGGAATGGAAATGAATGTGGTGAAATGTGGGTATTCTGGTTCTCTAGTTTTCTCCCTACATCTTCGGGGATACATGCGTGAGTCGGTGTGTGTGTAGAAAATAATCTGAAGTTGGACATTTACATATACATAATTATGTTCATATAATCAATCACCGTTTATGTTGTGTTTTCATTTGACTGTCTCTCAGTCTTTGCACTTTTTAATTGCGATATATCTACATTAATTCCGAGCATTAACAAAATGCAAATTAATGAAATCTCGGTATTTCCAGCTATTTAATTAGCTCCAAGGTAAGACAGCAGGCGACGGTTCAGTGCCTGTGGTGGATAAATGCAGTAATTGTCGATGACATCAATGCATTGTGTGATGTGTCTGACTGTCCCCCTGAGGATCTGACTCATTCAATTACCTCAAACTATAATTTGTGTTGAAATACATGCACTTCACGATATCACACACCTCTGTCTTTTTGATGCAACATTGGAACAAGTAGTAAGCCAAATTTGACAGTAGTATACGTACATGTAAGTCACAGTTAGTTTTTAGTTAAATTGTTAAACTAGTACTTCGTCATTATTAACATAATTTTAATACATATGCAATGCAGCGGCTAGTTCGTGCTGAACGAAATTAATGTAATAGTTTGTTATGGTAAAAGGTAGAGAAGATATTATTATAATAAGAATAATAATATAGACGTTAAGTTATGATAACAATACCTTTAGGAAGGAGCAAGTTTACAAACATGAAACATGCCGCCGCAGGAACTGAGTGGAGTCAACTGTTATCTGTTGCTGGAGTTTTATTATTAAAACTCCTAAGTCCTATTGTTAGATTAGTTATAGATATTTTTTTATATAAGGGATGAAATGCATTCCATTATTTTAGAGTCGTCGCTAACCTCAATATGGTAGTATATATACATATAAATAAAATTTAAGCGTATCTTCGTAAAATTTTGGAAAAATCAATAATGCCAAAGTTTGGAAATAATATCTAATATCTGAGTCGTAGAGTACGCCGTAGACGGCATGTCTACTGTATGAATGAGTCAGTTCGACCGGTTTGATATATACAGAAAACCGACTTAAAGTGACAGCTCGCTGTTGCTTTTCATGCGGTGAGTGAGATTTCCGGTGGCTCGATTCCCCCCTCCTTTTTCCTAATCCCTATTCCCTTCCTTTTGGTAGGCAACGCACCCATGATACATTTATTATTTGGGTGTCTATGGGCGGTGGAGATCACTTACCATCAGGTGATCTCTCTGCTCGTTTGCCAATCACTGCTATAAAAAAAAAAGAACTTTAGAAGTTTTTTTACTTTCTGTCTACGTAATATCATATTTGAACTTATTACAAATGACAAAAAATATGGTCCAACAAATGCGATCATGACTAAAAGACTCACTTAAATTAGTGTCGTTATTACAATTAACAAATTGCGATAAGAAAAGTAGAGTAAAAGCAAGTTGTTAGTAGCAGAATAAAATCATGAACCGAGAAACTAAAGACAAGGAATCACCAGGGAAGTAGTACTGTTTAGCTTCGTGAGGTATAAGGGAGAATAATGAACGTCAGTATACCTATGCCAATCTCTTTGGGGATACACGCTTTAACTTATGATAATGTTAAAAGTTTGTTATATTTATTATTCCAGACTAGATTATTCTGCCTACCCCTATGGAAAAAAGGCGTGAGTCTATGTATGTATGTACATATGTATTAGATTATTCGTATTTATCTACATATATTCTTGTGAATCATATGCGGTTGTAATTAGTAGAGTTACAAATTGTTTAATATTTTTTGTTAAGCGTATAACAACTTTTTATGCAAACTTGCTCTTTCTAAGGCCTTTGCAACATTAGTTTGGTACGAAGTATACACTAATGTGGAAATCCGCCGACCCTTACGAAACTAACCTCAGAGCGAACCGCAAACGCCGCAAAGGAACTGATAAATATTGCCGCAACCAACTTCCTACGCTAAACACGTGTTTACTATTATTTCATTTACATTGCGTGTCTACTTTACGTACTCATGGTTCCCTGTAGTATACCGGCAACGATGTATAGGGTATAAAGATTTGATTGATTAAATTTAACCACTTTTATGGTAGAACGTGTGGGCGGGCGGCCCAGGGTTTAGCAAATATGGCTTAGAACCAAGGTCTGATAGAAGCAATAAAACCTAACGTGGAAATGCAATTAAATATTTGTCCATAAAAAATAATCCTCTTCTATTATCCGAAATGGATAATTCCCAAAAAAAGAGAAATTGCTGACACAGAATACATTCAGTACAAGCTAATGGATAATTTTGTTGTTATCGAACACATAAAAGTGATAAAAAATATTATTTATAAAAATCTAACAAAAGTAAAATTCGCGAAAATGGGGACTGAAAATATAGACGCTTTTGCTCAATAAGGGGACAGTACTGGCCTAAAATTATTCGGAATTCAAATACATAGTACTTAAAAAATAAACTAACCTATTGACATCGTCAGTCTCGGGAACAATGGATCACTAGTATTACGGTCAGTGATTGGCGGCCGGCTGGCGCGCCCTGTGTTATCCGAGTGAGGCTTGCACTAACTGACGGTGGTCGAGCCTTTGCACCGCTAAAATGTTTCGCACTCGAATTGATCTGATTGCATCATTGATATAGCTTGGAGTTATTAGAACGTGGTTGAATACAGCGTAAAACCCTAATTGATGTGAGCCAGCTTGAGGGCCGTATAGCTAAGATGTTCATATTTTCTTTTACTGGACGAGACGAGAGGAACGCTCGACTGGAAGCGCCATACCTGGGCATGTGTAAGAACACTACCAAGTGCTTCAAATAGTATCTTAGAATATTGCTCGTCTTAGCGAGGTATTTAAGGTATTGAGTCTCAAACGAAAGTGGTTCCCTCTATTTATTGCATCGGATTATTTTGTGATATGATAGGACTTGTCCGGTATAAATTAAAATATTGAATTTGAATTTAGCGTTTATTAATATTCTTAACTGCTGTTATAATCAACGTTATTTAAAAAAAAATATAGTGATACGTTTTACAGTAAGGCTGAGATCTATAGAGCGAACTTCGACTAAGTCTAAGTCAAAGTCACAAACTCAAGGAGGATTTTTATTAAGTCCGAGTCATTTTTTACAAGAAAATCTTTGCTTAGTCTGTCTGTCAGTCTGTTTTTCTAGTAAAAAATTACCTGGACTAAGTAATAGTTCGATTATACATTTACAAGTCCCCCCTGCGTTCGTGACTTTGAGAGCTCGGGAGCGTGTGTCACTATGGCAGCCTTAATGTCGGCAAATAAGTATTTTCTGATCACTTGATGGCAAGTTACCATTTTTCCTAAAGATCTTGGGTGGTGAGGACATGTTCTTTAGTGGACATTCTGAAGTTGACAATTATAATAGCATTAGCAAGTGATCTCTATCCTACATGAACAGGCTTAAGCAATTATTTTATGATAATCAATACGTAGGTAAGTAATAGGTATCACTTTAGTGACCATTCGAAATGATATAAATGTGAGTGTAAGTTGAAGGTCGCAGGCGGCTGGTGGTAGCCGGGAGGTGGTCACCTGCGTTCGGGAAAGCACTGAGGTCACACCGAGTCACATTTCCCACGCGATTGTTTCGCTTATCGTTATTATTATCGAAGGTCGAATTTCGCACAACTAAGTATTTAGAGTTGATTACGATCAACCACAGGCCATTCTACATGTTTTTTTTTTTTTTTTTTTTTTGTACTAAATGTTTTGTTAATGATACATAATTTTTTCTACGGTATGAATTGACCGGCTTGATCGGAGAAGAAAGACGTCAAATGGCAGCTCGTATGTTTCAAACGATGAGTGAGATTTCACATTCCAATCTTTATTCGTTTCTGCGATAGGCAGCGGTTTGGCTGTGTCCCTAGTATTGCCGATGTCCATGGGCGACATTATCCACTTACCTTTTCTATCCGAGCACGGCAACATGACTACACTACATCTGATGATAAGCGCAGTGCAGTCTAAGAAAACCAGCGACCAACGACAAACAATGGGTGGCAAGACAGGCAGATGACCGAAACAGACTCAGGGATATACCCCTAGCCCCTACATCCGCGCCAACCAACCATCAAGTCATGTCGCAAGCCCCTCAAGAGAACGAGAAGTACACTGGCTGATGCTGGAACACGACGTCACAAAGAGCGTGTGTCACTATGGCAGGTTTTACCACCATGTGAACGGTGGTCGCTATCCGGGAGGTACGAGTATCCTACCACCAGCAGACTGGTATATAATTAATTATAGAGGTAGACCGTATATTATATTATGTAATCACTACTCTTGTAACATGAATTTTATTATTGCCTCAAATCGCGAAATTACTTCTATCCACATTTCAATGGTCTCTATTGTGTTTGAAGTAACTAGCATTGTTTGAAAAGTGGGTAGATGGTTGTTTACATTTTCTTTTATTTTGGCCCTGACGAGTGCCTACACTGAACTGAAATAACAGTCAGTAGACAGTACCACAATTTTGTTCCTTTATGATTGCCAGATAATGAATGGTTGTGCCTGATTAACGAGTCTTTATTGATAGTGTTTTTTGGGTAACCTAGCATGTATTTTTTTTTATGGAAAGGCGTAGCAAACGAGCAGGTGGGCCATCTGATGGTATGCGATCACCATCGCCCATGAACATCCACGATACCAGAGGAATCGTCGATGCGTTGCCGGCCTTTGAGGAATCTATATGCTCTTTTCTTGAAGGTCCCTATGTCGTATTGGTCAGGATCTTACAAATGTCATTTTTTGTAATGTTTTATTTGTTTATGTTTTACTATATTTACCACGTGCACTATCCAGTTTGGTTACATATTATTATATCGATGGGTTACATGCACATATAAATTATTATGGTTACCTTTCACCTTGCTGATTACGATCAGTATTGGGTGTTCCAGTTAAAATTCGGTAGAGATCGAATTGGAAACAAGACTACGGCCTCGCCGGTATCCGCTGCATTGGAGATATATTTCACAAATATCCGTTTAATACAATCGTGATTGTTTTATAATCATTGTACATTATTAGGATCAAGGAAAACTAATTTTTGATGTACTTCTAGCATGTTTTTTTAACACAACGGTTTTTTTATAGGAGGTCGCAGCGCATCGCGTGCGTTGTAGAAACATTATTTCTATAAAGACAGTTTCGTTATTTTAAAAAACACTAAGAAACGTATATTAGCAAAGAAAATTAATATTTTAATCGAAAGGCTAGTGAGTGTCTAGGGCGCTTCGATAATTTAATATCAGTCAGTGCGCCTTCCTTATTATTTCCTTTAGATGAAACTAAAGTTGAAAAAAAAACAATAAAAAACCTGCATCGGCCGGGAATCGAACCCGGGCCGCCCGCGTGGCAGGCGAGCATTCTACCACTGAACCACCGATGCTCATGAATATATTACTAAAATAGATGAGTAGTATGAGATACTACACGTAGCGTGACGTCACCATCGACTGTTCGCTCGCGGCCCTGACCCACATTCCGTGGTAAAAACACATTGGTAATCAAATTCTGTGTAAGTTAAAGCATTATTATAAAGTAAAATATAATAATGTTAATAATTGTAAGAAGTGATGATTTTAGCAGGGAGTAAAATTAATTGCAAAGATGAATGGTACGAATTCGAAGCACCACCTTTTCGTTTCGTGGTTACCACGAAATAGACCTTGAATATGTTGTTTTGTAATTTCTCCATAAGAATTTCTACTACTTATAATCTATGTGAAGTTTACCAACGCGCATGCGATCGTGGCGGACCAACATCAAAAACATTAGCATGATTGTTGTTTGTTTTCAGGTTACGGTCATATAGCGCCGAAGACGCAGACGGGTAAGGTGGTGACCATCTTCTACGCCATCTTGGGCATCCCACTGATGCTGTTGTGTCTCTCCAACATCGGCGACGTGATGGCTTCCTCCTTCAGGTCATTCAAACGCATACCCTATAAAAAGATTGATTGTAGTTATACTATGTGGCTTAAGATGTTTTTGTAAAAGGTCATTCTACGCCAATTTATTTTTAAATTTATTTATTTATTTACAATACAAGCTTATAAGCTAACAAAACGTCCCACAAAACTGTACAAACAGTTTGACTGTGGGATTAATTACAATAACAATTATAATTACATTATAGTTTGAAAATTGCTTTCTTTCTTTTCTTTCTTTATTGTCGAAGTTAGTGTCTCTATATGCAAATTGCAAACCAAGCAATGAACCAATTAGCATTGTTAGGTTAATCATAATATATTATAGTACTATCGTAGTTCCTGACCACAGTTATATATGTCTGTGGTATCCACTCTCTTATTTATTAATCTACAAGCTTACGAGTGACGAGGAGCGTCGAAACAAACGCCGACGGGAAAAATACTTTTAGAATTACTAGATCGCAAGAGTGCTATGAAATTTCATTAGGCGTTGATACATCATGAAATACTATTAATATTTCCTTTCACCGATATTGTAATTTGTGTTTATTACAATGGTAGTTGAATAATTGCAGATTCCTGTACTGGCGTGTCTGTTGCTACGTGTGCACCAGACCACCGAAGAAACGCCATCGGCATCATCATGTATCGACAAGGTGACAGTAGTTCTTAAAAAGTCAAAAACAGGGTTGATTGATATATATTATACAAGAGTAATGGGGGGTTACAACCACCTCTTATAGCAGTATTATTATATTTTTACTTGTACCGATTCCCATATAAAACAAGCGAAGAACGATTATAATAATACTGCTATAAGAGGTGGTGGTAACCCTGCTGGTAGAGAAAAGTAGTAAAATGACTTCACAACTTAAGTCACGAGCGGTGATGCAAGTATTTATTTTTTTACTAAAAATCACTACGCCCTCATAGAATGTGGTGGTGGGTGTGTACTTTATAGGGACTTACCTACTTATAAAAATCTTTTCGCTAAGAATAGTCTGACATTTCTTTCCTTGCATTACATTGTTTAAAAATGAAAGGGATAATCTATGATTAAAGATAATCAGCGCTTAAATCTTTTTATAAGTAAGGGTCTATTTATACTTAGTAGTACTAATTGACGTATTGTATTAAATATTTGTCAGGCGTTCAGTGCGCGGCGGCAGCGGCCGAGGCTCCATGCGCAGGCGCAGACCTCCGATAGAACGAGCACATTCTGACACCGACTGCAGGTCTGTACACTAAGTACTATTCAAAGAACAACACATTACAAAAGGAGGCCTTCAATTCCA
Organism: Clanis bilineata; assembly: GCA_036417725.1. Classification (NCBI taxonomy): domain Eukaryota; kingdom Metazoa; phylum Arthropoda; class Insecta; order Lepidoptera; family Sphingidae; genus Clanis; species Clanis bilineata. The sequence goes on from CM071159.1 coordinate 263,204, forward strand.
AGAGTATAACCTTTTTTTTATTATGCATTATATCCAAATTTTCTCACAGAATAACCATTAACCACTACCTATTGATTTAAGTATGTGTAAAGATTAGTTAGGTTTATGTGATGACGATGTGATAAAATAAGATGCTGAAACACTTGTAAGTTGTAACTAATAAGTAAATACATACATAGTTATGACTTTATATTTATTTATTTAATATTTATAGATAAGAGTTAGGTACAACAATGCAACAATGAGTTAAATTATGTTAATTAACTTAATCCAAAATAAATTTTGAATAGGTAAGAGTATAGAAATGAGCCATGTATTTTGTGTTTGTAGGTACCGTGACAGTGGGTATAGCAGCGGGCGCATCCGCAGACCGCGGCCACCACCGTTGTCGCACATATCGCATGTACCGCACGTACCGCACGCGCACACGCCGCACGCAGCACGTACTAGATCTCAACCACCTACTCTCACCAGGGGACATGGTCGGTAACGCGAGTTATTTCAAAATATTAGCAATTTTTAAACTAACCACAACTTGAGTGAAATTAAGTTCAACCGTAGATGGTACTTATTTTCGTTGTTATAATATCACTGTCTGACATCAAGAAACAATATTTTGCGTTCATTGGGATTAAACTTTGCAATCATTTTTATTACTAACGAAATTCAAATACAACGATTTCTATTATTGAAATAGTAAATTGCGTGTGTCGGTTTTAGGTCTGCGAGACTTTGATCCGGAAGATCGTTCCCCGGTGCGGTACGAGCGGTACGGGCGAGAGAAGGACGCTTACGAAGAGGACGATGGTAATAAATTCAATTCATTTAATCAAATCATCATATTATTGCCGACTAGCGTTCTAAATGATATATTTTACAGAGGATTTTCCAAAAATATCACTCCCACTTCAAGACCTGGAGGCAGCACTGAAAGACCTAGACGACCACCAGCAGAAAGCATCTAAACCAGAACTCCGCAGCAAGTCTCTTCCACGCCCTTCTAAGGCTAAACCTGAGTATGGACCGCGAAGAGATTTTGATGAGAGGTATGATGAGGACCATAAAGACATGTTCGAGATGCATGATCTTCATGAAGTTGATTATGAGAATTATAAAGAGAGACAGGCGTTAGAAAGGGAAAGAAAAAGAGAAAGAGAAGATTACGGATACAGGGACAGAGGATACGATCCTGAAGATGAGGATTATGAGTTCGATAGTCCTAGAAGAAGACCAAAACACGATTGGAGGTATATAATTTTATATACATTTTTTATTTACAAGGACTACTCTAACATAGAGTCATTATGACAGTTGGTTCTCTCTTTCCTTATACGGTGTACTGTGGAAATAAGTGCAATTAAAATGTAGATGCACCACCTAACTGCATCTTTTACCTTCTGAGAAACATGTTTTCTAATTCAGGTACGATCGCGGCCGTTCTGAATACTACGAGAGGGAACGGGAGGAGCCGTGGGATCGGCGGCGGCAGCGGCGTGCCAGGAGCGCTGTCTACGACTATGAGCACCGGTGGGAGGACGGCCGGGACGAGAGGAGGGACGAGCCGCGTGCCAGGAGGCTGCGGCGTCTGTACACTGTCGACGACACCAGGCCTTATAGATATGTTGGTTGATGGTACACTGCTGTTTTAATATTATTAAGAAGAAGTAGCAATTAGGTATCTAACGGCAAAGGCACGTGGCCTAGCAACACTTGCTATACTGGCAGTTGAGATTCTCTTATGAATCTTTTGGTCTAGTTGCAGCGTATATGGTATGTGGCCGGAGGATCTTTAGTTCGAATGACGGGAAACACTTTTTGCGGGTTTTGAGAACATGATTTGGCCGCGGCTGGATCCACCATAGGCGATTAATATCAGGCTGCTCGACGGTCATATTTCTTCCATATGCTTATAGATGTGTGTTAGGTTAACTCTACATTGGAGTTGGGTGAAGGCAGTTGACAAAGAAGAGTAATCTCTGTGAGAGTTCTGTATTGTATAGTAACTGTTAATGGTTTTGATTTTTTTTTCAGTCTCCATCTCCAGATCGTGATGAATGGAGTGATGAGGTGCCTCGACGCAGCCGACCGCCAGCACAAGGTACAGTTTTAAAAATTGTTGCGTTACATCAAATTACAAATATGTTGTTTAACAGACTTATGATTATAAACGCATCTTTAAGTATGTAGTTTCTTATTTGTTACAGCTTGGGGCTCCAGGCAGTCCGAGTTATACCCAGCTCCTTCAGAAGTGCTCGTGAAGGATGAGGTTTGTGAGATAAATTGTATTGTATGTTACAAATTGTTTCTTTGTTGTAGATGCATAACTTATATTACATTTGAGTATCTGCAGAAACTGCAGTCTCTCTTTCAAACCAGCAGGATTTACATAAATGACAAAAAAACATTCCAAGTGGTTTATTAAATATAATATCGCGGTTCTATTGTTGTACCTAAATAAGTTTGTTCTATGTAGATAAAGCCGGTGCCGATTTGGCTGTGCGTGCTGCTCGTTGCATCATACATCGTGGCGGGCACGTTCCTGTTCAAGCAGTGGGAGGGTTGGGCGTACCTCGACGCCGCATACTTCTGCTTCATTACCCTCACTACCATCGGCTTTGGGGATTTTGTTCCCGCGCAGGTTGGAATTAATATGTATTAAATAATCAGAAATGGATCTGGAAATCTTTGGAGAAAGCCTATGCAGGCCTCAGCACCGGACGTTCTTTGTCTGATGATGATGATGATGATAAAAGAATAAGAGAAATCTTACCATGGAAATGTTTGGATGAAATTACTGATGGTCGTTAGATATATAATACGTTATTTCTTGTCACGCAGGGTCAAAGAGTAGACGACGCAGCTGCTGCAGTACATTCAATAGCGTTGTGTTCTCTATACCTGCTGTTTGGTATCGCACTGCTGGCCATGTCCTTTAACCTGGTGCAAGAAGAGGTACGAGCTAACGTCGCTGCACTCGCCACAAAACTCGGCATCATCAAGCCAAGAGACCAGCCTGATGACTCTGATACGGACTATTGACGTTGGAGTCTTGAGACCGGTGAAGGTGTGTTGACGTCGCTGCACTCGCCACCAAGCCTGGCATCATGAAGTTGCGATACCAACATGACGAGAGAGACAAGTAGTGTAGCCAGTATCCAGGTGATACTGGCTACACTACTGGCATTGTTCCTAACACCTGAAAGTTGAAAAGAAGGCGAGCACCATTGCTGGCGCTTTCTTGGACTTTTTGCCTGTGGATTACCATCTATCGCTAAAGTACACGAAAATAGGTACTAGAAGATTTCTTGTAGATACATTTTAAATAAGGTAATAGAATAAAGATATCTAAGCGGGAGAAACCTTTGGACCCACCATCAAGCCTAAAAATAGAAGTTTTTCTACCCATCTTCTATTAAAAATATATTTGTACATATTCTGCGATTATGGTGTAATAGTAATAAAGTAAATTTGATATCTAAGATTTTATAATTCGCAATAAATACTAATAATCCATATTGCTTTATCATTGCTTACCAGTTTAATGTGGTCGAGGCCCTCGAGGCCGCCATCGAGCCTAGCCATGACATTGAGTAGGGATCTATCTACAGTACCTACCTAGGTATTCCTATTAACTATTTTTATGTCTGGAATGGGTACCTTGAACGTGGATAATATGCAGTAAATTAACATTCACGTACATATATTGTGAGCTCACGCCCAGCGGCGTAGCGTGGGTTTTCGCCGCCCGGGGCCGCCCGGAAATTTGCCGCCCTTTTCAACCGACTTAAAAAAAGAGATTGTCAAGTCATCGGACTAATTTTGTACGAGTATATTACCCGACATTTCCGGCAAATGTCGACCGATTTCTAAAATTATTTTTTTCTTCAATAGAGCAGTTGGGAATGGTACGGAGACGATTATCAGAAGTTCGAGACTAACCTCAAAAAGAGCATACACCTCTGACTTTTCTATGTTAAGTGTGTTTTCATTGTGAAATATCGCTTGCTATAATGGTGAAGGAAAACATCGTGAGGAAACCTGCATACCCGAGAATTTTCCACAAGAATTTCGAAGGTATGTGAAGTCTACCAACCCGCATTAGGCCAGCGTGGTAGACTAAAGCCTAACCCCTCTCATTAGTAGAGGAAGCCCGTGCCCAGCAGTGGGACAGAAATATTACAAGGCTAATATTACAAAATCTTGAAAAAAAATTGTAGGGTACGTCGTAAAGTTGCGATGATTTTATTTTACGATTATCACGTGGTGTGGGGTATCGTTGGATAGATCGTTCAAAAACATTAGGGGTTTGCTAAAACCGTTTTTCGATCAAAGAATTCGTTTGCGAAATATTAAGCTTTAATCTGCGAATGTTTGTTAGACTTAAGTGTCCGCACCCCCTACCATCTAAACAGTTGGTTCTGGAAATGTGAAAAAATTCATGGTAGTCGCACATAGGTACGAATTCGGGTTCCTCACTCGGGGGTCTTAGCCGCCGATGGTTTGGGGTCCCGAGCCTCGCCATCGGCGGGGAATACATTTATATTTATAAATATGTTTTATTTTTTTTAATACATATTTAAAAATTTTAAAAAGCTTCTAAAATAAAGAGTACTGAACATAATAAAATATACACCCAACAATCGCACACATAATTCTGACCCCACACTAGGTGGAATTGAACCTATATCATGGGTATCAAGAACTACAAGGGCCTTGCGGTTCCACTTCACCCACACCTGAAGCAAAACTCACTAAAAAATCTATCGCAGTCTGATCGCAGTGTGGGAATTGAGACTGTCATCGGGAAATATTTGGTGTCACCAACAGCAGTGCAAACTGAAGACTCGAATTGGAAGTACATGTCCCAGATAATGTCCTAAAGTTTGGTCGTGAAAGTATCTAGTGGTCGTTGGGCGCCGGGGTATTCCGCCACACCGTCCCAGTGCCCGCGCTGCCCCATCACCCACACCGCTCCAGTTCCCGCGCCCGCGCCACCCCAGCGACCGCGCCACCCAGCACCCGTGCCGTCCCAGCGCTCGCACCGCCCCACCGCTCCCGACACCCAGCGCCCACGCTGCCTGCGCGCCCCAGTGACCACGTCGCCCCAGCGACCGTGCGGTCCTGGAAGCCCTGCACCCCAACGACCGCGCCACCCAGCACCCGCGCCGCCCCAGCGCTCCCGACACCCAGTGCCCACGCTGCCTGCGCGCCCCAGTGGCCACGCCGCCCCAGCGACCGCGTGGTCTCAGAAGCTGTGCACCCCAATGACCGCGCCGCCCCATCGCCCGCACCGTCCAGAGCCCACGTCGTCCAGCGCTCGCGCCGCCCCAGCCCCCGCGCCGTCCAGCGCTCGCGCCGCCCCATCGTTCCCGACACCCAGCGCCCACGCTGCCCGCGTGCCCCAGAGACCACGCCGCCCCAGCGACCGCGCGGTCCCAAAAGACGTGCACCCCTACGACCGCGCCGCCCCATCGCTCGCACCGCCCCAGTACCCACGCCGCCCCAACGCCCGCGCCGCCCCAGCGCTCCCGACACCCAGTGCCCACGCTGCCCGCGCGCCCCAGTGACCGCGCCGCCCCAGCGAACGCGCGGTCCCAGAAACCGTGCACCCCAACGACCGCGTCGCTCCATCACCCGCACCGCCCCAGCACCCACGACGCCCTAACGCCCGCGCCGTCCAGCGCTCGCGCTACCCCAGCGCTCCCGACACCCAGCGGCCACGCTGCCCGCGCGCCCCAGTGACTACGCCGCCCCAGCGACCGCGCGGTCTCAGAAGCTGTGCACCCCAACGACCGCGCCGCCCCATCGCCCACACCGTTCAGAGCCCACGCCGCCCCAGCGCCTGCGCCGCCCAGCGCCCCAGGGCCCACGCCCGCGCCACCCCAGCGACCGCGCCGCCCCATCTCCCACACCGCCCAGAGCCCACGCCGCCCCAGCGACCGCGCCGCCCCATCACCCACACCGCTCCAGTTCCCGCGCCCGCGCCACCCCAGCCCGCGCCGCCCCAGCGCTCCCGACACCCAGCGCCGCCCCAGCGCTCCCGACACCCAACGCCGCCCCAGCGCCCGCGCCGTCCAGAGCCCACGCCGCCCCAGCGACCGCGCCGCCCCAGCGCCTGTGCCGCCCCGGTGCCCGTGCCACCCAGAGCCGCGCCGCCCCGTCGCGTCGTATTGTGTCGCGTGAATCCGTCACACTCGAGACACATGGTGTATTAGCGCATACGTTTTGATTATTTAATTTCATAAGTACCTATACATAAATGCTACGATTGCCGCCCCTTCTGATGTGCCGCCCGGTGCTATGGACCCGACGCTACGCCTGTGGGTAATACCTAGTGCGGGTTAAGGGATATGTGTTGGGCGTACTTATTTATTTTATTTTTATGCTGAAAAGAATTGCGGCGCTTGTCGCGCCGCGCCGTGTGCCGCCCCTCTTCAGGTGCCGCCTCTCTTTATTTGCCGCCCCCCTTCATGTGCCGCCCGGGGCCCGGGGCCCCCCCGGCCCCCCCCACGCTACGCCAGTGCTCACGCCTATATCTCCGAAAGGGTAAGCAAAGGTGCACTAGCGAACTAGAATACCCATTATTTGCCAAGCTTGGTTCCGTTCCAGATGTGATAGGTTGTACATCTTTATGTACGTTTGTACATCCGTCAGGCCCCAGGCAAGTGCTATTAAAATACCCAAATGACTTTATTAATCTATTATCTAAGTACCCAACGTTCGAGTTACATTCGTTTACAGGCGGTACTTACACCAAGATAGTATAAGACAATACTTACTTTTGTTTATTTTTCACCCAAAATAATAATTTTGGTAAGTTTATATATAAATTCTATTTGTACCACTCACCCACAAATATTCTAAATATTTTTTAAGCTCGGCGAAATGTGGGTGTTCTAGTTCGCTAGTGCGCCTCTGCGTACCACTTTGGGGATACAGGGATAAGTTTATGTTTATTTTCTACTATTCTATTCAGCAGTGGCGTAAATATAGTGTTGAGGGCCCGTGGCAAATTATTGGATGGAGGTATTTTTAGCTCAAGATTCCATTATTATTTTTATATGGTCCATTTCCATTCCATTTCGGTTCGAGGCCTCCTTCCGATCACCGTTGGGGCTCGTGGCATTATGCCAACATGACATTCTGTAGTTACGCCACTGCTATTCATTTATTGTATGTGAGTGTTGTACACAGAAGTCATAACTTTCCACTTTTATGGTCGAAATGGACCAAACTGACGTTAATTCCGTCCGGGAAATGTGGTCTCGGACAAAAAGTTCTTTATCATCGATTAAATAATTTTCTAACTCAAAACAAATTTATTTTTGATCGTCAGTATGGCTTCCGGCCCGAATCAAATACATTATCTGCAACGATAGATCTTGTTACTGACATTAAAATTAACATAGATGCTAAAAAAATTGGTCTTGGAGTTTTTATTGATCTAAAAAAGGCATTTGACACGGTTAGCCATTCACTACTACTAAAAAAGATGAAAAATATATTATTAACTGGCAATGCATATAAAATTTTTGAATCATACCTTACCAATCGCTATCAAATTGTTAAAATAGGCAAACATCAAAGCTCCCAGCAGCCTATATGCTGCGGAGTCCCACAAGGGTCGATTCTGGGCCCATTATTGTTTCTTATATATGTTAACAGCATAAACCAACTCTCATTACATGGTCAGTTAAGTCTTTATGCCGACGATACCTGTATATTTTATTTTTCACACTCCATAGACGAAGCGCTAAAGCTCGCGCAAGAGGATATCAATACCCTACATGAATGGTACAACCATAACCTTCTAACAATAAATATATCCAAAACAAGTTATATCATTTTTAAAGCCAAAAATAAGAAGATACGGCAACATATTCCTCTTAAAATTAATGGTATACAAATTCAGCAATCAGCGGTAGAGAAATACTTAGGACTAATGCTAGATAGTGGCTTAACCTGGAAGTCACACACCAATAAAATAAAAAGTAAACTATCATCAACACTAGGAGTTGTACGTAGAATAGTTCGATTCATACCGCAACAAGTCCGTTACAATTTATACTATTCACTAGTTCAATCGCATCTTTCTTATCTAGTAGAAGTATGGGGCAATGCCAGCAAAACAACATTAAGAGACTTACAAACTAAACAAAATAAATTGATAAAACTACTCTTTCAATATAACCATTTCACACCAACAGATAATATTTACGCTGAGACAAAATTAATGAACATTAACAAATTATATAAATATAATACTTGCCTACTAGTAAGAAAAATAATCGAAAATAAAATACATTCTAACATAAATTTTCGAACTAAAAAAGAACAAGGGCTACGCTCACACCGAAATTATAATAAAATATGTCTCGCTATACCTCGTACGAACTACACCAAAAAAAGCATACTTTATGAAGGAGCACAGACATACAATGCACTACCCAAGGACATCATGGCAATAGATAGCTTCCATATATTTAAGCGAAAACTAAAATCATTTATATTAAATGCGTAACTTTGAGTGCGGCCCTGGCTACACGTCTTGGACCGATAAGGTATTCGTGGGTATTTGGTATTTTTTTTTTTTTTTTTTTGTCATTTATGATCCGATGTATACTGTAACTACCCACTTTATTGTTGTTTTATTCTGCGCCGTTACTAGCTAAATTATTTACCTTTTTGTGTATTTTATCTCATTAAGTGAAATGTAATTTCTTTTGAGAAATAAAGTTCTTTAAACCCAAATCGTGTCAGAAAAAAACACGCGATGCCTGCCCTGGGATTCGAACTAGCATTGCTATTTAAAAAGGAAACGACAATAACAATGAAACTTGTACTATTACTATTATACCAACTGTAAATACAAATGTAAAGTAATAGTTTGTATGTGCGTTTACACTCACACGCAAGACGTAAGGCGGTAATGTCGGCATCCTTCGGCGTCGGATGCCGCGCCGGGCGCCGGCCGCGAGCGATGTTGCCGCTCCGTCACACTCACAAGTCACGCCACTCACGTCGCGCCAGTGCAACCGCAACCGGACGCGGGCGCGGCGCCGTCAGTTGCCGCCGGCCCGGCCCGTCCCGGCCCTCAGTGCCGCGGTCACCGGCGTTACTTAAACACGTATATACTTTTAACGACTTTTTGTTTATTATTATTTTACAAAACCCCCCAACAATATGCGTTAAGCAAATAATATTTCGTAATAAATGTCGGTGTGGTTTAGTTTTTCAAGGTTTCGTGTTGTACGGCAGCCATTTTGGAACCGGATACGGCGCGATGTCGGATTCGGATAGGTGAGTTCACACTGGTTATTGGGAAGTCTGGCAATGACGCTGACGTCAAGCTACGCCTTTATACAGAATATTTAATAGTATTGGTTGTAACTTGAATATTGAATGCGACTTGGATTTAACTTATAAAACATATCCTTGGCTAATCTGTTCCACACTAATTTGTTAATAATAATATTTCATAGTATCCAATTTATGTAACAGCATTACCATATAAATATTTTTGCATTTATTATAGGTACCTAATTGGATGTTAATTAATTAATGTTTATATTACGTCACAAAAAATAATAGCCAAAGAGTTGCGAAATAATTTTTGGTTCCACAAATCGTTAAGTTAAAGCCATCAAACCATTAATACCTATTTTGCAGATAAACATGCAAATCGCCTCGTTGGTTTAGTGGCAGCTTGCCTTGAACATTATGCAGTAGTACTGGGTTCGAATCCCAGGATAACGGACAATCGCAAGTTATGTTTAAGTAATCTGATTAGCATTTGTGTCTGATATAATTATAAAAGGGCGGAAATAAACTCGACGAAATGTGGGTGCCAACTTGACTTGAACCCAATTTTGCACCATCGCCTACCCCTTCTATTTATCGGTAGGTAATAGACACGTGTAATAAGTAGGTATGAAGGTATAGGTAATATAACATGTGCACTATTACAAATTATTTTCCTCGTGGAAGGTATATTATTGCTTGTTGCATTAAGGTCAAACACGGACATAAAAAAAGAAGGACTGAGCCCTAGGAACATTGTAAGTGAAGTGTGCGTGGCTTCTCTGTGGCGTCCGTTTAACTATATGCGAGATGGTGTTCTTTTTTTTCTTTACGTCCGTGAGGTCAATTTACTTTTTGATATAAATGCCAAGAACTACACAATATAATACTGAATGTACTTGATAATTATAATAATATAGGTACTATGTGTAGGGTTGTGGTTCAGGCTGATATAGAAAAATCCAATATCACTTTGCCCGACCCGGGGATCGAACCCTAGACTTCAGGACGGTAGTCGTACCGAAATACAACCACGCCACCGAGGCAGTCGTGCGTATAAATGTTGTACGTAATTACGTATCATTGACGGCGCGTATCGCGTCAAGTAACTCGAGAAGTGCAGACTCACAGTCATATATAAATATGACTGTGAGTCTGCACTTCAAGTAACCACTATTAATAGATAAACTTCATAACATTTATGTGTATTTTTAATTAATTATGTAGGATTACTTTGATTTTACTTGATTAAAACCACGACGTAAGTGCCATACGATCATTTTTACGTACGTACTGAGCGCCTGCTGGTTTTATAATAATACATGTTAATTGAATCATGTATGCTTTTGGATGTAACTTTGCGCGTCTTAGTGAAAGGCGCAATATAAAGGGTAACAGTTTATTGAGCTAGTACGATACACGTACTATTTACAAATACGAATCTTCTTGAAATGTCAATCTGAACATTCTTACGAATGCTAGCGCTTCTTATTGGGCAATAAGTACCTATTACGTAACTTAGTCCATCATGCTGATTAAATTCGATCAGAGGACTTTCTCAGGATCGCTTGTCCAACCACGGTGGTAATGTATTGTTTCTTTCAGCACACTATCCAAAACCCTGAAGTTAGGGGTAAACACAAAGAAGTTGATCGGTATGGTACGCGACCGGCCTTGCCTGTGGGACCGGGCCTCGATCGAGTACAAGAACAGAGTGTTCAAAAACCGGGCCTGGAAGGAAATTTGCTCCTACTTCGAGCCCAACTACGAAACACTCACTCCCAGAGAAAAGTACCAGATAGGTAAGATGACATTTATACAAAGTTGAATAACAAGTAAACGGGTGGATTAAGTAGTCTGAAACGGTGTGAAGTTCCAAAAATATATATGGAATCCAAGCAAACTTGATTAAACTCGGATAAAAAAAAAACATAAAATTTGCTGTCAAAGCCTGGTTTTTCCTCGATTCCCTCCAGATATTAATATAGAGGTATTTTATGAAGGCCTTTAGTCAACTTTTATCAATAAAACTTAATAATCGTTACATAACAATACTTTTTCTTTCTACCTTGCCCTTATACCACCTTAATGTGGAGTCGGCGCAACGCATTTTTTGAAGCATATTGCACAAAGGATTTGGCTTAGTTTTTACGATCGGCTGTCTGCCTGACGTCAACCCCCATCTGGGGGATCCAGTCCATCCAGGATCCAGCCCATATACACTGCCACGAGACCAACGAGGCGACATAGGACGTTACAAAACAATACCAAAAAACATTAAGCCTCATGTGTTTTCAGGTACCTTTATAACAAAAAAATGGTGCAACATCAGAGACTCATATGTGAAATCAAAAAAGCCTGTGCGCATGGACAAGCGACCTTACGTGTATGCCGAAGACATGGGTTTCCTTGACATCGCCCTCTTTAACGATCCCCATACTGGCAAGAAACGCAAACGTGATGAAGAAGAAGACAGAATGTCCAACGAAGAAGGAGAGAACGAACCAGATGCACAAGTCACCTGGATAGACGAAGTATTTGTGGAATCAGATCATAACATGGACCAATCAGATGTGCCTTTAAAGAGAGTTAAACTAGAGAATGAGTATCCGAAAGGTGTAAATGATATTGAAAGCATAGCGAGCTTCCTTGAAAACGTAGTGCAGAGAGAGGATGATGAAGACCGTGCCTTCTTTAAATCAATAACGCCAGCGGTAAAGAGATTATCGGAGGACTCTAAACTGGAGTTCAAGATATTAGTTATGAAATTACTGAAGAACCTCAGAACGAGGGATCGACAAGGGATGACGACGAAAAGGGAAAAGCCCTCGCACGTGGACAGTGAAAGCGAATGATGGTTGATGTTAATAAATAGTTTTCTTGTTATTTGTGTTTAACTGACTGAATTAGATATGCCTAGCAGTGAACGAGGACTAAATGGGGATGGGATGAAATCAAAAAGTTTTTGTAATTTAAAACTAACACATTTGGACATGAACAGTACAAAACCGATGCATCGGTCATTATCAAATTAATTCGGCTTAAAAAGTTGTTTCTTTATTGAAATTAATATTTAATAGGGCATACCATTCCTATGGTTTAATATTAAAATCTTTTGTTATTATAAAATATGTTCTTAATTTCATCATAGTATACGAGTAAGCTATTAGTTGGCATATTTAGTTTCCGTTAAAAGTTTTGTGCAATTCTTAATTGAGGGAAATTTAAGTTTTCTGAAATACATAATAAATAATAATAATCGTGCCTAAACCACATATAACTTTATCGATTGTTATATTTATTACAGAATTACGGAAAGGTCATTATTGTTATTAGAATTCAATAAAAAATCCAAAACAAGAAGTATTAAAACGTTATCTCGTATTTGTTGACAACTTATCGGCAGATAAGAGATTTGCAGATAATTAGGATGCCATAAAACGTAAAACACAGCAATGAAGTAATATTTGCTTCGATATTCTTCGTCAATTTCTGAAAACTGAACGTGTGTTATCACACTACTATATTCGGTTAATTTTTTCTGTGTGGAGAACCCATTTTTTCCGAATTGCTATCTCTGCACAGAAAGAAATGATAGGGTTGTGTTGGACTCTGGCCTACATCGGATACCTATCAATTAAAATACCACAGTAGTCATATACGCCACATCTAGGGAGACTACATCGAAATCGGTCAGTATCACACAGAGAGAAACTACAATGTTACAATCTCAATCTGAGTGTCACAAAATTAGACAATAATAACTAAGTTTATTAAATTTTTTTTATTAAAATTTTAATTATTTTGACTGCCTCGGTGGCGTGGTTGTATTTCGGTACGACTACGGTTCTGAGGTCTCGGGTTCGATCCCCGGGTCGGGCAAAGTGATATTGGATTTTTCCATATCAGCCCGGAGTCTGGAATATGTATATCCGATATGGCGATAGGCTCGCCCCCTATCACAGGACGGAACTAAGCTCGGCGAAATGTGGGTGCTCTAGTTCGCTAGTGCGCCTCTGCCTATCCCTTCGGGGATACAGGCGTGAGCTTATGTAATGTATGTTATGTTTATTCAATTTTGTGCGATCTATCTGCACACTTGGATTGAGATTGTTTATTGGGATCGGCCGTTAACTTGTTACCACAAAAACAATAGATAAACCCCCTACTATTTACACCAAGTACGAATTCGCAAAAAGAAGATTAACGAGATGCTTATCTTTATCGTAGTACTGTTAAATACTATCAAAACATTACGCGGAGAGTTCATGAATTTAAAAAGTGATATTGTGTGAGTTGGTCGGGGTTGTACTGGTCTGGCATTGGGTTACGCTCACATCATTCACATGATCACATCGTATAGAAAGCTTGGCGATAGTGTGGTAGGTGTGTAGTCGCAATTTTGCATAATCAAATCCCAGGCCAATAAGGAGTATAATCTACATTTACAATGATTTATAATCAAGGGATATTAATTTTTACGTAAAAAATGTTAATCATAATGTACCTAATTTCTTCCACATTATCATTAATTAATTTGTACGTGTTATAATTATTGTTTTTCTAAATGTTTTGAGATCTGATAATCACTGATCATAAAATATACCAACCTAATAAGAGAAACAAACTCTGTCAACTTCTAACTTAAGAAACAAACATTCAAATCATAATGCGACGCAAATAAGAACTAAGAAAATATTTTTTGAAACATAGGTAGGTACTTAATTCATAAATCGAGACGATCATTAATTCTAGTTAAAAAATCATACGCAGATTATCGTTAGCAAGAAGTATTACATTATCGCCAAAGATCTCGATAAGCTGCACTACCTCGCATAAGCCACGGTCGATCCGGCAAGCACATTTGAGCAGTGGTCGCGAGCGTCGAAGGTGTTGTCATGACAGCCACGGAAAAAGAAGAGACCAAGGGGGGCGTGGATCTGGATGAGATTCTCAAGAATGAGGTGGGCCAGTTCGGGAAGTACCAGCTCATCACGCTGCTCCTCGCTGCCTTCCCTGTCATGTTCTCCGCCTTCGCCTCAGGGGAGTACATATTCACCACAGCCAGAATCAACACGAGGTAATTTATTGAGTCATTATTTATTAGGTTTGCTCAATTATCAGCGTGACTACTGAGAATTTGTAAGGCTCTCGTTTCAACTGCTAGGTTGGGTATTCAAAATTTGTTTTTGAGTTTCGGATTGAAATACCATACAATTTGTCGGTATTAGAATTCATGCCCTGTATAGGCTCACCTCTTACAATATTATAATGGGATGCAAAAAAAAGCTTGCCAAATGGTGAAAATCTATGTAATTTAGATGCCACTATTACCGTTTTCCGACGAAACTACAGCTAAACAACGGCACGAGCAAGAATATTTTTGACAATCGAACTCGCTGCGTACTGTAGACGTTTGGTTAATATTTTGTGTTAATTTCATAGACGCACATCAATACGAATTCGAATGTAGAAAATAGTCCTGCTCAGGCCGCTAATTATGACATTTTCAATTTCTTCTAGTTTTATTTTATCATTAGTTATGATACTCGTGTCAAATTATTGATAAATTGAAAATGTCAAAAGCATGTTTGTTTCTCCGACGGATTATTGAAAGATAATTTTGGCAATCAGTAGAAAACAACATAAAATACATGAATTTCGTCTTCAAAGAAACCGTTTATGCGTTTTTAATCAATAGATTATTGTAATTGAAAAAACATAATCTCTTTGATTGGGGATAATGTATTAATTGTAATAATAATGTAATTCTATTGTGACGTGTGCTTTAAAAACCTGTTTTCTTTTAGGTTCCGTATTATATGAATTTACACAACCTTGTATATATAGCTTTGCTTTATTTCTTCTACTTCCTCGAAGAGGTAGGCAAAGATATCCTATAAAAGAAGTGAATGCAACTTTCGCGAAGCTAATTTCCATCATGTTATTAAGAGTGAGCTTGTCACGAAGCTGTAAGAAATATTAACTCTTTCGGACATGTCATGCATGATTCTAAGGGTTGAGTTCAGGATCTCACGGTTTATAATACGCGGATATTAGAGTTAGTTACTGTTACAAACTATATCTTTATGAACTCCATAATGTTATTTATGTTCTTTGAACACGTTTTCTTGATCATAAAAACATCGACAGGGTTAACGTCGCTCGAGATAATCAATTAATTTATCACTAACCATATATAATTTGATATCGTTTGAAGGTGCCTAATCCTCTATTGTGATAGCGATTGGTTGGAATTTACGTTTTCTTAACCTATATCTTTCCTGTATTTTTTACCAAGATTTATTTTAATTATGTTAAGATTAATAAACACTTAATTGAAATATGCAACTGGTGCATTAGTCTAGTGGTAGCGAACTTAGATTGGGAACCGAGAGGGCTTGTGATTAAATTATCTTAAGACTTTATGATAAATACATCGAAGTCCAAACATAATGTAGTCTAGAGTAGTCTAGAGAAACATTGCTATACAACAATCATAAGCAACCTGTAGCTATTGCTCATGCTACTGGATATAAACTGTAACTGCCTGAACTAGCAAATATGCGGACGGGAACTGGTTTTGGACCATGTGTATGGTCACTTTTCCATCAGTAATAATAATAATATCTTGATAATTATCTCTGTTTCCAGATGTCTGGTCCCACAGTGTGACGGCGCGAATCCCGAGTTCGCACCGTCCTGGGTCCTGAATGCTATACCTGGGACGAGTCAAACATCCTTCGAGGGCTGCGAGAGATACTCTAACAGCACTAACCAGACCCCAGTCACACCCGGGACTTGCCCAGCCACGCTCTTCGACAATACTAGAACTGAGGAGTGCGAAGACCATGTGTATGAGAATTCACTCAGCGTTGTTTACGATGTAAGTGTATCAGTTGAAGATCCTGGATGATTATAGTTAATGCTTTTCACATTATCAATAGTCAGGCAGATAATTATCTATTTATTACCAAGGAAACAGGGTCTATGAAATTCTAGGTTGGTATTAAAATTTGTTAGATGATGGAAGTCGGTGAAAATTTGAATTAGACTAACGCTGTTAGTGCCTAGTTATAATATGATAGCAATTGAAACTCGCACGTCTCTTGCTAATTGTACGTAATGTTAATATTAGAATAACGACAAGGGACATGTTACTATTTAATTAAATTTACCTCTAGTACCTAGCATTCGGAAAGCTACGCAATATTTTCGAGTCGTCGATCCCTCAGTCTTTGAAAACGAAGGTTTTCAACCAGTGTGTCCTACCCGTAATGACCTACGGAGCCGAAACCTGGACACTCACCAGCGGACTGGTCCGCAAATTCAAAATCGCTCAGCGTGCTATGGAGCGAGCAATGCTTGGCATTTCTCTGGTGGACAGAATTCGAAATGAAGTCATCCGCCAGAGAACCAAAGTCATTGATATTGCTCGCAGAATTAGCACGTTGAGGTGGAAGTGGGCCGGTCATGTCTGCAGACGGACAGATGGCCGGTGGAGCAGACATGTGCTGGAGTGGAGACCGCGTTTAGGCAGACGTAGTGTGGGACGCCCTGCTGCACGATGGACCGACGACTTGAGAAAGGTGGCGGGCAGCGGATGGATGTGGGCTGCGCAAGACCGGGATGGTTGGCGCTCACTTGGGGAGGCCTACGTTCAGCAGTGGACGGCGATAGGCTGAGATAATAAAAAAAAACCTCTAGTACCACGGTCAAATTAAATACCAACACGTACTGATTTATGTATAGGTACACCTTTTTCATCGCCGAATACACTCATTGTCGAAACAAGTATTCTTGCTTGCTACAGTTTTGAATTTTACCAATTCAGTGCACTTGTGTTTGTTTTTTCCAGTTCGACCTAGCATGTGACGAATGGCGTCGATCCCAAATAGGGTCGATCCGCACCATCGGCACGTTGCTGGTGCTCCCCATCACTGGGTACATCTCTGACCGATGGGGTCGGCGCGTCGCCCTTACAATCAACGCCTTCAACACCGGCTGGATCGGTCTCGTGCGCTCCTTCGTCAACTCTTACGAGTGGTTCCTGGCTCTGGAGGTCATCGAATCCTCTGTTGGGGCGGGAGCGTATTCTTCTTGTTATATTTTGGGTATGACAATATGAGTCCATGTCACAATTAATTTATAAAATAAAGTATTTGGCCCTCGTTGAAATTTATTCGCCATATGAAACGTAGTAATAAAGCTACCGCTTTATGTCGGTTCTTCATGAGACGGTGGTATTACTCCGGTCGAGAGGGCCCTTTAATATCATAGATAGTTGAATTTACAGCATGGCTCTATAGATTTTTAATTTTTCACAACTCTATCTTTTCCACTACATCAGTTTAACTATCTAGAAAAATAACGAATATCAACCAGTAATTCCATTTGCGTAGTAATATGAATTACAATGCATTTTGTGTTTTCGGTTACAGTTACAGAACTGGTCGGGCCTAAATACCGGGTGGTCGCAGGTGCAACTATATCCACGATGTTTGCTCTTGGTCAAGTGGTCCTCGGTCTAATTGCATGGGGAGTACCGGCGTGGCGTTCTCTTACACAAGTACTGTACGCACCACAGATTCTAGTGGTATCCTACTTCTGGATTCTATCGGAGTCCGTGCGTTGGTTGCTAAGCAAAGGCCGATATGAAGAAGCCGGAGAAATCCTTAAGAAAGTAGCAAAAAGGAACAATAAAGAGTTGTCAGAGAAATCGTTAGAAGCCCTGCGAGCGACGGCTGAAGCTGAGAAATTAGTGGAGAAGGTCAAAGAGCCGTGGTTGCCTATCCTGGTGTTTAGGTCGCGGACCCTCCTGTCGCGCTGCGTGGTGTCTCCCGTGTGGTGGGTGACCAACACGCTGGTGTATTACGGCATGTCGATCAACTCGGTGAACATGTCGGGCAACCGGTACCTGAACTATGTGTACGTGGCGGCGGTTGAGATCCCAGGGTACTGGACTGCGATATTACTGTTGGACAGGATCGGTCGCAAGCCAGTGCTGATCTGCGCGTACTGGCTGTGCGCCGCTTGTCAGTTTGCCTTCGCATTTATGCCTGAAGGTATAAATTAATTCTTTAAGTATTATTAAAACTACTTTATATGATCAATCTTTATTTATCGATAACAATACTTTTTCTGATTGATGACAAACGTTTTAGTTAGTTTAGTTTCAAAAGTTATAGTTTTCTATTTTTGCTTATTCGTATATGGCGGAAATAAACCTGATGTAAAGTGGGTGCATTAGTTACCTATAGCCTATTTCTTGGGGATAACAGATATATGTGTATATGTACGTGCGTGATAAACGAGCAGGTGGGTAACCTGAGCTTGTTCATAGCAATTATAGCGTGTTTATATTTTGTTTCCAGGCAACTATACGCTTTCATTGATAGTATACTTGTTGGGCAAATACTTCATCGCCATCGTGATGACGTCAGTGTACGTGTACACCGCGGAGCTGTACCCTACCAAGTACAGGCACAACTTGTTCGCCTTCTCCTCCATGGTGGGAAGAATAGGGTCCATTACTGCACCACTCACTCCAGCACTGGTAAGCAAAACGAAGTTTAAATCTTATTGATTTTGTTATATGTGTCGTGTTTTTCTGTTCAGTATGAACGCAGAATACATGCCTGCATACTGAAATTTGTGCCCGACATTGCCATAGGCTCGCCCCCTATCATATTATGGGACGGAAAGTAGCTTGGTGAAAAGTGGGCGTGAATGTATGTATTTAATTGTTTATCAGTAGGTATATTGAGTTTGCGTACAATCGCAGCTGGTGAGTGGTGTAGGCGCGGATGCACTGCAAGGACTGTTATCAGACGCAGTACATGTTCGGACAATGGCCTGGACGTGACTAATATAAGTACTACAGCTTTCATGAAACCATTATCTCTAATAAAAACAGGCTTCGACAATACTAGTACTACATACCTATGTACTATGCAAATAACAAAAGCGATACCTGATTGTTCGTTAGACCTTGTCTAAAATATGATGGTCCATACAAATAGAACGATCTAAATCCGTATATATCGACCAACTTCAAAAAAAGAAGAAGGACCTCAATTCGTTTGTATTTTTTATATATGTAACGCGATATCTCCGCCAAATATGAACTAATTTTCAAGATTATGTTTTGGGTTTGATAGAGCTTATTCCAAGGGTGAAGTTTGAAGTCGGTCCGTTAAGTTTTCGAACTTGCAATTAAGAGACAACAAGCAATGTCTCAGGCTGTCGAGACTCGAGCGCAGTGCAGCGTTACTTACTGCATTGTTTAAAAGTGAGGGTGGCTACTAGTTACTGTGGTCCACGGGTAGTCGTCTTTCAACTCACGTGATCAGGCGAGCGGCTTAGTCATCTGGTTATTCGATGACAATAAAAAAAATATAGAAATATCTTATGTTTTACAGTGGATGGTTCTACCTCTAGTTCACTAGTGCGTATCTGCCTACCCCTTCGGGGATACAGGCGTGAGCTTATGTTATGTTCTTTTTACAACAGTAGGTTGACAGAATTACACTTTTTCGACGTAATCTTAAACTCCTCTTTGACAGGCCCTAACGGTGTGGGAGAGTCTGCCATCAGTACTGTTCGGTTCCTTCGCGCTGCTCTCTGGGCTGCTGATCTTCACCACTCCAGAAACCCTCGGCACCAAGCTCCCAGACACTATAGAAGACGCCGAACAACTAGGCAAGAGGAAAATTGAACCTTGATCTCATTGATAATTTTAAAATAAAAATTTATAAAACAATGTGATATTTTAATTTATATCCAACCGGGATCCAAATTGAAATCTTTATTTCCGAATTAGGGCACTAT
Organism: Clanis bilineata; assembly: GCA_036417725.1. Taxonomy (NCBI): domain Eukaryota; kingdom Metazoa; phylum Arthropoda; class Insecta; order Lepidoptera; family Sphingidae; genus Clanis; species Clanis bilineata. Next base: position 283,334 of record CM071159.1, read on the forward strand.
CAGTTTTAGGGTTCCGTACCTTATAAGGGAAGTGGAAAGTGTTTACTATCGGATAGGCTGCGTTCTTGACTGTGCTAGACCTGACCTAGGCATGATATCCGTTTGTTTTGCAAGAATTATTTTCATTAATCAAGTGAATTTAAGTAATGGTAAATTAATTGTCTATGGGTACGTAATGTATTAAGTTGAAATTAATTTTAAATACCAAGGTCTACCGTCTTTTCAAAAATGAAATAAATATTCGTTATTGATTCTGCCTCCTTTATTTACTCGTAGTGGCAGCGTATAGGGTCTATCGACTTGGGCTTCGAACCCTAGGTCAGGCAAAGTGTGTTTCCAATAATACATAATTTACCCGGAGTTGTCGCTTTAGCCAAAAAACTAAAGCCAAAATAATTTCTACTAAACCTTTAAAAAGGTATGTTGCTCTGATTCCTACATTGGAGCATAAGGGCAGGTGGAAGAAGTTGGCCGCGGCTTGGCCGAGCTCCTGGCATTGTCGAGCCGGTAACCACTTACCATCAGGTGCGCCATCTATTCGTCTGCCTTCCTAGGCTAATAGAACAATTTGTGTTCTTCTATTTTTATAAATTACATTATTATAATTTTTATAACAATATATTTTTATAAACCCGTTCAGCTGGTTTATTAATTTGCTTCAAACTAACATTAGTCTGATATCATGTAAGTTTTTTAGGGAAAGCAAGGCAAGAGCTGACGGGCCACCTGTAGCCCGAGCACGAAAAACTAATGTAAATGTATTCGAGTTCGCTGCGCACTGATGACGTTTGGTTAATATTTCATACAAATTTCATAGACGCGCATCGAGTTCGAATACATTTACGGTTGTCAGAAATTTTCCTGCTCAGGCCGCTGATTGTAACCGATCACCGCCACCCATGACCACCCACAATACCAGAGGAATCGCCAATGCATTGCCAGCTTTTGAGGAAAGTACTTATCGGCTGTTTATTGAGGAGTATTGTACGGAGTAATCTATCTATCCAAAAAGGAGAGGGTCCTCAATTTATCTGTATTTTTTATGTATGTTACGCGATATCTCCGCCAAATGTAGACGGATTTTCAAAATTCTTCTTGTATTCGATATAGCTCATTTTAAGGGTGGTCATAAATCTGGTCACGATCGGATTTTGAGTCGGTCTGTTAAGTTTTTCAACTTGTGATTTTGTTATCCTACTTTTCATTCGGAATCCGGAATTCATTGTGCGTAATCTAATAGGCAATAAGGTTCACCTTGATACAGTCCCTGTAGCAATAGCCTCGAATACCAATTCTTGAATAGATTAAAGCGCAGCTCGATAGTCAGTAATGATCTTTAATTCCAGCATAATATACAATGTTATCATTAATTGTTTCCGTATCTTGTTTACGTATTGATTCGATATCGTTATCTACTGATACAACAAAGATCGCACGCGACATATAAATATTTTATGGCAGAAGCCGGCAAACGGACGAGTGGGTCATCTGATGGACTAAACATGATCGATGGTGGTGATTGTAAATTGATAACCGCCAATGCCAGAAGATCGTTGTTGTATTCGTGGAAATGATTGTAGGTAATGGTTCGGAAATCTTGTTGGCTTTTTATACGCTTTATATTATTTTATTTGAGCACAGCAAAGTACACACTCGATGGTAATCGCAGTTCAGTAAAAATAGCAGCCGCTGATAAAAAATTAATCAATCAGTGGTCACCAGAATTATGCTGGCCTACAAACTGAATTGGATTTTCTAGCGATGGGCGAACAGACGGCTGTGAAATGTGAGTATGGGTTCGATTCCTTCACGTAGACATTTTGTGTGGTCCATGTGTGGAATCTGGCTGATCGAACCGAAGTCTGCCGTTTGTGATACCCAACATAAGTCTAGTTTGTTAGCAGGGACGTAAAAAAAAGATAGATGAAAGTGAAGCAGAGTTTTCGGCCCATTCGATTTATCGACACGTAATGGCGTCGACATAGCGTGTTATGAGTGTTAACGTGTGCGTAGGGCACTTTTACAGGGCGCGTTTGTTTCCCGGCTTCTCTGTGGCCTCCGATTAACTATAGGCCAGTTTTTTTTTTTTTTGCCCTACAGCTGGCAGCCCGACCGAGTCGGCTTACTCAGCTACACCGATCTGATGGGTGAACGCAGGTGCGTTGCGAACCCATAAAGTTAGGTGACCATGCTGAGGGCAACCCACTAACGGGTTACGAACCTCGGCTCAGGACGGCCACTGAGAGAGAGATGTTGAAGACATCATCGATTAGGGACTATAGGCCAGATGGTGTCCTTTTTTATACGTCCGTGTTCGTTAGTATAGTTTCCTATTCTGTGGTATAGGGTTAGGACCATGAGAGCTGAAGAGCTGGGGTAATGAAATAGAAATTGTGATTTGTGACTGAATGCGGTAGACTCGTTACTTGTTATTAATAATAATAATAAGCCCTGTAGTATTACTGTCCCATTGCTGGGCACGGGTCTCCTCTACTAATGAGAGGGGTTAGGCCTTAGTTTACCACGCTGGCCTAATGCGGGTTGGTAAACTTCACATACCTTCGAAATTCCTGTGAAGAAATTCTCGGGTATGCAGGTTTCCTCACGATGTTTTCCTTCACCGTTATAGCAAGCGATATTTCACAATGAAAATACACTTAACTACTTGTCATTATAGGATATTAAATAGTCTTAACGAGCCGTAGTTGCGTCTCTATCAAAATCTTGAAGGACACGGAACACACATCGGTAGCCTAAGTAAATTGAATTTATTGATAATACATACGTATAAGTACGACCTAGGTCGCTTTCATATTTACGATTCATATAAAAATATTTTCTGACCCAATCTAGAGGGGGTTGACGTTAGCCAGGCAGCCGGTCGTAAAACGAAGTCAAATCCTTTTTGCAACATGCTTGTGAAAGTGTGTTGCGGTGATTCCACACTGTGGGATACGGGCAGGTTAAAAAAATAAAAAAAATAAAACGCGCGTTAATTTTCACAAATTTTATTTTTGCCTCGCTCTATGGCTGTCTGTGTGTGTTATTCATTCATAGACACTTCCACTACACTTTTTTATGCTAGAAGCGAGCGCCTTTTGCTCTATCTCAGTCTATCATCGTCCACTGATAAACGCAGGTTACCTTCACAATAACTGTGGATCAAATTGGACGTGGCTGTCCATGATGAGTTGAGATAGACTGCGGGCTAATATTTCATTTTAATCAGATGATAAATTAAACAGATAATAAGGCAATGTTAAAGCGCGTCTTCAACTCAACATAGATACTGTGTCTTTAATTTATAAGCTTTCAGTGACATATCAAATAATTATCATTAATACATTCCATTTTATTTATCAAACATGAAATTAAATTATTAAAATGATTAAAGTGATTTATGCTAGATTGAAATGATAGCTTGATGAGTATATAATTAAAATTCAGCACAACCTTAATACCAGATTTCAGAAATGGACACAGGTATGTAAGTCGTTAAAAAAATTGTTTTTTATATAAAACCCGAAATGCGTCCAACACATGAACTATATTTATATATTTTCATTTTTCGGGGGTTAGGGGGTCTTCTGTACTGTAATACAAAACAAGTTTCGCTACACATTTTTTTATCTATAGTCCATTGCTCTATAATAATAAATAAATAAGCAGCCATACGTATACTGACTCCACACTAGGTATAATCTGTATCGTGGGTATCAGAAACTACTAGAGTCTTTCGATCTCACAACACTTAGACGCGAAATAAATATCTGTGGTTCACACAAACATTTGTCACGGTGCGGGAATCAAATCCGCGACTACTAACCAGCAGTGCTACGGAGGCTGTCAGGCAATGTTCTATGACCAGGAGACAGTTAGAAACATTGTTTTGTGTACATGTTATTGTGGTTTGTTTGAAGAAAATCATGTGCAGGAGAAACGCCTTAATATAAACGAGTGTAGAGTTTTACCCTTAATATAAACGAGTGTAGAGTTTTACCTCAAATATAAACAAGTGTAGAGTTTTGCCTTTAATAAAAACGAGTGTAGAGTTTTACCCTTAATATAAACGAGTGTAGAGTTTTACCCTTAATATAAATGAGTGTAGAATGTTACCCTTAATATAAACGAGTGTAGAGTTTTACCTTTAATATAAATGAGTGTAGAATTTTACCCTTAATATAAACGAGTGTAGAGTTTTACCCTTAATATAAATGAGTGTAGAATTTTACCCTTAATATAAACGAGTGCAGAGTTTTACTTTGGAGTCGTCACCTGTAATGGTGGATGCTCCATCTATTGAAATCAGAGAATGTTCTGCTGAATTACTAAAGCAATTTAAGGTGGCCATGTACTATGTAATTAAAGATTCGTCATGGTACCGTAAGTATTGTGGTTTTCAAATTAGAATGTTATATGCTCATACGCAAATATTAAAAAATCTTTCATTTTCAATAATGTGCGAACTAAGGAAAATGAAAATTGCATTGCGTATGTTAATTAGAAAGTGTAACATTGACGGTTCACTTTTTAATTCCGTATTGCATAAATAAAGGTTAAACTTGGAGAATATTTACCGTCAAGTCAGTAAAATCGAGGATTGAATATAAAGGTATTGTCACGTTACCTAAACGTTACGTCACGTTACGTTACATTCTTACGTTACCAAAGGTATTGACGCATTTTAGTTCTATGATATTAAACTATAAGAACGAATTGAAGTTTGAGCTTAATGTTAATACTAACAAAAATATGTTAATTTCACGCTTGTATCCCATAGGAGTACGCAAAAATATTGTATTTCCACTTCGCACTTCGCACGATTCTCTCCACCTCCTTCCTTGCCATCTACCTTTATAAATAAGTTCATGATAGTATTATTACTAATAAGGTTCAATCATCTGATTATTTTGAAAACAAAGCAACGCAAAGTCAAACGTATTGTGTCATATTTCTCCCACACATACGCCACTGCCGATATCTGTAATTTTGTGTAAATATACTAAATTACAAATGTATGCATTCACTTGCAGCTGATACTGTGCTGTATATTGTATGAATGTACAGTACAGTATCATACATAAATCATTAGCCATTAATTTTCTACACACACATATAACAACAACAATTAAATACATTATAACATATAAACTACTATCATATTATAAGTTCATTTGCTGATGTGCGGTAGAGGGGGTACCAGCGGGTTTAGACAAGTGGCTTATGCGCTAGTCGAATATAATAAATGTACGGGAATGACATAAGAGTACGCATGCGGCGTACTTCGGGCTGACTTCGGGCTGATACTGAATAGAAAAATCCAATATCACTTTGCCCGACCCGGGGATCAAACCCGAGACCTCAGAACGGTAGCCATACCGCGACACCACAACGCTACCGAGGCAGTTATCAGTACAGTATCAGCTGTAAGTGAATGTGTAGTACGAGTTTTTAATGGCCGTTCTCGATTCTCGTAGTCGTCGATAGTTTTCATTTACTCCATACATTTTTTAGTTCGTTGTAGTTTCCGCAAAGTGGCGCTGCTAGTCAAATGTATGGAGAAGATGCATACTATCGTCGATTTCGAGTATCGAGAACTGTCAATAAAAACTCGTACTAGGGGCACAGAAAATAGAGGCAAACTTTGTTGTTGCGTTACTTATGGTGACTGGTGAGTGGCAATGATATTGAAGCAGAAACACTTCTTTTTCTTCCTTTACTTTAACGTCAGCATCGACTCCTTTTTCTTTTGGTATTGTTAGTGTGTGCTGTGTAGGTATGGTGTAGATCACTTACCATGCATCTCAACTCTCAACGTTCCTCTCACTTGCATTATACACTTTACAGTAAGGGCCAGGGCACGTGTAACTATTCACTATGTATTCGTATCGCGCCCACTATACACGATTGCCATACCTTATAAATATTATCAGCACGCGGTGAGCTCGATTCGAGTTCCACAGCGGAAAATGAATGATCGGCATTCACCAAAGTCGATTACATTATACCTCTACATAACAGAGGTAGTTCCGTTAACGTTACTCTTATCTTTACTGAACATTTGTAAATATGCCAATTCTCTCAAATTGAAAAAGTGCTGAAATGCAATAACCATCAAATTTCACTTTCTATGAACACGATGTCATAAATAATATTATAAATCATTAGATATACGAGGGCACGCACTTTATCATTGACTAGATAGATATAACGAAAGGACGAGCTGACGCCGCTGCAGTTGAGAGCCGCACCTCGGCCGACCACCACGTCATGGAGTCCAAGAATGAGCCCCTCACCAGGGAGACGGAGGCGGTGAGGGTGAAAATAGATCTCGACACGATCCTGGTGGAGGAGTTGGGCCAGTTCGGTCGGTTCCAGCTGAAGACCTTGCTGCTGGCGGTGATCATGGTGATATTTTGCGCGTGGGCCGCGACGGAGTATGTGTTCACCACAGCTAGGATTAGCACCAGGTGAGCTTTCATTTTAACCGACTTTTAATAAAGAGGGACAGACTTCGATTGTTTTCATATTTTTCGGCACATTCGTTGCCGCTTTGCCTTCTTGATTTCTAATGAAATCTATCAGATGGTTGTGTTGGTCAAATCGATTTTATGAATTTATGATTATAAAAATTGAATTTATTAATTATTTTTTATTGACCAGATTGATTTTTTTTAAGAGTATCTTTAATTATCCTCATTTAGGGAAACTACAAAAAATATATTTTATAAGTATGTATTAGAGTCTACTAAAGCTTTTTATTATTGCGTACGCGTTTAATAAAATATTTTTATACATTACTCTGTTTACCTATAGACATGTATATGTACCAATGTTTTTCGGAGGATGTAGCAATCCATCTTCTTTGTTATCTCTATTTTTTTAAATCCCTATTTGATCCCAATACTATCTTAAACGATGTTATTAAGATTGCTATATCTTTCTCCGGTGTCTGTGAATCTTTATATCTTCAGTCATGTTTTTGTTTTTTTAATAAATTAAAAACAATAATTCCATCTTATTCTATTTTCCTCATTAACCCTATAAAATATGTATAAATATAAATAAATATGTATAAAAACTAAAAATGTGTAAGAAATATGTAGTTATATTTCTCTTGATTTGGGGATTTCCTCGATTTTTATGTGCGTTACTTTTTATACCATATTTTGCTTAAGATATTTTAAACAATGTACAATGTCATTAAAATAGAGTACCAAAAAAAATTCATCCAATAATAAACTCGGCGCAATCCAGTTATTATACCTATTGAAAAACACGTCATAGATGTACGTCACAATAAACTTTTAAATCACACTAATATTATAACGGCAATTCAAACGGCGGGACAAGTTATGAAGAAATTTGGTATGGGGGTAGCTCACACCCTCGGTTAACACATTTATTTATTTTAGCCATTTGTGTCCCACTGCTGGGCAAAGGCTTCCTTCCACTTATTAGGATCTGTTGCTATCAATTGCCAGTTGAGTAGATGTGAATCTAGTTCATCCCGCCATCTCCTTCTAGGTCTGCCGCGTTAACACATAGACTTCATTAATTAACCTGAAAAACAAATTTCCACGCGAACGGAGGCGCGGGCAACAGCTAATTCTACTATAAGTACTTCTACTAACAGTATAAAATTATAATTCAACTTGTATAAGAATTACCAATATTAAAAAGGTGCAAATAAACATGACTTTTAAAATTAGGAGTGTTTTGTTTATGTAGTGGACGCTAACAATCAATCACAGTAACTATAACAGTTTGAAAAAGCCTTTGGCTCCTCCTTCTATGCATTGGATAAGAAGCCGCTTGGTGCAATGGAACTGCTGATGATGGTAACCACACGAGGTTGGATGGTGACAGGATGATAATGAATCATCAGTGTTATTATGTTTTACACTTTGTTACAATTCATTTGTAATGCGCAAGTGTATGGTCGGTGCACATGTGTGCAGATTGCATGTAGAATACACAAGTACGTTGTTCTCCAGCTTGTTATGTGTCATTTATGCTGCATTTTATATACACGTACTATTGAGGAATTTTATTTTTTATATATACTTAGAAGAGACTGGCAAACGCAGATGGGAGACTTGATGGTAAGTGATCCCCACCGTCCGTAGACGTCCAAAATACAAAAAGAATAATGGGGGCGTTGCCAGCCTAAAAGAAGGGAAATAGGGATTGGAAAAGTAGGGAATTGAGCAAAATCTCACTCATCGAACGAAACCCGACAGCAATGCGGTAGTGGTATCAAACCGGTCGGGGCCCATTCATGCTGTGGACGTAACTGTCAACAAACAATAAAAACCATTGATATATTGATAAAACAATTATTTATTGTATGTACATTTATATTGTAAATTTTTTTTTATTGTTCCAATGAAAATATATTATCACGAAAATTTAGATACTGAATATCCTCCATATTGAATGAAATAAATAACGACATTTGACTAAGGCACATGTTTTATGCGAGTTTATAAAGAGCATTGCTATAATGTGTTGGTCGTTCTTTTCTGGCGAAACCAGCGACCATACAAAATACTTTATATGGTCGGTCGGGCGAAACTGAATATCGAACTGGTACGGCAAAATTTATGGTTGAAAAAACAATTCACAATTTTTAATTACCAAAAAATTTTTGTTTAGATGCTTGATCTCGGAGTGCGAGACCCCTTCGACAGCGGTGTTCTCACCAGATTGGGTGTTCAACGCAATACCCGCGTCGGGTTCTGGGTTCGACAACTGTCAGCGGTTCGCGAACACCACAACGATCAGTGCCATCAGCGACACCTGCCCTGCTGGCCTGTTCGACAGAAACACTGTAGTTCAGTGTGAAGAGTATGTCTACGAAAACACGCATAGCGTCGTTTATGACGTGAGTTTATTTTTTAATAAGAACACCCAACAGTCCTGACCCCACACTAAGATACGAGTCTTGTGTCGTGGATATCAGGAACTATGAAAGACTAAGGTCTAACAACACCCTGACCCGAAACAAATATCTGTGGGCCACACAAAAAATTGTCTCAGTGCGGTATTCGAACCCGCAGCCTCTCGCTTCACAGCCAGCGACTCGCCCGCTGCATAATAATAAATCAAAATGTCCAATAATCATAGATGGTCATCTTTGATAGCCTCATCAGTAAGCACTTGCTCTAATGCTTAGCATAAAGTACAATTATTATCATGTATACCGGCTAGTTACATTGTTGCTGTTGGATTTGCATCGAACTTAACATATTAATGTCACCGCAATAGATATAGATATATGTATGTACAATCTACGTACATATAAAGACGTGTAGATTTAAAAGTTGATTCATAATTGAAGATTAAAGAAAACCTTGTAGTATGGTTAGCGACTACGTCTGTTGTTTAAATTCCTAATGAGTGGTTCCGTTCCAAGATGGGAAAGTGGGGCCAAGTGCGATCCCCGAGGAATTCATTACGTACATAGATGTGTGCATGTAGGAAGAGAAGCCATTAATACCCACTCTGGCTTTTCTGTTCTACGTACGATTTGAGTCAATTTAAAAGAGTTCCATTTACCCCATTAAGCTTGGATATTTTTTGAAGAAGGATGTGATGATCCACCTTGTCAGAAGCCTAACTGAAATATTATAATATAACGACAGGCTCGTCCTCACATATGGGACAGAAGCTCGGGTGTGTGTGTAAAATGTGGGGGTTCTAGTTCGCTAGTGCACCTGTGCCTACCCTTTAGGCGTGAGCTTATGTTATGCATTACTAACTAAGTATACAAATTACCCAGAACTATAATCAATTACTTTTATTTTCAGTATGACTTGGCTTGCGACGAGTGGCGTCGCAGCTTTATTGGCTCCATCAGGACCGCCGGTACGCTCACGGCGCTCCCCATCACGGGCTTCGTTTCGGACAGGTGGGGCAGGAAGACCGCCCTCGTCATCAACGCCTTCAACACCGCCTGGATCGGCGCCACCAGATATTTCGCTGACACTTACGTCGGTTTCGTGATCTCCGAGTTCGCTGAAGCCATGTTCGGCTCTGGTGGATTCTCCACTGCTTATATCTTAGGTGAGTTGACATACATACGTTTTGTTTTAGTGCTGGAACCATACTGTAGACAATCTTCATCACAAATCCGCCTGCCTTGTCGCAAGCCCCTCGATTTGATTCTTCCCTATTCGGATTCGGAGTGTGAAGAAGCATAAATAGACCGGGAAGATTCTGACGACCACTGATAAACACAGTGTTTGTCAGTGGTCGCTAGTTTTTTGGACTGCACTACGCTTACCATCAGGTACAGTGTAGTTACTTTGCCATGCCCGGATAAAAAAAAAATGGCCCAGTTCGATAGAATATCCACTGTCTCACAGAAATCTGATGTGAAATGACAACTCCTAATAGAGTTTCTAATAAAGTTTCATAATGGCGTAATTCTGCAAACTATCACAATATCTCTATGACTGTCATTATATTTGGATTTCGTTGTACTTATTATCAGCTCAATTGTAATAAAAGCTACGCCGCGCTCGGATAAAACCCAAATTAAACGACTTATATATCAATGTTTTTATCAAATAAAATCGCATAAATTAAGTAGGCAATTAAATAATAAAGCGTGTCGGCTTTATATCCAAAGTTTCATTACGTTGTATCAGCAAGGATTAAGATGAAATCAAAACAATAAAAAGGATAAATATTTGTGATTTGTTGATTTTCAAGGAGATTTTAGCATTGTTTTTTGGCAGTTGTAATTTGAGGAAACCAACGGAGTACGTTGGTCGCAAGTGTCTACCATCTGGTGTAGTGTAATATTGATTGTAATTATAACTTATAACGTACCAAATTCAATGTTATGCAGTAATAATTGGTGTCCTAGTACCAGCAGGTAGAGTAAGAGAGAGAGAGAGAGAGAGAAGTAGAGATAGGAGTCTGGTAACATATTGTGTAATAATTAATAACTTTAGACCCTCAGATCTGGATACTGGATCTCTCAGAGGCGGTTGACAATAGGCAGGCAGCCGGTCGTAAACACTTAGCCAAATCCTTTCTGCAACATGCTTGAAAAAGTGTTTTGCGCCGAACCCCACATTAAGGTGGGATAAGGTCAGGTAGAAAGAAAGAATGAAGTAATACCTACATACCCACTGCTAATACCACTACGGCCAAACTAATTTCACGACGGATACTTTATGATTCGACTAACGATGCACTTTACTGTACTGTGCCAGGGATTCATGCACACTAAGTTATTATAATAGTACTGAATATCATTTCATTTACTTCTCATAATTGACTAACATATAAATACACTACTTTAACCGCCGAATGTTCATACACTTAAGGTCGCCTTATGTCGTTTAAGGCCGCCTTATCTGTCAAAATTGTATGGCGAAAATCAATATAAGAAGTCGTTAAAGTTGAGCAGCGTTTGACCATTCGGGCGTAAATAACACAAAACATGATTAATTCGTTAGTAGTTTTTAAAAATCCTGTAGCATGCAAGAAATAAAAGGCTTTTTTATTTTTATGAACTATATTTAAGGATGAGTGCAATTTCTAGATTCAGGATAAAGAAAACAAAGTGTAATACATGGTAGATTTTCCCAATGCACGCTGTAAGCAAGTAGTTAAAAGCAATTAATCAATCAATTTATTTAATTGCAAATATGGGGACCTATATAAATAAAGTGTAAAATAAAAAAAAAACAATGTAAATAAATAACCTCAACTAGACGAGTGACTGCGAATTCAATAATATCTTACAGATTTTATTTGTCTCTTTGCCTTATCTAGAAACATAACATCTACTTCAAAAGAATAAACATCACCTTCAGAGTATTAATGACCAAGGATAAGCTATATACTAGTTAGGATTATTGACCAGGAAATAACGCCCTATATTGGAATTACGAATAGTTGAACTATATCAATCAAGTTGGTATCAAAGAGTCCTTGTTCAAGGTTCACTGGCTGTAGTGCATCGATAACATCGACACTATAACAAAGAATTAAGATAACGTTTGTGAACATATACGATGTTTTTTTTTATGGCATGGACACAGAATAACGTGTCTACTACCTACGTCTTAATTTCATACTAACTAGTTTTTACTTGCAATTTCTTTGGCGTTTCTAGGTTATTGGTATTATATGAAACTTTTCATTTGCAAAAACATAAGTACATTCGTCATATCTTCTACATGTTTTTTTCCGACTGGCCGACTTTCTTGTTAGTATAACAAAATATCCATCATATTAGAACGGCCGTGTCTTGTTATCTGGTTGATTTTCTGTTTTACAAAACATGTGATATTCGACACGTGTTTAGCTAATCGCCAGCATCTGTTAGGTCCAAGGGTAAATGTATTGATAACTGGGAAATTTTTATCTATTTGTTACTATATTGTGGTTAACGAGTTTTATGTTTTCCTAAATTATCCAAAGAACTGAGTCGATTTATAGGTTTTAGTCGAAAAGTATGACTTTCCTTACTGGCTAGTATGTTTGACGTTGAATTACTAATGCTTTTAGGCGTCGAATATTTTGTGATTACATTTACAGTATGTATAGCAAGCCCATAACAGGCCGCTTCCAACAGCGCCCGGAAATTGATAGAGGCCTATATTCATTCATGTACGTCCTGTGATTGATAATTATGATAGTATGGCTAAATATTAATGAAGTGATATTATTTTCACAGTGATGGAGGTGGTGGGCCCAAAGTACCGTGTGGCAGCCGGCGCTACCATAAACACCTTCTTCTCCATAGGACAAGTACTGATGGGACTCATCGCCTGGGGCGTACCCAACTGGCGGTACCTAACTCTCACACTTTATGTCCCACAACTTGTAACTCTTCTCTACATTTGGCTTGTGTCAGAATCCATCCGCTGGTACATGAGCAAGGGTCGGTACGATGACGCCGAAGTAGTTCTCAAAAAAGCAGCAAAAATAAATAAAACACAATTGTCTGACAAGTCTTTAGCGGCTTTGAGAGAAACAGCTGAAGAGGAGAAGAGAAATAGAGCTCTGGAAGAAGTGGAAAAAGCCAAAGAACCATGGCTGATTGTCCAAGTGTTTAGACATAAGAGGATATTCATCAGGTGTTTAGTTTCACCTGTCTGGTGGATAACTACCACTTTCATCTACTATGGCATGTCCATTAACGCAGTGAACATGTCTGGTAACCGGTACGTGAACTACATCGCCGTCTCGGCGTCTGAGATTCCTGGCTACTGGACCGCTGTATTCCTCATGGGCAAGATTGGTAGAAAACCCGTGCTCATGGGAGCGTTCTGGATTTGTTGCGCGTGTCAGATCGGATACATCTTCATGCCTGAAGGTAGTTATATTTTCCTTACACGTTATACATAAATAGCAAATAGGTATTTCTGTATTTTTTAAATTGGAAACTATACTGAACTAATATATATTCAACGAATGATATTTATTAGAAAACATCATTCATTTAAAATGATCAAACTTAATTATTAACAAAAGCTTAAAGTTACTAGATAGGTCTGGAAATCTTTGAGGGAAGTTCATAATTAGCGCTGGATCTCCTGTGGCTACATAAATGGTAGATAATAAGATAAATCGTTTAAAACTTCCATTATTCCGACGCCTTGTACTGTTTATTCACAGACTTACAGTGATCCATCAAAATTTACATGAATTTAACGAGGAGCACCTTTTGTGATAGCCATTTTTAAACGGCAAAATAATAAACATTTATCTGTTTCTAGGTATGTACGCGGTGTCGCTGACGGTGTATTTGATCGGCAAGTTCAGCATCGCGATGGTGATGACGTCAGTGTACGTGTACACCGCGGAGCTGTACCCCACCAAATACAGGCACAGTCTGTTCGCATTCTCCTCCATGATGGGCAGGATTGGAAGTATTATAGCACCGTTAACACCTGCTTTCGTAAGTAGCCCATTTATTTATTTTCTTTTAATGGAAGTCATTCAAAATAAACTTTCTGCAGTTCTTAGTTTTCATCTCCTTTCCAATTGTCATTACTTCCCTTGGCCACACGCGCTTAGCCATTATAAGTTAATCTGTGTGGTATAGCCGATACCGTCGCACTAACCAATAACGTGTGAGCCACTGTTTGTTTGTCTTTGTAAGCTAATAATAGTATTCGATGTAAAATTCATGAAAATAAGATTTATATTATCTTACCAATATAAAGTGTACTTCTCATTTCAGGGTGCTGCGACCTTCGACGACCTACCATTCGTTTTATTCGGTGGCTTTGCGTTTGTCTCTGGTGTACTGATCCTACTGACGCCAGAGACTCTCGGCACCAAACTACCTGACACAATGGAAGAGGCTTCGAACATTGGACTGAAGTCAAAGAATAAAAATTATGAATGATATCACAGCGTCGGCAACTACGTGAAATTTGGAGATGGAAATTAGATCCAATGAAATTATTACTTCAAATAATTTCCTTATGACGATATTGAGATAGTTGTTTTTAGAATATTTTAAGATATTGCCTCTAATGTTGTCGGTTCTATCTTTACGTCAAATATTTTGAGAGTAAGAGAGATGAACACTGTTTAAGCAACGTCGTATTTTAAAAATTAATTCGTTATTTACAAACAAGGTATATCATTTCTACCAAACATGACATTCTACTCGATCATCATAATTAGAATAATGAATACAATTTCAATTATCGTGTTCCGTGATCTACTTAAAAACCTAATTAAATGATTTATATAATCTTTTGTATACAATACTCTATTTTGTGTACAATACTCATTTAAAAGTGAAATTAAATAAAAAGATATGTAATCTACAATCACAAAATCACAAGACATTTGTAACTAATTAACTAGTAAATTGAATTTTTCTTTTTTCTTCTTCGGAGTCAAGTGGCATTTATGTAGGCGTTTGATTATGGTGACCATCATTAAACACATTGTCGGTGGTCACTGTTTTTAACTGCAATGCACTTTCTACAGTAACTGAGTCACTTTGCCATGCTCGAAGAAATTGTGTACGAGAAGACTCGAACGCTAGTCGACGAAATGGACAGAGCCTTCTATGAGTAATGGCGGGTATACACCTGCCGAACGAAGGCGAACGTATCTATGCCTGTTTCATTCACACAACAGCGAAAGGTTGTTTGTGTGAACGCAACAGGTATAGATTCTTTCGCCTTCGTTCGGCCGGTGTGTACCCGCCATAGTATTTGTATACTTGTTGAATAGGTATGGAAGTTTGTGTGGATAATTTTAAGTTAATTAAGACTAAATACAATAAATGTAGTTATTTGTTGTCTTGACGTTTCATTTATTTAACAACAGGGAAGGTACTTTGACTGTAAGCTAATCCTTATCCTTGTTCCTTTCGACACGAATATTGTCGATCGTAATATAACAAAATTTAAACCACTGTTTATAGTATAAAGAAGATTTCGTATTTTTTTTCGTTAATCTATAACTAATGAACCTATTCTAAAATTAGTTTCACAGTTTGAGTGTTCGGGGGTAAGGCAGTAAACAATTGTGAGTAGGCATTTGAGCTTTAATCTCAGTCTGTGAAGTAATGTTAATATTTTGTGTTTGTTTTCGATTCGAAACATCACGCATGGGCGTTCACGAAAACAAAAATTGAGGATCCAGACTTGGATAAGTTAAGTAATCTATTATTATTATTATCTCAGCCTATCGCCGTCTATTGCTGAACGTAGGCCTCCCCAAGTGAGCGCCAACCAATCTATAGGCAGATGTATCTGCATTCATTCATCAATACTATGTAAAATGCCTAGTCAAATATAAGTTGCAATTGATGGTTTAAACTATATTGCAAATTATTAGCACGAGGACTGAGGAGACATACTTTATCATTGACTAGATAATTATAACAAAAGAACGTCAAGGCATCATCGCAGTAGAGAGTCACACATCGTTCGACCATCACGCCATGGAGCCCGAGTAGGAACCTGATACACAACACCCAGGGACTTTGAGAGTAAAGATAGAACTCGACACAACCTGGTGGAATAGTTGGGGCAATTCGGTCGGTTTCAGCTGAGGACTGTGGCGTTGGCTTCAGTGTTTGTAATTATTGGAGCTTGGGCAGCAACGGTGTATGTGTTAACTATACCTCTAGCAAGGATCAACACTAGGCTTGTTTCTCAATAGTCTTTCTTTCTTTCTGCCTGCCCTTATCCCACCTTAATGTGGGGTCGGCGCAAAACACTTTTTCAAGCATGGTGCAGAGAGGATTTGGCTTAGTGTTTACGACCGGCCGCCTGCCTGACGTCAACCCCCTATGAGGGATCCATTCCCAGGCAAATTACATTAGAAAATTTACTATGCCCGACCTGGGAATCGAACCCAGGACCTTCCGGTCCACAGCGCATACATGCTGCTATTAGACCAAGAAGGCGACTGTTTCTCAATAGTAATGATTTAATTTTTCATTTCTAAGTGTAATTTTATTGAAATGACCTACGAGTACTTTAATGATGGTCACTACAGAATTTTGAATAGGTTCACTTAAAAATCTAATATTATGATTAGAAAGATGGAATCTGGCTCTCTATATCCCTATTTTAAGGTTGGCAACGCACTCATGGTACATTTGTGTCTTGGGTATCTATGGGCGGTGGAGATTACTTACCATCAGGTTATCCATATGCCCGTTTGCCAGTAGCTTTTTTTTAAATTTTACTATGCTCTCTTACGCAGATATCTGATCCCGGAGTGCGAGACCTCTTCCTCAGCGGTGTTCTCACCAGACTGGGTCATCAACGTAATTCCTCCTTTGGGTTCTGGGTTCGACAATTGCCAGCGGTTCGTGACCAATACAATAATCAGTACCATCAGCGACACTTGCCCTACTATCCTTTTCGAAAGAGACACAGTAGTTCAATGTGACGAATATTTCTATGAGAACACGCACAGCATTGTTTATGGTGTAAGGGTGTTTGTTTTATATTTTAGTCATCAAGTACAACTCACAAAATCACAAATCTTCAAATATTCATTATCATCATCATCATCATCAGCCCCAGGACGTCAACTGCTGAACATATCCAGATCGATGTTCTAGATCGATCTGTTGAAAGCCTGCAAGCCTCATAAAGGTCGCAGAAAGTCGGTGGATCCAAATGTGTAAGCATTATAATAGAAGAGTGGAATGTACATATGTGTACCAGATAGTTCTTCATTGATCGTATTTATAAAATACTACCATGATTTTTGTTTTCAGTATGGTTTGGCTTGCGACGAGTAGCATCGCACTCTCATTGTCTCAGTCAGAATAGTGTTCACGCTCACTGCGCTCCGCGTCTCAGCTCGGAAGATGGCCCTCGTCATCCGCGCATTCAACTTGGCCTGGATCGGCACTACTAGATATTTCGCTGACACCTACATCGGTTTCGTGATTTCCCAGTGCGTGGAAGCTTTGTTCAGGTCTGGTGCATTTTCAGCCACTTATATCTTGGGCGAGTAAACATTGTTTATTCTGTTGTTATCCAACCTTGCTAAGCTTAAACTAAACTCAGTGTCGGATGTTTAGCAGTCTATTGAAAACGTAAATTATTTTCGCTTTATTTTTAACCGAATTTAAAAAGGAGCAGGTTCTCAATTCGTCTCTATGTTCACCGATAACGCCGATATGCGTGGACAGATTTTGATCCCGTTGAGTTGGACCCGTACCTATGTAATATAAAATAAAGTTTACAAAAGTTAAAAAGTAACTAGGACCAATGCAGATCCAATAAAAAGGTGCCGACTCTACGTAGAGTAAGAAACTATTTGATTTTTTAAGTTCTTTATTATTTTTATAAGTAACGCTTTTAAAGGTAGAGAATGGATACTATCTTCATTTTTGGAATGGGGTACGTACTTACACAAAAATTATAACGAGAAATTGTGTTGCTAAATCAATAAACAAAACCATGAAATGTGCTATCATGACATTTCTAGTATAAAATAGCTCTAATTGATATTTTAATAAACATCCTACTTATAAATTACGTATAATGGAACGTAATTGCAAAACCCAAGTGACGTCATTGCCTAAAAAATCATAAAGCAATGTTTCCAAGTTGGGCTATTTTTCCCAATTTTTCCGAAAATTGTTGTTATGTTAATATGGTGATTAATGAATTCGATTTCGGAGGTCCTTCTCTTCCTTCTTCCTCATTTTTACTTCGTTATTTAAAGAAATAGCTTGAACATTTCTACGCGGTGACGTCACGCCCTTTTTTAGTGCGGGGTTTCGTAAGTCATAATCATAAATAATTTGTGCATATTTTAATATTTTTGTTTCTGGTGTGTTTATTAGAGACCTAGTTCTTTACAATAAACTAAAAAAAAAAATACATGCAAGTTCCCTATTACCTGTCCAAGAAAACATAGGTCCTATTCTGATTTTCTGTCTCATTTTCTTAATGGCTTGTTAGAGTTGAGGGAGACGCGGATGCTGAGATGGATGTGCGGTGTTACAAGAATGGGCAAGATGAGAAATGAGTATATCAGAGGAAGTTTGAAAGTGGCGCCAATAACGGAAAAAATGAGAGGGGCGCGTCTATCATGGTATGGTCATGTGATGAGAAGGGATGAAATAAATGCTGTAAGGAGAATTCAAAAGATGGATGGAGAAGGTGTCAGAAATAGAGGAAGACCTAAGAAAAGATGGATGGACTGTGTAACAGATGATAGGAGGGAGTGTAAAGAAGAGACATGTTGCGCCGACCCCAAATAATATGGGATAAGGGCAGGCAGATGATGACTTAGCTCACTTAAGCTTTATTTGTAACATAATTCAATAAAAATGTTATTACGCATATTATTGTGAAATTGACTGACTTTGAACTTAAAATTAATCTAAGGAATAGACATTATTATCAAAATTATATAAAAGAATTAAGATAGATATATTAGATAGATAAAAACGATAAATGTTATTATTTTATAGCAATCGCCATAGATAGTGACATGAATGTGTTTATGATATCCGGATATGGCTGTTATCTGGGTATCTTGTGTTTCTTAGCATGTCTCGTTTAACTATTTAAGAACAATGTCCAGATTTGACCTGTCAAATGTGTTGACCTGTATTGTTTTTTTTATATCATAGTGGGTAGGTATTTTCTGCTAAGAACATAAACTAACTTATAATAAAATATGTAATGTGGAAAAAAGAAAATTAATTTTAAGAAAGGTCTCCACTAACCCGAAGTGTTTTTGGAATTTGGAGCTCAAACCTTCTATATCTATGAAAATAAAGTCTTTATAGCTAGATCCCTGCCTTATTAAAAAAAAACAAAAAAAAATATTGTTTGCTTAGTTATATACAATTATAACTTTGGCGGAAATTCTAACATTGCGGATGATCGCTAGGTATATTCTCTTTATAATTTATTCAAAAGTGTTTGTTACATAAAAGTGATGTAGGTTTACGCAATGAACTTCGACATAGCATTGTAATAACTGAATATGGGACCTTTTCATCAAAGTGTATAAGTCGCACCGCGACTGCGTTCGATGGTACGACTTAGAAAAAAATCGACTTAAAAGCAGGATACTAAAAGGAATTGACTCTAAAACTCCAGAAAAATGTTAAAATCGGCCACGCTCGCATTATGTGAATAGGTTAAGATATATTCCACCTAAAGATCAATACTAGCTCGGGAAGTTCGATTATATGTTATTTTTAGGAAAATACAGATCGATATCTTGTTATATTAAATGATAGTTAAATTACTTATCAAAAAATCGATCTGTAATTGCCAAAAAAGAATTATATTCGAACCTCGCGGGATAACGAACCTCAAATATTGTTTTAATTTCCTCGTAGTCAAATGGAAAAATATTTGTACAGTGGCTTCTATTAGTATTTATAATTAATTTGATACACTACATGTTTTTATACACGATCTTTAAAAAAATATGAATGATAGGTAAAATTTTGTATAGAAGTGAACGTTGTTCTTTAATCATTGGTTCAGAAGAATCTAAGTTTGGCACCCAATGTGTTATAGTTTTACACGTAGTATGCTTGTTTCCTATCACATCTGGGACGGAACTAAGCTCGGCGAAATGTGGGTGTTCTAGTTCGCTAGTGCGCCTCTGCCTACCCCTTTGGGGATACAGGCGTGAGCTTATGTTATGTTTATGTTATGCTTGTTTATCTGGTAATAGCAACAAAATTGAGACTGGTATTCAGTTTTTACGTACTATTAAGATACTGATAATAATCTGCAAACGGTATTGCACCTAAAAAGAAATATACGAAAATGAATACACAATATTTTGAGATGTTTATCCTGATGTAATTTATTATAATATTATTTTGTGAATTTATTTCAACATGCATTCGTCGGAGATTTTGGTCAAGCCAATCCCCAAAAGAGGATGCACCTCTGACTTTCCTATGTTAAGTGTGTATTCGTTATAAATGATCTCATGCCATAACGTTGAAGGAAAATATTGTGATAAAACCTTCATGCCTCAGAATATCTCCAATCTTATTATGATATACAGGGCGAATAATTATATTATTTTTTTATTTAAGCGGTTATATTACCTGTATCGAGGACCTCGGCTAAGCACTGCAAATTATATTGTGTGACTATATAGATGAATTTATGTAGAAAAATAAAAGAAACTTCAGCGTGATATTATTATTATATTAAACTAAATCAAATTTATAAACAATAAAAAAAAATATATTTTTTCGACAGTGATGGAGGTGGTGGGTCCGAAATACCGCGTCCCAACCGGCGCAACCATTAACTTATTCTTCTCTGTGGGGCAAGTCCTGACGGAATTCATAGCCTGGAGTGTGTCCAACTGGTGGCTCTTAACACTAACAGTCTATATCTCGCAGTTTCCGACCATACTGTATATTCGGCTTATGTCAGAGTCCATCCGCTGGTACATGAGCAATGGTCGATACGATGACGTCGTACTTCGACGTCCTCAAGAAAGTAGCAAAAATAATTAATAAAACCACAACTATCTGACAAGTCTTTGGCGGCTTTGAGAGAAACAGCTGACGAGGACAGAATAAATGGAGCAAGTGATAATCACAAGTTTAAAAACATAACGGACCGATTTCCAATCCGATCGTGACCAAACTTATATGGGACCACCCTTGAAATAAGCTCTATCGCTCGCGATACTTGTGAATTTGAATCCAAAAGTTGTGACCTCGTGGTCATAAGTCACTCAGTCGTATTTGAAGAGCTAGCGTAATATTTTTTATAATGTATAATCATCAACTTATTTAATACATTCTTATTTATTATGTCAAACGAGATTTCGAGTTAGATTTGATGTAACCCCAATAATATAAATATACAGAAGTTATTTATAGATACTTATCATTAATGGCATAAACATATTATAAAAAAGTAAAATTTTATCATTTTTATCGTATATAAAAATGACTTCGCAGAATACTGTTACCATATGACGAAATTACAGTATTTAATAACATAATCTTTAAACAAGTCTAAGATGTGGCGAAATGCGAGTGTTCTAGTTCACCTCTGCCTACCCCTTCGGGAATACAGGCGTGAGCTTATATTATGTTATGTTAAGTCTTAGATCCAAAAACTGTCAAAAATTAAAAGTGAAATATGTACTTGTTACAAATACGACAAACTAAATTTTAAGTAAGTTCTGTCACAAAGCTCGATACGCTTCTTTCATAGTATAATACTATCTTTACGGTTACAGGCTGGAGCTGGGTTATCATCGTAGTTCACAGGGTTGTACGTCTTTGTGTGTATGTTATGCACATCTTTGCCAAATAACTTACAGGTCAATAACACATCTGAATGGCGTTCTGCCATGGAGTTATTATACGTTGACCATCACATACCATTGGGTCAATAATTTACTACATCTATCATCCTGCCACATTGCCAACTTGCCAAGTTTAATGTTATTAAAATAATAAAGTATAATATTACAGAATCTGTATTGCACAACAAACCTATGATAAGAAGACCTGTTGCCCAATAAACCTTATTCCAATAATAAATGGATTAATTCCTACAATGATATTCTTTATCAATAGACAAGGACTAGTTGGTGGGAAAAAGCAATATTAGATATTCTTAATAAAATCCAATAAATAACACCCAATACAATACTCACATGCATAGTCCTGAGCCCACAGCAAGATACGAGTCTTGTTTCATGATCCCTTGGATATCAGGAACAAGAGATTCTAGTACTCACAACATCAAGATCGTATACAAATATTAGCTGTATCTTTTTTTATTTCCGGTATAAAAGGTACCGTATATCGTACCGTCGAGAGAGCTCTTTTTTGTGGTTGGTCTCGAACCTCCGATACTCGTCTCGACAGTCCGTACCATTCCCAACTGAGCTATCACTGCTTACTTGCTTAAAATTTGTATTAAATATTATCTTACACTAGTCTAAAAAACTGCCTCAATATCGTCATAGACCATGACTCTCTTAACCTCTCATCACCATTATCAGCCACAGGATAATTACAACCTTCCCTTAAAGATTTCCAGATCTACGTGATAACTTTAATCCTTAATTAATAATTCTGTTTGACCATTTTCAACAAATGATGTATAATTTTTCCAAAAGAATATATTTTGTCGTATACTTGCTAATTGTGTATCACGTGTAAGGAAAATAAAACTACCTTCAGGCATGAAGATGTATCCGATCTGATACGTGCAACAAATCCAGAAATCCAGAGCAAAGAATCTCAGACGCAGAGATGTTCACTGCGTTGGACTTGCCGTAGTAGATGAAAGTGATAGTTCCATCATAAAGGTAAATATCATAAATAAAGTATCATAAAGCACCTGATGAATATCCTCTTATGTTTGAACACTTGGACGATCAGCCATGGCTCTTTGGCTTGACGTTTGACGGGCTAGAAATAATATAGATTTTTTATACACATCCTAATACAACACTTTTCCTAATTTATCTCCACCTATGGTTTGACCGACATGACGAAATTATAACGGAACCCTTAAAATTTTTAATATTGGGCTGTGGAACCCTAAATGTTTCGGTGCACTTCGCTAGTGTTCGGTTGGTGTGGACACAAAAGCGAACATTCGCGAATGATCGGGAACGTTCGGTCCCCATCGGCGATGGCCCTTCGCGAACATTCGTTCGGTTGGTGTGGGCACGCCATCCCGATTACGTTTCTTCAGTACTAAGGTACGGAATTATAATATGGAGTAACTCGAGTCACATAATAACGATGCATCCGCTCGATCTGTGGAGCACATCCACTGTAGATATAGCTGTGTTTCCTTATTTAAACAATGTAAAATATTGCCCCTCCCACCCTTGAAATAAGCTCTATCGAATACAAAAAAATTTGAAAATCGGTCCACATTTGGCAGAGATGTCGCGTAACATACATAAAAAAAATACAGACGAATTGAGGACCTTCTCCTTTTTGGAAGTCGGTCGATAAATTACCAGATGACTTCAAAACACTTAATTTTAATGTATTCAAATCTAAATTATTTATCTTTCTTCTACATAAATAGTATTATTCAACGAATGATTTCTTAAACGAAAAATTGGATTCATCGTTTGGTTTGAATTTATATTTAAGAGAAAGTATATTAATGTAAACTAAAGCATTTAAAGCAGATATAAGTGTTTAATACATATTTTTTAATTAATTTAAGCTTCAATGTTTGTACACCTTAAAAGGTAGAATACTAGAAAATACTAGAATAATCTGTAGCGATCAATATCTACGTAGTTTTTACATCTTTGTAACAGTATTCATACAAATAAATGTTCTATTCTATTCTAATTGTCTTATTTACATTACTATGTAAATTATTTATTTTTCAACAGCTATGGAGGCAGTCGGTTCAAAATACCGTGTCGCAGCCGGCGCCAGTATAAATTCTTTTTCCTCCCTGGGACAAGTCCTGATGGGACTCATTGCCTGGGGCGTGCCCAACTGGCGGCTACTGACGCTCACTCTGTACATCCCGCAATGCGTGACCATACTCTACATTTGGCTTCTCTCAGAATCGATTCGTTGGTACATAAGTAAGGGTCGATACGATGAAGCCGAAGCAGTGCTCAAGAAAGCAGCAAAAATGAACAAAAAAACTCTGTCTGACAAGTCTTTAGCGGCCTTGAGAGAAACAGCTGAAGAAGACAGGAGAACTAAAGTTCTAGACGCAGCGGAGAGAGTTAACGAGCCATGGCTAATCGTGCAAGTATTCAGACATAAGAGAATCTTAATCAGGTGTTTAGTGTCACCGATCTGGTGGATAACTACCGTTTTCATCTACTACGGCATGTCCATCAACGCCGTGAACATGTCTGGCAATCCATACGTGAACTACATCGCGGTCTCTGCCTCAGAGATCCCTGGATACTGGACCGCAGTGTACCTCATGGACAGGATCGGTAGGAAACCTGTGCTCATGGGAGGTTTCTGGGTTTGCTGCGCCTGTCAGATCGGATATATCTTCCTGCCTGAAGGTAGTGCAAGTATCTTATAATCCAGTGTCTGTTCCTAATCGCCATAATAATATGATAAAGATTGATCTTTAATATTATGTTCCTAGATATGTACGAGCTGTCGTTGACGGTGTATTTGATCGGCAAGTTCAGCATCGCGATGGTGATGACGTCAGTGTACGTGTACACCGCGGAGCTGTACCCCACCAAGTACAGGCACAGTCTGTTCGCCTTCTCCTATATGATGGGCAGGATCGGGAATATTATCGCACCACTTACACCTGCTTTTGTAAGATGTTATTCTACTTTTCTATTTTTATCCGAGCAACCAAATTAACTACACGAAAAAAAATCTAAAAACAAAACAGCGAACAAATAATGAGGTTATTGATTTTTAGGTGATATTGAATAATTGGATTTTGATTTTGTAAAGAAAAAGTAGTTAGTGAGCCTCAGTGTAGAGTTGTATCCTTACTTTCTAACTGTCCTTATTCCACCTTGATGTGGGGTCGGCGTCAACATTTTTCATGTATGTTACAGAAACTATTTAACTTAGTTTTTCCAACCGGACGGACCTAACGTCAAACCCCCCTCGGAGGATTAATCTGGGGAAATTAGAATAATCGGTCGGCCCGATCTGGGAATCGATCCCAGGGTCCGGTGCACAGACCATATATGCTGCTAATAGACCAAGAAGAAATGCGGTGCTACTGTGTATTAACCAAATTATCCTTTCTCATCCCAGGGTGCTGCGACGTTCGACAATATACCTTTCGTTTTGTTCGCCGGTTTTGCTTTCGTCTCTGGTATACTGATGCTACTGACACCAGAGACCCTCGGCACCAAACTACCTGACACCATGGAAGAGGCTTCGAATATTGGACTGAAGATGAAGGATGGAAATAGTGATTCATCGCAGCGTTGATAACTATGAGAGATCTGGAGGTGGAATCGAGACTTAGCGAAAATTTATACAAATAGCTTATTTATAAAAGGGTTTATTAAGACTGAAATAAAATGACACAGGCCACTAACAGTCGTATTTATAAAAAAAAAATTAATACTTTTACTAGGGTAAATTTCCTAATATGTTATTATTATCGTATAGCAAGTAGTGTATTATAATGCCTTCAAAAACAACTCTTGTAAAACCAAGTCTCGCAACTCAGTTCTTCTACCGTAAAAAGTTGTGATATCCATGTAATAAGCACCAAGTCTGTTACTTTATTAAGTCCCTACTTAAGGGACCTTCTGTCTTAAGTTATTACGAAATTAGCTAACCTATCGACATTTGCTCAGAATTCTATGTATATATTTGACAGCCATATTTAATAATAATCATCATCATCATCACCAGCCACAGAACGTCCACTGCTGGACAATAACAATTAAACAATATAATTAATATTTATGGTTGTTATTTTTTACTTTTAAGTGTTCGTTTTTTAAGTCGGTTTTCAGTTTTTATTAAACTTTAATTATTATTTATCTGTTTTAGTGTAATATTGAAAGAATTATCCACCAACTCCTAATTGTTAAGGAATTTATGTTATACTTATATAATACGTTTAACGTTTAATAGTAGAGCAAATAAACATAACATAACATAGCCTAGGAAAATTTCATCTCATGCATAACTTAGATATAAATAATTAAATATT
This sequence comes from Clanis bilineata, assembly GCA_036417725.1. NCBI lineage: Eukaryota > Metazoa > Arthropoda > Insecta > Lepidoptera > Sphingidae > Clanis > Clanis bilineata. The sequence continues at coordinate 309,469 of CM071159.1, forward strand.
AGCCCTGTAATATTACTGTCCCACTGCTGGGCACGGGCCTCCTCTACTAATGAGAGAGGTTTGACTTTTCGTTTTAGTCTACCACGTGGTCTAATGTGGGTTGGTAGACTTCGAATACCTTCGAAATTCTTGTTGAGAAAATCTCAGGTATGTAGGTTTCCTCACAATGTTTTCCTTCACCGTTATAGCAAGCGATAATTCACAACTAAAATACACTTAACAGAGAAAAGTCAGAGGTGTATGCTCGATTTTGGGGTTGGTCTCGAACCTCCGACAATCATCTTGGCAGTCTGTACCATTCGCAACTGAGCTATCGCTGCTATAACATAACTTAACTTATATAGCTTTCTTCAATATATCGTGGCGGTCTTCCCTTTTACGTCGGCGATTCCAGTTTTATCTAAGTATGTGTGGATAATTTTAATTTAATTAAGGATTTAATCAATTAAGTTATTCCCATTCTTGTTCTATATTGATCTAGTTACGTTATCTATGGTTGACAGCGTCGATCATAGGCGTAGCTTCATTCCGCGTTGTATTCTAACTTCCCCTTCACTCTCCGTTTTCTGGATTCGGCGTGCACATATTTTTTTAGTCTATTGCAGGTAGTTTACGCGTATATCCCTGAAGGCGTAGGCGTATCACTTTCACCGACCCGGGGATCGAACCCAAAACCTCAGGACGTTAATCGTACCGTGTACGTAATATTACTACGCCACAGAGGCAGGAAGACTTTCGTTTTTCTCAACTGCCCCAGAAGAAGGGTAATGTATTGCAGTCGGCCATTGGATTAAGATCCAGTCCACTATAACATGTATCTGAGAAAATATACGTTGTCCTACTTTTCAAACAAATTCGATCGCTGGTTCACTGCCTATATTTTATTATGCTACCACTAGACCACCGATGTGACAATATTTTTGTTCTACAATGTCCGTAAATGTGGCACCAAGTTAATTTCTGATCGCATTATCATCAAGAATATTTCAGAAAAATCGATCGTACTCGTTGCATTTTTATTGAGGATTATGAATTATATTGGTTTATCTACCGTCATGACCAATCTCACATTGATCATAGTGATCGGGGTTCCGACTTTACACTCTCATGATTACGGAGTTATACGACATTTCAGATAATATCAATGATAATATATTATACTTGGTCTCACTCGCAAATCCATTTGTTTCGCGGTCTTTACAAATTAAGAGGTGTAGTATTCCCAAGAAAAGGAAACTACACCCATTGTATTCCTAATTTTTCATTTCTTATCATCATCATCATCATCATCAGCCATAGGACGTCCACTGCTGAACATAGACCTCCCCAAATTTAGCTATAATTTGTAAGCTAATATTACAATAGTAATAGATTCACTAAAGTCAGTTGACCAATAAGGCATACTTAGTAACATTATATTATATAGAGGTAGACCAGCGGCTTTGCCTTGGGTCGGTTCGATAGAAGCAGTATATAAACTCAATATCAGTCACCAAACTTCCTAATAATCCAGATTACGCTTAAGTCAAAATTACAGCATTTTAAACGTTGCTAACTTGGTTTTTGTCAGTTTTGTAGTGTAAGCAAAATAGGTAACAAATAAAAATAAATGAAAACGTTTTAGACTTATTTAAAATTGATTAAGAAAATGAGTAAGAAAACGATTACATATGAAATTCCATTGGTACTGGCACTCTTGATAATTATGATCTAATAAACCGAATACCATAATCATATAAAACTCACGATAATTTAATATAAACTATAAAATATAATCGTAAAATTCGGTGCATATCGCGAGATACATTATCAATATGTATTCAGTAGCATTCCGCATCTAGTGCTGACAAGAACAGCCATGACGAAAACTCGTGATCATGAGAAACTGCCCAAAGTAGACCTGGATACCATCCTCGTCGAGGAAATAGGTCAGTTTGGGAAGTTTCAGCTGAGGACCTTGTGTCTTACGATGATAGCCGTAGTGTTCGCGGCTTTCCATGCCGAGTTCGTGTTCACTACGGCCAGAATTAACACCAGGTAGGTGGTTGTAGCGCTGTAACTAATCTAGAGTTACACCTTATCTCGATTTATTCTACAGCTCACTCCTATCTTTAAATCAAGATTTGGGATAAATAGAGATTTATCGCTGAGCTGCAAGTAGCCCTTAACTAATAACTTTCTCCTTAGTATATCTTTATATAAGGTCTAAAGTTTTCCATGTCGATCTAATACAGATTGCGAGAGATATGCAATAGGGTATATTTTTTAAGGTAGTAGTATATACATCTATATATTTTTAAGTTGGATTCCAAATGTGCGTATCTTGTAACATAATATAACATAAGCTCATGCTTGTATCGCCGAAGGAGTAGGCAGAGGCCCACTAGCCAACTAGTAAACATTTCGCCGAGCTTAGTTCCGTTCCAGATGTGATAGGGGGCGAGCCTATAGCCATATCGGGGACAAATTCCAGATTCCGGATTGATATATAAAAATCCAATATCATTTTGCCCGACCCGGGGATTTAACCCGAGACCTCAGCATAGTAGTCGTACCGAAATACAACCACGCCACCGAGGCAGTATCTTGTAATTATTTTTGGAAAATGGGCTGGTGTACTGATATACATAATTTCAATCAATAACTTTTTACTATCAACGAAATCACCGATGAAATGGTGGCACCGCCATATTTTTTAGAAACAAAGAAGAACTTTTTACTACCTGCTCGACGCGTTATGAATATTTCATAAGCATTCGATTGTCACCAGATGCCTGATACCAGAGTGCGAGGATGCCTCAACAGCCGTGTACTCCCCTGACTGGATCCTGAACGCAGTGCCGGCGACTAGCTCTGGTTTCGACAACTGCAACCGTTATGGTATCAGGTCGCTGTCAGTCAACAGGAGCGACGTGTGTCCAGCGGACCTTTTCGATATGACCACAGTGGTCCCCTGTGACCAGTATGTGTACGAGAATCAACTGACTGTTGTTTATGATGTGAGTACTATTTTGTCATGATACTCATACATATATTATAGAAAGAAAGAAGTACAACTCGAACCTAAATAATTATGAGTAAACCAAAATGAAGTCTTGCCATACCAAATAACCGGTTGTGAAACATATCATTTCTAACACCAAACTTAGTATGGGTGTTGTATGCCAAAATTGCTCTCTTAGTAACTGACTCTCGTCAGAGTTATCTGTGCTAATTAATAATCACGTTTCCAGTCAAAGACTTCTAAGTATTTACTAGACATGCTGTTTCGAAGTCAAATTGTGGCACATGACAGCGAGTGTTTGACGTTTGGCTAAGGAAAAGAGCAGATTTCTATAGTGAGTTGAGGTCGATTACCAGAGACTTGATGCGCACATTCTATGTACCGAACAGCCAGTCTAGTAGTATATAGAGAAGTCTTTGTTTCCAGTATGATCTCGCGTGCGACGAGTGGAGCCGCACCATCATTGGGTTTGTGCGAACGTTCGGTCTTCTATGCGCTCTGCCCATCACCGGCTACATCTCGGACCGGTGGGGCCGGCGGTTCGCGCTGGCCATCAACGCGTTCAACACCGCGTGGGTCGGCGTCACGCGCTACTGGGCTAACACCTATGTCGGCTTCACCATCTCACAGTTTATTGAAGCCGTCATTGGTGCTGGAGTCTTCTCGTGCACTTTTATTTTAGGTAATAAATGTTTGGAGACCTAAGACACAACAAGGATCAAGGAGCGTTGCCAAACTAAAGGGAGGGAATTAGGGATTGGGAAAGAAGGGGGGAATTGGGGGCCCTCGGAAATCTCACTCACCGAACGAAACGCAACAGCTGCCACCTTACGTCGGTTTTCTGTGAGACGGTAATATCAAACCGGTCGAGCCAGGACATTCGTGCTGTAGACGTAACTGTCTAGAGCTTGGCTCTACCGCTCTTAAAATAATAACATAACATAACATAAGCTCACGCCTGTATCCCCGAAGGGGTAGGCAGAGGCGGACTAGCGAACTAGAACACCCACATTTCGCCGAGCTTAGTTCCGTCCCAGATGTGATAGGGGGCGAGCCTATCGCCAACTTAAAATAATATGTGAATAATATTACTTGATTCTTTGTGCCAATATTATCGTGCTCTGTAACATGCTTATACTATAATACTGGAATGATTATCTAGCAAGGTCAGTAAAATTAAGTTGTCATCGTATATATTTATGGTTATTGATGTAGTAAAACCACTAGTCGCCTCCTTGGTTTAGCGCCAGCATGTATGGGCTGTAGACAGGGAGTTTCAGGGTTCGATTCTCAGATCGGGCAAAGAAATTTTTCTACTTTGATTTGCCCGGTGCTAGAATTCTGGAACCCCCAGAGGGGAGGTTGACGTCAGGCAGGCAGCCGGTAGTAAAAACTAAGCCAAATAATTTTCTGCAACATATTAGAAAAAGTGTGTTGTGCCGACTTCACATTAAGATGGGATAAGGACAGGTAGAAAAAATATGTAGTATATCCACTTCTTATTGTAGGTACAGCTAAAGTAATAAAGTGCAAATTTTCAATACAGTTTACTTACATCAAATAATTTTGAAGTACCTATAAATGCACTTTATTTATTATAAACTTTATTTATTAAAAAAGAAATCGCTTCTGAAACATGCTTGCAAAATGATTTTACAGTGACATCATACTGGACTGGCGTACTAACACTTCTTAATTATTATTTTTTTATTTCATTTTTGTTCGAATTTCTTATGTTATCCGCAGTTCAAGAGCTGGTCGGTCCTAAATACCGAACGATAGCGGGAGCAATCTTGTCTACAGGCTTCGCAACTGGCCAAGTTTTGATGGGGTTCATCGCATGGGCGGTGCCGGCGTGGCGCCCCCTCACACTGACGCTGTACATACCCCAGCTCATTACTATCATCTATTTCTGGCTTGTGCCTGAGTCTGTTCGCTGGATGATGAGTAAAGGTCGTTATGCAGAATCCGAAGCTTTATTAAAAGAAGTTGCAAGAGTAAATGGACGGACGTTATCAGACAAGTCCCTGGAAGCCTTGCGCCAGACTGCTGAAGAAGAAAAGAAACAACAGGACATAGAGAAGGAGCTTAAAAAGAGGGAACCGTGGTTAATAGTATTGGTGTTCCAACACAAGAGAATTTTATTACGATGTATAGTATCACCTTTTTGGTGGATTACGATGACATTTATATATTCTGGTTTGACGATAAATGCAGTGAACATGTCTGGCAATCCTTACATAAACTACGTGGCTGTTGCAGCGGCAGAGATTCCAGGGTTCTGGCTCGCAGTGGTTTTAATAAGCAGGGTCGGAAGGAAGCCAGTGCTTATCAGCGGATTTTGGGTTTGTGCCGCTTGTCTAATCGGATACATTTTTATGCCCGACGGTAAGTTGATTATTTGTGCTAACGTGTTCAATATTTTAAAATTTATAATAAGTTCGACTTATGTTCGTCTTTAGATATGGAAGCTTTGTCACTGACCGTGTACGTGCTGGGAAAGATTGCTATCGCCACTGTGGTAACGTCGATCTACATGTACACCACAGAGCTGTACCCCACGAGGTACCGACACAACCTCTTCGCGTTCTCCTCTATGGTGGGCAGGATCGGATCCATCGTCGCGCCACTCACGCCTGCTATTGTGAGCACATCCACATTTATAATTAAACGAACGGTTTATTCCTTTACCTGATAATATTCGTTTGCAAAGAACGGATTTAGATTTAAAGTTACATTTTCCAAATTAGATTAGTCATAATACGAGTTATTGATTTTAGTTGTTATTGTTTTTCTGCAATTGTTATTAATACGGTAATGTGATTGACATTTCACCTTCTTGGTCTAGTGGCAGCATATATAGGCTGTGGATCGGGTCATAGGTTCGATTCTTAGGTGAGGCAAAGCTAATTTTCTTATTTAATTTACCCGGGACTGGATTTCTCAGAGGGGGTTGATGAAAGGCAATCCTTTCTGCGACATGCTTGAAAAAGTGTGTTGCGACGACCCCACATTAAGGTGGGTTAAGGGCGGGTAGAAAGAAAGATTGGCATTTAATGTCAATTTTATATTACTGCAAGTTTTATCTTTGGATGTGCCTCTTTAATCTGCGGTCTATTTACAGGGCGCGAGTACAATTGAAGAACTTCCTTTCATACTGTTCGCCAGCTTCGCCTTGGTGGCCGGGGTGCTGGTGTTCCTCACACCAGAGACTCTCGGCACCAAGCTTCCTGATACCTTAGAAGAAGCGTCTGCGATCGGCTTTAAAAAGAAATGACCTAGTATCTACATAGTTATAGAAATAAAGTGTACCTGATCTGTATTTTAAGCGGTAAAGCCAGTCTGCAGATAAATTCGTCAATCATAATATGAGCTAGCTCACAGAATACAGAGCCAAAGTGTTCGCTTGCTGTTACGTTTTGTACAGTGCATGATTTTTTAGGGAAGGCCAATATTAGCTCGCCTTTTTATTCCCATTCCTTAGCTTTAAACTTGATAATGGAGCTGTTATACTTCTAGTGACTGCGTTAGTGGCGTGGTTGTATTTCGGTACGACTACCATCCTGGGGTCTCGGGTTCGATCCCCGGGTCGGGCAAAGTGACATTGGATTTTTCCATATCAACCCGGAGTCTGGAATTTGTGCCCGATATGGCGATAGGCTCCCCCTATCACATCTGGGACGGAACCAAGCTCGGCGAAATGTGGGTGTTCTAGTTACCTAGTGCACCTCTGCCTACCCCTTCGGGGATACAGGCGTGAGCTTATGTTAATGTAATGTTTATTCTTCTAGTATTGTGGGTATCACGTAATATAAGGTGAATACTCAGCTTTTACTATAAATAATCTGACAAAATATTATGTAAAACAGCCAAAAATATTATTTTCCCTTAAAAAAATCCTTTCTTCATCTTCACCCCTTTTTTTGTTATTACTTAAATTTTCTGTTGAGTCAGCTTGCTTGTACTGCTGATACTGTACTCTAAATTATTTATAGAAATACTGAAATTTATGTCATCTTTAATAATTCAACTGCTAAAAGGAAAAAAAGTGCATGCTGCATATCTGCGGCCCGAGCAGAAAACTTTTTGACAATCGTAAATTTTGTATTCGAGCTCAATGCGCGTCTATGAAATGTGTATAAAATATTAATTATATGTCATCAGTATGCAGCTAGCTCGAATACATTTTCGATTTTCAGAAATTTTCCTGCTTGGGCTGCAGATCACGCTCAGTACAGGGTTCCGAAGTAAGAGTAACTGTTACTTAGATATAATTTTATTAGACATAATTTTAAGTACATGGTCCATAAACTCATATTTACTACCTGTTTTACATAACTAACAACTTCATATAAGTGATACAGAAAATAATTTGTACGAGTTTTTTCTTTTTACTGTGGTCGTCTATAAGTCATTAATTTGTAAGGCCTGCTTAGCTGCTATAGTTTTTCTTTGAAATTCATTATATAGAGGTATGTTACTACAGTGATTTTTTATACGTATCCAAAACTAACCGTTTCAAAAATAAGGGGGGGGGGACGCTACAAAAAATTTGCATTTTAAAGCTTAATATTCCGCAAATAGAGCCTCCAATATAAATAGTTAAGTTAAGTATAAGTTGAAATAGTTTTTGTAAACCCGCATTATTTTTGAAAGACCTATCTAACGATACCTCACACCATAGGATAGAAAAATAGTCGAGAAAAAAAGTCACCCCACTTTACATGTAGGGCATGAAGCACCCTAAAAAAATATGTTTCTAGATTTTATTCGACAACTTTTTAGTGTGATAGATATATATACTCATGCCAAATTACAGCCCTTTAGTACTTAAAGTCTCTGAGTTAAACAATAGTCAGACAGACAGACAGACGGGCGGACGGACATGGCGAAACTATAAGGGTTCCTTTTTTGCCATTTGTATTTAAATTTTAATATATTTAAATACAAAGTAACACTAGGGCTTTAATACAATAAATAAGAGAATGTGCATAGTTATCAAAAGTGTTATCGATTATAAAATATTACGATACGTTCGTTATTTTTTTATATATACAATTAAACTATCTTAAATTGTAATTACAACTATAATACCCGCCTTAATATGCTTAACAATATCTATAGAAGTTTTTTTATTAGTTTTTAATAATTTATAATACCTCTAAATCACCATCCAGTCTTTAAAAAAAATATTTTTAATATTATTCAAATTTATACGTATGTTATAAATATTAAACTAACAAAAATGTCCTTGGCATCTTAGAGCGAATTGCACCACCCTTACTTAAATAGAGTTAGTCTTAAACTAATTGAAAAATTTACGAATTACATGTTAGTTAAATTGAGTTAAGGGCTAACTTTAGATTAGTAATACATAGTTAAACAAGTCGCTCTAAGATGCCGAAGATATTCATCTTAAATTTTTATTACATACGTAGAAATTTGAATTACATTAAAGTGGTTTTCAAATTTATAACTGGATTGTGATTAATAATGTTATTATTGAAAACTATTAAGCCATAACTCTAGCATTTTTTATAGGTACATTGCACCGATCTATCTTCAGCTATAAATACCGAGACTAATATAAAACTTGTTTTAGTAATCAACGCTCTGATATTTATCACGATTCTCTCAATCTTTGGGCTTCAATCCAATGTTCGAAGCCTCTTCCATGGTGTCAGGTAGTTTGATTCCGAGAGTCTCTGGTGTTACTAGGATCAGTACACCAGAGACGAAGGCAAAGCTGGCGAACAGAACAAATGGTAGCTCGTCGAAAGTCGCAGCGCCCTGGAATGACAACGGAAAATTTTCATCTATGTTGTTCATGAAATTGGGTTAAAGAGTGACAACTATACTGAGGGCATGTTTGATAATTTTATCACGTGATTACTTCTTAAAAATCTTCGCGTGTAATTATTCTACATTTAATGTCTATGAAATTTTAGACTAACTAAACAGATCTAGACCATAATGATATTATTTTTAGGTTAAATTCTTTAAAAATTTTGTTTATTATAATTAAAAGAGATAATTAAAGAATAATCTTACAAAAGCTGGTGTGAGTGGTGCGATAATGCTGCCGATCCTGCCCATCATGGAGGAGAAGGCGAACAGACTGTGCCTGTACTTGGTGGGGTACAGCTCCGCGGTGTACACGTACACTGACGTCACTACCATCGCTATGCTGAACTTGCCCAATAAGTACACCACCAATGAGAGGGCGTAGTTGCCTGAGAACCAATAATACATTTAATGATAATAAATAACACCCAACAGTCACAGACATAGTCCTGACCCCACATTAAGATACTAGTGTCGTGGGTATTAGGAACTATGAGAGACTTTCATTCTCACAACACCCAGACCTCAAACAAATATCAGGAATCGAACCCGCGACCTCTCGCTTCACAGCCAACTACTCGCCCACTGAGCCACGGAAGCTGTCGAGTATGTCCACATTAAAACAAGCCAGCTAACAAATTAATGTTGTTAAAGAAATTGGTAAACTTAATTGTGTAATATTTGCAATTGCCTTGGATACTCTACCTGAGTGAATGGAACATAATCTATAACAAATATTCACATTTAGAACAAATAGCATCAATAAATTTCATCCTTTTTTGTATGATTGGAACCAAATGGATTGACTGCCTCGGTGGTGTGGTTGTATTTCGGTACGACTACCGTCCTGAGGTCTTGGGTTCGATCCCCGGGTCGGGCAAAGTGATATTGGATTTTTCCATATCAGCCCGGAGTCTGGAATTTGTGCCCGATATGGCGATAGGTTCGCCCCCTATCACGTCTGGGACGGAACTAATCTCTGCCAAATGTGGGTGTACTAATTCAATAGTCCGCCTCTGCCTACCCTTTCCTGGATACAGGCGTGAGCTTATGTCATGTTTTGGAATCAAATAATCACAATTTTAAAAACTTAACGGTCCGACTTCAAATCCGATCGTGACCAAATTTATATGGGACCACCCTTGTAATAAGCTCTATCGAACACAAAAAGCATTCTGAAAGTCGGTCCACATTTGGCGGAGATATCGCGAAACATACATTAAAAAAATACAGACGAATTGAGGACCTTGTTCTTTTTGGAAGTCGGTCGATTAAGTTCGGTAAAATGCAAAAAATTAAGACCAATAAAAAAATAAAAAATAAATACGACATTCTCATATTTTCTTTTACCTTCTGGCATGAAGATGTATGCGATCTGGCATGCACAACAAAGCCAGTACGCTCCCATGAGCACGGGTTTCCTCCCAATCTTACTCATGAGTAAGACAGCAGTCCAAAATCCAGGGATTTCTACCGCAGCGACTGCTACGAAGTTCAGGTACCGATTGCCGGACATGTTCACTGAGTTTATAGACATGCCGTAGTAGATGAAAGTACTGGTTATCCACCAGACAGGGGACACTAAACACCTGATGAGGATCCTCTTATGTCTGAACACTTGGACGATCAGCCATGGCTCGCTGTTTCCTCGTTCTGCGTCCAGCGCTCTGGCTCTCTTTTCCGCTTCAGCTGTCTCCCTCAAAGCCGTTAAATACTTCTCGGACAGCTCTCTTTTATTAATTTTTGCTGCTTTCCTGAGCACTGCCTCGGCCTCATCATAGCGACCCTTGCTCATGTACCAGCGGATTGATTCTGAGATAAGCCAAAGATAGAGGACGTTGAGAAACTGTGGGACATAGAGGGCGAGAGTTAGAAACCGCCAGTTAGGTACACCCCATGCGATGAGTCCCATTAGGACTTGTCCCACGGCGAAGAAAGTTGTAATGGTGGCGCCAGCTGCCACGCGGTACTTTGGACCCACCACCTCCGTTACTGTGAAAAGAATATTTCATATACCTGCAACATTTTATGAATATCCTTAATCTGTTAATAACTCAAAGATTAAATCGTTATTAATATTAAGAAAATGCCATCAAAACGACAAATAAGATAAAATCGTTTGGTTCTACCTACCGATATCCGTAATCTATGAACATGAACCTATGAACCCCCGTGCACGTGTTAAGCTACACGTGCTTGTACAGGTATAAATCAACTAGATAATACTAAAATACAGGCATTACAAATTGGTATATTTATAATAGAAATAAATACCTCATGACCCTTGATATCAAATATAAAGACAAGGTGTAGTCGTGTTATCTGTGTCATAAAAAGTAAAATGTTATCATTTTTATACATTAACATATTTTAGGCAATATTAGTTCTTTATTAGCATTAATATTGATGCACTACTACTACTACTAAAAAGGCACTTTGGGGTGCTTAGAAATAAAAGTAAACAGCACCGGGATAAATACAATCCCCTGAGAGACCTTATATAATTTTAATTTGTTGATTTGTTACGATTAAGAGTTTTGTTGGAGTTATTATAAATCGCCTCACCCAAGATATAGGCTGCCGAGAATCCACCAGATCCAAACATAGCCTCTGCAAACTCGGAGATGGTGAAACCGATGTAAGTGTCAGCGAAGTATCTGGTGGTACCGATCCAGGCGGTGTTGACGGCGCTTATAAGGAGAGCGGTCTTCCTGCCCCACCTGTCCGAAATATAGCCCGTGATGGGAAGAGCCATAAGGCTGCCGGCAGTCCTTATAGAGCCAATGAGGGTGCGACGCCACTCGTCGCAAGCCATGCCGTACTGGAAATAAAAGTATATCACGGTATTTCTGTATAAAAATCTATGGTTGTTAAGTCGGAGGATACAAACCACTTACAAAGGAACACCTAGCCCCGGGAAAAATCTACAAACATATTACTGTAATGACTTGGTTAAAACGTACCTCTTATATACACTAAATTCACTACACAACTCCACTGTTTTTTTAAACTAGTTGTGTACTCTTCTAGCTCCAAAAGGAGACCCCGTTTGTATATATACAAACGGGGTCTCCCTCTTATAAGAGGCAATTTTTAACCAAGTCATTACACTACACACGGCTGTATATGACCAAGTTATACTCCACTGCTTTCAATCTTTAAACATCAATCTAGCATTTTACTTTGCTTATGGCTTTACCCCTATGAAACTCGTGTCTCACAATAATGCATTTCTGGAATAAAAGGATCAAGAAATTGGATCCTAACAATGTAATCACAGTATAATTATTTACATCCAGAAGTAGATTTATCAAAGATTATTTTATCTAGATCAGGTTGCAGCGAGATTAATACATTATTTAGGATGTAATAACTGCATCAATGGGACTGTGTAAATATTATTACCAGTTCTTTCACTTTTATGAGTGGTAGAGCCACGCCGTAGACGGTAACGTCTGTAGCACGAATGGGCCGGCTCGACCGGTTTGATACCACTGTCTCACTGAAAACCGACGTAAAGTGGCAGCTTGCTGTCGTGTTTCGCTCGATGAGTGAGATTTCTGGTGGCACACTTCTCCCGTCCCTTTCCTCCCCTTCCATTTACTCCTTTTAGGTTGGCAACGCACCCATGATTCTTTGTGTCTTGGGTGTCTATGAGCGGTGGAGATCATTTACCATCAGATGACCCATCTGCACGTTTGCCAGTCTCTGCTATAAAAAAAATGGTATGGAAGTAAGTAATTGAGTAGGTGTAATAAGTCTAATAATAGACTGCTTATTAAAATCAGATTTTGATATTTTGGTAATGAAGTTGCTAATGCAGATGTTAAATAATAAAATATATTAACTCACATCATAAACAATGCTGTGCGTGTTCTCATAGACATATTCATTACACTGCATAAAATTGTTTCTGTCGAACAGGGCAGCAGGACAAGTGTCGCTGATGACACTGATCGTTGTGGTGTTCGCGAACCGCTGGCAGTTGTCGAATCCGGAACCCGACGCGGGAATTGCGTTGAATACCCAGTCTGGTGAGAACACCGCTGATGAAGAGGTCTCGCACTCCGGGATCAAGCATCTGGATAAAATGGGATGTCACTGCATTTTCAAAAAAAACACCTGATTATGGTACAATGAAATCTAAGTATAGTGGTGTTTGAAGATATACAGTGTTTCTCAAGGATTTACAAAATGATTTATGCCTGACCAATGGCTTTGTCTTAGTACTTATACCGAATATTATAACGAGAGAATATTTGCACTGACTACAGAGATTCTAATAACTCAAAACGTTTTCGGTTTTTAGGTAGGGGAGAACATGAAGCTGTTTATATAACGAACATATTCGCTGATTCTATGAAGATATATTATGTAGTTGTGATGAAAACCTAGAATGACATAAGTGCTGTAGGTAGTAATGGATGGGTCGCAATGAAAATCAGCGCCAAGCACCTAGTATTAAACCATTAAAACCATTTATTTTCTACACACACATATGCTGATATTTGACATATGCTGATCTAGATCCTTTTGGCACGGTTGTGGTAGGACATATATCATCATCCACAGTATGAGTGATCTGAGATATATAATAATTAGGTACATACCTAAATATCTGTACAATTAATATGGAGCTACGTCTTGTACCTGTTCATTTTGTGTGCCATCATACTAGTGTCAATAAAAGATTCTTTCTTTCTTTCTAATGTATCCAGGATGAATTAGAGGACTTGATCGGTTTGATACCATTATCTTATATTTTAAACATCTTTATTTACCTAGTGCTAATCCTGGCGGTAGTGAACACATACTCCACAGCGGCCCATGCGCCAAAAATAACCCAGAGAGCCGCCAACGCCACGGTCATCAGCTGGAACCGACCGAACTGTCCCAGCTCCTCCACCAGAATCGTATCAAGGTCTACCTTGACTCTCAACGCCTCCGGATCCTGCGCATGAAGCTCCTTAGATGCCATGGCGTGTTGTTCGGACGATGTACTGTTCTTTACTACATCAATATCAGATCGCTGTTTTGTTATAATTATCTATTCGATAAAGTGGTGCCCTCGTATTTAATCTTACACTGTTTAACTTGTAAGCGACGACATTTGAAATGTTTCGAAAGTGCTTTCATATACACCCAACGTGCTTATATGCGAAATAAATAATAATGACAGCCCCCGTGGTATAGCTGCTGCGTAGCCGGCTGTGAAGCGAGTCCGCAGGTTCCATTCCCGCATCGAGACAAATATTTGTGTGACTCACTGATATTTGTTATTAGGTGTTGTGAAGCATACTTTTTCAAGTATGTTGCGGAGTTTTTACGACCGGCTGCCTGCCTGACATCAACCTCCATCTGGGGTATTCAGTCCCGGAAAAATTGTTCTAGAAAACCCAGCCTGACCTGGGAATCGATTTCAGGACTTTCCGGTTCACAGTTCATAAACGCGGCCACTAAATTAAAGAGGCGACGGGTAAAAGTTGTAAATAAAAAAAAATTGTAACAAATAAAATTATAGTGTATTTATGTAATAATTTCTATAAGGGTTTATTACAGATATTATTTTTATCAGAATGTTTAAAACATGTAGTCAAACCGTATTAAATGAAATACAATACGTAGTAATTTAGAAGCTGATTTGTTGTTGCGGGTTTGTCGCATCTACCGTCAGTAGAGCTACCGGAGAGCTCTCGTTTCCTACATATGCCCAAATATCATTTTCTGGTGCGTTCCTTGGTAACGGGAATTCTACTTTTATCGTCTGTCCATCATACGACCATCGGCCAGCTGGATCAACTTTCACGGGTAAAAGGGCTATTGCCCATTCACTTTTCACAATTCTATCTTCTTTCTTATGGACGGCCTTCATGAGCATTAAGCCTCTCTTCGCCGATACTTCTATATCTTTCTTGTCATAGCCGGTGAGGGTCATGGACATGATGTAGTGGCCGTCTTTTTCCTCAGTTGTCCACAGATCAGGCATATACTTTATGTAGAAGCTGTCTATAGTGAAGCCTAATAGTCTCGGGTTAGCGTAGATGTTTAGATACTCCTTCATGCCTGAGCGTGTCAGATGGAGCGTCGGTCTGACCTCCGATATGTCCAGAAGGCCTTGAGGAGCGGCCGAAGCCATCGCCAGCAGAGTCACGAGCACCAGGAACATGTTGCCGCTGATTGTAGTTTACTACTGGTGATGACTTCTCTTGCCATTGTATTTATACAGAATCACAAAGGTTATCGGTTATGTGCGGTATTTTGCAGATAATAGGGATTTCCGTTATTGTCATCACCATTTTACAGCCAAAACCGTTATTCTTGTTGTTAATAACTAATTGCGCTACAGGAATTGAAAAAAGATGAAAGTTGAAAATATATAAATATATAAATATGTGTCCATAATTGATTATAATTTGTTGCTTTCTTGGTCTAGTGGCAGCATATGTATATGTATAGTATGCGGAGTGAGAGGTCGTGGGTGCGATTCCCCGGTCGGGCAAACCAAATGTTCTAATTCAAATTTGCCCAGGACTGGGTCCCTCATAGGGGAATGACGTCAAAGGCAGCCGGTCGTAAAAATTTAGCCAAACCCTTTCTGCAACATGCTTGAAAAGTGTGTTGCGCCGACTCCACATTAGTGGGATAAGGGTACTTAGAAAGAAAGAACAGGAAATATATAATCTCAGAAGAATAATATTCACATCCCTCCCCATATATACCTATTAATCCGTGAAGCGCAAACGGAGAATTGCGCTGACGGATGAACGTAAACAATCACACAGTTAAAGTGTATATAGAGAAGAAGTGTTTATTGCTATCTTTTTTATGAATAATGGTCGAATTTCGACCACTGACAGCCTCCGTGGCGCAGCGGGCGAACAGCCGGCTGTGAAGCGAGAGGCCGCGGGTTCGATCCCCACACCGAGACAAATATTTGTGCGGTCCACAGATATTTGTTGCGGGTCTGGGTGTTGTGAGACCGAAAGACTCTCGTAGTTCCTGATTCCCACGACACAAGACTCGATCTTAGTGTGGGGTCAGGACTATGTGTGTGACTGTTGGATGTTATTTATGTATTTATTTATTTATTATTACTGTACCGCCACTAGTAAAAATAAATAGTCATCATTTGAATTGTAAACTCATAATGCCTTTTTGACAGCCTCCGTGGTGCAGTGGGCGAGTAGCCGGCTGTGAAGCGAGAGGCCGCGGGTTCGTTTCCCGCATTGCGATAAATGTTGTGTGGCCCACAGATATTTGTTTCAAGTCTGGGTGTTGTGAGACCGAAAGTCTCTCATAGTGTCTGACACCCACGATACAGGTTATACCTAGTGTGGGGTCAGGACTAGGTGTGTGACTGTTGGGTGTATTTATTATTATTATTAATGCACATTGGCACATCACTAAACCAAAGACAATTTCGGGCAGCCATTGTTGTTTACACGATAGGCTTAACAATCTGGAATATCCTTCATATCTACTATTTAATTGCTTGAACCCGCACTATCAGGGGACCTTATAACGTAATGTTCACATCGGAAATACCGGCGTGACCGTAGGAAGCTAATGAGCCTACAGTATAAAGCTGCCTTCCTATATGAGATAGAAAGAATGAAAAAAAGAAAGAAAATGTTTTTTCCGCCCAAATAAAAAACAACAGAATACGGAAACAAATTCATAATTATCTCATAATGATAAACATGATTCTCAGACATGATGCTTTCGATTATACTCAGCGGAATATGCATAGACTGGGATAATGCTACGCAGAAAAAAAATATGGCGTCATATGTGTTTAACCCACTGATCGCTCTTTATACCTATTGGGTTTTTTACATACATACATAAGCCCACACCTGTATCCCCGAAGGGGTAGGCAGTAGCGCCCTAGCGAACTAGAACACCCACATTACGTCGATCTTAGTTCCGTCCCAGATGTGATAGGGGGCGAGCTTATCGCCATATCGGGCACAAGTTCCAGACTCTGATATGGAAAAATCCAATATCACTTTGCTCGACTCGGGGATCGAACTCGAGACCTTAGGACGGTAGACGTACCGAAATACAACGACGCCACCGAGGCAGTCGTATTGTTATAGGTGAAAGGGTTCTTAAATTAGCTAAAACTTCGAACCCCCTTCCGGGCAGGAAGGTATTATTATATTATAAGGGTTGAATGGAGATGCTCTCTGTACACATGGTGTTAAAAGTTAGAACCTCCCATTAACAGTACATTACAGTGACCAAAACCGTAAAAACGAAGCCAAATCCATTCTCATCATGCCTGAAAATGTGTGTTGCTCGACCCCACATTGAGGTGGGATAAAGACAGGTGTGAAGAGAAAAAAAAAATGTTTTAATTGCATTTACATGCAATTATTATTAACGCACCTCCATTTTTGCGATGGTTTGTACTTTGTAGTAATTTTATCTGAATGCCTCTTAATAAATAATATTATAATATTCCGAACGAATATCTACATATATACATAACAGCGAAATATATAATTTATATAAAAAAAAACAGAAATCATTATCTTTTCGAAATGACTGTCGATAACCTTTGTGATTCTGTATAAATACAATGGCCAGAGTAGTCAGCATCAGTACTGAATTACAATCAGTGACAACATGTTCCTGGTGCTCGTGAGTCTGGTGGCGATGGCTTCGGCCGCTCCTCGTGGAGACATTCGTCCTAGTCCTAATCCAGTTTACCTCACAAGATCAGAAATAGTCAACATGGGCACTAAGATCTTCCCTGAACTCGACACGTTGGGTTACATGATGGACAGCATCCACGTAATTCACGAGACCAATACTCGCAGCGTTGAGATCAAAGACGGCCGCTACATAGTGACGATGCCTCTCCCCGGCTTCGAGAAGCAAGATATTGAAGTGTTGGCTTTGAAAGATGGTCTGATCGTGAGAGCCATACACAAAAGCCAAAGAAGATTAGAGCAGGGTCAAGTGGTTTTGATTTCTTTGCCTGAGAGAGTTGATATAGCTGGCCGATGGACGTATGATGGACATGATATAAAGATCGCGTTTCTATTGGCAACTCATATCGGCGAACAAATGCCTATTTGGACGGATGCTGACAACGATAGTCAATCAGTCTTACCTCTTATAGAAGTCGCCTAGAAAGAAAATTAACTATTGCATTTTGTGACGTTGAATTTCTTTGTTCTATGTACATCGTAAGTAATTACAACTTATATCAATGCAGTTTCTATGCTTTTTTTTCAAAAACCTTTCTAATTACGTTAACGACCACTCACAGTGACGGGTTTATATGATTTTTTTTGTTTTGCGAGACGTTTTTGAGTGGTAGAGCCACGCTGTAGACAGTAACGTCTGCAGCACGAATGGGCCGGCTCGACCGATTGGATACCATTGTCTCACAGAAAACCGACGTAAAGTGGCAGCTTGTTGTCTTGCGTTTCGTTCGGTGAGTGAGATTTCTGGTGGCACATTTCCCCCCTCTCTTTCCCAATCCCTTTTCCCTCCCCTTCCATTTCCTCTTTTTAGGTTGGCAACGCAGTCATTATTCTTATCGTGTCTTGGGTGTCTATGGGCGGTGGAGATCACTTACTATTAGGTGACCCATCTGTTCGTTTGCCTGTCTCTGCTATAAAAAAAACGTATTGAACGAGGAGTTGAGGAGGAAAAGGTTCACCGAAAGGAAGAGTTCATTAAGTGACTGGTTGAGAAATGGGGAGATTCTATTTTGAATTTTCACACAAATCGCTCATTTTCCTCAAACATCTCTAATGGAAACGCCGACGGTTTGGTTTAGTGGCAGCTTACATGGTCTTGAATCGGGACATTCTGTATTCGAATCCCAGATCGGGAAAAATCTAACTGTGTTAGCCCGCAAATGGATCCTGCAGAGGAAGTTGCAGTTAAATAGCCACTTGCAGTTAGTCATAAAAACTAGGCTAGGGAATTCACTCTGAAACATGCTTAAAAAACGGTCACCGGTGTGGATGGAATTAAATAGGATTCCTGCGTAAGCTTAGCCGCGGGAAAATGTTAGTCCGTTATTAATGTTAATTTAAAAAGTTTCTCAATAAATTAATGCACATTATCTTTGTTATAATAAATAATAATGACATACATTATAATTTTTATTGAAAATGTGAAACTGTGCAGTCAAACCGTATATGATAAATTTTCATTAAAACATAAATATAGATATTGATTGATTAATTATTTATGTTCGTCGCACTAGTCTATCGTCAGCCGAATCACTGGAGAACTGTCGGTATCTACGTATGTCCAAATATAATTTTCTTGTTTGTTTCTTGGTATCGGGAATTCCACTTTTATCTTTTCGCCATCATACGACCATCGGCCAGCTGGATCAACTTTCGTAGGCAAGATGGCTAATGCCCATTCACTTTTAGCAATTCTACTTTTGTTCTTGTGGACGACTTTCATAACCAGTACGCCTCTCGTCGCCGATACTTCAATATCTTTCTTGTCGTAGCCGGTGAGGGTCATCGTCATGGTGTAATGGCCATTTCTTTCCTCACTTGTCCATAGGTCAGGTGCATACTTTATGTAGAAGCTGTGCATGGTGATTCCTAGTTGTTTCGGGTCAGCGAAGATGTTTAAATACTGCTTCAAGTCAGAATGTGACAGGCGAAGCATCGGATTGTTCTCGTATACATTCAGACCACCTTGAGGAGCGGCCGAAGCCATCGCCAGCAAACTCACGAGCACGAGGAACATGTTGTCGGTGATTGTCGTTCAATACTGAAGCCAAGACCTCTTTCCTTAGTATTTATAGAGAATTTACAAAGGTTATCAGTTATCGACAGTAATTTCGAAAAGCTTGGGTCTTCTGTTGTTTCCCATTATTTATGACTTGTTGTTCTGTGCGTCGCAGTTTCTTTATATACATATTATAAGAGGCATGTAGAAAAGGTGACTACTTAGTAATGGAAAAATGTTTTGAGAAATCCTTAGATGAAAATGTTTATTGAATTAATTTTTAAGTGATAACGCCATACTGAATCCAGCTATGAATACAGATTTCTGCTTGTTGTTAATTCTATTAGGTTCTTTTTGTATTGGCACCGATACCACGAGAGTTGTCCCCTAACGCTTAGAAAACTAGCACACTGAGACCAGTGTGGAGTGATCAATCAATATATTAAGTATGTTCGCTCTACCGAGTTCAGATGACTGAATACTTATAATATTCAGTTGCTAATCCGTCTTCCCTATCTCACTCTGTATATCTTTAAGATTTGCAACGTACCCCTGAAGTTGTTGACATCGTGGGTATCTATGAGCGGTAATCACTTACCATCAGTTGACTCACTAACTCTAGCTACTCTCTGCTTTAAAATAAATACAGCAGAACTGATTCAGTCCATGTTTTTGTGTTGCCTCTAAAGCGGTTCAGTTTATGTTGCTATTTCAGAAGCTGATTCAATTTTTTTTTTGTACGTGTATTTGGATCTTATCAACTCTTATGTTTTAACACAATTGTCGCATAAGTTTTCCTTTCTAGTGTGAAGGTAGCTTTAGGCTACGTCCTGTGAACACTTGGGTATTTTCAATATGAACTTTATGATATACTTAAGGTCCTTTGATAGCGTGAGTTCAAGCATCTATAACTCTAGATACATTTGTACCTCTACATACGACAATATACGTCTGGGTCTCAATAGGGATAGGGTGTAATTATTGTGGAAACAATCTGCTGAATTAAGTCGCCTCCTTGGTCGAGTGGCAGTTTGTCCTAGGTTCGATTCCTAGGTTGGGCAAAGCCATTTTTCTAATTTAATCCGCCCGGGACTGGATCCCTCATAGGGGGTTGACGTCAGGCAGGCGGTCAGTCATAAAAACTAAGCTTAATTCTCTCTCCAACATGCTTGAAAAAGTGTATTGCGCCGACCCCACGTTAAGGTGGGATTAGGGCAGGTAGAAATGAATCTGCTGAATTTAGGTATATCCATCCCATGACGTGGCAGCTGGTGAACCCGAGATTCGTCATCCAGGCGGAATAAGTCTTAAGAAATTCATGAGCTATTTCTTTCTATAGCAGAATTCTTTTCAGAAATATGTTAATCATGTCTAGAATGCTACATAATAAGCTAATGTGCAGAAAATATAAGTCTTGTGTTAATATTGTGTAAATCTATAATTTAATTTGTTTGCATTATAAGCCTTGGATATGCGTTATCATTATGGGCCTTACGTATAAAAACATTTTCGCTCATCTTTTCGCTAAGGATAGCCTGTCACTTTTTTCCTTGCGTTACATTGTTTAAAATTGTAAGGGACAACCTATGGTGTCCATCACGAAAAGTAGTTATAATAAGAAAGGCGTATTTTTACAACAGTTTAGTAGGTTGTTCGTGCCTCAAGAATCTTCATACAAATAGATATTCAATTATTACTTTCTGTGCTTATTGGCGCATTATTTCCAAAAGACGTAGACGTTGAAACAACAACAATGAAAGAAGTTGTTACCACACAAAGAGATTTAATACTACATTACCACAGAGATGTACCTATGTGTTATAATCATATTGGAGCTTCTAGAATAACAACAGCCCATGGCCATAGTAAATGACTACCACCACTCACGTCTAAATCACGAGCCACGTCGCGGGCACATCTAGTCAATAATATCACACAGAAGGGCCACAATAAATTTACGATGTTGACAATAACGGAAAGCCCTATCATTTGCAAAATTACCGCAAATAACCGATAACCTTTGTGATTTTGTATAAATACAATGCCGAGAAAAGTCAACATCAGTACCCAACTACAATCGGCGACAACATGTTCCTGGTGATCGTGGGTCTGGTGGCGATGGCTTCGGCCGCCCCTCAAGGCGTTATGCCTAGTTATAATCCATCCGTCTATCTCACAAGACCAGAAATACTCAATATGGGTACTATAATCTTCCCAGATGTAGATACGTTGGGTTACATGATGGACAGCATCCACGTAATTCACGAGACCAATACTCGCAGCGTTGAGATCAAAGACGGCCGCTACATAGTGACGATGCCTCTCCCCGGCTTCGAGAAGCAAGATATTGAAGTGTTGGCGATGAGTGACGGTCTGATCGTGAGAGCTATACACAGAAGCCAAAGAAGATTGGAGCAGGGTCAAGTAGTTTTAATTTCTTTGCCTCAGACGATTGATATGGCTGGCCGATGGACGTATGATGGACATGATATAAAGATCGCGTTTCCATTACTGAATCACATCGGCGAACGATCTGTTTGGACTGATGCCGACAGGGGGAGCGAACCAGTAGCGCGGATTATAGCAATCGCTTAGAAAGAAAATGAACACACCTAGGATTAAGGTGGACGTCAAGTTTTGTTTTAAATTCTTTGCCATAATGCAAGTAATAAGAAGTTGTATACATGCTGTTTGTATTTTTACATATTTGTTTTTAAAAACTGTCCGATCGTATCATAAACTACAGTGGAGTAGGTTTTGCACTAGAGATCAGCGGCCTGAGCAGGAAAATTTCTGACAACCGTAAATGTATTCGAACTCGATGCGCGTCTATGAAATTTGTATGAAATATTAACCAAACATCATCAGTGCGCAGCGAACTCGAATACATTTACATTTACATTAGTTTTTCGTGCTCGGGCTACTGGTTCTTTCTACTTTGTTCAAATTAATAAACCCGTTCATTTGTTATTACTTTATTTAAGTACCTACTTAGGCACCTACCCCAGGCGTCTCGAGGTACCTACCTATCCCAGCACACCCAGTATACACATCTTAAACATTTTAAAAATAAAAAATAAACATATGCGGTAATCTTTGGAACTACTGGACCAATTTGAAATCAATTTCATTCCATTAGAAAAGTACACTATCACCGAAATACTTGGGTTACCCTTATCCTAAAACTAACTATGAACGGAGTTTTGAGCAATAGCTTTCTTTCAATACGTCCCACAGTACAATGTGGGGTCGGCGCAACACACTTTTCCAATTCCGCTTAGCTCCTTACCTGCCTGACGTCAATCCTCTCTGGAAATTACAATAAAATTAGAAAAATCGTTTTCCCCGATCTGGGAATCAAACCCAGGACCTCCCTGTCCACAGCCGATATATGCTGCTACTAAGCGACCAATAATATCGAGCAATAGCTAATGGGTTCAAATATTTAATGCAAGATGGCAAATGTACGTCGGTGCGTCCGCGGCTCATCTCAGGCGCAAGAAAAGTGTAGATAGCCGTGAAGTTCTAACTCTACAAACATTAGTGTAGCTTGTAGAGAGAGGCGCGATAGGCACGCACTCTCGACAACACAAACACCGGACAACACTGGACATTGTACAAATCTGTGTTGTGTGTTGTGAGTTGTGACTGTGTCGTGTGTTGTGACTTGTGACTGTGATGTGTGTTCACGTGATTGTGAATCTTGGTCCTTTTGGGTCTCGTGAAACAAGTGTTATGTGAAACGTTAAAATAAAATTATTGATATTGTAAGTTATTTTGAAAAAATATTATTATTGCATTTATAGGCCTCGTATTTTTGTAATATAATAGTTAATCATATTTTTCAACTTAACGAGTACTGAAATTTTTATCTTAATAAACCGCACTCTCTTCGGATTCGGAGTGTGAAAAAGCATAAATAGGTCGGCATGATTCTGACGACCACTGATAAACACAGTGTTTGTCAGTGGTCGCTAGTTTTTATTGGACTACACTACGCTTACCATCAGGTGCAGTGTAGTCAATTTGCGGTGCCCGGATAAAAAAAAATACTACATATTAACAAATGTATATTTCTTTATGAAAAATATTGGCATTAAACGCGGTTAAAATAAATAACAAAAATAAAGTACATGTCATGCGCTGTCAGATTTTTTTATTTAATTTATTATGTATTTGAAATACCAAAGAAACGACCACAGATTACAAGTAATTAATAAATGTAATACCACTACAGTACATACTACAAACGCTATTACCATGTCAATCTGGAATGTACTCCAGTTGACAGTATATGATTTGCACCCGGTTTTTCGAAGTCTGATCAAACTTAAGCAAACCTCAGTCTAATCTCAGTTCAGTCAAAGTGAAGTTGAAAAGAGCGTGTTCGACGCTTTTGAATTCAATACCATCTATCAGTTTTAAATTGATCATCCATTCAGAAAGTTAGTTTATTTTTTAGTGATCGATATATTATACCTTAAAAACAACGTACCTATTTCTTTTCTATTTTGTTTAAGAGTTCAAGTCAACAACGTAAATACGACCTTAAGTTTTGAATGTCCTTATATTACGGTTCTCTAAAATTGTTGACAAAAGATAAATGTTGACCACCGTACACGTGGTGTTTAGATTTAAATTTGCCACATTGACTCAGAAAGCTTGTATTTGAAATTATTTTTTATGTGAACTGAACATCGATAGAACTGAATGTGAAAATGTGTGAATGCCTCTTTTCTATCCCAGGAAAAAATCTTTACCGCTATATATCGCCAACCCAAAACCAAAACTTACGCTACCACTACTTATGCTACTGAAAACCTGTGGTGATCTTCAGAGCACGTGAGGTCAGAGATCTTGAGTGTACCAGATTACTACCGAAATCATCACTGGTCATTGCTCTTCAACCCTTCTCTTTGTGTGTGTCAAACCCTCAAGGTCAAACCCTCAAGGTGTGACTATGATAGCTTGTCGTCATCGCACCATGACGTAAATGTATAGAGCAAACAGCGAGCTCTATTCGAAAGCAATTCATACTAATATCTGTTTAAAATAACATACCACAAACATGCAATTTCCACAGGTGACTTGCATTGTGATTGTCCAAGATACGTACCTCTATATATGATTTTAATGTCAGCAGATTTTTTACACACGTAATCGCCCCGGCTTTGCCCGTGAGTAAGGTAAATTAAGAGTTTTCTTGAAGAGAAAACTCTTGGAATGGGTGCCCAGAGATGGCCAAAGACAAAGAGGTAGACCAAAGAAACGGTGGGAGGATATTTTCAAAGAAAAAATTGGGATGGACTGGAGGAGACAAGCCAGGGAAAGAGAAAAATGGAGGAAAATGGGGGAGGCCTACGCCGAAGTGGCGACTTCCACAACAAATAATAAGAATAAATAATAATTAAAAATAATAATACTAATAAAATAATAGAATAATAATAATAAAATAATAATAAAAAAAAAATGCATGCAAAGTAATTATTTGTACAATAATTATAAACATAAGTTCGTATACATTATTATAAATATCTTTTAAAAATGTAATCTTAGTAAAAATATCATAATAATAATATTGTTACAATGATTGTAGTAGATTAAAGCCTATTTTTATTTTAATTTATTTTATTTTATAAGGTAAATTAAACAAAATGAGTACATATCATAATGAGTACGTTGGACGTCCACCTGCTAAATGGACAGACGACTAGGGAGGTGACTCCTGACGCTCGAATCGAACTTAAATTCGATTCGGTTTCATTTATCGACATAAAATTCCACCGAAATCGGGTTAAAAAGTGCATTAATGTCACGTTAAAAATTACCAAATGACAAGTTCTCGAATATTATGTCACATTAGCGCAATTTAAAAGTCGATTTCGGTGGAATTTTAAGTCAATAAATCAAACCAAATGGAAATCACAATCGCATCGATCGTCAGGAGACACCCCCCTGATAAAGGTCGCAGGAAGTCGCGAGACGAGTCACGAGACGAGTCTTTGTACTCGTATGTATGTAGACAGAGTTAACAGCGAAACTCTTCTATAATTGAATATTTTTCTTGTGAGGTCTTCCTTACAGGACTTCAGTTCAGTAAATTGATTAAGTTTGAGTGGAAACCCACGCTGTAGACAGTTACGTCTATACCACGAATAGGCCGGCTCGTCCAGTTTGATACCACTGTCTCAAAGAAAACCGACGTAAAAGTTAGTTAAAGTGGCAGTGGCATTTCTGGTGGCCCAATTGCTTCCCTCCCTTTCCCAATCCCTATCCCCCTTCTTGTAGTTGGCAATGCTCCCATGATTCTTTTTGTGTCTTGATGTCTATGGTCGGTGGAGATCACTTATCATCGCTGACCCATCTGCTCGTTTGCCAGTCGCTGCTATAAAAAAGTTATTTCTCGTTCCGTGCGTGTTTAATGTTTGTTCAGAGGTTATGTCATAAAACGGCGATTATAACACCTGTTTCCAGTTTGTCGCTTGTACGTAGTTCTAGAGAATTTCGTAAGAGTGTTGTATATTTTTCTTTTTTCTTTCATAAATATTTTCCCACCTATAGTTTGGGGTTGCCACAAATCACTTTTTAGAGTATACAGAAATGTTTCGTCTTTAAATGATCGGTTGTCTGTCTGTCGTTAACCTCCTAGAGATCTAAGAATAATAGATAGAATTTAGGAATTATTGGGTTATTTATACCTCTAGTATGACTATCGGCCTTCTGTTCCTGTTATAACCCGGAACGAAAAAAGAGTACCAAAAATGGCTAGATTGGTTGCACCTGAAGTGTATACCTTCAGATGTTTGACGAATGTATACCTGCTTAGTTTATTACTTTATTTGTAGGCAATCTGGCAAATGGTCCGCGTGCATTCAACGTGCATTGAATCGATAAGAACTGACGAATTGCACGGCACGAAGATCGCTAGGCGTAAAAACTAAATCAAATCGTTTCTGCAACATGTTATTTGTGGTGGAATATGTTTATGGCATCGATCCCACATTTGAGTGTGATCATAAAGCGGGGATATATTCTTTTTATAATATACATACATACATAATATCACGCCTCTATCCCCTATGGGATAGAGGCGTCCCTATGGGTAGGCAGAGACTATGGATTTCCACTTCGCCCGATTCTGACACTACTTTCGCTTCATCTACTTTCATCAATCTCTTCATACATTCGCGTCGGTTAAGGGTAAGGGTTATAATATAAGGTTTTTTATTACACCCAATGGTGACTTCTTGCGCCTCTGCCTATCCCTTCGAGAATAATACACTAATGTGACACACACTGAACAAGTAGCAAAGACGAATATTAAAATTGTTTAAAAGGGAAGCCGCTATCATTTTTTTTAATTGTGGAAGCTACAAGTACCTATATTTTTTATTTGAATAGCTTAACAAAGGTAAGCCAGTAGGAATTATATTGTATGAAGCCTTCACCGCTGCAAATTAGTCTTATCACCCGATGTGATGATAGATTGGAGACAGTGGAATGCGGGGTCATGTCGCTGTTATCTGTTATCAGTGACCCACTCTAATGACTGATAACGACCACGTGTTCAACTATTTGTGAGTACCTACCGTACCTACCCACTATCCGTCCATTCGGCGATCACCTTAATCGATTAATCAATTAACATGATATCAGTGATGATCGATTAACAATAGTTTATTGTTTTCTTTCTATGTCTTGAAATATTATGTAATTTTATTAGGTGATTATTTTTAGGGTTACGTATACAATTAAGGGGGTAAGCAGATGCGCACTAGCGAACTAGAACACCCATTTTGTCTGCTTAGTTCAGTCCCAGATTTGATGTGGACGAGCCTATCGCCATATCAGTTACATATACCAGACTCTGGGCTGATACCGAAATATCCAATATCATCTTGCCTGACCCGGAGATCGAACCCTAGACTTTAGGATGATAGCCGCCGGGGCATTGCAATAATGGAATTTTAATAATTATTACCTTTTTGCTATGCTGTATACGGAACTGTTTATTGTGCATGGTCAGACACCAAGTGCGTGTGGTTTGTTTTATAACGTAATAGTCATTAATACAATGATAACGAAATTGTATAATTAGATAAACTTACGTCAGTCTCCCCAATGGGGTAGGCAGGGGCGAACTAGAAAACTAGAACACCCATATTTAGCCGCGCTCATTTTCCGTTTTAGCGGCCTGAGCAGGAAAATTTCTGACAACCGCAAATGTATTTCAGCTCGATGCGCGTCTATGAAATTTGTATGAAATATTAACCAAACGTCATCAGTGCGCTGCGAACTCGAATACATTTACGTTTACATTAGTTTTTCGTGCTCGGGCTAAAGATGTGAAAGTCTACCGCCATATCAGACACAAATTCCTGTTTTAGCATAGATCATTTGATCTCATCGCTATACTCGCTTTACAACGCCATGATATAGTATTTGTTTAAATCTGAGTAGATTACATCTAAAATAAAAAAAAATGTGAGTGGTAAAGCCACGCTGTACACAGTTACGTCTACCGCACGAATGTGCCGGCTCGACTGGATACCACTGTCTTACAGGAAACCGACGTAAAGTGGCAGCTTGCTGTCGCGTTTCGTTCGGTGAGTGAGATTTCCGGTGGCCCATTTCCCAATCCTTTTTCCCTCCCCTTCCATTCCCTCGTTTTAGGTTGGCAACGCACCCATGATTCTTTTTGTGTCGTGGGTATCTATAGGCGGTGGAGATCACTTACCATCAGGCGACCCATCGGTTCGTTTGCCAGTCTGTGCTATAAAAAAACTGAATAAAATCCATAAAACTAGTAATTATTTTAATATGTAATTCGCGAACAACCGCGGATTTTTCGTATCAGAAAACCCAATACAAATCGTGTTTCTCTAGCCAGAGATACGAGTCCACGACTTGATAGTTCTCAGCCTAAGTACGCTACCGGACTAGAACGTAATATAGTTAAAAAAACATCTTTCCAAAAAAAACACACTTGATGTTTTATCTATACGGTCTGCGCCACTGACCTACGAAATCACAAGTGTCAACGACTGACACACAATTATGCTCATTATACGAAAATCCAGTCTAGACTTGAAAATTTTATGTTTATTTGTCGTATAAATAGAGCCATGCTATAAACAGTTACGTGGTCGGTCTACTCAGTCTAGTGGCAGTGTATACGGGTTGAGAACAGGAAGACTGGCTTCGATGCTCAGGTCAGCGGGGTGGTTTTCTAACACTATTTACCTGGGACTGGATCCCCTGTAGAGAGTCATGTTGGCAGCCGGTAGTAATAACTGAGACAAAACTTCTCTGAAACATGCTCTCTGAAAAAGTGTGTTGACCGACCCCATTAAGGGCAGGTAGAAAAAACTTGTAGCCAGTTACGTCTACAGAGCGAATGGCCTGGATCGACTGGTTAGACTGCTAGACTCGCTGGTGCGTTTCGATTAGTTAGTGATATATATCATCACTCCTTGTCCTTCCCAATCCCTCTACCCTTCTTTTAAAGTGAGCAACGCGTCCCAATTTTGGGATAAATCACTTTCGGATTTGGAAATCCTATTCAGTCACACACGTGTTTCAAATAACACCTAAATCTTTCTAAATAGTCGTATTCTTTCATTTATTAACAGATATTCCCAAACAATTAACGCTTCATCTAAATAACGTGTTAGTTGATCGTCATAAGTAACAAAACAATGAAAACAATTAACAATTAGTTACATAACAAACATAATCGCCATCGCTTCTATTGTCTGATGCGGTGAGAGACCATCTTGATTCTTGACAATTGTCTTGTAGGTAGTAAACATCGTTACGCTTTGTAGGTACTATTATTATAACGATGAAATACTTTGAAGTTAAGATAGTGTGTGAAAATAAAAAGCTGCCGCCTGCCAGTAGACCCAGGAGGCGACACAATCTTTTCTAATTATTATGTAAGCAGCGATAGGTCAGTTGGGAATGGTACGGACTAACGATACGAGTGTCGGAGGTTCGAAACCCACCCCAAAATCGAACATACACCTCTGCCTTTTCTGTGTTTTCGTTGTGATGTTTCGCTTGCTATAACGGTAAAGGAAAGAAGGAAAACATTGTGAGGAAACCTGCATACCGAAGAATATCTCCACACGAATTTCGAAGGTATGTGTAGTCTACCAACCCGCATTAGGCCAGCGTGGTGGACTAAGTCCTAAACCTTCTCATTAGTAGAGGGGGCCCGTGCCCAGCAGTGGGACAGTAATATTACAGGGCTAATATTATATTATTATGTAATATAAAATCGTCACAATACATTACAGTAGTGCAGTGACCAGTGACCACGCACCGCGTCAATATTATTTAATAAGTAATAGATACGCCACAATGTATTGAACCATTAGTGATAATATTATCATTGTCACTGTCGGAATTACGCACAAAATTGTTTGCTCTCTTTTGTACTACTGCCTCGGTGGTGTAGTTGTATTGAGTGAGCGGTACGACTAACTACGGTCTCGGGTTCGATCCCCGGCGACAGATATTTGTTTCGGGTCTGGGTGTTGTGAGACCAAAAGTCTCTCTTAGTTCCTGATACCCACGACACAAGACTAGATCTTAATGCGGGGCAAAACTATGTGTGTGACTGTTTGGCGTTATTTATTTATTTATTATTTATTTATAGTTTTTTCTTGTAATGTTGTGATTGTTTGAAGTTTTATACTAAAGATACGCGCAGTAAATACTCAGTAAAAATTGGTGTTTATGGATATTTACCCGC
The DNA here is from genome assembly GCA_036417725.1 of Clanis bilineata. Taxonomy (NCBI): domain Eukaryota; kingdom Metazoa; phylum Arthropoda; class Insecta; order Lepidoptera; family Sphingidae; genus Clanis; species Clanis bilineata. Next base: position 339,792 of record CM071159.1, read on the forward strand.
GCTTGGGTATATATCCGAGAAGAATCCCATCACGCGATATGCTCACCAACTGGGACGGAAATCAGCTCGGCATAATGTGGGAGTTCTAGTTCTCTATTTCGCATTCACCTACCCATTCGGCGATACAGGCGTTTATCTTTGATTATGTATTAGTAGACAATGGTCACAATAGTAAGCCGGAAGGAATTGTGTTATATGGACCCTTTGCCAACAGCTTGTCAGCTTTGTTAGGTTAAGGGAAATGTGTGGAGAGTGCGAGAGTGATAACTGGGTGAGTTTTGATACATTTCTTTAGACCGGATTTCAGTGACAGTACACGTTAATTATAAAGATTATAGATAAATTCCTCATTGGGGGTTGACGTCAGGCAGGCGGCCGGTCGTAAAAACTAAGCCAAATCCACTCTGCAACATGCTTGAAAAAAGTGTGTTGCGCCGATCACACATTAAGGTGGGATAAGGGCAGGTAGAAAAAAAGATACATAAATCCCGTGGTTTATTGCTGTTATGACCATAAAGTGCATAACATGTCGTCTATTACGATATTTTATTATTACGAATGTGAAAGGCAATTGCTTTCACGTGATGTCATTAGATATGTTTATTGTATTGTAATTTTATAAGACATTTACACTTGGAAGCAATTATTAACAAATATTTATAAGTCATACTTGTATCCGTTTCCATTAACCCTAGTTACATTAAGACAAGATGACGGCTGTTGCGTTTGGTACGTTGAGGTAGATCTACATACATACATAAGTTCACACCCGTATACCCGAAGGGGCAGGCAGAGGCGCACTGGCAAACTAGAACACCCACATTTCGCAAATGTGATATGTGGTAATTCCAGACACCGCGCCGCGCCGGGCTTATATTGGAATAACTCAATATTCACTTTGCCCGACCCGGGGATTGAACCGTACCGAACTGTACTCTCAAACCTATGTATTTTCTTCTTTTCTACGGTACTTACAAAGTAAAAATTAGCTACTTCCATTTGACTTCTTCAGAGGTGCGCAGCTTATTCTGGTCTGTCGGATGATCTGGAACTGTGGGCATGTGGAAGGATCCATATCCTTCTATGCTCTCTCTGCTTATTTTACCGATTGTTCTATCAGTAATCTCAAGAACGTTTCGAGTTGATCCTTATTACCATCGCAACACCCGTACCCGAATGAAAGTTCATCCATTCTACCTGGAACCATCTACTCCTACCACATTACACTAGTAAAGATAATGTTTTCCACGCTCTGGAATGTCTTCCCTGGTGTTTCTTGAGCGCTATGACATGTCCTTCGTCAAACGAGGTTTAAAAAGTATTATCACGTTAGGCAGGGTCTTAGCTATGTCCCTGGTATTGTCGATGTCCATGGGCAGTGGTAACAGGTATCAACTTGCCATCAGGTGGCTCGTCAACACTTCTGCCTTCGTAGGCTATTAAAAATATTCCTTGTAATAGATCTACATTAGCAGGATATATCGTGTAATATACTTACCAGCGATAGCTGAGTTGGGAATGGTACGGACTGCCGAGACAAGTGTCGGAGGTTCGAGACCAACCCCAAAATGGAGCATTCACCTCTGATTATCTATGTTAAGTGTATTTTCATTGTGAAATATCGCTTGCTATAACGGTGAAGGAAACCATCGTGAGGAAACCTACATACCCGAAAATTTCTTTACAGGAATTTGAAGGTATGTGTACCAACCCGCATTAGGCCAGCGTGGTACACTAAGGCCTAACCCCTCTCAATAGTAGAGGAGGCCCGTGCCCAGCAGTGGGACAGTAATATTACAGGGCTAATATTATTTATATTATTATATTATACTTACCAACATAATACACATATTGTACAGCAATTATCATTAAAGACAATAACTCGAGGGTCGAAATTTTCCTTAACAGAACAAAAGTTCTGTGAATCAAATAATCATATTAAGGAAGTGACTTCAAATTATTTATTTTAACAAAAGATAAGTCCTGATTCACTCACCGACTCATGTGACATTACTGAATCATCAAGGTCCAGTCCAGACGTTCAGACCCAGATAGCTACATTCGTAATTTGGAAATTTAACTTCTTTTCTTTGGACGTGCCCATATGTCTCAATATTGGGTCACCGCAATACATTTTTTCAAGCCTGTTGCGGAAAGGATTGGGCTTAGTTTTTTACGGCTGGCTGACGTCCCTCTTTGGGGGATCTCATCGCATGTTAGAAAAATAACCCCATGACCTGGAAATCCAACCCAGCATATCCCGGTTCTCAGTCCATATACGCTGTCACAAGATCAATAAGGTGACAGTAAAACATTATTATTTTCTTTCCTTTCTATCCTATTGTGTCCCACTGCTAGGCAAAGTACTCCCCCATCTTTTTCCACTGTTCTCTGTCATGGGCTATTTCAGTGCACGTAGGTTTGTAGGCATCCAGATCGTAAAATAATAAATAATTCGTAAACATAATCGATGTTATTCATGTTTTGCTGCGAATTTGTTTTTTTATCTCCCTCTCGTTCTGTTATCAGGAAGAGAAACAAAGAAGCCATCTGCATGTTTAGGAGTCCTCGATCAAATGTTTTGTAAACATCATCCTCCAACATGTATAAACATTGCACATGTGTGGCTACTGCACACTGACCACTCTGACGGCTTCACGTCATGAATTAGAAAGAGTTATTAATATGTACATACAAACATAAGCTCACGCCTGTATCCCCGAAGGGGTAGGTAGAGCCACACTGGCGAACTAGAACCAACATTTCGCCGAGCTTAGTTCCGTCTCAGATGTGATAGGGGACGATATATGTGATAGCCTATCTATTTATTTATTTATTTAGACGCAAAACAGTATACAATCATATGCACTTATAAAAGTTTACAGTTATAGTTACTTAAAACTAGATTGTATGCAAAAATATGCGCCCTAATGTAGATTATTGTATAAAGTGGGGACTACACTAAATATACTTTAGGTTACAAGTTAAATTAACAACTAGAAAATAACATCATAGTAGCGTAAACCTAATTATTGTAATTAAATAATATTTTTCTTATACTCTTAGAGAAAGATTCAAACCTGCCATTCATAATATCGAGATCTTTGTATTTTTTCGCCAGATCATTATAAGAGCGACACATCCGGATAATTGGATTGTAATACGAGGTATTATTCCTATAGACTTGCAATGCGAAGATGTTAGGATTACGGATTTTAAATACAGTGTTAAAATTTATTAATGCCAGTAATTCGGGAGAGTCAATGTGTGCGTGTATAATTTTATAAAGATAAATTAATTCCAAATAGTTGCGTCTTGAAGTAAGCTTTTGCACATTAAATCTATTTAGGCGTTCTTCATAAGAAGATATAGTACGCCCTAAGCCAAAACGGTAACATAGGCCATGAAGGGCACAAATTCCTGACTCCGGGCTGATATGGAAAATCAAATATCACTTTGCCCGAACCGGAGATCGAACCCGAGACCTCAGGATGGTTGCCGTACGTAAATAGAACCATGTCACCGAGCCAATCCTATAGGCATGATTATGTCCAAACTCCGAATATTGAAGCACCCTTAGCGTTAGGTACTCAAATACTTGACGTCGTGTTATGTAATTTAATTGGAATCCTCTTCTGTCAAAGTTGTATGACACAAAGCAATGTAAGTAGCCATTTAAAACTGAGTAGTAAGTAACTCTTTTCTATATTACTTATATAGTAAAGCGCACTGTAATTTTGCCAGTACCACAAATGAGCCGGCTCGACTGGATTATTACCAAATACCACTGTCTCAAATAACTAACGTGAAGTGACGTGATGAGTTTGTTGCGTTTCTCACGGAGAACGAAAATACGATAAACGCCACAGTAAGATATTAGTCTTGTAATAAAGCGAAGGATAGGCCTTGTGTCTAGTTCCAACAACGCGACTGAATCCGATTCCACGTTGATTGTGGTCACTTTTTGCAGGCTCTTAATAATGATTATCGTAAATATATAGTCACTTTCTGCAGGCTAAATATAAAGTGCTAAATACGGGGTTATACAGCTTTATATTTTACAGCATCGATAAATTCGGCACTATGTTAATAAAAACTTTCTTTCTATCTGCCGTTATCCCACCTTAATATGGGGTCAGCACAACACACTTTTTCAAGCATGTTGCACAAGCAATAAGAACCATTGATACCAATTTTTACCAATACAGTCATTGATGGTGTGTGTTTATGGTGAAGTGAGTGCTGTGACATGAAATAAATACCATGGCTCTATAAACCTATAAATATAAAAAAACCATTAAACACAATTAAAAACTACTGCCACACCGAGTAAAACATCCACGTGACTTCGTAAATAGAAAAGTTCCCGTCGGTAACAAACTCGAAATTATCCTGCTAACTTGAGCTTCAAATAACGACTTCACACATTATTAGACTTCCCGTAGTTCCCCACGTGGCAGTACAACAATGCACAATACCGTACTCAAACTATGACTCCGTTTTTATAAAATGAGTAATTAATCACGCGTTACTATTCTAATTTCCCTTTGCGTCTGTATTGTGACGCCAGACGTGTCGTAATATTAGGTACAATTCTATACCTATTTACTTGAAATCCTTACGCATGTTCAAAGGACTATGGTCTTTCCATCAGTTCTCGTGTTACAAATCGGACTCGCAGTGAGTGTATCGATGAGTGATATGCCCATACGCCCCCCCCTCCCCTTTTCGTTCCATATTCCAATCCCCAAGTTCCTTTTTTAAAGGCTGGTAACGCACCCATGGTTTTTTCTGTATGTTGAGTCTATGGTCGAAGAAATTACTTTCCATGAGGTGACCCAACTGCTCGTTTACCAGTCTGCTAAAACCTACATAAAAAATATCATGCCTGTATGCCATGGGAGTAAGCAGAGGCTATGGATTTCACCGGCTCACGATTCTGACATACTATATCGTTTCATATACATACGTTCATCAAGAAGCAAACGACTTTTTATAGTACTGTAAAATGCAATGAAATGAAACAAAAGTCAACAAGTTAAGCCCATTCCTAAACTTTCTCAAGAATAACAAACCGCAGAAGGTCAAGAGCGGATAATTACGTAACCAAGTTGTGGTGTTAGCACATTTATTAATACCGCGCATGCGTTGCATTTGCTAAATACAGCCGAGTGCGGCCGACTTCGCAAATGCTGATATATTCCAAATTCAACTAATTATTTTTCAAAACTACTACCGACCGACTTCAACTGAAGGGGATACTCAGTTCGTTTATATGTTTTCGACCGACTTCAAAAAGAAAAAGGTCCTCAATTCGTCTTTTTTATGTATGTTACGCGATATCTCCGCCAAATGTGGACCGATTTTCAAAATTATTTTTGTGTTCGACAGAGCTTATTCAAAGGTGGTTCCATATAAATTTGGTCACGATCGGATCAAGTTGGAAGTCGGTCAGTTACATATGTTTTTAAACTTATGATTATTATGTATGTTACACAACATCTCTGCCGAAAGTGGCCCAATTTTCAAGACTATTTTTATTAATTTGGTCGCGCCGAGACAAAAGTTTGTATGGCCTACAGATATTTGTTTCGGGTCTGGGTGTTGTGAGACCGAAAGTCTCTCGTAGTTCCTAATACCCACGACACAAGACTCGATCTTAGTGTGTGTGACTGTTGGGTGTTATTGAAATAAAACTATTTTTACGGATTCTATCACGATTTGGTTTTAATTTTCATGCCCGACGTTACAGTCTGACCCGTGACCACGAAGGCTGCAAAGCTTTCGAAACGTCGGGCATAAAAATTAAAAATTAAAACCAAATCGTGATAGAATCCCTAAAAATAGTTTTATTTCACGTAAACCTAAGAAATCATTATGTTGGGTATTATTTATTATCTTTTTAATCATGTCCACTGCTGGAGATATTCCCCCAAAGATATTCAGATCGACGTGATAGAAGCGGCTTGCATGCAGCCACTTCCTGCAACATTCATTAGTTCGTCTGTACACCTTGTAGGTGGGCGTCCATTGTTGTACTTGAAGGTGCGTGTCTTACTTACGTACGTCACTTGCCTTGCCTAATGGTTTTTATGACTTTTTTAAGAAGCCTTAGTCACTGCGGTTAAGTCAACACCGTTCATAGAAACAATAATATTTTAATCATCAGCCATTTACATAATATATCTTGTTATTTAAAGTACAGTTTATAATTCCATATTATGTTATTACTGTCTTTTTATCAAGTACTTTTCGACGAAACCGGTTAGATACCACTGTCTCACAGAAAACCGACGTAAAGTGGCAGCTTGTTGTTGCGTTTCGTTCTGTGAGTGAGATTTCCGGTGGCCCATTTCCCCCCTCCCTTTCCCAATCGCCTTCCTCTCCCCTTCCATTTCCTCCTTTTAGGTTGGCAACGAACCCATGATTTTTTCTGTGTCTTGGGTGTCTATGGGCAGTGGAGATCACTTACCCATCTGCTCGTTTGCCAATCTCTGCTATAAAAAAAAAACTTGTCATTATGTACTGTAGGTTCATAGTTTTTAACTATCGTGTAAACCTGCGTTTTCTTGTAAAAATATTGTCTCAAAGAACATGGATTTTTGGAAACTTGGATTCGAACCCATGTCCTCCCACTCTACAGACTCTATACGCTGACAATACAAGACCTAAGTGGCGAGAAACAGCTTTTATATTTATGTTAGAATTTAATAACTTTGAGCATGTCACCGCTCACGGCACAGTGGTCGCTCACCCTTACACGCAACAATTCACGGCTATAACGAATTTTTCATAGTACACTGTATTAAATTATTTTAAAACAATAACCCGTGATAGAGTCACACTCATTAGTCCGGTAGATTATAAACCAAAACGTGGGTTACAATCTTTTTAGTCTGTGGCTGAGATCTATAGAGCGAACTTCGACTAAGTCTAAGTGAAAGCAACGAACTCAGTATTTAACATAAGCTCACGCCTGTATCCCCGAAGGGGTAGGCAGAGGCGCACTAGCGAACTAGAACACCCACATTTCGCCGAGCTTAGTTCAGTCCCAGATGTGATAGGGGGCGAGCCTATCGCCATATCGGAAACAAATTCCAGACTCCGGGCTAATATGGAAAAATCCAATATTACTTTTCCCGACCCGGGGATCGAACCCGAGACCTCAAAACCGTAGTCGTACCGAAATACCACCTCGCCACCGAGGCAGTCAGTACTTGGCAGTAGAACTCAGTATTTAGAATTTTTAAATCGAACTTTGACTTAGTGAGAGTCATTTTTGCAAGAAAATCTTTGATTGGTTTGTCTGTCAATCTGTTTTTCTTTTAAAAAATGGCTCGGACTAAGTCGAAGATCGATTTATAATTTTTATATATTTTTTTAAATTTTATATCCTCACTGAGTTCGTTTCATTCGTCGAAGTTCACTGTATAGATCTCAGCCTGAGTTGGAACATGCATTTATCGGAATATTACTATCCCGTCCATACATCCGCTACTGTAAATATTGTAAACCAAGATCAGCAATGTCCCGCATGACATTATACGAAACGATGAAACTCTAGGTATGCAAAACTGTCTTAAACAAACAATGGGTTTATCGGTCCCACCAGAATAATCCGGTCTATTTATACTTCTTCAAATTCCGACGAGAATAAATATATAATATGTATTATGTATGGTTGGAAGCGGCCTGCATCCAGGGACTTCCTGCGACCTTTATCACGTCTTCGGTCCTTGTGGGTGGACGTCCTACGCTACGCTTGCCTAGGTCGATCTGGAAATCTTTAGGGGAGGCTAATGTTCAGCAGTGAACGTTCTATGGCTGAGGATGATGATGATGATTATGTACGGTGGTCGCCATCCGGGCGATTACAAAATCCTACCACCAGCAAAATATATATAAATAGATTCATAACCAAACAATTCCGAAGATACTAAAATTCTGCGACACAGTTGAAGATCCAACCGTTTTTACCTGCTATAGTGCACAGCTCATAAGTATCATAATGAATGCCAATAACATCTGAATGAGGGTGCTCGACTCACTTTTTTGTAATTGAATCGAGAGGAAACAATAGAATTGTAATTTTTAGCACATTTCTACGAGTTCCGACATTTGGCCACGTTTAATATGATCCTAATAAAAAAAAAATTGCACAGAAAAACAGCCTTTATGCTATAAGGTAGGTATGGCAGTAACGAGATCTTGGTCTATTTATTTTCCCAATGCACTTTTGATTTAGCATTTTTTACTTTTGGGAGTAACTTGTTAAAAAGGAAAGTTGTTATTATTAAAATACATTATCTATCTCAAAAAACAAAGAAGAATTAGAGTGTATTCCCAAAAAATATTTCCAAATTATTTGTTGACAAGTTTATATGACATGGCAGTATTGTTGCTATTTATATACTGCTTTTACCGCCCTTATGACAACGTCCGGTCCACGACTTATTTTCGGGCATTACAAATAACAACTTTGAAACAGGTGCGTCAACTGGTTAATCCATTATGAGTATCATTAACAGAAACGAGAATTATTCATAGCTTTTTATTATAGCAATATGGTACCCATATCAATAGGTAATTGAAATAATTAAAAGGTCGTCTTTGATCGGCATTTTTTCTCAAAATACTTTCTATAGATTTATATGAATTCGACAATAACAAAATAGCAGTATAAAAGTAAACTTGTCTATTTTATTACTACTGTAGAGAAAACTAGTTCAACGGTAGAGTTGAGTTTAATGTGAGTGGTAGAGCCACGCTGTACTCAGTTACGTCTGCATTATGAATGGGTCGGCTCGACCGGTTTGATACCACTGTCTCACAGAAAACCGACGTAAATTGGTAGCTTGCTGTTGCGTTTCGCTAGGTGAGTGAGATTTTCGGTGGCCCGTTTCCTACCTCCCTTTCCCAATCTCTTTTCCCTCCCCTTCCATTCCCTCATTTTAGAAACGCACCTATTATTCTTTTTGTGCCTTGTGTGTTTATGGGCGGTGGGATCACTTACCATCAGGTGACCTATCTGCTCGTTTGCCAGTCTCTGCTATAATGTATAGGACATTTACGTACTTATGTCTCTTGAGTCGTGACATTATAATAGGCATAGTTCTGAAAACATACATATATACACATAAGCTCACGCCTGTATCCCCGAAGGGGTAGGCAGAGGCGCACTAGCGAACTAGAACACCCACATTTCGCCAAGCTTAGTTCCGTCCCAGATGTGATAGCGAGCCTATCGCCATATCGGGCACAAATTCCAGACTCCGAGCTGATATGGAAAAATCCAAAATCACTTCGCCCGATCTGGGAATCAAACCCGAGATCTCAGAATGGTAGTCGTACTGAAATCCAACCACGCCACCGAAGCAGTCAGCAGTTCTGAAAAATCTACCCAAATAGGGTTTGTCGCTCCGGTTGCCATTAGAGCGAGCCTACGCTTGAGGAATAATGGGGATAAGGTTGTAATCCTTTGCATCCATTTCCATTAGGAAAATCCACCATCCATGTACAGAGGTGAAAAACTGTCGTGACGCGTTTGTTAAATAAATAAATACACACATACATAAGCTCACGCCTGTATCCTCGAAGGGGTAGGCAGAGGCGCACTAGCGAACTAGAACACCCACATTTCGCTGAGCTTAGTTCCGTCCCAGATGTGATAGGGGGTGAGCCTATCCCCATATCGGGCACAAATTCCAGACTCCGGGCTGATATGGAAAAATCCAATATCACTTTGCCCGACCCCGGGTCGGATCAAACCTGAGACCTCAGAACCGTAGTAAAAATAAAAATAAAAATAAAAATCTTTATTGATCACGTAGCCATGTAAAAAAGCACTTATGACAAGTCAACACAAGTAAATTTTTAAATTAGGATTAATATAATTTACATTACATATTTGAATTTGACAACAGGCAGGCAAGTATGGACATAATAACGATGGGATGGCTGAGATAGGGTGATAAGGGGAAATAGGAATAGAGTGTAAGGGAATGGATTGTATGGGAATGGCATATGGCAGGAATGGTGGCAGGGGATTGACTGGAAATAATGGAAGCAGTTGGGATTGGTGCGTGAGGCCCTATCCTAGCTAACCTACCAGCCTTTCTCTAGCTACCTACGGATGATGACCCGAAGAAGGAAGGCAGAAAGAAACTCCGGGCTTATTTTTTTCATCATCAATTGTCACCATTTCTTTTTTTTTTTTCTTTTGTCTATTTTCCTTTTTTAATAATTTGATTTACAAATTGTCAATACAATTGATAATCATATTTATATGGATTCACGCATACTCAATACCATAGTCGTACCAAAATACCACCACGCCACCGAGGCAGTCAATAAATAAATAACACCCAACAGTCACACACATAGTCCTGACCCCACACTAAGATACTAGTCTTGTGTCGTGGGTATCAGGAACTACGAGAGACTTTCGGTCTCACAGCACCCAGACCCGAAACAAATATCTGTGGGCCGCACAAACATTTGTCCCGGTGCGGAGATCGAACCCGCGGCCTCTCGCTTCACTCGCCCGCTGCGCCACGGAGGCTGTCAATTGCTGTTTTGATGTGCATATACAGCAAGGAATCAACTTTCCTTTTGCATCTGTCATACTACTAAATCTGGGATCGAAATTCATAAGCGTGTTAAAGAAAGGATTTACTTTAGTTTATACGAACTTAGCTGCTGACGTCAAGCCCTACAAAAGAATCCAATTTCAGGGAAATCGTGTTAGAAAAGCTACGTGAACTGGGTTTCGAAGCCAGGACCTTCAGCTCTTCAGCTCATATACGCTATCACCAGACCAAGGGGGCGATCTAGGTATCAACTAAAGGTTCTTTTCCAAAAGAGACCTTTAGCAATGGAGACAATGTACTATAATGAGCAATAGGGAAACACATGCCTAGTGGAGACGCGCAACGCGCCGGGCCAAGTGATTGATGTGTCGTCGCAGTATAAAGACCACGTCAGGCTGTTACCACTTTCAGTATTTCACTTAATGTCAGTCACAGTGTATTGTTATGTGAATTCAACAAACGGTTATAATATCGTGAATTATTGTAAGTACATTATTTTTTCGTCCTGTGGGGTCGTAACCCCACAACAATGTTATGCTATAAAAGGTGGTGGTAACTGGTAAGTTACCAGCATCTTTTATAGCATAACATAAGCATAAGCTCACGCCTGTATCCCCGAAGGGGTAGGCAGAGGCGCACTAGCGAACTAGAACACCCACATTTCGCCGAGCTTAGTTCCGTCCCAGATGTGATAGGGGGCGAGCCTATCACCATATTGGGCACAAATTCCAGACTCCGGGCTGATATGGAAAAATCAAATATCACTGCCCGACCCGGGGATCGAACCCGAGACCTCAGAACCATAGTCGTACCGAAATACCACCACGCCACCGATTTATAACAATATTATTATAATCTTACTTGTACCGATTCTTGTACAAAAAAAACGTAGTAAGACTAAAATAATACTGCTATAAGAGGTGGTGGTAACGTCCTGTTGTTGCGATCAAAGCCTCGTCGAATAGGCTAGCTGTAAGTGGTCCTTGCTTCTATATCATGGCAATATGATAGTCCGGCATGATGGACAAAGGTTTCCCCCCTTTATTAGTAGAGGAGGTCTGTGCTCATTAAATGGATAGTAATATTATTATTATTAACATATTTTTAATATTCCTTTCCGTTAGTCAAGGAGCCGATCTTAAAATTAGGCCAAATATTTTTAAAGACAAGCATGAAAAAGTGTGTAGCTAACTCCACTTTGAGCCGGGATAAGTACAGGTAGTAACAAAGATAAAGGTAGCAGCACAGCATTCACTATCAGGGAGATGGAAGTACAGAGGGATAGAAAGTACCTACTCTGTGTATCCACGGAAGCTCAGTTGTCCAGTCAAACGATATTATCCAAAAACAGTCTTGTGAAATCATATGACAACACAAAGTGATTACCCCATTAATAATATTGTTTTGTTAATCAAATAAGATTTTTATCTGATTCTTAATTACGTTTATCGAACCGATAATATTTATCGCAGCTTCATAGATGCTACGTATTATCTAATCGTAAACGAAGCGTTGAATCAATCTTTACAACATTTGGAAGATTCAAGATGAATGAACGCTCTTGATACTTTTTTTCAATTGAATGACACAAACATAAAAAACGACTTCGAAAATGGTCGATTAAAAGTCAATAATAACAATATTTTCTTATGCGAAAATGTGGGTTTTCTAGTTCGTTAGGGCGCCTCTGCCTTCCCCTTCGGGGATACAGGCGTGAGCTTATGTTATGTTATGTTATGTTATGTTATGTTATGAACGATAGTAGAGGCAGAATAGTTATTTTTTAACCGGCAGTTGAACTACTACCTCTATAAAAAAAATACCATTTTAATCTGTTAACATAATAATAAAGTTCGGCTAAGATCAGACTAAGTTTACATTGGATATTGCTAAAATACTGCAAATCAGAAGACGTTTTGGAACGCTTTCGGCGTCACCTTTTATGCTTCAAACACTTAAAATATCCAATGTTTAAGCATTTTACTTTAAAAAATTAGAATAATGCATGCATGGATTGAGAAACTCCTCTTTTTCAGTTGTTTAAATTATTAAACTAAAGTAATTTAGCAATATCAAGCACCAACCCTAACCTAACCCCTCTCATTAGTAGAGGAGGCCCGTGGCCAGCAGTGGGACAGTAATATTACAGGGCTAATATTATTATACTGCCTGCCTCCGTGGCGCGGTGGTATTTCGGTACGACTACGTTTCTGAGGTCTCGGGTTCGATCCCCGGGTCGGGCAAAGTGATATTGAATTTTTCCATATCAGCCCGGAGTCTGGAATTTGTGCCCGATATGGCGATAGGCTCGCCCCCTATCACATCTGGGACGGAACTAAGCTTGGTGAAATGTGGGTGTTCTAGTTTGCTAGTACGCCTCTGCCTACCCCTTCGGGGATACAGGCGTGAGCTTATGTTATGTTTAATATTATTATAAGTAGAGAGTAAATATTGCATAGATACATACATGCATGTCGCTATAGTGTGTTCGTTACAACGAGTCATAAAACTTTGTCTCATACACATTTCAAGTGTTATGAGAATTGAGATTATATCTATATTTGATTCATCAAAACGTGAAAAACGCAAGGTCATGTCAATTACAACTTTGTTAGTGTTCCGTTCATTTGTTACGAAAGTTGTTGATAAGACATGTCCCCAAACAGTTTTTAAGAATTATGAATTTTGCGTAATGAAGGTACATACTGACAGCCTCCGTGTAGCAGCGGGCGAGTTTGAAGCGAAAGGTCGCGGGTTCGATATCCGCACCGAGACAAATGTTTATGTTTATGTTTTTATGTTTTTTTTACCACGGTTTTTTTTTTCGAGTAGGAGTGTTGTGACACCGAAAGTCACTCGTAGTTTCTAAAACCCACGACACAAGACTAGTGTCTTAGTGTTTGGTTATATGGCTATTTGTATGACTGTTGGGCTTATCTAAACAAATATAAAATGCGAAAGTTTGGATGGATTTTTGTTACTGAAACAGGCCAGACGAGGTGAATGCATTTGTATGTTTGGCACTGAGATAAATTATTGTTTGGAACAGCTGTATATATTTTTTATTTAAATAGCTGTATATATTAAAAATTTACGGTACGTGGAACAGATTTATTATTATTATTATTTCAGTAGGTACTCTTTATTTTTAAAGTTTTTTTTACATTTTTAAATATATGCTATAAAAAAATACATTTAAAAATATAAAAATATTCCCCTCCGATGGCGAGGTTCGGGACCCAAGCCACCGGCGGTTAGGACCCCAGAGTGAGGAACCTCCTCACAATTCGTGCCGTATCCAGTAATACTGCCTTCTGCATTTGGCTCTTGACCCAAACACCAACCGAAAGCCTTTTGAGGTGTTGGTCGAGGCTCAGTGGTATTGAACCATGGGCAGAAATGAGTATCGGAACAATGATTGTGGAATCCACATCCCACATGCGAGTAACCTCATGTGCCAGGTTCATATTTCGACATTTTGTCATTTTCGGCTTTTACAAGGTTCTCATCATGCGGAATCGTGACATCAACAAGCATCGCCCGGCGCGTCAATCGATCTACTACCACAATATCAGGCTTATTGGCCACAATAGCCCTGTCCGTGATAACAGATCGATCCCAATAGAGCGTTGCATGACTATTTTCGAGAACTGGTTGAGGGACATATTGATAATAAGGCACCTCAGAAGCCACAAGCCACTTATTATTATTATTTTTATTTGGAAAATACAAATTATCTTTTTTAAATCGGGTATATTTATTGTTACAGATATGACGGTAGTACGTGAAAGAAGAATCTATGCAGACGCGTAACAGCACCACCATGTCGAAGGAGACTAGTATTAAGGTTAGTCTTGTTTATGGTACTACCTCTAGATAATATGGCAAAACACTGTTATAAGTGGTAGAGCCACGCTGTAGACAATCCTCCTAGAGTGGTCGCGGCTGACAGCTAGTAAATCTCTGGACGCCAACGTACTGCAAGGAGAAGGTCTTCCAAATCCCCACTTCTTGATTACGTAATTCTGTGTTTCTGAGCCTCAGCCCAATATTGAAGGAGATCACTTTCATTCAGGCGATCTACCTGATTATTTCTCGATTAGTAAAAATTACTGGCTGACTGCCTCGGTGGCGTGGTCGTATTTCAGTGCGACTCTCGTCCTAAGGTCTCGAGTTCGATCCCCAGGTCGGGAAAAGTGATATTGGATTTTTCTATATCAACTAGGACTCTGGAATTTGTACTCGATATAGCGATAGGGGAATTTGTACTCGATATAGCGATAGGTTCGCCCCTTTCACTTCTGGCACGGAACTAAGCTCGTCGAAATGTGGGTGTTCTAGTTTGATAGTGCGCCTCTGCCTACCCCTTCGGGGATACAGGCGTGAGCTTATGTTATGTTATTGTTATTAAATATTACAAGGACATTCCTGCCATATCCCGTTCGTTCCCGTTCCTACAAATCACAACCTTTTATCTAAGCCCCATCCTTGTTATTGTGTCCATACCGCCTGCTTGTTTTCTAAATTGATAGTGTTGTAACATGATTATTAATATATATATGTATCTAGACCTTGTTGTGTACTTTTATAAGTGCATTTGATATGCTTACGTGACCAATAAACATTATTATTTTATTTTCTTGTAATATTTTTGCTAATTATGCACCTATGATTTATTCCGACTTCCTTAAATCCAACCAGTATTATCACAATGTCCCACATTTTAACAATTTTCCATTGTTTCCTTCCTCATTTGTTAATGCTATTCATGTAGTGCGACTAATTTCGTCTTCCGAAACTAATTCATGATCTTGAAAATATCATGTCTTCATAAATATGCAGCAGTGTATTTTTGTTATTGAAAATAAAAATAACATGGTCAGATTCTTCAGATACATTAGTCATGCAACTTGATAATTTGAGTAATATTGTATGATAATTATGGGTTTCCCATGTCATAATGTTATCATGATTATGGTTCAACACCTACTGAACTTCGAAACGGCTCGATCAGTTATCGACGTTCAGTTCATTATAAATTAAATTTCTTTATTTGCATTGTTTATTTATTGCCTAAGTTGTGATTGTAACAACGCGTGTGCGGTAAGTCTACGGTACTGAGGTCTTGGTTTCGATCCCCGGCACACAGTGACGTAACTTTACCATCTGAGGCCTGTGGCAAATTCATTGGATGGGGCCCCTGTAAAAATCGTCACGTTGTAAATTTTAATAAACCACCTGAATTAGTTAAAAACATAGCATAAGCTCGCGGTATCTCGGGCTGGGGGCCCCCTCTGGCCTGGAGTCCATGGCATTTTGCCAACCCTGCCACCATATAGTTCCGCCACTGCCGGGCCGAGTCGTTACTCGGTGGTTTGAGTTGTTCTCCCGAATCAGCCTGAGCTTGATTTTTTTATGGGTATGGCGATAGGTTTGCACACATAGTAGGATGTAAATTAGATTAGCGAGAAGTGCACCCTTCGGGATAACAGGCGTGAATGTGTATGTAACATTTTGTGATTGTTGTAGCCACGCTTTAGACTATTTTTTCTATGGCATCAACGGCCCGGCTTTCTATAACCATTGCCACTGTCACACAGAAAATTGACACAAGTGACCTTCCCCACCTTTATGGTTGGTAACCCAGCCATGATTCTATAGGTATGGTATTGTTGTATGTCTATGGGCGGTGGAGATCACTTACCACCAGGTGACTCACCTGCTCCTTTCTCAGTCTGCTATAACAAATGTTTACAGATGGAGGAAGGGTCAAACGGTCAAGAAGGCCAGTTCAACCTGGACGGCATCCTGAGCGAGCTGGGCAGCTTCGGCAAGTACCAGCTGCTGCTGCTCTTCCTGCTAGCGTTCAGGGACTCGTTCCTCGCCATGTGCAACTTCAACTATGTCTTCACCGCCGCTGAAGTTGGCTACAGGTGAGTTAAACTTATTTCTAGCAATATACATGAGCAGCTGCATATAGGGATCCAGCCCCAAACAAATCGTGTTAGAAAAATCACTTTACCGGACCTGGGATTTCAACCTCCAGGTTATATTGCTGTCACAAAACTAAGGAGGTGACAGCTATAATAATTTATATTTTTTATTACATATTTTAAAATGTGAAAAAGAGGATTTTAAAATAACAATACTTAGTAATATAGTCTGAATAAGTTCCCCATCATATCATGGGAAGGAAATAAACTCTTCTCTCAACTTACTCGGTAACATGTTTTGTGTAGGTGTTTTGTGTAATGTTTTGGTACAGGCGACGCATCTTTATTGTTTCAAATCTCGTGTGAGATTGGTCAATAAGAAACGCCATAAAAGTTGAATGCATGTTGATGCAAGAGGCACATCACGTGTTCCTATAAGTGTTATGTTATGCACGAGTGGACTATCGAATTTCATAATAAAATGAATTTATGATAACACTATTTAATGGCTTTACATTAAAAAATAACCGTCTCATTGGTTGGTGGAAGCATACAGAGTAGAAAGATTTTTTCATAGGTTTCCTTTCCCGGGAAATTGGAAATTTCTCTTATTAGAAAGTAAGCGTCGAGAAATCCCGGGAAATCGGGAACTTTGTTAATAAATTCTACATATTATTGATAAATTAGGCAGAAAACAAAGGAACATCTTATATAGAGGTACATACATAATCCACGCCTGTATCCCCGAAGGAGTAGGCAGAGGCGCACTAGCCAACAAGTATACCCACATTTCGCCGAGCTTAGTTCCGTCCCAGATGTGATAGGGGGCGAGCCTATCGCCATATCGGCATGAATTCCAGATTCCGGGCTGATATGGAAAAATACAATATCGCTTTGTCCGACCCGGAGATCGAATTCGAGACTTCACGACGGTAGTCGTACCGAAATACAACCACGTCACCGAGGCAGATGTAAAATAACATCTTCTCAAGACTTATTACGAGTAAATTAATAAGTATATACATATGACAGCCTCCGTGGCGCAGTGGTCGAATAGCCGGCTGTGAAACGAGAGGCCGCGGGTTCGATTCCCGCACCGAGACAAATGCTTGTGTGGCCCACAGATATATTTTGTTTCGGGTCTGGGTGTTGTGAGACCGAAAGTCTTTTAAACTATATTTATGTATAATTTATCCGCAGGTGCGAAGTACCAGAATGTGAGCTCTCTACTACGCAATTTAACAACACATGGTCATCGTTCGCACTGCCGAATGATACGAATAGTTGCTATAGAATGGCACCTAAGTACAGTACAACTTCTAATTACACTGAACAAGACGAGCGATGGTTATCAGTATGGTCGCACAATGAGACGTGCTCGCCAGAATACTTTAGTAACAAGAGGATTCCGTGTCAGAAAATTGTGTATGAAGATTACAATAGTATCGTGGCCGAGGTAAGTTGGTTTGAAGATCTTTTATAGCAAGTAGCGACATCTTTCTACGAAACTGCACACTTACTGTAGACAATTTTATATACAGCAAATTTTTTATACAGGAATGTATTTCCTCGACAAGATAGTTAGGATTATTTCGCAGAAAACTGAAGTAAAGTGGCAGCTTGTTGTTGCGTTTCGTATGATGAGTGAGATCTAGATGTTCAAATTCTGCTTCCTAATCTCAAACCATTTATTTTCCAAACTTCAAAAATACGTTTAGCGGGGTGACGTCAGGCTGGGTGCTAGTCGTAAAGAACAAGACAAATATATCCTGCAATATGCTTAAAAATGTGTTGCGTCGACCCCAAATTGAAACACCGACGGTGTTGAAGAAAGAAAATTTCAAAATGATTGTACCACAGTGACGGCACAACATGCTGGTGGTAGGATATTCGTATCCGTCCGGATGACGACCACCGTACACCTGGCGCTAAAACATGCTATAGTAAACCCATACGCTGTGTGTGGTTCGCGTTCCAGGATCAGCCAGTGTACTTCCGGTTCTCTCGAGGGGCTTGCGGCATGACTTGATGGTTGGTTGAGACTGGTATGGGGGTATCCCTGTATTAGCATCTGGTCGCAAGTCCTTTGATTTGCTTCTTCCATCTTTGGATTCGGAGTGTGAAGAAGCATAAATAGGCCGGCATGATTCTGGCGACCACTGATAAGCCTATTGTTTCTCAGTGGTTGCTAGTTTTTTTTAACTTGGCGTACCCGGATAAAAAAAACAGGAGTGATTAATCAGAATAAACCAACACCATAATTTTGTAGAGTACAGAGAGTCGTAACACATAGAGTTACGGAGTCACCATGACTGACAATCATTACTTTAATGCTATGTTTATTGTTTGAAGAGGCCATAGCTTAGTAAACAGGCAGTCTAACTTCCAAGGCAAATATTACTGGTTCGATTCCATCTTTTGGAAACGAACCTCTCAAAGCTCTTTATTCCTTCTGCGATGTTTACTGTTGCATAAGCCGAACGATGGACTCGATCAGGAACGCTCCGATGCCGGTTAATCACTTACCATCAGGTGACCCACCCGCTTGTATGCCAGACTGTGCTATAAAAAAAAAAGAGAGTGTGGTCTATATACATATTAGGTATCCAGTATTTCCATATGGCGCGATCTTCAGGTGAGAGGTGCGATTGCGTTTAAAAAATCGAGCTACCGAGCTCACGCCTGTATCCCCGAAGGGGTAGGCAGAGGCGCACTAGCGAACTAGTACACCCACATTTCGCCGAGCTTAGTTCCGTTCCAGGTGTGATAGGAGGCGAGCCTATCGCCATATCGGACACAATTTCCAGACTCCGGGCTGATATGGAAAAATCCAATGTCACTTTGCCCGACCCGGGATCGAACCCGAGACCTCAGGACGGTAGTCGTACCGAAATACAACCACGCCACCGAGGCAGAGGTATTACAATGCGAGGGTGATTATTACAATTTACACCCTAGAATATTTTGCGAATGGTTAAGAAAAGAAGAATAAGATAAATTTATTTTCTCAATATTATTTCGCTGGCCGATCTGGCGCGCGTATATTTTAAATGAAATGACCACTAGGTCATAACTTTTGTATCACAAGTTTTGTGCTGTTGTCCCGTCTATATATTGTTAAATGTCTTTGTATAATAACTACAACCACGCGCATGGCATTGTGAACGAATAGCGATAGTGAGTAGTGCAGCGGTCATTGTCAGGGTCGCGGGTTCAAGTCACGTTACTCACACGGCGACAGAGGAAACACATAATCAAAACAGGTAAATTAGTGTGTGGCCATTCATCAAACAAATTATGTGATGTTTATTATGTTTAGAGAGCACGTAGAGAGCCACGTGGGTTTTGTGTTTATATGCACACACAGATTTATATGTATATGCACATTATAATAATCAGCGGAAGGTAATACTGGGAAAAAGTGATGCTGTTATTTTTAACCGACTCAAAAAAGGAGGTTTTTAATTTTTTGGTATATGTTATTTATGTTACGCGATCTTCGGCTATTGGATTGATTTTCAAAATTATTTTCGATTGACCTTACTCTAAGGGTGGGCTCATATAAATTTAGTCAAGCTCTGATATAGGAGTATTGTAGAGGTAGAGTGTATAAGAGTGAATTTAAAAGCCAATGTTGTTCCAGTTCGACTTGGGCTGCGAGCCTTGGAAGAGGACGTTCATCGGCACTGTGCACAACCTGGGGCTGGTGTTCTCATTCGTCGTGTCAGGACTTATATCAGACAGGTAAGAAAGAAAGAAAGAAAACATTTATTGCTGGTACAATACTAAATATAAAACAACTTAACTAAGAGAAAAAAAATATATATATATATAATGCGTTTCATACAAAATATTGCACCAACAAAGGTACCTCTCATTTAGCTACATGTTGCAGTACCACTGTCTGCAGTGGGTACCGCAACGTTGATTTTCGATGAGAAGCCCAAGTGACGTGCGGACGCTTAGTCGGTACATAAATAAAAATAAACAATGTACATACTTTAAATAACTTAAAAAAAATCAACTATTACAAAGAAAAAACAACTTATTATTGTATGTAGAATGACTTCTATATAAATGTGTATATACTTTACATATATTATGTGGAGTGTAAGAGTTACCCGTACTTGTTTTTTGAGTGATAGACCCATGCTGAAGACAATTACGTCTATAGTACGGATGGGCCGGCTCGATCGGTTGACGTAAAGTGACAGTTCGCTGTAGCGTTTCGTCCGAGATTTGAATTTCCTCCTCTAATTCCCAGTCCCTTTTTTCATTTTCCTCCTTTTAGGTTGGCAATGCACCATGAATGATTTTGTGTCTTGGTTGCCTTTAGGCGGTGGAGTTCACTTACTATCAGATGACCCACCAGCTCGATTGCCAGTCTCTTCTACAAGAAAATATTAATTTTTTTCTGCCTGCCCGTATCTCACTTCACTTGAGTCGTTGTAATAGACTTCAAGAGTGTTGCAGAAAAGATGCTGACCATTAATGACCCACGCCATGCTAATTAAAGCTATATAGAGGTATAATGTAACTGCCTTCGTGGCGTTGTTGTATT
The DNA here is from genome assembly GCA_036417725.1 of Clanis bilineata. Lineage (NCBI taxonomy): Eukaryota > Metazoa > Arthropoda > Insecta > Lepidoptera > Sphingidae > Clanis > Clanis bilineata. Next base: position 360,875 of record CM071159.1, read on the forward strand.
TCGGTATGACTATCGTCCTGAGGTCTAGGGTTTGATCCCCGGGTCGAGCAAAGTGATATTGGATTTTTCAATACTAGCCCGGAGTCCGGAATTCGTGCCCGATATGGCGATAGTCTCGCCCACTATCACATCTGGGACGGAACTAACTTCGGCGAAATGTGGGTGTTCCAGCTTTTGACCAGGAATTGCTATAAATATTCAGACTCCGTTCATATTGAATACAAATGACATTACGAGAACAAAGCCCTTTGACGGGAGTCCTCGTGGAATGAATAAAGGTGCCGAAATATTCATGAGCTATTAGGATTCAGTATGTGGAAACTGTGATTGAGTAGGATTTTTATAGAAGATACTGCCTCGAGTTGCCTCCTTGGTCTAGTGGCAGCATGTATGGGGTGTGGATGGGGAGCTCCTGGGTTTGATTCCCGGGTCGGGCAATGCAATTTTTCTAATTTTGGATCCCTCATAGGGCCACCCCCTTTCCTGACGTCAACAAGTCAGGCAGGCGGCCGGTCGTTAAAACTTAGCTAAATCCTTTCTGCAACATGCTTAAAAAAGTGTGTTGTGCTGACCCCACATTAAGGTGGGATAAGGGCAGGGAGAAAGAGAGATGGTAGAGACAGAAGAAATGACGCAACGCATCTTAAAAAATATTGTTTAATGCATAAATTTGTTACTTTAATTAAGAGATAAACTGTAACAGACATTCAGTGCAACTGATAAGGCGTCAATGTAAACTATACCATATACCAATAAGTAATTAAAAAAACTTTGCGTATTTTCTGTTTTCCGGGCCCTACTCTAGTGTCCCCTTCTATTGAGATGGACATTCCAATATTATTACTATATGCCTGCGGATCCCAACCATGTGTTATTCACCGTTTCATCTTCATGCGAACCGAATCGCCTTAAAACAGTTTAAAATAACAGGAACAGTGTTACATAAGTATTGTTTCTTTTTACCCGACCACGTCAGGCAAGTTATGTTTTTTCGTTCATCCACCAGCCAATGGTGTGGACCGTGAGAGATTGGACCGTTTTTCTCGTGATGAACTAAGGTAATTATGATTCTGTATAAGAAGTGTCCAGTAAATAACCTTTGAATGAAACAAGGAAGAGCAATTACGCATTTGCGCGACTCGCTGATAAAAACTATGTAGTAGCGACTGACTTATAAACTTTTTCTGTACTTTTTTCCGTATAATAACCGTGCAGTAGGGATTTTAGATTGTTTATTTAGTAACAAATAGTCAAATAAAATAAAATGAAAAATAACCACCTATATTGATCATATAAAAAAAACCTATAACAAGGAAGACGAAAGCAAAGTAGTAGATATGTTTATGTAATACTATAAAAAAATTTAAAACAGGCGCTTACACAAGGATGGTGTTAGGATAGTATGATACAAGGAGAATATAAATATCGATAGGGGTTGTGTTATGAGATATTGCAGGAACAAGAGCACAATTTGTTTGTGCAACATATCGATGTATGTGAGTGACCTAAAAGTATATCTGGGTATTATGTACACAAATTCAATGTGTTTTACCATACAGTATATTCGCAATCCGAAGTACCAGCTTGTTGTTGTATTTTTTATGGTGAATGAGGTCTCATGAAGTCTAAATACATTCCTTTCCATCCTTTTCCATTAAGTTCGGCAACGTTCTCACTATTCTTCTAGTATTGTAAGAGTTCAACGTCCATATTAAGTGGAAATAATGTGACCCACTTTATCATTTTCTAACTTCAGTTATTTCTTCTTATACAATAGTTTTCGACCGACTTCCAAAAAGGAGAAGGTCCTCAATTCGTCTGTATTTTTTATGTATGTTACGCGATATCTCCGCTAAATGTGGACCGATTTTCAAAATTATTTTTGTGTTCAATAGAGCTTAGTTCACAAGTAGTCCCATATAAATTTAGTCATGTAAGTCATGTAGTAAGTTGGAAGTCGGTCAGTAAAGTTTTTAAACTTGTGATTATTGATTCCAAAATCACTTACGAGTTCCTTATCCATCCATCATTACGTCTTAGAACATAAATGAACTAAATATTAATGCAGTCAATCCTCTAATTTTGAGAATACAAAAGTGAGATTAACCGCCGAATGTTCATACACTTAAGGTGTCGCCTTATGTCGTTTGAGGCCGCCTTATCTGTCAACATTGTATGGCGAAAATCATTGTAAGAAGCTGTTAAAGTTAAGAAGCGTTTGACCATTCTGGCGTATGTTATGTATAATCTAACATTTTCGCTTATGTCTACAGGTATGGCCGTAAAGTGATAATAGTAGTGACACCGCTGGTGGTCGGCATTGCTGGACTCATCAAGTCGTTCTCCGTTAACTACTGGATGCTTCTGGTGTTGGAGTTCCTCGAGACAGCGCTGGGATATGGAAATGCTTCTATGGTATTATGTAAGTATCTCTTTAGAAATAAAAACATCTAGAATCACACATTAACCTGACTCTACAATAAGAGTCATTTCGTGGGCAACTAAGAAAGACATTCTACATCCAGAACCGGAGCAAATATTTGTGGAAAGAACATTTGTCATGACGTTGAAATTTAAATAGTTTCCAGATTGAATAGCGACACCCATCTAGTGTTTTGTATTGAAATACACTAAAGACCACTTTGTTGCTAGAAATAGTATAAGATTTAACAAACTGCGCTCCCAGCAAGACAATTTCTAACAATTGTAAATGTATTCGAGATCGATGCGCGTAGATATGAAATTTGTATGTAATATTATACCAAATGTCATTAGGGCGCTGCAAGCTCAAATACATTTACGATTGTCAGAAATGTTCTTGCTCGGTTTGCTGATATCTCAAAATGATGAACGCAATGCAGTGTCATTTAATGTTCAACTACATAATATAATAATGATTTCTTTTAAAAACTAGTTATTTCAATGACATAATATAATAGTTCGTCAGAAATATAAAATTATCTTTCTTAACGAAACTGTACTCTGATTAGCATTATCATAAGAAAGTATGTTAGAGTATAACTTATCTTCCCAATTTTCTCTCACTCTTACCTTTGGTTTAATGTACTTAATCTTACTATTTCAGCACTAGAAACCGTAAGTCAAAAGCGTCGTGTGGTGTTCTCCTGCATAGCCGATATTCTAGCCAGCATAGGCAGTGCCTTCTTCGGTCTGATAGCTTGGAAGGTAATATTTTATATTGCGTAATTTAAGCGTACATTCCGAATCAGTTGTTATCGTCATGACCCTTTGGAACCCACACTATCAGTGGGATCGGCTTCGTGGGTGACCAGCAAATAAGTTGATGAAGAAGGGAGAAATATTTTATTGTTAGAAAAATAAAAGTGCTTTGTTGGATTTCAAATTATCAATTAGCAATTAGCACTTCAATCCAGTTCTTACTCGTTCACATAGCGGTACTGCACCAGTCTGGTCGGTCAATACATATATTATACTACACCTGTTATAATACAATTTTACAACTTAGATTCCGTACTGGCGACACATGATGCGAGCGATATACGCGCCGTTGCTTGTAGTAGTCTTCTACATTTTCCTGGTGGATGAGGGCGTCAGATGGTTGCTGGCGCACAACAAGAAGCAAGAGGCAGTAAGGGTACTGAACAAAGTGGCGAAGGTGAACAATATAACGCTGTCGCAAAAGGCGAAGGCGATGTTGATGAAGATTACTGAGGAGAGGAATAAGAGCGATGAGGTAATGAGATAATTATTTATTAATGTTACAGTAGTGACGTAGTGCGTGAGATGCCCGTTATGAAATTAGAGACGGTGATTTAGCTGGTATTAATAGATCCAAATAGATCTACGACATAATAAAATTGCTTCACTATGGTCGCCATTATATGCCCATTGTAGTAAATTTCTCTATTTATTTGGCATTATAGCGCTCCATGTTGCGTACAACTATTATTAAGTAAACAAAAATCTGTGGCAATTTGTTGGCACAGTAACAAACTACTGAACTAAAAAAACGTATTATTGATATTACAGACTACGTCTACTTTGCAAATATATGTAATTTATGTCTTGTTTTAACAAGTTCTAAAGGCACATAACCGATTAATATTTTTATTTCCAGATACCTCAAACTCCGCCACAAGACGAGGCCCATCTACTTTCAATATTACGTTCCCGCAAAATGTTGTTGCGCGTGGCTCTCATCGCGGCTTGCTTCTTTTGCGCCACGTTCGTGTACAACGGGACCATAATTAACTCAACTACTATTTGGGGGAACAAGTACCTCAACTTCTCAGCTCTGTTACTTGTCGCAGTGCCTACTAGAATCATCACCGCCATCACTCTGACTCGGTTTGGTAGAAAAACGCCAATCTGTGTCGCGTATACCTTGTGTGCTGTTTTCTTCATAGTTTCTGCGTTTTTCCCTAAATGTGAGTAATATAGCAATATATTTTGTTACCAACATCTGTCAATAGTATAAACAATCCAAAAGCATTTATGATTACTGCAACAGTGTTACGAAAATAATAATGTTGATTTCAAAAGGTCCAAGGGACGTCCACAATGATTCTTAATGATATTTCCAGCAATCTGGTGGGCAACAGTGCTGTTCTACCTGGTCGGTAATATGTGCAGTAGCTACGGCGTGTTCAGTATGTACGTGGTGGCTATGGAGGTGTTCCCGACCACATTGCGCAACTCGCTCACCAACATCGCCAACACGGTTGGCAGGCTAGGCTCCGTGCTCGCTCCACAGGCGCCGCTACTGGTACGAAGTTTATACATCAATGTAGATCTACTCACTGAACTATTATATTTTTGTCGCCACATGTTGTATTCATAATGATATCTTCTATTACCATGCTACTGTTACATAAAATATAACGTTTTGCGTTACTAAAACCTACTACTGTCGAACGGTTCCTAATACGAGACCATTACAGTGCAGTCCAGTACAAGTGTCTGCTTGTGAATGCTGTGGTATTAATTGTGATGATTTTTTTATAGCAGAAACTGGCATACGAGCAGATAGTTGATTTTAATTATTCAGTGCCTACCGTAACTATTCTTATTTATCTATATAACAAAATGTCAGTCGATGTATCCTTCTCTTATACAAGATACAATTTCCAGTCCCAAGTAATAATGACTTGGTTTATGTTCTGTATTTTAAACTTCTTATTGTGTAAGTATTTTTTCTGATTATTATTTCTACTTCTGCAGGAACAATACATGTCAGGCCTCCCGAGCATTCTGTTCGGTCTGGTGGCTCTCGGTCCCGCGGTGCTAGCGTTACTTCTACCAGACACTAGTAAAGCTGCGTTACCTGATGACGTCGCCGATGCAGAGAACCTTGACAATCAGCCTCAAGATGATCTTGAGCCTGCCCCAAGTGAAAACGTACAGGATCAAGTGAAGGAACGATTTTAATATAGAGAGTAGAAAAAGTGAAATGAAACCTTGACTTTACTTTATGATAATTTAGATGAGACAGTGGTCACAGAGGATACCTAAAACTGGGTGAAGTGCAAACGTTTAAATAAAGATGGAGCCTGGCACGAAGCCAAAGACGGTAGAAAGAATATGTTTTTTTGGTGGATCACAGTGCTTGATCCACCAAAAAAACATATTCTTTCTACTGTATTTGGCTTCGTGCCAGGCTATGCAACGACTGCACAATGTGAAAACCACAAAGTGATAAACAAGGAATCTGCTGAATTAATAAATAACAATACAGGAATTATTAATATAATTAATTTAGGTATTTCTTGCTTCGTAACGAAGTCAATTTAGTTGTAGATGTTGCTACAAAATAGACTTTAAATAGAATAAGACATTCGTGAATTTCGTCTCGAAATACCAAAGGATCTGACCTTTACTGTAAAGTGTGAAAAGTATAAAATAACTAGAATAATAAGAATATGTGTTTGACTGGATACTAGACTGTAAGTATTTAGTGTTATGTACAAACAATTCAGTATTAATATGAAATGAAGTGGGAGTGCGGGTGCAGCAAAAAGCGCAGACGGTCTAGCAAAGTAAGACTCTTGGGTGCAAATAAACGCAAATAATCTTGGTATAGCAGTCCATATCACTTCATATAGGAGCTATCGTTGCTTTTTTGAACGGAGTGTTTCACCGATTTTGACAATTCCAATAACAGATAATATATGATGACATTTTATTAATTACATGTTCTTCATATATTTCTTTTTCAATTGAAATAAAACTATTCTTACGGATTCTATCACGATTATTAAAGTATTTGATTCTATCGTGATAGAATCCGTAAGAATAGTTTTATTTCAATGTATAATATTCGCGTAAACTTTCTTTTTCAAATTAACTTGAGGTAAGGACTAATTGTAGGTTAGTAATAGTAGTTTTATATTTTGAGGTTAATCTTTACAATTCTTACAACTTGTCCATTCTATTAAAACGTTCCTATGTGTAATTGTACAGATTAGGATATAGTAAAATTGGCTTTAAAAATATATTTAAGTTTTTAGTGATGTTTAAGTAACTTGCGTTTTGTTACGATGAAACTGTGTAACTTCTGCATGCATCTTGTATAAGAATGACCTTGTTAAAAGCTCTAATGGTTGGTAATCGATATTTTTTAACCATTTGTACCTTAAAAGAATTTAACTCGTCAAAAAAGTAAATTATATACATTCTAAAGTAGATACCCTTATCGATTACGACTCCGTGGTTAGATTCGTTTAAACGCATTGTTATAAAGACTGTTTGATATAAGGTTATGCCATTTTTACCAATATTTTTTTATTAATGTACAGGTAAATGTGTGCCAGATGCTTTAGTTGCCTTTCTCTAACATGATGTTTCCCATATATAATCTAAGGCTTCGTTCAGATAGGCGTTCAATTCTGTGAATTCAGATTTTTAAAGAGTTTCGTAAAACAGATATCCTGTTATTCGCGAATTAGATATAAATACGAATGGTGGTTTGAACACTTGCATTGAAATTATAACGTGTCACAGACATTTTGATAAATAGTAAATACAACTTAAATCATGAGCAATAGTCCAACAATACATATAATAAAATTGTGTATTTTTAATTTAGTTTTATGTGTGAGTATACATTTAGTAAATTATTTCGTCTGTGATAATAAACTAATAGTTTATTTGTGATTCTGTGTGATTCATTAATGTATTTGTATATATATTATATTGTTTATTAAATGTCTTTAATATTATACAAAACGCGCTTTATCAGTCAATATCAATTATCATCAACATTAGCTTCAGAATGTCTAGTGCCACTGCGCACTGGCGTGGCTAAAAACTTGGTTGTATAGTGATACAAACGTTATTATACCTATACGATACGATACGTTTTTATAATGCCTGATAAAGGTATAAAGCAAATACACATGCAAGGTGATTGTAGCGAAATAATCAATTTAATAAACTGTAGGTAATTTATTCAATGAGACATTGACAAATTATTAGGTGGGCTACTTGACAATGAGATAACACCGCCAATCAGATACAAAAAGAATATCAAATTATGGGCCTTACTTATAAAATCATTTTAGCTGAGCATATGGTTAAGAATAGTCACCAGGCTCGATAAGGTTCGCCATGAGTACGTGCGAGGTAGCCTGGGTGTGCGCGATATTGCCGATAAACTGCAGGAGAATAGGTTGAGATGGTATGGTCACGTGAAGAGGAGGCCGCCTGATTACGTTGGAAACTTAGCGTTACAACTATCCATCCCTGGACGTAGATCCAGAGGCAGGCCAAAGACAAGGTGGAGAGATGTAGTACTAAGAGATATGAGAGAGTGTGAGGTATCCGAAGACGACGTTATGGATAGAGCGAAGTGGAAATGAAAAACAAGGAAAGCTGACCCCACCACCATGTGGGATAACTAGCTTGGAAGAGAGAGATATGGTTAAGAATATTCGGTCACATTTTTCCTTGTGACTTAGCCCCTTACTTATAAAAATATTTGAGCGCTGCTTATCTTTATACCATAGGTTGTTCCTTTCATTTTTAAACAATGTAACGCAAGGAAAAAACTGACAGGTTATTCTTAACCCTTTGCTCAGCTAAAAATGCTGTTTTAAGTAAGGCCCATATTGTTTGAAAATGAGAGTGACTATTCTTAACCATATGCTCAGCTAAACTGTTTTTATTAGTAAAGCCCTATAAGCCTGCCACCTAATTTATTAACTCAGGGCCTTACTTAAAACAGCATTTTTAGCTGAGCAAATGGTTAAGAATAACCTGTCACTTTTTTCCTTGCGTTACATTGTTTAAAAATGAAAAGGACAACCTATGGTATAAAGATAAGCAGCGCTTAAATCTTTTATAAGTAAGGGGCTCAGTCACAGATTTTACATCCAACACCATTTTATTTATTTATTTAAACTTCAAATTGGTACATGGATATGTATAAAGGCGGACTTAATGCCTAAGGCATTTTCTACCAGTCTACCTGAGGGTGATGCAGAGACGAGACAATGCGGCTGTATATAAATTAAAAAAAGAGAAAAAGATGTAAAGAAGATAAAATACATATTGATTAAATACATTACATATCTACACATAAAACAACATATACAATAAAACAAAATACATACCTATATACGCAAAAAATACTTACCTTACAATATATCATATAATATTAAAAAAAACCTATATTAAAATATTTATATATAAATAAAATACTTAGAGTATGAATATGCTAAACTTCTGCTACTCCGTCAGCTAACAGCATACGTACATTTAGTTTAAAAGTGTGCCGGCTGGTTGACGCCCTGATTTCACGAGGGAGTGCATTCCATAGAAGTATGGATTGGACAGTGAAAGAGGAGTGAATAAAATCAGAATTGTGAGGAGGACTCTGGAGAAGAAGACTGCCTGACGAGCGAAGGTTTCTCTCGTGGATAGAACCAAGATATTGGAAGTTAGAAATTAAATAAGAAGGGGTATGAGGTGAGGTGAGAATAGAATAGAGTGTAGTAAGTGCGCGCAGATTTCTGCGCTGGCGGATGGTTAACCACTTGAGTTGAGAACGGTATGACGACACGTGGTTATACTTATGTTTTATATCAACATCGACAGATATAAGACTACACATTTTTGGTTAGGTTGGGTTAGGTTAGAACTGCGATCCCTTATGCTAAAATCTAACTAGTGCCTAGGAGAGTATCATTCAGACGCCTGTTAATTGTTGCTGACAGTAATTTAGAAGACAATGTAGATTTTTAGAGGCGAATGCTATTGAAAATAAGTCTGTTAGCCCCCAAAAATAATCCTGAGTAGAGCCTATCAATAACGAAACCGCGCAAATTCCCAGGCCCAAGAGCAGCGACATTGAAAGTGGTTGGCACCTACCAAAAAATGAATTTCGTCAGGTGAGTGTGACACTCAATCTGGGTCATTTTTGGCTGAATTTATTCATTTTATTTAAGAAACTGATAAAACATCAATGATTTAATACTGATCACCTCAACGAGTCAAGATATGATTTAATTAATGAGTAAATTATCGAAATTAATGTATCAGATATGCGTTATCATCCGTAACGCGTCCTTCTGGTTGAAAACATGACAGCATCAAAACAAACACCGTGAATGTAAAATCACTATAGGTACTAAGCCTACTTATAAAACCTATAAACTTGTAGATAACTTCGTAGTTTATCAATTTTTTCTTTACTTCAATTACCGGTCGTAAAAAATAAGATGGACGGAGCGATATGTAATGGCGACGATTAGACTGATCGAATGGGTCGAAAACCCTGCTTCACTTTCAATGTTGCTAGCGCTCCGTCCATCTATTTTTTAAGCCGTGTCTTCAATTTAGTAAAGGTAAAGAGACAAATCCCTGTTTAACCAAGCATTGTTCTAAGTAGAAAAAAGAATTTTTGCAGATTAATATTGCTAAAATGGGGTGTTGGGTATTTTTTTGGTGTCTTCAACATGACAAAACAATCTCAAAATCAATCAACGTAATACAAAGCATCTGACCAACAAGTGATAAGTACAATCACAAATATAAAGTGGACAGTTGTCGTATCGTCCTCTCGTTTCTCACTATATTCAACTTTATAGAAATTTTCAAAAACAAATCTTTGTTAAATAAATGTTTATTTGACACACCTTTTGAAGCGTCCTGTTATTTATTTAATAAAGGGACAAACGAACTAGTGGATCACCTGATATGATCACTTCCGCCCATAATTATCCACAATAGGAATCACTGATGCCGGCCTTTCATGTTAGGCTCTAGAGACTCTCATATTATCTTTTTGCTTTTTTTTTGGATTGCCTCTGTGGCGTAGTGGTATTGCGTGAACGGTAACACTATCGCCCTGAGGTCTCGGGTTTCGATCCTCGGGTCGGGCAAAGTGATATTGGATTTTTCAGTATCAATCCGGAGTCTGGAATTTGTGCCCAATATGGTGATAGGCTCGCCCCCTATCGCATCTGAGACGGAACTAAGCTCAAAAAAATGAGGGTGTTCTAGCTCGCTAGTGCGCCTCTGCCTACCCCTTTTGGGATACAGGCGTGAGCTTATGTTATGTTATTTTCTATTCTACCCTTCATATGATAAAGTATGATGGTCAATGAGTAATTTATACTTCAGTATAATCTGATACACATGTATGTAATTAATGTTTTGATTAGGCGTCCCGCCCTTGTAATAATTAAAACAAGTACTTATTGGTAAATGAGAGAGAGACAGTCGTCTCCTTGTGGTGTTGTTGCACTGTATATGGGCCGTAGAAGATGCGGTGTGGGTTCGACTCCAAGGTTGAGAAAACTACTGTTTTTTTTAACAAGGTTACACCAGAAGAGTTCGACGACAGTCCTGTGCCTCGTGGCAAAAACTAAGCCGAAACCTATTTAGAACATGCTTGGAAAAGTTTGTATTGCCGACTCCATACTGAAGTCGAAAAAGTGCATATGGGAAACAAGAAAGATTTATTAGCTAGAGAATATATTCGACCTCGACAATTTCCATCAAAATCTGAGTGGTAGAGCCACGCTGTAGAGGTAGATGGTTACGTCTACAACACGAATGGGCCGGCTCGACCGGTTTGATACCACTGTCTCACAGAAAACCAATGTAAAGTGGCAGCTCGCTTTTGCATTCGTTCGGTGAGTGAGATTTCCGGTGGCCCAATTCCGCCCTCTCTTTCCCAATTCCTTTTCCCTCCCCTCCCATTCCCTCCTTTTAGGTTGGCAACGCACCCATGATTATTTTTGTGTCGTGGGTGTCTATGGGCGGTGGAGTTCACTTACCATCAGGTGACCCACCTGCTAGTTTGCCAGTCTGCTAAAAAAAATCCCTTGATGTGTCAGTGAGTTAATCTCTCCCCATAGTTCACACCAATGTAATTCGGTAAGGGAATCAACATCAAGGCCTTATGTATAAAATACGTCTTGCACAAAACACCTTCTCTATCGTCAATTGCAACTTAAATCAGACGAAATCCATCATCCAAAACCTTAAATAGCGGATTAAGGTGCCAAAAAAGACACGGTTTACGTGTAATGAAACACGTGTGGTTTGTATAATGTAGACATAAGTACGAATTACATTCGATAAACTAGCGAACCGAATAATATTTCTCAAAATCAACGAAACGTTAAGCGCTCTAGTAGTTTGAGCGATCTCGATTCGAATATGCTGTCGATAGCCATTCATGCTAAGGGTTACGGTTGATTTAATATTTAATCAATTTAATAGGATTATTTACATTATGTCACCATTTGTGTCATCTCTAATTTTAGTATTATAGCTGAAATTATTTTAGATAACGAAGTTTCTAAAAATATTGAGCTAGACAGAATAATCTGGGATAACTTTAAGTTGATTACAACAAAATCTACATGACGTAATCTATAATTAGCACACCAGTCCGCCTAGCATGCGCGCCACAATATATCCTTATAATCGACAGTCGAGATGTTGTCTACGTATTGTCTACAATATTGTATGAAAATAAACGAGGACGCATGTTAGTGTCCGTAGGCAAATAGAGAAAACTGGTTATAACAGGACAAAAAGCGTAGACAAAATGTTCTCGTGGCGCGCATGCTAGGCGGGCTGGACAATACTTTTGCATACCAATTGCCTCGGTAGCGTAGATGTATTTTGGTACGACTACCGTCCTGAAGTCTGGGGTTCGATCCCCGGGTCAGCCAAAGTGATATTGAGTTTTTCAATATCAGCCCGGAGTCTGGAATTTGTGCCCGAAATAGCGATAGGCTCTACCCCTATCATATCTGGATCGTAAATGAGTGTGGCGAAATATGGGTGTTCTAGTTCCCTAGTTCGCTTCTACCTATCCTTTCAGGCATACAGGCGTGAGTATGTATGTATGTACCAAATAACTGTTGCTTAGGTATGCATCTGAATATAGTTGATTAGTGCTATTAAGATCGATGTAAGGGTAGGTTGTTATAGAGGTAGAAGTACAATCGAAGCAAGAAATTATTAGAAAACTGACATTTATGATGCTACGTCATGTAATTTAAAAATTTGAATTTTATAACCTTTGGATAGTCCCATGGTGTGCGCCAATAACGACAAAACGGGAGATTTTAAAAGTTGTGCAATAGAATATATATTTCATTAGTAGAGTCTTAATAAATGTTGTCTCAACAAATACTTAATTAGACATAAATCACTGATAAGGCACGGACGTAAAAAAAAAGATGGACGGAGCGCTCCGTCCTTGTGATAAGGATAACGAAAGACCGAATTTTTTGATGAAAAATTTATATTAATGCTACAAGTATAGTAATTCTAAGACTTGTAATGGCGGAAGAAAAACATTTATTACTTGAGGTATACATTTATTAATTTACATTACAATTAAGTTTTATTACCTAACATTATTTAAATTATTATCAAGCCTAAGTAGAAATACTTAAATTATGTTTTAAATATCTAAATAATACACACAGTACGTGCTTTTACATTAAAATTCCCTTTATTATGCACCCTCTGCAAATTTTATTAGGGCGACTGGCACCACTAGTACTAACCTACAGTTAGTCCGAACCTCAAGTTAAATTGAAAGGAAATATATGAATAACATGTACCTCTAATACATGAAATGTACTACATGTAATTACAGAAAATATATTAATGACATTTAATTTATTAGGTACCTGTATGAATTGCATGTGATTCATATTTCTTGTTCAATTTAACTTGGGGTTAGGACTAACTGTAGGTTATAGTGGTGCCAGTCGCCCTTACAATATTAACATTTTAATCTGCTGGTGTTGCAGAAAGGGAGTTATTAAGTTATTCAACTTATAGAGAGGATGGTTAAAATGGAACTTAATTATTCTATTCAATAATTAAGCATAGCATATTGTAACCATTAACGTTAAGTGTACATGTAAGTGTGTAAGTGTAAGTACATTAAGTGTTAGATATAAAGAAAAATATATAGCAGGTGGTCTTAATGTTTAACAATGTAATTATTGATGCAAAATTCAATATGAAATTATTTTAATAATATGACAAATACGAGAATTTTGAACTTGAAGATAATAGTCGTTTGTTAGCGACCGCAAGTGACCTATATCAACTTGGTATGTATTTATATTGACTAGACTGGACCACGCGACCAGTGTCAGACACTTAAGTAGCGGTCGCTAAATTTCACATGCTATGTTTTCTGGTAAATTCGTCACCACCATTGACACAACCTTTATGCAACACCATAAAAAGAGTAGCGCCAACATAACGACATTTAAATAAATAGCAAAGTTTCGGTTACTGAACGCCACACCATTTATACTGACTGGGTAAAAAATGTATAATGCGCGGAAATCTACATGTAGGTAAACTTCATTAGGTACGCGGCGTGTGAACCTCGCATCCAAGGCATGCCGGACAAGTCCGTTCATGTTTGTTATGGACAAAAGTCCTTGACGGCAAATTTTTGGTAAAGCCTTGCAATGTTGTAAGGTATATCTGGTATGATTTAAAGTCGTTATGTCCGCGCCACTTGGTATAGTTCTTGAACACAATAGGATAGGCGCTCTTCAAGTACAGCTTATATCCCGCTAGTGAAGGGTCTACCGCTGTATCTTGGACTCCGGCTTGCCAATCAGCTCTGCTTCAGCCAATGTGTTAGGCATCTTGGTGCCGAGGGTCTCCGGCTGCGTAAGGACCAGCACGCCGGAGAGGAGGGCCATCCCACCGAACATCACCGATGGAATACCAGCCCAATACGTGGCCTGTAATATAATAATAATTTTAACCATACGTTTTATTACCATTCAATTAGTACCATGATAAAAATGCTGTTCTAAACGGTAAGATTTTGGTTTGCTAAGCAAAAACTGTATTAGATGGGTAAAACATGATTACGTAATATAACCATTATAGCTTGATGTACTCAGGGTTACTGTAATTTTAAAAGTAAACAACCAAAATAAAACCAGCCTTGTAATTTTTGTAGAAGCTGCCGATTAACTCAAAGAGTAGATAAAGTCCATTACTCCGTTATGACAATTTGATAATTAGGATGCCGGTACTTACCAACACGGGAGTAAGTGGTGCAGTAATAGAACCGATACGCCCAATCATGGAGGAGAAGGCAAGTAAACTGTGACGATACTCAGTGGGGTACAACTCCGATGTGAACAGGTACAGTGACGTGAATACCGTGGAGATTGCAAATTTGCCCAGCAAGAACAACACCAGGCGCAATGTAGTCATATCTGGAAATAGTATAATGAATGTAAGCTGACGATGACACTAGTGCAAATTTTTAAGCTATGGACAAGTTGTGAAATATGATTTTCATATTACTTTTTAAATCACACGCTTCGAATCGATAATCTAATTTTGACGTCAGTTAAAAATAGCTTCGTAATTAACAACTTAATGAATTTAATAATTATGCTAATGAACAAAGCAATTTCTAATATTAGATAGTCATACAACGACAATTTTCGCCATGGAAACAAATAAACCTAATCAGTTTAATTGATTATTGTAGATACCTACTGTTGTTGCCGTAATCATGTTGCTTTGTTCTATCTTTGCCTCCAAAAAACAATTTACAACAAAGATAAAATAAATTACGTATATCAAAACATGGCGGTTGATCTTCGTTAACCACGAGTAGATTACATCCAATAGATAGATATAGTACGGCCTCCAAATATTTAAAGTTAGTTAATACATCTGCGTTACTTACCGTCTGGAATGAAAGCGAAGGCAATGTTACATGCAGCACAGAAGAAATATCCTACAGAGAGAGTGGGCTTCCTGCCGACCCTATCTAGGACGAGTACGGCGGTGTAGAAGCCAGGGATCTCGATGGCAACAGTGAGGATGTAGTTGAGGTGCATGCTGCCGGCCAGGCTGGTGGCGTTGATGGACAAACCGTAATATACGAATGTGGTTGTGATCCACCAGATGGGCGTCGTACACACACGACGAAGGAGGACAGGAGATTTGACGATCATTCGAATTAATCCAGGACGTTGAACCTAAACAGAAAAATTCCATCATAGGTAAAATAATATCATATTAAGTACATCTTGTGCACTTTAAGATTTGGTCAATTTAATACATAAAAGCAATTGTAATCGGTATTATAAATAATATAATCATAGTTTGAATGGTGCAGCGGGTGAGTAGCCAGCTGTGCATCGAAAAGAAGCGTGTTCGATTCTTGCATTGCGATGAATGTTTATGTGAATCACATATATTTGCTTCGAATCTGGGTGTTGTGAGACCGAAAGTCTCCCGTAATTTCTGATAACCCCGACACAGGACTCGTATCTTGGTGTGTGACTGTTGGGTGTTCTTGAAATATTTATTTTTAATTACACAATATCATCAAATTATGTAGGTATCTTCATACTGATTTCTAGGTATTTATAATATATTTCTGATATTTAGGTATCTTCAATGTAAAGACAACGGTATTACCAAGATCCTTGTTATTATCAAGGTTAATTGAATTGCATCTATTACAACTTCCTATCTTTGATACAATACGTTAACTTACATTATCTTTGGGAGCTGGTGGTGGCGTCATCAATGCCTGCATTGACTTCTCGCTGATCTCCTTTTTATTAACTCTTGCTGCTTTATCTAACACCTTCTTGGCTTCTTCAAACTTCTGCTTAGAGAGAAGCCACCTGACGCTCTCTGACAGAAGCCAATAGTAGATGACGACGAGGAAGCAGGGAATGTGAAGAGCCATGATCATGTACCGCCAGGGCTCGATGAGCCAGGCGACGCTGCCAAGGATCACCTGCCCGACCGCGAACATAGACGTGCAGGTCGCGCTCGTGAACACACGGAATTTTGGACCCACGAATTCGGTGGCTGGAAGAAAATAATAATTATTACATTTGTTTTAAACAAAAATTTGTGTTATTTAATATAATATAATCATCATAATAAATGAATACTTTTACGCATATTATCTTTTTTTTAAATACAGATTAAGATAGATTAAGATTATCAGGTGGCCTAAATAAAATTCGACATTGAATCTCTTATTTTGAGATAAAATCAAATACATAATATTTATACAATAACAAAGTTGATTATACTATAATTGCTATTAACTTTATTGTAATGTTTACTCTAGAGACTAGGTACTATCCAGGTCGTATTTGCCCATGGAATACGAATTTAACGTAGGTAAAAATCTTACCAAAAACATAAGCAGAGCTGAATGCTCCCGCTCCAAGGGTAGTCTGGATGAGTTGGAAGGCCAGATACATGGGGTAGTTGACGGAGAAAGCCCTGATGAGGCCGAACAGTGCCAGGTTGAAGACACTGACTACGAGCGCCACTCGCCGTCCGAATGTGTCGGAGACGTAGCCGATGATCGGCAGCACTAGGAGAGTACCCACGCTGTTGAGGGTCCCAGCTAATGCACGCAGCCATTCTTGGCAACCAAGATCGAACTAAAAATATAATTCACTTATTATTACATTGAAATAAAACAAAATTCACCAACAGTCACACATGGTCCTAAGCCTACATTAGGTATAATCTCTATCGTACTATCAGGAACTATGCGGGCCTACTGTTCCGAATTCATAAATTCCAGACCTAAAAGAAATATCCGTGAATCACACAAAAATTGTACCGGTGCGGGAATCGAACCCGCGGTCTCTAGTTTCACAAATGATTACTACTAATATTAGTATAATTAGTAAAATGGAAACCTTTTTTCGGGTTCAATTTGGATTCAAATCTGTTTGCGTTCATTTTCTACATCAAAGTTTCTAAAAATGGATTGGCTCCGACGGATGAAGTATGTAGTACTTGAAGAGTTTGGAAATGGCATCGACCTTACGAAAAGCGATTAATTACCTATCATAGATCTTAAAGGTATCGCTTCTGCTATAGCCCTAGGACTTATTTTATTTTTCTAACGTAATTTATTTATAGACATTATAGAAGTACTCACATCATATACAACAGTATTATCCAAAGCGTAAACAAATCCGTCGCAATCCACTGTATTATTCTGGAACAGATAAGCAGGGCAGTAGTCCAGGGTGCCGTTAGCTCCAGGCACTGGTTCGAAGCGCTCGCAGCTGGCGAACCCTGAGGATGTCTCTGGAATAGCATTGCCAAGCCACTCGGGTTCGAATAGGGAGCTTTTGTATCTCTCACCACACACGGGTACACGGCATCTGTACAAATATTAGTATAATTAAGGACCTTGAATCGTACTGATTTCTTATGTTTACACGAATGTTATACATTGAAATAAAACTATTTTTATGGATTTGGTTTTAATTTTTATTCCCGACGTTTCGAAGGCTTTGCAGTCTTCGTGTCGTTCGTGAGTACAACCCGTGACCAAACCAAAATTAAACCCAAATCGTGATAGAATCCGTAAAAATAGTTTTTGTTCGACCTTGAATCGGATTATTGTGTTAAAGGTTATGCGTCTCTCGTATCTTATGATGCCTAGTGCCTACACCCCTTGATTGACTGATCTGATATTAATGTAATTTTCGACAACAAAGAAGCTTTTTTCTTGGTGATCATTACACGTCCTAATGCATAAGAAATTTAACTAAATTATCCTGCCCTCTCAACGCGATTTTGCTTCCACAGATCCTTGGCCAGCAACTAAAACTCAAGGTGTAATTTTATCAAAGCGGATATATATATAATAGGTTGCCTACAAGGAAAAGTAATCAATACTAATTAATATTCACTAATACATATCGATCAACATTATGTCAAAAACATGATGTTGTTTGTTTACATGAAGTATTTATATTATCATTGTAAATACCAAGATAGTAGATCTTTGATACGACCCCTTAGTATGGCACATAATATACCCTGTGTTATAATAATCACACGTTTAAAAAACTCAACAGAACGACTTCAAATCCGATCGTGACCAATTTTTTTATGGGACCATCCTTGAATAAAGATCTATCGAACACAAAAAAATTTAAAAATTGGTCCACATTTGGCGGAGATATCACGTAACATACATTAAAAAAAACCTCCTCCTTTTTGGAAGTTAGTCGAAAAATGGTATCCACATGCAAATATTTGGTTTTAAAGCTTAATGGAAAAAATAATAATAGCTAATTATAAACAGCTGCAGTGACAAAATAGACCTACACATTGACTCTCTTGCCAAACTCTCCAAGTCTATTTATGATTGCATATCGGATGATTAATAGACTGAATAGTAGTTATTATCCTTCTTTGTATGGCTTAGTTATTTGATGTTTAGTGTAAATTACACACATTTTTATTTTTTTTTAATTTAATAAGAAAAAATATATAATATCAGCAACGTATTATATTAATTGAGTCAAACACTCAAATTAGTACATGCTGTGCCTTCCTTTAAATAATTGTTACATTTACCCTATATAATTGTAATAGTCATAATTTTTAATTATAAGTATTAGTGTAAACAATTGTTGGTGGCCAAATAAATAAATAAATAAATAAATAAATAAAAAGGAAATTAAAGAACTAAACTTGACTACCTCCGCAATGCAGCCAACGGCTAATAAACAAGAGACCGCGGGTTAAATTCCCGCACCGAGTTCAATGTTTATGTGATTCACAATTTTTTGTTTCAGGTTGTGATACAGGAAGTGTCTTGAAGTTCTGATACTTATGAAACAAGACTCGAATCTTAGTGGGATCAGGGTTGTGTGCGTTCTTTATTTATGTATATTGTTTATTAATAATTTAGAACAGGGTTTTAAAATAAATCTTAAAACGATGTAACTATTAGAATTATTATGTTAACTATTAAATCGAGGGTTTATTATTAAAATGTTGTAAATATTTTACATATTATACTGTAAGTAATTCAATAACATGTTGCAGATTACAACATTCAAATTGCTGTTGATAAAAATATTATATTAACACATCCATATATTATGAATACAACTTTTTTTTAACAAAAAGAAAAAATTGAGGCATAGATTAAAATACCATAATTTCTCTCACCTGCCGTTATGTCACTTTAAATGGGGTTGGCGCAACACACTTTTTTGCTGAAACGATTTGGCTTATTTTTTTACCAGCTACCAGCTTTACATCCCCTTTTGGAAAATTCCTTCCAAAACCGTTCATGAACCCAGTTCGAACCCAGGACCTCCTGGTGTACAGCCCATATTATTTGTTATCAATAGACCAAGGGGACGAAACGCCAAACATGTACAAAGAGTTCGATTCCCGCACCGATATAAATGTTTGTTTGACCCACACATATTTGGTTTCGAGTTTCGTAGTTTCTTATACCTACCTCTACATACGATATAAGTAAGCTCAGTGTGAGGTCAGGACTATGTGTGTGACTCTTAGGTATATATTATTTATTATTCATACTCAATTTTAAATGCGTCAGGCAGGCGGCTGGTCGTAAAACTAACCCAAATCCTAACTCAACATGCTTGAGAAAGTGTGTTGCGCTGACCCCACAATATGGTGGGATAAGGGTAGGTAGAAAGTAAGACTCAATTTTGAATGACATTTAAATGTACGAAAAATAGCCCTAGTGAAATATGAGTTTATGAAAATAAATTGATGTCTACCTCTAGAATTATTTATTATCTTCACAATAAGGTAATAATTATTATTCTCAAAGGAACGCCGTTCACAAATATTTTTATTTGTATCGGTTTTGTTACATAATGGCGCCACAACGTTATATTTGATATTTGAAAAATATGTCTTTATAGTCTTAACTGCATTAAATCAACTAAATAATATTAAAAAATGGTAAAACAATGCGATTCTTTTGTAACTATACGCTTTCAAACACGTTCGTTTTACGTAATTTTATTCTTACATGCATAAACATAAAAAAAAATTTAACTTTATCTTTAAACTAATTTAAATAAATATAACAAACATTTATATTTACCCAAAAGCTCAAACACCCCAAATAAAATTTACTGATTCTGAACGACCTACGGTTTACTTCGTTTTGGTAGATAAAACTTACTTTGTGTATGACAATTATTAAACAAAAATATTTTCGAAGCGTTAAAAAAGTATTAACTAGTTAATTTAATATGTGGCGAAAGTCTATTATGGTGATGTAATTTTATCATTAAATAATTTAATTACAACTATAATTTAATCAACGTTATTGACAATACCCGAAATTAATTCCAATTTCAATTCGTATAAAGGTACACAGTGGGCGCCAACATAAAACCATGGTGTCGCCAATTTTTAAAGAGTTATATTCTGAATTCATATTTAGTCACCACAAAACACCTTTTCTACCGTATTCTATTTCTAACCATTCCTCTTCATTATAACATTATCAACAAGTATGTACGTTTTGTATTAACTTACCTATGAGGAATTGCGGCTGCTGAGAATATGAACTCGCTCATGAATGCGGACATCGCCAGCGGCACCGCCACCATCAGGATGTTACACAGCTGGAACCTGCCGAACTGGCCCAGCTCGTTCACCAGCACATAGTCCAGGTCTATACATGGAGGAGACTCCACATCTTTTTTGCTCCCTGTACTAACTCGTGGCCCATTGTTATTCTCCATTGTTCTGGTAGACGAGATGTCGTCCCCGCGAGTCCTGCTCGAGTAAGCCTAACTGCGCTTACAAGTATAAACAAAATTCGCTTGACTGATAGTGTTGTGGATTATTGTTTTGTTGATAAGGAATAGTGATTTACTTCGTGTACATTGTGTATATTGGTGCATTGAATTATGTACTATACTTTAAGTACTAATCTCCGTATATCTATGCACATGAATTGGTTATTTTTTTAGCTCTAAATAAAATTAATGTTCTCTTCTGGGGTCTAAATAGATAAGATTGTAAAATATTTAATTTGCATAATAAGAATGAATCACCCAATGCTCTTCAACCAGCAGGGTTACCACTACCTCTTATAGCAGTATTATTATAATCGTTCTTCGTTTGTATGGGAATCGGTACAAGTCAGATTATAATAATACTGCTATAAGAGGTGGTGGTAACCCCCCAGCACTCTGAGTAAATGACAATTACCTAAATGACTAAATTATAGATTTTAACAATACTGACTGTACATGGCAATGAACAAAATTTTATAGTCCAATAAAATTTAAACTCTCTCAAACTTTTACTTCTAATCTCCCGTCTATATTCCTAAACTACTGATATATCTGATCATAAATACCAAAACTAAGTAACCCGTATTTTTTTCTATAGAATATAACAAGTAAACACAACGTGTGTTGTTGCCAGCGGCTCGAGAAAGAAAAATTTTGACAATCCAAAATGTAATCGAGCTCGCTGCGCACTGATGGCATTTGGTTAATATTTCATAGACGCCCATTGAGCTCGAATATATTTACGATTATCAAAAATTTTCCTGCTCGGGCCAATAATCTGGAAGTTGAATCAAATAGGTCCCTCACTCAAGGGTATTTTTTAAATCATTGTCAAAGACCACCAGAAAAACTGTACGTAGGGATCTCTAATACGCACGTTATTATGCAGGTACAGAATAATCGTTAAAGTAATCCATTATCACAAAAATATTTGACATAATCCTATCATGTCACTAATTCATCAGTTTTGTAGCACCATTATGTATCTATGTGTTTTGATTTAATTATTGTTTAGGATCTGGCTTAGCTACTGCGCTAATAATTGCTACGAAAAAAGGAAGACCATGGCGAAATATAACATCTACATAGCTACAAAAGATTTCCATTACCATAATTGAAGTCTAAAAATATTTGGTATAACTATAGAATTCCCAGTGGATAATTTTAACAAATAAAGGAATATTTAAGATTGCTGGACCTCAGAAACACAACTAAGTTCTTTAGAGTTCTTAGCTAAAGTTCTGCGACCAATAGAACAAAAATCTATAAGAACCACACTGTGGGCGCCAACATAACTCCCACGTTGTGCTCATTTTACAATCACATCCATAGACATTTCTTCCCTATTTCTTTTTTCTTATGCGTCTAAATACACTTTTTGATAATACTGGTCCTTTTCAAGGTTATTTAATGTAAAATTTACTTTCTAAACACGCAAATGTTGAGTGAGAATAATAATAAATATTGTAATTACATATCTAAATCTTGTAATCTGCTGATAGGTTGATAGGCACCAGTGATTTGTTGGCGCGGATTCGATACGATTTTGCAATTTGCATTCAGTGTTTTACAATCACGTGTTTTTATTAATTCCCTACGACAATATATTTTTTATTGCTGTGCGTATTAATGCAATTTAAAATACATTTAATTTTTACTTATTATAGCCCCTGCTGAGTTCACTACTAGAACAATATAAATACTGGTACACTCTCCACATTTTTTTTTCGTTCACAACCACTAATGTCACAGTGGGCGCCAATAATTACAACCATTTTTTTTGGACTCGCCTCGGTGGCGCGGCGTATTGTTTTTACGTGCGTGGTACGACTCCTGTCCTAAGTTTTCGGGTTCGATTCCGGGTCGGGCAGTGATATGGGGTTTTTCTATACAGTATCAGCTCGGAGTCTGGAATTTATGCCTGATGTAGCGATAGGCTCGTCTATCACATCTGGGACGGAAATGAGCTCGGCGAAGTCTTCGTGTTTTAATTCTCTATTTCGGGTATAGTGGCGTGAATCTACACCGTATGGATATATTTTTCGGTTATTTTCGCCAAGTTTTCTAATAGATCAGTCATTGCCAAAATAAATAGTCGTAATTGTAAACATTTTATCGACGTCAGATTTTAGCGGCCCGAGCAGGAAAATTTCTGACAATCGTAAATATATTTGAGCTCGCTGCGCACCGATGACATTTGGTTAATATTTCATACGAATTTTCCTGGTCGGGCCCCTGTTTATTAATGCCTGATGAATGCCGAATTTAACCAAATTCATGTCAAATCATAATTTAGTTTTCAGTCTTATGTTAGACTTGTTTCTACTACAGGCGTCAGTGACGACATGCCACAGCGCCATTCACAGGCACTATTATCGAATATCTACTTCAATATTATTATATTCACGTAATAACATACACATAACATAAGCTCACGCCTGTATCCCCGAAGGGGTAGGCAAAGGCGTACTAGCGAACTAGAACACCCACATTTCGCCGAGCTTAGTTCCGTCCCAGATGTGATAGGGGGTGAGCCGTATCGTGCACAAATTCCAGACTCCGGGCTGATATGCCAAAATCCAATATCACTTTGCCCGACCCGGGGATCGAACCTGAGACCTCAGAACAGTAGTCGTACCGAAATACCACCACGCCACGGCGGCAGTCACGTAATCTTTAGCATTATATTATTAGTTGCCTCCTTGGTCTAGTGGCAGCATGTATGGGCTGTGGACCGGGAGGTCCTGGGTACGATTCCCAGGTTCGACAGAGCAAATTTTCTTATTTCATTTGCACGGGACTGGATCATTATAGGGGGTTGACGTCAGGCAGACGGACGGTCGTAAAAACTAAGCCAAATCCTCTCTGCAACATGCTTTAAAAAAGTGTGTTGCGCTGACCCCACATTAAGGTGGGATAAGGGCAGGTAAAAATAAAAAAATCTTTAGTATTATATCCATATCTGGTACTTTTTAGTCATTAATTTGAACTGTAGCATCTAAATCACAGTCTCTACTTCATTATGTTGGGTACGTAGTGAAATTCTATAAAAAATGTGAGAAAAGAGACGTGTAATAATTTTCTACGGTATTGTTTAAAAATAAAGATATAGGTAAATTCCATTTATTGAACCAAATTAATATTTTTTAAAAATGACTAACAATATTACATAATTTGTACATATTTTACACACTTATGATTAATTGCATTCTTAAACTGTTATCATAAGCTATGGTAAAAGCCATGTATTCACAAAGCAATATTAAATCTAAACTGTGACGATCAACATGATGAGCAACAAAGATATGAGTCCAAAACTTGACGCGCGACAATATAAAATTACTGGTTATACTTGTCATGGTTATGCAAATATCGACACCAAATAGGACCATCTAATAATGAATTGGAAATGGACTTCTTCGGGCCGACAGGTTCAGAGTTCCAATCCCAGATGAGGATATTTGATTTTCCTAACACTTTTTGGCCTGGACTAGATAAACTGACTTGACGTCAAGAAGGCAGCCGATCGTAAAAACGAAGTCGAATCTTCTTTGCAACATACTTTAGTATATTTTATTTTGCTACAGATAATAAAGCTATAGTGTAACAACACAAATATAATGTTGCATAATTTGCCAAATGAATACATAGCTTTACATACTATAAGAGAGCACGATGAAACCTCAAGCGGTTTTTCACCGCTGTATCTTGGACTCTGGGCTGCCGATCATCTCTGCCTCTGCGAGGGTGTCGGGCATCTTGGTGCCGAGGGTCTCCGGCTGCGTGAGGACCAGGATCCCAGAGAGACAGCCCATGGCACCAAACATCACCGACGGGATACCAGACCAGTACACCATCTGGAAAATTAGTACACTTCGTTAATCGACAATATCGGGACCTAAATAACACACACACTGCCTTTCTATTTCTTCACGGCAATTAAGTAATTTGAAGTAATGAACGGTAGGCACTGTAGAGGTAGTGTACCAAATTAGGCCGCGATTGTTACTTTAGAAACTGGTCTGGCTAAAACAAAATATTATGATAGCATGATCGTTTACAACTTGGAAAACAATACCGAAAAATCTTGGTGCTATTTTATCGTAACTACATATTCTAATCGTCTACTTTTAGTCACATTGAAGATAAGCCAAAATCAAATATAACGCATATTCTTCCCAGAAGTAGGCAACTAGCAAAAAACATCCCTCTGTATCTTTGCTCTATATCCCATTTTTCATTCACATTCATCTTCCATGCTCTACCTCTAGACTGTTACTTGAGGTAATGACAAACATAATCAAAAGAGCAAAAATGTGCTAAAATTATCATGCCTGCGAATACTCCTTTACATGAGATTGCTTATTGTGTATGTCAGGCTCAATATAATCGCAGTCACTAGCAGTATTGGAGCTTGATCTTGATAGATTATTTATTATTATTGCACTTATATCAGTTATGTTTATGTTTCTGCTCACATAAAATGTAAATACAACGGGAATGTATAATATACCCTAATTTAAAGAAATTCTGTGTATCGTATTGACAACCCATAGAACTTTTATCCCAATAAATTATTTTCCATGTGCGACGCATGTAAAATGCAGTAAGATAAATAATATAAGTCAACTTACCAATGCAGGAGTCAGAGGAGCGACGATCGAGCCAATACGGCCGATCATAGAGGAGAAGGCGAGTAAGCTGTGGCGATACTCAGTCGGGTACAACTCCGATGTGAACAGGTACAGGGACGTGAATACCATAGATATACCGAATTTGCCGAACAGGTACAGCACCAGCCGCAACACTGTCTGATCTAGAATTAGTGGAAGTGTTAGATCAGAGCAAGTGGAGCAATTTGCATTACTTTACAAGAATTTTGTCGAAAAGTAGCTTGAAAATATTGATCTTCTATTACTCTTGGTGAAATATACTACTGGCGAAAATTCTTAAACCGACAGTTGATTCTTATGGTATGTAATTATAAATTCTATTCATTTATATTCGTGGATCTTGCTTCAACACTTTCTCTTAATCCTTTACAGAGACGAGAAGGATAAACAATTAACCTACGATTATTAGACATGTAGCGCTATAAATAAAGAACAAAATAATCCACCCAAGAAAAATTACTGATAACAGACACATGGGTAGCTATAAAAAATGGAAATCTTTGTGGGAATGAGGGTCATAAGATGTCATGATAAACTTTGTAGTTAATATCCAACATCCGTAGTTAACTTATAATTTATTCAATTTACCAAAGAGAACAAAAATGGCTATATAAAGGCTAGGTTACGGAAACTCCGAAAGATATAAAGCAAGTAATCGACGGAAAGTTATCGTGATCCCAATGACGCCAGTATTTACATAGTATATTATTAGTGTATTCTTATATTAGTATAATAACAATATTAAAAAACTTACCGTTAGGAATGAAAGCGAAAGCGAAGTTGCATGCAGCACTGAAGAAAAATCCAATAGAAAGGGTAGGCTTCCTGCCAATCCTATCTAAGACTAGCACAGCGGTGTAGAAGCCAGGGATCTCGATGGCACACGTGAGAATGAAGTTGAGATGCATGGTGTCTGACAGGCTGGTGGAGTTGATGGTCAGCCCGTAGTACACGAACGTGGTGGTGATCCACCATACAGGGGTGGTGCACACGCGACGCAGGAGAATAGGAGACTTTACGATTGTCGTAAAAACTCCGGGACGTTCCCCTTGATCCACCTGAAGTTGCGAAAAAAATATAATATATCATATTATATTAAAAAGTCTTCTTAAATTATAGCCGAATATGGTCATAAACAAAATATTCGTGTGTAGTTAAAGGTACCAAAACGACTACGTATATAGCTATTAACAAAGTTTACGAAGATATTACAGAATAGGCATCGACAGGGCAAACATAGCATTGGTTCTTTGATTCTTGCTGGTGACTTAAAGAGTTCGTGGAGTAATAAATGTTGAATTTACGAATATTTGCACTCCAAAAGGAAATTGCATTAGCTTCCATAACTCTTCACTGAATGAATATTGTACGTACCTTCATCGAAACTTCAGGAGGAGTTAACAACGCCTGCATAGTCTTGTCACTGATTTCTTTTTTATTGAATCTAGCAGCTTTCTCCAAAATAATCTTAGCTTCTTCGAATTTCTGCTTGGACAGTAGCCACCTGACGCTCTCCGACATAATCCAGTAGTAGATGATGATGAGGAAGCAGGGGATATGTAGTGTCATGATCATGTATCGCCAGGGCCGGACCAGCCACGCAATTCCACCAAGGATCACCTGTCCAACGGCGAACATAGACGTGCAGGTCGCGCTCGTAAACACACGATATTTTGGACCCACGAATTCGGTTGCTGAAATAAAATAAATTAATAAGCTAAGTATTATTTTATGTGCCAAGATCTGTTTCCCATATGGGCACTACATAGGGCATTAGGGAACAAATCACATTCAATGTTCTTATAGATTATAAATTCTATGTCGGCACAAGCTTACCAAATAACATTAAACAGTTTGGTAGCTTAATGAAATACTACACTATCTCAAGTTAATCTCTACTTATTTGGTTTTTGCGGATCATTAGAAGTGACTAAATAAAGAAAGTCATTTTACATTAGACTAGATAAAACAAAGACATTTAAATTATTTATTCGTTCTGTTCATTCCGTGACGATGCATTTGACTCTTTTTTTGCTTTAGGAATATGTATAAATAATTGTATAATAAATTACCGAAAATATAAGCGGAACTGAACGTCCCTGCTCCAAGTGTCGTTTGAATGAGTTGCAGGGCCAGGTACATAGGGTAGTTGACGGAGAATGCCCTGATGAGACCGATGAGAGCCAGGTTGAAGACGCTTACTATGAGAGCCACTCGTCGACCGAATCTGTCGGAGATAAATCCTACGATCGGCAACACTAGCAGGGTGCCGACGCTGTTGAGAGTACCAGCCAGGGCTCGCAGCCATTCCTGACAGCCTAGGTCGAACTGAAAAAAGAGACAGTTAATCGTATGAACGTTGACAGCTTTTTATATGAGCGAAGAATAAAATCGGGACATGAAAATCAATGGAATCTTATTCGACGGCATAGGTAGAGAATAGCCAGCTTCATGTCTGAGTCTTGTGAGATGAAAGTCTTTGTACTAATTTCAGATACAAGATTAATAACTCTGCGTGAGACTCTTTGGTGAAAAAAATACACAGTGAAAGCGCTACCGATATTGCCGGATTGAGATATAATCGAATTTCTGTGTTTTTAACCTAATTTAATGATAAAAAAAGTGAAACTCGTATTAAATGGTATAATTAACGCACTAATAAAGGATATTGAGATATAAGATAATATGTATTAGAGATTTTTAAACTTCTTAATTACGCGATATCTCCAGTAATTGTGATTATTTTGGTCAAGATTTGCGGAAGAAATACGAAGTAAACCCCCTTAACACCAGATTAGGTTTTAAGTTTTATGCAACTTGATTGTTATACAAACTGTCTACAGATGAGTCTATAGTTTTTATTTATCTACATTATATTGTTTATGGTGCCGCATCAACACAGTAGTTTCGCATATTTTACATAACCAGAATATTGATAAGCCACCGCTTAATGTTAAGTATGCAAAAGTATGTATGTTCGATTGTCTTTTCACACAACATCAAGAGAACAAGTTTTTGCACAACGCACATAAGGGGATTTATAGGTCCTACAGAAACAGGCATCTATTTTTATGAAAATATAACAGAAATGAGTTGAAGATGATGGAAAGTGGTAACCACCGCTCCTGGATATAACAGCAGGTTCAAATCCACGTAAGGAAGGGGTTGAAGGAAACAGAATGTAACCAGTTACATCCGCAGACTCCAGAGTCTGCGGACATTACTTATAGAGGTATATGTACAGTTGATAAGCGAATGAGTAAAGATTTAATTATCGCGTAATTATATCGTTTACCCGAAGATCTATATCAGTTGAAACACATAACAATAAAGAATGTGATTACTGCTTTTGTTAATCTACAACATGTGCCGACAATCGGGGGCCGATCACCAAATATTATGAAAACCTAATTTCAAACACACTTGACCTAAATAGAAAAAGGTGGGATAGATAAACTTTTAATACCTATCAGCAGGTCAGCAGTACGCTGATGTTTAGTGGACTGTAACAAAAAGATGTTGCATAAATAGAAAACTAACGACTAAGGCCGGATATTAGAGATACACTGAGAGCAATGTATAGCAGCTGCTCTGCTAGGCTTACACGCATACGTTAATACTACACTCGTCAGTAAGATTTCTTTATTTAATGCCTTCTAAATATTTCAATCTGAAGCAATATGATATTAGGTACACCTTGGCAGTGTAAGATGTAGCACCTGTCCAAACAGCTGTTCTAAGCTGTAACATAGTAATTTGTAATAATTGTTATTATAGTCTAGATTTCTAAAGAAATATAAATTACTCACATCATAAACAACACTGTCGTCCCGAGCGTAAACAAAGCCGCCACAGGCTATTGTGTCTCTCTGGAACAGGGAGGCGGGACAGTTGTCCAGGGAGCCATTAGCCAGTCCCGTGGGAGTGAACCGCTCACAGCTCGCGAACACTGAGTCCGTCTGGGGAATGGCGTTTGGTAACCACGAAGGCTCAAAGGGCAGGCTTTGTGCGTTTTCACCACACTCAGGTACTTGGCATCTAGGAAGAAATAAAGCAAAAGAAAATGATAAAAGCTGATGTGAGGCCCGAACAAGGCTGACCTGACCGTATGGATATTTGAATTTGGTAGAACAATGCTGCAACTTATTTTGTTTATAGCCTGCTTTAAATTGCTGGTTGTTGCTGCTATTCATAAGTAGTGCTATCGCCTCGCATCATGTGAACCGCCTGCTCATGTCATCAATAAATTTCAATAATAAAAATTACATTATGGGTTATGCTATATATACAGAGGAAAGAGAGGATACCTAAGATCAGACTGACCTGTGTGGAATAGCAGCCGCCGAGAAGATGTACTCACTGAGGAAGGCGGACATCATGATTGGCACAGCAGCCAGCAAAAGACTGTAAACCTGGAACCAGCCGAATTGACCCAGCTCGTTGACGAGTAGATAATCCAGATCAATGTGCTGGTTCTTTTTGGTTACCGAGCTGGTCCGCGGCGCCTCCGCGCTGTCGTCATGACTCGCCATTTTATAATACCAAAACTTCTAGTTTTCTGTCTGTGGACAGACGCGACTGCCGTCGCCGCGGGCCCAGTACAAGTGAACCTTGTTTTCGTAATATCACCGAAGATCTTATTATCTCAGATCAGATTAACAATATTTTCGCGATAACATCTTAATAAGGTTAATGTATTCCGATTTCTTTGGTTGGTAACCATTATTTGAAGGATTTATTAAGTACAGCAATTATTGTTACGACTTTTCCTTTTAATCATTATACCTTTGTAGATATTATGTTGATATTTAATTACAAGGCATATTACCTTAGAATCAAACATTTTTGTTTAATCATAATCATTAATGAGACTCCGTCGCTGGCGTAGTTGTAATGGATACAGTAAAGTGATATGGCATTATCCTGGCCAGAATCAGCCAGAAGTTTGAATTCTCAGCATGATATGACGTTGTGTGCTATATGGGTGCTGTATGTGCTATAGCAGGTGTGCTATATCTATGCTATTCCCTTTCGGGGAGAACATACGAAAGTATTTAGGTGTGTATGTCAATATTTTTTTATAACTGCGGCCCGAGCAAGAAATTTTCTTTCAATTTTACGGCCAACGGAAATCTCATTCACCAAACGAAACCCAAAAGCATGCTGTCCCTTTACGTCTGTTTATAGTCATTTTATAGTCTACAATATTTTAATCTTCGCATTATATTGTATTTAATATAATAATACTAAGATTAGTTATACTTCTTCATAGTTACAATTCGTGGTTACAATGATACTCGTATCTTGTTTTTGACATTCACTTTCACAAAAGAAACTAGCGCATAAGCCACTTGGCTAAACTTGCTGATTTACTTATCCGAGTGACCACTAACCATATCATTATAATATTATGAATGTTTTAATATGCACAAGTTTAAAAACTAAACATCGATTTCTGATCGTGACCAAATTTATATATGACTACCCTGGGTATAAGCTTTATCGTTAGTAGTTTGTTAAACGCTGGCGGTTCTTCTTTCTTCATTTACCCCTATTCCACTGCAGTTTGAGGACGGCGCTACACACTTTTTGAAGCATGTTGCGGATGCGTTCGGCTTAGATTTTACTACCGACCGCTTACCTAATATCGACACTAATGGATGGTGATGTGATGTTATGTACCCTTCTACATTACTGTAATCTATGGATGATGTTCTTTATTTTATTCATAACATAACATAAGCTCACGCCTGTATCCCCGAAGTGGTAGGCAGAGGCGCACTAGCGAACTAGTACACCACCCACGTTTCGCCGAGCTTAGTTCCGTCCCAGATGTGATAGGGGGCGAGCCTACCGCCATATCAAGCACAAATTCCAGACTCCGAGCTGATATGGAATCATCCAATATCACTTTACCCAACCCGGGGATCGAACCCGAGACCTCAGAACCGTAGTCGTACCGAAATACCACCACGCCACCGGGGCAGTCAGTATTTATTCATCCATTCATTAATAAATAATCAGTATTTATTCTGCATTCAAGGTGTTTTATTCGGCTCATAATATTATCCTTACAAGGTCCAGTCTCAGAAATTCAGTCTGAAACACACGCATTGCCCAACCTGGGCCTCGAACCCAGGAGTGCAGTTTACAGCCAACATACTCGTACGTTGTTACTGGACCAAGGCCGGCGGTGGCGCTTTATTATTTTATCCCCTTGTACTTTACGTCCTTCCATCCGATAATCGTACTGATGTTTGCCTACATTGTGATAATTAACTAATCGCGTAGATCATCCGGGTCGGAACGCGATAGTACCTGGTGCGCAGTGCGGTACTTCAAGCGAGCTGGGAATCAAATACATTAGCCCTGTAACATTATTGACCCACTTCTAGGCACGTATTTCTTCTACTACTTCTTTCTATTTGCCCTTATCCTACCTTTATGTGGGTTTGGCGCAACACACTTTTTGAAGCATGTTTCAGAGAGTATTTGGCTGAGTTTTTACGCCTGGCCGCCTGCCTGACATCAAATTAAATCAGAAACTTTGCTTTGCTCGACCTGGGAATCGAACCCAGGACCTCCTAGTCCACAGCCCATACTGTGCTGTCTCTAGACCAAGGAGGCGACCAACGGTGACCGACGGATTTCTTCTACTAATGAGAGGTATTAAACACCCTGGCCCAACACTCTGTAGAATCCACTTTCTTTCTTTGCACCTGCATTATCTCACTCAAAGTGGGATCAACGCAAACTTTAAGCATGTTGCAGAAAATGTCTGGTTTATATTTTACAATGGGCCCCTTGATTGACGTTGCTCTTTCCGGGAGTAAGAGAGAGAGAGAGTCGTAAAACGTGTCAGAGAAACCGCGTTACCCGCATGTGATTACAGAAGAAAAATTTGAAAGAATACCTACATGTCAGAAAATTCTCTATAAGTATTTGTAATGTATGTAGAGTATACCTATATAGTCTGTGAATTGTGAGGATCTGGGTTCGATTCTCAAGTTGGGAGGAGAGTTTTTTCAACACGATTTGTCCGGGACTGGATCCTCTAGAGGGGGCTGACGTCAGGCAGGCAACCAATTGTAAAAATTAAAATAAAATAAAATAAAATAAAAATAAAAATCTTTATTGATCACGTAGGCATGTAAAAAAGCACTTATGACAAGTCAACACAAGTAAATTTTTAAATTAGGATTAATATAATTTACATTATATATTTGAATTAGACAACAGACAGGCAAGTATGGACATAATAACGATGGGATGGCTGAGATAGGGTGATAAGGGGAAATAGGAATAGAGTGTAAGGGAATGAATTGTATGGGAATGGCATATGGCAGGAATGGTGGCAGGGGATTGACTGGAAATACTGGAAGCAGTTGGGATTGGTGCGTGAGGCCCTATCCTAGCTAACCTACCAGCCTTTCTCTAGCTACCTACGGATGACGACCCGAAGAAGAAAGGCAGAAAGAAACTCCGGGCTTATTTTTTTCATCATCAATTGTCACCATTTCTTTTTTATTTTCTTTTGTCTATTTTCCTTTTTTTAAAAAATTTGATTTACAAATTGTCAATACAATTGATAATCATATTTATATGGATTCACGCATCCTCAATACCACTGGAGGTGTAATTACCAAAAGAATGATTTAAAGGTGAAATGGCATTGTAGGATGCAAAAACCCATACTAACAAAAATCCTTATATCTATATATATCACAAACAATAAGCTTAGTCATTAAATGATTATTTTTATACAATTTATGGCATTAATTGAGTCATATCCTTACTGCAACATGCTTGAAAAAGCATGCTGCCTCAACCCCACATTGAGGTGAAGTAAGGGCAGGTGAAAAAAAGACATACTCTCTTTGTCTGTAGAGACTGCATACCACCGCGACTCTTCACCTCAAGTGGAATCAATGCCTGATTACAATAGATCAAGTCTTGATAATCCGATATGAACGCTACAATATCTATAAACATATTAGGATTTAAATACAACTAACTTGATCTACAGATTATATTATATATAAAGGTAAAGTTGTCCAAATTGTTGTTATTTACCCACTCTTGTACGTACTATCAAATGTCTGGGCTGTAGGACAGAAGGCCGGAATAACGCCAGACAGAAAGATCTGTCTGACGTTATCCCGGCCTTCTGCCAGGGTCCGCCTTCCTACTTAGACGCTTCCACTTCGCCGGACTTGAGCATCCTATCTAGTGAGACCATTGCCTCTCATACCCTCCTCCAGAACGTCCAGCCAGTGCTTTTTGGGCCGTCCACGGGAACGTACCCCTGGTACGATCTGGGCCGGACACCTGCGACCGACATACTCCTGTGGTATCCTCAGAACGCGGCCATACCATCTCAAGCGACATTCTTGCAGTTTTATTTGCCACGTCAAGGACACCAAGACTACTGCGGATGTGCACATTACATTTTATACTACGTACACGATACTTAAATATGTGGTATATAAACCATAATAACCTTTGTAGTTTCACAGGTAGGAATCGATTTTATGATGATGGGTTTTAACATGACAGCAATGCAAGAATGGCTTCGTCAGCTTGCCGGTGGTAGGATATTGATATTATCCACTCGGATAGTAACCACACTCCTTTTATGGATCGCATTCCGGGAGCACCCTACCGGGTTACATGTATTGATCGTTGGTTGGTTATAGCGATACACTCCCGTGTCCCTACTCCCTACATCGATGTTCCGCTTGTCCTGTCGTAGTGCCTCGCGATTTGCTTCTTCCCTCTTCGGATTCGTAGTGTGAAGAAGCATAAATAAGCCATCATGATTCTGGCGACCACTGATGAACCCATTGTTTGTCAGTGGTAGCTCGTTTTTTTTTTTAAACTGAACTACGCTTACCATCAGGTGCAGTGTAGTCTGCAGTGTACTTTGCCGTGCCCGGAAAAAAAATGCTTCTTTCCTTTTCGGAGTGTGAAGCATTTATGCACGCCGTCATGATTCTGATGCATACCGATAACATTATTGTTTGTAGGTGTTTATTTTTACCGTGCTCTGATAAAAAATCCACGCATACGTGCGTAGATAAATTAAATCTAAATGCACAATCAGATGTCGAATGCAATCACGTTATCGTGCAATATAAATAATAATATTACGAGTTTATCAGTAACTAAATAATTCTGGATAATATCCGTAACGCTTTGCTGAGATTGGCATACATATTTTGTGATTGTTTTTGAAAATGAGACGCTCTTTTCCAAGGTCACAGGAATATTTTTGATCGTGTTGATAGGAGAGGGGGTGGAGTAGCTATTTATCTTCGCAGCGATTTTTCCTACAAAACAGTCGCCTCTTCTCTTCATTCTGTGGCCGCTGTAGAATATATTTTTCTAGAGGTTTGGGTCAAGGGAGTCAAAACCCTTCTCGGCGTAGTGTATTATCCCCCCTCTATTGATTACTTCTCTAGTCTCGAATCGATTCTGGAATCTTTAGGGTCGGAATATACGCATCAGATCATCATGGGTGATTTCAACACCAATCTCCTTTCCCATCACTCGTCTCGCACCCGTAAACTCATAGAAATCCTAGATTCTGTCAGCCTGCATGTTTTACCTCTGAAAGCAACTCACCACCACATCGACGGTGATGACACATGGCTTGACCTTATCCTTACCGCTTCTCCATCCCTTGCTAGCCATTTTGGCCAACTCCCCGCTCCTGGCATCTCTCATCATGACCTTATCTTCCTATCTTATGCTCTAAATCCACCTAAATCCTCTCCTAAGATTTTGCACTTGCGATGTTTTGGTCGTATGAATGCTGATTTGCTTGAAAGAGATGCTGCAAAGCTCAACTGGGACCATTTATCGGCATCGTCTACGGTTGACGAAAAGGTAGTTATCCTTAACAAAAACATTGTACATTTATTTGATACCCATGCACCTATAAAAAGGATTGAGCTAAAACGCCCCCCTGCGCCTTGGATGAGTCAGGGAGTTCGGATGGCGATGAGGCGAAGGGACCGAGCTTTCCACAAGTACAAGAAGGATCGCTGTGAGGACAACTGGGCCTTGTTTAAAATTGCTAGGAATCGTTGCAACCAGATGATACGTAATGCAAAACGCCGCCATATTCTCAACAATATCACCTCTTGCTCTCCTGCTAACATCTGGAAATTCCTAGGAACTCTAGGTGTTGGCAATAGAAAACCTCTCGACCACCAAAGGACGACTGTTGGATTGAATGACCTCAATCGTTATTTCACATCTTCTCCTTTGATTGACCAGTAAACCAAGAGTTGCACTTTGGTTACACTCGCCAATCTACCCTATCCCAATATTAATCCCTTTTTCTTTTCTCTAGTTTTTTCTGCTGAGATCAAAAAGGTTATCCTGTCCTTTAAGTCCAACGACACAGGGTGTGACAACATTAGCCGTCGTATGGTAGTTCTAATTCTGGACCATCTTCTTCCTGCTATCACACAAATAATTAACCTTTCCTTCAGCTCTTGCACTTTCCCTTCCCTGTGGCGGAAAGCCTTTGTTCCTTTCTATTCCTTTTCCTAAAATTCCTAATCCTACCCTCATCAAAGATTTTCGTCCTATTTCAATCCTTCCTTTTTTGTCCAAAGTGCTGGAGGCCTGTGCGCACAAACAGCTTTCGCAGTTTGTGCACCTGAATAACTTGTTAAGCCCATTCCAGTCAGGTTTCAGGACGGGCCACAGCACTACTTCCGCACTCCTCAAAGTGACTGACGATATTAGGGCGGGTATGGAGGAGACCAGGGTCACAATACAGGTCTTGGTAGACTTTTCAAACGCCTTTAATACCGTCAGTCACGACATTCTCCTTTGTATCCTTTCCCGACTTAAGATCTCTTCAGAGGCACTGGAATGGCTCTCATCTTATCTTCGAGGACGTCAGCAGTCGGTGCGCCTTGATGATGATTCATCAAGTTGGTGCAATATCGACACTGGCGTCCCTCAGGGCGGCATTCTATCACCTTTGTTATTTTCTATCTTTATTAATCTCTTAACCCCAAATCTTCAATGTGCATATCATCTGTATGCCGATGACCTGCAGTTATATTCTCGGACGGGTGTCGATTGTGTATCTTCAGGTATTGCCAATATAAACAGGGATCTAGCATGTCTAAAGGACTGGTCAGTTAAATTTGGTTTGACAGTTAATCCTTCCAAATGTCAAGCCAGTAACACGGGTAGTTCTAGACAACTGAGCCGATTGGACATAACAACTGTAGCTCCTGTCGTATATGATGGCATTGCTATCCCTTTTTCGACGACTGTTAAGGACCTGGGTTTACATATCGACACCACTCTGAGCTGCGGACCCAGGTAACCTCTGTGTGCCGAAAAGTTACCGGTACTCTTCGTGCCCTTTATCGCCTGAAGAATTTCCTACCATCTAAGACTAAGACAATGCTTGTGCAAACTTTAATTTTCCCTATAATCGACTATGGTGACGTATGCTATTTCGACCTGAATGCAGACTTGCTCAATAAACTTGACCGTCTTCTTAATAACTGCATTCAATTCATTTTTAGTCTTCGTAATTATGACCATGTGTCATTCTATCGTCTCCAACTGAAATGGTTACCAATTCGCCAGCGTCGCTCTATGCGCGCACTTACTACACTTTATTCGCTTCTTACTTCTCCTACCCCACCTTCTTATTTATCTCCCCACTTTCAATATATAGCTAGTAACCATGACAGAAACTTTCGTTCTTCAAACAATCTTCTCCTTAAATATCCTACCTCAGACTTTATTCATTCTTCTTTTGCTATACAATCAATCCTCCTCTGGAATTCGCTCCCTCTAGAAATTAGGACGTGCACTACTCGACTGGCTTTTAAAGCCAGAGTTCGTCAACTAATGTTCGATGCAGTTGCAGAGTCTTTTCACTAATGTTGAAAGTTCGCTTTGCTTGTGTATGTTGGTTTATATTTTTTATTTATGTAATAATATGTACTTTTTATTTATTGATATATTTATCTATTATATCTGATATTCTTATGTAGTTATATTATTATATTGATATAGATATATTATATATATATTTATATTTTACACCTCCTTTAATTATCTTGTTCTCATATACACCTGCCTTGCCCTTTCTCTGCACCACCAAAAGGTTGACTGGTAGAGAATGCCTCTGGCATTAAGTCCGCCTGTACATATCTTTGTATGTATAAAGTGTTTAAAATAAAAAATAAATAAATAAATATTTTGACACATTGACAGCCTCCGTGGCGCAGCGGCGAGTAGCCGGCTGTGAAGCGAGAGGCCGCGGGTTCGATCCCCGTACCGAGATAAATGTTTGTATGGCCTACAGATATTTGTTTCGGGTCTGGGTGTTGTGAGACTGAAAGTCTCTCGTAGTTACTGATAAACATTACACAAAATTCGATCTTAGTGTGGGGTCAGGACTATGTGTGTGACTGTTGGGTGTATTTATTTATTATTATTATTTATTATAAAAAAAACCCACGCATACGTGCGTAGATAAATTAAATCTAAATGTACAATCTGATGTCGAATGCAGTCACGTTATCGTGCAATATAAATAACAATAACATAAGTTATCAGTAGTAACTAAATAATTCTGGATAACATCCATGACGCTTTGCTAACATTGGCATACATTATTGTAATTGTTTTTGAAAATGACACGCACTTTTCCAAGGTCACAGGAATATG
Organism: Clanis bilineata; assembly: GCA_036417725.1. Lineage (NCBI taxonomy): Eukaryota > Metazoa > Arthropoda > Insecta > Lepidoptera > Sphingidae > Clanis > Clanis bilineata. The sequence continues at coordinate 399,354 of CM071159.1, forward strand.
CAAACTGTAGCCGTAGATGTCCACGGTTGTAATTACCATTAGGTAACCATTATTAACTCTTACCATGGGTTCATGCATACGCCTACCCCGTAGCCAACAGAGCATTGTGGACTATGAGTAGGTACTAGGTAGGACGGTTTGGGCGTGAGAATTCGACATACCTCTGACTAACTATGGCATGGAGAGAGCCGCAAATTAATTTCCTCGTTTTATAATAATTATCCGCTATAAAATTATGATTGTCGAGGAATAAAACTTCTGCAAACTCGTCTAAAGTACAATTGTTTTAATAGTAATTGTTATTAATCATTATAATATCTTTAATACCAGTACTTAAAATACTAAACACATCGCCCTTTTCTTAAAAACATAGAAAAAGTGACAGGATATTCTTAGCGAAAAGATAAGCAAAAATGTTTTTATAAGTAAGGCCCATCATGTAAGACGAGTGTGTGTGAAGTGTGTCACAACAACATGGGTATGTGAGGCTTATATACATAGAAAAGGAATGTTGACCATCGACATCTGTGATCTTTGTTGATCCAGATTATTTTCAAAATACACAAATCTCCATAATGCATGTTCTTATATACTATCCCATCGTCGTCATATTATTTTACCGGTGCCGGCCGTCCTTTAAGACGGGGCCAATAAGAGAGCACATCTTACGATATCTACCGATAATAATTAAACAAAAAGCCAGTGCGGAGTTTAAAAAATAAATTTTCAACTATCCTCCGTATACAACAGTGGCGTACACAAGAATTCAAATTAGGGTAGACAAAAATGTTGCGAAATTCGTTTTATCAAATCTTGCATTACCGTCACTACTGTTATCATCATCTTCATTTCCGTGTCGATTTAAAATATAAGATGATTGCAGCAATTTTAAAAAAATCTGTTTTTGATGGTATGTATTTTTTAATTAGTAAATTGGCAGAAGCTCAGGGTAGACAGTGTCTCTTTGTCTGTACGGACTGCACGCTACTGGTATCAAAGCGGGAAACAAAATACATAACACATAACATAACATGATAGGTGGCGAGCCTATCGCCATATCGGGCACAAATTCCAGACTCCGGGCTGATATGGAAAAATCCAATATCACTTAGCCCGACCCGGGGATCGAACCCGAGACCTCAGAACGGTAGTCGTACCGAAATACAACCACGCCACCGAGGCAGTCAACAAAATAATGAACTAATGAATATAACCACATGCATACAGTAGACATACTTTAGTTACCTTCATTACAAAACAAGTATCTAATTTAAATAAACTAACAAAGGAAGTATCATAACAAAGAATTCATCAATAATAGTTGATGCATTTCATGAAGACGCGTGAGATACGAGCCGCATCGCTCAATGCATACACACGGACGTAAAAAAGAAGGACACCATCTCGCCTATAGTTAAACTGACGCCACAGAGAAGCGCCTGTACAAAAGTGCCCTACACACACATTACCACTCTTAACACGCTCAGTCGCCGCCATTATGTGTCGATAGATCGAATGAGCCGAAAACCCTGCTTCACTTTCAATATTCCTAGCGCTCCATCCACTTTCTTTTTACGTCCGTGTGCATACATATAATTTTATCTAAATGGGTTTTCTATTTCGATTACCTACTACTTACATGGGTGCATTAAGCAGCAGTATTGTGATACACAGTAATATGGACAATAAATAAACATAATGAAGTATGAAATTAGAAGACCGCATCTTCCTACAATGCATGAAATATGCCTAGTTATGATTAAATTATGTTTAAAAATGTTGTTTTAATATCCATCACCAACTTTATTGCGGTCCTAAAACACACCACTAATAGATTTTGAAAGCAAAATAGCAGTAAAGAGCTTGGTATTAAATACTGTATAGATAATTCAATGGTAATACTTGTCAAAAATCTTTTGTTACTCGGATCCTACACTTATCATGTAGATCGCGAGGCATACTATTATTTGAGCGTAAATTGTCCATTTGAAATAATAATATTACTTCGTTTTACACACTAGAAGAGAGCACGGAGAGTCACCAAATAGTTATCTACCGCTGGATCTTGGACTCTGGCCGGCCGATCATTTCTGCTTCAGCCAAAGTGTCTGGCATCTTGACACCAAGAGTCTCCGGCTGCGTGAGGACCAGAATGCCAGAGAGGCAGGCCATTGCGCCAAACATCACTGAGGGGATTCCAGGCCAGTATTCCATCTGGAAAAATAAGAACATTGTGAGGTTATTATAAATAGAGTAGCTTAGCAGCATTCTTTGCTTTATTATTATGTCTACTCCATTACGGGGCTATAAAATTCGGGATCTTTGTAAGGCGTAGGTACGTGGAGCCGAATTAATTTTGATGAATGGAATTCTAGGGGTGAGCTAATAAAAGTAAATAAGAACGTTTTACGTTACGTTACTTACGTTTGACAGCCTCCGTGGCACAGCGGGCGAGTAGCCGGCTGTGAACCGTGAGGTCGCGGGTTCGATTCTCGCACTGAGACAAATGTCTGTGTGGCCCATAGATATTTGTTTCGGGTCTGGGTGTTGTGAGACCGAAAGTCTCTCGTAATTTCTGATACCCGCGATACAGGTTACACCTAGTGTGGGGTCAGGACTATGTATGTGACTGTTGGGTGTATTTATTTATTTATTATTATTATTTACGTAAATATGAGCCAGAAGACTAATAAAATCTGAATGTTTATGACCCATCTGATTCCAGACTGATTAATGAGCATCTGAAGCTATCGATCAATTGTTTCATTCATTCATTCTTAAATACATGATTTCGTAATTATAAAGTAACTATGTCAAGCACACACATAACTTCTGGGACGGAACTAAGCTCGCCGAAATGTGGGTATTCTCGTTCGCTAGTTCACTTTTGCCTACCCCTTCGGGGATACAGGCGTGAGCTTATGTTATATTTTATGTGATGTCAAGCAAAACTTACCAAAGCAGGAGTGAGGGGTGCAGTGATGGATCCAACACGCCCAATCATGGAGGAGAAGGCGAGTAGACTATGCCGGTACTCAGTAGGGTACAACTCCGTCGTGTACAGGTACAGCGACATAAACACCACAGATATAAAGAATTTGCCCGTCAAGTACAGCACCAGTCGCAGGACTGTCTGATCTAGAATTAGGGTAAACACAGTGTCAGCACAAGGAAACGATAAGGAGAATACTACATAGAATTAAGAGTATTAATGCCTATGGGGTTATGTAATTTTTTTAAAATTTTTAATTCAGAAACTACAAGTTTGTTCATAATGTACCTCTATGTAATGTGTCTCAAAGTCACCCTGATATCCTTCACTCAAGATCAACGATTCGGTCATTTATATCATATTATTATAATCATTGGGTAAACCGTGTTTATGATGCTATAAATCAATACATACACAATAATCTAGTTTAGATAACAAATCGATAGTAGAAAAAAAGAATAAGAAAAGAATCAGAGTTTTAACTCGAAGAAAAATTTCTTATTTATAACTAAAGCATATAGAATCATCAAAGATAGGATAATATGCTATGTGCTTAGACAAAGTAAAATCATGAAAGAAACACTTTTGCTGGTGATAGGATATTCGTATTCGACCGGATGGCGACCACCGTACACATGGTGCTAAAACCTGCCATAGTGACCCACACTCCGCGTGTCGTTCGCGTTCCAGGATCAGCCAGTGTACTTGCGGTTCTCTCGAGGGGCTTGCGGCATGACTTGATGGTTGGTTGTGACGGGTATGGGGGTATCCCTGTATCTGCATCAGTCATTAGCCTGTCTTGTCGCAAGCCTCTCGATTTGCTAATTTCCTCTTTGGATTCGGAGTGTGAAGAAGCATAAATAGGCCGGCATGATACTGACGACGACTGATAAACACAGTGTTTGTCAGTGGTCGCTAGTTTTTTTGGACTGCTTACCATCAGGTGCAGTGTACACTTAGCCGTGACCAGATAAAAGAAAACGATGAGAAGTCTGCCGGATTTCTGCTGCAGGATTAATTGGAACGGTGCAATCGACGTTCGCCATTGTTTACACTAAATCACAAGAACTGTTTTTCTTCAAATGTTGTTTCACACCTATAATTAGTAAGTAAACTGGACTGTAACCTTTATACTATATTTATTCTTATTGTAAAAGTCTATAAAATGTTGGTGTGTCATTTAAATAAATAAACTATTAGGTAACAGAGCAAATTCTGTATGCGTTTCGTGTCACAACTATTTGTATGCATTTGCGATGACATGTAACTAATTACCTGACACACATAGTCTAGAATAGCTAGGAGAATTATTTATTATATAAAAATGCATTTTTGGCAATAATCAAATTCGTGTTTTTAAAATAGCCTAGTCTATTTTCAGAATCATGTTAAGCTTTATTACGTTCCAATACAATTCTTCTATATTCGTTTTAGCGAGGAATTGAGTAATGAATCTGTTTACAATACATTGTCATCCAAAGTACTTTCTAAAATACATAAATGTAAAACAAACTCACCGTCAGGAATAAAAGCGAACGCAATGTTGCAAGCAGCACTCAAGAAGAAGCCAACAGAAAGAGTGGGCTTTCTGCCGATCCTATCCAAGACGAGGACTGCGGCGTAGGAGCCGGGGATCTCGATGGCACACGTGAGGATGTAGTTGAGGTGCATGGTGTCCGACAGGCTAGTAGAGTTGATGGTCAGCCCGTAAAACACGAACGTAGTGGTGATCCACCAGATAGGAGTGGTGCACACACGACGCAAGAGAACGGGAGATTTTATGACCGCCGTGACTAATGGGGGCCGTTCAACTTGATTCACCTAAATTTGATTTATATTGCAATTGAATCGGTCATTTCAAAAACCTCTTAAGTCACATTTTTTTCGAAAATGCTTTTTTTCCTGAAAATTGTTCATGTATGCACGTGTGATTTGTATGATTATGTATCGTAAAGTTATAAAACATGACAAATTAATACATCTGCAGCATGAGCAGGAAAATTTCTGACAACCGTAAATGTATTCGAACTCGATGCGCGTCTATGAAATTTGTATGAAATATTAACCAAACGTCATCAGTGTGCAACGAACTCGAATACATTTACATTTACATTAGTTTTTCGTGCTCGGGCTACAGAAATGTTAGTAATTTAATTTTTAAGTGTAATTGTCAATAACAAGCAAATAAAAATATGATAACTACGATTATTTTGGTTAAATTATATACCGCTAACTTTATTTCTTGCTAAAACAACATAAGTTAAGAACAGTTTTCAGGTTCTTTTAATTACTATTATTAATAAACTGTGAAGGTTATTCGATATTTAATTACTCAAACTCAAATACTATATTAAGCCTTTAGCTTTAAATTAAGTCTTTTAAAACTCATTTGTTTGTGCAGGAAACAGTTTGAAACTGATTCCTGAAAAAATCTAATTGTGTGACTTATGAGATTTTTGAAATTTTCAAAATTGTATCTAAATGATTTAATACCAATCGAAAGAATTTAATACCTAGTAACGTAAGTCTAAAATTACCAGTAACAAACGATAAAGAGTTACCAAAACGAGTTTATCCATGTATTTAGTATACAAAAATATATTAAAATATAAAAATAAAGGTTTATACTGAGTCATTAATCTAAGGTTTATACCTAAATAATTGATTTAGCGTTTGCACATGTCATAATATGCTTAAGTGCTTAATATTAAAAAAACATCATCATCATTTGCATCGCCTTCGCTTTACATTAAATTTATCTATATATTATGTACATTCTACGTACCTTCACATTAACTTCAGGGGAACTTAACAATGCCTGCAAGGTTTTATCACTAATTTCTTTTTTATTGAACCTGGCAGCTCTCTCCAACACAGTCCTGGCCTCTTCGTACTTATGCTTAGACAGTAACCACCTGACGCTCTCCGACATGGTCCAATAGTAGGTGATAATGAGGAAGCAGGGGATATGGAGAGTTATGATCATGTACCGCCAGGGCTCCACCAGCCAAGCGATGCCACCAAGGATCATCTGTCCGACGGAGAACAAAGATGCACAAGTGGCACTCGTGAACACACGGTATTTTGGACCCACGAACTCGGTTGCTGAAATTGAATCCATTCAATCATATAAGTTATATTACAATTAAAATCCGTATAGAGCATGTTATACATAATCATTTGAAAGTTTGTTCCAAAAGCAAACGGCAAATAAAGCACCTCTTACAATTAAAATTTTATTCTTGAATTTCTTATACGGACTATGATTAAGATACTGGTTAAAAAATAACTAAAGCCTTTATACCTAACTTAACAAATACTTTCAGATAATTAAAACATTCTCAACATACCGAAAATGTAAGCGGAACTGAACGCGCCTCCTCCAAGTGTGGCTTGGATGAGTTGGAAGGCCAAGTACATGGGGTAGTTGACGGAGAAAGCCCTGATGAGGCCAAATACCGCCATATTGAAAACACTGATGATGAGAGCCACACGCCGGCCGAATGTATCGGAGATATATCCTATGATGGGCAACACCAACAAGGTGCCGACACTGCTAAGGGTACCAGCCAAAGCTCGTAGCCATTCTTGACAACCTAGGTCGAACTAAAAAAGAAAATAGTAAATATTTTCTGCCCCGGTAGCGTGGTTGTATTTCGGTGCGACTATCGTTCTGAGGTCTCGGGTTCGATCTCCGGGACAGGCAAAGGGATATTGGATTTTTTCATATCATACCGGAGTCTGGAATTTGTGCCCAATATGGCGATAGGCTCGCCCCCTATCACATCTGGGACGGAACTAAGCTTGGAGAAATTTGGGTGTTCTAGTTCGCTAGTGCGTCTCTACCTACCCATTCGGGGATACAAGTGTGAACTTATGTTAGGTTATGTTTATTTATTAGTTTGACATTACAGATTTTGTTTGTATAAATGAGAAGAGTTAACTCGCATCTTCCTACAGAGTTACTTTCCAACATAGTAATAGCATTAAGGTAACCGTAGTTGTGTTGCTGGCTATCGAACAAAGCAGAGAAATATTGCGTGAATATTGATTTTCGTACACATTGCTCATACTCTTGGTTATCGAAATTAATAAATTAAGGTAATATGCCTAACTGAAACTTCGCTCTCTCTAAGTCCTCTGCTCTTACCAAGTATTTCTATACTCTACAATCTGTTTGAATTTAGATACTCACATCATATACAACGGTGTTATCCCGAGCATAAACGAAGCCGTCACAGGCTATTGTGTCTCTCTGGAACAGGAAGGCGGGGCAGTTGTCCAGGGAGCCATTAGCCAGTCCCGTGGGAGCGAACCGCTCACAGCTCGCGAACACTGAGTCCGTCTGGGGGATCGCATTTGGTAACCACGAGGGCTTGAAGGGTAGACTCTGTTCGTTTTCACCACACTCAGGTACTTGGCATCTAGGGACAAATAAATCTAGATGAGTTTAATAGATACTTTAATATGGTAGAGCCGTGTTCCAACTTATTTTGCCTACAGATTGTATAAATCGGATTTCTGAACGTAATCGTAAACGGTTTGTAAAGCCAGACTTACCTGTGTGGGATAGCAGCCGCCGAGAAAATGAACTCACTGAAGAAGGCGGACATCATGATCGGTACAGCGGCTAACAGAAGGCAGTAAATTGAGAACCAGCCGAACTGGCCGAGCTCGTTGACTAGTATATAGTCTAGGTCAACGGGCTGATCCTTCTTGCTTACTAAGCTGGACCGCGGTGCCTCAGCGTTATCCTCACGGTTTGCCATTTTATTTTTTATTTAATCGAAAACCTATATTCTCTTTATTTTAGCAGACACGGCCACCACCGTCGCGAACCCAAGCGAAACTTCTAATAATGTTCATAATTAATCAAACATCTTATTATCTTTTTGTGGCATGGCACAGTATTTAATTATTAATTTTTACGATAACGCTTTAGGTTTGATTAATTACGATGCCTGTGTTTTATGATCATAATTCCGTGAACGATATAATTATATAGAATAACTAGCTGACCCGCGCAACTTCGTCTGCGTATGTGAGAGGGTTGAAAGAGTGAGTCGTAGGCACCTATAGCACAATAATTCTAAAAGAGGTAATGGGATGATCTACTTCGGCCGTCAGTCACCCCGTCTCTCACACCGTCAGTCACACCGTCTGTCAAACCGTCTGTCACCCCGTCTCTTATCCCCCGTCAGTCACACCCTCTGTCACACCGTCTGTCACCTTGTCTGTCACCCAGTCGGTCACCCGTCTGTCACCACGTCCGTCACCCCGCCTGTTACCCCGTCTGTCACCTCGTCTGTCACCCAGTCTGTCACCTCGTCTGTCACCCAGTCGGTCACCCCGTCTGTCACCCAGTCTATCACCCCGTCTGTCACCATTTCCGTCACCCCGTCTGTCACCCCTTCTGTCACCCAGTCGGTCACCCCGTCTGTCACCCAGTCTATCACACCGTCTGTCACTCCGTCTGTCACCCCGCCTGTCACCCCGTCTGACACCTTGTCTGTCACCCAATCGGTCACCCGTCTGTCACCACGTCCGTCACCCCGCCTGTCACCCCGTCTGTCACGTCGTCTGTCACCCAGTCGGTCACCTCGTCTGTCACCCAGTCGGTCACCCCGTCTGTCACCACGTCCGTCACCCCGCCTGTCACCCCGCCTGTCACCCCGTCTGTCACCCCACCGGTCACCCCGTCTGTCACCTCGTCTGTCACCCCGTCTGTCACCAGTCTGTCACCCAGTCTATCACCCCGTCTGTCACCCCGTCTGTCACCCGTCTGTCACTCCGTCTGTCACCCGTCTGTCACTCCGTCTGTCACCCGTCTGTCACTCCGTCTGTCACCCCGTCTGTTACACCGTCTGTCACTCCGTCTGTCAACCCGCCTGTCACCCCGTCTGACACCTTGTCTGTCACCCAGTCGGTCACTCATCTGTCACCACGTCCGTCACCCCGCCTGTCACCCCGTCTGTCACCTCGTCTGTCACCCAGTCTGTCACCTCGTCTGTCATCCAGTCGGTCACCCCGTCTGTCACCCAGTCTGTCTCCCCGTCTGTCACCATTTCCGTCACCCCGTCTGTCACCCCTTCTGTCACCACGTCCGTCACCCCACCGGTCACCCCGTCTGTCACCTCGTCTGTCACCCAGTCGGTCACCCCGTCTGTCACCAGTCTGTCACCCCGTCTATCACCCCGTCTATCACCCTTCTATCACCCGTCTGTCACCCCGTCTGTCACCCAGTCGGTCACCCCATCTGTCACCCAGTCGGTCACCCCATCTGTCACCCCGGCTGTCACCCAGTCGGTCACCCCATCTGTCACCCCGTCATTCACCTCGTCAGTCACTCCGTCCGCCACCTCATCAGTCAGCCTGTCAGTCACCCCATCATTCCTCACGTCGGTCACCCCGTCAGTCATCCTATTAGTCACCCCATCAATCACCCCGTCAGTCACCCCTTAGTCACCCTACCATTCATCCCCTTGGTCAACACTAAAATATTTTTTCAAATCGAACCAGTAGTTTCTAAGATATGAAATTCCCCGCTAGCAGCATTATTCATTTTTGCTCCGCTCCTGTTAGTCATAGCGTGATGGTATATAGCTTCTAGCCATCCTCGATAAATGGGCTATCCAACACAAAAATAATTTTTCAATTCGAACCAGTAGTTTCTGTCTGAGATATAAATTTTCCCGATTTGGTAACATTTTTCATTTGTGCTCCGCTCCTATTAGTCAAAGCGTGATGTTATATAGCCTATAGCAATCCTCCATAAATAGGCTATCCAACACAAAAATAATTTTTCAATTCGAACCAGTAGTTTCCGAAATATAGTCTTTTCAACATTTTTCATTTCTGCTCCGCTCCTATTGATCATAGCGTGATGTTATATAGCCTATAGCCACCCTCGATAATTGGGCTATCCAACACAAAAATAATTTTTCAATTCGAACCAGTAGTTTCTGTCCGAGATATAAATTTTCCCGATTTTGAAACATTTTTCATTTCTGCTCCGCTCCTATTGGTCAAAGCGTGATGTTATATAGCCTTTAGCCATCTTCGATAAATAGGCTATCCAACACAAAAATAATTTTTCAATTCGAACCAGTAGTTTCTGAGATATCGCCTTCCGCGGTTTTAAACATTTTTCATTTCTGCTGCGCTCCTATTGGTCATAGCGTGATGATATATAGCCTATAGCCACCGTCGATAATTGGGCTATCCAACATAAAAATAATTTTTCAAATCGAACCAGTAGTTCCTGAGATTAGCGCGTTCAATCAAACAAACAAACAAACAAACAAACAAACAAACAAACTCTTCAGCTTTATAATATTAGTATAGATTATATTTTTAGCGGATTTTCAAAATATAATTTTTTCCTCATCGTCATTGACAGACTTTTTCATGGCACTACTGCTTCTGCAGTTTGTTCGGATTTTCCGACTTTCCTTTTTAATTGTACCGAATTGATATTTTCCGTATTTACCAATTTTCCGGGCAATTTTTCAAGATATTTCATCTTTCTTTCTACCTGCCCTTATCCCACCTTAATGTGGGGTAGGCGCAACACACTTTTTCAAGTGTGTTGCAGAAAGGATTTGGCTTAGTTTTTACGACCGGCTGCCTGCCTGACGTCGAACCCTTAGAGGGGTCCAGTCCCGGGCAAATTAAATTCGCTTTGCCCGATCTGGGAATCGAACCCAGGACTTCTCGGTGCACAGCCCATATATGCTGCCACTAGATAAAGGAGGCGACAAGTTCCAGTTATTCTTTATACCAAAATATTTTACCGGTTCTTGAAATTTTCCTTAAAAATACTCCTACTTATGGAGCATACGGCATGCTGTTTTAAATCAAGTTAAGTGTCTGAAATTCATATAAGTCATAATACCAATCTTTTACAGCTAATATACCTCTATACATTTATAACCGGTAATTTACTCGTCTGAATTTAGTGGAAAAAAAACATTTTGTTAATGCACCTTCCGATACAACATAGCAATATTATAACACTGATATACAGCTTATTTTATCGTTATCATAACACTGCCAAAAATATTTTAGTAGTCTCACGATATTATCAAACAAACACCCTTTAGCAATTTCGTAATATTAGTATAACATAACATAAGCTCACGCCTGTATCCCCGAAGGGGTAGGCAGAGGCGCACTAGCGAACTAGAACACCCACATTTCGCCGAGCTTAGTTCAGTCCCAGATGTGATAGGGGGCGAGCCTATCGCCATATCGGGCACAAATTCCAGACTCCGGGCTGATATGGAAAAATCCAATATCACTTTGCCCGACCCGGGGATTGAACCCGAGACCTCAGAACCGTAGTCGTACCGAAATACCACCACGCCACCGAGGCATAATAAATAATAAATAATATTAGTAAAGATTATAATATTTCCTCTAGTTACAGGTGGTAATATTTAATGATGATCCTATCCATATCGATTACGGCTACGACGGCCGCACACTGTTGCTGGGTGGTGACTGATGAGTTCTAACGTGGTTAACATTTAATAAATTATAACTGTAAAATGTTCTAACAGATGCTACTTGTAAAGATACCGTTCACGTAATTCTATGCGACATTTACAGGAGCTCTTTGCTGGAAATTCTTCTTTTGATTGTAATAATGATTGACCTGATTTAAAAAAAATGCTACTCAATGTATAACGGTGAAATAAAGAAATAAAGAAATAAACTTTATTCAGCCAATATCTCAGGCAAAACTGAGTGGGAAAGAACAAAAAGAATAAGACAGAATATGTAGCACTAAGAGATAACAAATTAGTTAATTACTAATTACGATAATTCTATTAAAATCAGACCATGTTAAAGAATGAGATATTCGTGAAGAGGGGGCTCTTAAATACACATTGATACGTTTCTGCATTTATATTACAGAAGCCAGCAATCACGAATTAGGTCACCTGATGTCAAATAATCTCCAGTTCTGATGAATTGGTTGCCTTAAAATCAGCGGAGGAGCTGTAATCGGTTATTCCAAAAAGTCTGTACTAGCTGACAACGGTTTCATGGGAAACCAACGACGCAAAGTTGCAACCGACTGTCAGTTGGGTAAAGCAGGGAAGTATATCGAGGAGTAGCAGTAAGAAGGTTCGCAAGCGGAAGGTCCTCTCAACTCACGGGCATATTCAAGATGCGTTAGATAGTTTCAAGTTTTTTTAAATAGCATATAATGTGGCAATATATAAAGGCTGTGGTTTTTGGTACTTTTTTTACACCAGTAGCCGATCCCGAAGTACTGGTAGAATTTAATATATAGGTAATGGGTAATAGTGATATATAGTTTACTTACTAAATAAAGATTTAAATTGGAGACAAAAGAGCAGACCACTCACCTGATAGTTGGCTCTCATAACATAACATAAACTCAGGCCTGCATCCCCAAAGGGGTAAGCGGAGGCGTATTAGTGAACTAGAACAACCCACATTTCGCCGAGATTAGTTCCGTCCCAGATGTGATAGGGGGCAAGCCTATCGAGATCTAGAATTTGTGCCCGATATGGGCAACAAATTCTAGATTCCGGGCTGACACTGAAAAATCCAGTATCAATTTTCCCGACCCGGGGATTGAACCCGAGACCCCACAGGACGATAATCGTTATAGACCGAAGCAAGCTGTCGCCCGTGGATATTAGCTATATTAGGAGCACAGCCATGCTGCTGCCCCCAGTCTAAGTACTAAACCCTCGTTTGAAAGGACATGTTATACCTCTAGAGTTGATGGAACTTAAGGAATTTCATTCCGTTTACAAGTCCGTGAGAAAGTGACCTCTGAAAACACACTGCTTCAAATAAAATTAGAATATTTCCTTATTGTTGGATAAGGACATGTATACCGTGATTGTACGTCAATTGGAATCGATATCTGATTATATTAGATCACGTGCCCTATCCTTCCTAATGCAATCGCGGAGTTATCTTGCAACATAAATACCATATTTATCAGTAACTGAATCATTTTGGAATTATATCCGTGAAGCTTTGCTGACTTAACATATAGTGATTATTTTGATAATTAAAATGCAGTTAGAATGAATATGAATAGGTACCTAATTGGTGTTTTGAATAAGTAACTACAAGATTCACTAGGGAGGATGCTCAAGACAGAGCGAAGTGGAAGCGTTTAAGTAGTAAGACAAAGCCTGGCAGTAGGCCGATAACGCCAGGCAGAAAGAAACAATAAATATAAGATCGTCTGGCAACTAGTTCATATAAATAATGATAAACCGGCAGCTTTGAGCTCAGGCTCAAAGTACTCAGGTACATCGTGAATAGATTTCCATAATCATACCCACTAATCTGAGGTGATCGTAAAATATATTATGATGAACTCTACACCACACCAATACCACCTCATTTCACGATTCTAATAAAAGCTGATTTTACACAAAACATTTTAGGTTTATAGGAAGTACTGGCGCCTGACCAGGAAAATTTCTGACAATCGTAAATATATTCGAGCTCGATGCGCGTCTATGAAATTTGTATGAAATATTAACCAAATGTCATCAGTGCACAGCGAACTCGAATACATTTACGATTGTTAGAATTTTCTGCTCGAGCCATTGATAGAGTTAAATCATTCATCCTTTTATCTTTTTAGATCCGTTTCGCCCAGAAATATAAATCTTTAATGGATTTACTAGTCTCATTCCCTATCAGTGGTTTATAATTGATAACAAAAAATTAAAATATTATTTATTATTAACTATTACAGGTCACTTTAGTTGTAAAGTATAATATTATTTACAATTATCACTAGAACTTAACATAACCAGTTATACATTACATAAATATTGGGCAATTTGTAAGGCAAGATCAACCAGCATTAGAGGTGAATGTGTAATTAAATAACACCTCGTTAACTTTAATTTCGTTTTCGCTTCTGGTTTCTACCGCTGTATCTTGGACTCTGGGCTGCCGATCATTTCTGCCTCCGCCAGGGTGTCGGGCATCTTGGTGCCGAGGGTCTCTGGCTGCGTGAGGACCAGCACTCCGGAGAGACAGCCCATAACACCAAACATTACCGAAGGGATACCAGCCCAGTATTCCATCTGGAAAAAATAGTACATTTTATAAATCAACAATATCGGGACCTACACCACACACACTGCCTTTCTATTTCTTCGCAGCAATCAAGAAATTTGAAGTGATGAACGGTAGGCACTGTAGAGTACTAAAATAAACCGCGATTGAGTAACTGGTCAACATTTTACCTAAAATACACTATTATGATTAATAGCATGGTTATACAATCAATTAATTCGACGATCTCCTGATTTATATTTTATATAATGGGTGATTTGTAGACACATCGGTAGTTTACATATTTTAAATAAAGCGTTAGCTCTATACTTCGTCTTAAATGGACATTCAAATAGGTAGTACATACGTTGTATATTCTGGCTACTCCCTTGTCGATATACATATATCAAAAACTTTCTTTAGTTAAAGTAGCATTATAACTTAGATGTTAGTATAATAAACATTGAAGGGACGTGTATACCGGGAGGTTCTGGGTTCAATCGTCAAGTCGGGCAGGGTGTTTTTCTAACACGATTTGCACGGGACTGGATCCCCAAGAAAGTGGTTGACGTCAAGCAGGCAGCTGGTCGTTAAACTAAATCAATTTTTTCTGCAACATGCTTGAAACTTTTGCGCTGCGCCCACATTAAAAAAGTGGGATTATAGCAGGTTGAACAAAAGAAGTAGTTTGTAGCGCTGAAGTGTTGGTAAAAAACCTTATTTAATGAAATCATTCTGGAATATGAAATTGCTTGCGGCTTGTATCAGGCACAATCTAATCGTAATTGTATGAGCATCGTCTGGAAACATTCATATTACTGGCTCGTTCGCCAGTGTCTGCTATAAAAAAAATATGAAGAAGTAATAATATCAGGTAGAACTTACCAAAGCAGGAGTGAGAGGAGCAGTGATGGAGCCGATGCGTCCTACCATGGAAGAGAAGGCGAGCAAGCTGTGGCGGTACTCGGTAGGGTACAGCTCCGAAGTAAACAAGTACAGTGACGTAAACACCACAGAGATACCGAACTTGCCCAGCAGGTATAGCACTAAGCGTAGAACTGTTTGATCTAGAAATAGTGGAAAACCAGATGAGAAAATAAAGCAGAATTCCACAATAAAAGAACTTACTCAATTATCATAGTAAAGAAGGTTGTTTGTTTTTTCTATCGACATGAGAATAAACGCACAATGTAAGTTGATATACTCTGTACACTTTTGGTATTTTAACCTAAAAACTCTGTCTAATATAAGTATGTTTAATCATTATAATATTACTTACGTAATATTTATTAACTATTCATTGCTATTAGAGGCTATTAGGATATATTTGAAGATGGAAATCTGGTCAGATCGTGTATAGTCAAAGCGGTTTCTTATCGGTTTTAGATTTTAACGTGAAGTAATGCTTTTTCCGTAAGGAAAGGCCAGATCGAGGAAAATGAAAATGAGTTTATAATTAAAACTGTTAGTTATAAATAGTAATATTTTAATATTGATTCCACAACTAACAACTAATTGATCGGTTAGGTAATGAATTATCATCAGCCAAAGGACGTTCATTACTGAATATGTTTCCCCCAAAAATTGTATCAGGATATTTTTATTCGTAATTCACATTTATCAATATAATTACCCACATAAAACTCATGATAAGTTCAACATAAAATATTTTAGTAGCACAATGTAATGGTCGTGTCCTTGTTCTAATGGCAGCATGTATGGGCTGTAAACCGGGAGGACCTGGGTTGAATTCCCAGGTCGAGCAAAGTGAATTTTCTAATTTAATTTGCCCGAGACTGGACCACTCAGAGGGGGTTGACGTTAGGCATGCAGCCGATCGTAAATACTAAGCCAAATCCTTTAAAAAAAGTGTGTTGCGCCGACCCCAGATTAAGGAGGGATAAGGGCAGGTAGAAAGAAAGAGTTTAGAGTAGCACTATGTAATGAAACTCACCGTCAGGAATAAAAGCGAATGCGATGTTACAAGCAGCACTGAAGAAGAAACCAACAGAAAGAGTGGGCTTCCTGCCGATCCTATCCAAGACTAGCACAGCGGTGTAGAATCCAGGGATTTCGATGGCACACGTGAGGATGTAGTTGAGATGCATGGTGTCCGACAGACTGGTGGAGTTAATGGTCAGTCCGTAGTACACGAACGTGGTGGTGATCCACCAGATAGGAGTGGTGCACACGCGACGCAAGAGAACTGGAGAATTTATGATCGTCTTCACTAACGCGGGACGTTCTTCTTGGTCCACCTGAGTTCCCGAAAAAAACGGTATTAAGAAATTACGGTAGAAAATAGAGTTGTTCTCACTTCTGAGAAACAAATGAGTACGAGTATGTTTTATTTTATGAAGTGGCAACAATAATATTTTCTATTAAATAAACATGGCTTAATTCAATTCTCATTCTAAACCTTTAACATACAGTTATGTGGTTCTTATTTCCATTTGCTCTTATCATTTCCATTAATCATGTTGCAGAAAGGACTGCTTACTTTATACTACCAATCTTCTGCCTGAGCTCTTCTCTGACAGTAAAAAAACACACCTTACCTATTGGGATTCGAAGCCAGGACCTGTCGGTCCACAGTCCCTGTATACTGCCACTAGACTCAGGGGCGATACTTAATTTTATACGTAGCTTTAGTATTGTAAAATCATTAACGGCAAACTGTGGCACGTTTTATATTTATCTGATAATACTTATCACTTTTTATAAGCTTCGAATGTAGTGACAAAAGTTTACGCGTCACAGTTACACGTCACAGTTTAATTAACAATTAAACCATTATAGATATTTATCCACGTTATTATAAATGGTCCATATACCTTCTCTGCAACTTCAGGGGGAGTTAACAACGCCTGCATGGTCTTGTCACTGATTTCCTTTTTATTGAACCTTGCAGCTTTCTCCAGAACCACCCTGGCTTCTGCATACTTCTGCTTAGACAGTAGCCACCTGACGCTCTCCGACATAATCCAGTAGTAAATGATGATGATGAAACAGGGGATATGGAGCGTCATGATCATGTACCGCCAGGGCGAGATCAGCCAAGCGATACCGCCAAGGACCACCTGCCCAACGGCGAACATAGATGAACAAGTCGCGCTCGTGAACACTCGGTACTTAGGTCCCACGAATTCAGTCGCTGGAATTGAATTAAGTAAAAAATATAAATTATTTACTTTTATATTAATCCTGTTAATTATACAGGCTCGTCGGAAGTTGGAATTGGTGGTGACGTTGGTTGGTGAACAGAATGACTACTTTTAACAACCATAACACTGCTACAGCAAATATTTCCACAGTTTGCACCTTGAAGAATTATTTAGCAGCACGCAATTGTATAAACAAGGCTTTTAAAATTATTATCCCAAGTTCAATGTGTTCATTTTCTCCTTCACGATGTGTATGATGATCTCACTATTATTTATTATTCGTTATTTTTTATTATTATTTATTATTCCAATTACGTAACCGTTAATAAGCTCAAATATTTGAAATAAAGTACTTTCAAAAGTAAATTGGATCGTACTGAAAAAAGTACGTATGCTTGAATTAAATGTCTACTCTCGCAAGCATTATTTGACGAGATAAGCATCTCTTGAATAAAATATATGTATATTATATTATAGACTTTATTATATTATATTATATATATTATTGTTTTAGACATAACTCTGTAAACTTACCGAAAATGTAAGCAGAGCTGAAGGTTCCTGCTCCTAGTGTGGTTTGGATGATTTGGAGGGCTAGGTACATGGGGTAGTTGACGGAGAATGCCCTGATGAGACCGATGAGAGCCAGGTTGAAGACGCTCACTATAAGAGCCACTCGTCGACCGAATCTGTCGGAGATGAATCCTACGATCGGCAACACTAACAGGGTGCCGACGCTGTTGAGAGTACCAGCCAGGGCTCGCAGCCATTCTTGACAACCTAGGTCGAACTGGAAAAGAAGAGAGTAAATTTTAATGGCGTCAACTAAAGCTTTTGTTTTATTGACAGGGAAGAGCGAACTAGTACACGGATTTCTTTATAACATCAACGCAACCGCAGATGTGAAAGATTTTTTTAAGAAATATTACTTGGCCGCGTTATAAGAGCTTACCTACAGCTTTCTATAACCCGATTTGCAGTATGTTAGTATTTTTTACCTTCTTGCACTTTGTCTTCACATCTAAACTAAAATGTGACTTATTTTAGCAGTATCCACAAGTGATTTGTTTTTAAATTGGTCCACGTATGACGTAGACATTGAACAAAGAATCCAAAGAGGAGTATTTTGGAAAATTTAAAGCAAACTAAGCATTGGAAATTTGTCGGATCATAAAGAAAATAACAATTTATGACCAAATCAAGCGCACTGACAATTGGACCGTGTTGCAGAAACTATCCAACCCACAAAAAGACAAAATAAATTGTTGCGACCAATATGATCCATTGATAGTTTACGTGAACATGTTGGCATCAATCACATTTTTTCTTTTTTGTGAGTTGGTTCATTCCTGCACAACACGGTCCAACAGATGCATAAAATACAAATCAATACAAAGATGCAGTACAAAAAAGGGTTTTAATACTGGTTATGTTAATCTACGACAGACGCTACCGGTCATCTGTAGGTCCTATAATTTTATAAGAAATCATATTTCTGTTCACAATTGAGCTTATTTGTCAAAAATCTTCATCTTAAATTACAGACAAAGTCTCGCATACACTTAACCTTCCAGTATGTCTATATCTTACAAACAAATACTCACATCGTAGACAGCAGTGTTATCCCGAGCGTAGACGAAGCCGTCACAGGGTATCGTGTCTCTCTGGAACAGGGAAGCGGGGCAGTTGTCCAGGGAGCCGTTGACCAGTCCCGTGGGAGCGAACCGCTCACAGCTCGCAAACCCTGAGTCGGTCTGAGGGATCGCGTTTGGTAACCACGAGGGCTCGAATGGCAGGCTCTGTTCATTTTCACCACACTCAGGTACCTGGCATCTAGAAATAATTTAACTTAGATGAGTTTAATAAATTCTTTAATATGCCAGAGCTGCGTGGTAACTTATTTTGGACACAGTGTGGACGACTGGACTTTGAATCTAGATACCAACCAAAACCAAGGATGTGTTTAGTAAGATCGAACTAACCTGTGCGGTATAGCAGCCACCGAGAAGATGTACTCACTGAAAAAGGCAGACATAATAATAGGGACAGATGCCAGCAGAAGGCAGTAGATCTGGAACCAGCCGAACTGGCCCAGCTCGTTGACTAGTAGATAGTCCAGGTCAATGGGCTTCTCCTTTTTGCTCGCCGAGCTGGTCCGCGGTGCTTCCGCTCTATCATCACGACTTGCCATTTTGCTATTTTTTTGAATAAAACTAATTTTCCTCTATAGGCAGACGCGGCCGCCGTCGCCGGGGGCGCAGCGTAAGTGAGCCTTATAATATTGTTCATTATATTATGGAACATCGCACTATCTGGTCTTTATAATATTGTAGATTAACTGAAAAAAATACGATAAGATCTTATGGTTGATTTATAACATTTTCTGTGGTTTATGACATTAATTCTATGAAAAGATAATTTGCTGATTTATTCATAATAGCAATAACTATATACTGTTTAGCGTTCCAAATAACGCATCTCTTTGATTTTATTAAAACAAAGAATTAGAAAAGCAGATAAGTAACTAATAAGCTCATACTAACTGACCTCTACGATAGTGCACCTGTTGCACGGCAACATGATAAAATTTTTTGCTTACGGGAATAGGTATTCCTTAAACAAGTATGACGAAGAATTCTCGTGGAGCATGATTGTTAAGTATAAGGCTTGTTTTTGATATTTACTAGTATTACTTAGTGACTGCCTCGGTGGCGTGGTGGTATTTCGGTACGACTACGGTTCTGAGGTCTCGGGTTCGATCCCCGGGTCGGGCAAAGTGATATTGGATTTTTCCATATCAGCCCGGAGTCTGGAATTTGTGCCCGATATGGCGATAGGCTCGCCCCCTATCACATCTGGGACGGAACTAAGCTCGGCGAAATGTGGGTGTTCTAGTTCGCTAGTGCGCCTCTGCCTACCCCTTCGGGGATACAGGCGTGAGCTTATGTTTTAAAAGATTTGATCAGTCTAACTTCGGATGATCTTCCAAAGTAACTTTTGTACCGTTTTAAATAAAATGTATTTACATTGAATTCCTTTATAGCACATGCTGGTAATTTACTCACGTTTTTGTGTCCAATAGGTATCATTATACATTATACTGATACATAGGTAGGTACTGGAATAATAACACTGATAAATTTTACAGCGCACTATATTATTGGTGACATTTCCGAGGGCAGATCAATGTTTTCCTCCCTTGAAAAAGATTTTCAATAATATATTGACGTCGCCAACCAGTTGGTAGATATGGGTGACTTGTTACATAGGAATTATCCTCTTCATTGAACTTATTCAGGATTAGAACATCTTTAAATGAATGGTGCTGTTCAACAAGCTTGTAAAAGGAAAATATGCTTGAGAAAGAGCGGTGCTAATGCATACAATACGACAAGTTGATGAGCCTATTAATTACATTGACATCGGCGAATAATTTGGTATGCAACCACAATTAATTGGTAAAATTGACATTGTATAATATCTTTCTAAGTTCTTCGAACAAACGTTGTGTGGCCCATAGATATCTGTTTCGGTTTTGTTTTCAGTTAGAATGAGCTGCCTTGACCAGTCTCCAGGGTAGTACTATGGTAGGAAATGTGACGTGTCAACTACCATGACACCGAAATCATACCATGATATTATTGGTACATCATCATCATCATCAGCCTCAGGACTTCTACTGCTGGACATAGGCCTCCCCCAAAGATTTCCAGATCGACCTGTTGGAATCGGCCTGCATCCAACGACTTCCTGCGACCTTTATCAGGTCGTCTGTCCACCTAGCAGCTAGACGTGCAAAGCTGGTACTGGTACAATAACTATTATTTTTTATTTCTTCTTATCATCTGATGCTACTAAGGTAAAACGTTACGTTTTCATTTCCACATCAAGGTATTTAGAAGTTCCTATTTAGTCGTTTACGTTATTTACAGACGGCTACATCCGTTTGCGTGATCATCTTTCAAGTTACTTGTGTAAACGGTAATATTAACCTATTGGTTGTGGCTGACTACTTCGGTGGCGTGGTTGTAGTTAGGGTACGACTACCATCCGGAAGTCTGGGTGTCGATCCCTGGGTCGGACAAAGTGATATTGGATTTTTCCATAGCATCCGGAAGTCTGGAATTTTTGTCCGATATGGCGATAGGCTCGCCCCCTATCACGTCTGGGATGGAACTAAGCTTGGCGAAATATGGGTGTACTAGTTCGCTAGTGCGGATCTGCCTACCCTATCGGGGACACTGGCGTGAGCTTATGTTATGTTTAGTAGTTTTAATCAGCCCTTAAAAATGACGAACTGCTGGGCAATTCTAATGAGAAGGTCTTCTTCATCCACACAGCGCTTATGCAACATCGTAGACTTCGCAGATTTTTTTGTAAAATGAGCTACCGATGTCATTAAAAAGCTTTATACTGACGTGGGTCTTAAATCATTAAGTAGCATCAATATGTCCATTATGATAGATCACGTGTTTATAATCCCATAATTAATAACACTATTGCATTTATTAACACAAATATTCGGATTAAGATACTATTGGCCTCAGCTACAGGCTTTATGAAGATTAGATAGATCAGTATTTCGGTATAACAATGTTTCTAACTGCGGTACTTTTTTTCTATCTGCAAATGAGGAAATGGACTACAATCAAAGACTTCTATGTATACTACTAGACTGGCTGTTCGGTACATAGAATGTGCGCACTAAGTCTCTGTTTATCGACCTCAACTGACTATAGAAATCTGCCCTTTTCCTTAGCCGTGAAACGTCAAACACTCGCCGTCATGTGCCACAATTTTACTTCGAAACAGCTTGTCTAGTAAATACATAGAAGTCTGACTACAATACACAAATGGGTCTGATGCCGAACTAAAAATTCAAAGAAAATTCATTGACAACGTCAGGCAGAAATTTGTCTCCTGATATTTCACTAACAAAGACAAGAGAATAGTGAGGGGCAGAGTCACGCTGACAATTATATCTTCAGCAGAAATAGGCGCGACTACTTCAATACCTTTATCAATATCTTACTGAAAATCTATATTAGGTAATAGCTCGCCGTTACCTTTCCCAAACCTCCTCTTATTCACAATCTCTATACCCTTTCTTAAAGATCACCAATGCACCCGTTTTTGTTTTGCTACTTGTTGTGCTTGCCTGTGAGTTACATCGGCCCGGCGCGGCGCGGCGGCCGGCAGCTATAAATGGAGTATGAGAAAGTTGTTATTGATTTTAAATGTTCATTTTCGAAGTCGGTTTTAATACTTGTTTTTCTTATTCTTAATGTATTACATGCTATCGAATGCAATCGTGTAGTTATCATGCAATATAAATATTGATTAATATTTTATGACTTTATCAGTAACCAAATTATTGTGGATTAAGTACAAATAAGCGTGCAGGGTTTTCCAAGGTCATCGAATTTCCAATATAATTTAATCTAAATTATATTTATGTCATATAAACAAACACAAGTGTTACTAAGCACTAGGCTAAGGCGACTGCCATACACATGGTGTCAAAACCTACCATAATGACCCATACTGCTTGTGTGTTTCGCATTTCAGGACCATCCATTAAATCCGGTTCTCTCGAAGGGTTTGCGAATTCACTTGATGGTTGGTTGGGGCAAGTATGGGGGTACAGCACTTTGTCTCTGCATCGGTTATTGGTCTGTCTTGTCGCTTGCCCCTCGATTTGCTCGTTTCCTCTTGCTCGAAGTGCGAAGAAACATAAATAGGCCGTATGATATACCCATTGTTTGTGGGTAGTCGCTGGTTTCTTTCTTCGCACTGCGCTTATCCTGAGGTGTAGTGGAGTCACGTTACCATGTTTGGATAAAAAAAGAGAGCGCTAGTCTAGAATTGTTTTCATTTGGATGACAATGAAAAAGTAAAGGGTTCGGCTATTTTTCAAGGCTTTGGAGACAGAGGGTTTTGCATAGGGAGCGTTTATGTTCAGAAACAATATTAAAAATTCTCATTTATCTTGCATAGATTCGAACTTGATACCATTGTTTCACAGTGGCGGTGAACATTACAGTCCCCCCTAGATAGTAACTGTAAAAACGAAACACACTCCTCCGTTTCGTTTAACTGTTAGGCTCTAGATAGATTGCATTTCACTAGACTCCTTTGCAGTTTGAATGCAGTTGAAATGCAGTCCATCTATCTATATCCGTAGCGATTATTGGTCGACGTAATATCACAAGATGTATCAGTCATCACACGTTGATCTTTCGACCAATCATACGTCTATGGACCTATCACTGTTAAACAACACGGAGGAGTGTTTTTCGTTTTTACGGTACATTCTCGCTCTCCTGAACCAAGTCGCCATAATATGCTCTATCAGTATTAGCTAATGTTATTCCGCGAAATTAAACTTCAGTTATAAAATGTAACTTATTTAATTGTCATTACATCTCTAAAGTTATAAAATGTTACAATTATTATCACTAGGACATTACATACATTAATTTTCACATTACTTAAATCTTATTCAAGGTATGAGGCATTGTTCAGATGTACAGTGTACCTGCGGTTAACAGTTCAGGAACTTTATGCTATAAGTAGATACGATGTAAAAGTTTAAAAATGTAGAACTAGAATATTATAAATAATCACAGGTTTAAAAACTTAACAGACCGACTTCAAATCAGAGCGTGACCAAATTTATATGGGTCCATCCTTGAAAGGAGCTCTATCGAACGCAAAAATAATTTTGAAGATCGGTCTCCATTCGGCGGAGTTATCGAGTACCATGTATTAAAAAAAATACAGACGAATTGAGGACCTTCTCCTTTTTGGAAGTCGGTCGAAAACGGCCCTACGGGCTACATTATAACCTGGGAAAATATTTTTATCCTGGGAGGAGCCGTGAGGAACAGCTTTTTGTTACACGTTTATGACATTTTAGCAATAAAATCAGGCGCAAGCGCATACTCATAATACTACTAAGTTTTTTTTATTGCCTACGAATGCGGACGAGCAGGCGCGGCGGCCCACCGGATGGTAAGTGATTAACGCCATCCATGGACTCCGTCAAGCCGCTGCCTACCGTTAAATGACTTTTCGTCATTAATGACTAGTGGTCGATCACAACAGTCCTCCACGCGACATCTAGTCTACAATAATGTCTGTGGTTTGTTTGGAGCGCGGCGCAACGCTGATGTTCTCTGCCTGCGCGACTGTGTCCGGCAGCCTGATGTGCAGCGTCTCCGGTGTGGCCAGCATCAGCACGCCCGAGATGCACGCCATCACGCCGAACAGCAGGTACGGCAGCGCCTCCATCACCGACATCTGACGAACGAAACATTGAACTGTCAATACTGATTTCTTAAGTTTACGCGAATGTTATACATTGAAATAAAACTATTTTTACGGATTTTATCATTATTTGGTTTTAATCTTTATGCCCGACGTTTCGGTCCAAAGCCTTCAAAACATCTGGAATAAAAATTATAACTAAATCGTGATAGAATCCGTAAAAATAGTCTTATTTCAATTGAACTGTCAACTTAATTTAGCAAGTGCAGTACGTTACTAACAATTTTTGGAAAGAGTAAGGCTAGAATTTCCGTTTTTATCTATTGAACTGGTGATGGATTAATATAGTTTCAAAATAATCAATTCTTATAGACACGTGTCATGTTTATTTATACAATTTAATTGACCAGCACCAGTTGACAATAAAATATATAACATCTTTAAAAGTGATGTAAAATTAATGAGCGTAAACGAAATATAGTTTAATCAAAGTCGCCAAAGACCTATTCTCCCAAAGTGTGGACTCTAGATTGCTTGCGTGGAGTTATCATTACTGTACTGCAGTTATTAAAACTAATTTGTGCTACTATAAAATGCTACTACTTACTCGAGTGTATGTAATACTTCATATTGGTACCTAAACTATTAATTGAGATACTTCGGTTATCGGGCTACCACGTCTACTTTTCCGCATAATTAATTCTATGTTCATTCCATTATTATTGCACGACTTGTTATACGCTTGTGTTTCCACATGAAGAAAGCATAATTTTCAATACCTCATCGAGCTTCACTGCTCAGTGCCATATTAAGCTAGCTACTGTCTACCCACCGGCGATAAGAGTTAGCAATGACAAAAGTTTACATTTAAAAACTCACACGTAATAAGATTTGCATAAACGAGACAATCTATCTTTACTAACTTTTAATCTATCTACAACATCTATTTAGCTAAGTCTAAGTCGGGTACAGCATCTGCTTTGGCTACATGTACATCCAGTACAGCATCTGTTTTGGCTACGTCTACATCGGCAATAGCTTCTGTTTAAGCTACATGTACTGTAGATAGTAGCTGGCCGACTGACCAACCAACAATGGCGTCTGGGGTGCAAGCATGGCCCCCGTCCTGCCGATCGCCGAGCAGATATTCATGAGCGAGTGCCGCGCTACTGTTGGGAACAGCTCGATCGTGTAGATGTAGATTGAGGCGAATATCATGCTGATTGATAACTTCCCCAGCATCTGCAGGAACATCACCCAGCCAGCTGCCGACCCGTGATTGTACCAGTTTAATTTATCTTTTTTTTAATAGAAAATTAGAGTCGAGACTTACTGTTACTTGAATATCTATAAAAAATTATGTTATTTTACTTTGTAGAAAATAATACCCTTCGTTTTGGGTCGGGGATTAAAAATACTATAGCTCAGTTCAAAATCAGTTATCAGACGGCTACTAAGAATATAAATAGGTGATGTGTAAGTAGATCAGAAAACCCCTTTTCGTCAAAGTTTTTCCTATTTTCAATGGTCGATGGTATATCCACGTTTCATTGGATCAAGGCATTGGTTTTTATTTGGCAAGCCATTCGTTTGCTTACCTTATGTATATAACCTTTACCTACCTTAGCTGTTAGAATAGAATACTGACCAATAAAGGCGTTTGTGGCGCGACGATGGATCCTATACGTCCCATCATGGAGCAGAAGCCGAGGAGGGAGTGTCGCGCCTGCGTGGGGAACAGCTCCGACGTGTAGATGTATATGCTGCTGAAGGCCATACTGATGCACAGCTTACCGACCATGTTCAAGGTAGTCTGGAGCCACATCAGCGCTGTGGAGAAACCACTGTCTAGCTACGTTCTACAAGATGATGCTTACTGCTACAGAGGTGATGATTTGAATTTATTGAATGGCAACAGCAGGGTGAAAGCTATAGACATATATGTATATCATGACCAAAAACATGGATTATATTATAATAATTGGATTTGATACGATATACATATACGAAAACAAAAACGAAATAAATACAATGATACTAAACAGTTTTAACTATATTATACTTACTGGATGGAACAAACGGAAGTGCGATGAGAGACGCCCCGCATATGAAAAAGGCTGTCATGATGGAGCTTTTCCTCCCGAACCTATCCAGGGTAAGTGTACTGAGAACGTATCCTGGTATCTCCACTAGGGAAGTGAGAATATAGTTCACGTAACTGTTTCCAGCTAGCGACACTGAGTTTATAGACAATCCGTAGTATACAAACGTCAGAGTTATCCACCAAAATGAGCACACGAGTAAGCGAGTCATTATCGTTTTAGACTTTAACACTTGCATCACCAGTGACTGCTTCTTCACCTCGTTTGAAGAGGCAATAGGCTCTTGCTTAGTTTCCTCTCCAAGACTACTTTCATCTGTTAAGACCTTTATTGATTCTGGGGATAGTTTCTTCTTATTGATAGCAGCAGCTTTGAAAATGATTCTAGCAGCTTCTTTCTTCTTTCCTTTACTGAGTAACCACCTCACACTCTCCTCGATTAAGAAGCAATAAAGTATGAAGAGGATTGAAGGGGCGTAGATGACAAGGTGCAACGTTCTCCAGTAAGGAAGAGCCCAAGCTACTAGAGCAACCACCACCTGGCCAATGGCGAACGTACAGGATATAATGTTACCGCCAATCACTCGACGGTTCAGACCAACCATTTCAAGAGCTGTAAAAGAAGAAAAATCAAATTTAAATATAAAGGATGTCATTTAGGTAACATCTAGTACAATGTTAATCCTATTTACAAAGTATAATATCAGACAACGTAGCCTTAGCATAATTATGGTATACTTGTAATCATGTTTTGTTTTTATCATTTGAAATTACTTTTGGCTATGTAAATTATTACTACAAAACTGTCATCATAAAATGTGCCTTTTACTCACATTCTGATTGCCGATATTATTATGCTTGACACTAATAAAAGAAAGATTATACTCACTTAGAACCACAGCAATTCACAGCATAATCGTCAGAGCAAATAACAATAAGTATGAACAGGCAGGTATAAGGCAAATAGGACGTATGAAAGGACACGAAATAACTTGAAAGGTTGTAACTTGCGGTACCTCTCATCCCAAGTCCACATATATCTATGTTGTTAGTGGTATTGTGAGACTGAAAGTCTATGGTAGGTCGTTATACAAATACAACACAAAACTATCTTTGAGGAAGCAATGAAACTCGAGTTAATGAACATAAACTTAAAAAGCTTACAGAATCCAAATCCAAAAGGATCTAATACATTGCATGGTGCTGAATTCGGAAATAGTTGACGTTCAGAGGCAGACATTCGTAAAAGCTAAGTCGGATCCATTCTGTAACATGCTTGAAAAAGTGTAATGTCCCTACCCCACTTTAAAACGGGATACAGATAGGTAGAAGAATAAGGGAATTAAGGCTGTAGTCTTATACAATCTTCTAAAGCGTATTACCAAGAATGAATCCAGTGCTGTAGACTCCGGAGCCGACTGTCGCCTCGATGAACTCGAACACCACATACATGGGGTAGCTGGTGGAGAAGGATCGCACCACGCCCATCACCCCCGCCGCCACCGCCGTCATGATGAAGGCAGTGCGCCGACCGAACCTGACACATCAACCACTTATTGACACTTATTTAACAGCCTCCATGGCACAGCGGGCGAGTAGCGTGCCTTGATTTTGTTTTTAAACAACTTCCAATAAGAAAGGAACAATATAATATTATTTGTTACGAAATACTGACTGACGGACTGCCTCCGTGGCGTGGTGGTATTTCGGTACGACTACGGTTCTGAGCTCTCGGGTTCGATCCCCGGGTCCGGCAAAGTGATATTGGATTTTTGCATATCAGCCCGGAGTCTGGAATTTGTGCCCGATATAGCGATAGGCTCGCCCCCTATCACATCTGGGACGGAACTCGGCTAAATGTGGGTGTTCTAGTTCGCTAGTACGCCTCTGCCTACCCCTTCGGGGATACAGGCGTGAGCTTATGTATGTATGTATGGTACTCACGAATCAGATACGAAGGCAGTGATGGGCAAGGCAGCGAACACTCCCGCGCTGTGGATGGTGCCCACTAGGGTGCGCTTCCACTCCTCGCACGCCAGGTCGAACTGTAACATAGAGAACTTATTGTCATGAATGATGATCCAACGTCAACATGACCTAATTTTGTTATATTCATCGTACTTAAAAGTGACTAAGACACTGATGTGGATCTTGAAAATTAATCATTACGTCTTCTATGATCTTCGACAAATGTAAACGAATTTATTTGAAGGATAGTATTATACATTAAGATTTGGTAATGGTATACGAAAGAAAGTTGAAATGGTTCAAAAACTCCACAATAGAACAGCAAACACTCACAATCACATGATTTATTTTTTGTTTAATAAGGGTTGTATTAATAGCGCTCCTTACCAAAACTTTCCGATAAATGACGTTTAAATATTAGGAACTGCCTCGGTGGCATGGTTATTTTTCGGCACGACCACCAACATGAAGTCTCGGGTTCGAACCCCGGGTTCCGCAAAGTGATATTGGATTTTTCCATATCAACCCGGAGTTTGGAATTTTTACCTAATATGGCGATAGGCTCGTCCCTATCTCATCTGTGACGGAACTAAGCTCGCCGAAATGTGGGTATTCTAGTTCGCTAGTGCACCTCTGCCTACCCCTTCGGGGATACAAGCGTGAGCTTGTTATGTATTATGTTAAATATTAGAAAGTAAACATAATAATATATTGTTAGGAATCACTTTTAAAGAGTTTTTATTAATTTATCAAAAGAATAAACATAAGAAACCATGAATAAAATATGCTATGGCTATGGGATACATTTTATCGTCCGTGTTTCACGCATAACAGTAGGTACCCGTGGATAAATTGTTGATAATAATACTGCATTACAATGCAAAATAGAAATTCCATAACACTATTATGATTATAAAAGTACAGTAACACAGTAACTACATTAACAATATTAACTAGAATCACAATCATGAATGGCAGAATGTTTTATAAACATTGCACATTTTTGTCTAGGTGTCTTTTCACCTGCCCTTTTTCTATGCTTAGAGTCCGCACAACATATTTTTACGCCTATTGTCAAGATGCTACGGCTTAGTTGTTACAACCAGCCGCCCGCTTGAATTTAATTACTGCAAGATGCAGTCCCGAGTAAATCATGTTAAAAAACACACTTTTCTCAATATGAAATCCGAACCTATAGTAGGATTGCTAATTAAACGGAGTAAACTGACAGATCGAAATGTCACTTTCCAAAATAATGTTGCTTACTTCCCAAACATAGTGATTGATCTAGTTCAATATTTATCATTCAAAGAAACAAAAACTCAGCACTACCTTGCAAAATTATAATTAGCAATAATATTAGCAATCGTACTATAGGTACCTATTCCCGATCTCTAGGTCATATAATTATGCTGCTACTAGACTAAACATGCTATAAATTTTTGTTTACATGCCAAAACAATTAATAGACAAAATAACAGCATCTAATTTATGAGACATTAGAAATTGTCCCTTTATCCGTTGATTATCATTTTCGTCCGACTTCAAAAAGGAGAAAGTCCTCAATTCGTGTTTATTTTTTATGTATGTTCCCCGGTATCTCCGCCAAATGTGGACCGATTTTCAAAATTGTTTTTGTGTTCAATATAGCTCATTTCAAGGGTGGTCTCATATAAATTTGGCCACGATCGGATACATTTTGAAGTTGTCCGTTAAGATTTTATTACCAAAGTAATAAATACTTTAATACCGATATTAGTAAATAAAACGCATATTCATGTTAATTAAAAATGCTTTATAATCATTATAATCTACATGTCGACTGCTTAATTTGATAATTAATTGTTCGCAAAACGTTTAGCATTGATAATACAAATCGTGATAACTGATCAAAAAATATAATCATTAGGTTTCCATTACATGCAAATACACGTGAAGTGGTATGTAAACAATAGCGTAGTGGGGCTGAGACCGATTATTAAAGTAGAGGTCACCGGTTCTATTAAAGCCCGGAGAGCAAGAAAGAAAAGGAAAAAATATTCAACGGTACTATCGACTTTAACGGTGATGGAAAACATCGTGAAATATCGATGAATAAACGATTCTACGTACTACACAATTTTAACTATTTATAAGTATAATCACCCTTCTTTTTGGTAGCAGGCTAGGCTCATAAAGGAAGCCCGGATTAACACTTAATAAATTATCTTGTAAATATAAAAAGATAATAATATTATTATATAAGTACATAATACATCTGAAGCGAAAGTAAGTTAATCCATAATATCATAATTAAAAATTATAGATTCCACTTTAATCCGTCACTAAAGTAGTGTACGCTACTTTAGATAGTGTGCTGTCGATATGCTTA
Organism: Clanis bilineata; assembly: GCA_036417725.1. Classification (NCBI taxonomy): domain Eukaryota; kingdom Metazoa; phylum Arthropoda; class Insecta; order Lepidoptera; family Sphingidae; genus Clanis; species Clanis bilineata. Next base: position 430,286 of record CM071159.1, read on the forward strand.
ATACTAGACTATAAATAGCCTTTGTTAGTTCCGCTCCCATAAAAGTCTTTCGAATACAATCTGGTGCGCCTTTGTCAACCCAGAATAATTAAGGTAAACAGTTTTCTAAAATTAATTAGCGATTTTTAAAATAGTTTTAGTTCCAAATATTAGCGGGAAAGGCGGTGTTTCTAACGTGGTTTGCCTAGGATTTGATCGCCTAGAGGAAGGCTGACATCAGGCAGGCAGTTAGACGCAAAAACTAAGCCGAATCCTTTCTCAATGTGCTTCAGAAAATGTGTTGTACCGACTCTACATTGAGGTAGAAGGAAAGTCCTTACCGTAGCGACAATAGTATGATTGGTCTCGTACACCCACGCTGAGCAGCGCGTGGTGACATTAGTTTGGAAGCTGTTGGCGGTGCACTCGTTGTCGATCGGCTGGTACCGCTCGCACCGACCCCCCGACTCGGGCAGGGCCCACAGCCCCCACGAGTCCGTGTCGAACTCCGGTGGGGATGACTCGCATTCTGGCACTTTGCATCTAGAATAGGGGGAAGGTAACATTTAATAATCACAAGTTTAAAAACTTAACGGACCGACTTCAAATCCGATCGTGACCAAATTTATATGGGACTACCCTTGAAACAAGCTCTATCGAACACAAAAAGAATTTTGAAGATCGGTCCACATTTGGCGATGATATCACGTAACATACATAAAAAAAAATACAGACGAATTTAAGGACCTTCTTCTTTTTGGAAGTCGGTCGATAACAAAAAAACTTGGAATATAAGTACAGCGGCCTGAGCAGGAAAATTTCTGACAACCGTAAATGTATTCGAACTCGATGCGCGTCTATGAAATTTGTATGAAATATTAACCAAACGTCATCAGTGAGCAGCGAACTCGAATACATTTACATTTACTTTAGTTTTTCGTGCTCGGGCTACTGATCTAAGTATGAGTACTTTAATAGTGGCTTCGTCAATAAAATAAGTGAGATGTAACTAAATACCAAATTCTTTTGTAGTTCCTTAACTCATAGCTTATGTAAAATATAACTTTCCTTAACTGCAATAGTCGAAATATTTTGTTCTTTGCTACTCAATCATGCGTAAAATTACAAATATGTCGAATAGATAGATTTTAATTTATTCGTCGAAACCAGCTCTTACTTTGACACTCGATTCGATTGTGATTTCGATTTAGTTTCATTTATTGACTTAAAATTCCTAAGAAATCGACTTTTAAAGTGCGCTAATGTTGCATAATATTCGAGAACTTGTCTTTTGGTGATTTTTAACGTGACATTAATGCTCTTTTTAACTCGATTTCGGTAATTTTTTAAGTCAATAAATGAAACCGAATCGAATTCAAGTTCGAATCGAGCCTCAGGAGTCACCCCTCTCAAATGAAATTGGCTGAGATACTGTCATATATCTAGAATTCTAGATCTAAACCCTATGTAAATTAGAATTTGGTCTCTCAAGTCAACTTAACCAAACATACCATCTACATTTAGTCATTGTGTAAATTATTACAATAGCTTTCTAAGCGAGCGTATTCAATTCCAAGACAATGTCAAGGACAAATCATGAAGAAGGAAAACAATATGCATTCAGATCGCACAGTGTTTACGGAAGTACTGCTTCAATCAATGAGGTGCATTAGGGCGAGGTATTTTTGTGACCTAAAACGAGGTCATCTGAGGAACATATCTTCCTTGTATCGCTGTGGAGTCTGGGAGGTATTGTCTTTAATTATAGTAGTTAGGAATTTCAGATCTATTGTGTGTCGATAGGAACTGATTTTAACGCTTTGTAATTTTTTGCTAAATTGGGAATGAAACGCTACCTTTAACGAGAGTGATTTTCATTGTAGTAGGTATTGAGTTGACATTTTTAACCACAGAAGCATTATTATTTTTATAATTGTTTTAAAATATAAAGCTTTTAGGATTCGCTACAGTTTTAAATAAAACGTTGAAAATGTTTTTACGCTTAAGGTTAATGGCACATGGAGTTCAAAACTGCGAGCTCGGGTAAACGAAGCTAACTTAGCTGAGCTATAATAGCTTAGCTGTGTTGTTCGCGGTATGGAATGAACGTGAAACTATAGCTATATCATGAGTTTTTTGACATTTCACGCTAGCCACTTGTTATTGATGTTTGACGTTATCGATCTCGTAAAATAATTTGTATGACAAACATCGATATATAAATTACCTAGGGACAGGAAAGGAGTGCTTAAGCACTCTTTTTGCATACAGTCCGACGCCGATGGAATTCTAAATTTCAAAATTCAAATTTAAGAACGCTTGCTCATTACGTTTAAAAAGCTACTTTATTACACGTGCATAGGGTTATATTTGTGTTGATTTAATTAGAACTTGTGATCTTTTTCTTTGTTTTATTGCTGAGACCACCTTTTAGGAGAATATTTGCAAAGAACTGTGCATCTAGGGTATATTATATTGATGATGACAAACAATAATTTCCCATATAGAGGCGTTTGGGTGTTTGTCATACAAATATTTTACGTAATCGCTAGCGAAAATGTATATAAAATCATATTTGACCTCTCTGATGTAAATAAAATCATATTTGAGCTACTGAAGACACCATTGCTATATGAACTAAAAGTAAATGAAATTATAGTATTATTCACTTGCATTTAGCACGCGGTGCGCCTTCACTTAACTGTAGTTGCAGGGACAGGTGTGTGGACGCCCTATAATCTCTATTCTCCACCTATAGCTTGGGATACATTTCAGCTTAACAATGCTTAAGTACATAAGTGTGTTATTTATATTGTGTGCTATTTATTTAGGTCAGGGCCGGGCAGTACAAGTGTGTCAGATCAGAATCCAGACTCATAACGACCCGCATCCTGTCTGCAGCGCTTTAAATGTTTTCCGTAACTGATCTTGCAATGGAGGTCGCTTGTTCCGGGTTTATTCAGTTACAAGTAGACCTATCATCTATATACTATCCTGAATATGGTATAAATTCTCAATAAACAAATTAACTCTAAGGTTTGTAGATTGTAAGTATTTTTTTATAGCTGTCCTTATGTCCAATGTATTTTACTACACACTTTTTAAGCATGTTATAGAAGAGATCCTTTGCCCAGACAAATTGATATTAGTATCAATTCCCTTTAATTCAAATGGGAACTCATTAAAAACCAAAGACTTCTGGAAGTATACCTACATAGAAGTGTTTGTTGAATAGTTATAATAAAACCAAGCAGTTCAATAAAATGTTGTCGCTACAATTGTACACAATATAGCCATTTTACTGGTTGTTAAAATACGTAAGTGTAAAACATAAGAAGTGAATAAGGAAAAATCTGCAACATCCAACAGATTGCATCTAAATATCAACTTCCCAAGGATTATGATCTTTGATAATTAAATACATCTAGACTTTGCAAACATAAAACTACTTTTATTTTTTTGTAGTTATCTACATTTTGTAGATCAATCGTATGTATGGAACATCATATAAAATATTATTATATAAGTGGTAGAGCCACGCTGTAGACAGTAGCGTCTACAGCACAAATGGGCTGGCTCGACCGGTTTGATACAACTGTCTGACAGAAAACCGACGTAAAGTGGCAGCCCGCTGTCGCGTTTCGTTTGGTGAGTGAGATTTCCGGTGGCCCATTCCCTCTTTTTCCCAATCCAGTTTCCCTCCTCCTCCATTCTGTCTTTTTAGGTTGGCAACACACTCACGATTCTTTTTATGTCTTGGGTGTCTATGGGCGGTGGAGATTACTTACCATTAGGTGACCCATCTGCTCGTGGGACTTTCAGTGGGACGTGGGAATACAAAGTTATTTATATTAGACACAGCCTCCGTGGCACACCACGCAACGGGTAAGCAGTCGGCTGTAAAGCGAACGGTTGTGGTTTCGAATTTCAACCCTCCGCGCGGAGACAAATGTTTCTGATATCCACAATTTTAAAATATAAAGAAACCTTTCATCCCCTAAATGAGTGTAACGGAGGATGAAAGTTTGTATAGAGAGAGACTCATACGCAGCCGTAGCCGCGATCAAAAGCTAATTATATTTCGACAAAAAGTTTTTTTATCCGGGCACGGCAAAGTGACTACACTGCACTTGATGGTAAGCGTAGTGCAGTCCAAAAAAAATTGATCACTAGGCACTGACAAACAATGAGTTTATCAGTGGTTGTCAGAATCATGCCGGCCTATTTATACTTCTTCATACTCCAAATCCGAACAGGGAAGAAGCAAATCAAGGGCCTTGCGACAAGACAGGCGGATGACCGATGCAGATATAGGGATACCCACATACCCGTCCCAACCACCCATCAAGTCACGCCGCAAGCCCCTCGAGAGAATCAGAAGTACACTGGCTGATCCTGAAAGGCCACACACAAGGAACCACACACGGAGGCTGAGATCTATAGAGCGAACTACGACTAAGTCTAAGTCAAAGTATTGAACTCAGTGAGGATTTGGAATTGTTATATCGATTGGATTTTATTTTCTTGTTGTTCACCACTGTCTACTTCTCTATTGTTAATTATTTCCATACAAAGGTTGTCTGGAAGAAATCGCTTTAAGCGATAAGACCGCCCATTGTGAACCATAGATTAAGCGCTATTGTATATTAATGTTATTTTTATTTTAAATGGTTTACAATAAAGAAAAAAAATATGTAACGAACTCAGTGAGGATTTTGACTTAATCCGAGTCATTTTTTACAAGAAAATCTTTGCTTAGTCTGTCTGTCAGTCTGTTTTTCTTGTAAAAAATTACTCGGACTAAGGCAAGGTTCGATATAACAATTCCAAATCCTCTCTAAGTTCGGTACTTTGACTTAGACTTAGTCGAAGTTCGCTCTATAGATCTCAACCGAAGTGTAGGTCACTATGGCAGGTTTTAGCATCATGTGTACGGTGGTTGCCATCCGGGTGGATACGAATATCCTACCACCAACAAATGCAGAAGTTTAATGTACCACGAAATTATGACTCACAAGACAACGCGACAATGTATTACAAATCCACTTTCAAGTAGCTATTACAAGTAGGATTTATGTTCGATGCGAGGATGGACATTTGTCACCTCTATGATAGAGAAAGTTTGCTGTTTAAAGATGCATTAGACCGGAATATTTGCGCAGTTTCACCTTACACGATTCATCTGCTGTTTTTTGTTAAAAAAATTTTACACCTGATCGGTATAGTGGCAATGAGGCTAGATCCTCAAGATGGGGTTTTTCGTATAGCAGTTAGTCGTAAAAAAGAAAGCCAAAACTGCTTTGTAAAAAACTGTATTGTGTCGACCACATGTTGAAGAGTGATAAGAGCGGGTAGAAAAAGGTATTGTGGCAACTTATTTCAGCTGAGAAATTGGCTTCGATCGGTCGTTATCCCATTCAGTGTATCACACTTTTTTAAGTATATTGCTCAAATGTCTATGTGTCTATCACATGGATAAAAAATACGAATGGAGCCACAACAAATACAAAAAACTATCTTTCAAAAAACAATCTTAAGGAAAAATATTACTTAATTCGACTTCCAAACCGGTACGAACGATTCAACTAAACCTGAGTATCATGTAGATTAATATAATTGATTGTTACTCCATCGTAATTCGGTAGGGAGCAAAACAAAATATTAATATACTACGAACTTATGCCTAACTAACGACTATCTCGGCGGCGTAGTTGTATTTCGGTATGACTACCATCCTGAGGTCTCGGGTTGGACCCCGGGTCGGGCAAAGTGATATTGGATTCTTCCATATCAGCCCGGAGTCTGGAATTTGTGCCAGATATTACGATAGGCTCGCCCTCTATCACATCTGGGACGGAACTAAGCTCGGCGAAATGTGGGTGTTCTAGTTCGCTAGTGCACCTCTGCCTACCCCTTCGGGGATACAGGCATGAGCTTATTTAATGTTAGCTTATGTTACGAACTAATAATATGAAAAAATAGGATCAACATCACAATAGAGTGTTCAGTAGGGTTGTTTCTCAAATAGGTTTCAATAGTCATCCTTAGAAGAGTTGCTAACGATGATACTTTATTTCTTATAGTGCCATGATTATCTTATTGAATGATTTTTTATATCTTCTGATCCCCGCAACCAAAACCTATTTCTAAGAATTTACTCAAAGTTTATGAAGTTTTTGCCCTTTCTACCGACGCGTTGCAACCAGCTTGACAAGCTTAAGTTATCATCTACTGTAACGCTGCGTTATCCCATAGACATTTAAATAGCATCAACTGCCTCAGAAAGATAATGTTTTTCATACATTATTTGTGGGGCGAGGTGGGGCATATTATAATCGCCACCTTGGTCTAGTGGCAGCATATATGGGCTTATGGGCTGTGGACCGGGAGGTCGTGGGTTCGATTCCCAGGTCGGGCGAAGCGAATTTTCTAATTTGATTTGCACGGGACTGGATACCTCAGAGGGGGTTGACGTCAGACAAGCAGCCAGTAGTAAAAACTAAGCCAAATCCTTTCTGCAAAAACCCCACATGAAGGTGGGATAAGGGAAAGTAGAAAGAAAGCGGGGTATACTCGTATTATACATAATGGACGAGGATCTTAAAATACGTCATGTGCATCGTTTTGTTTCGGAAACGACATCGGCACTCCGATAGAGCGTCGATAAGAGTCGCCACTCTATTATAGAGCGAGCCGAAGCAAGCGTAACGTTTACTGTTCATCTCCAATCTACCATGAAATTGTTTCACTTTACTTCATTACTTAATATTTTTTTACACTGCATTCATTTATAATATAATTAGGGGCCAGCCAGCCTTAGTGGCGTCGGACGTCCAGTGTTCAAAATGAGCATGGAAATCCTCATCACGTTAATGGATAGCACCAGCGCCTGCCGCCTTCATCCTCGACATTACTTATCAAGTGACAACGGCATTTAAAATAATTAATATATTATTAGCGGTTATATTCTCTTTAGCCACATGTCTTTACCCCTATTTTATCGATAGTTTTGACATATGTAAGACACTTGTAGAGTCCGACCCGTGACCACGAAGTTTGCGAAACGTCGGGACTAAAGATCAAATAAATACAAAACAAATCGCTATAAAATCCGTAAAAACTAGTTTTATTTCAATGAATAAAATTTGTGTAAACCTAAGAAATCATCATTTGTAGAGACTAAAAAATATAGTTAATGTCGAAGCGTTAGGATGTAACGACCATTATAGGTTGATAAGGACATTATAGGATTATAGGACGTCCACCTACAAGGTGGACCGACGACCTGATAAAGGTCGCAGGAAGTCGCTGGATGCAGGCCGCTTCCAACAGGTCGATCTGGAAATCTTTCGGGGAGGCCTATGTTCAGCAGTGGACGTCCTGTGGCTGATGATGATGATGATGATGATAGATTGATAAATTGTGTCAGGAATACCCATCCTCGGATCCACGATACAAGACTCACCCACACTTTCCAAGTGTGGGATTTCATGGCAGTATTGTGTGACTTTTGGGTGTTATTTAATCTATTCGTCAAACCCCAGGCGACAATTGTATAGGTACCTATGCCTGCCTACCCAATTGGCCGAAACCCCATTATATGAAATTATATTGTATTTGCATCCTGTGCGCAAAATGTAATGTAAGTGGGTTCCTCCAATGTATTAACAGATGGTAAATTGCACGACAAAATATACTGTAAATAAATACGACAATATACCTAGGTTTCAAAAGAGGTGAAACTAGTGCGCAAGAGACAATGAATATTATTTTTTTCATAAGTCGTCGTAGGAACGCATGGATGCAGATTTCTGGCATGAGTGGAAGCAGAGCGAGAGCAAAGATGTTTGATAATCATGATATCGCGAATTTGTGTGTTATCAAATATAATCGAAATCAGTGATATACTACAATCTTTCATTCTACCTATCCTTATTGCACCTAAATGTGAGGTCAGAACAAGAGTCTTTTTAGCATATTGCAAATAAGATTCGGCTTAGTCGTTTTTCAAACCGACTGTCTCCCAGATGTGAACCTCGTTCTGCATTAAAGTGGGATGAGCGCAGATTACATGTTATTTGATAGTATGAGAATTTAAAAATGTTAATTTAAATACATACATTATTACAGACGCATTTCGTAACAATGCATTCAAACTGCTTTTTATGCGACTTTGTAAAGTCATGAGTATCATACAAGTTACAACTCAGAACCAGTTTGCATGTAAATGCAGAATCGTTACATAATATAATAATAATTATTAAGTAGGAGATATATTACATTATACATGCTTTTGACAAAAATATTGCGCTCTTTTATACTCAAACCACTAAATTAACATAACATAAACATAACATAAACTCACGCCTGTATCCCCGAAGGGGTAGGCAGAGGCGCACTAGCGAACTAGTACACCCACGTTTCGCCGAGCTTAGTTCTGTCCCAGATGTGATAGGGGGCGAGCCTATCGCCATATCGGGCACAAATTCCACCACTAAATTACGTATGAGATAAGTCGTAGTTAAATCGACATTTTAAAGATGTTGCGATTTTTGACCTTTAAGAAAAAACTTGCGTTCCATCAACATATGTATATCAACAATCTGATTATGTAGACAAGGTTATGGACAACATTTTTATGAGTACAAATGTACATGTCAATAATTATGTGTCTTAAAATAATGACGTCGGCGTTCCAAGACAGTTCTTGAGAATAAAAGCCGAAACTATCTCAAGGGTTATCGCCCCTATTAGTACCGCCAATATTACGTTGATATATGCAAGTGTAATGTTTAGTCATTATGGATTGCCTTTTGTAAGAAAAGTCATAGTTGCCTAAATTCCATATTTTATTTGTTCATTTTAAATATAAAAAAATATTAACGTGGTGCGTTACACACTTGTCTAAATCTGAGCTCGTAGATATTCACGCTTCTGGAACTACGAGTGACTTTCAGTCTCACAAACACCCACATCTGATGCGGGAATCGAACCCACAAAGGTTCATTTCATTGCTGAGCTGTGTCATGAAGGCTGTAGAATCGTGCACATATGGGCAAAATAAAAATACGTGGCCCCGATTTTATAACTCTAACATAGTGTATAATGTGTAATAATATAATGTACATGTACATAAATATCCATAACCATTTAAATACATAGATAATCAACAATAAATAAGCAGGTACCTTATCATAAAAAAATAATCTAAAATATATGATATTAACGCGAAAACAATACTCAATAGATTTTGATGCATTATTTTCATGCATTTATTTACAATAATAGTCTCATAAAACAAAGAAAGTTCTAACTACTATTTTACTTTATATAAAATATGACATTTCTAAACACGTTTAAAAACAATATACCTATACAGGTATGAACATCCGAAATCATTCACTAACCTGTAAGCTATTTCGCCAGCTGCAAAAATATACTGACTGTTGTAAACGGCACTGAACATAATAGGCAGGAGGATGAGGCAGTAGTTTTGTATCTGATAGCGGCCGAACTGGCCCAGCTCCGACAAGATCGCGTCCAGATCCACTCCATCCTTGGGCTTCGTCATCGTCAGACGACAGCACTGCGCGGCGGCCACCGTCCGTCTGTCTGCCAACGGTCACCGACGCACCGTGCACCGCTCGGCGCTCACCAGTCAGTCACCACTCACCGCGCGCCTACCATCGCCTTATCCAACAACATTACAGTGGATGCCTTATCGGTTTATCGCCGATGCCGCATACAAAGTACCAATCTGCAGACTCATCTGACACACCGCAAACGTCTTCATGACTTCTTATTCAAAGATACTTCTTTCAAAGATCTAAAACTTTTTTCCGACATGGACGAGTTTAATTGTTTATGTATTGATGTATGTATGTATGTATGTACATTGACGAAACGAATGTGAATGAAAAGCTTGAGTTCCTATTAGCCAAAACCAGAGCATGCTTTTAATGATCAGCAGTTTATTTTGAGTGTAGGAACTAACTTAGATTCATAGAAACTAGAATGATAGCACATTCACTCGTTTCATCTAAACTCATCTCTCCAGACAGATATACCTTTTTTTCTGTAGCAGGCATTGGCAATCAAGCAGATGGGTCCTTGATAGTAAATGATCAGCCACCCAAGACACGAAAAATAGTTGCGTTCCCAACTTAAAAGGAGGAAATGGAAGCGGAGGGAAAAGGGACTGGGAAAGGGAGAGGAGGAAATGGGCTACCGGAAATCACATTCACCGAACGAAACGCGACAGCAAGCTACCACTTTACGTACTGCACTGCTCTACCACTCATTCTATTGTGAACATTATCATATTTTTTTATATTTACCATCATGGTAAAGATAAGTACTATGGAGCGCCGAAGTACTGTTGGTAGCAACGTATTTGGCGAAGAGAGATGTGGTTTGGAAGCTCTTCATACATTTGATTAGTAGCACTTGTAACGGAATAATATAAAATTTAAAGAGAAAACGAAAACTATCATTATTTTAAAGGATTATCAATACCAAAACTACCTAAATGCAGACCTACATATTAGGGACACAGAAAAGTACGATCCTCTCGTCTCCGTCTCCTTTATGACGACAATGTATTCGGATTAGTAAATACGATAAATAAGTAGAACTACATTCGTCGTAAACCAATTGTATTAAAAAAAATAATAAAACTTTATTGCTTCAAAAATAATACACAACTATCAGATACAGGTACGCTTATAAAAAACAATTATCTAAATGTGGGTAACACTCCACAACGTGCAGAACTATTTATCAAGTTCGACCACTAACTGCCGCACTCAGAGTCGTTTAATCGTCCATTAAATCGTTCCTTAGTATAGATTTCAAAACGTTACCACTCAGAGACAGCTAATGATTCATTAGCGACCCTTAACGACAACGTACAGAAACACCTTTACTTAACTCCTTAACGATTGATTAGCATTTTACGTCAAACATTTGACATTATATTTTTTTACATTTGTTCCACAGGGAACCAGCTAAGATCAGAGACCATGCTGCCAAGTCATTAGTTACATGTTTTTCTTTCTTACTTAACCTAACCTATACCTATCTATACCTAAGTTAAGTTAAGAAAAAACTATAGTTTAGTCCATCTTGTTACCCTAACCTGTGGCCTTACTCTTGAAACCGATACAATTCCGATCCAATGCGCAAATATTGTCCGATTATAATCTTAATGTTGACAAATACCGTACTCTCGACACCACATTGGTTAGAGATTGTTATTAGGCGCGAATTGGCCAATATTTTCGCCGTTACATATGAAGTTAGTTGCACAATGCTCGACACTAAGGATGTTCTCTGCTGATAAAAACCGGTAAAATACTAACTAAATGCCTAATAACTCTAAAAATTAGCCTCTTTATTTATAAGTAAAAATAGATATTAATGTATTTCAGCATACAACTTAATATTTCATACATTTTTAGTAAAAAATTGTTTTGTTTACCAACATTATTATATATTTTTGGCTGTATGCGGAATGGCCTTTGCCGGCTTAAGACAAAGAAAAAACTATTCGATAACGGAAGTAGGTTAGAATATTTCGAAGAAGTTTTTTTTTTATAAATCTTGAATTAAATTATTGAATATGACTAATGTGAGTGCAATAAGTGTAGTGTAACTAAAAACTTTCTGGATTTGGTGACCTTGACACAGTTTGAAATAGTTGTGCGCCCTATTAACAATAAAATGGCCAGTCGCCCAACTCTGGCAAAAATCGAAACGTTGTTGGTAGTATTCTTACAGCACAACCTCGGAATTGCAAAAGGTTCGCTTCAAACCAATCAAACTTACGTTGGAAACTACGGGAAAATGGAAATATTTAGTTACAACGATACACTCACTTGGAGCAACTAAGAACAGTCAAAAGTAAGTGCATTCATTTCCAACATGATTATATATCTTACTACTTCTCGTTTTCTCCACCACTCACATATTTGTATTAGAGGTTAGTTTTGTTTTTTGTTGTATTTTGCCCTTATATTATGTCATATAAACGTTTAGTTACATTGTAAATAATGCAACACTCCTATTTATTTATATTATCATCATGGATTAAATTCTAAGATTTCTGACATTAATATTTAGAATACTTTGTAATCAGTCTTTTATAATGTATGAAAGATATTCTTGTATTTTTGTAGAAATGGTGGTATGTGAAATAAATTTATATCTATTATTTTATTTCTGATTTGTTGTTTATGTTTGATTTTTAGTTTGGGCAGAGAAGAAATATGTACTGAAGAAGCTGTTTGCTCAACATAATGCATAGGCATGACGGACTGGTGGTGGACCTCATCTCATTGTGTTGCGTTGGTGAGTGAGATTTCTTTGGGCCCAATTCTCTCCTCCGTTTTACATTCCTTATCCCTTCCTTAAAGGTTGGCCATGCACACATGATTATCTATGGGTGGTGGTGAATACTTCCCATCAAGTGACCCACCTGCTTGTTTGCCAGCCTGTTATAAAGAGAAAATTGTCTATAATATAGAATATAGATAGATAAAGATTCTATATCATTATCACCATTATCATCGGCCACAGGATGTCTACTGCTATAAATAAGTCTCCCCAAAGTTTTCCAAAAATTTTGATTGTTTATACATATACTAATATAATGTGGTATTTATTACTTTTTATATGTTGGGGTAATTTTAGACATAAAGACAGTTTAGCTGTTGAATTACAATTCTTATTTACATTATCTTGCACATGCACAATCAACAAATAGTAATTATACAAGGAATGTGGCTTTCAAGTGGTATGGGACTTGCAATAAGTAGGTGTGCATAATACTCAAGTGGCATAAAAAAGACCAGCTACAACTGTTTTTATCCTGACTATTGAACTTTGTGAAAGTTTTAACATAATTATATATTTTTTGTTTCAGAATCACAAGCACAACCACACTTTGTACCCATCTTCGTAGTCAACAACATCGTACATCGATATCGCCACATATAGCTCACTTATATACCTATATAGTGTATGATACCTATAATGGATTAATAGTAATAAATGAATATTTTACCAATTGTGTATTTACTATATTAACACCTTATTTAACTGCCTTGGTGGCGCGGTGGTATTGCGTGTGCGGTACGACTATCGTCGTGAGGTCTCGGGTTCGATCCCGGCGAGAACAAAGTGATTTTGGATTTTTCACAACAGTGACTGGAATTTGTACCCGATATGGCGATAGGCTTGCGCCCCTTATCACATCTGGGACGTAATTAAGGTCGGCGAAATGTGGGTGTTCTAGTTCGCTATTGCGCCTCTACCTACCCCTTCGGCGATACAGGCGTGAGCATATGTTATGTTATTTAAACTACGAATTAATATTATGACTGTCTCGGTGACGCAGTTGTATTGTGGGCACGGTAACACAAAACACAATACACAATACACAATAAACGAAACACTAAACACAAAAACAAAAACAAAACACAATACAAAACAAAACCCAAAACTGTATGTATACTAGCGGTTTACCTTCCCATATGCCATCGAAAAAAATGGGCACAGTTATTTTTTTTAAATGTATTGAAATGAAATTATGCGTCTCGTTATCCCCTTTTTATAAAATAATCACACTAACACTTTTCCCAGTGCGGAATCGAACCCGCCGCGCCGCACTCCTCTCTTCACAGCCGGCTACTACTACTCGCACACTGCGCCACGAAGGCTGTCAGATCAAATGTCAAAGATCCGTCCCACTGATACATAAAGTTGACATTAACTAACGAACCATTAAATTTGGACTCTGGGATACAACGTTGATTAACGACTTTAATGTAAATTAGTTAATGACGAATTAGGTCTCATTTAATTATCCTTGCTGTGTGCAGCAGTTCTTACTATTGTAATCTTATTTACATTTTCTTTCTACCTGCCCTTATCTCATCTTAATGTGTGGTCGGCGCAATACATTTTTTATTGTCACAAGCATGTTGCAGGAACAATTTGGCTAAGTTTTTTACGACCGGCTGCCTTTCTGACGCCAACTCCTATCCTTTCTCCTTTTAGAAAAACACCACACCTCCCAGTTCACAGTCCATATACACTACCACTAGATGATAGCGCAAAGCCAACCACCTATGCTACCATCCATCTGGAAGTCACATGTACAAAAGTACTAAAAGGAGCGCTATGAGGCGCCTCTTACGGCTGACACGGGATACCATTGGTGCTAGGACCTTCCATATTGGACAGCCGTCGTCGAAAAGCACCTGTTGCCCGAGACAATTTCGTCCCTATACTCTTAAAATGGGCTAAAAAATCCCTGTTCAAAATTGAACCATCGTCGCATCGCTGTATGCGCTGTATGCTAATAACATGGCCGGTAGCCGCTGCCGCCAGAATTGCGATGTCTTGAAAGGTCAGGCACACGTTGTTTCCGGCATGCGCTTTAAAATATTGTAATCATCATCATCATCAGCCACATGACGTGCACTGCTGGACATAGGCTATATTGTAATACGCAATGCGAATTTAACTCACAGGTATTTTACACAGGTAGAACACCCAGTTCGCTAATACGCCTTTGCCTAACACTTCGGGAATACAGGCGTGAGCTTATTTCATATTTTGTAAAAATGTAACCTCAAACACAAAACGTAAATGTCCAAATCAATCATTAAATAGATAAGTAATGGTCGTGCCGTATTTAACTTTAATTGTCATTAAGGGCTATTAATGAACCATTATCTGACTCTGAGAGGTAACTTTTTTAAATCTACACTAAGGAACTATTTAATTGACCATTACATGACTCTGAGTGCGGCAGCCCATGTATTCGGTATTGAAATATTTAATGTCAATTAGTTAAATACCAATTAGGCCTAATGTAAGGAACGTCTCTGAGTGCGGCAGTTAAACTACAGACTTAAAATTTTGTTAAATTTGCATCGAAATTTAAATACTTAGTTAACTTAACAAATTTAATAGCGTTATGATCGTAGATAGATATTAATAATATTATTTCTGATAATCATAAGGCCGGCGCAACGCGGTCAGAAAGAAAGACAAAGACGGTGTGGACGGCATCAGCTAAGGTTTATTATGGTAGGTACTTTCCTTAATGGTATCCTAAATTGTGTATTCAAAAATAGGTCACACATTTCAACGTTAGTTATTATGTAGCAAGTTTTGTCAGATTTCCTCAACTTTCTTTAATCTAGCTGCTTGATTGTTAGATTCAATGTTGGTACAGAAGGTTATCCAGCATTCATGTTACCGTTTTCGGAGTCTCTCAGTCCACCACCTTCCTCGTGTTTTTCTCTCCGTAACAGTTTGCGTAATTTGCGTCGGAATTTCTCGGGTTGAGGTCCTCATCTTCACGATTGGTGTCCCCTTTCGAGGGCGTAGTTAGAGCATAGGTTTTGGGGCATTTCACGTCAAGCGGGCAACGAAAAAAAAGTGAGGTTATGAAATTCGTTCATATTTTGCTTATTTATACTTCTAGAGGGTATGAACGTGTACACAAAATATTTTTTTTATAAAAGGTCTAATTGTCAAATTATGGCCTTCTAAAATATTGACCTCACCGGTGTAAGGGTTCCTTTGGGAGGTATTTTGCGTATTGAAGTAATTTATAATAAAATAACAAATATAGTGTTTTGGGTAGTAAATTTAATGGACTTTTTGATTTTTTGAACCGATTCGAAATTTAATTTTTTTCTCTTGTGCTAAACCGGAAGTAAAGATTTCAAAACGCAATTTTAATAGTTTGGGCAACAACATTTTTATTATTTTTTATTCGAAAATAAAGCTTGATATACACAGATTCTACCATAAAAATTGTAAATGGGGTGCTACATTCATTTAGGAATTATATCAATTCGAGTACGTACATGTCGTAGTGGTCGAGGTACCTGACGCTTGCTAAAGTCGGCTATTTTGCGTAAAAAAAAATACACACAGTAAAATTGCTTTGAAATCACATTTTTATGCATGATTACAATATTTACAGTTAATTTTATATTGATAACAGACTGATCCTGAAAGAGGATAATGTTTTTCGAGTATAGGTTTGTATTTATGTATGTCAATTTCTTTCGCACGCTCTTCAGCCCAAACAGCTTGAAGAATTTTAACATGTGAGATGTCATTTAATTCGCCTCAGAAGTGGGAGTAAAATAAGATATAATAAAATTTTGATAGTGTTGCTATCTGACAAAAAGTGTTGCGAGTTTACAATAACGATATAATAATAAAAAAATCTTTTTTATTCTCCTTTCCCATTTTATGCGCAGGCGCAACAACTGAATATTACATACTATATTACTCCCATTACTTAGACACATGAAATGACATCTCATATGTTAAAATCCGTCAAGCCGTTTGGGATATAGAGCGTGCGAAAGAAATTGACATACATAAATACAAACCTATACTCGAAAAACATTATCCTCTTTCAGGATCAGTCGGTTATCAATATAAAATTAACTGTAAATATTATAATCATACATATAAAGGTGACTTTAAAGCAATTTTACTGTGTGCATTCTTTTTATGCAAAATAGCAGACTTTAACAAGCGTCAGGTACCTCGATCAGTACGACATATACATACTCAAATTGATATAAATCCTAAATGAATGTAGCACCCCATTTACAATTTTTATGGTAGAATCTGTGTATATCAAACTTTATTTTCGAATAAAAAATAATAAAAATGTTGTTGCCCAAACTATTAAAATTGCGTTTTGAAATCTTTACTTCCGGTTTAGCACAAGAGAAAAAAATTAAATTTCGAATCGGTTCAAAAAATCAAAAAGTCCATTAAATTTACTACCCAAAACACTATATTTGTTATTTTATTATAAATTACTTCAATACGCAAAATACCTCCCAAAGGAACCCTTACACCGGTGAGGTCAATATTTTAGAAGTCCATAATTTGACAATTAGACCTTTTATAAAAAAAATATTTTGTGTACACGTTCATACCCTCTAGAAGTATAAATAAGTAAAATATGAACGAATTTCAGAACCTCACTTTTTTTTTCGTTGTCCGCTTGACGTGAAATGCCCCTTTTATTAAATGATTGTATCATCATTTCCGCTAGTTTATTTACTTGTATCTCTATGTCGACCGGTTCTTGTATCCTGTAGGGATTGTACTGGGCCACTTCTCAAACCTTACGCGGTGTGGCCATCTGGCGTTGCAGTAACGTTCTGACATTGATTCAATATTAAAGCAATGGTAAATTATCGTGTATCTACCTGTGTAAAAAAATAAGGGCGACTTGCACCACTATTGCTAACCTACAGTTAGCCTTAACCTCAAGTTAAATTGAAATAGAAAGATATGAAGGACATGTAATTCATTACATGTAATTAATTAAATGTCATCATTTATTATCTGTAATTGCATGTAGTACATTACATGTAATGAATTACATGCCCTTCATATATTTCATTTTCAATTTAACTTGAGGTTAGGACTAACTGTAGGTTAGTAATAGTGGTGCAAGTCGCCCTAAGCGTATTAACCTTATTAAGTGTTTTTTCAGATTATATTAATTTAATAAAGGATACTAGTACCTAGTGTAACTTGCATTGATTTAACTACTGAATCGATTTATAAAACCTTTTCTATTAAGAAACTGCGCTGTCCTTGAAATTGAACAGTAACAGTTATTTAGAAATAAACAGATATTGTCATTGAAGCAATTTTTATGCATGAATGACCATGAATCTTTGCCATGAATATTCAAATGACATTAGCCAGAAATATTAAATCTAAAATTTGCTAACGCTACGAACCAACCATGATAGAGTTCTCCTAAGCAAAACAATCAAATTGCATTATCTATTTATAATAAATGACTATGTTTTACACGTCAGTTACCTACTTTGCTTTTTTTATAGCAGACTGGCAAACTAGTACATGGGTCACCTGATGGTAAGTGATCTCCACTGCCCATAGACACCCAAGACACAAAAATAATCATGGGTGCGTTGCCAACTTAAAAGGAGGAAATGGAAAACAAGGGACCAGGCATTTGGAAAGGGAGAGGGGGGGAATGGGCCACCGGAAATCTCACTCACCGAACGAAACGCGACAGCAAGCTGCCACTTTACGTCGGTTTTCTGTGAGATAGTGGTTTCAAACCGGTCGAGCCGGCCCATTCGTGCTGTAGACGCCAGTCTACAGCGTGGCTCTACCACTCAAAAACTTTCATCTTGGTACGCTCATATCAAATCGTGTCGCTCTACAATAGGGAACGTACCCATATAACGTGACCCGTTAAGGGGGGGAGGGGTCTACAAAATACCACGCTTGGTCATAGGGGGGGTCGTTCTTAGGTTTTCGTTAATATCTTCTGGGGAAATCTCGTGCTTGTTCGAGATATATTGAAAAATGGCGCGCAACGTTTATTACTTTTTAAAGTCACAGTTGGCAACAAATCGTATTTTGTTTTATAACTTTTCTTCGACAAAAAAATATTTAAAACTATATTTATAAATTACTACATGATAATTAGAGGGAGGGGGTGCTTCTTGGCATATATGGTAGTCACCGAGGAGCGGGGGAGGGATATAAAAATGTAATTGTCATGTAATATGTGTCACGTTCCTATACTGTTGGCATACCTCTTAGCGCTTAGCTCCGAACAAGGACGATTTATTCGTCTATGGGTCCGAATGTTACCTATTACTAGTCACGGAACGAGAGAACTCAGTGGATATGTGATGTAGGCTTGGCGCGCTTGTCGCAACTAAGCAATGATAGAAAATCTTTGCGATTACATTTAAATTGGTTTAAATACAGTAACTTGATGCAATTATATCGCCTCCTTGGTCTAGTGGCAGTGTATATGGGCTGTGGCCAGGAGGTCCTGGCTTCGATTCCCAGGTCGGGCGTGGTGTTTTTCTAACATTATTTTTCCGGGACTGGATCCCCCAAATGCGACTTGACGTCAGGCAGGCAGCCGGTCGTAAAAATCACGCCAAATCCTTCCTGCAACATGTTTGAAAAAAGTGTGTTGCGTCGACCCCACATTAACGTGGGATAAGGGCAGGTAAAAAGAAACAAAGACTAATTTGATGCAAAGAACACCGCTGTCCACTGTAGATTAAAAATGGCGTACCTAAATGCTTTTTATATTGTACCAAAATACATGTTATGTACGTGCTTTTAGGTAAATTTGGATAAGCAAAAAGGATCCAACCCACAGTATGGTCGAAAATAATCTGAGTATTCGAAATTAGTCTACAAGGTCTATATTTTCTAAATTAAACCTATAAAAAGGATAACAATATTCTTACAACTATGTCCCAAAACAACAAAATCAAAATATACTATTAATAAGCAAATACAATTTAAACTTTAATGTTCATTATCTTTTTGCGTATTTACGTCCATTTTCAATTGAGAGAACAGAGGACTTATTATGATTTGTGTGTTTGGCGATAGTATAATAGTTTATCGCTGATCCACTAATTACGGCAATAAAATGATACGGGGGTGAGTGAAAGCTAAAAAAACACCACTACGTAAATGTAATAGTCTTTTACTCTACACACTAGGTACATGTATTGTACAGGCAAAACCAGATAGTGGTAGGAACCAGGTTCGGAACAGAAACAACCATAAGCTCCGGCGAGCTAAGGCGTCCTCGCGCAGACCCACCCCGTAAGACGGTAACTAGGTCACTGACCCAAACTACATAGAGATTGGTCACTGAAGGTGAAGGAGAAAGCGCGGGGGCGCGGGGCAGTGTAGGGCGGGGGCGCGGGCGCAACTCGTAGGCTTGGGAGCGGGGCCTCCAGGGCGGTATTACGCAACGCAAGCGCGTACTTGGGCGACGCGCTATAAGTTCCTATAAAAATTGCTGGGTTTCCTGTTATGTGTTACTAAGCCCGCGTCTCCTGCACTAGCTTTTTCGAAACAAACACATAAAAATACGCAAAACACCTATTTTAGCTGTCATTGGTCGTAGAACAATGGACCATAGGTAAAGAATGCATGTTTTGTGTAGGTGGTTTGTGTAATGTTTTAGTGCAGGAGACACGGCTTAAAAGTTACGGGGCTTACTTATAAAAACACTTTGACTGAGCAAATGGCAAAGAATAGCCTGTCCCTTTTATTTGCAAACGATGTGACACAAGGAAAAAAGTGACAGCCTATTCTTAGCCATTTGCTCAGCTAAATTATTTTAATAAATAATGCTCTACAAATGTAGCAATATTTTTACTTACAGAACTTTGTACCTACTTAAACAGTATTGTCTCTAAGAGCCTCAGAATCGTGATCTTATCAGATAAATATTACTCAATGTACTACATCTTTTTATCAATGTTATCTTTCAAGTACCACAATCATTTTGATAATCGCAACATTGTAAAGGCTACCTATTTGGCAACCGCCATAAAACCTGAATCTGACACTAATCTTCAAAGCTGGTTTAAAGTCCATCACGATTCACAGTGAAATGTTTTCAATGACGTGTATATGCATTTTAATTACGGTAGACAAAAGCTTGCATATTATTTTCTTGCTTCAATATAACCACCATCAACTCCATGTCGGTTTAAAATACAAGCTGAACGATGCGACTTTAAATCCGTTTTTAGTGATGTTTCGTCCTTTGTTATCCACTTGAACGTCGTCGGAGACAATAGGGACCGGAAAAAATGTAAGTAATATTGGCAAATTAACAGGATAGACGGTGTCTCTATGTCTATATGGGCTGCACACCACTACTATCTTTAGAAACAACATGTGGATACGCTTGCTATAGGTACGTGGTTACAGACATGGATACCTGGTGCTAACAGATATAATATGCTTTACACAAAATTATCTATACCTAGCGTTATTTATTTATTGTTTTTATCTACATAAAATACTTGCATCTTATGGGACAGACAAAAGACTATCCGAATGCTAGAAATGACACCTATCTCCTCTCAAATTATAATTGGGTACTTGACTATAGTAGGATTGCTAATTAAACGGAGTAATCTGACATTTCAGATGTTGCCACTTTTTTATAAAATTTAAATAGTGCTGCGGTAAAAAGATCAAGATTATTTAATCATTTCAATTCAGTGAACCATTTTATTCTTTCATTTTCTAAAGTCCAACTTAAAGTTGTAATTCCTGCATAATGTGTCATTAGTGCTGCATGTCTATTGAATTATAGTCATAGTAAAATACTTGATGCTAAGTTATAGCATGTCTACTGGAATTATAATCATGGTTCATTATAAATAAAACTTACAAAAGGTAGAATGCCCTGAGCGTAATATTTTTCAAAAATTAAAAGTAATATTTGTAATTTTCATTGTTATCATTTCGCGTATCTGTTGTGATTATTTACGTAAACTTATTGACACGGTATTTTAATCGATGGGTTAAGCTGAAATTTCTACAAATACGCAATAAAATTCTGATTTTGCAAAGTAGTGCCGAGTTATTGTATCTTTGAATGACAAAAATTGAACTAGATCAATCACTATGTTTTGAAAGTAAGCAACATTATTTTGGAAAGTGACATTTCGATCTGTCAGTTTACTCTGTGTAATTAGCAATCGGACTATAATATTTTTTAATTAATTTTATATGAAATTAACGCCATCTAAAATATAGCACTGAAAGAATTATGGAAATATTCTCAAAGATAAGCATTTGAAATTTGGTGTAACCTTCAAACTGCGGAAAAGAGAAGTATCAGTAAAATCACGTCAGGGCCATAATGGTACGTGCGTTAGGAAGGGATAGCAAGATATCCCCATACGTCCCCACTCTTGTTCATTGCAGAATTTAAAATATGAATTACTGACTCATTTTTCAACCAATTTCGATGCAGATTTTACAAAGGAGTTTCTTTTTTGTTTTATTTGCTAGTACATATAAAAATGTGTACAAAATCAAACATAGTCAAGTACCCAATTCTATAAAGTGTTATTCAAGTAACCATAAAACTAATCTGTAAAACAACCATTACGCATTCTGCTCCATAAAACCACAATCCTCTTCCAATCACCATTCCTAGAAACAACGGCTTGGCTATGCCCCTGACATTGCCTGTGTCTATAGGCGATGGTTACTTACCATTACGGTCGCGTCTGCCTTCACTAGCTAAAATATAAGGAAAATGAAACGAACACGAGTGTAACATAATTATCATATATTTTTTCATATCCTTAAAAGATTTATGTACATGAACATCGACTGCGGAACAACATCTAAAACGCACGCACTGTACACACATGCACACATGCACACACGCACACGGACGCATGTGTGCACTATATATCTACATATAATATGTCACAGTACAAGGTATAGTGTATACATCATATAAGTACACAGTAACAAGTGGATACATTTAGAAACAAGTAAGATGGACGTTCACTTTACAAATAGCAACATTTTCCAACTGAAGACTGTTTCTTAGTTAAATAATATAAACGACTGCCTTGGTGGCGTGGTGGTATTTCGGTACGACCACGGTTCTGAGGTCTCAGGTTCAATCCCCGGGTCGGGCAAAGTGATATTGGATTTTTCCATATCAGCCCGGAGTCTGGAATTTGTGCCCGATATGGCGATAGGCTCGCCCCCTATCACATCTGGGACGGAACTAAGCTCGGCGAAATGTGGGTGTTCTAGTTCGCTAGTGCGCCTCTGCCTACCCCTTCGGGGATACAGGCGTGAGCTTATGTTATGTTATGTTATAGTATAAACGGAGCTTGAGTTAGATATTATATAAGTTTCGAATTGTAAACCCTTTGATGTACCTGATTTATAATGAAAATATATTGAAAACTTCTTTAGCATCGTTGTGATTTGAAAGTCGATGAAACGAAAAAGCGACAGTAAAAAGTGCGCGCATGCGTAGTACAAAGCTTGGGAAAAGGCATCACTGATCACACAAGCGTGGTGTTTTGTATATGTGTACGTATTATAAGTTTGTACTTTGTAGTCATTTCATGATTTTTATAATAAAATCTATGTAATTTATACGAATGAAATATACGAATAAAATGTAAAATAATTATCAAACTTTGTATTACTATGATCCTTATCCTCTTCCCGAAAGTTTACATTCGTGTCATTATCTTGAAGCCAACATTTTTGAAGGTTTCACTTCTACCACGTATGAATTGCGCCCATGTTTTTTTTATATTTACAATTTATATATTAACTGCCTCGGTGGCGTAGTGGTATTGGGTGCGCGGTACAGCTATCGTCCTGAGGTCTCGGGTTCAGTCCCAGAAGAGGATAAAGTGATATTGGATTTTTCCATATCAGCCCAGAGTCTGGAAATTGTGCCCGTTATGGCGATGGGCTCGCCCCCTATCACATCTGAGACGGAACTAAGATCGACGAAATGTAGGTGTTCCAGTTCGCTAGTGCACTTCTGCCTACCCCACTTATTTCAAGTCTACATTTCTACATGATGGGAAATTGCGTCAGTAGCGCTGTTTTTTTTTTCACCCAATAGTTACACACATATTTCTGACACCACACTAGGGAACCTGTATCGTATTTATCAAAAATTACGAGACTTTCGGTCTCTTACCACCCAGACAGACAACATTTGTCACGGCGCGGGAATCGAACCCGCGACCTCTACCTTCACATGCGGCTTTTCACCTACAGCGCCACGGAGGCTGTCCTTTTTGTACATGAACATTTTGACAGGATTTGTTTTATCATAACATACACAATTTATCTGCAAACAGAATATAATTTATTCAGCGTCAATTTTCAATGTAATTCCTTACAAGATAATTCTCCACTTCATGCACAAACAGTGAAACAAGATAAGACACGGAAAACCCATATTTTTCTTCTAAACGTGTGTTTAAAATTTGCGGGCCGTCTGTCAAATTGTCTGAGACGTTCAAACATTTACTCAGGCGACAGTAGCACGTGGAGCAACTAATTTAAGTACATAACATAAGCTCACGCCTGTATCCCCGAAGGGGTAGGCAGAGGCGCACTAGACAACTAGTACACCCACATTTCGCTGAGCTTAGTTCCGTCCTAGATGTGATAGGGGACGAGCCTATCGCCATATCGGGCACAAATTCCGGACTCCGGGCTGATATAGATAAATCCAATATCACTTTGCCCGACCCGGTGATCGAACCCGATTGAATACCTCATGGTAGTCGTACCGAAATACAACCACGCCACCGAGGCAGTGGATGTAAGGAGCATAGAGGTAATACTCATAGAGTGCGCAAACTACATTACAAATATATAAAAAAAATATTGACACAGCTCATTACTTTGTAATCTCAGTAAAAGTCATGATTCACTCACTGACTCTCATTAAAGGCCCAGTAGAATCAGATCCGGAATACTAGATTTTTGAAGAAGTTCCTTTTATGGTGTATATGAAGAATAAAATATACATTTTCTTTCTACCTGCCCTTATCCCACCTCAATGTGGGGTCGGCGCAACCCACCTTTTTAAGCATGTTACATGAATAAAAAATATATCGAAAAAACATAACATAACATAAGCTCACGCCTATATCCCCGTAGGGGTAGGCAGAGGCGCACTAGCAAACTAGAACACCCACATTTCGCCGAGCTTAGTTCCGTCCCAGATGTGATAGGGGTCGAGCCTATCGCCATATCGGGCACAAATTCCAGACTCCGGGCTGATATGGAAAAATCCAATATCACTTTGCCCGACCCGGTGATCGAACCCGATTGAATACCTCAGGATGGTAGTCGTACCGAAATACAACCACGCCACCGAGGCAGTCAAAAAAATCCCTTTGGGGGGATAAAAATTCCTAAAGAGATAAAACAGGAGTTCAATGTTTGTATTGAAAAAGATGGTAGAAAGTAAAGTATATACGAAATATACAAAACAACACATGCAAGAATAAATTGAATTCTCTATTATTCCAAGGCTTCAAAAAAACTGATAATGATATATCAGATAAAACATTTATCTTTATAGTATCTCGTAAAATAAATTATGTGTTTTTATTACTATAATGGTGTGGGAATTACTGGACCGTCTTAGTCGGTATTACCCCTGTTATGTAAAAGTGATACAATATATCCAATTTGCAGATAAAATTATTGTTATTTGTTTATTTTCAAGCAGAATGATAGCTCAGTTGGGAGTTGTTTGGTTTGAATCAGTGGCGTGCAGTCCATATAGACAAACAGACACTTTACAACCTAGCAACTAACCAATTACATAATTAAAAAAATCATCACCAAAAACAGATTTTCTCACTAGAAGCAAATATTATATTTTATGATAATGAGATGATTGTAGTAAAGCATGAATCAAAGAAAATAATTATGGAAGTTTTTCGTCTACCCTGATCTGAAGATCTGTGCACGTCACTGGTTTTAATTTAGTTCTGTGTTATGTTTCTGTCAGTCGACATATTTTTTCTGAATTTGTACTGTCGCCGCGTGTACGTCCATCTTTGGACTCATTTAGATAAAAGCTTATCGTATGACATAGGCAATAGTACAGAAAGCTCTTAATTACGAGGCCCCGTACAGGACGTCATCCCACAAATGAGCTGTCTATTACATTTTTGCATGTCACTAGATAAACTCCCTTCTAAATGAGCCTACACGATTACAGAATAGTGAACTATGACCGTTTTTAATAATATATTGGTCAGTTACAAAGACATACAATACAGTACTTGTTAAGAGGTATTATTTTAAAAGATGCACATAACGTATGGCCTATAGGGCCACATTAATTCTGGTCCATTATGAAGTGCTTTGCTAGATCTAGTCTAGTTTTTTATCAATATTTGTGTATTAAACTACAATTTTCACATTAATAATGACATCCCGATAACGGTTTAGGGCGCCATTACAGTTGCTAAGGTCTAGCACACACTACGATAAAAGGTTGTAAACGCTTTTTAAGATAATTGTAAATATATTTTCGAGCATTTTCATAAACACTTTCCAAATAGGTTAATAGCATAGAAATAAAACGTACTATTTATTTACTATTTGTTTTACTACATATTTTGTTTTTATAATTTTTGTTTTTTGCTTGAGACATTGGCTAAATAAAGTTTATTTATTTCTTTCTTTCTAGTGTGTGCCAAGCCTAATTTATGCATCTTTTAAAGTAAAGAGCCCTTAAAGAAGTAATAATACAAGACAATACAAGCTAACGAACACTCACTTTTATATAGTTAAATAGTTATTTTTGCAACAGGCATCCATAAACCACGCCACGATTATGTTCGTATTTTATATGTTCACGATTGTCGTTCACATAACCGTACGACGTTGTTTATGGATGATACTTTACGAACACTATGATAAAAATATATTCAACCGCAGTATATACACATTTTAATATATTTCGATACAAATGGACAATAATCACAAGTTTAAAAACTTAACGGACCGACTTCAAATCCGATCGTGACCAAATTTATATGGGACTACCCTTGAAATAAGCTCTATCGAACACAAAAAGAATTTTGAAAATCGGTCTACATTTGGCGGAGATATCGCGTTACATAAAAAAATACCGACGAATTGAGGACCTCCTCCTTTTTTGGAAGTCGGTCGATAAATCGAATATGTTAACGACACCACTATATAAAACTCTGTACATTGTATATTTGTTACATAGCACAAGTTTGAAGACGGGTTTCCGGAATAGGTTAGATACTATACGCACACCTAGATCATACCTAAGACATATCCATATACTATTTACCTAGGTGCACAGTTGACGCTCTTCAAATGGGACAGCAAAGGAGTGCTTAAGCACTGCAGACACTTACAATAATATTACAGGACTGATATTATTAAGGTAAACATTTATCTCAATTTATCGATGATTTATTTAAATTGTCTTAGTATCTAGGTGTGCGAAAATTAGTGTAAGAGTGCGAGAACGTGATTTTCTGACACTATTTTTGTGAATCACACAAACACATTGTGTCCATGGCAGTATCGATCACGCTACCTTTTGTTTCATAAGCTACTCAATTACACCACGGAGGCTTTCTATTCTTTGTTAAAACGTTTAAAATCACAAACGAAATGTCCAATAAACTGTCAATAATGATACAGTATGAATTTCACTCAAAGATAAAGTTAATATTCGATAAACTTTATACGACATATTAAAATCACAATTCACAATTCACCTTTTTTTATAATATGTAATGTGAGGGAAATGCTCCCGATAACGAAGACAAAATTAAAAAATAGCAAAAAAAATATATTAAAATAGCAGTGTAAATAAAGAACGTGGCCGTTGACCCCGATTGTCAGCTGATTTTATTTAGTAATCGTGTCCGTAATCACCAGTACTCCGTTTTCGGGAGGGTTTCCCTTACACCCAGTGTACTTAGTACACATTCAACCAACCACCACCATAACCACAAACCCATAGTAATAAAACATTAATAGACGCCGCATGCCGTAGTACTAATGTCGAACAGTATAATAGCGGCCGCAAGTCGTCTATTTATATTTTAGGTCTGTAGTTGTAATTAAGGGTCATCGCAAATTTGGTGGATTTATTCACAAGCAATTTTTTTTTACTATAGATAGCAATAAAAATCAATATCCAGAAACATAATTTTTCTTATGCGTAACTTTTTCTATTGAAATAATATGGTTTATCCCCATTTTTAAGGTCATTTATATTGACAGTAGTAAATTATGAAAATATAAAGTTGTTGTTTTATGACGTTATAGATTTTTTATTATCAGCACCACGCGATTTTTCACCTAGTCCGCGTTGAACTGATTCAATAGACAGAAGACTTTAAGGCTTTCGACATAAGGGTGCAAATCATTGTACAACTATTGATATACATCGCCATCACTCATCCGCAAGGCAGACAGAAGTGAAACTCAATTTCAACTGATTTTATAATCTTCACCACAATACCTATTATTATCATCTTAAACTATTGTTATTTAACGTACACAATTCACATGTATTATTGCCAACAATCGGAGATATAAGAACTAAGGGTCAGCGCACACTGAGCAGCAAAATATTCGAGCTGTTTCGAGCAAAAATATGCATAAGGCATATCCCCGAAGGGGTAGGCAGAAGTGAACAGAGTACTATAGCGTATACTTCTCGCCTTTTATGTGAGCCTCTTCATGTTATAGAGGCGGGCATATCGCTGCTGTCCTTAACCTAAAATGGCGTTAAGTGAATCAACGTAATTTTGAGATGTTCCAAAAACGTGGAAAATATTATCCTTAGAGGTTAGTTATTAGACTGGATTTTATTTGATATGAAATCTCTAGGAACAATATTTTCCACGTTTTTTGGAGACATCTCAAAATTAGGTTTATTCACTTATGAGCATTTTAGCTTGAGGGCGGCAGATCTTCATACCACAAATAATACGGAGCAAATCATATGTGATTTATTATTTGGAAATTCATAACCGTAACATATTTTTATTGATATTGTACTTAGTCACAATAAAAATAAAGTTTAAAATGTAGTACATGATTCACGATATTCATTCTAAGGGAAACCATGCAAGGTATTTACAACTCTATTTCAGTTGTGACAAAGACTATATTAAAGAAACCTGACCTTATATTTTGCCGCTTATTGCTCGCTGGCTCCATTGTTCGCTTAAATATTAAGATAATAAAATATGCAAACATGTGTCATAATAAGATTTTCATATATTTTTTATACTTCTTTCGTATTTTATCGTTATTATGGCATTTCCATTATTTACACCTAAACTTTTTTTATGATGTAGCAATTATATTAATTTCTAAAATCAACAATTAAAATATAACATAGCGAAACATATGATTAAATTAATGGAATTTTCTTATTATGCATTTTATTACAGATATAATAATAATCAGTAACGTACTCGTAAGTATTACATATTTTTATTATTTTTGTGTTAGTTTTAACAAGTTATTACGTCTAAGGCAGTATGAAAGAACAAAGTTTACAGATATTTCGTTTCATTTGTGCACAAGCACTACAAAGTTCTCTTCTTCTGTTTGCCTAAAAATATTTAGATGTACACAGAGTCGTCCTGTTAATGAGCCGAAATATCTATAAAAAATATTTTTTCAAAGGATCTCAATTGGATTTAATCGAATGAAATAATAACAAATATTATATACATTAGTTAACAAATTGACACATTATGGGGCTTACTTATATAAACATTTTCGCTTATCTTTTCGCTAAGAATAGCCTGTCACTTTTCTCCTTACGTTACATTGTTTAAAAATGAAAGAGACAGCCTATGGTTAAAGATAAGCAGCGCTTAAATATTTTTATAAGTAAGGGGCATTATGCCTTATCAATAAACGTTGTCGCATTCAAATAATTAAACTAGCTAAAGCACAAAGCCCATTGTGGCGATGAATACTCATTCACCATAGTCACATCAAATAATGGTTTTAGTATTATAACCCTAAAATAAATAAATAAATACACCCAACAGTAACACACCTTATCCTGACTCCACACTAGGTATAACCTGTATCGTGGGTGTCAGAGACTATGAGAGACTTTCGGTCTCACAACACCCAGACTTGAAACAAATATCTGTGGGCGACACAAACATTTGTTTCAAAGCGGGAATCGAACCCGCGGCCTCTCGCTTCACAGCCGGCTACTCGCCCGCTGTGCCACGGAGGCTCTCATACTTGAATAACGAATTCACGAAGAGATTGAAACTAGATGAACCGAAAATAGTATGTCATGCCGTGTACACACCAACTGAACAAACGTTCGCGAATCTACAAACTTTCGGTGTTGTTTGCAACAGGCATAGATTCGCGATCATTCGGTTGGTGTGTACTCGGCATGACTACGGCGAAGTGGAAATCAATAGTCTCTACCTACCCAATTGGGATACAGACGTGATGTTATGTATGTAAATACTAAAACCATATACAAGAAGGTTGAGTGCAAATTTGAGCTAAATAATTATTGGTACTGGGGGTTACTACCACCTCTTATAGAAGTATTATTATAATTTTACTTGTACCGATTCCCATACAAAACAAACGAAGAACGATTATAATAATACTGCTATAAGAAGTCGTGGTAAACCCTCTGTAATGGCTATAATGCAATGTAAGTACATGCATGCTTAGTTGTTAGGATGAGTAGTTCGTAGAGTATTGTGGAGTCCGGCACTGTGTTCACGCGTATTGTCTGTCTTATTAATATGTGTTCTTTACTTATACCTTTTACAATAAACATTATTTCTATACGAACTTTGTGGATTTATTGTGTTGCCTAAATAATTACCCCATTTGGTATATATCACCCTAATAATGATAACCGGATAGTGCTGATACAGAAGAGTACGTTCTTCGGGTGCGTACCGCCCCTGACCTGCACCGCATGACGCCCTCCTCCAAATCTAGAATTACGAGTCTTAAGCCTCGTCATCTGTACACGTTTATTCGAAACAAAACACAAAAACACCTACACAAAACAACGTATTTCAATGCTCATGAAACAATAGACCATAGACAAACCGTGTTTTACAAAAATATCGTACTGATTTCTTAAGTTCACGCGAATGCTATACATTGAAATAAAACTATTTTTAAGGATTCTATCACGATTTGGTTTTAATTTTCATTCCCGACGTTTCGAAAGCTTTTGCAGTCATCGTGGTCACAGGTTGGACTGAGATGTCATTTGTCCAAGAAATTCTTGCACAAATAACATCTCAGTACAATCCAAATCGTGATAGAATCCGTAGAAACAGTTTTATGTTTTGTGTAGGTGTTTTATGTAATGTTTTAGTGCAGGAGACGCGGCTTTAAGTATCCATAAACTAAACTAAGGAAGCCCTTGCTATGTGTACATTTGTTTTTCTGTCATTGGTCAGTTTTTGCGCTAAATATAAACGAACCAATCAAATACATAGAAATCTAATAGAGCTCACTTAAATGTTATTCTTGAATACGAACAATAGACCTTCGTAGATAGGTAGTACTATACGCTACTATAAGTTTGACAGCGTTTATTGGTAAGGGGGTTATTTCAACTATTTATACAGTATTATAAAAATAATTAATCGTTATACTTAGTCCATTAACACAATTATACGACATTAAGACATTTCACCAAGAATAAATACACCGAGGATGCCGCGCATAACAAAAACAACCGGCGATGGAATTGCGTTGCATTTTTATAAATTACAATTACAATAATTGGTACCGTGTGTTATAAATACATAAATTATAGACACAGACAAATAAACTTACAATACGCCACATTGTAATAAGACTGATCGCACAGTTGATATTTTAACATCACACTTTTTTGTATTAATTAAGTTCTTTCACTCGTTTTCCCAAACTAGAGAAGTTAAACGAAGGACACAGTGTCTGTTGAGTAATGCCGCGTACACTAACCGAACGAACGTTCGCGAATCTATTTGTTGCATTAACACAACGAAGAAAGTTGAGAGTTAAAGAAAGTTTGTTTGTATGAACGCAACAGGCATAAATAATAAATATTATAAATACACCCAACAGTCACACACCTAGTCCTGACCTCACACTAGGTATAACCTGTATCGTGGGTATCAGAGACTATGAAAGACTCGGTCTCACGACACCCAGACTTGAGACAAATATCTGTGGGCCACACAAACATTTGTCTCAATGCGGGAATAGAACCTGTGGCCTCTCGCTTCACAGCCGGCTACTCGAGGCTGTCAAATTCGCGAACGTTCGTTCGGTTGGTGTATACGCGGCATAACACGTGTCGCCATTATCATTCATCATTAATAACAATAGCCGATACATTACAAAAGTTATTGGCAGTAAGTAACGGCCAGAAATATCTTTAATTATTATCAAATCACAATATGAGGCTGGTCAGTAAAGATTTTTTTACAATTGGGTACTTGAATATGTTTGATTTTGTACACAATTTTTTATATACAAGCAAATAAAACAAAAAGAAACTCTTCAGTAAAATCTGCTTCGAAATTGGTTGGAAAATGAGTCAGTAATTCATATTTTAAATTCTGCAATGAGCAAGAGTGGGGACGTAGTGGGGATATTTATCTATCCCTTTCTAACGCACGTGCCGTTATGGCCCTGACGTATATATGATACTTCTCTTTCGCGCAGTTTGAAGGTTACACAAAATTTCAAATGCATATAACTTTTTTATTTTTGAGAATATTTTAAAAATTC
This sequence comes from Clanis bilineata, assembly GCA_036417725.1. Taxonomy (NCBI): domain Eukaryota; kingdom Metazoa; phylum Arthropoda; class Insecta; order Lepidoptera; family Sphingidae; genus Clanis; species Clanis bilineata. Next base: position 462,464 of record CM071159.1, read on the forward strand.
TTTCAGTACCATATTTTAGATGCGTAAATTTCATATAAAATTAATTTAAAAAAAAAATTCAAATACCCAATTAATGTTCGGGAGCAAATCAAGTGTCTTTGAACGAACCTGCGCATGCGCCAGCCAAAAGGAACATTATGGCAACATTGCACCGATGCGACGCGAAGATGAAGACCGCGAATGGACGCGCGTCATATATATATTTTTTTTCTACCTGCCTTTATCCTACTTTAATATGGGGCCGGCGCAACACACTTTTTAAGCAGTGAGGATTTGGCATATGAACTAGTATTTTAAAATAAGAAATAAAGATAATATTTCAGTCTTTACGGTAAGTTATTTTCACCAGCAATAAAAATTAGTAAAGGGATTTAATTTGGGCATCCGGGGTGAGTCACTTGAAATCACAGAAAACCGAAAAGGGCCGTACGTATAAAAAATAGATAAAACTATGCCTAAATTACCATTTAGACAAAACTGTTTTGTCTCTTTTTTTTCAAAGTATTTAAGAAAGGGACAAGCTGGTTTATGCACCGCTTATTTTTTCATGAGTATATAGCTTATTCTTTGATATTTAAATTCTGATATTAAGTTTGGCATTTACAGAGAGGGATATCGTGCAATCTTTATAAATAATGCGTGGAGTTTACTAAACATTATCTAATATCAAACACCAATGGACGGGTTTCTCAAATTAGTATTTTAATATATTATACCTCTAACACTCTATTGACATTGACAATCATTTAAACTTTTTGGACCTTACTTATAAAAATATTTTCGCTTATCTTTTCGCTAAGAATAGCCTGTCACTTTTTTCCTTGCGTTACATTGTTTAATAATGAAAGGGACAACCTATGGTTAAATAAATAACACACCTAATAGTCACATACATAGTCCTGACCCTACACTACGATCGAGTCTTGTGTCGTGGGTATCAGGAACTACGAAATACCTTCGGTCTCACAACACCCAGACCCGAAATAAATATCTGTGGGCCACACAAACATTTGTCTCGGTGCGGGGATCGAACCCGCGGCTTCTCGCTTCACAGCCGGCTACTCGCCTGCTGCGCCACGGAGGCTGTCGTGGTTAAAGATAAGCAGCGCTTAAATATTTTTATAAGAGGCTAGGTAGTCAATTTATGCCGGTCTTAACAGCGCTGACGTCATATCCTGTATATATATCCCTTTCTGTCATTCCGCAAAATCAGCAATAATAAAATTCCACCATCTATGTATAACGCGAATACAAATAGTCACCTAATACTATGTTATTGCGATGATAACGTATCGGGTATCCAATCATGGATTAACAGATTACACTCAGAGAAGGCCGTTGGGATACCGGTTCGATTCTAGTCTTATCGCAGCCCTAATATTGATAAGTGATGAAATTAATCGATATGGAGTAAAATTTTATGTTATTTTTTTTAGTAATTTTCAAAATGGTATAGCAGAGATTGGCAAACGAGCAGATGGGTCACTTGATGGTAAGTGATCTCCACCGACCATAGACACCTAAGAGATAAAAAGTATCATGGATGCTTTGCCAACCTAATAGGAGGGTATGGAAGGAGAGGGAAAAGGGTTTGGGAAATCGGTAAATGGACCACCGGAAATTTTATTAACTCTGTAGAATTGTGCTTGTCTGGTGTGATTTTCTATCCGTCCAATCTTAAGTATCTGCAATATACGTGGAGTAAATTTAGCGCCATCTGTAGTCAATAATCTGAGACTAGTTTCCACAAGTCACTGTTAACTTTAACGCGACCGAATACGTTAAGGCTGTATGTAAATTTGCAATTGTAATCGACAGGTTTTCTTCAAATATTGTTTCATACCTATAATTGGACTGTGGTGCAGAAATGATCCAACCTACAAAAAAAAAAAATTTTTTTAAGATCTAATTAATGGTTTCGATAATGGCAACAATAAAAAAAAATTTGGGTTGGTTTATTTTTGCACAACACGGTCCAATTAGTATTAATTTAGTAGACTGGACTGTAACTGTAACCTTTATACTGTATTTATTCTTATTGTATAAGTCTGTAAACAGTCGCCTCCTTGGTCTAGTGGCAGCACATGTGGACCGGGAGGTCGTGGGTTCGATTCCCAGGTCGGGCAAAACGAATTTTCTAATTTAATTTGCCCGGGACTGGATCCCTCAGAGGGGGTTGACGTCAGGCAGCCGGTTGTAAAAACTTAGCCAAATTCTTTCTGCAACATGCTTGAAAAAGTGTGTTGGACCGACCCCACATTAAGGTGGGATAAGGGCAGGTAGAAAGAAAGAGATTTTATAAGGCTATAAACTGTTATCATTTAAATAAATAAATAGATAAATAAATAAATGGCTGGTAATATAACTTACACTAGCCACTGCTCAAAACGGTGATACTTCATGCGCCCTATGCAGTGCCACTTCCCATAAACAATAATTTTGTTCCTAACTTGAAGTCCCTTGAAGATATTCATATCGTTAGTTTATAAATTCCAAAGGCATCTACTATCTAATACTTACAGAGGATTATAGAAAGTATTCAGTCAGACGAGAAGTATTCTAAGTGGTATTGATAGTTATCTACCTCTATAATGGTTTTAGGAAAAGTTACTAATATAAATATAGTACGGTTTATGTGAAAAAAAGTACCACAAGATCTGCATGTCACCGTATAAAGTATTAGTATGGGCAACTTTCAAATAAGTATTCGATACAAAGCATGTTCGGTCCGAATTAATGATGTGGATAATCGATTTACATACACACTAACTCGATTAATAATCGATTATTTTTTAAAGATGTATTATTATATTATTAATCGACCGCGATGGTTGGCGCTCACTTGAGGAGGCCTAAGTCCAGTAATGGACGGCGATAGGCTTAGATAATAATTGATAAACCGATTATTCGAACATGTCTGTAAAAATATTTGAATAATCGATTATGAAAAATAATTGATTATCTACAACACCAGTCCGATTACTTATATTGGGTGGTTCATGCTAGGTATTTTGGTTTATTAAAACCCATATTTACCGTTAAAATATTACAAAACAATTTTGAAAATAAGAAAGGTTATTAGTTTGTTTCTTTAATTTTATTGAATTTTCCTTGAAGAAATAGCTTGAATTGAATTATTTTATTTAACGATAGATAATTGTCAGTATCGATTAAGACACATTGTTTAATGTGTGGCATTGGTTTATTAGTAGTTTGTGATGTAATTTGTATATTTTTATTATTTATACAGTTATGCAATGTGATAATGGCAATAGGATTGGGCGAGGTGGTCTATTACTTATTGATATATCACAAGACTCATATATAGAATAGTTTTTATGTGAGTCGTTCAGTGTTGTTTAGTATTATATTATGTAGTTTGTAGGATACGCTACATTATGATTATTGTTAAATTTGTATTGCATTGTTATTGTATTTATTACATAAAACATAAGCTCACGCCTGTATCCCCGAAGGGGTAGGCAGAGGCGCACTAGCGAACTAGAACACCCACGTTTCGCCGAGCTTAGTTCCGTCCCAGATGTGATAGGGGGCGAGCCTATCGCCATATCGGGCACAAATTCTAGACTTCGGGCTGATATGGAAAAATTTAATATCACTTTGCCCGACCCGGGGATCGAACCCGAGACTTCAGAACCGTAGTCGTACCGAAATACCACCACGCCACCGAGGCAGTTGTATTTATTAATAGCAATAAATTATTTCCTTTTCTAGCATTGAAATATAATTCTTCTTTATATGATGGAATTCCACGTGAACGGCAAGTTTGATATTGATGAGGGTACCTGGGGGTTGACTCTTGACACTTGATCTGAATTTGACTTCTATTCGACTTCATTTAGTGACTTAAGATTCCGTCGAAATAGGGTACTAGTGCCCTAATACCAAATGACAAGTTATCAAATCTAATGCAGCATTAGCAGACCGTTAAACTCGATTTCTGTGAAATTTTAAGTCAATAAATGAAATCGAATTGGTGTTAAAGAGTCAGGGGGTTGTACGTATCAGTCCCAATAGAGCTGTAATGTGAGTACGTAGACGCAGCGTGTTGACTACCGCATAGTTCAGAGCGCCAGGCGGTGCGCCGGCGCGTGGTCCCGCAGCGCGAGCGCCGCGGCGGCAGCGTCGGCGGCGGCGGCGGGCTCGCGGCGCGCCCACAGCACGAGCGAGAGGCGGCGCCACGTGTCGGCGCGCGCGGGCTCGAGCGCGGCCGCCTCGCGCAGCGCCTTCTCGGCGAGCCCGAGCCACCCGAGCGAGTAGTACGCGGCGCCTGCGCACCGCACCGAGCATTACCATATCGACTATCACGTCACGTGCAATTTTATACCTAACTTACTTATACACAGCTCCGCCTGCGGAAAATTGGGTACTCGACTATTTTTTTAAAAGTAGACAGGGCTATTCATTAGTTTATCCTAAACATGTAAAAAAATGTTTCGTAATTTATTTTCATATATTTAACCAAAAAAACAAAAATTATTATATATTATTATTATTATTTAATTTTCCGCCAAAACGCTATCTGTAAACTATAAATCCGGGTGCCGTAATTGTTCCTTACCATAGATACAAAATCGCCCATAAAAAAGCATTAAGAAAATAATATTTATGATTTCAATCTAAAAAACAGAGTCAAATATTTTGTCAATCGAATATCGATCGTCGATCATCGATCACACCCGCGTTCAAATTAAATTGAGCACTTGAAACAAAAATGTGAAACAAATTTAAAAGAAAAATGAGTAATATCACATCATACAACGTGATAGACGTATACAGTCACGTGACTCACAAATAAAAAAATAAATATTTAAATTACTGAAATAAAATTATCCTTGGAGTATTTTTAATAAATCCCTATTTACACACGTTATTTCGATGATAAATCTATGTTCCTACAGAAATTCATTGATATTAATAACTATAGTCAAGTACCCAATTGTTGATATAAAGGAGAATACCTACTTAAATTATTTAATTCTTTCCGTCGTTTTAGTTCAAATATTCTACAGGAAATTATATTTTGATAGTTAAGCATAATATGGTAGCGGGCACATTTTCAAAATTTTAGCACCGGATCCTTTTTTCGGAACTGAAAGGAGACTCAAATATCAATTTCAAAGACATTGTGTCAAAAACAAACAAAAACAAAATGGTAGCCACTTTTTCAGTTTTGTGCAGGGTCCATGCTTCGAAACTACGGGATGTACCAGATATCGATTCTAAAATCAATCAATTTTTCAATTTTTGAGTTTTTTGAACTTATACTCCTTTAGGCGCGTTATGAAAAAATTATGAGAGTGAAATTTTCAAATGCGCGCGCATCTGTGACACAAAATTAACAGTATGAAGTTGTCTACAGTATGAAGTTGTCTGCTTAACCATTTTTGCTTATATACTTTTTCAAGTGCTCCAATATAATTGAGGTTAACTATCCGTATGTATTATTTATTGATATAAATTAAAAATACTTTTATTTAATATAATTAACACTAAATATTATTAAATTATTAATGTTAAATACTTATTATTGGTTATTTAATATTTACAAAATAAAGAAATAAATTTAATAAAACATTTAATAAAAAGTTTGTGATAAAAATTAAAATTGAACATCAAATTATAATATTAATTTTTAATATTTGCTATTAAATTGAATAAATAATAAATATTTATAAAAATAACTAAATAAATTTAATGAAAATTTTTTGTTGATTATCCTTTTCCAATCCTTCTATTATTTTATTGTAATTAATTATTTGCATGCAATTAAAAACTATTTTTTAATCATGACAAAGAAGTATACTTTCTCACGCGCGTACATAAGTACACGCACCCATTTTTTTCATCAAATTTTGACACATCCTTTACAACATAATAAAGTGCCCCATTTTCGACCTCCATATTAGCCCTAAGATATATGTGGAGATATACTCATACTAAATTTAATCAAAATCCATTCAACGGTTTCTAAATCCCTATATAAACTTTCATCTCCTATTGGATTCCTTGGGAGCCGATTTAAAAAAAAAGTTGCGTAAAAATTCCAATACGATCGGTAAAGTATCTTAGGAGATTTACGATTAGTAACAGACGAACATGTTTAAATACTAATTGTACCACAGACAAGCTAAGGACAAAATAAAGTTGACCAAAAACCGGAAACAGAAAAGTAAGTGAGTATTCTAATACTCACCTAACTGCACCATACTATCTAGATGCGTAGGATGTATCGCCAGCGCATTCTGGAAACACTGTCTCGCTTCCTCCCACTCCGAACTGGCGGCGTGCACCATACCCCTCTGTAAGTTGTACAACATTCCTTTAACATAGTATAACATAGCTTGGAGGTTGAAATCAACTTTATTTGACAAGTGCTGATAACGTAAAGAATAACACATAAGTGCTAGCTCATACAGATGTACAGACTTACCGTATATAGGACGAGATGGCTGAAGGGAGTTAACGCGGAAGCCTCTGACACGCAACCCGCCGCCGCGCTCACTCTACCCAACCTGCCGAAAATAATAGATACTAATACTACGCTAAAGTTCCTTCTTCATAAAAAAATTAAGTAGGGCTTAACTTTAAAACTAATCTGTCTTCTTCCCCTTCTTGTTTAAGTTAGAAGTATAAAGTAGACAAAATCGCCGAACTGTTTTATAATAATTTGGAACAGATTCTTAATTATTATACATATTTTATCTTATTAAAATTACAAGAGTTATTGGATGTAGATACGATAGTCAGTCGGTGATGGCGGTATTGGTTAGTCGGTGATGGCCGTGTTGGTCAGTGGGTGATGGCCGTGTTGGTCAATCGGTGATGGCCGTGTTGGTTAGTCGGTGGTTGTGGTGGTGGCCAATCGGGAATGGCAGTGTTGGTCAGTCGGTGATGGCCGTGTTGGTCAGTGGGTGATGGCCGTGTTGGTCAATCGGTGATGGCCGTGTTGGTTAGTCGGTGGTTGTGGTGGTGGCCAATCGGAGATGGCAGTGTTGGTCAGTCGGTGATGGCCGTGTTGGTCAGTGGGTGGTTGTGGTGGTGTTCAGTCTGGGATGGCGGTGTTGGTCAATCGCTGATGGCCGTGTTGGTTAGTCTGTGGTTGTGGTGGTGGTCAATCGGGGATGGCAGTGTTGGTCAGTCGGTGATGGCCGTGTTGGTCATTCTGTGGTTGTGGTGTTGGTCAGTCGGTGATGGCGGTGTTAGTTAGTCGGTGATGGCCGTGTTGGTCAGTGGGTGATGGCCGTGTTGGTCAGTCGGTGATGGGCGTGTTGGTCAGTCGGTGGTTGTGGTGGTGGTCAGTCGGGGATGGCAGTGTTTGGTCACTCGATGATGGCCATGTTGGTTATTCTGTGGTTGTGGTGTTGGTCAGTCGGTGATGACGGTGTTGGTCAGTCAGTGATGGCCTTATTAGTTAGTCGGTGATGGCGGTATTAGTAAGCCAGTGATGGCGGTGGTGGTCAGTCGGTGATGGTGGTGATCAGTTGTTTGTGCTGAGGGATAAGGAGGTCCAGCTGTGAGCACGATATACATTACCTGAGACAGATGTCGGCGAGCAGGAGCCACGCATGCGCGCGTTGTTGCGCGAGCGGTGCGCGTGCGCGCGGCGCGGACTGCGAGGACGCGCACTCGGACAGCGCTCGCTCGAGCTGGTGCGCGCCCGTGAACTCCGCGCGGACTGACGCTGGAACACATTAATATAGCACCGCTGTCTCACTCTCTTACACAGAATACCCGACGTCAAGTAGCTCGTCACTGATGTGTTTCATTCGTTGAGTGAGATTTCTGATCCAAATTATTAACCCAATCGATATTCCCTTTCTTTAATGTTGGCAACTCGCTCATGATTCTTTTTTAGCACCCCGAGAAACTTCAAAATGACGCTCATAATTATTTGAAAAAAAAATGTATGCCCGTCGTTTCCGATTTGAAAATAGAAGCCATTTTCATAATCATCACTCTGAGTAACCTCGAAAATGACTCAATATAATTTATTTGAAAAAATATGTCCACCATCGTGGAATTAATGATTGATATGGCAATGATCATAACGGTTATGTAAGAATAAAAAAAATATACAAGGTTTTTATATTTGAATATAATGTCATTACATAGGAGTGGAATAAAAGCAAGAGGAAAGAGAAAGTGTGTGGTACCTGCATCTCTGGTACTGTGCGTGTCGTCGTGTTGCGAGTCCGAGAGCGCGTCCAGCTCGATGTACCCGTTGTGCTCCGCCTCCGCTTCCGCTTCCGTGCTGTTCAGTAACGATAACAACTCCTTGCCCGTGATGAGTGCCGCCTGCGAATCGCAAACGAAAATCATTTAAATTTTATCCCAACTACTCCAGAAGGAAGGTAAAGTTTTTGGGTAGTTTTTTGTATCTTAATCTATATGTCAGTTTACGACTGCCTCTGTGGCGTTGGTGTATTTCGCGGTTCGCTCCCTATCACATCTGGGATGGAAACAAGGTTAGCGAAATATTGGTGTTTTATTTCACTAGTCTGGCTCTGCTATTCCTCAGGGGGGGTTGACGTCAAGCAGGCAGTCGGACGTAAAAACTTAGCCAAATCCTTTCTGCAACATGCTTAAAAAAGTGTGTTGTACCGACCCCACATTACGATGGGATAAGGGCAAGTAGAAAAAAAAAGTCTGAGTTTGCCTACAGGCGTGAGCTTATTTGTTTGTTTGTTGTGTGGGCTCCATTTTCCGCAAGTCAATTTTTCAGTCCATTGCAATGATAAATCATTTTGCGTGATGTGATACCAACTAAGAATTTAACCAGCCTAGCTCCGACCAGAAGCGCAGGATCTTCCTGGGGTCTCCACAGGGTTCTCGGAGCGACGTCGGTAAGGCGTGAGGTTGTGTATGTCTGTATGTACGTGTAGATGAGTGTAAGACAGAGCCTGGTGACGGTGCACCTCCGGTTCGTCCCAGGCGAGCTGCAGCGCGGCCAGCAGCGCGCGCGGCCAGTCGGCGTGCGGGTAGTGCGCGCGCGCCACCCGCGCCGCCGCGAGCGCGCGGTGTGCACGCCGGCCCGCGCACGCGCAGCTCCACAGCGCCGCCGCCAGCCGCAGCGCGCCGCCGCACTCCGCGCGGGACGACAGGCACGCGCGCGTCGCCTCCTGCACGCGCACGCACACACACTTAAGTATTCAATTCATAGATATTGTATTGACCATGGTCTCATAAATTGGTAATGAACCATCAAAGGCGACACCAAAACACACAATCATCATCAGCCATAGGACGTCCACTGCTGAACATAGGCCTCAACCTAAGATTTCCAGATCGACCTGTTGGACCTGTTGGCCTGCATCCGGCGACTTCCTGCGACCTTTATCAGGTCGGCGATCCACCTTGTAAGTGGATAATAATGGATATTAGTAATCTATCTAGGTGGATAATAGTATGTATTAATTTGCGTATAGCCTTGGTGTTGTGCCTATCGACACACAGTGCCGTCAAATCTCATAATATTTTTTGAGTGGTAAAGCCACACTATAGACAGTTACGTCTACATCTAATGGGCCGGCTTGCTCGGTTTGATACCACCGTCTCACAGAAAACCGACGTAAAGGAGCAGCTCGCTGTCGCTGCTTACATAAGTTTCATAGAAAAACAAAGCCTGTGCTACAAACTATTAGTAGTTGTACTAACCATGGCTTCGTTGAGCATGCCCAGATACATGTACTGCAGCCCGAGGTGGTAGAACGCGAGGTGGTCGTTGTCGTCCAGTTGTACCGCTCGCAGGAGGTACTTCAACGCAGAGTCGTTCGCCGCGTCCTTCTCGATGCGGGAATTTAACTTCTACAACAAGAGACGAGAAATTGACAAACTTGAGGCCGCAAATTTATTCCCCAGACTGCGATAAATATTTATTTAACCTACAAACTTTGCTTCCAGTCTTTTCTTTCTGCCTGGCGTTATCCCGGCCTTCTGCCAGGGTCCGCCATCCTACTTAAACGCTTCCACTTCGCCCGATCTTGAGAATCCTCTATGGTAAGACATTGGTTCTCATATCTTCCTCCAGAACGTCCAGCCAGCGCTTTTTGAGCCGTCCACGGGAACGCAATCCTGGCACGATCTGGGCCAGACACATGCGACCGACGTACTCCTGTGGTTTCCTCAAAACGTGGCCGTACCATCTCAAGCGACATTCCTGCATTTTATCTGCCACGTCCTAGACGCCAAGACTACCGCGGATGTGCACATTACGTATACGATCTAGTCCTGGTATTTAACCTACAAACTTTGCTTCCAGTCTGTGTGTTGTAAAGTGGAAAGTCTTTTGTATTTCTTGATACCCATGATACAAGTCTTGTATCTTAACTGTAGAGTCAGAACTATGAAACTATGACTGTGGCTGTTGGGTGTTAAGAAAATGTCTTAAAAAAGTAGAGCTTTACACTAAAACTTACGCTCATACACATAATATTGGGTAATACTAACTGTATGTGGTTCAAATATTACACTTATTTTATGAAAATATTTTGCCATCGCTTACCTACATAGGCAGCCAAGAGCAATACGTACGCGAACTAAAGTATTAAAACGGAAATCGGTACTAACTTCGACTAGAAAATAAATAGACAAAAATGATATTATTCTGCATGCACAATTATTTTATTTTTATTGAATTAAGGATGAGCTTTCCATTTATTTATTCTTTTTAATTGGGGCCTTTGCCCGATTAGGGAGAGCTTATTTATCAAAATAATCTAACCTGCGCCTTCATCTGGTACCCGAGGCCCGTGTAGAGACAGCAGCGTGCCAGCATGTGTCCGGCTTGCTGCTCCTCTATGGCGAGCGCCTCTTCCGCTAATTCTATGCCTTCTTCTATCTGTGCAGAACCGCCGGAGCTGAGCTTTCATTATACATACACTAACAACTGAGCAACTAGACGTGCAATCCATAGATGAGTCTGTTATATTAATTGCTTAAATTGTTAGTGCACGTGTACATGTCAATGTTGCGAGTAGTTATGAGTCATATAGGTGAATAAAACAACTGGTTTCAGTGATCGCTAATAAATGACTAAAATATATATTTTGTAACTGAATATCGATGACTACATCGAACTCGAACATCGATATAGGCACTAGCCTCTGACCTACATAAGGTTCACCGACTGTGTGCAGCATGCGCCACAATCCCCTTTTTTCCCCTTACCCACTCTTCTCCATTCCGCGATTGGCAACGGCTTATGTCTCTGACGTCTCTGATATCTATGAGCAACTTTCTTTCTACCTACCTTTATCCCACCTTAATGTGGGGTCCAATATCTATGAGCAACAGTAACTACTTATCAGAAGGTGGAAATTCTTCTCGTTTGCCTACAAAAGCCAAATAAAAAACCTAGTAATGGATGCCCCTCAAGCCATTTCTCATCGAGACAGTGGTATCATGATGGAGGTGTAATGCAACGGTAACGATTTGAAGGTGGTTAGTCGCCTTGGTCTAGTAGCAGCATGTATGGGCTGTGGACCGGGTGTCCTGGGTTCGATTCCCAGGTCGAGCAAAGAAAATTTTCCAACTTAATTTGCCCGGGGCTGGATCCCCTATAGGGGATTGACGTCAGGCAGGCGGCCGGTCGTAAAAACGAAGCCATATCATCTCTGTAACATGCTTGAAAAAGCGTGTTGCGCCGACCCCACATTAAGGTTGGGATAAGTGCAGGTAGAAAGAAAGAACGATTTGAAGGTGGTGGCGACTCACCCATCCGGCGCGGTAGCAGTTGTTGGCGGCGACGAGCCGCAGCGGCGCGTCGCTCGGACACAGCGTCTTGGCGTGCCTCGCCACCGCGTGTGCGCGCGCGCAACCTGACAAACGAAACAAACATATAAACATGGAATGTCAAAACTTGTAAATGAGACAAAGAGTGGCACAAGATCAGAAAGAGCTCGCCGGCAGATAACGGACGTACAAACCGCAGATAGGTAGTTACAGCACGCCCCTGAAGGGGGAGAGTTGCAAGCGACAATGGACTGGATATCTACATTATCACTGAATATTTACATTTATCACTCACATATCATATTATAATCATATTTTAATAAGCATATATGACTGTGTATTTATTTAATGTGGCTATGTATTTATTTAATGTTTGATAATAATTGTCTTTGTTGGGATTCGTGAGGCATTCTTTTGGCCCTGGCAGAATACCAGTATCAAGTAGATACCTACTTCTACTTGGCGAATACTGAGCCTGTGGCCTTTTTAGTCATATCTCGGGCACGGATGGTTTAGGATATGTGCACGTTCATGATGTGTTTTTTTTTTGTGTGCACTTTTTTTTTTACTTTATAACTAACAAATTTGTTACCTCTTAGTGTTACATATTTTGTCTTTTGTTTGTGTTCTCCCACTTATTGTTGCCTGAGACATTGGCTGAATAAAGTTTATTTCTTTCTTTCTATTTCTTATCTATACTAATCTATACTAATATTATAAAGCTGAAGAGTTTGTTTGTTTGTTTGATTGATTGAACGCGCTAATCTCAGGAACTACTGGTTCGATTTGAAAAAATCTTTTTGTGTTGGATAGCCCAATTATCGACGGTGGCTATAGGCTATATAACATCACGCTATGACCAATAGGCGCGGTGCAGAAATGAAAAATGTTGAAAAACGGGGATGTCGATATCTCAGAAACTACTGGTTCGAATTGAAAAATTCTTTTTGTGTTGGATAGCCCAATTATCGACGGTGGCTATAGGCTATATAACATCACGCTATGGCCAATAGGAGCGGAGCAGAAATGAAAAATCTGTAAAAGCGGGGAAGTTGATATCTCAGAAACTACTGGTTCGATTTGAAAAATTATTTTAATGCTGACCGACGGGATGAATGGTAGGGTGGCGGACGGGGTGACTGACGAGGTGACTGACGGGGTGACAGACGGGGTGACAAATGAGGTGAACGTATCACGTAAAACATCACGCTATGACCAATAGGAGCGGAGCAGAAATTAAGAATGTTGAAAAGCGGGGAAGTTGATATCTCCGAAACTACTGGTTCGAATTGAAAAAATATTTTTGTGTTGAATAGCCTATTTATCGAGGATGGCTAGAGGCTATATAACATCACGCTATGACCAATAGGAGCGGAGCAAAAATGAATAATGCTGCTAACGGGGAAATTTATATCTCAGAAACTACTGGTTCGATTTGAAAAATTATTTTAATGCTCACCGACGGGATGAATGGTAGGGTGGCGGACGGGGTGACTGACGAGGTGACTGACGGGGTGACAGACGGGGTGACAAATGAGGTGACCGTATGGGTGATAGACGGGGTGACAGATGGGGTGACTGACTGGGTGACAGACGGGGTGACAGACGGATGACAGACGGGGTGACAGACGGGTGACCGACGTAGTGACAGACGCGTGACAGGCGGGGTGACCGACGGGGTGACCGACTGGGTGACAGACGGGTGACAGACGGGGTGACGGACGTGGTGACAGACGGGGTGACAGACGGGTGACAGACGAGTGACAGACAGGATGACAGACGGGGTGACAGACGGGTTGACAGACGGGGTGACTGACGAGGTGACACCCGGGGTGACCGACTGGGAGACAGACGAGGTGACAGACGGGGTGACAGACGGGGTGACATCCGGGGTGACCGACTGGGAGACAGACGGGTGACAGACGAGGTGACAGACGGGGTGACAGGCGGGGTGACAGACGGGGTGACAGACGAGGTGACAGACGAGGTGACACCCGGGGTGACCGACGGGGTGACCGACTGGGTGACCGACGGGGTGACCGACTGGGTGACCGACAGGGTGACCGACTGGGTGACAGACGGGGTGACCGACTGGGTGACAGATGGGTGACAGATGGGGTGACGGACGTGACAGACGGTGTGACAGACGGGTGGCAGACTGGGTGACAGACGGGGTGACTGACTGGGTGACAGACGGGGTGCCGACGGGGTGACAGACGGTGTGACAGAGGGTATGACAGAGGGTATGACTGACGGGGTGACAGACGGTGTGACTGACGGGGTGAGAGACGGGGTGACTGACGGCCGAAGTAGATCATACCATTACCTCCTTTAGAACTATCGGATTATATGTGCCTACGACTCACTCTTTCAACCTTCTCTCTCATACGCAGACAAAGTTGCGCGGGTCAGCTAGTAAACAATATGTAGGGGGACCGTAAAACTCGCGCGGGGAGTGTACAATGCATGGCAGACGCAATTCCGCGCAAGTCTCCCCCCGGATTAGGCCTATATAATCGAAAGATTGGTTGGGCCATGGGATGGCGGTGAGATTTGCCTCACCTGGGAAATGAACCCAGGACCTTCTTATTTAAAGAATACAATGCTACCATTAGACCAAGGTGACAAATTTACAGTTACTCAAATAAGCTAACTTACCGCCGAATGTTCATACACTTAAGGTCTCCTTATGTCGTTTAATGCCGCCTTATCTGTCAAAATTGTATGGCGAAAATCAATGTAAGAAGCCATTAAAGTTGAGTAGCGTTTGACCATTCGGGCGTAAAGCTCTTTATATAATTTGTGACTGTATAGTGTGTGTGTGTTGTGTGTAGTGTGTCGTGTATTGTGTGTGTAGTTACCGAGCGCGCGGTGCGGGTGTGCGGGGTGTGCGGGGGCGGGGCCGGCGGGCGCGGGGGCGGGGCCGGGGGCGGGGCCGGCGGCGGCGGCCGCGGTGGCGAGCGCGCGCTGGCGCCACACGTGCGCGCACCCGAACGAGAACTTCATCGCGCGCTCCAGCGACTGACACAAATTACAACATAGCACATCGACATTCATATAGACGCAATCTAACCCCCTTATTCATAATAACTTAGTAGAGCGTAATAAGACCGCAATAGTACGTTTCATAAAAATTGTATTCATAATGGTTCAATAGCGTTAAAACGTTCCAACTTTGGATAGTGAAAACATGGCCGATTCCGACCAGTTGTTTCAAATTTGATGTTACATTTAATGATATTATTAATTTTGCTATAGACTAAGGACCTCATCTTAGATTAATAATTATTTTTTATCAATTGTTTCCAGCCAAGACTTCCTATTTGTTTCAAAGCTTGCCAGAGATAAAAATATGTATTTTTTTCTGTAACTAGCAACATTGTATTCGACAGTCATATTTTAGTTCTATGTTAGCTAAAGTAGGCAAAAGTAGGGTTATATGTTCGATAAGACCAGGATTTCATTATGAATAAGGGGGTAAATGTTTAATAAGCATAATTTTCAAAACTCCCAAACCAACTTCAAAAATCCGCTCTTGAACTTTATGTGAGACAGTGATACCACCTTCAGAGTGGCTTTACTTTAAAAAGAAAATCGATCTACATCCACCAAAGACATCCGGTAACATACATAAACGAATACCAGTGAATTGAGAACCTCCTCGTTGTGAAGTCAGTCGATAATGATGTATAGATGCGCGGTACCTCCAGCACGAGCGAGAGCTGCGCCCACCTGGCGGCGAGCAGCGCCAGCAGGTCGAGCACGGCGCAGGCGGCCCGCAGCGCGTGCGCGCGCGCGCCCTCGAACTCGCCGCTCTGCGACAGCACGGCGTCGCGCGCCGCCATGGCCTCGCCCACCAGCACCAGCAGCACCGCCTCCTCGTGCTCGTTGCGCGGCACGAACTGTACGCACGTGTACACAGTGGCGATAGGTCAAATATAACAAAAGGGAAACGTCTTCTTTTATAGCAGAGACTGGCAAACGAGCAGATGGCTCACCTGATGGTAAGTGATCTCCATCGCCCATAGACACTCAAAACACAAAATCATGCGTGCGTTACCAACTTAAAAGGAATCAATGGTAGGGAAGGGAAAGAGCTTTGAGAAAGGAAGATGGGGTATGGTAAGTGGACCACCGGAAATCGCACTCACCGAACGAAACGTGACAGCAAGCTGCCACTTTACGTCGGTTTTCTGTCAGACAGTGTTATCAAACCGGTCGAGCCGGCTGATTCGTGTTGTAGACGTAACTATCTAAAGTGTGGCTCTACCACTCAAAAAACTGTGTTACTTTATTTATTAGCCTACAACCTGAAAAAGGGAAACCGGTAGGGATCGGATTGTATGAACTATTCGTCATTGGTACGCATGCACGCACACACATTGCTCGCCCACGGGTTCGCGAGTTGTTCAGTATTAACGTGAGACCTGATTGATGGCGGCGTATTTTTTGGGTTTCCAGGGTCCCTCCGACACGTGCTCTTCTCTCCGCCTGGTGAGGGTGCCCTGCGCGGGCATGGTCGCGATCTTCTCCGGCGGCTTGTATACCTGGGAACAAAACAATATTGTGTTTATTGCTCTCCGAAGTGTCTCTCTATCTCTCTCGCCCACTTTCCTTTTTCCTCTCTCCCACCCTATATTTCTTTATCACTCTCTCTTTCTCTCTCTCTTCCACTCTCTTTCTCATCGAACTTATTTCTAAATATTATAAGTGTGAGTTTGTATAAGAGCGTACACATAGAATACATTTTATCCCATTAGTACTTTCTCAAGCGAAAAGATATATATACGGGTGGAAAGTGGAAGAAAATCTTTGTGAATTGTCTTTGCTTACGAAAAAGAAATTTAGAAAAACATGAAAAAGGGAACATGAAAGCAGCGATAGCTCAGTTGTGAATGGTATGGACTGCCGAGACAAGTGTCGGAGGTTCGAAACCAACCCCAAAATGGAGCATACACCTCTGACTTTTCTATGTTAAGTGTATTTTCACTGTGAAATATCGCTTGCTATAACGGTGAAGGAAAACATCGTGAGGAAACCTGCATACCCGAGAATTTCTACACACGAGGAATTTCGAAGGTATGTGAAGTCTGCCAACCCGCATTAGGCCAGCGTGGTAGACTAAGGCCTAACCCCTCTCATTAGTAGAGGAGGCCCGTGCCCAGCAGTGGGACAGTAATACTACAGGGCTAATATTATTATTATTATTATTATTATTATGAAAAAGGGCTTTAAGGGCAATAAATCCGACCCACCTGTCCAGTAACACCTCGTAATAGCACCTCAGCGAGCTGTCTGGTGAGAGTGAGCCGCAGCGCCTGAGTCGATACAGACTCCACCGCAGTCAGCATCTCACGGTACCTGCGACAACAACCACCATTACAGATGAATCAGGAATGAAGAAATGAGAATGGCGAGAATGAGGATTGGGAAGGGAGCCTCCTCCCATGTCTGGAAATAAAATTTGCAACGATCCTTTCTGCAACATGCTTGCTAGTTATTAGTGTGTAGTGCGAAGCAAGAGCAAGAGCAGATGGAAGAAGTCTATAAAGCGAAGTGTTAGTAGTGCGTGATGAGTAGTAGGTGATCGCACTAAATCTAGCTATCTAACTAAACTAATCTATATATCTATCACAATAAGCTAATCGTACTCGTAGTGTGTAGAGCACTGAGTAATAAGCAGTGAGTGAGTGAGTGAATGAGTGAATGAGTGAGTGATCAGTATGATGAGGTACCTGTCTATCGCGCAGTGCAGCCGTCCTGCGCGCATGTGCATGATGGGCACGCGCTGCAGCGCCGTCTCGAGCGTGGGCCCGGCGCGCACGCTCGCGGAGTTCGTACGCTGCAGGTACAGCAGCGTCAGGTCCGACGCCAGCTCGAAGCTACGGATCTACACACATAATTACACATCACTATTGCATACATGAACTTCAGCATTTCTTTTTATGTTATAAATAAATTAATTGTTTCTAACACCCACCATTTCAGTCTCCCTCTCGGCCTGTTTGTACCGACTGGTAGAACTTGGCACCGCATTTTGTTCCAGACACAGACCTTTGATGGCGTAGGATTCGGCCACTATCCGGAGACTGCGACTAGAGTCAAAAGTACGAAATATACAAGGTGTTACAAAAAAAGTGAGTATACACAAACACGCAAACCCTCCTGTTCGGGACGTTATTCCAAAAGTGGTTAGCTTGGCAGAGGCGCAATTAAGACCTATTTTTCGCTTTACTTATTTCTGTCCCATGATGTGATAACTTGCAAGTCTATCGCCATAATATGTCATAATATGTATATCTCTGCTATAAAAAAAAAATATATGTGACACGTGTAGTTATAAAGGTTACAGCCACTAGTTAAATGACAGCACAATGGGTTACGTGTAACAAGGCTGACTTAAGCACTGTGTCATTAACTTTAATTATGTTATTCATCTCACGGCGTTTAATAACGTGAATCACTAAGTTATAAATAATGAGCTGGACGAAGTCACCATATCAAGATTGGAACCTATAATACTTTCTAACGAGAAATCATATTATAATCGAATAAAGAACCAATAGTTTGTAGGAATATTGGTTGCCTGAAAGAATTTAGCGATAAGGCCCCCACTTTTTAAAAGGTATTTAATTTACTTGTGACATAATCATTGTGTTGTTTACTGTTGTCTATTTTCGTGTCTAGAATAGTTTCTATCTATCTATAATATTAATATACCTAACTAACCAACGCAATTACTATTCATTAGTAACGCTAATTAGAAACGAAACGCGTACAAACAGTGATAATGTTCGTATAGTTTGTAGATATGACATCAGAGGCGAGCTCTGACTCATGGACCAGGCATTGCATTTGTAGGTACTGATTGCAAGCAAACTTAACTGGTTTTGCGTTGATCATTGTGGAATTTCGTAGTCAACTTGGTGTTATGAATATGTAAATGCAAAGTTACTTATTAAGTAAATAAATTAGTTTTGGTCCTTCGAGCCAGATAATTACAGAATTATTTTACATTTATTTATTTAATATAATATATATTTTATTATAAGGAAATAAATTGTTGAATAAGTAGATTTCTGATGTATTTAGCCGCGATACGCTTATTCTTTTGCAATTCATTATACCGCATTCAGTATTTCCGCTTATAATTATTTTGACCCCATGATGAATGTCATAATTAAATTGTTGTAGACTAGATTCCAGTAACTAATACCTTTATAATAATTAGGGCAGTAAGAAATAAATCAATTGCTTCAATTAAAGTGTATAATTAGATTCGCCCAACGCAAATGGATGAATTGATGGATTTAATTACATAAATGATCATTAAAATTGACGTAGATTAATATGCGTACTATATCTTACAACCACATCAGTATAATATGTAGATCGCGGATTCAATTTCCGCCTACAAACAAATGGACATGAGATACACAAACATTTGTTTCGGGTCGGGGCGTTGAGACCATGCGTCTCTCGTAATTAACACCAAACGCAAAACTTAGTTTGACACAGAGTTTAGAAATAATTTGGTATATAATTCTATGCAGTTACATTAAAACAGTCATCTTCTATTAATGCAAAACGCGCAATAATTACACACCGTGTAATGCCGCCGCTGAAATGTTTAACAGACAGTTGTCGGTTTCACATCGACTGTGGAGTGAATCGAGCGGAACCGTTTACAGATTACACGCCGAGTCGAAAGTCTACGATAATTAGTGCCAACTTGTTTTAAACAACAAACACTGTATCAACTAAATATCAACATCTTCGGGGTTTTTAATAATTTCACTTTATCCATAATTTATGCTACATAATTCAGTGGAGATTGTACTTCAGTTGTAATACTGACGACCTAGGGTGTAATAAAGTTCAATTATAAGGTGAAGCTGCAAAACATCTGTATGGTTATGTAAAATTGTAATGCAACCACATTTTTTGTTTATAGTAGGGACTGGCAAATGAGCAGGTAGATCAACTGATGCTAAGTGAACTCCACCGCCCATAGACACCCAATAAAAATGAACCATGGGTGCATTGCCAACCGTAAAGGAAACGAATAGGGATTGGGAAAGGGAGGGGGGAATTGGGCAACAGCGAGCTGCTACTTTACGTCGGTTTTCTGTGAGACAGGGGTATCGAGCCGGCCCATTCGTGTTGTAGACATTATTATTTACAGCGTAGCTCTACCACTCAAAAATCTTATGAAAATCAACAATTTATAAAAAAAATCAAGTTTACCTAACTAACCCTTCAATTGTACAAGCATAATCTTGTCATAATTTATAAACCTCAAAAAGTAAAATCAAAATATCAACTGAATCCACTTACACAGGCAACTCCTTCTCCGTCAAAGTATCCAATTCAGCCAGTTTGTAATGCTTCAACGCCTCATCGTACGATCCACAGGCGTAGTTCAATTTCCCGAGCAGTAGATGTGCATCCAACGCGACGCCCGCCTTCTTGCCCGCCTCGTCCGTGGCGAGGGTGAGGTAACCTCGTGCATCTGAGAGCTCCCGCTGCGCTCGCTCGATGTTCTCCTTCGTGGGCGGCCGCTCGTCCAGGTGCGCCTCGAGCTTGCCTTCACCGATTAGGAAGTGGGCGAGGCTCTCTGGAAACACGATGATGATAGATTTTATAAAAACCAATATTTAGGATCGCTTTGTTGGTCTAGTGGCAGCATATATGGGCTATGGACCAAGGGGTCCTGAGTTCGATTCCCAGGTTGGGTTAAGCGATTTTTCCAATTTGATTTGCCTGGGGCTGGATCCCTAGGGGGGGGGGAGGCATGAAAAACTAAGCCAAATAATTTCTGCAACATGCTAGAAAAAGTATTTTGCGCTGACACCACATTAAAGTGGGACAAGGGAAGGTAAAAAGAAATAATTAAATAAAAAAAGAATTCCCCTTTACATTATGACACGTCTATTTAGGCATGCACGAAAATACGTGACTCACTCACATAACCTAAGTGACGCGTCCTAGATCATCTTTCATAGTTAAACTAAGCCCATGCAATCATAACAATATTATATAACAACATGGATCTGGTAAAGGCCCATTACTTTAATAATATGCAATATCCTTATTGGTACGCATTTTAAAAACTATCAGCCTGCAAGGTATCCATTGGGAAATTTCATACATTAAATTGATTTCATAAATTAAATATTTTTACCTGCCTGGATACTACCTTAATGTGGGGTTATCGCAAAAAACGTTTTTAAGCATGTTCCAGAAAGGATTAGTCTATTTTTTTACGACTGGCTACCTGCCCGACGTCAAACCCCTCGGAGGGATACAGTCCTGGGCAAATTAAGTTACAAAATTCGCTTCGCCCGACCTGGGAATCGAACCCAGAACCTCCCAGTCCATAGCCCACATATGCTGCTACTGGACCCAGGAGGCAACTATTAGACGTATATTCCATAATATCAATATACATGTTATTAATGATGATGAATCTGGGTCCTTTCTCCCGCTCCTATTATGGGCCTATCTTTAGTATTCATAAAAATAGGGATAAAAATTGGCAGATGTTCGTAAAAATGCAGTAAAAATTGAGTTACGACAGTAAATTGGTAAACACAGTCATAAAATGCTTTGAAGTTAATGTTTGTAAACATCAGACAGACAGACAGAGCAAACATCATATCCCAAACACTGTAAATATTAAACAAGTGAAGGCATACTGTTACAAAATAGGTGATGTTTACGTTGCAATATTTGTTTTCTATATGTTTCTACTTATGTGAAAGTTGTATTTGACCGGAAGTGTTTTTATCACCTTATTAAGTTAGCAAAAACAGATGGTCATCTGACGGTAAGTGGTTGCCACTACCCATGGACATTGGCATATCTAGAAGACCCTGGCAACCATGGAAAGGGGCAGGAATTGGGAAGGGGAAGGAGTATGTAAGCAACTGCAATTCTTACTCAACAATTTAAGTTGCATTATGGTGACTTATAACCGGAATAAAAGTATAATAATCAACCATTAATGCATGGTAAATTAAAAAAAAAGCCTAATTACAAAAAGCAACAAGTATCCAAAGCTTCACTTTTTTGTTAAAGGGATTAAGGATAGGATGGATATGAATCAGCCTTATAGCATACCCCCTTCAGCATTATGCTGAGTTGAGTCCATTCCGAATTTTTCAATTCTTCTTTTTTTGTGTCTGTAGTTGACTGTAATATCTCTTAAGAACAAACATTTTTTTTCTTTCTTTCGATCTATTAATAGATTCGTTTTTTAGATAGTTTTACTTCACCTACTATCAAGCATCTTCAACAATGAGACAGTTTTATTAGGTACTTTTATTATTGCACAGCCAAAGCAGTGTATTGTTCCTTTCACTTTTAAAATATTTGATGGTTATTTATTATTAACTGCTTCTAACTGCTTATTTTTTATTCAAAAAGAGCAATGCCAGAGTTTCTTTCCATTCTTCTCTGATGAACTAGGTTTCCGAACTGACCGAAAAGTGAAATGCTAATAAAATCTACAATGTATAACAATTTATGGGTTCAATATTTCATTTTATATAGGGAAGAAAGGGACAAATTAGCCTTAAAGTTAAGTGCCACTTAAATGTTTGTAGTGAAGGGAATTAATTTATGAAGGTCACTTACGCCCAGTTCCAATAAACAATCTCAGTTCACATGTGCAGATAGATTACAAAAATCAGCCAATAAGAACACAGTTTGAATATGACTGTCAAATGACTTGATTTGATTGGTTCATAATCGCGATCTATCTGCACTCTAAACTGAGATTGTTTATTGAAACCGGCCGTTAATTGACTTAACTTTATCTAAAATATGTGTATACTGTACAGTCACGGACATGAATAAAAAGGAGCATTGAAAACCGAAAAGTAAGAATTAGGATGGATATTTGTATATTCCAAAACCTATAAACTTATTGAAATGGGTACACTTGTAAACCACCAAAGTATATCTTGATATCTAGAGTGAATTATTAATGTATTATTGTGGTTGAATGTTATCATTCTTATCAAGAAATGTAAAACACCTTCATACAAAGCACTTTTACATACAATAATAGCTATCTTAATTCTTGCTTATTTATTAATGACTAGGATTTAACTATGAGCTGGGTGATAATAATTCTTTTGCAATCCATTATGTCTCATCTTCATACAGTAATTAGGTACTTGACTAATGTTTTTTAATTAATTTTATATGAAATTACGTCATCTAAAATATAGAACAGAAAGTAATATTGAAATATTCTTATAAATAAAAAAGTTATAAGACTAAGAGAAGTATCAGTGTAATCATGTCACGCCATAGCGGTACATACGTTGGAAAGGGATAGCAAGATATCTCCGATATGCCCCCACTCCAAAATTTAAAATATGAATTACTAGCTTATTTTTCAACCAAATTTGATACAGTTTTTACAAGAACTAAGCGAAATGTGGGTGTACTAGCTCACTAGTGTGCCTCTGCCTACCCCTTCGGGGATACAGGCGTGAGCTTATGTTTTATGTTGGTTTTTACAAAAGGGTTTCTTTTTTGTTTTATTCGGTATTACATATAGATATATAAATATGTGTATAAAATCGAATATAGTCAAGTACACATTAAGGATAATATATTTGTGAGTAAAGTAGTTGTGTTTGTGATCATAGGTTAAACAATTGGTAGTTAAAGATACTGTCATAAATGACAAAGTATGTATGAAGTACACTTTGTACTTAAGTGTTAGTGTGCATGATTGATGGCTGAATATTTACATACTGTTCTCTTGACTAACTTTGTTAAAAACAAAGTATTATAACTTTTGTCTTGAATATTTCGTTAATAATTACGTATCGAATATTACATGTAGGTACCTACGTAAACCATTTTTTATAACACTCTGGTAAACTAGTTACTTAATTTGCATAATCCAATTTATTTACAATGACAACTGAATTAACCTTCGACGTGAGTTAAACGAACTTAAACATGAATGGGATTCACAATATTTTCGTCATGAATAAATAATAATTAAGACAAAAACCAAGCAAAAGTTGACCTTACGCCCATGTTGAAATAATTGGTTAATATTTTACATTATGAATGTTACGGAACGTATAATGCAAGAGTACCGTGCTGTGGTGACCTGGCCTTCAACTGCTGGGCTAACTCGATGGCCTTCTTCCAGTTTCCATCCTCTCGACTCTTCTCGATCTCCGTTTCGTAACCGCGCACGGCATTCTTACTCCTCGAAGTCATTTTATCACAAGAACTATCACTTTCCTATGTCATACCATCGATTACACTTAACACTTTACGGATACCATTAAAAAAATCCTCTTCGAATTTGCAAGAGCGAATTCCCAGGACCCAACTTCAAGGCCAATTTTGACAGCTGACTGACAGTTTACAGCAAAGAATGACAACATGGAGCGTCTTATTTCGCAAAGTAATAAATCAAACGTTCTTATTTTGTAAATCGACTAAAATCGATAACATAAATCTACTTTATGTGAAAAAATACTTAAATATATAAACATTCGTACAATTTTGTATTTTGACTCAACAAATCATTTATCTTTTACCGAGTTACTTTTGCCGAGTTCTGTTACTTAGTTATATACGTAATACGTAGTTTAGTAGAAAGATGGCGCTAAATAAAAACCGTACATTATGGAATAAGAACGATAGATCACTTTAGATCCAGAGACGTTTAAAACGAAAAAAGTAGCCTGTGTGCTATTTCAGACATTAATCCATCTTTGTGCCAAATTTCATTCAGATCTCTTCAGCCATTCTGGTGTAAAAGAGTAACAAAACATCCATACATCTTCACAAACTTTCGTGTTTATAACATTAGTTTTATTTAAGAGTAGTCGCAGGCAATCTCAAACTAATTTCGATCAAATGCTAGTTAAGCGGGCCTTAAATAGCTGTCAAGCGTTAGGCAGTTGTTGGCCATACCGTTTTACGAAATAACCTACCGGTCCTGCTTACATTTAATGTGACGAGATAGGTTCTCTTTGACCATGCCAAATTGAAGAATAACGAGTGCTTAAATCGATAAGGCCATCCTAAATATTTAGGCAGCGTTTGACCATTTGGGGGTTAGATACCAGACAGATTTTAATTATCATCTATCATGCTTTGCCTTAGTGCTTTGCCATCGATATTATTTTCTCCGAGTTTTTGCGAGCAAAAGCGCCTTATTTATGTCATATTATTTACCTTCATAATATCATACTATCTGGATTGCTAATTAAGTATCTACCTAGCAGTATAGAGATCGGACTATACCACCACTAATCCCATTGATTTGTTGGAATTTGTAATAGTCCCGAAATGGAATTTGTGATAGGACGACGTTAGTCGATTGATACATCTATGGATGGGAGTGATTGCTTAAGGAGTGATGGGACGGATCACTCTGTATACCCCATTACAAATAAAAGTATTTTTGTTTGATCGACTTTATATCTCAATAGTAAGTAACTTATGTCTCCCCACATGTTATAATAGATACCTACGTATCTAAACAGACTAGTGTCGAAGTAGGTCAAAGCTGTTAGTAGTTACCCATTAACAAACTTTAGTTATTGTACAGGGAGAAACAAAAGTTACGGTTTCAAGTTTTAACTCAATAACACTTCATGTTGCGTGAATAGGGTATCCCAGTGTTTTTCAAAAGTTTATGACCAAAATTCACTAAACATTATCCTTTGCGAGCCCGTAAATAATACGTACGGAGAAAGAAGTGATGTTAACCAATTTCTTCACAACCCCCTGGTAGTTAGCCGCAAGCCCACTGGGGGTAATGACGCACACTTTGAAAAACTCCGGTTCTTAAGTACATATTTTCTTATGTTAAGTAAGATAAGTACCTACATTCATTAAACTAATATTTGCGTCTCATTTGGTAGTTGAACCTTCTGACGCTCTAAAACAAGAAATTGTATAAAAAAAAAACAGAGAAATAACACTATGAAGGATTTTCTATGAAATATTTCACACCACAATAAAGTCGTGACAAAACTACGTCATATTTCAACGGCAATTTATTAAAGAGTTTTTGGTGAAAGTCAGACAGATGCCGGTGGGTGGCGGCGACGTCGCGACTCCTCGACAGTGGGGTAAGCAGGGATTATCGCCGAGTGACACTGCGCCCTGCGGGGGCGTGACCTTACCTCTTATTATTACCTCAATCATTTGATAGAATCAGGCGATCTTTAGTTTGCTGGTGGTAGTCACGCGGTAACTCTTATTTAATATTTGGCTTAAAGAGAGCAAATCTAGAAGTACCTATTGCAATACACTCGTATGTATTACATCAATCAATTTTCATAATTAAAGAACGGAAACACTGATTTAAAAATGTTATGGGGCTTGTTGCTGCGTTTCGTATGGTAGGTAAGTACATCATAGTTTGACTGTTTCGTAATCACTATTCTTCTCCATATGGGTGGTGCCTAACTCATTTGAGTGAAATGGTTAGAGATTCGTTATAAGGCACAAAGGCAAAACTTGCCAAATTGCTGGGCGTGGCCCTAGATTATCACTGGCGTATTTACCTTAATGGAAAACAATGCTAGGTCTTTATTCTCTCGGCTCTAACATAGACAAGCCTGCATAAGTTCCATATAAACCTCTGCAGGTCCATACAGATGGTAAATTACTACAATCAGTATTTATATGTATTAAACGCTATAATCTTATCTATTTACATTAATCTATATCAGATAGTTATCTCTTGATTTTATTCGAATGGCTATACAGTAATGTAGATCTAGAATACATAATATTGAATCTTTTTCACGACTTAATTAATTGGACCATAACATAAGTTATAGGCATACATACACCACCGAATTCTGAAACGCCCTTAAACACATGAGATCGTCTTATGTCATTTGAGGCCACCTTATCTCTAAAAATTGTATGGCGCAAAACAATGTAAGTATTCGTTAAAGTGGAGCAGCCTCTCAGTATTCGGGGGACAGTCGCAGTATGTAGGTAAACATATTACGTATAAGTACGACCTGATTGATGTACACATATGCCATCAGTATGCGTGAAATCCATCTCAACCATAGTGCGAATTAATCCCCACGTCCAAACATTCCAAATTCAGAATCCATCAAGTGACACCCGGCTGAGCCGATATGAGCCGATTGCAGCGTACTTTTATGCAGTAGGGGGAAGTTGGGTGTAGCGACGGAGGCACGCGGGCGGGGCATGAATGACGCACCTGTGCAGAACGCCGAGCGGCCGCGGCGCAGTGCGGGTCAATGTCGGGCCACGGAGCGGGGGGCCTGGCCGAGCCGGGCCGAGCGGTACCGCCGGGCGGCCGGGGCATGCGCGGGGACGCAGCGCCACCGAAATTGGTTTACCTTTATAGGCATCAGCAAATGTGATAGGATCTAAATGTTCCGTTTTCAATTTGCTCGTAGAGGTTTGGGCATGGTTGGTTTCTATACTCATTACTCATTTTCGGAGCACGGTGTCTGATATCTTTATAACTAACTTTCCAGGCGTTGCTTTGCTTACGAATCATATAAACTTTTTTACTCTTTTAGTGGTAAAATTGAAACACGCAATGATATTTTAATTGAGTTGAGAAAACATTATCACTGAGAACTTCAAGTGAAGACCAGAAAAAATATTCCATACGAAAGGAGTTGGGCCCCTTTTCACCCTCCTATTGTAGAATTTCAAAAAACTATTCGTGGTCATCTACATCATTGTAGGAATACACTTTCAGCTTTTTATATCCAACAGCCTAATCCGGGCCTATGTCCGATTCATCTATATGAATCCACACAAGTGTATATTAGGGTGTAGCTTGGATCCCGCTGCTCGCCTCCTAGTAACAAAGTTATTTGTTATTGTCTGGCGTGGGCGTAATCGAACGGCCCTCATTGTGTTATAAAACATAAACAAGTTGGGAATAGTTTCAGACGTTGTTTAATAAAACAAGGTATTATTCAAGAAAACTGCTTGGAGCAGATAATGCGAAACATAAATTCTAACTGAGATAAAAGAACCCTTCGGACACCTTAGTAAATCGAACTAGACTGCGATAGTTAATGATATAAAATGCTAATAGTATCTTTGTACTACTTCAGTGGCGTGGTTGTATTTCGGTACGACTACCGTCCTGAGGTCTCGGGTTCGATCCCCGGGTCGGGCAAATTGATATTAGATTTTACAGTATCAGCTCGGAGTCTTGAATTTGTGTCCGATATGGCGATAGGCTCGCCCCACAACCTTCGAGGATACAGACGGGAGCTTATGTATGTATGTATTTTTGTTCTCAGTGAATAAGATTTCTAGAAGGCAAATCCCCATCCCCTCTTCTGTTACTAGTCCTTCCATTTAATATTGGCAACGCAGCCCCAATTCTTCTATCATGGGTGTCTATGGGCGCTGGATATTACTCACCGCTAGCTCGTTTTCAGCCCCTGCTATAAAAAAAGCATAGTTCTCAAATAACTACAGATCCTAACTAGTTCAGAAGTAACATAAAATAACAATAACAACTCAACGAACATGCGTTAAAAACATGTCAACATGAACACGCGCCGGTGCCCTTGCCATGGCATTATGTCGAAGGTTGTCTGTGTTTGTTTGCTCCAAGTGTTAATATTACGTTTTCCATAGCTTTCACATTTATTGCGCCGATTAATGGTGGCGACATTTATCTCTACAAAATAATTTATCATAACATAACATAAGCTCACGCCTGTATCCCCGAAGGGGTAGACAGAGGCGCACTAGCCAACTAGAATACCCACATTTCGCCGAACTTAGTTCCGTCCCAGATGTAATAGGGGGCGAGCCTATCGCCATATTGGGCACAAATTCCAGACTCCGGGCTGATATAGAAAAATCCAATATCACTTTGCCCGACCCGGGGATCGAACCCGAGACCTCAGAATGGTAGTCGTACCGAAATACCACCACGCCACCGAGGCAGTCTAAATAATTTATCAAGAAAATATATTGTGATTACGCATGTTTTTAATTATAATACAGCCTCCGTGGCGCAGCGGGCGAGTAGCCGGCTGTGAAGCGAGAGGCCGAGGGTTCGATTGCCGCCTTGAGACAAATGTTTGTGTGGCCCATAGATATTTGTTTCAAGTCTGGGTGTTGTGAAGTCGAAAGTCTCTCATAGTTTCTAATACCCACGGTACAGGATATACTAGCGTGGGGTCAGGATTAGGTATGTGACTGTTGGGCGTATTTATTATTATTATAAGTTTTACAGAATGGAGAGCAATATAAGCTCATGCAAGGGTAGACAGACGTACTAGAGAACTAGGCGGTAAAATAACGTTGTCAATTTCATCTGCGCCATGGCGTGAATGGGTGTGCTCGACCGTCCTTCCGGCTTACCTTTTCCGTATTTTTTTCGGCTTTCCTTTTGAAAATTCTCACCCTTCGCCACTGCTAAGCGGTACTTGGCTTTGTTTAGCAAGACATATCTCGTCTTATTTCAGAATATCAATTCTATAAGCGTGTTCTGATATTGTTTATCAGCGGCAGATATCACCCATGAAATGGCTGTCTTCCACATTCTGAAATGAAGTTAATAAAAAAAACTCGCCTAAATTTTATTCTGCTGCATTAAACTGAAGACGTTGCCTCTTTGGGCTAGGGCCGCATATATGGGCTGTGGACCGGGAGGTCCTGGGTTGGATTCCCAAGCGCCCAAAGCGATTTTTCTAATTTGTATTACTCAAGACTGGAACCTCCAGAGGAGGCTGATGACAGGCAGGCAACCGGTCCAAAAAACGAAGCCGAATGTTTTCTGAAAAGTGCTTGAAAAAGTGTGTTGCGCCAACCGGTAAGAGCAGGTTGAAAGAACCAGTCATAAAACGCATAACATCTGCTTCTTGCTGCATTACTACATAACACGTACACATTATTCATCCATAAGCCTATTTAATTTCACCTGAACGTGAAAGCAATCATGCCGCACATAAATTTGAAAGCAGTAAGGTAAATAAAGCTGCGCAATACATCCAGCGTGATGCAAGCGAGCAGGTGGTTAGGGGCGTACAGTAAGCCGGTATCGATCGGCGAGGACACGCCGTCCTTGGTGCACTTGCACTACGCTGATACGCGGCGTAGCGCGAAGCTTCCAGAACCGCTACGCCGCGACTTGCGTGTCTATAAGCTACGGTGTAGACTGTAGCGTGTCTATAAGCTACGATGTAGCGTATCTATAAGCTACAATGTAGCGTATCTATAAGCTACGATGTACCGTATCTATATGCTACGATGTAGCAAGTTAATACTCGTCTAAAATGTGTTCCCGATCGTTATTTCAGAAATGTAAACAAATATCTACCCATATGTTCATTTGTCCGATATGGCACAATTTCGTGGCAAATAAAGAATGTATTTTTATAACAGTGTACTGTCAAATTTAACTGGTTCTTAAAATAATTATTTATAAGGTGTGGTATTTAGACATTTATTCACATTTCTGGAATAAGAAACGTGAATAAAGTTTTGGGTAACTACTATCTATATGTGCCGGTGTAGCGACTAGCATAACTCTACGTTCAGTTGAAAGGAAATTAGTTGAATATTTAGTGCGCGGAAGTTACTTTTAAATTAAGTTAGCTGATGCAGAGATGAATTTAGTTTCGTAATGTATTTTAGTATAAACGATGATGTTAGCTTTTAATAGAGTTTAGATATGTATGTTTGATCATACTGATTTCTTAAGTTTACGCGAATGTTATGTCTGACCCGTGACAACGAAGACTGCAAAGCCTTCGAAACGTCGGGAATAAAAATTAATACCTAATCGTGATAGAATCCGTTAAAATAGTTTTATTTCTATGTTTGATCAGTTTTGTTAAGGTACACGTCAATGAAACATCAAGAGTTAACTCAGACTGTTTTAATAAGTCCTAATATAACAGTTACCTACAAGCTCTTTGGTGTAGTGGCAGCATACAAGGGCCTGTGGATCGGGAGTTTTTGGGTTCGATTCCAAGTATTTTTTCAATATTCATTCGAGATTTTGCTAATTTGATTTGCCCGGGTTTGGATCCCCCAGAGGGAGGTTGACATTAGGCAGGCAGCCAGTCATAAAAACGAAGCCAAATCCTTTCTGCAAAATGTTTGAAAAAATGTGTTGCCCCCGATCCCACATTAAGGTTCGATAGCTGTAGCTAGAAAGAAAAGATATTTAGAGTTTTAAAAGTTCTATTTTGATTTAGTTTCAATGAGTTTACAATTTTAGTTATTTCGATTATTATTGTTGTCTCTGATCTTCATTTTGTTCAATTATTTATTTCTGAAATATTGTTATTTTTTCAACTATGGAGCCGGTCCTAAAAAATAAGACAAATATGATGTGTGTTGCGCTGACCTAACAATAAGACGGTATAAAGGCAGGTGCAAAAAAAGGTATTTCTTAAACCACAAAAAAGATAGCTGTACATTACAGCAAGTTTGCTAACAAGAAAACATCTTGATAATCGATAACCTTTCACCTCTCTTAAATGGCCGAGGATGGGTTTCCCCACCACCCTCTTCCTCCCTTTTAAGCACTGGAAAAATATAGGCTAACACCTCGTTACCGGACTGTAATTGTTTACTGCTCTAACCACCAATAATGCGATTTTGTTCGCTCTTTGAAAATATTGGATTTATTTAACTTTATATTACCATGTTATTTTAACCTATTTAAAAAGGCGGTTCTCATTTTGACTGTATATACATACATTAACAAACATAAGCTCACGCCTGTATCCTCGAAGGGATAGACAGAGGCGCACTAGCTAACTAGTACACCCCCATTTCGCCGAGCTTAGTTCCATCCCAGATGTGATAGGGGCGAGCTTATAGCCATATCGGGTACAAATTCCAAACTCCGGGCTGATATGGAAAAATCCAATATCACTTTGCCCGACCCGGAGATCGAACCCGAGTACCTCAGGACAGTAGTCGTATCGAAACACAACCACGCCACCGAGGCAGTCATGACGGGTACAATGTACATATATGTACAGTATCACTTAATTCATAACTTAATATTATGTGCTTTCTTTCTTTCTACTTGCCTTTATCTTACCTTAACGTGGGGTCATCGCAAATTACAGCATACTTCAGCTTAGCATATTATCATCATCATAATACGAGTAGCTGCACTAAACTGATCAGCCGAATTTGCCGTGTAACTAGCATCGTGTACCCAAGCCATAATATTGTGTTCTCGCGTCACGTAATCTTTTGTTTTCTGTACGTGGCGTACCTCTGATCTTGGATGTGTCGGCAGCATTAACGTGCCGCGAAAATTTTACTACCAATAAACTAACCAAATTGAGTTTTGCATAATAAAAATTCTTGGTGTATTCTTGCCTCCCACCAACATGGTTGCTTTTTTAACGACTCTAAATACGAGGAGGTTCTCGATTCTTCTGTATTTATTCTTCATGTATGTTTACAGATAATTGAGAGAGAAATGCATGTACCGATTTCGGTTATTCTTTTATGTTTGTTAGCTTTTGCTCGCGGCTACGCCCGCGTCTCATCGTCGTCTGTCCCGTCGGGGATAAATTTCCAAGAATCCTTTCTTAGTGTTCACCTACATCATAAAAGAAAGTCATGTGTAAATTTTCACGTTTCTAGTTGCAATAGGTTCGCCTGTACGCTGATACGTCAGTCAGTCAGTCAATCAGTCAATAAGTCAGTCAGTTTCTCCTTTTATATAGATACAGATAGTAGTATTATATTAATTTAGGTATTTTTATTTACAGATAATTTCACGTAAGGTTGACTCAGCGAGGATATGGACTGAAGGCGAAAGATGTACCTATCTTGGAATTCAACACCGAGGGCATACTCTGACTTATAATAATACATTTTTAAACTTTTATATGTATGTGTGCAGCAAGCTCTGATATGTAGTCGACAATTATTCAAGCTAAATAATATACATACATACACACTTACAGCTTTGTATGTTTGGCAGCATTGTCTGTGTAAAAGAGACGCACGATGTGATTGGACACGAGTGACGAGCGTATGGTTTGTGTCCAACGTTTTATCGCTATCAGAACGATAAACACGCGTCTGATGTGTTATTTAGCAAATTGTCAGGGGCACTGGATGTATCACATACGATTTAAACAAGAGTTAAAATAGCCATTTTTTTCATGCTTAATGAGTCATCTGGGCTGTTCCTTCGTCAGTGTACTTCGACTAAGATATTCTGGAATAAGTCTTAGATCAGGGAATAGTTAGCGTTTATATCTTCAGTTTTTATGATATGACTAGCTGTTGCCCGCGACTTTGATCGCGTCGTAATTTTTATCACGAGATAAAATTTATTTTCCAAAATAAAATGTAGGCTATGTGTTATTTTGATGTATATAACTGTAATTTCATCAAAATCCATGCATATCCATCGCTGGTGCGTTTCGTTCAGTGAATGAGAGTTCCTATGGGCCAATTCTCCCTTTCCTTTCCTAATTCCCTATTCCTCTCTTTTCGACCGACTTCCACAAAAGGAGGAGGTCCTCCGTCAGTATTTTTTTATGTATGTTACTCGATATCTCCGCCAAATGTGGACCGATTTTCAAAATTATTGTGTTCGATAGAGCTTATTTCAAGGGTGGTCCCATATAAATTTGGTCACGATCCGTAAATTGGAAGTCGGTCAGTTAAATTTTTAAACTTGTGATTATTAATTTCTTAAGTTTACGCGAATATTATACATTGAAATACGTTTCGAAGGCTATAAGGCTTATAGGCCTTATAAGAAACGTCGGGAATAATAATTAAAACCTAATTGTGATAGAATCCGTAAGAATAGTTTTATTTCAATTGTGATTATTACATTGACAACACACCCATGATTCTTATTTCTTTTTGTGTCTTTGGTTTCAATGGGCAGTGGAGATCACTTACCATCAAGTGACTTAACTACTTGTATTTACTTTAAAAAATAAGGCCACAAATAGGCGTACCTACGTACATATATACCTACTACCTATAATTATAACATTCGTTTATAACACTGATAAAACATTCACTCGTTGATATTTATTGCACCTCCCGCGGCCTCAGTCTCGGCTTCACTCGCCCTAGAGGTAAGGCTATGATTTAGTGCCACCTCGAGCTATAAACTCGGATACTGCGCAAAACTTACTGCCTATAAACAACACCTTAGTGTGTACGCAACACCTAAATCTGCTGCTAATATAACTAAAGAAAACTCCCAGAATAATATGTAAGTTATAGTGAGTACAGTCAGTTAAGTCAGTCAGTAATATGTAAGCATTAGAAACGACGAACAATTGTTTCCAAGTGATAGCTTGCTGTTGTGTTATGAACAGAAGCTCACGTATGCCCCCCGAAATGCCTTCGCTCCTTTCCCCATTCCTTTTGGTTGTCATGAGAAATAGCAGCTACGTTATATCTATAGCATCGCCGGTAGCCATATGCCATGGGCGTTGGTATCCACCATCAGGTGTAATATGCAAGTCTGGAAACAAAAGAAAAAATATATCGTGTTATTTTCCGCTTAGGCCGTACTCTTCGCCTACGTAAGCGAGCTCATTAAAAGCTAATGTGTTTATAAAACTCGTTATTTACAGTAGAACAGTTGGCGTACTTTGTTAGTAAATACACCTGGCGGCCGGGCGCCGGGAGACGGGAGACGGGAGCTGGGAGACGGGAGCTGGGAGACGGGAGTCGGGAACACAATGTGAGTTCGTATAATACGCGGCAACCGTGTACGCCCTTGATAAAGAGACGTATTCAGTCAAGTTTACGACGTCCGCTCGATGTACAGCAAATTAAGTACGGATAACTCACTCGAGAGCATATATTTTTATTTTGAGTAATTACGTAAATATACGTAATATATACGTAAAGTACGCTATACTTATCAGTCTTAGGTACTGCGGCCTGAGCAGGAAAATTTCTGACAACCGTAAATGTATTCGAACTCGATGCGCGTCCATGAAATTTGTATGAATTATTAACCAAAAGTCATCAGTGCGCAGCGAACTCGAATACATTTACATTAGTTTTTCGTGCTCGGGCTACAGATTAGTCTCATTCTGTTTGGTTGTAAACGCCTGCGTTTATGATGTAATTCATCGCAAGCCGAGGCAAGCAGGCAGATCGTGTAAACAGAAACTTGCGTTTTAAATACTATAGGTTCAATATTTATTCAGCATTTTAAGTTTAGTTTAAAATACTTTCATGAGCCACCGGAAATCTCACTCATTGAACGAAACGCGACAGAAAACTGCCACTTTACGTCGGTTTTCTGTGAGACAGTGGTTTCAAACCGGTCGAGCCGTAGACGGTGCTACAGCGTGACTCTATCACTTAAAAGTATATAAAAATTACGTTAAAAACAAATAATTTGTGAATCTCGGTTCGGATATCGAACCTGCGACATCTCGCTTCACCATCGGCTCACTCGCTCCCTGGGCCGCGGAGGCAGTCACCCTAATCATAATTAAAATAAAGTTAAAGTTGTGTGTAAATAAAATAAACCTTACACGCTGGGCGTCTAGTATGACCAATTTTTATTCAAAGTTTCACATTTATTTTTTAAACTTGTTTAAGTTTTATATGACAGTAAGCAGCGATAGCTCAATTGGAACTTCGAAGGTAAATGAAGTCTACCAATCCGCATTAAGCTAGCGTGGTGAACTAAGGCCTAACTCCTCTCATTAGTAGAGGAGGCCCGTGCCCAGCAGTGGGATAGTAATATTATAGGGCTGATATTATTTAAGTTTTATACAAATTAGTAGCTTCATTTCGAATTCTTTTCGAAAGTAATACTCTATAGTATATTTGTTGTGGCGCGCGCTAAGTCGACAGCAAGATTTTTAAGGTATTTGTAAAGATACCATCTCTATGCTCGGCTCCAATGCGGACTTTTTGAACTTTGTACGATAAAATATTGTGTCGCACCTTGTCGGTTGCCTCCCAACTGTAGGTATGTGGTAAATTCACATGTCAGGTGCTATGCTGCCTAATTTAAACTTTATAAACTACGGTCCCTTTCTAAAGTTAAATAGATATAATCGTGTGGAAAATATCTATATCGTTTCGAAGCATGGTAATTTATAGGACTATACCTAAAAAACCTGTTCATACTTTTTGTAGCAATGACTGGCAAACGAGCAGGTGAGTCACCTGATAGTAAGTGATCTCCACCGCCCATAGACACCCAAGACACAAAAGGAATCATGTGTGCGTTGCCAACCTAAAAGGAAGAAATGGAAGGGGAGGGAAAAAGGGATTGGGAAAGGAAGGGGGGAAATGGGCCACCGGAAATCTCACTCACCGAACGAAACGCGACTGCAAGCTGCCACTTTACGTCGGTTTTCTGTGAGACAGCGGTATCAAACCGGTCGAGCTGGCCCATTCATGCTGTAGACATTACTATCTACAGCGTGGCTCTACCACTCAATAATAGTCATAATCATTTAAAAGTCGCATTCATATTCATTATAAAAAGTGAGACACCGTTTATTTCATTTTTTTTCTGTACCTTGTAATGGTAAGTGAACAGACGTTCCACCCGATTGTAG
Source organism: Clanis bilineata (assembly GCA_036417725.1). Lineage (NCBI taxonomy): Eukaryota > Metazoa > Arthropoda > Insecta > Lepidoptera > Sphingidae > Clanis > Clanis bilineata. The sequence continues at coordinate 498,787 of CM071159.1, forward strand.
CTTTTCTATCGGTTATTTGAAAAATCTATTTTAATGTGTTAGTCTCTTACGATCATTCAGGATACACAAAGTTTTCGTATTCCGGCCATATTAATAAAACGCTATATTACATACACAGTGATCGTAACCAATAACAGTCTTACCGTTTAATTAGCACCGTTTATAACGAAAGCCACTGTAATACCGTCACAAATTTATTCACCATAAACAATTTTGATGGGCAGTTGATGGTAATTAATTTATGAACGGTCGCGCCTGCGCTATACGCTCCTCGTGGCGACACTTGAACTTCTTTTATGGATATTTTTATGTTTCACGTTTTATGACATGGTATGGGCACAGTTGATAGGTAGATAGTAATGTATGTTTTGGCTTACACATTTAAAACTTTTAAAATTATAAAAGTAATATTTTTAATATTTTGAACCTCAAGCAATTGGTGTAATTTTCCGAATTTATAAGCTCTTATTTTATAATAAAGTAACTGTCCGACCTGAGACTTGAACCTAGGCCCTTACTGTCCTCAGCTTTCGTATACTGCCAATAGGCCAACAAAATAGTATGGAGTATAGTACGGTTGTGAAGGGTGAAAATTAAAAAACTTCTATTCATTATTATTATTTTAAGGTCCTTAATAATACAAATCGGCCCTTTGTCCAGTTGCATCGTATATGGGATGTGAACCGAGAGGCCCTTTGTTCGATTCCCAGGCCGGGCGGAGTGATTTTCTAACACTGTTTGCGGGACTGGACCCCCCAGAATGGAATTGATGTTAGATAGGATCTTTGTTTATGTGTTTGGATTATATATCACAAGAATAGATCACAATAAAAGGTAATTTCAGCATAATACGTAGAAAGACGTCGCTGTATTAACGCTGCAGTATTTTACGAAAAACTCTTAACTTAAATTCTTTCTCGAGATAAATTCCATTTTCGTTACAAACTTCACATCTTGTTAACTTCATTTACGTCTAAAGAAAAGAGTAAAACGAATAGATAAAATGTTCGTAGCGGGCTCGTAGCTAATTCGTAGCGGTTTCTTCATAGCGCTCGTAGACCGCAGTCCGCACCCCTTTGAGTCAACTTAAAAGTTTAATTTACGTAATGTACTTGGGTGTAGTATATAAATACATGGATGAATATTGCATAAGACATAATATAAGGCATTCTCCTAGAAGAAAAAAAAGTGTTTTTAAAAATTTTAGAAATGGAACTAATGTGTTGTGTGGGTCTCTATAACACGATTCTACAGGCTTATCTTTGGAAAACCATCGACTAAGATGTAAAAGAAAGATGGTGTACACATCCACGACCTCTTTTTTTGTTGTCCGCTTGACGTGAAATAAATGCCCCATGTATTAGTTTAATTTCACTCGCAAATAGTGATTGTACTTATAATTTGTGAACTATGTTGTAAGGTCTGTTTTATCAATGTAAAACTAGTGTATAATATTTAATATGTATTTGTTTGTTGGTTCCTTAAATTAATAAAAAAATAAGTATTTACAGAGAAACTAACATCGGCTTCGTCGATAATTACACCCTTACCATCAGGCTGTACACCATCTTGTCATACCACATTTTCTCAACTAGGCTACAATTCACCACTCAATATAAGTAATTGCTTTTTATTTAATGGAATTACGTTCACTGGCCAATAAATGGGATTTTGCGAAGGTTGACGAAATTTATAACTCATGCTTACCCCGTCTAAGTACTGGTTTGAGAAATCGAAAATCGGAAACTGTAACCCGATCGTCCGTCCTATCAGTCCGACCCATGACCACGAAGGCTTCAAAGCCTTCGAAACGTAGGGCCTAAAAATAAAAAACAAATCTTTTTTTTTACAACAGTCACACACCTAGTCCTGACCCCACACTAGGTATAACCTGTATCGTGGGTATCAGAGACTATGAGAGACTTTCGGTCTCACAACACCCAGACTTGAAATATCTGTGGACCACACAAACATTTGTCTCAATGCGGGAATCGAACCCGCGGCCTCTCGCTTCACATCCGGCTACTCGCCCGCTGCGCCACGGAGGCTGTCAAATCGTGATAGAATCCGTATAAAACAGTTTTATTTCAACTCTAGATTAGTAATAGCGCTGCAAGTCGCCTAAGTATTTGAATCAATGACGTTGGAACTTATCTGCTTATACGTTTGAATATTTGGGGGTTGTAACGTAATTCAGATTCGAAAATTATGTTGACGTTATCATTTTTTTTATAGCAGAGACTGGCAAACGAGCAGATGGGTCACCTGCAGCCCGAGCAGGAAAATTTCTGACAACCGTAAATGTATTCGTGCTCGATGCGCGTCTATGAAATTTTTATGAAATATTAATCAAATGTCATCAGTGCGCAGCTAGTTTACATTTACATTAGTTTTTCATGCTCGGGCTACTGATGTTAAGTGATCTCCACCGCCCATAGACACCCAAACACAAAAAGAAGCATGGGTGCGTTGTTAACCTAAAAGGAGGGAATGGAATGAAATGAAAGGGGAGGGAAAAGGGATTGGGAAAGGCAGGGGGGAAATGGGTCACCGGAAATCTCACTCATCAAACAAAACGCGACAGTAAGCTGGCACTTTACGTCGGTTTTCTGTGAGACAGTGGTATCAAACCGGTCGAGCCGGCCATTCGTGCTGTAGACGTTACTGTCTACAGCGTGGCTCGACCACTAAATCATATGTATAGGCTTCGGTAATATTTGTGAGTTATTTGTCTGGGATTCCATCCATCACCTTGTATATACTGCTGGATTTGACGAAGGATGTTCGGCGACGTAAATTCCGTTAGACACTGGTTAATCTACAGTTTTATGATGGTACTAACCGTTATCTGCCAGCTCGTATAAACTATTGACTTAGGATCGCGGTCTTTATTACTACGTACTTCATATAGTTAGCGGTTTTATTACTTCTTGACCTATTATATATTCAGGTATACATAGTTATACATACTCCAGCTCATGCCTGTATCCTCTAAGATTTAGGCAGAGGCGAATTAGAACACTCACATTTCTCCGAGCTTATTTTCGTCCCAGATGTGATAAGGGGCGAGCCTATAAGCACATCGGGTACAAATTCCAGACTCCGGGCTGATATTGAGTAGAAACATCCAATACCTCCCAATAGTACCCGATGAGGGATTGAACCCGTGACCTCAGAAAGGTAGTCGTAGCGCGCACGCATTACTTCATGTGACCTCAATAAAGATATTAATAATCGCACGCGGAAACTGAAATTACACTAAAAAAGGCCTTCATTGACAACGCTACTCATCGGCAATAGCAACAAAGAAACCCTTTCCGTGGCCCTTTGTGCCTACACTCCTCCCTCGCCTACCCTCAACCCCCATCACCCGCCGCATTGTCGACCTTTATGCCATTCATCCACTTGCCTTTGTGCTTGTAATATACACGTCTAGATGTACAACACTTCACTCGCATTACAGCATACTCATGAATGTCAAAATTAATGAAATGTAAACTTTAATTGAATGGTGTTAAAGAATACTTTTCTATTCGCGGTTAACTTGACGCGGCCGCATCATGCACGTTTGTATTTCATTATTACTCGTATTTAGTGAAAGACTGTGTCTTCTGCCACCAAAATTCAATTCCATTAAAATAACCGACGGATTTAATAATCTATATTTAGATGTACCTACTATCTACATATCACATGTGACGTCTTACTTTCACATAAATCTTACATACGATCACATACAAGCTCTCTCACAGATATAATATACAAAGATGTGTAATAAAGCACTGAATTGAATAAGTATTATGTGGCGCATAGAGTGTGTTGTTTTGTCAGTTTTTAGTTATTCGGTCGCATTAACGTTACTACGGTTTGTATGGAATTTATACAGTTTCAGATTATTAACAACATAATAATATGGCGCTATATTTTGCCATATAAAGTTACGGTGGTTATCGCGAATTGGGTTTAAAATATGAATTACTGACTTATTTTTCAACCAATTTCAATGCAGATTTTACAGAAGAGTTTTTTTTTGTTTTATTTGTTAGTGCATATAAAAATGTGTACAAAATCAAACATAGTCAAGTACCCAATTGGCAGGAAATCTTACAGTATGACCAAACATTCTATGAGAAGTAGTTCATACAATATCATAATTTCATGCGCGGTATCTAGACGTGAATAAAGGCTTTATGCTAAAACATTTTCGGCTGTAAGCTCGTCCTCGAGACTTTAAGCTTAGATTTTAATTTTTAACTTACCTAAGAAGCCACCTGGGGTTTTAGGATGAATATTAAATTTTTAAAACACGGCGGTTCTGATATTATTGAACGGAAAACGGGACCTAAGAGACTATTAGACTAATATTACGAAGTGAATGTTTTAATGAGTGGTAGAACCACGCTGTAGATAGTTATATCTCCAGCAGGAATTGAGCAGCTCGACTGGTTTGATACCACTCTCTCAAATGATCTGAAATCCGACGTAAACTGGCAGCTCGCTATTGTATTTCCTTCAATGAATGAATATCCAATGACTGAAATCTCCTCTCGCCTTCCCAATCTTTTTCTCTTCCTGTAGACGGTCGCTTGTCTCTGCTATAAAAGACATTCGTAATTACTTACGTCAATGGTACTTGTATTTATCTCTGATTTAGGACGACTCGCAGTGCTATTAGTAATCTAGAGGTACATCTTATCTCGATTTATCCTGCAGCTCACTCCTATCTTTACATCAAGATTTAGAATAAATAGAGATTTATCGCGGTCTGCAAGTGGCCCTTATATACTAAATTACGTATTCAGTACGGCTGCACCTTCTTTACAAAAAGTTACACAATACATTTTTCCATTTATCTTAGTTTATTGTTTTTATCTGCGTACTTATGTCATAAATTTCGGCTCCTGGCTCGCACCAAACTTTTTTCCCCTAGTCAAGATAACTTTGTGAATAAATAAATAGTAATGAAAAAAGCGAACGCAATAAACATTTGTATAAGACGAGATGGCTTTATTAACCGACTTCGATAAGATGTTATTCATCATCATCATCAGCCACAGGATGTTGTTCACGTTTTTTTTTCTTTAATGCAGAGATGGGCAAACAAGCAGGTCGGTCACCTGATAATAATAAATACACCGAAATCAGAAACTATGTGAGACTTTCGGTCTCACAACACCCAGGCTTGAAACAAATATCTGTGGGCTACACAAGCATTTGTCTCAATGCGGGAATCGAACCCGCGGCCTCTCGCTTCACAACCGGCTACTCGCCCACTGCGCCACGGAGGCTGTCAGTAAGATGGTAAGTGTCTATAGATACCTTTGAAACCAAAATAATCATGGATGCGTTGCCAATTTAAAATAGGAGAATAGGGGTAACCGGGACACCGAACATCATACTCACCACACGAAAGACAGCAAGCTGCCACTTATCATTGGTTTTCTGTGAGACAATGGTATCAAAACTGTTATTCCGGCCCATTCGTACTGAAGACGTTTAATAAATACACCCATAAATAAACAGTCAGTAGTTTCTGTCTACAGCGTGGCTTTACCACTCAAGAAGCAGTGGTATCAAACTAGTAACCAGTATATAATAAGCGCCGAATAAAGTAGGTGACCAGGCATTTTATAATTCACTTGAATAGTATTGCCGCTATTTACACTATCAGCGAACTAAATGGTCGTTGCCTCATTAAAAATAATACATACGCCAAGGTGGAGAAGTTCCGCACAGTTTGTTGTAGCTATAATACAAAGTAGGTACTACGTTTATATATATTGCCTCACTAACGGATTTCCCCACCTTGAAAGCCCACGATTTATTATATTTTACAGGCAAAATTATTTATTTCCAGTTAATTAAAAACATCGAAAAGTGTGGAAAATTAAAACTAATTTATTGCATAAATAAATTATGGGCGTCCATCACAATTTACTGACGCGTTGCGCGACGCGACGCCGACGTTCAAATTATATTCCGTTTTAATGGTTCACCTGAGTTTAGAACTTTTATAATTAACTGCTTTCAAAATATTTGCATTTAGAAACCCAGAGGAGATATTAATTGTAACGTTCGTATTTACAGCTCGATACTTGTAGTTCAATTGTACGTTACCATTATATTCTTGTTTTCACAATATTTTAAAGAAGAAACTTAAAAAAACAGTAGTATTAACTCACAACATTTTAGATACCCGGTAACTCAGTCATCAAATAAGTTGCTAAATTGCTCTGCAGGGTTACCACCACCTCTTATAACAGTATTATTAAAATCGTTCTTCGTTTGTTTTGTATGGGAATCGGTACAATTAAGATTATAATAATACTGCTATAAGAGGTGGTGGTACCCCCCCGGTTACTTTAGCCTAAAAGGTCGAGAATGTACACCATGAATATACATAAAAATATGAAAAAGTGTCGGTATGAGGGTGAGAGAGGGTGGAGGGGTTGTTAGTGGCGGTCGGTGCGCGCCGACGCTAAACATTCGCGCGGCATTAGACAACGCGATGCGTCGTCATTAGGTCGGCCGTTAGCTCCCAGGAGGTGCTGGTGGCACTGAGCGCGGGTAGCGACTAGCGACAACTGACATTTTGATACCTAACACTAATAGTCACACTCGAACCAACTAGACAAGTAGAATAGCTAATGTTACTCATTATCATCATCACCGGCCATAGGACATCCACTGCTGAACATAGGCCTCCCCAAAGATTTCCAGATCGACCTGATAAAGGTCGCAGGAAGTCGCTGGATGCAGGCCACTTCCAATGCTACACATTGAAATAAAATTCGTTTTTACTTTATCACGATGCCCTGTCTGAATTGGCTAGGCACGCCACTAGTCACACTCATTGTCTAAACTTCACACTAAAATTCACAAGTCTTATGTTGTCTTGAGGCTTGGCTTGAAGTCTCAGAACATAGGTCGTATAATTAACCTGAAATAAAACTATCAAAAAACAGAGCGCTAGAGTGATAAACATAAAACACTGACCCTGCCCAAACACATGATATTCGGTGGGCCTCAGGGAATGTAAAGCTATCCCATAACTAAATTCGTCATAGGTACAGAAATACAGGGAGATAGAAATATAACAAGTTTTCCGCTTAACTCTTTAGCGATGCTGGAGATGTTATTTAGATCCTATGATAACATAAATCGCTGACAGTAGGGCCGCAGCCGATCTCCGTCGACGGGTCATGCTTTGACCCGTTTTGTAAGCGCCATTTATTCATAACTCGGGGGCTTTTGTCCCAACTCCCGGCTCTTTCACAAATTAATACAGACTGCTTTGTCTGTACGTCGCCGCGGCCGGAGGCAACTTTCATGTACGTCGATATTTTACACCACTTTGTGATTCTGTCATGATAAAATGGTATGAGTAAAAGGGATTTCATAACGGAACGCAGGTCGCACCATGCTTCGAACATCGCATGCCGCATTTCTAAATTATTCGTACTGAGATTTTGTCAGTGTGCTATAAGCGTGATTTTGTAGTTTACAATGTGGACTATCTTACAATAGTCTGCTATCATTACTTATTTAATGTATGAAATATCTTTCGGACTGAATTTCTTTTTTGCCAGCACCCTCCTAAAAGCGCATGTGGTTCTACTATAGAATCAGGTTGTGTTTCCCCATAATTCCTCTAAGACAAAACTTTGATGATACATTACTTTAGTGCTATAAGCCGAGTAATTCGCAACGACATACCACAGAGCGATCGATGAAAGATGTACGCTTGTATTATTCATATGTGAACCACACACGTGCGCTCTAACTACTCACATATTATAATTTACTGCTATTACAGTAATACTGCAAGGGAATTTAATAACCGCTTGCACACTTTGTATGTTATGATATTGTTAATAATATACAGAAAATAGGAAAGAAAACTAACTGGCCACCTAAAGAGATCTGTGCGTAGCTAATCTTAAAGGAAAGATATACAGACATTTAGGCTGGGGATACCAAATATTCTTTGTATTTGGAAACCGTAACCACTATTCAACCTGGTGGAAAACACGATTTATTATATTATGAGTGATATAATATGAGTATACTTGTATTAGGTGTAACCTTATTTAATATAATACTCTCAACCGGTGGAAATGTATGAAAAGATGCATGAGTGTGGAAGAGGCAAAAAAGGTATGTCAGGATCGTAGCTTGTGGCGCTCAATTGTCTCTGCCTACCCCCATGGGATACAAGCGTGAGTGTGTATGTATGTATATAATAAGATACATACACGTGTTTGAGTTTTGAATCAACTCAATCAATCAACAAGTTAGTTGGAATAAATAATTCCGTGAATACACGGCGTACTTCCTCGTAACCCTTTGGAAATACGGGTGTGATATGAATTATTAAGTGTACTGTCATATAGTACCATGGGGAATATAGTACTGGTTGCTTTGATAGATCTTATATGTTTTCAAGAAATACAATAATATAATAAATAAAGCAGCTATACTGGGTATAAAGGAAATGCTCCCAACAACGAAGATAGGTTATAGTGCTGGTGAATGTAATAGTAAAATATCAACTAAGCTCGCTCACTTAGCTGTCGCGACTCGCGTGGCCGTTGACCCCAAGGATCAAATTATATTTTTCATCTTGAATATCATGTCCGTAATCCAACACTAGCGCCTAACTTCCTTGGGACTCGGGAGCGTTCATCTTACAACCAATATATTAAGCTATAGGTTATAATCCTATACGTTAACGTACTAGTTATATGACTCATTGTATGTTCGACCGACTTCCAAAAAGGAGGAGGTCCTCAATTCGTCTTTTTTTTTTAATGTATGTTACGCGATATCTCTGCCAAATGTGGACCGATTTTCAAAATTCTTTTTGTGTTCAATAGAGCTTATTTCAAGGGTGGTCCCATATAATTGGTCACGATCGGATTTGAAGTCAGTCCGTTAAGTTTTTAAACTTGTGATTATATACACATTCACTTTATTCAGAGCAAATATTACAACTTACATATGTCACATACCAATTAGTTTAATGTAATTTAGTCACGTACATGTTAGTTCTATGGAAATTTAATTTGGAATCCACTAACTACGCTTTCATATTAATGAGGCTGACTATATAATTTATCGCCGGCACCTGCTACTCTAATCAAATTTACTGTAATACAAGCATAGCTATGTATCCTGTGTATGTAGACATAGTTCAGCTGAGAGCCGTGCGGTCTCTGTCGTATATAACTCTTCACACTCGATTTTATTTAAACTATCGGATTAGACTTGATATAGCATTTTTAACAGTCGCCTCCTTGGTCTTGTGGTAGTGTACGGGCTGTGAACCAGGAGGTCTTGGGTTAGATTCCCAGGTCGGGCGGGGTATTTTTCTAACATTATTTTCCCGGGACTAGATTCTCTTAGATGGGTTTTGATGTCAGGCAGGCATCCGGTCGTAAAAACTAAGTTAAATCCTTTCTGTAAAATGCTTGGTAATTTATGTTGCATCGACCCCACACTAAGATGGTAAAGGCAGGTAGAAAGAAGTTTGTCATTTTCAACGTGACACTAGCGGACTTTATAACTCGATTTCGTTGGAATTTTAAGTAGCTAAATAATATGTTATTCAATTTCCCCCAAACACTCAATAGAATACTAAGAACCTCCTACTTATAGATGCAACGCAGCCCAAAAGAAGATGGAATTCAGTTAAAAGTTAAAACAGCGTCAGTTTTTGTGAAACCTTGATACTACTTCAATTACACCAGTTCGTGCTAAAGATATAGTAAATAAAGCAGAATAAGTGTGTAATTTCTGGGTTACATCTATTTCTGCATCTTATATGCAAATAAAAAATAAAATATGCTAGATATAACTCTAGCTCTAAAGTTACTTGAAATCAGAAACTTGTCACTAAATCTATCGAATCTCCAGCTACAAGATGGGATTAGGGATGTCACTTGATAGAATATTCAGGTCTAAGCTTTCAAAATTTAGTGAGATTGATAAAATTGGCACAACGTTACATCTGATGAAGTAAAAAATAAAACTGTTTAACGAACAATACAACAGAAGACTAGACGGTACGATTGTGTTACTATGTTAGATTTAGACGCAACATCTGTATATAACAAGCAACAACTTTACAATTTGGGAAATAATTAAAATTAAAAAAAAATTTATAGACCAACACAAAAAAGAGGCACTCAAGAGTAATTACTTTAACCATATTAGACCGTCAGAGTGAAAATCAATGAGGAATCGCAGCTGGCCGTTGCGTTTCGTAAAGTAAGTGGCATTTTCGAAGACGAAGACCTAAATACCCCCTCCCCTCCCCTTGCTAACTCCTGGGTGACGGTAACTACTTACCATCAGTTGGGCTATCAAGTTGTTAGAAAGTTGTTGTAAGGAAACAAATATAAAGAAAACTTTCTGTAGAGTGCCGTGCTGTCGACCCTAGCAGCATGTAAGCCTCAGGGAGGCATCTGATTGGCGATCTGTCGATAAGCCGTGGATTAGCTCGTGCAGACAGCCCCGATGGGGTTATATCAGCAGACGAGCGCCGCGGGATTACTGCGACGCCGCCAATATGGACTTATGGATTCTTATATTTTTTACAGGATGGATATTGATATCTGGACTGCCTCGGTGACGTGGTTGTATTTCGGTACCACTACCGTCCTGAGGTCTCGGGTTCGATCCCTGGGTCGGGCAAAGTGATATTGTATTTTTCCGTATCAGCCCGGAGTCTGGAAATTATGCCCGATATGGCGATAGGCTTGCCCCCTATCACATCTGGGACGGAACTAAGCTCGGCGAAATGTGGGTGTACTAGTTCGCTAGTGCGCCTCTGCCTACCACTTCGGGGATACAGGCGTGAGCTTATGTATATTGATATTCGTATTTCTTAGTTTAAAATTGTAGCTTTAATTTATGCATTGCTAGCTTTTGGTCCCCTCTTCTCCACTTGTTGTTTTATTTTCTTTCTTTCCCGGACAAAAAGTATCCTTTGCCATATAGTTATAACACCTTTAATGGTGACTTGCAGCGCTATTATTAATGTAGAGTTAAACTTAAATTCTATTTATCTTACGGCTCACTCCTATATTTAAATCGAGATTTGGGATAAATAGAGATTTATCGCGGAGCTGTAAGTGGCCCTTAGCGATGTTAAACCTTAAAACTGGTTTATCCCTTTCTTCCTTATATCAAGTTGTTTGGGAGTATAATAGTCATAACTTAAGTTAAACATTGGTTAGACAATAAGATCATATGTGTTTGATTATTTAGCGCGTCTTATAATTTAAATTTCTATGAAGATAATAGAGGTATATAGCAGCGACAGCTCAGTTAGGAATAGTACGGACTGCCGAGACGAGTGTCGAAGGTTCGAGACCAACCCCAAAAAGGAGCATACACCTCTGACTTTTCTATGTTAAGTGTGTTTTCATTGTGAAATATCGCTTGCTAGAACGGTGAAGGAAAAAATCGTGAGGAAACCTGCATTCCCCAGAATTTCTCCATAAAAATCTCGCAGGTATATGAAGTCTACCAACCCGCATTTGGCCTGCGTGGTAGACTAAGGCCTAACCCCTCTCATTAGTAGACGAGGCCCGTGCCCAGCAGTGAGACAGTAATATTACAGGGCTCATATTATATGAGGATAATACAGTCTATGCGCAACTCTTCTATTATGTATAAGACATAAATCCCAAAAAAATACACCCGTATAAACACCATCATAGAAAAATTGGACAATTCGTAACCCCTTTGATATTAGAGCGAGCAACTCACGTCCGTATAAAAGGTTTATGTGGCCCTTCGCACCCTACCAAATGTATTTTTGTTTGTTGCAAGCCCATTCCCGAGATACACCATTTTAGTACAGTCGCTTACATCACCGTGTACTTTAAATTATTTTTTCTTTCTACCTGCCTTTATGCCACGTCAAAGTGTTGGCGCAACCTTTTTTTCAAGCATGACGCAGGAAGGATTCAGCTTTTGGCAGACCTTCCGGGTTCACCATCATATACCTTGCCACTGGATCAAAAAGGCAACTTTTGTTGTTCTAATAAATAAATAAACAATACTATACATGTATATTATACATATACTATTTCATTGATGACATGACCGGGAGGTCTTGGATTCGATTCCCAGGTTGGGCAAAGCCAATTTAATTTGCCCGGAACTAGATTCCCAGGGAGGTTGACGTCAGGCAGGCAGATGGTCGTAAAATCTTAGCCAAATCCTTTCCGCAGCATGCTTAAAAAAAAGTGTGCTGTGCCAACCCCATATAAAATTAGATAAGGGCAGGTAGAAAAAAATCACAATTATGTTTGCGACTGTACCGTACGCCCGATTATACCCTCGGAGTTCTGCCTCGGAGCGGTTGTTTACGACACAAATGTGTATCGCGGAGGTGTGCTCAGACTTGCCAGTGAGATTAGATGGCTCATGCCAGGGACTGGCTTCAATTATATTCTTTCTGGGAGTGAGATAGAAAAAAATGTGAAACCGTTTCAGAGATTGGAAAGGTTGATACATAATATATTCAAGTTCTTATTGAAAAAAGAGCACTTGAATATCGATATTTCCAAAACAATAACGCATAAAATATATTAAACGTGGGGACCAAAGATAATATACAAGGATTTATAATGTCCCATAGCGATAGGATCGCCCCCTATGACATCTGGGACAAAAATAATCTCGCTAAAATGTGGTTGTTCTAGTTCGCTCGTACGCCTTTATGGGTAGGCCCTTTGGAGACACAGGCGTGAGCTTGTGTTATATACCCCAAGTTGAGAGTCCCAACGCCTCTGATAGGGACTATCACCGCTGATAGCCCCAATCATCATGCCGATACTGGACATCACTTTATTTGATTGTTATATGTGATCTCATTTTATGCTTATAATATATTTTTATTAGATAACAAAGATAGACAAGCAGACAGCCCACCTGATACTAAGTATTGTTTACAGTATGTCTCTACTTTTTACCATGAACGACCGGTTTCAATAAACGATCTCAGTTTAGAGTGCAGATAGATTGCGATTATGAACCAATCAAATCAAGTCTTTGACGGAGTCATGTTCAAACTGTGTTCTTATTGGCTAATTTTTGTAATCTATCTGCACATTCGAACTGAGATTGTTTATTGGAACCGGCCGTTAATCATCACCACATATAATAAACTATAGATACTTTATTTACAAAGTTATGTGGAGATCATAAATAATCTTATAACAAATCCCTTAACTACACCAAACCCTCCAAATGGATTCGGAGGCAAAGGACCCCTATTTACATTTATTTGAAGATCCCATCTGGACGCTCGCAATAATTTCTCCAAAATAAATACACAGACAGGACAAGATGTACAAAGAAATAACTTAATTAACATCATAAAAACAAACAACAAAAACTGAGGTTTTCAGAGTTGAAGTAATGAGTTGTTTGGGGGATACGTGAGAGTTGAGACCGAGGCGGGACTTACAAACACGATTCTAAGCCCGGCTGTACACGAATCACAATGTCTAATTTTATGTAAAGCTATTTATTTTGAGCTGCACTGTACGGTGCGCAGTCTCTTTATAATAGAATGATAGTTGATCATTGAAAAAACATGCTTGAAAAAGTGTGTTGCGCCTACCCCACATTAAGGTAGGATAAGGGCAGGTAGAGAGAAAGAAGCATTCGTTAGCATATAACAATATACTCGTAAGTCACCCATCGTTGCTCTTGGGGATTCTCGTGAGAGCTTATCACATTAAAATGCCCACTGCCGTCCTTTCCTGTGGCGTGAGTGAGCGTGGAACTCAAATTAGCCAAGTTAGTGCGCTCGGCCGCTGACACGCACCGCCCACCCGACCTGATTTTGAGAATTTTATTAAATTCTGAGAGAGCTACGAGGGACGTACCATCTAAATTAGATTCGCTGAGAATTTTTCTTATTAAAGCGTGCATTTTTTGCAAAAATAAGGAGGTCCCGAGAGGCGATCGAATTTTAGTAAATTAATGTTTACATGGAGTTTATTACTAACAGCGTTTTATCTGACTTCAAAAAGGAGGGGTTCTCAATTCGTTGACAGATTATTTTAACGTGTTACTCGATATCGCTGGTAAATGTGGAGAGATTTTCAATATTATTCTTATTTGCTAACGCTTACTTCTGCGGCCCGAGCAGGAAAATTTCTGACAATCGTAAATGTATTCGAGCTCGTTGCGCACTGATGACATTTGATTAATATTTCATACAAATTTCATAGACGCGCATCGACCTCGAATACATAGACAGCCTCCGTGGCGCAGCGGACGTTCGATTCCCACATTGAGGCAAATGTTTGTGTGGCCCACAGATATTTGTTTCAAATCTGGGTGTTGTGAGACAGCAAGTCTCTCATAGTTTCTGACACCCACGGTACAGGTTATACCTAGTGTGAAGTCGGGACTGTTTTAAATTATTTAAACTTTTGATCTAGTGCCAACGTAAGTATGATGAAAACCGCGAAGGTTGAAACTCAAGTATTCTGATAACGGGCTACCGTCAGGTGACCCACTAGTACGTTTCTTTTTTAACCAGATACCACTACAAACTTTATTTTCTCATCCAATTTTGAACTCTTTTGTGCCAACAAAAAGGTAAAAATGAAGTGGACTACGTACTTGAGCTAGTCGCTCTAACTTTTGAAGCCAAAGCTGAAGCACCTGCCCAGAGGTTTGAGGTCAATAGCTATTGTCAATTTGGAAAAAAACTATTCAACGAGCACAAAAAAGATTTTCTGCTGATTTGTGTTCAATTTAGTAGTTATAAACCGATTTTTTGGTTCAGACTTGTTCGCTAAGAATCCAACCATACCAATTGTTTATTAATTTTTATCGTTTGAACAATTTTTTTGAATGTTTGGACAAAACATGTTCTGTTAATTGTTAACTTGCTAATTCAACATAAATCTTGGCTTGGGAAATTTTATAAGAAATCTACATCACTGATATTATTCCAATCCTTAATACCACAACTCAAAACAAGACTGCCTCGGTGGCGTGGTTGTATTTCGGCCGGGTCGGGCAAAGGGATATTTGATTTTTCCGTATCAGCCCGGAGTCTGGAAATTGTGCCCTATATGGCGATAGACTCGCCCCCTATCACATCTGGGACGGAACTATGCTCGGCGAAATGTGGGTGTACTAGTTCGCTAATGCGCCTGTGCCTACCCCTTTGGGGATACAGGCGTGAGCTTATAAAATAAAATAAAAGATCCAAACCTAACAAGTCATTTGTGACCAGGAAATAACACCACCTCACTAAGTTAGACTATATTCCGACGATTTAGATACCGATCGATAGGCTCCGCGGCGAGGGTCCTCCAGTGGAACCAGGTCAACAAGGAGATTGGCTGAGGTGTGCTCGTCGCTTGTCACAGATTGTCTTCAGCTTTGTAGTTGTAGAGTGTCGCATTGACTTCGCTACTAGAGGTAATAAGATACGGGACTCGTGTGATAGGTAAAATATCGTTTAGGTTCACAAAGAAAAGAAAAAGTGGCCAATTGAAGTAAATAAAACCGAGTTAACACTACAAAACCTAAATAATTTGGATCTATGCTATTGTATTTGAATTTTGTCGATCTACTTACATTATAAATCTAAACACCATGTACTTATTGTCACTCATGTTTTACAAAATAAATATCTTTATATATAGAAATATAGATGTAGCGCTAATAGATTCCGAGTACAATATCTGTGACATACAGACGGAGGAACGGACATGATCAGTTCCGTTTTTTCATTTGGCTAATAAGTAAGCAAAATCTAGAATGAAATAATATTTTGTTACAGTTTAATGTAGATATCATTGTCTGTAAACCTTGTATATTAATATAATGTACGAATGAAACAATTTTCGACTAAAACTAACAAGTTTAGTACAAACAACCAATTCCCAAGTATCGTAACGGTCAGCTTCACAATCCACACGACAGTGTGCGGTGTAGCTCGCACGCTCATAAACTGTGCTAGGAGATTAATGTGCGAGGGACGGCCCGGTCCCTACGTGTCTCAGTGTTTATGTCTTCATTGTACTCTACCGTCGGAAGGGTACATTTATTTTCATGAACCAAGTAATAGTTGCATGTTATTTGGATTTCGGAGACGAATGTTGCAACTTCAAAACCAGGGTTAAATGTATCTGAGTCTTATATCTCTCTCGCTTTGACTCGTGAGGGAATTTCGAAACTATAGGAACTTTACCAACCCATATTGGACCTGTGTGGTGGCGTAAAGTCCTCATTGATAGAGACCAATGGAATATTGGGATAAGAATAATAGATATACTTATACAATTACTAAACATCAGAAAATATAACGGTTTATATAAAACAAAATCGTCTCCTTAGTCTAGTACAACCATATACGGGCTATGGATCGGGACGTCCCAAGTTCGAATTCCACGTTGAGCAATACTTTGTGTGTGATACTATCGCCATTATTGACAACACGTCAGTTCTGGACCACGCCTAAATATGCTGTGCCGACCCCGCATTCAGTGGAATAGTGGCTGGTTGAAAAGAGATTTATATTATTTCAGAGTGGTAGAACCACGCTGTGACAGTTACGTCTACAGCACGAAAGGGCCGGCTTGACCGGTTTGATACCACAGTCTAACAGAAAATCACGTCACGTTTCGTTCGGTGAGTGAGATTTCCGATAGCCCAATTCCCCTTCCCCTCTCCCTTCTTTCCCAATCCTTATTTCCCTCCCTTTAGGTTGGCAACGCACCTTTGAGCCTTTTTGTCTCTGGGGTGTCCATGGGCGGTGGAGATCATTTACCATCAGATGACCCATTTGTTCATTTGCCAGTCTCTACTATAAAAAAATTTTAAAAATATATTATCCTATTTGCCCTAAGGATAACTTTAATCTTGCCTTTTTGTTACACAGTCAGATTATCTCTTAATCCACAACAACCTTCACAAAGGCAGACATAATCACTTTTACCCGAAATTATAAAATAAACTTCACAGGCTGTAAAGTATCAAGCGTCGTGTCGTGTTGAGAGAATCTCGGCGTAGGAATGAGGTTGCGGAGTTAATGGTGTGGAGCGGACTGGGGTTGTAATCCCGGATGATCCGTATTCCCGGTGCACCGCACTGCCCGCTCTCGTACGTGGCGTATTTTAAATCCTCCGAAGCGTTTCTAAGAAGACTTTCTTTAGACAGGTGGGTTTTATATTTTCAACTGAAGAATATCTCCGCCAAATGTACGCGGATTTTTATTGACATTATTTTAGTGATCGATAATGCTTATTGGGTAGTCACATATATATACATACATATACATATCCATATTTATTTTATTCACGATCGGGTAAACGTTGAAGTCGTTCTTTTAGTTGTTATTTACGTTAAGTTCTTATCTTTATGTGGATATAAAAAAAAACCTTAACTAAGCAAATTGTATCCTTATTTCACCTGTCCTTATCCCATTCTAATGTGGAGTTGCCGCAACACACATTTTTCAAATGTGTTACAGAATACATTTGGCTTTAGTTTTCAAACTTATTTCAGTCCCTCGGAGTAGAAACAACTAAAGAAACTACATATATTACCTACTATATTACCTAAACCTCTACAATAAACAAGTTGACATTTTAAATTGTAATTTTATATATCATGTATTGTCTGGACTTTAAAAGAGGCGATAACCCTTGAGTTTGTTTCGGCATTTCTTCTCAGGAATAGCCACGAAATGCCGATGCCATTATTACTTTATCAATATATTAAAATCGATATATACTCGTCACATGTGAAAGTGGTATAAAATATCCTATTTGCAGAATAAATTATTTGAATTTGAATAAAGAGATTATATCTGTCTACTTACTTTTGCTTAGTTATACCTATAAGATAAATATAATTATAATCACAAAGGATTTATCAGAAATATGCATAAACAAAATCAGATAGTTAAAGCAGCGTTTTTATACAATGTGATGGGAATATACAATTTCACTCATAAGCCATACAAGGTTCGTCACTCCCGCTCGTGAGGGGATGTTGTTTAGGAGCGTAGAGGATGGGAGAGGGGCGCGGTATGAAAGGGCGCAGGGGAGGGGATGCCGTCGTCATCTGCATCTCTGATGAGCCTCCAGTCTCCACTGCCAACTGCGAGATTAGATCAGTTTTATGAACAAGATATTTTTTTGTGTTTTGAATTTTTGATGAAGCTTTATTATTCGGAGTGGGATTTCGACTAGAAAATATGTTTTGGTGCATAGACATCTATAACAAGTTGCAGAGACCTTTGACAGACAGTAGACATATACCGATGAAACATAATACGACACACTCTTCATAGTAAAACTCAACGACAAAATAATTTTTAACATAATACTGTACATTAGCATAACCTTCCATGAATGTTTTCATGCATTTCGGAGCACGCAGACGTCACGTCGGGTTATGAATGCACGTCCTTAACGTCATGTCGTCGGCGACGCGTCGGAGCACTCGGAGCGTGACGCGTGCATAAATCACGCTAAAATGTCCTATCATTCGCCTTTTTAGCACAGATCGTAGAAGTTTAAGACGCTACATGGCTAAGGTGAAAGATAAAATTCATAATCCCTTGAGTCTTCTACATAAACATAAACATAAACATAAGCTCACGCCCGTATCCCCGAAGGGGTAGGCAGAGGCGCACTAGCAAACTAGTACACCCACGTTTCGCCGAGCTTAGTTCCGTCCCAGATGTGATAGGGGGCGAGCCTATCGCCAAATCGGGCACAAATTCCAGACTCCGGGCTGATATGGAAAAATCCAATACCACTTTGCCCGACCCGGGGATCGAACCCGAGACCTCAGGATGGTAGTCGTACCGAAATACAACTACGCTACCGAGGCAGTCTTTTATTCATTCATTGTTACTGTATCTCATATAAATCTCATTGTTTTGATAATTATTTAAAGGTAAATTGGTAGTTGCTTCATGGATTTTTTTAGAAGAAAAGGCAACCGTAATTCATAATAACAGGTACATTTTGTCATTGCATAAATAAAATAAAAAATAAGTTTCATAAATATTTGCCTCGCGTCACGTAATCATATATTTTTTCGGTGTTCTTGTTAGTGTTCACTCCTGAATCTCAAATCTTCAGTGCCTCGTTTGATGAGCTAAATTATTCTTCAGTGACGTCTTGTAATATACTTTATCTGTGGTCTAAAAGCTCGTACCATCGCAACTAATGGTATATTATTTATCACCGTCTTGTTTACCATTATATAAATCGAATATTTTTTGTTTGAAATAATGCACTTATTGTTATAGAATATGTCTGACATGTAATGATAAATATGTCAGTAAAAAAAGAGGCGTTATGATATGATCTGCAGTTTAATACATTTATTTTTGTGTACTACGAAATCTTATTGCTGTTTAAATTTTATTATTCCCGATATTCGTTCGCTGTGTTGCCTTATACCTGCAGCTCGAGCAGGAATGTTTTTGACAATCGAATTCGTCTCAAGCTCGCTGCGCACTGATGACGTTTAGTTAATATGTCATACAAATGTCATAGACGCGCATCGAGTTCAATATTAATTCGATTGTCACTAATATTCCTGCTCGGGCTACTACATAAAATGAAATTACTTATTTATGACGTAGGTTAATAATTAGCTCTTATGACAAGTCAATACATCTGTGTTATAATCTTATTCTCAGTTAAATTATATATGCAGTTTATTTATTTTTCTTATGTGTGTAATTTTACAATACCAGTAGTAACTTTCAAGGGTATATAATTTATCTACAAAAGCTTAATAGAAGTCCATTTCTGGAAATCCATAATTCATAATATCAATGAGAATTTGATAGTCGTAGCACGAATCATAACATAAATTCGTAGCCACCTCGTAGCAAACGTAGCACGTCTACTACGGAAATGAAACCTACAATACGAATTCTAACAGCACGAAGATTTCCGATGTCGCTACTCTATATACAGACTCCATACCTAATTTAGCATTTGTTGTAATATGAAAGAAAACTTTATATTATTAGTGACGTTTTTCCGTTAAATCAGTTTCAGCTAAATGAGATAAAAGTTAATGTAGAAAACAATTGCTTTTCAAATTCTCAACTTTATATTCCATGGAAATCAGGAAACACCTTTTCAACTCAATATTATTTTATTTCTTCTTTAATAATAAATACAAATGTGTGTTGTGTAATTTGATCATCCTTTACGTAACTATTTTTATGTAAAATAAGCTCAATCCTGTATCCCCGAAGGAATAGGCAGAGGCGCACTAGCCAACTAGTACACCCACATTTCGCCGAGCTTAGTTCCGTCCCAGATGTGATAGGGGGCGAGCCTATCGCCTATCGGGCTCAAATTCTAGACTCCGGGCTGATATGGAAAAATCCAATATCACTTTGCCCAACCCGGGGATCGAACCCGAGACCTCAGGTCAGTAGTCGTATCGAAATACAACCACGCCACCGAGGCAGTCGCTATTTTTATTTGAGTGTGGAAATACCCTTAAAACTGAAGCTATTTATTTCTCGATGTGCTTTTGTATTTTTTCCAATTGCCAAGTATCAGAATCGTATGTGAACATGCAAGAGTTGGTTTATGTGTCGCGTGCACAACACTAACGTTTCACACGTCACGAGACCTCACGACGTACGACCCAACCAAGGCAATTGTGTATTTACGAGACCATTTCCAGAAATACTGCGGTGGGGTCGCTTGAGTATGAACTCGGTATTAGGATTAACTGCTTTGACTGGGTAAATATTTAGTTTCTGCGTGCTAATACTCATATTTACGGAGCTATGGATCTTTAGTTCAACTTGACCAACATAATTAGCTAAGTTCTGACGGTTTGTTTCTGAGTTGCGTTATAACGTAGACTAAGAAATAATAAATAATAATTTAACTCTTATTATGTCATAACTTAAAACAAATTTACAAGTTAAATATATAGGTCAATATAAGTTCAGAAAAATAAGAAAGCAATTTCGATTCATTATCATATGTAACTTTATTCTTTAGATAGGTCACATTAGTCTTATCAATAAAAATCAATCTTTACCACTTTTCCGACAAAATGATACTCATTACTCTATACTTACATTGATTAGGCTCCTTTGTGTAATTCTGTACTGAATTCTTTATTTCTTTCTATCTGGCGTCATCCTGGCCTTATGCCATGGTCTGCCTTCGTATTTGAACGCTTCCACTTCGCCAATTCATTCTGTACTCAATTATTTTGCAGAAAATCCTTAAGTAACACCTCAATAGGGCATTTCTACCTATCCTGACCAATTTAATTTGAATAAAATAGGTACTAAAACTGTTAAGCATTTTAAGAATTGTATAATTTGGGAACACGTTGTGACGGGAAGTTTTCTGGTTTGCCGGTAACAATTTCAGTGATCTTGGTAGTTATAACAAGCAGTGATAGAAGCAAAACAACGAAACATGCTGGCTAATTGGAAATCGATGTACTGGGAGCGTTGCGAGTTGCGTGACGAGCGACGAGCGACGAGGGAGTAGGGACGCCCCTCTAGCAGTTAGCGATGTGGCTAACTACACTCAAATTGAGTTAGCAAACGATTGTGACCGAGCGAATAGTATGTGTGTTCAACGACGATGTCAGGTACGAATAGAATAAAGAAATGTATAGTATGAAGTGGGACAGGGGCAGGTGAAAGATGGGAGATCAAGTTTTTTTGTGTTTAGTCATGGTTGGTGCAAAATTTAGGTATTATAAACTAATTGTGAGCAATTTTCTGCCTTACGAATATCACAACAAAGAAAGGCTCACTCAAAATGTTGTAAGTGGTGTTCAAACTCAATTCGGTTTACCTGGCAATAAGTTAAGCTACCGAGGAATTATCATCTTTAAAACTGAGTATTTACTAGTATTGATCGATAATCGATTCCAAGTTTAGCGACATCACTAGTTGGTATCGTGACTGAAGCAGGGGTTTTACAAACGTTGATTTACAGACCTTTGTTTATCGTCTAATAGTAGTTTATATTTCAATACCATTTTTTATCGTAACTATAGCGTCAATTATAGGAAACGCCTGTTACAGCCAATCACCGAGCACTCAATATTTTGCATTCAGTACTATTTTTGTAAAAATAGAAACGGAATTCTAGAAATTACATTTTTTGGTATCTCATTTAGCTTCGGTTTACGCTAGCGAGCGTACATTTTATTAGCTTTGTCAATACACATACATAAGCTCACGCCTGTATCCCCGAAGGGGTAGGCAGAGGCGCACTAGCGAACTAGAACACCCACATTACGCCGAGCTTAGTTCCGTCCCAGATGTGATAGGGGGCGAGCCTATCGCTATATCGGGCACAAATTCCAGACTCCGGGCTGATATGGAAAAATCCAATATCACTTTGCCCGACTCGGGGATCGAACCCGAGACCTCAGAACCGTAGTCGTACCGAAATACCACCACGCCACCGAGGCAGTCAATAAAATCCAGCTATTACATGGCAGTAGGTCTGCCTCACTTTTACTTGGAAATAATGCATGGAATCTAAAAAAAACGATGCAGAAAAAAGACAGGAAAAGGCTGCCACATGGTAGTACTATTTGATAGCCAATTGTTTAGTTCTTCTAAATCTTATACATAAAAATCCTGTCGCCGAACCAAGCTCAGCCTTTGTTTCCTCCTAGTCGTAAGTAAACATACATTAAAATTCTAAAAGCGTTGTTAGCTAGATTTGAACCGGCGACCACTCGCACGCGAACCCGTTGTTTATTCATTAGGTGACCGCGCGAGGGTGTTATTAAAAACGACCAACCCTTACCAATTAGCGTATTAAAGGTAATTTTATTATATTTCTTTTGCTTTTACTTGTATATGTTGATTAAAATGCGGTAGATTATGCGGCGGGTTGGCTGTTTGTTGATATTTATTATTTAGTTCTTAAAACCACTTGACATAGGTCTATTTAGCTGATAGTAATGTTATAAATAATACTTTATTTAATTATGTAGCGCTCACATACAATTAAAAGTGTTTTTTTTTATATTACGCGTTAAAAACAATATACCTCTATAATCGTAGGTAACTATAATTAATTCAATATCATAGCCCAATAGCACTAAGCGTTAATAGATGGTGCAGTTATGTTATAGATATACATATGCCCATAGACTTACGCCTTTTTAAGAATTTTGAGATTCTTGTATAGCTTTTTTTGTTATTCAATCTCTTTACATAGATGCTTGACGATTTAGAGTACTTCTGATTATGTATGCCTTTCCATATAGATATGAATTACACTAAATATTATCAGCTCTACGTTAAACCATTACATTATTATTCCCAAATAAGAAACAGACAGTAAAAAAGAAAGTAAACCGGTATTAAGGGATATATTTTTCATTAACATTAAATCCCTCGGGATTTGTTATTGTTTAAAAGGAATGCGGAATTGCTACAAGTGAGCTTCTGTAACAAGTTGAAGGAGCTTAGTGCCTCCATTTTTTATTATGCAACTGTGCGTCGGATTCGTCGGACTAATGCATAATTTTCTTGGCTTTGTGAGTGAAGCAGCATTTAGGTACGCTAAGTTATTCTCAGTTAGATGGTGAGAATTTATCCTAAGTACGGCAAAAGGGATAGTATTTAAATAAAAAAGTATCATATTTTATGAGTTTGCGTCATAAGACGGTTATATTTCAAATATAACGCGGTTTTACCAACTACAGTGTTCTGTTATAGTCTCATATTTAAGTCGTACGCAAAACTCTCTTCATCTTAATGAGAGTTTACGAAAGCTTTTTGCTCTTCCAGCAAATGTGCTATTTGATATACGCCCCTATAGCATAATGTTTTAGAAGTCAGAATGTCCTAGATTACTAGATGGTATCAGCTATATTTTCGTAACAGAGAAGAACATAACTATGATACAGGCCACGTTTATGAACCTACTACCAAATTTATAGTCTATACTGTAGTCATAAATCCTTAAGAGCCCTAATAAATTTAGAATAGTTCCCGAATAGTTTACCGTCATATTGGTCTAGTAGCAACGCCTTGGGCTGTAAAAAGGGTGGTCCTGGGTTTGATTCCGACATCGATCGAACAAAATTACCACAATGGTTTGACTGGTAGAGCCACGCTGTAGACAGTAACGTCTACAGCACGAATGGGCCCGCTCGACCGGTTTGATACCACTGTCTCACAGAAAACCAACGTAAAGTGGCTCCTCGCTGTCGCGTTTCGTTTAATGAGTGAGATTTCCGGTGGCCCATTTCCCTCCCTCCGTGTCCCAATCCCCTTTCCCTCCTCGTCCATTCTGTCCTTTTAGGTTGGCAACGCACTCAGGATTCTTTTTGTGTCTTGGGTTTCTACGGGCGGTGGAGATCACTTACAATCAGGTGACCCATCTCCTCGTTTGCTAGTCTCTGCTATAAAAAAAAAATTAGGTACGAGACTTAACATCTATTGTCTCAGGATGACGAACGCAGTGCAGTGCCACTCAGTATTTTGTTATGCAGCAAAGAGATTGAATACTACTTACATAATGTTTAATGTCTTATCATGTTCCTAGTCGTATCGTTTACCATCAAACGAGCTGCTTGTTCGTCTCGTCATTCAACGACAATAAAAAACAAGTCAACTAAGTTTATAAATAAATAATATAGATATTTAGTAGATTATATAGCATATTTTATGTATGCGTCATCAGCCAAATTTGGTAAGGCGAGACACCACCCACGCTGGCATAATATGTAAAACCGCTGATATAGAATTACAAAGGTCATTGCCATCAGACCATGATATGTAAAAATATAGTTTTGTGAGGAAAAAATCTTTATAACTTTATGGACTTTCGTAAACAGGCAAGCAGACGGTCCCGTGCTTAGATTATCCTAGTCCCGTGATTGTAAGACGTCACCATCACATAGACTTTGGCAATGTCAAAGACACTGCCAAGCCGATGCCTTCTGCCAAAACCATAACTATAATATATGGATCGAGAAGAGAATGGGATAATTACGCCTCTGGTAATATTAGTCACGTTCAAAAAAGTTTTAGCAATTTCACAAGCACCAGATAAGCTGTAATATGTAATTAGTTACGTAATAAACCTAATCCACCACCTTACACTTAATTTGTGTTGGTAGACGTTACATACGGCCATTATTCATTTGGTTTATTGGCTAACATAATTTCTTCAACCCTTAAAATATTTCTTCAACATTCTATTATATTTATATTTAATTATTTTATTATAAATTTTAATAAACGTTTACTTTCGTTCAAGGTTTCCGCAACTACTTAGTTTAAAATACTAATTTCACGAACGTTGCTTGGGGATAAGCTAGTTATGATTCAGATAAGAAAATATAGAGGAAAATAAGATTTTCTTTTTAAACCGTAAGTTTATTCAGTTTGAGGCGAGAAAAGCGCTGAAAAGTCTTTGTCGTTGAATAATATAGCTATGAATATTTTATCCTTTGTAGAATTTTTAGAGTTCCGTAACTAAAGGAAACCAATTGGAATATTTTAAAAGTATAATTATTATTTGTTTACAAGGAAGAGGAAAGAGGGTCACCTGATGGTAAGTGGCAACCGTCACCCATAGACATCGACAATGTATAGAACACCGCGAAGCTTACCGTAAAAAGGCACAATAGGGGTTGAGGAGGGGATTTAATGCCGTGGTGACCATGAGCGATAAGGATTACTTGGCATCAAGTGACCCACCTATTCGTTGGTCAATATAGAAGGTACTATTTTATAGCAAAAAACTAGTTTCCGTTATAATAACTTATTCAAATAAAGGTATAAGTCGCGTTGGTAAGATATTCTTACGGATTAATGCCGCAATGTAAAGCAGAATCCACAACGTTGAAGCCATTTAGCTGTTTCACTAATGCTGCGTATATTAAGCAAAGCTATCAATTTAGTGTTGCCGCGTAATGCAAAAGGTCCGCCGGCGACGTTCATTCTGTTTTATTTTACGAGACATGGGAAAAAGAAATGAAGCAATTATTGGCACTGTAACAAAAGGCCAACACTCCACAGTATTAATATACATCGCTGATATTTTATACGATATTTAAAACAACAATACTTTGAGCAAGCAATGTACAGCGTATAAAGGAATATTTCCTAATAGAGTTCTATACTGGTAGAAGTGGCAGGCGCCGCACGTGGCTGGGGAACACGATCGATACTACGTGCGACAACTGTTGCGCTAATCTCTCCTCTCTTTCCCACACACAGCTAATCATGCTCTAACTTGAGACAGAGTATAGAACCTCAGTACGAGCTCATAGCGCAAAACTCACGCATCATACAGACCGTTTCACTTGCGCACATAACTTTGCATATAAGTTGGATAAGGACGGAAGATGCGGCATCGCATGCTCCTAAAACGTCACGAAGGAGGTCGTCCGATGAATAACAATGCGGACTGCGGGAATGATGTCCTTATCGACAAAAGCCTGAAAAGTATGGATGTTACGTCGTCGGGGAATGCGTTGCATGCGTGAAGCTGCGTGGAGCGGCCACACTGAGCCGCAGAGCACTCTCTACGTTTATATTATATCTATACTATAAAACGCCTTTGTGGTATCAGCTCTATAGCTACTATAGTACTACTGCTGCCATTCAATAGCCGTGTTCAATATAATGGTCCATTGACGATTTTTCTTGGAGATTTCCTCACAAAGTCGCTGGGAGTTTGAATTCTCTTTGTGTTTGCATAGTAAATTTGAAAACACAGAATTTTTAATATGTGATGCACCATATCACGCCTCGACTGCCTTGCTGGCTAGGTTGTATTTCGGTACGACTACCGTCCTGAGGTCTCGGGTTCGATCCCCGGGTCGGGCAGTGATATTGGATTTTTCCATATCAACCCGGAGTATGGAATTTGTGCCCAATATGGCGATAGGCTCGCCACCTATTACATCTGGGACGGAACTAAGCTCGCTGAAATATGGGTATACTAGTTGGCTAGTGCGCCTCTGCCTACCCCTTCGGGGATACAGGCGTGGCTTATGTTAAGTTATTGAATACTTCGGAGGTCAGGCTCAAAGAACCTGTCTGTGATGTCTACCGTTCAGAAGACGAGAT
This sequence comes from Clanis bilineata, assembly GCA_036417725.1. Lineage (NCBI taxonomy): Eukaryota > Metazoa > Arthropoda > Insecta > Lepidoptera > Sphingidae > Clanis > Clanis bilineata. Next base: position 525,905 of record CM071159.1, read on the forward strand.
ATCTGCAGCATGAATGGGTAGGCTCAACTAGGTTGATCACTCATACGCAGAAAAATGTGTGTAGTTGTTAGGAGAGAGATCTTTCTAGAACCTCTCCGTTCCCGACCCGCATTTCCATTCCAGTTATTGTCATGGCGGTAACCATTATCATGGTATAGCTCGTGTTTGTCTTCGTAAGTTAATAAAAATCAAGACCAATATAGTTAGTAACTTAGTTACTTAAAATAAAATCCAGTTTAGTTTGTTTAAGTTTATTTTTTTTCAATGTGTACAATTCGCACAAACTTAAGGAAACTTCGTTAATTTCAAACAGAATACTTAATTTGTGTAACTAGGCAAATATCCGAGCTCAAGTCTATTCTCTGTATAAGTTGGATTCTTGACTGGCGTAATGAATGTTTTAATAAATTGTGCTCACAGAGCCGTTTCAGATATTCCTTTGTGCTCGCTCCTTGAGATTACAACATGGCTGGACATTACTCGTCCGTACGTAATTGTGCTTTATTATAATACTTATAAATGTTACAATCATTTAACTAAATATAGGTACCAAACCACGACCTTTATAGATTAGGCGGCCCTAATAAAGACGAGGAAATTCTGTGTCGAAACGAAATAATTTACTAATAGAGTTTTTAAATAGATTTATGAGACTTAATAGGTAATTACGTACATAATATTATGTATGTTAGCGACATTCTTATTAAATTAATGAGGGTATCGATAAGGATATTAGGTACATAATGAGGGTACCAACAGTAATATTATAAAGGTAGGTAAACATATTAGTTGCACCAAATGGTGGGGCGACAGCTGAATGGAGGGGCGACAGCTGTACATAAGGGCTGGTCATGACGTTCGGCAGCCAGTTCTTGTTCACAAATTAACTAATGGATAGCACGCCGAAGCTATGTCAGTAAGTCATATGAAAGCTATGTATAAAAGCTTTCTCCGGTTATAATAGTAAATAACTGTTCGTATATAGTAAAGTATAGTGAAGTCCTGACAAATGATTGCTATTAAAGCATTCGTATTATGAAAGTGCTAACATGTATAGACGTAGTTTTACAATCTACCTCTACATAGACTAGCTACTGGTATAAATCATATAGTGGTACTTACACTCGTATTACGTGGCTTAACAACTGTCAAACTAATCTTAGCTATGAGCGAAAGTGAGTACAATGTTTTATGTACTCACGTTACACGCCTGTATCTTTTAAGGGGTAGGCAGAGGCCCACTAGCGAATTAGAAACACCTACATAATTCATCTGAATTTTTATCCTAAAAATAATCACAAGTTTAAAAACTTAATAGACGGATTCAAATCCAATCGTAACCAAATTTATATGGGACCCTTGAAATAAGCTCTATCGAAATTTTGAAGATCGGTCTACATTCGCCACAGATATCGCGTAACATACATAAAAAAACCGGCGAATTGAGGACCTTCTCCTTTTTGGAAATCGGTCGATAAAGCTCTAAAATTAATAATAAATTCCAATAAAACCTCGGCAAACACACAAAGCATTAGGCGATGTAAAATCACAAACGAATTATAAACCTAATTTACTAAAAGAAACATTAAACATTAAATTGGAGCAAAAAAGCGACATTTCGATCACGCAATAACTTTCGTTCGTATTTGAGTAATGAGATTGCGATCGTAACCCATATTCGTGGAATAAATTGAATTTCTAGAAGTTTGTTTCAATATACAAGTTGATATGTTACTGGATAGTGGGAGTGGGTACCTACTGCAGGGTTACCACCACCTCTTAGAGCAGTATTATTATAATTGTTCTTCGTTTGTTTTGTATGGGAATCGATACAAGTAAAATTGTAATAATACTGCTATAATAGGTAGTGGTAACCCCCCTGGTATTTTTGCCCGACGGAATGATGACCTTACATGACACAAATAGTTAGGTTTTGACAATGGAATTCGTAAGGAATTCGAGAATCGTACTGATGACGCTTGGCTAAACTTTCATATAAATGTCAAAATTTGAATCTATGCATTGCAACGCGCCGCTGCCCGCGCTGCCGACGCACCGCTCCTGCTAAGTTCGTGTTCGCGACCTAAAAAGGACGGGGAGCCTTCACGTTTCTACTCCATTACTAAAAAGTAACAGAAAATACTAAGAACATATTAAAGTCTAATCTAAACACACACCCGCATTACCCCAATTTATACAACAAGGTCACCACAATCGCGTCCCGGCGTCGTATGAAAGTAACCCCTGGTGATACTTTCTACCAACTTACTCTACGTTTAAAGCCTTTTATCTGAGTTTAGTTATCTATGTACCTCCTTCCGACGGTCCCAGAGGGTTCCTATATACGAGTATACATGTACAAGTATTACATAATGCAGACTCTCTAATCGAAAAGGAGAAGGTCCTCAATCCTGTATTTTTTATGTATGTTACGGGATATCTCTGCCAAATGTGGACCGATCTTGAAAATTCTTTGTGTTCGATAGAGCTTATTTCAAGGGTGGTCCCACGTAAATGTGGTCACGATCGGATTTGAAGTCGGTCCGTTAAGTTTTTAAACTTCTGATTATACTTGTTATTTTTGGTATAGAAACTTTATGTTAAGAACTTTAGGTTGCCAGTATTGTCCGAACTTTAAAAATAAACTTTATCATAAAGCTACACTATCCATGACTGAATGCCATAATCAAACCTAGTATCAATTTTTATCGCAACGGTTATCATAAAATAAAGTTTACCTGTTAAAAAAGAAAGATATCATGATCAACGGCTTCAGTAGCCTGAGCACGAAAGACTAACATAAATGTAAATGTATCCGAGTTCGCTGCGCAGTGATGACGTTTGGTTAATATTTCATACAAATTTCATAGACGCGCATCGAGTTCGAATACATTTACGGTTATCAGAAATTTTCCTGCTCAGGCCGTAGGAATGTCTGAGGCATATGTGATTATATAAAGGGAATAGTGAAGAGAGAATTTAGAACCTCACAATTTCTATTACCTACTAAAACTACCACTAATATAGCTATAGTCAACCTATGTTCATATCCATTCCTCGGACAACCCTAATTCATCTTGGCAGCTAATTAAGCAACTGAAGCAATAGTGCGTTGACAAACAGTCGGCGAGGTTACACGCCTATGAATAGTAATGTGGGAGGTAGACAGGAGTGCATTTCGATGGGCTCCACTAGTGCGATTGCCCCCCAAATCAAACACAATGTTTCAGCAAAAGGAATTTCGCATATCTATCGAAATTGTTCTCCGCCGCAAAATATTTTTCTTTGTGTTTTTATTGGGGTTATTAAACGTATTTTAATGCACGTTTCAATTGTACTTACTTGCATTAAATTAACCTTCAAAAGAAATAATTACTGTACTCCGTTTAAAGAAGTAATAAAGCCTAAATTATACTCTCCGATATAAGAGTCGTAGCCCAACTAGTTACTAATTACGTAAAGACGTACAGACTACAATTACAGACAGACTAAAATTATTTCAAAATCCTTGCAAGTACGCCTTACCTACCTACCTTACGCCTCATATTTCCTGTGACGTGCACAGAGTTTCTGATCAGGGTAGACAAAATACATGCAAACTCTTGCTTTAACTCTTACAGCACCATTACTATCGTCATCATCCCCAATTCAATTTGGAATATAAGCCAGGCATTGCTTTTTTTATAGCAGCGACTGGCGAACGAGCAGATGGGTCAGCTGCTGGTAAGTGATCTCCATCGCCCATAAACACCCAAGACAAAAAAATCCTGGGTGGGTTTCCAACCTAAAAGGAGGGAAATAGGGATTGGGAATGGGAGGGGGGAATCGGGCCACCGGAAATCTCACTCTCCGAACGAAACGCGACAGCGAACTGCCACTTGACGTGGGTTTTCTGTGAGACAGTGGTATCAAACCGGTCGAGGCGGCCCATTCGTGTTGTAGACGTAACTGTCTACAGCGTGGCTCTAACACTCAAAAAAATTTGAGCTATTTTGAAAATTAGTTATTAATCATGATTTTTGTTCATGCTTTATGTAAATACAAAATTGTTAGGGTAGACTGTGTCTGTTTATCTATATGGTCTGCACGCCACTGCATATTCCCCTACATATCTGTATCCTGAATCCGTGTCAGTGGAGCTAGGGGTGTAGCGGGCAGCAGTCGTCATTAACTGGACGTGGCCACCCGTGAATTTCCATTAGGTTTATCTTTCATTTCAACTGTGGTGTTGGCCTGGAAATAGAATCTCGATGTAAGAGTACCAATAGAAAAGAGTTCCTTTAATACGTTCTATTGGTTTATCAAAAGTGTGAAAAAATAAATAAAGTACTTACCAGCGATGAAAGAAAAAAGTGGCGTCAGTTTCCTTATGGAAAATGTTTACACTTTGCCAGCGGCCTTTTATTACAGTATTGCATGTTATACTAGATTTAGCTTTCAGCTCCAATTACGTAAAAGTACCCGTAGACAATGGAAATTGATTTACTTACAATGTTTGATATCTCTTCTCTTTTTTACTATCGAATCAGTTAAATAAAACAAACCTAATGTAGAGACTATTCACAAAGTGTTACCTCAAACTGGTCTTAATATTCCGTCTCTTAGCACGTTTCCTTACCACGGCACACTGCGGCTAACTGCCTTTGGCATTACCGATGTCCATAACCGACCGGAACCAATCACCAATAGGTTTGCCGTCGGCTCCTCTTCTCTCATATGTCAAGAAAGTAAGTAGTAACATAAAATAACATAACATAAGCTCACGCCTGTATCCCCGAAGGGGTAGGCAGAGGCGCACTAGCGAACTAGAACACCCACATTTCGCCGAGCTTAGTTCCGTCCCAGATGTGATAGGGGGCGAGCCCATCGCCATATCGGGCACAAATTCCAGACTAGACAGTAAGTAGTAATCAGATCCAAATTGGATCATCTAATGAGAGATTATATTACACAAAAACATAAATTTCGTAAAATATAATCTACGCTGAAAGACTATTTGATTCATCCGCCATATTGTAAAAAAACGTCAAAAAAAGAGAAACTATACGAAAAGTTATCCGGGAACATTATACTGGATTAACATTTAAAATTTTCGTCTGAGAGTCGAGCCGGCCAGAGCTCGGCGTAAAGGAGTTCACACAAGTTAAATTGAGTGGGTGTACGAATTCTAGTCTTAGAATTTTCTATCACTACTGTGGCCGGAGCAGGAATATTTCGTATCGAACTCGATGACATGTCTATGGCATTTGTATGAAATATTAACCAAACGTCATCAGTGCGCAGCGACTTCGATACGAATTCGATTGCCAAAAAGATTCCTGCTCGAGGCGCTGTTTTATCTCTATAATATTATTGTTAATTAATTTATAACATAATATATACATACGCATGTACCCATGCCTGTATATAAAGGTGTAGGCAGAGATGAACTCGAAAACTAGATAATCTTGCCGAGCTTTTTTCCGTCCCTTTTTGTGATAGGCGAACCGATCACCATACACCAGAAAATGTATGTTTCGAATTGATAAACAGCTAACATAAAGTAATTGGGATTTCAACCCGGCCTCGGTTCGACTACACTGCCTCACAGAAAACTGACGTGAATTGGCAATTTGCAGTTTCCGGTGACCTTAATATCTCCCAGTCCATATTTACTTACGGCGAATTTTATTAATATATTTGCAGTGTCACAATAAATCTTTTGATGAGGTCAATGACATATGCTTGCCTCCGACATGTACATTACACATCAGTGTAGGTTCCAAATATAGCTGGCCTGGGCGTAGTCTCTAATATGATAAAAGCATATCGATCCGCCTTTAGTCATCATACTGAATACTGAGCTATAGTGCTTTTCAATATAAGTTGTTAACATTATAATAAAAATATTAGCCCTGTAATCTTACTGTCCCACTGCTGAGCACGGGCCTCCTCTACTAATGAGAGGGGTTAGGCCTTGGTCTACCACGCTGGCCTAAAGCGAATTGGTAGACTTCACATACCTCCGAAATTCTTGTAAAGAAATTCCCGGGCATGCAGGTTTTCTCACGATGTTTTCCTTCACCGTTATAGCAAGCGATAATTCACAATGAAAATACACCTAACATAGAACAATCAGAGGTGTATGCACCATTTTGGGGTCTCGAACCTTCGACACTTGTCTCGGCAGTCCGTACCATTCCCAACTGAGCTATCGCTGCTTATTTGTAAACACATGGTAAATAACATTGTAAACATGCATAATTATTATAGTAGGTAGATAAATAGTAAAACTTTATTGTAGACACATAGGGCCTTCCTTATAAAAACAGTTTCGCTGAGCAAATAGCTAAGAAGAGGCTGTGACTTTTTCACTTGCGTTACATTATTTAAAAATAAAAGAGACAAACTATGGTTAAAAATAAGCAGCGCTTAATATTTTTATAAGTAAGGGGCATAATCCCTATAGTACATTAACAACAGTTTATAGATCTTTTCGTTCGATCGTTTTCTTTCACCTGTCCTTATCCCACTTTTCTGTTGGGTCGTCAGAATGCACTTTTTATGGTTACAGAAAGTCGATTTAATTTTTAAGCCTTAGTATATCCACTATTAAACATAAACCCTTAAAAGGATTTCGATTTTTTCAGTTTCCACGCGATTTAATTATAATATTAATCAGATATTAGATATTCAAGTGATCTAGTATTTTATATAGACGATTCCGACTATGAATGGTAGGAACTAATACTAAGAAACCGTATAAATTACCTGAAATCTGACTGATCTGGCTATATCTAATCACATGAAACAAGTAGATATCAAAGTAGTAAGTATTAATTATGTAATTAGTGAATTGTTTGTTTCTAAGCTCAGCAAAATGTGGGTGTACTAGTTCGCTAGTGCGCCTCTGCCTACCTCTTCGGGGATGCAGGCGTGAGCTTATGTATGTATGTATGTTTGTTTCCATTCATGTACTTTTCTTTCTACCTGCCCTTATACCACCTAAATGTGGGATCGGCGTAACACATTTTTTCAAACATGTTGCAGAAAGAATTTGACTTAAAGACCGTCTGCCTGCCTGACGTCAACCCCCTCTGTAGGATCCAGTCTCAGGCAAATTAAATAAGAAAAATCGCTTTGCCCGACCTGGAAATGGAATCTCTCGGTTCACAGTTTAATGCTTCAAATTTTCATATGAAGACAAGATTCGCATAAGAACCACATGGACGAAACCGCGAGAAAAAACGAGTTCATATTATACTGTAATCAATTATATAACTTTTAATCAATGTAAGTTAAAGAAAATCACATTTTTCAATGCATGCTGTGACGATTGAAGGTGATGCATTTAACATGTTTATGTTACCTATATAATAAGTTTACTAGACCTAAGTAACAGTAATCACCACTGATTGTCCTAATTAAATAAATATATAAGACTGCCTCGGTGGCGTGGTGGTATTTCGGTACGACTACAGTTCTGAGGTCTCGGGTTCAATCCCCGGGTCGGACAAAGTGATATTGGATTTTTTCGTATCAGCCCAGAGTCTGGAATTAGTGCCCGATATGGCGATATGTTCAGCAGTGGACGTCCTATGGCTGATGATGATGATGATGATGATGGCGATAGGCTCGTCCTCTATCACATCTGGGCCGGAACTAAGCTCGGCGAAATGGGGGTGTTCTAGTTGGCTAGTGCGCCTCTGCCTACCCCTTCGGGGATACAGGCGTGAGCTTATGTATGTATGTAAATAAATCTATATATATTGGTGTGTTGGAGCCAGTGTAACTGACTTGTTAATTAAATCGACCCAGTGTCCGATAAATTTGACTCCTGACGTGAGGCGCACATGGAAGGTCACCGTGTTGAAGATGGATCACCTGTCCGACGCGATAGGACAGCTGTTTGCTATAAATCCCCTACAACGTGAAAAATAATGGCTGTTTTGGATACTACATAGTTATATCTTGAACAAACTGCGTATAACATACTGATTTCTTAAGTTTACGCGAATATTATACATTGAAATAAAACTATTCTTACGGATTCTATCACGATTAGGTTTTAATTATCATTCCAAATAATTCCAAATATTAATAATTCCAAATATTAATTCCAAATTATTATTAATTATTATTATTCCTAATCGTGATAGAATCCGTAAGAATAGTTTTATTTCAATGCGTATAACATGTTTTAACTAAATTAAATTTGACTGTTTAGATCATCAAGATAATATACCCTGGATGCATAGCTCTCTGCAGATATCCTCCTAATAAGTGGTCTCGGTAGTCATAATAAAAAACAAAGAAAAAGATCACAAACTCTATTAAATCAACATAAATATAACCTTATGTACGTGTTATAAAGTAGCTTTTTATACCATATGAACAGGCGTTCTTAAATTTGAATTATGAAATTTAGAATTCTATCGATGTCCGACTGTAGGCAAAAGGAGTGTTTAAGCACTCCTGTGCTGTCCCATTTTCCGGACGGTCAACTATCCATTTAAGTATATAATATATCGATGGTTTAGAGTACTATTATAAATATTTTGGTCTGAGCTTAGAGGGTAGTTTCTAATATAATATCGAATTTCAAAATTGTTTAATGGTTCCAGATATTACTGTGTTCAAACAAACATCTTAGCTTTATTTTTATAGTCTACACAGATTATTGAATACTTTTTCGGTATTTATGGCTCATTTAGTTACTACAATACTGATTAAGTGTACATATTGGATATAAAAGTTAAACAGAGGCTAAGTACATTTGGCAGAGAGCCTGGAAGTCGGTAGGTCCGGCGCTGGCGCGGGGACCTCTCACACTTGCCAAACACTTTTGTGTTAATCGACTCGGTCTTCACGTTCTCATCGGAATGTATGCCAAAACCTAAATGTTGCCTTCCAACATAATATAATCCGTTGTTTAATTTGACATATATGAAACTTTTGAGCGGTAGAACCACGCTGTAGACACTTATGTCTAAAGCCCGAATGGGCCGGTTCGACCGTTTCGATACCACTGTCCCACAGAACCGACGTAAAGTGGCTCGCTGTCGCGTTTCGTTCGGTGAGTGAGTTTTCCGGTGGCCTAGTTCCACCCTTTCCTTTTCAAAACCCTATTTCCCTCCTTTGGCAACGCACCCATGATACTTTTGTGTCTAGAGTGTCTATGGGCGGTGGAGATCACTTACCATCAGGTGACACATCTGCTCGTTTGCCAGTCTCAACTAAAAAAAAACTAAAGGTTCTTCAGGGCTCCGCTCCTGTGTATATATTTTCTTGAGATAAAATTAACCTAAGTAACTCAAAGTTAGAGACATTTTGTAATAATAAAATTATTTCCAAAGATTAGCGCGCTCAAACAAACCTTCATAATAACAATAAAGAATCTACCTTTCTTATATTATGAGTAAAACTAGTGTTTGCTATATCTGCCATATACGTAAAGACGCTATTCGAGCACAAATTAGGTACTATAGTCTGCAGCTAAACACGAATAATTATTGACTACGTATTGGAATCGATGGACAAAAGTGAATGAATATTCATGCTTGGATTTCTTGATATTTTTTGACAGAAGTTAGATACTATAACTTGTATTTTATTCAATAAACCTAATTCATGAAAATTCGCAATACAATTCGCGAATCCTTTTAACCGAATTCCTTGATTACTATTTCTATATTTTAAGCATAATTTACTAGTTAATTCATTACACCTCCAACATTAACTAAGTGTAAATTATATTATTGCGTATATGTACCAGTAGTGAGGGCGGTAGGAAGCCACTGAAATTATGCGCCAACGCTATACGCAAGCATAGCACATCGATGCGCGCTACTTCTACTTATAGATTTATTGAAAATAGCCTCAAAGCAAACGAGATTACCGTTTAAACATCAAGGAAAAACACAAGAATGAAACACCGGCCTGGCCGTTAAGCCACTGCCTAGGTAAACTAAATTATAGGTTTCAATCGAGTAGTGAGGTCACTTGGATGTTCCTGGTGAGTGATTTTGTACTTTACAGATTATTGAATTGGATTTGAGCTATAGTACCGTAGATGTATAGAACATACTGTCGATGGTTTTATTATTATTATTAAATATGAATCACACTAGCAGCTATTAAAGTGATGCGTGTGTGGATGGTGTAGTTATATTTCGGTACTACTACCGTCCTAAAGTTTCGAGTTCGATCCCCGGTCGGGCAAAGTAATATTGGGGTTTTATTGAATTCAGTATCAGTTCGGAGTCTGGAATTTGTGCTCTATATGACGATAAGCTCGCTCCCTATTACATTTGGGGACGGAAATAAGCTCTGCTGGAATGTGGGTGTTCTGGTTTGTTACTGCACCTATGCCTGCCCTTTCGAGGATACAGGCGTGAGCGTTTGTATGTACGTACTCGTATATAGAACATATTTTTAGAATTCTATTATTTTTTTATGTTTACTTTATATCATCATCATCATCATCATGATCATCAGCCATAGCCCATAGGACGTCCACTGCTGAACATAGGCCTCCCCCAAAGATTTCCAGATCGACCTGTTGGAAGCGGCTTGCATCCAAAAACTTCCTGCGACCTTTATCAGGTCGTATATATTACATTCAAATTCATAAACTGTGTGTCATCATCTTTCAGTCATTACTACTAACCGAAAGTTGTACTTAAACAAACAAAATTAAACGACTTACTAATGTGAATCTCCGTATGAAGTTATCTCTATTATTATTGTATAAGCCACAAACCCCGTGGGTACATTAGCGTCGAGTAGTGCGGTTCGATCGCTCGTGTAGTCGTGTATCCGCGCCTAATGATCTTCAACGGCGCTCCTCATAACATGCTACTTAATCAGAATGTTAAAGAGTCCAAATGTATCTTTATTGATAAGGTTTGCTTATTTGGCTAAACTATAACTATATTATATTGAAATAAAATTATTTTTACGGATTCTATCACGATTTGATTTTAATTTTTATTCCCGACGTTTCGAAGGCTTTGAGTCCGACCCGTGACCACGGAGACTGCAAAGCCTTCGAAACGTGGGGAATAAATTTTTATACCAAATCGTGATAGAATCCGTAAAAATAGTTTTATTTCAATGTATAACATTCGCGTAAACTTAAGAAATCAGTATATATTATATTGTCTATTATTTACAATGTAAATAATAAAATAAAGAACACAACAATCACACAATCCACAGCAGGGTTACCACCACCTCTTATAGCAGTATTATTATAATCGTTCTTCGTTTGTTTTGTATGAGAATCGGTACAAGTAAAAATATAATAATACTCCTATAAGAGGTTGTGGTAACCCCCCTCACCGCTGGAGGTAACCCATCCTATTTCAAATGTATTAATATCTGATTAACTGCTGTCTATTACTTTTCTCAAAAAGAATCAGAGTTTCTTGCCCGTTCTTCTCTGGCAAACCAGCCTTCCGAACTGGTGGTAGAGTAAAATTGTTGACGGAATCTAAATAATGTGTGACATTTTATGATTTGATTGATTTATTTATTTATAGCTTAGTTTTACTCGTTTTATCTGAAAAAAAAAGCTTAATAGAGCATCATGCGGGTTCTTATAACGATTTTAAACATGTGTAGGGTCTGCATTAGGCAATAAAAGGCCCAGGCCTTGTCAGTATTAGGGACTGGTGACCAACAGCGAAATAATAATTATGTTGGTTGTACCCCCATATATCAGTGTCATTGCCGCACCATTAAACTGCAAGACAATCCATCATCTATTGTGCCGCTTCGCAAAATATTGAATGTTCTTCATATTATACTTAAGAAGAAATTAAGCAAGCAAACCTATAATAATGGGAACTTTTAAGATCTCTTTGAATATAATTTTACTTGCCGATATAATTCCCATTCTTCTTTGTTCTCCGTGATTGTTAGCTAAGTTGCGCCTTCGATGTTGGTACCAACCCGGTCGAGACGGATCTGTCATTTTACATAACATAACATAGATGTTTAACAGTATCTCAGAAAGTATTGTCGAGTGGTTAACGAGATGTCATTCCGCAATCTTTGGGAGCCTTTTAGTTATCGACGTTTTACATGTTTTTAATTAAAATCTGTTGAATCTTCTTGGATAAACCGACATAAATATTAATTCTCCTTGTCTAAAATGTCTAAATACTCAACCTTTTAGATAAATAAAGAGTTTGAAAAGAGAGTGCTGTATTTTGATTTGCCGTTGAAAAAATTATATTATCAAAATTATATTATATTATAGGACGTCCACCTACAAGGTGGACCGACGACCTGATAAAGATCGCAGGATGTCGCTGGATGCAGTCCGCTTCCAACAGGTCGATATGGAAATCTTTGGGGAGGCCTATGTTCAGCAGTGGATGTCCTATGGCTGATGATGATGATGATTATCAAAGCCGTTTATCCAAACTTTTACATTTTTGAGACACTTTTATACAAAGCAGTCAGGCGAAGCTATAACACCAAATCACGCATGATTTATTTAAAATAAACGATTCAATGGCACGTATTCTCGTTTATTTTCCTTTTTTCACAGCAAATGGCGCGTGAAGATATCAACGTAACTCACAAACTTATTTCAAGCGGGCATAGTTATAAATTGTGCCCAAAAAGGTTTTGTTAGGTACTAATTTGTGTACTTTAATCGCAACTCGACCTCTTAAATAATCTAACAACAAAATGAAAAGTTAATAATGAACATGGCTTTAGAATTTGTAGCGGAGAACTGCGCCGCGGGGAGGGCAGTGGAGGGGAGCTGGTACGCATGCGCGAGACAGCGCGGGTGGCCCGAGCCAGGGGGAAGGAAGGCGATAATAAAATAAGGAGCACCCCCCCTTCCGACCTATTCCTCCCTCCTCACGCCGCACCCTGCTAGGCTACAAAATCAGATACTATAAGGTTTACTAATAGTGGTCGTATTATGTCGAAGGGCGGGTTGGGTCGCCGAATCAAACGTAATTTGTTCGAGAACCACTGCCGGGTTACGATAAATTGTGATGGAATGATTTGCTACAACTTTTACCCGACATGAAAAAAGGAGGTACTCAATTCGCCCATATAAGTAATAATAATATACTCAACAGTCACACACCTAGTCCTGTCCGCCTAGCATGCGCGCCACGAGAAAATTTTGTCTACGCTTTTTGTCCTGTTATAACCGGTTTTCTCTATTTGTCGACGGACACTAACATGCGTCCTCGTTTATTTTCATACAATATTGTAGACAACATGTAGACAACATCTCGACAGTCGATTATCAGAATATCTCGTGGTGCGCATGCTAGGCGGGCTAACCCCATAATAGGAATCGAAACCGCGGCCTCTCGCTTCACAGCCGGCTACTCGCCCGTTGCGCTAGTCTAACCTAACTAACTCTAACTAGTAGGCTGTCAATTACAATATTATATGTCACTTATGCGAGATATCCGCCAAATGAGAAATGATTGTCGAGTTTCTTTTTGTTATCGATAGAACTTATATTTATGGTCAAGATATGATAAGGGAGTACGGAATAAACTCGTTAACAAATAACAACACATTTCTTACCTTAAGCCATTAAGATTGGAGTTTTCTATTGTGCCTTTATTAGTCTGCTATGAAACTATTTGTATGGATAGGTGTGGTCCTAAAATGCACTCAACAAAGCCTGCGTGTCAAAATTATAAGTTCTATAGTACAGTAAAGTACAAACGGTTATCGAGATGGCTTAACGTGTTCTTTGTAGTGAAAGGACTTAGATCCTAGGGATTTGTCACTGTGAGACAAAGGAATACCTGATACACAAATAGCGACACTCGTCAAACTTCGTCTGGGCCATAATTTCATAATTCCTTTGGCATAGTTTAAGGCATAATAACCTAGGCCTTTCCTATTCCATCTACTTCATAATAATTAGTCGAGGTTCGGTTTGGAGTTTAAATATAATGTTGATTGTTAATTGATCATTCCGCATTGAATTGTCGGCAGAATTATGTCGGCCTGAAGTAGGTACTGCAGGGTTACCACCACCTCTTATAGCAGTATTATTATAATCGTTCTTTGTTTTGTATGAGAATCGGTACAAGTAAGATTATAATAATATTGCTATAAGAGGTGGTGGTAACCCCCCTGTCAATCCTCTAAAATTACTTTCGCCTTATATTACTCTTTTAGAACGAAACCTTAAAGCCTTATGCAATACTTTACGTTGTTCCGAGCTGGCTGTTAATAGTAGTGATAAACCCTGCCCCCTCCCCTTTCACCCTTCCCTCCCCCTCCCCTACTTCTGACTCGTTTTACTGCGTTGCGTATGCTGATGTTAGATAATAATACGCATATTCAATTCATATATCCATGGAACTTAGAAGAGCGTACTTAGCTGGAAATCGGCGTGTTGGGTTCAAATACCAGAGTGGGCAAGTAGAACCTAAAGCAAATTATAGTCCCCAAAATTACAAAACATTTTGTAATGGAGATAGATTTTTATGCATGAAACTCCGTATGAAACGCAACAGCAAGCTGACTTCACATGGGTTTTCTGTTAGCAGTTCTTGTCAGGCCGGGCCTTTCATGTCAGTAATGTCCTATCATATTGTCAAGCTACGGCATGACTCCACTACTTTAATAAGCACAACATTTCGGGAGATCCATACACCTCCTTCTCTTCTCCATTCCCATGGCTTTCCTTCGAATAGTAGGCAGCGGCTTAGCTGTGCTCTTGACTTCTCCTGTCTGCATATCTGCCTAGGTGAACCTATAAAATATATTATACTCGTAGTAATAGGTATTCATTTTAGCATGTATGGGCTGTGGATCGGGAGGTACTGGGTTCGATTCCCAAGTCGGGCAAAAGCAAATCTAATTTAATTTGCCCGGGACTGGATTCCTCATAAGGGGTTGACGTCAGGCAGGCGGCCGGTTGTAAAAACTAATCCAAATCTTCTCTGCAACATGCTTGAAACGTGTGTTGCGCCGACCACACATTAAGGTGGGATAAGGGCAGGTAAAAAAAATTGGTAGTATTCATCTTGTAGCCATATATAAAAATATATATATTACAGATACATAATGATATATCCGCAGTGCGCCACATTTGATTAGATATATAAATTCATAAAAGCCGGCACTCAGCGCTGACTCGGCTAACAGTTGAATAAACTTTTAAAGGCGTCCGTCTCAAATTGAATAACATTTCCCCTAGAACGCAGTCTGAATATTCCCGACCGCTATTCTATAACTTTACGCGTGTACCATGTGATAGAATTACAGCTTGTACTCGTAACATACTCAACATAGACGTAGCAAAGAAACAAACAGGACAATTTTGCTTATTTATTTATTATATTTTTAAGAGAAACATACAAATAATACCTTAATGTAACTTAAATCACTTAGAGTAACATATGCGCCAACTTTCCACAAATAATTTATTGTGACTCGTAAAACCATTGAAAACATCCAATATTCTTCATAATCGCATGGAAACCATATCAGCAAAACTAATCAGAACTAGCTGCTCTAATCAGAACTCAATAGTCTAGCGTTTTTGCTTAACAACCATACCAAAACCATTTGTGACATCTGTGTTTTGTATTACTTTTTACTGGATTTAGAAAGAATGTAAGCCTAATTCACCCCACGTCTTCCCAATCCATTTTCCCTTCCTTTAAAGCTGGCAACGCACCTATTAACTTTGGTGTTTTGGGAACAATAAACGGTGGAGTCTTATCGAGATCACTTACTATCAAGTGGGCCACCTGCTCGGTTATCACCCTTGGCTATAAGAAAAAAACGATTTTTATAAAAAAAATAATAAGGAGCAAAGAGCTAATCTCTCAACACTTGTACCACACGGTCGTTTACCATTTAAAGCTTTCTCCACTTTCGTTTAACTCCCCGGGGCCTTACGAGTTACCCGCAGAGCATTTGTAAGTTTTGACAATATTTCTGTACTGCGCTCGGAGTCGCTCAGCCATCGAGCCACGACCCAGCTGCCGCCGAATACGAATATAATATTAAATAATCAACTACTATAATATCTACATGGTGATTGTATGAGACCCAATTAACATAAATAAACAGACTTAAAAAAATAAGTGGATTCTTCGTTATGGGCTCCGTTTTCCATCCACCCTGACTCCGTCAAAAGTCAATCTATTGTGCATTACGTAATAGTAAGCACCACCTAATAATTTAATCAACCTAATCCCAACCAGAAGAGCCCTTCTCCTCGTGGTGTCTCCTCAAAATACTTATTTATTGGAATTACCTGGATGTGAAGAGAAACGCATTTGATAGTAATGGATGTTCAAATAAATAAATAACACACAACTGTTATACATAATCCTAATCCCAAAGTAAGTTAACCGTGTGTGTGTATATTTAGAGGTATCGGAAAATATAAACGACTCTCAGTTTCTCAACACAGACACACAACACAGACAGGAATAATAATTCATCATCATCATCAGCCACAGGACGTCCACTGAACATGTAAACATAGGCCTCCCAACCGGTTTTTTGTGGACATTTTTATTTCTAAAAGTAGATACCTTCATACACTGGCAAAAAATTACCCTCCATACGGGGCAGTCGGAAAAATAGAATTTAAGAGATTGCCAAGGAATACTCACTAAATACAATTATTGTAAAACATTTATACGAAAATTGATACTACTTGACTCACATTAAACAAACTTATCTGTTACTTATAAACAACTAACAACTGTATTCCATTAACTCCGCTCTAGGGATTAACTAGCGCTGGTTAATGATTAAAAAAGCAATTTTGAATGAAAAAGCCGACGCCCTGAAGCCATTATACTTATCTAGTTTAATTAAATGCGCAAATAGTTAATATTCAAAAGCCGCGCCCGTGCCCCGCGACCCGCCACTCGCCCCTCTGACGCCCGTACCTAGACTGGATTTACATTGGCGCTAGTTTGCATGAGAGATGGTAGAAGCCAGCAGAAGCTGTCAACAAGACATTAACAAGACAGGACAGCAAAAAAAGTTTTTAAAATATTCAAATAGTTTGTTCTTCAACTGTATAGACTAAGGTACAATTCGGAATTGTCCACTGGTCTGATAAGAAGCACAATGAAACTCAGCTATACTACCCATTTTTTTGTGGCTATACCTAGTTATTTTTTATTTCCATCAAAATATTTCGACAGTAAATGTATACATACATACATACCTAAGGTCACGTGTGTGTTCCCGAAGGAATTGAAGAGATGGAATTACACCCACGATGTAATTTCGGTTACACCCTCATCTAGATCTATCAACATCATCATCATCATCATCATCAGCCATAGGACGTTAACTGCTGAACATAGGCCTCCCACAAAGATTTTCAGATCGACCTGTTGGAAGCGGCCTGCATATATATCTAGTTCTATAATACTATCTAATATAGGTGCAATTAACTACATCGGAGGAGGGTGCGCGGTGCACCGCCACAATTACCGCTGCGTGTTTCCAAAGCCATTCACTATGCAAATGCGTTGCTACCTCGAATAACATAGCTTAGAACTTAGTCACAGGTAAGCTAATTTATTATAAAAGTAATTAATTACAGGAGTCATAACGATAATTAACTTTTTAACAACCTTTGAATTAATGTTCCCTATTTAAGGCACCTATTCTATACATATATAAAATGAAAGTGCCCTATTAAGGGCTACTTGCAGCTCCGCGATAAATCTCTATCCCAAATTTTGATTTAAAGATAGGATAGATTTAAAGATAGTGAGCTAGCTGTAAGATAAATCGAGATAAGATGTAACTCTAGATTAGTAATAGCGCACCAAGTCGCCCTAAAGATTTTTGTATGCGCATAGATTCTTGTTATGAAGTAACTACATAATACAAGAAAGAATAGAGATATTTGGAAATTGAACACCGAAATAATTTACGTATGGGCAGAGTCGTAATTAAGAGCTATTGTAACAATAACAAATACAAGACAACTAAATGGTTACGATTCAATACTGAGGTATTGAATGCTGGTTTATGTGCAGGGGTGTTAAATCTCACAGCTCAAAGGTTCATTTATGAGACCTTATACGGAGTGATATGAGTACATCGGATCGTAAAACCGAAATAGGGCCGGAATTACTTATTGTTCTATAAGCAAGATTTAGTTTTTCGACCGACTTTCAAAAAGGAGAAGGTCCTCAATTCGCCTGTTTCTTTTTATGTATGTTACACGATATCTCCGCCGAATGTGGACCGATTATCAAAATTATTTTTTTGTTTGATAGATCTTATGTCCACAGTGGTCCCATATAAATTTGGTCACGATCGGATTTGAAGTCGGTCTGGTAAGTTTTTAAACGTGTGATTATATATTTTGAGCTTTTCTACCTCTAATATAAGGTCTCCAACGTCTTCTTCTCTTTCTTATGACTTGGGAAATAAGGTGTGTATACATAGGTTCTAAATTATTCCCATCCCCAATAACTTAAAAATATTTTGTATGGACAACCATAGAAAAAGATTTTCAGAAACCTCAGTCATAATTTAGGCTAAACTCGTTATTTAAAGAGCACTTCAAATGCGAGTCGCGGCGTGAATTCTAATTCGCTGCGGGTGTTGCCAAGCCTTCCAGGCGAGCAGCCAGGGTGCCAGACCAGTTGCCAGACACGCTGCCAAATAGACGGCCTTTGGCAACTGGCGTCCATGAAACCATGCGCTTAATATTCGACCTCTCCATGCGACATTTCTTATATTAATGCAGATTGTCTGACATATTGAGTAGTATTATGATAAAACTGCGACAATTTAAATATATCTTTACAGTTTTAGTAAGTGAGTGAGTAAGTAATAAGTGAAATAGTTCTGACAAGGTGAGCTGATCACTCGTCTGGGCAACAGACGTCCCCTCTCCACAGCAAACAGGATAGTCTCTTTTAGGAATTCCTATATCGACCGACTTACAAAAAAGGAGGTCCTCAACTCGACGGTATTTTTTTTATGTATGTTACTCGATATCGCCGCCAAATGTGGACCGATTTTCAAAATTCTTTTTGTGTTCGATAGAGCTTATTTCAAGGGTAATCCCATATAAATTTGGTCACGATCGGTAAGTTGAAAGTCGGTCAGTTAAGTTTTTAAATTTGTGATTATTGCTTAGATTTATTGGTATTATTGCGCCCTCTTCACGCTTAGTTAAACACTTACTAAGTTTTGATAGGGCAGATAAAGGTAAAAAGTTTGACTTTTAAATAGGTATTACTAGTAAGTTGTTACTGATCGATAATTCGCCAAAAGGACACCGGTAGGAGTCGTGTTATATTAACCGTTCGCTGCTATGAGACCGACTGCATCTCTTCTCATTATTGATATGAAAAACAATTTAATTTTACAATATATTTATTACACTAACTTAAACTCTACTTACACCGCGAGGTTTATTGCCTGGCTTTTTACGTAGGATCGTAGCAAGGTCAAGGACGTATAGGAATTTACGCTACGCTCCGATTTGCTACGTCGTAGCTGGCACTACGCCGTAGCCGCAACGCGGATGTTACATGCGGATATTATTTCATGCGTAATCATGATTATGACTGACTGAACTTTACGACTGTTCGTGATGGATTGAAATGAAATATTTTGGTAAATAATTATTAAACATTATATGATTATAATATGTGCCATACGATTCCTACCGACTAGTGGCTACACTTTTTAAAATATAGTTAAAATTAAAATTGAACAACTATAATACAGTTTGTGTGATTTTATTAAATACCTAGCTATGACTCCCGTCATAAAAAAATACTGGGGATAAAAGTGTTAGTTTAAATCTATAAATTTATATAATATATATAATTGTTCTAAAATCGAGTTTTATAAATATTTTTAAAATCAGTTCAGTGCCTTTATACAATAATGTGATCAATGAACCATACCAACTTTTTAAACTTGTTTTATTTTTTATTTATTTTAGAGTTGCCAAGAGAAGATACACTATATACACTTAATAAAAAATGACAAAGACTTAAATTCAGTGTTCCCCAAA
The DNA here is from genome assembly GCA_036417725.1 of Clanis bilineata. Classification (NCBI taxonomy): domain Eukaryota; kingdom Metazoa; phylum Arthropoda; class Insecta; order Lepidoptera; family Sphingidae; genus Clanis; species Clanis bilineata. The sequence goes on from CM071159.1 coordinate 545,913, forward strand.
AACAGGCAACCACAACTTTCCTAAATAAGCATAAATCTACTAAATAATTAACAAAAATATATATACTGATTTCTTAAGTTTACGTGAATATTATACATTGAAATAAAACTATTCTTACGGATTCTATCACGATTAGGTTTTAATTATTATTCCCGACGTTTCGAAGGCTTTGCAGTCTTCGTCTTTGTCTGACCCGTGACAACGAAGACTGCAAAGCCTTCGAAACGTCGGGAATAATAATTAAAACCTAATCGTGATAGAATCCGTAAGAATAGTTTTATTTCAAAAATATATATAGTTAGTTATATATACTTAGTTTAAAAAGATAGTTAGTTAGTTAATACTGGTGTAGAAAACAGTGGCCAATAGTTATACAACACGATCCCTACAGGCTTTCTTTTTCCAGATAATGGGCTAATAAGTATAATCTAGAAATAAAAGTAACACTGGCTTCCCTTTTGAATTTTTTCACCTTTCGCCACTGGAAAACAGGTGTTTTTCTGCGTGATTACCCTAATGCTGGTTGTTTATATCCACCTTTATAGTATGATTGATGATGAATATAATTTCCTAAGAACCTCGTGCTGCCATAGACTTCAGGGCTTCTTGACTGGGTAAAAACCGTCCAAAAGACAACGGAGAGCTGACATAAATTATTTCAGTATCAAATCACCATATCATTATACCATACCTTATTATTATGTAATCATACTACTCCGTTGAAAAGACGAGATCCCTTCGCATTGTTCCGATAAATAGACTGATCTAAAAAAAATTGAGTGAGAGAGACAGGCTGTAGACTGTGGCCCGATTCTCAATCTTTACGATTGGCAACGTACCGATTCTGATGGTAAAAGATCTTCACCGGTAAAGACACCTGTGATACCAAAAGAATCGGTACGTTGCCAATCGTAAAGATTGAGAATCGGGCCACAGTCTACAGCCTGTCTCTCTCTCCATAAAAAGATAGTCTACATCCATATTCTTTAATTCTTTAAAAATATAACCAAAAGCAATCTAAAATCTGAAAGTCTGAAGGTGCTGCGACACACTCAATATTCATGAGGCGTTTCATCTCGTTTCTGTAATATTTATCGATTCACCCGAGTGGAAATCGAGTTTATTATTTTGCATGAAGTCACCTCGTATTGAATACATAAAGTAAACTACACCTGAGTACATCTACAGACGTGGCGCTTTGTCACTGTTACAGTTGTGATCGTGAAGGGTAGAACCTCGGATCGTATTATTTTTACCTGCCCTTATCCCACCTTAATGTGGGGTCGGCGCAACACACTTTTTCAAGCATGCTGCAGGAAGGATCTGGCTAAGTTTTTACGAACGGCTGCCTGCCTGACGTCAACCCCCTCTGAGGGATCCAGCCCCGGCCAAATCAAATTAAAAAATTCGCTTTGCTCCACCTGGGAATCGAACCCAGGACCTCCCAGCCCACAGCCCATATATGCTGCCACTGGAACAAGGAGACGACTCCCTCAGATCGGATTATATAGATATAATCCAACGCTTTAGTACCTATATCTCGCCATGCTATACTTTTAATTGGTAGAGAGTTTGGTATTACCATTACAGGCATAAATTACAACACCGGACTACTCGTGCAGTTATTTGTATAATTGTCTAATTGTCTCAGATGTGATAGGGGAAGTTTATCGCCATCATCATCATCATCATCATCATCATCATCAGCGATAGGACGTCCACTGCTAAACATAGGCCTCCCCCAAAGATTTCCAGATCGACCTGTTGGAAGCGGCCTGCATCCAGCAACTTCCTGCGACCTTTATCAGGTCGTCGGTGCACCTTGTAGGTGTCCACCATATCGGCCCCTAATTCCAGACTCTGCGTGATACTGAAAAATCATATACCACTTTACCCGACTTGGAGATCAAACCCGAGACCTTAGGACGATAATCGTTCTGCGCACTACGCCACAGAGGCAGTCAAAATGTAAAACTTCAATGCAAAATATATTCCTTTCATTCTTTCTTTCTAAATTGTGTTTATCCGAAGTGGTTTTGAACCGACGATCTTTTGGTTTTCAGCTTTTGTATGCTGCCACTAGACCACTGTGGCGGTAGTATAAATAACATAATATTATATGCCCGTATACGGCAAGGAATTTCAATAAACGAGACAAATGCCTCAAACGCGGTGAACTAAGCCAACAATACCGCTACCGCTAGACCTTATTGTAAACATAATAAGGTTGAAATTGCCGCGTTTGCGACTTTGAATATTGCGTGTTTACCCATCGACATCGCATGTAGATCTTATATGAAATAGCTGTGACGTTTCCACAATGTGTAATCTATCGCCATGGATAAGAAATTATTTAATAGTTATAGGTCGAAAAATATTATCTTACGGTTAAGTATTTTTCCGATTTAAAAAAGATGTTTTATTCAAATTCAAAATAGGAAGATAGTAATTTTTGCTTCTTTCTTCTTTATTTTTAATGCATCAATGAGTGGTAGACGCAAATGAAAAAGATTGACTGGTTTTAACATACCACTGGACACTGTCCCATAGACGAAACTTACGAAACGATGTAAAATAGCAGTTCGTTGTGGTACAGTGTGCTTTGTATTTCGGTAAGTAAGTGATTTCCATCAGCCAAATCCATCAATTTTTTCCCAATCCCAATTCCCTTCCTCTAAGATTGGCGACACGCAATTACTCTTTATAATATCGTGGATATCAATGGACGGTGGAACTCACTTACCAGGTCATCAACTCGGTCATTTACCAGCCTCTGCCATAAAAACTGAGATATCTCCGACAAAATATGGGAACAATCCGTGCAAACCAGTCCATTGATGATGTACCTGAGTAAAATATTCTACAGCATGGCTTTACTAATTAACAAACGTTATGAGAACTAACCGGCTTAGAATACCTACTCATAATAGTGGTAAATAACGTGAAATGTAGATACATGAACCTATTTGCATTTGTAAAGCTAGTCGAGTAACCATTGTTAGTAATAGGGTCTAACCGGCCATAGTTCGGGGCCTAGTAACCGACGCCATTGTAAAACGGCTAACGATTTGAATAACAATCAACTGGTATTTTCAGTCTAAACTCTGTGACGCCATGACGGCTGAAGTTTGTGAAGGCAGGCCAATTAGTAATGCTTAGTATACATAATATTGTTAACTTGTATTTGTCCAATACTGGAGCGTACTTAGGACGAAAAACCGTGGATTTCAATTATAGTCTAGGCAATTTCAAGTCGTGTATGACTTTCAATTTAAAAAATCACGAATGAGTTGACAGAGTTGGAATTTATGGTATTTTGATAGGCAGCTTGCCCCCTAACACAAGAAGAAACCACAAAAACTCGACGAAATGGTAATCTAGTTCTCTAGTCAACCACTATTTACCCCTGTGGTAATAAACGTATGTATATTATAAATTGAAAACCCCGAACGAAAAACGCTTGGGAAAATGACCACAAAATCCTATTAGATTGATAGCTCGTCCTTTCAGATTCTGTTTTACAATTTTAAAATAATTATTTATAGCCATGCCATCTAGTGAGACATAATAGCCAACAGAGAACTCGTCAACTACTATTTCACAATTATACTCATAGATGTCTATCACATGTCTGAAGAAAATGTATCAAAAATCGACTATAATTTGGAATCGATGTCAATAATCGATTTTAATTAGTGATTCAAATATAGATCATGGTTAAGTTTGCAGTTTAAATTATTTTAATGAAATATTATATTCGCAGTCCAAGCTATAGATCGATCCCCACGTGCGAGTAAATGCAGTGACATTGGCATCGATCTTATTAATATTTCTATGAGTAAATGCTCTTAAGAACGTTATAACGGATTAAATGCTCTAAGTATAAGGGTCATCACTTAACTACCCTCACAGGACTAATTTTTCTTTATCATCCCCTAACTAATACTTATTGAATATTCCATAATGCTTATTGAGACTAGAAGCCGCGTCTCCTGCACCGAAACATTACACAAAACACCTACACAAAACATGCATTTTTTATCTATGGTCCATTGTTCTACAAGCAGGACATAGCTAAAATCATTGTTTTGTGTAATGTTTTAGTGCAGAGACGCGGCATAAGTTTCACGCAGACTGTAATGCCAGACTGGAGCAGAAAAGGAGCCCACAACATGCCAGAAACTAGAAACTTAGGGAAGACAAATAATACAGACCCTTGTAAAAAGTAGTCATGGCATAATAAAGGTATAAGGGTCGGTGTGTGGAGGGTTAATTGTAACTGTGAGGCGGTCGCCGTGCGTGGTGCGTGGTGGTGGCGGGAAGCCCGCGCTATCTCGTTAGCACGAGGCGAGGCTCGCGGCGTCTGCGGGCGGCACTGCGGCGCGCCCTCGTCGCCGACCGCGAACTAGGGCACAGGGTGACGGCGGGCGTCGGCGTCGAACGTCAGCCGTCGGGCTCGGAACTGCCGAGTGCCGAGAGGGACCGCGCTCGTCGTTCGTCGTTCGTCGCTCGCCGCTCGCCGCTCGCGCTGCGTTCGGGAGTCGGGTCCTCGCGCTCGGCACGCCACGGCTCCGGGGTCGGCTCCCCGCAGTGACGCATTGCAGGTGCGCGCCGGCCAATCGGCGCGCGCCGATCTCCGCTCTACGCCGCCGCACCCGCCCGATATAAAACCGACTATCCTTTGCGGATCAAATTTAATCCTGTGTTGTGCGTCCCGAGACATGGACTTGAACGTCCGCGAAAGCCGCGTTTGAACATTTCCCGCCTTCTATCGAGTGACACGAACCCCCCTACGTTTGGAACACGGATATGAGAGTGCGACGCATCGAGTAGTCGATTCGGAACGATTCGCGCCCGAGCTCTAAGCGAATCGCGGTCGCGAGTTTTCCGGCGCGACCGCTCGCGCGAGAGAGGGCGGCAGTATCGTTTCAACCGTCGGTCCGTGCGGTCGCTTTTGCGGCGTAGTCTGTGATTTTTTAGTGTAGCTCCAGATAATCCAAGTTAATCTACAATGGTGAGTGCCGTTTTTGCTGCAATGTGTCGGGAGTGCATTCGGGATATCGTCGCGGTCCTTTCGCCGGTTATATTTCGGTTCCGCGACACATCGGTGTTTATAGTGATGACGGCCTCCATTATATTATTGTGATGGCCGTTTTTTGCCGCATTGCGGATCGACAACGTCCCCAGAGCCGGGACGTCGATGCAACGTCGAAGGATATGGAGCCGTTAAGGCGTATCCCTGTACTAGCCAGCTTATGATATTACGGTGCGACCGTTACGGCGCTCGAGAAACGTCCGTCGCCATAGTCCCGTAGGTGTTGCCGGTGTCGTGACGTTGACGGTTGATTTGTTGGTACTCGGGCAGCCGATGCAGTGGTGACGGTGTAAGTTGGCGCAGGGCTCCGGGCCGCGTTAAACAAGTGGTTCGTCGGTTCAGAGCGGTGGCGGATCGATCGGCCGCCGCTGTCAAACGCCCGTTGACTCATCGCTACGCTCGCTCGTATGTTTCATACGCAATTCGGTAGACGTGTTGTATTTCTTCGCTGATCGCTGCCGGCTGCTCGTAACACTGGTAATATACGCGGCGGCCCTGCCCGCTGCCTTGTGCCAACTTTTGTTGTTATGGTACCGGTGGGTAACCGGTATGTTGTGTAGAGTACCTACCCCGCTCGCACCTGGCCCCGATGAATAGCATTCACCAACGGCTCCCAGTGGTGATACCTAATGTTCATAACTCTCATCTCTTCGGACTAATATTTGACGTAATTGCCGAGAACCAAGACGCAATCCCGATGCACTGTCGACATCATATGATTATTATGCAAGGATTACCTGTATGCGTTCTTATCGCCAATACCGATCAGCGTGACAAAAACTACGTTATATTATCATACATAGACTATGTTAATGTTGTATGTTACTGGCGAATAGAGATCGTATCATCGGAATACAAAATAACCTCAAAATGTATGGACCAAACCTGTGTTGTATTTTAAATAACTAAAACAGTGATACTGAGTACATCTTATTGTTTAATATGAGACTGTAAAACCTTAATAAACACTACTTAAAACTATCAAAAACACATTTTGGTTGCACTGTTTCATATTTTTTTTACTATACATAAGTACAATCAGATAGAATACTAAATAATAGCCACATAAAAAAAATGCAAAACTATTCAGACAACAAAACTTGTTATATCAAATTGCCAATTAGTGTGCAAAATATCTAATAAATATCCTTGATATTACATAGACATATTAGAATCTCCCGCCCCACCACGAGAACAATGGTCAGTGGTTACTACATACTGAAAACAGCTCATTTACAATGCCACTGAGCAAGTTATAGATCAAAGAATTGAACAGGGAAAATACTAAGTAAATATCTACATGATTTGTAATTATTTTGCATATAGATGAAAAATTATGTAATTGAATTTTTGTTGTATAGTGTGGTTGATAAGCTTGATTTGCTCAGAACTGAACCCTTCATAGGGTATAGGTCAGGCAGGCAGGCGGTCATAAAAACTAAGCTGAATCATTTTCTGCAATATGCTTGAAAAAGTGTCAAGCATGTGTCATAAATAAATATTGATATTACATAACAAAAAATACTGAGTACATCATTTGCAAATTTCTAGATGGTTTTGTATCATATGCTTTAATTTTATAATTTATTCAAAATACAAATAACTTATTAACTTGCAATTATTTATTGAAATGAATATACAGTTATTAATATCTAGTTATAAATGAGTATCAGGTTTGAATCCCACACCGAGACAAATGTCTGTGTGGCCCACAGATATTTGTTTCGGGTTTGGATGTTGTGATACCGAAAGTCTTGTAGTTCCTGATACCCACAACACAAGACTCGATCTTAATGTGGGGTCAGGACTATGTGTGTGACTGTTGGGTGTTAAATATAGTGGCTTAAATACAAAGTTGATCTGTAAAGCAAGTAGGAACACTAAATTTTACTATCAAAAACATGCAGACTTTTGCATTTTGAAATATTGTAGAGGTATAAGCTACTGGTTTCTTAAGTTTACGCGAATGCTATTCATTGAAATAAAATTATTTTTACGGATTTTATCACGATTTGGTTTTAATAAATAAAAAACGGGAATAAAAATTAAAACCAAATCGTGATAAAATCCGTAAAAATAATTTTATTTCAAGGTATAAGCTACTTTCTATTAATTGCAAAATCATGACAAGCCAAAAGCATGAAGTGTTTATTAAATTTTATAATATGAATAATTAAAATGGCTTTTTTTTACTGGTTAAAACAATTTGCCAAATAATTGTCTTGTAATATTAGCCACAAGTATTCTATTGAAAATCAAATTACACTAGCTCTTTGTTATTTAGCAAAGTGAGTCAAGATGTATAATTTTATGGTAAAAACTATTGTTAGATAAATCATGTATGATTTATCACATAGAGGTCTCTTTATCACGTGAAACTATGATGTCAGCACTGTAACACCATGGTGTTGGCATGGTCATATCTCCAAATGAGTGAATCATTGATGGGTAAATAAGGCATCATGGCAATTTTCTGTAGAATATTGTTACTTTTTTCAACATTAAAATCGATCAAAATGTATTTTTGAAATATTATTTGAAGATATGAACAATACTGATTCGCATTAGTACAGAATTATTTTTGTATCCTTGTTTTATTATGGTCATCATCTAATAGCAAAAAAGATTAAATAATTCATCAGAATGATCAAAGTTTTAGATCATAACAAAATATTTTAAGATAATATTACTGAACAAATTGTTTTTTTAGGTTCAATATTTTATTAACTTATGCATATCCAACCACTATATTATGGTCTGCATCATATCATCAGCCATAGTATGTTGACTGCTGAAGATTTTCAGATAGACCTGTTGGAAGCGGCCTGCATCCAGCAACTTCCTTATTATTGTATACCTAATATAAATTATTAATTATTGTTAATTAGTCAGCTCTTTTTGGGCTGGGACATACCCCTGGTGTGATCTGGTCCAGACTTTTCCATTATCATGACAAAATTATTCACTGCAGGCTGTTACTGTGTTTTAGCCTAAAAATAAGACATTTTTATAATTAGAGCCAAACCACAAGTGTTTACAAGTTTCATGGTGTGAACATTTTTTGCTGTTGATTGATTCTGCTAGCTAGATAATCCATGACGTTCACAGTTCATACACTTATAAACATGTCAAGCTAACACTAGACGCCTTTTTTAACTATGAGGTAACTGCCATAATCTCACATCACATAATAATTGTTATCTCATCAACGAAGCCTGCAATCTCAAAACGACTAGATATTCTTCAAACAGCCAAGAATATCCTTGGTTAAGCCAGCTTACAAATAAAAAGCTGAACATTTTACTACCAGTTTAGGCACTCAAAGATTTCAAAATAACGCCTTTATCTATCCGCCGGGTAAATAAAGAAGTATTTTTGAAGTCTGTTGATAGCCTATCAGATTAGATGACAATTATATAAGCTACACCAGCTTTAAAGATAAGTTTGGAGTTTATGTACCTATTGAGTTAGTGACTTGTGATTGGCAACTCAACGCATAAGGCTTGTCAGTCGTCAAAGCTATGTTTGGTCTTCTAGCCTTTTTTTATATCAGAGACTGACAAACCAACAGACGGGTCACTTGGTGGTAAGTGATCTCCACCGCCTATAGACATCCATTGCCAACCTAAAAGGAGGAAATGGAAGGGGATTGGAAAAGGAAGGGGGGAAATGGGCCACCAGAAATCCCACTCACCGAACGAAACGCGACAGCAAGCTGCCACTTTACGTTGGTTTTCTGTGAGACAGTGGTATCAAACCGGTCGAGCCGGCCCATTCGTGCTGTAAACGTTGCTGTCTACAGCGTGGCTCTACCACTCAATTAAGCCTATAAATAGATTAAGCTTTTGGTGATGCCAAAATTGACTCACATTTCGCAACTGGTTTTATGTCTAGCTAAGATCTTTACTTCGACACTTTTCTTCGTGTAATGGCAATCTTAAAGAAAGAAAGCTCGAACTTAAGGGAAGGACATAGGGTAACCTGACAGATGGTTTATGGGGCTATATAGTTGTTCAACAGGTCGGTCTGGAAATCTTTGGGGGAGGCTTCCGTCCACCAGTGGACGTCCTGTAACTGATGATGATGATGTTGTTCAGAAGCGCCTAATAAAGTTTTATCCGCAATCACGAAAATAACTTTTTGTTGATGTGTACATAATTCCATCTAACCTTACCCCGATTTGCCGATATAAGGAAAAACCTTCCACGCTGCGGAGCGAGCAAACAAAAGCTATCTCCGAAGGAAAAATATATATTGAAAATTGAACGAATTTTAAAAATACCTAATCTCTCGGAATTTATTACCTACATTCAGTATATACCAGTTCATTATCGTAAAAATTGATGAGATAATTTAAAAAATAATTTTAATATCCGTTTTGCTTTTTAATACAAGCTATCAGTTTTGGATATCATATGGAATCTTATCTTGAAAGATTATCAAATAGTAATATGAACAGAATGGCAAGGATGTCTGACCGATCGTTGTTAGGCAAGGAGCACGAATTTGTCAATGTATTGAAATTATCCTATTGTGGCTTTCACCCAAATAACACGGCGATTTTTTACTTTTTTTATCCGAGCACGGCAAAGTGACAATACTACACCTGATGGTAAGCGTAGTCCAATAAAACCAACGACCATCGCCAAACATAGTTTATGAATGGTCGCCAGAGTTATGCCGGCCTGCAAATCTTCTCAAGAAGTTTCATACGTGTAACTTTCTACACTATTACTGTCCAAGCAAACTATCAAAACTAGAGTGCGACGTGTATCGCAGCGTGTCGTTACTCGTTACCAACAAAATTGATTTATTTATGTGCCTATAAACATTATCGGCACTTACATTAAACCGATAAGTGTTTCAATGCAGTATTTTGTATCTAGCGTTGCGTTTGCCGCATTGTGACGTGTCGGCCGGTTGTAATTACTCGTAATCTACATTTATCTTATCTCGCCAACGGTTCTGCCGTACTGTCGCACACTCTTCTGCGCTGGATACTTGTCTACGATGGTCGTCATGGCTGTACGTTTTAATATTCCATCCATTATAGCTTTTAAGAAAATTGAGAAGTGTTTTCGTAAAAATAGAGTTCTTTTTACGTTTTTGAAAGTGATTTTTGAAGTTGTGTGGTGCTCCGAATGTTTGGGATTGTTCTATGCGTAAGCCCTTTTTCACACGTACCGGTTTCCTAAGTACTTTTGTTATGATCGTACCAAGTGTAGCTGCAGCTGAGCCATATACAGAGTATATGTTATCCGGGACGTGTGGACAGGGCTTAGTATGAGAGAAGTACTAACGTGCATGTGTTTGTGTTCTAGGCCGATCAACTGACAGAAGAACAGATCGCCGAGTTCAAGGAGGCGTTCTCACTGTTCGACAAAGACGGCGATGGCACCATCACGACCAAAGAATTGGGCACCGTGATGAGATCCTTAGGACAGAACCCCACAGAAGCCGAGCTTCAGGACATGATCAACGAGGTTGATGCGGACGGTGAGTACACTTTAATACATTCCTCATACCTATTTGGTTTCGTTGGCCTATGAGACAGGCCAGATTCCCATATACTCAGTGTTACAGCTCGGTGTCAGCAAAAGGACTATGGTCCAGACACTGTCAATCCTGCGTTACAAGAGTTGCAACATGCAGTGGTGTGGGGAAGGGATAGTCGTTAGTCTTTACTAAAAGCCTGTAATTGGGTTTCGTTGGCCTATGAGACAATACAGATTCCCAGATACTGAGTGTTACAGCTCGATGTCTACAAAACCTGGACAGTGGTCCAGACACTGTGACTGTCAGTCCTGCTTTGTTAGAGTTGCAACATACAGTGGTGTGGGAAAGGGATAATTCCTAGGCTTTACTAACAGCCTGTTTTGGTAGGAAGCGTTCAACACGCTTAAAGAAATGCTCATATGAACGCGGTTTCATACTAGTCTAACATGACAACTATACTTTTTCCTCATGAATGACGCAAGACTGCTGAGTACACGTTATGTAGTCATAAAATTAAATTCGAACGATTATATTGTCGATAAAATAGATAATTTTTTAAAGATTATAATCGTAAGCGGGTCTTGGTAATCAATATTAATCAGCTTTTCGTAACACTCGCGGATAACGACAAAGATAAGGTGACTATCTGTAATTTAATTTACAGATTATAGGGCGTGTGTTTTAAAAAACTGACATTTAACGCCCGGTTCTAATAAACAATCTCAGTTCGAATGTGCAGATAGATTACAAAAATTTGCCAATAAAAACACAGTTTGAACATGACTCCGTCAAATGACTTGATTTGATTGGTTCATAATCGCGATCTATCTGCACTCTAAACTGAGATCGTTTATTGAAACCTGCCGTAAGTAGATTGATAACTGTAAATAGTAAAAATACTTCAAAAGAACAAGCCATCATAGACGGCTGCGTATTTTTTTTAATAATTTTAATTAGTCGCCATAAATACCAGTTTATACGATACTACGAAATACTGTATCTCTTTTTAATTTGCTTAGGGCGACTTGAAGTGCTGTTACTAATGTAGAGTTAAACCTAAACTCGATTTATTCTACAGCTCACCCCTATATTTAAATTAAGTTTTATGATAGAGATTTATCGCGCAGCTGCAAGTGGCCCTTAGAGAAACTGAAAAGAAAAGCTTAGTATAAAGCCTTCAGCCCACTACGGCCCTACATCTTTATAGTTATCAATGCTAGAATTGGGTACTTGACTATGTTTGATTTTATACAAATATTTATATCTAATAGCAAATAAAACGAAAAAGAATCCCTTCTGTAAAATCTGCATCGAAATTGGATGAAAAATGAGGCAGTAATTCATATTTTAAATTCTAGAGTGGGGGCATATTGGTGATACCTTGCTATCCCTTTCCAACGCACGTACCGTTATGGCGTGACGTGATTATACTGATACTTCTCTTTCCCGCAATTTGAAGGTTCCACCAAACTTCAAAGGCTAAGTTTGTTATTTTTGAGAATATTTAAATATTTCTTTCTGTTCTATATTTTAGGCAAAGTAAATTTCAAATAAAATCAATAAAAAAAATTGGTCAAGTACCCAATAAACAAATATAATAACAAAAAGAGAGAATTTCAAACGGCAAACCGAAATGGGAGTCGCATATCGCGTCCATTGTCTGGAATCGAGTCACGTACCCTGCGTGTGCAAATGTGCTCACGTTTTATTACTCCGGGGATTTTTTGTGTGCGAATTAAATGGGGCCCGCTTTATGGATGCCATTACTACAACCCATATGGAGTATGGAGGGACCGGCTAGTGATTAGGACGCGGTTGTAGGGAGGTCAAAACTTCCCTCTATCAGAAACCTGCGGGTTTTACAGTTTTACGTAAAATGTCTTGATGTGAACAATGTACTTTGATTGTTTTTGCGGTTTAGTTATATTCGTGTTCCGTGTTGGAGAGGTTTTACCCCTGCCCAATTCTTTGAAGCTGTTCTGTGTGCGGTCTTGTCGATATATTGTACGGCTGCAATTGTTATTGTGTATATTTTCCTTTTAGCTACATATTTTGCTCATAATGTAATCGTAAAGTTAACAATAGCTCTTTTGATAATAAACACTGCGTAATATAAATATACTACCTACACTACCTTTACCTCTACCCACAATATACTACCTTTATTAACCAGAGTACCCAGATTACCACATATATTTAAAAACATCAACTATTTTAATAACCGTTAATATATCGTCGAATTTTCAAACACTTAAGGTCGCCTTTGTCGTTTGAGGCCGCCTTATCTGTCAAAATTGTATGGCGAAAATATAAGAAGACGTTTAAGTTGAGTAGCGTTTGACCAATCGGACGATATTCTGCTATATTGACAGCCTTCGTGGAATAGATAGCTTTAAAGCGAGAGGCCGCGGGTTCGAGTCCCGCACCGAGAGAGTTTGTGTTCCACAGGTATTTGTTTCGAATCTAGGTGTTGTGGGCCTGTAAGTCCTGATACCTATGATAAAGTACCCTAGTAAGAGCTGATGCTTCTCGAAAACTATGATAGTTATCGTTAAAACTCCATACATTTGCAACGCCTCTTGCGGAAACAACAATGAACTAAATAAATGTGTAGAGATTTAACAATAACTCATTGTTTTCGAGAAGCATTAACTCTTACTAGCGGTACAAGTTAAAACAACTCTGATCAGGGCGTTGTATGGCAGTTGCGTGTATTTATTTATTATTCGTATCACAATCGAATAAAAACGTTTAAATTATAAACATTAGTTTGAGGTCGTCGAGCCTGCGTCGGTACCTAATCGGCCTGTTATCAGCGCATTACAGTGCCGGCCTGATAACGGACGCGGCTGCCGTCCCCCGCGCCAACTCCGCGCCTCCTCCGCTTCCATAAAACACTGATTTACTGCCTATTTACTTACCCTAGATGGTGCAAAATATATCCTCATTCGCAAACATAATATACTTTGAGACTTGAAGGCATACCTGAGAAGTCCTTCATAAGGATTTTTGGGATACAAATAAATAAAGTATCCCCTTCCATTAGAGGACGAGGCCCTTGCTCAGAAATGGAACGGTAATATTGAGTGGCTGATATTATTTTCATGTAATTTTATCGACCGACTTCCACAAAAGGAGGAGGTCCTCAATTCGTCTGTAATTTTTGTTTTTGTATGTTACTCGATATCTCCGCCAAATGTGGACCGATTTTGAAAATTCTTTTTGTGTTCAATAGACCTTATTTCAAGGGTGGTCCCATATAAATTCGGTCACGATCGGTAAATTGGAAGTCGGTCAGTTAAGTTTTTAAACTTGTGATTATCTAGAATGTATACTCGTATAGAATGGAAATTGTTAATTTGAATAGTCAATTATGTATAATACTACTTGTTTAGTGAACGAGACCGGTGCAATGACAAAGTCAAGGTTGTGTGGTGTTCCACATGCCATAGCCACCGACTATTGCCGTTCTATTTGAATGTACTAAAAGTACCAGACCACTGGCTGAGAAAATCCTTATTTAAAGTTACTGATCTATATCTGAAGTTAATAGAAGCCATTGTAAACGCAAACTCAATATTTACAGTATTTCGTTGGTCTCATAGTCTCATGGTCTTTGAACTTCAAAAGGTTTACTATCAAATAAATAAGAACAATAAGGTATTGGATTAACGTAAGTCTCAATCGATACAATATTCTATTATAATGTTTTAGTCTCGCTCCCACATAACTTGCATGTATGCATTCCTAAAATGTATTTTGTTTATTTGTAGTATAGTTTAAATTTTAAAATTATACGTAAAAATTATGTAGTTTATCACGCACATTAAAATGTGTATTTAAAAGTTTAATAAAACGTAGGTATTTGTTGTGAGTTGTGACTGGTGCGCAATAGTTGGAGTTATAACATTAATAATTGGTTTAATATGCACTGGAATGTCCTTCCTGTTCAGTGGTACTATGTGATCAACATACTCATAACCACGTTTGTGGTAAAATGATGCTGTGTTTATGTTCTCATTTCATTTAATTAATTAACGTAGTTATTTGCGCCTCTTTGGGCCTTACTTATAAAAACAGTTCAACTGAGTAAATGGTAAAGAATAGTCTGTCCCTTTTATTTTCAAACAATGTGACACAACTGTGGAATTTCATTTCAAGGAAAAAAGTGACAGACTATGTTTAGCCATTTGCTCAGCGAAACTGTTTTTATAACTAAGGGCCTATAAGCATGAAAACGGTCATGCTTTTCTAATACTGATTGAGATAAATGAAATTAATAATGTATTAATGTATAAAATATCTTCCCCAGTGGAGGTTGACATCAGGCAGGCAGCCGGTCGCAAAGTCTTAACCAAATCCTTTCTGCAATATGCTTGAAAAAGTGTGTTGCGCCGACCCCAAATTAAGGTGGGATGAGGGCAGGTAGAAATAAACAGTATAAAATATCAGAATAACCTTGCATATACATATCTAAAATACCAAGATTTAGGAGACAGTTACAATAATACATACATACATAAGCTCACTCCTCTAACCCCAAAGGGGCAGACAGAGGCGCACCAGCGAACCACATTTCGCCGAGCTTAGTTCCGTCCCAGATGTGACAGGGGGCGAGCCTATCGCCATATCGGGCACAAATTCCAGACTCCGGGCTGATATGGAAAAATCCAATATCACTTTGCCCGACCCGGGGATCGAACCCGAGACTTCAGGACGGTAGTCGTACCGAAATACAACTACGCCACCGAGGCAGTCACAATAATGCTATAATTAATACCGTTGTTCATAGGGTTATTCATAATAGACCAGAGCTGGCTTTTCACGGTGTTTAATTTATTGAAGCTGAACGCATAATGATTATAAACATTAATTACGCCGACGCGACGTGATAATTAAAAACGATTAGATACTAAATAGAATAATAGACGACGGAAATACACGTACGCATCACAATCTTAATATAGAGAATCTGTTAGCATTTAGCAACTCATCCTCGTTGCTAAAAAATAATTCCCGCAATAATCCGCTAATTGTAGTTGTAAATATGAAAACGTAATGGTATATCAGCAAATATGAAGTGAGGGGTTTCCACCACCTCTTATAGCAGTATTATTATAAACTTACGTGTACCGATTCCAGTACAAAAAACAAAGTAATATTACAATAATACTGCTATAAGAAGTGACGGTAGACGGTGACAGAAGCAGCGATAGCTCAGTTGGGAATGGTAAGAACTGACGAGACGAGTGTCGGAG
The DNA here is from genome assembly GCA_036417725.1 of Clanis bilineata. Lineage (NCBI taxonomy): Eukaryota > Metazoa > Arthropoda > Insecta > Lepidoptera > Sphingidae > Clanis > Clanis bilineata. The sequence continues at coordinate 561,762 of CM071159.1, forward strand.
GTTCGAGACCAACCCCAAAATCGAGCATACACCTCTGACTTTTTTATGTTAAGTGTATTTTCATTGTGAAATATCGCTTGCTATAGCAGTGAAGGAAAACATCTTGACGAAACCTGCATACTCGAGATTTTTTACAGGAATTTCGAAAATATGTGAAGTGTACCAACTCGCGTTAGGCCAGCGTGGTACACTAAGGCCTAACCCCCTCTCATTAGTAGAGGAGGCCCGTGCCCAGCAATGGGACAGTAATATTACAGGGCTAATATTATTAAGAGGTGACGGTAACCTCCTTGATACGGACGTAAAAATCATTTAAACACATTCATAAACTAGAATTTTCGATATGTCCACTTAAGGCCATTGAACGGTAGAAAAATAGTGTTTGTTGGCATTGTGATTAAAAAGGAAAATATGTTAAACCACAGTAAACACACGTTCATGTTCGTACGTATACAGGAAAATTAAACTGTGCCGTTGATAAGCTTGTTAGTTATTTGTACAGTCGAACAACAGTAAGGCTTGTTTATTTTACGTGTCTAATAGTTATAAGATGTATGTATATGTTCAAATACTTTCATATTTGCAATAGCTTCATATAGGCAAACGTTACATGTCATGTGATTGTAATGTGAATGACTTGGTTCTTGGTAAGCCTATACACGAGTCCGTGTTTTTTGTTTGATATAATTTGTCACCGGAAGAATGAAATCACGGTATGACTAGTTAGGCGGTTTTAGAAAGGTATTTCGTGAGTTTGGACAATGACCAATTTCGTACAATTTATATTGGATCAAATGTTTTTACTCAGTGTCTGATACACAAGATACAAGCTCGTTGGGATCAGGATTATGTGCGTGACAGTGTGACTGTCGAGTGTTAATTGTATTACTTGTTTTGAAACGTGTGACCGCCTCGGTGGCGTGGTTGTATTTCGGTACGACGTTCCTGAGGCCTCGGGTTCGATCCCCGGGTCGGGCAAAGTCATATTGATTTTTCCATATCAGCTCTGAGTCTGGAATTTTTGCCCGATATGGCGATGAGCTCGCCCCTATCACATCTGGGACAGAACTAAGCTCAGGGATATGTGGGTGTTCTAGTTCGCTAGTGCACCTCTGCCTACCCCTTCGGGGATACAGGCGTGAGCTTATGTATGTATGTAAAACGTGTGAAATACGGACAAGAATTTTAAGAAATCGACATTTAACTTTCGTCAATGGCATTTATAATTTTTTGAAAGTTACGTTGAGAAATATGTAGAGGTATGTATATAGCACGCAGTTTAAAAACTCGATTCATTCAAAAACGTTAACTGGTTTTACCAATTATTATGCCAGTTAATAAATCTCTCCTAGAGAGGTAATTTTAAAGTTAAAATGGATTCTAATAAAATATTGTAACATTTCAACGAGTGTACTCCACGCTAGTTTAATTTCCATAAAATCAAATTTGATTGTGACCATGGTGAGAGTCAATAAAAGAATATTTGATACATTCGTTTCTATTGGTAATTTGCCTAGATTGCATAGTGCTTTATATTGCATTTCTATTTATTATTTTATTACAAAGAACGTTTCTTTATTTAAAAGTTTTTGAATGTAGGTTTTGAGAGTAACTTACTATGCAGCCTCCGTGGGCGAGGAGCCGGTTGTGAAGCGAGATACCGCGGGATCGATTCTCGCATTAAGACAAATGTCTGTGCGGCCCACAGATATTTGTTTCAAGTCTAGGTGTTGTGAGACGAAAAGTCTCATAGTTTCTGATACCCACCATACAGTTTGACTGCTGGGTGTATATTATTATTATTATTTTAGTCTATAGGAATAATCTTTAGACTGCCTCGGTGGCGTGGTGGTATTTCGATACGACTACGGTTCTGAGGTCTCGGGTTCGATCCCCGGGTCGGGCAAAGTGATATTGGATTTTTCCATATCAGCCCGGAGTCTGGACTTTGTGCCCGATATGGCGATAGGCTCGCCCCCTATCACATCTGGGACGGAACTAAGCTCGGCGAAATGTGGGCGTTCTAGTTCGCTAGTGCTCCTCTGCCTACCCCTTCGGGGATACAGGCGTGAGCTTATGTTATGTTATGTTATGTTTATGAATAATAGTTGTAACGCCCAAATACGAAAAACTTCACTGTTAGTTATTTTACCAGGTTTTACACATTCGTTTGCGTTAACGTTGGAACAGCTGCAGCTGTGTTTAATACAAAGGGTGGCATGGCACGCCAGTTTATTATTATTTACAAAAGGCGGCGACATCGTCTGACCCTGACATTGGCCGTTTATCATTCCACGAGTCCACTCACCACGCAGAACAGCGGAACTACTTAGAATTCAGATAATAAATAGGCACACAAAACAATAATTCGTTCCAATTTCCACCAAGAAGTATACTTACACTTTAATAACAAATGAATAATTAATCATAGTCCTGATCATTATTGCTGTGCGCACTTCCCTAATCGATGTCTTCAACATCTCTTACTGCCGGTCTCAATAAAATATCGCAGTTTAGAGTGCAGATAGATCGCAATTATATTCCATACTCAGTCCGAGATAACTGTATGTATCGTATTTCCCTTGCTCTTCATACGCGAATTTAAAAGACTATAAAAATAAAAAAGAACAATACTGGTAACCCTACACGATACGTCATTCGTTTTTTCGCGCTCAACAAGTAGTACGCGTTGTGTTAATGAATTTTAGTTTTTGTCAAGTTTAATCAGTGTATCATGCCGCAACAGGAGTTGGATAGAAGAAAAAGAAATATCGAGAAGTTAGGAGTTAAATACAAAAAGAGATCTAAAGATGAAAGCTGAGGTGAGCTGCGAACACGCCGCACCACGCCGGCTTCCCACCATAATAATTGGTCTAAGTGAACAATTTCGTAAGAAATAAGTGTGTAATTAATTCACAATTAACTTAGGTACGTAACTACATAATATGTACTTTACGTACGACCAAATCAATCACTATGGGCATTAATTGTTATTATTATTAATCAAGCCTAATCAAGCCCCAAGCAAACATGATTTGCATTTAACACATTTTCGTGTTACAATTGTTTACTCTGTCCGTGGGATGGAGACATAAGACCAAATTATTACAGAGGGCCACCAAAATATTAACCATTTTCGCATTTTCGTGTTACGATTATGCGCTCTGTCCGTGGGATGGAGATTGAGCTAAAACAAGTTGCATTATGCTGCATAATTTATGCATCCTCGTGTGACGAGGAGGCACACTGTCCGTGGGACAGTTCTGGTAAGCTCTAATTACAATGCTACAATAATTATGTAAAACAGTTATATAAGTTTGGCTGGCCAATTTATCGAAACTGAAAATAAAAAGGTACAGTTCTAACACTAGAACTATATGAATAGCCCATATCAAGAACTTCAGGTGCTATAATTGTGACCCCATAGAGAAAATATTTCTGACCAGGAAGGTTATCAGACAGACTTTACACTGATGTGCTGATGCTTCTAGGATAATCATAAAATGAGGAGAAAAATATGGACAAAAGATATGTGAAGAGATCTACAACACTATTATGAATATACTAATGTCTTCCCAAGCCACAAAAAGACAATCTCTTAGCATCCTTTTTAGTTCCAAGCAACTGCAAATTACTGGATGTTCCAAAACTAAACTGTGATTTAGTGGGTGTAATCATAAACAAGAGATAAATGACCGCAAGCTATGCAAGAAGAAACTGATTTGGCTATTGGTTATGTTTGTCATAATCACATGCTTGGGGAAGTTTTCTGATAAAGATGTCTCATGAATTTAAAGTACCTAATTTTGTATTATTAATACACATTAAAAAATTTGTGTAATCAATTTTTGGATCAAAACCGAATGGAATCCCTTAAAGAAAATGAAGAAGCTACTCATATATTCAAATCTAGAAGAGTCAGTCTTTTTCAGCATTGAAGAGAGTTTCTAAGGCATTAAAATCCAAATAGGCTTTTGAAGCAAAGACAGCTGCATAAAATTACCAGCACCCTCCTCGCTGACTGTGTCACAGCCAGGCCCCTCCTGTGAGAGGGACAAACCGAGGGGGCCCTCACACTGTTACCAGTCTTGACAATCCTTCGAGCACCATCACAGCATACTGGAGTTATGCAATCACCAGAGGATATCCCTAGAGGTACCCTTTGCAGCTTGACTATCACTGTATTACCATAATACCACTGTATTATGAAAAAATGTTTATTATCATTTATTATTTTAGTTTAGACAGAGTTTCTGGAGTGATAAAAGGGTATTAAATATCTCCCACTGCCCCATACCAAAATAGTGCTTCACAAAATAATAATTTTAGTGAAAGTGAGAATAACATTTAATTATGTTAATTTGGGAGTTGGATTCTAAAGATAAATTTTTAGTATTTAAAATGTTTACTATACTGAAGATACTCAATTTACAGAACTGAACTTTTCTAAATCAGACACAAGATTGTGTAATTTATTAACAAAAGGGGACTTTAGGTGTATTTATAAAATACTTATAATTTATGCTGTATGCATAAGGATAATAGAAAGTATTACCCGCTGGAGGCAGCACATATAAATACTATGTGTTACATGTGCCCATCACTATTTAATGTTCAGATCTATTCATCAATTATTATATTAATATAACTGTTAAGTCTATTGACTTAACACAACTCTATGCATTCCTAAAGTTTTTAAAATCAGTGTTGGAAATTCTGAAGAAACATGATACATATATGTATATTAGATAGCTGTGTATTTAGATCACCTAATCTGCTTAGGAGCAGCATAATATAATTAATGTCTTAATAATTGGAATATACGCAAAAACTTGCAATGTTTACAATTCATTATATATTAATGGAGAGAAAATTACCTTTATATCTGTAAAATATGATATAATTATTAGGTTTAAAATAAATTCCATCAAAATGACTAAATCTCACAGATATATCTATACATATTGTACTAAATGATTGTGCAATCAGGGAATTTGCAAAATATAATTACATATTATCATTTTGGTTTACACAAAGAGTCTTTCACATTATATGATATGCAATCAAATTACAGCTTTAGAACGTGTGGGGGGGGGGTGTATGATGATATGTTAACTATTAGCTATGAGGTGAAAAATGACCTCTCATGTTGGAAAAATAATATAACAAATAGGCATACTTTTATAAATCAGTATAATTTTGCTTTTAAAATTTATTTTTCTGATACTAGCTCATCTTCAGCCAGGGAGCTATGTGATGAAATAAAAAGGCTTGGGGTATTTGGCCTGTGGAGGAAAAAGAAAATCATATTAATCAACTGGAACTATTGGAATCATATTTTGCTTTATAATACTTTGCCAGTCAATAGCTGCTGCAAGATTTTATTATGGATTGTTAACAATACAGCAATTTATTATATTATTAGGATGGGTCCAGTACAAATCCCAAAATTGAATAATAAAATTTTAATAGGTAATATTAATTATTATTTAGCAGTGGCGGATAACAGGCATGGTTTTTTGCTTTATGTATTAAATCAAAGGACAATATAGTTTGATTTTGAACCTCGTTACTCCAACGAAGATTGTCATAATAAATGTTTTAATACCATAACAGTCTAGGTTTGCCACTAAAAGATTTATTTGCTTCTCATATTACAATAAATGTGAAATATACATTTTTTGGCATAAAGACCCATATGCATGGATTTAAGATGCTGTCACGTCATTAAAGGCACCACCATATGTTTTCGCAACCATTTCTCATTAATTTTGAACGTATTAAAAAGTTACAACTCATAACAGATCAAAAGAGTGGCAATATAATTTTTTCCCATTTGGTCTACCATTTGGTATTCAAGTATGTCTTCTTATATTAAAATCTCAAAAATGTTGAATTTTGGTTCAGTAAAATATTTATTAATATCTCCTCTTAGATCACCACAATTTTTTCACATCCTCAACTTACCCTAAGGGCCTGTGTATTGATCAGGGAATTGTTGAAGAAGCTGTTGTTTAATTACGCCACTGAAATCATGATAGCATTTTTGTTTAAAAATACTGTAAAACAATATTATGATGTTTAATTACTTTGTCTAAAAATACTGTAAAACATCATAATGTTTGCCTGCATCAATGATGGTATTACTCTAGGTCCTGGGGAGAGGGTCTGGTCTTATTATCACATCTGTTCCAAATATTTATTCAACATCAATTTTCAAAGAGGGTCAATTAATCCTGTCAGTCTCTTGATTTTAGCATTGTTCTTAGTTGTGGTTAGTAACAATAGCTCACATGGCAGGAGAAAACGCTGATTTAAAGGGGTCTATAAGTAAAAATTATGTATTACAAAATAACTACCTACTGGTACTTGAGATCCAGCCACAGTTCTTTCTTATCTTAATCAATGGTATCAACTAGAAAGTTTAATTCTAATAAATAAGCTAAACATTTTAAACAGCAATTCTATTGGCCATGAGTACAGGGAAAAGAGTTTAGACACTTTTCTTGATAGTTTTTAATTTTAGTTTAAAATATTCAGTTTAATGAACAAGGTTTTTGAACAATTCTTACAATTATTTATAAAACAATGGCACCAAGTTGGTTCATGAATAAGTTATCTTTGTCATTTTTAAAGAATAACTCAATTTGTGCAGTACAATTTACAGATTACAGATTTTTTAAGATATATAAACGTGAATGGAGAAAACAAAAAGAACTGTGACTGTCCCAATTTACTTTTTGCTTTTTAAAGGCTGCACAGAGCTGCCACAACTCAATCAGATAGTAAATGGCTTAAATTTTTAAAGTGATATAAATGTTTCAGTTTTTCTTCACAGTCAACTTGTCACGCTTCGACGTCACGAGCATATAGGACAGAGGTACTAATTAACATCAGTTGAAGGTCCGGTAGGTCAGCAACCTTTGTGAAATTCTATAATAAACTTCTTTTGATCTGTGAACAGATATGTTCATCAGAGCCATTTGTAATTTCTAGGAATACTGTGGGTTCTACTGGGAGTTTTATAAATGAATATGAAGATGTGTTATGAGAACAATATGTATGAATATTTTTGAAAATGTGGGCTTTATTAATCAATGATCAATACTATGATTGTATTCTGTTTAGAATTATAAGAAGTACTTTAATTATCCTATGTGTAATTCCTATAGTTGATCTCATGAAAACAATGTAATCTAAATGAAGTAATATAATGATTACTCTCTAAACATCTACAGTTATCTCGGACTGAGTATGGAATATAATGACAAGATTAAACGAACTTACCTGTAAGTGAAGTTCGATCTTGATTATATGAAGTACTCAGTCCGAGATAGGGTACAGCCCACCCTCCCTTATGTAAAATGTATGTATGTATATAACATTTCATATCTACAGCTACAACATTTTACCTTCCCTGTACCTATATCCTTTTTTAACTCTAAACGTAATGACGTATCGTGTAGGGTTACCAGTATTGTTCTTTTTTATTTTTATAGTGTCTTTTAAATTCGCGTATGAAGAGCAAGGGAAATACGATACATACAGTTATCTCGGACTGAGTACTTCATATAATCAAGATCGAACTTCACTTACAGGTAAGTTCGTTTAATCTTGTCATTATGAACCAATCAAATCAAGTCATTTGGCGGAGTCATGTTCAAACTGTGTTCCTATTAGCTAATTTTTGTAATCTATCTGTACATTCGAACTGAGATTGTTTATTGAAACCGGTTGCTAGTCAAAGTTCGCTCTATAGATCTCAGCCTATAACCTGTGTGTGGTGACCGTTGTACTACACCAAACCGTCTTGCTACTGAAGGTCAATCGTAGTATTCACTTATACTTGAACAATGTACATGTGTACTTGTGTAGCCGTATGTATCTCTCAATCAACGCGTAAGGATGTTTTCGCAAGTGTTAATCACGCGGGAAACGTGTATTAACGTTTAATGTATGTTTGTGCACTTGTCTTGTGTTTATTTTGCTTCGACGGAACATAAGTAACCTATAATTAGCTTTACCAGTGTATTCAACACTACCAGCTAATGTAACACGCCGATCCACCTCGATTCTGGTAATCAAATACCCCTCAACAATCCCCATTCCGTTCCTAAGTTGATAGTGTTGTGCCCCTGTCATTGCAAATGTCCATAGGTGATGCTAATCACTTACCATCAGGTAGGCTGTCTGCCTGTTTTCCTTCGTAAGCCACAAAAGAAAATCCTGACTCCATTTCGGCTTCTATTGAGTTCAGGAACTACGAGAGACTGAGCCCCTACCGAACAACGTTGACAAATGTCTATGGATGAAAAACAAGGTTTTAGTAAATTGTTCCTCAGTTCAGGATATAGAGAATTCACAATAATATTGTGATCTACGTTTATAGCGCATGGTTATATGTTAGTAGTGTTTCAATAAACAGTAGTTGAATATAGTTTTTCCTCATAATAACAATGTTTATCACAACTGTGAAGAGTGAAACCAATTAATATTCCCTGTATGATTAACACAATAGTTTTTCCCGGAGTATGAAACGAATACAGTTCCAATGTACCTATAGGTTTTTAAATAAACATGATATTTTCGCACCAGTGTAATCTAAATAATTGCTTATTTAGGTACTCTGACTGTACTAGCAGTTCCTTGATGTTAATGTAATTTGTTGTTGTGTAAATTATCGAATTCAACTCTGGTTGTTTAGTATCTACGGGATATAAGATTTGTTAAACTGCGTTCAGATTATGTGGATTTTGTAACTAGTATAGTCACTGTAGACAGTTTCGCCTGCAGCATTAATGTGCTTTTATTAGACTTGATTGTCTTCTGACGAGATACCTAGTAAATAAATAGTAATAATAACACCCAACAGTCACATATGTACATAGTCCTGACCCCACTAAGATCGAGTCTTGTGTCGTGGGTATCAGGAACTACGAGAGACTTTCGGTCCCACAACACCCAGACCCGAAACAAATATCTGAAGGCCATACAAACATTTATCTCGGTGCGTGGATTGGAACCGCGGCCTCTCGCTTCACAGCCGGGTACTCACCTGCTGTGCCACGGAGGCTGTCTATTCTAAAATTTTGGTTTCATAAGAAAAACAAACATCTTTTTCTCTCTTTCTTTATCATCATCATCAGCCACAGGTCGTCCACTGGATATAGGCCTCCCTCAAAGATTTCCAGATCGACCTGTTGTCAGCGGACCTTTTTCCTTATACTGAAACTTAACTACGCAGAGTGATCTCAGTAAGGACCGAACCGCAGTGTATTATTTCCACAACGTGCCTCCATCACAAAAGCGACTACCGCGCATTAGTTTCACGATTGCACGAGGCGCGCGAACAAAAGCGCCGCGCGACGAGATGTCCGCTAATTAACACAACAATGACATCCTCCCTGTTGTAACACAATGCCGGCGATACCAGTTTCAACCCAGTACCAAGTACCGGTGTAGATGTAATACACAATATTATTGTCGCTTGTATTGTGGTAAAGGTACGCATTCGTGCAGCCTTGCCTTTATTCTACGGTAGGCTAAGGTTGTATTGTTCTTTAGCCTTGAATATATTTCATAAAATAAATATATAACACGGACATAAAAAAAGATGGACGGAGCGCTAGCAACATTGAAACTGAAGAATGATTTTCGGCTCATTCGATCAGTCTGCTATTACGTGTCGATAGATCGAATGAGCCGAAAACCCTGCTTCACATTCAATGTTCCTAGCTCTCCGTCCGTCTTTTTTTTGTACTTCCATGATACATAAGTAGGTTTTCCTATAGTAATGGTATAAGATCTCCATCACCCATAGACACCACGATTTAGAATTATAGTGAGTACAGTGTTGTTAATCTTGAAGTACGGAAAGAGGGATTCGGGCCATCGGAAATCTGACACTAAAAGTAACGCTATAGTGAACAAGCAACTACCTCTTTACATCGGTAATTTGAGAGTTTTACCAGGATATAGGTTGCTGAAAAAAGTATGTCTTAAAAATATATGTTATTATTTAAAATGTAAAAAGCTTAATCGTTCTATCCGAAACGATAAAAACATAAATTTTTGCACATATTCAAAATTTTAATTACGCGATGGATAGCAAAATTATAAATAGGTATTTGATAACAATGTTTTAGTAATATCGATAAAACACCGATAACCAAGGTTGGCCGTTCAATATCAAGGATGTAGGTACGATTCAAAATTCCCCGCGGTTTTGTGTTACTAGAATTCCTCTCTTATCCAATACGTGTAATCAGATTATAATAAGAGATCTAATCGGTAGTTTTGTAAAAATTCCACGGAGTTCTGCGACGCAGCTGTTCCGCCGATGCAATGCGGATTTGTGCGAAAAATCCGGGTCTGTACAATGTATGTATTGTGATCGGACCCTTTGACTGATCTCTGGGTATTGTGGGTAAATAATAATATGAAATATTGTAGAGTGTATGACTGCCTCGGTGGCGTGGTGGTATTTCGGTACGACTACGGTTCTGAGGTCCCGGGTTCGATCCCCGGGTCGGGCAAAGTGATATTGGATTTTTCCATATCAGCCCGGAGTCTGGAATTTGTGCACGATATGGCGATAGGCTCGCCCCCTATCACATCTAGGACGGAACTAAGCTCGGCGAAATGTGGGTGTTCTAGTTCGCTAGCGCGCCTCTGCCTACCCCTTCGGGGATACAGGCGTGAGCTTATGTTATGTTAATTGTAGAGTTGAAGGATTTTGTGCCTGTGATTTATGAGTTCTAGAAACAATGTTTTTAGAATTAAATTTGGGCGGTGGCCGTATTTTATAAGATAGCTGCTGCAGAAACTATTCAAACACCGAATAATGAAGGTTGTACAATCTTTCTTTTTACAATTCAGAGTTAATATTTAATTATTCCTATGATGCCTCACCAAATGGATTCGACGGTTCTTCACCCTCAAAGGACGCTGTCCATACTTGACAGTAGTGCGTGATATCCGGTGGCCATTATAGTGTAAACGATACTGCAAATTGTACCATTATAGTTAACTATACTATAGAAATTATACGCACAAAAATAATTTGCAGGCTTGTCGCAGCCTTTCAATATGGACGAAGCAATCAAAATGAATTTACTGGTATCATTATCGTCATCAGCCACATGACATCCACTGCTGGTCACAGGCCATTGACTGATATACTGTACATTATTTATTTTTCGACAAAATCGAATCATATCTTTTCGTCTTGTTTTATCCGTTCACGGATCATGTCTAAGGGCGAATTTCACCACTATAACTAAATTACAGTTAGTCCTAATCAAAAGTTAAATTTAACAAAATATATGGAATGACATGTAAATCATTAATTAAATCGGTAATAACATGTAGTACGTTCCATGTAATGAATTACGCGTTATTCATATTTGTATTTTGTTCCATTTAATGGTTATAATGGTACAAGTCGCCCTTACACAGTTTTAGCTAACATTATTGCATACGGTCGCAGCTCCGTCCTCATATAACTAAAATAGTAACACGGTTACGAATTACGATACAGCGTCAAAAATTCCATTCAAAATATTGTGGTGGCCGCTGATAATAATGTGATTAGCGTTAGTCGCGGTCGGCAACAGGCGCGCCGCGCGGGCGAGACGGGTGCGGCTGGCGGAACACTGCCGATACCACGCGTCCTGCTGCGGTGATAAGCTGCTGATGTGGGTACACTGCACACTACAGGATGCCGTGTTTGTTGGGGAAGGTTTCAAATCAAATCATTTATTGAATCCATAAAATATCACACATTATTTATATTAAATCAAAAATTGTACTCTACCGCCAATTCGGAAGGCTAGTTCGCCAGAGAAGAACGGGCATGAAACTCTGACGATGCTCTTTTAAGAAAGAAGTAATAGTAAGCAGTTTTCAAGGCATGCACGCGCGTGACTTTCGTCTACAACTTATCGGTCACTAGCTTTTGTTCGCGGCTCCTCTGTCCCGACATGAGATGTCATTCAGGGATGGTGAAGCTTTCTAATCTTTAAATTATATTAAAAAGTCGCTTCAATAGCGCCAGACATTAGCACGTTCAAATAAAATATACTATCCCACTTTAATGTGGGGTCGACGCAACACACTTTTCGAGCTTGTTGCAGAAAGGATTTGGCTTATTTTTTACGACCAGCTGCATGCCTGACGTCAACTCCCATCTGGGGGACCCAGCCCCGTGTTAATAGTTAAGAAAAAACTCCACGTCTGACCTGGGAATCGAATCCAGGACCTCCCGGTTCACAGCCCACTGCCACTAGACCAAGGAGACGGACTCTTTAGTACTTACAACTTTATAATATTAGTAAATTGGTTCGCATACATAATAAATGCGGCATACTTAGTATTTATCATTTACCCTAACTGTATACTAATGAACAGCGGTACTAGATCATTATCGACAGCGACCAGTGTGTTTCCGCTGAGTGCTGACATAAAGTATAAATGTGGCCGTAAATCTATCGATTGATCAGGTTTTGAGTATGTAATCAACGCTCGAAGCAGGTTTCACCTGGCTACAGCCTAGCCGCTGGCGACGCGACGTGACTTAAAAACTCGCACTTTATTACTTGTATAGCTATTAGCTTTGCAAATGAAAATCTTCGGTGAGTTGTGAGCAGACGGCATTGGATCGGAACGTAGTACTCAGGTAGCTTGTAAAGTATTTACAATTTAGTTCCAAATACGCTCACTGAGCGCTGTACCAATTATCCATACATTTTGCTCAAGGACACTATTCTGTCACGAAAACTATACGATAGCACAAAATATTCATGCTAGGGGTACAGACGGCATTGGTTCGGATCATAGTACTCGTACTCAGGTAGCTTGTAAAGTATTTGCAACTTAACCCCTCAAGAATTTACAATAAAAACACGTATAACAAAAAATAATAAATAGTTCTTTATGAGTAAGAATGTAGTCATATTACAAAAACAGCAACACGCAAACAAGAGCTCTGCTTTCATGTCTGGGGAATATTAAATATCGGAACAATTGCCAGATCTCGCGCGGAGGATTTCGTAGAATTTGTTACTAGTTAATGCAATTCGCCGGCATTAAACTAACCTGGACAGGCGTCCTGCATGTTTATAGATCTTTTTAATTAGCTCCCTCTAAATATAATTATATAGGCCATTGGATTGCCGTTTTGATTACTATTCCTTGGTCGCTTTTTTACTACCTCTATATTGTCTATTATATCAAGCCGACTTCGATGGCTGCGTCGATGTAGTTATCCGTTTCCGCAGCACAAGCAACGGCGAAAACTCTAGATCCAAGGGAGAACTGGCATTTCAACAAAATGTTCCGGTTGTTTTGTAGAATAACTATAGTCATATAATTTAACAGTAACCGATTTTAATGGCACGACTGTCGATTGGTTTTAAGTCCAAGCTTCACTGCCATTTGGCAAACATCTCCCATATTTACTACAAATGAGCCCCGTGATTCGGCTTTATGTATATTCTTGATCACTGCACTAAAATTGAAACAGTTTGTTTGTGTTAGTGATGTGTATCGCAGTTATCCTAGCGTGTCCTCGCTCTTGACCGCAGTGACAAAGTGCCGTAATGAAATGTTTACGCTCCCGTCGCCCGTCGCCGTCGCCCGATACTAATATTGCGTCAAGATCAATGTCAAGTGGATAATTTGCATCGGCATTCCGCTCCGAGCGCATTTATCATATCAACCCGCCGGCTGTCTTCCGTTAAACATCACAAAAACACCCGACAACACGCCATCGCTTATTTTCGTCGTAAATAATGTGTCGGCCAAGAATTAGGCGAATACGGACGCTAGCGCCCACCAGTTCGGCGCCGGCGTCAACCAAGTTTCGCGAAGATGCGCTCCGGCGATACGTTGACCCCGCGATCAAAGCATCTGGAATGATCTTTTACGAGCTCTCGAGTGGCTGGAACAGCGCGTCTGGCGATACCGTTAGCGAGACACTTAGTGCGGGACGCATGGCCGCGAGTCGTGGCTGCACTCTGTGAGATGCGGTGCCCCCAATATTTATACAACAAAAAGACGATAAATCAGAGTAACAGTTCTCTAGTTGGCAAGTTTTGCCGGTGATGTCACGGACGCGCCGATAAGATGTCGTTCACACGCCAGAACGAGACGGACGCCCGCCGCTATAGCGCTAGTCGCTACTCTCCACCGAACCGTTTCTATTTCAGGAACAATGCTTTCGTACGTTAAACTCGACGTTGCGGATTGTCCACTGAGCTCGGAGCAACTCACTGTCACGTCACTTCAAGAGAAAAAAAAGAAAGTCTACAGTCCGAATCGAGTTTCTATTGTCCCAATTGTTACTGAAGCTGACGCGTCACGTGGGGCTCCGGTTACAATCCTCGGTATAATGAACTCTGCCTGACCTAGTCAGATAAACCACTTCTGATACACTATTCGCAGTCTATAACTATACACGATACATCCAGTTGACTGATTATTTTATTAGTTTGCGTACAGTCGATACGATTATATGGAAACGTTCCATTGATCTGACGTGGACAAACAAATAAAGCTTCTCTGTTTGAACGTATCTGAGCTATATAGCGACGGGATGTAGTGCATCAGTTGGCACGGGAAGCGTTCCACGAGGTACAGTCGGCGTACGACGTCCTGGCAAATAAATACTCCCAGTATTCACACGTGGTCTCATTTTTGGTGTTAAGGCTTACGAACTTAAAGCTCTTACACAACATAACATAAGCTCACGCCTGTATCCCCGAAGGGGTAGGCAGAGACGCACTAGCGAAATAGTACACCCACGTTTCGCCGAGCTTAGTTCCGTTCCAGATGTGATAGGGGGCGAGCCTATCGCCTTATCGGGCACAAATTCCAGACTCCAGGTTGATATGGAAAAATCCAATATCACTTTGCCCGACCCGGGGATCGAACCCGAGACCTCAGGATGGTAGTCGTACCGAAATACAACTACGCTACCGAGGCAGTCAAGCAGGCAGACAGCAACTTAAGGCTCTTAGTGCCACAAAACGCAAATCCGAAACAAAATTTGCGGGTCACGCAACAGAAGCTGTCCTTTGCAGTTATGAGGCGCTAGTGGAGAGTGCCAGGCGACACCCTTGTCCCGGATCGATATCGGCACGTGCCTGCTGCTAATTGGACGAGCTTCACGGCTCGTTGGTTCGTTGCAGCGCCGTAGTGGCCACTGTTTGCTGTTCGAATTATCGTCATCGATGTCTGCAGCGCCTGTTAGCTATTTTTCACGTGCGAATTGCTTCCTGTGCTTCACAACGTATTTATAGACGCAGTCATGTGAACTTGTCTATTATATTGAGGGAGCAGGCGCCGACACCGATCGCCCGCTATTCGATAATCGGGTCCGTATCGCCGTCTGACAGTCTGCACCTGACTTAACTGTTGGTCTGCCTCGGAAATCTCCAGTGCTAACAGCCGTACTCCGGTCGTAAGCGTTTACAAGCGGCATTGCTTGTGATTTACACAAACTCACGCGGTTTATTAAGTGCTTCCTGCTTCGTCACTCTGCATGAGAGTTTTTTAAATCGTTGCCTACTCGAAATATCTTCGAGTTGTTACATGTTGAATACCAACTAGCTAGGGCTATGAATCAACTCGATTTCACACGGTATATTTTTAGAGTATCGATAGTCAATTCGTTTTTATTTTCGTATCGTATGTAGTTTGAATGTAAAGGCGTTAGAGTCACTTTCATCTCATGAATTATGACTTACCCTGGTTTATGAAAGTTCAAATAAACATTCAATTGACATCGCCGCGCTGTTAAAACATTAATAGATTCTTATTTCAAAAGCGTTCAACCAAGTTTCTAGCAATACTGTGTTTTACATGACACTGCGAATTATTCAATGACTAAAGAAAAATGAAATGAACCGGATCCAATGGGCATGTAGTCCGTAATACCGCTAATACCACAAGTCCGTCGTAGTTCCAACTTCCACGATACAAGTTTATAGTCATGTGTAGGAAAAGGCAATGGTTTTGTAATTATATATCTAACTGCCGATGCAAATGGGATTGGACGGCGGCGCGGGCGTAGGCAGTGTCCTCATAAGGCTTGACTCGTCCGCCATGCCATTACGAGTTGCCACTTGCCAGGGTGGGCGACGTGGGCGATGTAATTACTGACATCGCAAGTAATCGCAACAATGTCTTGTCTATAGCCAGCAGTCTATCATTCAATAGTTAATGAAGTGATTAGTGACTGATATATAGATAGAGCATTACTTATAAAAATATTTTGGCTGAACAAGTGGTTGGGAATAGTCTGTCACTTTTATCCTTGTGTCACATTTTTTTAAAGTAAAAGGGACAAACTATTCTTAGCCATTTGCTCAGCTAAAATGCTTTTATAAGTAAGGCCCTAAGGTTAAATCATAAATTTAAAAAAATCGTAGTAACAAAAAGCTATTGAGAATGTTTCACAAATAGTGTTATTTGGGAACATAAATATTGTGTTGATAATATTGGAATTCCAACAGGTCGATCTGGAAATCTTTGGGTGAGGCCTATATCCAGCAGTGGACGCCCTGTGGCTAATGTTTATGATGATGAGGATGATGAAATTTGGTCAACATTTCGAAGTTAATTAACTTTCATAATTCTGCTGCCACTTGAGTCAATCATTGTCATTAATAAATAAACTGACTTGCATTATAATTGACCGTAATATACCGTGCGTTTTCAATCAGTGTACATTGATGTCGTTGAGTGTAATCACGGCTGATTTGTGCATGGTCGTATGCGCCATGGGCCCATGTTAGGGCGATCGTAAACGATCAGTAAATTGTTGTGTGCACCTTTTCTCTGCACTGACGCCCAGTTCCAATAAACAATCTCAGTTCGAATGTGCTGGATTACAAAAATTAGGCAATAAGAACACAGTTTGAACATGACTCCGTCAAATGAGTTGATTTGATTGGTTCATAATCGCGATCTTTCCGCACTCTAAACTGAGATCGTTTATTGAGACCGGCCGTTAGCCGTTTAATGCCAATCCATTGTGCGATACGCGTAGGTGTAGCCTGTCTAACTTCGACCAAACCCGTAAGATACTACTTAAGATCCACGAGCTTCTCTAGCGGCTTGTGAGATTATTTCTTTTTGTAAGTAGCCATACTCGAATATTTTATACAATATATTGATAAAACATTTGCTGTATATAAAAATTTACAATCAACACTATGTGAAATAAGGTTAAGTAAAGTTCAGCGTGGCTTTTGGTCTCAGAATATTTTCGATTCACAGACCGTATAACACCCCTTGATTAGGTAGGCAAATGAGTACCACTAGACTGACGACAGTATTGTTCTTCGTTCAGTCTCCTCTCGGTCTCCGCACTTCATGACTGTCCGTGTGTGGGGTGCCTTATCTCGTAATGAGCACTCGTTTAAACAGTCGACCACAGTCGTGGTTGACATATTGTTATAGCGTAACAAGCCACGTTTCTATTCAATATTGTTTTTGCAGTAATCAGCTACCGAGTAGATTTTTTGTTCTGTTGGCATTGATTTGTAATTCAATAGTCAAGCTACTAAACGTAAGCTATTACTATTCCACTTGTGTGTTTCTAAGCCCTAGAGATAGGCTTAGGCTTATTCCCTAGAGTCAAGCTATGGAATAAGTCTTGGTCCACTGAAAGTTTAAATGATTATTGAATTTGTTAAAAAATGTAACAACAGAGGAGTTAAAACTTCGTCCACCACGCAGACCATTAGACATCCGCATTAGCGGATTAGCGGGCCATTTCGAAATTGTTATAAAATTCTCTGTTCTGTAGATTATTTTGCAATGTTTTTGGTTGCCATATTTATTGTAAAATATGTACATTTTATCCATTAGAAAGCAATAGGAAATCCTCTAAGAATATAATCGCCTACAAATTCCAGAACCTATGCTATTATGATCATCCCACACAATCTTTATTGTAAACAGGCGATGAAACTCATACCCCTGTTTATATGAACCCGAGGAGGAAAATGGGTCACCAGCCGGGTCAAACAACCCGCGACGACGCCTATCGATCCGAAACGCGATCACAAGCGCCTCTGACCTATCGAATGACAATAAACCCTTCCGTATAATGCCTTTAGTATTACTCGGGAGTATTGGGTTCCTGCGATCCTTTTTGAATTGGATGCGTTGTGTGCTTTAAGGACTTGATTGTGGAGGCACTGGGGTCTTTGAGTATCGGAAAATATCGACGTCATAAAATGTTATAGCAAGTCGTCTAAGTCTGTTGTTCGAAACCGTGTCATATAAAGGCCACAACGTACCCTACCACGCCCCGTTTCTAGACGGTTGATCAATAGAAAAAATAATTCAACAAATGTCAAACATCTGAATTCTGAACTGTTGTAGTATCGGTATCAAAATCAATGGATAGATCAATTGATGTTGATTTGTTTGATTTGATTGATTGATGATTATCATCTGTTCAGATATCAGAGGATAGCCTGTGAAAGGAACTAAGGCTCACTATTTGTTATTCGTTTCCACTATTTGTAAATCAATACTGATAGTAGATATGTGTTTCGATCTAGCGGGGCCACTCGAGCTAGACCTAAAAGACTAGTGGCAATGCTAATCCAGAGGTACATTCGCACAGGTTACGATCAGTGTTATTTTTATGTATTCCGAGATTAATACAACCGCGGGCCTCGCTGTATGGATGAGGCGCTTTTTTTTTGTAATATCTATTAAAATAGTTGAGGTACATTGGACCTTGTTAATAAATTCGTGAGGTACATTGAACAAATAAAGCATTGCAACTAGTTTTTTCGGTCTGGCTCGAGTGGCCCCGCTAGATCGAAACACATACAGTAGATCGTTGTAGGAGAATCTGTATTGGTGAGTTGTAACTAGGTTTTAAGGATAAACGCAGCGAGGACGCTGGTTACGTGAGTGGAGTTCGATTCTAATTAAAATTAATTATTTATCGATTTTCCTTCCTGCATCTAAATCAGTAGGTTAGCTAAATGTTATTCGAGAACATTATATCTAATTCGTTTGAAAAGTTCAAATCGGATTGCTTTAGGAATTTGGTGCCAACATTTTCTTAATTTTTAAAAAGCCTCTTTTTAATAAATAAGAAAATGCTTTTAGAATTCTCAATAATAAATACGAACAGATTCGGGTGTCTCATCAACTTTTTTTTTAATTACACATTACAACATTATTTCTTTATCTTTTAAAACGAAGATAAGATCAAGTTAGGGAGTCTATTATGTATAATTATAAAATATAGCAATTGTGCCGTTCTTCCGTTAAGGACCTCTCATTCAAGAACATATTGCAATACGGCCTCATGATTTTTAATGAAGCGATACGTACAAGGCCGCTCAGAATCGCTATCATTAACTGTAATCATTTAATGACAAAAGGATTCGGTGGAGCATGAAATTAAGAGGCATTTCACATATTATGCGAGATTTCCAAGATTTTGAGCGCCTAATTTACCATGATAAGAACGGGTTGAATGCCATTGAATACATTCAAAATATAGATCGATTCTTTTTGTTGACGTATTGTTTAAAACATTTACTAATACTACTTTGATTTTTTAGTAGCGATTAATCTCCCGTACCTTGTTTCTTGAAAATAACGAAACAGGTCATCTTTAGGCTCCTAATTTTCTTATTAAAAGTCATTAAATAGACACGAGAAAAATCCTAGATATCAGGCATATAAAACTGTTGACGTTTGGTTGACAGAATATCGATAATTAATCACACTGATTGTAAAAAAAATAAAGACTGTGACGATTTTTACGATTTATATCCGAAGTTTATCGCGAGTTTTTGCAAAGAAGAAAAGCAAATTACAAGAAACAATCTGTACCAAAATAAACTTTGTTTTATAAACAACCTAATTTTGTAGGTCAATTGGAAATATTTTTATTGATCACTTTTTTATTACAAAAAATACATCGCACAAAATTGCAATGAATTTGCGTTCGGAAATCAGTCGCGCGCCAGCGCGCCTCGGAGCAGGACCTGTGTCGATTTTTTCCGTGCTGCTCCCGAACACTAGAATACGTAATTACAAAATATACCACAACTGACAAGTTTTGATCCATGAGAGTTAATTTTTTTTAGTACGTTATATAATTTTATTATTGTACCTCATTGTACTGTAATTGCATTTTATTAACCGACTTCAAGAAAAGGAGGAGGTTAACAATTCGTCGGAGTCTTTTTTATGTATGTTCCCCGATTATTCGAAGACGCCTAGGCCGATTCGTGAAGTTATTTTTTTGTTGAAAAGAGTATACCTTCCAGGTGGTCCCATTGGCACCAAATCAGGATCTGATGATGGGATCCTATAAAAATCGAGGGCAACCATCAAACTTTATAGGGACCCAAAGTGTGTTTTATATATTTTCTAAAACTATATTGGTATTTGCGTCTGGTACTCATCATCTCATGTTGCTGAGCTGATGATGTAAATTATAACTCCTTAACTATTAAGAGTTGGTGGATAATTCTTTCAATATTACACAAAAATAGATAAGAAATAATTAAAGTTTAACAAAAACTGAAACGCAACTTCAACATTTTTAAGATTTGATGACATTTTAGGTGTTCATTTTTGAAGTCGGTTTTCAGTTTTTGTTATAATCACCATCGAACTAATATAAATGCGAAAGTTTGTGTGAGTGTATGTGTGTGTGTATGTATGTTTGGTACTCTTTCACGCAAAAACGACTAAATAGATTTTGATGAAATTTATTATGGGAGTTGCTGACATCCTGGATTAACACAAAGTCTCCTTATTTTTTAAATCAACCCCTAATGGGATAAAACCCCGCTTAATAGATTTTGATGAAATAGCAGATTTGATAAAATAAGAATACCTTTGACCCTGGGGACTCAAATGGAGTTTAAATCAACCCCTAAAGGCATGAAATATGGGATGAAAGTATATATACGAATTCAGATACCGCTGATCAAACTGATTTTGATGAAAGTTTAGCCCTAGGATCAGACAGAGGTTGTGATTTTTTTTACCCCAAAAAGCGATAAAATAGGGTTTGAAATTTTGATTTTTTATCTTTGATCTTTAGTGCTACATATTCTGTCTTATTTTTTTTTGTTCTCTCCCACTCACTGTTGCCTGAGACATTGGCTGAATAAAGTTTATTTTATTTATTTCTTTGAGTTCAAAATCAATATCTGGGTTGCCCCGTAATTTTCAACGCCAGATCTGGTGTCATAACTGAAAAGGTGGACGCCCTTTTTATTTTTCTTTGTTTTTGACCCGATTTACTTCAAAATCGATATCTGGGCTACCGAGTAGGTTCGGAAGGGCGGATATGGGGTCAAAACTAAAAAAATATTATATATTTAGGTGTAATATTTGTTAGGTAGTAATCTATGTAAATAAAATATATTATACTAGCTTTTACCCGCGGCTCCGCACGCGTATTTTGTAGGACTGAAGGGATTCTCTCTCAATGAAAAAATAATTACAACAAATATCTGTGTCACACAGACACTTGTCTTGGGGGGCGGGAACGAACCAGCGACCTCACGATTCATAGCCTACTCGGCCGCTGCGCCACATGCGCATGTAGAATATTCAAATTAAAATGACAGACCGGATCGACAAATCATAAACTTTTCCCTTCAATCCTACAATTTCAAGTATGTGGAGCTGCAAGTAAAAACTAGGTTATTATAAATAAATGCTCATAAACATAAAACTAATTGACTTATATGGCTTATTGACTTATATTAACTACTAGCTTTTGCCCGCGGCTTCGCACGCATGTTTTGTAGGGCCAACGGTAAAAACTTTTGATTTATCGATCCACCCTGTCGTTTTAGTCTAAATATTCTACAATGGGGCGATTTAGATATCGATTTTGAAATCAATCTGCCCAAAAACAAAGAAAAACAAAATGGCGGCCAGTTTTGACAGATTTGATATCGGTTTCGTCGTTTGGATCCACGGGGCGACCGCGATTTTGATTTTGAAGTCAATAGGCCCAAAAACAAAGAAAAACAAAATGGCGGTCACTTTTTTAGATTTCGACCCCGGATCACTAAATGATTTTAAAATGGTACACAATTCGTAAAATATTCAATATGACTCAGAAAATATGGTAATGCCATCTATTGATAAATTTGAAAATCACTTTCAGGCTATAAAGAACTCCCAACAATCGCACACACAGAACAAAAATATCCGTATCTTTTGATAGAGTTGGCCTATTTAAATAAAACAAAGTCAAAATGTTAATCCAAGATGTGGTCTACGATTTTCTATCCAGTTCCGTAAAATTACTATGGTGGTTTTCATTTGATACGTGGTGAAACATACAGACAGACAGACAAAAATTCTAAAAATGATAATAATGTGTTCTATTACTATTCCTGAACCCCCCAATTAGATTTTTTGGAAATCTCAGCAATGTACAGACGCGCGATATTTACATTCTTATTATATGTATTGATGATTTTTAGCGCCGTCATCACGAAATCCGTATGTTATTAGAATAGTTAGTTTTGTTGTTTCATATATATCATAACATCATCATAACTATACATACACGCCTGCAAATGGCTTCATCTATTTCGGAAAAACACGAAGATGTAATAATCATGATTGTGATATAAATCCGTTATTTTGTTTAAGAAAGTTGGTATCAATAACATTTCCACATATACGGAGGACAATTAAAAGCGTAATAGTAATGAAGCGTAAAAGATAAAAATTGAACCTAATTTTGTCAATGCCTTTTCGGGAAATATATATATAAATTTAATTTAATATTCCGCTATGTTGTAATAAGACTGGCTTGTTTTAGTATCCATCTACATATTCTATATAATAGTTTACAATATTACATTATGATAAATAATAAAATTAAAATTCGGATAACTCGAGTTCAGTGAAATGCGAAAGTATCAAAATGTTTTAGTCGCGCCATGATCCCTTATCTTCACTTTTTGTCGATTCGAACGAACTTCGTGAGTTATTTACCTAATCTGGAGCAGTCGCATTTTGTGAAATGGCTCTTAATAACGATCGTGCAATATGGCGGCGGACAATTACCCAAATTGTATGGGCAGTTCGAATGGCAACGTTTGTCCATAATGATAACGCGTCACGTAACGGACGCGCCGCACCACGCCGCGCCGTGTCCGGTGATGTCATTCAATGACGAGTGCGTCAGGTCTATCGACATTCCGGCTGCGGACAGCCTAACCTTGTGACATTTTTCCACTACCACCCACTACCACCACCTCAGAAGAACGCAGCGGAAATGTAATAGTGTGTCGATCTCACTATTGATGTCATTTGAATGAAGAACCACCGGAGGCCGAGCCGCCCGTGACTATCTACGACCTTTGCCCAACAACAGTGGGACTAATTAACACAAATCTGATATTATATCCAGCATATGTATGTATAGTCAGAAATATTTTATTTGGTGGGTTGAAATACTGTAGGTCAATGCACCACCAATGTCATCGGTTTGTTTTGTCTATCTTTAGCGTGTTCGTGTCGTCGCCTAGTTAGTTAGTCTAGATTTATCTGTCATCGCGTCTTTTAATACAATCTCGAAGGATTCGCCAATGTAATATAATCGTGGAATTTATATTTTTTGGCTGGCGTAGATCAGAATTATCTTACTTCAGAATACAAATATTTATTGGAATAAAACTGGTCAAACTGACCCGTGACCACCTTTCGAAACGTCGGGCATATAAATTAAAACCAAATCGTGATAGAATCCGTAAAAATAGTTTTATTCCAATGAATAACATTCGCGTAAACCTAAGAAATCATTATACAAATATTTACATACCCATTTGTTTGTGATGCGGTAATCGATCCTACGACCCGTCGCTACACAGCCAGAGGCTCTCATATAGAATACATAATAAGATTTCGTATTCTGGCCATGATGCCGTCACGATTCAAGACGACGGTCAGTCGAGGATGTCGATCGTCCCTAAAATGTCCCAGTTTCTTCAATGAACAAATTGTCCAAACCACGGATGTGTGCAATATACCATTAGATGATCAGGATGCGTTTGCTCACAAAATGATACTAATACACGAAACGTAAATAGGGATCTAGTACATACTTACCTAGAATATCTTCTAGTACTGTTGACATCTTAAAGTTGTGTAAATTATGTATGTTATTTGTAAAATTAATTATATGAATAAATGTTACTTTTTCTGCCATTTTCACCGTGTTAACATAACCGCTATTAATAGGGATACATAGAGCACAATATGTTGTTAAACATACGTAAATATACATAAGCTCGCGCATGTATTCCCGATGGGGTAGGCAGAGGCGCACTAGCGAACTAGAACACCCACATTTCGCCGAGCTTGCTCCGTCCCAGATGTGATAAGGGCGAGCCTATCGCCATATCGGGCGCAAATTCCAGACTCCGGGCTGATATGGAAACATTCAATATCACTTTGCCTGACTCGGGGATCGAATTCGTCAGGACGGTAGTCGTACCGAAATACAACTACGCCAGCGAGGCAGTCATTAATCAATCTTGTTAATAATATGAAAATTCATACAAGCCACAGATTACTCTAACGCGACCGAATACGTAAAACCTGTCTCCTTACTCTTGACCTTCGATTCGATTGTGATTTCGATTTGGTTTCATTTATTGACTTAAAATTCTACCGATATCGACATAAAAAAGTGCGCTAATGTTGCATTACATTCGAGTCACTGTAACTTGTTATTTGGTAATTTTTAACGTGACATTAATGCACTTTTTATCTCGATTTCGGTAGAATTTTGAGTTAATAGATAACCGAATCGAAATCAAGTTCGAATCGAGCGTCAGGAGTCAGCCCCCTGGTAAAACAAATCAAACTTAGGCACATTTTGCGTACTCATGGTTATCAGTCTAGCAAATAACAATAGTTTTGCCTGTTATAATCACTACAAAAACCACAAAACTTGTTTTGAAACACGTGATGTTAGTAAAATCAAAATAATCAAGTTCACCTACCGATGGTTATGTATGTTATTTAACTACCATTAGTATAATGTGCTCGCAAATATTTATACTGTATTTGTTTAGTTTACTGATTTAGCATAATACTGCAAAATTACTATTTAGTTTGTGTACATATACCTACTTGACTTTAGCTTTGAAGACTAAACTTGTGTTGATTACGAATCGAAATATCGTCAACCTAATTCTAATTTCAATACAGTTTGATCGCTTTATAAAGTTAGAAAAATATTTTTCTTCTACAAGTTTGAGCCCATTCTAAAATATATCTTTTCTACAAGTTTACAGAGCCTAAGTTTGTAAGTGGAAGAATGCCCCTCAGCTCCGTTTAGAATTTAGTTTTGTGGCGATTTATGTCTCATGTCGTATCAGTTTTTCTCACAAATTACATATAACAATAAAATAATATTCTGCCTGGTGGCTGCCTCGGTGGCGTGGTGGTATTTCGGTACGACTACGGTTCTGAGGTCTCGGGTTCGATCCCTGGGTCGGGCAAAGTGATATTGGATTTTTCCACATCAGCCCGGAGTCTGGAATTTGTGCCCGATATGGCGATACGCTCGCCCCCTATCACATCTGGGACGGAACTAAGCTCGGCGAAATGTGGGTATTCTAGTTCGCTAGTGCGCCTCTGCCTACCCTTTCGGGGATACAGGCGTGAGCTTATGTAATAAAATAATATGTTGATGTAGACTTTGAGCAAAGTGGACGTTCCCTGTCAAGCCAGCCCGTTTATGCTGTCAACTGTACAGTGTAGCTTTGCCACAAGAAGACTAAAAGGAAGAAATCTATTTTCTAGTACAAATAGCCGGCCATTAGTGAAGGCATAATGAGTAGTGCTTCGGCCCTAGCACTGCGGAATTCCACCGCGCCATCTGCTTACTGTCTCGCGTTGGCATTCCATACAAATCAACAAGATGTGTGGAAACTTATGGGGATCGTGACTAGAGACGACGTTTACTGTTCCACCCCGAGCCTAAATGCCTGAAGAATTTACAGTCTAAAATACTTTTCGGTTGCTGTGTCACCAATTTAAATTATTTTTATGCCTGAAGTACTACTAAACTTCTTTGTGGGCTTTGATGTTCTCGTTAAGACAATATAGCCTTTGATAAGTGGCGCAGTGGGCGAGTAGTCGGCTGTGAAACGAGAGGCCGCGGGTTCGTTTCCCGTACCGCGACAAATGTTTGTGTGGCCCACAGACATTTGTTTCCTGTCTGGTTGTTGTGAGACCGAAAGTCTCTCGTAGTTCCTGATGCCCACGACACAAGACATCTTAAAAAAGTATCTTAGTGTGGGGTCTATGTGTGTGAATGTTGGGTGTTATTTATTTATAGCTGAAAGTTACAGACGAAGCACCGATGGATCAGTAATTTAACGTGTTCATCAGCATTCAGTAGTTTAGGTCTCTGATGTGTTTTCTACGTTGAATGAGATTTCTAATGACCAAATCCCCTTTCCTTTATATTGGCAGTCAGATATCTACAAAGTTTTTTTTACCGGAAACTGTCTTGTTACTAGTACTATGACCCGCGTAGAACAATACCCCGACATACACTACTCGCTCTAATTAACCGCTTGTGATGTGCTATTTTTGTTCCCGATGTATCACGCGCGAGTTAGTTGCGGTCGCGAGCATCGCCGCGGTGTAATACTAGCTTAGGTGTTGGGTGTCTGCGTTTGTAGGAAGTTGTGGTTTGTTAAGACAACTGCAATATTAAAACATCAAAGAAAGGTATGGAATTGATACATTGCTGACAGATTTCAGAATCAACCCGTATCATCTTTTACGACACATCGGTATGAATGGAAAATAACCGACGGCTATTGATAGCATTTTTTTACACCCAACAGCCACACACACAGTCCTGACCCCACACTAACTTGTAACATGTATCATGGGTATCAGAAACTAGGAGAGACTTTCGGACTCATAACACCCAGATCCGAAACAAATATCTGTGGGCCACGCAGACATTTGTCTCGGTGCGGGAATCGAACCCGCGACCTCACGTTTCACAGTCGGCTACTCACCCGCTGCGCCACTGAGGCTGTCAATCTGTATCAAAGTATCTACAATCATATAAACGCCATACCTCAATAGGTTTAACACTTGATTTATTCTGAGATTACCAGTTTACTAGAGAGTTTTTTTTACTCGAGAGAGTGATGCACTGAACAAATCATTTTACTAACGTCCCAAGCGATAAACGTTTAAAGATGTCTCAACTCCCACTGTCTTTGTTTTATCTAACCTATATTAAAGTGATTCATATAATGACACCGCGAGATTGAGCCGATTCGCAATTTAATTGTTCATCACAAGTGGAACGCTGATGTCATCAAACTAAAATACCTATTACTACAGAAACTACGTATTCTATTAATAATCGAGCATTAGGTGAGGCGGAAAACGAAATTATTAACACAATAAAGTGCCACTCGACACAGTAAATTAAATAAAAACAAGCGTCGTACACGCGGCCTTCCCTCGGAGTTGGTAGGACGCCAATACTTGCTGTATACTGAGTAGCGATCGCCGACGATGGATACACTACCTGCGGTTTTTATTAGGAAAATATTTGGAAATATCTCTGAGGAAGGAAGATCCGATTCAAATTTTGTTAATTAAATATTACCGACAGTTGAATGAAATGAACTGTTTTCTTCCAAGAAACGTTATTAGTCATCTGACTTTAGTAAGAACTAATAGTAAACATTTATTCTTATAATTAATCAGTCAAGATCAAAAGACCAGCAATCGGGTCTGTGTTATTACACAAAATACGTGCGTAGCGTTTTTAGTAAACGCTGTCAGGTTGTTTGCCGTTGCAAGTTTTCTCAATTTTGTATAGTACATGCCACTAAAGAACATCAGTAATGCAAAGTAGGTCTGTTATGCTTGTAATGAGACGCCCCTAGAACGCTCGCACCGTCCTGAATGCACGCAGCTGAGTGACGAGCGCATCTGCACGCCCCCTCGCATTGTGCTGCTGTGCATCGTTGACCCACTGCGCCTGCTGTGCAATCTGAGGCATCACGCAGCCGTGTGAGTCTATGCTCATACACTTTGACACTACAGTCTACGGTATCAGTATTCGAAAAAATTATGACCTTTCAAATATCAATATAATCAATATAATGTCGATCTATGGGGGAAAATAATAATAATAAATACACCCAACAGTCACACACATAGTCCTGACCCCACACTAAGATCGAGTCTTGTGTCGTGGGTATCAGGAACTACGAGAGACTTTCGTCTCACAACACCCAGACCCGAAACAAATATCTGTGGGCCACACAGACATTTGTCTCGGTGCGGGAATCGAACCCACGACCTCACGTTTCACAGCCGGCTACTCGCCCGTTGCGCCACGGAGGCTGTCAAATGTCAAAATGAATTTCCTTTCCATCGATAATATTGATATCGGATAATTGTTGCTTACTTATACCCTTCTCAGCATCGAGGGCACAAACGTCGTTGTTGGAATCCTATCTATGCCCTTTACGTGGTGAATCACACGCAGATATAGTGTCTACAGCGCGGCCCCGTCGCGTCGGAGATTATGTAGCCAATCTAATTGGGGATTTACTTTGTTACCACCGACACGAACACGACACGATGGGGTATTGACGGAAGCGCGTGCGCCACAACGTCACCATTTTTTATAAATATCTGCGGATCATGAGTAGGTTTATGAATATGGCTACATCATCATCAACAGCCATAGGACGTCCACTGCTGGACATAGGCCTCCCCCAAATATTTCCATATGGACCTGTTGGAAGCAGCCTGCATCCAGCCACTTCCTGCTACCTTTATCAGGTCGTCGGCAATATTATATAAAATTACCTTTACTAAAGTATCTAGCAAAAAGGCAATGTTGCCAAGTGCATTAAAAATAATATAAGAATATGCCGATACTTTCGTAAATCCCGTAACTACTGTTTGCAAATTCCAGATATTAACTACAAGCTAATTCATAATTTATGAGGTCAAACACAATATCCCTTAAGTGTGTTATAGTCTATAAATAGAAATCAATTTAACAGTGTCTCAATTGTATGCATCTCGTTAATAAAAGTGTCAATAACATTCAATTCGAATGACGAATCGTCAATGATTCATCTGTTAAAAGTGCGGGCCAACATTGCATTTGTAAAGATAAAAATACTTGGGGACAGTAAATTCAATCTACTAGTTTGTAACTTCGATTCTAGCTCGAGCTATCGATTCGATAAATTCTCGTAGTAGTCTACAAGTCTAGATTGAAGTTAAGTTACACTTTTATTAAGTTATACTTTTGGCTTTTACGAGTTTATGGTTTTGTTACTTGAAAATAACCAAGTTGCCATGTTTGATATAATGTGACTCACACATTGGCCACAGATTTCTTAAATGCTGCATTTTAAGAATGTTTATTATAATGTCAGGGCAGTGTGTCTCTCGTGTCCTTTAAATCAGTTCGCGATACACATACACAATGTTGACATCGCACGTAACCACTCGAGTCGTCTGGAATCGCCGTGAATTGCGAATGAATTTGCATGTATTCGACTGGCTGGATGCCAGCGCGTTTGTCGCCAGTACGAATGGCTGAGACAAGTACCGGATCAACTTGTGTACTCGGGCTTATTCGTTAATTTATTATTTTTAATTTATAACTTTGAAATCTAGAGATATGTATCTAATAATGGAACTGATGAACGAAATACGTACAAAGTATAAAAAAATTACTGTTAAAATAATGATCTACTAAATCAGTGGCTCGACCATAAGGTTTTTTGACATTTCACGCTAGCGACTTCGTAAAATAGTTATATGAAAAACACCCGAACGCCTCTAGTGGTAGCGTGAGGGACTGACGTTTTTCATACAAAATATTTTACGTAGTCGCTACCGTGAAATTTCAAAAGAACTCATGGTCGAGCTACAGATCTAGCAATGTAAATTGTCAAGTAAAAGTCGGATTCTTTAATGGTCATGAATCCGCTTCTTAGCAATTCCCAAGCAGAAATAAAGCATTGAAACCGAGTTGATGGTATTTAACAAACGGCCTAACCCATTACCCTACTTAACATAAACTACTTCTGGTATAATAACAGTCTATTATCTGCCGTAAGCTAATTTCTAATTGATATATGTACACGGGCAACATCGGTGCCCCAAAAGCGATAGCTGGCATGGCAGAATATATATTGCACAGTACCCCTAGTACGAGTTTATGCTTATCGAAAACTATGATAGTTATCGTTAAAACTCCATACATTTGACTTGTATCGTCGCTTGCGGAAACTAGAATGAAATAAATAAATGTATAGAGATTTAACGATAACTAAGATAGTTTTCGAGAAGCATTAACTCGTACTAGGGGTACTGGTCTAGCGGAATGCCTTTCTTCGCAAGTAATTTCTGTTGTAAAACATTGTGGAGTCATGGAACGCGGTAACCTCTCGAAATGTACTAGTTTCGGAGTCGTTTCTCTGTGTGGTGCGGTCGTATGTCGACAGACGGCTGTGGCCAATTCTATTGTTACACTTCCTAGCAGATTCATAATAAGATACATTGCTCAACGACACCGCTGCAATTGCACCACGTGCCGGCATTATGATTGCGTTTTTAATTTGCATCACGCGTACATTTTCTGTAGTAACAAAAATAGACAAAGTATAAAACAGTTTTTGTCCCTGTTTTAGAAATACGGAAATTGTCGAAACACGTAACGCGATTAACGTAAATAGCGATTGGATTATGCAGTCTAGAAAATAGTTTTGTTACTGATTTCTTAAGTTTACGTGAATATTATACATTGAAATAAAACTATTCTTACGGATTCTATCACGATTAGGTTTTAATTATTATTCCCGACGTTTCGAAGGCTTTGCAGTCTTCGTTGTCACGGGTCAGACTCACTGTTAGTTTTGTTACGTTTTAATTCACTTGTCTATTATTAGAACCGTGAATCAAACTTGCTGAACTTTTAATAAAATTCACGTTAGAAAAACAGCAATCGATATTAGAGCAAGTCATGGCGTCCACACGTAACTTGGGGCAATGGGCCAGCTTGACCGGTTTGATACCACTGTCTCACAGAAAGACTAACGTAAAGTGGCAGCTTTTTGTCGCGTTTCGTTGGGTGAGTGAGATTTCCGGTGGCCCATTTCTGTCCCTTACTTTCCCAATCCCTTTTTCCCCTCCCCTTCCATTTCCTCCTTTTAGGTTGGCACTGCATGATTCTTTTTGTGTCTTGGGTGTCTATGCGCTGTGTAGATCACTTACCATCAGGTGACCCATCTGCTCGTTAGCCAGTCTCTGCTATAAAAAAAATGATTAAAGTTGTCGTGGTAGTGATAAATAAATTGCTTGCTTTCTTTCTTTCATGTGTTTCACTAGTCAGTACATACTTAAAGTTCCTTGAATTAATATTCTTACATGCACCCTCGAAGCTTACTTCATTCACTCATTAAAACAAGTTATCGATAAAGCAATTAATATCTATTCACAACAGACATACTAACTAGATGCATGTGGTCAAATAAATGTTTAAATAAGCAAACCATGATTTCTTGAATCTGAGTGCGATGGAAAAGGCCACATTCGTTTCCATGGCGACGTCGTCCAAAATTGTTGAAACGCATTCGTATGGTAAATTCCACCATCTTTATTTCTTGCGGTTTGCCGTTATCCAGGCTTAGTGCAAAGGTCTGACTTTCTGCTTACACTTTGTCCCATATTGAGCATCTTACATAAGAATGTTGACTCTCAAGTGTGCGTCTTACGCCCGTGTGGTCAAACGCTACTCAACTTTAACGGCTTCTTATATTGATTTTCGCCATACAATTTTTAAACGGCATAAGGCGACCTTAAGTATATGAGCATTCAGCTATTAGTATCATACACACGATCGGGCATACACATTAACGACAAACCTTAGGTACTCCTGCAAATTCTACCGTGGACTAGTAATAATAAAATCAACTAGGCAAGCTTGTCTAGTCGTAACCGACATTTCGTGTCTTAATTAGTATATTTTTTGCTAGTTTCGAGGCGGGGCTCGTCGGTCCCGTGATATATTGCCAATGTTCGGCTTATATGGAATGTAGGAACGTTGTCGATTGACGGCCCGCTGACTCACGCGTCCTTGCCAACGCGTTCATAAGGCTTCTATGGATGGACTCGCGTCACCTTTTTATGTATTATATCTTTTTAGCTTTTAGCCAATAATAATTATTTCGCTCCTATTGAGGAGAACATTCTCCGGTCATCAGATTGAAAGATATATGCGGTTATGAAAATTTTTATCTTAAAAAAATAGTTTTAGAAGTAATTTATTACCTAGTGTAGTGTAATTGATAATATTTTTTATATACCATTTCCTAATAGTAAGTGGTTTTATTGGACTATAGATTACTAATCTTGTCTAACTAAATTACTGATAAAATGTACTAAGTTATCAATGTGTTCTACTATAACTCGCATTGTGAATAATTAAATGTGTCAGTGAAATTGAAGCTTTCTATAGATAAAAAATATTTCTTGTGGTAAATTACTCCATAGCCCGCCCCGTAGATCAACATGCAGCCCAACAATTGTTTTTGCTGGGTCAGTTGAACAAGTCGCTGATGGTAGAAGCGTGCAATAGTTTATTGAAGAAGGATGCTAACAGACCCATTGTTTTCCTTAAACGTGAGCAATTCCTGTGACATGAATGGATGGTACTGACTATTCAACCAAGTGATCCACCTGCTTATTTGACTAACTGCTATACAGAATATACATTAACATAAGCTCACGCCTGTATCCCCGAAGAGTTAGGCAAAGGCGTACTAGTGAACTTATTTCGCCGAGCTTAGTTCCGTCCCAAATGTGATAGGGGGCGAGCCTATCGCCATATCGGGCACAAATTCCAGACTCCGAGCTGATATGAGAAAATCCAATATCACTTATTCCATTATACACGAACCTGAGGCCTCAGGACGGTAGTCGTACCGTAATACAACCACGCCACCGAGGCAGTTATACAGAATATAAATGTGATCAACATTCACCACCACGCTGTTAGCTACAAAAGTGGGCGATCACACACAGACTGTCTCTCTCACCGCACACCCGTCTGTGTAGTCTAGAATCTAGAATAACACGTGTCTGGTATAAGACAATGGGTGCGTTAGTTCACCGCCGTGTTTAGGCGAGTCGTCGCGTAGGCGTGACGTGTTTACGGGCTCGGCTGGCAACGAAGCGCCCGTGCTTGTAGTCTCCGTCGATTAAACACTTCGTTCTAAAGCCCGTCAGCGACCCTAGTACGGGTTTGTTTTGAGAGGACAACCATGATAATTTTTACTATCGGTACATTTATTTTGTTGCTATAATAGTCAATCAAACTGTCCAAATTTGTAATCAGTGTACTGTTTTAATCTTGGATACACTTAAATCGCAACATATGAAGATGGGGTAACAATGCCTCAAGACGCATACAAAAACAAAGACTGAATTTATTCTATCGGATACGAGCGGCGTGTAAGACTTTCGGGTCTGATGAATGATCCATGAAGGACCATATACAAGTACATAATGTTTTTATTCTAACGGGTCCTGTGAAATCATGTGTATTGTAGGCAGTGACATGCACAGGCGTTTAGATAAGGGTAGACAAAAAACTTGCATAATTTCTTCAATTTATTCTTGCTCTACTTTAACTATCATGGTCATTCTCGTGTCGATTTAAAATAATACACCCAGCGCTGTTTGTAAAACTCTTTTTGGTGACCATTTTTTTCGTTCATTATGTAATTTTAGCAAATTGTCAGGGTAGATAATGTATTTTTGTCTATATGAAATGCACGCCACTGATTGTAGGCCTAATGATATTTTTCCAGGTTCCAAACCATAAAATTGTTTCATAAAAGACTGAGTCATGGCTGTCATACGATACATTCATTAATACTTTAAAAAATAGGCGTAAAACGATCTCCTGTAATCCGCTTCAATTAAAATTGTGGTCGTGTGCGTCGCTGATTGCAATTAACGTAGCGATGGGTTGTCCGAGTAAGGTGACGTCATGTAAGTGGTGCCAACATTAGCCTCTAAACTGCTAGTATCGGTAGCAGTAGGAATATGATAAATATCGCTCGTTATTTGAACATAGTCAGAAAAGAGAAATAAAATTTTGAGTGGTAAAGCTACGCTGTAGACAGTAATCTGTCTACAGCACGAGTGGGCCGGTTTTGATACAGAGAACCGACGTAAAGTGGCAGCTGGCTGTCGCGTTTCCGAATCCTTTTTTGCTTCCCTTCCATTTCTTCCTTTTAGGTTGGCAACGCACCCATGATTCTTTTTGTGTCTATGGGCGGTGGAGTTCACTTACCATCAGGTAACCCATCCTCTCGTTTGCCAGTCTCTGCTATAAAAGAAGTGATACGTCAACATTCCAATCAAAATCACCCAGAATGGAGAAACTTCAGAGTAACGTAGACTGTAAAATTACTGTAGCAAACAACAATAACGTGCCAAAATAGTATCCGAAATGGGCAAGAAATAAAATCTCTATAAATAACGAACTTGATCATCATTGATATCCCACTGATTATTCTAAAATCCGTATGAGTACTCGCGTGTTTGAGCTTTGCATTTGGCACCGTCGTCTCGGGAAGCAGTCTCGATTCCCGTCTCCCATCCCTCCGACATTAGTTCCCATTAGTTAAGCTAAAAGCGCCAGATGCATTATCATACGCAACGGATGCGCCCAGATGCGATTTTGCATCTGCAATTCTCAATAATGAGAGCAATCATACTCGACAGTCAGATCGAGTGAGTCAGATAGTTTTATACAAAGGGATTATAAAGATGCGTCGATGACGTGTTTATATTGTATTTCTTCATTAGTTCTGTACTGTATACTCGGAATGCGGTGTGAACTATGCAAAAAACAATAAACAGTTGAATGCCGGCGCAGAGTGGCGCGGCGTGGCAGTGGTCGCGCCGGCCCCCGCGCCATGCCGCGCGGGTTCAAGGCGATACGACCATTGTTGCTCCCACATTCTCGCGACTCTGCAGCCTATATTTTACTTGAGCCTGTTTTGTATGCATGAGAATTGCGTGTGCTACCGAAAATAACCATCGGAACGTCAAAAATAGCTCTTTAACAAACATGGAAGTTAGCGATTGTTTGCAAAACGATAACATCAAGTTTTAATGATCCATGACATCACTGATGCTATCATGAGTGGCCCGGATTGGTCATTCTTGAAGCGCTCAAGTCGTGACTTAATCATGACCTAATTGCCATGGCAAATAGGTACGAACCGTTGTAAATACATCGTAATAGTCTGTGCCAGATATATTTGGAGTAAACAGTTCAAAAGCAATTTGTATGACATTTTCTTTGTAATGATATCGATAGCGAAGCATGCTGACCTACTCATATCTTTAAAAAGTATAACATGATATTCAAATGAAAACCATGATGAATAAGTTGAAAACTATCAACCTCCGCACAAGAGTGCCGTCCACAGGCCCACAGTCCAGTGTCCAGATGTGATCTAGTTCGCGCGCGAGTCGAGCATGCCGAGTGCATTGTGGAGAGCGGAGCGCCCGCGGTATAAATAGCATGTACACCACCTCGCAAAGGTTAAGCCCCGAATTAGACGGGCCAAACTTAACTCTCACTTATTTTTGCTACACGCCCCCGCCGCCCGCAGACCGTACGCCGCCTGTTGCGGCTGATCGTTCACCCATCATACCGCGACGCGAAATGTTCGAAGGTCCAAAAAACCCTTTCGTTCCCCTGCTTTCCTATAGAATGTAGACAGCTCGGCTGTGCTCATGAGTTTGTCGATATCCGTGGTGATGGTGATCATTTATCATCAGTTGGGTCGTGCGCTCCTCTGTCAAAAATTGCGATATGAAGAACAAGGTCGTTGGTCATCAAGCAAACTCACGCGGAATAGTCATCATAATGAATGATTAACTAATTGCTGAGTCACACACACGTTGCTGTATTAATTATTATGATGACATAATACAGGTAATGTCAATTGAGCTATTCGTTTGCTAAGTAATCATAACAAAGGTCACTTAAAATTGATAACTATGAACTTGTCTAATGATGGCCTTTTAATCGCTCATAATTATGAACACAAAAATATCACCTTATCATTTCTTGACGTCACTTAATAACTCGAATATGTCGATTTCTTTTTATTCGATATATTTATTTACGCAATAAACACTCGGACGGTTCGATGCGAGTAAACACGAGTTAGTGAAATTGCCATAAATTATGCCGTTTCCGGTGTTAATGCATCCGCCTCGGTTCGCGGTGTTGGAATCTTCGCATACATGATACACCGCGCCTCTGTACACCAACTATACACTCTGAATTATTAACGCAACACTAAATTATTTATGGTTTTACGATCAATATTTGTGTGTTTGTTTTGCTTTATTTCTGCTATATGTTGCGAAACAATGATCATGGTATGAAATGCTTCATAAATTTTATATTAATTGCGACACGTAACTATGCGTTTTGTAAGTAGAGGTAATTACGATTCTAAAAATTCAACGTGCCTAGGGTCGGCTGTTATTGAGTTTTACATACTTATTAAGTTGCGAAAGCGTTCTCTGAGGTTTTTTATGGAATAACTAGTTTCAGATTTTTGACGTCAGATGGCTTTTTATATTTTATACATAAATCATTTCATTATATTAACGCCCGAATACTGGAACGCTACTCAACTTTACCGGCTTCTTACATTGACTTTCGCCTTACAATTTTGACAGATAAGACGGCCTTAAACGATCTTAAGTGTATGAGTGTTCGGCGGTAAGGCGAGCGAATTTGTACAAAAACTTACCCTAGGCACACTATTCCCAAATACCCATTCGCAATCTTGACGTGATCCTACTCTACTGCATAAAAACCACAAAAAAAAGACTTCTCTGCTAATGGACTGCGCTAATGTAGGTCAGGACCTGCTGCCATTATATATCCCCTGATACCATCAGCCAAAGCTTATGATGAACATTATAGGTACATGAAATTCATGTACAAGAATACGTACGTCGTACTCTCATACTTTATCTACCAGTGTTTAATAACGGCTACGTATTCGTCATCGCTCTAGTATATTGTAAACACGAAAATATTCCACACAAAAGTGTGGAAGCTGTTTGTTTATGACTGTGTCACCACTCACCAGTCGCCACAAGGTACTAGCGAGTAGCGACGTCACGTCGTGGAACAATAGCGTATCCATTTAATACTTGGCGTCTTAATGATTATACCGGTATGAGCTTCTGATGGACTATTATGGTTCTTTTCGGATAAAATAATTGTAAGTCGACGTTACAAGGTTGATGTAAAATACATAGATTGCCCAATTTATACGGTGAATGATTTTACTTTCTACGCCTCGGTGGCGTAGTTGTATTACGGTATGACTACCGTCCTGAAGTCTCGGGTTCGATCCCCGGGTCGGGCAAAGTGATATTGGATTTTCTCATATCAGCCCGGAGTCGGGAATTTGTGCCCGATATGGCGATAGGCTCGCCCCCTATCACATCTGCTTATGTTGTATGTGATTTTACTTGGATGTATTGAGTTCATTCACCGAACGAACCGTACCATCGAGTTACCGTCTCCGCACTAATTTCACATTAGTAACTAATTTCTTACTTGCCATAAAACTGACGACTTTTGTAGTGAAAAGTTCATCAATTTTCTAAATGTGGTTTCAATACAAATCCTCTATGTATTGGTGTCAAAAGGAAATCGCCCGCGTAGATTTACATTTTTCTTGCAGCTGCGACATCGATTGAAATTCAAGTAATGGTGATGATGCAGGTGTTAATGTTCGCAGCTTATCGTAAAACAAATTATTTGAAAAATATTTATTTTCCATCTAAACTTTCGACAACACTGGCCCGAGATAATAGTTCGTAAACGAAATTCCACGTACAAATTTCGTATGCCTTTCTCAGAAACATTGCCGAAATAGGTACATAATTACACCGTTGTTCTGTGAAAGATCAAACTGCTCGTGTGTTTTACGACACGATTAATGTTCGCATTGTAGGCGTGTCTATCGACACGTGTTATTTGTCGTAAAAAGTATCGCTCGCTGACAGGCGGGAGTTTTACATCATTTAGGGCTACCATTACTTATAATTTATTTTTATAACAAGGCCGGTTTACAAGCAAGTGGCTGATGGTGATCTTCGCTGTACAGAAACGTTAACAATATCAAAATTAGTATGGATGTGTTGCTAACCTCTGATACCCAGACTAACGGCCGGTTTCAATAAACAATCTCAGTTCGAATGTGCAGTTATATTACAAAAATTAGAGATAAGAACACAATTTGAACATGATTCCGTCAAATGACGTGATTTGATTGGTTCATAATCGCGATCTATCTGCACTCTAAACTGAGATCTTTTATTGAAACCGGCCGTAAATTCAAACTACCATCGGTAATATTTCAGGAAAATATCCCATATATTTCGTTGCAATTACTAAATGTATCTATTGCGTTTTGTGATTGAGTCAGTAGAAAAGCCGATTACAGTGAACTGGACAAAACAGACTTCGTAAATATTTTGAACACTGAAAGCTATTTTAGGACAAACTCGTCCATGTCAAGCTTAATTTATTTATCAAAATTTCACACAAAACGTGACTAAAATGTCATCTGTTTGCAATACGGTTTGAGGCGTCTGTTGTTTATTTAGATTGTGGCTATAATTGTGTCGTTTCAACCGCTATTAATTGATATAACTCCATAAAAATATTAACAGGGGCTTTATCAGCTTTAAATTGGGCATCTTTTATATTTACCACTTTTGATGTCTTTTGCGTGAAATAAATTGTTGGTTTCGACTGTATTTTTAAATAGACGAGTTAAATCAACTGTCTTCAAAGTAGATGATTGATGATCATACGTATAATCAAAAGAAGCTACGTTGCAGAATACATTAGCCTCCTTTTAAGTACTGTCTGGGACTCAAGACTTGCAATGTCAAACACCCACGTCAATTAACGATTGTTTAGGCTATAATGCTTTACATCGCTCCCTTGATATCATCACTCTCATATCATGGGGCCGTTCCATAACCTCGTGAATATGTTTAATTTGTCTTTTGTTACGAATTGTACCTGATTGTGTTTGTTTATGCATTCCAGGTAACGGCACGATAGACTTCCCAGAGTTCCTCACAATGATGGCGCGCAAGATGAAGGACACCGACAGCGAGGAGGAGATCCGCGAGGCGTTCCGCGTGTTCGACAAGGACGGCAACGGGTTCATATCGGCCGCCGAGCTGCGCCACGTGATGACCAACCTCGGCGAGAAGCTCACCGATGAGGAAGTAGACGAGATGATCCGCGAGGCCGACATCGACGGCGACGGCCAGGTCAATTACGAGGGTGAGTCAAACTACACATATTACATGTTTTATTGTGTTTGTCTGATGATACGTAGTGGAGCAAAATGACACGAGCCCGGTTCCGATTGCTGGATTTTAGTAATGCGCTTGAGTTTATCGATTTAGAAAATTCGCTAGTTCATGGTGATCGAGGAAAATTAATCGCAGAAGTTTCTGAAAAATATGTTAAGGCCTCTTGGTCATAGGTCGCGGGGCTGAATAAAAATCTAACGTCTCATTAAATTATTTGAAAAAAACATTGGATTTCGCAAATTCTCGCGTACCCGTATTATTTTCTGGATATACTGCAATACAATAAAGAAACAAAATGGATACTTCCTGTTGATTCATTTTTGTTAAAATCAAATCAAGCGTGACCACAGATTTGAATTACAATACTGACCTAGTAAAATAAAATTTATATTTTTCGGTCTGTGGTCTCGTCAAATATGGCGCTCGAAAATGCTAATGAATAATGGTGTATCATTGTTATAATGCTCTCGAGCGTGACTTAACGTATTTCGTAAATTGCAAGATTCATTCGTCGCGTCGCGTATAACTTGAATGTTAACAATAGCTCGATCCCCCGAATGTACAGCTTTCAAAGCTTTCTGTGCGTGTTACAGTGGCGCCACTAGCAAGCTTATGAGAGCAGTCGGATAAATCATGAATAATATATAAAATTTGGTCGTAAGATTATTTTCTAAACGACTCACTTATACTGTCAAGCTGTATATCGATTCGTGCGACGAATATTATATTCCGCGGCTCGTAGTTCGGTGGCGCGGCGCGGCGCTGGGCGAGCGCGGTGACTCGTCGCGAAACGTCCGCGTGTACTCGTGTCCGTTTTGCTCCACTTACACGCGTTTGGAAAGCCGCCATTATTGCACCAGCCCTGCTTTCTTCGGGCGTATTTCACACCCAACCTCTTATAGTATACGTTTATTACTCCATGTTCCCCGTCAGACGGGACTTGCGAGCTTCTTTGCAAAAGTTATTCATTTATAAAGTGTGTGAAACACGTTTGGAAATGCAGATTTGTCTATACATTTTGGAATCAAATTTGCTTACTATATAACTGAGTTAGGGTACTATGTTTACACACAGATGCCAAAAAATAATTGAAGTCAATATGTGTGATTTTAGTGAAGGGAAAGTGAATCTTTGGGGCGCACACTTTCTAATTTTCTTGATGTTTAGTATTTTGTGTGCACAACAAAAATTCATTATAGTTTACTTATAATCGTATAGACGTGAATACACACTTTTACACTTATACCACCCTCTATATGTGAATAATATAACGGTGCCGGTAACCGGCGGCATACACGCCCAGCATGTAGTATTGACCACCCCACACTAACACACTATAACTGACTCACTTTGGATATGTTCCTCACATAACAACTCGCGGGTTTAAGCACATTTACGTACACGACGACGTTATGAAAGCGAAGCGTTATTGACCCATTAGTTAGTGCTAGTGGTGAAGGTGTTTGTCGATGGCGTGTGTAACTGTACTTGTGTAGTTGTACACTTGGGTAGAGTGTCGGGACCCGGGCCGTCCGCCGCGCCGCGCCGCGCCGCCAGTGGAGTGTAGTGTGTACACTGTACAGACTACAGAGTGATGCGACCGAGCGTTCTCTCTCTTGCAGACTTCCATGCACTCGCCCAAATGATATTCGGTCGCGGCGACGGCAGCCGTTAGCGCACGGCCCGCCGGCACGCTTGTCGTAGTAGTACACTTACTAACCGTGTCAAAACACTCTGCGATAACGCGAACGCTGTGGTCTCGAAACGGTTTCCCCTAGTAGTGTGTAGCGCCGGGCGGCGGCGGACCGCGGACCGCGGCCGGCGGCGAGCGTGCTCGGACCATAGGTATTACCCTGTGTTAATCTGAATGGTTTGCTGCTCGTCTGCTCGTCATTAACCGCTCCCTCGCACTCTCGTTGGGTCTCACACTTGTCTGTCGAACGTGCATATGTTTAACTCACGGCCCGCCGACGCGGATCGGATGCAACTTTGTGCCGTTCGTAACGGCAGACAAAATTGCACTCGAGCCTCGCGCGGCGAGAGCGTTCAATACTTTCTTGTTGATTGGTTGGTGCATGCGTCTAATGTTTGTATAGAAGTTTTTCTAATCGGAAATACCACCTGTCAATCGGCGCGGCGCGGCGACGAGCAGCACCATGGTCGGTGGTCGATGGTCGAGCGAGAGAGTAGAGACGAGAGGGTGGGTGGTATTTCGCACGCTCCCCGTAGTGGCATGGTCGTGGGTGCGAGAGGGGCGCGGCCGCGGGCGCCGCTGTCGCACCGCACTACACTCTAGTTGGTTCCGTGTCTGATTACTGATTACTGATAGCGGTTACGTCTTTATTAGTGCATCTCTTATTTTCTGTCGGTCACTTGGTTGTGTTTTAATATTCTCTGTGTTAACATTACGTTGTGTGCTT
This sequence comes from Clanis bilineata, assembly GCA_036417725.1. NCBI lineage: Eukaryota > Metazoa > Arthropoda > Insecta > Lepidoptera > Sphingidae > Clanis > Clanis bilineata. The sequence continues at coordinate 603,683 of CM071159.1, forward strand.
TAGTACATTGACGTCATCACTGATGCGTGCCTTTTTGTTTGTTTTCAGAATTCGTCACCATGATGACGTCGAAGTGAGCCGCCGGCTAGTGTGTGTGTAAAAAGCAGAGAATTTAAATATACATTTTGTTTCATGACACACAATATTACCATCGTATTGGACCTGCATTTCTCTAGTGTTTGCGATATAAATTAATATTGTCATCGTTTCAGTTTATCGAAGTAAGGCGCGGCGCGGCCCGCCTCCGCCTCCTCTTTTTATTTAGATTTAAAGTATTCCGTTAATTTAACGTTATGTAAGAAAGTGTTTTAATTGTAACTGTACTGGTAACTGTAGCGGTACAAAGGGAAACGAATAGGCGTGCGTCGCAATGTGATGGTATAAGGTGTCGATTCGCGGTCCGTGTCGTCGTTCGGCTCATATTATTTATATAAAGTGTATATTTCGGCGGGCGGGGGGTCTCGGCCCGGTCTGTATAATTATGTATGTGTGCGTGCGTGCCTCTTGTTTGCGTCGCGCCCTAGTGTATGCGGTGCTAGCGTCCGCACCTTTCCGATACATTTTAATGTAAATTTTTTTCAAGTATGAGATATTTATAAAGTACGTGAGGAAATAAAATTTGAAAATCCAAAAAAATGCAGCGGTGCCGTGTGTCGGCGGCGTCGTGTCGTGACATCGTGCCGTGTCGTGTCGTGTCCGTCACGGGCCCGGCGCGAGTCCGCGCGGCGCCTCGCCTCTACTGATTACTCCCTGTACATTGATCATAATAAATGTTTAAATTTAACTAACTCAGTAAACGAATAAATTAGATTTATCGGTACTGCATTAATTGTATGTGTAAATGACTTGATAAATATTATATTTCTATTGTTGGTGAAACTAATTCTATCAAAATGGTAAAGTAATCCGCTCTGTTATTCTCTTACCACGTTTGATTCACTCTGTTATTAAATTTTACAAAAGACATACTGAAAATAAATGTTTCTTCATTTTTAGGTCAATAATCATCGGTGTTTCATTTTGCGCCCGTTGTGTTGTCCCCTCGCGTCGCTCTAGTGTGTGTCACTTGTCAATTGTCGCCTGTCACCTGTCACCTGTCACCTGTAGCGTGTCATCCTCTAGGCCTTAGAGACTTGTCCCTCCTGTGCATTGTCACCAGTCACCAGTCATCACTCGGTCACTACTCACTCCCTACCTCTCCAATCGATGTCACATTGCCACATTGTCTATGAATAAGTTATTTTATTTTAATGTAATGTAAGGATATTTGATTTATTTGTAAAAATAATTAATTATACGTCGCAAAACTATGTTTTATTATCGAAATGATATGATCCAGACACAATACCTGATTAAAGACATACATAGATAAATGTGGGTGTTCTAGTTCCCGGGGGCGCCTCTGCCTACCTCTTCGGGGATACAGACGTGAGCTTATGTTTATATTATAGATACTTCACACTATAGATTTGATAGTTGCATTTCCTTTTTATTAAAATATTATTATTGTACGGGCTGATACGGTGCCCAGTACAGTTCTCGGTTGATAGGTATTGATAGATGTAAATGATAGTCCGAGATGGTAAAGATTAATATATTGTAAAACTGATTTTGATATGATAGATGATAGAAATACAAATATGATAGAAATGAGCACGCACGACCTAACACCGTCGATTTGATTTGCGAACTGGTTTCTTTGTGTGAATTATAATTGCTAGTGCTGGCGTAAAGTGCTGACGCCGCAAAGTATAATATGTACAAGTGCTAGCTCGTACAATTATTTTTAAAATATTCACAAATATATTAAGAATTTAGATAAATCACAGTTTTGACTATTTGCTTCTTTAATAGTAAAAACTATACACATATAGATTTTCTTATAAAATATCCATCTTGCACATTCTACTTACGTAAGTGGTAAAAGTTCTGTTAGATCATAATATTATGAATGGTAATTTGTAAATAATAAATCTTTATACGAACATATATTTAATTATACAAAATCGAAAAGGTGCTAACAAATTATTACAAAATTGGTTGACTAGTACACATTTGGAAATTAACGATAAAGTAACAAATTGTGACATTATTAGAAGTGATTTACTCTAGGACCCAACTCGTGGAAAAGACTACACGGCGCGATGACTACTCGCCTCAAAAAAAAATCAACAGTGTGAAGTCTCAAATCTAAGGGAACAAAGAAGAGTGAGGTCCCATACTCCCGCTTTGCAAATTTCGACATGTACTTGGAATTAAAAAACCTTAAACGTGCGTGTTTTGTGGCTAATTTAAATAGTCTTAACTAGACTGATGTAGATGATTTTAAAAGGAACGTAAGCAAAGTTTTTTAGTTGTCAAATGTATTATGGATAAAACTTATTTCATTTATACTACATCATAAAATGCACATAGAGAAAAAAATTGATTTCTAAATTAATTTACTCTGCTACAGTTATGAGATCAGAAACAAATCTTTGTTTTATAAATGTTTCCATTGGTTTAGACTTTAATCGCTGTCCTTTCTTCCCTCGATAATAAAATTATTCTAGTCAAGTAGTTTACTTTATACAAATCTACTAAAAAGACAATGGCGTTTCTGGCGAATGGAATTGTGTTGCGTGCAGACTTCTATGTATACTACTAGACTGTCTGTTCAGTACATAGAATTTGCGCACTAAGTTTCCGTCAATTGACCGTAACCCATAGAGCTCTGCTTTTTCGCTTAACCGTCAAATGTCGAAACACTCCTGGCATGTGCTACAATTTTACTTTGACAAAATAATATAGAGGACGAAGCATAACTACGAAAAAATTAAGTATTCCTAATGTATGTATGTAACGAAACCAAAATGGCGACTTTACTAAAGAAAGACCTATTATTATTTAGTCTTTCAGTAGTATACATAGAAGTGTATGGTTGCGTGTAATGCCGTGTACACACCCACCGAACGAAATATCGCGAATCTATGCCTGTTGCATTCACACATTAGCGAAAGTTTGTTTTTATGAACGCAACAGGCGCAGATTGGCGAACGTTCGTTCGGTTGGTGTGTACACGTCTTAAAACGGACTCTAATATTCCGGTTGCGGTCAAGTAGTCTTACAGTCAGTTTCAATAAACGATCTCAGTTTAGAGTGCATATATGTAGATCGCGATAATGAACCAATCAAATCAAGTCATTTGACAGTCATATTCAAACTGTGTTCTTATTGGTTAATTTTTGTAATCTGCACATTCGAACTGAGATTGTTTATTGAAACCGGCGGTATACAGTTGCGGATCTACGCCCTGGCCGTCTCAGCACTATCTGCGTCGGAGGCCTCTGCGATGTTCTGCAGCGCGAGCGCGAGCGTGCGCGCGGGGCGGCCCGTCATGCGGCGCGCGTGCAGGTACGGCGGCGCGGGCGCGTGCGCGAGCTTGCCCACGCCCGTGATGTCCATGTGCACCCAGTCGCAACACACGAACTTCTGACCGATGGGGAAGTTATGCATATAAAGGCGGATTCTTTGCTCATGATTTCTCATATACAAAACATGATTTCGCTAGACATTCTTGTCTATGGTATATTGTTCCATGAGTAGGAGACAACTTGTGTCTAAACATGGTTTCGCTAACAACACACAGTCTCACGCCGCGTCTTCTGCACTAAAACATGCATTTTTTTATCTATGGTCCATTGTTCTACGAGCAGGTGACAGCTAAAATCGCTGTTTTGCATATTTGTTTTTAGGGTGTTTTGTGTAATGTTTTAGTGCAGGAGACCCGGCTTTAAGCCGTGTCTTCAAAACATGGTTTCATTACACGTTTTTATCTAAGGTCTATTCTATGAACAGGAGACAACTAAAATCATTGTTTTGAGTATGTTTCGAGAAAAAAACAGGAGCAGAAGACGCGCCTTTAACCATACAGTAATCGCGTCTTGTAAAGGTATATGTGGGTACGGGAACTACGAGAGATCCAAAAAATAGATGTCTCGGTGCGTGGCTCAAAGTAGGTTTTTGCTTCACATGCATACATTTACTATAGACATAAATAAATTGCCTGAAAATCGAAATATATCACAAAGTAATAGTGTCCGACTGAAGGTCAATTTTTGGCCGAAGCCGATCAATCGGCTTTTGCCACAGGCTTCGGCCGAAGGGACGCCGAAGGTTCGGTCAGACACTGAACTTATCACAAACCACTACATTATAAGTAACCAAATATTCACATACCCTCCGGAAGATCCCCCTACACGCACACATACCGGCAAAGGGGGACCTACGTATCAAATAGCGAAAGTCCTCTCCTTTGCCGGGCACACCCCACAGAACACACACTCCACTCTACAGCGAGACAAATCACCACTACCACGGCAGAACACAGGAGAAAAAAAAAAAAAAAAAAAAAATTCACATACCTGTAGAAACGCTGCGCCGAGACAAGGCGTGGCTCTACCGGCGCCCTTGTTACGTAAATCAACTGACGGGTCATCTGAAAAAAAAACACTAGCGCTCATTTGCTATACTAAATAGTATAGCAAATATAATAATAATATATATATATATTTTTATATCACAGACTGGCGAACGAGCGGATGGATCACCTGATAGTAAGTGATCGCCACCGCCCATAGACACCTAAGACACAAAAAGAATCATGGGTGCGTTGCCAACCTACAGGGAGGGAAATAGGGATTGGGAAAGAGAAGGGGGAAATTGGGCCACCGGAAATCTTACTCACCGATCGAAACGCGACAGCAAGCTGCCACTTGACGACAGTTTTCTGTGAGACGTGGTATCAAACCGGTCGAGCCGGTCCATTCGTGCTGTAGACTTAATTGTCTACAGCGTGGCTATACCACTCAAACGAATATTGCACAGTCATCCTGACGGCCATCACATCGAAGTGTCTAGTGATATAAAGGTATATTCACATATACCTTTATATCACTAGACACTTTACATTAGGTGTTACATTACTGGTGATCTGTGCGGTGTAGTAGCTCCAGAGCGGGAACCTCCAGGGTCGGTCCCCGGCGACCGCGCCGGCGGCCCGCACGAGGCGCCACGCCGACTCCGAGTTGGTGAAGCAGCCGAACGCGCCGCCGCCCGTCGCCAGCAGCACGCCGTCTGCCACGGACCGCCACATGTTGAGTTGTACAGTGGTGGGCAGATACCACTGTCTCATGGCGGGTACTCACCGACCGAACGTAGCCGAAAGAACGTTCGCGAAGGTCCATCGGCGATGGGGACCGAACGTTCCCGATTCGCGAATGATCGGGAACGTTCGGTCTCCATTGCCGATGGCCCTTCGCGAACTGTTCTCTAACCACCATAATGGCGGGTACACACCAACCGAACGAAGGCGGAAGAACGTTCGTGATCATTCGCGAATCTTCGCTGTCGTATTTTTTTTTTATTTATCGAGGATAACAAACAATTACATAAGAACAGTCGTTGCTTAGTATTAACGTAAGAATTAAACTATGTATATAGGGCCTTACTTATAAAAACAGTTTAACTGAGCAAATGGTAAAGATTAGTCTGTCGGCTGTCCCTTTTATTTTCAATCAATGTGACACAAAGAAAAAAGTGGCAGACTATTCTTAACCATTTGCTCAGCTAAACTGTTTTTATAAATAAGGCCCATAGTAACTATGTAACCAGCACCATTATCCACGCTAGGTACATAATATTAAACAAGGCACATGTAATAATAGTAGGTAAGAAATATTTGACAAAGGTACCTACGTGTGAACCTAACCACACACACACCCACACACAAATTCACATTCGCATTCACACAAATAAACCTTCGCTGTTGTGTGAAAGGAACAGCGAAGATTCGCGAGTTACAGTAAAAGTAAGTTTTGAATTTCAATTTCTTAAAAACTAGATATTTCTACATAAGATATCTTAATACATAATGTTTTCGCAAGTATATGAGGAAATCATGAATTTTCCATACAAAACAGAAAACAAAAACTAGCTGTCATCGTTTTTGCAAACTATAATAGTTAGTAGTATAAATTAGTACCTAGTTACTGTTGTCCGTTGACCATAGACATCGATGATGCTAGAGACCTATTATTATTTAGATGTAAATAAATGTAGTTACGCGTGAGAGTGGCGACATCTATAACGAGCGACGGTTTGTGCAGCGCCTGTCCGTACACGAGCGCGTCCGCCATCATCAGCCGACCCTCCATGTCCGTATCCTCGATCTGCAAGAGTAAAGATGCAAACAGGGGGCTGACTTTTGACACTCGACTCGAATTTGACTTCGATTCGATTTCATTTAGTGACTTAAAATTCAACTAACTTAAAGTTAAAAAGTGCACTAATGTCACGTTAAAAATTACCAAATGACAAGTTCTCGAGTCCAATGCAACATTGGCGCACTTTTGAACTCTATTTTGATGGCATTTTTAAACTCACTAAATGAAACCGAATCGAAGTCAAGAGTCAGGGGGCTGATTGTTAACTATACTATGTTCTTTCACGAGCTAACTCGTTTTTGCAACAATGTGTGATGGATTGAATCAAATCTATTGTATTTTACGTTGTATTTTCTTGTTTTATTTTGTTTTTATAAATATCAAGGATGGAATTACTTTAAATGGGTTCACCTGAAAATCAGCGATGTAGCGTACTCTCTCCAGCATTATGCTGAGTTTGTCGCATTTTGGTTTTTCAATTCTCCTTTTTTTGTGTAGTTTACTGTAATATCTCTTAAAAACCAAATAAAAACATCCCCACATTGAAGTGAGAAGAGTAGTTGGAAAAATAATACTACATAGCCTCAGATAATTTGTATAATGTATCTAACCTGTATAGAAACCCCATTGAGCGCCTTGACCACGTCTCCCACCTTCATACACTGGCCGCTGACCATGTTCTCGCATATCGGAATCACGGCCACCACGTTTATTGGTACCTTTAACAAAAATATATGATATAATGCAGAAATCTTGATTTGTTACTCTGGCGATACAAAAGTTACCTTAAGTTCTGCAATAATTCTCAACGCTGCCAAAGCGACGGCGGCGCCGGCCATACTGCCGCGGTTCTCCACCATACTCTCGCGGCGCTTCAGACATAGACCACCACTGAAAAATATCACTATGTTATAATAATTAATTGCTTAGGTTATGGAAGGCACGTCCTGAATGTTTATTTGGCACAAACTAGAATTCCGAAAATCCATAACCATCATCAATATAAATAGTAAATAGCTTAGAACCTTAGGCCTACGGCAATTTGAAATGTGTATGTTAAAAGTCATTAAAAGCTTGTCCTGTCACAGGCCGCTCGGTTAGTTTCTTCCCTTTACAGACTAACATGCATTTATGTAAGCCGTCATGATTTTGCTGCTCACTGAAAAACTGTTTTTTGAATGGCAATGCGCTTACCATCTTGTATAGTATAGACATTACGCTGATTGGGTAAAACATAAGTTGCTGAAACATATGTACATAATGGGCTAAACACAATAATTTAGTGCTGTGCTGTGTGTGTTGGGGGACAGCTATATCCCATAGTGAACGTCCTGTGGCTGATGATGATGACGATGATGTCACGTCACAAGTGTCACCTATCGAAGGTGACGCCCTTGGCGGCGAGCAGCACGGGCGGCTGCGAGTCGCGCGCGCCGCGGTACACACACTCCAGGAACACGGGCGCCGCGCACGAGCCGCGCGCCACCGCCAGGAACGCGCGCATGTCCTGCCGCTCCACCCACGCCCGCTCCTGCGCCGACACCTGCACGCCCAGCGGACACAGCACGTCCAGCGCCGCCTGCGACACACAAATATATTATGCAACTACTTTCTTGGTCCTTCGAACTGGATGTGACATAACATATCATAAGCTCACGCCTGTATCCCCGAAGGGGTAGGCGGAGGCGCACTAGCGAACTAGAACGCCCACATTTCGCCGAGCTTAGTTCCATCCTAGATGTGATAGGGGGCGAGCCTATCGCCATATCGGGCACAAATTTCAGACTTCGGGCTGACATGGAAAAATTCAATATCACTTTGCCCGACCCGGGGATCGAACCCGAGACCTCAGAGCCGTAGTCGTACCGAAATACCACCACGCCACCGGGGCAGCCTCGATGTAACAATTGTTGATAAGGTTTTAAAAAGTATCTTGACAAAAATACTTAAACTAATTTGTATACACAAAACTGGTCCGACCTGTTATTCAATTCAAACGCATAGTAATTAAGAAACAGAACCCTCTTTCTAGGGTAATCGGGTTGAAAGAACTAGGAGTTACAACTCCTTCGGCCCCATAGTTACTATACAACACCAGTAGGTACCTGCGCCAGGTCGACAGGCGTCATGGTGTTGGCTGGCATGTCGGACAGGTACCGCGCCCAGTTCTGAGCTCTGCTCCTGATGGCTCCCACGTCCCACAGGCTCTTATCCCCGTCGCCGTACATCGATACCACTGGCTGCGGACGCCGCAAACCCTCCGATTTGAACTCTTGGAACCTAAATAAATAATTAAAATGTACGTATGTATGATAAGAACTACAACTTAGACATAGTATTTGTGGTGAACCTCCAGGCCGCGAGTCCAGCTGCCTCGGCGGCGGCGTCGGGCACACCGGCGGGCTCCACGTGTATGTCGCCGACGCCGCGCTTCTGCAGCAGACGCACGCCCGCGCCCACGCCCCAACGAATGTTCTCCTGAGTAACATCGCCGAAGTTTATTTTAATAAAATCAATATACCTACTAGTTTTTATATCAGTTGGGTTGATAGATACATCATTAGAGTCATTAAATCAAATCAAATCAAAATATTTTTGATTTGATTTGATTTGATTTAATGTTTGTTATTGCTGAAACGGAGTAAGTAGGTACATACAATAATCGTAATTAGCATAATTAATCGTTCTCACCCGTGTCTCATCGAGTGCCTCTAGCTCGTTGTATCCGGGGTCCTTACACCCAAGCGAGGCGAGCGCGACCGCCGAATACTCTGGTAATAGATCAGTCACCACAAACGCCTTGCCCAACTTCGTTTGAGGCGCCAGTCTAGAGTGAAAACCGTGTTTATATTACCTACCTAGTTTAACTCTGCATCACCCTAAGGTTACTGAGAGAGAATGCTTCGGGCATTAACTCCACATAGATATACATTATATTTTATGAAATGTAGGTATAAATAAATAAAAATATTACATAAACTTTTAACATAAATACCGACCATTTATGTGTGATTTTGGGTCACTTTTCAGACCTAGTCGAATAGAATAGTAAATGTATTGGAATGACGTACGAGTAGAAACGCTATATATAGCGTACTCTTATCTCATTCCCATACATTTACTATTCTATTCTACTAGCTATAAGCCACTTGCCTAAGCCCGCTGTGCCTTTAAATAAAAACCTTTTTCTGTTCGCGTTAACGTCTGCGGAACTTTTTTGTATAGAGTTTACACTAGCGTTCGAAGTTACGTGACTGTTGCCAATCTTGGTAGATACAAAAAAACATTAGCCTATCGTTATCACACGTCATGCTTGGTTTTTGTCTAGGGCCCCTGTATCTTGGACTAGAATCTCATGTCCTATTGAAGTAACGTGCTTGTGTCGTCTATTTAGATCTATGTCTATGGTTCAGTATATTTTATCGTTATAGGCAATAGCTGTAAACTGAGTAGGTATAAATGATCGCCATACCTGCCTGCGGCCACGTGGAGTGACGCTAAGCCAAAGCACAAAGCAAACGGCAAATTGGCTTTAGAAAGCTAAAACTGGGTTTTATAGTACTATGCAATATCCTGTTTGAAATATGCGAAGTAGTACTGACTCATTTAAATGCTGTTTGAGTTTCCCGCCAGATTTTTGGTCGACTTCCTCGGCGGCCGACGAGAGCTCGAACTTCTTATTGCCCTTATCGTAGAAACCCAACACCAAACCCTTCTGTGGAAAATATGTTATTACCTAATGTAGTTATTTATCTAATTTTAACGCGGATTTAAACTGCCACACACAAAAGGAAAAGAATTGGTCACATTAAATTTTTATCTAAAATGTATGGCGTCAGACATGTTAATTTTTTTGTCGAATGATTGTAATTCAAACTCCTAAACACGATAATAAATATAGGTAATATCTTTTAAAGTAAATAATAAAAAAATATCATTGGTATTCCTTCTATTTAAAAAAAAATCTATAAAAAAATCGATAAATTGGGAAAAGGAGGGTAGGCAGTCCGCTGTAGGCACCAGTAGTTAACGACGCGACGTTATCAAGAAAAGCGCACTCCAGAACATTCCATTCATTTAAACTACCAAGATCCCGTGGTAAAGTTATCAGCTGAAAATAATTTTAAATGGTAAGTCCTTAGATTAATAAAGTAACAAAATTTAATAAAAAGCATGCTTTTATTGCAATATCTCAATTCGCATTAATTAAGTACTATAAGTTTGTAATCATAGATTGTAATGTTAATTCCGTATTTTAGTTTTCAATCACTCTGCTTTTCGAATTTATAACAAAATGTTGATTTCATTTTTAAATACTGCCAACATGTGCCTTATTATTTTTTTTCACATATCCAAAAATAACCGTTTTGGCAGGGATGGGGACATTTATTTTAATTCTAGCAAAAACATAAATTCACGCCTAAATGCCCGAAGGTTTAGGCAGATTCACACTAATGAACTAGAACACCCACATTTCGCCGACCTTTGTTCTGTCCCAGATGTGATAGGGGGTCGCGAGCCTATCTCCATATCGGACACAAATTCCAGACTGGGTTGACACTGAATTCGATAAACTCAATATCACTGCCCGAACCCGGGGATCGAACCCAAGAACTCAGGACGGTAGATTATTCGTATCGAAAAACAAATACGCCACCGAGGCAGTCAAGTTGAGGTGGGCACTCAATTAAAAGCTTAATATTTCGCAGACGGATCCTTGAATCGAAAAATGGTTTTCACTAACTAATATATATTTTGTGTGACCTATCTATTCGGTCCCACTTACGTATAAGGCAGGTGTAGGCTGTCATTTTTTTTTACATTTTACCATTGTCTGCGTGATTGATAATTTTTAACACAACATAAGATCACGCCTGTATCCCCGAAGGGGTAGGCAGAGGCGCACTAGCCATCTAGTACACCCACATTTTGCCGAGCTTAGTTCCGTCCCAGATGTGATAGGGGACGAGCCTATCGCCATATCGGACACAAATTCCAGTCTCTGGGCTGATATGGAAAAATCCAATATCACTTTGCCCGACCCGGGGATCGAACCCGAGACCTCAGAACTGTAGTCGTACCGAAATACCCCCACGCCACCGAGGCAGTTAATACTATTAGTAAGCGTTATAATTCTATGTAGTAGGATGGACTCCGTAAGGGTTCCATTTTTGCCGTTTGTCTTCAGAACCCAAAAAGATTGCGTAAAAATAGAAAATCAAGCTCATAATAGCTCAGATATTATAAATAAGTTGTTGCAGGGTGGAGACAAACAAGAAATAGAAAATCCTTTGGTATGTACAGCATGGGGGTGCTTGTGTGTAAGTATTAGTTCACAAATACCTTTTTTTTATATCAGAGACTGGCAAATGAGCAGATTGGTCACCAGATGATAAGTGATCTTAACCGCCCATAGACACTCAAGATACAAAAAGAACCATGGGTGCATTGCCAACCTAAAAGGAGGAAATGCAAGGGGAGGGAGAAAAGGAATTGGGGAAGGAAGGGGGGAAATGGGCCACCGGAAATCTCACTCATCAAACGAAACACGACAGCAAGCTGCCACTTTACGTCGGTTTTCTGTGAGACAGTGGTATCAAACCGGTCGAGCCCACCCATTTGTGCTGTAGACGTAACTCTACAGTGTGGCTTTACCACTCAATAATTACCTATCATACAATATCAAATACTTATTACAAAATTAGTTAGCCTGCCAATTGAAGCCAAGGATCACTGCATGTACCACTGCTGTTCAAATAAAATAATTTGTCTTATATCAGTATACCTTACTACCATCCAGTTTTGTATCTTCAAACTGATTACTGCCCTGAGGTGTGCATGCACATGTTCTCTTTAATAATTTGTAGAAATTTAAAAAATTGTTAATTTTAGCACTTGTTAATAATTTCGTTAAAATCATTTTTGTATAGATATGTACAAATAAAAAGTAAAGAAATAAAATAAATGTTTAAATATCAAAACAAAGCCAACTAGATTTACTATTAAAAATTTGGTATTCAAACAGAGAACTGCAGAGAACTAATAAAATATAACAAAAGTTAAAAATATGTCGTAGTTTAAAAACTTTTTGAGGAATTACTAAATTACCTAGTACTTAAAGGAAAAAATAAAATATGACAATTATGAAAAGAAACTATCTTTTATTACCAATATTAATTTTAAAACTAGTTGTTTTTGGTACATGCCTTATGGTTAGTGATACCCTAGTGTCCCTATCTACAGTAGAACCTTTGGCATATTTATCAGAACACATGTCTAAATTCACCACAGTAGCATCTAAAATATCTTGTTTCACCTCTTCAATACAATGTAAATAATGATGAAAGAGTTTGTCTTGCAAAACCAACAGACTCCTTGGTTCCAGCAAAAAAGAGAAAACTGGTTTCATATTATTGTTATCTGTGGCAGGTTCAAGGAATTTTAAAATTGTATGAGAGCCGACAGAAATAGTTGTTATTGTAGGATAGAACAAATCTCCATCCAAATGTGGCATTATACCCTGTCCAGCTAGATACTCATTAACTAAAACATGATTAGGTCTCTTCCCATTCATTAAATTTAGGCTATGTATCCTGTCAAGATATTCGTCCAGCCAACTGGGTATAATTTCAGCGATCATGCCCTTGCTGTGTGGCAAGCCTCCCCAGTTTTGGAGTCTTCTATTTGAAAGTTGGGTCCACTTTGGTTTTGGTGCTGCATAAATGTTCGATAATATCAGCCTTTCTTCATTTTCGGATATAAATTCTGAGATGTAGAACGCTGTGGGCTTGACCTGGATAAGTAATATTACCTATAGTTAATACCTGAATACCACATACATTTCTGTATATAGAAAGTAAAAGTACATACATTATTTTAGACTTCTTAGTCTCACACTCAGATAAATAAAAAAGTAACTTAAAACTAAAACTTTTTATTAGTCGGAGTTATAGTACTTACAGTGGACACTTTATACTTTTCAACATGTATAATAGACCTATTCGTCATAGTAAAGTCGTCGGAAAGAAAGTAAATTGATTATATATTTTAACTAAATGTTGAACGAAATGATTCCGTGACTATTTTGATGTTTTTTTTTTTTTTGTTTTTTTTTTAATTTTCCCTTTCGGGAAGGCAAAGGGATCTAGCCCATACAGCCTCGTCTTAAGTGCCTTTTTTTTTCTTCATTTCCTTATATCTAATTTTTCACAAGTGCAATGAAATCGGATGTGTTCGATTTCAAGGCCCTGCTGGAGTTTTGGCGTTAATTCCTTCCAGTTTGATGCTTTTCAGACGATTTTCTCGCAGCAGAGGAGTCGAACATGGTCGACCCATCCACCCGACAAAAAGCGTCCAAAATCACTTATTTCAAAGCTTCCACATACTGTCTATCTTCGTTGATGTTTATTGCTTAGATTCACATCACATTTAAACCACAAGCACAACTTTAGACTAGAATATGAAATCATTAAAACAAGCGACCACCCGCACCGTCAGAATTCCCGCCAAAACTCCTTTTTTTTTTTTTTTTTAATTTTCCCTTTCGGGAAGGCAAAGGGATCTAGCCCATACAGCCTCGTCTTAAGTGCTTTTTTTTCTTCATTTCCTTATATCTAATTTTTCACAAGTGCCATGAAATCGGATGTGTTCGAATTCAAGGCCCTGCTGGAGTTTTGGCGTTAATTCCGTCCAGTTTGATGCTTTTCAGTCGATTTTCTCGCAGCAGAGGAGTCGAACATGGTCGACCCATCCACCCGACAAAAAGCGTCCAAAATCACTCATTTCAAAGCTTCCACATACTGTCCATCTTCGTTGATGTTTATTGCTTAGATTCACATCACATTTAAACCACAAGCACAACTTTAGACTAGAATATGAAATCATTAAAACAAGCGACCACCCGCACCGTCAGAATTCCCGCCAAAACTCTTGATGTTTTTTTTATAATAATAATTTGACAAATCATAATAGGGAACTTGCGTGTAATTTTTTTATGGGTTCATTGCAAAGAACTACGTCTCAAATAAACATACCAGAAACAAAAACATAAAAATCTGCACAAATAATTTAATTATCGCAAGTTTAAATATTACTTACAAAACCCCGCGCTAAAAAAGGACGTGACGTCACAGCTTAAAAATGCCTTTTTGTTGACATCTTAGTTGACACTGACGGCTAGTGACATTGTCTGGAATGACGTTTGAACCACTATAATTGCCTATCGTTTAAAATTTACCCATGCCGAACAAAAATTTCCCCAAAAATGTTGAAGCTATTTCATTAAATAACGAAGTAAAAATAAGTTGCACCCTTGAATCCTGAGCGGAGAGGTGGGAAAGTTACATGAAGAAAATAATTTGTAAAGAGGAGGACCTCCGAAATCTCATTCATCAAGTACCATACTAAACATAACAACAGTTTTCCGCAAAATTGGGAAAAATACCCCAACGTGGAAACACTGCCTAATGCAACGACGTCACTTGGGTTTTGTAATAACGTTCCATTACACGTAATTTCTAATTAAGATATTTTGTAAAATATCAATTATTTTATACTACAAATTTCATCATAGCACATTTCAAGGTTTTGTTTATTGATTTATCAATACAATTTCTCGTTATAATTTTCGTGCAAGTTCCCCATTGTACACAATAAACTCAGTAGTCAGTACAATTAAATTCAGGCTCCGTTCATGCTTGCCAGGAATAATTTTCTAAAAGTACACCGTGGCGCACAAAAAGATACGAATGGTCAAAGTGGAGTAGTCGGCAGTGTGTAACTATTTCGAAATAAGTCAATTTTGTATGGGAAAATTAACAAAACAACAAAACTAGTGAAATTACGTGTATATGTCTCAATATGCTTACAAAATGAAGAATCAAGAACATCATTTTCTGAAGGACAAGATTAAGCACCAAAATTGATTTATGCATAGGTAAGCTGCTTATTGCAAAGATTAGTATGTACCATTTGTATGTACAAATGGTATGTACTTCAGCATTTTAAATTTATTATTAATCAGTAATGGCGCGTACACACCGGGCCGTACGAAGGCGAACGAATCATGCCTGTTTCATTTCCACAACAGCGAAGATTTGTTTGTGTGCAAGCTACAGGTATATATTCGTTCGACTTCGTTCGGCCAGAGTGTACCCGCCATAATGACTAATAAGTTGTGACTAATGTAACATTAATGTTGTCAAGGAATAGAAATGACTATCATTAGCACCAATCCCTTAACGTATTTCTTTCTCAAATTAGGTTTTTTCGTAGCTATGCCAACTGTCAACTCTTTATTTTATATTTGGGTCGAAATAGTACGTAAACTGTACTAAATAGTTTAATCTGGTAACTCTGAAGTTGAAATATCAATTTGTACCTATGTCTAATGTCATTCTTTTGCGTTTTGTTATAGCAATTTTGCATATTCCCATAGCAGTTTTAAACGACGAATATGAGTATTACAAAGGTTTTAAGGTTTTTTTCACCGAATAAAAGTATTTGTATGCAATGAATGTTACATTTATATATTATACATATCTTACAAACAAATTAGTAGAGTGTATTTAATTATAGAGATGAAACGCAAGACGAAACGAAACGTTGTATAAATTTAGTTGTGCGTTTTATTATAATTATTTGAAATACTTATTAAACCTAGCATAATTTTAAATCATGTTTAAATACGTATATTGGTAATTAATATTTTATTTAAATAAGAAAAAAAATAAATAGAAAAAAAAATATATTGCGCCAATTTTTATTCCTCTATCATGTGCAGTAACGAAACATATACAGCTAATCTTTTTTGACAGCAGCGTTACAGAAGATAAAAATGTTATTTGTTAGCAATTTTTTTGTAAATACCTGCTAAATGAGTGTATGTAGAATGTGATCAGAATGGGTGGATGTATAGGCATAACTAGAAGTGGTAGTGGGCCCATCGAGGATTCTTCGGGAACAGTTTCACGGCCTAATTCTGGTACGTAGGTCACGTAGTGTCGCCGTGGTGTGGTGTAAGCTATGTGCGGACTGTGAGACTGACAATGGCTTGTTGCAGGCGGGCTGCGGAAAAATCAGAGTCTCTGCCACGAGACGATCAGATGGAAATCTGATGTGCCCTTGACGGAGGGTCAGCTGCGCAGTAAAAGAGATGAGTTTTGGGACACTGCTCCCGCGTTCGAGGGTAGAAAGGAAATCTGGGACGCGCTGCGGGCAGCGGCGGTGGCGGCCGAGGCGATGGACTTCCTACTCGCACAGGCGATACTCGACGGCGCCAGCGTGTCCGTACCGAATGGCTACCTCACAGAGTGCTATGATGAATGGGGCACCAGATATCAGGTAAGTGCAATAATTATTGATTCCAACACCTATTCGAGATATCTCATTAAATATAGACAACAAATATAGTGACAGCAAACACTGCCAATTAGAGGTCACATTTTACAGACCATAAATGCTTTTATGACTGTTTATTTAACATAAAACTTAAATTCAGACACATTGTATTCAACCATTTGCACCACAATTACCTAGCTATAACAAAAACATTTCTATTTTACATTATGTGTGAATGCCTCAACTGTTTTTTAAACTTAGCATTGAAATAACAAAAGCATAAGATATTTTATAATTATTTTACATCATGACCAAATAGAACTGTCTTATAAAATTATCTTAGTCTTTGTCCAACTAAATACTGAATAACAATGTAATTATCTCCATAAAGAATAAATTCGGAGTACCCTCAACTGGCAGAAATATTATAAGAAGTTTTATAAATTTGGAAAAGTTAAATGAGCTGTTTAACCGCCGAATGGTCATACACTTAAGGTCGCTTTATATCGTTTAAGGCCGCCTTATCTGTCAAAATTGTATGGCGAAAATCAATTTAGGAAGCCGTTAAAGTTGAGTAGCTTTTGACCATTCGGTCGTAATAGTCTTTGCCTACCCATATGGGATGCTGGTGTATGTAGCTTAAAATTAAAAGTATTAGCCAGACAAGAACTAAGTATTTATCCTCAATTTTTAGTAATCACATAATTAATCTTTAAACCCCCATACCGAAAACTTGTCATAATCTCGATACACCCTTATGCATGGAAGGGGTCGATATATTGGATAGCCACATTAAATTAGGTGACCTCATTAAGTCCATACTTTTTTTTGCGATGCTGTACAAATCCCCAACAATTTTATAACCCTTAGGTGCCCTTACATTGTATCTAGCAATGTCCCACTGCTGGGCAAGGGAATCTACTACAGGGGTTAGGCCTTAGGTGGTTTAATTATTGAATGTTCTTATTCACACAATCACTTATCACTTTTCTATCTACCTACGAATATTAACAAGTATTATTACATTACAAATAGTATTTTTAAATCATACAGATTCATTATGGGCAATTATGGGTATGATGGCTATGATTGATGGTTTGTAATTAATTTTATTTAGGTATTTATTGGTGAGGTGCAAATGTTTATCCCCTTCTTTCAACAACAATATTTCCTTTTTATTTGCAAAGAATTCTATGTATACTACTAGACAAGCTGTTTAGAAGTAAAACTTTATAGCCAAGGAGAAGAGCAGATTTCTATAGTGAGTTGCGGTCAATTGACAGGAACTTAGTGTGCCTGTACCTGTCTAGTAGTATACATAAAGTTATTGTTTATCTACTCTAATGTCCTCAATGTGGGGTTGACACAACACCCTTTTAAATAGTCATGGGTGGCTCGGCCTCAGGTGGCCCGTATGGTTATTTATTTATTTAAGTACCACAACGTCATATATATTAATACTTACATTATTAAAAATTGTACACTTTAACATATATGTGCCACCTACGACGGGTTAAGCATGGTGGCTTTGTTTATATGACCCACTGCCTGCCTAATGTCAAATGCCCTCTGCATGTTATCCCCCTATTTAAACTACTATAAAACTTCTAAATTGCATGATAGAAAATGTAAAACTCAAATAGCAGTTAAAGGAAAATTGTGTTGAACAAGTTGTCTTGTATTTGAAGAATAGGATTTTAGTAATATGTCTGACTGCCTGACTGACTGCCTCGGTGGCGTAGTTGTATTTCGGTATGACTGCCGTCCTGAGGTCTCTGGTTCGATCCCCGGGTCGGGCAGTGATATTGGATTTTTCCATATCAGCGCAGAGTCTGGAATTTTTGCCCGATATGGCGATAGGCTCGCCCCCTATCACATTTGGGATGGAACTAAGCTCGTCGAAATGTGGGTGTTCTAGTTCGCTAGTGCACCTCTGCCTACCCTTTTGGGGATACAGGCGTGAGCTTATGTCATGTCTACCCTAATACTGAGCTCTTTACTGTGAGGGGTCACCTGTACGTTGATGGTTTTTTTACTAACTGTGGTTATTACGAGATTAATTATTTTATTTACGCAATATAGATGCACAATTCAATCCAAGTATGTATTTAAATCAATACATAGAATTAAAATTAGTGTTTTGTGAATTTATCATTCAATAAAAAATTTGGAAATACACATTCACTTGACTTACAATGAAAACCCATGTTCCATGTAGTCGAAGTATTTCTAATCAAGTCAAAAGCTATTCCTGGCTGGGTTGTTGTGTTTTTCCTCATCAATTTCCTCGTACATTGTAACAAAGTGAATTATGTAATGTGTGCGTGGGTTATGGTTATTGAAATTTGACAAAAACTATTTTAAATTCTTTTTTTTCGTTATTAAATGACTAGCGACCCGCCACGGCTTCGCACGGGTGCAATATTAGTATATTATGCATGTATTATACATATAAACCTTCCTCTTGAATCACTCTATCTATAAAAAAAAACGCATCAAAATCCGTTGCGTAGTTTTAAAGATCTAAGCATACATAGGGACAGATAGAGAGTGGGAAGTGACTTTATTTATACTATGTAGTGATATGGCGATGACACAGTTTCATACAAATGTGATTTCACCAAACAATTTTAAATTAAGCAGTTATGAATGTATTTTACGTGTTTTCCTTATTTAGGTTTATTTTTTTGAACAATGTTATTGTTATTATAATACAGGCCTGTTATTCCAAAATTACACTAAAACATGTTTACATTAAAAGCTTTTACATTAAAAACTAGATTAATGCATGAGTATTTACAGAACACTGTTAATGCTATCTTATGGTGTACCATTCCTGTGATAAAAGGCTGTTCCCAGGACAAAAAGTAGTCCATGTTACTTAGGTATATTGAAGTTTTTTTCATACTGACATTATTTGAAATCATTCCCGTATTTTTCGAGAATAGTACAATGACTGTTTCACTTTCAGCTTTACATAATTAGTATTGATAATAACCCTGTATTATGATCTTATTTCTGAATAATGGTGTGTATTATTAGGGATAGGATTAGGAACTTTGGTTACAGTAACATTAGTCTGATAAAGATTCGTAGACAATACTGAAGTTCTTATGTTTTTTTATTTGTTTTTTTAAATATTTAGCAACAATACATGGTATGATTGCAGTTGGATCCATGGCCTGAACACAAGATCTCTTTACAGTCTACATTCCTGTTAGGCTGGTGCTGTAATGCTGACATTTATTTTTTATGTATATTAATGTAGTATGGAAAGCTTTATGAGTAAAGTCTGACAGATCGAACTAAATATATGACATCATTAGGCTTTGAATCAATAAATGTTTCCATTGCTTAGGCTTAGGCACAAGACTATAAATTACATACGGACATATATGTATAAACTTAGGCTTGTATCTCTGAAGGGGTGGGCAGACACAAATTAGAGAACTAGCCACTATATTGCTGGACTAATTTCCGTGCCAAATGCGATAAGTGGTGAGCACAGGCCGAGCCTATCGAGAATTAAACTTTACTTTGTTATTTACTGAACTTTAACATTATCCTATTAGGTTAATGAGTAGAAGAAGTTAACTTTGACTGTTGACATTTTCCTCATTACCATTCAACCTAAATGTGCACTGCCTACGCCCTACACCATTACCTTTTTAGGTGAATGAGTTTTCGTACTGAATTATTTATATGTTGGTTTTGATGATAGATAAGATGATATTAGTACAAGCTATCAGATTTATCTGTTAAATATTATGTCTCCTTTTTATATTATAGAAATTGCATTAAAATACTCGTATACGGTGTTTTGTTTATAGAAACTGACCAAAATGATAAAGAAATTTTTTTTTTTCACTACGAATTTAATTCCCAAATATTCAAAAACTAGAACTTTGACGAAATTCTACCTAGCAATTACTAGTGATCCTTTATTTTATTTGGGTTATTAGCTTTTGCTTACAGTTTTGTCCACTTGGAAGTCTTCCCATAGTATTCTTATTGATTCTCCATACAAACTCGTAACCCCCATAATCCCACTTAAAGTTGAAAATTCCAAAATGACATTATTCCAAAACGAAAAAAAATGGGTACAAGGCAGACGCCTGAGATTTTTGAGAATTTAAAAATGATTGTTGGTCTCAGGTTTCTGGTTGTTAGTTTTGTTTGTGCGTCTATAGTCTGCGAGATAGATAAGTATGTACACGTGGTGGTCAGGTGCCGATCTACTGCCTGTCGCCGCCCATCAACATGGTGAAGGAGGCGAGCGGGCGCGACTCGCCGGCGTCGTGGTCGGAGCCGGTGGAGGGCGGCGCCGAGGTGTCGCTGCGGCTGCGCCTCTCCACCACCTGCCGCGACGTCGAGCTCGCGGTCTACTCCAACCACACGCTGGCGCAGTGCAAGAACAAGTTACATGTCAGTATTACACCTTACTTTATTTTTAGAATTGTTTTGTCTTGTCGCCTCCTTGATCTAGTGCAGAGGTTCCCAAAACTATTTTGTCTACCGCTCATTTTGAGAATAAATTATTTGTAACGCCCCCCAATTTTTACCTGCTTAAAAACCACTATAACTTCAAATAAAATAAATATTGTGAGCTATATAAGCGGAGATCCCCTTGTCTTCTGGGTCTCTTACCGTCCCTCTTTAGGCATGCAGCGCTCACAAGGCGGCGTTTTCGCCCACTTTGGGAAAGACTGATCAGTGACAGTGTATATGACCTGTGAACCGAGAGGTTCTAGGTTCGATTCCCAGGTCGGGCGCGGTGTTTTTTCTAACACTATTTTCCCGAGACTGGATCCCCCAGATGGGGGTTGGCGTCAGGCAGGCCGTAAAACTGAGCCAAATCCTTTGTTCAACTTGCTTAAAAAATATGTTGCGCCGACCCTACATTAAGGTGGGATAATGGCAAAAAGATATTTCATTTTAGGAGACGCGGATATAAAGTATTTATGATAGCAGCTGGCCATTGAGCATGTGGGTCACCTGATGGTAAGTGAACACTGCTCATAAACACCCATGGTACAACAAAATAATCATGGATGGGTTGTCAACGTTAAAGAATGGAAGTAGAAATGGTGAAGTTAGTATGTAGGAAATGTGCTACAAATATAATACCAATTCGCGCTCTACCATGGAAAGGAAAACAATAGGTATTATAAAGGAGATGATATTTGCGCCACCGGAAATGTTATTTACTGTATGAAATACATCATGTATCTCTAAAAAGGTTGGTTTACACCACTGCGCTCAAGATTCTCAGAGTTTGTCTCCGCCCCACAATGTGATATAAAGTTTGTCGTCGTGGATTTATTGTTATGAGTCATACATTTATTGACACGCCTCCCCTAACAGTATTCCAGTACGAACCAGTGAGAAGTAGGTCGGAACATGTAAATTGCTTACCTACTATCAGATAACTGAACGTCGCGCCGACATGACAGAACAAGGTTAATAACATAGGCTTGTGCATTAGTGTAGACAATATGCAATGCATTATTATTGTGCATCATACTGTACCGTTCATAGTGAATCGTTTACAATGAGAGGAATACTTTGTTCAACCTGACCTAATGCGGATTGGGAGGTTTATTCCTTAAATAACTTCGAAAACCTATGCGAATTGTCACGTGTATTAAAGGAACTCAATTCACAAGAATGTTGTGGTCTAAAGACTATGTTTTTTTTTGACGATCAAATCACAGATTTTGTATTGATATATATATATATTTTTTTTATAGAAAAGACTGGCAAACGAGCCGATGGGTCACCTGATGGTAAGTGATCTCCACTGTCCATAGACACCCAAGAGATAAAATTAATCAAAGATGTATTGCCAACCTAAGAGAAAATTCCCAATCCCTAATTGGGAAACGGAGGGGGTAATTGGGCTACCGGAAATCTCACTCACCGAACGAAACTCAACAGCGAGCTGCCACTAAACGTCGGTTTTCTGTGAGACAGTGGTATCAAACCGATCGAGTCGTCTCATTCGTGCTGTAGACGTAACTGTTTACAGCGTGGCTCTACCACTCGATACAAATGTATTATTATTATTTTGTTAAAATATTATGTTGACTTAGTAATAGGTACTGGACAATGTCTCGATAATCCTGTATATTCCGTTTTATAGATAACAATACAAAACGCTGCACATTAATGATTCTGGTCATTGATGTTTTCACATGAGTCATGTTAATAATAAAGAAATGATAATACACGTGATTCGAGAAATGCTGATGTTTTGTAGCTTGAACAATATTATTTTTTAGTATGTATTTTGGTAATATTATTAAAATTGATGACCGTGTGATGAATTATGGAAACGTGAGAGACCCAGTTAGCTCATAGGAAGATACATAACATAAGCTCACGCCTGTATCCCCGAAGGGGTAGGCAGAGGCGCGTTAGCGAACTAGAACACCCACATTTCGCCGAGCTTAGTCATAGTTATTATCTTAATCGTATTTTAACTTATCCCGAGCATGTATCTTCAAGGTGTGCACTGTGCTCCTGGCATGGTCAACGGGCGGCCGCTGGCTCGTCTCCGCATTTTTTTTATAGCAGAGATTGGCAAACGAGCAGATGGGTAACCTGATGGTAAGTGATCTCCACCGCCCATAGATATACATCCAAGACACAAAAAGAATCATGGGTGTGTTGCCAACCTCAAATAATGGAATGGAAGGGGAGGGAAAAGGGATTGGGAAAGGGAGGGGGGAAATGGGCCACCGGAAATCTCACTCACCGAACGAAATGCGACAGCAAGCTGCCACTTTACGTCGGTTTTCTGTGAGACAGTGGTATCTAACCGGTCGAGCCGGACCATTCGTGCTGTAGACGTTACTTTCTACAGCGTGGCTCTATAAATTCTCACTTCGGCAATGATAAAGAATGTGTTCCACAGGCTCAAGAGAACATCGAACCGTGGCGGCAGCGGTGGTTCTACGGCGGGAAGCTCCTCGGCGACAGACTCCTCGTGGAGGAAGCCAAGATCACGCCCGGGTACGTGGTGCAGGTGATCGTGAGTACCGACCCGCAGCCTCCCAGCTAGTCGACCTTACAGATCACATCTGTACGCGGCGGAGGACGAATCGCCTGGATTTATATAACCATGTGCATGATGAGAGCCGATGTCGAACTGATTGATACCTTACGAGATGGGTTTAGGGACCTTATTTGAATGATTTCAGGAATGTGTCGAAAGTTCTGAGTTTGAAAATGAATAGATGAGAATATAATGCGTAGCTTATTTACATGTGACACCAAAATTTTAGCAATTTTTTCCTAGAATATCTATAATTTTCTGCTTAATACATTATTTTTTCTGTATATATTACAAGCGGAACCTTACAAGGAATATAACAGTAGATATTGAATGTCACACATCGTCTGTTCGCTTGTCACCTAGATGGCGTTATATATGCTTTGAGAACTACCCTCAATGTTAATTCTCGAGCCTTTATCATCGTTGGCTTCACGCTTATCTAGATATTGGCATCTTGAATGACAAACGTTAGTTAAAGGTTGTAAATTTTAAAAAGCCGTTATTAAAATAAATTAAAAATATGGGACTCTGTAAATGAAATATGTATTTTGATATATTGCCTCATTGTTTACCCATAAAAATTAAATCAGACAAATTATACATATTTTATTATTCATTATCAGCCACAGGACTTCCACTGCTCTGCCGTCTTGAAGCTAAAATGCCGCTGAGTGATTAAACCTACTGACTGCCTCGGTGGTGTGGTGGCATTTCGGTACGACTACGGTTTTGAGGTCTCGGGTTCGATCCCCGTGTCGGACAAAGTGATATTGGATTTTTCCATATCAGCCCGGAGTCTGGAATTTGTGCCCGAAATGGCGATAGGCTCGCCCCCTATCACATCTGGGACGGAACTAAGCTCGGCGAAATGTGGGTGTTCTAGTTCGCTAGTGCGCCTCTGCCTACCCCTTCGGGGTTACAGGCGTGAGCTTATGTTATGTTATGTTATGATTAAACCTAATTTTGAGATGTCTCCAAAAACGTGGAAAATATGGTCCCTAGAGATTTCATAGAATTATTGTTATTTTTAAACTTAATATAAAACCCACAGTCTAACAAACCTCTAAGGATAATATTTTCCACGTTTTTGGAGACATCTCAAAATTAGGTTAATTCACTTAACGGCATTTTAGTTTGAGAACAGCACTGCTGGACATAGGCCTCCCCCGAAAATTTCCTGACCTACCTGTTGGATTTTATTATATTGGGTTAAAACATTAATGGTTAAAACGTTTGATCACTATGATATTTGAACTGAATTTTGACTTGGCATGAGATTTGTCAGATGTGAAGTGATTTTGGCTCTTCAACCTTCACAGTACCGGGCGTAAATCTCGACTCATTAATTGTTTCTTTATTGGGCAGCGGCGTTCGAGGCAAGTTCGATTCCACACGATGACGCATGTTTGTATGACGCATTCATCAATCATTCCGATCACAATACCAGTGTCTGTCCGTGTGTACCAAAAAGGATCGAGCCAACATGGTCGGGGTCACGTCCCTGTTTTATTTATATTTTAGTTTGAGGAGTCAACAAACTTGATTTATAAAATATTAGTACATAAAAAATATGCTTGAATTTAAAAACTATATTTAACATGCATAGAAAGTACATTGAATATAGAAATTAAAATTGTAACGCCCCAATTTGTCTTAAATGGCTTTTACAATATATATTTTTTATTTTTAAAATGTCTTTGTAAAATGGGAGGTTTTTACTTGACAAAAAGCATCATTTCAATGTTACAATCACAAATCAAAATAACTTTACTTGCAAGAACTAACAAAAAGAATAAATCTGCATATGTTTAGCATAAATTGGTTTTTAATCGCCTCAAAAATAAATCGGCTGCCTATTTTTTCTATTCATAATGCAACACGTGGTTATATAAATACAGATTATTCGACAAATCGTCTAAAGCAAAATCAATTTGAACGTAAAATCATACTAAAATGTGTACCATTACGGAAATAAAGCATGTAAAAAATTCAATGTAGTAGGAATTGTATAATACTAGGTATTAATGTGGGGTATTCACTGATCAACATGTTAGAGTTGCTTTGATATGCTATAGAGCAGTTTATAGTAAAACGTAATTACGTTAAATTAAGATACATTATCGATAATATTGTTACAAATGTCACAGTTAAACCGATTACAATGAAAGAAGAACCTTGGGTTGGGATCAATATCTCACGAATAAAATATGTCTACAACAAAATTGAAGAAATCTCGCGTGAAAGATTTTTCATTAATCAATCATATCGGCAAAATTAACAGATTTGCTTGATTGTGGGTTAATGCTTTGTCACAAAAGTAACTTATATCCTTTTCTAGGGTTCAAGCTTTCTTCATATATAATTTTATCAAAATCTGTTCAGTTCAGTTCAGGTTTAAACGTATCAGACAGTTAACTGACATTTTTAATATTTACGGACGAACAGATTGCGGAAACGGTATTTATCATTTAATATTGGACAGTGAATACTTCTCTTGAACAGTGATAATGCGCAGCGCTGCATATGAGACTGTATCGTACAGTACCTATAGGGACGTCCTCGTATTTGAATGTCTACGGGTTTCGATGTTGATTGGTATAGTGACGTCATTTTCGATGTGTTGCTATGTTGTGATTTTCAACAAAGGTTAAGGTGGCGTCCACAAATTACGTTATACCTTTTCCCACATTATTTCAGTGTAGTTTTTGTCGTTCAATGGAACGTGCCGTGGTATGTGGACGGCACCTAATCGTCACAAATTCTATGCTTTCACCGCGTTCAATGTAAATGCTGACTGGAGGATAAATGTATAATATAATCACTGAAATTATTACTCGTAATATAGAGATTTTTTTATAGTAATTTTGTTGTGGAAATGCAGGTTTTTTGTTTGTCTTACAATGGAGTTTTTCAAAATATCAAAATACATTAATTATTTTTTAATGCATCTCAATGAATGTGAATTTTCAAATAATATGCACATCTTCAATTACCAAAAAGAAACTATTTTCACAATTTCTTTTCTATAACAGAAAAGAGGGAGTTGTTACTAGTCTTCTTCGGTACTAATAATGCATGTTTATTTGCTGGTGGTAAGATATTCCAATCCGCCCGGATGGCGACCACCGTACACATAGTGTAAAACCTGCCATAGTGACCCACACTCCTCGTGTGGTTCGCGTTCCAGAATCAGCCAGTGTATTCCCGGTTCTCTCGAGGGACTTGTGACATGACTTGATGGTTGGGGCGGGTATACATTTTTCAGGGGGTACATAAGTTGTTAGTAGGTTTTTGGCGGGAATTCTGACGGTGCGGGTGGTCGCTTGTTTTAATGATTTCATATTTTAGTCTAAAGTTGTGTTTGTGGTTTAAATGTTATGTGTATCTAAGCAATAAACATCAACGAAGATGGACAGTATGTGGAAGCTTTGAAATAAGTGATTTTGGATGATTTTTGTCGGGTGGATGGGTCGACCATGTTCGATTCCTCCGCTGCGAGAAAATCGTCTAAAAAACATCAAACTGGAAAGAATTGACGTCAAAACTCCAGCAGGGCCTTGAAATCGAACACATCCGACTTCATTGCACTTGCGAAAACTTAGATGTGTGTAGGAAAACAATTTCCCTAACTTGATATTGGCAAAATGTATTTCAATTGCCATAAAAAAAAAGTTGTTAATAAGTTGTTTCCTGTCCTTTTTTGGTTTGACACATGAACTTTCTTACATCCCTGTGCCTGTATCGGTCATCTGCCTGTCTTGTCGCAAGCCTTTGCTTTTTCTTTCTTCGGAATGTGAATGTAAACTATTTTGTATCTGTGGTCACTAGTTTTTTGAACTGCACTGTGCTTACCATTAGGTGTAATGTAGTCACTTCGCCATGCTCGAATACATAAATAAATATTTTACGTCATATTAGTTAAAATCTTTTAATATTCTATATGATATTCATTAAAGAAATAGTAATATTATAAACAATAAACTGCATTTCAACAATAAAAAATATTAATGTATATGGTCAGCGCCGATGGACGGAGTAGGTCAAAGAAACTAAACCTTATGATTTGACGCATATGGCTTACATTAGAATAATAAACAACGCACCGATTGGAATATGTTGTACTAATAACAGCTGTATGTCAAAGCGCGTAGGTTCATTTTAAATTGCTGTAGTCTGTCACTATTTCGTTGGTCAGCGCCGAACTATTCGTCTAATGTAACTATTATAGATTTTATATTTTTTAGTTTTATAATTACTTCTCGATTTATTTATTTAGAGATGTCGTAACGTGTTATATACATTTGGTTTCCGTAGATATGTTTTTAGTAAATATATATTCGCTAGTATTGTGGAATCTAAATGGCTGATAAACAGAGACAAATATTATATGAATTTATGGTTGTGTTGATTTTGAAAAGCTCATTTTATTGTAATAAATATATTATACACGTGACATTACTTGTGGTTAACGATACAAAAATGTAAGAAATAAGCTTTAAATTATAGTATATGCGATATTACGTGGCAAATTTAATAGAGTTATATAGAGGTAAATAGGCATTTTGATAGATTTTTACGTTAAATCAATAATATTTACTTTGCTTTTTCTATTTAGTTTACGATCGAGAGTGATCGGTGGGAGCCAGTAGCCACGTGATGTCGCACAATTGGACCGTGTTGTGCAGAAATGATCCAACCCATAAAAAAAATGACATCAATATGATCTATTAAAGCCTGGTTTCCTGCACATGATTTTTCTAAACAAAACACTAAAAACACATACGCAAAACAACGATGTTAGCTGTCACCTGGTCGTAGAACAATGGACCGTAGATAAAAAATGCATGTTTTGTGTAAAGTTTTAGTGCAGAAGACCCGGCTTAATGGTTCAGAATATGTTGGCATGAATACCTTTTATTTTTTGTGGGTTGGCTCATTCTTGCACAACACGGTCCAGTTATTAAATGAAATAAATTCATATCAGCCATTTGCGTGTACATTTATAAAGCGACTGCCATTATTGTGATGTGAGAGTTCTCTTAATAATTATATGCGATATATTATTTTCGAAAGCTAGAAGTAAATGTTGGCATAATATAAACAGTGTATATGTGAAATTTGATTTTATGTTCTTCGTATGAAGTTATGTCTCGAGGTATCAGTATTTATATTAAAATCTATTATAAAATATTTAATTATGAATATCAAATTCAACTGTATAACTTTTATATATTATTTAAATACGTACCTCGGGACTGTGTGTATAAATTGTACTATTAAGTTTGTGGGAATATAATATGATCTTTGCTGACAATTTATTTACTTTAAAAAAAATTGGCATTTTTAACTTGTCCCTTTCTTCCAAAGATTTCTATGCTTTTGTGAACGAGACAAGGCAATGTTTAACTAATGCTTAATTTTTTTATAAGTAAGATCCTATTACGGACGTAAAAAAAAACTCTGAGCGCTAGGAACATTGAAAGTGAAGCAGAATTTTTGGCTCATATGATCTGTCGACACGTAGTGGCGGCGACTGATCGAATGGGCCAAAAACCCTGCTTCACTTTCAATGGTCCTAGCGCTCCGTCCATCTTTTTTTTACGTCCGCGGATCCTATTTTGTTTATTTTCATATATTTTAGTTACATACGATGCGCGACAATAGTTTCCTACATTGGGTAATTATAAGTAAATTGAAAGTCTATCGTGATGAACACCTTTTCGGTATTTATTAGTACAAACCCAGTTATAATATAATAATATGTATAGAATGTATATGAAACCTTAATACTCAGATGTCCGATACAATACCGCTAGACGCCCATATGAAGTACTTAGGTTATCGACTAAATATTAAAATATCAAATTATATGTAAACTGTAAAGGAAAATTTAAACTATGTAAGTTTTAATGTTTGTCGTAAGGTGATGGCCTACATTTTCGTGTTTAGCCTTTTCTATTCTCATTTGTTTGGTGTCGATTTGGTTCGAATGATTCGATGTTTTTTGAGTGGTAGAGCCACGCTGTAGACGGTAATGTCTACAGCACGAATGGGCCGGCTCGACCGGTTTGATACCACAGTCTCGCAGAAAATCGACGTAAAGCGGCGGCTCGCTGTTGCGTTTCGTTCGGTGAGTGAGATTTCCGGTGGCCCAATTCCCCCTTTCCCCTTCCTTATTCCGTTCCTGTTTATTATTCCTATCCTTAAACTTTGGCAACGCACCCATGATTCTTTGGTATCATGGGTGCCTATACGCGGTGCAGATTACATACTATCAGGTGGCCCAGTTGCTCGTTTGCCAGTTTCCTATAAAAAATAACTTATGTAAGTTTTTTTCGAACCAGGCACATTTTCATTTTTGTATCCGCTTTTTTTGTTACTAATGAAAATCTATTTAAAGTAACGAGTACATATAACATCTCGATACCTATCGATTAGTATACATTAGGGAAGTATTATTTGGTTCCTTAGTTTCGTTTCACGTTTTCTATTTTTACCATATTTTGTGTCGGCCATGTTTATTGTAAACAAATTAGACGGTCTAGTTGATATTTCTAATTATTATGTAAGGTTTAAAAATACTAACTTTAGATAAAGGATATTAGTGTTTATAAATTATGGTTAATTTTGGGAAGAGGCTTATTACTGTACACCTACTTACTTTTGATTTTTTTTTATTATTGGATGTGGTTATGCAAAAACGATCGAATCCACAAAAAAAATTAAAATTGTGTTATTGATGCTTTGATGATCCAATAAATTTATGTACCATATTGGTGTCGATAATATATTGATTGGACCAAGAAAGTCGCCATATTGGTCACCTTCTTGGTCTATTGGCAGTGTAGGTGGGCGGTGGATCATGGCTCCCGGGTTCGAGTCCCGGCTCGGGCAACATGTGCTCTGACACATTGTCAAGATTGGATCCTCCAGAGGGGGTTGACGTCGGGCAGGCAACCGGTCGTAAAACTAAAGCCAAATCACTTCTGCAACATATTGGAGAAATATGTTGCGTCGATCCCACATAAGAGTGGGATACGGTGGAAGAAGATTGGGTGTCGATAACAATTTGTAGATTTTTTTGTGGGTTGAATAATTTTTGAATAACTAAATTACATCCATTTCATATATTGACATTTCGTGCTGCCAACACTAGTACCTACTATGTCGACAAAAAATCGACTTTATCGATAAAAGTACGTACCTACCAACACTGGCACTTTACTCTCGATATGCATTAGTTGCTCTTGTATCTATGTTGTATTAAACTTTTGATGTATGTCGGTTAGTAAATTAATTGTATGTTAATCTTGAGATTATTATAAGCCATTTGCAGATTTATCGCATTAAATTAAAATGTAATTATGAATTTGGTACTTTTTTTTACTACACGCGTTTCAGTCTGAATGTAATACGATGGAATTATTTATGGTGCTGTGAAGAAAGAATACACTTAATTTGTGGATCTGTTTCATGGTTTTCAGTTTCTAAGGCCATTTTTATCCGAAAAGATTTTTTCTATTATAATTTTTGTAATAAATCCACGTAATTAAAGTTGATTTGGAGCTCTTAAATATCGTTATTTTTCCATTGATTTGAATTAAAATATTACTATTTTTTGTTAATTTAAAGATATATTATTATTAATCATTGTATTTTTTATTTATATTGTTACATTATTTAACATTATCGATGTTTTGGATAATTTAGCAAATTAGTTTTTTACAGTATTTAAGTCAGGTGTAAAACAAAATCCAAGTTAAAATATTTCTTACTGTTTTTCATGATACAGATCTTATGCGGATTACTGACACTTACCGATACTCTTTATAAATAGTCGTGACATATACGGGTAATGTCCAAAACTCTTCATAAATATATATATTTGCAGCTTCACGGTAATGTAGTGTGATACCCTACATTTGCTCTACATTTTTACATTTACTAGTTATGGTTTCAATGTATGTGGATTATACTTTCCTATCCAAAATTTCATATTTAATATTCATACAAAACTTATATAATTTCATCGAAAAATTTACATTTTATTTTAATAAGTGTAGGTACTCTACTTTCACATTTTTTCAAGTTAAAGATTATTTAGTGATAATTCCGTTGTATACAGGGCCATTCGAAATTAATCTGACTTTGAAAAGCAATTCTTTATGATTAGAATTAACTGCGGTTCGGAAGGGATGCTAGAATGTATGGGACCAGATTATTTTCAAATATCCTTGTAATTCTTCAAATTTGTAATATTTGCTAGAGATGTAACACAATGCTTGTATTACATGTAGAATATATGGATTATGTATCACCGCGTGTAAACTAAGGCTAAAGTTAACTGACCCGGTTATCGATATTTTTCGCACGTCAAATATCGAAAAGAATAGCGAAAATGGTTCCTTTAAATTGTGTTTTGTAATACGAACACTGGACTACTCGATTATGGCGCATGCGTACATATTAATGTGTGCATTTTGATTAGTGTAATACAGGAATAAATACCCCCCGCAACAATTAATGTGGTTCGAAATTCGGTGCTGGTTTATGAGAACAGGGGGCTAATTAGATTAGATTTTATTTAATGACTTAAAATTCCACCGAAATAGAGTTAAAAAGTGCACTAGTCACGTTAAAAGTTACATAACGACAAGTTCTGGGATCTAATGAAACATTAGCGCACTTTTTAACTCGATTTCTATAGAATTTTAAGTCAATAAATGAAGCCAAATCGAATCCAAATTCGATTCGAGCGTCAAGAGTCAACCCCCAGTGTGACTAGTCCGAGTATTTCTACCAATTCTATAGCGTTGACATGACTAATTTATATAGAAATATAGCGCCATCTGTAGTTACTAATCTGAAACTATAAATTCTATACGTCACATTCAACTTTAAAAATACGTATAAGCAGGTATAACATACTGGGCATACTGCTCAATAAGTCAATACCGATTCGATTACAGACTACATATTCGTGCGATAAATCGGTCGATAAGTCGGGTCGTCGTACTGTGACCGACAAAATAGTATCGATTGTACGGTCGCGTTCAAACGTTGCGATTGCCCCAGTGCATGTTTCATACTGATTACAACAGTTCATAATAAATCGACACATAAACGCTTATCTTCACGTTCCTATACGTATACAGTAGATAAGGCTTTCAAACGCTAGCATTTGGTAATTTGTAACTTGACATGTAACTTTTATGTGTCAATGTCTTTTTAGGTGTAATTAGGTGTTTGCCATATAAATATGTCAGTGTCGATTTATCGTGAATTCATTACAGATTTGTAAATATGAACCGTTTTTCAGTGTGTAAGCAATATTAGCATTTTAAAATTTTCAAATAAAATCACTTTGTGAATAACAATTGTTTTTATTTTGGAGTTTGTTATTATGATGTGCTAAATTCTCAGACGTGTCTCAGATGAACTACATTAAATGAATTACATTTCTTCTGCATTGATCTTCGTATTTTTTTTATTTTATTGTTAGAAATGGGAGCATTAAAAGACAGAAATGTAATCTAAATATATTATAAGATATTGACTGGTAAACTTATAAACTACATAACTGCATGTTTAATGCTAGTTTCAATCGATGCATAATGGTAGGAAGTAAAAACGAAATACTGACAATCTTATTTTTATTCTAACAGTAGTAACAGTTATTAAATCGTACGGTTTTGGACAGGATTTTATCTCCAGTTAGCCATATGCACTAATTTGCATTGTCTTTTAGGCTGAGATTTATAAAGCGAATTTCGACTAAGTCTAAGTCAAAGAAGCGGTTTCATTGAGGATTTGGAATTATTACTTTGACTTTGTAATTTTTTACAAGAAAATCTTTGCTTAGAGTGTATGACAGTCTATTTTTCTTGTAAAAAATGTTTTGGACTAAGTCAAAGTTGGATTAAAAAATTCCAAAATCTGACTGGGTTCATTTCTTTGACTTGAGACTTCATCGTAGTTCGGTCTATATATCTCAGGCTTAAATTCAGTGTGTATCAGTCTAATTAGTCTTTAGGAACGTTTAACACTGACAACTGTAGATGTACGAATTTTGATTCCGATAATCGGATCTGGTATGTCAGAATAGTTGACGCCACATGTGCAATATTTTTATAATATTCAAATCTGAATCGCCTTCCATGTTAAAATCACGATTCGATGTAAGATACTTTAGGGCGACTTGCAGCGCTATTACTAATCTACAGTTAATCTTAAACTCGATTTATCCTACAGCTCATTCCTATATTTAAATAAAGATTTGGGATGAATCGAGATTTATGTAGGTTCTGCAAGTAGCCCTTATATGCAAAGTTAATACCCATGTATTTGGAGTGATTCCGACACGAAATATCGGACTCGGAAGCAAAATCGTCCATCGTCGTCTCGTGGTGTTGAACAGTTTATTTGGGTATGTATTTGAGCAGCTTGATCTCGTGCGTGAGCCAGATGGCGAGCGACAGCAGCACGAGCGAGCCGGACTGGTGCGACGCGGCCAGCGGAGTCGGCACGTACTGCAGCAGCGTCAGGACGCCCAGGGTCACCTGACGGACATATTCTTTGTTATACGATCTTAATGGTGATGGGAAATACTAGTCATTTTTATAAAGACACTAAAGATAATGTGTCGCCTCGGCTGTGGCAGTGTATACAGAGTGGCGCCAATCTAAAGACATTAAATTTGATAAAGAGTAACATAGGTATTTTTAAATATCGCCGCAGCAATAAAAAAAACCCTGTAACGTCAATACTGAAAAAAACACAAGTTTAGAACAAAATAAATAAATAGCAAAAGTTCAGTTACTAAATGTTCCACCATGTATACTGTGTAAAATCGGTATAATGTGCCAAAATCTACAAGTAGGTAAAGTTCAGTGGGTACGCGGCGCATTTAAGCAATGCGTGACTAAACACGATTAACGGCCGATTTCAATAATCAATCTCAGTTCGAATATGCAGATAGATTACAAAAATTTTGCCAATAAGAACAGAGTTTGAACATGACTCCGTCAAATGATTTGATTTGATAGGTTCATAATCGCGATCTATCTGCACTCTTAACTGAGATCGTTTATTAAAACCGGCCGTTACCCGGATCCTCCAGAGCGGGTTGACGTTAAGCAGGCGGCTGGCCGTAAAAACAAGCCAAATTCTTTCTGCAACATATTAGAAAAACTGTTTTGAGGCCACGAAGGCAGGTGGCAAAGGCCTACAGTGGAGGGCTAAGGCCTATTACCAAAGAATAGTTCATACGAAACTGATATATCACCGGAGCACCATATTACCTGCAACCAGGCCATGGCCCCGACGCCGTTGACGACCCTCCTGGCCATGGGGGAGAGCGGCTTCCCCCTCGCCAGCAGCCACAGCGCAGACGCGGCCAGGAGAGTTGTGGTTCCTAACACGCGGTGGTCGAACTGCACCGTCGTGGGGTTTTCGGTAAAGTTACGCAGTTTGGGCGAGAACTCCAGGATGTCGGCGGGGATCCAGTGGTCGCCCATCTTCGGGAACGAGTTGTACACCAGCCCGGCGTCGAGGCCGGCTACGAATGCACCTGAAATGTAAAAATAATTATACATATAGTGCTTAAAATGGGAGTTTTGTACCGTATTCAAATCAATATAACATAAGTCACGCCTGTAGCCACGCCTGTAGGCAGAGGCGCATTAGCGAACTAGAACGCCCACATTTCGCCGAACTTAGTTCCGTCCCAGTTGTGACAAGCGGCGAGCCTATCGCCATATCGAGCACAAATTTCAGAATCCGTGCTAATATGGAAAAATCTAATATCATTTTGCTCGACCCAGGGACCTGAGACCTCACGGTAGTCGTATAGAAATACAACCACGCCACCGAAGCAGTCATTCAAATGAAAATTCTTTTAATCTTGTTTTAAATGCAAAAATCAAATAGAATGGATAACAACCTTTCTACCGGAACAATATTACTCTATCTCGTTAAAAACTTTTAGCCATTGACACAAGAAAGAAAGAAATAAAGTTTATTTGTCAAACCAAAGAAGGACGGCATTAACTTTCTCACATAAAATAAACATAATTTAAAAATAACTCATACTAAAATGTTGCGTGCCTTCATGCCTGTCTGTTTCTCCATCCATCAATCTCTTTAATGTTAGCTAAATTAGTACGTTACATATTCGACATTTTCGTTAGTTATGAGATTGAAGTGTAATATAATTTAAATTTACCCGACACTGCAGTGAAGAACGCCATAGCCTTGACGGTATGCGCGAATGCTGTGACCGACGCCAGCTCCTTGAGCCTGGTGTAGGTGGCGGCGGAGGCGGCGGGGAAGGGGCGCAGCACCCGCAGGGCTCCGCCCAGCAGCCCCGCGTACAGCACGAAGGCGAGCGACAGGTGCGCCGCCAGCCGGTACTGCGACACTCGGGGCACGTCCGACGGACCCGAGAACCGGTCCTCCAGACCAGACTTCACCATGTACCAGCCCATCAGACCCTACACCACATCCACATTATAATACAAATACCAACGGATACCTCACTTTATACCACAAATCCATCGATATATTATTTACCTAGATGCACAGTTGACGCTCGGAAAATGGGACAGCAAAGGAGTGCTTTAAGCACTCCTTTTGCCTACAGACAGACGCCGATAGAAATCTAAATTTCAAAATTCAAATTTAAGAACGTTTGATCATTTCGTTTAAAATCTACTTTATTACATGTGCTTAGGATTATATTTGTGTCGATTTAATTAGAACTTGTGATCTTTTTGTTTGTTTTATTCCTGAGACCACTTTTTAGGAGGATATTTGCAAAGAACTGTGCATCTAGGGTATTTTTTTTTTTTATTTAATTGAAAGGCTTTGTCGCTTAGCGACTATATCGCCTAGTACAAAACAAAACATTTATATAAAATTACCTTAAAATTAACTTATACAATTCAGTAGCTCTGGTTGACAAAGGATCAGCGAGGATGGAATTACATAAACCAATGTTGTAATATTTGTTTCGTCCAAACACCTTAATTCTAGCTTCTTCGTTTCGGACACACTCCATCAATATATGATAAACATCGTCCATTATTCATCTAGGGTATATTATATTGATGCACAAATCAACATAACTTGCGGTGGTAGAGATATAAATACCCTCAGAGTTTATCAAGCTATTACCACCTTTTTATAAGATGATGATTTACAAGAAAAATAGATAATCCCACATCACTAAATTACAATCTTTTATTAACTAATTACTACAATAAATTAATTGTCTACCATATTATTGTTAGAAAAAAATTACAAACTAAGGAAACCATCTACTATTTAAATCTATCTATATCTATCTATCAACAATAAGTCAAAATGATACAAGATTTAATTTTCACGTTTATGGATAATATGTATTTCTTACTTGAGCAGCCACGAGCGCGCAATACACCCCCACACGAACTTTCATCCCCTTATCTAGATAGCCTCTCGCCCAGAAGAACGCGGCGGGGAGGAACACGGCCGCCCCTATAGCGCGACCCCACGTGCGGTGCGCGAACTCCATGAACCAGATCCACTTGAACTCCGACAGGGTTATGTGCTGGTTCTTACTGCAGACAATGGTATATGTATGAGGAGGACTACCCCTCAGTGTAGTAATTCTCAAGATGACTTGATTACGTGAGTAATTTCTTCCTTCAATGTTAAAAGTAAATGGCAATGAATACAGAATTAGAAAGAAGGAAAAAAAAGAAAGAAAATTTTTATTCGGCACAGCATTATGCGACACAATGATATAAACAGAAAGACGATAAAACACAATTTAAAAGGAGACAATAAACTGATAACAATAACTACGAGTACATAACCCACAATAATAATTACAACTTGGCGTCTCACGATGCTGCCGAAAAGGTTTGGGCTCAGCATATGCTAAACCATAAATTTTAATGACTGACGTTTACAGACATAACTCTGAAATTTTTGAAGTGATCACTTCTTATAGGAGGGTAAACCGCTTCGTAACGTAACGCGTTAACGTTAACATAAAGTTTAGGTAATAACCTAAGCTATTCTTAAGTTAAACAATTTCAATGTTAAATAGTTTAACTTAGATTAATTTAAGTTATAACTTATGTCGAACGTCCCTAGACGCACACATTTTCTAATTCATATTTATGGGGTTGGTTTCGAACATGCCTCACGGCACTCCTTACCATTGAGCCACCAGCGATCTACCACTGCGTAAATATAACCATACTATTATAAAAATATATATATATTATCTCGCCCCCTATCACATTTGGGACGGAACTAAGCTCGACGAAATGTGGGTGATGTAGTTCGCTAGTGCGCTTCTGTCTTCCCCTTCTAGGTTACAGGCATGTTCTTATGTTATGTTATAAAAAAATAGGCAAGTGACCTTCAAAACAGAGAGAAACAGACATACTATTTGAACTCGGGGTACTGTTGATATTTCTGGAACTCTCGCTGCCATTCCTCCTCGTTGGTGGGCATCTTCTCGCCGAGGAGTTTCCACGTCACCATAGACAGGCCGGACTCTGTGAGACGAGTGACTCCACCTGCATGTACGATATAAATAAAGATACCAAACAGTGGCATACATAGTCCCTACGCTACATTATGTTTTTTACTGGTTTCATCTTTCTGCCGCCTCCCTACTTAAATGCTTTACTTCGCCCGGTCTTGGGCATCCTCCATAGTGAGACCATTGGGTCTCATATCTTCCTCCAGAACGTCCAGTCAGTGCTTTTTGGGCTGTCCACGGGTCGTAACCCTTGGTATGATCTGGGCCAAACACATGCGGCCGACGTACTCCTGTGGTTTGCTCAAAACATGACCATACCATCTCAAGCGACATTCTTGCAGTTATTCTGCCACGACACGTTCTGGTTATCAGGAAGTATAAGGAACTTACGGTCCCACAAAATCAAACCCGGAACAAATATACATATGTCTTGGTGCGACACGCGAAAGAAATGTCTCTCAGTGCGGGAATCGAACCCGTGGCCTCTATTTCACTTCTCGCCCGCTGTGATAAGAAGGCTTAACTATAAGAGATAAAAGTATTTTTATAGCAGAGGTTGGTATACGAGCAGATGGGACGCAACTCGCTTGTGGTGAATGCTGATGGATGATAGCGGCATCACCGACACTGAAGGATTGGAATGGGAATTGAGACTGGGAGTGGTATCGAACTCCTTGGTCTAATGGCAGAATAAAATATGTCGACCGGGAGGTCCTGGGTTCGATTCCCAGGTTGTGCAAAGTGCTTTTACATGGTTTATATTAGCTTCACCTGTATGTTTTAATTCAATTTACCCTGGACTGGATCCCCCAAAGGGGTTTGACGTCAGGCAGCCGGTCGATAAAACTAAGCCAAAACCTTTCTACAACATCCTTGCAATACGACCCCCACATTGAGGTGGAATAAGGGCAGGTAGAAAGAAGGGGGTATCCAACTCCAGAAAACTGCTGCTGCTGGTGTGAATTTATAAGACACTTTGCTAACTCACGCGAACAAACAACACAGAATGGTTCGTTCTACGATCCTCAGACAGACATAATTCAAACAAGGATCTATGGACGCAAAATACTTCGACAGGCGATATTATTGAAATCAACTGTATTTTATAACAAGTGTAATAAAATTACATTAAAATAAGTAATACAGTCACTTCGCCAATGCTTCTTTAATAGATTATAAAACTAAATCATAGTTCTATCATCTGTTAAAGAAGGAATTTGGATGGCCATGAGAGGTGATCTTTTACTATCAGGTGTCGCTTGACCACCCTAGTGTAAATGTATGTAATAGATTTGTGATTTGTTGTATGTTTTGTACTACTACTTCATAGCTAGATTTTAATGAATATTTTGTGAGCTTTTTAAAGGCCATAATGATAATCTCTCAATATTACAAATAAAAGTAACTTCTGAGATTGCCTCTTGGGATGTGTTCCTTTGCACTATAAAATAAAACAACAAAATTTTCTCCTGAACGTTTATTTCAAAACAATAGTTTTGATAACTTACAACATGAACACAAAATCATCCATACATTTACACAAGGTTATAAAAAATAAACAATTATTTACACCCCACTTAAACTAAACCATGACCTAAGTTTTGAGCACTAAAGTTCAAAAAAAATAAACACAAAAAAGGAAATGTAAAAATAAAATATAATGATTGATGGTGTCATACAGAATATTATGTACTTAAAATCGTTAGTATCTTAATGTATTATTAGCAGGTAATATATTTTTTATTATATCTGCAGAACTTGCTCTAAAATCATAAATATTAAGTAAATTAGTTTGTCGTATTTCATATTATCACAAATTAGATTTATATTAATTATTATATTCACCTACATTTTTTATTTTTAAGCTACAAGAATAATGTATGTTTCTATTCAAGAAATCACTGAATTCTAACGGAAACCTTCTGATCTGGTAAAACTTACATATATTTTGTACATTAAAATATGTTTCAATCTGATTTAATTCCGCAAGGACAGTATTATGTATAATAGTTACACAAAAACTACAAATCTAAATAAGTATGGATTAATGCAAAAACATTTAAATATTTTTTTTTTTTTTTTTTTTTTTTCATTTATTTAAAAGGCTTTTAAACACAGTTTATGACAGCCCTATACTGTAAACAAAAGAAATATTCTCTGACATATAAACAACCAACTTAAAATATACACCTCTAAATAAAGAAATAGTGGTCAGTGCACATGCGCACCCGTGGACGCCTGTCCACCTCGATGCGCACCCGCACCCCCCACATATTTATAAGTAAAATTATCATAAACACTAATTATCTGTATCGACTAATTTATACACCATTAGGGCTTCCTTTGAATTCGGGTTGCATAATATAGACTGAAACATTCCAATGTCTTCAATATTAGCATCCAACTTCCTTAGAATGTTTTGCCGCTCAGTTTGGTTCCGGACACATTCCATTAAGACATGGTATACATCTTCCGGTTTATTACACGTTTCACAATTCGGTGACGGTACTTTTCCCATACAGAATGCAAATTTCTTCAGTGGCATATGTCCGGAACGAAGTCTGTGTGCAATAACAACATGTTTTCTACATATGTCTCCCATGAACCACGGCAGACGAGGTGGTTGACTTTGGATAATTTTGTACCAGATCCCCTTTGTTCTCGATCTTTCATCAAAATACTCTCTCCAGTGATCATAATACATTTTGTTATATTTTGGTAAAAGTTCCGTGTATGAAGGTAAAATGTATATATTTTCTGAGTTGTCTGACACAGCTAATCTAGCTAATTGGTCTGCCACCTCGTTGCCATACAATCCTATATGTGATGGGATCCATTGTAGTACTATTTGGATATTGTTTACAGAAAATTCTTCCAGTTTTCGGAGAATGCTATAGGCTATCGCCGTACCACGATTCCCTTGAGAACAGCTAACTATATGTTGTAATGCACTTTTACTATCACTGTATATTACAATTTTTAAGTGCGAGTTGATGTGGTATTTTATATATGTTAAAGCTTCTGAGATAGCGAATAGTTCCATCGACATTATGGATACATTAGATAAATTCTTAAACCGTTCCCCGTACCCAGAAGCGGAGTCATATAAAGCGGCGCCAGAAACGCCAGAGCTTTTTGAACCATCTGTGAATATTTTAAACCATGTTCTATATTTTACATCTAGTTCACTTAGTATTTCAACTTTTAATAATGTTTTATCATAATCTCTTTTTGCCGTTTGTACACATTCTAAACTGCATTTAACCATATTTTTAACATTAATCTTTGAGGGCCACATGTCAAGCCGAAACATTTCAAGGGGGTTTGACGACGATATTTTTTCATCTTTTATAATATTATATGTCTCCATTAATAACGGTTTTTTTTTATTTGACCAATATCTACTAGCAAAAAGAGCACTGAGCGATTTCAAGCAATTAAGGGTTATACCATTTGTCCATGATTTAGCTTTAAGACAGAATTTAAGTGACAAATATTGTCTTCTTAGAAATAGAGGAGGTACGCAGACCTCGCTCTCCATCACATGTATGGGTGTTGTTTTGATGAACCCACCTATTATTCTAAGGGCTTGATTTTGGACTTTATCTATTTTGTAAGTATGCGATTTTGCGCTATTGTCATATAAAAAACTCCCAAAATCTATACGACTTCTAATAACGTTGATATATAATCTCCGCAAGTGCTTGGGGTGGACTCCCCAGCCAGATCCTGCTAGGACTTTGAGGATATTTAAAAACTTGAGTGACTTTTCTGATACTTCATTAACATGTTTACCCCATCGAAGTGACCGATCTAACCAAATACCTAAGTATTTAATATTGGCTTCACGGGATAGCGGTATATTGTTTACGTTTAATTCTATCTGATGACGTTTATGTCCTCTAGTGTATAAGCAAAATTTTGTTTTATTGGTAGAGATATGTAGACCAATTTTAGCTAAAGTCTTTACAATTATGTCTAAAGAATTTTGAATTATGTAAACGCTATTTTCAATGTTCTTGTTGCTTGTAAAAATAACAATATCGTCTGCGTACTGTGAGATTTCTGATGGAATATTCTGACATATTTGAAAAGTAACAATATTAAACAATAAAGGCGAGATTGGATCTCCTTGGGCGAGCCCTTTCGAGGACCATCTGGCTATGGATGAGCTATCTCCCAAATCGTCTATTATTTTCAAATGTCTCTCACTCAAAAATTCCCATAAATAGTTACATAAGATGGCTCCAACGTTTAGACTGTCCAAGGTCAATACAACCTTATCTATAAGTACGTTGTTATATGCATTTTCAAGATCAAGGTAGCATGCAAGAGTAGGTATGTTATGCGTAAATCCGATTTGAATAGAAGATACTAATCGAGCTACTGAGTCTATACAAGATTGAGCTTTTCTGAAACCGGTTGTAAATGGTGCTAATATATTGTTTTTTTCTATAAACCATTCTAATCTTTT
This sequence comes from Clanis bilineata, assembly GCA_036417725.1. Classification (NCBI taxonomy): domain Eukaryota; kingdom Metazoa; phylum Arthropoda; class Insecta; order Lepidoptera; family Sphingidae; genus Clanis; species Clanis bilineata. The sequence goes on from CM071159.1 coordinate 646,291, forward strand.
CGCCAACATTACATGGAAAATTTTACAGATGCACGATATCAAAGATATAGGTCTTAACTTGATCTCTGTCGAGTCAGATTGAACTGCTTTAGGGATAGGTACAATTTTAATATCTCTCCATTGTTTTGGTACATATCCAGAATAAAATATATCATTATATAAATTAATTAAAAATTGTTTTCCGACTAAAGGTAAATTAAAAATCATTGAATATGTGATATTATCATTTCCGGGAGCCGAATCTTTCTTTTTTAGGCAAATTTCAAATTCATGCAAACTAAATTCTTGTTCTAATATACTATTTCGCGATACAAACGACGGTTTTTTAATTCTAACGTCATCAGGAGCAAGACTACGTAACAACTCTAGTTTCTTTTCAGCGGGCGCTTGAAACTTATTTTTGCGATATCCCTTTAACCACCGCATTCGACGCCACATATCCGATAAAGAGGTGGATTCATTAGCAGAATTGCAGAACTCCCTCCAATACTTTGATTTTGCCAGAGATAATTCTGTTTTAACAATTTTATTCTTGTTTTCTAATATCGTGAGGTTATCAGGCGTTGGATTACGACGAAAAGTACTAAGTGCTAATCGCCGTTGAGCTACAATTTTTGATAAGGCAGCGTTCCAGTACGGTTTAGGTATAAATTTGCGCTGTGGATCAGTACATATTTTAAAATTCGGGATACTGTTATCAGCTGATCGGTTAATTATCCCTACAAACTCATTGTATCTATTTTGTATATCTAAATGATTATTACAGGAACTACGTTTTATTGCATGGTCTATCAATTCCGAATATAAACTCCAGTCCGCCTTTTTGTAATTTCGTCTTTTAATGTAATGATTTATATCTTGATAGTTAGTACAAATTTTTATAATAAAGTGGTCACTGCCTAAATTTTCGTTAAGGACAGTCCAATCAAAATTAATAATTATATCCGAAGACGCAAATGTAATGTCTGGAGATGATTTTTGTAAGAAATTATCAACGTATTCGGTTCGCGTTACACTACCATCATTCATGTAAATAAAGCCATGCTCTAAAGAAGAATCCATAATTTTGAATCCTCTATTATCATTTTTATAAGACCAATTCTTATGGTGCCCATTAAAATCGCCGGCTATTAATGTTTTAGTACTAAAGTGTGAAAATAATTCATCCCAATCAGATTGGGTTGTACAAATCGATGATGGGCAGTAAATGCATACGATTTTTGAAATAAAGTTACAATTTAACGTGCTAATTGCTATGGCTTCAATACCAGTGTTAGTCAAATTAAACGGACAGACCTCAACTTTAATAGACTTGTGAGCGAGTATACCCACTCCGCCGTATGAGTCACATCGATCTTTTCTATACCAATTATAGTTACTTATATTAATATTAATATCGCTATTTAACCAAGTTTCTGTAATAATAGCTATGTGCACTTTATGTTCAATTAAAAAACATTCGAATTCTGACTGCTTCGGTTTGATGCTTCGAGCGTTCCACTGGACTATGTTAATAAAACGTTGTACTGAACAACTGTTATCCATTTTTAATTATGGATAGGATTTTACCAACACAATCCTCTACTTTGAAAACCTCGGTTATATAAGTGTAACACTCTTCAAAAACGACACATAAAAGGTTATTTATTTTATCTTCCAGTGATCTCTCTGAACCAATTATCTCCTTTAATTTATTATATATTCTCATAAAACTAAATCCTGTCTTCTTTGGTTTATCCCCCTTATTATTTATAATTTTATCTTGTAGGTCTCTGCTGCTCTCTGCTTCTATCTCGCTTTGAATTTCAATATTCTCGTTACTTATCTTCTTTTGTTTCTTTTTCTTTAGTTGTCCTTCTTTTTTTGAAAATTCTTCGGTATAGACATTGCCATCCTCGTTCCCGTTTATAGCTGTTGTAGACAACAAAGCATCCCTATACTGTCCCGATTGTATCTGTTCTAAAACATTTTCTGTCACCTCCATCGATTCCAGGTCTATCACAATGACATTATCCTTTGATTGAAGTTTAGATTTTTCAGCTTCTTGATATATATCGAAGGCTTTTTTGTATGAACAGTTTTCATCGCTCATTATAGATCGGATACCTTTTTCTCTATGAAATGCAGGGCATTTCGATTTTTCTATTGACATATGAGGACCTTTACAGTTGATACACTTGAAATCTTTTGTCTCGCAGTTAGAATGATTCAAACCACACTTTGGGCAAAAAATTTTCTTAGTAGGGCAAAATTTTACTCTGTGTCCAAACCTCCAGCACCCCGAACATTGGGAAACGGGAAAAATGTACGGTTCCACCATAAACCTGCAACCATATGCTTCAACATACGGAGGTATAGTGATACCTTTAAAACATATGCGAACAGTTTCGCTTTCGACCCATTTACCTTCACTTGTTTGTCGTTTTAAACGTAAGATTGATACAATTTCAGAATAGTCACATTCAAATATGTTTTTTAATTCTTCTTCTTCTAACTCAAGGTCCACTTTCTTTACGATTCCGTATCTAAAATTCATTTCGTCCGATCCTTGAAATTTATAACCTTTTTTTTTTAATTCTTCACATCTCAATAGTCCCTCTGCCCTCATTTTATTTTCAAAAGAAAAAACTACTTTATGATTACCCTTGTACTTAATTTTTATTATATCTCTGATGTTTAAATTTTTTAACATTTTTGCTAATGCCATTTGCTTAGGCAATGACTCTGTTGAGGTTACAATTACTTCGTACATGTCCCGGGTATGTGTCGGTAACGATCCCCATTGTTTATCAGATTCGACTGATTCCATATTATTTCCATTTCTATAACGCCGCTTTGGTTTGCGAGTAACTGGAATAAATTCGTCCTCTTCGAAATCGTCACTTCTCAGTCGTTTCAATCTCGATAAAGAACTGTCGGATAAGATATTATCCGGCGATAATATAAATTCTCGCTCGTCCATCTCCGCCTCGTTTGCCATAAGTATTTATTCGATACGACGCACTCGCGTGCGCTGCGCCGCGCCGCGCGCGCTGCTAAATAACAATGTAATGAGACGCACTGGTTATCACTCTATACGCGTGCGCTTCTCACACCGATCGGCGCGCGACTGAATCTTTTAAATATTGCCAGATCAAAGAGTTTCTCCTTGACTTAGTAATTTTTTAAATGGAGCACGCATTTCTAAACCATCTAGCGTTACCTACTATTATTTACAGCAGCGGTCGGCAACACGCGGCCCGTGTTTGTTTTGTAAATTAATCATAAGTATCCAAAATGTTATAGATTCTAGATAGAAAATATGAGGTGAGGCCTGCCTTTACTATAATTTGCCACCTTGTGGCCCCAGCCTAGCAAAAGGTTGCCGCCCACTGCTCTGCAACATTGCATAATTTTTTTGTCAACATGTCTAACCTAACCTAAAACAATTTGCACTGGAATTGAAAACATCACCAAAATTATTTGCTGCCATTTGTCGTGTTAAGTATCAAATTAACGATGTAATAAATGCTATAGAGTAGTAGGACGTAACCGGCGACCATACCTAGCACCACCGCTGTGAACACCATGCCACTGCAGCCGAGGAGCCAGTACCCCACCGCTTTGGAAGGCTTCGGCTTGGGAGCAGACGAACAGAAACGCACCATGATGCCATTAGACTTGATGAAGTTGCTTAACTGGAACAGAAAATGCAGATGCAAAGGTTGAAATATTAACCCGTCAGAGGCGGCACATATATATGTTCCATAAGCGTATGGGCCACCGGAGGCCGAGCCACCCGTGACTATTTAAGGGTGATTGTAATCTTACTTGCTTTCTACCTGCCCTTATGCTACCTTAATATTGGATTCACTCAGTACATTAAGGATGACTGTAATAATGTTTGCTTCTGTCTGTCAGTCTGTTTTTCATGTAAAAAATGACCCGGACTAAGTCAAAGTTCGATTTAACAATTCCAAATCCTCACTGAGTTCGTGACTTTGACTTTCGATTTCTTTCGTTGAAGTTCGCTGTATAGATCTCAGCCTCAGTCTCACAACACCCATACTTAAAACAAATATCTGTGGGTCACACAAATATTTGTCTCAATGTAGGAATGGTTGAGGCAACAGCTGAAGGTGAATTAACAAATACTCACTCTAAAACCTTTATAAGTGTTGGCTTTGTAAACATTGTATCTTGTGTTTGTTATCAGTTGTCTGTGGGAGACTGTGTTGAGGCTGTTCCTGGTACCAGAGACCAGGGTGCTCTGCACATTCCTCAGGGACTGGGTACATCGACACAGCTGAGTCACACTCCACATATCTACAATCAAATGTCGCTTTTAATAGTTGTAAGGTCAATATGAAGTGAATTAAAGGAAACTAGGACTAAAATAAGTCTATTTTAGTATTATATTAAAAAATAAGAAAATACTCTAGTAGCTAGCAACTCTTATCTGTTGTAGGGTAGTTAAACTGAAATATTCAGCTAATTATTTTGCCATAGGTCTGGAGTTTCCGGGCTCTTGATCTACAACATCATTAACTAATCTGGACACCAAAGGCCTTACTTATAAAAAAAATAGCTTAACTTTTCGCTAAGAATAGACTGTCACTTATTTCCTTGCATAACATTGTTTAAAAATGAAAGGAACATGGTTGGACATGGACCTATGGTTAAACATAAGCCGCGCTTAAATATTTTTATAAGTAAGGGACCAAATGAGTAGTCAAAACAAAGATTGTTAGTGTTTAATAGAACTACAATACCGCAATATGGCGAAGGTCCACATGATACTATTTGTCAGTGTTAAGATGTATATTTGATAAACTTAGGTTATGAACCATCACATCAAATTCCATAATATTTTAATGAAATGTTTGTCCATGAGTGACAATTTCAAATGTATACAAAGTAATTAATATTCCAAATATTAAACTAAAATTAAACGCTCCGTAAAAACACCGTACTTACTGTAGAGTATTTAGTGGTTACACCAATTCATAAAGCGCTCAATAATCGATATTTAATCAAATTCCCACTCGAGTTTATCACAGTTTTAAATGTAGATACAGCGGAAAATAAATACTAGAATACTGATAATATTTTTTGATATTCCCACAGATTTCACAATAATTCTCGTCGATTGAATTGACATTTGTAACCACAGATTAATATTAGTAGCAAGCTATTTGTAACTTGACAGTTGACACTTAAGAAGAAACATTTTTTCGTATCAAGAAATCTTAGTGCATACAGCCACATAAATAATATACATAAGCTTGCGCTTGTATCCCCCAAGGGGTACGCAGAGATAAACAAGAAAACCAGAACATCACATTTCGCCGAGCTTATTTCCGTTGCAGATGTGATAGGGGACGAGCCTATAGCCATATTGGGTACATATTCCAGACGCCGGGAATCGAATACCTAAGTGACTTCAAATTTCAAAACGATAGTCGTACCGCGCTCGCAATACAACTGCGCCACCAAGGCAGTCATCGGTAAAATGAAAAAATAAATCATGAAATTCGATTATTAAATCCTGCTCAAGTTTCTAACTCGAGTCGTGTGATAAAGAACTATATCTAATAAATAAGGAAGTTGTGCTTTTATAACATTTTAATGGGATAAAATAATATTTAAAAACTGTAAAAGTTCTAAAATAAATATTCATGGATATAACTGGTTGTTCAATCTTCAATTTCTTTGTAATCGTTAGATAATGCTTTGATATTGTGAATTGCATTTTTAAACTCCCCCTCTTCTAAACCTTCTCCAACGTAATGATGTACGAAAGCACGTTTAGCGTACATAAGAGAGAATTTCTTACATATTCGTTCCCAAGCCACTCTCACTGCAGAACTATTTGATACCATCACCACTGCTCTTTGTAAAGCAGCGAGGTCGCCTCCTGGCACAGTTATAGGAGGTTGGTGGTTTATCCCAATCTGTTTTAAAAATAAGTCATTTCCTTATTAAATAGGTAACAAAAACCATCAATATATAGTGCCTGTGTAACACATGCTATTTAAAATACAAAAATGCTAAATTCGACACCGATAGTCACGAAACAAAATTGATTAATTGAGGAAAGTGTCGGTTTAGGACAACGCGAACGAACTTTTAAAAGTGAACACGTACTAAACCGGGTCTCCTGCACTAAAACATTACACAAAACACCTACACAAAACATGCATTTTTATCTATGGTCCAGTTTTACGAGCAGATGAGAGCTAAAATCGTTGTTTTACGTATGTGTTTTTAGTGTTTTGTTTCGAAAAAGCTAGTACAGGAGACGCGGCATAAGTAGTACATCTGTGTATGATTCATAAGGCACTATAAAATTTTTAGAAATTAGTATATTATAGGTACCTTAAATCCAGTAGGTGACCACGATACAAATTTTATAGTCCTCATACTTTTAATTTGATTGATACATGAATTGATATCATTAGGATTTACATCTCCTCGGAACAATAAACAGCAGGACATGTAATATCCTTGTCTAGGATCACATTTCACCATTTGATTGGCTGGTTCAAAGCAAGACATCATCAGTTGCTGAGTGGTCATTGTTTCGTGATACGCCTTTGCAGCGCTGACGAATGGAGCAAAGGTAACTAAAGGGAAATGTATTCTTGGATACGGTATCAAGTTTGTTCTGAATTCTACCAGCTCAACGTTTAATGAACCTTCGAATCTCATAGATGCTGTCATGCAGGACACTACCTGTGAAGCAAATATTTCTGATATTTCTAGTTTACATTCCTGCGCGTTGTAAAAAAGACGAAAATATAGAACTACGAAACAGACAAATAATAATTCTTCGTAGATATTTCAGTGTTCTTACAATACTTTTATTGGTAATTTACTATTTAAAACACAAAGAAGTACCTGTGCTATGAGACGATTCAAATTAGTGTAAGTAGGTCTAGGCACATCTAATAGTCTGGCAAGGATATCGTAAAGTGCTTCGTTGTCGAAAATAAAACAAACATCTTCTGTATTCATGCAAGTATGTGAAGTTAACACGGCATTATAAGGTTCCACGATAATCGGCGATATTTTTGGTGAAGGATATATCGCAAATTCAATTTTTGACAATTTTCCATAGTCTCTGACAAGTCCATCTAACAAGAGTGCGGTGAACCCAGATCCGGTTCCTCCACCAAATGATCTGAAAATAATGAAGCCCTGGAGGCAACGGCAGTCTTCAGCTGCAAGTCGTATGCGGTTGAGGGCTATGTCGATCATCTCGCGACCGACACCGAAGTAGCCACGAGCGAAGTTACTGGCTGCATCTTCTTTACCCGTGATCATTGATGTAGGATGAAAGAGTTGTCGGTATGCACCTGTACGAATTTCATCTAGAAAATTTGTAAAACATCCTCAGTATATGATTTAACAAGTAACCCATTATACATAGAATAAAGAAATTGGTGTTACCGATTGGAGTTGGCTCTAAATCGATCATAACAACACGGGGAACAACTTTTCCAGCACCTGTTTCGCTAAAGAACGCGCCACAGCTACTATCGTCGGTAGAAAATGCTTGTATACCATCCGGTCGGATACCATGCTCGAGACAATACAACTCCCAACAAGCATTAGCCACTTGTACTCCTGCTTGACCGACATGTATGTGGATAACTTCTTTCTGAAAGAATAGAGTTTTATATACTTTGTAAGAGACCTAATCTTATGTCGTTGTTCAACTTTCACCTTACAAAAACCTTACAATGGTCATTTTATTAATGCTACACTAAAAATTTTGATTATATTTCCAGAAAATCTAAGTATTTTTATAATTTCTACATTGTTATTATTTATTTTACTTACTAATAGTTGTCAATATAGTTTTAAAAGTCATAATTTCAAAAAAATACATTTATCTACAAGGTTTCGGATTAAGTAAGGACTCTTTGTTCTATAAACTCTGGTTTTTTAGTTTTGCCATCTATCGATGAATAGCAGAACTTTTAATGACTTTTTTGAAATATCACGCTTGTCTCTTTAGTTCAGCAACTCGCCTCTAGGTGGCATTGGTTGTATGGGCGTTACTGCGCATGCGTAATCCCCCTCTTCGCCCCGCAATCTGGTGACTCATGCCTGCTTAGAGTTTCGGCGATAGGGCACCTCCTCTTTGTATTTACTTCATGGTACGACTCTACGAATCGAGACGAGCTGCTCTGAAATCGGACGAATACATAATCAGCTGTTTGTGAGAAAGTATATAGGTGTATTGATTTTGGATGCTATGTAATAGCTTTACCGCGGCAGTCCCCGAGTGCCACACGTCTTTTTTTTATTTATAAAAATTAAGTATTTCCGTCTCGGTCTTGGTTGACTTGGCTCTATGATTAACTAGCCTTGGTGTCTGTATTTTTTTAATCGGTAGCAATATGAATGACATATCAAGGTTGTTGCTCTTCTGAGTTTTGGCGGGAATTCTGACGGTGCGGGTGGTCGCTTGTTTTAATGATTTCATATTCTAGTCTAAAGTTGTGCTTGTGGCTTAAATGTGATGTGAATCTAAGCAATAAACATCAACGAAGATGGACAGTATGTGGAAGCTTTGAAATAAGTGATTTTGGACGCTTCTTGTCGGGTGGATGGGTCGACCATGTTCGACTCTCTGCTGCGAGAAAATCGTCTGTAAAGCATCAAACTGGAAGGAATTAACGCCAAAACTCTAGCAGGGCCTTGAAATTGAACACATCCGATTTCATTGCACTTGTGAAAAATTAGATATAAGCAAATAAAGAAATAAAAAACACTTAAGACGAGGCTGTATGGGCTAGATCCCTTTGCCTTCCCGAAAGGGAAAATTAAAAAAAAAAAAAAAAAATTGTTGCTCTTCTTTTGACCTTGAAAACCGAAAAGTCAAAAGAGCTAAGTGGGTTAGTTTTCGGTTACCTAGTGCACTTTTACCACTGCTCGCTGATTGGTTTATTTATTGAGCTATTTTTAAATACACCAATAATCGAAGTTATGCAAGTAATCATTTTGGATTTGATAGGACGAAATCATTTGCATTGATGATGTCAAAGTCAATCGAACAAACTTATTTTTAGAAGCAAAGTAAACAAGACGGTAATGCTTTGCTTTTGATTTATCTTAAAATAATAATAGATATTATATAATTACTTCGTGATAAGATAGTCGGCGTGATTCGTACAGAACAGGAGGTCTTTTAATCCCGTCGCACGCCGCTTAGTTTTCAGAGGCAAGATGAATTTCGCTGGAAAAGTAGTGATTGTTACCGGCGCCAGTTCCGGCATTGGAGCTGCAACCGCGGTATTTTTATCAAAACTCGGCGCTAAGCTCTCACTGACTGGAAGAAACGTCGAGAACTTGCAAAAAGTGAGTAAAGACTGTGAGAAGTCGACAACCACATTTTCTATCGCTGCAGATTTGACAAAAGAGAACGATATCGAGAATATTATCAAGAATACAGTCGCCCATTACGGTCAGCTGGACGTGTTGGTGAACAATGCCGGGATTATTGAGACGGGAACCATCGAGACGACGACTCTGGCGCAATATGACCGCCTTATGAACACAAACGTGCGTTCAATATACTACCTGACGATGTTAGCGGTGCCTCACCTGTTGAAAACGAAGGGTAACATCGTGAATGTGTCCAGTGTGAATGGTATAAGATCTTTCCCCGGCGTGCTCGCGTACAACATCTCTAAAGCCTCAGTAGACCAGTTGACGAGGTGTGTGGCCTTGGAGCTCGCCTCTAAAGGTGTGAGAGTAAATTGTGTTAATCCTGGAGTAATTTTAACAGAGTTACAGAGAAGGGGCGGTTTAAGTGAAGAACAGTATGCTGCCTTTCTAGAGAGGACGAAGGAGACCCATGCTCTGGGTAGACCTGGCAAGCCAGATGAGGTGGCAGCTACGATTGCGTTCCTGGCCAGCGACTTGGCAAGTAACATCACTGGTGCCAGTGTGCCAGTTGATGGAGGCCGTCATGCCATGTGCCCACGCTAAGCATATATTCTAAGTAGTTTTAACATGATGTGTGCCTTATTGTTTGTTACTTATTAGTGCTTAAGGATAATTGTTTTTATACAAATTTTTTCATGTCATTTAAAAGCATTTTATGAAAATGTTTAATATTTTTTTAATAAATGTATACTGTTGTATGTTATATAATTTCTATTGTAAAATGTTTTAATTATTTAAATTCATTCGGTGTTTTTTAGAATTTGTATGAGGCAGTTCATATGTTAACTAGGATTGGACTTTTTATTTTTAAAATAATTATTTAATGAAGTAAATTCGATATAGACATTATTATTATAGTTTATTTATAAGTTATCTAAAACTAACTTACAACCATTATCACAATTTTCTAATATCTAATTAATTCTTAGAACTACATTATTTGTGCCTGCAAATAAATCATCAAAACATAATAGTCTGTGAAATATAAACTACAATATATATCATAAACTACACAAGAGGCAAAAATCTTGTAGAAAGAAAAAATGCTTTCTGGAAAAAATGAAAAATTAAGTTACTAGAACTAATATTTGACAGATTGATGATATTGCTATCTTATATAGATAAAAAACTGGCAAGTATTTAAAATAAGTATCTAAAATGTACTTCTATAACTCTCATTAAATTTTAATCAACAGTTTCACTAAAAAATTAAAGCTTGTTGAATAAGAAATATTCAAGATAGATCTATAGCAGTAGCATATAACAGAATAACTGTTATTTTCACGGTATCAAAAGTTCGTTGGCGGGAATAGCGGCAAAAAGTTTCTTTGCTTCGTCGACGCACGCTTGGATGATTTGTTGGAAGGCGACAGGCGCGATGTCTTTTATCACAGGCTCCCAGTTTGTGTTGATTACTGTGTGAAGCGTTTCACCTGGAACCAAAAATAATAAGTTTATACCCATATAATCAATAATTTATTAATATTCTGAATACGTACGGTGAGAAACGATTCTGGGTTTAAATTAAATAATCGCACTGTGCTTCAATTTGAAATTACATGGGATCGGTATTTGTGCTTTTATGGCGATGGGCTTGCTTCAAGAATATTTGTCAAAAAAAGTAGGTAGAGGTATATCCACTATTTAATATTCTGTAATTGATCTGGATATATTGCAATTTACATTTTTCTAACAAAAACACAAACACAATGTTTCACTCTTCACGTTCGGGGATCGAATTTAAAATGTCATATTCACAAGTTGCCACTTTAGGATGAAGCAATCGTTTTGGACATAAAATAGCATGCTATTATTAATTATCGTTTTATGTTACATAGATATGGCGTTATGAAATATATCAGTTAGTGTCCATGACCTTTATAAGTAGGTAAATTATTGATTATGTTATTGAATGAAGATAAAGAAAAATGTGTTAACATGATTGGGTTATTGTTAGTAGGTATTATTATTTTATCAATATGAAGACAGTTAACGTTGTATCCGACCATTATGAAAAGGAATTGGCAATAAACAATCGCCAACATTAAAATTATACCCTTAATAATACTATAAACGTATATTAAAACATGCAATATGTTATCAGGGCCTTCATTCGCCCATAAACAGTTAGTAATGAGGTTGAGCGGAATAGCTCATTGTTACAAATTAAGCAAGCGACCGATAGCATGAAGTAAAAACACCGAAGTATTTTGCAAGTACTCGAACCATTCATTGTGTTATGAGTTCGTTTGCGGGGACAGCTGCGAATAATTTTTGGACAACGTCTATACAGCTCTTGATGATTTGCTTGATGGCGGGCGGTGCTATCTCTTGCATGATGATCTCCCAGTTTTCGTTCGTGAATTTCTCTGTAGTTTGAGCTGGAATGTAAGGTTCTGTTACGGTTTGACTACTAAGGAAATCAGGAAGTTTCCAAATTGTATCTACCACATTGCTTTTTTATGCACTCACCATATCATATATTATTATAAATGGGTATACCCGTTTATTTTAAAATCGTCACATCTGAGTAATTAATGATATATGATATATGACGATAGGCTCGCCCCCTATCACATCTGGCACGGAACTAAGCTCGGCGAAATGTGGGTGTTCTAGTTCGCTAGTTCACCTCTGCTTACCCCTTCGGAGATACAGGCGTGAGCTTATATTAATGTATGTATGTGTGATATAACACCTTTATACTATATATCTATAATCATAGATACTTACAAAGCTCCTTGTTGCCATTGAAGAGGTTTGTGAATTTGAACTGCGCGTGGTCCATTTTGTAGTGGTCCTTGTGGTTGGTGACGATCCAGTGTCCGTTCACTGTGTCGTAGTCATACTTTACCACGATGTTCAAATTAGCTAGAAGAAAGTAAAAGGCATAAAATAAAAATAGTATGCAAGTACTAGGTACCTATGTATGTCAACGTTTTGTGAATTTTGAGTGTGTAACGAAACATTTCATTAATTCATTCCCAGCTTTTTGGCACCCACTGCAGGGCATAAGCCTCCTCCCTTTTACGCCACTCGTCTCTCTGTTGGGCTAATCTGTGCCAAGTGACACCCGCAAACTTCTGCAGATCGTCTGACCATCTGGATAGAGGTCTTCCACGGGACCTTCGACCCTCGCGTGGCCACCATTCAGTCAATAGTTTACTCCACCTGTCATCTCGGCACCTTGTCAAGTGTCCCGCCCAACGCCACTTGAGTTTCGCTATACGGGACACAATATCTTCAACCTTAGTCCTTCGTATTTCTGTATTTCGAATTCTATCGTTAACGAAACATTTACTACTTCAAAATTCTATCACCTAAAATAACTGAACGGTTTCAAAATTGTTAATCATTTTTGGACATGATCTTCTTACGGATGATAGGTGTTCCATTATATGAAGTGATTTCCTGCAGCGTGGACACGTTTTTGCGCGTACTCAATAGTTAATTAGGGGTATAAAGAGCTAACAAGAAGATATAATTCTCATATCTACCATAGGTACCTAATTATAATTAGAAAGATTTTTTCATTATAAAACACGCGTATTTCGCTAACACACGGCATGCGCAAATGTTCCGAGGAAAACTTGCCCAACTCGGCATTGGAGCTAAGGAAACAAGGCAGTATAATTTGTTAAACAGGGTCGTCAGTTGCCACTAGCTACGACTGCATTGGTTTTTCTCATACTTTAAGCCGGTAAGGATCGGAATAATTGTTATGCATGCAGCTAATCTTCACAGATGTTTGCGAAATACGCTTCATTGTCCCAAGAGTTATTGTCAGTAAAATACAGACTCTCTTTCTCAATGACCTGTGATGTGTATAGACGAAGCTATCTTCGTTAGGAATTCGTCTTGCTGCGGTGTATTTTCATTCTTCTGTCTACACGGCGAAGTACTAGGCACTGAACAGTTGAATAAGGTCTAGCTCATTCGTCTATAGTAATTCAGCTAACTGTCATTCCAAGCTTCGTTTAGCTTAGCTCAAGGGTTGGTTTGCATTATAAAGTCGGCAACACACATTTTATACTTCAGATATTGAAAGTGTCTCTTAGGCGGTGGGGATCACATACCGTCAAACCCATTCGGACGTTTAGTGTGACTCGATTTAAATATAGGAATAAGCTGTAGGATTAATAGAGTTTAGGTCTAACTCCAGATTAGTAACAGCGTTGCAAGTCGCCCTTAGTAATAGATTATATGTAAGCCAAGATTAACAATAGCACGCATTTTACAATACGTACCTACCGAACAATTAAGTTCGGCATGTCTCTAAGATTACGATTGAAATTGTCACTGAGTTGTTTACTAGCTCTTGCTATGAAAAGTACTTTAGATAGGTCGGTACTTACTGATCTTGATCTTGGCGTTACCATTGCCCCTGATCGGCAGGATGAGGATCTGTCCGTCCATGTCGTAGTGCGCCTTGAGCGTCACGTTGGCTGTGAAGTCCAGCGTAGCCTTGCCTTTGTCAGTATTTATTCTATAACATTCAAGTTAAGGAATTAGTTGCATAATGAAATAATGGCACGTATAATAAGCACGATTATGTAGACCAGAGGTTCCCAAACTTATTTTGTCTACTGCCCACTTTGAAAATAAATAGTTTTTAACGCCCCCCTAATTTTTTTACCTACTTAAAACTACTATAACTTCAAATTATATAAATTATTGTGAGCTATATCAGCGGATATCCCCTTTTTTCTGGGTCTCTTACCCTTTAGGCATGCAGCGCCCACTTTGGGAAAGACTGATGTAGACATATAGCCTCTTATAAAAATGTATACGCGCTTCTTATTTTTAAGAATAGCTTGTCTCTTTCATTTTCAAACAATGTCACGTAAGAAAACTTTTTGAGGTGGTAGAGCCACGCTGTAGACAGTAACGTCTATAGCACGAATGGGCGGGCTCGACCGGTTAAATATCACTGTCTCACAGAAAACCGACGTAAAGTGGCAGCTTGCTGTCGCGTTTCGTTCGGTGAGTGAGATTTCCGGTGGCCCATTTCCCCACTCCCCTTCCCTCCCCTTCCATTCCCTCCTTTTAGGTCGGCAACGCACCCATGATTTTTTTGTCTTGGGTGTCTATGGGCGGTGGAGATCACTTACCATCAGGTGACCCATCTGCTCGTTTGCCAATCTCTGCTATAAAAAAAAAGGTGACAAACTATTCTTAAAGATAAGAGAAGCATAAGTGTTTTTATAAGTAAGGGCTATAGAGGTGACAAAAAATAATAGTTTAAGAGCAAAGAAATTATAGCCAGACAATGTATAAACAACCTCATATTGCATTATACTTATAGGCAGTGAAAGAAAATTTTTTTTAGAAATAAAGAAAAATGATTTATTTATACTGCTTTTATGTAGGTAGATACTACATAATCACAAGTTTAAAAACTTAACAGACCGACTTCAAATCCGATCGTAAGCAAATTTATATGGGACCACCCTTGAAATAAGCTCTATCGAACACAAAAAGATTGGCGGAGATATCGCGTAACATACATAAAAAATACAGACGAATTGAGGACCTTCTCCTTTTTGGAAGTCGGTGAAAATAAGGCGACTTTGTCCTAATATTGAAATATCATAACTTACTTATAAGAGTTGACCCTGAAACCCCTCAAGCCAGTGACGACGGTGTCAGTGAAGGTGATCTTCAGCGCCGGGTTGTTGACCTGGACAGTCCCGAGCTGCACCGGATCCAGCGGAGCGATGCCCAGCTCCGGGATGCCATCTGCGAACTTGGGCCCGGCAACGGAGATCACGTTCTGTATGCACTCGTTCAGGTTCTTATTTGATAAGGAGCACGGTTGGATGAAGGATGCTGGAAAATAAAATATACACTTTGAAATCATTTGACAACACATTAAACAAAACACTTATTTATCTAACCACAGTTTATGTTTGATAACATATTCCGAAAAGTTTGTTGACGGTGCCAATATATGATCTCAACCAGAGTGTTCAGCATAACATAAGCTAACGCCTGTATCCCCGAAGGGGTAGGCAGAGGCGAACTAGCGAACTAGAACACCCACATTTCGCCGAGCTTCGTTCCGTCCCAGATGTGATAGGGGGCGAGCCTATCGCCATATCGGGCACAAATTCCAGACTCCGGGCTGATATGGAAAAATCCAACATCACTTTGCCCGTCCTGGGGATCGAACCCGAGACCTCAGAACCGTAGTGGTACCGAAATACCACCACGCCACAGAGTGTTCAGATTATAAATAATCACTAAAAACTCAACGGCCCGACTTCAAAATTTATCCGATAGTGACCAAATATATATGGGATCACCCTTGAAACAAGCTCTATCGAACACAAAAAGAATTTTGAAAATCGGTCCACATTTGGCGACGATATCGAGTAACATACATGAAAAAAATACAGACGAATTGAGGACCTCCTCCTTTTTTGAAGTCGGTCGATAAAATAAATAAATACACACATAGTCCTAATACCACATTAGTTATAACCAGTATCGGGGGTATCAGAAACTATGAGAGACTTTCGGTCTCAACACCCACACTTGAAACAAATATCTGTGGGTCACACAAACAATTGCCTCGATGCGGGAATCGAACTTACTCGCCCGCAAATATACGAATAACATGTAGGTTAAATCGATTTCAGGACTAACTCTAGATTATTTATAAGTCACTCTTGAAGAAATTACGTTAATAGATTGATTCGTTTTGGCGATCTATTGGATTGAGATCGTTTTTGGGACTAGCGGTTAATTTTCATGAACAAAATAAATCTTCTCTTCGAAGGGTTACTTTTAAGTATCTGCTCGTCGGCCTTCGTAAGCGAACATAAAAAAGAAAGTAAAAATTACATAACAAAAGTACATTAATAATTATCAAAACCCCGTTTTCCAACATAGAAACAAGTGCATTAAGCAAACAAGTATTTTTGATAAGATAGCTATAACTAAGTAAACGCAATTATGACCTACGTTATACAGTGTAAACATTTGATAATGCACCAACAAAAAACTGAACAAAGTCGTCTGTATTCAAAGTACTTATGAGCTCTCGATTTAAGTCTTTCTTTACATTGTGATGTATGTACTTTACTTAAAGTCACATTTGAGGTATCAACAAAAGATTTTGAAATCGTAGGTAATGCATTTGCTCGTCAACATGTTTATCTAATAAATTATTTGAACAGAGATGTTATATTAAGGATAACAGATAACAGAATAAACATGTCATGATAAGTTTGCAGGGGATCTTTGTCCCAGCTTGTACCCTGCGAATAAAGCTCAGATATTCATAAATTACAGTCCCAGGCAAATTATACGTATATTTCGAATGATAAATCATAAAGTTATTTGTTATACTATGTAGCTATACAGAAAAATAAGATTACATGTAATTGAGTATGAATTACATGTCATTCATATTTTTTTCAATTTAACTTGAGTTTAGGACTAACTGTAGGTTAGTAATAGTGTTGCATGTCGCCCTAAGTAATACAAACATTGTGTAATGATGGAATTTTGTTGAAAATTCCGAGAATTTCCATAGTTTATTATGAATAAATTAGCAGGAATGTAGGAAATGCAAATAAGCAGTAAAATTACGTATTGATGCGTGGTATTTATTATACAAACGAATAGTGTTTTAGGTTGGGTGGCTTTCAATTAATAATACGCGGTAGTCGCTTCTCACATGGATAAGTTATAAGGTGGAAACAGTCTATTAGCACCTTAGACAAAGAATAAATAAATAAATACACTCAACAGTCACACACCTAGTCCTGACCCCACACTAGGTATAACCTGTATCGTGGGTGTCAGAGACAATGAGAGACGCGCGGTCTCACAACACCCAGACTTGAAACAAATATCTGTGTGCCACACAAACATTTGTTTCAATGCGGGAATCGAACCCGCAGCCTCTCGCTTCACAGCCGGCTACTCGCCCACTGCGCCGCGGAGGAATAATCTAAGGTTAGTACCCATAGGTCGTGAATGATGGGATTCTTCTCGGATAAATACTCAAGCGCGAGTAAATATCCATAAACACCCGTTTTTACTGAGTATTTATTGCGCATTTTTTAATAGTGTTTTTTGCAATGTGATTGTTTGAAAACTTCAAACAATCACATTGTCACAATCACAATCGTCTCCTTGGTCTAGTGGCAGCATGTATGGGCTGTGGACCGGGAGGTCGTGGGTTCGATTCCCAGGTCGGGCAAAGCAAATTTTCTAATTTAATTTGCCCGGGACTGGACCCTCAGAGAGGGTTGACGTCAGGCAGGCAGCCGGTCGTTTAAAAATTTAGCCAAATCATTTCTGCAACATGCTTGAAAAAGTGTATTGCGCCGACTCCACATTAAAGTGGAGTAAGGGCAGGTAGAAAGAAACTGATTGTTTGAAGTTTTATACTAAATGAAACATTAAATTAAGTTTATGCATAATTTAAACCTGTAACGTAACAACAAAGAAATTAGTTTTCGCGGGTTTCTACATAGATTTTATATTTTCTTTTTCTATGTAGAAACACGCGACAACTATATTTTTTTAAAGTAAGGGGCATAAATATACACGTTGAAAGTCAGTTTTAAAAATAAATGAATGTAGAACACCATTAAAACAAGGACAGTTCGAGTATATTAAGTAAAGTTTTGAGAGGCCGTTCAACTGCCACTTTAGGTCGGTCAAGGGTGTCTCCTAAGCTTACTTGCGTCATGCAATTATAACAAATAAACACTTGTTGATTGTACCTCTATATTACGGCTTCTTAAGGTAATGGTGCAATAAGGTAAGGCCGCCATAAGCAATCATCCACCTACTTGATTTTAATAAAATAATATATAACTTACTAGATATTGTTCGCGATTTCATTTGCGTGGAAAATAAAAAATATCCCAAAAGAACCGTACAATTTTCCAGGATACCATGTATACTGATAAAAGTGGTGTGTTACTCTCCAATAAATATTAACCAAACGCTTAACAAGTTTAACAGCTTTATTTCCGTGGTGCCTTACAACTGGCCTCTCCAGTTGTAAATATCCCTTATGAGGCTGATGCCTCTTTAATTCATTACATTGTCTCCTGCATTTTTTACGGAGGGAAGTGGAAACCTTATAATTCCTACTCCTCCCTATCTTTCTTTTGATTAATTTCGTTGCGGGATGAACACAATTTTGCATTATCTGAGACTCGCCGAGCTTCACTGCTCGGTGTCGTAAAATGCGTGCCATTGTTGATCCTGGCTTACAGGAGTAACAGTGGTGTGTGGGCGGTACAGTCTCGTAAAATATTAACCAAACGTTATCAATGCATATGGACCTCGATATGAATTATATTGTCAAAATATTCTTGCTCAGTCCTCTATTCATGTTTTATAGAGCCTATGCCATAGTATTTTAATATAGTTGTTGATATTCGATTGACCTGATAAAATTTTAAACAGTTTGATCCAATGTTAACCCGCTTCTTAGTAGAGCTTGTACCATAAATACCATAATCGTAGAAGAATGTACGTTGCGACCATACTCCTGACTCAGGAACCGAACTAGAGACATAATATGTATCTGTGGGCGTCGCGTAGATAGACAGCCTTTCCTCTACATACCTAATACAGAATCATGCCAATTAATTGAAGTATTAGAAATTTCTAAACGTCGAAACGTCCTTCGAAACGTGGGGCTTAAAATTAAAAACAAATCGTGATAGAAGTCGTATAAAATAGTTTTATTTCAATGTATAACATTCGCGTAAACTTAAGAAATCAGTATGAAGTATTAGGTCCATAACATCCGAAGGGTCGTCGTTTCCTTTTGCGACATATCACTTTATAATTAGTTCCGCTAACGACTTCGAAGGAAATTGTTGGGTAGCCCTGTGTTATTATTTTCACAAATCGCAGGATATTAACTTCATGTCACTCATGAGGACCACGTCAAGGATTCATTGGTCAATCTTGTTAGGGTACCTTGAATATGGTTGTAAAACGATTACTTTAATATTAATATTTAAGTAGACTTAGGAGTACCCTAACTCGGCGGAAATGTATGAAATGATGCATGAGTGTGGATGAGGCAAGAGCTTATCCCCATTGGATGCAGGCGTGACTGTATATGTATGGACATAGTACATAGCCATAGGACATTACTGCTTAACTACTTTTAATTTTAATCATGTCCCAACCGCAACTTTGCAGTAAAGATATGGCTTGCCTTATGCGACCGACTGCTTAATCCGTTAAGGAAAGGACCCAGTTCCAGTAAAAAAATATCTGTATATTATAAACGCAGAGATTTTCTTTTGGCGCCATAGTATTCATTGTGATCACCTTCTATTTTTAACATATTGTTACTGCCTCGCTGCTCTTTTCATCTGTATGCATACAAAAATAAACACAACATTTTTACTGCTAAGGTATTATTTAAATAAGATGTTTGCTTTAATCATGATCTGTAATCGTGAAATAAATAAAATATTGTTTTTTAACACTGTTTCCGTGATTAGTTTATCTTAATGAGGACATATAAATCAATTAATAAAGTTGATTTTATCTTAATCAGTATGTCCAAACAGTGTTAGAATAACATTAAGATGAACTTCCTGAGGGCAGAGGTCCCTAGTAGTAACTTACGTAACGGTTCTTAAATCAGTATTCACTTCCTTAACTTAAACTTTATAAAGTTATCTATATGACCACTTATTTTGTATACGAATGCATTAGTTATGTAAATATTAGTTAATGTTCATTACTACACATTTTCGATCGACTTCCAAAAAGCAGAAGGTTCTCAATTCGTCTGTATTTTTATGTATGTTACGCGATATCTCCGCCAAATGTGGACTGATTTTCAAAATTATTTTTGTGTTCGATAGAGATTATTTAAAGGATGGTTCCATATAAATTTGGTCACGATCTGATTTGAAGTCGGTAAAATAAATAATTAATAAATAAATACAACAGTTACACACCTAGTCCTGACCCCACACTAGGTATAACCTGTATCGTGAGTGTCAGAGACTATGACTCGGAGGCTGTCCGTTAAGTTTTTAAACTTGTGATTATTAGATCAATTTAGATTACATTACAGTTTGTTTAGTAGCAAACCACTAATGCTTTTAATCCGACGAATATAATTCAGTAAAGTACTGCTTTAGTTATGAAATGTCATCGAATAAACATTACATGGGATTTTATTTTTCGAGTTCCACGTGAAAATATTTAACTATATCCAATTACATTTTTGTTATAATAATACAGGCAAAACGTTTGACCATAATCACACCTGATGGAAAGTGATGATATGGTCTACGTTGTTACATGCCTGCCCAAAAGATACCTATTCACTCTACACTTGAACTCTATGAATTTAAAGGCGCGTCTCCTGCACCTGTTCTTTTCGAAACAAAACACAAAAACACATACGCAAAACAATGATTTTCGCTGTCTCCAACTCATAGAACAATGGCCCATAGACAAAGTATTGTAGAAATACCATGTTTTGTGTGGGTGTTTCGTGTAATGTTTTAGTGCAGAAGACGTGGTTTAACAAATTAATGGTATCCTATTTACTTAAACAAGTCCTTGGCGACAAGACTTTGGTATATCGTTCATTAATTCATAAAACATGCAATCCAAATTATTAGAAATGTCAAAATGTAGGTGAATGTACCTCCGGGGTCAAACGTAATGCCAATATAAACGAAAGCGATTAAAAAGTATCAGCACGGGGTCTAATCATCTTTTAAGCTCGGCGAAATGTGGATTTTGTGCATTTCACCTTTGACTATCTCCTTCGTGGATTTAGGCGTGAGACGATGTATATTATGGATATTATTTATTTACATATTCGATACCTACACATTTTATATATATAAAATGTACAAATATATCCAAGTATATGTAAATACAGATTGGTAGAGCCACGCAGTAGACAGTAACGTCTACAGCACGAATGGGCCGGCTCGACCGGTTTGATACCACTGTCTCACAGAAAACCGATGTAAAGTGGCAGCTTGCTGTCGCGTTTCGTTCGGTGAGTGAGAATTCCGGTGGCTCCTTTCCCCCCCTCCCTTCCCCATTCCCTGCCCCCCTTCCATCCTCCTTTTAGGTTGGCAACGCATCCATGATTCTTTTTGTGTTTTGGGTGTCTATGGGCGGTGGAGATCACTTACTATTAGGGGACCCATCTGTATGTTTGCCAGCCTCTGCTATCAAAAAAATAATACGTGCGAAGAAGTCTCGGTGTGTGCGATATCGCTGACAAGGTCCAAGAAAGCTGGCTTAAGTGGTTCGGCCATATAAAACGAAACCAAGCACGACCCGGGGGAGATCCAGACGAAGACTGAAAACCAGGTGGAGCGACGTAGTGAACAAAGATCTTGTCACATGCGAAGTTTCAGAGGATGATGTCCACAGGGTGAAGTGGAAAGAAAAAACGCAGAGAGCTGACCCCACGACCATGACCACGATTAAAGCTCAGAAAAGAGAGAGAGATATCAAAGTTTGCGTAAACCAACAGCGCTGTAAATAAATAAGTAATAGCTTTCGTTAACATTATTGACCTTGAGACTGTTGTAGCTCTTGCGGTTACCAAATATATGCCATCGCCAACCGATCAGTGGTGCAACACCAGTCTGCGATGCATGCGATAATATTACTAATGATAAATGGATACAGTGTAACAATCGAAATAAAACGGACTAAATTTTGATCGCAACTCCGTGGGTATACCTATGTACAAATAGGAATAACACACATGCATACGTAAGCTCACGCCTGTATCCCCGAAGGTGTAGACAGAGGCGAACTAGAGAAATAGAACACCCACATTTCGCCGTGCTTAGTTCCGGAAGATATAAAAGGGGCAAGTCCTATATAATAAGTATTGGTTATTTTCATATAATTTGCATGTCATTCGATTCTTGTTCTGTGGCCTGAGCGGAAATATTTTTGACAATCGAATTGGTATCGAGCTCGTAAATGGCATTTATATGAAATATAAATCAAATGTCATCAGTGCGCAGCGAGCTCGATAATCCGATTGTCAAAAATAATCCTGCTCGGGCCGCTGTGTTCATAATTTCATTGAGTAGTTGGTATAAATAAGTTACAAAATTTAGCCCATAGATTTACACCAAACAGAGCAATAAAACGTGTTTATAAAAGTAAAGAAAATTATCCAGTGCAACAAGATCGGATACACTGCCATCTGAGCTAAATATAAACAAAACAAAATTTAGAGAAAGGTGACTGAGTTGTTTCGTTTTATTTATTTAAGTAATAGTCGTCTAGTCATAAATATTTCTGATTTGATTTAACGTTTCGAAAAAAAGGTAACCACTTGTAGCTTCGCGATAAATCTCTATTTAGCTTATCTTGATTTAAAGATAGAAGTGAGCTGTAGGATATATCGGGATAAGGTGTAACTCTAGATAGTAATAGCGCTACAAGTCGCACTAAATATTAATTTACTCGACCCGCAGGGTTACCACCACCTTTTATAGCAGTATTATTATAATCGTTCTTCGTTTGTTTTGGATGAGAATCGGTACAAGTAAAATTATAATAATACTGCTATAAGAGGTGGTGGTAACCCCCCTGGGGATACGTTACGCGTACGGAATACGCGACCAAGATAGTCAAAATTAAAAAATATTTTTTCAAATATTTTACATCCTTCGTAAGCAGACGGCCTTGGTAACTTGATCCATTAACAATCTCTGAATATTAAAAAGAAAGTTGTATCCAACCTCCAGTTTAATTCCGACTAAAAAAATACATTGTTTTCGCAACGGACTGACGACCGACTCGCGACTAGACCGTCCCGTTTGTGTAATTACATTGATGCATTGGCCATTGCATATCCATGGATATGGATATCAAATGCATTTTTATGCAACTGTGTCTCTATCTCTAGGTGAGTGTTGTCAATTCGATCGTGTTAACGTCATCTTAATTTATATGGAAAAATGTAGCGCCATTGGTCAATAATCTGAAACGACATATACCAGTCGCAATTGACGTTAATGTGAAATATGACAGCGTGACTGCCTCGGTGGCGTGGTTGTATTTCGGTACGACTACAGTTTTGAAGTCTCGGGTTCGATCCCCGGGTCGGGTAAATGATATGGGATTTTTTCATATCAGCTCGAAGTCTGGAATTTGTGCCCGATATGGCGATACGCCACCATCTGGGACGGAACTAAGCTCGGCGAAATGTGGATGTTCTATATAGCTAAGGCGCCTCTGCCTAACTCTACGGGGTTACAGGCGTGAGCTTGTTATGTGTGAAATATGTACTTATGTTAAAAACGCTGATTAGACGAGCATACAGCTGAGGCGCGAGCAGGAATATCTTTCACAATAGAATTTAAATCAAGCTCGATACGTGTATTTGACAATTTTATGAAATATTAACCAAATGTAATCAGGTGCAGCGAGTTCAATACGAATTCGATAGTGAAAATTATTCCTGCCCCCTGACTTTTGACACGCGATTCGATTCGACAACGATTTGGTTTCATTTAGTAACTTAAAATCACACATTAGTGCACTTTCTTCCTCGACTTCGGTGGAATTTTAAATCACTACATGAAAAAGTTGCATTACAGCTCGGACCACTAGAGGTACGCGCCACCATGCCAGTTTCTTAGAAATAGTAATATTACTCAAATCTTTCAATTGCAAAGTATGCATTCAAATCATCGTATTTATTATAATTAGTAGGATAGTCCTTTATAAAACAATAATTGGTTATTTTTGCATCTAAAACAATACCTTATTATAACATAACAAGGTTAAGGATAACTTAGAAAAAGTTTAAGGAAATAAATTATAATAAACACGAGGAATTCGCGATTCATAAAACTATGCGTTAATTACATAACCACAGAGAATATCCAAATTAAAACTAAATTCTACGTGTGACGTCACAATCAATTAAATCCAAATCCATTGTAGGTAATTGTGTAATACATGTTGTGGCGGATTGCCACTGCCACAAAGCAAGCAACATTATTATAATAATAATTGGTAATGGCAACACTGCCATAAAGAGTTTGACAGCCCGCGCTTTTGGCGGACTCGTAACAAGATAACCGGCTTTTATTCACTTGAGTGTTTGTTGTAATACCTTTGCAATATTCATTGTACCTACCTCCATGTGATGTACTGTCTCCGAAGTCACACTCGGAAGTAAAACAAATGGGAAAAACAAACGGGATTTTATTTGCCCTAACCGTGCCCCATACATGTCTCTATTTATAAACATTTATTGAATGCTCAAGAGAAACAACAACTTTAAACTATGGAGCTAAATGTTTGTCATCTGAAACTAATAGCGTGAAATTTCATCTCGTAACAGTAACGAATACCACTTTTTAACTGTTACGTGAGCGGGTGTAGCTCTCTCTTTTGAAGATAATTAGTCCATTTGTCGACTCCGTTAACGAGTAGATAAGTGTAACTTTAAATTTATAGAAAAATTATGAACTTTCATAATAGGTTCATTTCAGTTCTTTCGTTTCGAACGATTGTTGGTGATTTTTAATTACCAAAAATCACTATTAGTGTTAAGAACATAAATTGATTTGGTGTGAAAACAATATTTATCAATAGTTTGATTATGTCAATTACTGATCATTTGTAATAATGTATATACAAAGCTTAACAAAGTTTTGTATTACATATATAAATCTTTGTATATAAGAGTAACGCAGTAAAGAAAACTCTTTATGATTTTAAATTGAGCCCACAGAAAATAAAATAAAAATGCATCTTAGAAAAAAAAAATCCCTTCTTCAAGAATAAATAAGACATTGAACTATATAGAAATACCACACAACACCTTATAATGACCACTCAGATTCAAATTAAAAACAGACAAATTGATTAAAAAAACGTTGCTATCGAACGCATCGAAGCTATTTCAGTAATCCGAGGGCCCGAGGCTCACGTGCATCAATGCGACCGGTGTGTTATCGTAGGGCTGTCGTGGCGTAGCGCCGGCCGCCGACACGTGAACTGACCAGTTATGCCGCTTACATAATCGACCTTACTCTCTTTAACATAAACGTGTTTAACGATTGCACAACACTGGAATGTACATTTACATCTCATCTATAGAACATCTTCACCTGACATTTCATGGTGTATGCTCAAGGATGATATTCGGTGATAGTTTAAAATCCTAATAAATATGTACTAAGATTTTCTCGCGGATCCGCGCGTCGTATACATATCTGTCATTTCTCTGAATAAACTTTGAACCCCGATTTTACTTCTTTAGGGTGATTTGCAGCACTTCGATGAATCTCGATTTATCCAAATTTCATTTTCAATATAAGAATGCGCCGTGGGATAAATCGAGTTAAGGACTAAATGAATAAATTTTCGAAATATCTTTCCTACTTTGTTTTATATTTCCTGTAAGTTGAGTTGAGTTTCACGAAGTTATTATACCGCTATGTATAGTGCTACAAATATGATGTTACAGTTACAGAAGACGCTTGAAATAAAGAAAAATATACCCAAGATTCTGGAGCAAATCCTGTGATGTTATTTCGGTGAGGTATTTGCCGCAGATCTGACAATTTATATAAATCGGAGTACACTAATATTAAAAACATGGTAAATTAGGGGAACCTAATTAACTACGGTAATTTTCCATTTCATTATAATGATTTAATTACAATAGGAAACCGGATGCAGAATCTTCATAACTTCATGTCATTTAAGTTTTGGTCTAATAGCTAAACCGGATGCATGATTGACGTCAAGTGTTCAAAATGTCAATAAAACCAAGAAAACACAACACAAGGATACTCAATGACCACAAAATGTGATAACAATTTAATAACACCATAAATTCTATCAAGTCACGGACATGTGAACGCGTTGAAATCTTTATTACGAGGATATTACGAAACGTTGCTACTCAAAATGTAGAGTATTTTGATTGACATTGTCATTAGTAAGGTTGTATAAGTAATTAATCTTTAATTAAGATGGACGGAAATGTGGATTACTTAATATAATTTGTCAATTTATATAACTATTTGAGCTGACTGTTCGATGTAATAAATAACGAATTTGTTTCGTGAAAAATAAAAGTAAATATACTAGATCAGTAAGTTAAGTTCACACAAAACGATTCCTATTACCTTAGCTAAGTTGTGGGCTTGATAAATAGGTATAGAAACAAAAAATCCGCGACAACTTCCTATTCACCATTTTTTCGACCGACTTTCACCAAAGGAGGAGGTCCTCAATTCGTCTGATTTTTTTTATGTATGTTACTCGATATCTCTGAATGTAATATAGAGATACACTTTATCACGGTTTATCATACAGCTCACTCCTATCTTTAAATATTAATTTGGGATAAATAGAGATTTATCGCGGAGCTGCAACTGGCCTTTAGGGGTAAACATTCTGATAAAACTGATAAAAATTTCAAAAAGTTTTCTACGTAATATAAAACTATGTAAATATACAAATATTGAACATAGTCGAGTGTTAGTATAATAATATAATATTAGCCCTGTAATATTACTGTTCCACTGCTGGGCACGGGCCTCCTCTACTAATGAGAGAGAGAGGTTAGGTCTTATTCTACCACGCTGGCCCAATGCAGGTTGGTAGACTTCACATACCTTCGAAATTCTTATAGAAAAATTATAGGGCATGCAGATTTCCTCACAATGGTTTCCTTCACCGTTATAGCATGCGATATTTCACTAATAAAACACACTAAACATAGAAAAGTCGGAGGTGTATGCTCCATTTTGGGGTTGGTCTCGAACCTCCGACACTTGTCTCAGCAATCCGTACCATTCCCAACTGAGCTATTGCTGCTACGAGTGTTAGTACTTCGACCTTAATCCGTACCGTATGCCTTAACGATTACACTTGACCGCGGCCGCAGTTGCCGGCTGCGACACGAGATCCAGAGCGCGCATCGGAATATATTTAAACTCTAAATTGTTTTAAGAATGCATAATGAATCGGTCCACATTTGGCGAAGATATCGAGTAACATACATACAAAAAATACAGACGAATTGAGGACCTCCTCCTTTTGTGGAAGTCCGTCGAAAAGTGTTTTCAATGAATACTTCTATTCGAATAAAGATTTAAATTAAGTTTATTTTAATAACACATAACATAAGCTCACGCCTGTATCCTTGAAGGAGTAGGCAGAGGCGCACTAGTGAACTAGTACACCCACATTTCGCCGAGCTTAGTTCCGTCCCAGATGTGATAGGTGGCGAGCCTATCGCCATATCGGGCACAAATCCAGACTCCGGACTGGTTATGGAAAAATTCAATATCACTTTGCCCGACCCGGGATCGAACCCGAGACCTCAGAACCGTAGTTGTACCGAAATACCACCACGCCACCGAGGCAGTCAAGTTATTTTAATAATAAAAATATTATTATTTTACGTGGTTTCTTTATATTAAAAAATAACTTAAATAGATATTAAATAACATTAGATACCTAATAAAAAAAAATTAGCTTTTTTAATCATCATAATAAAAAAGCTACTATTTTTAGGTATCTATTATTAATTAAATAGTTATAAAACTGATTGAAACTCACGTATACTTCCAGCAGAGGTGTAAGCCACGAAGGCAAACACAATAAACAGCACTTTCATTATGAATAGAAGTTAAAAAATAAATTAAAAATATACAACGCGACGAGTCAGCGGCGAGCTTCGGACTGTCCATGCGCCGGCGCATATAGCCTTATATACATTGCGTAAGTCCGTTTGTACATCCAGTGTTCGGCAAACATTTTTCTAGTTGTCGTATTATATCGGATTGTGAGTATAGATGAGTAATGTCACCTCTTAGGTCTAGTGGCAGCATATATGGGTTGTGGATAGGGAGGTCATGGGTTCGATTCCCAGGTCGAGCGGGTGTTTTCTAACGAGATTAGCCCGGTACTAGGACCCAAGAGAGGGGTTGACATAGGACAGGCGGCAAGTCATTTAATAAGCTGTTGATTTTCGGTCATTCGCAACTATCTTAACCCCAATATTTTACTAATTTCCATGAAGATACAAAATTCAAAAGTTACATACATAAATATACTCACGCCTGTATACCCGCAGGGGTAGGCAGATGTAGAGAACTAGACTTCTCAAATATTGTCCCAGATGTAATAAGGGGGCGGGGGGGGGAGGGTCTATCACCATATGGGGCACATATTCTAGACTCCGGGCTGACTCTGAATTGAAAAACCCAATATTACTGCCTGACCCGGGAATCGAACCCAAGATCACAAGACGGTAGTCGCACTGCTATACAACCACGGTATCGAGGAAGTTGCAAGCTTATAACTAATAAAAATATATCATCATCAGCATCGTCATCATCAGCCATAGGACGTCCACTGTTGATCATAGGCCTCCCCAAAGATTTCCAGATTGACTTGTTGGAAGCGGCCTGCATCCAGCGACTTCCTGCGACCTTTATCAGATCGTCGGTCCACCTTGTAGGTGGACGTCCTACGCTGAAAATGAAAATGAAATTATATACTTTTAACTAAATGCCGTCGCTAATGCGCTCGCTATACCACCATACCATCCCTTATGCCTCGGTTGAAGCTTGGGGTGCTACGTGCAAGTGATATGATATCAAAACAGCTGCGATGTAAGTTTTAATCCTGCTAGTATTATAAACGTGAAAGATTGTATGTATGTTTGTTACTCTTTCACGCCAAAACTAATGGACGGATTTTGATAAAAATTACAGTTATATAGATTATTCATCAGAATAATACATAGGGCACCTTTTTTCCAGAAAATAAATTTACACGCGAACGGAGTCACAGGAAACAGCTAGTTACACAATAAAGAAAATTCTATAACATTTAATCAAATCCCAAATTATAATAAATATATATAAAGATATATTATATCCTTGACCATGTATAAAAAGTATATTTTCAGCTGTAGGTATAAAAGAACATATAGCTGACGTGAAACACCGACGCTCTACGAAGTCTGCAGTTGCCGAACATTCAGAGGAAGGCTCCAAACATTACCTAAGATTTGACAAGCCACAAATCCTTGCCAAAGAACAACGATTCCTACCTAGGATGATACGCGAGGCTATTGAAATTAAAAAACATCCTAATTTCAATAGAGAAGATGGTTGGAAGCTTGCACAAGCCTGGGATCCAATTATACATTTAATCAAATCGGAACCCAAAAGACCAGCTGCCAGACCTCAAGACACTGTGAGCTCGTACTGCGTAGATCGGAACATAAACGGTTAACTTTTTAAAATCTGTATAATTCTAAAATGAAGGTAGATTTTGTAATACTAACATTCTTGGACAAATGACATCTCAGTCCAACCCGTGACCACGAAGACTGCAAAGCCTTCGAAACGTCGGGAATAAAAATTAAAACCAAATCGTGATAAAATCCGTAAAAATAATTTTATTTCAATGAATAGCATTCGCGTAAACTTAAGAAATCAGTAGGTATAAAATATACCAAAATCGGTATTTAATTTTTATAGTTTGATGTACAAAAACAACTTTGCAGTGATGACATTACATTTTACTCCATTTACCAATTAATTTGTCTTTGATCACAACCGCGTTTATGTGTTAACAAATATTATTGACAGTTTTGGTAAACTGCAAAAAATCCCCGACTTTAGTTCGTAACTTCTATACTAATACATATTATAAAGTGTTTATTGGTTCGTCCTTCTTCAAATTGTTTTTATATAGGAATGAAATCATAGTTTTCTTATTAGTTTATGAAATGGAGAGATATGCGAGAGATAGAGTCACGGCGGTATCCTCGCCAAGTGGAACAAAAATGGGGCACGGCCGTACCATCCTTTTCTCGAAAGAGTTCAGGCCATTTTCGACCCCCTATAACTTCATTGTGGATAAAACTAGAATATGTTTTTCTCGAAACAAAACAATGAAACACCTACACAAAACAATGTTATACTTTGTCTCCTGCTAATGAGACAATGGACCAAAGACAAAAATGTGTACCAAAACATTGTCTTGTTTAGGTGTTTTGTGTAGTGTTGTTGTGAAGGAGACTCGACTTTATGGACTTTACTTATAAAAACATTTTCGCTTAACCTATTGCTAAGAATAGCCTGTCACTTTTTTCCTTGCGTTACATAGTTTAAAAATTGAAAGGGACAACGCATGGTTAAAGATAAGCAACGCTTAAATATTTTTATAAGTAAGGGGCTATATGTCTTAGAAGTGTCGTTAAAGATATATTTCGTTTTATTTATCTAACCTGCGTAAAGACATGTCGTGAGTCTCGTGACCGGCATAAAGAGCGCGAGATTAGATCCCAAGCTTGGATCACTCACCTCGGACATGACCTACGCGGTACGCCTGAATGAAAATTATAACTCACAATTAAGGTGACTTTTCTTGTCATTTGTGAATAACTCAAGCTGAGATCTATAGAGCGAACTTCGACTAAGTCTAATTCAAAGAAACGAACTCAGTAAGGATATGGAATTTTTAAGTAAAATACACCCAACAGTCACACACCTAGTACTGACCCCACACTAGGTATAACCTGTATCGTGGGTGTCAGAGACTACGAGAGACTTTCGGTCTTACAACACCCAGACTTGGAACAAATATCTGTGGGCCACACAAACATTTGTCTCAATGCGGGAATCGCACCCGCGGCCTCTCGCTTCATAGCCGGCTACTCGCCCGTTGCGCCACGGAGGCTGTCCTGTTAAGTATAACCTTTACAACAAAATCTTAGCTTAGACTGTCTGTCAGTCTGATTTCTTGTAAACAGTGGCTTGTACTAAGTTGAAGTTGGATTTAAAAATTTAAAATCTCACTATTCGTTTCTTTGAATCAGACTTAGTCGAAGTTCGCTCTATAGACTTGAGTCTTAGTTTCCTTCTTGGTATAGTGCCAACGTATATATGAGCTATCGTCCTGGATTCGAATTTCGGGTCGGGCAGTGGTCCTGCTCGGAACTACCGCTATTGGCCACTCTCTCAGAAAAGGAGAGATGTTGACGGCATGTGGTGTGTTTGTGTTCTATATTTCCATTTAGAACATACTAGTTGTTGCCCGCGACTCGCCTGGAAATTTATTTTCCAGGATGAAAAGTAACCCATGTGTTAATTCAGGGTGTGAGCTATAATTGGTCCAAGCGTTTGAGCATGGAGAAGTAACAAAGATGCAAACACACACACACACTCACAAACATTCGCCTTTATAATATTACATACATACATAGACTCACGCCTTTTTCCCATAGGGGTAGGCAGAGACAACGGGTTTTCACCCTTACACACTTATAATATTACTGTGATAAAAAAATACGGAAAAGTAAAAATAAAGAGAATGAGTCAATCTTCATGAATTAAGTATATATTCATTATATATTATAGCTTGATGCAACAGCGAAAAAAAGCATTGTGAGGAAACCAGCATTCTGAGGATTTTCTATAAGAAATAAGAATTTGGATGGTAAGTGAAGTCTACTGCATTAGGCGGATAGTAGCCTAACACCTCATGAATAGAGGAGGCCCATGCCCAGCAGTGGGACAGTAACATGACAGGGTTAATATTAGACGAAGTTTACAACGCGGCTCCTATGGCCCTTGTCGTGTAACTTCATTAATTTTAATTTGGATTATATTACTACTGTAACCGAGGTGTGGAATTTTTTTAATTATTTAATCGTCACTCTAAAACTGGTTTCGTTTGAGGACAGAGATCAATACAGCTTATCACCGTATTAGTTGAAAGCAAGCCTTTATCCTCGGGACAGGGGAGCTACTCACGGTTCGCTGAGTTTATTTCAATACTATGATGTGACAGGGATAAAGGCTATTATAGCGAGCACGAATTCCAATACCGAACGCGTGTGATTTTTTAATTCAAAAATTCAAGTCCATATTATAATTGACTGATTTTGCGGTTACTCATCCTAAGTGTTCAGTCTATATAATAATATTGACTATTAAATGCAAGAACAGATAATTCGCATGCTGGTTTAATATTTTTTGTTGTCAAATGACTTTGTTCCATTAGGCTGCGGACCCGAACTCAGCGGGAGCGGAGCGGCGGCGGCGGCGCGGCCACGCGAACGAACCGCTAGACCTATCGCTCGCCGTTCGCCGCGCCCCGCCGCTGCCTTCGAGGCCAGTCCCATTTAAATCTATGCATTGAAACGCGCGGCTCCCTGCGCAGCCGCCGCTGCTGCTCCGCTCGCGCTGAGTTCGTGTCTGCAGCCTTAGCCCTTTTCCACCAGAGCTGTACTAAGCGAGACTGCGAAAATAAAGTTGTATTGGTACATGTTTTTCTTGCTTCGCCAGGAAAGTTTAGGTTCATCGCATATCTCTAGTGGAAGCACGGCTTTAGTATGGTGCTGTAAAATCTTTCACCTATGTCAATTTTGAGTGTTTATACAGCATATTTTGGAGTATACTACCTAAACCTTGACATCTAAAATGTAACTTATAGTGATAAATGCACATCGACATCGAGTAAATCTTCTTATGCAAATAAAGTTTTTGTGCAAAATTTTGAATATTTTTGATTTATATGATGTATTAATATTATAAGCGATTCAAGTTTTAGAAGCAGTTACGTGGATTTTAAATTTCGGTAACCACAGACTTAACAGGTTGTCATTTTTAATTAAGATTTATCTTGGGATTAATATTTATTACCATATCAAATTAAATACATATGTAATGCAAAAAAATAAAAAATGAATTCCATATTTTTAAAATTATAGGTATATTGTTTACATTATTTTTGCGCACCAGGGTTGCGTCCTCATGGGCGCTTAAAAATGCTTGCTCGATTTTTTGGAGGAAGATACAAGAGCCAATGGTCTCAATGTGGAAAATATTTAAGACTGGGTGTAGTTGAAGCGTTTAAGTAGGAAGATGAACCCTCTTATTTTTTTATACCGCGGGAAAATTGTTTTACCACTGCGGCCGCGCGTGAATGGAGATGTGACGGTTACGTCGGAGTCACCAGTGCTATGATCCATCATCCAGGGTCGTATTGCCCGGGAGATACTAGATCTAGCAGATAGAATAGTATCTGTCAATCTTTCTTTCTACTTGCCCTTCATCATCATCAGCCATAGGACGTCCACTGCTGAACATAGGCCTCCCCCAAAGATTTCCAGATCAACCTGTTGGAAGCGGCCTGTATCCAGCGACTTCCTGCGACCTTTATCAGGTCTTCGGTCCACTTCTTGCCCTTATCCCACCTTAATATGGAGTTGGTCCAACACACTCTTTCAAGCATGTTGCAGAAAGGATTTTGCTTAGTTTTTACGACCGGCTGCCTGCCTGACGTCAACCCCCTCTGAGGGATCCAGGGCAAATAAAATTAGAAAATTAGCTGTGCCCGACCTGGGAATTGAACTCAGGACTTCCCGATCAACAGGCCATATATGCTGCCACTAGAC
Source organism: Clanis bilineata (assembly GCA_036417725.1). Taxonomy (NCBI): domain Eukaryota; kingdom Metazoa; phylum Arthropoda; class Insecta; order Lepidoptera; family Sphingidae; genus Clanis; species Clanis bilineata. The sequence goes on from CM071159.1 coordinate 680,180, forward strand.
CAAGGAGGCGACAATTAGAATCGTATGTGTTCGATATTCTCTTCGATACTGACAGCCTCCGTGGCGCGGCTGGCGAGTAGCCGGCTGTGAAGCGAGAGGCCGCGGGTTCGATCCCCGCACCGAGACAAATGTTTGTATGGCCTACAGATATTTGTTTCGGGTCTGGGTGTTGTGAGACCGAAAGTCTCTCGTAGTTCCTGATACCCACGACACAAGACTCGATCTTAGTGTGGGGTCAGGACTATGTATGTGACTGCTGGGTGTTATTTATTTATTTATTTATTCATTATTGTATTATAGAGGTATTAACGTTCACGCACGTACATTTTTTCTTTTTAGTATTCAATCACTAACGCGTCGTGATATGACTGTTTATAGCAGTTTAATTGTGTAACGGCCAGTTGTGGTGACCGCGTGACGTCACTACTACGTCACTCGTGTGGAATATTTGAATTCGGAGAAATTCAAATGTTGAGGATGTTATGGGCTTTAATAGGTTGTAAATTGTAATCCATTTCATGTTTATTCCATTTCTACGATTATTTATGATAAAGTTCTTCGAAAGTTGTAAGCAATTATTGTCAACTGGCATTTAAAAGAGCAACGCCAGAGTTTCTTGCCCGTTCTTCTCTGGCGAAACGGCCTTCCGAACTGGCGGTAGAGGAACTTTGACGGAATCTAAATGATGTAGTAACATTTCATGGATTCAATAAATATTTTCATTTGATTTGATTTGAAAGACTGGCAAACGAAGGTAACTATTCTGCAACACTATTTTTAGCATTGATATTTGTTTATAAAATAGAACTATATAGTGGAGTTGTAAATATATTTATTCCACGAATAGTTTCACAATGGGACAACTGACTCTTACTCTCTATCAAATCTGGGACGGAAATAAGCTCGGCGAAATGTGGGTGTTATTTTTGTCTAGTTCGTCTCTGTCTTCGCCCTTAGGGGATACAGGCGTGAGCTTATACACAACAGTGTGACTACGTATCTGCAGTATACAGGAACTTTTTAATATAATATGCAAAACATCCAGTGTGCTGACGGTACCATGTATCAAGCTGATTTGTGACTTCTTGTTTTTCTTAAAACCATTAATAAACGCTGTTTATTTTGTCATTGCGAGGAATTTATATTTAAATAATACTGATAAAGATATTTTTCATTTTTAAAGGAAGTATACTCTAGATTCCTGTTTAGCTGACGTATTTTCTTGTATATAAACGTATATATTATAAAGGCTACGTGACAAGAGCAACGTGAACACATTGTCTAGACTCTAGAGTACCATTCAAGAATTACTTATAATAATATATCAACGTTTACAATCATTCATGACTAAGCTACCTTCAATATGTAGGTAGGTATATTACACCCATGCGTGAAGGAATTTTAGCACGATGTTTTCGAATGACTTCCAAAAAGGAGAAGGTCCTCAATTAGTTTGTATTTTTTTAATTAAATAAATAAACAAATAACACCCAACAGTCACTCACCTAGTTCAGACCCCACACTAGGTATAACCTGCATCGTGGGTATCAGAGACTATGAGAGACTTTCGGTCTCACAACACCCAGACTTGAAACAAATATCTGTGGGCCACACAAACATTTGTCTCAATGCGGGAATCGAACCCGCGGCCTCTCGCTTCACAGCCGGCTACTCGCCCGCTGCGCCACGGAGGTTGTCATTTTTATTATGTATGTTATTCTCGGCCAAATGTGGACTGATTTTCAAAATTCTTTTTGTGTTCGATAGAGCTTATTTCAAGGGTGGTCCCATATAAATTTGGTCGCGATCGGATAAATTTTGAAGTCGGTCTTTTAAGTTTTTAAACTTGTGATATTTTTATTAAATAATTATGTTTCCAACCTTCACTTGAGGGAAGAGGAGTTGATCTAGGCTACTTCAAATTGCATTCATGTAACGAAACGTAACAGTGAGCTGCCAATTTACATCGGTTTTCCGTGACTATGATAACAAATCGATGATGAACGATGATTTGGCGCATTCGTGCTGTAGGCACCACCATCCAAGAACTTAAATTACAAAGGCTCATAAAAGTATTGAATTAAATCTCAATATTAAAAAGAGAGACCACGACAGAGAGTGGAAACCACGTGCCGGCAAGTGCAGCGTTGGACGTCCACCTGATAGGTGGACGGACGACCTGGTAAAAGGCGCAGAAAGTCGCTGGATGCAGGCCGCTTCCAACAGGTCGATCAGGAAATCTTTGGGGGAGGCCTATGTCCAGCAGTGGACGTCCTGTGGCTGATGATGATGATTAAAAATATACAATAAAAACAACATAACACATATAAACATAAGCTCACGCCTATATCCCCGAAGGGGTAGGCAGAGGCGCACTAGCGAACTAGATCACCCACATTTCGCCGAGCTTAGTTCCGTCCCAGATGTGATAGGGGGCGAGCCTATCGCCATATCGGGCACAAATTCCAGACTTCGGGCTGATATGGAAAAATCCAATATCACTTTGCCCGATCTGCGGATCGAACCCGAGACCTCAGAACCATAGTCGTACCGAAATACCACCACGTCACCGAGGCAGTCAAATAAAAAAATGAATGATAATCGCCGAACAAGTTATTCAATTATTTATTATGGAATTTGCGGTACTAACTGCTATTTAATTCTTCATTAGATCAACATTGTCATTAGATACTATTCAACGAGGCGCGGGTCACGTACACCATACGAGTTAATATTTCAAATCAACATTCACATATTTATTTAGTTTTTAATTTGTTTTTAAGTACATATTTAGGAAGTGCTACTCTACTGGTTCGGATTAGAGCAATTAATTATAAATTATGTTAAAAATAAGTTACCTACGTAATATCACTGGTGAAGACTTGGATGTCACTTGTCGAAAATATTGGCATATTTACTTAGGCCTTTATAGTGGCCCGAGCAGGAATATTTTAAAAAATCGAATTTCGTATCGAGCTCGCTACGCATATTTTTAATATTTCATAAGGTTAATCATTCATACAAATGTCGAGTTTGATTGTAAAAATATTCGTGCGCATATCATTTGACAGCCTCCGTAGCGCACCGCGCGAGTAGCCGGCTGTGAAGCGAGAGGCCGCTGGTTCGATTCCCGCATTGAGACAAATGTTTGTGTGGCCCACAGATATTTGTTTCAAGTCTGGGTTGTGAGACCGAAAGTCTCTAATAGTCTCTGACACCCACGATACAGGTTATACCTAGTGTGAGGTCAGGACTAGGTGTGTGACTGTTGGGTGTATTTGTTATTATTATTATATTATTGTGCTCGGGCCGCTGAACGACATACAGGTATGAGTCCAGATTTAAAACTATACTTTTTACATACGACTGTCCCAAAACTTGATTAAATATGTCGTACATAACATTAGTTAAACCATAACTTACAGCTAAAGGTGATTTGACAAATTCTCTACAAATAAATAATGTCAAATCGCCATTTCTAAACTTTATCTGACGGTGGTGAAACTAAATTTTAGTATATTACAGCGGAAAAGTGTGAATATTATCGAAAAAAAATGTGATCTCTTGAGTTAAATCGTGGTTAGTTCAGAAATATTATAATAGAGAGCACTAGTATCAAAACTAAATAAATAGAGGTAAATTGCAACCTGTTAGAGGCGGCACATATATGTACATAATCGTCTCGGCCACCGGTAGCCGAGCCGCCCGTCACTATTTATGAGATCTACAATAATGTTATTTTAGACAAATAACATACAGTTCCGTAAATATTAAAATTAAAGTATAAAAAGTTTCATAAAGGTTACACCTAATGTAAATTTTAACGAGCCAAGTTGTATACAGCATACTTTGCTGCACATTTTGAAAAAGGGGTTTTAAGCTAAAGTCTATAATAAATAAATAAATTCACCCAACAGTCACACACCTAGTCCTGACCCTACACTAGGTATAACCTGTATAGTGGGTGTCAGAGACTATGAGAGACTTTCGGTCTCACAACAAATATGTAGAACCAGTTTATTTTGTATTAAATAAACAACATTTTGTGTTTATGTTGATGTAACAGACCAGTCGAACGACATCATTTAAATGTAATTTGTGACAAAATAATTAATACTTAAATTAGTGGTCTCTTCACACCTATTTAAACCGTGGAAAAGTCAAAGTCAATTAGATGTTAATCTTACAAAATTACTTGGAATAACCATAGTCATAGCCTATATCCCCGAAGGGTAGGCAGAGGTGCACAAGTGAACTAGGACATCCACAGTTCGCAGGGACAAAACGAGAAGTTAATATTATTACAGAATTACAAAAAGCAATATTATCATCACTCATCATCCACAGATTGTCCACGGCTGAACATAACCCAAAGATTTCCAGGTTGACCTGTTGGAAGCAACCTGCATCCAGCAACAAGCACTAAAGTATTATTACAAAGGATTTAATTCGTTGTTATTGTTAAATTAGATATTGTAGGTTAATGTAGATGTTGTTTGAGTGGTAGAGCCACGCTGTAGACAGTTACGTCTACAGAACGATTGGGCCGGTTCGACCGGTTTGATACCACTGTCTTACAGAAAACCGACGTAAAGTGGCGGATGTAAAAACGAAAACGACTTAAAAAAATGCAGTGGCGTGCAGTTTATATAGACAAAGAGACACTGCCTACCCTAAAAAGTCGTTAATTATTCAAAACCAGGGTTTTCAACCAGTGCGTCCTACCCGTAATGACCTACGGAGCAGAAACGTGGACACTCACCAGCGGACTGGTCCGCAAATTCAAAATCGCTAAGCGTGCTATGGAGCGAGCAATGCTTGGCATTTCACTGGTGGTCAGAATTCGAAATGAAATCATCCGCCAGAGAACCAAAGTCATCGATATTGCTCGCAAAATTAGCACGCTGAAGTGGAAGTGGGCCGGTCATGTCTGCAGATGGATAGATAATTGCTGGAGCAGACATGTCCTGAGTGGAGACCGCGTTTAAGCAGACGTAGTGTGGGAAGTCCTGCTGCACGATGGATCAACGACTTGAGAAAGATGGCGGGCAGCGGATGGATGCGGGCTGCGCAAGACCGGGATGGTTGGCGCTCACTTGGGGAGGTCTACGTTCAGCAGTGGACGGCGATAGGCTGAGATAATAAGATAAAGAAAATTATTTTGGAAGTTGACTGCCTCAGTGGCTTAGTGCTATTGTTTGGGCGTTATGACGTTGTTTGTCTATCCTAAATCGAATGCATGTGCATGTCACTATGTAGGTGGAGTTAGTAAGTAAAATGAGCCGATGACCGTTGGTCTTGGCCTTGGCTCGCACTCTGTATTGCGCGCCACAATATGATTTATTGCCCCGTCCGACTGGTGACAAGTGACTACGATACAACGTAAGCTTCTCCGGTTTTTAGGGTTCCAAAGCCAAATGGTAAAAAAGGAACCCTTATAGTTTTGCCACGTCCGTCCGTCTGTCTGACCACTGTTTATCTCAGAGATTGTAAGTATTAGAGGGCTTTAATTTAGCAGTATACAAATCTATCAAACTAAAAAAGTCGTGGAATAAAATCTTGAAAAAAAAATTTTAGGGTGATTCCACTATATGTCAATTGGGGGATATTTTCTTTCTCGACTATCCTATGGTGTGGGGTATCGTCTAATGAATTTCAATGGAAAACTATACCGGCTAAGCAGGCTCTACAAATTAATAAGTAATAGACGACTAAAATAAAAAGAAAAAATTCGTACAAATTCTTTTCAATATCATTTATATTAAGTTGTTAGTTATGTAAAACAGGTAGTAAATATGAGTTTATGGAGCATATAAATAAAATTATGTCTAATAAGATTATATTTTAGTAACACTAACTTCGGATCCCTGTACTGTGTGTGATCAGATATGCAGCATGCACTTGCCCGGTTTTAACGTTATTGTTAGCAAAGAGTTATAAACCTTTATAACGACCTAAAGCCATAATGATAATTATGCAAATAATCACAAGTTTAAAAACTTAACGGACCGACTTCAAATCCAAACGTGACCAAATTTATATGGGACCACCCTTGAAATAAGCTCTATCGAACACAAAAATCATTTTGAAAATCTGTCCACATTTGGCGGAGATATCGCGTAACCTACATAAAAAAATACAGATGAATTGAGGACCTTCTCCTTTTTGGAAGTCGGTCAAAAAGCAGTGTTATTGGACACGGCAAGTACTGTAAGAAGATTTATCTCCGTGATTCTAAACGTACCGGCGCGGCGCGGTGGCTTCGATCCAAAAAAACCTGGAAAAAACGATCCCTAGAAAATTATAACGTGCTATGATATAAATAAATAACTTGTTATCTTTCAGTGTAACATTAGCAATAAGTCTAATTCTGTAAGGACAATAATTTGCACGTTTTCTGCGACATCTCAGAATGAATAAAGCTATTATTCATTTAACTCCAATTCTTGTGTGCCCAGGGGCCTTTGCATGCCTTAAGACGGCCCAGAAGGTAGCTATTTAATTCCTGCGGTATTCGACTCGGTAAACTGAACAAACAGGACATTCATAAGTTCATAAAGTCAAAGATGAGGAAAGGATAAGTTCGCATTGTCGTCAGTCATACATTGTGCCATTTATAGTGTCCACTGGCCATAAAGAAATTGTCGACAAAAAGTACCGAGAAACGATTTTAGTTCATTTTCCTTCTTCCTGGGAGCTCTTTATAGAAATACTACATGTAGAATTGCAGCTGCCTCGTCGTTTTGGTAGCTATGAACCAATAACCAATAAAGGTAATACGAGTTTGAGTGTGTGAGGAAAGAAAATATGGTACGATGAGGCTGGCACGGGCATAGCGAGGTTTTAGTTTAGGGAAGGGCGTTTAAAAAAATAAAACAACACTAATGTGTTACCTAACATTAATATTCGGAATATGAATACTATATTCAATATGAAAAAATATATACCCAATTCAATTCAATTCAATTTTATTGTTCTCCATAATTGTTTACAATGGTGTTAAAAACTAATTACAGTACATAATTATGGACTCTGTTGGGCACGGCAAAAATAGTGAGAGAGGGAGAAACATAATATATATATTATATTCGTTTATTATTATTTTACTTTAATGGACTATTATAATTCACGCACACACACACACACACACACACGCACGCACGCAAGCACGCACGCACTACTACTAAAAAGGTAGTGTAATTATTCTTTTTTGGAAATTGAGTTGGGGATTCCGACCCCACCCCCTCCTATGGCTACGCCCATGGAGGCTGGCATGGTCCATGTAGACTAAAAGCCCCTAAACAAGTAAAGAAAAAAATCAGAAGGTCCTGGGATTACATCCTAGGTCGAGAACGCGATGTTTTAACACAATTTGATCTCCAAGACAGAGCCGGCCGGCCGAAAAGACGTCCAACGAGCTTCTGCAACATGCTTGAAATTCACACATTGGAGTGGGACAAGGGCAAGTGGAAGAAAAATGTAAGGGATTTGGGACTGAGAAGGAGGAAATTGGGTCAATGGATATCACTGTTTCCGTTTTCCGATTCCGTTTCGTTTGGTGAGTCCCAATTACCTTCAAATTTTCGAGATAGGTTGAACATTTCAATTTGTACCGTAGACTGTCACATTATGTCTGCACCTCTTTTAAATCTAAGAACTTGGAAGCCATTTATTTTAAAAGAAGAAGAAATGTAAGAAATAAGAATTAACATATTGTGGGGGTAATAAGCATAGTGCCTAATGATATGCAGACTGCACAGGTAATTCAAAATCCGAATAGTTTTGCTGCTGTTATGAATCTCAGACGCGCGACACTCGCCAAGTTTGAAACGTTTGAGGTTTTCCTTTTCGATACCTATTAAAACATATCTTTCGACATCTTGATAAGCTAAATAAGTTCTGATGAGTTAGGCGTTTACCGTTGTTAGTAACATAAGATCATTAGTGCGTTCGTCAGCGATCCTGCGGTATAAATGCGATGGACGTGCAGTGCCGCGACATTGTGAGGCACTGTTGACATCTCGAGATGAAGGCGGTGGTGTGTTTGCTTGTCTGTCTGTCTGTATACGCGTGCGACGCTTCGTCCGGTGAGTGCTTAGTACTTCGTTGTTTCGTTGTTTATGTTGTGTAATAATTATGTAATTAATTGATAATTATTAATGCCTCGCTTGCTTGGTTTACTAGCAGCGATTACAAGATGTGAACCAGGAGGTCCTGGGTTCATATCCCAGGTCCTCATCATAATTAAAGGGGTTATGTTGGTAAACGCTAAGCCGATTCCTTTCTGCATTAAGTATGTTTAAAATAATGAGGGATGACCCCCACACTTGGGACATGAAAAAAGTTTCATAATTAGAATTAACGCGTTTTAATGAATCTATTTTATCCCTTCACCGGAATTGAACCCAAAAGCTCACAATCTCAATGTTGCCACTAAACTCATGCTGTTCTAATTGACGTCAACACTCAACATACCCAAAAGATTTCCCATATTTATCTGCAGTTGCGGTTGGTTAATTGAACATCGCATTTACAAATTAAACTTTGATATTTTTTATATCGTAATTATCTTTATCTTTATAAACAAGATGATGTGAGCGGTACAGTGTTATGCAGTATTATGTAATAAGGGCTATTTACAACGGTATTACTAATGTAGAGTTAAACCTAAACTCGATTTATCCTACAGCTCAATCCTATCTTTATATCAAGATTTGATAAATGGAGATTTATCGTGGAGTTGTAAGTGGCCCTAAGTGTAAATTAATTTCAATTCCTGCCATATGCCATTCCCTTTCCCACAGCCAAATGACCATATCTTAGCCAACCCATCGTTGTTGTGTCCATACTTGCCTGTCTGTCTTCAAATGTATAGCGTGATAATGTAAATCATATTGAACTTAATTCAAAAGCTTGTGGTGACCTGTCATAAGTGCTTTTTTACATGTCTACGTGACCAATAAAGATTTTTTTTAATTACAAAAAATACATGTATACACTCATGCCCGTATCGACGAAGGTGTAGGCAGAGGCAAACTAGTCAAATAGAACACCCATATTTTGCTTAGCTTATTGTAAGGAGCGAGCCTATTGCAAATAAATAAATAAATTATCAGGCACAATTTCCAGCCTCCAGTATGATGGTGAGTTGAAACAGTCAATATCTCTATCTCTTTATGTACAATTTAATACTATGAAATGCATATTGTTTTCTTTAACACCTTGAAATAATATTGACCTAGTTACACTGAACTAAATACAAACGCGACAAAATCATGCTGTGTCGTATTTTCTGCATCCGTGTTATGGGTGAGATCACAGAGGTGCGATACACGGATATTGTTATTTTAATTGGTCTCGTAGAGCACTTGCTGGTGGTAGGATATTCGTATCCGACCGGATGGCGACCACCGTACACATGGTGCTAAAACCTGCCATAGTGACCCACACTCCGCGTGTGGTTCGCGTTCCAGGATCAGCCAGTGTACTTCCGGTTGTATCGAGGGGCTTGCGGCATGACTTGATGGTTTGGTTGAGACGCGTATGGGGTATCTGCATCGGTCATCCGCTTGTCTTGTCGCAAGCCCTTCGATTTGCTTCTTCCCTCTTCGGATTCGGGGTGTAAAGAAGCATAAATAGGCCGGCATGATTCTGATGACCACTGATAAACACAGTGTTTGTCAGTGGTCGCTAGTTTTTTTGGACTGCACTACGCTTACCATCACTTTGCCGTGCCCGGATAAAAAAAACATGCTATGTTTTTCAGTTTTAGGTAGTAAAAAATTTACAATAAAGCCAAAATTAAATTGTATTTCACAGACTCCCCAATCCATTTTTGGCGTTCAGATGGATCACTTGTAGATAACGTCATCGATGCCTAGAGACCGATTAGACCACTTGGGTGTATGACCGATGAAAGAACGATATAAAATGTAGTAAACATTATACCCCATATCAAAATTTCTTCAGTACCAGTTCTAAAGTTAGAACGAGTTTGTCCCTTTCATTTTCAAACAATCTGACGCAAGGAAAATAGTGACAAAGTATTCTTAAATTTAAGGGCGTAAATGTTTTTACAAATAATTGACTATAATTGAGCCATTTGTTATTCATGATTATAATGTAAATTGAAAACCGTATTATGATACATTACAAAGATAAATATTGAAATCGGGGCCGTAAGTTTTTATACTTTATAAAAATACTAGCTGTAGCCCGCACCTCCGTGCGTGTGTAAATATTTTTCGGTATAAAAAGATTTTCTGGGATAAAAGTAGCCTATGTGTTATATAATTTATACTTTGACTGCCTCGGTACCGTGGTTGTATTTCGGTACGACTACGTCCTGAGGTCTCGGGTTCGATTTCCGGGTCGGGCAAAGTGATATTGGATTTTTCCACATCAGCCCGGAGTCTGAAATTTGTGCCCGATATGGCGAAGGGCTCGCCCCCTATCACATCTGGGACGGAACTAAGCTCAGCGAAATGTGGGTGTTCTGATTCGCTAGTGCACCTCTGCCTACTCCTTCGGGGATACAGGCGTGAGCTTATGTTATAATTTATATAACCATAAAGTTTCATCAAAATCCATCCATTTTTTTTCGTGAAAGAGTAACAAACATACACACACATAGTCACAAGCTTTCACATTTATAATTAGTAGGATATTTCAGAAAACACACTTATTTATTTAAGACTAGCTGATCCGGCGTACTTCGTTCGCCTAACAGTCAATTATTTAGTTTTTTTTCTATTATGCCTAAAATAAACGTAGCCTAAGTTACTCCTTATTATATCAGCTACCTGCCATTAAAGGCCCGTCAAAACCGGTCCAGCCATTTTAGAGATTAGCCGGAACAAACAGACAGACAAAAATTGAAAAAAATGATATTTCGGTGTATATGTTTATTTGGTGTATTATGTTATATACGGTATGTATATATATATTCAAATACATGTAGTAAAAAACGCTTATTTCAATATTACAAACAGACACTCCAATTTTATTTACGTGTATAGATAAATCAAGTAAATTCTATCATGATACAGGTATACATGTCTTTACATGACGTAGGTACTTAGGGCGTGACGTAATAACACATTCTCAACAGTTATTGGGCTGACTATCATGTCTGAATTCATTTGCATACATTTCGTCTGCTTGCGGTGCAAAGGTGAGAGGTTATGGCGGGAAAATCCTAAAATTCCATTGTTTCGAATATCATCGACGTAGTCATCGGGGTAATGTCCTAAGGACACCTACGATAATCGTTCCACATGACAAATACCAAAACATAATATGCAAGTATAGTCAAATATTTCGTGATTTTAAGTTTTTGTGTCGATTAAATTGATTTGGATGTCGGATGTCGCCTCCTTGGTCTAGTGGCAGCATATATGGGCTGTGGACCGGGATGTCGTGGGTTCGATTCCCAGGTCGGGCAAAGCGAATTTTCAAATTTAATTTGCCCGGAACTGGATCCCCCAGAGGGGGTTGACGTCAGGAAGGCGGCCGGTTGTAAAAACATAGCCAAACCCGTTCTGCAACATGCTTGAAAAAGTGTGTTGCACCGACCCCACATTAAGGTGGGATAAGGGCAAGTAGAAAGAAGAAAAAGTGACAATTAAATTGAATTGAATGAAATGTACCAATATTAATTTACGGTTGTAATAAAGGCGACTGACCAAGTGGATATAAAATATTATTTTTTGGTGACAATATTTGTATGGACTTAAAATATTATAGGACTCCACAATTATTTCATACAATAATTACATCACAAGTTTATCACATCACCCAGAACGCAAAACCACAGACATGTACGCAAAACAAATATTTGACATATAGATATTTTTCTCGATGCTGTAAACATATTCGCGGTCTCAGTCTATCATAACGCTAATATGAAATAACTAATGCTCAGCTACCTTTCCAGCGCCCTTCATCATACCATGCTACGCATCAGACAATGCCTGTCTGAAGGCATCGGCACAGCGAGCTGTCCCGGTGCTGGCGGCTGGCGTGCCTTACCTGGGCATCGAGACCCTGGACCCGATGCACCTGGACCGCATCCAGACTAGCCAAGCTGGCCTCGATATGGACTTTAGAAATACCGTCGTCAAAGGTCTTCGGAAATGCAAGGTTATTACCTTGACGTGAGTGTTTTGAGTTTGGCTTATAGGGTTGTGTGAATTGTGACTTGTTGTGATTTATCGACCGACTTCCAAAAAGGAGAAGGTCCTCAATTCGTCTGTATTTTTTTATGTATGTTACGCGATATCTCCGCCAAATGTGGACCGATTTTCAAAATTCTTTTTGTGTTCGATAGAGCTTATTTCAAGGGTACATACATACATGTATAAGCTCACGCCTGTATCCCAGAAGGGGTAGGCAGGTATTTCGAGCGTAGCCCCGTATCCATTTGGTTACGATCTGATTTAAATTCGATCCGTTAAGTTTTTTAAACTTGTGATTATTATCTATGTTAATAAAATTATTGTAAATGCGAAAGTAGCCTCCAAATGTTCATACACTTATGCTGAGATCTATAGAGCGAACTTCCACTAAGTCTAAGTCAAAGAAACAAACTCTATCAAGATTTGGAATTTTTAAATCGAACTTCACGTATCCCGAGCCATTTTTTCCAAAAAGAAAACGGCGTACCTGCCATATCCCGTTCCCTTTTCACGGTCCACAAACCTCTCCATTCCCCTTCCCCATAAGACCCTATTCTTAACTATATAACCTGCCTCCCTGATTCCAAATTCATAGCATTCTATAATATAATATAATAATATTATAAGAAATACTTAAATCTATATTATGTTTTTTTTTGCATGTCTTAAGTGCTTTCATATGCCTACGTTATTAATAAAGATTTTTATTTATTTATTTATTTAAGACTGACAGACAGACTAAGCAAAGATTTTCTTATAAAAAATGACTCGGACTAAGTCAAAGATCGATTTTAAAATTCCCAATCGTTACCGATTTTGTTTCTTTAATTTAGACTTAGTTGAAATTCGCTCTATAGATCTCTGCATTAAGGTCGCTTTACGTCGTTTAAGGCCGTCTTATCTGTCAAAATTGTATGGCGAAAATCAATGTAAAAAGCCGTTAAAATTAAGTAGAGTTCGTGACCATTACCATTCGTGACCATAGACCATTCGTGCGTAACTCTTTCTAACTGACAACAAACAAACATTTATTTATTTATTTAAAACATCTATAACTATTTCTACAGGTGTAATAAATAAACATAAGTTGACGAAAAGTTTAAGAAAAGTGTGATGTAGTTCATATAACTGAGAAAGCAGCCCACACATAAACACTACCCGAATCTATAACATTTTCATCTTAATTAAACAAAAATAAATGTCCATATACAACATAAATATGCTCACGCCTGTATACATGTCACCGAGGATAATTCTGTCCCTGATGTGATAGGGGGCGAGCCTATCATATCGGGCACAAATTCCAGACTCCGCGTTGATACTGAATTGAAAAACCCATAAATCATTTTGCTTTATTCGGAGATCAAACCCAAGACCCCAGGACGGTAGTCGTACCGAAATACGACTACGCCACCGAGGCAATAAATATATTTCTTTTGTGCTGCAAATACCGAGTATAAAAGTTGATCCATAGGTATATTATCTCACACGAGTTATGACGCAACGTACTATAGGGTTATAAAGATTATGTAATACGCTGCCTCGGTGGCGTAGTGGTATTTCGGTACGACTACGGTTCTGAGGTCTCGGGTTCGATCCCCGGGTCGGGCAAAGTGATATTGGATTTTTCCATATCAGCCCGGAGTCTGGAATTTGTGCCCGATATGGCGATAGGCTCGCCCCCTATCACACCTGGGACGGAACTAAGCTCGGCGAAATGTGGGTGTTCTAGTTCGCTAGTGCGCTTCTGCCTACCTCTTCGGGGATACAGGCGTGAGCTTATGTTATGTTATGTTATGTTATGTTATGTAATACGCTATTAACTTGGACATTTAACGGAAAACAATTAGTATATCAATCATGTTCTATTTGTAGTAGCCAATTAGTACAATCGATTAAATTATGTGTCATATCGATAATTTCAAAATGTTTATATTATGTTTCTACTCATCACTTTTAAATATTTTATTATCGTAATCTAGAAGACCAGCATATTGCAAAAGGCCAAATGATGGTGAACTATCATCACCGATTATAGAAACTGTTTTTTTTCCTTGTAAAGAACGAAATTCTTAATAAGTAATTACGGTCTAGCCTATGAGACTACTAAGTAACTTTTATTTAACTCAATTTTCTACGTAATATGTCAATTAAACTAAGAATAATGTCTTTAACACATTCTTAGTGTGGTAAATAAAAAAAACTTTGTGTGTTATACGTACACCTAGCACTATCACTATTATTCAAGGTGTTTCCTTATAAATACACCTAAAGAGGGCGTGGCTAGCAATCTAGCGATAAAGTTTAAAATTTCGTAAAGTTCATAGTTTTTAAGCAATGGAAAATTTAATATTGTGACCTTATTGAAACGAAAACATTTTTTCTGGCTCAGGTCAGCTGCAACACATTTGCAAATCTCCTGTGAAGTAATTATTTTTAGCATACACATAGCACAGCATATCATATTGTAATATAACTGTCGCACTGCTGGTCACGGGCTTCCTCTACCAAAGAGAAGGGTTAGGCCCTAAAATATCTAGATAAAAAGACGATGGTATATACTCCAACGGAATAAAACATGCAAGAGGAACATCTACAAACTTCCACGACATATTGGTCCGTTGCGATAATAACTGGGAGTACTTTTCTTTTTTTATTAAATGGTATACCAGCAGAATACATATATAACATTTTTAAGTAATAACATAAACTAAAGGTCTGATACATATGCCAAATTATAGGTACACACATCATTCATAGTGAACATTGTAGTAGCTTAAGTTTAAATATATTATTATAAACTTCTGGGAGTACTCCTGGGATTACTCTGGTGAACTGTGCGAAATGATTCCATCATCTCCTCTCCATCTCTATTATTCATTCTATTCCACGCACTTGCAAACTCTGGAATAAACTTACCTCTCTCAGCGCTATGACATGTCTTTCAATCGAGGCTAAAAAAGTATTATCACGGTAGGCAGCGGCTTGGCTGCGTCCATGACATTGCCGATGTCCAAGGGCGACCCTTTAATGGATCAGATGATCACAATTTACAACGAGCAGACGCTTGTCAGCAATCGTAGGACAATAAAATAACTGCATATTAATACCGTCTATCCTTTCTAAGAATAAGACAGTTAATTAAGATTTATAGCAACTGACGCATGAATGGGTGAGAAAGTGAAAAAACTATGAGAGCAAGGCTAAAGATCCTATCAAAAGAACTCACAATGGTGATTACATCCAATAATATTGTAATTTGCCCATTAGTGATTACTGAGATAACTAATTGACGATAATTACAGAAGATAACAATAATTTCTGGTAATATTTAATTAAGCTTTAGTTACGATAAAAGCTAGCTTTCGTCAATCTTTGTCTATTTTAGCAGAGACTGGTAAATTAGCAGATGGGTCACCTAATAGTAAGTGATCTCCCATAGAAATCCGATACCAAAAGAATCATGGGATCCAATACCATACCAACCAATCTTAAAGGAAGGAAGAAGGAAGAATAGAGATGGGAAGAGAGGGGAGACCATGGCCGGGCAGAGGTACACTTACCGAACGAAATGCAATCGCTGACAGTTTACGCCGGTTTTCTGTAAGAAAGTGGTGTCAAAAGTCTCGATAAAACCCTATTCGTGCTGTAGATATAGCTGTCCACAGCATGATCTGATTCAATGTCCCAATCCTATTCATTCATTCAGTCATGGTTTTTACCACTGTCTCACAGAAAACCGACGTAAAGTGGCAGCCTGCTGTCGCATTTCGTTCGATGAGTGAGATTTACTGTGGGCCATTTCCCCCCCTCCCTTTCGCAATCCCCCCCCCGTCCATTCCCTCCTTTTAAGTTGGCGATGCACTCCTGATTCTTTTTGTGTCTTGGGTGTCTATGGGCGGTGGAGATCACTTACCATCAGGTGACTCATCTGCTTGTTTGCCAATCCCTGCCAAAAAAATGTTCTTAACCACTCTTAGTCTTCCATTTCGTATATATGGGTGCGTGATTAATACATACTCTTATGTTATCAACATGTAAACATTATGTATTTTTGTCTTCAGTGACTGAGGGCTTTTTTTTCAAATAATACGTATTATTTATTTCAACAGCCGTAACGGGCCCAACAAGACATATCTCGATCTGAAATGCTCTGTGACTATGGTGGGAGACTACACCCTCGGCGGCAACCTTCTGATCCTGCCCATCGAAGGCAATGGCAGATACAAAATCAAGATTCGTAAGTACCCAACATTAATTTTATATTCACCAGAATGGTGAGACCAGTGTACCGCGTATGCCAGACAAAAATAGCAGCAAAATTAGTAGAGATTTTAGTCATTCATAATTCACTGCCTCGGTGGCATAGTGGTATTGCGTGCACGATACGACTGTCGTCCTGAGGTCTCGGGTTTGATCCTCGGGTTGGGCAAAGTGGTACTGGATTTTTCAGTATCAGCCCGAAGTCTGGAATTTGTGCCCGATATTGCGATAGGTTCCTCCCCTTTCACATCTGGGACGGAACTAAGCTTATCAAAATTTGTAAGTTCCCTAATGCGCTATTGCCTACCTCATCGAAGATACAGGGGTAAACTTGTGTATATTAGTAAATTTACGTAAATTCACTCAACAGACGACTGTATTTAGACTATTGTTTCGCCATATCGGGCACAAATTCCAGACTCCGGGCTGATACTAAAAAATCCAATATTACTTCTCTCGACGCGACCCGAGGATCGAACTCGAGACCACAGCACGTAAGACCACGTATGTATTTAAGACTAGCGACTCGCCCGGCTTCGCACGGGTGCAATGCTGATAATACATTCTGTTGATCTATCAGCCAGCGTTTGCAAAAAAAATTTGTTCATTTACGGCACCACATTAGAAACATCGGAAATTATCAGTGTTTCTTTACTATATTATGCGTGTATTATACATATAAACCTTCCTCTTGAATCACTCTGTCTATTAAAAAACCGCATCAAAATTCGTTGCGTATTTTTAAAGATATAAGCGTACATAGGAAGAGGCAGACGGGAAGCGACTTTGTCGACCGACTTCCAAAAAGGAGAAGGTCCTTTATTTGTCTGTATTTTTTTTATGTATGTTACGCGATATCTCCGCTAAATGTGGACCGATTTTCAAAATTCTTTTTGTGTTCGATAGAGCTTGTTTCCAGGGTAGTCCCATATAAAGGTTACGATCAGATTTGAAGTCGGTCTGTTAAGTTTTTAAACTTATGATTATTTTGTACTATGTAAGTGATTAGTGATATCGTCATCCAGTGTTCAACGTAGACCGTGGTTTCCAGGTGACATCCGCGTGAAGATCGATTTCGATATCATCGAGAAGTACGTGAACGGTGACAAGTACTGGACCGTCTTGAACTGGAATCACTCCGCTGACGTCGAGAAGGACGTGCACTTCCAGTTCCAGAATCTCTTCAACGGCAACAAGGAGTTGGGTAAGTACATAATTTGAGTGTTAGAGACAACACGAATGGGCCCTAGACCAGTTTGATACCACTATCTCACAGAAGCAGCAATAACTCAGTAGGGAATGGTACTGACTGCCAAGACGAGTGTCGGAGGTTCGAGACCAACCCCAAAAAAAACTCCTCTGACTTTTCTATGTTTAGTGTATTTTTATTATGAATTATCGCTTGCTTTAACGGTGAAGGAAAACATCGTGAGGAAACCTGCATACCCGAGAATTTCCCCACAAGAATTTCAAAGATATGTGAAGTCTACCAACCCGCGTTAGATCAGCGTGGTAAACTAAGGCCTAACCTCTAGAAGAGGCCCATGCCCAGCAGTGGGACAGTAATAATACAGGGCTAATATTATATTATTTTCATTTATGGCGATAGGCCCGTCCCCTATCACATCTAGGACGGAACTAAGCTGCATACTTGAGAAAATTCTTTACAAGAATTCCCCTTCCAATCCTTGTTCTATTCATTTTAGGCTGGCTGGTATTTTTAACGTATCCATGATTCTTTTTGTGTATTGGATGTCTATGGGCGGTGGAGATCACTTACCGTCAGGTGAGCCTCGAAACGCTGACTCTCATTTCAGCAGTCCGTGGAGTCTGTACCACTTCCAATTGTCCATCGCGTCATATTTTAAAATATTAACATAAACATAGGCTCACGCCTGTATCCCCGAAGGGGTAGGCAGAGGTGCACTAGCAAACTAGAACATCCACATTTCGCCGAGCTTAGTTCCGTCCCAGATGTAATAGGGGGCGAGCCTGTCGCCATATCGGGCACAAATTCCAGACTCCGGGCTGATATAGAAAAATCCGATATCACT
Source organism: Clanis bilineata (assembly GCA_036417725.1). Classification (NCBI taxonomy): domain Eukaryota; kingdom Metazoa; phylum Arthropoda; class Insecta; order Lepidoptera; family Sphingidae; genus Clanis; species Clanis bilineata. The sequence continues at coordinate 698,673 of CM071159.1, forward strand.
TTGTCCGACCGGGAATCGAACCCGAGACCTCAGGACGGTAGTCTAGTCGTACCGCCACCGACGCCGTCAAAATATTTTTAGTGTTTTTTTTTAATAACTGACTAATGTGTGTTTGCAGCTAACACCATCCACGAGTTCGCGAACTCCAACTGGAGGGATATCTTCCAGGAGGTGGCGCCTCCCATCGTACACGCCGTCGTCTCCAAGATCGTGGGCGAGGCCACCAAACTGTTCGACAGCGTGCCGATCAGCGAAATGGCATTAGATTAACTATTGTATTATAACTGAGAAATAAAGACTGGAATGTTATTTTAATTGAGTCTTAATATACGCTTATTGCCTATTCGTCTTGGTAATATTCTCATATTATGTTAATAAAACATCTTTTACAAAATACAAAAAAATATATTTTGTTTTTTCAAAACTTTATTTTTTTATAAAGAAATTGATTTTTAGGGTTCCGTACCTTTAAAGGAAAAAACGGAACCCTTATAGGATTACTTTGTTGTCCGTCTGTCTGTCTATCACGACCCTTTTTTGTAGGAACGCGTGGAGGTATCAAGCGGAAATTCAAATCAAATACTCAGGTTTACTGTCCCTTGGAGTTGTGATAACAACAAACTTCTAAATCTACGCAATCAAAAGATACAGCCGTTTATGCCGCAAATTTTCGACACTCGCAAGGGAATCAAAACCTACAGGGTACTTCCCATAAACTCTGTTGAAATTTGGCACGAAGCAACGTCTCATAAGTCATAACACAGAAGGAAATATTGCGAAATTCATTATGTACCTAGTTACCTACAGGTTAGTAAGGAACTCTCGGTGCACAAGTCCGACTCGCACTTGGCCGGTTTTTTTAAATAAAACAGGATTGCATTGTAATGTTCATCTGTCAAAATCCGGCCAAAGTCCAGACAATCTGGACAGATGGTGACTTTAGGTAGGTATTTACTCGTACCAAGACATGAACATAAACACATCCATTTATTATTTTTTTGTAACAATGACAAATCTGATGTGTTTGTGGCATGTGTGATGTGACAACAAAAGAAAACACTTACGTAAGTATAAAATATAGCACGATGTCTTTGCGTCAACAGGAACTTCGTTTTTGTTGTACCTTGTTCAAATTACACATAACATAACATAGGCTCACGCCTGTATTCCCAAAGGGGTAGACAGAGGTGCACTAGCGAACTAGAACACCCACATTTCGCCGAGCTTAGTTACGTCCCAGGTGTGATAGGGGGCGAGCCTATCGCCATATCGGGCACAAATTCCAAACTCCGAGCTGATATGGAAAAATCCAATAACCCGAGACCTCAGGACGGTAGTCATACCGAAATACAACTACGGCACCGCGGCAGTCTTGTCAGTCTTTGTTCAAATTGTTTTACTATTAACCGACAATAAAAATTTATTGTTCTGTAAAAGCTTTAGGGCATTATTCATAATCGGAGGTATGAACCTATATTAGTTAAAATGCATTTTATGCTTACAAAAAAGGACTTCAAACTTGAAACACTTCGAATGAAAAAATTACACATGACACGTCCAAGGTTGGAATTTATACCGCAAATACATATAGCCCCTTACTTATAAAAATATTTAAGCCCTGCTTATGTTTAACCAAAGGTTGTCCCTTTCATTTTTAAACAATGTAACACAAGGAAAAAAGTGACAGGCTATTCTTAGCAAAAAGGTAAGCGAAAATGTTTTTATAAGTAAGGCCCATAGAGGTAGGCTCGCTCCCTATGAAATGAAGCAGATAAATGAAGTGGTAGTGCCACGCTGTAGACAATTACATCTACAGCACGAATGGGTCGGCTCGACCGGTTTGATACCACTGTCTCACAGAACACCGACGTAAAATGGCAGCTTGCTGTCGCGTTTCGTTCGGTGAGTGAGATTTCCGGTGGCCCATTTCCCCCCTACCTTTCCTAATCCTCTTTCCCTCCCCTTCCATTTCCTCTTTTTAGGTTGGCAACGCACCCATGATGTTTTTTGGGTCTTGGGTGTCCATGGGCGGTGGAGATCACTTACCATCAGGTGACCCATCTGTTCGTTTGGCAGTCTCTGCTTAAAAAAAAAGCAACGAAAATAACCTCGATATAGGTAGTTTCACTGACTATTCCTTTGGAATTAGCCGTGAGAGCTTTTAAGCTTAAATGGATAATGCTTGTGTAAAAAAAAAACATTAATCGTTCAGTTAAATGTAGGGAGACCTTCCAAAAAAATTTTTTTTTTTATTTTTCATTTTTTTTTGGATTGGGAAGACGGATTGGGGGCTATATAAGGGATCCGTTTTTGCCATCTGGCTCCGGAATCGTAAAACAGGTTATAACTAGGTACTTAATATTAACGTTTTAATGTTAAATTTTATAAAATAGCTATAAATCACTCAAACTGTCCAAGTTATCCAACACAACTTGTTCAATTAGAAGAGTGGAATGACGTCACAACCACACATAGATCACACTTCAATGCAAACATTATTAACTGTCTAATGGAAGGAGCCAATATCAAACGACGTACATACATACATTCGTAAACAATTATTGAAAGTACTAGTAAGTTCTATCATCTGAGAGTACATGTGGGTTTGATTGTGTTAGTAGTTTTTTCTTGAAATTAACTTGTTTTATGTATGAACACCGATTTTCTTTTACAAATAAATAATCACGTAAGTTTACCACAGTCTGTGTAATTGAATTATATATAAAAAGTTTGAATTGTTCGAACTGCAGGTTTTGATTACATTTATATAAAACCGTGGAAGATCCAATGGCTAATGATGATGATATAAAACCGTAAAACCGATGTGAACCGGGTGAATGGAAACAAGAAGCATAAGCCCTCATTTGCACCAGAGCTTTGAGTGGTAGCTTTGAGCCACGCTGTAGACAGTAACGTCTACAGTACGAAAGGGCGGGCTCAACCGGTTTGATACCACTGTCTCACAGAAAACCGACGTAAAGTAGCAGCTCGCTGTCGCGTTTCGTATGGTGAATGAGATTTCCGGTGGCCCATTTCCCCCCTCCCTTTCCCAATCCCAATCCCTTCTCCCTCCCCTTCCATTTCCTCCTTTTAGGTTGCCGACGCACTCATGATTCTTTTTGTGTCTTGGGTGTCTATGGGCTGTGGAGATCAATTACCATCGGATGACCCATCTGCTCGTTTGCCAATCTCTGCTATAAAAAAACAACCTTTTTACAACGCGCATTAAAATTGAATAAATGGGTTCTAGTATACTTATTCAAACGCCGGCACTTTTAAAAAGCGCCGTTTTTTAAATGTCGGAAGTTGTGTGGTTTGTATAATATACCTTATTAGAAACAAGACAAGAGTGATTTTTAAACACTCATATGAACAGATATGTTGAGACGCTTTTTTAACGAGGATGAGGCCTGATTCCAACATCGATAGTTGACTATCCGCCGAATGTTTATACACTTAAGATCACCTTATGTCATTTAAGGCCGCCTTATCTGTCAAAATTGTATGGCGAAAATCAATGTAAGAAACCGTTAAAGTTGAGTAGCGTTTGACCATTCGGGCTTATGTTGTTAATAAGTCATTTTAAATAGTCAAAAAACAAAAGCTTGTTTCTATTTACTTGAGCGCCCTTAAAGTAAGGCTAATCCGTATAAGTGAGACACAACTAGATTAAAGAGGATAATCAGGATATAGGAGACAATGTTGAAATGTGTATGCCATATCAAAAGAATAATATAATGATTATAGTTATTATTAAGGATATTTTGTAAGTAGGTTTGGGTTTATGCATACTACCTCTACAATACCACTTCACCGGTTCCATTCTTCTGGACATATGGCAGTGGTGTTGGGTATGCATAAATCCGTATAATTATCAGTTGTACCTATAATTTGTGAATATAATTTGGTTAAAGAAAAAAGAATGTAACAATTGATGATGAAAAATATAAGCCCGGAGTTTCTTTCTGCCTTTCTTCTTCGGGTCGTCATCCATAGGTAGCTAGAGAAAGGTTGGTAGGTTAAATAGGATAGGGCTTTGTAGTTTTCATACAATCCCACCAGCTTCCATTATTTCCCGTTCCCTTTTCTCGGTCCACAAACCGCTCCATTCCCCTTTCCCCATATGACCCTATTCTTCTAACTGTATAACCTGCCTGCCTGATTCCAAATTAATAGCATTCTATATTATCAGAAATACTTAAATCTAAATTATGCTTTTTTGACATGTCATAAGTGCTTTTATATGGCTACGTGATCAAGAAATATTTTTATTTATTTATTTTATTTACAATAATGAAAAGTTAGTTCCAAGCTGAAGTTACATCTGTTATGGTCAAGGGTCATTACCGCACATAAACAATCACATTACGTTAATTTACTCCGAGTAAGACTCCGCAAATTACGTTCATACTCGTAAAAAAACAATAAACAACGACTGACATTTCCTGGCAGAGCCTACTCATGATCATGACGTGTCACTCAGTGTCAAGATTAATTTTTGCTACAAATGGTGCAAATTTCAGATTTTGCGACATGATAGGAAGTCGCTGGATGCAGGCCGCTTCCAACAGGTCTGTCGATCTTTGCCGGAGGCCGATGTCCAGCAGTGGTCATCTTGTGGCTGATAATGCTTTATTTCAACTTACGTCTTGAAATTCTAAAGCTAAGCTGGTTGTATATTGTATTTTAACCTTGTAACAATAAAAGTCTATGTAAACTAAATCACACCGCACGCAACACACACACAACATACATACAATCCCGAGAACACTTCACAGGGGGACCGACGAGAGGCGGACGGAAGCATTGCTATGCGAAAGTCCTGCCTCTCCGGAAGATCCCCCTACACGCACACATACCGGCAAAGGGGGACCTACGTATCAAATAGCGAAAGTCCTCTCCTTTGCCGGGCACACCCCACAGAACACACACTCCACTCTACAGCGAGACAAATCACCACTACCACGGCAGAACACAGGAGAAAAAAAAAAAAAAAAAAAAAAAAAAAAAGCTGGTTGTATAGTTGCTAGTTGTATATAAAGAAACAAATGATTGTTGCTTTATACTTTTCATGCTAGCATATTTTCTTTTTTTTGCTAGGCTTGTGCCAAAATCCGCTTTCCTATTTAAACGCTTTCTATTCGCCCGGTTATGATCATCTTCCATAGTAAGAGTAAGATCATTGTCTTTGATATCTTCAATAAAAACAACAACCATATAAGCTCGATCCCGTAAGAGCTTTTACAGCCATATACACAAAAAAAGCAGAATAAAAACTATAGGAAACTGTCAATTAGCGAGTGGTAGAGCCACGCTGAAGACAGATACGCACTGAACAAAGGAAATTGTCCAATGTGACTTTGGCGCAACACTTTTTCATGCACGTTGTGATTGATGAAATGATTCGGCTTTGCGACCTGCCGTGTGCCTGACGTCAACTATCATCATCAGTGGTAGAGCCACGCTCGAGCGGTTTGATACCATTGTCCCATAGAAAATCCAACGTAAAGTGGCAGCTTGCTGTCGGGTTTCGTTCGGTGAGTGACATTTCCGGTGGCCCATTTCCCTCATACCTATCCCAATCCCTTTTCGCTTCCCTTCCATTCCCTCCTTTTAGGTTGGCAACGCACCCATGGTTCTTTTTGTGTCTTGGATGTCTATGGGCGGTGGAGATCACTTACCATCAGGTGAGCCATCTGCTCGTTTGCCAGTCTCTACTATAAAAAAAAAACCTCTAGGAGATGCAGTCGCGAGCAAATCATCTGAAAACAAGAACTAGGTATTGAGAAGTGGGTTTAGACCGCCAGAAATCCGACCGTATTCGAGTAAATGTCGCTTTACGTCGGTTTGTGAGACAGTGGTTATAATCGCGTACAACTGACGTATTCATGCTCTTAGAATAGCTCTTATTGTCCCACAGTTTACCATAAAGCACCATAAGTACGCACATTAATCTTATTCTAAGCGAGACTACTCAAGGTCATGATCTTGACTTTAAAGGACCTTGTACTTGAATAAGTTAAGTGCATTCGCTTCGGTTATGTATGTTGTGGTTAGTGGGTGATCACGTAAATATGGTAAGCAGATGCGAACTAGATAACTATTACACCCACATTTCATCGGACGTATTTCAGTCACATATAGGATCGTCTTTGGACTTCGACGTTTCCCGATCTCAGATGGAACCCAAAACCTCAGAACGATGGTAACGGGTACGTAAAACAACGCCACCGAAGCAGCTCAACTGGTGCAGTCAGCGAGTATCCGGCTGTAAAGCGAGAGGCCGCGGGTTCGATCCCGCGCCGAGACAAATGATTGTTTCGGATCTGGGTTTTGTGAAACCGAAAGTCTCTTATAGTTTCTGATAATCACGATACAAGCTAAACCTTGTGTGAGATTTGAACTATGTGTGTAACCGTTGTGTGCTTTATTATTATTATTTATTAACGGCCGGTTTCAATAAACGATCTCAGTTTAGAGTGCAGATAGATCGCGATTATGAACCAATCAAATCAAGACATTTGACGGAGTCATGTTAAAACTGTGTTCTTATTGGTTAATTTTTATAATCTATCTGCTCATTCGAACTGAGATTCATTATTGGAACCGGGCGTAAGTGTACAAATAGTTGCAGATTAACTTTAAATATAAACCCTCCTTCCATAGCAGTCGGGTAAAAATGGTTTTCTAACAGAAACTGACAAATGAATTAGTGCGCTGGCTCATCTTATGGTAAGTGATATTCACCATCCATTAACACTCAGGATACATAATAGACATGAGTGCGTTGCCTAACTCATACTTTCTGGCAGTTTTGGTTAGCCTGCCACACTCTTTTGTGTGTGTAAGTAAAAGTACCGGTTCTCTCGAGGGGCTTGCGGCATGACTTGATCGTTGGTTGAGACGGGTATGGGGGTATCCCAAGCCCCTCCATTTGCTTCTTCCCTCTTAGTATTCGGAGTGTGAAGAAGCATAAATAGACTGGCATGATTCTAACGACCACTGATAAACACAGTGTTTGTCAGTGGTCGCTAGTTTTTTGGACAGCTCTACGCTTACCATTAGGTGCAGTGTAGTCACGGATAAAAAAAAATAGGGAATACCTAACATGTGTCGAGGTACAAGGCTGGGTTATCCATTACTATAGGACTGCAGTCAACCTTACGAATCATAGAAACACGTTGACATATGAAAGACCGTGACCTCTGTTGCGTACTGAGGTCATCGAGACAAATTATAAAAGCCTAGTTTAACGTATGAACAAAATTAATTAACATAACATAACATAAGCTCACGCCTGTATCCCCGAAGGGGTAGGCAGAGGCGCACTAGCGAACTAGAACACCCACATTTCGCCGAGCTTAGTTCAGTCTCAGATGTGATAGGGGGCGAACCTATCGCCATATTGGGTACAAATTCCAGACTCCGGGCTGATATGGAAAAATCCAATACCACTTTGCCCGACCCTGGGATCGAACTCGAGACCTCAGAACCGTAGTCGTACCGAAATACCACCACGCCACTGAGGCAAAATTAATTAAGTTCATGATAAACTGTATGACAGCAAACGAATGTAAGTAATCATTATTATTTTTTTTATTATTATTATTTTTTTAATAATAAACACCCAACAGTCACACACATAGTCCTGACCCCACACTAAGATCGAGTCTTGTGTCATGGGTATCAGGAACTACGAGAGACTTTCGGTCTCAATCACCCAAACCCGAAACAAATATCTGTGGGCCACACAACCATTTGTCTCCATGCGGGAATCGAAACCGCGGCCTCTCGTTTCACACCCAGCCACCCACCCACTGCGCCATGAAGACTGCAGTATCCCGAATACCCCAGTCGAATCGGCTCATTCATACCTACATACTGTGGTCAATACAGTCTATCAAAAATAGTAGGTCGAGGTCGACTTATGATCAAAGAAATCAATAGGGATTGGTCGGAAGCAATCCCATCAACAAAATCGAACACAGTTCAGGGGCATTAACCTCCGAAAACAAAAAAGATACATTGTACAGTAAAGCTGTTAATGGCGTCAAAGGGCAAGGGCCTGTTAAACAAAAGCATCTCATTGCTTACCGGAACGAGGAAGCAACATTTCTTTGAAGTGAATGTTAAGGTTGGGGGGTCATTGCAGCGACTCCCACGCACGCACCCATTAAATCACGGATTAAAAATTATAATCACAAGTTTGAAAACTTAACGGGCCGACTCCAAAATTAATCAGTAGCCCGAGCACGAAAAACTAATGTAAATGTAAATGTATTCGAGTTCGTTGCGCACTGATGACGTTTGGTTAATATTTCATACAAATTTCATAGACGCGCATCGAGTTCGAATACATTTACGGTTGTCAGAAATTTTCCTGCTCAGGCCGCAGATCGTAAATAAATATATAAGGAGCCCTTGGAATAAGCTCTATCGAACAAAAAAAGAATTTTGAAAATCGGTCTACATTGGACGGAAATATCGCGAAACATACAAAAAAATAGACGAATTGAGGACCTTCTCCTTTTTTGTAGTCTGTCGAAAAACCCATTTAAAGGTCTCTTTATAATATCCTGTCTATTCCCGTTGGTTCCTCTCTCACATAACATAACATAAGCTCACGCCTGTATCCCCGAAGGGGTAGGCAGAGGCGCACTAGCGAACTAGAACACCCACATTTCGCCGAGCTTAGTTCCGTCCCAGATGTGATAGGGGGCGAGCCTATCGCCGTATCGGGCACAAATTCCAGACTCCGGGCTGATATGGAAAAATCCAATATCACTTTGCCCGACCCGGGGATCGAACCCGAGACCTCAGAACCGTAGTCGTACCGAAATACTACCACGCCACCGAGGCAGTCAGTTCCTCTCTCAGTCGTCTATAATCGCGTTGCTTTATAAAATTGTGACCTCCCGTGACATTTAACAGTTATTCTATAGAACTACTGACTACATTTTCCTTATTTGCACTCAAACTGCACAGAGACAATTGCTGAGGTGCTAATGTTATAGCAATAGCGTTACTAACCGGTTTATTATTACCAACCATTCAGAGAAGAGATTATATTAAATTGACAGCCTCCGTTGCGGGCGAGTAGTCAGCTGTGAAACGTGAAGTCGCGGGTTCGATTCCCGTACCGATACAAATGTCTGTGTGGCCCACAGATATTTGTTTCGGGTCTGGGTGTTGTGAGACCGAAAGTCTCTCGTAGTTCCTGATACCCACGACAGGAGACTCGATCTTAATGTGGGGTCAGGACTATTGGGTGTTTTTATTATTATTATTATTTATTAAATAATACAATGCAGGACACGAGACTAAATACCTACATCTTAGAAGCGAATGCACATGACCTGAAACAGGTATGGCAGTGGTTATATTTCTTCTTTTCCTTTTTTTCTACCTGCCCTTATCCCACCTTAATGTGGGGTCGCCGCAACTCACTTTTTCTAGCATGTTGCAGACGTCAACCCTTTAAGGGATCCAGTCCCGGGCAAATTAAATTAGAAAATTTGCTGTGCCCGACCTGGGAACCCAGGACCTCCCAGTTCACAGGCCATTTCATTGATTGAATTCGTTTCTTTTTTAAAAAATATCTTGAAGGAAATCTGATGCATTTTAACACCTGGGGGTTATCGCCATTGTTAAATATTACTCCGCGATTGGAATTCAGCCCTGGCGTCTCGTTCCTGTGAATAAAAGTCTTAAAAATAAAATATAATATATGTATATTAACTAAGCTCACCCTTGAACCCGTGGAAAGGTTGGCAGTCCAATAATTACATCTCCTGGATGTGTATATATAAATTCTTTAATTTGATTCAGAGCCGCTGATATTTTATAGTTTTTCTGCTCCTTTTTCCTTGGTTCTTATTGTGATAATAAATTGACGCCAACTTGTCAACTACTTTCATTTCTCTTTTTTCAAATATTCGTATTCCGCGTTAGTATAAACCTCTTTTCCCCATATTAAAAAGGTTTATAATAAATATATAAAATAATATTTTGTATTAAAATGTAAGGTGTGTAAATATTAAACAGCCATGTTTTAGGGCCACTTGCAGCCACGTGATAAATCTCTATTTATCCTAAATCTTGATTTAAAGATAGGAGTACGCTGTAGGATAAATCGAGTTTAGGTTCAACTCTACATTAGTCATACAGCTAAAAGTCGCCCTTATAATCTTACTTTTTATGTAAGTAAGTAATGTAAGTATTCGTTAACAAACATGATGGTGAAAATCACGCAAAGTTCTTAAAGATTGTGTTCTATTTTTTTCTTTTACTAAAGGTTCTATATATTAATTTTGTTCTATATTATATTCCGCTAAATACTTACTTGGCATATACGAGACTCTGTGAGTTGAGACGCATGCCAAAAATAGGTACGTCTAACATCCTTTTTGTACCAGGATAAAACAATTCACCGAATATTTATTTAAACTGCTAGCTGACTATTTGCATCGTGACCAATTTGTGAATATACCTGCATTATGACTCCAAAACCACTTATATTTAACTGTCCGCAAATATTGATACAAATCTCGCAAATAATATCCTCAGTGTACTGATAATTTATTTTTTAAATATTACGAAATCATTATTTATTATTTTGAATATTAACGGCTTATGACCTGTGTAAAAATAATAAACCTTTATTTTGTCCTATATATGAGGGGGTTTTAAGTGGGGTTACGGTCCCAAAAGACAGCTATGTTTTTAATCATAGAAATACGTACCTATGACCAAAATATAGGGGTTTTCTATTGAAGCATTTCTATTTTCCGGTGGCCCATCCCCCCCGTCTTTCCCAATGCCTTTTCCCTCCCCATCCATTTCCTCTTTTTAGGTTGGCAACACATCCATGATTCTTATTGTGTCTTGGGTGTCTATGGGCGGTGGAGATCACTTACCATCAGGTGACCCATCTGCTCGTTTGCCAGTCTCTGCTATAAAAAAAAAAATATCACGACCTATTGCCAAGATCTGCCTTTCTACTTAAACGCTTTCACTTCCCGATCTTGATCTTTCCCAGTGAGACTATATTTTCCTCTAAAAGTCTAGCCAGCGCTTTTTGGGCTGTCCACGGGGACGCATCCATGGTACGCTGGTTAAGACACTTGCGACCGACGTACTCCTGTGGTTTCCTTAAAACGTGTCCATATCATCTCAAGCGACATTCCTGCAGTTTACCTGTCGACTGTCACAGAAGAACTGCCTACACTAATGTAATATATCCAAAATGCTACACTGTGGCGCATTTTTTTTCGAGACAGAGTACCTACCGTAATATTTTGACCACTAAATACTAATATAACCGTGCTTAAGTTTTAAAGTATTTGCCTTATTGTTGTTTCGTTTTATTCAAACGTACCTACATAAAAATATAAAATGTTCCTGTAAGCTAGAAAAATATTATCTATGTAATAATTTATCTAATCAAATCATCGGACAATCGACGCGGCTATTGATGTTTAATGTGAATAATTACAACAATTATATAACATTACAGAATTACATACAAATAATTTCTATAATTAGAACGGGAAAAGGCGCATACAATATATCTCTATTTTCTATGGTATAGGGTTCAAAGTTCGAGTGGGAAACCTCGCGGGACAGAAGTCTTGGATTATGCAAAGTTACTTCATACATAAGTTGTCATCACAAATCAAAGTTATTTTTAATCAGACTTGATAAAATTACTAATATTGAACTTTAAACGTTAGTTTGTTAAAAAAATTCAGTCTTCCATCCCTGTAGGGTAACTTTTGACACCCGAATCGATTGCGACTATGTACGATTCGGTTTCATTTATTGACTTCAAATTATACCGAAATAGAGGAAAAAGTGCACTAAAGTCGCGTTAAAAATTACCAAATGACAAGTTCACGAATCGAATGCGACGTTAGCGCACTTTTTAACTCGATTCCTGTGAAATTTTAAGTCAATAAATGATACCGAATCGTAGTCAAAATCGAAAAGAGTATCAAAAGTCAGGGGGCTGATTTCACCTTGTGAATAAAGTATAGTTTTTCAAAAAACAGGACCAACTTTGAGCTAAGTCGGGCAAAGTGATATTGTTTTTATTTCAGTATCAGCCATTAGTCTAGAATTTGAGCCCGATATGGCGGTAGGCTCGCCCCCTATCACATCTGGGACGGAACTAAGGTCAAATGTAGGTGTTCTAGTTCGCTAGTGCGCCTCTGCTGCTGCTACTTTGGACTAGATTCTCTCAATGAAAACAGAATCTTTAAAAATACCCGTTTTAGACATTACGGGCTTGCACATTTACTGCATGTACAATGAATTTTCATTTGCAAGAGTAAGTACTTCGAATCTGCCACTTAAACCTTCACAGGGGCGCAGTATCCACCGATGTATCTTTACATATAGTATGATGTATGTATGATGAGTGTTGACGTCACATCTCAGGCACATATAAGCGCATGCCCCGACATTGCACGTCACAACTCCCTCGCACTCGCAACACACGACATGCTGCGATACGCTTGTTTCTTGTCTGTGATACTAGCCGTAAGATCTGCTTCGGGTGAGTTCTGTTTCAGCGTTTTTTAATTCTGCTCTATTTTCAATTTATTTTGTGTTTCTTTTGGCTTATATTTAAGTTTAATAATATATTCTACTCCGTGACTTTTCGAATTCGAATTCGAATCGAGCTCGATGCGTGTCTATGACATTTGTATGAATTATTAACAAAATGTCATCAGGGCGCTGCTAATATCTTAAAAATAAAATATTTCTGCTAGGGCCACGGAATTTTAAATAGCAATGCACTGTCACTGTACTGCGCTGCTCAGCCTATGTCATAGAACTCTCATAATGTAAATTACATTTGATATTGCTGGCACAGCGCTGCTTGGAAGTTGAAATAGGCATCTCGTTTTGCTATTTTATATAATCAAATATACTTTTCCAGCGCCCTTTATCAAACCCTGCAAGAATGCAGACAATGATTGCATCATGTCGTCGGCGCAGGCCGCTCTACCACACGTTGCTGCTGGTATTCCTGAACTAGGCGTCAAATCCCTGGACCCCCTGTACTTTGACGAAGTGAAGGGCGACCAAGGAGGCCTCAAGCTTACATTCAAGGATACCACAGTGGCTGGCATGAAGGGTTGCACCATTGAAGCTATCAAGTAAGTTAATTTACTTTTTATAATACTTATGAGTCATAGCATAGTCCTGACCCCGCACTAGGCTGAAACTGTATCGTGGGTATCAGAAACTACGAGGGACTTGCGGTCCCAAAATACCCAGACCTAAAACTAATATCTGTGGATTACACAAATATTTCTGAGTGCAGGAATCGAACTCGTAACTCTGTGTATCAGAGCCATGCTTTAGGACACTATTCCGCCCACACACCTGCTGCTGTAACTCATATAAGCCAGGATCAACAGTGGCACGCATTAGACACCGATCAATGAAGCTCGGTGTCACTGAGAAGGCAAAATTGATGAATTTCCGCAATTAAATTAATCAAACACAAAGAAAGTTAGAACTCGGAAATAAAGTTTTCCACTTCTCTCCATAAAAATGCGGGAAACAAAGTAACGAATTAAGGAGGCTAAAATTAAATAAAATTTATAGCTGGAGGAGCCAGATTAAGGCAGTATGGATAGAGCCATGTTAGAAACAGTTATTTAGAGAAGATTAATAAGCCTGCTCGAATAGGCCAAAATTTACCACAGATAAGTAATTATAGTCATATGTTACTTGAACAATAATAGTCTTGTAACATTAACTAGGTAATATTTTAAATGAGTATTGTTTTGCATTACAATGCATTATTCTATGAAGGCTTTCATAATAGTGAATTATGCCTTTTGTTGAGGTATAATAATTATTTATTATATACCTTGTAACCGCGGTTTTCCGCGATTCCTGGATAACGGTGGTCAATGCTAAAAATGTCGTTATAAATCCCTTTTTAAATATATTAATCATATTTCCACTAATATTCCGTACAAACTTTGAATTGCCATCTTATATCTCTAAGTAAAAAAAAAGCTTTATGAAAAAAGTAAGGTTTCTAGCCCTAAAGATTTGTCTCACCGTTGATAAATCAGTTGAAATGGCAATGGGCAGTGCACATAGCTCGTAGAACTGATAGCCGATCGGGCAGAAAAGTTCTCGAATGGATACCGCGTACCAGCAAGCGCAGCGTAGGACGTCCACCTACAAGGTGGACCGACGACCTGATAAAGGTCGCAGAAAGTCGCTGGATGCAGGCCGCTTCCAACAGGTCGATCTGGAAATCTTTGGGGGAGGCTTATGTTCAGCAGTGGACGTCCTATGGCTGATGATGATGATGTTGATGAATCAGGAGTGTGGTTTGTATTGTAATAATTATACGGACTGGTGTTATTAACTATCAATAGATAATTGCCCATAACTTATTCATTATTAAACTAACTGGTTAAATCGTAACTAGACCGTACTTATTATTATGACCGCTGATTAAAGGACATTGCATTTCTAGGACAAGGGCGATTTTATACGACACTACTTTTGACCGCAAATGCACTTGTATGATTAACTTCAATCGTACCCTTGGAATCGACATCACACAATAATACATCTTACATAATTAGACAATTGTCTACAATTTCATACAAAAGTGTAGCTTTTATGGTCTTTTGGCGTATGTGGGTTGTGGATAGAAAGGTTCCCAGTTTGAATCTCGGGTCTGTTTAAAAAAACTGTTTTTTAAGACGCTCTGCCCGGGACTAGATTCCAGCCAAATTTGGGTAATAATCGCAACGAAATTAAGCAGAAAGATAAAAGATGGAAATAGAAAACTGGATAAGAGCAGGGATTATTTGTGAACTTTTTCGAAGCACCGGTTGATTCAATGACGTATAAAAGTGTCCCTAGTTGCCTTGAGTTGAATTTGAATTAATTTATTAATTCATCATCATCCGCCTTTATCTAGACACTGCTGGGTATAGGCCTCTTCCCTGGCGGGCTAAATGTAACTGCACTGTACAGTTCTCATCCATAACTGTCCAGCTTGTCTTACAATTTATTAATTACATGGGTTTTATTATAACTGCCGTTCAGCGACACTGTCGCAGTCTTGGATCTGCCGCCGACCTCAAACTTATAGTGGGGGAGTAGTCATACCTTAGTGGGGGAGTTCCCCGCGGCCTCTAACTTTATAGCCTCATGAATCTGCTCAAGACAAATAATAGTGTGACAAACAAACAGAATTGACGTTAACTTTATTATCAAACACCGATAGATCCTATGTCTAAGTGATGTCATGCGTCATGTCAGCTTTGCTCTGAGAAAATATTCCATTACATTCTAGTAAATAGAGGTATATTTAACAGATGTACAGGATTAACAGGTTTGTAAAATAACTCAATGATGTGCTTTAACGCCTTCAGGATTACTGAATTTTTTTTTAATAGAAACTATGTCGAGTTCTAACAATACTATAAACTACGAAACTTCGTATTATTCAATATTAAGAACTACATATTATACCTCTATATAAATAAATACACCCAAGAGTTACACACATAGTCCTGATTCTTGACCCCACAATACTTAGGTTTAATCTGAGTCAGAAACTACGAAAGACTTTCGGTCTCACAACACCCAGACCGAAACAAATATCTGTAGGCTAAACAAACATTTGTCTCGGTGCGGGGATCGAACCCGCAGCTTCTCGCTTGCCAGCCGACAACTCGCCCGACAAGCTACGGAGGCTGTCGAAACTGGTGCAGTTTAAACTAATGTCCAAAATATAATTTATTACCAGTAGCTCAACCATGAGTTTGTTGCACGTATTTACGCGAGCGAGGACGTAAAATATTTGTATGGAAAACGTCAGTTCCCCGCGTAACCGCTAGAGACGTTCGGGTATTTGTCATACAAATATTTTTCGGAGTCGATAGCGAGTAATGTGAAAAAAACTCATTGTTGGCCTACAGAGGACACTAGCGGCCAGTTTCAATAAACAATCTCAGTTCGAATGTGCAGATATATTACAAAAATTAGCCAATAAGAACACAGTTTGAACATGACTCTATCAAATTACGTGATTTGATTGGTTCATTATCGCGATCTATCTGCACTCTAAACTGAGATCTTTTATTGAAACCGGCCGTTTTTTTTCTTTTATAGCAGAGCCTGGCAAACGAGCAGATGGGTCAATTGATGGTAAGTGATCTCCGCCACCCATAAACACCCAAGTCAAAAGAATAATCATGGATGCGTTGCCAACCTAAAAGGAGGAAATGGAAGGGGAGGGAAAAAGGGATTGGGAAAGCAAGGAGGAAATGGGCTATCGGAAATCTCACTCACCGAACGAAACGCGACAACAAGCTGCCACTTTACGTCGGTTTTTTTTGAGACAGTGGTATCAAACCGGTTGAGTCTGCCCATTCGTGCTGTAGACGTAATTGTCTACAGCGTGGCTCTACCACTCAAAATATAAACATTCGCAACAAAAGAGCAATGTTCCGCACTTGTGACCTCTGATTCAATTTCCGCTCGACACAACATTAATTTTAATAAAGTAATTTTGGTATTTGCTGGCTGAAGTTCTATTTCCGGTAGTTATAATACAACATTTTTAAAAATTACAGAAAATTATTCTCATGCCAGGCTCGATGTCTCCTGATGATCAAAGGGGTAAAGTTTTTTATCCACCACGCTGGACTAAAGTGGATTGTTGATTGATGTAGCTACTAATGCTTCGGAGGCGTCCTGTGATCTTGGGTTCGATCCCAGGGTCGCGCAAAAGGCCTGAAATTTTTGGCCCGGTATGGCGTTGGTCCGCCCCCTATCACATCTAGGATGGCACTGAACTCGACGAAATGTCTGTGTTCTAGTTTGCTAGTGCGCTTATGCCTACTACTTTGGGGATATAGGCGTGAGCTTATGTTTTGTATGTTATAATTTCGGCTTTTATAACGCAGATGCAACCAAAATGAAATATGAAATTAGCTTGTTTGATACGATTCGAACATTATTATATGAATGATCACGTCTTGTTTGCTTTACAATAGAAGTCATTACCGTTGTGTTTACGTCGTGACAGTCGTGTGTCGTGTTTATTTTAACATCTTGCTTTATGTAGAAGGTCGAAAGGTCACCGGTTCACAGTCGAGGACGCAGGCTGCATAAGTAGTGGTGAAACTCAAAATTGCTCTGTAATTTTCCTTATAAGCAATCTTAGTCTTTGCCAGGATCAGGGTCATATTTAATTATGACTTTCTGAACTATAATAATAATTGTTATAGTAGGTAATTAATTAATGGTTGGGTCAAAGGTTAACCAGGTTCTGTGTGCTAGCCATGGCATGTATTATGAAGAGGGTCCTTATTCTGGGCTATAAATCGCCGGACCGGTAACTTGGCTCTTCCCAGCCTCGTAATAAAGGAATATTTTACCCGACTGCGTGAAAGGAGGGTGGTCAAAGGTTAAGCAGAAGAATCTGTGTGCTAGCAATGGCATGCATTGTGAGGAGGTTCCTTATTCTGAGCTATAAATCGCCGGACCGGTGACTTGGCTTCCCAGCCTCGTAATAAAGGAATATTTTACCCGACTGCGTGAAAGGAGGGTGGTCAAAGGTTAAGCAGAAGAATCTGTGTGCTAGCAATGGCATGCATTGTGAGGAGGTTCCTTATTCTGAGCTATAAATCGCCGGACCGGTGACTTGGCTTCCCAGCCTCGTAATAAAGGAATATGTTACCCAACTGCCGTGAAAGGAGGGTAACGATTTTAAATGTTTTTATGCATAATATTTTTAGGCGAATATTTTATGTTTCACACGTCGGAATAGAAGTCCGAGTACAAATAACTGACGACTATAATGTAAGGTTTTATGAAACCTATTTTTTATGATATTAGATCCAAATAAATTCGCAACGAGCTCTCGAATCCTCGAAGTAGTAGCCTCGGTGGCGCAGCGAGCGAGTAGCCGAATATGAAGCGAGAGGCCGTGGGTTCGATTCCCGCATTGAGAAAAATGTTTGTGTGGCCCACAGATAATTGTTTCAAGTCTGGGTGTTGTGAAACCGAAAGTCTCTCGTAGTCTTTGACAACTATGATCTAGGTTATCTCTAGTGTGGGGCCAGGACTAGGTATGTGACTGTTGAGTGTATTTATTATTATTATTAGTGATCCTCTGCAGGTATTGAATGTATTTATTTCCAATTATAATTAATATTTAATTTATTATTTTCCAGAGCCGACGTAACTAAAAGCAAACAGCAGTTGGCCGTGAAGTGTTCAGTGGACCTCTCCGGCGACTACAAACTTGATGGACAGCTGCTCATCTTCCCAATCAAAGGCGAAGGGAAATACCAAATTAAAATTCGTATGTATTCACATGTATAAGTACAACATATATGAACCGTGGTGTGAAGGTTCCGCGTTCGAAAGCCAGGTCAGTTAGAGATTTTTATAGCACGATTTGCTCAGGACTTAATGCCCCAGAGGGGGTTGACATCAGGCATAGAGCTGATCACAAAATTAAACCGAATCATTACTGCTATATCCTTTATGTATGTATGGTGACTATGACGTCAATGATTAGAATAATAACATTTCTATATATCACCGCCTTACTGCTAAGGCCTAACAAATGCCTCGACTTTCGTCCCTCCCTCAAATTTCCTATCATCATCATCATCAGCCATAGGACGTCCACTGCTGAACATAGGCCAACTTATCCTATAGCTATTAATTATTACAGGCCACAGCTCAAATGCAGACAGATTTCGGCTTATTTTGTAACCGGCGGAATGACGATAACAAAAGTAAAACTCACGTTTGATAATTCCAGGTGACATCATCATCAAAGCGTACACTGAAGTGGAGACGGTGACTGGCGCTGACGGCGAGCCTCACTGGCACATCAAGTCATGGAGGCACACCTACCAGACCAAGACCGGCGCACACTTCAACTTCGAAAACCTTTTCAATGGCAACAAGGTTTTAGGTAAGAATTAAAGCCAATCTTCTCCAGATCTTTCTCCAGGAAGGGTTGACGTCAGACTGGCGGCTGGTCGTAAAGCCAAATGATTTTTGCAAATTACTTGAAGGTGTGTTGCGTCGACCCCTCTCTGGAGAGTGTAGTGGGATGAAAGCAGGTGGAAACAACGACTTAGGTCAAAGATCTAGATATTTTTTAATGCATTGCATTGGTACGATTAAATAATAAATAACATAACATAAGCTCACGCCTGTATCCCCGAAGGGGACGGCAGAGGCGCACCAGCGAACTAGAACACCCACATTTCGCCGAGCTTAGTTCCGTCCCAGATGTGATAGGGTTAGCCTATCGCCATATCGGGCACAAATTCCAGACTACGGGCTGATATGGGAAAATCCAATATCACTTTGCCCGACCCGGGGATCGAACCCGAGACCTCAGAACCGTAGTCGTACCGAAATACCACCACGCCACCGAGGCAGTCTGTAAATAATAGATGCTATACTTAAATTATCGGCGCAAAAATAAATTCATCAAGTTACCTACCTTGGAACTACCATATTGACTTCTCAAGTACCTACCTACCTATAGGTTTAAACTTGTAGGTATAACTGTCTACCGTGTCAATGCTCTCTGAAGATCCAATCCCCAAAAATTAGTGTTAAAAAAAATAGTTTAATATTATGTTCGATACGTATGGTGAACAATAACGTACACGTAATTTCACAAAGGTCTCTGCAGCTTCTGTCTCAGCAGCAGTTCGTACTTCGTAACCTTGCTCGTTAAGCTATCATTACCTACTTTTATATTCATCGACAAGACGATAAAAAGGACAAAAATATATTATCATTTACCTATTTTGTTTTAGCCCAACCCGTAGAAGAGTTCGTTAACACCAACTGGGAGGAAGTGATGAAGGAAGTTGCTCCTCCGATCGTCCGTGCCATCGTATCCAGGGTGGTGGAAGCAGTGGAGGCTTTGTACAAAGCAGTGCCTGCTAAGCAGCTGTATATTCAATAAGTGAAATGTGATATTATATTTATTTATGAGGGTAGGCAAGAAATAAAGGTTTGCTTTTTGTTTAGTTTATTTTTTTATTTGGTTGTAGATGACGTGTGTCATTGGGGTGCTTTTTGTTTAATATCTCTTTACTTCGTTATTATTACTTATTACCGTTTGACCCGACTTCTATTACCAAATTGGAATACCGTAGGTATAAACCTACGGTACATGTCCACTTTCTCATGGTTTCCTGGATTCCAATTTGGTAAAATTTTTTTACATAGTAATATTTTAGATTCTGTTTCATTCGTTCTGCGTATAATGAAACTCAAGCGTTAGTAAGTTGACAGGTCCTTGTCAAGGTCCAAGGCTATTGGATTTTGAGGTTAAGTTTACAATTTACATTGTTTAATTTGTTGGCGTATATTTCTTATTCTTTCCACTTAATATTATTTTATGAATTGTAGTTTAAAATATATTTAAAAATAAGATAATGTTGGCGCCCGAAGTATGGAATTTCCCGCCGCCAAAAGTCATGTGCTCACACAAAGAAAATCAAACTTATGATAAAGTAATCAACACATTGAATTTGAACAATTTTTACGAAAGTGTTGTTATAGCGATCCCTGACGAGACACGCGTACCGATTTTTATAGAAGAACGAATAACAGAAGACACAGATTACTACAAAATTTGGAACTGCCCACTCACTGAATTAATTCAACCAGTTTTCATAGAAAGTTTTGTGGAACGAGGTAGCTTGCATTGTTTATCCGCTGACAGGAACTGTGTGGTACAAAATTGCTTCGCTGTGACTCCTGACGGCACCCTAACCCTGCATATATTTGATTTCATTTACCGAACACTAGGTTTTGAAGGAGTAAAACAGCCAAACAATTATTACAGTATAAAAATAGATTTAAAATCAATAAAACCTGAGAAATATGACAAAGTATTTGAGTGTCTAAGCAAAATAGAACCATTTGATTTCTACATATCATGGGAGCCAAGTAAACCAGATATTTGTCCATCATCTGTTGCAAAATACTTTCATGACAGAAATATTAAAGTAACTTTAGAATCAATGAAGATAAAGAGTTTATCACCTACAGTGACGAAGGTACCTTGTATTCAGGGTGGGGATATTGAGGAGATGGTAGAATGGGTGGGCCTGTTGGCTCATGAGGCAAACCTCAGTAGCAATGAGGTTTACATAAACAGATATACACAACCAGATGGAGAATATTCACTGGACAGTACAAAAATGGCTTTACTTATAGCAAAAGGGTTTTTATCTCCAAACATTGTTTGTAGTCTATGTGACATGGTGAAGAAACATGTGGAGTCCAGACAGTTGGACAAGTATTGGGCGTCAATAAGTGTCCAAAGTCATGACAACAGCCTCTGGTGCTGGGATACTGCATCCCCTAAAATGTTTCAGCCACACAATTGCTCCACTAATATATTTTTTACACATGAAGGAATATCAATGTATTCAGTTGGACATATAAAGTATACATAAGTATAATGCTTTTTAATATCCTGGGGCTAGACCAAGACACTCAGTTTCTTGATTACGTGGTTGAGATATTTTTGTTCTTATTTCCACAATTTTAAGGATTTTTTTATAGTAGGGACTCGCTAATGAGCAGATGGGTCACCTGATAGTAAGTGATCTCCACCGCCCATAGATACAAAAAGAATCATGGGTTGCCATCATTGTTGTTAAAAGGAGGGAATAGGAACGGGAAGAGGGGAAAGGGCCACTAGAAATCTCACTCACTGAAGGAAACAAGACAGCAAGCTGTCACATTGGTTTTCTGTGAGACAGTGGTGGTCGAGCCGACCCAATTGTGTTGTAGACGTAACTGTCTACAGAATGGCTCTACAACACGAATAAAAGAATACATGCAAAACATTGTCTATTATGTAGAAAATGTTACATAAAATATAATGTGTAGTTTATTTTTGTGTAGTTTCTTACTTCATCGACTTGACTGCCTCAGTAGATGTATTGTGCAGGAGGAACTGGCATCATGATCCAAGAGTGTTTAATCCTCGTGTAAGGAAAATTAATATTGTGTTTTCATATTAATATGTAGTCTTTTCATCTGCCCGTATCCCTTTTCAATGTGAGGTAGGTGCAACTTTCTCAAAGATGTTGCAGATGTGGCCATCAAACCCCTGGGGGTTCAGTCTTTTAGAAATATAATTTTGCCCCACTTGGAATTTGAACCCAAGACCTTATTCATAACAAATGCACTGCTACTATACCATGCAGGCAACTGTACTCATACTATTATGTATTCTGTGGTGTAATCCAAACACAATTATCAAATTAAATGCACAGAATCCAAACACAATTTTATTCAAAAAGCGACAGCAAACATGAGATACACAATCCTGCACCGCAGAAACCTACAATTTGTTCACTGGATATAGCCGGGAATGCTATTGATTTAAATAATTAACTTTAGAACCTTACTATACAATAACAAACACAACTTCTGGTCCAAATATTGACTGACACAGCCTAAGCTAAGAGACATTTACAATGACTCTCTTGGATATATACTTTTGAATATATTGACATATAAACTTTAATGCAATAAGGGAACATACCCATATTACGTGGCCCATTTTTTTAAATTTTTATACCCCTCTGGTCTCGGTGACCCATAGTATATGTCAAGATCTCCCTCCCCCTCTAGTTTTTACATAGTGATTTATAAATATGGTATTAAATAATTTTTTGTCGAATTTATAATGATGCGTTGCCACCTGCGTGTTTAAAAAGGGCTAAAAGCTGCGCGCTATATTTGAATATAGCTCGAAAAGGAAGAGATTTCCCTAGAGGATATTGACGACGTGACGAAAACCTAAGCCCCACCCTGTGGCCCTGTGACCAAGCATAGTATTTTGATGACCCCTCCCCCTCTAGAAAAGGCACGTAGTATGGGTACATTCCCTAATCTTGATGTCCCAATTTTTATTATGGTGAATGAATATTTAGCTTGACATACAACATAGCCAATTGTAATCTATTAGTCATCATCACCATTCACCATAATATAAAATATTTTGACATTGCAAGTTGATTTATCTACATGTTCACAACAGATTATTGCTGGAAGTGCTATCATTTTGGGCCAGCGAAGTACAAGTGTTCAAAGGATTTATATTTTGGCCAGGCCGATGACCCCGCAGGCGATGCGGGCGCCAGCGTTGCCTGTGCTCTTGCTGAGCTCGTGGCCACCGAGACCGAGGTCATCAGGATCCGCGTGGACTACAAGAGTGCGCCCGATGATATTGTTAGCTCCATTTAGAGATATCTGGGTATCTTGGATGCATACCTGGAAAAGTTATAACACACATAACATAAGCTCACGACTGTATCCCCGAAAGGATAGGCAGAGGTGCACTAGCACTAAAGTGATATTGGAAAAGTTATAATAATATCATTATTGTCCAGTGAAGGGCAAAGGTCGCCTCCTTGGTCTAGTGGCAGCATGTATGGGCTGTGAACCGGGAGGGCCTGGGTTCGATTCTCAGGACGGGCAAATTTAATTTGCGCAGGACTGGACCCCGTTGTTGTTGTTGCGCCGACCCCACATTAAAGTGGGTTAAGTGCAGGTAGAAAGAAAGATGAGCAGAGGTCTATATAGAAAGATTAGACCTTCACTAAGCTGGCCTAATGTGGAATGGCAAAATTCATAGCCAATTTAGGCTGTTTCTTGATGTTTCATATGGGTCACCACAGTCTGAGTGAAGTTACAAGAAGCCCAATCAGAATTCTGTAAGTTTAAGATTTGCAACACTCCAACACTGATCACAGTAGGAGTGTTAATCGCAGGTACTATATAATAATTCTATGCCCTTTCTTTCTCTAATCTTTGATTGTGGTACTCTTTTACCATCAAGTGAGCTACTTGTTAGTTCGTCTATAGTTCTATAGGTATAAAAACTGTTCATATGTGAGAGTACCTTGGTGACACCTCCATCGTCAGACGCTTCGATATTGCCGAGGTCTCCGACGTGACGCACCGCCGCGTCAGGTCCGCCGTGCTCCAACTTCAGCGGGTTGAAGTGAGCGCCCGCCGACGTGCATCCGTTTGTGTTGTCGCCGAATTCGTGCACGTGGAAACCATGCTTGCCCTGGAAAATGCATAATTATAATATAATTTTGGGCATTTTTATTGTAAGGGGCAAACGTCAAAAAGCGGATGGTCCTAAAAAATTAGTCGAATCCTTTCTACAACATGACTTATGCAACATCCAAAAATTTGCAATAAAGAGAGCGTACCTCTAAATGCTAATGCATAAGGGTGAATGTTCTGACAGATTAACTAAATTCAGTGCAGCTAAGCTTTACATGCATATTGTAATGTAATTAATGTACACTAAAAGATGTACACACACTGCACAGTGCATACCTTTACAGCTTACTAGCATTGTGATACCTACTTGACATCATATCTTTTCACATTACTATTAATATGTTATCACGTATCACAATAAACAATTGCAACACAGTGTACTTACTATTCATGTAATGATAACACAGAGCAAGTTTCAGTTTACATTCACTAAGTAGAATGAATAATAATATTGTATTAGCTAGTGTGTAGGTATTAATGTTCCATTACTGAACACAGAGTCACGATTTTTGATATTAAAAAGTTCAAGATAAGATTATAAATCCCAATCATCATGACAAACCTAGGTTTGGTATGAATCTTGGATCATATAAATGGTGCTCATCATGTTTCTGGGATCCAAGCCCATTTGTACCACCCAGCCCCCCACTTGTCTAATCTTTGTACACGATATGATTAGAAGCCTAAGCACTTAGAGTAATAACGTATAGAGATATAGTCTCATACAAAATTCCTTCGGAAATTGAAGCCGATAACGATTCAATGTGTGCATCGTCGGCGCGTAACTACTTGAGCCGACACACACATACGCACGTAAATAGTGTTGCAAGTAAAAGACATTTTACCAACAAAATAGGGAAATCGAAAGTGTTCTAATAATGATACACTTCTTTTATTCTGAACTTAAAAAACAATTGTATAGTTTTGAACCGACTTTAAAATAAAAAGGTTCTGAATTTTTCTGTATAAACATAACTTTTTTTATCAACTGTTCGATAGAGTTGTTCGTAATGTTCGCGTTCGCGTTGTATGTGTATGCTTGTGTATGTATAAATATTATGATTATGAATTTATTTATGTATATTATATGATATATTCTTTTATAGCTATATATCGCAATGATATTTAATATTATGAGTATATGTAACATTATATTTAATACTTTTTTTTTCTTTTTATATATTATCATGCGATCAGTCACGAAGACTATAAGCAGATGCGGTGCAGTAGAATTTAACACTACCCTCATTTTTATTTTCTTCATATACACCCGCCTTGTCTTTTCTCTGCACCACCCAAAGGTTGACTGGTAGCGAATGCCGCTGGCATTAAGTTCGTCTGAACATATTTGTGTATAATGTGTTTGAAATAAAAAGGAGACGGAAACACTTCCATACAATCTTGGGCCTAGATTGTAAAAGGATGAAAGTAGTGTCAATTAATAGATAGTATATTATGAGATCATTACTGAACATTTGGCGACTTTTTGTAATCTGAGAACATAGTTATAAGCCTCACTTTGACTTAAATAAAAGTGAGGTTATGGAACAAACTATACGCAAACAACTGATGTTTATAAGTACAAATCTTACGTATTGATATGTTTTAATGTAGATAACATACGCTCACGCCTATATCTCCGAAGGGATGGCAGAAACTCGAACACCCACATTCGATAACTAAATGTTGATCACAAAGACGATTATTCTCAGGAACATAATATTTCTACAGACTGAGCAACATTGTTCTATTTAAAAGATGGAAAACACCCAAAACGCACACGCACGAAACAATACGAAAACGAAGCAAATGAAAACGATTTTTTTACAGGGAACCAGCTAAGGTCTGAATGCATGCCGCCAAGCTATTCAGTTACTGTTTTTTTTTTCAGAACTATTTATTGTTAGTTTTTATGTTTTCAATTATTTTTACTTGAATTAATCATCCGGGTCTAACATTATATATACATACATACATATATACATATATATATATTTTTTAACTCATTCATCTTAATCGGTAAAGTAATCGATTCTATTTTAATAATGTCCTTTACTTATTTTTCAGATATCTCATTTTCTAGATTGTGAATTGGGCAGATGTTTTTATATTTTGAAATAAAAAAAATGTCAAATTTTTGGGCCATATCTCAACTCATTACATTTTGGCCCAAAGATCCCCGTCTCCTTTTGGTTTTTATTTGTTCGTTAAAAAAGATTAAAAAACAGAAAATCCTTTAGGTTTAATCATACCTATTTACATAAAAATCGGTACAGTGATATAACCATGAAAACGCAAAAAACACACTTTCCGATTAGAGTACGCATAAAAGTTGAAAATTATTTTCTTTAACCCTTACATCACCAATTACTATCATCATAATCCCCATTTTGATATCAAACATAAGCTAAGCTGTGTTATTTGATTTTGTTCATTATTTATGTTAATAGCAAATTGTCAGGATAGGCAGTGTAGCTTTGTCTATACGAAGTGCACGCCACTGCACAAACAGAGTTATCGCAGAGTTTAATTAGTTTAATATGAATATAGATTTGCATTTTAACTAGAACATCATTTGTTTGCGTATAGTTTATTCCATAACCTCACTTTTATTTAAGTCAAAGTTTTAGTAATGATCTCATAATATACTATATCTATTAATTGACACTACTTTCATCCTTTTACAATCTAGGCCCAAGATTGTATGGAAGCATTTCCCTCTCATTTCATTATCCCTAATAGTATTTAAAAAATGGGTAAATTGGTTGGCATTATTGGCAACATTCATAATGATTCATAACGTAAATGGCGTCTGTCATTTTTACAATTTTATTTGTAGTTTTGATGAATGTTTTACTTAATATTAAAACATGTCAGCAATTAATTACTTGTGAAATGTTATCTTTATATTTCCTTGGTGCTTGTTCATTGTATTGTGACATCCTTTGATAGCGCAGTTCGTCATAATATAATTAAATTTGTGGGAGCTCTTCATACTAAGACTTGACATAGGACACTGACACGCCGTGCGGCGTTGGGTACCTAAACCGGCTCACCCAGAACGCCTTCACGCCGTGGCCCTGTACTGCGGTTCTATGTATGATATTTCTATGCCTAAGCATGAATAATTTTGATTATAGAATTCGAATCCAGCATGCATGCTATGACAATTTGTATTTATGTTTAGCTATGGGCGTCTACTACCAAAAACGATCGCCGAAACGTCGGCCGAAAACGAAGAAACGACGAACTTCCTATTTAACCTTACTACCAAATTACTTCGGATCCGTCACCGTTGGCTTCGGAGCCATAAACAATCGTTCGAATGAACATATTGTGTCGGATTAGGGAGGTATATCTTCAAAAACCGTAAATGTTTACCAATTGTGACATTTTTGTGAAAAATGCATATAAAATAGATCTCTAATTAGGTTTTATGTAATAAGTATATCATTTCATATTTCGAAATAATTATTGAATATAAAATATTTAATATTTCTGCTAATTTTGCAATCTGTCCTAGTCTATTGCATTATGATTAATCTGTGGAATATTGACTTTTTTTAATTTTTGATTGACACTGACAAGTTAACTAGAAGAATTCATTGTGTTGGTCAAGTATGTGTTGGTAAATTAATTATAAAAGTGTTATTTATTCTCTTTAAACGAATGATCCATTGCATTAAATGCAGTTACTGTGTAACAAAATGCAACTTCTGTGTTTTGAACGATTAAAAATGATCATTACTTACATAACATTAACGTATAATGTTTTTTGACTATTTTTCAAAACATTTCAGTTCAAGATGACTGTAGCGAGCGTGCAGATGTAGGCGTTATTATAATTTATGACGGAAAACCCTGTCTCGGTCGTGGATTTGTGCATAGCCTGGAGGAGCGGGCTAAATCAAAACGGTTGTGGGAGACCTTGACGTCCCACCTTAATAGCATGGAGGGCGCAATGAAAACTGTGCAGCAGTGGAAGAAGATAATATCCTTACTAGAATAATATTATGATGCACTTTACAATCAATGCATGAACACCTATTGTTACCCATTACCATAGCATGTGCTTTGAATGTGTGTGCATAAACTATATAACTACACACATTAACCTGCTTTGATGTAGGCAATTGTTCTTTTGAGTAATAATAACGATATTTAGTCTGAAACAATTAACATTTAACTTATTATTTCCCCTAACAGTTTCAAGGAGATTACGACGAGTGAGTGCGACCAGCGATGCAGGCAGACCTCCGTAACCGCGCCCTTCGTTTTGAAGCTAAAAACAAGGAGTTGCTGGAGGGCATTCAGTGGGAGTTGAGAGACCTTAATAAAATTGTAATAAAAAAAATTGCTAAAAAGTTGTTTTATTTTCCTAAATACATAATAATTTGAGTGCTTAAGTGGCGTAGTTGTGTTGTGTAAGCAGTAAGATTATTGAATTGAGCTCTCGGTTTCGATCCCCGAGTCGGGCAAAATTTTCTGCTTAGTATCACATCATGAGACCGAAAAAACCTTGGCGTAAAGTAGGTGCTCTCGTTGCGCCTCTGCCTACCTCTTTGGGGATAACAGACATGAGAGTATGTATACAAGTATTTGAGTATCTTATACTTGGGAATATTGTTGGCCACGGCTGCTTTAACAAGTTGGCAGTCTTATAATCATTCTCTTCTGAACCAAGAAAACTTTTATTTTGGAGGAAGCAGTATGTATGGTCTCGAGTTCGATCCCCGAGTCAGGCGAAGTGATATTGGGTTTTTCTACCCAGTATCATCCCGGAGTCTGTTTGTGCCCGATATGGTGATAGGCTTGCCCTCTATCACATCTAGGATGGAACTAAGTTTGGCGAAATATGGGTGTCCTAGTTCGCTAGTGGGCCTCTGCCTACCCCTTCGGGGATACAGACGTAAGCTTATAATAAGTTACAATTCTTCATACAGAAGGAATCTAGCCATTTCGAAGACTTCGAAACCAAAACGAAAAGCAAACGATAGGCTTAGAGCTTTCGTACAATCGAGGTTATGATCCGAACGAAGAAACGATGTATTTCATGTCACATTTGTTTTCATAGTAGAGTCAAGTAGGACGGACGAAAGTAATAATGTCAATAATGTCAAAATCTAAACATCGGATCCGTCGTCGAATCCGTCAGCGGATCCGCAACACTTCGTAGTACCAAAACGTGCGATCCGTCATCTGAAACTACGGATTTCGTTTTTGGTAGTAGACGCCATGTAACCAACCTGATTTAATAATAAAGTTTATTTCGACAAAAACAGTGTTACATTAGAATTTCTTAAATACTAATTTTCATTGGTTGACAAAATATTGTAACATTGTATGTACTACTACTGTAGCAGATTAGACAATATATCAATGATCCCCACACTAAGCTATGCTTGTATCGTGGGATTTTTACCTACACACTGATTTTGTTTTATCTAATAACTAGTATGGTAGGATGACGAAGCATTTTCTGTTAGTGATGTCATATAATTGCGTACTTCAAGTTATATTACATTGTTTATAATACAAGCCAAGGCCATGATACGCGTAATGTGTATACATTACATTAATTCAGATAATTAATACAAAAACACCCAATGTGTTACTGATTATGTAAACTGTAAGTATTCAGTGTAGTATTCAATATTTATTTCATGATAATATTACGTGAAAGGAAACATAAAGCAGCAGCTTCCAAATTTATATAATGATACTCAATGTCAAGTTCAGTTGATTTTTTTTTATCCGAGCATGGCAGAGTAACTACACTACACCTAATGATAAGCACAGAGTAGTACAAAAAACGAATATTCTATCACCAGCATGAAATAAGAAAGGATTGTATTTGAACAGTACTGTATAGCATTCGAATGTATTGTGGGCTTTGGACCAGGAGGTCCCGGGTTAGTTTCCCAAGTCATGCCCAAGGTAAAGCTGTTGGGTCCCCCAGAGGTAGTTGATGTCAAGCAGGCAGGCAGTTATAAAATCAAAGCTTAATCCTTTGTGTTCCAAACAGTGTGTTGCACCAACCCCACAGTAAAGTGGGATAAGGGTGGGTAGAAACTACTGTATGAATCATTAAAATACCTGAATCAATGATGAGAAAATGAGATGACAATGTTCATTATTCAATTTTAAAGGTAAAGTTACACTTAAGTTGACACTTAAGTGTAACTTTACCTTGTTTTTGTTGTGACCAATGTCTAAGGAAAATTGAACTAAATTCTATGAACTAGTTAAGGATAATAAACATTGTAATTGAATACTAGGATATATTTTATACCACAAACATCAATCTCACAGCCAATAACATTTGAAGGGCAGGTAATCAAGGATTCTGATGTAGTCATTAAATTTTAACAAGGAAAAATAATTCAAGAAATTCACTGTTTACTACATATTGTTAGTACAGGACATTCTTCATATTAACCCATTGGAGGCAGTACAAATATATGTTATACAAGCGTCTTGGTCATTCATATTGATAAATATCTAATAACAAAATAATTAAGACTGCCTCGGTGGCGTGGTGGTATTTCGGTATGACTACGGTTCTGAGGTCTCGGGTTCGATTCCCGGGTCGGGCAAAGTGATATTGGATTTTTCCATGTCAGCCCGGAGTCTGTAATTTGTGCCCGATATGGCGATAGGCTCGCCCATTATCACATCTGGGACGGAACTAAGCTCGGCGAAATGTGGGTGTTCTAGTTCGCTAGTGCGCCTCTGGCTACCCCTTCGGGGATACAGGCGTGAGCTTATGTTATGTTATGTAAAATAATTAAGTTATAATTATTATTTACCTTCGTTAGTCCTTTTACTTCACCAGTCACCACCACTGGCGAACTGTCATCCTGAACAAATAAGAG
The DNA here is from genome assembly GCA_036417725.1 of Clanis bilineata. Classification (NCBI taxonomy): domain Eukaryota; kingdom Metazoa; phylum Arthropoda; class Insecta; order Lepidoptera; family Sphingidae; genus Clanis; species Clanis bilineata. The sequence goes on from CM071159.1 coordinate 729,686, forward strand.
TTAAACATTATCAATTTTCCATCAATGTTAACTTTTAGTTGCATACTTAACAATATATTACTTTAAGATTTATTATATACAAATCAATAGATTTTTTTATAGCAGTGGTTAGCAAACGAGCAGATGGGTCATTTGATAGTAAGTGATCTTCACTGCCCAGACACCCTGTATACAAATGTATCATGGGTGCGTTGCCAACCAGAAAGGGGGGAAATGGGGTGTTGGAAAAAGAGGAGGGAATTGGGCCACCAGAAATTAATGGAATTCCTTTGGATGATGATCATAGTGTAAGTTTTTTTTATCTTGTCAACATAGAACATAGAATGGGGTCATACCAACATGCCACTCTAAAATAACAGAATTTTCATTTTGTCATTGTTTTTCATATCTATTTCTAAATTTGATTTAGATTATTTACAGTTCATTATATTATGGTTATTTATTAAGACATTTGATATCATGGTCAAATGACCGCAACGGAAATGTGGTAAGATAAAATGTATAAGTTGTCAAATCATATTAGTTATACTTCTAGTACCAGTAACTTATTTCACTATGTCAAAGGACTAGGTATTATGTTAATAACAGTTACAAATTACAATCCAATTAACATTCAAGGTTCCACAAAGTGCCAGAAACATCGGCACTACGTATTCGGCGGCCGGCACTTTGACCGTCAAGTGTCAAGACCGTACATACTACATTGTACAGTAACTAGTAAGTAGGTGTAGATAACTACCCACAAAGATTGAGATAAAACAGACCACTTCGTATCTACCGAGTAGCAAGTCATATATTTATCATTACGGATATTTATGCATCGTGCACGTTGGTAATTGACGTAAAATGTAAAAAAAATACCTTTTGATCGAAGAAAACTGTTCCGCTTACATCTCCTTGAAGAACGCAGACTGCTTTAGACGGCATTCTGTGATGTTATTTGTAAACCTTTAAACACGCTGTTTGCAAAATTACGCAACAAGACCTATATTTTATGAATTTCTTTTCGATATTTCTTTCGGCACGAAGCACTCCTTCTGAGTTTCGTTTGACTTTGACAGCAAGTGACAGCAAGACTGAAGAAGTGTCAAGTTAACACTGTCAAGTGTGTGTCAACTGTCAAGTGTCAACTAAAAATTAGAGGTGGCCGTCGGTCAATTATAATTATCATAAACTAATAATAACAATAAATACGTACAACAAGCAGGAAATCTTATGAAATAAAATAACCTCAAAATGACACTACCCCGAACACATGTGTTAACCCAACACAGTAACGAGCAGAAGCTAGAATCCCTTAGTTAATAAATTAGTAACTTTACTAATTTTGTAATCGATTGTGAGGTTTACTAATTGAGTTGATATGTATCGATTACGCATATTATGATCACCCATCTCTAACTGTCAACTGTCAAAACATTTTTTCCGTTTTCATAAAGGCAAAGGGATCTAGACCATAAAGCCTCATGTGTTTCTTTTTTGTGTTATTTTCTAACTTAAGCAAGCGCAATGAAATCGGATGTGGTCGATTTCAAGGCTCTGCTGGAAGTTTGGCGTCAATTCCTTCCAGTTTGATGCTTTTTAGACGATTTTCTCGTAACGCAGGAATGGTAGATTAAAAGACAAAAAGCTTATAGAATCATTTATTTAAAAGATTCCATAAAATGTCCATCTTCGTTGATGTTTATAGCGTAAATTCACATCAATTTTAAACAAGAAATTCAACTTTAGACTAGAATAATTTGAAATCAATAAAACAAACGACCACCCGCATCGTCAGATTTCTCGCCAAAACTGTCAAAACACAATATTGTATTTATACTATTTATGTCATAGATCCATTTTTTTATTCAACACGTAAGATTAGGCAGTATGGTCAAAAGACTATGGCCTGGCCCAAAGCGGAAAAAATAATTTAACCTATATATAAAATAAAATATAAATAATAATATTAAAAACAATTGGATTACAATTTACAATAATTATTAAGTGTGAAAGAAAGCAGCGTTATAGAATAATTCGTGATATTACTAATAAAAGCAATCATGGAAGACATAAACATACAATTTTCAAATTTACCAAATGTTAGTAAATAAATAATTACATTATTATTTATGATTACACAAATTAGTGCGATATACATAAGCTTAGCAAAAAGATGCAATAAACTAACAACCTATGTTTTTTGCAATCGCTAAGTAATGAATAGTAAATCAGTAAGAGTAATTTGTTTGTGTTAAATGCAGATTAATTTGTAAATACGTAAGGTATTTGGGTTTTCTTTCAATATTATTGAGAGCCCTGAGTCGAATCCATGGTGTAAAATATAAATACAAGGCTCTCAGTACTCAAAAAAATTTTTTTTTAAAGGACCTTAAAACATCATGGCTCTGGCAGGCTGTGATATAGTTTCCCATAAAAAACTTATCAAACATCCCCACATTGACATACATTTTTTTGGCTTCCTGGCATCAACCCCCTCGGGGAGTTTTGATCTATTCCTGGTCAAATCATGTTGGGTAAAATCATGTTGTCTAACCTGGAATTGAATATTAGGTACTAATCTATTTTTTTATTTATTTACAGGACAATATGGATATACCTGAATCTGCCAGTATCCTTGAAGAGAGAACACAGGTATGTTTATACTGCTAGAGTGGAACTAAAGTGCATAAATTCTTATTAACCTGTTGGAGGCGCAACATATATATGTTACATAAATGTCTCGGCAATCAGAAGCTGAGCCGCCCTTCACTCATTAAGAGACTATTTCATTATTTGAAGCCTTCAGTGTAAATATGGCTTAATCCAGGTGCACCACCAGACCAATGTGATATCACAACCAGCCAATCCGGACATAACCTGCACCAAATTATATAACTCCTGCACCTCCCCACGGTTTCCTAATGTTTCAAATCTTAAATATTCACGGAACGGCCTCTTAAATATGGGTTAGGTTGGTTTTGCACTCATGGCCAAATTCAAATCATTTATTCTGCAAATAGGATATTTTATATCACTTATACATGTCAATTACGAGTATAATATATTGAAAAAATAATAATGACGTCAGCATTTTGTGGCTATTCCTAAGAAGAAATGCCGAAACAAACTCAAGGGTGGCCTTCACTGAAGTAATAGTAACTATAATAGATCTAAACCACAATGAGTAAAATTACCTGTTATATTTCATTTATTTACGTTTTATTACACTATTGTTCCAGATTTGCCCCCTCTGCAACTCAATTGTGAAGCTATACTTCATAAACTTCAATGAGAAGATACTTATGTGTGAGAATGTGGAATGTGAATATCCATTTGGCCATGAAGACATAAAATTCTACAAAGATGTTGGTGATTGTTACTCTGGAGACGACTTATGTAGTAATAGAAGCATATCTACATCGGTTCTGGGATCAACTATATCTTCAGCAGCTTGGGCAGACATCGAACACATTAACAAAGTTTACGAATCAGAAGACAGTCAGTTTGAAATACGTTCAAACGAGTTTAAAGATAAGATCACAAAAATGCAAACTGAAAAAGATAATGAAGACCAGTTACAAAAGAATGTTGAGAACATAAAAGAGCTAACGAAAGCCCTTTCGGATATCAATGAAAAGAAAACTCAATGTATTAACAATGAAAAGTGGCTTAAAAACTTAATGAAGATGTCTGGTGTGAAACTGTTGAGGCAAGGGGAAATAGAGAAGCTTAAGAAGACTGAATTAAATATAGGTATAGCAGAATTGAAAATTGATATTGATTCTTCTAATGTATCGTCAATTACTATTGAACTACCCAGCCAAAAAGGTAGTTAAAGTAGTATTAGTAAAAATTTAATCTTCTCATGGGAAGTGGCCTATTCCTTTGTTCATCATACTGTTTCAAAGCGGGTTGTCAACATAATAAATAATCACAAATTAATAACTTAACAGACTGACTTTAAAATGTATCTGATTGTGACCAAATTGATATGGGACCACCCTTGGAATAAGCTTTACCGAACACAAAAAACTATTGACTGCCTCGGTGGCGTGGTGGTATTTCGGTACGACTACGGTACTGAGGTTTCGGGTTCGATCCCCGGGTCGGGCAAAGTGATATTGGATTTTTCCATATCAGCCCGGAGTCTGGAATTTGTGCCCGATATGGCGATAGGCTCGCCCCCTATCAAATTTGGGACGGAACTAAGCTCGGCGAAATGTGGATACAGGCGTAAGCTTATGTTATGTTATGTAAAAAACGATTGAAAATCAGTTCACTTTTGAAAAAAAATACAGACGAATTGAGGACCTCCTCCTTTATTTCGATTTCGAAAGTACTTTGGAAAAGGTTCTCACGACATTGCCTTCCCTATTCAGGGAGCTATAATTAAAACTGAGTATCTGCCGAATATTCATACACTTAAGGTCGCCTTATGTCGTTAAAGGCCGCTTTATCTGTCATGTGCAGTCGAAAATCAATGTAAGTAGCCGTTAAAGTTGAGTAGCATTTGACCATTCGGGCGTATGTCATGTAAAGTGAGAAATAAAGCACTCGTATCTACTAGATGTGATAGGAGATGAGCCTACGCCATATTTTTTTTAATGGGTTCACAAACAATTGTTACACTGAATTGTACACAAAAATACATCTACTACATATTAAAACTAGCACACCTCCTGGCTGATACTGCTGATAACCAACCTGGAGATCAAACCTAAGACCTTAGGACGGTATTTAGTAGTATTGCGTATGCAATACCAGAGCGCCAGAGATATGGGCTAATTTCGTCTTATGAATTTTTTACATACATACATACATACATAAGCTCACGCCTGTATCCCCGAAGGGGTAGCCAGAGGTGTACTAGCGAACTAGAACACCCACATTTCGCCGAGCTTAGTTCCGACCCAGAGGTGATAGGGGGCGAGCCTTTCGCCATATCGGGCACAAATTCCAGACTCCGGGCTGAAATGGAAAAATCCATTATCACTGCCCAACCCGGTGATCGAACCCGAGACCTCAGGATGGTAGCCATAGCGAAGTACAACTACGCCACCGAGGCAGGCAGATTATTTTTTCATTGCTATATTATAAATTATATTATTTTGAAACTTAAATTAAGTTAAGTATTATTTCTTACACCTATGTATAAACTGAAAAAAATAAAGTTGATAAAAAATATTACCTTTTTTTATTGTAAACCTACAGTAACAGAAATTGAAAATAGCGCGCGGAAGGCGACCGAGTTAATTGAAAGTGAAAAGAAACTACACGCTTGCATCCGGCAATGCCGTGATATTACCAGATTTCTCCGCTCACAATTATATTAGGGTTCATTGCGTGCAACAAATCTCAGAGATAAATGTTAATTTATGTCTATACTTATAATTTAACCCTATTTACTATCATCATCATCATCATCAGCCATAGGACGTCCACTGCTGAACATAGGCCTCCCCCAAAGATTTCCACATCGACCTGTTGGAAGCGGCCTGCATCCAGCGACTTCCTGCTACCTTACTTACCTTTACCTTTACCTTTATCTTTACCTTTACCTTTACCTTTACCTTTACTATCAACGCACAGCAAAACTACTAAGATTAAAAAGCCGAATGAAAGAAGTAAACATCATCAACTGCTAACAGAGGATGTAAGTGGGATAAAGGATCGAAGTTTGAATGGAGAGGCAACAGAAATATGATGGGAAAGAATCTCATAAGTGCGAAGCCTAATATGAACTTTACTTTGTAATTAAATAGTCACATGTTTAAAAATTTAACGGATCGACTTCAAAATTGATTACATCGTGACTAAATAAATGGGACCGTCCTTGGAAATACTTGGAAATTGGAATAAACTCTATCGAACACAAAAATAATCTATAAAATCGGTCCATATTTGGAGGAGATATCGGGTAACATACATAAAAAATACACTTTCCTTTCTTTACTCCTTGAAGTCGGTCGATTAAGCTTGTGAAATCGGTCTTATTTCATAGTCTTATTAATGTTAACTTTTTGATGTTCGGTTAACAGGAAATTTCACAGATCGGAATGAAACAGCAACCGCCCATTTACCTGCATTTGGTTTTTTAAGCGATAATGGTATATGGGTATAGGTACATAGTATTACAATCGCTCGAGCCCGCCCATTCGTACTGTACGTAGATATACCTAGTTGTCCAATCACTGCAATTACAATTTTGTGTTTTCAAGGTCCACTCTCCATGATATATTAGACACGTTTAGTTGCGTGAGACAGGAAGGGGGCGCGCCAGGATGTATGAGCAGGGGCGTAAACTTGACTTTCCCTGAGATGTTGTACGCCAACACCGAATGTATGCGACGAATAGGTTTCGTTTATGACTGACAGCTTAATTCAATCCGAGATGTAAGAAAGCAAAAATGCGAAAGCTGAAGGATCTGTTGTTAGCGTGTAGTTTAGTTAATACCACTTTGATACCACTCATAGAAAACAGACGTAAAGTGGCAGTTCACTGCTGCGTTCCGTTTGGCGAGTGAGTTTTCCGGTAGCCCATTTGCCTAAATCCCTGTTGCCCTCCTTTTTGTGTGTTGGGTGTCTATGTGCAGTGGAGATCTCTTACCATCAGGTGACCCACCTGCTAGTTTGCCAGTCTCGGCTATAAACACTCGACACACGGTGAATAACTCTCAACAGTCACATAAAAAGACCTGACCCGACACTAAGATACGAGTCTTGTGTCGTGGGTATCAAGAACTACGAGAGAATTTCGGCCTCGCAACACCCATACCTGAATCAAATATGTGTGGGGTAGCCTACAAACATTATCTCGGTGCGGGAATTGAACTCGCGGCCTCTCGCTTCACAGCCGGCTACGACTGTGTCACGGAGGTTGTCTATATTATTTAAAAAAAGATTTTCTTTCACGTATTGATTTATCTCCATTGCAGCACTTAGGTGGCCACTGAAAACCAGCGCTTTGTGGCTTACGTCACAACACAGCATAAAGCTAAACTGTCACAATTCATACGTGCAACGCCGTTCCCGATTGAGGGTTCTTTAATTACATACTATCTGTGTACTGTATTATGTTTTGTTGCATGTAGTTTGTTTTGGTAATTAAATGTTTTTTTCTGTCTTATATTCGTCGTATACGATCCGCGCGGTGGTTGTAATCGAGTTGGCCCAGTGTCCCCCGCGTGACGACTGTTTATATACAATGTCGCGGATCACTCTCATCTTACTTTCGTTTCGCCTTGCCCGCAGATGGGCTGTCAGTGTAGTGATATGTGATTAAACACCGACTTTCAAGGTACCTACCTATTATTTATTTAGATAATACCTATGATTTATTATAAAATTATAATACGAAAATATAAATTCATAATACGAAGTTCGTGTCAATTTTCTTAAGTTTGTTGATTTTGAAGTAGTTTTTACTCTGACTCAGCAAAGTGGTCCTATACTTTCCTTGTTAGTAAGTAAGTAGGTACAGTGTATTCGAAATATAATGTCAACCAATAAAGTGCGTCACAGGCTCCATAATTATGCAAACCTTAGTTAAATGGGTTTAAGTTTTAAGTGAAATAAGCAGTAAATAAGCTAAGTTTTTCATCTTACATTTCACAGCAGCTAGCTATTCATTTTATTGGCACTAAGAATTTTGTATTCTAAAATAAAGGAACATGAATTCTTGTGTCGTGGAGATCAACTAAAGGAGAGAAAAAAGCCTACCACCATTGGCCTAGTCCTGTGCCATGGATATAGGATACTAATTTAGATTTTTGTGTATTGGTAGTCTATGTGCGAATTAATATAGAATTACCATGCTTGACTCCCTCAGCGCCGCATGATACATGTTTGCGTGATGCGGATATTGCTACAAGTTCTTCCTTTAATTTATAACTTTCTGATGGGTTAGCAGTAGGTACGTTTTATATAGATATGTCGCAGGAGTTTACTTAGATTATGATGCACTGTCTACCTGACGTCAACGCTATTTTGACCCGGGAAAATAGTATTAGAAAAACACCCGGTCAACCGGGGAATTGAACCCAAGACCTCCCGGTCCACGGCCCATACACGCTGGCACTAGACCAAATACGCAACGACAGTGGTAGTGATTGACAATTATAACCATTGTCGTCGTCTTGCTATCAAAAAGCAAAAATCTAGAATTAAGAGGCACTTGACTGCCTCGGTGGCGTGGTTGTTTTTCGGTTCGACTACCGTCCTGAGATCTCGGGTTCGATCCCCGGGTCGGGAAAAGTGATATTGGATTTTGTCCATATCTGCCCGGAGTCTGGAATTCGTACCCGATATGGCGATAGTTAGAGGCCACGTTTCAGTGCCATAAGTCATCACTGGTAACACACACTGGTCGAAGACTTTTGTCTTCAGGCACTGAGGTATTTTTGACGAAAAAAAATAAAGGTAAATTTTGATAAAGGTCGCAGGAAGTCGCTGGATGCAGGCCGCTTCCAACAGGTCGATCTGGAAATCTTTGGGGGAGGCCTATGTTCAGCAGTGGACGTCCTGTGGCTGATGATGATTATGATGGCGATCGGCTGGGCCAGCCTATCACATCTGGGACGGAACTAAGCTCGGCAAAATGTGGGTGTACTGGTTCGTTAGTGCGCCTCTGCCTACCCCTTCGGGGATACAGGCGTGAGCAAATGTTATGTAAGAAGCACTTCATAGCTTAGTGGTTGTCCATTTCAGATGCAGTGGTTAACGATTTGTATCCTCGTGACGTACATTTACAGCGGCGGTGGAGTTACTAAGACATCAGGTTTGTTAAGTATTTTTACTTATATTTATCTTGAGGAAACAAATAGGCTCACTGATGGACAGTGGTTACCATCACGTACGACGGCAATGCCACAAGCATAAATATGCCACCACCTTACATTAAAAAGGAATAGGCATTTGGTTTTTGATTCTAAGGAAATATCTAAAAATTGTCTAGTGTGTGGCTTTACAAAAAATAACATTTCGACCGACTTCAAAAAAGGAGGAGGTTTTCAATTCGTCCTTATTTTTTTTATATATGCTACCTTGCTATATAAATTTTGGTGATAATCTGTTAAGTTTTGAAGTCGGTACGTTTTGTTTTTGAACTTGTGATTATTACCACAATTTATTCACATTGTGCTGAAATGCAAGTACCCTAAAGTCTAACTTAAAATCTTAAGAAGGTATTAATGCCACTATAACATTCTGTAAATAAGCAGCAAGTACCAACAACAATTTCATCGCAAACTTGTTTCCTGATTGAATTTTCTCCCACAGTTAGTGCGCAATCGTTTTTACTCTCATTCACATAACAAGATTTAACTTCACGCCTTCTAGCGCGAGAAACTCCTGTTACTTGCTACTTACATACATACTTGTACCTACCCCCGTGGCCCATCAGTGAAGCGAGAGGCCGTGGGTTCAATTCCCGCACCGAGATAAATTGTGTGACTGATATTTGTTTCGGGTCTGGGTGTGAGACCGAAAGTCTCTCATAATGATCACCACGATACAAGTTAAACGTATTGTGGGGTAAGGACTATGTGTTTTTACATAGATCACGGACATCTAACCCTATGCACTTAGTACATTAACTTGGAACGGTGGTCATAACATATATTTATGGATTAGTTTATTAAACTATTTGTTAAATATCTGAATCTTGGACTCCCTCAATGATATACCGAGTATTTGTGGTTTTTGGTTAAAATATACAAAACTAAATGTCATAAGCGCGCGAGTGCGATTCAAATTATATTGTCAGTATTATAATTTAATCGTTTTAGTTTGCTCGGGCCCTAATAAAGATTTCAACGGGAGCAGAGACGCGTTAAATCCATACATTGAAATAAAATGAGACTGCTTAGGTGGCGTGGTTGTATTTCGGTACATATGGCTACCGTCCTGAGGTCTCGGGTTCGATTCCCGGGTCAAGCTCACGCCTGTACCCCCGAAGGAGTAGGCAGAGGCGCACTAGCGAACTAGTACACCCACATTTCGCCGAGCTTAGTTCCAGATGTGATAGGGGGCGAGCATATCGCCATATCAAAAATCCAATATCACTTTTCCCGAACCGAGGATCGAACCCGAAATCTCAGGTCGATAGTCATACCGCGCACGCAATACGACTACGCCACCGGGGCAGTCAATATATTTTTAGGGTTTAGTATTGTATTACATGCTGATGAAGTCGCGGTTTGCAGTTAGTCTCAAATAACAAAGTGAAATGTTTCTTCATGTCTATCAGTTAAGGAAAAAACATCATAATATACCTCTACGAGTAGGCTCTGTAAGTAACTGATACTGGATGTGCACTTTCTTAACAACTTGCGAAGTATCAAGTCATCGTGAATTCTTTGGTTACGCGTTAAAATCGACTCATCCAAGTGGAAAGTGATTATAATATACTTTCACGATGTGAGCTTCATTTTTGCTTTATCATCCAAATATACGGTGATTGTTGCTTATATTATTCGCGTATTATGTAAATCACTGCATTTTACAAGATTTTTTCTTGTCATGTTAACTCGCTTTTACTCGTGGGTTTGCGCGCGTTGAAGTCTTTTCTAAGATTTTTTTTTCAAGTAAAATAAATATCTATTTCTGCTCTTAGCGGATAAATTTTATAAAGCTAGTTCAGACGATGTAAGTTCGCATTATGTACAGATAGACAATAATGCGAGAATATTATGCTAAGTGTCTTAATGTCCTTCGTGTGTCTCTCTTCTTCTCTTCGACCTGTCCTTATCCTATTGCAAATGTGGGCCCCGTACCGTCCTGAGGTATCGGGTTCAATCCCTGGGTCGGGCAAAGTGATATTGGATCTTTCCGTATCAGCCCGGAGTCTGGAATTTGTGCCCGATATGGCGATAGGCTCGCCTCCTATCACATCTGGGACGGAACTAAGCTCAGCGAAATGTGGGTGTGTGGTGTGTAGTTCGTGTAGTGCACCTCTGCCTACTCCTTCGGAGATACAGATGTGAGCTTACGTATGTATGTATTATAACCAGTCGTCTGTCTGACGTCATCCTCTTCTAGGGGATCCAATCCTGAGTAAATCGTGCGAGAAAAATCCCCACCGTGTTGCTTGACCTGTATTTCCGCCATTCTGTTTACCACCCTCAAAGTTGTGAGTTAAGGTACCATTAAAATCGGCTCACAATTAACGGATATGTGACACATGAAAATAAAATGTAATTGAAATCTCACTAATTTTTTAACATAAACATAAGTCACGCCTGTATCCCCGGATGGGGAAGCAGAGGCACACTAGCGAACTAGAACACCCACATTGCGCCGAGCTTAGTTCCGTCCCAGATGTGCACTGTCCCGGTACAAATTCCAGACTCCGGGCTGGTATGGAAAAATCCAATATCACTTTGCCCGAACCGGGGATCGAACCCGAGACCTCAGGACGGTAGTCATCCAGAAATACAACTACGCCTCCTCCTGAGGTCTCGGGTTCATTTTTTAAATTGGTTGAAAATTATTAATTTAGATTCCCTTAAACTTCCTTGTACGAATCTATTGTGTCGCGTAACTCACCAACCTCACGTATTTGATAATGGTTGTGGTTATGGTTACCGCAGCAAGATAAATAGTTATGTCACTACTCACTAGATTAGAAAAGTATTTTTCAAATGAAAAGTACACTATTATACGTGGTATAACATATATGTATGTTGTGATGTCTCTCTTCTGGTTTGAAGTAATTAACATAATAAAAAAAGCATCTTATATTAACGTTAATTTATACCTGTGACAATCAATGCCTCAGATCAAACAGGTTTTTTCATATTATATAGAATTAATTAATAAAACCCAAAATGTAATTATCCTCAGGTATCGACCAATTTTGGACGGACGACTACAAAGTATTCGATCAAATCTACGGCAAAACTTCAGATATAGATATTTACGGAGCCACTTTACCACCCAGCATCAGCTTCCCTGGCCCACAAAAAGAAGCCTCAGAGAAAAAGGAAAAATACCATCTCGATTTCGACAAAGATTTATACACACTGGAAAGTATGCACCACGATTTTGGTAAAAGTAAAGCGAAAAAGAAACCTTCTTCGTACAATTTTATCAAATACAATGACTTTAAGCCGATAAGCCAGGAGAGTGATCCAGAAACTTATAATTACTTAAAACATTTGGAAGGTTATGAGAAAGAAAAGAAATCTAATCCAACGACCTATGGAGGCTTCAAACCTTACACTAATACTGATCCTGAAGATACTGAAGGTTATAAAAGCATCCAAGATATTCTAGATGCTCACGAAACAAAGAAAAATAAGGGAAGTGATGGTAAATACTTGTACGGGAAAGATAAAAGAAAGAAGCCCCCGAGGTATCGTGGTAATCCTGTACCATATAAACAGAGATGCACGTCTGGAAGATGCAGGAAGCGAAACAATGTTCGTGTCTCTAGGCCTTATGTAAGAAGAATAAAACACAGATATGTATAGTATGGACGACTGACATAGTAACTAGATCAGACTTTGTTACTTACCGTCGAATGTTCATACACTTAAGGTCGCCTTATGCCGTTTAAGGCCGCTTTATTTGTCAAAATTGTATGGGGTAAATCAAAGTAAGAAGCCTTTAAAGTTGTGGAGCGTTTGACCATTCGGGTGTTAAATTATTAACGAAATTCTTATATTGTCTAATATATTAGTACTTTTAGTAGACATAAAGGATTTTTGTCCTCGTCGCAAAATTTTTCTCTTTATGTTTATTTCCGTAAGTAACAACTTACTACCAGTTAGGCAGTCTTCTTATATTACTGAAATATCGAGATTTTGAATCAATTCGATGATATAATTTCTAAGAAAGATTTTCTTCTTTTAGAATAAATGTCTTCCACGCAATTCTAAGGGAGTTAGTAAGTATAAACTGTTTTGATTTTAATTGTGCATTTTACGTTTTAGTACCTGCTTTGATTTATTATTTACTTGTAGTTTTATGAATAATTAGAGTTATTTATTGTAGTTATTATTTTAATGCATAAAGAATTGTTGGTCTCTTAAACGTCGCGTCTGGGGTGTTATTATTTATTAAATTGTTAAACAAAGTTATGTTATTTTAATTTTAATTTACCATTTAAGAACTAAAAAAATAATAAACATTCGTGAGTGAAATAAAATGTTAATATTTTTTTTATTATTGCTATCTTAATATTGATATTTAAATTACCATTCCTACAATACATAAGGTATTTATAGGTATCATGGTCTTGATCAACAACAATTAAAACACGAAGTGAATGTTCTGTACACAAATAATTTTGAGGTAAACATTTTGCACTTTTTAAAAATATCATAATCCAACATCACCTACAACAACATCATGTTCCTAGGCCGTCACCCATGTAAGTACTGACCGCGCCAGACGTGGCATGACTTCGTCGTGGTATGGACGTTGGCAACCATTTTTATGCTAAAAGTCTTATAGTTTCGCTGTGTTCGTCTAGTCTATCTGCAGGGTTATTACCACTACTTATAGATGTATTATTATAATCGTTCTTCGTTTGTTTTGTATGGGAATCGGTACAAGTAAAATTATAATAATACTGCTATAAGAGGTGATGGTAACCCCCCAGAAACTACTAATACTATAAAGCTGTAATGTGGCATGGGTGTACAAATCAATCGCGCCAGCAATGTGGTAAAATAAAATCTAAGTAACATATTTATTTCACAACGCTCCAGTTTAACTATTTATTTATTTCACAACTATTAGGTTAAGTCATCATCATTTTCAAATAGTACATCGACGTGGGAGTTGAGCATTTCGTCGAGTGCCCTTGTCAGAGTGGTGTCGTAATTTTGATACGCGAGGTCTGGGGATGTGCTCCTGGAAAATTAATTGTTATTGTAATCATAACATTGTTTTACAGTATCAAAATATTAAAAACTGGCTTTTGCTCACGGTACTTATCGTTAATTTCTTTAAACCTCATTTTACTTATTATTTAGAGGTTAATGTTTAAAATCTCTTTTTCGTAATTCACCATCGTGTTTTTTTATAACGAAAATAACATAACATAACATAACATAAGGTCACGCCTGTATCCCCGAAGGGGTAGACAGAGGCGCACTAGCGAACTAGAACACCCGCATTTCGCCGAGCTTAGTTCCGTCCCAGATGTGATAGGGGGCGAGCCTATCGCCATATCGGGCCACAAATTCCAGACTCCGGGCTAATATGGAAAATTCCAATATCACTTTGCCCGTCCCGGGGATCGAACCCGAGACCTCAAAACCATAGTCGTACCGAAATACCACCACGCCACCGAGGCAGTAACGCAAATAAGGAATAAGCAAACATGTTTTGTATGGACAAACAAAGGAAATATAACAGGAAAGAATCCCATGTGGGCGGAGCAAAAGTAAGTTGTCAATAATAAAACACAATATAGTTTCATCTTGATCTCTGATCTGAAAATCTCGAGTGTTATAAATCCATAATAATGATCTTCATAATAATTGCAGTAAACGGTGTCAGAGCTCTTCACCTAAGGTGAATTATCTGGGGCCTGGATGACAGTATGATGATGTATAACACTTGAAGATTGGACATTAATGTTGCTTAGAATTCCCAATATCCTTAACCTCAGTACTTGGACTACATTCAGACTACACTCAGTCAACAACTTAGCGGCATCAGTTACCCTCTATGATGCACATCTGTGTTGCAGATCATCCAATCATCATCATCATCATCAACCATAGGACGTCCACTGACTACAAGGTAGACCGACGATCTGATAAAGGTCGCTGGAAGTCGCTGGATGCAGGCCGCTTCCAACAGGTTTATCTGGAAATCTTTGGGGTAGGCATAGGCCTGAACATAGGTTCAGCAGTGGATCATCCAATGAATCCCCATAAAAGGAGAGGCTATGATGAAATGTATCACGTGAACGAATTGGCCCTGCCAGTCTTGAAGAACCGGCCGAGGATACGCACCTAAGTTCTGTTTGGTGGAAATTGGTATGCACTTCCACTTGTGTCCTCATCGCGGAGAGCAGCACCCTCGTGTCCGTGAGAGTGGTGAGGAAGGTTGCTAGCACAGTTGTGATCCAGTAGAAAGAGTCTAACGCTATGTAGTATACGTTTTCGGGCTGCTGTAATAATGACACAACATGACGTAAACCTTGAAACATGTGGATATGAAGGTGGAGATAACTATCTGTTTCATTTTATGGTACCTGACATTTTTTTCTATCCGAGCACGGTAACTACACACACTGCACCTGATAGTTAGCGCGATGCATTTTTTGAGTGGTAGACAGTTACGTCTACAGCTTGCTCTTGCTGTCGTGTTTCGTTCCGTGAGTCAGATTTCCGGTGGCTCATTTCCCCCTCCCTTTTCCCACTCTCTTCTTCCTCTTCTTCTATTTCCTCCTTTTAGGTAGGCAACGCAACCATGATTCTTTTTCTGTCTTGGGAGTTTATGGGCGGTGGAGATCACTTACCATCTGCTCGTTGCCAGTCTCTGCTAAAAAAAAATGACGTTAAAAACAGCAATCATCGACAAATGGGTTTATCGGTCGCCAGAATCATGCCGGTGTATGTATGCTTCTTGAAACTCCGAAGAGCGAAGAAGCAAATCGAGGGGTTTGCGACAAGACAGGATATTATAAACCATATTGTGACAGCCTCCGTGGCGCAGCGGGCGAGTAGTCGGCTGTGAAGCGAGAGGCCGCGGGTTCGATTCCCGCATTGAGACAAATGTTTGTGTGGCCCACAGATATTTGTTTCAAGTCTGGGTGTTGTGAGACCGAAAGTCTCTCATAGTCTCTGACACCCACGATACAGGTTATACCTAGTATGGGGTCAGGACTTGGTGTGTGACTGTGGGGTGTATTTATTTAGTATTTAATTTAATATTGTATTAACATTATTGTATCCAACTGCATACCGGCTATGTTAGTAGTGTAAAGTCCGCCAAGTGGTTCGTACAAGCGAGTCACGGCTCGGTGTACCGTGTAACACACCTGAGTAAATGTAAGTTCATGGACTATCTAAAATTATATTTAACTAGTTGTTACTCGAGATTTCGTTCACGTAAAAATTTATTGACAAATCGGGAACCGTACATTTTTCAGTGATAAAGGTAGATAATATACACTTTTTAGCGACATTCATCCCTACGGAATCGGTTACTGTGCGTTTCAGACACTCCCTTGACCAGTTTTTCAGTACTTTATTTTAAAGGTTGCACATTTTGCTGACATAATTTTTAATAAGTCTTATAAGAACCCAAATTAGAATGAGGGAAATAAAACTTAAAATAATAGTCATATATAACAATGCGAAAATTACACTCTGAAAAAAAAACATATTTTTCCGATTTTATTGCGATTTATTTTGCTTTTGTTGTAATTTTATCTTATTCTTAAAATAGATTTTTTTACAGAACGTTGCACTGTCATTTGGTTTTTATAATATTAACCCCTCGGAGGCGGCACATATATATGTATGTTACATAAGCGTATAGGCCACCGGAGGCTGAACCGCCCGTGACTATCTACATAAACCTTATAGTTATAAATATTTTCGTTTCAGGTTGTCGAAAGATTATAAACTAAAAAAACAATATTTTCGGGATTTGTTTTGTTATGTTATGTTTTAATTTAATTTTAAAATAGATTTTATAAAGGTGTTTGCACCTTAATTTGGTTTTTGTGTGTAATATTAATCAAATCTTAATAAAATATTTTCGTCTATAGACTGCGGTGTAAAATGAAACAGGTAATTTGTTATTGTTATCAAAACTTGAAAAATCACTTACAATAACCGGCGTCAGTACATCGAAATCACGATCCACCGGTGTCCACGCAAACATGGTTACTTATTATATTTAATTTTTTGTATTATTATTTTCGTTATTAACAATGAAACGCCCCATCAGCCTCGAAGTTAACTCACAATTGTTTTTAATTGAAATCGTATATTGTCGCTTATATGTATCCTTTTTGAAACGTCACGCCTTGAGGATCGAAGGGTGTTTATATTTGACGCAAGATTATAGTTGTTGAAATATGTATAGTACTTTGTTTGTAATGTACATTTCTCCAAAATATGTATTGAAATGAAAAACCACGTTAATAACGTAACACCATGGTTTATTCAAGTTTTTTTTTAATATAAAGGAAGGAAGTTATAATCATAGATAATATTTGAGTAGACGTGTCACAGACAAGAATAGAGTTTCAACAATAATGCATCCGCGATGTGTATTCCTACAATATAATTGTTTGATAGATATTCATCTACCCTACATTCTATCTATCTACCAATCAAAGACATTTAATAGTATTAGACAGGACAACAGCACAAAACTTTTGATCCAAAAGTTATGACCTAGTGGTCATAAGTCGCTCAGTTTATTTGAAATATACGCGCGTCAGGTGGGCCAGCGTAATAATATTGAAAGAAAAAACTAGTCTTACGTGATTCTTAACCATTCACAGAACATTCTAGGGTGTAATAATTGCCTTCCCTTTGTAATAATTGGTTGATGGCGGTACTGATGTTTGAGATCAATTGTTTTGTATGGAAACTTGTTTGATAGCCCCTCTATAGTTCGTAATATTAAATAGTCACGGGCGGCTCGGCCTCCGGTGGCCCATACGCTTATGGAACATATATATGTGCCGCCTCTGACGGGTTAAATCTCTTTGCTACCAATGAAACAGTTGTTGCCATATATAATCTAAATATGCATTAGATTTGTCGCCTTCTTGGTCTAATTACAACCTATATCGACTGTATGCTGCCAATACCTTCTAACTAACATTTTACCAAAATATTGTTTTTTGCGCTATCCGTTAGTCCTAATGGAACATGATGTAAATATTTTCTTATTAGCAATACAAAACTATTTTAAAATTAATAAACTTGGATTTTGGGTGCATAAATATCATCTATAAATCTTAATATATCTAGTTTTTATAAGTTTTTATTGTCTCCTATAAACTTGATCTCAAAGCACTTAGGAGGTATTAGTGGCTTACGGTCGATATGGGCTGTGGAGGTCCACCGGGAGGTCCTGGGTTCAAATCCCAGTTCGAGCGAGACAATTTCTCTAATTTGATTTGCCTGGGACTGGATCGCCCAGAGGGAGGTTGACGTCTAGCAGGCAGCCGGTAAAAATTAAGCCAAATACTTTCTGCAACTTGTTTGAAAGTGTATTGTGCCGACCCCACATTAATGTGAGGGCAGGTAGATAGAAATATCATAACATAAATTAGAAAGTACTAATTAATTAAGAACTTTATTTTTTGATAAAATAAAGAACACTACTTTTTCAATTCGGTTAAAGTGTTTTAGAATTATAATAGCCTTTATTTGGAAAGGAAGTCGTATACATTATTATCTTATCATTCCAAATAATTTAACAATAAAGTTTCGTTATAATACTGATATGGTGCACATAAAAACAATTAGAACTTTATTCATAGACTATAGAGGTAAGTACTACATTTTATCATTTGACATGGGTATTGCAATGCTATGTATATAAACATGCCTTCTATGCACTTATTAGGTAGGTATGTATTATATATGAATATTTTATCATTAGAATATTTTTTTTATTTCTGCCTCCTTAACATTCCCCAAAAAAATGACAATATCTCGTGATTTACACGCGGTGGAAAACCAACGGCGGGCCCCATTCACCCCTATATCTTTAATTTCCATCCACCATCCACATTATCTTTGGCTTTTCTCTATCTTTCCATCCATTTACATTCATATTCATCACTCTCTTTCTCACTGACGTCTCTCTTCTCTCATAAATTCTCTCATAATCAATATTGATTCGTAGTGTGAAGAAGCATAAATAGGCCGGCATGATTCTGACGACCACTGATAAACTCATTGTTCGTCAGTGGTCGCTAGTTTTTTTGAAAGAAAGAAAGAAATAAACTTTAGGACTGCACTACGCTTACCATCAGGGGCAGTGTTACCCGGATAAAAAAAACTACTTATCCAATGAAATTTTGTAAAATATCATTGTACTCAACACTCACACCTCAAATCTAATGTTATTACTCGCACAATATGAAATAGAACACCCACATTTTGCCGAGCTTAGTTCCGTCCCAGATGTGATAGGGGGCGAGCCTATCGCTATATCGGGCACAAATTCCAGACTCCGGGCTGATTTGGAAAAATCCAATATCACTTTGCCCGACCCGGGGATCGAACCCGAGACCTCAGGACGGTAGGCATACTTAACTACAACTACGCCACATGTGGTTGATTAAACTAAATTCATTATAAATTCTATCAGGTTATTTTGAATGTATAGTTACATTACAATATTCATGTGAATGCAGGATTGTATTAAGATTGACAGAACGAAGCCCTAGAATTATTTTAAATATTTCTTGATTTCCCCAAAAAGTCTTGAAGCCAGCAGGAATCCCACAGAACACTTATACTCTAAAGAGAAGCTCATAAAACTAAGCAGAATCTTTTCTGCATCATGCTTGAAAGGTAGTGCAGATGTATTGCGGTATGACTACCATCTTGAGGCCTCAGGTTCAATCCTCGATTTGGGCAAAGGAATATTCGAGTTTATCTGTTCATTATCAGCTCGGAGTTAGGAATTTGTGCCAGCGACCTGAGCAGGAAAATTTCTGACAATCGTAAATGTATTCGAACTCGATGCGCGTCTATGAAATTTATATGAAATATTAACCAAACGTCATCAGTGCGCAGCGAACTCGAATACATTTACATTCGTTTTTCGTGCTCGGGCTACTGAAGTGGCGATACGTTCGCCCCTTTCATGAGACGGAAATTAAGTAGGCGAAAAGTGGGTGGTGGTGCGCACATTGGTAGGATAAGGAAATGTAGATATTAAGGCACATCTCCTGCACTAGTTTTTGTCGAAACATTGCACAAAAACTGTCTCCTGCTCGTAGAATAATCGACCATAGATAAAAATACATGTGTAATGTTTTAGTGCAGGATACAAGGCTTTTCTGGATGTACATTAGCTAAAACTGGAATACGTACGAACGTCTGAATCCACCAACATTCATTTGCATCACCTGATTTCCAATAATGGAAAGGTTTAATTACTTGTATTAAATACTTGTAACATTAAAAGTATTTTTGACTGGCCGTGGAAACGGCATTCACAATGTAAGGAGCAATGTCAATGGTATTATTAAATTGGGATCGAGATGTAGCAATTAAAAAATAATCTTATTTTATCCATGTAATATTACTGCTGGTTACCTACGGGTCTCCTTAACTGATGCGAGGGTTAATACGTCAGTCTACCACGTTGGCCAAATACGGGTTGGTTAATATACCTTTAGAATATTTTGATTGATTTAAAGCTTTCTTATCACTTTTCATTCGTTTTTAAACATCAAATAACATAAGCTCACGCCTGTATCCCCGAAGAGGTAGGCAGAGGCACTAGAGAACTAGAACACCCACATTTCGTCGAGCTTAGTTCCGTCCCAGATATGATAGGGGGCGAGCCTGTCGCCATATCGGGCACAAATTCCAGACTCCGGACTGATATGGATAAATCCAATATCACTTTGCCCGACCCGGGGATCGAACCCGAGACCTTAGAACGGTAGTCATACTGAAATACAACTACGCCACCGACTTAGTTTTTAAACTTCGAAGATTTTTATTTTCGAATAGGTCATTAAATTTTATCAGCAATATAAAAAGGTTATAAAAATAAATAAATTCTTACTATTACGAATTATACGCAATATCTTAATTATAGTAATTTGTGACATCCTGATATAATGACTAATCTATATAATAACATTTTTATAACTAGGTATGAGTTTAGTAAAAAAATCATTATACATAATATTTTTATAAAACCGTTAAAGAACAGCATCATATTAAATTAATTTAATCATCATTAATATTCTAAAGCAAATAGTTATAAGTAACAGTATAACTAATAAGTTTTATAGAAATTTCAAAGATTAATTATTATATACAGTGTAACAGCGCGCCCATATATTGTAGTTATTTGTAATAAAACTCCATTTTACTAAAATTATTTTTATTTATAAAGTATTAAAATTAATTAAATTAAAATCGCCTTTTTGCATCCTAATTTTCTCAAAAGAAAATTAGAAAAGAAGACGCCTACCGCATTTCCACTCTTATTAATTTTAGTTTAGAATATAATTTCGCCAGGTATAGATAGAGTCGCCTGTGTAAAGAGAAGTAAATCAGACACTCGCTAAAATACTTAGGTACATATTTTAGCAAGATGTTGAATACTTGTGACAAAGTTACAGTAGTGAAATAAACATTACGTAATTAAAAGACACTAATGCGTCCTCATGTCAATTAATTAGGTAATAATTTCGAGTAGATTAAGTATTGGCATATAAATAAACAAATACCATTGCATGGGTAATAAATAGTAAAGAATTTTATATCAAATGGTATAAATATTTCAAAGAATTCAATTCTTAATCCGACAGGTATGTCAACTCTCTAAACATACAAGATTATAAAGAAGTCTAGAAGATTCTAGTATTGTCTACAATCTTGTCAAAATAATTACTAAATATAAAGTTGACACACCATACTGGCTAAGGATTTGTTTAGAAATATTTTTACAAAATAATGTGCTCCCGGTGCTCGCTTGGTATTAATTTATAAGCATAGATACGGTTCAAATCCGTGTTGATGTTACATTGTGTTATTCAATTATAACATATTTTGATCTTTTGAGAAGGAAGGTAGATGCGCCTACTTAAGTTAAATAAATCATAATTCATAAATACTTAAGCATGCAAAATCAAATTAGTACATACTGAAACGTATTAGTGATATCTCTCATGTCGTTTAG
The DNA here is from genome assembly GCA_036417725.1 of Clanis bilineata. Taxonomy (NCBI): domain Eukaryota; kingdom Metazoa; phylum Arthropoda; class Insecta; order Lepidoptera; family Sphingidae; genus Clanis; species Clanis bilineata. The sequence continues at coordinate 751,535 of CM071159.1, forward strand.
AAATGTGTATCGATAGATCGATATTTTTGTTTGTTCAGTTATTTAAATAGATTTTCTGCAGACGCCTAGCTAATTCTACTTAGCAATAAAACCAATAACAGACAATTTAAAGAACAAAAAGTTTGTGTTAAATTCGTAATAGATCGAGTAGATTTAGAAATCGACATAAAGATCGAGCTATATATAGAGGTTGAATCAAAGTGTAGGAGAAACCTCCACCAAGACTAAAATGGTTGAATAGCTCCTGAAATATTATTTGGTGTTTAGTAAATGAAATTAGGGTTGGTGTCACTCTGTCGCCCATTAGAGACTGGGTTAAACATGTTTCTGGACTTCTTCTTATTCTCTTCTATGCTCTGGAGAAGGAATGGTGGCGCTGCCGTTTGGTTATTATTCCTGTGGTCCATTTCTTGGCGATTGTGTCTCTGATCCATATCCTGGCGATTATGACGGTTGTCGAATTCTTGGCGATTATGTCTATTGTCCAGCTCTTGGCGGTGGTGTCTGCTGTCCAGCTCACGCGTCAACTCCTCTACGAACTGCCCACCCGTCTGCCTAGAGGAAAAGGTGGGTTAATAATATGGCTTACAACCAGATCGTAAGGTTAACCTGTACCATAGTATAAACTGCCTCGGTGGCGTAGTTGTATTGCAGTGCGACTACCGTTATGAGGTCTTGGGATCGATCCCCTGGTCGGGCAAAGTGATACTGGATTTTTCAGTATTAGCCCAAAGTCTGGAATTTGTGTCCGATTTGGCGACAGGCTCTCCTCCTATCACATTTGGGATGAAACTAAGCTTGGCGAAATGTGGGTGTTCTAGTTCGCTAGTGCGCCTCTGCCTACACGCGTAAGCTTATGTTTATATCTTAGAGTGGCGAAAGGTCCATATAACTCGATTCCTGCCGGCTTCCCTTTGTTAGATTGTATGCTAATAAATAAGTATTATCTATGTCATATATATAGAAAAGAAAGTAGCATTGGCTTCCCTTTTGAAATTGTTCACTATTCGGCACTGATGTCTTATAACCAGATCGAAATGTTAACCCGTACCATAGTAAACATTAACCGAATGAAAGGGTTTCTAACATCCATGATTCCCCTGGTATTGTGGATGTTTATGGGCGGCGGTGATCAGTTAACATCAGGTGACCCTCTTGCTCATTTGCCCCCTCTTCTATAAAAAAAGGTACAGGTTAACCTCATCCAGTTTACGGTCCCTGTTTACATTACGTAACCATTTAAGTTTTAACCCCGAAATGCTAGTACAAGACAATTGCAGTACAAATAGTAGCTACTTGTAAATAAATCAGGCTAAGTTCATAGCTGGTTCATTCTTATCAATGTTCCTCTGTGCGACATAATATTTATCAAGATCTGTTATGACTATAGTTTGTGGTAGTACATCTAGCTCTCTCTTTCTGGTTTCTAATCTAATCTATTATAGAATTTTATCGTCAAGTGTTACGAGATGAGTGTGTTTTGAAATTATAACTTGAATCACTTGTTTGTGTTTCAAATTGTGTAACAAAGGGGGCGTCCATAAATTACGTGAGGTGTTTTTTTCAATTTTCTGCACCTCCCTCCCCCCCTGGTGAGATGTCGTGAGATTTTATTCAACCCCCTCCCCCATCCCCCAATCTCACGTCATATTTTTCAAAATGTGAGTTTCTTACGTAAACGCATGTACAATCTGGATTAAATGGACCGGAATAGTATATTTTTTTTTTGTTTCAATCAGAAAAAATATTGCGTGATATTTGCCGAGACCCCCCCTCTCTCCAACGTAAGATTAGATGAGATTTGACTCGACCCCCTCCCCCCCTTAAACACCTCACGTAATTTATGGACGCCCCCAAAGTTATAATACAGTTTGTATTCTTCTTTTACCTGCCCTTATTGCACTCCAATGGGGTTGGCACAACCCACCTTTCTATGCATGTTGCTAAAAGGGTTCAGCTGTTACAACCCGCGCTTGCCCAACTTTTTGGAGGTATCAATTCCCGCTAATTCCAGATTGGACATGGCGATTTTTGTTACACGATTTGCCTGGGACTAGAGCCTCTGCTCCACCCCAGGAGTAGACAAGTACTCCGAATCCTTTTTGCAACATGCTTAAAAATTGCACCATTCGAACACTGGATTACGATAAGAGCAGGTTGTAGAAAACAGGTTTGTATTCTAATGGGCCAGTAGCCCGAGCACGAAAAACTAATGTAAATGTAAATGTATTCGAGTTCGCTGCGCACTGATGACGTTTGGTTAATATTTCATACAAATTTCATAGACGCACATCGAGCTGAAATACATTTACGGTTGTCAGAAATTTTCCTGCTCAGACCGCTGAACCTTTAAATCCCGTATGAACAGTTTAAACCGTCCTTACCGCTCCGATGGCCTGGCGCTCTCGAGGTCAGGCTCGCTGCCCATGTACATGGAATACCCTCGCCGAGACAGCTCCTCGTCAGGAACCAGGGCTGGGTTATGGAACGCGTGGTTCTTGTCGGGATTCATCTTCAGCTTCCTGTAACACATTTAGATGGAGGTATGTTATACCGTGTTCAAACTGAGAAATTAATAGAAAAAAGTTGTTATTCTAAGTATTGGTGACTGCCTCGGTGGCGTGGTGGTATTTCGGTACGACTACGGTTCTGAGGTCTCGGGTTCGATCCCCGGGTCGGGCAAAGTGATATTAGATTTTTCCATATCAGCCTGGAGTCTGGAATTTGTGCACAATATGGCGATAGGCTCGCCCCCTATCACATCTGGGACGGAACTTAGCTCGGCGAAATGTGGGTGTACTAGTTCGCTAGTGCGCCTCTGCCTACCCCTTCGGGGATACAGGCGTGAGCTTATGTTATGTAAGTATTGGTACCAACAGGACTGATTCTACAATTTGAGTCAGTTCCAGTCATTTAGAAGGAATCGTATGAGTGAGCCGGCTTGAAATATTTAATACCACTGTCTCACAGATAGTTCTAAAGTGGTAGATCGTTGATACTTTGCTGGAAAGTGAGATTTTTGAGGGCCCAAATACAAGAAGTATTAATAATAATCCTCATTCCCCTCTTTTAAGGTTAGCACGACCACGACGCACCCATAATTCTTTTGGTATATGGTATTAGTGGAGATGTTGATGGAGATCACTTAACATTAGGTGACAAACGAGCATGCCAATTGGGTACTTGATTATTATTTTTTAATTGATATCATACGAAATTTATGTCATCTAAAACGTAACACAAAAAGAAATATTGAAATACTCCCAAAAATAAAAAAAGTTATAAGCCTTTGGTATAACCTTCGAACAGCGGGAAAGTAAAGTCACGTCACGGCCATAACGGTGCGTGCGTTGGAAAGGGATAGCAAGATATCCTCACTACGCCCCCACTCTTGCTCATTGCAGAATTTAGAATATTACTGCCTCATTTTTCAACTAATTTCGAAGCGGTTTTTAGAGAAGGGTTTCTTTTTTGTTTTATTTGCTATTACATATAAAAATGAGTATGAAATTAAACATAGTCAAGTACCCAATTTCTGCAAAAAAAAGTCAACATACATATTATATAGTGAACATAGTATTTCGCAGTAAGATAATCTGTAGCCCGAGCACGAAAAGCTAATGTAAATGTAAATGTATTCGAGTTCGCTGCGCACTGATGACGTTTGGTTAATATTTCATACAAATTTCATAGACGCGCATCGAGTTCGAATACATTTACGGTTGTCAGCAATTTTCCTGCTCAGGCTGCTGTATTACTTACAAGGAATGTACCTAATACCAAAGTAATTTGAAGTGTAAACATGAGTCATTGTTCTATAGACGTAAGTACCGACCTATTATTTTTATGATGATGAAGTAAGTAAATTAGATTACGCATCCATGAATCACGTATTGTTTGTACCCGTTTGTTTGATGAAGCGCATCCATCTTTGGTCAGCTTAATGTATGTAGATATAAATCTTTGGTTGATTTTTAAACATCGTAACAAATAATAGAGTTACCTCAGGGAGGGTTGAGGTCAGGTACGCATACGGTCGTAAAACTTAAGCCGAGTCCTTTCTGCAACTTTCTTATTTCTAATATCCTACTTCAGTGTGGGTTCGGCGCTACACACTTGTTATGTATATTGCAGAAAGGATTTGGCTTAGCTTTTTACAACTTGCCACCCGCCCGACGTAAACCCCCATTTACTGAACCAGTCCTGGGCAAATAGCTTTAGAAAAGTGCTTTTCTCGACCAGGGGTTCGAACCCACGACATTTCTGTAACATGCTTATAAAGAGTGTTGCGTAGACGTCACATTGAAGTGGCATCATGGCTAAAATCCTTGTTTTGCGTATGTGTTTTAAGTGTTTTGTTTCGAAAAATCTAGTTCAGCAGCCCGAGTAGGAAAATTTCTGACAACCGTAAATGTATCGTGTTTGATGCGCGTCTATGAAATTTGTATGAAATAAATAAAAAATAAAATAAAAAAAAATACACCCAACAGTCACACCCCTAGTTCTGACCCCAAACTAGGTATAACCTGTATCTTGGGTGTCAGAGACTATGAGAGACTTTCGGTCTCACAACAACCAGACTTGAAACAAATATCTGTGGGCCATATAAACATTTGTCTCAATGCGGGAATCGAACCTGCGGCCTTTCGCTTCACAGCCGGCTACTCGCCCGCTGTGCCACGGAGGCTGTCAAAAAATATTAATCAAATGTCATCAGTGCGCAGCGAGTTTACATTTACCTTAGTTTTTCGTGCTCGGGCTACTGCAGACGCGGCTTTAAACAAACTTGAGAACCTCTATGGTAAAATATAAATGATCATAAAGATGGATGTGTTGCCTCCTTGGTCTAGTGGTAGCATGTATGGGCTGTGGACCGGGAGGTTCTGGGTTCGATTCGCAGGTTGGGCAAAGCAAATTTTCTAATTTAACTTGTCCGGGACTGGATCCCTCCGAGGGGGTTGACGTCAGGCCGGCGGCCGGTCGTAAAAACTAAGCCAAATCTCTGCAACATGCTTGAAAAAGTGTTGCGCCAACCCCACATTAAGGTGGGATAAAGACAGGTAGAAAGAAAGATAAAGATAAATGTGATGCGACAACTAAAAGCTAGTGTCATATAAGTTAAAATTGACTCACTGCACCCTCAGCCTGCCGGTAGCCTGCATCTCATTGACCTTCTTCCTGAGGCTGGCGAGCTGCACGAAGAGAATCACCACCAAGATCAGCAGCACGGCGCACACGCCGCCTAGCGTGCCCACGGCGATGAGCGTTTCCGTTTCCTGAAATATTACGTTATTGATACATACAGTGGAGCGTCGATTATCCGAACTAATTGGGCGACATGGGTGTACTGAAAACCGTTTTTTTTCGGATAATCGAACTGTATTGATTCAGCCATACAAAATGTACAGGTGAGTGAAAACCAAACTTCCATACTTTTATATCTTAAATGACACATGTATAAGCAAAAAAAGTGTGGACAGACTCGTAATAAAAAAAATACAATTAACCGCTCGTGTCCGTGCTTGTTTGAAAATTTGACGGTCCTCCAAGTTTTACGTTGAATTGAACTGCATTTTCATACAGAACTGTACCAGAAATAGTCAGTCATCAGTCTTTTCATGCACGCTCGTCGGTTATGAGAACTCCTTATTTAGTCCTTTTTTAAGAGATCGCCAATAATAAAAATACGTCATTGATATAAGAATATTTTAAAATTTTGTTATTATAAAATACAGTTATCTATCTTTCGATTATTATAGTTTAATGACTGGTCTCAACAAACGATTGAGATAATTTATTATTGGAATCGGCCGTTAATAGCATAGAAATAAATTTATCTAATCTCACATTTTCAATAATATTTAATAACAATATTATCATTAATTTTTACCTCTACAAGCTCACGCCTGTATCCCTTAAGGGGTAGGCAGAGGCGCACTAGCCAACTACAAAACCCACATTTCGCCTAGCTTAGTTCCGTCCCAGATGTGATAGGGGGCGAGCCTATCGCCATATCGTGCACAAATTCCAGACTCCGGGCTGATATGGAAAAATCCAATATCACTTTGCCCGACTCGGGGCTCGAACCCGAGACCTCAGCGGCCTGAGCAGGAAAATTTCTGACAACCGTAAATGTATTCGAATTCGATGCGCGTCTATGAAATTTGTATGAAATATCAACCAAACGTCATCAGTGCGCAGCGAACTCGAATACATTAACATTTACATTAGTTTTTCGTGCTCGGGCTACAGGATAGTAGTCGTATCGAAATACAACCACGCCACCGTTCATCTTAATGTGGGGTCGGCGCAACACATTCAATTAAATTTTCAAGCATGTTGCAGTAAGGATTTAGATTAGTTTTTGCGACCGGCTGCATGCCTGACGTCAACCCCCATCTGTGGGAGCAATATTATCATTGAATAATAATATTTAATGCATATTGACGCTCTGTTCTTCAGTTTTCGAAGGCTAAGGTATTAATATTTGAGGATAAATGCTTTTTTACTCAAAATCCATATAGTATTTTAGCATTGAAAAATATAAACACAGGGCCAATACATTTCAAACAAATGCAATTAAGAGTGTAGTTTATTTGGAGCAATTTTATCGTCAATTGTCAATTAATCCAATATGTTTAATGTGCATCAAGATGTCGCCTTAATTATAAACCCATTAAGTGCATAATCTCTTATCAGCGGCCTGAGCAGGAAAATTTCTGACAACCGTAAATGTATTTCAGCTCGATGCGCGTCTATGAAATTTGTATGAAATATTAACCAAACGTCATCAGTGCGCAGCGAACTCGAGTACATTTACATTAGTTTTTCGTGCTCGGGCTACAGTCGCGTAGCCCATTTGTCGTAAATCATAAATAGAGTCATCATCATCATCATCAGCCACAGGACGTCTCCTGCTGGACATAGGCCTCCCAGAAAGATTTCCAGATTGATCTGTTAGAAGCGCAGCGTAGGACGTCCACCTACAAGGTGGACCGACGACCTGACAAAGGTCGCAGGAAGTCATACGAAGATTACATCCACAACATATATTTTAGAAAATTCCATAATCTATGGAATTTATTCCCAGAAGTATCGTATCCATATCAATACGTCATTTTATTATCTTGAACATTATTCATATCACGTATACCGTCCACGTTTGAACATTTCACATTGGTTTGTTTTGAAATATTATTAATCACGCAATAAACACTGATAACGATCTGCATTATCATTTTGTTTGAAGTATTGTCTTTGTTTAATATTTAATCATTTTGCCACTTAATAAAAATATTTAAGCGCTTCTTATCTTTAACCATAGCTTGTCCCTTTCATTTTTAAACAATGTAACGCAAGGAAAAAAGTGACGGACTATTCTGAGCGAAAAGATAAGCGAAAATGTTTTTATAAGTAAGGGCCTTGGTATATGCCTAAGTCTTTCTTTCCACCTGCCAGTTTCCTACTTCAATGTGCAGCGCAACAAATTTTTTCAAACATCTTGCGGAAGGGATTTCGCTTAGATTTACGACCTACTGGCTGCCTTGCGTCAGCCTCCTTCTGCGGGAACCAGTTCCGGGAAAATCGTATTAAAAAATACCCCACCCCGATCTGGGAGTCGAACCTAGGACCTCCCCCTGTATAGGCTATATACGCTGCCACTCGACCAATGAGACGACTTGTTTACATTTGGTATAGTCTACAAATATTACAAACTGATTGTATGACAGATCTTCATGTCATCTCCTTAAGTGTGGAACCAACAATCTTGATACTAGAGAACCTTTACTAAGTTATCTTTAGAGCCCAAATTCAATTTTATGTCTAGATAATTTTTTACACTTATTAAAGACTTTGATAACAAAAGTTCCCCTCTTACATTAATAACATCGGTCACATTACCGTCCTGATGTATGTATGTACGTCATACAAGGAGAATACCACTGTTTTAGGTGTTAGCTATGGTAATTATATTTTGTAATCTTAATTTTTTAAAAGAGTCATTCGACCTCGAATTTAGCCCCATTACCTCAAGGTTTAGATTTGATCTACGCTTTAGGCCGATGATGTGATCTTCAAGATAATTTCTGACATCATTATTAGCATAATCATACTTAGCTGTCTTCAAATGAACTATCTCAGTATAATGACTAATATTTTGCTTCCATTAACCTTTGTCCGGATATTACAACTAGGCACTTGTTTTTAATAGAGTTCACAAAAGGTAACTCTGAGTTTTTTAGTTGACCAGTATCAAATATCAGCACCAAGAATTTGTTCCAAAAAAAGTTAACGGACCGACTTCAAAATTTATCCGATCGTAGCAAAATTCTAGACTACCCTTCAAATAAGCTTAATTGAACATAAAAATAATCTTAAAAATTGATTCCTATTTGGCTGAGATATCGCGTAACATACATACATAAAAACATAAAGACGAATTTAGCACCTGTCTGTCCAAACCTCTAATCTAGGTACTATCGCTCATGTAAGAAATGTTATCAGAGCAGTAAACTACATGAATTCACAACACGGAACTATCAACTGCACATAACCTTTCGATTACAATAATTAGTTACATATTGTGATGATGGAGCCATCAGAATCATAAACCATAACACATATAAACCATGAAGTTTCAGAACAAACATCGTTAAATAATATTATCACGACATTGTTTTTGGAACTAGTGAGTTTGTTTGATGAAATTGTTTTTCCAACTACCCACGTATAAATCGATATTACATGTAATAATCAATTTTGTAATAAATCACACACAGCAATCAAATGTAAATTATAGAATTAATCTCAGCCTATCGCCAGTTCTGGACGTAGGTCAATTTGTTGTCAATCACAGATTATTTGATTTTTTGTATAAATTTCATCTATATCATTAACATCATATATTGATGCCGTTTAGATCTTGTTATCAGTTGACAGTTCCACGAGAGTTTCACTTTACATACTTTTTGCAGGTTTTTCTTTCACATAAAAACACAATCAGGAAATACTTAATGAGCACAACGCCATAAAACTATGAACTCACCATGTTAAGTTTTTAGTGGACACATAGTTGTAAGCGTTACGGTCGGCGTCTCGAACACAACTGTCGTTATCACACGATATGAAGGTGATAACGGGCGAGCCATCTCGCGTCCGCTTGCTTATCAGTTTATTGTCCAAATCGAGGTAGGTGTATAATGTATATCTTTATTGTAAATACAACTGGATGATTGTTTTATTGAACGTTTGTTTTGTTTTTAATCAGTTGCCTAGACCTTTCTTTGACTAATCGATGCGATTTTGGTATATTCATTATCATGCCCTTTAAGGGCAATTTTTTAAATTTTCATTTCCTCCCCTGTACCCAGGTATTAACAATAAATGGTCTCAATAAAAATTGGAATATGATCGCTCTTTTATTTAAAGATTGTTCTGGCGAGAGTCGTCTTATCAAAGTCTTAGCTTGCTAAACTATCCCTGCTAAACTAAAGCATCCAGAAAATATTTTTGTTCCGTTTTATGTAAACAAAGTAATAGGTATTGATTACTCAAAACAAAAACATTGTTTAAATTTCCAGTAATTGAATCCGTTAAAATAGTAACAGTGTTCACGTTTTTTTGCTTTGTTAAGTGAACTGTAATTATTTTCAGAGCAAATTGTGCGAGTGTGTCATTGCAGAAATAATTAATTAAGGAATTTCATCACTAAACTTTCTGAAATAAAACTGTTTTGAGAAATTTTGATAATCCATTACAATAAATTCCAATGATACTTAGTAAATCCCTTTGCAAGATTGTTAGTATGGATACAGGGCGATATCTACAGATATGATAAAGTATTGACATACGATAAGAAGCAGTCATATTGTTATTTTATAGCAGTCAGTCAAACGAGCAGGGGGGTTACCACCACCTCTTATAGCAGTATTATTATAATCTTACTTGTACCGATTCCCATACAAAACAAACGAAGAACGATTATAATAATACTGCTATAAGAGGTGGTGGTAACCCTGCAGGTGGGTTATCTGATACATCTAAAATACACAATAAAAGTCATTATTGGTCACGAAGGCATGTAAAAAGCACTTATGATAGCGATGAATATTATTTACATTATCATGCTATATATTTGCAGACAGGCAGGCAACATAACATACCATACATGTTATGTACAGGTAAGTATGGACTTAATAACGATGGAGCTAAGGGAGGGTGAAATTGGGAGATAGGAATAGAGCGTAAGGGGTTGTGGGTTGTAGAAAAGCGAATGAGACAAGGCATGATTGGTGGCAGAGAAGTGACTGGAAAAACTGGAAGCAGGTGGGATTGTTGCATGGAAAAAGCAAGGAAGGAAAAAAACGGGACCAAGTTAAACGCTTCCTTTCAAATAAGTAATACTTGAATGACAATAACATATTATAGAGGCAAAAAAGAAAGCACTAATCAAATTTACACGATAGTTAAAGAGATAACACAAGGAGCTTGTTCGTTTTTCTGAAATCTACTTGTCAAAAGTGTTATGATTAACCAAAATAAAATAGACATAGACAAAGACAACATCGTCCATTTCTGGAATATCCTAAAAATAAGATGCTTGTCTTGTCTTGATTGTCCATACCTGCCTGCTTGTTTTCTAAATTGTTTTTTTGTTCTAATTGTTGTTACATGATTATTATATAAATGTATCTAGACCTTTTTGTGACCTGCTACAAGTACATTTGAAATGCCTACGTGACCAATAAACATTTTTATTTATTTATTCATAATTTTTTTACGCCAACCCAAACTCAATGAAGTGGAGCGTAGACATTAGTGCCAAAAATATATGAAGTTATCGATTCATCCATAAATGCAATAATTTCGCCACAGTAAATAATGTAACGTATTCTAGGAACATTTTGCTCAAACGCCTGATGTTACCTATTAGCATGGACACGAGAATATTTATTTCGACATTTTGCATCTCAGTGTTATTAAATTAATTGTAAGCGTTCATTTCAACGTAACGTTTAGGGAGTACCTTTAAAGATGACTAAGAATGACGTCTGAGATCGAAAAAGGACTACAGAAGCGAGCGAGTAGCCGGCTGCGAAACAAGAGGCCGCATGTTCGATTCCCGCACTGAGACAAATGTTTGTGTGGCTCACAGGTATTTGTTCCGGGTCTGGGTGTTGTGGGACAGTGAGTCTCTCGTAGTTCATCGCCACGACATGTGTTATACCTAGTGTGGGGTCAAGACTATGTGTGTTACTGTTGGATGTATTTATTTATTTTATTATCAGCTTTATTCTCTCGCTGTTCTATTGTTGGGCACGGGACCCGTCTACTAATGAGTATTAATTAGTCTACAACGTTACTATTTGCTCAATGCGACATAGCAGACTTCGCATATCTTCTAAATTACTATGGAGAATCCTCAGATATAGTTCTAGCTCTTATATTATTATGCTGCCGCTAGACTAAGGAGTCAACTTAACGCAAGTTATAAATTTAAATGTGTATTGAGTACACAATAATTAACTTAGAAACATGGACGTAAAGAAAAAGAAGGACACCTATAGTTCTCTCTTTCTCGCCTATAATTAAACGAACGCCACAGAGAAGCCACGCACACAAACGCGCCTGTACAAAAGTGCCCTACACACACACACACACACACGCCATAACGTATCGATAGATCGAATGGGCCGAAAACCCTGCTTCACTTTCAGTGTTCCTAGCGCTCCGTCCGTATTTTTTTTACGTCTGTGCTTAGAAAATTAAGAGGTCCATATTCGCCGCCTGGCTTCGAACCCGCATTTATGGCAGATGAGCCACTCTCAACAAACTGATCTGCTCGTTTTCCAGTCTCTGATAAAAAACAAAATCTATTTTAGAGAGCCATAGTTCACATACCAAACACTTAATCTAAAATCAAATAGTTCCTAAGAGGTCATGCTCTTCATGACCAAGATAATAAGATATGTAACAAAGAAGCAGGTAATGCTGATACTTGCACTGTATTTAAAATCGTATGGCTTTACAATAAAATTTACTTTAGTAATGAAAGTGGGTTTTGAACTGTACCTCTTTAGCATCATCAATATCGTTTTATGTAATAAAAACTATATCAAAGGCCTTAACCTTTGCTGCTGTTATGAAGCTGTCATGATTCCTGATAGCTTTATAATTTTGATACGTCTTATAATTTAGAGTACATCATATTATTAATGTATCATATACCTCTACAGCATAATAGTATACTATACTTTGCAGTGGCGCAGAGTAAACATTTCTAATAGGGAAGCCGATGCTAGTTTCTCTGCGATCTTTTTATTAGTAGACAATTCAGCAATTCAGCAAAAAATTCAGCTTCGCCGCTGATACTTTTTAATTAATCATTGACTTACTGATTTATTAATACTGAGCTTGAACCTTTGAATCTAGTAACCAAAATTTTGGATAGAGGCTCCTATTATTATATATACTTATAAATAACAAGCAAGAATATGTTATAATTCAACCGGTAGTGCCTTGGCCCATGAATGGAGGTTTAAATTTGTTTAGAGATACATTGCAAATATTCTCACACAAGCAAAGCTGCAAGCAAAAGCAAGCAATTAATATTGAGGTAGGTTATTCTACAAAGAGGTTTACTTTTGAAATTCTTTGTTGTTCCAGCATTTTGGGACGTTGACATCATCATCATCAGCCACATGATGTCGCAGAAAGACGATGGATACAGGCCGCTTCCAACAGATTGATGTTGACATAAATAGGAAAAGATACAATAGTAAAAAAAAGGTCATCCAGAATGATACATTTTGCTGTATCCATTACGATTGCTTCAGTGGCGTAGTTGTATTACGAACGAGGTACAACTACTGTCCTAGGGCCTCGGGTTCTCAATCACCGGGTCGGGCAAAGTGATTGGGGTTGCATCTTCTATATCAATCTGGATTTTGTTTGTACCCGATATGGAGATAGGCTGGCCCAGTCATGGGACGGAAGTAGCGTTGGCCAAAAGAGCGTGCACTAGTGGCACTTCTACATACCCCTTCGGAGATAACAGTGTAACGGGAGTAGAGGAGTAGTATTAACTAATGACAAGCTGGATGGTGGAGAGGTGCAGTGGCGTGAAAGACGTGTGGCGGCGGGACGAGGTGAACATGCAGTGGAGAGGAGAGGAAAGGAGTGGGGGACAACAATATAAAAGTGGTGTGATTAGTCTAAAACGGAATTATTAAAAATTGTTTTTGACGAGTAAAATATAATTGTAATACCTACTGAATGGTTATAATAAATAGAAGTACATCGTACATTGTACTATTATTTCAAATATTTGGGTTCAGTTACTCATCGGTTTTACAACAGGCGTGAAAGTGTTGTGTGACTGTGTGCTTGCTGTTACTGTATCCGTAATGCCTTGACCACATCATTCCTATCGACTTAACTTTTATACCTTTATTCCAAGGAAGCGTGCGCTTCAATAGATTAACTAATTAAATCCTTGCATTCTTTCTATAACAGATTCATTACCAAGAAGCATGTTTCCCACTTACTGCCTATTATGAAGTGTACACGTCTGATGCCAATCAAGCGTGCGTGCTTCTGCTGTCGAGTGTCGACCTCAGCGTGACCTGACGCCTCTGCTAGAGCTACGACCTCGGTTTGACAACACAACAATAGCTGATATTCGAAATATTTTAACTGACTCATGAACCCCTTATTTGAATGTTGTTTTAAGTAGTTAACGACTATTGAATTGATATTGTTGATTTGGGTATGCTTTTGGCTTTTATTCTTTTCGTTGCTATCTTTTTATAACACCTAGCCGGCCCCGGGGTATCCTGAGATAGCCTCGGATTGCTACCGGAACCGCCCTTGCGCGGTGCGGCCTTGCGGCCCGTCTCCGATTTTGGCGGGCTCAGAAGCCCCCGCCGCCGAAGGACGCCCTCGGCGTCTATGGCAGCACGAGGCCGACCGTCCGTGCTGCCGTCCGTCCCGGGGTCGCAAGTCGCCCGCGACCCCGGAAGGACCCTATTAGTCGCCTCTTATGACAGGCAGGGGTTACCGTGGTGGAATTCTCCAAACGCCCCCATTCCACAGGGCGGGAGACGCCGGTCAGTCGTCCACCCGGCGCCTCCTACGTCTCCTTTGGCGGCGGGCGGGATCATAATAAGCTAAGCCTAGTCATAAACATTTTGATAATGGTTGATGGGGAGCATTGTCTTTTCTCGACTGCCTCGGAATGAGGGTAATATTTTTCGAGTGTTTTAAGCCAACCCTGCAACGTCACGTCGTGTGTCGGTGTTATTAGATTTTAGCACTTTTGCTGAAATTCGTTGAAAATGTTACCACTGTATCTAGATGAGTTCTGTAGATTAACTTTAGGTCCTTCTTAACGGCAGATAGCTTTGATAAGTTTAATAATTTTATTCTCAATTAAAGTTTATTTTGCCCGTTGATCCTTGTTGATTACAGTTTATTATTTCCTTGCACACATACATATACTTTAATTTTTCCCGTCCAAGTAGGATTCAGTAAATGAGTGGCAGGTGACTCCAAAACCGATTTATTGTCCTTTGAGATTTTTTTAGTGGTAACGTGACCTATAGTAGTTTCCTACCTATAAATTTTAGTTTCCTTCCATCTAAGTTCACATACGGAATAAGTTGTGTACTCACATAAATTGTCATTTATAAAGCTTTGTATAAAAGTGTACAATTTTTAATAATGTAAGTATTAATATATGACTGCCTCGGTGGCGTAGTTGTATTTCAGTACGACTACCGTCTTGAGGTCTCGGGTTCGATCCCCGGGGCGGGGAAAGTGATATTGGATTTTTCCATATCAGCCCGTAGTCTGGAATTTGTGCCCGGTATGGCGATAGGCTCGCCCCCTATCACATTTGGGACGGAACTAAGCTCGGCGAAATGTGGGTGTTCTAGTTCGTTAGTGCGCCTCTGCCTACCCCTTCGGGGATATAGACGTGAGCTTATGTGTATGTATGTATGTGATGTGTAAGTATTAATATATATGACGTTGTGATACTTTAAATAAATAGACTTCAGCAATGCTCCACAGACAAGTAAAGCTAACTACAGTAGAAGGTAATAGACGAAATTGAAACAAAAATACTTTTATTGCAGCAGTGAGCAGACTAAAGTAATTCTAGTTCAAAGATATTGCGTTGTCTCTACAAAATGTCCACATAGGTGGCCAACAAGACCATTTGTGTCCAAATAAATGAAAATAAATGTGTCCATTATCATAATATATTATTTCAAGCGCGATTTCGTAAAGTTCTTTCGAGACAATGTGTTAGAAAAATATGCAAAACTAAGTAGCTAATCTAGAATTCTGATATGTTTGCTTTATCTTAATTAGTGTTTTAACTTATATTTAATGTTACAAATGCTACTTGAATTGAAAGACTATAATAATTTTTTCTTTAGTTTTAGTAAACAAGCAAACGACCCACTGCAGGGTTACCACAACCTCTTATATCAGTATTATTATAATCGTTCTTCGTATGTTTTGTATGGGAATCGGTACAAGTAAAATTATAATAATACTGCTATAAGAGGTGGTGGTAACCGCCCTGATCGTATATGAGTATCGTCACCCGAGATCCTCGGCAAAGCCAGAGCACTGCCTAGCATGACAACAACAGAAATGAAGAGGCCTTTCCTATTATGTATGTGGGCCAAGAAATCTCATTTCACGTTGTTTTTTGTGATAACGTGGGATACCACGTTGGGATACCAACTAGTCGAGCCGAAATCTTCTTGCTGTGGACTCTACAGCGTGGCTCTACCACTCAAGATTTTCAGCACGAAGTGTAATCCGTCTTCTGTATCTTCTTTACATGATATAAAACAACGTCGCTTTCCGCTGTCTGTCTGTCCCTATGCCCCTATGTATGCTTAGATTTTTAAAACTACGCAACGGATTTTGATGCTGTTTTTTTAATAGATAGAGTGATTCAAGAGGAAGGTTTATATGTACAAAACATGTATAAATTCATCCCCTAAAAGGATGTAATGAGGGATGTTTGTCAAGACTGTTACGCGGGCGTAGCCACGGGTAAAAGTTAGTTTGAAATAAACCTCTAATTTTACACATTTATAAAGTGTTTGTACTAAAAAGATGATATATTCTATGACTTGTTTAAGTTATTTCTGTATATAAGCATATAAACAACAGTCGCGCCCACGCCGGGCCCGCACCGCGCCAGTCATGTGATGCGAGCTGCGGCCTTTCGAATGCCACTCGGTATTTAAGTATTGTACATCTATTAAAGATGGATGATTTACATTTATTATGGAAAATTTTGTTCCGCTGAATATATGGACTATTAAGGTGATAAACGTAAGCTGACGCCTGTATCACCGAATAGGTAGGTAGAGGCATACCAGCAAACTAGAACACCTACATTTCGCCGAGTTTAGTTCCGTCCCAGATGTGATAGTGGGCGAGCCTATCACCATATCGGGCACAAATACCAGACTCCGGGCTGATACTGAAAAATCCAATATCACTTTGCCCGACCCAGGGATCGAACCCGACACCTCAACAAGAAAGTCGTACCGCTCCCGAAATGCTACTTAAGTCAGAGATATACTCAAAAAAGGTCAAGTTAGATGCACCCTTAATGGACAAATGAAGAATGTTACGACTGAATGAGGCAAAAAAGATAAGCAAGTATTCTACAAGGTGGATATTATAGTCTTCGCCTACCCTCATGGGAAACAGGCGGGAGTCTATAAAAGTAACAGTCATTTATGTAAAGTGAAGCTATTCTGTAGACAACAACCTGCCTACAAAGTGGATAGGTCGCCAGGTCAATCAGGCTGTACTGATGTAGTCTCACAGAAAACCAAAGTACAGTGGCAGCTCGCTGTTGAGTTTTGTTCGTGTACGACAAAGATATTCAACAGCATATAGACGGGACAACAGCACAAAACTTGTGATCCAAAAGTTATGACCTAGTGGTCATAGGTCGCTCAGTTTATTTCAAATATACGCGCGCCAGGTCGGCCAGCAAAATAATATTGAGAGAATAAACTCATCTTACGTGATTCTTAACCATTCACAAAATATTCTAGGGTGTAAATTGTAATAATCGCCCTCGCATTGTAATAAGTAGTTGATGGCAGTACTTACTGAAGTTTGAGATCAATTTCTTTGTATGGAATCTTGCTTGATAGCCCATCTATAGATAGTAATACTTATTAAATCTCTTTAGTGTATGAGTTGTTTGGAAACCCAAACAGCCCTTCTCCCTCCATATCCTTATCCCATTCCCTCAAGGTTGGTAACTCATGATCATTTTGATATCATGGGTCTATGGGCGGCGGAGATCTCTTAGCATCATACCCAATTGGGTACATGACTATTTTTGTAAATTAATTTTATATGAAATTTACGTCATCTAAAACATAGCACAGAAAGAAATATTGAAATATTCTCAAAATAAAAAAAAAATAATAAGCTCTTGGTGTAACCCTCAAACTGCAGGAAAAAGAAGTGCGTGCGTTGGAATGGAATAGCAAGATATCCCCACTACACCCCCACTCTTGCTTATTGCAGAATTTAAAATACGAATTACTGCCTCATTTTTCAACTAATTTCGATGCAGTTTTTACAGAAGGGTTTATATTTTGTTTTATTTGCCATTTCATATAAAAATATGTATAAAATCAAACATAGTCAAATACCCAATTGCTCGTTGTCAATTTCTGCTTCAAAAAATTTTTTTTGTATTAATAAATTACATCGAATCATGTGACTACTCTAGTAACATAATTTACATGAAAGTTGGAATTTAATAGCGTTAATTTATGACCCATAGAGAAGACCGTGGGCGTGTATGCTCTAAAATCACGAGCAAAAATGCCACGAATGTCTGCAGGCTATACATTAAGCGCTATGCGTTTCACTCCAAAATTCTAATGGAGTTGTGTAACATAACCAAATATAATATTAATTAATTGCAGCGTAGATAAGCTGAAAACTGTGACGTGCAGTGTTCATTAAAACATATTTTTGGGTTCAAATCTTTTAAATATCTGGTTTTCTCAAGGGATTTGCGACATAACTTGACGATGGTTGAGGTGAATATGTTACATATCATATATGCGAGTACATCCTTGTGTCGCGGGCCTCTTTTGGTTCTTCTCTGTACAAAACATAACAATGTTAATACATACTTATGTAGGCTGATATGTTTCTGATTTCTGACCGATAAAGTCATTGTTAATCGATGTTCTTTGGACTTCGTCGTGAAAAAAAACGTAGGTTTCTTACATCAAACAAGCACAAATTATTTCTAAACGACTTTATTATAATCAAGGAGGATCGTCCGAATGATTTCCTTTTGAGATTTCTGCGCCCATTGTCCAGTTCAGATATATCGACAGGTTTACATCACGTGAAGAACTTACTACCTTGGAATATTTTTAATAAGTGACATCAATGGACATATTTTAATATTTTTATGTTAACAATACAATAAGATCATCGATAAGGATTTGACACACATTGGATGGACGCCCTTCACTTCGACGCAGAATTCCTTTGCCTTCTACGTATACCGACGAAACATTTGACTGTCCTTTAGGCATACAAATATATGAGTCTAAGCCTAAATAAGATAAAAGGAAAAGATAAATAATTAATTTACTTTAGGTACTGCAAGTAGCATCAACAGTTGTCATGAATCCAACCACAGACATATATGTACCTACAACCGTTGCTTATAACAGTTTCCTTGTAATTGGGTACTTGACTATGTTTGATTTTATACACATATTTATATGTAATAGCAAATAAAATAAAAAAGAAACCCTTCTGTAAAAACTGCATCGAAATTGGTTGAAAAATGAGGCAGTAATTCATATTTTAAATTTTGGAGTGGGGGTATATTGGAGATATCTTGCTATCCCTTTCCAACGTATATACTGTTATGGCGTGACGTGATTATACTGATATTCTCTTTCCCGCAGTTTGACGGTTACACCAAACTTTAAAGTCTTATTTTTTTTATTTTTGAGAATATTTTAATATTTATTTCTGTTTTATATTTTAGACGACGTAAATTTCATATAAAATTAATTAAAAAACCTAGTCAAGAATCCAATTATTGATGAATGATGAATGACAGAGATTGGTGTCATACTTCCGATTTTCGTTTAAGGCATTCGTATATTTCTCAGGGGCTCGTATGTTTCTCGTTTAAGGCATATAAAGTTTTTTTTTAAATCCAGTCTCGTATTCTTGGTTGGCCATAATCATCAAAGCATCTACAGCGATATGTAAGGTCAGTCCTTCAAGGCCTGCGCCAGTTCAATCTACACCGAAGCGATCTGGACATCGTTATGAACGAATTAACCCAAATCTTGCACAATACGGCTAGGGTTGCTACTTGCCACACCAATTAGGGTACGATTTCGTATCATTTTAGAATGATATTTGGAACGTATATTATTACGTACATATATAGTTTAATAACTGTGTGAGTTAAATATCTTTAATAGACGGAAATATATTATTGTAATCATCGCTAAATAATTGGTTAAAAAAGTGTTTTTTTTTTTGCAAATTACCGTATAGTCTTTGAATCTGAGAGTAACATAACTGTAGGAGTATGGGCGCATATAAACAAGAAAGTCAGTTTATAGACTTTTATTGTCAACTTAAAGTAATATCTCGCTATGTTAAAATGCGCAAATACTCTGTTACGATCCATTGACACATAGTTTATATCGTTTATCGATCGACGTCTGTTTTTTTTTTTAATGTAACTTCAAAACTTATCTGATCTTGATAAAATAACATGGAACCAGCCTTAGAATAAGGTCTATCGAACACAAAAATAATCTTGAAAATCGACATTTAGTGGGCATATCACGTAACATGCGTACATTAAAAAAATACAGACGAATTGAGGACCTTCTCCTTTTTTTGAGGTCGGTCGATAACTATGCCTGTACATCTTTATTGCGAGGGCGATGTCGCGAGCAAATATTAGTCCTTATGTAATAAAATATGTTTGCTTTTATCCGGACGTGTGGCAACCCTAGAAACAGCGAGTATGCAGTAATAATGATACTCAAGCATGATTCTGTAAAAAATAAAGCCTCAATTTAGCCGGAAATGTTCTTAAGTACCTATTGCTAAATTTGTTATCTTATGGTTTTATTACATTGTATTTACAGAAGCGTATTACTATAAATTATTTTACACCTCATTATGTACCTTCTTCTGCTTTTTCCACCTACCTTTATTTCCTAACAATGTGGGGTTTGAGTGGTAGAGCCACGCTGTAGACAGTTATATTTACAGCACCAATGGGCCACTGTCTCTCAAAACCGACGTAAAGTGGCAGCTCGCTGTCGCGTTTGGTTCGGTGAGTGAGATTTCCGTTAGCCCAATTCCCCCTCCCTTTCCTTATCCCTATTTCCCTCCTTTTAGGTTGGCATCGCACCCATGATTGTATTTGTGTCTATGGGCGTCGAAGATCACTTACCATGAGGTATCCCACTTGCTCGTTTGCTAGTCTCTGCTATAAAAAAATTGGGGTCGGCGCAACACACTTAAATATCTGTTAAATTATTCGATCGGCGTCAATCCAATTCTGTAGATCTTGTTAGTTATTATTAGATGTTTTCATTGAAGTATTATCGATATAATCTATATAAAATATAAATAACATTGATATGTACATAATGATATTATTATAGAACAAGAGTTGGTAATTTTATAATACAACTTAATTAGTAATTTCGACAATGTTTCACGTCGGGGGCGTAGCTCAGATGGTAGAGCGCTCGCTTAGCATGCGAGAGGTACCGGGATCGATACCCGGCGCCTCCAATTTTTCTTCGATGTGGATTTTTTATTTTTGTAATTAATTTTTATCAAGATAATTTAATTATATATTATGTTTTTCCTTTATGCAATAAATCTGTAAAATGGACCTAAGCTTTTTTGAATGGTAGACAGTAAAGACTACAGTACAAAATGTGCCGGTTTGACCGGTTTTAAACCATAACATAACATAACATAAGCTCACGCCTGTATCCCCGAAGGGGTAAGCAGAGGTGCACTAGCGAACTAGAACACCCACATTTCGCCGAGCTTAGTTTCGTCCCAGATGTGATAGGGGGCGAGCCTATCGCCATATCGGGCACAAATTCCAGACTCCGGGCTGATAATGTTACTGGGTGATATTGTTTTAAACCACTGAAACAGAAAACTGACGAGACTGACGTAAAGTGCGCGTTTCGTTCAGTGAGTGAGATTTCCGGTGGCCCAATTCCCCGCTCCTCTTCCCTGATTCCTATCGCCACCCATAAATAAATCATGGTTGTCCATAGGCGGTGGAGATCACTGACCGTCAGGAGACCCACTTGCTCGTTTCCCATTCTCTGCTACAGGAAGAAAAATACAATAAACTCATAGTTAAACAATTTACAAAGTCAATTCGATGAATCATAATTTTATGAAAGGGCCTAATCAGCAGTAATGGAATGTTGATGGTCGTACATTATTCAGAGTTGTGCATTCATCAGTGTTTTGAATGTTGATTGTTGACGCATCTAAATACTTGATCATAGTTGAAGGAAATGCACGATTTGCTGATTAAGGGTATTGTTGCGTTATAGATATATTATCTGTTATTATCCATTTATTTTAAATTTATCATTTACTTACATTTTTAAATATAAATAACATAACATAACAAACATATATAAGCTCACGCCTGTATCCTAGAAGGGGTAGGCAGAGGCGCACTAGCGAACTAGAACACCCACATTTCGCCGAGCTTAGTTCCGTCCCAGATGTGATAGGGGGCTAGCCTATCGCCATATCGGGCACAAATATAAATACATATAGCTAGTAAAAAAATTACATTTAAAAATAAAAAAACAAATATCATCCTTCCCATGGCGAGGCTGAGACTTAAGCCACTGGCGGTTAGGAGCTTAGAGTGAGGAACCGCCTCACAATTCGTGCCGTGTCCAATAACACTGCGTTCTGTATCTGGCTCTTGACTCAACGCCCGATTGAGAGCCTCTTTAGATGTCGGTCGAGGCTCTTTGCTATCAACCCATTAACAGTGACGACTATCGGGACAATTATTGTTGATTCCACATCCTACATGTCGGTAATCTCGTGTGCCAGATCTAAATATTTGGACATCTTGTCTTTTTCGGCCTTGACGAGATTGCGGAATGGTGACATCAACAAGTATTGCCCGACGCGCCAATCGAGCTACTACCACAATATCAGGCTTATTGGCAACAATAGTCCTGTCCGTAATAATAGATCGATCCCAATAGTGTTGCATGTCCATTTTCAAGTACTGGTTGAGGCCCATCTAATGTTATTATTATAAGTACGTAGGGTCTGGACCAGATCGTACCAGGGGTGCGTCCTCGTGGACGGCCCAAAAAGCGCTGGCTGGACGTTTTGGAGGATCATATGAGAGCCAATAGTCTTACTGTGGAGGATGCTCAAGACCGGGCGAAGTGGAAGCGTTTAAGTAGGAAGGTGAACCCTGGCACTAGGCCGAGATAACTCCAGATAGAAAGAAAGATTATTTTAAGTACTTAGTGGTATTGCGTGCGCGGTATGACTCGATCCTCGAGTTGGGTAAAGTAATATTGGATGTTTTAGTATAAGCCTGGAGTCTGACATTCGTGCCCTATATAGCGACAGGCTCGACTCCTATCCAACGGGGACGGAACTAAGCTTGGCGAAATGTGGGTATTCTAGAGGTAGTTCGCTATTAGGGTGTAAGGGAAGTAACTTCCAACCGTTATTTCGCTGTTGTGGCAATCTATGGGCAGTAGAGATGACTACTTGGTCGTTGAAAGGTGGGTTAAAGTATGAGAGTAGTATGTATAGTTTAAAAACTGTCGTCTAGATGGCGTGTGCCGGTAAGTAATGAATGTACTCGTATCTGTTGATAGCTGATAATTACAGATAATGATATAATTTGTTACGATAATCACAATAACTTCTCATGATGATTAATGCGTGTTTACAATAGTTTAATTGGAGTTGATGTTAGATGTTGTCGCCGTGATAATGTAATTATCGGTGACTATAGTTTACATTGAACAAGGAAGATAGAATATTGTCTGTAACCGATTCCAAAGAAGGAGGAGGCTCACAAATCTTTCATCATCATTATCAGCCACAGGACGTCCACTGCTGGACGACCTCCTCCAAATATTTCCAGATCGACCTATTACTTCATCTAAATGATATGATGCCATCAGCTCGAAAATAACGAACTTATAACACGCAAAGTCGCCGACATAGTTTTTACAACCGGCTGCTTGTCTACTTCAACCCCATCTGAAGGATCGTCTTTTTAAGGTATACCAACCTCCGCTATAAAAATAATATTGACGTTTGTCTTTATTTACGAGTTGCCACTATAATTAACATACAGATACATATGTTGACTGCCTCGGTGGCGTGGTGGTATTTCGGTACGACTACGGTTCTGAGGTCTCGGGTTCGATCCCCGGGTCGGGTAAAGTGATATTGAATTTTTCCATATCAGCCCGGAGTCTGGAATTTGTGCCCGATATGGCGATAGGCTCGCCCCCTATCACATCTGGGACGGAACTAAGCTCGGCGAAATGTGGGTGTTCTAGTTCGCTAGTGCGCCTCTGCCTACCCCTTCGGGGATACAGGCGTGAGCTTATGTTATGTTATGTTATACATATGTTGACAAATTACATTTTTTTAAATAGTCACGCGCGGCTCGGCCTCCGGTGGCCCATACGCTTATGTAACATATTTATGTGACGCCTCCGACGGATTAAAGGTTAGAGGCAAAACTCCTTACTTATATCTTAACTTTTGCTTTCGATACAGGAGCTCGGGGTAAATTGTGATGTATGACAAAAACGTGTCAAAATTGCCATAGCGTGACACAAGTACTGTAGTTACGTACAGGCGCCAAGCTGCGAGCTCACGTATCAAGATTAACATCGGCCATTGTTCGAAGACAATCGTTTGGTGTAGTGTTTTTATGGTTTCTTTAAATATAACCCTGCGCCGTCGTAATTCTTATGTTCACGTATTGATTAAGTGTTGGTTGAATTGCATCTCCCGTAATACACCCAAGAACATGGAGAAAAGGACCATAAATAAATGCTCCCAACTGTCACACAGTCCAGCATCACATGAAGATTTGAGCCTCGTAAGACTTTCATAGCCGAATGCTCATAAACTTAAGGTCGCCTTATGTACTTCAAGGCCGCCTTATCTGTGAAAATTATATGGCGAGGATCAATATAAAAAGCCGTTAAGGTTGAGTAGCGTTTGATCATTCGGGCGTCAGTATCACAAAATCAGACCCTAAACAAATTGTGAACTACACAAGCATTTTTCCGGTGCAGGGATCGAGCCCGTAGGCTCTTGAGTAAATTTATAATTATAAATTTTAATCTTTTATACACAATTATTCTGAACATAATATTTGTAATTATCATGAATAACGATAATTTTATTGACGGGTGTAGGGATCAACCGCAATTTTGTAGCTTTTTTTCAAAACACACAGACGTCAGTCTGTAAGACATTTCTTATAGTAAAGCTGGCTAGGTGTTTTGGTTTGTGAGGATAGTGCGGTAATCACAATGGCGCTTAGTCCTGGATGTCCATTAGGAGACTTAGTCTTCACACCTATAACAGATGAGCGATCCTCCAAGCGTTATTATTTTGCTGTTGCGGCAACCCATATTCTATGGACAGTGGAGATCATAACTTGGTCGTTTGTCAGTATTTGCTACAAAAGTTGAATGGTAGTAGATTAAAACTGTCGTCTAGATGGCTGTCAGTAACCATCGTCCAAATTTTGAATACTCGGCGGCGGCCATGTCTTATTCGAACCCAGGACACCACGATGACCAACCCAAGTTTGCTTCTACTACACCAGTATACACTGCAAGACTAGCGCATTGGTTGATCAATACCGTCCAATTTAGCTCATATTTATTCAGCTTATTATTATATAAGAAATTCAAATTTATGTGAAGTTTACCAACCCGCAATAGGCCAGCGTGGTAGACTAAGGCCTAACCCCTCTCATTAGAAGAGGAGGCCCGTGCCCAGCAGTGGGACAGTAATATTACAGGGTTAATATTATTTGTTCAGCTTACGGATTTGTCGATGTAAAGATGTAAGTTTTGTAAACTTTACGAAATAGTTTGCAGTAATGCGTGACAGCCGTCCTTTCTAATCTCTCTAGTGTGCCACCTAGTCTTGTGCAAGTGAAATTATGTATTGTGCTCCGAAGAATCGCTGCGCATTATAAGGCCATGTCTCATTGCAGTTCCGACTTCTTCAATTGAGAGTTTGTGTAATGTCTCTATTCAATTTAGCATTAGGAGGTAAGTGTATGCAACAGTTGTTTAAGTTTACTGATGGTAGGACTCTCACAGTAGTACGTAGTAATGTTGTGTTCCGTTTTGAACATTGTAGCCAGTGTAATGACTGGGCATTATGAGACTTACCATCTAATAGCTCAGCGTGACGAGGGGAGTGCAGTGACACTCATCACCATCATCATTATTATCATCAGCCATAGGACGTCTAATGCTAAACATAGGCCTCCCCCAAACACACAGTGACACTCAGTGCCTCATTATTCAAAATATAGGTAGTCTTTTTCATGGGTAGTGGTATCGCTTACCATCAGGCGAGCAGCTTGCTGGTCTTTATCTACCAGCGCTTTGTAAACTACCGAGTTCAGTGGTACATGCGTCGAAGTATACGTTTTCGTGAAGCCAATGAAATTCCTGTTTATTGCAGTGTTTATTCAAATTACTCTTATATTACTTACTATATCTTGAATTATAGTACAGTCCTACGATGTATAGTACTAACTGTCGTATTCAAAGTGCTCCCGTATAAAGCAGGCTTCAGGCAGATTCCGAGTAGAATAACTTTTTTTTTGTAAAATCCATGTTTTAATTATCCACCAGACTACTGAATAACAAGTTGTATTTAAGTTTAAGTAGGAAGTGAACTTGAATGCAGGGCTACCAATCAGTTTTTTTTTACTCCAAACCTGATTTGTTAGACAGGCCTTATTTCCTGCTCTGATATAACAGAATATTATGTTTTTACTATTTGGTACTTTATAAACCTACTTTTTGTGCGAACAGGCTTTAGGCTTCAACAGGCTTCAGGCTTATGTCCTTAAGGGGTAGGTAGATGGAAACAAGAGCACCCACATCTCGTCGAGCGTTCCGTTGTTCCTTACTTCATGTGCTAGGACGGAAGCTGTAGACACAAGCCTACAATCAAATCAGACACAAATTCCAGTCCTGAGCAATTCGTGTAGCACTCTCAAAATAAAACCTTACATAAATATATTGTGATTGCGCGATCCAAGCTACGATATGTATGTGACTGTTGGGTGTATTTATTTTATTAGATAAATTAGGCGGTATTATTTGTAAAAGCTCGGTATGCATTCAAATAAATAAATACACCCAACAATCACACACTTAGTCCTGACCCCACACTAAGATACTAGTCTTGTGTTGTGGGTATCAGAAACTACGAGAGACTTTCGGTCTCACAACACCCCGACCCGAAACAAATATCTGTGGGCTACACAGACATTTGTGTCAATGCGAGAATCGAACCCGCGACCTCACGTTTCACAGCCGGCTACTCGCCCGCTGCGCCACTGAGGCTGTCGTCACAACTTTGGTGTATCAAGAATTCAAGATTCAGTCACACAGTACCAAGTTTCCAAAACAAAGGAGTGAAAACCATCCAACTAAACTGCCAGTCATGAAAGAGCTACTTTCCCTGTCTGATATACCTCTATATATATATATATATATATATATAAATCTATCCAGATTTAGTTTATTGTCGTACGATGAACTCTCTTAATTTCGTTTAACACATGACATTCGTAATTATAAAATGAGTAACAATGTAGCAATGGACCAAACACGTAACAAGTAACACATGTAAAGCTTACAAAACGCGTGAGAAACTATGACGGCAATGTAAAGAGCCGGCATCATGTGACTCCACGGCGCCCTTTTACACCTGCTCATAATGTTCAGAATGCTTTTGTTACGTAGATCTTTTGATTTGTGATAAATAGATGTTGGAATGTGATGGAAAAAGGTAATAATATCCAAATTCGGCACGATAGTAGTCAGTACCTCCTCTTAGTCGCCTCCTTTGTAATAGTCGTCGGTCTAGTGGCAGCATATATGGGCTGTGGACTGGGAGGTCTTGGATTCGGTTCCCAGGTCGGGAAAGGCAAATTTTCTCATTTATTTTGCCCGGGACTGGATCCCTCGGAGAGGATTGACGTCAGGCGGCTGGCCGTAAAAACCAAGCCAGATCCTTTTTTTTTTTTTTTTTTTTCCGAGCACGGCAAAGTGACCAGACAACACCTGATGGTAAGCGATGTGCGGTCCAAAAACACCAGCCACCACCCATAGACCTTGTGTCCATCGGTGGCGACCAGTATCATACCGGCCTGCATAAATGCTTCTTCACACTCCGTTTCTGCAACATTCTTGAAGGTGTGTTGCGCCAACTTCACATTATAGTGGGATAAGGGCAGGTAGAACGAAAAGTAGTCAGTACCTGTAGGTACTTTGGGTGTACCCAAATAACTCCTAATAGTCACACCACGGACGTAAAAAAAGATGGACGGAGCGCTAGTAACATTGAAAGTAAAACAGGATTTTCGGCCCATTCGATCTATCGACATGTAAAGGCATGTGTGCGCGTAGGGCACTTTTGTACAGGCGCGTTTGTGTGCATGTCTGTGGCGTCCGTTTAACTATAGGCGAGATGGTGTCCTTCTTTTTCTTTACATCCGTGAGTCACACATAGACCTAACCCCACAGTAGGGAACTATGAGAAAATTTCGGTCATTTTTTTTTGACACGAGACTTTCGGTCTGGCAACACAAATATATACGGGTTACACAAACATTTGTCTTAGTACGGCGAACGAGCTTATGGTCTCTCGCTCCACAGCCGATACTCTCCCGCTATCTGGCTTAATAGAATAGAGTAGAAAAATATCTAGAGATACTGTATCTTTTGATCCCCATACGTTAATTTATCTTCTCTTACTTTCTTGGACTCGTAGCAGCATACATTCTGTCGGTTCTGGGATTGTATTCAAGGACGGGCAACGTGGTGTTGATCCCACAGTAAAACTAATCAGATTGCTTTACCTAACATGCTTGAAAAAGTACTTGCGTGAGCCCTAGAGTGGGTTTAGGGCAGCCGGCAGGTGGAAAATGACCTTGGTTAATTTTGGGAAAAGACTCGTCTGAACATTCACTATGTTCGGAAACTGCTATCCAATCTTTCGTCTCAAAATATTCTCATAACCTTTTCTAATAATTGAGCAATTCGTTGTACCAGAGATAATGATTGCTATATATTTTCAACAAATTGACCATCTAACAATGTAAGCCGGCTAGTTTACTATTTATGGATCAAATTATATAGTTTTAAGGCTATTGCTTTGTTTGATTATTGTATTGAGAAAATAATTGGTGGATGGGCATTGTATTTAGAATATTTGCTATTTTGCTTGTAAATAATGTGTTAGTGCTTTGTTTGCAAGTTTGAATCGATTTGAAAGTCGCTTTGTAAGGGAGGTTCGTTCGTAGTTTAGTCTTGATTTTGATAAGTTTGAATACACACACACTCACGCCTAAGGGGTAGTCTGAGGCGCAACTATGGTACCCACATTTGCTAAGGTTATTTCCATCCTGTCGTTATACAGAAATAATGTTTGCAATTTTGGCGTATATTTCGGTGTCTAACAGTTCATAAGCCCGGAGTTTCTTTCTGCCTTTCTTCTTCGGGTCGTCATCCGTAGGTAGCTAGAGAAAGGTTGGTAGGTTAGCTAGGATAGGCTCTGTAGTATTTTCATCCAATCCCACCAACTCCTATTAATTCCCGTCGCTTCCCTGTCGGCGTACCTGCCACATCCCGTTCCCTTTCCACGGTCCACAAACCTCTCCATTCCCCTTTCCCCATAGGATCCTATTCTTCTAACTGTATAACCTGCCTACCTGATTCCAAATTCATAGCATTCTATAATATAATATTATAAGAAATACTTAAATCTAAATTATGCTTTTTTTGACACGTCATAAGTGCTTTTATATGCCTACGTGATTAATAAAGATTTTTATTTTATTTTATTTTATTTTACTTATCTCACGAACTGTCTTTGATAGAAAATTTGAAGCTTCGTCGATGTTTGAGCGTTGATATCAAGTTTTTTTAAGGGAAATAGTTTCTTGATAAAACTGGGTAAGTAATGATTGACTATATTTTATTTCACATAACACTACTGCTGAACAAAGGTCTCCTCCAAAGATTTCCAGATCGTACTTATTGAAAGCGGCCTGGTACATAGCACATTACATCATATTTAATATCAGAATTAAGTATGTAAAAACTAGTTTTAATTTAGATTCATGCTTGAGTGTCCTAAGCTTCCTTTCATTTCCTTCTTCATATTTTCGGCTATTGTTCAGTAACGCCTGTCTTCTTTGTGCCACATTATTATCCGTGTATGGTCTGAGGTCTGACATATTGCATAGCATTTATCTTTAATGTATTTTCATTTGTATAATGTTACATAAACAAGTTAAATTACGACCTTTAAATCGAGAACTGCGTGTGAGTCGTGACCCAGTGATGTCACTTTCAATTTAATGCAATCATTCTTTGAAGCTTCGATTAAAGTATTTCTACTTTTCGAATGACTTCCAAAAAGGAGATGGTAGAAGGTAGGTCCTCAATTTGTCAGTTTTTATATGTATGTTACGTGATATCTCCGCCGAATGTAGACCGTTTTCAAAATTCTTTTTGTTTTTGATAAAGTTTATTTCAAGGGTCCCATATAAATTTGGTCACGCTCGGATTTGAAGTCGGTCCGTTAAGTTTTTAAACTTGTGATTATGTGTGCTCATTTTGTATTACTGTATAACTACACGTAATGATATTATGTTAAGCTATAATGATCTTATGTCCTAATCCATTGTTTTGTGATTGTACAGATATTTAGACAGCTACACTCCCCTGCCCAAATTTTCTTTAAAAAAAAAATGTATTATGGTTTCTGTGATAAAAGTCCTTTCCATGATAAAGTAGTCTACGTTAATCAGGGATAGTGTGACTTTTGAATATGGCGATTATTTTCAAATTCAGCTTAGTAGTTATAGAGATCAGCGTTGTCAAACTAACTTTTCTACTTTATAATATTAAAAGACATAAGCTCACGCCTGTATCCTCGAAGGGGTAGGCCGAGGCTTACTAGTGAACAAGAACACCGACATTTCGCCGAGGGGCAAGCCTATCGCTATATTGGGCAGACTCCGGGCGAATATTGAAAAAAAATCACTTTGCCCGACCCGGGGGTCGAATCCGAGAATTCAGGACGGTAGTCGTACCGAAATATAACCATGCCACCGAGACAGTTGTAGTATAAGTCTGCCTCGGTACTTGTATTGTATCATATGTTACATATATGTTGGTAATATTTATAGTTTAATTCATGGGGCATCGTAAACAACGGCATTGTCGAATAGTTCAGGTGACTACAAAAACATAGTTTCGTCTACTTCGCACAAGTTCAATTAATTATAATATATTTGAATTGTAAATCATAATACATACCTATCTTATTAAATATATGTACCGTAGCCTTTGACCTTAGCTGACAGGACACGACATCAAATTGCTATTAACATGACTTGTAACGCGAATATAGACGATTTAAATATTATGTAAAAGATGCAAAAAATACAGAACAGAGATATAATGATTAAAATACTTGTCAAACACCTGTTAAAAACTCTTCGTCTTCCTAGTCATAAAATCTTATGTCTAGGGAGTTGAACGGTTTTTTAGTCTTCCTAGTCATAAAGTCTTATGACTAGGGAGACGAACGGTTTTTAATAGGTGTTTGACAAGTATTTTAATCTATTTTGTCTCTATTCTGTATAAAATTGAATCCTGTAGCCCGAGCACGAAAAACGAATGTAAATGTAAACTCGCTGCGCACTGATGACATTTGATTAATATTTCATACAAATTTCATAGACGCGCATCGAGCACGAATACATTTACGGATGTCAGAAATTTTCCTGCTCGGGCTGCAGGTCACACTCTGTGGTATAAAACCGGTCAAGCCAGCCCGTTCGTGCTATAGACTATACTGTCTACAGCGTAGGTCTACTACTCAAAAAATGATTTTTCATAGTATTTATTGCACAAAACAATTCAAGAATAGCAAACTATTAGTAGGTCACCAAAACCGTTACGTGCTACTAAGTAATTTTAACAAAAGTCGGATGTGATATTATCCAGGTCCTGTTGGTGTAAATCTGGCGTCAGGGTCGACAGCCCACTTAGACGGACATAGGGTGTCTATACTTACTACTGATATTGACAGGACAACTATTTTTCTCGTCGGTATATTGTAACTAATGAAAAATTAACTATGATATTTTTTACAGATGTCCCCCCCTTTGAAGTTATTTGACGTAAAAAAGAAAGGGAGACAATAGTTTTAAGTCAATTACCACTAAATATATTTATAGAGGACATGTCATTAATTCTTATTAAGATTTAGGTTGGAATTTGGAGAAATTATAATTGTCCATAAAGAATTATGGTCAAAGTATTACAAACCAAAATATTATGTTGAGAAGTAAATTCGTCTATACGAGTAAGTCATACTAAACATATTGGGCCTTACTTATAAAAGCCTTTTTTGCTGAGCAAATGGTTAGGAATAACCTGTCACTGTTTTCCTTGCGTTACATTCTTTAAAAATGAAAGGGACAACTTATGGTATAAAGATAAGCAGCGCTTAAATATTTTTATAAGTAAGGGGCATTGAGAGTAATTTCAGCCTCCTACATTTATTTTGACAGCCTCCGTGGCGCAGTGGGGGAATAGCCGGCTGTAAAGGTACATATATTGTTTGGGTGTTGTGAGACTGTGTGTCTCGTATTTACACACACACAAGACTCGTATCTCAGTGCGAGGTCAGGATTATGTATATGAGTCTTAGATGTTATTTATTTATTCCAGCCCGAAAGATCTCAACAAAAAAATAAATTATATATATTTATATCCCGTGAAATCTATAATCATGGTGTTACTAAAGTTATTGTCAATGATTTGCGCAAGCGCGTTAATTGTTCTATTATTCGACAGAGCTCCGGATGTTGGTACACTTCGGACTTTTGTTCTTAAACCGATACGATAGACACCCTACTTACCGCATTTGTTTTGGATAATTGCGAATAAACAATGCCTAAAGATAGACTGTAAGTGAAGACACGTGTCATTGTTTATAGAAGGTGATGCAGCATTGCAGAATAGATTCCACTTTAGTTTTTATGGCCGGCTTCCTGCTTGACGTCAATCCCCTGTGTGGGATACAGTCCAGGGCAAATAATGTTTGAAAAACTGCCCCTGACTTTTGACACTCGATTGGATTTTGACTACGATTCGTTTTCATTTCATCATCATCATCATCATCAGCCACAGGACATCCACTGCTGAACATAGCCCTCCCCCAAAGATTTCCAGATCGACCTGTTGGAAGTGGCCTGCGGCCTGAGCAGGAAAATTTCTGACAACCGTAAATGTATTTCAGCTCGATGCGCGTCTATGAAATTTGTATGAAATATTAACCAAACGTCATCAGTGCGCAGCGAACTCGAATACATTTACATTTACATTAGTTTTTCGTGCTCGGGCTACTGAATCCAGCGACTTCCTGCAAGACGTCTCGTAGGACGTCCAGCTACAAGGTGGACCGACGACCTGATAAAGGTCGTTTTCATATATTGACTTAAAATTATAACAGAAACCGAATACCGAAACCGAAATATTATGAAACCGAATAGTGGTTGCAATCGAATCGAGTATCAAAAGTTACCCTACAGTTTTGCTGCGACCTCAGAGTTGAATTTAGGTACATCCCGGCCCACAATATTCAATATATTCAACCACTAAACCAAAGAGACGTCAGAACCACTCTATTATAGTGTAACACAGGCCTCATCATTTGAAATATTAACAACGATAATTTGCAGCGAAAATTACAGCATTTAAGTAAACTGTGGTTAATATTAGCTAGCAGCAAAAAGTGTGGATTACCTCTATAGTATAATTACATTTAATATGTTATTATCATATTCGTCTTTGCCTTGATGGCGTAGTGGTATTTCGACTATCGTCCTGAGGTCTCGGTTTCGATCCGGGTCGGACAAAGTGATATTGGAATTTTTCAATTTCGATCCGTAGTCTGAAATTTCTGCTCGATGTTGCGATTGGCTCGCCCCCTATCATATCTGAGACGGAACTAAGCTCGGTGAAATGTTCGTGTTCAAGTTCTCTAGTACGCCTCTGCCTTCCCCCACGCCTCTTCGGGGATACAGGCGTGAGATTATTTATATATGTGTGTATCTTAACATCATATTCAGTTGTGATTCGTCGTAGATAATAATAAGGATTACGGAAACATGTTAAAACGTGCTGTTTGAAAATAAATAAGGTTGTATGAGGTTCCTAGTGCTAATTGATTTGTAGACATAATATTATGTAATATTACCATTGCTGTTACTAAAATGGGCAAATGTACAACTGTGAAACTATTCTACCCATACAAACACGTACTTCTTTAACCACAGAACAAAAAACCAACTGGAAATGCGAAGGGTCAAAGGTATGGGAACAGCGGCTCGAGCAGGAAAATTTCTGACAATCTTAAATGTATTCGAGCTCGATGAACGTCTATGAAATTTGTATGAAATATTAACTAATTGTCATCAGTACATAGCGAGCTCGAATACTTTTACGATTGTCAGAAATTTTCCTGTGCGAGCTGCAATTTAGCAGGCTCATAGATAAGCTTGTTCAAATATACTTGTCATCTTTTTAATATGGTATAGATTCTACTCGGTTTTTGACCGACTTCCAAAAAGGAGAAGGTCCTCAATTCGTCTGTATTTTTTTTATGTATGTTAAGCGATATCTCCGCCAAATGTGGACCGATTTTCTAAATTCGTTTTGTATTCTATAGAGCTTATTTCAAGGGTGGTCCCATAATAAATTTGGTCACGATCGGAGTTGAAAACGGTCTGTTAAGTTTTTAAACTTGTGATTATCTCTAAATCAGGAGTTTGTCAACACAAATTGATGGTGGGTGGCGTACATTATAATAATTCGCTAGGCAAGAAAATATTGCATTATCAATTTAAAAAATCACAACCCACATCATTCAGACAAGGTAATCGCCCACTAAACATGGATGTGTAATAATAAATAAACATATTTTTAACAATTGAAACATGTGTGTTTGAGATCATCCAGTAAATAATATAAAATTTGATTAGATCAGGATTAAGACAAGATTTATGTTTATTTTTTGAGTCGGGTTTCTCATTTAACCCGTCGGAGGCGGTACATATATATGTTACATAAGCGTATGGGCCACCGGAGGCCGAGCCGCCCGTGACTATCTACAACGGAGAAGGTGCTACGGACGGACGGACTAAATACCGATCGGCATTCAAGATTTTTTTTTATTCGGAAGAGTTCACAATAAGGGTGGCCCATATAAATTGGTTAAGATCTGATGAAGCAGTAAGTAAACTCCTTAACAAATAACACCACAGACAATATGATTCATTCTGTATGCATACAACATTTGCACCTAACATTAAAAAATCATTACAATTACAAAGACTGCCTCGGTGGCGTGGTTGTATTTCGGTACGACTACCGTCCTGAGTTCTCGAGTTCGATCCCCGGGTCGCGCAAAATAACAGTGGATTTTTCCATATCAGCCCGGAGTCTGGAATTTGTGCCTGATATGGCGATAGGCTCGCCCCTTATCATACCTGGGACGGAACTAAGCTCGGCGAAATGTGGGTGTACTAGTTGGCTAGTGCACCTCTGCCTACCCCTTTGAGGATACAGGCGTGAGCTTATGTTATGTTATGTTTCTTTAAGCAATATAAAAACTGACGACGCTACATTACACATACCTTGTGTGTCTATCGAAGTTAATTAGTTAAGAATGCGGCACGGATAATAGTTCGATACACTTGGGTGGTTTTCACACGGATGTACTCATCTTTAAACGAGCAAATCATTTCAAGAATCGGATTTGCATTTATGTAGTGTATTAAATTTAAATCAAGGTTATCGACAAACACTGTGCTTCCTCTCCTTTTTTGTCTCATTCATACATCTATGAGTTTATTTCATAAATATACCAAGGACCAAGGAATTGTTTTTATTACATCCATGTCTGATTTTTATGTTACATGAATAAATAATCTACATAATAATAATGTAATTATATCTACAGATGCATTTCGCAGGAAGTCGTTGGATGCAGGCCGTTTCCAACAGGTCAATCTAGAAATCTTTAGGGGAGGCCTATGTCCAGCAGTGGACGTCCTATGGCTGATGATGATGATGATGATGATGCATTACTTATTATACTTTATTACTTATAGTTTGATACTATTTCAAGAGACATCACGTTGATACATATCGTCGCTCGAAAGCATACTTTTCGTATCTCGAAAAAAGTCAAATACGACTTATATATATCATTGAAAAGAGAAAAAAATACTGCATCTTATAAACTCCTTCTTTTTTCTTATATTTTAAAAAAGAACTTTGATACGACATTGAAAAAACTACTTAAAAAAACAAACTTCATAACGTAAACAGTAAAAATTGGTCACTTTCAACATTTAACAGGTACGCCTAAATCGCTTCCAGTATTTTCTCAAGACATCCAACATACGATGTAAAACGTATTTAACTAGTTGAACATAGTTACGACGTTGGTTTCATATTAATTCAGTGTGATTTGATGGCCCATGGAACTCACCTCAGAGATACAACGCTTTTGGATCCTTAGGATTAAAATTTGATTGCTGTATCTCATCAAAAGTCGTTGATAAACTAACTTTAGAACTATTTAACCTATAGTAAAATATTAGTTTTAATTCAAAGAATATACATTCCAATTATTGCATAAATATTTCTTTTGGTTTAAAAGTTATACATTTTTTAAATAGCTTTTTGGCTCTCCTGTAAAGTTGGATTTTTCGAATATGCTTTCGACCGTCGATTTGTATACTACTAGCCCCGATGATTCTCGTATCCAAATGCACTTGTGGGATTAAAAACCTGTCCTTTACACAGAACGTTATCATTTTGGCTAACCAAGTTTGGATGCACACTCCCTTTATAATTATGATTGTTTCATGTTCATCACCCATCCTATGTAATACATTCTTTCTTTACACTTACCCTAATATGACTGAGGCGGCACAACATAGGTTTAAGAATTAGACTTATTTTTAATAACGGCCTGGTTGACGTCAAACCCTTCTGATGAAATCTAGCATGTAATTCGCGGAAATACCGGTTAGACCAATCTGGGATTTATACCCAGGACCTCCTCGTGTACAGTATACAGCATGCCAGTGGGCCAAATGTATGAAAATATGCATGAGTGTGGAACAAGCAAAAGAGGTGTGTCTGGAATCAAGATGGATCTGCATACCCCCATGGGATACAGGCGTGAGTGTATGTATGTATGTAGTAGACCAAGAATACAATGACCTTGAGATTAATTTGTTGAAACTTTCTTTACTACAAAATTAATTAGGCACTATTAAAGTTCAATGATACATCTAGTTAACAAGATTAATCTGCAAATCGTGATTACTCTTTACATGGGGGCGGAGTTAACCGCGGCTTCGTCTCAATTATACCATTTCGTAACTACTTAAGTTTTTTATATTTGAATGTTTAATGTCAGGATTAAAACAAACTAATATTTGAAGGATGGTTCACTTTTTAATTAATAACATAATAAGTGGGGATGTATAAATCGACCTAATATGAGAAAAGTCACAGCTTATACCATTTCGTGCCAGTACCTATATAATGGTAAAGTTTGGGCTATATACAATGTTGGCCAACTACAGGCAATGACAGTTGACAGTGTTGCAGGCAAAAATATATGTTTATGGTCCATAATCTCTGTATGTACTACTTGTTTTACACAAATAAAAACTTCATCTAAGTGATCAGTGGAATTTTCATTTTTGGCTCTAAGGCTAAGATTTATAGAGCGAACTTCGAAAATAAATTATCACTGAGTTCGTTTCTTTGACTCAAACTTAGTTGAAGTTCGCTCTATAGAGGTAGAACTCAGGCTGAGATCTATAGAGCGAACTTCGACTAAGTCTAAGTCAAAGTCACGAACTCAGGGTGGATTTGTAATTGTTAAATCGAACTTTGACTTAGTCCGAGTCATTTTTTCCAAGAAAAACAGATTGACAGACAGACTAAGCAAAGATTTTCTTGTAAAAAATGACTCGGACTTAGTGAAAATCCTCACTGAGTTCGTGACTTTGACTTAGACTTAGTCGAACTTCGCTCTATAGATCTCAGCCTAAGCCTTACTCTGCATATTTTTTATCAAAGTATGACAAAAATATGCCTAGCAGTGGACGAGTATAGGCTGACGATGACAAAATGGCTACACTACACGTAACCGCATTGAAAACATGATGAACTTGGTTTCAGAGGATTTTTACTATATTTATAAATCAATTATTGTGGCGTACAATACAGTAAATCTGTTACAACTAAGCAATTTATACCGAGAAATATTTTCTATATTTCTCAATAGTGTTTTCAGAATAATTTCTACTGCTGATTCTCTTCGGTATTTGTCACAGATGCAACATTTTAGCTAACACACTTCTTGTTAATTACAAAATAATATTTGAACGGAATTTAAAGTTAGTATTTCATTTGAAATTCGATTGATTGTTATGAAATTGATTTTTAGCAATTGAGAACCAAGGACTCTGAAATTCTTCAATAATACAAGACCAATATTAATTTTAATACGGAGCTTGCGGTGTATTTTTTTATTAAGTACCTGTTTTTAAACAAAATATTGTCAATTTCACAATGTAATACTGATATAATGTAATATTCTCTAGAGCTGTGTTTGTTAGTAAGTGATGTGGTTTAATGCACCGTATAATGTGGACAGCATAATGTGGAAACTTTTTAACCGGTGATCTTCGATGAGTTTTGCTTGGTGCGTTGGCTGGCTTTGTTCGGTGGAATCGCGGAGTGAAGGTCATCTGAGGGGCACCGCAATGGAAGGAATTACCGCCATAATCCCAGCAGGACCATGAGATCATCCACATCTGGGTCTCATGGTCATTGTGAAAACATAATTGCTCTATTTACCTTGACATTGGCTAAATTATCGCATATGCATGGAAGCCTTTATTTTTAAAAGAAGAAGAATAAAATAAAAATATATCATAGATTACCAACCATTCAAAAATGTTATTCAACATAATATACATTTAGATAACGCCATTAGAACAAACGATAGGAATTGTATAAAGTCGGTTAAATATTTAGCATAAAAACTATATTAGGTCAGCGATCGAATTATTCGGTAAATTGTCTCCTGTCATCGATAATTGTTATGCAAATAAGTTTGTCGCGGAGCGGCGCCGCCTAGTGCCGCGGCGCCGGTAGGTGGGCGTGGTGACCACTCTTGATAAATTGGTCAACGACTGCTACCTTATTTGGTCACGAGGTTTGGTTACTAGGTGTCGTCTTCATTTACTCTAATTAAAATGTATTCGATATTTATATGTGGGATTTTATTTGGGCTGAAGGATCCTTAATCTTTATGAACATAATAATATGAACCCGTAAGGCGCTCGCGTCAAGTTAACGAAATTAAGACGGTAACCACCACAGTAACAGCTTAACATTACTTGGGCGTCTTATCTTCACGAAAAACATCCAAGTGCATGCAGTCTCTTGACCATACGCAGTACAGGGTTCCGAAATAGATTTTTATAAATTCATAATATTTTTGAATGACCTATCCGTCGATACTCCACACCATGGGATAGTATAGAAAAAATAAAATTGGTCCTCATTTTACGGGAAGGCGAAGTTTCATTAAAAAAAAATGTCAATGTTTTATTTTGCAACTTTTTCGGAATTTTTGATATGTGTATTAATGCCAAATTACAGCTTTTTACTCACAAAAATAATTACAAATAGTATTTGCGATAAACTGCACTCAGTCAAGCAGATAGACTGACAGACAGACAGACGGACATTTAGGCCATTTGGCTTCGGAACCCTAAAATTACACCAGTGCATACTGAATGGACAATAATTCCAAGGTCACTCAGTTACCATCTTTGTATTGACATCTTATTTATCTAGCAATAGATCGCGTTCGAGTGTCTGACACTTGACACACGACTGGATGTCTAAGTGTCAACTGTCAACCCATGGAATTTTAGGTGGGGCTTACATCTTAAGCAGGAGTGGTGTCGCCGTATCGTGGGTACTATTACATGGTATACATATTACAATACAGTGCTGTTTGGTTAGTTCAGTCCAAAGACTTTTGTCACTCGAACTACGATTCGGTTTCATTTAGTGACTTAAAATTCTACCGAAATAGAGTTAAAAAGTGCACTAATGTCGCATTGGATTCGAGAACTTGTCATTTAGTAATTTTTAACGCGACATTAGTGCACTTTTTTATTTAAATTCAGTAGAATTTTAAGTCACTACATAAAATTGAATTTTTATCTAAATCGAGTCGAGTATCAAAATTTACCGTACAGGTTTCGAAAGAGTCTTACAACCAGTTCCAATAAAGAATCTCAGTTCGAATGTGCAGATAGATTACAAAAATTAGCCAATAAGAACACAGTTTGAACATGACTCCGTCAAATGACCTGATTTGATTGGTTCATAATCGCGTTCTATCTGCACTCTAAACTGAGATCGTTTATTGAAACCGGCCGTTAGGAGGATGGATCTCAATATATGTAGAGGCAAAAGGATAGACATTTTTAAAGGGAAGCCGATGCTAGTTCTTGTATATAATTAATACTTATTTAGTTTATAATACAACATTTGACAAACTAAGTAAGCCAGAGGAAGTATGGCATATGGAGTCTTCGCCATTTCGCACGGTGCAGCGCGGCGTGGCATGAATTATGATACCATTGGTTTATTTAATTTATAATTAACATAATTATTATTTAAAAGGTATATTAGAACTTCCATAAATAGTATGACTCAAAATTATAAAATTTTAGAGAACACAGAATGATGTTTTAAAAATACCCAGGTGAGTGTGACGAAAAACGAAGTTTGTGGTCACTGATTCAGATTTTGGTCAGATTAGGTTATCGGAAATCCTATAAATACTTATGCAATTAACAAGAACACTCATTTGTCATATAGACTATCACACACACTTTCAAGCATGTTGCAGAAAGGATTCGGAATATTTTTTACAACCGATTTTCTGCCTGACATCAGAGGGGGTGATCCATTACCGGGAACATTGTGTTAAAAAACATACGCCCGACCTGGAAATCGAACTCAAGACCTGATTCACAGTCGTATATTATGTTATAAATTACCATTAAACCAATGCGGCGGCTGTTTCCTCAAAAGAAATGTTATTACTATTTCTACCTGCTTTTATCCCACATTAATGTGGGGTCGGCGTAACACACTTTTTCAAGCATGTTGCAGAAATGCAGCCTCCGTGGCGTAGTGGAGGAGTAGCCGGCTGTGAAGCGAGAGCTCCGGGTTCGATTCCCGCATTGAGACAAATGTTTATGTGGCCCACAGATATTTGTTTCAAGTCTGGGTGTTGTGAGACCGAAAGTCTCTCATAGTCTCTGACACCCACGACACAGTTTATACCCAGTATGGGGTCAGGACTAGGTGTGTGACTGTTGGGTGTATTTATTATTATTATTAAATCGAACCCAGGTCCTCCTGGTGCACAGCCTATATATGCTGCCACTAGACTAAAGAAGACTCGAAAGAAATGTTATTCAAATATGATTTAATCAAAGAAAGATACATTTAACAACAGTTTTACTGTCTGGAGACAATCGTTCGTTATTTAATGTCATGGTAGCCTCGGTAGTGTAGTTGTATTTCGGTACGACTACCATCCTGAGGTTTTGGGTTCGATCCCTAGGTCGGGCAAAGTGATATTGGATTTTTTCATATCAGCCCGGAGTCTGTGTGCCCGATATGGCGATAGGCTCGCCTCCTATCACATCTGGGACGGAACCAAGCTCGGCGAAATGAGAGTGTACTAGTTCGCTAGCGCGCCTCTGCCTACCCCTTCGGGGATACAGGCGTAAGCTTATGTTAATGTCATGGTATTTGGATAAACTCGCTGTTTGGAATGTGGAATCTAAATTGTTAACACATAATCTATTATTATATCGCTATGTTATGATGTTACCTCCTACGCTTAGCCCAATTTATGTGTCAACTTTTGTTTTCTTTATGGCTATAAAAGTAAATTGTTCTCGAAGAATGTGCTTTAGTATTTGATATTTCCTTGAATTTTTTGCCTTTTTTCACACTTTTAGATATTTGATGACAACAAAGTCTTAGGTTAATTGTATTGGAATTAAAGATGATAATAAAATAGTAATAAATAGTCTAAAATAGTAAGATATTTAATGGAATATTTTAATCTCATGAACTTTATCGCTCCCTGGTTGGGATTTGGATGCATCAACGTCAAGTACCACGCATACATCTAGGGGCAGTGTAAATTCTGGAACCCAGAGGTCTTAGGATGGATCTCCAGGTCAGGCGGGTGTGAAACGAAGCCGAATCCTTTCTGCAGCATTTTTAAAAAAGTGTTTTGCGCAGACTTCGACCCCACATTTTTAGCTCATTCTGTAAAGACAATCCTACAGCGTGCAGCTCTACGACGCTTCAACATCATGCACTCAAAATATAACAATAGCATAAATTAATTTATTTGGTTGTGCTTCATTAAAAGCATCGTTATTCGTTAGTCGTCTCCTTGTTCTAGTAGCAATATATGGGCTGTAGACTGGCAGGTCCTGGGTTCGATTCCCAGGTCGGGCAAAGCAAATTTTCTCATTTATTTTGCCCGGGACTTCAGTCCCAAGAGATTCATCCCTCAGAGCGGGTTGACGGCAGGCAGGCAGCCGGTAGTAAAAAGCAAGCCAAATCTATTCTGCAACATGATTGAAAAAGTGTGTTGCGCCGACCCCACATTAAGGTGGGATAAGGGCAGGTAGAAAAAACGAAAGCTACATTAAAAGCGAAGATAAATAATACAAACAAATATTGGTGATTTCACAATAGAGCTGTTATCCGCATGCTGTCTATTGTCGAACACACGAATGCATACCTACATCTTGAGCGCGCCATCAATCAAACGAGATCGTTATCGATTGTTTAAATGATTTATAATCGATTACACGGCACCATTTATATGTTATCTATTGATCGATATTCATCTTATTGTGGTGTTGATTTTATTGTTATGTCTTATTGTGTAATATTGACCTAGATTTTTTTAGAAAATATATTTTAATGTCAACAATTACACTTAATAATAAGTATTATTTTCAAAACCAGGAAAATAAGGAAGAACTATTACATTAATTGATCACGTATTCTTATGAAGATAATTATTTTATGTTATTTTTGTAATTCTAGAAAAATATATTTTTCTTCCTTCTACTCAAAATGCTATTAAACATGAACATTATGGGCCTTACTTATAAAAATAGTTTAGCTGAGCAAATGGCTAAGAATAGGCTGTTACTTTTTTCCTTGTGTCACATCGTTTCAAAATAAAAGTGACAGGCTATTCTTAGTCATTTGCTCAGATAAACTGTTTATAAGTAAGGCCCAATATTAAAATTATTTGTAAGTTACCTAATAATTATTAGTTTGTTTTATAATATACCATAATTACCTCTATGTAATTACTAACCCCCTAGCTACTAATTACTAACTTAGCCTATTATACTTAGCACATACATAATTCGCCAAGCTTATTCTGTCCTTTCATGTGATTGGGGGGGTTTATACCCGTACCTGCAAGAATATTATGTAATTTTTTTGGGTTTAATAATAGGGAACTTGCATGTAATTTTCTTTTTAGTTTATTGTTAAGAACTAGGTCTCGAATAAACACACCAGAAAAAAAACATTAAAATATGCACAAATCATTTAATTATCGCAAGTCAAAATATGACTCACAAAACCCCGCGCCAAAAAAGGAAGTGACCTCACCGCGTAAAAATTGCTTTTTGTTGACATCTCAGTTGACACTGACGGCTACAATGACGTTTGAACATTGCCTACAATGACGTTTGAACCGCTATAATTGCCTATCGTTTGAAATTTCCCCATACCGAACAAAAATTTTCCCAAAAGCTGTTTGATTAAATAACGAAGTAAAAATAAGTTGCACTCTTGAATATTGAGCGGAGCGATGGGAAAATTACACGAAGAAAAGAATTTGGAAAGAGGAGGACTTTCGAATACTTATTCATCAATCACCATACTAAACATAACAACTGTTTTCCGCAAAATCGGGAAAAATACCCCAACCTAGAAATACTGCCTAATGCAACGACGTCACTTGGGTTTTGCAATAACGTTCCATTATACGTCATTTCTAATTAAGATATTTTGTAAAATATCAAGTATTTTATCCTACAAATTTCATCATAGCACATTTCAAGG
The DNA here is from genome assembly GCA_036417725.1 of Clanis bilineata. Lineage (NCBI taxonomy): Eukaryota > Metazoa > Arthropoda > Insecta > Lepidoptera > Sphingidae > Clanis > Clanis bilineata. Next base: position 795,238 of record CM071159.1, read on the forward strand.
TTTTGTTTATTGATTTATCAACACAATTGCTCGTTATAATTTTCGTGCAAGTTCCCCATTTTCACATTTTGATTATCCAACATCAAATTTGAACTTAGTGCCTTCGTGATTTTGAATCTAAGTGCGTTGCCTCTGAACAAATGAAGCGGTATTTATTTATTTGTTAAGAAGTTCAACAGTTTATTTGGATCACAGTGAGAGTGTAAGCGAGTCGCCTTGACACGTGCCTCGGATTTGCATTAATTGCGACTAATGATCTTTTTGTTTCGTCGTTTTTGCTTTCAGTATTACCAAATCGAAAATTAGGAAATAGATATTTTATGCTCTAATTTGTTCCCCTTGTCCAAAGATTATTTTAAAGCGATTTTTGTACGCAATTATGACTTACAATAATCGAAGTGTATCAAGGTTGCTCCATTATCTGAAATACTTGCGCACACGCAAGCACGCACTACTGTCGGGCAATTGCACTTCCGGCTTCCGATATTGTTGTGTATTGATATGTAATAACAGCTCCTTAACATGTTTAAAACCAGTCCAGTAAATACGAAGAGCCATGTTACTCAATGAACCAGTTTTATCAGACCGGCAAAAAGAAATGGTTCCTAATTCGTTTAACTTTTACGTATGCGTCGTCAAATTTTGTTCTATTTTTGCCACTTTCACGCTTGTTAACCCCTTTTCACAGAATAACGTGTAACGTGTAGGTTAAGGAATTTATCTAACAATAGGTGGATAATGTTGTTAGTAACATAATAAGTAAGATTATTTTCACTATGTAATGTTATTGCTTGTAATACATCATTATGTTACTGTTTGTTGTCCCGAAATAAAATAAATAAATAAATAAGTATGTATGATTTTGGATCTATTTTAATATATTATTTTTTTTTTTTTTTTTTTTTTTTTATAGAAGAGGGGGCAAACGAGCAAGTGGGTCACCTGATGTTAAGTGATCACCGCCGCCCATAAACATCCACAATACCAGGGGAATCATGGATGCGTTGCCGGCCTTTGAGGTAGATATAGGCTCTTATATTTATATTCAACTCAACCCAACGCACTCCAAAAATGTTGTCAAGAAGAGATGATATGGCCTGATGATACCTCTAGTCCCAACTAACCTCTACTCAGGTTTAGAAGTGGTTTGATTTACATTTTATATAGGTTAAGATAAAATTTTACAATTTATATCTATCTGTGATGTGTTTTTGTGTCGCCTCCTTGGTCTAGTGGCAGCATGTATCTGTGGACCGGGAGGTCCTGGGTTCGATTCCCAGGTCAGGCAAAGCAAATCTTCTAATTTAATTTGCCCGGGACTAGATCCCTCATAGGGGGTTGACGACAGGCGGCCGGTCGTAAAAACTAAGCAAAATCCATTCTGAAACATGCTTGAAAAAGTGTGTTGCGCCGGCCCTACATTAATGTTGGATAGGGGCAGGTAGAAACGAAAATTGGTTGAGACAAAATTTTACAATTTATATCCATGAGTGAAGTGTTTTTACATAAATTTCAATTAAGAGATCGAATTATCAGAAAAATTCACACTTGGGACTAGGCGTAGGAACATACTGCAGTAAGGCCCGTTTAAAGCATTTATCTAGTTTTTACAAACAAAAATCTTGTCTTGATACCTGAGTATTGTTCTTTAGTACCGGCCCAAATGTTTCATTAAATATTCGCTACGAGTATATTAGTGACGTGCTCAGTGCTCTTGACCACGTTGAAGGCGTGTCATTTAATTGTCACGCGTGTTATGTCACACGCGGAATGTGATGTTTCATACGGAAGATTCTAATAACATAGCTCAGCAAAATCTATCCGTTTATCAAAGGCACCAATTTTTTTTTTAAATATTGATATTAATATATATGAAAAAATCATAGATTTTTTTATCATGCAATGGTTTAAAAACGACTAATTCGACCTATCCAAAGAATAAAGTTACATATGATAATGAATCGAAATTGCTTTCTTATTTTTCTGAGCTTATTTATTGCCCTGTATATTTAACTAGTGAATATTTTTTTGAGCTATGTCATAATTTAACTTGTTATTATGTCATAAATTTAAAAAAATACTAGTATTAGTTAAATATATAGGTTAATTTAAGCTCAGAAAAATATAAAAGCAATTTCGATTAATTATCATATGTAACTTTATTCTTTGGATAGGTCGAATTATTCTTGAGAAAACAATAATAATGGTGATGTTTATGATAATTATGATATATATATATATATAATGATTATGTTTAAAAAAAAAATCCTTTTAGGAACTGTATTATTTTTAGAATAAAATAAAATAGTACTGCTGCAAATTTCGCGACACGCAGAGTTACGTTTGCTAAGCTTTAGTGTTTGCACTTCAAATGACACCATAATCTCCTGACATTTGGGGGTATTATGTGTGAATTAGTGTCATACGGAAGATCTGCATTGACAGCCATATTCTTTTGTTTTGAAATCACGTCCTCATTGTCATCATGAGGAGTCATTTGTTCGCCGATACTTCCACGTTCGAATGGATTTGCTGTATTAGACATAAAAGTCATAAAATAAATAAATACACGGAACAGTTACACACCTATTCCTGACTCCACACTAGGTATATAACCTGTATCGTGGGTTAAACTTTCGGTAAGAGTTTCGGAAGAGACTTTCGGTCTCACAACACCCAGACTTGATACAAATCTTTGTGGGCCACACAAACATTTGCGGGAATCGAACCCGCGCGGCGGTCCCTTGCTTTAAAGCCGGCTAATCTCCCACTGTGCCACGGAGGCTGTCAAGTCATATTTTGACATTGAACGTACAATATTTTAGTATAAAGGCAAGCGTCCACCGGTGGCCGAGCCGCCCATCACTTTTTAGAGCGTCATTTTTCAGTAATCGTGTTTTAGTTTTTGAACTTATTTCGCTATCAATAATAAAAAGATTAATTCCATTGAATTGTATTATGCTACAAATGGAATCGTTTATTTAAATTATTGGTTCATCTGCTATGACATTATTAATATTATACATATTATATAATTTAAATGTCATACTGTCACAGATATAAAAATGTCAAACAGTTCACATGATATAGTAAAATATTGCAATTTGGCCAACAGGAAACCATCAAAATATAGATTTCCGCTTATTTAATATAATATTTTCGATTAAAACAATAAAATTAAATGCATTTGATTTTATTATGTTTAATGATAGCATTGTATAACGAAAAAAGCTTTTTAAAACAGTTGAGTAACATATTTAGAACAATTTGGCCATTACGGTTCGAAATAATGATGCGAATAATCGATTTATTAAATCGAGAAGCGTTATGTAGTACGTTCAAGGACGCGACGGGATGCCGAGTGGGGTAAGGGGCATCTCTAGCCGGGTCGCCGCGTGGCCAAATGTCAACCAGTCTTGTTCGAAACACAACAGAGCGTGCGCGCGCGATTCAAACAATACGCCGACACATCGAATCAGAATTTAAAAATCGAACTCTTTAAGTGACATTGCCAGTGATTTTATACTCTTTTATATCGATTCCAAATTGAAGGTGTCTTAATGAATCGATATTATATTTTTCTTAATGAATAAATAGTTTTATAACACACAAAGTACTTTTATTAGAGCAAACACTTCGCCTAAAACGTAACCTCAGTGAGATATGTCAGTCTGATAACAAAACTCTAGGAACAGTGAGTGTCAAAGCTGCAGATATGGGTTACAGAGACGTTTTGTTAGTGTGTGCCACAGTTCTGTATTTGTATTCGTTTGTAGTCGCCATACAGGTGAGTTTTCGCATTTTGACACATTAATTTACATAACTGAATAATTTAACGATTAATTATTTGACGATATAATCGATGCGAAACGAAACGCTTATATTTAGACTTCAACGCGCGCGTTGTTTAGGGTAAAAATAAAATGTTGATAGTTTATGAATATTTTTAAGAGTTCAGTAATTGTTTTAATTATAAATATTCGAAATATCTAGGGATAGAAAAGAGTAATTATAATAATAGTAATTATAATGTTTACCTACTTAATTATTAAAATTCCTTAGTATTACGTATTGTTATTATGTTATTTAATAATTTAAATGTTTTATTATTTTTAACAAACTTTTACAGATATATCAATTAATTTGTGCACGTGGTATGTTTGTATTTTTATTACCTACTAATAAATTCATGAATGAATGCCGAGTGCTGCTGATCTGTTACTCGAATATAATTGGACTGTGTTGTGCAGAAATGATCCAACCCACATTTTTTATTGATGCAAACATGAATCTAAAGTCTAAGCCATTATAGACCATATTGATGTAAAAAATAAATGTGGCTTAGATCATTTCTGCACAACACGGTCCAATTCATATCCACATTATATGCACACTCACGCACACACAGCAATACGTGCACAAATAGTTTGAATTATCTTTAATTATTAGCGATACATAATTGTGTTTTCTAAAATATTCCATAAACTTGTAGTAAATAATACCAAAATGAAGATGGTGACTACAATATTATTTTTCAGATTTTTTTCATCATTATCTGTGTAAATAAATCATTGCATAATGATCATAAACTCATATATCATTAAAAACAACGATGGTACAGGGGAATCAAAAAGCTAAATCCAGAACATGCGAATCTTGATTGTGTAAATAGTTACCCTGGCTTTCATCTTATATTTTCAAAGCTTCATGAACTGTAAATATATTCGTTATACATATTTTTCATTAAAATAGGTTGAGGCTCCATAAAAATATACAAAAACATTGCGGTCTTTCGTATATAATTTTAAAATTATGCTTAAGTTACGGGGTTTTGTCTTGTCATCTCAAACTTTTTGACAAAAATTATCACAAGTCTACAGAACGACATCAAAATTTATCAGATCGTGACCATTCACGATTTATATGGTACTACCCATGGAATAAGCTCTATCGAACCCAAAAATTATCTTGAAAATCGGACATTTCGTCTAGAATCATGTAAAATACATAAAAAATACAGACGAATTAAGGACCTTCTCCTTTTTTGAAGTCGGTCGAAAAATATGTTATCCAGTACATAAAGTCTAAGGGGCATACCATCCCTACTCAAAACAAATGTCTGTGGTGCAGTGCTAATAAAGATATGTCAACGCGAGAATCGAACCGGGAAGAGGGCTCGTAGATTAGGTACTATTAGACTTCTACGCCAGGGAAGCTGTCGGACATTGAACAAAAAAACAAGTCTTTGTATTCTGAAACAATTTGCGAGTTATGGGTGTTCTTATTCTCTAGTTCGCTGCCTACGCCTTCGGGGATACAGGCGTGAACTTATGTACTTATGTATGTATGTTAATTGTATTCAATAATAACGCCCGAATGGTAAAACGCTGCTCAACTTTAACGGCTTCTTACATTGATTTTCGCCATACAATTTTGACAGATAAGGCGGCCTTAAACGACATAGGGAGACCTTAAGTGTATGAACATTCGGCGGTAAGGCTACTAGAGGCACTTATACTTGTAATGATTACCGGTGCTGGTGTGAATTGAAAGTGCATTATAGATCTACAGTCACAATTTACAAGACAAGCCGAATGACGATCCCAAACCGGTCGGAGGAAAGGTTACACCAAACACGCGTGACTCCTCATATAGCAGAGTATATTGTATAATTAATTCTTTTAATTACTTCATACATACGTAGTGTACATAATCAATTTCATATATTGAATGAACAAGCAGCGATAGCTCAGTTGGGAATGGTACGGACTGCCGAGACAAGTGTCGGAGGTTCGAGACCAACCCCAAAATGGAGCATACACCTTTGACTTTTCTATGTTAAGTGTATTTTCATTGTGAAATATCGCTTGCTATAACGGTGAAGGAAAACATCGTGAGGAAACCTGCATACCTGAGAATTTCTTTACAGGAATTTCGAAGGTGTGTGAAGTCTACAAACCCGCATTAGGCCAGCGTGGTAGACTAAGGCCTAACCCCTCTCATTAGTAGAGGAGGCCCGTGCCCAGCAGTGGGACAGTAATATTACAGGGCTAATATTATATTATTATTATTATTTTATTGAATGAACGGAAATAATGTAAGCAAAGCGCGTTATTTGCATTTTGGTTTTATCGTTAACATACTTGTGATTCTGTGAGTACTTATTGGTTTATATGTAATTATTTTAAGGGTGTTCTTTTCGCTGTTCGCCTCTGCCCACCTCTTTGGGCATACAGGTGTGAGCTTCTGAGCTAAATGAGTAAGGGCCAAAGTCTAATATTATTTTACTAAACGTACAGTATCAGACTGCCTCGGTAGCGTAGTTGTATTTGGGTACGACTACCATCCTGAGGTCTCGGGTTCAATCCCGGGTCGGGCAAAGTGGTATTGGATTTTTCCATATCAACCCGGAGTCTGGAATTTTCCCCGATATGGCGATAGGCTCGCCCCCTATCACATCTGGGACGGAATTAAGCTTGGCGAAACGTGGGTGTACTAGTTCGCTAGTGCGCCTCTGCCTACCCCTTCGGGGATACAGGCGTGAGCTTATGTATATTATAGTATCAAAAAACCCTCACAGTGTGACCACACCTAGGAAATCCAATCTCATGTCAGTTTGTCGGTGCCTTTTATCATTGCTAACTTGTATATTGTTGACGGCCGTCTGGACGATTAAGTTAACGCTCTCGATCCTAAACGTGATAAGAATAATTAAATTAATTTAGATTGTTTGAAGTTTGTTTGATGAATATGTTAATGATTTGTGCCATTTGAATACTAGTGAAGTTTGCATGCGCTTGTAGACCGGTATAGTAACAGGTGTATCAGATGTATTTAATTGTTACTAAATATTTAGTAAGATTATTACTTTGACCTTTATCAGGTCGTCTGTCTACCTTGTAGGTGGACGTCTTTTCTTTTCTTTTTCTTTCTTTTATTTTCTCTGGATGCAGGTCGCTTCCAAGAGGTTGAATTGGAAATCTTTGGGGGAGGCCTATGTTCAGCAATGGCTGATGATGATGATGAAGGGGTATGCACTATAACCGCAGACCAAGGGTCTACTGGCAATATATGGGGCTGTACACCGGGTGGCCCTCGGTTCCATTCCCGAGGCGGGTGTTCTCTAACACGAATTACCTGGGAACGGATCCCCAGGAGTTTGAAGCAGGTATACAACCAGTCGTAAAATAAGCTTAAGTAGCGAAATCCTTTCAGCAACTTGCTTAAAAAAATTGTGCTGCGACGACCCCATTTGAGAATTGATATGGCATAAGGGCAGTTGAAAAGAAAGATAAGAAAGTTATTGATATAGGCTACGCGGTATTTACAAGAAGAATTATCGCAAGTCAACCACTGTACGTGAATTGTTGGGCTCACTGGTTTTACATCCCTACGTCAGTCCGACTGAGAGTTGAAAATTGACATCACCATACTGACTCGTCACAGTATCAAAATCTGTAGCAGAGAGGAAATCAGTAGGATACGAGTCTTCTTCTCCGTGCCTCTTACCAGCGGCCTGAGCAGGAAAATTTCTGACAACCGTAAATGAATTTCAGCTCGATGCGCGTCTATGAAATTTGTATGAAATATTAACCAAACGTCATCAGTGCGCAGCGAACTCGAATACATTTACATTAGTTTTTCGTGCTCGGGCTACAGATCATTTTGGTTCGACCTCTGAATATGTTTTAGCCACTCCGCTCTGTCATTTACTTCGGCTGGAATTAAACGTGTTTGCGGTCTTTGTGGTCACGGGTTGGGAAACCAAGTCGTGATAGAATCCGTAAAAATCGTTTTATTTCAGTTTATTATCCATCAAGACTGGTGCACTAGGCAACATACGTCGTGTGCCACAATTATGAAGCCATGCATAGACATATTGCATTACTATAACTAGTATATTAGCATTCGCCATTGCGAAGGCTGTGAAATTGTTTCAGAAGTGGGCGGAATCAGCTGGCCCCCTACAATTCGTGCCTAAACGCTGTGGCGTAACCTTCCTCCTTATAAACAGCATACTTAACAGCTTTTCTGCTCTATTGCACCTTCTAAGTATCAACTTCATTCAGGTTATGTGGTAAAATCAATCCTTTCTAAATTATGATGTTGTATCCAAAATAAACGCGAACGTCCCATTTAATGTTAGGGTTTAGGGAGCAATGAATTTATTCCCAGGAATTTTCTGTTAGCCAAATTAACTTCAATGGGAAATATATAGTAGTATAACTATTAAATAAACACCTTCTCGTTCATCGCTGCTATAAAACTGCCCCTTTTATTTTCACATATGGTGTTATACTTCACTACCCGATTCTTCATCACTACATCACATATTTAGGGAGTTTGTTCAATGTAGGTATAGATGGGATAACGGCACGAAACTTGTGATACAAAAGTTGTGACCTCATTGTCATAAGTCAGTCAGTCGTTTGAAATATACGCTCGCAAGGTCATGCCAGAGTAATAATAATGATTTCTTAGGTTTACGTGAATGTTATTCATTGAAATTAAACTATTTTTACGGATTCTATCTCCGACGTGGTCGCGGGACAGACGAAGGAAGCAAAGCTTTCGAAACGTCGGGCATAAAAATTAAAAATTAAAACCAAATCGTGATAGAATCCGTAAAAATAGTTTAATTCCAGAGTAATAATGTTTAGAAAATAAAATTGTCTTACGTTTTTCTTGAACAATCAGAGAAAATTCTAGTATGTTAATTGTAATAGGCGCCCTCGCATTGTAATAAGTGGTAGATGGTATAACAGACGTTTAAGATTTTTTTTATAGAAACTTGATTGATAGATCCAATGTAGGTCGAAAATATTTCACGTCTTAAGCCACTTGAGGAGAAGGGCGACTCTTTATTTATCTAGACCCCCCACTGATTATGTACCATTCAATGCATCACCACGTCGTCAGTTGACATGTTATTCACGCATGCGTGTTCAACTGTTACAGCTGTTGATGGATCTTGTCTCGTGTCAAGATATTGATCTATGATAGTTTGAAGTCTTAATAGTGAAATGTGGTATAGCGTTTATTTATTTATTTATTAAGCAAAACCACATCATATATATTAGAAACGTTACAATTTAGCTTAGTATATAGAAATACTAGCTGACCCGCGCAACTTCGTCTGCGTATGAGAGAGAGGGTTGAAAGAGTGAGTCGTAGGCACCTATAGCACAATAATTCTAAAAGAGGTAATGGGATGATCTACTTCAGCCGTCAGTCACCCCGTCTCTCACACCGTCAGTCACACCGTCTGTCAAACCGTCTGTCACCCCGTCTCTTACCCCGTCAGTCACACCCTCTGTCACACCGTCTGACACTTTGTCTGTCACCCAGTCGGTCACCCGTCTGTCACCACGTCCGTCACCCCGCCTGTCAAGTGACACCTGTAGACATCTGGCGGGGATAACTAATTAAATGACGATTGATCAGTTTTCGACCGGAGAGGAAAAATGATGAAATTACTAAAATGGCTATTAAAAAATAAGGGTTGATCGTAGAAGGGTGAAAATTGAGGATTGTATGTATTTTTGTATGTTGTATCATAAAAAAATAGAAATTAAAAATTTTGTCTAAAAAATAAAAAAAAATTTAGGGGTGGACTACCCCTAACATTTAGGGGGATGAAAAATAGATGTTGGCCGATTCTCATAGATACCGGATAAGCACAAAAAATTTCATCAAAATCGGTCAAGCCGTTTCGGAGGAGTATGGCAACGAAAACTGTGACACGAGAATTTTATATATTAGATAATATCGTCTGATATATATGAACACTTAAGGTTTGCATGACATTGTTTAAAATAGTGGCATAAAATATTAATAAACGTTATAAAAACTTATTAAATAGAACACAGTACAATATAGTATCATCATTATATACCTAGTTAAAGTAGCAAGATGTGAATTATTTATAGTGCAAATAATTCACATATTATCTATTTAAGAACTTCTTTTTATGTGTGTCCAGTTATGAAAATTATGCTTTTACCACTAATTTGTAATTTAGATCGCGGAGCACAAAAATACGCTGTTATAGGTTTGATGTTTCGGACGCTATTGAAAGCGTTGATGCGTTCGATGTATATTAGCTAGTAATTCTAATAGTAAAGAGTTTCAAATGGGTTCAAGTTTTTTGGTTCTTATGTATTTTATAGCAGTTACTGGCAAACGGGCAGGTGGGTCACCTAATGGTGGCCGAATAATGTACATTGTAAACTGCTCACACGACACTCACGATACCAAAATAATCATGAACGTTGTCAACCTTAAGGAAAGGAACAGAGATGGGGAAGGGAGAGGGAATTTGGACCACCTATATCAATCACAGAAGAAACAAAGAAAGAAAGATAGTAAAGAAAGAAAGATAGTAGAGAGAAAGAAAGAATGAATGAAAGAAACAAAGAAATAAAGTAATATTATTTAGCCAACATTTGAGACCAGCCGTAGAACGAAATACAACAACGAGTTCAAGTAGTTACACAAAAAAAATCTCATTCAGCAGCGCTTATCACATCAAAATTACGCGTAGCTATTGTTCAAATAAAGCCGAGTTCCCTGCACTAAAACATCACACAAAACGCCTACACAAAACATGTATTTTTTTATCTATGGCCCATTGTTCTACGAGCAGGAGACAGCTACAATCGTTATTTTGCGTATGTGTTTTTTTGCAATGTTTCGAGAAAAACAAGTGCAGAAGACGCGGCTTAAGAAAACAAATATTGTTTTTATGTACCATCAATATAATATACCCTAGATGCACAGTTCTTTGCAAATATCGTCCTAAAAAGTGGTCTCAGGAATACAACAAAGAAAAAGATCACAAGTTCTAATTAAATCAAACACAAATATAACCTTATGCACGTGTTAGGCTCAATTGCACCACTATTATTAACCTAGAGTTAGTCCTAACCGCAAGTTAAGTTACATGTCATTCATACATTTTCTGTCAATTTAGCTTGCGGTTAGGACTAACTCTAGGTTAATTATAGTGGTGCAATTGAGCCTTATAAAGTAGCTTTTTAAAGGAAATGATCAAGCGTTCTTAAATTTGAATTTTCAAATTTAGAATACTATCGGCGTCCAACTGTAGAGAAAAGGAGTGCTTAAGTACTTCTTTGCTGTCCCATTTTCCGAGCGTCAACTGTGCATCTAGGTAAATAATATATCGATGTTATGTACCTTGAATCCATTAAGCTTTCTATATTCGTATAAAAACATCATAAACAAGTCAAAATGATGAGTAAAGCAAAAAACTATAGATAAGTGACCAAGGGCAATTCGGTATGGTCATGGCAGGTGAACGCAATGATTCGGTATGAACGATCGACTTAATACAAAAAATAAAACATACAATCAGTAACATATTTATTCGAATCTTCGGCGGTTAATAACCTTAAACGGCCTTACCGAAGTATTGGTCGGAGTAATAGGGCACATAAGGAGATTAATAAATTGTTAGGTTGTACCTCTATGCTAGATAAAAAATAATATAAGACTTGACCTACTCAAAGTAAATACCTAACCGAATTAAGTCTTTATTTAAATACTGAAAGTCACGATGAAAGGTATTTGGATCGATGTTTAGAAATCCTCATCTTCATATATTAGTACACTAGCTTTTGCCCGCGGCTGTGCCCGCGTGAGAGTCTGTTCTGTCGTATAACGTATTTCCATTTTCACCCTCTTCATCATCATCATTATCAGCCACGTCCATTGCTGTACATAGGAGATGAATTTCCAAAAATCCTTTCTTAATGCTTGCCTACGTCATAAAAAGTAGCCGTTTGTATAATTCCACGTTCCTAGTTCCAATTGTTTCGGCTGTAGTCTGATACGACAGTTAATTAGTCAGTCAGTTTTTCCTGTTATATATGCAGAGGATAAATAGAAGAACACAAAACTTGGAACATACGAGAAATCCCATTCTCATAAGAAAAAAAAAAACGAAATAAAATAGCTGATATTCTAAAATGTTATTAAAAATAGCTAGAAATGCTTCCTTTTTTAAAATCAGCAAATAAGTAATATGAATCTCGTTTAGCAATAGATTTGTCGAAACTCATATACGTTGGCAATAATTTAATTCCCTCACAATGGGTAATTTGAGTCACGATTCGTTTCTTCATGATGGATTCGTTTCTTCATGATGTGAATATAAAAGTATTATTGGTTTCGAACTATGAAATTATTTTTAAATTTTGCAATTTCTTTATTTAATATTTAATGTTCCGGTTCAGAATTTTCGAAAGATAAAGGTGTTTCGATACATCCAAACATTCGTATATATAATATTAGTATACCTACATAATATACAATTTGAAATAGTATACAAGTATACCATCGAGTTTTTGTTATATATTTCGGTAGTAAATATAGAATTGTCAGTAAACACTTTTTCTAATATATTGGGCCACTATTTTGAAACTTATATTTAACTGTATCTTTCCATTTCTCATTCGTAATGTTGTAATTATAGTGAAATATCACCCGAACCAATTTCAAAAGGTCATTAGATAAGTGACAAAAATCATTAAACCGTAGTTTCGTACATTTCTCAATACTGCTATAAAAACAGTGAAGGAAATCGTGGACCATGTCTCTAACAGAATAATTATTTAAAAAACAAAAATATTTGGATACAATTCGTTTTAGCCGTTTAAGGCATTTATAAAAACTCAAACTAATTTGGTAAGTGGTCACCTAAGTAATTTTATCCTGGGAAAATATTTATAACTGGAGTAAATCCGCAAGTAACAGCTAGTCACTAATGTGACAAAATCATCTGAGGCCATCGATTGTGATCCAAATTAGATTGTGATGAAATGATACATTTTTAACACTAACAGCCATTCTATTCAGATCACATGACCTTACGAAACAATTCACAGCTCGACCGAATTACATAAAACTCATCACTAACTAACAGTAATCTAGATTCTACGACGCAATAAGATCTGGAATATAAATTATGTGATCAGAAGGCTACGAAACAAAATAATAAAAATAAAACAATACACTTTAGAAACACTGTTTGCCAATTGTTGAATTTGTTGACATAGTGATATATTAAGGTTATCAGTTTGCTTCCTTAGTTTTGTAACAAATTAAGATCATTTATGTTGTATTTACTCTATACAAAAACATCGGTCTTATTGTTATAAGCTACATTGACTCTGACAAAGATTTTCGTAGGTAGTACGATAAATATGCCTGTAATAGAAAACTGTAATAAACGTGGCCAGGTCATAAGATTCTTTGTTACATCTTTCTCTATGTAAAAGGGTGTTTAAGTTATAGAATCGATGAGGTTTTAAAAGGCAATGTAAACGGTTCTATTTAAAACACACACCAAAAATAGATATTTCGTACTGTATTTGACAATGCCACAAAGTAATAATTAATCTCGGTGAAGAATGGCTCATTGGAATCTTAGCCTATACCTTCGTGCATAAATATTGCAAATTTTTCATTTTTATTATTTTTTTTATTTTAGATACAATCCACATAGTGCATATTGTCAAGGTGCCTTTTAAAGTTGTAGGTGCAAATTGGCAATGTCATAACTAATCAAACAAGTTCATCTAGTATACAAGTGATGTCTCGGATAAGACGCAGATACATTTCCGTGGGATAGATATGCGTCATAATCCATCAGGCTTACATAAGTATTGCATATCTCGTTGAGTGGTAGAGCCACGCTGTAGACAATTACATCTACAGTACGAATCGGCCGGCTCGCTCAGTTTGATACCACTATCTCACAGAAAACCGACGTAAAGTGGCAGATTGCTGTCGCGTTTCGTTCGGTGAGTAAGATTTCCGATGGCCCAATTTCTTTCTTCCCTTTCTCAATCACTATTTCCGTCCTTTTAGATTGTCAACGCACCTATGATTCTTTAAGTCTTAGGTTTCTATAGGCGGTGGAGATCACTTACCATCAGGTGACCCATCTGCTCGTTTGCCAGTCTCTGCTATAAAAAATGCTGATATTGTGGAAGTGGTATTGTGTCTTTCTGTCCTCTTCCCCCCATCTGTCCTACACTTTCTCTGGACAGTTAACAGTTAAGCTGGTGTAGATCATTTAGTACTTCATCAAGCATTCGTATTCACCACCCACTAAGCTGTCCCAAGAAGGCCACCCTCACTTGTCACTGCTCGATCTTCTTTCATCCTCTCTAGGTAGCCGAGCTAACGAAGTTTGTGCGTTTTTATGTCGCCATTTATATTGGGCCCGGCTATCAACATTACACTTTTTCGTCCTCCGTCTGCCTCCAGTTGGAGGCAACAACAGGTGTTGTCCTCTCCGTTTACTGTATCCAGTATCTTTCATTATTTGCCTGAAGATAAAATTTTCCCATAGTTTATTACACTGTTACTAAACATAGTAACAGAAGAGGCCCTTCAAACGGTTTTGACACAGATTGCGAGATTAACAGCTTTGCAAATATCCACGTCAGAGTAGTGGGCGTTTGAAGTGACAATCATGTACGTGATAATTTGCTAATCTTTGGTAGGTCACTTATTACTCAAGGTTTTTAGATTAATATCTTTTGAAATATTATACTAGCTGTTGCTGGTGGTGCCGCCTCTGTGATAAAAGCCATTTCCTGTGATAATAATAATCAGCCTATGTCAGTGTTTGATGGATTGCAATTTCACCGTAATATACTGCTTTTAGCTAAGTTTGGTTTATAAGGTAGATTATTAAAGAAAATAATATTAAAGCATACGTCGTTACATATGACTAGCTCAAGGATTGGAATATACATATCGTCTTGTGTCCAAAGGGAGAGAAATGGAAAGCGTTGTATGATAAAAAATTTACATCCTAAGAAAATATACCCCTGATTTTCATATTATCCCTTATATCATTCATATTTATAAACATACATGTGTTTATGTATGTTTATAGACATATTTATGTACATTGTGAGGCAATTATAGAATTTATGTTCAATAATGCACAATATATTTTATTTCATTATATTATTGTAGACAACAAACACATAGTTTCTGCAGATGTTACGTGTCCTTTCATCGTCGATCTTATCAAATTCACAAGAAATATTTAGGTGTAACACGTAACCATTACGCAAGTCATGCTTCTTATCATGCATTCTCATGCAGTTCCAATGCTTTTTGCATCGCCATTCTATTGTCAGAGTCCTTAATGCATTTGCTGCTTAACATTACATCGAGTTTCGTTTTTCGATAAGATCATTGTTATAAAATTGACAGTTTATATCAGTCACATTAACCTAGCCAATATTAATTTTAATTTTATATTATAATTGCTATTGATGTCTTCTTTTGGCGTAAATCAATTGAAAATCTGCTATTCACAGTCATAAAGGCCAAAGGAATAGATTCTAAAGAAACATACAATGATAATACCTAATTCTATATATTTACCATAAGTAAAACAAAAAAAAAACAAACATTCAATAGAGCTTCAAAAATATCAAGCTAACAAAACAATGACATTCAAACTAAATTAATAAAAGCAAAAGTTATATAAAGATGACTGTCCTAAATAAAAGCAAAAGTTATATTAAGATGACCGTTTTATAAACATAATATCATTGTATTGATGAGACAGTAATGACTTTACAATAACAAAGAAGAATACGTGAAAAAACATGACATTTACATTATGAAGTCTTGGTATTTGAAGGTTGATGCACGACATGCTAGAATAGTGCAAAGAATTAGAATGTCGGATTTGTTTGTAAATGAGAAAATTAATGATGATATTTATATCAACAGTAAACATGGCTTTAGTCTATAAAGTCTAGATCTAAATAATAGTAGGGGAGCCCACGATGCTAAATGGGGATTTACTCGAGCGTCGTAGAGACCTATTGGGATGCAAAGCTTAGATGATATGAAGAAAAAAATGTTATATGATATATACCTTTACATCGGTGGGGGAAGCGGCTATAGATTTTTAAATATGTAAAAAAAAACTGTTGCATGGACATCCTCGAGCGCGTCAGATATTGATAGCATCAATGCCCTACGTATTTTTAATAATGTACGTATGTTAATCTGATCGTTTGCATGATGCGAGTGGTTGTATTTAAGGGTTGAAAATGAAAAAAAAAAAAAATTTATCGAGCGCGTCAGATTTTCTAACGGAGTGTTAAGTGCACCAAAAAAAAGCTCTCATTCACTTATCTGACGATTTCGATGGGACGCAAACTCGCGGCCATTTTCATAATGTGCAAAAAAAATTCGCCATTTTGAAATACTCAAGCGCGTCAGATTAAGATATATATGGTTCATCTTTATGTTCTAAACGTACTGTCTCATAATCTGACGATTATCTAGAGGGATTGGCCTGATCTGACAAAAAAAAATTAGAAAAACGGTTCACCTTAAAGGCCATCCCTGCAACTTCCCGCTAATTCCATTCTTGGGCTCTTAAAATTGTACTTATGACATTTTTGAGCTCAAAATATAATTTATGTGATATTTTGAGCTCGCTGAGTTCAAAGAAATAGAAATTTCATAGAACACTATTTTTGGAATTTTCAAACCGCAATAACTTTTGAATGGATCAACCGATTTTCACGCGGTTGGCGGCATTCGACGCAGTTTTATCATCCTCATAAGTAATTTTGCAATTTTAATTGATCGAACCACAAATTTCGGAGTAATCCCGAAAAAACCCTTTTTCGGGTTTCTTTCGTTCACGATATCTCTCGAACGAATCAACCGCTTTTGACCAGCTAGGTGGCGATCGACGTGGTTTTTCAAGCTCAAAGGCAGATTAGTTTTTGAAGTTGATCGATAAAGCCGGTTAAAAGTTATTCCAAAAAAACCACTTTCAAAATATATATTTTTTTTTAAATCATTGAACTTAATTAATTGAAAAGCTCAGGAAGCAGAAACCAGAGTGGGGACGGAGTGAGAGAGTAATAGATAGAGAAAGAGTGAGAGAGGAATAGAAGCGCGGAGAAAGAAATGTAGGCATCACGCAACTGCACGCATTTAACTTTATCGACGAATTTTTATTATTTCGGCTTGCGGAAATCGTCAGATTATATATTTTTCATTATTCTTGAATTATTTCCTTCAAAATAAAAAAAAATTTAGCTACGCTCGAGAATGTCGAGATGACGTTTTTTTTTTACAACTTTGTTGCCCTCCCCTTTTTTTACGTCACTCTCAAATTGTCAGATTAGTGGAATATACACTTTTTAGGATGTAATTAACTCACCCTACCTTAATCTGACGCGCTTGAGAATTTCTGATGGTCAATTTTTTTTTACTAATCTGATCCTGTATCCTTCACGGGCGGCCTTATATATGGGCCTCATGTTTTGTGGAGGTACTTAACCGGGTACAAGGTATCCCCCTGTATATTAATCTGTCGCGCTTTAGTAAATCCCGAAATCCCCGCTTGGGCTCCCCTACTATAATATTATGCCAGAATTATCTGGAATAGGTAATATTTATTTAAGTCTTGACAATTTTAAACTTTTTAGACTTCAAAGTTACCACCAATACGAAAAAAGCTGATATAAAAGTCTATTACAATTTCATCCGTTTTATTGTTACTCGTACTTTTATTCGAATTTCATTTCGTCGTTCGTATTATATTATTGTTTTATTATTTACTGATGTTTTGATTAATTTCCAGGATATACCAGTGACCACGGACCGCGCGGTAACTTTTAATTTGTTTTTAACTTTTGTACATAGTTTTCCAGCTTCAGTGCGTTCGCTTTCTTCTCTACTACGAGCTTTCGTTATAGGCTTTACAAGTCCAGACAAGATTGCAGAAATGTCAACAGCTTGCATAGCTTGAATACTGCATGTTATTATTCAAATTTATGGTTGTTGAAGTTTGTCCGAAATTCGTGTCTTAAACGAAAGCAGATAACAAATCATGCTTTTTAAAATAATCACTAAATATGGTAAGCAGTTAACGTCAAAAGGTAAAATGATTAATGAGAATAAAAGCTCCGCTTTGCATACGAGAGCGAGACATGTAAAAAAAAAGTTCGTCACGCGCCAAGGTGCGTTTTACATACAAGGAGGGGAGACTGTGGGACCTAAAAAAAAGGTCGTCCCGCGCTAAGCTACGCCTTACATACAACGAGGGAGACTGTGGGACCTAAACGTTAACGTTTCAACTAGTTATCCATTTTAAGCAAATAAGCCCACCTGTAGGTAAATTCTTACTTAGGAATATTATTCCGTTTTATAATGCAATTTTAATACCAATATATTTATAGATTACATTAGCTTCAGTTATATTGTTATTGCTTTTGTATTTATGTTTAAGGCTAATGCTTCATAAGATAATTTAAGAGGGAAATAAAGATTAGGAATGAATTATGTTAAAGGAGGTTTATAAATGGATGTTGACATCCTACAAGTATTGTTGTACTCTCATTCGATTAACTGCCAGTGAATGTGTAAGTAAATGTACCACACATTCATGAACCTATTAGGAATAAGATAATCTCAAGTGTAAAAACTTAATGGACCGACTTCAAATCCGATCTTAACCAAATTTATATGGGACCACCCTTGAAAGAAGCTCTATCGAACACAAAAAGAATACATAAAAAATACAGACGAATTGAGGACCTTCTCCTTTTTGGAAGTCAGTCGAAGATAAAAAAAATAGTTTTTTTACAATCTCGTTGATAATCTACGACATAATTTGTTACTTCGTCAATAGTAAATGTGATGTAATTGATAAGCTGCATCTGCTGCACTAAAAAATTACACAAACGGTATTTTTACTATTTTTGTCTATGGTCCATTGTTATAATAGGCAGGAGACAATGAAAAACCTTGTTATGTGTGGGTGTTTTGAGTGATTTGTTTAAAAAAAAACAAATGCAGGAGACGCGGATTTAGGTTCGATTTAGAGCTTTTTATATTCACTGAAATCCTTTTAATCTAAATTTTTACTAATGTTATTGCAGTATGATGGAAATACCGTGGGAATTCCACGATCATCACAAAAAGTATTCAAATTACGCAAACAATCCACGTAGAACCATTAAAATCTATGAGGTAATTTGACGTGATGTGAGTGCAGATAAAAAATTGTTTTTGGATTTATTGATAAGTACTGACTGTTATTTTTATAGTTTTAAACACTTAATACATAAATACTTTAATTATTCATAATTTGGATATAAAGCCATGATACAATATATGTATTTATTGGACACGTAGGCATATAAGTAGTACGTCGAAAAATGCTTTGATTTAAATATTATTTATATAATGCACCTGATAGGGCGGTATGGACATAGATGAAGCAAATACATGGTAATATGAGGAGTTAGGAATAAAATAGATAAGGGATTGTTGTTTATGGAAAAGGGAATTCGAAAAAGCAGGAATACCGGCGGGTAAATTGTAGGAAATACTGAAGATGGTGGAAGGGTGTTAAGGGACAATTAGGTACTTGACTATGTTTGATTTTGTACATATTTTTATATGTACTAGCAAATAAAACAAAAAATAAATTCTTCTGTAAAATCTGCATCGAAATTGCTTGAAAAATGACTCAGTAATTCATATTTTAAATTCTGCAATGAGCAAGAGTGGGGACGTAGTGGGGATATCTTGCTATCCCTTTCTAACGCACATATCGTTATGGCCCTGATGTGATTTTACTGATATTTCTCTTTTCCGCAGTTTGAAGGTTACATCAAATTTGAAATGCTTATAACTTTTTTATCTCTGAGAATATTTTAATAATTCTTTCAGTGCTATATTTTAGATGGCGTTAATTTCATATAAAGTTAAATAGTCACGGGCGGCTCGGCCTCCGGTGGCCCATACGCTTATGGGACATATATATGTGCCGCCTCTGAGTCAAGTAGCCAATTGTCATTTTAAGTTTCATACTTGGTCGCTATCTATTCTGATTAAAAGAATTGAGTTCCTTTCCACCATCCACCGCATCGTACCTTCATAACAAACTTTTTTGTTTATACACATAACCGTGAAGGCACGCGAACGCCCGTCGAAGATTTCAGCATAAGTATTACACAATACACTTTCAACTCACGTGATAGCGACGGGTTTTATAATTTGAACCGATACGGACTTCCTTTAACTTAAGCAGTCCATTACCTTGATTCTTTGTTTACTTCGAACAAGATTTTGGAGGTTTTATTATAAAATAAGTTAATGATTGTTTTGTCTACATAATATCCGGTAATTGATCTACATAGCTTCATATTAAGACTTATATATACTATACTTAGTCCGTATTATAACACGGCATTCAGATATGAAACAAAATTTAAAGCTAGATTGTACTTTTCTACCTGCCCTTATCCCACCTTAATGTGGGGTTGGCGTAACACACTTTTTCAAGTATTTTATAAAAACCATTTGGCTCAGTTTTTACGACCCGCTGCCTGCCTGACGTCAACCCCCATCTGGGGGATAAAGCTAGATTGTACCATTGATGTAAAATAATAAATCGATTTTTTTATATAATATATTAATGCATTAGATTAAGAATCCTGGAGGTTGGAAGTTAAAATCTCAGGTTAGGGAGTGTAATTTATTTTTTTATGTTTGAAATTTTTATTTTAAATCTTCTCTCTCCGTGCCTTTTCCCAGATCATTTGGGATTAGCCCTCTAAATATGTTTTTGCCATTTGGCTCTGTCTGCTCTGTGTTTTGATTTTTTTTTAATATTTCATATTTTTATGAATAATCCGAAATCAATCGTTCTTAAAATTCAGAATTGACAGCCGCCGTTTCAAGCACTTATTTGATTGCATGTACCAATTTGTAGTTTCTTAAACCCCACAACTAACTAAGTAACTAAGTACCGACCACGCATTGTGATTGATTGTAAAATATTTAGTTGCATCTGCAGAGCTTTGGGGCAATTATGACGGGTCACGTGACTCGAATAACCAATCTCTCTCAAATCGACTCGCCTCCTGCTCTATGGAAACTTTTCGTTGTAGATATTGGTTGGTTGTAGACATGGATGCATTGCCAAAGTTAAAGAAGAATAGGGTAGGGCAGGGGGATGGTCGCCTCCTGGTTCTAGTGGCAGCATATATGGGCTGTGGATCTGGAGGTCCTGGGTTCGATTCCTAGGTTGGGCAAAGCAAATTTTCTAATTTAATTCGCTCGGGACTGGATCCGCTAGAGGCGGATGACATCAGGTAGACAGCCGGTTGTAAAAACTAAGCCAAATCCTTTCTGCAACATGCTTGAAAAAGTGTGCTGTGCCGACCCCATATTAAGGTGGGATAAGTGCAAGTACAAAGAAAGGGCAGGGGGATGAGGGATTTAAATTACACAAAATCTCACTCGAACGAAACGTAATAGCGAGCCTGTTTACGTCGATAGTCTATGGTATCAAACCGGTCGAGCCGGTCCATTCTGTAGACATGTCTACAGCGTGAAACATAAAGAAGGCTCTCAACTATGTTCTAAGAATAATATCTCTGTATTATCTCGTGTTTTTGTTTGTTCATAACACTATTCAATCTGTGAAGGCCGAATCAACTACTAAGAATTGCAAATTGCTCTAATAAGCACTTACGTGTCAATGACTTGTGTAGACTCATTATCTAACTGCATTTGTTATCGCCGCCTTGGTCTAGTGGCAGCGTATATGGCCTGTGGACAAGAAGGTCTTGGGTTCAAATCACATGGCTTTAATTTATTCCTTTTTTTATCTGTGCTCAGCAGTGACTACATTACATCTGATCGCAATCGTAGTGTATTCCAAAACTAGCGAGCATCGGCAAACTACTTATGCTTCTTCACACTCCGAAGAGGGAAGAAACGACTAGGGAGCTGCGGCAACACAGGCAAGAGTCCGATGCAGACACAGGGATGCCCACCCAACCCCAAACCACCTATGCCCACCCAATCAACCATCATGTCATGTCGGATGACCCTCGACGGAATTGGATATACACTGGCTTATCCTGCAACACGCACAATACAAGGAGTGTAGGTCACTATAGCAAGTTTTAACACCATATAATGGGCGGATAAGAATACCCTTACCAGCAAGTCCTTTATTTCTTACGTTAATTTTTCATACATACAATGAAATTAGAAGATGAAGAGACATTGCATTCTCCTTAACATTACATTAAAAAAAGGAAAAGCAAGGTGCCCCATAACATGACATGCATGATGAATAATAATTTAAATAATTTATATGATATCAATTTTAAATTTATTTTAAATAATTGTATTGTATGTATTTTCAATTTTATATTATTGGTGTAATTAACCTATATCGTTCGTTCCAATTAATAAATAAAATAAATTATTTAAGCAAGATGTAAAGAGACACGTGGGGCTTTACAAATAAAAACATTTTTTTCCTTGTGTCACAAATTGTTTGAAAATGAAAGCGACAGACTATTCTTAACCATTTGCTTAGCTAAAATATTTTTTTTAGTAAGGCCCGTGGTTATTAAAGTACGGTTACAACCCTATGATGTCCCTGAGCCAGTTACTTCCATTTGTTATGGCCTATGGTCGATGCGCCGCGTCTTTACTGTCAAGTGACAACAATCTATTATCGATTGAAATAAAACTATTTTTACGGATTCTATCACGATTATGTTTTAATTATTATTCCCGACGTTTCGAAAGGCTTTGCAGTCTTCGTTGTCACGGGTCAGACTGAAAAAAATAATATTCGCGTAAACTTAAGAAATTAGTATCTATTATCGATTCAAAATAATATGAGACTGCGTCAGTAGTGAAGTGGTATTGCGTGTGGGGTATGATTATCGTCTTGAGGTCTCGGGTTCGATCCCCGGGTCGGTCGGGCAAAGTGATATTAGGTTTTTCTATTCAGTAACAACCCAGAATCTGTTTGTGTACCATATAGCGATAGGTACACGTTTTACCACATCTGGGACGGAAATGGGCTCGGCGATGTGGGTGTTCTAGTCCGCTAGTTCACCTCAGTCTACTCCTTTGAGGATACAGTCGTGAGCCTATGTATGTAATAATAGTATTATCGATATCTTAAAACTAATTGCATAGTTATTATCCATGTGTACATAATTTGATAGTCATGTATTTACATAATTTTTAGTAATAGTAATTGCGTTTGTTAAAGGTCATTCATAGTATTATTCGGTCAATTTGGTAGCCTCCGTCGTGCAGTGGGTGAGTGAGTAGCCAGTAGTGAAAGTTGCGGGTTCGATTTCCATAAATAAGACAAAATAATGTTTGTGGTATCCACATCATCATCATCATCAGCCACAGGACGTCCACTGCTGGACATAGGCCTTCCCCAAAGATTTCCAGATCAACCTGTTGGAAGCGGCCTGCATCCACCGACTTCCTGCGACCTTTATCAGGTCGTCTGTCACCTTGTAGGTGGACGTCCATATACCTATATTTATTTTGATATCTGGGTTTCGTGAGATTGAGAGTATTCGTCTAAAATATATTTGAGAATAGCTGTAATACTCTGGTCAAACAGCCTTTCTAACTGTTGTTTGTTATGCATCCATGTATACATATAACGAAATATCAGATGAAGGACTTAGGAATTTTGAATTATTAATAAATTTGGTAGCTGATAATTTAGATAAGTAAATATGTATCCTTTTAACTGCTCTATCTTTTACTTTTACCCCTGTTTACTTGCGCACGGTTCTAATAAACAATCTCAGTTCGAATTTGCAGATAGATTACAAAAATTTGCCAATAAGAACACAGTTTGACCATGACTTCGTCAAATGACTTGATTTGATTGGTTCATAATCGCGATCTATCTGCACTCTAAACTGAGGTTGTTTATTGAAACCAGCCGTTAGTAACTATTAATTAATCTGTATCTCCGTCATATGTATACATATGTACTTGTAAACGTTTGGCAGAGCTATCACTGCTCATGTTATGTTCAAAAAATATTCTAGAAGTTCCAATACAGGTCACCGCCGGCAGTTAACCCGTTGATAACAAAAGGTT
Organism: Clanis bilineata; assembly: GCA_036417725.1. NCBI lineage: Eukaryota > Metazoa > Arthropoda > Insecta > Lepidoptera > Sphingidae > Clanis > Clanis bilineata. Next base: position 819,214 of record CM071159.1, read on the forward strand.
ATCTAACTAACGCGTCGATAAGTAATACGGCCCGAGTTGAAAGTAATTCCGAGATGATTTGTAAAGAAATGTGCGTAACAGTGCATAGGTCAGAACTCGGAACGTCTTCATTTCAATGCCGTGTTTAATGTATGACAAAATATGAGGAAATGTTGAAATTATTTTCCTCGTTCGAATTGAGACCTTTCGTTAGAGTAATTCACTAAATAAAATCAAAATAATTAATGTTAAAATAAATTAAATAATACATTAATTAAATTAATTAATTGATGAAATAATAAATTCATAAAAGTAGCAGGAAGTCGCTGGATGCAGGCCGCTTCCAACAGGTCGATCTGGAAATCTTTGTGAGAGGCGTATGTTCGTAGTGGACGTCCTGTGGCTGATTATGATGATGATGTAAAAAAAATAGCACCCAACAGTCATATACATAGTCCTGACCCCACAGTAAGATACTCTTGTGTCGTGGGTATCAGGAACTACGAGAGATATCGGTCTCACAACACCCAGACCCGAAACAAATATTTGTTGGCCACAACATAATGTATACATAACTGTCTACAACTTGGCTCTACCACTCAAAAGTTACATTACTTTATTATTCTGAATAAGCAGTTTATATGACAACAATACAAACTACCATTATTACAAACCCAGTAGCACAGTCTCACAAAATTGAATGCGTTTACGTGCCATTGTGTCGGCAATGAAGATTCGAGTCTACGCGCGACTGTGGGTGTGCATTCACATCATGTTGTACTTGTATTGTTAAATTGCCTCGTTTAAGTTGTCTCAGAGTTAGCCCTCATTCATACGAGAGTTTTTTTAACGCGCGTTGAAATGGAACAAATGAGTTCTAGTATAGCTGTTCAAACGCCGCATCTAAGGGAAATGTTGCGCACTGAGTAAATTGTGGAGAAAATTTCCCCTTAGAGTTTGGAAATATTTGGGTAAAAAATAAGTTTTGCAAAGCAATATTCTGTATCACGTATTTACTAGTGCCGTTTCTCCCTAAGGCGATAGAAAAAGCTGCCTTCCCGGATCCGAATGTAAATGAAAATTTACTTTATAACAATTACTATTTTAAAAACTCTGACTTCAAAATTTATCCGATCGTGACCTAATTCATACGGGAATAGGCTCGAAACCTTGGAATAAGCTCTATCTAAAACTAAAATTGTCTTGGAAATCGGTCCACATAACATAACATAACATAAGCTCACGCCTGTATGCCCGAAGGGGTAGGCAGAAGCGCATTATCGGTCCACATTTGGCGGATATAACGGGTAACATTCCTACATAAAAAATACAGACGAATTGAGAATATTTTCTTTTTTTACAGCCTCCGTGGCGCAGCGGGCGGGTAGTCGGCTGTGAAGCGAGAGGCCGCGGGTTCGATTCCCGTATTGAGACAAATGTTTGTGTGGCCCACATATATTTGTTTCAAGTCTGGGTGTTGTGAGACCGAAAGTTTCTCATAGTCTCTGATACCCACGATACAGGTTATACCTAGTGTGGGGTCGGGACTAGGTGTGTGACTGTTGGGTGTATTTATTTTGAAGTCGATCCAAAATCAATGCATTTCTCGATATAATACACTTTCAATGTTACGTAAATGCGTCCTTCCTTATATTTGTTAATGTTATTACCGACTCGTAACATTTCCTTCAAAAATCACCTTAATATATTTTTAAACTATAATGACGAGTGGCATTTCAATACTTATCTATGTTATCGACAATCGCCAATCAATATGAAAAATCGATTTATAATTCTTTTAAATCGATTTGCACAATCGGCTCAGGTCATCTTTTTTTCTCACGAGTAATAAGGTGCACATTGCGTGCTCGTAATTTGTGCATCCACGATTTGATATTGTTCATGAGTTTTGTTACATTGGCACACTGAGATTGTTATGGTCATAACTCAGTGAATTGGCATTGTGAATATGCTGAATTTTGGGAAATTTTACGCCACTTTATTTATTGTTTGTTGCGAATCACACCTGACCTTTTGAGTATTCCTTGAATTCTCTTTTATATGCTTTATTTTGCTTACGGTGTTGTTAGATTCACATCGAAGTATCTCAGTAATATTCCTTAAATAAATTATAGCAGCGTCACTCTAATATATGCACATATACTACTAATCTTTCTTTTCTGCTTTGTCCTACTCAATATGGGTTCAATTTTAGACACATTATCAAGGATAGTGTGGAAAAGATTGGCTGCCTGTACGTCAAAATCTGCTGGGGCCTCGGACGAGTAAATACGTATGTGCAGGCCTGTCCCTCAAGGTGTAGGCGATCTAAATCACTCACATTTTGACGAACAGTTAATAACTGTATAAAAATCGCTTATATGAAGCTGCGTGTAAGAACAGACCCATAAATATTTATGAATTTATAGTATTAGTAAGATTTTATGTCAATAGTGAACTCATTCTATTCCCGAATACTTAATGTTATATGGAGTTTATAAATCATAAATAAATAAATACACCCAACAGTCACACACCTAGTCGTGACCCCACACTAGGTATAACCTGTATCGTGGATGTCAGAGACTATGACAGACTTTCGGTCTCACAATACCCAGACTTGAAACAAATATCTGTGGGCCACACAAACATTCGGGAATCGAACGCGCGGCCTCTCGCTTCACAGCCGGCTACTCGCCCGCTGCGCCACGGAAGCTGTTTCTTAACAATATTCTTCTCAGTTCTAGAAGATTCAATTGGTTTATTTTTATATGTTTTTCATGTAAATATCTTGTCACTCACAATGTCGATTGATAACCTTGCTACCTAAAACCTGTTCAATAATATAAGATGCGATGTATTGTTATTTTTCTTTATCTTAGTTTTTATATTCATATCAGTTGATGTCAAATGCGCGTACCCTTCTTGCTTATGTGACCCTCAATATATCTAGGGGAATACGCAGAAGACTAGTTGTCCGTATCATAACATAAGCTCACTCCTGTATCCCCGAAGGGGTAGGCAGAAGTGCACTAGCGAACTAGAACACCCACATTTTAGAGAGCTTATTTCCGTCCCAGATGTGATAGGCGGCGAGCCCATCGTCATATCGGGGACAAATTCCAGACTCCGGGCTGATATGGAAAAATCCAATATTCCGACCTGGGGATCGAACCCGAGACCTCAGCACGGTAGTCGTACTCAAATACAACCACGCCGAAGCAGTTTATTAAATCACCTAACAACCACGTTTTATTAAAGCAGACTGCCACCAGACAAATGAAAAATCAAAGAAAATAAACGTATAAAAGTAGAATTAATCGAAAGATTATAAAAAGATATCATCATATATTTATTTATGGTCACACGCCAATAAATTTCGCACATTAAGTTATGAATGTTGCACATTAACGCTAGACACCGGAAAAATACCGTCGTCTATTAAAATATAGGTCTTGCTCGCTCGTCTATGACCTAAAATAGCGAAAAGCGGTTCACCTCGATGTAAGTTCATGTGTCCGTTCATAATTATTATGTTAATATAGGGTTATTCATTAGGAATTTACAGGTAAAATCTTTTTTTTCGACCGACTTTCAAAAAGCAGAAGGTCCTCAATTCGTCTGTATTTTTTATGTATGTTACGCGATATCTCCGCCGAATGTGAACCGATCTTCAAAATTCTTTTTGTGTTAATATAAATTTGGTCACGATCGGATTTGAAGTCGGTCTGTTAAGTTTTTAAACTTGTGATTATTTACATATATAGCAGATACTGGCAAACGAGCAGATGGGTCACCTAATGGTAAGTGATGTTCATCGCCCATAGACACCCAAGACAACAAAATAATGGGTGCATTGGCAACCTAAAAGGAGGGGAATAGGGTTTGGGAAAGGGAGGGGGGAATTGGGCCACCGGAAATCTCACACACCGAACGAAAGGCGACAGCAAGCTGCCACTTGATTTTTCACGTCGGTTTTCTGGGAGACAGTGGTATCAAGCCAGTCGAGCCGGCCCATTCGTGCTGTAGACGTAACTGTCTACATCGTGGCTCTACCACTCAAAATCTTAGTGTACCTATGTTTCACCAACCATATTTGACGCCGATTGAATCTGTCACTAAAACAATACAAAAATACCTAAAATCAAAATTAATAAAACAACAAATCATAACAACCTTCTTGGCGTAGTAGTAGCGCATATGCCATGTGAACCGGAATGTCCTGGGTTCAAATATCAGGTCGAGCAACGCGGTTTTTCTGACAGGATATGGCCAGTTAGAATCCTCAGGAAGGGTCGACATCAGGCAGGCAGTCAAAATAAAAAAGCCGAGACCTTTTTGCAATTTGCTTGGAAGATTCATTGCGCTGACACCACAGTAGAGTGAAATAAAAGCGAATGAAAATATTCGCCTAACGAAACTATAATGGATATTATATCGGTAGATATTAAGCAGGAAGACGCTGGATGCAGGCCGCTTCCAACAGGTCGATCTGGAAATCTTTGAGGGAGGCCTATGTTCAGCAGTGGACATCCTATGACTCATGAGATATTAAGCGGTTACCGGAACGTATTCCAGTGTGCGATAACCCTATCTTACTGTGGATGACAAAACCAGTTACAATATTGATTGTACTTAGGCAATTACATCTTACAGGGCTATTTACGAGTGAATAAGCTTTAAGGCTCGCCATTTACGTCGCATGTGCATGATTGATTGCCGAGGATGTAGGGAACTTTGACCGCGTATAAATAACCTGTGGTGGCGGAGAGTCCATATAACAGGATTCCTACAGGCTTACCTTAGTGAGCTTTACGAATCATTAAGATTCCATAAATTAACAGTACTTGAGAAACTCGACTCCCAAATTTTTGCCTTTGCAAATTGGCACACTTCGTTGAAACACTTAACGTCGCGTTGCGTTTCTGTGATATAGTAGTAATGAAATTTGCCCAGAGGGGATTGACGTCAGGCCTGTAGCCGGTCGTAAAAATTAAGCCAAATCCTTGCTGCAACATGCTTGAAAAAGTGTGTTGCGTCGACCCCACATTAAGGTGGGATAAGGACAGGTAGAAAGAGTGGTAATGAACAGGTCGAGTCGGCCCAATAAATAATATATAAATAAACCAACAGTCACAAACGTAGTCCTAACCCCACAGTAAGATACGAATCATGAGTCGTACGTATCAGCGGCCGAGCAGGAAAATTTCTGACAGTCGTAAATGTATTCGAGCTTGATGATTGTCAGAATTTTTTCTGCTCGGGCCGCAGGAACTAAGAGTGACTTTTCGGTCCCACAACACCCAGACCCGAAACAAAATATATCTGATATTTTTTATAGCAGAGACTGGCAAACGAGCTGATGGGTCATCTGATGGTAAGTGATCTCTATCGCTCATAGGTATGCAAGACACAAAAAGAATTATGGGTGCGTTGCCAAAAAGGAGGGAATGGAAGGGGAGGGAAAAGGGATTAGGAAAGGTGATTGCGACAGTAAGCTGCCACTTTACGTCTGTTTTCTGTGTGACAGTGGTATCAAACCGGTCGAGCGGTCCATTCGTGCTGTCACACAAACATTTGTCTCGGTGCGGGAATCGAACACGCGGCCTCTCGCTTCACAGCCAACTGCTCGCCCACTGCGCTACAGAGGCTGTCATTCATACATACCACGCATAAATTAATGCATCTAGCATTTTTATTCGCAAAGCACTTAACGCTTCTTCTTATGACAAATTCCTTATCGATTACATAATGTACGCGTATAGCTTCACATATTATCGAAATAGTCACATGTTTAGCGATCACATGCTATTCCAAACAGGCGGTATCCGTATAGAATATAATATTTGTGAATCATTATGTTTGACTACTTTGTTTATAAATGATAAATAAATAATATTATTAGCCCTGTAATATTACTGTCCCACTACTGGGCACGGGCCTCCTCTACTAATGAGAGGGGTTAGGCCTTAGTCTACCACGCTGGCCTAATGCGGGTTGGTAGACTTCACATACCACATAGGTATGTAGGTTTTCTCACGATGTTTTCCTTCACCGTTATATCAAGCGATATTTCACAATGAAAATACACTTAGCATAGAAAAATCAGAGGTGTATGCACCATTTTGGGGTTGGTCTCGAACCTCCGACACTTGTCTCGGCAGTCCATATCAATCCCAACTGAGCTATCGCTGCTCTGTTGTTGTTTATAAAGGGTTGTTAAAATTCAATATTAGTAATTTGATTTATGTTGACTCAATTATTATTGAAATAAAACTATTCTTACGGATTCTATCACGATTAGGTTTTAATTATTATTCCCGACGTTTCGAAGGCTTTGCAGTCTTCGTTGTCACGGGTCAGACTGAGGTGTCATTTATCCAAAAAAGGTTAGTTACAATATCTACCATCATTAAAAAATATACAAAATCAAAAAAGGTTAATTATTTGTGTTCCGATTTATGCAGTACGAGCTCACGGTGTTTTGAGTTCTGGCAGCTGGTCTTTTGGGTTCCGATTTAATAAGATGTATAATTGGATCCCAGGTTTGTGCAAGCTTCCAACCATCTTCTCTATTGATAGTAAGGATGTTTTTTAATTTCAATAGCCTCGCGTATCATCCTAGGGAGGAATCGGTGTTCTTTGGCGAGGATTTGTGGTTTATCAAATCTAAGATAATGTTTGGAGCCTTCCTCTGAATGTTCAGCAACTGCAGACTTCGTAGAGCGTCGGTGTTTTACGTCAGCTATATGTTCTTTTACGCGGGTCCCTATATTCCGTTTTGTTTGTCCGATGTAAGAGAGACCACAGTCGCAATCAATTTTATACACGTCTGGGTCTTGCAGAGGTATGTGACACTTGACAGATGGTAAAAATTGACTAATCTTCTTGGGCGGCTTGAAGTAAGTTTTGATAGAAGCACGCCTCAGGATATAGCCAATCTTGTCAGTGACTCCTCTTACATAAGGTAAAACAATCGGGACGCGTTCGACGGTGGCTGGTAAGAATCCGTAAGAATAGTTTTATTTCAATGTATAATATTCACGTAAACTTAAGAAATCAATTATTATTATTGGCCATAGGCTACCCCCCATTCACATGACAATGTAAATATAAATATGCAATACTTTTGTGTTTTGACAGCTTACGTGGCGCAGTGCGCAGTTCGATTCTCGCATTGAGACAAATGTTTGTATGGCCCACAGAAATTTGTTTCAAGTCTGGGTGTTGTGAGACCGAAAGTCTCTCATAGTCTCTGACACCCACGATACAGGTTATACCTAGTGTGGGGTCAGGACTAGATGTGTGACTGTTGGGTGTTTATTTATTATTAGTATTTAATTTCAATTATAAACCATAATTTAGGGCCTCATAAAGTGACAATGTACGTAGTTAAAAATGGATTTTATTTTATATTTCTTTTCACATTTACAAAACACAGAATTAACAATAAAATATGTAAATTCGTTAAAGTCGGTAATATAATGTTAAAATCTTTATCAGTTCCCAAAATGCAGCCTCAAGGCCATCAACAACCGTGTCTACTTCAAAATAAATAAATCAAGATATTGCTAATAATATTTATGTCATCCTTTTATGAATAATTTATATTATTGAAATACATTTATTTAGGTGAAGTGGGCGGATATTTCTTGATGATAGCGTTCATTCTTCATTCGTGAATAAAAAGGGAAAATGAATATTTTTTTACTACATTCATACAATTATGCCTGTATCTCCAAAGAGGTAGGCAGAAGCATATTAGAGAACAAGAACACCCACATTTCGCCGACCTCATTTCCGTCCCAGATGTGAAAGGGGAGCCTATCGCCATATCGAACACAAATTTCAAACTCTGGACTAAAATGAATCGAAAAACTAAATATCACCCTGTCCGACCCGGTGATCGAACCCGGGACCTCAGGACGGTAGTCGTACCTCGGACGCAAAACAAATACGCCACCGAAGCAGCAGCAGCCCGAGCAGCCACTGCGCGATGGCATTTGGTTAATATTTCATACAAATGTTATAGACGCGCATCGAGCTCGATACGAATTCGATTGTCAAAAATATTCCTGTTAGGGCCACAGAGGATTTTTTTTTGGCCCTATAACTAACTATAACCTGACACGAGGTAATTTCAGCCACACCGGTCTGTTGGGTGAACGCAGGTACGCTCGAACCCAAAAAGTTAGATGACCATGCTGAGGGCAACCCACTAACGGGTTACAAACCACGGCTCAGGACGGGCACAAGTGGGATGTTGAGACATCATCGATTGGGGGAGTTTGGACGTGTTTTCCTAACTATCCATTTCTGTCATCGGCACGCGGGCCGGAATTGTTAACAGGGTCGGGGGGACTACTACAGGGAGCGCGGCGTGGTCCTCGTCGACGAGGACGGAACATCGGTCGTGTGGAGTGTGAGAGCAGTTTAAGTTGCTCGAACTTGCGTTAGATGGCATACTTAAATAATAAATAAATAAATCATCATCATCATCATCAGCCATAGGACGTCCACTGCTGAACATAGGCCTAAATAAATAAATAAATCAATAAAAATTTATTGCACACATATTACATACAATGTTATACAATACAGTTTAAAAAAAAACGAAAAAATAATAAAAGAGTTAAAACTAAATACACATTTCTTTAAAAATAAAAAAATAAAATAAAAATCTTTATTGATCACGTAGGCATGTAAAAAAGCACTTATGACAAGTCAACACAAGTAAATTTTTAAATTAGGATTAATATAATTTACATTATATATTTGTATTAGACAACAGGCAGGCAAGTATGGACATAATAACGATGGGATGGCTGAGATAGGGTGATAAGGGGAAATAGGAATAGAGTGTAAGGGAATGGATTGTATGGGAATGGCATATGGCAGGAATGGTGGCAGGGGATTGACTGGAAATACTGGAAGCAGTTGGGATTGGTGCGTGAGGCCCTATCCTAGCTAACCTACCAGCCTTTCTCTAGCTACCTACGGATGACGACCCGAAGAAGAAAGGCAGAAAGAAACTCCGGGCTTATTTTTTTCATCATCAATTGTCACCATTTCTTTTTTATTTTCTTTTGTCTATTTTCCTTTTTTAAAAAATTTGATTTACAAATTGTCAATACAATAAAAATAAGTATATTTGTATATAAAAAGAATAATAATTAGAAATGTTTCCTCAATCAAGCCCCTAAACAAAGAATTAAGCCCCTAAAACTGCACAAATGAGCCTCGCCCATAAAACAGCCTAGCCAGCAAATGGCAAAGAACAGTCCGTCACCTTTATTTTCAAACAATGTAACACATGGAAAAAAGTGTCAGACTACTACCAACCACTTATTTATACTTTAGACGACTTTGTTGATAAATTACAGCAGATTTGTGTGCTTTATTTATTTAGCTCTATAAAATACCATGGAAAATTTATGAGTGCGAATACATGATTATGTAGGATTATAATATCAGCGTGGGTCGATATGGCGTGTGGATCTCATATTTTTCACTTTTAGTGAAACTTGTTTGTGAAATCACTCGGCCTTGAGAACATTTGATAGGATTTGTCACGGGAGGTGATTTTGTTTTTAACTAAATATCTTTCAAGGTTAACTACAATATTATAAAGAAGATTTGTTTTTTTTTTTATTTTTGTTTGTAATGAATAGGCTCAAAAACGACTGAACCGATTTTAAAATTGTTTAAACTTGTTTACCACCTGTTTGAAATGTCCAACCCCAGAAACTCATATTATTATGTACTGGCCCTTTCCCACTTCAATGTAGGAAATTCACTTTTTTAAGCATGTTGCAGGAAAGATTTGGTTTTTTATGACCACCTGCTCGGCTGATGGTAACCTCCTTTGGGGATCAAGTCTCAGACAAATCGTGTCACAAAAACTGCCGCCAGATGAAGAGGGCAACTCATATTATTATTTCTTTCTTTCTTTCTAACTAGCCTAATCCCTTGATGTGGGGTCGCCGCAACACGTTTTTTCAAGCATGTTGCGGAAAGGATTTGGCTTAGTTTTTAAGACCGGCTGCCTGCTTGACGTCAAATCCGTCTGAGGAATCCAGTCCCAGACAAATTAAATTAGAAAATTTGTTTTGCTCGACCTGGGTGGTCGCCTCCTTGGTTTAGTGGCAGCATGTATGGGCTGTGGACCGGGAGGTCCTGGGTTCGATTCCCAGGTCGGGCAAAACAAATTTTCTAATTTAATTTCCCGGGACTGGATCCCTCATGGGGGTTGACGTCAGGCAGGCGGCCGGTCGTAAAAACTTAGCAAAATCCTCTCTGCAACATGCTTGAAAAAGTGTGTTGCGCCGACCCCACATTAAGGTAGGATGACCCCACATTAAGGTGGGATAAGGGCAGGTAGAAAGAAAGTTTTGCTCGACCTGGGAATCGAAACCAGGACCTCTCGGTCCACAGCGCGTATATGTATGATGAAAACTTAACATACGTACATTCGCGATTGCTTAGAATAGGATTTGAATTTAAAGCCTTTTACAAGTTTGCATTATAATTAATTATCATGTGACTACTTGAATTTGAAATCATAAAAGAAATCTATATATTTTATCGAATTTATTATAACTTTGACAACAAGTCGTCCTTGCTAATAGATACAAGTGTTTTCTAAACCGGAAAACTAAAAAAGTCATTAAATTATTAGCAAGAAATCCGTGTTTTAGATGGTGAAGATGATTTTATACATACAAGAATGTATGGGAATGACTTTTAATTTAAATTACTTAAGATTATTGAAATAAAACTATTCTTACGGATTCTATCACGATTAGGTTTTAATTACTTACGGGTCTGACCCGTGACAACGAAGACTGCAAAGCCTTCGAAACGTCGGGAATAATAATTAAAACCTAATCATGATAGAATCCGTAAGAATAGTTTTATTTCAATGTATAATATTCACGTAAACTTAAGAAATCAGTACTTAAGATTATAATTTAACTAATTTACATTTTCGGGATAGTTTAGTAGTATAGTATGTAGTTATGGCTGAGTCTCGACACAAGAATGAAAAACGTTAATGAACAAGGATTTTCATATATTTTCCAAAAATCTTAGGGTAAAAAAACAGATTTCAAAATTCATAAACTGTCAAAAATTCAAACTTTCACATTTAGTACAATTATAAATAGATAAAACCCAACAGTCACACACATAGTCCTGACCCCACACTAAGATACTAGTCTTGTGTCGTGGGTATTAGGAACTACGAGAGACTTTCGGTCTCACAACACCCAGACCCGAAACAAATATCTGTGGGCCACACAAACATTTGTTTCGGTTCAGGGGTTAGAGCCTGCGGCCTCTCGCTTCACAGCCGGCTTCTCGCGCACTACGCCACGGAGGCTATCATTGAAATTTAAAACAGAATTAGGATAAAGGTAGGGTTCTCAGTAATGTAAGCGAATGTCACACCGCCATAGCCTTATTTGCAAATTATGTCTTTGTTGTGCACAATGCTAAGCTCGACTTAAATAATATGTATTGGTATTAGTGAAGCTTAATACATAATAGAGCGGCATATACTAATGATTATTGACAACGATTTAGTCTTTTAAGCCTTCAAATTAAGCAACTTAAAGCGTATTAACCAATGACTATTATACTATGGAAGTATTATAATTATTTTGTTGTACAATGTAGAAAGTAGAGGCAGCAATGTAGCAGCGATAGAACAGTTGGGAATGGTACAGACTGCCAAGGCAAGTGTCGGAGGTTCGAGACCAATCCCAAAATGGAGCATACACCTCTAAATTTCTATGTTAAGTGTATTTTCATTGTTAAATACCGCTTGCTATAACGGTGAAGAAAAACATCGTGAGGAAACCTGCATATCTAAGAATTTATTCACAGGAATTTCGAAGGTATGTGAAGTCTACCAACCCGCATTAGACCAGCGTGGTAGACTAAGGTCTAACCCCTCTCATTAGTAGAGGAGGCCTATGCCTAGCAGTGGGACAGTAATATTACAGGGCTAATATTATTATTATTATTTTACAATGTAGAACCATAAGCTCATGCCTGTATCTCTGAGACAGACAGATAGACATGGCGAAACTATAAAGTTTCCATTTTTCCCATTTGGCAACAGAACTCTAAAAACTACTGTCGTGAAATGGTGATTTTACCAATGTCAAGTAGTATTGATTTCACAATGGAACTTATTCCAAATTTCCACAAAAACAATGAATTATGAAACACAGATGTGGACGATTTCAAGGCATTTTGGAGTTTTGCGTCAGTTCATCCAGTACGATGCTTTTTAGTTCTTTGCATTTCATCACATTTTATAGACAGATTACCACATTTCAATTTAATTTTCAATATGCGACCATTTTTCAAATATCTCTTTGTTGGTTGTCAGATGGAATTGATTGTATGTGGTTATAATCGAAACTGGATGATGCAAAGTATTGTGGAACAAACTTGTTCGCTGATCGAATTTAACCATATTCAGACTACATTTTCGTCATAGCATGATCGATATTATCACAATTTACATCAGTTTAGTGGACTAATAATAATTAAAACAAAGACGGAGATAGCACCGTGATGTGATTGCGTCTCTTTCATTCGGGTTATTGAGCAATATTATAAGGGTTAATCTTGGTATAGGATTTATCCTATCATAAAGGTTTCTGAGAACACCTAGCGGTTAATATGATATCAGCCACCTCAGTTAAATAGAAATAAAAGAAAATAATGGCAACCCCGTTAATATGACGCTAAAAAACTGAAAAAAGTAGCTTAGCGAAAGCATAAGGAGTCACATTTTATTTTATATATTAAACTAATGGAATAATTTGATTAAATTACTTAAATGCAGTGGTACAAGTTACAACTAAACGTGTTGTTTTTCATTCCGTCATAAACGACGACTTTTTGCGTCTTAATCACTTTAAAAACAAGTCAAATCCATTACAATAAACACGTAATAGACAATGAAAAAACAAATCCACCTTAAAACAAGCTTCAATCCATAAAGTTAATCAAGATTTAATTAAAAGCTATAATTTTATTATGGCATGTGCATGACGAATTATTGTCTAGCCAAAATAATTGTATAGTTATTTATTGTTGCTGCCTTGGACCGAGAGCTCCTAGGTCCAAATCGTAACGCTCGTATCGTTTTTCAAATTTTTCACAATTTGTCCCGGGACTGGATCCATCATTAATCCGTACGGTTGCCGTCAGACAGGATGTTTGTCGTAAACCTAAGTTGAATCCTTTCTGCAACGTGCTCAAAAAGGTTTTTTTTTATTGTCCCTTCATTAGACGGTTGAATTGGGATAAGGGTAGTGGAAAAAACAGCACCATCTGTTGTCAATAGTCTGAAAATTTAATAATTCGACTAAAACTTGGTAATCAATAATAATAATCAAGCTGGGGAGTCCGACATACCTCCGAGTTTCGACTCTAGTCTATCTATAGACAAAATTCCAGTGCACGAAAAAAGATAACCCGTTCAGAACGGGTTATACCAAGCGGTTTAGAGGTTAACCTATATCATAGGGTTTTATTCCAAACCATTTTAAAATACTGCTGAAAATCCTTTCAATGAGTCTCCGAATGGTCCCTGAGGCTAAAAAAATACACACTGTTCGTTCTATGTTACTTAGCGTGAAGTCGCGAAATAGAAGCACGACCTTTATAATTATTTTGGTAAGTCATCAACGAAACAAAATCAATTAATTATCTCATTGATTTATATATAGCTTTTTATTAGCATAATGGTGTTTGCATGTTTAAATTAAATGTTACAAAATCTTCAAATTGATGAACTGTCGTAGAGTTTGCGACATAATTTGTTCTTTATAGCTTCGTGGGAACTTTGTATTCAAAATTGTGTGTTAAGTGAATCTTAATAGTATTTTAATTGTGCGACTGCTGTGTTGAAAATTGAGACTGTGATTTGTCCAAGTGACAAATAAAAGGCAGCAAAATATCTAATTGTGCATATATTTTTCATATTATAGCATAGTGACGACCGCATATAGTAAATAACTTACTCCATAAAGAGACCTTGAATTATTTTTGTATATAATTATACAGGTTGTTTCACAAAGTTGGTATCCATAATAACTTTACTTAAAGGGACGATGGCTACCAGTCTAGCGGTAAATTTTAAAATTTCGTAAGGCTCATAGTTTTGGAATAATGGAAACTTGAATTTGTGATGAAAAACTTTTTGCTGGCTCACTGGGTCAGCTGCAGTACATTTACAAACTACCTATGGTGTGAATAATTATTTTTAACATATACAAAGCCATTATTTTGCTATTTGCGACGATTTACAGGTCACATTCCGATTTTAAAATTCCCATGGTTAATATTGATTAAAAAAATTAAATTAAATTTTTATTTTTTAACTTTACCATTGCACTTTAAATCGTTCTCCCTGCATGTGGAATTGTTATAGGTACCAACTTTATGAAACACCCGGTATAAGTATTTGTATTGACAATATTTTTAAGAAACAAATAATATTTATGTATATCGATCGTCAGACACGATCATTTTACAACGGACGAGTTAGACATGATAAATTCAGGTGATTCAATAGAATAATATTTTAGAGATCATGAGTACTTAAGTGTCACTTTTTTGGTCATGTGATAAATGACTCGCTTCTTATGACTCATTGTTTACTGTCTTTTATTTATTTAACATGTGGATGGCCCAATATAATGACATCATTAGGATCATCCATCAAGCCTTGTGGTAGTACTGGAGCCTCATTTTCCTATGTCCATGGTTCAAAACTAGTGTGTTTACATTATTGCGATAATAAAACAGACTTAAAGATAATGGCACACAGAATACTTTTCCATATTTTTTAGTGTATTTTATTTATAGTATTTAATGTAACGCGAACTTGTGACCACATCAGTCCTTTTTTGGAAACCTTTCGGTTTAGGAATTTGAATATTATTCCGTTCCGACGTTCCCACTCTTCCAACGACAAAGAAACATCTGTCGTGAGGAAAAAAATAGATCATTTGAAGCACTTTCACGAGCATCCATGAAAAGTAATAAATTGCTGACTTTCTAAAGCGGATTCTATGACAACCTATTATATTCCATCTATGTTATAGTGACCAATACTATTTACGGACATAAGATATTGATGTGAACAGAAATCATACTAATTTGAAACAGCTGGTCAAAATGGTGGTGACAATTGATTGAGGAGAATGTTACCTTCGGCTAGGTGTCACCTAATTTGGGCCTCCGGAAATCTCACATCACACATGTTATGAAATAGTTTTCATCTTTTACCTTTATCCCGCTCTTGATTTTACCCATGATTATTTTTGAGTCTTGGGTGTCTATGGGCGATGGAGATCACTTACTATCATGACCCATCAGCATGTTTGTCAATCTATGCTATAAAAAACGGCTTAATTTATACGATCGGTCGCCTGTCTGACGTCAACCACCCAGGGAGCCAGTTTAAGCAAATCGTGTCTGAAATTCGAACCCATATATCCTGCTAGTAGAAAGTCATCGAATGCAGGCTGTGTCCAACAAGTCGATCTAAATCTTTACAGGAGGCCTATGGCCAGCAGTGGACGTCCTGTGGCTGATGATGATGATAAGGCGATATTATAAAATTTTAATATAATTAATTATTATATAATTTTAACTGCCTCGGTGGCGTGGTGGTATTTCGGTACGACTACGGTTCTGAGGTCTCGAGTTCGATCCCCGGGTCGGGCAAAGCGATATTGGATTTTTCCATATCAGCCCGGAGTCTGGAATTTGTGCCCGATATGGCGATAGACTCGCCCCCTATTACATCTGGGACGGAACTAAGCTCGGCAAAATGTGGGCGTTCTAGTTTGCTAGTGCGCCTCTGCCTACCCCTTCGGGGATACAGGCGTGAGCTTATGTTATGTTATGTTATGTAATTTTTTAAAATTAAACTAAGATTGAACCATTTACCGTCTTGCGTATTAAGTTACACACGGTTTCTGGTTTGGCATTCTTTGAACGTTAGGGCCTAGATGAAAACCAGTGCCAAGCACCTAGTATTGGCCATAAACTAATCTGGTTTCTTTTGGCGCGTTTGTGGTGGAATATACACCATTCACGGTGGGTGGATATCTGGCAACCCATTTATCTAGGTTAACTTGTTTTTAGGTTAGGGTTTAGGTTTTAGGCGACTGGTAGCTCTATTACTAATTTAGAGTTAGACTTAAACTGGTTTTATCCTATATTTAAATCGAGATTAGGGATAAATCACTTTTGTCTTTCTTCGGCCGACTTCCAAAAAGGAGAAGGTCCTCAATTCGTCAGTATTTTTTTTAATGTATGTTACGCGATATCTCCGCCAAACATGGACCGATCTTCAAAATGGGTTCGATAGAGCTTATTTCATCGGTAGTCCCATATAAATTTGGTTACGATCAGATTTGAAGTCGGTCCGTTAAGTTTTTAATCTTTTATTTTAATATTGTGTGAAGATGTTTAGATTTACCGTAATGTAAACACCCAACTTTTTTACTAATTATATGCCAATGATCAGTCTCAATTCTTAGGTCTGCCACCAAACAGTCGCGGAAGCTATCAATCATTCAAACAAAAGGCCCAAATAAAGCGCAGTAATTGTACCTAGACTCAATGGTCTTATGCAAAGTCCAGGAAAAGGAAGAATTGCTAGCCGTTATGCACACCAATTGTAACAACTTACAATTATCTTGTTATACCTGGCCGACTTAATACTAGGAACAGAAGAGCAATTTCGAATCAAATTGTAACTAGAGATATACATTATATTGACGCCTGTATCCCCGAAGTGGTAGGGAGCGTGAACTAGTAAGCCAGGACACCCACATTTCGCCGAGGTCATTCAGTCGATAAAAAAATATCATTATATTTTTGAGTGGTAGAGTCACGCTGTAGACAGTACACGTTTACAGCACGATTGGTTCAGCTCGACCGGTTTGATACCACTGTCTCACAGAAAACGGATGTAAAGTGGCAGCTGGCTATCGCGTTTCGTTCGGTGAGTCAGATTTTCGGTGGCGTAATTACTCCCCTCTCTTTCCCAATCCCCATTTTCCTCCTTTTAGGCGGACAACGCACCCATGATTATTTTTGTCTTGGGTGTCTATAGGCGGTGGCGATCACTTACCATCATGTGACCCACCTGCTCGTTTGGCAGTGTCTGCCATTAAAACAAACAATAGTTCCACATTAGCTAATATGTATATCGTAAAGCTAATTTGTTCGTGTCTTGTGATGATTTAATTTGTGCATATCAGGCGTTAGTTACGCCCTTGAGTCATAATCATAACAATGAGTTTTAAAAATAGTTTTTACATCAATGAAGTGGTTTCTGACAGATTTTTATTGTGTTTTGCATTCATGCGATGCAAATATTATTTAAATCCATTAACATACTTAATGATAGATATAAAAACATGTAACATTCTATAATTGATAATTTGATGTGCAATGATTTTCAAATTTGATATGGGATGAGTCAAATAAACAAAAATTATACCATTATAATATAGAATATACTATATAGAATAATAGAATACTGCTTTGTAAAGTAACAACAAATAATATTATGTACTGGTACGCAATAAATAATAGATATTCTTTCAAAGCGTGACATAAGAGAAGTATAAATTATTCAGAATGTTTTCATACAACTAAGAAACAATTTAATAACTAGTTTTAAAAATTATACTTAATTTGAAAGATACTATGCTACTTCAGACAGACAGACAAACTAGTAAATCTTATATCATCTTTGCATATGGCGGAGACTTGGAAATGAGCAAGTTGGTCATAGACAAGCATGTTAGAGGTACATTACCCTATCAGAGGGGGTTAATTTCAGACAGGCAGCAGGTCTAAAACACCTAAGCCGAGTCCTTTCTGCAACAACAATATGTTGCACCGACCCCACATTAAGATGGGATAAGGGCAGGTGGAAAAAAGTTGATGGGGGCCCACATCATATTCATCGAACAGACCACAACAATGAGCTGAGACTTTCTCGAAACGGCTGAGATGCTTATTTGTGTTTTAAAATCGCTGGCCTACACTGGTAGCTTGCTCTACCACCCAACAAAGTTGTTGCATTATGGTAAATAAACCATTCAAATAATATTAAACTCTTATAAGACAATCTTTTTGGCTTTCCACCTTCTTACTTAAAACTGGATCCTCCACATTATCTTCTCCCAAAACATTCAGACAGCGCTTTTAAAGTTCACTTACTTTGTCCTTTTCGATTACTTTATCCTTTTTGTTTACGTTGTCCTTTTCGTTTACTTTGTCTAAAACATATATTTAAACATAGTAAGTAACATTTAAATGTAACACAGAAATTGCGCCACATTTTGCACTCATGTTCCCAAGCTGGGTACGCAATCACAACTCGCACCAACAATGGGCGCCATAAACTGTGCCCGCACAATGACACCTTATCTGCTCATCTTTATTGGGATATATTGTATCATCCACCTTGTATTAGGTAATTGCTTCAGAGTGAACGATATACGAGCCATGAAACTACGGTTACAAAACAAATGAATTTCGTCTGTTGATTAATCTAAGTTCAGAGGCAGTATAACTGGGTAAAAATCGCGAGCATGCATAATAACTTTTTGTGTTTGAGTTTTTTATTCGAAAAGTCACATGTAGGCTGGCATTAGTGGTATGCCTCTGTCCAGCAATGGACGTCCTGTGGCTGATGGCATGATGATGATGATGATGGCAAAAACGCAAATATGCTCGATATTGGAGCAGTAGTAGTAAATTGAGGGAGTTTTATATTTACTGTTCTAGAGAATTTTGTTTTCAGCTGATGAATAGTAATGATATGAATTCGTAACATAAATTCATCAGCATCATCAGCCATAGGATATCTACTGCTGAATCCTGCTCCCCCAAAGATTTCCAGTCCGACCTGTGGATGAATGATCAAATCATTCAAATCCTAATAAAGATTGGTGGAAGACGCCAGACAGGGGCTGTTTCCAAGCTATATATTTTCTTGGATAACATTTTGAAACACTAAAATATTCTATAAATATAAAACGACTACATATAATACCTAAACGTCATCACAGTAATTTTTTTTAGAAACATGTATAAATGTCAATCGTCACAAATTGTAATTTGATTATGATAACTACTAACAAGATACCATCGGGCTATAAAAGTTTATTTACTACCATTATAACTCGCTTTAATTAACAACTAATATTTTAGGTCTTCATCATAATACGTAGTATTATTAACAAACATTTACGTAACGTCTCCAAAGCCAATATCAAATACACAAAAAGTTGTTTTATTCAAATGACAGACGCTCACACAGATTAATTGTATGAAAAATAACAGACTAGATATTTATTATTGCAACTTATACCTACATTTGAATTTAATATTATTTTCTTATATCCATTTTCATGCTAAATTATTCTCTCATGAACTTAATTTGCAAATAGTCTATTGCTTTTATTATGTTTGTAAATCTGTTTATCGCGGCCTATTTCTTTGAAACGGTACCAGCTTGCTCTAACCTTAATTAATAGGAATAGAAGTATAGTCTATAAACACAATTATGTTATTATACTTATTTGTTTTAGGGAGGTACTCCAGGACTCAAGATCCCGCCAACAAGCTTCACATGCCAAGGCCGAGCTGCTGGATACTATGCAGATCTTGAAACTGGATGTCAGGTGAGTTTCCTATACTTTAACCATTATCTTTCTTTCTGCCTGGCGTTACCCCGGCCTTCTGTCAGGGTCCGCCTTCCTACTTAAACGCTTCCACTTCGCCCGGTCTTGAGCATCCTCCATAGTAAGACCATTGGCTCTCATATCTTCCTCCATAAAGTCCAGCCAGCGCTTTTTGGACCGTCCACGGGAACGTACCCCTGGTACGATCATACTTTAATAATTATGTGAATGATTATTCCGGACCGACTGGTTTTCTCACCCAGTTCACAATCAGTTCTCGATATCTTGACCAGCTTCTAAGAGTGTGTATATGTTTTATCCAAATACATATTAATATTATATCAGTGCGCATTTTGTTCGATCGGTAAAATGTTTCGTGCTTATGCCTCTGCTTCCATAACAGCAGTTTCACTTGAATATTGGCCTGCAGCCAGATCTATATGGTAATTGTTACCGTAAACGTATTCTTCTCATTGCATAATCAATTGTCGATCCGTGAAACGGATCGCACGCCGTACCATTTTTGCATTTCCGTTTCAAATCGTGAATTTGTATGTTACGTTTTACTACCTTCTGTAGCATTGGCTATTGTCATTTGCTTTTGAGGATTCACTCATTTACATTAGTGAATATATTTAAAACAAGAGAGGCTTTTGGTTCTATAATTGTCTTCAGGACTAAAACGAATACCGAACAAGCAGAGCGCTGCTCCAGATTCAAAAATAGGACGGTAGAATAGTAATCTATTATTTAAAGAATACTACTTAATTGTTAGAATGAAAAATGGTTAGTCATTTAAAAATCCTTGTCGTCGGTCATCA
Organism: Clanis bilineata; assembly: GCA_036417725.1. Classification (NCBI taxonomy): domain Eukaryota; kingdom Metazoa; phylum Arthropoda; class Insecta; order Lepidoptera; family Sphingidae; genus Clanis; species Clanis bilineata. The sequence continues at coordinate 839,753 of CM071159.1, forward strand.
AGTTAATAGAAAAGTACTCTTTAATACATTGGGTTTACGAATGGAGATTTAGATGAGAAGGTAAAAAGCCATACCCCGAAAATAAAGTCTCAATTTCATTGTTCCGCCCATTACATAATTTGATAGTGTCAAATGAGTCACCGGCTCACCCGAGGGCGTCCGCTCACATGTTTGTTACGGTCACGCAAGTATCATGTAATCGTGTGCCGTAATCATTACCGATGCTTCAAGTTCGAATGGAAGGCTCATTTTATAATGGTAATGAATAGTGACAAAGTTAGCAGGCCAGTCGTTGACACTGATCCGACAATGCCTGAAAAGTGTGTAGTAACGCCTTTTTATTTAGGTCTCCGGTAATCTAAAAGTCACCGTTTTTAATATTACGCACTATAGAGAGCCTATCAAGCAAGAATTCATAAAAAAAAATTGTTCTCAAACGTCAGTAACACTATCTACCACTAATTAAAATGCGAGGGAGCTTATCATAATTTACACCCTAGAATCTTCAATTAATGTTCAAGAATCACGTAAGACAATTATATTGTCTAAACATGATTACTCTGGCACAACCTTGCACGCGTATTTTTCAAATACGACTGAGTGACTTATGACCACGAGGTCACAACTTTTGGATCACAAGTTTCGTGATGTCTCGTCTATATACTGTTGAATGTCTTTGTTGACTGTATGAATCGTTGTCACTTCACATCGGTGTTTTGTAACACAGACAAGCGTGTCTTTAACAATTATACATATATATCGGCGCAAAATAGCAAGCTTATTTAAAAAGCCGTTGTTATTTCACGTTATTAATTTATTTTACAATTGTTAAACTGCTGAAACCTTAAAAGATTCTAAAAAGTTAAAATAATCGTTATAATTATTTATTTGCCATTCGATATTCGGTATCGAGTAGGTAGTTGCAAATATTGCACCCTATAAAAGGAGTGTTCAGAGCAAATTCGACACAGTCGTGCTCCGGCACTCGGACTGTCCACATCCCTGACTAGACGGTGCTCTTGAGCACCGTTAATAAAGGGAGTTAGTGAATTTCAGTGTTCACAGTTGATAAATAAGATGAGTAATCATCTTATTGTCAAAAGTGACTTCAGCCATGCTGACGTCACCGTTTTTAAAAAACAACGTCAGCGTTGGCCATCCGACATATATAACAAGATGTTTAAACTTTAACTTTAATATGATAGCAAATCTGTCGGGAATAAGAACATAATTGACGCATGTTTAACTCCGTGACCGCTGTCTCGCCCACTATGATTATTAGATAACAAAATAATGCCATTAAATGTAGATTAATATTCTTGTTTCACTCATTTAAACCATTTGATGGTGTTTCGCCCACTTGGTACGGCGATGGCACCGTAAATGGTGGTATGGTATGGTGACCACTGTCATTTTTCGACACCTTACGTCATTTAGCAGCTCTTGTTTATAATTACAGACTGCATCGGTGGCGTGGTGGTATTTCGGTACGACTACGGTTCTGAGGTCTCGGGTTCGATCCCCGGGTCGGACAAAGTGATATTGGATTTTTCCATATCAGCTCGGAGTCTGAAATTTGTGCCCGATATGGCGATAGGCTCGCCCCCTATCACATCTAGGACGGAACTAAGTTCGGCGAAATGTGGGTGTTCTAGTTCGCTAGTGCACCTCTGCCTACCCCTTCGGGGATATAGGCGTGAGCTTATGTGTGTTTATAATTAAGCATGATTCTTAGAGTTCTGAAGGCAAATGCCATGTCTGTCCGTCCCTCTGTCTGACCGTGATTTAGCTCAGACTTTTAGTATTAGAATGCTGTAATTAGCATGAATAATCAATCTCCTTACAAAATTTCGTGTATGTAAACGAATAGCATTTGATATTCGTGGGAAACGTATTCTTTGTACGATTTTCTTTAAATCTAAATATCATTAACGCGATGAGTTACGTTACAAATTCGTTTTAAACTGTGGGCGTACATAATCAAGCTCCATATTTAACGGCCGGTGTCAATAAACGATCTCAGTTTGAGAGTGCAGATCATCGATATATCGACCTATCCAAAGAATAAAGTTACATATGATGATTAATCGAAATTGCTTTTATATTTTTCTGAGCTTAAATTAACCTATATATTTAACTAATACTAGTATTTTTTTAAATTTATGACATAATAACAAGTTAAGTTATGACATAGCTTAAAAAAATATTCACTAGTTAAATATACAGGTCAATAAATAAGCTCAGAAAAATAAGAAAGCAATTTCGATTCATTATCATATGTAACTTTATTCTTTGGATAGGTCGATATTATTTACCTAGATTCACAGTTGACGAAAAATGGGAACGTCGGAAAATAGGACAGCAAACGAGTGCTTAAGCACTCCTTTTGTCTACAGTCGGACGCCGATAGAACTATAAATTCCAAATTCAAATTTAAGAACGCTTGATCATTTCGTTTAAAAAGCTACTTTATAACACATGCATAGGGTTATATTTGTGTTGATTTAATTAGAACTTGTGATCTTTTTCTTTGTTTTATTCCTGAGACCACTTTTTAGAAGGATATTTGCAAAGAACTGTGCATCTAGGGTATATTATATCGATGGTGCAGATAGATGGCGATTATTATGAACCAATCAAATCAAGTCATTTGACGGAGTCTGTGTTCTTATTGGCTAATTTTTGTAATCTATCTGCACATTCGACCTGAGATTGTTTATTGGAACCGGGCGTAAGTAAGGTAACTTATTATTACGTTAGATATTATAACCTAGTGTGCCGTCTGATCCCGGAAGGCGACTCGCCGGAATGAGTGATGTAACTTGCGAAAGTATTTATGTGCAGTGTCTCGAGTGCCTGATAATTTTGGTTTCGCTTATTAAAAGTAAAATCTAGTTTTACATAATCTAAACGAAATAGGTTAATCACGCTCTAAATGACTTGCTCTTGATTACCTCGGTGGCGTTGTTGTACTACATACGTTTACCGTCTTGAGGTCTTGGGTTCGATCCCCGGGTCGAGCAAAGGGATATTTGTATTTTTTCTACTCAGTATCAGCCCAGAGTCTGGAATTAGTGCGCGATATGGCGATAGACTCACACCCTATCACATCTGGGACGGAAATGAGTTCGGTGAAATGTGGGTATTCTAGTTCGTTAGTGCACCTCTGCCTACCCCTTCGGGGATACAGGTGTGAGCTTATGTTATGTTATGAGTGTTTATCTAGTACAATGTAGTGTCGCCTCTGTAGTCTGTGGCAGTGTATGTATATGGGCTGTGAACCGAGAGGTCCTGGGTTCGATTCCCAGTCAGGATGGGTGTTTTTCTAACACTATTTTCCCGGGACTAGATCCCCCAGACGGGGGCTGACGTCAGGTAGGCCGCCGGTCGTAAAAATTTAGCCAAATCCTTACTGTAACATTCTTGAAAAAGTGAGTTGCGGCGACCCTACATTAAGATGGGATAAGGGTAGATAGAAAAAAAGATTTAGTACAATGTAGCCTTCACGATAGTAGTGCACAAATTTTTAGAATTTGGTGTACAAAAAATCGAAATTCTGTTTTCCATTCTTGCATTCTTACATGGTCATCATAATAGTCATAATAATTATATTCATCATCGCAATCATCACCATCATCATCAACATCATCATCAACATCATCATCACCACAGTCATTATCATTGGCCGTGTCGAATGAATTTTAAAAATTGTTTTTGGTGTTATTTTTTTTTTACCATAACAACATAACATAAGCTTACGTCTGTATCCCCCAAGGGGTAGGCAGAGGCACACTAGTGAACTAGAACACCCACATTTCGCCGAACTTAGTTATTTTTTATTAGCAAAATTAACCTACACAGTGTCTCGTAATCCGTATACACTGCACGCTACTACTTCACGATTTTATTTTAATATGAAAGTAATTATGTTTCTATTTTAGATATTATATTACTACTCTTTCAACATATATGTGAGAAAAGTTTATGAGACAATAAACTCAAAATTTTGGAAACCAAATTTCTTAAAAATTACAAAATAAAAATTGCATTTGCTGTATGTAATTCGTGTGAACTTCCGTATTTTAAATTTTTATTATGCTGAAGAATTAAAAAAAACTTTAAATGCTATATTTCACATTTATATACATTTGGAAACAGACAATAGTTTTAAATAAGCTAAAAAAACGACAAATTATTTAGGGATTCTTGAATGAACACATTATTTAGAGGTGAACAAATCTCTGCTCTTCTTGTTATCCTCCTAAATCGTGGCGATGTTAACTACTTACCATCATGTGGCCTGTGGGTCGTCTGATCGTCTGCTTTCGAAAGCTAAGAAAATCAACTGTTGAGTATAACATTTTAGGCCACACCCAGAATATTACAAACAAATTAATTAAATTACCATTGATTATACGCGGAAGCTCAGTTGGGAAATGTACGGACTGCCGAGACAAGTGTCGGAGGTTCGAGACCAACTCCAAAATGGAGCATACACCTCTGACTTTTCTATGTTAAGTGTATTTTCATTGTGAAATATCGCTTGCTATAACGGTGAAGGAAAACATCGTGAGGAAACCTGCATACCTGAGAATTTCTTCACAGGAATTTCGAAGGTACATATGTGAAGTCTACCAACCCGCATTAGGCCAGCGTGATAGACTAAGGCCTAATCCCTCTCATTAGTAGAGGAGGCCCGTGCCCAGCAGTGGGACAGTAATATTACAGGGCTAATATTATTATTATTATTATACGCGGAAGCGAACATATTATAATACAAATATAGGTCGCCGGTATTGTTTACTTCTTGATGCAAATCAACCCATCGGGTGAACGACCTTCAAAATTCATTGATGAACCTAAATATGGCTGAACCTCTTGACCTGGCCGATTTATAACACCGATTATACTTACGAAATCTTGACGAATATCTGTTATTTACGACGCTGTATGCACATTTGTTGTGATGCAATTTTATTTCACTTGGGCAATGCAGAATGTGGCATCATCAGCCATTTTAGGGTTTACTTTAAGGACTCATTGAGATTTAGGGGGGTCACGAATTAAAAGTTTGATCAGAAAATAAAAAGTAGTTAATTAGAATAGACAAAATATTTCTACAAATAATTGTTTTCTTTCGATGGCGTTTCCCGGCCAAGTGCCAGGGTCCGCCTTCCTACTTAAACGCTTCCACTTCGCCCGGTCTTGAGCATCCTCCAGCATTTCTACAAATACTACTACTTACTGAAGAAATAATCCAGAATATAATTTAATTACATAAAATGGGACGATTCTTTAATTACCTTTTAATTTGAAAGGACATCCTAGTAGGACGTGCAATTAAATCATATTGACGTCATGTTTGTGAGAGAGTTGTTAGACTCTGCTCTAAAAATTGATAAACTAAAAAAAATTGATAATATAAGCATAAACTTGAAAAAAAAAACAATATGAAATGAAAATGATATCCATTATTAGTCTAGAGTATACAACCTTTATCTCAATATTTGTAAGTTTCTTATTTTTGCTTTTAACACCAACGTTGTCATATTATCACCCTCTATTTCGAATTTATGAAATGCAGTATCTACAAATATTGTCATAGATATGTCGTAACTCTTGCATCGGAGAGCACGTTTCTCTTGGCAAACACTTTTTATTTACAGTTCAATATTGCAAACTGCGTTGCATGCTTATTGTAACATTCGGTACCTTAGTACCTACCTCTATTAAACGATTAAAAAAACGATTATTTGATGCTCGATTTAATCGAAAATCGATTTACGTTCGTTCCGAATTGAATTTAAGAACGATTTTTTTAGGATAAATTGATATGCCTAAACGTAGTTTTTATTTCTTTTTAAGTCTGTAGTGAAATTTGATCTAATTTTGTTTTAAAATATTTTATTATGAATAAACGACAATTAGTTTTTGGCAATACAAATCGTCGCCAAAAGCTGATGTTTTACATAACTAAATTGATTGATTTGTTGCTATTGCTTTCTGCACATAATAATTTTTTTTTTTATTGATATTGTTATTTGCTGTTCATAAGCTTATAACATATTTAATCGGCAATTACTGCTTTGCTTCTTGAATGATTCATCTAAAATGTAAACTAAGTGTACATTGTTTGGTCCATATCCATTATTAAAGTAGCTTCCTATATTATATTTATATTATTTTTCTGCATTAAGGTCATTCATGATTGTATTATTCATAATTAATTAGTGTCTTCCTACAATATTACACATATTTTATATACATTTTAGTTCCAGATTTTTCTTTATGTGTGTATGTAAATTTTATTAGCGGTAGGTGTTATTAATAGTTATGATTCATTCTACATCTAAACTAGTATTTTTGGTATTTCTTTGTATCCATTATCTCTGATGCGTAATCATTGGTCCGATTCAAACTCATTAGTTTACTGACAGCGTACGGTGTGCATCACGAGATCATCATCATCATCAGCCACAGGACGTCCACCGCTGGACATAGGCTTCCCCCAAAGATTTCCAGATCGACCTGTTGGAAACGGCCTGCATCCAGCGACTTCCTGCGACCTTTATCAGGTCGTCTGTCCACGAGATACTAGATTCAAATCCCTGGTCGGTAATTTATGTCCTGTGCTAGAGGAAGAAGGAAGAAGCATAAATAGGCCGGCATGATTCTGACGACCACTGATAAACAGTGTTTGTCAGTGGTCGCTAGTTTTTTTGGACTGCACTACGCTTACCATCAGGTGCAGTGTAGTCACTTTGCCGTGCCCAGATATAAAAAATATAAAAAAAAAAAAAGAGATTCTGCAATTTGAAAAATCACAAAGTATCTGGATTTTTGCGTGGTCTGGATAATTGCAAGAGGCTCGCTCCGTATCGAAGTTATTGTGGGTTTCCTTGGAGGTGGAAATCACTTCTATTAGGTGACCCAAATGCTCGTATTCCGGCCTCTATTGTGTCATGGTATATAAATTACTAGCTGTTGATGGCGTTATTGAAATCTTTTCACGGGAAGATCTGTCTGTCACTCACTCATGGATGTTACTTAGAGGTATATCTAATTGTAAAATTATTTTCAAAATCTGTTCAATAGTCCCAGAAATTAGCGCGTCCGAACAAACTTTATATTATATTTTTTACACAAATTGTCGAAATACTCGATACGTTTCTAAATTCACGTCGAATTTTGTAACAAACGCCATCTACAAGGTATTTTCTCACCCACATTAAGATAAGAGACAATTAAAAGATAACCGAGTAATGCAAGTGGAGTAGTGCCTCCGAAGGTTGCGAGAATTATGCATTGTTTGAGGAGTCGCACGCCTGCACGCCGTGAATAGAGAACAGTCTCACGAGTCCTGGCTTAGCCCTGACCTACGTACTCTGGGGAATTGTAACTTCTGGTTTGTGTCTATCAGCTTGTATGTGCTTCAGTGAAATGCCTTCTTCTAAGAGTCTAACCCTAATTTCTTGTGTATCAAAAGTCATTCATTCAATAATTTTCACATTCATATTTTGGACCGACTTCCAAAAAGGAGAAGGTCCTCAATTTGTCTGTATTTTTTATGTATGTTACGCGATATATCCGCCAAATGTGGATTGATTTTCAAAATCCTTTTTGTATTCGATAGAGCTTATTTCAAGGGTGGTCACTGGTTCCATATAAATTTGGTCACGATCGGATTTAATGTCGGTCTGATAAGGTTTTTATACAATAGTATCTAGGTGCCTAAAGTCTGTCATGGTGTATCCCAGTTTAACACCAGTGTCTGTATTTCAAGCCCTATACCCACGGGATTTAGCCTTTAGAATTGGCTCTGATACCTTCTTCCAAAACGCCAGTTTTCTGGCTTCTAAAAAAGAAGTAGGGTTTGTTATTTCCAGCTTCTAAAAATAAGTAAGTCTCGTTATTGGAATAAAACTATTTTTACGGATTTTATCACGATTTAGTTTTAATTTTTATTCCCGACGTTTCGAAGGCTTTGCAGTCTTCGTGATCACGGGTTGGACCCGTGTCCACGTCCAATTAAAAATAGTAAAAATAGTTTTATTTCAATGAATAGCATTCGCGTAAACTTAAGAAATAAGTAAGTCTCGGTAATTAACCAGTCTCGCCTCCTCGGCCTAGTGGCAGTCAAATATTTTCTGCAACAGGCTTGAAAAAGCGTACAGACCACATTAAGGTGGGATAAGGGTAGGTGGAAAACAATAAGTATCTTGGAAAGTAAACATACATACATAAGCTCACGACTGTATCCCCGAAGGGGTAAGCAGAGGCGCACTAGCCAATTAGTACACCCACATTTCGCCGAGCTCAGTTCCGTCCCGGATGTGATAGGGGGCAAGCCTATCTCTATTATCATCATCATCATCATCATCGTCAGCCATAGGATGTCCACTGCTGAACATAGGCCTCCCTCAAAGATTTCCTGATCGACCTGTTGGAAGCGGCCTGCATCTAGCGATTTCCTGCGACGACCTGCGAGCCTATTTCTATATCGGGCACAAATTCCAGACTCCGGGCTGATATGGAAAAATCCAATATCACTTTGCCCGACCCGGGGATCGAACCCGAGACCTCAGGACGTCTTACCGAAATACAAACACGCCACCGAGGCAGTCAGTGGAAAGTAAAACAAATGTTTTATTCTATAAACTCACTTGTGAACAAGGTCATAAACCGCTATGGTGCCATCGTCTATTTCACTATCGTCTGCTCCACTGAGCCAGTTGGTTCACCTTGACCTTTAGCGGCACGCAGCAAACGTCATCACCATAGTGGTAAGCGGCGGCGGGTGCGGACGCGAGAATCGGAAATCATTTTGGAATTGTAAATAGAAAGTATGCGATAGAGCTGTATACTTTTGGGTGTGCCAAATAGCTAGTTAGTCGCGAATGTTCTTTTTTTATAGCAGAGACTAGTAAACGAGCAGATGGGTCACCTGATGGAAAGTGATCTCCACCGCCCATAGACACCCAAGACACAAAAAGAATGAGTGCGCTGCCAACCTAAAAGGAGAGAATGGACGGGGAGGGAAAAGGGATTGGGAAAAAGAGGAAGGGAAATGAGCCACCGAAAATCTCACTTACCGGACGAAACGCGACAGCAAGCTTCCACTTTACGTCGGTTTTCTGTGAGACAGTGGTATCAAACGGGTCGAGTTGGTCCATTAGTGCTTAGACGTTATTGTCTACAGTGTGGCTCTACCACTAAAAAAAATCTCATAAACGTGAATGCAAGAAAGGATGAATGATGAATTTGAGTAAACGAATTGAATGTGTTTTAAGGTAGATAAAGTAACGTGTTATTATTAAGGTACTGAGATTAATTTGCATTACCAGCATAATGTGCCATATTATAGCTGACGCGTAAGCATATAAAAATGCGAACTGTTATACATAATTAAACTACTATGACTCAGTATGTTGTTATATAAACACGGTGACACTTATCCACCACACCATAATCTTTTAGAATGACGTCAACCTCGAACAATGTGGGCAAGTTTCCATATTGTAAAAATATTTTATTACACTATTATGTCCGGTTCAAGAAGTTTTTGATAAGTAGAGATACTTTTCGCCTTACTTATAAAAGGATTTAAGTGCTGCTTATCTTTAATCATAGGTTGACCCTTTCATTTTGAAACAATGTAACGCAAGGAAAAAAGTACCAGGTTATTCTTAGCGAAAAGATAAGCGAAAATGTTTTTATTAGTAACGCCCATTATGTCTACAGAATAACTATTAATTGTGCTTCATCATTGGTCCTTTTTATTTACAAAAACGCATTCGATATTTGGCCAAAGGAGCCAAATTTGCCATTCCGATGAAAATAATAAACTTATTACTTCATCATACTCGCATGTTTGTGTATCCGAAATACACAACAGTATCAATAACTTTCCCAGATGTACAACTTCAACCGTACTTAAAAAAATAAATATTCAAACACAAGGCTTTTAGGGATTTAGTTATAATATTTGTTAATTAACAAATATAGCTATGGATTCACGCGGTTTGTTGGTTATCGAGTCATTAATGATATCTAAATGGAAGCCCTGACTGAAGACTCCCTCGGTGGCGTGGTGGTATTTCGGTGCGACTACGGTTCTGAGGTTTCGGGTTCGATCCCCGGGTCGGGCAAAGTGATATTGGATTTTTCCATATCAGCCCGGAGTCTGGAATTTGTGCCCGATATGGCGATAGGCTCGCCCCCTATCACATCTGGGACGGAACTAAGCTCGGCGAAATGTGGGTGTTCTAGTTCGCTAGTGCGCCTCTGCCTACTCCTTCGGGGATACAGGCGTGAGCTTATGGTATGTTATGTTAAATGAAAGCCCATGAGCTGAAGCGATGTCGCTTGCGCTTATGACTATAGCAGCGGCGCGGCGGAGACTTGCACTTTCATCTGAATGACTGCATCGACTCGGCACTTGATGCTATTAACATGTCTCGAATGTTTTGCGAGACAACGAAAGTGGTTTTAGAAAATATGACATGGTTGGATCTTTATATTCGTTTTAAGGCTTTGAAAGATATATTTTTTATAGAAAACCGTAGTAGAAAAGGCCCAAGACTCATTAATGCAGAATCATTTATCTGTAGTAGACCGGAGAAAAGCGAGTAAAGATTTTTTTAAATCTGACTTTACGAAACGCAAATCTGATATCACGCTAAGATTTCCAACCGACTTCAAAACGCGGAGGTTCTCAATTCGTCTGTATTTGTAATGAATGTTAGTTTCATATACATTGGACCAATATCTGATAAAATAATATGTAGTACACTCCTTAATAAACAACAGCATAGATATCGCGATTCGGATTTTGAAGTTGTTTGCGAAATGTAATTGGACGTAGATACGCAAAAACCCACAAAATGACACTTTTGAGATAATGAACATTAAAGTTTAAATTGTATTTGCTTATTAATAATATATTTTGTGATTTTGTTGTTTTGGGACATAGTTGTAAGAATATTGTTGTTTTTTTATAGAAATAAGTTTTATTGACCTTATAGACTAATTTAGAAAATATAGACCTTATACCGACTTAGACCGCTTACCATCAGGTGGCCCATCTGCTCATTTGCTACGCCATTCCATAAAAAAGACTAATTTCGCATACTCAGATCATTTTCGACCATACTGTGGATTGGATCCTTTTTGTGTATCTACGTCCAATTGAGGTAACTAAAACATTTTCCAGTATTTATTCCATTAATTATATTAAGAGAATGTCAATCAGAACTTTCTTTCTATCTGCCCTTATCCCACCTTAATGTAGGGTCGGCGCAACACACTTTCTAAAGCATGTTGCAGAGACGATTTGGCAAAATTTTTACGACCAGCCGCCTGCCTGACGTCAACCCTCTATGAGGGAAATAGTCCCGGGCAAAATAAATCAGAAAATTTGCTTTGCCAGACTTGGGAATCGAACCCAGGACCTCCCGGTCCACAGCCCATAAATGCTGCCATTAGACCAAAGAGAATATCAATCAGAACTACAGATGCCTAAGCAACACCCAACCCTTCGTTTGCAAACGCTTGGTATTCAATCTTACATAATAAATCAAAGTGGCGTGTACGCATTATTCGTGACTACATAGTGCGTCGTCCCCAATAGCACGTTGACATTCTATTCGTGATAGGTTGAAGGAGCTAATAAAACCTTCGTCAATTTCTTTTCGTTTATGAATGAAGATTTCAATGGTGTGGTTATACTGATTACACTATAGAGTGTTGTTCTTATTCTTCATCGTGTCGATGGTTGATAAATTAATTATATTAATTTGGCTCAATACTCAGCCACTGCAACTCCAGCTGGAGTAGCCAAAGTCATCGGCAATGCAGATGTTAGGGTACTGCGGACATGACAGCAAGTGCAGCATAGATTGTAAACATTTTAGACGGAATCTAAACAATGTGTGACATTTTATGGATTCAATAAACGATTTGATTTGATTTGTGGGGCCACCCTGCAGGCACATACCGGGTCTGCTTCACTGTACCTCCACTTTACCATATTGAATTTGATCCACAGATTGTTTGTCCATTTTATTAACTTAAAGTGACATGTCTGCGTAACGCATAACGCGTTCATATTTTATTCGTTTTGGTCTTTGTGTTAAATTGCCTCAGTGGCGTGGTTGTATTTCGGTACGAATACCGTCCTGAGGTCTCGGATTCGATCCCCGATTCGGGGAAAGTGATATTGGATTTTTCCATATCAGCTTGGAGTCTGGAATTTGTGTCCGATATGGCGATAGGCTCGCCCCCTATCACATCTGGGACGGAACTAAACTCGGCGAAATGTGGGTGTACTATTTCGCTAGTGCGCCTCTGCCTACCTCTTCGGGGATACAGGCGTGAGCTTATGTGTCTTATGTTATGTTAATTTGAAATTGTTTTTATGAATAAGAGGCATAACTGATTTTAACGTATGTCTGTTCATAACACATAACATAACATAACATAACATGTTATGTTATGTGTTCCTATTAACTATAATTTTGCATGAACTTAAACATGTTTATGTTGTAGGCCTCGATTGACTTGAGACAAAAAATAATATAAAGCGTGTAATAAACTACATTTTCTTTGGAATCACATTCTATTATTATGATACAACAATTTTGAATAATAAAACAATTATTTTGAATAAATACTTTACATTCAATAGGCAAGTTTGTTTAACATAATGATACAGTTTATCAAACCCATTATACCATCTATTGTTGTATAATATTATCGAGTTAATACATATCTGAGCAACAATACCGACTTGAAATGTTTTGTTTATTTTCTCACTATTCTTTGAATAAATTAACTCCTAATTGTAACTAATAAATAAATTCCGAATATAGATAATAATAATAATAATAAATACACCCAACACACCTACTCCTGGGGGGTTACCACAACCTCTTATAGCAGTATTATTATAATCGTTCTTCGTTTGTTTTGTATGGGAATCGGTACAAGTAAAATTATAATAATACTGCTATAAGTGGTTGTGGTAACCCCCCAGACCCCACACTAACCTGTATCGTGGGTGTCAGAGACTATGCGAGACTACCGGAAATCTCACTCATCGAGCGAAACGCGACAGCGACTGCCACTTTACGTCGATTTTCTGTGAGATCGTGGTAGACGTTAATGTCTACAGCGTGGCTCTGCCAATCAAAACATTTATTCTGTAGGTAATTTTGCGTGGCTCTACCGTGCATTATTGTTTAAACTATATCTGAAAATCAGTTCACATCCGCGTCGTGATGGTATTAGGCTCACCTTTAGGAATGAGGAAGTGGATCCTTGACCTGACGTCCACTGATGAGTCGCGAATTGTCTTCAAAGTAGATTGTTACACAGTTTCGTTTAATTTGAACTGTAATGAATTATGCATAAGATGTAAATTGGTTTAGTACCAGTAATTTGCGTACAGCGTTCAAAATTTAATGATCTGTGACGCAGTGAATTTGCGAGCGAATTGAGTATTTGATAATAATAAATAACAAAATATAAAATATGTATAAAAATGTAAAAAAACTTTTAAAATAAAGAGTACTGAACAATAACAATAAAAATAAACGAAACAAAATGGATAAATAAAATATGTAGGAGTTGAAGTTTTTTTTTTAAGTAGTCTGCTAAATGAGGTACCTTTCAGTTCATAGTATAAAACAACGTCGTTTCCCGCTGTCTAACACCCCCTAATCGATGATGTCTTCAACATCTCTTACGGCCGGTTTCAATAAACGATCTCAGTTTAGAGTGCAGATAGATCACGATTATGAACCAATCAAATCAAGTCATTTGATTTTGATGCGGTTTTTTTATAGATAGAGTGATTCTAGAGGATTATATGTGTATATTGCACCCGAGCGAAGCCGGGGCGGGTCGCTAGTAGTACATAAGTGTTTACACACACCCGAGATACCGAAATAATCATGTGTTGTCAACCCTTAAAGGCAGGTAATTAGAAATGGGGAGGGAAGAGGGAAGAGGGACATCAATCATATGAATTGCCTTAGTGGCGTAGTGGTGTTGCGTGTGCGGTGTGACTATCGTTCTGAGGTCTCGGGTTCTATCTGGCCGGGCAAAGTGATATTGGATTTTTCGGTATGAACCCGGACTCTTGAATTTATGTCCGATATGGCGATAGGCTCGCCCATCACATCTGGGAAGGATCTATGCTCGGCGAAATGGGTGTTCTAGTTCGCTAGTTCGCCTCTGGCTACCCCTTTGGGGATATAGGCGTGATCTTATGTTGTGTTTATGTAATCAAATGAATCTAAAATCGGAATCTCTCGAATAAAACAAAATTCAACGGTGAGTTATCAGTACACGTCGATTTTCTATTAAGAGTTGTACGGAACCGGTGGCGCCGGACCATTCGTGCTGTACACATACGACAGACATAACTGTCTGTAACATGGCTCTGCTACTTAACAGACGAACTTAAATAAATAATTTTATCCGAGTAACATTGCAAAACCGTAATATTTGGTAACACGCATTGATCCGTCACGCTACAGAATGGTTCAAATATCAATTTTAATTGCGATATTTCGCTAATTCTCTTTAAGAGGGTCTTATTTAACCAAATGTAACTGGTTGACCTTTTCGTTATTCGTGTAAAATTATTGAGTTAAACATACGGTATTATTTTTTTTTTAAACTTTATACATAATATGTTATGTACAAGCGGCATCCATATATTATAATTTACCTAGATGCACAGTTGACGCTCGGAAAATGGGACAGCAAAGAAGTGCTTAAGCACTCCTTTTTGCCTACAGTCCGACGACGATAGAATTCCATTTCATTCAAAAGCTGCCTTGTAACACATGCATAGGGTTATATTTGTGATGATTTAATTAGAACTAGTGATCTTTTTCTTTGTTTTATTCCTGAGACCACTTTTTAGGAGGATATTTGCAAAGAACTGTGCATCTAGGGTATCAATATAATAATTGATGACAAGCGGACTTAATGCCTGAGGCATTATCTACCAGTCAACCGTTGAGTGGTGCAGAGAATAAATAAATAAATAACACCCAACAGTCACACACATAGTCCTGACATCACACTAAGATCGAATCTTGTGTCGTGGGAATCAGGAACTACGAGAGAGACTTTCGGTCTCACAACACCCAGACCCGAAACCAATATCTGTGGGCCGCACAAATATTTATTTCGGTGCGGGGATTGAACTCGCGGCCTCTCGCTTCACAGCCGGCTACTCGTCCGCTGCGCCACGGAGGCTGAGGCACGAACAATGATATATGATAATATATGTATAATATATTATGAATAATGAGCATAAGTATTATGATTGAATTATTTAAGAATATTCAGTGCAGTTCACCTAAATGATCTACAAAACACCGTTACAATCATCAAAGACTTTAGAGAAACAATTCTAATTTTTCAGTTTTTACTCAAAATTATTATGATAACAATAATAATATCGAGCCTCGTCATCGGGAGGGTGACATTTGTTTTAGTTATATTTTTAAGTGTATTTTTTGTATAATTTATATTTAAAAATATATGTTGAATCCGCCTCGAAACTCCGCCCCGTAATTCTACTGTCCCAGTGATAGGCACAGGCCTGCTATTCTAACGAGAGAGGTCGGGCCTTAGTCCATCAAGCAGAGCTAAAATATTCGAAATACTTTTAAAGAAATTCTCAGAATGATTTTTCCGTTTTTTTTATGCCACGTAACCAATTATCGAGCTCTATCTTTGGTATAATCGCCATAATAACTCCGGAAAATGAAGACGTTTTAAGATAACTACAAAATTAATTATTTAATGCATCGTTTATTATAATTATACCACTTATATCTTAACACAACAATCCAATTCAAACGCGGTTTTTATGAACGTTGCGCAATCTAAAATCCTTTGTTACTCCAAAAATAATTCCTATGCAGCCATTATAATAAGTTAATTATTTTCTTTGTAAAAGCTTCCTTGTTATGTCGGAAATGTAATTTCCTTGTATAATAGTAATGCGTGATCTTTGTTACACTGTTTGATGTGCGTGTAACGTAATTATGTGTTTGTTTTGTTTCCGACATTTTCGTCTAAAACTTTAATTAATTATCAATGCTTATTTAACTGTTTTTAGTTTTAAGAGTTATATTTCATTTCAGTATCTTTATTTATTAAGGATTTGTATTTAAAATATATCAAAAATAACATAACATAAGCTCACGCCTGTATACCCGAAGGGGTGGCAGAAGCGCACTAGTGAACTAGAATGCCCACATTTTGCCGAGCTTTGTTCCGTCCCAGATGTGATAGGTGGCGAGCCTAACGCCATATCGGGCAAACACCAGACTCAGGATTGATATGGAAAAATCCAATATCACTTTGCCCGATCCGGGCATCGAACCCAAGACCTCAGGACGGTAGTAGTACCGAAAAACAACCATGCTACCGAGGCAGGCAAAATTGTTATAAATTATTTATAAATATAAAATTATTCTCATCCGATGTCGGAGCTCGGGAGCACAGTCTGGGACGGTGATGCGTGGTAGTTAAGACTACAGAGGGAGAAACCTCCTCACAATACGTCCTATGTCCAATAAAACCACTTGCTGCATCTAACTGTAGATCCAACACAAATTGGGAGCCTCTGAAGATGATGGTCGAGGTTATTTGCTATCAAGTACCAACCCATGTGTTGAATAGGCAATCGGGGCAATTATTGATTGATTGTAGAATTCATCTTCTTTTTAAAAATAATGGCTTCCACGCATATGCGATGATTTAGCCAATGTCAAGGTAAATGGAGCAATTATGTTTTCACAATGACCTTAAGACCCAGATGTGGATGATCTCAAGGCCTGATGGGAATAGGACGGTAATTCCTTCCAGTTCGGTGAATCGACCGAACAAAGCCAGCCAACGCACCAAGCAAAACTCATCGAAGACCACCGGTTAAAAATTTTCCACATTATACTGTCCATCTTCACTGATGTTTGATGCATTATACCACATCACTTAAAACCAACAAACACAGCTCTAGAAAATAATATGAAATAATTTTAACAAGCGTCGCCCAACCTGTCAGACTTCCCGTCAAAATCTCGATAGTACTTCTTATTATCCTAACTATTAAATCTAACTGACTTCAAAAAATCCTAATAGTAGCTTATCAATGCGTGTCTGTTGTAAGTCTATAATAAAACTCATAAAAATATGCTGCAATTTTATGGAGCAATCTATGATAAAATGTTAAATTTTCTTATAATTATATTACGCAAGAACTGACGTGTTAGCTGTTGATTTATGATTGCACCCGAGAACATGGTTGCTGCCTCTTCATAAACACAAATATTACGATATCTTTATTATAAGTTTCATTAAAAACAAAGGTCGCAGGAAATTGTACGATGCAGGCAGTCCGATGTTACAATTTTAGTTATTTTAAATCTAAGCGTAAAGAGATAAATGTTCCCAGTTTGGCCTGTTGATTCGCCCCCTAATGTATGAAGGGTTGGAACTAAGTGAGATGTGGATGATCTAGTTCACTTTAGCTTATTTTGGGGGATACAAACAAGTTTATAATACTTCTAAATGTCGTTTATTTAAAGACACAAAATTCTCGAATTCATTCAGCAAAATATATTATGTCAACCATCAAATGGCAATAGCACATAAACTTCCTAAAAGATGGATATTGTTATTTTCTTGTCAACTTAATTTAGTATGAATACAAATGGGTTCTATAAATATCTCTATAAAATGTCTTGGCTCGTGAATCAAACGTTAGGTACAGTATTTATTATATACACATATAGGTACTTATTATTAAAATTCTTTACGAGTTCCATATTGCTTATCTCAATGTCTAATAAAAAAATTAGAAAATTTGATAACTTTTTCTATTTTTACACTTCAGTCCTAAGAACATTTCGTAACTTAATAACATGCTGCCTGTTTTTATATATACATTACATAATATCACACATACGTCCCCGAAGGGTTAAACAGAGGCGAATTAGAACGCCCATCG
Source organism: Clanis bilineata (assembly GCA_036417725.1). Taxonomy (NCBI): domain Eukaryota; kingdom Metazoa; phylum Arthropoda; class Insecta; order Lepidoptera; family Sphingidae; genus Clanis; species Clanis bilineata. Next base: position 857,787 of record CM071159.1, read on the forward strand.
CCACATCAGGCACTAATCCCAGACTCCTGGCCGTCATCGAACAGAAAAATCCCACATCACTGCTGGACCCGCAAAACGAACCTGAGACCAACGGTAGTCGCAATGCGCAAGCAATACCATTACACAACTGAGGCCTGCATTCATGCATTTATTTATTATCAAAGTGATCGAAACATGCTTTAGAAAAAACTGTCTCTAATATTCTTCTCGCCATAGTTTTTAATTCATTAATGTCGTTCCCCAGGTGTACCACATGTGCGACGGGCTGGGTCGCCAGTTCAGCTACACGTGTCCCAACACCACGCTGTTCCAGCAGAGGATGCTGATCTGCGACCACTGGTACATGGTCAACTGCTCCATGTCCGAGAGGGATTACAACGCCAACTTGCTTATAGGTATTTGTTACATCATTTTCTTCTCTGATTTTAACAATAATAATACATACTGGTGCAACATAGTTATATAAAAACTTAAATGCCACGGTAACGTCGTTGTATTTCGGTATGACTGTAATTCTTATAGTAATTCTTATAGTACTGTGGTGTCGGGTTCGATTTACGTTGATGTTTGATCCTCGCCTAAGTGATATTTGTTTTTTCTATTCAACATCAGCCCGGTGCTGCAATTTGAGCGCGATTGAGTCGTCCCTTATTAGTTCTAAAAGTTCCCTAGTTCGCCTCTCCCTATCCTATCCACCTATCCCTTCGGGGATGCACGCAATTCGACTACGCCACCAAGGCAGTCAGAATCTTGTTTTTTGTAATCCACATGAACTTCCAAATTGTTTAAATCCTTTATTAAGTTACCATCCAAACAACCTAGAACACATTTAAATAACAAAAACTGATGCCATTATAATACGTCAAACCTTGGCTTCTGATGTACACAGGCCTGTATAATTCCTTACAAAACAGCCCACGCGTTGTCAATCAAAATCATTATAAACATCAAAAATATCAAATAATATTCATAGAGACCCTGATCATACATGTTCTGAATTCCTAAGTCGTATGTAATCAAACAACCTTCTCAATGATATAATATGGCTTATCGACTCTCTTAAGTGGTTATAAACCTGTTGCCGTCATTAGTTCTATTATATTATTTACATTCTTGTGATGCTCCTAGAGTGTAGTTTTTTTTTATAGCAGACATTGGCAAACGAGCAGATTGGTCACCTGATGGTAAGTCATCTCCACCGCCCATAAACACCCAAGACAAAAGAATCATGGGTGCGTTCCCAACCTAAAAGGAGAAAATGGAAGGGAAGGGAAAAGGGATTGAAAAAGGGAGAGGGGGAAACGGGCCACTGGAAATCTCACTCACCGAATGAAACGCGACAGCCAGTTGCCACGTAACGTCGGATTTCTGTGAGACAGTGGTATCAAACCGGTCGAGTCGGCCTATTCATGCTGTAGATGTTACTGTCTACAGCGTGGCCCCTCAAAAACTCTTATTAAATTACTTCAAAATGAAGGATGAGGATCTTGTATTTCATGATTTTTCCGACTGCCTTGAAGATATGTACTATATTTCATCAAGAGCTTTGTTGAATAAGAAGTGATTTGGGTTATTTTTTCTACGTTGAGTTTTGTTTGTGTTGTTACAATAGCTGCTAATGGATAAATAGGTGACTTCTATCAGGTAAATCTAAAAATATTTTGGGGGAAGATGGGGAAGATTTCCAGGAGTGAACATGCTGTGGCTAATGATGATCGGCTCAGAAACGTATAGATCTGATGAACTAGTAAGAAAAATATTTTGGGAGCATCAACCAAACCATTTCGTCTGTTGGATCCTTTCCAGTAATAGCCAATTACAATCGATTCACCGCTGTTGTACCATCTTCATCACCTGAGTAAAATGAGGAACTGAAGTGTGAAAATGTATAATATTTTATTGCTTCTGACCAATTGGGTTTCATGGTTCTATGAATCAAGACAAAATTAAATCTATTCATCATTAATTATAGTATTTCTTATGCAATCAGTAAACAAAGCTATTGTTAAGGAAGTAGAAAGCCATATTATCGACATTATTTAATCGATGCATCGTGACGTGGAAGAATAAGGAAAATTAGAGGCACTTGATATAATGATCCTTGTAGTTAATAATAATGTACTAAATACCAACCTTGACGGTGTAACATTTAGGGGCTTAATCACACATCAAGGATTGGACACTATTACAAATTAACCCATTGTTTGCTTTCAAGATTAATGTCATTTGGTGATTGAATTATTTATGGATTGTAGACGTTTGAAGGCTTTGTGATGCATCGTTTTGGAAATTGCAGATTGTTAAAATACATCCAAGTCATAGTCCAGATTAAGATACAGAGTTTCGGATACTGGAATTACAGAGACTGTTGATCACATATCAACAAACAATATATTAGGTATTCTGTGTCATAAATGTTTGGTTTTTAGACCACAATTGTTTTACGAGGATGAAAAAATGGAACCATAAGTCTTGCCTACAGATTTCGGTTTTCTGCTGAAAAATCTAGCATCACTTCTACAATATCATCCCTTCTAATGAACAAAAAACAGCTTTAACAATACATACATACATACATAAGCTCACGCCTGTATCCCCGAAGGGGTAGGCAGAGGCGCACTAGCGAACTAGAGCACCCACATTTCGCCGAGTTTAGTTCCGTCCTAGATGTGATAGGGGGCGAGCCTATCGCCATATCGGGCACAAATTCCAGACTCCGGGCTGATATGGAAAAATCCAATATCACTTTGCCCGACCCGGGGATCGAACCCGAGACCTCAGAACCGTAGTCGTACCGAAATACCACCACGCCACCGAGGCAGACTTAACAATATTTAACAATATTAATAATGTTCGTTGTATTGTTGATTTGCTTAAAGAAAAATATATACTAATAGGTACTTGGTGCATTCAAAGTATTAATTAAAGTTTAAAAGCGTTGGCCGATTGATGTAGCCTTAGTAATTCATGCTGCCCTAAAATTAAATCTCAATCAATAATTAATTAGAGAGCATTAAATTAAACCTTCATAAGACGTGATCTTTTATAACCTCGAAATCTTCGAACATGAGTGCTCATAATTAAACCGGTGGTATTCTTCACGATTCAGATCATGTGTATGATTATGTTTATCTGTTACTTTGATGTGACTTCATTATTTTTGCCGTACAAGTTACTTAGTCTAGCTTGGTTTTTATTAATCAGAGATAATACTTCTATTAAGTCCGAACTAAAGTTAGTGTTATAAATAAATAGCATTTCGACCAGTTCATCATCATCATCATCAGCAATAGGACATCCACTGCTGAACATAGGCCTCCCCCAAAGATTGGACCAGTTCACCAGTACCTTTTTCCAATTACATCTCTGCCACCATTCCTGCCATATCCAATTCCCTCATATACAAACCATAATCCCTTTTATTGTTTATGGTAAAGACGTCTGCATTCCCACAGACAGGATCATCTCACATTTTACAACTATTTCATCCTTAATCCCAACCACTATTCCTTACACTCTGTTATTAGACAGCCTCCGTGGTGCAGCGGGCGAGTAGCCAGCTGTGAAGCGTGAGGCCGCGGGTTCGATCCCCGCACCGAGACAAATATTTGTTTCGGGTCTGGGCGCTGTGAGACCGAAAGTCTCTCGTAGTTCCTGATACCCACGATACAAGACTAGTATCTTAGTGTGGGTTCAGGAATAGTCCACACATAGGTGTGTGATTGTTGGGTGTTATTTATTTATTTTTTATTATCTCTCCATATAAGCCTGTCTTAGCTCCATCGTTATGTAGTTACTTGCCTGTCTTTAAATTCATAGCAGTATAATGTAAATAATTTATCTAAATCTATGTATCGCTCTATCATAAGTGTTTGATATGCTTACGTGATCAATAAAGATTGTTATTTTAGCGTTTTATTCAGCAAATCTATTAAAGTATAAGGCGTTACAAAACAGGTTCTTTATACTATTGTTAAATTTATTCAATGAAAAATAACAAATGGTAAGAAAGCTGTTTGCTCAGAGCGTACAGTGCAAGTGACCTCAATACCCACACAAAGAGAGGTCAGGGTCTGAATAACAATAATTTGCCACCCGTTGATGTAAAACAATTTTTTATCGTAGTGACAACTGGAAACTATCTGAATTGGTTATTATTATGTCGTACCAGCATAATAACATCCAACGGTAACACATATAGTCCCGACCCTCCAGTATTCATGCCTTGTATCGTGGACTGTAAGTATAACAGGAACTACAAGATTTTTGGTCTCATATAACTTTTGAAGTCGGTTTTTATAATTTTCGACCGATTTCCAAGAAGAAGGTTCTCAATTCGTCTGTATTTTTTTATGTACGAGTATGTTATGCGATATCTCCGCCAAATGTCGACCGATTTACAAAATTCTTTTTGTGTTCGATAAAGCTTATTTCAGGGGCGGTGCCGTATAAATTTGCTTACGATATAATCTGAATCTGGAATCTGACGATCAGATCAAGTTCGAAGTCGGTCAATTAAGATTTTAAACTTGGGATTATATAATTCTTTATTTGTTGGACGATAATGTAAAAATATCTTGTTTCCTTTAAATGCAACTTTGTATTTGACATTGGTCAAGACAGTTGGCTCAAACCTTGGTAAGGCCATGTCCACCAAGCTTGGCTGAAGGTCCAGTATCAGATGATATTACACACGAGCTCATCAGCGGTTGGTAATTGTCGTTTATTCACGCTCTAACACGTTTAGACATTGAGGTTTATCCTTAGTATAGAGTTACAGATGATGCGTTGATACAATAGACCAACATCAAACCTTGCATCCATAGACGGTTGCCAGAGTGATGACGGCTCGAAGTATATACCTAATATATGTACCTGAACCCTGACAAGAACTCGCCAAAATAAGCCAAAAAAGGTTTTTACACGTTATCTTACTGTGGATGTTGCTCAAGACCGGGCGAAGTGGAAGCGTTTAAGTAGAAAGGGGGACCCTGGCACTAGGCTAGGTTTACACCAAGCATTTCTGCTTGGCTAGCAAGATAGACCATGTTGTATACGGTTGCATCCATCGGGTACATAAATTGTATTGTCTTTGGTGTTAAGTCTTAATCATAATGATTTCTTAGGTTTAAGCGAATGTTATTCATTGAAATAAAACTATTTTTACGGATTCTATCACGATTTTCAGTGGTCAGACTAACCCGTGAACACGAAGGCTGCAAAGCTTTCGAAACGTCGGGCATAAAAATTAAAACCAAATCGTGATAGAATCAGTAAAAATAGTTTTATTTCAAAGTCTTAATAAGTCAATTTTATCCTGAAGAAAGAACACGTTATATACATACATCCCGCCTGTATCCCTGGAGGGGTAGATAGATGTACTATGCAAAGACAAACCAACTATCGCCGACCTTATTTCCGTTTATTTATGTTATACCGGGCCAGCCTATCACTACACCGGCGTGCTAGAAAAAGGTGTTGTATTTTAATAAGAAAATGGAAAATGGAAGCCATCTGCCAAAATGCAATTTTATAGATTAAATTATAAATTCTGAGACATAATTATTATTATGTTTCAATATTAATGAGTTCCATTAGTATTTGGATTCACTTCTAATGCATAAATAAAGACATTAGGTGGATCATCAAGTCTGCATCCAAAATAAACTAGCGCCAAATAAGCACGGCCTTCATAAATTATACTCCTAATGATCATTATACTGACAGGAAGTTGAACAGCATAATTTAATAGCATTATTAGTTTATAATGTAGATCGCGTGGAATCACTAATCTTGCGAATCTTATATAAAACATAGTCAATATAGCAGAGAAAATGAAAAACTGAGCTAATGTCACCGAAGAAACAAATTGAATTATTAATTGACACAAAGATGAGGCTGCTGTTTCCCTCATCTAATTGAAATGTCTTTAGAAATCTTCATAGTTATTCTAACTACTAATACTTATGTTATTAAAATTACATGTACACAAAAGTATTTTTTTAGCTCTTCCTGTCTCACTACTTGGCAAAAGTCTCCTCCATTTCTTCCACTTCTCCCTATCCTGTGCCAACTTGGTTCAATCTGGACGAAACATGGTGTGCTCGACCCAGCATATCATTTTTGGTCTGCCGCGTCAAAAAATTTTATAAATAGAAAAATTGATTGGGCTATAATTTAACAAATTTTGACTCAGTGCACGACCCAACATTTGAAATAAAGAAATATTCAACTAACTAACTGGCAGTACCGAATCTAGGTTTTTAAAAACGGGGGCAAGCTGGCAATTTGCCCAATTTTACCGCCCCTAAATTAGGGCGCCCTTCAGATTTTACCGGCTCCTAAATCCTGCCTCCCAGGGCACGTGCACTCCTCTCTCCCCTAGATCTGGCACTGCTAGGTGGTAGGAGAGGCCGTGGCCAGCAGTGGGACAGTAAAATTACAGGGGCCAAAACCAAGTGTGTAATTAGGTGATGCCACGCTAATGTTTTTTGTATGGAGTATACACTAGCGTCCGAAAAGTCACATGACTGTTGCCAATTTTGGTTGATACAAAAAAAAACATTAGCGTTATCAAACATCACGTTTGGTTTTGTCTAGGGCCCCTTGACTGATATTATTAAAATTAATGTTTCAACTTCCAGGCCAACGCGACAAGCCATTTGTATCAGACGAGGAGATGCGCCAACGCACACCTCGACCCGACATCCTCTCCGTGCCGTTAAACACCAATTATTATGATGGACTCAAGGAAGTCGAGGCCAAGGTAATTTATAAACATAGTTACGTGAAAATGATGTTTACCCTCATTGAAACTTGGATCGTTTTTGCGTACGCACATAGCTATTTATGAGGGCTAGAGCTTTTCATTTAACTACATTTAACTAAATATTTCCACATTATATGGTAGTTACATATTTGATAGTTATCCATACAGACTGTTTACTTTGTAACTTCAATGCTGAAACAATTTGGCAGATGAATCCACGATTAGTATTTTATGTCCCTTGCTTTAGGTGTGCATACGCCTAGTCTTTATCAGTTATGGGAGCAATGAAGAGACACTTAATGAGGGGAGATTTAAAAAAATTAGATGTACCATTACAGGTACCATTAAAATTAACTAACCAATCAATATTGTAACATTATAACAATATTTCAATGTGCTAAGAGGAATGATAATGATATAATGATAACTACTGTAGCTGATGATAGTGCGAATGTACGAACGAACGAAATAATTATGCATATATTTTGACACATTAATTACTTTTTAAATTATTATTAACAAAGGTTAAATTGGGCAAGAGTTGAAAAAACACACTCTAATAATCGAGTCATAAATCATCATAGACACTCAGTATGAAATAATTTGTTGGCTGTAGACAGCATTCATTATGAAATACTTCAACTTTGGCATCTGTTAATCGTTAAATATAAAAAAATGCAGTTGTTATAGTTTGTATCAGGCTTACTAAATCTGAATGTGTCATTATGTTTGGTTTTACTCTATGTCAGATAACTAAAGTTAATATTTTCTTTCAGTTCCCGATACACCCCGGCAACAGCATCGTGGGCGTCGCTGACACAATCTCCAATGAAGACGACAACGATCTGGACAGTGGAAAACGCAACTACAGACCACCCACGGCATGGTCTACAAGAAATAGAAGACCGAACGTGGATATTAACGCGAATGACTTCGACAGCATCGCCGGGGCAGCTTCCCAGGATCCAGGGCCAACCATTCGACCGGTACCGCAAGCCAAGGACTTCCCAGTCAATATTGGACCGTCAATAACTCCACCGAGCAAGGAACTTAGCCCTCCCCTCCCACCATCAACGACAGAGGCTAGCGTTGAAGATTTACCAACCACTACAGACGTTGTCTACAATTTCATAAGACGCTTCGATCCCAACTCCCCAGATACTCTAGGAACCGCTATCACTAAGTCCGAGATATTAGATTTAAATAAGCATTTACCAGAAGGCCAAGTTAGTTCTGAAGACGACAGAACACCTAGAAAAAATAAGAATTTCAACAACAAACTCAATAACTTCAAAGGTGATAATGATAAGACCTTCACTGAAAGATCAAGATTTGAAACTGTGAATATTAAATCTAGTCCTACGGAGAGTGTGACTGACGGTGCAAAGGTACCAACGCCTGAGAGGGTCCTGTTACCTCCAAAGACGGATTATGCTCCTCTCCCGTCAACTACAATGGGTCCACCGATTTACTACGAATGGAAGTGGGCTGTCCCCGCCTTCGAACTTGAGCTTCCCAAAGAAGGTAATTTCACCAATTCGACTAACACACAGCGTACCAGATCTATAGGCAAGAGTCCTTTCAGCAGCGTCACACGCGCCACAATCGCTGACGAAGACGCTACTCCGAAGCCCCGGAATGTGGAATACAACATCAGTTCATACTTCGTCCCGGACTACGTGTTTCCTCTGGACAAATCTCACCCAGGGTATGAGGACGATGACGCCCAAACCTCATTCCAGGTGCAGGTGTCACGACCTGGCAGGTCAAGTTATGGAGAGAATCCTGACTGTCCTCAGTGCCATCCGGCGTATCTAAAGCCTGGAACTTGCGAGCCATGTATTGTTAAGCGGTAACCTTGTGTATGATTAATGTATTTATTCAGTCCTCAGAAAGCATAACTACTTTCCCGAATTAACTATGGTCCCATCTTTTTCGGTCATGATAATGCGTTGAATTATTATGATATATGGTCTTTCTTTCTATCTGCCCTTATGATCTTATCCCACCTTACTGTGGGATCGGCGCAACACACTTTTTTAAGCATGTTGCAGAAGGGATTTGGCCAAGTTTTTACGACCGGCTGCCTGCCTGACATCAACCCCTCTGAGAGATCCAGACCCAGACAAATTAAATTAAAAAAAAAACTTTGTCCGACCTGGAAATCTAACCCATGACCAAGGCCACAGGCAAAGGATTTCATTTTTTTTCTACTGCCAATTCTAGTATTAAAACATGTCTTTAAACATATTTTTGTATGAGGTGATACTAGCACTAATAATTACAGATAAGTGACTAGGTCCTTAAATATTTAATTTTGATTAAAAGCCATAACAAAGAATTTGAAAAGTCTATATTCAAAGAAAAGTTTTAATACATCATAGAATTAATTGCAAATAATTGATTTTTCTACCGACTCGTTTTAAGACTAGTAATGTAACTTAAATATAAAATACAAAGTATTTGTTGCGACGAAACTAACAGGGCTGACTGACGGTCTTTTATTTATTTTTATACTTCATCCGATGTTTTATGTTGTTACCTAAGCTGTTATCGTATTAAGTGAAATGTTCAAAGATAAAAATATTTTATATCACATATTTGTATAAAGTAAAGAGTTTATGTATGTATGTATGTATGTAAAGTTACTGGTGAAACAATATTTGAAATTTAATGTTATAAACATTTATAACTTTAAGCAACATTAATTTTCTTATCACTTATTTCCATAAATGTAATATTGTCATAATGGAAGCGTAGAATGAGAGATTCCGTGTTAAAATCTTAGATAAACTCCTCGAGTTCAGTGTTAATTTTTTCGGTAAACAATTTAAACTTATTATTGTAATATGTATACCTAAATATTGTATTTTTTACTATTTTTTTCAAGAAATTCGAGTGAAATATCGTTTTAAAAATACATATATCATAGCTAGTTTGAGGTTCTTATGGTTTGATAAGAAAAAGTGTGCCCTACTTCTTACATAAGAACATTGTTATTATTATCACTACTAAAATCTATCATTAAAACCTATACCTTTTGTAATTTATATATTTTTTGTATTATATAAGTGTCCTTAATTATGAATAATAGCAATTCTTATTAATAAAGTTATTGTAAATGAATAGAATTGTCTTTTGCGTTTTATTTTCCCATAAAATTCAGCGTGAACTGCGTGAAGCCGCGTCTCCTGCACATTAAAACATAAAACATAAAACATTACCATTACACAAAAGACGTACACAAAACATACCTATTTCTAAAATTTTTTGTCTATGGTCCATTGTTCCATGAGCTGGAAATAGCGAAATACATTGTTTCGTGTAGGTGTTTATTGTGTTTTGTTTCGAAAAAACATGTGCAGAAGACGCTTGAGATAGCCAGCCGTTGAGATTGCTTTAGACTATCTACTACTAGAGTTGCAAGTTCGAATCCAAACCCCAGAACATGCATCTCTGAGTGACTTGTGTTAATTATTGCTATATTGAATTATGAAATACACTTGCTTTAAAGTGGAAGGAAAATATAAATAATAAATTATTTCTATATTAATATGATAAATTAAAATTAAATACCTTACTTACATGATTGATGTTTCCATTCTATTAAATCTGCACGTTAACGCTTATCCATCTAAGTACTAATAAAAAAGCAAAAGACGCGTCTGGTGCACATGTTTTTTTTTCAAAATATCACACAAAATTTAGAAAATATTACTAGAATTACTTTTGTGTATAAAACTTTTCGCTACACATTTTTGTCTATAGCCCATTGTTCCATAAACTGGAGTCACTTTGTATATAAACCCTAAACAGTTTTGTGTGGGTGTTTTCTGTTTTTGTGTAGTGTTTGCGAAGGATTCAGACACATAGCGACATCTATTGAGAATGCAGTAAAACCTTTTCATATCATCAATTTCAAATAATAAGCAAAGGAATCAAAAAGCATAAGAATTCAAGCGAATTCAAGACTATCTCGAAGTTCGCTTTTATATATTAATATCATTGAGGATGTTTTGGTTCGTAGATATATACTTATTTCAATTGTATTCACGAAAAAACTGTTTTTTAGAATAATTCTACAGTACATTTTGTTTCAAACCTAGATTTGCTATTTTAGATTTAATTGCATTATAATTTACTGCGTCGTCAGGAACGTATTACGATTCGCGCAATCAAAATGGCCGATCAGAAACGTCAAATCAGGAAAATTGCAGGCTTGTGTTTTTCCTTGAAATAAATTAAATACAAGTATTTGTAGGTACTTATGAGCAATACGACTTGTGACTTAAATTAAGTATAGGTGTAAAGTGTTATTATGAATAGAATTAATCCGTTGGGTGGCTTGGTTGGCTACGGGGATTCAGATGACGATTCCGACGATGGAGCGCCTAATTCTCTGAAGATGCATGGTGCTAATATGGCTGGCGGTCATACACAATATCCAGAGATGCCGCTGCACCCTCCTGGAGTGCACCCAGCACCTATATCACACTGCCGTAAGTAATTTGCCTTAACCGGTTGTAATTCGAATCGTGGCTCGGACTACGCGGAAAATTTCGTTATTAAATTTTTCATTTGTATTATTCATATTCGTGCCAAATTTGTAATCCGTGATGGATTAATTTGCATTTACTTAAATCAAATACATATATTTCTTAAAATAATCTTGCTGTACTCAACATACTGCTAATAAAGTAACAACATATTATTTCCAGCCTGGTCAGCATGTTATGATGACAGCAGTGGTTTCACATACTACTGGAATCAACAGACAAATGCTGTGACATGGGACGCACCTCCGGAGTACCTGCTGGCATTGAAAGTGGCACAACAACAGCTGCAAACACAAAGTATGTAAAATAAGATCATTTTTCCCATGCACCTGCAAACTCTGGAATGAAGTCCCCTCCTCGGTGTTCCTGCAGCGCTATGACATGTCATTCTTCAAACGAGAGTTAAAAAAGCATCTATATGGTAGGCAGCGGCTAGGCTGGGCCCTGGCATTGCTGATGTCCATGGGTGATGGTAACCACTTACCATCAGGTGGACTGTCTGCTTGTCTGCCTTTGTAGGCCAATAAAAAAAAGCACATTTTGGGACTACTTGGACTCTCCTTTAAACTAGGCTTAAAAAGTACTTTCATAGTAGGCAGCAATTTGGTTGTGCCCCTTGCACTTTCAATGACTATGGATGACCAAACCACTTGTTTTGTATTGTATTGTAACTATTAAGGGCTGTCTGGACATCTGCCTTTATATGCCAATAAAAAAATTAATAAACCATGATAAAATAAAACAAATAAGAAGATGGAGGGCCAACATGGATGAATACCTTAAGGATTGGATGTCCGTAGTTAAAGACAGAGACAAATGGAAAGTGATTAGGGCAGGCCTTTGCCCTGCAGTGGGACGTATCAGGCTCATATAATAATTAGTTTAATTTCATTGTATCTATTGTTTTCTTATAAAATGCTATGTGATTAATGATCACATGGATAACATAGTTTCAATACTGACTTATAGCAACTAAAGTAAGTCAAAATAATTATTTTTTCATTCATTACATGATTATTGAAGGTCCTTCAGAAGTATCTGCAGAGGAGTGGCAGTTGTACCAACAAGCCTTAGCAGAGAAACAAGGCACTGGGAAAGCACCTCCAAAGCCAGGGCCCAAGCCATCAAAGACAATACACAGATCACCAGCTGATAACAAGAATAACTCTAAGAAGAGGCGGCATAGTGATATAGAGGATGAGTGAGTATGATTTATATTTTTATATAAATTTGTCTGATACTTGTACTGTCTCGCTGGTGTAGTGGTACTGAGTGTGTGGTATGACTATCTTCCTGAGATCTTGGGTTTTATCCCTGGTTTGGGCAAAGTGATATTGGATTTTTCAGTATCAGTCTGGAGTTAGGATTTTTTGCCCAATAGGCAATAGGTTCATCCCCTATCACATCTGGGGCAGAACTATGCTCGGCGAAATGTGCGTGTTCTATTTTTCTAGTGCACCTCTGCCTACCCATTCGGGGATACAGGTTTGAGCTTATGTGTATGTGTTCATCTCGTAAAGGTCGCAGGAAGTCACTAGATGTAGGTTGCTTCCAATAGATAGATCTGGAAATCTTAGAGAGAGGCCTATGTCCAGCAGTGAACGTCCAGTAGCTGATGATCATAAGTAATTTCTCTATAACTAGCAGATGTAAAAAAAAAAACTTGCAGATGTAAGGTACTCAATTAATTATGTGATAATGGACTGGATGTAGAATTATTAAAAATGAAGGTTTTTACACTTTCAAGGTAAGAAACAGTTGTGAACCAAAATGTATCAAAGCTTCTTTATTGTTTTTCATGCTAGTTTAGAAACAAAAATATCAGATACCCCTCAACGAAACAAAGATTGATTTAAAAAGTAAACATATTTATTCACAGGAAAATAGAACTAATAACATCATACCATAATTCGGATTCGGAATCGAATGATGAGCCTGAAAGTCCAGTTAAGTCTGCACCAGCACCTTCAGCAAAAGTTGCCAAAAATACCAAAAAATCTAAACCAAAACCACCTGTAACAGCATATGGGCCAGCATTACCACCAAATCAAAACTATACTGTCCCCATAGGACCAGAGATGCCACCAGACTTACAGAATGACAAAGCCAAATTACCTAAATCACCTGATAATAAAGTGGAAAATATTGTATCCAAAGTTGAGGTAAGGCAATAGATTTAAGTTTTCTACTTTTAGATTAGTCATACACAAGTAATCATACAAAAATATAACAAAGCTGTGCTTTTATCAAGGTAACTCAATATTAAATTATTTCATATCTTTGTGGTTAATCTAATCAGAAATAATATATTACTCAGAATGCAATGATAAAACAAATCAAATTGATAAAACTGTATTAGTGTTACCTAATATTACATAAACTTGAAATATGCACTAACTAGATATCTGTTTAATTATTATATTATTGCAATATTATACAATTTCAGTAATAACGTTGGCTACATTATTTTGGATTTCTCAAATCATATCATGTTATATACACTTTTTAACTTAAAAAATGATGACATTCTGCACCTGAAAAAATCCAATAATATTTTAATTTAGATGGAGATCTTTTTCAAAGCTATGTTTATGCCTATTTAATATCTATATTGTCAAATTTCTTGTTTTAGTGGCTTTACATTAGAGTAATAGCTATAGTATGTAGTAGCAGCTATGTATTTAAAGATTTCCAACTAAGTTGACTTTAATTTGGATATGTGATGGCTAAGTTTTCAATCTGAATTTCATGTTAATAAGACAAAATTTAAATGGTTTTTAAAATGCTAAAGGTGTTTGCAATTTTCTTAAAGGAAAAACCAAGTTTAACAGAAGACAATGAAGATAGTCAAGACGAAAGTGCATTACTAAGTAAACTGAAAGATAAAGCCCAATTATTAGAAAGATTAGGAGGGGAAATACCCCAAGAGCTCCACAAAATTATATATGATGATAACCATTCAACAAATAAGTCCCTCAAGCAAAAAGAAAGCATAGACGCGATAGATAATATTGATGATTTATTAAACGAAATAGAAAAGAAAGAGCTTCCAAAAATTAAATCTAAGAAAGGTGATAAAGCCAATGATGACACAGTGGATACAAAATCGCCAAAAAGCAGAGAAATGACTCCACCTTTAGAAGCTAAACCTCTTTTCCCAAGCATCAAAAATATTACTGAAAAAGACAGTGATGCCACAAATGGCGAAGATCACAAGAATAATGATAACAGTGAAGCATTAATTAATGCTGCAGAGAAAAAAGGTGCTAATTTGTATCTTATAAACACTGAGGAACGTGTAGAAAACACACAGAGGAAGAAACTTAGAATTTCAAACTCCGTATTACCAGATCGCAAGAGAAATGAGAGTCCTGTGTATACAACAAAGTATGCGCAAAGTATTGACGGATTTTCTGGCGAGCGCACAGGTTTAGGCTTTAGTAAAGATGAACAAAGTGATGAAAGTCCAAAGAAAACGTCGGGAAATATGATATCGTATGGAAATGGATTGACATTTACAAAAGGTGAGACATTGAATGAAGAGAAAAGAGATGAAGACTTGGATGATTTGACAGATTTGGTTGAGGCTAAGTTGAAATATTTGAATCAACTACAGCCATGCACAATAACTCCGGTGTATGAGATGTTGATACAGATGCAGGTAAGATTTTTTTACTTTTATTTGGTTTGAAGGTGTGTGGTTACTAAGTTGGTCATTTTGAATATAATCTTTCTTTCTTTCTACCTGCCCTTATCTCACCTTAATGTTGCAGAAAGGATTAGGCTTAGTTGTATGACTGGCTGCCTGCCTGACGTCAACCCCCTCTGAGGGATCTAGTCCTGGGAAAATTAAATTAGAAAATTCTCTTTTCTCAACCTGGGCATCGAACTTAAGACTTCCCAGTTCACAGCCTATATATGCTGCCATTAGAAAATCAAATCGTGATAGAATCCATAAAAATAGTTTGATTTCAATGAATTCATTCAATTTATTCAATCAATTATTCGCGTAAACTTAAGAAATCAGTAGCTAAATTATTATCAGAGTTGATTGAAGTGGTTTGGTTTTGTTATGACATAACATAACGTAAGCTCACGCCTGTATCCCCGAAGGCGTAGGCAGAGACGCACTAGCGACTAGAACACCCACATTTCGCCGAGCTTAGTTCCGTCCCAGATGTGATAGGGGGCGAGCCTATCGCCATATCGGGCACAAATTCCAGACTCCGGGCTGATATGGAAAAATCCAATATCACTGCCCGACCCGGGGATCGAACCAGACTCCTCAGAACCGTAGTCGTACTGAAATACCACGCCACCGAGGCAGTGGTTTTGCTATATGTTGCGTTGACAGGTAAGGGACGAGTGAAACGACTGCTTGCCAAATGCATACTGATTTATTGCCAGTTGAATGGCGAGTTATTACGTAGTAGGCGCAGCCACTCACACATACATAATAGGGGGCGTCCATAAATTACGTGAGGTGTTTTTTTCAATTTTCTGCACCTCCCTCCCCCCCTGGTGAGATGTCGTGAGATTTTATTCAACCCCCTCCCCCATCCCCCAATCTCACGTCATATTTTTCAAAATGTGAGTTTCTTACGTAAACGCATGTACAATCTGGATTAAATGGAATAGTATATTTTTTTTTTGTTTCAATCAAAAAATATTGCGTGATATTTGCCGAGACCCCCCCTCTCTCCAACGTAAGATTAGATGAGATTTGACTCGACCCCCTCCCCCCTTAAACATCTCACGTAATTTATGGACGCCCCCATACTATGGTCGTGTAAAATAAGATTAAAATATTATACAAGCACAGCGTATTTACTCGTGGTGGTCGTGCAGGGTCTCGCGGGTGCGTACCGCGCGGGCGCGCTGTGCGGGCGGTGGTGGCGGCGCTGTGCGCGCGGCGCGGGCGCGGACCTGGCGCGGCACGAGGCGGCCGCCGCGCCGCCCGGCTGGACGCTCGCCTTCCAGAGGTACGCCACCGACACGCACCGCCTACTACACAGTTACACCGCACTCGTGCCGACACCGACAGAACAGTGGCGTGCAGTGTATGTAGACAAAAAGACAATGTCGACCCTGATAAGCTATTTATTTATTTACATAAATCATGACCGAAAAATCACTACTACAAAAATTTTTTCTAAATAGTAACACCCGGCTTACATTTTAAGAGCCACTTGCAGCTACGCCATAAATGTCTATTTCTCCCAAATCTTGATTTAAAAGTAGAATGAACTGTAGGATAAATCGATAAAAGGTGTAGCTTTAGATTAGTAACAACGCTGCAAATCGCGCTAAGTCATTGTAAAAATAATGACAGTAATAGCTATGTGGGGTTAAAAAAAAAAAAATTCAAGTTTTTGGGCTACCCCGATGAGAATGTCTGTGCACGTCACTGCAAGAGAGATACGTAACGGACAAAATGGGATCCTACTATTATAAACGTGAAAGTCTTATGTGTATGAGTGTATGTTAACGCGAACGAAGTCGCGGGCAATAGCTAGTAAGCCATAAGCGACATTTTCTGCAAAATTTATTAGGTAATTTTAAGTAATTTCTACTTTTTTGCTGAATATTTGGGTCTGATTCTCAAGGCGAATCTCCTGCTCATACAATACAATACATAAAAACATCTACTCAAAATATGGTATGGCTACACATTTTTGTCTATGATACATTATTCCAAGAGCAGGAGACAATGTGTCTAAAAATATTTTGTGTTGTGTGACAGATTATATTTTGTGTAGTCGAGAAATACATGAGCCTGATACTTGCCTTTATAATTCGTTTTTGCATAGCAGGTGGAATTCAACCATTAAGTTAGGACCTTTATTAAATTTTGAGAAAAACATATAAAGTAACGATTTTTCCGACATCGAAATAGATTGATACTTAGCCTATATTTAGATTTTATGGCATATCAATAAAAGCCGAAATCGAAAGCATACAATCAAAGTCGATTTAAAAAGGCACTGTGAACAATTTTCTAATCATGATTATACTTTAAATTATTTCCCTGTAATGTTGGTAATGAGGTAGTTATCTCATATTGGCCGTTAGGTATCGATAATTGTTGGGTCCTCCAATAACAAACTAACCATCGAGAAAGTACAATATGGCTGCGTTCCACTAAGCGTTCACAACGATCACGCTCACGACCGCAGTTTTTCCCGTTCCACTTGCTTGTGAGCGTTACTGTCGTAAACTCAAGTGGAATGGATTATAAAGCGTTTTGAGCGTGGAGGTAAATAATACAAACGGCGAGTTAATAAAAAGAATGCAAAATATTTAACAGGTTTGGTTATAATCTTTAAGCCTTGAAAATAAACTTTATTAATTATTGTTTAGCTCTATTTATATTGAAAAAAAATATATAATTGAATTTTTTATATCCACTGCAGAAACATTCACTTCTACTAAAATATATCTTTCCGCATGAAATAACGTAAGCTTAACGGTCGCCATTTTTGATGCATTGAATTTTGAAAACGCCGCTAATTTTCTCAACGATCACGACGACCCACCTTTTTAGATGGGTCGTCGTGAGCTTCGCGTGAGCGTAAGTCATGACGTCATAAGTGACGTTTTTGCCGCGATCACAACGACCGCGGTTGTTATGTGGAACGACTAAAGGAGCATTTTGATCGTTGTGGGCGCTTAGTGGAACGCACTGTATGATTATGTCTATAAATGTCAAAAAACGACGTCTAGACACATTTGCAATAATAATGACATTTATGGACATCTAACATTAAAAAAAAATAACCTAGATTAATAACTTGACAGCCTCCGTGCCGCAGCGGGCGTGTGCAAGCCGGCTGTGGAATGTGAGGTCGCGGTTTCGATTCCCGCACCAAGACAAATGTCTGTGTGGCCCATAGATATTTGTTTCGGGTCTGGGTGTTGTGAGACCGAAAGTATCTGATAGTTTCTGATACCCACGATACAGGCTACACCTAGTGTGGAGTCAGGAATATTGGGTATATTTATTTATTATTATTAATAATAACGATGTCCAGGAATGTCATTATTATGTCCAAGGATGTCAAATTTATAAGGTGTGCAGATTCCAATCATTAACATCCATCTTAAGATATGTCTTAAGGTTAGTAACGTCCAGCGGGCTTAGACAAGTGGCTTATGCGTTAGTCGAATAGAATAAATGTATGGGAATGACATAAGAAGTACGCCGCATATAGCGTACGTACTCTTATGTCATTACCATACATTTATTCTCTTTGACAATTCTATTCAATTAGCGCATAAGCCACTTGTCTAAACCCGCTGGGCTGTTTATATAACAACAACGTATAGGAGACGTTCAATGAATATAACTAAAATTAAAAAATATTCGATGGCATATTATAGTAACGTCAACGTCTAGGAACGTGCTAAAGCTACTTAAACTTTTTACGGTAAATCCACACTTTGGAAATCACAGGGAGTACGTCGGTCGCATGTGTCTAACCCAGATCGTACCAAGGGTGCGTTCCCGTGGACAGCCCAAAAAGTGACGGTTAGACGTTCTGGAGGAAGATATGATAGCCAATTAAATAATTTATTGAATCCATAAAATGTTCAAATATCATTGAATTACAATGGCATTTAATTACAATGGCCTTACTATGGAGGATGCTCAAGACCGGGCGAAGTGGAAGCGTTTAAGTAGGAAGGCGGACCCTGACAGAAGGCCGGGGTAACGCCAGGCAGAAAGAAAGAAAAGAGACGTTCAATTAATATAAGTAAAATCTAAAAAAATATATTAAATGACATATAGTTACGTCAACGTCCAGGAACGTGCTAAAGCTACTTGAACTTTTTACGAACGAATTAGATTTTTTTTTCAAATTAAATTTGCGCGAGAGATTTCTCATATTTTGTTAGGTGTAACGCGATATGTCCATAAATTCATGGCGTGTGCATAATTATTTATTCACGTACATAACATAGAAACATGTGTAAAGTTCAATTATTTATGTAAAGGCTTCCAAACAATATTGTCGAAAGTTACTTGTTATTTTATTATCAGATTAAATACGATCAGTTAAAACTGACAGTTTATCTCATTATTAAATTCATTAGAACTTTTAATTGAATCGCGTATATTAAATTGATTAAATCTAAATAATCTTCTCGCGTTACAAAAAAAAACTACAAAAAACCACGTTACGAATATAAGGTCTATAGTTGATAACAATAAGGTAAGTTGATGCACATTACATCTCCAAGCATCAATATATTATGAACAAGATTCCTAAGTAAAGCTTTTAACTGTTCAGTTTAAGGTCAAGTTAAACTGACAGTTTTACTTGTTCGTATCTAGTCTTCACTCATGTTCATAGTCTTTAATGTTATGGTAAGTAATAATAATATACATTTATCGACTGTGATTTAATACTGTGATATTTTATTGTTGATAAATAAATATATACATTGTTAACTGTAGTTTCCTTCACCATTTTGTGCTCAGAAGCCATTTTTTTTTAAATGATAGTCAAAAATGGTTTTAAAGAAATAAGTTTGAAATACAAAAAAAAACTTCATTATCACTCAACATGAAAATTTAGCACTAGGTATAGCTTTAAGAAGTGATTTGAAGATAGAAGAGAACGGAGGCATCGCGATGGCACCGCACCGTGGATTCGGTGAGAAACATGAAATTATAACATATTGTTTTAATGTATTAGATATATGCACTTTGGTCTTTTCCAGGGTACGAGGAACGATGCGCCTCAGCGCTTAGAAGACGTTTTTCGGATCAATTTTGTGTCTATTTTTAATATATACAGACACAAATTCGGCGACGGTTTAAGTATATTTGAATGACTTTCTTTTGTTGTTACAGTATAAGACCGTCATGTGGTGTACTTGATTGAGGCCACCTTAAGCTTTAGTATGACTTTCAATGTTGTTGAAATCAAAAACCCGTTTAAAATATTTAAGGTTTGATATTGATTTGAAGTAAATATTAATAGCATAAGCTCGTATTACGGAATATCTCGTGGATCTCATCAAATTCTTTTTCCAAGATAATACCGTATTATAAATTGTAGTGAAAGAAAAAATAATCTGAGTCATTAATTTTGTTTAAAATAATGTATTATGCATTAAAAGTGAAATGTATAATACAGAGTTCAACATTTTATACCATCTTAACAGTGTAGGTAATAACTTTAGTTAACAAACACAAAATTAATAGTGTTTTCAAATCGTACTTCCAAAATATGTGCTCTCAAATTACAATAAACAAAGTTTAAGATGGCCTCACATAAAAGGTTACCACGCGAGTTGGGTGCGTCTCCACTGCGTGAGTATTATGAGCGTTATGTTTGTGGTGCGCAGGTCTGAGGGAAGGTACCAGTACAGGCGCGAGTCTGACGGGCTGGTGCAGTGGGAGTACCCCGCTGTCGCAGACACCGACATGGACATATGCAACACGCCGCCGCATCCCGGCATCGAGGGGAAGGTGAGTGCATAAAACAACATCACACGTGACAGTACGGCATGACATGACACAAGATGACATGACACGACAAAACAAATACAACAGAATATGACATGGCATGTGACATGACACGATATATCACGAGACAATTCGGCATCATATGACATAAGATGACACTATATAATACGAAACTATGACATGACAGAACACGATATAACAAACGCAACATAATATGACATGACATGTGACAAGACACGACAAAACCCCGAGACTGCATTATATGAAACAAGACGACACGACATAAAACTATACAGTATAATGACATGACACGACATAACACGAGGCAATACCGCATGACATGACACAAGATGACTTGATATAACACGAAACTATGACATGACAGGACACGACATAACAAACACAATACAATATGACATGACGTGACACGACATAACACGAGGCAATACGGAATGACATGACACGAGACGACACGATATAACACGCATAACAAATACAACATCTAACTCTTGTATTAAATTGTAGAAGAATTTTGTTGCATAGATAGTCGCCACAAAATGTTCGAAGATGATGTACTTAAAATGTAGGTGTAAAATGCCCAATACTTTGCAGAGTTTATATTCCGTCCCATAGGGTCCTAAAGTCAAACGTAATTCCAAAAAATATAATATGACACAATCCGACATGATCACCAACTCATAACACAAGTTGAACATCAGTAGCTCAACAATGAGCTTGTTGCACGGACTTACGTGAGCGTATTTGTATGGAAAACGTCAGTTCCCCGCGTAACCGCTAGAGGCGTTCGGGTGTTTGTCATACAAATATTTTACGGAGTCGCTAGCGAGTAATGTAAAAAAAAATTATGGTTGGCCTAGTGTGTGTCTAGTGCGAGTTTGTGCGAGTTTCTGTACGAGTTCGATCGCTGAACGTTAACGTAGCTGTCATTTTGTTAGAAATGATTACCAGACTTACGAATTTATCCATAAATCTGCGGAATTTATTCACATACAACACAAAGCACAACACACAAAAAATAAAACAAAACAAAAAAAACAAAACAAATACAAAATAAAAAAAAAACACAAAATAAAGTACAAAACAAAACACAAAACAAAACTGTACTTGCGGGTTTTTTTAAGTTGATCTATACATTTTTTGGTTAAACCTACGGATTTTTAAATATTGGAGCTGGCATCACAGATTCGATCGTCTCGTTAAAGTCCTCGCGTTTAAAAGTGAAACAAACTCACTAGACACACAGTTCAGACGGTGAATGTAATTCCTGCCTTGTAAAGTTACCCTGGTTGTTACAGGAGGAGGCTCCGCCGCTGCCCCGCTCGCCGGCGCGCGTGGCGCCGCCGCCCCCGCCCCCTCCGTGCGTGCCCCCCGCGTCCCCCGCACCCCCGCCGGGCCCCCTGGTGGCACCCCCCGCGCCCCCGGCGCCCGCGTGGCGCGCGGAGACTCCGCCCCCCCCGGCGTGGGTGGACCCGCCGCCCCCCGGCTGTGACGATCTGCCACCGTTGCCTACTGTGAGTACCATATCAATCAATGTGTGGTATTGGAATCGTAAACGCAGCAGTTTAGAGCGACGCCATAGTTTCTTGTCCCTTCTCTGGCGAACTTCGGCCGGCCTTCCGAACTGGCGGTACAGTAAAAATTAAACAAGAAAGATTTTATGGATTCAAAAAATATTTTTTGTTTTCATTTAATAGCCGACATATTTTGGCCTGAGAAGATTTCATATAACCAAAATATGATTCGTATAAAAAACTATATTCCCAAATTTAACCTTATTCACTTAATTCTAGGACACCAAACGCGAGATAGGCGATGAACTGATGTCCTTCTACAACGACATTGCCGAAATAGAAAAGCAGACATCGGAACCACCCACGGCTTCCAATTCCCCAGAGCCACCGCCACCTCCAATCATAGTACACAAAGAGAAGGAGCGGGAGAAAGAGAAGGAACGGGAGAAAGAAAAGGAACGGGACAGAGATAGAGAGTCAAGGGAGAGGGAGAGAGAGCGAGAGAGGAAAAAGGATAGAGAAAGGCAGAAGGAGAAGGAAAAGGATAGAGATAAGAAAGATAAGGAGTCTAAAGTGTCCAAGAAGAAGTCGAAGGTATATTTTTATAATACTTATGTTATAAACATTAAATTTATTATCTAGATAGTTTTCTCGGTTTTTATAAGTCAGAGGTATGCAAAAAATAACTGCCCAATAGATAGATAGTTAGTAACTCTTGATTGTAGACACACACAGAAAACAGGTAACATTAAATAACATAAAAACATCTGTGCCACAAGTGGCGCCCTTATCGCTAATAGCGATCTCTTCCAGGCAACCATAATAATAAATCTAATTATTCAATAATCTCAATCTCTTACCTAAACCTATCTAAACTTTTGTTTGCTTTATCTATATCCAAGTATATCACAGTTCGTTAAACGTCAGTGCGTTCTTACTGTTACTTTTCAGTTCAAAGAAGGATGTTGATTCAACCGGTTGCTATTTTTAGCCATGGATCTTTTTTCTATCTGCCCTTATCCCACCTTAATGTGGGGTCGGCGCAACACTCTTTTTCAAACATATTGCAGAAAGGATTTGGTTTAGTTTTGACGACGGGCTACCTGTCTGACGGCAACCCCCTCTATAGTCCGATTGCTAATTAAACGGAGTAAACTGACAGATCAAAATGTCACTTTTTGAGAATTTGGAAAATTATAAGTGGTAGAGCCACGCTGTAGACAGTAACGTCTATAGCTCGAATGGGCCGGCTCGACCGATTAGATACCACTGTCTCACAGAAAACCGACATAAAGTGGCAGCTTGCTGTCGCGTTTCGTTAGGTGAGTGAGATTTCCGGTGTCCCATTTCCCCACTCCCTTTCCCAATCCCCTTCCCTCCCCTTCCATTCCCTTTTTTTAGGTTGGTAACCCACCCATGATTTTTTTTTTGTGTCTTGGGTGTTTATGGGCGGTGGAGATCACTTTCCATCAGCTGACCCATCTGCTCGTTTGCCAACCTCTGCTATAAAAATACTTTCGGTACATTCAGACTTTAGAAAATAAAACAATGAAATGGATTCACTGAATTGGAATGTTTAAATAATCTTGATCTTTTTACCGCTATTTAAATTTCATGAAAAAGTGGCAATATTCGAAATGTCAGTTTCGTACGACACGTATCGTTATGGCGTGACGTGATTATACTGATGCTTCTCTTTCCCGCAATTTGAAGGTTACACCAAACTTTAAATGCTTATTTTTTATTTTTGAGAATATTTTAATGTTTCTTTCTGTTCTATGTTTTAGACGACGTAAATTTCATATAAAATTATTTTAAAAAAATAGTCACGTACCCAATTAAGCTCGGCGAGATCTGGGTGTTCTAGTCCTGTATTTTAATACTACCATTCCATCGGGGACACAGGCGTGAACTTACGTTAATATTACAATTATTTCACAGGTGAAAATATCGACTTCAATGGGGATGAAACACAAATCAGTGTCGAGTTTGGTCGCCAAATGGCAACAAGTGGCAGATGAAATTAATTCAGACTAATACATTCATCTTCACGCCTTCCAGCATAGGGGTAGGCAGAGAACGGATTATTCAGACTAATAATATATTAATACAATAAATAGCACAACAAAATAATAGAATTATTGGTGGTTACCACAATAGATGGTTTTAAATATTCACACATTCATTTTGTATTCTGATTACAATTTTAAATGGTAATTACAATTGTGATTATGGGTGATTACAACTCTAATTTGTTCATTATGCTACCATAATTAATCACCAATTAAACAGTTTAAATCAAGTTATTTATCTTTCTC
The DNA here is from genome assembly GCA_036417725.1 of Clanis bilineata. Classification (NCBI taxonomy): domain Eukaryota; kingdom Metazoa; phylum Arthropoda; class Insecta; order Lepidoptera; family Sphingidae; genus Clanis; species Clanis bilineata. The sequence goes on from CM071159.1 coordinate 882,437, forward strand.
TATATAACTCGAAAAATGTTCAATATTTAAAGCATTTCATTAAGTTATTGTATTACACCATATACTTGTTGGAAAATAATATACAAGACTAGAAATAAGATATGTTCATGTAAATAATATTCTGTACATAAACATTTATATTTTTAAGTAATAAAAATAAAAACTAAATAACAATATATTGTTTAATTTTTTATATTAGATTCGACTGACTCGGTAGCGTGGTTGTATTTTGGTACGACTACTGTTCTGAGGTCTCGGGTTCGATCCCCGGGTCGGGCAAAGTGATATTGGATTTTTCCATATCAGCCCAGTGTCTGGAATTTTTGCCCGATATGGCGGTAGGCTCGCGCCCTATCACATCTGGGACGGAACTAAGCTCGCCGAAATGTGGGTGTACTAGTTGGCTAGTGCGCCTCTGCCTAACCTTTCGGGGATACAAGCGTGACCTTATGTTATGATTCGAGAACTTCTGATTTGGTAATTTCAAACGTGACATTAGTGAACTTTTTAACTCTATTTTGGTGGAATTTATGTCAATAAATGAAACCGAATCGAAGTCAAATTCGAATCGAGTGTCAAGAGTCAGGGGGGGGGGGGGCTGAAGTCTCGAATTCGATCCCAGGGTCGGGCAAAATTATATTCAGATTTTCTATTTAATATTAGGCTAGTCTTAATTTGTGTCTAATATGGTGATAGGGTCGTCCACTATCACATCATACACACATAAGCCCTCGCCTGTATCCCCGAAGGGGTAGGCAGAGGCGCACTAGCGAACTAGAACACCCACATTTCGCCGAGCTTAATTCCGTCCCAGATGTGATAAGGGGCGAGCCTATCGCCATATCGGGCACAAATTCCAGACTCTGGGCTGATATGGAAAAATCCAATATCACTGCCCGACCCGGGGATCGAACCCGAGACCTCAGAACCGTAGTCGTACCGAAATACCACCACGCCACCGAGGCAGTCATCTCATCATCATCACATCTGGGACGGAAATTAACTCTGCGAAATGTGGAAGTTCTAGTTTGCCTGTGCCTACTCCTTCGGGGATACAGGCGTGAGTTTATGAGAATGTATGTCTAGCAAGAACGCTGGAATGCAGTTTGTCCATGTTTCTAAAGTAAGCTCGTAAGTATTTATTATTTTCGCAAACTGCGCAACACGATCTAAGGGCTCTTATCTACACGCATTCCTTGTTATCTACGAGGGTAGGCTGTGGTACAACCGCGGCCGTAATTAATGAAGACGTTTAGATAAATCAGTCAGGGTCGGACCGCACGCGACGCGAGCGCTCACATGCCTACAGCTGAAAGATTTACTGTCTATTGTCTCGAGATACCGCGTGTAGACCTTTGGGCCTACGAATTATTAGAGTATAGTATTGACTGCCTCCAAAAAAGATACTCAATTCGTTTGTGTTTGAGGTATGTCTTTAATGTTAGTATTTCAAGGGCGAAACCGCATTAGCCATGACATTCAAATATTTTTCCATTATTTTAGAAATTTATCGCCGAATGTTCATACACTTAAGGTCGCCTTATCTCGATTAAGGCACCTTAACTGTCAAAATCGTAAGTTGAATAGCGTTTGACCCTATTGTTTGACCATTCGGGCGTTAGTCCGACATTTTGTTTAAAAACTGATGAAAAACATTATGCATAGATAATGACTGTATTTTTTTTTTTTTTTTTTTTTTTATTTATTTATTTGGATTACCAACAATTGTCACATTGATACATGTAACGACTTATAAATATACTTAACATCTAACTAAATGCACAACCACGTTAAGGTAATCTCAGCATGCAAGACGTGTTAATGTAAAAAATATGAAGTTACATAATTCTTATCTTCAAGTATCGGGTACTTGACTTTATTTATTGATTTTCTATAGGAAGGTCGATTTAACAATAAAAGAAAAAATACTCGTATTTTAATATAATTTAAATAGTTATTTCTTTACCTGTAAATCACGTGTCTGTAAAAACCCACTTACGACGCATGACGTAACATTGCTAATTTTTCTTGCTTATTTGTTCCACAGGGACCTAAGATCCGAGGTAACATACTGCCAAGTCATTAGTTAATTTTTTTCATATTTTTGCTTAAAACTCAACATTACTTGAACGCGGATGTGATCGACGATAAATAGCTGATCGTCGAACTATCAACATAGTTTTGCAAAGCATTAACATCCTACCATAGATGCTTTTTATGGCCAATATTGCATCTATGGGGCCTTACTTAAAACAACATTTTTAGCTGAGCAAATGGTTACGAATAACCTGTCAGTTTTTTCCTTGCGTTACATTGTTTAAAAATGAAAGGGACAACCTATGGTATAAAGATAAGCAGCGCTCAAATATTTTTATAAGTAAGGAGCTTGGTGTGTAAAGATGACGTCACCCATATTAACCGTCAACAATAAATAGCGTTTGGCGGCAAATTTAAATAAAAAATGTATTTACCTAAAAATATGAAAATAAAGAAATCATTTTTTTTGCATGTCTAGGACAAACTAATAGGCTCTGAATACGTTCACAAAAATATTAGTAAGTAGTAAAGCTATGAATGTGCAGAAAGTATTTTTTTTTTTTTATTAATCATTTCGAGTAGTTTAGTTACCCTAAAAGCAATATTGCAATTATTTTGCGTAGATACCTGTTGTTTAATTACGCACAATTATTTTTACATAGACTTCAGACATTTAGTTAAAAGATTGTTTAAAAAAACAATACTATTTGAATTTCGCGGGTGAGTGCTGATTTTTCCCCTTAACCTCGAGTAGGTAGGTACATTTATAATAAGGGTAAGAAGGTAGATGTACAAGTAGTAGAAAGGCTCGATTTATCACTGTATTTCTAAGGTTTTTAGCGAAAGCTCTGCGCAATTACGATTATAATTATATGTCAGTGCTGTAACTTTATTTTTTTGTGAAAATTGTGAAGAGTGTGAATGTAATAATTCTGGAAAATGTGGACCTATTCAAGATTATTTTTGTATTCGATAGAGCTCAATTCACGCGTGCTTTCAATTCGGTCTAAGGCTGAAATCTATAGAGCGAACTTCGACTAAGTCTAAGTCAAAGTCACGAACTCAGTGGGGATTTGGAATTGTTAAATCGAACTTTGACTTAGTCCGGGTCATTTTTTACAAGAAAAACAGACTGACAAACAGACTAAGCAAAGATTTTCTTGTAAAAAATAACTCGGATTTAGTAAAAATCCTCACTGAGTTCGTGACTTTGACTTAGACTTAGTCGAAGTTCGCTCTATAGATCTCAGCCTAGATGTGATCACGGAGTAAACTCCCCAATAAACAATAGCACAGACGTCACCACTGTATTGTGTTTTTCATATTCATGTGATCTACATCGGCACCAGCAACGGCATCAGAGGGTAAGAAATGTTTCTTTATAATATTGTTATTCTCGCCGCCTTGGTCTAGTGGCAGTGTATATGGGCTGTAAAGCTGGAGGTCCTGGATTCGATTCCCAGGTCGGGAGCGGTGTTTTTTTACACTATTCTCCCGTGACTGGATCCCCCAGATGGGGGTAAATGTCAGATAGGCAGCCGGACTCAATAATTAAGCCAAATCCTTTCTATAACATTCTCGAAAAACTGTGTTGCGCCGACCTCACATTAAAGTGGGATAAGGGCAGGTAGGAAGAAAGATAGCTCAGCTCAGACGGACTGCTGAGACGAGTGTCGGAGGTTCGAAACCAACTCCAAAAAAGTGCACACACCTCTGACTTTTCTCTGTTAAGTGTATTTTCATTGTGAATTATCGCTTGCTATAACGGTGAAGGACAACATCGTGAAAATCTACATACCCGAGAATTTCTCCACTAGAATTTCAAAGGTATGTGAAGTCTACTAATCCACATTAGGCGAGCGTGGTAGACTAAGACCTAACCCCTCCCATTAGTAGAGGAGGCCCGTGCCCAGCAGTGGGACAGTAATATTACAGGGTTAATATTGATAATTAATTAAAGAAAGAAAGATTGTCATTTAAGTAGGTTTGATGATTAAGGCCAACAACAAACAACAATAGGTACTTAGGTAGTATACGATAGAAAAACTAGCCTGCTATCGTATCCATGGCCTCATAGTACCAACCGTATTACCAACCACTAGATCATATGGTAGCTACGACAGATAACATTTTATGTGTCGCTCAAACCAGTACATATGTAGCTCATGTTCCATCATAATCCGTTTTATATCCGTCATAATTCCGTGCATGGGCGCATCGTAAAATGGAGCTTCTTAGTCCTGGGTATTATAGCTTGTTTATGTTATTTATTAATAGCTTTTAGTACTTTTATGTCTCATAATGTCTGTATCATCATCGTCTTCAAAGTATTCTAAGGGGGGCTATTGTCCTAAAACCAGACTTGCGTTCGACGTTAAGGTTAGAGCGAACTTCGACTAAGTCTAAGTCAATGTCAACTCAGGGGGGATTTGGAATTGTTAAATCGAACTTTGGCACAGTCCGAGTTTTTTTTGCAAGAAAAACTGACAGACAGACTAAGCAAAGATTTTCTTGTAAAAAATGACTTTGAAATTACTTAATAATAATTAATTTAGCTGGTGATAGTGGCATGACTTTATGGTTGGTTGGGACCGGTTTGGGGGTATCCCGGTGTCTGCATCGGTCATCCGCCTGTCTTGTCGCAAGCCCCTCGATTTGCTTCTTCCCTCTTCGGATTCGGAGTGTGAAGAAGTATAAATAGCCATCAGTCTGGCGACCACTGAAAAAAAACATTGTTTGTACTGACAAAAACTAGCGACCACTGGGTCGCTAGTTTTTTTTTGGATTGCACTACGTTTACCATCAGGTGCAGTGTAGTCACTGCCGTGCCAGATTGAAAAAAAATATTTACATTGCAACAATGATATTATAGTAGATTGAAATAAAACTATTCTTACGGATTCTATCACGATTAGGTTTTAATTATTATTCCCGACGTTTCGTTTAAGAAATCAGTATTATAGTAGATTGCAATAAATATAGACAACGTTAAGAAAACTAAACGTCAACATTATTTGTTGTAGTTTAAAAAAAACTTTTACTTCACTGAATTATAAATAATACCTATTAGGCTTATTGTACACACAGATTAAAATAATATCTTTGCATATCGAATCGATAACGCACAGCTGCCGTAAACGCGCGATTTTATGTAGCCCATGCCGAATATCAATGAATATGTTATAAGACAATAAAATGAGTTGAGCCTTGCGAGCGGCTGCTAATGCCAGGACTAGTGATTCGCTTCGATTTGTGGATTTGGTCTATTTAATCGGAAGAAATATCAGGCTGACGCTGTGGCTAAAATATGTTGTTGCCTAGAATAAGTAATCAGAATAAGTTATTAGATTATATTTATTTACATTAAGTCACATTTACATTCACATACATTTTACATTAAGTCTTCTTATTCAATGTCACATGGAACTTTTGAGTACATATATTAACCTAATTACTAGCTATTGTCCGCAAATTTGCTCATAAAAATCGTAAAGTGCTTTGGGAACTTATTACTTACCGGTGTAAAAAATAATATCCTGTGTCTTAAACTAGGGGTGTATAAATTTACTAGCTTTCCTATTCCTATTTATTTATTAAAAATACACACACTTACAATATATTACCGCATTCTTCGTCTATGTAAGAGTTTTAGAGTATTGCGTTTAGAGTAACTGTACAATAATTTGGACATATTGGTAAATCTAAAAAATATTAACCAACAATATGTGGTCTTATTCAAGAATCTATATCAACTTGCTTAAGTAGTAAAATGATAGTAGCTAAGTTCGAACTGATTGCGATAATGGAGTTTTTACTACATTTAGAGATGACTTTTCAATAGGCAGTTAACTTTATGGGAGGAATTATTATTTTTGCGGTTAATGTTCCAAACAGCTGTCACCGCAATAAAATTATTCCTCAGATAAAAGTTATTTGGGTTTTGAAAATTCTCCTTAAAGAAATATTCTCTTACACCAAATCGAAACCCATTTGGATAGATAAAAATATTATGCGAATTATAATCGTCTTAATTAATTGTATTGTTTATTCGAATAATCAACCAAATCGATTGTAGTACATCTCTACCGCCTGTTAGCGATAAACGTCCATTTGAAACGGGTACCGGGCCCATGTCTTGAAAATTTGAACAGAATTGAATTATACTGAGGGTCCGGGCAGGTGTCTTACAAACTATCTGACTGAATCTTATCTTAACATTCGTCCCTCATAGTTGGCTCTATATCATAATGGTATAGATATTATTCCTCTTGGGATGTTTTTTATAGCATAGACAGGCAAACGAGCAGGTGGGTCATCTGATGGTAAGTGATCCCATAGATACTCAAGTCGTAAAAAGAATCATGGGTGCGTTGCTAACCTGAAAAGAGTGAATGAAAGGGGAAGGAAAAGGGATTGGCAAAGGGAGGGAGGAATTGGGCAAATCTCACTCGCTGAACTAAACGCGCCAGCAAGCTGCCACGATACGTCAATTTTCTGTGAGACAGTGGTATCAAACCAGGCGAGTCGGTTCATTCGTGCTGTAGACGTAACTGTCTACAGTGTGGCTCTACCACTCAAACTCACTCTTGGGATGTTTTTGCATATTAGGCTCATCTTACGAGGTCCAACGATCGATTCTTTGGTAGATTGCTTTTAGTTGACTCCTTCTTTAGATTCATTGTGTAGAGCAGCGGTCGGCAACATACGGCCGTCGTCTTATTTGCGGCCCGTGATTGTTTTGTAAATTAGTCATAATCTAAAATGTTATAGATTATGGTTTAAGAAAACTTTATTTCTCATAAAGAATTACAAAAATTCACTTACTGAGAAATCATAACATGACAATGAAATAAAAACAAAATATGTTAGCGTACTTGCAGACATACCCCCTTATTCATAATAACTTAGTAGAGCGTAAAAAGACCGCAAAAGTACGTTTCATAAAAATTGTATTCATAATACCAACGTTCAATAGTGAAAACATGGCCGATTTCGATCAGCTGTTACAAGTTTGATGTTCTTTCTTAATGATATAATTTTTTTATAGTCTACGACCCCATCTAAGATTGATATATATATTTTATTAATTGTTTGGCAACAATTAATAAAAAATATATAGCCAAGACTTCGTATCTGTTTCGAAGCATGCCAGAGATAAAAATAATATTTTTTCTGTAACCAGCAACATTGTATTCGATAAGCATATATTAGTTCTCTTTTTGCTAAACTAGGCAAAAGTAGGGTTATGCTTTCGATAAGACCAAGATTTCATTATGAATAAGGGGGCTAATAAATAACAACATTACTATTAAAGAGGGTATACATTACAAAAATTATAAATAAGTAGAGAAATAAGTAATAAGTAATAAAATATGAGGTGAGGCCCGCCTTTACTATGTTTTGCCACCTTGTGGCCCCTGCCTGCCAAAAGGTTGCCGACTACTGGTGTAGAGGGAAATGGGTAATAATTTAGAGGTATATTACCATACGCACAAACATTCATACTTCCTTCAGTTAGGCAGAAGTGCAAGTAGTACGCCCACTTTTATTTATTTCTGTCCCTCTTGGTTGTTTGGCAGTCTGTGCTATAACAAACATAAGTGACAAATCTTTATACCTTTATACCGACGTAAAGTGGCAGCTTGCTGTCACGTTTCGTTTGGTGAGTGAGATTTCCGGTGGCCCATTCCCCCCCTTTTTCCCAATCCATTCCCCCCTTCCATTCCCTCTTTTTAGGTTAGCAACGCACTCATGATTCTTATTGTGTCTTGGGTGTCTATGGGCGGTGGAGATCACTTACCATCAGGTGACCCATCTGTTCGTTTGCCAGTCTCTGTTATAAAAAAAGTACCTATACGAAATACACTCGGTTTTTAAGCGACAATACGCTTATTTATTTACAGACTTGGTACTGTTCTACGTACAGAGAAACGCTTTCCTTGTCGCGATGTATTTTTCACGACAGAAGACTGTGTTAAACAGTGGGCGAAGTGAAATCGCGGCGAAGCGAACTTGGAAACATGTATGTATTCACGCGTTCCCCTTTTTTTATAGCAGAGATTGGCAAACGAGCAGATGGGTCATCTGATGGCAAGTGATGTCCATGGCCCATAGACACCCAAGACAAGAAAATCATGGGTGCGTTGCCAACCTAAAAGAATAGGGATTGGGAAAGGGAGAGGTTAATTGGGCCACCGAAAATCTCACTCACCGAACGAAACGCGACAGCGAGCTGCCATTTTACGTTGGTTTTCTGCGAGACAGTAGTATCAAACATGTCGAGCCGCCCATTCGTGCTGTAGACGTAACTGTCTACATCGTGGCTCTACCACTCAACGCCTCTTTTGAATTCCTTTGTAAAATGACTCAAGCGAGTCCTCATATGCCATAGCGACGCTTTCGCTTATCAGTCTGTTACACAGGCATATGGCAAGCGTGGGCGACGCACGCCCTTTGTTTAAAAATAATTCTCTATTTGCAATGATGTTCAATGTTGAAATTGTATTGTGAACATAAAATATAGGATTTATTACTTTTTCTATTTGTATGACGAAGGTTAGTCTTTTTTCATAGCAATGCCTAAATTTGATTTGATCAAGGAAGTCAATGGACTTTGCACTGAAAATTATATAAAAAAAAATTATAAAACTCGGTCCGTTGATATATTTATGGGTGAACGTTTTTTTACGTTTAAGCGTAGGACGTCCACCTACAAGGTGGACCGACGACCTGATAAAGGTCGCAGGAAGTCGCTGGATGCAGGCCGCTTCCAACAGGTCGATTTGGAAATCTTTGGGGGAGGCCTATGTTCCGCAGTGGACGTCCTATGGCTGATGATGATGATGATGATGATGATGATGTTTTTTGAGTGGTAGAGCCACGCTGTAGACAACGTAACGTTTATGGCACGAAAGAGGTTGGCTCGACCGGTTTGATACCAGTCTTACAGAAAACCGGCGCAAAGTGTCAGCGCGTTGTTACGTTTCGTTCGGTAAGTGAGATTTCCGGTGGCCCAATTCTCCCCTGCCCTTCCCAATCCCTATTCCCCTCTAAACCAATGCATGCACCAATGAATTTGTTGATATCAAGAATGTCTATGCGGGGTGACGGTCGCTTACTATTAGGTGACCCACGTACTCGGTTGCCATTCTCTGCTATAAAAAATCACAATAATATATACCTCTATTATGCAGACGAACAGATAACCTCCTGCTTTAATTGTAGTCGGTTATAAATGTCACGAAAAGCTTCACGCATTAATCTGCATTATACCATTTAATACCAAAAGTTATTTGAAATGTAGTCTGGCACCTAAACAAATTGAACTAAACCCTGAACTTAATTGGTCTTTGTGTACAGTCTAGTAACAATCAATCAGATTGCAAATTAGATAAGGCAAATTGTTTTAGGTTCTATTCCAACCGATCTGTGAAAACTTTTTAGGGGTTAAGTTTAATTAATTTCGTAAATAATAAATAAATAAATTGAAATAAAGCTATTTTTACGGATTTTATAACGATTTGGTTTTTAATTTTTATTCGCGACGTTTCGAAGGCTTTGTAGTCTTCGTTGTCACGGGTCAGACTAAAAATTAAAAATCAAATCGTGATAAAATCCGTAAAAATAATTTTATTTCAATGTATAACATTCGCGTAAACTTAAGAAATCAGTAAATAAATAAATAATAAATACACCTAACAGTCACACACATAGTCCTGACCCCACACTAGGTATAACCTGTATCGTGGGTGTCGGATACTATGAGAGACTTTCGGTCTCACAACACCCAGACTTGAAACAAATATCTGTGGGCCACACAAACATTTGTCTCTCGCTTCACAGCCGGCTACTCGCCCGCTGCGCCACGGAGGCTGTCAAATAATTTGTTTTCTTCGGCAATATGAACTATTTAAAAATGTCGTTGGTTTTTATAATATACCTCTACTGTAATTTTAATGTAGTCACTTTTTTATTATCATCATCAACAGGTTGTAGGGTCCGACTGCTGGTGCTGCTGATGGGTGGTCTCTAGTCGAGTGTCTGACATTTGACGTGATATCGAAACCAAGTGCCAGACACTCATTCCGACGACTAAAACGGATGTCAGACACTGGATTCGACACGACTATCGAGTATTAAACACTCGGCCTGAGACCAAGACCTGTCGGACATATACGGCTATATTATTTCATACCATATTTCAGAACAGTCACGGTTTTATTAAATCTGTACAAAAAATTCTAAATGCTTTTTATCCCTTTTCTACTTCTTTACTAAATAAGCAATAAGCAGCCATTAGGTATTACAAAATAAAACCGTCAATCTTTTCACAGGTTACTCTCTCGAAGCTTTTAATATTTACAGCCCTAACATCAATCAGCTTACCAAGAGTTTCGGGAAATTCGGTTTTAGTCGAAAACAAGATGTTATTATTGCTGTCGACGAACCCTGCCCGAGAAATCATTTATCTTAAATGTGGTTATTTTATAGTGCTGTGGGAGTTTATATCGATTCTATATAGAATCGATTATTCTTTTAATTGCGAAGTTTATAAAGAAGAATTTTCGAATATATTTAAATTAATTTATTAAAATTAATTAGGTATTTAATCTAGCCACCTCCTTTGTTCAGTGGTAGCGTGTATGGGCTATGAACTGGGAGGTTCTGGGTTCCCATACCCAGGTCGGGCAGTGAGTTTTTTAATACGATTTGCCCGGGATCGGATCTCTTAAATGGGGATTGACGTCTGGGTGCCAGATCGTAAAAATTAAGCCAAATGCTTTCTGTGACATGCTTGAAAAAGTATGTGTTGCGCCGGACTCACATTAAGGGGAGATAAGGGTCCATGTTAATATTTTCTTCGATTTTTTTTTCGATAAAAATCTTTCTACCAATAATCGCTGTATAAAAATCGATCTCATATGCACATACCTAGTTGGGTATCTGTCTGTTAGTCTAGACTGGATTACTGTTGTCCGTGGTTTTCTCGTAAAGAGATGAAAAATATTAGACAGGTTCATTTAGGTTGGTTTTTATTGCTTTTTGTATGAAAGAGTAATTTAATTTTATTTTTACTCGGCTTTGACAAGGCAAAAAAACTTGAGGCTTTGTTAAAATTATGTAAGTTATTTTTAAAATAAAGATTTGTTACATTATCGCGTACCTGCCTCGGTGGCGTAGTTGTATTGTACGTGCCGTACGACTCTCCTGAGGTCTCGGATTCGATCTCAGGGTCGGGTAAACTGATATTAGGTTTTTATACTCAGTATCATCTCACAGTCTGAAATTTGTGCCCGATATGGCTTAAAATACTCCACAGTGTGACCATTGCTTTATACCTCTATATGACTGATATGGAAAAAGCAAATATCACTTTGCCCGACCCGGGGATCGAACCCGACACCTCAGGATCGTAATCGTAGATAGATAGATAGATAGTAACTCTTTATTGTAAACACAAACAGAGAAAAAACAGGTAACATTAAACAAATAAAATAAACTGTGCCACAAGTGGCGGCCTTATCGCTAAAAGCGATATCTTCCAGGCAACCATCGTACCGAAATACAACCACGCCACCGAGGTAGTCAGTTATCCGATCCAGACCAAAATTATATGGGACAACCCTTGAAATAAGCTCTATTGAATATAAAAAGAATTTTGAAAATCGGTCACCATTTGACGGAGATATCGCGTAACGTACATAAAAAAATACAGACGAAATGAGGACCTCCTCCTTTTTTGAAGTCGGTCGAAATCATATTTTTACTACTTGCTTGCTATTAGAGCAAGCATAATCACATATTCGATAAACATTATTCTTTAGAGGTCCATTTGTCATTATAGATAAGGACCCAACGTTACGTGGAAAAAGCTTTCTGTTTAAGTAAATATGTGATTAATTATTGACGTCCAACAGACCCACTTATGGCGAGCACATCAATCACAGCACAAAAACTAAACTGGTTTAGTAGAATAACGTTTTTTCGTTGCTCTGAAAGTTCTGAAACTAATTATTGGTACGAGAGATTGTAAAAAGTCTGGATAGGTCGAATTGACGGCGTAGTTAGGCAGAATTCGAGTCCTAGGTCAAAGGATGACGATTGGAAGGGAGAGAGTTGTTAGGAAAATATTTATTGTATCTAGGCATTAATTTATTGGTGGTAGAACTCTCTTTCCGTCTGGGCAGGTCCGCCGCATTGTCTACCGTTTAGCTAGAATGTCCTTCATATTGTAGCCAGTGTAAGGTATACTTAACATAATGATATAGGGCCTTACTGAAGATAACGGACCGAATTCAAATCCGATCGTAACCAATGTATATGGGAATGGGACTACTACCCTTACTACCCAACTACTACCCTTAGAATAAGTTCTATCGAATACAAGAATAATTTTGAAAATTGGTCCATATTTGGCGGAGATATCGCGTAACATACATAAAAAATACGACGAATTGAGGACCTTATTTTTTTGAAATCGGTTGAAAAAAGCCTAAGCATTAAAGCGTGCATAACGTTCACGGCACATTACTCGCAGTAATCGTCTCCAGCACTTAGTACCCAATCATTAGAAATACATTAACGAAACAAATTGCCGCGCCTCAAGCGATGTTGTATCGATTTTTTAAAAATATTTTTAAACAAGTAATTCCTACTTTCACTGTTTTTTTCTACCTGCCCTTAGTCCCAATTTACTACTTAGTATTTCAAGCATATTGCAGAAATGATTTGACTTAGTTTTTATAATCGGCTGCCTAACGGCAACCCCAGGATTCAAAGGCAGTTCCAGGCAAATAAAATTAGAAAAATCGCTTTGCCTGACCTGGGGATTGAACCCACGACCTCACGGGCTAATATATGCTGCCACTAAACCAAGGAGGCGATAATATGGCATCAATATGCTTTTACTGTTAATTGAACCAATATCGTTAAAGTGGACAAAAATTTGCTTACGGTTCGACCGGGGTATTACCACTGTTCCACAGAAAACCGCTGTGAATTGGTAGCTTAGCGTTTCGTATTATATTAGAACTTTCCAAACGTGATAATATGCCGTCACTTTCCCTTTTTATACTTTCCCCTTTAATTTCGTGGTGACTTGGCATTGCCGATGTTCCATGGCCACTGTAATTTACCATTAGGTGAGCCATCTGCTGGACTGCCTGTTTGCGCGCCTCTGAATCTTGTTGATCTTGGTGGTATATTGAAAATGCTTCTTGATTGTATACTATATATTACTAAGTTTTACATTAATAAAAAGATGGAGCGCGTCTTCTTTAGAATGTTTTCGTGTCGAAGTGGCGTCGCTAGTGTTGTAACCTTTGGGACGTGAGCCGGCCAGTGCAGTCACGCGCATAATCGATTTGTGAATCGACTAATCCCGAACATCTTCCCCCCCGTCGAAACACTCTGGATTTCGGCGTAATGCTGGTGAGGGTGCTTCTAGTAAAGGGCAGAGACCGTGGACTGCTCTGCGGATGATTCCCTTAGCAGTGTAGACTTCAGCAACTCTGGATATTCCATCAGTGCCGGAAAATAATTTGCAAATTCGTGCCATTCGCCATTTTAAAGGTGGAGTATTATCTTCTTTAATGACCACTAAATCGCCTTCCTTAAGTTGTACTTGGTTGACTTGCCATTTGGTTCGTTGTTGCAACTCACACAGATATTCCTTCTTCCAGCGCTGCCAAAAATGTTGCCGCAGTTTTTCCAGGCATTGATATCTATTTAATCGATGTATGTTGGCATCAAGAAGGTTGTCCGTTGGCAACGACGTAAGTGTGCGTCCTATGAGGAAGTGGGCTGGAGTCAAAGGATTGAGGTCGTTAGGGTCAGAAGAGAGAGGAGTCAATGGTCTGGAATTTAGAATGGCTTCGATTTGCGCAAATAAAGTACATAATTCCTCAAAGGTTAAATGCTTATCACCTAAAATTCTAGTTGTATGATATTTTGCAGACTTAACGCCTGCCTCCCAAAGCCCACCAAAGTGGGGAGAGTAAGCGGGTGAGAACTCAAACTCAATACCTTCATCTGCCGCAAACCCAGTTAGACATTCATTGTTTGATTTTAAAAATCTTTTAATTTCGTTGTTAGCGCCGACAAAATTTGTACCGTTATCGCAATATAATTTTAATGGCTTACCTCTACGGGAAATAAAACGTCTCAAACATAAAATAAAGGCTTCAGAAGAAAGGTCACTCGCTACCTCTAGATGTAAGGCCTTGGTTGAGAAACAAACAAATAAACACATATAACATTTCGTTATTTTGCACCCACGACCCTTACGGTCGGTGATATAGAATGGGCCCGCAAAATCGACTCCACTAACATGAAAAGGGAGACTGGGTTGCACTCTTGTAGAAGGTAAGTTGCCCATTAATGGATTTATACTCTTGGCTTTCATAATTTTACATAGCTTACAATTATTTATTGTAAATCTAGCTAATATTCGCCCCTTTAGAGGCCAAAAAACATTTCTTACATTACTGAGCAATAATTGAGGTCCGCAATGTAATAATTTCTTGTGTTCATTAGAGAATAATAATTTAGTAAAATTGTGTCTCGAGTCTAATAACACTGGATGAATTTTTTTATAGGTTGCATCAGAATTTTGAATGCGTCCGCCTACGCGGAGGATCCCATCATCATCAATGAATGGCGTAAGGGATAATATACGAGATTTCGACGGTAAGTTATGTTTAGAATTTAGTATCTTAATATCCTCTAAAAAGCATTCACCTTGGTGAAGTTTTATTAAAGTGTTTAAAGAAGAATCCAATTCCGTAACAGATAAGGGACCAAAAAATTTTGCTTGCTTGTTTTTAGTATTATGAATAAAACGTAACACATAAGCTGTGACTCGTTGTAAAGTTGTAAATTTTGAATATCTGTCAAAGTCCACAATTCTGTAATTATTACTAGTGGATTGCAGAGAAGTTGTCATTTGTTGTGAGATTTTACTAGTATTTGATTTGACTTCAGGCAATTCTGAAACATTTTGTGCTTTTACATTCTGAGGCCAGTTAGAAACATCACCCATCAAAAAGGTTGGTCCGTTCCACCAAAGTTGAGCTTCTGGTACAAGTTTAGGATTCACACCCCGTGAAGCTAGATCTGCTGGATTTTTATCCCCTGGAACATGTTTCCAGTTGCCTGAAGCTGTTAACTCCTGTATTTCACCAACGCGGTTTGAAACAAATGTTTTCAAGTTACAAGGTTCAGTTGATAACCAACTTAAAACAACGGTAGAGTCAGTCCAGTAAAATACTGACTGAATTTGGCATCGTAGAGCCTTCAAAACCTTACTAGTTACACGAGCTGACAACAGGGCACCACATAATTCAAGTCGTGGTATGGTTGTTCCCTTTAATGGGGCTACTTTAGTTTTGGCACAAAGAAACCTAACTTGTACATTTCCTGACCTATCTAGAGATCTAAGATAAACAACAGCTGCATATGCTGCTTGGGAAGCATCTGAGAATGAATGTAATTCAATTACAACTGGATCGCTACAGAGTACATACCTAGGAATTTCAATATTTGCAACTATCTTTAAATTGGTTGCAAAGTTCAACCATTCCCTTTCTAACTCTGAGTGTACTGGGTCATCCCAGTCTAATTTAGTTAACCATAATTTTTGCAAAATAATTTTTGGTATAATGGTACACAAACTGAGCAAACCTAATGGGTCGAACAACTTAGCCGAATTAGATAAAATTGTTCTTTTAGTAACATGGTTATTGAATTGAATATCGACTGGGAATCGTAGGATATCTTTAAGAGGGTCCCACTTCAATCCCAAAACACTTGATTGTGAAGAAAAGTCTAAATTTTGTGCTACTGAAATGTTTGGTTTGTCTTGTAAAATGGATGGGACATTGGTACGCCATTTCCTTAATGGAAGGCAGGCTGCACCTAAAGATTCATTAACGGAGTGTACTAATTTTTCCAACTTGTCTGGATTGTCAGCTCCTGTTAATAAATCATCCATATAGAAGTCTTCTCTAATTATTTGAGATACTTGTTTATCTTTACAGTCTTCTGAGAGCTGTAATAAACATCTAGTACTCAGAAAGGGTGCTGATGCCGTTCCATACGTTATTGTATTTAATTGGTAAATTTGAATTGGCAGTGATGTTTCATCACGCCATAAGATTAATTGTAATCTTCGCTGATTGGTATCAACTAAGATCTGGCGGTACATTTTTTCTATGTCCGCTGATACGACACATTTGTGTTGTCTATATCTTAATAGGATTGAAAATAAATCATCCTGTACTACAGGACCTACATGTTGTATCTCATTTAAAGATACTCCACTTGAAGTCTTCGCTGATGCGTCAAACACCACGCGAAGCTTTGTTGTTTCACTGTTTTCTCTCACCACTGCATGGTGAGGTAGATAACACCCAAAATCAGGTCGATTGATTTTGGTCATGTGACCTAATTGCTCATATTCATGAATAAAATCAGAATACTGTTGCTGAAGTATAGGTTTAGACTTCAGCTTTCTTTCGAGTTGTAAAAATCTTTTCTCTGCAATGTTGTATGAATCACCTAAAGTTTCTGTAGAATCTTTAAGTGGAATTTGAACGCAAAACCTACCATTGGTTTCACGATGAGTAGTTTGTTTGAATAGTTTTTCACAATAACTATCCTTGTTATAGTTGATTGTAGAGGGTACTTCTTCAAGTTCCCAAAACTTAGCCAATTGCTTATTGACTTCTTGAGAAAAATGACAATGCACTTTTTCATTACTTCCCCCCATGGGGCCAGCTACCACCCAGCCTAAGTGTGTCTCTTGTAGAATAGGTCTTTGATGACCTAGACTTATCTTGCCAGTGCCTAGTAGTTCCCAGAATACATCAGCCCCCAGTAATAGATCAATCTCTGCAGGGACATAAAAACCAGGATCGGCTAATTTAACATAACTTGGAATGATTAAGTCTTGGGTAGACACATTAGCCTGGGGCAGCATGTTTGTGATTTGCGGTAGAACAAAACATTTCAGAGTAAAATTGTAATTGTTGTGAATAGATTGTAGCTGTATATTACAATACTCTGTTATGTTTAAAACTATGTTGCCTAAACCAGACACACATTGGAATTGGTCTGTTAATTTACAACAACCAATTTTGTTTAGTGCTCTTTCAGTAATGAAAGAGGTTTGGCTCCCACTGTCCAATAACGCCCGTAGAACATAAACCTTGCCATGCTTGGATACCTTGACCAATGCCGTTGACAAAAGGGCTTGATTGGCAGTAACAGCTGACATTGAAATAGAGGGACTAGATGCAGTGGGATCATCGTTTTGACCTTGTACATTTGTATTTGCATTGGGTTCAAATGCATTTATAGCTAACGTTGATTGTGTACCATGTTGTTTATGCAATAATGTGTTGTGTTTTCGATGACAAATTCTACAGTTGCCCAACCTACACTGTTGAGACTGATGTCCACTTCGAAAACAATTATTACATAAATTAAGTTGTGAAATTTTTGCAATTCGCTCATCCACTGATAGCGATTTAAATATTGAACATTCATATACTTTGTGATTTTGTTTACAGATTGCGCATAAGGTACTCAGAGAAGAGGGCCTCGCCGATGAAGACACAAAGGATTTAGTTTTTGTTACATTATGACATTTTTCTAATTGTTTACAAGTTCTATTAGCATTAAATGTTTCTAATATCGACGCTCGTTTACGTAAAAATGAATAAAAATCATCCAGTGTGTATGTGTTCAAATTGCTTTTGTATTCTTCCCACTTCCCGGCAGTAATGGAGTCTAACTTTGCAGAAGCCAGATATATCACTATACTATCCCAGTTATTTGTCGGTTCCCCTAAAGAATTTAAGGCATTTAAGTTCATGGATAAAGTGTCAATTAAATTGCGAATACCTTGTTCTGTACCCTTTTGTAATTGTTCGATATGGAACAAGCCTTTGATATGCTCGTTTATTAACATACGTTTGTTGTCGTATCGCTCACATAACATATTCCATGCAATTAAATAATAATCTGCTGATACAGAAACAGAGTTGATAACGGAAGAGGCAGGGCCTACCAGATATGATTTGAGGTACTGGTATTTACTGATGTCATCCAATGTTTCATTGTGATGCACTAGTGAGAGGTATGTGTCCCTAAAGGAAAGCCATTTGCTAGGTTCACCATTGAAGGATTGTATTTTTAAAGGTGGTAATTTTGACTTGCTCGGTTTACTGCTTTTATTGGATGAAGATTCAACTTTACAGTTTTGAAATGAGTCTAACAATGATTGAGCTTGAGCAATTAAATTAAAAAATACATTTTCTGTAATTTCACGCTCTTCAAATTGATTGTCGGTCTCTTCATCCAACATTTCTATTTCTGTTTGAATGTCATCAAATTTACATGACAAATCACGCATTTTATTTATTCTGAGATTAAGTTCGTTGATATTTACTGCGCTAGGTTCCTTAGAATCCATTAGCGGCTTTAAGTATTTTTCAAATAAAGTTAACCGAGCTCGAATAGTACCTCTTTGTTTAATTAGACCTTTTAAATTACTCATTTTGTCGACACAAACGCAATTAATTGACCTCAAATTAAATAATAATCCAACAATGAATTTAAATGTACGTTACTTTTGGTCCGGTGCAGCAATAACCAACCGGGTTTGCGGCCGACGTGCACGGTGATCGAACTCATGCGCCGTGCGAAGCTCGATGCTAGCAGAGATGTGCAGTTGAGATGACTTGCAGGAATCCGAAGCTCTCACCACGAACTCACTCTCGGAGTTTCGCTGAAAAAGTCGGCCATTTTGTCTAAGTAACTTGTTTAGGCTACACGAACTTTTGGGAACTTTGAAACTTATATTTTGTTAATATAAGCATAAAACTGGGGTAATGACTTAGTTTTGATGATATTAATTGGCTTTAAGCGCAATCTGGTATCAACAAAGTATTGAAATAGTTAATAATTTACGATTAACATTTGTTTTAAATTGTGGTAGGTAGTTTATCATTGCAAAATTATAGTAGATTCAAAGTATAGATTATATGCTGCGCAATTGGAGCAAAGGAAAGGCATGATTGTTGGTTTTTAGGAAAGGAACCGCACTTCCCTGAACGATGGCTGCAGCCCTGGCCGGCTGGCGTTGTCTTGCACGTAGCTACTTCTTTCCTTTTGCGCCATAACTTATCACGTCGGGGTCACCATGTTTGCGCGCCTCTGAATCTTGTTGATCTTGGTGGTATATTGAAAATGCTTCTTGATTGTATACTATATATTACTAAGTTTTACATTAATAAAAAGATGGAGCGCGTCTTCTTTAGAATGTTTTCGTGTCGAAGTGGCGTCGCTAGTGTTGTAACCTTTGGGACGTGAGCCGGCCAGTGCAGTCACGCGCATAATCGATTTGTGAATCGACTAATCCCGAACACTGCCTTCGAAAACTATTATTTATACGTAACTTCCTAATATGAGAGACGTATGATATTGGAGTTGGTTGTAACACTGCTTTACCAGCAGTATTTTTCTCTGATGTTCTTCTTTTAAAAATTATGGACTCCACGCATTTGCGATGATTTACTCAATCTTAAGGTAGTATAGCAATTATCAAGTTTTCACAATGACAATGAGACCCAGATGTGGATAATCTCAAGCCCCTGCCGGGATTATAGCAGCAATTCCTTCCAGCGCAGTGCCCTTCAAATGACATCCACTCAGCAAATCGACCGGACAAAGCTAAACTCAGCAAAGATCAGCGATTAAAATTATTCCACATTATACTGTCGATTTACGCTGAATTTTGGTGCATAAAACCATGTTATATTAAACAACAAACACAACTCCAGGCAATAATGTGAAATAATTTTAACAAGCGACGCCCACCCTGTCAGTCTTCCCGTCAAAAACCACTCGCTGATGTTCTTACTCTTCGCCACTTTTGTCAAATTAGTGTTTATAATAAAAAAAACAGACTAGACAGCCTATCCACCCAACTGATCAAATTACGATCCAAGTTTCCATAACCAAAAAATAACATCTGTTCTTCAATAAGTGTGGAACGGCTTCCAATATAACGCTTCTGAGAACTCATTTGTCAATATTTTCATATCGTACAGCTAACACTCGACTTGCGTCTGCATTTTAATATCTTGGCTGTTTATTTTACAATTTATATTAAAAATACACAAATGATGGCTCAATTTGCTCAAAATTGAATGCTTCGTTATTTTTAATGTTAGATAATGTTTCGTTGAAAAATACATAAGCTCACGCCTGTATCCCCGAAGGGGTAGGCAAAGGCGCACTAGCGAACTAGAACATTTCGCGGAGCTTAGTTCCGTCACAGATGTGATAGAGGATCAGCCTATCGCCATATCGGGTACTAATTCCAGACTTCAGACTGATATTGAAAAAATCCAATAACATTGCCCGACCCGGGGACTGAACCCGATCCCTCAGGACGGCAGTCGTACCGAAATACAACTACGCCACCGAGGCAGTTAGTTGAAAAATATAATTGATTTATAAAATAGGTTGATATTTGAGAAGTGCATGTAATTTATTGAAAGTATATATGGAAACACATTACCCTCCGTCCGAGGCAAATAGTTTGATATACCTCTACACAATGAGTCAGTTTAACTGGGTTGACCATTATCTCATAGACAACTCACGTGTCGGGTGTGTGTGTTCATTCTCGGAGTGTGGTCGAGTGTCTGCGCTCGATATCTTAGTTTGTCATTGAGTTTTTGATATTTCTCGTTAGCGACAAAGTAAAATATTTGTAGGTTAAGTGGGGAATTAATTTTTTTATTAAAAATATTTTACGGTATCGCTAGGGGGAAATGTCAAATAAATTGATAGTCGAGTCACTGGTTCGTGTCGGGTATTCGAATGCGGTAATTGAGTTGAGCCCAGTGCCTAAAACTGGGGATTGTTATCCAACATTATTGGGTATACAACAATCTATCTCCGACTCGAGTTGGGCGTCCGACACTATCTCGACTGAGGTAGAGTGTCCAATACTGTACTTTATGGTCCAATGTTCGAAACTCGATCTTCCTTAAGATTGCTCAGCTGTGCCGTTATTTCATATTTTGGAAATAAAACTAAACTATCCATCGATACTGCCCCAAGTCGATATTATCGCCTAAAGCTAAATTAGCTTAGCTCGGAGTATGGCCTACACTTATATTTCAGCGATAGTTTATTGATGCTATCGTGCCAACTCTTTCCATTTAAATGGGGCTTTACGCTCTCAGTACAAAATACAGTTTGTTACAAATGTTTAGTTCCCTTACTTTACACAAAGTATTTATCTCAACTTGTTCTGTACCGTTCGGAGAGCAGGTAGGATTGGCCCAACATTTGCCCCGATAACTATTGGGTTCTCGGCGCAAAATCCCCTTTCTTTGTACCCAAATCGCTTCTTGAACTAAATAAATGTACGAGCTTTTATTCACCGGAACAAACTTAAATGTAGAACGTATTTGGAAATAAAGAACTCGTTTATAGTAAATTTTTCGACCGACTTCCAAAAAGGAGGGGATCCACAATTCTTCTGTATTTTTATAATGTATGTTACGCGATATCTCCGCCAAATGTGGACCGATTTACAAAATTCTTTTTGTATTCGATAGAGCTTATTTTAAGGGTGGTCCCATATAAATTTGGTTACGATCGTATTTGAAGTCGGTACGTTAAGTTTTTAAACTTGTGATTATTTTATTGAAATAATGACATTTTTAAGCCCGTATTCTCAAAGGAATAGGCAGAGGACGTTATATTACACCCTCTAAATATTTCCATATCATGAGGTGCCATAATTATCGTAATACCGGAACAAGTTGTGTAATTTTCAGGCACTCATGAGTGGTTTATCAGTTGACTTATACTAATTTGTCAGTTGACTTAAACTAATTATCCATTATCGTACTAGGATTAAAGTAGTAGTACTTTATCTGTAAAGTTTGAGTTTTCATTTACTAGATCCATGAAACAATATTTAAATAAATCATGTATATTGCTTTTCTTTGAATGTCTGTACTGGGAAGGTAGAAAATAATTTTCGACAGACTTCCAAAAATGAGAAGGTTCTCAATTCGTCTGTATTTTTTTCTTTTTTATGTATGTTACGCGATATCCGCCAAATTTGGACCAATTTTCAAAATTCTCTTTATATTCAATACAGCTTATTTTAATGGTGGTCTCATTTTGGTCACGATCGGTTTTGAAGTCGATCTGTAAAGTTTTTAAAATTGTTGCTTGTACTATGTTAACACCAAGTTGCTCTTTGTAAATGTTTAAGTAGGTCGCCGACAAATTCCGCGTATTTCTTTACGAACAACATTTAAAACTTTAAAGCAACATTTCTGAGAACATATTTTGTGTAAAATCTAAATTACATTCACTAATTCGCTAGAATGAAACACTTAAACAATACGCAGAACTATAACGGATTTTAATCGCCCACTTCATCATTGCCTAATCAAGATGAAACTAAAACATTGCTGTTTTACAACGATAGCGACAAATTAATTGGTTAATAAAAGCTTAATAAAAGAAACTGGGTAACGACAATCGGCGCGAGGTGCTACGCGGTGTAGCAGTTCTTCTACGAGAGCCGCGGGCTACGGACGCGTCGCGCGACGGTGTCTACGCCACGTAGCACTGGTTACGTAGCGAGACTTGATTCGAGAGCCGAGCGATACGGACGTATCCGGCGGTATGCGTACCTACGTAGTACTCTTGTGTACGTGTTAGCGCCAACGTTTGTTCAAATATTTTGTTTGGTGTTGGACGTTGGTGTAACATAAGACATTGGTTTTGACGAGTGACTTTGTATTGATCTGTTTGAACAGTCGTCTTACGATGCACGTGAGTTATGTTTTGTATTTGTTTTGCACTAGTTATAGACGGCGGGTTCGCTCACAATGACTGACGCAAATTGAGTTTTATGGAAATTCATATTTACCCAAACTGTAACTGTTACACAGGCGGAATTAAGAAAATGAAAAAAAAAATGACAATATAAAAACTAAAATATCAAGGAATGTAAATAAAAATATTAAACATAGAATTTATTTAATTTATGTATGTATAATATTTATCATTAAACTAATCACATAATATTAAGCTTTAAGGTTTAATGGGTAACACGAAGTTACGTCTCGAACTTGAGCTTTCTTAACTATCATTTTGGTTCTGAAAACATTATATTTAATTCAATTCAAATAATATTATAAAATTAAGTAAAAACAGTTACAAATTATGTTTCGAATAAGTAAAAATATATAATTTCTATTATTCTCTTTTCTACTTGATGCGTTGCGCTTATTCCCAAAGGTGCAAGCGTCGGTTTAACTTAAGTTTGTAATTTGTCCACGGCAATATTTTAAGTTCAGCTCTGGGAATATTTCAAGATATTAGCTTAAAGTTGTAATACATTTAACTTATTACTATTTATTTACTCTTTTTTTTATATGTGAGTTTGGTATTAATTAGTTTAGTTTAGCCCCTAATATATTTATATATATTTTATGAAGACCTGGCGGAACGACACCCAGGATCGGGATGTGTGGAGGAAGTGTTGGGAGGCCTTTGCCCAGGAATGGGGCAGTTGAGGCTTTAATAATAGCCCCTTATCACATTTGGGATAAAAATAAGATCGGCGCTGGATGTTCTAATTCGCTTGTTCACTTCTGCTTACCTCTTTGGGAATACAGGAGTCAGTATATGTGTATGTTTAGTATTGAAATATAAACTTTACTTTAGTATTTATTATGGAACACTATTTAAAGACGAGAGAATATTTTATAAGTTAGGAAGGAATGACTGATATTCAAATTCAAATTTAACTTCGAATAATTAATTCTGCAAATATGATATTTTATACCACTTTCACATGTCAATTACGAAATATTGATTTTAAGATATTGATAAAGTAATAAATGCGTCGGCATTTCGTGGCTATCCCTGAGAAGAAATTCTGAAACAAACTCAAGGGTTATGGCCTCTTTTAAAGTTCAGACAATACATGATATATAAAATTACAATTTAAAATGTCAACTTATTTCTAAATACAATAATATATTAATATGCCAATAGAGCAAAGTCAGAAAAAATAATATAAAATTGTGTTGATACAGCCTTATAGTGCCAAGAGTGAGCTGCTCAATCCCAAGCATTTTTGTCTTGTAAATAGATCCTTTACATTATAAAAACCTTTTCGGCATAGTTGCTGTTTAATAAATGATTTAAATTATTAAGATTTAGTTCTTTACCGAAGATAGTTCCCCTTTATAATTATACAATTGCCAATGCAGGGCGCTTACTTTCTAGTGAGCTAAATAGCTGCCCATAATTTCATTCCAAGGTGAAAAACAGGTCGATATGCAAGCTTCTTCTCGACCTTATCCCTTTTCAATGTGGGAACATCATACATTTGACATTTAAGAATGTCACGGTAGGCTTCGTTTTTACGGCTTTTTACGTTTTTGGTTACCTGAACTTCAACTCTGAGGGATTCAATTCCATGCGAATCGTGCTAGAAAAAACGTGTGAAACAGCACACCTAGGTCCACATTTTTGGGGGGTAAATCCACCTAAAGAGTAAACATTTCTGTAACTATGTCTCATTTGTTTATTTATTTAAATGAATTCTACAACAATTTGAAACCATTCCATTACATTACTAGTTATAGTGTGATATCATTGTGAAAAACTTATTTTTTTTAACACTAATAATATTGTTGGAACACGGCCAAATCTGGTAGGCGATTGTTGGCATAACTCGCTGCGGGCACATAAAGTAGTACCATGAATTGACAGTCATATTATAATAGTATAGCGCATTCATAATTTTCTTCCTAATGTGGGGTCGGCGCACCGCACTTTTTGAAGTATGTTGGAGAAAGGATTCATTCAAGGCTTCATTTTTATGACCGGCTGCGTGCCTGACGCCAACTCTCTCCTGAGAAGAGAATTCAGTCCCGAGACATTCGTGCCAAAAAACAAACGCCCGACCTAGGAATCGAACCCAGGACCACCCAGTTCACTGCATATCTAAGCTACTCGACCAAGATCGCGATTAATTATAACATGGATATGTATGCACATAGGTATGGATATACCTACTAACTTTACTAATTTTACAATAGTAACTAATACATAGTTAGGTTTTTTAACCGACTTCAAAAAATAAGGAATTTATTTGCTAAACTGATTGTAATAAAATTTGGTATGCAGAAAGCTTCAACCCTAAAGAAGGAAATAAACTTTCGTCTCCAAAACATCACAGGGATGATATATGTACATCGGGTGAACGTTGTTGAAGACGCCTACAAAATTTTACACGCAGTCACGCAAATAATCTAACCGATATAAAGCTTCTGTTATTCCCGAAAAACTGTTCACGCGGGCGAAGCCGAGAGCAAAACCTTGCAATCTATATTAATCATCATTCAACATAAAAAAAACTAAACGGACCGACTTCAAAATTTATACGGTCGGGACCAAATTTATATAGGACCACCCTTGAAATAAGTTCTATCGAACACAAAAATAATCTTGGTAATCGTTCCACGTCTGGCGAAGATATCGCGTAACATATATAAAAAATACAGACGAATTGAGGACCTTGTCCTTTTTGGAAATCTGTCGAAAAGAAGGAGGCCTGCCTCGGTGGCGTGGTGGTATTTCGGTACGACTACGGTTCTGAGGTCTCGGGTTCGATCCCCGGGTTGGGCAGAGTGATATTGGATTTTTCCATATCAGCCCGGAGTCTGGAATTTGTGCCCGATATGGCGATAGGCTCGCCCCCTATCACATCTGGGACGGAACTAAGCTCGGCGAAATGTGGGTGTTCTAGTTCGCTAGTGCGCCTCTGCCTACCCCTTCTGGGATACAGGCGTGAGCTTATGTTATGTTATAGAAGGAGGATCTTTCACCATTATGTTTGGGAATACTTTAATTGGGGCGAAGTCGAAGACCTCCAACAGTAAATAGACTGGACATGGTCATAAGTCGCTCAGTTTATTTGAAATATACGCGCGCCAGGTCGGCCAGCGTAATAATATTGAGAGAATAAACTTATCTTACGCGATTCTTAACCATTCACAAAATATTCTAGGGTGTAAATTGTAATAATCGCCCTCGCATTGTAATAAGTAGTTGATGGCAGTACTGAAATTTGAGATCAATTTTTTTGTATGGGAACTTGCTTGATAGCCTCTATAGTTAGTAATATTAAATCTCTTCGGGCGAAGTTCTTCGAAAATCTTGTATTATAAAGTAGGTATCCAAATACTGAAACCGCCTTGAACGCAAAGTAAATAAGTCTCTCAATAGCCCAATATTACATAATTTATTAACTTGGTAAGACTAATGGCCAATCTAGAGTCGAGTTTATAAGCCGGTCATAATTTGCGACTTTAACGACTGTTATTTATCGACGACTTCATTCAATAGGCTCATGTTCTCAAGGTTGTGATTTAAAGGTATTTCATTCATCATTAATTTATGTTCAAGTTTGTATCATGAAGGGCTAGGCAGAAATGTAACAAGCGGTCTTATACGACTCATTAGTCTATGGATGGCTTATTTAGATAGTATTTTGTTTATAATTTAGGTAGGTCAATAAGAAATTGGTTTTATTTCGATTCGAAAATTTATGGAATAAGCTTAGGATTAGAATTTTTGCATAGACAGATCATGTTGTATTTAAAATTATATTTCAATAACATTCATCCATAGGTGAGAAGTTAGGAATAGTTCGCTCTGGGTGCGGTGTCAAACACACACTAAAGGCCGGTTTCAATAAACAATCTCAGTTCGAATCAAAAATATGCAGATATGTAGATTACAAAAATTAGCCAATAAGAACACAGTTTGAACATGACTTTGTCAAATAACTTGATTTGATTGGTTCATAATCGCGATCTATCTGCACTCTAAACCGAGATCGTTTATTGAAACCGGTCGTAAGTCAATTTAATATATACTGTATTAGTAATTTATAGTCGTTTTTTAAAAGTACAGTGCCAGAGTTTCTTGGCCGTTTAATTCTTGGTAGAATAATTTGATATAAATTATGGAAACATTTTATGGATTAAATAATTTATTGATTTTGCGAAAAAATGTTGTCATTAAACCAAAAATATTTGTGCAAATATAAAGTGATAACAGTAATCAGAGCATTTTACATAAGATAACATAAGCTCACGCCTGTATTCCCGAAGGGGTAGGCAGTGGCGTACTTGCGAACTAGAACACCCACATTTCGCCGTGCTTACTTCCGTCCCAGATGTGATAGGGGTGCGAGTCTATGGGCATATCGGGCACAAATTCTAGATTCCACTCACGATCGGGGATCGAACCCGAGACCTCAGGACGATAGTCGTACCATAATACAACTACGTTCCAGAGGCAGTCACTGTGGTAGGTGTCAGTGTAATAGGTTTACACTGTCGAAAAAAGTAAAATAAGCACCAATTAAGAATCTTCAAATTGTTTAAATTTAGCTAATTACAAATACAAGTTATATAAAAGCATAGTCCTCATATTAACATACATACATAAGCTCACGCCTGTATCCACGAAGGGGTAGGCAGAGGCGCACTAACGAACTAGAACACACATTTCGCCGAGCTTTGTTCCGTCCCAGATGTGATAGGGGGCGAGCTTATCGCCATATTGGGCACAAATTCCAGACTCCGGGCTGATATGGAAAAATCCAATATCACATTGCTCGACCCGGGGACCGAACCCGAGACCTCAGAACCGTAGTCGTAACGAAATACCACCACGCCACCGAGGCAGTCTTAGTCAATCAGTCAGTTCTCTTATTAATTATACTATAATGACCAAATTGTTGTTCGGTACACCTGGCCCCGTCATAAACGACGTTAAGTTACTATCGATTTACTATATCGGTATCCGGGCTATTTATATTCAAGATGGTAAATAATTTTAATAAAACCGTTGTTTCTTGTTTGTTGAGTTCCTAAAATATAATGGTAAATGCCACCGCCACTGCCTCGGTGGCGTGGTGGCATTTCGGTACGACTACGGTTCTGAGTTCTCGGATTCGATCCTCTGGTCGGGCAAAGTGATATTGGATTTTTCATATCATCCCGGAGTCTGGAATTTGTGCCCGATATGGCGATAGGCTCGCCCCCTATCACATCTGAGACGGAACTAAGCTCGGCGAAATGTGGGTATTCTAGTTCGCTAGTGCGCCTCTGCCTACCCCTGCGGGGATACAGGCGTAAGCTTATGCCATGTTATGTTATAATGGTAAATTGTTATGAATGATGGCTCTGGTTGAATTGAATTGCTTTTTGGAAGTCGGTCGAAAATATAAGTACCTGTAGCCTTTTGTTTCCTTGCCGGCTCCGTGCCTGCCCCATGGAAGGTATCATAATTAATGGCGAAGGGTCCATACAATACGATTCCTTCAGGCCTACCTATCCCATATTTTCTACAAGGGATATTAATACATACACAAGCATCGCCTTTCCTTTTAGAATTGGGTACTTGACTATAACATAAACATTACATAAGCTCACGCCTGTATCCCCGAAGGGGTAGGCAGAGGCGCACTAGCGAACTAGAACACCCACATTTCGCCGAGCTTAGTTCAGTCCCATATGTGAT
The DNA here is from genome assembly GCA_036417725.1 of Clanis bilineata. NCBI lineage: Eukaryota > Metazoa > Arthropoda > Insecta > Lepidoptera > Sphingidae > Clanis > Clanis bilineata. The sequence continues at coordinate 911,126 of CM071159.1, forward strand.
AGGGGGCGAGCCTATCGCCATATCGGGTACAAATTCCAGACTCCGGGCTGATATGGAAAAATCCAATATCACTTTGCCCGACCCGGGGATCGAACCCGAGACCTCAGAACCGTAGTCGTACCGAAATACCACCACGCCACCGAGGCAGTCACTTATATGGTACTTGACTATATGTGATATTATACATATTTTTATATCTAATAGCAAATAAAAGAAAAAAGAAACCCGTCCTTACATACATTGCATTGAAATTGGTTAAATAAACACAAGTTTAAAAACTTAGCGGACCGATTTCAAATCCGATCGGGACCAAATTTATATGGGACCACCCTTGACATAAGCTCATAAAATCGGTCCACATTCGGCGGAGATATCGCGTAACATACATAAAAAATACCGACGAATTGAGGACCTCCTGCTTTTTGAAATTCGGTCGAAAATGAGGCAGTAATTCACCAATTCTGCAATGAGCAAGAGTGGGGGCGTAGTAAAATTATCTTGACGTCCCTTTCCAACGGACGCTCCGTTATGGCCCTGACGTGACGTGACGATTATACTGATAATTCTCTTTCCCGCAGTTTGAAGGTTACACCAAACTTCAAAGGCTTACAACTTTCTTTTTTGAGAACATTTCAATATTTATTTCTGTGATATATTTCAGATGACGTAAATTTCATATAAAAATATTACAAAAAAATAATCAAGTACCCAATGTTAGTCCTTCGCATCTGGACTTTACATTTAATTGTATTTTTTATTTATATTAAAATTAATAAATAAATTAAAAAAGAACACCCAACTGTCACTTACGTAGTCCTGACCCCACACTAAGATCGAGTCTTGTGTCGTGGGAATCAGGAACTACGAGAGACTTTCGGTCTCACAACACCCAGACCCGAAACATGCCATACAAGCATTTGTCTCGGTGCGGGGATCGAACCCACGGCCTCTCGCTTCGTAGCCGGCTGCTCTCCCGCCGCGCCACGGAGGCTGACGGAGGCGGATTTAAATTAACTTAGACTTATGTATAAAGCTTACGCCACCGTATTTAAAAACAATGAGCCAATTTCTAAATGTCAGGTCGGATTGGGTAAAGGTAAATGTCACTTGGATGATGTAATATTAGCTTTTATACAAACAACCTTTTGACGAAGTAGAGCCATGTAGCCACCAAGTATGGACAGGCTTATCCCATTTATTACCACTGATTGAAAGAAAACTGACGTGAAGGCAGTTTTGAAGTCGATCCGTTAAGTTTTTAGACTTATGATTATTCAACACCTCCTTTCACAGTCTTCGTGGAGCAGTGGGCGCGTAGCCGTCTGTGAAGCGAGAGGCCGCGGGTTCGATTCCCGCATTGAGACAAATGTTTGTGTGGCCCACAGATATTTGTTTCAAGTCTGGGTGTTATGAGACCGAAAGTTTCTCATAGTATCTGATACCCACGATACATGTTATACCTAGTGTGGGGTCAGGACTAGGTGTGTGACTGTTGGGTGTATTTATTATTATTATTCTTCATTCAGGAATATTGTAGAAACAATTCGTTTTTTCATAGCAGAATTTGGCAAACGAGCAGGTGGGTCACCTGATGATAAGTGATCTTCCCCGCCTATAGACAGATACAAAAAGAATCATGGATGTGTTCCCAACCTAAAAGGAGGTGAACAAGGATTGGGAAAAGGAGAGGGGAATTGGGCCATCAGAAATCACATCGAACGAAACGCAGCAGCGGACAGTCACTTTACGTCGGTTGTCTGTAACACAGTGGTATCAAGTCGGTCGAGCCGGCCCATTCGTGCTGTAGACAGTAATGGCTTTACCACTCAAAAGTTTGCTAGATATTTCGGCTTAGTTTTCGACTGGTTGCCTGGTAACTCCAAGGTCTCCAGTCCAGAACAAATCATGTCAGAAAATAGATCTACCCAACCTGCAATCGAACCTAAAATCTCCCGATTCACAGCTGATATACTGCCATAAGAACAAGGAAGCGACCGTTATATTGCATATCGATTTATTTTAAAATTATTCCAAGGTGAGAACCAATATTTAAAATCTATAGTTGTCTTATATAACACGTAGGTTACCATACGTATCGATTGTCGTACCATTGACGTACGAGATCCATCATGGCCATTACATACTTGTAACTTAGCATCTAAGGCATTAAACGGGAAGCTTTTGAGTGATAGAGCCACGCTGTAGACAGTAACGTCTACAGCACGTAGGGCCGGCCCGACCGGTTTGATACCACTGTCTCACAGAAAACCGACGTACAGTGGCAGCTTGCTGTCGCGTTTCGTTCGGTGAGTGAGATTTCCGGTGGCCCATTTCCCCGTTCCTTTCTCAATCCCTTTTTCCCTCTCCTTCCATTTCCTCCTTTTAGGTTGGCATCGCACCCATGACTCTTTTTGAGTCTTTGATGTCTATGGGCAGTGGAGATCACTTACCATCAGGTGACCCATCTGCTCGTTTGCCAGTCTATAGTGGTATAAAAAAAAAGCTTGAAGCAGCTATTATCGACTGCTTAAAGCTGCGACCGCATAGCAAACTACAGTCTTCAATGTACACACGTAAACGACGCACTCGAGCAGTTACGACTGCTTCGGGCGGTTGACAGTGTGGTGAAATCTCATCGTGCGGTCAAGCAGCAGACTGCTCTCGCGCAGTTACCTCACTCGCTTCTTGTTTTGTCACTTGTTAAGCAGTTGATACCCATTTATGTGAAAACTGCATTGAATTTGACTGCCTCGGTGGCGTGGTGGTATTTCGGTACGACTACGGTTCTGAGGTCTCGGGTTCGATCCCCGGGTCGGGCAAATTGATATTGGATTTTTCCATATCAGCCCGGAGTCTGGAATTTGTGCCCGATATGGCGATAGGCTCGCCCCCTATCACATCTGGGACAGAAATAAGCTCGGCGAAATGTGGGTGTACTAGTTCGCTAGTGCGCCTCTGCCTACCCCTTCGGGGATACAGGCGTGAGCTTATGTTATGTATGCATTGAAATTGGCTGATAAATGAGAGAGTAATTTTTAATTTTAAATTCTGCAATGAACAAGAGTGTGGTGTGGAGATAATCTTACAATCCCTGTCCAACACACACTCACCATGGTCGTGACGTGATTATACTGATTCTTCTCTTTCTCGCAGTTTGAAGGTTACATCAAACTTTAAAGGCTATAAGCCTATGAGAATATCTCAATATTTCTTTATGTCTATGTGATGACGTAAATTTCATATAAAATTGATAAAAACCAATAATCAATTACCCAATTCCTGCAGTTAGTATCAACTGCTCGAACAGTTATCGATGGCAGCTTCAAGCTGTTGACTATTCCTGGAAAAGCCTATATTATTCACTTCGTGTATATTAATCACTGGCTAACTGCTCGGGGAGCCCGTGTTTGACTCTAAGCGTGAATGTGTAATATTACATGACTATCTCATTATAAACTTTTTGATTTAGGACTGTTTTGAATAGACTTCAAGAAATGAGACAACCTCCGTGGCGCAGCGGGCGAGTAGCCGGCTGTCGAGAGGCCGCGGGTTTGATCCCCGCACCGAGACAAATGTTTGTGTGGCCCACAGATATTTGTTTCGGGTGTAAGGACGATATTATGATCCACAATAAAACACCTTGAAAGCTGAGTAAATACTGATACTTTATTGGTAAATTGGTGATTAAATACAAGCTATCATTCAAAGATTATTATAATGCTAGAGAAAGGCTGGTAGGTTAGCTAGGATAGGGCCTCACGCACCAATCCCAACTGCTTCCAGTATTTCCAGTCAATCCCCTGCCACCATTCCTGCCATATGCCATTCCCATACAATCCATTCCCTTACACTCTATTCCTATTTCCCCTTATCACCCTATCTCAGCCATCCCATCGTTATTATGTCCATACTTGCCTGCCTGTTGTCTAATACAAATATATAATGTAAATTATATTAATCCTAATTTAAAAATTTACTTGTGTTGACTTGTCATAAGTGCTTTTTTACATGCCTACGTGATCAATAAAGATTTTATTTTATTTATTTTTATTTTTTTAATGTAGAGGGGTACATAACATCACATCACATCTTTCCCTCAAAAGAAAAAAAAAATAATATTAGATTACATTTTTTTTTTATGATTAAATAATTATAAAGTCTTATTACATATGCTTATATTTATTTAACATAATACGATCATAACATACATTATAGTATAATAATATAAATATACTTTAATTAGAATGATACAATTTGGTGCGATTTTTATGTACTACATCAACTTTGTTATTTCTCATAATTTCTACATTAGGTGAAACATCTCTAATTACTGCATAAGGGCCTGAGTAAATATTTTCTAGTTTGCTATGTGTTTCATTTTTTATTAGAATTAAGTCATTAGGTTTATAAATTATGGGTTTCATAGTTTTGTCATATTTTTGTTTCCTATGACTTTTACTATCAATTAGATTCTGTCTAGCTTCTTTTTGTGATAACTGTAATCGATATTTTAACTCGAGTGGATAATTATCAAATGTATATAATGGATCAACAAAATTATTTAATAAATTAGTTGGTAGTGAGCATTTTTTGCCAAAAACTAACTCATAAGGTGTAAACTTTGTACTACTATGCACTGAAGTGTTGTAAAAAAAACTCCAAAATGGTAGCCACTGGCTCCATGTTTCGGGATGGTTATCACATTGTATGCGTAAAAATGAACCAAGATGTTTATGTGCGTTTTCCAAGGACCCTATAGTCTGATGGTGGTATGCAGTGGAACTTAATTTTTTTATATGTAGTAACTTACACACCTCACTCATAGTTGAGGACATGAATTCAGTACCTCTGTCTGTTGCGATACAATTTGGTATTCCATAACGCAAAACAAAATTATTTACAAACGATCTAGCTACTTCGACTGTCGTCTTCGACGTTAGTGGATAAGCTTCCACGTATTTTGAAAGTTCGCATTGTAAAGTCAGTATATATAAGTGATTGTCATTATCTCGTTCCAACGGTCCCACAATGTCCAAATAAATTTTTTCAAAAGCAGTATTTGCAGTGGACGTAATAACCATTGGTTCTTTTATCGGTATTGAATGCTTACATTTTTGACATTTGTCGCATCGCTTTACATATTGTACTATATCTTTTTCTATACTAGGCCAAAAGTAATATTTTTTTATATTATTCAACATCCGTCTTATCCCCGCGTGGCCACTAGTGGGAAGAAGATGGAAGTCGTTTAATATTACTTTTTTATCATCACTATCACATATTCTTATTACATCTTTTAATGCACATAACCTAGGAACAGTAGTACTGCCACATTTCTGTATCTCATTCGATAACTTTTCAAAGAAAATATTATTCGACTTTGTTATTATAAAATATAGCTCATTTATATTTATTTCTTTACATAACTTATCAAGGTCTCTCACAAATTCGGCTGGCGTAATTTGCGATAAAGAACCTTTGTATTTAATGTAAATAGTTTTCCTATCTGGTACATAACATAATGTTTTGCTTTCATTCTTTATGCCATTTAATTCCCGAATTGAATCATATTTTGTTTTTTCAATAAATGATAATTCGATACGATCCTTGGGCATAATATGCGTCTCCACAACTCTTGGTTGATCAGGCCAATCGTTCTTAGAGCCGATATCTGCCAAAGATTCGTTGGAATTTATGTCTTGTTTTTCTTGTTATTCCTCTTTTGCGCCCTCGTCATAACATTCATCACGTTTTTACTCATCTCTTTTAAATCATTTGACGTTATATTGATTCTTGACAAAGCATCTGCAGCAGCATTGTTCGAACCTTTTAAGTACTCAATAATGAAATTATATTCTTCCAACAATAACCTAAACTTCATCAGTCTACTTGAAGGATCTTTCATCGAAAATAAATAGACTAAAGGCTTATGATCTGTATGAATTTTGAACGTTTTTCCATATAAATAAGGTCTAAAATGTTTTGTTGCCCATACGATAGCCAGTAATTCTTTTTCTATTGTAGGATAATTTTTCTCACTTTTATTTAATGTTCTACTAGCATAAGCCACTGGTCTACCGTCTTTATTACACAAAACGGCACCAATAGCAAAATTTGATGCGTCCGTTTGTACAATAAATTGATTTTGCTCTGAAAGATCCGGATACTGTAATACAGGCGGAGAAATAATACAGTTTTTAAGGATTTCAAATGCTTCCTGACAGCTATCCCATACAAATTGAATGTTTTTCTTACATAAATTAATTAATGGATTTGCCTTTTGCGCAAAATTCGGAATAAATTTTCTATAATAGTTCACAAATGCAATAAATCTCCTAACGTCATCAACAGTTTTTGGAACAGGATAACTTTTAACTATTTCAATTTTGGATGGATCAGGTTGAATACCATTACCGGACACAACATGACCCAAATATAAGATCTGTCTTTTGAGAAAATCACATTTCTCCGGATTTAGTTTTAGATTGACCTTTCTTAATCGTTCAAAAACATCTTGTAAATTTTTATTGTGAGTATGTAATGTATTTCCAAATATTATTAAATCGTCCATGTAAATAAAACATTTCTCATATGTAAGACCAGCCATGGCCATATTCATCATACGTGAAAATGATCCTGGACTTGTTTTCAAACCCATGGGCATACGCGTCATCTGGTACTGTCCTGAGCAAAATGCAGTATATTTTTTACTGTCTTTATCCAACTTTATACTATAAAAGCTGTTGTATAAGTCTAAATGTGTAAAATATATACTTCCTGATAAGGCATCTAATATTTCAGATATATTTGGGAGAGGAAATTTGTCATCTTCAATAACGTTATTTAATTTTCGATAATCTATGACTAATCTCATTTTCTTTTGACCTGTATTGTCTGTCTTTTTTGGAACTAATAAAAGTGGACTTGACCAGCTACTATTACATTTTTCTATGATGTTTTCCTCTAACAATTTGTCAATTTGATCTTTAATTTCTTTCTGTTGTGCATGCGGTAATCGATAAGGTTTTGTAAATATGGGGCTTACATTATTTTTCAATGTAATTGTGTGTTCATAGATACCAGTTGTCAGTAGCTTATCGCCAGGTAGATAAAAAATATCTGGATATTTGGCACATAAGTTTTCAATAGATATTTGTTCTTCTAAATTTAAATGTTTTAAATTTAGTTTAGAAAATAATAGTTTCACCCTATCTGTGTTTTTTATCGCCTTGTCAAATGAACATATCGTATAGTCACTCAAACTATGTATAGTTGGTTCAATGTCCGTTAAGAAAACTGTGTTTTCTGTTGTATTCAAAATTCTTACTGGCACTATCCCATTAACAGGGGTAGCTATACAACTAGCTAAGAAAATACCGTCACCTAATTCTTTAGAACATACTACGCACTCTACTGAAAGTTCTGTAGGTATATAGTGTACTGCTTCACACCTAGCCGCTATTTTCCATACCTTTTTGTTTCTCATGATTGGCAATTCGCAGTAAGTACATTTTTTTGAATATAAAGTTAGCTTATCATTTTTGAAGTCTAATGTCGCGCTACATTTGTCAAAAAAATCTTGCCCAATAATACCAGCACCTTTACATGGTAATGTATCAAATATATAAAACTTGTGATTAAATGTATGTTCATCACTATGTAATTGTAAATATGTATACCCGATCGTATTTACTTTACCACCTATCCCGTTTATAAACATCTTCTCTTTATGGATAGGAAGATTTTGCTCTAGTGCATGTTTATATTTTAGAGCCGATATGGTAGCGCCTGTGTCAAGTAACCAAGAATATGATACATTGTTCAACAATAATTCTACGCAACAATTATTGTTATTGTTCGCCGCTAAAATGTTATTCTTATATTTATTCACGAAAAAACTTATTTTCATTACAATTAAATTCAGTATTCTTATTTTCACCTTCGGTTAAGACCCGCATAGTACGTCCATTACGTTTCCCATGATTACCAAACCTATTTTTATTATATCTACCTCTATACTGCTGAGGTGACTGATTTGTCGGACGAAAATTTTGACTGGGCTGTTGAAAGCCTCTACTTGATGTTTTATGAGAATTATAAATTCCCCGATTTGAAAAAACTCTGCCTCTATAAATACTTTGTGGACGACTGTACGAATAATTATGTCTGCCCCTAAAAGAACCTCTAGAAAAACGATTATTGTGGTTACAGTACATACCCATAACTTCGCCTGCGGTGTTAGTCGTCGTGGGGTCCTCTTCCTTGGCAGCTTGTATTGCGTCCTTCAATGATGTGAAATTCCTTGCTGTTATAACAGTGCCGAGCCTACGATTACGCAATCCGTCAGCAAATTTTTTAATTGCGAATTTTTCGTTAATCGGTTTTAACATATTGTAACAATCCGATTTACCGTTAGACTGCGCAATGGTCAACTCAACAAATAATTCATTTATCTCCTTACCGTAGTCCTGTATGCTAGAATCATTTTGCCTAATTTGCTGCAACTTATCCTGGATAGCTGGAGCGGACTTTTGTGGTAATAGTTGTTTCCGCATATCTGCTAATAAATCAGAAATAGACGAATAGTTACCGTTTAATTTTAATTTTGCACTTTGAGACAATCTACCTTTCAACACAAATTTTATTAACTCATTTTTGCACTCGTCTCTTTTTAGTACAGAGGAATAATACTCTATCTTATCTATTAGTTGTTTAGTGTTAGAATCTTCATCTGTCATTTCAGGTAAAAGTGCTAAAGCAGTTTTTAAATTAAATAAATCCATTTTTGAAAAGTTATCCAATGAATCTTTTATGGTTTCCTCACTCTTTTCACTTGATTGCGATAAACATAAGCTTATAATTTCATCATACAATATAAGAAAATTACTAGATACCTGCTTTACTAATTGGGTGTCAACGGATGATAAGTGTCCTTTTTTAATATTTAATGATAACTCATCTGTTGTTACAATAAATTTCCCATATAATTCCTTAGCCTCATTTAGCTTGTGAATACTAATCTCCCCTTGACGTCTCTTAGGACCAATCTTAATTAAATATGTTCTAACAGCCTTTAAACCATGATATAAATCTATTAAAGTTTCGGTCATAACTTACCATTTTTATTGGCAGGATGATAATATGACGTTAAATCAAATATATTTCATGACAATATATTGGCACAATAAAAAAAATATTAATTCATAATTTATAAAATATGACACGGATTTTCATATTTTTTAAGCTAACACAGATGTAAATGGCTAGTAAAATTTTTATATATAATTATTCTAATATTATTTAATGTCCATAACTGTCTTCTACCGGTTCACAACGAGAAAACACTGAGAACTATAACTTGATTTTTCACATATTTTCACACACTTTTCACTCTAATGTTTATTTATATTAATACACTGCACATGTACGTACGTAGCAACTGCATTCGGCCTCACACTTGGTTTCCAACGCCACCATCACCCGTCAGATGCTGTCGATATCGCCGAAAAATTGAACCTCTTAAATCATTTCGATTTATCTGTTGCTGTATCCAGCGCTCATGGCATTTTTTATATAATCTTAATATTAGCCACAACAGGCTAATGCCAATTACAAAAGCGATAAAAGCCAAAATGATGTTTGTGGTACTGAGGTGGAATTTTATTTCGTCGGCGTTTGCCTGGTTAGATCCGCCACTCGCATTTTGTGCTATCACAATTTCTTCGCGCGATTGAGATTTGCCCATTTTTCTTGTAGCTGTTCACAACTTGTACGTAATACAGTAAAAACGATAATACGTCGTTCCATCATGATGTAACAACACTTTGATGCCACCCAGGTTGTTTTGAATTCTTAGTCCATATTTGGAACGTATACGCCTGAGGCCGCCATCGGTGCAGTGCGGCGTCAAATTCGCGCGCGGGTAACAAATTTCTTAGGCAGGGTCGCCATGTAAGGACGATATTATGATCCACAATAAAACACCTTGAAAGCTGAGTAAATACTGATACTTTATTGGTAAATTGGTGATTAAATACAAGCTATCATTCAAAGATTATTATAATGTAGAGGGGTACATAACATCACATCACACGGGTCTGGGTGTTGTGAGACCGCGCGTCTCTCGTAGTTCCTGATACTCACGACACAAGACTCGATCTAAGTGTGGGATCAGAACTATGTGTGTGACTGTTGGGCGTTATTTATTTATTTAATCAGTCCATAATTGGGTGCAAAATATTGAGGTTCTAGTTCTCTCGTCCGCTTCTGCGTACCCATGAAGGGATACAATTGTGAGTTTTGTATGTACTATGAATAATTAAATGCTTGATTTGGGAATTGAACCCCTGACCTTAAACACAGTAATGACAGTCGGAGGTCACATAAATTACAGCTTTCAATAAACTATACAACATGTTTAATCGAAGTTTCATGAAACCACAAACTTTTTAGCGTTAATTAAAGTTTCAAATAACTATTTCTAATTAATAAATGTTTCAGATTTCTCCCAAGATTAATTGAATATACTAAAATTTATTATTTTGTATCCATATTTAGTCATTCACGAATAATACTAGCCCTATAATATTACTATCCTGAGTGTACCACTACTGGGCACCGTCTTCCTCTACTACTGAGAGGGGTTAGGCCCTAGTCATAGTAATTGATAACACTAGTTTACAGTGCATCTGTTGCCGGGAATTTTTTTGCTGTTGCTGACTACATATGGTATACTAAGTTCAGATACATAATCAGAATTTTTCGATCAGGTCTAGTTCTTGACTTTCAGATATCTGCGTTTGAAACGTAAAAACAGGTATATATACTACGAATTTTTAAAATTTAGAATTCAATTAAACATTTTGTTCTAAAAAACTTCGTTTTAAAGCTCTCCTCTAATGTGTAGACTTTGGAGAATGGCGTATCAGAGACCAGCAATAGTCAGACATCATATTGATATCACAAAAATCCTGATAGCGTTCTTCCATGACGCGTAAATCTTGATGCATACGCTCACCCTGCTCTTCGCTTAAATCTCCTAAATTTTCAGGAAATCTCCCCAGGTCACTATAGAGAAATTGGAGTTTTATACTCATATTGCACCCTAAACTTTTTAATTGAAGAAGGAGATCTTCTACAAGCTCAATATAATTTTCAGCTTTTCTATTTCCGATGCATCTTCAAAATCAGTATCATTTTCTGATGAGTTTGGTTTATTTTCGGTTTGTACTGATGGTATAGATATATTTTTACGCACTGAAAATTGCACTGGACGCTGAACACAAGTGGTATTTGGATTCTGTCATTTAATTCGATTTTTAGAGTTCATGTCTTTTATGTTTGCACTACAAAAATAGCAATCATCGAGATGACTTTGTGGTTCTCGCCAAATGGTTGGTGTTACAAATTTAAACGCATCTCTTTTACCACCTTTCCACAATCTTAAATATTCAACACATGACTTAAAAACACAATTCGGTGCCCAAGACTTCTCATTTTTATCCAAGAGCACTCCAAATAGAGCAAATAGGTATTTTTGACGAACTCTGATATCGTTTTTCTGTAATTTTGAAACACATATTGTCCACATATATAACAAAAATAATTCATATTTTCATTAGATCAATTACATGTAGAGGACATTTTCCAGAAGTGATTGACTTATTATAAGTAATAATGTACATAATCTCACGCCAGTATCCTCGAAGGGGCAGGCACAGGCGAACTAGAGACCTAGAATATCCACACTCCACCGAATTCACTTCCATCCCAAATGTGGTAGGGGGCGAGCCTATTGCATTATAGGGCACAAAATTCAGATTGATTCTGAATTGATAAATCCAATATCACCGTGGTCCACCGAGGCAGTCATTAATCAATGATATTAATTGCAATAATAAAATACGACTGCCACGGTGTTATGGTTGTATTTCGGTACGACTACCGTCCTGAGGACTCGGGTTCGATCCCCGGGTCGGGAAAAGTGATATTGAATTTTTCCATAACAGCCCGGAGTCTGGAATTTGTGCCCTATATAGCGATAGGCTCACCTATCACATCTGGGACGGAACTAAGCTTGGCGAAATGTGGGTGTTCTATTTCGCTAGTGCGCCTCTGCCTACCCATTCGGGGATACAAGCATGAGCTTATGTAGATATGTCTATGTAATAAAATACGATTACTCTTATTAACATTAAGGCCTTTTGTCCCAACAAAGATTAGCTTCATAAATATTCCCCAAGATCGTCGACGATTATCCAAAAACGTTCCTAATTCTCCTAACAATATCACGCACGATCTGCCATAAATGAATATGTGGATTACATTTAGTACACACGTACCAGCGATCAGGGAACAAAGGGAAAAAACTGGGTAATGTAGAATATTTTGGTCACGTAACGTGTACCGCACGCCTAATCTGTTACATGGCGCTGAGCTCTGAAGTTGCCCTTTTTTTGCTAGCATCATGGAGATAACGGCCTGAAGGTTAGCATGATGACATACAAGATGTCATCATGACTGTTAAAGACCTCCATGGAAAGATAAAGCTGTGATTCTGTCCGACAACAAGCTCCGTATCGGTCTGCTGTGAGAGAGTGTTATTTTTTATTTTATTTAGGTGTTTTTTTTTATAGCAGAGATTGGCAAACGAGCAGATGGGTCACCTGATGGTAAGTGATCTCCACCGCCCATAGATACCCAAGACACAAAAACAATCATGGGTGCGTTGCCAACCTAAAGAGAGGAAATAGAAGGAGAGGGAAAAGAGATTGGGAAAGGGAGGGGGGAAATGGGCCACCAGAAATCTCACTCACCGAACGAAACGCGACAGGGAGCTAGTTGCCTCTTTACGCCGCGTCGGTTTTCTGTGAGACAGTGGTATCAAACCGGTCGAGCTGGCCCATTCGAGCTGAGACGTTACTGTCTACAGCGTGGCTCTACCACTAAAATCTGCTATACCTTCTACCTATCCTTGCCCTTTTTTCAAGTGTGTTGCACAAAAAAAATCCGAACTAAACGTCAAGCTCCATTTGGGAAATTGTTAGAAAAACACCCGCCCGACCTGGAAATCGAACCCACAATCTCTCGGTTTACAGCCCATGTACACAGATGTAAGCAGCGATAGCTCAGTTGGGAATGGTATGGACTGCCGAGACAAGTGTCGGAGGTTCGAAACCAACCCCAAAATGGAGCATACACCTCTGACTTTTCTATGTTAAGTGTATTTTCATTGTGAAATATCGCTTGCTATAACGGTGAAGGAAAACATCGTGAGGAAACCTGCATACCCGAGAATTTCTTCATAGGAATTTCGAAGGTATGTGAAGTCTGCCAACCCGCATTAGGCCAGCGTGGTAGACTAAGGCCTAACCCCTCTCAATAGTAGAGGAGGCCCGTGCCCAGCAGTGGGACAGTAATATTACAGGGCTAATATTATTATTATTATTATTATACACAGATATTTACTATTCTTAGGTTACAAATTCAGTTGATCGAGATTATGCTGTTGGCGAAATTGTTTAGCAAGTTGACTCTACTACTCGAATATATCAAACTATTATAACATAAAGCTCACGCCATTATCCCTGAAGGTAGGCAGAGGCGCTCTAGAGAACTAGAATACCTACGTTTTGCAGAGGTTAGTTCCGTCCTAGATCTGATGGGGAGCGAGCCTATCACCATATCGGGCACAAATTCCAGACTCCGCAATTATACTGAATTGAAAAACCCAATATCACTTTGCCCGACCCGGGATCAAACCCGAGGCCTCAGGACGGTATTTGTACCGAGCCACCGTGGCTGTCAGCACCGAAACTATTATCATCACAAGTTTCAAAACTTAACGGACAGTCTTCAAAATTTATCTGATAGTAGCCAAATTTATATGGGATTATCCTTTAAATTTTGAAAATCGGTCCACATTTGGCAGAGATATCGCGTAACATACATAAAAAATACAGACGAATTGAGGACCTTCTTCTTCTCCTTTTGAAAGTTGGTCGATAAAAGGTTCTTTAAACTATTTCAAAGTATTCGGTCCGCGGCTTAATGCCCGTGAAACAATCTAGTTGAGCCTGTTTAAGCCGAGTGCAGTTCTGTGTCGGTGTTAACGTTCGTTCTTTATTCATCTCACATATATCCACTTTCTGAAAGTGTGAGCAAATTAACATTTAAATAACGGTAGTTCTTGACACCGCCGTCAAAACACTATAATCCTGAAATGATACTTTGACTACATTTCTAGTAATTAGATTCTGATTTTCATATTTGCTTAGTTAATGTTAGTTAGACGTCGGGAAACCGAAAGTAAGGTCAATAAAATAATCACAAGTTTTAAACACTTAACGGATCGACTTCAAATCTAATCGTGACCAAATTAATATGGGACCACCCTTGAAACAAGCTCTATCGAACACAAAAATAATTTTGAAAATCAGTCCGCATTTGGCGGAGATATCGCGTAACATACATATAAAAAAATACAGATGAATTGAAGACCTCCTTTTTAGAAGTCGGTCGAAAAATTAAGTATGTCAAATTTATGACGCCTCATTGCTAACAGACCATTCTAAAAATGATCCAAAGGATTTTATTCATACACGTATTCATAAACGTGAAATAAATTTGAGTGAGAGAGTACATTTGAGAGTGAGATTTCCGATGACCCAATTTTCTCCTTCCTAATCCCTATCCTTTAAAGTTGGCGCGCATCCATGATTTTTTGGTATCTTGGGTGTTTATGGGCGGTGCAGATCACTTACCATCGGGACCGACCTGCGGGTTTAGACAAGTGGCTTATGCGTTAGTCGAATAAAAAAGTCAAATTAAATAAATGTATGGAAATGACATAAGAGTACGCTGCATATAGCGTACTCTTATGTCATTCCCATACATTTATTCTATTCGACCATTCTATTTGCTTAACGCATAAGCCACTTGTCTAAACCCGCTGGTCATTTGCTATTCTTTGCTTGAGACTTAATATGCAGACTTCATCACTCAACCGTGGAAAATAATAATTTTCATATAATATTGCTTCGAATTGCTCTAGGAGTTTTTAAAGCATAAAATAGACGTGAAAGCCTTTAATAAAAGCCCATATCTTTGGTCTTTTTATCACCGGCGTTTTGCAAAAAGAGTCTTGCGAATAGACCCGCTGTAAATGCATAAAACCCAGGCACTGTAGGTCGTAGGTTTTTATTTACCCTCTACTGTCGGGTCGTTTGGAGTTAAAACAGTTGAAGTACATAGATTTACGCCTCTATCTCGGACGAGGAAGATAGGGGCGAACTAGCGAACTAGTTATACCGCCGAATACTCATATACTTAAGGTCGTCTTACGTCGTTCAAGGCCGCCTTATCTATCAAAATTGTATGGTGAAAATCAATGTAAAAAGCCGTTTGAGTTCAGGAGCGTTCCAGTATTCGGACATAAGACACCCACATTTCGCCGATTCCATATCCATCCCAAATGTGATAGGGAGCGAGCCTATCGCCATATTGGGTACAAATTCCAGACTGATATTAAGTAGAACAATCTGACATTAATATCGAACCTAAGACCTCAGAACGTTAGTCGTACCGCGCATGCAATACCACCACGCCACCGAGGCAGTCATACGATGTATGATTAAATATATTTATTTTGAATTATGCCTTAGTAGTAAAGGAAAAGGCCGAAGTGGAAGCGTTTAAGTAGAAAGGCAGACCCTGGTATTAGGACGGATAACGTCAGGTAGAAAGAAAGGAGTAAAACTTGCGTGTTTTTTATTTATCCATAAAGCCGTGTCTTCCCGCATTAAATCATTACACAAAACATATTTGTCTATGGTCCATTGTTACATAAGCAAGAGACAACGAAACACCTTGTTTTGTGTAGGCGTTTTTAGTGTTATGTTTTGAAAAACATGTGTTATGTCATGAAACTTTCCCTTATTTTGTAACTAACAATTTAAAAAGCCGCAATGACCTCACTACCTTCCCACAATCCAGCATTCATAGACTGTAATCTACTTAAAAGTAAATTATAAAAAAATATCACAAAACATAGTTGGATGAATCTAGTTAAAAATTCACTAACTCTCACGCGAAGTTTAGATTAAATTCCAGAAGCTTATGAAATTAACACAAGTTTTGAGCCTCTGACTTTTATTACCTTCACAGTTATCGCACATAAATACAATATTTATAGATTTAAGTTATGCAAGTTGGTAAGATGCTGGTGACCACCGATGACCTCACTGTTTACTCAGAAATTTAATTTTAATTTGACACATACATACATCAGCTTTAGCCGCCTCCTTAGTCTAGTGGCAGCATGTATGGGCTGTGGACCGGGAGGTCCGGAGTTCGATTCCCAGGTCAGGCAAAGCAAATTTTCTGATTTAATTTGTCCGGACTGGATCCCTCATAAGGGGATGACGTCAGGTAGGCGGTCACAAAAACTAAGCCAAATCCTGTCTGCAACATGCTTGAAAAAGTGTTTTGTGCCGACCCCATATTAAGGGGGGATAAGGGTAGGTAGAAAGAAAGAAAGACAACCATACATAGGCTCACACCTGTATCCCCGAGAAGGTAGCCAGAGGCAAACTGGAACTGAAGGTAGGCAGTGGCCTTTGTGGCTTTTTAGATCTTAAATACTGGTATATTTCGGGGTTATATATTAACTGCATGCGTACCAAATTCTTGTAGAAATTAAAAAAAATGTTATGTTAAAAAAAGAATCCTATTTCACTCATATTTGATGAAACAAGAATTCTGAGTATAACCTTTCACAATACACGCAAATTACAAACACAATTAATAACCGACGTAATTCTGTGAAACCAAAATATTTCACAATGACGTAGCAGAAATATTTTGTAACAGTAAGTAGCTCGGTTCGGGTTAAAAGGAAAATCATTAATTAAAAAAGTTCCGAGGGCCCTATGGTATCAGTTTGTTATGAGTGTAATTTAACTTGGTACAAAAGGTGTCGCAGATTTTTAATTTTTGATTAATCAACTTTTTTTTTAACAACAGCAGCGATAGCTCAATTGGGAATGGTATAGACCGCCAAGACGAGTGTCGGAAGTTCGAGACCAACCCCAAAATTGAGCGTACACCTCTATGTTAAGTGTATTTTCATTGTGAATTATCGATTGCTATAACGGTGAAGGAAAACATCGTGGGGAAACCTGCATACCCGAGAATTTATCCACAATAATTTCGAAGGTATGTGATGTCTACCAACCCACATTAGGCCAGCGTGGAAGACGGCCTTACCTCTCTCATTAGTAGAGGAGGCCCTCGCCCAGCAGTGGGACAGTAATATTACAGGGCTCATATGAAAAAACTATATAATAATAACCGTTTTATAGCAGACTGGCATACGAGCAAATGGGTCTCCTGATCTCCACCGCCCATGTCTATGGGAATCTTTCTTTTGTGTCTTGGGTGTCCTAAAACCTAACCTAACCTAAAACACAAACAAAATCAAGGGTGCACTGTCAATCTAAAGGGAGGGAAATAGGGATTGAAAAAGGTAGGGGGAATTGGGCTACCAGAAACAAGGAATATTGTCGCCTCTTTGGCTTAGTGACTGTAAAGGCTGTAAACCGGGAGGGAGGTCCTTGGTTCGATTTCCAGGTCGGAACAGCGCTTTTATAACACGATTTACTTGTGACCGAATCCCCCAAAGAGTATTGACGTTAAGCAGACGACAGGATGTACACAACAAACCAAATTCTTTCTACAACATGCTTGTAAAAGTGTGTTGCGATGACCACACATTATATTAGTAAAGCCACGCTATAGACAGTTACGTCTACGACACGGATGGGCCGACTCGACCGGTTTAATACCACTGTCTCACAAAACCGACGTAAAGTGGCAGCTCGCTGTCGCGTTTCGTTCGGTGAGAGGTTTCCAGTGGCCGATTCCCCCGTCCCTTTCTCAATCCCTATTTCCCTTCTTTTAGGTGAGTAACTCACCCATGATTCTTTTAGTGTCATGGGTGTCTATGGGCCGTATAAGTCACTTTCCATCAGGTGACCCACTTGCTCGTAAACATTGATTTAAAACATATTGTTATGTATTTTGTCGTATTTATTAAGAAAATATAATTGAAAGAGAATCGGACAATGAATATCCTTCGAAGAACATTATGACTTGGTGAAAGTTTTAATATTTTCATTGTAAGCTTATTTCTAAAGTAGGCAGGGAGAATAATATCAAGTTACTCGGGAGTCGTCTCGCTCTGGTGTAGTTTTATACATATCTCATCTTAATGGCGGTTATTGCTAAAATGTGTAGAAGTTTGTTTTTTATTTTTATAATACCTACGCTGAGGGTAGGCGTAGCTACGGTAAATTATTATCTACCACGGTAGTCCATTAGCTAGATTTAAATTAGATTCATTAATTCAACTCCATTTCTTCCATTTCAATACAAGCTTGCGCCTGTATCCCCGAAGGGGTAGGCAGAGACAGAGACGCACTAGCGAACTAGAACACTCACATTTCGCTGAGCTTTTCCGTCCCAGATGTGCTAGGGGTCACCCCCTAGCACATCTGGGCTCACGCCTATCGCCATATCGGGCACAAATTCCAGACACCAGGCTGATATGGAAAAATCCAATATCACTTTGCCCGACCCGGGGATCGAACCCGAGATCACATGACGGTACCGGTCGGACGGTCGTACCGACATACAACTACGCCATCGAGGCAGTCAATGAATTAGACCACCGAAAATCACACTCACCGAACGAAACGCAGGAGCCAACTGCCACTTTACATCTATTTTCTGTGAGACAGTGGTATCAAACCGGTCAAGCCGGCCTATACGTGTTATATACATTATTGTCTATAGCGGGGCTCTACCACATATATTTTCGTTGTAATTATAGTATGCGTGAGTAGTTTTTATTTTGGCGAGAAGAGTAATGGTAGTAGATGTCGTACGTAACATTATGACTAGAGGACGTTGCGATAAAGCTATACTTCTATGTATTTACTAGACAAGCTGTTTCGAAGTAAAGTTGTGCCACATGGCGTCGAGTGTTTGACGTTTCACGGCTAAGGAAAAGAGCAGTTTTCTATAGGGAGTTGAGGTCGATTAACAGAGACTTAGTGCGCACATTGTATGTACCGAACAGCCAGTCTAGTAGTATACATAGAAGTCTTTGGATAAAGCTTTTCTTTTTTTTTCAATCGACAGAGCAAATTCTACAAGTTTGCGCTGGTCTGAGTTCTGACTGTCTCAGTGGCGTACTTGTATTGCATAATTAATTTAAATTTATTTGTAAAGTTGCTAATGAAAGATATAAGAAGCGAGGAGCAAGATACAAATTAAAATAAAAGTACTGATAAAAACTCTCTGCAAATTATCTACGAGTATACTAGTATTATAAAGCTGAAAATTTTGTACATTCTAGAGTCTGGAACTACTAAACTGACTTTGAAAATAATTGATATATTTAAAAGCTTCACTATCGCTAAGGGGCACTTGCAGCTCCTCAGCTATATTTATCCCAAATCTCGATTTAAAAAAAAATTATGCTGTAGGATAAATCGAGTTGAGGTTTAACTCTAGATTAGTAATAGCGCTGCAACTCGCCCTAAGTGACTTAAGAAACTTTATTTAAGCGACTTGTTATCCGGAGCAAAAGACTATTACGTGGACGGGGCCGCAAGCAATACCTAGTCATAAAATAATTAAAAATACATAATTATCCTTATTCTTTATTGCACCGACTCCACATTCAGGTGGGATATGGGCAGATAGATAGATAACCTTATTTACCGTCTGTTATAGCTTTACATTGAAGGGGTTTTCGCGCGTTTCTATAGGAGACCCCAAAACCCTTCCATAATGTAGATGGCGACAACCATGGGCTTTCAGCCGATAACAATCTGGCAGTTGAAAAGAAAAGTTGAAAAAACTCTTTCAAATCTACTATGAGAGATTTTCGGTCTCATAACACCCAGACTTGGAACAAATATCTGTGGGCCACACAAACATTTGTCTCAATGCGGGAATCGAACCCGCGGCCTCTCGCTTCACAGCCGGCTACTCGCCCGCTGCGTCACGGAGGCATATTGAGACTATATTTTATCTCCCAAGCCTCCAAGCCTGTGTAGCTCACAATAGAAAGCTTTATTCAAATACATTGATAATTATGCTCCATTTATTCACACTTGGGTTACAGCAGCTATTTATCAACCGCATAGTTTTCAAATACATTTTTAAAGTTCGTTGATCTTGTCTGCGTATTTGAAGGTTATGTTATTTGACATCTGTGACGCAGCACACGAATAGATCAACGTGATGCTGTGGGTTTGATTCCAGCTGTGAAAACAAAAAAATAATGATAACGCCCAACAGTCAGTCTTGACCCCACACTAAGATACGAATCTTGACAAGTATCAAGAACTACTGCCTCGGTAGCGTAGTGGTATTTGGTCTCGAGTTCGATCCCCGGGTCGGACAGTGATTTGGATTTTTCAGTATCAGCCCGGAGTCTGGAATTTGTGCCCGATATGGCGATAGGCTCGCCCCCTATCACATCTGGGACAGAACTAAGCTCGGCGAAATGTGGGTGTTCTAGTTCACTAGTGGGCCTCTGCCTACACCTACGGGGATACAGGCGTGAGCTTATGTTATGTTATGCAAAACATATCCTTTGTAAAAATGTATATTTTACACCTATTACTTGTATCTCCACCTCTTTTCTTTCTTTTCTTTCTTTCTCACCCGCAACACCTTATTTATAATATTTATTCAAGCTAGTGATGGTTTGTTTTTCTTTGTTATTCAATCAAGTTTTTAACCAAATTGGAAGAGGGAAGTTTTAAATTCGACTGTTTTTTTATGTTTACCGAAACTCCGAACTCCGCGTGGACCGATTTTGGTTGTTTAATTTTTATCTTATAGTATTTTTTTCCCATATAAATTTAGAAAAACTAAGAATAGAATTTAATAAAACTTTCAAAACAACTTCATGTAAAAAAAATCTCAGTGAAGTCGGTGCCCAGAAGCAATGCAGATCAAACAAAAGAGCACCGAGTCCAAACAAAAATTCTTTTTGACTTGTTGAAGTAGAATTTTAAGTTTTGTTAAACTTTATTTTTTTCCCTAGCAATCGAATACATCATCTAGAATTGCGATAATTGTGAGAATAGCTGTTGTCCGTGACTTCGTCTGTGTAGTATTGAAAATTTACCCCACGAGATACGTACGATTTTACGGGATAAAACGTAGCCTATGTGCTATTCCAGACTATCCATGTCTATGCCAAATTTCATCCAGATCCGTTCAGCCATTCAAACTTTTGCATTTATACAACGTAGGAAGGATTAAATTCGAAGACCAAAGCCTAGTTAAACAGAATATAAATACATTGATATAGTCGGATAAAACCTGCCAACCTCGACGATCTCTAGAGTCCCAGTAACCGGGAAAACATTAATTTGAATAAGAATCTGATATCTTTTCATAATAAAGGTAAATTCTATTATTAGAGGAAAACCTTCGTTTCGTGATTTTTGCATGAATTATTTATGTTGTTTACTGTACAGCGGTGCTTTTAATAAAATCATGGAAAATTTTGTTTCAATAATATTTTAGAGTTTGTTGTATCGTAATAAAAGTAGCTTATATTGCGATTGGCTTGTACTCTGTTACATTTTAGACGGAAATAACATAACATAAGCTCACGTCTGTATCCCCGAAGGGGAAGGCAAAGGCGCACTAGCGAACTAGAACACCCACATTTCGCCGAGCTTAGTTCCGTCCCAGATGTGATAGGGGGCGAGCCTATCGCCATATCGGGCACAAATTTGGACCAAAATTAGATGGGTGAAATGTTGGAGTTATTCGCTTCTGCCTATTTTTTCGGGGATACAGAGGTGAGCTTATTGTATATATGAGCTGATGTTAAATAAAATATGTACATATGTCTTTATTTTCTGAGTGGTAGAGTCATAACTGTCTACAGCACAAATGGGCCGGCTCGACCGGTTTGATACCACTGTCCCATAGAAAACCGACGTAATGTTCTCCGTGCGTTTCGTTCAGTGAGTGAAATTTTCAGTGGCCCAATTATCCACCTTTTCGGTAGCAACGCACCCATGTTTTTTTGTGTTTATGGGCGGTGGAGATAATTTATCATCACGCGGATACCTGCTCGTTTGCCAGTCTGCTTTTAAAAAAATAAAAAGTCTTACCTAGATCGATATGCTTCTAAAATGGAAATGACATCAACAAGGTGTGGCAGTGTATATTTTTGCTCTTTAAAATAAATAAATGACACCTAACATTTCATATACACAGACTCAGTCTCAAAATACCCAGACCCGAAACAAACGTTTGTGGGCCACACAAACAAACATGGTGTTATGTTATGTGTAAACATTAGTCTCGCTGCGAGGATCGAACCTGCAGCCTCTCGCTTCAGCCGGCTACTCGCCCGCTGCGCCTCGGAGGCTATCTTCACGGATTTTGTGATTATATCACCTCTCACCACCAACATGACGATTAATACATTTTCGTCTTTTAATCCGGAATTCAAATCAACAGCCAAATATCCACGCAAAGATCATAAAGAATTAATATTGTAATATTTTTAGGCAATATTGTTTGTCCACGAATCATCTTGACTATTCGGCCCTTCTCTAAAAATAGCCATCGCTCCAAGGGTTGGGCGTGACGTCATTACTATATCCCACGGCCACGCCCATATGTTTTTAAGTTAGGAAAAAAAAAGCTAAAGAAAACAAAAGTCTAAATGTTCACGTAGCTCGATCATGAGATTTCATGACATTTGACCAATGACGTTAGAATCGCTTGGCTACTAGTATATCTATGCATTTAACGCTAGCGAGTACGTAAAATAATTTGTATGGAAAACGTCATTTCCCCACGTAACTGCTAGACGCGATCGGGTGTTTGTCATACAAATTTTTCTAAGTTGTTTGCGTGAAATGCCAAAAAAACTCGTGTTGAAGAAACGCATAGATATAAAAAAATTGTTGAAGGTCAGCCCAGACCAGGACGCCATGACACGGGTATAGAGATATTCTTATAAAACATATATGTTACGCGCAAAATTTTGTATTTGTAATTTTCAATGGCAATGGTAATTATTAAGCATGTACGACTTCCACTTAAAAGTAACTCAAAACTCCACTCAAACTCTTTTTTATGCCTATGCTGTTGATAGTTATACTTAACAACAGTTTACTCCTTCGTCACACCTTCACCAAATCTAGATGGGACTACTCTTGGAGAAGTTCTGTCAAACACTAAAATAATCTTGAAAAATGCCCACAGCCGAACTGAGAACCCCTTTTTTCCATGTCGCTTAAAAACTAATAAAGTCTAAGGCTGCGCCATTAAAAATCAACATACCCGTTTATATACTGCTGAATGTCCTTGGCAGAGGCGAACCAGCGAATTATAACACCCACATTCCGTCGAGCTCATTTCCCCTCCAGATGTATAGATATACAGTGGTGAGCCTATCGCAATATCGGACTTAAATACCAGGGTCCGGGCTTGAATATGACTTTAACCTGAAAATCATTACATATATACATACACATTCACGCCTGCATCTCATGGGGGTCGGCAGAGACAATTGAGCGCCACAAACTACGATCCTGACACACCTCTTTTACCTCGTCCTCACTCATCCATCGTTTCAAACATTTCTTTCGGTTGAGGGTACTCCGAACTTGCTCTTTACCCAAAAATGCCCTTGCCCTAAAAATCAAATATTTTAAAAGACATTCGAATTTCGATTCGAGATTCTTTGTCAGTTTAATTTTTTCATTTCTTCGACACGATATTCAAAGGCGTAATATCCAGAAACGATTTAATTTGCTGAAGACTTTTACTTAGAAGCGTATTCATTAATGCTCCCCGTTTAACGAACGGTCGGCATCGACTCGCTAGACAACATTTTAATCTCGAAGAAATTATTTTTCACACCGCTCTTTTGAGCAACTTAATTGAGCGTCTTACATAGTGATGCTATAATGTCGCATCGATATCGATTGACGAAAATCTAAGGCTGAGATCTATACAGCGAAGTTCGACTTAGTCTAAGTCAAAGCCACGAACTCAGTGAGGATTTTTACTACGTTCGAGTCATTTTTTATAAGAAAATCTTTGCTTAGTCTGTTTGTCAGTCTGTTTTTCATATAAAAATGACCCGGACTAAGTCAAAGTTCGATTTAACAATTACAAATCCCCCCTGAGTTCGTGACTTTGACTTAGACTTAGTCGAAGTTCGCTCTACAGATCTCAGCCTAAAAGTATCTATTGTTATCCATTTTTCAATAAAAGGGGATTCTTGGTGTCGTTCTTAGGAATACATTTATCGTATGAAGTGAGACGTACATAGTGTATATTATATTTAAGTAGAATGTCAAAACTATTATTGATCGTTGTTGTAAAATTAAAATATTAATACCCAAATTACTGAAGCGAATATTATTGAATATTTTTGATATTTATTCATTGTGTTTGATGTTCAATTAATAAGAATCTTGAAGTTTCTGTTCATAAAAGTACCATGCTATAATTATAAAAAAAAAGAAACAAATGGACAGCATCTATGGCGCAATGGGCGAGTAGCCGACTGTGAAGCGAGAGGCTGTGGGTTCGATCCCCGCCCCAAGACAAATATTAGTGTGACTGACAGATATTTCTTTCGAGGCTGTGTCTTATGAGACCGAACGTATTTCGTAGTTTCTTATACTTTATGACACAAAACTCGTAACTTAGTCTGGGGTCAGGCTTATGTGTGCCTTTTTTTTGTTTCTACCTGCCCTTATCCCACTTTAATATGGGGTCGGCGCATCACACTCGTTCAAACATATTGCAGAACGCGTTTGGCTTGGTGTAAATGTTGAGTGTTATTGATTTATTTGTTATTAATTAGCAAATATCGATACCGACATATTACCCATCACTACCTCGTTTTCCTTATTTCTTGCTAAGATCAAAATATTGCGGCCCAAAATAATGGAATATAATAAACGAGGCAATTATATTATTCAGGGTCCGGGTCGCCATGGCATTAGCGACTGCCGCCTAATCTACTAAACTAATTGTATTGTTGTGTCTTCACAAAGCTTGAGATTATTTCGGGGTATCATTTTGAAGGTTTTGGTTTCCTTTGTAAACGTTTAAGGAGCGGAGAAGATCAGTCAAATTATCCTTTTACTTTTCACTTGTACCCTTTATCAATAACTAAATGCTGCCCGCGACTTCGTTCGCGTGGAAATTTATTAACTTTATTTCAAAGGATTTTTTTTCCGGGAAAAATAGATTACGTGCTATAAAGTATAGTCAATATCTGTGCCAAATTTCATCTAGATCCGTTCAGCCGTTTTGGCCTGATAGAGTAACAAACATCCAGGAATACAAAGTTTCGTATTTATAATATTAGTGTGAATACCTCTTTAGTTAATTATTTTGCTACGGATAGTGGATTTATATTTCCAACTTCTCCTTGTCTATTAATTTTATTGCGAGATAAAGACAGTTTTGCATTCATAGACTCCCTAACTTTCACTGATATGTCGATAAATGCCATTCTCCGTGATCCTTGATCCTG
This sequence comes from Clanis bilineata, assembly GCA_036417725.1. Taxonomy (NCBI): domain Eukaryota; kingdom Metazoa; phylum Arthropoda; class Insecta; order Lepidoptera; family Sphingidae; genus Clanis; species Clanis bilineata. The sequence goes on from CM071159.1 coordinate 936,732, forward strand.
GCTAACAGGAGTTATGAGGTGTCAAAACCCAATATTACTTTTCCCGAACTAAGACGCCGAGATGGTGGTCGTGATGCACACGCAGTGTTGGACTACGACACTGAGGCAGTTTATTTTTTATTGAAAAACCAAATATAATTTGTTAATAATCGACTAGGTAATTGATTCTAGGACCTCATGAATTTTAGAACCTCATGAAAATTGAATGAGTACTAAGGCAAGATGACTTGGCCACGTTCTGAGGAAACCAGAGGAGTACGTAGGTTGCAGGTGTCTGGGCCAGATCGTATCAGGGGTGGGTTCCCATGGACAGCCCAAAAAGCGCTGGCTGTACGTTCTGGAGGAGGATATAAAAGCCAATGGTCTCACTATGTAGGATGCTGAAGACCGGGCAAAGTGGAAGCGTCTAAGTAGGAAGGCGGACCTGGCAGAAGGTCGGGATAACGCCAGGCAGAAAGAAAGAATGAATACTAAGGCAAATCACGAAAATGTGTGAAGCTTTAAAAATGATGTCTAAAATGCTTTAGCGTTCCAAATATCTGCGTGCCGCCGCAAATTGCTAACAATATTAATTTCCTCTGAACAATTAATATTGTTGTGAAGTATAAAGGCGTAATTTGGGAACGTTCCGGCCACGACGACGATGGTTTCGGCACGTTATTTTACAACGAGTGTTTAAAATATCTTAATTATATTTACCATAGAAAACGCGGACGGCTCAAAAAGAGGTGGAGAGATGAGTTAAGTGGATTCGAACCCAATTGGAGAGAGCTATCGGAAGATACGGACAAGTGGAGGAATAAAGAGGAGGCCTTTGCCCAGCAGTAGAACACGATGTAGGCTGAGGAAAAAAATCCATTTACAGATTTTTCATTCCCCTGCTCTTTTTAATGTGGAGTCAGAGAAAACGGTAGTAAACAAGCAGATGGGCCATCTGATGGTAAGTGACCACCACCGTCCATGAACACCCATGATACCAGAGGAAACGTCGATATGTGAAACCGAAAGTCTCTCATAGTTTCTGAAACCCACGATACAGGTTATACCTAGTGTGAGGTTCAGGACTAGTTGTGTGACTGTTGGGTGTGTGTATTTTTGGGTGTATGTGTTTGTTGCCGGCCTTTGAGAAATAAACGAAAAAAAATACAAAACAAACGAAGAACGATTATAACAATACTGCTATAAGAGGTGGTGGTAAGTAACCCTGCTGTTCCCTCTGAGCTTTGGCAGTTGCATGTCTAGTCTAGTTATTGGATATCCAGATGCACCGGATGTGATTGTGGAAATGGATTCGATTATTCTACGGATGCGAAAATCGCTGCAGATGTCATGAAAGCAAGTTCTTTAGCCCGGATATAAATTCAACATCTATATTTAAAATTCGATTCCAATACACAAATGCTTGTGTGCTTCACACTTTTTGAGTGGTAGAGCCACGCTGTAGATAGCTACGTCTACAGCGCAAATGGGCCGGCTCGACCAGTTAGATACCACTATTTTACAAAAAAAACCGACGTAATTATGCAGCTCGCTGTCACATTTCATTTGGTGAGTGAGATTTCCGGTGGCCCAATCTCTCCTCCCTTTCCCAATCCCTATTTCCCTCCTTTTAGGATGGCAATGCACCGATGATTCTTTTGGGAGATCACTTACCATCAGGTGACCCACTTGCTCCTTTGCCAGTCTCTGCTTTAGAAAACACTTTTTTTGATCTGGAAATTGTAGCACAGAAGAAAAAGTGCTTTGAAAATCTCCACAATAATATAAAAAAGTTAAAATACATTTTTATTATCAATTCAGTGGAACTGTACGTTCATGGAAATAGTTTCGTAAGAAAGAACCCATTTAATAACTTTACGGAGAAATAAAAATAAAGAAACTAAATCTTGTATTATGATTAATGTGTACTTTTATTTTTTATTTAAAAGAAAACGAAGTAATAATATCTTTTGCATAACAAAATGTAGAGGTATGAAGATTTTTATACAACGGTTAATTTTACAACATTTAATATTGAGATTCCAAGCCTTACAATGATTTCTATTGTAACGGGATTAACTATTATCTTGATGCGTAAAATAAATAATTAAGATTCACTTGTTTAATTTAAAAGAGAGAGAGAGAGAGAGAAAGAAAGAAGCATCCGCACCATTCCCAACTGAGTTATCGCTGCTTAATAAAATATTACTGCTATTTAATTATGAATGCAAAAGTTTGGATGAATGGATGTTTTACTCAGTCGCTTGAACGGCTAAACGTATCCCGTTGTTTGACACAGAGATAGATTATAGTCTTGAATAAAACATAGGCTAATTTTTATCCCGGAAAAACGTACGGTTCCCGCAGAGGAGATTTGTTAATACATTACCACTCCACCGAAATCGCTAGTATATTATATAGGAAGAAAGAAAGATAGAAGCATTTGTCATGCCAAAACGGATAGGCAAACACTTACTTCTTTATTTCTATCTGCCCTTATCCCACCTTAATGTGGGGTCAGCGCCACACATTTTCAAGCATCTTTTAGTTTTTTCAACGCGCGTTAAATAATCACAAGTTTAAAAACTTAACAGACTGACTTCAAATCCGATCGTGACCATGTTTATATGGGACTAACCTTAAAATAAGCTCGATAGAATAATAATACAAAAATAATGTTGAAAATCGGTCCACATTTGGCGGAGATACCGCGTAACACACATAAAAAATACAGACGAATTGAGGCCCTTTGGTTGCCTGGAAGAGATCGCTTTAAGTGATAAGGCCGCCTATTGTAACATTGTATAGTTTAAGTTTCTTGTTTTTTACTGTTTCAAAATTTTGGTGTTCAATAAAGTGTTATCTATCTATCCCCGCACCGAGACAAATATTTGTATGGCCTACAAATATTTCTTTCGGGTCTGGGTGTTGTGAGACCGAAACTCTCTCGTAGTTCCTGATACCCACGACACAAGACTCGATCTTAGTGTGGGATCAGGACTACGTATGTGACTGTTGGGTGTTATGTTATGTTATATTATCTATCTATCTACCTTCTCCTTTTTGGAAGTCTGTCGAAAAAGCTACTCGATATGTCATGTCTGCAACAGATATGAAAGAGTGTGTTGCGCCGACCACACATTAAGGTAGTATAAGGGCAGGTAGAAAGAAAGAAAGATTCTGCTGATGGGACAATAGACCATAGATAAAAATGTGTAGCGAATCCATGTTTAGTATAATTTTTTGCGTCTTTATATAAGACAAACAGCCTCCGTGGCGCAGCGGGCGAGCTAGCCGGCTGTGATGCTGTGAAGCGAGAAGCCGCGGGTTCGGTTCCCGCATTGGGACAAATGTTTGTGTGGCTCACAGATATTTGTTTCAAGTCTGGGTGTTGTGAGACCAAAAGTCTGTCATAGTCTCTGACACCCACGATACAGGTTATACCTAGTGTGGGGTCAGGAATAGATGTGTGACTGTTGGGTGTATTATTATTATAAACAAGTTGTTTTATTTTCGTAAAGAATTTGTGGTGACTCTGAGCCTCGATATTAAAGCGATATCCCGCCGCTCCCGTGGGGCACCGCCATGCGATTTCCAATTTAAGTCTGTCTTATATCAGATTAGGTTTCGGACAGAAATTGTGATTTTATTTATGGTTATTACGAGCTTGGCGCGGGCCCTCGTCGACGATAATGGTTATTGCTTACAATCTTAACGCCTAACATGGCTTGGTCAGTTTAGTTGTATAGACTTAACAATGGAAATAATAATATAATGTAACTAAGCCTATAAATAACTAAGCCTAATCCTTGCTCCAAATGTTTAAAAGCGCAAAACTTATGATACAAAAGTTGTAACCTCATGGTAATAAGTCACTTGGTAGTATTTGAAACATACGCGCGCAAGATTGTGCCAGCGTAATAATGTAACATAACATAACATAAGCTCACGCCTATATCCCCGAAGGGGTAGGCAGAGGCGCACTAGCGAACTAGAACACCCACATTTCGCCGAGCTTAGTTCCGTCCCAGATGTGATGGGGGGCGAGCCTATCGCCATATCGGGCACAAATTCCAGACTCCGGGCTGATATGGAAAAATCCAATATCACTTTGCCCGACCCGGGGATCGAACCCGAGACCTCAGAAATGTAGTCGTACCGAAATACCACCTCGCCACCGAGGCAGTCAGTGTAATAATGTTTATATAATAATGTTGTCTTACGTGGTTTTTGAACATTCACAGAAAATTCTACGATGCAAATTGTAATAAGCGCACTCGCATTGTAATCAAATCAAAATATTTATTGAATCCATGAAATGTTACTACATCATTTAGATTCCGTCAAAGTTCCTCTACCGCCAGTTCGGAAGGCCGTTTCGCCAGAAAAGAAGGGGCAAGAAACTCTGGCGTTGCTTTTTTAAATGCCAGTCTACAATAATTGCTTATAAAGTACCATATACAAAAAATATATATATAAATTAGAGCAGCTAAACCACCAAGAATACTATCATATAAGTACAAACAAATAAATTTTGAAATAGTTGTGTATTAATGATTGTTTGTTTTGCTGGTGGTAGGATATTCGTATCCGACCGGATGGCGACCACCGTACACATGGTGCTAAAACCTGCCATAGTGACCCACACTCCGCGTGTGGTTCGCGTTCCAGGATCAGCCAGTGTACTTCCGGTTCTCTCGAGGGGCTTGCGGCATGACTTGATGGTTGGTTGAGACGGGTATGGGGGGTATCCCTGTATCTGCGTCGGTCGTCCGTCTGTCTTGTCGCAAGCCTCTCGATTTGCTTCTTCGTTCTTCGGATTCGGAGTGTGAAGAAGCATAAATAGGCCGGCATGATTCTGACGACCACTGATAAACAGTGTTTGTCAGTGGTCGCTAGGTTTTTTGGACTGCACTACGCTTGTAGTCACTTTGCCGTGCCCGGATAAAAAAAAAAAAAAAAATGTAACTTGTTTTGTATAAAATAAATAAAATGGCTCACCGAGTGACTCCACGGCCACGGTGAGTTTAGTTGAAATAATTAAAAATAATAAGTGATAGATGGCGTTACTGACGTGTGAGATATTTTTCTTGTATGGAAACTTATTTGATAGCTACTCTATAGCTAGGATTAAATCTCTTTGTACTTTGCTATAAAAACCCTAAATATTAAATTCCACACACTATAAACCAAGTGCTTGTAAAATTGACAATAACTTCAAAGTTTCATACCACGTTGTTCAAAGTGTTTTGAGGCTACATTTACTTCGCTTAGGAAGCACTGCACGTTTGTGATAAAATTTGCATGCATTTTGCAACCTGTTATGCTTATTTGCGGCGCTTGGCGAACCTCTTGTGTAGGTTGTAATGTACGTTTTGTTAAACGAAAGAGACAATTCCATTTAAAATATTAAAACTAGGGAAATAGTGTCTAATTGGAGTTGACTTGACTTTTGTAAAGTTTTAGCCTTCACCATGGATATTTTTACATATAGTGCTGGCCCCAAACTAAGATACGAGTCTTGTGTCATGGGTATCAGGAACTAAGAGACACATTCGTTCTCACAACACCCAGACCCGAAACAAATAACCGTGGGCAGTACAAACATTTGTGTCAGTGCGGGAATCGAACCCGCGCACTCGATTCACAGCCGGTTATTCACCCACTGCGCCAAGGAGGCTGTCTGCGTTTTTCGCGTCAAATATTCATTCCTATAAGTCTTTGTTGGTTCTATTTTTGGACGAGACATCCTGTTGGCTGTTACTTGTTTTTCTACGTCGGCTGAAGGTTTTATATGAAAGTTGGTAAAACAAATATAATATTAATATATCGTAGGAGGACATCGTCCTTTATGGAATGAGACGCCTTATATAATGCTGTCGAGTATATTTTTTTTTGTTAGCGGTTGGCAAAAAAAGTAAAAACAGAAATGTATTTCGTGACGCGTCTGTCTGACTATGGCTCTACCTCTATAATTCAAGTTACCATTGATATTTGGTATTTTTATTTTCAACCACATTAAGGATTAAATTTATTGTAATAAAATGATTTAATAGGTTTACGCGAAAGTTATTCATTGAAATAAAACTGGTTTTTACGGATTCGATCGTGATTTTTTATTTTTTTTTGTCTCCGTGGCGTAATATTGCATGCGCAGTACCATACTAAGGTTCAGGCCATAATATAACATAAGCTTACCCTTGTATTCATGAAGAATAGGCAGGGCGAACTTGCGAACCAGAACACCCACATTTTGACAAATATATTTTCGTCCCAGATGTGATAGGGAGCGAGCCTATCGCCATATATTCTGAAATCCAATATTATGTTACCCGGGTATCGAAGCCGAGACTTCAGAAGATTAGTCGCACACACAATACAACTAACCCAGGACAGTACAACTAACACAATACAACTAACTAGAATCAGTTAAAACTTTAAGGCGGTTAAAATCAATGACATATTTCTTCCTCCCTCAGAAGTATTTACGATATGATACTTCTATATCCGCGTAAAATCTCTATTTATCCCAAATCTTGATAAAAAGATAGGAGTGAGCAATTTTTTTTTATAGCAGAGATTGGCAAACGAGCAGATGGGTCACCTGATGGTAAGTGATCTCCAAAGCCCATAGACACCCAAAACACAAAAAGAATCATGGGTGAGTTGCCAACCTAAAAAGAGGGAATGGAAAAGAAGGGAAGGGGATTGGGAAAGGGAGTGGGGAAATAGGCCACCGGAAATCTCACTCACCGAAGAAACACGACAGCAAGCTGCCACTTTACGTCGGTTTTCTGTGAGACAGTGGTATCTAACCGGTCGAGCCGACCCATTCGTGCTATAGACGTTACTGTCTACAGCGTGGCTCTACCACTTGAAAAATATATATAGCTATAGGATAAATCGAGTTTAGGTATAATTTTGGATTAGTAAGAGCGCTGCATGTCGCCCTAAGTGTACTATACAACAAAATTGCATGCAATTAAACTCAATTGCTTGAATATCTCAGCACTGTCTAGCTAGATTTGCATCTCTAGGCATACAGGACAATACGTGGATCGTCTGATAAGCCAGTATGCGGGCCTGATGCGAATAATAGCCTATCTAGACCTTAACTAGAATCTAGACCTATTGGAATAGTAAATTGAATCGCCGGCCAATGTGCACAAGGAATAGGTACATATATTATGTATTTGTATGTGTAAAATTAAACGTAACAAGTATCCAGTATGTATTTTTAGTCTACATATATTGTATGCCTGCCTCGGTGGCGTGGTGGTATTTCGGTACGACTCCGATTCTGAGGTCTCGGGTTCGATCCCCGGGTCGGGCAAAGTGATATTGGATTTTTCCATTTCAGCCCGGAGTCTGGAATTTGTGCCCGATATGGCGATAGGCTCGCCCCCTATCACATCTGGGACGGAACTAAGCTCGGCGAAATGTGGGTGTTCTAGTTCACTAGTGCGCCTCTGCCTACCCCTTCGGGGATACAGGCGTGAGCTTATGTTATGTTTATGTTATGTTATGTTATATATTGTATACATGTGAAGAAAAAGTTACTATTCTATTGCCTCGATTCTTGGCTTATGGATTTGGAGACGCTTGAGAACGGTGGTCTATAATATATATCTATAACTTGAGAATAGTATTTATGCTTTTATAAGGTTACAAAAGACGTAAATACAGATTAAATTGTCGTAAATCAGGTCGGCCAGACTCGGAGCAAATACTTTTACGTTAAACAAATATTTGTCTGATGTCGGTGCCTTAAACACGTCGGTGTGCGGTTATTTTATCAGCCTTTTTATTTTGCACTGCTGTAAGAATGGACCCCCGGAGGGTGTTGACCTTTCCTTCTACTTTCCTACCTACCATTGTCCACCTTAATGGAGACATGTTGTGAACCATGTGAAAAATAGAAACAAAAACATGATAACCAACATCTGCTTTATGGCATGACCCTACTTTCCACTCGCCTTGAAAGCCGTAAAAGCTTTTTAAGCCACACTACTGCATTAGAATGTAATTCAGAAAAATCCCGCTGTTTACTGTGGCGGGAATGTTGCACTCCACCCCCACACAGAAAACCGCCTACAGAAAACCGCCCTCCAGGCCAAAACTTACCATGGACCATATGGAAGTCGCTCAACCGTCTTCAAACTCAGTTGGTCGTTGCAAAACGAATATGGTAAAATGCGGGTACAGTGACAAGGACCCGATGTGTGACTGCGGGGAAGCCCCACAAACTATGTCGCATCTGTTATCATGTCCGCAGTGCCCCAGCTCCTGCGCTGCTGATGACCTTGTTGTGGCTACCCCTGCTGGAGTGACAGTTTCTCAGTATTGGGCCAAAATAGTTTAAAATACCATCGACACAACGAAGAAGACAGACATGTTGCAGAAAAGATGCTGTCATAGTTTTTCGACCTGCTTGAAGTTAACCCCTTGGGAAATCTAGTTCCGTGCAAATCGTGTTAGAAAAACACCCGCCCGACTTGGGAATCAACCCGGGTCCCATTCATAGCTCATACACTGCCATTAGACCAAAGAGGTGACGGGCGACGAATTTTATAAAACACATAAAACATAACATAAGCTCACGCCTATATCCCCGAAGGGGTAGACAGAGGCGTACTAGCTAACAAGAACACCCACATTTCGCCGAGCTTAGTTCCGTCCCAGATGTGATAGGGGGCGAGCCTATCGCCATATCGGGCACAAATTCCAGACTCCGGGCTGATATGGAGAAATCCAATATCACTTTGCCCGACCCGGGGATCGAACCCGAGACCTCAGAACCGTAGTCGTACCGAAATACCATCACGCCACTGAGGCAGTCAAGTCAGGAACTTTATATTATTAGTCAAATTTATACTCAGAAATCAGAATATAATCACAAGTTTAAAAACTTAACAGACCGACTTTAAAACTTATCAGATCGTGACCAAATGTATATTATGGGACTCTAGGAATAAGCTCTATCAAACACAAGAATTTTGAAAATCGGTCCACATAAATAATAAAAAAATACTCAAATTGAGGACCTCCTTCTTTTTCGACCGACTTCCAAAAAGGAGAAGGTCCTCAATTCGTCTGTATTTTTTTATGTATGTTACGCGATATCTCCGCCAGATGTGGACTTATCTTTCAAAATTAATTTTGTGTTCGATAGAGCTTACTTCAAAGGTGGTCCCAAATAAATTTGGTTACGTTCAGATTCGTGATTCGTGATATCCGGATGTGTCGCTCTTATAATGATCTGGCGAAAAAATACAAAGATCTCGATATTATGAATGGCAGGTTTGAATCTTTCTCTAAGATTATAAGAAAAATATTATTTAATTACAATAATTAGGTTTACGCTACTATGATGTTATTTTCTAGTTGTTAATTTAACTTGTAACCTAAAGTATATTTAGTGTAGTCCCCACTTTATACAATAATCTACATTAGGGCGCATATTTTTGCATACAATCTAGTTTTAAGTAACTATAACTGTAAACTTTTATAAGTGCATATGATTGTATACTGTTTTGCGTCTAAATAAATAAATAAATTCGATGTCTGTTCATTAAGTTTTTAAACTTGTGATTATTTTACATTAGCTGATAAACATCTTATTATTAGTACAATACTAATAACCCCATCTATTGCTAAACAAAGCCCAGTAAATTACGTTCATCCTTTTACGCAATGAATTATTGAGTTTGACATGAAATCGATGGTTTTAACAGCCTCCTACATTATTCATCGTATTTTTTTGATGTTCGTTATGTTTTTTCTGTGTTTGAAGCTTACTTGACCTAATTTCGTATAAAGTGTTTATATAAATATGAATCACGGATTAACTTTATTCCATTCCAAAGTGTATTGGTACTTTTTAATCATAATTGACAGCCTCCGTGGCGCAGCGGGCGAGTAGCCGGCTGTGAAGCGAGAGGCCGAGGGTTCGATCCCCGCACCGAGACAAATGTTTGTGTGGCCCACAGATATTTGTTTCGGGTCTGGGTGTTGTGAGACCGAAAGTCTCTCGTAGTTCCTGACACCCACGACACAAGACAATCTTAGTGTGGGGTCAGGACTATGTGTGTGACTGTTGGGTGTTATTTATTTATTTATTTATTTATAATGTAGAACAGATTCGGGTTCATTTTTACTACAATCCATTCAATTTGAGTTTCGAACCTAGAACCTACCGGTCCACAGTCCATATACGTTGCTATTAAATCAAGGGGGCCGAATTAATTCTATTGATAGTCATTGTTTTTAATAACTCTATTTAAACACTTACTTACCCTACACGCACACACACACACATACACTTGCGTGCACGCACACAGTAATACTGGTTTGGCATCTGTCGGACGCCAAGAGGTCTGGATGAAAATCAGCATCAAGCACCTAGTGCTTGACATATGCTGATCTAGATGCTTTTGGCACGGTTGTGGTGGGACATATATTATCATCCACAGTATGAGTGATCAGTAGCCTGAGCATGAAAAACTAATGTAAATGTAAATGTATTCGAGTTCGCTGCGCACTGATGACGTTTGGTTAATATTTCATACAAATTTCATAGACGCGCATCGAGTTCGAATACATTTACGGTTGTCAGAAATTTTCCTGCTCAGGCCGCTGATAATTGATATTTAATAATTAGGTCCATACATACATAACTATCTGTATAATTATGTTTCTACGTCTTGTACGTGTACGCCACCACACTTGTGTCAATAAATAATTTTTTCTTTCTTTCTTTTCGACTACGCGTCCAAAACAATTCCACCTACTCCTCCTGGGATAAAGGCGTGAGCTTGTCCGAGTAGGTCGTCATATTTGGTGAGGCTTTTCATATTATTACCTTATAAATAATTTGTTAGAGTGATTGTATTTCCCTCGGGTGGTCCGGACGCCATACGATGAAAGCGTGGGACGGCGCGCGGCGGCCGGCGCGCACTTTCCACTTAATTATATGTCACGATTACTCAGGATTTATAAAAGCTAGCTGTTGCCCCTGACTTCGTTTGCATAACATAACATAAGCTCACGCCTGTTTCCATGAAGATATTTCCTTTGCGTGGACGTTTATTAATAAACTAGATTTTTCCCGCGGCTACACTCCCATGAGATTTTTGACAAACTTTCATCCCCCGTTACACCCCTTTAGCGGATGAATTTTTGAATGGTAGAGCCATGCTGTAGACAGTTATGTCTACAGCACGAATGGGTCGGCTCGACCGGTTTGATACCACTGTCTCATAGAAAACCGACGTAAAGTGGCAGCTCGCTGCGTTTCGTTCGTTGAGTGAGATTCCCGGTGGCCCAATTCCCACCCCTGCCTTTCCCAATCCCTATTTCCCTCCTTATAGATTGGCAACGCACCCGTGATTTTCTTGTGTTGGGTGTCTATGGGCGGTGGAGATCACTTACCATCAGGTGACCCACCTGCTCGTTTGCCAGTCACTGCTATAAAAAAAAACTTAGTGCTCGCCTACGTCATAAAAGGTAGCCGAGTGTAAAATTTCACGTTCCAACACCCAGATTTCACCACGCTTATTTCCGTCCCAGATATGAAAAATGCGAGCATATCACCATACCGGACACGAATTTCATATTCTCGGCTGATACCGAACAGAAAAACTTAATAACACATTGCCTGACCCGAGAATCGAACATGAGACCTCAAGACGGTCCTACAGCTCATGCAATATAACTACGCCACCGAGGAAGTCCTAGTTAATACGAATTAGATTGCCAAATTATTAATACTCCTGCTTCATAACTATACATAACTTTGTGAATATTGAGCGTTATTAATTCGGTTCTATAAGGATTGTCAAATGATCCGACACCCTCCGTGGCACAGTGGGAGAGTAGCCGGCTGTGAAGCGAGAGGCCGCGGGTTCGATTTCCGAATTGAGACAAATGTTCGTGTGGCCCACAGATATTTGTTTCAAGTCTGGGTGTTGTGAGACCGAAAGTCTCTCATAGTCTCTGATACCCACGATACAGCTTAAACCTAGTGTGGGATCAGGACTAAGTGTATGACTGTTGAGTGTATTTATTTATTATTTATTACCTTAGCATTATAAGAAGCTATGTGAATTTTATTTACTAGATTGTTATAAATAAATACAATTGAAGCACATATACCCCAATCTGAATTATCGATTCCTCAGTGCGATGTATGTTAATGCCTCGAGGAAATCCTCCCACACGTTACGCGAAATTTATTGAAAACGTGTCCCCAACCCACTTTACTCACTTAAAAGAATTGTAATTCAAAACGGAATTACAGAATGAGGGCAACAAGGAACAGCGAGTGATGGAGACGCTTCACATGTAAATACTTTTCGAATGCTAAGCTCCTTATTAACCATCAACGCATAAAGAGGGATGTTATATCGTAGTTCCTGGAGGGATATACCGATTTTCATTTAGTTCTTTTTTTGTTTGAAAGGCGACTTGATCGAAAATTTTATTAGCAATGATTTAAGACTTTTGAAGATCATCAGCTCTTTTCTGATTCGATTTTAATTTTTCTCCCAGACTCGGAATTACGTCTGTGACTTCAATTATATTACAGTAACAGTACCAACCTTAACCTAGTGCTGCATCTTCATCTGGAATTAGTAGTCCTAACTCCTCACCAATTTACAACAGAGGTGTCATATTTGGGCTCATTAGAATGATCTGAATAAATAAATACAAGATAATGATTTGATTAACTTTATTACTCAAAGTTTCCATACAAATTTCACATAAATAGTTCTACAAAAGTAGAACATGCAAACATCTTTAACGGTAACTAAAACTCTTTGGTAGACAAACCCTTATTCCAAGGTAACCCGAGCCCTACGTGAACAGACATGTGTTCGAAACGAGGTCGTCAAAATTCTATTAAGTTTGGTGTTACCAAGTCGTAATGAAAACCTTCCGACGCGACGGCAGATCGAGTCGCACGAATTTGCAATTTCAATTACGCACTGAGAACGTGCGCTCAACCATTATCTAAATTGCATCAGAATGGAACAAGACGTTGTGGGCCGGATTAAGCGAGCGAAGTGGGGCAAGTACCCCCGAGTACTCTACAAGTGGTTTCATCGGCTTTCAATCGGCGTAATGATTTTGTTTTATAGGCGATTCAGGAGACTTACCTTTTGTTTTTAAGGATAAAATAGTTCTAATAAATGAGCTAATCATCCATCTCTGCAACTACAGACGTCCCCAATGAAAGAAATAATATCTACCTTTTATTTCCGTCGGTAATCGTAACAGAAGAATCGATGGTTTAAAAATAAAATAAATATTCGTTTATTGCGTTTTAGATTTACAAACTGAATACTTATTATTTACGGCAATTAAAGGCTGTTCTATGTTTTTATAGTACATAAATAAGGTCCATAATTATAATCAATAATTGAGTATTAATGGTTGTAACCTGTTTTGTGTGAAATAAATAAATAACGGCGACAGGGGCGAGTCTATAGCCTTGCCAGGCAATATATCTGTAATATTTTTAACTGAAGTCTTAAATATAAATAGTGATTAATTCAATATTTAGTTAGTATGCCATTAAATATATATTCCTTGTTTATATGAACGCTCATGAAATTAACCTAGCGTATATAAATCCGTATATTCACGTACTCATATTTTGTCCCACGCGTAAATCCCTTAATCCTGCCCTTATCTTTGCTTAAGACGATATGAGAATAAAATATGAAAGCGTGAAGGGCTGGTTTTGACGTATTCTACGCGCACACCGGTGCGCGCATCAGCACGGTAATGCCCGCGACATTTTAACTTGTCAGCACAAAGACATTAATCAGTTTAGCCTAAGAGCCAAGATGCTAACGCGTGTCATGACCTCTTGGATTATGAAGATTAGATGCTCAATAGAAAAAAAAGGTTGTGTCTTATATATTATGTTAACATTTATAAACTAGCCTAAATAGATAACTGAACGATCTGCAACTCGTTTAAATTAATAATTAATTATTAATTACCCGTGCACAGCAGTGGGGCAGTAATATTACAGGGTTAATATTATTATTAAGTATGAAAAAATGATCAAAAATTTTGAAACTTTTAACATATACCACTATTATAGAAATGTTGTTTTGGAATAATCTTAAAATTCTTAAGTGGTCTATTTGACAAAATGAACCTATTTCGATGAATTTGGGTATGAGGATAATCTTAGCCATCTCAATCTGCAGACAGGATATTTTTATGAATTCAGGCCTAATAGGGATGAAATAATTGTTTAATCACAATTTAATTCAGTTGCCTCCTTGGGCTAGTGGCATATATGGACTGTGAACCTAGAGGTTCTGGGTTCGATTCCCAGATCGATCAAAGCTAATTTAATTTAATAGATTTCGATGAAATTTTATATGAGGATACACTTGTCTTTAGGGACTCAAATGAGGTACTTAATTTTTTTTATTAACCCCTAAAGGGATGAAATACATTGAAATAAAACTATTCTTATTTCAATGTATAATATTGACGTAAACTGATGAAATACGTGTTGAAAGTTTGGTTGGGCATTCGGAAACCTTAAAAGATTTTGATGAAATTTGGTATGAGGATACATTTGACCGTAGGGACTCAAATGGGGTACTTCATTTTTTTAACCCCTAAAAGGACGAAATAAGGGATGAAGTTTATATGGGAGTTCAGAATCCACTTAATGGATTTTTTTAAATTTGGTATGAGGATATCTTTGGTCTGAGGACAGACACAAGGGACACAAGGGTTTATATTTTTAAATCAACACCTATAGGCATGAATTGCTTTTCTTTCTTTCTAAAAAAAAAAATAGAGGATAAAAGTTTATATCGGAAATTAGAAACCGCTGATTATACGGATTTTGATATAAGTTGGTATGAGGATGTGATTTTTTGCACACATGTGTTTATATGCAAAAAGGGATGAAATAGGGGTTGAAATTAGTTTTTTTTAATCTTTGATCCGATTGACTTTAAAATCGATATCTGAGTCCCCCCGTAGTTCCAAACGTCGAAACCGCTCTTAAAAGTGACAGAAGTGACCGCCATTTTGTACTTCTTTGTTTTTGGGCCAATTGACTTCAATATCGATATCTGAGTCACCCCGTGGTTCCGAACGACAGAACCACTGTCAAACCTGTCAAAAGGGGCCGCCCTTTTTGTTTTTCTTTGTTTTTGGGCCGATTGACTTCAAAATCGATATCTGGGTCACCCCGTGCTTCCAAATGACGGAACCGATGTCAAAGTTGTCAAAAGAGGCCGCCATTTTGTATTTATTTGTTTCTGGGCTGATTTACTTCAAAATAGATATCTGGGTCGCCCCGTGGTTCCAAACGACGGAACCGATGTTAAAACAGTCAAAAGTGGCCGCCATTTTGTTTTTCTTTGTTTTGGGCCGATTTACTTCAAAACCGATATCTGGGTCACCACGTGGTTGCTAACGACGGAACCGATGTCAAAACTGTCAAAAGTGGCCGCCATTTTGTTTTGGGCCGATTGACTTCAAAAGGTACTTGAGCCGCCCAGTGGTTGATTACGACGGAATCGATGTCAAAACTGTCAAAAGTGGCCGCCATTGTGTTTTTCTTTGTTTTTGGGCCGATTGACTGCAAAATCGATATCTGGGTCGCCCCGTAGTTGCTAACGACCGTACCGATGTCAAAACAGTCAAAAGTGGCCTTCATTTTGTTTTTCTTTGTTTTTGGGGCGATTGACTTCAAAACTGATATCTGGGTCGCTCCGTGGTTTTGTACGACGGAACCGATGTCAAACTGTCAAAAGTGGCCGCCATTTTGTTTTTCTTTGTTTTTTGGGCAGATTTATTTTAAAATCGATATCTGAGTCGTCCCGTTGTAGAATATTTAGACTAAAACGACAGGGTAGATCGGAAAATTAATAGTTTTTACCGTTGGCCCTACAAAAAACGCGTGCGAAGCAGCGGGCAAAAGCTAGTATAAAATATGCTGCGACATGCCCAAATAAAATGGCGGCCACTTTTGACAGTTTTGACATCAGTTCCGTCATTAGAAACCACGGGGCGGCCTGGTATCGATTTTGTAGTCAATCGGCCCAAAAACAAAGAAAAACAAAATGGCGGCCACTTTTGACAGTTTTGACATCGGTTCGGTCGTTAGCAACTACGGGGCGACCCATATATCGATTTTGAAGTCAATCGGCCCGAAACAAAGAAAAACCAAATGGCGGCCATTTTTGACAGTTTTGACATCGGTTTCATCGTTAGCAACAACGGGGCGACCCAGATATCGTTTTTTAAGTAAATCGGCCCTGAAACAATGAAAAACAGAATGGCGGCCACTTTTGACAGTTTTGACATTGGTTCGGTCGTTAGCAACTACGGGGCGACCCAGATATCGATTTTGAAGTCAATCGCCCCAAAAACAAAGAAAAACAAAATGGCGGACACTTTTCTTGATTTTGACCTTGGATCTGTCCTTAAAAACTACGAGGTGACCCAGATATATTGAAGTAAATCGAATTAAGGACAAAAAACAAATTTTCCATCCCTATTTCATCCCTTTATATGTAGGTTGAAATAGGGATCATGCCAGACATCCACCCCTTCTGGGGGATCAAGTCCCAAATTAAATTACAAAATTCGCTTTGCCCTACATGGGAATCGAACTCACAACCTCCCGGTTCACAGCCCATATATGTTGCCACTAGATCAAGGAGGCGACTAGAAAAGTATCCTCATACCAACTTTCTTAAAAATCCGTTGAGCCGTTTCTGGAATCCCATATAAACTTTTACCCCTTTATGGTTGTTAAATTTGTGTCCTTTTGGTCAAAAGTATCCTCATACTAAATTTCATCGAAATCCATCAAGGAGTTTCAAAATGGATTGACTCCTAGACTATCAATGTCTAATATTTGACACAAAGAACTGAATAAACGTAATATCAGAGTTGAAAATGTCGAGCACGTCCCTCCCCTTCAATGGTTACCGGACGACTGAGATCAACACGGGCCGTCTCAGAAAACAATGATGTAATGCCACAGCGTATGTGCAAAACCAATTATTTCCTTATTGTGATAAAACTATTTACCTTGGTGAAATTTTTTTTTCGACACAATTAAATTAATATTGATGTCTACGTTTTAAATAAAGTTACAAATGTATATCGTTCGCCGTACGGAAGATTCAAGGTTTTTCAAAAACAGATTAGAGGTAACTTTGGATTTTTTTTCTATCGAGAAAACTTTTAGTAATTATGTTTTTGCTCACGACAGAATTTAAGTTAAATGGTCTATTAATACATTTCCAAAAAGTACCTTCGTAATCTTAGTACTTTAGGACACCCAAGCTCGTGAAAATCCTTATTTTGTTCTCATATCCTCTTAAATAAATCGCCCCCGCCAAAGCCTTGTGAGCCGCAGAGACCTTTGGCACTCACGTTTGTGCCATTTTTCTTATTTTTTTGTATATCTCACGGGGGAACTTGGTAATGATGCTGGAATTGTCGACTCTCGTTATTTTCCAAGATAAAGCAGTTTGTAGGATTTTCAAGTTCTTTATCATTGACATGTTTTTTATGTTTACGTTTTGTGTTATTACTTTTTAATATAATTTTACGTCATTTTTTTTCGGTGGTACGGTTTGCCAAGGTGAGTGGGTTGAAGGTCTCTGAAAATGTTATGTGAAGTGTTAATTCATTTTGAATTATCGCTTGTCGTAAAGGTGAAGGAAAACATTGCGAGGAAACGCACATACATAATTTCTCTACATGAATTTCGAAGACATGCCAAGTCTACCAACCCGCATTAGGGAAGCGTGGTAGACTAAGGTCTAACCCCTCATTGGTAGAGGAGGCCGGGCATGGCATGGAATGTCTTGTGAAAACATTCATAGCAGTCAAGATTTCATTAGCCATACATAGCTAACCAACAAATCACTCGAAGGCTCTCAAATATTGTCCGATCCTGTAACTTATCTATCCGTCTACATTCTTCTTTTTTATATAAATATAAATAACACCTAACATTCACATACATAGTATTGACCCCACATTAAGATACTAGTCTTGTGTAGTGGGTATCGGGAACTACAAGAGACTTTCGGTCTCACAACACCCAGACCCGAAACAAATATCTGTGGGCCCCACAAATATTTGTCGCGGTGCGAGAATCGAACCCGCAGCCTCTCGTTTCTCGCCCACTCGCCCACTGCGCCACGGAGGCTGTCAAATTTTATAATAATTATATGATAGCTTCTACGCATTTACAATGATTCCTTCGTCTACATTAATAATATATGATGTTGGTATCTGGCATTATTTTTATAAATACCTTCAAATTGGCCAATAAAAAGTAATATGCTAACGCCAATATTTTTCCCAAGATGGGTATTGCGTGATAAGCGACATTATAGTCCGTCCATTAACGATCGATGCGGCAAGCCAGCCACATTTATCTAAAAATAAAAGCCTCTGCTTTCCTACCAAGGATATTCACAATAAAGAAATGTTATTATATAAAACTAGCTGACCCGCGCAACTTCGTCTGCGTATGACAAATATTGACACTAACGTCACTCAACTATTTGCCTTCCCGGAACCTCTTCACCAACACTTAAACTTTATGGTATAGTATAAAAGTTCAAATTGACTTTTAAGTATTATTACGAATCGATTGTATGGGAGTATAGAAAAGTGTTGTTTTTAAACTTTTTAAGGCAATTTTTCTCTCCGTAAAAACCATCCTCGTACTTCAAAGAATATTCTAAAAAAATAACTAGCGAAATCGGTTCAGCTACTCTCGAGATTTGCGCTTAGCAACACATTCACCGATTCATTTTTATATTATAGATAACTAATTATAACAGGTTAACCAGAGGAGATTGGCATTGAGGCAGGCAGCAAAAACTAAATACAAATCTTCGGGTCAGATAAAGTGATATTGGATTTTTAAGCAGAGGCGCCCTAGCGAACTAGAACACCCACATTTCGCCGAGCTTAGTTCCATCCCAGATGTGATAGGAGGCGAGCCTATTGCCACAGCGGGCACAAATTCCAAACTCCGGGCTGATATGGAAAAATCAAATATCACTTTGCCCGACTCCGGGACCGAACCCGAAACCTTAGGATGATAGTCGTACCGGGATGATGGTGAAAGATAAAAACTTAGTATTAGATACATAGGGTATCTAATATTAAGTTTTTAGACAACTATCTGTCTACCTCGGAGGCGTGATTGTTCGGTACATCACCAGTTTTTACATCACCAGTCACACACACGTTGGCATCAAAACATATTTTCCTTTTTTCCTTCCCTTTGAGAGTCTAAATATAGTTCAATACTGGAGTTGTATTCACAAAACATCCTCAATTACTCTCTATCGTTGGAGAGACGCCCGAGTTAATTTCCTGTTTGCGGCGGAGATAGGCGCCGCAAAAACTTTGATTACTTATCGTGTAGAAAAACATTATTGAACGAGTTGCTAGGAGATTTTGGATTCTATTAAAAGTTAGTTATGTATATGGTTTATCTTAAAGTAGATTTATCTCGTGGGTTGTTCAACGTTCTTAGATACCACCTTAATAATGTGGGCTCAGCGCACTTTTTCAAGCATGTTTAAAAAAGGATTTGGCTTAGTTTTTACAACCAGTTGCCTGCATGACGTCAACCTCCTGTGAAGGATCCAGCAAGTCCTGCGCAAATAGTGTTAGAATAATAATAGTTTAAAAAAATATAAAAACAATTTTATGACACAACTTTCTTTCTACCTGCCCTTACCCGCCTTAATGTTGCAGAAAGCATTTGGCTTATTTTTTATGACCGGCTGCCTGCTTGACTTCAACTCTCTCTAAGGGATCCAGTCTCGGGTAAATTGCATTAGAAAATTCGCTTTGCGCGACCTGGGAATCGAACCCAGAACCTCCCGGTCTATAGCCCATATATGCTGCCCCTAGACCAAAGAGGCGACTCACTCACCTAATACCAACAAACAAATAAACACGAAATCCGAATATTGCTCACCGATAATATAGATAAATGTTATTTGATAGTTTTTATTGGATTCCGTGATAAGGGAATGTTCCTCCTAACAGATCGTACGCTTAACGAACATTTATTGAATGTACGTGAACCGCCTACAATACGAACGACTATTTTCAGACGAGATTTTTAAGAGTTCAAAATTGTTACTATTTTTTGAGACTTGTTTT
Organism: Clanis bilineata; assembly: GCA_036417725.1. Classification (NCBI taxonomy): domain Eukaryota; kingdom Metazoa; phylum Arthropoda; class Insecta; order Lepidoptera; family Sphingidae; genus Clanis; species Clanis bilineata. The sequence goes on from CM071159.1 coordinate 956,910, forward strand.
TTACAGCAGAGACTGGCACACGAATAGGTGGGTAACCTGATACTAAGTAATCTCCACCAATTATAGACACCCAAGACACAAAAAGAATCATGGGTGCGTTGCCAAACTTATACATAGAAGGTGAATAGGGTTTGGGAAAATGAGCGGAGTATTGGCTCTCGGAACGTAAGATTTAACATAACATAACATAAGCTTACGCCTGTATCGCCGAAGGGGTAGGCAGAGGCGCACTAGCGAACTAGAACACCCACATTTCGCCGAGCTTAGTTGCGTTCCAGATGTGATAGGGGGCGAGCCTATATCGGGCATAAATTCCAGACTCCGGGCTGATATGGAAAATTCCAATATCACTTTGCCCAACCCGGGGATCGAACCCGGGACCTCAGAACCATAGTCGTACCGAAATACCACCACGCCACTGAGGCAGTCGTAACGTAAGATTTCTGGAGGCCATTTCACCCCTTCCTTTTCCAATCCCTTTCCCCACCCCTTCCATTCCCTCCTTTTAGGTTGGCAACGTACCCATGTTTATTTTCGTGTCTTGGATGCTTATGGGCGGTGGATACCACTTACCATCAGCAGGGTTACCACCACCTCTTATAGCAGTATTATTATCATCTTACTTGTACCGATTCCCATACAAAACAAACGAAGAACGATTATAATAATACTGCTATAAGAGGTGGTGGTAACCCTGCAGGTGACTCATATGCTCATTTGCCAGTCTGTTATTAAAAAAATAAAAAAGTAAACACGTACTTGAAAGTTACGGGTTGCCGAATCACCATAGCGCCGTCTGCAAACGCAGCGTCAATTGATAACCCTATATGAACTCTCAAACTATTCTTCAAACTGAAATCACCCTTGAGAATAAAGTGTCGATAAACTTTTGAATGTTCGTTATACAAGTTTACTGGCTTTATCAAGGAATGGCGGTGGCTTGTTTCATACTGTCTGAATGCAACCATACCCTTGGGAAAATGGAAAACGTACTCTTTGAGGTTTAAATATGTATTTTGTAGTGGTGGGAGCGGCTCCTGAATCTTTCTCTCCATCTGCCATTGTTCTAATGTAGGTAGGGTTCGGCTGAGCTTTTAAGACCAGCCACCCGCTGACGTCATCTGAGGATGGTTTCCTGTTTTAGTCATCTAAAAATAAGATTTCCGTTGGCCCAATTCTTAATCCCTGTTTCCCTCGTTTTAGGTTGGCAACGCACCATGATTCTTTTTGTCTTGGATGTCAATGGGCGGTGGAGATCATTTACCATCAGGTGATCCACGTGGTCGTTTACCAGTATTTGCTATAAAAAAATAAACATAACATAAGCTCACGCCTGTATCCCTGAAGGGGTAGGCAGAGGCGACCCAGCGAACTAGAACACCCACATTTCACCGAGCTCAGTTCCGTCCCAGATGTGATAGGGGGCGGGCCTATCGCCATATCAGGCACCAATTTCAGACTCTTCTCCAGACTCGTTCGATTCCCGCATTGAGACAAATGTTTGTGTGGCCCACAGATATTTGTTTCAAGTCTGGGTGTTGTGAGACCGAAAGTCTCTCATAGTCTCTGACACCCACGATACAGGTTATACCTAGTGTGGGGTCAGGACTAAGTGTGTGACTGTTGGGTGTATTTATTTATTTATTATGAATATTATATAGACCCGGAGATCGAACCCGAGACCTCAGGTCGGTAGTTGTACCGAAATACAACCACACCACCGAGGCAGTATAATTAATATATACTGAAAATAATTTGTTCAGTGTCAGTTGCAGTGAAAGTCAAATGAACAGATACAAAATTAATAAAAGTCCATCTTTTCATTTGAATATTCATTGAGGTTGGCTGAGCGCCAATTAACTCATAACCCTGTTAAACGAGTCAGCGATTTCGCCCCAACAATGATACGAGCCAATATTTCGAACTGCATTTAGTGGCCTCACGAATGACTTCATTTTATTGTGTTCTTCCATTTAGTTTAATGTGATAAAAAATAACGATAGCTTTATGGAATGGTACATTATCACAAGTTTGAAAACTGTAAAAGCGACTTGAAAATACAGCGGCCTGAGCAGGAAAATTTCTGACAACCGTAAATGTATTTCAGCTCGATGCGCGTCTATGAAATTAGTATGAAATATTAACCAAACGTCATCAGTGCGCAGCGAACTCGAATACATTTACATTTACATTTATATTAGTTTTTCGTGCTCGGGCTACTAATCTTACTCAAAATATGCCACTACCTTTGATATAGGCTCTATCGAACACAAAAATATATTTTCTATATAAGAATATTTTCTATAGTTTTATACTTTAGTATGCAACAATTGCTTTAACAATAAAGAAAAACATAACGTAGAATTTCATCTATCGCCTTCTTAGTCTAGTGACATCGTATATGAGCCGTAAACCGAGAGGTCCTGGGTTCATTTCCCAGGCAGGGCAGGGTGCTTTTCTGACATTTTCCCGGGTCTGGAACCCCCAAAATAGGGTTGACGTCAGGCAAGCAGCCGGTCGTAAAAATTAAGCTGAATCCTATTTGCAACAAGCTTAAAAGGTATATTGCGCCGCCCCTTGAAAGGGATACGGGCAGGTATAAAGAAAAGACTAATTTATTTGAACCTACGACACTCAGACATTATTAACCTTGGTTATAAATAAGAGCCTTCTTATATAACGACGAGACAGGTCAGACAGGCAGGCCGTCCGACTGATGACCACCACACCTGCCTATAAAACAGTAGCAAGGCCAACAACTATGATTTACAACATACTTTATAGCACGAACTCTGAACGAACAGTTTTAACATAACTTGAAAAAGAAAGAAAGAATATTTAACATAACATAAGCTCACGCCTGTATCCCCGAAGGGGTAGGCAAAGGCGCACTAGCGAACTAGTACACCCACATTTCGCCAAGCTTAGTTTCGCCACAGATGTAATAGGGGGTGAGCCTATCGCCATATCGGGCACAAATTCCAGACTCCGGGCTGTTATGGAAAAATCCAATATCACTTTGCCCGACCCGGGGATCGAACTAGAGACCTCAGGACAGTAGTAGTACCGAAATACAACCACGCCACCGATGAAAGAATATTTATATCTCATAATACGGATTCTTAGCCTAGTTATCCTGATAAAATTTAATGATAGAGCAACGGTGTAGAGTGTAGACAATAATGTATACAGCACGAATGGGCCAGTTCGACCGCTTTCATATCACCATCTCACAGAAAACCGACGGAAAGTGCCAACTCGCTGTTGCGTTTCGTTCGATTAGGCTCCAGTGTCTAATTTCCCTTCCCGTTAAAGTTAATAATGCAGTAATAATTATTTTGGTGTACATGGGCTATGCAGATTACTTACTATTAGGTGATTCACCTGAAATTTTGCCAATTTTTGGTATCCAAAAAATAACACTTAAGCTCACGTCTGTATCCCCGAAGGGTAAGTAGACTAGAACACTCATATTATTTTGATGGGATAGGGCGAGCCTATCGCCATATCGGGCACAAATTCCAGGTTGAAATTGAAAATCAATATCACTTTGACCGACCTGGGAATTTATTTTTTTATTTAATTAGTTTTAAGGAAACATACAAACAATTCCTTAATGTAACTTAAATCACTTATAACACGTAAGCCAGCAAAGTCTCCACAAATAATATCGACCGAATGGATCGAAGCCGAAACCCCAGAACGGTAGTCGTACTGAAACTGTACGCCACTGAGAGTTAATAAAACACATCAAATTATTTTATTGATTTCGACGAGGGACGTCCATTATCTACTGTATGAAGCCGGATCGGAATCGGATTGCGGCGTCGCGCCAGTGTGAATAGAGTGCGGTCGCATCATCCCGACCCCGTGACGTTTGCGGGACGATAACTGGATTACCTCACTGCTCTCTGCTACTGATAGAATATAAAGAGAAACGCTAATGCTTCGTACAAATACGGTAGCTGGACCATGAGTTTTTTGTAATTTCTCGCTAGCAACTATGTAAAATATTCCTATAATAAATACTCAAATGCTTGTAGTGGTTACGTGGAATTGGTGTTTCTCCTACAAAATATACAGTGTAGTTGCTAGCGAGAAAGATAAAAAAAAACTCATTCGAGTTACTGAATTGATTCGGTAGAATACGTTAGGTAAATGATTGGTTATTATAGTAATATTTTAGTACTAATAAACAAATTAAACTTTTAAAAAATGACTTTTTGACGCATGAGCGTACATTCAAATATCCGTAAGATATTATTTTATATATTCCATTTCTTGAATTAGAATATTGTGTTTCACGCTGTTGTATCTATAAACACCTGTAGCAGCACAGTGCATTCTTGAACAATGACACATATCGAAAATATGTGTGAACCAAACTTGGTTTGTTTATTCCCATGTCAATTACACCTACTTCACCTACTTGTGCACGGTACTTAATATGATTTGTTAATTGTTAAGTTTGGTATTTTCAACGTATTCTTTGTTCTCTATGCATTCCTTTGTATTTGATTTGTTATTTTAATAAATATTTGGTGAGAGCGAGAGGCGCAGCGACCCCTTACGGGATAGAGCAGTAAAGCAATCTCAGACTAACCACCTTAAATACGGTGTTAGAAAATTCAGTCAACAGTATTCCATTTGCATTGATCGCGCACGCATAGTTTGCCTCTCTGAATCGCTCACACTTTACTGGCACACAAGTCTTTCATTAACTATCAACATTACTCGATACAAGACAACTGCCAAACACCTAACGCCAGAAATCTAACATTTGCGAAGCTACATCACAAACAATTCAAACTGAATGACAGGGGGTTACCACCACCTCTTATAGTAGTATTATTATAATTTTACTTGTCAATATTCCCATACAAAACAAACGAAGAACGATAATAATAATACTGCTATAAGAGGTCGTGGTAATCCTGCAGGGCCTCGTAACCAAGGCGTTACAGTCTCGCCTTTATCGTGCGATAAACTGCAAATAAGACTTGAGAGTGAGTGGTAGAGCTACGATCAAATGCAGTGCTGTAAGGCAGTCATGTGCCAGCTCGACCGGTTTGATGCTATTTTATAGAAATGTGACGTAAATTGGCACCTTTTGATGAGTTTGATTTCCGTTGACTTAAAACCCCTCTTATAGCAGTGTTATTATAATCTTACTTAACTTTTTTGTACGGAAATCGGTACAAGTAAGATTATAATAATACTGCTATAAGAGGTGGCGGTAACCCCCCTGTGCCTGTTCCGATCCTTTAACAATCACAAGTTTAAAAACTTAACGGACCGACTTCAAATCCGATCGTGACCAAATTTATATGGGACCACCCTTGAAATAAGCTCTATCAAACACAAACATTTTGCAAATTGGTCTACATTTGGCGCAGATATCGCGTAACATACATAAAAAAATGCAGACGAATTGAGGACCTTTTCCTTTTTGGAAGTCGGTCCAAAATATGCAGACAAATTGAGGACCTTCTCCTTTTTTGGAAGTCGGTCGAAAAAATGTAATGTCCCATTGACATCGTACCTACATAACTTTAAGTTAACATTCACACTTTTGTTACTATCCGTTTTTCTAGCTCGTATAATGGGTATGGAAACTTTCGGGTCGCCGTACCATGTGAATTGTCACATACTAACTTTATATTGAGTGTCCATTCTGAACTTCTTTTGTGTGAATAATAAAAATTGTTACCGTAGTAGGGGTCGTTTGACATTCCTTTATTGACAGTGTTTTCGTGAAGTACTTTTGTCGTTTTCGATCGTGATCGTTTTATTTATTCGATTGAATAAGTTATGAAGAATATTCCGTTATCTATACTAATATGAAGTTGAAGAGTTTGTTTAAATACGCTTATCTCAGGAACTACTGGTTTGAATTGAAAAATTCTTCTTGTATTGGATAGGCTACTTATCGAGGAAAGCATCTTAAAACATTACGATTAAATAACATCATCATTACGGTTAAATGCCTCGGTGGCGTAGTAGTATTTCGGTACGACTACGATTCTGAGGTCTGGGGTTCGATCCCCGGGTCGGGCAAAGTGATATTGGATTTTCCATATCAGCCCGGAGTCTGGAATTTGTGCCCGATATGGCGATAGGCTCGCCCCCTATCACGTCTGGGACGGAACTAAGCTAGGCGAAATGTGGGTGTTCTAGTTCGCTAGTGCGCCTCTGCCTACCCCTTCGGGGATACAGACGTGAGCTTATGTTATATTATGTTATGTGTTACGGTTAAATGACGTCACGATAGCGTGATGTACCAGTAGGACATGATAATGATCAATAGGAGCCGAGTACATACCAATGAAAAATGTTGCAATAACGGGGAAAATTTATTCTTTTTGAGAGCTTCCGTTGCATGCACTGCGTGAAAGGTTAAAGTTATGTATATGGGATGCAGCCAAAGTTGACCGGAACAGCTAGTACTGTAAACTGTAGACAGTATTATACTGTCTCGGTGGCGTGGTTGTATTTCGGTGTGATTGCCGTCCTGAGGTCTCGGGTTCCATCCCCGGGACAGGCAAAGTGATATTGGATTTTTCCATATCAGCCCGGAGTCTGGAATTTGTGCCCGATATGGCGATAGGCTCGTCCCCTCTCACGTCTGGGAGGGAACTAAGATTGCTAGTGCGCCTCTGCCTATCCTTTCGGGTATACAGGCGTGAACTTATGATTGATTTCCCGGGACTGGATTTTTCGAAGGAAGATTGTCGTCAGAAAAAACAAATCCAAATCGTTTCTGCAACATACTTGAAAAGTGTGTTCATCGATCAATATGCCCTTGATAAAAAGGTCAGGATACTACAGGGAGCGTCTGTCACACACATTCAGCGTCACCAACATCGGAGCCACTCCGGACACTTTGGAGAATTCAAAGCGCGGTTTGACGTGGGTCCTTGTAATTGTAGATGTAATAAACATTATCTATACTCGCTGTGACATGTTTGGGATGATATGATCCGTCGCTCAAGCGTGAATAATTCTGACAATTCGTATCGAGCTCGTTGCGTACTGATGAGGTCAGATTAAATATACTTTCGTAATGCGCATAACTTCGACGATCGTATTGCAGTGCACTAGAACCCTGATTTTTTTGACATTTCTCGCTCGACTTCGTAAAATGTATATGAAAAATATCCGAACGCCTCTAGCGGTGCCTTGCAATGTATACAATACTTATTGTACGTAGTAATTAACGCGAAATTACAAAAATTAATGCCCGCCTAGCATGTGCACCACGAGATATCCCGATAATCGACTGTCGAGATGTTGTCTACGTGTTGTCTACAATATTGTATGAAAATAAACGAGGACGCATGTTAGTGTCCGTAGACAAATAGAGAAAACCGGTTATAACAGGACAAAAAGCGCAGACAAAATGTTTTGGTGGTGCGCATGCTAGGCGGGCTGGTTGAGTTTCAGGCCCATTAATACGAGTTTTCGTTTGCAAAGATGATGGGAGTTTTCGTTTTCGTCATACATATCTAGCAGCGCCTCTTGCGGAAACTATAATAAACTAAATTAGCTCCACGGAGAAAACAACAACATCATTTTCGACAAATGACTTGCAAAACAAACTCGTACTATATCTTTTAAATTTCATACAAATGTCGTAAACGGGCCTCTGTTATGAACGTCATTTTGTGACGTGTTTCTGAATTTCACAGCGCAGTCATAACGTAATACTGTTGACAAAATTTTCACAATAATTGTGAAAATCTTTTAGCGTGGCAACGCTCAAAAGTACAGCATAAAATATTTAAATTATTAATATCGGATCAGTAGTTCGAGAAATTGTCTTGTTCAAACAAATTTTTGGGCTCTATGATATATTTGTCAAGTCTGACTGAAATAAAACTATTTTTACGGATTCTATCACGATTTGCTTTAATTTTTTTTTCAGACTTGACTCAGGTCAAACTTGAGTCAGACGTGACCACGAAGACTGCGAAGGTTTCGAAACGTCGGGAATAAAAATTAAAAACCTAATCGTGATAGAATCCGTAAAAATAGTTTTATTTCAATGTATAACATTTGCGTAAACTTAAGAAATCAGTAACGCCCGGTTGCAATAAACAATCTCAGTTCGAACGTGCAGATTGATTACAAAAATTAGCCAATAAGAACACAGTTTGAACATGACTCCGTCAAATGACTTGATTTGATTGGTTCATAATCGGGATCTATCTGCACTCTAAGCTGAGATCGTTTATTGATACCGACCGTAAGTCTCACTGATTGTATAAAATGGATAGTGTTGAGTTTCTATCAGACAATACAGTTGAGTACATTCATTTACATTAGTAAGACTTCCTACATACTGATTTCTTAAGTTTATGCGAATGTTATACATTAAAATAAAACTATTTTTACGGATTCTATTACGGGTCAGACCCGTGACAACGAAAACTGCAAAGCCTTCGAAATGTCGGGAATAAACATTAAAACCAAATGGTGATAGAATCCGTAAAAATAGTTTTATTTCAAAACTTCCTACAACCCGGATCTAATCCGAACAATTAAATAACAATCTACGAAAACCATTCCACACTCGAACTTGCGTAATTTAAATCGCTCGTCAATCGGAACGACCGATGAACGAATGAATGAACGACTAATGGACCGAATGGCAGGTGATTTGCGAACTTCGCGCCTCCGCCAAGTTTTGAGTAATGACGCGCAGTTTCACAAGTTACAATTGAATTCTCTAATGGGCCTAATGATGAACGAATGACGTTGCGTAGCTTCGTATTAGACATAATGTCTCCTCAAATGTGGTTATTAGGGAGATACTGAAATAATGGCTGACTTTGTTTTGGATTACATTTTTTTAACATAGTACTAAGAGTGATGACTTTTTTATTAAATTTACCTATTTTGCATTAATTAATAAATAATAGTCGTACGCTTACATTGTGAATCATATAGCCAGTCAAAACTGGCCAACTATTCCAAATCGGTATATGTACCTATGTGTGTTAATTGGCCGGCCAAACCGGGGGCAATATCACTGATTTCAGATTTTCTATTCGGCTTATACAGCCATGGTTTCAGTTTCACAAATTCATTAGCCTAATTAACAATTATTAAGATCTGATAATAAAATCAAGTTGATGAATACAAAGTTAGGAATTAATCTGTTCGAGGAAACGAAACTCCCGAGGGTCGTTAGAGCAATGCTTCGGTTTGTTGAACGAAACAGCGTCGATTTTCAGAACGAATTTTATGTTAATTGACAGCATTAAAACTTTTAAGCACCACAATGTACCTTTACGAGAAGGAATAAAATAAATACATAATGTAGGATTACACTTATTTTGTTTTGCCAATTATTTTACTATTACTACTTGAGACATGAAATAAATATTATGTATAAAATCCTGGTACGAGTAATTAAATTAATTAAATGATGATAAATATACTATAATAATTAAATTATGATATTAAAATGATGTATGTTTTTTATGTGTTAATTTTTTAATTTTCTCATAATAAATATTTTCTTTCTTATCCAAACTAATAAGGATTCCTTCCTCTGCCAAATGGGACCGATTTTCAAGGTTCTTTTCTTCGATAAAACATTTCAAGAAGGAATACCGTGCATAAAAGATACAGATTAATTAAGAACCTCGTTCTTTTCAAATCGGTTTAAAATATAACGTACCATTACCAAAGTAGGAAATGGCACTCAAACATCTTACCGAACAGTTGTTAAGGTCTCAGTCTCGTAATGTCTTCAAATGGATGTTTTCGTCTGACAAGCAAATGCACTGAGGAGCTTACATGCCTGTGAGAGTATAGCAACTTTAAATATTGGGATTGTATCATGGAAATAGTGGAAATCGAATTTTATCGATATTAATGATTTTTAAAGTTTACGCAATGTTAATTGAAATAAAACGTACTTTTACGGATTCTATCGTGATTTTTTTTTCTGTCACTATGGAGGATACTCAAGACCGGGCACAGTGGAAGCGGTTAAGTAGGAAGGGTTCGTCGAAAACCCGCCAGGCAAAAAAAAAGAGTTGCGACTTTTCAAAAGCTTTACTAAAAATCAAAACAGACCGCGATAGAATCCGTAAACAATTATGTTAACTATTGTTATCTATGATACATATTATATTATGGTAACAAGAGGTAATGTAAGACATTTTTTAACACAAATAAAAAATGATCCTTACTTTATTTAATATTGTTTTTAAATAATTGTAAAGTTACATCTGTCATTCAATTCTATTACCATTACAAATTGAATAAGCCGTTACGATTTCAAATTTTAATTTTGAAACAAGCGTCTACCAATGACAGCATAATTTGCAATTCAATGTCCCCTAAATCGTTTTGACAGCTCTTGTTTGAGCTCTTGTGCAATGTAATACGGCTGTCATAAATTGGGTAATTCTTGTAGGTTTGAGTGGCGTTTCAGAATTTCGAAAGGTCGGTATGTATCCAGAGTCTCATCAAATTCGATTGCTTATTAACGAGTCTCGTTCGATGCAAATGTACTCAATGTTTTATTGATGCCTCCGAGTTTGAATTTCAAAGGTTCTTTCAATCTTGTACAATGTTTATTAGACATCATGATGTGTCTTTATTATATTCAAATAAATGAAGTAAAATAAAATGCTTTAGATCTCTTCATTGAGAAATTTTTATTAAAAACCCATTTAATATCTCAATGTTATTTTCGTTCTCACTAAAATGAAAAATTTTGTAAGAAATATTTTCCGTTAATAATTATCCCCCAAAACACAGGTCGTAAGGCACCTTACGACAAACCCTGTCACAAACATTAAGCCAAATCATTTCTGCAATTTTTTTGATAAAGTGTCGTTGACCCAAATACACATTGGAGTGGAGTAAGGGTTTATCGTTCTAATCTATTTTGTTATTCCATTTTATGAGACAAATAAAATTAATAGAGCGGTGATGTTATCGGAAAACATTTAATTATACCGAAAATGTTCAGGATTTTTGCCAATTTGTTCGTCGTGATCAATTACAGTGATAAGCCTAGGCATGCTGCCCTCACGTGCGGAAAGGTCAAGTTCCCAAATTCATTATCGTATAAAGGATCTCTACCCTTATCATTACATTTGAAATTCGGCGAGACATGGATATCCCGTGTAGATTCGGACAATGGCGAATAGTGGTGAAGGGTGAACATTTTAAAAAGGTAGCCGATGTCTTCCCTTAGAATAAAAACTTATTTATTAGTAGAATATTCGACACCGGTAAGCCGGGAGGAATCCTGTTGTCCGAATTTTAGAATAGGACTCTGTGATTCTTATAAAAAAATGGAGCTAATAAATACTTATTATTATTAGTTTTTACATCCGACAGTCTGCCCAATTTCCATCCCAGTACTGTCTCGGGTCCAGTCTCGGGCAAATCAAATGAGAAAAATTGTTTTGCCCGATTTGAGAATCGAATCCAGAGCCTCCGACAGTCGACATATGCTGCCACTAAATCAGGAAATCTCATTTACCGTAACAATTTTAACAATAAACCGGCGCTTCAATTTTCTACGATTGGTAACAATCCTGTCGAGCCGGTCCAGTTGGGACAAAATTGTCTGCAACGTTACTCTCCTACTAACAATATTAATAAAAATAATCATAAGTTTAAAAACTTAACAGACTGACTCCAAATCGTGACCAAATTTATATTGAACCACCCTCGAAATAAGCTCTATCAAACACACAACATTTTAAAAGTGGTAGAGCCACGCTGTAGACAGTAACGTCTATAGCACGAATGGGCCGGCTCGACCGGTTAGATACCACTGTCTCACAGAAAACCGACGTAAAGTGACAGCTTGCTGTCGCGTTTCGTTCGGTGAGTAAGATTTCCGGTGGCCTATTTCCCCACTTCCTTTCCCAATCCCCTTCCCTCCCCTTCCATTCCCTCCTTTTAGGTTGGCAACGCACCCATGATTCTTTTTGTGTCTTGGGTGTCTATGAGTGGTGGAGATCACTTACCATCAGGTGACCCATCTGCTCGTTTGCCAATCTCTGCTATAAAAAAAAAAAACAAGAATTTTGAAAATCGGTCAACATTTGGCGGAAATATCGAGTAACATACGTATAAAAAATACAGACGAATTGAGGACCTTTGAAAAAAAACTATTTTTACGGATTCTATCCTTTGAGGACCTCTTCCTTTTTGGAAGTCGGTCGATAAGGTCACAAAACTATATTCAAAGACCTTAATTATAAGGACCCTGAAATAACCCAACGAGGCAGTGAATGTATGTTTACATTAGAGAGCTTAGCGAGACATCCAGTGACATGTGACTTAGGGTACATCTTAAAGGCTTAGAATAGATTCTATTACGGGTTGTTTATGTTGGAATAATATTGTGGAATTGCCTTCTTGGTGTAGTGGCAGCATATATGGGCTGTGGACCGGGAAGTCCTGGGTTCGATTCCCAGGTCGGGAAAAATAATTTTCGATCGAGTTCCATAATGAAGAAGATCCTCAATTCGTCTGTATTTTGTTTTCATGTATGTTTCGCGATATCTCAGCCAAATGTGGACCGATTTTCAAAATTCGTTTTTGTGTTCGATAGAGTTTATTTCAAGGGTGGTCCCATATAAATTTTGTGATTATTCTAATTTGATTTGCCCGGGACTGGATCCTAGATGGGGGTTGACGTCAGGCAGGCAGCCGGTCGTAAAACCTCTAGTCCTTTTTGCAACATATTATATCATAGTAACGTGTGATAAGAGCAGATAGAAGAAGACCTGCATCGGTGGCGCAGTTGTATTGGGGTATGACTATCGTCTGAGGTCTGGGATTCGAACACCAGATCAGGCAAAGTGATATTGAATATCAGTATCGGCGCGGAGTCTGGAATTTGCGTCCGAAGTGGAGATACGCTCGCCCCCTATCACATTTGGGACGTAAATGAGCGTTGCGAAATATGCGTGATCTAGTTTTGGAGTTCGCCTCTGCCTACCCCATCAAGGATACAGGCGTGAGTATGTAGAAGAAGTCTATCAAATTAACAAATACGTCATCTGATAGTAAGTAATCTCTACCTTTAGAGAACCACAATATCAAAAGTATCATTGACGTTACACATTTTTAGGTAATTGTAAATGTACTTGTACTTTTAAGTACCTGAAGCCCGAGCACGAAAAACTAATGTAAATGTATTCGAGTTCGCTGCGCATTGATGACGTTTGGTTAATATTTCATACAAATTTCATAGACGCGCATCGAGTTCGAATACATTTACGGTTGTCAGAAATTTTCCTGCTCAGGCCGCATAATATTGGTCACCTATAAGACATGCACAGCCTACTGTAGAGGCCAAGAGTAATATTATTATAATTATTACTGTAATTTATTAAGTAAAAACAAGTATTTTTGGTTATAATAATGATGTTGTGATTTTGTGAAACAAATAAATTTATTATTACTATCATGACCCACCTACTCTTTTGCCAGTGTATTCTATAAATTCTGTCACTTCAGATCTTTAAAATAAAACTAGCGACCCGCCCGGCTTCGCACGGGTGCAATGCTGATATACATTATTTTGATCTATCTCGTAGGGTTCAGCCAGCGCGAGCGTTTGCAATGTAAGCGCAAAAAATGTATTTATTTATGACATCACATTAGAAACCTCAAAAATTATCAGTGTTTTTCTAATATATTATGCATGTATTATACATATAAACCTTCATCTTGAGTCACTCTATCTATTACAAAACCGCATCAGAATCCGTTGCATACTTTTAAAAATCTACGGATACATAGGGAAAAACAGACAGCAGAAGGCTACTTTGTTTTATACTATGTAGTGATTTATTTAGTGTATATATCTAAGTTGTAGCAACGATAGCTCAGTTGGGAGTGGTACGTACAACGAAGACGAAAGTCGGAGGTTCGAGACCAACCCCAAAAAGAGCACCTTTGCCTTTTATATGTTAAGTGTATTTTCATTGTCAATTATCGCTTGTAATACGGTGAAGAAAAATATATTGAGGAAACCTATATACCCGGGAATTTCTTCACAAGATTTCAAAGGTATGTGAAGTCTACCAACCTCCATCAGGCCAGCGTAGTAGTCTAAGGCCTAACCCGAGTCCATGCTCGGGCCTCCCCTACTAATGAGAAGGGTTTTAACATAACATACATAACATAAGCTCACGCCTGTGTCCCCGAAGGGGTAGGCAGAGGCGCACTAGCGAACTAGAACACCCACATTTCGCCGAGCTTAGTTCCGTCCCAGATGTGATAGGGGGCGAGCCTATCGCCATATCGGGCACAAATTCCAGACTCCGGGCTGATATGGAAAAATCCAATATCGCTTTGCCCGACCCGGGGATCGAACCCGAGACCTCAGAACCGTAGTCGAACCGAAATACCACCACGCCACCGAGGCAGTCATTTATTTATTTATTAATATTATTATCAGGGTTTTATTTATTAATATTATCCATAAACATTATTATGGGTAATATTACAGGGCTAATATTATTGTTATATTATCCAAATTACCAGTTGGGTATGACCTTCCAACAACAAAAAGTAGTTGCAATTTCACTGCAAAAAACAAACGAACAAAATAGTTAAAAGCATTCCAATAAATTGAATTTGCTATCCATTAGTTTTATTTGGTTGTTCGGATCACTAAGCTAATGGGATCAAATTAAGTTAGCTTGATTAGGGTGTACATACATTATAGTGTATTCAAGATTCTTTCCAGAAATATAAATAAATAACATTTAAAAGCTGTGAAGCGAGAGGCAGCGGGTTCGAATCCCGCATTGAGACAAATATTTGTGTGGCCCACAGATATTTGTTTCAAGTCTGGGTGTTGTGAGACCGATAGTCTTTCATAGTCTCTGACCTCGATACAGGGTATACTTAGTTTGGGGTCAGGTCGGGAAAAGTGAATTTTCTAATTTAATTTGTCCGGGACTGGATCCCTCAGAGGGGGTTGACGTCAAATCCTTTCTGCAACATGCTTGAAAAAGTGTGCTGCGCTGATCCCACATTAAAGTGGGATAAGGGTAGATAGAAAGGAAGAAAGGCCATGCTACATTTAATAGTGTAAGGCTTGATTAAAAAGTTGTTTTCTTGAAATAAATTATGAGTTATTTATTGTTTTTATTTATATATTCGGAATACTTTTATTTCAATTCAATTGAATATTTGATGAATGTCTTGTTTATTTGTCACTATTGCTGAATTTTCACTTGAATGACAGAACCACTGTAGCCAGTATTGTTTTTCATATAGTAAAAAGAAACAAAATAAAGAATTGAAAGGCTTGTCAATTCTGAAACCAAGATTATGTGTGATTGAGAGGTGTCATTTATTTATAAGAATATCTAGAGCATCTAGATAAAATAAAACATATGAATAAATAAATAACACCCAACAGTCACATACATAGTCCTGACCCCACACTAAGATCGAGTCTTGTGTCGTGGGTATCAGGAACTATGAGACACTTCCGGTCTCACAACACACAGAACCGAAACAAATATCTGTAAGCCTTACAAACAGTTGTCTCGGTGCGGGGATGCCACGGCGACTGGCTCATTTTTTTATTATTTTTTGACTTACAAAATATTTAACATGCTGCTATAATTATTAGCTACGATATTATTTATCTAAGTACAACTCACGTTACATTTCACCGAATAAAAACTCCAGGATTCGTTATTTTAACGAAAAGCGAGTGCAAGACCGCAACGAATATTACATCTTATAGGTAATGTATGCTCATCTTTACGTAACGTCGTAGCACGGCGTAGTCCGTAGAGCGCTACGCCTCGCTACGTGTATGCTACGCTGAACATTCAGGCCCTATTAATATAACTTTCCTAAAAGCTTTTAAACTGCAAAAGAAATTTTAACGATGCGAGTGATTTCATTTTGTTTGAATACGTATTTATTCTTGGTTGAAGTAAGAAGCGAGTGGCGATTTGTTAGGTCAGTAGGAAAAAAAATTCGGTGGTAAAAATATTTGGTGGTGAACAAGATCTTAGAAGGCATTCTTGCTCCTAGTAGCATCGAATATGAGTTGTGGACAGGGAGGTCCTGAGTTCGCTTCTCATTTCGAGCAATGCGATTTTCCTTATCCTGGGTCCCACAGGAAAACAGACCAAATGGTCACTATCGGATTTGAAGTCAGTCTGTTAAGTTTTTAAACTTGCGATTATTTATTCTAAGCTCAAATTATTTCACGTAAGGAAGAAAAGGTCTAAAGGCGCTTTATTAACGCAACATCTTATCCCTTGCAATGAGATTGGAAAACCTGAAATGTCCGTTTGTTCGTTCATTATTTTGTCGTTTGAAACATTTTAAGCGTGTAATGCGCAGGAAAATTTTATTTTCCATCGGATAGGTTTGTCATTTTATTCTTTTTTCATTCATAATTTTACGACCGTATATCTCTTGGGTAGGTAGAGATGAATTAGTGAACTAGATTACGTATATTTTGTCTATCATATTACTATGACTTTATACAAACATGGCACCATATCGATCATAAATTGCGGGCAACTTGTGTGATTTTAGGAATTAGGGAAAGCATATACATTGTATTTGATGCACCTGGGATTTGAACCCAAACTCCATAGTTCTCGTCCGTAAACCGACGAACCGCTAAAATATTATTTAGACTAAATATTATTTAAACTACATTTAATATTATTTTACTGTCAGTAGTTATACAAAGAACAAAATAAGTGTAAACTTTTTGTGACCTCCAGGCTCCAAAACTAATTCGTTCCGTTTAAACCTATAGATCCCAAAAAAGGTTTAGGAAACCATTAATCCCACTTCAAATTACGACAAATACAACTTCAACGAGTAACAATAACAAATAGTTACTGAACACACGGTATAGTTTTTACTTCGAATTCGAAAGCGTTTTCATGTCCCAACTCAATTCTACCGGAATTAATGAATAGTTCCAAGATGAAGTTGGAGCTTTCGACGCTCGAGCTTTCAGGCGCTCTCGGATAAGCTCCAAGCAGCTGTCTCTGGCTTGTTTATTGTCAAGTTTGAAATTTGAATTTGAAGATTGAGGTAAAGTTAATGGTATGTCGTAACTTATCACTTTTAAGGGATGATATTAAGCTTTGGTTTTCGATCCATAATTTGGAAGGAATTTATTTACATTTGATATACCCACAAGACTGACGAGACGAGTGTCAAAGGTTCGAAATCAACCCCAAAATGAGCATACACTTTGAATTTTCAATGTTATATTTTCTTTGTCAATTAACGCTTGCTATAACGGTGAAGGAAAACATCATGACGAAATCTGCATACCCGAGAATCTCTTCAGAAGAATTTCGAAGGTATTTGAAGTCTACCAACCCGCATTAGGCCAGCGTGGTAGACTAAGGCATAACCCCTCTCATTAGTAGAAGACGCCCGTGCCCAGCAGTGGGACAGTAATATTACAGCGATAATATTATTATTAAACTTACAAGAAGTATGAAGACGGACTTAATGCTATAAGCATTATCTGTCAGCCAACCTTAGGGTGATGCAGAGATGTACATGTTAGGTGCAAAAGTAAAGACCAGACAAAGAACTATGGCCCGACCAGAAATATTTTTGACAATCGAATTCGTTGAGCTTGCTTCTAATTCTAACACTAAGATCTATATATAGAGCGAACTTCGACTAAGTTTAAGTGAAATAAACCACGAAGCGAAAAACAAGGATTTGGAATTTTAAAGCGAATTTTGACTTAGTCCAAGTCATTTTTAACAAGAAAATCTTTGCTTAGTCTATCAGTCAGTTTTTGTAAAAAACGGCTCGGACTAAGTCGAAATTCGATTTAAAAAATCCAAATTCTCACTGAGTACGTTTCTTTGACTTAGACTTCGAAGTTTGCTCTATAGATCTCAGCCTTAGTATTCCTGCTTAGACCAAAGTTCTTCGTCTGATCTGTACCTTAAGGCAACTTTATGTAATTTCAACGAAAAAAATATGATTATCGATGGATGTTTTAGTATTACCGCGAACTTATTACTGAGGTAATCGAAGTCTTAAAACAAAGTTCCTCAAATTGAATTTATGAGTACTTCGTGATTTTATTATACTGTGTAGGTTGAATATTTTCTTATTCATAAGAAGTTTACAAGAATATAAATCAACTTTGGCGAATTTTAAACCATAATAATTATACGGATGTGTCGTCTTCCTTGGTCTAATGTCACCATATATGGGCTGTGGACCGGGCGATCCTGGGTCCGATTCGTGCAAAGCGATTCTTTTAGGCTGGCAACGCACCCATGTTTATTTTTGGGTCTTGGGTGTCTATGGGCGGTGGGGATTACTTACCATCAGGTGACCCATCTGTTAGTTTACTAGTCTGCAAAAAAAATGAAGGTCAAGATTGATTAAAGAGCATGGAGTTAAAAAAGGAAACAAAGAACTACAACGCAGATGTCGCGATTGAATTATTGTGTTTTTATTTATATACAATAGCCCAAATAGCTGTCTAACACTCTTTCTCTCTATCTACTTGCCCTCATCCCACCTTAATGTGGTGTAGGCGCAACACACTTTTTCAAGCATGTTGCAGAAAGGATTTGGATGTTTTATGACCGGCTGTCTGCCTGATGTCAACCCTGTTTTGGGGGATCCAGTCCCGGGCAAATTAAATTAGAAAATTCGCTTTGCCCAACCTGGGAATCGACCCCACTACCTCCCGGTCCACGGCCCATATATACTGCCACTAGACCAAGGAGGAGCTGTCCAACACTAAATTCAATAAATAAAAAGGTTAAAAAAACTTTTGTTCGCATATTTTTCGTCCTTTGACCTTCAGTTTTATAGTACAAGGTCCTTTATATAAGACTTTATTTGAATAGGACAATGATAAGAAAGGACGATCCCCAAGCTCTTGACATAAACAAAATGTGGTAATATATTTTCTAGAGAATAAACAGTGTTGGAGACATTTTAAACCAGCTTCAATAAAAAAGGAACTTTTCAATTTATTTCTCCTATTTTCTGCGCATTATACAAATCTAAACTGATGATGTTATTATTTTTTATTTGTTAATATCTTTTTTTGAAACCTCTAGACGAATTGACGGCAGGCAGGTAGTCGTTCGCAAAAACAAAGCCGAAATATTTCTACAACATGCTTAAAAATGTGGGTCGCGCTGACCCCCGACATTGTTAAGGGCAAGTCAAAAGAAAGTATTAATTAGGTTTTTTCTTTTCATACTTAGTCAAAATCTTTGTGCCTTGTGTATTGTTTTTCTATTAATTCAGCCAAATTAAATTACAATGCAGGCATTAAACTTGACTGGATACCCTGGCTACAATATTTCACAAGGGATAATGTACAGATAGATATTTTTATAGCAGTGACTGGCAAACGAGCAGATTGGTCAATGGTAAGTAATCTCATCGCCTTCAGACATCCAAGATCCAAAAAGAATCATAGGTAGCGTAGCTAACCTAAAAGGAGCGGAATAGGGAATGGGAAAGCAAGGGGGAATTTGGCCACCGTATATCTCACTCACCGAACAAAACGCGACAGCGACCTGCCACTTTACGTTGGATTTCTGTGAGAATATTTAAGAATTTAATGTTGGTTTGGAGTCAGGATGTTTTTAGACCACGTGCCTAGTTCCTGTTACCCACAATACAAAACTGGGATCTGAGTGTCCTCTCAGGTTGCTGGTAAATTGTTATTGTATTTGTTATTATTATTTGTTTTGTTATTGTATTAAATAGTAAATTGGCTTACTTTTTAGTATAATTAATATACTCGAGGATTTGAGCGGACCTGCATGCACATCGATCCGCGGAAATTAAATTCTCTATTTTGAAGAAATTTTATTTTGTTAAAAATACGCAAAAACCTACTGCTGAGGTTCTTGGTACTTCTTCACCAGTGGGATTTTCTGAAGCACTGGTAGATTAAATTAGTGATAAAATTACCCATAGTGGTCTACTCGTATTTACTGATTAAGATTTTAATTCAAGCGTAAAGTCAGTACTCAACATTATGTCATGATTATCATTAGATAATATTGGGTGTTATTTATTTTTGTCGATATCAGAAAACAATGTGTCTTTTTTATAAAAGAATACATTATCAAAATTATATTCTAGCAGATTGGAAGATTATGTCGAAGAATTTAATGGAATCTCCTAGGTAGTTGTCACTGATGATCAGAGTCTCGTTAGCAATGTTGACATATTTCTTACTCTCAGCGTCATATTTAGGCCAGATTATGTTACGGTAAGGGGCCGGGGTTGGATTCCTGAAAAAAAATATATAAAAATGATGAGGTAATGAGGTAATGAGATAATGATTCCCATTATGTAACCGTTATGACAGTAGAGGAACAAATTCCAATCTTAGACGACTGATATGTGCTTCTTTGAATCAAAAACATGAATTGTGCTTGGATGACTTATGGTATTCTAACTTAAAACAATAATAATGATAGTAATATATAACTCTCGGTTAAGTCATTTCGAGCTCCTGATTTTATTTTTATATAATACTATAAACCACAAAATTAATAATAATATACATAGTAAATGTTTTATACTGCACAATAATCTAAAATACCACATTTCTTGATATAAAAATGTATAAAATTGGCTGTTTTTCCTAATCATATTTTTATACAATGACAATGTCATTAGTGCAAAATTTGGTGAAAAATAATGAAGAAGAAGAAATTAAACATGGATGAAATGTGCAAAAAGAATGGAAAAAAGAACTCGAGATGACACCGCCTCCGCCAGAAAACATCGCGCACGGTTAAGATCTACCTCCAGCTCGTCGAGCTCCGCGTCGTGGGCGTCGGCCTCGGAAGTTTTCGAGCCATCGCCCTGTAACGACGCGTCGAGCCTACGCGACGAGCTGCAGTCGCCCCCGCCGCCACCAACACCTGCGCGGCGAAGAGGACGACGACCCCCTCCTCCGGTGGGCTTGGGATCAGTGGGGCCAAGTGTCCCGCCTATGGTCCCCGCTACCGGTGGAGTAGTGCGCCGCATGAGATGGACCAAAAATATGAATGAAAATGTCATGCGGGCCTACTATGGCGCAACAGAGGGGGGAACTAACCTCACGGCGTATCGATCTAGAATGCTGTCTCTGTTTCAGGCTTTGGAACCAGACACCAATGTGTCAGCCCAGCGATTGTCGGATCAAGCGCGTTACATTCAGCGGCGTAAGCTGCTGGATGATGACGCGCTTGAGCGGTTGCGTGCAGACTTACATGTTGTCCGGGACGCCGTCGCGTCGGAAGCCCCTCAACGAGCGGCTTCACCTATCGCTCATGACGTTGAGGACGTGATGGTGGTAAACTTGGATAACTCTGTAAGTTCCCAAGATGAAGAGCATTTGAGAAGGACTTTGGAGGGTGCGATTTTGCAATTCAAATCCGTACCAACGGCCTGTAGACCGCGACTACCGCGCTTGCCAACGCATAGACGGAATTTGGCACTGGTGGGAGCATTGGACTCCATGTTACCTACGTATCTGGAGTCCAGTCGGGACCTTGTTGACACGCATTCGATCCTATACTGCGCGGCAGTCGCGGCATGCCGTGTGGCTAATGTGAAATTCCCAAACGGAAATGGAACCACACGAGATGCCGCGATTGTACCCGCTTGGCAGCGTAGGATCGAGGACCGTATTGACAAGGCTCGAACTCTCATCGGAAAGCTAATCTGCTTCAGGGATGGCAATACCAGGCCAAGAGTCATGCGTTTTGTGGTGCAGGCCTTTTCTGGGACTAATATCAGGCCCCGAAATTATAGGCTCTGTGTCACAGAACGCATAGACTACCTGAAGCAGAAAGTTTATGCGTGGGCGAGCCGCATTCGTCGCTATAGGACTCGGTGGGATAGATTTCAGCAGAATCGTGCCTTTCAAAGTGACCAAAAGAGGGTTTATAGGTGTTGGGAACGTACTCAACAAGGTGTGGGAGATGGGCGGCTACCGGATGTGCGCAGTATGCACGCATATTGGTCCAGTATCTGGTCGTCGCCAGTCTCTCATACTCAAGGCACCTGGTTTAGTGTTGTTGAACGGGCGTGTGAGGAAATACCGGCTATGGAAGCCATTTCAATCAGACCAGAGGATATCCTCAAAGCGATCCGTCCGGCCCATAATTGGAAATCTCCGGGTCCGGACGGACTGCATAACTTCTGGTTGAAATGGTTTCCAAGCTCTCATGCTCGTTTGGCAGCACAATTCCAGGAAGCTCTTGGTATGGGATCGTTGCCAACATTTATGACAACAGGTGTTACACACCTCCTCTATAAATCTGGAAGTACCACGGACCCAAAAAATTATAGACCAATAACATGCCTTCCCACACTATACAAACTTTTGACCTCAATAATTAGAAACAAAATTACAGAACACATCACCACATTCAATATTCTTTTTCCCGGACAAACTGGGTGCAAAACAGGGTCTCGTGGTACAAAGGAACTCCTTCTCATTGACATGACTATCTGTCAGCAAGCTCGTCATAACCGTAGGAACTTATCTGCTGCCTGGATCGATTATAAAAAGGCCTATGATTCGGTGCCTCATACTTGGCTCATGAGGGTACTGAATTTGTATAAAATTGATACAAATTTATGTGCCTTCCTTGGGGCATGTATGAGGCAGTGGACCACTGTCCTTAAGTATCCAGGTGGTGCGGGTCCCAGTGATTGTGATGAGCCGATTAGGATTGAGCGGGGTATATTCCAGGGTGACAGTTTGAGCCCTTTATGGTTTTGCCTAGCCCTGAACCCTCTCAGCACTCTTTTGCTGCATTCGGGGTTAGGATACCGTTTACGTAGAGGGAGTCAGCCTATATCTCACTTGCTCTACATGGATGATCTCAAGTTATTTGCATCAAAAAAATCTGAATTGAATGATTTGTTAAAATTAACTGAAAATTTTAGCAAGTCAATCCATATGGAATTTGGTGTGGATAAGTGTGCGGTTATCCATGTGGCACGTGGGGAATCTATAGTCTCTGATGACATATCGCTCTCAGAGACTATACGGCTCAGATCCCTCTCGGAAACGGAAACTTATAAATATCTGGGTATGCCCGAGGCTTTAGGTATAATGGTTGCAGATGTAAAACAATCGGTGAAAGTACGTTTTTTCAGTCGCCTGACAAAAGTACTTAATAGTCTTTTATCAGGTGGGAACAAGATCCGTGCTTTCAACGGTTGGGTTATGCCTGTACTCATGTACACCTTTGGCATACTCAGATGGACTCAGACTGAGTTAGACGCCCTGGATCGAAAGGTCCGAACCCTAATGACTGCACATCGTATGCATCATCCACGATCATCGGTGATGAGATTGTATATCCCGCGGAGATGTGGGGGCCGAGGCTTACTTAACGCTAAGGACCTCCATAACCGCGAGATGTGCAATCTCAGGGATTATTTCCTTCACAGTGATGTGGATATGCATAGGGTTGTAGTTATGGTGGACAAAGGATTCACTCCGCTCTCCTTGGCGAACGGGAATTGGCGGAGGCCTGTTGTATTGGGCACTAGGGAGCGCAGGGAGATATGGAAGGGCAAAGAGCTACATGGGCGGTTCTACCGTGCTCTTCATGGGCCAGATGTAGATCCGACCGCCTCAGTGGCTTGGCTACGTTTCGGTAACCTTTTTGGGGAGACCGAGGGTTTTGTCTTTGCAATTATGGACGAAGTTATCAAGACGAACAACTATAGGAAATACATCATGAAGGACGGCACGGTCGACATTTGTCGAGCATGCCACCGTCCCGGAGAATCTATCAGGCATGTTATTTCCGGTTGTTCGTATCTTGCTAACGGCGAGTATTTGCATAGGCATAACCTAGTAGCCAAGATCCTACACCAGCAACTTGCTCTTCGATATTGCCTTGTGGCTTCTGAGGTGCCTTATTATCAATATGTCCCTCAACCAGTTCTCGAAAATAGTCATGCAACGCTCTATTGGGATCGATCTGTGATCACAGACAGGACTATTGTGGCCAATAAGCCTGATATTGTGGTAGTAGATCGATTGACGCGCCGGGCGATGCTTGTTGACGTCACGATTCCGCATGATGAGAACCTTGTGAAAGCCGAAAAAGACAAAATGTCGAAATATTTAGACCTGGCACATGAGGTTACTCGCATGTGGGATGTGGATTCAACAATCATTGTTCCGATAGTCATTTCTGCCCATGGTTTAATACCACTGAGCCTCGACCAACACCTCAAGAGGCTATCGGTTGGTGTTTGGGTCAAGAGCCAAATGCAGAAGGCAGTATTACTGGATACGGCACGAATTGTGAGGAGGTTCCTCACTCTGGGGTCCTAACCGCCGGTGGCTTGGGTCCCGAGCCTCGCCATCGGAGGGGAATATTTTTATATTTTTAAATGTATTTTTTATAGCATATATTTAAAAATGTAAAAAAAAAACTTTAAAAATAAAGAGTACTGAACATAGTAATATCAGCCCTGTAATATTACTGTCCCACTGCTGGGCACGGGCCTCCTCTACTGATGTGAGGGGTTAGACCTTAGTCTACCACGCTGACTTAGTCTTCTAACTTAAAATTTCATTGAATTAAAATGAGACATTTCATGAAACTGAATTAACGAAAGCTAAATTCTATGTCATCTACTGATTTCTTAAGTTTACGCGAATATTATACATTGAAATAAAACTATTCTTACGGATTCTATCACGATTATGTTTTAATTATTATTCTGACCCGTGACCACGAAGACTGCAAAGCCTTCGAAACGTCGGGAATAATAATTAAAACCTAATCGTGATAGAATCCGTAAGAATAGTTTTATTTCAATCTATATCATCTATTCATTGAATAGTATAGTAGGTCTCATTATTAATTTTACTATTTATGTACTTATTAGTAATATAAAAAGATATGTTTATCTGCTCACCCATGCTTTATGAAGTTTGAAAAGATCGTGGATGCCACATCCACAAATTTGTACTCTGTGCTGTGTAAATCAATAGTCATGTTTAGAGAGTGTGGTTGGAATAAATATTTTAATTCATCAAAATGTCCTGCACCGTAGATCCCGTACGGAACTCCCGCTAGTCCATCATAGTTTCTGTTGGAGAAACTCGAGAACACGTAAGAATATATATTACAACCAGAGGGCATAAAGTAGCTGAAAAACCTTGCCACAGAGATTGATAAGTAAGTCTCACTTGCGAATTTCACAAACGTTTTCATATTTTCCACAGATATTGACTCGTTTCCAAAATAACGATCCCGTATCTTCTTAGAGATTTCAATTGCTGTATCGGGTGTGCAATTGTATGATATCTTTCTCGGCACTAACAAGTCTGGGTAACTTGCTGTTAGATTAATTACGTTGTTTTTAAACGCAGGTATTCCTGTAATAGCCTCTTCGTTTGTAACGCCGAACATAAGATCAGCTTTGTAGACATCTCCGTTCTTGTACGCTTCTAGAGGATTCATGGTAAGGAAATGCTCGCATCCAAAATCTTTTTCTATTACCGGCAAGAAGTTAAAATATACTAGACCATTTATAATGCTCACTGCGTCGGAAGTCGAAACTGGGGCGTTTGTATTTATCAAGCTCAATATGTCGACACTTTGAAGAAATTCCAGGAGTTCGGTCGCGTTAGTAGTATCCTTACCGAGTATGAGGCCAAGCTTGAATGATCGCATAACAGGTTTGTAAATGACTGTAAATTCTGACGTTGGAGTTCCACTCATACTTATAGCTCTTTGGAACAGACCCTCGCTCATGGGTGATATAAGATGCAACGTGACCGAATAACCACCAGCACTCTGACCCATTATCGTGATATTCTTCGGATTTCCACCAAAATATTCAATGTTGTTATTAACCCACTTTAGAGCTAGAACTTGATCCTTCAAACCCATGTTACCAGGCACTGCTTCGTTGTCAAGACAGAGGAATCCCATTGGCCCAAGCCTGTAGTTTATTGTTACGACAACCACTCCCCTTTCTATAAAGAAGTCTGGTCCGTAAATGCTGGAGTCACCTGATCCTCGCACGAATCCACCTCCATGGATGTAGAATACAACTGCATAGGGTTCCACAGGTTCAAGGTTAGGGGTGTAGACGTTGACGAAGAGACAGTCTTCAGACCCAATGAGATTGGAAGACGAGTCCATTTGAGGACATACAGAACCATGTTCCGTGGCATCTCTTACTCCGTCCCATGATTCAGCTGCCTTAGGTGGCTGCAATTGACAAATTATTTAGTAGATTAAGATTCAAGACAATTTAAATGACTTACATACATACATAAGATCACGCCTGTATCCCCGAAGGGGTAGGCAGAGGCGCACTAGCGTACTAGTACACCCACATTTCGCCGAGCTTAGTTCTGTCCTAGATGTGATAGGGAGCGAGCCTATCGCCATATCGGGCACAATTTCTAGACTCCGGGCTGATATGGAAAAATCCAATATCACTTTGCCCGACCCGGTGATCGAACCCGAGACCTCAAGACGGTAGTCGTACCGAAATACAACCACGCCACCGAGGCAGACTTATGAATGACTTAGTATTCCGACAAATATTATTGACAAATAAGAAATCTATAGTGTTAGATTCTGACAGTCTTGTTCGTGTCTTGAATCTCTTGCAAGTTCTTCTTATCAAGCCTAGGGTTACGGAATTGCGTATACTTTGTTAGGCGCTATGGAACAAATTTTGACTCATATTTCACAACGTTATCTTTTTGAGACACAGATGCCAGTATCCTTCCCTATAGATTGGATTATCTGGATTCAAACTTGCACCAAACTTCATCAAAATCAGTTTAGTGGGATGGTCAAGATATTTTGTTATTTATATTAGCACTAGCTTTTGCCCGCGGCTACGCTCGCGTGTGAGTCTTGATGAACATTCATCCCCCATTACATCCCTTTAGGGGATGAATTTATGCATGTATTATACATGTAAACCTTCCTCTTGAATCACTCTATTTACAAAAAAAAACGCATCAAAATCCGTTGCGTAGTTTTAAAGATATAAGCACTTTTTATACTATGAAGTGATGATGAATTAAATCTAGGTAATTTACCATTACCAACCCCAAAATGTAGCATACACCTCTGACTTTTCTTTGTTAAGTGTATTTTCATTGTGAAATATCGCTTGCTATAACGGTGAAGGAAAACATCGTGAGGAAACCTGCATACCCAAGAATTTCTTCACAGGAATTTCGAAGGTATGTGAAGTCTACCAACCCGCATTAGGCCAGCGTGGTAGACTTAGGCCTAATCCCTCTCATTAGTAGAGGAGGCCTGTGCCCAGCACTGGGACAGTAATATTACAGGGCTAATATTATTATTATTATTATAATTAACCATACTACACTTACCATGAATCTGAGATCACTGAGTGGTGGTTCTGCATACGGTATACCTTTAAAGCTGTAGTACGTGACGTTAGAGGGCACCGTTTGAAGCGTGATACCTTCGAGTGTGCCCTCACATACTCTCACTTCTACTGCATCACTGATGGCTAAGCTGGAGATATAACGCCTTACTTATAAAAACAGTTTAACTGAGAAAATGGTAAAGAATAGTCACCCAACTTTCACTACCATACATTAGAGTTGGCACTAACACACTACAATGCACACAATGATAATAAATAAATATTTTTTTATCAAATTGAAATAATTTATTCTGCAAATAGGATATCTTATATCACTTTTACATGTCAGTTACGAGTATATATTGAGAAAATAAATATGACGTCGGCATTTCGTGGCTATCCCTGAGAAGAAATGGCGGAACAAACTCAAGGGTTATCGCCTCTTTTAAAGTCCAGACAATCTGCCTAATGTTTAATTCCAATCCCGAGTCAGGCAATCACATTTTATGTTTGTGGTTAGAAAAATAAAAAGATAGTTTCATTAAAAAATGTTTTGTCCGAATATTAAGAATTAAACTCGATTTTATTTAGAGTAATAAAATAATGACAGAAACTCACCAACACAAAAGGCCACAAATAATCGCCGTTTTCAGTGGCATTATCAACGATTATGAATTGTATTTAAGAGTTGCACATATTTCGTCTCATTTAAATACCTTTAAATAGGGTTCGGTAAAAAAGAGGTGAAGTTTTTTAATATAAAAAATAAGGAAACGAGAAAAATAATTTTATTCATTTTAAATATTTCTATTCGCTACAATGTTAAAGTTTTATTGTGATGACATAAGAATTTAACAATTTCTTTCGACGTTAAACAGACAACCAGTCTTAAAAAACAAAACCGAATTCTTTCTGCAACATGCTTGTAAATGTGTATTGCCCCAACTACACGCTAAGGTGGGACAAGGGCAAGTAGAAAAAAAGTTCGGGTAGAATAAAAGAATTTTGTACGGAAATATCACCGAGCGTTTTATGAATGCACTTGGCGCTTCTTGCAGACAATACTGATATAATACAAGCTGTTTAAATATCGACGCAGACCATGCTTATATTTTACCAAAAAACAAGTCAAATGCCTGCGACAGACATAGTTTGGTTATTATAATGAACGTTCACGGTTAAAATTGTAAGATTTTCTTCCCTTTCTACCTGCCCTTATCCCACCTTAATGTGGGGTCGGCGCAACACACATTTTCAAGCATGTAACAGAAAGGATTTGGCTCAGTTTTTATGACCAGCCGCCTGCCTGACGTCAACCCCCTCTGAGGGATCTGAGGGAAAATTGTAAGATTTTAATTATCTTAATTTTGATGAGTTTTATTATTATTTGTGTGTGCGTGCGTGCGTGTGTGATTGTGCGCTTGTGTGCGTGATAGCGGGTACACACCAACCAAACGAAGGCGAAAGAACGTTCGCGAAGGGCCATCTAGAACTAGAACACCTACATTTCGCTGAGCTTAGTTCCGTCCCATATGTGATAGGGGGCGAGCCTATCACCATATCGGGCACAAATACCAAATACCGGGCTGATATGGAAAAATCCAATATCACTTTGCCCGTACCGGGGATCGAACCCGAGACCTCAGGACGGTAGTCGTACCGAAATACTACCATGCCACCGAGGCAGTCTCTACGTATGTACGTATAACCCTTGAGCTTGTTTCGGCATTTCTTCTCAAGGATAGCCACAAAATGCCGACGCGTTTATTACTTTACCAATATGTTAAAATCAATATATCTCGTAATTGACATGTGAAAGTGATATAAAATATCCTATTTGCAGAATAAATTATTTGAATTTGAATTTGAATTTGACATCCGATTTTACCTAAACATATAGCTTCGTACAATAACAGCACGCTGGCATTTATTCAGGTATGCTGAATCCAACTGTACAAACCAACGAACATCCAGATCCGCACTAAATACTCGCTGTACAAATGTTGGATAGTACTGAGAATTTACGTAATCCACAGACGTAATCCAATAGAAGACGCAAATGTGTTTAATTCGCGTGTCGAAAAAACAAATAATGCATTGATGTAAACACAGGCACAGTCACGCAAACATAGAAATACACATGTCCACAAGGTCACACATACACACTTATGCACCGAAGCAATAAATAAATGAAAAATATGAAATAAATGATATAGCAAAAAGAGGATAAAACATTAAAACATAAACTATAGCATCACCGTGTTTTTAAGAGAGTAGTCAAGCTATCATTTAATTTAGAGAGCTATCAATTTATTACCGCGCTCAAAACGCAACGCAAATAGTCATGCTTATAGCAACACAACTTTTGACATGAATTTAAATAGATAATTTAGACAAGCAAAAGTGTCTTGTGATTTTGCATGCTCATGAGTCATGACATAAATGCATAATTATAGTGGCTTACTTTTATGCAAATTGAAGTTGCGTCCTCTATTCATGTTTATATCTGTGATCTAATATCGTTTTCAAAGGCAGCACTACCTGTGAGCTAATTAAGTCGAGTTCATATTTTAAGTGCAGCTTAATTGATTAATTAAACGTAAATGAAGCTAATGAAGTCTTTTGAGAGGGATTGGATTAGAAACGAAAAGGTAGTATGAATAATATTTGGGTAGTAAAATCTGTTTTACTTTATATTTAATTTTTAAACTGGGCTAATGATTATTGCTTAAAAGTAACTTTGTGAGTGGTAGAGCCACGCTGTAGATAGTAACGTCTACAGTACGGTACAGTTACCTACAGAAAGTTTAATTATCAGTGAAATAAAGGCATACAATTTCAGATCCCAAGACAAGACTTTTGGAACCTAAGAAACATTTAACGTTATCCAATCCACGTAATCTCGCAAGCGTAATATGTTTTGCTGTAAATAAATCTTATATAAGACAAATCAGGTGGGCGTGTATGCTGGAGCGCTGCAATTTCCGCTCCCTTCGTAATCACCTTAGGGAAGGTGTTGATCTGTAAACGCTTTAGCACAACACGTATGATTTAATTTTAACGCGAAATATAAAATCACGTGTGAACTGTTAAATACACAAAGAGATTTAATATAACTAATGATAGAGGGGCTATCAAGCAAGTTTCCATACAAAGAAATTGATCTCAAACTACAGTAGTACCGCCATCAACTATTATATTAATTTTTCTGACTTTGCTCTATTGGCATATTAATATATTATTGTATTTAGTAATAAGTAGACATTTTGAATTGTAATTTTATATATCATGTATTGTCTGGACTTTAAAAGAGGCCATAACCCTTGAGTTTGTTTCGGCATTTCTTCTCAGGGATAGCCACGAATTGCCGACGCCATTATTACTTCATCAATATATACTCGTAATTGACATGTGAAAGTGGTATAAAATATCCTATTTGCAGAATAAATGATTTGAATTTGAATTTGAACTACTTATTACAATGCGAGGGCGATTATTACAATTTACACACTAGAATATTTTGTGAATGGTTAAGAATCACGTAAGATAAGTTTATTCTCTCAATTTTATTTCACTGGCCGACCTGGCGAGCGTATAGTTCAAATAAACTGAACGAATTATGACCACTTGGTCATAACTTTTGGAGCACAAGTTTTGTACTGTTGTCCCGTCTATATACAATGGAATATCTTTCGATTGGATAATTTTTTAATTCTTGTTAGTTACGTTTATCGACATAATTATTATGTCTTCTTGTACTTGCTTTGAATTATGTGTCCGATATGGCGATAGGCTCGCCCCCTCTCACATTTGGGATGGAAAAAAGGTCGTTGAAATATGGATGTTCTAGATTTCTAATGTAACTCTGCTTACCCCTTCGTGAGCTTATGTAAATATATTTATTTTTTTTATTTATGATTACTTTTATATACCGTGACAATTACTCGGTTTTTGGTTTTTAATGGAGCTATAACCCCTATTTTATGTTAACTATAATCACAGTAGGTTATCAACAAACGCTTTGTAGTGAAATCGATGTACTGAACATAATCACCGAAACACGAAGGTCGTTGAACTCCCTTTGTTGTTCCGAACGGCTGTCCGTCACTACACTAATGGAATATTTTGAATGGCAGCTCTATAATAGAGGAATCACCATTATCAGAGCTGTTATGAAATAATGTTTTGTGATAATAATTTTATAAATTAAAAACCGTGTCGTTGAAATTGGACATAATTTGTGGCTCGGACAAGCAGCCGGCTGTGAACCGAATAATAATGGTATGAAATTTGTATATCGCCTCCCATAAATTAACATAAGCTCACGCCTGTATCCCCGAAGGGGTAGGCAGAGGCGCATTAGCGAACTAGAACACCCACATTTCGCCGAGCTTAGTTCCGTCCCAGATGTGATAGGGGGCAAGAATATCGCCATATCGGGCACAAATTCCAGACTCCGGGCTGATATGGAAAAATCCAATATCACTTTCCCCGACCCGGGAATCGAACCCGAGACCTCAGAACATTAGTCGTAACGAAATACCACCACCAACGAGGCAACTCGAGGCAGCTCGAGGCAGTCGAAGCATATCGCCTTCCATTTCGCGCTTTCACTTCACCCGGTCTAGAGCATCATCCATAGTGAGACCACATGTTCTCATATCTTCCTCCAAAAGTCAGCAACAGAGTTCACCCGTGGATATTTTTCTTACTTCCCGCTCTTATCCCAACTTAATGTGTTTTTTTTTAGTAGAGACTGGCAAACGAGCAAATGATGAGATGATGGGTCACCTGATAGTACGTGATCTCCACTGCCCATAGACACCCGAGACTCAAAAAGAATCATGGGAGCGTTGCCAACCTAAAAGGAGAAAATGGAAGGGGAGGGAAAAGGGGATTGGGAAAAGAAGGGGGGAAATGAGCTGCCACTTTACGTTGGTTTTCTGTGAGATAGTGGTATCAAACCAGTCGAGCCTGCCCATTCGTGCTTTAGACGTTACTGTCTACAGCGTGGCTCTACACAACACACTTTTTCAAGCATGTTGCACAATTGATTTGGCTTTGTTTCTACGACGGGCTACCTATCTAACGTAAACCCCCTCTGAGGGATCCAATCCCGGGCAAATTATATTAGAAAATTCACCTTGGAATCGAACCTAGGACCTTCCGGTCCACAGCCCATATATACTGCCACTAGACCAAGGAGGCTACTAGTTCTAGTAGAGTTCACCCGTGAACATACCGGATAATGCACAGAGGTAAAATGCCAGTCCATTAACCCATTGGAGGCGGCACATATAGAGGTATATATGTTACATAAGCGTATGGGCCACCAGAGGCCGAGCCGCCCGTGACTATTTAAAGCAGGTCAAGTCCTCAATAGGTTAACTAACAGTTCAATAAACTGTCGAGCGTATTATGCAATAAAACGTAAGTTCTAGTAGTTGGTAACTAGGTCACGGCAACAAACTTACCGTAGTAAAACATGGAGCATAAAATAAATTCAGTTCAGTTCAATATAATTTTGCATATTGAGTACTAGTTTTATTGGTCGCCTTCGTGGTAAAGTAATCGTATATATGAACTGTTGACCGAGAGGTCGTGCATTCAATTCCCGGGTCGATTGATTTTTCTATTTTCTGGGACTGGATCCCCCAGGGGGGTTGACGTCAGGTAGTCGGTCGTAAAAACTTAGCCAAAACCTTCCTGCGACAGGTTTGATAAAGTGTGTTGCGCCGACCCGACATTAACGAGGTATAAAGGCAGGTAGAAAGATTGAGAACTAGTTATAGTGGCAGATAAACTGCAGGAATGTCGCTTAAGATGGTATGGCCACGTTTTGAGGAAACCACAGGAGTACGTCGGCCGCAGGTGTCTGGCCCAGATCGTACCAGCGGTACGTTCCCGTGGACGGCCCAAAAAGCGCTGGCTGGACGTTCTGGAGGAAAATATGAGAGCCTATGTTCTTACTATGGAGGATGCTCAAGACCGGGCGAAGTGGAAGCTTTTAAGTAGGAAGATAGACCCTGGGACCAGGCCGTGATAACGCCAGGCAGAAAGAAACATTGAGAACTAGTTATAGTCGTCTTCTTGGTCTAGTGGCAGCATATATGGGCTGTGGACCGGGAGGTCCTGGATTAGATTCGGGTCGATCGATGTTTTTATTTTCCTTTGGGACTGGGTCCTCCAGAGAGGTTTACATCAGGCAGGTAGCCGGGCGTAAAAACTAGGCCCAATCCTTTCTGAAACATGCTTGAAAAAATGGCACAAAACGGAACCCACGAACATGGTACTACAGAATGTTTATAATTTCGTTTTGTCTGTTCATCCGTATGTCACAGCCATTTTACTGAAAATCTATTGAAGCTATATATATATAAATTAAAAGGATAGTTGTGATCTAGGAATCGCTACTCAAAGGTGGAGTGAAATGGGATAATAATTTTTGCCGGATATATTTCCATACAGGCATACACGTACCTGAGCGGTGAAAACTAAGAGATTACTTGCGGTCAGGTGACTCACGTGCTCGTTTACCAGATTCTGCTATAAAAATACATTTTAAATGTCTGTCTATCAGGATTACCGTTACAACCACCGAAGTATTTTAGTGAAAACCCGTGTAGGCTTTGATATAGGTCGCAGTAAGATTTCTTTTGTACCGACAATTCCTGGTGAAAATAAGGCCCTATTTTTCGTCTGTCTGAAACGTTTAACTTTATTTATCTTTGCATTATGTGTACAACTATTACATACTCTACCTGCAGGCCTCCGTAGTTCCATACATAGTAGTAATATTAGCGCTGTAATATTACAGCAGGGTTACCACGACCTCTTATAGCAGTATCATTATAATCGTTCTTCGTTTGTTTTGTATGGGAATATTGACAAGTAAAATTATAATAATACTGCTATAAGAGGTGATGGTAACCCCCCTGTTCCACTGTTGGGCACGGGCCTCCTCTACTAATGAGAGGGGTTAGGTTAGTCTGCCACGTTGGCCTGATGTGAATTGGTAGACTTCACATACCCTCGAAATACTTGGAGCATATGTGGAGAGTCAGTCTTTGAGTGGTAGAGTCACGCTGTAGACAGTAATGTCTACTGCACGAATGGGCCGGCTCAACCGGTTTGATACCACTGTCTCACAGAAAACCGACGTAAAGTGGCAGCTTGCTGTCGCGTTTCGTTCGGTGCGTGAGATTTCCGGTTGCCCATTTCCCCCCTTCCTTTCCCAATCCCTTTTTCACTCCCCTTCCATTTCTTCCTTTTAGGTTGGCCACGCACCCATGATTCCTTTTATGTCTTGGATGTCTATGGACGGTGGAGATCACTTACCATCAGGTGACCCATCTGCTCGTGTGCCAGGCTCTGCCAATAAAAAAAAAATTGGAGAAATTCTCTCTTTTTTGGTCTCGAACCTCCGACACCCATCTCGGAGGTTCGTACCATTCCCATCTGAGCTCATGCTGCTTAGCTAGTGATATACGTATCGTATTATTTTTACAATCCTTTGCACCATAAATCCATAAGTTAAACCCGGTTATCCCTCAAACGCTCTCACTAGACCAAGGAGGCGACGGGTTATGTGAGTTTAAGTAATAATGTGAAACAATTCTCTCAGCAGAGGCTGGCAAACTAGCAGACGGGTCACCTGATGGTACGTGATCTCCAACGCCCATAGATACCCAAAACACACAAAATCATGGATGAGTTGTCAGCCTAAAAGGAGGAGAACAGGAATTAGGAAAGGCATGGGGGAATTGGGCCACTGAAAATATTACTCAACGAACGAGACAGCGGCCAATTGCCACTTTACGTCAGTTTTGACAGTGGTAGGTACCAAACCGGTCGATACGGCCCCTTCGTGCTGTAGACGTAACTGTCTACAGCGCGGTTCTACCCTCAAAGAACCGTCCATAACTTTTACTAATACTGGTAAGTCATTAAACATTCACGGATCATATAACGAACAACTTTTAACGACGAATTAAAAAACGGGAAATTGCTAATAAATCGCGCAGAACGCTTTCTCCGTTCAGACAGGCGTTGAAAAGGTCAATATTTCAGAGCTCATGAGGGGCGTGGGGGGGAAGAAATAGGCTTTACCACGCCCATCGACATTTGTATTAACGAGATTTATTGTAAAAGAAGGTTTTAAATCACGCCGGAGTTCTACTTCGCAATTAAATTGAAGCGAATAAAATTGTTTCTTTTTTTCATTGAAAGTTGGATAGCCATGTTGAAGAAGGTTAATTTATAATTTATAGTCTGTCTGAGCCTTTGAGTTTGACTGCCTCAGTGGCGAAGTTGTATTGCATGTGCGGTACCACTACCGTCCGAAGTCTCGGGTTCGATCTTCGGGGCGAGTGAAATTATATTGGGTTTCCTACTCAGTACTTACCCGGTAGGCTTGCCCCCTATCACATTTTATTTTTTTATAGCAGAGACTGGTAAACGAGTAGATGGGTCACCTGGTGGTAAGTGATCTCCACCGTCCATAGACACCCAAAACAAAAAGAATCATGGGTGCGTTGCCAACCTAAAAGGAGGGAATGGAAGGAGAGGGAAAAGGGAAAGGGAGGGGGGAAAATATATGGGACATAAATGAGCTCGGCAAAAAGTGGATGTTCTGGTTTTCTAGTTTACCTCAGCTATCATATTCAGGGATACAGGCGTGGGTCTATGTATATTTAAGATTTTACTCATAAACCCTGCCATTATACTAAGAAGGCGACAATACGAGTAACAAGGGATACGACCTTATATCGTAATTAACACTAAACTATTTTACTTTACGAAGCAATCAACATTAACAGCGTCCTGGCCAATCAGAGCGCGTCTAACTCGCCACAATTGTGTCGGAGGCAGTAAACATTTCGTGCTCGTTGCTGATTATACGACAAAGGAGATTCAACTCGCTGTAATGCTATTGTCCATATATCTACCAAGCCCTTATTCATAGTAAGGGAGATCGTGGTACATCAACCTTCACTCATCTGATAATCAAATGAGACTTAATATTCATCAAATATAATTTATTTACAAACAGCCTTAAAAAGCTTGCT
Source organism: Clanis bilineata (assembly GCA_036417725.1). Taxonomy (NCBI): domain Eukaryota; kingdom Metazoa; phylum Arthropoda; class Insecta; order Lepidoptera; family Sphingidae; genus Clanis; species Clanis bilineata. The sequence continues at coordinate 993,371 of CM071159.1, forward strand.
TATAGGAATGTCTTCACAGATATTTATAATTAAATTAATTTTAGTTAATTTTTGTCTCATAACCTTCACCCTTTTGATAACCAAAAAAACAATTTTAAAAGGTAGGTTTTAACATAGATTATAATATATCTTTTGTAGGTTTACCTACTTATTTTTCATGGCTACTTGGCAAGCAGGTATGAACAGGTATGTCAATATAAGTAACTCCACGGATATATAACCAATATAAATTGGTATCATAAGAAAGATAATTGAATTACAAAATCAATCGTACAGGCTTACCTGCAAAAAAAGTTAGGAAAAAAAATAGCCATGAACACTTTCTGATAGGCAAGCAATTATAGGCGTGTTTATAAATAATTATTATTTGATAAAAAAAAAATATGTCTCATCTAGTTATCAGTTGAGTGAAGGTCGATGTACCATGGTATCTTAGACCATCACAATAACTGAAGACTATGACAGTCTCTGTGGCGCAGCGGGCGAGAGGTCGCGGTTTCGATTCCTACACCGATACAAAAGTTTGTGTGATCCACAGATATTAATTATTTCGGGTCTGGGTGTTGAGACCGAAAGTGTTTCGTAGTTTCTAATACCAACGATACATGTTAAACCTTACCTTTCTATTTGGGACGTCTTTCTTTAATTTATGTACTAGATTAAGATTTAAAATTTAACTAAACGACTTTAAATCCTATCGTGACCAAATTTATATAAGGGTCCCCTTGAAATAAACTCTAGCGAACCCAAAAATAATTTTAAAAATCGATCAAAATTTGGCTGACATATCGCGTAATATACATAAAAAAAATACAGAGGAATTGAAGACCTTCTCCTTTTTTGAAGTCGGTCGAAAACACAACACAAGTAAAATTCTCAATATTAGAATTTGTGTTCAAAAGTGCGAAAGGATCGTTTCGTCCCTGAAGCGATATAAAGACGCTTTATTGCATGTCCGCCTATCATAAGAATTAAAAATTCATATAAGTTATGTGCCTGGCATTCGTTGCCTCCACATATAAAGAAATATTTTACGTACTGCCTTGCTTCTCTTTCTGGTGAATCTTTTATTATATTTGAAAGTATCTGAATATATTTCACGTACTGTATTTGCAGATAAATATTTATTACTTTCTAGTTAAAGTCACAAATGTTATAAGGTTTCTGTTGGTATTTATCTTATTTTAAAATGCAAAAATTAATCTCTGTACTTTTTACTATTCTTTATACTAGCAACACAGTGTTTAAAACAAGTCTATATAAAAGCTTGGTACACCAAATGTCAGTCACTTCATCTAGTACTGTGCTACGGAACAGATGTATACCTTTCTTGTGGCATAAATCATATTTGAATATACAAGTAACTGCTATTTAAAATTCATTTCGTGCTATTTTATTTTTCCATCTATACCCTTATTTCCTACAGTTTCTCTTTAGAATTTTATAAAGTAGATCAATTAATTTAATTAAAAGATTACTTTAATCACAAGACGTTCTGTAAGTCACTATAAATACAGGCGTAAGCTTATATGTATGAATGAGTTTAACTTTTTCCCTATTTTAACAAACAGCAGTCCTACTATCTTTCAACTTGCCCTTATCCCACCTTAAAGTGGGGTCGGCGTAACACACTTGTTCATGCATGTTGCAGAAAGGATTTAGCTTAGTTTTTACGACCCTGACATAAGGCCGGGATAACGCCAGACAGAAAAAAATAGGGTGGATAATTCTGTTTAGCAATCATATGCTAAGACAATTAACTTTAAGAATTTCAAAGGTAGTTATGGGGAGTTTATCAACCTTCATTAGGCCAGCACGGTAGACTAACGCCTAACCCATAACCTATCCCACCACGTAGAGAAGGCCTGTGCCCAGTGGTACATTAATATTATAGGGCTATTATTATTTTTATAACTTTATGCTATAGTTACAAACTGCATGCATACCATGCTGCCATTTAAATATAAACCTGGTAATGGATGTTATATATGCCTAGTACGACTTAATTGTGACAGTAGTCGAAAACGATAATTGTTTTCGTTTTCTCCATATACAAATTTATATTCACCATCATCATCATCACTGACAGCCTCCGTGGCGCAGCGGGCGAGTAGCCGGCTGTAAAGTGAGAGGCCGCGGGTTCGATTCCCGCATTGAGACAAATGTTTGTATGGCCCACAGATTTTTGTATCAAGTCTGGGTGTTGTGAGACCGAAAGTCTCTCATAGTCTCTGTCACCCACGATACAGGTTATTATACCTAGTGTGGGGTCAGTACTAGGTGTGTGACTGTTGGGTGTATTTATTATTTATCATCATCATCATCATCATCATCATCAGCCATAGGACGTCCACTGCTGAACATAGGCGTCCCCAAAGGTTTCCAGATCAATCTGTTGGAAGCGGCCTGCATCCAGCAACCTCTTGTGACCTTTATCAGGTCGTTGGTCTAACTTGCAGGTGGACGTCCTACGCTGCGCTTGCCGGTACGTGGTCTCCACTCGTGGTCTCTACCTCTATATTACTTTGTTGTATTTTTCGCAAGTGGCGCTGCTGGTCAAATGTATAGAGAAAACGAAACCATCATCATTTTTGCAAATTGACAAAACTCGAATACGGCTTTTATACGCATCGAAGGTGAAATTTATAATATTATAGGCGTATATTCAGTAAATAGAAAAGCACATAAATTCATCAACAAGACAAAGAGTAAAAACACTCTGGAAGGTATGAAAAAATGGCAAATCCCCTGTCACACGGCCGGTGCGGCGCGGAGTTTACATCTCATACTCTTGCGATAAATTTTATATGCGCTAAGGGAGAGATTTATATAGGTGCTTCATAAGATTTAAGGAAACGGAATTGTTGTCTAGAAATAAGTCAACCAAATGCGAGTCGGACTCGCTCACCGAGTGTTCCGTACGAAACTGTATGTATATAATGAGTTTCGCAATTTTTCCTATAACTGTGCTATAAGACTTCGTACCAAATTTCAAGATTCTGACTTCACAAGGTTTTGATTCTCTTGCGAGTGTCGCTTTGCGGCATAAACGACTGTATCTTTTGATTGCGTTGGCTTAGGAGTTTGATTTTTTCACAGCTCCAAGGGACAGTACACTTGAGTATTAGATATGAATTTCAGCTTAATACCTCCACGCGTTCCGGAGAAAAAGGGTCATGACAGACAGACATACGGACAACAAAGTGTGACAAGTGAGCCTAAAACTGTTCCGTTTTTTTCCTTTTGAGGTACGGAACCCTAAAATTATGTATATTATTATATCAGTACTATATTAAAATATGATATTGCCTAGTATGGGTCTCCTATTTTATAGACCGACTTTCTCAAAAAGAGGAGGTCCTCAATTCATCTGTATTTTTTTTAATGTATGTTACTCGATATCTCCGCCAAATATGGACCGATTTTCAAAATTCTTTTTGTGTTCGATACAGCTTGCGGCAACGATGTTTTCATTTTTGTATTCAGCAAGGTATAAAGCGCACGCACTAGCGCAATGCGTGATGACGGCGCTTATGCCAACTAGCTCTCTCGAGCGAGGCGTTTGACATTTTATGGAAAATGGTATTCTCTAAGACCCAACAACGTTGAACGCTCCGTCGATCTCAACGATGTGCGCTGCGGGAGCTCGTCGTCGATCGCAACGTAGCGGCGTTTCTTAGAGAATCGACCTGCTGGATGTGCGTCAAGGACATTAGTATGAACATTTAAACAATCATCACCAGTGCCCGCGAGCTCGATACGACTTCGATTGTCAAAAATTTTCCTGCTAGGTCTACTGGTCTCTTTGGTCATGTGCCTTCATCAGTCGCTAAAAATGTTAAGCAACCAACAATTAAAGATGATTACACATCGAGAAGTAGAAAATGTGTGCTCGAAATTGAAACTGCCTCCGTGGCGTAGTTATATTGCGGTACAACTACCGTCATGAGGTTTCGGGTTCGATTCCCGGGTCGGGAAAAGTGATATTGGATTTTCCTATTCAGTATCAGTCCTGAAATTGTGGCCGATATGGTGATAGGCTCACCTCCTATCACATCTGGGATGTACATAAGCTTGGCGAAATGTGGCTTTCTAGTTCTCTAGTTCGCCTCTGCCGACCCCTTTGGGGATACAGGCGTGAGTCTATGTATGTACGTGGCGACATCTATACAACACGTGCCGTACTACTTACTCAGCAAGCATCGGGCGCCAACACATAACGTCAATAACTACGAATCAACAGATCGATCCTGAATCGCGGTGGCAAAAGCCTTAAATTGACCTTAAAACTTTGACCTCTACATTCCGATCCACACGCAGTAGGTTATCAGAACTTTCACGAAACGAAATTGCCCCATCGAATCACTCGAGGCTAGAATAAATTTTGTGGATTACGTTCCATTTTAGTATTCTTGCTTGGTCCATGATTTATGTGTAGTGTGACTGCCTGGCTGGAGAAGTTAAATTGCGGCTTTGCAAGATTATGAACATCATAAAATTTACCTCATAGTGGAATATAAAGCGGCCATCTAGAATTCAACGAGCAATGGACTTGCAAAATGGTTCGGTGTTAATGAACTGTTGGGCATAGTTGTTTAAGCATTGTGTTTCTTGACGACTTCTTAAAGATAGATTACAAGCAGAGTTGAGTATTCACACATACATAAGCTTACGCCTGTATGTATCCCTGGAGGGGTATGTACAGGCGAAATAGAACATTCAAATTTCTTCGAGTTCATTTCAGTCCTAGATGTGATAGGGAGCGAGCCTATCGTCATATTATCGTCATACCGCGCACGCAATACATCTACGCCACCGGAGCAGTGTGAATATGTGTGTAATAACACAATAATTTATTATTATTTTTTCATTATCATCAGCCTCATGACATCCTCTGATAAACATAGACCTTCAAGTCAGTTATCTATGATGGTATGGTAGAAAATTGGAATTTTATCGGTTGCGCAGGCCCATTCTAAACTTGGATCAAGGCTTCACTGGCTACATAATTACAATACCATTAAAAAAATATAATTAAGTTGAAATATGAATAGTAATTATTCTTATTATACTCATTGTTTTTTTTTTTCAACAGATAACAAAAAACATCAACTGAGGCAATGAAAGAAATATTTTCAAGAGTAATGTAAAAGGAGACGAACAAAATGCTTCATAGAACTTCATCGTCTAGACGAAGACGCGCTTCTCGCAGTGCTGCAACTTCCCCGCAAGCCAGGTCACCTAGAGCCTCGGTACAACCTTCCAGAAGAGCATCGTTAGCAACGACAGAAACTGACGAAGAAATGGATCCAACGCCACAAAGGAGTCCTCGAGCAAGTCTCGCGCCAGAAGCAGCGGTCGACTTCCACAGAAGTCCACGTCACTCCCTAGTTCCAGAAGTAAGATCAGCTCGAAACTCAATAACACCAGACACCGCACTACAAATGAGGAATAGCTTAGCACCATCCAGAAACAACTTAGCTGTCGACATGAATTACGGATCGAGGCTAAGCTTGAATCCCCAAGACTTCAACAGAAGCCCTAGGAATAGTATTACGCCAGATGCGACTGCAAGAAGTCCTAGGAGGAGTTTGGTACCAGAAGCTACAACTTGGAATCTACCAAGAAACTCATTAGTTCCTGATGTAGGAAGAAGTCCAAGGCATTCAGTAGCTAGTATACAGTTGGACCCTTCTCGAGCTCAAAAAGAGTTGGGCCCTAGTCCACGCACAAGTCCAAGAGGTAGCATAGTTCCTGATTCAAATCTTAAGAAGGATTTGCCAGATATAAGCAGGAGTCCAAGGGGTTCCTTAGTACCAGATTCTCAGCGTAGCCCTAGAGGAAGCATCGCGCCATCAGAAAGGAGTGCGAGAGGCAGTTTGGTTGCGGCAGAAGGTGAAACAGTGAGGGTCAGTCCAAGAGGCAGTTTGACCCTGACGTTCCAAGAACCACTGGTGTCAAGGGAACGGAGGGCAAGCGAGGACAGCCAAGCTGCTGGTAAGTTCATACACCTTTAAAATAGTATCCTTAGAATTCAAGACTGGTTTCTTAGTATTCCGATAAGAGTGAACATTGTTTGCATTCTAAACAGGACTATGCCACCTATCTAGTACAGAATAATGTACATTGAATAAATTAGCTCCAAGTTCTCCAGTATCAAAGGCACTATATACGATAAAGTAAAAGATGTATAGAAAATGTAGATACTAATGTATTAGCATTGTAACAAACCTTTCTATAAGATTGCATTCTTATTTACATTTCTATTTTCAAACAAAATTAATACGATATAATAAAAGTATACCTACCTATCACATACATAAGCTCACGCCTGTATCCCCGAAGGGGTAGGCAAAGGCGTACTAGCGAACTAGAACACCCACATTTCGCCGAGCTTAGTTCCGTCCCAGATGTGATAGGGGGTAAGCCTATCGCCATATCGGGCACAAATTCCAGACTCCGGGCTGATATAGAAAAATTCAATACCACTTTGCCCGACCCGGGGATCGAACCCGAGACCTCAGAAACGTAGTCGTACCGAAATACCACCACGCCACGGAGGCAGTCACCTACCTATCACGATTTTAAAATTCACTGTTTGAAACTACATGTAAAACATTTTGCTTTAACGAACCTTTTAGTAGAACAATAGAGTTAATTGGCGCCACTTAAAATCGGGTTGGTAAACGGTAATTTATGCGACAGTGCCCTCGAACTATCGAGTGCTTAGGTTTAAAGATCCAGCAAAGGATGAGTCAGGTTCGCGCACTGAGGGTTCCATATCATTAGATTTTTTTGTATTTGCTGCTTGTTTTGTACAGTTTATTGAGACTATACAGAGTTTATTGTTAGGGATTGTTAGGATTTGTAAAAAATCTGCAGGTTATGGGAATTTGGCCCCTTACTTATAAAAAATATTTAAGCACTGTTTTTCTTTAACCATAGGTTGTCCCTTTCATTTTTAAATAGTGAAACGCAAGGAAAAATGAGTCAGGCTATTCTGAGCAAAAAGATAAGCGAAAATGTTTTTACAAGTAAGGCCCTTAATATTAAAGCATGGATCAACATTATGGAAGTATTGAAATATAGGACAGACAAAGGGCGTAATTTACAGAGCTTACCGCCGAATGTTCATACACTTAAGGTGGCCTTGTCTTTTAAGGCCGCCTTATCTGTCAAAATTGTATGTCGAAAATCAATATATAAGAAGCCATTAAAGTTGAGCAGCGTTTGACCATTCGGGCGTTAGTAATAAAGTTCCGGTGTCACGCTCAGGGTACGGAACACTAAAACCAGAGTTATAAATTCAAATACTGTTGCTGTCAAAGTGAAGCATATTCAGAATCTTAATGAAGAGCTGATTTTAAATAAATCACGTCTAATTAAACCAACCTTCAAAGAGATTAATCCAGTACTTGGAACCGTTGTTGGAATACAAAATGCGATGACAAGAGCCGAGCAAAATAGATTTGTGTCGCGGCGCATTAGAAATGGGTTACCGAGCTATTGAAGATTTAATAATATTTATTAAGAAACCAACTGCGTTTACATTAATAATTTCTACATAATATATATCTAGGTACTGATAGTAAAGCTAAAATAGGTTTCAATCTATATCTAATAGTAAGTTGGTATGCGCACACAAAAAGACAAATAATTTCCAAGTACTAAATTAATAAACTAAACTAAATTAGTAAATGTGGAAGTCTATTGAACTTGTTTGTGGAAATTGTGAGGGTTACTTAGTAGTGAAATTACAAGACAGTAAAGAAAGATTCAGACAGAAGGACAATAATTTATAATAATTAATCCTTTTTATCTTTTGCAATGTATTTTGAGTGGCATTAACCAAATTGATACGAAGGGAATAGTATTTCTTATTTAGGTTCAGACTGTAATTTAGCAAATTGAATGTTTTTACATTTACCAGTACACAATGGTAGAATTATTCGTTGTGATGACGTAGCAACATAGCTGATTAATTATCCGAGGTAAGCATTGAATAAAGGGAATAATAACTTATGTAATTATTTATACGACTGCCTCCGTGGCGAAACGGGCGAAGGATAAACTGTGGCATAAGAGACAGCGGGTTCGATTTCCATGTCTGTTGTGTGTCTAGTGTATTTTCAACCTCAATCAAATGACTGTTCGGATCTGACTGGAAACAATTTGTATATTCGTGCTAATTCTCAACAATGAAAACAGCCAAAGCATGTATTTCAAAAGTTGCTTTTAAACAATCATATTATTAACGACGAATTCTGGAAAGGAACTCAACTTGGCAATCTAATAATATAGATTAAAAATGATCTCTCTCTCTCAAGTCGATCCTTCATTACTGAAGATCGCGATCACCCTTCGTCATCCAGCGGTTTGTTAGATGTTTCCACTTGTTGCGATCCGTAGCCACTCTGAAAAAAAAAAATGATACAGATGTGTAAATTGCTAATGTACTTATGGAGAATAAGCACCAATGAAAAGAATCGTGACTAATAAACATTTTGATTGACCAGGTACCCGAGGGAGAAGTGTATCTCCGTACAGAGCATCGCTGGGTGGTCGGCAGAGCGGTACCGGGGCTCTCTCCGACACTGGCTCACGAAGGGCTTCGAGTTCTGTCAGTCAGGTAATAGAATAAATCATAATAATATAACTACTCTATAACTACATCTCAAAGACGTGGCAAAGTTGTGAATTATACTGGAGTGCAGTACTTAGTATAAATAGTCCATAATAAGCTCACTGAAGTGGGATAAAGGCAGGTAGAAGGAAAGCATACGCTCAATAGCCTCAATTAGATGCATAATGAACCCAGATGGTAAGAAGTCCTTTGCCCCTTTAACGAAATCTGTTAAGATAATGTGAACGAATGTTGCTTGTATGCAAGACACTTAATTCCAATACATAATTCAGCAATATATAAAAATTAATTTATTATTTATATCTTGCAATTGTATCATCAATGCCGCATCACAACCTTCGTGGTGCAGTGGGCGAGTAGCCGGCTGTGAAGCGATAGGCCGAGGATTCGATTCCCGCATTGAGACAAATGTTTGTGTGGCCCACAGATATTGTGTTGTGAGACCAAAAGTCTCGCATAGAGTCTGACACCCACGATACAGGTTATACCTAATGTGTGGTCAGGACTAGGTGTGTGACTGTTGGGTGTAGTTATTTATTTATTATTTATGTTGATAATATTATCCCCCTAAGGCTGTAGCGCAAATAACTTTCGAATACTTTGTCGAAGAAATATTTTACGACCTGTATGCCTGCGAATGCATTTGCTGAGAAAATATAAAAGAATAGCGACTCAGCTATTATTGCTATGAGAAAAATTGGATTTTTTTTCATTGGTATTTCGAGACATCTGCAAAGTTGACCCGAGACATTCCACTCTCAATTTGATTAGTTGATTTTTGGCAAGTTTAGCACTTTTTGTTAAAGGACTTTGAAACACCTTTGCGTTTTTTATTTTAACATATTTTTACTGAATATTTGTAAATAGTGTTTCTCTGGACTATGACTATGACTTCGATAAACATTTACAAAATTCAACTACAATTTGTATTCATTATAATAGTTGGTTATGACGACATAATTTTTAAAACTATTTAGATTCATTCTGAACTATCGTTCAGAATATAGGTGAATGAATTTTTTTGACTAAATCTGTATTATTGAGAATTCCCGATAAGTTTCGCATGCATATCAAATCTATTAATTTGATAAACTAAATTCCCTATCATTAGCTGTAGACAAAGCTTGTGTTCACCCACCCACCCACATTTGGCCGAGCTTAGTTCCGTCCCAGATGTAATAGCGAGCCTATCGCCATATCGGTCACAAATGTGGGTGTTCTAGTTCGCTAGTGCGCCTCTGCCTACCCCTTCGGGGATACAGGCGTGAGCTTATGTTATGTTAAAGCTTGTGTTTAGCACCGAGGCAGCATGAGCTGATTTTATGATGTTTATGATAACTAGGACTTTTTCCGGTAGAACTTAACTATTATTGCCACGGATAAATTCCTTATTTTCCTTACTTCCTAGATCCTATATCATAGAGTAACATTTTGTGTGCGTTTCACCACTCCATCATAACCCGTGCCACTATAAACTGGTTCCCGAGATTACTTTCTGAATGATCGCTACATTCACCTCCTATCAAATTTCAAATGTCTTATTTTTTAAAAATAGCTGTGGGTTTAAAAATACTACTACTGTATCGCCGAAGAAAGTAGAGATTTTACTAACTCCATACCATGATTGACTTAGGTTATTCTTATCGAATGGATCAACATCCATTTACAATTACCATTTATCTCTCTTATTAAGTCGATAATTTTCTGTAATTAAAACCCTGGTGTGACCTTGCACATTGGCAGAATCGTCGCAAATGCGTGAAAGCCATTTATTGAAAAGCAGAAGAAGATTGATTTATATTAGGATATTGATGTCTATATGATTTAAATAGTCTGTTATTTTACCTTCAAACTAATTTATAATGATTTTTTAGGTTTACGCGAATGTTATTCATTGAAATAAAACTGTTTTTATGGATTCTATTACTATCAATATAGATATTGATAGATAAAATAAAGGTAGACCTTTATTTTAAAATCATACAAATTAAATAAAAATAAAGGTGGATATTGTAATATTACATTTTTGGTCAACTGACACCTTAGTCCGACCCGTGACCACGAAGGCTGCAAAGCTTTCGAAACGTCGGACATGAAAATTAAAACCAATACGTGATAGAATCCGTAAAAATAGTTTTATTTCAATTCAAACTCATTTTTCAGCAGTCAAACAAATATTTTGTGTAACAATTTTGTTGACCGACGTTCTGTAAAATATTTTTACACCCTTAAAGGAACGGCGAGTATAAAATCTGTGTCCTAAAATCTTCTTCTTCTTCTTCTCTCTCTCTGACTGCTATAAGGTTTTATTTGGCTGAAACGCTTTGCTAGATCTCGGATTTGAACCAAGGACCTTCTGATACACACGCCATATACGCTGCCACTAGATCAAGGATTAGATAATTTTATACTTCTTCCAATAAATATTACAATTGGGTAGGTACATCAACGAATTCATAAGTACCAAATTCAGAATACCGTTTGCTTTTAACTCAAACAAATTATTCAGCACAGAAATATGAATACCGAATTTGGTTTCACAGAACACTTGAGATCGTGACGAGTGAGTTATTGACCTATTTAGCCGCATGATGGATGTGTTTTTGTATTATGTATTTGTTTATACCCCAAACTGAGTTCTGCTTTATAACTGGAAACCGAAGTTTGTGTTTGAAGTTGGAAATATGTAAAATGCATTACCAGGAGATATTTTACGACTCTTATGTATGAGTTGTTACCGAGTCTCCCGCTTTGCAAATATATGGAAAAAGTTATATATACTCTACATTTTCTGTTTGATTTTGTAGCTGGATAACTAAAGTTCCATTTCTAAACTTGCCAAGCTTAATTCGCGGTGTCGACTATTGGGCGCCACTGTTAGTACTGGTTTTAGGGTTACAGCGTGTGTGTAAGAGATAGGGGAACGTTTAGTAAAATACGAAGATATTGTGGTATTTACACAGTCCGTCTAAGACTTGGGTAAATCAAAATGGGTGTTATATTTAAAAAAGAAATATAAAACGTCGCTTCCTTGATCTAGTGCCACCGCATATAGACGGTGGACCGAGAGGTTCTGGATTCTCATTCCCGGTTCAGCTCAGCAGATTTATAATAGAGTTTTATTTTATTTTTATTTATTTTAATGGGTTCAGAAAAAAAATTTAAACAAAGAAACAGTTTTCCCAGGACTGGATCCTCTAAAGAGATTTAACGCCAGGCAGGCAGCCGATAGTGGAAATTAAAGCTGAATCGGGTCTGCAACAAATATGAAAGTGTGGCACCAACCATACAGTAGACCGAGATAAGAGAAGATTAGAAATAAATCAAATCAAATCAAATCAAATCGTTTATTGAATCCATAAAATGTCACACATTGTTTAGATTCCGTCTAAAATGTTTACTCTACCGCCAATTCGGAAAGCTGGTTCGTCAGAGAAGAACGGGCAAGAAACTCTGACGTTGCTCTTTTTGAGAATAATAACCAGTTTACAGTCAGAAAAAAAAATACATTGTATAAAATCTTCTTGGTTTTGATTTTGATTGTCCTCTGGCAGGTATCTGGCGACGAACAGAGGCGGCTATGCGGCGAACAGGCGAAGTACAACGACCGTGGTGGGATGGGTCTTGGAGTGGGACTGACCACCTACGGCTCCGTAGCATATCAGCTAAAGGACGCTAACATGGAAGCTTCTGGAACCGTCGACTTCGTGTGTCGTGCTGCCAAGATTATGAATAGAACAAGTAGGTGTAATGTGATAGCCTCGGTGGCGTAGTGGTATTCCGTACGACTACCGACAATTCTTTCTACAGTATGAATAGGTTGACTAGTTATTTTACACTAGAGACTGGCTAACAAGCTGGTGAGTCACCCGATGGCAAGTGGTAGACCACCCATAGATACTCATCATACCATGAGTGCGTTGCTAACCTTAAAGAAAGGGTATAGAGATTGGGAAGAGGCACGGGTATTTGGCCCACCTGAAATCTCACATACAGATCATGCCCCTTACTTATAAAAATATTTGAGCGTTGCTTATCTTTATACCATAGGTTGTCCCTTTCATTTTTAAACAATGTAACGCAAGGAAAAAAGTGACAGGTTATTCTTAACCATTTGCTCAGCTAAAAATGTTTTTTTAAGTAAGGCCCTAAAACCCAACAGTGAGTTGTCAAAGCAAACAAATCGAGTCGGCTCATCCGTACTGTAGACATATCTGTCAGTGGCGAGGGGTGACAATTTTCGAAAGGGAAGTCAACACTACATTCCCTTCTAAATTATATCTAGAAAATGCTTATTTATTATTAGCCTACAATCTGGCAAAGGGAAGCCGGCTGAGGGTTGTATGGACCGTTGGCCACTAGTGTCTGTAGAGTAAATCTATAATAATAATAACACCCAACTGTCACATACATAGTCCTGACCCCACACTAAGATCAAGTCTTGTGTCGTGGGTATCAGGAACCACGAGAGACTTTCGGTCTCACAACACCCAGACCCGAAACAAATATCTATAGGTCATACAAACATTTGTCTCGGTGCGGGGATCGAACCCGCGACCTCTCGCTTCACAGCCGGCTGCTCGCCCGCTGTGCCACGGAGGCTGTCAAATCTACAGCTCAAATCAGATTATTTTCCCGTGGGACATGAAATAACATATGAAATTAAACATAAGATGTATTATCCGATACCACTGAGATCTGGGGTTTATGGATACAGCACCAATAGTTGTTCTGTAGTTTACACAACCAATACACACAATGGCTCGATCGATAACATGGAGTCGATCAACAATGTCTACAGGCTACAACGTTCTATTTGATTGCTAGCGCTAGCTAACACAATGTCCAATTTATCAGACATGGTATATGACGTCATGTCTTAGGATTCAGTTAATTTTAAATAAACTCCCAAGAGTCTCATTATAGTCCTTATCTCATACTAAGATATAAAGGGTGTTTCATTAAGTTGGGATCAATATTAACTACGCTATAGGGTAACTAGCATTCTACATATATCTACATCTACATATATTATTCCAAAAATATAACGAATATATTCTAGCGGTAAAGTTTAAAATTTGGTAAGGCTCATAGTTTTTGAATAATGGAAACTTGAATTTGAAATGAAACATTATTTTCTATCTCATTGTGTCAGCTGTAGTGCATTTGCAAAACTTACGCCCGAATGGTCAAACGCTGCTCAACTTTAACGCCTTCTTATATTGATTTTCGCCATACAATTTTGACAGATAAGGCGGCCTTAAAAGACATAAGGCCACCTTAAGTGTATGAACATTCGGCGGTTAGGGTAAATAATTAATTTTAGCATTCACACACAAAGCCATTCCTATGCTAATTGCGACGATTTACAAGTCTCATTCCGATTTTAAAATCCGCATATTTAATCATTGACGAAAAAAATACAGTTCAATTTATATTTTTTAACTTTACCATGGCGCTTCAAATCATTTTCCTTATATTATGTTGAATTGTTATTGGTACCAACTTTATGAAACACCCGGTATAGATACGAGTCTTGTATAGTAGGTGAACCTGGGTTCGATTCCCAGGTCGGGTGTGGTGGTTTTCTAACACGATTTTCCCGGAACTGAATACCCATGGGGATTGCCCGTTGACATGACGACGGTGAGCAGCTCCAGCGAGCCGTCAACTCAACCTTTGAATGCTAACAACATTGTTTGTTGCAGTTCTGATGACGGTGTTCCTGGCGTGCCTGTCAACGTTACCAGTCATCATGCTTATAATGGGTGAGTTTATAATATGATTATCATAATCAATTGCCTATAATCACCTACTCTATACAACATAGACTGAATATTAAATGTGTATAAAATATTAAACGTCGTCAGTGCGCAGCGAGCTCGATACGAATTGGATTGTCTTTAATATTCCTGCTCTGGCCGTAGGCCTTGGGTTTGATTCCCGACACAATATTTTGTGTCCCTTTTTCCTCGGTTTAATGAATTTTCATGATTGACGTAGAAACCACGCCAACGTTTTCTAACTGATTTAACTCCAATGTGGGGTTGGTGTAATATACTTTTTGAAGCATGTTGCAGACGAAATTCGGTTTTTTACTACCAGCTGCCTGCATAACGTCAACTCCTTCTGAATGAAAATTAAATGTAACGAGGGAAAAGCTATGTCGTTATCAAACGAAATCATCAAACTTTTATTCCATTTTCAGGAATTGAATTCGGAATATCTTTTTTTAGTTATTACCTTATAAATGGAATCCTTCCTAATCCTTAAAAATGTGTAAAATTTCAGTATTCTAAGAGTTTAGGCTGGGCGTTAATGAATCAATGATTTTCGGCATTTTTAAACATACGTACATACATACATAATATCACGCCTGTGTCCCATAGGAGTAGGCAGAGACTATGGATTTCCACAATTTTAAACCTTTAGATAAAATCTAAGTTTTAAGCAAAAACTAATCCAATGTCATTGATTTTAAAAAATGTAACCTTAAAATGACTGATCAATTTCTTAATGCATCAAAAAGGCAAAAAAACATCCTCAAAGTCGGCCAGCTTTCATCTCTAAACCACAGTTGAAGAGATAACGCCGCGCCGTTGATATAAAGTTGACACAAACCTCGTAAGTTGAAGGACGTTTTAACACTAACACAATTAGGGGATGTTTCGAGGCGTAAAAATACAATGGCGATGTTTTTTTACTCCAGTTTTGGGGTAAATATAAGTTGTTTTTAATCTTTAACAATAATAAATAAATAACACCCAACAGTCACATACATAGTCCTGACCCCACACTAAGATCGAGTCTTGTGTCGTGGGTATCAGGATCTACGAGAGACTTTCGGTCTCACAACACCCAGACCCGAAACAAATATCTGTAGGCCTTACAAACATTTGTCTCGGTGCGGGGATCGAACCCGCGGCCTCTCGTTTCACAGCCGGCTACTCGCCCGCTGCGCCACGGAGGCTGACAATGGAAAGCAGGTGTTATAAGTTTGGATCTCTTTGTACTCCCCTCTGCGTGCGTGTGAATATGTAAGTGTAAATGTGTGTGTCGAATTAAATTTCTTTTTAAGTGAGTTAAAAACTTTCACTGTTAAACCGTTAAACTCTGCCGTTGTATAAATGTAAATTACCTCACTTATGGTTGTATTCAGAGAACGGAACGAATTCGCTAGACTCTAACGCGGTATAAAATAATTAAAACTTTTTACGGATTTTATCGCAATTTTGTATATTTTTTATTTTAATGTATAACATTGGCGTAAACCTAGGAAATGTTTATGGGGTATAAAAGTTTATTTTGTCACAATACGGTATCTATTAATTACTAATTACAGTTTAATTATTAACATACGCTCACGCTTATATCCCCGAAGGGGTAGGCAGAGGCGCACTAGCCAACTAGTCCACCCACATTTCGCCGAGCTTAGTTCCGTCTCAGATGTGATAGGGGGCGAATTTATCGCCATATCGGGCACAAGTTCCAGACTCCGAACTGATATGGAGAAATCTAATATCATTTTGCCCGACCCGGGGATCGTACCCGAAACCTCAGGACGGTAGTTGTTTATAATTATTACTTTTTAATAAAACCACCGCTGGGCTGAAGGCGTGAGGCCCTGCGATCAGCACAGTCATCATTTCTGTACAATTTTCCGACTTAAAAATGTTTTTCCGGTACACCGAGTCCCTGCCACGCGGAAATAAGTTCAGCGGACTGTGGGTGTGAAAGACGAGAAAACTTTGCCTAGAAACTTTATTCCTTCGGGGATATAGATGTAAGAATATGGGCGAGGGAGGAGCGGTGATGGGTTAAATAAATAATGTACCGAGGAAAGGGATGTGCATGTAGAAATTACATTACACGTGTTAAAAGAAAGAAGAAAGAAAAAGAAAAATGACATTTATTGCGTTTTAGCTGTTACATAATTAGGTACTTAGGTCTATTAAAATACACAGAGGAAAAAAAATAGAAATAAAATAAAAAAATACACTATCATCCATATCATTCCATATCAGCCCGGAGTCTACAATTTGTGCCCGATATGGCGATAGGCTTGCCCCCTATCCTATCTGGGACGGAACTAAGCTCGGCGAAATGAGGGTGTTCTAGTTCGCTGGTGCACCTCTGCCTACCCCTTCGGGGAAACAGGCGTGAGCTTATGTTATGTTAATTTAATTTAATTAATTTGTATTAAAAAATGTCTTACATTGCCTCTTGTAACCATAATATAATTAGTATCATTGATAACAATAGTTAACATACATTTTTACGGATTCTATTGCGGTTTGTTTTGATTTTTGGCGGCGTGAGCTTATGTTATGTTTGTTATATTATGCCAACTTAAAAAAGGAGAGTAGCGATTGGGAAACTGAGTGGCGGGTGGGGGGTGCAATTGGACCAATAAAATTCTCAATCACCGAACGAACAGTGAGCTGCCACTTTACGTCGCGTGGTACTGTGAGAAAATGGTATTAATCTAGTCGAGGCAGTCCATCCATACGGTAGATATTACTGTATACTGTGTGGCTCTACCACTTAAGTAGAAGTACCTCTAATTATAAGTCAAAGAAGCTAATTTTGTCTATATCCTACTTCCTACTAATATTATAAACGTGAAAGTTTGTATATTTGTTACTCTTTCACGCAAAAACTACTGCATAGATTTTGATGGAACTTTACAGTTATATAGATTATACATCAGAATAACACATAGACTATTTTTTATCGCGAAAAATAATATTTATTAGGGACAATAAATTTAAACGGGACCGGAGTCGCGGGCAACAGCTAGTAATTATACCCGGAGAGAATTTCCACGAAACGTACATCCAATTTAATTTGATGTTCAGAAAGTGAATGAATATTGACACTCCAGTTTAACATCCATTATATTATTGACGACATTTGACGGTATAATTTATTTACGATGAACAACGTCGGAATTTCTATAATGTTGAATATTTTGTTTTGGTTCTAATGTTTTAAGGTTCAAGAGCCAAAAGTCGCCTCCTTGGTCTAGTGACACCATATATGAGCTGTGGACCGGGAGGTCCTGGGTTGGATTCCTAGGTCGGGCAAGGCGAATTTCTTAATTTAATTTGCGCGGGACTGGATCCCTCAGAGGGGTTTGACGTCAGGCAGACAGCTTGTCGTTAAAACTTTGCCAAAACCTTTCTGCAACATGCTTGAAAAAGTATGTTGCGCCGACCCCACATTAAGGTGGGATAAGGGCAGGTAGAAAAAGAATTTTGTATTAAGTGTCTTTAAGGTGAGAGGCTATGCTCGGTGTTTCTCTACGCGATCAAATCAGAAATGAGGAGATCCCTAGATGAACAAAAGTCACTGATATAGCCCAGCGGATTAGCAAGCTGAAGTGGTAGTGGGCAGTGCACATAGTTCGTAAAACCGGTAGCCGACGAGGCAGAAAAGTTCTTGAGTGGAGACCATGTACCGACAAGCGCAGCGTTGGACGTCCACCTGCTAGGTAGACAGACGATCTGATAAAGGAAGACAGGAAGTCGCAGGTCGACTTGGAAATCTTTGGGGGAGGCCTATGTCCAGCAGTGGAAGTCCTGTGACTGATGATGATGATGATGTTTTAGGGTTCCAAAGCCAAATGGTAAGAAGGAACTTTATAGTTTCGCCATGTCTAGCTGTCTAACTAACCACGGTTTAGCTCAGAAACTGTTAGTATTAGAAAGCTGTAATTTGGCATGGGTAAACATATCAATCACGCTGACAAAATGGTAAAATAAAACTTTGAAAAAAGGGTTTTTCGATACTACATCCTACACGTAACGAACGTACGACTGCCTCGGTGCCATGGTTATATTTCGGTACGACTATCGTGCTGAGGTCTCGGGTTCGATCTCCGGGTCGGAAAAAGTTATATTAGATTTTTCCATATCAGCCCGGAGTCTAGAAATTTCCCGATATGGCGATAGGCTCGCCCCCTATCATATCTCGGACGAAACTAAGGTCGGCGAAATGTGGGTGTACTAGTTCGCTAGTGCGCTTCTTCTTACCCCTTCGGGGATACAGGCGTGAGCTTATGTTATCCTACACGTCAAGTGGAGAAGAAATTATTTTTTCTCGGCTATCCTATAGAGTGGGGTATCGTTGGATAGATCGTTCAAACATTGTGTTTCGATTTATTTTTATTTTTAGTCCCAATGGCGACCAATAATAAAAACAAATCACGATAGAATTCGTATAAATTTAAAAATTAGTTCTATTTGAATAATTTCAATCACTTTAGCCGCGAAATCCCTGTGGCATATTTATCATATCTTACGAAACGTTTCATCAAAATGAGGACGATAAAACAATTTCTATTTATAAATAAACACAAAGCTGGTATTCAGAGTACCGCCCTCGGCTATACCCCGTGGGAGAAGCGAATAAAACGTGAGTTTGTATTGTACTAGAATAAATGCACGCCTTTTGTACTAACATACTATTTTTAACGTTTTGTCAAAGCTGGGCGTGTTATTTTGGATTATTATCGTCCGTAGCCTGTAGGGTCCCACTGGTGGATATAGGCTTCCTTGTAAAAAGCTTAGCTACACAAAAATCTTAAAAACCAACTTAAAATTCAGTTGTAGTAACAGCTTTTCACTGTTATTGAAATCGGTGTTGAGCCGATTCAGACCAAATGAAATTGCCCCGTGTGTTTTCAATGGGAGTAAAAAAATATTGTTATCTATTACGTTTTGAAGTTTGTCTTGCTAATCTTTTTTTTTTGAGTTTTTTTTTTATAGCAAAGACTGGCAAACGAACAGATGGGTCACCTGATCGTAAGTGATCTCCACCGCCCATAGACACCCAAGACACAATAAGAATCATGGGTGCGTTGCCAACCTAAAAAAAGGAAATGGAAGGGGAGGGAAAAGGGATTGGGAAAGGTAGGGGGGGAAATGGGCCACCGAAAGTCTCACTCGGTAGTATTACGAACTGCTATAGGACTTCAATTCTAACATAATAACAATCGCTACATGTATTCATAAGCCTGCTGAATATGATTCGCTAGATCAGTGGCGTTACCACCACCTCTTACAGCAATATTATTACAATCTTGCTTGTTCCGATTCCCGTAAAAAAACGTAGTAAGATTATAATAAAACTGCCATAAGAGGTGGTGGTAGCCCCCAAATCATGGCTGGGTCGCGCCGCGACAAATCCAGTGGTAATTTTGCCCACTGAGTTTGTTTCGTCGGGTTTTCTCAGGCAGGGCCGCGCTTGGATCCGGTGGTAGTTTTAAAACATGATGTGGAATCTTCCATGGTCCGTATTAGCCCTTTATACTGAAATATAATAAATACAATAGAATTACAACTGAAACAGAAACTAAAGTATTGATAATATTATGTTATTTTTACGATATACATAAATTGATTAACATCATTATTTTGTGTTATATTTTATTGTAATGTAATAAGAGCTATTTACTAGCCTAAATGTATAATAATTCGTAATAATTTTTTTTTCATTTCATAGTGTTTATATTGTACGAGTTAATCCAGCGGCCTCGATGCGCGTCTATGAAATTTGTATGAAATATTAACCAAACGTCATCAGTGCGCAGCGAACTCGAAAACATTTACATTTACATTAGTTTTCGTGCTCGGGCTACAGAAACTTCGATTACATCTTGACATAAATACGGAACCACGGTTGAAATAATTATAGCCTATAATACGATTCGGAACATCCAATTTTCGTGGATTTTTCTTCATCATCCTTTTTAGCTACAGGACATCCAACTGAACATAAGCATATACGCTTTCATATGTGGTATTTTCTTACTATAAATAGTTCCTCTTAATTATTCTTGATCCATTTATATATTCTCATACATTAACTCGGCATAACAGAACTGCCAAACAATTAGAGTGAAGTCGTCGTTGATTACATTTCTCTAATTAATTACATTTCCAATACAATTTGTCAGTAGCACATCGAAACTTAGTTAGTATTAATATAATTACTATAATAAATATTATTTACTTAACACATAAACATAACATAAGCTTACGCCTGTATCCCCGAAGAGATAGGCAGAGGCGCACTAGCGAACTAGAACACCCACATTTCGCCGAGCTTAGTTCCGTCCCAGATGTGATAGGGGGCGAGCCTATCGCCATATCGGGCACAAATTCCAGACTCCGGGCTGATATGGAAAAATCCAATATCACTTTGCCACATTCACATAAATATGTTACATAAGCGTATGGGCCACCGGAGGCCGAGCCGCCCGTGACTATCTACGATACATTTAATATTAAGTTGTATAGATATTCTATCAGTTTCCCAGTGTTTATTTTAATCGATTAAATTAATATTCATTGAAGTTCGGGACGCTCTCCTGCTCCCAATTTGCGGGCTTTCGAGTAATTGTTTTGTAACAACGTTACAGAACTCCATGGAATTGAATGCAATGTGAAAATGGGTATCAAAGTGTGAGAGAGATAAAGAAGAGGCGCGACCAGTCAGTCAGTCAGTCAGTCAGTCAGTCAGTCAGTCAGTCAGTCAGTCAGTCAGTCAGTCAGTATTTGTGTCTTTCTAGAATCATATTAATAACTAGTTGACCCGGCGATCTTCGTTCCGCCTAACAGTCGTTTCTTTAATTTTTTTGTTTTTCTTTTTATTAAAGTTACTCCTTATTACATCAGCTACCTGCAAACAAAAGTCCCGTCCGTCCCCAAAATCGGTCGAGCCATTTCAGAGATTAGCCGGAACAGACAGACAAAAATTGAAAAAAAATGTTATTTTGGTGTATATACCGTATATATATTCATATATACATGTTGTAAAAAACTGTTATTTCAATATTACAAACAGACACTCCAATTTAATTTATATGTATAGATCATTTTATAAACATCACAGGCTTGCAGGAAATAGTATACACCCATTTAAGAGACAATTGGTCGCACATTCGCTTTACCTATTCGTTTGTGTTTTTTTATGTATGTTATACATCAATATAATATACCCTAGATGCACAGTTCTTTGCAAAAATCCTCCTAAAAAGTGGTCTCAGGAATAAAACAAAGAAAAAGATCAGAAGTTCTAATTAAATCAACAAAAATATAACCCTATGCACGTGTAATAAAGTAGCTTTTTAAACGAAATGAGCAAGCGTTCTTTAATTTGAATTTTGAAATTTAGAATTCCATCGGCGTCGGACTGTATGCAAAACGAGTGCTTAAGCACTCCTTTGCTGTAATTAATATATCGATGATTTTACACGATATCTCCATCAAACGTGGACCGATTTTCAAAATTATTTTTGTGTTCGATAGAGATTATTTCAAGGATTCCATACAAATGTGGTTAAAAAGGGAGTTGCGCTGACCCCACATTGTGGAATACGGGCAGTTTGTAAGAAAGAAAGGTTTCTAATGAGTTCTTCAACCGCACTTTTCTAAACATATTACCCGTGGTTTCAAACCCGGATAATAATACTTTAATGCTTACAAAGAAGCAATCAATTATCGTATAATGGAATCGACATAAGGACACAAAGGTGGTCCTTGTGGGAGATCAAACAAGATGTACTAACGGGCCTCAGAACAAATAAAAGGCCTCCTAACTTGATTTTTCGCGAATTCTTTGATTAAAACGATGCTGCGATGCTTAAATTTTATTCACGTGAGAATTTCGTTTGTTGGATTGAAATAATGTGGTATTTTTTACCGTTTTTATTTGTTTTTGGATAACTTACATCTAACATGATGCTATAATAATACATGTAGAAGAAAAACTGGCCAAGTGTATACTGCATATCTGACGCAGTACAGGGTTCTTGGTTTGAAACGAGTTCGTGGTTTAGTAAATTCTCAATGTTTTTGAATGACCCATCCAACGATACCCCAAATCGTAAGATAACCGAGAACAAAATGTCATACCCCACTTTAAAGATTTTTACAATATTTTATTTTACCGTTTTTTCAGCGTCAATGATGCTAAATACAGTTTTCTAGTAGAAATAGTTTCTGATTCAAACCGCGGATAGACAGACGGGCATAGCGAACTTTAGCGTATTTAACTATCACTTTATAGGACGGAAATAAACTCGGCGAACCATGGTAAATTCTACTCTTTTGGGGACAAAACCTCTCTTCGTAAATGAAGAACACTGTCGCATTTACATTTGCTGTGATTTCTATGCTGACTGCCTCCGTGGCGTGGTGGTATTTCGGTACGACTACGGTTCTGAGGTCTCGGGTTCGATCTCCGGATCGGCTCGCCCCCTATCACATCTGGGATGGAACTAAGCTCGGCGAAATGTGGGTGTTCTAGTTCGCTAGTGCGCCTCTGCCTACCCCTTCGAGGATACCGGCGTGAGCTTAGGTTATGTGTTATGTTATGTGATTTCTAAGCTTCCATATCCGAAAATAACGTACACAAACAAGCTAAATAAACAAACAAAGGGGACAACAGTCGTTGAACCGATTGCTCTGTGTTTAATCAAACGTCCGCACTACGGTATAATCCAGTTATATCCAATACAGCTCCATTGATCCTCTGGGGATCTTGTAATCACTAACGTGTGTTCTAAGATTTGTGTGGAGTAAATATATAGTTGTCGCTTTAGTCTAAGAAGTGAATGAATCGGGAGGTCCTGGATTCGATTCCCAAGTCAGTCCGACGTAAAGTGGCAGCTTGCTGTCGCGTTTCGTTCGGTGAGTGAGATTTCCGGTGGCTCATTTTCCCCCTCCCTTTCCCAATCCCTTTTCCCTCCCATTTCATTCCCTCCTTTTAGGTTGGCAACGCACCCATGATTCTTTTTGTGTCATGTGTGTCTATGGGCGGTGGAGATCACTTACCATCAGGTGACCCATCTGTTCGTAGGCCAATCTCTGATATAAAAAAAAAAAATTGCAGCTAGATCTTCCAAAAGAGGTTGACGTCAGACATGCACACGGTTGTAAAAACTAAGCGAAATCCTTTCTGCAATATTTTAAAACCGTGT
The DNA here is from genome assembly GCA_036417725.1 of Clanis bilineata. Lineage (NCBI taxonomy): Eukaryota > Metazoa > Arthropoda > Insecta > Lepidoptera > Sphingidae > Clanis > Clanis bilineata. The sequence goes on from CM071159.1 coordinate 1,017,001, forward strand.
TGCAGGCCATTAGGTAAAAAAACGACTTGAATGGTACAAGAAAGTTACTACACTTAAAGATTGTTCTAATAAAGAACGTTCTAGAACAAAATTAAAAAGAACAATAAAAATTCGAAGGACTAAGCTCACAGAATGATCTCAAAGTAAATCACATGCATTCAATTCGTAAACTGTTGACTAACATCAATTCCGCATGCAAGTAACCCAATGTACAAATTACCGTAACAACATGCCTACAGTGTTATTTAGGGTGCTAAGATACGTAAAGGTCGTTCACTTGTGTTGAACCTGGTGGGCGAAGATAAATTAGTTTAGCACAAGACTGATGTAATTGAACTGCCGGTGTGATCGCATTGTTTTACATTAAGTACTGTTTATTGTAAACTGAAAGTTTTGTAGAATAGTTGAGGCATCACTATAATGTTCATAATTATAATATTAAAAAGATGAAGAGTGTGTTTGTTTGAACGCGCTAATTTCAAGAACTACTAGTTCGAATTGAAAATTCGTTTAGTGTTGGATAGCCCATTTATCGAAAAAGGCTATAGGCTATATAACGTCACGCTATGACCAATAGGAGTGCAGCATGAATGAAAAATGTTGCAAAAACGGAGAAAATGTATTCCTTTTGACTTTTGAGAGCTTTCTTTGCGTGCGCTGCGTAAATGGTTAAAGTTACGCATATATGACGCAGACGAAGTTGCCAGGTTAGATAGTATCAGCTATATCAGCTAGTTATCTTGTTTTACGTTTCCATAAACTCTGCCCCTGCGATATTATTAAAGATATCTTTATTTATTTCTGCCTGGCATTATCCCGGCCTGCTGCCAGGGTCTGCCTTCCTACTTAAATGCTTCGACTTCGCCTGGTCTTGAACATCCGCAGTGAGACCATTCGCTCTCATATCATCCTTCAAAACGAAACGAAAACGACAGTCACAGAAACGAATAATTTATGGATGTATCAAACAATTATATATGGATAAATAATTTGTATTGGTGCGCAGACCCTTAATCTCTTGACAACCAACTACCTAGCTACAAAATGTAGGCTGTCAAATTAATTAATTTACTTTTCCATCAGGTGTCCAGTACATCAGAGACTGTCCAGCCGAGCCTCGTATCCCTGTCTACATGGTGGTCGGTGGTGCAGCGGGCGGCGCTGGGATCTGCTGGCTGCTGTGGGCACAGCTGGCCAGCAGGACATCCAACTCCTCGGCCACCGTGCCAGAGAAGGTCCTCGCGTATACGCTCACTATATTCCTCATGGGCTGGTAAGTGACTTCGTGAAATATCTTCATTGTAAAAAGTAATAGTTAAGTTTAATGGACTCGTTCGCAGCATGGTTTAATGGGAAACTTGCCCAAAAATTGTAACGAAAAATTGTGTTGATAAATCAATAAAACCATGAAATGTGCTATGATGAAATTTGTAGTATAAAATAATTTATATTTTATAAAATATTCTACTTCTTAATTACGTATAATGGAACGTAATTGGGTTCTTGACTAATGTTTTTTTTTTGTTGATTTTATATGAATTTTAGGTCGTCTAAAATATAGAACAGCGGCCTGAGCAGGAAAATTTCTGACAACCGTAAATGTATTCGAACTCGATGCGCGTCTATGAAATTTGTATGAAATATTAACCAAACGTCATCAGTGCGCAGCGAACTCGAATACATTTACATTTACATTAGATTTTCGTGCTCGGGCTACTGTAGCCTAAGCATGAAAAACTAATGTAAATGTAAACTTGCTGCGCACTGATGACATTTGATTAATATTTCATACAAATTTCATAAACGCGCATCGAGCACGAATACATTTAAGGTTGTCAGAAATTTTCCTGCTCGGGCTGCAGAAAGAAATAATGAAATATTCTCATATAAAAATAAAAAGAGTTCGTAAAAATAGATAAATTCGATAAAACCTTTTCAGTAACAGCTCTATCGTAATTATATGAACATAAACTGTAGTAATTTATCAAAGAAACATTAATGGCGTTCTTTGTTCATGTACAGACTTGTCGGAATGATTCATGTGCAAGTGACTACAGATTTGCATTTTTAAATTGCTTTATTTCGCGGACTGCCTCGGTGGCGTGGTTGTATTTCGGTACGACTACCATTCTGGGTTCGTTTCCCGGGTCGGGCAAAGTGATATTGGATTTTTCCATATCAGCTCGGAATCTGGAAATTGTGCCCGATATGGCGATAGGCTCGCCCCCTATCACATCTGGGACGGAACTAAGCTCGGCGAAATGTGGGTGTTCTAGTTCCCTAGGGCGCCTCTGCCTACCCTTTCGGGGATACAGGCGTGTGCTTATGTTTATGTAACAATATATACTAAACATAAAATATTAAGAAATCCAATTGTAAACTAAATAAATCTTAAAAATGTACGTAAAATATGAAACCTTGGTGATATTATAATTATTGTAATTCTAAATTTGAATATGCATCTGACGAGTGCGTATCACATTAACTCATTGTACAATTAAAAATATTGGTACATACTCGTATTATAAAATTAATATATATATATATAAAAATTAAACCCGTTTTCCATTGTCACGGCATCACGCGTGAACGGCTGGACCGATTTCGTTAATTCTTTTTTTAGAATATTCCTCGAAGTACGAGGATGGTTCTTACGGAGAGAAAAAATTTAAAAATTGCCTAAAAAGTCTAAAAACAACACTTTTCTATACTCCCATACAATCGATTCGTAATAATACTTAAAAGTCAATTTGAACTTTAATACCATACGATAAAGTTCAAATTTTAGTGGAGAGGTTCCGGGAAGGCAAAACAATTGAGTGTCGTTAGTATCTACTGGTTCGATTTGAAAAATTCTTTTTGTGTTGGATAGCCCAATTATCGACGGTGGCTATAGGCTATAACATCACGCTATGACCAATAGGAGCGGAGCAGAAATGAAAAATGTTTAAAGCCGGGGAAGTTGGTATCTCAGAAACTACTGGTTCGAATAGAAAAATTATTTTTGTGTTGGATAGCCCATTTATCGAGGATGGCTAGAAGCTATATAACATCACGCTATGACCAATAGGAGCGGAGCAGAAATGAAAAATGTTTTAAAGCGGGGAAGTTGATATCTCGGAAACTACTGGTTCAATGTGAAAAATTATTTTAGTGTTGACCGACGGGTTGAATGATGGGGTGACTAAGGGATACCTGACGGGGTGACTGATGGGGTGACTGACGGGGTGACAGACGGGGTGACAGACGGGTGACATGCGGGGTGACAGACGGGTGACAGCCGGGGTGACAGATGGGTGACAGGCTGGGTGACAGATGGGGTGACAGGCGGGGTGACCGACTGGGTGACAGACGGATGACAGGCGGGGTGACAGACGGGTGACAGCCGGGGTGACAGATGGGTGACAGGCTGGGTGACAAATGGGGTGACAGGCGGGGTGACCGACGGGGTGACAGACGGATGACAGGCGGGGTGACAGACGGGTAACAGACGGGTTGACAGACGGGGTGATAGACGGGTAACAGACGGGGTGACAGACGGGGTGACAGATCGGGTGACAGACGGATGACAGGCGGGGTGACAGACGGGTAACAGACGGGTTGGCAGACGGGGTGACAGACGGGGTGACAGACGGGGTGACAGATGGGTGACAGGCGGGGTGACAGACGGGGTGACAGACGGGGTGACAGACAGGGTGACAGACGGGGTGACAGGCAGGGTGACAGACAGGGTGACTGATGGGGTGACAAACGGGTGACAGCCGGGGTGACAGATGGGTGACAGGCTGGGTGACAAATGGGGTGACAGGCGGGGTGACCGACGGGGTGACAGACGGATGACAGGCGGGGTGACAGACGGGTAACAGACGGGTTGACAGACGGGGTGACAGACGGGTAACAGACGGGTTGACAGACGGGGTGACAGATCGGGTGACAGACGGATGACAGGCGGGGTGACAGACGGGTAACAGACGGGTTGACAGACGGGGTGACAGACGGGGTGACAGATGGGGTGACAGATGGGTGACAGGCGGGGTGACAGACGGGGTGACAGACGGGGTGACAGACAGGGTGACAGACGGGTTACAGACGGGGTGACAGACGGGTGACAGGCTGGGTGACAGGCGGGGTGACAGACGGGTGACAATCGGGCGACAGATGGGGTGGCCGACTGGGTGACAGACGGGTTGACAGACGGGGTGACAAACGAGGTGACAGGCGGGGTGACAGACGGGGTGATTGACGGAACCGCACCGAAGTCACGTACTATCTCTCGAAGTTTAGCAAAACATATCATTACCTTTTTAGAATTATTGTGCTATAGGTGCCTACGACTCACTCTTTCAACCCTCTCTCTCATACGCAGACGAAGTTGCGCGGGTCAGCTAGTTTATAATAAACATTAAACAGTCGCCTCGGTCTAGTGCCAGCAGACAGAAAATATGGGCTGTGGACCGGGAGGTCATGGGTTCGATTCCCAAGTCGGGGAAAGCGAATTTTCTAATTTAGTTTGCCCGGGACTGGATCCCCCAGAAGGGGTTGACGTTAGGCAGGCAGCCGGTCGTAAAAACTTAGCCAAATCCTTTCTGCAACATGCTTGAAAAAGTGTGTTGCACTGACCCCACATTAAGGTGAGATAAGGGCAGGGGGGTTACCACCACCTCTTATAGCAGTATTATTATCATCTTACTTGTACCGATTCCCATACAAAACAAACGGAGAACGATTATAATAATACTGCTATAAGAGGTGGTGGTAACCCTGCAGGTAGAAAGAAATAATAAAAATTCAAAGTATCCACCTTACATCTTGTTCAATATTGTTTCGTATATTAATTAACACAACTTAATAATGTACTGTACAAAAAGTCACATTTGTAACTAAGTCGCATAGTCCACACAGCTATTAATTTATCGAAGATAGAAAGAAGAAATAAACCGCTCAAACACTCCAACTCCAATATAACTTACTTCGGAACTCCCAACGACTTGCCTCAGGAACACATTTTTCAATTTCCCGCAAAACTTACTTTACTTCAGGATATGACTCATACAAATATGTCTACGTAGATATAATGATATATTTACATGAGGTACATTTAGCCCAAGATTTCATTAGTGTTTAGTACGTAGATATAATGATATATTTACATGAGGTGCATTTAGCCCAAGATTTCGTTAGTGTCTTCTAATAAAGTCTTCTAATGAAATCTTGGGCTAAATGCACCTCATGTAAATATATCATTATATCTACGTAGACATATGTGTATGAGTACTATTATTAGAGTTACTGTATGTATAATATTAGAGTTACTATTTACGCTTTTTCTATTTCTACAAAGTAAGATGAGCTGACAAACTACCTGATGGTGAGTAGTAAATCGCCCATGAACATTGCTGCTACCGACTTGACCATATTATTACGAATATTGCATAAAAAACGAATATAATTGGCTACTTGATCTTTCCGGTAGTCCAAATCCCTTTTCCACTTCTCAATTACTATTCCTTTCTTTTAAAATTGGCAGTAATAGTGGTTCATCATCATCAGCCACAGGACGTTCACTTCTGGCTGTGGCTTCCCCCAAATATTTCTAGATCGACGTTACACGACGTTACGACGTTATAGCAACCGATAATTCAATATGAAAACACACTTAACATAAACAAATAATAAATAAATAAATAAACACCCAACAGTCACACACCTAGCCCTCACCCCACACTAGGTATAAGCTGTATCGTGGGTGTCAGAAACTATGAGAGACTTTCGGTCTCACAACACCCAGACTTGAAACAAATATCTGTGGGCCACACAAACATTTGTCTCAATGCGGGAATCGAACCCGCGGCCTCTCGCTTCACAGCCGGCTACTCGCCCGCTACGCCACGGAGGCTGTCACATAGAAAAGTCAGAGGTGTATGCTCTTTTTTGAGGTTGTCTCGAACCTTCGACACTCGTCTCGGCAGTCCGTACCATCCCCAAGTGAACTATCCCTGCATTTCTGGTTAAAAATAAATATAAATATTAGTATTCGTGTTCAGTAAAGTATTAAAAGTGCATTAAGATTGAATTGAGCATACTGATTGTCAAGACGGTCAGCTGTACACAGTTCATCGCTCCATCATATTACATTATTTATGCTAATGCATCGGTATAAAAACCTCGTTAGAAAATCTCCAAGATTGAAGATTTTCATTCTATAGGGAGCAACAATAAATCTTTAGAGTGGACAGCTAAATCATATGAATGTAAAGATATAAAAGATTTATAAATCAATCTCTTGGATCAAGGTTCGCACTTAGGATTATCTATTGAATTCTATTGTGTTTAAATAAAATATTGTGAAGGACTGAATTGAATAAAACATGCTATACTAACAAATTTCTTTAGGGTTTTTATTGATTATTATAAAAGGTTGATACACGTATAGTTCATTTTAAACTTTTATCGCGGTTATTTTCTTCTTCTTCTTTTAAAAATAATGGCTTCCACGCATATGCGGTGATTTAGCCAATGTCAAGGTAAATAGAGCAATTATGTTTTCACAATGACCATGAGACCCAGATGTGGATGATCTCAAGGCCCTGCTGGGATTATGGCGGTAATTCCTTCCAGTCCAGTGCCCCTCAGATGACCTTCCCTCGGCGAATCGACCGAACAAAGCCAACCAACGCACCAAGCAAATCTCATCGAAGATCACCGGTTAAAAATTGTCCACATTATACTGTCCATCTTCACTGAAGTTTGATGCATTAAACCACAACACTTAAAACCAACAAACACAGCTCTAGAGAATAATATGATATAATTTTAACAAGCGACGCCCACCCTGTCAGACTTCCCGTCAAAATCCCGCGGTTATTTTGAAAGATAATGGTTGTAGCATAAATATGGATATATATTTAGATAGTGTAATGAAAAGCTGTCGTAGCTGTCATCTTTTTTTACTCGACTACGACAAAACCAAAAGAAAGAGTTATGATTTCAGCAGTCTATGTATTTACATACGTATATCCACCATAGCTCCTAAACTTCTTGTCCGATTTTGATAAATAGGTAAAGGTATCAATTGAATCCGGGTGGATTGTAATAACGAATCGATTGACACCCTAAGGATGATATCTACCTCTATAGAACGAACTTCGACTAAGTCAGAGTAGAGTTCGTTTCTTTGACTTAGACTTAGTCGAAATTCGCTCTATAGATCTCAGCCTAAGTAACCCTAACATAAAACATAACACCCTACTTAGCCTATATTTTTAACCCACCTCAAAATGTAGAGGTTTGGCTCTTAAACTTATGGGTTAATAATATAATATAATGGTTATATAACCTGTACTATATAATAAGCATGAAACATTGTAACAACTGCTGATAAACCAATAAAATAAAATAAAATGGGTTTATGTGCTGTATGCTTGTTTATGTGATAGCTCAGTTGGGAATGGTACGGACTACTGAGACGAGTGTCGAAGGTTCGAGACTAACCACAAAGAGAGCATTCCCCCTCCATTTTTTAGTTTCTTTTCCCTCCCCTTCCATTCCCTCCTTTTGGGTTGACAACGCCCCCATGATTATTTTGTCTTGGGTGTCTATGGGCGGTGGAGATCACCATCAGGGGACTCATCTGCTCGTTTACCAGTCTCTGCAATAAAAAGAACCCAGGTCCTCGCGATCCACAGCCCATATAACCTGCCACTGCCAGGCGACTGGTATAATTCAAATTTATTGAAGGTTCGCGTGTGGCAACTACTGGACCCTGGGCATCATGTGGCCGGACTTCGCCCCGACTCTGTTCGAGCCCAACCAGTGGTGCCACCGAACGCTGTACGTGTTCGCGCTGACGCAGCTCGGCGTCGTGTGGGGCGTGCTGGCGTTGCTCATGCTGCTGTTGATGGCGCTTGTGGTTTGCCAGGTACAATATGCGGTTCTTAGCTCTTCTGGATAATTTTATGAATACGGCAAATGTGTGCCGATGTGTGTATACCCCAATGTGGGTGTGTTGCGCCGAGGAACACACATTTTTTTGTCGCCTTCTTGGTCTAGTGACAGCATGTATGGGCTGTCGACTGGGAGGCCCTGAGTTCGATTCCCAGGTCGGGCAAAGCAACTTTCTGATTTTATTTGCCCGAGACTAAATCCCTCATAGAGGTTTGACGTCAGGCAGGTGGCCGGTCGTAAAAACTAAGCCAAATCCTCTCTGCAACATGCTCGAAAAAGTGTATCGCGCTGACCCCAAATTAAGGTGGGATAAGGGCAGGTAGAAAAAAAAATGCAGAAAAAGGTTTGATTGCCACGATGACGTAGTTGTATTGTGTTGCAGTACGACTATCGTCCTGAGACCCTCTCGGGTTCGATCCCTGGGTCGGGTAAGGTGATATTGGGTTTTCTACTCAGAACCAGCCCGGAGTCTGGAAGTTGTGCCCGATATGACGGTAGGCTCGCCCCCTCACATCTAGGACTGAAATGAGCTCGCCGAAATGTGGGTGTTCTAGCCCGTTAGTTCTTCTCTACCTATCCCTTTAATAATAATAATAAATACACCCAGCAGTCACACACATAGTACTGACCCCACGTCCACACTAAGATCGAATCTTGTGTCGTGGGTATCAGGAACTACGAGGGACTTTCGGTCCCACAACACCCAGATCCGAAACAAATATCTGTGGGCTACACAGACATTTGTCTCGCTAATCGAACCCGAGACCTTAAGTTTCACTCGCTCGCTGTGCCACGGAGGTTGTACCTTTGAGGTGCTTATGTTATGTAACACAGGTGTTCGGCTGTGGCTGGCTGGGCCCCCCTCGATACAAGTAGCAACGGCGGAGCGTCGTGCTCGAGCTGTGGCACAGGAACATCAACAACACCATGGACGTCGCCGGTGCCCTCCTCCCCTTCACACACGTAGTCAGACCGGAGCTGACAGTCCACGTACAAGAGGTCCTCACCCAAGCAGAGCGGGATACCGACCACAAGATCAAGATCCCACAAATCAACGAGCCTAGCGACAGAGATGATGAGAGAAGCCCTGTAAGTCCGACTATACTTGATAACAGAGGTAGTTTGAAAGGGAATGAAGTTGTCAAAGCGAGGAAGGGCAACCCGGCCTGATGGTTGATGTTTGTGATGCCACCGCACGGCAAAAAGCACGTACACTTTGAAACTAATGATAAGATTTACTATTTCTAAACGTATTAGTGTTATTTTAAATGAATTTAATAGCGATATAACTGTTATTTAAAAAAAAACAAGGCCAAATATCTGGTGAATAATTTTGACATTACATTTGACAACTGATATTCAATAACCTTTATTGTATTTCGCCATAATCATAAAAAAATGGGTATTTCATAAAAAATCCTATTTCTAAAAAAATTATAACTTTTTGCCATACATTGAGGGGGTTAAATTTATAGCATTTTTGCCCTTCTATCTCATCCTGGCCGGAACGCATTGAATTACCAATAAACCTGTATAAAACATCTGTCCTAGAAACAAAATTATTCCTAATAAAAGTTATCCGAGTATTGAACACTCGGCTCTAAAACAATGAAATCCAAAAATATATCTTTATTTTTCACTACCAAACTTAGGCCAACTTCTTTTGCTCTTCAATAACATATATCTACCTCTACATTGTGCTCATTGGGAGGTATAAACAACCTTTTTTTTTTTTTTTTTTTGTCGCAGGGAAAAGTGTTTTACCACTGCCGCCGCGCCCGGGGGGGTGGACGCGGCGGGTATGTCGGGTTCGCCGGCCTTACGACCCAGCGCCGTGATGCCCGGGAGAGATGGTCGACATCCGGGCGACGCTGGGCCGCGTCCCTAACAAATGCCCTACACCGGCAATACCGACTAAAAACCCCGCGGTGGCCTACTTCGGCGCATGAGTGGGGCGGCCCCGGGGTATCCTGAGATAGCCTCGGATTGCTACCGGAACCGCCCCTGCGCGGTGCCGCCTTGCGGCCCGTCTCCGATTTGGGGGGGCTCAGAAGCCCCCGCCGCCGAAGGACGCCCTCGGCGTCTACGGCAGCACGAGGCCGACCGTCCGTGCTGCCGTCCGTCCCGGGGTCGCAAGTACAATAGTACTATAAAGGGCGCACAGCCCCCCGCTGCACGCCCGCGACCCCGGAAGGCCCCTATTAGTCGCCTCTTACGACAGGCAGGGGTTACCGTGGTGGAATTCTCCAAACGCCCCCATTCCACAGGGCGGGAGACGCCGGTCAGTCGTCCACCCGGCGCCTCCTACGTCTCCTTTGGCGGCGGGCGGGATCGCTCTGCTCACGATCCCGCTCGGCGCTCTCCTTCTGCGAGATGGCGCGCTCGCAGAAGGAGACCATCGCACGCCATGACCTCCGGCTGCCGACCATGGCGGACACCACGGCCGGCAGCGAGAGGTCTCCTCCGACGACTGCTATGAGAGCGCTGCGCTCCTCCACCCAGGCTGGGCACTCCTCTAGAGTGTGTTGGGCCGTGTCCTCGCGGCAGTTGCCACAATGGTGGCACACGGCGGACGCCTCTTTTCCGGCTATACGACACAGGTACGAGCCGAAACACCCGTGGCCCGTCAGCACCTGTGTCAGCCGGAATGTAGGCGCACCGTGGCGCCTGTCTAGCCACTCTCTAAGGACAGGTCGCACTGCCGCGACGGTCCTCAAGCCCGAACTCGGGCTCTCCAGCCTGGCATGCCACTCCTCCACGGCGGCTCTGCGGAACCTGGCCGCAATCTCCCTCGGGGCAAGCCTCTCCCGATTCCGGGACGCCCCCTCCCGCCAGCGGAACGCTGACGAGAGGGACCGGGCGTCCAAGTCCCAAGGGAGAGTGCTGGCCAACACGCAGGGGTATAAACAACCTGCCCTCTTACTTGACACACGATTCGATTGTGATTTCGATTTGGTTTCATTTATTGACTTAAACTTCCACAGAAATCGACTTTTAAAGTGCGCTACTGTTGCATAATATTCGAGAACTTGTCATTTGGTAATTTTTAAAGTGGCTTTGCACTTTTTAAATCGATTTAGGCGGAATTTTAAGTCAATAAATGAAACCGAATCGAATTCAAGTTCGAATCGAGCGTCAAGAGTCACCCCCCTGCGGGCTTAGCCAAGTGGTTTATGTCCTAGTCGAATAGAATAGTACATGTATGAAAATGACATAAGTGTACGCCGCAAATAGCGTACACTTATGTCATTCTCATACATTAATTCTATTCGACTAGCGCATAAGCCACTTGGCTAAGCCCGCTGGTGATGCCAAGTTTTGATACTGCAATGCGTATATCTATATGTTTTTTGAAATTTTATTATATTTGAAATTAAAAACACAAATCTACTAAACGTTATTAAATTCATTTAATCAAATATAGTCGTAGTATTTAGTGTGGATTTTATAGTGCTAAATAATTCATATAACTATATTTGTGTAAGGTTCAGAAATAACTAAAGTTCCTGAGTAAATTTCGTCTGAATCGCGTGGTTTTAGGTTGTATAAATATTTATTATTTACATATTATTATCAGTATTACATATTAGCTTCTTAAAATATGTTTTTAATTTAGCTTGTAATATCCTAATCTATTGATAAATAATAATACAGTTTATGTACAACGAATATTAATATTTAAAGTATTTATGTAAATAAAAATAAATTATCACTAAAAGTAAGTTTCTAACAATAATCAAAAATATTAATTTATTGTTAACGAACTAACTGGTCGCCTCTTTGGTTTAGTGGCAGCATGGGCTGTGTGTGGACCGGGAGGTCCTGGGTTTGATTCCCGGGTCGGGAAAAGAGAATTTTCTAATTTAATTTTCCCGGGACTGGATCCTCCACAGGAGGTTGACGTCAGGCAGGCAGCCGGTCGTAAAAACTAAGCCAAATCCTTTCTGTAATATGCTTGAAAAATTCGCCGAGTCCTCATTAAGGTGGGATAAGGGCAGGTAGAAAAAAAGAAAAAAGTTAATGAACTGGGTCTTTAGATAAAGATTTTTTATTTGTTATTTGCGTCAGTGCAGCGTAGCGTTTCTTTTTGCACATTTCAATTTGTTTTCTTTTCTAAAATAATATAATTTATTGATTTTTATAATCTAATTATAATTTAACTAATAAACAGAGTCCAAAATTAACGGGAAATTATAATATATTCAGTTAGCTATTTTCTCAGAATAGATTATCTAACCAATTATGTACATAATCTTGAATAGTGTGTGTTTTGATATGGGTATACAGTTTTGTGTGCACACTCATGGATAATCTCCAAATATTATTTGTAATAAATGTTGTCGGATTTAATATAATTATTGTGGGATTTTGAATTGGATCTCGATATGGTTTATTCTCGATATGAAAAAAATATGTATTTGTTTCATCTTAAGAGTATTAAAATAACTACGAATAAAAATATTTTTTATATACAATAAAGGTATTAAAATATTGCACCCATTTTAAAAAATATAATTTAAAAAAGACGCACTCAGTTCCGTCCTTTTAACTCATTCAGGTGCAAATGAAAGTATTGGAGTTTTATGTGGTAGACTCCTACCGCTGTTTACTAGATCAATTGCCATCAAGTGACCCATCTGCTTATCGTTATTGCTTAGCATTATCATTATTATAAATCTGGTGTTAAAAATATGGGAACATCCATGTCGAGATTTGATTCAAACAAATCACGTTAAACTGCATGGATACAGGCTTTAATAGAAATCAGTGAATTAAATATTTTTATAAAAATGGAAATCACTAAGAAATGTAACGTGTATTTTGGTGTGCTTTTTAGATACCGTGTTTACTACGCTATGAATTTAATATATAATATAGTATAGTATCACTAGCATTTCAAAGAAATCGTAGTTTTTAAACGAAGTATTTAAAAAAATCGTAAAATATAATACGTAGGATTAATATATTTAAAATTGATGTACTTTATATAAATTTCAACAATAACACTATAGATATTTACTCATATGTTATTGAACGAAATAATCTGAATAATTTTATCCCAAAATATTTCCATGCGTCGATACAACTATTATGATTATTTATTTGTTATGAAAATTAAATTTCGAGTCTTTATTTTATTGCATTATACGCATACATTTCTATTTTAAAAGTTGTTTTTAAAATTATTGATGCCTATTATAAATGTGTAGGTATAAAAATATTATTAAGTAGCTAACTATAGCATCAGTAGAAAGCTTATTTTATAATTATTTTGTAAAATATGCGACACACGTCCTTGCGTGAACAATCGTCCTGATATTAGACCAATTTATAAGGGAAAAGCTTTTTATAATTAAAATCAACAACAGTATTATATATAGAGATTGAAATGTAATATTATGCATATAATATTTTTTTTAAAGTCATGATATTTTTTTTCACTTTGTAATAATGTAATAAGTACACTATATTATGAGTGCAAAATTGTTCTTGAGAATGAACGTAAATTGCTATATTAATAATTATTTATTGTTTATTAATTTGGACTGTCAACAGGAGAGGCAAAGTTCTATAACTATAATAAATTTTATAATACGCATAATAAATGATAAATATTATCTTTCGCTGTTATATTAAATATTATTTACTCTAAAACTTTGCTTCTCAACAAAATATACAATTGGATTAATGATCCTGAATTTAGTTCAATATTTATAAATTACGAAATTATTTGAAAAATAATTAAGTTAGTACAGCAAAACAAATATTTAACCAACAGAGAAGTTATTTTATAAAGGTGCTGCTTTTATTGTCTTAATGTAAATACATAAATAGCAAATTAATGTTTAGAAATATTTACGGAATCAGCAATGCGTATAGAATTGAATTACATAATATAAGTAGCTGTTTAAATATATTATAAAATAACGTAGTATATTTACATATAATAATATCTAATATTTTTTTGATATATCGAAATTCTAAAGGTATACGAAATATTTTCTTTTTTTATATTAATGCCATATCATCACAATTGGGACCTAAATATTTGAAACTTATACGTATTTATATAAAATAATGTTAATTCAGGAAATATAATCATGACGTCATCAAATTGGGCATTGGGCAAAAATTTCGTCTCACCTTTAGAATTTACATTTTCATTGTAGAATGGACGCTTAAAAGATTTGTAACTTCATCATCATGAACCACAGGCCGTCCACTGCTGGACATAAGCCTCGCCGAAAGATTTCCAGATTGACCTAATTTGTAACATATGAGTCATTAATTGTGTGAAGCGAGAGGCCGTGGGTTCGATTTCCGCATTGAGACAAAAGTTTGTGTGGCCCACAGATATTTGTTTCAAGTCTGGGTGTTGTGAGACCGAATGTCTCTCATAGTTTCTGATACCCACGACACAGGTTATACCTAGTGTGGGGTCAGGACTAGGTGTGTGACTGTTGGGTGTATTTATTTATTTATTATTTAATTATGAGACTACCCCAACCACACATGAATCATGGAGTCATAACTCATGATTCTTACACCCGAGCACTCAACAGTCTTACAAATAATACTAACCGCATACTAAGATACGAAGTCTTATGTCGTGGGTATCAGGAACTACGAAGGACTTTCGGTCTCACAACAGCCAGACCCGAAACAATGCTAAATGATATCCACCGCCTGTAAACATCCAGATTCATGAATGCGTTGACAACTATGCAAGGGAATAAGGATTTGAAAAAGGAGGGAAACCTTATACAGAATGTTTCATAAAGTTGGTATCAATAATAACTACACTTAAAGAGAGGATGGCTAGCAATCTAACGGTTAAGTTTAAAATTTCGTAAGGTTCATAGTTTTTGAATAATGAAAACTTGAATTTGTAAAGACATTTTTTTCTGGATTATTGGGTCAGCTGTAGTACATTTGCAAACCTCCTATGAGGTAATTAGTTTTTTAATATACACAAAGCCATTTATATAAATAGCGACGATTAACAGGTCGCATTCCGATTTTAAAATCCGCATGCTTAATAACTGATAAAAAAAATCAAGTTAAATTTTTAGTTTTTAACTTTACCTACACTTTAAATCGTTCTCCCTGTAAGTGGAATTCTTATTGGTAACTTTATGAAACACCCCGTAGTTAGACATGGTACTTAAGTCTAAATATTCTGCCACTACACTAATGCGATGAAGAATAAAAATATATACATTATTCAAATTAGGTTACAAATATTTAACTTAGATTTGAACTATGTAACTTACATACTGGATATGGGATCATAGAATATGTATATTAAATATATCTTATAAGTAAAATTAAATACACGTAGCATATCTTTGCATATCTATTAGTCATAATTAAATACATTATCATCTATCATCACAATTTTCTGATCTATTGGTATATTTTATAATTTTTCAGATTTCTTGTTTTTAATTTGTCTTGGACATGTCCGTAAATAAAAAGATGGACGGAGCGCTAGAAACATTGAAAGTGAAGCAAGGTTTTCGTCCCATTTGATCTATCGACACATAATGGCAGCGACTGAGCGCGTTATGACTGTTAAATTGTGCGTAGGGCACTTTTGTACAGGCTCGTTTATGTGCATGGCTTTTCTCTGGCGTCCGTTTATCTATAGACGAGATGGTATCCTTTTTTTTACATCCGTGGCTTTGGAATATGGTTTTCTTTGAGATATTATAATTCAATCGAGCCAACTTATTGACTCTGTAGGCAAAATTGTCTATAGAAACATTATTTTATAATTTCAAAATCACTCATAGGTATGTAGGTACACAAGATAAAACTTTTAAAGTTTAAAGAAAACGCGATAATTAAAAGCTTGGACCGTTTCTGTTTTATTTAGTCCAAGCTAACGGGGGATTAATCGATTAGAAACTTTGCAGACCACGTTCCAGATTAGCTGGGTAATGTTAATAGTTATACCGTTCATTTATGTTTTAGATTAGCTACTTGTTTTGTGGTGCATTGTGGTGAGATCCTATTAATTTGAAGATTAGATTTAGTCCCAATTATCCAAATACGAATTACTTTAATCTAATTACTTTGCATTACATGATGTATTTTTTTCTTTATTTAAGGGCTTTATCACTCATGCAATTATGTCATATGTCATAGTCATATTTTGCTTTGCTAATGGTTTGCCTTCTAAGGCAAAAAAAAAATGATTAAAATATACTTATCCAGTTATTTCAATATATTTATTTTTTATAAATTTTTGTTTATTTTATATACATTTTATAAAACCACATCATCTTTATAATCTATTTTAGAATTAATGTTGTACCATTATACTCCTAAATATCAACATCTCAATTTATTTGTACATATCTTCACATGTTTATATATTAAGTAAAATACTTTAGAAAACAATATACAATTAAAATTGATATAATCATTAGTATATTTAATTTTTAAACCCATACAACGAGATGTAGGAACATTAATTGTAAATATATTTTTCTTAAAATGTTGATGTTAGGTGTGCAAAGAATTCTTTAATTACTTTTTACATTAGAGATATTCCACGTCATAAGATTATTAACCCGTTATGTAAAATAAATAGGCAATTAGGCATTGCATACATTACATTGATGTTAATGATTCTTTGAAATAAAACTGACTCAAAAGCAAAACGTGTCAAATATATGTATATCTATCGAAGTTTGAGTCATTTTAGTAACCATCAATATATATTCACTTAAAATTGAATCATTATTCTTGATTTTTGTTTAGAATTAGCTGTTGTGTATATTCAAATTCGACGTCAAAAATGACTGAGGAAAGAGTAATAATTGTGTTAAAAAACTAATGGATTTTTTGGAATTTATTGAATTCCATTAGTTTTTTAACATAATTATATTTAATATATATCTTTCCCAAATCAATAAAGATTTGCGAAAGACATACATTTGGCACAAACTAATAATATATAATAGGTATATCCCAATATATCCCTCTGAGTTATATTTGTTATGTTATTATTTGCGAAGAGTTTGTTTTATTGTTAGGGGCCAAGTTTAACATCCATAAGTCATTATTAGCACAGACGAAATCAAAGTTAAATATGATAGCATATTTACTTAAGTTTCCAAATCTCTGAGGGGTCTGGCCTTCTTAGTCCCTATTTATTCGTTTGTTTTTGTTTCTTATTGAGCCACGAACTAGTAAGTGTAAGGACGTTACTAAAACAAGTCGTTGTAGTTTATTTTGAGATTTTATTCCAATTTCGTTTATTTTTAAGCCTCAAAAATATCAGGTGACCCATCTGCTCGTTTTCCAGTCTCTGCTGTAAAAAAAAGATTCAATATGGGTAAAAATATTATTATATATTCAATAAATTCCAATATGTTCTAAAAAGTGGTAATTTATATCATTTACATTTCAAAGATATACATATCTTAAAATAATGTCATAATTTCATTTGAGAAGAATTAACGCCGAAAGAAATTCAGGAGTTATCGCCTCTTAAAGTCCAAGATATGCAATTAAATCAACACATCAATCAAAATAACTTATGAATGTAATGCCCAATCAATTAAAACCACTAATCAATCAACCAGCGAACTAATAAAACCTGTACAAAATAATCTGGTGTTGAAAGGAATATTTGATACCAAATACTAAAATTTTAGGCGGAGTAGGTACGCTATTACGTGATGGATTGTAGCTTTACAGGCCTTTAATTAAAACTCATTTTCAAAACATAATTCGCTGAGCATTTTTAGTAATAATAAAATATTGTTATGTGAAATATTTCTTAATAACTTTTGTCAGTAGATATATTTTAATTAAAATTATTATATTGTATAAATCGCATAAACTTGTATTAAATGATAATATAAGAGTTTTATATTTTCGCATAAATAGGCGGAACACAAATGAAGAAATGTCACTCAAACTGACATTGTAGAAGTCATAAAATGTTTGTCGTAAGAACGTATTGTAATTTTCAATGTACTAATTATGAGTGCGTGAAATGATTTTAATTTAATTACAATATGAAATAATTCAATGCGAAATAGAATTAGGTTGGAATAAATGTTTTTTTCGATTAATTTTAAAATGTGTCCTTATTTATGAAATCAAAATTTAAAAATTATTATTTTATATTTAATTCTTTAACCAGATTAAACTTTTCATAGCTTGTATTTATGTTAAAGTTATAACTTATGAGTTGATTATGTTAGAAAAATAAATAATCTTTTTCACTTTATGCTGAATTCTTTAATATCTAACATCGTAAAAGCTTTCGTTTTGCATACTTATAAATATATTTTAAGTAATATGTACTTATCATTAGTTATTAGGGGCTGAAATGTAACTACTGGCACCTCTATAAGGGCTGCTATATTAGAAAGTAGAGTAAGTATTGTAGAGTTAGAGCGCTTCAACTCAAATACTCTACTTATACATAAATATTGTAAACAATGTATTATCCATATTAATTGTGATGTATAGTATAAATAAATGTGATTTATAATAATAACTTGTATGATTTGACATCCCTTTCTTCTACCTGCCCTTATCCCACTTTAAAGTGGGGTCGGCGTAACATACTTTTTCAAGCATGTTGCAGAGAGGTTTTGGCTTAGTTTTTACGACTGGCCGCTTGCCTGACGTCAACCCCGTATGAGGGATCCCGGGTAAATTAAATAAGAAAATTTACTTTGCCCCACCTGGGAATCGAACCCAGCCCATACATGTTGCCAATAGACCAGCGATGCGCTATATGATTTGACATCCCTAATGATACTAATATGAATAATCACAAGCTAAAAACTTAAAGAAGTGACTTGAAACTTTATGCGATTGTGATCTCTGATGTTTTCATTGTGAATTATCGCTTGCTATAACGTTGAAGGAAAACATTGTAAGGAAACTCGCCCCGCATACCCGCGAATTTATCCACAAGAATTTCGAATGTATGAGAAGTCTACCAACCACACCTTATCCACATTTTAACATTTCCAAATCCTACAAGCTTCCTATTTTATTTTCCCGTCAATTCCTGCTAGCATTCCTGCCATATCCCGTTCGTTCCCTTTCCTACAAATCACAACCTTTTATGTAAGCCGCATCCTTGTTATTGTGTCCATACCTGTCTGCTTGTTTTCTAAATTGAAAGTGTTGTAACATGTTGTATTATATAAATGTATTTAGACCTTGTTGTGACCTGTCATAAGTGCATTTGATATGCCTACGTGACCAATGAACATTTTTATTTATTTATTTAAATATTATAATGATTTAATTAATTGAATCGAGTCAGCTGTATATTCATGATTTGCTTGAAGCAAACATAACATAAGCTCACGCATGTATCTCCGAAGGGGTAGGCAGAGGCGCACTAGCGAACTAGAACACTCACATTTCACCGAGCTTAATTTCGTCGCAGATGTGATAAGGGGCGAGCCAGTCACCATATCGAGCACAAATTACTCCGAGCTGATACTGAAAAATCCAATATCACTGTGCTCGACCCGGGAATCGAACCCGAGATCTCAGGACGATAGTACGCACACGCAATACCATCACGCAACCGAGATATCCTGACTCAAACTGAACAGAAAACCCAATATCATTTAGGATCGAACCCGAGACCAAGTATCCATACCCCAATACACCTACTACACCGCGACAGATATTAATTTATCTCAGCATCACAGACAAATATCTAGGTAAACAAGGAAACGCGAGCAATCCATCACAGTAACTAAGTTCCATTGTTATTGTTTACCCATGTTGGCACTAACTCCTCAAGATAAATACACCCCCCGCACGCCTCCCCTCCCAAGGGTGTAGGGGATTTGAGGTCAAACGACTGAATAAGTTAGTCTCTGTTTACATGCAGTTTATTGAAGGTGCAAAGCTAAAGGTAGTGGTAAAGTTTGAGTGGTAGAGCCACGCTGTAGACAGTCACGTTTACAGCATGAATAGGGCGGCTCGACCGGTTTGATACCACCGTTTCACAGAAAACCGACGAAAAATTGCAGCTCGCTATCGCGTTTCGTTCGGTGAGTAAGATTTCCGGTGTCTCAATTTGCCCCACCCTTTCCCAATCCCTTTTCCCTCCCCTTCCGCTTTTCTGTGAGACAGTGGTCTACAGCATCGACCACTCAAAAATGTTATGCGAATACAATGAAAATAGTTTATTAATCATAACACTCTTTTTTGTCTTTATCGTATTCGGGCTAAAAGCAGAGTTCCACAGAAAACAAAATCCAAAAATAACGTGTGCAACCGTGTATTTTTTTCC
The DNA here is from genome assembly GCA_036417725.1 of Clanis bilineata. Lineage (NCBI taxonomy): Eukaryota > Metazoa > Arthropoda > Insecta > Lepidoptera > Sphingidae > Clanis > Clanis bilineata. Next base: position 1,037,237 of record CM071159.1, read on the forward strand.
CGGCGTTATTGCCATAACTGCTGTTATCTATAGACAGTCTATTTGAGGATTATAAGTACATAACATAACATAAGCTTACGCCTGTATCCCCGAAGGGGTAGGCAGAGGCGTACTAGCGAACTAATACACCCACATTTCGCCGAGCTTAATTCTGTCCCAGATGTGATAGGGGGCGAGCCTATCGCCATATCGGACACAAATTCCAGACTCCGGCCTGATATGGAAAAATCCAATATCACTTTGCCCGACCCGGGGATCGAACCCGCGACCTCAGGACGGTAGTCGTACCGAAACACAACCACGCCACCGAGGCAGTCATATTATAAGTAAACATGAATTATCTCATTGCATGTATATTCTTCAGTCGGTAATTACCTTTGAATCTGACCCATATACGTCGACGCGGACTTGAGTTCAAACGCCGATTCACTTTGACCCAAATTTTAATTATCTGCCAAATCCACTGCACTTTCCTGAACGTATAAAGGTTAAACTAACCATGTTTGAAATAATTGAGGCGAAACACGTGAAGGATTTTAACCCCCAAACACTACCTTAAGTTGTGTCATTTAAAAACCGCCTTATTTGTCAAAATTGTATGGCGAAGAATAATCTAAGAAGCCGTTAAAGTTGAGTAGCGTTCCAGTTTTTCGGCGCAACGAATCCTGTCTGCGATCAGTCCATATATATTTTGAAGGTACAATTCCACTAACAAGCACTGAACCTGGTGGACTAAGAGCTAATCTGTTTATTAGTAGAGGGTTCTGTGAATCGATAGGTCCGAATCCCAGCCCGCCTATCATGCGCACCACGAGATATTTCGATAATCAACAGTCAATATGTTGTCTAGGTGTTGTCTACCATATTGTATGAAAATAAACGAGGACGCATGTTAGTGTCCGTCGACAAATAGAGAAAACCGGTTATAACAGGACAAAAAGCGTAGACAAAATGTTCCCGTGGCACGCATGCTAGGCGGGCAGGACAAGACATACAAGGCATTTTTTATCGATTTTACTAATACAATCAACATTATACACCAGATAATATAGACGTTAGAAAAATATTACAAAAATGATCATTCGACGAAGATATTGTATAAAATTAAACACACAAACAAACAAATAATCTTCTTGGAAGAAGGTTAAGAACTTTAGGTTCAAGTAAAAGTAATCTATTTAAAACAATCCCAGAACGTGTTTACAGATCGTCAATATTTCAGTGGAATCAGATAATATTCAGAGATTAGATGGAAATCTTCCAAATGAACTCGTAATTTTCAGAGGTTTAAAACATTTTTACAGTTGACACAGACTATAAAGACGGACATTGAGTGGATTAAAATTTTATTTGAAGAATGTCTTAATTTACTTTAATAGTTAGGCTTTGTTTATATGAAATGCTGTATCCAATTTAAGAAGGCCTTTATTGCTGAGACATTTTTGCCTTGGTTGTCATGAAAAAATATTTTTTCTTTAGTCTGTTTACACATAGCTCATTTTAGAGTGGTATGCCAAGATAGTCGTAGATTTGAAATTACTAGCTTCTAAAGTTTGTACTCATGACTTATGTAAGCTTATTATGTATCTTATTTATTTTAATTGCGCATCATCGCTTTTATATCGGTGAAGGAAAACATCGTGAGGAAAACTGAAGAATTTCTAAGTTTTCGATGAAGAGTTTCTACAAACCGACGTTAGACCAGAGAGCTCGAGAGAGCTAGTTCGCATAAGCGCCGTCATCACGCATAGCGCTAGTGCGTGCGCTTTATACCTTGCTGAATACATAAATGAAAACAACAGTTGTTTTCACAAATGAAACCTTAGAGAATCGACCTGCAGCGTGGTGGACTAAACTTCTAAAGGCCTAACCTCTCTCATTAGAAGTGAAGGCCTTACCCAGAAGCGAGACAGGAACAGGGCTGATGTTATATACATACATACAAAATAATATTAGTTTAAATGTTTTATATTGTCAATTGTCATTGATATATATTTTGACTCTTGCCGCCTTCGTGCCTTACAGTATATACCCTAGAGGAATTTGACGTTAGGCAGGCCGGAAAAGCTAATCCGAATCCTTTCTGCAACAATGTCGAAAATATTTGTTGCGCCAACTCCACATTGGAGCGGAAAAACAGAGAAGTAGAAGACTATATGACACTTACAAAACTATTTTTAGTTTAGTCAGAAACAACAGAGCACTTCCTATTGTCTTGTTACCAGCTACCCTTTAGATTCTCCTTTTAAGTGTCTCATTCATGCTAAGCGTAGCGTGGGATGTGCTAATTGAATTATCATCCCACGCTATAGCTTGTCTTTAAATATCACGCTATAATATTACGGCATTTACGATTTGATAATGAATTGTTATTTATATTGCCATTTCACGTTATTTAAAAAGTTTCATAATGACTTTTTATTTATATTGCCTTCACTTTTATTAAAACGTTTGAAATATCTTCAATATGACATTAAATTTTATCTCATCTTTGTTGGATTTTAACGGGAAGTCTGAGGGTGGGCGTCGCTTGTTTATTATTTCATATTGGTCTCTAGAATTGTGTTTGTTATTTTAAAGTAATGAGGTTTTATGCACCAAATTACAACGAAGATGAACAGTATATTATGGAAAGTTTTAACCGGTTCTATCTTTGATTTTGATTATTTAACTTGACATTAGCCAAAGCTATTTAAAAAAGAAGAATGTGAATCACTTGGTGTTGATCTCCTCTACTAACAGACACCCATAATACCAATGGTATCATTGGTACGTTTCCAACGATAACGAAATGGAATGGGTATGGATATGCGAGCGCCTTATAAAGTGAAACTGGGTGACTTCTGGCATAGTCACGATAACAAAAGTCACTCGTGCCCGCTAGCTCTAAACAACGCACCAGTAAAATTCACTACATAAGATGAATCACTGAGCTCCTTAAGTTGCAATCTAGTAAAAATGTGGGCAATTCTCTTTACAATTGGTATGAACACGAACAATGAATATACGTAGTTACCTGGAGAAGTAATTTTCCAAACAATCACACAGAGTGCTTCGGGGTTAGTGATGTTCGGCGTTTTCGAGTTTGGAGGACGAAATGTGATTCGGCCGGAGGACGAAAAGATTATAGTTAGTTTTAGTGTAGGGCAGGAGATCACGAATCAAATGAATATCATACCTGCTCAAACAACAGTTCCTGAATGACTATGGATGACAATAAATAGAAAAGCCTTAGAAACCGCTGGATGACGACAAGTGACCGCATTCTTCAGTAACGAATTATTGATCATAAAGAGGGAGTTTTGAGTAAATAATACCATATACTTTTTAACGCCTCAAGTTATGCAATAGTAGCACTTATTACGAGAATGGTACGGTCCTGGATTCTAACCGCAGGTCATGTCTGACTTTATCCACGTCGCATGCTTAATGTCAACACTCTCTGAGGGATTCAGTCCAATGTAATTCGTTTTAAAACTCAACACAAAGTATTGATCTACCTCCGATCCAACGAGGAGATCTCTCAATAAACAAAGCGACGGTCCCTACGTATATAAAGACAAGTTAAAATGTCATATTTTTTATTGCATATATGGCTTTAGATAGATCCATACACTCATAACTATATAGATATATTTTTTAATTATTTTGTATTCTAAAAATTCTAATTTAAATACTAATCGAACAATATAACAAGTATGATAATTCTTAAACTTATAAAAGAACTTCATTTCGTTCTCCTGAAAACCTCAGTTTTTGACATGTCGCTTTGTACGTAGGGACCGTCGAAAGTAGGATGTCCTGTCGCCCTAGCAAGAATATTTTTGACAGATTCGATTAGGCTGTGACAAACATTCCTGCTCGGGCCGATGTCAAATATTCTATTTAATTCTTATTTAAAAAAATATCACCACTGCGTTGAAAAAATTCTATCTTCGGTATAAGCGCGGCCGAAAATCACCACATCACTAGAGAGTGTCGGAAACGTGAAATGGAAGCGTTTAGTCAAAGTAGTATTGCAAGTTTAAAACGAACCTCCGAAACTGAGTATTGCTCGGTAACTCACACTGATTTATTGTTCTCCTAGCTTTTTGCACGCGGCTTTGCTTGCTTGCAAGATATAAAAATAACTCAATTTTTTCATTTTTCATCGTGGTTGTATTTGGCTACAATTACTACCCTGAGGTCTCGGGTTCGATTCCCAGGCAAAGTGATATTGGATTTTTTTATATCAGCCTGGAGTCTGGAATTTGTACACGATATGGCAATAGGGTCGCCACCTACTACATACGTTTGGGACGGAACTACACCCGGCGAAATATCGGTGTTCTAATTCGCTAGTGCACCTCTGTCTACTCCTTCGAGGATACAGGTGTGCGTCTGTGTATAAATTAACGTAGGCTTAAAATGAAACGTTTAAACATTTTCGCCTGATTCTGAGTGACTACTCAATATCAAGCGAAATATGTCTGGGATTGAACCCGAGACCGCAGAATGGTAATCGTACCGCGCACGCAATACAACGCACGAGGTACCGAGGCAGGCAGTAATTTGTCATTATTTATAAAGCTATTGTGGTTATTTCAAACGTGGGCGTGTTCATGACGTCGGTGCTCCCCTAAGTCCTTGCTCAAAGTGATTAAATCTCAAGATGGTTTCGTTATTTTTAGATAATATCTAAAAATATTGTCGATGGGAAGGTGCTTATTATAAATAAATAAATAATAATAAATACATCCAACACTAGGTATAACCTGTATCGTGGGTGTCAGAGACTATGAGAGACGCACGGTCTCACAACACCCAGACATGAATATCGGTGGGCCACACAAACATTTGTCTCAATGCGGGAATCGAACCCGCGGCCTCTCACTCCACAGCCGGCTACTCGCCCGCTGCGCAACGGAGGCTGTCATTTCCAATTATTTTAAAATTGATTTCATAGACAAGACAAGCAGAAAGTAGGGACAGCCAAGCCGCTGCCTACCATAAATGGAAAGGAATGGGGATTGGAAAGGATATTTTTTGGATATAATTTTGGTTGATTAGTCGCCACCTTGGTCTAGTAACAGAATAATTAAGGGGTGGGGACTGAGAGGGCCTGGGTTCGATTCCGAGGGCGGGAAAAGCGAATTTTCTGATTTGATTTGCCCGGGACTGGACCCCACAGAGTGGGTTCACGACAGCCAGGCAGGTGGTCGTAAAAACTAAGCCAATTTTTATATGTTATTAATATCTGCAATATGCTTAAAAAGTGTGTTGCGCCGACCCCACTTTAAGGTGGGATAAGGGCAGGTAAAAAAAAAAATTTTGGTTTATTTAAAACCCACTAAGGGCTGTGATACCAGAATGAGTAGCCTTTCACCAAGATGTGTACCATGATAGGATATGGGGTAACCTTATTGCTATATCAGAAATACATTCTAAGTACCCGGCTAAGCCTGAGAAGAAGAATAGTTTTCCCGACCCGAGGATCGAAACCGAGACGTCAACACGTACTATTCGAGGCAAATACATGAAGTGACATCAATAAATTCAGTAAACAAATAAATAAATAATGATTTATTTCTCACCAATTTTGAATGGAAGTAAAAACTATTTAGTCTATTACTATTGACAGGGTATCTTAATGCGGTCAACTGTGGCCCTAGTTATCTAGTTAACTTCTATCTACCCCTTAGGGATAAGGTCGTGAATATGTATCACAAAGTCACGAACGTCTCACACACCGGTGGAATCCTGACGTATATTGAAATTCGTCCAAATTAAACGAATTCTCGGAAGGTTTCGAACTCCTACATACAAGGTTTATTACAGCTTCTTGCGAGACATGTTTAATCATATCTACATCTATTGAGTCTTCAAGAGATTTTTATTAACGTACCTAATTACCTTTTTTTTAGCAGAGGAAGGCAAACGAGCATATAGGTCACTTGATGGTAAGTGATCTCCACCGTCCATAGCCACACAAAACACAAAAATAATCAATACGTTGTCAACCTAAAAGGAGGAAAAAAAGGTGGGAGGTTATTAGGCTACCGGAAATCGCACTCACCGATCGTAACGCGACAGCAAGCTGCCACTTTACACCGGTTTTCTGTGAGATAGTGGTATCAAACTGGTCGAGGCGGCCCATTCGTGCTATAGACGTACGTCTACAGCGTGGTTCTGGCACTCAATACATGTCCTTCATCATCATCATCATCATCAGCCATAAGACGTCCACTGCTGAACATAGGCCTCCCCCAAAGATTTCCAGATCGATATGTCCTTATCCCTCTTTAATATGGGATTGATGCAACACACTTTTTCTAGCATGTTGCAGAACCGATTTGGTTTAGTTTTTACGACCGTTTGCCTGCCTCACCCGGGAATCGAACCCGAGACTTCAAGATAGTACCGAAATACGCCACGCCACCGAGGCAGTCATATTAATACCTATTTACATACAAAATAAATCGTTTAGGTCCCTTAGCTAACAACGTGTATTGTTATCTAACACAGCAAGAGTATTAAGCGATTTAAAAATAGTCTGGGACATGTCCAATATGGATTCTAACGCAGCAAGGCGATATAAAAATAGTCTGGGACATGTCCAATATGGATTCCAAGAAATATTTTACCCATACTAAAAGAAAAACAGTGCCCTTTCAATTTCAAACGTATACCTTAACTTTAAAGTAGATTTTCATTTGACAATAATAAATAGTTTTTTGGGAGGATTCACGAAAATGGCAATAGAGTGAACAATTACATATAACGATTCAGTAATTTGCTGAGCCTTCATTGACACTTCAGCAGGGTTACCACGACCTTTTATAGCAGTATTATTATAATCGTTCTTTGTTTATTTTGTATGGGAATCGGTACAAGTTAAATTATAATAATACTGCTATAAGAGGTGGTGGTAACCCCCCTGTTCTCATGTTAACGGTACTATCGGCTTAGGGCTTGTACCATCGAGACTATAGAAAGAGAAATTCTATAAAATAGGGGTCCCGACTCGCGGTATAATAAATTGTTAACCGGTCGCAGGCGGCACATATATAGCCTCCGTGGCGCAGCGGGCGAGTAGCCGGCTGTGAAGCGAGAGGCCGCGGGTTCGATCCCCGCACCGAGACAAATGTTTGTGTGGCCCACAGATATTTGTTTCGGGTCTGGGTGTTGTGAGACCGAAAGTCTCTCGTAGTTCCTGATATGGCATTTACAGTACATATCAGTCGCCTCCTTGGTCTAGTGGCAGCATGTATGGGCTATGGATCGGGAGGTCCTGGGTTTGATTCCCAGGTCGGGCAATGCGAGTTTTCTAATTTAATTTGCCCGGGACTAGATCCCTTATAGGGGGTTGACGTCAGGGAGGCGGCCGGTCGTAAAAACTAAACCAAATCCTCTCTGCAACATGCTTGAAAAAGTGTGTTGCGCCGACCCCACATTAAATGGTATAAAGGCAGGTAGAAAAAAATCAGTAAGTATAGTAAGATAGATTGACTGCATGAAGGTTGCTCCGGGAATCAAACGCAGGACCCGTAAAGGTCGGATTAGGGAACTCTGCGAAGCATGAAGGGTTTGCAGTGATACTCAGTGAATTAGTAAGGGTCTAACATAACGTTCGATTGCACAGATGTTGAAAGTAGTCATCGTAAAACGGGGTGAATAGGAATTCGTGGAAGAATAGACACGAGATTTTTATTTTATTTTAACTGGTTGACCCGGCGAACTTAGTGACTTACTTAACTTAACTTTAACAGCCTCCGTGGCGTTGCGGGCGAGCAGCCGGCTGTGAAGCGAGCGGATGCGGCTTCGATCCCCATACCGGGACAAATGTTTGTGTGGCCCATAGATATTTGTTTCGGGTCTGGGTGTTGTGAGACCGAAATTCTCTCGTAGTTCCTGATACCTACGACACAAGACTCCATCTTAATGTGGGGTCAGGACTATGTGATTGTAAGAAATAAAAAAATAAACTTATACAATTTAATAATACTTAAAAGCGAAGTTAACAAGTAAGGGCGACTTGCAGGGATTTCACTATAATCGCCATTTTATTAGTCCCCGACTTTGTCCTAAACTTGATTAAAATCAAATGTCATATTAGTTGTCCCGAATTCACTCGCAGCTCCGCACTAAACCACGATGAATCTTGTAATAAACCCCATTTTGGAATCATTTCAGTTTAACGTCTTGCACGTCGTCGATTTACCCCTTATCTGGATTAAAATAAACGACAAAGTTAAATCATCGGGGCCGCCGGTTTAAATGGCTAATCATGATTATTGAATGTCAAACAACATAACATTTTCATATTATTTCTTGTTGTTTTATGAAAATAATAATAATAATAACACTCAACAGTCACAAACATAGTCCTGACCCCACACTTGTGTCGTGGGTATCAGGAACTACGAGATACTTTCGGTCTCACAACACCCAGACTCGAAACAAATATCTGTAGGTCATACAAACATTTGTCTCGGTGCGGGGATCGAACCCGCGGCCTCTCGCTTATCGGATAGCCTTATCGGCTGTGTGGTCGTCTATCACATCTGGAACGGAACTAAGCTCGGCGAAATGTGGGTGTTCTAGTTCACTAGTGCGCCTCTGCTTACCCCTTCGGGGATACAGGCGTGAGCTTATATTATGTTTTCTACCATGTCCTATGCCTACCATGTCATGTGCCTACTCCGCGATGTTCTCCTATTTTTAGGAGATAGGGGGTTACCACCACCTCTTATAGCAGTCTTATTATAATCTTACTTGTACCGATTCCCATACAAAACAAACGAAGAACGATTATAATAATACTGCTATAAGAGGTGGTGTTAACCCTGCAGTTGTTTACGAGATGATAAATTCCGCTTGAGCTAACAAAGTGCAAAGTTACTCCTAGTTACTCCTTAACCCGTCAGAGGCGGCACATATATATGTTCCATAAGCGTATGGGCCACCGGAGGCCGAGCCGCCCGTGACTATTTAATAAATATAAATAACTAGCCTCATAGTATGTGTGTTCGTATTACATGTGAACATTTGGTGACTATTAACTTAAGAGAATCTATTGAAAAATCATATAAAACAAACTAGAATTCGTTTTATGCAAAATTTTTATGATAGATGTTTTGATACGGAACTTTAGATATGAATCTAATGGAACGTAAAGAATGAGTAGAAGTAATGAAATCGCGAATTAATAATCTACACTCGGATTTCTTAAATCGAACCAGAAATGTGTATGTGCAAGACAACTAATGGGACATTTGATTTAAATGACATTTAGGACTGAATCGTGTATTAATAAAACGGCGAATAGAGTAAGATGCAGTGTTGCAAAAGTGTAAAATTAAAACTCGTTAGATTTGGCATCTGAAAATCGGGAGATTTTTATACGGAATGAAACACAAGTAGTTTATGTTAATAATGCGTTAAGTTATTTAATTATAATCAGTAAGTTACATATAATCATTTATAGTTTGATATATTGTACATTGATTAATCATTTTCGTCTTCTTACCACCTCTTACTACTTATTTTCGTGAACATTTTCTCATATTTATTAAAATTGTAACAACATTGATTGTTGTTTTCTATACATCATTTTGTGTGCAGAAGATCTACCATTGACTTAGTGGAAAGTTTAATCCGTTATTTTAGTGCGAGCTCTTCGTAACTAAGTTTTAACCTTGGATACTGACGCCGTGCAACGTAGTGAGACAATAATGTCTCACTTGGAAAGCCTTCACGCCGCGGCCGTGTACTGTCGTTCTATGTGTTATATTTATATGACATGTGCATGCAATTCTATGAATGGACTATAATGAACGACTAAAGCAAGTATAAGTTATCCAATTTGGGAAACAACCCGAACGAAGTTATCTTCAGAGACATTTGACAGCCTCCGTAGCGCAGAGGGCGAGCAGCCGGCTATGAAGCGAGAGGCCGCGGGTTCGATCCCCGCACCGAGACAATTATTTGTATGACTCACAGATATTTGTTCCGGGTCTGGGTGTTGTGAGACCGAAAGTATCTCGTAGTTCCTGATACCCACGACACCAGACTCGATCTTAGTGTGGGGTTAGGACTATGTATGTGACAGTTGGGTGTTATTTATTTATTTTCCCTTGTATACTCACCAGACAATAATAAACTCTATTATAAGGTATTTTAGTACAATTTGCTTTAATATACCGCGAAGTTGAATGGCCGTATTTTATTGTATGTAGTATTGTCGTATAGGCCGTATTGTATTGTATTACAGGTTTCTTTTAGTTTTGCCGTATTAATAATATTATGTTCCATTTTTTATAAGAATATTATTTTACATTATTTGAAAATCCAAAAATTCGGCAGATAGGACTGCTACATCGGGACATCGTGAGCAATGACCAAAATCAGTAAATATCCCGATAAATCGGGAAATTTTGCAACGCGGGCAAGATGCCTACACTCTTCACTACTCCAAATTCATAAGTTCCGTTTCACAAAAAATATATAACCACAATCACAATTCCGCATAAAAAAATATTTTTTGCAATTTAAAATAAAATAAATCCCAACAATCACTCATTATTTACGTTCCGTAAATTTCATATTATTATCTATAGTGCCGTCTCGCAACATCTATCATCACAATTTCGCGTATAAAGAATTGTATTTTATTTTACATGATATTTCAATAGATTCTCTTGTGTCAATAGTTGGCAAATATTTAGTTTTAATTCAGTTTGAATACATGTAATATAAACACACATACGACGAGGCTGTATGTGGTTGCTTCCTTGGCCTAATTGATGAAAGGCATAATTGAAAAAAAATAATTAGTGTCAGTTGTCTGGATTACGACTTGTCAACTAGACATACGTATAATATTTCGCGATAAGGAATGGTCACTTTAGTTCGCGGCTCCTCAACGAACTAGTTCGTTCTTTCAGTTCACGTCTCGAACCAAAGAAAGGCTAAAAAAATATTATTTGCACGATTTTTACCGACTTTAAAAAAGGAGGAGGTTATTAATTAATCGACTTAAAAAAAGGAGGAGGTGAATTAACCGACTTAAAAAAAGGAGGTTAACAATTCGTTGGAATCTTTTTTTATGTATGTTACCGGATTAATTATTTTTTATTCTTTCATAATATGCTGCTGTTTTTTTTTACTTGTACATACTTGGGGAATAGTGACGGCGTCTAAGGGACAACCCTTACCAAACGAACCCAACGATGACGGTGGCCTACTTACACAGTAGGCCACCAACACCTTTAGGTTTAAGCCAACCTTATCTGCATGTGGTACACTTTTCTGAGTAACGGACTAGGTGCTGGCGAAACCTGGGTTCTTGCCTTGCAGGGTATGGAGGACAGACCAGGGACCAAATGTTTGCTATTAGATCGTTTTGCGAGGCATGCATGTTGAAAGAAAAGCTTCTGCATATCGCTTTCCTGGATCTGCAGAAGGCTTTTTACTTTGTGTCCCGACGGGTAGTCTGGTGGGCCCTAAGGTTCAAAGGGGTGCCAGAAGCTTATGTTGACGTTATCGAAGACATGTTCTTCCGATCAAAGTCTTTGATTCGGACTGCTTTTGGCGTCACCACACCCTTCCCGTTCACTATGGAGGTTCAGCAACCACCGTGGGTGTTCATGTACGCTGATGTCTAAGACAAACAGCGTCTAGGGGCCGCTTGAAAATGGTCGACTGAAAGGAAATGTGCTAAAGATCAAGTACATGAGTTGCGTAAACGTAGTATTTTATAAATGTTTTCAAATATTTTTTATCGAAGAACTACGTGACGAACGTGAACGTGAGACTAAAAAGTGCTGCGCACCGTATTTGAATATAGCTTAAAAAAGCACGATATTTCCCTAGTGGTTATTGACTACGTTACGAAAACAAGACCATCATTTGGCCAGTACTTCTGTGTATATGTACGATACGTGGTCTGTCAGCGTTATTTTAAGGAAATCCAGATGACCTCAAAAGCGCTGGCTGGACTTTTTAGAGAATGATATGAGAACCAATGGTCTTACTTTGGACGATACTCAAGACTTAGATTCTATCTAACTTATCAAACGAACTAAAGAACGAGAGATCTGGGAACTAGTTCGTTAATTTCTTCTGTGGGAGCTGTCCTCCGCACTGGTTCGTTCGCGAACTGTATAAATCTATTGTCAACAATGGTAATTTCTATAATAGAGGTATAATAAAATTTTATCAAGAAGTAACTTTGAAATTCGTTAACTTAAGTGAAATTTGTCATCTCGAAAACAACGCTCTCCTAGAAAATAGAATAACTAAAGTACTTTGTAATAGAAGAACATTGCGGAATGCGAGCGTGCACAAGAAAACAAGGTACTCGTTGATGGTGATGAACTAAGTGTGGAGTTGCACCAGTTACAAGGCGTTTGTGATGCGTGTGCCGAAACCTATCCTGCACCGAGGTGCGACGAGACATTGAGGAAAACTTTTGACTGCAGTGCCGGGTCGGGCGTGGTTGGTATACCACCGCTTCCAAGGACTAGTGCCACACGTGCGCACACAAATATCGTGCATAATAGTGAAGTGTTGTAATTATGTGGTTTTTCAAGAGATTATGTACATACAATGTTAGTTTGTAAGGTGTATGTATGGGTTATTGATAATTATATACTCTTCGTAAAAAAACTTGAGTTTTTATATATTTTACGAATTCATCATCCTTGTTTGATACCAAATCATGTTCAGTGTAAAAAACAAAGCCATTTTTATCATAGATTTTCATTAAACAACAAGAAATAATGTGAAAAGGTTATGTTTTTTGTGTTTAAATTCTTTGGTTGTTTGTCAATAAAATCAAGATTAGCGACTTTAAACCGGCGGCCATGCCCATTTAAGTTAAACGTTTATTTAAATCGAGATGAAGGGTAAAACCACGACGTGCAAGACGTTGAACTGAAATGATGCCAAAATGGAGTTTATTTTACGATTAAACGTCGTTTATCGCCTAGCTGCAAGTCACCCTAAGAAAATGACTTTTCATTTCATCTACATCGGCCGTGGCGTCTACTCCAAAGAGGAATAAAATTATTTTTGAATTATTGAAGTCAGTTTGTAATTGTTATTACATAACATAACATAACATAAGCTCACGCCTGTATCCCCGAAGGGGTAGGCAGAGGCGCACTAGCCAACTAGAACACCCACGTTTCGCCGAGTTTAGTTCCGTCCCAGATGTGATAGGGGGCGAGCCTATCGCCATATCGGGTTCCAGACTCCGGGCTGATATGAAAAAATCCACTATCACTTTGCCTGTCCCGTGAATCGAACCCCAGACCTCAGGACGGTAGTCGTACCGAAATAAAACCACGCTAACGACGCAGATCTCAATTGATTTCTATTTTTTTTTCTTTAATAACACTTGCCTGCTTGACTGCCTCGTTGGCGTGGTTGTATTTCGGTACGACTACTGTCTTGAGGTCTCGGGTTCGATTCCCGAGTCGGGCAAAGTGATAGTGGAGTTTTCCATATTAGCCCAGAGTCTGGAATTTGTGCCAGATATGGCGATAGGCTCGCCCCCTGTCACATCTCGGACGGAATTAAGGTTGGCGAAATGTGGGAGTTCTAGTTCGCTAATGCGCTTGTGCCTACCTTCGGGAATACAGGCGTGAGCTTATGTATGATCTATCAAGTCATGTTGCAAGCCCCCCCAGAGAACCGGAAGTAGACTGGCTGAACCTGGAACGCGAACACCACACACGGAGTGTACGTCACTACGGCAGGTTTTAACACCATGTGTATGGTGGGCGCCTTCTGGGCGGTGTATGTACGTAGCATAAAAAAACAAATTCCCTTCCATGTTTGGGTTGAGCCGACAAATTCCATATCATTCCATTCAATGAGCCAGCGTCGGACCACGCCGACTTTACCTTAACCCTCCGACTTCCGATCCAATCACTAATAACAAAAAGGGCCTGTGGGCGTAATCAGGTGAAATTCGCCAACTCAGTACCTAATAATATACATACGGGAGGATATTGCACACATGTTTAAATGTTTATTTTTTTTTCTACCTGCGCTTATCCCACCTGAATGTGGGGGCGGCGCAATACATTTCTTTCAGCATTTTGCGGAAGGATTCGGCTTAGTTTTTTACAACCGGCTGCCTGTAGCGTCAACCTTTTGGCTGGCAGAGGCCTCGAACTTCCAAGAGGGTTGACGTTAAGTGGACAATTGGTAGTAAAAACTAAGCCAAATTTTGTTCACATGCCTGGAAGAGTTTGGTGTGCTCCAAATTTGAATATGTTAAAGGCACATTTGTATATTTACCGAAGAATGTTCATACACTTAAGGCGGCCTTATGTCGTTTAAGCCCGCCTTATTTGTCAAAATTGTATGGCGAAAATGAATTTAAGAAGCCGTTAAAGTTGAGTAGCGTTTGACCATTCGGGCGTTAGAGTGGTAGAGCCATGCTGTACACAGTTACGTCTTCAGCACAAATGGGCCGGCTCGACCGGTTTGGTACCACTGGCTCACAAAAAACCGACGTAAAGTGGCAGCTTGCTGTCGCGTTTCGTTCGGTGAGTAAGATTTCCGGTTGCCCGTTTCTCCCTTTCCCAATCCCTATTCCATTCCCTCCTTTTAGGCTTGCAGCGCACCTATGATTATTTGTGTCTTTGGTGTCTATGGGCGGTGGAGATCACTTACCATCAGGTAACCCATCTGCTCGTTTACCACACTCTGCTATAAAAAAAGGTTACTACTCCAACTCTGCACTGGAAAAAAACTAATAGAAAAGTAACAGAGATGAGCACGTCACTCACCCGTATATTTCCGAAATTCGTATACGAAACTCGACGTATATCAGTGGGCTGCACCACGACCCCGGCCGAGGGTCAGGTACACGATTAATTTGCATATTTTTCACACAGCTTCATTTTAATTTTGGACGGTTTAATTAGGGATTCTGAGAGACGACGGATTTACTATGGCACACTGATACGGGCTTTTCACTCGGTATACAAGTGAATTAAATTGTGTAATTAATATCCGTCAGGGTTTGGCGGTAAATGAAAAATAAGTATAGGAGCAACGGCCTTTCAAAGATATCTGATGCCCAAGCAGGAATAATTTTTATAATCGAATTCGAATCGTGCGCCTCATTCTCATTCATTCTTATCAAATATACATACACAAGCTTGTTAAGGTACACGTCAATCAAACATCACGAGTTAGCTCAGACTGATTTAATCAGTTCTTTAATCCTACCCACATTATACTGATAATGAATATAAAAAATTACCTACAAGCTCACGCTTGTATCAGAGTAGACAGAGGTGACCTAGCGAACTAGAACACCCACATTTCGCCGAGCTTTTTATCCGTTCCAGACATGATAAGGGACGAATCTATCCCCATATCGGGCACAAATTCCAGACTCCGGACACGTTTGGTTGATATCTAGTTTAATTAAAAGGGACATTAAAATAATCACAATTAAAATACTTAACGTACCAACTTCAAATCCGATCGTGACGAAATTTATATAGGTCCTTGAAATAAGCTCTATCGAACATAAATAACTTGAAAGTCGGTCCACATTTGATGATTATATCGCGTAACATACATAATTTTTTATGTATGTTACGCAAACGTGTGGCACTCGGGGACTGCCGCGGTAAAGCTATTGCATAGCATCCAAAATCAATACACCTATATACTTTCTCACAAATAGCTGATTACGTATTCGTCCGATTTCGGAGCAGCTCGTCTCGATTCGTGCGAGCTTCGTAGAGTCGTACCATGAAGTAAATACAAAGAGCTGGTGCCCTAACGCCGAAACTCTAAGCACGCATGAGTCACCAGATTGCGGGGCGAAGAGGGGGATAACGCATGCGCAGTAACGCCGATACAACCAATGCCACCTAGAGGCGAATTGCTGAACTAAAGAAATAAGCGTGATATTTCAAAAAAGTCATTAAAAGTTCTGCTATTCATCGATAGATAGAAAAACTAAAAAGTATCCACCGCTGTGCCGGTCGGGTGTTAAGTTATTTTCGTTACAGAATTTCTGGATTCGGTCTCCACGCTCAGGCCCGCGATAGAAGCTATGCAATAGCTTAAAAATAAAACAAGATATACAAACGAATTGAGGACCTTCTCGTTTTTGAAGTCCGTCGATAAAACCGTTCGTTTAAGGCAGCTACAAATAAATTACAATTACATAAGATTAGTTGAATTCACGCCTACAAACCACTTAAATATTGTACTATAACGCGATACAATCATAAAAATAACATAATTATGACCAAGAAACGTACAATTATACCGTGGCAGTGTTTATTACTTCAAAAGTTTCTCGTCACGAAAACGAATTGGATTTTTGTTAAGGAAATGAAATGAGGTCAAGTTTTGAATGGTTCATAAATAATCTTATGTAGTTATTTTTAGTAGTAGCGATAGCTCAGTTGGGAATAGTATGGAGTGCCGAGACGAGTTTCAAAGCAACCCCAAAATCGAGCGTACACCTCTGACTTTTCTATGTTAAGTGTGTTTCCTTTGTGAATTATCGCTTGCTATTAACTATCGTCTGACTGCCTCGGTGGCGTGGTGGTATTTCGGTACGACTACGGTTCTGAGGTATCGGGTTCGATCCCCGGGTCGGGCAAAGTGATATTAGATTTTTCCATATCAGCCCGGAGTCTGGAATTTGTGCCCGATATGGCGATAGGCTCGCCCCCTATCACATCTGGGACGGAACTAAGCTCGGCGAAATGTGGGTGTTCTAGTTCGCTAGTGCGCCTCTGCCTACCCCTTCGGGGATACTGGCGTGAGCTTATGTTATGTTATGTTATTAACTATCGTAAAAACTTAACCGAATCCTTTGTGGAACATGCTTGAAAAAATGTGGTTCCCTGACCCCATGTAAGAGTAAGGGAGTGCGGAAAGAAATTTGGATCTCACTCACCGAACGAAACGAGACAGCAAACTGCCACTTTACGTCGGTTTTCTGTGAGACAGTGGTATCAAACCGGTCGAGTCGGCCCATTCGTGCTGTAGACTTAACTCTGTCTACAGCGTGGCTCTACCACTCAACAATAATTACAACAAAATTATATAACACAGTTCTACCTTTTTAAATTCAACTAAAAATGTCGCATGCACACAATTTTTGTTTTATTTGCTAATAGTTTAGCAAGCAAAGGCAGGCGCAGTCAGCCGGCGGGCGCACTTCCGCACGCTATCTGCTTCCTGTCGCACCGGGTTCAATGGCTTTTGCATTGCGCTTCTGTGCTGAAAAATTACAGCTTTCAGTCCGATTGAGCGTGTACAATATTAATAATTAATGGAACGACATAATTTTCGCATTACAGTCTGTGATCCAGAAGTCCTGGGTTCGAGAGGGGGGATTTTCCAGGCACGTTTTGCCCGGGACTCGCCCTCAGAAAAAGGTTGAGGTCGTTCCGGCAGCCGGTCATAAAGAGTAAAGCCAAATCCTTTCTGCGAAATACATGAAAAAGTGGTATAAGAGTAGATAAAAAGAAAGAAAGAAATAAACATCATTTTCCACAGCATGTCCCTACCACTCTTATTATCAAAACCTTAATAATTTTCTTCATCAACATGTTATACCCTAGATGCACAGTTCTTTGCAAATATCGTCCTAAAAAGTGGTCTCAGAAATCAAACAAAGAAAACGATCACAAGTTGTAATTAAATCAACACAAATATAACCCTATAGCACGTGTTATAAAGTAGGTTTTTAAACGAAATGAGCAAGCGTTCTTTAATTTGGATTTTAAAAATTTAGAATTCTATCGACGTCCGACTGTAGGCAAAACGAGTGCTTAAGCACTTCTTTGCTGTCCCATTTTCCGAGCGTCAACTGTACATCTAGGTAAATAATATATCGATGATTTTCTTTATAAATTCATAGACCTAATCAGTATTGTCAAGATAAAATAATTAACATCTGAATGAAAATGAATCTCTATAAGAGGTGAAGGCGTCAGAAGTTCCCTCATACGTCATAGTTGTAAACTAATATCCCGAGAGAGTATGGAGCTATGTTAGTAACTTAATATAATAGTAGAAGATGCATTAGTAGTGCTTAGAAATCTGAGAATGCTGTGTATAGACTCGACTTCGTAGCGCTGGTATTTGTTTTAGTGATGTTGCAGTTACTGAAACACTCAACAAAACACCTACACAAAACATGGTTTCGTTACACATTGTCTATGATCGATGATAATAATAATAAATACACCCAACAGTCACACTATTCCTGACCTCACACTAAGTATAACCTGTATCGTGGGTGTCAGAGACTATGAGAGACTTTCGGTCTCACTACACCCAGACTTGAAACAAATATCTGTGGGCCACACAAATATTTGTCTCAATGCGGGAATCGAACTCGCGGCCTCTCGCTTCACAGCTGGCTACTCGCCCGCTGCGCCCCGAAGGCTGTCATTATTCTACAAGCAGGAGACAATGAAAAAATGTTGTGTACGTGTTTTTGTTACGAGAAAAACATGCGCAGGAAACGCGGTGTTACGCAAAAATGTAGACCATTTTACAAAATTATTTTTGTGTTCAATAGAGCTTATCCCAGGGTGGTTCCATATAAATGTCAAGACCCGATAGTCTTGAGTGGTAGAGCCACGCTGTAGACAGTTACGTGTACATCACGAATGGGCCGGCTCAACCAGTTTGATACCACTGTCTCACAAAAAACAGGTGTAAAGTGGCAGCTCGCTTTCGTGTTTCGTTCGGTAAGTGAGATTTTCGGTGGCCCAATTCCCCCATCCCTTTCCCAATCCCCATTTCCCTCCTTTTAGGTTGGCAACGCACCCATGATTCTTTTTGTGTCTGATGTTTATGGGCGGTGGAGATCACTTACCATTAGGTGATCCATCTACTCGTTTGCCAGTATCTGCTATAAAAAAGTGTTTTTATTTATTTTGCAGTTATATGCCTACACGTCTAATTCCAAAGGTGTAGGCAGAGGTGAAACAGGGCACTAGAGTAGGTACCCACGTTTCGTCTTGATTTCATATGGGAGACTGGCCTATTACAACACTGATCAATTTAAGTACAAATTCCAAACAGTCTTATAAACTTCATACATACATACATAACCTCACGCCTATATTCCCGAAGGCACGCAGAGACGCACTAGCGAAATAGAACACCCACATTTCGCCGACCCTACTTTGGTTAGTTTAAACTTCATGATTATTTGAATTCAAAATCAAAATATTCTACCTGAAATTTAAACACGCACCTTACGTTTCTCATCCTAACTAGTGACGTAAACCTTTTATCAAATCACATGTAACAAAAGGCGTGACCTCCAAAAAACGACAAGAGATTCAAAGTCAATCCGAGGGTCCTGTCCCTCAAATAAAGACCCATTCAATCTTCAACCGTCCTTAGGGTCACTCCGTCTCCATTCAGCAAAGAGGTCGAATAATGAAGGCTCCTGATATTATTTGTTCCCTTCGTAGTGATGCGATATTTCCTGAATTTAGGGCACCTGATGTTAAGGAGCGTTTATACTGCCCTTTGTTTTGTCCGTGAGTTGACTCCCTCGATGCCTCAGTGGCGTGGCGGTATTGCACTTGGTACCACTATAAAGTAGTCCTGAGCTCACGCGTTCGATCCCCGGATCGGGCAAAGTCTTTCTTTCTTTCTACCTGCCCTGATCCCACATTGTTTGTCTTTAGGACATTAGGTATATTTATTATATTTTTATTGTAAACAGACCGACCGATCGACCAATTTGGAAAGTGTATGCCATAAATTGTATAAAAATAATCATATAATGACTAAGCTTATTGTTTGTGATATATATAGATATAAGGATTTTTGTTAGTATGGGTTTTTGCATCCTACAATGCCATTTCACCTTTTAATCATTCTTTTGGTAATTACACCTCCAGTGGTATTGAGGATGCGTGAATCCATATAAATATGATTATCAATTGTATTGACAATTTGTAAATCAAATTTTTTAAAAAAGGAAAATAGACAAAAGAAAATAAAAAAGAAATGGTGACAATTGATGATGAAAAAAATAAGCCCGGAGTTTCTTTCTGCCTTTCTTCTTCGGGTCGTCATCATTCGGGTAGGTAGCTAGAGAAAGGCTGGTAGGTTAGCTAGGATAGGGCCTCACGCACCAATCCCAACTGCTTCCAGTATTTCCAGTCAATCCCCTGCCACCATTCCTGCCATATGCCATTCCCATACAATCCATTCCCTTACACTCTATTCCTATTTCCCCTTATCACCCTATCTCAGCCATCCCATCGTTATTATGTCCATACTTGCCTGCCTGTTGTCTAATTCAAATATATAATGTAAATTATATTAATCCTAATTTAAAAATTTACTTGTGTTGACTTGTCATAAGTGCTTTTTTACATGCCTACGTGATCAATAAAGATTTTTTTTTTTATGTATGTGTGGTAAAAGGCGTTACTGAAATCTGAGATCATTTTTTTGTATAGAAACATGCTTGATAGCATCTCTGCTATCTTCAACACACATAACATAAGCTCACGCCGGTATCTCCGAGGGGGTAAGTAGAGGCGCACTAGCCAACTAGTACACCCACATTTCGCCGAGCTTAGTTTCGTCCCAGATGTGATAGAGGGCGAGCCTATCGTCATATCGGGCACAAACTCTAGATTCCGGGCAGATATGGAGAAATCCAATAACATTTTGCCCGACCCGGGATCGAACCCGAGACCTCAGGACGGTCGTACCGAAATACTACTACTACCGAAATACAACTACGCCACCGAGGCAGTCTCCTCTTTAGTTAGTAATATTAAATCGATTTGCAGTCGAATGGCAAACGTTAATTCCCCACTTAAACACTAGAGGCGTTCATGTGTTTGTTATATAAATAATATACGTACTCGCTATCGAGAAATATCAAACGTGGTTGACCGCAGGTTTTTGTGAGACGAAAGAATATTTAAAACTCTGTAGTGATGTGCAAGCCTCTTAATACTACAATGTTGATGTGGCATAAATCTGGATGTTTGACAGTAAAATATGTGGCCACCCAGTTCTGTGGACACGGGCGGGTTTCGAGAAATATATATTGTAAGGTCGTCACTCGTCATAACTCTGGTGAAGATTTAAGGCGGTGGCATTTTGTACGCGAATTTGCTCTTTTTTTATAGCAGAGATTGGCAAACGAGCAGATGGGTCACCTGATGGTAAGTGATCTCCACCGCCCATAGACACCCAAGACACAAAAAGAATCATGGGAGGGAAGGGGATTGGGAAAGGGAGTGGGGAAATGGGCCACCGGAAATCTCACTCACCGAACGAAACGCGACAACAAGCTGCCACTTTACGTCGGTTTTCTGTGAGACAGTGGTATCTAACCGGTCGAGCCGGCCCATTCGTGCTATAGACGTTACTGTCTACAGCGTGGCTCTACCACTTGAAAAATTAATTCTCAATATTATTCATTCTCTATGATATTTCTTAAGTAAGAAACATATTTGTAAATGTGTGTAAATGATTTTATATTTAGCAAAAAACGTATTAACTTATTTATATTAAGAAATATTTCAGTGAAGTTATATATTAGGTAAAATACTGTTTTAGATTCTATTTATAATATATAATAGTCGCCTCCTTGGTAGTGGCAGCATATATGTATGGATATTAATCCATCCAAGACATAAGTTTGCGCGTTCACTGCAAAGAAGGACCCGTTTGTCATGGCGCCACAGTTCCAAGGAGTCACCCTCGCTGTCATCGAGAGTATTGGGATCCTCGGCGTAGATATTTCGAACAAAGTGCAATTTAGGAGTCATTTGGAGGGCAAAGCCAAACTGGCTAGTAGGAAATTGGGGATCCTGAACAGAGCTAGGCGATACTTCACGCGGGGACATAGATTGACGCTTTATAAAGCGCAAGTCCGTCCTCACGTGGAGTACTGTTCTCATCTCTGGGCAGGGGCCCCAAAATACCTGCTCGACCCTCTTGACTCCTTATAAAGGCGCGCACTTCGAATCGTCGGCGATCCCAATCTCACGGACAAAGTGGAGGCGTTGGGGCTGCGGAGAGACTTTGGGTCTCTCTGTGTGTTCTACCGCCTCTATCACGGGGAGTGTTCCGAGGAACTGTTTAACATGGTGCCTTCGGCACCATTTTACCATCGTACCACCAGACACCGTAGTAGAGTTCATCCTTATCACCTGGAAACAATCCGTAGTAGTACGGTGCATTTCCAGAGGTCTTTTCTACCACGTACATGCAAGCTCTGGAATGAACTCCCTGCTTCGGTGTTCCCCGAGCGCTATGACTTATCCCTCTTTAAGCGAGGTTTAAAAAGAGTACTCACTTCACGGTAGGCAGCGGCTTGGCTGTGCCCTTGGCATTGCTTAAGTGTATGGGCGACGGTCCCGCTTACCATCAGGCGGACCGCCAGCTCGTCTGCCCACTTTGGCAATAAAAAAAAAATATATGTATGGGCTGTGGTCCTGGATTCGATTCCCAGGTCGGACAAAGTAAATTTTCTAATTCAATTTGCTGGGGACTGAATGAGGGAAGGTAGAAAGAAAGAAATAACACCCATCCAACAGTCACACACATAGTCCTGACCCCACACTAAGATCGAGTCTTGTGTCGTGGGAATCAGGAACTACGAGAAACTTTCCATCTCACAACACCCAGACCCGAAACAAATATCTGTGGGTCGCACAAATATTTGTCTCGGTGCGGGGATCCAACCCGCGGCCTCTTGCTTCACAGCCGGTTGCTCGCTCTCTACGCCACGGAGACTGTCAAAACCGGCTTGATGCCACTCTCTCACAGAAAACCAACGTCACATCTCACAGCTGGCTGTTGCGTTTCGTTGATTGAGTGAGATTTCCGGTGGACTAAAATCCGTTGGCAACGCACCTATGATTCTTTTGAGTCGGTGATCACTTAACATCAGGTGACACGTGCTCGTTTGCCAGTCTCTTCTATAAAGGCAAGTCACTAATCTGAATAAATTAATGTTGTTGGTGGATGTAAATCTCTCAAACCCACAAGATAAGCCAATTTCCTTGACGCGGGTAGGGTTTTTGCCCTTGACCTTGAGGCCGCGAAGGGTCGCTTGTCGCTACATCGTAAAAATTCGGAAGCCTGACAGTTTGTCATGTCATAACAGAATATAAGTCCATCATTCTGGAAAACATTTTTAGGAAAGTCGGGGGAAATTACGAAAAAAATTGAGGAAATTGAAATATTTTAGAAAATAGACACACGTAAATGAAAATAATGAAGAGTTGATTTTACAGGAAATTACGTTTTCGTTTTCACTGCAAATGTGACTGTGAAGTGAACTGCTGTGAAGCGAGAGGCCGCGGGTTCGACTCCCGCACCGAGACAAATGTTTGTGTAGCCTAAAGCTACTTGTTTCGGATGTGGGTGTGGTGAGACGGAAAGTCTCTTGTAGTTTCTGATACCCACGATACAGATCATACTTAGTGTGGTCAGAACTGTGTGTGACTGTTGGGCGTATTTAATAATATTTTTTCTTCAATTAATATATTGACACTCCAACCGAGCGAACCGCGAGAAAAATCAAAACAAAAATGAATTTAAAGAAATTTAAAACGGTGGTGTGCAAAACAATTGGAAACTCTATCATCCATGTAAAACCGACAACCGAATACGTTTGCAAAAAGCACATGATACCAGACTGTAGTAAACGTGCCGTAAAATGAACAAAACGAGCCCCCCCCCCTCCCCCGCACCAATCTGCCGCAAATTGCATTGAGAATTACCCCACCCCCGCGGCGGTCGGTCGGTCCCATTTCAGTACCCGCTTTATGTTATTTTGATTGTTTCGAATATGGTGATTGACGTGTGGATTGAAGACAAACTATATGAACTGTATTTACTATCGATTTTAGGGAAATTTAAACAAATACGACTGCCTCGGTGGCGTATTTCGGTACGACTACGGTTCCGAGGTCTTGGGTTCGATCCCCGGGTCGGGCAAAGTGATATTGGATTTTTCCATATCAGCCCGGAGTCTGGAATTTGTGCCCAATATGGCGATAGGCTCGCCCCCCATCACATCTGGGACGGAACTAAGCTCGGCGAAATGTGGGTGTTCTAGTTCGCTACTGCGCCTCTGCCCACCCTTCGGGGATACAGGCGTGAGCTTATGTTAAACACACTTTTTTTAAGTGTGTATATTGTCTACTTCTCTCTGCCCTTATCCCACGAACTTGGAGTCAGCGCAACACACTACTTCAAGCATGTTGCAGAAATGATTCGGCTTAGTTTTTGACTGGCCGCCTGACTTCGGACTGACGTCAACCGCCCTATGGAGGGATCCAATCGCGGGAAAACCGTGTTAAAAAAACACCTGCTCGATGCCGGAATTGAACCTAGGAATTCGCGATTTACAAAACATATACGCTGCCACTAGACCAAAAAGGCAACTATCAAGTTTGTCCATGTATTTTTGTAATTCTCTTGCGACTGAATCCCTGGAGACAATTCACGGAAAATGCCATTGAAAACAAAAAGTTAAATCCTTTCAAGGCACTACAACGCGTTCAGTACTGCTAAAAATAAGAAATAAGTTGTCAGTTTAAATGTTGGTTACTTCTGAATATAGTCCGACACACTAACCTAAAAACTCGTGCAAAATCTGAAGTAATGAAATGTGTGAAGATGTGCACGAAATGGATATTAAAATACTGAGACGGTGGCTTCTGGCCAAATGGAAATTGTGACGAGTTTCGGCAATTCCATTTTAAAGCGACATATTTACAACAGGGGTTCTAGTACGAGTCTTGGCAATGAGTTAATAGTTTATTTTCGACCGACTTCCAAAGAAGTTCCTCCAGTTCGTCTATATTTTTTTTATGTATAATACGCGATATCACCACGAAATGTGGACCGATTTTCAAACTTATTTTTTGGTCAATAGAGCTTATCTCTATTATATACATTTACCTTGCGGAAAATACAGTAAACTAAAATAAATTAATAAAGGAAACGAAAAATATTTTGAAGAAGTAACAAAACTCAAAACCAACTGTTAGTATGGGCCAGATTTACTTACGAAAACATTACCTTCTTCCGAGGCAGTCGGGTAAAAATATTAGCTAGACGGTAACGGACAGTAGGCTACCTTTTGTCTCCAATAATATGACGAAAATAGGGGATGAAAGCCCTTTAGAAAGCGCCGTATTATAACTATCGAATCTCACTTTAATTTCCTTTAATTACTTTATACGCCACTTAAACAACTTTAAAAATACTGAGACTATAATCAAAGTGCATTTTTCAGCTTGTAAGCACACATTTAAGAATATAACATTTCAAAAGATCAAACCCCGTGGGCTGTTGTGAAATATTGATTCTTCGAAAGGGCGTCGCTAAAATCTCGAGGGTCTGTAGAGCCCTTAAATTTTGCTTGCTCTGCTCGCGCGGACGCCATCCACTTCAGACCGTTGAATTTTTGTTACTTGTTGAAGTGATTTGTACTTGTGAAGGAGTGACCACTTGATTGTGTGGTCATTGACACAGTGCAACGTTACGATATTTTTTTTTGCGATAATCTTTGAATGGGTATGTAACTCTAAAACCTGTAACTTGGAAGGAATAAATAAAGCTATCATTATTACTATTATGTATTTCTTTTCCATATCTCGGGACTATTAAAGTCCCGGACCTTTGTAGATATGCGTGGGGCCGAAGCCAACACGTAGAGGCCCGTAACACAAGTTTAATCTAAAATGGGATGTGATTATTATGTGGTAATGACGCCTTTAGAATTAAAACCGTAATAACCTTCTCTATGTTGCAAGTGATAGACTATAAATAGTCATGTCTACAGCACGAATAGGCAGGCTCGACTCGTTCGATACACATTTCAAGCATATTCCGATTTATTTTTTAAGTTCATACATTCATGATTTTCCTGGTATCATGTTCATATCATAGGTTGTAGAAATAAATGAATTACCTCCAGGTGAACCTCAGACATGTGGTGAATGAACCATTTGTTTTGCATTTTTTTTGTCACTACTAATTTAATTATCAGTAATCGGTTGGGTAAAGTGATATTGAATTTTTCAGTATATATGCTCGCCCCTATCACATCTGCGACGTAAATAAACTCGGCGATATGCGGATGTTCTAGTTCGCTAGTTCGCCTATGCCTACCGCTTCGGGAATTCAGTCTATGTATGTACTAATCAAACATACTAACATAGTTGAATCGCGAGACTCAAAGAACTTACACAAGAAACTCTATCATGAATCTTTACATCATCATCATCATCAGCCATACGACGTCCACTGCTGGACATAGGCCTTCTCCAAAGATTTCCAGATTGACTTGTTGGAAGCGGCCTGCATCCAGCGACTTCCTGCGACCTTTATCAGGTCGTCGGTCCACCTTGCAGGTGGACGTTCTACGCTTCGATTACCGGTACGTGGTCTCCACTCCACTCTCTCCTATACATCTAATCAGGAATGAGGAGGTCCGTAGAAGAACGAAAGTCACCAACATAGCCCAGAGGATTAGCAAGTTGAAGTGGCAGTGGGCAGGGCACATAGCTCGTAGACTTAAAGCCGATGGGGCAGAAAAGTTCTCGAGTGGAGACCACGTAACGGCAATCTTTACATAAAGTAATATAATTCGTCACCTGACACCTCCAAAGAGGCGTCGGTGTTCCAAAGCTATAAAACAAAAGTCTTAACTACCCAAAAAGGGGCCAATCCGCGCTCGTGCGACATTTAGTCACAAAGCCATCTTCTGACGCGTTCGTACGTCGATGCGTGAAAAATTTATCGCTCAAGAAATAAACCCGAGGATGGCCGTAAAGCGAAATTGCTCGGCTATAACTCGATAACAGTAACAGTATAACAAATAGTAGCTCAATTTCTTAGTAATTTACAGCCTACATCGTGAATTGTAGCTGCGCCTTACTATCTGTCTTACTTATTTTTGTTCCTTTCGGACGTGGCAATGAGCAATCGTACATGCGAAGAATTATTTGGTCTTTTTTCTCTGCTTTACTGGCATATAGTGGACTTGGGAGGCTTGTACGTCAGCTGTTAATTAATAGAAACTAATAAGAAAAAAATAACTCTGAGTACCTAACCACTGACTTTATTTATTTATTTATTTGGCCTTACCAACTATAAGTCATACTCCTCTTTGTTACAATAGATTCTTAATATATATAATGTTTTATGTATGCTTCTAATTTATAGGTAAGTACAACATTTTTATTCTGTGTATTAATAAACAACAACACATCAAAATAATAATAAATAAATAAGTACACCCAATAGTCCTGACTCCACATTAGATTTAGCTTGTATCGTGGGTATCAAAGACTACGAGAGACTCGATGTCAGGACACTCAGACCCGAAACAAATACCTGTGGGTCGCACAAACATTTCGGAATTGAACCCGCGATCTCTCGTTTCACAGCCTTCAAGCTGATTCAAGCCACTCGACCGCTTCGCCACAGTGGCTTTCAAATAAGCTTTTATTTGGTGGGAACTCGCTATTGCGTCGCATTACGCGAGATTTGTGAGGACCCAAATTCCTTCCCTACCCTTGAGGTTGGAAACGCACATCCTTTTGTTGCGTGGATACCTGGGGGTGAAAATCACTATCAGGAGCCTCACCTGTAGCCCGAGCACGAAAAACTAATGTAAATGTAAATGTATTCGAGTTCGCTGCGCACTGATGACGTTTGGTTAATATTTCATACAAATTTCATAGACGCGCGTCGAGTTCGAATACATTTACGGTTGTCAGAAATTTTCCTGCTCAGGCCGCTGTTCATAGGCTTGAAAAAATAACAATTATCACTGTGAATTCAACCATTCACAAATACAAGCCCACACGAATCCCGAAATACCGAGAACAGACTGACAGAATCAAATGTTTACATAATTACAGAGTACACGAACCAACTCGTATTCAATGGAAATTGGGTTGAAATCGCGAAAACGTATTTCCAAGTGGTAAATATTTGTTTTTGAATTAGTTTTCCACGGCCGCTCCTTTTGTTTAGATGTCCTCTTTTTAACCGATTTCAAAATAAGGTTTTAATTCGGTATTTTTATGTATGTTACGCGATATCTCCAGCAAGGGTGGATCGATTTTCAAGTTTCTTTTTGTGTTCGATATTTTGGTTAAGATGAGTTTTGTAGTCGTTTTTGAAGTTCAACTTGTATGTTAAAGAAGCGTTTACGGCCAGTGTTTTAATAATCGTTAATGCGAAAATTAACTAAAAATCTGTCAAATCGCATGACATCAAATTAAGTTGCTAAGGCTCAATTGCACCACTATTATTAACCTAGAGTTAGTCCTAACCGTAAGTTAAGTTACATGTCATTCATACATTTTCTGTCAATTTAGCTTGCGGTTAGGACTAACCCTAGGTTAATAATAGTGGTGCAATTGAGCCTTAGAGAATAGTTATTTTTTTAAATCAATATCCCGAAGTGTTTTATTAAATAGGTCAAAGTCCATGCTTTATAGATAGAATATAAATT
Source organism: Clanis bilineata (assembly GCA_036417725.1). Lineage (NCBI taxonomy): Eukaryota > Metazoa > Arthropoda > Insecta > Lepidoptera > Sphingidae > Clanis > Clanis bilineata. The sequence continues at coordinate 1,065,756 of CM071159.1, forward strand.
TGAGTATCCTTTCAGAAACCGGTTATAATTATATCACTAAGTACCACTTTACTGTAACCGGCAATAAGGGTTAATGTCGCACGACGTGTAAAGTTCTGGAGTCGTAACGAGAAGTGATTTCCGCGCGACTATTACGCTCACTAATAATAACCCCCATACAATTATAGTTCATTATCCACATGATAACATAAGCTCACACCTATATCGCCGAAGGCAGAGGCGCACTAGCGAACTAGAACACCCACATTTTGCCGACCTTAGTTCCATCCCAGATGTGATAGGGGGCGAGTCTAACGCCATGTTGGGCACAAATTCCAGACTCCGTGCTAATGTGGAAAAATCCAATATCACTTTGCCCGACCCGGGGATCGAACTCGAGGCCTCAGGACGGTAGTCGTACCGAAATACAACCACGCCACCGAAGCACTCTATATCTCTACATAATGGAGAAATATTTCAAAATAAAGGCTTAAAAGTATGAAGAAAATACTAAGATTCGAGACTTTTTTTTTTTTTTTTATAAATACACCCAACTGTCACACACATAGTCCTGACCCCACACTAGATGTAACCTGTATCGCGGGTATCAGAAATTACGAGAGACTTTCGGTCTCACAACACCCAGACCTGAAACAAATATTTATGGGCCACACAGACATTTGTCTCAGTGCGGGAATCGAACCCGCGACCTCACGTTTCACAGCCGGCTACTCGCCCGCTGCGCCACGGAGGCTGTCAAACTTATTGGATGTAACCTAAGATACTTAATAATCGTAAAGCCACCTCAATAACATCAGAGCCCTTATTCATTATGACTGTATTATAACGCGAATAAATTCACTGCCTCGGTGGCGTAGTTGTATTACGTGCGCGGTACGACTACCGTCCTAAGGTCTCGGGTGTCGGGTTAAGTGATTTTGAGATTTCCTATTCAGTATCAGCAGGAGTTTGGAATTTCTGCGTGATATGGCGATAGGCTTGCCCGTATCACATCTGGGACGGAAATGAGCTCTGCGAAATGTGGGTGCTCTAGTTCGCATGTGCCTACCCCTTCGGGGATACAGGCATAAACCTATATATGTATAATTGATACTGAAAAAATATTTTTATGCCATTATCTTTAAGTCTATATTTAATTAACACGATGACTGATGATTATGAATTTCATATTAAACTGTAGACGTAAAGAATCAGGCTTCATTTATGTGTAAAAAGTGACAATTAAGTAAAACAACTTTAATTGGGTACTTGACAGTGTTCGATTTTATACACATTTTTATATGTAATAGCTAATAAAACAAAATAGAAACCTTCCTGTAAAAACTGCATCGAAATTGGTTGAAAAATGAGCCAGTAATTGATATTTTGAAATCTGCAATGAGCAAGAGTGGGGGCGTAGTGGGGATATGTTGCTATCCCTTTTCAACGCACGTTCCGTTATGGCCCTGATGTGATTTTACTAGTACTTCTCTTTCCCACGGTTTGAAGGTTACACCAATCTTCAAAGGCTTATAACTTTTTATTTTTAAGAATATTTCAATTTTTCTTTCAGGTCTATATTTTAAACGACGTTTTCATATAAAATGAATAAAAAAAATTATTCAAGTACCCAATTCTACAACTAAGTAGTACTTTACTATAACCGGCAGTAATGTTTAATATCGCGTGACGTGTAACGCGCTCGTTTCGTAACGCGCCGTGATTTCCGCGCGACATGTTACCCACAACGATAATAGCCCCCATACAATTATAGTGCATTAGACGTGTGGATGGTAATTTGGACAAAGTCAGAGTTTGACCTTTTATGTTTACTTGCAGCGTGGTTTATTGAAACTAGTGAGAGTTCTCGAAAATTATTAACCTTCAAGCGGTCGCGCGGCGTCGAATCGACCGCCTTTAATACATTTTTGTTTATAATAACAATAATGCTCGTCGCATGCATTTCCTGTCCTCAGTAGCTTGTCAATGGATCACTGTGTACCAAATAAATAGTTTACCCTTACTCCCCGCACTCCCGTTACCGGACAAACAGCAATTGTTTTCATCGCGGCTCAGGCGTCGAAACGACTCCGCGCGCCCGTCGTCAAAAAGGTTACGCGCGACGCTCAACGCGATGTATTATTTTTTGGAATATTATCAATTTTGGTCAAGGCGTAAGTATTTACGTGAATTGAGTATGGATTTGGCAAAAAAGTGTGTCCATAGAATATCTACAATGGTAAATCTTCCAAGAAAACTGAAAAGAAACATAATATAACATCTGAATATGGATGTCGAAAATTCTTATAATGAAGCAAGAACTGTTTCAAGCACAATATGCTGAGGCAGCTGCAGAATATACCCAGCATAAAACAGAAGTAATTGAAGAAGACACAGAAGAAAAACCTACGCTACTTTCATGTGCAATGATCGCGAAGACACTGAACCTGAAGAAAACTAGGCCTAATTTCATTTCCTAATTTCATTTTTTGTTACTAATTACTATGTATATATAGATAGTTAGATGCACGCAAACAGATTTTGTGTTCCTATATTGGTTTTCTAGCCGAAGAAAATTTGAGCTATGTTAAATTATTCATAAAGTTATTTTTTTTTATAAAGCACATTCTAGTTTAAGGATAATATTCCATATTATAAAAAAATAAATGATTATTTATTAATAAGTGTTTTATTTCGCTTATATCGCTTATAGGTCTTTTAGGTTACGCGCGACCGCTGCCGTTACAACGGACCGCGCGCCCGCTTGAAGGTTGATTTAAAAGGTTCATTACATGTAAAAGTACCCTTAGTGTCCTATTTGCTGAATAAACATTTGATTTTTTTGTTTATAGCAGAGACTACACATACACACGAGTAGATGGGTCACCTGCTGATAAGTGATCTCCACCGCCCGTAGACACCTAAGGCACAAAAATAATCTTTTGTGCGTAGTCAAGAACCAACGTAACCTACAAGGAGGGAACGGAAAGGGAGGGAAAAGGGGTTGGGAAAGGGAAGGGGGGAAAATGGGCCACCGGAAATCTCACACACCGAACGAAACGCTACAGCAAGCTGCCACTTTACGTCGGTTTTCTGTGAGACGGTGGTATCAAACCGGTCGAGCCGGCCCATCGCTATAGACGTAACTGTCTACAGCGTGGCTCTACCACTCCCTGAGATTGATACTGTCGATTGTAAGCACTAATTTTGCGTTATTTCTTCAACACTTTGGCGCAAAATAACCGAAATTTATCATTTTATTGCACAGTTATAATATATCTATATCCGCCCACGATACTAACCAGTTTAAATCCCTTCCAACATTTTACAACTTGATAAGCACAGATAAAACAATGAATCTACCTGAAACGATAAAATTAACTTCGTTGACGTTTATAAACAAGAATTTACATGAAAAAAAGATTGGTTCACAATTTGTATACATTAGGTTATGTCCACAATCATGCGATTATAATTCGCGTTTCCGTTAACGAATGAGTTTGATTCTAATACATGCATTGGTAAATAAATAAATAAATACACCCAACAGTCACACACATAGTCCTGAACCCATACTAAGATCGAGTCTTGTGTCGTGGGTATCAGAAACTACGTGAGGCTTTCGGTCTCACAACACCCAGACCCGAAAGAAATGTCTGTGAGCCACATAAACATTTGTCTCGGTGCGGGAATCGAACCCGCGACCTCACGTTTCACAGCTGGCTACTCGCCCGCTGGGCCACGGAGGCTGTCATATATGATAGATAAACTATGGCGCAATAAAGTACATAAGTAAATAAAATTAAAGGAAAAATAAATAGAAAAATGAAGGAAATTGTAGACGATAAGTTATAGCACTTCATGACATTTTATTGTGACACAAGGTAAGGTAGGTTGAATTTGTATAAAATTCTACGTAATATATTGCATATAAAACGTTTTCTCCCCAAATAACATGGGGAAATTCATTTGCGAATCTCTCCAAGACAAAACTTAGAGGTAAGTTGGACCCACTGGTCTAAACCGTCCTACCGAATAAAACCCGCAATGTTCCGCTCTCTCGATTATGTCGGGGGCTACGTGGTACGTGGATGCATACTAAAACAGCCCCCGTAGAAGTTGGCTCTTCTAGCCTTTCACGACTCGTCAAATAAGGACTGAATATGATACACATGAGGATTCCAAATACAATCGATATAGCGTGCTGAACACAGACTTGCTAATGATTTCGATCTTTACAAGTATTCAACTGTTGCCTAGGAAATAAAAACGCGGAATAAAAATGCACAGGTGTGAACATAGCTTTACGGTGTTTAATTTGCATAATACCCGAGGAAAGCTGCCGCATCTGTTTGTTGTTGTTATTTTGGGCAAAATAAATTACAGTTAAATACTGTTTTTCGAATTCCTGTTATTACCTTACTTTTTATTATTATCCTAATATACCATTGACTAGACTAGCGTCGTTAAATAACATATAAAGCATTCGATGTAACATACAAATTAATAAACGTAATACTAAATATTATTTTAGAAGTAAACACCAACTTGAAGTAATTAAGCCAAGGACTAATTATGGAAAGAAGACAATTTTGTTTGAGGGAGCATTACTGTTTAATAAGTTACCCAATAATGTAAAAAGTTGTGAGAGTTTCGGTAGTTTTAAAGATAAGCTAATGTTACATATAGTCACAAGTGCCGGAGACTAACTTATTGTATACTAACTAATTATGTATCTAATTTTAAGTGAAATGTAAATTTCTTATGAGAATAAAGTTCTTTAAACCTAAACCTAAAACTTTTATCGTGTATCGTGTGTAAGCCTGCATACCTGAAAATTCTCCATGAGAATTACGCAGTCTGTCAACCCGAATAAAGTGTGGCGGGGTCAGACCTAACCCCACTCATTAGAAGAATATGCCTAAGACAATAATTTTAGGGACGAATATTATTAAAATTATATTACTATAGTTGAAATTATCGTTTTATTATTCATACGTATAATACATATTTAAAGCCAAATATTTTTAAAACACAAACATTCTTATAATAATAAATAATATAAGCTCACGCCTGTATCCCCGAAGGGGTAGGCGGAGGCGCACTAGCCATCTAGTACACCCACATTTCGCTGAGCTTAGTTCCTTCCCAGGTGTGATAGGGGGTGAGCCTATTGTCATATCGGGCACAAATTCCAGACTCCGGGCGGATATGGAAAAATCCAGTATCACTTTGCCCGACCCGGGGATCGAACCCGAGACCTCAGGACCGTAGTCGTACCGAAATACAACCACGCCACCGAGGCAGTCTTCAACATTCTTCAAATCCGACTAGAATCCCCAAGATCAACGATAAAGCTGTGTTCACACGAACGGCCTTGAGCTCCTTACTCAGCGAACGGGGCCAATATGTTTCCAAGACATCAAAGCACCACTAGGGTCCACTCCCCGAGTATTAGGTACGGAAAGCCCGATGCACGCGGCTCGGTGAAGCGAGATGACCTGCTTCTTAAAATATAGGTTTTTATACAGGGTGTTTTATAAAGTTGATGTCAATAATAACTTCATTTGAAGAGAGGATGCAATCTAGCAAAATAGCGGTAAAGTTTAAAATTTTGTAAGGCGCATAGTTTTTGAATAAAGGCAACTTGAATTTATGAACAAAATTTGATTTTTGGCTCATTGGGTCAACAGAACATTGTCAAATCACTTATGGGGTAATTAATTATTTTCAGCTTACACAAAGCCATTCCTATGCTATTTGCGACGATTTTCGGGTCGCATTCCGATTTTAAAATCCCATGGTTAACAATAGACTAAAATATTTAAGGTCAAGTTTATTTTTTAACTTTATCATTGCGTTAAAGATTCATGGCATCACAGATTCGATCGTACGTCTCGTTAAATCGTTCGAAGTAAGAGTCGAAAAGTCGTGCCAGCGTAATAATTTTTAGACAATAAAATTGACTACGTGATTTTAGAACATTCTATCTATTTTCCTGACCCGGGGATCAAACCCGAGACGTCGGGACGTAAGTTATACCGAAATATAATCACACCACCGAGGCAGCCAATATTAAATATATTTGTATTAAATGGAAATCTCTTGTCTCTGCCTATCCTTATAGGAAACAGGCAAGAGTCTAAGGATCTATTTATTTATTTAGTTCAAGTCAAATGTAAGATTACAGGAGTTGCGCCAAAAAGTCTACGTCCTAATTATTAAATAACAGTTATAAAATCTGTTACTTAACTTATACAATATAATACAATACGAGTAAAATAATTCCATAAACTAAGAAAAAATTCAGTATTAAAAGAAAGAAAGAAAAAATAAAACTATATTACACAAACATTCATAACAAACATGTATGTATATTAAGGCCAACAACCCCCACAATCTAATTACATTAATTCCATCGTTCATTGACGATGCATTAAGATACATAATAGCGCGAAGTTTCCAAACTAGTTACAGTATTAAAATTTCACTGGCATTACTTATGCAATTCTCGAGCATGTCCCTCGTATAATTCAGGAACTTCTCGGAGTTTCGTTAACGGCCGGCCAAAGGGATTTCGCCTGTAATGTAACTGACTTAGCATTGCATGAGCTTTTTTAAAGCAGAGACTGGTAAACGAGCATGTGGGTCACCTGGTGGTAAGTGATCTCCACCACCCATAGACACCCAAAATAATACTAGGTTGTCAAATTTAAAGTATGCATTTTCACTTTAATTTAAATCGCTATCCAATATAATTATGGGAATACACACATATTAAACACTGTCTGTGACTGCCCCCATAGCGTGGTGGTATTTCGGTACGACTACAGTTCTGAGGTCTCGGGTTCGATCCCCGGGTCGGGCAAAGTGATATTGGATTTTTCCATATGAGCCCGGAGTCTGGAATTTGTGCCCGATATGGCGATAGGCGCGCCCCCCTATCACATCTGGGACGGAGCTAAGCTCGGCGAAATGAGGGTGTTCTAGTTCGCTAGTACGCCTCTGCCTACCCCTTCGGGGATACAGGCGTGAGCTTATGTTATGTTATTAAACAACATCGGGGTACGAAAATCGAGTCCGAATTAAAATATTATACTCAATATCCCGAAATGAATATCGAAATCCATATCAGTGTATTCATAAAAAACCTTTGCTAGAATTGTATTTCGATGGAAACGCCTTTGATATATTCTCCTCTCTAGTATAATCATGGCTTCAAAGAAATTGTATTCATAACACGTAACTAATATGGCTGTGGATGGTATATTCATATTTTCTAACATATACACACACACATCGTTATACATAGATGTTACATACTACACAAGTGAATTGAATTATTATCTATAGTAGTATTTAAAGCATGACCACTAAAACAACAGAACCACTGGGTATTCTCTAAAAAATTAACACACACATAACATAAGCTCACGCCTGTATCCCCGAAGGGGTAGGCAGAGACGCACTAGCCAACTAGTACATCCACATTTCGCCGAGCTTAGTTCCGTCCCAGATGTGATAGGGGACGAGCCTATCGCCATATCGGGCACAAATTCCAGACTCCGGGCTGATTTGGATAAATTCAATATCACTTTGCCCGACCCAGGGACCGAACCCGAGACCTCAGGACGGCAGTCGTACCGAAATACAACCACGCCACTGAGGCAGTCAAAAATTAAATGAGTAAATAAAACCCAACAGTCACATATATACATACCTAGTTCTAACCCAGCAAATCCAATAAAACACGAGTCTTGTTTCGTGGGTATTAGAAAATAGAAAGATTTTTAATCTAATAACATCCAGGCCTGAAACAAATATGTGTTACATAAAGTTAGTATCCTTGCGGGGATCGACCCCGGCACCTATGGCTTCTCGCTACTCGGTGGCTACCCGGCCACTACGCCAGTCGCCACAGAGGCTGTCAAGTCAAGAAGACCTTCAATGATTAATTGTGTTAATACTTTCATATTTTACAAACTGCCTCGGTGGTGTGGTGGTATTTCGGTACGACTACGGTTCTGAGGTCTCGGGTTACCAAACCGGTCGAGCCGGCCCATTCGTGCTGTAGACTGTAATATCTACAGGATGATTCTACCACTCATAAACACCCTCAGTATACGCTCGGATGAATACGTATCCTCGACATAAGAAACATGCGCCCTGTAATACAATTTCAGATCTTTCGGCATTACTGCTTTTATGGCTATAGCTGAATAAAGTTTATTTCTTTCTTTCTTTCTATACATTTTATAAGATTAATGAGACCAAAGAATCGTACAAAATGAACAGGAACAAACATTTGTATTATTATGATAGCTAGGTAACACGCGATAGAATCACGCGATGAAATACTGTGAAAGCGTATATTCGTTTAGCTACTTGACAGAATATGAATAATCACAAAGGACATGGCCGAGTCCTGCCCTATATGTATATAGAAAAATCAACTGAAATATACTGTCAATAGTGATATCTTAAAATTAACTACAAAATTAATTAAAATATATGGCATTAATTATATTTATCTAGAACCTGCGACAAAAATATGCCGAATAAATATGTATACTAATTGTTTTCCTTTAACTTGATTTCAAAGATCGTTTGTCATATTTGTATTCGGAAACATGCTTAAGAAAAACATCTTTTATGACTGTAATATTATTCTATCATGATCTTTACCTACCCACAGAATAATTAATAGTCCTACTGAACGAATCATAAAAGTAAACATCAAAATCAACTTAATAATAAACGATATATTTTTTATGCTGTCGTGTCGTATGATGTTAAATTAACTGCATCGATAATAATATTTTAGATTATGTTTCTGAATGCGCTAGCTATTTTGATAATGACATTGGAGGCGTTTATTTTGACATTTCTGCCTTTTATGTATTTCTGCATAAGGCAGGCTTCACACACGACGAAATTCAAAAATGGAAATTATAATCTTAAATAAGTAAGTATTCAAGCTTCATATCTTTCTAACAACTACAAATCAATATTTTTTTCCCCGTAATAGTAATAAAATAATTGTTTCTAGTGCGCTACTTATAGTGCTCCTACGTAATAGCAACAAAATTAATTTATAGAGTCTGAATTTCGGAATTTGCGCCTTAGTTCCTAAAAATGTTTGTAACCAACCAACTCCTTTCCCCTGCCAATGTCTCACTCGAATTCGAGGTTGTCCAGAAATTATTTTTTCAAGCCTGTTGCAGAAGTGATCGAGCTTAGTGTTTAGAACTAGCCGCCTGCTTGACGTCAATCTTTGTTGTGATTTTAACTATATTATATTTTATGATGATATATAATGTTACGAGGAGCAGTGTGCGAGTGGCTACTCGCCTTTACAGGCGGCTGGTTATGAAGCAAGAAACCGCGGATTTGATTCCCGCATCGACACAAATGTTTGTATGGCCCACAGATATGTGTTTTGGGACTAGGCGTCGTGAGACCGAAAGTGTCTCATAGTTCCTGATTCCTACGACACAATACTAGTAACTTAGTGTGGGTTCAGGACTATGTGTGTGACTATTTATTTATGTACCTATCTGAATTTTTATCGCCAAGTCTTATGTGTAAGGGCGGCCTTATGGAATTATTTGCTATTCTTGCCATTTAGACTTCACAAAGTCACGGGCCACGGAACATAAACCGAAAACAAAGAATTTAAACGCCGAAAACAAGATTTTGTATATAATATTCTGTTTGACAGTGAGCCATCGAAGACCCAAGATTATCCAGATACCAATAGTACCCATCGTATAGATACTAGATGGTGCTAAAATTCTGCCTTTATTAAAAATAATAATTGCTATTCAAAAAGTTTAGACGCTCTTTGTACACTGTTTTTATTTATCCTCGCAGGTTTTTGGTAAGTAAATCTTATACTATTATAAGCGCGGGCCTGTGAGCTTTCATATGACGTAACATCTGTCCGTGTCCGTGTCCGAAGACTTAGGGCATAGCTCCATACAAATTCCGGCCATGTCCTTTAATTAAAACTTAACCGACCGACTTCAAACCTTATCCGATCGTGACAAAAAATGTGGGACCACCCTTGCAATAAACTTTATCGAACACAAGACGAATCTTAAAAAAACTCAACTGACCGACTTCCAACTTACTCATCGTGATCAAATTTATATGGGACCACCCTTGAAATAAGCTCTATCGAATACAAAACTAATTTTTGAAAATCAGTCCACATTTGGCGGAGATATCGCGTAACATACATTAAAAAAATACAGACGAATTGAGGACCTTCTCCTTTTTGGAAGTCTGTCGAACATCGGTCCATATTTGACCGACATATCGTGTAACATACATAAAAGCATGCAGAGTACTTGAGTACCTCCTCTCTTTGCAGTCAGTCGAAAATAGAGGTCGGCTCTTGGTCGCGAATCATGACAAACTATTGGATGGGAAATTATAAACATAATATTTAATTCCTTGAAAATTAGGCAGCTACAAATGATTTTTTTTTATAGCAGAGACTGATAGTAAGTGATCTCCACCGCCCATAGACACCCAAGACACAGAAAGGATCATGGGTGCGTTGCCAACCTAAAAAGGAAATAGGGATTGGAAAAGGGAGAGGGGGGGTGTAATTGGGCCACCGATATAGCACAACCTTAAGTGTTTTAGACTGCCTCGGTGGCGTGGTTGTATTTCGGTACGACTACTGTCCTGGGGTTTCGGGTTCAATTCCCGGGTCGGGCAAAGTGATATTGGATTTTTCCATATCAGCCCGGAGTCTGGAATTTGTGCCCGATATGGCGATAGGCTCGCCCCCTATCACATCTGAGACGGAACTAAGCTCGGCGAAATGTGGGTGTACTAGTTGGCTAGTGCGCCTCTGCCTACCCCTTCGGGGATACAGGCGTGAGCTTATGTTATGTTATGTTAAGTGTTTGATTTGAGTTTCAGTATTCGTGTTTTTTTAGGGGAGACCTATGTCCAACAGTGGGCGCCCTGGGGCTGATAAAGATGATTCAGGGGACAGGCAATTTGGAAACATCCCAAGGTTTTCTTTTATCTACACATAATTATGATATAGACAAATAAAATAAGAAGCAGATGTGTCTGTAATATTAGTCTCACAAATAAAGGTGGGAAATCCAATAACATTGCCAGTTCAGTGACTTGTTTCAATAGTAATAGCCTTAATCTTGTTTTGTCTAGATTTTTGTTTAGAAATTGAATAACACAGTTTGTTTTGACTAGACCTGACTAATGAATAATAAACAACAGTAGACCAACAATAAATATTCTTGATAGCTCTGAATTAGTCTAAATAGTTGAATCATAATGTTCAAAATTTCGCCTTCAGTAGTAATAATCCGGTTCGACCGGGTTATTTAGATTTTACCTACTGGTGATTTAAAATAATCCACGTTTTAACGATAGTTACTCTTATAGAAAGATTTGTTTTTGCGCTATATTAAGTGCTGATTTTATTTGTTTTGTCAATAAACTATAATTATTAGTCGCCTCCTTGGTGTAGTGGCAGCATGTATGGGCTGTAGACCGGGAGGTCTTGGGATCGCTTCCCAGGTCGGGCAAAGCTTTTCTAATTTTATTTGCCTGCGACTGGATCCCTCATAGGGGGTTGACGTCAGGCAGGCGGCCGGTCGTAAAAACTAAGTCAAATCCTCTCTGCAACATGCTTGAAAAAGTGTTTTGAGACGACCCTACATTAAAGTGGGATAAGGGCAGGTAGAAAGAAAGACCGGGTTATTACCACTTTCTCACAGAAAACCGACGAAATGCCAACACGCTGTATCATGTTAAGATGAGTGAGATTTTGAAGATGCCGAATATTTGTCAAAACCGATACTTTTTCATTACACAGTAGGCAACGGATTTGTACTACTCTTGGCTTTGTTAATAAAGTCTTTCTTTGCTGCCACAAGACCAAGGAGGCGATCAATCGCCAAATTAAAATTAACTTTTAAAGCAGCCACTATGGTTTATTGTTTAAGATTACTTTGTTAATTTTTATAAAACCTATTTTAAACATCTGTTAATTAATTTTAAAAATTAATGTTAATTTTTGTCTGGTGTAAACACCACATTAATGCATGCTGTGGTTGCCTGTAACTGGGAGCAATGATATAAGTGTTAGTTACTTAAGTTTATTTTGTAACCCCTTGGCGATCCTAAATAAATAAAATAAAAAAAAATCGCATTGCTAAAGTCTACGGTAACAAATTACATTAGTTGGGCCGTCTGCTCATCTTTGAAAACCAATCAAATAAAATATAAAATTACTGTTACCAATTATTTTAATTTTATTCAATGTGTAATGTTATAAGAAAAATGAATATATTAATGTAGATGTTATTTCTAAAATTGTCTTGAACTTTTTCCAAGAAATAAAGAAATGCTTTTACTTAGAAGATGAAAAATTAATAAAATAAGTCTTTAGTAAAGTTAATTTTTCATAAAATTTCTATAAAAACAAATTCGTCGCTCATACACTTCAAAGATTTTAGCGCTGAATATTATTTTAGTTTAAGTAGTAGTGCCAGTAAATTATATATAGAACTGCTTTTGAAGATTAATCTGAAACGAGCTTAAAGGAATTTTAATATAAAAATTAAGGGTACATTTTACGCAATACTCAATTATATATTGATACATTTAAATCTTCATTACTTTCGCCAATTATTGATGGTTATTAATTATCCAATTAGTAGTATTAAAATGAACATTAAAATCGATGGAATTAAGACTACGTGATTAAAGTTTTTTTTTAAACTGGCAAACAAACAGATGTGTCATGTGATGGTAAGTGATTTCCACCGCCCATAGACACCCAAGACACAAAAATATTCATAGATGCGTTGCCAGCCTAGAAGGAGGGAATGGAAGGGGCGGGAAAAGGGAATGGGAAAGGGAGGGGGAAAGGGGCCACCGGAAATCTCATTCACCGAACGAAACGCGACAGCAAGCTGCCACTTTACGTCAGTTTTCTGTGAGACAGTGGTATAAAGTGTCATCAGATAGATTAAAACTGATATTTTTTATTAAAACGAACTGTGGAAAAATACAATACTAAGTATAATTAATATTCCTTTTCACCGACTTCCAGTGCCTGTTCGACAGAGCTTATTTCATTTGGTCACAATCGGATAAGTTTTGAAGTCGGTCCGTTAAGCTTTTGAACTTGTGATTTTTATTATTTTATTAATTTATTTTTGATAATATAATGAAACTAGGGCTATATTAGGAACAAAGTGAAAACCTATTCTAACAAGTCGATACGAATTTGCCGATTTGTAGCATTTCGTAGTACACACGTAGCACTTTCGTAGCGCATTCGTAGCGTATTTGCTACGTGCGCCGTAGCAAAGTGGTTCAACGGTACTGGAAATTGAAATGGCGTTATTTGGAAAGCATCGTTAGTGACTGAATGTGAAGGCTTTTCAACGATTGAAGCTTTTTTGTACGATGGTACAAAAAGCCTAGTGTAAGGCACGGTTTTGAAATTTAGTTTACGGCAATATTATTTATTGAATTGAATTTGTAACAAACAATTTCCTAAGCAATTCAGTCGTATATAGAAATCGCCGCTTTATTATTGGTTTTTGATTATGTTTTGGGATGCCCTACAGTAACAATATAAAAAAGGATATCGGCTAAGATTCTGATAACAACCTTCACCGCTGATGTTTATCATTATATTCTAAAGAAATTGTTTTGGCATTCCAGAAAAAAACAACATTTATTTTAAAAAGCTTTTGAATACCCGTAAAGTTCGGTGGTTTACTGAAACAATTTCCCCAGATGAAACTTGGAGCGGAAAACTGTACTGAAAACATAAACATTGATACGAAGTTGCGAGCCAGGATTTTCTCCGGATTTTGTGTTGTGAGACCAACATAAAACATCATGAACTCTTACACTTGAAATTCGTATGTAAGAATAGGGATATTCAATTTCCTGTTAAAAATGTTACAGTAACACTAGCTATTTCTCGTGACTCCGCTCTCGTGATGAAACTCTTTTCCACTCAGATAAGTGAAGTGTAGCTTTAAATTGTTTTCAAAATCTGTTCTAGAAATTAGCGCATTAAAACAAACTTTAGCTTTATAATATTAATATAGATCACATACGTACTCGTACCATAAGTTCAACATATATCTCCAAACAGGGAAGCAGGGAAGAAACTTACTTTTAACAGTAAGAGTAAATCCAATTATCGTTGATAATAAAACACCAAATTCAAGTAATGACATTAAAAGGTCAGTTAAAAAAAAATATCTATTTAATTTTATGGGCCTCACTTATAAAAACAGTTTCGCTTATCTTTTCGCTAAGAATAGCCTGTTACTTTTTCCTTACGTTACAGTGTTTAAAAATGAAGGGGACAACCTATGATTAAAGATAAGCAGCGCTTAAATATTTTCATAACTAAGGGGCTATATGTACTGGACAAACCTATCTACTGTAAATAATAATGAACCTAAGCGTCTACCGCAGAAAACATAAAATTAAATACATCTATTCAATTGAAACTCTAGCGCAGGTGCTAAAGTTAATAATACGGGGTGAAGTAACGAATCCAATAAAAGTGCGCGCGTGAGCACACTAAACTGACGCAATGAATGTACGCTGAGACGCAATTAGGTCGAGGCCACACTAACAGCGGGTAGAACCGTCAATGGTTTTATACGAGGAGATTTACATACATAACTATATTCTACTCCTATATTCTATTTGATATAGTGACTATATTCTATTTGACAAGTGATTGGATGCGTATATAAGCAAAGAACCGTAAGGTCCTGATGTCCATTCCCAGGTGGGGTTTTACTATGTAATTAATTTTCAATTTTAATGTAACGTGTAAGCATTAATATATAAGCTAAGTGTAACATATAAGAGCTTACCTATAAAAACAGTTTAGCTGAGGAAATGGCTAAGAATAGGCTGTCACTTTTTTCCTTGTGTCACATCGTTTGAAAATAAAAGGGACAGGCTATTCTTTAGCTTTGCTCAGTTATACTGTTTTTATAAGTCAGACCCATATTGTATACGTTCGTAAATAAAGTCTTAAACCAACCACCGGCCTATTCATACGTCTCTACTCCTCTCCTATATTACAATAAAATAATAGTGGGGTGTATAGGTTTGCATCCTAAAGGTTGCATCTCGGCAACGGAGAAATTTGAAAGGGGTAGCTGCTCCCAGTTTCCTTTTGAATTAGCACCTATTTAATAATAATTTGGAAAAAGTAAAATACGTAAAATGGAATAACATGGACCTTTCATTATTGTGGAATATTGCATGAAGGAACCTAGCCCAGATATCTATGGTCTCTTAGTGCCTCTGCCTACTCCTTAGAAGATACATGTCTGAGCTTATATCATTTTTATTTAACACACGTAGTAAACCGATTTTGACAATCTTTTTATAGGACAATATTATGGTACAGTAGTTAGTCGGTTGAATTAAAGCATCAAGTAAATAAGACGTCTCTGAAGAAATTCCTTTGTTAACCTAACAGCAAGTTTGATAATTAAATAATTACTAATTAATTAGCAATTAATCCGCTTTCCGTAGAATACTAATGAACTAGCGTCCTTTTTTCTTATATCGATTTATGCAATAAACTAGCATCCGCTATTTAAATGGCGTAATTCGCGTTCTTTATGGGCACATTGCACGACCGAGTCGCATCAAAATATGATTACATGCACCGAGGCTCGGGTAATGTGCGAACGCATTTTGTATGCATTTGGGGACAGGTTTTATTAAGTTTAACTTCGGCGTCTGATAACGTGACCAAATTATCATTAATTGATATAAACATAGCTGTCAAAAGGATTCGTGGTTCTGATTCGTGGTTCGCACACATGTAAATTATTTGAATAGTCACGGGCGGCTCGGCCTCCGGTGGCCCATACACTTATGTAACATATATGTATATGTGCCGTCTCCGATGGGTTAACATGAAATTTAGTTAATTTTAGCATTTATCGGCATTCCGGCATTGCTTTAGTGAGTGGTAGAGCCACGTTGTAGACAGTAACGTCTACAGCACGAATGGGCCGGCTCGACCGGTTTGATACCACTGTCTCACAGATAACCGACATAAAGTGGCAGCTTGCTGTCGCCTTTCGTTCGGTGAGTGAGATTTCCGGTGGCCGATTTCTCCCCTCCCTTTCTCAATCCCCTTCCCCTCCCCTTACATTCCCTCCTTTTAGGTTGGCAACGCACCCATGATTCTTTTTGTGTCTTGGGTGTCTATGGGCGGTGGAGATCGCTTACCATCAGGTGTCCAATAGGTACTTAGCTAAAGTTTAAAGAAGCCTATAAAATCCAACTTGTAATAGTTATGCATCGATAGGCGATGGTTTTACATCATTCCATTGTTTTATCTTTATATGAGACCACTAATATATCCGTGAATTTAAAAAGATTTTCAAAAATCTTTTTACATTTGACAAGGATAGCGTGTAAAATACACGCAGACGAATTAAAAACCTCCTTTTGAAATGCACTTGAAAACTAAAATTAAAGCCGAAAAGGGAATGTAAAATATGAAACTACATTTTTCTAGAAATTCTCGTCTAACATGATGCGAGCCGACAAGTTTTCATTTTTTATCTCGTAATCTAGATTTATTTAGCTTGGCCTTTACCGCGTGTTACACCTAAAATATAAATTCTGTCCAAACTAAATACACCATGCGGCATGGAGAAATAAACAGGATTAATTGTAACCGTTGTCAAAAAGGAGTAAAAATTATCAATTTATTTAATTAGGTGTTTTATTTATTTTTTGCTTTAAATTTAATCGCTGGTGCAGCATATTTTTTTTCAATCATTGCAAAAATCGAACCTACATCCCATGATGTCACAATTTGCCCGCGGGGTCATCACGGAAGCTGTCACTATAAGAGCCTAAACTATAAAATACTGTTATATGTGATAAATATTTTTCTAAAATAATTTGCTCGGGACTGGGAAATCAGGCAGACAGCTGGTCGTAAAAACTAAGCCTAAACTAAAATGATACTAAATAGAGGTGCAATAACGAGTGCACCCGCATCTCACCGAACTCAATTTCATCTTTTCATGTGAGAGAGGAGAGCCTATACCATATCGAGAAAAATGTTTGTCCTCAGACAATTCGTGTGATTTTTTGAATCAAAAATCTTAAACGAGCTGTGATTAGAACCCAGGATCTTATATTTCAGCCTGCCATTACAAAATCTTTATTTTTCAATTTAAAATTTTGGTTGTTTGTATGTTTTGTATATGTATATATGTTATTTATTTTAAAACCATCGTAATGCTAGGACATAGAAAGTTGTATCAATTATACATAAACGACTTCACCAGCAAGCCTCATGGGGTTTCAAAATCCTCTTAAACTAGAAATCCTATGAAATTCCGGATGTATGGCAACCCTAGTCGGGCATTAGTACCCTGAGGATTTATTACTCGTCATATAAAATGTTATATGTACGTATGTTTACGACTCGCTTTCTCTTAACTACGGACAGTAAAGTCCGAATGATGAAAAGGAAAACGATTACATAAAAATATTTATTTTAGCGGGTTTTAGTTTTAATTACACTATGTAGTGATTATCAAAGAGATTTAACATAACATATATAACATAAGCTCACGCCTGTATCCCCGAAGGGGTAGGCAGAGGCGCACTAGCGAACTAAAACACCCACATTTCGCCGAGCTTAGTTCCGTCCCAGATTTGATAGGGGGCGAGCCTATCGCCATATCAGGCACAAATTCCAGACTCCGGGCTGATATGGAAAAATCCAATATCACTTTGCCCGACCCGGGGATCGAACCCGAGACCTCAGAACCGTAGTCGTACCGAAATACCACCACGCCAGCGAGCCAGGCAAAAAGATTTGCATCTGTAGAAGCGTATATCCTACCTGTAATCCATGTTTACACCTGCCCTTATCTCATTGCAATGTGGGGTTGGCGCAACACACATTTTAAAGCATGTAGCAGAATGGATTCGGCTTAGTTATTACCAACGGCCGTCACCACTTTCCATCCCGAGAAAATCTTGTCAGGAAAACTCCTTTATCCAACTCGGGATGTGAACATAGGACCTTGCCACAACACGAAGAAGGAGACGGAGTAAACCCAATAACTGCTTCGGGGGCGTGGTTGTATTGAGTGCGTGATACGATTATTATCCTGAGGATACCAGTTCGATGCCCGGATCTGATAATATGATATTGGGTTTTTCTACTCAGTATCAGCCCGGAGTCTGGAATTTGTGCCCGATATGGCGATAGGCTCTCCCCTTTCACATATGGGACGGAAATGGGCTCGTCGAAATGTGAGTGCTCCAGTTCGCAGGTTCAGCTCTGATTATCCCTTCGAGTACTGAGTCTTGGCATCACCAACAAATTTTTTTTTTATGTAACATTTTTATTGTCTCTATAAAATCATGGCTGCAATATGAAATTCCACCGTTTTGATATGAAACCAGTCCCTTTATTGGCACAACAAGGCTAGTCAAGCCCCCAAAAGTGAGTACATGTCATGAAAATAAGAAATCAGTGCACGTCAATATAAAATTGCAAAACATTTTTATTTCGTGCAACGTAGTAACTTAATAATTTAAGTGTAGTCATGTAATCGTTGTAAAAAATATGCGGTGGCAGTTTTATGGTCTATGTAGTAAACACAAACTTAGTTGCAGCAAGTCAATAAGTTTTGGTAGAGCCACGCTGTAGACAGTAGCGTCTACAGCATGATGTCGAACCGAGTCGTCGTTCGATACCACTGTCTCAAACAAAACCGATTCAAAGGGACAGCTCGCTATGGTTTTCGGCCGACTTTAAAATATGGAAGTAATCAATTTTTGAGTGGTAGAGCCACGCTGTAGATAGTAACGTCTATGGCACGAATGGGCCGGCTCGACCGGTATACCACTGTCTCACAGAAAACCGACGTAAAGTGGCAGCTTGCTGTCGCGTTTCGTTCGGTGAGTAAGATTTCCGGTGGCCCATTTCCCCACTCCCTTTCCCAATACCTTTTTCCTCCCCTTACATTCCCTCCTTTTAGGTTGGCTACGCACCCATGATTCCTTTTATGTCTTGGGTGTCTATGGGCGGTGGAGATCACTTACCATCAGGTGACCCATCTGCTCGTTTGCCAATCTCTGCTATAAAAAAAAATCAATTCACCCGGTTTTTCGACTTCAAAAATAGAGAAGGTCTTCAATTCGTCAGTATTTTAATGTATGTTACGCGATATCTCCGCCAAATGTACACCGATTTCCAAAATTATTTTTGTGTTCGATAGACCTTATTCCAAGGGCGGTCAGTTGTTTTTTTTTGTTTCATGTCTTAGATTTCTGCTACCCTAAATCCGAATCCCCTTCCTAATCCATATGGTCATAGTGACATGACCATGAGCTCTGATTTGAAGCATTGAAGATGATTTAAACTAAGTTAAACTTAACTTTAAAGTAACACGATGTATCATAATATGGCATTTTGTGTCCAAATTTGGCTTAATTCCCAATAACACAAAATAACTTAATATATTTATAATGGAAGCTTTTAAAAAGAGCTTTGGAAACGCAAATTGTTAAGAATATTTCACGTGGCTTCATTGTAAAGTTAAAAGAGATATAAACTGAGATTCCTCACTTTTTACATTAATTTCTTTACGATGATAAGTTATGAGAGGTAGCGATTTTGAAAGTTGGTAGTTCCTATCATACTTCTTGATACACGCCCTTATCCTACCTTATTGTGGGGTCGGTATAATACACCTTTTCCAGCACATTGCAGAAACGATTCGGCTTAGTTTTTACGATCGGCTGACTATGTGACTTCTACACCTATTTAAGGATCTAGTCCCGAGCAAAGAGTATAAGAAAAATACCCCACCCGACCTGGGTATAGAACCCAGATCCTCCCGGTTCACAGCTCAAAAATATGCTTTCACTATACCAAGAATGTATGGACTGCCGAGACAAATGTCGGAGGTTCGAGACCAACCCCTAAATGGAGCATACACCTCTGACTTTTCTATGTTAAGTGTATTTTTATTGTGAAATATCGCTTGCTATAACGGCGAAGAAAAACATCGTGAGGAAACCTGCATACCCGAGAAATTCTTTACAGGAATTTCGAAGGTATGTGAAGTCTACCAACCCGCATTAGGCCAGCGTGGTAGATTAAGGCCATACCCCTCTCATTAGTAGAGGAGGCCCGTGCCCAACAGTGGAACAGTAATATTACAGGGCTAATATGATATACCAAGAAGGCGACTATTATACTTTATAAGTAATAACTAATAAAGTTTATTTCGACAAAAACAGTGTTACATTCGAATTTCTTAAATACTAATTTTCATTGGTTGACAAAATATTGTAACATTGTATGTACTACTAATGTAACAGATTAGACAATATATCAATGATCCATATTATATATATTTTATTATGTTTTATAAAACCTCATGAAAACAACAAGTTTCCATAAATCGCTCTACTCCCATAACATACACCATAGCATTTTAGTGTCGACCGCTGTACGTACACCACCTCAATTTTAATTAAGGGAATATCTTAAGAGCGACTTTTAATAACTTACTTAAACGAACTCATGAGACATTACTTAAGGAAAAGTTCGAAAGTTATTGAAGAGCTTAGCTGATATTTGTGTGACAGGAAATTCATGACGCTACATGTCTGGGCATGACGGCAATTTGTGAGACTGATTTAATAATGGCATTTTAGAAAGGATATACATAAAAAAACATAAATACACCCAACAGTCACACACCTAGTCCTGACCCCACACTAGGTATAACCTGTATCGTGAGTGTCAGAGACTATGAGAGACTTTCGGCCTCACAACACCCAGACTTGAAACAAATATCTGTGGGCCTCACAAATATTTGTCTCAATGCGGGAATCGAATCCTCGGCCTCTCGCTTCACAACCGGCTACTCGCCCACTGCGCCACGGAGGCTGTGTTTAAAAAAAGGCGTGCTTAAAAAACATGAAATGGATGATAAAATATGGAAGCTATTTGTATGGAAGTATTTCTGAAGGAGTAGGTAGAGACGAACTAGCGAACTAGAACACCCAAATTTCACCGAGCCTAGTTCCGTCCAAGATATGATCGCCATATCGGGCACAAATTCCAAACCCGAGGTTGATACTGAAAAATGTTATATCACTTTGCCCGAATTAGGGATCGAACCCTCGAAGTCTCGACCTCACGACAGTAGTCGGATCACGCACGCAATATCACTACGCCATCATCTGCTGTCTGCATTTAATAAGATCTCAGAAATAATTTCTACATGGGCGGAGCCGGTAGCAAAAGCTATCAAATACTTAAATGAAATCTATAAAGTCAGACTCCTTGCAATATGAATGCCTTCACGTATTGTACAGGTTCAGGAGTGCGATAGGAATCCAATTTTACGACGTTCAGCGTCGCCAGGCACGCTGGAACGGGTTCAACTCTAGTATTAATATCACTTATTATCACTTCCTATAATATCAGATAATTTTTGAATTGTGTACTTGACTATATTTGATTTTGTACACATTTTTGTATATACTAGTAAATAAAACAAAAATGAAACCCTTCTATAAAATCTGCATCGAAATTGGTTGAAAAATGAGACAGTAATTCATATTTTAAATTGTGCAATGAGCAAGAGTGGGGAGGTAGTGGGTATATCTTGCTATCCCTTTCTAACGCAGGTACCGTTATGGCCCTGACGTGATTTTATTGATATTTCTCTTTTCCGCAGTTTGAAGGTTACACCAAATTTCAAATTGATCAAACTTTTTTATTTTTGAAAATATTTCAATAATTCTTTCAGTGCTTTATTTAAGATGGTGTAAATTTCATATAAAATTAATTAAAAATAATTAGTCAAGTACCCAGTTTGTATTAATGTTTTTTTTAAATAACTTTTTTTTTATTGCAGAGACTGGCAAACGAAGAGATGGGTCACCTGATGGTAAGTGATCTCCACCGCCCATAGACTCCCAAGAGACAATAAGAATCATGGGTGCGTTGCCGATCTAATTGGAAGAAATGGAAGGGGAGGGAAAAGGGATTAGGAAAGAGAGGGCGGGAAATGGGCCACCGGAAATCTCACTCACCGAACGAAACGCGACAGCGGTATATAAACATATATACGCGATAACTATACATATATTATACTCACGCCTGTATCCCCGAAGGGGTAGGCAGAGGCTAACTAGCGATCTATAACACCCATATTTTGTCGAGCTTAGTTCCGACCCAGATGTGATAGCCCAGCCTATCGCCACATCGGGCACAAATTTCAAACTCCGGGCTGATACTGAAAAATCCAACATCACTTAGCCCGACTCGGGGATTGAACCCGAGACCTCAGGACGATAACCGTACCGCGCACGCAATACCACAACGCTACAACTAGCGTACTCAATTTTCATTACCTCCCCCCCCCCCTCCAATATAATTGAGGGCTAACCTGTGACCATGTCAGATACATTTTACAAACTTCAAGCTATGAGCTAAGCAAAGAAAAACACTATTTTACCCGTCGCAGGAATCGAACGCGAGACCCAAAGCGGTAATTTTACCATGTAGCTATACAACTGTGCTACTAAGGTAGGATTTCACGATATCCAGTCCTAATTCGCTATCACATATTTTCTACCGACTTTCAAAAAAGGAGGAGGTCCTCAATTCGTCTGTATTTTTTTTATGTATGTTACGCGATATCTCCGCCAAATGTGGACCGATTTTCAAAATTCTTTTTGTGTTCGATAGAGCTTCTTTCAAGGGTGGTCCCATATAAATTTGGTCACGATCGGATTTGAAGTTGGTCCGTTAAGTTTTTAAACCTATGATTTAATCGTACGAAGGAAGTTACCAACATAAATATTGAAGGATCTCCACGCGTCATATGTAAATATTGGAGCACAAGTCAGTCAATTATAAGTTCGGGAGAGGCAGTGACGCGCATGCATTATTAAACAGAGTCTAAATTACACGTGGAAAGTTCGGCGTAGATAGGAAGGACTAGGAGGCAGTGGGAAAGGGGTTATCATAATACTCATTTTAACCCGAGAATGGTGAAGTGTCAGTGAAGTGACTGCACTACACCTAATGGTAAGCGTAGTGCTGTCCAAAAATCCAGCCACCACTGAAAAACAATCGGTTTATTAGTGGTCACCAGAATAAATAATAAATAAATAACACCCTGCAGTCACACACATAGTCCTAACCCCACACTAAGATACTAGTCTTGTTTCGTGGGTATCAGGAACTACGAGAGACTTTCGGTCTCACAACACCCACACCCGAAACAAACATCTGTAGGCCACACAAACATTTGTCTCTGTGCAGAGATCACAGCTTCATCACACTCGCTTCATAGCCGGCAGCTCGCCTACTGCGCCACGGAGGCTGTCATGCCAGCCTATTTATGCTTCTTCATATTCCGAATCCGAAGAGGGAAGAAGCAAATTCAGGGGCAAGCAAATTGGAAATCGGTTAATATTTACCTAAAAAGCAAAGATAGCTCAGTTGGGAATGGTACGGACTGCCGAGACGAGTGTCGGAGGTTCGAGACCAGCCCTAAAATGGAGCATACACCTCTGACTTTTCTATGTCAAGTGTGTTTTCTTTGTGAATTATCGCTTGCTATAACGGCGAAGGAAAACATCGTGAGGAAACCTGCATACCCGAGAATTTCTTCACAAGAATTTCGAAGGTACGTGAAGTCTACCAACCCGCATTAGGCCAGCGTGGTAGACTAAGGTCTAACCCCTCTCATTATTAGAGGAGGCCCGTGCCCAGCAGTGGGACAGTAATATTACAGGGCTAATATTATTATTATTGAATTACCTGAGATCCCGGGTAACAATAATAAAAACAGAGTAATTGAGAAAATCTACCTTTTCAAGTCGGTTAAAAAATCACACAATATACATTATCAGTTTTACTTCCTGGAATGTACTCAGTGGAAAACAACGTGTTGATCGAATTTCACGAAAACAATGGAAGTAGAAGGTAGGAAGTTGGAATTATTGTTGTGTGTCTGTCGGAGGGGGACGCGAGGACCTCGTTCGCATCACGCCGTGTTTAGCGGCCGGTGTCGAACTGTTACGACCTTTATGAGATTATAGAGCATTCTTTAAATGATACGACACGATATTTTTGCCCCGCAAAGATAAACAACTTGATGATATTGTCATGATTTTGCTTATTATTTTATGACAAAAAGATTTGCTTAAGGCAAATAATGAAGTATCGACTTCTTTAAAAATAATGGCTTCCACGCATTTGCGACGATTTAGCCAATGTCAAGGTAAATAGAGCAATTATCTTTTCACAATGCCATGAGACCCAGATGTGGATGATCGCAACCAACGCACCAAGCAAAACACATCAAAGATCACCGGTTAAAAAGTTTGCACATTATACTGTCCTTTTTCACTGCAGTTTGACGCATTAAACCACTTAACTTAAAACAACAAACACAGCTCTAGATAATAATATGAAATAATTTTATCAATCAACGCCCACTCTGTCAGATTTCCCGTCAAAATCCTTCGAAGTATCGGCTTGTGGCCGCCATTTTTGTAAAAGGGCCCCTTGTCAATTTGACGTTCGATGTACATATGTTTTATTGTTTAACTGTTTATTTGAAGATCACAATTGTAATTACCATCAAGTTATTAATATTATTCATAATAGAGATAAACTCTATTATGATCTTAGATTTGTGTATTTTTTAATATATGCTATAAATATCAAACTTTTATTGACAAAAAGTCGTATATTATAATAAAGATTTGTAAGGAGGAAAAGAAAGTAAAACAAAAGTTCGCTGTTCGCATTTATTTCAGGATATAGCCGAGGGGTATTCTGCTCACTAGCGTTCACGCTTCGACACTTTGCTACTCTCTCTGGAAAGGTTACTCTTATATTTTTATATAAGCAAAACTAGCAACGAGCAAAAAAGTCACTAATAAGTTATCACTATCAATAGACACTTAGATACCAAAGGAATCGTAAGTTATGACTCATGACGTGTATCGCCAATTTAAAGCAGGGATTAGGAAAGGGGGGAACTAATTGAATACCAGAAACCTCACTCACCGAACGACTATTATCAGTGAGCTGCGACATCATGTAGCTTTTATTGAGACAGTGGCATCAAAACGGTCGAGCCGGCTCACTTCTTTTTTAATTCGAAACACCATTAGATAATACACGTAATACATAATATCATAGTATACCTCTATATTCTTAATGTATAGTTCTGTGTGCTTACCTCTTAAAGGTGTTTACACACACATCACATAAGCTCACGCCTGTATCCCCGAAGGGGTAGGCAGAGGCGCACTAGTGAACTAATACACCCACATTTCGCCGAGCATAGTTACGTCCCAGATGTGATAGGGGGCGAGCCTATCGCCATCGGGCACAAATTCCAGACTCCGGGCTGATATGGAAAAATCTAATATCACTTTGCCCGACCCGGGGATCGAACCCGAAACCTCAGGACGGTAGTCGTACCGAAACAACCACGCCACCGAGGCAGCAGTTAAAGGTGTATACAATTTACTGTATTTTAAATTTAAATTAACGAATATAACATTCAGTTTTGTTACAAATACCCACCGTTTTAGGGAAAGCTAATCAATTTATTAAAGTAGAACTGTTTTGGAAATCATTCTGAACATATAGGCTGAGATCTACAGAGCGAACTTCGACTAAGTATAACTCAAAGTCACAAACTCGGTGAGGATTTTTACTGAGTCCGAGTCATTTTTCGACCGACTTCCACAAAAGGAGGAGGTCCTCAATTCGTCTGTTTTTTATGTATGTTACTCGATATCTCCGCCAAATGTGGACCGATTTTCAAAATTCTTTTTGTGTTCGATAGAGTTTAATTCTATGGTGGTCCCATATAAATTTGGTCGCGATCTGTAAATTGGAAGTCAATTAACTTTTCAACTTGTGATTATTAAAGAAAATCTTTGCTTAGTCTGTCTGTCAGTTTGTTTTTCTTGTATTAAATGACCCGGACTAAGTCAAAGTTCAATTTAACAATTCCAAATCCCCCCTGAGTTCGTGACTTTGACTTAGACTTAATCGAAGTTCGCTCTATAGATCTCAGCCTCAAACTTATTCAGGTTGCATACATAACTGACTATAGCGTGGCTTTATTAATCGACAACTAGACAAATTTTGGGCACATCCATGAAGTATTATGTGTAATTCTGGTGTAATTTTCTAACATTAAAAACAGCCGAAAACTAATTATGCTATAAAATGTTTATAAAAAACGTCGAACATTACCCGTCTATAGCAGCAACAACATTATTTAGTTTGTTGTTTTACATTTTTAAAAGAAAAAAATACAAATGATTACATGAACTGACGCCTTTTCCCAGCAAATCCATGGATTATAAATACCTATTGTGTTGTTATTTTCCAAACATCAAGCATATAATTACACGTAATTCTTGCAAAATCCGCACATAAATAATTGCCACAAAATTGCCCCATTTCTAGAATTTTCCATTGTTTTCGTCTTACGAAGCAAACTTGAACAAAAGCGCCTACGTAAAATATAATAGCAACATGTCATTGAAATGAAATTCCACGCGGAATACCGGGTAGGCGCTTAAGAATATTTAACTTGTTGCCACGAGAAAAGGTATTTGCATGAGAGAAAATTTTAGGCTCGCAAATTTTATGAACAGAGTAAATCAATTCGGTATAAAATTTATTTTGTTAATTAAAATGTCCTGTGTAAAGAGTATTGTAGTTTGCTTGTATTGAAACCTAATCAAAACGAAACTAGTAAGTATACACTAAGGGCTTTACTTATAAAAACATTTTCGCTTAACTTTTTGTTAAGAATAGCCTGTCACTTTATTCCTTGCGTTACATTGTTTAAAAATGAAAGGGACAGCCTATGCTTAAAGATAAGCAGTGCTTAAATATTTTTATGAGTAGGGGCTATATGTGTAATTTGAGATCTTATTATTAAGATGTTTTTTGTTGATCCACAGCGTTCCTCTAAAAAACTACCCTTCACAATACACATTATTATGTGTGTGTTGTTACATAATATGAAATTTTAATTATTCATTTTTTTTCTGCAAACACTGGCCAACGAGCAGGTGGGTCACCTGGTGGTAAGTGATTTCCACCGCCCATATATACCTATAATACCAATAGAATATACGTTAAACGTGATTTCAATATCAAAAAACAAAAAGCGTTAGAAAATCACCAATTCTTTTAACACATAACACATCCATTCTATAAACCAATTTGTTGTTACCGAGTTTTGGGATCAAAGCCATGATTTATTCAAAACACGACACGAAACGAAACGTTATTAGGCCGGCAGTCCAGCCCAGGGGACGCGACGTCACGAAATACCGAGAAAAATCCCGTCGAAATATCTTGAATAAATAAACTGAGGCATTTCTACAAGTTTTTACGCGACATAAGGGTGGTATACCCAGTGTCGTGCAGTTCATATAGACATAAAGACACTTTCTACCCTAGCTTGCCAATTACATAATTTAAAAAATCATCCCAAAACAGATTTTCACAATAGTAGCCATGCTTTATATTTTAAACCAACACGGGGATGATAATGATGGTTGACAGCAAGAATTGAAGAAAATAATTATGATTTTTTGTCTACCCTGCAGGTCGATTCTCTTGACGCCACAACGTTGCGATCGACGACGAGCTCGCGCAGTGCACATCGTTGAGATCGACGTTGCGTTCAACGTTGTTAGGTCTTAGAGAAAACCATTTTCCATACATTTATGTCAAACGCCTCGCTCGAGAGAGCTAGTTCGCATAAGCGCCGCCATCACGCATAGCGCTATTGCGTGCGCTTTGTACCTTGCTGAATAAAAAAAATGACAACATCGTAGCCGCAACGCTGCTGCAACGATGTTTTCACAAATGAAACCTTAGAGAATCGACCTGCAGCAGGTCGATTCTTTAAGACACGCCACAACGTTGCGATCGACGACGAGCTCGCGCAGCGCACATCGTTGAGATCGACGGAGCGTTCAACGTTGCTGAAATCGGGATTCGCTAAGCCATTATTTCTCTCCGTCGATCTGAACAATGTGTGAAACAACGTTGAAATGTAAGACGAGATAGTGACATAACCTACTGTTACCGATCTTTAACCGGTAAACTATAGATTAGCGAATTTAAGTCCTTATCTCTCATTTGAAAATTATTTAGATGGTTTATTTGTGAATAAGACGCATTTAAGTGGTCTTAAAATATATTACTATCATATAATATGCCTTTTTAATATTATTTAATAAACTTTTCAAGCCTGAATGAGTGATTCCTTAGTATCGTTCACTTTTTAAAAGAGTGTCAGAGTACAGAGGTTAGAAGCAGTTAAAAGTTTATTGGGAAGTCATTGTAGGTTATATTTTGTGAATAATGAAGATTATTTATTAAAATATTTGAAGAATTACCTACGATTTACCTAACAGACTTAGTTATTTAAACGAGACTTATTTTGCTAGAAGTGAGTGAGAAATGAATGAAACCTTATTAAAATGCTCAACAAACAATATAATATGAGAAACACACAGAAACACAAAAATTGCTATGATGATATGATAAATTACAATGAAATTGAAGTGATCAAGCCAATAAAATGTGAATTAAAAAAGAAATATTATTATGTTGAGTTATCAAAATCAATATTTTCTGTAATTTCATTCTTCAAACCTCATAATTAAAAGACCAACAGCAGCACAGACAGATGTTTTTTCTTTCATTCATCGTATTTATTTGCTTCTTGTAGTAAAATCATACACATAAAACGACCAACCATTGTATTTTAATCCAATTAGTAAAATTATACTATGTATATTATGTATTAGTAGGTAATATACTATGCAAAGAATACTATGCTTAATGAAATCAAATAATGCATAATAGAACTATTATGGATTATGCACTCTTTATTTTAGTTTTCTTGTACCAAATTGGCACTAAAATACAACAAAAGCGAGGATTCGACAAAGTCAGAGACGCTTTTGTATTTGACATAACAAATTGAGGACGAGCTCGACGTTGAGGGCAATTTCAACGATGTTGGGTCTTAGATAATACCATTTTCCATACATTTATGTCAAACGTCAAACATAGACGTCTAAGATGTCAAACGCCTCGCTCGAGTCATCACGCATGCGCTAGTGCGTGCGCTTTATACCCTGCTGAATACAAAAATGAAAACATCGTTGCCGCAACGATGCCGCAACGTTGTTTTCACAAATGAAACCTTAAAGAATCGACCTGCTGATCGGAAGGTCTGTGCACGTCACTGGGTAACCGATACGCAGTTGTATAACCGTAGTATACGCAAATGGCTAGTTAAAATTTATCTTTACGCGCCAATTTTTTGCGCGAGTTTTTGTTGATATTTTTTTTTAAGATGCGAGGGATTTGAATTTTTTATTGAAATAAGAATTGAAATTATCACTTTGTTTAAAGCTCCAGAGTTCGGTGATAAATATTATTGCAATCCGTTTTTTAGTTTGTAAGAAAAATCATAGACAAACAATGAAATTTCGCACAAAGGTTTAGAACACCCATAGACTAAGTTTCAAATTTCAATCTTAAGTGAGTAATTAGCCTACTACGAGCACTTTTACATCCCTTTGAACCTAATATATACGAATTCTCTTTGCCCGACCTAGGAATCGAACCCAGGACCTCCCGGTCCACAGGCCATATATGATGCCACTAGACAAAAGAGGCGACAGAGGCGAAAGCGCTTGGATTAATAACATTCTTTTTTTAATTTGGGCAAAAAGACTAACATCAAAACGTATAACCCATAAGCATCCTATTTCATTTATCAATGGAAGCGTACCTTAACTCAGTGAAAACCGAATAGTCAGTCGAATCCAACTTCTAAAACACTTCAACTAAAAGTTAAAACCTAAGGATCCCTAATAAAAACACTATCAATACGTTTTCTACGACTTTATCGCTTCCACAGCTCAACTTCGACTGTAACTACTAAACTACCACTAGGTAGTCTCGAGCATTCCAAGGTCCTCAGACTTTTAGTTCCGAGCATTGTTCTTCTACAAAACTAAGTTCGATTGTATTTTACTTTCAGAGATAAATCATAATCCGAGCAAATAATTTCATTTTCTATCCCTTTTTTTCGATAAAGATGACTTACGGCCGGTTTCAATAAACGATCTCAGTTTAGAGTGCAGATAGATCTCGATTATGAACCAATCAAATCAAGTCATTTGACGGAGTCATGTTCAAACTGTGTTCTTATTGGCTAATTTTTGTAATCTATCTGCACATTGGAACTGAGATTGTTTATTGAAACCGGCCGAAGATCCATAAACGTTTTAGTTCATTAAAGTTACCGCAAGAGGCGCTGAGAGTCAAATGTATACCAGGATATAAAAGGATACCAGATAAAAGGATATAAAAAGATACCAGATACCGGATATAAAAGGATACCAGAACTATAATCGTTATTGAGAAGTATTAAGTCGTACTAGGGGTAAACTAGGCACTCTATAGTTTTCTCCCTCTCTCATAATTTGCTTTGGCTGTGCCGGATTTTTTTTTCGTTTCAAGTTTGGGGAAATAACATACATCTATTTTTTTCCACCTCTGTTTTTCTACTCCAATTTAGGATCAACAGAATACACTTGTTCATGCATGTTGCAGGAAGAATTCGGCTTAGATTACGGATCCTTTTGGAAACCGAGTTCCAGCAGATCGTGAAAAACCGCTTTACCCAACCTGGTACTCGAACCAAAGACCTACCAGTCCACAGATAACATACTTTGCAACTAGACTGAAAAGAGGCGGCGACGTGCACAATGTATTTAAAGGTATGCAATGCAAATAAGTTCAATACCAAAGTTGCAAGGGTTGAGGCTTAATTAGAGCTCTCAAATTTGACGAGCGGTATTTCCAATGACGTGATTACGAAGCCTATCGACTATCGATAAAGGCTAATCTGATAACACCGGCTTAACGTTGTAGCCTAAAATTGCAAAGCGTAGGTAGTTTATTTTTTTATAGCAGAGACCGATAACGAGTAAATCACCTGCCCGGCTAACATGCGTGTCACGATATATCTCGATATCCGACTGTAGAGATGTTGTCTACAATATTGTATGATAATCACAAGTTACTCAACGGACTGACTTCAAAGCCGAACGTTACCAAATTTATATGGGACCACCCTTGAAATAAGCTCTATCGAACACAAAAAGAATTTTTGAAAATCAGTTCACATTTGGCCGAGATATCGCGTAACATACATAAAAAAATACAGACGAATCGAGGACATTCTCCTTTTTGGAAGTTGGTCGAAAATAAACGAGGACGCATGTTAGTGCCTGTAGACATATAAAAAAAACCGGTTATAACACGATAAAAAGTGTAGACAACATTTTCTAGGGTGTTAGGCGGGCTGATGGTAAGTGATCTTCACCACCCATGAGCACCGAGCAATGGGGGTGTTGCAAACCTTAAATAATCACAAGTTTAAAAACTTAACTGACCGACTTCCAATTTTCCGATCGTGACCGAATTTATATGGGACCACCCTTGAAATAAGTTCTATCTAACACAAAAAGAATTCTGAAAATCGGTCCTCATTTGGCGGAGATATAGAGTAACATACATAAAATAAAACGACGAATTGAGGACCTCCTCCTTTTTGGGAAGTCGGCCGAAAAAACAATGCGATTGGGGAATTTGGGCCGCTTCTTATTCACCGTATGAAACGCATCATCATTTTGGTGCGGATCCGTTGTTACGTTTGATATGAATTAGATTTTTTTTTATAGCAGATACTGGCAAACGAGCAGATGGGTCACCAGATGGTAAGTGATCTCCACCGCCCATGGACACCCAAGACACAAAAAGAATTATGGGTGCATTGCCAACCTAAAAGGAGGGAATGAAAGCGGAGGGGAAAGAAGGGAGGGGGGAAATGGGGCACCAGAAATCTCACTCACCAAACGAAACGCGACAGCAAGCTGCCACTTTTCGTCGGTTTTCTGTTAGACAGTGGTATCTGCCCGGTCGAGCCGGCCCATTCGTGCTGTAGACGTTACTGTCTACAGCGTGGCTCTACCACTCAACAAAATTGTCAAAAATATTCCTGCTAAGGCCGCTGCTTTGGCGGATTCCTAAACACACAAAGACCGATAAAAATACCTCCTTTCAAACTTGGTAACAATCACACACGCGTTCACGCTCCATGTAAACAACAAAGCAACCTAGACACGTAATTCATATTCGTATTTGATATTCGCTTTTATATCTGAACGACGACTTTCTCGGTGTAACATAAGGGACGGTTAGGCGCTAAACAAACAGAGCAATTTTGCTCTTCGAATTTCGGTAACTAGCAACTAGCATACACACTTTTCGACAAGGGTATTCCGTACCATGATCCCAAAGGCTTATCGCTACAGCTTAAAAATCGTAATCTTCTTATAAAAATGTTACAGACTCTATGTTAAAACTGCACAGAAAAAACAATATAACTTTGTCTGACTCGAAGTTTGAACTCGAGATATTCCGCGGCAACTTTATATTGGCCTTTTTACGGGGCTTCCCCGGGACGATGGTATGAGTAGTCAATACTACTTGAGTGGTAGAGACACTTAATCAAGATGGTGGGCCACAGAAAATCGACGTCAATGGCAACACCCTGTTGCCCTTGATCATTGAGATTTCCGATGTCCGAAATCGTCCCTATGCTTCCCAATCCCCATCACCATCCTTTAAGGTTATCCTATGATAATTTTTCGTATGATGAGTGTCTATAGGCGGTATTCGCTTTTCACCAGCAGCAGCGTGGTTACCAGTTTCATTAAATTTTAAAATTAAAAGTTGTGTCAACCAAAGTTGCTTCATGTGCACAAGGCCTAATATGAGACTATATATATATACAGAAATACAAATAAGGGATTCTGTGCATAACAAAAATGACTTCATACATGAAGAAGTTATTTGTTATATATACAGGCACGGTATACAGGTATAAAATATAGCAGTACGTTGTATGGAACAAAGATTAAAAAATAGACAAGACAAACTTAACCTAAATAAGCCCACCCACGATTAACAGTGATTTCTTTTGTTATTTTTTTTTTTTTATAGCAGAGATTGGCAAACGAGCAGATGGGTCCCCTGATGGTAAGTGATCTCCACCGCCCATAGACACCCAAAACAAAAAGAATCATGGGTGCGTTGCCAATCTTAAAGGAGAGAATGGAAGGGGAGGGAAAAGGGATCGGAAAAGGAGGGGCGAAATGGGCCACCGGAGATCTCACTCACCGAACGAAACGCGACAGCAAACCACTTTACGTCGGTTTTCTGTGAGACAGTGGTATCTAACCAGTCGAGCCGGCCCATTCCTGCTGTGGACGTTACTGTCTACAGCGTGGCTCTACCACTTAAGAATTAATGTTTTCCAGGGCTTATTCTGGTTACACATGCGTCACAGTAACCCCCGAATACTAAAACACTTCTCAACTGTAGGAGCTTTTTACATTCTTCTGCGCCATACTTTGGCAGATGGAGTAGATTCAAACTAGATAAGACGATCTCGAGTGTTTGAGTTTCGAAGTCTTGTAAGCCTATTAATAATAGCAAGCATTTATCGACACTGAACTCAACGAGTGGGAATACAAAATTGTATTTATCTTGCATCATAATTATTCAAATAGAAAAATAGGGGGACATGGAAAATAAGTTTTCCACTTTCCTCCAAAGCAAAGCGGGAGCATCACAATACCCTGCAGCCAGCATGTGATATACTAAATTATTCCTCGATTTTCAAAGAGAGTTCCTGTCTCATAATTACATAGTCTGAGAGCGTACGGTGCGTCTCATTCTGTCACTTTGATATGTTAATTTTTCATCCGCTTTGTGAATTAAATCGCGCGTTATGAACTTTGTTTTGAATAACATGTTTATCGTTGTTGTAAATATTTTTGGTAGGTAAAATATTGTTTATATTCCGTCAGGGATGCTATAAGTGGTAAAGCGGTGTTTTTGGCGCGAATTCTGTCAGTGTAGTTGGTTCCTTTATCACTCAGGGTCAGCCCACCTAGCATGCGCGCCACGAGATATCCCGATTATCGACAGTCGAGATGTTGTCTACGTATTGTCTACAATATTGTATGAAAATAAACGAGGACGCATGTTAGTGTCCGTAGACAAATCGAGAAAACCGGTTATAACAGGACAAAAAGCGTAGACAAAATGTTCCCGTGGCGCGCATGCTAGGCGGGCATGACAACGAAACTTTCTAAAAAGAATTTCAAATTACATCAAAATTCACAAGCAACAAATTCTTACTTTAAAAAACTATTATAGATGACCACTATTGATATGTATAAGTAAGCTCAATCTTGCGTCACCGAAGGGGAAACAGAGGCGAACATGCAAAGTTGAGTGGTAGAGCCACGCTGTAGACAGTAACGTCTACAGCACGAATGGGTCGACTCGACCGGTTGGATACCACTGTCTCACAGAAAACCGACGTAAAGTGGCAGCTTGCTGTACCGTTTCGTTCGGTGAGTGAGATTTCTGGTGGCCCATTTCCCCCCTCTCTTCCCCAATCCCTTTTCCTTCCCCTTGTATTTCCTCCTTTTAGGTTGGCAACGCACCCATGATTCTTATTATGTATTGGGTGTCTATGGTGAGCGATTTATGGTGGAGATCACTTACCATCAGGTGACCCATCTGTTCGTATGCCCAGTATCTGCTATAAAAAAACACATTCCGCTAAGCTTATTTCCATCCCAGACGTGAGCGAGCCTATTGCCAAATCCATCACAAATACCCCGAGATCGAACCGAGACAGTCACATTATTGACAGCTATGTCAAAAACACAAAATTACTACAGAAATATTTTAATAAAATCCTTCGCCCTATTTTCGCTTTGAACTCCCCGTAAATTGAGTAAAGGTATTGAGTGAGTGCGTACCGAATTATAGCTCGAGTGGGTGTTCGTAATTAATTACTTTTGCACTTACGCCCTGCCAGGATCGGGTGAAATTCGGGTGCGCGTGGCTTCGTTGGGAAAAGGTCAAACGCTAGAGACAAGCTAATTTGTTCAATGATGTTTTAATTGCTTATCAAAAGGGGTTGACATCAGACAGAAAATACAGGCCAAATCGATTCTGCAAAAAGACAAGTTTCCATACAAAATGATCTCAATCGTCAGTAACGCCATACCAGTTATTACACTGCGAGGACGTTTATTACAATTTACACCCTAGAATGTTCTGTGGATGTTCAAAAATCACGAAATAATTTTATTGCCTAAACATTATCACGCTGACACGACCTTGCACGTATGTTTCAAATACGACTTACCGCCGAATGGTCATACACTTAAGGTCGCCTTATCTGTCAAAATTGTATGGAGAAAATCAATTTAGGAAGCCGTTAAAGTTGAGGAGCGTTTGAACATTCGGGCGTTAGTGACTTATGACCACGAGGTCTTCTTCTTCTAATAAAAAGGATGGTTTCCACGCATTTGCGATGATTTAGCCAATGGCAAGGTAAATATAGCAGTTATCAAGTTTTCACAATGACCATGCGACCCAGATATGGATGATATCAAGGCCCTGCTGGGATTATGGCGGCAATTCCTTCCAACGCAGTGCCCCTCAGATGACCTTCACTCAGGGAATCGACCGAACAAACCCAGCCAACGCACCAAGCAAAACTCATCAAAGATAACCGATTAAAAAGTTTTCACATTATACTGTCCATCTTCGCTGAATGTTTGTGCATAAAACCATATCACATTAAGACAACAAACACAACTCCAGATAATATGAATTAATTTTAACGAGCGACGCCCACGCTGTCAGACTTCCCGTTAAAATCCCGACCACGAGATCTCAACTTTTGGATCGCAAGTTTCATGCTGTTATCCAGTCTATGTATTGTTGAGTTTCAACCAAAATATTTATGTCCACAGCTCGACTCCCACTCAAAGCATATCCATAATTCGGCATACGTTCAACAGCACATAAGATAGGTCACGAACGTCCCATACAACGATAACTCGTCAGATGCTTGACCTACATCCCTTACGATATCCGATATGCGAATGTCATCGGCCGTCGCAGTTGACCCGGTCAACCCACTCTTACTCCCCCTTCACCTAATCTTTGGTTTTAATTATGTTTTTATTTTTCCATATCAGCCCGGAGTCTGGAATTCGTGCTCGATATGGCGATAGGCTCGCCCCCTATCACATTTGGGACGGAACTAAGCTCGGCGAAATGTGGGTGTACTAGTTTGCTAGTGCGCCTCTGCCTACCTCTTCGGGGATACAGGCGTGAGCTTATGTTATGTTATGTTAATTATGTTTTCTTTTACATGTTTTTGAAAATTATAAAAAGCTAACGCGCAGTTAGGTTACATAAACTTTAAACTCGACGTCAGCTTCCAACCGACTTCTAAAAAGGAGAAGGTCCTCAATTCGTCTCTATTTGTTATGTTACGCGATATCTCCGCCAAATGTGAACCGATTTTCAACATTCTTTTTGTGTTCGATAGAGCTTATTTTAAGGATGGTTGCATATGCAAAAATGTATATAAATTTGATCACGATCGGATTAAGGTGGTATCAGTGTAATTTTTATATTCGACCAAAGGAGAATGCCCATATCGAGTATACTTTGACAGATATATGTAATAGTTTGTGTCTCGACAGTGATACCACTGGAAGAAAGAGAAAAAAAAATCATAATGTTTGGTGCGAGTCTTAGCTAAATCTGTAATGGGAAACTAGAATAATTAATAGATTTCTGCAATAATTAAATACACCATTTTCCATTGTTACTATGGTAACTTGTCAATAATCAACAGGTCCCTGAATGTATCAAACGTTACAAGCTAGTGCACACAGATGACTTGTTACCGTGACTCTTAAGCAGTCTCGAGAAATGCAAAGGAAAATGTTATAATGTCACCCAGTCGTCATCTCGTCATCGCCTCGTAACTTTTCGCATACATTGACTCATACCTGTATCCCCGAAGGGGTAGGCAGAGGCGAACTAAAGAATTAGAACACCCACATTTCGCCGAGCTCATTTACGTCCCATATGTGATTTGGAGCGAATCTATCGCCATTTCGGGCACAAATTCCAGACTCCGGACTGATTGATACTGAAAAATTCAATATCACTGCCCGACCCGGGGATCCAACCCGAGACGTCATGGCGATGTGCCTTTGTCATCATCGGGCGACTTTTGTCACAGTGATTGTTTCGTCTCTATATAGGCTGAAAATGTATGGAGGTGCAAGTATGGAGTCACATATCATACATTTGAAAAGAGTACAAAAGTGACGAAAAATCACTCGTGCCCACATACCCTTATATTAAACAACCCCTTCTCGTAAGTTTGGCAGATTACCTGTATAACAAACCAACGTCGCCCTAGCAACTCACCATAGTGTATAGGTATCGATAAAGTATACATTAAAGAGTCTAGATATCATGTATTATGAATT
Source organism: Clanis bilineata (assembly GCA_036417725.1). Taxonomy (NCBI): domain Eukaryota; kingdom Metazoa; phylum Arthropoda; class Insecta; order Lepidoptera; family Sphingidae; genus Clanis; species Clanis bilineata. The sequence continues at coordinate 1,103,328 of CM071159.1, forward strand.
AGAGATGTGTAGATTCACTACTTAGGTAAACGTTACTTAAGTATCGACCACCTAGCATTTGCTCATAGCTTAACTTGTATGATGAATATTATCCCGGTAGCGTCTGCATACATTAAGATTGTCATCACGACTGGGGCGTAAAAATAAAACAGAGAAAAACACTGACATCGTAATCCTCACAAAAAATGTATTTAGCGTAGATTTAGCCTAGATTGGAAGTACCTACCTATATATTCAACGATTACTATGTCCACCCGTAGATGGAAAGTATTAAGATACTAGATAGTAATTATGTATTAATTAATGTAATGTAAATTATGTGCTGCGTCAGAAGAGGAACGTTATGAGTTCTTGGTCAGAATTTTCTTCCGGTAAAAATCCATTCCGAAATAGTGCTAGATTTAAATAATAGGTAAATGCAGCACTTCTAAGCTGCAAATCGTCATAGACATCATAGCTTGTGTTTCTACAAAATCATATTTCATTTTCATTCAATCCGCAAAATCATAATATGAATTGTCTGGGAATTGTTGCCACAGGCTCTTCCCTCAGAGCACCAAGTCACTCAAAGCAACTAAAAAACGCTCGGCACGATGTGGATGTTTTAGTTCACCTGTGTTTATCACTTCCGGCACAAGCGTGAGCTTATGTATGTAAAATAAACGAATCGACGAATAATTTATGTGTTGTTTGTATCAATACTTGTATACAACTTGCATTGTTATAAAACATCCACAATGAAGAAATCCACAAATCCGAAGAAAATGCAAGGACTCTGCATGGTGAACGCAATGGTTCATTTTTATTTTGCGCTATAAATAAGCCACCGATATAATAAACACACTTAAATCTCACGTACATTAGGGCAGGCCGCTGTAGTCTCATATACTTATGTAATAAATAGTACCTATATTATATAAGGCCAACAAAAGTTATCGATTAATTATTGACGATATTATGTAATTACATCCCTACTTTAGCGATCACGTTAGGTTAAATACTTTTTAATGCGAAGCTGTATACTTCAAGTCCTTCCAAAAAGAACAATAATAATGTTATCAAAAAGCATGAATGTCATAATATTGTTAACTGTCGTTCAATGGAAATGAAGATGGTGTTAGAAATTCCCAATATTTTTCCTATTTAGATAGGTTTAGGCCATAGTTTCTTAATAATTCAAATGTGGATACTAAAATATCATTGGTGCTAAATTCTTTGATTGGTGCATACGTTTTGCAATAGAAAATCTAGGGTATTGCTCTGTAATTCAATTTAAGGTGTACGATGAACGTCAAAATGTATTTTATTTTATTCTTCAAATATTTCTTAAACTCCAATATCAATTGAACCCAAATTGCTACAGTAGTATTTATGGACATCTTAGAGTAGAATAGACATAATTTGATGTTGACACAACAATCCTGAGGTGAATACTTTTTCCCATATAGGATGGGCATTCTCCTTTAAAAGAAGGAGGTAATCAATTTGGTGTTGATTACCTCCTTCTTTTAAATTTGGTCCTCCTTCTTTTAAAGTTGGTTTGGTGTGTTTCACAGGGTGTTTCATAAAATAGGTATCAATAATAACTACAAAAAAAAAGAGGGAATGGCTAGTAATCTAGCATCAACGCTTAACATTTCCTAAGGCTCATAGTTTCTGAATATGGGAATCTTGAATTTGTGACGACAAAATTGTTTCTGGCCTCAGTACAAACTACCTGTGGGGTATTAATTATTTTTAGGAGTTTTGGCGGGAATTCTGACGGTGCGGGTGGTCGCTTGTTTTAATGATTTCATATTTTAGTCTAAAGTTGTGTTTGTGGTTTAAATATGATGTGTATCTAAGCAATAAACATCAACGAAGATGGAAAGTATTTCAATTGCCATAAAAAAATATAAAAAAAGAAATATTTTTAGCATAAAAAACGCCATTTACAGGTCTCATTCTGATTTTAAAATCCCCATGCTTAATTATTGATTTTAGAAAATTAAGTACATTTGTTTTTTTTACCATTACGCATTGTTATTGATACCAACTTTATGAAACGCCCCCGACATATTTTTTATGTAGCCGCACAAAGATGATCCGATTATAAGAAAATATTTTTTCTTAAAATCGTTATGTTATGTTATTTTTGTGATACCTTTCTTCTTTATAAATTGGGTCAAGATGTGATGGGGATTTTTAGTTGATTTTTAAGTTTTCAAACATTTAGTTATTTATTTATTAACGTTTACCAGACGTCGCTTCTTAGGCTTGTGGAAATGTATACAGACTGCTTACCGCAAGGTTTTTGATTCGAATTTTGGGTAGGGCAAAGTAATTTTCAACTTGATTTGCCTACAGCCTAAGTACTGCCACACAATAATATTTTTACAACTTCACTTTCTACAGCCAAAATCACGATTCCAATTTGATAGACATCCCTTCAATCTAAAATGTACCTTACAGTCAGTGAAATGTAAAGGCACGTTCACGCAGCGCGTCACGTCTGCTGCGTGATTGATGTCGCCCCAGAGCCTATCGCTACCATCAAAACCCGTAATTACCTCGCGAATACCTATCTTTAATGTACTGACAGGGGATTTTGGCGCGGCGTTATTATTGAAACGCGACGTTTTTGTTATTTTTTATGAATCTGTCTTTATAAGGAGAATATTTTTATGAAGTTTTTCATTTGACTGCCTCGGTGGCGTAGTTGTATTTCGGTACGACTACCGTCCTGAGATCTCGGATTCGATCCCCGGGTCGGGCAAAGTGATATTGGATTTTTCAGTATCAGCCCGGAGTCTGGTATTTTTGCCCGATATGGTGATAGGCTCGTCCCTATCACTTCTGGGACGGAATTAAGCTCGGCGAAATGTTGGTGTTCTATTTCGCTAGTGGGACTCTACCTACCCCTTCGAGGATACAGGCGTGAGTTTATGTTTATGTAAGCTTTTGTGTATCTGTTTTTTCTTCCACCACCTCTTATCTCACTTTTAAAGCATGTTGCAGAATACATTCGGCTTAGTTTTTTTTCTGACATCAACCCTCTTTAGGGGATGGAAGAAAAACTCACAGAATGAAATTCAATTTGAACTACATCTACAAACCAGTTCCTGCAAAATGAACTATTTTCAATTGAACTTTTGTATTTATTTTTTCCGTTCGGTAACGTTTGTTCCTAACTGCCCCTTTGTCTCGAAACGTAATTACTTCTCGCAGCAGTTTCAATTAGGGTTATATTGTAATTAAAGATTGCGGGAAAAAGGAAAAATATTATGAACTTTTTCAATTTGTACAATCTTTAATGGCGACGCATTTGAATAAATATTGATTTGTCTTAAGTCTTAATTTAGATACACGAATGCGATGTAAGTTAAACCGAGCTTAGGACTGACATTCGATTTTAGCCTCAGACAGCCTCCGTGGCGCAGTGGGCGAGTAGCCGGTTGTGAAGCGAGAGGCCGCGGGTTCGATTCCCACATTGATACAAATATTTGTGTGGCCCACAGATATTTGTTTCTAGTTTGGTTGTTGTGAAACCAAAAGTCTCTCATAGTTTCTGATACCCATGGTACAGGTTATACCTAGTGTGGGGTCAGGGTCATTTCAAATGAAGATTTAGGTCCTGGGTTCGATTCCCAGGTGGGGTGTGATATTTTTCTAATACAATTTGCCTGGAACTGGATCCCCCAGATTGGGGTTGTAGTCAAGCTAAGTAAGGCAAGCAAGCATCCGGTCATAAAAACTAAAGCTAAATCCCTTCGACGACATGCTTGAAAAATGTGTGGCACCGATCCTACATTAAAGTGGGATAAGGGCAGGTAAAAAAACATGAAGATATCGAAATATTTTACCAGTCCTGTTGTACTATCTCTACAAATACTCCAATATTTGTATATACATCACGAATGGACTGGCACCGTCTTTCCAGTTCATTAGACATCGGCACTGTTTTAAATTATTTCCAAAACAAACATCATTAGACTCGCCCACACTGTATGGCTAGTAAAACAATGAAAAATATTGCAGTCCATCTATACACTGCCTCGGTGGCGTGGTTGTATTTCGGTATGACTAAGTACTGTCCTGAGGTCTCGGGTTCGATCCCCGGGTCGGGCAAAGTGATATTGGATTTTTCCATATCAGCCCAGGGTCTGGAATTTGTGCCCTATATGGCGATAGGCTCGCCCCCTACCACATCTGGGGTGGAACTAAGCTCGGCGAAACGTGGTCGTTCTAGTTCGCTTTCGCTTGAGCTTAGTATGTTGTAAAAGTTTTATGAGTGGTAGAGCCATGCTATAGACATTTATCTCTACAACACGAATACCACTGTCTCACATTTTCTGGTGGCCCAATTCCCCCCTCCCCTCCTCCCTTTTGCAGTCCCTATTTCCATCCTTTTAGGTTAGCAACGCACCCATGATTATTTTTATGTCTTGGGTGTCTATGGGCGGTGGAGATTACTTACCATCAGGTGACCTACCTCGTTTGCCAGTTTCTGTTCTTAAAAAAAAAGTTTATTATGAAAGCTTCAAGTCGCCCTCTATTATTATTGAAATAGCTACTTACTAGACAGGCAGTCTTTTCGCCTGCCTTCGTGAGGCAATAAAAATAATATACCGCCTAGTGTATGGCCCAACGAATCGCCTAAGGCACAAGACAAACGATGTTTACCCGAGAGTCGGGTAAGACAAACAAACTGCCTCGCTCGAGGTGTTTTTGCACCTTCCTTAATAATAATATATTTTATTTTTACGTGGCAGAAGAAAAGCGTTCATGTAACATGATTTTTAGCGGCCTACGTTTGCTAAACTGTCGAATAAGAAATAAATTATTGTCAGCTTCCTTTTGTATTTGTTAACGTTGGGTTTAAAAAAAACATACTCCCAACAGTCACACACCTAGTCCTGACCCCACACTAGGTATAACGGGTGTCAGAGACTATGAGAGACTTTGGATCTCACAACACTTAGACCAGAAACAAATATATGTGGGCCTCACAAACATTTGTCTCAATGCGAGAATCGAACTCGCAGCCTTTCGCTTCACATTTGACTACTCACCCGGTGCCATGGAGGATAGTGTGTTTCAACTATCAGTTACTGTCATTTTATCTAAGACAAAAATTTTGCCTTATATAAAAGTGGTTTAGTTACTGTTGTGAAATAATATGGTGAAATAATAAAATAATTAATGGTAACTCCAACAGCATCACGCACAATGGCCCAATTTATATGGAGCTGGGTGCCGAAAATGGAGCCCACACAACAAACAAACAAACTCCAATAGCAATACAACTTCACACTGCAATAATATTGCAGGAAGGATTCAATTTAGTTTTTACATTTTCGACTGAATAAAAAAAAGGAGAAGGTTCCTGATTCGTCTGTATGTTTCTATATATGTTACGCGATATCTCCGCCCAATGTATATTTTCAAGATGCTTTTTGTGTTCAATAGACCTTTTTCAAGGGAGGTCCCATATAAATTTGGTCACGATCGGTTAAGTTTTGAAGTCGGTCCATTAAGGTTTTAATTGTTTTAAACATGTGATTATGTACTATTTATATCTATAATGTAATTAGAAAAAACACCAAGCTAATTATGGTTACCCCAGCGCCTCACACGATGACCATTCGGTCACCATAAATGCCCAGACGCTGTGTATGTATTCTTGTAAGTAGATAAGTGTAGAGTTAAGAATGTAACAATTAAAAACCAGAATAAATTCGCATCTCACTCTGTGAACACGTATTTTCATTACCAAGTAGTTAATACCTAAGTTAGCATATAAAAGCTCTTCGAAAGCTCCCTCAAAACTTGACTAGCTTGTAAAAATATTAAAAGGGGTGACCAATAAACCGTCTTTAATCTTGTGATTGCAAAAAAGAGCAACAATGCAACATATTTTAATTTCCCTAAAAACGGGAATATCTCCCCAAAAATGGGACTCGTGTGCCATTGTTTGCCGCACGCCAGTGTTACGATCATCCGATAATGACACGTTTAGCTGTATTGATGATGGATATTTGTCAATCATTGCATAATGGAAGAAATATTAGATTTAGTAAAGGTTAAAAACGTTTTATACAGAAATACAGCTACGGTTTCCAATGGGTTCAAAATTTGACCCATTAATTTATTTTCAAGGAATTCATTATTTAATATCATTCAGTGACGTACATGAGTATATTCCGCTTTTGAAAAAAATAAAATGTTATAATGATTGAACCGTTATCAAAGTAAATATATTTTCTATGATATATTAGTGCATTTCTGTAAAGCGAGAGGTCGCAGGTACGATTCCCGCACCGAGACAAATGTTTGTAGGTCCACAGATATTATGCGCCTTACTTAAAAAAAAACATTTGTAGCTGAGCAAATGGTTAAGAATAACCTGTCACTTTTTTCCTTGCGTTACATTGTTTAAAAATGAAAGGGCAATCTATGGTATAAAGTTAAGCAGCGCTTAAATATTTTTATAAGTAAGGGGCTATATTTCGGGTCTGGTTGTTGTGAGACCATAAGACTCTTGTAGTTGTTGATACCCATGATACATGTAGATTATGTATGTGACTATTGAATGTATTATTTATTTATAGTTTTAAAATGTACTGAATATTGTAGTATACCTCTATTAGTTTAATTTATAAGGAAGTTTAGTTCTTAGTTTATATTTTTCGCACGACTTCAAAAGAAGGTCCTCAACCATAAATTGCATGTTACGCGATATCTCCGCCAAATGTGGATTTTGAAGATTCTTTTCGTGTTCGATAGAGCTTACTCCAAGGGTGGTCCCATATAAATTTGGTCACAATCAAATAAGTTTTGAAGTCGTTAAGTTTGTAATTGTAATTTTTTATTCGAATCTCATAATTATGTATATATCTGTTTGTGAATGTAAACTAATACGAACTATATGATCTAATACGAATTTGAAAAGACTATTCAATCTATAAGATTTCATTTTAGATTTCCACAATATGGGCCTTACTTAAAAAAGCATTTTTAGCTGAGCAAATGGTTAAGAATAACCTGTCACTTTTTTCCTTGCGTTACATGGTTTAAAAATGAAAGGGACAACCTATGGTATAAAGTTAAGCAGCGCTTAAATATTTTTATGAGTAAGGGGCTATGTGTCTTACAAGAAACGGCTTGCTATTACGAATCAGACAATAAGATTTCCAGAGGAACAAATTCCTATTCTTTGCCCTCAAGGGCAAAACATCTACGATTGTTTTGCGCTTCACTGATAGACTGCTTCGGTGGCGTGGTTGTATTTTGGTACGACTACGACCTGAGGTCTCGGGTTCGATCCCCGGGTCGGGCAAAGTGATATTTGGATTTTTCCATATCAGCCCGGGGTCCGGAATTTGTGCCCGATATGGCGATAGGATCGCCCCCTACCACATCTGGGGTGGAACTAAGCTCGGCGTAACGTGGTCGTTCTAGTTCGCTTTCGCTTGAGCTTAGTATGTTGTAAAAGTTTTATTAGTGGTAGAGCCATGCTATAGACATTTACGTCTATAACACGAATACCACTGTCTCACATTTTCCGGTGACCCAATTCCCCCCCTTCCCCCTCTTTCGCAGTCCCTATTTCCACCCTTTTAGGTTGGCAACGCACCCATGATTATTTTTATGTCTTGGGTGTCTATGGGCGGTGGAGATTACTTACCATCAGGTGACCTACCTCGTTTACCAGTTTCCGTTATTAAAAAAAAGTTTATCATGGAAGCTTCAAGTCGCCCTTAAAAATGTTTTGAAAAGGTCTAGTCTATTATTATTGAAATAGCTACTTACTAGACAGGCAGTCTTCTCGCCTACCTTCGTGAGGCAATAAAAATAATATACCGCCTAGTGTATGGCCCAACGAATCGCCTAAGGCACAAGACAAACGATGTTTACCCGAGAGTCGGGTAAGACAAACAAACTGCCTCGCTCAAGGTGTTTTTGCACCTTCCTTAATAATAATATATTTTATTTTTACGTGGCAGAAGAAAAGCGTTCGTGTAACATGATTTTTAGCGGCCTACGTTTGCTAAACTGTCGAATAAGAAATAAATTATTATCAGCTTCCCTTTGTATTTGTTAACGTTGGGTTTAAAAAAAAAATACTCCCAACAGTCACACACCTAGTCCTGACCCCACACTAGGTATAACGGGTGTCAGAGACTATGAGAGACTTTGGATCTCACAACACTTAGACCAGAAACAAATATATGTGGGCCTCACAAACATTTGTCTCAATGCGAGAATCGAACTCGCAGCCTTTCGCTTCACATTTGACTACTCACCCGGTGCCATGGAGGATAGTGTGTTTCAACTATCAGTTACTGTCATTTTATCTAAGACAAAAATTTTGCCTTATATAAAAGTGGTTTAGTTACTGTTGTGAAATAATATGGTGAAATAATAAAATAATTAATGGTAACTCCAACAGCATCACGCACAATGGCTCAAGGGCAAAACATCTACGATTGTTTTGCGCTTCACTGATAGACTGCTTCGGTGGCGTAGTTATATTTCGGTACAACTACCATCCTGAGGGCTCGGGTTCGATCCCCAGGTCCGGCAAAGTGATATTGGATTTTTCCATATAAGCTTGGCGTCTGGAATTCATGCCTGATATGGCGATAGGCTCGCCTCCTATCACATCTGGGACGCAACTAAGCTCGGCAAAATGTACTAGTTCGCTAGTGCTCACGCCTACCCCTTCGGGGATCCAGGCGTGAGCTTATGTCCGTTCTGTCTGGTCTATTAAGTTATTGATAAGTAGTGAAGATAATTTTATGTCATGATATTCGATACATAATACCGACCTCTTAAACGAATAGGAATTTAGAACAGAAATAAATAATAAGCTTTTAACGAACGCAAACATAATTTACTTTAACATTTATTTATAGATAATACCATTAAAAGAGGGTTACTAATCAAACGTCTCATTACAAAGCTGTATGAAAAACATAACAATAGACCCTATTATTTTGATATTCCCTAAAACCGGGTAAATCTCCCCAAAAATGGGACGCGTGTCATTGTCCGCGCCGTCAATGCGACGATGATCCGATAATGACGCTTTAGCTGTTCAGATGATGGGTATTTGTCAATCATTCAATAATGGAATAATAATTGGAATTATTGATAAAAATATGGATATAGTTGGAAATACGTTAATAGAAAAATATCGTTATTAGAAATGAATATCTGTTGTAATATTTGTGAATACGCTTAACTATTTTACCTTTGAAATAAAACTATTCTTACGGATTCTATCACGATTAGGTTTTAATTATTATTCCCGACGTTTCGAAGGCTTTGCAGTCTTCGTTGTCACGGGTCGTGATAGAATCCGTAAGAATAGTTTTATTTCAATGAATAATATTCGCGTAAACTTAAGAAATCAATATTTTACCTTTGTTATGATTAACTAAATGATATTGTGTGCCGTAATAGATAATGCTTTATAAGCAATATGTCATTTATATTAGGCCTTTGTTTAAATAAATTTAACGTAACGAATTACGACTTCAGTATGTCGTCTCTGATTTTATATCTAGCTTCCTCTCTCGTACAATTCCTTCTCCACCTTACTATCCACTATTAAAATCAATATATTCCATGCTCATTCACAATATTTTCTTTTATAGCAGAGACTGGCAAACGACCAGATGGGTCACCTGATGGTAAGTGATCTCCACCGCCCTTAAAGACCCAAGACACAATTAGAATAATGGGTGCGTTGCCAACCTAAAAAGAGGAAATGGAAAGGGAGGGAAAAGGGATTGGGAAAGGGAGGGGGGGGGGGTAAATGGTCCACCGGAAATCTCACTCACCGAACGAAACGCGTCAGCGAGCTGCCACTTTACTTCGGTTTCCTGTGAGACAGTGGTATCAAACCGGTCGAGCCGGCCCATTCGTGCTGCAGACGGATGGCTACAGAGTGGCTCTACCACTTAAAAACTTACTTACTTATAAAACATTTTAGCTGAGCAAGTGGTTAAGAATAGTATTTCCCTTTTATTTTCAAACAATGTGACACAAGGAAAAAGTGACAGGCTATTCTTAATCATTTGCTCAAGTAAAATGTAGTATAACTAAGGCCCAGTATTTATAATGATCATAATCTACATATCTGCTTCTTTCATACAAATAAAACAAGGTTTAATACTATAAACAATGTGATAAATCAAAGTTCAAATAAATAATCATCGCAATATGTACGTAATTATTATATTATGTTTTACACAAAGAATAAGATAATATTATAGAAATAAATTATATAAAATACGTAGCACTCTTATATTTTCATGACATGTACCAAAAATCTCTTCAGTTCTTATTTAACATAACATAACATAAGCTCACGCCTGTATACCCGAAGGGGTAGGCAGAGGCGCACTAGTGACCTAGAACACCCACATTTTGCCGAGGTTTGTTCCGTTCCAGATGTGACAGGGGGCGAGCATATCGCCACATTAGGCACAAATTCCAGACTCCAGGCTGATATGGAAAAAATCCAATATCACTTTGCCCGACCCGGGGATCGAACCCGAGACCTCAGAACCGTAATCGTACCGAAATACCACCACGCCATCGAGGCAGGCAGAGTTCTTATTTAATTCATTAATTTTACCCTATGGGTGAAAACAAAGTTGTGGACGTTGGCGCCACAGACCGCAAGTCGAAACTTCTACAGAATATTGAACAAACGGGTTAAAGTTTTAGATAATATCCAGTAATACTTAGTTACGAGTTACTTTGGTAATATTGGATGATTATTAACTGTTAATTTCCGTACTATTGTGATTATAAGCGTAAAACTATATTAAGGTTCGATCTCCGGGTAGGGTAAATTGATATTATATTTTTTCTACTCAGTACCAGTCAACCAGCGGTGGATGTGCAATGCTACACGACTAGCAGCCGGTTTCAATAAACGATCTCAGTTTAGAGTGCAGATAGATCGCGATTATGAACCAATCAAATCAAGTTATTTGACGGACTCATGTTCAAACTGTGTTCTTAGTGACTAATTTTGGTAATCTATCTGTACATTCGAACTGAGATTGTTTATTGAAACCGGCCGTTAATCGTATACGTATACGTTACAAAGCTATGAATGTGCGGAACGTAATTTTTCTCAAATAATAAAATCATTTCGCGTATCTGTAGTGATTATTTACGCAAAATTATTTACACAGACATTTAGTCGAAGGGTGAGCAGAAATTTCTAAAATACGCAATAAAATACTAATTTTGCAAGCTAGTGCTGAGTTATTGTTTCTTTGAATGATAAAAATTGAAATAGATCAATCACTATGTTTTGGAAGTAAACATTATTTTGTAAAGTGACATTTCGATCTATCAGTTAGCCCGTTTAATTAGCAATCGGACTATAATCGGACTAGAAAAATGATCTTTTCCTTAGCCGTCAAACATTGTACACAACAAATGTAACACAATTTTACTTCTAAAAGCTTGTCTAATAGTATACATAGAAGTTTTTGGCTGGATAGAAAAATATTTTGCGGTTTCTTCACTAAAACGTGTGCGTGACTCGCAAATACTTCACTTTTATAAAGAATGTGCAGAAAGGTATCACGTATGAACAGTTGTTTTTTTACTTTTTCTCGTCCATTGTGAACACTGCGCCATTCGCCGACCCGAGGGCGACCAAAAAACGTTAATCCTTTTTAATGTTCTCTATTTATCACGATTCACGAGATTCACGACCCAACCTCGGCGTGCTTTTATTTTATAATCCACTTATCAATAGTCACTGGCACTTTGTTTTAAAAAGGTTAATTCTGAGATTTGCTGTTTTGGTGTGATAAAGTCAGAATAATATGATTTAAGCTTTTAAAATATGACAAAGAATATTATTACTAGGTATAATTATGTTTTATTTGATGAGACTCTGTTTTTGCTACACGGACCAACATAACTGGGATATTACCATTATCTCAAAATGAAACATGCAATGAGTGGTAGAGCGATGCTGTAGACAATAACGTCTACGGCACGAATAGGCCGGCTCGACCGGTCTCACAGAAAACCGACGTAGTGGCAGCTTGCTGTCGCGTTTCGTTCGGTGAGTGAGGTTTCCGGTGCCCCATTTCTGCCCCTCCCTTTCCCAATCCCTTTTCCGTCCCCTTCCATTCCTTAATTTTACGTTGGCAACGCATCCATGATTCTTTTTGTGTCATGGGTCTATGGGCGGTGGAGATCACTTACCATCAGGTGACCCATCTGCTCGTTTGCCAGTCTCTGCTATAATGGATGAAAAAAAATTTGATGGTATATATGAATATGAATAAATGAATATATTGATTTCAGTAGTGGATAGTAAAGTGGATAGAAGCAAGAGATTGTAAGAGAAAGGAAGCTAGATATAAGATCAGAGATACTATACGGAAGTCGTAGTTCGTTACTGTCAATTTATTTGACAGCCTCCGTGGCGCAGGGGCGAGTAGCCGGTTGTGAAACGAAAGGCCGCGGGTTCAATCCCCGCTCCGAGTCAAATGTTTGTGTGGCCCACAGAATTTTTTTCGGGTCTGGGTGTTAGACTATGCGTCTCTCGTAGTTCCTGATACCCACGACACAAGACTGGATCTTAAGGTGGGTGAGGACTATGTGTGTGACTGTTGGGTGTTATTATTTATTTATTATTTAATACCTAATCGATGCACTAAGTTAATGGTATAAAAACATAAACAATCAAATACAAATTATTACATTAATCGTCTATATATTAACTAATATTATTACGTTAAAGTTTAACCTTGATTTCTAAAATTGGTATGATCGTAACGACTTAAATAATATACCATCTTTCACCACCCCAGTAATCCGGGTCTTTTCAATTCGATGGAAATATAAAAATATTTTTATATCCATATTTAACATTATTATAACTAAAGCGAACTTTAATCTTGTTTGTGGAGCAATAATTTAATGTATTAACATTATAAAATACTTGTAATAATTCAATGGACTTAGAAAATGGCTCATAAATGAAATGTTCCCTTTAAATTATTAGGATCAAGTGCAAACATGGGGCCACGAAGCCAGCTGGCGTCCTCGTCCGGTCACCGCACAAATTGAAATCGCTCTTTTATGTATGTTATATTTTAATAGTCGCTTTAGCAAAGTGGTATTATTTTGACTAAGATAAATTCCTGTTTCTAATATCAGATTGGGATATTGATTTTTAGATGTAAAAAAACGACTCGAAATGTGCTTTAGATTTAGAATTTTTAGCTATCATAAGCTCATTAAGGTATCATAGAATGGCAACAAGCTCAGGAAAAAAGTGTGTAAGTTAAAAAAAAACATATATATGCTTAAACAAAGATAATTAAGATAATTATAGATATATATGAGACAACATAATTAACATATAAACACAAGTTTAAAAACTTAACAGACCTACTTCAAAACTTATCCGATCGTGACTAAATTTATATGGGACCACCTTTATATAAGCTTTATCGAACACAAAAATAATTTTGAAAATCGCTCCTCATTCGGCGGAGATATCTCGTAACATGCATTAAAAAAATACAAACGAATTGAGGACCTTCTCCTTTTCGGAAGTCGGTCGATAATTGTCAAACAAATATGACAGTGGTAGAGCCACGCTGTAGGCAGTAACGTCTACAGCACGAATGGGCCGGCTCGACCGGTTGGATACCACTGTCTCACAGGAAACCGACGTAAAGTGGCAGCTTGCTGTCGCGTTTCGTTCGGTGAGTGAGATTTCCGGTGGCCCATTCCCCCCCCCTCTTTCCCAATCCCTATTCCCTCCCCTTCCATGTCCTCTTTTTAGGTTGGCAACGCACCCATGATTCTTATTGTGTCTTGGGTGTCTATGGGCGGTGGAGATAACTTACCATCAGGTGACCCATCTGTTCGTTTGCCAGTCTCTGCTATAAAAAAAAAAAAAAAAAAAAAATTACAGTAAAAGTGTCACACGTTCACTGACAAAATCGCTATCAAAACCGCTGTTTCCATAGCCCACAGAGCAACTTACACGGGATCTGCAATCTGTGAGAAAAATAAACAAGATATGAATTGATAGGATCATAAACAGAATGTATGGCGGATGTTTGCACTTTGCCATTTTAGGCCAAAGGTGCGTGCCCTTTGGCATCGTTTTTGCGAACTTTTGTATGAAATTCCGGCTTAAGTCGCTTATTTGCAGTAAGATATACTGTGTAGTAACTTCTTTATCTACACATACATGTCGTTTTTGTGGTTTTACTCGTTTAATAATTTATTTTTATACTTACATAGGTTTATCCTTGTATCTTCGAAAGGGTAGGGAGGGGAAAATTAGAGAGCTAGAGCACTCACGGTTTCTTGAACTTATTTCCGTCCCAGATGTGATAGGAGGCGAGGCTATCGCTATCGGGTACATATTCCAGAATTCGAGCTGAGAGATATAGAGAGAGCTAGTGGTAGAGCCACGCTTTAGACAGTAACGTCTACAGCACGAATGGGCCGGCTCGACCGGTTTGATACCACTGTCTCATAGAAAACCGACGTAAAGTGGCAGCTTGCTGTCGCGTTTCGGTCGGTGAGTGAGATTTCCGGTGGCCCAATTCCCCCTCCCTTTCCCAATCCTTTTTCCCTCCTCTTCCATTCACTCCTTTTAGGTTTGCAACGCATCCATGATTCTTTTTGTGTCGTGGGTGTCTATGAGCGGTGGAGATCACTACCTGATCACCTGATGGTAAGGTGACCCATCTGCTCGTTTGCCACTCCCTGCTATAAAAAAAGCCGAAATACCCTGCCCAAACTGGGGATCGAATTGAAGATCTCAATACGGTAGTTGTACAGTGTAGTAAAACTCAAAATCATTATTCCCATTAAAAACATATATAAGCTCACGTCTGTATTCCCGAAGGGGAAGGCAGAGACGAACTGTAGAGCTAGAAAACCCATATTTCACAGAGCTTAGTTCCGTCCCAGATGTAATAGGGGCGAGCTAATCGCCATATCGGGCACATATTTCATACTCCAATCTGACATTGAAAAAACCCAATATCACTACCCGACCCGGGGATCGAACCCGATACGTCAGGACGGTAGTTGTACCACAAACCCACCACGCCACCGAGGCAGTGTATAGTATTTAATTTATTAAATAACACATAAATTATTAAATACAGAACTAGCTTCGTTATATCATACTTCCCGTTTGTACATCACGCACGAGCTCTCGTATGAAGCTCAGTCGGTCGCCAATTAACAATTTCCAGTAGAATAATCAGGCTAGCAGAATTGGAGAGTTCTCGAGAGGTCATGCTTTAGGTGGTCATACTAGTTTTACTTTCGTCACTAGTACCTATGAGTGTTTTTACGCACGACAGATAACTGGTTTTCCCAGAAAGGGATGCAGTCATGTTGTTCCGAAAAACGAAGCCGAATCTGAAATGCAACATGCTTAAAATAAAAACCTTCAAATCCGCACCGCATTTAATATTCATATGAGATCACCATTGACACAAGTAAAGCTCTATCGAACACGAAAAATATTTTGAAAATCGGTCCATATTTGCCGGAGATATCGGATTTCCTAAAATAATACCAACTAATTGAGAATCTCCTTTTTTTATAATGTGTGCTAACCCCACTTTAAAGCAGGATAAAAGCTGGTGGAGGGAAGGTAGAATAATCTTCGCAGCATGCTCCAAATACCGACTTACTTTATTTATACCGACGGCAACGACTTGCAATCAAACATCACATTGGGGGAATCGAACCCACGACCCAATTGACAGCAGACTACTTGCCCTCTGCCCTACAAAGGTGGCCAAATGCATCATCATAATTAACCACAGGACGTCCACTGCTGACAGACCTTCCCCAAATATTTCCAGACTTGCAACAGAAGCGGCCAAAAATTATAAAAAATAATGTATAATAAATAAATAACACCCAACAGTCTCACACATAGTCCTGACCCCACACTAAGATACGAGTCTTGTGTCGTGGGTATCAGGAACTAAGAAAGACTTTCGGTCTCACAACACTCAGACCCGAAACAAATATCTATGGGCCACATAAACATTTGTCTCGTTGCGGGAATCGAACCTGCGGTCTCTCGTTTTATAGCTACTCGCCTACTGCGTCACGGACGCTGTCGTTACCCTTCAAACAATAAATTCTATATCCACAAAGCCGCGATACATTATTTCGAACACGATCTGGGTTTCCGAATAAATATGTTACATCCAAAAGCATGGGAACGGCAGGTGTGCGCCATTCCATTGTTTTATCCAGATTAAAAGGATTATACCGATTACCCACCGAGAAACGCCTGTATTAATACTTCAATGAATTTTACAATTAATCGGATGTAACGTATTTATGTTATAAGCGTGGTAAAGACATGCGTGTAGAATATATTTGTTTATCATGACATTTGTAAAATATATTAGATTGATTTTTATTGCGGTTAAAATAATAACATAAGCTCACGCATGTACCCGTACCTCAGGACGGTAGTCGTACCGAAATACAATCACGCCACCGAGGAAATACTAACATAATTTATTATTAACTAGGCTATTACTGTAAGAATAAATTAATATAATACTATTGTGAAAAAAAACAATTGTGAATGGAAGCCCAAATACACTCTTGCTTTCCTAAAACACGACAAAGCGACGGAAACATTTCAGATTCGTCATTTCGTCGGCTTATATTATTTTTACCGAGATTCTCTTAATTAATTTCAAAAGCCATCTCGGGATACGTTTGCTGCTCTCTTAAAAATATGGCCAAAATATGACTCAATCTTGACGTTATCAAATAAAAACACAAGTTTACAAGTTTAAAAACTTAACGGACCAACTACAATTTTTTTTCGATCGTGACCAAATTGATAAACTTAAATTGATAAACCAAATTGATAAGCCAGGGTCCGGCAATTATTGTTGGGCGGGGTAGCAGAATCTCCTCATTAGTTTTAGCATCATGAAGTGTATTAGTGTATGTATGTTTATATATAGAGATTTATTATAATTATTATATATTATGCTTATATTTATCATATTGTATGTATTTAAATAATATATAACTATCTATATGTAACTATATTCATTTATATTGTGTTTCTTGTAATTTATCTGTTAAATTATCTCTCTTGTGAACGTCTGCACCTGCTTTGTACATCTCTGCACCTCCTGAAGGTTGACTGGGAGAGAATGCTTTTAGCATTAAGTCCGCCTATATACTACATGTATATGAAGTGTAAATAAATAAATAAATAAAAATAAACTCTATCGAACACAAAAATAATTTTGAAAATCGGTCCTTATTGGACGAAGATATCGCGTGAGATACATAAAAAAATACAAACGAATTGAGGACCTTCTCCTTTTTTGAAGTCGGTCAAAAATATCACAAATCGACTAACATTTAGCACAGACAATATTTAGTGAAAAAAATTGTTGTTCCCAAAAACTCTTCAAAGACCTCAATCACTCGACATCACTGCACGAGCTTCCAAATCGTTAACACCATGTGTGAACAAGATCACAAAAGAATTGGAATTGATTATCCAGTGTTGCTGACTTTGGCAACTTCGCACGACGCTGTCAAATACAGATGTGGGGTAGCGACGCGTGTATACCATAGATTATTCTATTCTACAGACTAGACAGGCGGGCTGTTAACAAAAAGAGAGTGGACAAAATATACCTTTGACTGTTCTAAATTTATATTTATAAAAAAAAAACACAATATCGATACCAGTGTACTTAAAACTTCTCACAAGAATTACAAAGGTATGTGAAGTTTACCGCCCAATAGTAGACTAAAACCTAACCTCTTTAATTAATAAAAAAAGGACGATGCCCTGAAATTGGACAGTAATATGATAATATATATAATTTAAAATTTTATGTACAATCTATCGGCAGTGACCATAGAGTCTAATTTAAATCAGAATCATAAAAAAGCTGAAAACATGACAATATTAGATCTCAAAATAAATTTTAAGTATAAACGAAAATACGTTTAAATAACAATTAATAAAAACTAAAATTGAATAACTCTGACAGTAAGGCTAATAATTAAATTGATCACATTCAATCCCATTGTAGATGCATTACACAAATGCACATTCCATATTTCCACTCCGTTAAAGCACTTGTGCCTCAGCGCATACGCGTCCACGGGACAACTTACTCGTTTGTAACTACTTGTTATTTTACAGTAAATACATTTATAGTACAGTAAACAACACACATTCATTTTGGGCTTACCTCCTCGTAACATCCCTAAGGTGTCAGGTTCTACATGACCCTCCTACACCGTTCAATGAAACATGCGTATCCATATAATCATTATAACGTATCTACGCTTAATGCTATTCTTTGACGAAATCAAACACCAAAATATGGCGTAGTGTGGGGTGCAGTAACACGAGCAGTAAGTATGGATGTAAAGACCTGTTATTTGTTTAAATAACCGTATATTACTTTAAAACGTGGGTGTAGATGAAAGCGAAATAATTTTGATATTAGTACAGAATGTATACGAGTTGTTATGATTTATTGAATCGTTGCTCCCGTGATGTAAAACCCGAAATAAAAAGGAGACAATACTATAAGAATAGAACAACTTTCTGTTAGTGATTTGACAGCCTCTGTGGCGCAGCGGGCAAGCAGCCGGCTGCGAAGCGAGAGGCTGCGGGTTCGATCCCCGCACCGAGACAAATAGTTGTGTGGCCCACAGATATTTGTTTCGGGTCTGGGTGTTGTGAGACCGAAAGTCTCTCGCAGTTCCTGATACCCACGACACAAGACTCGATCTTAGTGTGGGGTCAGGACTATGTATGTGACAGTTGGGTGTTATTTATCATTATTTATTATTTCAATCAATTCAGTCTATATAATCGGTAATGCATAACTCTTTGTATAATATTAGTATTGATAATTTTTGTCAAAGAGAATATAATCACTACGTTTAATTTTGGTTTTAAATTCTGTATGACACTCAGTATAGATCTTCGTGGTTTTGAAACTCGGAATTGCTAAAAAAAGTACATAAGGTTGATTAATAATATTTATGGTCGCCCAGTGGTCGAAATTAGACCATAATTATTTAAATTAATGTAATGTATTTCTAGGACGAGGACGTAGGACCTACAAGGTGGACCGACGACCTGATAAAGGCCGCAGGAAGTCGCTAGATGCAGGCCTCTTCCAACAGGTCTATTTGGAAATCTTTGGGGAGGCCTATGTTCAGCAGTGGACGTCTTATGGCTGATTATGATGATGATGATGATGAATGTATTTCTAATGCATTTTATATAAGAAATAGCTTGATGTACTTTTTAGCATAGCATAGCATAAGCTCACGCCTGTATCCCCGAAGGGTTAGGCTGAAGCGCACTAGCCTACTAGTACACCCACATTTCGCCGAGCTTAGTTCCGTCCCAGATGTGATAGGGGGCGAATATATCGCCATATCAGGCACAAATTCCCGACTCCGGGCTGATATGGAAAAATCCAATATCACTTTGCCCGACCCGGGGATCGAACCTGAGACCTCAGGACAGTAGTCCTACCGAAATACAACTACGCCACCGAGGCAGTCAATGCTACTATTTACTTTTTAATACTCCATATAAACTTTAAATGTATCGAATAAGTTCATCCGTTCGCGCAATTCTCTTAAAAAGGAGTACATAAATTTCGCTTCACGTATTAATATACATACGATACATAACCTCATCCCATCCCAGAACTATCCCCAACTTTGTATAAAACTATACTGATAGGTACTTATATTTTTAAAAGAAAAAATCGAAATATTTTCTAAGGTGAAAACCATTCTACCTACTCTAAAGAGCCACACCTAAAGCATAAACGATTACTCGATTTTACGCACACTTGTGAGGTAAGTAGAATTAACAATAACTTCAACAACTTTCGTCTAAATAGCATTTGATTCAAGTCGGCACGGCGCGAAATCGTAGCAAACTTTCTGTCCATTCACAAATTCCAAAACTCATTCATTTCACTATAAAAGTCGAAATGTATAAAGGTGTAATAAATTATCCATAGATTTACCACAAACAAGGGCTGTTCATTCATGAAGGATGAATGGACCTTCCAGAGTGAATGAAGTCAATGGAACAGACATTCTGGCGTCGCTTAAATCGTCGTTTTTTTCTCGTCTGCGATTTTTTTTCTCTTACCTGCTTGGCGGCTCGTCAGACGTAGAATTCCAATATAACTCATGTAGTTGTTTGTATTTCTATTTTAACGTGTGGGAAATGTTTTCGTGGGCTGGCAATTTATTTAAAGATATTTTTTACATCATATTTGTTAATAAATGAACGTGAGCGGTTATAAATAACGCATAAACCAACGCCTATAACCCAGAGAGGACAGAGGGGCACTAGAACACCCACAGTTTTCCGAGCTTAGTTCTGTCCCAGATTTGATAGGGGGCGAGAACCCATCGCCATATCGCGCACAAATTCCAGACTCAGATTATCACTTTGCTCAACCCGGGGATTGAACCCAAGACCGCTACGCCACCGAGGCAACCACGAGAACTACTAGATCTGCAGGTCGATTCTCTAAGGTTTAATTTGTGAAAACAACGTTGCGGCATCGTTGCGGCTTCGATGTTTTCATTTTTGTATTCAGTAAGGTACAAAGCGCACGCAGGTCTATGCGTGATGACGGCGCTTATGCGAACTAGCTCTCTCGATCGTGGCGTTTGACATAAATGTATGGGAAATGGTATTCTCTAAGACCCAACTACGTTGAACGCTCCGTCGATCTCAACGACGTGCGCTGCGGGAGCTCGTCGTCGATCGCAACGTTGTGGCGTTTCTTAGAGAATCGACCTGCTGTTAATTTTATTTTCACCCGTTTGCATCTCATAACAAATACAATAGCATAGATAGAACAGACACAGAACTTAGTGCACCCCTAACTTAGAATTCTAGATCGCTAGCTTAAGACCCCTAAAGTTAAGTTGCACGTAATAATTTTGAACGATGTAATATAAAGGCATGTTCTCACAAACTTCTCAACAAGACAATAATGGTTCTCAAATTATTATATTAACGTCAAATAAATATTACCTATTTTCTCGTAACATATTTACTGACTTTATTGCAAACATTTGTATCTTGTGTCTCTATGTTACAAGTTAATTGCTTACCATGTTTGAGGAACTTCCTCTCCATCTTAAATATATATTCCATTATTATTATTTATAGTTTTAGTTACAGGTCTGTGCTTATAACTGTATGGGCTATGAACTAGATTTGGATCGAATTCCTCTTCGGATAAATTTCTATCATTAAAAGAAGATATAACTTGACCCGACGCAGTTTTAAATTTTACATTTTTAGTTAATAAAATGCAGTTTGTCGCCTCCTTGGTCTAGTGGCAGCATGTATAGGCTATGGACCGGGAGATCCTGGGTTCGATTCTTAGGTCGAGCAAAGCGAATTTTCTAATACTAATTTCTTAAGTTTACGCGAATGCTATTAAAATAAAACTATTTTTACGGATTCTCTCACGATTTGGTTTTAATTTTTATTCCCGACGTTTCGAAGGCTTTGCAGTCTTCGTGGTCAGTCCAACCCGTGACCCGTCTAAATCGTGATAGATTCCGTAAAAATAGTTTTATTTTAACGAAATTTCTAATTTAATTTGCCCGAAACGTACTCCTTTGGTTGGTTAAAACGTGACCATACCATCTCAAGCGACATTCTTGCAGTTAAGGCTCCCTATTTTACTTTACAAGCATGTTTTTAAACATTCACATTTTGCTTTGCAAGTACATTTTCGGCAATTTGAGATCCACCCTTTAACAAAAACATTTTTCGTTAATCTGTCGATCGATCACTTGATGCGATATCTCGAGTGATTCCAAAAGGAATGCTTTGAGGAAGTTTCTCTTTGAGATAGTTCGCGTGTAAGCGGCGGGATTCAAGCGATTTTTTTGATACTTATAGTAAAGAATGCTGCCGATGTCTTATTCCGCGTAATCAATCAAGTGTTGAAAAAATACTTTTGAATTCTAATTCGTAGATACGTGGAAGTTTCACATTTTCGGCCGCCTTCCCAAAAAGGAGGAGGTCCTCGATTCGTCGGTATTTTTTTTTATGTATGTTACTCGATATCTGCGCCAAATGTGGACCGATTTTCAAAATTCTTTCTGTGTTCGATAGAGCTTATTTCAAGGGTGATCCCATATACATTTGGTCACGATCGGTAAATTGGAAGTCGGTCAGTTAAGTTTTTATTACTCGATTATGTTAGAAGTTTAGTAAAATTGTATAGAAATACTATAGCTTAGTCGGAATGCAAGACATTCTTTCTTTCTACCTGCCCTTATCCCACCTTAATGTGGGGTCGGCGCAACACACGTTTTCAAGCATGTTGCAGAAATTATTTTGCTTAGTTTTCACGACCGGCTGACTGCCTGACGTCAACTCTCTCTGGGGGATCCAATCCCGGGCAAATGAAATAAGAAAATTAGCTTTGCCCGACCTGGGAATCGAACCCAGAACGTCTTAATCCACAGCCCATATATGCTGCCACTAGACCAATGACGCGACTAATGCAAAAAATCAAATCGAATGCAAGGCATTGCTAGCCTCTATGGCGCAACGGGCCAGTGATCGGTTGTGAAACGAGAGACCGCGTGTTCGATTCCGGCACCAAAACAAATGTTTGTATGATCAACTGATATTTGCTCCGGGTTTGGGTGTTGTGGGACCGTAAGTCCCTTAGTTGCTGATACCCACGTTACAAGTTAAACTTAGTGAGGGATCAGGACTATGTGTGTGAATGAAAAAAAAAAAGATTGACGATGTATCTAATACGCGAGTAAAAACATAGGTACAGTCACGGACGTAAAAAATAAGATGGACGGAGCGCTAGAAACATTAAAAGTGAAGCAGAGTTTTCGGCCCATTCCCTCTGTCGTCGCCGCGTCATTACGTATCAATAGATCGAATGGGCCGAAAACTAACTTCAATTCGATGTTCTTAGCACTCCATCCATCTTATTTTACGTCCGTGGGTACAATTGAAAAAGCCTCATCCTTTCCTAGTCTGTAAAAAAAAAGTATTTCCATTTTTTACCCGACTGTCCGCGATCAGGGGTAATAATACTTTCATTTTTGAATCGTTTTTTACTATAATAACGTCATCAAACATGCAAATAGTGTTACATAATACACAATTATCACACCATTAAAAACCAAATTAAGACCTTAAATCACTTAAACAATACGCTTTGATTTCGGTTGATGTTAAATAAAAAATGGCTATAAATCGTAATCACAGGTACCGTCGACAGGGCAATTATGTACGGGCTATACGGCTGACGAAAATTATTCAAATTGGTAACCCTCGGTACAAGTAACCAAATATTAGCGTGGATTGTGGAGAGAAAGGATTAATTCGGCAATTATTATATTTCTAACTGACTTAAAAAATTGAGGAGGTACTCAATTATTTATATGTACGACACCAACAGTAAATTAACTTATGTAGCTAATATATGAAATATATATTTAAACCGATGTAAATATATTTTATGTTGGTAATATATTTTTGCTTTCAATTGAGTGTCAATAAAGCATATCTGATTAAAGAATACGGAGTTAAGTTCACAGACAACAACACAGACGTCGCGATTAGGTTTTTGTTTTGGACTTTGCAAGCAATAGCTGTACCGAAAAATTAAACACTAGACACTAAATACAAAGTTTAACAAAATCTAGAATCCGTCTTCGAAAATAAACACATAAAAGTCAATCATCATCAATACATATAATAAGAATGTAAATATCGCGCGTCTGTACATTGCTTAGATTTCCAAAAAAATGAATTGGGGGGGGTTTAGAAATAGCAATAGAACTCATTTTTATCATTTTTAGAATTTTTGTCTGTCTGTATGTTTGACCACGTATCAAATGAAAACCACCAAAATAATTTTACGGAACTGGATAGGAAATCGTAGACCACATCTTGGAATAACATTTAGGCTTTGTTTTATTCAAATCGGTCAACTCTATCAAAAGATACGGATATTTTTGTATTATGTGTGCGATTGTTGGGAGTTCTTTATAGCCTGAAAGTGATTTTCAAATTTATCAATAGATGGCCTTACCATATTTTTTGAGTCATATTGTATATTTTACGAATTATGTACCATTTCAAAGTCGTTTAGCGATCCGGGATCGAAATCTAAAGAAGTGACTGCCATTTTGTTTTTCTTTGTTTTTGTGGCGATTGAGTTCAAAATCGATTTCTGAGTTGCCCCGTAGTTCCAAACGTCGGAACCGATGTCAAAACTGTCAAAAGTGGTTGCCATTTTGTTTTTCTTTATTTTTGGACCGATTGACTTCAAAATCGATATCTGAGTGGCCCCGTTTTAGAATATTTAGACTAAAGCGACAGGGTGGATCGACAATTCAAATGTTTTTACCATTGGGCCTACAAAATACGCGTACGAAGCCGCGCGCAAAAGCTAGTAGAATACTTCTTTACTTTGACATTGACGACATTGTCACGCACACGGCCAAAATCAGGTAATTGTGTAGGAATTTGCAACCTTGAATAACCTATAATACAAGAAAATAGATAAAATTTAAGAAATTTAAAAAGTTTCCTAAAAAATAAACTCATAAAAGTCAATATAAATAATATCTATGGCCTTGTATACTTTGACATTGACGAAATTGTCGTTAGTCACGCACATGGGCGAAATAAAAATATATAGATACTCTCGTTGGAATCAGTATCAGACCGGAGTTTGGAATTTGTGTACGATATGGCAATAGACTCGTCCTCTACCACATCTAAGATGAAAATAAGCTCGGCGAAATGTGGGTTTTCTAGTTCGCTAGTGCGTCTCTACCTACTCCTTCGGGGATGCAGGCGCGACCTTATATTATGTCTCATTTAAATAAAAATAATCTTTTCTAAAGATCTAATTAAAATACACCGACATCTAAGAGGGTAAGTTATTAATGTTCAATTTTGAAGTTGTTTTTATGTTTAACCGACTTAAAATAAAAAGGGCTTGTCAATTAGACCCGTATGTCTGTAATATTATTAGAATTGCATGATATTCACATACTATGTTAATCTGTTTGGGCTTCACAATAGATATACATAACATACATAATATCACGCCTGTATCCCATAGGGGTAGGTAGAGACTATGGATTTCCATTTCGCCCGATTCTGGCACATTACTTTCATTCTTCTACGATTTTGGCTTCATCTACTTTCATCAATCTCTTCAAACATTCGCGTCGGTTAATCTTTCGTCGTCGGTTTTATCTTTCCAACAACAACAGATATGCGATATCTTTATATGACATATCTTTCAATCAACTTGGGAATAGTGCCAGTTTCATCAATATCGATTCAGTTTTGAAGATATAGACATAACGTTAAATGTGTGAAAATACTGAAGTCAGTTTTAAGTTTTTATTTATTAACTCATTATTAAGACATTATTGCTAAGCGATAAAGCCCTTAATAAAGAAAAAAAAATATTAACTCGCTCGCGTCTTGTCTCACAGACCACAAGCCGAGCGACTCAACCCTTCATTGTTTCTCTTTGTCGGGCGCGGCTAACGACTAGCAACGGTTTTTATCCTACACAATTATTACATTAAACCAGAATATTCATAAGGTCATCAATGGTTAACATTTTCAATTGAATCATTGAATATTTTATTTTTCCGAGAACTTTTCAATATTTTTATTACATTTTGCTGGATGTTAATTTACATTAACTCATATTGTATAGAATTTTAATTATAATTTATAGTTTTGTTTAACCTGTCGGAGGCGGCACATATACCTCTATGTGTTACATAAGCGTATGGGCCACCGGAGGCCGAGACGCCCGTGACCATCTACAAGAGAATTTATTCACTCATTGAATTGGAAAGAAATTATGATTCTTGGAGACTGTCGCCTCTTTTGTCTATTTCCTGTTTCCAGAGGGCCTGGGTTCGATTCCCAGGTGAAGAAAAGTGTTTTTTTAACACGACTTGTACAAGACTGGATCCCCAGAAGGGGGTTCACGTCAGGCAGGCGACCGGTTGTAAAAACTAAACCTAATCCTTAGTACAACATGCTTGACAAAGTGTATTGCGCCGACCCCACATAAAGGTGGGATAAGGGTAAATAGAAAGAAAACAAAGCAATGCACAAAACCGCCGTGTCGCTCACCAGATGAACGGTTCCGAACTCATTAGAACAAAGAAAGGGCTTAAGCAAAGCCTTTTTATCGTGACCTAATTAACGGGATGTCGCCTAATACTTCATTGTTATTCCAAGCACAGATTCCCGGAGTCCGGAACACAGGACTGAGCTGACGTCACGGAGGAGTGATTAAAACTTGCCACCAACTGCAATCGGGATATCGATTTGATTGTCTTTTAGTTTCATGTGCAAAATCAAACTTTTTATTGGTCTATGTAAATCCATTGTCAAATATCGCTTGCCATAACGGTAAAGGAAAACATCGAGAGGACACCTGCGTACCCAGGAATTTCTCCATCAGAATTTCAAAGGTATGTGAAGTCTGCCAACCCGCATTAGGCCAGCGTAGTAGACTAAGGTCTAACCTCTTTCATTAGTAGAGGAGACCTGTGCCCAGCAGTAGGACAGTAATATTATTATAGGTATAATCTTGGAGGAGAGTGTCCCCCTATAAATTTGATCAATGTATGGATGAGTTTTAGATTGGTTTTTAAATATGTTGTTTTTCATTTTTAAAATGTATTGAAAATAATTTTTGACCATTTTGATGAAAAAAAAATGTTGTTCTAACTATTTTTAGAACAACATTTATCCCGAGCAATCATTTTCGACAATCGAATTCGTATAGCTCGATGCGCATGTATGAAATTAGTATTAAATATTAACCGAATGTCATCAGTGCGCAGTCATCTCGGGCCGCTGTATAAAAACAAAATGAACACAGTAATTCACTCATAACATAATATACTTGATAATAAACGTATATTTTTCATATTTTCTTATCGGGATATCATTAAATTCCATATCAGTTGCAAGATGACGCTAAATTTCCCACGAGGCCTCTGTAGATAGACACTCAAGGAGTCAAGACTCGACTAAGCTTATCTAGAAACTTCATGTCTCACATTATTTTTCTATTATACGATTTTATAAATATTTTTATCTTGAATTGAGTTGACTAGACGCGTATTAAAAAATGATACGCAGTCATTAAATTAATTTTGATTTTTTTTTATGTAAAATCTAGATTTAATCGGCGTCCAATATAATTGGGCTTTAGTGTAATAACATAACGGTAGTTTCATTCAAACTTCCCAATATTGAAGCAAAAATAATATCATATTTGTAGAATAAATAATTTAAATAGAAATATTTTGTATCAAGTTAAACGTCATAAATTCGTTCTGAAGACAAAATATTCTACAGCAAGCCAGGAGCAAGCACATATGACTGCCTTGGTGGCGTAGTAATATTGCATGTACGGTATAACTAACGGTCTAAGGTCTCGGGTTCGATCCCCAGGTCGGACAAAGTGATATTGCATTTTTCAGTATCAGCCCGGAGTTTAGAATTTGTGTCCGACATGTGGGACGGAACTAAGCTCAGCGAAATTTGGGTGCTCTAGTTCACTCACTCGCCTTTGCCTACCCCTTGGGGGATACAGGCGTGAGCTTATGTACACTTACAGAATCACAACACATTTGACATTAGATTACATTTTAGTTACCAACTATAATAATTTAAACATGACTATACGTTACTGATTTACATGCCGCAGGCATGCCAATAGCCCTAAAAATGCATATTAAGGGGTGGAGCTAAGGGTCGTTGCCCCGCCCCTAAATGGAAGGGGTAAAGCAGATGCGCGTGAGTTGCCAAAACGTAAACCATGCAGGAGATAAGAATCCATTTGTAAAGGTTTCCTTGTGGTTATTGATAAAAAAATTGATGTAATTGAATAAAAAGATTTGTGATAAAATAATGTTATAGCTAAAATATCAAAGTGGTAAAAAATATACTAATATAAGAGGTAAAATTTATTGTTTGTACTATGTCAAGCACGTTGCAGAATGGATTCGGCTTTTTAGTATTTTAGGGGATTCACCGGGAAAATCGTGTTAGACAAACCGTTTTTGAATCAAACCCAGCTCATCTCGATCCACAGCCCCTAATAGCAAATCTATAACCAAATTATAATATTTACCTACACTTTCATTGTATCAAATCGAATTATAGAGCGATAAAAGTATAATAAAAGCTGTTATTGCTTATTAATCGGCGGTGTCAGGTTGCATATCAACCCAGGAGTATTGCCCTTTATATTGCTCTGGCTACCGCATAATGCGTCTGGTTCAAATATGTCGCAATTGGTAAGCTGCTAGTATTAAATAAAATAAGAATTCTATTTATTAAATTAAATACATACATACATAAGCTCACGCCTGTATCCCCGAAGGGGTAGGCAGAGGCGCACTAGCGAACTAGAACACCCACATGTCGCCGAGCTTAGTTCCGTCCCAGATGTGATAGGGGGCGAGCCTATCGCCATATCGGGCACAAATTCCAGACTCCGGGCTGATATGGAAAAATCCAATCCAAAATATCACTTTGCCCGACCCGGGTATCGAACCCGAGACCTCAGAACCGTAGTCGTACCGAAATACCACCACGCCACCGAGGCAGTCCGTATTAAACTAAATTTAAATTAAATAAGTATAATAATAACAGCCAACAGTCACACACATACGTGTCTTACTCTTATGTCGCGAGTATTAGGAACTGCGAGATACTTTCGGTCTCACTACACCCAGACCTAAAACAAATATTTGTGGGCCACATAAACGTTTGTCTCAATGCTTGAATCAAACCCGTGACCTCTCGTTTCATCACCCACAGCGCCACGGAGGCTGTCAATATACATTGTTGGGTAAAGGGTGTTGTGAGATCGAACGTATTATTAGTTCCTGATACCTAAAGTCACGAGACTCATATCTTAGTGTTGAGTCAGGAGTCAGGACTATGCATGTGACTTTTGACTATTTCGGAAGAAGAGTAGTGTTTTGCATATACTAATCAAATTCTCATATATTAGAGTTTGTTTAGCGAATTTCTGGAACTACTGAACATATTTTGAAAATATAATATTTACTATTATATGTATAGTCACAGTATATTTGATTGACATAAGCTTTCACCACGAAAACGCTTTTTATCCTAAGAGCCAGTTGTTATAAGTTTATTAATCAAGTGAAGTATATAAGTATGAAGTGTATAAGTAAAATCAAATATAAAATTGATGTTATTAATAGAATTAGATATTTCTAGTATCTACATTTACTAAATAGTTATCAAATGAAATGCTATAATTAATACCAAGCGTCTATTCCCCAGCTTCAAGCAAATGTAATTTTAGTCGACAATTAGCATATTTGTTAATTTTTAAAATAATATTAACATTTGCTCTGAACCTTGTAAAATGCCCTTCGTTTGATCTTCATATAATACAGCCTTTCAATTCATTTTATATTTAGTTTTCTGTAGGTATAATTTATAACAATTTTGATCAGAGCAAAATAATCACGTTAGGAGTCTTTTGATCAGCTCTAATAAAATTATGAACTTCATAAATATACTTTGACCGTGTAACCATGAGCTTTTAAAAACAAATTTGAGCATCACTAATAATTTAGGAGCTTTTTACGTTACTTAGTTTTACTGTTTGTAAAAAAGATCCTAAAAGATTTTCTAATAAAAAAATAAAGTGGAAATTTATTTTTATTTTTCGTTTTCGCATTACCAACAGCGATGCATTTAAATTGGTCGATTTATACATACAAAATTGCGCCGTTTCACACCTCGATGTGTAGTTTCAAGTTACAAATATTATGCCGGCCTGCAACTTCTATAGGTTTAAAATTACATACTGCATTGTGTTTGTGAGTTAATCGTCACTTGAGTGCTGTTTAAGCTATTATGAGATTTTATCGTTTTCCATTATGGGATGAATAGGTAGGGATAGAGGTATTTAGAGTTTGGGTTACTTACCGCTAACTTCTATTATCTTTAGTTAACTAGCTGCTGCTACCGGCTTCTCCTGTGAAAAGTCTCTTCTTTTCGCGGGATCGTTTATTGAAAATTTTTAGTGAAATTATTTTCAAAATCAGTTCAGTATTCCTAAATTAGCGAGTTAAACGAAATATAATTAAGTATCTATATAGTAACCGTACACATCCGATCTAAAACAAAGTTAAATTATTTAGTGATGATAAGAAAAATATTGTTTGTCTTTTAACTCCACCGTTAATCTTAAAATCGTGAACTTATGTAATATTAATAAATAACACCCAACAGTCACACACATAGTTCTGACCTCACACTAATACCGAGTTTTGTGTCGTGGGTGTCAGAGACTAAGAGAAATTTTCGGTCTCAAAACCCCCAGACTTGAAACAAATATCTGTGGGCAACACAAATATTTGTCTCAATGCGGAAATTGAACCCGCGGCCTCTCGCTTCACTGCCGGCTACTTGCCCGCTGCGCCACGGAGGTGTATGTGTTGGTGATGCCTATGTATAAACCAATAGTTTGGAAAAGGGAAGCTGGTTGGAATCAGGCTTTACTGACCCTTTGCCACTGCCTTTCACCACACAAATACCAAAATGGCGGCCATAAGATACATAAAATCAGTTAAAAATGACAAATTGCAAGAATGGATGATCACAATGAAGTTTTTTCTAAGACTCGTGTCGACCACCTGGCGATGCTCGCTTGAAACGTCATTCACGAAAATAAATTAACCTTAAAGTAGGCCCGCCCCCAAAATATAGTTTGAACACGTGGTAAAGATTTTTTAGGAATTGTCAAAATCCATAGTCAAGGTAAGTTGCAGAGGTGTTTTAGTTTAGTGTTTGATACAAACTGCAAAAATAGATTAACGATAAAATGTTACGAGGATTTTTTGACAACGGTGGCGGAAAGACGGTCGAAAGAGGTGTTCGTTCCAATAATTCTAAATCTAATCTAACTAATATTATAAACGGAAATGTTTGTGTGTATGTATATTTGTTACCTATTCACACAAAATCTACTGAATGGGTTTCGATGAAACTTTACAGGTATATAATATGTAGATTACACATCAGGATAACACATAGGGTTATTTCATCCGGGAAATGGGATATTTGTTTTATTTATTTCATTTTGCCGACTGCCTCGGTAGCGTGGTTGTGTTTCGATACGACTACCTGATACGTCCTGAGGTCTCGGGTTCGATCCCCGGGTCGGGCAAAGTGATATTGGATTTTTCCACATCAGCCCGGAGTCTGGAATTTGTGCCCGATATGGCGATAGGCTCGCCCCCTATCACATCTGGAACGGAACGAAGCTCGGCGAAATGTGGGTGTATAAGTTCGCTAGTGCGCCTCTGTCTACCCTTCGGGGATACAGGCGTGAGCTTATGTTATGTTATGTTATTTATTTTTATATTTCCACGCGGATGGAGCCGCGGACCACAGATAGTTATCCATAAAAATTGATAGAAAAACTGAATCCCATCCATTATTGATAGTTCGCGTGTGCAAACCACATAAAGTAACAGTAGGTGTAAATTCTATTGTAGTTATCAATCAAATCGCGAAATAAAATGTTTTAATATAGAACCGTTTACAATCGTCTGACACGCTACAGATATTAAGTGTGGCTGCAGTGGCGGATTTACACATTTGCCGACAGTAGGCTATTTAACTTTTGCCGCCTCTACTGAGATCTGAAATAATGTATATAATATTGTATTTTTCCCTATGTTTGTGTCCGATATGGCGATAGGTTCGCCCCCTATCACATCTGGGACGGAACTAAGCTCGGCGAAATGTGGGTGTTCTAGTTCGCTAGTGCGCCTCTGCCGACCTCTTCGGGGATACAGGCGTGAGCTTATGTTATGTTATGGTATGTTTTCCCTATGTATAATAACGTGGCCGGCAGTGAGACAGTAATATTACAGGGTTAATATTATATTATTATTGTAATAAAGTGTTTTTTTTTATTTTTGTAAATCAACAAATAAAATTTGGCCAAATTTGTCGCCCCTTAAAATCTGCCGCCCTAGGCTTTAGCCTACTCAGCCTATTGGCAAATCCGCCACTGGATAGCTGCCAGCCCAATAGCTCAGTTGGGAATAGTACGGACTGCCGAGACGAGTGTCGGAGGTTCGAGACCAACCCCAAAAAGCGCACACACCTCTGACTTTTCTATGTTAAGTCTGTTTTTATTGTGAAGTATCGCTTGCTATAACGGTGAAGGAAAACATCGTGAGGAAACCTGCATACCCGAGAATATCTCCACAAGAAATTCGAAGGTATGTGAAGTCTACCAACCCGCATTAAGCCAGCATGGTAGACTAAGGCCTAACCCCTCTCATTAGTAGAGGAGGCTAATATTATTTATTTATTTTGAGTGGTAGAGCCACGCTGTAGAAAATTACGTCTACAGCACGAAAGGCTCGGCCGGCTACCACTGTCTCACAGTAAACCGACGCGGCGACGTATAGTGGCAGCTTGCTGTAGCGTTACGTTCGGTAAGTGAGATTTCCGGTGGCCCAACTCCCCCCTCCCTTTCCCAATCCCTAATTCCCTCCCGTTAGGTTGGCAATCCACCCATGATTCCTTTTGTGTCTTGGGTGTCTATGGACGATGGAGATCACTTGCCATCAGGTGACCCAAATGTTCATTGTCCAGTCTCTGCTATAAAAAAAAAATTGTTTCCCGTATCGTGCCCAGGGATTAAAATTAGTGTAAACCAAACACTTCCATTATAAAATTATTTTCGTCATTCAAAATAGCCATCAAAATTATCCTCGTGTGGATTTAGTGATTACTCCAAGAGTAATCCCATATTTTGGTCAAGATATGATGAAGGAATACGTAATAAACTCCTTAACAACAGTAAGTAGCACTTAAAGTTGAGTAGCGTTTCAATATTCGGGTAAGTTATCAATGACATTTGGCAACAATAGCATTACATTCGTACAGTAATGCAAATTAGTACAAACTCCGTAATGACTGTGGCGTAACCAATTGAGCTTTGTCACTACTCACTCCACGTCGGCACTTAAATCCCCTAATGTATAATGAAAACAAATTAAATGTATAATTCAAAAACACCAACTGGTTTCATTCGTCACACCATGTCAAATGGTCGTTTTATATCTCGCTTTGAGTAATTGCTGTTTTGATTTCAAATTATTGTCTTTAATGAATAGACTTTAAGAGCTATAATTGAATAAATATAAATGCAACAACAGCAAAGGATTTCAGTTGTAATATTTATTGCGGATTTTTTTCAAACATCAATCAATTCTCAACCTTATAAATCTTTAAATACAATCGAGAATCACGCTTCGAATTGGTACAGGGTGTTTTTATTTAATCGGTAAAAGATCACAACTACCATACCCGTAGCCTTAGAATTTGAACTCTAATCGCATAATTATTGAGTTTATGTTTAGTTAATTAAAAATATAGGAAATCGCAGCATATGGCGCCGATACTTGTTGCATAATGAGTAGAAGAATAAAGAATGAATCCAAATTAATTGTCATTGTGACTGAAGTGTTGTCACTCGGTTTGTACTCGGTAATTGGGTATTTTTGGGTGCATTGTTACCACAGAAAGTACTTTTGTTAAAAGGCTATGTTAGAGCTTCGAGTGTTATATCAACTAGTTATGTTTCGTTTGAAATCACAGATATGTAGCTCAACCATGAGTTTTTTTGACATTTCACGCTAGCGACTACGTAAAATAATTTCTATGAAAAACTGATTTCTTAAGTTTACGCGAATATTATACATTGAAATAAAACTATTTTTTCTGACCCGTGACAACGAAGACTGCAAAGCCTTCGAAACGTCGGGAATAATAATTAAAACCTAATGGTGATAGAATCCGTAAAAATAGTTTTATTTCAATTCTATGAAAAACGTCAGTTCCCCGCGTAGCCGCTAGAGGCGTTCGGGTGTTTGTTATACAAATATTTTACGGAGTCGCTAGCGAGTAATGTCAAAAAAACTCATAGTTGGCCTACTGGTCTGAAATCATACTGTGTACTTTATTTTCGAATTTTAACCCATTTAAAAAAATGCTCCTTAATTCGCATTTTTAATTAATTTCCCACGATACCTATATCTGACTGCCTCCGTGGCGTGGTGGTATTTCGGTACGACTACCGTCCTGAGGTCTCGGGTTCGATCCCCGGTTCGGGCAAAGTGATATTGGATTTTTCCATATCAGCCCGGAGTCTGGAATTTGTGCCCGATATGGCCATAGGTCGCCCTCTATCACATCTGGGACGGAACTAAGCTCGGCGAAATGTGGGTGTTCCAGCTCGCTAGTGCGCCTCTGCCTACCCCTTCGGGGATACAGGCGTGAGCTTACGTTACGTTATCTACTAGTCTAATATAATATGGATAATGCTCGACATTGGTTACAAGATTTTGTATTCGGTACAGTCAGTAAGATTTAGAAAGGAAGAGTAATTTATAAGATCGAGTCTGCGGCACAACTGACATTTATTTAATCAAACAGTTGTAGTATTCATAGACAAACCTATAATACTCCACACAGTCAAGAATGGTTCAAATTTTGGTCAACACGTAATGAAGGAAAATCTCCTCAATAAATGACAGCATAGATTAGACATCCGTTTGGATTGGAATTTACATGCAATTGAGTGGTAGTGCCACGCTGTAGACAGTAATGTCTACAACACGAATGGCCGGCTCGACCAATTTGATACTACTGTCTCACAGAAAACCGACATAAAGTAGCAGTTCGCTGTTGCGTTTCGTTCTGTGAGTGTGAGATCTCCGGCGGCCCAATTCCCCCCCTCCTTTTCCTAATCCCCATTCCCCCTTTTACGGTTGGTAACGCACCATTACATACATTTTATGTATCATGGGTGCGTTACCAACGACAATCAAACATTTTGAAAAAAAAAAATCTCAACACAAGTTTAGAGTGTCTATGGTCGATGAAGATCACTTACCATCAGGTGACCCACCTGCCCGTTTGCCAATCACTGCTAAAAATAGATTTTTAACACTTAAGCAAAATAAATTTTACTAAGTAAGTAAAATAGAATCGTGATAGAATCCGTAAAAATAGTTTTATTTCAAAGAAATTAAAAACCAACTTTATAAATTAACACTTAAAAGTTAATAATAACTTCTTATTCTCTTTGGGGTGAATGAATGAAAGATAACTTGAACAATCACTAATTATGCAAACTTGGATAAAATTCAAATGAAAATTCATAATACTAAGTTTGGAGCAACCTTTCAATTAACAAGACCTTTCAAAAACCGAACAAAATCCATATTTCGATGTTTATTTGTTTTAATTCTAAAATCCATAACCAAACAATATAATTAGACGTAGTTAAGCAGACAGTTGTTGCACGTGCCCGGCTTGCTTCATTAGGAACGACGGCGGCGCCCCGCGGCGAAGCTTACGGGTAACCGGAACTGAACGGGTAGTACAGATTAGATAAATGAAAATAAACTAAAAAAAAGATAATGTAATAAGGGACATAATCCTAACAAAAATAGTTTTTTTTGTCTTATTTTCAGTCAAAATATTGTTTATTAAAAAAGAGTACAATATATTTTACAGGTTAGACTGTAGACTGCCTCGGTGGCGTGGTGGTATTTCGGTACGACTACGGTTCCAAGGTCTCGGGTTCGATCCCCGGGTCGGGCAAAGTGATATAGGATTTTTCCATATCAGCCCGGAGTCTGGAATTTGTGCCCGATATGGCGATAGGCTCGCCCCCTATCACATCTGGGACGGAACTAAGCTCGGCGAAACGTGGGTGTACTAGTTCGCTAGTGCGCCTCTGCCTACCCCTTCGGGGATACAGGCGTGAGCTTACGTTATCGGTCCACCTTATAGGTGAACGTCCTAAGGTCGCAGGAAGTCGCTGGATGCAGGCCGCTTCCAACAGGTCGATCTGGAAATCTTTAGGGGAGGCCTATGTTCAGCAGTGGACGTTCTGTGGCTGATGATGATGATGATATTTTAGACTATTTTTAAGAATGCGTTGTTTTTATATAGAGTCTCAGTGGTTCAGGATCATAGATTTATTGTTATTGGGATACTGACATGTAAGAAGAAACGGTTTAAGTTAGTTTCTCAATATTAAAGAAGGCGAAATTCTACATAGCATTTATCTTTTTATATCGTGGGTTGCAAATAGAACCCAGAACAAATAACAAATGAAAAAAATACTTCAAATTGAGATTCTGTTAAATAAAATAAGAGTAAGCTCACGAGAGAGAGAGAGGTGCATTAGCGAACTAGAACACCCACATTTCGCCGAACTTAATTCAGTCCCTTATGTGATAGGGGGCGAGCCAAATCGGGCACAATACTTCGGGCTGATATAGGAATATCCAATATCACTCTGCCTGACCCGGGGATCGAACCCGAGACCTCAGGACGGTAGTCATACCGAAATACAACCACGCCACCGAGGCAGTCATAAAGAGTATTTATTATATATTACTATTTTTTACATTTTTTTACAATTTATCGCCCCCACTCTCTACCTCTATATTTATTTCCAAGCTAAATCCAACTAGCTCTTAACTAACTAAACATAACAAAAATCTCTACATAAAACCGAAAAAATATCGAAAACGCGTAAATTTGTCGCTTTGATATTTATAGTCGGGCGTGGCTTGGGACTTTATTTGCCATAAAATCTATTATATTTTGGCATAAAATGTATAATGAGTACCGTGACGCGAAGTAAATGACGCGTCAAATGATCGGGACAGATGTTTTGCAGCTTGATAGTTGGTGGCTATTTATTGGGACTGAATTACATATATCGGAAAGTTTTTATTGCACATACAATCGCGATGACCTGTATCAACTATATTTTTTGCACGTTTCTCTTTAACAACTTATTATTATTATTATCTCAGCCTATCGCCGTCCACTGCTGAACGTAGGCCTCCCCAAGTGAGCGCCAACCATCCCGGTCTTGCGCAGTCCGCATCCATCCGCTGCCCGCCACCTTTCTCAAGTCGTCGGTCCATCGTGCAGCAGGGCGTCCCACACTACGTCTGCCTAAACGCGGTCTCCACTCCAGCACATGTCTGCTCCACCGGCCATCTGTCCGTCTGCAGACATGACCGGCCCACTTCCACTTCAACGTGCTAATTCTGCGAGCAATATCAATCACTTTGGTTCTCTCTTTAACAACTACGTAAATATTTGTTTGATAACACAGACCTCTAACTATTACGATAATGATAATGATGTATTTATTCGGATAAGAAAAATAAAAGAAATTACAACAGTCACACACATAGTCCTGACCCCACACTAAGATATAGTTTTGTGTCGTGTCTTTCGGTCTCACAACACCCAGACGCGATAAAATATCTGTGGGCCACACAAACATTTGTCTCGGTGCAGGGTTCGAACCCGTGGCCTCTCGCTTCGCAGCCAGCTTCTCGCCCGCTGCGCCACGGAGGCTGTCAATTCAATAATGTTAGTGAAATAAAACCTAATACAACTTATAAACAATAAAATAATATTAGCCCTGTAATATTACTGTCCCACTGCTGGGCACGGGCCTCCTCTACTAATGAGAGGGATCAGGCCTTAGTCCACCATGCAAGCCTAATGCAGAATGGTAGACTTCACATACGTTAGAAATTCTTGTGAAAAATGTTTCAGTCTTCCTCACTATGCATGGCTGATTAAACCTCTCTCTCTCTACAAGAAATATCATAATATTAATATTAAATAAGCTAGTGCTGACGGTCGCCTCGTTGGTATAGTGGCAGCATGTATGGGTTGTGGACCGGAAGTTCCTGAGTTCGATTACCAGGTCGGGCAAAGCAAATTTTCTAATTTAATTTGCCCGGGGCTGGGTCCCTCATAGGGGGTTGACGTCAGGCAGGCAGCCGGTCGTAAAAACTAAGCCAAATCCTCTCTGCAACATGCTTGAAAAAGTGTGTTGCGCCGACCCCACATTAAGGTGGGATAAGGGCAGGTAGAAAAAAGAAGCTAGTGCTGACGGCTTCGCTAGTATAAAATTCGCATTTCCTAACCAGGTCCTGATCTCTCAGTGTGTCAAATTCCATCCACATTCAGCCATTAACGTGTGATTGATTACCAAAATCACACTCACAGTCATGTATGACGC
Organism: Clanis bilineata; assembly: GCA_036417725.1. NCBI lineage: Eukaryota > Metazoa > Arthropoda > Insecta > Lepidoptera > Sphingidae > Clanis > Clanis bilineata. The sequence continues at coordinate 1,141,592 of CM071159.1, forward strand.
TTAGCAACTGGTACAAAACGTTACAGCTATGGTAGTCACTTACTGTCGCTCACCATAACAAATCCTGCCCATTGACAACCCATAGAAACGTAAGTGGCCCTCACAATGCCAGACATTGTGTCTGCGCTTACAAAAAATGTGTATCGTTTATTGTGAAGATTTACACGCAGCGATGTATGAATCGACAGGCTCCGTGGAACAGGCGAATAGCTGTGAAGCGAGAGGCCGCGGTTTCGATTCTTGGACCAAGAAAAATTGTGTGACTCACAGATATTTGTTTCAAGTCTGAATGTTATGAGACCGAAAGTCCCTCGTAGTTCCTGATACCCACGACACAAAACTCGATCTTAGTGTGCGGTCAAGAATAAGTGTGTGACTGTTGATTGTATTTATTATTTTTACTTATTTATAAAGGTAAATATAAATAGGATCACACACACACACAATCATGCCTATTATCCCCGTAGGGATAGGCAAAGGCGCACTTAGAGCAGTCACTTCGCCAAGCTTAATTCCCATGTCATAGGAGCGCACCTATCGCTACATCGGGCACAAATTCTGGACTCCGCTGAGAAGTCATTCATTGAAGCAAGTAAAAAGATTGTAGAAATAAATAATTAAGCTAGGTTTTCGCTAATAGAAGCCAAATGCTCCTTCTCCTTCTCCTTTCCATTTCATTTCCATTAATTTAATGATGGAATTTTAAAAATCCTTTCTTAATAGTTCTCTAAACTGATATCAATGCATTCGTTGTCAAAATTACATAGTACAACAAGGAAATCTAAATTCTTCTGTGATGTTTCAAACAGATTCAATACCACTCATCTTCAAACAACAATAAATATTATTTAAAATATAAAATTATTTCAAAAACTTATCATTCAAATACGTCTATAAAACGAATATAAAATTGACAATAGGCCATTTTGCCGCCTCGTGACAAACGATTGTGAATGAATGAATGAGTGAATGGATGGGTGAATGAATGTATCGTAAGAACGGCAGTTATGCAATCAATTAGAGGGGGCGGTGCCGGAGATGTCTTTTGTAACGCGATGCTCTACTACTTGTCTCCGGGGCCATTGAGTCAGCGATTTATTAACCGTTAATTATTTTTTTGAAACTCTCAAAAGACCTTTTATCGACATAATATATGTAGAGGTTTTTTTATAGCCAAGACGGGCAAACAAACTTGTGGATAGCATGTGATCCATCGATAAACACTTACAATACCCTAATAATCATGCTTGGGTATGCTGGCAATATCAGTTGATCGTAAAAGGGGAATAGAAGGGGAAAATCTCTTCCACTTGTAAACTCGTAACTCCAACTCCATTTTCTTAGCAACCCCACTACTATAAGCCATATACGAATAATACAAGCCAAACAGAAATATAAAACTATGTCAATGATGAACTAATAAAACATAATCGCTTCTGCGTATAAACCCGCTAACTGTACCTCCATTTTCATAGCCACCCTGCTACTATAAGCGTGCACACGCGTCAAAGACACCGCTACCTAAATTCGGCGACGTTTTACACCCAAAAGGATCCGCATTATATCGCAGACTACATTCTTAGCACATCCAACAATGCATTAAATTCGAGTGACCGTGACAAAATGCGTCAATTTTGGTAGAAAATTGTGTGAAGAGGCTCTACATAATTTTTTCAAATTTTGGATTCACAATGACGCTGGGGAAAGGCATTTTCATTTTGAACTAGTATATAAAGCTTCATTTAACAAGATAAAGTGGGATGTTATTATGTTTTATTTTTGAGTAAGTCTATTAACTTTAGACCATAGCTTCAGTTTTGTTTAAGAACTTCTTGACATGTATCTATTTATTTATTAAGCAAAACCACATCATATATATTAGAATAGTTACAATTTAGCTTAGTATATAGAAATATAATATAGTCTGCTATATATGAACACTTAAGGTTTGCATGACATTGTTTAAAATAGTGGCATAAAATATTAATAAAGTTTATAAAAACTTATTAAATAGAACACAGTACAATATAGTATCATCATTATATACCTAGTTAAAGTAGTAAGATGTGAATCCTTTATAGTGCAAATAATTCACATATTATTTATCTAAGAACTTCTTTTTAATTTTGTTTTTGAAATTAGCAAATGAGTCATGAAAGATATCAATGTGTGGATCTAGACATGTATCAACTTTTTAATCCAAAATCTCAAACACAAATTGTGATTATACGAGTAAAGTAACTAACCTAAGTATAATTCTCCGTTATATGAAGCTCGTTATCTGAAACAGAAAAATAATAAAACTTAAAATCGACTTCAAAATAAGCTCGATGAAATGTGGGTATTATAGTTATCTAGTTCGCCTCTGCCTACCCCTTCGGAGATACAGGCATGGTCAATGTATGTATAGTATTTATATACTAATGTTTAATATTTTAATTATACCTCTATAGATTTAATGTTATACCACCGACAAAAAAAAAAATCTTTCTTTCTTTCTTTCTATCTGCCCTTATTTCACCTTAATATGGAGTCGGCGCAACACACTTTTTCAAGCATGTTCCAGAAAGGATTTGGCTTAGTTTTTATCACCGGCTGCATGACGTCTGCACCCTATGAGGGATCTAGTCCCGGGCAAATTAAATTAAAAAATTCGCTTTGTCCAACCTGGAAATCGAACCCAGGACCACCCGGTCCACAGCCCATATAAAAATCCAAAATGTAACTCCCGCTTCCCCTTTCATTTTAAATTCATCTGTATTCCCTAAAAGCGATCAAAACTGCAATTTCACTAATACACACGGCTAATAGCTTCCCGACTTCCTGTCAACGCAACAGGAAGTGACGTCCGCACGCGGCCACCGGAAACGGAGCCGTTTCAATTTGGCGCCATATTTAAAATTAATACATGAATTTAACGCACTATTGATTTTCCATTATGATAATACGTTTTAGGAATTACATTTTAGATATGGGTGTTTGATATGAAATGGATATAATTGAGTTACGTGGACACCTTTGACATGCTTCAATGGTCTGAGACAAGCGTCTATGTCTGTGAACAAGCTTTCTGGCACACGAGCAGATGGGTCACCTGATGGTAAGTGATCTCCACCGCCCAAAGACACCCAACACAAAAAGAATCATGGGTGCATTGCCAACCTAAAGGGAGGAAATGGAAGGGGAGGGAAAAAGTGACTGGGAAAGGGAAGGAAATGGGCCACCAGAAATCTCACTCACCGAACGAAACGCGAGTAAGCTGCCACTTTACATCGGTTTTTAGACAGTGATATCAAACCGGTCGAGCCGGCCCATTCGTGTTGTAGACGTTACTGTCTACAGCGTGGCTCTACCACTCAAAAAAGAGTAAGTAGTACTATAGACAGCGGTTTCTTGAAGGGTGATCAATAATTAAAAACTGCCTTGGTGGGCGTGGTATTACGTGCACAGTACGACTATCGTCCTGAGGTCTTGGGTTCGATCCTCGGATAGGGCAAAGTTATTTTGGATTTTTCAGCTTCGAGCTGGAATTTGTACCCGATATGGCGATAGGTTCGCCCCCTATCACATCTGGGACGGAACTAAGCTCGGCGAAATGTGGATGTGGTGTTCTAGTTCCTTAGTGCGCCTCTGCCTATCCCTTCGGGGATACAGGCGACCCGGTCCACAGCCCATACATGCTGCCACTAGACCAAGGAGGTGACTATTTGATAAATATTCTCAAAAATAAAGTAGTAAATACTATCAAGGTAATTTCAATCATGGTCGCCTCCTTGGTCTAGTGGCAGCATGTATGGGCTGTGGACCGGGAGGTGCTGGGTTCGATTACCAGGTCGGGCAAGGCAAATTTTCTAATTTAATTTGCCCGGGACTGGATCCCTCACAGGGAGTTGACGTCAGACAGGCGGCCGGTCGTAAAAACTAAGCCAAATCCTATCTGCAGCATGCTTAAAAAAAAGTATGTTGCGCCGACCCCACATAATGTCGGATAAGGGCAGGTAGAAGAAGAAGATTTTTGAGAATATTTCAATAATTATTTCTATACTATATTATATTATAATGGCGTTTTCATGTTAAATTAATATTATATCTCCAATATTATTATTTGAATACTATACCGCCATAAAAAATGCAATCACAATCAATATAAAGGTTATAGCAATAGTCCGAATACACAGTCCCCCTGGTACAGTGACACAACATTATCTGCGATACGAGTGTGCGCGACTAATCGGACGCAGCGTAACGCATCGGATATTTAATTTGGCCCCCAATGCAATATGGCAGGAGTGTTGACTTGTTTAATTACGGAATATAAATGATTGTTGCATTGGTAATAAAATCTTAGATCATTTTTTCCCCCCTTCTTATCCCTTTTCTATTTGGGATCGGCGAAACACATTTCATGCATGTTGGAGAAAGACTGTTTTTGTACCGTGGCGTGGTACGACCACAGTCCTGAGGTATCGGGTTCGATCCCCGGGTCGGGCAGTGATATTTGATTTTTTCAATATCAGCCAAGAGTCTAGAATTTGTGCCCGATATGACGATGGGCTCGCCCCTTATCACATCTGGGACGGAACTCAGCTCGGCGAAATGTGAGTGCTCTAGTTCGGTAGTGCGCCTCCGCCTACCCCTTCGGGGATACAGGCATGGACTTATGTATGTATGTAGAAAGGATTTAGCTTAGTTTTTTACGATCGGTTCAACCTGTCGACTTTCCCTTGGGGAATTAACTCCCAGGAAAATCTTTTAATAAGGCTCGCCTGAGAATCGAATCCAGAACTTCTCGGTTCATAAGCCATATACGATGCCACTTTACCAAGAAGAGCCAGTTTTGGCCGGCGCGACCGATTGATTTGATAACACTGTCCAACCAACTGTTAAACCAACGTAGTGACAGCTCGCTGTTGAGTTTGGTCAGTAAGATTTTCGGTGGTCCAAATAGGTCTACATTTGCTGGAGTTATCATTGTTACATAAAAAAATAATATAATTACGAATTGAGAACCTTCTCCTTTAAAGTAGGTTGAGAATTTACATTGTTGTTATAATAATATTTCATAATCTAATAGCTGCGTTTAGTACCAAACTTTCCATAATGTACTTAGTTGAATATAAATCACATAAAAAACTTTTTCGAACAAAATATTGACGCGTACTTTATAAAAGTTAAAAATTATTTACATATCTCATGCTTCTAAGCCTAGAGACCAATATAATTTATAAACAGAATAAAAACCTAAACCCAAAAGGGTAAACTAAATATATTTTCAAAAAGTATGTGTTTATAAAGTTCCTAATCTAAATAAAAACCTCGTTTAGAGTTTGGTGTCATTGGGGAGTCGTTACAAACGTAAGCCTCTAAAGTATATTTAAAAGTCCAACAATCATTACGCATTTACCTGCGAAGTATTTAAACTTGTATCATTGTAACTTAATTACTGTAAAATGTGTATGTGTGTGTATATGTGAGGGAGAGTTATGAAATAATTTTACTTTTGGATCGACTTCCAAAAAGGAGAGGGTCCCACAACACCCAGACCCGAAACAAATATTTGTGAGTCACACAAACATTTGTCTCGATTTTGAGATCGAACCGGCGACCTCTCGCTTCACGACCGGCTCCTCACTCGCTCCGCCATGCAGACTGTTAGTTGATTGGCTGTAAGGGTGCTATTATAATGATTTCTCGACCGACTTCCAAAAGGGAGAACGTCCTCAATTCGTCTGTATTTTTTATGTATGTTACGCGATATCTCCGCCAAATGTGGACCGAATTTCAAAATTCTTTTTGTAGTCTATAGAGCTTATTTCAAGGGTGGTCCCAAATTTGGTCACGATCGGATTTGAAGTCGGTATTAAGTTTTTAAACTTGTGATTATAACACCTTATGCTCAATGGTCCCTATCCGGGCGCATATGTACGAGTATATCCTACTAACAGCATGTTACATGAGTAATAACTGTGACAATAATCTTGAAATATCAATAAAAACCATCATCATTATCAGCTATAGGACGTCCACTGCTGAACACAGGCCTCCCACAAAGATTTCCAGGGGGGTTACCATCACCTCTTATAGCAGTATTATTATAATTTTACTTGTACCGATTCCCATACAAAACAAACGAAGAACGATTATAATAATACTGCTATAAGAGGTCGTGGTAACCCTGCAGATCGACCTGTTGGAAAAAAACCATATCACAGTTTAATGCAGTAGAAATGTCACATTAACGGTCATACCATTCACTAAAGGGTGAAAACACGTGCAAAATACAAAAAGGGTTGTTTGGTACAGATTCGATACAACCAACTGTTTATCAACTAGATGTATTAGTTACAGTTACATTAAAAATAAGAGACACATTTAAAACAAAATTGGTTATCGCACAACGGGAAAAAAATAACAGGCGTCCTTTCGAATTCGTAATAAGACGGAGTGTGAAGAGCATTTATGCACGCCGGCATGATCCTGGTGGCCTCCGATGGACGCAAGGTCCGTAGGAGGTTGCTGGTATTTTTGGACCGCATATCGCTTAACATCTGGTTTGGTGTGATCACTTTACCGTGCTCGGAAAAAAAAACAAATTAAACACTTGAAAAACGTTCTAATTCTACATAACATTGATTAAAGTACATTGACTGGCTTGACATTAACTTTAATATAGTTATCTGATAATAATATAGGACATTAGGTATATTTATTATATTTTTATTGTAAACAGACCGACCGATCGACCAATTTGGAAAGTGTATGCCATAAATTGTATAAAAATAATCATATAATGACTAAGCTTATTGTTTGTGATATATATAGATATAAGGATTTTTGTTAGTATGGGTTTTTGCATCCTACAATGCCATTTCACCTTTTAATCATTATTTTGGTAATTACACCTCCAGTGGTATTGAGGATGCGTGAATCCATATAAATATGATTATCAATTGTATTGACAATTTGTAAAGGAAAATAGACAAAAGAAAAAAAAAAGAAATGGTGACAATTGATGATGAAAAAAATAAGCCCGGAGTTTCTTTCTGCCTTTCTTCTTCGGGTCGTCATCCGTAGGTAGCTAGAGAAAGGCTTAGCTAGGATAGGGCCTCACGCACCAATCCCAACTGCTTCCAGTATTTTCAGTCAATCCCCTGCCACCATTCCTGCCATATGCCATTCCCATACAATCCATTCCCTTACACTCTATTCCTATTTCCCCTTATCACCCTATCTCAGCCATTCCATCGTTATTATGTCCATACTTGCCTGCCTGTTGTCAAATTCAAATATATAATGTAAATTATATTAATCCTAATTTAAAAATTTACTTGTGTTGACTTGTCATAAGTGCTTTTTTACATGCCTACGTGATCAATAAAGATTTTTATTTATTTACTAGCTGACCCGCGCAACTTCGTCTGCGTATAAGAGAGAGGGTTGAAAGAGTGAGTCGTAGGCACCTATAGCACAATAATTCTAAAAGAGGTAATGGGATGATCTACTTCGGCCGTCAGTCACCCCGCCTCTCACACCGTCAGTCACACCGTCTGTCAAACCGTATGTCACCCCGTCTCTTACCCCGTTAGTTACACCCTCTGTCACAACTCACACCGTCTGTCACCCCGTCTGTCACCTCTTCTGTCACCCAGTCTGTCACCCCGCCTGTCACCCCGTCTGACACTTTATCTGTCACCCAGTCGGTCAACCCGTCTGTCACCACGTCCGTCACCCCGTCTGTCACCCCGCCTGTCACCCCGTCTGTCACCTCTTCTGTCACCCAGTCGGTCACCCCGTCTGTCACCCCGTCTGTCACCCCTTCTTGTCACCTCTTCTGTTACCCAGTCGGTCACCCCGTCTGTCACCCAGTCGGTCACCCCGTCTGTCACCCCGTCTGTCACCCCGTCTGTCACCCGTCTGTCACCCGTCTGTCACCCTTCTGTCACCCCTTCTGTCACCTCGTCTGTCACCCGCCTGTCACCCCGTCTGTCACCCCATCAGTCACCCCGTCTGTCACCCATCTGTCACCCTGTCTGTCCCCCGGCTGTCACGCCGTCTGTCACCCCGCCTGTCACCCCATCTGTCACCCCGTCTGTCACCCAGTCGGTCACCCCGTCTGTCACCCCGCCTGTCACCACGTCCGTCACCCCTTCTGTCACCCTTCTGTCAACCCGCATGTCACCCAGCCTGTCACCCGTCTGTCACCCCGTCTGTAACCCGTCTGTCACCCCGTCAGTCACCCCATCAGTCACCCTGCCTGTCACCACATCTGTCACCCCGTCTGTCACCCTGTCTGTCACCCCGTTTGTCACCCCGTCTGTAACCCGTCTATCACCCCGTCAGTCACCCCATCAGTCACCCTGTCTGTCACCCCGTCTGTCACCGCGTCTGTCACCGCGTCTGTCTTCCCGTCTGTCACCCCGTCTGTAATCCGTCTGTCACATCGGCTGACACCCCATCACTCACCCTGTCTGTCACCCGTCTGTCACCCTTCTGTCACCCCTTCTGTCACCTCGTCTGTCACCCGCCTGTCACCCCGTCTGTCACCCCATCAGTCACCCCGTCTATCACCCATCTGTCACCTTGTCTGTCCCCCGGCTGTCACGCCGTCTGTCACCCCGCCTGTCACCCCATCTGTCACCCCGTCTGTCACCCAGTCGGTCACCCCGTCTGTCACCCCGCCTGTCACCCCGTCTGTCACCACGTCCGTCACCCCTTCTGTCACCCTTCTGTCAACCCGCATGTCACCCAGCCTGTCACCCGTCTGTCACCCCGTCTGTAACCCGTCTGTCACCCCGTCAGTCACCCCATCAGTCACCCTGCCTGTCACCACATCTGTCACCCCGTCTGTCACCCTGTCTGTCACCCCGTTTGTCACCCCGTCTGTAACCCGTCTATCACCCCGTCAGTCACCCCATCAGTCACCCTGTCTGTCACCCCGTCTGTCACCGCGTCTGTCACCGCGTCTGTCTTCCCGTCTGTCACCCCGTCTGTAATCCGTCTGTCACATCGGCTGACACCCCATCACTCACCCTGTCTGTCACCCTGCCTGTCACCCTGTCTGACACAGTCACCCTGCCTGTCACCACATATGTCACCCCGTCTGTCACCCTGTCTGTTACCCCGTTTGTCACCCCGTCTGTAACCCGTCTATCACCCCGTCAGTCACCCCATCAGTCACCCTGTCTGTCACCCCGTCTGTCACCCCGTATGTTACCCCGTCTGTGACCCCGTCTGTCACCGCGTCTGTCTTCCCGTCTGTCACCCCGGCTGTAATCCGTCTGTCACATCGGCTGACACCCCATCACTCACCCTGTCTGTCACCCTGCCTGTCACCCTGCCTGTCACCCTGTCTGTCACCCTGCCTGTCACCCCGCCTGACACCCTTCTGTCACCCCATCAGTCACCCTGTCTGTCACCCTGCCTGTCACCCCGTCTGTCACCCTGTCTGTCACCCCGTCTGTCACCCCGCCTGTCACCCATCTGTCACCCCGTCTGTCACCCCGTCTGTCACCCGTCTGTCACCCCGTCCGAGATACCAACTTCCCCGGCTTTAAACATTTTTCATTTCTGCTCCGCTCCTATTGGTCATAGCGTCAAAAAGAATTTTTCAAATCGAACCAGTAGATACTAACGACACTCAATTGTTTTGCCTTCCCGGAACCTCTCCACTAATACTTGAACTTTATGGTATGGTATTAAAGTTCAAATTGACTTTTAAGTATTATTACGAATCGATTGTATGGGAGTACAGAAAAGTGTTGTTTTTAGACTTTTTCAGAACATTTTTCATTTTTTTCTCTCCGTAAGAACCATCCTCGTACTTCGAGGAATATTCTAAAAAAAGAATTAGCGAAATCGGTCCAGCCGTTCACGCGTGATGCCATGACAACGGAAAACGGGTTTCATTTTTATATATATAGAAGACTAGCTGACCCGCGCAACTTCGTCTGCGTATGAGAGAGAGGGTTGAAAGAGTGAGTCGTAGGCACCTATAGCACAATAATTCTAAAAAGGTAATGATATGTTTTGCTAAACTTCGAGAGATAGTACGTGACTTCGGTGCGGTTCCGTCAATCACCCCGTCTGTCACCCCGCCTGCCACCTCGTCTGTCACCCCGTCTGTCAACCCGTCTGTCACCCGTCTGTCACCCCGCCTGTCACCCAGCCTGTCACCCGTCTGTCACCCCGTCTGTAACCCGTCTGTCACCCCGTCAGTCACCCCATCAGTCACCCTGCCTGTCACCACATCTGTCACCCCGTCTGTCACCCTGTCTGTCACCCCGTTTGTCACCCCGTCTGTAACCCGTCTATCACCCAGTCAGTCACCCCATCAGTCACCCCGTCAGGTATCCCTTAGTCACCCCATCATTCAACCCGTCGGTCAACACTAAAAGAATTTTTCACATCGAACCAGTAGTTTCCGAGATATCAACTTCCCCGCTTTAAAACATTTTTCATTTCTGCTCCGCTCCTATTGGTCATAGCGTGATGTTATATAGCTTCTAGCCATCCTCGATAAATGGGCTATCCAACACAAAAATAATTTTTCTATTCGAACCAGTAGTTTCTGTCTGAGATATAAACTTTCTCGATTTGGCAACATTTTTCATTTCTGCTCCGCTCCTATTGGTCAAAGCGTGATGTTATATAGCCTATAGCCATCCTCGATAAATAGGCTATCCAACACAAAAAGAATTTTTCAATTCGAACCAGTAGTTTCTGAGATACCAACTTCCCCGGCTTTAAACATTTTTCATTTCTGCTCCGCTCCTATTGGTCATAGCGTGATTTTATATAGCCTATAGCCACCGTCGATAATTGGGCTATCCAACACAAAAAGAATTTTTCAAATTGAACCAGTAGATACTAACGACACTCAATTGTTTTGCCTTCCCGGAACCTCTCCACTAATACTTGAACTTTATGGTATGGTATTAAAGTTCAAATTGACTTTTAAGTATTATTACGAATCGATTGTATGGGAGTACGGAAAAGTGTTGTTTTTAGACTTTTTCAGACAATTTTTCATTTTTTTCTCTCTGTAAGAACCATCCTCGTACTTCGAGGAATATTCTAAAAAAAGAATTAGCGAAATCGGTCCAGCCGTTCACGCGTGATGCCGTGACAACGGAAAACGGGTTTCATTTTTATATATATAGATAACATAAGCTCAGGCTTGTATCCCTGACTGGGTAGACAAAGATGCACTAGCGAACTATAACACCCACATTTCGCTGAGCTTAGTTTCGTCCCAGATGTGATAGGAGGAGTGAGCCTATCGTCATATCGCGTACAAATTCCAGACTCCGAGCTGATATATGGATAAATCCAATATAACTTTGTCCGACACGGGGATCGAAGTCGAGACCACAGGACGGTAGTCGTACCGAAATACAACCACGCCACCGACGCAGTCTAATTCTATTGTTTCCGAAAAGCGCGAGAAAGACACCTGTATATACCGTACTTTTCGACCGAATTCCAAAAAGGAGGAGGTCCTCAATTCGTCTGTATTTTTTTTCATGTATGTTACGCGATATCTCCGCCAAATGTGGATCAATTTTTGAAATTCTTTTTGTGTTCATCATCATCATCATCATCAGCCATAGGACGTCCACTGCTGAACATAGGCCTCCCCCAAAAATTTCCAGATCGACCTGTTTTGTGTTCGATAGAGCTTATTTCAAGGGTGGTCCCATATAAATTTGATCACGATCGGATTTGAAGTCGGTATGTTAAGTTTTAAACTTGTGATTTTTCAGTCTTAGTTTTAATTCCACACCCAATTCACTAAATCTTGTCTTTATAAACCACACTGAGCTTTCGTTAAAACCCTAAACGTTTAACCCTGCTTTATAAAGCGTAACATCTTGAAAATCCTTGAAGAAAATATTTCTGAAGCCTCCTTTATTCCAGACATGGTTATTGCCAGGGAAAACCCGTCGTAATTTACTCCGTGGGACAATTTTAAGTCTACAGACTCTCTAATAATGATAATTTGAAGCAATTGAAACACTTTGCCTAAACTGTCTTTTAAACAATTTTAATTAAGATTTTTCGTATCATCAGTAATATTTTGTGATAATAATTTATTAATTATTTTCAACTGCTCCGTGGCGTGGTGGTATTTCGGTACGACTACGGTTCTGAGGTCTTGGGTTCGATCCCCGGGTCGGGCAAAGTGATATTGGATTTTTCCATATCAGCCCGGAGTCTGGAATTTGTGCCCGATATGGCGATAGGCTCGCCCCCTATCACATCTGGGACGGAACTAAGCTCGGCGAAATGTGGGTGTTCTAGTTCGCTAGTGCGCCTCTGCCTACCCCTTCGGGGATGCAGGCGTGAGCTTATGTTATGTTATTTATTTATGTATGTATATTTTATTTGTATTTATATGTAGTTTATAAAGTGTTATATTTTACGACATATTTATTTATGTATTTTATTATATTGAAGTATGTATGGCTGTATTATTTTCAGCTTCCGTCTTATTTATTTGCCTCTATTTATATTCTATATATACACCCACATCGTTTTATCTCTGCACCACCCTCAGGTAGACTGGTAGAAAATGCCTTTGGCATTGAGTCCACCTTTATACATGTTTGTATATAAAGTTTAAATAAATAAATAATTTTTTTTTTTTTTTTTTTTTTTTTTTTATATTATCATGCGATCAGTCACGAAGACTATAAGCAGATGCGGTGCAGTAGAATACTCGGGTTTGGCGTTACTCCCAGCGAAGCAAGCCTCTTAATACATTATATGGAGTCATCCTATCGTTGACTATCCTAGTCAAATATATCACGTCGCTTTTTGAGACGGCGTATACTTTCCGGGATCGTAAGCTGACCCGCTAGATGGTTCGGGTGCTTTTGTAGGCGTAGTTTATAGTTAATGCAATAACGGTCTATTTCTTCTTTCACCATTGGTACATTGAGAAATTTATGAATCTCAGATGTTCTGATAAACCAGGGTGCATTAGATATTTGTTTGAGGATGCTATTCTGCACCCTTTGTACTGTAATTACATTGGATTCACTAGCGGAACCCCACAGTTGAATGCCATAAAGCCATATTGGTTTGAGTATTGTGTTGTATATCAGAATTTTGTTGTCAATGTCCAACTTAGAATTTCTACCTAGTAACCAGTAGAGACCTTTGTACTTCATATTGATTTCTTCTCTTTTAGTTTTAATATGGTTTCTCCATGTAAGTCTGCGGTCCAGATGCATTCCTAGGTACTTCACCTTGTTGTGATGAGGAAGTTGAATACCGTTAAGGGTAACTGGGGCACAGTCTCTCTTACGAAGTGTAAAAGTTACATGCACCGATTTGGACTCGCTAGCAGCAATTCTCCATTTTCCTAACCATTTTTCCACTTTATTTAGGCTACTTTGTAGGATTATTGATGCTCGAACAGGACATTCACTTGAGGCTAGTAGGGCTGTATCGTCTGCAAAAGTCGCCACTGTGACATCCTTTGTCTGGGGTAAATCAGACGTATATAGTGTGTACAAGACAGGTCCCAATACAGATCCCTGAGGCACTCCCGCTGAGATGTCGTAGAAAGCTGATGTGCAGTCATTTTCTCTTACTTGGAATAATCTATCAGATATGTAAGACTTTAAAATGCTAAAGAATGTATGTGGTAAAAGAGATTTTATTTTACATAGCAGTCCCTTATGCCAGACTCTATCAAAGGCTTGTTGTACATCGAGGAATGCCGATGAACAGTATTCTTTCTTTTCAAACGATTTCCTGATTTTCCTGCACACTCTATGAACTTGTTCCACTGTGGCATGTTCCCTTCTGAATCCAAATTGATGATCGGGGATGATCGATTTTTCTTTTAGGACATGAGTGAGTCTCTGTAGCAGGCACTTTTCAAACAACTTGGATACTGTCGAGAGCAGACTGATTGGTCTATATGAGGTAACTTCATGTACTGGTTTCCCCGGTTTGTGTATCATAATTACTTGGGAGACTTTCCAAAGGTCTGGAAAGTACCCAACTCTCAAAATGGCGTTAAATAAATAAGAGAGATACACTATTGCTTTACGGGGTAGTTCTTCGAGGACCTTTTTGTCGATAAGATCAAAACCTGGTGCTTTATTGTTATCTATGGTCTTTAGATGACCACATATCTCTCTAGGTGTTACTACTTTTAGTGGCAGGTCGAGTTGGAAAACCTGGCAAAGTATAGAGTTAATATCAGATTCGTCGGCATCAGGTTTTGCATTATTTGGTTTGAATACTTGGCTTAGATGCTTTGCAAATGCTTCAGCTTTGTGTTGTCTTGTCCTTGCCCAAGTTCCATCATAGGTCCTCAGCGGGGGCTTTGATTGTAATGGCCTATTATAGTTCTTGCAGGCTTTCCATAACGAGTAGTTAGTCGCTTTTGTTGCTGAGAGGCTTCCCAAGTATGTTTCCAGAGCAACATTATTAGCTTCATTTATTAAAGTTTTTAATTCCTGTATAGCTGTGTTAAACGCTTTCTTGTCACTTGAAACTCTACTAGTGTGCCAAACTCGTCTGAGCCTCCTTTTCTCTAATATTTTTTCTCTTATTGTTTCTGAATATACTCTACGCTGGGGTGGACATTCAGTAATTTGTGGTGTAGAGATCCAACAGCATTCTTGGATTGTTGTTGTTATGATTTTTGTAGCGTCGTCGATATCATCCTCACTTTTTAAGGATATGCTAAGATTAAGTTTCTCATGGATTAGATGGCGAAAGTAATTCCAGTCAGTTCGTTTATTGTACAACTTAGGATTCCTCTCTGCTTTTAAGACTGTTGTGCATTGGCACAACAGTCTTTAGAATTACAGGAACGTGATTCGAATCAGCATCCAGGCATGTTTGAACTTGATGAAAGAATCTAGATAGACCCTTAATAATAAAGAAATCAATTACATCTGGTAATCTGTTTGGGTCGGTAGGCCAGTGAGTTGGTTCCGCCGTTGAAATCGTAGCAAGATTGTTCTTGTCTAGGCTTTTTTTAAGCTCTCTACCCCTGGTGTTTGTTAGTCTAGATGCCCAGTGGACGTGTTTGGCATTCCAGTCACCACCCACTATGAAACGCAAACCCAGATATCGGAAAAACTCATCATAATGCTCTTCCGTTATTTTATGTTTTGGGGGACAATATATTGACGATACATTAAATGATCCATTGAGGTCTTCAATTGTAATAGTGGCGGCTTGTATGTGAGATTTTCTAAATTGGAGGTATTCATGGTGTTTTATGCTGGATCTCACGATAACAGCGGAGCCCGCGTGCGCAGTGCCATCTGGATGATTAGTGGTGTATATGTCGTAATTCTGTATCTTTATGCTACTGTTTTCAGTAAAGTGAGTTTCAGACACCAGTAGTATGTCTAACTTATGAGTGTGCAGTAAGATTTCGACCTGTTCCTTATTAGGAGTCAAGCCGTCTAGGTTCCAGGTTGCTATCTTGAGGGAAGTCATTTTGTTATTTTAGATATGAGTGTTGTTATGAGACTTATTAATGTACTCATCTGTTGTAGGATTAGGTCAAACTTTTCTGACTGCCTTAAAAGCATTTGTTCTACTGAATTTTCGGAGTGTCGATTTGGAGGTATGTTTTTTGTATTTGCTTTTACTGCTAGCGCATAAAAATTTTTAGAATCGTTGTTGGCATCATTTTCGTTAATCGGATCTTTCTCGTGTTTCGTATTTTCATCAGTAATTTCTTGTGGTTTGTTTCGTAATCTAATACGCTTGTTCGTTTTCCTTGCTAATATTTCTTTATATACCTCACAGCCTTTGTAGCTAGTAAATAAATAAATAAAATATTTTCTTTTTATAATTTGAAGTAATTTATGTTATATACAAAATGCTTTGTACTTTTAAGTCTGTCTTGGAATTAAGATCATATTATGTACCTATTAACCATCGATATATTATTTACCTAGATGCACAGTTGACGCTCGGAAAATAGGACAGCAAAGAAGTGCTTAAGCACTCGTTTTGCATACAGTCAGACGTCGATAGTATTCTAAATTTCAAAATTCAAATTAAAAAACGCTTGCTCATTTCGTTTAAAAACCTACTTTATAACACGTGCTTAGGGTTATTTTTGTGTTGATTTAATTACAACTTGTGATCGTTTTCTTTGTTTTATTTCTAAGACCACTTTTTAGGAGGATATTTGCAAAGAACTGTGCATCTAGGGTATAATATATTGATGCTACTAACTAGTAAAGTAATGAGGGCTAACATGACTATCAATAACCCAATATATTGTATTACTAATCGATTCACAACAATATTTCTCTTTATGTACCTTTAAAGTGATTTTATTCAAACGTTAACTTTAGTAATCTTTGACACGATTTCAACACAACAAAACCAGCTCAATTACGCAACAAAGTATAGAATTAATTAAATTAAAAGGTCCTTAATCAATCAAAAAGTGGTATTTTACAATAACAACTGCACAGTCGGTACAATCACAGAAAGCAAACAAAGGCACCAAACGACAAAGTGGAGTGTGTGCTCGGTGAAAAACATAAAAAAATGAATCGGGAACGACAAAGCCGGCCGGGAGGCGAATCGTGTACTTTATTTAGTGAAAAGTACAATGGTAATAGTATTTTGCTATTGCATTTTGCGGTGGCGCAACTTGTGAAGTGCACGGTGTAAGTGACTAGCGCCTAGCGGTTGGGTTGTATCGAATTTGACATCGAAATTCTATATTACGATAGTTTAATTGTATCCAATAATCCGAATTCGAATCGAAATCCGAATTTTTGTTCTTCTATCTGCTCACTCAAACATGGGGTCGGTGTAATACAATTTTTAAGCAGAAAATATGTATATATTTTTTGTGATAGAACTCCTGCGTGACGTCACCCCCTCTGGAGAAGTAACAGGGATATGCATAAGCTCACGCCTGTATGTAGGCAGAGGCGCACTAGCGAACTAGAACACCCACATTTCGCCGAGCTTAGTTCCGTCCCAGATGTGATATCCCATATCCCAGGGGGCGAGCCTATCGCCATATCGGGCACAAATTCCAGACTCCGGGCGGATATGATGTTAGAAAAACACTCGTAACCTGACCTGGGATTCGAAACGCAGACTCTCCTGTCCACAGACATACACTACCATTACACCAACGAAGCGACAAATATTGAAATTCGACAACAAATATTGTAAAAAGTAAAGACACGGGATATTTTTCCCGTTGTACAGAACTTTGAATAGGGAGTTTGGTATTATATAATTTTAACGGTACCGATATCGCTAGGGTTGAACAGTTTAAGTATCTCGGGCATATTGTAGCCTCTGACTTGAAAGACGACGTAGATATTGAGAGGGAGCGGAGGACGCTGTCTATTAGGGCAAATATGATAGCTCGCAGGTTTGCTCGATGTTCGAGGGATGTCAAAATGACTCTTTTCAAGTCATTTTGTACTTCCTTCTACACTTGTGCTCTGTGGCTGTCATATACGAGGAAACAATACAGCGCCCTTCGTGTGCAATTTAATAATGCTTTTAGGGTGGTGATGGGGCTGCCACGGAGGTGTAGCGCATCAGGGATGTTTGCTCAATGGCAGGTCGATTGTTTTTATACCACCTTGCGGAAGCGTTGCACATCCCTGGTGCGCAGGGTCCGGGCCAGCCCTAACACCATCCTCAAAGTATTCTCAAACAGATTTGACTGCCAGTACATGAACCATTGTCACATGATTCATGTACTGGCTAATGAATTATATTAAGATTAAGATTAAGATTGTATTGAATTGAATTGAATTGAATTGAATTACTTGAATTACTATATGACTTGAAAAATTAGTTGAAATAAACGATTTATTATTATTATTATTATTAATTTTAAATACTCTAAAATTCAATCTTTACACCATGTCGATAATAGTGTTATAATGGGGTTTTAGGTAAATTCGTCTCTGAAATTAAAATTAAAAATAAACTTTGAGGGGATTAAGTTTGTTATAAACGGCAAGAGAATTTATAGCAAAAAAGATTTTTGTCACATACATACACACTCACTCCTGTGTCCCATGGGGTTAGGCAGAGACTATTGAGCGCCACATCCTGACACACCTCTTTTGCCTCTTCAACAATCATGGATCTTTTCATACATTTCCGCCGCTTGAGGCCAGTTCATAAGATTTTTGATATTTCCATAACGTTTAATTAGTAGTGTTCGGATATTTTGTAGATTGATAAATCACGACCCATATGCGATGATGCAGAATAATTTTAAACCCCATTTTCCTATAACTTGGGCCCCTCACGACCCTTCACAGCGATTTGTCAAACCCCAAGAGCTCCAAAGAAACTGAATCGATTGTGCCCGAATTAATATGGCACTCTACTCCTAAGTGACATGGGAATAACTTCTTCAAGCCGAAATAGTACTTCAGTTGAAAGGGCCGTTTCAGTAATGTGCTATGAATAAATTCGGCACTGAGTGTACGTGTTCGATTCTTTTACATTTTACTAATATTTATATGAATTTTCGCCCGACTTAAAAAAATTCGAAGGTCCTCAATTCGTCTTTATTTTTCTATGTACGTGACGCGCATTATGTGTTTTTCTATGTTACTCCGCCAAATAACACATAACATAACATAAGCTCACGCCTGTATCCCCGAAGGGGTAGGCAGAGGCGCACTAGCGAACTAGAACACCCACATTTCGCCGAGCTTAGTTCCCCCCAGATGTGATAGGGGGCGAGCCTATCGCCATATCGGGCACAAATTCCAGACTCCAGGCTGATATGGAAAAATCCAATATCACTTTGCCCGACCCGGGGATCGATCCCGAGACCTCAGAACCGAAGTCGTACCGAAATACCACCACGCCACCGAGGCAGTCAAATATGGACCGATTTTCAAGATTATTTTATTATTCTATAGAGCTTATTCTAAGGATGGTCCCAAAGATCCAAATCAAAGATCAAAGTCCCAGAGATTTGCACCATGCGGACCATGCGAAATGCCTCTTGGATTTTTGTGAGACTCTACCTTGGCATAGAATCAACGCTATAGCATAACTGTTGGGTGTTTTAGTTGCCACATACATAACATAAGCTCACGCTTGTAATCCAGAAGGGGTAGGCAGAGGTGCACTAGCGAACTAGAACACCTTTTCGCCGAGCTCAGTTCCGTCCCAGATGTTATAGACGGCGAGCCTATCGTCCTATCGAGCACTTTCAGACTCCGGGCTGAGTCTGAATTGGAAAACGAAACTCATCACTTTGTCCGGGAATCGAACCCGAGACCTCAGGACGGTAGTGAATCTAAATTCAACTAAGATCAATAATACATTACACCACCCCATTATCTTATAATGAAAATAATTTAGTTGTAAACAGAGCACCCTTTACAGCCAATTTGGCAAGTCTGCCCCATGGCCGGCACACGTGCACCCTCGTAGAGGTTGCAGTTTTAAAAACATTAAAAAGCTTTATTAACTTTAAACGGACCATGTCATGAAATAGCGTAAGTATGGTTTTTGATTTTTTGTGTAGTCGTCTTTTGAGACAACTTTTATAAAGCCAAAATGAAGGTATTAGTTTCCAGCTTATTATTTCTCATTTTGAG
The DNA here is from genome assembly GCA_036417725.1 of Clanis bilineata. Classification (NCBI taxonomy): domain Eukaryota; kingdom Metazoa; phylum Arthropoda; class Insecta; order Lepidoptera; family Sphingidae; genus Clanis; species Clanis bilineata. The sequence goes on from CM071159.1 coordinate 1,161,190, forward strand.
GTTGACCCTTTTTTATTGCTTCATTGTTTGGACTATAAAATAACTGGGAACATAGCTTACAACCGGGAACCAAGAATTGGGCACTTGACTATTTTTTAAAAATCAATTTTATATGAAGCTGACGCCATCTAAAATATTACACTGAAAGAATTATTGAAATAGTCTCAAAAATAAAGAAGTAATACACATTTGGTGTAACCTTCAAACTGCGGAAAAGAGAAATATCAGTAAAATCACGTCAGGGCCATAACGTTACGTGCGTTAGAAAGGGATAGCAAGATATCCCCTCTACGTCACCACTCTTGCTCAATGCAGAATTTAAAATTTGAATAACTGTCTCATTTTTTAACCAAATTTGATGCAGATTTTACAGAAGAGTTTCTTTTTTGTTTTATTTGCTAGTACATATAAAAATGTGTATAATGTCAAACATAGTCAAGTACCCAATTACAATACAATTTTAAAAGTTGAAGTCGTATCGGAATCGCTACGTTCTAACGTTCTAACGTTTGATTATGTCATGATTATTTGTGCTGGTGCCTTAGATTTTTTTTCTTTCATCTGGATCTTTCTTTCTGCCTGGCGTTATCCCGGCCTTCTGCCAGGGTCCACCTTCCTACTTAAACGCTTCCACTTCGCCCGGTCTTGAGCATCCTCAGTGGTGAGGCCATTGGCTCTCATATCCTCCTCCAAAACGTCCAGCCAGCGCTTTTTAGGCCGTCCACGGGAACGCAACCCTGGTACGATCTGGGCCAGACACGTGCGACCGACGTACTACATCTGGATACAGACAAAATAATATTACACGATTATTTGGTAGCATACATATGGAAATTTGATTGTGTGTCTACAACCTTCAAGATGTAGACACAACATATGATATAAGATATAATTTTGGTTCATTTGAACACATCTGACTGTCTCGGTGGCGTACTAGTATTGCGTGTACGGTACGACTATGGTCCAGAGGTGTCCGGTTCGATACCCGGGTCGGGAAAAGTGATATTGGATTTTTCAGAATCAGCCCGGAATCTGGGAATTTTGCCCGATATGGCGATAGGCTCGCTCCCTATCACAACTGGGACGGAACTAACCTTGGCGAAATATATGTAGGTGTTCTAGTGCGCCACTGCCCACCCCTTCAGGGATACAGGCGTGAGCTTATGTGTGATCATGACCAGCGTACGTAACTATATCAATAACACAGAGAGAGACCTTATAGATACATATAGATACATACATATTACACCCACATTAACAAGATATAATGAGCTTAAGCATCTATACTTTTCATTAACTTGTCTCCAGACGACCTACTTCGACAGAAGTCGGAGCGACGCCACGGAGCGCCAGTTAATTATGCAACGAAACTTCCAATTACGAACACCGACATCGCAAAAAGTAATCTTCGTTTCCCGTGCCAACTTCATTACGGGCTTGTAATGAAGAAAATCGACTCAAAGGGTTACAAGTTAATTTGAAATTAACTTTAATTCGCGTAATATTGGGCCTTACTTATAAAAATAGTTTAGCTGAGCAAATGGTTCAGTGTCATTTTTTTCCTTGTGTCACTTTGTTTGAAAATAAAAGGGACAGAGTATTCTTTACCATTTGCTCAGCTAAACTGTTTTTCGAAGGCCCATAGATGACTGTCTGTGATTAGTTTAATAAGCGTTTATATGAACCCACACTGGACCAGCGATCGACTCTGTTATTCTGGCAGGGTTATTGAAATAAGCTGTTAACTAGAAGGTCCTGGGTTCAAACCCCAGATCAATAGAGTTTCTCTATCACATCCCCGGGACCGCATCCCCCAGAAGGATTGATGTCAGACAGCGAGCTGTTTGTGGTTGTAAAAATCGAGCCAGCTTGCAACACACTTTATAGTTAGGATGGGGAAAATTAGGAGCAAGTCAAGGCTAGCGTTGTGTACTAATCCCTATATCCCCACTAAGACAGTATAAAAATAGTATTATTATATTTTTTTAATTAATGGCCGTCTTATAGGTACTACGATGAATAATATGATGACTCAAGGTACTATGTTTTATCAAGATAGATCCCTTATCTACCTACATATGTGGCAAAGTTCATCGAAGTCGATTCAGCCGTTATAATATGATTAACGAACAAACATTAAAATTCACAATATTAAATACATTTAAACTTACTTGCTTACAATGTTTTATTAGAATGCTTGTTCTTTTATTCTTATTTTTACACAGCGCACACTAACCTATCAAATATATTTCTAGCTAGGTAAAGGTAAACAAACGGCGGCTCCGTTCAAATGCTATAAATAGCATTGAAATAAAACTATTTTACGGATTCTATCACGATTAGGTTTTAATTATTATTCCCGACGTTTCGAAGGCTGACCCGTGACAACGAAGACTGCAAAGCCTTCGAAACGTCGGGAATAATAATTAAAACCTAATCGTGATAGAATCCGTAAAAATAGTTTTATTTCAATGTATAATATTCGCGTAAACCTAAGAAATCAGCTATAAATAGCACTAAACATTTTCCAAATATAAATCTTCAAACAAAATAAAAACATATTCAGCATGTAAAACACGATTTTATATAAAATCCTACTTACGTAGTTTTATCTCGCGGTACACCACCACTCAACTCCATTAATTTCGCGCTTTGATGTAACTCTCTTTTATCGGGTGACTTTACATTTTTTTTATAAAATCAACCCCTCGATTTTATATTTAAAAAGGTAAATTGACTTTTACGAAGCCGAAAAATGTATTTTTAAAACGTTAAGGGCTTTTAGAACGATGTTCGATGATGGCATTGGAAAGTGGAAATGTGAAATGGACCGCAATGTAATATGCAATGTTGTGTTTCAGTTCTCAGTCTAAAGGCGTGTTTCGTGCTCATGTTATACACAAAAACATCTACACAAAACATAGTTTGTTACTCATTTTTGTCTATGGTATACCTTGTTCTTGACTGCCCCGGTGCAACTGTGGCGGCTATTATATGCGCTACGACTATGGTCTTAAACTCAATCCTATAACCCCGAAGGGGTGGGCAGAGGTGTACTGTCTGAGAAGTCCTCAGACTGCGAATGGCCCTGTATAAGGGCCGACCCTCGCGGAGGCGGAGGCTGCATGCAACTGTATACCCCGTGACTTTCACAATAGGCAGAGAGAGTAACACAGCGGGGTGTAGTAGGACGGCTTTAGGGCCGGTGAGACCGACATACCTTCGTGCTCATCTGATTCACCAGAAAAAAATCCGTCTCAAATGTGAAAGAGGGCGAACCAATCGCCATATCGAGCACAATTCCAGACTCCGGGCTGATACTGCAAACTCAATATTACTTCGCCCGATTCGGGGATCAAACCCGAGACCTCAGGACGGCATTACTACGAACCCAATACAACTACGTCGAGGCAATCTACTTAAAAAAAGAGTCAAAATCTCCCCCTTCCTACGCAGCTCTCTATTCTTATATTATCCACGAACTTTTAAAATCCACCATTCTGCGCTCTATGTATTACGCGCATACAATTAAAAACCGCCAAAACTTTATTGTAACTTTTAATGAACTTAAAAATTCGTTCCACAAATACATTATTATTTCAAAGGCTCTACCAACTAAACTTCAAATGTATAACATTAAATTAAAGTTCACTTTACATTATTTAGACCACAACCAAGCCTCTTAGCTCGACAATAGTAAAATGACAATGGTATCGATTTCATTCATACCGTAGCAAAATTTATGAATGAATTTAAAGTATGAATGAACAAGTGATACCTGTAGCGCGACAGACTTTTGGGCGACAGTATAGTGGATGTTTCTAAGAATTTTGGCCACAGGGACCTGTACAATGGGGCAGGTGGTCATTAAATAACTTTTCTACGCTCATTTCCGCTTCTCCTTTGATTGGTAAGTTGGTCATTTGTTGGAGTTTTAAAGTTAATTATTGTAGCCATTGAATTAAAATTAGATTTATTGTCAAAATTGTCGAAAGTGTAAGTACGCCTTGGGTCTAGCGCCTGCGTACATGTGTGTGGACCATAGGTATTCAACAGTAAATAGACGGGAATTCATCCCATACAACCCATTCCCTTATACTCTATTCCTATCTCCCCTTATCACCCTATCTTAGCCATCCCATCGTTATTATGTCCATACTTGCCTGCCTGTCTTCAAATTTATAGCGATAATGTAATTTATATTAATCTTAAATCAAAATTTGCTTGTTGACTTGTCATAAGTGCTTTTTTACATGCCTATGTGATCAATAAAGATTTTTATTTCATTTTATTTAAAAAAAACAGCACGAATCTTGTGATACAAAAATTGTAACCTCGTGGTCATAAGTCACTCAGTCGTATTTGAAACATAAGCGCGCAAGGTCATGCCAGCGTCATAATAACGTTTAGAGTTAGACAATATAATCACAAGTTTAAAAACTTCACGGACCCACTTCAAAACGTATCCGACATAAACATAAGCTCACGCCTGTATCCCGGAAGGGGTAGGCAGAGGCGCACTAGCGAACTAGAACACCCACATTTCGCCGAGCTTAGTTCAGTCCCAGATGTGATAGGGGGCGAGCCTATCGCCATATCGGGCACAAATTCCAGACTCCGGGCTGATATGGAAAAATCCAATATCACTTTGCCCGACCCGGGGATCTAACCCGAGACCTCAGAACCGTAGTCGTACCGAAATACCACCACGCCACCGAGGCAGTCCGTATCCGATAGTGACCAATATATGGGACCACCCTTGAAATAAGCTCTATCGAACACAAAAATAATTTTGAAAATCCGTCCACATTTGGCGGATATTGCGTAACATAGAAAAAAAATAGTCGAATTAAGAACCTTTTCCTTTTTGGAAGTCGGTCGAATATTGTCTTACGTGATTCTTGAACATTCATAAAACATTCTAGGGTGTAAATTGTAATAAGCGTCCTCGTATTGTAATAAGAAGAATTGACTGCCTCGGTGGCGTGGTGGTATTTCGGTACGACTACGGTTCTGAGGTCTCGGGTTCGTACCCGGGTCGGAAAAAGTGATTTTGGATTTTTCCATATTAGCCCGGACTCTGGAATTTGTGCCCGATATGGCGATAGGCTCGCCCCCTATCACATCTGGGACGGAAGTAAGCTCGGCGAAATGTGGGTGTTCTAGCTCGCTAGTGCGCCTCTGCCTACCCCTTCGGGGATACAGGCGTGAGCTTATGTTATGTGTTATGTATTGTAATAAGTGGTAGATGGCGTTACTGACGTTTGAGATCAAGTTTTTGTATGGAAACTTGCTTGTTAGCACCTCTATTCAGTTATAATTTAGCAACATAAAAATATAAAGGTAAATCAATACGTATTATTTTTTTATTAGCCTTGTATTATTACTGTCCCACTGCTGGGCACGAGCCTCCTTTACTTATGAGAAAGGTTTAGTCTATCATGCTGGCCTAATGCAGACTTCACATACCTACGAACATCTTGTAGAGAAATTGTCGGGTATGCAAGTTTCCTAACAATGTTTTCCTTCACCGTTATAGCAAGCGATAATACAATGAAAATACACTTAATATAGAAAAGTCAGAGGTGTATGCTCCATTATTTAGGTTTGGTCTCGAATCTCCGACACTCGTCTCGGCAGTCCCTACCATTCCCAACTGAGCTATCGCTACTTTTCGGTTAAAAATGTTGCGACATAAAAATATAAAGGTAAATCAATATATATTCAATTATAATCAGAAAATAAAAAGGTAACGCACCGTATAACTACAATCGTCAAATTCATGCATTCACCATGTACCCTTTTCTTAATCACTGAACTATTCCGAATCAAAAATCAAAACACAATAATTGATAATTATCTGTAACCAGCTGAATTCAACCCTTTATTTGCGCGGGCGAGCGGCGAGCTACCTTCGCAAAATCAATGTTTACCTACACATTGTTATCAATCTTGTTTGATCTGTCGGTACTTCGTGACCTCCCGTCACATCGCCAGATTTGGCAACAAAAGGCACAAAGGCTTTGCAAGGAATTTGTTGATAGCGTTTAAGCCTTTGTGATGTCTTGATATGGATCGCGGATAGCAAAAGGTTTTGTGATGCAAGACTGATGTTTGAATGCTACCAAGCAACTTTTTATTAAAAAAAATAATCTCAAACGTCATTAACGTCATCCACTCAAAGCGAAGGCGCTTATTACAATTAACACATTGACGTTGGAATCGCTCTGCAGTAATATTCAATGAATTAACACCCTAAAATGATCTGTGAATGTTTAAGAATATTTTTTGTCTAAACAGATTAATAGGCAAATTAATTGCTAATTAATGCGTAATCATTTTAAATTAATTACACATACAACATAAGCTCACGCCTGTCTCTCCGAAAGGGTAGGTAGAGGCGTACTAGCGAACTAGAACACCAACATTTCGCCGAGCTTAGTTCCGTCCCAGATGTGATAGGGTCGCCCCCTATCACATCTGGGACGGAACTAAGCTCGGCCTAAGCCTATCGCCATATCTGGCACAAATTCGAGACTCCGGGCTGATATGGAAAAATCCAATATCACTTTGAAACGTGGGTGCAAGAGTTCGCAAAGTGCGCCTCTCCCTACCCCTTCGGGGATACAGGCGTGAGCTTATGTTATGTTACATTTTATTATTACTTTGGTTGCAAATAGTTTTCAGCACATCTTCATCAATTTATTCTCGAATCCCTGGAACCCGCTTCAACAAAAAGTTACAAAATAAAGGATCACAACGTTACATTCAAATTAAACATGACAGGGTAATAACACAAATTCATGCACAATTATAATGCTACCAAATATTATTAGCGGGCCCTTTAATTCTCCATAAACTAGTTTAGCGGCTAAGGGTACCAGATTTCGGTAGGCGGGGCTAAACCACCCCTCAGAGGGACCCGCTTCCACGCGTACAGCATAAGGTCGGTATTATGGTACATTCATATTTAATTAATATAGTTCGGATGGGAGAGTTTTGGCAGTTCCTTTTAAAGATTTCTGCGAAAATTTGAGGGCTTGGGCAAAGTTCGAAACTTCGTTTGAGCTGATGAAATATGAACACAAGTTGCTGTAAAGTTTTTGCTTTGTGAACAGCATTATTGAATTATGTTTGTAGAAATACCTGTGACGTTTAATGATGAATTAAATGGGTTGTTTCGTTGGCATATGAATTGTCTATACCCAAATACTTTAGGACCCCTTGCAGCTCCGCGATAAATCTCTATTTATCCCAAATCTTGATTTCAAAATAGGAGTGAGCTGTAGGTAAATCCAGATAAGGTGTAACTCTAGTTTAGTAATAGCGATGCAAGTCGCCCTTAGCATATAAAGTGAAACAATATACATATTTTACTTGATAAAACTTTTCGGAGGTAAAACTACAGCTAAAATTGACAGCGTTTTTATTATAGTCCTTCGTTATTCGTATTTAAAATACGTAAATTAGTTAGATCCATATAAGATAACAACAAACCTGTATTTTTTTCTTATTTTATGGTGTGTGTTTGTTATTACTTATAAACAATAACGTTTTTAAATTACAAAGAAAGCTATTTACGTGTTCACTGAACACAAAATATAAACCATTTACTAAACTACCATGGTTTTTAAAGAGATTGACGTAAATAATAAAGTCAATGTTCATAAATAATGCAGAGTTAATAGAGTTCATAGTTCATGGTTATTTTCTAGACGGATAAATAATTTAATAAGCTTTACGTCGAAAGCAATTCAATGCTCTTCTAATGTTGATCGACGTTATGTTGAAACCTTTCTTGAGAAAACCAATCAAATTCAATTACTATCAAGCATGCAACATCATAAATTATCTCTAAAATATGAGTAACATAGTAAAATAATTTACATTAATAGTTAAGTTTAACAAAAGGTCGCCTGCTTGGTCTAGTGGCAGCATGTATGGGCTGTGGACCGGGAGGTCGTCGGTTCGATCCCCAGGGTGGGCAAAGCGAATATTCTAATTTAATTTGCCCGGGACCGGATCCCTCAGAGGGGGTTGACGTCAGGCAGACAGCCGGTCAACTTAGCCAAATCATTTCTGCAACATGCTTGAAAAGGTGTGTTGCGCCGACCCCACATTAAAGTGGGATAAGGGCAGAAAGAAAAGAAAGAAAGACAGAATTAAGTTTAACAAAAACTTAAAACCGTCGGCACCATTTTCACACATTTTAAGTCCATATCTTCAAAACGATTGAACCAAGTTTGATGAAACTTGTACTATTCTCTAAATTAAAAAATACATATTTCAATAAAAAAAGATCCGTCGCAATCCAATTTATAGTTTCTGAGTTATATGTGGACAAACATACATAAATACATGCACTTTTGATATTTAGCATAATTATTAATAATTATGTGTACAGAATCCCATATATATGTGAATATCGTTCAATTCTTACAATATTCCATACATACGGGGCGAATTGATAACCTCCTTTTTAAGTCGGTTAAAATCCTTTCAAAACATAAATATTGAATGAATCAAAAACAGTAACCAAATTGGTATTAATGAGATAGATATTGGGGATGTTACCGTCCATACAAAATTATTCATAGCTACTAAAATGCTTCATTCATAACAATACTAGTTTTTTCAAACTAGCACAGGGGTTGCCTGCACCGACAAAAGGGTGGGACGGGCCAAATAATTGCCGAAACGCTTCGAGTGAGATCTATTGTGTTTATTTACAATGGGGTGCATTAAGTGGGGGTAGTTTTTTGTAATTGTTACATTCGCGGGAGCTCACCCTGGCACATCAGTTCCGAAGGTGACGCCGCAGAGGCCGCTCCGAACATGTCTCGCTCGTTTCTTGTAGACACGTTGATCAGTGACACGAAAGACTGTAAGAAGACAGAGATGTCTCCCGACAGCCTGAACCCTTACACGAGTTTAATGGGCTCACATTTGGACCCGCGTCCGAAGTTCCTGCCGTACCCTTATCCTGGAAACCTAAATAATCTGCTGACTCTTGGACTACAGCAGCAACGGTCGCCGGATTTATTCAGACCCTTTTTGGAGCAGTTGCAGTTTCGATATCCATTGCTTCATCAGCTGCCGCGACAGCCAGATTTCTTCGAAGCCCAACCTGAGGCACGACCTTTCGAAAATTTCTTGAAGACGGAAGAACAAGACGCTTTTGTAAGCAGAAGGAAGAAGTCAGTTTCACCATACTTGCACCATCCTTATAAGACCACATCGCCCTCGAAGAGTCAGGGTCAAAGGTCACCATCGCTCTCTAGTGAAAGCAGAAATGGTACTCCAAGTCCACCACTCGCACACGCCGAGGAACTCCTTCCAGGCTACTCCAAAGACCTGAAGCGTTTACCTCTTAAAGAAGACTCCAGTAAGCGCATCAGGACCGCGTTCACAGGTACCCAACTATTAGAACTAGAAAGAGAGTTTTCAATGAACATGTACTTATCGAGACTAAGAAGAATCGAGATAGCCTCGAGACTGAAGCTTTCGGAGAAACAAGTGAAAATCTGGTTCCAGAACCGCCGCGTGAAGTTGAAGAAGGAAGAATCGCCTCTGAGCACGAATGAGGGGAAGAATAAGAAGTGTTGTTGCACGAAAACCTGCACGAAGAATAGATCCGACTCTTGTGATAATGACCAGGAACAGATTGATGTTGTGAGTGACAATGATGTTAGTTACGAGGTACAGAATTTATCACAGTACCCTTAATTGTGTTGAGTAAGTTTAGAAACATATCATATCCCGGTTTTTAAAAGGACAATCAAATAAACATTCAATTGACAGAGCAACGGTGCTCAGATCTCTGTCAAACACTGCGCAATTCTGAATTCCTGAATATTTGGCAAAGCTACTTGTAACTAAGTCGTGAAATGTGTAATAATTTTATAATACTTTATCTTGGTTTATTTTCCATAAAATTTCGTTCAACATAGCAAGACAGAGTAATGTATAACTCAGACGGACATTTATAACGATTAATTATTGGTAAAGGGATCATAGTTAAATATTTCTAATTCTGCTACATTGCTTGATATTTTGATACATTACATTGATTGACTGCCTCGGTGTCGTGGTTGTATTACGACTACCGCCCTGAGGTCTCGGGTTTGATTCTCGGGTCGGGTAAAGTGATGTTGAATTTTTCCATATCAGCTCGGGGTCTGGAATTTGTTCCCGATACGGCGATAGGCTCGCTCCCTATCACATCTGGGTCGGAACTAAGTTCGGCGAAATGTGGATGTTCTAATTTGCTAGTGCATCTCTGCCTACCCCTTCGGGGATACAGGCGTGAGCTTATGTACTACATTGCTCTGCTCCTATAATAGTAATTTGAATATAAATTGTTAAAATATTTTATGAAAATGACAACTTTGAGCTTTGTTAAAAGATCTTAAGTGCATCGGTGGTGTACTTGTACTTCATAAAGCGACATAACATAAGATACCTAAGGTCTCAGGTTCAGTCCAAGTGAGATATTTTCTGCTCAGTTTTAGCTCGCACTATCAGCCCCATATGGTATAATAGGCTTACCCCTATCACATCTGGGACGGAAACGAAAAGTTTGCCTCAGCCTACGATTTCTAGAATAATGGGCGTGAGCTTACGTGAGTACGTAATATCAATTACGAATATAACTTTACCCTCCTTTGGAGCCAGTCGGGTAAAAGTATAACTTATTAGAGGATATGGAGCTTTAGTTGTAAGATTTGAAATTGTGAAATAATTGTGTCCATTGTTAATTATGTAAATAATAATTTATATGCCATTCGAGAGTGGAGTTTTAAGAGGAATATATTTTTTCAACCAAACTTGTTAAGTATAATAAACTTTATAAACTAATTTTGATTTTACTTTAACCCGTCGGGGGCGGCACATATATATGTTACATAAGCGTATGGGCCACCGGAGACCGAGCCGCCGGTGACTATCTACTGATATTATTCATAATGCGCATAATATAGGCCCGGGCCGCATAGTATTTAAAATATACTTTCGTCATTAGAATTTAAAATAATTCTCAAAATTAAGTATCATACATCAATTTTGATACAGTATCTAAATAGTACATAATAAGGAAAATATTTCATAAATAAAAAAATGGGAGATGTTCTTTAAGAAATAATTTCCTACCAATCTTTCTTTCTTTCTACCTGCCCTTATCCCACCATAATGTGGGGTCGGCGCAACTCACTTTGTCAAGCATTACACATAGGATTTGGCAAAGTTTTTACGACCGGCTGCCTGCCTGACGCCAACCCCCTCTAAGAGATCTAGTCCCAGGCAAATTAGAAAGTTCACTTTGCCCACCCTAGGAATCGAACCCAAGACTTCCCGGTCCACAGCCCATATATGCTGCCACTAGACCAAGGAGGCGACTGATGATTTCATACTATTATTATTATTAGTTATACCTATTGTTATATAGAAGAAAACTCACGCTCCAGATAAGATTTACCTACAGCAAGAACGGGCTGCGGCTGGTTCGACCGGATTAATATAGACTCTCAGAAAATAACACCAATAAACAGTTGAACAAATACCGAGACCAGTAATCAGACATTCAACAGTATGTAGACGGTACAACAGTACAAAAAGTGATCCAAAAGTTATGACCTATTGGTCATAAGTCGCTCAGTTTATTTGAAATACTCGCGCCAGGTCGGCCAGCAAAATAATATATATTTTTTTTTTTTTATAGCAGAGACTGGCAAACGAACAGATGGGTCACCTGATGGTAAGTGATCTCCACCGCCCATAGACACCCAAGACAGAATAAGAATCATGGGTGCGTTGCCAACCTAAAAAGAGGACATGGAAGGGGAGGGAATAGGGATTGGGAAAGAGGGGGGGGGGCGGGCCACCGGAAATCTCACTCACCGAACGAAACGCGACAGCAAGCTGCCACTTTACGTCGGTTTCCTGTGAGACAGTGGTATCCAACCGGTCGAGCCGGCCCATTCGTGCTGTAGACGTTACTGTCTACAGCGTGGCTCTACCACTCAAAAAAATTTAGAGAATAAATTTATCTTAGGTGATTCTTAACCATTCACAAAATATTATAGGGTGAAAAATGTAATAATCGCCCTCGCATTGTAATAAATAGTTGATGGCGGTAATGAAGTTTGAGATCATTTTTTTTGGATACTTGCTTGATATCCCCTCTATAGTTACATACATACATAAGCTCACGCCTGTATCCCCGAAGAGGTAGGCAGAGGCGCACTAGCGAACTAGAACACCCACATTTCGCCGAGCTTAGTTCCGTCCCAGATGTGATAGGGGGCGAGCCTATCGCCATATCGGGCACAAATTCCAGACTCCGGGCTGATATGGAAAAATCCAATATCACTTTGCCCGACCCGGGGATCGAACCCGAGACCTCAGAACTGTAGTCGTACCGAAATACCACCACGCCACCGAGGCAGCCCTCTATAGTTAGTAATATTAAATCTCTTTGCCAGTAATGGTTTTCGTTTAGTGCGCTTAGTGGCACTTCCAGACTAAAATACCGTTCCCCAATCTGTATTATTTATTTCCATCACAAGAAAAATATTTATTTACGAAGTAGGTATAGTTGAAAATGTGATGTGACCTCGTAGACAAGTGTTCTCCTATATTGTGAATAACGTTATAAGTTAAAATGTTTCACACAGATCGTGAAAAAACAATGCTAATACATTTTTAAATAATAAACCTTATAATAATGGCAATATCTTCGTAAAACCTAGTCAAAATATACCAATATTTCGTCGCAACAATACTCTGGTTAGGGTTTCAAGAATTTAATAAGCCTGCACACAGAGGGTCGCTAATAGAATGTCACTCGACATTTCATCAGAACGTTATCAAATCAAATAGTAGGGGACAGACAGTGAATATGCATACCATGCTTATATTACCCGTTATTGCTGTTTGAGAGGAATATTACTTTAATTTTGATGTCACTCAACCTATAATTTAATAATATTTTATTTGAAAACCTTGAGCGATCCACATCTGGGTGTTATAGTTTATTTTTTTTATTATTAATTAAATACACCCAACAATCACACACCTAGTCCTAAACCCACACTAGGTATAACCTGTATCGTGGGTGTCAGAGACTATAAGAGACTATCGGTCTCACAACACCCAGACTTGAAACAAATAACTGTGGGCCACAATCCACATAAACATTTGTTTCAATTCGGGAATCGAACCCGCGGCCTCTCGCTTCACAGCCGGCTACTCGCCCGCTGCGCCACGGAGGCTGTCATAACGAAAACTTGATACCTGATTGCTCGATTACTACTCGATGATGATGATGATGGTAATTCGCCAAATCCCTGCAACGCGATGGCCATTTTTGATGTTTTTAAAAGGAGGAGAGAAGAAAAGATTCTTTGCTCTTAAAATCGATTAACAGTTCTACCAGTTTGGTACCACTGTCTCACAAAAAAAGAAAGCCAAAAGTGGCAGCTCGCTGTTGCATTTCACTCGAAAACTGTAGGCTACATCCCCTCCTATACGTAACCCCTATTCCCTTTATTTAAGCAACGCCCCCATGATTGGTATCGTGTCTATGGGAGTTGTAGATCACTTACCATCAGGTGACCAATCTGAATGTTTGCCAGTATATAATCACAAGTTTACTGATCGACGACTGCCTCGGTGGCGTGGTGGTATTTCGGTACGACTACGGTTCTGAGGTCTCGGGTTCGATCCCCGGGTCGGGCAAATTGATATTGGATTTTTCTATATCAGCCCGGAGTCTGGAATTTGTGCCCGATTTGGCGATAGGCTCGCCCCCTATCACATCTGGGACGGAACTAAGCTCTGCGAAATGTGGGTGTTCTAGTTCGCTAGTGCGCCTCTGCTTACCCCTTCGGGGATACAGGCGTGAGCTTATGTATGTTTAAAAAATTAAAAACCGACTTCATTTGTCGAACGAGAAACGAGCTCTATCGAACACGAAAATAAACTTGAAAATCGGTCCATGTTTGCCTTATTCGGCCTTCCATAAAGGAGAAGGTCCTCAATTCGTCTGTATTTTTTTATCTATGTTACGCGATATCTCCGCCAAATGTGGACCGATTTTCAAAATTCTTTTTGTATTATAGAACTTATTTTAAGGGTTCCATATGGTCACTATCGGATTTGAAGTCGGTCCGTTATGTATTTAAACTTGTGATTATTTCTTCCTTCAGATCTTTTTGTGTCCGATAGAGCTTATTCCAAGGGTAGTCCCATATAAATTTGGTCACGATCGGATTTGAAGTTGGTCTGTTAAGTTTTCAAACTTGTGATTTTTATATACTGATTTCTTAAGTTTACGCGAATATTTTTGTCTGACCCGTGACAACGAAGACTGCAAAGTCTTCGAAACGTCGGGAATGATAATTAAAACCTAATCGTGATAGAATCCGTAAGCATAGTTTTATTTCATTGTGATTTTTACCTACAAAATTTTATATCAATGGATTACTTTTAATGAAACCGAGGGTACCTTGAATTTGAAGGATACCGAAGCTTACGAGTTGACAGCATAACACAGCTCACATCCGTATCTCCGAGATACGATGTCTCCAACTTTGCCTATTACAGTGCCCTCGGTAATTCAACGCCTCTGTAGTTTGTGTTCACCATTCCGAATGGCTCTCGAATTCTAGTGTGATGGAGAACAGTATGGAAAAACATTTGTGCTAGAGGATATTATTTTTGAGGATTTGGCTGTCTTTTGGAACAATTATACCAATATCAAATGTGACAACATAAGAAGATCAAAAACTACTCAAACGCAAGATGGTTTTGATAAACCCAGAACGAAGATTAAAGAACGACAAACATAAATATAATCGATTAACAAATACACCGTAAACTAAGATAGAAGTAAAAAAAAAATATAGGAATAAAAGGAGGGAATGGAAGGGGAGGGAATGGGGATTGGGAAAGGGAGTGGGGAAATGGGCCACCGAAAATCTTACTCGCCAAACGAAACGCGACAGCAAGCTGCCACTTTACGTCGGTTTTCTGTGAGACAGTGGTATCTAACCGGTCGAGCCGGCCCATTCGTACTATAAACGTTACTGTCTACAGCATGGCTCTACCACTCAAATCTGTATTACTTACTGTTCCTCACGACATCTTTCAAATAAGAATGCAATTAATTCGTTTTGTATTGGCGTTGTGTGCACTGCCAACTTGTACGCTTTAATAAATAAAGTTTGCGTCAATGGCACCGTCTCTAATATTTGAATTAAATTGCAGAGGATTCAATCGCAAGAGGACTTCTTTGCTCTTTTCTTTTTTGTTTGCTCTTTCTTAGCTGTCTGAGAAATTCTTGAGTTGAGATTAATTTCGTAAGGACATTGACTGCATACAAGTATTTCAAACAAACATAAATAAGTAATACTAATATTAATTGACTGCCTCGGTGTCATGGTTGTATTTCGGTACGACTAGCGTTCTGAGGTCTCGGCTTCGATCCCCGGGTCGGGCAAAGTGATATTGGATTTTTCCATATCAGCCCGGAGTCTGGAATTTGTGCTCGATATGGCGATAGGCTCGCCTCCTATGACATCTGGGACGGAACTAAGCTCGGCAAAACGTGGGTGTTCTAGTTCGCTAGTACGCCTCTACCTACCCCTTCGGTGATACAGGCGTGAGCTTATTTTATATGTGTATTATAAATTATATTGTTTATCAGTGGTACCGGGCTGTGATGCGGGAGGTCCTGGGTTCGAATTCCAGGTCTGACGGGGTGCTTTTCTAACACTATTTATATGGACTGGATCCCCCAAAGAGGGGTGGACGTCAAGCAGGCAGTCGGTCGTAAAAACGAAGCCAAACCCTAACTGCGATAGTCCGCTCTTATGGTATAAGGGCAGGTAGAAAGACAGATCAGTAGTACTGATCCGGTCAAGCATGCCCATTCGTGCTGTAGAAATAGCTGGCTACAGCATGGCTCTACTACTCGGGATAGCTACTTTGCCGTGGCAGAAAAATGGCGTTTAGGTTCAAATACTATAAATTCAGATTGTAAAATCTGAATTTTATGCATGTCTATGATAAAATAAACCAATCCATATAGTAAATGAGAGTAACATTTCAACATACTCCCTACATAATTATAGGCTGTAATTAATTTGCCTTTACCCAGAACTAAACATATTTTAGCATGAAATATAAATAAAGGTCATCGCTCACTATGACGGCTCAGCACTCACCCACCATCGCGTCGCCTCGCTTCAAAAATCACAGATGAAATACTTGAATACAAATATACATAGACTGTTAAAATCATAACCTTTACTTTTGGCCTCCCCGCTGCTGACAGCAGTTTTATTCAGATAAAACCAAAGACTTCTATGTATTTACTAGACAAGCCCTTTCGAAGTAAAATTGTGGCATATGACGGCGAGTGTTTGACGTTTCACGGCTAAGGAAAAGAGCAGACTTCTATAGTGAGTTGAGGTCGATTAACAGAGACCTAGTGCGCACATTCTATGTACCGAACAGCCAGTCTAGTAGAACATAGAAGTCTTTGGATAAAACCGGACTTTACGTTGAGTTTATTAAACCAGTCGAGCAGATCCCTTCGTACCGTAGACGATTGAATCGATGATCAGGGATTTGTTTCTCGATGAAATATACCAGATAAATGTCTGCACTACGCATGCCATCAAAAAACACGTCCACGCAAATTTAACAAAACTTATTTTTTTGTGTAAAGTATATCACAGATGTTAACATTAAAATTAAGTTTAATTTGTAAAGTAAGAATACTATTGAAAACGAACAATCACCATTAAACTTAATAGTTTGGCGAGAATACAATGTAGTATTATTTTATAATATTATTTTTATGAAATAAATAAAAACAAAACGTAGCTGTCTACAGCCCCGTGGCTCCACCACTGAGATTACTTGAAATTATACTACAAGCGCATTCACAGCGCGCAGGCCGCTCATGACCAGCCATAATCAAAGGCTCAATCATAAGATTTTTGACGTTTCTCGCTAGAGATTACGCAAAATATTTGTATGACAAACACCCCAACGTCTTGCGGTTCAGTGGGGAATTAATGTGTATCATACAAATTATTTAAACAAACTCATGGTTGATCAACAGAAACGATACTGCGTTGGCGCCGCGGCTACACAGCACGGTGGAATGGCGGCGCAATTTGTGCCTACGCTGATGGGTTGCTGAGGCGTTGAATGGGTGACGACCCTAATGCATTTATGATTAATGTCATTTTGAGTTTGATCTAAATGTGGCTTAAATTAATTTTGCTCGATATTGTCGCCTCCTTGGTCTAATGACAGCATGTATGGGCTGTGAATCGGGAGGTCCTGGGTTCGATTCCCAGATCGGGCAAAGCAAATTTTCTAATTTAATTTGCTCGGGACTGGATTCGTCATAGGAGGTTGACGTCAGGCAGGCGATCGGTCGCAAAAACTAAACCAAATCCTTTCTGCAACATGCTTGAAAAAGTGTGTTGCGCCGACCCCACATTAAGGTGGGATAAGGGCAGGTAGAAAGAAAAATTAGAACGTCAATTCATTTTGTATTCTGTCCGAGCAATAATTAAGTCATACATCACACATACACACAATTTTCTTCCATATACCATTATCCCACTGTAATATGGGGCTAGCGCGTTACCTACTTTTTCAAACAAATTGCGCAACGAATAATCGTTTCAGTTTTGACAACCAATTTACCTGACGTCAACCCCATCTGGTGAGTCCAGTTTCGACAATTCGAGTTATAAAAATGTTGCCTGACCTGGAACTCGAACATATAACCAATGCGCTGCCAGTAAACCAAGAGAATAAATCATTAATTCTATTAAAAAAACGTCCGTCATCGAAACGCAATCTCCCACGCGCGCAACCATATGTTTGCTAAAGTACCATAGACCAAATAAAATCAAACAACGTAATTATTTGACTAAAGTATTTGTTATCTATGGACCGAATGCTGGCCGCGTGGCTGCCACACAATCAGGAACTATTTACCAAGTTTCGATAAACTTCACCCGGAACCTTATGACTTTTGGGATAGAGTTCATAATCCCCTGTATTGCTACATTTGAGCTGCAAATTGATATTGGTGGTGCTGTGATCGCCACGCGACGTCTTTCATTGGTATCTATTTGAATTACGAACCCATCCAAATGTTGAATTTTGCGTTTCATGTTAGGGTTAGAGTTAGTTCTTATAGCGAAACTGTTTTTGTATTTTTTTTATGATTTGAACCTATACCTCTAAAGTGGCCAATTGTTCAATTTTAGAAATTTATGTTTTATTAGCTGTTAACCGCACTCCGAGGAAATTTATTTTCCGGGATAAAAGTAGCCTATATATTGATCAGGTGTGTAATTTAAATAACAGTAAAGTTTCATCGAAATCCATACAGTAGTTTTTGCGTGAAAGAGCAACAAACTTACACATATAAACTAAAAAAAAAACACAATCCATATCGTACACATAAATATCCCAAAAATAAAAATTCATCAAATCTTAAAGATACTTTTCTTTCTACTTGCCCAGTGCCCTTATCCCACATTAATGTGTGGTCGGCGGAGCACACTTTTGCAAGTATGTTGCAGAAAGGATTTGGTTCAGTTTTTACAACCGACTGCCTGCCTGACCATACATCATCACAACTTAGATATACATGTATCAAAATTCAGTAACACACACGACACGACACGACACGACACGACAACGCTTGGCAGTCTACACCACATGCTCTCACCCCATCTCTCGTTCACGATCGAACAGTCATTAAGTGCACTATTGTCGTTTGATTTATTTGCCAATGAGATTTTTCCACCATCAATTAGTAGACGAGGGTGAGAAATTGCTTGTTTATGGAATTAATTCGAGTTTGGTTTTGATATGTAATAGTCAGGCCTTACCCTACTACAAAAAAGTGAGAGTTATGTTTTATAGACTAGTAATGCGTGACATGATAAATCATCGGTATTGGTAATAAACATTATTTTACTTAGTTGCCAGCTTCTAATTAGTTTCTAACGTAAGAAAAAATATTGAACTGTATCTTACCAACACAAACAATGCGATTTCCGATTAGATTGTCAAAAATATTCGTGCTAGGGCCTGTGATGTCAAACGTACTTAAATTAAAATACACTGGTAATAATAATGCCGTATAAAAGATCTTTTATGAAGTCAAAATGTCACAAAAGCAACTTCAGTTATATTTCCAGCATAATATAGTACTACCACAACCACCACTGTTTGTAAAAAATCTATTGAAAACTTCATTTCTAGATTAAATCCTAAATTTAAATAACATCAGGCAGGTAAAGGGTCTCATCATTATTGAAAACGAAACCTTTAACTTCATTAAATTTTGACGAACTAATTTTAATTTTATCCAGTAACTTACTTTGTATAAGCCATTATGCGGCTTTTGTAACAAATAATAGATTATTATCTCGCTAACTTTTTAGAAAGTTCAATATTATTAGGAGTTTGAAGCACAGTTGGTAACAGGGAAGCAATCTTCACAAGTGCCGTGGGTTTGATGCCTTCATATACTGAGACCTTTTGGTAAATTAAAAAATATATCAAACGAGTACCACTGGTCTTCTATGAAGTTAAAGTTATCTAAGGTGCATTAAAGTATTTAGGTTATCCAATTTGAGTTACGAAAAAATCTGTTACTTTTTCAGTTGGGAATGAGGATGGATAGTTGAACTTATAAAATGTTGTTGATTTTTAAGACCCACATAACCTAACATAACATAAGCTCACGCCTGTATCCCCGAAGGGGTAGGCAGAGGCGCACTAGCGAACTAGTATACCCACATTTCGCCGAGCTTGGTTCCGTCCCAGATGCGATAGGGGTCGAGCCTATCGCCATATCGGGCACAAATTTCAGACTCCGGGCTGATATGGAAAACTCCAATATCACTTTTCCCGACCCGGGGATCGAACAAGAGACCTCAGGACGGCATTCGTACCGAAATACAACCACACCACCGAGGCAGTTAAGACCCACATAAGAAAGAAATATTCAAATTAACAGTCTTAAATCCAAAGTCTATTCAACTTCAGTTCAATTTATTTATATAGTCAAATTATTGGAGTACACAAGCGACACTGGTAATTATAATTGATTTTTTTTTCTTGATAAGGCATCCAATATTTATACATCACTAAGACAAGCAATAAATCTAGTATACAATAGAACAGCTTTAGCAACATTCGAATCTCCCCTTCTAGTAACACGAGAGGATCTAAATCAATTAACCAACGCTTAAAACATACAAATAGAAGCCCTATAGTGTAATATCAGTATCGTTGAAGTCTCTTCACGCTCCTAATTATTTCATTCTTCAGCAATGGCATGGCAAATTGATATGGCTTCATCGGCAAACTGATTTCTACTTTATTTCGTATCGTTGGAGTCTAATTTTGTAGTATAAATGCATCTAATAAATTCCGAATCAGTGACAACCGTATGTTCTGTCGTAGGTTATAGGGTGCGCATTTGAAGCATGTCATGAATTTTATTAATGTGTTCTTGATGTTCCAGACTCTCTGCTTTTATATTTAAAACACATATTGCTTCATCGTAGATATTGTTTGTTACACCATTCTGTTTTTCATCAACATTAGAATTGAGATTCATTTCTTCTAAATTATTCTTTCTGGTTATTCATTTATAGTTGCTTTTGCTTCAACAATTGTTGTAGTTTTGTCTGCATTTCGGTTTGCAGCATGTAGATTAAAATCATTACACAATGATGTATCATTTGCTACCGTTGCTAATGGTACCGGTTTGATGTCTGATAAATGGATATTTAAAATTAGTGGGCATGTTGGCGCAACATTATTTGAAAATTTTGATACGCTTTTGAAGATAAACATAGTGTTGAAACATTTAATGGGGTAATATTTGATGTTATCAACTGTATTTATTGTAACAATGAATAAAGTAATTATGACGGCGTTGTTGTAAAAAATGCATGTTTAATTATAAAGTTTAATCAAAACTATGATTCGAGTACTACCAATAATTACTAATTACATAACATTTTCGATAAACGATAAGCAGCAATAGCTCAGTTGGGAATGGTACGGACTGCCGAGATGAGTGTCGAAGGCTCGAGACCAACCCTATGTTAAAAGGATATGTGATTTTTGTAATTTTTGGAAATGTATTAATAAACCATATAACCTAATTTCTGGTGAGAGCCAAAACATAATTACTAAAAGTTTTCTCAATAAGAACAAAAATTCAAAGTAACCTCTCATCTGTTTTTAAAATCCTTGAATCTCCCGTACGGTGAACGATATACATTTGTAACTTGATGAAAAACTTAGACATCAATATTATCTAAATTGTGGCGAGAAAAAAAATAACAAAATTAAATTGTTGTCCAGTCCAGTCCGGTCCGGTCCAGTCCAATCCAGTCCAGTCCAGTACGAATGAGCTCGGCTCAATGTGAGTATTTCTAGTTCGTTATTTTGCCTCTACCTACACCTCCGGGAATACGCGCTAGTGCCTATGTATGTATTTATACAGGATGTACAGTAAAGCCCTAACGTACGTTTTATTTTGTTCATATTGCAAATATCCTCTGTGCTATCACGTCTCCGAAAATAAATAACATATTAAATTCAAAGCTCGTAAATTTTACATCGGCTGCATCTATAAACAATTTCATTTGTACCAAAGTAAGTAAAATTCGATTAAAGTGGTTTTACTTCGGTACACATTCAAAGAAATGTGGGCCTTCTGGACACACGTTTGGTTTGCTTAAGGGTGATTTTCGTTTGATTTCGTTTGACGAGCTACGCACATAGGCGTTTATGTTTTTTTTAATGACGTCACAAAGGCTTAGGCCTGTTTTGTACATCAGACTTATTTTATGTGGCTCACTTAAATCCAGTTTTACGTTTGTCTTTTTACTTTATTATTGTCTTTATAAAAGAACGGCAATATATTCAACTTTAACGTAAAATCTTCATTGAAATGTTCAGAGTCGTAGAGCCACGCTGTAGACGGTAAGGTCTACAGCACGAGTGGGCCGGCTCGACCGGTTTGATACCAATATCTCACAGAAAACCAACGCAAAGTGGCAGCTTGCTGTCGTTCGGTGAGGGGGATATCCGGCGGCCCATTTCCACCCCTTCCTTTCGCAATCCCTTTTCCCTCCCCTTCCATTCCCTTCTTTCAGATTGGCAACGCACCCATGATTCGTTTTGTGTCTTGAATGTCTATGGACGGTGGAGATCACTTACCATCAGGTGTCCCATCTGCTCGTTTGCCAGCTTCTGCTATTAAAAACAACTTTTGAAAGAAGGTGATTCTCCATCGTCTATATTTCTTTATTTTCGACCGACTTCCAAAAAGAAGAAGGTCCTCAATTCGTCTGTTTTTTATGTATGTTACGCGGTATCTCCGGACCGATTTTCAAAATTCTCTTGTGTTCGATAGAGCTTCTTTCAAGGATGGTCCCGTATAAATTTGGTTACGATCGGATTTGAAGTCGGTCCGTTAAGTTTTTAAACTTGTGATTATTGAAATTGTAAACAAGCTGATAGTGTGTGATTCCCACATTATCAGATGCTTAACAAAATTTGCCAAAGTGATATATTTTTCTACGAGGTGATTTTGAATCGACCTTGTCAAATCAGTTTTGGTGTTCCGCAACAACACAAATAAGCTCACGCCTGTATCTCAAAAGGGGTAGATAGAGACGCGCTATACTAGAACACCCACATTTCGCCGAGCATAGTTTCGTGACAAATGTTTGTATGGCCTACAGATATTTGTTTCGGGTCTGGGTGTTGTGAGACCGAAAGTCTCTCGTAATTCCTGATACCCACGACACAAGACTCGATCTTAGTGTGGGGTCAGGACTGTATGTGACTGTTGGGTGTTATTTACATCGATATATTATTTACCTAGATGCACAGTTGACGCTCGGAAAATGGGACAGCAAAGGAGTACTTAAGCACTCGTTTTGCATACAGTCCGTCACCGATGGAATTCTAAATTTCGAAACGCTTGCTCATTTCGTTTTTTTGTCGTATCGTTTAAAAAGCTACTTTATTACACGTGCATAGGGTTATATTTGTGTTGATTTAATTAGAACTCGTGATCTTTTTCTTTGGTTTATTCCTGAGACCACTTTTTAGGAGAATATTTGCAAAGAACTGTGCATCTAGGGTATATTATATTGATGGTTATTTGTAAAAAAGTAGATATACATTTTTAATCAAAAGTTAATGGAACACGCCATGTCGCAAAGGGTTATTTTCCGCGACATCCACCAATCAATTTGGGCCGGCACCTGGCAACGACAATAACTCAATATTACCTGTGCGCCCGGACGTCCTACCCCACGGAACGATCGAATAATCGGTTGTGTTATGAAATGAAAACATGACTTTATTGCTGTTTTAACCGATTAACATCCGAATATAGTCGGTCATTTGGAGACTGACCGAGAGCATTTTATAAAGGATTTAACTAAATACTTAACGGGCTGATTGAAATAAAACTATTTTTACGGATTCTATCACGATTTGGTTATGATTTTTATTCCCGACGTTTCGAAGGCTTTGCAGTCTTCGTAGTCACGGGTTGAACTGAGATGTCATTTGTCCAAATCGTGATAGAATCCTTAAAAATAGTTTTATTTCAATTAATATCATTCGCGTTAACCGGCTGACTTCAAAATTTATCCGATCGTGACCAAATTTTTATGGGACCACCGTTGAAATACGCTTTATCGAACACAAAAATAATTGTGACAATTGGTCCACTTTTGGCGGAGATATCAAGGAACATACATAAAGACATACAGGCGAATTATTGAGGAGCTTCTCCTTTTTTTAAGTCGGTCAAAAATACGTCATTGTGTTCACCTCCTGTATGTCGCCTCCTTGGTCTAGTGGCAGCATGTATGGGTTGTAGACTCGGAGGTCCTGGGTTCGATTCCCAGGTCGGGCACAGTAAATTTTCGACCGACTTCCAAAACGGGGAAGGTTCTCAATTCATCTGTATTTTTTACGTATGTTCTCCGATATCTCCGTCATATGTGGACCGATTTTCAAAATTCTTTTTGTGTTCGATAGAGCTTATTCCAAAGGAGGTCTCATATAAATTTAGTCACGATCGGATAAATTTTGATGTCCGTTAAGTTTTATACTTGTGATTATTCATCATCATTGATAAATGACGCGTTAATCTGACATTATAACCCTCTTCACATAACCTCAAAATTCTCAAACGCCAAAATCAATACATTCAATACACATATCTGTGAAATTATTTATAATACAAGTACATGACCAGCCTACCTCTCAAATCGCAATCTGTCATGGTATGACATAAATTACTTATCGTTACATACCGCACCGTTACGCATTATCGATTACTCGTCACGCATTGTATTCGCTTTTGTATCGAGTGGAGGAATCATTCGGGTCGCTTTTGTATCGATTTCTTGCATTAACGGGAGTGCCACTTATTTTTTTGATTGGCATATTTTTTGTTGTCGAATTTTAATGGACCGTGTAATATACAAAATGTGATTTTCATGTGATGTAACTGTAGAATATGAAAATAAATCAAAGTTAGTCATTAAAAATATTTCGAATTTTAATATTCAGCAATTGGTATATTTAATTTTGGCATTGGGCTGGAATAACGGGATGTAGTAAAAAAAATATATATTTTTATATAACGCATAGTATTGGTAACGAAAAGTGAATGTAACACGATTTCAATAATTTTAATTTTGCCAAATTATCTTTTAATAAATAGAGACTACTTTATAATAATTATTACCAAATAAATTACATACATATTTACATAGACTCACGCCTGTATCCGCGAAGGTGTAGGCAGTGGCGCACTAGCGATCTTGAACATCTACATTTCGTCGAGCTTAGTTCCGTCCCAGATGTGATAGAGGGCGAGCCTATCGCCATATCGGACACAAATTCCAGACTCCGGTCTGATACCATATCGCTCCATAAAAATCCAATATCCCTCTGCCCGAACCGGGGATCGAACCCGAAATCTATGGACGGTAGTCGTACCGATATACAACCACGCCACCGAGGCAGGTTATAATTTACTACAGACTATTTAATAGTTTTCCACTTTTGGCAACAGGCCTCTTTTTGGATAGGGGTTTACATTGGTAGACTTTATACAGCTACTAAATTCTCGATAAGATTAAATTCTTCTCACATGAATTCATTTTCTAATACACATCTCATAACATAACATAACATAAGCTGACGCCTGTATCCCCGAACGGGTAGGCAGAGGCGCACTACCGAACTAGAACACCCACATTTCGCCGAGCTTAGTTCCGTCCCAGATGTGATAGAGGGCGAGCCTATCGCCATATCGGGCACAAATTCCAGACTTTGAGCTGATACGGAAAAATCCAATATCACTTTGCCGCACCCGGGGATCGAACCCGAGACCTCAGAACCGTAGTCGTACCGAAATACTAGCACGCCACTGAAGCAGTCACATAACATAACTGTTTCATGAACAGTAAATATAGAAATTAATTGATAATAACCCCGTTTACACTGTCATATCAAATCACTACCAAACCTTTACAAACACATAACTACCAGGGTCTCGTATCAACCCATTACATGAACAATAAACGCATCCCAGTGTGAAATCTATAATGCCTTATTGATAAATGTGTATGAAGTTCGACGACTGGCGATAGATACAAGCATAGCTTAGTGTGGAGATTATTGATATATTGTCTAATTTGCTACAGTAGTAGTACATACAATGTTACAATATTTTGTCAACCAATGTAAACTAGAATTTAAGAAATTTGCATGTAATACTGTTTTTTGTCGAAATATATTTTTAATTATTTATATCAACGATTTCTGTGGATTTTACTACAAGCTGTTTAGAAGTAACAGGCATATGACGACGACTCTTCGACGTTTGACGGCTAAGGAAAAGAGCAGATGTCTATAGTAAGTTGCTGTCAATTGACTGAAACTTAGTGCACACATTTATACACATTCTATGTACCCAAAGAGCAAGAGGCCAAGAGCAAAGAGATTTAAAAGAAATTACAAGACCCGTTTTGGATTACTAATAGCCAATAGTTTGCAAGGCTCGCCCCCTATCACATCTAGGATGGAAATGATTTCGGCGAAATGGGGGTGTTCCATCTGGAACATTACATACAAATACTTATAAAATAAGTATTTGTACATTTTTTTTCGGTGATATAACTATACAAAACGGTATGAAAGCTAAGAAGTAGGTAAAGCAGTACGCTCCGAAAAAACTCTTCAATTTTATACACATTCCTTCGCCCGGCTACATGCTTATGAATAAAAAATTCTTTCTCGGAGCATTTCCACGCCATTTGAAAGCACTTTCCGCTGCGTCCCATTTGCCTTATTCTTATTGTCTCTTATTTTGACGTTAGCTTAGAATTTAATTTACAGCGACATTATTAAATCTGTCCTTATGTTTTATTTATTTTATGAAACGTAGGTACTGTATAATTAATACATGGTAGCGTAATTAGATTAGGAACCATCACGTTCTAGGTTCAAATCTCAACGCAGGAAATTAAAATTAGTATTTCAATTCTTGAATTTAAAAAACAAATATGTATAAATCACAATGGTTAGAACTTTGATGTTTGGTGATGGGGATAGGGTCCTATCACATAAAGAAGCGGAAAGAAGCTGGGCGAAATATATTTAAGCACTCTAGTTTAAGCAATCTTTGGGGGGAGGCCTATGTTCAGCAGTGGACGTCCTATGGTTGATGATGACGATGAGTCTAGTTAATATATTTTACCCATCCTTTTAAGAAAAAGACGTGTGCTTTCAAATGTACAATTTACATCAGTCTGTGAAATAAGTTAGATGGCATGACATTTAAAACATCGGTTATATTATAAATTGAATTTAAACTCTAAAATATTTTCAAAACGTATTTTAATAATTCAATAACTTCGCACTTTATTAACATTTAAATCACATTTGCAAAAATATGAATTCTCATATTTAAAACACATCTGAAATTTACGATTTAAAAATGCTATATCATCCAGCAACCGCCATTGGCACTAACGAATTACAATAAATTTGAATATAGAATCGATTGAGTTCATGCATTCGATTTTGAACAGAGTTCGAATTAATCGATTCACGTGCATCTAGTTTGAATAACAAAGAAATGGAATTAAAGATGACCGAACAATGCACACAGTAATATTCCGTTTACAATTTTTATACCACCTCATGCCTGTACCCCCGAAATCGGATATTCTAGGTAAGGTGTCACTAAAAAGCAGGGTTTGAATTTTATTTACCCGACTGCCTGGAAGAAGGGTAATGTTTTTTGAGTATATTTTTAAATTGTAATCGAGTAATAGTGGTTTAGTATGATGACAGGTTTGGTCCAACTAAAATCAGGAACTCCGAGAAGTTTCGGATTCATAACACTCACAACTTCATGCATTAATCATACAAACATTCTCTCTGTGGGGGAATTGAACCCGTGTCCTTTAGTATCAAAGCCTCACAAAGCATTCGCGCTAATGTCGTAAGACATTCATAAATAAGCTCACGCCTGTATCCCGAAGAGGTAGGCAAAGGCGCACTAGCCAACTAGTACACCCTCATCATACATTTCGCCGACCTTAGATCCGTCCCAAATGTGATAGGAGGCGAGCCTATCGCCATATCGGGCACAAATTCCAGACTCCGGGCTGATATTGAAAATTACAATTTCACTTTGCCCGACCCGGGGATCGAACCCGAGACCTCAGGACGGAAGTCGCGTCGTACCGAAATACATCTACGGCACCAAGGCAAAGACAGAGACAGAGTCAGTAATGTCGTAAGAGTTAGTATTAAAATTGGATTCAAAATATTTCAATGCTCCACGGTCTTTAACGAAACTTTTTTATCCAAATCCGCGAACTATTAGCACTAATGTCGATAAAAAGTTATCTGGCTTTTGGCTCAGAGCTGTCTTAGATTAATTTATGGACGCCAAACAGTTCGATAGTTAGAATACCCTTTGCTTTTAAAAGATATTTAATAACGTAACAGCTGACGTTCTTTCAAAGACTATCTAGTAACAATCACAAATTAATAATCACAAGTTTAAAAACTTAACGGACTGACTTCAGTAGCCCGAGCACGAAAAACTAATGTAAATGTAAATGTATTCGAGTTCGCTGCGCACTGATTACGTTTGGTTAATATTTCATACAAATTTCATAGACGCGCATCGAGTTCGAATACATTTACTGTTGTCAGAAATTTTTTGCTCAGGCCGCAGATCAGATGGTGACCAAATTTATATGGGACTACACTTGAAATAAGCTCTATCGAACACAAGAATTTTGAAAATCTTTTCACATTTGGCGGAGATACGCATAACATACCTTAAATATCACTGACACACAGAAAACCGACATAAAGTGGCAGCTAGCTGTCGCATTTCGTTCGATGAGTGAGATTTTCATTGGCCGATTTCCCCTCCTCCCTTTCCCAATCTCTTTTCCCTCCCCTTCCATTCCCTTATTTTAGGTTAGCAACGCACCATGATTCTTTGTGTCTTGGATGTCTATGGGCGGTGGAGATCACTTACCATCAGGCGACCCATCTGCTCGTTTGCCAGTTTTCTTTCTTTCTACCTACCCTTATCCCACTTTAATGTGAGGTCGGCGCAACACACTTTTTCTAGCATGTTGCAGAAAGGATTTGGCCTTGTTTTTACGACCGGCTGGTAATCTCTGCTATATCAAAAATAACCTAAAAGTTGTTTATGCTCGCAACACAAGACTCGTATCTTACTGTAGGGTCAGAACTTTGTGTGTGACTGTTGGTATTATTTATTTATTTTTAACGACGCCCCACATACCATCTGGTACCCTTACTCAAGCAATCTTCTAAATCCGCGAATTCTTATAGCCTTATTAACTAATTTAGCAGATTACAAAACATTTTTGGAAAAAGCTCCATTACTCTCGGCGCAGGTGATGCCCACGCGGGCCAAATTATTTAATCCCATTAAGTTGGGGAAAAGCGATTACAAGTGATGAAGGATTACGAGCCACTTGCCTCCTACTTATTACTAAATACCTGCTAATATTGTAATCCGGATTTGTGATACGTATACTTCTGGCTTGGTGAGTGTTAGGTACTAACGAAAATATTTATAATTTAATATTACTAAATACAGAGGCTATAATAATAATAATAAACAGTAATAGTTGATATCACCACTGCGCATGATGAAAATCTCGTTAAGGCCGAAAATGACAAGATGTCTAAATACTTAAATCTGGCACACGATATTTCCGACATGTGGGATGTGGAATCAACAATCATTGTCCCGATGGTCGTTACCGCTAATGGGTTGATAGCAAAGAGCCTCGACCAACACCTTAAGAGGCTCTCAATCGGGTGTTGGGTCAAGAGCCAGATACAGAAGGCAGTGTTGGACACGGCACGCATTGTGAGGCGGTTCCTTACTCTGAGCCCCTAACCACCGGTGGCTTGGGTCTCAAGCCTCGTCATCGGGAGGGTGATATTTTTTTTTTAATATTTTTAAATGTATTTTTTTTTATATAACCTATATTTAAAGATGTAAAAAAAGATTAATTTAAATTAAATGAGGAATCATAAATAATAAATACATCCAACAGTGACACACGTAGTCCTGACCCCACACTAAGTATAACCTGTATCGTGAGTGTCAGAAACTATGAGAGACTTTCGGTCTCACAACACCCAGACTTGAAACAAATATCTGTGGGACACACTAACATTTGTCTCAATGCGGGAATCGAACCGGCGGCCTCTTGCTTCACAGCCAGCTATTCGCCCGCTGCGCCACAGAGGCTGTCCTTGTCAAGCAAGATTCCGCGCCATCCGCCACTTAGTATAATACGAGGGCGCTTATAAAAATTTACACCTTGAATGTTCTGTGAATATTCAAGAATAATGTAAGACAATAATTATAATGTATAAACATTGTATTGCTGGCATTAGCTTGCGCGTTTATGTTTCAAATATGACTGAGTGACTTTATAAAAAAAGAAAACATACCATAACATAACATAACATAAGCTCACGCCTGTATCCCCGAAGGGGTAGGCAGAGACGCACTAGTGAACTAGAACACCCACATTTCGCCGAGCTTATTTCCGTCCCAGATCTGATAGGGGGCGAACCTATCGCCATATCGGGCACAAATTCCAGACTCCGGGCTGATATGAAAAAATCCAATATCACTTTGGCCGACCCGAGAATCGAACCCGAGACCTATGAATCGTAGTCGTACCGAAATACCACCACGCCACCGAGGCAGTCAAAAATAAACTAGAAAAAAAGAAAGAAGCACTTATTGAGAACTAATTGGGTGGCACACATAAAAATGAACAGGTACAAGATGTACACATAGTGAGATCTATAAAGCGAATTTCGACTAAGTCTAAGTAAAAGTAACTAACTCAGTGAGGATTTGGGATTGTTAAATCGAACTTTGATTCAGTTCGAGTCATTTTTTACAAGAAAAACAGATTGACAGACAAACTAAGCAAAGATTTTCTTATAAAAAATGACTCGAACTAAGTCAAAATCCTCACTGAGATCGTGACTTTGACTTAGACTTAGTCGAAGTTCGCTCTATAGATCTCAGCCGTACTAACATAACACATAACATAAGCTCACGCCTGTATCCCCGAAGGGGTAGGCAGAAGCGCACTAGCGAACTAGAACACCCACATTTCGCCGAGCTTAGTTCCGTCCCAGATGTGATAGGGGGCGAGCCTATCGCCATGTCGGGCACAAATTCCAGACTACGGGCTGATATGGAAAAATCCAATATCACTTTGCCCGACCCCGGGATCGAACCCGAGACCTCAGAACCGTAGTCGTACCGAAATACCACCACGCCACCGAGGCAGTCTAACTGTACAGCTAAAACCCAAAAATATTTTTATCAGTAATTCTTCACGACCGTGTGTATCCGGCACGTTTTGAAGCCGCCGAAATTTCGTAAAAATGCTTAGCATAATTTTACTCTTCGCTGTACATAAATCTTTTGGACAACTTCCGCCAACTGTTTTATCTTGAAAAAAAATTTCCCTGTCCACTGATGTAACGCAGAACTGAACTTTACACAGTCAGTCAGCCCCAAAAAATTTAAATACAAGATGTTTCCTTGCATACTTGAAACCTAATTTAAATAAGAAGTTAGGCATTTGAGTGGTAGAGATGCAAACAGCAGTGGCGAAGGATCCCTATAATACGATTACATCCGGCTTAGACGTGTCAAATTATTTACCAATAACATAACATAACATTACATAACATAAGCTCACGCCTGCATCCCCGAAGGGGTAGGCAGAGGCGCACTAGCGAACTAGAACACACATGTCGCCGAGCTTAGTTCCGTCCCAGATATGGAGGGGGCGAGCCTATCGCCATATCGTGCACAAATCAGAGACTTCTGACTGATAGCAAATTGAAAAACCCAATATCACTTTTCCCGACCCAGGGATCGAACGCGAGACGTCAGCACGGCAATCGTAACCAAATTCAACTTCGCTGACGGTTCTTATAAAACCGCGGGTCCAACTCGGGTTTCATCCTAGGTTCTCTCGGTCCACAGCCTATATTCCACTGCCACTAGAGCAAGTAGGCAACTGGCAGTTAATAATTATAATCCAAATAATCACAAGTTTAAAAACTTAACGAATCGACTTCAAATCCGATCGTAAGCAAATTTATATGGGACCACCCTTGAAACAAGCTCTATCGAACACAAAAATAATTTTGAAAATCGGTCCACATTTAGCGGAGATATCGCGTAACATACATAGAATAATTACAAGTTTAAAAACTTAACAGATCGACTTCAAATCCGATCGTAAGCAAATTTATATGGGACCACCCTTGAAACAAGCTCTATCGAACACAAAAAGAATTTTGAAAATCGGTCCACATTTGGCGGAGATATCGCGTAACATACATAAAAAACACGAATTGCGGACCTCCTCCTTTTTGGAAGTCAGTCGATAAAAAATTAACAACCTAGTCCACACACTTGCACACCTCATTAGTTTCTAGGTGACCTACATAGCACTAGACACTGATTAGAGGGACTAGACAGAGTCTTGCACTAAAAACTTTCATAAAGTTGGTACTAATTACAATTCCACATACAGGGAGAACGGTATCAAGCGTAATGGTGAAGCTAAAATAAAAATTTAACTTCTCGATTTCCAAAAAAAGGAGGAGGTCCTCAATTCGTCTGTTTTTTATGTATGTTACGCGATATCTCCGCAAAAAGTGGATGGATTTTTTAAATTCTTTTTGTGTTCGTTAGAGGTTACTTCAAGGGTGGTCCCATATAAATTTGGTCACGATCGGATTTGAATTTGGTCTGTTAAGTTTTTTTTAATCAATTATTAAGCATAAGGATTTGAAAATCGGAGTGCGACCTTTAAATCGTCCTAATTACCATAGGAATGGCTTTGTTTATGCTAAAAATAGTTAATTACCCCATTGGTGGTTCGCAAAAGTACTGCAGCTGACCAGAAAAAAAAATTGGCGGCACAAATCCAAGTTTCCATTATTCAAAAACTTACTAAATTTTAAACTTTACCGCTAGATTGCTAGCCATCCTCTCTTTAAGTGTACTTATTATAGATCGGTGCGAGAATCGAACCCGCGACCTCACGTTTCATAGCCGGCTACTCGCCCGCAGCGCGAATTAAGCTCTATCGAACACAAAAAGAAATTTGAAAATAGGTTCACATTTGGCGGAGATATCGAGTAACACACATAAAAAATACAGACGAATTGAGGACCTCCTCCTTTTGTGGAAGTCGGGCGATAAATATAATTAACAAAACACACATAACATAATCTCACGCCTGTATCCCCGAAGGGGTAGGCAGAGGCGCACTAGCCAACTAGAACACCCACATTTCGCCGAGCTTAGTTCCGTCCCAGGTGTGATAGGGGACGAGCCTATCGCCATATCGGGCACAAATTCCAGACTCCGGGCTGATATGGAAAAATCCAATATCACTTTGCCCGACCCGGGGATCGAACCCGAGACCTCAGAACCGTAGTCGCACCGAAATACCACCACGCCACCGAGGCAGTCAATAAAATAAATATAACGATTGATTAAAATTCGAAATTAAAGTTTAGAATCTCGAATTCGCCTCCGAAGTACAAACAACTTTGAAACAAGGAAGACGCGACGTACGTTTTCAAAACAAACTTGCCACAATATACTCCCCAAAACATTGGAGGTAACTTTGATTTTGCTCACTCTTCTCGAAAACGAAGTATTTTATTCTGAATTTACTGTACTATGAGTTTACACGCGTATGCCCGAAAAAATAGGCAGCGGTGAAATTAAAAAGGAGAACTCCAGATATCGCTGGGCTTATTTCCGTCCCTTTATGTGATAGGGGACACAAAGTCCCACGCCGCGCCATAATTTAAATGTATTTACAAATTGAAAACAAATTGCGATTGTCCAACCCGAGAATTGAACCTAGGACCTTACATTTCTATGCCTAAATACGCTACCATAAATGTACCCAAAAACCATCGTGGCAGCTTGCTGTAGAGTTTCATTCGATGATTGAGATTTTGAAATGTCGCAATTCCGCCCCCTCTTCCCAATTATACTTTATTTTATATTAGAGACTGGCAAACGAGCAGATGACTCACCTGATGGTTAGTGATCCCCACCGCCCATAGACACCCAAGACGCAAAAATAATCATGGGTGCGTTGCCAACCTAAAAGGGGGAAATGGGCCACCGGAAATCTCACTCACCGAACGAAACGCGACAGCAAGCTGCCACTTTACGTCGGTTTTCTGTGAGACAGTGGTATCAAACCGGTCGAGCCGGCCCATTCGTGCTGTAGACGTTACTGAGTACAGCGTGGCTCTACCACTCAATAAAACCTCCTACATGATTGGCAAGGCACCCATGATTTTCATGTCATCCTACTAGTGATCACTTACCATCACGTAACCCACCTGTCTGACCAGTCCCTGCTATAAAATTATCACAAGTTTCAAAACTTAGCGAACTGACGTCCAAATTTATCCGCTCGTGACGAAATGTATATGGGACCACTCTTGGAATAAGCTCTGTCGAACACAAAAATAATCTTGAAATTCGGTCTACATTTGACAGAGATAAAATACACCCAACAGTCACACCTAGTCCTGACCCCACACTTAGTATAACCCGTATATTGAGTATCAGAAACTATGATAGACTTTCGGTCTCACGACACCCAGACTTGAAATAAATATCTGTGGGCCACACAAACATTTGTCTAATGCGGTAATCGAACCCGCGGCCTTCCGCTTCACAGCCGGCTACTCGCCCATTGCGCTTCGGAGGCTGTCAAAATAATATCGCGTACCATACATAAAAATACAGATGAATTGAGGACCTTCTCCTATTTGGAAGTCGATTGAAACTTTTCATGCCACAAAACTCACATTCTATCCCCAAAATGCATTGCGGGTTTTTTCCCTCAACCCAAACACTTAATTCAAGTAACAATTTCACGCTGACCGCACAGACAGGTGGGCAGTGACTAATGGAGTTTTAAATTAAGCAATTAAACACATCGATGGGCTATCCGATGGGTATTGCGTGTTGAAATGTGTGATTCCTATGGCTTTACTTCACGGTTCACTGTACATACTGAGGTAAAATTAGTAGGAATTTCATAATAAATAATAATATTAGCCCTTTAATATTACTGTCCCACAGCTGGGCACGGGCTTCCTCTAATGAGAGGGGTTATGCCTTAGTCTACCACGCTGGCCTTATGCGGGTTGGTAGACTTCACATACCTTCGAAATTCCTGTGAAGAAATTCTCGGGTATGTAGATTTCCTCACGATGTTTTCCTTCACCGTTTTTTCTTTTTTTAGTAGGAATTTAACCAACTAAAAACGGGGGGGTTGTTAAGAACGTACTTGAGTAGTGTTTTCAATAATTTTATATAAAACAGACTGCCTCGGTGGCGTGGTTGTATTTCGATACCAATATCGTCCTGAGGCCTCGGGTTGGATCTCCGGGTCGGGCGAAGTGATATTGGATTTTTCCATATCAGCCTGGAGTATGGAATTTGTGCCTGATATGGCGATAGGCTCACCCCCTATCACATATGAGACGGAACTGAGCTCGGTGAAATGTATGTGTTCTAGTTCGCTAATCGCCTCTGCCTTACCCTTCAGGGATACGGGCATGAGTTTATGTTATGGTATATATAACAAAATATAAAGAAATATTGAAATTTTCTTAATAATAAAAAGGTGCTTGAAATCCCTTTACGCTGACCCCACATTGGACGGGATAAGAGTGCGTGGAGAACTGGAAAGTATCACAGTCACACGAGCGAAATAATTAGTCAAATATTAAACACAACGATTTCATAAAATGTTTGCTGTAACCAAAGAAGAAACAGTACATAGACGGGACCACAGACGATACTTGTGAATTGTGATCCAAAAAGTTGTTACCTCGAGGTAATAAGTCACTCAGTCGTGTATAAAACATACGCGCGCAAGGTCGTGCCAGCGTAATAATGTTTAGCTAAAATTGTCTTACGTTATTATAACATCATGGTGTAAATTGTAATAAGCGACCTCATATTGTAATAATATGGCGTTACTGGCGTTTGAGTTCAATTTTATTGTATGGAATCTGGCTTGGTAGCCCCTCTATAGTAAGAAATATTAAATATCTTTGGCTATAACGGTGGACGAAAACGTCGTGAGGAAATATGATACCTAATATAAATAAAAGTACGTGAGCATTTCTCCCACGAATTTCAACAGTACCTATGATAAGTCTAGTACGCCGAATTACACCAGCGTAGTAGGTAGACTAAGGGCGACTTGCAGCGCTTTTACTTTAGAATTAAACCTAATCTCCAATTATCCTACAGCTCACTCATAGATCATTTAAAGATAGCTTTAAATCAAGATTTGGGATAAATAAAATAAATAATACATCCAACAGTCACACACCTAGTCCTGACCCCACACTAGGTATAACCTGTATCGTGGGTATCAGAAACTATGAGAGACTTTCGGTCTCACAACACCCAGACTTGAAACAAATATCTGTGGGCCACACAAACATTTGTGTCAATGCGGGAATCGAACCCGCGGCCTCTCGCTTCACAGCCGACTACTCGCCCGCTGCGTCACGGATGCTGTCATAGTAGGCATGTCAAATAGAGATTTATTGCGGAGCTTGGCCATAATAGAGCAAGAGCCCGTGCGTGCCAGACCTTCGGATTTTAATAAAAGCTGTAAATTTTACTATGTGTGTCCCTAGTACAGGTAAGAATGATCCCCACCCATGAAGCTGAGGCAACGGTGGCTTTGGCAGGTAACAGGTAACAAAGGTGTATAAAATTCCATCTCAAATTTGTCATAGAATAAAACTTAATTTTTTTATATTTGATTCATAATGATATCAAAATTCGCGTTGCTCATTGCCAGACAGTTAGTATGGTTGCAACCCTCTGCCGGACACCCTTAAATTATTATAATTTATAATTATACTTACGTTATATTATAAAACCTAAATTTTATATATAATTTTTTGGGGGCCTATTAATCTATGTTTACATAATAGCCGGACAGTTTCAACGGTTCTATCATCTTGCCAGACGCATTCAAAGTGAGCAGTAGTTCGGAGAGCAAGGAGCGTATACAGTAGTGTTGCCAGATCTATTGTGTGAAATATCGGAACACAAGGTTAAAATGATCGGGACATAGGTTTTCAAATCGTGACGTTTCCGGCTGAAGCCTGGGCGCTTCTCGCCTAGGGAAACCCGGAACGTCCTCAAGCGCCGAAAAGGGCCACCGCGGTGTTTTTAATCGGTATTGCCGGTGTAGGGTGTACATAGAGTTAGGGACTCAACCCAGTGTCGCCCGGATATTTTCCATCTCTCCCGGGCATTATGGCGCTGGGTCGTAAGACCGGCGTTAATGTCGCTCTGATATAGTAGAGCATTGAGACAAGCTTGCCCATTACATTGGCCACAAGTTAAAGAGCATTGCAAGCCCGCTTTCCTGCATCCACATCGCGAACCACAACCACTCTTGCAGTTGCAGAAAATTGTATTTAGCAAATCTTCTGGAGCAGGTGGTAAAACTGTCATGATAGGCTCCAGAAAATCGTTTCGTATTGTCCAACCCCATACCTGGGGTTCCAAATCATGCCCTAACCAAGTTTGAACTCGATAATATACACGTTTGAAATACTGATTTCTTAAGTTTACGCGAATGTTATATTTTTTTTTTATAGCAGAGATTGGCAAACGAGCAGATGGGTCACCTGATGGTAAGTGATCTCCACCGCCCATAAACACCCAAGACAAAAAAATTATGGGTGCGTAATGAAGAAGGCGATATTGAAGACGATCAATCCACAGAATGGAATAATAGTGACGAGGAATATGGATGTATTGACGACGACGATGAAAATGATGAAAATGTTTAAAAATTTAATTAAAATAAGTGTATTTCACTGTAACTTTTTTATTTTAAAAAAAATTTTGCCCTTTGATTAATCTATACTAATATTATAAAGCTGAAGAGTTTGTTTGTTTGTTTGTTTGATTGAACGCGCTAATCTCAGGAACTACTGGTTCGATTTGAAAAAATATTTTTGCGTTGGATAGCCCAATTATCGACGGTGGCTATAGGCTATATAACATCACGCTATGACCAATAGGAGCGGAGCAGAAATGAAAAATGTTTAAAACCGGGGAAGTTGATATCACAGAAACTACTGGTTCGAATTGAAAAATTCTTTTTGTGTTGGATAGCATATTTATCGAAGATGGCTATAGGCTATATAACATCACGCTTTGACCAATAGGAGCGGAACAGAAATGAAAAATGTTGAAAAGACTATATTTCAGAAACTACTGGTTCGAATTGAATTTTTTTTTGTGGTGGATAGCCTATTTATCGAGGATGGCTATAGGCTATATAACATCACGCTTTGACCAATAGGAGCGGAGCAGAAGTGAAAAATGTTGCAAAATCGGGAAAATTTATATCTCGGACTGAAACTACTGGTTCGAATTGAAAAATTCTTTTTGTGTTGGATAGCCCAATTATCGAGGGTGGCTATAGGCTATATAACATCACGCTATGCCCATTAGAAGCGGAGCACAAATGAAAAATGCTGCTAGCGGGGAATTTTATATCTCAGAAAGTACAGTAGTACTGGTTTGGCATCTGTCGGACGCCAAGGGGTCTGGATGAAAATCAGCGTCAAGCACCTAGTACTTGACATATGCTGATCTAGATCCTTTTGGCACGGTTGTGGTGGGACATATATTATCATCCACATGTTTGGGTGATCTGATAATTGATATTTAATAATTAGGTACATACATACATAGATATTTGTATAATTAAATATATGTTTCCATGTCTTGTACCTGTACGCCACCACATTTGTGTCAATAAATAATTCTTTCTTTCTTTCTTTCTTTCTTTCAGAAACTACTGGTTCGATTTGAAAAAATATTTTAGTGTTGACCAAGGGGATGAATGGTAGGGTGACTAAGGGGTGACTGACGGAGTGATTGATGGGGTGACTTATGGGATGACTGACGGGGTGACGGACATGAGGAATGACGGGGTGACTGACAGGCTGACTGATGGGGTGGCGGACGGGGTGACTGACGAGGTGAATGACGGGGTTACAGACGGGGTGACAGATGGGGTGACAGATGAGGTGACCGACTGGGTGACAGACGGGGTTATTTGTTATTCAAACTGTAAAAATTTATTCAATGAAATTTCTCGATTAAGAAAAAAATAAACTGCACAATTTGAACTTAATAACAGTGGATGCGCAGTGAATGGCTGCAATAGACCAAGCGCTCTGTCTCACTCGCACTAGTTACTGTATACGCTCCTTGCTCTCCGAACTACTGCTCACTTTGAATGCGTCTGGCAAGATGATAGAACCGTTGAAACTGTCCGGCTATTATGTAAACATAGATTAATAGGCCCCCAAAAAATTATATATAAAATTTAGGTTTTATAATATAACGTAAGTATAATTATAAATTATAATAATTTAAGGGTGTCCGGCAGAGGGTTGCAACCATACTAACTGTCTGGCAATGAGCAACGCGAGTTTTGATATCATTATGAATCAAATATAAAAAAATTAAGTTTTATTCTATGATAAATTTGAGATGGAATTTTATACACCTTTGTTACCTGTTACCTGCCAAAGCCACCGTTGCCTCAGCTTCATGGGTGGGGATCATTCTTACCTGTACTAGGGACACACATAGAAAAATTTACAGCTTTTATTAAAAGCCGAAGGTCTGGCACGCACGGGCTCTTGGACCATAAAGCATAACTTCTTTAATTAGTAGAGAAGGCCCGTGCCCAGCATTGGGAAACTATTATTACTGGGGCAATATTTTTATTTATCACAATTTATTTACTAATAGCCTCACTAGAAACCCTTTCATAATGAGGGTAGAAAGTAGACAATACTCCGACACTCCCCGTATCCTCGGGGAACACGCGCCGCGCCGCGTCCGTTATTATAAACAAACAATTATTATGTTTGTATGCTTTTAATTAACTGTTGACATGGTCTATAAAGGCTCGTCGCTTCCTGGTAGTGGCAGTATGTATAGGGGAGGTCCTGGGTTCGAATCCCAGGTCAGGCAAAACGATTTTGTGCTAATTTAATTTCCACGTGACTGGATTTTCCAATTGACGTCAAGCAGATAGCTGCTAGTAAAAACTAAGCCGAATCATTTCTGCGACAAGCTTGAGAAAGTGTGTTGCATCATACATTATGTACATGGTAACCGTAGGGTTTACTACAATCAACCTGTGTATCTTGTAATAAACCTTAAAACACTGTAAATCACACGTGACATAGTCTGTTAAACGACCTTTATATATGGCGATGGTAAATGTGATTAATGGATAGATTTTTACTTCTTTTGGTGAATGTTTCATGATTTTTGATTTATGGACAGCCTCCATGGCGCAGCCGGCGAGTAGCCGGCTGTGAAACATGAGGTCGCGGGTTCGATTCCAGCACCGAGACGAATGTCTGTGTGGCCCATAGATATTTGTTTCGGGTCTAGGTGTTGTGAGACCGAAAGTCTCTCGTAGTTTCTGATACCCACGGTACAGGTTACACATAGTGTGGGGTCAGGACTATGTGTGACTGTTGGTTGTATTTATATTATTTTTAGATATGCTTTTTGTGGTTAATAATAATTACTCGTTAATCATGTTTTCGTGCATTCTAAATAAAAAGTTGTTACCATTATCGGCTTTTGCTTTGTGTTCCGCAAATACTGGGTTAAGTTTTTAAACACAATGTTTTATTTAGTAAATAATTACTTCAATAAGGGCGACTTGCACCACTATTACTAACCTACAGTTAGCCTTAACCTCAAGGTTAATTGAAATAGAAATATATGAAAGACATATAATTCATTACATGTAATTAATTAAATGTCATCATTTATTATCTGTAATTGCATGTAGTACATTACATGTAATGAATTCCTTCCCCTTCATATATTTCATTTTCAATTTAACTTGAGGTTAGGACTAACTGTAGGTTAGTAATAGTGGTGCAAGTCGCCCTTATCACCTTATCGTTACCCGACGCATAAAAATAAATTTTAAAATACAAATAGTAATACAGCGCCATCTAACGTATGTTAAAACAAATATTTGAATGCTACTCCACCAAACACGGAACAGATTTTGTATTACGCCCTCTAACCAATATACGTAGAACTATTTAATCTTTAAAATAGCTCAAAATATAATCTATCGTTACACCAGTTATTGCAATTTTGGTGCTCCATTTTTGTTTTCCCTCTATTCAAACCTGAGAAATGTTAAAAGCACCACCTAACAAAAAACGTAGAAAATATTTTCAATAATGAGTGCTTCATTGTTGTCGTAGACTCGATTTAACGCCATCTATCGGGCAGTAGCAGAACTATTTTATTTTAAAGTGGATCACAGTAGTAAGTATAGATAGCGCTATAACGAAATGTCACTAAGAAAATAATTAAAATGTATTCTTTTATAATACCAATGAATATTTCTAAACTTGATAATACTTAGTAATATACTAAATTTGATATATTTTGACATACAGAAGATGAAACCGTAATTTATGCGTAAATATATTTGTAATAGACAGCAGTTGTAAATCGCGCAAGCAATATTTTTTTTAGAGTTAGTATATCTACAATATTTATAGAGGTATAAGTGTACTTGCTTCGGCAGTACATATACTAAAATTGGAACGATACAGAGAAGATTAGCATGGCCCCTGCGCAAGGATGACACGCAAAATCGTGAAGCGTTCCACATTTTTTGGGCAGTTCAATTTCTGACTGCTCTTGCAATCTTCAATGTTTATACACTATTTTTGTACTTTAAAAAATGCAAATGTTGAATATGTTTTGCATACGGTAACTAAAAATTATTAAAGAAATGCAAATACGTAAGAGCTTGTTGCGTTTCGTACGGTAAGTGTTTTTCGGAAGGCTAATTAGATAGGAAGCGATTTGGCTGTGCTCTCGGCACTGCCGATGTCTTACGGCCGGTTTCAATAAACGATCTTAGTTTAGAGTGCAGATAGATCTCGATTATGAACCAATTAAATCAAGTAATTTGACGGAGTCATGTTCAAACTGTGTTCTTATTGGCTAATTTTTGTAATCTATCTGCACATTCGAACTGAGATTGCTTATTGAAACCGGCCGTTAGTAATATGAATAACTGTGTAACTTAATTTTAATAAGTAATTTCAATAAAGAATTTTTGTTTTTAATAATTTTTTCACTGATATCATTTCAGTTGTAGCACTTCTAGCTCGCGTAATTTTCATTGTTACTTCAAGGGTACTTGTAGATTAAAATACTTTTCCATTATTTTCTGTAAACTTTTTTTATTACACATTAACTGGACGTGCGACTTCTTGCCCGCAATTTTTGTATTCACAACTTCTAAATTATTTGGAGACGTTTGAAACTCAGAGTTTTATAAGGGTGTAGGATTATTTTTATTCTTGAATTTTGAGTGGGCAAATCTAGCAGATACCAGTAGGGTAACTTTTGATTCAAATGCGACTACAATTTGGTTTCATTTATCGACTTAAAATTACTTCGAAGTAAAAAGTGCACTAATGCTTTAAAAATTACCAAATGACAGGTTCTCGAATCTAATGCGACATTAGCGTACTTTTTAACTGGGTTTCGGTGGAATTTTAAGTGAAAATGAAACCAAATTGAGTGTCAAATGCAAAGACATTCAACAGTATATAGATAGCACAACAGCACAAAACTTGTGATCCAAAAGTTATGACCTAGTGGTCATAAGTCGCACAAATCAAACTGAAATATACGCGCGCCAGGCCGGCCAGGGAAATAATATTGAGAGAATAAACTTATCTTATGTGATTCTTAACCATTCACAAAATATTCTAGGGTGTTAATTGTAATAATCACTGAAATAAAACTATTCTTACGGATTCTATCACGATTAGGTTTTAATTATTATTCCCGACGTTTCGAAGGCTTTGCAGTCTTCGTTGTCACGGGTCAGACAGAAGACTGCAAAGCCTTCGAAACGTCGGGAATAATAATTAAAACCTAATCGTGATAGAATCCGTAAGAATAGTTTTATTTTAATGTATAATATTCACGTAAACTTAAGAAATCAGTATGTAATAATCACCCTCGCATTGTAATAAATAGTTGATGGCGGTATTGAAATTTGAGATCAATTTCTTTACGAAACTTGCTTGATAGCCCCTCTAATAGTTAGTAATATTAAATCTCTTTAGTCAAAAGTAAGGGGGCTGGTCAAGATTACCAAAAGTAGTGGTATACTATGACCAGTGGCCATTATTCCCGTAGTCATATTTACAGGGCTTTACAACTTATCCTGATATTAACCCTGATTTTTTTTTATGTCAGAGACTGGCAAACCAGCAGATGGGTCACCTGATGGTAAGTGATCTCCACCGCCCATAGACACCCAAGACACGACCAAAATCATGGGTGCGATGCTAACCTAAAGAGAGCAAATGGAAGGGGAGGGAAAAAGGGATTGTGAAAGAAAGGGGGGAAATGGGCCACCGGAAATCTCACTCACCGAACGAAACGCGACAGCAAGCTGCCACTTTACGTCGGTTTTCTGTGAGACAGTTGTATCAAACCGGTCGAGCCAGCCCATTCGTGCTGTAGACGTTACTGCCTACAGAGTGGCTTTACCACTCAATAACTCAAACCATTTTTAGTTTAAGTAGAACCTGTCGACTTCGTGGCCTAGTGGCAGTGCATATAGGCTGTGGGCGGTGTTTCTGGGCTCGATTCCCGGGTCGGGTACGAATGTCGCATCGGTCGGAACGGTCGTAATTACAACCGACTGCCTGCCTGACGTCAATATCCGCTGGGGTTTTCAATCCTGGGAAAACCGTGTTAGAAAAACACCTGCCCGACCTGGGAATCGAACCTAAGATCGGACCATAGCCAATTTATATATGCTGCTAGACTATTTTCACTACATTTTTTTCTACAAAATTGCAACATCTTGCGAAAGTGCATGTCAGCCAAAAAGGTTCGCTTCCGCCCTGTCTAGCACTCAAGTATGTACAAATACTACCCGTTCAGACAGAACAAGAGGCGTTAGTGGGATTGTAGCGCATTTCACGTTTAACAGCGTGCTCTTTATGTCTAAGCACGTCCCTATGACTCTGTCTCACGTCTAGATACCGCGTGCTTTCGCTGTGTGGTTGAGATTGGATTGGTAGAGCTATTAAAATAAAACTATTTTACTGATTCTATCACGATTTGGTTTTAATTTTTATGCCCGACGTTTCGAAAGCTTTGCAGCCTACGTGGTCACGGGTCGGACTCCGTAAAAATAGTTTTATTTCAATAAGATTCGCGTAGACCTAAGAAATCATTATTGTTAGAGCGAGTTTTGTACACATAATATGTTATGCGTGCAATATGGCACGAGCCCATAGCAACTTTAACTACAGCTAAAGAGTTACAAACAATTACCAGAAGACTGGTGAAATCAATAGATTGTTGCTTAAATATTTACAGCTTCCGTGGCGCAGTAGGCG
Source organism: Clanis bilineata (assembly GCA_036417725.1). NCBI lineage: Eukaryota > Metazoa > Arthropoda > Insecta > Lepidoptera > Sphingidae > Clanis > Clanis bilineata. The sequence goes on from CM071159.1 coordinate 1,205,443, forward strand.
AGTAGCCGGCTGTGAAGCGAGAGGCCACAGATTTGATTCCCGCGTTGAGACAAATGTTTGTGTGGCCCACAGATATTTGTTTCAAGTCTGGGTGTTGTGCGACCGAAAGTCTCTCATAGTCTTCGACACCCACGGTAAAGGTGGTGGTAAAAAGTGTGGGGTCAAGACTAGGTGTGTGACTGTTGGGTGTATTTATTATTATTAATTATTCTCTCTTTGTTTCTGCCTGGCGTTATTCCCGCCAAGTGCCAGGGTCCGCCTTCCCACTTAAACGCTTCTTGGTATTGAGCAAAGACCATTGGCTCTCATTAAATTATAGTGTTGCTTAAATTATATCGTTGACTGCCTCGGTGGAGTAGTGGTATTGCGTGCGTGGTACTATCGTCTTGAGATCTCGGATTCGAACATCGGTCGGGCAAAGTGATGTTTGGATTTTTCAGAATCAGCCGGCGACTAAATTTGTGCCCGATATAGCTCGCCCCCTGTCACATCTGGGACGGAACTAAACTCGGCGAAATGTGAGTGTTCTAGTTCGCTAGTGCGCCACTGCCTACCCCTTCGGGGATACAGGCGTGAGCTTATGTTATGTTAAATTATAATATCGCTTACATTCAGCTCTGGCCTTGCCGCGACTGTCCATCTAGACAGGTATATTTAAAGAAGTCTACATAATGCAGGAGCTTTACGGACGCCTTTCATGAAAGGGTAGATTAGATACACTTTAGATGGATAATTAGGGTGCCAGACAGTGAGGATGAATGTGGATGTACAGTTTTACATATTAATGGATACAGTTTTAGGGTTCGGTGACTAAAAATTGATGCAGGATGGATGATGGATGTCGCTGGATGTAGGCAGGTCCAACAGGTCGATCTGGAAATCTTTGGGGGAGGCCTATGTTCAGCAGTGGACGTTCTATGGCTGATGATGATGATGATGATGATGACTAAAAATGATTGAGCCCGTCTACTAAGGCGCGTCCCCTGCACAAAAAAAATCAACAAAATCTACACAAAACATGGTTTCGCTACACATTTTTGTCTATGGATTATTGCCCCGAGCAGGAGACGGTAGAAAACATTGTTTTGTGTAAATATCTTGTTTCGGGATAAACACGGGCAGGAGCCGCGGTTTTACTTTTACGGCTCTATTTTAATATTTTTGATTGGTAGAGCCATGCCACGAGTGAGATATCCGGTGGCCCATATCCCCCTTCCTTTCCCAATCCCTTTTTCCCTTCCCTTCCATTTCCTCCTTTTAGGTTGGGAACGCACCCATGATTATTTTTGTGTCTTGGGTGTCTATAGGTGGTGGAGATCACTTACCATCAGGTGACCCATCTGCTCGTTTGCCGGTCTGCTATAAAAAAATAAAAAATAAATTGTAACCAATCAAATAAAAAATATGCATATTTTTAATTGTTTTAAAAAAATATATGGAACCCTCGATAAGCAAATTCAATTTGGACGACAGAAATTGTTTCTTCATAGTACTCTTGTAGTTTTTAATGATATATACACGTAATAATATTATGCAATTCATCATCATCATCATCATCAGCCATAGGACGTCAACTGCAGAATATAGGCCTCCCCCAAAGATTTCCAGATCGACCTGTTGGAAGCGGTCTTTATCTAGCAACTTCCTGCAACCTTATGCAATTACTACACGTCTATCCAAAATGACACTAATATGCGATACTGATAACTCACAATTCACTAAAACCAAAGAGATTTAATATTACTAACTATAGAGGGGCCATCAAGCAAGTTTCCATACAAAAAAATTGATCTCAAACTTCAATACCACCATCAACCACTTATTACAATGCGAGGGCGATTATTACAATTTACACCCTAGAATGTTTTGTGAATGGTTAAGAATCACGTAAGATAAGTTTATTCTCTCAATATTATTTCGCTGGCCGGCCTGGCGCGCGTATATCTATCTATATATATAAAAATGAAACCCGTTTTCCGTTGTCACGCCATTACGCGTGAACGGCTGGACCGATTTCGCTAATTCTTTTTTTAGAATACTCATCGAAGTACGAGGATGGTTCTTACGGAGAGAAAAAAATGAAAAATTGTCTGAAAAAGTCAAAAACAACACTTTTCTGTACTCCCATACAATCGATTCGTAATAATACTTAAAAGTCAATTTGAACTTTAATACCATACCATAAAGTTCAAGTATTAGTGGAGAGGTTCCGGGAAGGCAAAACAATTGAGTGTCGTTAGTATCTACTGGCTCGATTTGAAAAATTCTTTTTGTGTTGGATAGCCCAATTATCGACGGTGGCTATAGGCTATATAACATCACGCTATGACCAATAGGAGCGGAGCAGAAATGAAAAATGTTTTAAAGCGGGGAAGTTGATATCTCGAGAACTACTGGTTCGATGTGAAAAATTATTTTAGTGTTGACCGACGGGTTGAATGATGGGGTGACTAAGGGATACCTGACGGGGTGACTGATGGGGTGACTGACGGGGTGACAGACGGGTTACAGACGGGGTGACAGACGGGTGACATGCGGGGTGACAGACGGGTGACAGCCGGGGTGACATGGGTGACAGGCTGGGTGACAGATGGGGTGACAGGCGGGGTGACAGGCGGGGTGACCGACGGGGTGACAGACGGGTGACAGGCGGGGTGACAGACGGGTAATAGACGGGTTGACAGACGGGGTGACAGACGGGTGACAGACGGGGTGACAGACGGGGTGACAGGCGGGGTGACAGATGGGTGACAGGCGGGGTGACAGACGGGGTGACAGACGGGGTGACATACAGGGTGACAGACGGGGTGACAGGCAGGGTGACAAACAGGGTGACTGATGGGGTGACAGACGGGTGTCAGGCGGGGTGACAGGCAGGGTGACAGACAGGGTGACAGGCAGGGTGACAGACAGGGTGAGTGATGGGGTGTCAGCCGATGTGACAGACGGATTACAGACGGGGTGACAGACGGAAAGACAGACGCGGTGACAGACGGGGTGACAGACGGGGTTACAGACGGGGTGACAGACGGGGTGACAGACAGGGTGACTGATGGGGTGACTGACGGGGTGATAGACGGGTTACAGACGGGGTGACAAACGGGGTGACAAACGGGGTGACAGACAGGGTGACAGACGGGGTGACAGATGTGGTGACAGGCAGGGTGACTGATGGGGTGACTGACGGGGTGACAGACGGGTTACAGACGGGGTGACAGACGGGTGACAGGCTGGGTGACAGGCGGGGTGACAGACGGGGTGATTGACGGAACCGCACCGAAGTCACGTACTATCTCTCGAAGTTTAGCAAAACATATCATTACCTTTTTAGAATTATTGTGCTATAGGTGCCTACGACTCACTCTTTCAACCCTCTCTCTCATACGCAGACGAAGTTGCGCGGGTCAGCTAGTTTCAAATAAACTGAACGACTTATGACCACTAAAGTCATAACTTTTGGATCACAAGTTTTGTGCTGTTGTCCCGTCTATATATTGTTGAATGTCTTTGATTAAAACAGACTTCTTGAACAGGAAGGTTGCACGATATAGTGTCGGTATTACATTGAAATAAAAAATTCCTACGAATGTAATATCCGAGACAATGCAATCAGCGGACGTTCGATATTTTCCTAGTTGAAAATCTATTTCCACCCTAGAAAGAGCAAACGTTTGCATTTTAGTGCCATCTCCCCACCCCGGGAATTGGAATTGAACCTCTTATATTTTCATTGTTAACTATTTCAATCAGTAATTGAATGTTATATTGAGACTAGCTGACCCACGCAACTTCGTCTGCGTAGGAGAGAGAGGGTTGGAAGAATGAGTTGTAGGCACCTATAATCCAATAATTCTAAAGGAGGTAATGAGATGATCTACTTTGGTCCGTTTTCGTCAGTCTCCCGTCAGTCACCCAGTCAGTACCGTCGTCAGTTACCCCGTCCATCACCCCGTCAGTTACCCCGTCAGTCACCCCGTCCATCACCCCGTCGGTCACCCCGACAGTCACCCTGTCGGTCAACCCGTCGGTCACCCCATCTATCTGCTCGATTGTCACCCCGTCTGTCACCCGTCTGTCACCCGTCTGTCACCCAGTCTGTCACCCGTGTGTCATCCGTCTGTCACCCTGTATGTCACCCATCTGTCACCCAGTCTGTCACCTGTCTGTCACCCAGTCGGTTACCCCATCTGTCTGCTCGATTGTCACCCCGTCTGTGAAATCTCTAATATCTGGAAAATCATTTTTCACGCACCGGCGCCATCTACTTCAAATATTGGTTTGTAGTACATGCTATGTATCAGAGATGGCGCTGTATGTGAAAAAAGATATTCCCGCTTTTCTGTTGAAATTTTTCCTGAATTTTCTTTGCTATAAACCTCACGGAGCCCGAGACCTTTCCAACGAATGCAAAACCGTGGAAATCGGTTCGTGCGTTCTGGAGTTATAGCGTCAGGAAGGAAAACCCGACTTATTTTTATATAGTAGATTTGATATTTTTAGAATACTTTTTATCGCCTCGCCCTGCGGCTGTAATTTGTCTACAATGATGAGGTCCTGGATTCAAATCTTGATGATGGCGATAAGTATTTCCCCAGAAATGCTCAAATCATTATACGCTAAATTTACCTCCTTGGTCTAGTGGCATTATATATGGGCTGTGGACCGGGAGGTCGTGGATTCGATTCCCAGGTCGGGCAAAGCGAATTTTCGTCGGGCCGACGTCAGGCAGGCAGCCGGTCGTAAAAACTAAGCCAAATTTCTGCAACATGCTTGAAAAAGTGTATTGCGCCGACCCCACATTAAGGTGGGATAAGGGCAGGTAGAAAGAAAGAAAGGGGCCGCAGCTAGTACCTACTGGGCATAAGGCAGCCCACATTGCAAATCCGCTAATGCATCAATCTCATATCGATTTTAAATAAATTCGTCAATACTAAACTTTCTCCTGATAAAACATTTTAATCTACCGTATTTTGAACCCCTCAGCTAACGAAGCTCATTCCGAATCAAAGAAACGTATGAGCCAATTGAATAGACAAAAAGGTTTAATTAAAAAAGGCAAATCAAATGTAACAACATTCATTTGTATCGGAAACGAATACCAGTTTATTTTACGAAAAGGGATTGCGTTGAGGATTAAAAACAGTACCTACCTATGTTGTATTGAAAACATAGATATAAATAACATAAGCTCACGCCTGTACCCCCGAAGGGTAGGCAGAGCCGCCCTAGCGAACTACAACACCAACACTTCGCCGAGCCTAGTTCCGTCTCAAATGTGATAGGGGGCGAGCCTATCGCCATATCGGGCACATATACCAGACTTCGGGTTGATATGGAAAAATCCAATATCACTTTGCCCGACCCGGGTATCGAACCCGGGACCTCAGGACGGTAGACGTACCGAAATACAACCACCCCACCGAGGCAGTCATATACCTCTGGATATAAATGTAGATACAAACACTAAATATAAATTTCTTGTTTATTCCCAGAGGGTGTTAATCAGCTGCCAGCCAAAAACGAATCAAAATACTTTCTGCAATCCTTGAAAAAGAGTGTTACGCTGACCCCACTTTCGAATGGGATAAAGGGAAATGAAAAACTGCTTTCTATTCTATTCACTTACATTTTATAGACAAGCATACAAAAGACCAAAGGAAAGTAATAAAAAGCTAACAGTTCAAAATATTACAAAGGAACGATTTTGCGCGTATCGTCTATAACTCTATAGTTCGAGAGCCATTCAATTGCCATTTCTATAAAACTTTCATAGATAGAGATCTGAAGTACTCTTGTACTGCTTTCTTCTGTTTACGAGCTCTTGAACAATTATTGAGCAATTGAGCTAGAAGTGTTACAAATCTATAGTTACTACATGTCGAGAAGTAAACCTTTGAACCTAGAAAGTTATTTTGTCAGTGTAGGTTTTAATTATGACGTATATTAAGGGTTGTGGTCCAAGAGCTCGCGAACGCCAGACCTACATCATATTATAATGGCTTATAATAATTGTTCTTTTCAAATATTATAATTATCATTTTTATATATTGTCCCTTGAAGAAGAAAAGCGTTTTATAAGAAAACAACTTTTTATCTCCGACTTCACAGGAACATTGCTGTAAGCAGAAGTTATTTGAAGTATTTACTAAGAAAATAAGAAAATTATTCGCCATTCGATTACAATAATAACCTTTCAACCTGTCCCTATTCCACTCCAATGAACATTCTAAAGGCGCAACACACATAATAAAAAAATAATAATAAGCTACATTTATTCACGACTCACGGATGCGTCAGCAAATAAGGGTCGTTATACATCGTCTGGTCTAAAGGTTTCCACCACCGAAGCCATAAAACAGTAGGTACGTCTGCACCCCTAGGAACTAACCACCGTATCTATTTGTTACTAGAAGTACTAATAAAACCGGAATGTGTAGCCATCAAAAAGTTTCCGTTGTTAAGCTGAGATCTAAAGAATTAACTTCAACTAAGTCTGAGTCAACGAAACGAACTCAATGAGGATTTGGAATTTTTAAATCGAACTTCAACTTAGTCCAAGCCATTTTTTACAAGATAAACAGACTGACAGACAGACTAAGCAAAGATTTTTTTGTAAAAAATGTCTCGGACTAAGTCAAAGTTCGATTTAAAAATTCCAAATCCTCACTGAGTTTTTTTTTATAGCAGAGATTGGCAAACGAGCAGATGGGTCACCTGATGGTAAGTGATCTCCACCGCCCATATACACAAAAATAATTATGGGTGCGTTGCCAACCTAAAAGGAGGGAAGAGGATTGGGAAAATGGACCATCGGAAATCTCACTCACCGTCGTTTTTTTTACGTCGTTTCTTTGACTCAGACATAGTCGAAATTCGCTCATGCGATGATGCGATGCACAGATGTGATCGAGGGCGAGCTCATTATCGGGCAAATTCCGAAGCAATCAGAACAATATTGTTAAATAGAATATGATATTTTAGGCTTTCACCTATTCAAAAATTTATTATAACCTTAGAAAACGAGTTAATGAAAGTCCCCTCCGCCCACTAAATTGGAGGGTTTTATAAAGTTTTGAAAATTTAACAAGCGAGTACTTTTGGCAGATAGCCTAATACACTGGGTACATATTAGCTACATTTCCCGCTGAAGTGGGGTATTTTACGTGACCATGCCGAGGACAGGGTTGCTGTGGAGACGAAATTTATTTTTTTCTTTCTAACTGCCCTTATCCCACCTTAATGTGGGGTCGGTGCAACACACCTTTCAAGCATCTTGCAGAAAGGATTTGGCTATGTTTTTACGACCGGCTGCGTGCCTATCAACCCCTCTGTGGGATCCAGTCCCAGGCAAATTAAATTAGAACATTCGCTTTGCCCGACCTCGGAATCAAATCCAGGACCTTCCGGTTCACAGCCCATATATGCTGCTACTGGTCCAAGGAGGCGACGAAATTTAAATAAAATAAAATAATACACCCAACACAAAACGTCACACACATAGTCCTGACTACTGACCCCACACTTAAACTTTATTAACTACGAAGTATTGTAGCAAATATGTTTTCTATTTTATTTGGAAATAAGTGAAATCAGCAATAACTAAATGTAGTGACGGCAAAAAGTAAATCCAAAAGTTCAAATTTAAGCCCAAAGTCACACATCTACACACATAACAATGAATTATAATAATCGGACTTAACAAAGAAGAAACATCGTCAGCAAACCTGCGTCCAGCACACATAAGAAGAAAGATCAAAAGACCCAAACAAGTAAACTACCTTTTTTTCTATTCTCTTGAAGGCAGGGCCGTCTTAAGACATGCAGGCCATGCAAATATGAATTGGGAGGCCCCTAAATGTATGGGCCCACGTCCCCCCTCGATGTAAGCAAACCTACTAGCTTGCCTGGCGATGGCGACCTTTTTTTTAACTAACTTACTTCATATAGAGGTATATTCCTTGATGTAAGAGAAGTAACTACTTAATTGAAATAAAACTATTTTTACGGATTCTATCACGATTTGGTTTTAATTTTTATGCCGACGTTTCGAAAGCTTTACAGCCTTCATGGTCACGGGTCGGACGGGTCTGAAAAATAGTTTAATTTCAATGAATAACATTCGCGTAAACCTAAGAAATCATTAAGTAACTACTTATCTTTTTAACTATTAGCCTTTGGAGAGGCCCTAAGGTCAGGGGGGGCACGGGCCCCGTGTGCCGTTATGGTAAAGGCAGTACTTCTTGAAGGCAGACGAGCAAACGGCCCACCTGATGGTAAGTGGTTACCGCAACCCGTTGACATCGTCAATGCCAGATACTCAACCAAGCCGCTGCCTACCGTGAAGAATACTTTTAAGCCTCGTTTGAAGTAAGATATGTTATTTCTTCTACCTGCCCTTATCCCACGCCACTGGACGGCGCAACACTCTTTATCAATGTCACATAAAGGATTCGGCTTAATTTTTTCCGACTGACTGGCTAACGTCAACATCTCTGAGGGAAATAATTTAAAATAACAAAAACAGCACACTCCACTGCCATCGCTGTTCCATACGTAAACTCTAAATACGGGGAAAATTGTCTACTTCGGGGCTTACGAGACCGATACTTTATGAGGTCTCACAGCAGTCCAACGTCCATGCTTCAAATACAGAGTATTAAACTAGGTTTTATTAATGAGCTAGCATGTCTAGACACGGTCCAGAGCATCGCAGGTGTGAATTAAATTCTGCAACCAAAATAAGTCAATTTGAACCATGGTTCTATAGGAATAGAGTGCAATATCGAAACATTGGTTTTAATTGTGGTAATTTTAGAGATCGTTCTGATAGGTTCTAGTTAAAAATGGCGCTATTTTGCGGAGGAAGGTTTAGTTATCATAGAATTATATCTGATGGGAATTTAAAATGGTTTTAAAAGAGTGGAAAACGTACTATGAATTAAATGACTGTCACTAAGAATAACTTTTAATTTTGCACCTGGATTTGTTGAAAAATAATTTATTCTCGTATTGTAGAAGTCGTACTAAGGAAGGATATTTCGAACTTCAACCCCTGAAAGAGGTAAATTGGATGGCAGGATTGAAATTGTATTTTTTTATTGCATTCGCCTCCTTGGTCTAGTGCCAGCATAAATGGGCTCTGGGAGTGCTTGGATTCGATTCCCAGGGCGGCCAAAGTGATTCTTCTAATTTGATTTGCCTGGGACTGGATCCCCCAGACTTCGGGCAGCCGGTCGTAAGATCTAACCTAATCATTTTCTGCAACGTGCTTGAAAAAGTGTGTTGCGCCGACTCCACATTAAGGTGGGATAAGGGCAGGTATAACGAAAGAAAGATTGCAATGAAATGGCGAGACGAGCGAGCCCCTCGCCTAATGATAAACGATACAGCTACTCGTGAACAATAAGCAACACCACCGGCACTTTGACTAACAACACACTAAGTGGCTGCACTGCGCTCATCATCATAAGACACTAATTGATCTGATGTTAAGTCTCATAATACCGAGTAATTACACTGGCTACAATGTCCAAGCACTGCATGTACAGTGCTGGGTCTATTCTATAAAACGTTATCGGATGAACAATATCGGACCAATACTCTACCGCACAGACTAATATAGATGCGAGGATCAAATAAATGTCAACACCGAAGAGGGGCTGTCAAACGGTTTACAGCATAGCATTCTCCGAAACGAACCTTATAGCACTGATATCGGTCGGAGACGTGAGGCACATAGAATAGCAAAACGTCCGAAACGAAGTCCGCAACTGCGGATTTCATTTTACAAACTAGGCCCCCTGCTTAGCGGCATAAGTAGGTATTAGACGGTGGATTCTGCTTCCTACGGAAGTCTCGATTATGAAAGTACCATCAGTTAAGTGCATATGTAGTAGCTCCAAATGGCAAGTACCAAACAAAAGTACCCATTACCCAATTATGTATCGGAATCTCGCATATGACATCCTGCCAGAAAATTCATGGTGAAACAATGAAATTCGAGGAACATCTCAGTTAAAGACTCAGGCGGGTCCGGGTGCAGAAACCAGTAGGCCAACCATCAGTTATTTTTACATTACTCGCTAGCGACTACGTTAAATATTTGTATGAAAACACCCGAACGCCTCTAGCGGTTACGCGGAGAACTGACGTTTTTCATAGAAATTATGGGCCTTACTTAAAACAGCATTTTTAGCTGAGTAAATGGTTAAGAATAGCCTGTCACTTTTTTCCTTGCGTTACATTGTTTAAAAATGAAAGGGACAACCTATGGTATAAAGATGAGCAGCGCTTAAATATTTTTATAAGTAAGGGGTTATTTTACGTACCCGCTAGCGTGAAATGTCAAAAAAACTAATCAATTATCTAAGGATGTATAGAACTCGCAAAGTTTTCATTTGTGAAGAGCTGTGACACGCCCAGACCGGCGCAGCGTGATGTTCGTACCACGTTCCACCAGTAAAGCCCGTTTTATTAATGCGATACAGCAGAATCATCAACGCGAAGTGGTTTGAACAACGCTTTAAAACGTTTGATTGCGACGTGACGGTTTTTATATCGTCTGAACTGGATAGGGCTCAGGAAGGAAGGGCGTGTACCACCAACCATTAGAGAGGGAACTCTTTTTACCATGACAAGCATTGATATTATGTAATCCGTAAACATAAGTTGATTTGTATCCTCATTCTATGTTATATTGATTTATTATCATAAGAGTTATTTGTTATCTTATGTCATAAATAAATAATTAATTTCATTTCTTTTTATAACAACAATAAGCTAGACGGTTAAGTTCCTAATTCAGTGAGAATTCCATATTGTATTAACTGCACTGCTTCTATGTACTTACTTTGTCGTACCTGAAAAAAGAAGAGTATTTGAGATTAACGCTTATGGCAAATTACCAGGTACCTTAAAAATATTATTGTAGAACTCCACACATTATTTGTGTAATTTTGCTTATGTGTAACTTCTCAACTATCTTTCTTTAACATATTCTTATCTTATTTGATGTATGCAAATACCAAATTATTAATTAAACTTTATATGAGGGGAAAGCCCCCCATTAAGTGATGCCACACGCATTCCCTACAACTATACTTATAGGTTATGCAGACACGTGACAACGTAAGTGTTTATAACATAACATAAGCTCACGCCTGTGTCTCCGATAGGCAGAGGTGCACTATCCAACTAGTACACCCACATTTCGCCGAGCTTAGTTCCGTCCCAGATGTGATAGGGGGCGGACCTATCGCTATATCGGGCACAAATTCCAGACTCCGGGCTGATACGGAAAAATCCAATATTACCTTACCCGACCCGGGATCGAACCCGAGACCTCAGGACAGTAGTCGTACCGAAATGCAACTACGCCACCGAGGCAGTCATGTATTTATATTATAAAGATAAAATATATCCCCAAAAACTTTAACTAGAGTCCATCCCTGAGCGAAGTAATCCATTTAAGTGTTCCGTTTGATGTTATAAAAATAAGGTTTCTTTAATTTTGCATGAGCACCGACTATCAAATCAAGTGTAAATAACAAGAATATTTTAGGTAATACAAGATTATTGTAATTTTGTAAAAAAAATTTATTACTATTATTGCAGTGATTTAAAATAACCCTCATTCATACCAATATCACTACAATTTCCATAAAAGGGGCACCCTATGGGGGACCCCTAAAATAAAAATTAAATTAATGTAACTTTTATTATATTAATCCATTACTTCGCGTTTTAAGGCTCCTTTAAGTTTAAAAAAATGATTTCTTGAATTCTGCTGAAATGTACTTTACCCAAAAAATAGCCCTTTAATATTTGATAATACAAATAAATACATTAAAAAATATAACTACTATAAAGATTTTCAAATCTATAGTACAATTAAAATGTCTAAAGTGAAAAAAATCACGGCTTAAACTAAACTTTTAATTAAAAAAGTAATTAATTACGTTGAAACAATTCCTTCGCGGATTTAGATTAATTTATTAAGAAAGGTGGACGAAATACTCCAACAAATTAGTGAGATGAATGTACCTACCCCTTATCCAAACTTTATTTTATTAGCTGACTTACGGCCGGTTTCAATAGACGATCTCAGTTTAGAGTGCAGATAGATCGCGATTATGAACCAATCAAATCAATTCATTTGACGGCGTCATGTTCAAATTGTGTTCTTATTGGCTAATTTTTGTAATCTATCTGCACATTCGAACTGAGATTGTTTATTGAAACCGGCCGTTAGAAAACGAGTACCAATGACGGAAATAAGTATTTGAATTTACATGCTATAAACAATATTGTGTCTAATTCTAAAAAAATATAATAAAGAAACTTAAAAAAAAACGACGTAAATTGGCAGCTTGCTGTCGCGTTCCGTTCGGTGAGTGATATTTCCGGTGGCCCATTCCCCCCCTTCCTTTCACAATCCCTTTCCCCTCTTATAATAATAATTACTGGTACCTACACACTCTTATAATATTTACATTTATCACTCACATATCATATTTTAATCATATTTTAATAAGCATATATGACTGTGTATTTATTTAATGTGGCTATGTATTTATTTAATGTTTGATAATAATTGTCTTTGTTGGGATCCGTGAGGCATTCTTTTGGCCCTGGCAGAATACCAGTGTCAGGTAGATACCTACTTCTACTTGGCGAATACTGAGCCTGTGGCCTTTTTAGTCATGTCTCGGGCACGGATGGTTTAAGATATGAGCACGTTCATGTTTTTTTTTGTGTGCTCTTTTTTTTTTACTTTATAACTGACAAATTTGTTACCTCTTAGTGTTACATATTTTGTCTTTTTTTTTGTTCTCCCACTTATTGTTGCCTAAGACATTGGCTGAATAAAGTTTATTTCTTTCTTTCTTTCTTTCTTCTCTTCCATTCCCTCCTTTTAGGTTGGCAACGCACCCATGATTCTTTTGTGTCTTGGGTGTCTATGGGCGGTGGAGATCACTTACCATCAGGTGCTTACATCTGTTCGTTTGCCAGTCTCTCCTATTAAAAAAAAATATAATATCAAGAGTCAGCCCCCAGGACATTTATACAGAATAAAATGTAAAAAAATATTCCTAAAAGCACAATATATTTTGTAAAAATATTTGTGAATTGTGACCCGTATCCAAACTGCGGCTTGTCCCAGAAGCTTCAGGCTACCCTCAACATTAATCAAAAATATTTTATACACATGAGACATGATGTCTGAATGTTTACAATTTATGGCCTCTGCTTACGACCTAATTGGAAAATAAAAACCTTGCCTCGGTGGCGTGGTGGTATTTCGGTACGACTACGGTTCTGAGGTCTCGGGTTCGATCCCCGGGTCGGGCAAAGTGATATTGGATTTTTCCATATCAGCCCGGAGTCTGGAATTTGTGCCCAATATGGCGATAGGCTCGCCCTATCACATCTGGGACGGAACTAAGCTCGGCGAAATGTGGGTTTTCTAGTTCGCTAGTGCGCCTCTGCCTACCCTTTCGGGGATACAGGTGTGAGCTTATGTTAATGGAAAATAAAAAACTGTAAACACGGACGTAAAAAAAAGATGGACGGAGCGTTAGGAACATTAAAAGTGAAGCAGGGATTTCGGTTCATTCGATCAATCCGTCGTTACGTGTCGATAGATTGCGTACATATATTCTAGATTGCATTAATGTTTGGAGTGAGCAGCTGCCTGATCCGAGCGCTGAAGTCTCTTTACGAGAACTCCAGTGCTTGTGTTAGGATTAATGGGGCGTACACAGACTGGTTTTCCATCGATAAGGGTGTAAGACAGGGATGTGTAGCGTCTCCATGGTTGTTCAACCTTTTCATGGACGGCTGTCTACAAGATATAAAAGAGAGTGATGGGTTAAGAATGAATGAGTTGTCACTCAAATGTCTTCTTTACGCTGATGACCAAGTTCTTCTTGCATCATCGGCGGAAGAATTACAGACAATGGTGACAATTATGGATGATGCGTTTAAAAGAAAGGGAATGAAAATTAATGTAAGTAAGACGAAAGTTATGGTTTTTGAAAGAAATGAAGGAATGACAGAGTGTAAAATTATGATAGGTAATGAGAGAGTAGAACAAATGAAAGAGTTTGTATATTTGGGTAGTATGTTTACAAGTGATGGCAAGCATGATAGCGACATTGAAAGACGAGTATGTGCAGGTAATCGAGTGAACGGCGCACTGAACACCTTTATGAGCAGCCGAAAGGTCTCTAAAAAGGCACGATTGGCTGTTCATAAGGGAGTGTTAATGCCGACACTAATGTATGGCAGTGAAAGTTGGGTATGGCAGAAGAGGCACGAAAGTAAGGTCAGAGCGGTTGAAATGAGAGCGTTAAGGAGCATGTGTGGCGTGACATTGCGTGACAGAGTGAGGAATAATGTGGTGATGGAACTTTGTGGAGTGAAAGAAGCTGTAGTGACAAGAATAGAGAAAGGGATGTTGAGATGGTTCGGACATATTGAGAGGATGGATGATAGGAGATTGACGAAAGAGATACACAAGACGAGTGTGGAAGGAAAAGTCGGTAAAGGTCGACCGCATCGCACATATTTTAGCCAAGTTGATAATATACTAACTAAGGGAAAGATAAAAAGTACCCTTAACCGACGCGAATGTATGAAGAGATTGATGAAAGTAGATGAAGCGAAAGTAGTGTGTCAGAATCGGGCGAAGTGGAAATCCATAGTCTCTGCCTACCCCTATGGGATACAGGCGTGATATTATGTATGTATGTATGTTATGCATTAAACATAATTTAACAAATACTTAAAGAGAAATTCCATACAAAAATCCCACGCACTCCATACATTTCCTTATGCAAGTACTTGTGACATTGTCATGTGTCAAGGTCGTAGCATACGTTACGGGAGGATAATCTAAGGTTACGGGATATCTTCAAAAAAATATGGCTTATAACAAGAACCAAAAAGAGTCCATGACTTGTCAAAAATACACTAAATACTCACTACAAAATAAAACAAAAGTGGAAATAATAAGTCACTAATAAGTTGTCACTATTAATATTATCACAGAAAGGTGTAATTATTTTAATTTAAAATTATTTTAATTAAACACATTTGCAACGGACTTTAAAGATTATTGACTTTAAAGATAAAATACGAGCAGAATAATGAAAGATAAACTAACCTCCTTATTCATAATAACTTAGTAGAGCGTGTAATAGTAATAAGTGCTTTACCGCAATAGTACGTTTTATAAAAAGTGTATTCATAATAGTTGGATAATAAAACAAAAATGGAAATAATAAGTCACTAATAAATCGGGCACTATTATTGTTCTTACATAAAGGTGTAATTATTTTGATGCATTTTATTTTAAATAAATATTCTAATTAAATAGTGTCGTGTCCTTGGTCTGGTGGCAGTATATATGGGCTGTGGACCGGGAGGTCGTGGGTTCGATTCCTAGAACGGGCAAGGCCAGTTTTATAATTTAATTTTCCCGGGACTGGATCTCCCAGAGGGGGTTGACGTCAGGCAGGCAGCCGGTCGTAAAAACATTGCAAAATCCTTTCTGCAAGATGCTTGAAAGGTGTGTGGCCCTGACCCCACATTAAGGTTGGATAAGGGCAAATAGCCGGCTGTGAAACGAGAGGCCGCGGGTTCGATTCGCGCATTGAGACAAATACACTCGGGAGCAAAAAAATCGACTCAACATTTTAACCGTCATTTTTACGTCTCTGACTTAGATTAATAAAGTCATAGATAATCAACAAATCTCTCTCCTGGCCTTCTATACACTCTTCCTCTTCTGTCGCTGCCGTGTAGACAGCCTCTGCTTTCGTCAGAGAACAATACGGAGCGCCATTGATTGTATGTCCAATCAACGTGTTCTCTAGCGAAACGAAGACGAGCTGCACGGTGGGCTGGGGTTAATTTGGGGCCTCTCACAGGTCGTTTTGGAGTAAGGTTAGCTGCCTTGAGTCGTCTTCTCACTGTCCACCTACTGACAGACACATCCCGCGTTTCTCTGAGTTGTTGTTGAACTTGAACGCCAGTGAGAGCCCGATTTCTGAATGAAGTGCGGACAATGAATCGGTCATCTCTCTCTGACGTAGACCGCTGTTTGCCAGAACCTGTTCTCCTATTGAAGCTTCTGGTATCCTGGTATCTTCGGTATACCCCTGAAACGGCAGACTGACTCATGTGCAGGGATCGAGCAACTTCACGTTGTGTCTTGCCTTCCTCTAACAAGGCAACCACTTGAGCCGCCATTACACTTGTTGTGGCCATTTCCAGGTAATATTCTTTATTCGTAATTAAACAGATGTGTACCGGGTGACGTTTAAAGGTCAACTGATAGGGATTAGGTAGACAGCTCGTCTTTTATGGGACTAATAAACACACAATGAGTATGGGACTTACGAGTGTAATATCTTGTGTTGACCAATCACATCAGCCCATTGAGTAATTGAATAATGAGACTACCATATTTAAATTATGATTTTGCAGGTGAGGCTTAGAACTTTAAGGTTCTAAAAGAAAATATTGATTTTAAGTTATAGTTTTTGTGTTGCAGACATTTTAGTGCAAGTGTCCGGTCTAAGTCGATTTTTTTGCTCCCGTGTGTATTTGTGTGGCCCACAGATGTTTGTTTCAATTCTGGGTGTTGTGAGACCGTGCGTCTCATAGTCTCTGTCACCTACGATACAAGTTATACCTAGTGTGGGGTCAGGACTAGGTGTGTGACTGGTGGGTGTATTTATTTATAAAAAAATAAAAAAAAATATATTTGCATTTTATTGAGTGTGTTGATACATATGTATTAATAAATAAAATAAAGTATTCCGCGCTATGTGTGCGCTGGTGCTTTATGTTAAACGCGTTGTATGAATGCAATTTCCTTTGTCATACAGTCATACTCTACTACGCTCTAATATTCATAATTAAATATTGCGGATTTTAAAGATTATTGGGATAAGTCAGAATTTACTTAGCAGTAAAGTAGCAATTCGCTGTTGCGTTTGGTTCAATGAATGAGATTTCCTGTGGCCCAAATTTTCCTTGTCCTACCAAACTCTTATTCCAATTCCTATGATTCTTGTGGTATCATGGATGTCTATGGGCAGTGGAAATCACTGATCATCAGGTGACTCACTTGTTTGTTTACCAGTCTTTACAACACGAGCAGAATAATGAAAGATAGACCAAGTGTTTAACTCTACTAAATGTCGCTAGATGGCGCTGTATAACATAAACATCACGATGTCAAGATTCTCGTCCATTTGGTTAAGAATTTATATTCGTTAATTCTTTTTTTTTATATGGGTTGGGCGCACCTGCGTTCATCCCAACAGACCGGTGTGGCTGAATTTGCCGACTCGGTTAGGCAAGCAGCTGTAGGGCCAAAAAAAAAAAAAAAATTCTTTTTTAACTTTAAAATCTCATAAAATACATTACAAAAATTGGCTTCTTCAAGTTTTCCCACATTTCGAGTCCTTTGCACTTGCTTAAGATTCGAAGGGTTAATACTGAAAAGGCTGGTTTTCACATTTTTTGAAGACTCTTGTGTAAAACGAGAGTTCCCAATTCCCATCTACGGCCGGTTTCAATAAACGATCTCAGTTTATAGTGCAGATAGATCGCGATTATGAACCAATCAAATCAAGTTTGACGGAGTCATGTTCAAACTTCAAACTGCGTTCTTATTGGCAAATTTTTGTAATCTATCTGCACATTCGAACTGAGATTGTTTATTGAAACCGCTAGTCATATGGGCCTTACTCATAAAATCATATTTGCTTTGAATAGCTTGTCACATTTTTCCTTGCGTTATATTATATTGTTTAAAAATGAAAGGGACACCAAATGGTTGTTGGCAACAACCTATGGTTAAAGATAAGCAGCGCGTAAATATTTTTATAAGTAAGGCGACTTGCACCACTATTACTAACCTACAGTTAGTCCTAACCTCAAGTTAAATTAAAAAATAAATATATGAAGGATATGTAATTAATTAAATGTCATCATATATTATTTATGTAGGTGTTTTTCAATTTAACTTGAGTTTAGGACTAACTGTAGCTTAGTAATAGTGGTGCAAATCACCCTAAGGGGCTAATAGTGCCAGACTAACCTAAAGGCTAACTAAAGCAATTTTTAATACACTTAGGGCGACTTGCACCACTACTACTAACCAACGGTTAGTCCTAACCTAAGTTAAATTGAAATAGAAATATGTGAAGGACATGTAATTCATTACATATAATGTACTACATCTAATTACAGATAATATATGGTGACATTAAATTAATTACATGTTACGAATTACATGTCCTTCATATATTTCTATTTCAATTTAACTTGAGGTTAGGACTAACCGTAGGTTAGTAATAGTGGTGCAAGTTGCCCTTAAAAAGGAGGGAGTTTCTCAACACGGTGCGTATTTTCCATTTATCTATATCAACTATCAAGTACTACGCCATCGGTGGACCAGTTTGCATCGTAATGACACTATCTAACTGTCCCCCGATTGGAGTGAGATTTCCTGTGGCCCAAATTTTCCTTGCCTTTCAAACCCATATTCCAATTTCTATGATTCTTGTGGTATCGGGATGTCTATGGGCAGTGGAAATCACTGACCATCATCTGATCCACGGGCCACTTCTTTGATTCCCGGTCTTTACTAAAACACGAGTTGAATAATTACTACATAGTATAAAACAAAGTCACTTCCCGCTGTCTGTCTGTCCCTATGTGTGCTTAGATCTTTAAAACTACGCAACGGATTTTCATGAGGTTTATTTTAATAGATAGAGTGATTGAATAGGAAGGTTTATATGTATAATACATGCATAAATTCAGAAATAATATGATGGCGGATGAATATTTGTCATGACTCACGCGGACGTGTGAAAGATAAACTAAGTGTTTAGCTCTACTAAATGTCGCTAGATGGCGCTGTATAACACAATGTTAAGATTCCCGTCCATTTGGTTAGAAATTTATATTCGTTAATTCAGTTTAAAAAAGAATTGACAACTGTGAAAATTGGCTCTCTTCAAATTTCCCCGCATTTCGGGTCCTTTGCACTTGCTTAGGATTCGAAGGGTTAATATTGAAAAGGCTGGTTTTCTAATTTTTAAAGACTCTTGCGTCAAGCGAGAGTTCTAATTTAGTAATTTTCCAATTTCCATTTTCCACCGTAATGATGCTATCTAACTGTCCCAAGATTGGTCGGTAGGGTCCTTTGCCAATCTTGTGCTTTCCCCACGACCAGACGCGAAGACGCGGCGCGTGATTGGCGCTTTCACAATCGGCGCTCGATGCGCTGGCGCGGTGGTTTTAAATCTCCAACAGTGATATTGGGGTTTTGTGTTCAATATCAGCAGTTCAGGAGGGTTACCACCACCTCTTATAGCAGTATTATTATAATCTTACTACGTTTTTTTGGTACCAGAATCGGTACAAGTAAGATTATAATAATATTGCTATAAGAGGTGGTGGATATGGCTATAGGCCCCTATTACACATGGGACAGAAGGATAATAAAAAACAAAAAATGGTCACTGACCTCAGTCGCTTATCCTTGCGTACTTGTCTTCTAGTTCGCATTTTGCTCATAAATATTTTAACATACATATTCTAACGAATACTTAAGGACTACGCACTCCATGCATTTCCTTATGTAAGTAGTTGTGACATTAATATGTGGCAAGGTCGTAGCATACGTTACGGGATATCTTCAAAAAAATATAGCTTATAACAAGAACCAAAAAGAGGCCATGACTTGTCAAAAATACACTAAATACTCACTACAAAATAAAACAAAAATGGAAATATTAAATCACTAATAAGTCGGGACTATTAATATCATTACAGAAAGGTGTAATTATTTTAATGCATTTTATTTTAATTAAATACATTTGCAACGGTCTTAAAAGATTATTGGCATAGTTTCAGCAATTTATTGATGTAGTAGTAAAGTAGCAGCTCCCTGTTGCGTTTGGTTCAGTAAGTGAGATTTCCTGTGGCCCAAATTTTTCTGGCTTAAATATTTTTTTAAGGAGCTCACTTATTTATTTACCAGTCTTTAACACACGAGCAGAATAATGAAAGATAAATTAACCCCTTTATTCATAATAACTTAGTAGAGCGTAATAAGACCGCAATAGTACGTTTCATAATAAAATGTATTCATAATCCTTCAATATCGGTAAATCGTTCCAACGTACGATGGTGAAAACATGGCCGATTCCGATCAGCTGTTTCAAGTTTGACGTTCTTTCTGACATCAATGACATTAATTTCGTTATAGTCTAGGACCCCATCTAAGATTGATATATATTTTTTATTGATTGTTTATAGCCAAGAATTCCTATTTGTTTCAAAGCTTGCCAGAGATAAAAATAATGTTTTTCTGTAACCAGCAACATTGTATTCGATAAACATATTTTAATTCTCTTTTAGCTAAAGTAGACAAAAGTAGGGTTATGCGTTCGATAAGTCCAGAATTTCATTATGAATTAGGGGGTATGTGTTTAACTCCATTAAATGTCGCTAGATGGCGATGTATAACACAAACATCACGATGTCAAGATTCTCGTCCATTTGGTTAGGAATTTATATTCGTTAATTCTATGTAGCAAAGATTTGACAGTTGCTGAAGATTGGCTCTCTTCAAGTTTTCCCACATTTCGGGTCTTTTGCACTTGCTTAAGATTCGAAGGGTTTATTTTGAATAGGCTAATTTTCTAATTTTTAAAACTCTTGTGTCAAGCGAGAGTTCCTTCCTTTCTTATGTCCTAATTCCCAAGTAATCATATCAATACCAGACTAAACTAATGGCTAACGGCCGGTTTCAATAAACGATCTCAGTTTAGAGTGCAGATAGATCGCGATTATGAACCAATCAAATCAAGTCATTTGACGGAGTCATGTTCAAACTGTGTTCTTATTGGCAAATTTTTGTAACCTATCTGCACATTCGAACTGAGATCGTTTATTGGAACCGGGAGTAAGTAAAGACTATACCGCTATAGACTAAAGCAATTTTTAATAGAGTTAAAAAGGAGAGTTTTTCAATTCCATGCGTAATTTGCATTTATGCATATCAAGTACTACGCCGTCTGTGGACTAACTATGATCATCTCGGATCGAACCCGCGACTTCAAGACAATGCTGCCGAGATCATCACAATGGTTTATCAGTTTCTAAACTATTTTATAGATATTTTTTTTACTATTCTTTTTAATGAATAAGCTAAAAAACTACTGGGGGGTTATCACCGCATATAGCAGTATTGTTATAATCTTATTTGTACCGATTCCCGTACAAAAAAGTAAAATTACATATAATAATACTTAATGATTTCTTAAGTTTACGCGAATGTTATTCCTTAAAATAAAAAAAAAAACGAATTCTATCACGATTTGGTTTTTAATTTTTATGCCCGACGTTTCGAAAGCTTTGCAGCCTTCGTGGTCACGGGTCGGACTGAATTAAAAAATTAAAAACCAAATCGTGATAAAATCCGTAAAAATAGTTTTATTTCAATATAATAATACTGTTATAAGACACGTCTACACACCACCGTGGTAACTGGTAATCCTCCTAAACTGGTTTTAAAAACTCTTTTATCTGTGGAAAGCACGGACAAAAGAAAAATAAGGACACCATCTCGCCTATAGTTAAACGCCACAGAGAAGTCACACACACAAACGTGCCTGTACAAACGTGCCCTACGCACACACACACCATTACGTGTCGATAGAACAAATGGGCTGAAAACCCTGCTTCACTTCCAATGTTCCTAGCGCTCCATCCATCTTTTTATTTACGTCCATGGTGTAAAGCTACAGATTATTAACGAGTAACATGGCCTACTACTTATCTCAACATAGCCCTTATAAAAATATTTAACATAACATAACATAAGCTCACGCCTGTATCCCCGAAGCGGTAGGCAGAGGCGCACTAGCGAACTAGAACACCCACATTTCGCCGAGCTTAATTCCGTCCCAGATGTGATAGGGGGCGAGTCTATCGCCATATCGGGCACAAATTCCAGACTCCGGGCTGATATGGAAAAATCCAATATCACCTTGCCCGACCCGGGGATCGAACCCGAGACCTCAGAACCGTAGTCGTGCCGAAATACCACCACGCCACCGAGACAGTCAAAATATTTGAGCGCTGCTTATCTTTAATCATAGGTGCCTTTCATTTTTAAACAATTTAACGCAAGGAAAAAGTGCTAGGCTGTTCTTAGCGAAAATGTTGTTATAATGCCGGATCTCCTGCACTAGCTTTTTCGAAACAAAACACTAGAAACATACGCGAAACAACGATTTTAGCTGTCACCTGCTCGTAGAACAATGGACCATAGATAAAAAAATCATGTTTTGTGTAGGTGTTTTGTGTAATGTTTTAGAGCAGGAGACGCGGCTTAAGTAAGGCCCATAATATACAGTAACGTTCCGGTGGAATACTTTTTTATGTATCTTTACTCAATGACGCTAGATGGCGTTGACCACGTATACATCGCAATGTCAAGATTCTCATTCATTTGAAGACCTTAACTGTTCGCCGACCATACTTTACTGTATACATTGAAGTATATCGATTATAACCAAGTTATTTTTGGAGATTCTTGCTTGGCGAGAATCAGGCTGAGATTTATAGAACGAACTTCGATAGTCGACTTCATGATGAAGTGTCATAACTAATAGTCGACACTCGACGTCTTCATCAGAGCCATTTTTTACAAGAAAAACTGACAGAGACAGAAGCTGGGATCTATAGAACGAACTTTCAACTTCGACTAAGTCTGAGTCAAAGAAACAGACTTAAATCCAACTTCGATTTAGTCCGGGCGATTTTTTACAGGAAAAACAAACTGACAGAATAAGCAAAGATTTTATTGTAAAAAATTACTCAGACTAGCTCAAAGATCGATTTAAAAATTCAAATCCTCACCGAGTTCGTTTATTTGACGTAGACTTAGTCGAAATTCGCTCTATAGATCTCAGCGAGGGTACAGACTATGCAAATATTTTCTTATAACGACTCGGACTATTGACTAGGTCAAAGTTCGATTTATAAAATTCAAAACCTCACTGAGTTCGTTTCTTTAGTCTAAGTTCGCTCTATAGATCTCAGCCTTAAAGTCATAAATCCCGAACTTCCCGAGTCCCGACTCCCGAATTCTCTTAAATGGACTGCCTAGTGCGTAGAACTGAGTAAAATTCATAATTTCATAGGTATCTCTGAGATCATAATTAATGATTATATATACCATAGTCGCCTCCTTGGTCTAGTGGCAGCATGTATGGGCTGAGGAACGTGAGGTCCTGGGTTCGATTCTCAGGTCGGGCAAAGCGAATTTTCTAATTTAATTTACCCGGGACTGGATCCCTCAAAGGGGGTTGACGTCAGGCAGGCAGTCGGTCGTAAAAACTAAGTCAAATCCTCTCTGCAACATCCTTGAAAAAGTGTTGCGCCGACCCCACATTAAGGTGGGATAAGGGCAGGTATAAAGATATACCATAACGATGATGATTAACGAGGATCGTCACAGTTAGGTGTATCGCCTCGTTAAATTCTAGACAGTTATATTAACTACGTTTACCAAAATTTCGCTCACTGAAAGAAACGCAACTACCTAATCACCTTCTTAATCTAGTGGCAGCATAATATAGCTGCTGTGAACCGGAAGGTCCTGGGCTCGATTCCCAGGTCGATCAAAGCGATTTTTCTAATTTAATTTGCCCGAGGCTGGATCTCCTATGGGTGGTTGACGTCAAATCGGCAGCCGGTCGTAAAAACTAAGCCAAATCCTTTCTGCAACATCCTTCAAAAAGTATGTTGCGCCGACCACATTAAGGTGGAATAAGGTCAGATAGAAAGAAAGAAAGAATTTCCATACATACAACATTTCATACATAAATTCATGTATAATTGGTTGTTAATTAATATCCGACTGTAAACTGCTTATTATTATTTTTTTTTTCAATAAGAGCCACGTCAGAGTTTCTTACCCGTTCTTCTTTGGTGAGCCAGCCTTCCGAACTGGCGGTAGAGTAAAATTTTTGACGGAATCTTAACAATCTGTGAGAGCCTCCGTGGCGCAGTCGGCGAGTAGCCGACTGTGAAGCGAAAGGCCGCGGGTTCGATCCCCGCACCGAGCCAAATGTTTGTGTGGCCCACAGATATTTTTTTCGGGTCTGGGTGTTGTGAGACCGAAAGTCTCTCGTAGTCCCTGATACCCACGACACAAGACTAGTATCTTAGTGTGGGGTCAGGACTATGTGTGGGACTGTTGGGTGTTATTTATTTTATGGATTCAATAAATGATTTTATTTAAATATACTGCTAAGTCTTAGTTGGCAGCCGGTCGTAAAACCTAAGCCAAAGTCTTTCTGCAACGTGCTTGGAAAAATTGTTGTGCCCTCCCCACATTATGTTGGGATAACAGTAGGTCATCAATATATATACCCTAGATGCACAGTTCTTTGCAAATATCTTCCTAAAAAGTGGTCTCAGCAATAAAACAAAGAAAAAGATCACAAGTTCTAATTAAATCAACACAATTATGACCCTATCCACGTGCTATAAAGTAGCTTTTTAAACGAAATGAGCAAGCGTTCTTAAATTTGAATTTTGAAATTTAGAATTCTATCGGCGTCCGACTGTATGCAAAAGGAGTGCTTAAGCACTCCTTTGCTGTCCCATCTTCCGAGCGTCAACTGTGCATCTAGGTAAATAATATCTATGCAGTAGGTATACCTACGACAGAGGCCTTCTAAACGACACAGGTTCTTTGCGGAATTCTCGGCACGGACTGTATCCCGAGCGCAGTCTCCATTGAGTCGCATGCATGGTGCAATAGACTCCTTGATCAACATAACACCAGATTGTGACGTGTTTTTTGATAAATGGGGCTCTCTCGGAACCGTCTGTCTACATTTCTGTGAGATAAATGATGTATAAACGAGCTTCTCCTGGACTGCTAACTTTAATATTGTGATATATATATATATATTATTTCATTACTGTTATTGGTGTTAAAGTACCGTTGTAATTGAAATAAATAAATAAATAAATGCCGGATGCTTTTAAATCGGCTACAATATGAAAGAATAGAAAGCATTGACATGACAGGAGTTATTTTTCCTGTCGCAAACTATAATTAAAAGCCTGTCAGGGACATCCGACATCCGCTATTTGTAATGCCGAAATAACTTTCTATATTCGGATGTCTATCAAACTATTGTATTGAATATGTTCCATTTTAATTAAGAATTTTGATTTCGTCGGCAAGTGATTTTTAATGTTCATAATAATCACAAGTTTAAATAACTTTTGGATCACAAGTTTCATGTTGTTGTCCTATCTATGTATTGATGAATGTCTTTGATTGGTGGCTATCAGAATCGTGTTAGCGTATTTAAGCTTCTCCACGCTCTCAAGAGGGGAAGCATTTAGGAGCCTGCAACAGGACAGCAGAGGACCAATGCAGATAAAGGGATGTACCTCCATACCCGCCCCAACCAACCATCAAGTCATGTCGAAAATAAGATAAGGCTATCGAGAAAAACGGATGTAACTAATTATCAATATATTCATATTGCGGTGAGCGATGACAATATAATTAATCTAATAATAATACTCATCTTTGCGGGAGGGTTTTTTTTTTCTCCTGTGTTTTTACATGATGGTAGTGATTTGTGTCGCTATAGGTATAGCTAATAAGTATATGTATTATACTTATACTTATTCTGTCTTGCTTTACACTCTCATATGTGTGTTTGTAGTTTATTTAAGTATAACTTTTATCATAGCATCTCTGTATATTGTGTGAGAGATCGCAATATTTTTTTTTCTTTCTTTCTTCTTCCTTTCTATAGAGTGTAGTGTGTGTTCTGTGGGGAGTGCCCGGCAATGGAGAGGACACTCGCTATTTGATGCGTAGGTCCTGGGGGAGGGTTAGGTCTAGCAGTGTCCTGTGGCTGATGATGATGATAATATGGAATTGAAAATCTTTTTCAGAGGGATGGGGGATTAACGTAACACACAAGTATCTTGCAGAAAGAATTCTTCTAAGTTTTTGTAACCGATAACCTGACGTCAATCTCCGACAAGCGAAACGAGTTATTCCATTTTACTACGGAACCCTAAAAAGTGTGAGCTTAGTCACGCTTTATATTGTAACACAAAAGATAAGCGAAAAATATTTTAATTTCCATCACAAAGATGTGAAAATGTTCGTAACATAAACAAAGAATTTAAATTTCTTTTAATAAGGTATGAATTAGAGGTTAGAACCCAAAAAGGTTATCTTATAATGAGGCAACAGAGCGCAACGATGGACCCTCTGAATTAAACAGATACTGTGGTCGAAAGGCCAAGGCTTAGTGGCGGTCGAACAGCGATTAAAAATCTAAAGCGTACACCCTTATAATTCTATGCACAGCGCGGCGTCATACAAAAAATGGGCTTACTCCGATCGCATTATCCTGTGTTAAAAATATCACAAAACGATGTGAAAATGTAAATATTATTGAGTGCATAAATCTTGTGTTCGATATTTGAGTGGTAGAGTCACGCTGTAGACAGTTACATCTACAGCACCAATGGGCCGGCTCGACCGGTTTGATACCGCTGTCTCACTGAAAACCGTCGTAAAGTGGCAGCTTGCTGTCGCGTTCCGTTCGGTGAGTGAGATTTCCGGTGGCCCACGTCCCCCCTACCTTTCCCAATCCCCTTTTCCCTCCCCTTCCATTTCCTCCTTTTAGTTTGGCAACGCACCCATGATTCCTTTTGTGTGTTGGGTGTCTATGGGCGGTGGAGATCACTTACCATCAGGTGACCCATCTCTCCCATCTCTCATCTCTGCTAATAAAAAAAAAATTACCTGGAACTGACGCAGAATTGCCAGACCTAACACAAATATAAAAAAATAAACAACTTTTACCATGCCTTGGATTTGCCTTGGGGTGTGAATTGAATCTTGAAGCTTTTTGTCACGAAGGGTATACCCGTCAAGGAATGTTTTAATACAAGCCATTTTCGTATCATAATAGGTATTGAAAAGTTATTCGTGTTAGGCACCTAGTTTACTCTGCTTTAGACTGCCTCGGTGGCGTATTGGTATTTCGTGCGCGGTACGACTGTCATCTTGAAGTCTCGGGTTCAGTCTCGGGCAAAGTGATATTAGATTTTTCAGTATCAACGCGGAATCTGGACTTTATGCCTGATTTGGCGATAGGTTTGCCCCCTATTACGTTTAGGACGGAACTAAGCTCGGCGAAATGTGGGTATTTTAGTTTGCTAGTGCGCCCTTGCCTACCCCTTCGGAGATACAGGCTTATGTTATGATAAGCACCTAGTTTATTGTCTGTGAAAAACGCTTCGCCCATGACTATACCAGAAGCTTCAACACTCTGTGAGAGTAAAATTACTGGAAATAAACTGTAGGACTTCAAGTGGATTTTCGGTCTCTAGATGGATTACATTCAACTCAAATATAAAAATCAAATTTCTAAAAATATATTTTCGGCGAAAGTTCGCGACTTTTCGATCGACTTCAAAAAAATAAGGTCTTCAATTCGTCTATTTTATGTATGTTACGCGATATCTCCTCCAAATATGGACACATTTTTAAGATTCTATTTAATAAATAATAATAAATAAATAAATACACCAGTCACACACCTAGTCCTGACCCCACACTTGGTATATTTTATTTTATTTTTTTATTTTATTAGTTTTTAAAGGAAACATACAAACAATATCTTAATGTAATTTAAATCACTAAATGTAACACATGAGCCAGCAAAGTTTCCACAAATAATAACCTGTATCGTGGATGTCAGAGACTGTGAGAGACTTTCGTTCTCACAACACCCAGACTTGAAACAAATATCTGTGGACTACACAGACATTTGTCTCAATGCCGGAATCGAACCCGCGGCGTCCCGCTTCACAGTCGGCTACGCGCCCACTGTGCCACGGAGGCTGTTATTTGTGCTCAATACAGCTTATTCCAAGGGTGGACCCATATAATATTTTTTAGACAGAGTGGCAAGCGAGCAGATGGGTCACATGAATCATGGGTACGTTGCCAACCTAAAAGGAGGGAATGTAAGAGGAGGGAAAAGGGGAATGGGCCGCCGAAAATCTTATTCATCAACGAAACGCGACAAGCTGCCACTTTAGATGGAATCGAACTCATGGCCTTTCACTTCACAGCCAGCTGGCACGGACGCTGTCAGACCTTCAGAAAAGCCGGGAAAATGTAACACCAAACCGAATATACATTGTAATTTCGACTATTGTATCCAGAATTCCTTTTGTAAACTACTGTAAATAATTCAACACAATTTTATCAACGGTGTATTGCCTTAGCCGCTGACCGATCGACCCTCAGGCCCCAAGGCGACCCGACTTACGTGAGAACAACGATATTCAATACTATATAATATATATACATAGACGGGACAACAGCACGAGAATTGTGATCCAAAAGTTGTGACCTAGTGGTCATAAATCGCTCAGAATGAAATATACGCGCGCCAGGTCGGCCAGAAGTCGGCCAAAACTTGTGACCTCGTGGTCATATTTTTTCTCGTGGTTTCAATTCACTCAGTCGTATTTGAAATATATATGGCAAGAGTGAATGGTAGAGTTGGAAGGGGAAGACCTCATCGAACTTTCTCTGACCAAGTCGGAGATATACTCGAGAAAGGTTAAGTTAAAAGTACCCTAAACCGACGTGCATGCATGAAGAATGTAATGAGACTGAATGACGCGAAAGAGATGTGTAAGAATCGTAGCAAATGGAAATCCGTTGTCTCTGCCTACCCCTATGGGAAAAAGGCGTGAGTCTATGTATGTATGTATGTATTTGAAATTACACAATATAATCACAAGTTGAAAAATTGACTTCAAAATGTATCCGATCGTGACCAAAATATGGGACCACCCTTGAAATAAGCTCTATCGAATACAAAACTAATCTTGAAAATCGGTCCACATTTGACGGAGATCGAGTAACATACATAAAAAAACCGGCGAATTGAGGACCTTCTCGTTTTCTGAGTCGGTCGAAATTTGTCTTGCTTCAAGAATCACTTAAACATTCATAGAATATTCTAGGTTGTAAATTGCAATAAACGCCCTCGCATTGTAATAAGTTGTAAATGGCGCTGCTGACGTTTGAAACCAATTTTCTCGACCGACTGCCACAAAGGAGGAGGTCCTCAATTCGTCTGTATTTTCTTTATGTTTCGCGATTACTCCGCCAAATACGGGCCGATTTTCAAAATTCTTTTTGTATTCGATAGAGCTTATTTCAAGGATGGTCCCATATATTTTTTTTAGGCTGAGAATGACAAATTCATTCATTTTGAAATTTGAAAATGAAAATGAATTTGGTCACTATCGGACTTGAAGTCGGTCTGTTAAGTTTTTAAACTTGTCATTAACATAACATAACATAA
The DNA here is from genome assembly GCA_036417725.1 of Clanis bilineata. Lineage (NCBI taxonomy): Eukaryota > Metazoa > Arthropoda > Insecta > Lepidoptera > Sphingidae > Clanis > Clanis bilineata. The sequence continues at coordinate 1,234,923 of CM071159.1, forward strand.
GCTCACGCCTGTATCCCCGAAGGCAGAGGTGCACTTGTGATTATTGTGTGGAAACTTAATAGCGCCTCTATAGTTAGTGATATTAAAAGTCTATGGGTGAGAATTATCTATACATTCAACCGATCCCTTACAAACACTCACAAGATCTTCAGACGACGTCGGATTTCGTGTCAAGATACCCGACATGTGTTTTTATTTTGTCTGAATAGGGATAATGGGACTCTTTTCTTGATAACTTTGCCCTATTTATTTTGGACTTCTAGGATTGGTTCCTTTACATTGAGTTGGTATTAGGTATAGTGGCAAACTAACAACGGTTCCTGATGATCAACTAACAATCAATTGACAAAACATAATTTTCTAATAATAATACTTTGATAACTTGGTAGTTGTCGCCTCCTTGGTCTAGTGGCAGTGTATATGTGCTGTGAACTGGGAGGTCCTGGGTTCGATTCCCAGGTTGGGCATGGTGTTTTTCTAACACTATCTTCCCGGGACTGGATCTCTCAGATGGGGTTGACGTCAGGCAGCCGGGTGTAAGAAATAAGCCAAATCCTTTCTACAACAGCCTCCGGGGCGCAGTGGGCGAGTAACCGACTGTGAAGCGAGAGGCCGCGGGTTCGATTCCCGCATTGAGACAAATGTTTGTGTGGCCCACAGATATTTGTTTCAAAGTCTGGGTGTTGTGAGACGGAAAGTCTCTCATAGTCTCTGATACCCACGATACAGGTTATACCTAGTGTGGGGTCAGGACTAGGTGTGTGACTGTTGGGTGTATTTATTAACATGCTTGAAAAAGTGTGTAGCGCCGACCATACAACGCCCACATTAAATATGGGATAAGGAAAGGTAGAGTATGAATATGGGATAAGAGTAGGCACAATTAGAATTACAACTCGTATCTTAGTGTGGGGTTAGACCTATGTATGTGACTGTTGGGTGTTATTTATTATGTTTCTGGGTTCAAATCCCGGGTGTTGTAACCACGGAACAGAAAAGGCGGTTGTAACTTCTATCTATAGACATAATAAAATGTGCACCAATCGTTTTACAAAATAATTTCGAATGACAATAAAGAAAAATGAATAATGTCAAACGTCAAAAATATTAACATGTCCATCAGTTAAAATCCAAAATTTTAGCAGCTAATATGAGTGAAAAACCGAAACGTCCGATGACCGCGTACATGCTCTGGTTTATGAGTGTCAGGGAGCAAATAAAAGCTGAAGATCCTGCTCGAAGGGTGACAGAAATAGCCAGAAGAGCTGGTGAAATATGGCGAGCAATGAAAGACAAGACTGTTTGGGAGGCCAAAGCAGTGAAAGCTAAAGAACAGTACGCCAGGGACATGGCATTGTACAAGGCCAAAAGAGACCGTGGCGATGGAAGTAAGGGGAGGAGAGCATCTCCATATAAATACAGGAGGGATAATGACGAGTCTGATGAAGATACCGATTGAATGTCACGAGACATTGCCTAAATTTTGGACATTTATTGCGGAGTAACTATCCAGTCTTACAATTGTTTTTGCAATGTGTTTTAATTGTCATAATTATATTCAAATCAAATATTCAAATGGTATTTGCTTTTGTTATTTCAATGTAATTACATAATGCAGTTTGAAAAATTCTGTTATTAGCTATGTTTTAAGAAAGAGAGGGCAAATGAAAAAGTGGGTCACCTGATGATAAATGATGACCGCCGAACATAAAATGACACCAGAGTAACCATCAACGCGTTGCCAGCCTTTGGGGTAGGAATTTCTTGAAGGTACTTAATTCGTAACGGTCTGGAAACATTTTCGATCGGTACCGACGACATTCATCAGCTAGAAAGTTACATCATTTACAACTTAACATGTGACGTCACTATTCCGTTGGGTACTTACAAACATAATAAATTAAACCTGTGCTATCATTTATCGTCGAGCGGTTACGGCATTTGGCAAATTTATCTCAATTCGAATACGTAAACGATAGTTTTTAATTTCACGGCTGCTGGTATTCTCCCACCGGCAATCGAATACTTCGAATAGCTCGACATGGGATTCGAAAGGACAGGTTGTCAGTGTAACCTCGTCACAAGAGATGGTGAATTATTAGTGTTTGACATCACGGCTTCATTAAACCGTACATGCAAATTATACAGTGTAGAGCTTAGCAAACACCTGTCCCCAAGTTACAGGGATAATGCACATAGCTTAGCAAACTTATCTGTCTGAGGGAGGCGCCACTAGCAAATTTAGTGCTGGTAATATTCTACTTCGGTGGCGTTATTGTATTTCGGTACGAAGTCTTGGGGTCTCGGGTTCGATCCCCGGGTTGGACAAAGTGATATTGGAATTTTCCATATCAGCCCGGAGTCTGGAATTTATGCCCGATATGGCGATAGGCTCGCCCCCTATCACATCTCAGACGGAACTAAGCTCGGCGAAATGTGCGTGTACTAGTTGTTTAGTGAGCCTCTGCCTACCCCTGCGGGGATACAGGCGTGACTTACGTTATTATTTCAAGCATGAAAGCATTCGATCTTAGTTTTTTAGGGATGCTTGTTCGTCGTCAATACTCTATAAGATCCAGTCCCAGCCAAACTTGATTAGAATTACCTGGATAATTAGGATTTGAACCCAGGATCTCCCGGATCCCAGCAGGCGCTGGCACTAGCCAAGTAGACGTATAAATATGGTCGTTTCACATTAAAAGTAAAATTCTTATGTAAAAGTTGTTTGTTCTAAAAATTATTTGTTGAAGTTGAAAGTCAAAGCTATGTTTTGGAATTTCGCCACATGCACAGATGAGTTTGCCAAATTATACGAATGTGTCTGGTTATATAGACATAGGTTATAGACGAGTGTTTGCCTCATTTCGTGAACTAAATTACAATGTGGCGTAGCAACGGTATATTAAGGATTGGGACAGACTGCCGAGCCCGAGGTCATCGGTTTCAAGGTAACGCAAGGAAAATAGTGATAGGAAGAAGAAGGAAGAAGCAAATCTAGGCGCTTGCAACAAGATGATGATAACCGATGCAGACACAGGGATACTCCATACCCATCCCAACCAACCATCAAGTTGCCCATCGAAAGAACTGAAAGTACACTGGCTGATCCTGGAACACAAACCACACACTGACGGTAGGTCACTATGGCAGGTTTTAGCACCATGTGTACGGTGGTCACCATACGAATATCCTATCATCAACAGTGTTCAAGATCTATAAGTACAATTAAATATAATAATAAATAAATAAATAACACCCAACAGTCACATACATAGTCCTAACCCCACACTAAGGTCAAGTCTTGTGTCGTGGAAATCAGGAACTACGAGAGACGCACGGTCTCACAACACCCAGACCCGAAACAAATAACCCGCGGCCTCTCGCTTCACAGCCGGCTCCTCGCCTCCTGCGCCACGGAGCCAGTCATCCAAGTTTGGAATTTGAGGATGTAATACATTTACTCCACTCCATTACTCGTAAACATTGACAGTCATTTGATCCCCAGTAAAGGATAAACTAAACGTTTCATTACGGAATAGGGATCGCTCAATCTGCCGAAACTTGCCGCAGTGCCGGGGCCCGGGACAGCTCCCGCGGGATTCCCGCGCATTACGGGACCGAATGTCGTTTGCCCATACTCTATTTACAATTGGGTTGGGACTGCAAACCAATGCGGTTTCTCAGAAGATGATCAATGCTAAAAACGGCATGTTATGTCAATTCAAAAAAATGGTGGGGCGCAAAGTGGGCAGTAGACAAAATAAGTTTGGGAACCTCTGGTCTAGTACTCTAGTGTCAGCATGAATGGGCTGAGAACCAAGATGTCTTAGGTTCGAATCCCAAGTCGGGCGGATGTTTTTCTAGCACGACTTTCGCTGGACTGGATCCTCTAAACTTTTAGAGGCCTGGTGACGTCAAGGAGACAGTAGTATAAAATAAGCCGAATGCTTCCTGCACTGGGATAAGGGCAGTTGGAAAGATTAACACATAAATAATAATCAAATAATAAATAACACCCAACAGTACATACACAGTCCAGGGGGGTTACCACCACCTCTTATAGCAGTTTTATTATAATCTTACTTTGTTTTTTCAGTATGGGAATCGGTACAAGTAAGACTACAATAATACTGCTATAGAGGTGGTGGTAAACCCTCTGACCCCACAGTAAGATACTAGTTTTGTGTCCCGAGTATCAGGAACGAACGACTTTCACTCAGTGCGGGAATCGAACCCGCGGCTTCCCGCTTCACATCTACTCGCCTTAGCACCCAGCAGGCTGTCAAAAAAGAAATCTATATTGCCGAACACGACGTGACCCCTAAAAAATTACATAAATGAATATATTTTTTTAATTAAAATGAAGAATAAAAAGATTTATTAAATGTATGTAAGTAAAGGTATTATGTAATTCCAACTTTTGTATAGAGTAGAAACTAGAAATTCAAAATATACTTCAGGTATATTTTAAATTTCAAGTTTTACCTTTGCTATAACGGTGAAGGAAAACATCGTGAGGAAACTTGCATACCCGAGAATTTCTTCACAGGGATTTCGAAGGTATGTGAAGTCTGCCAACCCGCATTAGGCCAGCGTGGTAGACTAAGGCCTAAGTGCCTAACCCTTCTCATTAATAGAGGAGGCCCGTGCCCAGCAGTGGGACAGTAATATTACAGGGCTAATATTATTATTATATTATTATTATACCCGTGGGTCCGTGGTCCACGAGGAATAAGAATTGAGAACATAAAATAAAGAGTAATAAAGACTTTGAAAACAGAAAAAATAAATTACTTGTAATTTGTGAACCATAGCGCGATCTAACTCGATGGTGCTGCCATCTTTTAAGTAATTAGTGAATTAGAATTACAAATTCTGAATATTCCAAGTCTACACATATAAATGCATAAAAATTAATTGTTTATTCATTAAAAATTCTTGTACATTGTAAAAAAATGCGTTATTGTTTCGGAAGGAACTCTTTTTCAGACAATTTTGAAGCACAGAAAACTCAGAAGTTTTTTTTTATATTATTTGCTATTACTGCAAACACCGAGGAACCCATTTTTAAGGGCCCTGAACGAAATAATGAATTACGAAAAACAATGAACAAACGATATAACGACAACTCTAACCCTGAAGGCTAGAGTCTGTAAAAATTAGGAACAAGCCAGCGCCCCGATCTTCTCCCTTCCTCAAAACTTGGACTGCATCCAAGAATGGAGTATACGGAGTGTCCTGAGACGCCAACTTAGCGTTCCGTATCAGAAGTGGGATAGACAAGACATCATGTTCCAAAAACAACTAAGCAAACGCAGATCAATCTTGATATCGCCATGATCAAAATGTACTAAACTGTACAGCGACATCTAGTGTTCGTTTGCGGAACTATCTTTAAGTATACTTCAAAAATTAATTTCCCTTGATTTTTTAGATTGCCAAACGAGCAAATGGGTCACCTATAAGCTAACTTCACACTCGATTCGACTTCGACTCGATTTCATTTAGTTACTTGAAATTCCACCGAAATCGACTTAAAATGTGGTCTAATGTCGCGTTAAAAATTACGAAATGACAAGTTCTAGAACCCGACGTGACATTAGCGCAGTTTGTAACTCGATTTCGGTGGAATTTTAAGGCACTGAATGAAACCTAATCGTAGTCGAAATCCAATCGAATGTCAAAAGTTACCTTACAGTTACTTGAAATTCCACCGAAATCGAGTTGAACGTGTGCTAATGTCGCGATTGACTTTCAGTCAAAAAAAATATCGAAATTGAAAATGTACAAAATAATGAGAGCCTCCTCCATTTTTGATAAAATTATAAGGGAAGCATAAACTTTATAAAATCAAAATATTTATTGAATCCATGAAATGTTACTACATTATTTAGATTCCGTCAAAGTTCCTCTACCGCCGCGCCAGTTCGGAAGGCCGTTTCGCCAGAGAAGAACGGACAAGAAACTCTGGCGTTGCTCTTTTAAATGCCAGTTGACAAAAATGCTTATAAAGTACCATATACAAAAAAGATACATAAATTAGAGCAGCTAAACCACCAAGAACATACATGCAAATGAATTTTTGTAATAATAATTGTGTATTAATGATTTCAACCTGTTTTGTATGAAGCAGCACCCGTTCACGAGTATGACGCATGTGCCAGCCATCGAGCTCCTCAACCATGTTGCAGGGAAGTGATCGACCCGGCACACGACGCCGCCACAAGCACAGACCTTGTCGCGCTGCGTGTGCTGTTAGTGAGTTTACTCTAAGTTGAGTATAAATAAATTAACACTCAGCGATACAACTAAATTTATTTGAAATAATTAATAAGTAATTATAATATGGTCGTGGTTCGGAATTGCCCGTCAACAACTTCTGAACTGTGGTGGTAGGCGCGCAGAATACTCTCCTGGCTGGTAGGTGATTCCACGAAGGTCCAGGAGGAATTTGTCGGCAGGTGGACGGCCCGCAATGTGACGAGGTGGACGTTGTCTGTAGCGTCTATTGGTTTATGGTCGGTGTGCTCGGACTTTGGACCCTGTAATGCACCGTCCATGCAATGAATAAGTGTTCTCCTGTTCTGTCCTGACTGCGACTCGAATAGCGATATGCAGAAGTGTAAGTACACTGCGCTTATGGCGAATGTGTGCAAAAGTCACAGTCAGAACGAAGTTTACAAAAAATGTAAATTATTATGATAATAATTAAAGCTTGTACACACACAGCAAAAAAGGGTGGTGTTAATAAAAAATACATCAGCGTGAATGAATGCTAAATACGGTGAAATGATAATCAAAATGTGCTAGTCACTGTCCATCACCCTAAGTAGCAAAATAAAATAAAAATGTTCAACACTTACCCAATACGGGGTTAACGCTTTTTTAAGTATCAAGACGTTATGTAGACGATAACGGTCTTATAAAAAAAAAACATTAATTGACAACACGATAGACGACACGCGCTTAGTACGAAACCACTATTACGGAGCGCGTGTACTTGCGTCTCCTTCAAGAACATTTTGCAATTGTCCTCGAGCTGTGTGACCGCTGGCCGTTACCATCCAAGGACATCCAAACTCGGCTCGGCGCTGCGTTCACGCAAGTACGTTGGTTCGAAACAGGCCCCGAAATTTTTATAAACTTGCATTGAACACCGGACGATTAAATTATCGGGCGAGTTGGAACAATATTACAATGACTAGACGTAATGATTTAATTCCACTTTGAGATGAATAGAATATTTTAAATAGGTTAAATTATTTATAAGGTTTAATATTAAGTTACGTTATACATAAATATAATATTGTAAATATTTAAATAATTAAGGAAAAACTACTTACTGATTTTTTAAGTTTACGCGAATATTATACATTGAAATAATTAACCTTTTTTGATTTTGTATAATTTTTTAATGATGGTAGATATTGTAACACTAACCTTTTTTGGACAAATGACACCTCAGTCTGACCCGTGAGTCGTGACAACGAAGACTGCAAAGCCTTCGAAACGTCGGGAATAATAATTAAAACCTAATCGTGATAGAATCCGTAGGAATAGTTTTATTTCAATGAAAAACTACTTGTTATTATTATGGAACGTTCATTATTAGAATGCAACGTTACAACCTTAAGAGAGCGTGACTACCAGGCCCGATGGCACTAAAAGTAAGAAATCGCCGCAAAAACAACACCGTCGCCACGAAAGCCACACAGCCATAGCAGTTGAGCAGCGTCATCTAGCTGCAATCAGGTGACATGACCGAGGGCACTATTCTCTGACAGCCTCAGTGGCGCAGTGAGCGAGTAACCGGCTGTGAAGCGAGAGGCCGCGGGTTCGAATCCCGCATCGAGGCAAATGTTTGTATGACCTGCAGATATTTGTTCCGGGTCTCGGTGTTATGAGACCGAAAGTCTCTCGTAGTTTTTGATACCCACGATACAAAATGATACCTAGTCTGAGGGTCAGGAATCAGGACTACAATAACAAAGTGCCGAGTTAGAAAGGAAAAGTCTGAAGCTGAGATTTATAGAGCGAACTTCGACTAAGTTTGAGTCAAAGAAACGAACTCAGTGAGGATTTAGAATTGCAGTTAAATCTTAGTCAAAGTTCGATTTAAAAATTTTAAATCGTTACCGAGTTTGTTTCTTTGACTTAGACTTAGTCAAAGTTCGTTCTATAGATCTCAGCCTAAGAATATGGACTTGCAATAAAGACGTGAATAATAATCTTATAAAATTGTACAACGCCATCTAGCGGCAAGTAGAGTGATATTATATAATATGCCTTCAATGACGTATAAACCGCTATATACTACTACTTCAAATGTATAATACTATGAATAGTCTAGTGACGAGACCATTCCATACACATGCGGTGGCTAAGGGTGATTTTTTGCAAAAGGAAAGCCATTGCTATTTTCCCTTTTAGGTAAGGTAAGTCGGTAGGAAGTTATATTATATGGAACCTTCGCCACTGACGCCTTGGAAACATAACACTAAAGGATAGCATGACGTAATCCCGCCTCTTCCTTGTAATTATGGTTAGAGGACGCAATTAGACCCCCCCCCCTTCCCTCCAACACGCCGGTATACGCTTCCTGAGACGCCATTTTTTTTGTTTTTTTGTTTACGCGGGGAAAACGATTTATCGCTACCAATCCACTTCGGGAGAAAGTGGAATGGTTTTGTTGGACTCGCCGGTCTTACGACCCAGCGTTAAGATGAAAAAACGGTATAAATAACGATAACCCTAACCCTCAAGGCTAGAGTCTAAAAATTAGGAACAAGCCAGCGCCCCGATCTTCTCCCTTCCTCAAAACTTGGACTGCATCCAAGAATGGAGTATACGGAGAGTCCTGAGACGCCAACTTAGCGTTCCAACTCAGAAGTGGGACAGACAGAATAGGGTTCCAAAAACAACTAAGCAAACGCGGATCAATCTTGACATCGCGATGATCAAAATGTACTAAGCTGTACAGCGACATCTAGTGTTCGTTTGCGGAACTATCTTTAAGTATACTTCAAAAATTAACTTTCGCTTGATTTTTTAGATTGCCAAACGAGCAAATGGGTCACCTGTAAGTGTAGCTAACTCCACACTCGATTCGACTTCGACTCGATTTCATATAGTTACTTGAAATTCTACCGAAATCGAGTTAAAATGTCGCGTTGAAAATGACCAAATAACAAGTTCTCGAATCCAATGCAGCATTTGCTCACTTTTGAACTCTATTTTGATGGAATTTTAAGTCACTAAATGAAACCGAATCGAAGCCGAATTCGAATAGAATGTCAAAGGGGGGGGGGGGGTTCGATTTCATGTAGTTACTTGAAATTCCACCGAAATCGACTTAAAATGTGGTCTAATGTCGCGTTAAAAATTACGAAATGACAAGTTCTCGAACCCGATGTGACATTAGCGCAGTTTGTAATTTGATTTCGGTGGAATTTTAAGGCACTGACTGAAACCTAATCGTAGTCGAAATCCAATCGAATGTCAAAAGTTACCTTACAGTTACTTGAAATTCCACCGAAATCGAGTTGAACGTGTGCTAATGTCGCAATATAATTTCAACCAAAAAAATATCTAAATTAAAAAAAATACAAAATAATGAGAGCCATTTTAAAGTCGGTACAAAGGTACGTTGCAAACCTATAAAGGTAGGAATGGGGGAGGAAAAAATAGGGGTACAGGCATCTGCAGATTGTCTACATTTTATAATACTGTGGTATAATCCACTGATTTGAGTCTGACTGCCTCGGTGGCGTAGTTGTAATTCGGTACGACTATGGTCCTTACATGGACGTAAAAAAAATGGACGGAGCGCTAGAAAAATCGTTTATAAAATCGTACAACGCCATCTAGCGGCAAATAGAGTGACATTATATAATATGCCTTCAATGACTTATAAACCGCTATATACTACGTCGATCGTCTATCTACGAAGCCATTCCATACACATGCGATGGCTAAGGGTGATTTTTTGCAAAAGGAAAGCCATTGCTATTTTCCCTTTTAGGTAAGGTAAGCCGGGAGGAACTATATTATATGGAACCTTCGCCACTGACGCCTTGGAAACTTAACACTTCAAAATCAAAATCAAAAATCATTTATTGAATCCATGAAATGTTCAAACATTATTTAGATTCCGTCAAATTTTAACTCTACCGCCTGTTCGGAAGGCTGTTTCGCCAGAGAAGAACGGGCAAGAAACTCTGACGTTGCTCTTTTTAACACCAATTTACAGTCAGCTACTAATAAAGTACAGCACCAGATACAGAAAGAGCTTGAATTAGAGCAGCTAAACCATGATAACAATAGTATAGGACATCTAATAATATAGGACAAAGTAACATACAAGATACACTGAGCGACCCCCGCAGCCACGGCAAGTTGAATTGACACAAGGGAAATAAAACAGTCCAGGCAGACCAGTCTCCACAAGCAGCACCCGTTCACGAGTATGACGCATGTGCCAGCCATCGACCTCCTCAACCACGTTGCAGGGAAGTGATCGACCCGGCACACGACGCCGCCACAAGCATAGACCTTAAGTGAGCATGACTACCTAGACTGATGCAATGGGCAAATAAAGTACGCCACAATACAACACCGCCGCCGCGAAAGCCACACAGCATCACTATAAATAAAACATATGAATAAACTAATAAGGCTCCCTGAAACAGCAACTGGTTATGCTCCTAAAATAGTTTCATCCTACTCCCAAGCCTCTTTATCATCTAGATGTTCAGAAAGCTTGTAGTAGGCTTTATTACACAACTTACGTTTAATTGTAATTTTAAATTCATTCAATTCTAGCTGTTTGATATGAGTGGGAACTTTATTATAAAGACGTGTACAAAGACCTTTAAAAGAATTGCCGATTTTATGGAGCCTGGTTTTGTGTTGAGCCAAATTATTTTTATTTCTGGTATTCAAATTATGTATATCAGAAACTTTGGGAAATATATCTATATTCTTCTTGACATACATTAAATTAGCGAATATGAATTGAGATGCTACTGTCATTATATTTATTTCTTTAAACTTTTCTTTCAAAGAACACCTGGAACTAAGCGAGTATATAGATCTTATGGCTCGCTTTTGGAGTACAAAAATAGTGTTAATGTCAGCAGCACCACCCCACAACAAAATTCCATAACACATCAAACTATGAAAGTACGCAAAATAAACTAATCTAGCCGTATTGACGTCTGTTAATTGACGTATCTTGCTCACTGCGTAGGATGCGGTACTTAATTTTTTGGCTAGCGTAGATAAATGGGGTCCCCATTGAAGTTTGGGGTCTAATGTAATACCTAAAAACTTGGTTGTCTCCACAAGGCTCAGCTGAACGCCATTCATAAAAATATTTGCGTCAGTCTTTTTAACATTAGGTGTCAAGAATCGAATGCATTTAGTTTTTTGACTATTTAGTAGTAAATTATTGACACTAAACTATTGTAATATTTTTGAGAGAGTGCTATTTACATCGTCAAGAAGAGTTTGATGTCGATTTAATTTAAATATTAAGGAAGTATCATCTGCAAACAACACTACCTCGCAATTATCCCTTATGAAATAAGGTAAGTCATTAATATAAATTAGAAAAAGAAAAGGCCCAAGAATTGAGCCCTGTGGGACTCCCATTGTAACAACAGACCCAGGAGATCTATTGCCATTAATGTCTACACTTTGAACCCTATTATTTAAATAAGATTTAAATAGGTCAAGAGCCAAGCCATTAACTCCATAGTGACTTAATTTCCTGACAAGAATGTCATGGTGAACACAGTCGAAAGCTTTGGATAAATCACAGAATACTCCCAAAGCATCGTGTGAACTCTCCCATGCATTAAATATATTATTAAGAAGCTCAACACCAGCATCAGAGGTGGAGCGACCCCGTGTAAAACCAAATTGTTTATTATGTAAAAGCTTATTTAAGCTAAAATAATTTTGAATTTGGATGAGTAAAAGTTTTTCAAATATTTTGCTTATTGAAGGTAGCACAGATATAGGCCTAAAATTAGTGGGGTCTTCTGTACTACCAGATTTAAAAAGTGGAATAATTTTACTAAGCTTCATCTTGTCACTAAAGGATAGCATGACGTAATCCCGCCTCTTCCTTGTAATTATGGTTAGAGGACGCAATTAGACCCCCCCCCTTTCCCCCAACCCGCCGGTAAACGCTTCCTGAGACGCCCTGCATCCTGCAGGAAGTAATTTGTGTCTCCGGAATATGCACGTCAAGGAGTCTCTAAAATATTGCTAGAAAAGGATCAATTTGAGGTTTCCAAAATCTCTGGCTTTATCGTGATTTGTGACTCATAATTATTGAGGAATAAGCGCATATTAGAATAAAATATACATTTTTTTGGACCATATACATTACCTCGGTGGCGTAGTTGTATTTCCTTATGACTACCGTCCTGAGGTCTCGGGTTCGATCCCCGGGTCGGGCAGCGATATTGGATTTTTCCATATCAGCCCGGAGTCTGGAATTTGTGCCCGATATGGCGATAGGCTCTCCCCCTATCATATCTGGGACGGAACTAAGCTCGGCGAAATGTGGGTGTTGTAGTTCGCTAGTACACCTCTGCCTACCCCTTGGGGGAAACAGGCGTGAGCTTTTGTATTCATTTTTTTTAATTATACTGATAAATGTATTGCAATTTGCGTTGTATAATTATCCAGTAGCCCCTAAGAAATAATTAACCCAGTTTCAGATTATTGACAGCAGATGGCGTTATATTTTGGATATTACAATAGTATTTGGGCCAATTTTAACCAGATAACTTTTACTTGGAGAGTAATTTTGACGTTTTGATAAAATCTGTCAAAGCAACTAATTTATAATTATCCCCCAGATACAAGCTATCTAGTTATAAAGACATTCAACCATCGATTTAATATAACCTAGATGCACAGTTCTTTGCAAATATCGTCATAAAAAGTGGTCTCAGTAATAAAACAAAGGAAAAAATCACAAGTACTAATTAAATCAACACATTTATAACCCTATGCCAGTGTTATAAAGTAGCTTTTTAAGCGAAAGGAGCAAGCGTTTTTAAATTTGAATTTTGAAATTTAGACTTCCATCGGCGTTCGACTGTATGCAAAAGTAGCGCTTAAGCACTTCTTTGCTGTCCCATTTTCCGACCGTCAACTGTGCAAATAGGTATATAATATATCGATGCATTCAATAGCAAAACTTTTTTTGGCTGTTAAAAAATCGACCCGTGAAATACAAACTTTCTCTAGAAATCAATCATAGTCACTTACGAAATATCAACATAGATTAAGTTCTCAAAATAAAAACACAGCAGAGTAGTGCGGATAAATAAGTCGTTTTGTCCCTTTCCGGGCCATTTGACCTCAGTTTGCACATTACCAAAGGTCCAAGTTGCCCCGGAGTCCGGACCCGACGCAATTCCATTCCAGCAAAATGGGGTGTTAAGTATAGAGTGGGTGATTTAAGAGTTTTTATGGGAATTAATTCCGTGAAACATTAAGATAATTATGTTCATTATTATTGTAAGTTTGGGGCAAAGCATTAAGAATTAAAATTATTTTATTACTTAGAAAGAAGAATTAAAACACTGCCTCAGTAGCGTAGTTGTATTTCGGTACGACTACCATCCTGAGGTCTCGGGTTCGATCCCCGGGTCGGGCAAAGTGATATTGGTTTTATCCATATCAGCCCGGAATCTGGAATTTGTGCCCGATATGGCGATAGGCTCGCCCCCTATCACATCTGAGACTAGTTCGCTAGTGCACCTCTGCCTACCCGTTCGGGGATACAGGCGTGAGCTTATGTTATGTTATGTTAAGAATTAAAATCAAACGGACATAGTTACGGACTACATTTACAACTTACGAGCCATGACTATTATGGTGAGTTTGAATGAGTGTACTCGACGTTTAGGCTGACCCCATAAGAGCCAACCACGAGTTTTAACATTACTCGCTAGCGACTCCGTAAAATATTTGAATGATGTACACACCGGCTGAACGAAGGCGAACGAATCTATACCTGTTGCGTTCACACAAACAAACTTTCTCTGTTGTGGGAAACAGGCATGATTCGTTTGCCTTCGTTTTGCCTGGTGTGTACGCGCTATAATAAACACCCGAACGCTTCTAGCGGTTACGCGTGGAACTGACGTTTTTCATACAAATATTTAACGTCCTCGCTCGCGTAATACGTGCAACAAACTCATGGTTGGGCTAAAGGTGTCAGTCATGGGCGTAAAGAAAAAGAAGGGTGTTGTCTTTTTGTCTATAGTTAAACGGACGCCACAGAGAAGCCACGCACACAAACGCGCCTGTAAAAAAGTGCCCTACGCACACACATGCCATTACGTGTAGATAGATCGAATGGGCCGAAAATCTTACTTCACTTTCAATGTTTCTAGCGCTCAGTCCATCTTTTTTTTACCGCCACCTTATTTAAATATAAATATAAATAAATACACCCAACAGTCACACACCTAGTCCAGACCCCACACTAGGTATAACCTGTATCGTGGGTATCAGAGACTATGAGAGACTTTCGGTCTCACAACACCCAGACTTGAAACAAATATCTGTGGGCCACACAAACATTTGTCTCAATGCGGGAATAGAACCCGCGGCCTCTCGCTTCACAGCCAGCTACTCGCCCGCTGCGCTACGGAGGCTGTCATAATATTTGTCATAATATTTATCTCATAGCAAACCTAGAAAATGGCAATTTGCTATTACATCTTATAAGGCGTATGAAATTATTAAGATTTCTGAAACTCTTAAGCCTCGAATACATACATAAGCTATGTAGACGCTTACAAAAACAAGTCTGTAACACACAGGATTAATTTATTGATTATTCATGTAAATAATATATTATGCTACCGTTTTAATTTACTTTACACATCCAAAAAATAAAATATTTGGTGCATTTTGATCATAGCGCCTGCCTGTAAATAATAGCAACATAATTGCGTACCAAATTGCCTGTAGTGATTGTTTATTTTAACCCCGATTTATCAACCTAAAGTTCATTTTTAAATTTCACATCAAGTCAAAGTTGAGTTACTACAACCGCAGTTATAATAAAATCAGTTTCTCAACAGTTTTGCCTCTTTTCTGCAATACTTTTCTTTCTACCTGCCCTTATCCCACCTTAATGTGGGGTCGGCGCAACACACTTTTTCAAGCATGTTGCGAAGAGGATTTGGCTTAGTTTTTACGACCGGCCACCTGCCTGACGTCAACCCCCTATGAGGGATCTTTTCTGCAATACTAATAAACTTAATAAAGGTAATTTTGTAGCTAATACATTTTTATCAGGCGTTTAAATTTTTATTCATAATCATTTATGGCTATTACTAAACTACCTACAGAGCCTAGCATCGAGTTTCAGTATAAGACAAAATCCACAAAGCGTGTTATTCGAGCAATAATTTATTCAAAGTCCGGCACGTGGACAATTCCACGTTTTAATTGGGTTCCGGACTCCCATCGCGTTCCCGACACACGACACTCCTATATTTGTTGTACAAGTTTGTACGAATTCAGTAATCGAGGTTGGATAGATAGAACTGGGGAACTGGGAAACAAAAAGAAGTTATATTCCAAAATGTCTTTTAGGCATCGATGTATTATATGCCTAGATGCACAGTTGACGCTCGGAAAATGGGACAGCAAAGGAGTGCTTAAGCACTCGTTTTGCATACAGTCCGACGCCGATGGAATTCTAAATTTCAAAATTCAAATTTAAGAACGCTTGCTCATTTCGTTTAAAAAGCTACTTTATTACACGTCTATAGGGTTATATTTGTGTTGATTTAATTAGGACTTGTGATCTTTTTCTTTGTTTTATTCCTGAGACCTTTTTATGAGGATATTTGCAAAGAATTGTGCATCTAGGGTATATTATATTGATGCTTTGAGGAGTAAAATTGTGTCACATTACGGCGAGTGTTTGACGTTTAACGGCTAAGGTAAATAACAGATCTCTATAGTGAGTTGTGGTCAATTGACGGAAACTCAGTGCGCAAATTCTACATAAACAGCCTGTCTAGTAGTATACATAGAAGTCTTTGCAATATTCCTATCAGTTTACCTTTACCAAATTCTCGACCAACATTTTTTTGCAATTAATAATTGTAAACGAAACCACTACCCATGAACAGTAGCAACACAACCCCGTGAAGAACAAAGCCCTGAGTGGCACTGCACTGCGCTCTGAGACATATGATAAGTTTCATATTGCCCAGTAAATACTTAGGGCGACTTGCAGCACTAAAGCGCGGTTCCAATAAACGATTTCAGTTCGAATGTGCAGATAGATTACAAAAATTAGCCAATAAGTTTGAACATGACTCTGTCAAATTACTTGATTTGATTGGTTCATAACCGAGATCTATCTGCACTCTAAACTGAGATTTTTTATTGAAACCGGCCGTTAACCTACAGTTAGTCCTAACCTCAAGTTAAATTAAAAAGGAAATATATGAAGGTCATGTAGTACATTACATGTAATAAATAACATGTTCTTCATATATTTCTTTTTAAATTTAACTTGAGGTTAGGACTAACTATAGGTTAGTAATAGTGGTGCAAGTCTTACACTGGCTACAATGTCCTAAAAACCGAACCAGCACAACATTGCTTGAACAAAGCTACAAACAATGCTGATTGGCGTTAGAAACTAGAATAGACATAGTGGTCCCTAACTCGACAGACTCCTACCGCCAGTAAAATAAGTACATACATACACATACATAAGCTTACGCCTGTATCCCCGAAGGGGTAGGCAGAGGCGCAATAGCGAACTAGAACACCCACATTTCGCCGAGCTTAGTTCCGTCCCAGATGTGATAGGGGGCGAGCCTATCGCTATATCGGGCACAAATTCCAGACTCCGGGCTGATATGGAAAAATCCAATATCACTTTGCCCGACACGGGGATCGAACCCGAGACCTCAGAAACGTAGTCGTACCGAAATACCACCACGCCACCGAGGCAGTAAAATAAGTATTATGATTTAAGACACAGAATTAATCACACGATAGACTAGCTTTGATTCCCTGATAGATGTTCCTTCGTTTCTTATAATATGGTCGAAATGTTGTTATCGTACTGCAAAATTAGACTAACTTACCTAACTTGTAAAAATGAAACGCGCTGGGTGCTTTTCTCAACCTCACTTCCACTTCACAATCACAATTTAAAGTTCATTGGATAATAAAACACTGTCTGATACTCAGAAATCACAATACACAACTCTTTAACAATTTTACGACCGCCAGAGCCGTTGCGTCAACGAATACTAAAACATTATTTCAACATTTTCAAATACCCTCCTTTATATTTTATCAGTTGCAGCTAACGGCCAGTTTCAATAAACGATCTCAGTTTAAAGTGCTGATAGGATTTTGACGGGAAGTCTGACAGGGTGGGCGTCGCTTGTTAAAATTATTTCATATTATTCTCTAGAGCTGTGTTTGTTGGTTTTAAGTGTTGTGGTTTAATGCATCAAACTTCAGTGAAGATGGACAGTATAATGTGAAAAATTTTTAACCGGTGATCTTCGATGAGATTTGCTTGGTGCGTTGGTTGGCTTTGTTCGGTCGATTCGCCGAGTGAAGGTCATTTGAGGGGCACTGGACTGGAAGGAATTACCGCCATAATCCCAGCAAGGCCTTGAGATCATCCACATCTGGGTCTCATGGTCATTGTGAAAACATTGTGAAAACATAATTGCTCTATTTACCTTGACATTGGCTAAATCACCGCATATGCGTGGAAGCCATTATTTTTAAAAGAAGAAGAAGAAGAAAGTGCTGATAGATCGCGATTAAGAACTAATCAAATCACGCCATTTGACAGAGTCATATTCAAACTGTGTTCTTATTGGCTAATTTTTGTAATCTATCTGCACATCCGAACTGATATTATTTATTTAAACCGGCCGTAAATGTCTACAGAGGGAGTTGACGTAGGACAGGCGACCGGTCTTAAAACTATAGTCGAATTCTATCTGCAACATGCTTGGAAAAGTATTGCGCACCCCACATTGGAATAAGGGGATACTAAGGGGAAAATGTCTGGCTTTATCATTTGAAAAAAGGTGTTCTAATTATTTTTTTAAAGTTATTTTTGCTGTTGATTTGCTTTCGTAATATGTGGATAGCGTGTTTTTGGACACCGAAATCATTTGAAATGTGTACAGCACTCAAAAAATCTACCTGGGTACTTAGGTAACAACCCTGTTAACACCAAAAACTTTCGAATTTAGAACGATATGAACTCAACGCAATTTTTTAACAAATGTATTGACCGCCGCGTTCTCGATTCGAATACGAATTCGGCAGTTCGCCATGCTGTACATAGCCTCTCAATTCTATTTACTCCGAGAAACCGAGACTCCGAGAGTGCTCCTTTCCCTGGAGAACACACGGTCCTGGTTTTAGTTAAGAGTAAACGTTAATTGGCTTGCCAGAGTTCCCAATTATCCTATTTACTGATTTGAATAAAAAGCTGATGTACTGGAAACTAATGAATTCTGTTAGTTAACGTTTGCTAGGACTAATTTACTTCCAGAAGAGTAATAAGTGAAATGTTCGTTATAACTAAAGAGATTAATTAAATATTATTACTGATTTCTTTAGTTTACGCGAATATTATACATTGAAATAAAACTATTAAAACGTCGGGAATAAAAATTAAAACCTAATCGTGATAGAATCCGTAAAAATAGTTTTATTTCAATAAATATTATTAATGAATGTCTTTACTTATAAAAATAATTTCGCTTATCTCTTTGCTAAGAATAGCCTGTCACTATTTTCCTTGCGTTACATTGTTTAAAAATGAAACAACCTATGGTTAAAGATAAGCAGCGCTTAAATATTTTTATAAATAAAGGCAAAGGCGGTTCCAACGTCAATCGTCATAGTGTTCGGTGTGCACTGTACGTGTACTCCGTCTATACTCTATGGGCCTTACTTAAAACAGCATTTTTAGCTGAGCAAATGGTTAAGAATAAGCTGTCACTTTTTTCCTTGCGTTACATTGTTTAAAAATTGAAGGGACAACCTATGGTATAAAGATAAGCAGCGCTTTAAAAGTTTTATAAGTAAGGGCCAAGGGGCAATAGTGTCAACTGTCAACACTAAACACTTACTACTGTCTTCACTCTTCACTCCAAATTGGAGTGCCGAGTGTCCAGTGTTCACTACTGTCTTATATCATAATGTCTCCAATAAAAAATATTGGAGCCTTTAAAAATTGAGAACCGATCTCTTTCAAGAATGCCCCTCCCTCTAATCTCAAGCAAGCGCTAGAGACAGAGTTACAAGGAAAACTCAAAAGGGACCTGCTCGAACGTTTATGATATCTGTGGTATATTTTTTGTTACATATCTGACTACAGTTCAAACTAGTAGCCAAACGTGTGAGAATCTTGACATCGCAATGAAGTTAACTGTTGAATTTATACAACGCCATCTAGCGGCAGCCGAGTCAGTCGCGGCTTTTAGTCTAAAATGCTTCAGTGCAATAAGCGATAAACAAAAAATTTTATTATTGCCAGCCCTTACAGCCCTTACTTATAAAACACTAGCTTTTCCCGCGGCCACGCCCGCGTGAGAATTAGTCCCGTCGTATGTGCATTTTCTCTATACAAACTGCCATCCCCACTTACATTCACTTAGGGGATTAATTTCCGAAAATCCTTTCTTAATGCTCACCTACGTCATAAAAGGAAGCCGTGTGTAAAATTTCACGTTCCTAGTTCCATTAATTTCGGCTGTACGTTAATACGTCAGTCAGTCATTAAGTTCCTCCTTTTATATAGAATTACGTGCTTCTTATCTTTAAAACTAGTCTGTCACTTTTTCCTTTCGTCATGTTGTTTGATAATGAAAGGGACAAAGTAATTTCGAAAATATTTTTAAAAGCAAGGGGCAATAACCTTCATAAATGCGACACATCTAGACGTTTGATATGCGTTTTTACTCCATTTCTCGGCACAACTCTTACAATGAGATCTATCGAATACAAATAATGACCAAATCCGATCCACATGGATATACGACGAAGTGAGTATCGCCTTCCTTTTTAAATCGGTAGGGGGCGCCGAAACGGGTCCGCCTCGGGCTCAAGAAGCACAGGCCCGCCCGCATATCATGCGCCCCACGAGAAAATTTAAAATTCCACCGAAACCGAGTTAAAAAGTTCGGTAACGTCACGCACGATTAGTTTCAAGAACTTGTCATTTGGTCGGGCAAAGCAAATTTTCTAATTTAATTTGCCCGGGACTGGATACCTCGGAGGGGGATGACGTCAGGCAGGCGGCCGCTGGTAAAAACTAAGCCAAATCCTCTCTGCAACATGCTTAAGAAAGTGCGTTCCGCCGACCCCACATTAAGGTGGGATAAGGGCAGTTAGAAAGAAAGAATTACCATATTATAACTACATGTATATAAATCGAGAAACCAAAATGGCGGAACCAGTCTCAATGACGTTTTTCGTAGTTATAGTCCTTATTTTTCTTCTGTCACTGGTATTTATTTATTTATTTATTTATTTACACTTTTTATACATTGTGTATAAAGGCGGACTTAATGCTTAAAGCATTCTCTACCAGCCAACCTTACGGTGATGGAGAGATAAGTATGGTAGGTGCAAAACACAGCAATTTAAAAAAACAATTACCTTACATGTATATAGCAAATACAATTATAATTAATACATACCATACTTATTATATGTATGTGTATATATATATATATATATATACATACACATACATATAATAAGTATAAGTAGAATACATTAAGAAATAGTACAATAACAAATTTAATAAAATAGATATTACTTATAAATAATACATAAAATATACTACAATATATATATCATCTAATGAGAGAAACTAATGTGATGATTCCGCTTCTTCATCCAGTAGTAACTGTCGTACTCTTATTTTGAATGCCAACCTGGTTGAGGACGTCCTGATTTCGAGGGGGAGCGCGTTCCAGAGATGTATAGATTGAAATATGAAAGAAGAATGTGTGAAGTCAGACCTATGAGAAGGACACTTAAGGAGGAGGTTGCTAGAAGATCGAAGGTTTCTGTCGTGACTGTTACAAAGAAATTGAAAGTTGGAAGATAAATATGAAGGAGGAAAAGGCGACGAAAGAAGCGAAAAAAGCGTAGTAAGAGCCCGCAAAGAACGTCGCTGGCGAATGGGAAGCCATTTCAGATGTGAGCGATAAGAACAGATGTCGTCATATTTACGCAAATTGAAAATAAATCGAATGCAGTTATTGAGAAGACGGTCCAATTTATTGAGTAGATCTGCATTCAGATCAAAATAGCACACATCACCATAGTCGATCACAGGAAGGATCAAGGCTTGTACAAGCGTTGCCTTGGTTTTAGTAGGGAGGAAATTTTTCAGTCGATACAGAGAACGAAGGGTACCGGTGATTTTCTTACTGATGGAAGTAACCTGAGATTGCCATTTCAGAGAGGAGTCGATATGCAGCCCGAGGTTTTTAACGTTTTGGCTCCAGGGAATTATCGAACCATTATAAATATTATGGCAGGAATGTTACAGGTGTTCAGTTTATTTAACATTCTTGAGTTACCCAATATAATGGCCTAACATTTGGTCGGGTTTACGGCTAAGCCAAAGCTTTCAGACCATGACTTGATATATGCCAAGTCCATATTCACCCTATCTACTGCATCGGCCACATCATCGACTCCAGCCCGAGAATAAATCTGCAAGACATCGGCATATAGATGATAAGCACACTGAAAGTTTAGGGTTATAAGATTAATAAATAGGGGAGAGCAGGTAGGATTCGTACAGTTTTTACTCCAAGTCCCATAAAATAAAAACTTATTGGTATTTGAAGATAGTTTCAATGCTAACATAATACCTGTATATTTAGCTTAAATCATGTTATAGTTCAGGATTAACACAAATCAATTTGGCATTGATATTTAAGCTTTTACAGAAAATGAAAAATGTACGAAAGCACCCCGCACGCGGGGTAGCTTCGTACACCGCGTGGGGCACATTCGTACATAGTGGGGAGCCTACGTACACGATGATTATAAATACATTTTTTGCAAAAAATATATGTTTAATGAGATTAAAAGAGCATCAGTTTCAAGTAATAAGTAACAATACTGTTATTTAGCAAATTATTCATTGTAAAAGTTTAACATTTTTCATAAAATCTTCTATGTTCCTAATGAAACCAATCAACACTATAAAAAGAATCTTAAGGCTAACAAATCGAAATCTTTACGAGGTCTATCTACTATTGAATATTGAACAAAGATCTTTGTCGAAGCTATAGATATTAGCAGTTCTTGTTGTTAAAGCAGTTTATAGTAAGCTATCTAATATAATGTTTGTACCTATATTATGCTGAAGCATAACAAATTGATACTATGCTTTGTATATAGTCTAGCGGCGATAACTTAGGAAACGTACCCATTATCCGTTATCGTTACCCATTTTTTACCATATCGCCGAGCTTAGTTCCGTCCCAGATGTGATAGGGGGCGAGCCTATCGCCATATCCGATTCTTAATTATAATTAATAATGCAAACACACCTTAAACGCTATCGCGATATTATAAATTTTTGTATCTATCGGTGGAAACTTGTTGTTAGCCCCGATTAATAGCCATAGTATTATGTTTAAATTGTTAAGGCTGTAAGTTTTCCTAAAAATAAATAAATAAATAAATAAATAAATAAATAAATAAATAAATAAATAAATAAATAAATAAATAAATAAATAAATAAATAAATAAATAAATAAATAAATAAATAAATAAATAAATAAATAAATAAATAAATAAATAAATAAATAAATAAATAAATAAATAAATAAATAAATAAATAAATAAATAAATAAATAAATAAATAAATAAATAAATAAATAAATAAATAAATAAATAAATAAATAAATAAATAAATAAATAAATAAATAAATAAATAAATAAATAAATAAATAAATAAATAAATAAATAAATAAATAAATAAATAAATAAATAAATAAATAAATAAATAAATAAATAAATAAATAAATAAATAAATAAATAAATAAATAAATAAATAAATAAATAAATAAATAAATAAATAAATAAATAAATAAATAAATAAATAAATAAATAAATAAATAAATAAATAAATAAATAAATAAATAAATAAATAAATAAATAAATAAATAAATAAATAAATAAATAAATAAATAAATAAATAAATAAATAAATAAATAAATAAATAAATAAATAAATAAATAAATAAATAAATAAATAAATAAATAAATAAATAAATAAATAAATAAATAAATAAATAAATAAATAAATAAATAAATAAATAAATAAATAAATAAATAAATAAATAAATAAATAAATAAATAAATAAATAAATAAATAAATAAATAAATAAATAAATAAATAAATAAATAAATAAATAAATAAATAAATAAATAAATAAATAAATAAATAAATAAATAAATAAATAAATAAATAAATAAATAAATAAATAAATAAATAAATAAATAAATAAATAAATAAATAAATAAATAAATAAATAAATAAATAAATAAATAAATAAATAAATAAATAAATAAATAAATAAATAAATAAATAAATAAATAAATAAATAAATAAATAAATAAATAAATAAATAAATAAATAAATAAATAAATAAATAAATAAATAAATAAATAAATAAATAAATAAATAAATAAATAAATAAATAAATAAATAAATAAATAAATAAATAAATAAATAAATAAATAAATAAATAAATAAATAAATAAATAAATAAATAAATAAATAAATAAATAAATAAATAAATAAATAAATAAATAAATAAATAAATAAATAAATAAATAAATAAATAAATAAATAAATAAATAAATAAATAAATAAATAAATAAATAAATAAATAAATAAATAAATAAATAAATAAATAAATAAATAAATAAATAAATAAATAAATAAATAAATAAATAAATAAATAAATAAATAAATAAATAAATAAATAAATAAATAAATAAATAAATAAATAAATAAATAAATAAATAAATAAATAAATAAATAAATAAATAAATAAATAAATAAATAAATAAATAAATAAATAAATAAATAAATAAATAAATAAATAAATAAATAAATAAATAAATAAATAAATAAATAAATAAATAAATAAATAAATAAATAAATAAATAAATAAATAAATAAATAAATAAATAAATAAATAAATAAATAAATAAATAAATAAATAAATAAATAAATAAATAAATAAATAAATAAATAAATAAATAAATAAATAAATAAATAAATAAATAAATAAATAAATAAATAAATAAATAAATAAATAAATAAATAAATAAATAAATAAATAAATAAATAAATAAATAAATAAATAAATAAATAAATAAATAAATATCGGGCACAAATTCCAGACTCCGGGCTGATATGGAAAAATCCAATATCACTTTGCCCGACCCGGGGATCGAACCCGAGACCTCAGAACCGTAGTCGTACCGAAGTACCACCACGCCACGGAGGCAGTCAGGTAGTGGACTAAGACTTAACCCCTCTTATTAGTAGAGTAGGTCCGTACCCAGCAGTGGGACAGTATATAATACAGGGCTGATGATGATGTATATAGTCTACATAAACACACGCGGGGTACATTCATACAGTACGAATGTACCCCACTTATAACTGTACGAATGCACCCCAACACATAAAATCAATAAATTAATTTAAAACAAAAATACCCATTATAAGTAATCCAAATTTGACGTTTATATTGTAAAATAAGACATTGTGCACATACAATAATAAAATATATTATATGTTCGGGGCAAAGCTTGCTCTTACAACGACATTTAAATGTAAGTCCGAAAATTACTTACACCGAGCGAAAACACCTAATGGCTCGTTTCGGCAAAAGCAGCAGCCGCATTGCCCTGCCTCCCCGCGGTAAGGCTATGCGTATGAGCAGGACTTATGGACACAAATACAAACGCTTCGACGTATTTAGTTTAAAAGATAATATGACTACTGTACGAATGCTCCCGCTGTACGAATGCTACCTGCTTTCCCTATAGAGAAAAGTAAAGGTGAAAGTATGCCGCCTTGAGGTTCTCCAGAGTCAATGTTGCACCATTTCGATGAGTTATCATCAAGGCGCACCGACTGCTGCCGTCCCTGAAGATAAGAAGAGAACCATTCCAGAGCCATGGGAGAGACCGCAAGATGGGAGAGTATTGCCAAAAGGATGTCGTGACTGACGGTATTGAAGGCGTTCGAAAAGTCTACCAAAACCAGTACAGTGACTTTGGTATCCTCCATACCCGCCCTAATATCGCCAGTCACCTTTAAAAGTGCGGAGATGGTGCTGTGGCCTGGTCTGAAGCCAGACTGAAGTGGACACATCAAGTTATGTGTGTGCACGCAGCTGCTTATGCGCATAGGCCTCAAGC
Organism: Clanis bilineata; assembly: GCA_036417725.1. Taxonomy (NCBI): domain Eukaryota; kingdom Metazoa; phylum Arthropoda; class Insecta; order Lepidoptera; family Sphingidae; genus Clanis; species Clanis bilineata. The sequence goes on from CM071159.1 coordinate 1,260,443, forward strand.
ACCTTGGAGAGGAAGGGTAGTATGGATATGGGTCGGAAGTGGGATACAAGTGAAGGGTTTGGGACTTTAGGTAAAGGAATAACAAAAGCTTTCCTCCATAGATTTGGGAAAATGCTAGTGTTAAAGGATGCATTTATGATGTGACAAATGGCGGGGAGAAGATGGGCTAGGATAGGAATTATCATGCGACGGCTGATGTTGTCACAACCAAACGCATTGGACTTAATGGAGAGGATTACCTTTTGTATCTCGCTCGGTGGAACTGGAGAAAACATAAAAGGGTCGACATCAGGTCTAGGAAGACCGGCTAGGAATTCCATGGCGCGGCACTTAGCTTGGTGATCAATCAAGGTAACGGAGGAGAAATGGCGATTAAGGTCAGCCAAGCCAATAGCCGAGCCATGAAGTCCTAGATATTTCCCCTTGCCAATACCTAAGGTTCCAAGAAACCTCCAGATACTGGCAGGGCTAGATGAGGATATGTTACTAAGAATATGACGGCGTTTAGCATTGCGAACCATCTGGTTACACCGATTTCTTGCAGACTTAAAAAGACACCAGTTTTCATCAGATCGATCTCTTTTGTATTTCCGAAAAGCCCGATCCCTTCGTCTCATTGCCATCCGAACCCCTCGTGTTATCCATGGTGCAGGAGGACGCTTTAAGTTAATTTTCCTAAATGTATGTACTTCCTAACTATTCCGCTTGAGATATGTAATTAATAAACGCGTGAAGATGCCCCAATTACGCCTGACGTGTTCCTCATTTGGTAATTTCCTCGAAACGATTCGTGTCAATTATTACGAATATGGAGATGTCAATAAACATATTTAGTGTATTGTAAACAGTAATTTAGTTTGGATGTATCTTCATTAAATAAGAAAAATATATATACCTTTATTTAACAAGGCCTTATCCCACACCACTATAGTGTTGATTTTTAATCATAACATAACATAAACATAACATAAGCTCACGCCTGTATCCCCGAAGGGGTAGGCAGAGGCGCACTAGCGAACTAGAAAACCCACATTTCGCCGAGCTTAGTTCCGTCCCAGATGTGATAGGGGGCGAGCCTATCGCCATATCGGGTACAAATTCCAGACTCCGGGCTGATATGGAAAAATCCAATATCACTTTGCCCGACCCGGGGATCGAACCCGAGACCTCAGAACCGTAGTCGTACCGAAATACCACCACGCCACCGAGGCAGTCATTTTTAATCATGTTACAGAGACGATTCGGCTTTACTTTTTGCGATTGATTTATCCCAACTTCAGGGGGTTCCAGTCCCGGATAAATCATCATAAAAATAATCACAAGTTTAAAAACTATCGTGACCAAATTTATATGGGACCACCCTTGAAAAGCCCTTTAAGCTCTATCGAACACAAAAATAATTTTGAAATTCGGTCTACAATCGGCGGAGATATCGCGTACATTAAAAAAAATACAGACGAATTGAGGACCTCCTTTTTGGAATTCGGTCGAAAAACAGTTTTGCCTACCTGTGATTTGAATCCAGTACCTCTCGGTCCACAGCCCATATAATCATACACTAGTCCAAGGAGGCAACGAGGATCGTGGCAACCCCCGCCAGAGTTGCCTTTAAACTTCAACAAATTGTATGAGGACTGGCATGACTACGAAAAATACGTGTTTAATTTGAAGCCTGTTCCGCCATTTTAGTTTCGCGGTCTATTTACATGTGAGTTATCACCGTGTCATAAGACTTAAATAACGTATAAATACTTATTTATTTTATTATAAATACGGTGTTTTATTTACAATAATACTCATTTCGGAATATGAAAAAGATGCCTAACTGTTATATTAATGGGCTCTTTCTTTCGCAAAGTCGCCATTTTGTTTTCGTTAGGAAATTTTTTCGTAGCATGCCAGGTTCTCTTATTTTTTTCTTTAGTAATTGAATCATACTTACATGATATTTTAAATCAGTTAATTCTTATAAAAGGTGAATTTAATTTAGCCACTTAATTAAAAATACCCTCTAATCGACATTTTAATTTTATCACCTGCCATTAGCGCCATAGGGCTGCGGCATTAACAATATGTAGTCAGAATTTAAAAAAAAACTTGTTACAATTTATTTAAGACTATTAAGGATTTAACGTATAAATAAAACAACAATTTCAAATACAAAATAAAAACGTTTTATTGGAGCAATTAATGAACAAACAAAAAACATTTCGCTTATACTATAGCATCCCTAAATGCTTCAGAATAATATTAAAAACAATACGCTATTCGGTCCTTATAACTAACTTTAAGTTAATAAATGCAATAGTTTATTCATAGATATAAATGTTTACGATAACTACACAGTCATTATAATATTGTTTCATAAATAATGCGTCACAAATATATGTCTGCAAGCAAGTTCTACACTTCTACGTTTGAAACTCGCGGTGTCCCTTTCATTCTGGTATTCAATAAAAGAGACAGCATTTTTTCAAATTTCGAATTGCTATTTTAAATCCCAAGCTAGCCTCAATATATTCAATTTATTAAATAGGCTACATTATATTTATTTGTGTAGAGCGAGATGACAGTATTATTTCACTGTGGTTTATAAAAGTCTCTAAACATTTATATCGATGCTTTATCTCTGATACTATGACACGTATGACTAGATAATATAAAATGACTATTTTAATCACATTTCTTTTCCTTTTCTAGACAATCGACATCTTTTTTCAATCGTAGTGATAATTTTAAAGCTGTTCTTAAGGGAATTATAATGTGCCTATGTTTTGATTGCAATAAAAGCGGGTAAATAATATTTTATTTGTTTTTTTTTTTAATTAATCACTACGATTTCAATGTCATCTTGTAACTTTCTTACACAAGTTCGAGCCTCTTTCCTTTACAATTATTTTTCCAATCCGAATCTTTCTCGCGTATATTTTCATACCTTTTCTCATCTTAATTCTATTTTATTCTATAATACGAAGTGACTAGAATTATATTGAAATTTAGGTGTTTCCAAACAATGAACATGTTTTCAATTCATATTATTAGTAGAATCACCAAAAAAGATACGCCTTATTTTATTTATACATATAAATGTTACATAAATGCATTTTTTGACTAGTACAGTAAAAAATAAAATAAGTTATATACTTGAAAATAATTATTCTTAAAACAAAAATATTGTATTAAATTACAAAATATAAATAACAGCTTTATTGCACCTGCCCGAAATTTTCAGTCTTCTAATTTAAATAGGCATCAAACTAAAAATAAATAACTTATTACGGATTCGTTACCAAAATAAATAGCCAGCAAACCGAAATCCTCCGACTAGATTTGTTGAATATTTTTAAAAGTTGACAAAATAAAATAAATTAATGGCCAAATAATAACATAAGCTCACGCCCGCTTCCTGAAAGGGGTAGGCAGAGGCATACTAGCGAACTAGAACACCCACATTTCGCCGAGCTTAGTTCCGTCCCAGATGTGATAGGGGGCGAGCCTATCGCCATATCGGGCACAAATTCCAGACTCCGGGCTGATATGGAAAAATCCAATATTACCTTGCCCTCGCCGGGGATCGAACCCGAGACCTCAGGATGATAGTACCGCACACACAATACAACTACGAAATACCACTAACTACAGTACCCTCATAAAAAACACATAAAATAATTTCCAGTCTCCGTGCCTGTGATAAATAACGTTCGCTCGTCGCAGTGAACCGTGAATTTCCAACAAATAAAAATTGCACTTCCAACTATTTCCCACCAGTTCATGTTTTGATTGACTTTATTTTTACAGTTTAAAGGATTTTTGAAACACCTTGAATTAGCTTGGTGTTCCGGTTCGTTCGGTGACGGTGACTGATTTTCCCGGTGGCCCAAATCCCCGTCCCCTTAATCACCTTTTGGTATGGGTATGAGTAGTGGAGTTCACTAACAATCAGGTGACCCACCTGTTCGTTTGCGAATATCTGCTATAGGAATATAAACATTCTGGGAAGTCTGACAGGGTGGGCGTCGTTTGTCAAAATTATTTCACATTGTTGTCTGGAGTTGTGTTTGTTGTTGAATGTGATATGGTTTTATGCATCTAAATTCAGCGAAGATGGACAGTATAATGTGGAAACGTTTTAATTGGTGATCTTTGATGAGTTTTGCTAGGTGCATTGGCTGGCTTTGTCCGGTCGATTCGCTGAGTGAAGGTCATCTGAGGGGCACCGCGCTGGAAGGAATTGCCGCCAAAATTCCAGCAAGACCTTGAGATCATCCACATCTGGGCGTCATGGTCATTGTGAAAACTTGATAATTGCTATACTTACCTTGACATTGGCTAAATCATCGCAAATGCGTGGAATACATTATTTTTAAAAGAAGAAGATAAACATTCTACTAAAAGGCGATCAATATAGTGAAACTGACTATAAAAAATCGATAGTAATATCTCTACATTTTTCATTATTGTTAAAGTTAATACACGTTGATGATTTGATGATATGAACAACTATTAATTCACAGATTGGTCCTTATGTACAAATGGTTGTATGGGGTACTACTAAGTAAACTATTTTAAAATGCTAATTTATTTTACCCGCTAAAAAAAGAAGGTTCTCAAATCGTTATTTTTATTTGAAAATTTTGATGATATTATAACGTGGAGGTTTTAAGGTCATGTAAATAAGAAGCTATTTTCGGTATTCGACCGTAGAGTAATCATTTTATGTATTGATGAAATAGTTGAATTTGGTTTGATATAGGCTAAAAAAGGTATAAATAATTTAGCATTCTAAAATATTTCTAATAATGTTATTTGCATTTTATATACAGTACATTTATAAACTGCAATAAACAATACATTACCCATATTAATCATTAAGACACCTAAAATAATAGATAGGTATCCTGCAAAATCAACATGAAACTAGCTTAATTGTAGGTATATTTTTTAATTATATTTTTCTGATAATTTTGTCATTTTTGATTCTCATTTATACAACATTTTGATTTTTCCCAATATCAAAATTAATGAGAATTCAGACTTACCAAACCACAGTAACTGCTTTTTTTGTTTTCTATAATTTGAAAATTGGCCAAATACCCCAATAAAATATGGTAAAGTAGCCCAAAAATGTAAGTATAACTAGCTTTTGCTCGCGCCTTCGTCTAGTTTTCAAAAATCCCTTTACATCGGCAAAACATAATTTGCATTATTGCGAATAAAGTTTTTTAGCTCTTCTGAACAAGTTCCATCTCTTATATCGTCCCTAAAAAGTTTTTTGAGACAAAATGTAGACCCTATGTCCTTACTCCATCCCTAGGGTTTAAGGTTTCTTTATAGCAAATTTTGTTAATACTATTAGCTTAGCTGTGACAACGTAACAGACTTAATTTCGCATCTGTAATGTTAGTAATTTACTTAAATACCACACGTATATTGCTTGATAAATACCTTCAAATCAGTTTACATAATGTACAGCAATATTTGTCTATACTTTAATGTTATATTTATTAACCATCTTATTGCTATCTGGAGAATCGTCTGCAAATTTTATATCATTTGAAGAATCTGAATTCTCGTCTGCAAATTTAATGTCAGCAAAATCCGACCTTTTTAGAGTATCTACGTTCGTCTCTCTGGCTGTATCATTCACTCTCTTCAATGTCGAATTGTTACCATCAGACTCCTTCCTATGTACTCTAACTGGAGATGTGTGCATCGTCAGGTCATTCATCTGTATCGTCACGGGACTTTCGATCTTTTTCTTCTTGTTCCTCCTTGGCAGTTTGGGCGATTTTTGCAAATCACTTATGCTGAAGTTCAATGGGTGTATGATATTTCCCTTTTCGATAACTTTCCTTATGGATTTGATTGACTCTGTCGATCTGTTGGATTTGTTATCATTTCTTTTCAGTGTGCTTGTTGTGGGCTGTTCGTCTGGGGACTCTGTGTTACTTCCAGGGTCTGGTCGTAGTTCTAGAGGTAGGATCTCCTGTGAAATAGAGCAATGTATAAGGCACAGATTTAAAATTTCTTTTGGAAACATCTTTTGCAATTATAATTTCAAATTGCGTTATGTTTGAATCTATAGCCTATATTATTTATTAAAACTAGCAGTTAGTTTGTCCATGTCTAATGAAAATGTAATAGTTGCCAAATAAATTTATATTATTTATTACGTGAACGTTTAATTTGTGTATTGGATTTGAAAGTAATCACCTCGTAAATCGGTTTTCGGTTTTCATCAATTTCCTTCAAAATATCGCCTTCTTCAAGTGGCGGTATCCAGACCAAAAAAGCTGGATCCATGCCCAAATACGAACCTGGGACCGAACCTGCAACAACGTGTAGATCTATATTTACAGCAAAAACATTGGAAGGTGCCAAACGCAAGTTATTCGTACACGATAATATTTGATGATCTCTATTCGCATGTAGTCTTTAGGCCATAGTAAGCCAATATGGTAGAAATTAAGAACCACGGTAATGCAAGAGCAAACTGTGATTTTACGTCGCATTAGTTTGAGACAGGGGTAATAATCCGATCGAGTCGGCCCATTTATGCTATAGACAAAATTGTCTACAACTGGCTATACCATCTGTAATAACTTCAAGGTTTGATTTCTACAATTTTTGTTTAGCACGGTAGATCTTGGATCTGACATAAGTATCTATAATATACTGTAGAAAAAATTACAAGTTTCATAATTTAAATAATAAAAAAACGCCCTTTAGTAAACCCGAGAAGCGCTGGAAATATTGCATCGAAGAGATCCTGGCTCCTCAAACAAAGAAGACCAACTACCTTGAACTGCTTCAAAGGAAAAATAAGATAAATTAAGTATTACTAGGCAAATACATAAAACCATCTCTTACCAGCGTTATTGACCTCGTAGTCATAATAGTCGATCTCCATCTCTGGATGAGAGGTAAGACTCAGATCAGATTTCAGAAGGCGTCGGTTGCAACTTTCCTTCGTGTGCTTTGGATTGTCTCGAATCTTTGCTGATGACACTCCGCTTAGAGCGGGAGAATACCAGCCCTAGAACAAAAACAACTGTTGAAGGACATGCTATCTCATTTACTAAAAGAAATAAGAAACTTCACGTCGGTGATCCCTGAGTTGATACCGTATCGGTCAAGAGTCGAGCCTATCCAATCATATGTGACTTACGTTCCAGAAAATGACTATTTGGTTATAAAACTCACATTGGTTAAAGTAGCTGCAGAATTAGAAGACGCCCTGCTCTCAGTTCTGTCTTTCTCCCACAAGCTGTCTCTATCTTTCTCGCTACAAGTATCGTCCCTCTCGCTCACACTGCTGGCGCTAGTGCTGAGCTCGACTATGGCGGTTTCGCAGTTGGACGTTTGAGGTGGAGACGTTATCTGGGACGTGGGTTTATCTAGTAAACCCTAAAACAATAATAGGTTTTGTAAAGTCTGTGAAAATTATAGAAGAAGATAAAAACCAATTAGCCTAGCTTAAGAAAACGATTAGTCAAAAGATAACCTATTACCTGGATGTAGGCTAAACAAGAAAATTTCGGTCGCCTAAAACAAAATAATATTGTCTTGCAAACTCTAAATTACCACTTATCACATGATACTGATACCAAGAAAAGACTTCATTTAACTAAAGGACATTGTCAGACTGCCAATTTAGATACTTCATATGAACTAAAGCCTGAACTTCCTGCTATCTTAATTTAATCAGTAGTCACTTTACAGTCCCATGCCTTTGTCACTCTTTTGCTCTGTAATTTCTCTGAACAATAACTTTTACGTCAATAATGTCTTATTTGAAGGTCTCTGCTATGTTTTGTATTACCTGTGCCGCAGAAACATTAGTAGATGACATTGTATGACATCGCCTAAGAGGAGATAGCGTCACGGTCTTTGTACCAACAGGGGCGCTACTGGCTGAGACAGTCTCAGGAGTTACAGTAGCTTGACTGGCCCCACTGTCTGCACTGGCCACGCTTTCGTTATCTTCTGGTGCATCGTTCTCTCCATCTGATGCTTGGTCCTCTTCGTCTCTGTAAATAAGACTATATTAGAGTTCTTTGGAACTGGGCTGGCCATGCTTAAAGTTACGCAGATGAGCCGGCCCATTTGGAATATGGAAACATTTTACAACGTTTTCGGTGTTTGGGTAATTGCTGGTGACCATAAAAATATGCCGTTTCCAACAGGTCGATCTGGAAATCTTTGGGGGAGGCCTATGTTCAGCAGTGGACGTCCTATAGCTGATGATGATGATGATTATGATGATGATAAAAATATATTTTACTATCAACTAGTTTACGTTTTAAAACACGCGTACGTATAATTCATCATATTATTATCGTTCTGTTATATTTTATTATTAGTTACATACGGAATGTCAATCGAATAAGGCAAAGACATAAAATTTCACATAACTGAATCTAGAAACTTATCAGTCATTATAAAAATAACGCCAATCATTAATCCACCCTCTACAATACCGATTCTTAATTGATTCAACATACAAAATACACTTCTTAAACCCTTGAAGGCTTCAAAAGTCAAACACACAGAGCTCCCCCGCAGATTGCGGCCGATACGTGCTCGCACAATAGTATCTTCAGCCTCTTACAACCCTCTAGTACGATTGTGTTTGTTAATTAGTACATTCTTAGTTAGAACGCCGCTTCACTCGTGTTTAAGACCATTGAAGTTTGGATTTGGATTCGTTCGTTCTGTACCGTAGGCAGAATTTTGAATGGTGTCTTTATATTTATTATGTAGATGACAAAAATAATTAGGACAGATTTGGGGTCTTAAAAATTAGCCTTATCCAGTAGGGCATTATTATACTACTGCTATTGCGGATAGTAGACATAATAGTGAACTGTCATTTAACATGGGCTTTTTGTAAAACTATGTAACTTCTCCGATCTATTCAGTCAGTAGGTCTAGTTAGGTCGAAGACTTAACTTGTAAGGCGATACCCCATTTAAGGACGTTTTCATACCATTTCAACTGCTACCACTATAAGTTTAAAAACTTAACAGACCGACTTCAAATCCGATCGTGCCCAAATTTATATGGGACCACCCTAGAAATAAGCTCCTCATTTGCCGGAGATATCGCGTAACATAAATAAAAAAAATACAGACGAATTGAGGATCTTTTAGTTTTTGGAAGTCAGTCGAAAATAGGGTCTCATCGTAGATTGTATTATTCGAAGACAAAGACAACTAATCCTGAAAATGTGATAAGAAAGATATTTACGTTAGAAGCACTGCGAGGAGAAACTAGGTCTACAATAATTCGCAGTCCCTTGAATCTCACAACTAGATAAACAACTAAAAAAAAACCGAGTACGTTAACTGTAGATAGATAGAAACTCTTTATTGTAGACGTATACAGAAATCAATAACAATAAATAATCACAAGTTTAAAAACTTAGCGGACCGACTTCAAAACTTATCCGTTCGTGACCGAATTATGTGACTATCCTTGGAATAAGCTCTATCGAACTCAAAAAGAATCTTAAAAATCGGTCCACATTTGGCGGAGATAAAAAAAACAGACGAATTGAGGACGTTCTCCTTTTTTGAAGTCGATCGACAACATGCCACAAGTGACGGCTTTATTGCTAAAAGAGGTCTCTTCCAAGTAACCGTACCTGTTTTCAACAGTCTCAGAAGTCCTGTCACAGTCCCTGAGCCTGGTGTGTTTGGTCCTGCCTGAAGGTAGCAGCCGACGTAGGGAGACAGTTCCCCCCACCACTTCTGACAGTAATGTACTCCGTGATCCTGCTGTAGCCACGCCCAGCTCCAGAGACGCTGAGCAAGCTAGTTATAAAAAATCAAAGCATAATCAAATTAAAATAATTAAAAATTCCGTAAATTAATGTTCCAAATGTTTGTTTGGCTCACAGATATTTGTTTCGGGTCTGAGTGTTGTGAGACCGAAAATTCTTTCGTAGTTATGAGTGGTAGAGTCACGCTATAGACAGTCAAGTCTACAGCACGAATGGGCTGGCTCGGCCGGTTTGATACCACTGTCTCACAGAAAACCGACGTAAAGTAGCAGCTTGTTTTTCCCTCCCCTTCCACTTCCTCCTTTTAGGTTGGCAACGTACCCATGATTATCTTTGGTGTCTTGGGTGTCTATGGGCGGTGGAGATCACTTACCATCAGGGGACCTCTCTGCTCGTTTGCCAATCACTGCTATAAAAAAATCATGGATGCATTACCATACCTTCGAAGTTATTGTGGAGAAATTCTCGGGTATGCAGGTTTCCTCAGGGTGTTTTCCTTCACCGTTATAGCAAGCGACAACTCACAATGAAAACACACTCATAGAAAATTCCGACGTGTGTGTTCGTTTTGGGATCGGTCTCGATCCTCCGAAACTCTTCTCGGCAGTCCGTACCATTCCCAACTGAGCTATCTGCTTAATAAAACTGTTGGATGTACTTAAAATGTATTTATTTATGACAAAGACTTCTATGTATTTACTAGACAAGCTGTTTCGAAGTAAAATTGTGGCACATGACAGCGAGTGTTTGACGTTTCACGGCTAAGGAAAAGAGTAGATTTCTTTAGTGAGTTGCGGTCGATTAACAGAGACTTAGTGCTCACATTCTATGTACCGAACAGCCAGTCTAGTAGTATACATAGAAGTCTTTGATTTATGATGGTGTCGACTGCCTCGGTGGCGTAGTGGTATTTCGGTACGACTACGGTACTGAGGTCTCGGGTTCGATCCCCGGTGAGGGCAAAGTGATATTGGATTTTTCCATATTAGCCCGGAGTCTGGAATTTGTGCCCGATATGGCGATAGGCTCGCCCCCTATCACATCTGGGACTGAACTAAGCTCGGCGAAATGTGGGTGTTCTAGTTCGCTAGTGCGCCTCTGCCTACCCCTTCGGGGATACAGGCGTGAGCTTATGTTATGTTAAGTGTCTCGGCCACATAATCAGTACCATCGCTGTCGGTGAGCGAGTCCTTGTCGGCAGCGCGCTGGTAGGCCCGCGTGCGGTGCGCCGAGTGCAGCGCGAGGCACAGCGCCGCGAGCGCCGCCGCCGCCGCGAGCGACACGGCCGCGCCGCGCGCGCCGCCGCCGCCGGCCCACCACTCGCCGCCGACGCTCGACGCCCACGCCGCGGACGCGTTGCGGATCGGCTCTGGGGGGTTACCACCTCCTCTTATAGCTGTATTACTATAATCTTACTACGTTTTTTTGTACGGGAATCGGTATAAGATTATAATAATATTGCTTTAAGAGGTGGTGGTAATCCCTCTTGACGTGTAAACGGACTTGTCCATTCGTCGTCGTACCAAACACGTTTTGGCAGACCCCAATGATCCGATCATATTTGTTGTCGAAGCAGCCCTTTCCCTTCTCAATATCAATTAGATACTTGACTATTTTTTTAAAAGTATAAAGGACTATTTATTAATTTATCTTAAACGTATACAAAATATTTCGTAATTTAGTTTGCCGACAAAACGCTACCTGCTAACTGTAGCTACGGGTGACGTCATTGTTACCATAGATACATAATTTAAAAAAGATATTGAGGAAATAACATTTGTGATTCCAAACTAACAAAACCGAGCCAAATATTTCGTCGATCAGATATCGATCGTCGATCACATCCGCGTTGAAATTAAATAACCTGGCATTATGAATTTGGATCTTAGGTCCTTAGGCCCTTGAGGAACATATAAACAAGAAAAATGAGTAACTTGACATCATGCATCGTGATTGGTGTTTATAGTCACGTGACACACAGATAAAAAATTAAGTATTTCAATTACTAAAATAAAATTATCCTTGGAATATTTTTAATAAATTCCTATTGCATACGTTATTTAGATGATAAATCTATATTCCTACAGAAATTCATTGATATTGGTTACTATAGTCAAGTATCTATACTATAGTATAGTAGTATAGTAATATGAACCCGACATCGGACCCGAGAGTCCAAAGATCTCCCACAACAGACCCTCAGCATACTAGTACGCAGAGACGATCTTTAATTTAATTCTAGTACCCAGCGATAGTTCAATATGAAGTCTGAGCCTTCGAAGATGCACCTCTGTGTTCAATCGCAGTTAAATTTATATAATCCTGGCTAGAGTGTCCTATGCGCCAGCTACAAACTCAGGTAAAGCTGTAAAAGCAATTTTGCTAACAGCACAAGTCCATACGGAAAAAAATAGGAACTTAACTTAAACTTTAAGAACTAAAGCGCAGGGGTGAAATTTGTCTCCTTCATTATTATTTTTTTAATAGCCCTTATGTTTCAAAGTGTGATGCTGAATCGCTATGAAGTAGGTAAGTAGAGATACGTAACAATAGTCACACAGTTTCACGTCGTAATTAATATGCACGTAAAATTACGTCGTGCTCTTAAAGTATTCTAGAACAAACCAGAATATTATAAGACATCATAGTGCAATCTATATCGTTCTTTCTATTCAGCTTCTGAGCAATCATGTTTCATCTCAAATGATATCTTCTCCTATCATCATCATCATCAGCCATAGGACGTCCACTGCTGAACATAGGCCTCCTCCAAAGATTTCCAGATCGACCTGTTGGAAGCGGCCTGCATCCAGCGACTTCCTGCGACCTTTATCTTCTCCTATCATCAAGGTAAAATAACTATCAACTACCATCAGTTAACTTTTCTGCCTAGCATGAAATTTGGAAAAGGCTACTTTTATTCTGGAAAAATATAAAGTTCCCGTGGGATAGATTTCTTAATAATCTTCCACGTGAACAAAGTCGGATGCAAGAGCTAGTTAAATAATGAAGTCCACTTTACCTATTTGTGTGGCGTGTGCTAGGAATCCTCCTGAACATCGCTCGCTGGTGTCTCCGGACCGGAGCTCCACGAGGATGTATCTACCGCCGGCTATCTCCATTACACCGCTGCTGTCCGTCGTGGTTTCTACGTCGCCAACCTTTCAAATATGATGGTTAGGACTTAGGAGCTGATAGAAAGGTTTAGCGCTCACTACTGGAGCTTACATGAGCATTCTGCAAACAGTTTCTCGCGATAGGACGTTTGTATGAAGGCTAATATTCGGTCACGTATAAGTTAAACAGGATCTTGAAAAAACTTTTGAGTGTTAGAGCCACGCTGTAGATAGTTAAGTATACAGCACGAATGAGTATAGTCTCACAGAAAACCGACATAATAAGACAGCTCGCTAACATGAAAATCTTGAAAATCTAACAGACGATAAGGAAGTTAATTTCTTTTCTCCTCTAACTTATCGTTGAATCGGCTCAAGACTAGTGGTGTTTTGGTTTTACGATCTTTAGAAAATCTATTAAATAATCTTCCACATTATATTATAATCTAGACAAAATCTAGTATTGCAAAACCTAATCTAAAGTACAAACTACCCAAAACAGAGAGTGTAACTGACATTTAATCATTTTAGTAATAGCTAACTCGGTTGAACCGCTCCGTTCGGCTGGAACTGGATCTTAGTTAGCGAACAATCTGTTGAAACCCAAATTGAAATGTTGACCGTGGATACAAACTAAACGACGACCATTTACGTATAATGTTTTGTTTATCACGATGTGACTTTGGTTTGATTATTTATTATGCAAGAAGATTAAGACAAACTTTTGGTTTTATGAAAGGGTGATAAATTCAATTTCAAATTAACAGTGATGATAACAACTAGTTAGTTAATTAATTATGAGATTTGACAGATATTTGGGCATTGAAGAAACTGAAAGAAAATAAAGACTTTCAAGAATTAGACTTACTTTTTATCCACACAATGACTAAGAATTAGAAAATTAATAAGAAGATCGCTCACCTAATGTTAAGGGCTCCGGACCATACCTACTTGTCCAAACCCAGATGGAAAATAGGTCCTCGCTGTTGTTGGGTGCCCCAAATACCCCTCCCCATACCAAGGCACCCATGATACTTTTGGTATCGTTCCCATATGCGGTGAAGATATCATCGGTTAACTAATCTGCTGACTTGAAGCTTCTGCTAATAAAAATGATATACCATAGCAGAACTGTCTGGTCCATCCCATGACGCCAGGAGTGGGGATCCCAAGGAGTCTCCATCACGAGCTCGTAGCGCTTGACCAGCGCACGGCAACTTCACTGCTTCCATACGCAGTCTCACCACCAAGCCTTCTTCAGCCTGAAAAACAACTTTGTTTTAATCCAGAAAATAAGTAGGTATGCAATAGAACATGAATTAGTTAAACATCTTGTATAGTACTCTTATACTTAGTGGTTGTTAGAGTTTGTAAATTATGGAACAAACCATAAAAATAACTTAATTGAAGTTTTGGACACGAGGAAAGTTTGATACATATTTCTTTTTCAAATCGAAATAGTGATACCAGAAATATCTCGTCCCTGGTGATACTAAATATTTCAAATGACGCATGGTTTTATTTTTCGACCGACTTCAAAAAAGGAGAAAGTCCTCAATTCGTCTGTATTTTTAAATGTATCTTGCCTGATATCTCTTCCTCCTCTTTTTGTATTCGAAAGAGCTTATATTGAATGTCTTTGGGTTTCAGTCGGATCCTTATTCTGATGGCAGCTGTGGATCTGAAGGCCCAGTGTTCAAATTCCAGGATGGACCACGCGTTTGTGCTAACACGTTTGGCCCGGAACTGGATCCTCCAGAGCACAACGTTTAAAAATTAAGTCGAATTCTTTCTGCATTACTTAAAAAAGTATGTTGATCTGACCTCACATTGGAGTGGGATACGCAAACGGAAGGAGTACCTACATAATATAGGGTTTAGTTCCAAAAGTAAAACACTGTATGCACTTAAACTTTTATTGTAGATACTTTTACAATCTTTTATAATCAAAGTGTAATGTTCACTGCTTCACGGTTAAGAACCAACTGCCATGCTGAGTCTGTCGTCCCACTATCCTTCGGTTATCCCCACTCTGTACAATAATAAAATTAGAGAGGGGGTAACATCAATCAACTGAAGAATTGTATTAATGACCGCGGTCTCCAAAAGGTAGTTGAACGACTTCAAATGCTAATTATAATAAACTTAAATTAGTATATCGTTATAACAAATACATAATTACATAATTATCCAAGCTACAGTATAAAGTAACAAGTTATTGTACCCTACCTTCATGACTTGAAAGTTACTATAAAATATGTGAGATAACACTATAAAATATGTGAGCTAACACTATAAAATATGTGAGCTAACAGCTCGGCCATCCTGTTTGTAGCGAGTCCCATCGCTACTCATTTATAAAGCTTTTAATAAAATATATATGATATACAAATAAGAATAATAAGAGAAAATACATCCCTATGATATGCTTCCTTAATTAATTATTATAACACGTTTGATTACTCTTTCTTATCACTAGTAGAGCTTTCATTATCAGTATCACTGTCAAGATGTCCTATTAAAGTTTAACCAGGGTTGAATCTTATCTATAGCTACAATATTTTCGTAGCGGCGTCCATGTTTACGAGTTAAAGGTGTATCCTCTACAACATATCGGTCATTGGGTAGTATTTTTACTATACGATAGGGACCTTGGTATTTGTTCACAAGTTTTTGTGATTTGCCATCATGCGGCATTTGTCTCTCTACGCGTATTAAATCACCCTCGTTGTAGAGAGTTCCAGTTTTGCGAGATTTATTAAACCTCTGGGTATCTTTAATTTGCTGATTTTTAATTTTCTCGCTCGCCTGCACCCTAATGTCATTTAAACTGTCCAGGTTTACAACGTTTAATGTATCACTTATTACAGAATTCAGTATACCTTGTGAATGGCTGGTGATATTAAATCCAAAAAGTAGTTCTGACGGAGTTTTTTGGGTAGTCTTATGTGTCGTGGTGTTAAGGCCAATTTGGACTTCTGCAACATATTCGTCCCAGTTTTTTTCGTCGTCGCCATGAGATGAAGTGGATAATGCATTTAGAATTGTCCTATTGAATCTCTCCACTTGGCCATTTGCCCGCGGTGTGGAAACTGCATTTTCAATATGTTTGATACCATATGAGCAGATGAAATCCTTGAATGTCCTGCTCGTGAAACTAGTACCTTTGTCCGTGATTAGGCGAGTGGGAACCCCAAAATAACTAATATGGTCTTTGAGAACTTTCACAGTTGTAACCGATTTTGTATTTTTGACAGGGTTTATGTTCACGTATTTTGTGAAACTATCGACTATTACAAGAAGATAACAGTTGCCCTTTTTGCTTTTTATGAAGGGACCTAAATGGTCAACGTGAATTGTGTGAAAAGGGATACTAACTTTGTCTACAGGATGAAGTTCACCTTCTCGTTTACCACCAGGTGCTTTGTGATGAGCGCACTCCAAGCAAGATGCAACATATTTTTTTATAAAACGTCGCATTTTGGCAAACCAGTAATGTTTTTGAATCCGTTGCAGGGTTTTATCGAATCCGCAATGACCGACGTCGTCATGGTTTTTTTGAACTATTTGCCAGCGGACGCTTTTGGGAACTAACCATTTTAGTTCATCGCCAATAATGCGGTAAATACGTCCGTTTTTGAGTTTATAATTTTTACAAATGTCAGCAACTTGCTCTGAAGCGGAATCACCAAGGATTTCTTTTATTCTTTTAATCTCATCGTCTGCGCATTGGACGGTAGTTATCCAGTCTTGGTCTGATTCCTCCACAGCAAGTATATCAAGAACATGAGATTCCGACATACTTTCGTCGACAGGATTTCGACTCAGCGCATCCACATGCAACATTCGTGAACCTGGGCGATAATCAATGGAGCAGTCATATTCTTGTATTTGCACCCACCACCGTGCGACTCGGGGAATTACGTCACGTTTTGTCAATGTATATCTGAGGGCATTACAATCTGTGAAGATCTTGAACGGTATCCCAATTAGGTATACTCTGAAACGATTCAATGATGTTATGACTGCAAGTGTCTCCAGCTCATATGAGTGAAATTTGCGTTCGTCAGTAGTGGTCTTACGACTAAAGTAAGATATTGGATGAAATATTCCATCCGCATTGCCTTGAAGAAGTATTCCTGCAACACCGTCTTTACAGGCGTCCGTATGCAGTTGTGTTTCGGCATTCGGATCGTATAATGCCAACAGTGGTCTCTGAGTCAGTAGATATTTGACTTTATCAAAAGCGTGTTGCTGAACCTCTTGCCATACCCATACCGTGTCCTTTCGTAGTAGGTCCGTCAGTGGAGAGGTTATAAGGGCGTAACCTTTGATGAAACGAGGGAAGAATCCGGCCAATCCAAGGAACTGTCTTATTTCATGCTGGTTTCTTGGTATAGGGAATTTCGATACCGCATCAGTCTTCCTAGATCCGGGTCGAATACCTCGGGCGCTAATTTCGAATCCGAGAAAGTCAATCTGACTTTGGAAGAAGCTGCATTTACTCAACTTCAAAGTGAGTCCCCCTTTCTTGATCAACTGCAAAACTTCTTCAAGCCTTTGCAACCCTTCGCTAACGTCCTTTGCCGGAATCAAAATATCGTCCATGTAGACTATAGCGTATTTAATTTTAGCTTCGGACAAGATTTTATTGATCGTCCTTTGAAACACTGAAGGTGCATTCACAAGTCCAAACGGCATTCTGTTATATTCATATTGTCCATCAGGTGTTACAAAGGCTGTTTTGTGGCGCGATTCCTCTGCAATAGGTATCTGGTAGTATCCAGACGCCAGATCTAGGGACGTGAATAAAGTGTTTCCTGAAAGTTGGTCCAGCTGATCTTCGACTCGAGGAAGCGGATAATGGTCTTTCTTCGTTTTTCTATTTAATGCCCTGAAATCGACACACAATCGTTTTTCCCCAGTTTTCTTTTTAACCAAGACAATAGGGCTTGCATAGGGCGAAGAAGATTCCCTTACAATGCCGTTGTCAAGCATGTCCTGGACCATGTCTCTTACCAACACTCTCTCGGCGTGAGACATACGATAGGGACGATATACAACAGGTTGAGAGTCCTCAAGTTCTATAGCCATCTCTGTGACTGTTGTGAGCCCAAGATCATCGAGACTTTGAGAAAAACAATCTCCATATTTCGATAGGAGTTGCTGCAGTTTTAAGCGTTCCTCGTTGTCTACACTTTCTCCACATTTTATGTTTTCGTCAACCTCTATCTCGCTAAACATTATACTACAACAATCTAAAATTGTATAATCACCTTGCTTATAAATCGCACGTGTCAAGAGAGTGCCCTCTTCGATGGTGACGGTTTTGGATGATAAATTCAAAGCGAACACTATACTACAACCACGAATTATGTCGTAATGTCCAGAAAGCAAGCAATACTCTCCGCCTTCCGGACCACGTAGCGCGCCGTTAACGAGAATCATTCCTGTAACAGTTGACGGAGACTCTACGGGTACTGGTGTCAAAATATTTTGAATCAAGTCGATTTGTTTGGTGACTTTCAAATGTACTTTTTCATTTGTAGCTCGGCGGAAGATCAGTTCCTTTGGAGTTTTGGTAATTGTAATATCTGGTCTTTCAGTAAAAGAATGACCTAATAAAACTGGTTGTCTGATCACAAAGTCTTCTACCACATACAAGTTAATTACTTCACGAATACCTTGAACCTCGACTTCACTTGTTACAATGCCCATTGGTGACACTAAATTTCCTCCTATGCCTCTCAATACCGGTAAAATTTCCGACCCTTTTATATCAAGTTTCAATTCCCGGGCTGTACTTATTTTTATCAAGGAACATTGACTGCCTAGATCAACATGACATCTGACTGTTGAATTATTCACCTTGATATCAATTACATATTTATTGTTTGTGTCATCTACATGTAACTCCGCAACTTGTTTTTCTTGTCGCTCTTTGGCTTGTCCTTCATCATTGCCTCGAACTTTATGTAATCTTTTGAAACAGTGATCAGCTAAATGGCCATTTTTTTCACAGTAGTTACATTTTGCAGCAGGTTTGTTGCACTTAGAGCTCCGGTGACCAGCTTCGTTACAGTTGTAGCATTTAATATTAGTGTTTGTATTCTCCCTTGTATTATTTGATCTCGTTAAATGCTGTTTTCGGTCATTACTACGAAATCGTTGGGTGAGGTCCTGGTAATCTCTACCTTGTCCTGCCTTTACGGTTCTAAAATATCGTAAAACCTGTTCAGGTTCGGAAAATTGGGCTGCTTGAGCACCCACCCTCACTGCACGGTCTTCTACACCGTAAAGAATACAGTCTACAGCTTGCTTGCCGTATATCTTGCACCTATTCAATAAATTAACCTTCGAATAGTAATACTGCTCGAGAGAGTCACCGTAACGAGATTTCTTTGATAGCATTTCCGTAAGAAGTTCGGCGTAGTCTTCTCGACAAGGAAACGATTCAACCAATTTCTTCTTCCACTCGCTCCAAGAAAGTAGGACCGATGGCAGACCTTGATACCAAGTTTTAGCAACTCCTGTAAGTTTAGGGAGGGCGTAATGAATAGTTTCCCTATCGTCCCATTGATAGATAGTAGCGCATTCTTCGACCTTGGTGAGCCATGTCAACACAGTTTGCTCTTTAGACATCGGATCAAATTCGGGGATAACATTTTTGTCGAAAGTAAGTTTTGGTTTGTCAGAATCTTTTATATGTTTTAATATATCAAGGAATTTATCAATCATATCTGAATCGTGATTTTTACCCCTAGATACCCTAGGGCGCTTCACTAAATCATTATGATGATCTCTAGAGTCCTCAGAAGATGAGCTGTGTTGTCGTCTACGTCTGTTATTCCTAAGGTCTGATCGTGAATACAGTCTTGCAGACTGCAGTTCCTCTAAAGTTCGGTCCGCTGTTTTAGACATTCTTCTATCATCGTAATTTGAACGCAGGCCCTGTGTCCTGTGTACTTCTGGGTCGTCATGATCCGACCCCCGGCCCTGTGGCCTGGGCACTCCTGGGTCGTCATGGTTCAAACCCCGGCCCTGAGACCTGGGCACACCTGGGTCATTATGGTTCAAACCCCGGCCCTGTAACCTGGGCGCTCCTGGGTCATCGTAGTTTAAACCCTGGTGTGACCTGGGTATTCCCGGGTCGTCAAAGTTCAAACCCCGGCCCTGTGACCTGGGCACCCCTGGGTCATTATGGTTCAAACCCCGGCCCTGTAACCTGGGCACTCCTGGGTTATCGCGGTTTACACCCTGGCCCTGTAACCTGGGCGCTCTTGGGTCATCGCAGTTTAAACCCTGGCCCTGTGACCTGGGCACTCCTGGGTCATCGTGATTTAAACCCCGGCCCTGTAACCTGGGCACTCCTGGGTCATAATCCGAATACTGGCCCTGTGACCTGGGCGCTCTTAAGTCTAGTATATGATTTGGACCACGACCCCTTGATTCGGGTACTCCTTGGTCACTGTATGTTTCCATAACTGAAACTTTTAAATACACTAGTCAAATCATGTCATTATTGAGATTCATAGAATAATTCCTTTATTTCGTAACAGCAGCCAAGGGGTTATCTGCACCTATTTTTTGTGTACATGTGGCTCCGGCAAGATAACCACTTGAAACGCAAATTCATATTATGAAATATAAGATAAATCGCTGTGAAGAAGTATAGACACCATATTATATCCTAATTAATTTAATCATGAAAGTATTTGTGTGAGTACGTTTCGAGTGGAAAGAGAAAGGGAAATAATACATAACCTTTTATAGTCGGTTTTCGCACTGAAGCGAAATACTATAAATCGAACGTGACCTTTTCCAAATACGAGTAGTATTATATAGGAAATAAATTTCAGACTCCGGGCTGATACAGTTTAAAAAAAAAACAAGACTAAAACATGACTCAGGTATCGAACCAGAGACCTCAAGCGTATAGTTGTATCGCGCATACAATACAATAACGCCATCGGAAATACGGAACACTCCGCCTACCTGCTAGGAAGGTAGGTGACAATACTTTTATGTGGTTTCATATATCTTGCCATCGCCGTAAAGCATAGCATATCGAAGTGTCGAAGTGTATAAAATAAAATAAAAATTAACTTACGTTTGTGTGGCGTGGCCAAAAATCCAGTGGATTTTTGTGGATCCCACTTCTGAAACTATAGGGTTTAGTTCCAAAAGTAAAACACTGTATGCACTTAAACTTTTATTGTAGATACTTTTACAATCTTTTATAATCAAAGTGTAATGTTCACTGCTTCACGGTTAAGAACCAACTGCCATGCTGAGTCTGTCGTCCCACTATCCTTCGGTTATCCCCACTCTGTACAATAATAAAATTAGAGAGGGGGTAACATCAATCAACTGAAGAATTGTATTAATGACCGCGGTCTCCAAAAGGTAGTTGAACGACTTCAAATGCTAATTATAATAAACTTAAATTAGTATATCGTTACACTATAAAATATGTGAGCTAACAATAAATAATGAATTCTTCCTGCATTACTTAAAAAAGTATGTTGATCTGACCTCACATTGGAGTGGGATACGCAAACGGAAGGAGTACCTACATAAATAATGAATTCTTTCTGCATTACTTAAAAAAGTATGTTGATCTGACCTCACATTGGAGTGGGATACGCAAACGGAAGGAGTACCTACATAAATAATGAATTCTTTCTGCATTACTTAAAAAAGTATGTTGATCTGACCTCACATTGGAGTGGGATACGCAAACGGAAGGAGTACCTACATAAATAATTTTAATACGAGCTCATATAATGGATACGCGAAGTTTTGATTAAAGCACATATTGGAACGTATTTCGAGAAAACGGATATGTTTACTGTTGTGTGAGTAAATATTTGGGAATGACGTATAAAGTTCATGAAGATGTGAGGCAGAAACGTGATAAGGTAAACCCACGGTTAATATTAGGTTCCGGAACAGTAAGTGCTCGTATTTGATAAGATTTCATTGAATATGTGGAAAATGTCATGATTTTATAGCATTTATGATGTTTTTGTTACAAACATCTATAACATTACTATGATCTTGTTGATCTGTAGACTCCAGTGCTGTTAAATATTAATTCATGATTATATACGCATTCAGTCATTGTATCAGTTTTTTGTACATGCAGAAAATAAAGTTAGTTAAAGTTGCTTATTAGTCTCATATGCTAGATCATACTTAATTATTAAGAACTTGGTTCTTTATAACTAGGTAAGGAAAAAATGTTTTTTTTGTATCAACCCAAGAATGAGTTTATAGAAAATTATTAACATAAAGACATACATAGACACAGACCTGTATCTCAGAAGGGGTAGCCAGAGGCGAAGTAGAGAACTAGATCATCCACATTTTCATTGGAAGTTTTAGCACTATGTATGGTGGGAGTGGTTTTAAAAATTGGTGTAAGTAGAATATTCTTTAATTCAAGATTCTCTACTAGGATTATATAAAACCAATGTATTAGTAACTCTACAAAAATCTACAATGGGTGGAG
Organism: Clanis bilineata; assembly: GCA_036417725.1. NCBI lineage: Eukaryota > Metazoa > Arthropoda > Insecta > Lepidoptera > Sphingidae > Clanis > Clanis bilineata. The sequence goes on from CM071159.1 coordinate 1,282,857, forward strand.
TAAGTTGGATCAACTAGGTCAGGAGAAGCACTAGTTTACTTAGTAACTGTTGGAGACCTCGAATAAGCTTCAACAAACTTAGACATTACCCTTTCCTCTGAAATAGGCGAAGAATTTTGTGTCGCTGAACACATTACCAAGGTATATTTTGTTCAGCAGTAGTCTTACATTTGTCCATATTGCGATGCAGCAAGTTGCTTTGACTGATTTACCGATATTTCATGATTTTTAGAATCATGGCTACTACAATTTTCTATTTAACACTGACTGAATTCACTTTTAGTGATTTAGTGGCAGCGTATAATGTCTTGCGTTTAAATTCCAGATAGAGCAAGGTTTTAACACGACTTATGTATCCTGGGATTAAGTCTCTCAGAGAGGTTGAATCGGACATGCAGCTGGCCACAAAAAACTAAGCAGAATAAAAAATATTTCCTACAATATCCTTACTGGCCCCCACTTTAGAGAGGGACACGAAATATGGAATGTAGTTACATAATCTGTACGTATAATGTGTAATCAACCTAAACAAGACACTTCCTAAATCTTAAGTTAACATATGTTGTAACTTATCCTCTTACATAATGGAAACATGGAAGATATTGAATGGGACACCGCTTTAATCCAATATCGAACTTACTAAACTAACAAAACTTAGAGGATGTACAATTTTGGGAAGTTAACTGGTAATATAATTTTATAACGGATGTCGCAAACAGTGTTACTCGAACAGCTATCGGTAAATAACAGGGGACGGAGCTTGAACAACTTTCGAGTAAGTATTCGGATGGGGCTCGCTACAAACTCAAGGCATATACCGGATGTTTCATAAAGTTGGTACCTATAATAATTCCACATACAGGGAGAGCGATTTCAAGTGCAATGGTAAATTTAAAAAATAAAAATTTAATTTTTTTTTTTTTTATCAATATTAACCATGGGAATTTTAAAATCGGAATGTGATCTGTAAATCGTCGCAAATAGCAAAAGAATGGCTTTGTGTATGCTAAAAATAATTTATTACCCCATAGGTAGTTTGTAAATGTACTGCAGCAGACCCAGTGAGCCAGAAAAAATATTTTCATCACAAATTCAAGTTTCCATTATTCCAAATCTATGAGCCCTACGAAATTTTAAACTTTACCGCCAGATTGCTAGCCATCCTCCCTTTAAGTGAAGTTATTATGGATACCAACTTTATGAAACACCCTGTATATGGATGGAGTATCTAATAATGGTAAAATCGTGCAACCTGCTCGATTCGAATATGTATACGAAAGTTACCCTCGCTGTGGCCTCTGGACCCTTGAAATGGACAAGTTTTAATGACTTGATGGCGACACAAGAGTATGGTGCTTCGTTTAGATCAAGAAGCTAGTGGAAATATCAATTTGCTATGGTAGTATCACATAAAAATATATAAATAAGCTCACGCCTATATCCCCAAAGGGATAGGCAGAATTTACTATCGTACAATTGTGGCAGTATTAGCTTTTATTTATTTTTATGCAGTTTGTGGCAACAATCATTTATGCAACATGGTTGAAAAGAGTGTGCGCCGAATCCACACTGAAGTGACATAAGGGTAGATGGAAAATTCAAATTACATTTTTAAGATTCCCTACAGTGTGACATAACAGGCTAATGAATAGATAATTAAGAGAGTCATCAGCCATAGGACGTCCACTGCTGGACATAGTCCTCCCCCAAAGGATTTCCAGACCTGGAGGAAATATTATTATTCGTAATAATGTCCATTGTCCAGTCCATTACTCTACTAAACTGGTGTTCAAACACATCATAACTTGTAGATGAATTTTGTAATGGCATCGTCAAATGCCTCACGAACAGGAACAACGTCGAAATTGTTTGATAACTTAGTTAAGTCCCGGCGGACGGTTAAACGCCTGAACACCAAGCGACGTACACAACCACTACTCATGATATTGTGGAAGTTGGAACTACAAAGTGAATTTTAGTAGCCCGAAAATCTAAAGTAGTCTGTTCAGGATCACTAATATAATCCAATACTATGATTTTATTTTTCTTTCCTAGTCGTAACACTCTTGACAGAGTAGTCGTGATCGTCACTTCAGGATTTGTGGCACGCCTTACAGTTCGTCGCCACTCATCACGAGCAGCAGCTTTTCGGGTGCATTAATGAGGGTGCGGTTAGCGATGCCTTCATCTGGTCAGTCCACCACATAGGTGACCACTATGGTTTAAAAGATATATTTATTATATGTTAACGAAATCTTCTTGTCATGAGTCACCAGATAAATAAAATAAGGTATGTTATTGCCCGATCCTCAAACAAATATTATAGGGTTTTTATAGGGATATGTGTATTTCCCGATGGAATCCGTAAAAACTAGTTTTATTTCAATGTGTGACATGGGCATAAAAATAAAATAATTGTAATCTGTAAAATTATATTATTATAGATTCGGCAAAGACTTCTATGTATACTACTAGAAGTCTTCGGGATTCGGTCAATGATTCGGTGTACATATCGTCTCATCTTCAGTATTATTTTAGTGTGTATATTCAAATTGATTTCAAAGAGCAATACGTTAGGGAAGCGACAAAGTTCGTTTTAAGAATTTTTGAAAAAGGAAATTTATCAATTGAATAGGAATTGAATTGCTAATCATGATGGATGAAAGTTTCTATTGTGTAAAGGCTTGTCTTTGGTCTATTGTGTGTGTATTGGTTTGAGAGCATTATGATTTAATGTGTTTTAAACGAGAATCCAAAGTTATATTAGATGCATGACTTGTTAATGATCTTAAAATCAATATCTTAATATCAATCAGGCATCAAATAAGCAATACATAAGTACAGAATCAGATAAAGATATCGTGCTTGAAGCAGTAACGACTGCTTTGTTGAAGCTTACCTGTAAAAGCCAGAATGATCTAGCAGGGCACGCCCTCGCAGATCCAGCTAGCAGCCGAGCAGCTGGAGCGAGGTGCAGGACACAGCCACAGCGACACCTGGCACCGACTTCTGCCACCACCACGGAGGAGTCCCCGGCCCAGGGGCGAGCGCTGCACTCACAAGCGGCCAGTTCTACTGCCTGACCCTAGAACAAAAACACCAATATACTTTCCGCTTTGATGCCAACGATATACATGCTAGAAGAGATGGGTCATTACTAGAGATAATATACTCCGGAGCCCTTCGCAGGCTGCCCCAGTAGGTGTTGACGACTGGCAGGCAGCCAGTCATAAGCCGAATTCTTCCTGCAGCATGCTTGAAAAAAATTGTTTCGCTGATCTCATATTGTATTTAGATAAAAGCCTGTAGAAAGAAACAGAGCGTCACAAACATTGCGTCCTATATACACCTCTGCATGTCCTTCGGAGCAAGTGTCGTGAGTTTATAATTATAGACGTAAATCATCAATATAATATACCCTAGATGCACAGTTGTTTGCAAATATCCTCCTAAAAAGTGGTCTCAGGAACAAAACAAAGAAAAAGATGACATGTTCAAATTCAGTCAACACAAATATAACTCTATGCGTGTGTTATAAAGTAGCTTTTTAATTGTCATGACCAAGTGTTCTTTTTGAATTTTGAAATTTGGAATTCTATCGGCGTCCGACTGTAAGCAAAAGAAGTGCTTAAGCACTCGTTTGCCGTTCCATTTTCCGAGTGTCAACTGTGCATCTAGTAAATAAAAATTAAAAGCTACAAAATAAATTCGTGAATCAAATAAAACAAAATAGACTATAAAAACATTTAATTATCTAAAAATATAATTATTATGAAGTTACTTTATGTCGTAGTCGAAAAGATACAAACCTTCATTACAATACAAATGTCACAAAAAAATTATTATTCTGTTTTAGACTCTTCCGTTTCTGTCTTTTTTTCATCTTCTGGTTTAGATTAATCTTCTTTCTTTTCTTTGTCTTCAACAGTCGTTTCTTGTTCTTTAGCTGGTGCTTCTTCTGTTTTTTCTTTCAATTCCTCACCTTCCTTAGCTTCTTCAACACCCTCGTCTTCTAAAGTCTCCATAATTACAACAGATTTCGAACTTCGCTTCTTATGCTCTTCATCAAATTTAGATTGAGACTTTAGAGCTATTTGCGAATAAGCCAGGTCTTTCATTATCGACCTTTGTATTTCAAGCTTACTCGCAGCCAACTGCTTTTCTATATCAGTCATGCCTTCCATCTCATCTTCTTCACTTGCACTCTCAGTCTCAGATGATTTCGTTGAAGTTACAAATGACTGCACACTCTCCTTCTCAGGGACCGGAGGTTCGGTAGAGGGAGGTACTAATTGCACGCTAGGAATTGTTTTTATGCTACCGAGCGTAGATGTCGATACAGATACAGTACTCGAACTACGTTTTTCAGCTCTAGATGATTCTCTGGAAATCATAGATACGGCAGCAGATACGGTAGATTTTTTCGTAATTGGTTTCGGTATGAACCCTAAGTCGCCCTCTTCGTAGACTTTTCCCATTGAAGCGAGTGTTTCCATAGACTCCGCTTTCTCTACGTCATGATATTGTGTAATTATATCCAGCAATCGAGAAAGTAAGACTTGTCGGTCCATAATCTCCCTTGTGGTATCAGTTGTTGACCATTGATCAAGTTTTAAGGCTGCTTGTATAGCAAAAGCAGCCTCTTTTAATATCTTCTTTAGTTTTACACCCTCTTTAGCAGCTTTCGATGCTTCGACAGCTGATTTATTCTGTTCGCTGAATTTAGCATGTAGATTTTGTTCTAAAATACGCACTTGCAAACACAAACTTTCATTTTCTTTCGTTAGTTTTTGTATTTTAGCTTGTAATGTGTCGAAATCAAAACTTCTTTTTTCAAACAGAGCTTTTTCTTTTTTAATTTCTTGAAAAGCCACGGTAAGCTGATCCACAACTTTTAATTGGACAACATTTTTATTGATAGCTTTGTCTCTTTCCTCTTCAGCTAATTCCATAGCTATACGAGCTGCTCTCTCGCTCTCTTTGAATTTTTCATTTTGTTCGGCCAATTTTGCTTGGGTGTATAAAATATTGTCTAGTTCATTATTAATGGCAATGTTTTCTCTTATAACTCTGTGTGTGGAAGCTGCGATTCTCAACTCAGTAGCATCTTGAAAATCTTGAGCTAACTGTAATAATCTCGCCTCCATTTCTTTTTTCAATTTATCTTTCCCTATAACGAATTTCTTTTCGGCATCATAAATGACCCTCTTATATTTCATCTCCTGATCCTTAAATGCCTGTTCTTGTTTCTCGAATTTTCGCATCAAATCATCTCTTATCGCTCTGAATTCCTCTAAGGTGTTGAGTTTTCCCGCTAACAATTTATTTTCCGACGTGAGCTGGTCCTTCATTATAGTAAAGTTTCTTTCTAATTCATTGACAGTTTCCTTAAATTGGGCAGTTTCAATCTCTCTTGTTTCTTCGAGACCCTTAACCTTGTCTTTTAACTCAGTGTTTTCTTCATTCTTTAGGTTCAGCGTCTTCTTCAAGTATGCAATGATATCGGCCCTGTCTTCATCGAGTTTATCATACGCCTTCTGTAGTTCCTCATTTCTGAGCTCGTACTCCTCGAGCGTGGACCTCAGTCTCGCAATTTTCCTATTACAATCCGTCACTTGGAGTTCAAGGAATGTTCTTTCGACTTCTGTGATTCCTGCACCCCCGCCTCCCCCTTTCGGGGCCTCACCTTCAGATTTCCCTTTATCTTTTTTTGGTGCCATGTTTTTAGTATAGAACTAATTACTATTATTTTTGGGGATATGACTCTGTCAGTACAAAATAAAACGTGTTATACAAAAACTTGGTACAAAAGGGTGTTGTGACAATCTGCGCGAATATTGACATAACATGATGGTTGCTATGCGACGTGTTTGAATGAATTGATTTTCTGAGTACCAAGACAACCAAGCAGGTTATGGTTACCGGTGCGTTCAAATATTATTTAATATGAAAAGCTCTTAGAAAAGCTGGATTTTATTAATTAGTTACAAATATAATGCTTTCATGAATGTATAGCGTTGTAGCCGTTGCCCGCGACTCCGTAAGCGTGATAATTTAATTTCCAAGATAAAAAGCAGCTTATGTGTTAATCCCGGGTATTAGCTACCTCCTTACCAAATTTCATCAAAATTGATCCTGCCTTTTGAGTGCGAAGAAGTAACAAACATACAAACACACCAACTTTCGCATTTATAATATTCGTTTGATTATAGTTAATAAATAAATAAATAATAAATAACACCCAACAGTTACACACATAGTCCTGACCCCACACTAAGATCTAGTCTTGTGTCGTGGGTATCAGGAACAACGATTTCGGTCTTACAACACCCAGAATTATATAATACAGTTGGTAGATATCGAATAACAAAGTCTTACCTCGCAGTACTTGGCGCCGTACGCTGGCGGTGGTGAATCGCAGAACCTATGCCGACTTCTCGTCCGAGTCGAGCAGTGTGCTGGGGCAGGACACGCGGACCACGGCGACCACTGCCCCCACCCACCAGCCCCACCATCTTGAACAAAAACATACATAGAGTCACCCCAAAAGGGTAGGTAGAGGCGAACTCGAACACCCACATTTCGCCTCGATCATGTGCACGCTATAGGCCTTACTTATAAAAGCATTTTTAGCTGAGCAGATGGTTAAGAATAACCTGTCACTTTTTTCCTTGCATTACATTGTTTAAAAATGAAAGGGACAACCTATGTGTTAAAGATAAGCAGCGCTTCAATATTTTTATAAGTAAGGAGCTATGGATCTTACTTATATCTTACTTATAAAAATAGTTTAGCTGAACAAATGGCTAAAAACAGTCTGTAGTTTTTTCCTTATGTGACATTTTTTGGAAATAAAAGGGACGGACTATTCTTTACCATTTGCTCAGTTAAACTGTTTTTTAAGTAAGGTCGTATGTGTTGGCCGATACGATACGAATATACTCCAGTATTAAAACTGAATATAAAAATCAAGCGACGAATTATAATAATTTAGACCTACTAGAACCTGTCTAGTACATAAAAAACACGTAATTCTGAAATAATATGTAGATATATCAAGAGTTGCAGTAATTAGTAAAACATCAAGGGCAGAAACATTTGTCCTGACTAATAGTGTCACTTATTTAAACGTATTATTAGGACTGAAAAATAATTAAGACATATCGTGGATCATTATCGGCCGGTTTCAATAAACAATCTCAGTTCGAATGTGCAGATAGATTACAAAAATTAACCAATAAGAACAGATAATGATTTCTTAGGTTTACGTGAATGTTATTCATTGAAATTAAACTATATTTACGGATTCGGACTCGGGTCAGACTCGGGTCTGACCCGTGACCACGAACGCTGCAAAGCTTTCGAAACGTCGGGCATAAAAATTAAAACCAAATCGTGATATAATCCGTAAAAATAGTTTAATTTCAATGAATAAGAACATAGTTTGAACATGACTTGATTTAATTGGTTCATTATCGCGATCTATCTGGACTCTAAACTGATATCGTTTATTGAAACCGGCCGTATATCATCTATTAAAGTGACTGTTTGAATCCTATGGCCCGTAACTGCCTATATTATTCATTACAAAAGTTATTACCTGATAATGGTAAGGTAGGAAGGCAGTCCATCCTGACATCGGCGACGGCTCCCGTGACTGCTTGAGATACGTACACGAAGCAGTACTCTGGAAACCGTTCGCTGAACAACCGGCAGTCGAACGAAGCCGTGTGCTGTCCTCTGTATCAAACATAGTAATCAGTCAAAGAGCTTAAATATTACTATCTATAGAGGGGGCTATCAAGCAAGTTTCCATACAAAGAAATAATCTCAATAGTCAGTAGCGCCATCTATAATTTATTACAATGCGAGGGCGCATATTACAATTTTCATTCCAGAATGTTCTGTGAATGTTCCAGAATCACGTAAGAATATTTTATTTTCTAAATATCGTTGCACATATTAACATAACATTAATGTATGTTTCAAATTGACAGCCTCCGTGGCGCAGCGGGCGAGTAGCCGGCTGTGAAACGTGAGGTCTCGGGTTCGATTCCCGCACCGAGACAAATGTCTGTGGCCCATAGATATTTGTTTCAAGTCTGGGTGTTGTGAGACCGAAAGTCTCTCGTAGTTTCTGATACCCATGATACAGGTTACACCTAGTGTGGGGTCAGGACTATGTATGTGACTGTTGGGTGTATTTATTTATTTATTATTTATAAATACTACGTGAACACAGAGATGCCTTTTCGAAGACTCAGACCTCATATTGAACTATCGTTGGGGACTGGAATTAAGTTAGAGATTGTCTCTGCGTACTAGTATGCCAAGAGTCTGCTGTAGATCTTCGGACTCTTGGGCGGGTCCGATGTCGGGGTCTAGAGATAATATTACGATTGGTACTAAGGGAAAAGGCTGCTTCGACAGCAACTGTGATGGGATCATTAGGGTCTGCCTAAACGTGTTTGAGGCGCTGACGGATGGAAGTTCATCACGTACACTAGCGTTAATGTAGCTGAACAACCCGCAGTGGGATCTTTGCGACCGCAACCCGCCATAAATAAATAATAAATACACCCAACAGTTACACACCTGATCCTGACCCCACACTAGGTATAACCGGTATCGTGGGTGTCAGAGACTATGAGAGACTTTCGGTCTCACAACACCCAGACTTGAAACAAATATCTGTGGGGCACACAAACATTTGTCTCATTGCGGGAATCGAACCCGCGGCATCTCGCTTCACAGCCGGCTACTCGTCCGCTGCGCCACGGAGGCTGTCAATCGTGACGTGCGACCAAGCCGCGCCCCAGCATTCTGCTTTGTTTTATTACTATGACGCGTTGCCGGATGATATTGGGTCGTTTGATTGAGTCGCAATTCTTAGTAACTGATTATGATTTGATGATGGAGAATTGGACAAAGTCTCAAATTCCTCAATACACATATCAAGCAAGATGTAAAAGCATTATTCCAGGATTTTCTGAAGCGTTTCTAGCGACCATCGTTGTCGTATCATGTTTGTCATTATTGATATTATATTGACTGCCTCGGTGGCGTGGTTGTATTTCGGTACGACTACGGTTCTGAGGTCTCGGGTTCGATCCCCGGGTCGGGCAAAGTGATATTGGATTTTTCCATATCAGCCCGGAGTCTGGAATTTGTGCCCGATATGGCGATAGGCTCGCCCCCTATCACATCTGGGACGGAACTAAGCTCGGCGAAATGTGGGTGTACTAGTTCGCTAGTGCGCCTCCGCCTACCCCTTCGGGGATACAGGCGTGAGCTTATGTTATGTTAATGTGATATTATATTTACATATGTTCCGCACAGTTAAGATCTGTTACAGTTAAGTTTACTATCAACAACTTGGCAATAAAGAGTATGGATTCATTTATTAATGGAGGCGCTTAATTTAATATGACAACCCAATACACTACGACATAAAATGTATTATCGACCAACTTCCCAAAAAGGAGGTCCTCAATTCTTGTATTTTTTTTTTATGTATGTTACGCGATATCTCCGCCAAATGTGAACCGATTTTCAAAATTATTTTTGTGTTTGATAGAGCTTATTTCAAGGGTGGTCCCATATAAATCGGTCACGATCGGATTTGAAGTCGGTCCTTTAAGTTTTTAAACTTGTGATTTTATTTAAAGGGCTTTTTGGGGGTGATTTTCAATTTCCAGGTGAAAATTATTTGTAGTATAAAATATGAAGTCAGATAAAAAAAATATTTTAGTTCAATTTTCACCGCGTCATACTCATTTTTGCCAACCTGCATATCTGTTCACATACGAGATGAAAACAAATTAGTCAAAATAAATAATTAATTACACCTACTCTCTGGACTTTCAACCGGTAAACAATAACAAAGACCAGACCGCAAGACCGCAACAGCCCCAAAACCGCATGCGTATTAATGAAAAAATTCCTCAACCGAGCCTATTTTAATTAGCGCCTCACCACCGGCCTGGGATTCTAATTTGCGGTTAATATAATCATATAAATGTACGTTTATCTCATTTTGAATGGGCTATTTATCGACCGATTTCCAAAAAGGAGGAGGTCCTTAATTCGTCTGTATTTTTTTATGTATGTTACGCGATATCTCCGCCAAATGTGGACCTATTTTCAAAATTATTTTTGTGTTCTATAGAGCTTGTTTCAAGGGTGGTCCTATATACATATGGTTACGATCGAATTTGAAGTCGGTCTGTTAAGTTTATAAACTTGTGATTATAAATATAAAATACTCAACAGGCACACATAGAGCTGGCCCTACACTAGGACGAAGTTTAAGTCGAGTCTCGACTCAACGCTGCCATTTCACGTTGGTTTTCTAAGAGAGTGGTATTAAATCTGTCGAAACTGGAAACAGCCCATTAGTATTGTGTGGCTCTGAAGCGAGAGGCCGCGGGTTCGATTAACGCATTGAGACAAATGTTTGTGTGGCCCACAGATATTTGTTTCAAGTCTGGGTGTTGTGAGACCGAAAGTCTGTCATAGTCTCTGACACCCACGATACAGGTTATACCTAGTGTGGGGTCAGGACTAGGTGTGTGACTGTTGGGTGTATTTATTTATTTATTTTATTGTAGCCAAAGTTCTCTACAGCGTGTTTTTACCATTACCACATTCTACCACTTGTGATACATTAAAATGGTTTCTTATATTTTCCTTCCAACATGGAACTACCTCAATTATCAAACTCTGTTCGAATTTCGCGGAGCTATCACGTACAAAACAAAACATACAAAAAATAAGCTCATGCCTGTATCCCCGAAGGGGTAGGCACAGGCGTACTAGCGAACTAGAACACCCACATTTCGCCGAGCTTAGTTCCGTCCCAGATGTGACAGGGGGCGAGCCTATCGCCATATCGGGCACAAATTCCAGACTCCGGGCTGATATGGAAAAATCCAATATCACTTTTCCCGACCCGGGGATCGAACCCGAGACCTCAGAACCATAGTCGTACCGAAATACCACCACGCCACGGAGGCAGTCAAAACACATACAAAAAATATAAACAAATTAAAAAGTTATCTTTTAAAAGTTGCTTGTAAACTTATCAAACAGGACTTGCCTGCGTACACGTCTTTCCACGATGTATCTCAGTTTGGCTGCATCTCGTCCGAACACCCTAACTCGGTCAACGCCCTCTATCGCACATTCTGGGTATTGAAACAGGACTCGAACTCCATCTCCGCACGGAAACACGGAACCTCCGTGGACGTTAAGCACAAACTGATCTGACCAGTCAGCCTGTAAAAAAGATGATTAAAAATATCATGTTCATAAGTCTTATCATGATCATCAGCCACAGGGCGTACACTGCTGGACATAGGCCTCCTCCAAAGAATTAATCTTATCAAATTATATCAACCCATAATTTGATTGCTAGCAACAGGGCCACACGCTTTGGAATCAAGAAATTGGAATTGTGTGTGCGGTGCGAACCAACGCTGTTAATTGAATGCTGATATGATTGCTATGTAGAAACTGAACATAAATATAACAACACTTAGTAATATAAGGACCTTCAGAAATTACAAACCCTGATGAAAGCTGTGGCGGAATCCTGAGGCCCCGCTGCAGCCGCGGGTCGGAGAGTCAACGCATAATCCCCGGCTTGTCCAAAGAACTCGCATCTCAATGTCATAGTTCTACGACCCGGGAACCCATGCATCTAGAAAAACAGAACTTATAAATACTTTTAAATAGCCAGTAGAAAGTTACGTCAAAATTGTTTTTGTAAGCCTAAAAGCTATTAGAATAAAATTAATTGAATGTGATTACGTAATTAAACCAATGAGCTACAAATTATGTTACCTCTTCGGAATACAGCGCGTGTGTATGTGAGCTGCTATTCTTCCCATCACAGAGCACTGTACCTCCACTCGAATGCCCACAATACAGTAACTCCAGAAAGAAATCTGCACTGGATTCTATCGGTGTGCACACAACCCTCGGAAATTCTATGATTGCCATAACCTGTCTTTCAGGGTACGTTTGTATATGTTCCGGTGTCACATCCAGTGTTGCTGACGGCCATAATACGTCGAATTTCCAGGATTTGACAACACTATCACCTGTTTCCATTACACTTCCTTCATCATCTACCTCTCTTTTGACTTTATTCCCACTAACCCCAAAATTAAGAGAATTTGTCTCTTCTTCACTATGATTATTTAAATTGTTTAGTTTTTTATCAACGACGTCTGTTTTTTCATAATCCAAAGCAGTCACTGCTGTATTTATACTTCTTTTAGTAAAAGATTCTTTTACATCCTTAATCTCCATACTTACACCAGAAGTTGTATCACTATTTACATTATTTACATCAGCATTCCTCTTCTCAAAATTTTCAACTTGACGTTTTGTATATTCAACATCGTCTAACACATTATTAGTAATATTATCTGAAGTGTAGTCTTCACTTATGAAATTTTCTTTGTCAGCTATGAGTTCAAGGTAATATATGCCACCTCGCGAGAAATATCCGCAGGGGATGGTCATGCGGCTTTCAGCGTCCAATGCTAGAGGCATGGTGGCTAGTAATGTGCGGCCTTCGTCGTCTTCTCGAGCGAGCCGGACTCTGAGGCCGGTGCCCAGAACGCCATGGACTCTGACGTGGACGTCGCCACCCAATGCTACGAGGGACGATGGTATCTCCACCCATACTTGGTTGAGATCTGTCCGGTCACTCGCGTATGGATTGACGAATGTGACGCCGCCTGTGGACAAAAGTTTCTATTATTGATAATGATATTCACAATAGATGACTAGTTGATTATATTATTTATTTAGTATAAATGCTTTTGTAATTTTATCATAATTTCGTTATTAATTCTTTGGACGTGTAATATTTATTACCAATAAATTGAATTTGAAAATCTTACTGGTCTTACACGGCCCCTTTGATAAAACTCTTTTTCGGAGATAAATAGTCTAAGTCTTTCAGGGCCAGAGCTAGAGTAGCTTTATAATGATGCAATTATTTTTAAATCAATTTTACTGAATTGTGTAGTGGGAAGGAAGTGTGAGATCAGTTACTGCTCTCTAGAAAACTCAAAAAACAGTGTTATAATAATTTTAAGATACTTTGTAAACTCTATGAAGCGTTTAAAAGTAGATAGATGGATAACACGTTTCTAAACGCTTGTCAATACAAACAGAAGCTATTCGGCAACCCTCATTTCAATAGTTTACTTTGTGAAGAGGTGTTTTGTTGGAATCGAGAGGTCTGCCAATCTTCGCCTTCAGATTGAGTTTCTACAGAGATTTATTCAAATCGTTTCTGGAATTGGTCTTGTCTGTCCGAATAGATACAAAATGTATTTTATCTACTATGTTATTTATTTGTATTTTATACGCTGCCTGTGAAGTGTTTCGAAAGTATCTTGTTATAATGGACCGTATATTATCGCACATAATATAATTTGAGATGGTTCGGACATATTGAGAGGATGGATGATAGGAGATTAACGAAAGGGATACACAAGACGAGTGTGGAAGGAAAAGTCGGTAATGGTCGACCGCATCGCACATATTTAAGACAAGTTGAAGATATATTAACTAAAGGAAATATAAAAAGTACCCTTAACCGACGCGAATGTATGAAGAGATTGATGAAAGTAGATGAAGCGAAAGTAGTGTGTCAGAATCGGGCGAAGTAGAAATCCATAGTCTCTGCCTACCCCTATGGGATACAGGCGTGATATTATGTATGTATGTATGTAATATAATTTTTAGAATAAAACAACTTAGATTAAACCGATCTCAAAAATGAACTCTTAAGAGTCTAGCATATCATTTTTTAATCTTTTCCTTTTCTACCTGCCCTTATCCCACCTTAATGTGGGGGTTGGCGCAACACACTTTTTCAAGCATGGTGCAGAAAATGTTTGGCCTAGTTTTTACGACCGGCTGCCTGCCTAACGTCAACCCCCTCTGAGGGATCCAGTCCCGGGCAAATTAAATTAGAAAATTAACTTTGCCCGACCTGGGATTCGAAACCAGGATCTCCCGGACAACTGCCCATATATGCTTTCATTTCATTAAAATTTAAAAAACCGACGCTACTTTCTCTTATACATAATATTGTTACTGTGTTCTTAATTATTATTTGAAAGGTAAGTAATGGTAAGAAAAATTCACAGCAAGAAGGTATATGTACTGGTAAAAGCAATTTGTATGGGATCGTAACATATAATATGTAGCCATCTTAGCAACGATTACTTGAGATTGAAATATTCTTTCGTAAAATAACTTTTCGCAAGTTCGTAACTCCAAAATGCTTTCGGAAAATTTAATAGAATTTTTTCATGTCTCGTGTTTTATTTAAGTTTTTGCGTACCTCAAGGACGTTTGGTACACAATTAGGTTCCATTGAAAGTTAAGGTACAATTATCTACACGAACAATTCCAAATAATAGCAACTTTACTTAGTTTTTTGTTTAATGTTTTAACAACTTGAAGAATAATTTTTGGGATAATTTTGAATCAGAAGTTTAAAAAACATCTTCGTTTAATAATTTATAAATATTAATAAGTATCATCATCATCATCATCAGCCATAGGACGTCCACTGCTGAACATAGGCCTCCCCCAAAGATTTCCAGATCGACCTGTTGGAAGCGGCCTGCATCCAGCGACTTCCTGCGACCTTTATCAGGTCGTCGGTCCACCTTTAATAAGTATATATTATACAAATTATCTTCAAACAGATATACAATGATTGATTATCTTCTTCCACGTACAATCCTAATCAGGCCCGCTAATACGACTTTGATGATTAATATTTAAATTGTCATTATCAAATGTTTGAACCTCTATACAACATCGAGCTAATAGTAGGCGGTAAATGAGAGGCCTCTGGTTCCATTCCCGCACCAAGACAATCGTTTGCATAATCCATAGACATTTGTTTCTAGTCTGGGCGTTGTGGAACCGTAATTCGTAGATCCTTAGTATTTCCTGAATTCTGATACGCCTTATACAAGATAAACCTAATATAGCATCAGAAGTAATGGACCCTAGGGCAACTTGCAGCGCTATTACTAATCTAGAGTTACACCTTATCTCCATTTATCCTACAGCTCGCTCCTATCTTTAAATCAAGATTTGGGATAGATAGAGATTTATCGCGGAGCTGCAAGTGATTTTAAAACAACCATTGATACATTCTCCGTTCTCGTCTCTAAATCAATTTCTAATCCACTTTCAAGTAAGACTGTCTAAAATTACTCACAAAGGCAAGTTGTATTTACAAAAGCACATTTTAAATACAATATTATTTGCATACATTACACCGAGACTAACTTTGTGGCGGGATTTACCAACTCATGGTCTTTAATGCCTCAATTACAGGCTTTTGTGTGATACATAAGGTGTAATGAGGCGTTTAAGTTACAATATCAAGTGTATAACACACAATATTTAAGAATTTGAGTTGGTCTTAAGTGAATTCTAGTACTAATTTTTGTTTGTTTTGTATTTGATATCAATAATTGCAAAATTAAGACGTGATTAGTATTAATTTTGACACACATAAGCTCACGCCTGTATCCCCGAAGGGGTAGGCAGGGGTCACTAGCGAACTAGAACACCCACATTTCGCCGAGTTTAGTTCCGTCCCAGACGTGAGGGAGCGAGCCTATCGCCATATCGGGCACAAATTCCAGACTCCGGGCTGATATGGAAACAAACTAGGTCTGAGTTATTATTTCTTTGAATGCTACAAGTTGAACTACATCAGTCACTATGTTTTGGAAGTAAGCAACATTATTTTGTCAAGTGACATATCGATCTGTCAGTTTACTCCGTCTAATGAGCAATCAGGGACCAGTGGGCTTAGACAAGTGGTTTATGCGTTAGTCGAATAGAACAGTCAAATAGAATAAATATATGGGAATGACATAAGAATACGCTATATGCGGCGTACTCTTATGTCATTCCCATACATTTATTATTCTATTCGAATAGCGCATTGTCTAACCCCGCTATATTATATACCATATTGCATAACGAGTTCATACTCAGACTTTCAGTATAGACTTAGATCCAAAAGAAGAAACGGAGAATTTGCTGATTAAATCCAAAATCCCTCTTCGATATATCACTCACGAGAATTCACTCAGAAAGCAACATAACCCAAGATACTACGCAATAACCATTACCGTTTCTCTACGAGTCAACACTCGATCTATCAAACAAACTCTGCGATGTATATGCATGTGCAGATAACATCGATCCGTTCCTCAGACTCATACATAAAGACCTCGTTTACACCGACTCGGAATTAAGTGGAAACAACGCAATCTCCTACTGCTATACTGTATTCCCTAACAGTATTTCCCAGAGGTGCTTTTCTTTCGACAAGGGTGTGTTTATCTCCTTAATATAGATTGTTGGATTATTTTGGACCGACTTCCAAAAAGGAGAAGGAGTAGATTTCCAAAATTATTTTTGTGTTCGATAGAGTTTATTTCGAGGGTGGTCCCAGATAAATTTTGTCACGATCAAGTTGGAAGGCGGTCAGTTAAGTGTTTAAACTTTTGATTATCTTGAGACATTTATTTTGTATTTTTTTATACAAAACTGGCAAGCGAGCAAGTGGGTAACATAAGGATAAGTGGTCTCCACAGACACCTTAATCTCCATAGATATAAAGAGGTGACAATGTCGAGTTGAAAAAGTTAAGATTAATTTTAACAGACTTCAAAGAAACAAATAACTTCTAAGATGAATGATAAGTTGAAATAAATCGTTGTCACGGGTCAGTCTGACGAAGACTGCAAAGCCTTCGAAAAGTCGGGAATAAAAATTAAAACCTAATCGTGATAGAATTCGTAAAAATAGTTTTATTTCAATGTATAATATTCGCGTAAACTTAAGAAATCAGTATGAATGATAAGAGTGAGGTATTTTTGGTGTCAGTAATTTGTTTTGACCATCTTGATTATTAGCATCGTATCCACTTCAAAAGCTTATATCGTTCACGTAACACAATAGATACACTTTTTATTGAATAAAAGACTGTATAATCATAAAAATATATTACAGTTCAAAACTAAACTACAAATACAAAACTGGAATGAAATAATTAAATCAGATACAAATATACATAACAATTATAAAGAATTTAATTCAACACTTTTAAATATATTAAACAAATGCATACCAAAACGTAAAATAAAATTAAGAACAAAAACAAAAAAGTACTGGCTAACACCTGGCATTAAGATCTCTTGTAAAAATAAAAGACTACTTAAAATACTCACAATAAAAAGTAATAATAAAATCCTAAATAATTATTATAAAATGTATGAAAAATGTTTAAAAAAAATAATAATAACTGCAAAAAAACTAAACTACATCAAGAAATTAAAAAAATCTAATAACAAAACAAAAACAATGTGGAATATAATAAATGAATGTACAAATAAACAAACAAGAACTGTAAAACAAAACACACAATTAAAAATAAATAATGTTATTATTACTGACCCCCAAATAATAGCAGACTCATTTAACAACTATTTTGCATCAATTGGCGAACCGAACAAACTAACAACAAATGAACCTAAAGGATTGCCGGTATTACATCCTAGAGAAAACACCATGTTCCTTAATCCAGTAAATGAAAAAGAAATAAAATTCATAATAAAAAATCTTAAGAATAAAAAGAGCTATGGCTTAGATGAACTTTCGCCATTCTTATTTAGAGAATGTGCAGATGAACTAAGCTTGCCGTTATGTAACCTAATCAATCAATCTTTTGAAGATGGTGTTTTTCCTGATCTACTAAAAAGATCCCTCATAAAACCAATACATAAGAAAAATACGAAAACCGAACCAAGCAATTACAGACCTATTGCATTACTGCCCACCGCCTCTAAAATATTTGAAAAAGCTATGTACTACCGTGTTTATAATTTTTGTGAAAAATATAATATACTTGATGAATGCCAAAATGGTTTCCGTAAAAATCGATCTACAACACTAGCTGTCTATAAATATATACAAGAAGCTATAAATATTATTAACAATAAAAACTATGGTGTAGGAATACTCTTGGATATGACTAAAGCTTATGATAAAGTAAAGTTCCAAATATTATTAAACAAACTGTATGGCATAGGGATTCGTGGGCGGAGTCACGATTGGTTTAAGTCATATTTGCAAAACAGAACACAAATAGTAGAAATAGAATACTTCAATCATACCACTAACGAAATACAAAAAATAAGCTCACATAGCAAACAAATAAACGCCTCGATTCCTCAAGGAAATGTATTGGGATGTCTACTATTTTTAATTTATATAAATGATCTACCAAAAACACTAGAATGGCCCTGTGTCTTATTTGCAGACGATATCTCGCTTCTCACCTCATGTAAAAATAATATAAACATAAATGAAAATATCTCTAATATACTCTCCCACACTGAAAACTGGATGACACAACATAACTTAGAATTAAACTACTCTAAATCAAAATTAATTACCTTTCACCCATCACAAAAACTACCTTTGGGCATTAACATAATTTATAAGGGATCAACATTAGAAATAGTAAAAAATGCCACTTTGTTAGGTCTAAATATAGACACTCACATAAACTGGAAAAACCACATCGAAACAATAAAATCAAAAATCTCAAAGTTTATATATGCCTTATATGAAATTAAAAAGACAACTGATTTGCAAACCGCTTTATCAACCTACTACGCGTATGCATACTCATGGCTGAGCTACGGTGTGATATTGTGGGGAAATAGTACTAATGCACACACTTTGTTTACACTACAGAAAAAAATAATTAGAATAATAGTTAACATCAACCAAACCGACAGTTGTAAACCACATTTTCAAAAACACAGAATACTTACTCTTGCATCTATCTACATATTAGAAATATCAAAATTTGTACACAAACATCCTACCTTCTTTTCCACACGAGGGGACATAAATACTACAATAAACCTTCGACACAAAAACAGACTAAACCTACCGGCTTCTAGATTACATATGCATTCATCTAGTCCTTATGTTATGGCAATAAAGATATACAATAAACTACCTAGGAGTATTAAAGAAGAACCAAAAATTAAATTATTTAGTACCAAAATAAAAAATTTCCTCCACTACAAATGTTATTATACTGTATCTGAATACCTAAATGATAGTGATGTAATATAGCATAGCAGTTACAATTTGATATATACCTACATCTACGTGTGAGTGTGTGTGTATGTGTGTGTGTGTCTGTGTGTGTGTGTGTGTGTGTGCGCGTATGTATGTATGTGTGTAATATGTGTGTGTTTGTAAGTATGTAACTATAACTATACCTTTTATAATTACCCTATATCATAATGGTCTAATAAAACAGTATAACAATAAGTATAATACTAAAATATATGATTTCTTAATAATAAATAAGATTAAAATTGATAAATAAATACCATAGTTTCTCTCTCTCTTTTATATTGCCGTGCCCAACAGGGTCCACGATTCTGAACTATGTATATCGTACTAACATCTTTGTAAACAACAATTGTGGAGTGCAATAAATTGAATTTGAATTTGAATTTGAATTTGAATTTGAACATTTATGAACTCAGTTTTTATAAAACTTTAATGCCATTTAGCATTGAAAAGTTGATTTAATTAGTAGAGGTATTTTAAATACTAACATTCGACCCTATTTATCTTAAACGTTATATTAAAAGAATTTAATATAATTTTACGGAAGAAAACGTTCTTGCACAGCTTTCAGAACAAAACCAACGTATAATTGATGTGTCTAAAGCGCTTGCACCAACCACTCTTGCATTACCTCTCAGGGGCCTTTCACCTCATTTACACTACACTCATAATGAGAAAACTCAGAGGTCTTCCTCGCTGGCCGCCCCTGAGTAATGTTTACATAAATTATGAGGCTTAGCGATAAAAAGCTAAGAGGATAATGTGGAAATGTTGAAAAATTATTATAATATTTATTAAATATATACGCCGAGAGTTTCGTGAATAAACAAGGGACTTAAAAATTCACTTAAATCTCGGGAGTTAGCGAAATCTTTTAGGTGTTCCACTTAATACTGATTGTTTGTGCTGCTACTTTGGTTCTGTTAAAGTTAATATTCTGTCTTCCAGTTGGGTAAGATATTGTTTTTTATGCTTGATTTGAAGCAACTATCTATCAGAAAGCCTCCATAGCGCAACGGGCGAGTAGCCGGCTGTGAAACGTGAGGTCGCGGGTTCGATTCTCGCACCGAGACAAATGTCTATGTGGTCCACAGATATTTGTTTCGGGTCTGGGTGTTGTGAGACCAAAAGTCTATCGTAGTTCCTGATACCCACGACACAAGGCTCGGTCTTAGTGTGGGGTCAGGACTATGTGTGTGACTGTTGGGTGTATTTATTTATTTATTTATTTGATATTACTTAAATTCTTAACCCAAAATTAAATAAACATAATGTTGTGATTTTTTAAAAATTATACGTAAACTTGGTGACTTGCGTTACAAGATTTTTTATCTCATTCTAGGTATTCATACTTACAAAATCTCTTAGAGTAGACATGTATAAGTTTGAGTTGTGGACCGAGATTTCCTGGGTTCAAATCGTAGGTTTTTCTGATACCATTTCCCACGAACTAGATCTCAGAATGCCTCGATGGCGTGGTTGTATTTCGGTACGACTACCGTCCTGAGGTCTCGGGTTCGAAACCCGGGTCGGGAAAAGAAATATTAAATTTTTCCATATCAGCCCGGAGTCATGGTTAGGCATGCAGTGCCCATAAGGCGGCGTTATCGCCCATTTTGGGAAAAAAATCTACATCGTGGCTCTACCGCTCGCTCTACAACTCTTTGCCGTGTTCAGATTAAAATACCTTACCAGCTATGATGAGCAGCCGCAGCAGCGCGGCGAGCGGCGTGCGGCACATCCTGCGTCACCGCGCCATCAAACTAGCCGCCGCCACAGACACACCTGCAACAATACACAATCACTTAGGCTGAGATATATAGAGCGAACTTATTATTTATAACATAACATAAGCTCACGCCTGTATCCCAGAAGGGGTAGGCAGAGGCGCACTAGCGAACTAGAACACCCATTTTTCGCTAACAAATTTTTGGCCCATTCTTCCCCCTCCTTTTGCCAATCCCCTTTCCCTCCCCTTTCATTCCCTGCTTTTAGGTTGGCAACACACCCAGAATTCTTTTTGTCTTGGGTATCTATGGGCGGTGGAGATCACTTAGCATCAGGTGACCCATCTGCTCGCTTGCCAGTCTCTGTAATAAAAAAAATCCATAAAGTTGACTGGTACTGGGTAGAGATCGCTTTATCAATCCATATTCAATTCATTTAAGGTTGCAAACCACCAACGATTATTTAGACATCTTGTTTGTCTATGGGCAGTCACTTACCAAGTGACCCACATGCTCGTTTGCCAGCCTGCTATAAAAAACCCGTGATATTTCTTTTCACTGACTGACTCGGTGGCGTGGTTGTATTTCGGTATGACTACTGTCCTGAGGTATCGGGTTCGATCCCCGAGTCGGACAAAGTGATATTGGATTTTTCCATAACAGCCCGGAGTCTGGAATTTGTGCCCGATATGGCGATAGGCGCGCCCTATCACATCTGGGACGGAACTAAGCTCGGCGAAATGTGGGTGCATTAGTTCGCTAGTGCGCCTTTGCCTACCCCTTCAGGGATACGGGCGTGAGCTTTTGTATGTATGTATTTCTTTTCACTGGCTATTCCAATTAGTATTTACAAAATGGCACCACAATTAAAAATTCTTTATTAGTACTTAACCCGTCGGAAGCGGCACATATGTATATATGTTACATAAGCGTATGGGCCACCGGAGGCCGAGCCGCCCGTGACTATTTAAAACGTTATTGTTCATTCTACGACCACTCAACAATGAAGAACGTAATAAGAAAGCAACAAAAATAACAGTAACCCATTTTAAACTATAAACCCACCCTAACAAAGTATTTTGATAGCCTGCTGCGAACCCTAGTATATCCTAGACTGAAGACTAGAAATTAAACCTCATGATAAAAGGAGCAAAGTTGAGTTTCCAATGCACTGACCTAGACAGCTATGAGCGGAATTTTCATAAGGAACGTTTTTAGTACCGTTGGAAGCTTTACGTATAAAAATGTGTAAAAATAATAGCGTTCCTGTTTATATGAAAACGAGGTTTAATAGGTATAAGTAATGCAGTTATGATTGAGATCATTGTTATGTTAACCTATATACTTAAATAAATTGGCATAAACAATACTTTTTCATATGAATTTCATTCTAGAAACATGATGAGACCGCGTTAAGAGTTTATATGACTATAGCGAATAACGGCCAGCCCGGCTAGCATGAGTGTCACGAATACCATCTCATACGGTGTTCACTGCTGGTCTCAAGTGAAGGCAAAATAAAGTTTTTTTCTTTCTTTCTTACTCTATCGAACACAAAAATATTTTGAAAGTCGGTCGGTCGGCCGGAAAGTCGTTTTGGAGAAATCGCGTTACATACATAAAAAAATCAGACGAACTGAGAACCTCCCTTTTGAAGTCGGTTAATTAAACCAGTGATAATAAACAACACAAATATCAAAATACCGAAATCAATTCCTTTCGGAGTGATTTGACAGGCGACCCTAATTATGATCAACGATGTTCCAACTCCTACAAAAGACGCATCAACTGCCATCTTTCATGTTTACATCAAAAAGTTTCTCGCCTTTTGTACATTAGATGGCAAATCAATGGAATCCCTTTTTGAACAGAATCTTGTAAGAATAAATAAGAGATTGTGAATGCGATCACGAGACGTAAATCTTGAAGAAGGATAAAGTATAACTAAGTTATGGTAGATGAAGTATTACATGTTGGAAAAAAAAGTTGTTCGTAGAAGAGAAAAACATTTATTGAAAAATTATAGACTGTCTCGGTCTAGTGGCAGTATGTATGTGCAGTGGACCGTGAGTTCGATTCCCAGATCGGGCAAAATGAATTTTCTAATTTAATTTGCCCGGGATTGGATCCCTCAGAGGGGATTGACGTCAGGCAGGCAACCGGTCATAAAAACTTAGCCAAATACATGCAATATGCTTGAAAAAGTGTGTTGCGCCGACCCCACATTATGGCGGGATAAGGGCTGGAAAAAAAAATAATAAACTGCCTCGGTGGCGTACTAGTTGTATTTTGGGTCGTCTACCGTCCTGAGGTCTCCGGTTCGATCCCCAGGTGGGATAAAGTGATGATTTTCAATATCCACCCCCCTATAGACAACCATGATATCAAAATAATCAAAAGAATCAAAATCAATCTGTAACAACCTTAAAATAATAGGTATTGGGAAGAAGGAACTTGGTTATCGAAAATCTGTCCCTCACAAAACGCAACTGTCACTTTACGCCGGTTTTGTTTGTGAAACAGTGGTAATAATCCGGTCTATCGTATGAAGTCAATTTAGTCTACAGGTCTAAATTGTCTACAGAGGGGCTCTATCACTTACACAAAACACGTCACAGTGAACAGTAATAGAGACAAAAGACGCATAAAATCCCTCAGTATAAATCAACGCTGTCTCGAGCCACTAGAAAGTGCTAACTTTGCTGAATATTTGGCTTTTATCCAATACTTATCTTGATCTAGGTACTTAGCCGAACTTGAACTGGTAATATCAAGTGCTTTTATTCAAGTTAAAACAATAAATTTATTGACGAAAAAAACACCTACATTTATAAAGTTGGTTAAATTTTTCATCCGGGCACGGCAAAGTGACTACACTGCACCTGATGGGAAGTGTAGTGCAGTCCAAAAAAACTAGCGACCACTGACAAACAATGGGTTATAAGTGTTATATAAGCTCACATCTGTATCCCCGAAGGCGTAGACAGAGGCGTACTAACCAACTAGTACACCCACATTTCGCCGAGCTTAGTTCCGTCCCAGATGTGATAGGGGGCGAGCCTGTCGCCATATCGGGCAATACAACCACGCCACCGAGGCAGTCAAACAACTTTGTAGATTGAAATAAAACTAGTTACATATTCTATCACGATTTGTTTCTATTTTTAGGTATTTTTAAACAAAAGAAACCAGTAAATATTTGAAGATAAACATTCTTGATGTGGGGATCGAACCCGCGGCCTCTGGCTCTCGCCCGACACGGAGACTGCTCTAATTTTTCTGCGTGTATATTCCAAGCTGTCACCTTTTTAACCATTCTTTCCAAATGAAGTGCAAAGTACCTCGTAACTGGTCACATTATGTGGAATTCACCCCATAAACCCAATAAGTCCTGATTATGAGAGACGTAAACACTCATAAAATGTGATAACACAAGAACACGACGTCGCATCCCACCGTCTTCGCCTGCACAGACCAATAAGTCTAAGAAGCCGTAATTTATTCACAGGCAAATAACTTCAATCAGGACAATAGATTGCTAGTTCCATAATTTAATAATGCGAGCATGAAAGACTATATTCTTTCTACCAGCCCTTATCCCACCTAAATGTGGATGTGCATGTTGCAGAAAGGATTTGGCTTAGTTTTTACAACCGGCTGCCTGCTTGATGTCAAACCTCTCTGAGGCATCCAGTCAGCAAATTAAATTAGCAAATTCGCTTTGCCTAATCTGGGAATCGAACCCATATATGTCTGCCATTAGACCAAGGAGGGTACTATGAAAGACGAGTAAAAAAAACTATAAATTGAATACTACAAACTTTTTTAGTTGGAATTAAAAGGAAATAATTGTCTTGGCCGTCCTGGGTCGCTCACTCCAGAACCAAAAAAAATATTGAAAGTTGACATTTACGAGGCCGTGTCTTCCAATAAAAAAAACCTTTTTGCAATAAAATAAAAAAGAACAACATTTTTTCGTAAAACAGTACATCATCATCATCATCAGCCATAGGACGTCCACTGCTGAACATAGGCCTCCTCCAAAGATTTCCAGATCGACCTGTTGGAAGCGGCCTGCATCCAGCGATTTCTTGCGACCTTTATCAAAACTTTTACAAAAATGAAAACTGTGATATTCTCGCATAAAACATCAAATGCAGGTTCGCTACGTATGTGGCGTGTTGCAGGTTTATATGTCTGCAGTGTACTGTCACGTTTCACGTAGAAACGTCGTCACGTCGCGCGTTTACGAGTGCAGTCAGTTAAGAGCGGCTCTCGGGTTCTCTGCTGCCGTTAACTCGACATAGCCGCTTGTACACGGCGAATAAACACGTATAACTGCAGAAGTTTGACAGACTTCGTGGCGCAATGGGCGAGTGGCCGGCTGTGAAGCGAGAGGCCGCGGATTCGATTCCCGCATTAAGACGGATGTTTGTGTGACCCACAGATATTTGTTTCAAGTCTAGGTGTTGTGAGACCGAAAGTCTCTCATAGTTTCTGACACCCACGATACAGGTTATACCTAGTGTAGGGTTGGGACTAGCAGGTCGATTCTCTAAGAAACGCCACAACGTTGCGATGGACGACGAGCTCCCGCAGCGCACATCGTTGAGATCGACGGAGCGTTCAACGTTGGGTCTTAGAGAATACCATTTTCCATACATTTATGTCAAACACCTCGCTCGAGAGAGCTAGTTCGCATAACCGTCATCACGCATAGCGCTAGTGCGTGCGCTTTGCACCTAATTGAATACAGAAATGAAAACATCGTTGCCGCAACATTGTTTTCACAAATGAAACCTTAGAGAATCGACCTGCTGAACACAACCGAATGTTCGCACGAGAGCTATTCGCTCCATGCGTTAATTTAGCAGGAATTTCATGAACTCAAAACGATCCCGGGAAGATTTCGCTGCTGAAATTTATGGTTCGCTGTAGTTTTAATAAATGCGGAGATAAATCGCATTTTACGAACAATATTCATTATAAAAACGTAGACTAAATCGTGTTTATAAAAAG
Source organism: Clanis bilineata (assembly GCA_036417725.1). Lineage (NCBI taxonomy): Eukaryota > Metazoa > Arthropoda > Insecta > Lepidoptera > Sphingidae > Clanis > Clanis bilineata. Next base: position 1,308,827 of record CM071159.1, read on the forward strand.
TTATTGAATAAAGTCGTAAGGGTTTTTTATTACTCAAACTAAGTAAAACATAAACATAAGCTCACGCCTGTATCCCCAAAGAGGTGCACTAGCGAACTAGAACACCCACATTTCGATGAGCTTATTCTGTCTCGGGTGTGATAGAGGCGAGCATATCGCCATATCGGGCACAAATTCCAGACTCTGGGCTGTTATGAAGAAATCCAATACCACTTTTCCCGACCCGGGGATCGAACCCGAGACCTCAAGACGGTATTCGTATCGAAATAAAACCACGCCACCGAAGCAGTAAAATGTAAATAACACCCAATAATCTCATACATAGCCCTGACACTATGGGTCTTATAATACCACAAAGACAAGTAAAAATACCAGAGTTTTGGCGGGAATTCTGACGGTGCGGGTGTTAGCTTGTTTTAATGATTTCATATTTTAGTCTAAAGTTGGGTTTGTGGTTTAAATGTAATGTGTATCTAAGCAATAAACATCAAAGAAGATGGACAGTATGTGGAAGCTTTGAAATAAGTGATTTTGGATGCTTTTTGTCGGCTGGATGGGTCGACCATGTTCGATTCCTCCGCTGCGAGAAAATCGTCTAAAAACATCAAACTGGAAGGAATTGACGCTAAAACTCCAGCAGGGCCTTGAAATCGAACACATCCGACTTCATTGCACTTGCGAAAACTTACATGTAGGTTACAATTTCCCTAACTTGACATTGGCATAATGTATTTCAATTGCCATAAAAAAAAAATACTAGTGCCCGTACTAGTCTAGTTCTGGTACTCACAAGAGTAGAGAGATCCAAATATAAAAACCTTTTCTCCAAACACCTATAACAATAAAGATGAACGATGACGTCATCAATACCAGCCAGCTTTTAGGATAATTCATCCGATTCATCTTAACATGTGAAGCGTGACCACGTGACAGCATGTCACGGTCGCGCCGTCGAAGATACGGCGTGCGACGTGTCACGTGAGTTGTGACAGCGTGACGGAGTGACCGAGTGACAGCGTGACGGAGTGACGGTGTGATGTGTGGGCATCGGACTAGCCGGGAGAAACAATTTACCGGACTACGCGGTAAGCTTAGGAATTTATATGTTTGGCCACTACGTAAGCGATTTTGTTGTTTTTTTTGTTTATACAGCCTAATTAACCAGTTACGCCCGGTTCCAATAAACAATCTCAGTTCGAATGTGTAGATAGATTACAAAAAATAGCCAATAAGAACACAGTTTGAACATGACTCCGTCAAATGACTGGATTTGATTGGTTCGTAATCGCTATGTATCTGCACTCGTAAACTGAGATCGTTTATTGAAACCGGCCGTAAGTAGAATTAGATAGGTGGTTGTGAAGAAGTTGCGTCAACCGACCAATATAAACAACTCATTAGGATATCTTAATAAACCAGTTAGTTCCACTATTCATAACCTAACATGGAAGGTATCTACCCTAGACTATCCTACCGACAGCGCCGAATTTGTTATGTACTACGAGTTTTGAAACATAAAATGTTATTTCTATTTACTTTACAATGATCTTGGCAAAAATTTGTAAAAATGTTCCGTGTACATATGGAACTGCGGGTCGGGCATAGAGTAGAGCGATGGACAAGGATGGCGTATGTGGGTACAATGCTCATATCATAATATATGAACGAGCAGTACATACTAGACTTTCCAGTATTCAAGAATAAGAGCCACAAGCTTCACGAGACAACATCGTGATGGACTCTATGACAAAATGCAGAAACGTCGACATAAGAAGATGGGTCTGCAATCTGCCTATATACAGTTACCATACACGACCGTCTTGGGAGATGACCATCCCGATACACACTGCTAGAAGTATTCCAGAAGTTTGTGTATAATCAACCCTCCGCGCATATCAACTCCTTCCAACCCCTTGACGCCAACACTTGGATACTACTTGAAACAATACTGCTATCGTCTTATGATCTGGAGCCACAAACCAACTTAACCTTCAAGGATGCGGCATCCTCACACTTTCTAAATGATCCTTCATCACTCTCGCAGCCGTTAATGAAACTACAAGGAGTAGTATCACAAATCCTATAGCCACAGTCGATATGGAAGATAGACAAGATAGAGACTTTTGATGCAGAGGCATCAAAAGTGACGACTCCGTAAAGCCCTGGAAATCGACTAGATCAGGTTGCACATAAAGGAACAATCCATGAAAATCAAGGCTTAAGAAACACCAACGTTACAACCACACGCATCAAAGATCTCATTATTTTCACGTACGATTATAGTAACATTGCTAATTTAACAAAATCATCCGTACTGCTACTCGATAGGAATACGAAGCCACAATGGATGCATACAAATCTTCTACAGCTGTTTCGACAGAAGGACGCTTCGGAGTTATATTGTGAGCCTATCCGCCGAATGTTCATACACTTAAGGTCGCCTTATGTCGTTTAAGGCCGCCTTATCTGTCAAAATTGTATGGCGAAAATCATTGTAAGAAGCCGTTAAAGTTGAAGAGCGTTTGACCATTCGGGCGTATATCAGTCGTCATCGGAAGTAAAGCCATTACGGAGGACGAAATAGATGACAACGACGCTGTCGCTAACGCCGCCGCTACATCCACTCAAAGATTTAGCATGAAACCAATAGATTAATTTAAGACTAATTGTAACCAATTAAATATATAAACAACACATTAGAATACGTTTCACAAATAAACCATTTAACTAAGTATGGTCCCAGAATATTTAATACATAAAAATAAACAAATTCGTGATATGATATGCGCATTGTTCCCACATCCCTTATCGACATCCGCCATCCTTGCCCTCCGCACTACTGTATAAGTAGTTCTAAATTTCTGCCCCGACCCGCAGTTCCACATCTCCACCGAATCTTTCCAAAAGTCCTTTCCAATATTGATGTTAAAGTTATAAGAAATATAAAATAAATACACCCAACAGTCACACACATAGTCCTGACCCCACACTAGGTGTAACCTGTATCGTGGGTAACAGAAACTACTAGAGACTTTCGGTCTGACAACACCTAGACCCGATATATCTGTGGGCTACACAGACATTTGTCTCGATCCGGGAATCGAACCCGCGACCTCACGGTTCACAGCCGACTATTCGCCCGCTGCGCCACGAAGACTGTATAATCTGTTTATTTTTAAAACACAATGTTTTGATCGTCACCTTACAGTAAGGTAATTTCATTTACACGGACTAACCCCGAGACCCAACCTAGGTTCAGGACGGGTCAATGAGGAGGGTTTTTTGATGGGGCGTTTTAATTATATTGTACTGTGATTTTTGGTATCATTATAGCTATGAAATTATTGCTGATAGTATGTTACAACTGCATTTTCTCGCCTCCTAAATCTATTGGCAGTGGGCTGTAGACCGAGAGCTCCTGGGTTCAAATCCCTAGTCCAAGGTAAATTAGATTTTCTTACACGATTTATCCGAACTGTATGTATATGGAGGGATATGATGCCACGCAGGTAAAATCTAAGCCAATTGCTGCAACTTGCTTGAAAAAATGTGTTGCTTGGCCCCGCACTGTAGTGGGATAAGTGGGTGTGAAGAAAGGTCCATTATCAAAATAATTCAATTGAAATTCACGCATACTTCATGGCCACACAATATTGTTTACCCGTAGTGTAAATAATCCTCGGAAGAGTGCGAGCCGCGTGAACATTCATAACGCCTCGCACACGATAATCCACATAAACTTGGGTCTCGACACTTTATTGTATCGTCTACACGTAAATATGTCTGTGCCTTAGCGAAAAGGTATTTTATTACCCGCATTTTCTTAGCACCCAAATGTAGTTTGGTAGTAAAGTGATTCCTTATCTTTGCAGATTTGTTTGATATTGGTGTGATAGTCCGACGGGGCTGTGGAGATTTTTAACCAACTTAAAAAAGGAGGCGGTTAACAGTTTGTTCGTTATTTTTTTTACTTTAGTTAATATATCATCAACTTGCCTATAGAGATATATAAGGAAAGGTAAAAAGTACCCTTAACCGACGCGAATGTATAAAGAGATTGATGAAAGTAGATGAAGCGAAAGTAGTGTGTCAGAATTGGGCGAAGTGGAAATCCAGACTCTGCCTACCACTATGGGATACAGGCGTGATATTATTATTTATGTATTTATTTACTCTGCCTACCATTGTGGGGACCTTGAGATTATGTTTAACAATAAAGTAATAACTTAAATACCTAATTCAAAACCCGATAAGATCTATCACCTCCATGAACCCTTAGTGTAAGCAATAAGCACTAAGCTGTATCGAACACAAAAAGAATCTTAGAAATCTGTCTTCAATTGCCTTATTCATTTGAAGTGGATAAAAAGACGCTATACCCTACCACGGCCGTACAAAAAAGAAGGACACCATCTCGCCTATAGTTAAACGGACGCACACAAACGCGCCTGTACAAACGTGCCCTACGCACACACACGCCATTACGTGTCGATAGATCGAATGGGCCGAAAACCCTGCTTCACTTTCAATGTTGACAGCCTCCGCGACGCAGCGGGCGAGTAGCCAGCTGTGAAACGTAAGGTCGTGGATTCGATTCCCGCACCGAAACAAATGTCTGTGTAGCCCACAGATATTTGTTTCGGGTCTGGGTGTTGTGACACCGAAAGTTTCTCGTAGTTCCTGATACCCACGGCACAAGACTCGATCTTAATGTGGGGTCAGGACTATGTGTGTGACTGGTGTATTTATTTATTTAATGTTCCTATACTCCGTCCATATTTTTTTACGTCCGTGTGCCGTACCTACTATATTATGTGTAAGAAATAGTTTTCATTACTAAGCGAGGCAGCTACGGTTCTGTGTCGTATCTTCACGAACAGCCTCTGTGAGAAGCCCCTTGATTTGTGACTGCTATATCTCATGATCACTTTGTGTTGGTACAAGGCATGGCTTAACATGTGTACCAATGCATCCATCCTCTCATAGATTTGCCACTCGATTAATATGGCGGGTGTTTTCATACATATGGGGCATTTCACGTCAAGCGGGCAACGAAAAAGAAGTGAGGTTCTGAAATGCGTTCATATTTTGCTTATTTATACTTCTAGAGGGTATGAACGTGTACACAAAATATTTTTTTTATAAAAGGTCTAATTGTCAAATTATGGCCTTCTAAAATATTAACCTCACCGGTGTAAGGGTTCCTCTGAGAGGTATTTTGCGTATTGAAGTAATTTATAATAAAATAACAAATGTAGTGTTTTGGGTAGTAAATTTAATGGACTTTTTGATTTTTTTAACGGATTCGAAATTTAAATTTTTTATCTTGTGTTAAACCGGAAGTAAAGATTTCAAAACGAAATTGTAATACTTTGGGCAACAACATTTTTATTTCTTTTTATTCGAAAATAAAGCTTGACATACACAGATTCTACCATAAAAATTGTAAAATGGGTGCTACATTCGTTTAGGAATTATATCAATACGAGTAGGTACATGTCGTACTTGTCGAGGTACCTGACGCTTGGTAAAGTCGGCTATTTTGCGTAAAAAGAAAAACACACAGTAAAATTGCTTTGAAGTCACCTTTTTATACATGATTATAATATTTACAGTTAATTTTATATTGGTAACCGACTGATCCTGAAGGAGGATAATGTTTTTCGAGTATAGGTTTTGTATTTATGTATGTCAATTTCTTTCGCACGCTCTTCAGCCTAAACGGCTTGAAGAATTTTAACATATGAGATGTCATTTCATTCGTCTCAGTAGTTGCAGTCTGACCCGTGACCACGAAGGTTGCAAAGCTTTCGAAACGTCGGGCATAAAAATTAAAACCAAATCGTGATATAATCCGTAAAAATAGTTTAATTTCAATGAATAACATTCACGTAAACCTAAGAAATCATTAATCAGACCTTTTATAAAAAAAATATTTTGTGTACACGTTTATACCCTCTAGAAGTATAAATAAGCAAAATATGAACGAATTTCAGAACCTCACTTTTTTTTCGTTGCCCGCTTGACGTGAAATGCCCCATATGTAATATTTCATATATATGTATTTTAAGACTGCCTCAGTGGCGTAGCTGTATTTCGGTACACCGTACAACTACCGTCTTGAGGTTTCGAGTTCGATTCCCGGGTCGGGTAAAGTGATATTGGATTTTTCCGTATCAGCCCGGATATGAAATTTGTGACCGATATGGCTATAGGCCCGCTCTGTATTACATCTGGGAAAGTACTTAGCTCGGCGAAATGAAATGTGCTCTAGTCCTCTGCCTACCCCTTCGAGGACACAGGCGTGAGCTTATGTATGTTATGCTTTTTTATATTTTATCTCGCAACGAAATTTATAAAAAAGAACATTAGGGAGATGTTGGAAAATAAGTGAAGAAATAAACATAATGATAATAATTTTAAGATGGTAAGCGTCTTCACACGCGCTAGAAAAAACTCCATAATCAATAGTGCAGTATTTTACATTCGCTTTCCTCCCCTGCCATAGCCCACAAGCCGAGATTGACCAGTTCATTTGGGAAGTTTATACGTAGTTGAAGTATTCCTATTCGTTACCATTTAAAGTATTTTGAACTTAGGCTGAGATCTATAGAGCTAATTTAGACTAAGGCTGAGATCTATAGAGCGAACTTCAACTAAGTCTAACTCACGAACTCAGTGAGGATTTTTACCAAGTCCGAGTAATTTTTTACAAGAAAATCTTTGCTTAGTCTGTCTGACAGTCTGTTTTTCTCGTAAAAATGACCCGGATTAAGTCAAAGTTCGATTTAACAATTACAAATCCCCCCTGAGTTCGTGACTTTAACATAGACTTAGTCGAAGTTCGCTCTATAGATCTCAGCCTTAGTCTGAGTCAAAGAAACGAACTTAATGAGGATTTGGAATTTTTAAATCGATCGTCGACTTAGTCCGAGCCACTTTTTACAAGAAAAATAGACAGACTAAGCTAAGATTTTCGTGTAAAAAATGACTCGGACTAAGTCAAAGTTCGATTAAAACTGTCTACAGCGTGGCTCAACCACTCATGTGCTGCTGCAGCCTCCTTCATTTGCTTTTTCCCCTCTTCGAAACGAAGAAGCATTTATGCAGACCAACATGATTCTGATGACCACCAGATAAACTAATGGTTTGTTCGTTACTTATGTTTTTGGAATGCACTTACCATCAGCTATGTAGTTAGGTCATTGTCATGGGCCTCAGTGGCATGGCGTACCATCCTGAGGTCTCGGGTTCGACCCTGAGTCGAGCAACGTGAGATTGTTTTTACTTGCCGTGCTCTGCCATTTTGTAAAGACAAATCAATAGGAATCCCATTATACACTCGACCGTTAGGTATCCTTATCAGCTAACCCAACACGCTAAAATATATATTCAGGACATATGTTTTCCGAGCCCCCGGGATCCCAGAAGGTATGTAAATCAATTCGAATCCACTGGATACATTATCCAAAGGAGATTTACCTTTGAAACCTAAATCCATTAAGCACGTGAAAGCCATATTATTATTGTATGGAATTTCAAATCACACATTCCCCGTGATATTAGGAAATGTTTCTGTTATACAAGCATTTGCATTCGGCTTTTCTTGCTTTTATGTGAATTATATAAGACTGCCTCGGTGGCATTGTGGTATTGCGTGCGCGGTACGACTATTGGCAAAGTGGTATTGGATTTTTCAGTATCAGTCCGGAGTCTGGGATTTGTGATCGATATGGCAATAGGCTCGCCCTCTATCACATCTGGGACAGAAATGAGCTCGGCGAAATGTGTGTGTTCTAGTTCCCTAGTGCGCCTCTGCTTACCCCTTCGGGGACACAGGCGTGAGCTTATGTTATGTCATTAATATAAAACAGTTTTGTCTACACCACAAATAGTTGGTTAAACCGGTTTGATACCACTGTCTCACGGAAAACCGATATAAAATGACATCTTGTTATTAAGTTTCGTTCGGTTAGTGAGATTTCCGATAGCCTTAATCCTCCCTCCCCTTCCTAATCCCTAATACTTTCTTATTTACCTTTATATTAAAAGGCGAAAGAAAAGACAGATCCCTCATATTAGGCGCTTTTCAACTACAAAATTCGAAATATTATTACAATGAAACCTTTTTACTGTTAAACATTAAACAAACACAAAAAAACAATAGGAACATCGACAGTAACCCCTCAGTACTCGTGTCGAGGGCCTCGGGGCCCGTCCGACCTCAGCAAGGGTTAAGCTCTATTTACATAAACATATAAGCATCGTTTGCAGAAGGAATTTGGATTTCTTGGCGTTTTCGACCCCAAGGACCTATTTACATACAAGCTAGCGTATTGTGTAACATTGTATCAAAGTTTGAAAATTATACAGTTTATCAATATTTTGTTTTATACTATCTAGTCAAACTTTTGTCGCCTCCTTGGTCTAATGGCAGCATACATCAGTTGTGGACCGGGAAGTCATGGGTTCGATTCCCAGGTCGGGCAAAGCGAATTTTCTAAATTAATTTGCCCGGGACTGGGTCCTTCGGAGGGGGTTGACGTCAGACAGACAGCCGGTTGTAAAAACTTAGCCAAATCCTTTCTGCAAAATTCTTGAAAAAGCGTGTTACGCCAACCCTACATTAAGGTGGGATAAGGGCGGGTAGAAAGAAAGAGTAACTTGTCAAACTATTGCTCTTAGAAATGAAATAAAAGAAATATGTCTGTCCGATGCAAAGGCTTGAGTTTTAATTAATATTGAAAAGTACTTACAGTGTGGCGATTAGGGCATGCAAAAACCGGATGGTTTTGGAAACCGGTTTTTTCGGTTTTTGTATTTAAAAAAAACCGGTTAACCGATTTTTTCGGGTTATTCGGTTTTCGGGCTATATTTTCGTTTTTTTAATTTAAATCTTGGTTAGCGAGATGAAGTTGAATTTCTGCACATAATTATTTTCAGTTCAGAGGCTCTAACGTGAGTTTTGACATTTCTTGCTAGCGACTACCTAAAATATATAATTTATATGATGAACGAAATGGCGACTGCCTCGGTGGCGTGGTTGTATTTTGGTACGACTACCGTCCTGAGGTCTCGGGTTCGATCCCCGGGTCGGGCAAAGTGATATTGGATTTTACCATATAAGCCCGGAGTCTGGAATTTGTGCCCGATATGGCGATAGGCTCGCCCCCTATCATATCTGGGACGGAACTAAGCTCGGCGAAATGTGGGTGTTCTAGTTCGCTAGTGCACCTCTGCCTACCCCTTCGGGGATACAGGCGTGTGCTTATGTTATGTTATATGATAAACATTAATTCCAAACGTAATTAATTGCTAGGGGTTTTCGGATGTTTGTCATACAAATAGGTAGTCGTAGTCGCTAGCGAGAAAGGTAAAAATAAACTCACGTTTTTTTTTGTTTTCGCGGGGAAAAGTGTTTTACCGCTACCGCCACGCCTGGGGGGAGATGTGATGATTATGTCGGAATGTCAAGTGACAACCCTCTTTGGGGGCTCCAGCTTCGAGTAAATCGTATAACATAGTAAACAGCTATGCCCTTCATCTCTAAAGCCTATAAACGCTGCCACTAGACCAAGGCGCGTCAGGTTAATCCACCATCATTCTCGTGCCCTTGTCCCAATTTTATTTGGGGTCGGCGCAACATGTATTCGACTCCCATAAACACGATCATCTCATCTTCACCCTCTTATCTTTCATGTTCTCCCTCACACACTCTGTCCACCTTTTCTTTGGTTCCCCATCCATCAACGTTTACATTCATCACTTTCTTATCCACTTATTATGCCGCTTCTCTCCTCATAACATGCCTATACCAAGACAAACTGGTTCCTTCTAATCTACCTACCACAGGTGTCACTTTCAAGCTTCCTCTGTGCTTAATCCTAACTCTGTCCATCCTTATCACTCCACACATCAATCTCAACATTCTCATTTCTTCTGCATGCAATCATTTCTCATCCGACTCTTCAGTGACCCTAGTTAAGCTACAGTTTAATTCATAGTAATATTATAAATGCAAAATAAAGTCTGTCTGTGGAGTTTTAACGGCTAAACCGATGAACCGATATTGATGTTTCATGTGAGGAACTTTTAACTCTGCGGACGAATCTAACGTACTTTATTATTTTAAATCAGCCCTCAATAAATCAGTGAAATAGGGGATCTGTAATAAGAACTAGTTTATTTATTGTAGTCCCCACTTTATGCAATATTCTACATAAGGGCGCATGCTTTGGATACAATATAATTTTAAGTAATACATAACTTTAAAATTGTATTAATGTATTTTATTGTATCCTGTTTTGCGTCTAACCTAAATAAATAATATAAAAACATATATAAATACGTAGAATGTAAGATATGAAAAATGGACCAACATTTTGCTATTACATTAACATGACAATTGTGTGGCTGCTTTATTTTGTTTTCTGTCTGACAATATCATGGCCTAGTGTCAGGGTTAGCCTTCACACCTAAACGCTTCTACTTCGCCCGGTCTTGAGTATCGTTTACAATAGGATACTTGGTTCTCATATCTTCTTTCAAAACGTCTATTCAGCGCATTTTGTGCCATCCACAGGGACGCACTCCTGTTACAATCTGGTCCAGACACTTGCGATCGACGACTCCTGTGGTTTTCTCAAAACTTGACTATACCCATTGCAAGCGATATTTCTGCAATTTATTTGCCACGTTGCAGACATCAATACTACCTCAGATGTAAACGTTACGTATTGGATGCAGTCGTGTATCGTTGCCCATCCTCCGCATCATCTTCATATCCGTGGATTTTCCTAACATAACGCTTCAGAACAGGCTACGTCTCAAATCCATATAAAAGTACAGGCTGAATGATTTTCCCTCTTGCAGTTTAGCACAATCGGCGCCACTACGGGGCTTGACGTTGAAGTCGATGTCTCCAGACTCGTGCAGTATAGATACTAGATACTTAAACTCGTCCGTTTTTACAGCAAGCTCGTTCCTTATCATTGTGTATGTATTTAATTGTACGTATTTACTGACTATTGATGTAAGGAGGAAAAAACCGAAAACGCCGAAATAACCGGTTTTTTAGACGAAGAAAACCGGTCTTCAAAAACGGTCGGTTAATCGGTTTTTTCGGTTTTCGGTTAACCGGTGTGCATGCCCTAGTGGCGATACAGGGGTGAAAAAATTATCAATAATGTGGGATCTTATTCTAAGAACTTTCTTTGCGAAGTCAGCATTGCAAATCAGAAATAAATGGTTCGGAACGTAGATCAATCAAGAACGGATGGTTCGGAACGTTGCATAACTACCTACTGGAATAATGTTATGCATTTTTTCTGAAGGCTGATTAAAAACGCAGAGCTAATAAAGGCAGATAATAGGGATTGATGAGAAAGAATTGATGTTACGGAAATCTCACAAACCGTAGAAAAAGCAAGGTGCCACTTTTCTGTGAGACCCTAATATGAGATATCGAATCGGTCGGGTCTATGATAGTGTCATGTTACTACTTAACTACTCGATTTTAGTTTAAGACAATAGATGGAGATGCTGTCTGATGTGAGATGACATGAAACGTGAGTGTATATTATAAAAATCTGAGTCTTCGAGTGAGATTCAATGCGTAGTTATTTGTCGGCTGATTCATTAACATCAAACACATTGACGAAGTGTAATTTTTAGACTGTGGTTGTATGTAATGTGCCAATTACGCTCCTGCGGTTACAGCTTCAGACTAAATTAGCAAGAGTTTTATAAATAGACCCTTTTGTGCTGCTGTTTGTATGGAAATGGGTTGATGGGTATTTGAAATAAATTCGTTTGCAAAAGATTGAATTAAATTTTGAGTAATTTTGTACCGTAAATTACCTACATCTTTTTCTTCTTCTTTTAAAAATAATGGCTTCCACGCATATGCGATGATTTAGCCAATGTCAAGGTAAATAGAGCAATTATGTTTTCACAATGACCATGAGACACAGATGTGGATGATCTCAAGGTCCTGCTAGGATTATGGCGGTAATTCCTTCCAGTGTGGTGCCCCTCAGAATATCTTCACTCGGCGAATCGACCGAACAAAGCCAGCCAACGCACCAAGCAAAACTCATCAAAGATCATCGGTTCAAAAGTTTCCACATTATACTGTCCATCTTCATTGCAGTTTGATGCATTAAACCACAACACTAAAAATCAACAAACACAGCTCTAGAGAATAATATGAAATAATTTTAACAAGCGACGCCCACCCTAACAGACTTCCCGTCAGAATTTACTACTTAAGTATACTGCTTGCGAAACCGGAGCTTGAGTGGAGCATGGAGTATGTTAGCAATAATTGTTATGGAAACGGTGTCATTGAAATAAAAACGCGAAATATATCCATCTATTTTTCACATGTTTATTCATAAAGCATACTCCCAATAATAATAAAGCAATACAATTATCAAGATTTGGATAAACAGAGATTTATCGCAGAGCTGCAAGTAGCTCTGAAACTTAAAGTAGTCAAGTGGCATATGGGGTTGACGTCAGACAGGCATCCGGTCGTAAAAACTAAGCCAAATCCTTCTGCAAAAAATGTGTTGCGCCGACCCCACATGGTAGGATAAGGGCAGGTAGAAATAAATAATTAAAGTTAAAACTTAATTAAACGTTGACGACTATGAGTAAGGCCAGTTTAATCGGTAATTTGTTTTAAATCCTTCTAAGTGATGCTGCTTATTGAGGATAAACCGGCGCTTAAAGATGATTAATATGCCGCCCGCCGCGTCTGGGGGATTTCGTGAGGTAATGTAGAATTATGGGGTAAATGCAGTCTGCGGTAGAGCCGCGTAGAGTAGTCTACAGGAAAGAGGTGATGGGATTCTAGGATAAATATCCAAGCGCGAGGAAATATCCATAAACACCCGTTTCTACTGACTATTTACTGCACATTTCTTTATAGTATTTTGCAATATTGTGATTGAAGTTTTATACTATAACATACATACATAAGCTTACGCCTGTATCCCCGAAGGGGTAGGCAGAGGCGCACTAGCCAACTAGAACACCCACATTTCGCCGAGCTTAGTTCCGTCCCAGATGTGATAGGGGGCGAGCCTATCGCCATATCGGGCATAAATTCCAGACTCCGGGCTGATATGGAAAAATCCAATATCACCTTGCCCGACCCGGGGATCGCACCCGAGACCTCAGAACCGTAGTCGTACCGAAATACCACCACGCCACGGAGGCAGTCTATACTATAACAGTAACTATAACTTTTTTCATATGTATAAAATCTATGTAGAAACACGCGAAAACTAACTTCTTTGTTGTTACGTTATAATCAGTTATAAGTATAAATTATGCATAAGCTTAATTTAATGTTTGATTTAGTTTAAAACTTCAAACAATCACAACATTGGAAAAAATCTATAAAGAAATGCGCAGTAAATTCTCAATAGAAAAGGGTGTTTATGGATATTTACTCGCGCTTGAGTATTTATCCGAGAAGTATCCCATGATTAGGAAAGACACACTTGACTGGAGTACCAATGCATAAAGTGCAAAACAAGACTCATCAGGCGCATAGTCTTGTGCTCGCATTAAGTTAAGAATTTGAGGCATCAGGGGGGTTACCACCACCTCTTATAGCAGCATTATTACAATTTTACTTGTACCGATTCCCATACAAAACAAACGAAGAACGATTATAATAATACCGCTATAGGGGTGGTGGTAACCCTGCAGGAAATACCAGAAACTGTGTATCAATATCTACATCGAAAACAAATATTCGTGGATCATACAACATTTGTCGTGAGTTGGAAATAGAACCTGTATCTCGAACTTCGCAGCTTGCTATTGGATGCCATGAAGGCTATAATAATACTGTTATGTAAGATGGCCAGAAAAATAGTATTCTTCAGTGCTTTTTATACCTATGGGCCAACCAAGATGTTAAGCTTCATGAATTTGAATCTGAAGTAATTAAGCTTACAAATTACTTGGTATCCGCAATTCGGCAAGCCCATAACCTGTCCAACTCTCACAGAATATAAATACAAGTCCCTTATTTTCTAACTTTTGCATCACAAATTTTGGTATTAAAATAATTTCATTCAAAAGACTTAGTAGTAAAAATATCCCACATTTCCCCCACCTGGTGCACAAGTAAAGAACTCGTTACCTTCCATTACATTTTGTGAAATTCACGCAAAACTCCTATTGAGAGTCTGTGAAGTTTCGCGCGGACCGTTCAAAACGCTTCGATATAAATCATTGGGAACATCTGGCTGCTTAAGAACGGTTTTCTTTTGTTTGGTAATGTGACGTTCTTGTCATTTGTCAAGGCGTCACTCAACCTGGGATAATTGTATGCTCAGGCTAAGGCCTTACTTATATAGGCCCTTATTCATAATAAAGCCCTTACCGAAGGTATAAACCTACATTAGTTAAAATGCATTTTAAGCCTATAAAAAAAACTTCAAACTTTGAACAGCTGATCAAAATCAGCCATGTTTTCGCTATCGAACGTTTATAAACTCGTCGCGTGTTTAGATTTTTATTTACCTAAACCTAAAGCATAACGATCTCACACATTGCAGACGCTGGTGAACTCTGTAATTTTTGAGTCATCTTCGACGACTATACATACACATCTCTAAAAAACTATAAGTCGTATCATATGCCTCTAATTATAATTACACTCCTTATAAATAAATTTATCTTCATCTAAATGACGCTTAAGACTGAGCATAAGTATGCCATTAAGCATATTATTTGAACAGAATAAGGACATAAAATTATTATTAATGACTAAACTAATTGTGTAACTGTTGGTAGCACGTCAATTCGATTTAATTGTAATTTTAGTTGCAATTAAACTTAATGTGATATCTAATTATAGAACTAATATAAGTCTTAGATTTCGTTTCTTAATCACAGTTAAATTGTATCATTTGAATTGAGACAAGGTAAGAATTTTTCATAAATAGATTATTTTATAAACTGGCGGCTAAAGGTATTAAAGTAAGCCGAAGACTTCAAAATGCTTGGAAAAGTATAGGGCGCGGCCCCTAATTTGAGTGGGATAAAGGTAGGAGTGCATTGCGTAGTATATTTCCCCAGAGGGGGAGGAGAGTAACATCAGGCAGACCGATCGTAAAAACGAATCGCCAAATTTAATTGCTATATTATGCTTGAAAATTGTGTTGCACTGAAATTAAAATACTCTATCCAATAAAAGCATATTTAAAATTCTTACTGCCTCGGTGGCGTGGTGGTATTTCAATACGACTACCGTTCTGAGGGCTCGGAGGTTGGATCCCCGGGTCGGGCAAACGATATTGGATTTTTGCGCCCGATATGGCGATAGCTCGGCGAAATGTGGATGTTCTAGTTCGCTAGTGCGCCTCTGCCTACCCCTTCGGGGATACAATAAATACTAAGAAGAACATTAACATACAATTAAGACAACTTCCGTGGCGCAGCGGGCGAGTAACCGTCTGTGAAGCGAGAGGCCGCGGGTTCGATCCCCGTACCGAGACAAATGTTTGTGTGGCCCACAGATATTTGTGTCGGGTCTTGGTGTTGTCAGACCGAAAGTCTCTCGTAGTTCCTGATACCCACGACACAAGACTCGATCTTAATGTGGGTTTACGACTATGTGTGTGAACGTTGGGTGTTATTTATTAGTAACTAGCTTTTGCTCTCTCGCCCGCGTACTAAAATACAAAATTATACATCACAACCTCCGTCATGAATTACTCTATCTATTTGTGAAAATCGCATGAAAATGCGTTCAGTAGTTTTAGAGTTTATCGCGAACAGTCATACAGACACGGACGACTTTGTTTTATAATATGTAGTGATGTAGTGATTCTTTTTCTTCTTCTTCTTTTAATTTGATTTCTCCATCGGGTCGCCGGTGATTTAGCCACTAACCAAACAAGGCGAACGATGTAGTGATTTATTTATCGTGAATTATTTAAGAATAAAGGTCGCAGGAAGTCGCTGGATGCAGGCCGCTTCCAACAGGTCGATCTGGAAATCTTTGAGGGAGGCCTATGTTGAGCAGTGGACGTCCCATTGCTGATGATGATGATGATGATTTAAGAATCAGTTGTCAAATATGAAAAAATATTTGTAATTATTTTCTTTCCAGATGAACAAGGCGATCTTCATCCTGTTTCTAGCGATGGTGGTGGCTGTCATCGCCACACCCGCTGTGAAAGTCGAGAAGCGGTCCCAGTTCCTAGTCCAGCCAGGGTACAGGTTCCGATATGTGTACCCTGGATATAGGTACCCTAGTTACCCGCAGTACTACCCTTACTACCCGTACGACCCGCTGTACCCATATGACATGTACTATAAGAAATGAATTAAAATATAATGTAATTTAGGAAATGTATTTTTGTTTTGTTTTCCCTAATAATGTGATAACTTGGAAGTTAGAACCGATTTAAAAAGGTGGAAATAAAAAAAAATACATATTAAGCTCACGCCTGTATCCCTGAATGGATAGGATAGGACACCCAAATTTCACCGAGCTTGATTCCGTCTCAGATGTGATAGGGTGCGAGCGGCAACACTATCGCCATATCGGTAACAGATTCCAGACTCCGGGCTGATACTGAAAAATCCCGACTTTGCCCGACCCGGGGATCGAACCCGAGACCTCAGGACGATAGTCGTTACGTGCACGTTACCGAGGCAGTCAACCAACCAACAGTCATGACCCCACGCTAGGTTTAACCTGTATTGTGGTTATCAGGAAATACTAGAGACTGTTTGTCTCAGAACACCGAAGCTCGGAATAAATATCTGTGGGCTAAACATTGGTCTCGTTGCGGGAATCAAACCCGCGGCCTCTCGCTACACAGCCGGCTTCTCGCCCAGTTCGCCACGGAGGCCGTCTTCGTTATCGTCGTTTAGACGAATAAAAAAAAATCTTTATAATAATTTTCCTTTTTTTCTACCTGCCCTTATCCTACTTTAATGTAGGGTCGGCAACTCACTTTTTCAAGCATGTTACAGAAAGGAATTGGCTTAGTTTTTACGACCGGCTGCCTGACCGCATCTGAGGGATTGAGACTCGGGATGTTAGAAAAACACCACGCCCGACCTGGGTATCAAACCCAGGATCTCCCCATTCACAAGCTCATATAAACTGCCATTAGACTAAAGAGGCGAGGCGAATGAATAAAAAATATGTAAAGTGGCAGCTTGTTGTCGCGTTTCGTTTGGTGAATGAGATTTCCGGTGGCCCATTTGCCCCCCTCCCTTTCCCAATCACTTTTCCCTCCCCTTCCATTCCCTCCTTTTAGGTCGGCAACGCACACATTCTTTTTATGTCTTGGGTGTCTATGGACGGTGGAGCTCACTTACCATCAGGACCCATCTGTCGTTTGTCAGTGTCTGTTATAAAAAAAGACACAAAAGTAAAGTAGGTATTTATTATATTTAACGTTTCATTTCATTAGCACAGGTCTCCACCTGATGTACGCTGGGTCGCTGAACAAGTCTCCAGGGACGTGGTAGTACCCTGGGTATAAATAATGAGGCTGGTAGACTACCCTCCTTATCACGTACGCTGATGCCGACGCCACAAGAGCGACCAACAGTAAGGCGAACAGACATTTGGACATCTGGAATTGAATGATGAGTTTTACTATTAAAAAATGAAACCTCTAAAAGACTGCCTCGGTGTCGTGGTTGTATTTCGGTACGACTACCGTCTTGAGGTCTTGAGTTCGATCCTCGGGTCGTGTGAAGTGATATTGGATTTTCCCATATCAGCCCGGAGTCTGGAATTTGTGCCCGATATGGCGATAAGCTTGCCCACTATTACATCTGGGACGGAACTAAGCTCGGCGAAATGTGGGTGTTCTAGTTCACTAGTGTGCCTTTGCCTACCCCTTCGGGGATACAGGCGTTAGCTTATGTTATGTATGTATGTTAAGAAAGAAAGAAATAAACTACATTACTACTAAATATTACTAGCACATTAGTCGACCCTCAGACTAGGCAGTATTATGAGCTGTGGACCGAGAGGCCTTGGGTTCGAATCTCAGGGCGGTCGTTATTGCTAACAGTTTGCTCGGGCCTGGAAGGAGGTGATTGACGTTGGGCAGGCGACTGGTCATAAAAACTAAAGCTAAACACTTTCTACGACATGCTTGAAACAGTGTGTTGTATCAACCCCACATTGTAGTGGGATAAGGACAGGTGGAAAGAAGACTAACCCACATTAAGCAAGAAGGGAGTGAGACCTAACCCATCATTAATAATCACTGTGCCCTACTTGGCAATTTGCTTTCTACTGAAAGACAGTGTAATACAAAACTCCTATTTTTAAATTCAGAACTTAGATAACAAAAACATCCACAGAAGAATGATCGGGAAAGCAAAATCGTAAAAAATGGCCGAACGCTTTCTGCAACAAGCATCAAAATTATAGTGCCGTTCCCACTTCCCACATTAATTGGGAACAAGGGCAAGTGGTAAGAAAGATAGATAAAATCAACTATACCTTTATAAATTCACTCTGTAATGACGTCAATTCATCTCCACATAGTCTATTTATATAAATCAAATAACTGTACACTTCACACGTGTAGGACTATCGTAGTCACATTTTAAAAGGCAATTAGTATATCAATATGACGATTGTGGTTTTAATGCTTAATTAGCAATTAATGCTTGTATATCTAACAAAACGTGATTATTTTTCGACCGACTTCCAAAAAGGAGGAGGTCCTTAATTCGTCTGTATTTTTTTTATGTATGTTACGCGATATCTCCGCGAAATGTGGACCGATTTTCAAAATTGTTTTTGTGTTCGATAGAGCTTATTTCAAGGGTGGTCCCATATAAATTTGGTCACGATCGGATTTGAAGTCGATCTGTTAAGTTGTAAACTTATGATTATATATGATGACTAACAAGGATAATGGTACGCTCGTCTGAAGGATTATTAGTTACAATAAAGAAAACTAGAGACACAAAGTAATCGCGGGTCATATATGTATAACTAAGTAGGCGCAGAAAGCTAAAGAATATTCTTCTCCTGAAGAAGATGCCGTTGAGACTTACGCTGAGATCTATAGAGCGAACTTCGACTAAGTCTAAGTCAAAGAAACGAACTCACTGAGGATTTGAAATTTTTAAACCAAACTCCGACTTAGCCGCCCCGAGACATATTTTACAAAAAAAAACTGACTGACAGGCAGACTAAGCAAAGGTCCAAACTTCGAAATTCGCTCTATATATCTTAGCCATATAGGTTTCATATACAGGACCATTATTAAACATGTACTTCTATATGGATTCATCTTGGTAGGACTGCTCCTCCTTTATATGGCTCGCCCCTTATCACATCTGGGACGGAACTAAGCTCGACGAAATATGGGTGTACTAGTTGGCTAGTGCGCCTCTGCCTACCCCTTCGGGGATACAGGCCGCAGGCGTAAGCTTATGTCATGTTATATTTCGTAGTTTGTGGTTAATTACATCCCTAGGCTCTTAATGAACCATAAGATCCTTAGACCTTCGGAAAACAAAATTTCAATACCACAAAGTTTAGGGTACGAAGGCATTGAAACTATTCAAGAGATTTTTAAGAGCCAGGGACAGAATATTAACTAAAATTTCAGATTGTCTCTTAATGCGATACTTAACTTTAAATCTAGTTTGTCTCCCTCATTAAAATAATGTGATGCAGTTAATGCAACAAACTTTGGCCCTAGTAGGAATATTTTTGACAGTCGAATTCGTATCGAACTCACTGCGAAGTGACATTTGGATAATGTTTCCATCAATATATTATTTACCTAGATGCACAGTTGACGCTCGGAAAATGGGACAGCAAAGAAATGCTTAAGCACTCCTTTTGCATACAGTTGAACGCCGATAGAATTCTAAATTTGAAAATTCGAATTTAAGAACGCTTGATCATCCCGTTTAAAAAGCTACTTTATAACTCGTGTTTAGGGTTATATTTGTGTTGATTTAATTAGAACTTGTGATTTTTTTCTTTGTTTTATTCCTGAGACCACTTTTTAGGACGATATTTGCAAAGAACTGTGCATCTAGGGTATATTATATTGATGAATGTTTCATATAAATATCATGGACGCGCATCGAGATTGACCCGAATTCTATTGTCAAAAATATTCCTGCTCGGAAAGCTGGTTTTGAAGATAAGAATTAAAATTAAATTGAATACACCCAACAGTCACACCCCTAGTCTTAACCCCACACTAAGATCGAGTCTTGTGTTGCGAGTATTAGGAACTACGAGAGACTTTCGGTCTCACAACACCCCAAACAAATATCTGAGCCACACAGATATTTGTCTCAGTGCAGGAATCAAATCTGCGACCTCACGTTTCACAGCCGGCTGCTCGCCCGCTGCGCCACAGAGGCTGTCCGCGAAGAAGCGCCTCAGTGTTTTATAAGTAATGGTCATTATTTCTTCAACGGATCCAAACTATTATACTATGTATTTTCTTGGTGGTTTAGCTGCTCTAATTAATATATCTTTTTTGTATATGGTACTTTATAAGCATTATTTATTAGCATATTGTCAACTGGCATTTAAAAGAGCAACGCCAGAGTTTCTTGCCCGTTCTTCTCTGGCGAAACGGCCTTCCGAACTGGTGGTAGAGGAACTATGACGGAATTTAAATAATGTAGTAACATTTCATGGATTCAATAAATATATATATATTTTTTATTCACATTCATTGCGCCATGATTGGTCGACTCGACCGGTTTAATACCATTGTTAGACAATAAACCGACGTGAAGTGGCAACTTGCTGTAGCGTGTCGGACGGTGAGTGACAAATCCTACCCCTCAAAACCTATTTCCCTTCCCAAAACCCGATGCAATTCTTCCCATGATAGGTATTCATGATAGTGGGGGTCAATCGCCTCGAGGAAGCCAGTTCGCCAAGCAGTAGCCCGAGCACGAAAAACTAATGTAAATGTAAATGTATTCAAGTTCGCTGCGCACTGATGACGTTTGGTTAATATTTCATACAAATTTCATAGACGCGCATCGAGTTCGAATACATTTACGGTTGTCAGAAATTTTCCTGTTTAGGCCGCTGGTGTAATTTCAATATAAGGAGCAATCCTACCAAGTAACGAAGAATGAATCCGTAAATAGTGCAGGAAATAGTCACCGCTTCCTATCAGACGGAAATAAGATTCCCCAATAAAACTGCTTTGCAATCGACGCTGAAACAGCCACGAAAGAGACGCTATTATTTATAGGAACAGTACGGCAGATGGGCCGCCAGCTATTTCGATTAGAAAGCCAATAAAATACCGAAATAAATATTTTTTTATTCATCTAAACAACGACGACGAAGATAGCCTCCTTGGCAAAGTGGGCGAGTAGTAGCGAGAGGCCGCGGGTTCGATTCCCGCATTGAGACAAATGTTTGTGTGGCCCACGGATATTTGTTTAAAGTCTGGGTGTTGTGAGATCGAAAGTCTCTCATAGTCTCTGATACCAACGGTACAGGTTATACCTAGTGTGGGGTCAGGACTAGGTTTGTGACTGTTGGGTGAATTTATTTATTTACTGGTAACTAATTGCAACATTTTCAACTAGTTAGAGAAAAATAATAAATACTTCCAAAACTTTAATTTGTATTTTGACACGTTTTAAAATAAATACATTATTTACATGGTTATTTATCTACTTTATATTCATCTAATTTTGCTGCAACGGGGTCTATCAAATATTCAGGTCCTAGAATATTATTTTGTCCGTCCGTTTTATGCATGGCTATAATGAAATCCAGCCAATTTTCTGGCCAATAAAAATCAACTGGCACAGCTACGTCAATGTCATGTGTTCCGTACACAGATGTCCATTCAAATATTATAGGTTTTTTGCTCTCCTCAGGCAAGTCTAATTTCTCGTCATCCTTTCCTTCTTCACTTACAACATTTTTATCTTGTGCTTTTTCTGCTTCACCGGACTCCCTCTTGTTTTCATTTGATTTATCTTTTTCGTCTACTTTAACAACGTCGACCTTAACATTAACTTCGTCGATAACTTTATCAACGCCAACTTTTGGTTCTTCATTGACTTTATCAGCGAAGGTGCAAGCAAATAAAGTCAGTACAAGAACAATTTGGAATTTCATCTGTAATCAAATAACTATTATTAAAAAATTCTTTGCCTTTTAAATATTTTGTTATATTTTATATTTTTAATAAATATTTCTTACCTTTACTGCGTATTATGCTTTAAAGATGAATAAAAACTAACTGGTCTTAGGCGAATAACCTTAAAATATATAAGACCAAATGTGATGTGGATTTTTCCATGATACATGATAAAAGTATTTTAATTGGTTTACATATTGAGATACCTTTGAATAGGAAATGATTAAGATACAAATATCATTGACATTAATGACAGAGAGAGTTTTGTGGTTAGTCTAATTGATGAAAACATAGATTACCAAACTTTAAAAATTATTCTCATACAGAGGAATCGGAATCTCACGGTTGTGTTTCGAAAATAAAAAAAGTATTTTGCTGGATATTCATTTATTTTGCTATTCTAACCTGAATCGGTTACATTTGTGTTTATTGACGTGGAAAATTATTTCAGTTTTTATTCGTCTCTCAGACGAAAATCGGGATCTTCGTATCTGGGGTCATATGGACGTACAGGTCTGGGATTCCAAAGATCCGGGCGCGCAAAGCCAGGATCCAGTTGTGGTGGTAATAAAGGATAAGGATACAGATTCGGGTAATAGGGATAATTGAAATCATGTAATTTAGAAAAGTCACTATCCTTTGATGGATTAATGTTCACTTCTGGGCCTGCAAGTGTTGTGGCCGGTCCTTTATTCACGCCAGTCGTGGTTTCGCCTTGTGGTGGGTCCTTTACAATCCTCATTGGCTTATTGTCGATAGTCACCACAGGTTTGCCGTCGACGAGTTCATATTTGTAGCTGGAACTCTGCTCCCAGTGGACACTGTTACTTTTGTGCTCGCAGAGAGCCACAGAGACACACAAGAGCAGCAGAAAGAACTTCATCTGAAAATTAACATTTATCAGTGCTGAAAACTCCATTCTGCGACGAAATAATATTTATTAGATAAATTACATACATACATACATACACATACATAAGCTCACGCCTGTATCCCCAGAGGCGCACTAGCGAACTAGAACACCCACATTTCGCCGAGCTTAGTTCCGTCCCAGATGTGATAGGGCCTGATAGGGGACGAGCCTATCGCCATATCGGGCACAAATTCCAGACTCCGGGCTGATATGGAAAAATCCAATATTACTTTGCCCGACCCGGGGATTGATCCCGAGACCTCAGAACCGTAGTCGTACCGAAATACCACCACGCCACCGAGGCAGTCAGTAGATAAATTCCATCACATAAAAAACACAATGACCTATTTTACCAGAGGCTTACTTTCAATTTTAACCGGTACAATGTATTTAAGGATAGCTCATTTGTTATGTATTATAATATTATGAAACAAGGGTGAAAGGATCAAACCATTATAAAATATTTGTCAACGTTTTTATCCTAGCAAAATAAAAAATTAACAAGGATGGCGTCTAATTACGAGGAACACTTGTGCCTCTCATTTAGTATGATGTGGGGTTAATTAGAAAGGTCTACAGACTTCGGAAACCTCTCTTGAGATATATTTATCTTTTGATTTAAACCTACTTCATACTTGGGAGGTGCTTCAAATTACGACCGTCCCTGGCAAGCGTCATTTTTCCTGACTACGCAAGCGATGCTTATTTAGGTAAGATATAATCCTCTCTCCATGTAGATATAAGAGCTATGATGATTAACAGGAATACATGGGAAGCTTGAAGCCACCGTGACCTCAAGACCTCAAGACACCGTGAGCTCATACTGCGTAAATCGGATCGCAAATAACTAACTTTTTAAATTTAAAATTGTATAATTTTAAAATGAAGGTATATAATGTAATATTAACATTTTTGGACAAATGACACCTTAGTCTGACCCGTGACCACGAAGGCTGCAAAGCTTTCGAAACGTCGGGCATAAAAATTAAAACCAAATCGTGATATAATCCGTAAAAATAGTTTAATTTCAAAGCTTGAAGCAGCTAGAATCGATTGCTTCCAGCTGCGAGTGCATTGCAAATTACAATAATCTATGTACATGCATAGATGAAACCGCTCGTGGAGTTGCGGCTGCTTCGGGCGGTTGGCAACGTGGTGAAATTTCACGGTGCGGTCAAGCAGTCGCCAGGAATAGACTGACTGCTCAAGCTATTGATATCAGCAGTTATCAATGGCAGCTTCAAGCTGTTGACTATAACTGCTAGAGCGGTTCATGTATGTTGATCACTGGCTAACTGTTCAAGCAGCAGGGTTACCACCACCTCTTATAGCAGTATTATTACAATCGTTCTTCGTTTGTTTTGTATGGGAATCGGTACAAGTAAGAGTATAATAATACTGCTATAAGAGGTGGTGGTAACCCCCCAGTTCGTGTATGCCCGGCCTAAGGATGATCAATATATCATTAATAACGTCTATTATTGTAAAAATTGTGTCCTAACGGCATTGCTTATAAGTTTTTCTTTCTTTCTTCCAACCTCACCTTATTCGACAATGTGGGTTCGCGAAAGACTTTTTCAAGCATGTTGCGGAAAGGATTTGGCTTAGCTTTTACGACTGGCTGACGTCAAGCCCTTCAAATTCAAATCATTTATTCTGCAAATAGGATATTTTTTAAGTTTTACAATTCGGATTATTGATTGACTATTATTACCTATGATAGTTATCACATTTAATTATCATCATCATCATCCACGGCCTGTAAGGTCCCACCGCTGGGATGATTAATGATATTTAAATATATTTTTAAGTATTCTATAATATTAGTTTAATAAGACTTTTCTAGAGCCCTATATATTATTAATTATTTATTGATTCCAACATTATTCAAACGGCATGGCCCATCGTAACTATGACCTTTGTAATCTATTGGTAATTCAGTCACGTTCCGCAGAATAAAATGTTGTTTCTCGAACAGAAAATTATTTCTTTTGAAGAAACGAAAAATTATACAAAGCCGTTTAGTTTGAACAAAGTTCAAAAACGTCTTGTTCGTGCAGGAAACCATCTGAGGATGACAAGCGGAGTGACCTGAATGATAATTAAATTACCTAGATCATAGACGTAACAAAAAGATGGACGGAGCAATAGGAACGTTGAGAGTGAAGCAGGGTTTTTGGCCCGTTCGATATATCGACACGTAACGGCGGCGACTAATCAAATGTGCCGAAAACCCTGCTTCACTTTCAATGTTCCTAGCGCTCCGTCCATCTTTTTTTACGTCCGTGACCTAGATGTATTGGAAGTTAGAATAATCGTCTCGTTGTTCTAGTGGCTGTGGACTGGGTGTCCTAGAGGGGGTTTGACGCCATATAGGTAATCTGGTCGTAAAAATTAAGCCGAATCCTTCCTACAAGATACTTGAAAAAAAATCTGTTGACCATACATTGAGTTCGGATGGGAACAAGCGGAAAGAATGGATTTCATAATAGTGGATTCTGCAAAGGAGAGCAACAAAAGTTTATGTCGCAAATGAGAATGACTGCCTCGGCAGTCCGTACCATTCCCAACTGAGCTATCGCTGCTTATAGTCAATGTCAGAATAAAAATAGAAGCCATTTCGCGTTAAATATCGTTTAAAATTGAAGTCAATAAATAAAATCATTTATTAAATTGTTTATGAGTTAATACAAGTAACAAAACAGCTTACCTTAGCCAGTAATATCCAGACACTAATAACTTAAGTATAAGATTACCCCTCTTTTATACTTACTGATGGAAATTAATTGAATTAATTCACTAAACAATCAAATGTCGATTATACACGATAATTAATTATTTACATCCGTGTAAGAAAACAATGTGTTTCCCGAAATACTGTGGGTTTAATAAAGAGTAATTAATCAAATGACAATTATTTTGGTGACGTTTCTCTGACGTCATATAATAAACCCAATAACTTATACTCATTGAAAAGGGAGTTCAGAATTATTATATTAATAACAATGGCCTTATATAAAATTATTACGGTAAGCGATTATAAGTTAAAATAATGGTATCATTCGATTACGAATATTTTAAAATATCTAAGTAATAAAGCTTCTTGAGTGGTAGAGCCACGCAGTAGACAGTTATGTCCACAGCACGAATAGTCCACTGTCTCACAGAAAACCAACGTAAAGTGGCACCCCGCTGTCGAGTTTCTTTCGGTGAATGTGATTTCCGCCCTCCCTTTCCTATATAATTCCTATTTCCCTTCTTGTAGGTTGGCTACGCACCCATGATTATTTTTGTGTTGGGCATAGAATAATAACGCAAAGAGTGATAGATAGTGTGATAGTCTTATACAAAGTCCTACTGATTTCTTAAGTTTACGCGAATGTTATACATTAAAATAAAACAATTTTTACGGATTCTATCACGGTTTGGTTTAAATTTTTATTCCCGATGTATTTTCCGATTGTTATTGATCAAGGCTTTGCAGACTTCGTGGTCATGGGAGAGACCAATCAGTCCCTAAAAATTAAAACCAAATCGTGATAGAATCCGTAAAAATAGTCTTATTTCAATATACAAAGTCCTGTTCAAAAGTGTCGTCGATAATGATTTAATGTGTGCATATACGGCGTGTAAATACTTTCTCCGACACGCACACAAGCGCATGAATAGTGTTGCAAGTAAAAGACAGTTTACTAATAAAATAGGAAAATCGAAAGTATTCTCATAATGATACACTTGTCTTATAGACTCAAAACCAGCATTTGTATTGTTTTGAACTTACTTCAAAATAAAGAGGTTCTTAATTTGTCTGTATTTATAGATATACTTTTTATGGGGGTTCATTGGTAACTTCGGCATGTATGGACCGATTTGGATAATTATGTTTCAATCCAAGATATCATCATACCACCATTATCACCACTACCACTATAATTTATTATCATCATCCCATGGTGTGGGGTATCATAGGATAGGTCCTTAAAAAACATTTCAGGTTTGTGAAAACTATTTTTAGATTCGAAGCTCCGTTTGCGAAATATTAAGTTTTAAAGTGCTATTTAGTACAGTGGAGCATCCCCTCTCCTATCAGCTAAATGGTTTGTTTTGAATAATCATCATCAGCCATAGGATTTCAACTGCTGGACATAGTTCTGCCCCAGACTTCTAGCTCGACCTGATGAAAACGGCCTGCATCCAGCGACTTCCTAGTATATCCATATAATAAGTTGACTTTTCAGATTGATATTATTTTACCGATATTTAAGAATTCGTGCGATGCACGGATCGAAGGACTCCGTATTTTTTCTTTTAATCCGTGCAGAAATGTAATATTACTAACTATTAGTCGGTGCTGGGGCCGATGCAGATCAAATGAAAAGGCACCGATTCCAAGGAGACCAAAAAAAATATTTCTCGAATCCGTCCAGGCGTCTTCGAGTAATTGGGGAACATACATAAAAATAAATATTCCAACGAATTGAGAACACCCTTTTTTGAAGATACTACAAATAATGTTGTATTTTTTAAAATTTCAAAATTATTATCAAAGGATGGTATTGGTATCGTCTCTAAACGTGTCTAGACTTTAGTTAGGGGTGTAAGGGGGACCACCAACTCTCGGAGTCCAAAACAATTTCACTTGCACATGGTACATCCTACTGGCTAACGGACGAGGCTCTGGCAACCACTTGATGGCGGGTAAACCATGGCGGTGTGATGGCGTAGATAAATGTCACAGGCTGATGATGGGTACCAGGCCCCTAGTCCCCGGCAGCCTCGCTGTTCCTAGCCCTGGTAGCGGCTAACGGTAACTGCGGGGCAAGGGTTGCTTAAAATATCGGAAGCCTATATCTAGCAGTGGATGTCCTATGGCTGATGACAATGATGATTGGTATCGTCTGTAAACATGTTTAGCTAGCACGACCTCAAAGGTAGTCTATAATATACAAAAATCCGCAAATATATGGCGAAAATAACAACTTTGGCAACACTGATGGCATTTCTTTACTGGTTCTTTATTATTCCGACTGAAGGACACTCTATCCATGGTCACGAAATAAATTTAAAAAAATATTTAATGGTGAGTTTTGGCGGGAATTCTGACGGTGCGGGTGGTCGCTTGTTTTAATGATTTCAAATTATAGTCTAAAGTTGTGCTTATGGTTTAAATGTGATGTGAATTTATGCTATAAACATCAACGAAGATGGACAGTATGTGGAAGCTTTGAAATAAGTGATTTTGGACGCTTTTTGTCGGGTGGATGGGTCGACCATGTTCGATTCCTCCGCTGCGAGAAAATCGTCTAAGAAGCATCAAAATGGAAGGAATTGACGCCATAACTCCAGCAGGGCCTTGAAATCGAACACAACAACATCCGATTTCATTGCACTTGCGAAAACTTAGATGTAGGAAACAAGGTAAAGAAAGAAAGAAAGAAAAGAAATTTATTGCGATCTCTCACACAATATACAGAGATGCTATGCTAAAAGTTATACTTAAATAAACTACTAACACACATATGAGAGTGTAAAGCAAGACAGAATAAGTATAAGTATAATACATAGGCACAAGGTGCCCCAAAGATCAGTTGTGTGAGGCCGCAAAAGGTCCCATCTCAGCTAAAATGCTGCAACGCACTGTGCGCTGAAGCACTGATTTTCAGATGGCAACCATTGGTGAGTCACGATCAGCACACATCTCTTGTCACTACGCTGCATTATGATAATAGATAAAGGAATACTGAATAGATAGATATGATACTCAGGATACACAAGTATATATATTTATTTATATTATAGATAAATGATGTAGCATACGATTTTTTTTTATTTATTTTTTTATTGTGATGGGAGTAAATAATAATTTATATGTAAGTAACGTTAAAATTCTTAGGTAAGCACGATCTAAAAGGAGAACGCACACACACACGTAATATAATCTATAATAAAGATAATATAACATGTGGCTGAAGGACTGGTATACTAAGTCGCCAAAATATTAGAGACAATAGCAAACTCAGGACAGGGCACGGCACGATTCGTCAGAACTTGTCAAAAAATCAAAATATTATCAAAACATCGCATTGAATTATTGTAATAGTATTGTATTTGGTAATAATTAATATTTTATGAAAAATAGCATTAATAAGAAGTAGAAATACAAATATTGAATTATATTAGATAGTGTAGGTATTCAAATATAAGTAAGTAAATAGTTGCATTAATAAAATCGAAGATTAGGTTGATGGCGTTTAAATTCTTTGGTTGATGTATTATTGAAAAATAATCAACATACATGTATGGATACATCGTGCTCGATGATAAGTGAGGTAAGGTGTTAGGGAGCACATTTTTGCATTGTAAGGAGATATTGTTTATATTTTTTATTAAATGAGCGCACCGTTTTCAGTTCACGAAGAGGAGGATCGAGGGCGTTCCAACATCGGGTTATAGCATATTTATAACTACCTCGAAATGCATAAACAATGATAAAAAGTATACGGCTGAAGTACATTGTATCCATGGCTATAAACAAGTTAAAAAAAAAAACAATTTAATGGCAGCCGGATTAGAGATTAAAAAAATTATTATGATTTCAAAATTCTAGAGTGTCCGTGAGATTATAATAATTGATCTTGAAACTGTTAACTAAACTATTATTTAATGTTAACATCTTTAGGATGATTATTCATAGGCCTATTTGAACAATGCCCTTTAAAATTATTCTTATTCAGAGGAATCAGAGTCCAAGGGTTGTGTTTCGTATTTTTAGGAAATAAAACAGTATTTTGCTGGATATTAATTTACTTTGCTGTATTTTATCATGAAACAATTATGGTTATAGTTGTGTCAACATGCATTTTTCGAAATCATCCCAGTTTTTATTCGTCGCCTAGACGAAAATCGATACCTTCGTACCTAGGGTCATATGGGCCCACAGGTCTGGGATCCCATACGTCCGGACCTCCAAACCCAGGGTCCAGTTGTGAGTACGAAGGGTAAGGGTACAGATTCGAGTAATAAGGATATTCGAAATCATGTAATTTCGCAACATCGTCCTTCGACGGATGAATCTTCACTTGCGGGGCTGCAGTTGTGGAGATTAGTTTGTACACTGCGGTACTTGTTCCACTTATGAGGGGGACGTGGACATTGTTACTCCTGTCCTCACAGAGAGCGACGGCGACACACAATACCAGCAGAAAGAACTTCATCTGAAAATTAATGACATACATCTATATTAGTGTTGAAAACTTCATGCTGCGTCGGTAGCGTCGTTGTATTTCGGTAGGACTACCATCCTGAGGTCTCGGGTTCGATCCCCGGGTTGGGCAAAGTGATATTGGATCTTTCCATATCACGAAACGCGACAGCGAGCTACCATTTTACGTCGGTTTTCTGTGAGACAGTGGTATCAAACCGGTCAAGTCGGACCAGTCGTGCTGTAGACGATACTATCTACATCGTACCTCTACCATACAAAATCAGTATTTTACTCTTATCAGTATTTCAAACTTCATTTCTTTCTACCTGCCCTTATCCCACCTTAATGTGGGGTCGACGCAACACAACGCAACGGCGGGGTTTTTAAGAGTGGTAGAGCCACGCTGTAGACAGTTACGCCCTTCCCTTTTCCAATCCCTATTTCCCGCCTTTTAGGTTGGCAACGCACCCATGATTCTTTTCGTGTCTTGGGTGTCTATGGGCGGTGGAGATCACTTACCATCAGGTGACCCATCTGCTTGATTGCCAGTCTCTACTATAAAAAAAACACGTTTTCAAGTATGTTGCAGAAAGGATTTGGCTTAGTTTTTACGACCGGCCGCCTGCCTGACGTCATCCCTCTCTGAGGGATCCAGTCCTAGGCAAATTTTATTGAAAATTTGCTTTGTCCAACCTGGGAATCAAACCCAGGACCTCTCAATCCACAGCCCATACATGCTGCTATTAGATCAAGGAGGTAACATTGAAGGCAATAAATAAGATTATTTAAATAAAATATTTATAATACAAATAACAAAACAGATTACCTTAGCGAGTAATACCCAGCAGACACTAATAACTTAAGTATGAGATTACACCACCTTTATACTAGATGGATATTAGTTGAATGAATTCACTAAACAATCAAATATCGATTATACACGATAAATTATTGTTAACATATCCGCGTAAAAAGACAATGTGTTTCCCGAAATATGAAGAGTAATTAATCAAATGGAAATTATTGTGGTGACGTATTTATTGTATTTATTATTTGGTAAAGGTCGCAGGTAGTCGCTAGATGCAGGTCGCTTCCAACAGATCGATCTAGAAATCTTTGGGGGAGGTCTATGTTCAACAGTAGACGTCCTTATAACTGGTGATTATGATTTATTTATTTATACCGAACATCGATAGTCGAAAGACGACCATAATTTTAATTAATTTAATGTATTCATAATGCATTCTATTTGATTCTATACAAAAAAATAGCGTTATCCACTTCTTCTCCATTTAAACATTAACTATATCATTTCACTTTCATCCGTTCGCACAATCCTCTTAAAAAGGGGGGCAAAGTTTTCGCTTCTCGTATTAATAAATAGATAATAATATAATTACTTATGTTATTAACAACTAGAGTCGAAAGTATCACGGTGAGCTATCATGCGATAAACTAATAATTCTTATTTGCTCTTTTGCCATGCTGTGATAAAAATTGTCAATTACAAAATAATCTTTATGTGTTGAATTGTTTTGCTATTGCTTTCAAAATATTTGGTCTATACAAGTAAGAGCGAAAATAGCTATTAGTTAAAATTTCTACAGTTGGTATCAATAATAAATGTACTTAAAGAGAGGATGGCTAACAATCTAACGGTAAATTTTAAAATTCTGTAAGACTCATGGTTTTTGAATAATGGAAACTTGAATTTGTGATGAAATTTTTTTTTCTAGCGCATTGTGTCAGCTGTAGTGCATTTGCAAACTACCTATGGGATAATTAATTATTAATGGTATACACAAAGTCGTGGTAATTGTGAGGAATTCCAGGTCGCACTTCGATTTTAAAATCTCCATGCTTAATAATTGATTTAAATAATTAAGTACAATTTTCATTTTTAAATTTACCATTGTGCTTTAATCGATCTCCCTGTATGTGGAATTGTCATTACCAAATTTATGAAACATAACACATAACATAAGCTCACGACTGTATCCCCGAAGGGGTAGGCAGAGGCGCACTAGCGAACTAAAACACCCACATTTCACCGAGCTTAGTTCCGTCCCAGATGTGATAGGGGGCGAGCCTATCGCCATATCGGGCACAAATTCCAGACTCCAGGCTGATATGGAAAAATCCAATATCACTTAGCTCGTCCCGGGGATCGAACCCGAGACCTCAGAACCGTAGTCGTACTGAAATACCACCAAGCCACTGAGGCAGTCATGTTTATGAAACACATGGTATAATATACGACCCTACCAATATTTTGGAGTACAAAGGCTAAGCTCTTCCATCCATTAAAATACTATTTAATACGACCAATTATTTTATAGTAAACACCTGTATAATAACGTGAAAGCTTTACACCACGGCGTGAGCTACCTCCCGTGGATTAGTGATTAGAAAAATATTGGGGTAACTTATACTTTATTGGGGCAAATCAAAGTGTACGAGTCATTAGACACCCCACAAAGCTCCAGTTTAATGACTGATGCTGGAATGCCTTTTACTTTCCCAGCTTTTTCATATTTAGGATCCCATATCGTAAGATAGGGATATCCTATGGGATAAATAGCTTATTTATATGCTATTCCAGGCTATATATTATAATCTATCTCTGTGCCTTTCATCCAGGGTCGTTTAGCTGTTCTGACGTAATTGTATAACAAACATCCACCCATCAAATTTCGCATTTATAATATTAGTATTCGTGTCGATAGATCGAATTGGCAGAAAATCCTGCTTCACTTTCAATATTCCTAGCGCTCCGTCCATCTTTTTTTACGTCTATGATTAGTATATTTTTTTATTATTTATTTTGACTGCCTCGGTGGCGTAGTATTATTTCGAAACGACTTCCGTCCTGAGGTCTCGGGTCCGATCCCCGGGTCGGGCAAAGTGATATTGGATTTTTCCATATCAGCCCGGGGATACAGGCGTGAGCTTATGTATGTATGTATTAGTGCACTTTTTACCTCGATGTAATTTTAAGTTAACAAATGAAACCGAAAAGTTACCCTACTGGTCCAGTCCAGTATAATCTTGCAGTAACAGGTACAAAAACTAAATTTATCAAACTCCCTCCCCAACAAACCGATAAACTCCTGAGTGATCGGACACGTTCTGCCGCTAATATTAGTCTAGGGTGCCAGCCCGTACCTTCGCAATTCCATTTGTTTTACTGTTTTGTCAGAGAATTGGGGACTGGGGTGATAGCAACATGGGTACAAATTGTGTTGTTAACAAAATGCAGTCGCAATTTTCTCACTAATTTGATATTTGTTTGCATTTGTTGATGCGTTTTACCTGAATATATTAAGTGGATAAGAGTATACAGAGTGTTGCAAAGGGTAATTTTAATTTTAAAACATAATGGACACGTAAAAGCGATATAAATTATCCAATATGCAGAAAAGATGATTTGAATATCGTGTATGTAAAAATCGTATTGCATAATAATATAATATAATATATTAACAGTAAAGGAAGTTCGTTGCGCGATACATAGCCATCATCAACACCATCAACTACAAGATACTCCTGATACACAATAAATAACATGAAGATAATAAAGAAGAAACTATAATATCCATGTATATTCAAGATTGTTTTAAGTTATCAATTATGAATGTACATTCCATATATTATGTTGGTATCGCTTAATATCGATGAATAACATAATGAGATAAAAAATATATTTATATATTTTTCAGCTTCAAATTGAAATAAAATCAAAACAAATTAAATCAAAACGTAGCAAATTAACCTAAAAAGCACCAACAGCAAATTGGTACGGATTACCTCAATAAAGACTCTGCATATACATAATAATCTGCTTATTTCGACGCGCACTGAAAATAGCTTAAGCCAAATGGATGCTATTAAAAAATCGATGCCACTGAATCCGATGAGAATGGGATTTATATCGATTAAACGTTAAAGTTACCTCTACCAACAAGTTAATAAATATACATTCAGCGATCATTATAATATTATTCATTACCAATCGTGATTATCTATTAGGAAATTAGTAAATAATCAACTAACCATAAAGTAATACTACTAATCTAGGCTTTCTTTCTACCTGCCCGCATCCCAAATTAATGTGGGGTCGGCGCACCACACTTTTTCAAGCATGTTGCAGAGCGAATTTGGCTAAGTTTTTATGACCGGCCGCCTGCCTAACGTCAACCCCTATGAGGAATCCAGTCCCGGGCAAATTAAATTAGAAAATTCGCCATGCCCGACCTGGGAATCGAACCCAGAACCTCCCGGTCCACGGCCCATACATGCTGCCACTAGACCAAGAGGGGATTAGTACTAATCTAGTACTTACTCCATTAAAGTCGGTTTTTAAAATCCGTATAATGGCTACGATATAAAAATATCGTTTTATATTAATCTCGAAATATGAAAATAGCTTCTAAATAAAATGTCCTTTTTAAACCGTCTGGAAGAGAAATACAATTTAGTCCAATTCACTCAATCACAAATTCAAGCCCCAATCGATTTTAAAACGGAAATTAAACGGGCGCGAGGGACACAGCCTCCGGATTTTATATTACTAGTAAAAAGTTTTGAATTTATTCTAAAACCAATTTCTATGCCGACAAAATATGTAATATTAAAACATCATGACGGAGAATAGCAGGAAAAAGGTGTTGGAAGGAAAAGGAGTGGCTGCGTAACATAAGGGAGTGGACCTGAATTAAAACGGTTGAAGACTGTTCCGTCTAGCCATGGACAAGGAAAGGTTCAAGGAACTGACTGCCAACCTTCAGTGATGCAGAGGCACTTGAAGAAGATGAAGAAGAAAAGTCATAAGAATGCCAGTAAATAATATAAATAAATAATGAACACCCAACAATATTTGGTTAGTTTACACTTAGAGGTAGTTCTGACCCTACACTAAAATACGAGTCTTGTGTCGTGTGTATCAGGAACTACGAAAGACTTTCGGTCTCAGAATACCCAGACCCGAAACAAATATTAGTGGCACAATTATTTGTCTTGACACGGGAATCGAACCCTCTCAGTACACAGCCGGCTATTCGCCCACTGCGCTACAGAGGCTGTCTATAACTAGGATCCTTCCTAGATATAAATTAAATAAAAAACCCTTGAACAACAATAGTATTTGAACAAAAATACAGTGTCCAAATTTCCCCAGTTCATTTTATCTACATACAAGTGTTTGTGGATCATGTTCGTACATTGAATATTTTATGTTAATGTTGAGTACCGAGAAACCCGCACCACTGTTCAGAATATAAATAGCAATTTCTAGAAATTTTCCTTTGTTCCTACATCGAGGACATTCTCTGGAGATTTTTGAATGGCCTGGATTTCGATGAAAAATACCTAAGTCAGAATAACTTCGTTTCTTAAGGCGAGTATTTGGAATCTTTAAGGTGACCACAAATGTCGCGTTGAAAAAACTATCTTGATAAATATTTTTAGATCGCTTCCTTGGCGTATATGGATGAACAAGGTGTCAAGAGTTCAATTCCAGGTTAGAGGGTAGGGGATGGGGGGTGTTTTTCTAACACGATTTGCCTGACACTGGATCCTTCAGAGGGAATTGACGTCAGACAGACGTCCGTAAAAACTAAGCCGAATCCTTTCTGCAACAAGCTTAAAGTGTTGCGACGACCCCCATTGAGGTGGGATGTGGACAGGTGGAAAAATAAAAATAAAACAAACCCAGCCCATTCTCCAAAGTAATTCACATAAACGTGTGGCATTTAATAAATTTTCACGTAAAAACAAAGAAACTCATTAATGAGGCCCTTAGTAAGCCTATTTACACGAAAAACATTTGTAGAAATAAAAATAGGATAAAAACATTTCATTATCGTAATAAATAGACGAAAGTGAGAGAGAAGATACATCAAAAGAACAAACGTGAAGGGATCGTTGTGTCTGAAAAATGACGTGTGAATTCAATGAGAGGAGAAATATCATGCTCCGACGAGACGAGGGAACATAAGCAGTTTCCTATTGTTAGATATTGTAATAATTATTGTTTATATATCTAAAACATTCCTAGTTGTTACTTGCATTTGGTTTCCATAATTTCCATAAATTTATGTGTAGTTTCCAAGAATATCCACGTCGGATGAACCAATAATAATTAATTATTCAACTGACCTCCGTTTAGTTGACATTTGTAGATGTAAAGGTGATTTCATTTGTTGCACTTGGGACCATGGCAGTCTGGTCGGAGCTCTCGTAGAGTAAAGACGTAAACTTGTGAAGAATATGAATAAGCGGATTTTGATTAAATATTATTATTTTGTATTCGGAATTTTTATTTTCGTGAAAAATCACCGCTGGTCCATCACTATGTTTTTGACCGACTTCAAAAAAAAAGGAGGAGGTCCTCAATTCGTCGGTTTTTATGCATGTTCTGATCTCCACCCATAGACACCCAAAACACAAATGTATCAAAGGTGCGATGCTAACCTAAAAGGAGAAAAATAGGGATTGGGAAAGATAGATAGATAGTAACTCTTTATTGTAAACCTTAGAGTAATAACGTATGATATTTATG
Organism: Clanis bilineata; assembly: GCA_036417725.1. NCBI lineage: Eukaryota > Metazoa > Arthropoda > Insecta > Lepidoptera > Sphingidae > Clanis > Clanis bilineata. The sequence goes on from CM071159.1 coordinate 1,345,663, forward strand.
TATGATATTTCTATGTTGTAAACACACAAAGAAAAATAAAACATTGAAACAAAACTATTTTTACGGATTCTATCACGATTAGGTTTTAATTATTATTCTCGACGTTTCAAAGGCTTTGCAGTCTTCGTTGTCACGGGTCAGACTAAGGTGTCATTTGTCCAAAAAAATTTAGTGTTACAATATCTACCATCATTTTTAAATTATACAAAATCAAAAAAGGATAATTATTTGTGTTCCGATAAATAAATAACCTTTTTTGGACAAATGACACCTCAGTCTGACCCGTGACAACGAAGACTGCAAAGCCTTCGAAACGTCGGGAATAATATTTAAAACCTAATCGTGATAGAATCCGTAAAAATAGTTTTATTTCAATGTATAATATTCGCCTAAACTTAAGAAATCAGTATATAAAAAAAAACAGGTAACATTAAAAAAATAAAACAAACTGTGCCACAAGTGGCGGCCTTATCGCTAAAAGCGATCTCTTCTAGGCAACCATAAAAAGAAAGAGATGGTTAAAAGGAAATGTCACTCAACGAACAATATGCGACAGCGGGCTGCCACATTATGTCAGTTTTCTGTGAGACAATGGTGGCAAATCGGTCGAGACGGCCAATTTGTACAATAGACGTAACTGTCTAACTCTACAGCGTGGCTCTACCACTCAGCAGAATAATGTATGTTTATTAACATATTTGGTAATAAGGTTTGTGAATACACTTTATGAGCGTCGGGCTTATGTTTCTACAATTCCATAATTGCATATACTCCGGAAGAAATTACTATGAGCATTAATCTACTTTTTCGGACAATTAATTACAAGTTGATAACGGGGAAAATCACGTTTCGGCTTGTTGGAAACAAAAACTGCGGATGACACAATGTTTCCTCAAAGTTTGGGACAAAGAGACATCAAATGACTTCTATCTTTATTTCTCTTAGTTTGTTTGTTATCCTATTTTGACACGAAGATAGAGAATTTATATTCTGTCCCATTTACTAAAATAATTATTTTAATCCATTAGATTACTGCCTCCTTGTGTAGTGCCAGCATGGGAGGTCCTGGGTAGTGATGTGGATAAACGATTATTTTTCATAATCGATTATTCAATTATTTTTAAAGACGTAATTGATTAATCGGTTAGTCAATTATTCTCAGCCTATCGCCGTCCATTATTGGACATAGGCCTCATCGATATATTATTTCCTTAGATGCACAGTTGACGCTCAGAAAATGGGACAACAAAGAAATGCTTAATCACTCCTTTTGTCTACAGTCGAACGCCGATAAAATTCTAAATTTCAAAATTCAAATTTAAGAACGCTCGCTCATTTCGTTTGAAAAGCGACTTTATGACACATGCATAGGGTTATATTTGTGTTGATTTAATTAGAACTTGTAATCTTTTCCTTTGTTTTATTCCTGAGACCACTTTTTAGAAGGATATTTGCAAAGAACTGTGCATCTAGGGTATAATATATTGATGGTAGGCCTCCCCAAGTGATCGCCAACCATCCAGGTCGATTAATAATATAGTAATATCTCTTTAAAAAATAATCGATTATGATATAATATAATATCTTTGGAGGAGGCATCATGTTCAGCAGTGGACGTCCTATGGCTGATGATGATGATAAATAATCGATTATTATTTGATTTTTCCACATCACTAGTCCTGGGTTCGATTCCCATGTCAGGTGGGGTGGTTTTTCTAACACGATTTGCCCGGAACTGTGGTTGATATCAGAAAGGCAGTCGTAAAAATATTTTTTTTTCATGATTTATGTAAATAGCTAATTGTCAGGGTAGACAGAGTCTCTTCGTCTATATGTATTACACGTCACTGATTTACTCCATATTAAACTACAGTTGCATGTCGATCGTAGTAAAAAAAATGTCTGTTCATGTCAACGACGAACTAAAGTGCATCGACCCCGCTTATCAATTATTTAACCAACCCCCACATCGCGTGCACCCATCAATCACGATGGCCTTCCCAAATTATAGCGTTCATTTTTCATAACCGGGAACCGGGAAACACGGGTGTTCACACGCGGAACGTCCGGAAATACCGGAGACCCGGTTTTCAATTATGAAATTATTTATTTGTTTGAAGATTTTCCGGTGTGGAAGATTTATAAGTATTTTTGGATGTTATTTGATAAACAATGTATGTGTGGTATGATATATGATACAGTGTCCTTTTTATCTGGCGAAATCAAACGGGCTATCTGATGGGACTTGTTACAGTTACTTGTGGATACCGACCAAACCTGGAGCAGAGATTAGATGCTTCCTACAGTCTGGAAAGGTACAAACCTACGATGCAAAATTGTTTGAGTGGTAAAACCACGCTGTAGACAGTTACGTCTACAGCACGAATGGGCCGTCTCACTGAAAACCGAAGTAAAGGAGCAGCTTGCTGTCGCGTTTCGTTCGGTGAGTGAGAGTGCCCATTTCCCCTCTCCCCTTTCGGATCCCTTTTCCCACGCCTTCTATTTACTCCTTTTAAGTTGGTAACGTACCCATGATCCTTTCGGTGTCTTGGGTGTCTATGGGCGATGGAGATCACTTACCATCAGGTGACCGATCTGCTCGTTTACCAGTCATTGCTATAAAAAGAAAAGTCCCAGAAGACCGATCTGCTACTTAATATCCGTTTTCTATAACCGGATGAAGCAGCCCAATCATCTTACCAGGAAATTACCTAAATCGCATCTCATAAATATTTTACCATACGACGCAATCCCTAAATAGCAATTACGTATACACATAGACGTACACATACATACATACATACATAAGCTCACGCCTGTATCCCCGAAGGGGTAGGCAGAGGCGCACTAGCGAACTAGAACACCCACATTTCGCCGAGCTTAGTTCCGTCCCAGATGTGATAGGGGGCGAGCCTATCGCCATATCGGGCACAAATTCCAGACTCCGAGCTGATATGGAAAAATCCAATATCACTTTGCCCGACCCGGGGATCGAACCCGAGACCTCAGAACCGTAGTCGTACCGAAATACCACCACGCGCCGAGGCAGATAGACGTACACAATACCTCTAAATTGGGTACTTGACTATGTTTCATTTCATACACATTTTTATATGTAATAATAATAATATTAGCCCTGTAATATTACTGTCCCACTGCTGGGCACGGGCCTCCTCTACTATTGAGAGGGGTTAGGCCTTAGTCTACCACGGTGGCCTAATGCGGGTTGGCAGACTTCACATACCTTCGAAATTCCTGTGAAGAAATTCTCGGGTATGCAGGTTTCCTCACGATGTTTTCCTTCACCGTTATAGCAAGCGATATTTCACAATGAAAATACACTTAACATAGAAAAGTCAGAGGTGTATGCTCCATTTTGGGGTTGGTTTCGAACCTCCGACACTTGTCTCGGCAGTCCATACCATTCCCAACTGAGCTATCGCTGCTATTTTTATATGTAGTAGCAAATAAAACAAAAAAGAAACCCTTCTATAAAATCCGCATCGAAATTGATTGAAAAATGATGCAGTAATTCATATTTTAAATTCTGCAATGAGCAAGAAAGGGGGCGTAGTGGAGATATCTTGCTATCCCTTTCCAACGCACGCACCGTTAAGCCCGTGACGTGATTTTACTGATATTTCTCTTTCCCGCTGTTTGAAGGTTACACCAAACTAGAAAGGCTTATAACTGTTTTTATTTTTGGGATTCATATTCAATATTTCTTTCTGTGTTACGGTTTAGATGACGTAAATTTCGTATAAAATCAATATTAAAAAAATTGTCAAGTACCCAATTAAGTAACTGCCTCGGTGGCGTGGTTGCATTTCGGTACGACTACCGTCCTGAGGTCTAGGGTTCGATCCCCGGGTCGCGCAAAGTGATATTGGATATTTCCATATCAGCCCGGAATCTATGCCTAGTTCGCTAATGCGCCTCTGACTACCCCTTCGGGGATACAGGCGTGAGCTTATGTATGTATGTAAATAAACTAATATACCGACATTTATTTTTCCAAAAAAAACAACAGTTTTGTTTCGATTACAACATTTGTTATTCCGAGACATTATCGGATTGCGTCGGTTCCGAATGCGGTGGCCATGAATAATGTAAATATGGGATTTTATTGATCCACTTTTTCAACCCACCGTAAATACTGTTATAGGTAACATACTTACCATCATTCGGCCTGTACTTCTGTATGGGTGTGAGACGTGGCCTGCCCTTATGTAAGTCATGTTAGGGAAATCCACGTCGCGGAGATGAAAATGCTGCGGTGGATGTGCAATGTTACACGACTGGATCGTATACGTAACGTGCAAATCCGCGGTATTGGTGTTTATGACGTGGCAAACAAACTGCAAGAATGTCGTTGGAGATCGTATGGCCACGTTCTGAGGAAACCACAGGAGTACGTCGGTCGCAGAGCGGCCCAGAGCGTACCAGGAGTGCGTTCCCGTGGACGGCCCAAAAAGCGCTGGCTGGACGTTTTGGAGGAGTATATGAGAGCCAATGGTCTCATTAGGGAGGATGCTCAAGACTGGACGAAGTGGAAGCGTCTAAGTAGGACGGCGGACCCTGGCAGAAGGCCGGGATGATAACCTGGTAGAAAGAGAAAGACTTAACATATTTACCCTTATAACTACCTCAGTCGCATAGTTGTATTACGTGTGCGGTACAACTACCGTTCTGAGGTCTGGGGATTGATCTACGAGTCGAGTAACATTGGACTTTTCCATTGAGTATCAACCCGGAGTCTGAATTTTTTGCCGATATTGTGGCTAGACTCACCTATCACTATCCTAAAAATTGCCTTTTTAAAATAGACACTTACTATCAGACGAACAACTTACCGTCTGCATGCAGGTAAATAAAATACACGATTCAAGTTATTTGAAGGACATGATAGTAGGTACTATCTTAAGACAATGTAAGCCATAACTCAGTCCAGTGAAGTGGAGTGGCCGTTTTCGGTGGCAATTGAATGGGAGTGAGTGATGACGTGTGACGGAAGAGCGATGGTGTTATCAGCTGACCGGTACGAGAAAAATGTCACGTCCATCCAGCAAATAAATTAGTAATAATCTGGTTCTTTTTTCAGAAAGCACATTGAACCAGTTATTACGATTGAGATAATGTTGTATAAAATTAACAATCCTATAGAACGCTAGAAGATTTTAATATAAGAGTAGAAGAAATGTGTTGACATTTAAACAACTTCAAAATAGGTGGTAATCTTTAATCTGGTGTGTGTTTTAAGCATGTGCAGAATTATCTGCGCTAAATGGGGATTAATTATGAATCTGTTTCGGGCACAAACATATTACAAACATATACCAAAGTACGACAAAAAATAAATTGAAACTCTATGAATGTGACTTTAAATTTTAGTGAAATTAATTATAATAACCATTTCTATTTCATATCTCGGTATAATAATAGCGTCAACCCTAATAATAAACTATAAAAATGGGCACAATCTCCAAAGTTATACGCAATGAGAATTCAAGCGTGATCGTACTTAACTCGACATAACACGAGATAATTTGGCAAAACGTATAAACTTTGTAAAGATAAAGGTGGTACCTAAACCAACAGAATGGCCGCGCCCGCATTCAACCTAATGAAAGGTATAACAGTATTTGGATAAAAACGTGGACGTTTAATCCACTTACGTAGGCTTTTATGGCGGCTATCTTACATTAATTTGAAAATATATTGTTATGTTTAATTATTTTCATTAGCCACGAAGGTCAGATCGCCAAACGGTCCTGGCGATAAGTAGTTACCTTCGCCTAAACACATACGCAGGCAAAAAGCACAACCAAACTGCGACCTATCGTTGAAAGGAAAGCAGTGTAGATGGTGTGGACGCCTCAGATTTGGGCTTCTGCATAAACTAATAAGCTTATTTTAAACACAGCATAACTCACAATTAAATGATTTATTCATGCATTATTTATGTCTATAGCTATGTTCATGCTATTCATTTTACTTATAACTGCGGAATCTTTTTGTTCCATTCACTCTGAACTGCATAATAAGAAAGAATAACGTAGATAGTCACTGGCGGCTCGGCCTCCGGTGGCCCATTCGCTTATGTAACATATAAAATATATAGAACTACAAATTAATTGGACCTAAAGTGAAATCCAATACAGATTGAAGATATAGGCGATCTTTGGGCATACAGCATTCATCTAAGATTTACCAAAACTATGTTTAATTGTCTTTAATGACGAGATAGCGCTTTACCAGTTGTACAGTGTCTCTATTCAATATAAACGTATTTGAGATCGGAATATGAATAACAAACTATCGACCTAGAATCGAGCTCGTTGCTATGACACTTGTGAGGCTAGTATGTTTTTGACAAAGCGTCATGTGTCCGCAGCAATTTCGTATATAGAATCGACGGCTATTATTGCTCGGGTAACTAGTACTATCTCATTAACAAAATTCCTCGAAGTTCATAAGCTAAACTTAGTAACTCAGACCTTAGAAACAATGTCAAATAACAGTATACTACTACTACCTAAACCTCGTGAAACCCTTAGACAAAAGAAGATAGAGGACGAGGCATAACTACGAAAAAATGAAGCTTTCCTAATTCCTATGGAACGAAACTAAAATGGCGACTTTGCGAAAGAAAAATCCCATTAATATAGCAGTTTGGCATCTTCTTCATATTCCGAAATTAGTATTACACTTGTGTCAATAAATAAATCTTTCTTTGTTTCTTTATTATTGTAAAAAAACATCGTATTTACTATAAAACCAATAAGTATTATACGTTACTTAATTCTTATGACACGATTACAACTTAGATATAAATACATCACGAAACTAAAATGGCGGACCGGCTTCAAAGTAATCTCGTATTTTTCTTAGTTATGCCACGTCCTCTATTTTTTTCTTTAGTCATTAGTAAAACCCCAATTACGAAACCAAACAAAAGACTGTCAAAAACTTTTAAAACAAAACACGATAACGACAATTTTGCTTATCAAGGAAATTACCTTTTTAAATCATGGCCACCGTACAAATGAGTCAATGAAAAGGCCCGGCATGAATAGTTAAGGAGGCGATCGATGCAGTCTGCACGCTCGACCAACCATGGTTAACTTTAACTGAACCGTTAAGCAACAAAGGTTAAATAACATACGTTGTTAAACTTAAACGGTTTTGGGAACAAAAGAAACTTGGAAGATAATTATTTTTTCGTTTTTGTTATTTTTAACTGTAACTGAGCAGTGTTAAGTTTAGCTGTTAAGTACGAAGTTTTGTTACATTTTAACCATTTTGTAAGTGCTTTCAGTAAACTAGGTACACGATAATGTTTACCCTTTGTATTGTATTAGTTGAATGACGAAACCAGTTAGTACTTAGTACTGACCTTATTTCCGTCTCTGATTATATACGGGGGCGAGCCTATCACTATATCAGGAACAAATTCCAGACTCCAGTCTAATAATGAATTGAAAATACCTAATATCACTTTGGCCGACCTGGGGATCAAACCCAAGACCTCAGGACGGTAGCCGTACCGAAATACAAACACGCCACCGAGGTAGAACAGGCAAAGGGACACTGTCTACCCTGATATTTTGCTATTTACATAAATAAGGAGTAAAAATCCTTAACAGCTTATATTTTATATCGACACTGGGATGATAATGTGTTAGAGTTGAAGAAAATAATTTTGCATGGTTTTGTCTACCCTGATCGAAATACCGATAAACATAGATTTACGCCACGGACGTAAAAAAAAGAAGGACACCATCTCACCTATAGTTAAACGGACACAGAGAAGCCACGCACACAAAGGCACCTGTACAAACATGCCCTACGCACACATTAACAGTCATAACACGCTCAGTCGCCGCCATTACGTGTCGATAGATCGAATGGGCCGAAAATCTTGCTTCACTTTTAATGTTTCTAGCACTCCGTCCATCTTTTTATTGACGTCCGTGCTTTACACAGTGACGTGCACAAACATTCTTATCAGGATAGACAAAAATTTTGTAAAATGATTTTCTTCAACTCTTACATAACCATTACTGCCTTCATCATTCTCATGTCGATTGAAATACAATACAAGCACTGATATTTTGACAATTTCTTCATGGTCACGAAATTTAGGTCTTGATTTATGTAAATAGAAAATTGTCAGAGTAGACAGTGTATTTTTGTATATATGGACTGCACGCCACTGGCTTTACGCATACTTATTCCACAAATTATGCATCACAATATGGCGGCTTGTGGGGGAATCGAAACAATGTAAAACATAAATAACATGATCAAAGTTCAAAAAGTGTTTTATTCTTGCAAACAGGAAAAGTATGAGATAAGAAAAACTTCAGAAACAAATTATTATAAGATTGTTTCGGGAAATATTGTGACAAAACGGTTTTATTTCGGGTCTGTATTTCGTATTTTTTGGGGAATGTAACCGCAATTTAAACTACTGTATCAAAGTGAATTACTTTCCTTGTTTGGATTTATTTTGTGTTTATTTTTGGTTACATATTGAATACACATTACGTGGTTTAGAAAAAGTTTTTTGGATGAGACTTGCGCTGTTAGCAAAATTAATTTTATAGCTTCACCTGCAGGGTTACCACCACCTCTTATATCAATATTATTATAATCGTTCTTCGTTTGTTTTGTATGGGAATCGGTACAAGTAAGATTATAATAAAGCTGCTATAAGAGGTGGTGGTAACCCCCCTGATTTTATAGCTGGCGCTTACGGCGCTCTAGCCAAAAATATATTCATTTGACTGCGATTGAACATAGAGGTGCCTTTTCGAAGGCTCAGACCTCATATAGAATTATCGCTGGGCACTAGAATTAAATTAGAGAACGTCTCTTCGTACTAGCCGAAGGTCTGCATTGGGTGATCTTCGGACTCTCCGATGTCGGAGTCCTGGTGTTAATATTGATTTTTATTGAGACAGTGGGGTATTTGAGACTTTTTTCGCTTGCTTTATCTTGAAGAAACCCTACAGATATGTGCAACACGGAAGTAAAAAAAGATGGACTGAGCGCTAGGAACATTGAAAGTGAAGCAAGGTTTTCGGCCCATTCGATCTATCTACACGTAATGGCGTGTGTGTGCGTAGGACACTTTTGTACAGGCGCTTTTAAGTGCGTGGCTTCTTTGTGGCGTCCGTTTAACTATAGGCGAGATGGTGTCCTTATTTTTCTTTACGCTCGTGATATGAATTCAGTGAGAACATGTAAAGTGTACCAAACCGTGTTAGGACAGCATGCTGTGCCTAAGGCCTTTTGTATTATTAGTTACCATTTGATAAATATTTTTAGCGACAATATTATTAAATAAGCTAGCAATAATTTAACACAATGAGTACGAAATACCATCACAAAATATTTAACATCAGCATCGGTCACATCTGTTGCCTTTCCTCATGAAACGGTGCATGTGAATTTCTTTATTAACTCACTTTGTATGATAACATAACATAAGCTCACGCCTGTATCCCCGAAGGGGTAGGCACAGGCGCACTAGCGAACTAGAACACCCACATTTCGCCGAGCTTAGTTCCGTCCCAGATGTGATAGGGGGCGAGCCTATCGCCATATCGGGCACAAATTCCAGACTCCGGGCTGATATGGAAAAATCCAATATCACTTTGCCCGACCCGGGGATCGAACCCGAGACCTCAGAACCGTAGTCGTACCGAAATACCACCACACCACCGAGGCAGTCCAGTCACTTTGTATGATTTTGGGATTTAATTAATTTTAAACTATATATCCTATTTATTTAATTATGCTATTATCATCGATTCTTTTTGCGTGTGCAAATTTTTAAAATATATAATCAGACGGCTTAAAGTCCCTAAAAATGACGTTCATACATACAGCTCAAACTAACAAAAGAGTGTTAAAAATAGATTTCAATCCAAATACAACCAGTGATTCTCCTCTGTAATAGTAAAAGCCATTAAAACTGAATACGGGAGTGAAACTCTTCATTGTTGCTCAGTTTTCATAATAACCAAGAGACGCGCACGAAAAGACAGGGGAAATAAAATTTACCATAAAAAAATGCTTGCTCATATCATTCTGAAGTAATATATTCCACATTATTGCTGTGTACTTACAGGATTTATGGATCTGTATTATGAAATACTAGCTTATGCATTCGACGTCAGCTCTTGTCAAACAATACGGAGGCAGAAACTCATTGAACATTTTTTTTACTTTGTTGTCGAAGGCAGAAAAACAGACGGGCCACATTATATTAAGTTTTTTTATAGCAATAGCAAACGAGCAGGTGGGTCTCCTGACGGTAAGTGATCTCCACCGCCCGTAGACACCTAAGACACATAAATATTCATGGATGCGTTTGCGAATTGAGCCACCAGAAAATATTTTTTTTACTCTTTATTCTTCCACTTCACTCCATTCCTTTCTTGCTCTTTTGCCCCTTTTTCTAGATAAAAACTCGCATAACCCTGTATTTACTCCGGGTTCAATATCCATCAATGATAAAGTAAGAGAAATGATGGAACTCGTTTTAATTTATCATTTCATTCACATGTAACAACACAATAATGTTTATGAAATGGCATTCATTTGAGTTATTCGTCGTACGACAGAGAAACGCACTCCCATTACGAATATTAAAGCTATGAAGGGATTTATTACTTGCCCCGAGTTTACTGAACCTTTGTGTGTACAACTCAAAGACATTCAATAGTATATAGATGCGACAACAGCACAAAACTAGTGATACAAAAGTTATGACCTAGTGGTCATAAGTCGCTCAGTTTATTTGAAATATAACATAACATAACATAAGCTCACGCCTGCATCCCCGAAGGGGTAGGCAGAGGCGCACTAGCGAACTAGAACACCCACATTTCGCCGAGCTTAGTTCCGTCCCAGATGTGATAGGGGGCGAGCCTATCGCCATATCGGGCACAAATTCCAGACTCCGAGCTGATATGGAAAAATCCAATATCACTTTGCCCGACCCAGGGATCGAACCCGAGACCTCAGAACCGTAGTCGTACCGAAATACCACAACGCCACCGAGGCAGTCAGCCATTTGAAATATAAATAAATGAAATATGAATAAACTTATCTTACGTGAATCTTAACCATTCACAGAACATTTTAGGGTGTAAATTGTAATAATCGTCCTTGCATTTTAATAAATGGTGCATGATGGTACTGAAGTTTGAGATCATTTTTTTTGTATAGAAACTTGCTTGATGACCCCTACTATAGTTAGTAATATTAAATCTCTTTGGTACAACTCGGGTATAAATGTCGTTGGAATCGAGTTGAAAAGAAGTAGGTAAACAATCCGTCACAATTTTTTAACATTTTATATTATTATGAATGTTACCCAATATTCGCGGCAATTATGGACCAATTTCCAAAATTCTTTTCGTGTTCGATACATCTTATTCCAAGAATACTCTGATACTTTGGTCCAGATCTATTGAATTTTAAAATCGGTTTTTAAATTGAAGGAAGATGTTGCCTTGGTTTTTACGACTGGCTGCCTGTCTAACGTCAATCCCCATCTGGGGATCCAGTCCCGGACAAAAAATAAGAAAAATCGCTTTGCCCGACCTGCGAATCGAACCCAGGACCTCCCGGTCTACAGCCCACCACATGCCAGCCAATTTTTTCTTCTTCACACACCGAAGATGGAAGAAGCAAATTGATGGGCTTGCGAACAGGACAAGCAGATGACCGATGCAGACACAGGGAGTACGCCCATACCCGCCCAAAAATTTGTTACCTCTTAGTGTTACATATTCTGCCTTTTTTTTGTGTTCTCTCACTTATTGTTGCCTGAGACATTGGCTGAATAAAGTTTATTTCTTTCTTTCTTTCTTTCTTTCGCCCCAACCAACCAAGTCATGTCGGAAGAAACGGATTTTCAAATCAAAATAAACAAAATATTAAAATTCCAAACATTTCACAGAAAATAAATTTTACAGAACCATTAAAAATACACTAACTCAGAGTGACACCCTCTTCGAATATTTAAATCGAGTTTAATTTTTAAACAGTGTCCGCGGGGCAATTTACTACAAAATATTGTCGAATAATGACCGGGTGTTTGGACGTGGTCCAGGAGTGGGTATGGGAGGGCATTGGGGCGTGGGTCAAGGATACAGCGGTTTGGAATATGAAAAAAGAGCTTTATAATAATAATATTAGCACTGTAATATTACTGTCCCACTGCTGGGCACGGGCCTCCTCTACCTAATGAGAGGGGTTAGGCTTTAGTCTACCACGCTGGCCTAATGCGGATTGGCAGACTTCACATACCTTCGAAATTCTTGTGAAGAAGTTCTCGGGTATGCAGGTTTCCTCACGATGTTTTCCTTCACCGTTATAACAAGCGATATTTCACAATGAAAACACACTTAACATAAAAAAGAGGTGTGTGCTCTTTTTGGGGTTAGACACGAACCTCCGACACTCGTCTCGGCAGTCCGTACCATTCCCAACTGAGCTATCGCTGCCTTCGTCGGTCGTAAAAATATTCTGTGGAAAATCTAGACGTTAAAGAGGTGGTGGTGGTATTTTGAATAACAGTGGCACGGCAGAAATAGATAAAATAGATAAATATAATTTTTATAGCAGAGACTGGCAAACGAGCAGATGGGACACCTGATGGTAAGTGATTTCCATCGCCCATAGACACCCAAGATACAAAAATAATCATGGGCGTTGCCAAAGTAAAGGGCGAGAAATGGAAATTGAGAAAAGGAGGGGCGGAATTGGGCTACCGGAAATCTCACTCACCGAACGAAACGCGAAAAGCGAGCTGCCACTTCATCTCGGCTTTCTGTGAGACACTTGTATCAAACCGGTCGAGCCGGCCCATTCGTCTTGTAGACGTAATTGTCTACAGCGTGGCTCTACCAATCTAGAATTACTATTTGAGACCTTCGTCACCGAAGCACCGCGCACCTGTTGAGTAGCCGACTGAGAAGCGAATCGCCGCTAGTTCGATCCCCGCACCAAGACAAACGCTTGTGTGGCCCAAAAATATATATTTCGGGTCTGTGTGCTGTGAGACCGAATGTCCCTCACACTTCCCGATACCCAAGACACAAGGCTCGCATCTTAGTGTGGGGTCAGTACTCAAAATTATACTGTGTTATTAATTTTTTTTACAAAAACTAAATTCTTTTTAAACATGTTCATACGGTATCCGAAAATACTTGAACAATAAAGCCTACATTACCTAAACACAAATTCCCAAATAACAAACAAACCCAATTCGCAAAAATTAATAACTTAAACGAAAAATACCTTTCAAATATGTCAGTTGACAAAGACCTTTTGTGTTCTGAGCTCTTGAAGCACCACTTATGAGGGAAAACGAATGGCAAATACGACGGAATGCTCTCTTATTGTACTCATTTTTGTCTAATCTAATTTAGGATTTTGTACGAAATACTCGCTCCACGCGATTGTAATTGTAAATCCGATTGTTTCTATATTCCGAAAATGTAGTTTAATCCGCGTCTCCTGAACGTGTTTTCGAAATAAAACACAAGAACACCTACACAAAACAAAGATTTTTATTGTCTCCTGCTTATGTAACATTGGACCATAGACGAAAAATTTTAGCAATACCATGTTTTGTGTAGATGTTTTGCGAACTGTTTTAATGCATACCTGCATGCCATGGCTTCCCTCGAAATCCCATAACGAAAAACAGACCTAACAGATTGTCAGTAAAGGAACTCATAAAATCTGAAAAATCTTCGAATGAATAGTAACAAGGGATTTAAAAAAGGGAAGTAGACGGCAAACGTAAAATGCTTTTAAAAACAACCAGCAATTATTTCCTGTACTAATTGCAATGAATTTGAGATCTAAACTCTTTGTTTTACATTTAAAGTTATTTTTTTACTTAAATTGTATTAAAATGCCATAATATAAACAATAAATAATAAATACACCCAACAGTCACACATCTAGTCCTGACCCCACACTAGGTATAACCTGTATCGTGGGTGTCAGAGACTATGAGAGACTTTCGGTCTCACAACACTCAGACTTGAAACAAATATCTGTGGACCACACAAACATTTGTCTCAATGCGGGAATCGAACCCGCAGCCTCTCGCTTCGCAGCCGGCTACTCGCCCGCTGCGCCACGGAGGTTGACAATGGCGATATTCACTCAAATACCCAAATAATTTCCGACTATAAATTATATCGTAAACGTTGTTAGCTCCAAAATTGTTGGCCATTGTTGGTTAATTAAATGGAAGTCGTTAAAATGGCCGGTAATTGACAAAACTGAGTGTAGTTACTGAACTCACACAATTTCCCCGTCGCTGCGATGGTAAAGTTCCTGAAATGGAAAAATAATTTCATTAAATATATTATCAGGAACAAAGATTAAATAATAGGTGCATTCGGCTGAGTTATGTTATTATTTATTGTGGACGTCCTATGGCTGATGATGATGATGATGATGATGATGATGATGATGTAATTATTTTGTTATTTTATACCTGCTAGATGGACAGACGACCTGATAAAGGTTGCAGGAAATCGCTGGAAGCAGACCGCTTCCAACAGGTTGATCTGGAAACCTTTGGAGATGGATATGTCCAGCAGTGGACGTCCTGTCGCTGATGATGATGATAATTGACGAATGGTAGAGCCACGCTGTAGACAGTTACGTTTACAGCACTAATGGGCCGGCTCAACCGGTTTGATACCACTGTCTCACAGAAAACCGAGGTAAAGTGTCAGCTTGCTGTCGCGTTTTGTTCGTTGAATGAGATTTCCGGTGGTCCAATTAACCCCCCACTTCCCTTTCCCAATACTTTTTCCCTCCCCTTCCATTCCCTTATTTTAGGTTGGCCACACACCCTTGATTATGTTTGTGTCTTGGGTGTCTATGGGCGGTGGAGATCACTTACCATCAGGTGACCCATCTGCTCGTTTGCCAGTCTCTGCCATAAAAAAAATAAAAAAAATATATAGTCAGTGCATCTAATTAAACTATTTTTACTATTAAGGCTAGGTTTAGGTCGGACGCGACAGTTTTAAAGGAACGACAAAAGTGTCGGATGGCTATTAACAGATGTATTTCAATAGCCCTGGGGGGTTAACACCACCTCTTATAGCAATATTATTATAAACTTACTTGTACCGATTCCCGTACAAAAAAACGAAGTAAGATTATAATAATACTGCTGAAAGAGGTGATGGTAACCCCCCTGTTCACATTACTGCGACCAGTAGGCCAACCATGTGTTTTTTTGACATTACTCGCGACTCCGTAAAATATGTGGTTTTTTTTTATCCGAGCACGGCAAAGTGACTACACTACAATGTGTGACAAACAAACAAACACCCGAACGCCTCTGGCGGTTACGCGAGGAACTGGAAATACTTTACGTCCTCGCTCGCGTAAATACGTGCAACAAACTCATGGTTGAGCTACTGATATTAAAGGGTGAATAAGGCTCTTCTTAAACAAGGATACGCAAATCTTCGATACTAATGTTGGATACTTGCGTCGCGAATATCTTGAGGCACACAGTCCGTACACACGACATTGAATCGTATACGCGAGTTGTCTATTCTGCCACTACAGGTTAAAACCACTTTGCCCGACCCGGGGATCAAACCCGAGACCTCAGGACCGACAGGATAGACCGCGCACGCAATACCACTACGACACCGAATATCATACCTACTATTCATACGCCGCATAATATACATACATACATAAACTCACGCCTGTTTCCCGTTGGGGGAGGCAGAGACTAACGAGCGCCAATTGCCTCGGTTCCAACACACCTCTTTCGCTTCTTCCACAGTCATCAGTCTTTTCATGCACGCTCGTCGGTTACGAGAACTTATTTGGCCCTTTTCTAAAATATCGCCAATTTGGTTCATAAAAGTACGTCTAGGACGTCCTCGGCCGATGCTACCACTCACTTTCGGTACATAAATTTCTTTCGTCACTCTACTTTCATCCATCCTTTCAACGTGGCCAAACCACCGAAGCATGCCTTTCTCAATCCTCGTTACTACATCTTCCTTCAATCCTTTTAGTGGTATTTTGAGAATGCATAAATCCGTATAAAATATAAAATGTAAAAATTAAATGAGTTGTATCTTGTAAAATTGAGAAAAAAAAAGGAAAGTCAATTGATGATGAAAAAAAAACCCGGAGTTTCTTTCCGTCTTTCTTCTTCGGGTCGTCATCCGTAGGTAGCTAGAGGAAGGCTGGTAGGTTAGCTAGGATAGGGCCTTATAGTCCATGGCGTGATTTTCCTTACTCAGATCTCCAGTCAAATCCTACAAGCTTCCTATTTTACTTTCCCGTCAATTCCCTGCTAGCATTCCTGCCATATCCCGTTCGTTCCCTTTCCTACAAATCACAACAATTTATCTAAGCCCCATCCTTGTTTTGTGTCCATACCTGTCTGCTTGTTTTCTAAATTGATAGTGTTGTAACTTGATTATTATTATATAAATGTATCTAGACCTTGTTGTGACCTGTCATAAGTGCATTTGATGTGCTTACGTGACCAATAAACATTTTTATTTTTTTTATTTTAAAAAAGTCCACATTTCTCTATTATGCTGCTATTCCTCACTCTATCATTCAACTTCAGCCACATAATATGTACCTACATATACCCATGCCTCTTTCCTATAGGGCTACGCAAAGATAATGATTAAAGTTTGCAATTTGCTTGTTACATTGGAGTATATGAAATATCCACGTCGAATAAAACCCCTTTATTAACCGTCGTATAAAAATGTCACTTCCAAAAGAAATTTCAAAGGCATCCACGATCAATCATTCCTAAAACCTTATTTCCCCCGTAATCAAAATTCTTTAGAATATCAAAATGCTTTGTCTCTTACAATGTGCGAGGTCAAAGGGGGAAGTGGAAAAAGTAAATAAAAAGCCACGAACGTGTTGAATAAAAGGTTTGCTCTGTAATTTCAAGTGTTATAAAGGAGAAATAATTCACAGTACATTTCTTGTGACAAATTAAGCAGAAACACACAGGAGGTGATTGTGTGATTTGACGCGGCGTTTGCATATAACATAAGCTTACTCATGTATCTCCGAAGGGGTAGGCAGAGGCGCACTAGCGAACTAGAACAGCCACATTTCGCCTAGCTTAGTTCTGTCTCAGACAGATACGGGGCGAGCCTATCGTCATATCGGGCACAAATACTAGACTCCAGGCTGATATTAAAAAAAAACAATATAATTTTACCAGAGATCAAATCCGAGATAAGCATCAGGATGATAGTCGTGTGCGCGATACCTTATACCACTACGCCACCGAGGGAGTCTAACTTCGAATTAAGTCGCTTAAAAATCCTAATGCAACATTTCCACCAAGCGTTGTTGACGCGTTTCCGCACAGAACGTCCGCCCGTATGTTTCTCGCGAAGGGTTTTGTAATGGGCCCGTAATGAATTTAACGAATGTCCCGCCCCGACGCGGGCATTCTTGAACCAGCACTTTATTTAACAAAACGACGCTCCGCCCAACACTTCTGTGAATTTAGACTCTCTGTAGACAGTTAGTTGTCGGGAGAAGTAAGCTTTTATCATTTTAATTCGGCGGCATATTTTCACAGGAGTTCCGGAATATACGGACTTTGGGCTATGTGCAGTAGTCGTAAAAATGAATCCGAATCCTTTCTGCAATATGTGTATGGTGTGCTGATACCACATTGGTATGGAGTAAATGCAGGCATAAGGCTTTATTTGGACCGTGTTGTGCAGAAATGATCCAAGCCACATTTCTTTTTTACATCAATATGGTCTATAATGGCTTAGACTTTAGATCATGTTGGCATGAATAAAAAATGTGGGTTGGATAATTTCTGCACAACACGGTCCATTTATGATCTGTAACTCAACTATAAGTCTTCTGTACATTTGTCGTTAGCGACTGCGTAAAAATGTTTTAAGACAAATACCTTCATCTAACGGTTACGTGGAAATCATTATGTCATACAAATATTTTCCGTAGTCGCTAGCGAGAAACGTCAAACTTATTTGAGCTACAAAAGCTTAAGCAGGAATAATTTGGTCACTCAAATTCGCATCAAGATTGATAGGCATTTTTTACTCATTTTGTTAAAATATCACATTTATTTTAAGTTTATATGAATGAGTATAAATGAGTAAAGCCACGCTGTAAACAGTTACGTCTGCAGCATGAATGGGTCGGCTCGACCGTTTTGATACCACTGTCTCACAGAAAACCGACGTAAAGTGGCTGTCGCGTTTCGTTCGGTGAGTGAAATGTCCGGTAGCCCGTTTCCCTCTTCCTTTCCCAATCCCTTTTCAAAACGACAGCAAGCTTTCACTTTATTTATTTATTAGGACAACATAACAGATTACAATCACATAATTACCATTACAATACCATTACTGATTACATTATTGATTTACGTCGGTTTTCTGTGAAACAGTGGTATCAAACCGATCGAGCCGGCCCGTGGCTCTACCATTAAAGCCGTTGCCGAAATTATTCAAACCTTGGTCAAGTCAGACAAGTATAGTCATGTCATGCTAAAGAGGAAATAATATCGCGACGAAAAGCAAGCAACAATTTTACTACCTTAGGAACATCTATATTCACGAAACTAATTGAAATGAGCATAACCGCAGAGTTCATTAGTATGAACTAGGAACCCACCGCAATATTAACATAGATTTCTAGACGTAGCTGCGGAGTCGCGGTATAAACATCGGTCCCGGTAGAAACATTAGTCAGTCTTCAACACCATGTACTATTAAAATTATGTTCTACAACTGCTTACAATATTTTGATTGCAGAATCTTTATAGTACCTCGCAGATTACAATTGGGTACCTGGGGGGTTACCACCACCTCTAATAGCAGTATTATTATAATTTTACTTGTACCGATTCCCATACAAAACAAACGAAGAACGATTATAATAATACTGTTATAAGAGGTCGTGATAACCCTGGAGACTAGGTTTTTAAAATTAAGTTTATATGAAATTTACGTCATCTCAAATATAAAACAGAAAGAAATATTGAAATATTGTCAAAAATAAAAAAGTTATAAGTATTTAAGTTAGGTGGAACCGTCAAACTGCGGCAAAGAGAAGTATCAGTATAATCACGTCACGCCATAAGGGTACGAACGTTGGAAAGGAATAGCAAGATATCTCCAATATGCCCCCACTCTAGAATTTAAAATATGAATTACTGCCTCATTTTTCAACCAATTTGGATGCAGTTTTTACAGAAGGGTTTCTTTTGTTTTATTTGCTACTTCATATAAATATGTGTATAAAAAAAACATAGTCAAGTACCCAATTCAAAGGTAGTGCACCTCGGTGGCGTAGTTGTTTTGCATGGGCGGTACGACTACCGTTCGGAGGTTTTGGGTTCGATCCCCGGGTCGAATAAAGTGATTTTTTTTTGTCAGTATTTGAATTACATTTTTAAGTTTCTGGATTAACTAGGCCGGGGTAACGCCGGACAGATGGAAAGATGTGTCTGGATTACAGGGACACGACTTTTAGCAATAAAGTATGCGACAAAGATGTGGATTTTGTGCCCGATATGGCGATAGACTCGCCCACTGTCCTCCCTGGTACGGAAATAAGTTCGGCGAGATGTTGGTGTTCTAGTTAGCTATTACCCTTTGCCCACTCCTACTGGGATACGTGCAATTTCTAAAAAATCAAATAAAAATCGACAACTGTACAAAATACTTATAAAATATACAAAAATCAACAGCACCACTGGCAAGCGCCACACGGTGTGAACCTGTGAGTTATTAAACATTCGCCGACAGAACCGCCATTACTCTGCCTTGGGCACGTGGAAATTTAATACTGCTGCCACTGACACCTTGCCAAATAATCTTTCCACATTTAGAAGCAAACAATATTCACGTAGACAATTTTCGGTACTTTTTATTCAATTTAACATTTAACATTGAATAAATAAAAAAACTTAAGAATCTATCAAAAGCTCTATTGTCATGTCTAAATTGATGTTTGTTAAGGAATAGTGGCGTAATTATACTGTTGGGGGCCGTGGCAAAACAATCTCGTCTTTTTTTAGCCTTGGCCCCATAATCAGTCTTTTCCGTCAGAGGCTTTTTCCTCGTTGGTGGTGCGTGAGCCCGTAAGGTCGAGGACCCGCGAAATTTTGCGGGGATTCCATCCTTTATTTACGCCACTGTTTTTACTCTGCAGGCTTACCACCTCCCCTTATAGCAGTATTATTATCCTTCTTCGTTTGTTTTGTATGGGAATCGGTACAAGTAAAATTATAATAATACTGCTATAAGAGGTGGTGGTAACCCCCCTGTACCTACTCCTTCATCAAATTCTGAAAAATAATAAGGAATAAGCTATAGAATATAAACATTTTCTTGAAAATCAATCCACATTTGCCAGATATCGATAAAAATACACAAATTGAGAACGTTTTCTGAAGTCCTCCCTTTCCCAATCCCTCTACTCCCCACTTTTTTGGTTGGCAACGCCATGCATACATTTGAGTCTTGGATGTCTATGGGCGGTGGAGATCACTTACCATCAGGTGACCCACCTGCTCGTTTGCCAGTCACTGCTATAAAAAAAGAATCGGTTTCGCGTTAGGTGTTTTGAGACCGCGATTTTTCGAATTTTGCTACAGTACCTTACTCTACCAACGATAAGCAACAGCTAGCTACCACTTCATGTCGGATTTCTGTGCGACAGTGGTATGGAACTGGTCGGGCCGACCCATACGTCCTGTAAACATAACTCAAAAGTTTCAAAAACCTTTTAGGTTGGACGCAGACGCACCCATGTTTCTTCTTGTGTCGTGGGTGTCTATGGGCGGTGAATTTCACTTACCATCAGGTGTCCCATCTACTCGTTTGCCAGTCTCTACTATAAAAAAAATTTAACGTAAGATAGACGCTTTTAAAGTCCATTTAACTGTGAAATTAATAAGTTATCCCGACAAGAGTACAATGAATAAATCCGTAGCTCTCTAGGGAATACGAAAGGGATTGTAATAAACCATTTCCAGTTCAAAGATTATAAATAAACATAACATTTCCCGAAGCGATGGGATCAAATGAATCGCGAATGAGTTAAACGACTTGTTGACTCCGCTTGGTTAAAACTTCTTATACAACTCTTTTAAATTATTTTAAGCGATAAACATAAGCCCACATCTGTATCCCCAAGGGGAAGGCAGAGGCGCACTAGCAAACTAGAACACCCACATTTCGCCGAGCTTATTTCCGTCCTACATGTGATAGGGGCCGTGCCTGTCGCCATATCAGGCACAAATTCCAGACTTCAGGTTGATACTGAAAAATTAAATGTCACTGTGCTCGACCCGGGGATCGAACCTTAGACCTCAGGACGATAGTCGTACCGCGCACGCAATACAACTACGCCACCAAGGCATTAAACCCCATTGTTATGGTTTTTATCAGTAGTATACTTAGGCTCCATGGCCTCCATGAGGTCTTCAAATCCAAGGACGGGAAATTATAATTTTCTGTATTTTCAAATCTATAAAGCGATATCCCTTAGTTTGTTTCGGCATTTCTTCTCAGGGATAATCATGGAATGCAGGCAAAATTATTTCAAGATATAATTAACATGTAAAATGTATATCAATTGTCTTATAATCACACAAATTGGTATCCTCGGTTTTTAGTTTTGTTCAACTTATTTATTTTCATCATCCACAGCCATTTCATCCTACTGTTGGGCATAATACTCTAAGGAATTGAGTACATCTTTCTATTTTAGAGTCGTTTTAAATTTTTTTCTTTCTACCTGCCCTTATCCAACCTTAATGTAGAGTCGACGCAACACACTTTTTCAAGCACGTTGTAGAAAGAATGTGGCTTCGTTTTTACAACCGGCCGCCTGTCTGACGTCAACACCCTCTAAGAGATCTAGTCCCGGGCAAATTAAACTAAAAACATTGCAGCCCGACCTGGGAAACGAACCCAGGACCTCCCGGCCTACAGCCCAAAATACTAACTAAATATAAGTCTTGCTTTATAAAACAAACGTTGATTGCTCGATAAAACCGTCCATACCATGGCATTTAATAACGGAGGCGCTGAAGATCTTGCGCGTAGTATACGAGCCTCGGATATTTCGGATGTCGCGCCTCCGCATTCCGAAATATATGACGAAATATCAGCGATTTTGTTAAATACCATGCTAAAGATGTTTGCTTTATATTACCGATTAAAATTATACAGAGTGGCGCCGACTAACGACATTAAATCATAATAATTAAACCTTACAACGTTGCACGGTTTTGTATCAAAAATTATCCAAATATGTGAAATTAGTTTAGCCACCGGATTGATTTTTAGTTTTCTAAATTTTTGCACATGATTTATGTACGTTCGGAGTGATCTAAAACAGATGATATTAGCGATCAAAGACTTTTCTCGATAACAAAGATGAATGGACTTGTCCAGCACGACTTTAGTGGGGGGCCACGCGCCGCGTACCTACTGAAGTTTACCTACAAGAAGATTTTCGTGTATTATACCGATTTTACACAGTATAAATGGTGTGACATTTTGTAACTGAACTTCAGCTATTTATTTTGTTTTAAAAAATATTTTTAGGTATTGACGTTTATAGTGACGTTAATTTTAATAGCAGCGGTAGCTCAGTTGGAAATGGTACGGACTGCAGAGACAAGTGTCAGAGGTTCGAGACCAACCCCGAAGTCGAGCATACACCACTGACTTGCCTATATATATCGCTTGTTATAACGGTGAAGGAAAACATCGTAAGGAAAACTGCATACCCGAGAATTTCTCCACAAGAAATTCGAAGGAATGTGAAGTCTACCAAACCGCATTAGGCCAGCGTGGTAGACTAAGGCCTAACCCCTCTCATTAGTAGAGGAGGCCTGTGCCCAGTAGTGGGACAGTAATATTACAGGGCTAATATTATTATTGACGTTAACGTTTTTTATTGCTGCGACGAAATTTATAATTACCTATGTTACCCATAATCAAATTTAATGTCGTCATGTTGGCGCTACTTTATATGTTTTGTCACTATATGGCGATATGGTGGCAAAACATACATACAAAGTGGCGCCAACATGATGACATCCCGGAGTTTGGATGTGCGCCCGATATGGCGATAGGCTCGCCCCCTATCACATCTGGGACGGAACTAAGCTCGGCGAAATGTGGGTATTCTAGTTCGCGTCTCTGTCTATCACTTTGGGTATACAGACGTATGTATGGACAGTGGAGATCATTTACCATCATCACTAAAATCACACTTAAACCAACTAGTCTTTCACAATCCACATCTGATCCCCTTTAATCCAGCTCAGAACCTAAATACCTAACCGTTCGATCTTGAGAATTGTTCGCGTGGATTTATGAGCCTGTTTGCGCCGGTATCCATTAATTAACCACTCCGACTCGCTCGAATAATGTAGGAATTTCTTTTACTCGAAAATATTCTTATTAATTTCTGTGTGCGAATGTCTTGGGAATTAGTTGTAATTATTTGTAGTGGGTATTTAGGCTTTGTGAGCATTGGAAAAAATATATATTGGAGCTATGATTGAAACGGTCATTATTGAAATGAGAAGATATAAATAACCGGAGACTCTCTTGGTGCCCGCAACGTCACTACATAGTATAAAACAAAGTCGCTTCCCACTGTCTGTCTGTTTGTCCCTATGTATGCTTAGATCTTTAGACCTACGCAACGGATTTTGATGCGTTTTAAAAGATAGAGTGATTCAAGGGACATAACATAAAATAAGTTCACGCCTGTATCCCCGAAGGGGTAGGCCTAGCTGCACTAGCCAACTAGTAAGCTTACACATAAGCTTAGTTCCGTCCCAGATGTGATAGGGGGCGAGCCTATCGCCATATCGGGCACAAATTTCAGACTCCGGGCTGATATAGAAAAATCCAATATCACTGCCCGCCCTGGGGATCGAACCCGATACCTGTGGCGTGTTATATTTCGGTACGACTACCGTCCTGAGGTCTCGGGTTCGATCCCCGGGTCGGGCAAAGTGATATTGGATTTTTCCATACTAGCTCGGAGTCTGGAACTTGGTTTTAGTTTAGTTGTATAGCACCAGAATAGCCTCGGGTGCTGTGAACCTGTCACAAAGATGCACGCGGAACACTCTGTGCGGATTACACGCTTTACCTCAATCTTCAAGATTGAAATGAGGTTTTTCCCTCATTCCCATTGAATTCAGAAGGCGCGCTCTAAATGAGAGCGTATTAACATCACGTTGGCACGGAGCCGGAGTGTTTTTTACGTAATACATTAGGTTATTCTAATTCCTCATATGCCGTCTCATTAGTCGTAACGTATATAACATAAACAGAAACCGTGAGGTCATAGGTTCAAATTCCATATCGGGCAATAGCATTTTGCGTTTCTAGATTCGTTAAATAATGCTTGAGTTTTCTCAGATTAGTTATACTCAAAGAGATTTAATATTACTAACTATCAAGGGTTATCAAGCAAATTCCATACAAAAAAATTGATCTCAAATTTCAGTACCTTCATCAACTACTTATTATGCGAGGGCGATGATTACAATTTATACCCTAGAATACTTTGTGAATTGTTAAGAATCACGTAAGATAAGTTTATTCTCTCAATATTATTTCGCTGGCCGACCTGGCGCGCGTATGTTCAAATAAACTGAGTGACTTATGACCACTAGGTCATAACTTTTGGATCACAAGTTTTGTGCTGATGTCCCGTCTATATGTCATACTAGTGAGTATCGAGGATGCATGAAAGTGAGCTTACGAAAGATTGATATACTTACGCCCGGTTCCAATAAACAATCTCAGTTCGAATGTGCAGATAGATTACAAAATTTAGCCAATAAGAACACAGTTTTAACATGACTGTCAAATGACTTGATTTGATTGACTCTTTATCGCGATCTATCTGCACTCTAAACTGACATCGTATATTGAAACCGGCCGTAAGAAGACTGCCTCGGTGCGTGGTACATATAACGTGCGCGGTAGGACTACCGTCCTGAGGTCTTGGGTTCGTTCTCCAGAATGGGCAAAGTGATATTGGGTTTTTCTATTCAGTAATGATACTGAATAGAAAAAACTCTGGGATGACCCAGAGCCTGATATTTGTGCCCGATATGGCGATAGGCTTACCCCCTATCACATCTGGGACGGAAATAAGCTTGGTGAAATGTCGGTGTTCTAGTTCACTGTGGTTTGCCACTTCATACCCCTTCGGGGATACAGGCGTGAATCTATGTATGTATACTTAGAAGAAAAAATACTATTTACAGATCTACCTACATAACGACATAATTTATAGCTGTTGAGTGTTGCTAATGGTAGGATATTCATACCCACCCCGATAGCAACAACAGTACACACGCCGTTAAAATCAGCAGCCCGAGCAGGAAAATTTCTGACAACCGTAAATGTATTCGTGCTCGATGCGCGTCTATGAAATTTGTATGAAATATTAATCAAATGTCATCAGTGCGCAGCGAGTTTACATTTACATTAGTTTTTCGTGCTCGGGCTACTGGTTCCATGTATGGATCTCGTCCTAGGGTCATCCGAGGTCTTAAGCCCACATAAAGCCCGTATATGTTGGGTTTACAAATAACATGATGCTTAGTTGGGGCTTGTGTGAAGTAGAGCGCACATAGACTATGCTCAAAATCTTACGAATATTTCATTTCATCCACAACGTCTACTATAAAACTAAGCGATTTTTATAACATAGAGACTGGCAAAGCATATGGGTCACCTGATGGTAAATGATCTCCACTGCCCATAGACACCCAAGATCCAAAATAAACATGGGTGCGTTGCCAACCTAAAAGGAGGGAATGGAAGGGGAGGGAAACAGGATTGGGAAAGGAAGGGATGGGCCACCGGATATCTCACTCACCGAACGAAACGCAACAGCAAGCTGCAACTTCACATCGGTTTTATGTGAGAATATGGTATCAAACCGGACGAGCCGGCCCATTCGAGCTGTAAACATAACTGTTCATAGCGTGGCTCTACCACTCAAATTAACAAATTTCAGATTCTATCATAGGCATATTTCATAGAATAGTTATTACTTACTATGTATAGGAGTACTCTTTTCTAAAGATCCCGTAACACACCAGACTCCCGTCTCCCTGACAATAGGAACACGAGTGAAACACAAAGCCCCGCTGAGTAATGGCTTCGGTACATCGAATTTAATATTTAGTCCTCGGTTGGCTTTGTTATCTGCAAACATTACCTTAATGAACTATCGTTGACTTTGTGTCTATATGAGAATCTACTATTCAAAACATTTACTATTATGTTGTTGGTTTGCCTTTCACGCAGAATTTCACAATCTACCTTTATCATATTCCAAAACGGGGTCGGCAGGATACAATTTTTAAACAAGATGCTGAAAATACTTGATATATTTTTTAGTTTCGAGACCTGCTGCCTGTGTGACCTCGACCCTATCATGAGGATCCAGTTCTGGGCAACCGTGTCAAAAAAGGGTGTCTGGCTGTCGAACCTAGGTCCTTCTAATTTACATCAGATATAGGTATAAAGAGACTGAGTAGGCAACACATCATCATCATCATCATCATCAGCCACAGGACATCCACTGCTCGACATAGGCAATACGTAAATAAATTAAAATATGAATTTATTTCTATTTTAGAACCTGTGACACGCATTGATAGTTATGATACTAATTATCAATCGATGCTAAGTTTTTTCTATAGTAGAGACTGACATACGACCAGGTCATCTAATGGTAAGGGATCTCCATCGTCCATAGACACCCAAAGTACAAACATTTTATGAAATAGGGATTGAGATGAGGTCTTGAAAATCTTTTTTAGAGATAACGCAACAGCGAGCTGCCACTGCAATCTGCAGTTATATTAAAGCAATCGGTAGGCACAACTGTCTTTAGCATTGCAGTAATACACAAACTATTACTTTTTAAAACAAAGAAACGTTCAATTTCCCAATCACGTTTGAAAACAGGAAACCCTTCAACCGAAAAACAGATAAATCAATCTAGAAACGATCAGTGGTTATCAAAGTTCCTAACAATAGAGGATGATTTAGTGTAAATGCTGGTAATGGTTCGATAGGCGGCTATCTAACGAGCGATCGTGTTTCTATCGACCAGCATGGTGGTAGAGATGTCGGAGAGAATAGAAGGGTGCAAGTGTTATCGGGTGATGTAATGATCCATGCTAATAAATGTAAAGACCTGTTAAATAAAAGGATTTTGATGACATTTTATATTAAGAAGGCTTGAATCTTAGGAACGGACAAGGACGCAGGCCTTAAAAAACTCCACAAAGCAACTAGACGAAAGTTCCTCAGGAGTGTCTACGAAATTAAGTGTCATTACGGTAATCTGTAAATTTCAAAATATAGACACATTTTCTATGCGGTCAGCAGAAGCTGGTATTTTAAAATAATTTGCCTTATTCTTGTTATAGGAGCAACAAGAATATGGCTGCTTAGGCTGAGAACGATCATTTAAAAAATACATATTCGGCCCATAACAAAATAAAAAACAACAGGTGCATTCTAAACATTTACTTTTTTACTTAGCTTAGTTAGCTAACAAAAGCAGACGAGCAGATGGCGCACCTGATGATAAGTGGTTGCCGTCAGTCATAAATCAAAATTAAAATGTTAATTGAATCCATGAAATGTTACTACATCATTTAGATTCCGCCAAAGTTCCTCTGCCGCAATGGCTGTTAAATCACTGGCTTGAACCTAAAAATGAGGTAAACGCAAACCATTCCGCCGGTACTGGGACTCCACAAAGTAATACAGTGGAAATGTTTCAAGAGCCAAACACGGCTGAGCTACGATCGAACCCTGTACCCGGTTTATCCAAGACATGAATTAATTATTTGACAATGCGGTTACTGCTGAAGCTCTCGTTGATGGCCGTTCGATTATTGTTACAAGGAAGACGAGGTGGTTAATGGGGAACCGCAAGGGAGGACCCGGATTATAGCATTAGGATTTCCCATATTGTTTAACAATTGAATGGAATCCTCTCGGCTTAATAAAGGATTAATTTAATTTCATAAAGAATCTACTTTTTATGCCGAAAAAAATTACGGATTCCGTGAGATAGCATTGTTAATTTCTTTTAGCGGTGTTGATTATGCATAAATCGATAAAAATGAGTTGTACCTATATATTTTTTTTGTGAATTAAATTAATTGAAAAAAAGAAGGAAAGTCAATTGATGATGAAAAAAATATGACCAGAGTTTCTTTCCGTGTTTCTTCTTCGGGCGTCATCGGTAGGTAGCTAGAGTAAGGCTGGTAGGTTTGCAGGGATATTGTCTTATAGTCCACGACTAGCATTCCAGCCATACAAATCACAATGCAGAACGCCTTATCTAAGCCCCATCCTTGTTATTGTGTCCATACTTGCCTACTTATTTCTTTAATTTTTTCTTTTACCGATGGACACAAGGTCTATGGGTGGTGGCTGGTATTTTTGGACCGCACATCGCTTACCATCAGGTGTTGTGTGGTCACTTTGCCGTGCTCGGATAAAAAAAATAAAAAAAAATCCATCTAACCTAGACCTTGTTTGTTGTGACCTGTCATAAGTGCTTTTTATGCTTACGCGACTATTATTTTTTTTACATACATACATAGACTCACGCCTTTTTCCCATAGGGGTAGGCAGAGACAACGGATTTCCACTTGCTACGATCCTTACACACCTCTTTCGCCTCATTCAGTCTCATTACATTCTTCATGCATGCAAATTGTTTTATTTATTAATTTAATAAAATTCTGCACGAGTAACAGCTACTTCTATAAAAAAATGGTACGACTATTTTCTGGACGATATTTTTTATAATCAACAAAGTTTATTAACAAAGTGTTCAACTTTCCTCCCAGTTCTGCTTAATTGGAGCCCAAGTATTTTAAACACTAACTAAAACTAACTTTTAATTCGTTTAGTAACAGTTTTTCAGATTTCCTTTTTATTTCTGAGTTAGTTTAAAGTGAAATGTATGGAAAATGTTTTTATTGTGGGAACAGTTAAAGTTCCTCGTAGTTTCTCATATGTAGGTCGATTCTGTAAGGTTTCATTTGTGAAAACAACGTTACGGAATAAAACCTTAGACAATCGACCTGCTGATGATGTGTGGTAAGTTTTCATTATTTGTTTATAGCAGAAACTCCTTCCTTCCTTCCTGCCTCCTTCGTCGCCTCCTTGGTATAGTGGCAGCATGTATGGGCTGTGGACCGGGAGGTCGTGGGTTCGATTCCTAGGTCGGGCAAAGCGAATTTTCTAATTTAATTTGCCCGGGACTGGACCCCTCAGAGGGGGTTGGCGTCAGGCAGGCAGCCGGTCGTAAAAACTTAGCCAAATCATTTCTGCAACATGCTTGAAAAAGTGTGTTGCGCCGACCCCACATTAAAGTGTGATAAGGGCAGGTAGAAAAAAAAAAGCAGAAACTGCCCACAGGAACAGTGCCGGATCTTGGGTCGAGAGAGTGCACGTGCACCGGGCGGCATGATTTGGGAGGCGGCAAAATTTGGAGGGCGTCTTAATATGGGGGCTGTAAAATCGGGCAAATTGGCAAATTGCCCCCGCTTTCAAAAACCTAGCTTCGGTACTGTACAGGAAGGTGGGTCACGAGATGGTAAGTGATCTCCACCTCTCATAGACACCCAAAACACAAAAGAATCATGGAGGCGTTGCCAGCCTAAAAGGTGGGGAACAGGCATTGGGCAAGTCGCTTTGCCAACAAATAACTTTATGGATTCTGTCATAAGCCATTTCTAATCCTATGACAAAAATAAAATACCAAGTATTTTGATATTATTTATTTTTGCCGTCGAATATAAATTTTAAAATTACCAAATTCCTATAAAATTAAAATAATTAATAAAATAATTTATTTTTTTACTTTCCACCTGCCTGCATCCCATTGTTGGCGGGGTCGATACAAAATACATCTTCAAGCCTGTTGCAGAAAGGATTTGGCTTAGTTTAACCAGTCGCCTGCCCGCCGTCAACTCCTTTGGAGAATCTAGTCCCGGGTAAAACGTATTATAAATATCTCTGCCTGAGCTGGGTCTGGAACCCAGGACTCCTGGTTTACACAGCTACTACACTACAAAAACGACTATAATTAATGATTAACCTTATTCCAAAATCCAAGTCATTTTATTGCCATTTTCCAAATTAATTCTCTACCATTGGAATGAGTTACTCGTACTTGATATAAAGTATTATAAAGCATCAAAATTCAAAAAATAAGGTCGTTATAAACCGCTTAGCACCTCAAAAATTCAAACCACCGCATTTTATAACATGTCCTCACAAGTCTCGAAAGTTGAACAGCACTAGCGTGGTGTGACACGATTCAGGTAAACAAAAAGTGCGCCACATTAACCGCCTTTTGAAATGAACATGCGTACAGTCGGCAGGAAAATTAGGATGCTACCTGATAATCTGCTGATAATAAAGATTGAAGTTTAAAACTTGTAAATCGACTTTAAAATCACAATTACAATAACCTTTTTTTTGTACCTTGAGATCTATAAAATCATTATCATCATCAGCCACAGAACGTCTACTTTCAACGTACCGATGCTTCGGAAGTGCATCCATTCATCATCCATTAGTCTGATGTCTGTGGGTCTGACATCAACTCAGCTGTAGATTTTTGTACTTTCAACAGCCTCCAAAAAAGCAGGTTAAATAGTCTGTATTTTAAGATCAGTATACAGTAAGCATGCCGCTTCCGATCTGAAAATCTATGGGGAGGTCTATTTCCAGCAGTGGATATCCTGTGGCTGATGATGATGATGATGGAGAATATGGAAAAAATTGATCCAGCCGACCTTGAATGATTGGCCCAGCGCTCTAAAAATGACTAGCAAATTAGACAATCGCTCCACATTACATCGACGTCGATATCGTTCACATCCATGGATCACATAAAATATAATAATATTGTATTCCCGACGCAACAGTCCCCAAAATGATGCTCTTCTTTGTCTTTATTGAAAATGTGAATAAATAATCAGGTGCGATTTATTCCGACCATACAGCTCAGAAAGCGCATGAACGTTGAATGTTTCCATACATCCTCACGTTGCCGTGCCGCCCATGCTTAAGCGAGCCAACGCAATCTAAACGAGGAAACGAGCTACGGCCTACAAGCACGGGTTCTGTAGTGCTATTTTGCGTACAAGACTCATGTTTTAAGAATTTTCAAACGACAAATAATTCGTTCGTCATCTGTCACAGTCAATCCATTAACATTATAGAAGTATTTGCGATTTGCACCACTATTACTAAACCAGAGTTAGTCCTAACCGAAATTTAAACTAACAGAAAATATATGAAAGACATGTAATTTAACTTGTGATTAAGACTAGGGATCAAGGGATTTATCTTACAGCCCACTCCTATCTTTAAATCAAGATTTGGGATAGAGATTCATCGCGGAGATGCAAGTGACCTTAAGTTAATAATAGTGGTGCAATTGAGCCTAAATATTTTATTCTATAGAAATATTAGACCGACGTATTTCTCCAAAACATACATACATACATACACACTCACGCCTGTATCCCATGGGAGTAGGCAGAGACTATTGAGCGCCACAAGCTACGATCCTGACACACCTCTTCTTGAAAACGTTTGAGCATTAGAGAGAGATGTGGATAGATTTACAGAAAGACAGTGAATAATGAATGACACAGGATTTCAGAACTAGCATTTATGTGTATATTCACATATTGGGTCTCATTTATGAATGAGATGTATGTATTTAATTCAAACACAACCCAAACATCGAATAAAAATTAGTTCGAGAACTAAAAAACAAACCAAGCGCATCGTACCATAAAAATTCCATTTATTATTTACATTTTCCGTGTAGCACAAAACTGCTGCGAATTCAATCTGTATCCGGACACTCCATTAGTTACGGCCCGGACGGCGGACAACGCCGGACAGGCCGGACGTGTCCGGATCGTGACAAATTAAAAGATCCAATCAGTGAACTCAAAGGCTGCCAGGTACTGTATCACGAATAGCGTTCCGAATCAAATGATTTCTCATTCGTTTGATGAAATTGTAACGTTTGTTTTGTGGACTAATTTTATTTAGATACGGTATTGGGGAAACAATTTTTGAATATAGCTTGTTAGGGACGGTGTTTTTCGAGTTTTTGGAAAAATAAAGAACTTCAGGTAATAAAAAACACTTTTCGCGTAGTATTTAGCTAAAGGCCGACATTCGATGGTCACATCAAGTCACAATAATACTTGCACGTAGGTGGCATCATCGTGTCTCAAAACCCTTCAAAATGC
The DNA here is from genome assembly GCA_036417725.1 of Clanis bilineata. Lineage (NCBI taxonomy): Eukaryota > Metazoa > Arthropoda > Insecta > Lepidoptera > Sphingidae > Clanis > Clanis bilineata. The sequence continues at coordinate 1,378,085 of CM071159.1, forward strand.
GCCAATATATACGAATGGTAATAATTATGTTTCTGGCCCTATTTGGAACTACAGAATTTGGCGATTTGTTCTTACACCATTGTTATTTGGAGATGCGATATTATGTACTTTGTGGGGCTGAGGAATCTTGAGGCAGAGAGTGGCCATTCTGCACTATTCGATATTTTATACAGCAATATTAGTATTGAAAGTCTGTAACTAGTACTTTAAGGGTAACTTGCAGCGCTGTTACTAATCTAGAGTTACACATTATCTCGATTTATCATACAGCTCACTCCTACCTTTAAATCAAGATTTGGGATAAATAGAGATTTATCACGAGCCTGCAAGTGGCCCTAAATGGTCCAACTCCCAACCCTACATTTACTAAACAAAACTCCAACTTTAGTTAAAAAAAATACAGCTGTAAAACCAAACTAAACTAACACTATTTTAACAGTAAACAAATAAGTTTAAACTAAAACTAAAATATAAAAACTATTAGCATAAACAGCGTAAGTGCAGTAAAATCCATTCAAACTTCGTGGACACCTTTATAACTTTTTAAGGAGTAAAAATGGTTTCTTTTAGTCCGTGAATTCAATAGTGAATTAATAAAGGGTTTATAAAGTTTGCATTTGGTTTAAGGGCGAAGAAAAGTCGAAGTAAATGTTTGGATTTATTGAAATGTGACAACCCTATTCTATCTGTGATAATAATGTTGTTTCTTTTTTTACTGCGTCGGTGGCGTAGTTGTATTTCGGTACGGTACTGAGGATTCGGGTTCGATCCCCGGGTCGGGGAAAGTGATATTCGTTTTTTCCATATTAGCCTGGAGTCTGGAAATTGTGCCCGATATGGCGATAGACTCGCCCCCATATCACATCTGGGACTGAAATAGGCTCGGGGAAATGTCGGTGTTTTCGTTCTCGAATTCGCATCTGCATTCCCTTCTGGACTTTTTTTTGTAAAGACTGGCAAACGAGCAGGTGGGTCACGCAATGGTAAGATCTCTATCGCCCATAGACACTCAAGACACAAAAAGAATCAAGGGAGCGTAGCGATTCTTAAAAGCGGAATAGGGATTAGAAAGGGAGGGGGAATTGGGCCACCGTAAATCTCACTCACTAAACGAAACGCGACAGCGAGCTGCCATTTTACGTCGGTTTTCTGTGAATCAGTGATATCAAACCGATTGAGCCGGCCCATTCGTGCTGAAGACGTTACTGTCTACAGCGTGGCTCTACCATTCAAAACCTAAAAGCTAAGCTTAAGTTTTTGTAACCTTTCTAGTAGCTACTAATGACGCGCTTACCCGCGATCAGACAGACAGACAGAAATGGCTAAACTATAAGCGTTTCATTTTGCTATTTGGCTTTGGAACCCTAAAAAAAGATGGCATGCATCGACTCGTCCAGAATTTTCATTTCACGCAAAATCATACGTGTGTTTTATATTACAAACGTAGTCTTTTCCACGCTTTTTATCTAAAATTATTCCTAAAGGCACAAATTCGAATGTTTCCGACCCTGTACAATTCATTTAAAAGTCAAAAAGGTCGGAAATTCCCCGTTCAAAGGCCAATATATTTGTAAACGACTCGGATACTGTGTAAATGATCCTTAACTAGATATTTGCTTGTAAATGTCACGCACTGTGCGATTTTATTACGGTCATTTGGTAGGTTCGCGTGCGTACGATTTGATGTCATTTCAATCAAACTATTTTGGATATTTGTTTCTAGTCTGGGTGTTGTGAGACCGAAAGTCTCTCATAGTTTCTGACACCCACTATACAGGTTACACCTAGTGTGGGGTCAGGACTAGGTGTGTGACTGCTGGGTGTATTTATTTATTATTATTATTATTTATTTTTACAGATTCTATCAAATATCTCCGCCAAATGTGGACCGATTTTCAAAATTATTTTTGTGTTCGATAGAGCTTCTTTCAAGGGTGGTCCCATATTTGGTCACGATCGGATTTGAAGTCGGTCCGTTAAGTTTTTAAACTTGTGATTATTGCGCCCGACGTTTTCGCTTTGCAGTCTTCGTGGTCACGGGTCAGACTCGGACTTCAGTCCAAAATTAAAACAAATCGTGTTAGAATCCGTAAAAATAGTTTTATTTCAATGTATTACATTCGGGTAAACTTAAGAAATCAATAAGGGTTTTAGAGCTCACGCCTGTATGCCCAAAGGGGTAGGCAGAGGCGCACTAGCGAACTAGAACACCCACATTTCGCCGAGCTCAGTTCCGTCCGAGATGTGATAGGGGGTGTATTATTCAATGAAAGACTTATTTCGAGGTCCGTGATGTTTTTAATAATATTTGTTTTACATTAAATCTTCTTATTATGTTATATGTAATTTTACAATATGCCGGTGTCCTTGATATGAAATCACAAAGGACAGAGAAATGTCAAAGTGCGTCAATGCGTTTGGTTCTCGCTAATAAATATTGTAACAAGCATTACTTTAGTACGTTTTGTTATTACTTAAAACCAATGTTACTACAGGGGGCGAGCCTATCGCCATATTGGGCACAAATTCCAAGTAAGTACATGCCCGTTCTAATTTTGTATTGAGGTCGACAATGTCTATAGACGGTCGATAGTCATATCCGGGTAACACTCGGCGATCACTTATGTGACGTCATATTGTAAGGGTCAACGACCGGAATATTAACACACATTTCCTTGTTATATAACCATTTACAGTAATAGAGAGAACGAGGCACACATTCAATTATGTTGGGAAATCGGTATGAATGTTTAGGAAAAAAAATCAATAATAACAAACTATTTACTGATTTCTTAAGTTTACGCGAATATTGTACATTGAAATAAAACTATTCTTACGGATTCTATCACGATTAGGTTTTAATTATTATTCCCGACGTTTCGAAGGCTTTACAGAAGGGACTATTTGTTAATTTCTCGGCCTGACAATATGAATTACTAATAAACCCATTAAATTGTGCTATCAATATTTTTTGGTTTATGAACCATCTTTCTTTCTACCTTTTTTTATAGCAGAGTCTGGCGAACGAGCAGATGGGTCACCTGATGGTAAGTGATCTCTACCGCCCATAGACACCCGAGACTCAAAAAGAATCATGGGTACGTTGCCAACCTAAAAGGATAGAATGGAAGGGGAGGGAAAAGATATTGAGAAAGGGAGGGGGAATTGGGCTACCGGAAATCTCACTCACCGAACGAAACGCAACAGCAAGCTGCCACTTTACGTCGGTTTTCTGTGAGACAGTGGTATCAAACCGGTCGAGCCGACCCATTCGTGCTTTAGACGTAATTGTCTACAGCGTGGCTCTACCGCTCAAAAAACCCTTATCCCCTTATCCCACCTTAATGTGGGGTCGCTGCAACACACTTTTTCAAGCTTGGCGCAGAAAGGATGTGGCTAAGTTTTTAGAACTGGCCTGGCGTCAACCCCCTCTGGCGGGTCCAGTCCCGGGCAAATTAAATTCTAAAATTAGCTGTGTCCAATCTGGGAATCGAACCTAGCACCTCCCGATCCATAACCCATATATGCTGCCACTAGACCAAGGAGGCGACCAAGACTTTATGAACCATAAATCTGTTATAAAAAAGTACTCCTAGTTACAGCTTATGTAGAGGTATATAGCAGTGACCTGCGGCTCGAGCAAGAATATTTTTGACAATACGGTTTGGTAATGGGTGGCATTTAATCGCCTCCTTGGCCTAAAAAAAAAATAAATAAAAATCTTTATTTATCACGTAGGCATGTAAAAAAGTACTTATGACAAGTCAACACAAGTAAATTTTTAAGTTAGGATTAATATAATTTACATTATATATTTGAATTTGACAACAGGCAGGCAAGTATGGACATAATAACGATGGGATGGCTGAGATAGGGTGATAAGGGGAGATAGGAATAGAGTGTAAGGGAATGGATTGTATGGGAATGGCATATGGCAGGAATGGTGGCACGGGGTTTGACTGGAAATACTGGAAGCAGTTGGGATTGGTGCGTGAGGCCCTATCCTAGCTAACCTACCAGCCTTTCTCTAGCTACCTACGGATGACGACCCGAAGAAGAAAGGCAGAAAGAAACTCCGGGCTTATTTTTTTCATCATCAATTGTCACCATTTTTTTTTTTTTCTTTTGTCTATTTTCCTTTTTTAATAATTTGATTTACAAATTGTCAATACAATTGATAATCATATTTATATGGATTCACGCATACTCAATACCACTGGAGGTGTAATTACCAAAAGAATGATTAAAAGGTGAAATGGCATTGTAGGATGCAAAAACCCATACTAACAAAAATCCTTATATCTATATATATCACAAACAATAAGCTTAGTCATTATATGATTATTTTTATACAATTTATGGCATACACTTTCCAAATTGGTCGATCGGTCGGTCTGTTTACAATAAAAATATAATAAATATACCTAATGTCCTATATTATTATCAGATAATTATATTAATGTTAATGACAAGCCAGTCAATGTACTTTAAACAAAAATGTCATTAAAGTTAAAATAAAAAAGTGGCAGCATATATGGGCTGTGGACCGGGAGGTCCTGGGTTCGATTCCCAGGTTTCGAGTTATAGGCAAATTCAAAGGATTTAGTTTATTTAGCTTAATTGAAATAAAGCTACAGCATGTATGGAAAAGAGTACGTCGACCCCACATTAAGGTAGGATAAGGACAGTTAGAAATAATGGGTGGCATTTGATTTACCTGAAAGCTTCCTCGGCTTCACTTCAGCCTTCGCCACTGGCACTCACCATGGCTGTTCCTTAATGGCGAAGGTTTTTGCATGCGAAGGATTTCCGCTACCTTACGAAATTAACGACTATAAATCTATTTTTATTATATTTACACAAGAAAAATCTTCCCTTTTTAAAATTTTCACTCTTCGCCAATGTTATCTCCACACAGTAACATGCAAGAATGAATTCAATTGTCTATATCTCATCGAATTCCATTTCCTAACATTTTGAATTCCAAAATTCCACTTGGTACACATTAAAGCTAATTTAATTTGATTTCTTGCTTTAGGAAATGAGGCAATAAATTCAGCGGTGAGCTCCATATAAATTATTGCGTATTTGCCGAATAAAGGCTTTATGGGAGTTAAGTAACCCAAATGGCCTCTGCGGGAGTGCGAACGGATTTGTAATAATGTATAAGACCTATTTGGTTTTACCAGCGACGATGTACCCTAATAGACACAATGTTAGTCGCCTCCTTGGTCTAGTGGCAGCATGTATGGGCTGTAGACCGGGAGGTCCTGGGTTCAATTCCCAGGTCAGGCAAAGTAAATTTTCTAATTTAATTTCCCCGGGACTGGATCCCTCATAGAGGGTTGACGTCAGGCAGGCGGCCGGTCGTAAAAACTAAGCCAAATCCTCTTTGCAACATGCTTGAAAAAGTGTGTTGCGCCGACCCCACATTAAGGTGGGATAAGGGCAGGTAGAAAGAAAGAAAGAAAGTTCAACACACGGACATATAAAAAGAGGTCACGGTGTTCTGTCGTTAAATTCTTAAGTAATATTTCGCGAAAGTATTTACTTCTCGGAGATGTGGTCGAATATTTTCAGTTGACAGCCTCCGTGGCGCAGCGGGCGAGAAGCCGGCTGTGAAACGTGAGGTCGCGGGTTCGATTCCCGCACCGAGACAAATGTCTGTGTGGCCCACAGATATTTGTTTTGGGTCTGGGTGTTGTGACTTGTGAGACCGAAAGTCTCTCATAGTCTGTGTCACCCACGATATAGGTTACCTAGTGTGGGGTCAGAACTAGGTGTGTGACTGTTGGGTGTTTGAAAAAAAACATGCCACTGAATTATTATACAAGTTAAAATATCCACATATTTATGTATCTAGATGCAGAAAGGCTAATGAATGAGTGAACGAATGAGCATTAATATTAATGAGTGAATGATAATGAACGGACGATGGCACGCGCCCAGTGCGCCCATCGACATGACAAAATGAATGAATGGAATTCTGTTCAAATATTCACTCATTTCAACGAATTATTAATTACTATCATTGGGACACTGCTTAACAACAAAAAGGCTAAATTAACATGAGGTTAATGTTTTTAACCGACTTAAAAGGAGGGACTGACTGCCTCGGTGGCGTGATGGTATTTCGGTACGACTACGGTTCTGAGGTCTCGGGTTCGATCCCCGGGTCGGGCAAAGTGATATTGGATTTTTCCGTATCAGCCCGGAGTCTGGAATTTGTGCCCGATATGACGATAGCCCCCTATCACATCTGGGACGGAACTAAGCTCGACGAAATGTGGGTGTTCTAGTTCGTTAGTGCGCATCTGCCTGCCCCTGCGGGGATACAGGCGTGAGCTTATGTTATGTTATGTGTATCTAAATAATTATGTTTTCAAAACAGAAACGATTCTATAAAATTAGAGTACATAATAAATGACCAAAGTAAATTACGATTTCACTTGTCATGTGCATTTTAATCAAATATTAAACATTTATAAACGGCTTTGTAGAATATTAAATGGTCGATGCTTTGTAGTAAATGAATGTTGACGCATTCACAATAAGCTAATACGAGTGCGGAATAATTAACTATTAAATATTGAATTGTGCCCTACTTTTTAACCGACTTTTAAAAGAAGGAGGATGACAATCCTTGTGTGTTTTTATTGTTATCGAATGACCTGACAACCTTCGTCGCCTTCTTGGTTTAATAGCAGCATATCTGGGCTGTGGACCATGGGTTCGATTCCCAGGTCGGGCGAAGCAAATTTTCTAATTTAATTTGCCCGGGACTGGATCCCCAAGAGGGGATTGACGTCAAGCAGGCAGCCGGTCGTTGAAACTTAGCCGAATCATTTCTACAACATGCTTGAAAAACTGTGTTGCGCCGACCCCACATTAAGGACCTGATCCGCTACCTGGAGGATCACTCGTTGATCAATGACCGGCAGTATGGCTTTCGGTCGAAACGATCGACGGGTGATCTTCTGGCCTTCCTATTGCACCGCTGGGGGGAGGCGGTTGATAAGCATGGAGAGGCCCTCGCCGTAAGCCTTGACATCGCTAAGGCTTTTGACAGGGTCTGGCACCGTGGCCTTCTCTCCAAGCTTTCGGCATATGGACTTCCCGACAACCTGTGTAAGTGGATCGCCGGCTTTCTGCGTGGGCGTAGAATTCGTGTCCTTGTTGAAGGACACTCTTCTCGGCTCATGTCAGTTAGTGCCGGGGTTCCACAAGGTTCTGTGCTCTCGCCCACCTTGTTTATTCTGCATATCAATGACATGCTGCCACTTGGCAACATTCATTGCTATGCAGATGACAGCACTGTACATGGGCGTTATTGCAGCAAGCCTCCTGGTAGTCGGGAGGTCACTGAGAGGCAGAGAGGGGATCTTGTCGTTGAGCTGAATCAGACCTTAGACCTCATTGCGGCGTGGGGCACCGAAAATCTGGTTGAGTTTAACGCCAAGAAAACCCAGGTGTGCGCGTTCACGTGCAAAAAGTCCCCGTTTTCTCCTCTCCCCAACCTCGGGGGCAGTCCGCTCGCAATGCGGAACGGCCTAAATATCCTGGGTATGGATATACGCTGCGACCTGAACCCAAGGCATCATATCGAGGATGTAATATCCGCAACATCTCGCAGAGTCGGAATCCTGAACAGGGTGCGGAGATTCTTCTCGCCCGGTCAGCTTTGTCGTCTTTATAAAACACAGGTACGGCCGGGTGCGGAGTACTGTTCGCACCTCTGGGATGGTTCCGCCAAATATCTGCTTGATGCCTTGGACGGATTGCAGCGTCGGGCTGTCCGCATTGTGAATGATGCAGACGTTACAAGCGCCTTAGAGCCGCTGCAACTGCGTAGAAACATTGCAGCGCTCAGCGTGTTCTATCGTCTGTATCATGGTGAGTGCTCCGAAGAGTTGTTTGACCTGATCCCAGCTTCTCCTTTCCTAGCCAGAACCACGCGGGCCGGCTTACGAAACCACAGCTTGGTGGTCTCGTCCATCGCGGCACGAACCAAAAGGTTCTCTTCTTCCTACTTTTGCCGAACCGTTAAGCTGTGGAATAGTCTGCCGTCTCACGTGTTCCCTCCCTCCTATGACATTGGGTCCTTTAAGCGAAGCGTGAAGAAGCATTTATGCAGGCCGGCATGACTCTGGCGACCATTCATAAACTATGTTTATCGATGGTCGTTGGTTTTTTTTGGACTGCACTACGCTTACCATCAGGTGTAGTGTAGTCACTTTGCCGTGCTCGGATAAAAAAAAAAAAAAAAAAAAAAAAAAAAAGGTGGGATAAGGGCAGGTAGAAAGAAAAAGAATGACCAAGGAGGTTACCACCACCTCTTATAGCAACATTATTATAATCTTACTTGTACCGATTCCCGTACAAAAAAAAACGTAGTAAGACAAGTAAGTTGCAACAACGCCGGCAGTACTGGCACTCAATAATAAAGTACTGAGTGATATGAGCTGTAGGATAAATCGAGTTTAGGTTTAACTGTAGATTAGTAGCGCTGCAAGTCGTCCTAAGTATCATAATATCCAGCCCACTGGCTACAATATCCTTTAAACCGTAACAACATTGCTTGCAAATACTGTTTGACGGCAGAAAACATCGTAGTATCCAGTAATGGATAGGTACCACTACGATGTTACGAGTACCCTAGTACGAGTTTATTTTGATAGTTCTCGATTCTTGAAATCGTCGATAGTTTGCGTTTTATCCATACTATTTGACTAGCAGCGCCCCTTTGCGGAAACTACAACGAGCTAATAAATGTATGGAGAAACCATAAACTAACTGATTTCGAGAATCGAGAAAAACTCGTACTAAGAGTAAACTCTCGCATACACGAGAGTCCTGAACCAGTAAACTCCACCCATAAATATAATCCAACTAGCTTTGGCCCGCGGCTACGCCCGCGTGAGTCTTGACAAACATTCGTCCCCCATTACATCCCTTCATTAATGAATTTATGCATGTATTATACATATAAAACTTCCGTGGCCTTTCGACTGCCTCCGTGGCGTGGTGGTATCTCGGTACGACTACGGTTCTGAGGTCTCGGGTTCGATCCCCGGGTCGGGCAAAGTGATATTGGATTTTCCATATCAGCCCGGAGTCTGGAATATGTGCCCGATATGGCGATAGGCTCGCCCCCTATCACATCTGGGACCGAACTAAGCTCGGCGAAATGTGGGTGTTCTAGTTCGCTAGTACGCCTCTGCCTACCCCTTCGGGGATACAGGCGTGAGCTTATGTTATGTTATGTTATAAAACTTCCTCTTGAATCTGTCGATTTATTAAAAAAAAACGCATCAAAATCCGTTGCGTAGTTTTAGATCTTTATCTAAGCATACATAAGGAGGACATAGGGACAGACAGACAGCGGGAAGCTACTTTTTTATACTATGTAGTCTTTCTTTCTACCTAACCTTATCCCACCTTAATGTGGGGTCGGCTTAAACTTTTTCAAGCATGTTGCAGAGAGGATTTGGCTTAGTTTTTACGACCGGCCGCCTGCCTGACGTCAACCCCCTATGAGAGATCCAGTCCCGGACAAATTATATTGGGAAATTTGCTCGTCCTGGAAATCGAACCCGGGACCTCCTGGTCCACAGCCCATACATGCTGCCACTAGACCAAGGAGGCGACTTTATACTATGTAGTGATAATGGTAATTTTCCTTCGAATGTCGAAGCAAGGGCATCACGCACTAATTTGGCTAATTTGAATAATATAATGAATGCAGTACTGCATTAAACGCCGACCTTATCACGCGCGAAATTTAAAGGAAGCTGCGACTAAACGCTCCTTCGGCGGACAACCTTACGTGATGCGACTTTTGATGGGAAACATAGAAAATACGATGTTTTAGAACACTGAGAAGTTATTATGGAGTGATATTTTGTTTAGGACTAACTCTAGATTAGTAATATCACTGCAAGTCGCCCTTAATGTCGTTTAATTAAAGTTCACATTTATAGACAATTGTCAACATTTCAAAATTAAAATATTAAAAGAGATATAATTAGTATCCTGAATAATTTATCAAGAGAGAACAAAGAGCGAATACCGACAGCGGCCAGTACAAACAAGAACTCACACAAACAAGGTAACCAATTAATACATCAAAAATTATATCCAACATTTAATTATTCCCAAATGTAAGAACAAAATATCTCAATAACGAAAAACAAATTTCGGACAAATAAAGAGTTTCCCAATACGCCAAAAAGTATTCAACAAAAAAGGTCGAGGCCATATTTTCGTGTAATTTCATTATGTACCAAAAGTCGGTAAACAGATTACACAATCTCATGTTTAATATTTATGTTGATGACTTCATTTGAATGGAGAAATAAATATATTGCAGAATCCAGAAAATGGCTGACTGTTGATACTCGATTCTTATTTTTTCTTCGATTCAACTTCATTGTGACTTAAAATTCCACCGAAATATAGTTAAAAAGATTTCCAGATCGACCTGTTGGAAGCGGCCTGCATCCAGCGACTTCCTGCGACCTTTATCATCTTTGGGGGAGACATATGTTCAGCAGTGGACGTCCTATGGCTGATGATGATGATGATGATAATGATAGTTAAAAAGTGCAATTAATGTCACGGTAAAAATTACTAAATGACAAGTTCTCGAATCTTAAGCAACATTAGCGCAGTTTTTTTTTTTTATGGCAGAGACTGGTAAACGAGCAGATGGGTCATCTGATGGTAAGTGATCTCCACCGCTCATAGACACCCAAGACACAAAAAGAATCATGGGTGCGTTGCCAACCTAAAAGGAGGGAATGGAAGAGGAGGGGAGAGGGATTAGGAAAGGTGGGGGGAAATGGGTCACCGGAAATCGGTCGGAACGGTCGGTTTTCTGTGAGACAGTGGTGTCAAACCGGTCGAGCCGGCCCATTCGTGCTGTAGACGTTACTGTCTACATCGTGGCTATACAACTCAAAATTATAACATTCAAAAGCACTAACAAACAGATAAACACCATGAGACGGCTGTAATTAATATTAATATCCATTTTTGCGTCGGCTCCGATCCCCGACCCGTGTGGACAGGCGCCGTTCAATTTTCCCGCCAGACGCCATTTTGCCGCGTAATTAAATGTCAAGCGGCCATTTTGAACACACATGAACGACTTGTAAACATGGATTTAAAAATGACTTATTTTTTTATTTATGAGGGGATGAAACACGTGGATATGTATTTTTTATTTGCCGTCTATTTTTTATGAGTAATTGATTGCAGCTTGACTTGTAGAAAAATAAGTTAAAAATATAATAAATAAATAAATAAATAACACCCAACAGTCACACACATAGTCCTGACCCCACACTAAGATACTAGTCTTGTGTCGTGGGTGTCAGGAACTACGAGAGACTTTCGGTCTCACAACACCCAGACCCGAAACAAATATCTGTAGGCCATACAAACATTTGTCTCGGTGCGGGGATCGAACCCGCGGCCTCTCGCTTCACAGCCGGCTACTCGCCCGCTACGCCACGGAGGCTGTCATGTATCCGTTTGTGTTTTTGAGCTAGCACGTAATTGTCCTGCGGGTTTAGCCAAGTAACTTATACGTTAGTCGAATAGAATAAATGTATGGGAATGACATAAGAGTACGCTACATGCGGCGTACTCTTATGTCATTTCCATGTCTAAACCCGCTGGCCTCCTTCATATATTAACATAAAATAAAAAATAATAATATTAGCCCTTTAAAATTACTATCCCTTTGCTGGGCACGGGCCTTCTCTACTATTAAGAGGGGTTAGGCCTTAGTCTACCCAATTCCAGTCCCAGTCTAGAAATTCCCAAGTATGCAAGTTTCCTCACGATGTTTTCCCTCACCGTTATAGCAACCGATATTTCACAATGAAAATACACTTAACATAGAAAAGTCAGGGGTGTATGCTCCATGTTGGGGTTGGTCTCGAACCTCCGACACTTGTCTCGACAGTCCATACCATTCCCAACTGAGCTATCGCTGCTATTACATATGTATCAACATAACTATAAGCCAAAGATATTTGGATAAAACGTCATTGCTATAAGTCCATGCCTGTCTTCACAAATCGGTAGCCTAATGTGAATAAGTAAACTAGAGCATCCACATTTCATCCAGCTTGTTTTCATCCCTTCATGTCATGGCGAAGACAGTTCTGTTTACATAAATCTGGGAAGGAAACATTAAATTCCAACCCCAGATATGTTTTTGATGAACACATATTGCCCATCTTCGATTTAAACGATTTTTTATTTTCTAACACAAATTATAGTTTCCCGGCCTAAGTTTTGAACACAGGACCTCACGGTTATTAATATAAATACCCTAACGAAGCCAGCGAGAATTATGCGCCGTCAAGTTAAAAATAACATTCTCGAAACGCGTCAGGAATACAAGATCAGATGACGGTGTACCCAGGTGTAATTAAACCGTGCAGTTTAAGGGCTAACAACACATTAGCGAAGTGGTTAACGTTGTACGAATTTTGAGTTTCCGCTTAATGGCCACGGTCTGACGTTGCCCATTCAATGGATTCCAATTAAATATGTTTAATTCATATATTTTCAGGTTTGTCGTTTTTACAATTTGTATGAATTAAGGATTTAAATAAACACCTTAATTTTATCCTATATTTGATAGGTGTTTCAAATATTAAATACATACATAAACTCACGCCTGTTTCCCGTTGGGATAGGCAGAGACTAAGGAGCGCCAATTGCTTCGGTTCAAACACACCTCTTTCGCTTCTTCCACAGTCATAAGTCTTTTCATGCACGCTCGTCGGTTACGAGAACTCCTTATTTGGCCCTTTTTCAGGAGATCGCCAATTTGGTCCTTAAAGGTACGTCTAGGACGTCCTCGGCCGACACTACCATTCACTTCCGCTACATAAATTTCTTACGTCACTCTGTCTCATCCATCCTTTCAATGTGGCCAAACAAATATTAAATACTAATAAAAATTGTTTTTAAATGAGGATACTTGCTTCGCAGTACATTATACTAAATTTGGAACAATATTAAATTTCAGCCAAGTTATTATTTTAAAAGAATCTCAGCAAAAGAAAATCCGCTTTCTCTGCCTTCTTCTATGAGGAAAAAAAGGGTAGGTCTATGTATGTATTATTTTATGTACATACATATACACACACGCATGTTATCATCGAAGGCAAGTATTCGGAAATATTGCACCCATTTTTGGCCACGCTAATATCCGTATATGAAATTATAGGCGAGCCTATCACCATATGGGGTACAAATTCCAAAATCCGGGCTGATACAGAGCAAAAAGTCCGTATAATACTTTACCCAACTCGAAGATCGAACTCGAGATCTCAGAACGGTAATCGTACCACTTTCGTAATACATCGCCACCGCGGCAGTTATTATTTTCTACTCAATTTTAATGTAGCTCCATTCAATACTTTCCTCATATCAAAGCATGATGATTCACGCTGTCAAATTCGGTCAAGAGCCGCGCGTACTGCTGGCCGCTGCATGGCCCAACCTAGCCATAATGGACCAAGGCTGTTACACATTATGCATAACCATCACGGCAGCGCCATCACCGACACTGATTACACCTGTTGCCAGATTCCAATCCGTTCCTAATCGAGCAATTAAGCCACTCACTAATTAGTAGCAAGAGTACAGTTTCTCCCGCGTTCATGAATATTGAAATTTTCGTTTTCGTAAGCCTAAATTAGTATGCAGGTCTCGTGCCTATAACAATGGTGCAGAAGCTAATCGTTGTTACGCAACGCGACCCGCCCGCGGCCAATGTCGACTTCCACTCAATCAGAATATAGATTATTGAGGAGAAAACAACGGAAATTGATGCATTCCCAAGATGTATATAAGCGGATGTTTTTTTGACAAACAGCATCATTCGTCTCCAAACAGTCGAAGAAGCAACATGAAGTTCGCTATTGTACTCCTGATCGCAGCTGTGGTGGTCGCCGAGCCTCCCCGGTACAGGCAGAACTACAAATTCCAGAGGCAAGAAGTCGAATCCAACAATGACGCGGCTCCATACGCCCCAGCTGGATTCAGACCGGCTAAAGCATTTAACCTCCCAACACGCCAGGAATCGTCACCTCCGTCCACAACCTACGGTGTTCCTGACAACAGCTACGGTGCTCCTGCCGAAACATACTTGACTCCTCAAACGGAATACGGTCTGCCTGAGAAAGCACCTGAGACAGAATACGGTGTACCAGAAAAGGAGGAAAAGGATGACGAAGAAGACCTTAAAGTTGAAGGCATTAAAGAGAAGTTGCAAGAAGAGCCCAAGAAGGACGCTGAAGTAATAAGTAACGAGGGTTCTTACTACGTTCTCCTGCCTGGTTCGCAGCTCCAGCGAGTTCAGTTCTCAACCCAGAATGACGTGAGGAACATGGCTTACACAGCTCGCTTGGAGTACAAAGACCAGGACCGTGCCCCAATCTACGTATACACAGCCGTGCCTCAATACCAGCCATCCGCCGCCTACGTTCAGCTATTTTAAAACGGATAGTGTACGAAATGCAATTTAACGGGATGAGCGTGTTAAAGGGATTCGTGTTACACGAATTCAGGGGCTTGTCACGGAATCGCAGCCTCGGGTAATACGAAATATTTATGTAATTTATTCCGACAATAAAACCTGCTCTACTTTATTCCTTGTATTATTTCGTGTCTTTGTATGGTATTATGCTAAGCGATGTCGTAAAACAGTTAATATTGGCTTTTTCAATGAGATCATAATATCTGGAAACTTGAACTATCATGATATTTAAACTATAATCTAAATGGTAAATAGAAGTTGCTGTGCCAACTGATTCCAGTGAAGCTATTTCGAAGACGTTCTAAATTAATATCGATCTTGATTTCATAAAGTTACTTTCAAATTTAAATCAATTACTTTTAACATAATCATAGAATCTTGTTCATCATCATCATCATCATCAGCCACAGTCCACTGCTGGACATAGGCCTCCCTCAAAGATTTCCAGATTGACCTATTGAAAGCGGCCACCATCCAGCGACTTCCTGCGACCTTTATCAAGTCTTGTTTAGTTCCAGTTAATTATGTAACCATAGCATATTAAACAATTTATAATATGATTAAGGCACATTAGGGCCTATAATGCTGAATCTACGAGTTTTGACAAATTGCAAAAATAATACAATAGTTTTCATTTTCTCAGCGCCACTACCGGAAAAACAACGATCTGAAATAAATGTATGAAGACAATCTAGGGTCTAGACTAGGTATTATCATTTTAGAGAAGCGAGAGTAGTAAAAATTAACTACTTCTGCATGAATACATACCTGATAAATACTTAAAAATACTTTAGCCTGTCACACTCAGAAACGTTTCATAACAAAACGTATTGTTACTGTTACCAAAGCATATTAACATAAAAATAACTTGTTAATTCCAGAACTTTCTTTTTGTTTTATTATGAAAGGATCTATGCAAGTGATGTTTACATAATTGTTTCGTGTTGCTAAAGCCAAATGGAACGGTCCATTTGGACATCAATTTAAGTTAAACCCATCAGGGTTTGAAGGGTTTTGATTTTGTGTACGTAATTTTTGCGCGAATGGACGTAAACCTGCACAATAATCGATGATCGATCGATCGATGGTTATTAATGGCTTGGTTTCCTTATAAACCACGTTATTGTGTCCTCCTTATAAATGCGTTCGTATATCTTTCTAATAGTGAACTATTTTCAAAATTACTTCAGTAGTACATGAGTTTATAGCGTTTAAAAAAACTCTAACGTTTTAATATTAGTTTAATTACGAAGGATATACTTTAATTTTTATTTACTTTAAATACGAGAGATAAAATAGAAAGTAGTAAAAACGTATACAGCTCTTTAATAATCGAAAATCTACTACAAGTTTACAATATATTTCACCAAAGATTCTAAGTCAACTTCAATCTCCGAATTCATCCTAATTGACCTCGATGGAGGTCAAATGTAGGTAACCCCTCAAACTGACCTGACTTCATAAAATCCATCACGATTGATTAGATAAGGTAATGGTACGTGTCTATAAAAGTCGGCGAAAAGCCGAAAGGCCGAGAAGATAATCTGATTGCAGATATCGGGTAATTTTCTTCGTGTAAAACGTAAAGACTATTAGCCCGTATCACAGAACTGAATTCAAGTATTAATTTACTTTAAAAAATAAGGGCAAAATGTTGCTTTAAATCTAGATTCATTCTTGAGTGTCGCTCCGTAATACTGACCTTAAATGTTTTAGGGCTACTTGCAGCTCCGCGATAAATCTCTACTTATACTAAATCTTGATTTAAAGATAAGAATGAGCTGTAGGATGAATCGAGATAAGATGTATGTGTAGATTAGTAACAGCGCTGCAAGTCACCCTTAGACCTAGAAGGTTCAAAGCACAAAATATTATTGTTATCTACAAGGTCTAAGGAAGAATATTTTCAAACTCAAAAGTGTAAAGATAATACGACGCATGCGAAGCCGCGAACAAAAGCTTGTTTAAGTACAAAATGTAGCCTAATTAGGACCGTAGGTTTCAGTCATTAATATAATTTACGATAATATGAATTCTGACATCTTCACTTATCTGGATTAATTGTGAATGCTACGAGTGTATTAAAATTAAAGTCCAACATTTGGATCAATAAAACATTTCCACTAATAACGGAACTTAATCAATCCAATGAATGGTATTTACAAACGGATAAGAAAGGACACCGGGAAAAACCAGGTTAATAAATGAATACATAGACAAAATCCTAAAATACAATGTGTATTCCATACACATATCCAATGCGAATTGCATTCACCAAAACCCAAATACAGAGGTTTCTCTTTTCATAATGTCCATACCTTGGCTTGGATTGGCCCCTGATTTTGTCGATGTCCAAATGCGACGGCATTAACTGACCATAAGGATCAAAAAGAAGGATACCACCCACATACATGATAGCACCAAAAGAAAAAATATTATGTTGGCTCTATTATTGCAACTAAAGACACAAACGGTCATATTGGTATGAAAGGACCTAGTGGAAGTACACTTTCTCTTTCCCAATCCTTAAAAATCCGATCCAAATTTTTGGCTATGTCTTTTACGTTGCTGATGTCCATTAGCTACGACACTTACTGATCATCAGGTGGGTCGTCTGGTTTCGTATTCAAATAATAAAACACACAAACGGACATATATTTACGAATACAACATTTAAATACGCTTAACGCCCTTTTTTGATGATGAGAACAGTAGACACATAAGCTCACGACTGTATCCCCGAAGGGGTAGTCAGAGGCGCACTAGCGAACTAGAACACCCACATTTCGCCGAGCTTATCTTTCGCTGAGAACAGTAGAAAACTCGTCATATTCTTATTGTGAGACTGCCTCGGTGGCGTGGTGGTATTTCGGTACGACTACGGTTCTGAGGTCTCGGGTTCGATCCCCGGGTCGGGCAAAGTGATATTGGATTTTTCCATATCAGCCCGGAGTCTGGAATTCGTGCCCGATATGGCGATAGGCTCGCCCCCTATCACATCTGGGACGGAACTAAGCTCGGCGAAACGTGGGTGTACTAGTTCGCTAGTGCGCCTCTGCCTACCCCTTCGGGGATACAGGCGTGAGCTTATGTTATGTTATGTTATTCTTATTTTCAAACTGCATGATGCAGCTGTCAGTAACGACAGCTCTCTTAAATTATACTCCTCAGATACAAAAACATCTCTTCCTCTAGACGTAAATAGCTATGGACAGTTCGACGATACACGAGGGAGGGAACTAATTCCAAAATGACTCCCAAGATCAAAATCACGTAACTCGATCGACACTCACGAGCCCCTAGGGATACTTAAACGGCGGTAGCACTTTTTTTTAACAAAGGCCAGAAAAATAGCAATGGGATCAACGAATAAATGATTTTATCTTTTCATGAACACCTTCAACACCTAAACAATCATGCTTGCTTTTAAAGGTTACTTGGAGAACTTAGAAAGCACGCCATCGATCAATCCTAAATCCCATCTTAAATCTCGATTAAAAAATACGAGTGATATGTACATAAGTTAAATCGAATGTGGGAATAACTATAGATTTCATAAAATCAAAATTTTAGTAATAATGCTGCCAGTTGTCTTAAGAAAAGGAATGGGGATTGGGATTTTCGCAGATTGGCAAACGATCAGGCGGGTCATCTGATAGTAAGTAATCTCTACCACCTGTAGACTCTCTCAATACCGAAATAAACGTTGCCAACCTTAAAAGAAGGCAATGGGTACTGGAAAGTGTAGGCGTTATTTCGATCTCCGATAATCTCACGCGTCTATGAAAAGCAACAGCCAGCTGTCCCTTCAAGGCGATTCATCGGTCGATGAGACTTTGTTATTATATGTAATGCCGTCCGGGTCCTCATGCACCTTTACAAACATCTCACCACTAGGAAATTTGTATGTAAAAATACGATCGTGACCAAATTTATATGGGACCACCCTTGAAATAAGCTCTATCGAATACAAAAAGAATTTTGAAAATCGATCCACATTTGGCGGAGATATCGCGTAGCATACATAATAAAGACGAATTGAGGACCTTCTCCTTTTTGGAAGTCGGTCGATCAAAATGGGGCTTTTGTATTTAAGCCTCCAAATATCATAATCATCTCACTAGGAAATTAGAATGGGATTAGAAAGAAGTGTTGTATTTAAACCTCCAAATATAATACGAAACGTAACAGCAAGCCGTTGTGAGTGGTAGAGCCACGCTGTAGACCGTAACGTCTACAGCACGAATGAGCCGGCTCGACCGGTTTGATACCACTGTCTCACAGAAAACCGACGTAAAGTGGCAGCTTGCTGTCGCGTTTCGTTCGGTGAGTAAGATTTTTGGGGGCCGATTTCCCGCGTTCCTTTCCCAATCCATTTTTCCGTCCCCTTCCATTTCCTCCTTTTAGGTTGGCAACGCACCCATGATTCCTTTTGAGTCTTGGGTGTCTATGGGCGGTGAAGATCACTTACCATCAGGTGACCCATCTGCTCGTTTACCAGTCTCTGCTAATAAATAAAGCCGAGTCATAGCAGTAAATAGCCCAGTCGAAACAAAACTCTAGATCGTAATTTTCACTCTTTCCTTAATAAGAGATGTTGTAACATATCCCAAGGACTTGTAACCTAAATAAAGTTAATACACACGTGCTCAGACTTGTGTAAATCCGTCTTAAGTTTAATTAAGAGCTGCTGGCGCGGTTGTAAAACGTGACACATTGTGGACACAGTGCTTCTATTGCTAAACTCCTTTATGTTGGACAATTTATTTGTTGGATGATATTATTTGCTGTAGACCAGTTGTTTTTAACCTTTAAGTGATGAGGGACCATTTGATAAAATGTTATCTTATCATGGACCGTTCTTTCTACCTGCCCTAATCCCACCTTAATGTGGGGTCGGAGCAACACACTTTTTTAAGCATATTGCAGGAAGGGTTTGGCTAAGTTTTTACGACCGGCTGCCTGCCTAACGTCAACTTCCTCTGAGGGATCCAGTCCCGGGCAAATCACTTTAGAAAATTCGCTTTGCCCGACATGGGAATCGAACCCACGACCTCCTTGTTCACAGCCCATACATGCTGCCACTAGACCAAAGAGGCGGTTATCTTATCATGGACCATCTGTTTAAAAAATCACAACCAGCAGTATTTTTGATGAACGGTTTCCGTAGGATAGATTTGTTAATTTTCCCCGCGAACGAAGTCGATTTCGTATAAATTAAATTCTGAATACAGTGTTAATTCGTTCATTCTAAAGAGATTTAATATTATTAAGTATAGAGAGGATATCAAACAAGTCACCATTAAAAAATGATTTCAATTTATTACAATTTACACCCTAGAATGTTCTGTGAATGTTCAAGAATCACGTAAGACAATTTTATAGAAATAAAACTATTTTTACGGATTCTATCACGATTAGGTTTTAATTATTATTCCCGACGTTTCGAAGGCTTTGGTCTTCGTTGTCACGGGTCAGACTAATAATTAAAACCTAATCGTGATAGAATCCGTAAAAATAGTTTTATTACAATTTTATTGTCTAAACATTTTTACGCTGGCACGACCTTGCGTGCCTATGTTTCAAATGCGTCTAAGTGACTTATGACCACAAGGTTACAACTTTCGTGCTGTTGTCCCGTCTATATACTGTTGAATGTCTTTGGTTCTTTTTTTTATCCGGGCACGGCAAAGTGACCACACTGCCCCTGATGGTAAGCGTAGTGCAGTTCAAAAAAACTGGCGACCACTGATAAACACTGTGGTTATCAGTGGTCGTTAGAATCATAATCGAAGAGGGAAGAAGCAAATCGAGGGGCTTGCGACAAGACAGGCGGATGACTGATGCAGCTACAGATATACCCCCATACCCGTCTCAACCAACCATCAAGTCAGGCCGCAAGCCCCTCGAAAGAACCGGAAGTACACTGGCGGGAACCCGAACCTCACACGGAGTGTAGGTCACTATGGCAGGTTTTAGCACCATGTGTACGGTCGGATACGAATATCCTATCACCAGCAAACTTCATTCTAAACTCTTCATTCAAAGTTCAAGAACGTAAGTAATTAACGATAAGTTTTACGGGTTCCGTACGAAACACGTCTACTATTACGAGTTTAATACTAATAAAAGTTAGGTTTACGGTATACGTTTTACGATTTAGATAGATGATGTTTTTTTATTTGAGTATTATGGAGGGGTTATGGTGGCAAGGTTATATACGGTACGACTTCTGTCCTGAGATCTCGAGTTCGATCGGGATTTTCAGTACCAGTCCGGATTCTGGAATTTGTGTCCGAAATGGCGATAGGCTCGCCCCCTATCACATGTGGTACATAAATGAGCACAGCGACATATGGGTGTTCTAGTCCGCTAGTTCACCTCTGCCTGCCCCTTCGGGAATACAGGCGTGAGTCTATGTATGTACATATGACATCGGTTTCGATAGCCGGTTCGATTCCCATGCCAAATATTTTTATGGTTCAAAATGTACTTAATTATGTTCTTCTGTCCACTCTTCAGCCCTTTGCCGGCGAGCAACTTTCGTTAGGCGTGATGTCACCTGAACTCGTACATCACGCATCGATTGCCGATTGAAGAAATTCACAACTTATAGCAAACAATACGAAGTTGCTAATTATGGCACTAAGTTTTTTTATTGCATGAGCAAACTGGTATGTGATCTCCACCGCACAAAAAGACACATGATATCAAAATACCATATCGTGATCATAAAAAATGGTGCGTTGCCAACTTTAAAGGAGGCGGATTGGGATGGGAAGGAGGAATTAGGCCACCAGAAATCTCTATAAACTCACCGAACTATAAACGCTGTAATCGCTGTAATGACAAAATTAAAAAAAAATTTTACTTTAACGAATATACTAAATTAAATATAAACCTCTTTACTATGCGTGTTATTTGTCATTGAAAATGCCAAATAATATTGATGACACATTGATGCTAGTGTTGTAAAGTATTCAAGGAAAATATATCGATATTCTTACTCATGTTTGAGGGCTATGCTCGGTGTTTCTCTACGTGATCAAATCAGGAATGAACAGATCCGTAGAAGAACGAAAGTCACCGACATAGCCCAGAGGATTAGCAAGTTGAAGTGGCAGTGGACAGGGCACATAGCTCGTGAAATTGATAGGCGATGGGGCAGAAAAGTTCTCGAGTGGAGACCACGTACCGATAAGTGCAGCGGAGGACGTCCACCTACAAGGTAGACCGACGACCTGATAAAGATCGCAAGAAGTCGCTGGATGCAGGCCGCTTCCAACAGCTCGATCTGGAAATCTTTGGGGGAGGCCTATGTTCAGCAGTGGACGTCCTTTGGCTGATGATGATGATGATGATGATTCTTAATAATAGTTGATATTAAAATACAATTACCACGCATTATTCCGTGTGGATGAATTGTTAGTCAGTTGGTAAAGAAAATCGTTTTCGACACAAATCTTGTTAAAGTTCAACAGAAGTTTATAGGAACAAAGTTACCTATTTGTATTGAAATTTCAAATCAGCCACTACTAATTAAAGTTTAGATTCTCCGAACTGAATAGATATCTATGCTTTAATAATAGTTATTGTAGTATGTAGAATATATATAGACTGCCTAGGTGGCGTGGTGGTATTTCGGTACGACTACGGTTCTGAGGTCTCGGGTTCGATCCCCGGGTCGGGCAAAGTGATATTGGATTTTTCCATATCAGCCCGGAGTCTGGAATTTGTGCGCGATATGGCGATAGGCTCGCCCCCTATCACATCTGGGACGGAACTAAGCTCGGCCAAACGTGGGTGTACTAGTTCGCTAGTGCGCCTCTGCCTACCCCTTCGGGGATACAGGCGTGAGCTTATGTGTTGTAGTAAGTTACATACATAAAACACATAAACATAAGCTCACGCCTGTATCCCCGAAGGGGTAGGCAGAGGCGCACTAGCGAACTAGAACACCCACATTTCGCCGAGCTTAGTTCAGTCCCAGATGTAGTAAGTTCTTTCATTATAAATGCTCTTGATTTAATTAACACTATTTTAAAGCGAGGATAGCTTGGCGGGTTGTGACAATTAGGTACTTGGTTAATTTTTTTAAATTAATTTTATATGAAACTGACGTCATCTTAAATATAACACTGAAAGAATTATTGAAATATTCTCAAAAACAACGAAGTTATAATCATTTAAAATCTGGTATATCCTTCAAACTGCGGAAAAGAGAAGTATCAGTAAAATCACGTCAGGGCCATAACGGTACGTGCGTTAGAAACGGATAGCAAGATATCCCCACTACGTCCCAACTCTTGTTCATTGCAGAATTTAAAATATGAATAACTGACTCATTTTGCAACCAATTTCGATGCAGATTTTACAGAAGAGTTTTTTTTTCTTTTATTTGCTAATACATATAAAAATATGTACAAAATCAACCCAATTCTATCAATGCTAACATATCAGATAATGGGACCCATTAAATTACATTTGTGGTGCCTTACATCTGGATTCTCCAGGTGTACATAAATGTACTTTGTCTCCCGCTTTGTTAGGGAGAGAAGTTAAAAACACAGCTCCAAATCCTTCTCATCTTTTTAATCATTACCGATATTTGTTACAAAATGTTTGTATTTTAGTACATCCTTATACATAAATACACTGGAATGATTTATCGATAATATTACATGGTTGATAATTAGCCACATCGCCACGGGGAAATTGATAATATAATTACAGAATACACTGCTGCAGAGTGCACAATCACGACATGCCAGAACATCACACGTCTCCGGGCGTCACGATGTATTATGTTATACAGGTTGTTTCATAAAATTGGTATCAATAATAACTAAACTTAAAGAGGGGATGGCTAGCAAATCACGGTATATTTTTTAAAATTTCGTTAAACTCATAGTTAAGTTAGTTCTGAATAATGGGAACTTAAATTTGTGACGAAACATTTTTTCTGGCTCATTGGATCAGCTTGTAGTACATGTAGTGCAAACCACATAAGAATGATCTTTTATTTTTAGCATACATAAAGTCATTCCCATGCTATTTGCGACTATTTACAGGTCGCATTCCGATTTTAAAATCTCCATGCTTAATAATTGATTTAAAAAATTAAGTATTGTAATTGTAATTGATTTAATAAATTGTTCTCTCTGTATGTGGAATTATTATTGGTATCAACTTTATGAAACACCCGATATATAAACTGGTTGATTGTTATACATATAATAGATAACACATGTGCATAAGCTGGAACCTATATATCCAAAAGGGTAGACAGAGAAATAAATTAACCAGCCGGTGGCCATGGGACACAGGATTATAGTCCCAATCTCCATACCTGCCTCAACCAACCATCAAGTCATTTCACAAGCCCATCGAGAGAACTAGATTTCACCTAGATACTTTCCACTAGAAGGAAAATAGGTATTTATTTTTATGGTCGCTGGTGGACTCAATACTACCGTAATAATCACAAGTTTAAAAACTTGACGGACCGACTTCAAATCCGATCGCGACCAAATTTATATGGGGCCCTTAAAATAAGCTCTAACGAACGCAAAAAGAATTTTGAAAATCGGTCCACATTCGGCGGGGATTACATAAAAAAGGGACGAATTGAGGACCTTCTCCTTTTTGGACGTCGGTCGAAAATATCGATAACAAATAAATGGTTATACTTCGTCAATGGAATCGATAGAAACTGCCACATCGTGTACTGTCATAAATAAAATAACATTTCGAAGTTTCTAATAAAGGTGTTTTCAATTATTTATTGTAATTTTAATTTATCTTATATGATTAAAAAGTAGTCATAATGAACCGAAAATCTCTAGTAAGTAGAAGTGTTATTACATGGGTAGCTAAAGATAAAAATAAATGTGCATGGATTGCGAAAGCTGTGTATGTACAATGTAAGTTGGGATTTCATGTATTTACTACTTTAAAGACTTTTACTGCCTCGGTGGCGTGGTGGTATTTCGGTACGACTACCGTCCTGAGGTCTCGGGTTCGATCCCCGGGTCGGGCAAAGTGATATTGGATTTTTTCATATCAGCACGGAGTCTGGAATTTATGCCCGATATGGCGATAGGCTCGCCCCCTATCACATCTGGGACGGAACTAAGCTCGGCGAAATGTGGGTGGTACTAGTTGGCTAGTGCGCCTCTGCCTACCCCTTCGGGGATACAGGCGCTTATGTTATGTTATGCTATGTACTACTTTAAAGCAGCTTCCATTGG
This sequence comes from Clanis bilineata, assembly GCA_036417725.1. Lineage (NCBI taxonomy): Eukaryota > Metazoa > Arthropoda > Insecta > Lepidoptera > Sphingidae > Clanis > Clanis bilineata. The sequence continues at coordinate 1,402,898 of CM071159.1, forward strand.
CGAGCCCGCAGTATCGTGAAATATGAAATATTTCTATTGAGTGGCAGAACCACGCTGTAGACAGTAACGTCTACAGAATGGCCGGCTCGACTGGTTTCATACCATTGTCTCACAGAAAACCGACGTAAAGTGGTAGCTTGCTGTCGCGTTTCGTACGCTGAATGAGATTTCCGGTGGCCCACTTCCCTCCCTCTCTTTCCCAATCCCTTTTCCCTCACCTTCTATTCTCTCCTTTTAGGATGGCAACGCATCTCTGTGTATTTTTGTGTCTTGTGTGTCTATGGGCGGTGATCACTTACCATCAGGTGACCCATCTGCTCGTTTGCCAATCTCTGCTATAAAAAAACATGTAATGAAACGAGATATCGTGGCCTGGGTTTGGTTTTCAAACGGAGACAAATGTTTATGTTATTCATAGAAAATGTTTCGGGACTGGGTGTTGTAAAATCGAATACAAGTTAAACCTAATAACAAATAACACCCAACAATCACATACATAGTCCTGACCCCACACTAAGATAGGAGTCTTGCGTACTGAGTATCGAGAACTACGAGAGACTTTCGGTCTCACAACACCCAGACCCGGAATAAATCGACCTATCCAAAGAATAAAGTTACATATGAAAATGAATCGAAATTGCTTTCTTATTAGTATATATGTATAATTTTACTTGTTATTATGTCATAACTTAATAAAAAAATACGAATTAAATATATAGGTCCATATAAGCTCAGAAAAATAAGAAAGCAATTTTAATTCAATATCATAGGTAACTTTATTCTTTGGATAGGTCGAAATATCTGTGAGCCACAAATATTTGTCTCGATGCGAAAATCAAACCCGCCACCTCTCTGGCTACTCACCCGCTGAGCTGCAGAGACTGTCAAAATGTGGGATCAGTATTATGCGTATGACCACTGACTATGAGGTATATTAAATTTATTTATATAAGGTCCTGTCACTAGATGATATAATGCTAGAGGCCACAATCATAAATCCTCTATTACAAATATTAAATTGCAGGTATTTTAGTGTACATAGGTTCGGCATCGATCTTGAATTGCGTCTGGTCTCCAGACTACGCAACCCTGGACTTCGACAAGCTGGTCCGCATCATGTACTTATACGACTCACAAGCCTGTGGCTACAAGCTTCAGGTCGCAAAGACTGTCGGCAACCTTAAGTTCAGCAATGACACGAGAGGTTTGAACGTGCGTCCTATAAAATGGAAGGCAGCTTTGGTCACCGTGTCTACTAGACTGTCTGCTAAGACCAGGATGTTAGTAGATCCTGTATTGTAATAAAACTATTTTGACGGGTCAGACTCGTGACAACGAAGACTGCAAAGCCTTCGAAACGTCGGAAATAATAATTAAAACCTAATCGTGATAGAATCCGTAAAAATAGTTTTATTTCAATGTATAATATTAGCGTAAACTTAAGAAATCAGATCCTGTATTTATACCTATTTAAAACAAATTAGAAAGTTCTCAGGTTCATCTATTTTAATGTATGTTTAACGATGTCCCCGATAAAGATAGATCTTTGGTGATGGAATACGGACTAAACTCCATAATAAATAACAGCACAGACGGTATAGTCGGATTCTTGGGTTGGATTTTATATGAAATAGCTTTTCTTAACACAAAAATAGTGCAAAATAAATACAAACTGCAAAACTTAGAATTGCATTTTAATATGATCGGCATTAGCAGATACCGACTCCAAAGAGTCTCTTAAGTGTTCAATTTCCAAGTTGATTTATAACTTGTAGTTCTTATTTTATGTTCTGAACCATTATAACAAAACTTATTTTGTCAACAGCTACATCGAACTGAGCTTGTCCTTTCACATCATATGGATGCTGATAACCTTCGCTTTCCATTTCTTCACCAAAAATTCCAGTAATTTCCGCTTCACCAAAATAAGTCTGGCAGTTTTTTTCTACACGTGTATCTTCATCATTATCTTTGACCTTTCTATGGCCATCGTCTACGTCTCCCACATCAAACAGAGTCTCACCAAAGGCATGGTATTGAGATACAGTGGCTGGAGTGTTGAGCTTAAACTCCGGACTTACGATGACTTTGCTGGCTGGCTCCCTATCGGCGCCTCCATATGCTGGATGCGGGGCATTTTCATTCTAGGATTGAACGTTTACATCTGTAAGATCATCTACTATATCAGAAAGAAGATAAAGAAGAGGGAAGTTGGCACGAGGCTCAAGTTTGATAACAATCAGCCGATACCAGAGCCAAGAAATATTGGACCCGATGATGAAAAAGTTCTTTACTATAGAAGTGGGGAAAGCACGCCTTATATTAAAAAAGAAGTTGTTCATAGTCATAGGCTATATTATTGTTAGTATAGAGACTGGCGTGTTCGTTTGTGATACTCCCATGGTCGGCGGGTGCCAAGGGACGGTTGAAATTTGGTAATAATTGACCCTCATCTGACCATTGCATATAGGATTACTGGTCGAAAAAGATCACAAAGATATGACCCTCCTTCCGGTTCTAGCTATCATATTATGTTCCACGTAGCCCGCGTACGATAGAAGTTTTACGAAAGAACTTGCCATCGTGTAGTTAGAATAGATATTTTGTTACTTGATATGTAAACCAAATAGAGTAATAATCTAAATCTTCGTCTGTATTATTTATATCCTTGCCATTAGGGGCACGATGAAAAATATCTCCGCGACGACACATTTTTAATTTCCGCTTTAAAACAGCCCAAAATAAATTCTGTCACGTGTAACTTTCTTAAAGGTTTTCAATTTATTTATAGGGCTTATTTACTCTTTCAATTTCATGAAACGCGGCTTTATTCCCTAAAGAACAAGCGTATAAAATATAATTTATCGGGACATCTATTACTAATGCCCTTTGAGAAATTCAATTTTACTCAATTTACGGAGGACGCCATTAAATTTTTCATTAACACCTCGTTCCGAAGACTATGGTCATTAATTTGGAACTTGGACCGTAATCAGAACGGCGGGTCAACCCCGTAACGTCAAATTGGTTCACGGCCCACTCGATTCCCGATCTTTGGCAATTTACTACCGAAATTCTCCTACTCAATTTATACGACGTGATTTATTTCGGATAAAATGAGTTCATTAGGGCTTTGGAGTGTTTTCGCTATCCTGCTTCAAAGTAAGTACAACATGTGTCTTTCATGTAATTTTGATACATTTAACAAACAAATTGCTGTTTATATATGCTGTTTATATGTATATGGTTTTATAATTGCTTTTGCGTTTGTCGTTGCTATAAGTATTCGGAATAATGTTGCTATAAGTTTTTAGTTGCAAGTTGCAATACATGTTGTTGAAAAGCATGCTTTACTAAGAAAGATGTGTCGCTGTAGAATAGGTCTCATTTTGTGATTAATAGTCCATGTTTATTATTTAACCAAGACCAGGCCTGTATCGTTATAAGTATTTTTTGTAAGTAGAGGTGCAACTAGGACACCCAGATCTTACTTTATCTCATATCGTCCTATGAATCAATTGGTAGTATATCAGCATCCTAGGCTTACTAATCTTGAGGAACTCTTGGGTTATTTAAAAGTTCAAACCCAAGAGCAGTCATCTGACCCGGGACATAAAAACCATATCCGTAACTTAACTATCGTTAGCTTCTTTGGGGCCTCTACCTCTATCTCTAGACATGTTTCAAATCAAATCAAATCAAAATATTTATTGAATCCATGAAATGTTGCTACATTATTTAGATTCCTTTTAGATTTCCTTCATGTGATGAGAAACTATCAACAATCATCATTGTTGAAGCAATCTTCTGCATCGTCATCAGCTGGCTAACACTCGACTGCAAACTGTCACCAACGCCCAATGAACTGCACGAAGTGACTCTTATAAAGCTGCTGTATCTTTACGACCCTTCTGCGTGTGGTAGACTGCACTTCTACAACTACACTTTCAAGATTGATAATAAAATGTACACCAATGTTATTTGGCCTGTGAAGAATGAAGTCGCTTCTAACTTCAGAAGGTAAGCTTGCGTCTCCCTTAACCAAAAACAAGTATGAGTTACTCGGTTTGTGGTTTTTATTTTTGGCACAAGCTATTTCAGGCAAATGTGGATTTTCAAAACTTTGCATTCGAGTCTGCAGAAATCTTTCCATACGTAACGCAGCAACAGAAAGCTGTCTCTTCATGTCGGTTTTCTTTGGGGACAGTGGTATTAACATGCCCAAGCCAACCCATTCATGCTGTACGCAAAATTGTCGACAACGTGTCTGTGTACCACAGTCACAAACTGGACTAAAGTTAATACAGTAGTAGTATATCTATATAGATTGACTCTAAAACGACCATCAATACGATGATTTATCAAGCATCTTTAAGTTATGAATAAAAAAAAATTCATGCATCCATTCATGACCTTTCTACTCTTTGGTTCCAGCAAAATCCGCATATGGCTCGCCTTCCACCTACTATGGACGATATTGGGAGTAATGAATATGAGCCAAGGTTCTCGTCCATGTGGATTCTACGCTATCCTGGTTCCTTTCACGTTGACAGGCTTGGCACTGTTGACAGTCGATGTAGTATACGCTGTTTTGTTTCTTATGGATGCCAAATATACTAGCAGTGAAGGTAGGTTCTACTAATTATGATGAAGTAAATAGTTGAAGACGCTCATTCATATTTATTTATTAACCAAACTGCTAACTTTCCTACGATCAGATACAATTCCAAAATGTACAGTCGATATTGCATTTTTGAAGTAGAGCCAATCTGTTAATAGTTACAACTATAGCATGAATAAGGCTCGACTAGTTTGATACTAATATCTTAAAGGAAATTGATGTGTAGTGTCAGATACCTTTTGCGTGTCATTTGTCTTTGAGTAAGATTTCTGTTGCTCCAGGTGCTGTTGTTCCAATCTCTATTCACTTCCTTAAAGTTGCTAACGCACTAATGATTTTACTGATATCATGGTTATGAACGTAAGAGACCACTTACCAACAGGTGACTGATATACCTCATCGTTTGTCCATGTTTGCATTAAAAATATTCCACATTATATTCAACTTATTAATTTTAATTCCTATCCAAACAAACTTTTGATTCTTTAACTTTATCAAAGCCAAATTTACATCAGATTTTAACTAAGACTTCTCTGTCAATGTAACTTTTCAATTTTACTCCAACTCGTCTTATTGCAATATTATTTTATTCAGCCATTCTAAGATTAAAACCACTCTGTTCGAGACTCTCGTTAAGCGTCTTTACATTGAAGCTGTAGTAACCAGAGTTTCTTCAATACCTAATTGGATACACTCTTAAGACATTTCATTCCGTTCTGGATTTTGTAGCGTTTGTATATTTTTATAGTTTACTCTACGTTTGTTATTAGTCGCCTCCTTGGTCTAGTGGCAGCAGCAGCAGCAGTATGGGATGTGGACCATGAGTTCCTGGGCCTGGGTTCAATGCCCAGGTCGGGCAAAGCAAATTTCCTAATTTAATTTGCACGGGACTGGACCCCTCATAGGGGTTGACGTCAGGCAGGCGGCCGGCCGTAAAAACTAAGCCATATTCTCTCTGCAACATGCTTGAAAAAGTATGTTGCGCCGTCCCTACATTAAGGTGGGATAAGGGCAGATAGGAAGACTACGTTTGTTATTTTGAGATAATACTGTACTGATATGAAAGCCGTACAGCCTATGGGCTGTGTATAGGTATATTTTGATATAGTAGAGTGCACTCAGTGTACCGCCATATTTGACACAAATTCCCAACTAATACTGAATAGAAACAATTCATCATTTCGACCTAGGTAGAGTGATAATACACTTCTTGATAGTCAGTGGCGTAGCTATAGTGTTGGGGTCCCGTGGCAAATTCAATGGATGGGGGTGTTTTCAGCAAGTGGCTCCCTATAGTCACGACTTTTTCGGTCTCAGGCCTCCTTTCGTTCGCCGCTGGGCCCCCCTATGGTCGGGGCCCGTGGCATTTTGCCACCCTGTAGTTAAGCCACTGCTGATAGTATTATATTATAACCACTGCAGAATTGCCAGCATATAACAGTAAAAATAATACACTGTACATACAAAGCACGCTGACAATAGAATGCACTAGAATTATTTACCAGCTTGGAAGCTGTTAAAGAATTTTAAACTAACCGCTCATTGGATGCTCTCGGAGCACAGATTGCTTTCCAACTTGCATAGGTAATAGGTATGCATTCTATTTCATGCGAGTCAGAAAATCTGCTTCATATTGCGAACTTCATTCACAATACGGGATATAATGGAAAGTTTATACTGGAGAATACTTGGATTTATTATTTTGGTTTTCAGGGGTTAAGCATGTGAAAAACAACACAAATCAATATATACCATAATCATCTAAATACTAGGACATGACAGTGATAAAAAATCACTTCTAGGTACATACAGAGTACGCCAGTTTGAACCAAATGTTGTACTTTGATTACGTGATGTTGCATATTTTGCTAGATACGATATGCAATAAAACTTTCAGAAAGTAAAAAAAAAACACACGTTACACTAAATCATCGATAATGAATATCATAAGATATAATGAATGTTCGATATTCATAGTGTACATCGCTTACTATTATCTAATAGTAATTGATGTACACTATGAATGTGTGAATACACTGTGCAAGCAAGTGTACCATCTGGTACACTTTCTTGCACAATACATATAGGCTGAGAACTATAGAGCAAACCTCGACTAAGTCTAAGTCAAAGAAACGAACTCAGTTAGGATTTCGAATGTTTAAATCGAACTTTGACTTTATCCGAGTAATATTTACAAGAAAATCTTTGCTTAGTCTGTTTTTCTTGTAAAAAATAGATCTCATCCTAAGTTCCTTCTCCAGCGTCCATCCTGCGGTACGTCAACACCGACAAGCACTACATCCACTCGATCACCAGAATCGCTCCCCTGCCAGTTCACGTCGATGACGAAGACACTTCCTGGATAGCAGTGCTGGTGGCCTACATCAGCTTGAGAGGCATCGTCCAGTGGCTCATCAACTTCTGGATCGTCAAGGACAATTATTATGAAAGATTGGCTTTTTACCGTTGGTTTTTTTTTATATAAGGAGATATAGCTCAATTGAAAGTGGTACGGTGCCGAGACGAGTGTCGGAGGTTCGAGACCAAACCCAAAAAGAGCATGCACCTCTAACTTTTCTATGTTACGTGCGTATTCATTATGAATTATGGCTTGCTATAAGGTTGATAGAAAATATCGTGAGAGAACCCACGTATCTGAGAATTTCTTAACAAGGATTTCGAAGGTATGTGAAGTCTACCAATCCGCATTATGTCAGCGTGGTAGACTAAGGCCTGACCCTTCTCATTAGTATAGGAGTCGCGTACCCAGCGGTGGGACAGTAATATTACAGGGCTTATATTATTAATTTATATTATTTTCCTATTGGCCTACGAAGGCAGACCTGCAGACGGCATACCTGATTGTACCGCTAAGTGGTTACCACTGCCCATTAGCATCGGCAATACGAGGGACACAGCCAAACTGTTGCCCACCGTGAAAATAATTTTTAAAGCTCGTTTGATGAAGGATATGACATAAACAGATTACACGATAATAAGAATAAAATTACATTAAACAAGTATGCTGGTATAAAAAAATAATAATTTCCAGGTCGTCTCCAAACACAAAATCCAAAAAGCAAGCTCACATCAAGAAGTTCCCACTTCGCTCGTTTATCTGTGTGAATTATAAACTTATAGATTTGTTTCAATAAAATTTTATAAACTCTGAAAATGCGAACGTTGTTTAGTATTATAATAGTCGCTTGAAATAACATAAGCTCACGCCTGTATCCCCGGAGGGGTAGGCAGAGGCACACTAGCAAACTAGAACACCTACATTTCGCCGAGCTTAGTTCCGTCCCAAATGTGATAGGGGGCGAGCATATCGCCATATCGGGCACAAATTCCAGACTCCGGGCTGATATGGAAAAATCCAATATCACTTTGCCCGACCCGGGGATTGAACCCGAGACCTCAGGACGCTAGTCGTACCGAAATACCACCACGCCACCGAGGCAGTCGTCGCTTGAAATACTACTTTGATATCTAAAGATCTTTTAGCTCTATAGGTTCCATTAAAAATGTTACCAATGCCTAGTAAAAAACTAAATCATCGCCAATGTATTGTAATCAACCTTATAATACCATTTCTTTTAGTCATGTATGTATTTGTTTTTAAATGCGAGTGTAATCATTATTAAAATGGTCATTAAAGTGCCCAATTATCATATAGTAATTTTTTCCATCCATTTGTCCTCTATGGCCATAAGAAAAGTAACGCAGTCATGGTAACATAATGGAATTCGTGTTAAAAAGTGGACTTTATGTCGTTCTCTTGAGATATATATTTCATTGGCGATGGAGGTGCTTTACACACTTGTTTGTACAGTGTAAAAGCACTTGACTCTAATGACTCTATTTCTAACTAAAACATTTACGCAAGGACATTTACTCTTTTCGTACCAAAGCGACACTATTCGCAAATTGTAACACAAAACCTCCACCTGGCTGAATAGCAGGGAGCAATTAAACCGTGCCTTCATAATAAACTCGGCAATAGTAACATTCAGTCGTTCGCTAATGAAGCTTGATTTATTCTACAGAAGCAACGCTTTTACCGTGATGAACTGTACACTAACACCTCTTGAAGTGGGGGCTTGTAGTTTTATTATAATTAATATCATAATTATACAGTAATTAATAATAATAGCTCTGCAATATTACAGTATCACTACTGGAATTTACCTCTTCTGCTAATGAGAGGGCCTAGGCCTTAGTCCACGACGCTGGCTGTAAATGAGTTGGTACACTTCTCAATACATATTGAGGAGAATTTTCACATTTAGAAAAGTCAGAGGTACATGCTCGTGGAACTGATTTCGAACCTGCAATAGGTATTCGTCTCGACAATACTTTTCCTGAGCTATCACTATATTAAATTATACAGGGATGCTTCAACGAGGTTGGATTTCGGCTATTATTTGAGCTAAATAATCGAACAGTCTAATTTTAACTACAATGAACTAGTCATGGGTATGAAACGAGACTTTCGTTGTCGCAACATCCAGACACGAAACAAATATTCATGGAATTTTTATAGCAGAGCAAACGAACAGGTGGGTCACCTGATAGTAAGGAACTTAAACATAGCCTCTCATATCACAGCTAGCTACTGCCTGCTCGCTGCAAGTAATTATTATAATTATTGTTTACGTTATAAAATAGGTGAGAAATTGGAATATTCTACTTTTACTTTGCCCGGTGGTTCTACGGACTAATGTCAGGGACAGTTTTCTTTTTTTTTAATTTCCACTTCGCCCTGTCTTGACCATCCTCCACATTAAGACTATCGGCTTTTATCATAAAATTAAAACATAGTATCACTAACTATACTATGACTGCCTCGGTGGCGTGGTTACATTTCGGTACGACTACTGTCATGAGGTCTCGGGTTCAATCCCCGGGTCGGGCAAAATGATATTGGGTTTTTCCACATCAGACCGGAGTCTGAAATTTGTGTCCGATATGGCGATAGGCTCGCCCCCTATCACATCTGGACGGAACTAAACTCGGCGAAATGTCGGTGTACTAGTTGAATAGTGCGCCTCTGCCTACTCCTTCAGATATACAAGCGTGAGCTTATGTTATGTGCGTGTTAAAACATTCTACACCTATACCTTACAAAAACATTAATAAATTAGTTAAATACAGTTGTATTTCAATCGATATATTCTTTGGTTACAATTGTCTAATCACAAGTCACTCAAGGTCTGAACAAAAGTAGTGGTGCTCTTTCCCTGTACTGCAGTTTCGCGGTGTACCTCATGTTCTGGATATCGTTCTCCGTTGCAAAGTCCACCTTCTGAAGTTGCCCATTAGGTAACAGGACGAAATATGTCCCAACACTCTTGGCGATCTCTATCGGCCCTTCCAGCTTCTCAGCCTGAGGATTATCTGTCGTCGGAGCGTCCGTAGTGGGGACTCCATAAGTGTTATCAGGAACTCCATAGCTGGTTGCAGGTGGGGTCTGCTTCTGAGGCAACTCGAACGCTGGACCATCAGGCTTCCAACCAGAAGGGGGATACGGCGCACTCTGAGCCTCTTGCGGTGGTCCATAAGATTGATCCGGGACTTCGTTTGGCAGAGTGAAGGGTGCGCCTGCTGGCTTCCATCCGCTGGGCGGGTAAGGTCCTGACTCCGTGGTCGGTTCCGTGGGAGAATCCGTGGTGGTCGGCGCCAACTCCTGCCGCTGGGATCTGAACCTCGCCGGCCTGAAGCGAGGCAGCTCAGCGCTGGCCACTGCGACCACGACACAGATGACTAGGAATTTCATGTTTGATGATTGTTCACTGAATGATGCTTGTTGGATGCAACCCGTTCAATTTATAGGATGATAGTTGGTTTATTACTCTTTGTTTTATCATAAATGGTAGCGAGGTGGTTAAATGCTGGTCACGTAGTCTGTGACCGCCATTGACCGCGCGTCAGAGAGCCTTCGTGGCGCGTCCAATGCCGTCTGATGATTAGGGTACGTGCTCCTAATTAATTAATTACGTAAGGCCCCGTGTTTTAGGCGCTATTCAAAAGTAAATTAAGTTTCTGGGAATAATTAATTTAACAATCTGTCAACAGCATTGATTAAGCAAGTTTACGAAGTATTTAATAGCGTTTCTATTTTGAATAATAGATTATGCCTAATTTTGTATTGCAGGCTATTTAACGGGAATTATTTATATATTCAGCCATTTAGACAAATATGTTCAACCGAGTCCTAAAGAAGGTTTGTTCAATCTTTGGTTAAGATCCTATATATAACAGGAGATTCCCGGTTAATGCAGTTGGTAAACCCAGAACAAAGTGAAAAATTAGATACTTACATAGATTACTAGGGAAAATAAATCATGTGGGTAATATTACCTCAAACAAATTAGACATAACTGATAAGATATATCTATATATCTGGGGGAGGACTATGTCCAGCAGTGGACGTCCTGTGGCTGATGATGATGATGATAAGATATTTGTTTACATTTCTGGATAACGGTTGTGAATACACTTTAGGTGTTATCACGATCAGTCGACGCCATTACGTGTCGATTGAATGATCCGAAACCCCTGCTCCAGTTTCAACGTCCATCTTTTTTTATACGTCCGTGGGTGTTATATTAAGTATTTATGCGACAAAACGGTGAAACCTCAGAAGCTATTGTAAGGTTGAAACAAACTGTAATTTATTTCAACGTTGAGTTCAGGCGTCAATCTCTCGGCGTAAACGCCCTCGACAATCTTTGTGAGTGGATCGAGCAATAAAATGACAATCCTCAAGTCTAGACAACGCCCAGATCCAGTATTTTATTAATCGTCAACCTTGTCCACTGTAAACCACGTCAGTATATACCTCTATAATAACATAACATAAGCTCACGCTTGTATTCCCGAAGGGGTAGGCAGAGGCGCACTAGCGAATTAGAACACCTACATTTCGCCGAGCTTAGTTCCGTCCCAGATGTGATAGGGGGCGAGCCTATCGCCATATCGGGCACAAATTCCAGACTCCGGGCTGATATGGAAAAATCCAATATCACTTTGCCCGACCCGGTGATCGAACCCGAGACCTTAGAACCGTAGTCGTACCGAAATACCACTACGCCACCGAGGCAGTCTATAATAGTTTTCTTGATATTTGAAAACAAATTATATTGACAGTAACAAATTAAATAAATAAATACAGCTTATAGTTACATATGGGCCTTACTTATAAACACATTTTCGCTTATCTTTTCGTTAAGAATAGCCTGCCACATTTTTCCTTGCGTTATATTGTTTAAAAATGAAAGGGACAACCTATGGCTAAAGATAAGCTGCGCTTAAAAAATTATAAGTAAGGGGCTATATAGTCCTAAGTCTTGACCTCACACTAAGTATAACCTGTATTGTGGGTATCAGAAACTAGAAAGACTTTCGGTCTCACAACACCGAAATAAATATCCATGGATCAATAAAGTATACTAACTGATGATTGTTATCCTCCTACGGCCTGTTTCAATAAACGATCTCAGTTTAGAGCGCAGATAGATCGCGATGATGAACCAATCAAATCAACTCATTTGACGGAGTCATATTCAAACTGTGTTCTTATTGGCTAATTTTTGTTATCTATCTGCACATTCGAACTGAGATTGTTTATTGGAACCGGGCGCTAGCAGTCATTTTAAGATATTCGGGTATAATGTCTATACTAACATTAAGCTGAAAAGCTTGTTTATTTAAAAGCCTTAATCTCTTAAACTACTATGCCGATTTTGAAAACAATTATTATTACCAAGCTAAGCGACATGGGTTACTATTATCTCGAGAAAATATTTTATCACGAGAGCAGAGCCGCGGGCAATAGTTACCAATATGTAGTAATCAATAATAATCCACTGACTTTAAAAGCCAAATCTTATTTTTTTTTTTTGTATCACGAAAAAGCAACTACATGAACTTGCTAAGGTCGAAACTTTTTCTAATATCGCATTACGGACCCCTCGTGTGAAAGGTCGTGCGTTCGATTCCGAGCTCATTATCCCCACGGCTAATCTCCAAGTGAAATTCCGATGGAGGGTTAAATTAAAAAAGTTCTTTGCTAAGCACCGACTTTACATAAATTACTTTATTTAAGAGAACTTTACACTTACCAGTCTGTAGGACTTTATCTGTGGACAAGAAAAACATGAATTAATTAATGTTACAAAATATTTTGAACAATATTAATAAATACACCCAACAGGCACACACCCAGTCCTGACCCCACAGTAGGTATAACCTATATCGTGGGTGTCAGGGACTATGAGAGAATTTCGATCTCACAACCTCCAGACTTGAAACAAATATCTGTGGGCCACACAAACATTTGACTCATTGCGGGATTCGAACCCGCGGCCTCTCGCTTCACATCCGGCTACTCGGCCGCTGCGCCACGGCTGTCAATAATTATTTAAACGCAATCGAATTGTAAGAAAACTCATCCTAAACAAAAAGGGAAAATATCCATACGGTCAAAGACATTCAACAGTATATAGACGGGACAACAGCACAAAACTTGTGATCCAAAAGTTATGACCTAGTGGTCATAAGTCGCTCAGTTTATTTGAAATATACGCGCGCCAGGTCAGCCAGCGTATTGAGAGAATAAACTTGTCTTACGTGATTCGTAACCATTCACAGAACATTCTAGGGTGTAAATTGTAATAATCGCCCTCGCATTGTAAAAGTAGTTGATGGCGGTACTGAAGTTTGTGATCATTTTCGTTTTGTATGGAAACTTGCTTGATATCCCCTCTACAGTTAGTAATATTAAATCTCTTTGCATTTGAATGGTAGAGCCACGCTGTAGACAATTACGTCTACAGCACAAACGGGCCCGCTCGACCGGTTTGATACCACGGTCTCACAGAAAACCGACGTAAAGTGGCAGCTTGCTGTCGCGTTTCGATCGGTGAGTGAGATTTCCGGTGGCCCCATTCCCCACCTCTCTTTCCCATTCCCCTTTCCCTCCCCTTCAATTCCCTCCTTTTAGGTTGGCATTATTCTTTTTGTGTCTTGGGTGTCTATGGGCGTTGGAGATCACTTACCATCAGGTGACCCATCTGTTCGTTTGCCAGTCTTTGCTATAAAAAAAATACTGTATTATAAAAATATCCTCCGAAGTTAGTAAACATCCTCATGAAAGGACCACCCTCAATTTATAAGATAAGTATCGTCTTTGATCACATCTGTATGAAGACGCGAATTTAATTAAATTGATTGGTGACCTGAAAACCCTCGCCTCGTCTTCATCCAGTAATAAACGTGAGCCTGTCTTGATTTTGCACTAATTTTTAGGAAAATACAGATGTATTTTTACTTTATTGTACCAGAGATTTTTTTTTGTTTTTGCCTAGCGTCATCCCGGCGCAACCTGTGGAAAGGAATAGGGGATAGGAATTGATCATAGCAATAGCAATAGCATGCTGTTTGTCAGTGGGACATGTTCTGCTGACAAACCTTCTTTTTATAGCAGAGATTGGCAAACGAGCACATGGGTCACCTGATGGTAAGCGATCTCCACCGCCCATAAACACCCAAGACAAAAATAATCAAGGGTGCGTTGCCAACCTAAAAGGACGGAATGGAGGGGGAGGGGAAAGGGATTGGGAAAGGGAGGGGGGAAATGGACCACCGGAAATCTCACTCACCGAACGAAACGCGACAGCAAGCTGCCACTTTACGTCGGTTTTCTGTGTAACAGTGGTATCTTACCGGCCGGACTACGCCTTAGTCTACCACGCTGGCCTAATGCGGGTTGGTAGACTTCACAAACCTTCGAAATTCCTCTGAAGACTTTCCCGGGTATGCAGGTTTCTTCACGATGTTTTCCTTCACCGTTATAGCAAGCGATATTTCACAATGAAAACACATTTAACATGGAAAAATCAGAGGTGCATGCTCCATTTTGAGGTTGGTCTCGAACCTCCGACACTTGTCTCGGCAGTCCGTACCATTCCCAACTGAGCTATCGCTGCTTACTACAGTATCTACTATATAAAATAATGATAATAATATAAATTTTCTTTGCGATTATATGAAATTTTATTAAGGTTTAACTTATTTTTGTTATTTTTTCTTGTAATACAAAATCTTATATCTCTCTTAGAAATACTTAAATTATTATCTAATACTAAAATAAATTTAGCCTAAGGATTTTTTTCTTCAGCTCGGTGCTCCTCTAGTGATATTGTACGCCATATCTTTGCTTGATGTTTGTACGGCGAACCATATTCTTTAAAAATATTCTCCCAAAAACATAATTCATTAATCTCAGGGCAATTTCTGGATATAAGTTTTTTGTCAATATCTAGATAGTCTTGTTTATCCACAGTGTAAGGCATCCATCTAACACCGAAACTGTTGTCAGGTGTTGGGTTTCTGAAACAATAATGATGTTAACCTTGAGTTTCTATATGATAAAATAAACATTAATTGAAAGAACATTAATTTTCTCATCTTCGTAAACACCATCGGTTTTGACTAGTTTTACTAAAATATTTAAAAACTGCGTCTTGAATTAAAAAATGGCAATTAATTAAATGAGAAAAATACATCCATAAACAGTCGCCTTTTTCCCATAGGGGTATATTAAAATAATAAAACTTTAACATTAAATAAGCAGCGATAGTTCAGTTGGGAATGACACGGACTACCGAGACAAGTGTCGGAGGTTCGGGACCAACCCAAAAAAAATGGAGCATACACCTCTGACTAGAACATAGAAAATATTAAGTGTATTTTCATTGTGAAATATCGCATGCTATAACGATGAAGGAAAACATCGTGAGGAAACCTGCATACCCGAGAATTTCTTCACAGGAATTTCGAAGGTATGTGAAGTCTACCAACCCGCATTAGGCCAGCGTGGTAGAATAAGGCTTAACCCCTCTCATTAGTAGAGGAGGCCCTTGCCCAGCAGTAGGACAGTAATATTACAGGGCTATTATTATTATTATTTTTAAATAATACTGACTGCCTCGGTGGCGTGGCTGTATTTCGGTACGACTACCGTCCTGAGGTCTCGGGTTTGATCCCCGGGTAGGGCAAAGTGATATTGGATTTTTCTATATCAGCCCGGAGTCTAGAATTTGTGACCGATATGGCGATAGGCTCGCCCCCTATCACAACTGGGACGGAGCTCTAAGCTCGGCGAAATGTGGGCGTTCTGGATCGCTAGTGCGCTTTTTCCTACCCCTTCGGACATACAGGTGTGAGCTTATGCATGTAAATAATAATTCTTTTCATACTCATGGTAAGTTAGAATCTAAACGGCACCTACAATTACATCTACAATACTGCTAGTTAGGTGTATTGTCCTGTGAAAGATTTTACAATTTAAATTATTACGTTCTAGAATCTAAACAAAGAATACGTTAAACACTCACCCGTATTTCGCAAAATTAGTGAAGAGTTTCGTGACATTTCCAATCATTTCATATGCTTCTGAATTTTTATCAACTTTATCCATAACTTTTGCATTGAATATATAACCTAACTCATCGGCGTGAGACACCACTTTTTTATTCATGGTCCAGCTAAACAATCCATGCCGTGATGACATTATATTCTGTCTCGTAGGAACACACTGTAGTTGGTACAATGAAAACTCAAGATTTTAGAGTACTGATGTGATATAATTGCTACTTTTATGATGATTACAATAATTGAAATATGTACGATGTGAGCGGTAAGAATGACACCGAGCAAGTGGCGGTATGACATGAACTTTTGATGAGTATTTTTTAAACGCCTCAACGATCGATGACATAATCTTTCTCTTGCAAGTAATTGCGATTACATTTTCGTCAGGAACTCCCGAACATCTTCCCGGCCCTTGAAAGTCTCCGACTTTCAAGCTTGTAGCTCTTCGGCATTTGGTAATGGACAAAGCCGCACTAAAGGCCGCCGTATACATCCACGGGTGGTGTTGATGTCCGCAACTCTTGCAATTCCATCTGGTCCATGAATGAGTTGAGCTACTCGTCCAAGACGCCATGATAATGGTGGTACATTGTCTTCTTGTACTAGCACCAAGTCGCCGACATTTAGACTCGAATGATTTGCTTTCCACTTGGTACGTTGCTGTAATTCTCCGATGTATTCTGTTTGCCATCTTCTCCAAAAATGTTGTCGTATACGCTCCATACGTTGATAGCGGGAAAGTTGACTTTCATTGTTAACATCCAAAACGGGTGAAGGCAGAGAGGTAAGACGTCTTCCTATAAGAAAGTGCCCTGGGGACAAGGAGAGGAAGTCATTAGGAGAGGTAGATAGTGGACACAACGGCCGACTATTCATAATAGCCTCTACTTGAGTGAAAAGCGTAGAAAGCTCTTCATATGTCAGATGTGTATTACCCAATACGCGTTTTATATGAAATTTGGCGGATTTGACGCCAGCTTCCCAGATGCCTCCAAAATGAGGAGCGTAAGGAGGCATGAATACAAACTTAAATCCTTCATGAGTTGCATAATCAAATAGAGCGTTAGAATTAGATTTAATGAATTTTCCGATTTCTTTGGCAGCGGCAACAAAGTTTCGGCCGTTGTCACAAAAAATCTCGATTGGTCTACCTCGACGAGATATGAACCTATTAAGTGTCAATATAAATGCATCCTTCGATAGCTCACTGACAGCCTCGAGGTGTACACATTTAAATCTTAAACAAATGAACAGACATAAATAGCATTTTAATAATTTTGCACCGCGACCTTTTCGATTTAAAATAAAAAATGGACCTGCGAAATCGATACCCACTGACACAAAGGGGAAGTCAGTGGTTATACGTTGTGATGGTAAATTGCCCATTTTTGGTGTTAGTGTTTTGCCTTCAAATCGTCTACACACAACACATTTGCGAACTGTGTTTCTTGCTAGATTTCTACCATTAATAGGCCATATAGTTTCTCGTATTATAGACAGTAATAATTGGGGACCCGCATGTAAACTGCGCTTATGTTCGCGTTCAAAAATTAATTTAGTTAAATGATGTGAAGAATCTAAAAGAATTGGATGTTTTTTGTCATACGTGTAATTTGAAATATTTATGCGGCCACCAACCCTCATTAATTTGTTGTCATCTATAAACGGAGATAACATTATTAATTTGGACTTAGGACTCAAAGGCTTGTGGTTTATAAGCTTATCATAATCTTGAGAGAAGCTTTGAGTCTGTGCTAATAAACAAAGTGAATTGAACGAATCATTCAACTCTTCCAGTGACAAAATACTAGAACGTTTATTATTAGGATTTCTTAAATTAAAAATAAATCTTTTAACAAATGCCAATGTTCTTTGTAGCTTAGTTAAACTTGAATAGTTCTGGATGATAATACATTCAGACAAGGAAGTTATTGCAATTGTTGATTTTATTTCAGGCAACACTTCTATATTATTGTAGTTATTGGTAGGCCACTCACATTCATCTCTGTATAAGAAGTCGGGCCCAGTCCACCATAAATCTGAAGCTATTAATTTACTAGCATATTCACCTCTAGATATAAGATCGGCTGGATTTGCATGACTGGGCACATAGCGCCAATTTGAAGCCAGTGTTAACTCATTGATTTCGCTTACTCTATTAGCAACAAAAATTTTTAATCGCGCAGGATGAGAATTAAGCCACGCGAGCACTATTTTTGAGTCACACCAGTGCGTGATTCGATTAGGTTTGTATCTCAGTGATTCTATTACTGAGTTGCAAAGCCTTGCGCCAATAAGTGCAGCACATAATTCAAGGCGTGGCATTGTCACGGGTTTAAGGGGTGAAACCTTTGATTTAGAGCACAATAAGTTAACGAAAACCTGATTGTTTGAATTTATTGATCTTACATAAATACAGGCACCGTAAGCCTTTTGAGAGGCGTCGCAAAATGAATGTATTTCTACCACCGTAGGAGAGTCGCAGATAACTCGCCTTGGAACTTGTAATTGTTTAAGAGTCTGAAAATTTTGACAGAATTTTAACCATTCATCCTTTGAATTTTGTGGAACATTTTGATCCCAATCAATTTTTTGCTTCCACAAATCTTGAACTATGATTTTTGGTATTATTATTATTGGACTTAGGATCCCAAGAGGGTCAAATATTTTAAAAGAATTTGATAAAATAAAGCGTTTGGTGATATTGACATCATTAGGAATGTCCTTAAGTGGAAAACTTAAATTATCATTAGACGGATTCCATGATAGACCAAGAGTGTTTGATGATTCACTAAAAGTAAGATTGTCTTCTGCGTCCTCATTTAAGTTTTCGTACAATGAAGGCAAGTTTGACTTAAATTTTCTTAATTTGAAGCAAGCTGAATTTAATGCATCTGTGACAGCCTTCTGAATATAATGTAACTGTGCCTCATCATCAGCACCAGTTATTAAATCATCGACGTAGAAGTCCTTTTGTATTATAGTTTTTATGACCTCGTCGTGACATTGTTCTCCGACCTGCCAAAGACACTTGGTACTTAAATAGCTAGCACTAGCTGTCCCGTAGGTAACGGTGTTTAATTGTAGAGTTTTTAGGGGTAGTGACGGATCATCCCTCCATAGTATTAGTTGAAGGTTGCGATCTGCTTGATCAACCTCCACCTGGCGATACATTTTTGCGATATCGCCAGTCAAAATGTATTTATATTGTCGGGCTCTTACTAATATGAAAAATAGAGAGTCCTGGACGTTTGGACCTATCATCATTATGTCATTTAAGGAGAACCCTGACGACGTAGGAGCAGAGCCGTCAAAAACAACACGTAGTTTTGTCGATTCACTATTTTCCTTAAATACAGCATGATGACATAAATAGTATGAATTTGGTTTGCTATGTGTTACTAGAGATAAATGGTTTAGATCTGCATATTCTCTAATAAACATACTGTATTGAATTTTATGTAATGTACTTTTAGAAAATCGCCTTTCTAAATGGTAAAAGCGTTTTTTGGCTAAGTTGTATGATTCTCCGAGGCACTCTGGTGACTCTAATAGTGGCAATCTAACCGAAAATCTACCTGTGCTCAGACGTTTAGTATTATGTAAAAAATGATTTTCACAAGCTATTTCATTCTTGCTTAATTGTTTGTGTTGAGGAAGTTCGTCTAACTTCCAAAAGTTTGTTAGCATGTCATCAATGTCTTGACATGATTTTGAATATGACGCATGATTACAATAGACGTTGTAACTGATCTCGGCTGTAACTGGACCAACAACTAACCAACCTAGTTGAGAATTTCTGAGCAAAGGTTTGTTAGGACCTAAGCTCTTCTGCTCTGATTGCAATATGTCCCAGAATATATCAGAACCTATCAAAACCTCTATTTTTGACGGTTTATGAAATTGAGGATCCGCTAATTTAAAGTATTTTGGAATGTTTAAGGTATGTAAATTCAATGCTCCTTTTGGTAGATCTCCCGTCAGCTCCTCCATGACCAAACAAGAAAAAGATACATTATAGTCGGAATTTAAAGACCGTAGGTGAACTGAGCAACTCTCGGTAACATTATTGACATTGTTATTACCTATACCTATAATTTTGACATCAATGGGAGTAGTCGGTAAAGATAATTTATCTTTTAAAGATTGGCAAATAAATGATGATTGACTGCCGCAGTCCAAAAGAGCACGAGCAGATTCAAACTTATTTGTATGAGGATTTTTTATTTCTATTAATGCTGTAGATAACAAGACCTGTTGGTTCTGTTCGGAAAAGTTGACAGAGAGTTCAGAGTTGCTTATGTCAGTGCTAGTCACAGCAGGATTATGGAGTAGTGAATTGTGTTTCTTTTTACACTCGCGACATGGACCCAGTTTGCAGGACTCTACTGAATGTCCATATCTTAAACAATTGATGCATAGCTTATATTTTGTGATGTCCTTCCATCTTTCAGAAACACTTTTAGACTTAAAGAGGGGACAATCGTATATTTTGTGTGGTTGACTACAAATTACACATGTATATGTATATGTAGGTGTATTTTTACTGAATGTTTGAAATGATTTTGTGTTTTGTGTATTTGATTTTTTGTTATATGTTTTATTATTGGTAGTTGAAGTGGATGAATAAGGTTCACTGCTTGGAATTGCCTTTAGTTTATTATTGCCTACTGATTCTAAGATGTCGGCACGACCATTCAAAAACTGAAAAAATTGTTCTAAAGTCGGTTCTTCGTCACAAAAATTACGGCGTTCCTCCCACTTTGTTTGGGTGCGATTATCTAGCTTTGTTGATACAAGAAAAATTATAAGTTGATCCCATTTGTCAGTAGGTTGACCTAAGCTTGATAATGCCCGCAAGTTTTTGGTGACATGTGTGACAATGAAACGAAATGATTTCTCTGACTCACGATTAAGTTGTGGCAAATTAAAAAGAGCCTTAAAATGGTTATTTTTTAAAAGACGTTTGTTATCAAAACGAGCACAGAGAAGTTTCCAGGCTACAGTATAATTATCTGAAGATTTTTCTAAATTGGAAATTATATGTGCCGCTTCACCTTCTAAATAGGATTCTAAGTAGTGAAATTTTTGAATTGTAGGAATTTTGTTATTGTTGTGAATAAGATTGAGAAATGTATCACGAAACTCAAGCCAATGCAGAAATGAGCCATCAAATTTCGCAATTTGCATTAAGGGCAATTTAACACCAGCATCTTCATCAGAACAATCAGCAGAGGCGCGAGATTCGTCTGAGGTATTCCCTTTTAGTAAGGTCTTAGATTTAGCTAGAGTAATGATTATGTCTTGCTCAATGTTATCACGCTCATCAATTTCAAATTCTAAATTATCGCAATTTATAACTTCGATTTGACTTTGCAAGTCATCAAATTTTGTAGATAGGCTCTCAAATTTGTTGATTTTTAAGGACAACTCTGCAGACTCAATATTAGAAAGGAATTGTATTTTGCTTATTTTATCTAAATAATTTTTAAATTTAGTAATTTGGCCTTTAATTGAGCTGCGCCTAGTAATTAATTCCTTCAAAGATATTCTTCCATCACTTTTGTCTGTAGACATTATAATAAGTAATCGAAAAATAAGTTTAAAAGAAAATTAAGTGTCTATATACAAAAAAAACAAGGATTTGTGTGCTTAATGGAAAATAGTTAAGCTTATCTGACGCTCCTTAGTTGACACTCCTCAGTTGGATGCACCTGATGAAAGCTCCTGAACCGCTGCTGCACTCGTGGGGTGGCGCGAGAGCTCGTACTTGACGGCCACCTCACGTGCCCTTGAAATGTTTATCAAGATACGGATTTAACTGTGTACAGCTTAGAAATCTGATTAAATGAGGGTGGATACGAAATAAGAAAAAATATGTAAAATGTTACGATATTTTACGAAAATTGTAGTATTATTTTTTTTAAATAACCACTAATGCAATATTGTATATTTAACTTCAATTTGCACCAACTAAATAATCTTATTTGTAAAAATGAAAAAATATTTTTTTATATCGCGGGTAGATGACAATGAATTGTATTGAAAAAATAGCCGTTTTTATGAGTTTGGAATGGATTTATAGGAATAGGATTGTGGTGGAGAAAGATTCAAAAGGAAAACAGGGCACTTATCTTTGTAAACCTGCTGCGGGGCGATGTTTCGGCACTTCGCTGGCCCGGAGGTGACTCGTAACCTTGACTGCACCCTTTCTCTTCAATCTCCTTCTTGCATAATAGGTACACTGGATAAAGTTGATCGGTTGACACCGTCTTCAATGCTGCTGATGTCGCTTTTGTCTGTTGATCAACTTTTCTTCAACGAAACTGTCTTCGATACGGCCAAAAAAATATGTAGGTACTAATTGGAGTACTATGTCGCTGTTCGGGCGCCAAATTATGTCTCGTAGGAACACACTGTAGTTGGTACAATGAAAACTCAAGATTTTAGAGTACTGATGTGATATAATTGCTACTTTTATGATGATTACAATAATTGAAATATGTACGATGTGAGCGGTAAGAATGACACCGAGCAAGTGGCGGTATGACATGAACTTTTGATGAGTATTTTTTAAACGCCTCAACGATCGATGACATAATCTTTCTCTTGCAAGTAATTGCGATTACATTTTCGTCAGGAACTCCCGAACATATTCCTTTCAGATATACAAGAGAATTTATACAAGAACACTTTGTTTCCACAGTTGTTTTTGATCCACTGCATGATATCGTACACAAATGTTTCCATGCCGAAGTATTTGGACAATTGCTTCCAATTTTCCATTGTCACCAGATCTTTGCCAAAATAATAATACTTCATCTTCATTGCGACCTCCAACTGCTGGTTTATCAAATTATTCTTATAAATTAACGTCGGAATTAATAACTCTCGATGGGCATTTATATCTAACGCCATGTCATCGTATTCTTTAACTTTGGGTGTCACGATTACGCCTTCATCAGCGTTATATCCAACAATAACTTCGACGCCTTCATGTATAATACTGGAGTATATATCAAATACATCTCCTTGGAAATAACTTTCAGTATTGGCAAATGTTTTTTCACTAACTATAGCAAAAAATATATTCGCAAATACATTTGTTCGACAGGCATTATTGCCTATAGTCGACGGTACGTTTACATCTACGAGAGTTTGAACTGGGAGCTCTTTAAAGAATTTGCTGAGTTGCTCTACATTCTCCGAATGGTAACCCAAATTTTTGCTTAAAGCTAGTGCCCTTTCAAATGGATCAAATATATAGCTCCACCAATTGTACGAACATCCACTTATAGCAATAGCTCTTTTGAAAAGTCCTTTCGCCATGGGTGAGACGAGATGAAAACAAACGCACGCCGCTCCAGCACTGTTGCCAAATATCGTTATATTATCCGGATTCCCTCCGAAATTACGAATATTTCTCTTCACCCATCTGAGCGCTGCTACTTGGTCTTTCATACCAGCATTGCCTGGTATGTCTTCTGTATGAAGACATAAGAAACCAAGGGGTCCCAAGCGATAGTTAAACGTGACGAGAATTACGTTGAATCTAACAATGAACTCAGGAGCGAATAAGTAGTCATTGCCGCTTCCTTCTTTGAAGGAGCCACCGTGAATCCAAAACATAACAGGCAACGATGCATCAGGTTCAATACTTGGTGTGTATACATTTAGATACAAACAGTCTTCACTCCCACGCGATACTCCCTTGTGCGTGCCTTGGTAGCATACGTCACCGAATTGTTTTGCGCTACGAACGCCTTCCCAAGGTATTGGGGGTTGTGGTGCCTGAAGAGTAAAAAAATAAAAGACTAATGAATAATGAATCATTTTAAAACTGTTGATAGTCTAGTTATGATTAAAACGAACTACAGACACAAATTCCAGGTCACAGGAACGATCCAAGACAAATGAATTTCCCAATCACTTTTCCCTCCCCTTCCATTCCATATTTTTAGGTTGGCAACAAACCCATGATTATTTTTGTGTCTTGGGTGTCTATGGGCGGTGGAGATCACTTACCATCAGGTGACCCATCTGCTCGTTTGCCAGTCTCTGCTATAAAAAAAACTTACGTTTAAATGAATTCACATCGTCGGATATCTACTGACAAAATATCGAGCGAAATCAATGTAATTGCGAATTCTAGTTAATTATTTCAAAGGCATGTGGTAATCTACATTAGCTCAGTAGGTTCTGAGCTATAAAAATAGTGATTGCTTAAGTTTACGCGAATGTTATACATTGAAATAAAACTATTTTTACGGATTCTATCACGATTTGGTTTTATTTTTTATTCCCGACGTTTCGAAGTCACCACCACAATCACCACCTTCGTGACCACGAAGACTGCAAAGCCTTCGAAACCTCGGGAATAAAAAATAAAACCAAATCGTGATAGAATCCGTAAAAATAGTTTTAGTTCAATATAAAAATAGTTTTATCTAACTTTTAAATTGTTTTATTTTCAAACTGTATCTTAAAAACAACGTCACTACTGATATCATCAAATAGCAAATAAGTTTATGTGAATTTAAAAAATCAACTGGTGCAGTAGAAGTTGTTTCATAGTAAAATACTTCACCTTGAACCTCAAGTGTCCCACAGGCGGTTCTGCGTAAGGGATCCCTTTAAAGCTATAATAACTCCCTCCGTACTCGTTCTGTACTACCTCTCCCTCCAGGATACCCTCAGACACTGTCACTTGAAACATTATTGCAAATTATTTTAATTTATTCAATCGTATCTTTGGATCCAGATTTTTCGTATTAGTATTTCTAGATTGAATTGCTAAATGATCAAAATGTGCTAAGGTTTTATTATTTCGTGCACATTTTTATAGGCTAGTAGCCAACCAACGTATTGGAGTTTCCACTGCTTGTACTTTAATAAATAACTCAGACGGTGTTTTGCGATATTTATTCTTACGATAAGTTTCAGCAGCCACGTGATGAATATTTTTACGTTACTTCTTATTAATGTTGTCAGACACATTTTCTAAATTTCAGGAGTTTACTACAAAAATAATATCAGCCCTGTAATATTATTGATTAGTCACTTCCTTCTAGTGACAGCATATATGGGCTGTGGACCGGCAGGTCCTGTTTCGATTCCCAGGTCAGGCAAAGCTATTTTTCTAAATTGATTTACCCAGGACTGGATGCTCCAGAGGGAGGGGTTTTCTGAGTGGTAGAGCCACGCCGTAGACAGTTACGTATATAGCACAAATGGGCCGGTTCGACCAGTTTGATACAACTGTCTCACAGAAAACCGACGTAAAGTGGCAGATTGCTGTCGCGTTTCTTTGGGTGAGTGAAAGTTCTGGTAGCCCATATCCCCCTTCCCTTCCATTCCATCCTTTTAGCTTGTCTATGGACGGTGGAGATCATTTACCATTAGGTGACGCATTTGCTCGTTTGCCAGTCTCTGCTATAAAAAAAAAACATAAAAAGCAGACTAATTGAGGACCTTCTCCTTTTTTGAAGTCGGTTGAAAATAGCCAGCGAGAAAATATGCGATGTATGCAAAAATATTTTGATACCCAAAGAAACGTTTCTTTTGAGGATCATAAGTTATAAGATACGTTTTTTTGGGACCATTTGACAATAAAAATATCAGAAAAATGCTAGAAACTTTAATGGGGAACTTGCACGAAAATTATAACGAGAAATTGTGTTGATAAATCAATAAACAAAACCTTTAAATGTGCTATGATGAAATTTTTAGTATAAAATAATTGATATTTTACAAAATATCTTAATTAGAAATTACGTGTAATGGAACGTTATTGCAAAACCCAAGTGACGTCGTTGCATTAGGCAATGTTTCCAGGTTGGGGTATTTTTCCCAATTTTGCGGAAACTGTTGTTATGTTTAGTATGGTGCTTGATGAATGAGATTTCGGAGGTCCTCCTCTTTCCAAATTCTTTTCTTCATGTAACTTTCCTACCGCTCCGCTCAGGATTCAAGAGTGCAACTTATTTTTACTTCGTTATTTAATAAAATAGCTGCAACATTTTTGGGGAAATTTTTGTTCGGCATAGGGAAATTTTAAACGATAGGCAATTATAGCTATTCAAACGTCATTCCAGACAATGTCACTAGCCGTCAGTGTCAACTGAGATGTCAACAAAAAGCAATTTTTACACGGTGACGTCACGTCCTTTTTAACGCGGGGTTTTGTAAGTCATATTTAGACATGCGATAATTAAATAATTTGTGCATATTTTTATGTTTTTGTTTCTGGTGTGTTTATTTGAGACTTAGTTTTTTACAATGAACTAATAAAAAAAATACACGCAAGTTCCCTATTGTAGAATTTATGAGAAATTGACGTAGTTTCAGCAACCTTGTAAAACATAGTGCTAACAAACAAAAATCATAAAACGAACAATGTAGTAATTATGCACGTGTAATAAAGATAAGATGTAAGAATAGCAAAAATCTAAGGTTAAAGAAATGTCCACAATCAAGCAGATTCCGCGTCGACGCGACATGAACAGTTATTACACTACTATTTCCAGACAAATAATACACCCTGTCAGTGGCGAAGGGTCCATACAACCCGATTCCGGCCGGCTTCCCTCTCTTATATTGTAAACATAAGCTCACGCCATCGCAGTCGGCAGAGGTGCACTACTGAACTAGAACACCTAAATTTCGCCGAGCTTAGTTTCGTCCCAGATCTGATAGGGGGCGAGCCTATCCCATCACCATATCTGTCACAAATTCCAGTTTCCTGGCTGATACTGAAAAATCCAATATGACTTTTCCCGATCCGGAGATCGAACCCACCATCTATGGACGATATTCGTACCACGCACGCAGTACCACTAAACCATTGAGGCAGCCAGTCCCAGATTGTACGCTAATATACTACGTATTATCTAGAAGAGAGAGTAGCACTGGCTTCCTTTTTGAAATATTTCATCCTTCGTCACTGCGCCGTGTACGGAACCGTTTAATACATGTGGTCAGACGTGGATTTGGATGATTTTATATCCGCTTACATTAAAAGATTTGAGTGCTAGAGCCACGCTGTAGACAGTAACGTTTAAAGCACGAATAGGCCGGTTCTACCGGTTTGATACCACTGTCTCACAAAATACGGAAGTAAAGTGGCTAACGCTCGGCGAGTGAATTTGCGGTGCCCTAATTCCCACTTCCCTTCCTAATCCCTATTTCCCACCTTTATGATTGGCAACGCACATGATTCTTTGGAGATCACTCACCATCACGTGAGGCACCTGCTCGTTTGCCAATATCTACTATATAAAAATAAGTCGGGTTCCTTCCTGACGCTATAACTCCAGAACGCACGAACCGATTTCCACGGTTTTGCATTCGTTGGAAAGGTCTCGGGCTCCGTGAGGTTTATAGCAGCAATTTCAACAGAAAAGCGGGAAAATCTTTTTTCACATACAGCGCCATCTGTGATACATAGCATGTACTACAAACCAATATTTTAAGAAGATGGCGCCGGTGCGTGAAAAAAGATTTTCCAGATATTAGAGATTTCACAGACGGGGTGACAATCGAGCAGACAGATGGGGTGACCGACTGGGTGACAGACGGGTGACAGACAGGTGACAGACTGGATGACAGATGGGTGACAGACGGGTGACACAAACGGACCAAAATAGATCATCTCATTACCTCCTTTAGAATTATTGGATTATAGGTGCCTACAACTCATTCTTTCAACCCTCTCTCTCCTACTCAGACGAAGTTGCGCGGGTCAGCTAGTTTGCTATAAAAAATACAAGTTGTTGGGGTTCACGGAGGTAAAAAAAAGATGGACGTAGCGCTAGTAACATTGAAAGTAAAGCCGAGTTTTTTGCCGATCCGATCTATCAACACGTAACGAGGGCGACGCGACTGAGTTTTGGGAATATATTTCACCGGGACACTATGGCGGCGCAACCAGTCGCGCCACCACATGGCACATTTTTAAAGGCGCTTTTGTATGTGTGGCTTATCTGTAGCGTCCATTTAACTATAGGCGAGATGGTGTCCTCTTTTTTCAACCGACTTCCACAAAAGGAGAAGGTCTTCAATTCGTCTGTATTTTTTTTAAATGTATTTTTACTCAATATTTCCGCCAAATGTGGACCGATTCTTGTTGTGTTCGATAGACCTTATTTCAAGGGTGGTCCCATATAAATTTGGTCACGATCGGTCAATTGGAAGTCGGTCAGTTAAGTTTTTAAACTTGATTATTATACGTCCACTCGAGAACTTTTCTGCCCTATCGGCTATCAGTTCTACCAGCTATGTACCCTGCCCACTGCCAATTCAACTTGCCGCTTCCAACAGGTCGATCTGGAAATCTTTGGGGGAGGCCTATGTTCAGCAGTGGACGTCCTATCCTATGATGATGATGATGATGATGATTATACGTCCGTGTTGGGGTTATTGTTGGATATGATCCGCGGTTCATTGTACCGAACGAATCGAACTTGTAAGCTGATATAATATAATATAATATACTATGTTTGTGTCCTTGTCGAAATGGTCAAATAAATCTTTTTTCTTTCTTTCTTTCTTTCTGATCCGAATCGTCGCACTACTGCACTAGGCACACCCCCTTATTAGCTGTTCCAGAACATACTATTAATTACTGTAAAAACTGTGTTGCCAAATTACCGGATACGTATAATTTAATTGCATTCTTTTCTTTTTTAAAACAAAACGGCTGCACCACGTGGTGGTAATTTTGGCAATGTCAAATATACACATAGTCTCACGCCTTTATCCACGAAAGGGTAGGCAGAGGCGACCTAGAAAACTAAAATGCCCACATTTCGGCGCGCTCATTTCTGTCCCGAATGTGAATGGGCGAGCATACCACATCTGGGTCGGAACTAAGCTCCGCGAAATGTGGGTGTTCTAGTTCGCTAGTGCGCCTATGCCTACCCCTTCGGGGATACAGGCGTGAGCTTATGTTCCAGTTTTAAGCGATCGATATAGTTCTTTGTCGAAAAATAACGAACATACACACGATTAGTATGGAAAACATTTTATTTTTGACCAACTTCCGCTGTCCCTATTTTTCCACCGATACTATATAATGATCCATACATGAAAGTGAGTTGATCACAACAATATATTTTTTGGTCATTTTCATTCATTTTTATGGACAACTCGTCCTTGACCAAGAAATTGATGCCAAAATGGTTTTCCCAAAAAAGAAATAAATAATAAATATACCCAACACTCAACAATCACACACCTAGTCCTGACCCCACACTAGGTATAACCTGTATCGTGGGTGTCAGAGATTATGAGAGACTTTCGGTCTCACAACACCTAGACTTGAAACAAATATCTGTGGGCCACACACATTTGTCTCAATGCGGGAATCGAACCCGCGGCCTCTCGCTTCACAGCCGGCTACTCGCCCGCTGCGCCAAGCCACGCTTATATGTATAAATATACGTTAAATATTTATATAACAAATACCCAAACGCCTCTACCGGTTACGTGGGGTATACGTTTTTCATGCAAATTATTTTACGCAGTCGCTAGCGTAAACTGTTACAAATGCGATCTCGAGCTACTGCTATCTAGTAGGCGTATAGGTTCCGTATAGGTTTTAGACAAAAGAATATAAAGGACGGGGCTAACTACGAAAAAATGAAGCATTCCATAAGTATGGAACGAAACTAAAATGGCGACTTTGCGAAAAAATATCCCGTTAATAAAACAGTTAGGCAACTTCTTCATAGTTCGAAATTAGTATTATTGTGAATAAAAGACTGTATTTAGAACAACATAAATAAGTATTTATACATTATTTAATTCTTATGACACGGTGACAACTTAGATGTAAATAGATCGCGAAAATAAAATGGCGGAACCGTCTTCATAGTAATCACCTATGTTTCGTAGTTATGCCGGGTCCTCTTATTTTTTCTATAGTCATTGGTATAGGTGAACACGCGTTTTTGTCACGTCGACAACGCGTTTGATAGGCGTTATGTGCATAGGCCCTTAAATTATGTCATGTTTATTGTTTTACGTCAAGAGCGTTTTACGTAAATGTTACTATCCGATACGTTTACAAAGTACCTTTAACTATTCCTATTTCATAGTAAATCTATCTCATGGTTATACTTTTTATTTCCACGTGTTCGCTCGTTTTGAATCCTTTTTGTCATATTTTTGGGATAAAAAATGACTTTACAACCCATAAAGTTCTATGGCAAAAATGAGAATCATTATTATCAGGCAAATAAATAAATAGGTATCTGTGCATGAGATTCATTTAACTTTTATTACATCATGCTAAAGTAACCCCAAGAGTATGGTCATTCATTACTGCTTTCCACCTAGCTATAGCACAGACTGGCAAACGAGACAAAGACTTCTATGTATACTACTAGACTGGCTGTTCGGTACATAGAATGTGCGCACTAAGTCTCTGTTAATCGACCTCAACTCACTATAGAAATCTGCCCTTTTCCTTAGCCGTGAAACGTCAAACACTCGCCGTCATGTGCCACAATTTTACTTCGAAACAGCTTGTCTAGTAAATACATAGAAGTCTTGAAACGAGCAGATGGGTCACCTGATGGTAAGCGATCTCCACCGCCCATAGCCACCCAAGATACGAAAAGAATCAAGGGTACGTTGCTAACCTAAAGGGAGAGAAATAGGGATTGGGAAAGAAGGGAGAGAGGAGGGGGAATTGGGCCACCGGAAATCTCACTCACCGAACGAAACGCGATGGCGAGCTGCCAATTTACGTCGATTTTCTATGAGACGGTGGTATCAAACCGGTCGAGCCGGCCCATTCGTGCTGTAGACGTAACTGTCTACAGCGTGGCTGCCCTTAATGCTGCTTAAAAGTAGTGTTAACGCAACACACTTTTACAAGCATGTTTTAGAAAGCAGCAGCCTGCGTGACCCTGGGGAATCCAATCCCGTGCCAATGAAATTAGAAAAATCACTTTCACGTTGGTAGAGCCACGCTGTAGACAGTTACGTCTACAGCACGAATGGGTCGGCTCGAACGGTTTGATACCACTGTCTCATAGAAAACCGACGTAAATTGGCAGCTTGCTGTCGCGTTTCGTTCGGTGAGTGAGATTTCCGGTGGCCCATTTCCCCCCCTCCCTTTCCCAATCCCTTTTCCCTCCCCTTCCATTTCCTGTGTTTAGGTTGGCAACGCACCCATGATTCTTATTGTGTCGATGGGCGGTGGAGTTCACTTACCATCAGGTGACCCATCTGTTCGTTTGCCAGTCTCTGCTATAAAAAAAAAACTTTGTCCACCCTGGAAATCAAAACCAGGAACTCCCGGTCCACAGTTCATTCATGCTGCCAAAGGGCTAAAACGGACAAAGACTTGCAACTTGAAAATAAAATGGACAGCTAAACCCAACGGCATATGGAACAATAAAAAGCGATGGGGCACAATGACGCCCACTGGAGTACATTCATTAGAGGCGAGCCGATCCGGCCGAAACCTCGTTATAACTAACGTTACGCGATATTCCTATTAGTATGTTAAAACTGGTGACCGTCAGTAGCGGTCCAAGTGTAGAGTCAGCGGACTCACAAAATAAACTAATGGAAGCTGCTTGACGACCGAGGCGTACAGTCTCGTGTCTCGCGGGCTCTCACTTAAAAAATAAAAACCTGACAGTCACACACATAGTGCTGACCTCACACTAGTTTGAACTTGCTTCGTGGGGATCAGGAACCATGAGGGAATTGCGGTCCCA
This sequence comes from Clanis bilineata, assembly GCA_036417725.1. Lineage (NCBI taxonomy): Eukaryota > Metazoa > Arthropoda > Insecta > Lepidoptera > Sphingidae > Clanis > Clanis bilineata. The sequence continues at coordinate 1,434,686 of CM071159.1, forward strand.
CAACACCCAGACTCGATGTCTGTTGATAACACAAACATTTGTCTCGGGGCGGGAACCGAACACGCGGCCTCATGCTTCACAGCCGAATACTTGCCCGCTGCGCCACCAAAGCTGTCAACTTTTCATTGTACATATAGTCAAAGTGGCTAAGTAAAAAGTTAGAAAAAGAATAATATTTTACCTTAAAAATGCTTTCACCATTCACCATATGCAGCGATAGCTCAGTTAGGAATGGAATGGACTGCCGAAACGAGTGACAAACGTTCGAGACAAAGCCAAAAAATATTCACCTCTGACTCTTTATCTTGTTTATTCATTATGAATTTTATTATCGCTTGCTTTAAGGTGAAGGAAAACATCGTGATACCTACATACCCTAAAATCTCGTCATAAAAATTTAGAAGGTATGTTAAGTCTACCAACCGGCATTAGGCCAGTGTGGTAGACCTAAGGCCTTAATCTCATTGTTAAAGGAGGCCTGTGCCCAGCAGTGGCGCAGTAATATTACTGGTTTATTATACCTTTAATATTATTATTACATATAACCATAATTCTTTCTAACCTTATCCCAACTTAATTTGGCGTCGGCGCAACACAGTTTTTCAAGCATGTTGCAGAATGGATTTGGTTTAGTATTTACGACCGGCTGCCTACCTGACGTCAACCACCTCTGAGGGATGTATTATAACCATAATAAAGCGTATAAAAAGTTTGTAACTTACACCATACGTGTTAAAATCGCAGCACGGTCGCTCCAAGCAATTAAAAACCATTTTAATGTAACGGTAGAGGATATTTTGGATTATCGCAAACTTTACCTACATCGTTTATTTTTATTGTGAGTTACTTTTTTTTAATGATAATGCTGGCAATATCGGAGACCAATGAAACAATAAAATAACATAATGATTCAGCTTAGCACGTGTATGTATGAATTTTAATAAGCTGAGAAACCAAACTTTGTTTATTTAGTGAATTTATGGTGTAGATATGCGTCATTTATAAGTGGCAGAGCTACGCTTTAGACAGTTGTGTCTACAGCATGGATGGTTCTGCTCCACAGACTTAATACGACTGTATCAATAACCGACGTAAAGTAACCTCGCTGTTGCGTTTCGTTCGATAAGTGAGATTTCCAAAGACTCAAAACCTTCCTTCAATCCCTATTCTCGTGCCATGACCCTTTTAGTATATTGGTTATCACTTGAGTGCTCTGAGGATTTTTTTTTATAGCAGAGTCTGGCAAACGAGCAGATGGGTCACCTGATTGTAAGTGATCTCCACCGCCCATAAACATCACAAACAGAAACACCACAGACACAAAAAAAATCATGGATGCGTTGCCAACCGAAAAGGAGGAAATGGAAGGGGAGGGAAATAGGGATTGGGAAAGCAAGGGGGAAATGGGCCACCGGAAATTCACTCACCGAACGAAACACGACAGCAAGCTGCCACTTTACGTCGGTTTTCTGTGAGACAGTGGTATCAAACCGGTCGAGCCTGCCCATTCGTGCTGTAGACGTAATTGTCTACAGCGTGGCTCTACCACTTGATTCCATCTTTCTACTATCGCACCACTTGTCACCGGAGAAAAGTTCATCCATTTTACCTGGAACCACCTACTGCCAGTACAGTACGCTTCCAGAGAACATTTTTCCCACGCATCTGCAAACTTTGGAATGAACTTTCATCTTCGGTGTTCCCTCAGCGCTGTGTGTCCTTCTGCAAACGAGGCTTAATAAAAGCATTTTTCAAGGTAGGCAGCAGCTTCGCTGTGTCCCTGGCATCTCCAATGGCAGTTCACACGGTAACCACTTACCATCAGGTGGGCCGTCTGCTCGTCTGCCTTATAGGGCAAATATATATAAAAAAAGTTATTATTAGGTGACATTTTTTTTTTTTGTCGCGGGGAAAAGTGTTTTACCACTGCCGCCGCGCCCGGGGGGCCGGACGCGGCGGGTATGTCGGGTTCGCCGGTCTTACGACCCAGCGCCGTGATGCCCGGGAGAGATGGTCGACATCCGGGCGACGCTGGGCCGAGTCCCTATCACTATATCGACCTATCCAAAGAATAAAGTTACATGTGATAATGAATCGAAATTGCTTTCTTATTTTTCTGAGCTTATTTATTGACCTGTATATTTAACTAGTGAATATTTTTTTAAGCTATGTCATAATTTAACTTGTTATTATGTCATAAATTTAAAAAAATACTAGTATTTGTTAAATATATAGGTTAATTTAAGCTCAGAAAAATATAAAAGCAATTTCGATTAATTATCATATGTAACTTTATTCTTTGGATAGGTCGATATACACCCTACACCGGCAATACCGACTAAAAACCCCGCGGTGGCCTTCTTCGGCGCTTGAGTAGGGCGGTCCCGGGGTATCCGGAGATAGACTCGGATTGCTACCGGAACCGGTCCTGCGCGGTGCCGCCTTGCGGCCCGTCTCCGATTTGGGGGGGCTCAGAAGCCCCCGCCGCCGAAGGACGCCCTCGGCGTCTACGGCAGCACGAGGCCGACCGTCCGTGCTGCCGTCCGTCCCGGGGCATTATTAGGTGACCTACCTACTCGCATGCCAATCTATTAAAAAACATAAACCGACCGACGTAAAATGGCAGTCGTTGCTGCGTTTCGTTCGGTGAGTGCAATTTCCTGTGGCCTAATTCCCCCCTCCCTTTCCCAATCCCCATTCCCCTCCTTTTAGGTTGGCAGCACACACACATAATTACTTTCGTGTCTTGGGTGTTTACGGGTGGAGATCACCACATATTTATATGTACGAGATCACTCAGGTGACCCATCTACTCGTTTGCCAACCTTTGCTATAAAAAACAACCACAAACACTCATTTTAACGACAAAAGAGCTCATAAGCACATCATTAAAAACTCAATTTGATATACACGAAGTCACAAAGGGGAAAATACGAAAATGAGAGAAATCTTATAAGGGCGTGTGCACACAAGATAACGTGTACACCTGACGGCATGTGGTAACACAAAAACGTTCTCATTACGGCAATCTGCCATCATATTACGGAGGTGAGTGTCGATGGGGAATGTGACAAAGAATAGGTTAATTCGGCCGCCTTGTTATTTTTTAAGCAACTGCAAGGAAAGAAGGTTATACATAAGCTCACGTCTGTATCCCCGAAGAGGTACGCGAACTAGAAACACCCACATTTCGCCAAGCTTAATTCCCACATGTGATAGGGGGCGAGGCTATCGCCATATCGGGTACAAATTACAGGCTCCGGGCTAAAACTCTATCCAAAAGTATCTTGAAAATCGGTCCATATATTATTATTCCCTCTTCCACCGACTTCACAAGAAAAGAGGTCCTCAATTCGTCTATATTTTTTGTATGTTACACGATATCTCCGCCAAATGTGGACCAATATTTAAGATTCGTTTTGTTTTAGTTTATTCCAAGGGTGGTCGCAAATAAATTTGGTCTCGATCAGTGGGGTTACCACCACCTCTTATAGCAGTATTATTATGATCTTACTTGTATCGATTCCCATACAAAACAAACGAAGAACGATTATAATAATACTGCTATAAGAGATGGTGGTAACCCTGCAGATGAGTTTTTAAGTCGGTTCGTTAAGTTTTTAAACTTATTATTTGAATATTTTTCTCCAAAATGTTCTACAAATAAATAAATATTTGAACAACCGATAAACGCAACGATGCAAACAAAATAGTTTACCGAGTCAAGTGTGTGTGCATTATCTGGAAAAGGGTTCTATTATTTTTAATCATCTCCTTTTTAGTCATCGTGACAATCAAATCAAATCATTGATTGAATCCATATAATCACAAGTTTAAAAACTTAACATACCGACTTCAAATTCGATCGTGACCAAATTTATATGGGACCACCCTTGAAATAAGCTCTATCGAACACAAAAATAATTTTGAAAATCGGTCCACATTTGGCGGAGATATCGCGTAACATACATAGAAAAAAATACAGACGAACTGAGGACCTCCTCCTTTTTGGAAGTCGGTCGAAAATGTCACACATTATTTAAATTCCGTCAAAAATTGTACTCTACCACCAGTTCGGAAGGCTGCTTCGCCAGAGAAGACAAGCAAAAAACTCTGACGTTGCTCTTTTTGAGAAAAAAGTAATTAGCAAGCAGAGCGAGCAGCGTTCATTTAACGCCTCAAATAATTACATGGCCCATAATACATTTTATTGCTGCCTCGGTTGCGTTGTATTACGGAACGACTACTGTCCTAAGGTCACGAGTTCGATTCCCAGGTCCGGCAAAGTGATATTAAGTTTTTCAGTATATCTGCACCTACCTCTACATATGTACATACACAGCTTCGCTGCATCCTCGAAGGCAAACTAGCGAAATATAAATTAAAACACCTATCATCCACATTTCGCCGAGCTTATGTCCATCCCAAATGTGTTCGGGTCTATCGCCATATCGGGCACAAATTCTAGACTCCGAGCTGATATTGAGTAGAAAAATTCAATATCACTTTGTCCAATCCGGTAAACGAATTCGAGACCTCAAGATGGCAGTCGTACCGCGCACGCAATAGAAGTATACCACCAAGGTAGATGTTTTATTATTTCGCAAAACAACTTTTTTTTATCCTGGCACGGCAGAGTGATTACACTGCACCTGATGGTAAGCGTTGTGCAACCAAAAAAAAATAGTGACTACTGATAAACAATAGGTTTATCAGTGGTCGCCAGGATCATGCCGGCTTATTAATCCTTTTTCACACTCCGAATCCGAAGAGGCAAGAAGAAAATCGAGGAGCTTACGACAAGACAGGCGGATGACCGATTGAGACACAGGGATATCCCCATATTCATAATCTTGAACCCTAGACAACGATTAGACTACCATTGTTTAAGAAGTTACAGGGATGATATAGAAGATTAAAATGATTTAGAAGCGCCTAACAAAATTTCAGCTACAAATACGCACAATGTAAATAAAGACGTTACAGAAAAATATCACTTGGGTGGAGGCGTGAGTAAATCATTATAATAAACAAATACCGAACCCTAATTATCACTCTTTTTATATCATGAAATGACAATTGACGCAATTCAGAATCCTTGATAATGTCACTGATAGCGACGATTATTTGGTGCCTCGTGTGTTGGTGAGCGACTATACCTATTTGATTTTTCATAAAATATATGACAGTAATATTTAGTAAATTACTTTAACTCAAACCCTAAAAATTTACAGTAATTATTATTGCCGATTTAATTACAATTTATAAACGAATTCTTTGTCCTCAGCATAGCTATCAGTAACGCAGTACACGTGACAGTAAGTGAGGGTACTCTGAAAGGGTGCTACAAACTGTACCCTCAAACATCACGTACTACAGCTTTAAAGACATACCTTATGCGAAACCACCAGTCGCTGATCTCAGATTCATGGTAAATGAGGACTTTATCGAATTCTTTCGAATCGAAATCGAAACATTTGCAGTCGTGAGGACCTCATAACATAATGCATGAACGATGTTTTATCTGTTGTAGCCCCCCCGAGCAGCTGTGCCATGGGACGGAGTAAGAGACGCGACAGAACATGGCTCTGTGTCTACCTAGTTTGACATATTCAATGGCTCTGAAGATTGTCTCTTTCTGAATGTTTACACTCCTAATCTTAAACCTGAAGTTCCTTACTCAGTTGTATTCTTTATCCACGGAGGCGGGTTTAAGAGTGGATCAGGTGACACGAACAATTACGGACCTGACTTTTTTATAGAGAAGGAAATGATTATGGTAACAATAAACTACAGATTAGATGTGCTGGGATTACTCTGCTTCGAAAACGAAGCAGTGCCTGGTAACATGGGTTTGAAGGATCAAGTCTTAGCTCTAAAATGGGTTAATAATAACATCAAAAATTTCGGTGGAAACCCTAACAATATCACAATTATGGGTCAGAGTGCCGGTGGTAGTTCTGTGGCGTTCCATCTCATATCACCGATGAGCAAGGGGCTGTTCCAAAGAACTATAAGTATGAGTGGATCACCAACATCAGATTTCATGGTCACTTACAAGCCCAGAATGCGAGCATTCAAACTTGGCCTCATACTCGGTAAGGATACCAACAATGCTACTGAACTTCTCGATTTTTTCCAGAGCCTCCCCGTTATGAGCTTGATAAATGCAAATATCTCTATATTGGGGTTCGAAGAGGTAGGCAGTGTCAATGTTCTAGAATATTATGACTTCGTGCCGGTTGTGGAGCATGATTTTGGAAGCGAACACTTCCTCACCGTAGATCCTCTAGAAGCGTACGCGAACAGAGAAGTTCACAAGGTCGACGTAATGTTTGGCGTCACAAAAGAAGAGGCTCTCGTGGCAATACCGTACTTCTTAGATTCTGTAATAAATGTAAACGCAATGTACCCAGAGATGTTGGTGCCAAAAAAGATATTGTACAATTGCACACCCGACACAGCAATTGAAATCTCAAAACAGATTCGAGAACATTATTTTGGCGATGCATTAATATCTGTGGAAAATATGAAGACATTTATTACATACGCAAGTGAGGCTTACATATCAGTTTCTGTACAAAGATTTTTCAGTTATTTGCCTTCGTACCCAGAGCAAGTATGATTAAAATGAATGAAAAAAAATGATTATTAATTTGAGGTAGCCAATTGTATTATAATTGTCGGAAACTTTTACTATATATACTTTAGTATTATATTTCCATGATTACTATTTAGTACGTAGTTGTTGTATCTTGTAATAATATTTTCCGGTTTTGAAAAACCAATAACGCATGATTCAGGTGATCGCTGATAAAGACAGTGTTTGTTGGTGATTGCTGCCTTTTTTTAGAGTGTACTGCGAGTAGTATAGGGATTAACCGTACCCAGAGCAAGTATGGAGACCTTTGAATGTATGGGACGAGGTACCTCCATAGTCTGCACCAGTGTCGGTCATAGGTACTGCCCGCGGATAAACTTAATTAGGTCGCGAATTAACTTGATTGGGCCGCGGATTAAATTAATTGGGCCGCGGATTAAATTAATTGACTCGCGGATTAAATTAATTGACTCGCGGAAAAATCTTATTGGTTCCCATTCTTATTGGAGCGCGAAAAATGTCTTATTCTGCCGTGGGTTACTTTTATTGGACCACCATTTCCCATATAAATCTTATTGGATTATAAGGATATTGGTGTTACATTGTTATTGCACATCGGTTCATTGTATTGGTTCCACGGCATTGTTTTGTCAGACCCCCATGGAAAAGTTGTTAGGTCCACGTGTTATAGGATCGCGGATAATCTTGATTACGTCGCGAATCTAAATCGCGGGTTTTATGTTATTACCTCATGACTCAGTATGTTACGTTACTTTTCACCGGAACGCGATCACATACAGAACTTTATACTTTGAACATGCTTTTTGTATCACGTAATAATTGCGTCATCAATCAATTTAATCCAACTGCCGACTACTTTATTACGACGTGAGTCGTTTAGGCAGCGTCTCAATTGCAAAACCTCGCAATATTCCGCGGGCTAGATACGGGCGGTGTTTCATTTGTGACAGGTTACTACATATAGGTAATAGGTATTGCATTGATTCGCAATACGATCAACATATTCTGCGTCCCTTGAAGGTGAATTAACCTTATATCAAGTTAATACCTATTATTGATTACATTTATAAATATCCAATTAAATTTATACCTAGTGCAGATTAGTTTTATAATGGTCTTCATTTTAATTTATTCTTTCGACTCCACACGTGGCCTGCCGAGAGGCAATTTGTCCTTCTAAAAGGTTTATAATTCAAATATTCGAACAAAAGACACATTTTTGTATCACCCTTTTTATAAACAATTAACTGAAGTTTCTTATTGTTATAAGAGAAATCGGGTCTTCATTGTTTAAATGAACAAAGAATTCATGATGCATATTAACGTCGAGTCGTGTTTAAACGTGTTTGTCTGTTAAAATTAAGGATACTCATGGAATTTTGTACCTGTTTTTATTGTGCAATTTATATTTATTACCTCCCAACTCCACATGTGGTCTCCTTAGAGGCAATTTGTCCTTCTAAATGGCTCATAATTCCAAGATTCAAACAAAAGATTGACACATTTTTGTATCGCTCTTTTTATAAACAATCAACCGAAGTTTCTCATTGTCATAAGAGAAATCGGGTCTTTTATTTAACCGAACAAAGAATTCATAACGCATCTCAACGTTTGAGTCATGTCTATACATGTTTGTCTGGTAAAACCATTTCTTCCCCGTATAAAAGACACACCGAAATTATTTTTTGTAATTAATTGATTTGTCTTTTTGCTATATGAAATCATTGTCGTATTGAAAAAGTTGTTGTAAAGAATTATAATTTTTAAGAGTCAGGATATATGTTCATCGTAATTTTAAATGTAAAGTAATTCCAAACTTTTATTAATCAATCGAAATTAACTGCACAACAAACGATTATCACCATGGATAATTTCAACTGTGATTTCTACGACTCACATCTTGTCGCCCTTCTCGACAACTTCGAATCAATGGATCTGATGTCAACATTATTCGATGCCGAACTCTACGGGCTTTGTGTGGAAACATCACAAAATCATTCTGAAACGTAAGTCAACTTGTTATTACATGTTTTAGTAGTATAAGGAGGGGATACATCTATTGAGTATTTAAAACGACAAAGACGTATCTTGATGTCATTTCTTAATTTTTCGAGTAGCAATTTCTTTATAAAACTATCCAAAAATGTATCACACCCTGGATATTAATAGTTTATCCCAAAGTGATATTGCGAGTTTCAATAAAAATCTTATTTTAAAAAAATTTCATCGATTTATACGACTTTGGTACCTACAAAATATTTTACCGGAATCAATGTTGGACGATCATGATATTATTCCATATTACACACCATGTAAAGGACATAGAACTACAAGTGTTAGTAGATTCAATGAAGATGAGATTGATGGTGTTTTACCAATGCAAGCATATTGTTCACGATGCACTTAAATAAAAAATAATAGTTAGTAAATGTAATTTATTTAAATTATTTATGATGACTGAATTATGAGATGGTAGGGTTTGATGATTTATTTGTTTCATTTTCTTATTAGATCTGAACAAAATGGAGGTACAATGAAGAGGCCAGCACCATCGATATTAATGGAGGGTGAACCTGCAAGAAAGAGGAGAAATCTTGAACTTGAAGCTCCTTTATCATCATCACCGTCAGCTAGCTCCATACAAAATGTAAGTACAGAAAACAGTGATAAAGTTCTATGTCCTGAGTGTCGCATACTAGTATCGAAAAAATATATGATGAATCATTTAAAAAGTAATACACATAAAAATAATTTCATAAGAGGAGATAATGAATTCGCAAACGTTCAAGTAATTGATAGTGCGTTCGGTAATAGAATTCTTACATATAGAATAAAATCTAACGGAACTTCTGATCAAACATTTGAAACACCTGAGTTATTTTTACAAAAGACTAAAGATTTAATATATAAATTATTAGAACGATCGATCTTAGAACACTTAGTCGTGAAAGTTAATTTCATTCTTAATGCAGACTTTATACAAGAAACCAAAAATCTATGTAATAATTTTGACTTCCAGATTTCTAATTATCTTATTTGTCAAGGAGATGATAAGGATATTATTTTTCCATCTATATCTTCTGAAATAATTAAGAAAATATCAAATTTTGAAAAAAAAAGGAAGCGGGTGGAGTTTAGTTAAAATTAATCACTTAGATATAAATGTTAACAGATTTAACCCATTACGTGGATCATCATATATAGACTTACCCATGGATATTAAAAGTAAGAAGGCTATAATCAATGTAAAAAATACTGATCATGAATGTTTTCGTTGGGCAGTATTATCGGGTTTGTACCCTGCCACTCATAGCTCTAATAGGGTATCATCTTATATACTACATAAAAACAAGTTAAAATTTGGTAATTTGTCTTTTCCTATAAAAATCAATGAAATTCATAAATTTGAGAAATTAAACAATATAAGTATAAATGTTTTCGGGTTACATTATGATTCAAAGAGAAAGATTAATAATGTAGTAGGTCCATTACACTTAACAAAACATAGGAGAAATACTCATTTAAACTTATTGTACATAACTAAAGGGAGCAATGGTCATTATTGTTATATTAAAAACCTTTCGAGATTAGTATCTAAACAATTATCCACATCAGAACATGCAGTTCATATTTGTGATGGTTGTTTGTTACATTTCACATCATCCAAAAATTTACAACGCCATCAAGAAAATGATTGTTTTAACGTTTGTACAGATTTACCATCGGAAAATGATAAGAAAAGAAATTGGTTTAATGAACTAATTCCAACGAATCAAATCTCATTCAATAATTATGAACGTAAGTTAAGAGTTCCATTTGTTATATATGCTGACTTTGAAGCCTTTTTAAATCCGATACAGAGTTGTTCTAATAATCCAAATAAACCTTCAACTGCTAGTATACAAAAACATGAAATGTATAGTTTTGGTTATTATGTTAAGTGTTCGTACAATGATAATTTATCGGTGTATAGATCATATACTGGAAAAGAGTGCGCACAAAAATTTATGAAATTAATCAAAGAAGATTTAGAAAATATATGTAAAAAGAATTCATTTAACAAATCACCACTACCATTAACCAATGAAAATAAAATGAACATCAAACAAAGCAAGTCATGTTATATCTGTAACAATTATTTAAATGAAGATGTCACAATTTGTTATAATTGGCATTCTGGTGTATATGAAGGAGTCGCTCATCAACTCTGTTCCGAGAAATACAAGACACCTAATTTTGTACCCATATTTTTTCATAATTTGAGTAATTACGATGCTCATTTTATAGTGCATGGTCTCAATTTTGAGGATGGTGAAATAGAACTTATTCCAGAGAATAAGGAAAAATATATTTCTTTCTCTAAAATTTTGCATATTAATAACCGAGTTATAAAATTACGATTTCTTGATTCTTATAAATTCATGTCCAGTAGTCTTGACAAATTAGCTCAAAACTTACTACCTGAACAATTTCATGAACTTCACTTACAATATCCATCTCACGACGACTTTAAACGTTTAATACGAAAAGGTGTTTATCCATATGAGTACATGACTTCATTTGATTCGTTAAAAATAACTTCCCTTCCTACACGCAATAAATTTTATAGTTCTTTAAATGACAATAACATTTCTGAAATTGATTACAATCATGCTCAAGATGTATGGAATCACTTTAATTGTAAAAATATGGGTGATTATTCTTACCTTTACTTAAAAACTGATGTATTACTACTGGCGGACGTATTTGAAAATTTTAGGAATGTGTGTCTTAAAACTTATGCACTAGATCCTGCTCATTACTTTACAGCTCCTGGATTGAGTTGGGATGCTATGTTAATTTACACTAAAATTAATTTAGAGCTCCTAACAGATATCAATAAAATTACTTTTATTGCGAATAATATTAGGGGTGGTATATCACAATGCAGTAATAGACATGCTAAGGCTAATAATTTATTTATGACAGATTATGATTGTAATAAACCATCCTCTTTTATCATGTACCTAGATGCAAACAATCTTTATGGTTGGGCTATGTCTCAGTGTCTTCCGACTGGCAAATTTGAATGGGTAGATGTAAAAACAGACTTTAACATCCCTGATGATGCTGAACATGGTTATATTTTAGAAGTAGATTTGGAGTATCCCGAATTGTTACATGATATTCACTCAGATTTTCCCTTTTGTCCTGAAAACATATGTTTAGGAAATAGCAAACATAGAAAACTAATCCCCAATTTAAATAATAAAAAGAACTATGTTATCCATTATAGAAATCTTAAACAATGTATAAAAAATGGTCTACGATTACTTAAAGTTCACAGAATTCTTAAATTTCAACAATCTCAATGGTTAAAATGCTATATAGATCTAAACACACACATGCGTTCGTTAGCAACCTCAGACTTCGAAAAAGATTTCTTTAAACTTATGAATAATTCCGTTTTTGGTAAAACAATGGAGAATGTAATGAAAAGAGTGAATGTTAAATTAGTCAACCATTGGTTAACATCGGGAAATCTCAAGGAGCTCAATCTTTGATAGCCAGACCTGAATTCCATAGTCTTACAATATTTTCAGAAAATTTGGTTGCTGTTCAATTAAAGAAGACAAAAGTTTTATATAATAAACCAATATACCTCGGTTTTTGTATATTGGATCTATCAAAGACATTAATGTATGAATTTCATTATGATTACATGAAATCGAAATATCGAGACAATCTCAAGTTACTCTATACGGATACTGATAGCTTAATTTATCAAATATTTACAGAAAATTTCTATAACGATATTAAAATTGATTTAGAAAAATATTTTGACACATCTGACTATCCTCCTGATAATGAATATGGAATACCATTAATTAACAAAAAGAAGTTAGGATTCTTTAAAGACGAAAATAATGGTAAGATTCTTAATGAGTTCGTAGGGTTACGTTCAAAAATGTATGCAATGGATGTACAAAATAAATGTATATGTAAAGCAAAGGGTGTTAATAAAAGTGTCACGAAAAAATTTTGTCTTTCTGATTATAAGTCTTGTTTAAATGATAATAAAACGTTTTATAGTGAAATGTTAAGATTTAAATCAATAAAACATGTTATATATACACAAAAAATTAATAAAATATCGCTATCTCATAATGATACAAAACGTTACATATTAAAAAATTCTACTGATACACTTGCATGGGGACATTACAAAATAAAGGACATTTAATTTCATCATCACTTTCTGTACAATTAAAGTATGTATTTGTTATAGTTAATAAGTTTTATAGTATAAAATAATTGATTGTAGCTGGTAAAAACAATCAATTATTTATCTTTGATAGAAATCATTTATTATATAACGTATGTGACTCTATTTAATGGTATTAGTTTTAATTTTAACGTGATTTAACAACTGAAATATGTATACCTAGGTAATATTTAAAAAATAATTATATATAATACATCATTTTCAACAATGTGTTTTATTCATTCCAATATCATCCAAAGGATTACACGCATATATAAAATGTTCCATTTTATTCATCCTTTTACTGCCATAGTCGCAGGTCCAAGTGGTTGTGGAAAGTCTCAATTTTGTGACAAACTTCATTAAATACAATAAACAGTTATGTAATAGAACTTTTAACCAAATAACTTGGTGTTTTGATGAAATGCAACCATTGTATAATTTACCGAACGTTAACTATTTTCAAGGAATACCAGATTTGAACATGTTCGATGGAAATGAAGCAAACCTTATTATCATTGATGATCTTATGAGAGAATCTGATGGTCGTATTGTCGATATATTTACTAAAGGTAGTCATCATAGAAACTTGAGCGTATTTTACATTACTCAAAATTTATTTCATCAGGGTAAAGGTCAAAGAGACATTTCTTTGAATTCAAGCTATATAATTTATTTCAAAAACCCTCGAGATAAAACTCAAATTCGTTATGTAGCACGTCAAGTTTCACCCGAAAATAGCAAATTCATCGAAGATGCATATAAAGACGCTACTAAAGAAGCACATGGATATTTGATAATAGATTTAAAACAAGATACTTTTGATATGTGTCGGATTAAATCCAAAATATTTCCTTCTGATGGTTTTTGTACAGTATATATTCCCACAAAAGAGTTTAAATACGTTAAGAACCAAGAAATACCTATCATTTACAAATGATGGATCGACGCCTCAAGACGCATAAAGATTTGTTATCCGCTCTATCTAAACTTAAATCAAAACATCAGCAAGCTCTTTTAAAAGCCTGTAGTGAAAACGAAATAAATTTTATTTGTGAGTGTATTCACAACGTTTTACAGGGAAATATAATTCTTGAAGAAAAATCAAAGAATAAACTAAAAAAGTTTAAAAATTTGTTACGTAAATTAGTACGTAAAAGTACAAATAAAATACGCAAGACTATAATAGTTCAAAAGGGTGGTGCATTTCTACCGATTATATTGGGTTCCATATTGAGTGGATTAGTAAGTGGACTGATTTAAAATGGAACACGCAAAAAAAATGCTGTTGGTTGAACCAGGTTTCATCGATAAAATAAATAAAAAAAGAAATGAAAATCCTACCTCTCGCTTAGACTCTGAAATGCAAAACATTTTGGATAGTAATATGGATGATAGAAAAAAATGTAAGTTGTACTTACAAATTTTACAAAGATACCTCCACTTTATGGAAGAAGATCGTCGACCGTTTAAGCTTCCTATAATTTCAAATAATGATTTTGATGAAACCGCGGTGGAAAATTTAAAAAGTTCAAATATAAACAATGACATCAAAAATAAAGATGTAGTTGCCGTCCAGACATTGAATAATGAAGAGAGTCAACAAGAGAGTATTTTACTTGAAAGAAACTCTCCTTATACAAAAAATCAAATTCTAAGCTTGATACCTAAATCATATTTGAAAAAAGGTGAGTTATTATTGGATTCGGTTTCATTAAGTAAAAACAAAATTTTCTGGAATGATGATGGTACAGTTATGATAGACAATGAAGTAATCCCCGATAGTAATATTGTAGATTTAGTGAATGATATGCTACGACCATTAAAAAGAAATGATCCAATAGGTTGGGAAAAATTTGCTAAAGCTTTAAAAGACTTAAAAATACCCTTAACCTATATTGGAAACCCCAAAAGACGTGAATACATTGCTCTACTTCAAAAAGATTTGGGAGAATCTCTTACAAAAAACAAGGAGATATTTTTTTCACCGAGAAGCAACGATAAGCATATTAAAAAAATAAAGAAAAAAATTGAGTGGGAAAAATGGACCCCTTATTAGAAATAAACCGCATGTACTATGATGTATCACACCCGGCTGGATATGGCAGTATTGAAAAATTATCAAAAGCAATGAAAGGTAAAATGAATAAAGAAGATGTTAAGAAATGGTTACAGACCCAGGAAACATACACACTTCATAAACCAGTACAAAGAAAATTCCCTCGTAACAGATACATTTTATCTAATTTAAATGAGCTTTGGCAAGCTGATTTAAGTGATATGAGAACTTATTCTAACGATAATAAAGGTTTTAATTACATCCTTTGTGTTATTGATGTATTCAGTAAATACGCATTTGCTAGACCCATGAAGAAGAAAAATTCGGAAACAATAAAACAATGTTTTGATAGTATATTTAAAGAAGCGAATACAACTCCAACACACATACAGTCTGATAAAGGTACTGAGTTCATTTCAAAAGATGTACAGAGATATTTTCAATCAAAAAACATAAATTACTATACAACGAATAATCCTGATATTAAAGCAAGTATTGTAGAAAGATTTCAAAGAACTCTTAAAATGAAGATGTGGCGTTATTTCACGCATAAAAATACTCATAAATATATTGACGTTTTGCAGGATTTGATACACTCTTACAACCATAGTTTCCATTCTAGTATAAAAATGTGTCCTTGTGATGTCAATTTTAATAATATAATGACAGTTTGGACAAATTTATATGACAGGAAAAACAATAATAAATCATATGAAACTATACAACCTAAGTTAAATGTTGGTGATCATGTAAGAATAACCAAATATAAACATATATTTCAAAAAGGTTATGAATCTAATTGGAGTGATGAAATATTTATAATATCTTCTATAATAGAACGAAAACCTTGGGTTGTTTACACTATTAAAGATTTAGACGGGGAAGAGGTAGTAGGAACGTTTTATGAACGGGAGTTACAAAAGGTAATTTATGACCCCACCATAGAACATAAGATAGATAAAATAATTAGCTCTCGCTACACTGGTAACAGACGAGAAGTGTTAGTTAAGTGGAAAGGTTATCCGAATAAGTTTAATAGTTGGATTTCAGCATCTAGTATAAAACAAATATGAATAAAGATTTCTATTTAACTTTACCTAGTAATAGTTCAATGGAATATTATCCTGATAATAAAACATCAAGATTTTCAACAAAATTACCTAAACCTATAATATTGGAGGGAGAATGGTGTATAGCAATTGTTGAATTTCAGTATCCCTGTACTATGTTTACTGTTCAAGATCATGAAAACATCGTGTACATCACAAAAATGATGATAATGCCTAATCAAGAAGAACCCTCTACAGTATCTTACCTGACATATATACCTGTCACAAACTATGATAATATTCATCATCTACTAACAGCATTGAACAGCATTAAGGAAAAAATTGAATTTAATTATGATGAATTTTCCAAGTTTGTATCGGTTTCTGTCTTGGATGAATCCATAAAATCTGTAAAATTATCACTTAAATTAAGTTTACAATTGGGGTTTGAGCCAAATAAAAACCTTGTTCAAAATAATCAAGCAGCATGTCCAGCTAATTTAAATTTAGGCTTACCATCTCAACTATTCGTCTACTGTGATATAGTAGAACCACAAATTGTTGGTGACGTAATGACTCCCCTTCTAAGAATTATACCATTAGATCTACCAAACTACATCTATGGTGCAAATAAAATGCATGTTTTAACACCGCCTCATTATTTACCTGTAATGCGTAGACAATTTGACACCATCGAAATAGATATAAGATCAAGCACCGGTCAAAAGATACCATTCCAATTCGGAACAGTGTGTGTTAAACTTCATTTAAAAAAAATATAATGCATTCTCAACATAATAATATTACTTGTCCTTATGAACGCTATTATTCTCATCAAGCTGGCTCTGGTATAGGAGTGGTTTATAAAGGAGCACCATACCAAAAGGGTCATGGCATTGGTAGTTTTCTGGGAGGATTATTTAGATCAGTTTTACCACTACTATCGGGTGGCGTTCGGGCCATTGGTAAAGAAGCATTAAGTGCCGGTGTAAGTCTTTTGACAGATATGGTTAGTGCACGACCCATGGAAGATTCGATTAAGGCACGTCTAAAGGAAGCTGGTTCAAATTTAAAACGGAAAGCTGATGAAAAAATAGATAGGATAAATATGTCTGGATCGGGATATATAACAAAACGAAAACGTTTGTCTGCATTCAGTCCATCATTGACTTCCAAACTGAAAGCTACCAAAAAATCAAAATTCAACTCGAAACATATCAAAGATATATTTTCTAGTTAATTACTTTACATTTAAAATTACGATGAACATATATCCTGACTCTTAAAAATTATAATTCTTTACAACAACTTTTTCAATACGACAATGATTTCATATAGCAAAAAGACAAATCAATTAATTACAAAACAATACACTATTAAAATGATTAGAAAGAATATTAAAATAAAAATATAACGCTAGCTTATTTATCAGTATCTATAAAAAACTTTTTACACTCTTCTTGGGTAGCCAATTGTTTGGTGATATTATATATAATGTCTCTCACACTTTGCAAATTTCGGTCGGCTTCACTCTCCGTAAAAAGTTTAACACGCACGTCAGCGTGTTTCCATTGTTCCGTTTGTGCGACATTTTTTATTTTGTTCACATCATAAACTTCAATTTTGATAAGATGCGACGCGTCAGCACTGTCGTCTTTGTTCGACGTTATGTACGATATTCCACCACTCGTAGATCGACCAACACTCGATGACTTTTTTGTAAGTTTCTTCTTCTTGGGTTTTTCAAAAAACTCATCAATGCTGTGAGGTCTTTTTGCTATCGCCTTTTTTACTTTGAAAGCGAGAGTTCCTTCTTCATCACTTGGTTCGTCGACATTATCTTCATAATAAAAGTTCTTAAAGGTGTTTTCAGGGAACTGAAACAATAAAAAACAGTATATTAAATAACAGTTCAGAGATAAGTATAAACATGGAATAATGTATGTTAAAATAATTACAATCAATACAGTAATCAGATAACAGAAGCATTTTAATACTAAGTATTACATATATGATGTACTTTGTACAAAACAATATCAACAGTATAAGAAACATGTATAATAGTTACTTACATTCATTTTATAGCAGCGTCACTCTTTTAACACTTCACTGGTCAGGAACTTTGGAGATCTTATGTAGTGTAGAGTACAACTTGGAATACGGTGCAAAATAATTTCGGTGTGTCTTTTATACGGGGAAGAAATGGTTTTACCAGACAAACATGTATAGACATGACTCAAACGTTGAGATGCGTTATGAATTCTTTGTTCGGTTAAATAAAAGACCCGATTTCTCTTATGACAATGAGAAACTTCGGTTGATTGTTTATAAAAAGAGCGATACAAAAATGTGTCAATCTTTTGTTTGAATCTTGGAATTATGAGCCATTTAGAAGGACAAATTGCCTCTAAGGAGACCACATGTGGAGTTGGGAGGTAATAAATATAAATTGCACAATAAAAACAGGTACAAAATTCCATGAGTATCCTTAATTTTAACAGACAAACACGTTTAAACACGACTCGACGTTAATATGCATCATGAATTCTTTGTTCATTTAAACAATGAAGACCCGATTTCTCTTATAACAATAAGAAACTTCAGTTAATTGTTTATAAAAAGGGTGATACAAAAATGTGTCTTTTGTTCGAATATTTGAATTATAAACCTTTTAGAAGGACAAATTGCCTCTCGGCAGGCCACGTGTGGAGTCGAAAGAATAAATTAAAATGAAGACCATTATAAAACTAATCTGCACTAGGTATAAATTTAATTGGATATTTATAAATGTAATCAATAATAGGTATTAACTTGATATAAGGTTAATTCACCTTCAAGGGACGCAGAATATGTTGATCGTATTGCGAATCAATGCAATACCTATTACCTATATGTAGTAACCTGTCACAAATGAAACACCGCCCGTATCTAGCCCGCGGAATATTGCGAGGTTTTGCAATTGAGACGCTGCCTAAACGACTCACGTCGTAATAAAGTAGTCGGCAGTTGGATTAAATTGATTGATGACGCAATTATTACGTGATACAAAAAGCATGTTCAAAGTATAAAGTTCTGTATGTGATCGCGTTCCGGTGAAAAGTAACGTAACATACTGAGTCATGAGGTAATAACATAAAACCCGCGATTTAGATTCGCGACGTAATCAAGATTATCCGCAATCCTATAACACGTGGACCTAACAACTTTTCCATGGGGGTCTGACAAAACAATGCCGTGGAACCAATACAATGAACCGATGTGCAATAACAATGTAACACCAATATCCTTATAATCCAATAAGATTTATATGGGAAATGGTGGTCCAATAAAAGTAACCCACGGCAGAATAAGACATTTTTCGCGCTCCAATAAGAATGGGAACCAATAAGATTTTTCCGCGAGTCAATTAATTTAATTCGCGAGTCAATTAATTTAATCCGCGGCCCAATTAATTTAATCCGCGGCCCAATCAAGTTAATTCGCGACCTAATTAAGTTTATCCGCGGGCAGTACCTATGACCGACACTGGTGCAGACTATGGAGGTACCTCGTCCCATACATTC
The DNA here is from genome assembly GCA_036417725.1 of Clanis bilineata. Taxonomy (NCBI): domain Eukaryota; kingdom Metazoa; phylum Arthropoda; class Insecta; order Lepidoptera; family Sphingidae; genus Clanis; species Clanis bilineata. The sequence continues at coordinate 1,454,223 of CM071159.1, forward strand.
AAAGATACAACAACTACGTACTAAATAGTAATCATGGAAATATAATACTAAAGTATACAAAATATAAACATAACATAACATAACATGTTACTTTTGTATTAAAAAGCCGTTTAGGTTTAAAAGTTTCCGACAATTATAATACAATTGGCTACCTCAAATTAATAATCATTTTTTTTCCAGTAATCCAACCCCAGACTCTTCTCTTAACATTACCTGGCCCGAGTATGACGCGAAGACTAAGAAATACGTGAACATTGCCAACGAGAGTCTGATCATCGGCGCTGATCATCTTGGGGATTCCATCAAGTTCTACGAGAATATATTCCGATACGCTGGAATAGTATTTTGATAATGCACTATGTTCACATAAATCTCATGATATAGATAGTATCAAATGTAATGTTCCAATCTGGTTTTGGAAAATACCAGTAGCCCGAGCACGAAAAACTAATGTAAATGTAAATGTATTCGAGTTTGCTGCGCACTGATGACGTTTGGTTAATATTTCATACAAATTTCATAGACGCGCATCGAGTTCGAATACATTTACGGTTGTCAAAAATTTTCCTGCTCAGGCCGCTGATCTGATGGGATCGAGGGCAAATCGTGTTAGTTAAATCGCCTTGGATTTAAGATTTATCGCTAACTTAGGATTCAAAATTCAGGACTTCTTGGTATTGGCCCATTTACATATCCAACCTTATTTTATACAATTTATACACTACAGATTACGAATGAAATAAATATTGTTCACATAAATGAAAAAGTTGTATATTACGCGGAATCGAAATGCGGCGATATTCGGAAACACGATTTTATAAGAATTAATCAATATTTGAACACCTGATAAACTTATGGATTGTTGAAATATTTTTCAGCTTCAAAATACCTTAAGCCGTGACAAGTACGCACCATTAGCTCAATGAGAGGTTCTTACTAATTAAAATAATCTTATTTCTGATAATGGGATACGTATCCACCGGGATATCGACCAATGTACACAACATAAACAACATAAGCTCACGCCTGAGTCCCCGAAGGGGCAGGCAGAGGCACACTAGCGAACTAGAACACCCACATTTCGCCGAGCTTTGTTCCGTCCATATGATAGGGGGCGAGCCTATCACCATATCAGGCACAAATTCCAGACTCCGGGCTGATATTGGAAAATCCAATATCACTTTGCCAGACCCAGGGATCGAACCCGAGACCTCAGGATCAAAGTCGTATTGAAATACAACTACGCCTCCGAGGCAGTCACCAATGTAAACATGGCGTTAAAACCTGCCATAGTGACTCACGCTCCTCATGTGGTTCGCCAGTGTATAACCGATTCTATAGAGGGGCTTGTGACATAACTTGATGATGACCAGCCCAGCTAGCATGCGCCCCACGAGAAAATGTCTACGCTTTTTGTCGTGTTTTTTTGTTTAAGCGTGCAACTCAAGGTAACACAACTTGTAAACCAATAAATATGTCTACAGACACTAAAATGCGTCCTCATCTATTTTGATACAATACTGTAGACAACATGTAGTCAACATCTTTCCACGGTTATCAAGATATATTGTGACACGCATGCTAGCCTGGCTGGGTCGACATCGGTCACCCACGTGTCTTAGGCTGAGATCTATAGAGCGAACTTCGACTAAGTCTAAGGCAAAGTAACGAACTCAGTGAGGATTTGGAATTAATAAATCGAACTTTGACTTAGTCCGAGTAATTTTGTACAAGAAAAACAGACTGACAGACAGACTAAGCATAGATTTTGTTGTAAAAAAATCACTCAGACTGAGTCAAAATTCACACTGAGTTCGTTGCTTTGGCTTAGACTTAATCGAAGTTCGCTCTATAAATATCATCCTTAGCAAGCTCCTCGATTTGCTTCTTCCCACTGCGGAGTGTGAAAATGTATAAATAAACTCATTGTTTGTTAGTGGTCGCTGGTTTTTTTTTTGGACTGCACTACGCTTATACACTTCAGTCATTATGCTGTGCTCGGATGAAAAATCAAGTAAACCACCATTGTCACGGCCCAGCACCGGACCAGCGCTGCTCCGCCTAATATCCGCTTTCTGGATTATTATGTTCTGTTCGAAAATTACCGAACCCTAATTATCACTCTTTATATACCACCAAATATGAGTTGACGCATTTCAATATCCTTGATAATGTTACTGAAAGCAACGACAATTTGTGGCCTCGTGTGTTGGTGAGTTTTCCATTAAATAAGTTTCAATAACCAATAGTTCAGAAATATTTGATTTTTATTTTTTCTTCAATCCCGAAATATTGTCAAACATTGGAGATTTTTTGGATATACTTAATCTCAGTAGATTCATAAAGGTAATAAGTGTAGTTCAATTAATATCAATGTGGCGCTGCTAAGTAGGCAGACATTTTATGGTCTGGGTCTTGTGAGACCGAAAGTATTTCGTAGTTTCTTATATTAACGACACGGACTCGTACCTAAAAGGAGGGAATGGAAGAGGAGGGAAAAGGAATTGGGAAAGGGAGGTGGGAAATGGGTCACCGAAAATCTCAATCACCGAACGAAACGCGACAGCAAACATCCACTTTACGTCGATTTTCTGTAAGACAGTGGTATCAAACCGGCCGAGCCCGCCCATTCGTGCTGTAGACGTTACTGTCTACAACGTGGCTCTACCACTAAGAGTCTTAGTGTGAGATGACAGCGTGTATTACTATTATGCGTATTTATCTTTTTGTCTATATGATTTTTAATGTTTGAACAGTCTATAGAAATCATATAATAGAAATTGATGATGCTTTGTGTCCACAGCATAGCCATCAGTGATGCAGTACAAGTGACAGTAAGTGAGGGCACACTCGAAGGTGCTACGCTACAAACTGTGCCATCTAACATCACGTACTACAGCTTTAAAGGAATACCTTATGCGAAACCACCCGTCGGTGATCTCAGATTCATGGTAAGTCAGCCTCTGATCATCAATTGACAGCCTCCGTGGCGCAGTGGGCGAGTAGCCGGCTGTGAAGCGAGAGGCCGCGGGTTCGATCCCCGCACCGAGACAAATGTTTGTATGCTCACAGATATTTGTTTCGGGTCTGGGTGTTGTGAGACCGAAAGTCTCTCGTAGTTCCTGATACCCACTACACAAGACTCGATTTTAGTGTAGGGTAAGAACTATGTATGTGACTGTTGGGTGTTATTTATTTTTTTTGTCAAATTGCTGTACAATTACTCTAAACGTATAACGTAAAAATCTAATCCTGCCTTATATAAGTCAAAACGAAATGGTAAATAACAGTAAAGGGATTAAATGGGAAAGGGAAAAACATAAAAATTATAGATTATGAACATGCATAATATAATGATATAGAAGATTTTGATGCACCTGTTGCAACTAAAACAATGAATCATTATGATTCATATATGAATGAATGATATTAATTCATTTAGTCGCATAAACTAGATCCCTCATCTCCACATCATTTTATGTAACGTATTTCATCTATTACAGCCACCCCAAGCGGCTGTGCCATGGGACGGAGTAAGAGACGCGACAGAACATGGCTCTGTATGTACCCAGTTTAATATATTGTCTAGGCAGTACATCAATGGCTCCGAAGACTGCCTCTTCCTTAACGTTTATACTCCTAATCTTCAACCTGAAGTTCCTTACTCAGTTGTATTCTTTATCCACGGAGGCGGCTTTAAGAGTGGATCTGGTGACACAAGCAATTATGGACCCGACTTTTTTATAGAGAAAGGCACGATCGTCGTAACAATAAACTACAGATTAGGTGCACTAGGGTTCCTCTGTTTCGAAAACGAAGCAGTGCCCGGTAACATGGGGTTAAAGGATCAAGTGTTGGCTCTAAAATGGGTTAATAATAATATAAAATATTTCGGTGGCAACCCCAAAAGTATCACGATTATGGGTCAGAGTGCTGGCGGTTATTCTGTCGCATTGCATCTCATATCGCCAATGAGCAAGGGTCTATTCCAAAGAGCTATAAGTATGAGTGGTTCGCCAACGTCAGAATTCGCTGAAACTTACAGGCCCAGTTTACGAGCATTCACACTTGGCCGCATTCTCGGTAAGGATACCAACAATGCGACCGAACTCCTGAAGTTTTTTCAAAGCTTGCCAGCTATGAGCTTGATAAGTGCAAACGTTTCTATATTGGGTTTCGAAGCAGTGGGCAGTGTCAATATTCTAGAATATTTTGACTTCGTGCCGGTTGTGGAGCATGATTTTGGAGGCAAACACTTCTTCACCGTAGATCCTCTAGAAGCGTACGTGAACGGAGAAGTCCACAAAGTCGACGTTATGTTTGGCGTCACAAACGAAGAGGCTCTTGTAGGAATACCATACTTCCAAGAATCTATAATAGACGTATACGCAAGGTACCCTCAGATGTTAGTGCCAAAAAAAATATTGTACAATTGCACGCCTGACGCTGCAATTGAAATCTCTGAAAAAATTCGTAAGCACTATTTCGAAAATGGATCCATTTCTGTGGAAAATATGAAGAAGTTTGTTAAATGTCTAAGTGAGACTGCTCTGATGGTTTCAGTGGAAAGGTTTTTCAGCTACTTGCCGGCGTCTGTTTGTAATATATATTCATACGTGTTCTCGAGTTTCTCCAGCAGAAACTTCTATGGAGTTGCTGGTGTACCATACGGGATATACTCTGCAGGACATTTTGACGACTTAAACTACTTATTTCAGCCTTACTCTCTGAACATGACCATTGATATAAACAGCAAAGAATATAAATTTGTTAATCTGACTTCAACAATCTTTTCCAATTTTATAAAGAGCGGGTGAGTAGAGAAAATAATATTATAATTTTCTATGTAAGGTAAATAATATAAAATAATGCATGTTTTTTGGTCTTTGTATTACCTCATCATTTACCTGGTAAAGGTCGTAGCAAGTCGCTGGATGCCGGCCACTTCCAACAGGTCGATCTGGAAATCTTTGGGGGAGGCCTATGTTCAGCAGTGGCGTCCTATGGCTGATGATGATGATGATTATCTCATATTACTATATTTGCATTAACGATGAGGACGTCAACATTTGCACAGATAAATGATCAGCTCGCTTTATTGGAACGATTACCTACTTTGGGCAGGATTCCAATAATTGCCTTATCGAAGACCTTAGCTATCCTGTATAATAGCCCCCTGAGAGGAATTTATTTTATAATACTTCATCATTAAGTTTCCGGTGCATTTCAGACTAGCATTTGGGTACCGTGTGGCGCTTCCAGATTAACGCCTATGAAGTTAATATAACTACTTTTGAACCTAAGCCTTCCCCTAAGATTTCCAGACCGACCTGTTGGAAGCGGCCTGCATCTTTGGTGGAAGCCAGTGAACGTTCTGTGGCTGATAATTTTGATGAAATACTTTTGATATCATTGCAATATATATTCCCAGATTAATGACAAATAAATCCTTTTTCAGGAATCCAACTCCAGATGCTTCTCTTAACATAACGTGGCCTAAGTATGACGCGAAGAATAAGAAATACGTGAACATTGCTAACGAGACGTTAACCATCGGCGCTGACTACCTTCGGGAATCAATTGCGTTCTATAAGAACATCTTCCGATCTGCTAGAATAGTATTTTAAAATTGAAGTAAATATGTAGTTGTTTGTATACAACATCCTAATTTCATAAATCATTATATTTTTCTGTTTACATAAAGGACTAAAATCTATATTAGAGCTGTGTAAATTATTTACTTATTCATCACTATCATCAGCCACAGGACATCCACTGCTGGACATAGGCCTCCCCCGAAGATTTCCAGACCGACCTGTTGGAAGCGGCCTGCATTCAGCGACTTCCTGTGACCTTAATTTATTACTTATGAAATAATTTGTATCTTGTGAATAATAATGCAATCACTTTTCAATAACCTCGAGATATTCCTATACCTTTCTAACATTTCGTGGAATATTGATTCAATCAATGACATTATAAGAATGGTTGTTAGATTCAACAAAGCTGACGACAAATAAAGGTTTTTTTTCATACAAACCATAATTCTTTAACCTAAAATCATTTATGTCCACATAAGCAAGCTTGTTACACGTTGCAGCAATGTTACAAAATCCTTGAAACACTACAGTGGAACTCATTGAAATTAAACTATTTTTACGGATTCTATCACGATTTGGTTTTAATTTTTATGGTCTGACTCGTGACCACGAAGGCTGCAACAAAGCTGAAGCTTTCGCAACGTCGGGCATAGAAATTAAAACCAAATCGTGATAGAATCCGTAAAAATAGTTTAATTTCAATGAATAACATTCACGTTAACCTAAGAAATCACTACAGTGGAACTTTAAGCTATTTTAAGCTATCCCCTAAGGGATAGATAAAGGCGAACTAGAGAACTAGAATATCTACATTTCGCGGAGATAACTTCCGTCCCAGATGTAATAGCGAGCCATATCGGACACAAAAAAATAACCGACTATATAAACGGCAACTCCAAAAAAGAGTAGAGTATTTTTAGTATCAGTGCCTGTCACTAGATGTCATTAGATGTGCCGGTATTGGTCATGTGAAATTATTATCCGGTGACGTGAAACATCATCATTATCACCCACAGGACGTCCACTGCTGAACATAGGCCTCCCCCAAAAGCAGCTTCCAACAGGTCAATCTGGAAATCTTTGGGGGAGGCCTATGCCCGACGTCATACATACTAAACATTTATAACAATACATGTAAACAATATAAAGACCTATTATACCTCACCTTGGCAGTTGGCAAGCATAAAAGGATCTTACGATGTCTGCTGTATAAATTGGTTCGTTAAAAACTTGTTTGGTATGTTTTATCATTTACATGTTGAGATGTACTACTGATATAAAGGTAATACTAAACAATAAATCGCAGTTGTGTTTGCACTGAGCTGCCTAGAACCACGAAGCAAATACCCTGCGCTGAGCTACTAATCCAATTGTAAGATCTTATTGTACATTTATTATATTTTTTTAAGATTTGAGTGGTAGAGCCACGCTGTAGACAATTAAGTCTACAGCACGAATGCGTTGGCTCGACTCGTTTCATACTACTGTCTCACAGAAAACCGACGTAAAGTGGCAGCTTGCTGTCGCATTTCGTTCGTTACCCCCCCCCCCCGTTTCCCAATCCCTTTTCCCTCCCCTTCCATTCAGTTATTTTAGGTTGGCAACACACCCATGATTCTTTTTGTGTCTTGGGTGTATATGGGCGGTAGAGATCACTTACCATCAGGTGACCCATCTGCTTGTTTGCCAGTCTCTGCTGTAAGAAATTACATCATCCAGTAATTAAATCGGCTACCAAAGCCGGCTACATTAATATCCATCAAACCCGAAACCAATAGTGCTGCTTGTGCTGCTTAGAAATAGAGATGTGAGGAAATGTTCTTCTTTAAAAATTGGCTTCCACGCATTTGCGATAATTTTGCCAATGTGAAAATGACCATGAGACCTAGATGTAGGATCATGGCGGCAATTCCTTCCAGTGCGATGCCCTTCAGATAACCTCCCCTTAGCGAACGACGGAATAAAACCAGCCACCGGACCAATCGAAAGAAAATGTTGACCGTGGTGTTCTAAATACCCTGTCAATAGAATGTAAAGATTACTTATTATTTACTTCTCGTGTTTTTGTTTGTATCGTATTACCCAAAGACATTCAACAGTATATAGACGTGACAACGGCGGGAAACTTGTGAACCAAAAGTTGTGACCTCATGGTCATAAATCACTCAGTCGTGTTTGAAACATACGCGCGCAAGGTCGTGCCAGCGTAATAATGCTTAGACAATAAAATTGTCTTACTTGATTCTTGAACATTCACAGAGCATTCTAGGGACACAATTGTAATAAGCGACCTTGCATTGTAATAAGTGTTTTTTTTTAATAACAGAGACTGGCGAACGAGCAGATGGATCACCTGATGGTAAGTGAACTCCACCGCCCATAGACACCCACAACACGAAAAGAATCATGGGTGCGTTGCCAACCTAAAAGGAGGGAATGGAAGGAGAGGGATTGGGCAAGAAGAAGGGGGGAATTGGGCCACCGGATATCTCACTCACCGAACGAAACGCGACAGCGAGCTGCCAGAAAGTGGTACCAAACCGGTCGAGCCGGCCCGTTCGTGCTGTAGACGTAACTGTCTACAGCATGGCTCTACCACTCAGTGGTAGATGGCGTTACTGATGTTTGAGATATTTTTTATGCATGGAAACTTAGCCTCTCTAGGTATAGTTAGTAATATTAAATCTTTTTGGTATTATTAATACCAACATAGTAACCTGTTCTAGTTTTCAATAACATAAAGCCGGTCTGCCAAAGTGAGTCACGTGATAGGTTTTGCCTCGGTGGCGTAGTTATATTACGGACGCGTTACGACTCACATTTTGAGGTCCTGTGTTCGATCCCCAATTCGGGTAGTGTTATTGGGGTTTGCTACTCAATATCTGTTTTGAGTCTAGAATTTGTGCCGCATAGGCGTCGCTACCTTCCAGACCTGGGACGGAAATGAACTCGGAGTAGCATGAGTGTTCTAGGTCGTTAGCTCGCCTCTTCCTACTCCTTCGGGGATACAGGGGTTAGCCTATGTATGTGCATAATATAACTAAGTGGTTATGCCACTGCATAAGCACAATGCCACGAATCATGGTACGATCACAAAGTTTCACCTGTAATTTATTGCGATATGATAGGTCGACTACTGTCTTCTACTGCCTCCTACTGTGGCCTACTGCGTACAGCAATGAACAGGAGCTGCATAGCGTTCGCCGTTTTGTAGTGAGTAGAAAATATTGTTTCATTTATAAAGGCATCAATAGGTCGGCATGATTATGATTGTCGGTGGTGACTGGTTTGGTTTTTGGACTGCACAACGCTTACCATGTCAGTGTAGTCACTTTGCCGTGTCCAGAAGGAAAAATAAGATATCATAAATCGACATATTGTGCACGCCATGGAAGAATATTGAACTAGTATATTAAATAGATATATTATAATCATCTTATCGCCTCCTTGGCCTAGTGGCAGCATACATATATGGGCTTTGGACCAGGACATCGTGAGTTCGATTCCCAGGTCAGGCAAAACGGATTTTCGAATTTAATTTTCCCGGGACTGGATCCCTCAGAGGGGGTTAACGTCAGGCAAGCAGCCGGTATTAAAAACTTAGCCAAATCCTTTCTTTAACATGCTTAAATAGCCTGTTGCGCCGACCCTACATTAAGGTGGAATAAGGGCAGGTAGAAAGAAGGAATATAATCATCTTATGTTTGTACCAACATACATATTTCTCTTCACCTATGCGGGGTCGATGCCACACAACTTTAAGCATATTGCAAAAGGATTTGGCTTAGATTTTACGACTGGCTGCAAGCGTATCTGGTGACTCTTTATTTATTTATTTATTAACTATTTATTTATTTATTTATTTTCAGGGAACATACGGTGATACAAAAACAAAGCTATACAAATCACTATACACCAATTACATGTTTCCACAGATAGGTATTTAAAGTAGATAATTAAGTAGAGCGCTTTCATTATATAATACAAATACAGAGGTACACATTAACATACATACATGTAATCCTACCTAAGATATATTAAAAGTCACAAGGTATAGGTAGGTACACAACAAATAACCAAAAATACACTGTAGCTTAACACTTTGAGAACCATGATTTACTTAATTCTGATTTTAATAATTGTGATTTTGAATTAAATAGGTCTAAGTCACAAAATTCTACTGCCGAATTAAGCTCATTTGCAGCTCTAATAAAGAATGAATTGTGTCTGTAATTAGAAGAACTTTGAGAAATTGCCAAACACATGGGCCGTCTGACAGTTTTCGCTGGAATTTTTAAATTAATTTTGGAGAGGAGATATGGGGAATCTATTAAGTTTTGAGCGATTTTAGCCAATAAAACAACATCTGCTATCTTTCTTCTCTCAAAAAGTGGAAGAAAATGGTGTCTGCGACATCTTTGCTCATAATCATAATCGTAACCATGACATTTAAATTGTAGGAATCTTAAAAAGTTACGTTGAATGGATTCGAGTCTTTTGACATAAATTTCATATCTCGGATTCCATACCTGACTACAATATTCTAGAATACTGCGCACCAATGAACAATATAGAATTTTAATTGCTTTAATATTAGTAAATGGAGATGTTGACCTGATTACAAAACCTAATGCTTTGTTTGCTTGTTTGGTGATGTGATCTATGTGTTTATCATAAATTAACTTAGCATCATGAGTAATACCAAGGTCACGAATAGTTTCTACCTGTTTAAGAGACTTTCCTTTTAAAATGTACTCATTGTTGATAACGTTCAATTTACGGGTAAATGTTATCGAGTAACATTTGCTAATATTAAGATCTAATTTATTAGTATTACAGTATTGTTCAAATTCTTCCAGGTCCAACTGTAGTAACCGGGAATCGTTTATGTTTTTAATGGATTTATATATTTTTATGTCATCGGCATAGAGAAGAAATTTGGAATGCTTAAAACAATAACTAATATCGTTTATGAAAATATTAAAAAGCAACGGACCAAGCAGCGACCCTTGGGGACACCGGACGGTACACTACTCCACCCGGAAGAAAAACCACTCACTACTACTGCCTGAGACCTATTCTCAATATATGAAGTGAACCATCTAAAGAGATTTCCATGAACACCAGCATACAAAAGCTTTTGTAGTAATATTTGATGGTCAACACGATCGAAAGCCTTACTATAATCAGTAAAAATAGCATCTACTTGCCCCCCACCATCCATGTTGATCGTTAAAAAGTCTGTAAAAGTTAATAGGTTAGTTGTGGTGGAACGTTTACTAATAAAGCCATGCTGCTGTGAGATAAAATTACATGATAAAGTTGTATACACTTGGTCATAAACAATTTTTTCAAATATTTTAGCAAAGATTGATAATTTAGAGATAGGTCTATAATTTTTTATATCATCCCTATTACCGTTTTTATGTATTGGACTGATAAATGCCGATTTCCAAATTTTAGGGACGGTTCCTTCACGAATTGACCGTTTAAACAAGATAGTGAGGGGCTCCGCTAAAGAATCGGCACAATTAACAATTAATTTGGGCGGTATTTTATCGGGTCCCGGACTTTTATTTATATCTATTGACTTTAAAAGTTTTAAAACGGAATTATAATTAATATCTATATCATTAATAAAAGTTGAGACGTCATTGCTATAGGCAGAATTTAAAGGAGGGAAATCAGCGATACTAGAAGTAGACGTAAGAAAGTTTGAGTAAAAATATAACGAGAACAAATTACAGACCTCTTCTCCCGTATCAGCTGACTGTCCATCATAATGCATAGTGGAAGGAAGTGAGTTGGAGCCGCTTTTGTTAGACTTGATGAAACACCAAAAGGATTTGGGATTTTCAACAATTGAGTCTTCACAGCGTTTGATATACGTCGTATAGCAATTAAGTTCTAACCGTTTGGCTCTCTCTCGAAGTAAACAGAAGGAGTCGTAATCACTAGAGTTACCATAATTCTTGTATTTTTTAAAGTATTTGTATTTTTCTTTAAGTACTTTTTTTAAAGAAACAGTATACCATGGCGGGTAAGTTGACGAGGTACTTAATTTCTTTGGAATATGTTTATCTCTTAAATCATATAAATGTTTATAAAATACATCTAGAGCATCATCCAACGGAATATCATTAAGGCAAAGTTCCCAATTTACATCAAATAGTGACATCTTAATTGCTTCATAATTAGCCTTATAATACAAGTATTTTAACGTTGGTTTATTTCGCAGTAAGTCTTTTTGCGCAATTTTACAGATAATGTCTAAAGATTTATGGTGGGTATCTTCAGGTACCAGAGGACTGCTGGAGGATGTCACTTCAAGGCTACTGTTAGATAATACATAATCCAATAATCTTAAATGAACATTTATATTAAAATTGTATTGATTAAGATTACACTCAGCCAAAGTATCAAAAAATAAAACTTGCGATTCACCAGCAATACCCATTGGTTGAGGGGGGTCACCACACCAATTAATATTACTCAGATTGAAATCTCCCATAATTATAAATAAGTCATTTGGGTGGGAGTTAATAATGGAAGACAAATTTTCAGTGAAGTGTTGTAGTTGAGTATTGAAAGTGTGACCAAGGTTTTCGCTACACAGATATAATGTGCATAAGTGTAATTTGTTTGTCATTCTATTATTCAGCTTATTTTTAAGAGTGATGGTGACCCAGATATCTTCTGCTGAAGAGCGCCATTCAGGCTGTTCAACAACTGTAAACTTTCGGTGAACTGCTAAAAGCACTCCACCACCATATTTCTCCTTCGTTTTTAAATAGTTCCTATCTCGCCTCCAGACCAAATATCTTTCATCAAATAACTCACTGTCATGTACCCCTTCCAGCAGCCACGTCTCTGTTAGTGAAACTATGTCATAAGAAGATAATAATATGTTACGTTTGAATAATTGTGTCTTGGTACGCAGTCCTCTAGTGTTTTGGTAGTATAAACTAATATCAGTGGATGCCATTATTAAAGCGTAAAAATCTAAACCGCATATCTATAGAACAAAACAGGTAAATCATTGGTAAATACAGGAGAGCTAAAATGTTATGTATGTTTCCAAATGGTAACCTTAAAGATAAATAATATTTCATTAAAATAATATAATTATATAATAATAATCTGTACTTAATATTTATATTAGCATTACCTAAGCAATTACGATAAAAATAAATTTTGAGTAAGGTAGAAGAATAAAAATCGCTAAAAACTCGTTCCGTGTCCATCACACGTCCAAACGAATGCAGGCTCAGATCCCCGAGAGCGCAAGCGAAAATGTTAGCTATGACTGTGTAGAGGTATGCAGGCGCGCACGCAGTTTGTGCGAAGCGCTGTATACTTACGTGTGACAATTGTCTAAGCACTCTAGTGACGATGGCACGGTCCGCTCGGTAACAAAGCAGTAGCAAAATGGTAATGATTCTCAAAGTGTAAGCACTTAACTTAAGGTGAACAATATAATTGCATATAAATAATTTTGTTAATAGGTAACTTGTTCTGACGAAAATTATGTGATTTTCGCTAGGTCTTTCTCGCACTTTATAAAAAATATTGGCGATGTATCTGACTTTCTGGCCATGATTTTACAGTGCTTCACCCAGATATATTGGAAATGTTTCTCTTTTGCCAATGTCCTCGCCTTGTTGAGTAAAGTCTTGTTCCGTTGTGTAAGGTGGTCATTAACATAGAAGTTTCCAGAGGTAGAAAAGCCGAAATTCGAGAGATTGAGCTGTTTGCTTTTACGCGACGTGGCCACAAATTCCTCTTTGGTGTATCTATTATTAAACGCTATTATGATTGGCTTCTCTACATTTGGTACACGGGTGGGTATTCGAGCAATGTAGTTTATCTGTTCTCGTCTAATCGGACAATTGCAGAGATTTCCAATTTTTTCTACAATATTAATGAGATTTTCATTGTTCTTATGTGGAATTCCTCTTATTTCAACATTGTTAGCTCTAGCCCATTGATCTCTCTCATCAAGTTCTTTATTGAGTTTATCTATTTGAGCTTGGATGGCTGGAATCTCTGTTGCAGCCCTCTCAACTTGTGATACCCGTGCTTCTATTGATTTGATGGAACCAGAGAACCTCTCTATCAATGCATGCGCCATTTCAAGGGACTCCATCATATTAGCAACTTCCCGAGTAACCTGCCATAGAGACTCCATACTTCATGTGTGGTTCTCGTTCCAAGATCTGCCAGTGTATATCTAGTTAAAGGTTCCCTGATAAAGGTCGCAGGCCGCTTCCAACAGGTCAATCTGGAAATCTTTGAGGAACGCCTATGTCCAGCAGTGGACATCCTGTAGCTGATAAAATATATAAACTCACACTAGGGGTACACCGTACAGGTGTATTGGTCAATGACGGGCCCGGATAAAACAAATTATTTATTTACGCTTAATTTTTCTAGGAGAAAATTAAAATGAAAATTATGAATACCATAACCTGATTGGTTTTCAACTCTAGTACGACCTAAAATATTGCTTTGTTTTATAAGAATTTCTTCTGTGTAGTCTTATAAATGGCATAGCTTCGACTACAGTACAAGTCAATCAGGGATGGCTAAAGGGCGAGATACTGGAGGCTGTTACTCGAAAATGTAGTTTCCACAGCTTCAAGGGTATTTCTTACGCGCGACCACCTGTTGGAACCTTGAGATTTAAGGTAAGTTTTTTATATGGCTAAATAACGAGACGAACACGAACTGATGATAAACGCAGCGCCTGCTAACAATGGCAACACCATATACCACCACCATATATACTCAGAACTCTGAATTACAGAGTCTTCCTTGGAACTGGACAGCGTTCGTCTCCACTAGATATAACATAATATGTTGCATCCCATAATGGCCTGTAACTTCACAGACTTCAATATCTTTGCAACCAGAGAATAGTTTTGATTCAAACTAGATGGCCTAGTAAATAAGAGTTGGGCTTACAAAGTCTGATTTTACTTTGTCGACTGGGTTCAGCTACAAAAATGGGACCAATTCTTTCTTTCTACCTGTCCTTATCCCACCTTAATCTGGGGTCGGCGTAACATACTTTTTCAAGCGTATTGCAGAAAGGATTTGGCTTAAGTTTAACGACCGGCTGCCTACCTGACTGGCTGTATCTGGGGAATACCACCAAACCAAATTACAAAAATCACTTCATCCGACCTGGGAATCTAACCCGGTCCATAACCTATATATGCTGCCACTAGACCATGAAGGCGACTAGTCTCCTTAATTCGGATTTCTTTTTTCAGGCACCGGAACCTCCTCTCCCTTGGAGCGGTACCAGAGACGCCACCAAGCATGGCGCTGAGTGCACACAATACAATTTTCTTGCAGAAAAGGAATCTGAAAGATACATCGGTGAAGAAGACTGCCTGTTCCTCAACGTGTACTCTCCTGACATAAGCCCCAAGGTTCCACTACCAGTAGTCATATTTATACATGGTGGAGCGTTCAGTAGTGGATCAGGGAATGATTATTATTACGGCCCTGATTTTCTTGTGTGTGAAGAAGTTATTGTAGTAACAATAAATTATAGATTAGGTGCGCTTGGATTTCTTAGCATGGATACAGATGAAGTTCCAGGAAACGCTGGTATGAAAGACCAAGTGGCAGCTTTCATATGGGTGCGAGACAATATTAAGTACTTTGGTGGGGATCCAAACAAAGTTACCATTATGGGTCAAAGCGCTGGTGCTACGACTGTTGGTTTGCATCTGCTATCTCCCATGTCCAGTGGTCTTTTCCAAAGAGCTATTCTCATGAGTGGAGCACCTATGTGTGATTTTGCAACTCCATTCGAGCCAAAAAGACGAGCTTTTGAATTAGGAAAGAAACTCGGCTTAACAACTAGAGATCCAGAAGAGCTATTGAAATTTCTGCAAAGTGTTCCAGCTAATACATTTATGCACGTAAATGGTGACTTGTTCCCCTCGGTTATTTACACCGAACAACTTTGGAAAAAAGATATCGTTAAGTTACATGTTTTCACGCCTGTATTAGAAGTTATGGGGAACAATAGTTTCTTAAGAAGAACAGAAGATTTCAATACATATACAAAGGCAATTAATAGAAGGCTGGTCAATAAAGTTGACATTCTAATAGGACATACGGATCAAGAAACCAGTTTTATTGTAAATGAAGACTATTTGAATTTGTATGTAAAATATCCAGAGCTATTAGTTCCGAAGCAAATTTCCCTAGCGTTGAAACCAGATGCCGTTGCAGAAATGACAGAATTAATTCATAAACACTACTTTGATGGAAAACCGATCAGCGTTGATGTTATAAGAGAATTTATAACTTATTCCAACGATGTCAACTTTATAGTTCCTATACGTATGTTCATGAACCAAGTGCTCAATTCTGACAAAGATCGAACGTATTTTTACACGTTTTCTTGCGTTTCTGACAGAAATTATTATAACCAGGGTGCAGCTAAATATGGATTGCATGGAGCAAGTCATTTGGACGATCTCATGTATCTATTTGATGCCAAAAAACTGAACGTGACGATTGATCAGAATAGCAGAGAATATCGGCTGATACAGATGTATGTGGGTTTATTCGCTAACTTTATCAAATACGGGTAAGTCGTCATTTGAAATAGTTTATACCCTATAGATGCATATTATACTACTTAATAAAATAGAATATCGAAGAAGTCATGAGCATCATACGATTCGAATCAAACCGTCAAAATAATTCATGCTAAGTCCTTTGACCATAAGAGCAACGCCTGCTTAACATACAGTAGCAACATGAAAAATTGTTTTTATTGCGTTTGACATCTCAGGCATGATGTGACGTCCCATCACTTTACTGTGTTTAAAATTGAAGGTGAAGTGCTCTGCAGAACTAGTCAACTCGGTAGCCCATACAAATTAATATAATTATAGATAAAAAACATCGTTCTTTCTACCTGCCCCTATTCCACACTTTTTCAAGCATGTTGCATAAATTATTTGGCTTAGTTCTTAAGAACAGCTGCCTGACATAAACATCAGTGCAGTCCCGGGCGAATAGTGATGCAAAATCACGTCCGACTTGGGAATCGACCCAAGACCCAGTTAACAGCCCATATATGTATGCTGCCACTTGTCTAAAGATGCAACTTAATGACAAAAAAAATATGTTTACAGGAATCCGACTCCTGAGCCATCATTTAAATGGCCAGAATACGACGATGCAAGTAAAATGTACGTGAATATAAATGACAATCTCACCATCAGAAGAGATCCTGATGCGGCTGCTTTCCACTTCTGGAACCCAATTTATAAATCCGTTTTTGATATTTAACTTATCGTTTATTTAAATGTCTGTGTTTAAAATCACATTAAAGCTAATTGTTATTTAAGTTTCACATTTATTTTCAAATATCTATATATTCATGTATTACTGATGTCATTTTTACAGTATTTGTCAATAAGGTTATATTTTACTCCCTTACATTTGTAGAAGATGTAAAGATATAAAAATGAAATATCTTGCTTTTGGAGTCGATACGAAACACCACGCCTGCTCAACAATAATAGCAATACTGAAACTGAACTGTTTATCCTTAGGCATAAGTAACTAACCCCAAGTTTCTGAAGGGTGATTTATATAGAAATATAGGTTACATAAAAAATAAATCAATCTAACATGTCACCACTATGGTAAAATCGTTTTGATACGCTTTTTCCACAAATGATATTATTAAAAACAATCTGCATCGATATGGCCACGCTTCAGATTACGCAATTTTAAATAACCCTTTGTTACTCGCGTTTATAAACTATATTTTTTGTAGCAAAAACTAACACATAAGCAGGTGACTTGATGGTAAGTCATCTCCATAGCCCACAGATAGAACGATACCAAAAGTATAATAGGTGTATGCCAAGTATCAAAGAAGGAATACGAACTATCAAAAGACGCCGCATCTTCATTAATTTTATTACTCTGTGCGGTTTTAAATATTAGAGGCTTCAATCTCTATAAACATGAAAACAAGTGTATCTATGTGTAATACGCCTTATTTCGTAAATAAAATATATGTTTAAAAATAATGTCGTAAATAATACTTTTCCATAAACATTTTTTACTCTCTTTTCACCAATATTTACGCTGCTGGCACAATGCGGTTTGGCAGATGGCCAATAGCTTTTTCTGTACATAGTACATGCAAAAGCTCATACTCATACCTCTGAAGAAGTAGGCAGAGGCAAATGCAGTTGAATGGTAGTCCATCTATCTAGAGCCTATCATCAGTCTTCGGTTTTGGAAGTACATTTTTAATTATTTCTTGGCCACGTTTTGAGGAAACCACAGGAGTACGTCGGTCGCATGTGTCTGGCCCAAATTATACCAGGGGTGCATTCTCGTGGACGCGCCCAAGAAGCGCTGGTAAGACGTTCTGGAGGAAGATATGAGAGCCAATGGCCTCACTATGGAGGATGCTCAAGACCGGACGAAGTGGAAGCGTTTAAGTAGGAAGGCGGACCCTGGCAGAAGGCCGGGATAACGCCAGGCAGAAAGAAAGAAAGACTTCTCTCGACTACAATGCCTCATATTCCTTGCCTATGCTAGAGCTGTTTAATTTGTCGCGATGCCAAACCAGTGTTAAATAATGACCGTATCATTTTAAAACATATATATTTAAATATTTAATGACAGACTTTATTAACATGAAGATTATAGCTGTATTGTGTAAGTGTGAATTTTAATTTAATGTGCTATAAATATTCTGAACTCTTAGGCTGAGATCTGTAAAGCGAACTTCGACTAAGTCTAAGTCAAAGAAACGAACTCAGTGAGGATTTCGATTTTTTCAATCAAAGTTTGCCTAAATCCGAGTCATTTTTACAAGAAAATTTGCTTAGTCTGTCTGTCAGTCTGTTTTTCTTATAATTAAGTCGAAGTTCGATTTAAAAGTTTCAAATCCACACTGAGTTCATTTCTTTGACTCAGACTTGGTTGAGGTTCATTCTATAGATCTCAGCCTTAGGCAGATGATCCTCGTTTTTTTTATAGCAGAAACGTGGTAAGTGACATGATGGTAAGTGATCTCCACTACCCATAGATACCCACGATACTAAAATAATCATAGGTACGATGCCAATCATAAAGGAAAGGAATAGGAATGGGGGAGGAGAGTGGGGATATGGGCTACTATCATACGAAACGCAACAGCGAGCTGCCACTTTAAATCACTTCTTTTATAGAAGTAATTGGCAAACGAGCAGGTAGGTCACCTGATGGAAAGTGATCTCCAGCGCTCACAGACACCTCAGACATAATGTATCATTAGTGTGTTGCCAACCGAAAAGGAGGGAAATGGGGAGTGGGAAAAGGAGGCAGGAATTGGGCCACCGATAATCTCATTCACCGAACGCAACGCAACAGCGAGCTGCCACTTTACGCCGGTTTTCTATGAGATAGTGGTTTTTCCGGTCGAACCGGCCCATTCGTGCTGTAGAAGTTACTGTCTAACAGCGTGGCTCAACCACTCCAAGACTTTAGGACAATAAAGGCCATTGGGTACACAAATGTGACGAAAACATGAGAGCCCCTCTATGAGATTACCGACAAAGCTATCTTCTTTATTTGGCTTACAATTCAAAACAACTGAAATATACCTACCATCCAGAAATTAACTATGCTTCCATATTTTTAAATTCAAAGTTACCCCACATTTGATAATTTTCCAGATGGACTCCTTATAATTTCGTCGGCATTGATACCAGGGATAAGGAAATACCCGATGATACCTAATCCGCTTTCATACAACATGGATCCACCATATTCTACGTATGAGATGAACTATCCTTTATATACTCTGGTCGATACGACATAGGTATAAATAATGCCGTCATGAGACCAACCAGCACAAGCACACAATTGGGTATTTGACATTTTTTTTTATTGACTTTATACGAAATTTACGTCATCTAAAACGTAACACAGAAAGAAATATTGAAATACTCCCAAAAATAAAAAAGTTATAAGCTTTTGTAGTTTGGTGTAACCTTCAAACAGCGGGAAAGAGAACTATCAGTAAAATCACGTCACGGCCATAACGGCGCGTGCGTTGGAAAGGGATAGCAAGATATCCCTACTACGCCCCCACTCTTGCTCATTGCAGAATTTAAAATATGAATCAGATATTGCTGCTTGAGATGATTAACTATTGAATCATAGTTAATCATCTCAAGAAGCAATATCTGATCGTCGTCAGTCACTAGGTGCCCATTGCTGAAAATAGACCTCCAACAAAGATTTCCAGATCCACCTGCTAGAAGCGGCGTGCATCCAGCGGCTTCAAGCAACCTTTATCAGCAGTGCTATTCTGTAAAAAGCTAAACTTCTCATCGAGCTCCGTGAGTGAGATATCATCGCTCAGTTGACCATGTAACTTGATATCTCACCGCGGATACAGCTGTTGAGTTACACAAAAGTTCTTACAGAATAGCGCTACTGCAGGTCGATTCTCTAAGAAACGCCACAACGTTGCGATCGACGACGAGCTCCCACAGCGCACTACGTTAAGATCGACGGAGCGTTCAACGTTGTTGGGTCTTAGAGAATACCATTTCCATTTATGTCAAACGTATCGCTCGAGAGAGCTAGTTCGCATAAGCGCCGTCATCACGCATAGCGCTAGTGCGTGCGCTTTGTACCTTGCTGAATACAAAAATGAAAACATCGTTGCCGCAACGATGCCGCTACGTTATTTCACAAATAAAACCTTAGAGAATCAACCTGCAGCAAGCATGACGTTTGATGACGCTAGGCATTAATGTTTTTTTGTATCTACCAAGATTGGCAACAGTCACGTGACTTCGGACGGCAGTGTAAACACCATACAAAAAAACCATTAGCGTGGCGTCATTTAATGTCACGCTTGGTTTTTGTGTAGGGCCCCTGCGGGCTTAGACAAATGGAATATAGCATACTCTTATGTCATTCCCATGCATTTATTCTATTCGACTAACGCATAAGCCACTTGTCTAAGGCTGGGATCTATAGAGAACTTCGACTAAGTCAAAGTCAAATAAACGAATCCACATTCACAACGACTTAATCCGAGACATTTTTTACAAGAAAAACAGACTGACAGACAGAAAAAGCAAATATTTTCTTGTAAAAAAAGACTAGGACTAGGTCAAAATCGTCACTGAGTACGTTTCTTTGACTTAGACTTAGTCGAAGTTCGCTCTATAGTTCTCAGCCTAAGCCCGTTGGTCGTCATTCTTTTCTACCTACTATCCAGCATGTTTAAAACTGTTGATCTCTTTTTAAGATTAACGTCCTGGTCAAGGTCAACTTAAAAAATCAAATTATTTTTAAAATAAAATTGTGTTGACTGCTTAAAAAGTCTTAAACCAAAATTTAACAAAGCATGCACTTATATACGTGAAATAGATCGGTATCCACGTTGAGGAGACTGGAAATAAGTGTAACAAAAAAAAATGTGTGTAAAACTTTAATGACATTATTGATTAAAGTACATTAACTGGCTTGACATTAAAATTAATATAGTTATCTGATAATAATATAGGACATTAGGTATGTTTATTATATTTTTATTGTAAACAGTCCGACCGATCGACCAATTTGGAAAATGTATGCCATAAATTGTATAAAAATAATCATATAATGACTAAACTTATTGTTTGTGATATATGTAGATATAAGGATTTTTGTTAGTGTGGGTTTTTGCATCCTACAATGCCATTTCACCATTTTAAAACTTCGTTAATAGGGACAGTCTGAAGACCTTACCCAGAATGTCGACCTACGTCAAAACTAGTATTAAATTGATTTTAATGATTACATAATAAACTAAATTATTCTTATTAGAATTACGAAATGTCTATTTCTGGTTATTATAATTGTTAATAGAATCGTAAAAATATTTATTACAGTAAACTTGGTTCTCATCCCACGACCGGAAAACGTTTATTGTCATAAGTTAATAAAAAATATTTACAAACGGCAGCTTAATTAAAATCTTTACTTATTAACGTTACGAGATGAAGGACTTAAGACACGCTTCTAACAATCGCGACAAGTGTCATACATACATACATAAAATCACGCCTGTCTCCCGCTGGGGTAGGCAAACTCTAAAGAGCGCCAATAGCTTCGGTTCAAGCATACATCTTTCGCTTCTTACACAGTCATCAGACCTTTCATGCATGTTCGTTGTTTACGAGAACTTCTTATTTGGCCCTTTTTAAGATGACGCTACTACTACTACTTTTGCTACATACATTTCTTTCGTCACTCTTCCTTCCTCCATCCTTTCAACGTGGCCAACCCACCGAAGCGTTACTTTCTCAATCCTCGTCACTACATCTTCCTTCAATACATATTTCTCTCTTATGTTGCTATTCCTCACTCTATCCCTCAACTTCAGCCCACACATATTTCTTAACGATCTCATCTCCACCGCATTTATCTTACTTGCATGCTTCCTCTGCTACACATCAAGATTCACTTTCATACATTAGTGTTGGCGCCAGAACTCCTAGATGAACGGCTAACCGTGCGTGATTTGTTATATTTTCGTTAGCCATTATTGAGTATAAGGCGCCATTAACACTGTTACCTATCCTTATTCATCTCTCAATACCTTCTTCGTACTTTCCGTCCCGAGTGAACATAGACCCTAAATATACAAATTAATTCACTTGTTCCATTTTTTCCTCTCCATTCAATATGTTGCAGTCTGTTCTTGATACATCCTTTTCCAAAACCATTATTTTCGTATTTTTCTTCTACAAGCGTCACTGATACCGATACAAGCTGGTTTGCACTCTTGACTCTACAAACAATTTTTTTTTTTATCAGAGTACAAAAAGTGACTACATTACACCTGAGGGTAATCCATTTTTTGATTCGGTGCTGTTGCAGCTTTAATTAATGTGTCAGGCTTATCTATATATATAAAAATGAAACCCGTTTTCCGTTGTCACGACATCACGCGTGAACGGCTGGACCGATTTCGCTAATTCTTTTTTTAGAATATTCCTCGAAGTACGAGGATGGTTCTTACGGAGAGAAAAAATTGAAAAATTGCCTGAAAAAGTCTAAAAACAACACTTTTCTATATTCCCATACAATCGATTCGTAATAATACTTAAAAGTCAATTTGAACTTTAATTCCATACCATAAAGTTTAAGTGTGAGTGGAGAGGTTCCGGGAAGGCAAAACAATTGAGTGACGTCAATATTTGTCAATATTTATACGATGGTAACGTCATTCAATTGTTACTACTACATACTAGCTGACACGGCGCGGCGTCCCGAATGGGAGCGGAGCAGAAATGAAAAATGTTGAAAAGACTATATTTCAGAAACTACTGGTTCGAATTGAATTTTTTTTTTGTGTTGGATAGCCTATTTATCGAGGATGGCTATAGGCTATATAACATCACGCTTTGACCAATAGGAGCGGAGCAGAAATGAAAAATGTTGCCAAATCGGGAAAGTTTATATCTCAGACAGAAACTACTGGTTCGAATCGAAAAATTATTTTTGTGTTGGATAGCCCATTTATCGAGGATGGCTAGAAGCTATATAACATCACGCTATGACCAATAGGAGCGGAGCAGAAATGAAAAATGTTTTAAAGCGGGGAAGTTGATATCTCGGAAACTACTGGTTCGATGTGAAAAATTCTTTTAGTGTTGACCGACGGGTTGAATGATGGGGTGACTAAGGGATACCTGACGGGGTGACTGATGGGGTGACTGACGGGGTGACAGACGGGTTACAGACGGGGTGACAGACGGGTGACATGCGGGGTGACAGACGGGTGACAGCCGGGGTGACAGATGGGTGACAGGCTGGGTGACAGATAGGGTGACAGGCGGGGTGACCGACGGGGTGACAGACGGGTGACAGGCGGGGTGACAGACGGGTAACAGACGGGTTGACAGACGGGGTGACAGACGGGTGACAGACGGGGTGACAGATGGGTGACAGGCGGGGTGACAGACGGGGTGACAGACGGGGTGACAGACAGGGTGACAGGCAGGGTGACAGGCAGGGTGACAGACAGGGTGAGTGATGGGGTGTCAGCCGATGTGACAGACGGGAAGACAGACGCGGTGACAGACGGGGTGACAGACGGGGTAACAGACGGGGTGACAGACGGGGTGACAGACAGGGTGACTGATGGGGTGACTGACGGGGTGATAGACGGGTTACAGACGGGGTGACAAACGGGGTGACAGACAGGGTGACAGACGGGGTGACAGATGTGGTGACAGGCAGGGTGACTGATGGGGTGACTGACGGGGTGACATACGGGTTACAGACGGGGTGACAGACGGGTGACAGGCTGGGTGACAGGCGGGGTGACAGACGGGTGACAGGCTGGGTGACAGGCGGGGTGACAGACGGGTGACAGACGGGTTGACAGACGGGGTGACAGACGAGGTGTGACAGGCGGAGTGACAGACGGGGTGATTGACGGAACCGCACCGAAGTCACGTACTATCTCTCGAAGTTTAGCAAAACATATCATTACCTTTTTAGAATTATTGTGCTATAGGTGCCTACGACTCACTCTTTCAACCCTCTCTCTCATACGCAGACGAAGTTGCGCGGGTCAGCTAGTAAATAAATAAAAATCTTTATTGATCACGTAGGCACATAAAAGCACTTATGACATGTCTAAAAAGCATAATTTAGATTTAAGTATTTCTTATAATATTATAGACTATGGAATGCTAATTTGGAATCAGGCAGGCAGGTTATACAGTTAGAAGAATAGGGTCCTATGGGGAAAGGGGAATGGAGCCGTTTGTGGACCGTGGAAAGGGAACGGGATATGGCAGGTACGCCGACAGGGAAGCGACGGGAATTAATGGAAGCTGGTGGGATTGGATGAAAAAACTGCAAAGCCCTATCCTAGTTAACCTACCAACCCTTCTCTAGCTACCTACGGATGACAACCCGAAAAAGAAAGGCAGAAAGAAACTCCGGGCTTATTTTTTTCATCATCAATTGTCACCATTCACAAATTATGGGTACAACTGATAATTATACGAATTATATATCTATCTTATATCTTTATAATGATGTCCAATTAAGATCTATTTTAGGTGATAATACCATTTTTTTGGTGATAAATATTATTTCAACAAAATAGTTTGCCTAGCCGCAGCAGGGTTAATAAATATTATATAAATAGCTGCCGGCGTCAAATGTTTATTCATAAACAACATCAAAATGAAATTGATTGTTTTTGTATGTAAGTATTTGTTTTGTATTTAAACCATGGAAATTTTGTATCTATTGTTAATATATTCATGGTTTTATTTTATTCTTATATGTCTTATCCTTATATCCTTGGCGCAAACATGTAGCGAATCGTACCAAAGTTATATCGTATAATTTATCAAAGTTAAATCGGGAAACTATCGCCTAGTCGCTTCCTTAATCTAATAGCAGCATATATGGGCTGTGGACCAAGAGGTCCTGGGTTCGATTCCCAGGGCGGGCAAAGCGAATTTTTTAATTTAATTAGCCCGGGACTGGATCTCTCAGAGGTGGTTGACGTCAGGCAGGCAACCGATCGTAAAAACTAAGCCAAATCCCTTCTGCAACGATACTTGAAAGAGTGTGTTGATGATTTGCTAAATTTCCCAAGACTTGCTAGTTTAGTATTAAGACAGTTCTTACTTCTTAAAAAATAAGGATACTTTTCGTTTTCTCCATGTATTTATTTTAGATCGTAATAGTTTCCCCAAGTAACGCTGCCTACCCGCCTAGCACGTGCGCCACGAGAAAAAATTATCTACATTTTTGGCGTGTTATAAGCGGTTTTCTCTATTTGTCTACGGGCACTAACATGCCTACTCGTTTATTTTCATACAATATTGTAGACAACATGTAGATAACATCTCTAGAGTGGGTTATTTATATATATCGTGACACGCATGCTAGCCAGACATGCATGCGGTAAATTGTATGCAAAGATTTTGATTAATAGAGTGATGAATGTGACGGAAGAAAAAATGTGGGATGTGCAAGCAGGATTTAGAAGAGGAATGGGGTGCACAGATCAGGTCTTTTCTATAAGGTGCATCACTGAAAAATACTTGGCTAAGTCCAAAAAAGTATTTTGTGCCTTCATAGATCTAGAAAAGGCATATGATCGTGTGTGGAGGGATGAACTGTGGTCAACACTATCTCTAGTGTATGGGGTGGAGGGCCGCCTGGTGCAGGCTTTGAAATCTCTATATGAGAATTCCAAAGCTTGTATCAGGGTAAATGGAGCGTACTCAGACTGGTTTAACATCTCTAGGGGTGTTAGACAGGGATGTGTCGCGTCTCCATGGCTCTTCAACCTTTACATGGATAGTTGTTTGGCAGGATTGAAAGAGATGGAATGTGGACTGAGAATGGATGAGCTACATGTCAAGTGTCTTCTTTACGCTGACGATCAAGTGTTACTTGCGCCGTCGGCGTGGGAGATGCAAGACATGTTAGATGTAGTGAATGCCTCAATTAAGGACAAGGGAATGAAGGTGAATGTAAATAAGACGAAAGTTATGGTGATAGAAAGAGAGGAAGAAGTTACTGATTGTAACATAAGTATAGAAGGTGAGAAAGTAGAACAAGTGGAAGAGTTTGTATATTTGGGAAGTATGATAACTAGAGATGGAAAGTGTGATGGGGATATTGAAAGAAGAGTAGCGGCAGGTAATAAAGTGAACGGTGCCTTGCGCACAGTTGTGGGTAGTCAGGCGGTGTCGCAGATGGCGCGAATGGCTGTCCACAATGGTGTGCTGATACTACTACGTACTTACGTATGGAAGTGAGTGCTGGGTTTGGCAGAAGAAGCATGAAAGCCGAATAAATGCGGTGGAAATGCGTTCCCTACGGAGTATGTGTGGAGTCACCCTTGCTGATCGTGTGAGGAATAGCATGTTAAGGGATCGCTGTAAGCTGAAGGATGATGTGGTGACTAGAATTGATAAAGGAATGTTGAGGTGGTTTGGGCACGTGGAGAGGATGGATGAAAGGCGACTTACGAAAGGTATTTATCGCGCGAAAGTAAATGGAAGGGTCGGAAGAGGGCGCCCGAGGAGAACATACATGGATCAAATAAGTGATCTTCTCCAAAAAGGGCAAGTGAGGAGTACCCTCAACCGGCGGAAATGTATGAAAAGATGAATGAGTGTGGAAGAGGCAAAAGAGGTGTGTCAGGATCGTAGCTTGTGGCGCTCAATAGTCTCTGCCTACCCCCATGGGATACAGGCGTGAGTGTGTATGTATGTATGTATGCATGCTAGCCGGGCTGGTCAAAGATAGGGAGAAAAAAAACATTGTTTTAGGCAAACTATCAAATGACACTGCTGCTTCTCTTGGCGTTTCGTTGTTTAGTTTGGTATTTAGAACAAACTCTTAATTATATTATGCCTGTACCTAGCTCTTCATGTCCACTGCTCTGGACAATCCAACAAAGTGTTCGCTCTGTTTTTCCAAAAAAAAAATTATAGCAGAGACTGGCAACCCAGCAGATAGGTCAACTGATGGTAAGTGATCTCCACCGTCCATAGACACCCAAGACACAAAAAGAATCATGGGTGCGATGCCAACCTAAAAGGAGATAATGGAAGGGACGGAAAAAGGGATTGGGAAAGGGAGGGAGAGAAATGGGCCACCGGAAATCTCACTCACCGGACCAAACGCGACAGCAAACGTCATTTTACGCCGGTTTTCTGTGTTACAGTGGTATCAAACCGGTCGAGCCTATTCGTGCTGTATACGTTACTGTCTACAGCGTGGCTCTACCACTCAGATTTTCCAACAATAAAATACCATCATTATTTCCAGGCGTTTTCCTCGCCCTGTCGACCCTTTTACATGCGCAAGGGTTACATACCGACTGTAACTGTCCACGTATCTACGATCCAGTGTGTGGCAGCGACCTCAAGACCTACGCAAACAAATGTCTACTGAACTGCAGGCGTCAGGAAGAGCACAGCTTTAGCTTGTACGTCATCTTTAACGGGACTTGTGAAGATTTCAGTAAAACCACCCCAATATTGTATTGATTGTTTAATAAATGGCGAACGCGTCTAATCTAAGATGACGGCCTGTCACTCAATTCTGAATGTTCTTGCCATCGATATATTATTCACCTAGATGCACAGTTGACGCTCGGAAAATGGGACAGCAAAGGAGTGCTTAAGCACTCCTTTTCCATAGTCAGACACTGACAGAATTCTAAATTTCAAAATTCAAATTAAGAACGCTTGATCATTTAGTTTAAAAAGCTACTTTATAACACGTGCATAGGGTTATATTTGTGTTGATTTAATTAGAATTTGTGATCTTTTTATATGTTTTATTCCTGAGACCACTTTTTAAGAGGATATTTGCAAAGAACTGTGCATCTAGGGTATACTATATTGATGGTTCTTGCACATACAATTGAGTGGTCGGAATCGTTAGGTCATTTTAGTTTAGGTGAGTTTTGCGTACATGTCAGTGGTTATTTTATTTCTCCAATTGGGTACTTGACTATGTTTGATTTTATACATATACTAGCTGACCCGCGCAACTTCGTCTGCGTATGAGAGAGAGGGTTGAAAGAGTGAGTCGTAGGCACCTATAGCACAATAATTCTAAAAGAGGTAATGGGATGATCTACTTCGGCCGTCAGTCACCCCGTCTCTCACACCGTCAGTCACACCGTCTGTCAAACCGTCTGTCACCCCGTCTCTTACCTCGTCAGTCACACCCTCTGTCACACCGTCTGGCACTCCGTCTGTCACCCCGCCTGTCACCCCGTCTGACACTTTGTCTGTCACCCAGTCGGTCACCCGTCTGTCACCACGTCCGTCACCCCGCCTGTCAAGTGACACCTGTAGACATCTGGCGGGGATAACTAATTAAATGACGATTGATCAGTTTTCGACCGGAGTGGAAAAATGATTATATTACTAAAATTGCTATTAAAAAATAAGGGTTGATCGTAGAAGGGTGAAAATCGAGGATTGTATGTATTTTTGTATGTTGTATCATAAAAAAATAGAAATTAAAAATTTTGTCTAAAAAATAATAAAAAAATTAGGGGTGGACTACCCCTAACATTTAGGGGGATGAAAAATAGATGTTGGCCGATTCTCATAGATACCGGATAAGCACAAAAAAATTTATCAAAATCGGTCAAGCCGTTTCGGAGGAGTATGGCAACGAAAACTGTGACACGAGAATTTTATATATCAGATTTAATTATAATAGCAAAGAAAACAAAAAAGACAACCTACTGTAAAAACTGCATCGAAATTGGTTGAAAAATAAGGCAGTAATTCGTATTATAAATTCTAAAGTGGGGGCATATTGGATATATCTTGCTATCCCTTTCCACCACACGTACCGTTATGGCGTGACGTGATTATACTGAGAAGTCTCTTTCCCGCAGTTTGAATGTAACACCAAACTTCAAAGGCTTTTTATTTTTATTTTTGAGAATATTTCAATATTTTTTTCTGTAGCCCGAGCACGAAAAACTAATGTAAATGTAAATATATTCGAGTTCGCTGCGCACTGTTGACGTTTGGTTAATATTTCATACGATCTATCGATTTATCTATCTATCTGTCTATCTATCTATCTATGCCTTCCAGCAAGACAACAGCCATCGAATCCCCCACACTATCCCTCTACTCAAATATACATAAAGTAAACTGTGACGTACCTTGAACCAAATATCCTCAACAATACAAATATTTTCGTCATAGTTTAATTACATTAAACACGTACTTATAATGAAATTGGTTATTCAAATTATATTTGATACACCTGACCAAATAAGAAATTGAGTAATGGCGGCCATGCGTTAAGAGAGAACAGTATGGCATTGTCCTCAACGTTAAGGGCGATTTGCTGCAATTAATAATCTAGAGTTACACCTTATCTCGATTTATTATTAAAATAAATAATATTAGCCCTGTAATATTACTGTCCCACTGCTGGGCACGGGCCTCCTCTACTAATGAGAGGGGTTAGGCCTTAGTCTACCACGCTGGCCTAATGCGGGTTGGTAGACTTCACATACCTTCGAATTTCTTGTGGAGAGATTCTCGGGTATGCAGGTTTCCTCACGATGTTTTCCTTCACCGTTATAGCAAGCGACATTTCACAATGAAAACACAACGACAACAACATAGAAAAGTCAGAGGTGTATGCTCCATTTTGGGGTTGGTCTCGAACCTCCGACACTCGTTTCGGCAGTCCGTAACTTTATTAACCCGTCGGAGGCGTCACATAAATATGTTACGTAAGCGTATAGGCCACCGGAGGCCGAGCCGCCCGTGACTATCTACAAGAAATATACATAAATTATGAATGAATATTGAAGCTAAATTAAATTGGTAACGGATATGTAAGCGATAAAACAGACAATTTTATTTAAATAAGTTATAAAAATTGATAACAACCGGTATATTATAGTACTTTCGGAAGTACCTACGCGATGTTATATAGAAATGAAAGAAAGAAAATCACTTTGTCACAGACACAAACAGGATAAAAAAACTTAGTATAATAAACATAAAACATAAGGTCACGTCTGTATCCCAGAAGGAGTAGGCAGAGGCGCACTAGCGAACTAGAACACCCACATTTCGCCGAGCTTAGTTCCGTCCCAGACGTGATAGGGGGCGAGCCTATCGCTATATCGGGCACAAATTCCAGACTCCGGGCTGATATGGAAAAATCCAATATCACTTTGCCCGACCCGGGGATCGAACCCGAGACCTCAGAACCGTAGTCGTACCGAAATACCACCACGCCACCGAGGCGTATAGGTATAATAAACAAAGAGAGTAAATATTACTAACTAAGGGGCTATCAAGCAAATTTCCATACAAATTTGATCTCAAACGTCAGTAACGCCATCTACCACATATTGCAATGTGAGGGCGCTTATTACAATTTACACCCTAGAATGTTCTGCGAATGTTCAAAAATGACATAAGACAATTTTATTGTCTAAACATTATTACGCTGGCGCGACCTTGGTCCCCCTAATCGATGATGTCTTCAACATCTCTCTCTCAGTGGCCGTCCTGAGCCGAGGTTCGTAACCCGTTAGTGGGTTGCCCTCAGCATGGTCACCTAACTTTATAGGTTCGCAACGCACCTGCGTTCACCCACTAGACCGGTGTAGCTGTGTAAGCCGACTCGGTCGGCCTGCCAGCTGTAGGGCCAAAAAAAAAAGGCGCGACCTTGCACGCGTATCTTTCTAATACCGTTGAGTGACTTATGACCACGAAGTCACAACTTTTGGATCACAAGTTTCGTGCTGTTGTCCCGTCTATGTGCTGTTGAATATCATCATCATCATCTCGATTTCTTAGGTTTACGCGAATGTTATTTATTGAAGTCAAGTAACCACGAAGGCTGCAAAGCTATCCAAACGTCGGACATCAAAATTAAAACCAAATCGTGATAGAATCCGTAAATAGTTTTATTTCAATCATCATTATCAGTCATAGGACGTTCACTGCTGAACATACGCCTATGTTGAATGTCTTTGATAATAAATGTTCAGTACTCTTTATATTTAAAGTTTTTTTTTACATTTTTAAATATGTGCTATAAAAAAATACATTTAAAAATATAAAAATATTCCCCTCCGATGGCGAGGTTCGGGACCCAAGCCAAGCGGTTAGGACCCCAGAGTGAGGAACCTCCTCACAATTCGTGCCGTATCCAGTTTAACTGCCTTCTGCATTTGGCTCTTGACCCAAACACCAACCGAGAGCCTCTTGAGGTGTTGGTCGAGGCTCAGTGGTATTAAACCATGGGCAGAAATGACTATCGGAACAATGATTGTTGAATCCACATCCCACATGCGAGTAACCTCATAATAAATAAATAAATAATATAAATATATGATAATAAATGATTATTATAATTAGCCGTTAGTGTAACAGGTAGGTGACAACTCAGCATAATGTAATTAATATTTAAATTATATTGCAGATCTTTTAAAAATCATAAAAACATGCTCTCTGCCACGCAATTTTAAATCTTACTGCACAGAAAACAACCTCGTAAATGAACCTTTCAAATATAAATTCACAAGATTCAGTATATTATTATATTGTGTCGCTTAAGGAAAACTTATCTTAAAATCGTCTAATTTAAGGTGCCCTTGCATAACTTAATGGCGCGGAAATTGAAATAGTTTTCAAATATAAATGATAATTTCTCAAACTGGCATTGCGTGTGGAGTGCGAGTACCTACCCTTCAGCGGTCTCGGGTTCGATTCTTGGACCGGACAAAGTGATATTGGGTTTTTCTATTCAGTATCAGCCCGGAATTTGTAATTTGTGCCCAATATACATATAATCATTTACTGGGATGTAAATGAGCTCGGCGAAATGTGGGTGTACCCCTTCAGGGATACAGGCAAGAGTCTATGTACACCACATGCTAAATATGGCAAGAGCATGAATTTTACTGTTTTCTAATAATATTATGTAACTGTTTACTAATAATATTATCTAACAATGTACTAATAATATTATGTAAATGTTTACTAATAATATTATGTAACTGTTTACTAATAACATTATGTAACAGTTTACTAATAATATGATGTAATTGTTTACTAATAATATTCTCTAACAGTTTACTAATAATATTATGTAACAGTTTACTAATAATATTATTTAACTGTTAACACGCAAGTGGAATTTGGACTAGGGTTGCCAACTATTTGTAAAAGAAATACATTAAAGATTTTACTCTCCATGTTGTCATTTTGCCTTAGGTCGCCTCATTGGTCTAGTGACAGCATATCCCAGGTAATTTCCATAGTCCGATTGCTAATTAAACGGAGTAAACTGACAGCGAAATAACACTTTTCAAAATAATGTTGCTTACTTGCAAAACATAGTGATTGATCTAGTTCAATTTGTATTTATTTATTTTTTTAATACCACACTTTATACATAATGATATGTACAGGCGGACTTAAGGCGTGAGGCATTCTCTACCGGTCAACCTTTGGGTGGTGCAGAGAATAAACAAGGCAGGCGTATAAATTAAAATAGAAAGAGAGAGGTGCTAAATATTATATATATATATATATATATATATATATATATATATATATATATATATATATATATATATATATATATATATATATATATATATATATATATATATATATATATATATATATATATATATATATATAACAATCATATACATTCGTACGTATATAGAATATATGAATTATTATAACATACACATAATAATATAGTCGCGATACACTAACGACATGATTCCGCATCTACGCCAAGCAGCAGTTTACGCACCCTGTTTTTAAAAGCCAGGAGAGGTATCATTCAAGAAGCAATAACTCAGCACTAGCTTGGAAAATTACAATTTTATTGCGTATTTTTAGAAATTTCAGCTAAATCCTTCCTACTAAATGTCTGTAAATAATTTTGCGCAAATAATCACAACAGATACACGAAATGATAACAATGAAAATTACAAATATTACTTTTATTGTTCAAAAATAATTACGTACCGCATATTTATAGCTTTTGTAAGTTTTGTTTCTAATGAACCAGGACTATTATTCCAGTAGACATGCCATAACTTAGCATGCAGTAATTCACTATGACTATAATTCAGTAGACATTGCAGTACTAATCACACATTAGGCAGGAATTACGACTTTGAGTTGGACTTTAGAAAATGAAATAGTTCACTGAATGGAAATATGTATTTAAATAATCTTGACCTTTTTACCGCAGTACCATTTAAATTTCATGAAAAAGTGGCAACATTCGAAACGTCAGTGTGCTCCGTTTAATTAGCCATCCTACTATAATAAACCCTCGCCACAGTAGACTAAAAATCGGACACAATAACCGCTTGACAAGCTCGTAATTGAGCTACGTCATAGACTAAAAAATGTATGTCGAATCATCGACAGCCATAACACAAACAATGTTAAATACTATTGATAAAGGAAGATACATAAGTAATACTTGAGTGGTAGAGGCACGCTTTAGAGAGTTACGTCTACAGCACGAATGGGCCGGCTCGACCAGTTTGACACGACTGTCTCCCAGAAAACCGACGTAAAATGGCAGCTTGCTATCGCTTTTCGTTCGGATAGTGAGATTTCCGGTGACCCCTTTCCCAATCCCTTCTCCCTCCCCTACCATTCCCTCTTTTTAGGTTGGCGACACATCCATGATTCTTTTAGTGCCTTGGGTGTCTATGGCCGGTGGAGATCACGTACTTTCAGGTGACCCATTTGGCCGTTTACCAGTCTCTAAAAAAATAACATAACATAAACATAGCATTACATAAGCGCACGCCTGTATCCCCGAAGGGGTAGGCAGAGGCGCACTAGCGAACTAGAACACCCACATTTCGCTGAGCTTTGTTCCATCCCAGATGTGATAGGGGGTGAGCCTATCGCCATATCGGGCACAAATTCCAGACTCCGGGCTGATATGGAAAAATCCAATATCACTTTGCCCAACCCGGGGATCGAACCCGAGACCTCAGAACCGTAGTCGTACCGAAATACCACCACGCTACCGAGGCAGTAAAAATAAAAAAATAATAATAAATTATTTTATTACCGAGTACACGCCAACCGCACGAATGCAAACGAACAGTCCCTAAGGGCCGTCGGCGATGGAGACCGCACACTTCCGCGTGCTCGCGAACCTTCGCGTCGTCGCATTAGTCCGTCTACACGACAGTCAAGGTTCGTAAGTTGTTAATCTCTAGAACTGGTCTTTGTCACTCAGTTAATTAACTATTATTCACATTCATAATGACACAGCATTTATTATTATGCACAACTCACGGCCTTCGAGTATGTATCTACGCAGTTGTTTATTACAGCATTATGTATATTTTTATAATCCTCATCATCAGCCATATAACGTCCACTGCTCAACATAGGTCTCCCCAAAAGATTTCCAGATCGACCTGTTGGAAGCGGCCTGCATCCAGCGACTTCCTGCGATCTTTATAAGGTCGTCGGTCCACCTTGTAGGTGGACGTCCTACACTGCGCTTGCCGGTACGTGGTTCTCCACTCGAGAACTTTTCTGCCCCATCGGCTATCAGTTCAACGAGCTATGTGCCCTGCCCACTGCCACTTCAACTTGCTAATCCCCTGGGCTATGTCGGTGACTTTCCTTCTTCTACGAATCTTCTCATTCCTGATTGGATCACGTAGAGAAACACCGCACATAGCCCTCTCCATAGCATTTTTAAAATAACTTGACTTAAATAGATTTAGATAATAGTGCTACGTAGTATATAGAATATAGGTTACTCCTTCAGTACGAATGGGCCGGCTTGACCGATTCGGTGTCTCACACACGCCGACGTAGTGACAGCTACTGAGCTCGCTGTTGCGTTTCGTTCGGTGAGATTTTCGATGGCCCTAATCCCACTTTCCTTTCCTGGTCCTTAATACCCTTAAAATTCCCTTTTAGGTTAGAGCCCAGCCAAGATTCTTTTGTTATCATGGGTGCCTATGGGCGATAGAAAACTTCAGATAACTAATCATCAGGTGACCTGTCTCCATTGGCGAACAGTGGCTGATGATGTAGACTAATAAATGAGTATTTTCTAGA
This sequence comes from Clanis bilineata, assembly GCA_036417725.1. Lineage (NCBI taxonomy): Eukaryota > Metazoa > Arthropoda > Insecta > Lepidoptera > Sphingidae > Clanis > Clanis bilineata. The sequence continues at coordinate 1,489,492 of CM071159.1, forward strand.
TATTATCTACACTACATTTGACTGGCTCGGTGGCGTGGTGGTATTTCGGTATGACTACGGTTCTGAGGTTTCGGGTTCGATCCCGGGCCGGGTAAAGTGATATTGGATTTTTCCATATCAGCCCGGAATCTGGAATTTGTGCTCGATATGGCGATAGGCTCGCCCCCTATCACATCTGGGACGGAACTAAGCTTGGCGAAATGTGGGTGTTCTAATTCGCTAGTGCGCCTCTGCCTACCCCTTCGGGGATCCAGGCGTGAGCTTATGTATGTTATGTTATGTTGTATTATCTACAAGAGAAAGTAGGTAACATTAGTCCCTTTTGAAAATTGTCACGAACCCATTTTTTCTCAGTGATCACTGTTTTTTTAGACTGCACTACGCTTACCATCAGGTGCAGTGTAGTCACTTTGCCGTGATAGGATGAAAAAGAATAACCCAGACGTATGCCTACGTACTATAAACGTATACGTAAACTATAGTAAAGTAATATATTTTTATTACTTGTCATTACTGATACAGATAACATACCGTTCAAAATTACAGTTCCTTGACTTTTACAGGCTAGCCTGTTGTAATACAAATCCAACATTATAACAGCGACACTATGTATGTATGTTTGTTACTCTTTCACGCAAAAACTACTTAATGGATATTGATGAAATTTTAGTAACCTATATAGATTATACATCAGAATAACACATAGGCTACTTTTATCCAGGAATAAAGTACGGTTCCCGTGGAATATTTATATACAAAATAAATAGCAAAAGTTTGATTACTAAATGTCACACCATTTATACTGTGTAAAACCGGTATGATGCGCGAAAATCTACAAGTAGGTAAACTTCAGTAGGTACGCGGCGCGTGGCTCCCGCATCCAAGGCATGCCGGACAAGTCCGTTCATTTTCATATCGACAAAAGTCTTTGACCGCTAAGATCAGCTGTTTTAGGTCGTCCCGAAGGTAAATGATGTGCGAAAATTGACAAAACTAAAAATCAATCCTGTGGCTAAACTATTGCTTTGAAGGTTATCAGTCTGACCCGTGACAACGAAGACTACAAAGCCTTCGAAACGTCGGGAATAATAATTAAAACCTAATCGTGATAGAATCCGTAAGAATAGTTTTATTTCAATATATCTGGTATGATTTAATGTCGTTATATCGGCGCCACTCGATATATGCCCACGCGAACAAAGTCGCGGGTAAGATCCTCTAACAAATTGCATTGTCGTTTGCCTAGATATTACACGAAGAAACCGGCTAATAGTCACCCAAAAAAGAATACACGAGTATAAAACTCTTATTATTAGTTTCAGGTTTGTAAGTGTATTCAACGATGAAACGAGATATGTATCTTATCTGCGGATATTTGGTGCTTGTCAGGTAAGTGTTGTGTAGTTGTACGATGGAGCGCTGCGCGTGCGCATGCATGTCTGGTGGTAAAATATCGTGGCTGCCATACTGCATTATCTTATATTCAACACACCTGTATTACTTATTATAATTTGGGAAATTTTTTTTTTTGTCATTCGAGTCTACATTGGTCGGTGAGTAAAACATTTTTGAAACATTTAAATGCAATTTAACCTGTCTTATAAAAAAATTGCTGTGCAAAGCTTAACAAGTGTTTTATTTGATATAACGGAAAAAAAGTAGTTCAAAAGTTAAAACACTGTTTAAATTTTTATTTAGTATCGTGTATACTCCATTACAATGCTCCGACAATAAAGTATATCATAACGATTTTATTAAAATCGATTTAAGTGAAAATTTGAGATAACAATTCCATGATTCTTGTCCCCTAAGAAGCGCTTCTCTAGACTGTTCAAAATACCAGTACTACCCTGGGTACATAAGAAGCTTTTGATTTGACTTGGATTAGATTTCATTTCACGATCATCAGCCACAGGACATCTACTGCAGGACATAGGCCTCCCCCAAAGATTTCCAGATCGACCTATTGGAATGTTGTACCATGATTCTACCGAACATAAGCTCACGCCTGTATCCCCGAAGGGGTAGGCAGAGGCGCACTAACCAACTAGTACACCCACATTTCGCCGAGTTTAGTTCTGTCCCAGATGTGATAGGGAGCGAGCCTATCGTCATATCGGGCACAAATTCCAGACTCCGGGCAGACTCCGAGTTCTGATATGGAAAAATCCAATATCACTTTGCCCGACCCGGGGATCGAACCCGAGACCTCAGGACAGTAGTCGTACCGAAATACAACCACGCCACCGAGGCAGTCATTCTACCGAAATCAAATTAAAAGTGACAAATGACAAGTTCTCGAAAGCAATCGCCACATTAGCGCACTTTTTAACTCGATTTCAGTGGAATTTTAAGTAACTAAGGCTCAATTGCACCACTATTATTAACCTAGAGTTAGTCCTAACCGCAAGCTAAATTGACAGAAAATGTATGAATGACATGTAACTTAACTTGCGGTTAGGACCAACTCTAGGTTAATAATAGTGGTGCAATTGAGCCTAAATGAACAACTGAGTGTCAACACTCGGTTAGATTAGTTATTAGAGATTAGAGTTACCCTACAGAACATTTTGATAATTGGTTATTTATCCGTGTCCCTTTTATCATAGTCTCTATTTCTTTCCTTTCAATGCTTAACCGTTTAAGCTTGATAAAGTAACAAACATACAAACACACACTCACAAACTTTCAGCTTTACAATGTTAGTGTGATGTGATAAAGATTTGGTTTTTCCGCATCATTCGTATAAAAAAACAGATTTAGAAAAAAAAAACAGTTTCTATTGTATGCCTCTTGAGATACAGAATTGGTCGGTATGTTTTTATGTTTGTTACGCGGTATCTCCGGCAAATGTGGACCGATTTTCCAAATTATTTAACATCCACAAAACTTATTTTTGGAATAGTTCCCATAGCTCAAGATGGGATTTTTAAAACTGTTTTTATGTTTTTAAAGTTATTTTTCCCCTCTGCATACCTCTGTGGATACAGGTACATATGTATAAGTTCGTATAAAAAAAAATTCAAACTTCCATACCGCCATCAACTACTTATTACAATGCGAGGGCGATTATTAAAATTTACACCCTAGAATATTTTGTGAATGGTTAAGAATCACGTAAAATAAGTTTATTCTCTCAATACGCTGGTCGACCTGGCGCGCGTATATTTCAAATAAACTGAGCGACTTATGACCACTAGGTCATAACTTTTGGATCACAAGTTTTCTGCTATTGTACCGTCTATATACTGTTGAATGTCTGCTTACAGTGCCGTGGCTTCACAGTCCAATATGACGAAGGTGCAAGTTGCTCAAGGATGGCTCGAAGGAGAAAGGCTAGAGTCAATCACTGGAGACTCTACATACTACAGCTTTAAAGGCATACCATATGCCGAGCCTCCTCTCGGCATCCTGCGGTTCAAGGTAACAACAATCGAATAATAATCACAGACTGTGCTAGACTGATTGATTCGTTGCGAGTACGAATAATCGGCACAATTGTTTTTTGGGAGTGTAGTAAAAAATTTAACGTAACATTATACATACATAAGCTCACGCCTGTATCCCCGATGGGGTAGGCAGAGGTGCACTAGCGAACTAGAACACCCACATTTTGCCGAGCTAGTAGTCGCGTAGCTTAGATCCGCCCAGATGTGATAGGGGTCGAGCGGAGCCTATCACCATATCGAGCACAAATTCCAGACTCCGGGCTGATATGGAAAAATCCAATATCACTTTGCCGGCCCGGGGATCGAACCCGAGACTTCAGGCCAGTAGTCGTAATGCAACCACGCCACCGAGGCAGTAACATTATGTTAGATAATATGTAGACAATATCCGGAGTTGTATGTTTTAAAGTCTAGAAAGAATTTTGGCAGCCCCGTGGCGCAGCGGGCGAGAGTACGCGAGTTCGATTCCCGTACAGAAACAGATGTTTATATAGCAATCGCCAACGGATCCTTGAATCGGAAATGGTGTTTACAAAACCGCATTTTTTAACCAAAATAACTTTTAAAAAAATCAAGATTATATTTTACCGATTTGCCGGAGTATACCCATGTTCTATTAAAGCTCTCTATTGCTAATAGCCTCTTAGCTAAACCGCAGTCAGACAGAGACAAAACTATAAGGTTTTCTTTTTGTCATATAGCTTCGGTACTCTAAAAAAAACAGAACAGTGATAATGTCCGTGTCTTGTGTACACACAGACAATAATTTTATTAGCACCCACCATTAAAATACAAACTAAGATAAATAGAATTGTTAATTTTTGAGTAGTGACCTCTTTGGTCTTCTAGTGGCAGCTTGAATGCGCTGTGGACCGAAAGGTCTCGGATTTGATTCCCAGGTCAGGAAAAGCGTTTTTTTAATTTGATTTGCCCGGGACCGGATCCTCCAGAGGGGTTTGGCGTTACGCAGGCAACAAGGCCGGTCATAAAAACTATACCAATACCTTTCTGCAACATGCTTGAAAAAGTGTTGCTCCGACCCCACATTAAGATAGAATAAGGACAGGTAGAAAGAAAAGTTAGTTGTTGAGTATGCTAAAATTAACAAAAACAGGTCGGTCCGGAAATCTTCTATGATGGCCTATGACCAGCAGTGGTCGTCCTGTGGCTGATGATAATGATTCTAAAACTTAATTGACGTGTATGACTGATACTTTACAGGCACCTCGTCCGCCGCTTCCATGGGATGGAGTGAGGCCCGCCAAGGAGCACGGCAATGTATGTCCTCAGCTGGACATCTTCACCGATCAGCTGTTACCAGGCCACGAGGACTGTCTCTACCTCAACGTATACACACCAGAGACCAACACACAAAAACCACTCCCCGTCATGATTTCCATACACGGAGGGGGCTACAAAAGTGGTTCTGGGAATGTAGACAACTACGGACCAGATTTCCTCATCCGGCATGATATTGTCCTCGTCACCATCAATTACAGATTAGATGCTTTAGGATTCCTTTGCTTAGACACTCCTGAAGTACCAGGTAATGCTGGTTTGAAAGACCAAGTGGCGGCTCTGAAATGGGTCAGAGAAAATATTGCAAATTTTGGAGGCGATCCTAACAATATAACTGTTTTTGGAGAAAGTGCCGGTGGAGCGTCCACCGCCTATCATGTCCTATCACCAATGTCAAGAGGACTTTTTAAACGGGCTATTGCAATGAGCGGGGTACCTTTATGTGACTGGTCGCTTGCACATCAGCCACAAAGACGAGCTTTTATTTTGGGAAAACAATTAGGATTCGATACAGATGATCCCAACAAATTACTAGAGTTCCTCCAAAGTGTTGCCGTAGAGAAATTAGTCAACACCAACCCATGCATCCTAGCATCTGAGGAAGTAACGTACACTGATCTAAAAATGTATTATTTTACGCCAGTTGTTGAAAAGGATTTTGGCATAGACCATTTTATGACTGAAGAAGCAGTAGAGGCTCTGAACAATAGAAGATTTAATGAAGTGGATTTTCTTATAGGACATACTAGTGAGGAAAGCATTGTCGGAATACCTAGATTTGAAAGTGTATATATCAAAATGTTTAATAGATATCCCGAGATGTTTGTGCCTAGACAAATATTAATAACATCACCACCAGATACCGTTCTTCAACTAGCTGATAAGATCAAACGATATTACTTTGGCAGTAAAAACGTTGATAACAGCACGATGCGAGAAATGATATCATTTGGTAACGAAGAAGCATTTATACACCCAATCCATAAATTCATAGGACTACTTCCAAAACTTAGTGACGAGAAGAGATACTTGTACAAATTCTCTGCTGTATCTAAACGGAATATATATGGCAGTTTGGGCGCAAAGTATGGAATTGTGGGCGCGGCTCATTTGGACGATCTTATGTATTTATTCGACGCAAAGACACACAGCTTGAAATATGAAAAAGGAAGCGAAGAAGACAAGCTGATTAATTTAACTTGCACTGTGTTTACCAACTTCGCTAAGTATGGGTAAGAAACAAGTACCTATTATAAAAGTCACTTAAAACATCAAAAACGTACTTTTAATACTGCCTCTTTGATACTGACTGCCTCGGTGGCGTGGTTGTATTTCGGTACGACTACTGTCCTGAGGTCTCGGGTTCGATCCCCGGGTCGGGCAAAGTTATATTGGATTTTTCCATATCAGCCCGGAGTCTGGAATTTGTGCCCGATATGGCGATAGGCTCGCCCCCTATCACATCTGGGACGGAACTAAGCTCGGCAAAATGTGGGTGTACTCATTGGCTTGTGCCTACACCTTCGGGGATACAGGCGTGAGCTTATGTTATGAACTTTATGTGATACGTTTTGATACGATATACATTGTATGACATATCGTCAGATTACTTGACTTAAATCTGACGATTCTGCATTGTATGTATGTATGTAACTACATATATTAATACGAGAAGTCCTACTTCCAGTATATAAAATTTTGCAATCGTCTCTATCTTTTTCGATCGACTTCCAAGAAGGAGAAGGTCCTCAATTCGTATGTATTTTTATGTATGTTACGCGACATCTCGGCCAAATGTGGACCGATTTTCAAAATTCAAGTTCAAGGGTGATCCCATATAAATTTGGTTACGACAGGTTTTGCACTCGGTCCGTTAAGTTTTTAAACTTGTGATTATTGTCATCTCATTTGTTTTTAAATCCTTGTTTCTTTCTAATTTCAGCACACCAACACCAGATTCGAGTCTCGGCATCACGTGGCCCGAATATGACCCCAACACCAAAAACTACGTGAACATCTCAGATTCTCTTACAATTGAACGCGAGAGTGGAGACTTCTTAACATTTTGGGATAGCATTTATGAATCTGCTGGTATTAAACAGTAATTAAAAATGTTTTTGTTTTTCCGTCAAAATGAACTTTAGTTTAGTACCAACTGCGTGAATACGAGCCACGCTAAAGTAATGTCCACTGAATCAGCCATACTATCAAAGGAGCATTAAGTATCATTTCTAACTTAACTAATCAATTCACTGTGAAGGTAGAAGATGAAACTCATGCAAACAGATCCTATTCTATCAAACTAACTAGAATTGTAATGTCAATTGAATTGGTGAGGTAATCCGTCTACAGTCTACACGAACGCTCCCTACGGGCCTACAGCAAATGAATCTACATCAATATTGATTTCCAAATACAATCTCAATATTTGTAAAGGGCCAGTTTACCGAGCTACTGCGCCAGTACTCCGGAGCGAATTATCTGCAAACATTCGAAGCCAGGCTGATAAAACAAACGCCGGTTGGCAGCAAACCCTACGGTACGTATACACTAGAATCCGAATGATAATATCGATACCGTTGAATATCGATAAGTCTACCGCCGATACTCGATATAAAAGAAACAGTCTTTGGACATCAAAATTCATACAGTCAGCAAACTGTTCGCTTATAACGATAGGGCTACCCATGAATAAAAAACAAGGACTTGCAAAGCACTAGTTGTTACTATGACACATAACATAACATAAGCTCACGCCTGTATCCGCGAAGGGGCAGGCAGAGGCGCACCAGCGAACTAGAACACCCACATTTCGCCGAGCTTAGTTCCATCCCAGATGTGATAGGGTGCGAGCCTATCGCCATATCGGGCACAAATTCCAGTTGTTGTTAAAAAAAATAACTCGGACTAAGTCAAATTTCGATTTAAAAATTCCAAATCCTCACTGAGTTCGTTTCTTTGTCTTAGACTTAGTCGAAGTTTGCTCTAAAGGTCTCAACCTAACAAATATAATTTTAAAGTCCCGGTGGAGATCATCATTATTCTTATATACCAGGGGTGTTACTTGTTTTTACGGATTTTATCGCAATTTGGGTTTATTTTTAGGCCCGACGTTTGAAAGCCTTTACAGTTTTCATGGTCACGGGTCGCACCTATGACTATTGTAATTAAATTAGCAACAACATATTTTAATCCAGAATACAACATCGCTTACGCAATGCTGATTTTTTTATCCGGGCACGGCAAAATGACTACATTACACCTGATGGTAAGCGTAGTGAAGTCCAGAAAAATTAGCGACTACTGACAAACAATGGGTTTACTAATGGACGCCAGAATCATGCCAGCCTATTTATGCTTCTTTACACTCGCAATCTCAAGAGGGAAGAAGCAAATCGAGGGGCTTGCGCCAAGACAGGTGGATGACCGATGCAGATACAAGGATACCCCCATACCCGCCACAACCAATCATCAAGTCATGTCGCAAGCCCATCGAGAGAAACAGAAGTACACTGGCTGGTTCTGGAACGCAAACCACACACTGAGTGTGTGTCAGTATGGCAGGTTTTAGCACTATGTATAAGGTGATCGCCATCCACAGTAGTAGTGCTTGATAGTAGATTACTACTATCAAGCACTGATATTAGATTGATAGTCGATTACACAACACAATCACCCAATGTCTTAATAGACATACCAGTAGCCCGAGCACGAAAAACGAATGTAAATGTAAATGTATTCGAGTTCGCTGCGCACTGATGACGTTTGGTTAATATTTCATACAAATTTCATAGACGCGCATCGAGTTCCAATACATTTACGGTTGTCAGAAATTTTCCTGCTCAGGCCGCTGATTACCTATCCAGACGAAGTCTCGCATAGTCCTACTACCAGTGAACGTGATATATTGTAGTATCTATGGTTACTTAGCGTATATACCATAAATAAAAGGGCGTTCAAGCGAGTAATTGATATACTGCTTTCTTAAGTTTACGCGAATGTTATACATTGAAATAAAACTATTTTTACGGATTTTATCACGATTTGGTTTTTAATTTTTATTCCCGACGTTTCGAAGGCTTTGCAGTTTTCGTTGTCACGGGTCAGACTCAAAAACTTAAAAACCAAAACGTGATAAAATCCATAAAAACAGTTTTATTTCGAGTAATTGATCATAGATTTCCAGGTAGCCAATTTGTACTCGACGTCACTTCAATTAGCCGCATCTAACCCGCGATCTTTCGACTCAATAACGAACATTGGTCTAATCTGGGTAATAATAAAACTGGCTCAGCGTGGGATATGAACTTTTAGTGGGTTCTTCAAATGGCGATGAATAAAAGTACGAGCAAAACGTAATACTTGAATTGGTAATAGGTATGCGTGTTATCGTTACAATTTAAGTTACACGACTACCACGGCCAGGACTATGGCGTACGGACATTTTTTTTTTTTTTTATAGCAGAGATTGGCAAACGAGCAGATGGGTCACCTGATGGTAAGTGATCTCCACCGCCCATAGACACCCAAGACACAGAAAGAATCATGGGTGCGTTGCCAACCTAAAAGAAGGGAATGGAAGGGGTGGGAAAAGGGATTGGGAAAGGGAGTGGAGAAATAGGCCACCGGAAATCTCACTCACCGAATGAAACGCGACAGCAAGCTGACACTTTACGTCGATTTTCTGTGAGACAGTGGTATCTAACCGGTCGAGCCGGCCCATTCGTGCTGTAGACGTTACTGTCTACAGCCTGGCTCTACCACTTTAATGAGACAGTGGTATCTAACCGGTCGAGCCGGACATCTCCACCAATCAAACGCTTTGTGTCGTCGGCTTCTTTCGGGCCGGTTCGGAAATCGGCAGTCGGATCGACGAACGCGCTACTGCAGGTGTTTTGCCATTTGCATTATATCGCGAGGCGTCGTTGTCACCACAAACTCTATAATAATCCCAATAGTGATTTTTGAGCAACGGTTAGGCTGACCCCACATTGGGCGTGGACGCGGCGTGAGCATCGTTCGCGCGCTCGAGGAACACGCACGCCCAATGTGGGGTCAGCTTTAATACCAAAAAGCCTCTAACAGCATCTTCAGAGACTTTCATTTGGCGGGTCAAAGACTAAATTTGACAAAAGCAGTGAGAGGAAGTTCTTCACTCTAGAGTCCTTACCGCCGGAGGCTTGTTTTAGCTATTGGCTTGATGGAGAGCAATAAAACTACATATGAATAGTAGTATGATCACCCGTACTTTGAATACGAGAGAACTATTCTTGTAAAAATGTCTCAGACTTAGTCGAAGTCCGCTCTATAGATCATAGCCTACGTGCCACTGCACTGCGAGACGTTGGAGATGTAAAATATGTCTAAAATAAAATAAATAAATAATATGCTAATATTGTGAAGACAACTTGCACCACTATTACTAACCTACAGTTAGTCCTAACCTCAAGTTAAATTAATATATATATATTTCAATGACATATAAAATACTACATGTAATTACAGAAAATATATGAATACATTTAATTCATAAAATTAGCATTGCGGCTCAAGCGGGAAAATTTCGGACAATTGTAAGTGTATTCGATTTCGTTAATCATCATCATCATCATCATCAGCCACAGGACGACCACTGCTGGACATAGGCCATATTATTTCATTAATATTTTATACAAATGTCATAGACGCGCAACGAGCTCGAAAACATTTACGATTGCCAGAAATTTTCCTGCTCGGGTCGCTAAATCCACTCCAGAACTGAAGGAACATGTACATATTATAAACAAAGTGTTTGCATTTCAACATTACTTCTCATTTGTATACACAGGCTTGCGACTAGTCCCAAAGCCGATACAGTATTTAAAGTCAACATTACAAAATTTGAATTTCCATTCATTTATTTCAGTCCGATATCAATAGTGCTTGTGGAAAGTATTCACTGGAGCTACTTTAGTGCATCTTGGGATCGTTAAACGCCTCATTAATCCAGTGGAAGGGATTAACTACTGTGAGGTGTTGAGTTCAAGACCCAGGTCGGAATATCTTATTACTGACTTAAAAATTTACAAAACACAATACAAAAGTATGTTTTTTTTAATATTCACGTAACATATACACATATTAATACGTGGAAAGAGAACGGATGAACGGAAATTTGACACAGTTAAAGTTTATATGAAAATGTGCATAAAGCGTGTGTATCTTGTATGTGTTTTATGACTTTTTAAAAATAAATTATGGTCGAATTTAGACTACTAGGCGACCACTAGTCAAATTTAAATATCGGAATAATTCTGATAATTGGAACATCTTGTGTTTTCTGGAAGTGGCCCGGTCTGGAATCAATTTGTTCTATCCCATAAGGTAAGGGATAAATAATCTCAGCGGAACATGCAGTGTTCAATTTATAGTATAGTGTAGTATGCTTACAAAATTTTAAACTTCACATATTTGAATGTGTGTTCATCGCCAAGGCAAAATGCATATTTGTTCAAGTGCATAATTTGGAGAAACTATATTCAGGCCACCAATATTCCCAATCAAAAATTTTTACATAATTCCAAGTGGTTTTCTACGGTGTCTCTCAGAGTCTCCCTACGTCAGGGGCCTGAGGCACGACCAAGAATATTTTTGACAATTCGTTTCGAGCTCGCTGCGCACTGATGACGTTTGGTTAATATTTCATACAAATGTCTCTCGATGCGAATTCTTTTGTCAAATATATATCCCAGCCTTCTACCAGGGTCTGCCTTCCTACAAAACGCTTCCACGTCGCCCGGTTTCGAGCATCCTCCATAATGAGACCATTGGTTCTCCTGCTCCAGAACGTCCACCCAGTCCGATCTAAGCCAGATATCTGCCACCGACGTACTCCTGTGGTTTCCTCAGAACGTGGCCATACCATCTCAAGCACATTCCTGCAGTTCATCTGCCACGTCACGGACACCAAGACTACCGAGGATGTGCAGGTTAGGTATACGATCCAGTCGTGTAACATTGCACATCCACCGCATCTCCCTATCACATATTGGACCAAAATGAAATCGGCGAAATGTGGGTGTACTAGTCCTCTAGTTCGTATCTGCCTACCTCTTCGAGGTTACAGGCGTGAGGCAGTTGATTCAATAAAGTTTATTTCTTTCTATAATGGTATAAGAGTATTTTTTCATGCAACAATTAAAGTGTCGTGACCAAGTTACACGTTCATGTGACTGTAAATGGTTGCCCTGGACATGCCTATTTATATTTCTCCTTACTGGTTATTAAACAAAAATAAAGTGACCGGTTGAAAAAACCACGATCCTTCGATTATAATTAAATTCTTGCAGTTTTTATGAACATAATAAATATCTAATTGATATCCAAGAGAAATAAATATAAATCAATTAATGTACCACAATAAAATAAGGCAAATGAACGGCTAATTATTACATACATTTATTTTTAGTTATTAAACTAATGCATTTTGATAAAACAAGACTTATGTGCGCACTTAGGTTTCCTTTAGTGCAGCGGTCGGCAACACACAGTCCACAGCCACGCATGTAGCCCGTGGATGTCTTATTTGCGGCCCGTGATTGTTTTGTAAATTAAAACATACATAAGTTCACGCCTGTATCCCCGAAGGGGTAGGCAGAGGCGCACTAGCGACTAGAACACCCACATTTCGCCGAGCTTAGTTCCGTCCCAGATGTGATAGGGGGCGAGCCTATCGCCATATAGGGCACAAATTCCAGACTCCGGGCTGATATGGAAAAATCCAATATCACTTTGCCCGACCCGGGAATCGAACCCGAGACCTCAGAACCGTAGTCATACCGAAATACCACCACGCCACCGAGGCAGTGGGTGTTCTAGTTCGCTAGTGCGCATCTGCCTACCCCTTCGGGGATACAGGCGTGAACTTATGTATGTATGTCATAAATATCTAAAATGTTATAGATTCTAGATAGACAATATGAGGGGAGGCCCGCCTTAACCATATTTTGCTACCTTGTGGCCCTTACCTGCCGAAAGGTTGCCGACCGCTGCTTTCAATACCGTAAGTACCTATATTGAAAGCAAAATTTAAATTTTTTTAAACATACATTCAAAACAATATTTATATTGATTTAAAATTATCATTCGTTTAAAAACTTAACAGACCGACTTCAAAATTTATCCGATCGTGACCATATTTATATCGGACCATAAGCTCTATCGAACACAAAAAGAATCTTAAAAATCGGTCCTCATATAGCGGAGATATCGAGTAACATACAAAAAAATACAGACGAATTGAGAACCTTCTCCTTTTTTCGAAGTAGGTCAAAAAATAATTTAATACCACCCAACAGTCACACACGTAGTCCTAACCCCAAATAAATGACTTTCGGTCTCACATCACCCAGACTAGAAACAAATATCTGTGGATCACACTAACATTTGTCTCAGTATGGGAATCGAACTCGGGGCCTTTCGTTTCAAAGCTATTGACTTGCGCCACCAAGACTGCCAAATATGGCAGGTTCTTAAGTTTACTCTTAAACATTAATATTGGAGGTGCTGAGAGGAACGCACATAAAGCTTCTAATAACGGATAAGGCTCGCCACAAAGGTGGCGAAAAATACACGCTTTAATTTTTACGAAAGCGGACGAGCAGACATCCCACATATGTTGTGCTAATCATCGCCCATAGACACGAGTATTAATGGCAAGATTACAGCTAAGCTGCCCACGCGGAAACGAGAAAAGAATGGAGAAGAGGTATTTGCCTGTGCTATTTTCGTCGCTGGAAGCAAGCCGCTCCCAACAGGTCGATTTCGAAATCTTTAGGGTAGGCCTATGTCCAGCAGTGGACGTCCTGTGACTGATGATAATGATAATGAATCTGCATCAGCTTTCTATGAGACAGTGGTAAAAACACGGTTGAATCCGTTAGTCACTCAAATTTTACCGAATATTATTCAAGAAAAAGGAGTAATTTGACAATAAAAAATTACAAGATACAATAGTTAACGTGGTTATTATACTTTGAAATAATATTAGTTTTTACGGATTCTATCGCAATGTGTTCTTTATTTTTAGTTCTGAAGTTGCGATGACTGTAAAGCCTAAAAAACAAATCAAAACAAACTTAGATAACATTAATTTTGAGTTCCTTTCAACTTCAGCAAATATTTTGTGGATTCTAATAATAAACAACATACAAGAAAGGTTCGAGAATCCTAGCATCACCACTGACGTCTCGTAAATTACTCCGCGCGATATTCGCTTACCGCTAGTTCTACGTCTAGCCTTAAACTACAGGTTGACTGCTCCGTTTATTCTCGAGTATGTCGGGGTCTAATACAGGTGGAATCTAATATCGTATAAAGCTGTTTGTCGTACCTCATTTATCCGAGATACACTGGTACATGTAATAAATGTTGGTAATAATGTCAGTTCCACGTAGTTGTCTACAGATCGATCCTCTACTTCGGGCCAATAAGCTAGCACCTTTGTAGTATGTAGATTAGTGTTGCCAGATCTATTATGTGAAATATCGGAACAGAAGGTTAAAATGATCGGGACATAGGTTTTCAAATCGGGACGTTACCGGCCGGTTAGTATAACAAAGAAATCAAACTATAATAAGTATTTTTTTTAAATATAACTAAATTTATGCTCGAATCTCAACATTGGCGAAGTTTTTTAATTGCAGTTATAAACCCCATCGGCGGGGGTTTATGAGCCCCCCCACAATTGGAGATGGGCCGCAAGGCGGCACCGCGCAGGGACGGTTCCGGCTGAAGCCTGGGCGCTTCTCGCCTAGGGAATCCCGGAACCGTCCCTAAAGCGCCGAAAAGGGCCACCGCGGTGTTTTTAGTCAGTATTGCCGATGTAGGGTGTACATAGAGTTAGGTACTCGACCCAGTGTCGCCTGGATGTTTTCCATCTCTCCCGGGCATTATGGCGCTGAGTTGTAAGATCTGCGACACCGACATAACCGTCACGCCTTCCCCCGAGCGTGGCGGTAGTGTTAAAACACTTTCCCCACGATAAGAAAAAAAAAGTTATATACCCCAAATTTAGAGGATTCAATCCCGGGATTGAGTTCATACTTCAATTCTACCCACACTAGAAATATGCCCAGCCTAGTACAAAGAGTGCACCGTTCTCAGAGCAGTTGTCGTCGCAAAAAACCTCTCGGTGCCAGGTGTGACGTAAACCATGGTCCCAGATCCTGGGAGCCTAGCGTGCAGAAGCCAACTTTTACGAGGAGATGCATCTCACAGAAGGAGAGTGCCGAGAGAGATCGGGAACAATCTAATCCTTGATTCTCAGATTTTTTTATCTGATCCCTTCAGCCGCCAGAGGAGGCATAGGAGGCGTGACTGTCCCTCGCTCCACTTTGTGGCTGGGGGCATTTGAAAAATTTTATCTCGGTATCGCCTGTCCGTCGTAAGCTTTGACTTATAGGGGCTAACGGAGGTCGTAGCAGGTTGCTGCTATAGCGCCCCCAAGATGGACAGCAGTGCAGGTGTATCGCCTTGTTCTGTCATTCAGGCCATCATGCCAAGGAGGTCTATCGGTGGCTGGGGTTTATGAGTACCTGTTCCGTGATTGGAGACGGCCCAAAGGCGGCACCGCGTAGAAGCGATTCCAGCCAAAACATGGGCGCTTCTCGCCTAGGGAAATCCGCAGTTGTTCCTATTCACTGCCAGGCTTTTAGTCGGAATAACTAGTGCAGTATGTGTTAGGAATTCAGCCCAGTGTCGCATGGATATTTTCCATCTGTCCCGGGCATTGTGGCCCTGGACTATTTTTTTCCCCGCGGAAACTTGATTTCCAAGAATTTACCGCTAGTTAGCTTCGTTGAAAGTATATAAGTAAATAAACAGAAAAACTTTGACGTGACTGCCCGTAAGCATCATGTTAGCGAAAACTACGTTGCGGAGATGAAGATGCGGCGGTGGTTGTGCAACGTTACACGATTAGACCAAATACGAAAATTGGTGTCAGATAAACTGCAGGAATGTCGCTTGAAAGGTATTGTCATATTTTGAGCGGGAGCAGTCGGTCGCAAGTTTCTGGACCAATCATGCAAGGGGTGCGTTCTCGTGGACGGCAAAGTGGCGGCTTGTCGTTTTGCTAAAAGGTATAAAAGCCAGTGGTTTCATTGTCACCTCCTTGATCTAATGGCAAAATATATGGGCTGTGGACCTGGAGGTCCTGGGTTCGATTCCCAGGTCGGGCAAAGCTAATTTTCTCATTTAATTTGCCCGGGACTGGATTCCTTAGAGAGGGTTCACGTCAGGGCAGGCAGCCTGTCGTAAAAACTAAGCCAAATCCTTTCTATAACATACTAGAAAAAGTATGTTGCGCCGACCCCTCATTAAGGTGGGATAAGGGCAGGTAGAAGAAGAAGATTTTATTGTGGTGGATGATCTAGACCAGGCGAAGTGAAAACGTTTACACAAAACAACCATTTAGATGGCAAAGCGGGACACTTTTTTATCCACGGAGAAAAATCAACTCTTTACAGATATCTCCCAACCTGGGGTCAGTGGGATGGTTATGCCCGACTCGTCGTCTTCCGCTCTAGTCCACAGTGACTGTGGATTAGGACGGGTCAATAACCAAAATACCTATACCGACACTACCGACTAAAAAACCGTGGTTGCCTTTATTTAACACAAGTGAGATGGTTCTGGAGGATGCGGTGAGTAACCTCTGGATTGCTGCTGGAACACACTCTGCACGTTGCCTTTCGGCCCGTCTCTTAGGGGCGGGAGCGCCACATGCCGCCTTTGGTAAGCACGTCAAGATGTTTTTGTGCAGCCGAGTTGTACGCCTCAGAGGTTGCATCAATGTAATATACAAATGCCACACATCCCCCGCTGTACTTTTTGTTTGGCGACTGGAATCTAAGCATTCCCGATCTCGTCTCTCATTTTTCAACATAACACGTTCACAGATGAGGTCATACCACGCCACGACCTCCGACTACCGACCATTGTAGCTACTAGCTACTACTGCCGGCAGAGAGAGGCCGTTACCGGCTACAGTTCTGAGAGCGCTGCGTTCTTCATCCCAGGCTTGACACATTTTAAGAGTGTGCTGGGATGTATCCTCGGGGCAGTTGCTATAATGATGGCACACGACGAATTCTGAGAGAGGGCCTCTCTCCGCAGTATTGTCGAGCCTTTATCCACTCGAAGCCTGTATTAACCAGCGATCAGACGCCTCCTCACGCCAGAAGAAAGCTATCAAAAGAAGATTTGACTCTAAAACTCGTCTTATTTTTTTCCGTTGCTTGTCTACTAGCGTTATTTATTAATAGCGTTATAACATAAATTAATATTTAAACTAAGATCGAGACCTTGATTGTTGTAACCAATAAAGATTTTATTTTATTTATTTATTGTAACTAAAAATAATTAGCACTTACCTTATGCAAACGGACAGCTGAATTGAAATATAGTTTAACATACAACCGTAATATTTACCACTTTTGTCGGTAAACGAGTATGAGCGACTGTTAAATTCTTTTTTAAAGTACATGCTAAGAAGGATTGTCAGAAATCGGGACATTCGGCGTCCCGATCAAGGTTAAATCGGGACGGGTCACCAGACCCCTGAAAATCGGGACGTCCCGCGCAAATCGGGACATCTGGCAACACTAATGTAGATCTAAACTCTACCTCTAAAACAAAGGGTGTAAGGGAAACGCTTTCAGAAATGAAGACAGGCGGTAGTACTGATTATTTCAAACACGATGCCACAAAAATAAGTGCTACTGTGGTGTGTCTTGGTGTAGAGACACGGTCCAAGGTTCGAATTAAAAGAAGACACGTCAAGCCAGTTTAGGTTGCCATTTATTAGTGTCACAAAAATATAAAGTAGTGCAATTGCATAAATACATAGAAATGCTGACATAAGATATTATAAAGGTAAAACACACTATACTTACACACTACACTATACAGAACTTAGATTTTTGACAGCTTTTTTCGCAGAATCATGCATACATGACAATTAAAATAATTAATTAAACTCATCTTTTTTAAAACAACGTAATGTAATACAAATAAAATATCAGCTGACGCTCGAGCTCACTCGAACCATACGGCGCGGCGCATTGTTTACTTTACATTGCGGATTTTCGAAATAATATCGACGGTTCCAAGGCAAAGTGCGTTAAGCGACATTTTTGAAACTTTACAGGAGAGAGGTTCAAAGTTTTTTTTTTTGAAAAAAAATTCATTATAAAAAAAGTACTTGGCGGATTTTAGCAAAATTAATATATTTCTTGCGTTTGCACATATCGCAACTTTTTAAATATAAATTGTGTTTTAATGAGCTGTATTTTCAAAAATAAGTGTCGCTTAACCCAATATGCATCAACTGAAAGAATTTTTAGAGTGAGGCAAAGTGACTCAAGTGCCCATCACAGATATTATAGCGGAGACGAAATTGATTCATACCTTAATACGATTACGTTTCAGGAAAAGCAAAACTGCTTTATCCTCCATGTATCATAATGTCCATAAAAAAATACTTGCCAGAAATTAGCACAAGTGGTATGTTACATGGGCGCGGCGTAGGGTAAAATGATGCAAACCCAAAATTATTTTACGATTTTATGTTATTGATATGACCAAAATAATAAGATTTACAACAGATTTGATTTTTCACAATTTTTTTTTATGATTAGTAAATATTGTATTATGTGGGTAGTTTTATATTACTAATATAAAAAAATAAAGGATCTAGATTTACAGTGATTCTATACCTCCCTTCATTATTATTAAAATAATTTGCTCATGATGAAGTACTATCTTCTTCTTGCACAACTTGCTGAACGACCAGCTTGAAGCGACCCGAAGCAAATATTACTTGTTCCGATTTCACCTAACAAGATTCTTAGTTATCTCCATCACTTGAAGAAGGCTTTAATTACTTTCTTATCGAGGCGTGGGCACTGGGCTCTTATGGTGTAGAGCTGTTTGGCTCCCTGTTCAACCATTATACACAATAAAATGTACGATTAATATACGAGGGTATGGTCAGTATTCGAGATTGTGATCAGTACCGCGACATTCAGCTTATTTGACATGCTGCACCAAGAAGAAAACACTGTCGCTGAATGAATGAATAGCTTTAAACCCAGATATGATACTATAGGCCTGGTGTTTGCCATTAAATCGTTGGGCGAGACATACAGGTCGATGAAGAGGGTAGAAATCTGAAACTAAATGTAGCGAAGATCGAGGACATAACCTATTGGAGGTACAGACATGGATAGTATCCAGATAAGGAGCAAAAAGACAAATATTTATTAAACATACTATGTTATTTACTATGGTTAAAGTAAAAGCGAAAATGTCTTAAATACATTGGGTGTTCAAAATAGTAACTGCAAAAATGATTTAACCGACAAACTTGTGTCGTTTCAATCAATGAACATCAAAATGGAAGCTATTTTTCGTGTTGTGTTAAGCGCCAAAAAAGTCGTCAAAAAAAATGAAACTAGCGTCAAAAAACGCAGAAAAATTCGCTGATTCCAAATATATATATAACTCAATATCGCAAAAAATGTCGCTTAAAGCACTTTGCCTTGGAACCGTCGATATATTGTTCAAATTCACAGCATGAAGTAAACGAATATAGTTTTCCGCTACTGGTAGATAGTCACGGGCGGCTCGGCCTCCGGTGGCCCATACGCTTATGGAACATATATATGTGCCGCCTCTGACGGGTTAAGATAGTATATTATTACTATTTTAGTTTTCGGAAGCGTTTCCCTTACACCTGGCATATTTTCTTATTCATATTTTCAAAATATAAACTGCACAAATTACACATAAAATGTCTAAGATTTTAGAAACGTTTCTGTTTTTTTTTATTAATTGCTTTATTTTTAAAGTATAATGGAAAATGAAATAATACGGTTGTAATAGATGACGTAATAAGTGATATGTACCGTAATACAAAGTTCTAATTGGGTGTTGTCTAAAACCCAGACAACACTCAAGCTAAGCTCAGGCAGCTAAAGCGATTTTTCATACATCTGTTGACACTTCAAAATAGAAGACTACCCAACGCTACGAATGTAAGCTTCATTTAGTTGAGCTTGCGATGGGACCCGCTCTTTATGCGTGTATAACCACGACAACTAAACTAATACAATCAGGCAAATATTTAAACTCTAATATCTGTATTAGAATTAGTGTCCAACCGAACGTTAAATTCTAGCCGAAACCGATTTTTCGCCCCGTTGCTTTCGGCCGAAGCTGAAGTCGAAATTTACATTTATTAATAAAATGAATAATTATAAACAATAACATAAATAATGTAGGAAATATTATGCAATTTTTAATTTTATTACTTTTTCATCGTACAATATACTGATTTCTTAAGTTTACGCGAATGCTATTCATTGAAATAAAATTACTTTTACGGATTTTATCACGATTTGGTTTTAATTTTTATTCCCGACGTTTCGAAGGCTTTGCAGTCTTCGTGGTCACGGGTTGGACTGACCGTCGGGAATAAAAATTAAAACCAAATCGTGATAAAATCCGTAAAAGTAATTTTATTTCATCGTACAATATCTCATTTTTTTGTTGTTGCTTATGACCTTATACAACTTCCTTGCACATTATATGTATATTTATGCTGGTCTTTAGAAACACATTCGCTGAATTTTGGCGGAAACCGAAGTTGCGTCCGAAAATGGCTGCAGCCGAAACCGAAGGTTTGGCATCCATTAATCGGAATACTTACCGAATATATTTATCTGCAGAGATAAGCCGTTTTGAACACAGGCGGCTCCGAACATTCTACGTAGATTACGGCTGTCATTACATGTCGGTATATATTGGGTGAAACAACTCAAAAGTGATCGACAAAATGGTGCAAGTGACAGTCAGTGAAGGGATCCTGGAGGGAGAGTTAGTGGACAACGAGTACGGAGGGAGTTATTGCAGCTTCAAGGGGATCCCTTACGCAGAACCGCCTGTGGGAGACCTGAGATTCAAGGTAAATTTTACTGACATTAAAAATAGCAGGATCCTAATTTAACTGTTTTCTTTACAAAATGTGACAGGACTAAGCGGGCCATCGGCCTCCAATGGCCCATACGCTTATGTAACGTATATATGTGCAGCCTCCAACGGGTTAAATATAAATTACTGCCTTGTTTTTATTCAATGTTCATGCGTAATGTTAAGATTTTTTAAGAAGCTTATTTCTCTATTTCATACAAAAAAATGTACAGGATCAAACATATTATGTATTACGTTTTATCTTTTATTACAAATCCTTCCACAATAGTCCCTATTATACAAAGGATAGTATAGTAAACAACACTATAGTAATGTATTCATATCTTGCTTCTACACACGGGTTAATTCTAGAGCTAAAGCAAATTATAATTATAAAATATAGTTGGGTCTGGTTAGCTATTAAATTATGTAAACACTTATCTAATTTATCTATTTAAAATTCACTGTACATGATAACATTTAAGTAATATGTTAGATACGAATGTTATCAGATTTATATTTTAGATCAAACTTGATTAATTTCATTATTATTGTGTAGTGTAGAGTGCAGAATCCAAATTAATGTCTGAAATTACACTCTCGGGGTCTGAGGCCAGAGCATTTTAATGACATCGAAATGTTTTGATAGAGATCAGCAAACCAACAGATGGGTCTCCTAAATCCTGATATAATCATTCAAGGCATCCATGAAACGACTCAATAGCGGCTATTCCCGTTATATTCCAATGGAAAAATTCTGTGCCTAAGTGAAATCATACTAATAATAATTATAGACGTATATGTTTTTTACTGTTTAAAACAAAAACTACTAGACGGATTTTGATGAAACTCTACAGTTATATAGATTATACATGAATAACACATAGACTACTTTTTATCTCGGAAAATACATTTCAGATATTAATCCATAAAGCTAATACTGAAATCTATTGATATCGTCGACAAGCGAGCTATTAGGAAATTAAAGAGATAGGGCTTCCAATAAATCCTGTGATACATTGTCACTAAAATTATGATAAGGCAATTCAAAACAACTTATCATGATATTCAACCTGCATAATTACGTCTCTTTTATATCTATTAAGATTTGAAAAATGATTACTTAAAATACTAAAGGATAATTAAATATTACTGCAATTATGGCTTCATGTGTGCTCACGATATTATTTTTACTATTTTTAATTATTAAAATCTGCTTAACTGGTTTTTAAGCTACTAAAAAACAATCAAATCGAGTCATTTGACGGAGTCATGTTCAAACTGCGTTCTTGTTGGCAATTTTTTGTTATCTATCTGCACATTCGAACTGAGATTGTTTATTGGAACCGGGCGTTAATAAGACATAATTGTAACTTAAAGGTTCGTTAACTCATCTACATACATACCTACATAAGCTCACGCCTGTATCCCCGAAGGGGTAGGCAGAGGCGCACTAGCGAACCAGAACACCCATATTTCGCCGAGCTTAGTTCCGATCCAGATGTGATAGGGGGCGAGTCTATCGCCATATCGGGCACAAATTCCAGACTCCGGGCTGATATGGAAAAATCCAATATCACTTTGCCCGACCCGGGGATCGAACCCGAGACCTCAGAACCGTAGTCGTACCGAAATACCACCACGCCACCGAGGCAGTCACGATTATCACGATATCAGTTATCACGATATTCATCCTGCATAATTATGTCACTGATATATCTATTAAGATTTGAAAAATGATTACTTAAAATACTCAAAGATACTTAAATATTATTGCAATTATGGCTTCATGTGTGCTCACGATATTTTTTTACTATTTTTGATTATTAAAATCTGCTTAACTGGTTTTTAAGCTACTAAAAACCGGTCAATTGCATGTTAGGTTCCGAGGTAAAGATAATATTTGATGATGATTTACGGCTGGTCTCAATAAACGATCTCTGTTTAGAGTGCAGATGGATCGCGATTATGAACCAATCAAATCAAGTCATTTGACGGAGTCATGTTCAAACTGCGTTCTTATTGGCAATTTTTTGTAATCTATCTGCACATTCGAACTGAGATTGTTTATTGGAACCGGGCGTTAATAAGACATAATTGTAACTTAAAAGTTCGTTAACTCATCTATTTTGGGTTTACCTCCCACCCAAGTCTCCTCTACTTTCATACTCCGATAATTTCTACATATATTCCTGTCTTAAACAGACATCACGCACTAAAATATACTCAATAGATTTTATACCGTTTCAGCCACCACAACCCAAAAAGCCATGGGAAGGAGTCCTCAGCGCGAAGCGGCTTGGAAATCAATGTTTCCAAATAAACTTTACTGTGAGCCCAGAACCATTTGGCAGCGAAGACTGTCTTTATCTTAATGTCTACACCCCAAACATAAAACCCATCAAACCGTTACCGGTGATGGTCTGGATTCACGGAGGAGGATTCCTATGGGGTAGTGGCGGTGATGAGATTTACGGTCCAGAATTTCTCGTCCGGCATGATGTGATACTTGTTACCCTAAATTACCGACTTGAGGTGCTTGGATTTCTTAATCTCGACATTGAAGACATTCCTGGTAATGCTGGCATGAAAGACCAAGTAGCAGCTCTAAGATGGGTTAAGAAAAACATTAGACATTTTGGTGGTGATCCAGGGAATATAACTTTATTTGGAGAAAGCGCCGGTGCGGCTAGCATCAGTTATCATTTGATATCCCCCATGACTAAAGGTTTATTCAAAAGAGCAATTATGCAAAGTGGGGCAGCAACTAATTGGTGGTCCCTGCCGTTTGAACCACGAGAACGAGGATTGAAATTAGCGAAGCAACTCGGCTGCGAATCAGAAGACGATAAAGAGTTGTATGAGTTTTTCAAAAACCAACCAGCACGAAATCTGGTCAGTGTGAGAGCTCCTGTCTCGAAGGTTGAGAAAGAATATGAGCTCGCTTTCGGTGTGGTTGATGAAAAGAAATTTGGCGATAATGAGAGATTTTTCTATGGTGATGTTGTGGACGCTCTAAAAACCAGGATGCATGATGTTGAGGTTATAATAGGATACACGCAAGATGAAGGGTTAATGGCATTAGCAAAACCAGGGAACACCATTGAGAAATGTTTGGAAGCAGCCAACAACACTCTTGACATATTCGTACCCAAGCCGATAGCTATTAACTGTAACTTAAAAGAGCAGTTCGAAGCGGCAAGGAAATTGAAAAAATACCATATAAAGAATTCTGTAGTTACACAGAAAGACTGTTATGATTTGTACAACTTCTTTGCTCTGGATATGTTCGTTCAAGGCGTAGTTCTTCAAACGAAGATTTTAGCAAACAACAAGAACACTACGTATTTGTACAAGTTCACTTGCAAGTCGGAGAGAAATGTTTTTGCCAAATTGCTAGGGCTTGCTAGGTTCGTTGGAGACAAGGCTATTACTTCTCACGCTGACGACATTGGCTACTTCTTCCCTAGCAAAATTTTGACCGGCAGTGTGGACAAAAGCTCGCCAGCATTCGAAATTATTGACAAATGTACTACTTTGTGGACGAACTTTGCCAAATATGGGTAAGTTATCAAGAAGTAATTTAAAACTGAACACTATACACCTATCCACAGTCCCTACCAGTATTTCAGTGTTATTATTATTCGCTTCCTTCGTTTGGGGGCCGTTCTGTGAACCGGGTGGTTTTAGGTTTGAAGACCTGACGGGACAACGGTGCTTTTCTACCATGGTTAGCACTAGATTGAACCCCCAAAGGAGGTTGACGTCAGCCAGACAGCCGATAGTAAAAACTAAGCACAATATTTTCTGAAACATATGCTGCGCCGACCCCAAAGTAGAGAGGAATAAGAGTAGATTGAAAGAAACAAGGATAACATTAACATTTTTATTTACAGAAACCCAACACCAGACGAGAACTTGGGCGTAAAGTGGTCACCTTACACTATTGACAAGCAAGATTACCTCGAAATTGGTAACCAACTTGTGGAAGGAACGAACCCCGACAAGGAAGATGTAGACTTCTGGGAAGACATCTTCAAACAATACTTACCACAATGGACTCCCTAACGCTGGATATTTTTAATTTTCTTGTGATAATTCAGTCAAAGATAGAAAATTATTAGCCATGTTAAAAGAAAGTGATTAATAAATCTTTGTCCTTTAATTCCAAAGATATTTAACACTACATACATTTAATTCCTATATATTTTCAGGGTTTAGTCGCCAAATGACAATAACGGAACCCTAACAGTTTCACCATGTCTGTCTGTCTGTCTGTTTTATTTGGGAATATAATATTATATTATTAATAACGCCGACAAAATGTTATAATAAAATGTTAATTTTGTCGACTATATCTTGGTGTGGGTATTAAATAAGTTATTTAGAATATTTGGGCATGTGAGAACCATTTTTCGATAAAACAAGCTGTTGACGAAATTAAGATTTAAAATGCAAATTTTTGTTTGAGTTTGGACAACGAAAGTCGTTCGTAGTTCCTGATACCCATTTACATTGGTTACATCCTTGAAAGACACAGGCATCTTATTCACAGAAGACTTTTATCGGGAGCGGACCCGCATGCAACAGCTAGTGTGACATAATTAAATAAATAACACCCAACAGTCACACTATAATCCTGACCCCACACTAAGATCGAGTCTTGCATCGTATCAAGAACTACGAGAAACTTTCGGTCTCACAACACCCAGACCCGGAACAAATATCTGTGGGCTACACAAAATTTGTCTCGGTGCGGGATCGAACCTGCGGCCTCTCGCTTCACAGCCGGCTACTCGCTCGCTGCGCTACGGGGGCTGTCATAATTAAAACCGTTATGAGCACACATTGCGCACTGCAGCCTGAACAACGCTAACAAACTGAACAGCATTTAATTGGAGAGTTCTAGTTGTGAAACGAAATTTTATTTCACACCATATTTGTAAGCTGCTTTCAGCTTTCAAATACTTTGTTATAATTTTAGTAACAAAATTGTGAAACTGTGGAATAAAATACGAATTTTGTTTTTCTTTAATATGTTATTTATTTATCGCTTCCTTGGTCTAGTGGCAGCATATGTGGGCTGTAAATCGGGAGGTCCTGTGCTCGATTTCCAGGTCGGTCAAAACAAACTTTCTTATTTAATTTTCCCGGGACTGGATCCCTCAGACGGGGTTGACGTCAGGCAGGCGGCCGGTAGTAAAAACTGAGCCAAATGCAAATGCGTGTTGCGCCGACCCCACATTAAGGTGGGATAACAGCAGGTAGAAAGAAAGAAAGATATATTTTTTATATAATTAATTCTGACCAATCAAAATAAAATTTGTTAAAGTTGTAAAGTAATAGGCACACGCTATTAGTTAGCATGTTTTTATTAACACGAGAGTTATAGTTCTAACTTTGTTCATAACAAAACTATGAAACAGTATTCAGTATATTCTAAAACAAGTTTGAAAACTAATTTAATGGACGTTAATAAAACTCACCGTATTAGTCTGCGAACAGCTCCCAGACACGGACTGTAACAAAAAAACATTATTTTAACATTGAAGCATTAGCATAGTTAGTACGATTCAGCAGGGTTACGACGACCTCTTATAGCAGTATTATTATAATCGTTTTTCGTTTGTTTTGTATGGGAATCGGTACAAGTAAGATTATAATAATCCTGCTATACGAGGTGGTGGTAACCCTCAAGTCGCAATCCGATTTTAAAATTCCCATGCTTAATAATCAATTAAAAAATTAAGTTGTAACGGAGAAGTTGTCACGGCCCCACGTTGTGCAGCCGGAACAACTTAATGAGGAGATTTCATCAGCGGCAGGGGAAGGAGACGAGAAGAGAAACACGCGATGAGGGTAGATGAAGATTTATTGCACGATGCCCGATGTTTTTACATTGATGATAGATACGTCTCACAATAGGGTGGAAGTAAGTACTTGGTACAAAGACATGGTTCGAAGACAATTACATTCACATCAAGCTGAGAGGTCATTCCAAGACGGTAACAACTTGATAGCGCGATGCAATTCGGTCGTGGCGCCATCTCTTGGCGCGTCACGTTAACTTTTGATATGGGGTGTTACAGTCTCCCCCTCTGTCCACGAAGTCGTCCCGACGAGTAGGACAGTATGTTGTAGGTGTCATCTGCTTCCGTAGTCGGCGACGTCCAATCTTCTGACAGATGCTGTTGTTTGTTGATATGATGTGGTCTTCATAATATACTGGACTGATGGAGTCAGGACTACTGGCATCTTCCTTAAGGTGTTTGTAGATATCCTCCCCTTGCACTAATGCTATTATTAGTGCAGCTTCTTCTACTTCTTTCGTGCGTCCGAGCCGCGTCACGTTGTGCGCCAGTGTAACGGAGAAGTTGTCACGGCCCCACGTTGTGCACCAGTTGTAACGGAGAAGTTGTCACGGCCCCACGTTGTGCACCAGTTGTAACGGAGAAGTTGTCACGGCCCCACGTTGTGCAGCCGGAACAACTTAATGAGGAGATTTCATCAGCGGCAGGGGAAGGAGACGAGAAGAGAAACACGCGATGAGGGTAGATGAAGATTTATTGCACGATGCCCGATGTTTTTACATTGATGATAGATACGTCTCACAATAGGGTGGAAGTAAGTACTTGGTACAAAGACATGGTTCGAAGACAATTACATTCACATCAAGCTGAGAGGTCATTCCAAGACGGTAACAACTTGATAGCGCGATGCAATTCGGTCGTGGCGCCATCTCTTGGCGCGTCACGTTAACTTTTGATATGGGGTGTTACAAAGTTCAATTTTAATTTTACCATTACGCTTTAGATCGTTCTCCTTGTATGTGAAATTGTTACTGGTACCAACTTTATGAAACACCCGGTATAGTTTCATATCTCTTTGAACCACAATAGGTCATAAACCCCATACATTCGTAACCCATAAAAAGGAAAGAACCCAAACAAAGAATAACACTTAATAACAAACTCCAGACCGCCATAACATCGCGAATCGGCAAAGATATTATGTTTCTTTTAGCGCCACGATACCCTCGCGTTTAACCCATAGATAACGGTTATGGGATATTTTGTTTTTTTATTATACCATATTTTGCTTATGTCGCGTAGTAGCTAATGATTTCGTATGTTCACGACAATATAAGGCTAGTTATTTATCTAGTTCTTATAAAGCAGTTGTTACTTGCGATTGCCTGGAGTAGTGGTATTGCGTGCGCGGTACGACTGTCGTCCTGGAGTCTCGGGTTTGATCCCCGGGTAGGGTCAAGTGATATCGCATTTTAATGGCGATAGGCTTGGCTCCCCTATCACAACTAGGACGGAACTAAGCTCGGCGAAATGTGAGTGTTCTATTTCGCTAGTGCGCCTCTGCGTACCCCCTCGGAGATTCAGGCGTGAGCATAAGTTATGTTATAATTAGACCTAGATTCAAGGTTTTCAATTATCTTTTTATAGAAAATGTGATGGGAAGTGAATTGATAAGGCGCAACCCTATCGCCATCACGGGCACAAATTCCATAAAAAAAACTTAAATATACGACGCAACATTATTTGTTTTTAGAAAAATCAGTTGACATTTTCCAAAAGGTTCACAAAAACAGCTTACTGCGAAAAATTCTTCTAAAAGGCATCATAAAACTGACGAAAACCAACAGCAAAACCATCAATATGGGAACCAATCTTCATACACTCGACAAAGTAAAGAATAAACGCACCGTAGAACATGATGGTACACATTCTAGTGCAGGCACGGAGTTATTAGGGGCCGAGAAATGTACCGTGAAATATTGGGAGGGTCATTCACTGGTCAGCGACGCTCAAACTTTATCCCAAAAATATTTTGCTACTCAATAGTGGCTGTTTGAACGCAAAAAATCGGGAATTTATTTGGGTTTATTTTTACATTTTTTGCGGTTATCATGTTTATCACGTATAGACTAGTTTTTTGTTGACAATAAACACGTAGTTTTTCGGAAATTGGGATGTTGATTGTCTAATATTATTTGTATTGGCGGATTTGCCGATGGGCTGAGTAGGCTGAAGCCTAGGGCGGCAGATTTTAAGGGACGGCAAATTTTGCCATTTTTTTTTTGTTTTGATTTACAAAACTGCCTCGGTGGCGTGGTGGTATTTCGGTACGACTACGGTTCTGAGGTCTCGGGTTCGATCCCGGGTCAGGCAAAGTGATATTGGATTTTTCCATATCAGCCCGGAGTCTGGAATTTGTGCCCGATATGGCGATAGGCTCGCCCCCTATCACATCTGGGACGGAACTAAGCTCGGCGAAATGTGGGCGTTCTAGTTCGCTAGTGCGTCTCTGCCTACCCCTTCGGGGATACAGGCGTGAGCTTATGTTATGTGTTATGATTTACAAAAATAAAAAAAAGGTGTCTGAAGACTTTAGACACCTGCCAAATGTAGTTCGAAGTTCATAGAACTGACATAACGGTACCCTAGTTCTCAATGATACTAATCACGAGAAAAGTTGATGTAATAAGAATTATAGAGCACGAATCATAAAGTTTCAGTTTATTGATAGAAAAATGTAATTAATATAATTGTGGATTAAGTTTGGTATTTCAGATCTCAGTACAGGCGGCAAAAGTTAAATAGCCTACTGTCGGCAAATGTGTAAATTCGCCACTGATTATTAGGATAGGAATGTGAATCTTACCTACCGTCCTGAATGAGATAATACGTTAGCGTGTCCATACCGTTCATTAACAAGGAATGGTTGGTGACTATAAATAAGAGTTAAGCTGGTAGGTTAGCTAGGATAGGGCCTCACGCACCAATCCCAACTTCTTCCAGTATTTCCAGTCAATCCCCTGCCACCATTCCTGCCATATGCCATTCCCATACAATCCATTCCCTTACACTCTATTCCTATCTCCCCTTATCACCCTATCTTAGCCATCCCATCGTTATTATGTCCATACTTGCCTGCCTGTCGTCAAATTCAAATATATAGGGGAGAGCAGGTAGGATTCGTACAGTTTTTACTTCAAGTCCCATAAAATAAAAACTTATTGGTATTGCAAGATAGTTTCAATGCTAACATACTACCTGTACATTTCGCTTAAATCATGCTATAGTTCAGGATTAACACAAATCAATTTGGCCTTGATATGCAAGCTTTTACAAAAAATGGAAAATGTACGAAAGCACCCCGCACGCGGGGTAGCTTCGTACACCGCGTGGGGCACATTCGTACATAGTGGGGAGCCTACGTACACAATGATTGTAAATACATTTTTTACAAAAAAATATATGTTTAATGCGATCAAAAGAGCATCAGTCTCAAGTAATAAGTAACAATACTGTTATTTAGCAATTTATTCATTGTAAAAGTTTAACATTTTCCATAAAATCTCCTTATGTTAATCTCCTTTAATGAAACCAATCAACACTATACATTTAAAAAGAACCTTAAGTAAGGCTAACAAATCGATATCTATACGAGGTCTATCTACTATTGTATATTCAACAAAGACAGATCTTTGTCTGATTGTTTGAGCTATAGATATTAGCTGTTCTTGTTGTTAAAGCTATCTAATATTAAGTGTTGTAACAGCCTGTACCTACATATATTATGCTGGAGCATACCAAATTGATACTATGCTTTGTATATAGTCTAGCGGCGATAGCTTAGGGAGCGTACTCATTTTCGTTACCCATTTTTTACCATATTTATACCCCTCCGCCCCTCGGTAACCATACGTAGTATATGCCAAGACCCCCCTCCCCCTCTAGTTTTCACATAGTAATTTATAAATGTGGTTTAAATCATTTTTTATCGAAGAAAAGTTAAAAACAAAACATTATGATATGTTACCACATGTGACTTTAAAAAGTGCTAAACGCTGCGCGTCATATTTGAATATAGCTCGAAAAAGCACGCGATTTCTCTAGAGGATTTTGAGTACGTAGCGAAAACCTAAGACCACATGTGACCAAGCTTGGTATTTTGAAGCCCTGAAAGGGTCACGTTCCCTTAGTTGGAAATGGAACGGACTGCCGAGACGATGTCCGCAGGTTCGAATCCCAAGGGCGCGGACCTCTGACTTTTCCAAAGTTATGTGTATATTTTCGCTTGCTTTAAACCCGAACTAGGCCAGCGTAGTGGACTAAGACCTAACCCCTCTTATTAGTAGAGGAGGCCCGTGCCCAGCAGTGTGACAGTATATAATACAGGGCTGATGATGATGTATATAGTCTACACAAACACACACATTCGTACTGTACGAATGTACCCCACTTATAACTGTACGAATGTACCCCAACACATAAAATCAACAAATTAATTTAAAACAAAAATACCCATTATAAGTAATCCAAATGTGATGTTTATATTGTAAAATAAGACATTGTGCACATACAATAATAAAATATATTATAAGTTCGGGGCAAAGTTTGCTCTTACAACGACATTTAAATGTAAATCCAAAAATTAGTTACACCGAGCGCAAACACTTAAGGGCTCGT
This sequence comes from Clanis bilineata, assembly GCA_036417725.1. NCBI lineage: Eukaryota > Metazoa > Arthropoda > Insecta > Lepidoptera > Sphingidae > Clanis > Clanis bilineata. The sequence continues at coordinate 1,520,738 of CM071159.1, forward strand.
TCTGACGAAGGCAGCAGCCGCATTGCGCTGCCTCTCCACGGTAAGGCTATGCGTATGAGCAGGACTTATGCACCCAGATACAAACGCTTTGACGTGTTTAGTTTAAAAGATATTACTACTGTACGAATGCTCCCGCTGTACGAATGCTACCTGCTTTCCCCTAATGTAAATTATATTAATCCTAATTTAAAAATTTACTTGTGTTGACTTGTCATAAGTGCTTTTTTACATGCCTACGTGATCAATAAAGATTTTTATTTTTTTATTTTATTTTAAATAGCAACATAATTTCATAAACTAGCAGTAATATAATCGATGTAAAATCTCTGCCATAATGCGTTTTTGAACACACTCATACACTCACACATATCTTGTTATGTATAAAGGGGTAGGTAGAAGCGTAACTAGAACATTCACTCGCTATTATTGTTTCCGCCCCATGATATGATATGGGGCAAATTATCGCCACAAATTAAAGATCGGTACTGACCCTTTGGCCAGACTGGGGACACTGAGACCCAAGGACGGTCGTTGTACTACTTACGAATACAAGTACGCTACCGAAGCAATCTATTTACAAACTGGTAGCAATTACATTATCTAATCTGTGCCAAATTGTTATCCAATCAACTCTTTATCTAAGTTATGCAACAAATGGTACTACAAAGTTATCTTCTAGACCAGACTAGTAAATCTGTAATTCACTACTGGATTAAATTTATCGGAGTTTGTTGTTATAAGTAACATCTAAATACCATTAATAGTTGGAAGTATAGGACTCCTCCTAAGCTCGGACTTCGACAAACAATTAGTTGCGGTCAGTACCGTCTGCATCCAACGACTATATTTAACTAAACAAGGAAATTCTTATTGAATTTTAAATGTTTTTGACTATTATAGGAATAATACTAGAAAGATACTAGAGGTAATTAATGATCTTCAATTTTACTAGAAATAGTTGAAATAATTATTATTGCTCTCACTAATTACAAACTAAAAAAATTTAAATATTTCGATAAGGATTTCTGACTACACTGTCAACCATGCGACGTTAGCAATTGCTAAAATATTAGACAAATCATCATCATCCTTATCAGCTACAAGACATCCCCCTGCTGGGTTTGGACCTCTTCCAAAGATTTCCAAATCGATCTGTTGGAAGCGGCCTGCATCCAGCGACTTTACATTTACCTACGACCTATTAGACGGATATAATATGGAAATCCATGTATCCCATATACCTTGGAACTTTTTAAAATATCGTCCCTATGAAAAAACGTTATAATAAAACGGTCTAATTAGAAACTTAACAACAATATTCCGTCCCTCACCCAGTTGGATGGCCAGGGGCAAACAAGCCCGCGCCAACTGGGGAACATTTTATCGAGCTAAGTAAATACGACCGACTGCCAAATGTTCTACATCTCATTTGGGAACATTTTAACCCACTTTCATAGTCGGCGATTCGTAGGCTAAGCGCGGAGTAGGCAAAATTTTCCCAACACGTACGCTTTCTTGTTTTAAACTCGTAAAAACTATAGTAATAAAGCCAGTGTGGAGATAATGTTGTGAGTGGGTGGTACTTATTTGTTCAGTGGTTTGATTGTAGAAAATTTTGCAGCTGTAGAATTCACTAATCGCAGAAAACACGTTTTTGCAAATACAGCATTATAAACTCTACTTTCACTCATAAAGGGAAGGCCTTTTATGAGTGAAAATAGAGTAAGGACAGTAAAATATAAGTAAGGTTTTATAAAAACATTTTAGCTGAGCAAATGACTAAGAATAGTCTGTCTCTTTTATTTTCAAACAATGTGACACAAGGAAAAAAGTGACAGACTATACTTAACTATTTGCTCAGCAAAAAATTTTTCTATAAGTAAGGCCCATGCCCTGTTTAATCCTAAACTAAGCAAAGTTTTTTAAATGAAATAGTATGATTAATATATTTAGCAACGGTACCGATGAATACACATGAATAAAAATAATAATATACACTAAACAGAATTAACAAAAAAAAAACTGGTAGGTAACTTTCTATGAATATGGTCTCGCATATCGAATAACATAACAATCTGAAAAACACACTAACTCAATTACAAACAATCAACTGAAGGATTCTATTTAGATGAAAGAAAAAGTCTAAATAAAAGTCCCGCTACAGACAAATACATTTTATTGAGGCTTAATGTGTATCTCGGGATGTAAAAATTGAATAAGAAAATACAATTGTCTCAGTCCATGTTCTTTTATAAATATGAACGAAGAATTCATAATAACCTTAGCTTTAACAAACATGTATAATAAAAATGATAAAGTTTTTATCCTAGCTGGTTCCAGGATTATTACTGATTAAGAATTTATACTTTCAGTTCGTACCTTTTTACTCCTTAATTAGCTAAAAGGTCTTTCAACTTAATAGATTAGTTAAATTTCCAGAGTACCTTTCTAAAGACCAATTAGTATAATGTCAATAAAGTTGCGACTTTATAGCTTCCTTATTGGATTATAATATAAAATATACCAGAAATTCAGAATAAATGTATTTTCAAAATAATGACAAGTAATTAAGAGTTTCAAAATTCAAGTAATATTACCATCTTGCTGGTCTGACATCCTATTAGCGATTCCATCACAAAACACTCGATATTTAAAGGAAAATTGAATATTTATAAGAAACAGTTTCCTCCTGCCGTTATTTTGAATACCTTAATGACAGATCAGAAAGTTAACAAAGCACTTCAAACTCGTCAATATGAAACAGAAGGGAAACAAATTAATTTGCATTATTTTCTGTTAATTATTTACGCCAATTTCTTCCTTTTGCGAATGAAAACTAAGAGAAATTTGTCGCTTACAGAGGGATGTTGTAATTAAATTTTAATCCCCGACGAACGAAGCATTGTCTGAGACAAAACCAACATCGGTAGTGAGAGCCAAGAGCCGTAGAAGCGGGAAATGAGACGCTCAGCGGGACAGTATAATTTTGCATTATTTTTATATTAATTGCAAATTATTGTGTGATAGCCCTTCTAACGCAATTCGTATTGTAAAGAGGTTGATAATTTTGCGGAATATGCACCAATTTAAAACTCTATTCATAATGCATACTTAAAATTTAACAGCGAATTAGACTGATCTTCAATGTTGACCATATTTTCAATTTATCATCTTTAAATAAGAATAATAAGTAATGTTATCTTATAACAAAATCATTTTATACTTCATACATTACCATAACACATGATTAAAATTAAAATAAACTTGTTCTCTTATGTTTTATTGCCATGATAATTAAATTTTGAATAATAAACAAACTATTAAAGCTAAAATATCATATTAGTGGTAACATTGTATTCATATCAGGAATTGTCGTTTGAAAAAACACAAAAAAATAAATAATATGTTTAAACCATTAACATTAACATAAGCTCACGCCTGTATCCCCGAAGGGGTAGGCAGAGGTGCATTAGCGAACTAGAACACCCACATTTCGCCGAGCTTAGTTCCGTCCCAAATGTGACAGGGGGCGAGCCTATCGCCATATCGGGCACAAATTCCAGACTCCGGGCTGATATGGAAAAATCCAATATCACCTTGCCCGACTCGGGGATCGAACCCGAGACCTCAGGACGGTAGTCATACCGGAATACAACTACGCCACCGAGGCAGTATGTTTAAACCAAAAAGTATAAAAATATTTGAGAACCACATTGTGTTGCCCAATGCGCCTATCCCATCGCCATTTTGCAATACATTGTTTGTTCAATTTATGCCCCCCTAGCAGGCCCTAGAGATGCGCCACGAACACCGTTTCGCTCTTTTGTCCCTGTTATAAAGCTCATTTTAAATCGATTGCATCGCGAATGCGAAGTGTTTCGGCACCTTGCGAGTTCGACGACTTCGCGTTATCTATGGTATGTGTTTATTTATTTAGGTTATTGGACAGTTGTTCCGTGTTTATGGTATTGCGGAAACTTTAGGGCGAAGGCAAAGGGCGGAGGCAAAGGGCGAAAGGTATGTAATGAGGGTCTAGGTGTGGTTCAATTTGTCTTCATGTCTTACTCGGGATGAAACGAGGATGCATTTAATGCATATTAAATTAGATGTCTTGGATTTGCTGCTAAGAACATATGTACCAATGTTACTGATAAATTATGTTTAGGTACATAAAATATAATAGAACTCCCCTACCAAGGCAGTCGAATTAAAACAAAATATACTGCTGTACAGTACAGTTTCATAAAATATCTAAATCTTTTTCTAGTGTTTTTTTAATGTGATTCTCTATAATATTTTAACTAGTGACGGGTGGCTCGGCTTCCGGAAGCAGAGACACTTATGTAACGTAATATGTGCCGCCTCCAACGGCTTAAAAAGCAATTGCATGCATGCGATGCATACACACTGTTTAAAGCATGTTGCGGAAAGAATTCGGCTTAGTTTTTGCCTCAATGGCGTGGTTGTAATTCAGTACGACTACCGTCCTGAGGTCTCGGATTCGATTCCCGGGTCGGGTAAAGTGATATTGGATTTTCCCATATCAGATCGGAGTCTGGAATTTGTGCCCGATATGGCGATAGGTTCGCTCCCTATCACATCTGGGATGGAACTAAGCTCGGCGTAATGAGGGTGTTCTAGTTCGCTACTGCACCTCTGCCTACCCCTTCGGGGATACAGGCGTGAGCTTAGGTTATGTTAGTTTTTCACGACCGACTGCCTGACATCAACCTCTTCTGGGAGATTTTTAGACTAGAGACAGCCTGTGCCAAAATATATGTATAACACATCAACATCACATCCATTATATTAATACAAAAGTAACCTCATCATTTGTCAGTCACGTCTAAGTTCAATAACATCGCTTTGGGCAATTCAAATGTTTCAGAAAGTACTACGATAATTAGAAACTGTCCAAACAGGGCCAAGTTAAGTTGAATTTGAATACAAATTAATAAATTCAAAACGTAATCATTTTATCATGAATTTATGCGGAATTATCAACAAACAATATTTAAATGTGCTAATCGTCTTGATCTAAAACAATTTTGCATTATACAGGATGAGTGGACCGGCTCGACTGGGCTCTTACCACTGTCTCAGAAATAACGAAGATAAATTAATTTATTATTATGACACGTTGCGTTTCGTACGGTAACTTTTTTATAGCAGAGACTGGCAAACGAGCTGATGGGTCACCTGATGATAAGTGATCTCCACCGCCCATAGAAAAAAAAAGAAATCCAACACACAAAAAGAATCATGGGTGCGTTGCCAGCCTAAAAGGAGGGAGGGGAAACGGGCCTCAGAAAATCTCACTCACCGAACGAAACGCAACAGCAAGTTGCCACTTTATATCGTTCTTTTTTCTGAGACAGTGGTATCAAACCGGTCGAGCCGTAGACGTAACTGTCTACGGAGTGACTCTACCACTCAAACTGCTCAGAGAGATTTCCCAATACCCATATTTCCCCTCCTTTCTTCTCTAGGCCATACCGTTGTATGGCAGTGCCTCTGGTACGGTGCATGTCCATGGGTGATACCCGCATACCATCAGGTTTTTTTTATAGCAGATATTGGCAAACGAGCAGATGGGTCACCTGATGGCAAGTGATCTCCTCCGCCCATAGACACCCAAGACACAAAAAGCATCATGGGTGCGTTGCCAACCTAAAAAAGGAGGGAATGGAAGGGGAGGGAAAAGGGATTGGGAAAGGGAATAGGGAAATGGGCCACCGGAAATCTCACTCACCGAACGAAACGCGACAGCAAGCTGGCACTTTACGTCGGTTTTCTGTGAGACAGTGGTATCTAACCGGTCGAGCCGGCCCATTCGTGCTATAGACATTACTGTCTCCAGCGTGGCTCTACCACTCTTCTGCCATCGCAACAATAAAAAATACCTTTATTTTTATAGAATTACGGACACAATTACGTGGTTAAAATAATAAAAAACCAGCCAAGTGCGAGTTGGACTCGCGCACCGAGGGTTCCGTACAAACCCGTAGGTAAAAGGGGTCGTGACAGACAGACAGACAACAAAGTAATCCTATAAGGGTTCAGTTTTTCCTTTTGAGGTACGGAACCCTAATAACCGCCCTTTTGAAAGCTTTTATATTTATATTATTTTTACTCAATTGCCCCGGGGTAATGTTTTTTTAGATGTCGTACGAATGTAACATAAATAAAACCTTTGTATTTCTGAAAATGCGCCGATGTAGACGGGCGCTTATTTCTTGAAAACAATATAATTACGTGCGATTTTAAAGCTGCGTGGGTGCATCGACCCTCGGACAGGAGGGTTTCATAGAATATAACATTTCATATGCAAATATATTCACAGGTCTCTAAAGAGCTTTGTGTGACACACGAGGGACTGTCCGCATTGTCCTGCAACGTTTATTTATTGTAGAGAAAAACGTTATAAATGATAAAATGTTTAAAGTTAGACGGATTCGATCCTCTATAAATCAAAGCATTTCTAATAAATATAGCTATTGCATGTATATTCCGACACAACTACCGAATCGTGCCGTGATGTTTGTTAAGGAATACACTCCGTAATCGTTCATCAGATCTTGATTTTTACATGCGACTACTCTGAGTAAGCTGTATTGAACACAGAAGAAGATTCTGGAAAATCGGTTTACATTTATTAAAATATAGCGTAATCATCGCCGATTTTTTCATTTATATACTTTATTGTATACCATACAGCATAAAAGCTCAATGTGGTAAGATAAATATTTAATTTTATGTATAAAGTACAAATATGGCAATCTTATCGCTATAAGCGATTTCTTCGTGGCAACCTTTGGATGGACTGAAAAGACTAGAAGACAACATGGGTAGTTATGAAAAGAGAACCACAAAAAAAGAGATGTACCTACTGATAAACATACATAAATTACACAAAATAATGTACTTTTTTTTCCTCCTGCCCTTATCCCACCTTAATATGGGGTCGGCGCAACACACTGTTTCAAGTATGTTGCAGAGATGATTTGGCTTAGTGTTTACGACCGGCCTGCCTGACGTCAACCCCCATAAGGGATCCAGTCCCGGGCAAATTAAATTAGAAAATTAGCTTTGCCCGACCTGGGAATCGAACCCAGGACCTTCCGATCCGCAGCCTATACATTCTGCCACTAGACCAAGGAGGCGACACAAAATAATATACTAATAAATAGAAACATTTATGTTATATTCATAAAGCGTAATATAAATAGGTAAGCATAAACATACATAATTGAGAATCTCTTTTTTTAAGTTGTTTTAACATAACATAAACTACACACTGCCTGACTGCCTCGGTGGCGCGGTGGTATTTCGGTACGACTACGGTTCTGAGGTCTCGGGTTCGATCCCCGGGTCGGGCAAAGTGATATTGGATTTTTCCATATCAGCCCGGAGTCTGGAATTTGTGCCCGATAAGGCGATAGGCTCGCCCCCTATCACATCTGGGACGGAACTAAGCTCGGCGAAATGAGGGTGTTCTAGTTCGCTAGTGCGCCTCTGCCTACCCCTTCGGGGATACAGGCGTGAGCTTATGTTATGTATGTTATGTTAAACTACACACTGTCAAAGTAGACACACGTGTGTGTAGCCAGTACTCAACTAGCCACAAAGCAACCGACGACGAGAACCGAAAATTCACATCAACATTTACCTCATTCAGTAGACCGCGACATCCGAAGTGAAACACAAACTCACTTAGCGTTTGGCGTTACCAAACACATTATCGTGTCGTATGTCGTATACAAACGAGCATAACCTGTATTACAGTGTTTTTCATCGGGATTACCTTCCGACCCGCTGTATTTTGATTTATAATGTCTGGCTCGGGATAGATATTGGATAAAGTATGATTATTCGTTGTTTAGGTGTAGAGTCGTGCCGGTAATTACTTTGTGAATGAAAAATGTGTTTTGGAATTCATGACGCTACAAAGGTCAATGGTATGGATACGACAAAAGCAGACGACAGAAGAAATTATTGCCTTTTCAGGGTTCCGAAATGAAAAGCAAGTAACATTCGACAAAATTTCGTACCAATTCTATTGAAAACCACTTAGATGCAGTTGTGAGTAAAGTTAAACAGATAGATAGTTATAGCTCTATGAACCATATACATAAATAATAATAAATACACCCACAGTCACACACCTAGTCCTGACCCCACACTAGGTTATAACCTGTATTGTGGGTGTCAGAGACTATGAGAGACTTTCGGTCTCACAACACCCAGACTTGAAACAAATATCTGTGAGGCACAAAAACATTTGTCTCAATGCGGGAATCGAACCTGCGGCCTCTCGCTGCACAGCCGACTATTCGGCTATTAAAATTATATACTAGTAACATTCATCAATAATCCCTACTTCGGAATCCTTTATTATGACAGACCATCAATATATTATACCCTAGATGCACAGTTCTTTGCAAATATCCTCCTAAAAAGTGGTCTCAGGAATAACACAAAGAAAACGATCACAAGTTGTAATTAAATCAACACAAATATAACCCTATGCACGTGTTATAAAGTATGTTTTAAAACGAAATGAGCTAGCGTTCTTTAATTTGAATTTTGATTTTTAGAATTCTATCGACGTCCGACTGTAGGCAAAACGAGTGCTTAAGCACTTCTTTGCTGTCCCATTTTCCGAGCGTCAACTGTGCATCTAGGTAAATACTATATCGATGTGGCAGACATACGCATTTTTTGAAGTGTGGTTGAAAGTGGACAGCATCATGTATTGGAGAAAGAGATGATAGCCAAAGAACAATGCTGTAGATGTTCAAGTTAGGAGAGAGTGGAAACATATAAAAAAAAATTATAAGCCTAGCAATAAACCACGCTCTAGGACTTGTGGGCCTTTTATTAAGGACAGCTCTAAGTAAAACTGAAAACATGAGAAATCTTAGATAGGTACTAAAGCATTCTACTAAAGAATCGAAGGTAAATGACGCCTATCAACTCCCATTGTCAATTAGGCTAACAAGAAGTTATCCCTTATAAATAAGGAAACCTTTATCAACTACATGTCTACAATATAATCACAAGTTTAAAAACTTAACAGACCGACTTCAAATCCAATCGTGACCAAATTTACATATATGGGACCACCCTTGAAAGAAGCTTTATCGAACACAAAAATAATTTCGAAGATCGGTCCACATTCGGCGGAGATATCGCGTAACATACATAAAAAAATCAGACGAATTGCGGACCTTCTCCTTTTTGGGAATCGGTCAAAAATGCAAGGGTAAGCAAGCAATCTTAGCACAGAGTTTCGTTTAATTACCGCGTTTTGCACACAGTAGACACGACTCATTATGTCCCCGTGTAAACTAAGACGGATATTGCAAATCACTGTCAATCGATAGGCAATCTGAGCCCTCGTCTTGTAGGTTGACCGCATTTGTCCCCCTATGCGGTGACGTGACGCACCGTGCAAATTCGATCAGTGGTCAATATGACCGGTGGTGCATATGGCTTGAAATCCCCTTGTGCTACTATTACAGGTAAATTGTACCCGAGTGAGCGGTACTGTGGGGTACAAAACCGTATAGGATGTTTATCTTCATTACTGTCGCCTCCTTGGTCTAGTGGCGGCGTGTATGGGCTGTGGAGCAGGAGGTCCTGGATTCGATTCCCAGGTCGGGAAAAGCAAATTTTCTAATTTAATTTGCCCGGGACTGGATCCCTCATAGGGGGTTGACGTCATATAATAAAATTCAAATACTTGTAAAATTAGTGGTAAACAGTACCTATGATAAATTTTTGATAGAAACGTTAACATTCATTCATTAAAACCCACAGCATATTTTAAAATCAAGCAAGCCCAGAATAAACTAAAGCAATTTCAAACCACTTTGAAGATTAAAACGCAAAATTATGAAAACACTTGTGTGTTCGAGCTCACATCGCCCCATTGCCCCTTCTCTACCCCCCAGCCGGCCGCGCGTAGCGTCCTCGGCTCCGGGTCGCTACCAATTATTTAAACTGGATAGACTTACCCCAGTTTTCCCTATTGTTAGCTCGTGGTAGTGCAAGTTACACAATGTGATACGGGGATACGGGTCAAGTTATTTACTTTTCGTAAGCTACTAGCTACTGGCCGAAAAGGGAGTGTTATGGCATCAATGAGTAAAGAAAATTAAGAGGGCCCAGCATAACTACGAAAAATACGTGTTTACTATTAAGCCAGGGGGTGACTCCTGACACTCGATTCGATTGTGATTTCGATTTTGTTTCATTTATTGACTTACAATTCCACCGAAATCGACATTTAAAGTGCGCTAATGTTGCATAATATTCGAGAACTTGTCATTTGGTAATTTTTTACGTGATATTAATGCACTTTTTAACTCGATTTTGCTGGAATTTTAAGTCAATAAATGAAACCGAATCGAATTCAAGTTCGATTCGAGCGTCAGGAGTCACTCCCCTGTTCTGCCATTTTAGTCTCGCGATTTATTTACATGCAAGTTGTCACCGTGTCATAAGAATTAAATAACGTATTAATACTTATTGATTTTATTGTAAGTACGGTGTTTTATTTACAATAATACTACTTTCGGAATACGAAGAAGATGCCTAACTTATGTTAATGGGATCTTTCTTTCGCAGTCGCCATTTCAGGTTCGTTCCATACATTAGGAATGCTTCATTTTTTCGTGGTTATGACCTGTAGCCTAAGCACGAATAACTAATGTAAATGTATTCGAACTCGATGCGCGTCTATGAAATTTGTATGAAATATTAACCAAACGTCATTAGTGCGCAGCGAACTCGAATACATTTACATTAGTTTTTCATGCTCGGGCTACTGTCCTCTATCTTCTTTTGTCTAAGTATGGCATGCACTACAGGATCAACTATGAGGTTTATTGACATTTCTCACTACGTAAAATTATACATTTTATTTGTGTTAGAATTTGTGCCCGATATGGCGATAGGCTCGCCCCCTATCACATCTGGGATGGAACTAAGCTCGGCGAAATGTGGGTGTTCCAGTTCACCAGTGTACCTCTGCCTAACCCTTCGGGGATACAGGCGTGAGCTTATGTTATGTTATACATTTTATTTATATTGAAAACACTCGAAGAACTCTAGCAATCACGTGGGCAATTACTGTTTTTCATTCAAATTATTGTACGTAGTCGCCAACGAGAAATTACAAAAAAACACAAGGTCTAACTAAAGTGTTGAAACTTCTCAAATAATAATAATCGGTTTCGTTTTCTGACATTCATTTTAACTCATTGCAGTTTCCGGAAGAGGCGCTACTAGTCAAATGTATGAATAAAATCGTAATATATCGTCTGCAAACTGTCAAACGAAAGAAAGTAATAACGGAGCCAAAGTTTCCTGTGCCCATACTAAGCACCATCATCACCATCACCATCATCATCAGCCACAGGACGTCCATTGCTGGACATGGGCCTCCCCCAAAGATTTTCAGATCGACCCGTTGGAAGCGGCCTGCATCCAGCAACTTCCTTCGACCTTTATCAGGTCGTCTGTTCACCAAGATAATTACCACTTAAAAAAATAAAAGTAGTAATATATTAACGTAGAATTAAATGCCATGCTGTAAACAATAATATTTTATAAAACCTGAAAACAACGGTACTTTAATTAAAACTTTTTAGTGGACAATCAAAAAGAAAGCTTAATTCCAAAATATAGTGCTAGATCGCGTGACTAGACTGTGCGGCCTTCATTCGACCTTTATAGCGTAATAAAACGGTCGATCTTTTAAATAAGGGACTGAACAAACGCTACTTGACTATAGTAACATTGCAACCAAGGACGTATAAAAAAAATGGACGGAGCATTCAGACAACTCAGAAAACATTTACAGCTTTCGTGGAAAAAGCGTTAGCGAGATTATCTATTTGAAACCTTTTAAATTGTTTTAATCAACTCTTTACTATAATAATTAGGATTAACACAATGTTAAATCTAACAGTCACACATAGTGAAGTTGATAACCAATTAATAATCGATTATTTATTGTAATCGATTATTTTTTAAAGATGTATTATTAAACTAGTAATCAACCGGGATGGTTGGCGCTCACTTGTAGAGGGCTACGTCCAACAATGGACGGCGATAGGCTGAGATGGTAATTGACTAATCGATTAATCGACCACGTCTTTAAAAATAATTGAATAATCGATTATTTTTAATAATCGATCATCATCACGACGAGTATCTTAGCACGGACTATGTGTGAGTCACACATAGGCGATACTCACACACATAGGTCACACAAGATAAACGCACGGTCGCACACATTCTCACAACGCCGAGTCTCAAATATTTGTCTCAAATAATCGAACCCACGTCCCCTCATTTCATAACGGGCTACTCGTCCGGTGTGCTTCCTAGACTATCGTTCAGGGATTTTCCACAAAATACAAGTTTTGTTTCGGATGTTGCCCTCACCTAACCGCAAAGTCCCTCGAGAGCTATCCTGTTCCGGAGGAAACCCTCACTATAGATGCCTTAGTTATCTATCAACGTCAGTGTCCGAACCGATATGGCGTGATGCACGGACAAAACCACAAGAAACCTTCATAGTTGGCAGGCCCGCTGCTAGCTATTTGAGCGCCCGTGTGCAATATCGAAAAGTCGTCATCGGGCTTAAATGAAAATTCACAAATTCAAGGCAATTTGAACACTTGAACTGTGTACCTATTAATGAAATATTTATTTTATTAAGGTTTCGTCCCTCAAAAGGAAAAAAACGAAGCCCTTATAGGATCATTTTGTTGTGCGTCTATCAAGACATATCTCGGGAACGTGTGGAGGTCTCGAGTTGAAATTAAAACCATATACGCAGATCTGTAGACCTTTGAAGCTGGAAAAAAATCAAACTTCTCAAATATCCCAAAAAAATTACTAGTTAGATATTTATTTTTGCCTCCCCCTTGAACATGCCGCCCGTGTGCGGTGCACACCCTGCACGCCCGCAGCGAGCCTGATAGTAGGTAAATGACGACGGCCTAGCGCGAATCAGAACTGACATTGTTAAGGAAAACTTACGGTTATTGATTCCGTATACAATTAAAACAGCATAAACAATATTTTACGCATATTATTGTAACGAAGCCTATGTGGTAGATGTAAGGAACTCAGGAACTATTAGAGACGGAGGATCTCAGGACAGCCTCCGTGGCACAGCGGGCGAGTAGCCGGCTGTGAAGCGAGAGGCCGCGGGTTCGATTGCCGCATTAAGACAAATGTTTGTGTGGCCCATAGATATTTGTTTCAAGTCTGGGTGTTGTGAGACCGAAAGTCTCTCATAGAGTCTGACACCCACGATACAGGTTATACCTAGTGTGGGGTCAGGACGAGGTGTGTGACTGTTGGGTGTATTTTTATTTATTTATTATCTCAAAACTCAAACTCGAAAACTTAGATTGGGCTGAAAACCAGCGTCAGACATTATATTATCTGGCATATTATGCTGAGCCCAAAACCTTTTCGGCAGCATCATGAGACAAAGTTGTAATCATAGGGTCTGTATGTACTACATACATAGGTACATAATGAGTTATTATTATTTCTAATTTAAATTATTGTATCTTCCTGAATTTTTCTTCTGTTCCGTTTTTATTTCATTTTGTATTATTGTGTGTCTCATGTGCCGTGCTGAACAAAATATTTCTTTCTTTATTTCAAACCACTAAACAAATTAAATATAGGTATGTTAAAATATTTTTTTTTGAAATCTAGATATTATTTAACCCGTGTATTGAATCGAAGGAAATTAAATGAAAATGAATCGTTTTATTTAAATTATAGAGGTAGATATAAATTTCATTGTTTCCTAACTCCTAAATAGGACATTTCGCCTCAGTCTGTTTGATGATAATGAATTAAAATCCACTGGCAAAATTCGACTAACACATACTAAAATTTGATTATACTTGCAATTGAAATAACAGCTTTTCACTTATACATAACCATTATCTCAATCTCAACACGTTTTCGCATACTTTAAAGTTGTTTTATCAAGAGTAAAAAATATACTTCTAGTACCTTTCATTAGTCGTCAAACAGTTCCAGACTATTTTTACAGCCTCTATAAAAAGCTAGACCGACTGGATACGACTGTGGGTTGTCAAGCTGAACCACGAAGCACTTTGTAAGCTCAACAAAAGCATGAGCTAGTAAAAGATTTGTAAAAGGAGATCGATATGACCAATATAAGCTTTGCTGTCAACGGCAGGAATAGATAAAGTCTATCTGATAAATAGCCTGTTTCACAATACAAAATAAAATCCGATATAACAGAACATAAAAGAGATTTTAAGAATATACATTGAAAGTTATTATTAAGGCGCGTCTCCTGCACCAGTTTTTCTCGAAATAAAATACAAAACCACAGACGCCATGCAATGATTTTCGCTTTCTCCTGCTGACAGAACAATGGACTACAGATAAAAATGTGTAGCGAAACCATGTTTTGTGTAGGTGTTTTGTGCAATGTTTTAATGAAGGATACGCTTTATATAATAATTTCTTATATTTACGAAAATACAGTTGAGGTTTTTTGAAGTCGACAAAATGTTTTCCATCGAAATCCACAGACAGCGGAGTTATTAATGTACGTTATACAGCATTCATAAAAACAACAACTAAATTGAGAACCCTTCTTTATCTTACTATAACATAGTTATTTATTTATTCAAGTTTCTAGCTGAGTAAAGATAGAACTAGTTGCGTTAAAAGCTATGAAATACTAGGGTTCAATTAATCGAAGAAGAAGAGTCTGAAGAAGCATAAATAGGCCGGCATGATTCTGACGACCACTGATAAACCCATTGTTTTTCAGTGGTAGCTAGGTTTTTTTTGGACTACACTACGCTTACCATCAGGTGCAGTGGATCACTTTGCCGTGCCCGGATAAAAAAAATCGACTTAACAACCGCAAAATAAAAAAAAAACCACAAAATAATAGCCACTTTCAAACACGATATTATTTTGGTATTACTAATGTTACGCTGCCCCCATATCCTAAACACACACTGAGGTATCTAAAGCCCACATTGAGCCATCCTGTAGGATTACTGCTTAAGCCCCGAGGAAATGAATGAGCAAGCGTAAAGAGAAGGCCTTAGTAAGGTGGCACTACGTACATAACGTGTAAGCTGGTGTTTTAAACAATTCAAAGCCATGTCCCTATATGACCGAACAGAGATCAGTAGCCCGAGCACGAAAAACTAATGTAAATGTAAATGTATTCGAGTTCGCTGCGCACTGATGACGTTTGGTTAATATTTCATACAAATTTCATAAACGCGCATCGAGTTCGAATACATTTACGGTTGTCAGAAATTTTCCTGCTCAAGCCGCTGAGCTAGAGTAATTTTGACATTCAAATTAGTTTCGAGCTCGCTGCGTGCCCATACATACATACATACATAGACTCACGCCTTTTTCCCATAAGGGTAGGCAGAGACAACGGATTTCCACTTGCTACGATCCTTACACACCTCTTTCGCCTCATTCAGTCTCATTACATTCTTCATGCATGCGCGTCGGTTTAGGGTACTTTTAACTTGACCTTTCTCGAGTAAATCTCTGAAAAAAATATTCTAGACATTGGGGTCAATATTTTTGCAAGTGTCACGTGCACGGTAAACGATTCAAATCCGATTGTGAAAACTATCGGGCTTGGACCTCAAAATAGCTTCACTCTATTCCAACATCGATCCTTGCCTAGTTCACTAGGGGGATGACTTTTCAACACACGATTCAAATTTCACTTCGATTCGACTACATTTAGTGACTTAAAATTCCATCGAAATAGAGTCAAAAATTATCAAATGAACTTCTAGAATCCAATGCAACATTTGCGCACTTTTTAACTCGATTTCGATGGAATTCTAAGTCAATAATTGAAACAGAATCGAATTCAAATTCTAATCGAGAGTCAAGAGTCACGGGGCTGGACTGGAGGGTTACCACGACCTCTTATAGCAGTATTATTATAATCGTTCTTCGTTTGTTTTGTATGGGAATCGGTACAAGTAAAATTATAATAATACTGCTATAAGAGGTGGTGGTAACCCCCCTGGACCCATCATTAAACACGTTATCATTATCATTAAACGTGACAAGATGAATTAGTGAAATTCGCTGTTAGGTCTGTATTTCATTAACATGATGCGATACAAAGGCATTTGGAATTGTGGACAATTTAACACCTAAAGAATACTATGATATTCTCATTATATTTTGAGCACACCTAACACCGATCAAGACCGTCGACAAACAATATCCTGAGTAATTCAATACGAACACAAACTGAACCAAAGGATAGTCGTATTAAAGGGAGTGTATGCGATGCGAGGCTGGCTTTTAGCAAATAAAACCACTTTGCAGCTAGAACGATCGAGTTACGCGGTCAGAGCACACCGCTTTGTTCTATTCTATCTACATATATCATTACTAAAAAAGACAAAAGACAAAAAAGAAATGTTGACAATTTATGATGAATAAAATCAGCCCGGAGTTTCTTTCTGCCATTCTTCTTCGACTCGTTATCCGTAGGTAGCTAGAGAAAGGCTGGTAGGTTAGCCAGGATAGGGCCTCATGCACCAATCCCAACTGCTTCCAGTATTTCCAGTCAATCCCCTGCCACCATTCCTGCCGTATGCCATTCCTATACAACCCATTCCCTTACACTCTATTCCTATCTCCCCTTATCACCCTATCTTAGCCATCCCATCGTTATTATGTCTATACTTGCCTGCCTGTCTTCAAATTTATAGCGAGATAATGTAAATTAATTCTTAATACAAAATTTGCTTGTGTTGACTTCTCATAAGTGTTTTTTTTTATATGCGTACGTGATCAATAAAGATTTTTATTTTTCATTTGTTTACTACTACCTATCCCTTCTGAGATACAAGCGTGTGTTGAATCTTTGTGCGAAATTTCTTTGTGTGTATTTCTATGTCCATCAAAACAGAATTTGTTAAATGTAACTATTTCAAAAGAATTCGGAATCATCCAAACATTCACAAGAAATGTCCAATCATCACGCGGTAATAAAAAAGAGATTTCCCCAAAAATACAGATACACGCCCATAAAGGCTTGAAGGTCGAATCCAAAAAATGTAAATACATGAAGAAACGTCCTAACGTGATAAATGATGTGGCATGGCTTTGATTAATGATGCTGTGGTGCCAAATTACGTTATAAATAGTAGGGAAGTGGTGGAAATGGACGCCGATGGAGAATTTAATGTCGCTCGCCATCTGTGCCAGCCGACGGATGGATACATAAAACTAATATTTCAACTTCAATATCCTTGCGTTTGATTAATTTTATCAGTGTATATTTTCCTTTTAATGGTAATCCCTTCGAGTAATCTTCGTGGATATTACTTCCATTACGCAGTTGAATATTCATCATGTCGCGATGGCTAGGATGGTACCTTCAATACTTAATGAAGTTACAGATCCGAATTTCAATCCGATGTCAGGAAAACTCAGAAACAATAAAATTATAATGAAAGTAAACTTCTAGAATCGATACCACTAAAATCAAGTTTTGAGAAAACAAACTTAGAAGTGTAATATTATTATTTTACAAGTTATTAGTCAAAACTATATGAATTAGAGATCTATAGATCTATAGATCACATAAGCTTACGCCCGTATCGTTGAAGGGGCCAGCAGAGATGAACTAGAGAACTACATTACCCCCATTTCAACGAGCTTGTTTCATACTGATTCCTTAAGTTTACGCTAATGTTATACACTGAAATAAAACTATTTTTACGGATTCTATCACGATTTGGTTTTATTTATTTTTTCAGCCCAACCCATGGCAACGAAGACTGCAAAGCCTTCGAAATGTCGGGAATAAAAATTAAAACCAAATCGAGATAGAATCCGTAAAAATAGTTTTATTTCAATGCAGAGCTTATTTCAGTCAAAATGTTTATTATTAAGAAACTACAATAAATAATAATGCTCCACTTGACTTGTTATCCCACCTTTATCCCTTGTCCGGACCAGCAAACATCATGATGGAAGAAATAATAGATAGAATAAAGAAAATAAATTAGATGTCACTTAAATTAGCCTTTTATTCGTGCATAGAATGATAAGAAACAAAGCAAAGAACCGTCGATGTCAACAACCCACCAGCCCGAAAGGTCGCGGTAAGTCGCTAAGCTAGAAGCCGTAGCAAAACTTTTCGAATTGCACCGTAATGCACTTAAGAAGGCAGTCGCTCGCGCCATTTCTTGTAGGCTTTCCGTGGAAACGCGTCGGATTTCAATACTCGCTTACTCATGTTTTACTCGGAATATAATGGCAATATGTCGATAAACGCATAGTACATTAGGAGTAACCCAAAACTGAAGAGAAATTAGGTCATATACTTTCTTGAGGTGTATCTTTACCGTATTTACACAAGTAATTAAGTAGTAATAGTTCTAAATAAAGGTTTTCTTTTTATCTGAGAATGCTAAATAAAATTGTCTTTATTATTATAAGTTTAATCAAATATAACCACAACCATTACAAAATGAGAGTTTAACACTGTATACGGTTTTGTCATAGAATTTGTGTTATGGAATTCTGCAGTCGCTGGAGAGCCCGGCTCAAACCGTAATAGCAATTAACTTGAATCACCCCTATAGGGCCGGTTTATACAAGCCATGGCATAAAACACCATGCAATATGAATTATGGGACAATACACGGAACAGAACCTTCAGTGATCACGCAATGTATCACACACGCAAATATAATGTCCTCACATGAAGACTTTGTTGGTAAATACTATTTGGAAAAGTGGATATAGGTTGAAGACAAGCGATTGCTCGATTCATCCAATTTAACTGTAAGTTTACTGTTGCTTGTAATCATAATATTCTGCTGGAAGATATGATTACCTAATCCAAAACCAATAGATCTAGTATTGTTGGTCATTGTTAAAAACATAATATAGTTATCGTCAAGCAAGAGTTATGAAATTTATGAGTCTTAACTTCTAACACCGGATTTCCATTCATTCTTGCCCCACATCTGGAAATAACTCATAAAGTGCACACTAGGTGTTGCATCCAGTTTCTTTTGTGCTATCAGTGGTAAGGTATTTTTGAGTGTTACGTTTATTCTAAACTTGCTCGCGGGTCTGTCGACTTCACGTATGTCTTACGCGTTATTTATGCGAGATAAGATTTAATAAGGATTTGACTCGTGTTACTCTCCGAACCATAGATCATCTTTATGCAAAAATATAAATGTTAATACTCATGTTCAACGGATAAAAACAAGCAAAATACGCTGTCACATTTACAGTCTTCTAGTTCTTCCGAGGTGCTTGGAACTCTTCGGAGTGTGAAACGGCATTTTATGCATGCCGGCATGATTCTAGTGACCAGTGACAACCTATAAACTCATTGCTTATCCTACAAACTTGTTGCTGTTTTTACACGCTTTATTTGGACTACACTGCCCTTACCATCACGCGTAGTGTAGTACTCTGCCTTGCACATATTAAAAAGTATTAATTTTACTAAGTATGCTGATTTCTGATTCAATTACAGCCTCCGTGGCGCAGCGAGCGTGTAGCCGGCTGTGAAGCGACACGCCGCGGGTTCGAACCCCGCACCGAGACAAATGTTTGTATGGCCTACAGATATTTGTTTCAGGTCTGGGTGTTGTGAGACCGTGCGTCTCTCGTGGTTCCTGATACCCACGACACAAGACTCGATCTTAGTGTGGGGTCAGGACTATGTATGTGACTGTTGGGTGTTATTTATTTATTTATTAAACTACGTAAAATAAACTTCATTCGAATTCAATGCTTATATTTTAAAGTTTGAAATAAACAACGCCGCTTAACTTACCCGAAGACCGTGTGTGTAACGGACAGCTGATTCCCAGATACGGCTAAGGATTTACAGGCAGCAAGCCGGAAAGTCGGCTAGATTGGCATCGATTCTGCCGGTCTAGAATACGAGTACAACGAAACCCCGCGTCCTAGATTTAAAACGAAATAGATTGTGTTTTTACCCGACTGTCCCGGAATGATGTAATGTGTTTTATTCTGTATGCTGTTATCATTAAATTAGAAAAGCCTGTTCTCAAAATGGGTGTTATTATATAATTAACATTTTAGTCATTTTAATTTATATAATCAAAACAAGACTAATTAAATATTTTGTGTTCATTCAAAACATAAATCACATGTATTAGAACACCGACACTGAGTCTATTATCGACAGACTTCAAAAAAGGAGAAAGTATTATATAATTTAATTCAACATAATTTATTTAGTATTATTTAATTTAATGTATGTTACGCGATTTATCCGCCAAATTTCGACCAATTTTCAAGCTTCTTTTTGTGTTCGATAGAGATTATTTCAAGGGTGATCCCATATAATTTTGGTCACGATCGGATTCGTTTTGAAGTCGGTCTGTTAAGTTTTGAAACTTATTTATCTTAAATTCTTATTTTGACTGTTTTCCTTTATTCTCCACTGTTAAACTTGAAGATCAACTAGCCATTTTAAGTGCTGGCGGATTCTTACATTAATTGCACCTATGTTATTGCGCAAGAAATCCGAATATTCAGGCCCAAAATAAGAGTTTGATCGAAATACCGTGAGTAGATCTTCGCAAATCGCTTTGCACAACGCGTTGCCTTCAAAGAGAACAAAGTAAATGGAACGTGTGTCTCCAACGTCTTAACACATTACACAGAGCCGGTGAAGTCGACTGAGAAATCTTTTGTGCCACAATTTACCATTTCACATATTGTTGAGTCGTTCGAAAGCGCCTGACAACAATAAATAGCAATCTGCTTTCATGCGTGTCTTTTTTTGCTGTTAGTATTTGGGTAGGCACTCCGTTGAGTTTTGGAGAATTTATTGATATGTTTAAAATTACACTTGTATAATATGAAAGCTCTTAGCACAAATAGATCTTAAGTAAACCTACAGAAAAACTTTTGGCGCTGTAATATTTAGGCACGGCTAACTCAGATGCACCTTCTAGAAATTCCAGATGATCCGAGCCTCAGCTTAAACTGTTACTGGGCAATATTGCAAAGTGACAACACAAATACTGGATTGTGTCTACTATCTAAAGATAAAAGCGGAATTGTCGGAACTCCAGTTAAGCCGGTGTCGTGCGTAATTGTTTGCAGTTTGCACTTGAGTAATTACTGCAGTTGGATCCGTGTATAAAGGCTTTAATAGCTACTGCTGAGATCAATGCTTATGCAACAATTGGAACGCCACATGTTGCACGACATATTATGTATCCGTGACATAGGTAGTATATGTGTAAATAAATAACACCCAGCAGCCATATACATAGTCCTGACCCCATACTAAGATCGAATCTTGTGTCGTGGGTAACAGAAACTACGAGACACTTTCGTTCTCACAACACCTAGACCCGAAACAAATATCTGTAGGCCACAAACATTTGTCTCGGTGTGCGGATCGAACCCGCGGGCTCTCGCTTCACAGCTGTATAAGTTATTGCCACAGAACATAGTGAATAAGGTGTTATTGTCATGTACGCTGACTCTAGAAATGCAAAAACGAAGCGTTGAATAATACTTTGGTAATAATAGGATAATATCAGGAATATATTAAATTCAATGAAACTTCAATGACCACGTAAGGAAGTGTAATGTCATGACTTGCTAATTTTTACAAAAAAAAAAGACGCCTGACCAAATTGAAGAGCACATTTACGTTTAAGTGTAATTGGGTATCTGGCTATTTTTTTAAAAGTATACAGGGTTCTGCATTAGTTTATCCTTAACATGTAAAAAATATGTCGTAATTTATTTTCATATATTTAGTTTAAAAAAGCAAAAATTTAATTTGCCGCCAAAACGCTATCTGTTAACTGTAGATACGGGTGACGTCATATTTCCTTACCATAGATACAAAATCAAAATATTGCGGAAATAAAATGTATGATTTCAAACTAAAAAAAAGGGTCAGATATTTCGTCGATCAGATATTGATTGTCGATCACATCCGCGTTGAAATTAGGTTGAGTTTTAAACAAAAATACGAAAATAATATACCAAATAACCTGGCAGTATGACTTTGTATCTTAGATCTTAGGCCATTGTAGAACAAATTTATAAGAAAAATGAGTAATGTGACATCATGCGTCGTGATTTGTGTTTACAGTCACGTGACGCACAGATAAAAAATTAAGTATTTAAATTACTAAAATAAAATTATCCTTGGAGTTCTTTTTTTAATTCCTATTGCACACGTTATTTCGATGATAAATCTATGTTCCTAGAAATTCAATGATATTGGTAACTACAGTCAAGTACCCAATTGTTATTCATATCATACAGGAACTTGTTCATATTATGATGTGTTATTACACTTTCTACGTTCACTCCGTCACTATTTCCATTTGCAATCAGATTGTCTCTCTAACCGCTCTATTATAAACTCAGGAAGTACAAAATCTTTTCCTAAAATAAAAATAATCACAACTTTAAAAATTTGACGGACCGACTTCAAATCCGATCGTGACCAAATTTATTCTTATAAATTGGTTTACCACCCTTGAAATAAGCTCTATCGAACACAAAAAGAATTTTGAGATCGGTCCACATTTGGCGGAGATATCGCGTGACATAAAAAAAATACAGACGAATTAAGGACCTTCTCCTTTTTGGAAGTCGGTCGGAAAAAATACAGACGAATTGGGTACCTCCTCGTTTTTTTAAGTCGGTCAAAAGTATAACCAAACGTGTGGCTACTTTTATAGGCGATCCGGTTTATTCTACACCAAAAAAAAAATGTATATCGACGAATACAATCATAATAAAATGTCAATAGTATCTACATCATGGGGACAATACATGGCAATAAAGGAGCGGCAATGGGCAATGCCATACATCATGGCAGCTTCGTTACGCCCCGATTTAGATTAACTTTATGACGCCATACATTTTTCATACAAACATGTTATCTTTAACTGGACACGCTTTTCAACCCTCACGTTAAATTAGGATGTTTAATTCGGTTTTCCTACTTTATTCGGGTTGACAACATCGACGATTTAATATTACACTTGACTACTTAGAAGACCTACGTACCTACATATTTTTTCTAGCTCGTGAACTATAAATTTAATTTCAGACACGAGGGATAAAGGCTAGATATTTCTCATAATAGGTACTATTCTGTAAATACTATAGATTTCCACCGATGTTTCAAATCAAATTGTCCCCAGTATATAACAAAACAAAAGGCAGATAATATTTATGCAATATTCATCATCATCAGCCATAGGACATAGGCCTCCGCTAAAGATTTCCAGATCGACCTCTTGGAAGCGTCCTGCATCCAGCGACTTCCTGTGACCTTTATGAGGTCGTCTGTCCAACGCTGCGCTTGTCGTAATATTACCGTACCTAATTAGGTAACGTACTGTAATTGTATCACTTCCATCCATGCCTGTGCTCGCCTTTCCTTACAAAATATGTTTCTAAAATAAAAGCGCTAGAAATCCCGCTCTATCGATACATTTTGTTTTTCAAGAACCCCACATCACAAACTAATCCTTAAATTAATAAAGAATTACTTTTCAAAACTCCCTTTCTAAGAGTCGAGTCAATCTCTAAAATTGTAAGCGGTGCTCATCTGAAGTCGGGACTTGGGGCGCTCTCTTCAATTATAATGAAGTTCAAAATGCAACCCCTTGCTACCCCAAGATGTAAGAAATTAGGGCTGGGATAGTATTAAAGTATTTCCAATCATCCTCTAAACATTAGTGCGATGAAATTATTGTTACGGGCTAACGGGGTTCAGGACAAACAATTAAACGCCGACTGTTCTCGAAACTGACTCAGCACTTTATTTAAAATTAAACACTGTACTGCACACAATACGCGTCGAAATAATCGCTCCGAATATTCGCTTGTCGCTCGTTGTTCGCACTCGATCGCTTCCGAAGAAACACTGTCCCGCCAACACACACACACGCCTTTTATATTCGTCGATCTCTTATCGGCGCGTGACGTCACGCGGCCCGCCTTAGCGCGGCTCGAACGCACTAGAACGTTCTGTACAATTATGGATGAAACGCGGCGCGTTCGGCAAGATATGGTTCTATTATGCACGCGTAACACTGCCCCCTCCTAAGACATGCTCGTCCCGAGCATTGTTACAGCCATAATAACGTGCTAAACGGTCGACGTGAACTATCTTAGGTGCAGATCGCTGGCCTTTCTGGATTCGGTAGGTGACATCATTAATCTTGGTGACAACTCTATAGGGTCCGTCCCATTTCGCTTGTAATTTGGGAGACTTGCCTTTGCATCGAACTGGGTTGTGCAACCATACTAGTGACCCTTCGTCGAAACCGCTGTTGTTCATTTTTCGGTCATAGCGGGTCTTCATCCTCTCGGACATTTGCTGACCTGATACTCGGACGTGTTCATATACGTCATTCAATCTCTTGCGCAGATCGTCCGCGTAGTCTGTTACACTACGCGGAGTGTCAGGAGGGATACCAGTTATCAGATCAGCAGGCAGTCGTAATTCTCTTCCAAAGTTAGCGAAAGCTGGTGTCACCGTCGTATTCTCGTGAACCGCACTTCGGTATGACAGGAGAAATGGCTGAATGTGCTTGTCCCAGTCCTTTTGTCTGCTTTCTACAACTTTTGCTAGGTATCTCTCTAATGTTTGAATAAATCGTTCCACCATGCCATCAGATTGCGGGTGGTAGGAGGTCGTTCTGGTTTTGTGAATGCCCAATACTCGACATGTTTCCTGAAATACTTGGGATTCAAAATTACGTCCTTGATCGCTGTGAATTTCTAAAGGTATTCCAAACCGGCAGAATACTTCATTGACCAATTTATCTGCGACTGTTGAAGCTTCCTGATTGGGAATGGCAAATACTTCCGGCCACTTCGTGAAGTAATCCATGACCACCATGAAGTACTTATTCCCATTGTCACTTACAGGGAAAGGTCCTGCTACGTCCAGAGCAATCCGCTCCCATGGAGCTCCAACATTGTAAATTTTTAATGCTCCTCTACTTCGAGTATGAGGACCCTTCACAGCCGCGCAAGTTGTGCATTTACGACACCATTCCTCAACATCGTCTCGGCAGTGGATCCAATAAAATCTTTCGCGGATCTTCAGCAGAGTTCTTTTGACCCCCATGTGAGCTCCTGATAATCCATTATGGTAGAGCTGCAGAACTTCTGGGACCTTAGCTCTAGGGACTACCATTTGCAAATGACATCGATCGCCTTTTGCGTTTTCCCATTTACGGCACAGTACTCCATCATGTATAACCAAGCTGTCCCACTGGGCCCAGTAGCTCTTCGTAGTGGAACTTAACGCTGCAACTTCATGCCATTTAGGTTTCGCGGTACCAGCTTTTAACCGCTCAAAGATCGGTTTTAGATCTGCGTCACTATCCTGCGCTTCCAGTAGCGTGTCTCGCCACTCGTTGCTGAGGTCTGTCCTTATTATTCGCACAGGCACTTCTTCCTTAACCTCTTGTTTGACGCAGTGCTTGCAGTTCTCTGCGCAAGGTCTTCTTGATAGAGCGTCTGCATTACCGTGAGATTTCCCACTGCGATGTTCTATCACATAGTCAAACTCTTGTAGCAACTCAATCCATCTTGCTACTTGACCCTCTGGATTTCTGAACTGCAGTAGCCACTTCAAGGCAGCATGGTCTGTTCGTAGGTGGAATTTCCGCCCGAGCAAATATTTACTAAAATGTTGCAGTGATTTGACTACGGCTAGCAGTTCTCTTCTTGTGACGCAGTAATTCCGTTCAGGCTTAGATAAGGATTTGCTGAAGTAAGCTATCACAACCTCTTTTTCTCCTTTTCGTTGTGACAACACACTGCCAATACCCGTATTACTTGCGTCTGTGTCCACTATAAACTCGTTTGCAGTGTCAGGATAACCCAATATAGGTGTATTACACAGACGGTCTTTTAACGTTTGGAATGCGGTGTCGCAATTCTCATCCCAGCAAAACTGTCTCTTCTCTTCTGTAAGCTTATGTAGAGGCTTGGCTATGTCTGCAAAATTCTTCACAAATCGCCGGTAATAGGAGCACAAGCCTAAAAACGCACGTACTTGTGTCTTGTCTCTCGGAACTGGCCATTCCTTGACTGCCACAACTTTGTCGGGGTCTGTTTGTACGCCAGCTGCTGAAATAATGTGTCCTAAGAAGTTAACCTGCTTCTTGAAAAGTGAACATTTCTTGGGACTCAGTTTAAGATTAGCCCCCCGGATCTTCGATAAGACACGTTCAAGATTGCGAAGATGGTCTTCGAATGTGCGGCCCACTATGATGATGTCATCTAAGTAGACAAGACAAGCGTCCCCAATCAGTCCGGTAAGTACAAGTTCCATCAGTCTCTCAAAAGTCGCAGGAGCATTGCACAATCCAAATGGCATAACCTTAAATTGCCATAGACCTTTACCAGTAGAAAAAGCAGTTTTCTCCTTGTCTCTTGAGTCAATTTCCACTTGCCAGTAACCGCTCTTCAAGTCTAGCGTGCTAAACCACTTCATTCCGGTAAGCGTGTCTAGAGTGTCATCAATCCTCGGCAAAGGATAGCTGTCCTTCTTTGTTATGTCATTTAATCGACGGTAGTCTACACAAAACCGCATATTGCCGTCCTTCTTTTTTACTAAGACCACTGGGGAGCACCATGGACTAGATGAAGGCTCTATGACATCATCCTTCAGCATCCCGTCAATCATGGTATCCACTTCTTTCTCTCTGGCAACTGGCAATCTTCTTGGTCGCTGACGAATTGGTAACTCGTTGCCTGTGTTAATCTTGTGCTGGACCAAATTAGTTCTTCCTATGTCAGCATCACTAGAAGAAAAGATGTCGGCGTACTGTGTTAACATTTTCTTGGCCTTGTTCATCTCTTCTAAAGACAACTCACCACAGTCTTTCAAAA
This sequence comes from Clanis bilineata, assembly GCA_036417725.1. Lineage (NCBI taxonomy): Eukaryota > Metazoa > Arthropoda > Insecta > Lepidoptera > Sphingidae > Clanis > Clanis bilineata. The sequence goes on from CM071159.1 coordinate 1,547,723, forward strand.
GTGATGATACGTCGACTTTCGCAGGTGCCATGCTCGTCACCGTAGGTAGATCTTGGCATTTGCGCATCCAAGTCACTTCCTCGCAAGAACCCATCACCACCCCCTTTTTTATTAATTGTGGCTCAGTACTGGGGTTGAGTACGCGTACAGCCGACTTATTTGCAGACCTTACCAGAGTTCTCGCTATTTTCCATGGATGATCATTGTCAATCTTCTCAATGAGGACACACCTTTCTTTTGGACCAGAATTCCGTGGCAAACTAACTGGTACAATGTCTTCTGATCTAGGTGGAACCACAGTCTTCTTCAAGCAGTATGCTTTTCCTGTTGGTGCTCCTTCCATAAAAAACTCTTCTGAGCCGCATTTCAGCACGCCCTGTTTGACGTCGATTTCACATCCATGTTTTCGCATGAAGTCCAGGCCCAGAATGCAATCGTCGACAATATCAGCCACGATGACATCATGCAGATAGATTACTTCACCTAGTTTTAGCCGTACATTCTTCTCACCCTGGACGGATATGTGCTGACCGGTGGCTGTTAGAAGTTCTATATGTCCACGGTTACCTTTATAGTCCCCAAGGAACCGATTCGCCAGCCTGATACTAACAACCGTGCGGGAAGCTCCAGTGTCTAACGTCAGCTTACAAGGTGTTCCGTTGACTTCGCCTCTAATGGTTAAGCTATTCCCATCATGTGCTTGTGAGATCAACACCCTTGGGGCTTCTTGGACCCCGGCCAGCACCCGCCCCATAGTCCTGGCCTTTACTCGTTTCCCTGCTGCTGTTCGGCGGTGTTAACCACCCTCTCCTCAGGTCTATTTTCTCCTTCATCCCGTCGTTTTCTACAATTCAAGCGGAGGTGACCTCTTTCACCGCAGTTAAAGCAGCGCGGACTGTACCCCTGAATACGATTGCGTGGTGGAGGTGATGCCACAACCTCTCTAATGCGGTGAGCTCGATGGTCTTGTCGTACAGCCTGTGGAGGCTGGCGTTGCTGGCTGGCTGGCGTTGGCTCACGCGCTGGAAGTGGTTCCAGCGCGTGAGCCAACGCATCTTTCAGGGTCACGTGATGCCCAAGCCTCACAGCAGCCCGCACCTCTAAGTCGCGGATTCCGTCGACGAAAGCCTGCACTAGAATTCCATCAATCAGTGCAGGTGTGGACTGGTAAGCTTTACGAACCAGCTTCTCAACTTCCAGGGCCCACTGCTGTAGGTTTTCGGTATTACGTTGAGCTCGATCCTTAAGCTGAGCACGAAAGACGTGTTCCAGGTGGGCATCACCATACCTCGACTCCAAGGCCTCGACCAGCTGGTCATATGTAACATCTCCGCCAAGAGCCTCCAGGACGGTTAAGGCCTGCTCACGTAAACCTAAGGTTAGAGCAGTCTTGGCTTGATCCTTGGTCCACCCGTTTGCCTGCATCACGGCCTCAAATTGAATTTTGTAGGCCGACCAAGATGATGTGCCATCAAATGGTGGTACTTTAAAACCACGTCCTGACGGTGCAGCCACCACAGAACTTGCGGCACTACACACACGTGTTTGCACAAGTTGTTTGACGTCGGCGATTTGGGCTTCGGCCTTTGCAATACGCTGCTCATGCTGGTCCACTTGGTCTTTCATGATTTTTAATTCCTTTCCGACCGTAGCTTGCAAATTCTTCATAAGTACGACCTGCTCTTCTTGCCCACGCTGCAGATGCTCCTCCAATTTACGCGCCTGCTCCTCTTGACGTCGAGCTTGCTCCTCTTGACGTCGAGCTTGCTCCTCTTGACGTCGAGCTTGCTCCTCTTTGTCACGTTGGAGCTGCTCCTTCAACTCACGAGCCTGCTCCTCTTGACGTCGAGCTTGCTCTTCTTGACGTCGAGCTTGCTCCTCTTGACGTCGAGCTTGCTCCTCTTGACGTCGAGCTTGCTCTTGCAGCATCGACATAATGGCCGATAATTCACTAGGTGCCCATGTCGGCGACACTCCAGATGGGCCTGCAGTCGTCTGCGTCATTGGCTGCGAAACCGGCTCTTGTGCCGGACTATCTTCGAAACGCCCTCGGTCCATCTCTTGCTGGCGCTGGCTTCGGGTACGGATACCTTCGTCGTCTTTCGGGAACACCGGCATTTGTCCTTACTTCTGACACCAAATGTTACGGGCTAACGGGGTTCAGGACAAACAATTAAACGCCGACTGTTCTCGAAACTGACTCAGCACTTTATTTAAAATTAAACACTGTACTGCACACAATACGCGTCGAAATAATCGCTCCGAATATTCGCTTGTCGCTCGTTGTTCGCACTCGATCGCTTCCGAAGAAACACTGTCCCGCCAACACACACACACGCCTTTTATATTCATCGATCTCTTATCGGCGCGTGACGTCACGCGGCCCGCCTTAGCGCGGCTCGAACGCACTAGAACGTTCTGTACAATTATGGATGAAACGCGGCGCGTTCGGCAAGATATGGTTCTATTATGCACGCGTAACATTATGTATAGGTGCATGCTAATGAATCAGTCATGCTCATGCTTTAGAAATACTATCCCATTGATTGGCAAAACTCGACTCTATCAATCGATAGGCAAGGTTTTAATCTGTAGATGATTCATCATGATGATGATCATGCTCTCAAAAATGAAACACGATCACGTCGGTGTCACCAATGTAGAGGAACGGGTGTCGGTGTTCCTCCACCAGAGGGCTCCTCGTCAGGCGGGTGTAGTGCCTGACCGCCGCGGACCCCCCAATGGTTTATCTTCGGAGGTTTTATATATGCAACGCCTGCTGCAAACTTTGCCACCGTGATTTAGGATTCGGTGGCTCCAACTGTTGTTCCGTAGCTAAAGCCAGTGCCGTTGTGCGCTGACGCTCGATGCTTGTAAACTGAATCAACGCGCATTGCAAAGATGTCGCCACAAATCCATTGATATGCTGAGTGAACTAGACGTACACAGACTTGCACCTGTTAAGCAGTGTCGTTCCTAGGTATGCGATTCGACCGACTTCAGCAAAAGAGAAGGTTCTCAATTCGTCTGTATTTTTTTTATATATGTTACGCGAAATCTCCGGCAATTTTTTTTTTTTTATGTTCGATAGAGCTTATTTCAAGTGTGTATATAAAAATATAGCAGCGACTGGTCAAGATAAGATAAAATTGGAAGTCGGTCAGTAAAGTTTTTAAACTTGTGACTATTTTAAGAGTTTTCGTCGTCGCCACTTCAAAATGCCCTAAGATGGGAATCGAATCAACGAAATTCTTTTCGACGGTCTTTCCCACTCCCCGCTAAGCTATTTATTTATATTATGGATGCCTACCATAAACAATAAATGCAATAAAGCCGTCCCTACTCGATTATGTACATGAATTAATATAAGTAAAAGTGCATTGGTCACGCGAGGCAGCCCTAAGGAACCCTTGTACTTTGTTAGCCATGGCGGTTCATATGGGTTTAGTTATGGTTTTTGTCGAGAAACTTGTATAATGCTGACGCAATGTAATTACCAAAAACCGTCTTGAATTAAAAGTATTTTAGCCTATACTAATATAAAGGTTTTTGACGTGCTATCTTTGGAACTGGAATTACTGGACCGATTTTGAAAATAATTTCACTATTCTAAAGCTGGTCCTGGGTTCGATTCCCATGTCGGGTAAAGTGAATTTTCTAATTTAATTTGTCCGGGACTGTATCCCCCAGAGAGGGTTGGCGTCAGGCAGGCAGCCGGTCGTAAAAACTTTGATCCTTTCTGCAACATGCTTGAAAAACTGTGTTGAAAGAAAAGAAAGATTGTAAAGCTGCATGGTCCCTGACTGATATTAACTATACTATTTTTATACCAGGAGAATTGTTACCATGAGAACAACAAACTTTTATTTAAAACTTAATCTTGGATGAACAAAATAGACTGTGCAGACCGAGACGTGAGCACCAGAAAAAAATCAATTCATTCAATCTACTGGAGTACATAATTTTTTTCTAAAATTTTCTTTATCTTTATTAACGGCTGACAAAAAGTAGTAATGACACCAAACTAATACCAACCTACCAACACTGACCTACGACGACAAAAAAATAATTAGAAAAATAATAATTAACCCCGCATTTGCGTTTAGGGAAACGGGAGCGGCATCTAGCAAAACCGAGGGGGCTAAATATTGATTCGACGCCAGACGGGGGCATTCGCCGCGTTGAGCGACTGATTGTATTTGATTTGCGTCTGACAATTACTGCAGAATGTTTCGCGGGATGTTGGCATTACGACTTTCAATTCTGATCATTATTTTTTATTTATACAGTTTGGCTTTTTTTTGTAGGTGTGGTAAAATTTATAAACAGCATGATCAGTAATGATTTCTTAGGTTTACGTGAATGTTATTCATTGAAATTAAACTATTTTTACGGGTCAGACACCGTGACCACGAAGGCTGCAAAGCTTTCGAAACGTCGGGCATAAAAATTTAAACCAAATCGTGATATAATCCGTAAAAATAGTTTAATTTCAAGCATGATCAGTGTTAATTGTTCAATAGCCAAAGGGACAAAGATTAAATAATATAATATTTAAAGTCTGCGCGCTTTTCCATCTTTTATTTACTGGGACTGGGGTCCATCTCTAATACGTGACTACGATTGACCGAATTTTGAATGGCAAAACACACACATAAAGTTGGCCGCTTTCTAGTAATCAATCACCATTGATATTCTGTTTGATTTTCAACTTTAAAGATTGACAAACAAGCAGTTTACGTGACTATGTACCTTCATACATATCATTATGAACACCATAATCATTGCACATAGTAATTATAGATCAATAGATGCCTACTACCAAAGGAAAGATTGACACCGCCGCATTCGATTTGTAGACAAAATTGGCTACAGTTCGGCTCTGTTACATTAAAAACTTGATACTGAGTGGTAGAGGCATGCTGTAGACAGTAACGTCTACAGCACGAATGGGCCGGCTCGACCGGTTTGATACCGCTGTCTCATAGAAAACAGACGAAAAGTGGCAGTTTGCTGATGCGTTTCTATCAGTGAGTTAGATTTTCGGGACCCTTTCCCAATCCCTATTCCCCTACTTTTAGGTTGGCAACGCACCTATGATTTAACAGCTTCCGTGGCGCAGTGGGCGAATAGCCGGCTGTGAAGCAAGAGGCCGCGGGTTCGATTACCGCATTGAGACAAATGTTTGTGTGGCCCACAGATATTTGTTTCAAGTCTGGGTGTTGTGAGACTGAAAGTTTCTGACAACTACGATACAGGTTATATCTAGTGTGGGGTCAGGACTATGTGTGACTGTTGGGTGTATTTATTTATTTATTCTTTTAGTGTCTTGGGTGTCTATGTACGGTGGAGATCACTTACCATCAGATGACCTACCAGCTCGTTTGCCAGCCTCTACTATGAAACAATACTAAGTTGAAACAAGTATAATAATGACGTACAGTTATGTTTACTGGTACGCGGTACCCTAGTTGATTTATCCTTAAACTTCTGAAGTAGTGTAGCAAACACATCCCACATATTTCTTGGTTTCCAATACTTTTAAAAGTTTGTCCATTGTTTGCAAAACGGTATGTGTTGATTCAACGAACCAGACGTCCTGTTATTGTGTCACCTTTCTAGAACGTTCCTTAAGGTTTTTAATATTAGTATGTACAAAAAAAAATGAATTTCGTAAGAGGTGTATTATAACGCTATTTTTAAAAGTGATGCATGATAATTTAACAGCCTCCGTGACGCAGCAGGCTAGTACATGGCTGTGATACGAAGGCTGCAGGTTCGATTCCCACACCGAGACAAAAGATGGATCACAAACATATATTATTAAGGCGCGTCTCCTGCAGATGTTTTTCTCGAAATAAAACACAAATCACATACGCAAAACAATGATCTTCGCTGCTCCTGCTCGTAAAACAATGGACTATAGATAAAAATGTGCAGCGAAACCGTGTTTTGTGTAGGTGTTTTTATATTTTGTTACGAGAAAAACACTTACAGGTGATGCAACTTTATATACATACATATTTGTTTTAGATTGGGGTGTTGTGGGTGTTGGTCTATAAATCCCTCCCAGTTCCTGATACACACAATAGAGGTTAAACCTCATGTCAGATTGACTATATTGAATAAATAAATACACCCAACAGCCACACACATAGTCCTGACCCCACTAGGAGTAACCTGTATCGTGGGTATCAGAAACTACGAGAGACTTTTGGTCTCACAACACCCAGACTCGAAACAAATATCAGTGGGCCACACAGACATTTGTCTCGGTGCGGGAATCGAGCCCGCGATCTCACATTTCACAGCCGGCTACTCGCTCGCTGCGCCACGGAGGCTGTCTACTATATTGAACAGTAGCAGTATGCATGTATAGCAGAGACGTGCATAGATATTCCGATCAGGGTAGACAAAAATCTTCCACAACTATTTTCTTCATCACTATTATTATTATCTCCGTGTCGTTTTAAAACCTAGGCCGAGCATTGCTTATTTTAAAATCTGTATTTAATCAGTATTTTTACTGTTTATTTATGGAAATAACAAGTTCTCAAGGTAGACAGTGTCTCTTTGTCTATATGGACTGCACGCCACTGATGTATATGTTATCTTGCTTCCAGTGATCCTAGATATAGTTTAATAATAAGATAAATCTTTACACGTCTCTAGCAAACGTACCTGAACAATAATTATTGTATGGTGGTCTATCTCAAACACATAAATCTATGCATAATGGAGCAATAAAAATATCCCTTATGTAAGCTGGTGATTAAAAACACGTGCCTCTGAATATTTGTTACGGTTTATGTATAACCGCGGGATTTCGCATCATGTCGTAAACTCGCGATATCGGGATTCCATATTCGTCGGGATATTTAACCGGAATGTTGACAGACACGAGAAATATTATTATTGCTAGTGTAAACTAAGGGGGCGTCCATAAATTACGTGAGGTGTTTTTTTAAATTTTCTGCCCCTCCCTCCCCCCCTGGTGAGATGTCGTGAGAATTTATTCAACCCCCTCCTCCATCCCCCAATCTCACGTGAGATTTTTCAAAATGTGAGTTTCTTACGTAAACGCGTTAGATTGTTATTGTAAAAAGAAAAAAAAAATTTGCTTCGTGCTTTTATTTACGACTAAAATGTAAAAATGTTCAGAAATAACATTTTATCGTTACTTACGTGTGAAATGTAACACAAATTTCATTTCGTCTGTTATTGCTTTTACACCCGCGAATGCAACATCCCACCATTATGAGACTCTGCAAACTCACTGTTTCAATACAATAATAAGAATTGAATAATTATAAGTGATTTATATCCACGTAAACTGCAGAATAAAATATGCTGTCAAATTCTGTGCTCAAAGCAAATGCGCAAAGCAAGAATTTCTGGGTATTCGATGCGAGACAAAGAACTAGATTAGCATCTTTGTTCAACATACTTAAATGCGTATAGCACCATCCCGTTTCTTCAATATGTCAGTGAGGATAGTCCAGTCTATATTTAGTCTAAGGTAAATTCATGTTAAATTGAGCTATTTGGTATAAAACAAATATGGTGGTTTGACAGTCAGTAAATGTATAACGTTGAAGTATGAATGAAATTATTTTCTTTCGAAAGAATTAGTAAATGATCTTAATCGTATTATGATTACGCTTAAGATTACGATTATGATTATCTTAAGCATGTACAATCTGAATTAAATGGACCAAAATAGTAAATTTTTTTTTTGTGTCAATCAGAAAAAGAATTGCGTGATATTTGCCGAGACCCCCCCTCTCTCCAACGTAAGATTAGATGAGATTTGACTCGACCCCCTCCCCCCCTTAAACACCTCACGTAATTTATGGACGCCCCCTAAAATACGTGGAATCATATAATAATAAATAATAATAATATTAACCCTGTAATGTGACTGTCCCACTGCTGGGCACGGGCCTCCTCTACTAAAGAGAGGGCTTAGGCCTTAGTCTACCACGCTGGCCTAATGCGGGTTAGTAGACTTCACATACCTTCGAAATTCCTGTGAAGAAATTCTCGGGTATGCAGGTTTCCTCACGATGTTTTCCTTCACCGTTATAGTAAGCGATATTTCACAATGAAAATACACTTAACATAGAAAGTCAGAGGTGTATGCTCCATTTTGGGGTTGATCTCGAACCTCCGACACCTGTCTCGGCAGTCCGTACCATTCCCAACTGAGCTATCGCTGCTACTAGTGGAATCATAGACGTAGCGTAATCCTTTCTTTGTTGAGGATTGTTTTAACATACTGCCTCGGTGGCGTGGTGGTATTTCGCTACGACTACGGATCTGAGGTCTCGGATTCGATCCCCGGGTCGGGCAAAGTGATATTGGATATTTCCATATCAGCCCGGAGTCTGGAATTTGTGCCCGATATGGCGATAGGCTCGCCCCCTATCACATCTGGGACGGAACTAAGCTCGGTGTAATGTGGGTGTTCTAGTCCTAGTGCGCCTCCGCCTACCCCTTCGGGGATCCAGGCGTGAGCTTATTTTATGTTATGTGTTTTAACATAAAAATGAGAACTATATTTTTGAAATATCAATATTCTTAGGAAATTTATCAGATATGCAGGTTTCCGACGTTTTCCGACGACGATTTTTTACCGACGTTTTCTTACGCCCGGTTCCAATAAACAATCTCAGTTCGAGAGTTTAAACATAAAGCAATAAATAAATATATTGGAAATGTCAATGATTTGTAAGATGTATATGGGACATGTGACTTAATTCGCAACCTTGAGTTGTAGAGCCACTCTGTAGACAGTTACGTCTACAGCACGAATTGGCCGACTTGACTGGTTTGATACCACTGTCTCACTGAAAACCGATGTAACATGGCAGACTGCTGTCGCGTTTCGTTAGGTGAGATTTCCGGTGGCCCATTTCCCCCCATCCTTTTCCCAATCCCTTTCCCCTCCCCTTCCATTCCCTCGTTTTAGGTTGGCAATGCACCCATGATTATTTTTGTGTCTTGGATGTCTATGGGCGGTGGAGATCACTTACCATCTTCTCTGCTATAAAATCTATCTCTATCTATCTTTGCTGTAAAAAAAACTTCCATAGATACTTCATTTTACGTTTTGCCTCATTGCTAGGATAAAAGTCACTTAGCAAGACTGGATGAATTAATCAAACTACACAATTCATCGTCATTATCATCATTATCATCATCATCATCATCATCAGCCATAGGACGTCCACTGCTGAACATAGGCCTACCCCAAAGATTTCCAGATCGACCTGTTGGAAGCGGCCTGCATCCAGCAACTTCCTGCGACCTTTATCAGGTCGTCGGTCCACCTTGTAGGTGGACGTCCTACGCTACACAATTCACTTGCAGCAAACTTCAATAATTACAACGATTATCTCCCGTAGAACATAGACAATAGCTCGCCATTATTCTTTCAGTCTACGTCGGGTAGTTTAAAAGTAGCGGTAATGTAATGCGACATCTCCAAGTTAGCTGAGCGTTCTAGTTTAACGCCCGCCGTCCTAGATTTTCTAAATGGCACGCCAGAACCTTGGGGGAGGTAATTAAATATGCTATCCTCCCTGCACACGACTTATAACTCAGTTTGCATCCTTTAAAAAACTTTTACATATTCATAGGTTTTATTTAGTAGTCTCTGACCTAAATATTAGCTCTACATTGAGCTAAATAGTTTTGAAGATTACTTATATGCAGAGGGATTAACTCATGTGTATTTTGTATATAAACATAACTATTGTGTAGTCTTAAAATGGTCTTACTGTGGAGGATGCTCACGTCCGTGCGAAGTGGAACCGTTTAAGTAGAAAGGCGGACCCTCGCACTAGGTCGGGATAACGCCATGCCAGGCAGAAAGATTGTGTTTTATAAAGTAGTCTTGGTGTGCGCGACGTGGTAAATAAACTGCAGGAATGTCGCTCAAGGTGGTATGGTCACGTTTTGGGGAAACAACAGAAGTATGTCTGTCGCAGGTATCTAATTCTAGACCAGATCGTACCAGGGATGTGCCCAAAATACGATGACAAAGTTTTCTAGGGATGATGCTCAAGACTAGACAAAATGGAAGCGTTTAAGTAGCAAGGTGGCCTGGATAACGCTAGGCAGAAGAAAGAAAGCCGATCCCTTTGAGGGGCTTGCGGAATGACTTGATGGTCGGTTGGCCCCACCAACCAACCATCAAGTCCAACCAACCATCCATCCATCAACCAACCATCAAGTCTTGTCGCAAGCCCCTCGATTAGCTTCTTTCCTCTTCGGATTCTGGAATGTGAAGAAGCATATGAGTTAGTACCGCCTTCTAACAGAAAACCAACCTAATGACACAGTTGTTTGACAAACAGAGAGCCAAATCCATCCTTACCGATACACAATCAAGCTATGGGCGAAGTTTAATAACATAGTAGGTAGGTACTAGGGCATGCAAACCGGTTAACCGAAAACCGAAAAAACCGATTAACCGACCGTTTTTGACGACCGGTTTTCTTCGTGTAAAAAACCGGTTATTTCGGCGTTTTCGGTTTTTTTCCTCCTGATATCAATTGTGAGTAAATACGTATAATTAAGTACATAGAAAATGATAAGGAACGAGCTTGCTGTAAAAACGGACGAGTTTAAGTATCTAGTATCTATACTTCACGAGTCTGGAGACATCGACTCCAACGTCAAGCCCCGTAGTGGCGCCGATTGTGCTAAATTGCAAGTGGTGCGATACTTGCGATTAAGATACGACTAATATGAGACTTAAAGGTCTTGTAATCTTTTATATGAACATCATTCGGCCTGTACTTCTATATGGGTGTGAGACGTAGCCTGTTCTTCAGCGTTATGTTAGGGAAATCCACGTCATGGATATGAAGATGATGCGGAGGATGGGCAACGATACACGACTGCATCCAATACGTAACGTTTACATCTGAGGTAGTATTGGTGTATGCAACGTGACAAATAAATTGCAGAAATATCGCTTGCAATGGTATAGTCACGTTTTGAGAAAACCACAGGAGTACGTCGATCGCAAGTGCCTGGATCAGATTGTAACAGGAGTGCGTCCCCGTGGTTGGCACAAAATGCACTGACTAGACATTTCGAAAGAAGATATGAGAACCAAGTATCCCATTGTAAACGATACTCAAGCCGGGCGAAGTAAAAGCGTTTAGGTATGAAGGCGGACCCTGACACTAGGCCATGATATTGCCAGACAGAAAGCAAAATTAAGCAGCTACACTATTGTCATGTTAATGTAATAGCGAAATGGTGGTCCATTTTTCATATGTTACATTGTACGTATTTATATATGTTTTTATACTATTTATTTAGCTTAGACGCAAAACAGGATACATATATAATGTATTTTTCATTATATATTCAGGATACAATAAAGTAATGCATAATTTTAAAGTTATGCATTACTTAAAATTATATTTTATCCAAAGCATGCGCCCTTATGTAGAATATTGCATAAAGTGGTTGAATAAATAAACGATTTCTTATTACAGATCCCCTATTTCACTGATGTATTGAGGGCTGATTTAAAATAATAAAGTACGCTAGATTCGTCCGCAGAGTTAAAAGTTATCCTCACATGAAACATCAATATCGGTTCAGCGGTTTCGCCGTTAAAACTCTACAGACAGACATACTTTCTTTTGCATTTATAATATTAGTATGAATTAAACTGTAGCTTAACTAGGGTCATTGAAAAGTCGGAATGAAGAAATGAGAATGTTAAGATTGATGTGTGGAGTGATAAGGATGGACAGAGTAAGGATTAAGCACATAGGAAGCTTGAAAGTGGTACCTGTGGTAGGTAGATTAGAAGGAACAAGTTTGTCTTGGTATAGGCATGTTGTGAGGAGAGAAGCTATATAATAAGTGGATAAAAAATTGATGAATGTGAATGTTGGTGGATGGGGAGGTTGACGAAAACCAAAGAAAAGGTGGATTAGAGTGTGTGAGGGAGGACATGAAAGATAAGAGGGTGAATGATGAGATGATCGTGTTTATGGAAGTTGAAGACATGTTGCGCCGACCCCAAATAAAATTGGGGCAACGGCACGAGGATGATGGTGGATTAACCTGTCGCGCCTTGGTCTAGTGGCAGCGTTTATAGCTGTTTACTGTGTAATACGATTTACTCGAAGCTGGAGCCCCCAAAGAGGGTTGTCACTTAACATCAGACAAATAGCCTAGCCGGTTGTCAAAATTACAACTGAATATTTTCTGCAACATGTCTGAAAAAGTGGTGCGCGGAGCATATAGTGAAGTGGGATGAGGGCAGGTAGAAAAAGAAGAACAATCAGTGTTCTTCCGGCTGAAGCCTGGGCGCTTTAAGTGTAGGGAAACCCGGCGCCGTTCCAATGCGCCGAAGAGGACCACGGTGGGGTTTTTAGTCGGTATTGCCGGTGTTGGGTATACATAGTGTTAGGGACTCGACCTCAAGGTCGCCTAGATGGTGTCCATCTCTCCGGTGCAGCTTAACGTTGGGTCGTAAGACAGGCGAATCCGACATAACCATCACGTCTCCCCCCAGGCGTGGCGGTAGCGGTAAAATAGTTTTCCCCGCAAAAACAAAAAAAAAACGTGTGTTTATTTTTACTTTTCTCGCTATCGACTACGACTGCCTATTTGTGTGACAAACATCCGAAAACCCCTAGCAATTACGTTTGGAATTAATGTTTATCATATAAATCTATATATATAAAAATGAAACCTGTTTTCCGTTGTCACGGCATCACGCGTGAACGGCTGGACCGATTTCGTTAATTCTTTTATTAGAATATTCCTCGAAGTACGAGGATGGTTCTTACGGAGAGAAAAAATTAAAAAATTGCCTAAAAAGTCTAAAAACAACACTTTTCTATACTCCCATACAATCGATTCGTAATAATACTTAAAAGTCAATTTGAACTTTAATACCATACGATAAAGTTCAAATTTTAGTGGAGAGGTTCCGGGAAGGCAAAACAATTGAGTGACGTCAATATTTGTCAATATTTGTACGATGGTAACGTCACTCTGACCCGGCGCGGCGTCCCGAATGGGAGCGGAGCAAAAATGAAAAATGTTAAGAAGCGGGGAAGTTGATATCTCAGAAACTACTGGTTCGAATTGAAAAAATATTTTTTTGTGGGATAGTCTATTTATCGAGGATGGTTATTGGCTATATAACATCACACTATGACCTAAGGGCTGATTGACGAGGTGATTGATGGGGTGATTGACAGGGTGACTGATGGGGTGGCGGACGGGGTGACTGACGAGATGACTGACGAGGTGACTGACGGGGTGACCGACGGGGTCACAGACGGAGTGACAGACGGGGTGACAGACGGATGACAGACGGGGTGACAGACGTATGGCAGACGAGTGACAGATGGATGACAGACGGGTTCACAGACGGGTGACAGACGGGTGACAGACGGTTGACAGACGGAGTGACAGACTGGGTGACAGACGGGTGACAGACGGGGTGACAATCGAGCAGAAAGATGAGGTGACCGACGGCTTGACCGACAGGGTGACTGTCGGGGTGACCGACGGGGTGATGGACGGGGTGACTGACGAGGTAACTGACGGGATGATGGACGGGGTAACTGACGAGGGTACTGAGTGGGTGACTGACGGGGTGACTGACGAAACCGGACCGAAGTAGATCATCTCATTACCTCCTTTAGAATTACTGGATTATAGGTGCCTACGTCTCATTCTTTCAACCCTCTCTCTCCTACGCAGACGAAGTTGCGCGGGTCAGCTAGTTATATATATTTTAGGTAGTCGCTAGCAAGAAATGTCAAAAACTCACGGTAGAGCCTCTGAACTAAAAATAATAACGTGCAGAAATTCAACTTCATCTCGTTAATCAAGATTTAAACTAAAAAAAACGAAAATATAGCCCGAAAACCGAATAACCCGAAAAAATCGGTTAACCGGTTTTTTTAAAATACAATAACCGAAAAAACCGGTTTCCAAAACCATCCGGTTTTTGCATGCCCTAGTAGGTACTTGATATTTCTTATAAGGATTCCCCTCTCAAATTTGCTATTTTTAAACTTCAATTTTGCATGCTCGGCCCAAAGTTAGTACAGGGGTATCTCGTGGCATATTTGAACTAGTTATTACTGAGAGCGAGGCTCGTACAGAGCAAGCTCTCCATAAATTTGCATCCTATTGAAAATTACAAACTCCCATGTCGATAACATTTTGTTCTTAGCCTGATTGAAAACTTATTTTCCAATATAATACTTACTAAACTTGTTTAACCAACTCCCCGACCTATTTATAATAAATAATAATATTAATAAATACACCCAACAGTCATACATACAGTCCTAACCGCACAGTCCACACTAAGATATAAAACACAAGTCATGTGTCGTGGGTATTAGGAACTACGAGAGACGCACGGTCTCACAACAACGTTTCACAGCCGGCTACTCGCCTGCTGCGCCACGGAGGCTGTCTGTGGCTTTGGATAATTCTTTGTTTTTTAAAGAGTATTTTTGAGAGTTGGCGTCATGTTAATGGATAATTTAGAAAATCTACAAAATAAAATGTTTAACAAAACTATAATACACACTTAAAATAAAAAATAATTTATCTTAGAAGTCGGTGCCAGCGCTAATGCAGAGCAAATGAAAAAGCAGCGACTACACAAATATATTATTTTTGATCTTTCGAAGTCTATTTTTAGGTTTTTGTTATATTTTATTTATGGCACTGATATTTCACTGAACGGAAATAAAGTAGGTATTTATAAAAAAATACATCGATAACCTAAAACAAGTCGCAATTCGCCAATATTTAAAAAAACGTGTTCAAAACAAAATGGCTCCAAAAATTACGGGCTAAAATCGCTAACAATTTTCGGTGTTTCTAAGCGCCACATGGGTGACGAGACTGACGAGCTCTCTGCCGTGCGCGGGGTCAGGTGTTCAGTGCAGGGGAAACATCGGTTTTAATTGGCAACACTCACGTGTCGGTCGCTACGGTACCAGTCTGGAATCACACTGGCGTTACACAACAAAACACCTTGGAACTGACGCGAATTTTGTTCGGTGAACATGTTTTTATTAATTACTCTATAAAAATGATACCCATACTGATTTAATAATAATAAATAATAAATAAATACACCCAACAGTCACACATCTAATCCTGACCCCACACTAGGTATAACCTGTATCGTAGGTGTCAGAGACTATGAGAGACTTACGGTCTCACAACACCCAGACTTGAAACAAATATCTGTGGGCCACACAAACATTTGTCTCATGCGGGAATCGAACCCGCGGCCCATCACAGCCGACTACTCGCCCCCTGCGCCACGGACACATATATATGTACATTTTTAGCCACCATGCAATCCTATTTATTTTTATAGTAAACGTAATACTTCAAGCAATATGCTGATACTTAAGTATTATTAGTAAACAAAGAATTATCATAAACTATTGCAATTACAAAATTAGACGATGTAGTGAGAGGGACTACGATCGGAAAGAAAAAGGTTCGTGTGTACGACAGCACTTTTTAATAAACTTATGTACACAGAGAACATTAAAGAAAAGGCACAAATGTTATTACGCGATACGCAACGAGTCACATAATAGGTAAGGCGCCGGGCGCGAGCGCTGGAGCGCGTGCGCACAAGACGATAGCGTGAGGCGGACTTGCGCGGTAGCGGACCGGTATGCGGGGAGCGGACTGTGAAAGGGGCCCCAAGTGGGCTAGCGAGCGAGTACATCCAGCGGCTCGAGGCGGCGTTCCTTTGTAAACGCGAACCGTGGCCTTGGTCGC
This sequence comes from Clanis bilineata, assembly GCA_036417725.1. Taxonomy (NCBI): domain Eukaryota; kingdom Metazoa; phylum Arthropoda; class Insecta; order Lepidoptera; family Sphingidae; genus Clanis; species Clanis bilineata. The sequence continues at coordinate 1,563,539 of CM071159.1, forward strand.
ATCAGAGTGGTACTTGAGCTCGATAGAATGAAATAATAATATCACCCTACAGTCTCCCCCTTTTGACCTAGTCAGTGTCCCCACGACAGGTCAAACACAAAAAACAAAAAAAAATCTGAAGTGTCAAGTACAAAACACAAAAGGAACCGAAAAGCTATGAATACTACAATACTAAGTGACGCGATTCTTGCGCGGACGACCCCGTGGTCTCTTTGGACATACAGGTTCCGGCTGATCATCCTCACGAGCATGGTAGCGACGGAGGTCCGTAGTGTGGTACTTGCCTAAGATTTCATCAGGCCTACCGCAGTATCCAAGAAGATAGGTTGTCGGTCCAACCTTTTTAATAATGACGTAAGGTCCATCTCGACGTGGGGCGAGTTTTGCAGAAACCCCCTTACGTGTATTACTCAATACATGACTGCGTAGCAGAACCAAATCACCTGGAATGTAACCCTCGGCAATCTGGCGAGTTCTATCTTTTACAATTTTTCTCTTATCCTGTTCACTTTCGATATGTTCCTTAGCTGCTGCGACAGTGTCAGCTAGCTTGAGCAGGTAAGGCGTAATCTGAGGGACATAATTCTCAGCCTCAACTATAGCACGAAGGTCACTCTGGACAGAAAAGGTTGACCGCAGCTCCCGTGCAAAGGTAAGATACGCAGGGGTTTGGTCAGTGGCTTTGGTCACAGAGGTGTTCAAAGCAAACCGGATGAACGGCAAGGCTTCAGCCCAGTGCCGGTGCTCCTTCTCAACTAGGATAGCGAGTTGAGTCTTGAGATCCCGATTCTTCCGCTCTACGGGATTAGATTCAGGATGGTACAGGGGAGTCAGGCTTTGCTTGACTCCCAATACAAACATAGCATGTTGCATGAGGTCAGAAACGAACTGAACCCCATTATCCGAGATCAATCGACGCGGGACTCCATACCGTAAAAATACTTCTTCGAAGAGTATTTTAGCACAGGCTTCGGCGGTAGCCTCGACGAGGGAGAACAGCTCAACCCATTTGCTGGCTGTGTCTTCCACTATGAGCACCCAACGTTCACCATGAGGCCCTTGCGGTAAGGGTCCAAAGAGATCGACAGCTAAAGTCTCAAATCGCTGAGCCGGAACCGGCGTCTGGATAAGACCAGCTGGCTTTTGGTTCGAAGGCTTGTAGCGTTGACACTCAACACATGTCTTAAGGTACTCCGTTACATAACGTCGCATCCCAGGGAAGTAAAAACGTTCGGTTATGCGGCGAAGAGTTCGCTCTATACCACCATGACCGGATGTAGCGGAGTCATGACATTCTATCATAACCTGTTTCTTTAAATTTTCAGGAACGACGAGTTGCGGCTCTTCGGTATCAGTGACGTCGGCGTACCGGTACAACACACCTTTACTTAGGTAATATCCCCTGTCAGTCCAGGTTTTAGCGGCAACCTCATATTTTCCTTCCAGGTCTTTAATTATCTTTGACACTTCAGGGTCGTCGAGCTGTGATCCACGGACGGTCGCGGCTTCCCAGCGAGGTACCTCCACCACGACTGTGCAAACACCACAGGTTTGGCGAGTTTCCTCTTCACAGGGCGGACGACTCAACGTGTCAGCGATGACGTTGGCCTTGCCAGGAGTATAATCCACTTGAAGGTCAAAGGATTGGAGCTTCATAGCCCAACGTATAAGTCTACCTGTAGGTGACTTCAAGGTAAGTAACCATTTCAGCGGTTGATGATCGCTGGCAACACAAACTGGATGACCATCAATGTACCCTCGAAACTTCTCACAAGCCCATACGACAGCGAGAGCCTCCCGCTCAGTCGTGGAATAGTTACGTTCAGCAGGCGTGAGTAGTCGGCTTGCGTACTCGATGGGGCGTTCATCCTGCGAAGTCTCCCCCTGGAGTAGAGCAGCGCCTAAGGCGTAATTGCTTGCATCAGTTCTTAAAATAAACGGTAGACTGTAATCTGGCTGGACAAGTATTGGCGTTGAGGTGAGTAACCTTTTTAATTCATTAAAAGCGTTAACTTGATGTTCACCCCAGATCCACGTCTGAGCCTTTTTGGTGAGCATCGTAAGAGGCTGTGCAACCCTGGAAAAGTCCGGAACAAATTTCCGGAACCACGAACAGGTCTGCAAAAAGCTCTTGAGATGCTTTAAACAGGTAGGTTCCTTCATATCAGAGATGGCAGCGATCTTCTCCGGATCCGGGGAAATTCCATGAGAGGTAATAACGTGACCAAGATACTTCACACTCTCGCGGACAAAGACGCACTTATCGCGGTTGGCCCGGAGGTTGAAAACTCTAAGACGGTCAAACACCGCACGGAGATCCTCCAGATGCTTAGGAAAGCTATCGGAGATCACAATAAGATCGTCGATATATCCCAAGAGGGTAGTGTCTTTGAGAGAAGCACCAGATCGAAACCTGTCCACAAGGCGTTGAAACGTAGCGGGCGCATTTTTCAGGCCAAAGGGCATACGCTTAAACCGGTGGACACCAAACGGCGTCACAAACGCAGTTTTATCCTGATCTGCTTCTCGAACACGAACCTGCCAATAACCGGCACGAAGATCTATAGTGCTCATAAAACAGCTCTTACCGGTGTACTGCAGTAAGTCATCAATGACTGGCAGCGGGTACGAATCATTTTTGGTGATCGCATTTAACCTTCGGTAATCAACGCAAAACCGGTAAGTACCATCTTTCTTGGGGACGAGTAACGCTGGTGCAGCCCAGGCAGACTCGCACTCCTCGATAACACCTTGCTGTAACATTTTCTCGAGCTCTGCCTCCATGATAGCCCTTTTGGCTGGAGTAAGACGGTAAGGAGGAACAGAGATGGGGGCATGGTCACCGGTTTCAATACGGTGTTCCGCAAACGTAGTAGGTTCTCCCCCTTCTGAAAAAACGTCCTCGTACTCCTCGAGAACCGCAGCAAGTTCAGCACGTTCCGGCGGCGACAGCATCGAACCCTCGTCAACCCTCAAAACATCCGCGGAAGCACACCCTACGGACCTACGGGAGGTTTCACTATATAACTTGTGAATGACCTGAGGACGATCAGCCGTGAACCACGTATTCCGGAACATGTCAACACTAATACGCGCTTTACGTAAAAAATCAATACCTAAAAGTGTATCGTTGTTAAGGGCATTCGGAAAAATAACGAACGTTGTAGGTATTACCAAATCCGTTCGATCGAGCTTTATTTACATTTACATCTGCGAGTTTAACATTGAGTTTTTGTACTACTCCGTCCGCGAGCTTGACCGACATGACGCTATTACGAAAAGGATGTTTTATCTTTTGTAAAATTGCGTAAAGCGAAGCTCCCGCGATGGAGCGCTTAGCAGCCGTGTCAACTAAACCAGTACCGCGATAACCACAAATCTGGATATGTAAAATAGGACGGCCACCTTCGTCTGTACTCGCAACGCTCGATTCATTCGATTGCTTCGACGGCAATCCGCCTTTACAAACTAAGTCACATTCACATGTAGGTATAGATTCTAATTTACAAGACGAAAACATTTCGGATTCACAAAGCGCGGTATTACAGTTATTACAATTGGGGCGGATGACCCCCACTTGGCCGCAACCGTAACACGAAACACTACTAGACGGATCACTTTTCTTTTTAAATTTTACGCACACATCACGATTATGTCCTACTTTGCGGCAGTATACACAAAAAAGTTTACCTGCACTTGGTGGTCTTACCACCTCGGTCACTGGCGATGTGCTCGGCGCTCGATGGTCACCCTTAACAGCGGGCGGTACGGCAGGCACGGCGGTCGCTGCGGACGCGGCCGGCGGCGGCGGCGGCAGCGGCGCGGCGCTGGAGCGCGGCGCGGCCGACCCGGGGAGCCGATGCGCGTAATCCGAAAAGCGCGGGAAACGCGTACTTGCAGGATCAGGAACGCACCGGGAGCGCGCGGCCGGCGCGGACGCACCAGGAACGCGACACGATCGCGAAGTGTTGCCGGAGCTCGGTGATGATGATGCCGTGGACGCTTCCATGAGCGAGTCCTCGATGTACCGTGACTTGTCGATTAATTCATCGATACTGTGAACGGTATCTCTTGAAAGACTGGACCTTATATCGTGATTCAAGAGACCATAAATCATATCTAGTTGTATTCGTTCTTCTAAAGGGTACGGCAGTTTAGATATTGCGGCGCGCAGACGAGTAATAAAAACCTCGGCCCGTTCGGTGCCTTGTTCAGACGCGAAGATATCACGAAAAATCTTGTGCGCCGGTCTTGCTGCGCCGTACATGCATCGGAGACGATGAAGCTCGTCATCCCATGACTTAACGGATGACTTTATTCCCTTGAACCAAACGGCGGCCTCCCCTTCCAATAACATGGGTAGACCACGGAGCGCATGATCGTCGCTTATATTGACGCATTCTTTATATATCGACACGGCGTCAATGAAAGCTTCTAAAATATCTTCATGCTTCGATCTATCGCCGTTAAAGCGAGCCGTACAATTCGCGAAGTTTCCTGGCTGGCCCGCGGACCCTAACGCGGGCGACGGCGCGGGCGGGCTAACCGGGCACCGGTTGGCGGCAGTTGCGGCCAACAAGGTCTCAATAAGCTCACGGTTAGCTTGAGCTTGTGATCGGGCGAACTCCGATAGGAAGGACATCAGCCTGTCTTCAGAAGTATGCCGCGGATCGCGATCTCCATCCAGATCCATTGACAATCTGTCGCGACGTGATCGACTTGCACGAGGCATGATAACACAAATATGCGAACAAACAGAGTCAACGACGTACTAAACACGTTGTAACTTGTTAACACGGCACTATTCCGCGTGGACGCGTTCGCGAACATTTGATACCTATTTCGATCCGGGCCCGAGTTGGGACGCCAAAAATGTAGTGAGAGGGACTACGATCGGAAAGAAAAAGGTTCGTGTGTACGACAGCACTTTTTAATAAACTTATGTACACAGAGAACATTAAAGAAAAGGCACAAATGTTATTACGCGATACGCAACGAGTCACATAATAGGTAAGGCGCCGGGCGCGAGCGCTGGAGCGCGTGCGCACAAGACGATAGCGTGAGGCGGACTGGCGCGGTAGCGGACCGGTATGCGGGGAGCGGACTGTGAAAGGGGCCCCAAGTGGGCTAGCGAGCGAGTACATCCAGCGGCTCGAGGCGGCGTTCCTTTGTAAACGCGAACCGTGGCCTTGGTCGCATCAGAGTGGTACTTGAGCTCGATAGAATGAAATAATAATATCACCCTACAACGATTGAATCAACCCGCCCGAACAAAATCCAAAACTCCATAACCTTGGTTAAGTCAACACTCAACATTTAACGACAAAAAGTGATGTAACATGAACGGAAAATTGATTGACTCTTGGGAAAGATGGCACGTGCTCATTCTGACTACGACGTGTATTACCGCTCAAATCATTCTAATCGTGTTAGTTTTTTTTGTTTTTTGTTATCGTGGGGAAAAAAGATTTTCCACTGCCGCCACACCTGAGGGGAGACGTAACGGTTATGTCGCAGTCGCCGGTCTTACGGCCCAACGCCATAATGCCTCCCTAAAACTATGTAGTACACAGTATGTACACCCTACACCAGCACCACTGACTAAAAATCCCTCCCTGTGGCCTTCTTGGGCGCTTTAGGGACCCGGGTTTCCCTAGGCGAGAAGCATCCAGGCTTCGGATGGAACCGCCCTTGCACGGTGCCAACTGGCTAATCGTGTTCGCTGCATGTTCAACGCATTTGCATGTTCGTGGTCTAAACTCTGAGTAATATTCTGTTGTCGCCTTCTTGATCTAGTGGCAGCTTATATGGACTGTGAACCGGGATGCTCCGGTTTCGATTCCCAGGACGGACGCATGTTTTTCTAACATGATTTTCGTGACTGGATCCCCGAGGTGGCTTGCCGTTGCCGTAATTAGGCAGTACTTCTGCAACATGTTCGCAAAAGTGTATTGCATCGTTGCAATACACTTTTTCGAGCATGTGGGGTCATCCCCACATTGTCCACACATTAGTTGTTGAATGGTAGAGCCACGTCTACAGCACGAATGGGCCGGCTCGCCCGGTATGATACCACTGTCTCACAGAAAAGCTACGTAAAGTGACAACCCAAGTTCCCCCTCCTCTTCCCAATCCCTATTCCCCACCTTTAAGGTTGGCAACGCACCCATGGTTCTTTTCGTATCATGGATGTCTATAGGCGGCGGAGATCACTTACCATCAGGTGACCCACAGCTCGATTGCCAGGTGTTCACAAGCACCTTTGCTTAAATAAGAATCCTTACTTGAATTCGATCTCCTCGCCACCTAATAAGAATAAATCCTCATTCCTTATACATAGTAAGCACTGCAGCTTAGAATAGTATGTACAAAGATTTACTTTTTAGAATTTTCTGTATGCTAATACGCGTCGTAGGTTTTGCATGATGTAGCAACAGAATAAACATGGGCTTGTTTCTATTTATATCCGATTTTTTCTGTATAATCGTAAGTAATCTTTGGGGGAGGCCTATTTTCAGCAGTGGACGTCCTATGGCTGATGATGATGATGAAACGTAAGTTAAAGATTTTTGTTATCTGTACAGTGAAAATATATTTTACAGAGTCTAAACATAATATACTTGCTAGTAACGACACAAGTATTTTTACCGAATTATTTTCTTCAGAATTAAAGTCTAAAGAAACTATACCGAAAATGAATTTTAATAAATGTAGTCAAAGTTTAAACAATACAAATAAATACAGCTGTAATTTTCATCTCGGAAAGCAAGTACATCCTAGATTACCAACCAGTAAGCTTAACAATCATAAAAAATATTTATACGCCCCAATATACACGAACACAGCCATTGAAAAAACAACTATAACAAAAAAGCTAACGGATATTGCAGACTACGAAAAAACGTTTCATTTTACTCAATGTTCAGGTGAGTTTTTCATTAATCAAACCCGAATAAAAATGGTGGAAATGGAAAAAAAAATAATGAAAATCCCCGGAGCGTACTCACTTGAGAAATGAAACGGCCATCTTTTAAACGGGATGACAACACTTGGCTTGATATTAATAAATTGCAATTTTTGCCGGCGTACGAGAATTATGATGGAACGGAACGTAATACGGAAAGGTTAGAATGGAACTTTGTATCAGAATTCCTCGGAGATGAGAAAAATTTCATCAATGGACCCGTTGGAGCGTGATAATTCGATTTCGGGTGTCCAGTTCTTACTATTCAAGTAGAAATATGGAAGCTGATAGATGGCTGACTCTTAACCTACATTCCGTGTTTTGTTAGTTTTGTTACCGACTATGGCTTATACATGGGGTATAAATACATCTTACGCAGTATTTTCCATTTTCGAAGTGGTATGGTAATGTGCAGTGCTAACGTGCGGCCATTTGTATGGAGCGAAATCAAAATACACCGTTTCTTGTTTCGTGTACACATATACTTAGTATCTTCGAGGACAGAAGCGTCCTCTATGGAAGAATCTATGGGACCATAGATATCAGTCGATTGATAGATCTATACATGAAACCGCCTCACTCGCACGCCATGGCACCTGCATACGTGCAACTAGAGCCCAAGTTCACCGAGTTTATTTCTGCACCTGATGATAAACGCAGTGCAGTCCAAAAAATCAGCGGTCACAGAAAAACAACAGTTAATCGGTTACCAGAATCATGCTTCTTCGAGCTCCGAAGAGAGAAGAAGCAAATCGAAAGACCTGCGAAAGACAAGATATTCTAATATTTCACTCTAAAAACTTAGGCAATGAACGGGACAATAAAATTGTATCATGGAATATAAACAAACAAATCAGGGAGACACAGAGTAGCACTAGATACATTAACAGACTAACCAAAATAATCAACCTTGACGTTACTCCTAGCTATTGAATATTTTAGTGTATTCAATAAACATAGCGAACAAGAACCCCAATTGAAATCTAATAACTCTTGTCGCCACATTCAAGCAATAATACGTTCAGAGTTTAGACTTCATGTTGATTCGAGAAGAATATATAGAATTATCTAGTAATAACAGTAACTTCTTCTTCTTCTCCGTGTCGATGGTTTATAAATTAACAGTAACAATGTTTAGTAATCACAAAGGTACATAATGTATCTCGAAGTTTCACGTGATAGTTCAACTACACTGACTGATCATTGATCAGTCTTTGCCTTAACACCATGACACGTTTTCTAATGCATCTGATGAAGGCTTAAAAATGTCAGAACCTGTGCCCATAAGCAGATTCATAATATATTATGAACACCCAAGGCCTCAGGCTGAAAAGGCTTAGCAAGATAATACAAAGTACATTATGTTATCAATTATTTTTTCATACTTTCTAAGAGCCAAAACTGTAGGTATACCCAAGCGTCTTACTCGTGTCAAGTTCAGGCGAATGAATGAAAAATCTTGTAAGATATTTCTGTCTCACACTTCAAGGGCGCTTCACAGGTAACGACGTAGCTTCTGTGTAATTAATATCACGGAATTCCACGTTTGAATATCATTTACGATACACATTTATCATCCAAAATATTCATCGCGTCGGCAACTCAAACATACGGTAAACCTGTAATTATACTTCTTGATGATTTGTACCGTTCAGATTATAATAGCTGTAATTTGATTTAGGTACGTCCTTATTGTTTCGTTAGTAAAGTATAAATTACGATTGAATGAAATAGAGATAAAGTTATGAGTGATAGCTATAGTGTTCTACCATGGGTGTCGCAATGGCGTGTCTCCTCGCCAAACTGTGACTCTCGTTGTTTTATTTATCGATATTTTTATCACTGATATATCATTGATCTATTCTTTTGTCGACCCGTGTGGAGGCAGAGGACATAACCTGGCTACAAGCCTATTGCTCTTCCACCTTTCTGTGGCTTTATAGCCAGCAACGCTCTTGATGTCTACAGATACTCTCTCGCAGAAAACCGTAGATCAAAAGTAGTTTGCTTAATTTTTATAATTTCAGTGAGATTGTCGCTCCTAGTCTATTCATTGAGTTTATTTCAAATCTTATCGTGACCCTGAAAAGCATGTTCTATTATTATAATTAGATGGCGGTATGCACAAATTTAGAACAACTTTCTTTTAGGTACATTTTGCCATTAAAGTTTATGAAAATCTCTCTCAATCTCAATATGTGTGTGCTTTTTGCAGTAGAGTCGCGTGATCATTAGATTTATGCATAATTTCCTCGTGTAGTGCCTCCGTAGAGCCTTGTTTGTTAACGAAAGTACCATTTAGTAGCAGAGTTTCACCGACCCTAAATATTGTTGTGCAAGTAAGAGCTACTGTATCCGTAATAATAATGTGCAGGAGGACGTTGACTCAAAGCCTTGATGCCATATTTTAATTTCATAATTGAATAATCTTATGTAAGTTAATTAATTAGCGTTTTCATTTTCGACCTTGCTAATTTCTTATAATTGTTCTGTTCTAATATTTACATCTTATAAAATACTTGCTTGTGATCTTTGACTAACTTCATTATTGCCCAAACTACAAGAAATCTATAGTTACTAAACTATTAGGTAATCTGTGCAATAGCCGCCTGTGGTGATATAGACTAAGCATTCCTCTGTGACAGCCATGCATCAATCTAAAATTATTTTGTTTTGTAATTCCTTAAGTTCTTCAAAGCATCCAACAATACCAAATGTAAGACTCAGATTAATCTCAATTTATTAACACACATAAACAAATGAACACTGAATCGGATATAATCTGCGCTACGTCTTGTTAACAAGATCCTGAATTGAATTATTAATTTGTACTGATTGCGCCCCATTTCGCGATTCCCAGCGTCGTACACCTTTCATTACATTTGTATAAGCCTCGTTATTTCCTTATCTTTCTATGCTGTACCACCTCATTGGTTTGGCGGTAGTTAAGTTACGATCCGTTCTTATAGCAATATCCAGTAAACGTTTTTCTGGATCCCTTTTAGCGGTATACGGTCTCAAAAACGAACCTGCGAATAAGCGATCTGCGCTGTCAAGAGCACCCTGTTTGCGGGATGAGGGAACCTGCCTGCGGGATGAGGGATCCTGTTTATGGAGTGTCTATGTTATCGCTATTGTAAAAATATCTAGCGACTTTTCACATAATTAAATCTTTTTTATAAGTTGCAATCTGAAATCTCATACCCCATCCTTTCATTAGGTAGGTACCTAGTTTTAATTAGTGATGTGGATAATCGATTAATTATCATAGTCGATTACTTTTTAAAATGTTTATATTATTAATCGACCGGGATGGTTGGCGCTCACTTGGGGAGGCCTACGTCCAGCAATGTACGGCGATAGGCTGAGATAATAATTGACTAACCGAATAATCGATCACGTCTTTAAAAATAATACAAAGATTATCCACATCATCAGTTTTAATCATACTACAGTGAACTGTGAAATTTTATGGTGCGATGGCACAAGGCAAACAGTTCGCAGCATACTATTTGCCTTGAGTAAGCGCCCAATGTCGTTTTAGTCGAACATAGAACGCATATCACGCAGTTTCCAATGTTCCGCCAAGTCATTTAGTCAGTGGTTGATTCAGAGCAAAAGTTAGTCAGCAGTAAGCAGCGACAACACAAATAAATATTAACAACTTCTTAATCAGTAGGCCCCTTACATGAACGTAAAAGAAAAGATGTACGGAGCGCTAGCAACATTGAAAGTGAAGCAGGTTTTTCGGCTCATTCGATCAGTCCGCCATTACGTGTCGATAGATCGAATGAGCAGAAAACCCTGCCTCACTTTGAATGTTTTTAGCGCTCCGTTCATCTTTTTTTTACGTCCGTCGTCCCTTACTTGTAATTATTTAAAGGCAGTGTTGTCTCTTTCACTCTCAAGCTCTATAACGTAAGGAATACAGACACAAACTAGTTTTAAAGTGTCTGCTTTTTCAATACTCTCAGGTTAGCAGTATTTTTGGATTGTAGTTACATCGCTTAAAAAAGAAATTGAAATCAAAGTTAAGATACCTTTTTTTCCCCCGAGGAAAAGCGTTTTATCGCTACCGTCACGCCTGGAGGACGTGTCGGGTTCGCCGGTCTTACGACCCAACGTTAAGCCGCCCGGGAGAGATGGTAACACTAGTCACTATGTACACCCTACACCGACAAAACCGACTAAAAACCCCGCAGTGGCCCACTTCGGCGCTTTAGGGACAGCTCTGGGTTTCCCTAGGCGAGAAGCGGCTTCAGCCAGAACCATCCCAGCATGGTGCTGCCTAGCGACCCGTCTCCAATCGCCTCTTATGACGGGCAGGGGATACCGTGGTGGAATTCTCCAAACGCCCCCAATCCACAGGGCGGAAAAATTAAGATACCTGACTCTAATATAACCACGACCGCAGCCTATTTCACACACACAAAACCATAGTATAGAACAAACATAATGATGTATGAAACAATTCTATCTACCTGCCCTTATCCCACCTTAATGTGGGGTCGACGCAACACACTTTTTCTAAGCATGTTGCACAGAGGATTTGGCTTAATTTTTACGACCGGCCGCCTGCCTGACGTCAACCCCTACGAGGGATATGTATGAAACACAATACGAACCGTAATTAAAAGCTAATTAATCTGACTGCAAACGTGAGTGTATTGTACGTACGCGAAGTGCTCTCGCTTCACGGGTATTGGGTTCCAACTTACAACTAAGTACCTTTGTGCTTAGTTTATTACGTCATCCCGTCAGCTTGTATTTGTATCAAAAATATTCCGAGCAATGTTCTTCGGAAGACTCTTCTAATCTTTCTCGGAAGACATACTTTCGACTGTAGACATAGAAGACTAACATTCATGGTAAACCGCTTGCATCATCGAACCTTTCTTCTAGGTCATGGTATGGATGACGATAAATAATTTGTCAGTAGGTAGAGTGTGGCCCTGATAGGCGTTGAAACATAACATAACATAAGCTCACGCCTGTATCCCCAAGAGGTAGGCAGAGGCGCACTAGCAAACTAAAACACCCACATTTCGCCGAGTATAGTTCCGTCCCAGATGTGATAGGGGGCGAGCCTATCGCCATATCGGGCGCAAATATCAGACTCCAAGTTGATATGGAAAAATCCCATATCACTTTACCCTACCCGGGGATCGAACCCGAGACCTCAGGACGGCAGTTATAGCTGACGGAGGATGAGGCTGCTATAACGGAGGACACAATGATCCCGCACTCGGGTGAAGCGACATAGAAGTTCTTTATTGGAACCACGGACGCATAAAAAAGAAGGACACCATTTCGCCTATAGGTAAACGGACGCCACGGAGAAACTACGCACACAAGCGCGCGTGTATAAAAGTGCCCTACCAAAGACATTCAACAATATATAGACACATATTAAACAATATTTAAAGTGGTAGAGCCACGCTGTATACAGCTGTATACAGTTAGATACCACTGTCTCACAGAAAACCGACGTAAAGTGACAGCTTGCTGTCGCGTTTCGTTCGGTGAGTGAGATTTCCGGTGGCCCATTTCCCCACTCCCTTTCCCAATTCCCTTCCCTCCCCTTCCATTCCCTCCTTTTAGGTTTGCAACGCACCCATGATTCTTTTTGTGTCTTGGGTGTCTATGGGCGGTGGAGATCACTTACCATCAGGTGACCCATCTGCTCGTTTGCCAATCTATGCTATAAAAAAAAATATATATAGACGGGACAACAGCACGAAACTTGTGATCCAAAGTTATGACCTGTCATAAGTCGCTCCGTTTATTTGGAATATACGCGCGACAGGTCGGCCAGCGAAATAATATTGAGAGAATAAACTTATCTTACGTGATTCTTAACCATTCACAAAATATTCTAGGGTGTAAATTGTAATAATCGGCGTCGCATTGTAATAAGTACTTGATGGTAGTACTGAAGTTTGAGATCAATTTATTTGTATGGAAACTTGCTTGATAGCCCCTCTAGTCAGTAATATTAAATCTCTTTGTGCCCTACGCACACTTTAACACTTATAAGTCATAACACGCTCAGTCGCCGCCATTACGTGTCGATAGATCGAATGGGACAAAAACCCTGCTTCACTTTCAATGTTCCTAGCGCTCCGTCTATCTTTTTTTTACGTCCGTGATTAAAACATAACAACATACCTTCATCTAATAGCTACACAGTCTGTGGTAGCGAATATGGACTGTAAATCAGGAAGTCCTGGATTCGGATCTCAGGCGAGGTTTTCGTAACATAATTTACCTGACAAGGGGAGTGACGTCAGGTTGGCAGAAGTACGTAAAAACTAAGCGGAAGACTTTCTGCAGACATACAACACGGTGTCGCGACACTGGAGATGGATCAGAAGAATAAGAGCAAGTGGATGATTATAGTCAGCGGCGTAACTGTACTGTTTGGGGCCCGTGGTAAATTCATCAGATGGGACCCTGTTTGCCAAGGTTTTCAATCTGAGGCCTCCTTCCATTTGAAGTTAGGGCCCCTTACGTTCGAGGGCCCGTAGCATTTTACCCGCCATGCCACCCTGTAGTTCGCCACTGATTGTAGTTTTTGTTAAATATTTTCTATAGCAGTAATTAGATGTAAATAACACCATTACAACAAATTGTGTTTTTGATATAGGTAGATACTATTTTTAGGATGGAAAGTTTCCTTATTGCTAATAGTTCTTATCGTAAATTACACGCAACAAACTTTAATTTACATACCTTAGTACCTAATCATTATTTTACGTAGAGCACGAAACTTTATTTTATTCAGGTTTTTAATGCTTTTGTTCTATTAACTAAATGGTGTTCGGTGAATTTATAGTTCACTAGCTATTGCCCGCGACTCTGTTCGCCTGGAAATTAATTTACTGGGAAAAAGCGGCCTATGTGTTAATCCACGGTGTCAGCTACCTCTATACGAAATTTCATCAAAATTGGTTCAGCCATTTAAGCTTGAAGAAGTAACAAACACACAATAACACTCACAAACTTTCGCCTTTATATTAGTGTGATACCCATAATAGATATAGGAGGGTAAGAAAGTGAAGAATATGAATGTTGATGGATGGAGAGGTAGAGGAAGGCCAAAGAAGAGGTGGATGGAGTGTGTGAGGACGGACATGAAAGAAAAAGGGGTGAATGACAAGATGACGGCTGATAGGCATGTATGGAAATCGAAAACATGTTGCGCCGACCACAAATAAAATTGTGATAAGAGCAGGAGGATGATGACTTATAATAGGTATCCATTGGTTGTTTCGTGAATCGTGATGTAGATTAGCAGATTATTTTATTGGCTTACAAGGGCAGACGAACAGACTAGACGGCCATCTGAAAAGTGGATTGGTTTCTGATCACTGTCGCCTATAAACATCATGATTCATGACATGGAAAAGGAATAGCGATTAGGCATTAGGTAGGGTCGGAAGTGAGCAGTAATCCAGTAGTTAGTCCAAACTGTAGGCAAAATTATCTACGCAAGGCTCTCTCTACCATTTATGTATGAACTTGAAACCATGGACCTAATCAGTGGCGAAGGGTGAACAATTTATAAAGGGAAGCCAGTGCTAATTTTTAGTTAATACCTAATATAATTATCCTTCAATCTGGAAAAGGGAATGTTGTATGGACCTATCGCCAATGGACCTAATAAAATATACATAGGTACCAACTTGAAACGCCAAGTAGGCATGTCAAAGCACAGCCACATATTTTTTTAAAGACTGGGGTCACCACAAGACACGAGAGAGCAGCTAGATTCTAGATACCTATCTATTTCTGTGATTCTTTAAAAGTAAGTGAACACACTAACAACTCGATTATTGTTTAGACATGACTAAATATTCAACATAACATTTGAGAGTTGTTTAGTTAGTTTTGACATTGATCAATTTCGAGAAACCGGGCGTGTGTATGTACCTACGACTGCCTCGGTGGCGTGGTGGTGTTCCGGTACGACTACGGTTCTGAGGTCTCGGGTTCGATCCCCGGGCCCGTCAAAGTGATATTGGATTTTTCCATATCAGCCCGGAGTCTGGAATTTGTGCCCGATATGGCGATAGGCTCGCCCCCTATCACATCTGGGACTGAACTAAGCTCGGCGAAATGTGGGTGTTCTAGTTCGCTAGTGCGCCTCTGCCTACCCCTTCGGGGATACAGGCGTGAGCTTATGTTATGTATGTACCTACATCGGAAGTTCGGAACTCGTCCAAAACCTGCGTTGCGGAAAGACCTAAATAGGTATGCTGTAAACTGCAAGCTACAAGGTTATGCTTACACCGCATAACAGAGTGTGCCAAATCTTCTTTTCAAGGTAAATCATAATGCGTTATAACTTTTTAATATAATGCATAATGGCAAGGAAACATTTAGGGAATGTGAAAATATAGGTACAATTACCGTGGCTATTACCTACTAAAAATTTAGATCTAGGCAGCTAACAAAAGCGTTAGGACACAGAAGCGAAGAAACAAAAAAGAACTTTCTTGCTAACGGCATCAGTGAGGATTTGGAATTTTAAATCGAACTTTTACTTTGTCCGAGTCAATTTTTAAAAAATCTTTGCTTAACCTGTCTGACTGTTTTTCTTGTCAAAATTTCTTGACCTAAGTCGAAGTTCGATTTAGAAATTTAAAATGCTCACTGAGTTGTTGCTTTAACTCAAACTTAGGCGAAGTTCGCTCTATAGATCTCAGCCCTAGACCCAGATATGGACAAAATAGGCCTATAAGAAAGTTCTTTTTTGTTTCTTCGATTCTTCTGTTTCCTAACGCTTTTGTTTCTTGAATTATTAAACCTACTTACCCTTTACCCAAACAGAGATTTCTGAAAACACAACCTGACTGATTTACCATCAAAGCTTGCAATAGCTTATGGGTGAGAAAACGCGAACATCCAAAATAGATAGGTACATAGAACATACATAAACAGAAACACGTAATGTCACATGACACAAGTAAATTAATTAAAGCCATACAACACGCGGCCTTTGACCTTTGCTGTTACATAAACCACGTAGGTACGTATATTTTACAGCTATTACTACTGTACTACCCTTCTTTGCTGACCCAATTCATTGCCTAATTGAAAAGAGCCCACACGCTTGCGGAAAATTAACTAAAAATAAAGGTTTTGTTCCAAAGCATAAAAATACCAGCAACGCAAGTCTTCATGCAGTGAATTTAGACATGGATGTGTTACAAAACTTAATGTAGCTTTATATTTTTTATTTAATTTTACAGATGGGGCAAAAGAGCATGTGGTCTTGTAGGTATCTGATGGTAAGTAAACACCGACGCTCTTACCAGAAGACACGAGTTGCCGGCGTTTAAAAATTAGTTCTATAATTAAAAGTGTTAATAGATTATGGATTAATAAGCAATTAATCATAATAAAGATAACGCAATGCAGTGAATACTTACGTAAGTACACGAAACACGACCCACAATCACGACACCGGCCAAGTGGCAAAGAAATTGTAAAAAAAAACAAGAATAAACAATAAGCTGTAGAGAAAACAAAACACTGTAACAATGTTATTTAAATTAGAACATGGAACACAGGCTGAGAAATTCGAATAGTTTTCGATATTGCACTTCGGAAAAGATCGCGAGGGCTCTCACATGAGGGAGGAAACCGTACGTATTCCCTCAGTGGTGGTTTGACGCGAACTGACGATTTGCACGACGCGATCGGGGTGGAAATAGGGTGACGGGTAGTCATGGTCGTTACAACGATCGCCGTTTAAGTAATAGTATTATTTCTTTAAAACGACATTAGTGGTGATTTGGAAATCACTACTAACGTTATTGAAAAGCTTTCAGGTTTTTAAAATTGATCAGAGACAGAGACTGTATGCGCCATCTATAAGAATTTGCTAAAACTAATGTCTAATACGTTTGAAGTGTATCAATTTGCTATAGTGACATCTAGCGACTTTTAGACACAATTTTCGATTTCCATCTATAGAAATAAGCTGGAACTATTATGAATCATGGGTTAGTAATTTTAGTGTTAAATTATTACGTAATTCAAATTGTTTAACAACATCTAGTGATTTTTTTGGAAACTATTTGCAGTCAAGGTAAGTAAATCCATTTAAAAAGCCGACAATTCGGTTTATAAACATTGGATACTAGATCTTTATTTTCTAGATAATAAGGCGTATTTTTGGTCGTATCGAATTGCAACCTACGACCTTTATTATTTTGTAGACGAAAAAGCTATGTAATGATACTGATTTAAAAATACTTTTTTATTCTTATTTCAACTAGAAAGTGATGACCATCATAATTTAATATGTGTGTAAATGCTAGTCGCTATTACGGCGATGCAGTTAGTTTGTTGACACTGCTTCATGAACTCCTACGCAGATTTGTTTAAGAACTGCTCGAAACTCGGAGATTCCCGGTTAAGAATTTATTCCTTAAAAACGTCAATTGTTTCATAACTCGCTTTAATGATGCTAATAAAAACTTTAAATTAATATTGTATAAAACTACCTTTTTCATTAAAACAAAATTATGTTATTAAATATCCAAATTAAGAACACGTTACGATCCAAAATACGACAAGCACATCAACAAAACGCGGGCACCAATAAAATGACCGCGATTCACAAAATAATATTAGAACGAGAAAACCGTGTTTCGTAATAAAGCTTACTGCTATGAACACAACTGCGGCGATTCTAGATAGCTGCGGCGATTCAAGACAGCTGCGGCGATTCAAGAAGCCGCTATCAAAAAAGTAACCTATAAGTTACTAAAGCCGCGCGGCGGAGAATCGCTGGTAGCTTTAAATAGCGATTTAAAGTAATAGCTTTGTAAGAATAGCCTAAGCGACATAACCTAATGGCAAAAGTCAGCCGTTGTTTCCATCGCTAGTGACGGGGTGTCACTGGGGTGTTTGAGTTGAGCCGACTTGAATGGACGGTTACGTCGCGTCGCGTCGTCGGAAGATGGTCGGACCGCGCACGCCGCACGCGCCACGCGGCACGAGTCGAGCGGCGCGGCGCGATTAGGATTGCCAGGTATCAGGTTTTAGCCAGATATGACCGACTTTTTGACAACCTCCGTGGTGCAACAGGCGTGTAGCCGGTTGTGAAACGAGAGACCGCGGGTTCGATTCCCGCATCAAGACAAATGTTTGTGTGACACACGGATATTTATTTTGCGTCTGGGTGTTGTGAGACCGAAAGTCTCTATTTGAACCTAGTGTGGGGGTCAGGTTCAGGACTATGTTTGTATGCCAAATATTTATGTGTTCGGAGAATCCGGCTTTTGTCAGGCTTGTAGATATACCGCGGTGTGTGTGGCAAAATTAACCGTCAAAGCTAAACATATTTTTATTATGAAAATGTTGTATGGCTTTAAAAAGGTGTGCTTTGAGATGAATCCTTTTAGAACAGAATGTCCAGAAAGTACAGATAAATACAGCCTCGAGTCCAGCTCTATAGGTTTGCGTTGAGATGAGTCCATTTAGGACAGAATGTCCTGAAAGTCCAGATAAATACAGCCTCGAGTCCAGCTCTATTATTTTAGATCCTGGCAACCCTAGGCACGACAGCGCGGCGCGGCGCACCCTCGTAACTCGCACTACGAGCGTCGAGCGTTTCCCTAATTATTACAGGGTTGGTGTTTTTTATGCTTTGTTTTCACGTTACGTGATGTAATTGATGGGAAATGTGTTTAAACTAAGTAAAAATACACATATCATAACTTTTATTGCGCTTCTTCTGCCGACTTTTGATAATTAAAAACTTTGGCCTTTGTACCGCCGAATGCCGAATCGCCCTATGTCGTCTAAGGCCGCCTTATCTGTCAGAATTGTATAGCGAAAATCGATGTAAGACGCCGTTAAAGTACCTAGCGTTTGACCATTCAGGCGTTAGGTACAGAAGGACACAACAAAAGATTAATTACAGCATGTCTGTGAGACTAATACATTGATTCGAATTGTTGTCTACTTTAGTAGGCTATTATTACTTATAACACTATACCTACATTATATTATGCTATACTACATTATCTTCAGAGTGGCTCTGTCAAAAGGTAGTGAATAGTAAAACAAGTGGTCCCGGGTATCGAACCCAAAACCTAAGGACGCATTACAACTATGCCACCGAGGCACTACGAAATACATTTTTTTAAAACTATGCGAATCTAATTCAATATATATTTAATTTGAAACCATTCGCAAGTCTCGTAAACATTTGTCTGTCCACAATACATGTATGCAAATACACATAAAAATCAATATTAATTCTTGGAGCTACCACGTGAACGTCGCGACGAGGTAGGTATTGCGTCGCGTCTGCTTTTAGTTTATCGAACACCGAGCCTAACCGAGGGGTGGAGTAGGTACGCAGTACCCTTGCCCCTGTATCGCACCCTTACCGGATTAGTCGCTTTATTTCACACTATAAGCTACGGACCAAGGACTAAATTAGAAATAACGCAATAGTAGGAACATTAAAGATATCTTAGAAAAACTTTTCTTTCTAGCATTTTTAGGTTTATTTTAGGCAATTCAGGTAATTTAATTATACTGTTTTTTTGATATTAATTTCACGGCATATTTTCGGCTACGTCGACATACTCGGTGCCGTGGTTGTATTTCGGTACGCCTACTGACCTTAAGGTCTTGGGTTTGATCCCCGGGTCGGGCAGTGATTTTTTCCATATCAGCCCATCATATGCTCGGAAAACACAGTTAATCTAGGTAGGTGCACGCATAACAGCTTTAGGAGGGACTCTGCAAAATTGTTATATCAATATATTATAATCAATCAATCAAAAACTTTGATACCTACAAGTCCGGGGAATCGCTTCGCATTATGACCATGCTATGACTATAAACAATGTTTGCTTTCAGTATATACAAAGCACGGTTTTCTCGAGGAGCTTGCGGCATGACTTGATGGTTGGTTGAGACGGGTTGGGGATACCCCCTTGACCGGATGGTCATCCGCCTGTCTTGTTGCAAGCCCCTCGATTTGCTTCTTCCCTCTTCGGATTCGGAGTGTGAAGAAGCATAAATAGGCCGGCATGATTCTAGCGACCACTGATAAACACAGTGTTTGTCAGTGGTCGCTAGTTTGTTTGGACTGCACTACGCTTACCATCAGGTGCAGTGTAGTCACTGCCGTGCTCGGATAAAAAAGGACTCTGTGTTTGCAACTAGACATAATTTTTTTATGCGGTCTACGTCATTGTACTTGGACAAAGAATTTGTCGCATTCCTATTTTAGAACATTCTACTCGGAGTCGGTAGATGTCGCTTTATTATGTATCATCTATGATCATCTGTACTCAGTACCTATTTAAATCAAATAAAATTATAATACCTTATAAAACTAACGTCATATTTAGGTAAACTTTAGTAACATGAAAAAAGCAAAATAAATTAATTAATTTTGTTTTGTGAAACTTGGAAAATGATTAGTCGTTCGGAAACTTAGACCTAGTTATTAGAGTTTTGTTTTTGCATTTTGCTTTAATATTTAGAAGTTTAATAAAGTATGATGTTATACTATTAAAAATAACGATGTTCTTAATAAAAATACGTGTAATTCATATTAATAAAATATATTGATTGCTTCTTGGTTAATTAATAATATGGCACTTTTAACTCTAGCGATTAACATAAACGATTTGCAAAAACAAAACGATAATTTCGTTTTGAGTTTTCTCAGCCGCTGTGTCCGCTATTTGGTTTTTATCAAATATTCATAAATTATCGTCATAGTTACTTATAAGAGTTAATATTTGCTAAGAAAATATAACTCAATTTATTTTTACTAATAACATACAGAGGAGGTGAGAACATTCTGTTGTAACTGTTTTTAAGTTAAACTATTTCTCGAACCCTTATTTCGTGTCTTGTTTTTGCAATATTCTTATCAAACATCGCAAATTATTTTCAAATATTGATTACTGCGACATTTTTGCGTGTTATAATGTCAGTTATTTGCCTTTTGCACCCACATTGATTTTTTTATTTCAGGTTATTATAGTAGCTGTCAGTTAAGAGGACATTTTTGTGGGACTGTTTCTATTAAATTTCGCAAAATAGGAGACGACAACCCCTTTAAGTTTTCAAATTTCATATCGAATCTACCACCAATCGTAAGTTTCTGAGTTTATTTCCTTTATATGGAAAATAGTGTGTAATGATTTAAAGTAATAAATTATTTATCTGCGAAAATGGACGTGTAAACAATTCGCATGATTAATATTTATACATTAACTTATGCAATTTTGTTTTGTACTGGTATAAACAGGAAACAAGTGTCCAAGAAGATTATAGCAAGTATAGGAAACTAACATATAACCTCCAAACTACATTGTTTTCACAACTGTGTGATGTCATGTTCAGCTGATTTCTGTTGTCTGACATACCAAATAACATTATCTTATATATTTATAATATAAGTTTATTAAATTAACGGCTGATTTACACATTTTATGGATCTTGGTGAAGGGAAGTAAGCCAAAATTACTCATCATACAATTCTTTGTTTGAACCTGTATTTTGTAAACATAATTATGCTATATCTAGTTTGGATCTTGAACTTTAAACTTAAAAATGGAATGTAAACTAATTCTAGTTAAATATGCATGAATATATTGGTAAATATTTCAAAGTGGTTGAATTATATTCTCTAAGATTATCAGTAAATCTAGCAAATAATTATATAAATTCCTAGTCATAATAAATATTTTCGAATCCAGAATAAACTTTGTAGCACAAAGATGTTACTTTTTACCTCAACAAGAAAGCTAAAATAAAAAATGCATATTATTACACAGAATTCTTTAGGAACATTTCATCTTTGATAACATTAACCTGTCAGAGGCGGCTAAGCCTCTGGCCGTTGAGTGGTTAATGTAAAATACATTATTATTAACAATAGGGCTGCCTCCGACCGGTTAATCTTGCTTTGTAAATATTTCTCTTGCTCAAAACATTACAATACTAGAAGTGTTTACAAAAACATCCTTAACTTCATAATTATATTATATTTGGGTTTCAAATAATTATTATCATTCTGTTAATATGAGTGAGGATTGCAAAAATCACCTCAGCATTATATTGACCCAGTTATTATATTGAAACCTACATTTAACAGAAATTGATAAAACTGCATGATGTGAGTTTTAACTTTGAATCTATGATTAAAATCTCCTTTACTTTTTATAAATAACTTGTCAATCTTCCCCCATATAGTAATACAGACAGTAAGATAAATATTTCATAAGGAATTTTGGGACATAAAGGAATTTTGGTCTAATAAGGTCATCATAGCTCATAGATTTGAGACAATCCAGTTACTGATTAAAAAATAGTGGTAAATTATACAATGGAATTTTGTGATGACCCCTGTTCTTACATACATTTTTATGACCTCTATACATTCCTTTGTATATCCTAGTTAAGTAAGCAATGATAGATTTAATTGCTCCGTTAAATATTTAGGGCCTTACTTAAAACAGCATTTTTTGCTGAGCAAATGGTTAAGAATAACCTGTCACTTTTTTCCTTGCGTTACATTGTTTAAAAATGAAAGGGACAACTTATGGTATAAAGATAAGCAGCGCTTAAATATTTTTATAAGTAAGGGGCTTAGTAACACATCACAAAACAATTACAGTCACAAGATTTCATTGTAGGAATTAATATTGTAAGGGTGACTTGCAGCACTATTACTAATCTAGAGTTACACCTTATCTCGATTTATCCCACAGCTCACTCCTATCTTTAAATCAAGATTTGGGATATATAAATAAAAAAACCCAACAGTCACACACCTAGTTCTGACCTCACACTAGGTATAACCTGTATCGTGGGTGTCGGAGACTATGGAAGACTAAATACGAGCAGATATCTATCACAGAGCTGCAAGTGGCCCTAAGAAGTAATAGTGTCCTAATGTGTTGATAGCGTTTGTATTTGTTAAAGTTTACTCCAGGGGAATATTGGAGGATATATTCAGAACAATTGTACTTTTGGTGTTGTAAAACCATGCACCTCTCCTACATTTAGATGACCATAAGATGTGACATAAGATTGCATCTTAATGGGGAATGTTGGGACTATGTGTGAGACTCTCAACTAATATTGTTGTAAAGGGTGGTGGAGCGATGCCTCGTTGCAGTAAACGTACGCGGAGCGGAGGGCCCACCAATGGGGGTGATGTCCTGCCAGGAGCAACCTCGTTAGATGAACACCATCACCACAAACGATCCAGGAATAGCAGGTATATAGAGCCTTTTTTTTCACCTGATCGAGAAAACCAAGTTGCTGGCAGTAAGCACTACATGAACCAATACAATGCAAGACTATTCTGCGCATATATACTGTAATGCAAAGCCAGGATCAGCAATGGCATCCATTTATTGACAAGCAGTGAATCTCTCAAAGTCCTTTGGGGATATAGGTGTGAGCTTATGTATGTAAGAAATTTACATGTATCACTTTTTTGTCTAAATAAATAAATATATTAATTTGACTGTGATTGAACACAGAGGTGCCAGGAAGGCTCAGACCTCATATTCAACTATCACTGGGGCACACACACCATCCATAACTGAAGTATAAAGTACTAGTATTTTCATTCAATACATAAATAGTAGTCTCATGATGTTTAGTCATCTGTATGAGCAGTATACCTTGATGACTAAGTTTTGCAACATATTAAAGCAACTTATAAAACATTATAACTAACTAACAAAAACTTTTTCGCTTATCTTTTTGCTAAGAATAGCCTGTCACTTTTTTCCTTGCGTTATATTGTTTTAAAATGAAAGGGACAACCTATGGTTAAAGATAAGCAGCGCTTAAATATTTTTATAAGTAAGGGGCATATTGTTTACAGTTTACGGCGACAATTCAAACCTGAAGAGACAAGCTTCAGTGTGAAGAAATGTTTAACATGGTTCAAAGAATACACCACAGTCACAGAGCCAGATGTATTAGGTAAGTATTAAAATAGTAAGAGATGGTTTTACTTTAAACTTAAAACAAATATATTATTTCTTTTTGCTTCTTTATTTCTTTTCTTGATTTAAGAACCATTCATTATAATAAATAAGCGAAGGAAAAGCATTTTCCTTTTTTAATGAGTTTGCTATGGACCTTTTCATATAAAATGTTTATCATTATCAGGTCCAGATGGAATGGAAAAGTTTTGTTCAGACTTGGGTGTAGACCCAGAAAATGTAGTCATGTTGGTAATTGCATACAAAATGGGCGCCAAACAAATGGGTTATTTCACACAAGAAGAATGGTTAAAAGGTAATCTTGTTATTTAAATAATATAATAAAAATATTAGCCCTGTAACATTACTGTCCAACTACTGGGCACGGGCCTCCTCTACTAATGAGAGGGGTTAGGCCTTAGTCTACCACGCTGGTCTAATGCAGGTTGGTAGACTTCCCATATCTTTGAAATTTCTGTGAAGAAATTTTCGGGTACGCAGGTTTCCTCGCGATGTTTTCCTTCACCGTTATAGCAAGCAATATTTCATAATGAAAATACACTTAACATAGAAAAGTCAGAGGTGTGTGTGGTACGTTTTGGTGTTGGTCTCGAACCTCTGACACTTGTCTCGGCAGTCCATATCATTCCCAACTGAGCTATCGCTGCTTTATGTATAAGCATATTTTAATTTATAGAGCCAGCCCATTCACGGTGTTAACAAATGTTCATACACTTCTTATAATTTTTAAACTTTCTTTTTCTTTACAGGTTTAACAGAACTACAGTGTGACAGTCTGTACAAATTGCAGAACAAATTAGAATATTTACGTTGTTTACTCAATGATCCTCATATATTTAAGGCAATATACAGATATTCATATGATTTTGCTAGGGTGAGTATGCTATGATGTACAGAATTCAAAGTCTTGTCTACAAAAGTGGTTAAATGGTTACTTAAGTCAGTTTTAGTGTTGGTGACAATTCATAACATTTGGGGTGTTATTTTTACACTGTAAAAATATAATATTAGTGCTAGAATAAAAACATTATAAAAATATTTTTAGAAATTAATGTTTTAGATTAGGTTGGAGGGGTGGTTGAATCCTTTAGAGGGGGTTGACGTCAGGCAGGCAGTCGGTCGTAAAAATTTATTTATTTATTTATTTATTTATTTATTACTATTAGGAAAGCTTACGGACTAATTAGAAAATAGTTACATATATAACACAATATGTTGCCAACAACAAGCTCACACATATTATATTTGCTGTATGCAAAGGTACATAAGAATTTAAATTTAAAATTTTCATATTATTAGGTGGTACTGGTCACTATATTAAACGCTAACTTTGGGGACGAGGCGATTTATAGATACCTCGCATGCATACATTACATGTAGTATTTACATATTCCCGCAATGCAAGGCGCAGCATAATAATTAATGGAGTGTTGGACCCTGCAGCAGAATTTCAGCCACTGCACCATCCACGAAACCAACGCTACTCACAAAAAATAATCTTTATTCATTAATTTTTTAATTGAATTGGAACTGGTACAAAAAAGATCAACCTCCGAAGATAATTTGTTGAACTCAGCTGCAGAGCGTAGGAAAAATGCATTACGTCTATAATTTCGGGAGGAGAATGGTACATTCAACAGCGGACGTTGCCTTAGACATAATTGATTGGTGCAAAGTTTTACATTAGCCAGCAACTCTGGGCAGTCAACAGACCCATTGGCTATATTAACTAAATAACATATATCACTTACGTTGCGTCTGTACTCCAACGGTAGAAAATGGTATCTGAAACATCTATCACGGTAATCAGTAGAATATGTTCTGGACTTGAAATCTAAGTAACGCAGAAATTTCTTTTGAATACCTTCAATCCGAGACACATAAACCTGATACCGTGGGTTCCACACTTGTGACGCATATTCGAGGTGGCTGCGTACATATGAACAATATAATATTTTTATTGTTTTTAAAGAATTGAAGCTAGATGAAGCTCTTAGTATGAAACCTAGAGACTTTGATGCTTTATTGACCAAGTAATCGATATGTTTGTCAAACAGCAATTTGCTGTCAAAGAATACACCTAGATCTTTTATACTGTTCACCTTGTTTATACGCTGATTATTGAGTTTATACAGAGATTTGATGGTAGATCTTTGTCGTGAATATGTCATATGAGAACATTTAGGTATGTTAAGTTCGAGTTTATTAAGTCGACAGTAAGATGAAAAACTATTTAGGTCATTTTGAAGTTGTTCTATATCAGAATCGTTACGTATTACTTTGAGAATTTTCATATCATCTGCATACAATAATATATA
The DNA here is from genome assembly GCA_036417725.1 of Clanis bilineata. Lineage (NCBI taxonomy): Eukaryota > Metazoa > Arthropoda > Insecta > Lepidoptera > Sphingidae > Clanis > Clanis bilineata. The sequence continues at coordinate 1,589,836 of CM071159.1, forward strand.
AGAATTTTTGAAACATGATTTTATATCAGCGATAAACAATGTGAACAAGAGGGGACCCAAAAGGGATCCCTGGGGCACTCCTGATGGAATGGAACACCAGCCAGATTTATAACCATGAACCACGACAGCCTGCGATCTGTGCTTAATATATGAGCAGAACCAGCGATATAGATCTCCATGTATTCCAGCGGATAATATTTTGTGCAGGAGCACCTGATGATCGATTCGGTCGAAACACTTTTCATAATCGGTATATATTACATCCACCTGAGCACCGTGACTCATACCATTAGTAATAAAATCATGCGACAGGATAAGATTAGAAGTTGTTGAGCGATTACGGAGAAAGCCATGCTGTTCGTCACTGATCCCATGACGGGTAGCTCTGTATACATCGTTATACACAATTCGTTCAAGAATTTTGGAGAACAGGCACAATTTTGATATAGGGCGATAGTTCTCAACTTCGGATTTATCACCTTTTTTAAAAACGGGAGTTATAAATGCCGATTTCCATACATCTGGAACTACACCTTCACTAAGAGACCGTCTAAATAAAATACAAATAGGTATAGTTAAACTTTCAGCCGATCTGACTATAAAAAGGGGGGGAATTAAATCGGGACCACCAGATTTGGAAAGATCCAAACCTTTTAATAAATTTAAGACTTCGCCTTCAGATACATGCACAGAACTTATACAGTTAAGTGGGCTATTGAGGTCAGCAATTGTACTTGTAATATTAGCATAAGAGGTAGGCACGTTTGATTGTTGGAAGGTTGATTCAAAATATGCAGCAAATAAATTACTAATATCTGCACCATTATTCGCTGACACACCCTTATAAGTTAATATATTTGGCAACGCGGAATTATTTCTTTGCATTTTTATGTATGACCAAAAAACTTTAGGGTTGCTGGTTATCAGGGATTCCATTTTGCAGATATAAGTGTTAAAGCAGTCCTGTTCTAACTCGCAAGCTCTGCTATTAGCAATTTTGCCAAATCCTTTCTGTAACGTGCTTGAAAAAGTGTGTTGCGCCGACCCTACATTACGGTGGGATAAGACTAGGTAGAAATGATTTAGATTAGAATGGTTGAAAATTATTTTATATTTATAAATATCGCTCCATTTGTTACATTGCGTCGCAGTAATTTGTTTATTACGGTAATTTCATATATAGGGTGTATTTTTTTGTATGGATTAATATTATGGTACTTGTGGTATGGTGGTCTTTAGACTTTAAATACGGCTTCTCTGTAATTTTGTTTCATAAAGAGTGTAGACAATGTAGACTCTAGAGCAGGGGTGGTCAACTTGATTTGATCCAAGATCTACCGTTTTCTGACGAAACCTTGCGCGATCTACCAATTACACACTAGATACAAAATGATGCCGCGCAGTAGTTGGTGTTTATGCTGAACAGTCGTTCTGCGTATTTCTCACGTATGAATATTATTATTAGGTATATTTAAGTGATATGTTTTTGCCTTGTCGCGATTGACCGGTTGGCTACCCTTGCTCTAGTGTTTTTTGTTTTTTTTTATATCCGGACACGAGAAAGTAACTACACTGCATCTGATGGTAAGCGTAATGCAGTCTAAAAAAACTCGTCGTTAGAATCAAGGCGGCCTATTTATGTTTCTTCACACTCCGAATTCGAAGAGGGAAGAAGCAAATCGAGGGTCTTGCGACAAGACAGGCGGATGACCGATGCAGATACAAGGATACCCCCATACCTGTCTCAACCAACCATCAAGTCATGCCGCAAGCCCCGCGAGAGAACCGTACTTTGTACATACTGAAAGTAAACATTGTTTATAGCAGCGGTCGGCAACACGTGGCCCGTGAAATCTTATTTACAGCCCAAGAAGTCCTATTTGCAGCCCGTGATTGTTTTGTAAATTAGTCATAAATATCTAAAATGTTAAAAATTATACCTCTATAGATAGAAAATATGAGGTGAGGCCCGTCTTTACTGTATTTTGCCACCTTGCGGCCCCTGCCTGCCAAAAGGTTGCCGACCACTGGTTTATAGTCATACATAACATAATCTCACGCCTGTATCCCCGAAGGGGTAGGCAGAGGCGCACTAGCGAACTAGTACACCCACGTTTCGCCGAGCTTAGTTCTGTCCCAGATGTGATAGGGGGCGAGCCTATCGCCATATCGGGCACAAATTCCAGACTCCGGGCTGATATGGAAAAATCCATAATCACTTTGCCCTCGCCGGGGATCGAACCCGAGACCTCAGAACCATAGTCGTACCGAAATACCACCACGCCACCGAGGCAGTCATGATGATGCGATTGCGAGTGTATCGGATGTGTCGCGGTGTTCAGGACAAGGAGCAGCGGTCGCTGGACACGGGCAGCGCGCGCGCCCTGCTGGCGGTGCTGCTGCCGCGCTGGGGGCTGCGCGCGCACCTCGCCGAGTTCCTCGCGCGCGACCGCCGGTACCGCGTCGTCAACCGCGACCAGTGGTGCAACATCCTCGAGTTCAGCCGCACCGTCGACGCGCAACTCACGGCATACGACGCGGACGGAGCTTGTGAGTGTTGCACCGCTCTACACTCTACTGCGCTCTCGCGATGTAGGCATTATAAAAATGTTTTAGCTGAGCTAATTGTTAAGAATAGTCTGTCGCTATTTTGTCGCCTCCTTGGTCCAGTGGCAAATAGACTGTGGACCGGGAAATCGTAGGTTCAATTGCTAAATCGGGCAAAGCAAATCTAATTTAATTTGCCCGGGACTAAGGTGCCTGCCCTTATCCCACATTAAGGTGGGATAAGGGCAGGTAGAAAGAAAGTCTGTCACTTATTTTCAAACAATCTTCTTCTACATGCCCATATCCTACCTTGATGTGGAGTCGACACAACACACTTTTTCAAGCATGTTGCAGATAGGATTTGGCTTAGTGTATACGACCGAGCCGCCTTCCTGACGTCAACCCCCTATGAGGGATCCAGTCTCGGGAAAATTAAATTACATTTGCTTTACTTTACCAACTTGGGAATAGAACCCAGGACCTCCCGGTCCACAGCCCATACATGCTGCCACTAGACTAAGGAGGCGACTTATTTTCGAACAATAATAAAAATAAATAACACCCAACAGACACATACATAGTCCTGACCCCACACTAAGATCGAGTCTTGTGTCGTGGATATCAGGAACTACGAGAGACTAACGGTCTCACAACACCCAGACCCGAAACATGCCATACAAGCATTTGTCTCGGTGCGGGGATCGAACCCGCGGCCTCTCGCTTCACAGCTGGCTACTCGCCCGCTGCGCCACGGGGTCTGTTGAGGCTAATTTTCAAACAATGTGACACAAAGAAAAAGTGATAAACTATTATTATTAACCGTTTTGCTCAGCTAAAATGATTTTTTTATAAGTAAGGCCCTATCTCTACCTTGTGAATAAACCGAGCGTAGGATCAAAACCCCCGAACCACTATATTCCAGATGTTCTTTATCACTATGTTCTTTATTCCAGAAATGTTAATTTACCTACCCTCTTTTAAATATTTATTTTTAAAACATATACATTTACGTACATTTGCTTCGGAATGATGTCAAGTTACAAAAGCAAACATGGAATAACATCAAACGTAATAGACATATAAATTGGACCTCATGATGATGATGATGGGCATCAGTAACATATTTTTTTTGTCGGATGATTAATTTTTGCACAACACAGTCCAATTATATGTGGGTAGATATTTGTTTTCATTTCTGGAATAAAGATGGTGAATTCACTTTATACCGCAATTTAATCTTATTTGTCACCAACAAAAAATATACAGGCTGTCCTAAAAATGTGGTACCATATTTGAACCGTATACAAAAAAAATGTATCACTTATAACGAGCGACCGGCAAAGAGATAAATGGGTCAACAAAACATCACCGCCCATAAATGGCAACATTGCAAAATCCTGGGTAAGCTACGTTGCCGAAATAAAAAAGACATAACATGACATAAGCTCACGCCTATCCCCGAAGAGGTAGGCCGACGGCGCACTAGCCAACTAGTACACCCACATTTCGCCGAGCTTAGTTCCGTCCCAGATGTGATAGGGGGCGAGCCTATCGCCATATCGGGCACAAATTCCAAAAAAAAAGAAATGGTCACTTTTATCAACATCAATCGTGTGCGAGCTTATGTCAGCTATCAATAAGAGTTGTGCCACTAATGGAAGCCGCTTAATAAAACGGATGGGTGGTGTTCGGTCAGGGCCGGTGATGCTCGACGAGTTCGTGGAGTGGCTCCGAGCCGAGCGCGCGCCGGACGTGGCCATGCCGCCCGCCAGCTGAGGACGCTAACACTACACTACACACTACACTACACTACACACTACACTACATACTACACCACGACATACTACACTACGACATACTACACTACACTATCACATACACATGGACGGCGCACCGAGCGCTGCACAACTCTTAAATTATACACAAACAGTGACAGATTACAGCGATTGTATAGTTTTGTTATAGAATTGTTTACGTCACAGGAAGGAATACCAAAATACAGACTTATGGTAATGTACCCATATTATGTGACTCATTTTTACTATGGGTGACCACCCGTAGTATATACCAAGACAGACTCCCTCCCCTCCCCCTCTTGTTTTCACGTAGTCATTTATAAATATGGTTTTAAATAATTTGTTGACGAATTAAAGCCAACTGTGTTGCTAAACCCTGCACGCCATATTTGAATATTGCTCTAAAAAGCACGAGATTTCCCTAGAGGGTATTGACTACGTAAAGAAACCTAAGCCCCACCCCCCGGGCTTGTGACCAAGCGTGGTATTTTGAAGACCAACCTCCCCCCCCCCCCTAGATAGGGTCGTGTAGTATGGGTACGTTCCCTATTTGGAAGTTATAGGTAATGTCCGCAAAGTCGCTTTGTCCCTTACAACGGTGTAGTAAAATGTTGTGGAGGGTAATGCTCGGTCCGCTCTCTGTGTTCATGTACTGTACACTCGCGTCTCGACACGGGGCTCTCCGCCGGTATATTCATTTAATACAGACATCGTACAAACCATGAGTGTTTTCGCATCAAGCAGACATTGTCGCTGTATTTTGCTGACAGTTCTTGGGGAGAATTGTCTATGGGCTGTCACAGTGTCTGTAATTACCATTTTTACATTATACATCATACAATACCCGTGTTCAACAATGCTAAACAAGGTTGATGTACCGTAAACTCAGTATCACCCAGATATCCACTGACAGCCTGTCAAATATAATTCTTCCTGTCATTTTAACCAGTAGCATTCATTTAATACTTGGTTCGCCCTAAATATATTTATTGTGTGGACATCTACTCTTGATATACATAGATTCCTGTGCTTGTCATTGGTTAAATTTTTTGCGTCATAAACGAGCCAATAGTACAAAAATTTATGCATAGCAAATTAGCAATAAACCTTAAGTGTTCTTGAATATGGGCGATACTCACAATATATGCGAGCGACACCAACCTGCAACTCGAGTGACGTCATCCTTACAGGTAATAACTAATGACGTTGCCATTTGACGTCACGTCATCATTGCATTATAATTTTCAATTTGTATTTGAACAACCGTTTAAATAATATATTGTCTATCCTAAGTGAATCAAGTATGTTGGTGACCATAGTGCATGCATTCCAACGAGATTCATATATATCTCCGATGGTAATAAATGAAGTCAGCAAGCAATAAATAGGGTTGCCAGGAAATATGAAAGTCGTCTAGAAAATTAATCAGTAACATGATTTCACTTGCATGAAAATAACGGTTGTTTGACTACACATTCAGCGGGCAATAGATTTGTAATAAAATATCGATCGACCTGGCAACCATGGCCCGTTACTTATAAAAATATTTAAGCGCTGCTTATCTTTAACCATAGGTTGTCCCTTTCATTTTTAAACAATATAACGCAAGGAAAAAAGTGACAGGCTATTCTTAGCAAAAAGATAAGCGAAAATATTTTAATAAGTAAGGCCCCATAACTTCAATTGTTTTGATGTTTTGCTTATGATCTGCCATTATCTTTTGACTACATAAATCATCATCAAATAATAAATTAATATCATATAATATTTTTTAATTGAATTTCGTGAAAATGAAGTATAATTAGTTATGGATAATAAAACAGAGTTTAATAAATTCTTGATCCACTGTCAATAAATAATACCTTATTCAAACACACATTTGCCTTTTTTCATGTCCCAATCGAAGTTTGGTATAACCGAACTCATTATCACCAACTTTAAAAAATAAAATATATAAACATTAGAACCTTTTCAGAGTTCGTTTATTTAATAAAACTGGCAGAAGTCCCCGTGGAATAACGTACATTTACGAGCATATTAAGAAAGTGTTTTTGTGTATTGAATAACCCTTTTCGTTATGCGAACTCATTGTAAATCTTTTTCATTTTGTAAATTACCTTATTTTGTTTAATTATTGAATAAACACAGTGACGCGCGATTTTTAATTTCATTTAAAATACCTCTTAGACAAATATTTTTTGCAGTACGAGTAGGTGACATGCTGTATATAAATACGACAAAAATATTACCATGTTTTCAGATTTTCACATCCCAATGTACGCATTTTTTACAATGCTATGGTTTTTCCTGATTTTGCAACACGCTGTATACTCGTGCTTCAAAAACTTTGTCTAAATATGGTCTAATTCATGAATGCCAAATACGTCAGCTTTCGAATTATTTCTAAAGCCGCGTCTTCTGCACTAAAACACCTACACAAAACATGGTTTCGCCACATATTTTTATCTATGGCCTATTCTATGAGCAGGAGACAACGAAAATCATTGTTTTGCGTATGGGTTTTTGTTTCGAGAAAAACAGCTGCAGGAGAAGCGGCTTAATGCACACACGAGGAGCTACACACACTCACATACACACTGTATTGTGTTCTATATATTTTTCTCTAATTATAATTAGTTTTAAGTTTACTTGTATATTTTTAGCATTTATATTTATGTATATTATGAATTTATTACAGCTCCTCTATGATACATGTATGTTGAAATCAGTTTTGTTTTAATTATCACTGTATTATATGATACGCAATCTCTGGTATCCAGTTCGAATCTATTTGCGAGTCAGTTCTGAGGATTTATTTGTTGAAGGCATGATAAATATAATTATGTTATTTACATTATATTTTTGTGCCATTGGTAGCGAGTTGTGAACGGAAGGTGATAGGTTTTATAACTGACATACAATTGAAGTGGTATTGTTTGCCTATTAGTGATGTGGATAATCGATTGTTTTTCATAATCAATTATTCAATTATTTTTAAGGACGTGATCGATTAATCGGTTAGTCAATTATTATCTCAGCTTATCGCCGTCCATTGCTGGACGCAGTCCTCCCCAAGTGTGCGCTAACCATCCCCGTCGTTTAATAATTTAATAAAACATCTTTAAAAAATAATCGAGTATGATAAACAATCGATTATCCACATCACTACTGTCTATCACGAAGAAAAGCCATTACAGGGAGAGTGTCGTGTAAAAATCTATGATAGAGAAAGAAATAAAGCTATCAGGGCTGGCTCTATTAGATATTTTAATTAATTTGCCCACCGAACATTCTTTTTTCAATAAAATAGTACAACTAAAGGAATTTCGTTTGTTTTTACTTTGATCCGTGCAGACCTAAATACGGATGGACGCATGTTTCTTTTATTTATACCAAATATCTCCGGTGGGATAGTATTTAACATTACGATGTCCGTTAAAAGCTGTGAAAGACAAGACATTGCGACTGATTTTTGACACAAACTAATGTTTTATAATTCTGTAATTTTTATTTTATCGTCTGGACGTTTTTATTTTTTGCAACTGACATGTGTAATACTATTTGTTTCAAAATAAATATGTTATGAAATAGACATTATGTTTGATTAGAAATTGTAGAATTATCTCGAAGTTAGTCAAGCAGAAACTAAAATTATGTCGAAAGCCACATAAAATAATTCAAGGTTAAAATGATAATAAACAATGTGTAAGGAAGAATTTATAATGAAAATTAACTAAACAAAACTTAGCTGGAACTTTTAGCTAAGTTAACCTAAAAGCTAAAATACCCTATTATTATAATGGCTATGATTTATACAACATGGTCGAAGTATGTATCTGAAACACTAATATTTAATTTGAAACTCATTTTGTGACACTTCACATTACATGCATAATCAAACTTTACTTGGTGAAGAACCCTTACTGCTGAAGGGTTGAAAGCATCGAGACTGGAACTTCGAATAGGTAAATAGTACCAACAGTATATTTGCTTTTAAAAGTAGTTTAGGATGTTGAAATTGTTTTAGTGTTGACATGCTTATTGTTCTGTCAACTCGTTATTTGAAAAAAAAAATCAATTTATATCCCAAATTCCCAAAAGACATATTCGAATGCTAATAGAATGTCTTTTTGGTTTCTGCTTGCACTAACAAAAATTTGAAAAAATAAAAACGTCCAAAAATCATAGAGCAAGCAGATATCATAGACATAGAGATATTGATAGACAGACCATTAGACTCACAAAATTGATCAACTTCAAGAAAAAACCCAACAACTTATGAATATGTTGTAACTTTGTAATTAATAATTATGAGCTTTAGCTCGACCAAAAGTTTTTTGGCATTTCACGCTAGCGACTACAAGAAATATTTGAAATGCAATGATTATTAATCACATAGGCTAATAAATAGCTCTTATGACAAGTCAATACAATAAAACAACACAAAAAAAATATAAATCAACTTATGTATATTCTTAATATAATAATTAGTCAACACTTTAGTTACAGCTAATTTAAATTTTAATATAATTGGAACACTGTATTTCAATTGTAATTCTATTGTATATTATTTAAGGGGCTAGTACGGACCATGGAAGATTCCGACACATCACGTTTTTTTAAAAACTTTGTATGACAAACACCGGGACGCCTCTAACGGTTACGTTGGGAATTGACGTTTTCAATTATTTTGCGTTGTCGCTGGCGTGAAATGTCAAAAAAATACCGGTCTACTATATCAACTATGACTTCAAAATTATATAGTTTTTAAACCCTTTGATTTCGATTAAAGTGGTTGTTCAGGACATATATGTGTATGTTTATTTATGCCTAGCAATTTTGTGAATATAATCGTCAAAAAATGCTCCTTCCACTTCTCTATGTTCATAAATATGCTGCTGACTTTTAGACTGGACTGTAAACGCTATACAGAATCAAGTTCCAATAGACTAGGTTTGTGTCTAGTCGACAATAGGCTTAGGTGTAGATATTGTTTTATATAAAACATGTAGTTAGATTTAATTAAATTCTGATTGTAAGTGGGGACTGGTGCGTACACAGACTATAACACAACACGTCTTATAGCAGTATTATTATGATCTTACTTTGTTTTGTACGGAAAATGGTACAAGATTATAATAATACTGCTATAAAACGTTATGGTAACCCCCCAGCGGGTTTAGACAAGTGGCTTATGCGCTAGTCGAATCGAAAATTAAATGTATGGGGATGACATAAGAGAACGCCGCATACAGCGTACTCTTATGTCATTCCCATACATTTATTATTCTATTCGACTAGCGCATAAGCCACTCGTCTAAGCCCACAGGGCTTTTATTCACTATGACTATGAATACGTTAGGCGGCATTTCACGTCACCGTAAAATTCGTATGGAAAAATGTTCTCTATGCCATTTTTTTAAAGTATATATTCCATTAATGCGATTTGTCACCTCCTTGATCTAGTGGCAGCATGTATGGGCAATGGATCGGGAGTTTCTGGGTTCAATCCCAGGCCGGGCAAAGCAAATTTTCTAATTTGATTTGTCCGGGACTGGATCCCTTATAGGGGTTGACGTCAGGCAGGCGGCCGGTCGTAAAAACTAAGCCAAATCCTTTTTGCAATATGTTTGAAAAAGTGTGTTTCGCCGACCCTACATTAAGGTGGGATAAAGGGCAGGTAGAAAAAAAAATGCGATGAGATGCATAACCGGTTATGAACTTTCGTCATAGAGAATAATGGCCATGTTTAGAAACTACAGTCTCGAGGATGAACCCCTTTAGGACCAGATTAAAGAGTACTGCCATAAATGAAAAAGCCTCGCAATCATACCCTCGCATTGGAATTACCTATTTATAAGTGACTATGGTCACATACATATTATAGTCATGTCCCCACAATGATACAAGTTTTGTGAAATCTAGAGTTGGTGAAAATCACAAAAAAGATTATATTAAATGTTATAACTTTTTCACTCAATGAAATATTCTATTGGCAGCTTAAGATTATTTGACCATTGAGCGAGCTTCGAGTTATTACGATGATTTTATATCGTGGTATTAGAAGGTAAAAATACCATTAATGATGATATATCTTATGCGTTTTGAGAAGTTTTTATCTCCCTTTGACTATAGTTGAGCATTCATCAGTGATACTTAACAATCCCAATTTAACCTTACCTAGATGCAAAAATATTTTTATTTGATAAGTGTTAAGTGAGATACCGGCTATTCGCTCTTGCTTACAAATATACAATATTACCTGTAAATTATCTTAACCTCCTTATTATGGGACTTGTATCCCAATAACAACTAGGTTTGAAACAAATATAACGTGTTCTTGACCAATAGCGAACCCATAGCTCTTTATTTTACAGTCAAGCTCCTCACTCGCTACGCCATAGTGGAGTCGTCGTGCCCAAAGCATAGGATTTAATAGGGTTAATGCATGACGGTTAATTCGTACAACGCTATTACGAAAATGGTATCAAAATTGGTTGGAAAATTAATTTAAAATTAATATGTCAAATATTGATATGATAAAATTATCATATTATAGTGGATAGCTCGCTCTCTTTCGCACGGCGGGTACCGCCTTATGTGTATCGTATCTGGTGACGTCATCGTATATGTCGTGGAATGTGGATCCCTGGTTTGTCATTTGACAATTGGGTACTTAACTTTTTTTTTAAATTAATGTTATATGAAATGTACGTCGTCTTAAATATAGATCATAAATATTAAAATATTCACAAAATAAAAAAGTTATAAGCCTTTGAAGTTTGGTGTAACCTTCAAATTACTGGACAGAGAAGTATCAGTATAATCACGTCACGCCATAACGGTACGTGCATTGGAAAGGGATAGCAAGATATCCCCACTACGCCCCCACTCTTGCTCATTGCAGAATTTAAAATACGAATTACTGCCTCATTTTTCAACCAATTTCGATGCGGTTTTTATAGAAGGGTTTCTTTTTGTTTTATTTGCTACTACATACATATAAAAATGTGTATGAAATGAAACATAGTCAAGTACCTAATTACCTCCTTCATCCACCACATAAGATATTGAATTATAAAAAATACATGGATAAACAATTTTGTTACAATCTGAAAACAATGATAGAGAACGAACTTTGTGTTAAATGATTGTTTTGTATTTCACAATTGAATTATTGTTTTAAGTATTTAGAATGATGGCAATAAAATTATCGTTTAATACCAAAATGTTATGATTGACTGTCATTGTTAGATGTGATTAGTAGGGTAGCTTGTGATATTCGATTCGTTTCGACTACGATTCGATTTTATTTACATATTGATTTAAAATTCCACCAAAATCAAGTGCACTATTGTCGCGTTAAAAATACTAAATGACAAATTGTCGAATCCAACATGACATTAGCGCACTTTTTAACTCTATTTCCGTCGAATTTAAAATTCCCCTAAATGAAATCGAAGCGAACTAAAATTCAAATCGAGTGTCAAACGTCAGGGGCTGAACCCAACAATATGCCAGTGTATTACAGGACCATTATTACCTACTTTATTATTATCTACAAGGGTGGTTAATTGTTTTTTAATCAGGATTTCCAGAATTTTTAATTATCAATTTACATTGCTAGATAAGTGTTTGATGCACACTAATCCAACGTCAAAATTATACAGAACAGGCCCTTGTTAATCGGAATATTAGTACTAATGTGTTGTAGTGAAATTAAATAAGATACATATAAAACATTGAATTAATTTTGTTTCATAATATTTTTTTACTATTAATGTGAAGAATAGTTGTTGATTAAAATGTGTATATTTCTCTTACGGCAATATTTATAATGATAGAAAATAAATGTAGGTATATGTATTAAAATAGAGTTGTTAAAACTGTGTACGCACAGGTCATCAAACGATTTCTCTGTAAATGACGGTGTATACTAAATTAATCACGAAACGTTTAGGCCGCTGTACCGAATGTTATTACAGGAGGAATATGAATAAAAACTTTCTAAAATCACACCTCGTGTTTTTATTAACCTCTGGATAAATAATATCACCCATACATACTTATCTATTACATACATACATACATAATATCACGCCTGTATCCCATAGGGGTAGGCAGAGACTATGGATTTCCACTTCGCCCGATTCTGACACACTACTTTCGCTTCATCTACTTTCATCAATCTCTTCATACATTCGCGTCGGTTAAAGGTACTTTTTGTTGAATAACATTTATTTTTAAAATCTATTTATACAAACACCCTACGTACTAATTAGTTTTTATAGTTCTAATTTCTCGAAAACAAGTCGACCGACTTCAAAAAAGGAGGAAGTCCTTAATTCATCTTTATTTTTTTTATGTTACACGATATCTCCGCCAAATGTGGACCGATTTTCAAAATTCTTTTTGTATTCGATAAAGCTTATTTCTAGGGTGGTCCCATATAAATTTGGTCACGATCGGATTTGAAGTCGGTCTGTTAAGTTTTTAAACTTGTGATGTTCAGTACACTTTATTTTTAAAGATATTTTTTACATTTTTAAATATATGCTATAAAAAAAAATACATTTAAAAATATAAAAATATTCCTCCGATGGCGAGGCTCGGGACCCAAGCCACCGGCGGTTAGGACCCCAGAGTGAGAAACCTCCCCACAATTCGTGCCGTATCCAGTAATACTGCCTTCTGCATCTGGCTCTTGACCCAAACACCAACCGAGAGCCTCTTGAGGTGTTGGTCGAGGCTCAGTGGTATTAAACCATGGGCAGAAATGACTATCGGAACAATGATTGTTGAATCCACATCCCACATGCGAGTAACCTCATGTGCCAGGTCTAAATATTTCGACATTTTGTCTTTTTCGGCATAAACTTGTGATTATTATTATATGTATTGTATTTAGTTTTTTAGTTTATTGTTTCCCCAAACGGATATACGTGATAAGATACGTATATATACGTACTTTTCGTTTCATCTATACATATAGATAAAACGAAAAGTAACATCGTTTTGCAACCCGTCAAAACTCGTAATAAAGAAATGGTACCTTCGTGATGAACTTGGTTGCCTTCTTTATTTAGTGCCAGAGTATATTATAGACTGTCTGGGAGATTTTGGTTCGAATCCAAAGTCAGGTAAAGCATGTTTTATAACATGATCTACCAGGGAAAGTACACCCAGATGTTCACGTCAGGCAGGCAGACAGCTGTTGGTTAGTCGAGTCCTTTCTGCCTCACGCATTAGAAAGTGTCGACCTCACATTAGAGTAAAAAGGCAAGGTGAAAATAATGTATGATGAAAATAATCCAAAAAATCCTTTAGTACGATTAACTTTTTTAATTACAAAATTGATATTTTTTACAATACCTATATACATCTACGCTATTTACAATATCGGTCAGCTTTCATCTTGCTCCGCCGGTCGAGTAACGTCTCATGAAGATTACCCTCGACCTTGGCACGTTTCAGTTCGGAGACGCCGCTGTCGTTCACCCGCAGCTTCTTGTCTTGGAATTTTTGGAATTTCTTACTGAAAAACAAAATTGAATAGTTTTTAATAGCAGAAACTGGCAAACAAGTAGGTGGGTTACCTGATGGTAAGTGATCTCCACCGCCCATAGACAGCTAAGATAAACATATACATACATGATGCATTGCCAACCCAAGAAGAGAGGGATTTGACCACCGGAAATCTTATTTACTGAACAAAACGCAGTAGGGATCTGCCACTATTTCTGTATTTCTGTAAGACAATGGTATTAAACTGGTCATCCCGGCCTATCTGTGCTGTAGAAGTAAACCCATGCCTGTATCCCTGAAGGTTTAGCCAGGGGTGCACAAGCGAATTAGAATAACCACATTACACTGAACTGAATTCCATCCCAGGTATAATAAATGTAATTGACAGCCTCCGTGGCGCAGCGGGCGAGTAGCCGGCTGTGAAGCGAGAGGCCGCGGGTTCGATCCCCGCACTGAGACAAATGTTTGTGTTGCCTACAGATATTTGTTTCGGGTCTGGGTGTTGTGAGACCGAAAGTCTCTCGTAGTTCCTGACACCCACGACACAAGACTAGTATCTTACTGTGGGGTCAGGACGATGTGTGTAACTGTTGGACGTTATTAAAAAAAATAGGGGGCGAGACTCTTGTTATCAGCGACAGGACGTCCACTGCTGGACATAGCCCCCCCCAACGATTAGTGTTTCAAGAGAAACTTGAGCAATAGATGTATCTTAACTTACACATAATTAATTTCCACTTCATTCAAATCACCCTGTTCCTCGGAGGGTAGTACTGCCTTGTTCACCTCCTTTGCTTTATTACTGCGTATTGTGCAGAACTCATTGTCTCCTGCAGTGGAAGTGTTCACCACCACGCTGTCGTCTTCAGGATTTACTGACATGAATTTATTTAATGAACTAAGGATTGCTGTTTTACCTGAAAATGTATTGTACCTAGTTTTTATTTTATTCTATTATGGTTCTTAAACACTTTATGCAAAATTGTACTTTGAAATTAGTCTGTCCCTTTCTTTCTTACATAAAATAAGATCAATAAGTTTGTGAATGAGTAATAAAATCTAAGAAAAAGAAAGAAAATAAGACCTTATATTTAAGAAAATATATTGTATATATCTTTTTTATTCAGCCTGGCCTAATGCAAAGGTTCAAAATGAAATGCTTTGATGTGGTCTTGAGCATTCTCTGTTGTGAGAACATTGACTCTCATGTCCTCTGCAGCATTATCAAGCTCTAGGAACTTGAAAAAACAGGACTAATAAACTGATTACAGCATGACAAAATTAAGTATATTTTAAATTATCTAACTACCATCCAATTACACTTATATGCACTTCTGGTTTGGTTCTTCTGGCGTGCAGTCCATATAGACAAAGAGACATTGTCTACCCTGACAATAAGCTATTTCCATAAATAAAGAAGAAAAATCATGACTAGATATAGATGTTCAAAATATCAACACTGGGTTTATGTTAAAAATGGACACGAAGATGATAATAATAATGATGGTGATGTAACAGTTGAAGAAAGTAATTCTGAAAGTTTTTTGTCTGTCCTGATCGGAATGTATAATGCACGTCACTGGGGGCATGGGGCATGACTTGATGGTTGGTTGGGATGGGTATGGAGGTATGTATCCTTGTGTCTGCATCGTCTTCTGTCGGCCTTCGGTCATCTGCCTGTCTTGTCATAAGCTCCTTTTGCTACTTCCCTCTTCAGATTCAAAGTGTAAGCATAAAACGGCCGGCATGATTCTCATGACCACTGATAAACTCATTGTTTGTGGTTGCTATTTTTTTTACTGCACTATGCTTACTGTCAGGTGCAGTGTAGTCACTTTGATGTGCCCAGATAAATAAAAAATATAGCTGGAAAAATATGGAATACAAACAAATACATTACTATAATCTTACCATCCTGCCACACAGGCTCCCACTGCTCCATAGGGCCGACCGCATCAGACCTGCCCGTAACCACTCCATCTTTAGACACGCCCAAATACTTTCCATACCCTGACTTCAGTGCAAACTTATTATCACCTGCAGGGAACGCTGTAAATATTTCCTCTGGCGCCGGTCCCTCCCCGTCACCGTGAGGCGCTCCGATAGTGAACAGACCATTGTCTAAAGCCGATATGTATGTATTATTCCCAAATTCTATTGAAATGGACCCAGTAATGTCATCAATTTTTTCCACTTTCCACCATCCGTTATGTCTTAATAAATCTTCATCGACTTTCGAGTCTTCAGCGCGTTTTTCTTTCTTGTGTTTGCGTTTTTTAGCTCTAAAAGTTTTTAAGAAATAAAAATTATAGTCTGCAGTATTGAGGTTATATGAACCTGTTCTATTTATTTACTTACTTGGGCTTGTCTCCTTTCAAGATTAATTTGCCTCGTTTAACCGCAGCATATTCGTCAGTCATTATAGTACGACTTTAATCAAGATTACCAGGTTCGTACAGCATAGAATACCTAAAATAAATAATACCTGATACTTTCTATTTTCTGCTGTTGTATAAATATAAAATAAGTTTTTGTAACTAATACCCGCAAAATAGAAATACCTTAATGTTTAAATTAAATAGAAACACGCAATAATCAAATCTGGGATTAAATATTACGTTATTAATATTTATTTATATTTTGATGAATAGGGATGGGATGTAACGGTTAACGATCTTTTTTAGAACATCAATCAATGGTTTTTAAGAATCGATTAGTAATGCATCATGGACATAAAGGATTATATATGAACAATGTTTTATAAAGGATGATAAAACCATAATATGTGAAGTGTGAAGACAATATATTGACCTTTGCTTTACATGTAGAGCTGCAGCTGGGTTGGTCTTGACGGTCCATTTAAACGTATAAGATTACACATTATACATATTATAATTATATAACTTGTCATTTGGTAACGACACCAGAACACATAAAACTATTTGGGTAAAATATTTTATGTTTTTACCGTCCTCATGACAAGGTCCACGTTTAACTTGTTAGCCTTTACCTAAATGAAATAGAGAATTTTAATTTCAAGTACCTACATTCATTGGTAGTTACTCTTTTGTCATAACATAACATATATACCTACCCTACCCCTACCCCTTGTGCCCAATATGGCGTTAGGCTCCTAAATCGTATATTCAAGGAATTTAAATAATTTTAAATCTGAAGAAAAAAATCTAATTTTATAAGTATTATTATTATAGAAAAATATATATCCCATCCCTCGACTCGATATGACAGAACATAATTATGACATCATGACATAGACTTATACTTAGATTATCCTAGAGTTTTGGCGGGAATTCTGACGGTGTAGGTGGTCGCTTGTTTTAATGATTCCATATTCTAGTCTAAAGTTGTGCTTGTGGCTTAAATGTGATGTGAATCTAAGCAATAAACATCAACGAAGATGGACAGTGTGTGGAAGCTTTGAAATAAGTGATTTTGGACGCTTTTTGTCGGGTGGATGGGTCGACCATGTTCGACTCCGCTGCTGCGAGAAAATCGTCTGAAGAGCATCAAACTGGAAGGAATTAACGCCAAAACTCCAGCAGGGCCTTGAAATCGAACACATCCGATTTCATTGCACTTGTGAAAAATTAGATATAAGCAAATAAAGAAATAAAAAGCACTTAAGACGAGGCTGTATGGGCTAGATCCCTTTGCCTTCCCGAAAGGGAAAATTTACAAAAAAAAAAAAAAAAAAAATTAGATTATCCTAGACGTATACATGATGATTTCAATCCATAGACAGTTTTTTTTTAAAATGATTGGCATCGAATCTAGAAACTGCTTTTAAAATTCTAAATGTTACTGAAAAAGTAATTCTTTATTTGCTTAAACTATACGATATTTGTATTATTATTATATTTTATTTAAATCCTAACATTTTATCATTCTAGAACGCATCCAATAATCGTTATTTGACCATAGACAACAGTCATAATCATTTATGTACGCCATTTTGTAATTTTGAGCATGTTGATCCGCTCAAGAAAATGATTTTCTTCTCAAGTATAATTAGTTTTTGGGAAGTTATTCAATAATATTTTAATTGTATAAGATAGATTTAACAAAATGGATTTGCCAGAAGTGAAAGCGTTCAACGCGGAGGTATTATTGTGATGTTATTTCCTTGTATGTGAAAATGTTCCGTGGCATCGTATCAACGTTATTTTTGTTGCAGTTATCCGGGTTGTACGACAACAAACCGCCTATCTCGAAGGCGAAGATGAGTGCTATCACCAGAGGTGCTATAAAAGCCATAAAAGTCTACAAGCATGTCGTGCACAGTGTCGAAAAGTTTATACAGAAATGCAAGCCAGAGTACAAAGTGCCTGGTCTCTATGTGATAGATTCAATAGTACGTCAGTCCCGGCATCAGTTCGGCCAAGATAAGGATGTCTTTGCGCCGAGGTTCGCCAAAAATATGCAACAGACCTTCGCTAACTTGTTCAGATGCCCTCCTGAAGATAAGGTTAGTTATGTAAAAAAGTCAACTTTTAAGGTTATGGTGTGTCCCTCCGTTGTCTATGTACCGGGCCCGGTATCTTACCGAATGGATGACCATGAAATACATGAAAATTTTTGTTTCAACAAATAATCATAATAATATCAAATAACTAATGGTTTCACCCCCAGACTGGCAGGTTTTAAAAATTCAGAAACAAACATGACAACTGTGTCATCATCATCAGCCATAGTATAGCCATAGGATGTTGAACATAGCCATCCTCCGAAGATTGAATTCTTAATTTATTTTGAATTAGAGCTAAAGTAGTTTTAAGTGTGAATTTTACACATTTACGCCTGGATGACAAAAACTACTCAACTTTAACAACTTCTTACATTGATTTTCACCATATAAAGACGGTCTTAAATGACATAAGGTGACCTTGTATATGAGTGTATTATTATCATTAATATCATCATCATCCCTGTGTCAACTTAAAATATAAGCTATTTCAAAAAAATATTTATGGTTATGATTTCTATTTATTATTAAATAACAAATTGCCACACTTTTCTTTCCCTCCTTAATGTGGGGTCGGTCCAACACACTTTCAAGCATGTATATATATGAACTGCCTCGGTGGCATGGTTGTGTTTCGGTACGAATACCGTCCTGAGGTCTCGGGTTAGATCCCCAGGTCGGGCAAAGTGATATTGGATTTTTCCATATTAGCCCGGAGTCTGGAATTTGTGCCTGGTATGGCGATAGGCTCACCCCCTATCACATCTGGGACATAACTATTACCTATCACCCTAAGGTTGACTGTAAGAGAATGCCTTCGGCATTAAGTCCGCCTATATACATTGTATATGAAGCGTATAAATAAATAACTAAGCTCGGTAAAATGTGGGTGAATTAGTTTGCTAGTGCGCCTCTGCCTGCCCCTTCGGGTGTACAGGCGTGAACTTATGTTATGAGCTTATGTATATTTGAAATGTCATGTATGTAGGTACAACGTGTTTGGAAACTGCAGATTTATTAACTGCAGAACGCACTTGGGCATTTGACTAATTTTTGGTTCATTTTATATTAAAATTTACGTCGTCTAAAATATAGAACAGAAAGAAATATTGAAATGTTCTCAAAAATTAAAAAGTTATAAGCCTTTGAATTTTGGTGTAACCCTGGAACTGTGGGAAAGAGAAGTATCAGTATAATCACATCATTGCCATAACGGTACGTGTATTTGAAAGGGATAGCAAGATATCTCCAATATGCCCTCAATCCAGAATTTGAAATATGAATAGTAACTCACATTTTTCACCCATTTTCGATGCAGTTAGAAAAACTAGAAAAGTAACATGCATTATTTAAAAATTATTGTAATCACACTTAACATACATACATACATAAGCTCACAGCTGTATCTCCAAAGGAGGCGGCAGAGGGGAACTAGCAATTTAGATCACCCACATTTTGCCGAGCTCATGTCTGTCCCAGTTGTGATAGGTGGCGAGTAGGTAGGTTGATATCCAAGTAGAAAAACCCAATATCACTACCTGACCTGTGGATCAAACCTGAGACCTCAGCGTGGTAGTCATACCTCGTATGCAATACAACTACATCACTGAGGCATTCAGACACTTAACAAATATCCATAATTTACAGAGGAACATCATCCGAGTGCTAAACCTGTGGCAGAAGAACAGTGTGTTCAGCTCACAAGTGATCCAGCCGTTGTTAGACATGGCTGATCCCAACCATCCCCTGCATCAGGAGATACAGCAACAGCAGAACAATACTGCAAATGGTAAGAATGGAAACTGAAGCAACTTTAATTCAATTTTGTTATTGACATAATTATCATGCCATAACTCCCATTTAAAAGAAAATTAGTGAGTTAGAAAATAATATGTATTACCTGTCAACATCAACTTTAAATCCAATTATTTTTCTTGGATTTTTTTTTACTCCATTCAAAGTTAATATTGATAGCAGAATGTAGAATACACACAGTGTATTTATATATTAAATTGTTTTTTTTACTAGCATATAATTTTTCCAAATAGATTTTGATAGATTTTGATTAAGCGGACAATATCTAATAATAAAAAAATATTGTTATTTTTAAGGTTTATTTGATTTGATATGACCTTTTGATATTTTGCCCTTAAAAAGCCTATGTTCTACTTTATTTGTATTTCCTTACAATGATGTTAAAACACAGTTAATTATGGCTTAATTGCAGGGAGCAGTTTGAACATAAGTCACAGTACTATGGATGGGAAGTCTTCGCCTGGACCAGCCCCGTTACACTCACCACACACATCCTCACCCATGGGAGATCAGGTACATTGGAAATCATTGTGTGACAATATCAAACAGATAGATTTATGATGTTGCTACTCGTTGTTATGTTGCTTTCAAAATGTCATAATAGTATTGCATGTAACTTTACCTGTCTTAGGTTTAAATATCTCTTTTTTCTCCAGTAGTTGTTTCTTTTCATGGCAGTGCAGTTGATATTGCCAATTTTCATGGCTAGTAAGTAGAAACCACTTCTATTATGTAGCTAGTCAGCTTTTCCTGCCTGAAACACCTGCCTGAAAGACTATCCTGTCTTATTCCCATATTCTCTATACAAACTTTCATCCCCTGTTACACTGCTTTAGGGAACGAATTTCCGAACAACCTTTATTAGAGCCTGCCTATCTCATAAAAGGAAGCCGTGTGTATAATTTCACATACCAAGTTCCAGTGTGCTGATAAGTCAGCTATGTAGTCAGTTTCTCCATTTATAAATAACATAACATAAGCTCACGCTTGTATCCCCGAAGGGGTAGGCGGAGGCGCACTAGCGAACTAGAACACCCACATTTCGCCGAGCTTAGTTCCGTCCCAGATGTGATAGGGGGCGAGCCTATCACATAAATAAATAAAAGCCATAGCCATTTATAAATATAGACAAAAAATGATCAGCGTCAGTTCATATGTGACGGTCACAGTTCCAGGACCAGCCGTCGGGGCAGGGCGTGAAGTTCAACCGCAAGCTGCTCAACGACTTCGAGTACGAGAGCGAGGACGAGGGCCCTGCGGAGGCGGCGGCGCACTCCTCCACCCACTCCACGCACTCCACGCAGTCCGCCGGCTCCGCGCAGGCGCAGCATCCGCAACACGCGCAACACGCGCAACATGCGCAACACGCGCAACATGCCCAACACGCGCAACACACGCAGCACAACACGCATCACAACACCGCAGACGCGCTCGGCAGGTCTGTAACAAGCTAAATTTTTTGGAGTTGATTAAACGATAATAATCTATTTAAAATAAATATTGAATTTGAATTATTGAATTGATTTGATGATTGAATAAAGCTTCAAAGTATTAATAGTAAATAAATAAATAACACTCAACAGTCACATACATATTATGTAGTCCTAACCCCACACCAAGATCGAATCTTGTGTCGTGGGTATCGGGAACTCCGGGAAACTTTCGATCTCACAACACCCAGACCCGAAACAAATATCTGTAGACCATACAAACATTTTGTCTTGGTGCGGGGATCGAACCCGCGGCCTCTCGCTTCACAGCCGGCTACTCGCCTGCTGCGCTACGGAGGCTGTTATCGATGGAAAATGTAAATCTAATGATATTTTTCTTTTTATTTCAGCATACTGACGAACCCCGAGATAATGCGACAGCTGCAAAGTTTGCAGGCACAAATGCAACTCATGACTGGTATGCAGATACCTGTGAGTATACCACAAATGGTCATAATAGCATTACTACTTTTTTATTACACATGTTTCACAAACTGCTTACATGATATACATATAATAATAATAACCTGTTTTGTACATTTTCTATGTAGTAGACTAGAGACTATAGACTGCCTATCAGCCCGGAGTCTGGAATTTGTGCCCGATATGGCGATAGGCTCGCCCCCTATCACATCTGGGACGGAACTAAGCTCGGCGAAATGTGGGTGTTCTAGTTCGCTAGTGCGCCTCTGCCTACCCCTTCGGGGATACAGGCGTGAGCTTATGTTTATGTCTATGTAGTAAAATATTAATTACTTGACATTGTCCAAGAATTTCAGACAGTCGGCATCTATGTATATGTTGCACGTTTTTATGCGAAATGTTTCTTATTTTTTGCATATACTATGATATCACTTTCATTGCAGAACCTCATGCCAATGATGACAGATATGCAGTTACAACAAGCACAGAATCAAAACCCATTTTTGGTAAGATAATCACTGCTTAATAATTAATTTCAAGCGATTTGTAGTTCTGTTACTTATACATGACAGCCTCCGTGGTGCAGTGGGCGAGTAGCCGGCTGTGAAGCGAGAGGCCGCGGGTTCGATTTCCGCATTGAGATTTGAGACAAATGTTTGTGTGGCCCACAGATATTTGTTTCAAGTCTGGGTGTTGTGAGACCGAAAGTTTCTCATAGTCTCTGACACCCACGATACAGGTTACGTACCTAGTGTGGCGTCAGGACTAGGGAGCCGATTTTTTACACTCGATTCGAATTTGACTTCGATTCGATTTCATTTAGTGATTTAGTGACCGAAATAGAGTTAAAAAGTGCACTAATGTCACGTTAAAAATTGTTTTTTTTTTATGTATGTTACGCGATATCTCCGCCAAATGTGGACCGATTTTCAAGATTCTTTTTGTGTTCGATAAAGCTTATTTCAAGGGTGGTCCCATATAAATTAGGTCGGAAGTCGGTCAGATAAGTTTTTAAACTTGTGATATTTATTATTATTATTACTAATCTCGAGTAAGTCGAGATTATTCTAAATACTGCACGTCTGTTCGAAGAAGAGGTAGCTCATATTCAACCTACATGTTCTGGTTCCAGACATCACAACCTGAACAGCAAAAGGAGCCCAAAGATGACATCGCAAATGAATCTGACATTGAGTTTGTGGAGACCGGACCGCAAGTTATAGAAATACCTGACGCGAATGATTCAAGGTGGGTATTAAATTTTATGAGAATGTTTTGTAATCAGTCGCCTCCTTGGTCTTGTGGCAGTACATATGGGCTGTAGACCGGGAGCTCGTGGGTTCAGTTCCCAGGTCGGGCAAAGCAAAATTTTTTTTATTTGATTTGCCCGGTACTGGATCCCTCGGAGGGGGTTGACGTCAGGCGGGCAGCCGGTTATAAAAACTCTGCCAAATCCTTTCTGCAACATGAAAAAGTGTGTGGCGACTTGTTACCACTTGTTGTTTGGGTTGAAAAATGATGACACTACTTTTTGATATTAAAACATTTTATGTAATGAATGAATGAAATGTTCAATTGTAATTTTTAAACATGGTATTGTACCAAATAAAATTAATTAAAATCCCAATAATAAAAAAATAGGTGGCTCACGCCATGATGAAAAATGTAATGTGTACACGCCGCGATGACGCTATCTAAAAGTCCTACGATTGGTCGGTAGGATTCTTTGCCAATCTTGTGCTTTTTCCACGACACGATGCTTAGACGCGGCGCGTGATTGGCGCGTTGGCAATCGCCGCGCTCGATGCGCTGGCGCGGTTGTTTCAAATCTCCAACAAAGTATTGTGTTTGTGTTGCGATCCCACGTTAAGGTGGGATAAAGGCAGGTACAAAGAAAAGTTTTGCAACAGGCAGCAGGCACCAGGCACCAGGCGCCACAGCGTCTCCACATGTATCGTCGCGGGTCGAGGCAGACAGTCGACGTCGATCGTTTCAATATGTATACGAGTTGTTTGTGTAATCAGGAGTCCATCGCCGTCGGGTCACCGGCACCGCTCCCGCTCGAAGTCCCCGCGCCGCCGCCGACGCACGCGCTCGCGCTCGCCGAGACGGAGACGCGACCGAGACAGGGACAGGGACAGGTATGCACCCTCGACGACCCTCGCCGACCCTCGCCGACCCTCGCCGACCCTCGCCGACCCTCGCCGACCCTCACCGACCCTCTCCGGCCCTCACCGACCCTCGCCGACCCTCACCGACCCTCACCGACCCTCACCGGCCCTCACCGACCCTCGCCGACCCTCACCGACCCTCACCGACCCTCACCGGCCCTCACCGACCCTCGCCGACCCTCACCGACCCTCACCGACCTTCACCGACCCTCACCGACCCTCACCGACCCTCTCCGGCCCTCACCGACCCTCGCCGACCCTCACCGACCCTCACCGACCCTCACCGACCCACCCCGACTCTCGCCGACCATCACCGACCATCACCGACCCTCAAAGACCCTCCCCGACCCTCGCCGACCCTCACCGCTGTCCACTGACATTAGAACTCATCTAGAAACAGATAGCATGCACACTTGACCTGAGAGTACCTCACCTCATATACGAGACAAGACACCGACAGTCCACTGCGAACTAGTGAATCAGACCTTAACGTTGGCTAATATTATATTCTTTCTTTCTACCTGCCTTTATCCCACTTTAATGTGTGGTCAGTGCAACACACTTTTTCAAGCATGGTGCAGAAAGCATTTGGCTTAGATTTTACGACCGGCTGCTCGCCTGACGTCAACCCCTGGCTAATACTAGATTAATAACAATAATTGACATAACTATTAATTTTTGTGGTATTGATATTAATTGTGTTTCATTGCCCCGTTTCTCCGTCATGTAATGCCGTGTACACACCGGTCGAAACTATACCTGTTGCATTCACACAAACAAACTTTCGCTGTTGTGGGAATGAAACAGGCATGATTCGTTCGCCTTCGTTCGGCCCAGTGTGTACACGCCATAAGACACTACCTGTATCCTTAAATACTCAAGTTTATGTATATACATTATATATATATACCATTTCTTTCTCTTAGGGATAAAGAAAAAGACAGAGACCGAGAAAAAGATAGAGAAAAGTCGTACAAAGAAAGAGAAGCAGAAAAAGAAAAACAGAGGGAACGAGAGAAGAAAGGATTGCCGCCAATCAAGAAGGAGAACTTGAGCGGTGAGTATATTTTTTAAGGAAATTGGAATCATTACTATT
Organism: Clanis bilineata; assembly: GCA_036417725.1. Classification (NCBI taxonomy): domain Eukaryota; kingdom Metazoa; phylum Arthropoda; class Insecta; order Lepidoptera; family Sphingidae; genus Clanis; species Clanis bilineata. Next base: position 1,615,182 of record CM071159.1, read on the forward strand.
ACTACTGACTGACCATTACCACTTGTGACCGAATTCAGGAAGTCAGCAGCTCGTAAAAATTAAGCCCAATCCTTTATGCAACATGCTTATAAAGTATATTGCGCCGGCCCCATTGAGGCGGGATACTAGAGGAGAAGAATCTAACCTGTTAACGTTTATCTGTGGTAGAGCCACGCTGTAGACAGTAACGTCTATAGCACGAATGGGCCGGCCCGACCGGTTAGATACCACTGTCTCACAGAAAACCGACGTAAAGTGGCAGCTTGCTGTTGCGTTTCGTTCGGTGAGTGAGATTTCCGGTGGCCCATTTCCCCACTCCCTTTCCCAATCCCCTTCCATTCCCCCCTTTTAGGTTGGCAACGCATGATTCTTTTTGTGTCTTGGGTGTCTATGGGCGGTGGAGATCACTTACCATCAGGTGACCCATCCGCTCGTTTGCCAATCTTTGCTATAAAAAAAAAAACCGTGTGTTGTGTGGTCTCAGTGTGCAGCACCACGCTGTGGGTCGGACACCTGTCCAAGCTGGCCACCGCCGAGGAGCTGTCGGACCTGTTCGGCGGCGTGGGCGGCGTGGCCAGCATCGACCTGGTGCCGCCGCGCGGCTGCGCCTTCGTCGTGATGGAGCGCAGGCGCGACGCGGCGCGCGCGCTGCGACATCTGCACAAGCACAAGCTGCACTCCAAGGTGAGGGGAGAGGGGGGGGAGGGGGTTCTTCGAAATACCACAAGGCTTAGATTTACGTCACGTACTCAATATCCTCTAGGGAATCCTCTTTAGCTATATTCAAATATGGTGCTGCCTCGGTGGCGTGGTTGTATTTCGGTACGACTACCGTCCTGAGATTGCGGGTTCGATCCCCGGGTGGAACAAAATGATATTGGATTTTTCCATATCAGCCCGGAGTCTGTAATTTGTGCCCGATATGGCGATAGGCTCGCCCTCTATCACATCTGAGACGGAACTAAGTTCGGCGAAGTGTGGGTGTTCTAGTTCGCTAGTGCGTTCTGCCTACCCCTTCGGGGATACAGGCGTGAGCTTATGTTATGTATGTTATGTTAATTCAAAAATTATTTTTCGCGTCACAAATTCAAGTTTCCTTTATCCAAAAACTATGAGCGTTACGAAATTTCAAACTTCACCTCTAGATTGCTAGCTATTCTCTTTTTAAGTGTAGGTAATTTGTGTGGCTTTCGTGGTGTCGGTGTTGTATTGTGGCTTACTTTATTTGTCCATTGCTATCAGTCTAGTTAGTCATGCTCACTTAAGGTCTATGCTTGTGGCGGCGTCATGTGCCGGGTCGATCACTTCCCTGCAATATGGTTGAGAAGGTCGATGGCTGGCACATGCGTCAAACTCGTGAACGGGTGCTGCTTGTGGAGTCTGGTCTGCCTGGACTGTTTTGTTTGCTTGTGTCAGTTCAATTTGCCGTGGCTATGGGGGTCGCTCAGTGTATCTTGTATGTTACTTTGTCCTATATTATTAGAATATCTATTGTTATCATGGTTTAGCTGTTCTAATTCAAGGTCTTTTTGTATCTGGTGCTGTACTGTAAATTGGTGTTAAAAAGAGCAACGTCAGAGTTTCTTGCCCGTTTTTCTCTGGCGAAACAGCTTTCCGAACAGGCGGTAGAGTTAAAATTTGACGGAATCTAAATAAAGTTTGAACATTTTATGGATTCAATAAATGATTTGATTTGATTATGTCATCCGGTATACAGGAAACTGCGAATTACCACGTGGGTGGGCTGATGGTAACTATCATGTAATCACCACCCTTAGATGCTTTAAATGAATCTAACTGATTCTTGGACTACAATATCTTTACCAAAACAAGAACTTGCTGAACCTCTAGGAGGTTAATGGCTCTTGTCATCTCCACCATGTCATTGTTTGTATTTATTATTTTATAGTATCGTAACAAGTTCCATAATAATATACAGAGTGTTTCAAAAAGTCGGTTTACAAAATATTTAAATGGCATACAGGAATTAATGATTAATAATTTATTTTCTTAATGCATGCCTAAACACTTTATAGTTTATACGGTACCAGTATGTTACATACATAATCAATCTACAGTCAATCAATAATTGGGTACTGGACTATGTTTGATTATGTACACATTTTTAAAAGTTTTAGCAAATAAAACAAAAAAGAAACTCTTCAGTAAAATATGCATCAAAATTGGTAGAAAAATGAGTCAGTAATTCATATTTTAAATTCTGTAATGAGCATGAGTGAGGATGTAGTGGGGATATCTTGCTATCCCTTTCTAACGCACGTGCCGTTATGGCCCTGACGTGATTTTACTGATACTTCTCTTTCCCGCAGTTTGAAGGTTACACAAAATTTCAAATGCTTATAACTTTTTTATTTTTGAGAATATTTTAATAATTCTTTAAGTACTATATATTAGGTGGCGTAAATTTCATATAAAATTATATAAAAAAAAAATTTGTCGAGTACCCAATTGGGTACTTGACAATATTTTGTTTATTTATTTTATATGAAATTTACGTCGTCTAAAATATAGAACAGAAAGAGATACTGCAGTATTCTCAAAAATAAAACAATTTATAAGCCTTTAAAGTCAAACTGCGGGGAAAGAGAAATATCAGTATAAACACGTCACGCCATAACGGTACGCGCGTTGGAAAGGGATAGCATGATATCCACTCCAGAATTTAAAAAACGAATTACTGCCTCATTTTTCAACCAATTTCGATGCAGTTTTTACAGAAGGGTTCTTCTTTGTTTTATTTGCTATTACATATAATTATGTGTATAAAATCAAACATAGTCAAGTACCCAATTAAAGGGAGATTACCGTTAGCCGACAGCCAGTCGTAAAAATTAAGCTAAATCCTTTTTGCGACACGGTTGATAAAGTGTGTTGCGCCGATCCTACATGTAGTGTAATGTTCAGGAGATCACGGTCGCGTGGGCGCCCGGCCGCGGCGTGAAGGGTCGCGAGTGGAAGGACCACTGGGAGGGCGGCGCGGGCGTGTCGTACCTGCCGTGGGGCGCGCTGCAGCAGCGCTGGGCGCTCGGCGCGCTCTCGCTCGACGCGCTCGAGGACGGCGGCGCCGTCGACGAGGACACGCTGCCGCCCTGGCTGCCGCCGAGGGTGAGTCGCGCCGACACACTGAACACTGCGCACTGCTCACTGCACACTACACACTACACACTACACAATACCCACTACACACTACTCACTGCACAATACTCACTTCACACTACTCACTGCACACTACTCACTGCACACTACTCACTGCACTATACCCACTACACACTACTCACTGCACAATACTCACTTCACACTACTCACTGCACACTACTCACTGCACACTACTCACTGCACAATACCCACTACACACTACTCACTGCACAATACTCACTTCACACTACTCACTGCACACTACACACTACACAATACCCACTACACACTACTCACTGCACAATACTCACTTCACACTACTCACTGCACACTACCCACTACACACTACTCACTGCACAATACTCACTTCACACTACTCACTGCACACTACTCACTGCACACTACTCACTGCACAATACCCACTACACACTACTCACTGCACAATACTCACTTCACACTACTCACTGCACACTACTCACTGCACACTACTCACTGCACACTACTCACTGCACACTACTCACTGCACACTACTCACTGCACACTACTCACTGCACACTACTCACTGCACACTACTCACTGCACACTACTCACTGCACAATACTCACTTCACACTACTCACTGCACACTACTCACTGCACACTACTCACTGCACACTACTCACTGCACACTACTCACTGCACACTACTCACTGCACAATACCCACTACACACTACTCACTGCACAATACTCACTTCACACTACTCACTGCACACTACTCACTGCACACTACTCACTGCACACTACTCACTGCACACTACTCACTGCACACTACTCACTGCACACTACTCACTGCACAATACCCACTACACACTACTCACTGCACAATACTCACTTCACACTACTCACTGCACACTACTCACTGCACACTACTCACTGCACACTACTCACTGCACACTACTCACTGCACACTACTCACTGCACAATACTCACTTCACACTACTCACTGCACACTACTCACTGCACACTACTCACTGCACACTACTCACTGCACACTACTCACTGCACACTACTCACTGCACACTACTCACTGCACACTACTCACTGCACAATACCCACTACACACTACTCACTGCACAATACTCACTTCACACTACTCACTGCACACTACTCACTGCACACTACTCACTGCACACTACTCACTGCACACTACTCACTGCACACTACTCACTGCACACTACTCACTGCACACTACTCACTGCACAATACCCACTACACACTACTCACTGCACAATACTCACTTCACACTACTCACTGCACACTACTCACTGCACACTACTCACTGCACACTACTCACTGCACACTACTCACTGCACACTACTCACTGCACACTACTCACTGCACAATACCCACTACACACTACTCACTGCACAATACTCACTTCACACTACTCTCTACACATTACACACTACACACGACGCACGACGCACGACGCACTGCCCACTGCTCACTACACACTACGGGCCAATCAGTATTACGTAAGCACTATGGGAGCGGAAGGGTCTTTTATTTATTTATTTTTTATCGACATTTCTGAATGGTGATTATGTCAGCAGTATTATTTTTTTCTTTATCTGTTTTTTTTTTTACTTTATCTGATTTTCTTTTAATGAAGAAATCTAAACACATGTAGAGGTATATAAAAAAAAGGCATGTACCAGTATTCACGTAAGAATTGAGGGAGGGGGGGGGGGGTAACAGCTTAGCTTATTTTTGCTGACGACGGGGAGGGTGAGGTTAATAATTTGCTTACATCATACTTGAATGGCCCCCTACTTACTGCTAATGTTTACATAGTATATAATTGTAGCCCGTTTACATTATTCGGTAGGGGAGTTGATGACAATGTTACACATTCAAATGACACCTGCCACGTAACTATGAAGACTGTAAAGTTTTGAAATGTCACGACCAAAAATAAAAACAAATCGCGATAAAACCCAAAAAAAACAATTTTATTTTTAATGCGTTTGGTTGTGTTGATAAAGGAGCGAATGAAAATGTTCACAATATGACTGACTAATTTTTAATGGCGTTACCGTGTTAAATGTATTGCTAAAATAATATACTCTATTTACTTTACGAAATGTGTTACGGTAAAATGTCTTTAGTCATATATCAAAAAATATAAGTCAGAAGCTAACAGCGTGCATTTCAAAGTTAAGGACGACCAAACCAAATAATGTAAATGAGTTATCCCAATTCGTGGAGCTACAGCTAGCGCTTGCTAGCCAAATACAATGCCTTTTGATACAGATACAAAAACAAGCACCAATGAATTACTCGGCTCAGCGCTGCAAATGCTTGCTGCACGCTCTTATTTTTTAAAACGCCATCTGTACACTTATGCGATATTATATCCCACATATGTGCATTATTATTAAGTATCATCATGTATCGTGAATTTATAATTGGCACACAATTGTTTCATGTGATGAAATGACATTGGAAATGTATTTTTATTTTCAAAATTCAAAATTGCCGATTTCAATTCGTACGGCGCCGCGTCCGACGGGTATTGATTTTCGATATAAAACGTTCAATCACGCGGCTATGTGAAGGTAAGAGCGATTTCCGTACATTTAATTTATCGGTTTATTTTTATTACCCTTTTTCTAAAGTCCGTATTTTTATTTCCGTCTAAAATATCGATGTTTCACATCCGGCAGACATATCGCGGCCGACTTATTTCCTAATATTTGTGGGAAATTCGTACTATTTGTGTTGTGTATGATAGATATTATACTGCATGTGGACCGACTGACTGCTAACGTTGCAACCCACGTTTTGTTGGCTAGCCTAACGAAGCCGACGAAACGGATGACGCTCAGATATTAATTTCTTACTAACCTAACTAACAACTAGCTCGCCCATCGCTTTCAACGGCTGCGGCAGGCTAGCATCGACATAGTGGCGTATGCGTCGCGTTTCAAGACTTTAAATATTTCAAGAATATACAACGATGCGTTTGTGCGTTCTGCTTATTAAGTTAATTCGCAGTTGTGCACAGTGGAAGGACCTCCTCCCGCCAATGCACAGAAGACCGTGACGGCGGTCACCGCGGAACCGGTCGCGCCAATAGAACAAGATCGTGTAGACAATGCCTCCGTAAAACCGGACGAGCAACAAACACCCCACACAAAAAGTCGAAAAATTAGACCCACACAGAGGCCATCTGATTCCTACTCGGAGTGGCTAGCGCGCGATCATGCTGGGTGGCTGGCATTCAACTTCGGAGGCTGGGAACCAGGCAACCAGACGGAGTGGATCCCAACCACATATGGAGAATGGAGAGCCTCATGGAAGCCAGAAAGGCGACAAGCTCAAGTGAAGCGGGAACCAATTAATTATACAGAGTTGCGTGACACCGGTAGTCCAGATTGGCGAGAATATGGACAACCGTGCAAGTCTGAACGGACAAAAAGGCGCGTGGTGAGGCCAAGAAACTTGATGTCAAGGAGACCTGCGGCCATTCGATGTGACCGTCGCAAGGATCGATCTAAACCACGATTCCGCGGAGACAATCCTCGTTGGTATTGCACCATATGCCAGTCGCCTACACACTTGTACTACGACTGCCCACATCGCGGCCGTAATGTACGCCCACGCCGACGGAGCCAGGATCGACACCACGATAAAAACAGAGTATCGCGCATTAAAACAGAACATTTTGAACAAACAGCCCAATCAATTATGAACTTCGGAAATAATTTACTTAGTGTAAAAACAGAATATTGTGAACCGGTAGAAGAGTCTGTGATGGTTGGATCATCCCGTGGTTACGATACGGTAAGAATACACGTATAATCTAGCATTTATGGGGTGTCAATATACCCTTCGATGTTGGTGTTCCCGCACAGCAGTCATATATTTTTGTATAACATTTGCTTTGTAACATTTTATCTTAAAGTCACACTTGGTATGTCTTGGTATGTGGCTGTCATATTCAAATATAGATGATATTAATGTTGTATAATGTGATAACTATTGTTAAATATGTTAAACAACAGTTGCTTTGGCAACTTCGAGGTGTGCGGTTTTAAATGAAAAGGGATGGATAAATAATGGTTATCAAATTTTATGCGATGTTAGACAACATACATATTGGAAAATTTTACTAAGTGTGACTTGTGGTGCAAGGCGTCCTAAAGTAGATACAATTAAAACGTTTTAAACATAGTGGAAGGTGTTAAATATGTTGTTATATACAACATGTTATATTAGTGACTAATGGTTATCATTATGGGACTGTTCTGTGGGTGCACCACTTAACTCGTGCTAAGTAAGTCGCATTGCAAAAAAAAAAAAATATCGAGGACAGTACAGGTATAACACATAAGCTGTTTCCTTCGATCCATAAATTGCGTAACACCCTGTATATATTGATAAGTTTAATCATTAATTTTCAGATTTTGAGTTACATATTTGAACGACTTTGTTTTAATCAATTAAGCTCTGGATTGAGTAAATGCTAAAATTGTTACACCTGTACCATATAGAGCTGTATAATTGGGTATTTGACTATGTTTGATTTTATACACACCTACGCAGGCAAATAAAACTAAAAGAAATCCTTCTGTAAAAACAGCATCAAAATTGTTGAAATTAAACTATTTTTACGGATTATATCACGATTTGGTTTTAATTTTTATGCCCGACGTTCTGACCCGTGACCACGAAGGCTGCAAAGCTGTCGAAACGTCGGGCATAAAAATTAAAACCAAATCGTGATATAATCCGTAAAAATAGTTTAATTTCAATGAATAACATTCACGTAAACCTAAGAAATCATTAAGCATCAAAATTGGTTTAAATATGAGGCAAAATTCATATTTTAAAAACATCTGCAATGAGCAAAAGTGGGGGCGTAGTGGGCTGTCCATTTCCAACACACATATAGAGAAAGAATGAAAGAAAGTTTAAGTCATATAAAATTAATTAAAAAAAAATGTCAATTACCCAATTCTCGAAATAAATGCTTGAAATACAACGAGTGCTCAATACTATGAGACCTGTGTAATACGGGTCCCTCTCTCTTTCTCTTTCGCACTTCACAGCCATTTTCTTTGGTGGACGTGGAGCATATTTTTAACGTCACTATTGTACGGTCTCATTATATCGTGCACTCGTAGTAGAGCAAGTTGCTATGCCCAAGTAATGGTATTATTATGATAATCGTCATCATTTTAATAATATAACCCATAATCACTTTAGTAGCGTGAAAAAATACATTATAGAATTCTTAAAAATCTCTGTAAAAGGCTTACAAAATAAAGGCAATTAATATATTTTTTATTTAACGGCTCGGGATAATAGTCCTTTGAGCCCGTAGCCGTATTTTTTTGTATATATTTGAGTTGCCAGTACACGAGATTTTTAATGATTTATTTTTAAAACACTTTAATAGCGTTTTCTCCGCGGGGTAAATTATGAATAATGCTTCGCGACTTCGCTAATAAGTGGGACATGATCAGTAACTCAGTAAAAGTGATTAATCAATTCGTTAAAAGTGATACAAGTTTTTGTTTTACATTTGTTACCTGTAAGTAACCACTAACCAGATATATTTCCAAAACATAAATTTACAAAAGAAAAATATATATTTTACAATTATTTGCTTCTGAAAAACTTGTAATTAAAAAAGATAGTTTCAAAAAATCGTACAGTATGAAGACAATACATTTCAGTTACACATTTATGTCATCATTTGGTGTTAATTGTTAAACCACAGCTTGTATATAATACTAGATAATGAACGAAGATTAAACAGTGATAAAATCACAAACTCCACCAAGATCGTGAGGGATGTGAGTAATTGTAAAACAGCATCGGCTAAGACCCCCACCTCCACGGGCTACGACACAAGCAATTGAGAGAAGCTTAAATGATGTATGGTAATAGAATCATTTATTCGAATTTGAATGAACAATTTTTAATTTATCTTATTTTTTTATACGAGTACGGCAAACTAATCGCAATATAGTCCAAAATATTGAGGGACAATAAGTGTATGATGGATGGGGGCACTTGAGGATTATGAGTATACCGGGTGTTCCATAAAGTTGGTACCAATAACAATTCCACATACAGGGACTATTTAAAGCATAATGGTAATGATAAAAAATAAAAATGGAACTTAATTTTTTTTATCAATTATTAAGCATGGGGATTTTCAAATCTGAATAACTGATAATCAAATCTGACCTGTAAATCATCGCAATTAGCATATAATTGACTTTGCGTATGCTAAAAATGAGTAATTACCCCAATAATGGTTTGGAAATGTACCGCAGCTGACCCAATGAGCCAGAAATTTTGTTAGCGTCACAAATTCAAGTTTCCATTATTCAAAAACTATGAGCCTTACGAAATTTTTAACTTTACCGCTAGATTGCTAACCATCCCCTCTGTAAGTGTAGTAATTCAACAAAAACAAGTGTCAAGCAGGATAGACCTCTCTTAACAAACTGTTACGTGTAAGACAATATATTTACAGTGAATCCAAACATACTAAACCTAGTACTTTTCTCATGGATTATTAAGTTAGAATATTATATTATTAGGTAAATATATGAAAGTTTCTCTCAACTGACTGGCGAACACGCGAGTAAAGCAAACACGCACGCTTATCGCATGTAGATGTGCATCGCTCGCTGTGCATGTTAGAAGCTTTTTAGCATTATGACGTCGGCTGTTCGTCATCTATTTTTGTAAAAAAATACAAAAATATAGTTGGTAAAGATCCAATTTCGTTGTCACCATTGAACACGCTTTACCGAAGACCGTTTGTAGTTTGAATATCATAATAAAATTACCGTTTAGAATTTCAAGATGGCGGACAGTCAATGTTAATATCCATAAGCTTGCTTACATTTTGAGGTAAACTAGGTAAATTAAGGTAACAGGTAAATGTTTGGATAGGAACGTAAATATGATAACAAGAATGGAAGATGTGAAAAAGAGTTGAATAAGGAGAACACAAGAAAACAAAGGAAGATGTCACCATTGAACAGAGAAACATGATCTATCGAGAAGAAATGAAATATTTTATGTCTAAAACGCAGTAATTAACAACACAACAACAACAGTTAATAATTACAACGATTTTATATGCAAGTGTGATGTAAAAGTATTCTTGAATATAAAATCAATAAAATATGATGTGAAATGTGTTTTATTAGATAATGTATTTGTATATGAAATTAAATAATAATAAAAACTAAATGCGGTTTTTTGTTTCTTCTTATAATGAAAATCTAAAAGATCACAAATTAGTAATCTTGAAGATTATGCATCGTAAGTATTACTTTTTAACACTATTGTGAGCAGTGCGAATTTTTACGAATATTGCAAGTGATAACATAAATTAAACACTCCAATTTACCCTATTTTTATTTAGTATCTATTTCATCTTTTGAATACTATTTCTCTTTATCGTTTTACCTTATTCTTATCTAATTGCCGCTCTAGTTTTGTTTTTTTACTCTATATTTATTTTCTAATTTGCACGTAAAATATTTTTCGTCCTAATATTATGCTATACAAATTTGATGTGTTATGTACACATCATTATAAGCTAACACCAAATTAAGACTACAAAGTCTAATGGTGTTGACTGTATCACAAAACTTTTTCCATCCTTTCCCCTTCATTTCTTGAACATTTTTCTTAGAGACATCTATGACGTCTAGCTTTTGACAAAAGTAAAGTTAATTTTAGATTTATCGATTTCTATCGACAATTTTAAACATTTAATGAGAACGCGGTGTCTTTATAGGCCCAAAATAATTCCCTGAAACAGGTTGTTTTTTAAAGTGTGTTAGTGTAGCAATGTATAGCGAGTAGCGACATGCTTCGTGAATCGCCGCTCTCTAAGCTAGTTTAAAGATGGCCACAGAAAAAGCAGGTACCTATATACAAACATACATAACCCCGTTTAGACGATGCTGTTACAGCTTACAATTCGCAGTTTGCTACGACATTGTTGCATCGTAATGCATCAAGCATCAAAGCAGCTTTCAAGCTCGATATACTGTAGTTGTACTCTACAACAGCATTATATAAATGGCTCCAAATTCGATGTGTTTGGATGGATATCGCTTTTTCTTATTTATTTTATAATGTTTATAAGTTATTATTGTGGTGCTGCGCGCAGTTCTAAATATGGTATTAAGAGTTTATTCTGGGCATAGGATACTTGTACATTATCTGTCTTGTGATCTGTACTAGGGTTGCCAACATTATGACCCTTACTTGTTGACACTTCTAAATGATGCTTAACTTTACTAGTTTGTCTTTTTCTTCGTAACGTCAAATACTGGGGAATGAAGAGAAAATCCCTAGAGAAAGTACTACTTAAAAATGTTATAAGTATCATATCCCTCAAGTCATAATCCGACATTCACTGCGAAGTGAAAAATTGTAAAATATGTCTACAAAAAGTAAAGCATTGTTGCCAACTCTAGTGACTATGTACGGTCAAGTCTTTGACAAAGAATTCCTTTCTTAAGTCGTGTTGGCCAATCACCATGTCCTAGAGACTAGAGCTTTGTAGTTCATGCAATTCCCATCCTTGTAAGTTAAGTTATGATTGATACATTCTTTTTGGAACATCCTGTATTTTGTTCATTAGTATTCTTAACTCAGTTAACATATTTATTTTCCTAGATACTTGTATAATCACAAATTTAAAAACTTAACTGGACTGCCTCGGTGGCGTGGTGGTATTTCGGTACGACTACGGTTCTGAGGTCTCGGGTTCGATCCCCGGGTCGGGCAAAGTGATATTTGATTTTTCCATATCAGTCCGGAGTCTGGAATTTGTGCCCGATATGGCGATAGGCTCGCCCCCTATCACATCTGGGACGGAACTAAGCTCGGCGAAATGTGGGTGTTCTAGTTCGCTAGTGCGCCTCTGCCTACCCCTTCGGGGATACAGGCGTGAGCTTATGTTATGTTATGTAAAAACTTAACGGACCGACTTCAAAATTTATCTGATCGTGACTAAATTTATATGGGACGACCCTTGAACCAAGCCCCATCGAACACAAAAATAATCTTGTGTAATCCGTCCACATTTGGCAGAGATACCGCGTAATATACATAATAAAAAAATACAGACGAATTGAGGAACTTTTCCTTTTTTTAAGTCGGTCGAAAATAAATTATAATTTGGATGTACGTTTGCATGATGATTTGAGTATGTACTACACTGTAGTATTATTTTTATTTTATTTTTAGACTTTTGCACGCATGTGTGATTGCGTTGCTCCTTTTGACCACTAAACTGACTCGCTTAATGGTGCGTACGCATCGGGCCGAACGAAGGCGAACGAATCATGCCTGTTTCATTCCCACAACAGCGAAAGTTTGTTTGTGTGAACGCAAGATTCTTTCACCTTCGTTCAGCCGGTGGGTACCCGCCATAATATTAATGAAACATGAGCGATCATGAATGATTTGTATAATCGAAATGTAAATCGATTATGAGATAAGTAGGCAATTTAATTTCATAATTGACTACTAGAAATGTCGCTACTTATTTGTACTGCAAACCTTACATCCTCTCGAACTCCCCATAAATTACTATAGTAATAGTGTATCGCAGTCTCGCAGTAATGATTATAATTAAGATATCTTGAAACATTTTCGTAATCGAATGATTTTATTTATTTATTACATTTCATATAAATTAAGTATATAGGCGGACTGTGACTGTGACTGACTGTGAAATTGAACACACGTCTTCCTATTATAACGTAGGCGAGCACTAAGGTTTTTACAAATTCATCATCCCCAAAGGGAGAGTCACAAGGGATGAGAGTTTGTATAGATAAAATGTAAAGCTACAAAAGAAAAGCTAGTATCGCATAATCGCCCATCACTATAATATTTTCTTTTAACTTTTTTGATTATGTTGTTTGTAATGCAATAGATTTTGATAGAAGTATAATAGATGGTATATTTTCATTTTAATATTACCTTGTAAGAATTTATGCATGAATTTGTTGTTACACTATGTTTGCCAGGAGACTATTTTGTCGAAAAAAATGGTGCAAATCATTTCTAAATGTCATTACAACACTTCATAGTTTGAAAAACACATCGTAATGAAATGTTATATGTTTATTGCTAATGTAGTTAAATGTCTACGTGTTTTAATGAGGGCAAGACGTCAGATCACCAGATGTCGCTTCACGGTGTCGCCTGGTTGGGCTCGGCTGACGTTCGCTTTTAGTATACTTTTCTGTCGAAAACTAGCACATTTTTTTCATTGAAATAAAACTACTTTTACGGATTCTATCACGATTTGTTTTAATTGTTACGCCCGACGTTTCGAAGGCTTTGCAGTCTTCGTGGTCACGGGTCGGACTGACTGACTACGAAGACTGCAAAAAAAACTTAGAAACGTCGGGCATGAAAATTAAAACAAATTGTGATAGAATCCGTAAAAAATGTTTAATTTCAATGTAGAGGTATAACTTTCGCGTAAACTTAAGAAATCAGTAAATTTTTTAATGTTTTTATTTCATGAGTAAAATAACGTAATACAACAATTTTACCCGAAAATAATATATAAAAAATAACTTGGAAGTGTCAACGTCAGCCCCCAATATGGCGCCGCCCTGGTGACAAAAAGTAAGCCTTCATTGCTGGCGATGTATGATACATTTGAAAATTGTTATATTCATTAGGATTTTTTGGCACAGATATTACCGAAAACCATGATGGAGATCCCGATGTTGCCGGGAATGCCGGCGGTGTCCGGGCCCGGCATGATGCCGAGCTTGCCGCCCGGCGCGATGCCGAGTATGCCGCCCAACATGCCGCCCGGCGCGATGCCGAACATGCCGCCTGGCGCGATGCCGAATATGCCGCCGGGCGCGATGCCCAACATGCCACCCGGCACGATACCTAGTCTACCTCCAGGTATATTGCTTGATTTTAATTTTGAAAAAACGTTACTGTTTACAGCGTTACTCTAGCGTTCAAAAAACGTGAGAGTTTGTATTCTAGCTGTCTAGTTTGCTTCAGCCTACTACTCAGGGGGTGCAGGCATGAGTTTGTGTGTATTATATATGTATTTGTGTAATATATCGGGGGAAACATGTAGCAGTACAGACTTGTGTTCAGTTCGCTTTCAAGGAATCACTTCACCCTTAATTTTTTTTTTAAAGCAGAGACTGGCAAACGAGCTAATGAGTTACTTGATGGTAAGTGATCACCGCACATGGACACTCAAGACACAAAAAGGATCAAGGGTGCGTTGTCAACCTAAAGGGATGGGGAAAGAAGGGGAAGGGAGGCGATACCGAGCTGCCACTTTACGTCGGTTTTCTGTGAGACGGTGTTATCAAACCGGTCGAGCCGGCTCATTCGTGTTGTAGACGTACCTGTTTATAGCGTGGCTTTACCACCCTAGAATCTTTGGGTCACTCTAAAAGTTTCAGGTGGCACTTCCACTTTCACATCGAAGCCTCCCTGCTCAGCGGCGTTCCCACAAGGAGCACTCTACCGCAGGGTTTCGGCCACAGCACAGACCAACTTTGGGTTTAGTGGTATTCTAAGTTTGCGCCTTTCCACTTTCTCCAACACTACCCATCGATAGTCTCGCCACGTCGACCGTTGAAGGTGTTTGCGACAGTACCGTGAGCGTGGACGTGGAGTGTCGGTGAGTTTGTGTGTGTATAACGGTCGTGTGTTGCAGGAGTGGCGGGTGTGGCGGGTGTGGGGGGCGTGTCGGGGGGCGTGGTGGGCCCCAGCGTGTCGGGCGCGGGGGGCGTGGTGGTGTCGCTGGGGGGCGCGCTGGGGGCTGCGCCTGCGGTCTCCGTGGCGGTGCCGAGGCTGCCGCCACCTGGGTAACTATATGCAATTCGATTAACTTAAAAAATAATGAAGGAGGTACTCGATTCCTCTGTATGCCTTTTTTATTACCGACTTCCAAAAAGTAGAAGGTCCTCAATTCGACTGTACTTTTTTTGATGTAACGCGAAATCTCCTCTAAATATGGACCGATTTTCAAAATTCTTTTTGTGTTCGATAAAGCTTATTTCAAGGGTCATCCCATATAAATTTGGTTACGATGAGATTTGAAGTCGATCCGTTAAGTTTTTAAACTTGTGATTATCTAATTTAATTTGCCCGGGATTGGATCCCTCAGAGGGGGTTGACGTCAGGCAGGCAGGCGGTAGTAAAAACTAAGCCAAATCCTTTCTGCAACATGTTTGAAAAATTGTGTTGCGCCGACCCCAAATTAAGGTGGGATAAGGGCAGGTAGAAAGAAAGATATATTATATGTTACGCGATATCTCCGCCAAATGTGGACCGATTTTCAAAATTCATTTTATGATCGATAGAGTTATTCCAAGCATATGAATTTAGATACAATGAAATCTAAATGAAAAAGGTGTCAATTGTAATTATTACCCAAGTAAAAAAAATATCATAATATAAGAATAGATATGATATAAAAAAGCATATACGCAATGAAGGGGGAAAAAATAACATAGTATGTTTTGGAATAAAGAGAATAGAGCTATTCAATTGGATACTTGACTATGTTTTGATTTTGTACACATTTTTATATGTATTAGCAAATCAAACAAAAAAGAAATTCTTCTGTAAAATCTGATTCGAAATTGGTTGAAAAATGAGTCAGTAATTCATATATTAAATTCTGCAATGAGCAAGAGTGGGGACGTAGTGGGGATATCTTGCTATCCCTTTCTAACGCACGTACCGTTATGACCCTGGCGTGATTTTACTTCTCTTTTCCGCAGTTTGAAGGTTACACCAAATTTCAAATGCTTATAACTTTTTTCACTTTAAGAATATTTCAATAATTCTTTCAGTGCTATTTTTTAGATGGCGTTAATTTCATATAAAATTAATAAAAAAATATTAGTGAAGTACCCAATTGACATGTAAAAGTGATATAAAATATCGTATTTGCAGCCGATATGTTTTGAATGTGATTAATTTTCGATTCCCGCATTGAGCCAAATGTTTGTGTAGCCCACAGATATTTGTTTCAAGTCTGGGTGTCATGACCGAAAGTCTCTCATAGTTTCTGACACCCACGATACAGGTTATACCTAGTGTGGGATCAGGACTAGGTGTGTGATTGTTGGGTGTATTTATTTATTTATTTATTTATTTATTTATTTAATATTGTGTAGGATGACAGCGGCGCTGCCGCCGGGTCTGGCGGGCGGCCTCCCGCCCGGCATGCGGCCGCCCAGCTTACCCGCCGGTGTTCCAGGTGAATGCTCTCATTTTGATATAATTGTCTATGATGTCATATGTATGGGCTGTGGACCGGGAGGTCCCGGGTTCGATTCCCAGGTCGGGCAAAGCAAATTTTCTAATTTGATTGGGACTGGATCCTTTATAGGGGGTTGACGTCAGGCAGGCGGCCGGTCGTAAAAACTAAGCCAAATTCTATCTGCAACATGCTTTAAAAAATGTGTTGCGCCGACCCCACATTAAGGTGGGATAAGGGCAGGTAGAAAGAAAGATGCCATATCCGCTCTCCTCAAGCTAAAGTGCAATTAAGTGAACAAATCTCATTTTGAGATGTCTCCAAAAAAATGGAAAATATGGTCCCTAAAGATTTCATACACTTATGGTTAATTTTAATCTTAAAGTAAATTCAAAAAATACATTCTAATTATTTTTAGGACTGCCTCGGTGGCGTAGTGGTATTACGTGCACGTGACTATCGCCTTGAGGTTTCGGATTCGATCCCCGGCGAGGGCAAAATGATATTGAATTTTTCAATATCAGCCCAGATTTGTGCCCAATATGGCGATAGGCTCGCCCGCTATCACATCTGGGACGGAACTAAGCTCGGCGAAATGTGGGTTTACTAGTTGGCTAGTGCGCCTAGTCAAAGGTCGATTTAAAAATTCCAAATCCTCACTGAGCTCGTTTCTTTGACTTATGGCGGGTACACACCGCCGAACGAAGGCGAAAGCATCTATGCCTGTTTCGTTCACACAACAGCGAAAGTTTGTTTGTGTGAACGCAACAGGCATAGATTCTTTCGCCTTCGTTCGGGCTGTGAGTACGCGCCAGTGTATCAACCAAAGTCGATACTGCTGTTCTGTAACCACGTTTGGAGATTACAGACGTGACCTTGTATTTATTATCCGCTAGGATTACAAGGCGAGGCTAGTCTTGGTCCCGCCGGGCCGCTGTTGAGGTTCCCGCCAGGAATGCCGCCTCAGTCTGTACCTCAACCTGGTAAGGAACATGTCGCATATTACGTCAAACTTCATGACCGATCTGAAGTTGGCCACGGCCGGTGTTTAGTGTAGCACCTATTTTATACAGTAAATACAGTATTACAGACAGCCTCCGTGACGCAGTGGGCGAGTAACCGGCTGTGAAGCGAGAGGCCGCTAGTTCGATTCCCGCACAGAGACAAAAAAAAAGTCGTTTAAGGCCGCCTTATCTGTCAAAATTGTATGGCGAAAATCAATGTAACAAGCCGTTAAAGTTGAGTAGCGTTTGTCCAGTCGGGCCATAGTGATGCTTCTATGAAAATAAGTGTTGCCAGTAAAGTGCATTCTAAAGGCTCGGTTCTACTCTTGGTTGAGTACTACCACTGAAGTGACGAAGTTCCAAGCGGCCATAAAATGTTATGATATTTACACCTAACTGAAACTGTTAATTTTATATTTGACACGATTTTTATCTGTGTAGGCATGGTGGGAGGTTTCCTGATGGGTATGGGCGGGCTGGTGGGAGGGGTGCTTCCGATACACGCGCCACATCCGCAGCTGCTTCCGCATCCGCATCACGCGCCGGTATGTATACTATTATGTTTGTGGAATTGTAAATTACCACTAGTAACGTTTTTTGGAGCAATATCAATATTATATATAGATATCTGAGTTTACATATATACATAAATTCACTGCTTCAGTTAATGAGATAGTTCTGCCCACTCACCCATTGAAACTCCTTTTTGCCAGGATTAAAGATGGTACGAAAATGGGAGGCGCTGGGAAATAAATATTCTGTGTCTTAATTTATGAAACTATAACAGTTCAGTAAATACTTACTAGTTGTTAATCATCTTTAAAACACAAATTTGAACTTCAGCACTTAACTGCATAAAATAAAAAACATCAGTCCGTTATATTGTACAGGAATGCACAGAACACCTTTTAGTATTGTAATGGCGCGGGCCATTGATGAGCAACTTCATACTGTCGGATTGCCGTAACGGTGTGTGGCAGTTCTTAATTTTGTTCTCATCTAAACGTCTCAAAAGAAGTATAACTTTAATGTTGAGTTATAGCAGAACGCTGGCTAGAATTGAAATATTGTAACTGACGTCCACAGGTCTTCACTCCTCATCCTTATCTTATCTTTTTTAACCCTCACCACCACCATCTCTGTGTGATCGCACCGGGCGCAGATTCGCGAACGTTTGTTCTGTTGGTGTGTATGCGGCATTATAAAGACTTAAAAATAATCGCTATAGTTAGCTCTGGGGATGCGTAATGATGATGATGATGATGATGATGATAGATGATACTGGTGGCAGAGATAGTTGGTGGTGGTGAAGGTTAAAAAAGATAAGCTGAGCGGATAAGATAAGCCGTGGACATTAGTTACATTATTTCAATTCCACCAGGCGTTCTGCTACAACTCAATATTAAGAGGATATGTAAACAAAATAAGGATTTTCAAAAGCTTGGGTGTCGTAAAGTACTGTGTGGTGTGTCGCAAATGGTGTGTACACGCCATGTGTTGTGTAACAGCCGCAGCACGCGGCCGCCGTGGAGACGAGTCAGGCGAGCCAGCCGACGCCCCCCTCCGCGCAGCCCGCGCCCCCCTCCGGCGTGGCGGCGGCGGACGACGCCATGGACCTGGACAATGACGACGCGCCCGCGCCACCTGTCCCCGGCGCGCCCGCGCTGCTCCCCGACCAGGTGAACCATTCAACAGTAGCTAGCAACCATATTCTTTTTACATACATAATATCACGCCTGTATCCCATAGAGTTTAGGCAGAGACTATGGATTTCTACTTCGCCCGATTCTGACACATTACTTTAAAACAACAAACACAACTCTTGACAGTAATATGAAACCATTTTAACAAGCGACGCCCACCCTGCCAAACCCCCTAGCTAAACCATTTTTTGTTCTTTCTGCTCACCGTTCCACGTTGATGTGGGGTCAAAGCAACACAGTTTTTCAAGCTTTTTACAGAAAGGATTTGGGTTCGTTTTTACGACCGGTTGCCTACCTGAAGTCAACCCCATCTGGCAGCTAGTTCAAACATTAACCCAAACCTTTTCTGCATACTATAAAGTGTGATGTGCTGACCTGACCACACATCAGAGAAGGTTAAGAGATAAGGTTGATATAAAATACGTTATTAAAAGCGTCCCATGGGAAGTCAGTCGAGATCATATCGTATGAAACCAAAGACATTCAACAGTATATAAACGGGACAACAGCACAAAACTTGTGATCCAAAAGTTATGATCTAGTGGTCATAAGTCGCTCAGTTTATTTGAAATATACGCGCGCCAGGCCGGTTAGCGTAATAATATTGAGAGAATAAACTTACCTTACGTGATTCTTAACCATTCACAAAACATTCTAGAGTGTAAATTGTAATAATCGTTCTCGCATTGTAATAAGTGGTTGACGGTGGTACTGAAGTTTGAGATCCATTTTTTTTTTGTATGAAAACTTGCTTGATAGCTCCTCTATAATGGGGAACTTGCACGAAAATTATAACGAGAAATTGTGTTGATAAATCAATAAACAAAACCTTGAAATGTGCTATGATGAAATTTGTAGTATAAAATAATTGATATTTTACAAAATATCTTAATTAGAAATTACGTGTAATGGAACGTTATTACAAAACCCAAGTGACGTCGTTGCATTAGGCAGTGTTTCCACGTTGGAGTATTTTTCCCAATTTTGCGGAAAACTGTTGTTATGTTTAGTATGGTACTTGTTGAATGAGATTTCGGAGGTCCTCCTCTTTCCAAATTATTTTCTTCATGTAACTTTCCCACCTCTCCGCTCAGGATTCAAGGGTGCAACTTATTTTTACTTCGTTATTTAATGAAATAGCTTCAACATTTTTGGGGAAATTTTTGTTCGGCATGGGGAAATTTTAAACGATAGGCAATTATAGCGGTTCAAACGTCATTCCAGACAATGTCACTAGCCGTCAGTGTCAACTAAGATGTCAACAAAAAGGCATTTTTAAGCTGTGACGTCACGTCCTTTTTTAGCGCGGGGTTTTGTAAGTCATATTTAGACTTGCGATAATTAAATGATTTGTGCATATTTTTATGTTTTTGTTTCTGGTGTGTTTATTTGAGACGTAGTTCTTTGCAATGAACCAATAAAGAAATTACACGCAAGTTCCCTATTAGTAATATTAAATCTCTTTGTATGGAACACACTCCTCCGTGTAGTTTAACTGTGATTGGTCGAAAGAACAACGTGTGATATTTTTATTTTATTTTAAAACACTGTATACATATTATATGTACAGGCGGACTGACTGACTGACTGACTGGACTGACTGCCTCGGTGGCGTAATTGTATTTCGGTACGACTACTGTCCTGAGGTCTCGGGTTCGATCCCCGGGTCGGGCAAAGTGATATTTGGATTTTTCCATATCAGCCCAGAGTCTGCAATTTGTGCCCGATATGGCGATAGGCTCGCCTCCTATCACATCTGGGACGGAACTAAGTTCGGCGCAATATGGGTGTTCTAGTTCGCTAGTGCGCCTCTGCTTACCCCTTCCGGGATACAGGCGTGAGCTTATGTTATGTACAGGCAGACTTAATGCCATCTATTACATCTTATCACATCGACCACAATTAAACGACACGGAGGGAGTGTGTTACGTTTAAACGGTACTCTTCGCAATGCAGTGCAGTACCGCTTTCAGTACAACTATTCAAGACTCGTAAACTTTGTCGCACAGATCCAAGCCTTACTATCAAAGCCACCACCAAACTTCAACTCCGCGGAACCGCCCCCTGGCTTCAACGCATCAGAGCCGCCTCCGTTCAACTCTCAGCCAGCTGAGGAGAAGGAGGAAGACAAGAAGAACGAGCGGCGCGACCGCGACAGAGACCGCGACCGCGACAGGGACCGCCGCGACCGAGACAGGAGGGATCGCGACAGGAGGGACAGGGACCGAGGCAGGGATAGGGATCGGTGAGTACCCACTACGGTAAAGCAAAAAGGAGGGTTATGTTTTTAAACGGGATGTGAGTATGTATGTTCATCTGTTCCCTCGCAACTTCTAATTTCTAAACTACTCATAATCATTTGACAAATGAGGTGCTGTTGGGAGAGTTTGGTTGAACACTGGTTAAAGGTTATCTAACGTCACATTAAATGGCATAGAAGCCCTCTAGGGGACACGAAAATAAGAACAAAAAATTGTTTCGCCCCCCTCATCATGTGTGGTATAATTGAATAGGGATTTTAAAATGAAAGTAAGGTCTTTAGATACAGAAGTATAACCGATACGTATTTTTGTCTTGTTGATGCCACCAGTGCCTTGAAATCCACTACACGGCCTATCAGCAAGAGTAGGCGCATAGTGGAGATACCTTGCTATCCCATTCCAACGCTTGCACCGTTATGGTTGTGACGTCAGCATACTGATGCACCTCTTTTCTTTTATTTGACAACTTCGCCTTCCGCTAGATTCCAAGAGCTTATAACTTTTTTAAATTTGAGAATATTTCAATATTTATTTCTCTGCCATATTTTAGATCAAATTAAAAAAAATAAACTAGTCACATATACAGTTGTGTATCAATGATCAGACACTGTTAATTGTTATATTACACTCTATTGTATAAGCAACTTATGAACAAAACGTTTGTTTCACAGGGAGAGAGATGACAGAAGAGACCGGGACAGAGACCGCGGGCGAGACAGGAGAGACAGGGATCGTGATAGAGACAGGGATAGGGAACGATTCGGATCTAGGGAAAATAATAGGTTAGTACTGTCGATATTATAATTCAGGTTGCTTTACACTGCCAGAACTGGCTTGTTGGAGACAAGAGACCCAACAGGCTTAAAACAGGTGATGTTCAAGATTGGATGAAGGGTGCAGAGTCTAAGGCTAAGATTTATAGAGCGGACTTTGACTAAGTACGAGTGAACTCGGTGAGGATTTGGAAATTATCAAATCAAAGTTCGACTTAATGTGAGCCTTTTTTTTTACAAGAAAAACAGACTGTCATACAGACTAAGCAAAGTTGAGGTGAAGTTTTTAAGGTCATTTTATTTATCAAACTGGTTTAATGTACTATACGAAATTCATGTGCTTGTCCACCAGAGAAATATCTCGTGACAAATCACCGCGCACCAACGTCAATCCCGACAACGAGAAGTCGCTACAGGAGCGTCTGTGGGAGATGGCGAACGGCAAGCCCAACCCCCAGGGAGACAAACACGACGAGTTCGAACTGAACAGGCCCGACGAGCAGCGGGACGAGCGCCGGGACGAGCGGCGCGACGAGCGGCGTGACGAACGGCGTGACGAACGGCGCGACGAACGGCGCGACGAGCGGCGAGACGAGCGGGACGCCAGGGGAGAGAGGCCGCCGCTCATCGAGCGCATGCCCGTGAGGCACGACGCGGGACCGCCGCCCGGATTGGACCCTGGTCAGTGTAACTTAGAATTATTTAATAATCATTTATTTCATTCATCATTCATTTCATATCGCCTCCCTGGTCTAGTGGCAGTGTGAATGGGCTGTGACCCTAGCCTAGCATTTTCACATGTATAAAATCTCTGTAGAACCACGCGAAAACTATCTTTGTTGATATGTTATGAGTTTAAATTGGGTATAAGCTTAATTTAATGTTTGATTTAGTATAAAACTTCAAACAATCACAACATTGCAAAAAGAAGCTAAAAAGAAATGCACAGTAAATACTCAGTAGAAACGGGTGTTTATGGATATTTACTCGCGCTTGAGTATTTATCAGAGAAGAATCCCATCATTAGTCGTGAGCGTTTTACAACCAGCCGTCGATACAATTACCTTATTCTTGTTATCAGATAACTTTGAATACGCTGGAGGACATTGGTTTATTTATTTGTGTAATATGAAATAACATAAGCTCACGTCTGTATCCCCGAAGGGGTAGGCGGAGGCGCACTAGCGAAATAGAACACTTACATTTCGCCATGCTTAGTTCCGTCCGAGATGTGATAGGGCGTGAGCCTATCGCCATATCAGGCACAAATTTCAAACTCCGGGCTGATACGGCAAAATCAATATTACTTTTGATATACCTTTATATTGTGTAATGATTTAATGTATTTTTTTATGTATATTGTTGAATGACGATTTCATGTGCCTTTTAGGCCAACGAAATAAAGTAATGTTTAATTTGATTTATTTTACTTTTCCCTCGCCGGGATCGAACTCGATACCTCAGGACGATAGTCGTACCAAGCACGCAATATTATATATTATATTTATTTGTGTGCGAGTCGAATCCACGTTTGCAAAGTATGTGAAAGAGTGGGGCGGTATTAGAGCGTGGTGCGTGTCGTTTGCAGATTGCGAACCGGCGGGGGTGGGAGCGGGAGTGGGGGCGGGTGTGGGGGGCGCGGGCGCGGGCGGGGGCGGGGGCGGGGGCCCGGGCTGGACGCCGCTGCCGCCGCCGCGCCTCGCGCCCGCGCACATGGCGCCGCACTTCAGAGCCGGTGAGGGACTACACAGTACTACACTGACGCTACACTCACATACCCATACACATACAGACATTGACAGCCTCCGTGGCGCAGCGGCCGAGCAGCCGGCTGTGAAGCGAGAGGCCGCGGGTTCGATTCCCGCATTGAGACAAACGTTTGTGTGGCCCACAGACATTTGTTTCAAGTCTGGGTGTTGTGAGACCGAAAGTCTCTCATAGTCTCTGACACCCACGATACAGGTTATACTTAGTGTGAGGTCAGGACTAGGTGTGTGACTGTTTTGGTGTATTTATTGTTTATTTATACATACATACATTCACATCTATAAATCCCTAGATCGACCAAAGTTACCACTTTACGCTCACTCACTTACACTTCTAGCTCTATTCTTGTGGGGATTTGACGTTTTTCATACAAATGTCAAAAAACTATGGTCGAGCAACTGAACTAGAGAACACATATTTCGCCGAGCTCGTTTCCATATCAGATGTGTAAGGGACCTATATCCCTATCAGGCATTTTGACTCTGGGCTGATATGAATAGAAAATATACATACATAGATGTAGTTCGGATGGTATATGTAATCTATGAACCGTTACCCAAAGCTGGAGTGAAATTGTTTAAATAATATTTTTTCCATAATAGATTAAGTTTTTTTTTTATTGCTAAGTTGTGGATTATATATTATTGTATTTAAATATATTACGGTTTCTAATTTGATTGTTTCATTTAGGTTAATGTAACAGACGATTTAACTACTATTATAATTTTCATATGTTTTAAGGAATCTCCAATAAAAAAAATCATATTAAAGTGGGAATCAATTTAGAATAGTGAACTGGATAAACTTGATCACGGGAGCGAAATTTAGTTTTATAAGTACAAGCATTCATACAATTTAATGAAAATATGTTGATCGATGGTTATTCTGAAGCTAGTCTATTATGAATGTTAATTTTAGATTACACAAAGTATTTCAATTTACAGAATTGAGAATGAGAGGGCCGCCAAGGCAACCAATGGCAGGTACGCCAGAACTACCAACATTGGTCTTTTGCCTCGTTATCATATCGTGTGTTTATGTTCTAATCCTTCATTTCCAGGACCATGGATGGACGGGCCAGGACCGGGACCAGGACCCGGAGCGGGCCCCGCGCCATTTGGACCCAGATTCAATGGAATGGGACCACCCTTCAATCGGCCACCGTTTGAAAGACCGCCATTTGAGGGCGGACCATTGTTTGAAGGAACGCCGAGGTTCGAGCGACCACCGTTCAATAGAATGCCATTCGATATGAATCGCCCACCGTTCGACGGCCCGAGACCTCCCTTCGACGGACCGAGACCACCCTTCGACGGACCGAGACCTCCCTTCGATGGCCCGAGACCACCCTTCGACGGACCGAGACCGCCATTTGACGGACCGAGACCGCCCTTCGACGGACCGAGACCGCCATTCGACGGTCCGAGACCACATTTCGATGGACCCAGACCACCGTTTGATGGGCCTCGACCATTCGACGGTCCGCCATTTGATGGTGACCGGTCTTTTGATGGGCCGCCACGATTCGACGGCCCACCGGATTACTACGACAGGAATAACAGGAGATTCGATGACAGAGAGCAGTATAACGAGAGAGGCTGGAACGGTGACCGAGAAAGAGATAATAGAGATTGGGACAGAAGGAACGAGTGGGACGATAGGAGGAGAGACAGAAGACCCAGAGAAAACGAGGACAGGTTTAGAGACAGAAATGATCGAAGGAGAAACTTTGACGAGCGACCGGGTGGTGAAAGACCAACGGGTGATAGATCAGGTGGAGATAGACAAGCCGGTGACAGGGCAACGGGAGATAGACCTGGTACAGATAGGCAAATGGGAGATAGAGCGGGTGGAGATAGATCAGGTGGAGATAGACAAGCCGGTGACAGGGCAACGGGAGATAGACCTGGTACAGATAGGCAAATGGGTGATAGACCAGGGGGAGACAAACCAATGGATGACAGACAAGGCGAAGATAGACCTATGGGAGATAGAACGAGTGGTGATAGACCGGGAGGCGACAGACCAGAAAGAAGGTCTGCCGGTCCACCAGCTCGAGAGGAAAGGAATACCAGAAGAGATAAAGATAGAAAGTCGAGGTGGGGTGCTGCCGACGAACCGGTACAAACCGAACAAGAGAAAGTAACAAACACAGAGAACAATAGTGATGAGAACAAAGAAACTGTCATGGAAGTCGAACAAAAAGTTCAGGAGAAAGTCGACGTGAGTCATGAAGAACAAACTTCGACAGTACCTGCGGATACCGAGACTTTCGAGGCGCCGAAAGAGTTTACAGAAATATCGCAGCCTGTCGAAACTAAAGAAGCACTCGTTAGCGAACCAGAACACATTGAGAGTGAAAGAGTGCCAAGGGATTACGAACCAGACGAAACTCCTACAAAAAATGACATTACGCCTGATTTGTACGACGCTGGTGAAACTATGGACACGAGTTTTTCACAACCAAAGCCCGCTGAAGAAATGTTCTCACAACCTTCTGTCGACAAAGAGCCTGTAGTGGAAGCTCCGGTAGAGAGCGCGGACATATTTAATCAGGAGTCAGAAGCGAAGCAAACGGAACCTGAACCGGTACAGGAAGGCGAAAGCAGCGAAACGAAGAGTACGGAAGAAGTCAGGGAAGGGGCAGCTTGACACCGACGAAGGTGGAAAGTTGGGTATTTCCAGTGGAAATGATTCGGGTGACGCGAGCCGGCCCGCGACCGACACGGGGACGACACGCGACCGCGACGATACAACGCCAAAGATTTTAATTTTATACACAACACAATAATGAAATATACGAGTGCCTTATTGGTTACCGATGTGGTGTTTTGTTTTGTTGCCGGCACGCTCGAGAGAAGAGGAACTAGCCTCGGCGCTCAAGTCGAGCGACCCGGGCCAGGTACGGTTGCTAACTGATATGCATTATAACGCGCGTCTAGAACAACTGCACTATACACTCTACACTCTATACTCTCACATCACAAATGTTGCAACATTTACTATTTATCGATCTTATAACTATTCTCATTTCTATCGTAACTTATCCCATGTTGCAACACTATCGATACACATTGCACGATTGTACTCGGCGAGCGTCACTTTTGTTTATTTAAAAATGTCGAAATGGATGCGTTTATTTTAACTTTATTGTTGCAAGTTTTACTATTTAAATATGTGTCAGTTATTTTATGTAACGTCTATACCATTTCGACATGATATATCGCTAGCAATGTGTGCAAAATGCCTCAACGGCGGCCGTGTCACCCGAATCGCTGGAAATACGCTGGAGAAATCGACAACCAGGATTTCAAGACTCGCATCGGCTACTAATATCTACTGTACTACGGATCATTTTTGTGTCGTATATGTACGACATGTTTTATGTTTTTTTTTATTAACGTCATGTCTCGAATTGTAAGGATTTGTCGATATTTTTCGTGGCTATACTAACTGAAGGATTTCGTTCTTGCGTCTGCCAAGTCTTTGTGTTTTATAAAAAATCATTAACCACAGTTAAAGTACAAAAATGATAATTTATTTTTTGTGTGATATAACCCAACTAGAAGAATTTTATTGCGTGTATTTATCGGGTATTTTAAATGATGACAAATTAGGGCTGTAAGAAGCTACTGAATCATAACAGGAAATAATATACTAAAGTCTTGCCTAAAATGGTTCAATTTAACACAAGCCACAGATAATTCGACGTATTTCTACGCGCTTTGCTGTGTGCGTGAGCATATAATTATTGTTTGTTTACTGATTTCTTAAGTTTACGCGAATATTATACATTCAAATAAAACTATTCTTACGGATTGATTGTTTGTTTATTAGTAACGAGTCAACGGTCATTCTATATATACACATAGTCGTGTATATACACATACAACAATTTAAACAAATGATTTGAAATAACTATAGCATGTAGTTGAACTTTTTTTTGGGTAAGAAAATAGTCTTCTATTACAGTTATGCGAACGTGGCTTTTTAAGCCCTTGGTACCCTTGTGGGGTTCCTTTGTCGCTGGTAAATACATGCGATAATTATCCGATTGAATAATAAAGTTTGTCGCTTCACTAGTTTGGCACTCGCACCATGTCTAAATGCACATTTGTCGATAATGTTAATATTAAAACGATTGAATTGCGGTTGATATCTCTTAAACTTTGGTGAAGGTAGAGAAGGGATTTTTCTAACATAAATTTATAATATGATAGATTTAAAAATATTTTATAAAAATATGGGGATTATAGATATAGAATTTATCATCACGACTCATGTTAGAAGCGTAGGGCAGGCTCAGCGCGCCTCACGCGCTGTCGCACTGTGTAATTGTAACTTCATATACGTGTAAAATAATTTTATAACTAGCGGGCGTAGAAACAACGGGATATATCTATTATCAATCGATAAATAAATTAGTCTAATTTGTAGATAAGCAATATATTATGATATATGAATTGCATGCTTCAATGTTTGTCATTTTATGCTTCAATAAAATAATTTAAAATACAGGAATGTTTGATTATAATAGGCACAGATTGATGATGGGACTACGCCGAGAAGAGATTTTGCACACATTGACTGGCCCTTGTGTTGTTTTATTTTTCAGCAAGACCGGCAAATATAGGTGGACTCTCCTCTGATTTCTACGGCGTGTTCGACCTACGAGTAATCCTAGTTAATATACAACACTTTAAATTCAAGTTTAAAACATTTTGTTTGCTTATAAAATCATAATTCAACTTATCATTTCAATTGTATACTAAAATCTTTAAATATTGCTGTTTGAAAATATTAATTTAAGTAATGAATTAAGAAATTTTTTTTTTTTCTAGTTAGTAGTGTAAACCACATACATACAGTAACTTTAGAGAAATTCTT
This sequence comes from Clanis bilineata, assembly GCA_036417725.1. NCBI lineage: Eukaryota > Metazoa > Arthropoda > Insecta > Lepidoptera > Sphingidae > Clanis > Clanis bilineata. Next base: position 1,644,030 of record CM071159.1, read on the forward strand.
AATAAAATTATTTTTTACTAGGTTGCAAGAAATAACGTCCTGGTTAGATTTACATTTACATGATATTAATTTTATTTACTAAACTTGTGTAATTTATTCCTAACAAATAAATTAATATAGGTACCTAGTATTTTCAATTTTGTAGTTAGGGGCATACCTATAGAGTTACATTTTTATAGTTAACTAGCTGACCCGTGCAACTTCGTCTGCGTATGAGAGAGAGGGTTGAAAGAGTGAGTCGTAGGCACCTATAGCACAATAATTCTAAAAAGGTAATGATATTTTTTGCTAATCTTCGAGAGATAGTACGTGACTTCGGTGCGGTTCCGTCAATCACCCCGTCTGTCACCCCGCCTGTCACCTCGTCTGTCACCCCGTCTGTCAACCCGTCTGTCACCCGTCTGTCACCCCGCCTGTCACCCAGCCTGTCACCCGTCTGTCACCCCGCCTGTCACCCAGCCTGTCACCCCGCCTGTCACCCAGCCTGTCACCCGTCTGTCACCCCGTCTGTAACCCGTCTGTCACCCCGTCAGTCACCCCATCAGTCACCCTGCCTGTCACCACATCTGTCACCCCGTCTGTCACCCTGTCTGTCACCCCGTTTGTCACCCCGTCTGTAACCCGTCTATCACCCCGTCAGTCACCCCATCAGTCACCCTGTCTGTCACCCCGTCTGTTACCCCTTCTGTCACCCCGTCTGTCACCGCGTCTGTCTTCCCGTCTGTCACCCCGTCTGTAATCCGTCTGTCACATCGGCTGACACCCCATCACTCACCCTGTCTGTCACCCTGCCTGTCACCCTGTCTGTCACCCTGCCTGTCACCCCGCCTGACACCCGTCTGTCACCCCACCAGTCACCCTGTCTGTCACCCTGCCTGTCACCCCGTCTGTCACCCTGTCTGTCACCCCGTCTGTCACCCCGTCCGTCACCCCGCCTGTCACCCATCTGTCACCCCGTCTGTCACCCGTCTGTCACCCCGTCTGTCAACCCGTCTGTTACCCGTCTGTCACCCCGCCTGTCACCCGTCTGTCACCCCGTCGGTCACCCCGCCTGTCACCCCATCTGTCACCCAGCCTGTCACCCATCTGTCACCCCGGCTGTCACCCGTCTGTCACCCCGCATGTCACCCGTCTGTCACCCCGTCTGTAACCCGTCTGTCACCCCGTCAGTCACCCCGTCAGGTATCCCTTAGTCACCCCATCATTCAACCCGTCGGTCAACACTAAAAGAATTTTTCACATCGAACCAGTAGTTTCAGAGATATCAACTTCCCCGCTCTAAAACATTTTTCATTTCTGCTCCGCTCCTATTGGTCATAGCGTGATGTTATATAGCTTCTAGCCATCCTCGATAAATGGGCTATCCAACCCAAAAATAATTTTTCGATTCGAACCAGTAGTTTCTGTCTGAGATATAAACTTTCCCGATTTGGCAACATTTTTCATTTCTGCTCCGCTACTATTGGTCAAAGCGTGATGTTATATAGCCTATAGCCATCCTCGATAAATAGGCTATCCAACACAAAAAAAAAATTCAATTCGAACCAGTAGTTTCTGAAATATAGTCTTCAACATTTTTCATTTCTGCTCCGCTCCTATTGGTCATAGCGTGATGTTATATAGCCTATAGCCACCCTCGATAATTGGGCTAACCAACACAAAAATAATTTTTCAATTCGAACCAGTAGTTTCCGAGATACCAACTTCCCCGGCTTTAAACATTTTTCATTTCTGCTCCGCTCCTATTGGTCATAGCGTGATGTTATATAGCCTATAGCCACCCTCGATAATTGGGCTAACCAACACAAAAATAATTTTTCAATTCGAACCAGTAGTTTCTGAGATACCAACTTCCCCGGCTTTAAACATTTTTCATTTCTGCTCCGCTCCTATTGGTCATAGCGTGATGTTATATAGCCTATAGCCACCGTCGATAATTGGGCTATCCAACACAAAAAGATTTTTTCAAATCGAACCAGTAGATACTAACGACACTCAATTGTTTTGCCTTCCCGGAACCTCTCCACTAATACTTGAACTTTATGGTATGGTATTAAAGTTCAAATTGACTTTTAAGTATTATTACGAATCGATTGTATGGGAGTACAGAAAAGTGTTGTTTTTAGACTTTTTCAGACAATTTTTCATTTTTTTCTCCGTAAGAACCATCCTCGTACTTCGATGAGTATTCTAAAAAAAGAATTAGCGAAATCGGTCCAGCCGTTCACGCGTGATGGCGTGACAACGGAAAACGGGTTTCATTTTTATATATATAGATAGCAAACCCGGCGAACTCCGTTTCGCCACCAGATGGCTTCGTTTTATGTATCTATCTATCTATATATCTATCTATATTTCCCGCTTTTCTGTTGAAATTTTTCCTGAATTTTTTTGCTATAAACCTCACGGAGCCCGAGACCTTTCCAACGAATGCAAAACCGTGGAAATCGGTTCGTGCGTTCTGGAGTTATAGCGTCAGGAAGGAAAACCCGACTTATTTTTATATAGTAGATAATTATCATTACATTTTTATATATATAGTTATCTGCCTACTTATTAATTTGTTCCTTGTGTAAAGAATGATTGATTAGATCAATTTCTTCAAATAGAAAGTCTCAGTATAGTTTTCACCAAATTCAAACTAAATATATTCATTTTCCAGACGCACATTTTGCTCAAACCAAAAATGTGTCATCTCGACGGGATTATCACTGCCTCCCAGTAATTAGCTGAAATGGCAGAATGCTGTTAGGTTTTACAGGGGGGTAGTACCGTCTTTACCATAGGCACACGGGGCCTGTGCCCAGGGCCCCCCAAACCTAGGGGGCCCTTGAAGGCTGATAAGTACTTACATTCCCCTACGCTAAGTTCGCTAAAAAAAATCACCAGGCAAGCTAGTAGGTTTCAGCGAATATAATTATGAACTAAGTTTAGGTAGAAGGGAGGTGTGAAACAACAATAAGCTTGGGTACCCCTGTCTTACATGATCGCTTTATTCTTCAAGGCCGCCCTGAATTCTTATGTGCCCAGGGGCATGCCTTAAGACGGCCCTGCACAGGGATTTAGATTTCCGGAAGCCCAAATTACCCTTCTCCTTTTGATGGTATGCAGTGCTTGTGTCCCTAGTATTGCCATACTCATTAAGCGAGAGAGGCCGCAAAAAAATCACCGTGAATCGTAAGCCGTGAACTGCGGCCCGAGCAGGGCCCGATAACGAGCTCGATACAAATTCGATTGTCAAAAACATTCCTGCTCGGGCCGCAGTAGTCATGCTCATGAATAAAATTATACTTGGGAGCAAAGAATTTAAACGCCTAGAAGGATAGCGTCAAACAAAATGTCAATGTGAGATGAGGCAATTTTGCATATCGTAGTGTGCGTGACAGTGATACCAGGTTTCACTCCATTTTCCTAAATATGGGTAATTTTCTTTCTTTTATAAAAATAAAATTTTCACAATAAACAGGGAGATTACTTTTTAACCATTTCGGAAATTAAGAAGACGGTTCTTTACTCATTCGTATTTTTAAGTACACGATATTTCTGACAAAGGATATGGGGAACTTTGGGCCAAAATGTAATGAGTTGAGATATGGCTTAAAAAAATTGACATTTTTTTTTTCTATTTCAAGATATAAAAAATCAGCCCAATTCACAATCTAGAAAATGAGATATCTGAAAAATAAGTAAAGGACACTAAATAGAATCGAATACTTAATCGGTTAAGATGAAAGAGTTAAAAAAAAATATAATACTAGATCCGGATGATTAATTCAAGTAAAAGTAATTTAACACATTGGAACTAACATAATAAGCAGTTCTAAAAAATAAAATAGTAACTGAATAGCTTGACGGCATACATTCACCTTAGCTGGTTCCATATGGAACAAAAACTATGAATTGACATTTTAATAATAGTTTTCATTTGCTTCGTTTTTTATTGTTTTGTGCGTGTGCGTTTTGGGTGTTTTCCATCGTTTTAATAATTTTCTACTAGAACAATGTACTCAGCTATAAAAATATTTTGTTCCTGAGAATAATCGTCTTTGTGACCAAAATTTAGTTATCGAATGTGGGTGTTCGAGTTCGACCCCTTCGGGGATATAGGCATGAACTTATGTTATCTACAATTAAACATATCAATAGGTAAGATTTGTACTTATAAACATCGGTTGTTTGCGTATAGTTTGCTCCATAACCTCACTTTTATTTAAGTCAAAGTGAAGTGAAGTGAAAACTCTGTTCTCAGATTACAAAAAATCGCCAAATTTTCAGTAATTATGTCATAATATACTATATATTAATTGACACCACTTTCATCCTTTTACAATCTAGGCCCAAGAGTGTATGGAAGCGTTTCCGTCTCCTTTAGACCTATTTTGACAATTATTTTTCAGTCGTTTTCAAATTAAGAGGTTTTTGGATGATTCTTCAGAATTCATTTCAAATTAAAATTTGAAAATTTAAAGTTTACAAAAACCGACCACATCTAATTGAAAATTAAATTCTGTCTTTGGAGTCAGTGCCAGGTTCAATGGTCAAAATGAAAAGGCACAGACTAACTTATACTTGCCTAAGTCGTTCATTATAGTCCGTTCATAGAATTGCATGCACTTATCATAGAAATATAACATATAGAACGACAGTACACGGCCGCGGAGCGGCGTGAAGGCTTTCTAAATAAGACATTATTGTCTCATTACGTCGCACGGCGCGGCATGTCATTGTTCAAGGTCAAAACTTAGTATAAAGAGCTCGCACAAAAACAAAGAAATAATCTTTCCACTAAGTCAATGGTATGTCTTCTACACCCAAAAAGATATATGTATATGAGACACTAATCAATGTTTTTACAATTTTAATATAGATGAGGAAATGTTTACGAAAATAGCTAATAAGAGGTGGTAAGACGAAAATGATTAATCAATATACAATATATCAAACAATAAATAATTTTATGTAAATTATTGATTATAATTAAACAAATGAACGCAATATATTAACATAAAATACTTTTGTTTTACTCCGAATAAAAATCTCCCGATTTCTCCCGATTTTCAGGTGCCAAATCTACCGATTTTTAATTTTACACTTTTGCAACACTGGTTTCTATGACAACTGTGGAACCAGCGACTGAAGGTGGCTAAAGTAGGTCTACATGAATGTCATGATTTTTACGCGTGGATTAGGTATCTATGACTTTATTAATCTAAGCTTGGGAGTCTAGTTTTTTAATTACTCTCCCCCTCAGAAAAATTCACTAGATGGTGCTTGTTTATGTCCATTTTAATGACGGGTACACACCAACCGAACGAAGGCGAAAGAACGTTCGTGAAGGGCCAGCGGCGATGGGGATCGAACGTTCCCGATCATTCGCGAATCTTCGCTGTTGCGTTCAACAACAACGCGGGTTTGTTTGTGATGGGCCTTCGCGAACATTCTTTCGCCTTCGTTCGGTTGGTGTGTACGCGCCTTAAATCGTGATTCGTGAATGTGACCCTTGTTCGTGAAATCGTGCCGCGTGCCGCGTGCGTGACCTTGACCGATGAATAAAGGTAAAGACGCGTCTCCTGCACATATTTTTCTCGAAACAAAACAGGCATTTTTTTATATGGTCCATTGTTCTACGAAATAATATTGCTAAAATAATTGTTTTGCACATGTGTTTTTGTGTTGTGTTCCGAGAAAACAGGTGCAGTAGACGCGCCTTTAGTGCAGAAATGCGACTTAGGAAACTTGGAGACATTCTGCATGGAATGGAATTTGAGAAAATATTCCAGTAAAAAATTAATCATGTTGATATTTCTAGCAAAATTATGATGTTGTATTTCTGTTATGCTTGGCATTTTGTAATATGGCTTGAAAGAAATCACCTACTACTACTCTTTATTATGTAGTCTAAGACAGGTCTGATGCTCTGATGTCAGTTTGACGTTTGATTTTTATTTTGTCGTTCATTTTGTGAGATTTTTGTGAATCAGAATTTGTGAGTTTTCCTTGTTGTTTAAAGCGGCGTTAATTTTCTCTAAAACTATGGAAGGTGTACAAGTAATTACCCAAGACTATGTTAATGTGCATATAACGAAGTCTGACAGTGAAGATGCAGCTCCCGTGGAACGAAGATTTAAAAAAGAAATCAATATTCTAGAGTTTAAGGTTACAAGTCTCACACATTTTATAATTTATCCTCATAATACGAAATATTCTCACTAGCGCACTATATACAATGTGTTAAACATCCCTTCTGGATTCAAATTATTTTTTTAGAAATACGTCGAAAGTGCCTCCTTGATCTAGTGGCAGCATATATGGACTGTGGACCGGGAGGTCCTGGGTTCGATTCCCAGTTCGGGCAAAGCAAATTTTCTCATTCAATTTGCCTGGGACTGGCTCCTTTAGAGGGGGTTGACGTCAGGCAGGCAGCCACTCGTAAAAACTAAGCTCGATCTATTCTGCGATATGCCTATTAAAGTGTGTTGCGCGGATCCTACATTAAGGTGGGATAAGGGCAGGTAGAAAGAAAGGAAGAAATACTGTTGGAAATAATGAGGGTGATGGGTATGTTTTTAATTATTTTTCTTTTATTACTCAGTCAAAGCTTGAGCTAGTAACGGGGGGCTCAGCAGCGACGATGAAACTGAAGCTGTACGACAATAAGAACAACTTTGTATGCGACATAGACAACGATGAGGTTCTCCTTGGTTCTTACCCCATTGACGATGGAATGCGAATACATGTTATTGACAAATTCAATCTGGTCAAAGACTTTGCATCCACAGACAGTGCAGAAAGGTACATAATTATAAAGGTATATAAGTACACTGCCTCGAGGCAGCCACCAATGGCATGTTTGTATTTCAGTCCTACTAGTCATGAGGTCTTGGGTTCGATCCCCGGGTCAGGCAAAGTGATATTGGATTTTCCATATCAGCCAGGAGTCTGGAGGAGTTTGTGCCCGATATGGTAATATGCTCGCCCCCTATCACATCTTGGATGGATCTGCACCTCTGCCTAGCTTTTCGGAGATACAGGCGTGAGCTTATGTTATGTTTATATGTACAATAAGTGGTTTTTACTTGTAGCTTCTCTTGTGTGCAATGTTTTCCTTTCACACATCTCTATATTACGGTGTAAAGCATATTTGGGCTTATTCATTTCTTGGGTGGTAGAACCACTCTGTAGCTGTAGCATGAATTGTCTTGACCGGTCTGATACCACTATCTCACAAAAAAACTGACCAATTCATCCCTCTCTTTCCTAATCCCTATTCCCATTCTTTTCAGTTGGCAATGCACCCATGATACATTTGTTTCTTGGGTGTTTGGGAGTTTGCGATTAAGTTGATGGTACCTAATTTCTACCTCCCAAACACCCAAGTGACGCACCTGCTTTTCGCCAGTTACTGCTATAAAAAAAACTTAAGACTAGCAGTAGTCTATGTCGTAACATTCAAGTTTATTTCATATTTAATTTTGTCAAAATCAATTTAGTGTCTTAACCCGAAAAAAGCAGTGATAGCTCAGTTGGGAATGGTACAGACTACCAAGATAAGTGTCTGAGGTTTGAGACTAACCCCAAAAAAGACCACACACCTCTGACTACTATGTTAAGTGTGTTTTCATTATGAATTATCACTTGCTATAACAGTGAAGGAAAACATCGTGAGGAAACCTGCATACCCGATAATTTCTCCACAAGAAATTCGAAGGTATGTGAAGTCTACCAATCTGCATTAGGCCAGCGTGGTAGACTAAGGCCTAACCCCTCTCATTAACATTAACAGTGGGACAGCAATATTACAGGGCTCATAAAAAAAAACTATAACATAGCAAACTGATAGAAGACCTAATTACTTTTGCATTTGCAATACATATTAGTATGGATGCATGACTGAAAACTTTGGTGCTATTTTTTTCTGTTTACATTGTATACAGCATCATATATGGATAAAGCAAAACAAAAAATTAAAAAATATTTTTATTCAATGAAGGTTCCGTCTGTCAGAAGAAGAATATGAGAAGAAAGGAGACACATTGAGATCATTCCTTCAACGCAACAAACTCGGCAAATACAATGAGGAGGAACTTAATAAAATGAAGGAACAACAACAGAAAGAACTTGAGGATGAAGCTAGGTATGTAATGGATCTTGTTTCCTGTTTGATTTTGTACATTTTATATGTAATAGTAAATATTATGAAAAATCAGTGGCGTAACTATAGGGTGGCATTCGGCAAAATGCCACGGGCCCCAACCATAAACTGGCTCCAGCGGCGAACGGAAGGAGGCCTCAGACCGAAAAATCCGTAACCATATAGGACGCCGTGGGCTAAAAAGACCTCCACCCAATGAATTTGCCACGGGCCCCCAACACTATAGTTACGCCGCTGTGAAAAATAGTGCCTTTGGTAAAATCTGTAACAAAATTGATAAACGAGGCAAAAAATCATTATGGTGATATCTTTTTAATGTTGATACCCTTATGGCTAGTGAATTCACAATTTTCTAATGTATTTTATTTATTATTACCCTTTTCACCAGCTTGCTTTTAAAAAAATAAAATGTAGCTAGCTAGCATGAGAAAATTCCAACCTTACTTTCTCTGCAAGTCACTTTTAGGTGAAATTATTAAAAATATACTAGTCAACAATTGTAAATTGTATTGATAAAAAAAGGGTGTATGACACTGTTGAGCCTGCTAGATGAGGTATATTTTCTTTTGTCTATGTTTAGCAGTGGACACGACGTCCTGTGGCTGATGACTCTAAAGATGATTATTTGTAACAATATCTCAGGATATATTGTATATGTAAAGTAAATAAATATTGTTGTAATATGAATGATTTTTGAATTGAAACTTCTTTAGAATCGTTGTGATTTCAAACAGGAAATGCGCCAAAGAGACAAACACAAAAAAGTATATATAGGAAATAATAATATATTATTTATTAGCAATATTATATATAAGCCATCTGATTGACAGACTGACGGGCTGACGCACTGACACTATACACACATTTCTTTAAATGTTTAGACTAGCAGAGGCAGTACTAGTAGGTGCTCGGTGCGAAGTGCGTGTCCCCCAGCAGCCAGTGCGACGAGCCACAGTCCGATACAATGGACCGCTCGACGGAGCCAAGGGACTCTGGATCGGCGTGCAGTACGACGAGCCGCGCGGGAAGAACGACGGCTCGTGAGTGTGCATTTTATAACAAAGGTCAAAAGAAAATTATATAATGATCTTTCTTTCTTGTTTCTTTACTAATTATGTGTAAAAGAGCTTCTCGTGGTTTGTTCATTGATGGTCATCAGAATCATGCTGGCCTATTTGTGCTTTACTCTCTGAAATGGTATCTAAGAAGGAAATCGAGGGGCTTGCCACAAGTCAGGCAGATGACCGATGCTGACACAGCGTTGTACACAATACCTGCCCCAACCATCAAGTTATATTGCAAGCCCCTTGAGAGAACCAGATATACATTTATTGATCCTGAAAGGCGAACCACACAAAGAATGTGGGTCACTGTGGCAGGTTTTTCTTTTACACCATTTGTATGGTAGTCGCAGTCTGAACAGATACGATTGCAATCAAGAGGAGTATCCGACCTCCGGCAAATTACTAAATAATTACAGCGGAGCCTATTTATATATTAAAGATTTGAATTATTTGAAGATTGTAACTAATCAGGGCTGGGCAAAATACATGCTTTGCTTTAATTGAAATACAAATGAAAAAATACTGTATCACAAGTAATTGAAATACGAAATACAAAATTTCTTTAAGTAAGGTATTTGAAATATAAAATAAAAAATAAGTAAGTAATCTACACCAGCACGGGCTGAAAAGTAGAGGAAAACAAGAGTAATTAATCGGTGAAACCAGAGTTTCCTTTCATGAACACTAGATTTTTAAATGTACTGTCAGACAAACAATCTCTTGTTGGAGACTGAATAAAACCTGCTAAAGAAAACAATCTTTCTACAAGTCCTGATGAGCACAATCTTGTGTTTGTATGAACATATTTTTTATATTTGGATAGCGCTCAAGAATTGAAAGCTCTTTGCTTCTATCATTTAGGAAGCTGACCAGCTCTAACTCCATTTTAGATGTCTGTGGTTGATCACTGTCTCTGTTGTCAAAAACAATAAAATCATCATCTTGTGATGATTCGATCGCTAAATGAAGGTTAAATGTATTTTAATGTTAAAATGTATTTTGAAATCTCAGGTATTTGAAATACTAATTACAAAATACCTCGGCGTCAGGTATTTGAAATACGAATTACAAATTACATTTTTAGGAAGTAATTGAAATACAAATATCAAATACGTATTTGTATTTCAATTACGTATTTTAATTACAAGTAATTCAAATACTGCCCAACCCTGTAATTGATGCACAAATCGTATGATATTCTGTTTTAGTGTAAATGGCAAACGGTACTTTACATGCCCCCCCAAGTACGGTGGTTTCGTGAAGCCTGTATACATCACTGTGGGAGAATTCCCCGAAGAGGAGTTCGACCTCGACGATGAGATATGAACCCGGAGCGACACGCTCACGCTCCGCACCGCCTGCTCGCTGACGCTTCTAATTGTACGCTATGTAAGTTTTTATAATTTTATTATTTTTTTAAGCAGTTTTGTTGTTATTGTGGAATGGAACGGTACGAAATTAAGTCTGATTGTTTATAAATTATATTTGATAAATTATACCAGTTCATTACCAGATGATAGGTGTTCAAAGTTCGACTTTCGTTAATGGTCACTTATTAATAATATTATGATACTTCTCACATAATACAGCATCAAAACTCAATGAAATGTACCCATTCTGACATAACACATTGCCATATTGACATTGAACATCTAACATTCGGGTTGCTGCTCTGCTGAAAAACAGTCAAACTGTAATCGTTTATATGCAGTGGCGTAGCTAGGCGTGAGCGAAGTGGGCCCTCGCCACTTTAAATGCGATTCCCCCAGACTTTACCATAGATAACTAATTAATTTGATCACTTTAACGCTCGAAAAGGAACGTCACAAATTTAATAGGCCTTGCTGCTGCAACTCCGTCCACGTCTATAGTAGTCCACGCTACGCCACTGTTTATATGAGTTATATTATCTTGTCTAAGCAATATCGTTACACTTGCATATTTTATGAATATATCTAAAGGACATATTTTTCCGTGTTTAAAGTGATCCACAAAATGGGTTGCGTGCTAAGTTTGTAACTTCGTCCAATTTCAACAAACAATCTCGATCTGCATTAGAATAATCAATAATCCCAAAATTAAACTTATCACATTGTCTAATTTATAGGTATAGTATGCAAACTTTATTTTTGTTGTTTCATTTGAGCACAATCTGTAGATTTTGATTGTTTGTCGAAAATGGCTGATATTTATCAATTTTCTAATTGATAGCCTAATGACACAAGCTTGTAATCGCTTGGATCTGCTGTAAGCTTAGGTTGTATGATGTATCTCATTAGAAAGTTGAACGAATGTCAGAATGCATATTAAGCTTGCTGGCAGGCTACAATGCAGTGCTTAATACTTTAATATTAGTATATTATCTTTACATATATGGAGTCATAGTAGGTGTGAAGATAACATAATGTATGAAATTATGATTGCATTAATTATTTCAAAATATGGAATTGTTATTGTGTTATTTTCAATGTATCTTTTGTTATGATCAGTTTATTCATGCAACAGAGATAATTAATAACTTTGATAATTTGTAATTTGGCTAACTCTTGTATTTTAAATATAACAAGACTAAAAGTTAAATCACCGACATCAAAACCCATCAACTTTTATTGCATTGATTAGCTTTAAAATTTTGATCATCATAATCTTGACCAAATTAAATTGGATAAACCTTGCAAATAGCATACATTGGAATTTGGTGAACATGACAAAGATTACGAATTGCGAATCTCCCCTTTACGGCCGACTTCAAAAAAAGGAGGAGGTCCTCAATTCGTCTGTATTTTTTTGTGCAACGTGATATCCGCCAAACGTGGAGCGATTTTCAAAATTATATTTGTGTCGGATAGAGCTTTATTCCAAGTGTGGTGCCATATAAATTTGGTCATAATCAGATAAGTTTTGAAGTCGGTCAGTTAATTTTTTAACTTGTGATTATTTGAAGTCGGTCACAAAAGGGTAACAATAATGATGTAGATGTCAGGATGAATGTGTTTATTTTTATAAATATTTTTTCAGATTGTAGAATATGGAACATTTGTTTAGTCATCAAACTTTTATTTTGTAATTGGGGTTTGTGCAACATTCCAAATCGTTTTGACAATACTCAATGTAGACACATCCAGCTTATACACTGACATTGTAAAATTAACAGAATTTTTATTTTTAACTATAATAAATATTAAAACACCTGCAAATGGTTTTATTTTGGCTACACTTCCTAACCATCATGTTGATAATTTCATATTATTGTTAGTCAGTTATCACCATATCAGACACAAATTCCAGACTCCGAACTGATACTGAAAATCCCGATATCATAGCCCTATCCAGGGATCGAACCCGAAACCTCAGGACGGTTATAGTCGTACCGCAATACGCCACTGAGGCAGGAGTTTATGATGTGCATCTCAATGAAATAATATCAATAATTGGTATAATATGATGTTTCTATACTCTATTAAGTTTCCTTTGAAAACTTAAAATCAACAAATCAAACACCAAAATCACATTAAAAACTTATATTCACTATCTAAAACTTCCTTCTTTTCAATATCTCTGGGCGCCAGTTGATGGGATGCGTTTCCTCCGACGCGGTGTCGTCCTCCTTGTATATTTTGATGGTTTTGTCTGCCTCTGTGGTGATGAGTCGTGAACCTGACTGGTCGAAGGTCATCGCGAAGATGCCCGCTTCAGAGTCCATGGAGCCAGGTTGTACCGCCGCCTGGGAAAAATGAACCATAATGTAAACATAAGCTCATATCTATAGCCGTGAAGAGGTAGGAATAGATGAATTAAAGTAGAGCACCAAATAGAAGCAAAGAGCACACAGTGAAACAAAACATATGCTCACGCCAGGCCAGTAAGGGGTAGGCAGAGGCGCACTAGCAAATTAGAACACCCACATTTCGCCGAGCTTAGTTCCGAACCAGATATGATAGCGGGCGAGACAATCGCCATATCGGGCACAAATTCTAGACTCCGGGCTGATATGGAAAAATCCAATATCACTTTGCCCAACGCTGGGATCGAAGTTCGAACCCGAGACCTCAGGACAGCAGTCGAACCGAAATTTTCATGATATCACTAAGTAATCTCACTAGACATACAGAAACTCGGTGGGATGAGTATGGGGACATGCTACATTGAAAGAAAAACAAAGTTTAAACCGCTCTAATAATGACAAACATTAAAAAAGTCACAGTAGATTCTGTTTATCTATCTTAATGTGTTTAGATGTAGACGTCAGGCTGGCAGCCGGTGGTAAAAACTTTAAAAATGCTTTATAAAGTGTGTTGCGCCGACCCCACATTAATGTGGGATGAGGGCAGGTAGAAAGACATAGGCTCATGCCTGTAACCCCGAAGAGGTAGGCATAGAAGAACTAGAACACCCATAATGATTTCTTAGGTTTACGCAACTGTTATTCATTTAAATAAAACTAGGTTTTACGGATTTTATCGCGATTTGTGTGTACATATTTATTTTATTTTTAGTTCTGACTATGGTTGATCTGTAAAAACTAGTTTTATTTCAATAGAACACCCATATTTCGCCGAGCTCATATCCGTCCCAGATGTGATAGGGGTGAGCCTATATTTCAAATACATATTTGTTTTGGGTAAAATCGAGCTTGACGAAAAACTGACATGAATGTCATGGCTACCCTTTTATATCCCATAAATCTTAGTTAAAATCACAAATCAGCGTACCTGCAACCTCTGGAAGTTATACCCCGTCCTCCAGTCCCACATATACATTGTCCCATTGTCCCCACCACTGACCAGCACTCCCTCAGGATTGACAGCCATGCAGTTCACTATAGCGTTGTGCCCGGACAGGTTCTGTATGAACTTGCCTTCAGGGCACTTCCACTGCTTGATATTGTCCGGGGAGGCCGAGGCGAATGTGTATAACGTTGGATGGATCACTATGGAGCGGACTGATTTCTTGTGGTTGGTTAGAGTACACATCGATTTGCCGGCCGCTAGGTCCCATAAACGTATTGTTGAGTCGTGTGATCCTGTGATGATCTGAAATCGAAGATTTTAATCAGCTTTCGTTATGCCAACACGAATTTGATTTACCTTTTTTTACCTATTCATACCTGTCTACCCAAGAGTTGTGACGGGAAAAAAATATTCAACCTAAGGTTTGCATATTCTATAGACTTGATGGCGGGTATACACCGGCCGAACGAAGGCGAACGAATCTATACCTGTTGCGTTCACACAAACAAACCTTCGCTGTTGTGGGAATGAAATAGGCATGATTCGTTTACCTTCGTTCGGCCCGGTGTGTATGCACCATCATACCTTCGAATGGTATGGAATTTGTCTATTAATCATACTAATGTTTAAAAAATTTATCATATTCTGGACTGAACTTTTTTAGTTTATCTGTTTAAAGTGTGCGTGTGTCTGTGCGTGTACGTGTGCGTCTGTGTGTGCATGTGTGCGTGTGCGTGTGTGTGCGTGTGTGTGTGTGTGAGTGTGCGTGTGTGTGCGTGCGTGTGTGTGTGTGAGTGTGCGTGTGTGTGCGTGCGTGTGTGTGTGTGTGTGCGTGTGTGAGTGTGCATGTGCGTGTGCGTGTGTGTGCGTGCGTGTGTGTGTGTGCGTGTGTGTGTGTGTGCGTGCGTGTGTGTGCCTGCGTGTGTGTGCGTGCGTGTGTGTGCGTGTGCGTGCGTGTGTGTGTGTGCGTGCGTGTGTGTGCGTGTGCGTGCGTGTGTGTGTGCGGTGCGTGTGTGTGTGCGTGCGCGTGTGTGTCACCTGCGGTTCGGCCGGCTGGCAGGCGAGCGTGGCGATGGTGTCGGTGTGCCCGGTGAGCGTGTGCACGTTGGCCTTGGTGCGCATGTCCCACACGCGCGCCGTGGCGTCGCGGCCCGCCGTCACCACCACGTCGATGGTGGGGTGCAGCGACAGCGCGTACACCGCCGACAGGTGACCGTGGTAGTGGCGGATCACCTGCGACACACATTGTAAGTGATCTCCACCGCCCATAGACACCCAAAACACAATAGAATTATGGGTACGTTGCCGACCTAAAAGGAGGAGAGCAGGGATTGGGAAACGGAGGGGAAAATTGGCCACCGGAAATCTCACTCGCGCAAACAAACAAGCAGCAAGCTGCCGCTTTACGGCGGTTTTCTGTGAGATAGTGGTATTAAACCAGTCGAGCCAGGTCATTCGTGCTGTAGACCTTACTGTCTACAACGTGGCTCTACCACTCGAAGTCTTAACTCAAGTTTGTTATGGACCAGTCTTGACTAATTTCACACCACCCGTAAATATTACTATTGCTGCATTTGAATCACTGTCGAATATGCGCAATTTAATAGGCCTAAAAATCTTCACTTTTACCACATCTCTTGTCATAAAAATAACTGGTATAGTACTTTTGGCTCCAGGGTGACCTTAAACAGATATCCAACAAAAATAACATAATATGTTATGCATTGGGGTACTACAGAGTGGCATGTCGGCAAAATGATCGGGCCCCCGACCATAGGAGACACAGCGCTGATTGGAAGAAGGCCTCGGACCGAAAATGCCGTGATCATAAAGGGAGTCGCGGGCTGTAAAGACCTCCATCCAATGAATTAGCCACGGGCCCCCAACATTATAGTTACGCCACTGATGTCATGCTTCTTACATATTGCAAAAAGGTTGTATTAACAACAACTACACTTAAAGGCAGGATAGCTGACAATTTGACGGTAAAACTTAAAAGTTCGTAAAGTGTATTATGATTATACAAATACCTATGCTTAATAATTGACAAAAAAAGTTAAATTTTTGCCTTTTAACTTTACTTTTCCACCTTAAATCGTTGCAATCGCATGTGGAATTGTTATTGATACCTATTTTCTGCAACATCAGGTATAAAAGTTAATTTTGAATACCTTATTGTATTCCAAATCCCAACATTTAACTTGTCTGTCTTCACCACAACTGAATAGATATGGATGTCTTGCAGATACTTCAAGTCCTGTGGACAAAATGATTTGAAAATAACAACACAATATTAAAATAATAACAAAAAAATAAGTTAGCTTCTGCAGTGATAATAATAACTAGCTTTTGCCCACGGCTACGTCTTGACAAACATTCATCCCCCATTACATCCCTTTAGGGGGATGAAATTATGCATTTTTTTTTATTAGAGGTTGGCAAACAAGCAGATGGGTCACCTGATGGCAAGTGATCTCCACCGCCCATAGACACCCAAGACGCAAAAACAATCATGGGTGCGTTGGCAATCTAAAAGGAGGAAATGGAAGGGGAGGGGAAAAAGGGATTGGGAAAAGAAGTGGGGAATGGGCCACCGGAAATCTCACTCACCAAACGAAACGCGAGATCAAAAGCTGCCACTTTACGTCGGTTTTCTGTGAGACAGTGGTATTAAACCGGTCGAGCCGGCCCCTTCGTGCTGTAGGACGTAACTGTCTACAGTGTGGCTCTACCACTCAAAAATGTATGCATGTATTATACATATAATCCTTCCTCTTAATTCACTCTATCTATTAATAAACCGCATCAAAATCCGTTGCGTAGTTTTAAAGATCTAAGCATACATAGGGACAAAAAGACAGCAGGAAGTGACTTTGTTTTATACTATGTAAAGATTTAAGTAATTTTAAATTTACCTCTAACTGTGCTCACATGTCCTGTCAGAGACACCTTTAATTTACCACTTGCTAAATCCCAAATTTTGATCACTCTGTCAGCAGCGCCTAAAATAAATTGCACAATAACATTATCACTAAGCATGTAATATTCAAGTTTAATAATGATGGTTTCCATGTATGCTGTTTATACCGGCATCAAATAGATTATAAGTCTCAAAAAACAGGCTTTCAATGACCATGTTTTTGCTAAAAAACAGAATTTGTTAAAAAAGTTCACCTAATTGGTCTTTGTACCGGTAAACATTGTGATTGGCTAATGAGATTTAATATTACTGTTGAATGTCTTTGAGATTGGCTGATTATTCATAGAATATATTATGTCACAAAACACTGCTTGAATTAAATAAAACAACAATCCACGTACCAGTAGCAAACCATTCATTGCCAGGCTCCACGGCGACACATCTGACCCATCCCAGATGTCCTGATATAACACGACACAGTTTCCATGGCGCGTGCCACTTCGGCTTCGGCATCGAGGGAGGCTTCCGGGGCATCGTGAGGGCGCCCGAGGGGGGCGCGGGCGTCGGCGCGGGTGACGGGCCACTGAACGGCACGAGGGCACCTTCTGAACCTAGCGCTGCCGATTCTGCTATTTCTAACAATAAAATTAAATCTTAGGTCAATAATTGGGTAGTCCAATTCGGAAATGTGTCTAGAAAACTAAGTCACTTATAAATATAGCATTTCTATACTTATGATACAAAACTACTAATCAATATTGAATGCCAAAGAATGCCAAAACCCTTTGAAATAAAAATAACTTATAAACATACACTCGACAAGCATGTATAATAGATGCATGATTTTGCAATTAAAACCTTAATTTTCAACATCTAAAATAAACAATATTGAGAGAGCCCTAATGGCAGTGCATGCTTACGGGTTGTTTCAACAGGTCCAGTAAAGATGGCTGCAATAGAAGATTAGATTCCAATGATATTGCAAATTAAACACCTAGCTTAACTGACACAAATTCAATAATACCACCCAAGTGCATATCTGGCTATACAAAGTGAAGGGTTCAAGATTATAATTCCACCCCTGTAAAGATTTCTAAAGATGCCATTCTCTCAAAAACTACTCCACATTACATTAATAATAATATTAGCCCTGTAATATTAGTTGTCCCACTGCTGGGAGAGAGTCACTACTGAGAGGGGTTAGGCCTTAGTTTATCACACTGGTCTATTATGGGTTGGTAGACTCCACATACCTTCAAAATTCCTGTAAAGAAATTCTCAGGTATGTAGGTCTCCTCACAATGTTTTCCTTCACCATTGTAGCAAGTGATATTTCACAATAAAATACACTTAACATAGAAAAGTCAGAGGTGTATGCTCTATTTTGGGATTAGACTTGAACCTTGTCTCCCGACCGAACTCTCCGGCCGACCGCCTCTGAACTGACACTTGTCTCAGTAGTATGTACCATTCCCAACTAAACTATCGCTGCTTTTATTATTATTATATAAAGATTTTTAAAGATCCCATTACCTCAAAACTACTCAACATTACATTACAGACTTTTATGCTCTAGTGCCAATTTTTTCATCATGTCAACAATATGATATCATCCACTGCTGGACCTAGACCTGTCCTGTTAGAAGTGGGCTGCATCGAGCAACTTCCTGCAACCTTTGACAGGTATATCAATAACTGATAATCAATTGCTTTACAATATCATATAGTCAATCATAAATAACACACCTGAAGTTTTACATGAAGGAAAATTTTAGCTAATAATTTGAAAAGCGTACTTTAACATTATGACATGGTTACCTGTGTCATGGGGCACTTCAGGTAGGCTCGGTGTCTCATGGTGTTTGACAATCTGTGCCCTCTGCACCGTCTCCAATACCTGCCCGTAGCTGTCACGCGCCTTCACTGACTTCAGCACCTTCTCACTGACAAACATTATTATTTCATAATTACAGGGTCTTGATACGCAATATATGAATGTATAAACCGGTTCGAATGGCAAGCTATTGAAAGTTCATGAATTATGCTGTAAATTAATAATTAGGGATGGAATTAGTGCTGTAAAAGATATAAATACTCACGCTTTCTCATCAATTGGCGGCAACATTCCCTGGTTAGACAGGAACATGTCGTGGGACCTCTTCAAAGATCGAAACACAAGCGTGTGCACAGAATGCTTTATCACGTCCTCGCTCATTTTGTTAGATGTTTGATTGTTCTTATTTATCGAAACAAGCCTAAAACGTTATTGCTTATATGATTTCGATATATTACTTCATGTTTTATTGAATAAACAGCAGAATTTGCAGTGTACAAAAACAACGCGGAGCGTCACGTCAAGTAAATGTCAGATTGACAAATGACAATTGACATTCGAGAATGACTGACAGTTTCGTTTAGAAATAAAACTGCGATTTGCGATACAAACCAATTTTATCTTCTGACCGAAGAGGTTCCATAGTACAAAAATCATTCGACAACGTACCTAATCGAATCGTAATTATTATGAAGCTATTTTTAAATAATATCAATATGTCGATGATATCAATGCATAATATAGAAAACCGGGAGAGATATGTGATAGAAATGTCATGTGTCTGAAAAAGAGTCTGGAAGATTGGGTGGGCGCAAGGACATTGTCATAAATGTATGTGTGGGTGCGACTGTGACGTTACTCGAATCATACATCCAAGACCGTCAAGGCATGCGTGTGCCCCTGGGCACACAATAATTTAGGGGCCCTTAAAGTAAAAATAATTGGTTGTGTAAGACTTAAGAGAATGTAAGTAGGTACTTATCGGCCTTTCGCGAGCCGCTTGAGCTTGGTAAAGACGGTACTACATACATCTATGGATGCGAGTGCGACTAATAAGCGACTTATAAGTAAGTAATAACCAATCGACCTATCCAAAGAATAAAGTTACATATGATAATGAATCGAAATTGCTTTTATATTTTTCGTAGCTTAAATTGACCTATATATATATTTAATTAGCGATTTTTTTTAAAGTTATTATATAATAACAAGTTAAATTATGACATAGTTTACAAAAAATATATACTAGTTAAATATACAGGTCAATTTAAGCTCTGAAAAATAAGAAAGCAATTTCGATTCATTATCATATGTAACTTTGTTCTTTGGATAGGTCGCAATAGGTTATTACCACTGTCTTACAGAAGACCTACATACGTGAAATTACATAATCTTTAGATTTTTATGAAGCATTAAGACCAAATACTTCACCCGCTCTCCAATCTCTACTCCATGGTCGGCAATGCATCTAGGATATTAATCTAGCACAGTTTGACACTGTGAGTGGCTGATTTTGATCACTCACCTAAGGTGACCCAGCTGCTCATTTGCCAAAATGTAGTGTGTAAGCATTATTGTATAAGTAGTATGTATAATAATATGTAACGTCAGTATTAATAAAGTCGTATACCAACCACCGTTGTATTAAGACGTCTCTCCTAAAGCTCTCCTACTAGTACAAAAGTCTACGTCGTCATTTCAAATTTTAACCGTCTTTTGTCTTCACTTACAGCCGGTTTTAATAAACGATCTCAGTTTAGAGTGCAGATAGATCGCGATTAAGAACCAATAAAATCGTCATTCGAAGAATGTTCAAACTGTGTTCTTATTGGCTAATTTTAGTAATCTATCTGCACATTCGAACTGAGATTGTTTATTGGAACCGGGCGTTAGAGTACTGTTCAAAAGGATAAGGGTAATAAAATTTGTCGTTACCTTTTATCGCTTTATTATTAGTATAAAATCAATAATTTA
This sequence comes from Clanis bilineata, assembly GCA_036417725.1. Taxonomy (NCBI): domain Eukaryota; kingdom Metazoa; phylum Arthropoda; class Insecta; order Lepidoptera; family Sphingidae; genus Clanis; species Clanis bilineata. Next base: position 1,664,704 of record CM071159.1, read on the forward strand.
TTTTAAAATCGCATATTGCAGTTATGTTGAATAAAATAGACATCGATCTAGAGGTAACTATGTACCACATTAGTGCTAAGAATGACTAGAAAAAGTGTTTAGACTAGATACTATTTGCCCATTACCATTAATTTACATTGCACATTGCTACCAAAATAATTGAGCTTTAAAATTATTTACATACATTTTTATGTGGGGTACAAAGAGCTAGCTAGGATTGTCTATAAATTAATTTCTATGTATTATGCAAATAATAATGGGGTCATGGCGAATTACCTACATTTCTCTGTGTATGTGATATTACGGGATGTAGTGACATTAGGCATATTGCAAACATTTTTTAAGCGGTAAAAGCCGGGTCTCCTGCACTAAAACATTACACAAAACACCTACACAAAACATGCATTTTTTATCTATGGTCCATTGTTCTACGAGCAGGTGACAGTTAAAATCGTTGTTTTGCATGTGTTTCTAGGGTGTTTTGTGTAATGTTTTAGTGCAGGAGACCCGGCTTAACTAAAACAATGTTTCGTTCTTTCACTTCCAAACTATATGACGTAAGGAAGAAGAGAAAACAATTTTCAAAGTTAAGTACCGTTGGAAAATATTAAGCCGGGTCTCCTGCACTAGCATTTTCGAAACAAAACACTAAAAACTCATACGCAAAACAATGATTTTAGCTGTCATCTGCTCGTAGGACAATGGACCATAGATAAAAACTCATGTTGTGTAGGTGTTTTGTGTAATGTTTTTGTACAGGAGAGCCGGCTTTAGAAGGGCTTGGTTTTTATAGACAATCCCATTACAATATGAACATTGAACATCGATTCTTGCGAATAATTATTAAGCTTTACTATTTCACTGTTAGCAGTCCATACATCAAAAATATTCGTCAAGCTTCTTTATCTTAACTTTTTTTTTCAAAATCAGTGCTTTGATCGAATGGATATAAGATTAATGTCCAGTTTTCCGAAGGCTGATCAATTTAAAAATTAACTAAACATCCGTTAACCGTTAATTCATTATTCATTAATCAGTAGGCCAACCATGAGATATTTTGACATTACTCGCTAGCGACTCCGTAAAATATTTGTATGACAAACACCCGAACGCCTCTAGCGGTTACTCGTGGAACTGACGTTTTCCATATTATTTTACGTCCTCGCTCGCGTAAATACGTGCAACAAACTCATGGTTAAGCTATAGGTAAAAATTGGGTTAGAAGTGTTGCTAGATGACACGAATTTTTTACAGTAGTATTAAAATCAGAGCTGTTTATTGAATGTTGATTTGATCACCCTTTCAGAAGATTTTTGAGTAGTAGACTCTCATACACAACGACGAGACACTTCAAGACGTCAAGAGTTCAAATTAAACGAGACGATCGACGTTCGAGTTCTCGAGCGATTGCCAATCGTAATCGATATCAGTTGAGTCGGCGACGGAGAAGACCGCGCCACTTTCGGTTCAGATGGCCGACTTCTCCGGATTATTCGCATCACTAACGCGGCGGGAGTGGGGCGCGCGACGCAGGGTCCTCGGCTGGAGATTCAACGGCGGGAGATTCGGGCGTTCGATCCTAGTCGGCGACGAGACCAACGGCCTGGTCCTTCGAAGCGTGTCCATCCCGTTTCGGAAGTACTCTTCAGTTCTATCCGTATAGTTTTCGATCAACGGAGCGGGGTCTTCGTACTCGACGTTGAAGTGTCTGATTGCGAGGTCGTCCGGGGGTCCGAGCTTGTATAGCGCGGGTTCGACACACTCGTAGTGATGTTCGGTGTCGTCGTGCGGGTAGGTGTCGGCTACGAAGTGCCTCGTGCCGCGCGGGGTGAGCGCCGCCCACAGCACGCGCGAGTCGAGCGCGGCGCCCCCGTACAGCGCGTTCGAGCCCCCAGCCTTACCTGTGCCGCTCTTGCAGCCCCCACGAGCCCTGATCGAAAGGATACATATTGGTGATCACGGGGTGAATAGGAACGCGAATTTTTATCGAGATGTCAAGTGGATTAATTAAACTAAAGCTTTATTTGTATCCAAAATGGAAATTGATATTGATGATATTTAAATCATAGAAATTAACTATTTTGTTACTATTCTATACAGTCTGGAATTTATGCTCGATATGATAAAATAAAATATTTTTTCAGTTTAAAGAGTTCTTTCTAGAGCAATATAAATCATTGTAAAAAGCATAGGGTGTGGAATATAAAACTTTACAAATATCCTATTATAAAAGTAAAATACCTAATAATGTGAAAGCAGGAAAACATTCCACAGAGAAGCTTTTTAGTGCAGTGTGTTTTATAAAGACTACCGCCCTGAGGTCTTGGGTTCGATCCCCGGGTCGGGCAAAGTGACATTGAATTTTTCCATATCAGCCCGGAGTCTGGAATTTGTGCCTTCTATGGCGATAGGCTCGCACCCTATTAAATTTTGGTCGGAGCTATGCTCGGCGAAATGTGGGTGTTCTAGTTCGCTAGTGCGCCTCTGCTTATCCCTTCGGGGATACAGGCGTAAAATTATGTTTACGTTATTTTTCGTATGGAATAGTTACAAATTATTTTTCAAAATAACAAACTAATCATAAGTTTAAAAGCTCAACGAACTGACTTCAAAACTTATCCGATAGTGACCAAATTATATATGGGACCACCCTTGAAATAAGCTCTATCGAACACAAAAAGAATTTTGAAATCGGGGATATCGAGTAACATACATAAAAAAATACAGACGAATTGAGGACCTCCTTCTTTTGTGGAAGTCGGTCGAAAAACAGACGAAATGAGGACCTTCTGCTTTTTGTACGTTGGCTGAAAAGAAAATCTTCAAAATAAGAAGGCAATGTAAACGTAATCGTATTTACTTACTCTCTACATTTGAGCAGGAAGAGAGCGAGCAGAGCTGCGATGCACAACACGGCGATGCAGCAAAATATCAGCACCAGGAACCAGGTGTCATCGTTAGTCGCCGGCTCTGTAACAAACACATCTGACCAGTGACGAAGGATCTATACAACACGATCGCTTCCGACTTACCTTTCCCTAAACGTCTATAAATAGGTATTTATTTATTCAAAGATAAACTAGCATCGGGACTGCCTCAGTGGCGTGGTGGTATTTCGGTACGACTACGGTTCTGAGGTCTCGGGTTCGATCCCCGGGTCGGGCAAAGTGATATTGGATTTTTCCATATCAGCTCGGAGTCTGGAATTTGTGCCCGATATGGCGATAGGCTCGCCCCCTATCACATCTGGGACGGAACTAAGCTCGGCGAAATGTGGGTGTTCCAGTTTGCTAGTGCGCCTCTGCCTACCCCTTCGGGGATACAGGCGTGAGCTTATGTATGTATGTAAACTAGCATCGGCTTCCCTTTTCGGATTTTTCACCATTCTCTACTGCATTTGACAGCCTACCCCCCAGAATACTACACTTAAGAACGCCTCTTGTTAAGGCCGCCTTATCTGTCAAAATTGTATGGTGAAAAACAATGTAAGAAGTCGTTGAAGTTGAGTACGTTCAAGTTTTCGGGCATACGTGGCGTATTGGGGCTTGCCGGCTGTGAGAGGCCGCGGGTTCGATTCCCACCCTGAGAAAATGTTTGTGTAAAGTATTTGTTTGTATGGATGTTGTGAGACCGAAAGTCTCATCGAAATATCATCATCATCGTCGTCATCATTATCATCAGCAACCAAATCTGCAAGATGGACAGACGACCTGATAAAGGTCGCAGGAAGTCGCTGGAAGCATACCGCTTCCAATAGGTCGGTCAGGAATTTTTTCTCGTATTTGCAGCAGTGGACTTTCTTGTTATTTACACCGCAGCGCATGAATTTAAGCATGTTGCAGAAAATATTCAGCTTACTTTTAGGGACGTCCACAGCCCATATTTGTAGCTACTAAAACCTAGACAAAGGAGGCGACAATTTTAGTATTATAGTAAGTTTTATTATTTATTGTATTACGAACTGATTTTGCAATATCCCTATAATAACCTAAGCAGTAACCAGATAACTTTATTCTGAAGTAAGGCGTCACAATGATTTTATCTAAGTTCTGAAGATGAATTTAGCTTGTAAAAGATTGACAGATGTTTCACACATCAACTCTTAAAACATTCTCTAAATAAAAGTTATGTATCTATGAAAATTGGTCCTTAATCGTATTCTTACCATGCCGCGGTAGCTCATGATACTCCACTCCAGGGAAGAGTGCGTTCTCCTCGCTGTTGAGCAGTGGGGGACACTTGGAGGCGCGGCACGGCGGCGTCAGGTTCGCAGCGCTGGCCAGGAACGCGGGCAGCGGCGGCGGCGGCATGTGCAGGATCGAGTCCGGGGGAGGACCCAGGGACAGACATTCCGTCCCGCACGACATCTTGAACAAACATATTTAGCTATTACCTAGTTCTACAAAGAGATAAGCTAGTAGTACCAATACTCAGGGCTGTCTTTGTCTATAATTAGTCGTTTAAGAAACTGTGAGTAGTTATCGGCCTTACGGGGCCCCGTGTGCTCTTACACGGTACTGTACTCAGACATTGTCTGGGTTTTAAAAGCGGCGGGATAGCCACGAAATTCCGATGCAATATTTTTATCATAAAATTGACATGTACGGGTGATATAAATTATCATCTTTGCAAAATAAATTATTTCAATTTCAAGTGGAACAAACTCGCAAATATTAAAACTTTCAACATTATTTTGGTGGTACCTAAGTTAACTTATACTACTATCTTAATTTACATCTCTGGATAAACTGCACAGCAGGCTTAGCCAAGTGGTTTATGCGCTAGTCGAGTAGAATAGTCGAATAAATAAATGTAATTTACTATTCTATTCGACTAGAGCATAAGCCACTTGGCTAAGCCTACAGTTCACATAAGATCCTAATTATTTCCACTTAGATTTCGAAAATATAAACAAAATAGAGATGTCATGCATGTCACGGGAGTTTGGCATCGAACCTACGACTTCCGTCTTAGCAACCGATTTTGCTGTTCACTATTACCCGAAGAAAGAAGTTAAAGGTATTTTAAATTAATTTTATTTTTTTATTTATCTAAGAGAACTTTTTTGACTAGCGCTCATAAAGAAAATGTTGTGGTCCACGTTCATAAATATTTGTTTCAGGACTGGAATCTCTGGATCTTTGCACTGGATGTAATGACAACGAAAGTTTCTTTTAGTCTGGTAAATAAAGTAAAACCGACTAATATTAACGCCAAAACGAATGCGAATGAATAAAACCATTGCCTGCGAAAAATATGCTCTTATAACAGATACGAATCTCAGATATACCTATACCTACCTAAAACTTTATACGAATTTCAGGCGCAATTAATACCTAGATATAAAAATAATAATTAATGTTTTCTATGAAGCCAGTCAGCTCTATGTACTAAGTTGGTAGAGCCACTTCCTTTGCGCTCTTATTTATCAAGAAATGCTTTATATTCTATATGTATCAAAAAGTAAAAAAATCCTTCATAATTAAACATATAAAACTTACTTTAATTATTATTCTAAGATATAATTTCACAAAAAAACTGTATGCACTTTACACTTATCGTATTACACTTGTCCACTGTTTGGACCGCGGATGCAGGGCGCAGGCGCGAGCCTCTACCACGCTCTCTACTAACTATGCATATTGTCGCTTCTCGTTCGAATATTTCCATAACATTGCTGCTTTAGAACCATAATCGTTGTCTCCTCGCAGCGCGAAAGCAGCAATGGTTAATGAAACATTTTGTTCACCGAGAAATTGTGTGTATAAAATGTATAGTGGTACGAAGCAATTATTGATTCGCGCAAGCGCGGGAAAAGAATATACGACCCTTGATTTAGGGATGTGCGTATAAGAGGGTTGATTTTTATCTCGTTTTTTCGTGTTGATACTGACTTTGTATGAAAGAGATGGATGGTGGTGTGACGTTTTATACATTTCGCACAATATAATATGATATGACTTCATCAGACTCCTTTGTAAGGGTAGTTAATCGTGCATAAGTACGTCATTAGGAGTCATAATATTTTTTTATCTTACGTAAGAATAACTAACAGTTAATAATCGTATTTCGTTCTGGCCCCGCGCGTCCAATATAGTAATTATACCAGAGAAAAATATGGAATAAACACCAAAGTTCATACATAATAGACTCACGCCTTTTTCCCACAGGGGTAGGCAGAGACAACGGATTTCCACTTTTGCTACGATCCTTACATACCTCTTCCGCCTTATTCCGTCTAAAAAGTTCACCAAAGTTCAAAATCTGAAAATATTACGGATAGGTAAACAAATAACAAAACATAAGCTCACGCCTGTATCCCCGAAGGTAAATAAATAATAATAAATAATAAATAAATACACCCAACAGTCACACATAGTCCTGACCCTACACTAGGTGTATTACCTGTATCGTGGGTATCAGAAACTGCGAGAGACTTTCGGTCTCACAACACCCAGACCCGAAACAAATATCTATGGGCCACACAGACATTTGTCTCGGTGCGGGAATCGAACCCGCGACCTCACGTTTTACAGCCGGCTACTCGCCGGCTGCGCTACGGAGGAGGTACACGAATAAATTGCACAACATCAACAATGTAATAAGGGTTATATTTTCAACTTTAAGTACAGAAAACATACGAGTAATTAACCTAATAGGTAACAATTACATACCTCATACTTCTATGACTTCAACCTGCGCTTTTAGTGCGGGCTCGAGAGTCTAGTGACCGATAGATAGATTGAATAAATTGTTAAATAAATAAGGACACCCAACAGCCACATACATAGTCCTGACCCCACACTAAACTGTATCGTGAGTAATGATTTCTTAGGTTTACGTGAATGTTATTCATTGAAATTAAACTATTAAAAAAAAAACGAATCGTGATAGAATCCGTAAAAAATAGTTTAATTTCAATGTATCGTGAGTATCAGAAACTATGAGAGACTTTCGGTCTCACAACACCCAGAGCCGACACAAGTATCTGTGGGTAATACAGACGTTACTGTGCGGGAATCGAACACGTATTTCTTGAACACGCACGGTAAAGAGTAGTAGTGATTACTACTACTAATTTGAGATTTCACATTGCAGCACTTCAAAAAGACTATTGTGGAGCAAGTAAAAGAGATTATTGTTATTTATGACGTCTTCGTTTAAATTATTGCAGTCTAATTTTAAGTTTAAAGAAAACTTTAAAAACCAAATTAAGAACTCCAGAAAGACTTGTCGCTTCCTTGGTCTAGTGGCAGGACATATGGGCTTTGGACCAGGTGGTTGTGGGTTTGATTCCCAGGTCGGGCTAAGCGAAATTTCCAATTTAATGTGCCCAGGACTGGATCCCTCAGAGGGGGTTGACGTCAGGCAGGCAGCCGGTCGTAAAAACTTAACCAAATCCTTTCTGCAACATGCTTGAAAAAGTGTGTTGCGCTGACCCCACATTAAGGTGGGATAAGGGCAGGTAGAAAAAAGGAAATACTAAGCAAATCACGTGTGATTTTCATTTGAGAAACTCAATGCAATTTGTGGTTACTTGACTAAAGATTAAACCCAGAACCTCACGGCCTCAATCTAGGTACGTTGCCACTAAACATATGAGCCTACCAGTAGATGACGTAGCGAACTTAATATAAATATCTGTAGGCAGGCAGTAAGTACTATAAACTACCACTGAACCACTGAACGTGACGATATTAAATTTCTCTAAACTGGACATTTCCTGAATAATAACCCTTAAAGTCTATTTAATCTGTACACAGAGAGCCGGTGCGCGCTCCCATAAACCGGGGACATATGAAAACAAACATTACATAAAGGCGGCCATGCTGATGACGTCAACAAGATGGCTGACCCATTGATAAAGCATGGCGGCGTTTGGCGCGAATGCGCACGCTCGCCAGCTTATACAACCATTGATACTATGTTTTGGTGATGTTTATAGTTTCAGGCACGATGTCAACGATATGGTACCGACAAAAAGATTAAGGAGTATTCGGATTTGAGAAAATTCGTGGCCAGTTTTATTTATAAGCAATAGTTGGTTGGCTTACCTAGAGTGTTACCAGAAAAATTAGACAAACCAACCAATGCTTAATGTAGAGACATAAAGCATTGGTGTGGCATTTCTAAAAAAATAAGTTCACGAAATACCTAACCGCAATGTTGTTGCGCCATAACTAGTCATTTGTTTGTTATTTAAACGTCATGCAGGCATCAACCTTAAGTGGATTCCTAATTATTATTTTAAGTCACGTAATTAATAAGGTGGGGCTTCCGATCGTGAGTTTACACTTAACAACTAAAGGAAGATGCTTGTTACTTGTTAATTTATAAAAGTAAAAAATAAGAATAATCATATTCTGGTATTATGGTACGACTATTTATTCAAGGGCGATAGATGACACATAGATGATATATTGTAATAGACTTTAAAAATTAGCGCCCTCTGTTACCAAAAAAAAATCTAGCGGTACGATAAAGCATGAAATCGTATCGTCCCGTGTAAAATGCCTGGAAAAGCTTCAGAGTCATCGGCTCGGTTTGGAGCGCGACTGTAGGCTGGATCAGATGCCGCCCCAACCGCCGGCGGGACGGACCTGTGCAATCCTACACAGCCAGCTCTCGTCTATATAAACCTATATTAACTTTTTCGCGGTCAAAAAAGGTTGCTACTCGCTACCGACCTCTTCGCCACGTTCCGAGGATAAACTGGTAAGTTTAATTTTAGAACAGATTGTATTTAATTTGTTTCTTTTTTATTTGGCTTTCGTTATGTTAGTAGATTTAATTAAGTGTTCTGGATTTATTTAATGAAGAATGTTTCGTATTCGTTTTTAAAACATCTTTGATAAGAATGTATTTAATTTGTTTTAAGGAGCTTAGTTTCATTATGTTGGTACGGTATGGATTTTATTAGTCTTTATCGTTAAAATTCTTTGATCTTTATGTTACTTTGGTAAAATATGGTTTCGTATTAGTTAGGGTCGGATTATTTCGCGTACCTTCAGAGTGATACTTCTGTTTATTGAAGTGTGTACTAATTACTATTCTATTTATAATTTTATTACCACTATAAAATACCTCAGGATTTTGAACGCTTTTAAACGTTTTAAAAAGCTCCTAACAACTGCATTTTTACTTGACACAAGATCGGACGGATATTGAGTTAAGTTTAAAATTAATCAGCCTTCGCGATACTGGACCCAGTTATATTTTTAAATAGTAGATAATCCTTAGATAACCTGGATTTCAAACCCAGGACCTCTTGGCCCGTAGTCGATCTGTCGTTGTCGTAGTCATCCATAGTCATATACGCTGCCACTGAACCGAGAAGGTGAACACGAAAAATAATAAAAAGGATATCACTTAAAAGGTTTTTGCAACCCACCGCCATATAAACTCATACGTACTCTTATGATGTTTGACGTTGACGAAAAAGATACGAGATTTTATGAGAGCTTTTGAGGAATTTGCTTTTGAGATAACTTTTTAAACGCCAAAATGAAGGTGTATATGAGTTTCCAGTTTATTATCTCTTATATAGAGGGTAACTCCCGTTTTTAACTTGACTGTACTATAGATTGAAATAATATTATATAATAAAAAAAAAATTAACGGATCGACTTCAAAATTAATTCGATTGTGATCAAAAATATATGGGACCACCCTTGGAATAAGCTCTATCAAACACATAAAGAATCTTGAAAATTGGTCTTAATTTGGCGAAGATATCGAGTTTTTTTTACCTGCCCTTATTCCACCACAATGTGGGGTCGGCGCAACGCACCTTTTCAAGCATGTTGCATAGAGAATTTGGCTTGGTTTTTACGACCGGCCGCCTGCCTGACGTCAACCCCCTATGAGGGATCCAGTCCCGGGAAAATTAAATTAGAAAATTTGCCTTGCCTGACCTGGGAATCGAACCCAGGACCTCCCGGTCCACAGCCTATACATGCTGCCACTAGACCAAGGAGGCGAAGATATCGAGTAACATAAAAAATACAGACGAATTGAGGACCTCCTTTTTGAAGACGGTCGAAATTGAGGGTGTATTAATCCAGAGGAAGAATAAGGTTAACCTGGTTTCGCTGGTTCTTTAATCGACCTGACATAATGATTTCTTAGGTTTACGTGAATGTTATTCATTGAAATTAAACTATTTTTACGGATTATATCACGATTTGGTTTTAATTTTTATGCGAAATGTCGGGCATAAAAATTAAAACCAAATCGTGATATAATCCGTAAAAATAGTTTAATTTCAATCGACCTGACATATTTACGTGACAGTATTTGTAATGCATTTCTAGTCTCATGTTCTCAGGCAATAACCTTGGGTTAATAATCGCAAGTTTAAAACTTAACAGACCGACTTCAAATCTGATCGTGACCAAATTTATATGGGACCACACATAACATACATAAGCTCACGCCTGTATCCCCGAAGGGGTAGGCAGAGGCGTACTAGCGAACTAGAACACCCACATTTCGCCGAGCTTAGTTCAGTCCCAGATGTGATAGGGGGCGAGCCTATCTCCATATCGGGCACAAATTCCAGACTCCGGGCTGATATGGAAAAATCCAATATCACTTGCACTCACTTGCCCGACCCGGGTATCGAACCCGAGACCTCAGAACCGTAGTCGTACCGAAATACCACCACGCCACGAAGGCAGTTATATGGGACCGCCCTTGAAATAAGCTCTATCGAACACAAAAATATTTTTTAAAATCAATCTAATCGGAGATATCGCGTAACATAAATAAAAAACCGACGAATTAATGATGAATTTTGAGAAAATCATGCATGAGTTTACTTGGGATTAGAATTCTGAAATATTTTTAGTACCCGCCTTACATCGTATAATAAATTGCGATTCGTGGGTCCATTATTTAATACGCAGACCTTAAAGTCACAAGCGTCATAGTCCCGACCCCATACTGGGGTGATTAAATCTGCCCGCCTAGCATGCGCGCCACGAGATATCAAAATAATCGACTGTCGAGATGATGTCTACGTGTTGTCTACAATATTGTATGAAAATAAACGAGGACGCATGTTAGTGTCCGTAGACAAATAGAGAAAACCGGTTATAACAGGACAAAAAGCGTAGACAAAATGTTCTCGTGGCGCGCATGCTAAGCGGGCTGGTAGTGAATGGGGTGAGGTTATCTCGTAGGTATTATGAACTACAAGTAACTTACGATCCCACAATCAAATCTGTAACAAAAATATGTGGTTCACTTAAACATTTGTCTGAGTACGGGAATTGAACCCGCAACCTTTTACCTCTAGTTTCACAGCTGACTACTTGTCTGGTACGCTATGGTGGCTGTCATTGTGGTTACAATTACCCACCCATATTAGGATTGTATTTATTACTAGCTGACCCGGCGAACTTCGTTCCGCCTAACAGTCGATTCATTATTTTTTTTATTATATCTAAAATAAAGGTAGCCTAAGTTACTTCGTATTACATCAGCTACCTGCCAATAAAAGTCCCGTCAAAATCGGTGCAGCCATTTCAGAGATTAGCCGGAACAAACAGACAGACAGACAGACAGCCAACAATTTAAAAACATGTTTATGGTGTATATACCGTATATAATTCATATACATGTAGTACGGTTATTTCAATACTATAAACAGACACTCCAATTTTATTTATTGTATATATAGATACTTTATTTTTGTAGTAGAGTTCAACGATTAGTCTACGGCATAGAGTAACTTGAATATGTCTACGGTTCGTAGCAAATGTGCTACGGCTACGTTGCTACGATTTTCGTGAGCTTTTAAATAGCCATATTGGTTAAACAGGGTTACTCTGTGTTTTTACATGAAAATGGAATGTTTATACAAACAGTTTGCTTTAACTTCTATTTGGGAATAAATTAAAATAGTTCAAATTCTGTGTTGTAATTGTTTGCCAGTTTTGTCAATACTTTATTGAAGGTTTCAATTTGAATTGTTTATTTTTAGTTTCGAATTGAAAACTCTCTTTGATATCGCTGAAATGGAATATAATTTATTTTTATAATATTGATACTATAAAGTCTAAGTTTGGAAGTATGTTTTTCTTTCTACTTGCATTTATCCCACCTTAATGTGGGGACGATGCAACACACTTTTTCAATAAATTTACAAAAATCTTAGTTTTTATGACCATCTGTCTATCCTCAACCCCCCTCTGGAGAATACCGGTACCGGGTAAATGAAATTAGATAAATCGCTTTACCCCACCTGGGAACCGAACCAAGGACCTCCCGGTCCACAGCCCGTATATGCTGCCACTAGACCAAAGAGGCGACGTGTGTACTATTATAAATATAGTACAGAAGGTGTCCGGGGTTGGAATTTGTGTCCGGTATGGTAATAGAATCACCCATTATCACATCGCAATTATCGGCGAAATCTCCGCGGTATTCTTATGTATATTTTATTAACATCGATATATTATTTACCTAGATGCACAGTTGACGCTCGGAAAATAGGACAGCAAAGAAGTGCTTAAGCACTCGTTTTGCATACAATCCGACGCCGATGGAATTCTAAATTTCAAAATTCAAATTTAAGAACGCTTGTTCATTTCGTTTAAAAAGCTACTTTATTACACGTGCATAGGGTTATATTTGTATTGATTTAATTAGAACTTGTGATCTTTTTCTTTGTTTTATTCCTGAGACCACTTTTTAGGAGGATATTTGCAAAGAACTGTGCATCTAGTGTATATTATATTGATGTCTATTAACTTAAACATCTTACAAGGTGTAGAGGTCAAAGCTGCGGACCTTTCGCTGTCTACATGGTAGTAAGTGTATTAAATGGTGTGCAAACGTGATTAACTGCTCACTAACACGGTTAAGAGGGATGCGATTAGATGATAGCAACGACATGATGAGGATGAATATATTTATATAAAATCTATTTATGACTGCCTCGGTGGTTGTATTTCGGTACGACTACCGTCCTGAGGTCTCGAGTTCGTTTCCCGGGTCGGGTAAGGTGATATTGAATTTTTTCCATATCAGCTCGGAGTCTGGAATTTGTGCCCGATATGGCGATAGGCTTGCCCCCTATCACATCTGGGACGGAACTAAGCTCGGCGAAATGTTGGTGTACTAGTTCGGTAGTGCGCCTCTCCCTTCGGGGATACAGGCGTGAGCTTATGTTATACGCATGTGTAGCGTACATCAGCGGCCCGATCACGAAAATTTCTGACAATCGTAAATGTATTCGAGCTCTAACCACTCGAGCCGGCCCATTCGTGCTGTAGACGTTACTGTGTACAGCGTGGCTCTACCACTCAAAAATCTTTTTTTTTTTTAGTTTATTTAAGGAACCAACAAACAGCTACACATTAATTATTATAAGCTAGTTTTACACTGATAAATAATACAAATGAGTAACTCACAACATAGTTCACAAATTATAAGTAAAGTCACTATTTGCGAGTGAAATTAAACCTACATATTATAATAATGCATTTTTCTAGAATATAAACATAGAAATAAATTAAACATGCTAGTAATCGATTAAACATTGGAAGACTCAATAATCTGACTTAATTTATTGCGATATTGCCTATGGGTCATACCAAATATGTCTAAGTCGGTAGCGAATTTATTAATCTTGGATGGAAATGAGTTCCGAGAATGGGTGTTCTAGGTGTACATAAATAATATTGCCAAGATCAAGATCACACGTCATGCCGGTGATCGTCGCTAAAGAATATTCCTTTAACTGGCGTCAAATTATATTTTATTTGACGCCAGTTCCGAGTTAATTGAACTAGACGCATTGTTCGCGTTCTCCATTGTTCTCTCATTGGAATTTAAAATTTCCAACAATTAATTCAGAATTAAGATTAATCGAATTGTTTGTGAAAGCGTGACACTATATTGTAAAAAGGGGATTTTCAATCTTATTCATACTTGGGATAAGGACGTCGATGTCGATGTTCGGGGAAATGTGGGTGTTCTAGGCATCTAATTCACTTCTGCCTGTATAGGCATGAGCTTATTTATGTATGGATGAGTATACGATAATAATCAATATGTCTATATTTATAAATAAGACTGCCTCGGTGGCGTGGTGGTATTTCGGTACGACTATGGTTCTGAGGTCTCGGGTTCGATCCCCGGGTCGGGCAAGTGATATTGGATTTTTCCATATCAGCCCGGAGTCTGGAATTTGTGCCCGATATGGCGATAGGCTCGCCCCCTATCACATCTGGGACGGAACTAAGCTAGGCAAAATGTGGGTGTTCTAGTTAGCTAGTAGCCTCTAGCTAACCGTCTGTCACCCCGTCTGTCACCCAGTCGGTCACCCCATCTGTCACCCTGTCTGTCACCCAGTCGGTCACACCATCTGTCACCCCGTCTGTCACCCCGTCAGTTACTTCGTCAGTCACCCCTTAGTCACCCTACCATTCATCCCGTCGGTCAACACTAAAATATTTTTTCAAATCGAACCAGTAGTTTCCGAGATATCAACTTCAATCAATCCCCGCTTTTCAACATTTTTCATTTCTGCTCCGCTCCTATTGGTCATAGCGTGATGTTATATAGCCTTTAGCCATCCTCGATAATTGGGCTATCCAACACAAAAAGAATTTTTCAAATCGAACCAGTTTGTTTCTGAGATATCAATTCCATGTTTTTTATTTCTCATTTCTGCTCCGCTCCCATTGGTCATAGCGTGATGTTATATAGCCTATAGCCACCCTCGATAATTGGGCTATCCAACACAAAAAGATTTTTTCAAATCGAAGCAGTAGTTCCTGAGATTAGCGCGTTCAATCAAACAAATTGTGCCTTGTATATGGACAAATAAAATTTCTTTCTTTCTTTCTTTCTTTCTTTCTTTCAAACAAACAAACTCTTCAGCTTTATAATATTAGTATAGATTACAGCGAGTGTTTGACGTTTGACGGCTAAGGAAAAGAGCAGCGGCCCAAGCAGGAAAATTTCTGACAATCGTAAATGTATTCGAGCTCGCTGCGCACTGATGACATTTGGTTAATATTTCATACAAATTTCATAGGCGCGCATCGAACTCAAATACATTTATGATTGTCAGAAATTTTCCTGCTCGGGCCGCAGATCTCTATAGTGAGTTGCGGTCAATTGACGGAAACTTAATGCGCAAATTCTATGTACCGAACAGACTTTCTAGTAGTATACATAGAAAACTTTTTTTTTTTTTTTTTTTTTTTTTATTGGCATGAGAAGGCAGACGAGCAGACGGCCCACCTGATGGTAAGTGGTTACCGCCGCCCATGGACATCGGCAATGCCAGGGACACAGCCAAGCCGCTGCCTACCGTGAAAAATGTTTTTTTAAGCCTCGTTTGAAGAAGGACATGTCATAGCGCTGAGGGAACACCGAGGAGGGAAGTTCGTTCCAGAGTCTTTGGTATTTGCGTAGTCTGGCAGAACTATTATTCTTGCATTGAGAGTCTGAGAGCAATCTCCTGACTACTCTGATACTGTAATTATATAGACACAAAGGACATTCTAAGTGTGTGGCGTAGTGTGTCGGGAGGCATGGTCATTATTCTGAAGATGTCTATTAATTAATACAAAAAGAAACCAGCATCGCCTTCCCTTTTGGAAAATTTCACCCTTCGGCACTGCTATGGGCGATGGTAAATACATACCATGACCATGATATATTATCGCTCGACTGCCTTCGTAATGTAAAAAGCTTATAGTCTGGTGAAAACCGAATAAATAATATTACCACAGACAACGCAGAAACATGACAGCCGTTTACTAATTCAATTCCACACTCCATAGAGATATATCATAATACAATTTAACCAAAGCGATATGCGATGAAATCACAAAACGCATTTCATATGCAAATGAAATTCCGCTCACTACCAGCATCGGTTTATAACTCGGTAGAAACGTTAGCAACAAAGCCTTTCAACGGATATTCAATTTGCTAGCACTTTTCGTTTTGCTTCCTTTGTGAAGTGAAAATAATGGACGGTTTTGAAGTTTTTCTTATGTGGTTTTTGATGTAAGAGTATTAATTATTTTGTTATTGCATGTTCTATGTAGTTATCACGGATGTATAAAAAAGAAGGACACCATCTCGCCTATAGATAAACGGACGCCACAGAGAAGCACACACACAAACGCGTTTGTAAGTGTCTTACGCACACATTAACACTCACAACACGCCGCAATTACGTGTCGATAGATCGAATGGGCCACCCTGCTTCACTTTCAATGTTCCTAGGGCTCCGTCCGTCGTCTTTTTACGTCCGTGGTAATTACGTTTTTTGTATCTTCATGATGTTTCTTAATAAATATTGGCGGTAGGCGATAATGAAATTAACATCATTCGAATTTAGATTATGAAAATGTTTGAGATCTCGATTATTATTTTCGATCGACTTCCAAAAAGGAGAAGGTCCTCAATTCGTCTGTATTTTTTATGTATGTTACGCGATATCTCCGCCAAATGTGGACTGATTTTCAAAATTCTTTTTGTATTCGATAGAGCTTATTTCAATGGTGGTCCCATATAAATTTGGTCACGATCGGATTTGAAGTCGGTCTGTTAAGTTTTTAAACTTGTGATTATTTATAGCAGAGACTGGTCAACGAGTAGGTGGATCACCCAATGATAATGATGATGTAGAATGTAATGATGATGGTCTTCAACACCCATAGACACCCTTACCAACATACCGACTGATTTCTTAAGTTTACGCGAATGCTATTCATTGAAATAAAATTATTTTTACGGATTTTATCACGATTTGGTTTTAATTTTTATTCCCGACGTTTCGAAGGCTTTGCAGTCTTCGTGGTCACGGGTTGGACTGAGATGTCATTTGTCCAAGAATGTTAGTATTACAAAATCTACCTTCATTTTAGAATTATACAGATTTTAAAAAGTTAACCGTTTATGTTCCGATCTACGCAGTACGAGCTCACAGTGTCTTGAGGTCTGGCAGCTGGTCTTTTGGGTTCCGATTTGATTAAATCTGACGATTTCTCTGATCTGAAATTTGATTAGATCTTGATCCATATCCATAGAATTGGATCCCAGGCTTGTGCAAGCTTCCAACCATCTTCTCTATTGAAATTAGGATGTTTTTTAATTTCAATAGCCTCGCGTATCATCCTAGGTAGGAATCGTTGTTCTTTGGCAAGGATTTGTGGCTTGTCAAATCTTAGGTAATGTTTGGAGCCTTCCTCTGAATGTTCGGCAACTGCAGACTTCGTAGAGCGTCGGTGTTTCACGTCAGCTATATGTTCTTTTACGCGGGTCCCTATATTACGTTTTGTTTGTCCAATATAAGAGAGACCACAGTCACAATCAATTTTGTACACGCCTGGTTCTTGCAGAGGTATGTTACACTTGACGGGTGGTAGGAATTGACTTATCTTCTTAGGCGGCTTGAAATAAGTTTTTATAGAAGCACGCTTCAGGATATAGCCAATCTTGTCGGTGACTCCTCTTACATATGGTAATACAACCGGGACGCGTTCAACAGTGGCTGGTTTCACTCGGTTTCTGTGACGGCGCCGTGGAATTTGGAGCTTGTTGTCGCGCAGGACTTGCTTGACATGATGCAGCTCAGCGGCAAGATGTTCCTCGTCACAGATCTAATCAAATTTCAGATCAGAGAAATCGTCAGATTTAATCAAATCGGAACCCAAAAGACCAGCTGCCAGACCTCAAGACACTGTGAGCTCGTACTGCGTAGATCGGAACATAAACGGTTAACTTTTTAAAATCTGTATAATTCTAAAATGAAGGTAGATTTTGTAATACTAACATTCTTGGACAAATGACATCTCAGTCCAACCCGTGACCACGAAGACTGCAAAGCCTTCGAAACGTCGGGAATAAAAATTAAAACCAAATCGTGATAAAATCCGTAAAAATAATTTTATTTCAACATACCGACCTTAAAGGGGAATATGAATTGGAAAGAGAGTGGGGATTTAGGCCACAGGAAAGTCTATTAATTTATAAATCTGGGTGTTGTCAGACCGAAAAGTCTCTCATAGTCTCTGACACCCACGATACCGGTCATACCTATTGTGGAGTCAAGACTAGGTGTGTGATATTGGGTGTATTTATTATTTATTTAATTATCGATTCATTCTTCACAGCACAATGAGACATGGCTGAAACACTATTCGGGTATTAAAGTAAATTAGTTACTTATTTCATAATCGATTATCAAGATTAGTAAACACGAAATATAAACAGGTTACCTCGACCCTCAAACAATCTGTGTGATCATACTCGTATTTAATTTGTGCAGTGAGATTGTCGGTTAAATTCATCCATAACGCACGGGTGCATCTGTGACAAGTAGACGGATAATTTAACCCTTGTTAATGGTCACTGAGATGTTAGCACCATGCATCGACGCTAATATTAGAGCCTACGTAAATATGTCCCATCATGGCGTTTTTTTTTCTTTATTTAAGGACTTTATCGCTCATGCGATTATGTCGCCCCAGAATAGTCTTATAATCACGTTGGAACCTAGCTTTATATTAGGTATGTACGTTTAAAAATATCCAGGTATCGATTGTTTTCAATTTATTTTATAGCAGGGACTGGCAAACGAGCAGATGGGTCACCTGATGGTAAGTGATCTCCACCGCCCATAGACACCGAAGACACAAAATTAATCATGGGTGCGTTGCCAACCTAAAAGGACACAAAGATCTCATAAATCTAAGGGTGACTTGCACCAGTATGACTAACCTACAGTTAGTCCTAACCTCAAGTTTAATTAAAAAAGAAATATATGAATGACATGTAATTAATTAAATGTCGCCATATATTATCTGTAATTACATGTGGTACATTACATGAAGATTAGTCATAGTGGCGCAAGTCCCCCTTAGAGAAATAACTGTGTTCTTCCCTTTCGAAAGTTGTCGGCCTTCGCCACATGACTTTGGTAAGAGTCTCTTCATTTACTGATGTATACTTAAAATACTGTAATGGAACGCGTCTCGCCGCTTGATGAAGATATTACATAATATAACATAAGCTCACGCCTGTATCCCCGAAGGGGTACGCAGAGACGCACTAGCCAACTAATATACCCACATTTCGTCGAGCTTAGTTCCGTCCCAGATGTGATAAAGGGCGAGCCTATCGCCATATCGGGCACAAATTCCAGACTGCGGGCTGATATGGAAAAATCCAGCCATCCAACAATCCATAGCCTGACCCGGGGATCGGAACGGTAGTCGTACCGAAATACAACCACGCCACCGAGGCAGTGAAGATATTTTACAGAATAATTCATGTGTAAGTTGACATGATAACGGATATGTGATAACGCTAAGTTCGGGTCATGGTTGGCCTCTGTTAATAAATGATGGATGACCGGAGGCTCCATGTCGCTGCTTATATGCCCATGTGCCCTCAGCCTTACCATGTGTAGGCTGAATTATTGATGTGTATCGATTCGAAAAACTTTACAGACTGACCTTAGTTCGTTTCTCGACCGACTTCCAAAAAGGAGAAGGTCCTCAATTCGTCTGTATTTTTTTTAATGTATGTTACGCGATATCTCCGCCAAATGTGGACCGATTTTCAAAATTCTTTTTGTGTTCGATAGAGTTTATTTCAAGGGTGGTCCCATATACATTTGGTCACGATCGGATTTGAAGTCGGTCCGTTAAGTTTTTAAACTTGTGATTATTATTCGACAAAGTGAAAATTTTCTGTTTCTTTTTTAGAATTTTCAACACGATTTATTTGTAAGTTTTAATTATGATGATCTCCGACTACCTCGTTGCATGGTGGTATTACGTGCGCGGTACAACTATCGTCCTGAAGTCTCGGGTTCGATTTCCGGGTCGGTCAAAGTGATATTGAATTTTTCAGTATCAATCCGGAGTCTGAAATTTATGTCCGATATGGCGTTAAGCTCGCTCCCTATCACAACTGGGACGGAAGAAAGTTCAGCAAATTGTGTTTTAGTTCGTTAGTGCGCCTCTGCCTCTGATACAGGCGTGTGCATATATTATGTTTTATGATCCCCGTCTATTGTTTATAAAATACATTCTTAAACTTAATCATTATGCGTTATTTTGGGTCTGGGAGTTGTGAAACCGAAAGAAATTTAAAGTCATGTTGTTCTTGACAGGTCTACTAAACGAAACTCGTATTTATTTTATTTATTTATTGATTCAACATACACACAGTCATTACAGGATTCAATTCGAACTGGCAGGACAATTACACAAATCTACAAGACGAAATAACAAAAACATACAACTATATACAAACTTCAGATTCCGGGCTGATATGGAAAAATCCAATATCACTTTACCCGACCCGGGGGTCGAACCCGAGACCTCGGGACGGTAGTCGTACCGAAATACAACAACGCCACCGAGGCAGTCATAATAATTACATTTCAATTACCATTGATTTCACTAATTAATTAAACAAAAAATCTGTGCGACCATGACAGCGAGTTCTGAATGTCAAGGACGGGAACAAAGCACCAACTCCAACTTCGACTAAAAGTTGTGTAAATTAATTTCGGCTTGTTTCCCTTCACGTTGGTACCGCCATTGTTTTGTCGCGACTCGGGTGGTTGTGAGTCGTGACTCCTCATGTATTACTATTCTGATAAGGCGTACTTTCTTTCTTTCTACCTGCCCCTTATCCCACCTTAATGTGGGGTCGGCGCAACATAGTTTTTCAAGCATGTTGTAGAAATGATTCGGCTAAGTTTTTACGACCGGCTGCCTGCCTGACGTCAACCCCTTCTGGGGGATCCAGTCCCGGGTAAATTAAATTAGAAAATTCGCTTTGCCCGACCTGGGAATCGAACCCACGACCTCCCGGTCCACAGCCCATATATGCTGCCACTTGACCAAGGAGGCGACATTCTGATAAGGCGTACCTACATGAGGAGTAAATATTTTTTTCATCTTACTATCATTACCATCATTACCATCTAGTGGTAGGGTTGTCTTCTATAAATATAAACTGACTGACTGACGTATCAGCATATAGCCAAAAATATTGGAACTACGCCGGGCAGACTCTCACGCGGGCGAATCTGCGGCCGGAATCGACGATAAAAGATACTCATGTTCTTCCTAACTTAAATAAAACAACAGGTTTAATAAATCGACTCGTGACGTTTCATCGTCATTATCATCGTCAGCCATAGGACGTCCACTGCTGGACAGAGGCCTCCTCCAAAGATTTCCAGATCGACCTGTTGGAAGCGGCTTGAATCCATCGAATTCTTGCGACCTTTACCTTAAACTTTTACCTAAGTAATTATACTGACTACAAAAATAATAATCAAATGGACTCGGGTAAATTGTTTTTTTCAAATTATTTAAAAATCTGCTGACATTTGAAAATATCCCGTAAGTACATAAAAAGATATCAAAGAAATTAGCCAAATTATTTTTATAAGATGGGTGAATACGAGCTTACAGTGGCATCCCTGTGCGCCTAATGGATGTTAATTAACTCAATGATAATAATTTTATCCTTGCATGTGGACCAGGCATTTATCATCCGAAACAGCCGAAATGTCGGCACCCGATTCCAGCACGAATCTAGCCGTAAAATTAACATTTAAAATAACAAAAAAGACGTTATTCTGTGTTAGCGCGTCATTGAAAATCCCCGAATAAATCACAACGATAAACCTGAAGAAAGATAAACGGCGGAAAAACAATAAATAAAGTTCGTACTGTTTGAAGAACGATGAAGCGCTTTGGAGACATTTTGTTGACATACAAAGACTTTTGTTTAATATTGGTGAAGTCCCTTACATATAAAAATATTTAGGTGGTTCGTAACTTTATAACAGTTTTTCCTTTTTTCTTACGTCAATTGATTTGAGAATAGACAAGACATGCTCTATATAATACTAGATTATAGACTGTATGTAGCCTCAAAATATTTTTGAGCAGTGCTCAAATTCAACAGTCCCCTCCTTGGTCTAGTGGCAGCATATATGGGCTATGGACCGGGAGGTCGTGGAATCGATTCCCAGGTCGGGCAAAGCGAATTTTCTAATTTAATTTGCTCGGGACTGGATCCTTCAGAGGGGGTTGACGTCAGGCAGGCGGCCGGTCATAAAAAAAATCTGCAACATGCTAAAAAAGTGCGTTGCGCCGACTCCGCATTAAGGTGGGATAAGGGCAGGTAGAAAGAAAGTGCTCAAATTAAACAGTGTTTTCTCTCAAACACACAAGAAAGGACAAGTCGGATTACAAGTTAATCATCGCTTAAGTTTTAAGTATTTTTAAGATTTACCTATTATCTACATAAAATGTGTCAGAAGCTTATTAAATAAATGTTACCTCTTGCAACAATCGTGTACTAAACGCAAAAAAATGAGATGAAATTAATCTTCACGTTTTTCGTCACCATTCTGGAAAATATAAAATGCGAAGGGGGTGGTTTATGTAGCGTTCTTTATAGTCCACAGTCCACCCAAGTTTCGATATGTTATCATGCGCGTGACGTTGTTTTATAACAAATAAATGGAACTTGTAATTTCAGATATCATTTCGCAACTATAGTAGGATTGCTAATTAAACGGAGTAATCTGACATTTCAGATGTTGTCACTTTTTTATGAAAATTAAATAGTGATGCGGTAAAAAGATCAAGATTATTTAAATTCAGTGAACCATTTCATTCTTTAATTTTCTAAAGTCTGACTTAAAGTCGTAATTCCTGTCTAATATGTTATTAGTACTGCATGTCTATTGAATTATAGTCATAGTAAATTACTTGATGCTAAGTTATAGCATGTCTACTGGAATTATAATCATGGTTCATTATAAATAAAACTTACAAAAGGTATGAATGTCCTGAGCGTAATATTTTTCAAAAATTTAAAGTAATATTTGTAATTTTCATTGTTATCATTTCACGTATCTGTTGTGATTATTTACGTAAATTTATTGAAACGGTCTTTTAATCGATGGGTTAAGCTGAAATTTTTAAAAATACGCAATAAAAATCTAATTTTGCAAACTAGTGTCTAGTTATTGTATCTTTGAATGACAAAAAATGAACTAGATCAATCACTATGTTTTGAAAGTAAGCAACATTATTTTGGAAAGTGACATTTCGATCTGTCAGTTTACTCCGTTTAATTAGCAATCGGACTATATAAATAAAATTTCCACCAAAGAGGGTATGCTGTCTAGCTGTCAACTTAACTGTCAACCCGCGTTTGTTTCAGGAACCGGGATCACTTTACTGGGGATATAAAAGTTTTTTTTAAACCAAACCCTATGATGGTGTTAGAGTATTTAAGACGCACTTGCTATCCATGTTGCAGTTGTAAATGTAATAATCACAAGTTTAAAAACTTAACAGACCGATTTCAAATCCGATTGTGACCAAATTGAAATAAGCTCTATCGAATACAAAAAGAATTTACAAAATCGGTCCACATTTGGCGGAGATATCGCGTAACATACATTAAAAAAAAATACGGACGAATTGAGGACCTCCTCCTTTTTGGAGGTCAGTCGAAAATGTAATAATTACATAAAATAGCACCGAAACACACGTTATGTCCACCGTCCATACTAAAAGATGATACGATTGAAATAAAACCATTTTTACGGATTCTATCACGATTTGGTTTTAATTTTTATGCCCGACGTTTCGAAAGCTTTGCAGCCACGGGTCAGACTGAACTGACTAAAACCAAATCGTGATAGAATCCGTAAAAATAGTTTTATTTCACTGAATAACATTCGCGTAAACCTAAGAAATCATTACATAATACGATACTAAAATAAACATGAGAAGAACTTCTAAGGATTATGCGCAACGTCCAACAAAAAATGCCAATTCGCAAAATGTACAGAATCAGCTTAGTTTGTATGAATCTTTGAGTTTTGAAACTTCTTGAAAATATTGGTTTACGTTTTCTACATACATGTGTTTAAGTTAATTGTATTCCACAAAAGGCTCTGGTATACAGATGAAGAAAACCAAAGATGTTTCATATTATTAATTGTAGAGGGGCTATCAAACAAGTTTCCATACAAAATAAATGACCTCAAACGTCAGTTAAACGCCGTCTACCACTTATTATAATGAATGGGCGTTAATTGCAATTTAACACCCTAGAATGTTCTGTGAATGTTCAAGATTAACGTAAAACAATTTTTTTTTGTCTAAACATTATTACGCTGGCAAAACATTTCGCGCGTATTTTTCAAATACGTCTTATGACGAGTTTCGTGTTTATTGTCCTGTCTGTGTACTATTGAATCTCTTTAGAGAAAACTAAAATATCATCGTTTTTGCCAACAGTTAAAACTCGTTCTCGGGGCCCAGTTTGTTTTACAGTTACAAAAAGGACCAGCAAAAAGGCCGTTTGCCATGACAACATAAAAATACATTTAGAAATACCCACTTTAAAGGTAGGCCGAAACTGAGAGGTTAGCCTCTCAGTTTTGTATTTATACAAAGACATTAAACAGTATATAGACGGGACAACAGCACAAAACTTGTGATCCAAAAGTTATGACCTAGTGGTCATAAGTTGGTCAGTTTATTTGAAATATACGCGCGCCAGGTCGGCCAGCGTAATAATATTGAGAGCATAAACTTATCTTCCGTGATTCTTAATCATTCACAAAATCATAAAACGTTCTTTTTTTTTATAGCAGAGACTGGCAAACGAACAGATGGGTCACCTGATGGTAAGTGATCTCCACCGCCCATAGACACCCAAGACACAATAAGAATCATGGGTGCGTTGCCAACCTAAAAAAAGGACATGGAAGGGGAGGGAATAGGCAAGCTGCCACTTTACGTCGGTTTCCTGTGAGACAGTGGTATCCAACCGGTCGAGCCGGCCCATTCGTGCTGTAGACGTTACTGTCTACAGCGTGTCTCTACCACTCATAAAAAGTTCTAGGGTGTAAATTGTGATAATCGCTCTCGCATTGTAATAAATGGTTGATGGCGATACTGAAGTTTGAGAACAATTTTTGTGTATGGAAACTTGCTTGATAGCCCCTCTATAGTTAGTAATATTAAATCTCTTTGGGTTAATAGCATCTATCGATCAAAAACGTTTTAAGCAATGAATACATGAGTATGTGTTCGTTAATTGCCCCATTAGTACGCGTTGTAGGTACGGTATTATTTTACATTGTATCTTGCCGGTCCATTACGTTGATGTAGGTTTACCCAGCTAGTGGTACGTAGAGAAAGCGGCGTACTGAGCGAATGACGTCATTCCATCGATCTGCCGCCGTTTCTAGATATGGCCCACATTGTAGTCTGTAAGTCTGTATTTAATAAACGGTAAATGTTAGTTGAAAAATAGCCGCCATTTTGATTTTTGTCTTTTGTATGACAATAAAATGGTTACTTTTGCGTAAATTAATTTCTTGCCATTTCTCTGATGCATCTTTCTTAATTTGACGTAGTTAATAAAAAGGGTTTATTAAGCCACAAAAAAGAAAATTAGTGACAGATGCCATGCTAATTCATGTATCAAGATCACAATGGAATTATTTTTGTGTTAGCTGACAGCCTCCGTGGCGCAGCGGGCGAGTAGCCGGCTGTGAAGCGAGAGACAAATGTTTGTGTGGCCCACAGATATTTGTTTCGAGTCTGGGTGTTGTGAGACCGAAAATCTCTCGTAGTTCCTGATACCCCACGTCTTGTGTCGTGAGTCGTGATATCCCACGACTCACGACACAATCTTACTGTGGGGTCAGGACTATGTGTGTGACTGTTGGGTGTTATTTATTATTATTGAATTGTAGATTATTGCATAACTATCGATTTCCAATTACTATGTTAAATATTTATCAAACTTTAACAAAACAATAACTGTATAAAATTGAAATAAAAATGCCAATTTCCAATTTTGCCCAAAATACATAAAATATTCGTAACAATATAGTGTGTATAGTAATTTAATTTTATACGATGCGTGTTACGCGATAGATAGATGTTATTCTTCTAATATTTTCTTATAAGCGTACAAACCTTTAATAAAACTTTTATTAAAATCAAACAACGTACATCAAACAAAACGGTCGGTGTGTTATTTTAAACTTATTAAAATACTTTGGTTAGGTTATATTTTGTCGAGGTTAATGTACTCGTAATAAGTTGATCATCGAGAGTACTTATGTTTTGAGAATATGTACTTCAAATGTTAAATTAAATAGTAACAAAAAGCTTTTAATTTAGCCCAACGTTAAGTATTTTGTCAAACTTTTAACATAAACTAATTTTAATGATATTAGGCGTTAATGATCCTTAAGTGGATGGCATTCACCCTAGCTGTCCTAACTTTTGTATGTTAGTCACAAAATGAATATAATAGAGCGGGGGGTTGATATTAGGCAGGCGGCCGGTCGTAAAAACTAAGCCAAATCCTCTCTGCAACATTCTTGAAAAAGTGTGTTGTGCCGACCCCACATTAAGGTGGGATAAGAGAAGATAGCGAGGCCTATGTTCAGCAGTGGACGTCCTATGGCTGATTATGATGATGATGAACAGCAGGTAGGAAACAAGCTACTAAACCATTATAGGTACTTTTATATAAAAAATACTTTATAGAAACAGGTCGTGTACAGTTACTAATTACAATGAGCAATCGATTTTCGTGAGCTTTTCGATTCATAAACACATTTAGATTGTCCGGGTTTACAATGGTTTTCTAAACAGCAATATTGCACCACAAGATTGCAATAAGTAGTTGGATTTGCACCTTTGCCTGTCCCTGCGGAGTACATGCGCGAGGTTTTTTTTATAGCAGATACTGGCATGCGAGCAGATGGGTTAGCTAATGGTAAGTGATCTCCACCGCCCATAGACACCCAAGACACAAAGAGAATCATGGGTGCGTTGCCAACCTTAAAAGAGGGCATGGAAGTGGAGGGAAAAAAGGATTGGGAAAGGGAGGGGGAAAATGGGCTACAGGAAAACTCACTCACCGAACGAAACGACAGCAACCTGCCACTTTACGTCGGTTTTCTGTGAGACAATGGTATCCAACCAGTCGAGCCGGCTCATTTGTGCTGTACACGTTACTGTCTACAGCGTGGCTCTACCACTCAAATCATACATTAAACTATATTGCGCTGTTATCTTGTTTGCTTTCAAATTTCTCGTAAAGTGGTTTATAAAAGCCCTTTTATAACAAAAGAAAAATATTTAAGAGGCTTTTCAAAGCTACCTTATTCCTTGAAAAATAACATAAAATTCCACTTTATAAGTAAAAGAAACCGATCAAGACAGAGGACTTATGAAACGCCTTTATCCAATACTTTGAACGTGAATAACAAACATCAATAGACTAATACACGCCTCCCCGTCCCCCTGACACCTCACACCCCGTTTTAGAGTGAGACAGGTCATAGGAGGCTATTAAGTGTTGCTATAGTGTAACATGTAATAGTGTAATGTAATGTAACAAGTGTACAGGTTAAAAACAAATTAAAAACCAAAGACCGAGATGTTCTCGTACAATCTATATATTATTAAAATATCACCATAATTACAATATTATTTTATTCTATATAATATTACTTTTATTCTTATAAAATAATTACAGAGCGGGTCGTGAGCCTACTGGATTTGCTATCGTTCAATGCTCGAGTACATTTAATTCTGATGTTATGATTGTAAACTGTTACCACAAATACAAATTTAAATAAAAAAAACTAAAAGGGGCGCCACCAGCCTCCGGGACAGACTGGAAATAAAATACGGAGGTACCTTCTAAAGGGGTTTGCGGAGTGGAACTCGCAGCCAACTCCGAGCACAACCTCATATAAAATGGGGTGATCCACCAAACACGTGGACACCAACACGACGCGGCCACGCGCTCAGTCACCCACGCAGCTGGCCCTGGACCGCACCTCACCCAGGCAATGCAGTCCACACCATGGAGACCATCCAGAAAGGATAGTAATATCCAAGAATAGTGATATCCAAGAAGGCCCCTTGAGGGAACGCGAAGGATGCCTATAGATGGATGTCCCAAGCTGCCGACCTCAGCCTTAGGACCTTCTCGTTATCCGCTGGTACCGAAGCGCTGCATGAGAGCGCTGTCGGTGTCGATCGGTCTCTGCTGCGGCCCCCGCCTTGAGGCACCAACGAAATCGATGCTCGCAGACCGAAGCTCTCAAAAAAGGGAACGCCCGATTGGGAGGCCGAGCTTTTTATACCTTTGCGCCAGGCAATAGACAAAACTCCATGACGCAAAACAAAAGTCCAAATCACAAATCGCAATTATTAACATGATTAACCATACCGATCGACATCTAAATAACTCAATAACTCATCTGTCAATCTGACAAAACATAATGTCAAATGAACTCTTTTTTTTTTTAATTACCCAAGGAACACGAGTCGTTCTGCCAACGTAGTCTTAACTAATCGATAACATTTTTTTTTTTTATGTTACAGTACCCCCCTCCCTAGGGAAATTTTGCTTGCAAAATTTAACGCTGGTCCTCCAGCTCTCTACAACCCAAGACCACAACTCTGACCTAAAACAAGCAAAAAAAAAAAACACAAATCAACGGACCGAGTTGCTGGCGACATAGCGAGATGATACGTACCAATCGGGCTATGCGTCCAGCTACTACAGGATACCGGAACTAAAACAACAAAAAACTGCCGAGCGTTAGTGAGTGTATTACCATACTCACATAAAATATAACACTCAACATCACAAAACTCGTTACTACTGAGTCGTTGGCGACGCATCGAGGCGAACAGTATCAACCGGGGTGCGCGTCCAACAACTACAGAATCAACAAGAACAAAAAAAAATAATAATTGTATCGAGTGGTAGGTTAGCTACCACACCAATAAAAGGTGACACTCGACACAAAACAAACACCAAAATCGAACCCCCGACAATGTGTCGATGGATTCCCTATGCTAACAAAAATAGTTCAGCATAATAAGGCAAAATAAAAAAAAACACGATACTGCGGCCAGTCACTTGCTTTAAAGCAGCAGAGACTGTATCGCATTACTACTCTCCAAGCCAATCCTAAGACACTATGCTAGCCATTTGCAAAAAATGCTACGAGCAAATGCTAACAGTCAGGTACTGACTTCCTTACTAAAGGCACTGAGACATTGGCGGCGCAGCGAGATATCCAAGAAAATCGGGTTGCGCGTCCAATGACCAGAGAAAAGAGAAAAGAAAGTAATTCAAACTTTCTTGAGGTGCTGGATATGCCAGGACCCCATACTTTTACCAGTTGCAACACTCTCCAACTCAAAAACTAAGGGGGAGTGTTTAGAAACAACCCTACATTTTTCATAACGAGGTGCTAATTTCGCCATGAAGAATTTATCTGCATCTGTCAAGGGGAAAGGTTTCTTCCAAACAATATCACCTACCCGATGTTCGGCAGTACTCCGACCTTTACTGTAGTTTCTGGAACTTCGAACGTGAGCTCTTCTCAAAGCAAATTCACCCTTTGTAAAAGTCTCACTCAGGCCAGAAGGCGGTTTCTGCGACAGCTTGTATACAGAACACTGGTCACATCCCTTGACAAATTCCATCACATCTCGATACATGCCAGGCCAAAAGTAGCGTAAAGATAGTCGTTGATACGTTTTATAAGAACCCAAATGCGACAGTTCACCACAATGACAAGAACTAACTAAGTCTGGGCGTTGGTCAGAAGGGATAACTTCTTTCCAAACAAAACGATTAGAACAACGAAACTTACTTTTGGAATATCGAAAGAGTTTACCATCAACAATAGAGTAATTCGGACAAGAGGTGGGAAGATTCCTACATTTTTGAAAAATGTTGTTGTACCAATCGCTTTTTTCAATTTCTAGAAGTGGGACAGGACGCGTTAGCGCGTCTGGTGAAACATTTACAGAGTCTTTACGATTAGGTACAACAATTGATTTAATCTGAGGTGGATCAGGAGTAAGTCCACATTGTCCTGAATTTGAAGGCAAACGCACTTCCGAGACGCTAACTACACTAATTTTTGGAGATTCTGCAGAGAAATCCTCAAATAATTGAGTAGCTATATCAAAAGCTTTCCAAAAATCAACTCCCAAAATAAGAGGTGTAGTTACATCTGGTATGGCATAAAAAGTAACAACACGAGTCAAGTTCCGAACCTTGACCGGTAAAGTAAAACAACCAAGAACCTTAGCTTGGGAATTAGTAGCAGTAGTGATGTGCGTAAAGTCAGCACAAGGGTTAAGAGAACAACCCAAAGACAAAAATAAGTCAATTAATTCTGAACCCAAAATAGATATAGATGAACCAGAATCCAACAAACCATTAAATACCCTATCATGGATCTCTACCGATAGATGAGGACGCTCATCTCTATGACCTTTATGATGCGGTACCGACGAAATACTCGGAGAGACAAAAGCATTAGGCTTACTAACATCCGTAGTACTCTTTGCTGCATTGTTAGTATTCTCAGAGATACTACAATGAGGACGATTAGATCTTTTATGTTGGTACCGGTCATTGAGTTTTTTCGGCTTTATAGAAATCTTTTTGGGATCTGAACCCGCGACGGAGCAATCTGGACAAGTGCGAGCTGTAAAGTCCTTCTTGCCACAGCGGAAGCAAACTTTTTCTCTGGAGGGGCAATCCCTCAGACTGTGCGTGTTAACCCTACAACGCGGACAAGGGTTCGCAAAACTAGCTACTTCCACTCGGGGTTTCGAACTCCCTGTGTAACATAGGTCCTTAGCCAATAAACAGGACGAGGGTTTCGGAGGTTCTACAAAAGAATCGGAACGTTGCCAACTAGCTTCCAAACAACGACAAAGTTTCTTAAGTGTTGGCAAGTCCTCAATGGTGTGGAGAGCCAACGGAACAGAGTACTTGGGTCTGATGCCATTAAAGATGATGTCAAATTTTTCATCCTCAGGAAGCGGAGTGCTAAGTCGCCCGAAATAATTTTGCATGACGCTTATGTAGGTGGAAATTCTCTCCGTACGACCCTGGGTACGATTGCGAATCTCCTTCAGCAAACGACGATCAAAATCGTAAGGCAAAAATTCGTCTATCAAGGCCTGCTTCAATTCTTCCCAAGAAAAAACACGATCCTTAATTCCTCTGTACCACGTTAAAGCTTCACCATCAAATAACTCAACCGCAGAAGCAAAACGGTTAGCGACTGAAATAGTACGAGCATCACAAAGTTCCTCAAGACGTTGCAGAAAAACTTTAATACACGATTTGCCATCATATTTTAAATTCAGAGAACTCACCATTTGGCTCTTATGTCTCACCACTGAAGCCTCAGGAACTGATGCACACGCCTCAGCACTCTTAGACTGGGCAGGACCTGCCTGAAATCCAGCAACCATAGTGTCAAGTGAGGATAAGATTTTATTAAGCCTTAAGGTACAATCCCTATATGTGGCAACCTCAGAATCTATAGGTACAATACGTGACAAACGGTGGTATAAATGATGTGACAACGCTTGGGCACGGTTTAAAAATTTTAAAGTTAATGAACGCTTAGGTTCAAAAATTGAACGAGATAGCTCTTCCAGTTTCCCATTTACAATCTTTAATTCCTCCTTAATATCACCCTCAAATGTATCAATAGAACATGGAGGTAACTCCTTAGCTAATTGCCTAATTTGAAGTCTTAAACTTTTAACATCAGTAGCCGGGGCAACATCCCGAACCATGACTTCATACTGCAATTCATCCTTAAGTAAAAGATTAAAACAAATAGGACGTTCCTCCAACATGTTGATACAATTGGTTTGAAATATGTTACACAATAAACAATACAAGCTCAAATAAAATAATTAAATTAAAATTTAAAATTATTTTTTAAGTTGAGGGTAGTTATAAAAAATTCTGGTACAAAATCTCTAAGTTGAAAATTATTAATTTAAATTTGCATTATAACAATTAAAGTTTAATTTTATTAATACAAATCAATATTATTTTTAGATTCAGAAAAGCACAAAACAAGGTCATACAATATTCAAGGACAATACACAATCATTCACAACCTGTGTAAATGGTTGTGAATGATGTTATTTCACTTTTAAATACATTAACATGTGGTATAACAAATTATTATAGTTACAAAATCATAAACATCAGTAAACGAGCAATGAACTATTCACCATAGCGGAATGACATGGCAAATGCTTCCAGTATTAAAAGGAAAGAAAGCCAGCCCCTAAGTTGGGTAGCCACTGTAACATGTAATAGTGTAATGTAATGTAACAAGTGTACAGGTTAAAAACAAATTAAAAACCAAAGACCGAGATGTTCTCGTACAATCTATATATTATTAAAATATCACCATAATTACAATATTATTTTATTCTATATAATATTACTTTTATTCTTATAAAATAATTACAGAGCGGGTCGTGAGCCTACTGGATTTGCTATCGTTCAATGCTCGAGTACATTTAATTCTGATGTTATGATTGTAAACTGTTACCACAAATACAAATTTAAATAAAAACAACTAAAAGGGGCGCCACCAGCCTCCGGGACAGACTGGAAATAAAATACGGAGGTACCTTCTAAAGGGGTTTGCGGAGTGGAACTCGCAGCCAACTCCGAGCACAACCTCATATAAAATGGGGTGATCCACCAAACACGTGGACACCAACACGACGCGGCCACGCGCTCAGTCACCCACGCAGCTGGCCCTGGACCGCACCTCACCCAGGCAATGCAGTCCACACCATGGAGACCATCCAGAAAGGATAGTAATATCCAAGAATAGTGATATCCAAGAAGGCCCCTTGAGGGAACGCGAAGGATGCCTATAGATGGATGTCCCAAGCTGCCGACCTCAGCCTTAGGACCTTCTCGTTATCCGCTGGTACCGAAGCGCTGCATGAGAGCGCTGTCGGTGTCGATCGGTCTCTGCTGCGGCCCCCGCCTTGAGGCACCAACGAAATCGATGCTCGCAGACCGAAGCTCTCAAAAAAGGGAACGCCCGATTGGGAGGCCGAGCTTTTTATACCTTTGCGCCAGGCAATAGACAAAACTCCATGACGCAAAACAAAAGTCCAAATCACAAATCGCAATTATTAACATGATTAACCATACCGATCGACATCTAAATAACTCAATAACTCATCTGTCAATCTGACAAAACATAATGTCAAATGAACTCTTTTTTTTTTTAATTACCCAAGGAACACGAGTCGTTCTGCCAACGTAGTCTTAACTAATCGATAACATTTTTTTTTTTTATGTTACAATAGCAAAATAAATATTAAACGGTTTTCTCAAAAATAAAGGTCTTATACATTATACTTACTGCATGTGATACATTACTTAATGAGGTTGTTAGAGTACATCCTTATCTCATTATGGCAATATTGATTATTATCCGCCTGTCCTCGTTTTATCCCTCTCAGTATAAAGAAACATTATCTATTAAATAATATAATAAATAAATAACAACCAATAGTCTCCACATTAAGATCGAGTCTTGTGTCGTGGGTACCAGGAACTACGAGAGACTTTCGGTCTCACAGCATCCAGACCCGAAACAAATATCATAAACACACAAATATTTATCTCGGTGCGGGGTCGAACCCGCGCTTCTCGCTTCACAGCTGGCTACACGTCCGTTGTGCCACGGCGGTTGTCAAATCAATCTATATAAGGAGAAATTGATTAACAGGGGGTTTAGACAAGTGGCTTATGCGCTAGTCGAAAAAAAATGACGAATAGAATAAATGTATGAGAATGGCATAAGAGTACGCCGCCTTATGTCATGTCTTATGTCATTCCCATACATTTATTCTATTCAACTATTCTATTCGACTAGCGCATAAGCCACTTGTCTAAACCCGCTGAACAGACTGACGCGACGTATCAGCCTATCAGCGTACAACCGAAACTATTGAATCTAGGAACGTGAAATTTTACACATAGCTCCCTTTTGTGACATAGGTGAGCAATAAGGAGTTTTTAAAAATTCATCCCCTAAAGGGGTGTTCGAACGGGGGTTCAATATGGTATATGCAGGCTAGCATGATTTTTGGTGACTAATACGTACTACGTAGTAAAGTTGATTTCTTAAGTTTACGCGAATTCTTTTCATTGAAATAAAACTATTTTTACGGATTTTATCACGATTTGGTTTTAATTTTTATTCTCGACGTTTCGAAGGCTTTGCAGTATTCGTGGTCACGGGTTGGACTGAAACGTCGGGAATAAAAATTAAAACCAAATCGTGATAAAATCTGTAAAAATAGTTTTATTTCAACGTAGTAAAGTAATTGCTTTTTTGGTAAGAAAAAATTTAAAATCCTCATAATTTGAATCCTGGCAACCCCGTGACTCACCTGGCGACAGACTTCAGACGGATTATTTATCAATGAAGCGAGGCCGTAATCCATGACCTTGGGCCGATCGATATCCATCAGCATGCATCGCTCGTCCTTAGCGACGCCCTGTGACGCGACCACGCGACATCTAGACTAGACTCCCAGTGCCCTGGCGGCTGGCTCTTGATGTTTCAATAATGGCGCGTCTCCTGCGCTTGTTTTTCTCGAAACAAAACACATACGCAAAACAATGTTTTTCCTGGTCATAGAATATTGGACCATAGTTAAAATGTGTAGTGAAATCATGTTTTATGTTGGTGTTACACATTCTTTATAAAAATTGAAAATATTAACGATTGTATTAGTAACGATTGACTGCCTCGGTGGCGTGGTGGTATTTCGGTACGACAACGGTTCTGAGGTCTCGGGTTCGATCCCCGGGTCGGGCAAAGTGATATTGGATTTTTGAAAGCGCGGCGAAATGTGGGTGTTCTAGATCGCTCGTGCGCGTCTGCCTACCCCTTCGGGGATATAGGCGTGAGTCTATGTGTATGTTTTTTATAGATTGAGATATTAACTGATTTATTATCTTAATATTTTAGTAAACTTTTCGCAAGATGGGGACTGTGGGAGTTGTATGTGTATTTATTTTGTGAATTTTCTCTTTCCTGGGTTTTCGGCATTCGCATTTCGCATGACCTGTCGATAGACCGAAAGGGCCAAAAACCTGCTTCACTTTAAATGTTCCTAGCGCTCTGTCCATATTTTTTACATCCGTGCAAATTTATTAACATTTACCCTCTACAAAAATAAAAATGTGTAAAATCCCTCATTTAATGCGCAAACCCCGTTAAACCGGCGCATTCTGGCGACGTGAAGTGGAGACTGGATGTAGAGCTCAGCACTAGTTGCACACGGCACCGGGCACACCCTTGACCTCTCCGGCTGGAGTGTTCCACGCGCAGAACGTTTTTAAATTCAAATATTTTTTTTATTTTATTTGTTCATCTTGTGCAAGTGGCCAGTGTCAATTAGTTTTATTTTTTTCACACATAACGTAGTTCAGTCTTAGATAAAGAATACTATAGATTGGGCGTGTAAGTAGTAAAATCAAGTATAAGTGAGATAGATAAATACAGTTTACAGTGTGAGTGATAGAGACAGACGAAAAATTTGTTATCTCGTTCTGCGTATACGTTTTTATTGTCCGACACCAAATTGGATTTGGTGTCATGAATGGAATTTAGTGTTACCAGGAAAACAAAAACTTAATTTCCCAAATAATGTGAAGTTTT
Source organism: Clanis bilineata (assembly GCA_036417725.1). Taxonomy (NCBI): domain Eukaryota; kingdom Metazoa; phylum Arthropoda; class Insecta; order Lepidoptera; family Sphingidae; genus Clanis; species Clanis bilineata. Next base: position 1,700,321 of record CM071159.1, read on the forward strand.
CATTACGTCGCATCTCCTGCACTAAAATAATGTTTTAGTACATATACAATACAGAGCACCTAAGCAAGAGATGGTTTCGCTACATATTTTTATCTGTGGTCCATTGTTCTTTAAGGGGGAGACAGCGAAATTAATTGCTTACGGATGGTATGGCGATGGTACGGCCACGTCATGAGAAGACCGGAGGATCACATGACCAGAAAAGTGCTGAAACACAAAAACACAGTGAGAAAGCCCGGAAGAACCCAACTAACATGGATTGCTGTAGTAAAGACCTAGAATATAATAATATAGACCCGTCGACGGTCTAGAATAGACACCTTCGGAGACATACGATTAGGAGAGCCGACCCCAAATAGAAATGGGATTAAGGCCGGAAGAAGAAGAAACCATGTGTCCCCCAGCTCCTCATGTTTTGTATACATGTGTTGTGTAATGTTTTAAAGCAGGAGACGCGGCTTAATGTACAACTTGTGTTCTATATCTTTTTGATTTTTTTATTTCTTTCTACCTGCCTTTATCCCACCTTAATGTGGGGTCGGCGCTACACACTTTTTCAAGCATGTTGCAGGTAGGATTTGGCCTACCTGACGTCAACTCCCTATGAGGGATCCTCCCGGGCAAATTAAATAAGAATCGTCCAACCTGGGAATCGAACCCAGGACCTCCCGGTTCACAGCCCATACATGCCACTAGACCAAGGAGGCGACTTCTGAGGGATTATTAACTAAAAATAAACTTGTTAGTTATTGCTGTAATAACGCTTTTAAATGTTTATTACCAAACAAAAAAAGAAAAAAAAATGTTAATATGAACTACATTTCAAATCTTAGATTATTCTCTCTAAGTTTCAAATAAATGACGGGTACATTTTTCCAACACGGTATCCCTGTGTCTTATATTCTGTCCCTTACGGGTATACGCGCATGGCTACTCTATTCATTCTTTCTCTAAGGGTGACTTGCAGCTAGGCGATAAACGACGTTTAATCGTAAAATAAACTCCATTTTGGCATCATTTCAGTTCAACGTCTTGCACGTCGTGGTTTTACCCTTCATCTCGATTTAAATAAACGTTTAACTTAAATGGGCATGGCCGCCGGTTTAAAGTCGCTAATCTTGATTTTATTGACAAACAACCAAAGAATTTAAACACAAAAAACATAGCCTTTTCACATTATTTCTTGTTGTTTAATGAAAATCTATGATAAAAATGGCTTTGTTTTTTACACTGAACATGATTTGGTATCGAACAAGGATGATGAATTCGTAAAATATATAAAAACTCAAGTTTTTTTACGAAGAGTATATAATTATCAATAACCCATACATACACCTTACAAACTAACATTGTATGTACATAATCTCTTGAAAAACCACATAATTACAACACTTCACTATTATGCACGATATTTGTGTGCGCACGTGTGGAACTAGTCCTTGGAAGCGGTGGTATACCACCCACGCCCGACCCGGCACGGCAGTCGGCAAGTTTTCCTCGATGTCTCGTCGCACCTCGGTGCAGGATAGGTTTCGGCACACGCATCACAAACGCCTTGTAACTGGCGCAACTCCACACTTAGTTCATCACCATCAACGAGTACCTTGTTTTCTTGTGCACACTCGCACTCCGCAATGTTCTTCTTTTACAAAGTACATTAGTTATTCTATTTTCTAGGAGAGCGTTGTTTTCGAGATGACAAATTTCACTTAAGTTAACGAATTTCAAAGTTATTTCTTGATAAAATTTTATTATACCTCTATTATAGAAATTACCATTGTTGACAATAGACTTATATAGTTCGCGAACGAACCAGTGCGGAGGACAGCTCCCACAGAAGAAATGAACGAACTAGTTCCCAGATCTCTCGTTCTTTAGTTCGTTTGATAAGTTAGATAGAATCTAAGTCTTGAGTATCGTCCAAAGTAAGACCATTGGTTCTCATATCATTCTCTAAAAAGTCCAGCCAGCGCTTTTGAGGTCGTCTGGATTTCCTTAAAATAACGCTGACAGACCACGTATCGTACATATACACAGAAGTACTGGCCAAATGATGGTCTTGTTTTCGTAACGTAGTCAATAACCACTAGGGAAATATCGTACTTTTTTAAGCTATATTCAAATACGGTGCGCAGCACTTTTTAGTCTCACAGATGGGAACCCATCATAATATTTTCTTTTACTTTCTTCGATAAAAAATATTTGAAAACATTTATAAAATACTACGTTTACGCAACTCATGTACTTGATCTTTAGCACATTTCCTTTCAGTCGGCCATTTTCAAGCGGCCCCTAGACGCTGTTTGTCTTAGACATCAGCGTACATGAACACCCACGGTGGTTGCTGAACCTCCATAGTGAACGGGAAGGGTTTGGTGACGCCAAAAGCAGTCCGAATCAAAGACTTTGATCGGAAGAACATGTCTTCGATAACGTCAACATAAGCTTCTGGCACCCCTTTGAACCTTAGGGCCCACCAGATTACCCGTCGGGACACAAAGTTAAAAGCCTTCTGCAGATCCAGGAAAGCGATATGCAGAAGCTTTTTTTTTCAACATGCATGCCTCGCAAAACGATCTAATAGCAAACATTTGGTCCCTGGTCTGTCCCCCATACCCTGCAAGGCAAGAACCCAGGTTTCGCCAGCACCTAGTCCGTTACTCAGAAAAGTGTACCACATGCAGATAAGATTGGCTTAAACCTAAAGGTGTTGGTGGCCTACTGTGTAAGTAGGCCACCGTCATCGTTGGGTTCGTTTGGTAAGGGTTGTCCCTTAGACGCCGTCACTATTCCCCAAGTATGTACAAGTAAAAAAAAAACAGCAGCATATTATGAAAGAATAAAAAATAATTAATCCGGGAACATACATAAAAAAAGATTCCAACGAATTGTTAACCTCCTCTTTTTTAAGTCGGTTAATTCACCTCCTCCTTTTTTGAAGTCGATTAATTAATAACCTCCTCCTTTTTTAAAGTCGGTTAAAATTCGTGCAAATAATATTTTTTTAGCCTTTCTTTGGTTCGAGACGTGAACTAAAAGAACGAACTAGTTCGTTGAGGAGCCGCGAACTAAAGTGACCATTCCTTATCGCGAAATATTATACGTATGTCTAGTTGACAAGTCGTAATCCAGACAACTGACACTAATTATTTTTTTTCAATTATGCCTTTCATCAATTAGGCCAAGGAAGCAACCATATACAGCCTCGTCGTATGTGTGTTTATATTACATGTATTCAAACTGAATTAAAACTAAATATTTGCCAACTATTGACACAAGAGAATCTATTGAAATATCATATAAAATAAAATACAATTCTTTATACGCGAAATTGTGATGATAGATGTTGCGAGACGGCACTATAGATAATAATATGAAATTTACGGAACGTAAATAATGAGTGATTGTTGGGATTTATTTTATTTTAATTTGCAAAAAATATTTTTTTATGCGAAATTGTGATTGTGGTTATATATTTTTTGTGAAACGGAACTTATGAATTTGGAGTAGTGAAGAGTGTAGGCATCTTGCCCGCGTTGCAAAATTTCCCGATTTATCGGGATATTTACTGATTTTGGTCATTGCTCACGATGTCCCGATGTAGCAGTCCTATCTGCCGAATTTTTGGATTTTCAACTAATGTAAAATAATATTCTTATAAAAAATGGAACATAATATTATTAATACGGCAAAACTAAAAGAAACCTGTAATACAATACAATACGGCCTATACGACAATACTACATACAATAAAATACGGCCATTCAACTTCGCGGTATATTAAAGCAAATTGTACTAAAATACCTTATAATAGAGTTTATTATTGTCTGGTGAGTATACAAGGGAAAATAAATAAATAACACCCAACTGTCACATACATAGTCCTAACCCCACACTAAGATCGAGTTTGGTGTCGTTGGTATCAGGAACTACGAGATACTTTCGGTCTCACAACACCCAGACCCGGAACAAATATCTGTGAGTCATACAAATAATTGTCTCGGTGCGGGGATCGAACCCGCGGCCTCTCGCTTCATAGCCGGCTGCTCGCCCTCTGCGCTACGGAGGCTGTCAAATGTCTCTGAAGATAACTTCGTTCGGGTTGTTTCCCAAATTGGATAACTTATACTTGCTTTAGTCGTTCATTATAGTCCATTCATAGAATTGCATGCACATGTCATAGAAATATAACACATAGAACGACAGTACACGGCCGCGGCGTGAAGGCTTTCCAAGTGAGACATTATTGTCTCACTACGTTGCACGGCGGCAGTATCCAAGGTTAAAACTTAGTTACGAAGAGCTCGCACAAAAATAACGGATTAAACTTTCCACTAAGTCAATGGTAGGTCTTCTGCACACAAAATGATGTATAGAAAACAACAATCAATGTTGTTACAATTTTAATAAATATGAGAAAATGTTCACGAAAATAGGTAGTAAGAGGTGGTAAGAAGACGAAAATGATTAATCAATGTACAATATATCAAACTATAAATGATTATATGTAACTTACTGATTATAATTAAATAAATTAACGCATTATTAACATAAACTACTTGTGTTTCATTCCGTATAAAAATCTCCCGATTTTCAGATGCCAAATCTAACGAGTTTTAATTTTACACTTTTGCAACACTGCATCTTACTCTATTCGCCGTTTTATTAATACACGATTCAGTCCTAAACGTCATTTAAATCAAATGTCCCATTAGTTGTCTTGCACATACACATTTCTGGTTCGATTTAAGAAATCCGAGTGTAGATTATTAATCCGCGATTTCATTACTTCTACTCATTCTTTACGTTCCATTAGATTCATATCTAAAGTTCCGTATCAAAACATCTATCATAAAAATTTTGCATAAAACGAATTCTAGTTTGTTTTATATGATTTTTCAATAGATTCTCTTAAGTGAATAGTCGTCAAATGTTCACATGTAATACGAACACACATACTATGAGGCTAGTTATTTATTTTTATTAAGGAGTAACTAGGAGTAACTTTGCACTTTGTTAGCTCAAGCGGAATTTATCATCTCGTAAACAACTGCAGGGTTAACACCACCTCTTATAGCAGTATTATTATAATCGTTCTTCGTTTGTTTTGTATGGGAATCGGTACAAGTAAGATTATAATAAGACTGCTATAAGAGGTGGTGGTAACCCCCTATCTCCTAAAAATAGGAGAACATCGCGGAGTAGGCACATGACATGGTAGGCATAGGACATGGTAGAAAACATAATATAAGCTCACGCCTGTATCCCCGAAGGGGTAAGCAGAGGCGCACTAGCGAACTAGAACACCCACATTTCGCCGAGCTTAGTTCCGTTCCAGATGTGATAGACGACCACACAGCCGATAAGGCTATCCGATAAGCGAGAGGCCGCGGATTCGATCCCCGCACCGAGACAAATGTTTGTATGACCTACAGATATTTGTTTCGAGTCTGGGTGTTGTGAGACCGAAAGTATCTCGTAGTTCCTGATACCCACGACACAAGTGTGGGGTCAGGACTATGTTTGTGACTGTTGAGTGTTATTATTATTATTATTTACATAAAACAACAAGAAATAATATGAAAATGTTATGTTGTTTGACATTCAATAATCGTGATTAGCCATTTAAACCGGCGGCCCCGATGATTTAACTTTGTCGTTTATTTTAATCCAGATAAGGGGTAAATCGACGACGTGCAAGACGTTTAACTGAAATGATTCCAAAATGGGGTTTATTACAAGATTCATCGTGGTTTACTGCGGAGCTGCGAGTGAATTCGGGACAACTAATATGACATTTGATTTTAATCAAGTTTAGGACAAAGTCGGGGACTAATAAAATGGCGATTATAGTGAAATCCCTGCAAGTCGCCCTAAGAGTTCAGTTCATTAGTTTAAATTGTCTTTGGTTTTATTTTGGCATGGATACTTATCATACGGCTGTAATCTAGTAATTTTAGATAACTAATTAAAAAATGCACAGAGTAAAATCCACAGCAACATAGATGTAAAGAATTGTTTTAAATATGTTATTTGTAAAACAGAAAATTCATGCACACCAAGACACTAGACTAATAATATTTATAGCTAATATAATAGGTAATTATAAAACAGTGCGAATTTATATCAATAAAAATAATAGTAGGTAAAGCAGAAATTACGATACTTAGGTGAAACTTCAAATGACCGCTTCTGATTGACCTTTTACATAATTCACTAAAATACTGTGATAAAAATCATCGTGCTTGTTTATCGTCAATCATATAGTACGACCCTGAAAACGGAGAATTTTATTTAATAAATAAAATGAAAAATAAATATGTATAATTATTAAGACTTATCTTTCTATTTGCCCTTATCCCACCTTAATGTGGGGTCGGCGCAACACACTTTTCGAAGCATGTTGCATAAAGGATTTCGCAAAGTTTTTACGACCGGCTGCCTGCCTAACGTCAATCCCCTCTTAGGAATTCAGTCCCGGGCAAATTAAATTAGAAAATTCGCTTTGCCCAACCTGGGAATCGAACCCACGACCTCCCGGTCCACAACCCATATATGCTGCCACTAGACCAAGGAGGCAACTGATAATTATTAAGACCACGTTCCAATTAACGCAGGAATCGATATTAAATTAAACGCTAAATTGAAGACGCTTTCATAAAATTTCAATTTTTTTGCAAACATAATCGTATTTCGCGCCGCATTGATTCAATTACCGACAATTTTGTTCCAGAGGTACAATTTATTATTTCATATTACTTTTTACGCCACGTTTGCGAGAGCTTTTTCTTTTACTTACCTAACATTAGTACAAAAATGGATTTAAAGGTGATTTTTTTCCTGTTTTGGTATGGAGTCTCCTAACACAAGCATATTTACATGCATAAAAGGAAACTCCAAATACTGTGTGTAATTATTAGTTATGGAAATAAACATTTTTATTTTTTTTTGCCCACCGTGAACGTGCTTGAAGTAGGATTTAAAAGGTGACGCGACGGCGCGCTGCCCGCTCCCTGTCCGCTCGATATCCACTGTATTCTCATACCAACCTGAAAAAGACATTTTTTTCGTTAATAATTCGACAGGTGCGGTAGCTAATTTACTTAATAGCAATAATTATACCATTATTTTTTTAATTAATTGCAATCGATATAAATGTAGGAAAATATAATCACAAGTTTAAAAACTTAACTGATCGACTTCCAATTTACCGATCGTGACCAAATTTATATGGGACCACCCTTTATATAAGCTCTATCGAACACAAAAAGAATTTTGAAAATCGATCCACATTTGGCGGAGATATCGAGTAACATACATAAAAATTACAGACGAATTGAGGACCTCCTCCTTTTTGGAAGTCGTTCGAAAATACAGACGAATTGAGGTCCACCTCCTTTTGTGGAATTCGGTCAAAAATAGCTTTAATTATAACAACTTATACCAGCCGCCGAATTCCATTATCGTACCACACGCTACAAGCTGAAGTTTCATCCTTACCACCTGGATGAATGGCGTTCCTCAACAGTGCGTTTTACAAGGAACTTTCTTCCGCGTGCAACGTGCTTGTGGAACCAGCTTTCGGCGGCTGTGTTTCCTGACAATTACGAGTTAGGGACCTTCAAGAAAAGAGCCTATATCTACCTCAAAGGCCGGCAACGCATCCATGATTCCCCTGGTATTGTGGATGTTTATGGGCGGCGGTGATCACTTAACATCAGGTGACCCACTTGCTCGTTTGCCCCCTCTTCTATAAAAAAAAAACTTTCAGTTCGTTACCGATAACTCGCATCCCCTTCGTGTGCGATTTCGCGATATCAAATATGTTTTTCATTTAACACATACATAACTATCGTTGGCACATAATCACTTCTGCAGGATCATTGATCCGAGATCAGAATTCAAATCCAAATCACGTGTTGGTCTCGTGTGTTGTGTTCTGTCTAAATTACCCTCGGGACATTATAGAATCATACACATATAAACCCCTAACATGAATAACAATTATCGATCTCGAATCTAGCTCGCTGCTGGATATATGTGATCGAAATTTCTATGATCATAATTCCATTCGAATACATAGGCGACGGTCATTCGTGCTAGGCTCTTTGTGTACTTTGTTCAGTTAATGATTCCAAATTCGGCCGAACAATACACTAATGATTGTCTATTTATAGCACGTACAAAATAAATTATCTATGTTCATTTGTACAGCTCTTATATCGATAGAGCCACAGTCGACAACAGTGCGGTATTGCTTCGGTATAGAATTGTTTTTACATACATACATAAGCTCACGCCTGTATCCCCGAAGGGGTAGGCAGAGGCACACTAGTCAACTAGTACATCTACATTTCGCCTAGCCTAGTTCCGGCCCAGGTGTAATAGAGGGCGAGCCTATCGCCATACCGGGCACAAAATCCAGACTCCGGGCTGATATGGAGAAAACCCAAAATCACTTTGCTTGACCCGGGGATCGAACCCGAGACCTCAGGACGGCAGTCGTACCGAAATACAACCACGCCACCGAGGCAGTTTAGTGGTGTCTATAACAGTTTATCGACCGACTTCCAAAAGGAGGAGGTCTTCAATTTGTCTGTATTTTTTTATGTATACTTATTACGCGATATCTCCGCCAAATGTGGATTTTAAAAAATATTTTTGTGTTCGATAGAGCTTATTAAGGGTGGTCCCATATAAATTTGGTCTCGATCGGATTTGAAGTCGGTTTGATAAGTTTTTAAACTTGCGATTATTTGGCGCAATTCCTTTAGATTAAGTCCTTATTTTCAATGTTCGTTAAATTAACGTTTTCACGTGTCTGTTTATATAGGTGCTCGAAAATCATTATTTTCTAAGAAACGTTTGAATAACTACATTAGAATTCATTTGGTTAATTTCAACACTTTTTTAAGGCGCGTTGAAAAAGCTCTCGCGTGAATGAGGGCTAAGGCTACCTACCATACGTCCCAGTACACCGGGACATGTCGTGCTTTGGAGCATTGTGTCTCGGTGACCAGATCAGTAAGCTGGTCCGTCGTCGTCGTCGGTGGTGGTCCCGGTCGCTGGATCATAAGACCAAAAGACACCCCCCACCCCAGGCTTGGCGAGTTGGAGGCGATGTTCACATATGTAGATGTCTCCGTGGCGCAGTGGGCGAGTAGCCGGTTGTGAAGCGAGAGGGCGCGGGTTCGATTCCCGCATTGAGACAAATGTTTGTGTGGCCCACAGATATTTGTTTCAAGTCTGGGTGTTGTGAGACCGAAAGTCTCTCATAGATTCTGATACCCACGATACAGGTTATACCTAGTGTCGGGTCAGGACTAGATGTGTGACTGTTGGGTGTATTTATTTATTATTTATTATTATGTTTGTTGATGTTTGTACACCATCACTCTTGCCCAAGCTGCGGCAAGTTTTGATAGCATGTACTTTTTTCTTAAACACCTATTTTTGTCCTCAATGTCCCGTTCCGTCCCGATTAGTTCGACCGTCGAACTAGTGAGATTTTTAGTTAAAAAAAGATTCAGTTCTCAAATCGGTAACTTTTTTGCTTTTTTGTTATACTTAAAACATGAGCCAGGTATAAACAAGGTCCCTGAACGCCCGTTGCGTTACCTTGCTGCGCAAACCGCAGCGTCTGGTGGCGCAGCGGATAATCAGGGGCTACCGCACGGTCTCCCACGAGGCGGCCTGCTTGTTGGCCGGCACTCTCCCTTGGGACTTGGACGCCCGGTCGCTCTCGTCAGCATTCCACTGGCGGGAGGGGGCGTCCCAACAACGAGAGAGACTTGCCCCGAGGGAGATTGCGGCCAGGTTTCGCAGAGCCGCCGTGGAGGAGTGGCATGCCAGGCTGGAGAGCCCGAGTGCGGGCTTGAGGACCGTCGCGGCAGTGCGACCTGTCCTCGAACAGTGGCTGGACAGGCGCCACGGTGCGCCTACATTCCGGCTGACACAGGTACTGACGGGGCACGGGTGTTTTGGTGCGTACCTGTGTCGCATAGCCGGAAAAGAGGCGTCCGCCGTGTGCCACCATTGTGGCAACTGCCGCGAGGACACGGCCCAACACACTCTTGAGGAGTGCCCAGCCTGGGTGGAGGAGCGCAGCGCTCTCATAGCAGTCGTCGGAGGAGACCTCTCGCTGCCGGCCGTGGTGTCCGCCATGGTCGGCAGCCGGAGGTCATGGCGTGCGATGGTCTCCTTCTGCGAGCGCGCCATCTCGCAGAAGGAGAGCGCCGAGCGGGATCGTGAGCAGAGCGATCCCGCCCGCCGCCAAAGGAGACGTAGGAGGCGCCGGGTGGACGACTGACCGGCGTCTCCCGCCCTGTGGAATGGGGGCGTTTGGAGAATTCCACCACGGTAACCCCTGCCTGTCGTAAGAGGCGACTAATAGGGGCCTTCCGGGGTCGCGGGCGTGCAGCGGGGGGCTGTGCGCCCCTTATAGTACTATTGTACTTGCGACCCCGGGACGGACGGCAGCACGGACGGTCGGCCTCGTGCTGCCGTAGACGCCGAGGGCGTCCTTCGGCGGCGGGGGCTTCTGAGCCCCCCCCAAATCGGAGACGGGCCGCAAGGCGGCACCGCGCAGGGGCGGTTCCGGTAGCAATCCGAGGCTATCTCAGGATACCCCGGGACCGCCCCACTCATGCGCCGAAGTAGGCCACCGCGGGGTTTTTAGTCGGTATTGCCGGTGTAGGGCATTTGTTAGGGACGCGGCCCAGCGTCGCCCGGATGTCGACCATCTCTCCCGGGCATCACGGCGCTGGGTCGTAAGGCCGGCGAACCCGACATACCCGCCGCGTCCACCCCCCCGGGCGCGGCGGCAGTGGTAAAACACTTTTCCCCGCGACAAAAAAAAAAAAAAAAAAAAGGTATAAACAAGGTGTTACAAATGTCGTCGTACCCAATTAGGGGAAACAAGACCCTAATTTTGTTTCGAAGCCTTTATGGATTTAAGGGATCATATCTAAATTTGTTCTGGAGGTTATACTACGGAATTAATTAATATTCCAATTTTATTATTGGACTAAGTTATACAATCCTAGTTAGTGAGACAATTTATCTCTGCACCACCCTGGGTTGACTGGTAGAGAATGCCTTTGGCATTAAGTCCGCCTTTACATCATAATGTGTAAAAAGTTAAATAAACAAATAAATAAACAAATTTGACATTTTTTTTAATGGCTTGGTGTGAAAAGTCCGTCATAATCTTATTCCACTTGCCTCATCCCTTTCAATGTGGAGTTAACACAATATAAACGTGTTGCAGAAAGGATATGGCTTTGTTTTTACGATCGGCAGGGCCGCCTGCATAATGCCAATCGCTACCGGATCCAGTCCCGATAAAAACGTATTATAAAAGCGCGTTGCCTAACCTGGGATTCGAACCTAGAATTTCACGGTTCATGGTCCATAATATTGTTACGCGTGCATAATAGAACCATATCTTGCCGAACGCGCCGCGTTTCATCCATAATTGTACAGAACGTTCTAGTGCGTTCGAGCCGCGCTAAGGCGGGCCGCGTGACGTCACGCGCCGATAAGGGATCGACGAATATAAAAGGCGTGTGTGTGTTGGCGGGACACAGTGTTTCTTCGGAAGCGATCGAGTGCGAACAACGAGCGACAAGCGAATATTCGGAGCGATTATTTCAACGCATATTCTGTGCAATACAGTGTTGGGTTTTTAAATAAAGTGCTGAGTCAGTTTCGAGAACAGTCGGCGTTTAATTGTTTGTCCTGAACCCCGTTAGCCCGTAACATTTGGTGTCAGAAGTAAGGACAAATGCCGGTGTTCCCGAAAGACGACGAAGGTATCCGTACCCGAAGCCAGCGCCAGCAAGAGATGGACCGAGGGCGTTTCGAAGATAGTCCGGCACAAGAGCCGGTTTCGCAGCCAATGACGCAGACGACGGCAGGCCCATCTGGAGTGTCGCCGACGTGGGCACCTAGTGAATTATCGGCCATTATGTCGATGCTGCAAGAGCAAGCTCGACGTCAAGAGGAGCAGGCTCGTGAGTTGAAGGAGCAGCTCCAACGTGACAAAGAGGAGCAAGCTCGACGTCAAGAGGAGCAAGCTCGACGTCAAGAGGAGCAAGCTCGACGTCAAGAGGAGCAAGCTCGACGTCAAGAAGAGCAGGCGCGTAAATTGGAGGAGCATCTGCAGCGTGGGCAAGAAGAGCAGGTCGTACTTATGAAGAATTTGCAAGCTACGGTCGGAAAGGAATTAAAAATCATTAAAGACCAAGTGGACCAGCATGAGCAGCGTATTGCAAAGGCCGAAGCCCAAATCGCCGACGTCAAACAACTTGTAGAAACACGTGTGTGTAGTGCCGCAAGTTCTGTGGTGGCTGCACCGTCAGTACGTGGTTTTAAAGTACCACCATTTGATGGCACATCATCTTGGTCGGCCTACAAAATTCAATTTGAGGCCGTGATGCAGGCAAACGGATGGACCAAGGAACAAGCCAAGACTGCTCTAACCTTAGGTTTACGTGAGCAGGCCTTAACCGTCCTGGAGGCTCTTGGCGGAGATGTTAAATATGACCAGCTGGTCGAGGCCTTGGAGTCGAGGTATGGTGATGCCCACCTGGAACACGTCTTTCGTGCTCAGCTTAAGGATCGAGCTCAACGTAATACCGAAAACCTACAGCAGTGGGCCCTGGAAGTTGAGAAGCTGGTTCGTAAAGCTTACCAGTCCACACCTGCAGTGATTGATGGAATTCTAGTGCAGGCTTTCGTCGACGGAATCCGCGACTTAGAGGTGCGGGCTGCTGTGAGGCTTGGGCATCACGAGACCCTGAAAGATGCGTTGGCTCACGCGCTGGAAGTGGAGGCTGTACGACAAGACCATCGAGCTCACCGCATTAGAGAGGTTGTGGCATCACCTCCACCACGCAATCGTATTCAGGGGTACAGTCCGCGTTGCTTTAACTGCGGTGAAAGGGGCCACCTCCGCTTGAACTGTAGAAGACGACGAGGTGAAAGAGAAGATAGACCTGACAATGAGAAGAGTAAAAGCAACTGGAGGCACAAGGTTAACACCGCCGAACAAGCAGCAGGGAAACGAGTAAAGGCCAGGACTATGGGGCGGGTGCTGGCCGGGGTCCAAGAAGCCCCAAGGGTGTTGATCTCACAAGCACATGATGGGAATAGCTTAACCATTAGAGGCGAAGTCAACGGAACACCTTGTAAGCTGACGTTAGGCACTGGAGCTTCCCGCACGGTTGTTAGTATCAGGCTGGCGAATCGGTTCCTTGGGGACTATAAAGGTAACCGTGGACATATAGAACTTCTAACAGCCACCGGTCAGCACATATCCGTCCAGGGTGAGAAGAGTGTACGGCTAAAACTAGGTGAAGTAATCTATCTGCATGATGTCATCGTGGCTGATATTGTTGACGATTGCATTCTGGGCCTGGACTTCATGCGAAAACATGGATGTGAAATCGACGTCAAACAGGGCGTGCTGAAATGCGGCTCAGAAGAGCTTTTTATGGAAGGAGCACCAACAGGAAAAGCATACTGCTTGAAGAAGACTGTGGTTCCACCTAGATCAGAAGTCATTGTACCAGTTAGTTTGCCACGGAATTCTGGTCCAAAAGAAAGGTGTGTCCTCATTGAGAAGATTGACAATGATCATCCATGGAAAATAGCGAGAACTCTGGTAAGGTCTGCAAATAAGTCGGCTGTACGCGTACTCAACCCCAGTACTGAGCCACAATTAATAAAAAAGGGGGTGGTGATGGGTTCTTGCGAGGAAGTGACTTGGATGCGCAAATGCCAAGATCTACCTACGGTGACGAGCATGGCACCTGCGAAAGTCGACGTATCATCACTTTTGAAAGACTGTGGTGAGTTGTCTTTAGAAGAGATGAAGAAGGCCAAGAAAATGTTAACACAGTACGCCGACATCTTTTCTTCTAGTGATGCTGACATAGGAAGAACTAATTTGGTCCAGCACAAGATTAACACAGGCAACGAGTTACCAATTCGTCAGCGACCAAGAAGATTGCCAGTTGCCAGAGAGAAAGAAGTGGATACCATGATTGACGGGATGCTGAAGGATGGCGTCATAGAGCCTTCATCTAGTCCATGGTGCTCCCCAGTGGTCTTAGTAAAAAAGAAGGACGGCAATATGCGGTTTTGTGTAGACTACCGTCGGTTGAACGATATAACAAAGAAGGACAGCTATCCTTTACCGAGGATTGATGACACTCTAGACACGCTTACCGGAATGAAGTGGTTTAGCACGCTAGACTTGAAGAGCGGTTACTGGCAAGTGGAAATTGACTCGAGAGACAAGGAGAAAACTGCTTTTTCTACTGGTAAAGGTCTATGGCAATTTAAGGTTATGCCATTTGGATTGTGCAACGCTCCTGCGACTTTTGAGAGACTGATGGAACTTGTACTTACCGGACTGATTGGGGACGCTTGTCTTGTCTACTTGGATGACATCATCATAGTGGGCCGCACATTCGAAGACCATCTTCGCAATCTTGAACGTGTCTTATCGAAGATCCGGGGGGCTAATCTTAAACTGAGTCCCAAGAAATGTTCACTTTTCAAGAAGCAGGTTACTTTTTAGGACACATTATTTCAGCAGCTGGCGTACAAACAGACCCCGACAAAGTTGTGGCAGTCAAGGAATGGCCAGTTCCGAGAGACAAGACACAAGTTCGTGCGTTTTTAGGCTTGTGCTCCTATTACCGGCGATTTGTGAAGAATTTTGCAGACATAGCCAAGCCTCTACATAAGCTTACAGAAGAGAAGAGACAGTTTTGCTGGGATGAGAATTGCGACACCGCATTCCAAACGTTAAAAGACCGTCTGTGTAATACACCTATATTGGGTTATCCTGACACTGCAAACGACTTTATAGTGGACACAGACGCAAGTAATACTGGTATTGGCGGTGTGTTGTCACAACGAAAAGGAGAAAAAGAGGTTGTGATAGCTTACTTCAGCAAATCCTTATCTAAACCTGAACGGAATTACTGCGTCACAAGAAGAGAACTGCTAGCCGTAGTCAAATCACTGCAACATTTTAATAAATATTTGCTCGGGCGGAAATTCCACCTACGAACAGACCATGCTGCCTTGAAGTGGCTACTGCAGTTCAGAAATCCAGAGGGTCAAGTAGCAAGATGGATTGAGTTGCTACAAGAGTTTGACTATGTGATAGAACATCGCAGTGGGAAATCTCACGGTAATGCAGACGCTCTATCAAGAAGACCTTGCGCAGAGAACTGCAAGCACTGCGTCAAACAAGAGGTTAAGGAAGAAGTGCCTGTGCGAATAATAAGGACAGACCTCAGCAACGAGTGGCGAGACACGCTACTGGAAGCGCAGGATAGTGACGCAGATCTAAAACCGATCTTTGAGCGGTTAAAAGCTGGTACCGCGAAACCTAAATGGCATGAAGTTGCAGCGTTAAGTTCCACTACGAAGAGCTACTGGGCCCAGTGGGACAGCTTGGTTATACATGATGGAGTACTGTGCCGTAAATGGGAAAACGCAAAAGGCGATCGATGTCATTTGCAAATGGTAGTCCCTAGAGCTAAGATCCCAGAAGTTCTGCAGCTCTACCATAATGGATTATCAGGAGCTCACATGGGGGTCAAAAGAACTCTGCTGAAGATCCGCGAAAGATTTTATTGGATCCACTGCCGAGACGATGTTGAGGAATGGTGTCGTAAATGCACAACTTGCGCGGCTGTGAAGGGTCCTCATACACGAAGTAGAGGAGCATTAAAAATTTACAATGTGGGAGCTCCATGGGAGCGGATTGCTCTGGACGTAGCAGGACCTTTTCCTGTAAGTGACAGCGGGAACAAGTACTTCATGGTGGTCATGGATTACTTCACGAAGTGGCCGGAAGTATTTGCCATTCCCAACCAGGAAGCTTCAACAGTCGCAGATAAATTGGTCCATGAAGTATTCTGCCGGTTTGGAGTACCTTTAGAAGTTCACAGCGATCAAGGACGTAATTTTGAATCCCAAGTATTTCAAGAAACATGTCGAGTATTGGGCATTCACAAAACCAGAACGACCTCCTACCACCCGCAATCTGATGGCATGGTGGAACGATTTATTCAAACGTTAGAGAGATACCTGGCAAAAGTTGTAGAAAGCAGGCAAAAAGACTGGGACAAGCACATTCAGCCGTTTCTAATGTCATATCGTAGTGCAGTTCACGAGAATACGACGGTAACACCAGCTTTCGCTAACTTTGGAAGAGAATTACGACTGCCTGCTGATCTGATAACTGGTATCCCTCCTGACACTCCGCGTAGTGTAACAGACTACGCGGACGATCTGCGCAAGAGATTGAATGACGTATATGAACACGTCCGAGTATCAGGTCAGCAAATGTCCGAGAGGATGAAGACCCGCTATGACCGAAAAATGAACAACAGCGGTTTCGACGAAGGGTCACTAGTATGGTTGCACAACCCAGTTCGATGCAAAGGCAAGTCTCCCAAATTACAAGCGAAATGGGACGGACCCTATAGAGTTGTCACCAAGATTAATGATGTCACCTACCGAATCCAGAAAGGCCAGCGATCTGCACCTAAGATAGTTCACGTCGACCGTTTAGCACGTTATTATGGCTGTAACAATGCTCGGGACGAGCATGTCTTAGGAGGGGGCAGTGTTACGCGTGCATAATAGAACCATATCTTGCCGAACGCGCCGCGTTTCATCCATAATTGTACAGAACGTTCTAGTGCGTTCGAGCCGCGCTAAGGCGGGCCGCGTGACGTCACGCGCCGATAAGGGATCGACGAATATAAAAGGCGTGTGTGTGTTGGCGGGACACAGTGTTTCTTCGGAAGCGATCGAGTGCGAACAACGAGCGACAAGCGAATATTCGGAGCGATTATTTCAACGCATATTCTGTGCAATACAGTGTTGGGTTTTTAAATAAAGTGCTGAGTCAGTTTCGAGAACAGTCGGCGTTTAATTGTTTGTCCTGAACCCCGTTAGCCCGTAACAATATACTGCCACAAGACCAAAGAGGCGATAATGCATTGAGTAGTAGAGCTACGCTGTAGACAGTTACGTCTATAGCGCGAATGGGCCGGCTCGACCGGTTGGATACCACTGTCTCAAAGAAAACCGACATAAAATGGCAGCCTGTTGTCGCGTTACGTTCGGTGAGTGAGATTTCCGGTGGCCCTTTTCCCTCTCCTTCCATTCCTTCCTTTTAAGTTGGCAACGCACCCATGATTATTTTTGTGTCTTGGGTGTCCATGGGCGGTGGAGATCACTTACCATCAGATGACCCATCTACTCGTTTGCGAATCCTTGCTATAAAAAAATGCAGCAACAGTTGCGAGTTTCTACAAACTCTTTATGGCGAAATTCCCACAAAATAGATACAAAGTGGAAATTTTCTTTCATTGTCATACTTATTATTCATTTTACCCAGTGAAAGTATGCGAGTAATGAACTCGGTACTCCTAAATAATGTAATTTCGAGAGGCGCGTACACGGTACACCTGCAAGGGAAATTTCAATTTATCCCCGGGATTCTTTCTCTCACAGTCTCCCCGTAATTACACGCATGAGGTCTCTTTGGTGCGACCTTTGCAATGATAGGAGGACTACTCCGAATTTTTATCTTGTTTTTTTAATTTCAAGTTGTTTTTTATAGACTGGTAAACCAGGAGGTGGGTCACCTGATGGTAAATGATATCAACCCATAGACACCCAAGATACAAAAATAATTAACGGGTGCGGTGACCCAATTCCCCCCCTTCTTTTCCCAATCCCTAGTCCCCTCCATTTAGGTCGGCAACGCACACATGATTCTTTTTGTGTCTGGGTGTCTATTGGCGCTGGTGATCATTTACCATCAGGTGACCTATCTGCTCGTTTGCCAGTGCCATAAAAAGCTTATTTCTGGCGACAGGTGAGGTACGAAACTCGGAATTTTAACTATTAAACTTTAAAGCCGACCGTGTCATGTCAACCTAAATCCCGATTTAACCAGATATATAATCTATATTCAGAGTAGAACGACGAGGCTCGTTTTAGCCGCGAATCGGATGTAATGTGGAGGGTCTAGAATATTTCCAGAATATCGAACTTATATAAAATTCATTGGGAAGGACCGTACCTAGCGGCTGGCAAGAAGGCAATGATTTAGTTAATAGTTAATACTCAGAACGAAAATAGAGCGCACTTACGGCCGGTTTCAATAAATGATCTCAGTTTAGAGTGCAGATAGTTCGCGATTATGAACCAATCAAGTCATTTGACGGAGTCATGTCGAAACTGTGTTCTTATTGGCTAATTTAAAACATAAGCTCACGCCTGTATCCCCGAAGGGATAGGCAGAGGCGCACTAGCGAACTAGAACACCCACATTTCGCCGAGCTTAGTTCCGTCCCAGATGTGATAGGGGGCGAGCCTATCGCCATATCGGGCACAAATTCCAGACTCCGGGCTTATATGGAAAATTCAATATCACTTTGCCCGACCCGGGGATCGAACCCGAGACCTCAGAACCGTAGTCGTACTGAAATACCACCACGCCACCAAGGCAGTCCATTTTTGTAATCTAACAAATCATCAAAATTACAACTGAGATTGTTTATTGGAACCGGGTGTAAGACTGCTCAAATATTTACCGTGTGTGGCGGGACGGAGCGTGGTAGCTGTGAAACAGGAGGTCGGGAATTGGATTTCAAAGACAAATGGTTTCGTGGTTTACAGAATATAATGTTTCGAGTTTTGAGACGATCTATAGAGATCTATACAAATATACGATACAAAATAAGCCTAATGTGGGGACAGGACTTTATTGTTGTTTGAAAATTCAAACACTTTGATAACACTTCCATTGCGAGTAACAAGTATAATATTATTCCGAAATCGATTCCATCAAGTAAATACTTGTGCTAAATCTAAGATAACACTTGTGGCATGTGAATTATCTAAATTACATTTGTTATTCCGGTCTGGCATCTGGCAGGCAAAGGTCACTGGCTATTCCTGTACGACGGAGTGCCCCAACTCCCTTTGTCTATTCCGGTGTGCTCCAATTAGATCCACTTAGCAATTTGTGCTTTATACATTTCAGGCGTATATTTCCAGTAGGTCAATTTTAAGGGTAAAACGATTTTTAAGTTAACTTTATCCAACTAACATACATTCTAGCATTAAAATACTATTAAATGTCGAGCACTAATGGTTACTACAAATCTAATACTGTGAATGTGATTATTATACTACAGTAAAATCCGTTTTTTATGTCTCCGCCTATACCCACCAACTGCTTAATATGACATAATTGCCCAACGAACTTTGGTTTTCATAACATAAAATTGTTTATAACAAAGTCGATAGACGAAGTCGAAAGACTATAAGCGAAGTCATTATATATATAATGACTTCGCTTATAGTGATATGTCGCTTATTATGACCCATTTTTAATAAATTATATACGGTTATACCTCTAGTGACCGATACGATTCTATACATCTTCGGCAATATTCGTGAGGGTCACTTGACGCCCGACGTCGACGTTCGGCGCGTGCATAGTACGTGGTTATTTTAGTGTTTTGTTTCAAAAAAGCTAGTGTAGGAGACCCGGCTTTACAAAAACAGGAGGTGGTTTGTTTTCTACAAAATGCTTTGTATGACGTCCGGTTAGTATGACGTGTTTTTCATTTCCCTTCGATGATATTCCACTGCATTTGAAAACAGGATTGAGTTATAGTCTTCAAGATAAAACAGTATCAAAGAAATGGTGATTGGTGTAGGAAGCAGCCTATTGACTCAATTTATCTTTAAATTTTTTAAGGTTTGAAGATATCTATTCTCAATAAGACATCTAAAATCCTACTTTATTTTGCAAATTCTAGTTGCTTAACTCCAGCCCGCCTAGCATGCGCGCCACGAGAACATTTTGTCTACGCTTTTTGTTGTTACTTGTGCGTGTGTTCTCGCATCACTAAACCGCGGGCTATACACCGAAGAGCCTTAATGAAACGCCCTGAGTTTTATACCCTAGTTAGCACTTAACGCGACAATAGCGTATCGCATAAAAACAATTACAATGCACGCTATTGGCTCGTTTGTTCGTCGCGAGTTGACAAACCGTAGGGTTGCTTCTGGGGGGTTACCACAACCTCTTATAGCAGTATTATTGTAATTTTACTTGTACCGATTCCCATACAAAACAAACAAAGAATGATTATAGATAATACTGCTATAAGAGGTGGTGGTAACCCTGCAGATCAATTCAAGCAAGGGATCGCTTCGTCATTGTAAATTATGCTTCTGTGCAATAACGCAACAGCGATTCAAAATAATGCTTTGTAAAAACAGCCTAAGCGACATAACCTACTGACAAAAACTAGCCGTTATTTTCATCGCTAACCATTACATGGCGACTTGCTAAGAGGAGGAGAAGGCAACCCTAACCGCGTGCTAGTTGCGTGTCACGGCCCGACACCGCTGGATTAATGTCAATGTTTCAAGTCTACGGACTACGACCTCACGAGCTCACGAGCTCATGGCTCACGTGGAGTCATTGCTCTGCACTTACTCGTATTCTCATTAAAACTCGTAGAAGGTTGAAAGATCGTTGCTAATTATAGTTACATATTTGAGAGGCTTTTTGCTTAAGTGTGGGATGAGATAGCGCCTGATGGTAATAGATTACCGACGCCATTGGACTTTTTTTTTTAGCAGAGATTGGCAACCGAGCAAATGGGTCACCTGATGGTAAGTGATCTCCACCGCCCATAGACACCCAAGACACAAAAAGAATCATGGGTGCGTTGACAACCTAAAATGAGAAAATGGAAGGGGAGGGAAGGGGATTGGGAAAGGGAGTGGGGAAATGGGCCACCGGAAATCTCACTCACCGAACGAAACGCGACAGCAAGCTGGCACTTTACGTCCGTTTTCTATGAGACAGTGGTATCAAACCGGTCGAGCCGGCCCATTGGTGCTATAGACGTTACTGTCTACAGCGTGGCTCTACCACTCTCTACTCTACTCCAGAAATGTTAAGTCTTGGTGTTATGAGACCGAAAGTATCTCGTAATTCCTGATATCCACGGCACAAGGCTCGATCTTAGTTTGGGGTCAGGACTATGTGTGTGACTGTTGGGTTTATTTATTTTTGATGGTCCATTGTTAATTGTTGTTTGCGTATGTATTTTTGTGTTTTATTTCAAGAAAAACAGTTGCAGGAGACGCGCATTTAGAAGGAAAGCTTTCGAGGAACCTTGCATTGTAGAAAATTTATCTGGAAACGTAGCGTATTGTTTCAGATAGTTTCCAGGTAATATGCAAGATATTCATTGTGTTGTCGGATAAACAATTCCTCGGAACATAAACAGACCGAGGATCTCTATACCTCATTATAAGAAAGATTATTTACGCCCGAATGGTCAAACGCTGCTCAACTTTAACGGCTTCTTTTATTGATTTTCGCCATACAATTTTGACAGATAAGGCGGCCTTAAAAGACATAAGGCCACGTTAAGTGTATGAACATTCGGCGGTAAGAACTCTAAAATGACTGTATGCTTGTGTATTTTAATATTTTTTAGAACGTAGTACAACCACAAGAGTTTAATCTTTATCGACAGCAATTAAGCTAAACTAAATGTGTGTCTAGCGTTACGTCATTATTTGAGTTGCTAGACGCATGGTCAAACGCTTTTCAATTTTGAACCGTATGGAGTTTTTATGTCCCCGAAGGCGCCCTAGCGAACTAGAACACCCACATTCCGCCGAGTTTAGTTCCGTTCCTGATGTAATTAGGAGCGAGCCTATCGCCATGTCGGGCACACCAGACTCTGGGCTCATATGGAATAATCCAATATTATTTTACCCGACCCCGGGATCGAATCTGGGACCTCAGGACGGTAGTTGTACCAAGATACAACGACGCCACCGAGGGAGTCACCGAGGAGTTTTTAAACCAATGCTTTATTATTAATATGGAATGTAAATTTACCAGCTTTTCACGGTGTCAATCGTTTCATTGTAAAATCACTCACAATCGCATACTCATTCTATTAAAAGAGTTCGATTTAAAAGCCACGAGTCCGTTTTCAATTAAGCCTGGTGATATTCCAGGTTAATTGGTCCAGCCATACTTTACACCTCTCAAACTGATTGAAATGGTTTTCATCTGTACAAGTGTTGTAGTACTATTTCGAGTGGGTCCAATTCGATATAAATCGACTTTCACCTATGTATTTTGATTCCATTTTGAAGCAATAATGTCAGCCCTGTGGCCCAAGCAGGAATAATTTTACAATCTAATACGTATCGAGCTCGATTCGCGTTTTTGAAATTTGTATGAAATATTAACCATAATCGTGTATACATTCGATTCCCGCACCGAGACAAATGTCTGTGTGGCCCAAAGATATTTGTTTCGGGTCTGGGTTTTGTGAGACCGTGCGTCTCTCATAGTTCCTAGTACCCACGACACAAGACTACATCTTAGTGTGGGCTCAGGAGTATGTGTGTGACTGTTGGGTGTATTTATTTATTCTTTTTTTTCTTACCTGCCCTTATCTCATCTTAATGTGGCGTCGGCGCAACACACTTTTTCAAGCAAGTTACAGAGAGGATTTGGCTTAGTTTTTACGACCGTTCGCCTGCCTAATGTCAAACCCCAATGTGGGATCCATTCCGGGCAAATTAAATTAGAAAATTTGCTTTGACCGACCTGGAAATCGAACCCAGGACCTGTCGGTCATACATGCTGCCACTAGACCAAGGACCCGACCATGCATACATGTATCTAAAAAAATATTTAAATGTTTATTCTTTTGCGGAGCGTTGAAAATATTTTGTAACTGAGTTACGACCTTATAACCCAATTTAATAAAGCTTAAAATGAGTAATGTTGTCGTCCTCAATTTACATTTAGGTCCCATTTATGTTTATTTTTCACGACATCCATATGGAGGTGTAAAACGAATGACCTGAACAGTATGTCATTCATAAAACAGATCATCGCTTACAGACGCAATAATCGTAAAACCGTTGTATTTTATAATCTACTTTTTATTGCAGACAGATGCCAACTTGGCTTGTGGGCGTCATAACTCATAATAATACTTATAAAACTTTAATGGAGAATATAATTATATCAGCCTTGTAATATTACTACGGTAATGCTGCTTCCGACAGTTGGGAATGGTACGGACTGCCGATACGAGTGTCGGAGGTTCGAGACCAACCCCAAAAAGAGCACACACCTCTGACTTTTCTATGTTAAGTGTGTTTTCATTGTGAAATATCACTTGTTATAACGGTGAAGGAGACATCGTGAGGAAACCTGCATACCCGAGAATTTCGAAGGTATGTGAAGTCTACCAATCCGCATGAGTCGATCACCAGGTCGGGCAAAGTGATATTGGATTTTTCAGTCTCAGCCCGGAGTTTCGAATTTGTGCCCGATATGGCGATAGGCTCGCCCCCTATAACATCTGGAACAGAACTAAGCTTGACGAAATGTTGGTGCTCTAGTCCGCTAGTGCGCCTATTGTGATAATTGATAATCGATCATTCCCCATATCGTCAAACATTAACATCAAATCAACAGTATGTTGTCGACTTTCGAGGAAAATTGTTTTTTTTAAGCCTTTCAATAATTTCATGGCGATGTATCCGTGAGCAAATTATAGTCTTTACTAACAGAAACTTTGAAATAAAACTAATCTTACGGATTCTATCACGATTATGTTTTAATTATTATTCCCGACGTTTCGAAGGCTTTGCAGTCTTCGTTGTCACGGGTCCAAGACTGCAAAGCCTTCGAAACGTCGGGAATAATAATTAAAACATAATCGTGATAGAATCCGTAAGAATAGTTTTATTTCAATGTATAATATTCGCGTAAACTTAAGAAATCAACAGAAACTTTATTTATAATTTTCTTTAATATAAATGTAGACAGATAATCTCTAAAGACTAAATAGGATTTAGGATGAAGATTATTTTGTACTCGCAATTTCTCTATCTCTAATCTCTGTATTAAAATCTAACCTTTTTGAATAGCTGAAATAGTTAATGAAAGTCATTTAGATTTTAGAATACTTAGTAATTGTTTAAAATGTTTCAAAGGTGTTCATTGGCCGTGAACTGTGAAAGACAGTTTAAACATTCAGTTTAAACTTAAAGTTCATTTAAACTAACCGATACCTACAAGTTCTGTTGGTACTCACCACTTTTTTAGTTGAAAGAAAGTAACTGATTTTAGGCCAACCCACCTTAATTTGGGAATAAAGGTAGAAAAAGAAAAGAAAGATTATAGTAAAACTGTAATTTTGTTGTCAGATTCTCCACCATGAGGCTAGTGGTGCCAGGTTGCGTGAACGACCTTCGCGCCATGCCATCGGTGCGAGTCTTCGTCATCATGGTATTAATGGCGCTCTATCTTGCATCTGGTAAGTTATAGTATGGTAGTTGCATCTGACAGCCCCGTAGCGCCGCGGGCGAGTAGCCGGCTGTGAAGCGAGAGGCCGCGAGTTCGATTCCCGCACCGAGACAAATGTTTGTATGGCCTACAGATATTTGTTTCGGGTCTGGGTGTTGTGAGATCGAAAGTTTCTCGTAGTTCCTGATACCCACGACACAACACTCGATCTTAGGGTGGGGTCAGGACTATGTATGTGACTGTTGGGTGTTATTTATTATTTATTGTGTGGCCCACAGATATTTGTTTAAAGTCTGGGTGTTGTGAGATCGAAAGTCTCTCATAATCTCTGACACCCATGATACAGGTTATATCTAGTGTGGGGTCAGGACAGGGGGTGTGACTGTTGGGTGTATTTATTTATTTTTATTTATATCTAAAAAAGATTAAAAGGTCATAAGAATATTACAGGTAGTCTTTGCGAAGTGAAACTGGAATACTGTTATTATTCTTTTCCTAATTATATTAAAAACTCAGGGTAAGGCGTTTTGCTCACAGTTTAGAAGAATACTTCTTACGTTACTTCTATTACAATTCGTCATGGTTGCCGTGGTACACGATACCTTTCTCTACTCTATCTAAGGTTGTAGATTAAACGCTAGTTTCATAGAGGGTGATATAACAATGTTGAATTAAAACAGCTTTTATTGTGATATGAACGTCCATAAACTTCCGATTTTTTAAATAAAAGATGTTGATCACATTCAACCGCAGTTTGAGCCGACGTAAGATTGACAGAAGTTAAACAAACCGGGCATTAATATTCTAAAATATTAAAATTAGCAAATCGGTGTTACAAACCGGTCCCGGCAAGAATATTTTCTCGCATAACGAATGTAATCAGCGCACCGCGCCGCACCGCCGCGCCGCCCAGCGCCGCCGCCGGCTAACTTTCATAATTTCTCTCCAATTGACTCCGTGATTTACAGACACGGTGTTCAGTTTATTTGAGGGGGTCATTTTTCAATTAATTAATAATAATAATTACACCCAATAGTCATATAATTTCGATCCCATACTGTATTGTGGGGATCAGGAATAGACGAGACACACAATTCCAAAATCCAGACCCTTCTCTTGATGCGAGAATCAAACCCGGGTCCTCGCTTCTCAGCTGGCAATTCGCCCGCTGCCCCACAGAGACTGTGAACATTAATTTAAAACATTTTAATAATATATTTTGTCTGTATTCCATACGCGTATATAGAGGAGCAACTTAAATACCAAGCGGTTTGTTACTTAACTTGCTTTTGATGAACAAAACAAAGTTAAATTGAGTGGAACGTAGTGGGTAGATTATGGATGTGGTTAGATTATGCGGCACGGTGGAGTAGTTTTTGTTTGCATAGTTAATTAATAAATAGACTTATCATATATTATAAGAAAAGTTAACGCTGTGTATGTCTTTTTGCTTTCTATCTGTCCTTATCCCACTGGCATACTTTTTCAAGTTTGTCGCGGAAAGCATTTTGCTTAGTTTTTTACGGCCGTCTGCCTGATATCAATGCCCCTCTAGGGGATCGAGTTCCGACCAAATAGTGTTAGAAAAACACTCGGCCGATATGGGAATCGCACCCAGGATCTCCCGGTTCACAGCCCATATATGCTACCACTAGGAGTGAAGGAGGTGAACAAATATATTAACATTAAAAATGTAAATAAAATTGGGGGTCCTCCCACCCTTCCTTATCTTGAGTACGTGCCTGGTTGTTTCAACAGTCATAAATCTTTTTGTGCGTTGCAAAAGTTTTTCTTTTTGATCTAAGATTACGAATACCTTTAAAAATTCTTTTATTTTTAAAGCTTAAGAGATATTTAGGTAACTTTTTTAATACATTTGTTTACTCTCCGAGGATTTTGCGACGTTTTACCAACATTTTCCTTTGAAAAGTATTTGAACATAAAAGTTTCTGCTCTTGAATGACAATCTATTTGGGGTAAACTCGCATATAAAAGTGGAAAATAAATACGGTGAATTGTTTAAGGAATTCCGTTTACAGGTAAATGTTTTATTAATATAACAGCGGAGCACTTTTTAAATTGTTTTCTTTTTAGCCATTTTACGAAGGATTGGATTGTAATGTGATGAATAAATGTTTTTAGGTCACGTTAATGTAGATAAAGGCATTAGCCATTAAGGTAATGTTGGTAGTATGTGTATAATATACATATTTGAGTGGTAGAGCCACGCTGGAGACGGTAGCATCTACAAAACGTATGGGCCGGTTCGACCGTTTTGATACCACTGTTTCAAAGAACATAACATAACATAAGCTCACGCCTGTATCCCCGAAGGGTTAGGCAGAGGCGCACTAGCGAACTAGTACACCCACATTTCGCCGAGCTTAGTTCCGTCCCAGATGTGATAGGGGGCGAGCCTATCGCCATATCGGGCAAAAATTCCAGACTCCGGGCTGATATGGAAAAATCCAATATCACTTTGCCCGACCCGGGGATCGAACCCGAGACCTCAGAACCGTAGTCGTACCGAAATACCACCACGCCACCGAGGCAGTCAAAGAAAATCGACGTAAAGCGGCTGCTCGTTGTTGCGTTTCGTTCTGTCCGATTTCCGGTGGCCTAATCCCCCCCCCCCTTTCCCAATCCATATTCCCTCCTTTTAGGTCGGCAACGCACCCATGATTCTTTTTTTGTGTCTTGAGTGTCTATGGGCGGTAGAGATCACTTACAATCAGATGCTCGTTTGCCAGCCTCTGTTATAAAAAAATAAAAATCTCCAGATGAGTAACAAAATGATGATCTAAAGCCGCGTCTCCTGCACTGAAATATTACACAAGTCATATAAAAAACTCACTTAAAAACATACTTTTAATCTATTATCCATTCTGGCCCATCTCCTGCCCTAGCTTTTTTTCTCCTAAAAATTTTTCACCTCTGCATTTTATATTGAATTTGGTGTCACGTACAACAATTTAGTTTTCATTCTAAAATCATATTATATTTCATTCATAATGGATTCGACATAAAAGTTTTGATCTCTTAAATTCTGAATATTTAAAAAACGTGTTTGAAAATCCAAACTTAGGTATTCAATGTAATCCAATTTAAGTATTTGCATGTCATTTACGAGATTTACTTTTCGATAACAATGGAAAATAGATATTTTTTTTTCAATTTGGACGCGTAAAAGGATTACGTGTTACGCATACGATCTTAGAAATTCGACGTGATAATGTTTGATCCTATTCAAATATTTCCAATCTGTTAGGGTTGTGGATTTGAAAATAAAACTGTCTGCAGCCTTGGTTGTATAGTGTAATTTCAACGAACTCTGGAGCGTGCGCTCGCGACGATAATCACTTTGCTATGCTCGAATAAGAAAGGGTGCGGCCGGCAAATAAAGGAACAGTGATAAATATAGACACATACACACATAAGCTCACGCCTGTATCCACCAAGGGGTAGGCAGAGGTGAACTAGTGAATTAGAACACCCACATTTCGCCGAGCTTAGTTCCGTCCCAGATGTGATAGGGGGCGAGCCTATCGCCATATCGGGCACAAATTCCAGACTCCGGGCTGATATGGAAAAATCCAATATCACTTTGCCCGACCCTCGAACCCGAAACCTCAGGACGGTAGTCGTACCAAAATACAACTACGCCACAGAGGCAGTCCTATACATAAATATAGATGTTTGTCATTTTCACTGGTTGACTTTCTTTCTTTCTATCTGCCCTTATCCCACCTTAATGTAGGGCCGGCGCAACACACTTTTCAGGAATGTTGCAGAAACAATTTGACTTAGTTTTTACGACCGACTGTATGCTTGACGTCACCTCCCTCTTGGGGATTCAGTCCCGGGCAAATAGTAATAGAAAAATACCCTGCCCCACCTGAGAATCGAATCAAGGACCTCCCGGTCCACAGCCCATATGTGCTGTCATTAGACCAAGAAGGTGATTTCCACTGCTTGACTAATGGTTTTATTTTGTACCAGGTGCGTCGGTGTTCCAAGCAATTGAGGAGCCTTTGGAGATAGATCTCAAAGCGAAAATGATCATCCTGAAGAACGACTTCCTCAAAGACCATCCATGTGTTAAAGGTAAGTCACTTATTTAATAACATTCTGGTCCTTCATCATCATCATCAGTCATAGGACGTCCACTGCTGAACATAGGCCTCCACCAAAACATTCTGGGTCTCATAGTCATTGTGAAAACATAACATAACATAAGCTCACGCCTGTATCCCCGAAGGGGTAGGCAGAGGCGTACTAGCGAACTAGAACACCCACATTTCGCCGAGCTTAGTTCCGTCCCAGATGTGATAGGGGGCGAACCTATCGCCATATCGGGCACAAATTCCAGACTCCGGGCTGATATGGAAAAATCCAATATCACTTTGCCCGACCCGGGGATCGAACCCGAGACCTCAGAACCGTAGTCCTACCGAAATACCACCACGCCACGGAGGCAGTCAGTCACGGAGCAGTTGTGAAAACATAATTGCTCTATTTACCTAGACATTGGCTAAGTCATCGCATATGCGTGGAAGCGATTATTTTTAAAAGAAGAAGTACTTTGAAACACTTCTAAACACAGTATATTTGTGCCAATTTACACCTGAACCCAGAAGTAGCATACTCAATGAATCATAACACTCGAAAACGCTATCATATGTCAGGCCCTTCATACAGTAAGTACGCAGTTCCAAGAAGACCTAGATAAGAAGGACATTAACACGCGCGGGCAGAATCGTGTGTAAATCAATTGAGATCGAGTCATGACGCTGACCCGGCGCGAGTACCTATAGTCCGATTGCTAATTAAACGGAGTAAACTGACAGATCGAAATGTCACTTTCCAAAATAATGTTGCTTACTTCCAAAACATAGTGATTGATCTAGTTCAATTTATATCATTCAAAGAAACAATAACTCAGCTATAACTTAGAAAATAAAAAAATATTGCGTATTTTTAGAAATTTCATCTTAAAACCCTTCGAATGTCTATGTAAATAATTTTGCGTAAATAATCACAACATATACGCGAAATGATGACAATGACAATTACAAATATTACTTTTATTATTTGAGAAAAATTATGTTCGGCACATTCAAAGCTTTTGTAAGTTTTGTTTATAATGAACCATGACTATAATTCCAGTAGACATGCAATAACTTAGCATGCAGTAATTTAGTATGATTATAATCCAGTAGACATGCAGTACTAATCGCACATTATGCAGGAATTACTTTTAGTTGGACTTTAGAAAAGGAAAGAATGAAATCGTTCACTGAATTAAAATGTTGAAATAATCTTGATCTTTTTACCGCAGCACTATTTAAATTTCATGAAAAAGTGGCAACATTCGAAATGTCAGTTTACTCCGTTTAATTCCTACTATAGTGCGTGTTATCACGCTTGACGATACTCATATCTCTTTAAATAACCTAATTGGGCCTGAGAACTCTTCACAAATGTTCCTCTCATGCTCCTTTATCAAACGTTATTAGAAATTGTTATGTTATTTGTGTGTTTCCTGCACGTGTTTTTTTCGAAACAAAACACATACGCAAAACAATGATTTTCACTGTCTCCTGCTCCTCAGTGGACCATAGATAAAAATATGTAGCGAAGCGATGTTTTGTGTAGTGTTTTAGTGCAGGAGACGTGGCTTTAAGTATTTCAATGTGTTAGAACTTAGAGCAGAGATAACAGCTTCTTTGGTGTTAAAAAGAGCACCGTCAGAGTTTCTTGCTCATTCTTCTCTGGTGAAACAGCCTTCCAAACAGGCGGTAGAGTTAAAATTTGACGAAATCTATATGATGTTTGAACATATTATGGATTCAATAAATATTTTGATTTGATTTGATTTCTTTGTTTAATTATTATTTATGGATGAATGTAATTCCGCATATTGATTTGTTAGACGGCATTTTCATCCTGATGGCACACCGACAGGTAGCCTAATGATTCCTAATTCTTAGGTTAAAAATTTCCTAACACTAAACATCAAGTGGAATCGAAAAGGAGAAGCCTTTGCTCAGAAGTGGTATGAATAGTATGATGTGGGATGAATAGGATGATGTGGAATAAGGAAACAATAGGATGATGATGATGAAATATAAAAATCTTTTTTTTCATGTTGGCAAACATAGCAGACAAACTTACTTTAGAATTTAAGTATTGGTATAGATAAAATAATTTTTTAATACTCAATTTTATTCTCCCAAATTCGCAATCGCATTTATAAGTCCTCTATAAGCAACAACTTCAAAGAGTCTTACCTTCACTTACCATTGCTTTCTGTACGAAACATACAATTCTCAATAAACCTGCAGTAACAACCCATATAAAAGAACCCACACATGCGCCCAATCCTTTGATCCTTTAGTACAAGAGGAAATCCATTTCTATCGCAACAAAGGCCAAAGGAGTTTATATGATGACAAAGCAATACGGAATAGGAATTTAATCAAGGAATTCAAAATACATATAGGCCGTGGCGTGGTTGTATTTCGATATGACTACCGTCCCCTTAGACTAAATACCGTCCCGTACCCTTAGTTGTTGTCAAAATTGTGTCACTTGGTTGTCAAATATTTATAGGTGCGTTCAGAAAATTGATTGTTTTATACCTATAGTATAAGGTCCAATCTCCTTGGTTTGTTTTGTTGGAATACAAAACAGTTCTTTTTCAGAAATAATAATGGGTAAAAAAATAAAAGTGTCAGTTGGTTGTCGAATACAGATTTTTCTGCAGGTCGATTCTCTAAGGTTTCATATGTGAAAACAACGTTGCGGCATTGTTGCGGCAACGATGTTTTCATTTTTGTATTCAACAAGGTACAAAGCGCACGCACGCTTATGTGAGCTAGCTCTCTAAATTTAACTACAAATTAGTTAATCCGTAATCTGTGGAGTGTGGAGCCACCAGCATCGATATTAACTACCTTAGTCACGTGATGTCGTTGGTTTTAAAATAATTAATGACATTATTTTTATGTCATTGATGCTAATGTACCTATAATATTGTTTTTAGAAACTTTCAATAACACTTTAATACTTCTGAGAAAAATATCGGGGACTTAGGGAATTCTAATTATCATTAATTTACTCTTATTATACATAAGCTTTATTATCCGAGACCAAAGAGATTAAATATTACTAACTTTGATAGAGGGGATGATAGTTTTCATACAATATAATGATCTCAAACGTCAATAACAACATTTACCGCTTATTATAATACAAGGGCGATTATTACAATTTATACTCTAGAATGTTGACTGCCTCGGTGGCGTGGTTGTATTTCGGTACGACTATCGTCCTGTGGTCTTGGGTTCGATCCCCGGGTCGGGCAAAGTGATATTGGATTTTTCCGTATCAGCCCGGAGTCTGGAAATTGTGCCCGATATGGCGATAGGCTCGCCCCCTATCACATCTGGGACGGAACTAAGCTCGGGGAAATGTGGGTGTACGAGTTCGCTAGTGCGCCTCTGCCTACCCCTTCGGGGATACAGGCGTAAGCTTATGTTATGTTACTCTAGAATGTTCTGTGAATGTTCAAGAATCACGTAAGTCAAATTTATTGTCTAAACATTATTACGATGGCACAACCTTGCGCGCGTTTTAAATATGACTAAATGTCTTATGACCACAAGGCAAAGAGATTTAATATTACTAACTATATAGCTATCAAGCAAGTTTCCATACAAAACAATTTTTCTCAAACTTCAGTACTGCCATCAACTACTTATTACAATGCGAGGGCGATTATTACAATTTACGCCCTAGAATATTTTATGAATGGTTAAGAATCACGTAAGATAAGTTTATTCTCTCAATATTATGTCGCTAGCCTAGCGCGCGTATATTTCAAATAAACTGAGCGACTTATGACTACTAGGTCATAACTTTTGGATCACAAGTTTCGTGCTGTTTTCGCGTCTATATATTGTTGAATGTCTTTGCCACAAGGTCACAACTTACGGATCACAACTTTCGTGCTGTTGTCGCGTCTATACCTCTATACTGTTGAATCTCTTTGTCCGACACATTATCTGCAATACCTCTCGATACTCGTTAAGGAATTTCCCTTCCTGCACAAGATGTAATCGTAGTCTAGTTTATATTGTATAAGTGGGTAGATGAACTTTAGTAATAAGTATCAAGTAACGTACAGTAGTTGCAACTGGATTTAACCGTGCCTGTGTTGCCATACTAGAAGCAATCCTTATTATTAAGGAAAATATATCTTTTGTCTGTAGTTTCAAATTAATGCTTTTAAGATTTAACTATATGTAATATTTATTACCTTTCTTTCTACCTGCCCTTATCCCACCTTATTGTAGGGTCAGCGTAACACACTTTTTCAAGCGTGTTGCAGAGAGGATTTGGCATAGTTTTTACTAACGGCCGTCTACCTGACATCAACCCCCGAGGGATCCAGCCCCTGGCAATTTAAAGTAGAAAATTTACTTTGACCGACCTGGGAATCGAACCCAGGACCTCCTGGTCCACAACCCATGCTGCAACTAAACCAAGAAGGCTAGGAAATAACTAAATGTATTGCCAATACTTACTAATTACCTTTTTTAGTATGAACGATCTCCGTGGCACTGAGGGCGACTGGAGCTAGTAGTAGGGCGAAAAGCCGCGGGTTCAATCCCGACACCGAATTAAATGTTTGTGTAAACTACCAGTATTTGTTTCGGGTTTATGTATTGTAAGATTGATAATTTCTTGTAGTCCCTGATACCTATGATACAAAACTTGTCAGGATGAATTCGTTTGTTGGATGTTATTAATTTTCGACCGACTTTCAAAAAGGAGAAGGTCCTCAATTCGTCTGTATTTTTTTATGTATGTTTCTATATATTCGACGAATGTGGACCGCCTTTTAAAATTCTTTTTGTGTTCGATAGAGCTTCTTTCAAGGTGGTCTCATATAAGTTTGGTCACAATCGGCTTTGAAGTCGGTCCGTTAAGTTTTAAACTTGTGATTATAAACTTAAAAAATAAAAGTTCGTTGGGCATATACTATTTTTAGCCATCTACAAAATATTGAATGAACATTTTTTAAAGTTGCAGTTTTTGGAATTTGTGCCCGATATGGCGATAGGCTCGCCCCCTATCACATCTGGGACGGAACTAAGCTCGGCGAAATGTGGGTGTTCTAGTTTGCTAGTGCGCCTCCGCCTACCCCTTCGGGGATACAGGCGTGAGCTTATGTATGTATGTATGTTTTTAAAGTTAATTCAATATTTTATAGATGCCTAAATATATTTTTATAAGCGTTTATAAATAGATATGAATGAGAAACCACGACGATGTCGGTCATTCACACGTTTTAATTGCATGCCAAACTTGTTATGGATTCCAAATTTTATTTTACATAAAACGTTGTCAATCATAGGTAAATCTACATCCTTACCTACATATTATGAAACAAAGTCTATCCGTCTGTCTGAACGTGGTAAACCCCAAAATTTTCGAACGGATTTTCATTCTGTTTTCACACGGTGATTCAAGGTTTTGGGTGTATAGTCCCGGGAACATGGAAAACGTACTTTAACACGGGCGAAACTGTGAGCAAAAGCTAGTTAATAATATTACATCACATCACAGTGCATCACGCAGGCCTCAAACGAATCCGCCCTGTGGTTGGGGGCGTTTGGAGAATTCCACCACGGTATCCCCTGCCCGTCGTAAGAGGCGACTTATAGGGGCCATCGGGGGTCGCGGGCGCGCAGCGGGGGGCTGTTGTAGCGCCCCGTTTAGTACTTTTGTACATGCGACCCCGAGATGGATGGCAGCACGGGTTGTTGGCCTCGTGTTGTCATTGACGCCGAGGGCGTCTTTCGGCGGCGGGGGCTTATGAGCCCCCCTACAATGGAGACGGGCCCCATGGCGGCACCGCGCAGGGACTGTTCCGGTTGAAGCCTGGGCGCCTCTCGCCTAGGGAAACCCGGGGCCGTTCCAATGCGCCGAAGAGGGCCACCGCGGGGTTTTAGTCGGTATTGTCGGTGTAGGGTGTACATAGTGTTAGGGACTCGGCCCAACGGTCGCTCGGATGATTTCCATCTCTCCCGGGCGGCTCAACGTTGGGTCGTAAGACCGGCGAACCCGACATAACCGTCGTGTCTCCCCCCAGGCGCGGCGGTAGCGATAAATCGCTTTCCCCGCGAAAACAAAAAAAAAAGGCCTCAAATGAATAATACTTGCAACCACGGACGTAAAATCCATCTTTGACCATTGGTGTTGTTTATTTTTAGGAAACTGTTTTATCGCCATCACGAAAGTAAGGCTGAGATCTATAGAGCGAACTTCGACTAAGTCTAAGTCAAAGTAATAAATTCAGTGAGGATTAGGAATTGTTAAAACAAACTTTGACTTAGTCCGAGTAATTTTTTACAAGAAAAAGAAAGAAAGAATCATTTATTGACACAAGTGTGGTGGCGTACATATAATTAAATATATGTTTCTACGGTACAAGACGTAGAAACATATATTTAATTACACAAATAGTTATGTATGTATGTACCTAATTATTAAATATCAATTATCAGGTCACCCACACTGTGGATGATAATATATGTCGCACCACAACCATGCCAAAAGGATCTAGATCAGCATATGTCAAGCAGAATGACAAACAGACTAAGCAAAGATTTTCTTGTAAAAAACGACTCGGATTAATTCAAAATTTTCACTGAGTTAGTTTCTTTGACTTAGACTTAGTCAAAGTTCGCTCTATAGATCTCAGCCTAAATGTTCAGTAACTTAATCACGCGGGCGGAGTGGCAAACAAAAGCTAGTTTTAAAAACTGCCTCTCATAAGGTCAAACGCCACTAAATCTGAATAGAACTACACGTGCTGAGTTGCGGAACTATGACTCAATGGTTTCTTCCATCGCGGCATTGGAAGAGATTGTCTATTGATACAATTTACTTCACATACATGTGTATTAATCTGTTATTACCGAAAGGGTAGGCAGAGGCGGATCTAGTTTTGGCAGTTTACAAAAATTTTTTTTTTGACAAAACAACATAACTTAAGCTCACGCTTGTATCCCCGAAGGGGTAGGCAGAGGCGCACTAGCGAACTAGTACACCCACATTTCGCCGAGCTTAGTTCCGTCCCTGATGTGATAGGGGGCGAGCCTATTGCCATATTGCGCAACAAAACAATTAAATAAATAATGACAAGTTTAAAAACTTAACTGGCCGACTTCCAATTTACCGATCGAGACCAAATTTATATGGGACCACCCTTGATATGCTATATGAATAAGCTCTATCGAACACAAAAATAATTTTGAAAATCAGTCCACATTTGGCGGAGATATAGTAACATACATAAAAAAAATACAGACGAATTGAGGACCTCCTCCTTTTGTGGAAGTCGGTCGATAAATATATTCAAATTCAAATAATTTATTCTGCAAATCGGATAGTTTATATCACTTTTACATGTCAATTACGAGTACGTATCGAAAAAATAATAATGGCGTCGGCATTTCGTGGCGTTATCATCATTTTGGGGAAGTGTTAAAACCACGGAACAGACAGTTCAGTACCCTTAGTACGAGTTTTACTCGACTGTCGAAATTGACGATAGTTTTCAGTTTCTCCATACATTTTTTAGTTCGTTGTAGTTTTCGCAAAGTGGCGCTGTTAGTCAAATGTATGGACAAAACGCAAACTATCGTCGATTTCGAGAATCGAGAACTGTCACAATCAACTCGTACTAGGGGTACAGGTTTAAACTAACTCGTACTCGCGACATTTAACCCATTTGGTTTTTTGCACAACAAACCAACGCATCCTAGATGCATTTTTTTGCATGGCATATTGAATAAGCGATAATTTTTGATGACAGGTTAATAGCATGTCATAATATATGCTTCCGTAAAATGTTGAAGGATTAATTATCTTTTTATCTAACAACATATTAGGTATACTAGTAGACATTGCATATATTTTGTTTGCGTCATGTTTAATCCCATAATACCTAGTTTAAATCCTCATAACTTATCAATATTATCCACAGACGTACCCTAGGTGTTAGGTAGGCCATAAAGAGACAAACTAAGAATACCTTTATTAATCTGTGTCAGCAATACTTTGTAATAGAGTGACAATATCAGAATTTGACACGGCTGTCTTGTGATTCTTTGTCTACTAGAAGGGATATTGTGAAAACGCTCCGCAGCTTGATATAATTGGGTACTTGACTATGTTTGATTTTGATTTTATACACAAATTTATAACATAAGCTCACGCCTGTATCCCCGAAGGGGTAGGCAGAGGCGCACTAGCGAACTAATACACCCACATTTCGCCGAGCTTTGTTCCATCCCAGATGTGACAGGGGGCGAGCCCTATCGCCATATCGAGCACAAATTCCAGAGTCCGGGCTGATATGGAAAAATCCAATATCACTTTGCCCGACCCGGGATCGAATCCGAGACCTCAGGACGGTAGTCGTACCGAAACACAACCACGCCACCGAGACAGTCACGTATTTATATGTAATAGCAAATAAAACAAAAAAGAAACTCTTCTGTAAAAACTGCATCGAAATAAGTTGAAAAATGAAAGAAATCATATTTTAAATTCATATTGGAGATATCTTGCTATCCCTTTTGAACGCAGTTGCCGTTATGGCGTGACGTGGTTGTACTGATACTTCTCTTTCCCACACTTTAACGGTTACACCAAACTTCAAAGGCTTATTCTACTTTTGAGAATATTTCAATATTTCTTTCTGTTCTATATTTTAGACGACGTAAAATTCATATAAAATTTATTTAAAAAACTAGTCAAATACCCAATTATGGGTCAGAGGACTCACTCAGAGCCACTCTGATGTCGTAAAACAGTTTGTCAAAGAGTTTGGTTTGCTGCGATAAAATCGAGAACAAATCAAAGTTCATGTCCTTAATGATTCTAGATAGTTATATTTCTGTTCTATTTGGTACACAAAATAGATATATGTACTTACGTCATCTATTAGAACCATTATCAAACATTAATAAAGATAACACCCGACATGTAAATAGTAGTTACAACATACATGTTATTTTAATACCAACCTATTATTTCCAGAATCATAGGCAAAAACCAATAGATATTGGTTATATATCAGACCAATATAACAAAAGTTGTGAATTTATAACCTTAGAATTATTTAGGGCGACTTGCAGAGTTATTACTAATCTAGAGTTACACCTTACCTTGATTTATCCCACAGCTCACTCCTATCTTTAAATCAAGTTTTGGGTTAAATAGGGATTTATCGTGCAATTGGCCCTTATAGTAGTATAATATTTTGTATACAATATCTAGTAATATCTAGTAGTGATATTGGATTTTTCCATATCAGCCCGGAGTCTGGAACTTGTGCCCGATATAGCGATAGACTCGCCCCCTATCACATCTGGGTCGGAACTAAGCTCGGCGAAATGTGCGTGTTCTAGCTGGCTCGTGCACCTCTGCCTACCTCTTCGGGGATACAGGCGCGAGCTTATAAATGTATTTAGTACAATATTTACAAAGGCAATGTCTACAAAAGTCCCCTCCCGGGTCTAGTGGCAGCATATATGGGCTGTGGACCGGGAGGTCCTGGGTTTGATTCCCAGGTCGGGCAAAGCGAATTTTCTGATTTCATTTGCCCGGGACTGGATCCACCCAAGGGAGTTGGCGTCAGGCAGGCACCCGGTCGTACAAAATAAACCTTTTTGCAACATGCTCGAAAAAGTCTGTTGCACTGACCCCACATTAAGGGGGATAAGAGCAGGTAGAAAGAAAGTAAAATATCTTCTTTTTTAAACTATAGTTTTATAATAACTTGTGGCGTAAGGATCAAGTAACTTTTACTCAGAGAAGTATTTTTTTACGTTCTGTAAACTGCTTAATAACCACAGATAACTAACTTGCAATAGTATTAACATAATAATAAAGTTTACTTTAAGATAAAAATAAAGTGCATGATCAATATGGCTATTAACCGCCAAATTTTTGTTGACGCAAATATTACGACCATCATAAACTCGAGGGGACCTATCAATTTATCCGGGTAATAAGAGTTTAATCACTATCTCGGGGTATTTACTAACAAGGGATGACAACACCAAGCAAGATAGCGGTTAGAGTTCGAGTGCTGTCCATCGAGTGCAGTTATTCATAAGACGTTGTGTAGGACAGTCGTTCGACGAGTTGAAAGTTAGGCGTCCGCCATTCAAATTTCGAACGCGTTCCAATTAAAATGCATCAAAATGGTGATAATCAGACTTGAAAATTGTCGCCGTAATACAAACGTGACAGAGATATTCGCGTTGTTCTTCGAGCCTAATCATCCTAAAAGATTCTTCAAGTACAGTTGACCAAGATCCCGACGTTCCGGGATTGTGGTTTGTGTTTCGGAACTGTGGTTGCATACAAGCCGTTTTAGGACAATCCGCGCTCTGTGTTAAATCATGAACAATTTTTGAATATCGAATTCGTTATTTTATTTGAAACTTTTAAACTTTAAAAAAATGGAGAAGCCAAGGTATTCGCGTATACAGTCGTACGGGAGCATGTGCTCTGGAAGAAGCGACGATGACATGACTGTCCACAGCCAGCTGTTTCCTTATCCCAAAAAAATGGTCGTCGAAAGGGAGATTTTGTACGAGGAAGAGAATCCGCCGTTCCAACCGCTTTTTGCGACTACCCGCCTTTTTGGAAAGGCGAGGTTTACGTGCTTGCTGCTGATCTACGTGGTGTTTTATGCGGTGTACCTGGTGTCTGGTGCTCTGGTCTTCTCAGCGTTGGAAGCTCCTCTGGAGAACCAGGTCAGGTTGGACGTGATCCGAGCCAAGACTGACTTCATGATGCGTCATCCGGACATAACAGGTAACTAGTTTAATGCGACTATTTTATTGATTTACTTTTATAGGACTGTACGAAGAGACATCTTTACAACTTTTATTTTTCACAAGTTTAACGTCCGAATACTGAAACGCTACTCAACTTTACGGCTTCTTACATAAATGTTTCGCCATACAATTTTGACAGATATGGCGGCCTTAAACGACGTAAGGCGACCTTAAGTGTATGAGTATTTGGCAGTTAGATACATAAGTAGAGGCAAACTAGAACCCATATTTTGCCGAGCTAATTTCCGTCAAAGGTTCAAATTCCAGACTCCGGATTGATATTTAATAAAAATCCAATATCACGGTACCCGACCCAGGGATCGAACCCGTGACTTCAGAACGGTAGCCGTACTGCGCATGCAATAGAACTACACCACCTACTCAGAAAACCTTTTACGTGCTTCTTATCTTTAAGAATAGTTTTTCACTTTTATCTTGTCTCAGATTGTTTAAAAAATAAAAGAGACAAAGTATTCTTAATAAATCCTAACTATCAAGGATTTTAACTTCCATCGTCAGCTCACCTGAATAGCTCAAAGGAAGGATCAGTACCAGATGCAAACACTTGAATAGTTTTAGAAAGTACACATCATGGGTCCTAATAAAATATGAGGGTTGCTCTCGATTTTTCGGGGATCCCATTATCTGATCCTGATTTGGTGCCAATGGGACCACTTAGGAAGTATACTCTTTTAAATAGGAGGTCTATGAGTAATCGGGGAAAATACATGAAAAATGATGAATTGTTAACCTCCTCTTTTTTTTAACATAACATAACATAAGCTCACGCCTGTATCCCCGAAGGGGTAGGCAGAGGCGCACTAGCGAACTAGAACACCCACATTTCGCCGAGCTTAGTTCCGTCCCAGATGTGATAGGGGGCGAGCCTATCGCCATATCGGGCACAAATTCCTTTTTTTCCTTTTTTTAAGTATGCTAAACAGAGAAAACCAAATTACGAATAGAAAGAGAAAGATACAAGTCACAATAGAAATATTATTAGAAAGTGGCTGTAACAATAAAACCAGCATTCAATTAGTATTTAATTATTATTGGTGTTGAAAGACAATTATTTATGTAGTTTCAATTTACGATCATGTTTTGAGTGCTTAATTATGTATTAATGATGATTTATTGCCGTTTCCTAATTATACTAAAACACGCGTAACTATTAATAATATTTTTATTTAAATTCGTATGTTCTTCATTGTATGTAAATTGTAAATATGTATAAACTCGTTTGACCCCGTATAAATCTATAATAGTATTCTCGAATATCATTTATTTTAATATTTATTAATGAAAACGAAACGATACTTTGTAAAAATCCAATATATTTTATTCATTTAAATATTTATTAATGAAAATGCCATCATATAATCACAAGTTTACGCGAATATTATACATTGAAATAAAACTATTCTTACGGATTCTATCACGATTACGTTTTAATTATCATTCCCGACGTTTCGAAGGCTTTGCAGTCTTCGTTGTCACGGGTCAGACTAAGTAATTAAAACCTAATCGTGATAGAATCCGTAAGAATAGTTTTATTTCAATATATAATCACAAATTTAAAAACTTAACGGACAAACTTTAAAACTTCGCTTATCGTGGCCAAATTTAAATGGGACTATCCTTGAAATAAGATCTATCGAATAAAAAAATAATTTAAAAAATCGGTCCACATTTGGCGGAGATATCGCGCAACATAAAAAAACAGACGAATTGAGGAAATTTTTTGAAGTCAATTGACTT
The DNA here is from genome assembly GCA_036417725.1 of Clanis bilineata. Taxonomy (NCBI): domain Eukaryota; kingdom Metazoa; phylum Arthropoda; class Insecta; order Lepidoptera; family Sphingidae; genus Clanis; species Clanis bilineata. Next base: position 1,741,430 of record CM071159.1, read on the forward strand.
TTTTGCGCGAGTTGATCATTAATAACCTATAATTACGAACTTGTTTAGGTAATGGTTATAACTATGTGCTCAGTAGAAAATATTCCATAGTCAGTAGCAACAGGTTTGGGTGGAATTATTCGCTGTGGCGTGGGTTAGAAGCTACGTAATCTTTCACGGTGAATTAAACACGGAATTTGGTTGTAAGCTCTCTTTGCACGAGAGCTTTTTCAACGCGCATTAAAAACCCGTCTCAACATGTCTGTTATGATTGTTTGAAAAATCATTCTTGCCTTGTTTCTAATAAGGTATATTTTACATACCGCCCAAAAAAAAGCGTTTTAAAAGCGTCGGCGTTTGAATAACAATACAAGAACTCCTATGTTTCATTTGAACGGTTTTTAACGCGGTTAAAAGCTCTCGTGTGAATGAGACCTTATTGCTTTGTACTATAGTGAAGGTTGTCTCCTTGATCTTGTGACAGCATGGTCTGTAGAAGGGAGGTCCTGGGTTCGATTCCCAGGTCGGGGAGAGAGATTTTTCTAACTTGATTTGCCTGGATTCCCCAGTGGGGGTTGACGTCAGACAGGCAGACGGTCGTAAAAACGAAGCCTTCTGCGACATGCTTTGAGTGTCTTGCGCTGACCTCCCATTAAGGTGGGATAAGGGCAGCCGGCAGGTAGAAAGTTGCTCTGAACTATAATTTCAACCGAGTTTAAAAAGGAGGTTGTGATTTTTTACAGTAGAAACTGGCAAACGAGTTGGTAGGTACCTGATGGTGAGTGATATTCACCATCCATAGACATACCAAATTATCATAGGTGCGTTACCAACTTTAAAGAAAGGAAACGGGAATTGGGAAGAGAAGGGGAATTCAGGCCACAGTAAATATCACCCACAAAACGAATGCAACAACATTACTATCCTGCCACGGACGTAAAAAAAGATGGACGGAGCGCTAGGAACATTGAAAGTGAAGTAGAGTTTTCGGCTCATTCGATCATTCGCCGTCATTACGTGTCGATATCGTGTTCATAGCGCTCGTCCATATTTTTTTTACATCCATGTATCTTGCATTAGTTTTCTGTAAGACAATGGTACTAAAAAGGTAAATCCGAGAAAATCATTCTGTAGACATAACCTAATGTACTCTCTTTTGCTTTAATATGCCGGGTAGTCGACCGTACAAAGGTAAAAATAACATCTTCGGAATCCCGAATGTGTCTTCCATCATTATTAATACGAATGAAGCTTCAAAGCAAAAAAAGATATTCCATTAATACTCTTAAAAGATGAAATACAACGTATGATAAATTTCTCGAGCAACCTCCTACACAACTCTGAGAAATCATATTTCGTTTCCTAATAAAGAAAGGCGAGATATTCGTTATCAATGTACGTGTTACGACGAAATACGTACTGTATGACACCTTGATCTAATTATTTGACAAGTACAATACACAGCGTGACAAGATTTTCTATGGGTTTCAAATTGAGCTTAAGAATTAATTCGAAACGAAAAGAAATTCTGGTGATCTCACTCACTTTTGACATGTAGGTAAAAGTGATTGAAATGTAACTAATTTTTACGGATTTTATCGCGATTTATTTGGCATTTATTTTATTTTTAGTATTTTAAAATGAAGGTAGATATTGTAGTATTAACATTTTTGTATAGCTGACACCTTAGTCCGACCTGGCACGAAGGCTGCAAAGCTTTCGAAACGTTGGGACTAAAAACGTTTGATTTAAAAATTCTTAATCCTCACTGACGCCCGAATGGTCAAACGCTGCTCAATTTTAACATCTGCTTACATTCGCCATACAATTTTGACAGATAAGGCGGCATTAAACGACATAAGGCGACCTTAAGTGTATGAACATTCGGCGGTGAGTTATTTTCTTTGACGACTTAGTGGAAGTTCGCTCTCTAGATCTCAACCTAAGTCCCGAGATGGATTTCCGAGAGAAGATGACAAACAAACGACATGTCGTAAAAACTAAAAACCATATTCGTTCTGCGAAATGTTTAGAAATGAGTGTTGTGTCATGGATACATCAATAAAATTGATTATTTCGCGAAGTAGATACTGTCTTTATTGTAATTTATTGTAACATGTTCTGTTTTGGGCATACTATCAGCCCTTAACAACGAGCATAGGGCTATAGGGCACTGGGGTATCTATTATAAACTTTTTATCTAATTATTTAACAAAGAGGCACCGGAGTTATCTCAGTTAGAATAAATAAATATACTACATAGATTAACGGCCGGTCTCAACTCTCAATAAACGATCTCAGTTTGGAAGTACAGATAGATCGCGATTATGAACCAATCAAATTTCATTTGACGGAGTCATGTTCAAACTGTGTTCTTATTGGATAATTTTTGTAATCTATCTGCACATTCGAACTAAGGTTGTTTATCGGAAGCGGGCGTTAAACAAAGTAGCTTCCCGCTGTCTGTATGTATGCTTAGATCATTACCGCCGTGGCCCATTTACGCAAAGAAGTAGATGAGCTGCGTAATACATCGGTGGTAAATAGGTCATCAACGGAGGCATCATACGTCAACACGCGTCGTGGAGCTGGCCTCGATACATCGGTGGCTAGCTACTCGTCAGCAATTTTGTCGCCGTCGCATTCGTCGACTGCTGAGCCAGCGGAATGCGCTCCAAGCGCGCCCCGTTGCCCCGCGCCCGTCCCCGCGGCTGCTCCACGTAGTGCTGCTCGTAACATCGGCCCCGTCTTGCTGCCCGTGCCTGTAGCCCCGGCGAAATCTAATTCTCGAGATTTTTCCGGCGTCGCCGTGAGCGCCTCTGTCGCTCCCACAATGCAGCCCGTGCCAGAATCGGCAACGAACCGGGCTAATAACGACGGTTTCGTGACGGTGCTAAGGAGGAAGCATCGGCAGCGAACTACCGTGAACCGCTGCGGCAAGGCTCCTCAGGAGCCCAACATCATCGTGCGTGCTGCACAGCCGAACACTCCGGTGTATATCTCCCGCCTGCACTACACCACTAATGCGGAGAACATCGTGGAGTACGTCCGCCAGAAGACAAGATACTCGGTGAGGGTGCAGCTGCTGGAGTCGCGCCGCAACGTCAACTTTAAGGCGTTTGTGGTGCGCGTGCCGAACTGTTTGCTGCACCTCATCCTGGAGGAAGACTTCTGGCCGCAGGGCGTGGTGTTTCGCCGCTTTCGCGGACAAGTGCCACACGAACGCACAAAGACATAGTGTACAGTGATTTTATATTTATTATTATGTATGTTAGCTTGTAAGGTATTTATCTCTGGGCCGTAGTTGCCTGATAATAAATAAATAAATAAATAAAAATTAAAACTACGCAATGGATTTTGCTGCGTTTTTTTAATAGATAGAGTGATTCATGAGAAAGGTTTATATGTATAATACATGCATGAATTAATTCCCAAAGGGATGTAATGGGGGATGAATGGTTCTCAAGACTCACGCGGGCGCAGCCGCGGGCAATAGCTAGTACATAATAAACTCATAAGCTCGCCCCTGTATCTCCGAAGCGGTAGGCAAAGGCGCACTAGCGAACTAGAACACCTACATTTCGCCGAGCTTAGGTCCGTCCCAGATGTGATAGGGGGCGAGCCATCACCATAATATACTGTGTTTACTTATAAATGTTTACTGACAGATACTTAAATATCTATGTAATTAATTGACGTAAGCAAATACTTAAATCGTAGAAGAAATGTTAATTAGTTTTCTAAATAGTTTAAATTTCTATCAATATTAGTCTATTTGTGTTTATGCTTATGCACATAAGTTTAAAGTCCATTTAAATATGCATATCACTTAATAGTTGCGTGGTTATTAGTTTGACAGAAACTTAAAAACGACTTCAAAATAAACAACTTACAATTTTCATTCTACCTGCCCTTATCCCACCTTAATGCGGGGTCGGCAAAACAGACTTTTTCAAGCATGTTGCTAAGAGGATTTGGCTTAGTTTTTTTTTGTAGACAGTTACGTCTACAGCACGAATGGGCCGACTCGACCGGTTTGATACCACTCTGTTACAGAAAATCGACGTAAAGTGGCGATCCGCCGTGGCGTTTCGTTCGGTGACTGAGATTTCCGGTGTTAACCCATGACTTTTTGTCTTGGGTGTCTATGGGTGACGGAGATCACTTACCACCAGGTGACGCATCTAAAAAAAAATAATTTGAAAGAAAGAAAGAATCCGTAGAGATTACACAGGCTTGAAATCCTTCATTTACATACGTATCGACAATTTGAAACCTTCTGAAGGACACAGACTATCCTAAACCTTGTTCATGACGTCTGTACACTAATTAGATTTTATATAACATAATTACCGGTACGACTACTTGCTACTCCCGTCCTGAGGCTTCATGGCGGGTACACACAAACCCAACGAAGGCGAAAAAACCTTCGCGAAGGGCCATCGGCGATGGACACCGAACGTTCCCGATCATTCGCGAATCTTCGCAGTTGAGTTCATATAACGAAAGGTGTAGCTAGGGTTTAGTTTGTTTTTTTTAGCACGTGCAAACGAGCAGATGGGTCACCTGATGGTAAGTGATCTCCACCGACCATAGACACACAAATAATCATGGGTGCGTTGCCAACCTAAAAGGAGGGAATAGTAGGGAAGAGAAAAGGATTGGGAAAGGAAGGGGAGAAATAAGCCACCGGAAATCTCACTCGGAATAATTAAAAAGGTTGTGTAATATTTTGGGGTTTTGAAGAAATTTCATATAAGATTATTTTTTTAATATTGTCAACTATCCAATTGTTTGAAATTTTGTAACTCGTATTATTATATATATGACATGCACTCTATGGGCCTTACTTAACACAGCATTTTTAGCTGAGCAAATGGTAAGAATAAGCTGTCACTTTTTTCCTTGCGTTACATTGTTTAAAAATTAAAGGGACAACCTATGGTATAAAGATAAGCAGCGCTCAAATATTTTTATAAGTAAGGGGCTTTAATTATATATTCACATTCGAAATTATAACAAGGAATTAGGAAGAAATCAAAATTCTAATACCACCAGGTCACTAGACGGTAAGAATTAATTAGAACCGACACGTGTAACTCATGGCAAAGTGTAGGCGACTATTATATTCGAGGTGATGTGTGAACGGTGAACGGTGAACGTTACGAGAAAACAACAATCTTTTAAATAGCTACAAAACTAAGACAAAGAATGCACAATTCACAACATGAATTGTGCATTCGTTTAGCATTTATGGACAAAATTGATTACGGTAAAGTAGAGAATAAATTTATAATGAGATTACGACAAGTGGATCGATTAACATAATTTTTATTTTATATTTATGAACCATTATTTAATAAACCATTACTTTTTACCGTATGTTGGACAATTAAATGGATTAGTCGCCTCTTAGGTCTAGTGGCAGCATATATGGGCTGTGGACCGCGTCCTGGGTTCGATTTCAAGGTCGGGCAAAGCAAATTTCCTAATTTAATTTGCCTTGGACTGGATCCCTTAGAGGTTGACGTCAGGCATGCCGCCGGTCGTAAAAACTAAGCTAAATTCTTTCTGCAACGTGCTTGAAAAAGTGTGTTGCGTCGACCCCACATTAACGTGGGATAAGGGCAGATAGAAACAAACGTAATCTTAATATTCAAGCTTAAGGGCCACTTGCAGCTTCGTGATAAGCCTTTATTTATCCCAAATCTTGATTTAAAGATAGGAGTGAGCTGTAGGATAAATCGAATTTAGACTTAACTGTAGTTTAGTAACAGCTCTGCAAGTCACCCTAAATCAAATAACTCGCTTACTCGGGTTGAACATTGACCGTGTAATTATTATATCCTATTACAATGTACCTCTAATAGGATCGACGATTATCATACTCATGATGTATGTACATAATAGTCACATTGTTTGGTGTCAAAGATCAGATTACATAGTGAAAGTGTGGGCTCAAAAGTATAGTCCGATTACTAATTAAACGGAGTAAACTGACAGATCGAAATGTCACTTTCTAAAATAATGTTGCTTACTTCCAAAACATAGGGATTGATCTAGTTCAATTTTTATCAATCAAAGAAACAATAACTCAGCACTAGCTTGCAAATTTCGAATTTTATTGCGTATTTTTAGATATTTCAGCCTTAACCCTTCGACTAAATGTCTGTGTAAATAATTTTGCGTAAATAATCACAATAGATACGCGAAATTATGACAATGAAAATTACAAATATTATTTTTGTTATTTGAGAAAAATTACGTTCGGCAAATTGATAGTTTTTGTAAGTTTTGTTTACAATGAACCATGACTATAATTCAGTAGACATGCAGTACTAATTACATATTATGCAGGAACTACGATTTTTAGTTGGAATTTAGAAAATGAAAGAATGAAGGTTCACTAAATTGAAATGTTTAAATAATCTTGATCTTTTTACCGCAGCACTATTTAAATTTCATGAAAAAGTGGCAACATTCGAAATGTCAGTTTACTCCGTTTAATTAGCAATCCTACTATAATATATAACGAACAAAGAGATTTCATATTACTAACTATAGAGGGGCTATCAAGCAAGTTTCCATACAAAAAATGGATCTCAAACTTCAGTACCGCCGTCAAGCACTTATTACAATGCAAAAGCGATTATTACAATTTACACCCTAGAATGTTTTGTGAATGGTTAAGAATCGCGTAAGATTAATTATCTCAATATTATTACGCTGGCCGACCTGGCGCGCGTCTATTTCAAATAAACTAGCTACTTATGACCACTAGGTCATAACTTTTGGATCACAAGTTTTGTGCTGTTGTCCCGTCTATATACTGTTGAATGACTTTAATGATGAATAATGACTGATACAACATTGTCCGGATATAACCTACTGATAACTAACAAGTTTACTCTACAAACTAGTCATTTTTGTCTGCGATAACTATTCTCTGTCTTACTCGAAGAAAAGGATTCGATATATCAGTCATCCATAGTGCTTCAGCGGGTTTAGTAGACAAGTGGCATACCGCTGAATGTTCATACACTTAAGGTTGCCTTATGTCGTTTAAGGCCACCTTATCTGTCAAAATTGTATGGCGAAAATCATTTTAAGAAGCCGTTAAAGTTGAGCAGCGTTTGACCATGCGGGCGTTATACGCTAGTCGAATAGAATACTCAAATAAAATAAATGTATGGGAATGACATAAGATTACGCTAAATGCGGCGTACTCTTATATCATTCCCATACATTTATTCTATTTGATTATTGTACTCGACTAGCGCCTAAGCCACTTGTCTAAGGCCCCAGGTGTTGTTATTGAGGAAAATCGTACCTAAAATATATATATTTGGTTTAAGGTAAAAATAAAAAAATAAAAAAGTTAACTTAATATTAACTTTTAAACTGATTTCTTGCTTACTACCCTAAATAGTTTTACGGTAAGAGGCATAACACATTTATATCACTATGAAAGCTGTCACAAAGATCGCAGTTTTGAGCATAATAAAAAATAATAATATTAGTCCTGTAATGTTACTGTCCCACTGGGCACGGGCCTCCTCTACTAATTAGAAGGGTTAGGCCTTAGTCTACCACGCTGGCCTACTGCGGGTTGGTAGACTTTACATACTTTCGAAATTCTTGTGGAGAAATTCTCAGGTATGCAGGTTTCCTCATGATGCTTTTCCTTCTCGGTTATAGCAAGCGATATTTTACAATGAAAACACACTTCAGAGGTGTGTGCTCTTTTTGGGGTTGGTCTCGAACCTCCGACACTCGTCTCGGCAGTCCGTACTATTCCCAACTGAGCTGCGTTCTAAGTTCTGCATAATTATCATCAAAATATATAAATAAAAAAAAAATGCTAAACATCATTATTTAAAATCAGGGTAATGAACTAATAAAAAACCGGTATTAAATTGTGCGGGTACAATTATTTAATGGCTCTTATGTGTAGAAAAATGAACGTCAAGAATTTATGTTTCAAACATTCTTAAAGGCCACTAAATACTATGGTGACCATAGGTCGTTTCATTCATTGATCTAAATTCTAAGGTAATATAAAAAAAATATTCGTAAAAATAATTAATACAAGGAAACCTAAAAAAAACAAGTTAAAGTTATAAAATGTACGATATATTCCACTTCATTGTTAATTTTTTTCTACCTGCCCTTATCCCACCTTAATGTGGGGTCGACGCAACACAATTTTTCAAGCACGTTGCAGAAAGAATTTAGCTTAGTTTTTACGACCGGCGGCCTGCCTGACGTCAACCCCCTACGGAGGATCCAGTCCAAGGCAAATTAAATTCGAAAATTCGCTCGGAATCGAACCCAGGTCCACAGCCCATTTATGCTGCCACTAGACCAAGGAGGCAACTAATGCTACTAATAATAATAAGCCGGTCGAAAAAGTTAAGCCAAACCATTTCTGCAGCATGTTTGAAAAAGTGTGCTGCGTCGACCCCACATTAAGGTGGGATAAAGGCAGGTAGAAAGAATAACAGTTAAGCTAGCAGTTATGATTGAAAACACAAATCCCGTTTCTTTATATTCACCCTCTCTCTTCCAAGCTATTTATCCCACATGGTGGTGGGGTCAGCTTTCCTTGTTTTTCTTTTCCACTTCGCTCTATATACCTCACACTCTCTCATATCTCTTAGTACTACATCTTTCCACCTTGTCTTTGGCCTGCTTCTGGATCTACGTCCAGGGATGGATAGTTGTAGCGCTAAGTTTCAACGTAATCACCCTATTTTATCTTATTTCTTACTTAGGAGCATATAAATGCACAAAGGTCTATTTTTAGAACAAAGTCTCGGCGAAATGTGTGTGTCTCGGCGAAATGTGGGTGTTCTAGTTCGCTAGTACGCCTCTGCCTACCCCTGCGGGGATACAGGCGTGATCTTATGTTATGTTATGTTATGTGTCACCCTATTTTATCTTATTTCTTACTTAGGACCACATAAATGCACAAAGGTCTATTTTTAGAACAAAGTCTCTGTTCAGAAAATCTGAATGACCTTTGACATTTTGAAACCTAGTAACCTGGTTTTGTGGCGTAGGCGACAGAGCTGATACTTTTAGCTACAATTTGAAACTTTGATATATTTATAAATGAGATATTTCATAAATAAAATCATTTAATGTTCCTCGAATGACACCTACGCGCACTTTGTTAAGTTTTAACACAATTATTGTAGCCTGCTCAGAATAAAATTCGATATATTTCTGAATTGGCAACCCTTGTGGGTGGTGCTCCCACACTTTTCTATTAAAAACACCTGACAACGAAATCGAATAAAGTTCTTATCAACTTTATTTTTGAAAATTGTATTCATCATTAAAATATTACCTACGTAAATAGAGAGTATGCGTTTTTGGAATTTGATTTCAACCCCAACAATAACGTGTGATTTCTAGCATGCAAAACTTAACAGAAAGTGTAATTTCCCGCCCTGGAATTTGAACCCTGGACCTCGAGGGTTCTGTTTCAGACCCCAATGAATACTGCCTAGAAAAGTGAGACTCTGGACATCACAATTTAAATCACAAAGTTTTACATCAATTCATTGCTATAGCTCGATTTTACGATGAAGCAAACAGGAGGAAAACCTACATACTCTCATTTGGGTCTCAACTTGACTGTGTTTGATTTTGTACACATTTTTATATATACAAATAAAACAAAAATGAAACCCTTCAGCAGGGTTACCACCACCTCTTATAGCAGTATTATTATAATCGTTCTTCGTTTGTTTTGTATGGGAATTGATACAAGTAATATTATAAAAATACTGCTGTAAGAGGTGGTGGTAACACCCCTGTGAAATCTGCATCGAAATTGGTTGAAAAATGAGTCAGTAATTCATATTTTAAAATCTGCAATGAGCAAGAGTGGGGATGTAGTGGGGATATCTTGCTATACCTTTCTAATACACGTACCGTCATGGCCCTGACGTGATTTTACTAATACTTCTCTTTTCCGCTGTTTGAAGTTTACACCTAATTTCAAATGCTTATAACTTTTTTATTTTTGAGAATATTTCAATGATTCTTTCAGTTCCATAGTATAGATGGCGTAAATTTCATATAAAACATACATACATACATAAGCTCACGCCTATATCCCCGAAGGGGTAGGTAGAGGCGCACTAGCGGACTAGAACACCCACATTTCGCCGAGCTTAGTTCCGTCCCAGATGTGATAGGGGGCGAGCCTATCGCCATATCGGGCACAAATTCCAGACTCCGGGCTGATATGGAAAAATCCAATATCACTTTGCCCGACCCGGGGATCGAACCCGAGACCTCAGAACAGTAGTCGTACCGAAATACCACCACGCCACCGAGGCAGTCATATAAAATTAATTTGAAAAAATTAGTCAAGCACCCAATTGTTTCCAATTTCGAAGGTATGAAGTCAGTGAGATGGACTGAGCTTAACTAGCACCTCTAATTACCATGGGTCTATGTACTGTAGTGGGAACTTAAACAAATAACAAATATAACAAACAGACTACTGGTAAAAATCTAATATAGACCATAAACTGCTCATCAAGCAGGTCTTGGCGCCACTTGCAGCTCCACGATTAATCTCTATTTATCTCAAATCTTTATTTAAAGATAGGAGTGAGCTGTATTAAATCGAGATAAGGTGTAACTCTAGATTAGTAATAGCGCTGCAACAGTGTAACATCTTTCTCTAATATTCAATAAACAATGACTTAATATTAAGTAACTTAGTAGTAAGACTGCCTCGGTGGCGTGATGGTATTTCGGTACGACTACGGTTCTGAGGTCTCGGGTTCGATCCCCGGGTCGGGCAAAGTGATATTGGATTTTTCCATATCAGCCCGGAGTCTGGAATTTGCGCCCGATATGGCGATAGGCTCGCCCCCTATCACATCTGGGACGGAACTAAGCTCGGCGAAACGTAGGTGTACTAGTTCCCTAGTGCGCCTCTACCTACCCCTTCGGGGATACAGGCGTGAGCTTATGTTATGTTATGTATGTGTAATAACTTAATATGCATTAATTCCTATTTATCGTTTATGCAGTATAAACTTTGCTCCCAGAATATGTTTTACAATGCAACAATTGTTTATATTTATTGCACCTACGTATTGAGGAAAAGTCTGTATTAATTACTTTTTGATAAACTTATCAAGAAGTTATTCCCTTATTGTAGTACTTACCTAATGGATAATCACGTGATTATGAGCCCGGGAATATTTTTTATTGATTTTATAATATCATAAAATAAGTACGTGCCTGTATCCCCGACGGGGTGAGCTGAGGCTTACTAGCGAACTAGAACACCCACATTTCGCCGAGCTTAGTTCAGTCCGTGTTATACGGGGCGAGCTATGGCCATATCGGATACAAATTCCAGACTCCGGGCTGATATTGAAAACACTCAATATCACTTTGCCCGATCCGGGGATTGAACCCGAGACGGGACGGTAGTCGTACCGAAATACAATTACGCCATCGAGGCCCTCTTTGGCCTTAATACTGTGGTAAATGCTTGATCCTGGGGGGTGACTCCTGACGCTCGATTCGATTGTGATTTCGATTTGGTTTCATTTATTTACTTAAAATTCCACCGAAATCGACTTTTAAAGTGCGCTAATGTCGCATAATATTCGAGAGGGCTTTCGCACTTTTCAGTGAATTCGACGTTTTTGCTTGACATTTGAAAGTGTCTCGCTGAAAATTTTTGTACCAAACAAATCCTAAAAACATATGCATTTTGAAGGTCATTTCATTCCGGACGTGGTGTACATCTTAATTTTTTCATTAAATAAGACAAAACCTTATGATTCGGCGTACTAGATGAGGTGTTTTCGAAAATGTTACTTTTTAGTGACTTTTGATAACTTTTTGAGAAACGATACATTAATATTATGAAATACAATTGATGTACACATAACAAGAATATCTTCTTATCCGTGGTGGCTATTGTATTTTTTTCACGTTTTATACAAAAATGTCAAGAAAATAGCTTTTAAAACAAACACAATTTTGAAAACTGCGTCTGAAATCATAATTTATTTTACGCAATATAAACTACACATGAAAATAAAAAATATCGCATAATAAAGTTTAATATCTTGGCTTTTATAAAAAAAAATATGATGGCCAAATTATTTGATATAATATCTAAAATATATTTTTGAAACCATAGCAAAAATCGATATAAACAGCGAATAAATAGCCAGCCATTTGAACAGTCAAGTCACACCGCGCTGAGCGGTCTCAGAGTGAGGACGTATCGCATTTTTTCGTCATTTTCAGTTGTTCGAATTACGAAATTTTCAATTATTTGTAGTAATTATAGCGCGACCATACTCGACTTGATATTAGACGATTTTTGTTTGTATTCATGTTTTGAGATTTTCTCTAACTACACTTTTATTGAATTAGATAATTGAATTTTGTTCTGATTTAAATTATTCATCTCATGATTATGATTGATTGTAATGAATTAAGCGATAGCAACTGAATAGAATTTAGAATGTGATATCTTTCTTTCTGCCTGTCCTTATCTCACGGCAGCGACCTCGTGGGCTCAACATAACACACTTTTTCAAGCATGTTGCAGAAAGGATTTGGCTTTGTTTTTACGACAAATTGCTTGACATTAACCCCCCTCTGGAGTATAAAATGTAACAGTATATGGGTACTCTTTTTAGGTAATATAATATTCCCAACTGTTCCAACTAGGGGTCTTAAAATGAACATGCATAAGACGACGATCATGTCGAATTTTCATGTTGTGCACACTCCAAAATTAGTATAGTAAACTCTGGATATAGAAAAATGTCTATTACATGGGGTATCTACCTATCCTTAGAAGAACGAACATTCTTGACATAAGTCAACGGATTAGCAAGTTGAAGTGGCAGTGGCCCCTCAATTTAATTTACTAGTTCCCTCTTCATAGTGTGAACAAGCATTTGAATGTAATATTTTGTGATTACTGGAGTTTTTTTGAGTGCACTGCGCTTACCATACGGTATAAAGTGTGGGCCAAAAGTTTTTTCAAATATCGACCGTCTGTTTGAGTTTATTAAAGAAAACCATAAGAGGGATGGGCTCAGGGGTGGCGGGATATTATGCGGTTATTATGACTGCCTCTTCGTGTAACTTCTTCGCCAAAAAGAATAAAACGGGATAGGACCCAACAGAGGGAGTTAGAGGAGGCCTTTGCCATGCGGAAAACTGAGACTAGGGATATTATTTAAAATCAGTATGAACTTATCCTTATACTTATTAACATATCATGAACTTATGTATGCATCATGCGTCGCTACATGCAATTTTTGTCAAGATTGAGCCTGAGCGTGCTTTTGAGACTGTCAAACCAGCAGATGGGTCACCAGATGGTAAGTGATCTACACTGAAATAAAATGAAATGTAGGCTAATAAATACCTCTTATGACAAGTCAATATCATCATCATCAATACATATAATAAGAATGTAAATATCGCGTGTCTGTACATTACATAGATTTCCAAAAAAACGAATTGGGGGGGTTTAGAATTAGTAATAGGATACATTTTTATCATTTTTAGGTTTTTTTTCTGTCTGTCTGTCGGTCTGTCTGTTTGTATGTTTGACCGCGCATCAAATGAAAACCACCAAAGTAATTTTACGGAACTGGATAGAAAATCGTAGACCACATCTTGGAAGAACATTTAGGCTTTGTTTTATTGAAATCAGTCAACTATATCAAAAGATATGGATATTTTTGTATCATGTGTGCGATTGTTGTGAGTTCTATAAAGCCTGAAAGTGATTTTTAAGTTTATCAATAGATGGCGTTATCATATTTTCTTAGTCATATTGAATATTATACGAATTCTGAACCATTTTAAAGTCGTTAAGTGATCCGCGGTCAAAATCTAAAAAGTGACCGCCATTTTGTTTTTCTTTGTTTCTGGGCCGATTGACTTAAAAATCGATATCTGGGTCACCCCGTGGTTCCAAACGACGGAACCGATGTAAAAACAGTCAAAATTGGCCGCCATTTTGTTTTTCTTTGTTTTTGGGCCGATTGCCTTCAAAATCGATGTCTGGGTCACTCCGTGGTTCGAAACGACGCAACCAATGTCAAAACTGTCAAAAGTGACCGCCATTTTGTTTTTCTTTGTTTCTGGGCCGATTGACTTTAAAATCGATATCTGGGTCACTCCGTGGTTCCAAACGACAGAACCGATGTCCAAACTGTCAAAAGTGACCGCCATGTTGTTTTTCTTTGTTTCTGGGCTGATTGACTTCAAAATCGATATCTGTGTCGCCCCGTGGTTCTAAAGGACGGAACCGATGTCAAAACTGTCAAAATTGGCCGCCATTTTGTCTTTTTTTGTTTTGGGACGATTCATTTCAAAATCGATATCTGAGGCGCCCCGTAGTTCCAAACGTCGGAACCGGTGTCAGAATTGTCAAAAGTGACCGCCATTTTGTTTTTCTTTTGTTTCTGGGCCGATTGACTTCAAAATCGATATCTGAGTCGCCCCGTGGTTCCAAACGACGGAACCGATGTTAAAAATGTCAAAATGGGCCGTCATTTGTTTTTTTTGTTTTTGGGCCGATAGACTTCAAAATCGATATCTGGTCGCCACATAGTTCCTAACGACGGAACAGGTGTCAAAACTTACGAAAAAGACCGTCATTTTGTTTTTATTTGTTTTTGGGCCAATTGACTTCAAAATCGATATCTGGGTCGCCCCGTTGTAGAATATTTAGACTAAAACGACATGGCTGATCGATAAATCAAAACCTTTACCGTTGGCCCAACAAAATACGCGTGCGAAGCCGCGGGCAAAAGCTTGTAATAAAATATAACACAAAACAATTATATAAATCAACCTTATATATATTTTTAGGTTATTATAAAAATAGTCAATACTTTAGTAACAGCAATTTTTTTAAATATATTTTGGAACTTTTGGAACACTGCCTGTGTTCCAAAATACTGCCTGTTGTCCTCTGTGCCCAGACGAAATATGAAAAACGATTACACGAAAAGAACCATAGGTTCGTTGCTAAGCTAAAAGGAGGGGAATAGGGATTGGGAAAGGGGCGAGGGAATTGCGCTACCAGAGATCTCACTCAACGAACTAAACGCAATAGCAAACTGCTACTTTACGTCGGTTTTCTGTGAGTCAGGTATCAAATTTAACAAAAACAACATTACTAGACGACGCTTGTGTAGAATTGAATATTGATTACCCAGTGTGAGTCTTAATTTAATTAAAACTTGACCCAACAAGAAGTTCGAACCAATTGTTTCCATACCGAATATTAAAGAAGGCGGCCACGTTCAACAAGGAGCAAATAGAACATTTGGGAGGTTGAAATTTTCGTAAGAAACATAAGCGTTCGGTGGCTCCGGCAATACCAACTACAAGATATTCCATTGTCTCTGAGGAGCCCGGCCCGTACCTTGCGAATTTTTCGTGTGGGGATACCTGAAAAGTTGTGTATATCTAAGAAACCGACGACAATATCCCGATTAAAATAAAACATCCACGAAAAAATCACCGGCAGCATGTGTCAAAGTGTTTTCAAAGACTTGCAAAGATGTTTGCTAGATTCCCGACGACGAGACATCATTAAAAAAACATAGATGTTTGTTACGTCCAAGGAATCATTTGTATCATTTCTAGTTTTAATTATATTCATGTTTCAAATTTGCAAACGATTTTGGTCCACCGTTTAGTTTGTCTGGCTTGGAAAAAACATTCTTATCTCTGTTGGGGATCTAATTCCCGGTAAATCTTGCTAGAACAATACACGTCTGACTTGAAAATCTATACCAGGACCTCCTGGTTCACAGCCTATTTACGCTATCACTAGATCAAAGAGGTGACAGACGTTTTATTATTATTTCCGAAGGGCAAGGCAATTAAATTATGCAATTTATTTATTTATTGTGCTTATAGGCATCGCTAACATAGACATTTAAACGAGCATGACTACCCAGACTGAGTACAACAATCACTTAGAAAGCACCTTTCAGCAACAGGCTTGAAATAAAGCGTGTATAAATATGATGCGTCGATCCGACATTGAAGTTTATTTTTCTAACTACTTACTACTAAGGATCAAGATTTTTCAATCCAAGTATACATTGAGTTTACGTGCCGGATTGCAACTCGGGCATGTGTGCGACGCACACAGGTGCAGCGCTGTCATAAAATACCTAAACTTGAGCGGAAAGATTTTGCTAAAGCGCTCTTACTTTTTAACTCGATTTCTTGGAATTTTAAGTTTATAAATGAAACCGAATCGAATTCAAGTTCGAATCGAGTGTCTGGAGTGACCCCCCTGATCATATAACGAATCTAATTTAATGAAATATATCCGGAGTATTTTAATGTCAAGCTAAGGACTGACCGGTACTGGTCAATTGATAACGATTAACTTTATAAAGCAATGAATGAGTATTTGAACGTGGACGATGTTGATAGTATTGACCAGTGGGATTGTATCAGATATCAAGTTATTCCAAAGACTAAACACATGCCATGCCTATAATATAACAGTCCTCTATATTATATTAATTGGGCTTATCGTATATTTGCTGGTGGTAGGATATTCGTATCGTATCGTTATATATATTCGTATCCGGATGGCGAACACCGTACGCATGGTGCTAAAACCTGCCATAGTGACCCACACTCCGTGTGTAGTTCGCGATCCAGGATCAGCCAGTGTACTTCCGGTTCTGTCGAGGGGCTTGCGGCATGACTTGATGGTTGGTTGAGACGGGTATGGGTATCCCTGTATTTGCATCGGTCATCCGCCTGTCTTTTCGCAAGCCCCTCAATTTGCTTCTTCCCTCTTCGGATTCGGAGTGTGAAGAAGCATAAATAGGCTGTTTATGCCGAGGCCGGCATGATTCTGACGACCACTGATAAACACAGTGTTTGTCAGTGGTCGCTAGTTGTTTTGGACTCCACTACGCTTACCATCAGGTGCAGTGTATGTAGTCACTTTGCCGTGACCGGAATAAAAAAAATCAAACCTATCAAGTTTTTTTGGGACAAAGGGTGGCCCATGACCTACCCTAGGATTCAGACCACCTTTATATCAAATATAAATTGATTTATGATAACTTTGATGTTAACCATGGAAACGTAACTTTTGCAGTTAAGATATTTGTATGGTAGTTTTCAAAATGTAAGAGATCATGAGTATTTAAAACATTACCCTTTTCTGGGGCAGTACAGTGAAAATAAACAGAAAACACAATAATACTTTGAACGCTTCATACATATGTTTATTACTAGCGTTTATTACGAACTTTTCTCTCTTTCTACCTGCCCCTATCCCACCTTAATGTGGGGTCGGCGCAACACATTTTTTCAAGCAAGTTGCAGAGAGGATTTGGCTTAGTTTTTACGACCGGCCGCCTGCCTGACGTCAACCCTCTAAGGGATCCAATCCCGGGCATATTAAATTAAAAAATTAACTTTGCCCGACCTGGGAATCGAACCCAGGACCTCCCGGATCACAGCCCATACATGCTGCCACTAGACCAAAGAGGCGAGTGTTTATTACAAACATAATTCCAATAACTGCCTCGGTGGCGTGGTGGTATTTCGGTACGACTACGGTTCTGAGGTCTCGGGTTCGATCCCCGGGTCGGGCAAAGTGATATTGGATTTTTCCATATCAGCCCGGAGTCAGGAATTTGTGCCCGATATTGCGATAGGCTCGCCCCCTATCACATCTGGGACGGAACTAAGCTCGGCGAAATGTGGGTGTTCTAGTTCGCTAGTTCGCCCCTGCCTACCCCTTCGGGAATACAGGCGTGAGCTTATGTTTATGTATGTAATTCCAATAATTACAATTTGCCATCGTGTTGTGGTGAGTTTATATATGAGACTACATCACGTAGTATATGTCCCACAATGTAGTATTGTATGTGCACTGTGCGTAGTATAGGACACACCCCCTACTGTAGATAGGCTGACCCCGGGAGCGATCTCGTTAAATCACCCATAACATGTTATACAAGCGGAGCGATTTATAATAAATCTTGAATTATGTGGCCAACAGTAAGATGCGAATCTTGTGTTATGATTATCAGAAACTACGGCTGAGAGATAGAGCGAACTTCAACTGAGTCTGAGTAATGAACTTAATCATTTTTTACAAGAAAATCTTTGTTTAGTTTGTCAGTCTGTTTTTCTTGTAAAAATGGCTTGGACTAAGTTGAAGTTCGATTTAAGAACTCCAGATCCTCACTGATTTCGTTTCTTTGACTCAGACTTAGTCGAAGTTCGTTCTATAGATCTCAGCCTACAAAAGGTTTTTAGCCTCACAACACCTAGACCCGAACTAAATATCTGTGTACTGATTTCTTAAGTTTACGCGAATGTTATACATTGAAATAAAACATTTTTTACGGATTCTATCACGATTTGTTTTAATTTTTATGGCCGACGTTTAGAAGGCTTTGAAGTCTTCGTGGTCACGGGTTGATCAGTCCAGTTTATTTCAATAAATATCAATGGAACACACGCCTTGGTTCGGGGATCATTCACCCACTGTTTACGGAGTGTATCTAAATATTGGTTGGTCAAAATATAGTTAATGTAAATGATATAATATACCTTTAAAAATATTTTCGAAAGTGTACATAGTACCCATAGAAATATCATACATAATTACTCTAAGATAGTATCATGAAAAATAGGTTTTTGCCCAATACTTTATTCATCTGTATTTAATTTTTAACCGACTGTCCGGCAACGGGGGTTATGTTATATTTCACTTTTTAAATGATATAAAAAAGATAAGTCCGGTTTATTCATATTTTCATATTAATTTTATAGTTATCGTTTATCTAATAAATTATCGATTATTGATACTAACTACTACGTTATACAAATAGATTTCAGTTTGACACCTGATAATACTTGTAGGTACAATATGTTCATCGTTATATTGATAAGATACCAAATAGCTACTCGAGATTAACGATTTCTACGTCGCGGCGTATCGTCAAAACTACGAATCAATAATCTTGGAATTAACATGTGTTCCTATTCTCATTTATAACTATTATTCAATCTTAAGTTCACGCCTGTATCGGGTATACAGGGGTAGGCAGAAGTACATCCCAGGTTCTTAACGAAATTATTTCCATCTTATGATGTCATAGGGACAAATCTTATTACCTCGTGGCACACGATGTACAAATTCGTAACTTGTTTAATTTAAGTGTGATTTTTGGATACAAAAATTTACACAATTTGACATAACATAACATAAGTTCACGCCTGTATCTCCGAAGGGGTAGGCAGAGGCGCACTAGCCAACTAGCACTAGGACGGTAGTCGTACCGAAAACAACGCCACAGAAGCAGTATTATTATTCATCATCATCATCATCATCATCAGCCATAGGACGTCCACTGCTGAACATAGGCCTCCCCCAGAGATTTCCAGATCGACCTGTTGGAAGCGGCCTGCATCCAGCGACTTACTGCGACCTTTATCAGGTCGTCGGTCCACCTTATTATTATTGATTAAATAATGAATATATATTACTTGTAGATTTACTTACTGGATAACGTTATATTCATGTGCAAAGTTTGTATCACTTTTGTAGAAAATGTAATGCCATTTTTGCTGTAATTAAATTCAGTTATTGGTCACACAACTCGCTCGCTTATGCTTCCGCTACCCGCGTCTCCTATGACAGTGTGAGCTAGTTTTTTGACCTAGCTCCGAGCGTTAGCACAGATCGAGTAGAAAATGCATTGACCTCGCAGTACATCTTCGATACATACCTAACTATTAATGTACGTACTTATACTTGTAGCTTTTAAGCTATAGGTAAGAATTTGAACCTGTTCAATAATTTGGTTATAGCGTTGCACTTCTTATGATGTCTATTTTAGGAATATAGCAAACTACAAGCGTAGATGGTTAGCACAGCAGCCACAATGTTTCTATCTTTCTTGTGTTAAAGCGAAGAGTCTATATTTCGTAAATAATCACAAGTTTAAAAACTTAACGGACCGACTTCAAATCTAATCGTAACCAAATTTATATGGGACCATCCTTGACAGAAGCTCTATCGAGCACAAAAAGAATTTTGAAAATCGGTCTACATTTGGCGGAGACATCGCGTAACATAAATAAAATAATCACAAGTTTAAAAACTTAACGGAGCGACTTCAAATCCGATCGTAACTAAATTTATATGGGACCACCCTTGAAAGAAGCTCTATCGAACACAAAAATAATTTTGAAAATCGGTCCACATTTAGCGGAGATATCGCGTTACCTACATAAAAAAACAGACGAATTGAGGACCTCCTCCTTTTTTGGAAGTCGGTCGAAAATACAGACTAATTCGAGAGCTTCTCCTTTTTGGTAGTCGTTCGATAAACCAGCAATAATCAAGGGAACGAATGTCGTTGGTTTTCCTCTTGAATAATTTACCACTACTAGCCCATAAGACGAAAATAATACTCGTATATACACCAAACTACGTTTACCATCCATATATTACCCACATTAGTTTCATTAATAGAAACCACGAGAATACGGCCTCATAAACTAACTATAATAATAACTCTCAGGTTATGAACTAATAATGTCAGACTCGAAATTTCTTTGGATCACAAAAACATTTGTATTGATGCGGGAATCAAACCCCCGGCCTTACGTCTCGCAGCTGGCTGCTCGCCCTGTATATCACAAAGGTTAGAATTAAACATTTGATTTCCAACTAAGAAGTGTCGACTAAAATTGAGTCATCTACCGAGCAACATAATTAACTTTTTTACAAGACAAACCTCCGGTTAGGAACTATCGCCGTCATCCAACCGGTTCTCGTGGTTAAAATTGTAAAAAAATGATCAATTACCGAAGTGTTATCGCTTCAATCGGAATGCACCTGTTTGAGTAGGTTTGTTATGAATAAAATCTGTATCAATTCATTACTAAATGTTTATAAATTGACAAATTATTTAGTGTTTTACGACTTCATCGATTTACAGCATTCTAATGGCTATTAAAAATAGTGTTGCATAATTTCTTGCAAGTTTGTAGTTTTTAAAACTTAATTCGTATTAATTCCATTGCTCAGATTTTAGACGTCAAATTTTCTCGTAAATTCATATGTGTTTGTCTATATGTATTTATTTACAAAAGAACGAACTATTTAACATATAAACAACTTATGAAATTATTTTTCAACATAAAATTAGATTGAAATAAAACTATTTTTACGGATTCTATCACGATTAGGTTAGGTTAGTCTGACCCGTGACAACGAAGACTGCAAAGCCTTCGAAACGTCGGGAATAAAAATTAAAACCTTATCGTGATAGAATCCATAAAAATTATTTTAATTTATAATATTCGCGTAAAATTAAGAAATCAGTATATAAAATTAGAGTTATGAGAATTAGAGTTTTATAGTCATGCTATTTTAATTACCAAATATTTCAAGCTGCCATATTTGAAGAGTCAGTTTAGAACGGCCAGTATCTGAAACATAATGAAAGCTGGGTAAAAGAAGCAACAGCTTCTTTGAGTGGTAGAGCCACGCTGTAGACAGTTATGCCTACAGCACGAATAGCCTGGCATGACCGCTTTGGTACCACTGTCTTACAGAAAACCGACGTTCAATGGCAGTTCGCTGCTGCGTTTCGTTCGGAGACTGAGATTTCCGGTGGCCCATTCTCCCCGTTTTCCCAATTCCTATGCCCCTCCTTTTAGGTTGGCAATGCATCCATGAATTTTGTCTTGGGTGCCTATGGGCGGTGGAGATCACTTACATCAGGTGACCCACCTGCTCGTTTGCTAGCCTCTGCTATAAAAAAAGCTAGTATCAATAATGTAATATTATTACCTACTTACTTAAATCAGTTAAAATATAAAATAGTACCTATCTACCTACAATCACAGTTCCAAATACCTTAAAATTTTCCATTTCATATCCTCATTCTATCTTATCGCCATAATCAAGGATTTTACGACAAATATTCATTAAAAACATTTGATTACCAATATTTATGTCAATAAAATAAATAATTTACTGTCATTAATCATCAATAACTGTATATTTTGATACATTTGCATACTCTCAACGAGAACAAACCAATAAAATATAATAAGCTATTAAAAATTAGACTAGTTATATTTATTGTTTATGTGATATAAAAAAAAACACGTATGCGATTAGAACTTTCCAATAAATCTTCTCTTGAAATAACTTAAAACACCCTTATTGGGTTAATATGGGTTGTTTTAGTTATTTCAACATTTTGGAGAAGTGCATAAAATTGCAAATTGCAATTATATATAAGCATAGAAATTAAGTAGACACCTCGAGTAACTGACAACTTTTGACACATTTTCATTGTGAGCAACTGCAGCGATCACTTCAATTAATGTTTTGAGTTTTTGACACGCAGTGAATACCGAAACGAAATGAAATAGAAATATAAAAAAATACGAAATGGTATCTTTTACAGACATTTTATAGTGTTGATTTAACACTGTCTCTTTCTTTCTTAAAGTAGTATGACACTAAACACTAAGCGCCCTATCCCACATTGTAACTATTTTGAATCAAGTAAATGAAGACGGATGACGTCAATTCAAACTTTTTTTTATCCTAGCACGACAAAGTGACCACACATAACCTGATGGTAAGAGATGTGCTTAAATAAACGAAAATAAGCGAAAAGGTAAATATGCGAGTTTGATATTAGTTTCCGAGCATCGACGGACGAGTTTATCGGTGTTTACCAAAATCATGCCTGCTTATATAAATCCTTCAGCTTCATACCCCGAAGAGGGAAGAAGCGTTAGCAATAACGTTACCTTTAGAGATAGCAATTTTCATCGCGTATTTTTAGGCGGCGGAACTTATAGAAGCGAGAGGCCACGATTCCCGCAGCGAGACAAATGTTTGTATGGCCTACAGATATTTGTTTCGGGTCTGGGTGTTGAGACCGAAAGTCTCTCGTAGTTCCCGATACCCACGACACATGACTCGATCTTAGTGTGGGGTCAGGACTATGTATGTGACTGTTGGGCGTTATTTATTATTATTATTATTTATTATTTGAAAACATTTTCATAATATCCAAATTTTATTATTACTTTTCCTTCTAAAACGGCGCCATATTGTGACGTCAGCGGACATTCAACGCCATACATGCGGCACGGGGCCAAGTGAAAAGGTTATCAGCGGACATACCCCCAGTCACAGTGCCGAGTGTCGCATCCATAGAGATAATACTATTATAGACAACTGTCATGCTCAGAAAAAGAAGATCTTATATAACCAATATTATTGTTACGGGCTAACGGGGTTCAGGACAAACAATTAAACGCCGACTGTTCTCGAAACTGACTCAGCACTTTATTTAAAAACCCAACACTGTATTGCACAGAATACGCGTCGAAATAATCGCTCCGAATATTCGCTTGTCGCTCGTTGTTCGCACTCGATCGCTTCCGAAGAAACACTGTGTCCCGCCACACACACACACGCCTTTTATATTCGTCAATCTCATATCGCCGCGTGACGTCACGCGGCCCGACATGGCGCGGCTCGAACGCACTAGAACACTCGGCACATTTATGGATGTAACGCAGCGCGTTCGGTTAGAGATTATTCTAGTATGTAGGCGTAACATTATTATAAACGCGAAAGATTGTGAGTATGTGTGTATATTTGTTGCTCTTTCACGCAAAAACTACTAAATGGATTTTGATAAAACTGTACTGTTATATATTTAGATTATTCATCATAAACATAATAGCATTTCGGTTGCTTTTATCCCGGAAAAATTAACGGTTCCGTAGGGATATTTCCACGCGGATGAAGCCGGAGGCAACAGCTAGTATAATAATAATATCATATAATATTATATCATTATTTCTTACACGTACACACACTTAGCTTTTCTGTTATAATTATATTTCACATAATAGTCTGTGTGGATCTGGTGTCACTGAACCGGGAGGACCTCGGTTCGATTTCCAGGTCCGGCGGGGTGTTTATTTACTAAATAGATAGGTACAGTAATCTTTGTTTCTTGACGAGTCACAACATGTGATGAGAGACATCGCACTGCCGAGTTGCTTTCTCTAAGTGTATTATCTCTGTGGCTGGGTCACCGTGTATCCACGGCGCACACTGATGATTTATGACCGTGTGTACTGTCTTTATATGCGTCATTACACTACCACTGCAATTGTGTGTAACTCTGTCATGATTTAATATTTAATTAAGATTGTGAACTCATAACTTACTAAGTGTACATAAGATCTCAAAGTCCTGTCATAAAATTGATAACGTGCAATTGAAATATTGCATGTAAGTACCTAGATATCTCAATAATACAAATAAATAAAAAGTACCTTAGAATCCACTACCTACCAGTATAGAACCAATAAAAACTAGCACTGTAATATTACTGTCCCACTGCTGGGCACGGGCCTCCTCTACTAATGAGAGGGGTTAGGCCTTAGACTACCACACTGGTCTAATGCGGGTTTGAGACTTTACAAATAACAAATCTTAAAAAATAACCATTTTATTTTTTGAGTGGTAGAGCCACGCTGTAGACAGTTACGTCTACAGCACGAAGGGGCCGGCTCGACCGGTTTGATACCACTGTCTCACAGAAAACTGACGTAAAGTGGCAGCTCACTGTCGTGTTTCGATCAGTGAGTGAGATTTCCGGTGGCCTAATTACCCCCTTCCTTTCCCAATCCCTATTTCCACGTCCTTTTAGGTTGGCAACGCACCCATTATTTTGGTGTCTTGGATGTCTATGGGCGGTGGAGATCACTTATCATCAGGTGACCCATATGCCCGTTTGCCAGTCTCTGCTACAAAAAATGACTTACTACTCTTCTCTATAATATAACATAACATGACATAAGCTCACGCCTGTATCCCCCTAGAGGCGCACTAGCGAACTAGAACACCCTCATTTCGCCGAGCTTAGTTCCGTCCCAGATGTGATAGGGGGCGAGCCTATCGCCATATCGGGCACAAATTCCAGACTCCGGGCTGATATGGAAAAATCCAATATCACTTTGCCCAACCCGGGGATCGAACCCGAGACCTCAGAACCGTAGTCGTACCGAAATACCACCACGCCACCGAGGCAGTCTCTATAATATAATTCTTGTTTAACCACATAAATTAATGAAATATATTAATATAATACACGTAAACCGCACTCCAGATGTTCCATACAAAGCCTCTTTACAGACCCGCGGAAGAAACTTTTAATTAATCTGCCCCACGAGTTTAGGGTTGCGACTTCAAGTTGGAAAACTCGAAGCTGAAAATTTCACATACCTATTCATAAATTTCGTACAGCTGCAACTATTGGAACCGGGAACGTGAAATTTTACACACAGCTACCTTTTTTTTTTTTTTTTTTTTTTTTTTCGCGGGGAAAAGTGTTTTACCACTACCGCCACGCCTAGGGGGGGAGACGCGACGGTTATGTCGGAGTCGCCGGTCTTACGACCCAGCGCCATATGCCCGGGAGAGATGAAAAACATCCGGGCGACACTGAGCCGAGTCCCTAACACTATGTACACCCTACACCGGCAATACCGACTAAAAACCCCGCGGTGGTCCTCTTCGGCGCTTTAGGAACAGTACCTGGGTTCCCTAGGTGAGAGGCGCCCAGGCTTCGGCCGGAACTGCCCCTGCGCGATGCCGCCTTGCGGCCCGTCTCCAATTGTGGGGAGGCTCATAAGCCCCCACCGCCGAAGGACGCCCTCGGCGTCAACGACAGCACGAGGCCAACCACCCGTGCCGCCGTCCATCCCGGGGTCGCACGTACAAACGTACTAAAATGGGCGCTACAACAGCCCCCCGCTGCGCGCCCGCGACCCCTGATGGCCCCTATAAGTCGCCTTTTACGACGGGCAGGGGATACCGTGGTGGAATTCTCCAAACGCCCCCAACCACAGGGCGGGAGGCGCCGGTCAGTCGTCAACCCGACGCCTCCTACGTCTCCTCTGACGGCGGGAGGGATCGGATCGTTCCCGATCCCTCTCGGCGCTCTCCTTCTGCAATATTACAACTTCGCAGAAGTGGGCCACCGCACGCCAGGCCTCCCGGCTGTCGACCATGGTGGAAACCACGGCCGGCAGCGAGAGGTCTTCTCCGACGACTGCTATGAGAGCGCTGCGCTCTTCGTCCCAGGCTGGGCACACTTCGAGTGTGTGCTGAGCCGTGTCCTGCGGACAGTTGTCACAGTGGTGACACACGGCGGATTCCTCTGCGCCGGCTACGCGACACAGGTACTCACCAAAACAACCATGGCCAGTAAGCACCTGTGTCAGCCGAAACGTCGCCGCGCCACACACAGCTACCTACCTTTTATGACGTAAGTGAGCATTATTGGAAATTCATCCCCAAAGGGGGTGTAGCGGGGGAGGGAATTTGTATAGAGAAAATGGTAATACGACGGAGCAGACTCTCACGCTGGCGTAACCGAGAAAAAGCTAGTTTGATATTATAACGAGCTTCAAATACCTGCTTCAAATGATTCAGCTTCAACTGATCGACAGGGTTACCACAACCTCTTATAGCAGTATTATTATTACCGTTCTTCGTTTGTTTTGTATGGGAATCGGTACAAGTAAGATGATAATAATACTGCTATAAGAGGTGGTGGTAATCCCCTGGGCATAACAAACTTCGATAGATAGCTTAGTTTTGAAATCTGGTCGAATAAATCCATTACATTGTTTCCTAATGAATTTTCAATAAGTATACCCATTGCTAAATTACAGCTTTCTAGTAATAATAGTCTCTGATAAACCGAGGACAGACCGACAGACGGACATGCCAAAACTAGGGGTTCCTTTTTTGCCATTTGTCTTCGGAACCCCAAAAAGTGTGTTATGATCACCCCACTTTGTGGGATAAGGGCAGGTAGAAAGGTAGTTTTGTATTTTAGCTTCTGTTCTGCGAACTCTTCCACCTTATAGGATACCAATTAGTATTACAAATAATAGCAGCGATAGCTCAGTTGGGAATGGTACGGACTGCCGAGACAAATGTCGGAGGTTCGAGACCAACCCTAAAATGGAGCATACACCTCTGACTTTTCTATGTTAAGTGTATTTTCATTGTGAAATATCGCTTGCTTTAACGGTGAAGGAAAAGATCGTGAGGAAGCCTGCATACCCGAGAATTTCTCCACAAGAAGTTCGAAGGTATGTGAAGTTTACCAACATGCATTAGGCCAGCATGGTAGACTAAGGCCTAACCCCTCTCATTAGTAGAGGAAGCCCGTGCTCAGCAGTGGGACAGTAATATTACAGGGCAAATAATAATTACAAATAAAGCTGTACTTAATTATAAAGGAAATATTTAATAGCTTATCTTTTCATTTTCGCCTTCATCCGAGCCAAGGGATCTTTGGCCAGAAAACTCCCAAAAAATAACCCGTGCGCTGCTGTATTCCGAAGGCTAGCAACACTGCTTTACATTTTTTATGTCATCATTAGTGTTGCGGTGTACGCCATGTTTGTCTTTTAAAGTGCCGTTTTAACATGTATGGAAGTTTTCGGGGTAATGATGACGGATTTTTGTATGGGATGGTTGACCTACTGTGGATCATTGGTCCCTTCGTTGGTCATTGAAAGACCTACTTTCGTTTAAAAAAGTAACAATCAACATGTTTTTATTTTAAATGCTAAACCCGCGTCTCCTGCACTTAGTTTTTCGAAAATAAAACAAAAATCTACACAAAACGAGGTTTTTCATTGTCTCCTGCTCATTTAACAATGGACCATAGACAAAAAATTGTAGAAATGTGTTTTGTGTAGTGTTTTAGAGAAGGAGACGCGGCTTCAGGCACACTATCAGTATTCCTTAGCAAATTCTCATTCAGTCACAAAAACCAGCACCACAATTAAAAAGAAATAGCACACAGTAATAGCTAATATCAATACAATTTATGTATCTAGATGTGGAAGCAAACTATCCATACAATTAAACTATATTTCTAGATGTCTATTACTCAGAATCTAAATAGATATCAGTCTTATATTATGGTTTAAACTTTTAACACCGCGACAAAATTAACTTTAAAAATCCTTCGGGCGTCAGTGTTAGTAAATCAAATTAACAGTTTAACGCCCGAATGGTCCAACGTTACTCAACTTTAACGGCTTCTGACATTGATTCGCCATACAATTTGGACAGATAAAGCGGTCTTAAACGACATAAGGCGACTTTAAGTAAATAATAAATAATACACCCAACAGTCACACACATAGTCCTGACCCCACACTAAGATCGAGTCTTGTGTCGTGGGTATCAGAAACTACGAGAGAATTTCGGTCTCACAACACCCAGACCTGAAACAAATATATGTGGGCCACACAGACATTTGTCTCGGTGCGGGAATCGAACCCGCGACCTCACGTTTCACAAACGGCTACTCGCCATCTGCGCCACGGAGGGTGTAAAGTGTATGAGCATTTGGCGGTAACTATATCTTCTTGTTCTCAGATGACGATCTTGAAGCACTCCTGGACGAGGTGATCCGCGCTAGCAACCGCGGCGTGTCAGCGTCTCGGAACGTGAGCGGCGTGCCCAACTGGAGCTTCGGACAGTCACTGTTCTTCTCTTCCACAGTGGTCACTACCATTGGTAAGTCATGACTAATAATATTATAACATAACATAAGCTCACGCCTGTATCTCCGTAGGGGTAGGCAGAGGCGCACTAGCGAACTAGAACACCCACATTTCGCCGAGCTTAGTTCCGTCCCAGATGTGATAGGGGGCGAGCCTATCGCCATATCGGGCACAAATTCCAGACTCCGGACTGATATGGAAAAATCCAATATCACTTTGCCCGACCCGGGGATCGAACCCGAGACCTCAGAACGGTAGTCGTACCGAAATACCACCACGCCACCGAGGCAGTATTATAAGTAATATTATAAACGTGAAAGTTTGTGTGTTGTCTGTATGTTTGGTACTCTTTGACGACAGAACGACCAGTCATTCAACAGTCTATAGATGGGACAACAGCATAAAACTTGTGATCCAAAAGTTAAGACCTCGTGGTCATAAGTCGCTCAGTTGAAATATACGCGCGCCGGGTCGGCCAGCGTAATAATATTGAGAGAAAAAATTGTCTTACGTGATTCTTAACTATTAACAGAACATTCTATGGTGTAAATTGTGATAATCGCCTTCGCATTGTAATAAGTAGTTGATGGCGGTACTGAAGTTTGAGATCAATTTGTTTGTATGGAAACTTGCTTGATAGCCCCTATAGTTAGTAATATCAAATCTCTTTGAGAACGACTGAACGATGTCACAGGCAACAGTTAGTATAATAAAAATCTTCGAACTTCCCGCCCACTGACCCGGCATTGGAAATCCTATAAGCCAGAAACAATAATGACACGAGCATATACAGTATACCTGTCTGCCATATTTAATAAATATCTATTAACAAACTCACAGAACACATTTATAATAATGTTTACACCTATAATATGGGCGTGCCAAAACGAATAGATTTATTATGATAGAATGCATTTTATAATTATTTTTGGATTAATAATTTATAAACGATCAACAACAAATCATATATTTATTTATGGATCATAATTCATAAAATTAATTAAAACTTCAACAAGTCCAACTCAACTATTTAAATATAAAGTTTCGTCGGTCATGTCAAAACAAATAATTAAGCATTCTCGTTATATTAATTCTTTGAACCCTTCCAACTTCATTACTTGATATAATGCTGCTATTATAGTAAAAAAAAGTAATTACACCCAGAGTTATTTACAATGCTATGTCTCACCATAAAAAACCACGCCTGTATGCTCGACGGGATATGCAGTCATGCAAATAGTTCAGACACGCTTCGCTGAGATTTTCCGTCCCAATATGATAGATACCAAAGAAACAAGAAACCAAAACGGAACTAAGCTCGGCGAAATGTGGGTGTTCTAGTACGCCAGTGCGCCTCTGTCTACCCTTTCGAGCATACAGGCGTGAGCTTATGTTGTCACCAAGTATAATAGAATGTGCTAATTCTAAAATGGTAATTTTGAATTTGTCAAACAGGTGCACTATTAAGCTTTTAACCCCAAATGGAAAAATATGACTGACGCGTTTACAAATACATCTTCTTTTATTTCCCAGGCTACGGGCACGTAACTCCATTATCCAAGCCTGGCAAGCTGTTCTGCATGGTGTACGCTCTTCTTGGGATCCCGCTGACATTGGTGCTGCTGTCGGCGCTGGTAGAGAGACTGCTACTGCCCGCCACGGCCTTGCTACGAGCCCTCAACGCCTCGCTCGGACATCTGTACCGACCATTCACCATACGGCTGGTGCATCTGTCTATTATTGGTGAGTTTTCTACAGCTAACTTTAAATATTAAATACGTAGAAACTGCTATAAAAACAAAGATCGACTTTCTTTTAATAATCATCCCTTCGCCACTGGGCAACGCAAATACGAATAAGTGTTATGTGTAGGTGCGAGTCTTCTAGTATTATTGTATTTATGGGCCTTTAACAGCCTTCGTCCCGCAACGGGTGAGTAGCCGAATGTGAAGCCATAGATCGCGGGTTCGATTGTAATACCCAGAGGTTCCCAGATATTTTTCTCATAGACCACTTTCAAAATTTTGCTTGTTCCGGTAGACCTCTTGCAGCTACATTTCTACCATATTCCCAAAACTCGAAAAATTTTTAGTTTTCGGAAAAAAGTGAGAATTGATTCATTGATTAATTCATTGTGCTGTGAGTAGATGTCGAAAAAATAAAGTTGTATGGAATCACTTTTTTGATTGGCCAACTTTATTTTTTTGACATCTACTCACAGCACAAGGAACCAATTAATTCTCACTTATTTCATTTAGAAAACTCCCCATTCAGAGTGGTAAAAATAAAAATAATTGATAGCTGAAGTCAAGTCAACATTTTAGTTCCTGACTATCGAAAGCAACGAATTGTGAACCCCCATTTATTTGTCATACCAACGTAGACCCTCGTCGAGTCTACGGTGGACCCCTGGGGGTCCACCTGGACTACTTTGGGAACTAAGGCTAACACCGAAGCAAATGTTTGAGTGGTTCATAAATGCTTATTCTTTTCAAGTCTAGGTGTTATGAGGCCGAAAATTTCTAGTTCCTGACACCCACGGCCACGACACATGAATCACTCGTATCTTTGTATGGATTTAGGACTATGTGTATGACTTTTGTGTGTTATTTATTTAACTGCCGTGGCATAGTTGTATTGTGTGCCGGTACGATAGTCCTGAGGTCTCGGATTAGATTCCCGGGTTGGGCAACATGATGGTGGATTTTTGTGTTCAGTATCATTCCCGAGTCTGAGAATTTGTGTCCGATTCATCACATCTGGGTCGGAAATGAGCTGGGCCAAATGTGGGTGTTCTAGACCGCTAGCGTGCCTCTGCCTATCCCTTTGGGGATACAGGCGTGAGCTTATGTCATGTATGTTTATGTATTTATCGTTTATTCCCAGTGATGTCGCTGGTGGTGTTCTTCCTGGTGTTGCCGGCGTGCGTGTTCGCGTACCTGGAGCCCGAGTGGGACTTCCTCGACTCGTTCTACTACTGCTTCATATCGCTCACCACCATCGGCCTCGGGGACTACATTCCGGGAGACTCGCCCGGACAGCCCTACAGACCCTTCTATAAAGTCGCCACTACATGTAAGTTAACAATCTCCATTCTCTTTATTTTTAAGGTCAGTACGCATGATTATTTTGTTATCAAATCAAATCAAATCGTTTATTGAATCCATAAAATGTCACACATTGTTTAGATTCTAAAATGTTTACTCTACCGCCAGTTCGGAAAGCTGGTTCGCCAGAGAAGAACGGGCAAGAAACTCTGACGTTGCTCTTTTTGAGAATAATAACCAGTTTATAGTCAGATATTAATATACAACCAAAATAGAAAACAAAAATTTTCAATAATTTACATTAAATTAGAGCAGCCTATCTACAACAAGGTAACCTCCATGTAAAATAAAAACAATATCGTAGTGTCCTCTCTGTCTATGGGTCGTGGCGATCACTTATCGCCGGGTGAGCTAGCTGCTCGTTTGTCAGTTTTTAACGAGCCGACTTTAACGAGCGTTACATAGCCGACCGTGACGGCTCAATCTCATTCAATACCCACAAAATAAAGTGCCTAAAGAAGTTTTTACTTCAATAATGTTAGGATTATGACATATCATATAACATAATTAAATTCCCACAGTCTACTTAATAATCGGTCTGACGTTCCTGATGCTGACCCTGACCGTGTTCTACGACATCCCGCAACTGAACCTGAGCACGGTGTTCTCGTCGGTGAAGCTCGACGAGGACCCCGAGAAGATGCGGCTCAGCGGGTCCGGCGTGATGGGCCCGGGGTACGGGATCGGCGGGCTGGTGATGCGGGACGACTACCACCACGAGCAGCGGCGCTCGGTGGTGCACGTGCGGCCGCACCTCGACGACAGCCCCAGCCCCGAGGACACCACGCCGGTGCACGCGAGGGACATCAGGGTGCACTGAACGGAAGGCTAGGCGCTCGCACGTATACGGTTTTTTACAGTATCCTGTATAATAGACAGGCTCCATCAACACCTATTTCATATATTGCACCTGTAATCATTCTAAACAAACTGGAGTTTGTTCTAGAATATGGCTCAATCAGCGGCGAGGTACTATTCCTACTTATTTACTATTGAAAACTTTTCAAATAAGGATGTGAACAGAAAAATGTACCTACCAGAAAAATTCAACGGGTTTTCTTTTTAAAATTGTCACCCTTCGCCAGTTGTCCATAACGTACTCGTATGAGTATGTAATGTAAGAGTAACCATCAGACGATGTCATAACTCGTATCACCATATTACATTGCAATTGTCAATCGAGATTTTATGTTTTGACTTTCGCCTTAACTCATCATGGTATACCTAATAGTCTCGTGCTATGTTATAACTCAGTAATAATAATCCATTATTTTCAATATGTTTAGGCCATATAACCCATAATATTAGAACATTCATAGTCATTATGAACACAGTGATATATAAATTTACGGGATGAAGGATCCCGTTTGCGGGTGGCAAGTTTTACCGCTATTACTAAGTAGTACCGCTACAGGATACTGTAAAAAACCGAATGTCGTGGGAACATGCTCTAATCCGGCTCCTAAACGGTTGGTGCTAAGGTCACGGAACTATCTCGAATGTTCCCCAAACGGATCTATACGCGAGAATTTAAAATTTCTATGTGTTGTAGTTAAGTTGTGGCTATGTCGTTAAAGTTAAGAATCTGTAGATATGTTTTAATTTTGTGGAATTTAAAAGCACGGAATGTTTTGTTCTGTTTAGTTTTAAGTGTTTTTCAAGTATTTACGTTTCGTTTGTATTGACTACCGTCCTTAAAGTTTGATTGTTGGAACTCGAAAGCATTAAACGTTTCGAAAGCTCAGTTGGTAAAACGGATCCAAAGTGGATCGTGTTTGAAATAAGACTGACGAAATTTATCAAGATTTTCACACTTTTCTAAATTCACTTTATACTTTGAAATATTTACTGAAACGAACGTGGCGGACGAATTTAATAAATCTACGACGGAAATTGTTTCAATAGACTGCCGAAAATGTCCTATGTATACGTTTTACACACGTCTAAACTAAGAATTTGCGTAAATACACCGTCTATAATATCAAAGTCATATCAAGATTACAGTTATCATAACTTATAATTCATCAATAAAATTGGCATTACTGAATTATAAATAACAAGAAATATTTGTCGTTTTCATTTGGTGAAGTTATTTTTAAACCATATACATACGTACCTAGTACGTGTAACAAACAGTAACCTCTAAAATCATTAACAAATTATATACATACAGAATTATATCAATACTCAATTTGAACAGTGGGCGTAGGAACGAATTTCAAGAAATGTCTATGGAGTAGGAAGAAACTATTAATATCCCCAATGGTCTGTACACGGACGTAAAAAAAGTTGGACGGAGCGCTAGGAACATTCAAAGTGAAGCAGGGTTTTCGACTCATTCGATCTAGCAACACATGGCGGCGACTGATCGAATCAGCCGAAAACTCTGCTTCACTTTGAATGTTCCTAGCGCTCCGTCCATCTTTTATTACGTCCGTGGGTCTGTACTCCCCAGGCAAGAACAATGTAGGAGTAGGTAGGTAACTTATTTTATTTTAGAAACACATTACAGTGTAAAAAGAGACAAAAATATACTGTAACAATCAGTTTGGTGTTTTAAATATTGTTAAAATTAACATAAATAAGTACCTACAGTTTCATCATAGGTACTTAGCACATTACTTAGTTGCCAAACCGGATTTCATTTCTTTCTTTCTTTGAAGTATAATATTATCTATTAGAAAAATTATATATTATTTATTATTTGGGGACCTGCATTTCTTTCTGTATTTTCTTCTCCCCCTTACACTTGGTCTCGTCGGATACTACATATATTAGGCGATAGTGCTGCATAAATACCTCCTACCAATATTATTTCATTCAAGCCCAAAATTAGTGTAAATTATGACGTATCAATTGTGTGTGATAGATGACCAATAATTTAGTAGTGTCAGTGGAATATATAAAAAAATATGAAAAATATATCTTACATAGTATAAAAACATTATAAAAGATTATAAATACAAAAATGTAATTTGGGAAGTTATATTAGAATATATTTAAATAAATGGTAGAGTAAATCAATAATGCTTATTGTAATAAGAATATTATATCCGTAGCTGAAAACACTGAGTGGATGAAAATTCTTATATTATTATATTCTATTAAAATAACGGACTGGCGCCCGGCTTGATCGAATAATTGCCAATATATATTATTGTTTAAAAAAAATCGAGAAATATTTATTATATTTATTTAAAGATTTTTTATGAAGGATTTATTTTTTATTTTCTCAATCACGCTGCATTTATTAAATTAATGTTTGTTTTTTTTTGCATAATATATTTATAGATTACTGCAAGGCTGTGATTTGTGAACTATTCAAATTAAATTTTATGTTTTTGATGAAAAAATAACATTCAGTTTGTGGAATTTCTGTTTTGTAATCTAATGAAAGTTATTTTAAATCGAAACACAATGACAATATAATCAAACTTATGAAATGATTATTACAAAAGTATTTTAAAATTATTTTTCTAAGTTTATGTACCTACTGAGATGCATTTAATATTCATACGATATAACAACTTTTCTGTTTTAAATTATATTTTACACTTTACAGAGATGTTTCAGGTTACAATTAGCTACCTACCAAAACACGAAATAATATGATTGGATTTGAAAATAGAAAAAAATAATATAATACGTACTTATATTCTATCAAGTATGTGTCTATTTAATACATCAATATTATTTTATAAAATAAACGTTTGTGAATGGGAATGCTCATTATTTCGTGTTTTTCTAAAACTGACTAAACAGAAAATATATTGAATGTTAGAAAAATCAAATATCTATGTGTTATAAGTATAAATAAGCGTGTAATCTTTACTCATACGTCTCAATAATCGATGTACTAAACAACTAATAATTATTAGTGTAGTGCGTAGTTAACAACACTGAATGCCTTCAATGGATATATTCGTAATACACATCTGTATCTGAAAGTAATTCGTAAATAAAACAGCTTGAAAATGTATACATAATTGTTTCATTTAATTCTTTGGGAGATTATGGAGATCCAAAGGAGACTTAGGCTGTCATCTATAGAGCGAACTTCGACTAAGTCTAAACGAACTCAGTGAGGATTTGGAATTTTTAAATAAAACTTTGACTTAGTCCCAGTCATTTTTTACAAGAAAAACACAGACGAAGCAAAGCTTTTCCTGTAAAAAATGACTCGGACTAAGTCGAAGATCGATTTAAAAAATTCAAATCCTCGCTGAGTTCGTTTCTTTTACTTAGACTTAGTCGAAGTTCGCTCTATAGATCTCAGCTTAATTGCTCTTTACTTAGATATGTAGATATTGCAAAAAACAAATTACAAATTGCGTTTGAACGAATTTACCAAATATCTTTTCTTTCCACCTCCCTTTATTCCACTATCGCATACTCACTTTTTCAGGTGGGTACTTATGTTGTAAAAAGGATTCGGCTTTAGTGTTTACGACTGGCTACCTGCCTAAAAAATTGGGTTAGAAAACCGCTTTGTTCGACTTGGGAATCGAACCCACTTGGATTTATTCAGGACTTACTCTCGGTCCAAAGGCCCTTGCATTGTCACTAGATCAACAAGGCGAATTTAGTGAATAGGTAGTTACACTACTTAAAATTACTGGTAGGTAGGTATTATAATCTGCAAGCTCGATTTCTCAGTTTTTATCAAAAGTTACGAGTGTCAGCTAAAAAAATCACCCAGGGCCTCAAGGGCAATTATTATTCTCGTGGATTTCGTACTTTTTTCTACTAAAATCTAAGACGGACTGGAAACTTATTTTCAGAAATGGCAGAATGATTTCTGACCTTAGCCGGATCCTTTATGGAATAACTGAAATACTTTATTTGACACTTGACAGTTGACATTAGTTTATTATAACCTCTAATTTCAAATGTTCGGCAGCAAATAATTTGTTATATCTAGTAACTGGTGCTTAGTATGGATTCCGTGGACTCACCAGTGTCGGCATTTTCTGTTTATAATGCTAATAAAAAGGCAAACAAAGAGAAAAAAAATAAAAAGAAGCAAAAGAAAAAAACGTTGTTAGCGGCCAAAAATGTGACTACAGGTAATATACCAGAAAAACTGCAGAAAGAAATAGCTAAAAAACTAAAACATGCTCAAATCAAACAAAAAGAATCCAAAAATATTGCCAAGAAAAAGATCCACAAAAAGAAGAAAGTTAAGAAACAAAAGGTGGAAGTAAATAAGAAGACAAGAAAAGTACATAATTTAGACATTAACGAAGATTCAGACAGTTCTGAGGATATTCCAATTCTTTCAAATGCAATAGTACCCGCCCCTGTAGATTACAACTCTGATGAGTCTCACTCGCATGCCAGTGAGGGTAGTTTCGATTTCACCCCAGTTCAGACAGACAGTGTAGAAGAGGGCATGAAAGTTTTCAAATGGATGGTAGCTCCATATGATCCCGAAGAGTTCCTTTTCAAAGTATGGGAGAACAAACCTTTACACATTGCTAGAAAGAAGCCTGAATACTACAAGGAGCTTATATCAACTCCAATCATAGATGATATGCTACGTAATGAGAATATTCAGTTTACAAAGAATATTGATGTCACCTCTTATGTTAACAATAAGCGAGAAACACATAATCCAGAGGGTAGAGCCTATCCACACACTGTCTGGGACTCTTATCTCAATGGATGTAGTATTAGATTGTTGAACCCACAAACTTATATACCAAAATTGCATCTACTGAATGCAACTATGCAGGAATTCTTCAATTCATTTGTTGGTGCCAATGCTTATCTTACTCCACCAGATAGCCAAGGGTTTGCACCCCATTATGATGATATTGAAGCATTCATATTACAAGCAGAGGGTAAGAAACATTGGCGTATTTACAAACCATTGAACAAAAATGAAGTGTTGCCTCGTGTTTCATCAAAGAATTATGATCAAGATGAAATTGGGGAACCTGTAATGGAAGTCACTTTAGAAGCTGGGGACATGCTCTACTTCCCTAGAGGGTACATTCACCAAGGTGTTACTATTGATGGAGAACACTCCCTCCATGTCACTATCAGCATGTACCAACAACACTCCTGGGCAGACTTGTTGACAAAGATGATTCCTGCAGCAGTACAGATAGCTATAACAGAAAATGTTGAACTCAGGCGTGGTTTACCTTTCGACTTATATGACAACTTTGGTCTTGTCCATTCTGACTCAAACAATCCAAGACGGGCTGAAATAACAGACTTGATCCACAATTTATTTGATCAGATTAAAAATTATTTACCAATTGATGATTCCGTGGATCAGATGCACAAGATGTTCCTACATGCTGCTTTGCCACCAGTATTAAATGATTTGGAAAAAGCAGTCACTGTATTTGGAGACACAGATGTAATGGTAGAAAATGGTAAAGTTACACACAGAGTTGAAATAAGTTTAGATACAAGAGTGAGGTTACTGCGTAAAAACATACTAAGGATGGTATCTGAAGAGAAAATTAGACTGTACTATTATGTGGAGAACTCTTTAGAGTATCATGGAAATGAGCTGCCATACTTTGAGATTGAAGAGGAATTTGCCCCAGCTATCGAAACACTAATATTAACGTACCCAGAATATGTAGCTGTGGAGAATCTGGATATCCCAAATGACTCTGACAAGCTACAGCTTGTAGACACTCTGTGGTCACGAGGCTTGATAATGACTGAATATCCCTTGGAATCTTTAGATGATGATTAAGAATAAAGATTTTTGTTAAATACCAACATATTTGATTTGTACACATCCCACTCATTGAAAAATATGTTATAGAAACACTTTAGTTATACACATCCACATTTAATTTTCTAATAATAAGGGAATATAGAGTAATAACTATTTGTTAAACATCGACCGCCTTGGTGGTGTAGTTACCGCCATGATATCGGTTCGATGCTCAGAGGAGTTACGACCACCTCTTATAGCAGTATTACTATAATCTTACTTGTACCGATTTCTGTACAAAAAAAAAGAAATAAGATTATAATAATATTGCTATAAGAGGTGGTATTAACCCCGCAAGTTGGGTAGCGATATTAGGTTTTGCTATTCTGTATCAGATCTTGGAATTAGTAGGCAATATGCCTCACTCGCCTGGCTCGCTACCTATCACACCTGGAACCGAAATCAGATCAGCTAAATGTGGGTGTTTCAATTCTCTAGTTCGCCTCTGCCTACCCCTTCGGTTATACAGGCGTGAATCTATGCATGTATGTTAACATTGCATTTAATACTTCGTTATTACTGAAATTATACAGTAGTATAATTGGGTTTGACAAGTTTTTTTTTTATTATTTTTATATGAAATTTACGTTGTCTAAAATATACAACAGAAAGAAATATTGAAATATGCTCAAAAATAAAAAAGTTATAAGCCTTTGTAGGCTAATGTAACTGTCAAACTGCAGGACAGAGAAGTATCAGTATAATAACATCACGCCATAACTGTACGTGTTTTGGAAAGGAATAGCAAGACATCTCCACTATGCCCCACTCCAGAATTTAAAATATGAATTACTGCTTCATTTTTCAACCAATTTCGATGCAGTTTTTACAGAAGGGTTTCTTTTTTGTTTTATCTAATATTACATACAAAAACTGCCTCGGTGGCGTGGTGGTATTTCGGTACGACTACAGTTCTGAGGTCTCGGGTTCGATCCCCGGGTCGGGCAGTGATATTGGATTTTTCCATATCAGCCCGGAGTCTGGAATTTGTGCCCGATATGGCGATAGGCTCGCCCCCTATCACATCTGGGACTGAACTAAGCTCGACGTAATGTGGGTGTTCTAGTTCGCTAGTGCGCCTCTGCCTATCCATTCGGGGATACAGGCGTGAGCTTATGAGCTTACATACAAAAATTTGTATAAAATCGAACATAATCAAGTACCTAATTGGTATGTTGCCTAAATTAAAGGTTCAAATATAAATAACAACACTCATAATTTTCTTAAATTATTATATTTAATTCTGAATTGCATATAAATTTGTGGACTTTCTGTTACAATAGTACTCTCGAACTGATATCAATAATTTTTGTATAAAACGCTTAAAATATGTCATACACTATTGTACCAGAGTGCCGAGACGTGACACACCGCTCCCTGCGTTCACGCCATGAACAGAAAATACGCACACAATAATTTATAACCTAAGCTTATATCTCTTTAGAAATTAACCTATTCAATACCTATTTTATGATAGACATTAGGTACTTAAATTTTCTAATACGTCCCGCACGCACTCGTTCATCGAACGTGTAAACAAAAATAATGAAAACATGCGATACCGTTACCGTCAAACATTGAACACAGTGACGTGCATAGACATTCCGATCAGGGTAGACAAAAATCTTAAACATTTTGTTCAACTCTTGTGACACCATTATGGTGATTATCATCTTTGTGTCTATTTAAAACTCAATCCGAGCATTGCTCTTTTGAAAATCTGTATTTAGTCAATGTTATTCTTTATTTATGAAAACAACAAGTTAGGGTAGACAGTGTCTCTTTGTCTATATGGAATGCACGCCACTGATTGAACACCACGTAAATTATAAATGACAATATAAACATCGCGTACAACAGTACGCTAGAGTTCTGAGGGTATTGTTAATTCACTTCGTAAGGTAGTATTGGTTTTTTTGGCAGATTTATACGTTAATATTTGAATTCAACTTGGGACTGCCTCTATTCGTCTCAATTCATTCGTAAACAACTCGATTGGTTTATAATCGATTTTATTTTGTAGAATTATAACAAATACCCACACAACTGTATCGATAAGTTCGGTGTGTAACAAGGGTAAGATTTGATTTATCTATATCTATAAGATGTCAAGAGATATTTTACAGGAGGCAGTGATTTCTATAAACATTTTGGTATTCGACTGTACATGATATAGTGAACTAATCACGTGATTATTTTTATACATTAAAAAGCTTGGTCCAGACCTCGAAAGTAACGTATATCGATGAAATTTTTTAAACCTCAACGATTTAATTTTACACATAAACGTGATTGAATTTCATGGGACTGCTCCACACGCCAAACCCAAACACTGATCATATCAAAATATATTTTATGTGAAGCGAAACCGTCCAATGATAAAAACATTATACGATACTTTTTAAATTCTTTGTACTGATATACAAGATTCCGTCGCGATACCTAATTGAATACTTTCGCAAAATTTAGAATTTTTAGCCTAAACTTACAAAAAAACAAATTAAATCTATTGCCTAAAATTTACAGAGGTAAAAAGTACCCCTTCCCGTCGCCTCGTGCAGCTGAATTCAAGGGATGTTTACATTTATGTGCAACTACTCAAAGATCGCTAAAAAGAGCGCTCACAATAAATGAGTTCCAGAAAAAAAAATTACCTCGTCCAATGGACTTCCACGATGCCAACAGTTGGCAACGCGACGCGACGATTTATAAGCTTCATACAATAAATCAAATGTATATAATATATTCATAGACGATACTGAATAAATGTAACATGACCCTTTAAAACAGCAAACACATTAATCGTTAACATTTCTTGTTAATGTATAATATTTACAGTGATCTCTATTACTTACTCTTAATAGTTAGTTCACTTTAGTAAAACTATGTTAACTTTCTATTAATTCACTTTTCAAACGTTCAAAATACATTAGAAAAACCATTGTGATGCTATAGATCTTCATTGTATAACAAGGACGCCTCCAAACGGTAAGTTCTATATAAAGTCATCGACAATACGAAGGCGGCCTAACACACATTTATTGCTTTACATTACGGTATTCAAATTTAAAATAAAAATAGAAGAAATTACACATCGAACATGGCAACACTTATTCGGATACCAAGAGAAGCTAAATATAAACTTTAATTATTCTATCTTGATTTAATATGTATGAGACACCATAAAAATGAACATTCATGAATTCATCTTAACATCAAACTTAATAAAATGATTAATTAAATTGTGCTACTTGTTTAGTTAATAACATGTACTTAATTTTAAAAAAAGCATAGACAAAAAAATATTTTTTTACAACAATCTTATAGAAGTTAGAAATTAGTTCATTAAAAACAAAAACAAAAGATTATGCGCGGGTGTGAATATGTTGTTATAGAGAAATAAATATAAATCTAAAAAGATACAAGATATTAAGTTACCACTGTGTTGATAAGAGAGTACTTTGCTTAATTTTTTTTATGTGATAATTAAACATCAAAAGAAAACATGTTCAGTGATGGTCATTTAGCCTTTTGTTATTTATTAAAACTTGTTGAATAAAGAGTAAAAAACTCATTACCGAGCTCAGTACTCACGAATCGTCCCAGCAATAGAGAAAATAACGAATAAAAATAGTTTTAAAACTACACTTCACACACTTATCCACATTGTGTTCTAATAAATTTATTCTTTTACAACATCATTAATATATCGATGTCGATAGGTCGATTCTACTTGTTTATCGAATATCGATAAAATTCGTAAAGGGGTTTGAGAGGGCACACGGCATATGACTATAATGTATGGAAGCTAATATGTACCACTTCACATAATATTCGTTGTTGCCTTTTTATGGATTCAAGGCACAATGTTATTCTACTAATTATATGGTTTATCGATACATTAACTTACACTTACATCGATTCTTTTGTTACACCAAATGATTTTCGAAAACGCATAAAATAAAATAAACTTTATTATATATAAAACATGTTCTTTTCACTACACATATGACTTATAGGTATTTTTGAAGTTTACTGCTTAATAAACAAATCTTAATTAACGAACATAATATAACTAAATGATAACATGTTTTTGTCGATACACCGTGCACATCCCTAGCCCCGCCAATCGACATATCGACTCAGATGTCGATATTATCGAATACAAATCGTACCCGGTACTTATTTTA
Organism: Clanis bilineata; assembly: GCA_036417725.1. Classification (NCBI taxonomy): domain Eukaryota; kingdom Metazoa; phylum Arthropoda; class Insecta; order Lepidoptera; family Sphingidae; genus Clanis; species Clanis bilineata. Next base: position 1,784,122 of record CM071159.1, read on the forward strand.
TCAGGTAAGACACTTAAAGTACATATCCGTTATAGATAAATTATCGAAACGCGTCGTTTATGTGTGTAGTTGTATGGAATTTAGACTTTTAGTATTGGAACCATGAAATAGAATAGGATCATTACATATAAGCCGATTTATCTGAAATATAGAATCATAGGGCGCAGATTCGATTTAATAGTATTTAAACTAAAGGTTTTGATCCGCACGCATTTCTCTTCCCGACATGAATAAGTTGATAGTCGACATGGAATATTATATAAAAAGGCAGTTTACATGCCTATTTTAACGCAATATCCTTAACATACGAGAATGTATGAAGAATGTAATAAAAGTGAATGATGCAAAAGTATTCAAGAATCGTGGTAAGTGGAATTCTCGTTATCTATGCCTACCCTTATGGAAAACAGGCGTGAGTCTACATATTAACCCAAGTTGACTTGTCAACTTCATCATGCCGGGTGGGGAAATGTTTCAGAAGTCGGAGCACGTATGACTTTAACAATCGAATTTGAATCGAGTTGTATTCGAATTCAATTATGGAAATTATTCGTGCTTGGACCCGACGTCTCTTATGAGGCCCGATCACTTTATATCGATAAGATAATCCTATCATGGGGTCAGAAGTACATTTGTCTGTTGTATACGTATACGACTAGACACACAAGCGGCACATTTCGTGTATATCGTTAATGTGTTAGCCACATGTGTCCGTGCACTAGAACCGCGGGTCAAGTCCCGGCGGTGTATTATTTGTGTTGCGGCGGTTTCCGCGGCGTGCGAGTTGTTTTGCCGGTCGATGTCGACGGGGTCGGCACTATCGGTGATGATTTTGTCTCTGTCGAATAAAAAAAATATAAAAAAATGTGACCGAGACGCCATGCCACCAATTTTAGTGCTGTGAGATATGTGACATCATTATGGACAACTCCCTACCATTAACTCATCGACGAGGCATGGGATCTATCTACCTTGAATGATTCAAACGAGTCGAGTGATACGCTCGTTGCATCATTCAGTTTTATAAAAAGAAATACGCACCTCTCACCGATCTCCGTCCTTTACGCACCGGCGTGGTTGTGGTATCTACTTTCTCTTTCTGTTTAGCGGGTGTCCTTTTAGCCGGTGTTTTTGATTTAGCCTTTTCCGTCACCGCTGTAGCCGTCTGCCGAAAGTCATACATTCAGAACATTGCAGAATCTATTATTGGTTACATTAAAAGCAATCAAACCATTCCTTCTTTTATTAACATTTATAAAAACTATTATAATTATCGTCAATAAACTTTCAGGACGAGTAATCCATATAATATGTATAGGTATATATTTTTTTATTAAGGACATTTGACATAAAATAATACCAAATATTGATTAATGACATAGGTAATTGAAAATATTGCTAATATTTATAGTAGCTGTTGCACCACAAAGGCGGCACTGCAGTGTATCTTGCACTTTTAACTTAAATTAGTGCAATATTAACATCGACAACAAACATAATGGGCCTTACTTAAAACAGCACTTTTAGCTGAGCAAATGGTTAAGAATAACCTGTCACTTTTTTCCTTGCGTTACATTGTTTAAAAATGAAAGGGACAACCTATGGTATAAAGATAAGCAGCGCTTAAATATTTTTATAAGTAAGGGGCTAGATGCCCAGGTGCAAATAGCTTTCGAGTTTCGACTATCGAACTCAAATAGAAATTATAAAATGGCGCCAAATGTCACGTCTGTATTTTACATATTTATGAATAACTCATCAACACTCACTCCTTCCAGAACATCATCGCAACATGCGGACATAATTATCATGCTAAAACTTTTCGATAATTAGCAAATAAAAGAAGAAATAAGGCGAACAGATAATCAAATAATGATCAACACAAAGCAAGCAATGATGGTGGATGACGATGACTTGGGAACACGCTAGTAAGTGATGTAACGAATGTTCAGCTTTTTATTATCAAAGTCAGCTTTTCTATTATAGCACGAACAAGGAAATTCAAATAGAGCCAGATCTGCCAGCAACTAGGTCACCTGATGGTAAGTTATCTGAAGTTTTTCATCGCCCACAGGCACCCGATCCTCAAAGAATCAGTAGGTGCGTAACCAATCTAAAGGAAGGGAATAGGGATAGGGACGACCGGGGAGGCGGGGTTAATTTGGGCCACCGAAATCTGAACACACCGGTCAAAATGCAAGAGCGAGCTGTCACTTTAGCGAACTTCGACTAAGGCTGAGATCTATAGAGCAAACTTCTACTAAGTCTAAGTCAAAGAAGACTCAGTGAGGATTTGGAATTTTTAAATCGAACTTTGACTTAGTCCGAGTCACTTTTTACAAGATAAACAGACTGATAGACAAACTAAGCAAATATTTTCTTGTAAAAAATTACTCTTCTCACTGAGTTCGTATCTTTGATTCAGACTTAGTTGAAGTTCGCTCTATAGATCTCAGCCTAAGACTGTTTTCTGTGAAAGAGTGGTATCAAGTCGAGTTGGTCCATTTGTGGTGTTCACAGAACTGTCTACAGCATGGCTCTACCACTGTTGAGAATCCGTACAAAACCATACAAACATTAACTTTCGAGGCAGATAAAACATCATATAAATGTACGCAAATCGAGCTCGATTCCAATTCGATTATCTAAATTATACATAGACCGTATCGAATTGTGATAATAATAATTATTGAGTTTTTCATGAAACAAGGAAATTCGTTACATCACATCAGAAACCTATTGATCTATAATTCTAATAGATTCAGAGTAAATTCCTACATAAGAATAATATATAATTTAACAAATTATTTCACTAAGATAAAATTATTTTTAGAATTCAGTAATTGATGTTTAAATATTTGTATAATTCACAAATAACAATATTTTGGGGACAATTTTGATACTAAGCATAGGTGAAAATTTTATTATCCGTGCATTGTCAACTGCCATGCACCCATCACCTATATTAATTTTTGTTCATCAAAATAAGACTCTAAATGGGCTCCAATGTATGAATGAGAAGTGAATAATAAAGAAATTAAATACCTTGACCCAAATAATAAGATATTTATTGTTATACCACGTTGAAGGCTCGGCGCTCAAAGTACGGACAAAACATGACGGCAGGGCGGATTCATTGTTACAACGGGCCATCATAGGGCGTCTAATTGGGTACTCGACTAAGTTTGAATTTATACACATATTTATTTGTATTAGCAAATAAAACAAAAAAGAAACCCTTCTGTAAAAACTGCAACGAAATTGGTTGAAAAATGAGGCAGTAATTCATATTTTAAATTCTGGAGTGGGGCATAGTGGATATATCTTGCTATCCCTTTCCAACGCAAGCAACGTTATGGCGGTGACGTGATTGTACTGATAATTCTCTTTCCCGCGGTTTGAAGGTTACACCAAACTTCAAAGGCTTATAACTTTTTAAATATTGGAGAATATTTAAATATTTCTTTCAGTTTTATATTTTACATGGCGCAAATTTCATATAACATTAATTTTAAAAAATTAGACAAGTACCCTTGTATTAAATCTTAGAGTTACTCCTGTTGTCACAGATTAAATAATGCAAATTATGTATTTACGTAACTAGTTGCCTGTCCTTTTTGGTAAGACAAAAATAAACTTTCTTTCAAATAAATACTAAATTCACTTTTAGCTTAGTCAACTTTTAATCCAAAATTATAGGCACGCCCTCTATCACATCTGGGGCGGAAAGAAGAGCTCGGCGAAATGTAGGTGTTCTAGTTCTCTAGTTCGCTTCTGCCTACCCTTCGAAGATACAGGCGTGAGACTATGTATCTAAATATACGGTATTCAACACAATATTGTCAAATTAACATCTAACTATCGAGGTCCAACCCCCGAGTAAGATAATAAAGTATGCGAATCTTTCTCATTCATGTGTTTGTGAAGTGAGTGAGACAAATAAAATTTAGTTTACCTCGCTAGTATCGATTTAAGTTTTCGTTAATTTTATGATACACTGTTAACTTGTCAAATATCGAAGGTTCAAAATAATATAGCATAAATAGCTTTGCCATCCTGTAATACCCTGTACCATGTCTGAGCGTCGACCTGAGTACAGTGCCACAAATAATTGTCGAATGCGACTTGTGGCCTGTACTAAAATAAACCGCATGCATCGGTCAAATAAACTAAAATAATATTTCATAATAATAAAAACAGTTTTCGCATTCTTTTCTAACTAACAAAACCTAATGAACCAAATACAATTAGCGCCGTGTCCTTGAACTTGGCCGCCATTTTGTGTTCCTATAATACACACTAACACAAAATGGCGTCGTGTCATGACGTTACATAAAATGTAATTTTTTTAGTAAATATGTTCTAAGGACATCGCCGTCTCGCTCGTTCGCTGTGAGAGCGAGGGAGAGGGCGCGACACTAGTCTCGGCACACGTACTCACTCGTCTGAATGAATGTATGGGTGGTGTTTGCGGATACGTACATTTCTATAAATCCGTTGTACTATGCCTACCTTGCTTGTGGTCGCCACTACGGGCGTACTACCTGACGATTTTCGTTTATTGTTTGTCTGTTTACTCTTTGTCGGTGTTGTTTGTTTTGCTTTGCGAGCGCTTTTCGGACTTCGCTTTGGCGTAGTTCGTGCCTTTTTCGGCGTCGGCGCATCATTCTGGAACAAATTCAGTGTTGAAATGCTCATTAAAGATGGAGATACTTTAAATCAGAAAAATCACTGTTTTATGAGACAATATTTATAAATATAATACCACAAAACAACAAATAATTTTGAAAATCGGGCCACGTATGCAGTATATAACAAGTAATATACTTAAAAAAATACCTACCAATTGAGAACCTCATTCTTTTGAAATCGGTTAAAAATAAGTAAGGAAACTTACGGCAGCTTCGTCTGCGTTGTCCCGTTTGTTCCGCGGCGACGACTTGGAGCTGTTCCGTTTGCGAGACTTCTTCTCTAGCTGCGATTCGTCTGTGTATAGCGATAGATCCACTGAACAAAAACGATTTTATTAATTCACATACATTAGCGCGTGCCTGTATTCCCAAAAGTAGGCAGAGGCACGACTAGTGCACCACACCCATTTTCCGCCAAGCTTATTTCCGTCCCATGTGATAGGTTGTGAGCCTATCATCATATTGGGCACAAATTCCATACCTTAGGCTTCTTCTTCTTCTTTTAGAAATAATGGCTTCCACGCATATGCGATGATTTCGCCAATGTCTAGGTAAATACAGGAATTATGTTTTCACAATGACCATGAGACCCAGATGTGGACGATCTCAAGGTCCTGCTCGGATTATGGCGGTAACTCCTTCAGTGCGATACCCCTCAGATGATCTTCACTAGGCGAATCGACCGAACAAAGCCAGCCAACGCACTAAGTAAAACTCATCAAAGATCACCTCTTTATAAATTACACATTATAATGTCCATCGTCACTGAAGTTTGATCCATTAAACCACACCACTTAAAGACAACAAACACAGCTTTCGTGAATAATAATGAAATTAATTTTAACAAGCGACGGCCCACCCTGTCAGGCTTCCCGTCAAAATCCCAACCTAATATTGAGCAATGTAGTAGTATTGACAGAAAAAGGATGCACTGCAGCTACCGACGTGACGTCACGCCTTTAAATAGCTGTAGTGTAGGCGTGCGAGGGCGATGGAAAAACTTATAGAAATTAATCAAATATTAATTGCGGGTCTATTTTTGAACTAATTTTAATTCTGTTTTCACAAGCATCTTTTTTGTTGCTTATAAAGTATTGAACAAGATTGTAATGTTTTGTGCAGTATGGAGGTTGAGGTGGAGTATGTGTATGTGAGGTATACGTACGTCCGTCGGGATGTTCCTCGGTGAGCGCGTGTTGCTGGTCGGCGCCGCGCTCTGCCTTCAGTGCCCGCTGCAGTATGGAGGTGGAGTATGTGTATGTGTATGTGTATGTGAGGTATACGTACGTCCGTCGGGATGTTCCTCGGTGAGCGCGTGTTGCTGGTCGGCGCCGCGCTCTGCCTTCAGTGCCCGCTGCAGTATGGAGGTGGAGTATGTGTATGTGTATGTGTATGTGAGGTATACGTACGTCCGTCGGGATGTTCCTCGGTGAGCGCGTGTTGCTGGTCGGCGCCGCGCTCTGCCTTCAGTGCCCGCTGCAGTATGGAGGTGGAGTATGTGTATGTGTATGTGTATGTGAGGTATACGTACGTCCGTCGGGATGTTCCTCGGTGAGCGCGTGTTGCTGGTCGGCGCCGCGCTCTGCCTTCAGTGCCCGCTGCAGTATGGAGGTGGAGTATGTGTATGTGTATGTGTATGTGTATGTGAGGTATACGTACGTCCGTCGGGATGTTCCTCGGTGAGCGCGTGTTGCTGGTCGGCGCCGCGCTCTGCCTTCAGTGCCCGCTGCAGTATGGAGGTGGAGTATGTGTATGTGTATGTGTATGTGAGGTATACGTACGTCCGTCGGGATGTTCCTCGGTGAGCGCGTGTTGCTGGTCGGCGCCGCGCTCTGCCTTCAGTGCCCGCTGCAGTATGGAGGTGGAGTATGTGTATGTGTATGTGAGGTATACGTACGTCCGTCGGGATGTTCCTCGGTGAGCGCGTGTTGCTGGTCGGCGCCGCGCTCTGCCTTCAGTGCCCGCTGCAGTATGGAGGTGGAGTATGTGTATGTGTATGTGTATGTGTATGTGAGGTATACGTACGTCCGTCGGGATGTTCCTCGGTGAGCGCGTGTTGCTGGTCGGCGCCGCGCTCTGCCTTCAGTGCCCGCTGCAGTATGGAGGTGGAGTATGTGTATGTGTATGTGTATGTGAGGTATACGTACGTCCGTCGGGATGTTCCTCGGTGAGCGCGTGTTGCTGGTCGGCGCCGCGCTCTGCCTTCAGTGCCCGCTGCAGTATGGAGGTGGAGTATGTGTATGTGTATGTGTATGTGAGGTATACGTACGTCCGTCGGGATGTTCCTCGGTGAGCGCGTGTTGCTGGTCGGCGCCGCGCTCTGCCTTCAGTGCCCGCTGCAGTATGGAGGTGGCGCGCGCGGCCTCCCCCGCCTTCAGCAGCTGCGCACCGGCGGCGCCGCGTGACAGAGACAGTGTCGTCAGCACGCACTCCATGTCTACGGGGAAATTAATACATTATATCGACATGATCGTAGAATACTACATACATACATAAGCTCAAGCCTGTATCCCCGAAGGAGTAGGCAGACACGCACTAGCCAACTAGTACACCCCCATTTCGCCGAGCTTAGTTCCGTCCCAGATGTGATAGGGGGCGAGCCTATCGCCAATGAAATAAAGTACGAAAACAAGCTATACACTGGATGAAGGATGCCCTGGTTTTTTTGGGCAATAAGATTATAACATGATTTGCCCGGGATTAGTTCGATAATTTTAATCGACATCAGCTAGGTATCCAGTTTTAAAAAATAAGGGTCTGAAACATGCATAAAAATCGCAACCCTACATCAGATCTCTACCAAAATATAAGACCACCTTCCACCATTAAAGTAAGCTCTATCAAACACAGAAAAAATATTGTAAATCCATCCAGAAGAACCAAAATGTCGTGAAACGTAAAAAAATCATGAGAAAACGATATCTTCATATAAGTCTTACCCGTAACATCATAGAAATCAGGTTTGTAGGTCTCTCCAGAGGGGTCTGCCACCTTATCCTGCGAGAGCCAGCGGATCTTGATCTTGCGTGTGGTACGATACACATTCTGCATCGCCTGGCACACGTAGAAACCACCCTCCGCGTTACGGACTGCCAGGTATTCGTTCCTGGTAACAACCAACATTATGTAATGTCCAAGCTGGACAAGAGACGAAGACTCACGGGGCACAAACCCGACGCATTTTTAAATGAATGTGTTTAAGCACAAGTTTTGGGTTACAATTAGAAGTAAGCATATTTTTTAATAATAATTGTGTATAATGGTTGTAATCTGATTTGTGTGAAATCAATAAATAAATAAAAATCTTCATAGAAAATGTACAGAAACGCGGCCTAACACTTCCATTACAGGGACGGGAATTGGATACTTGAATATGTTTGATTTTACACATATTTATATGTAATAGCAAATAAAACCCAAAAGAAACCCTTCTGTATCAATCTTGCTATCCCTTTCCAACGCACGTACCGTAATGGCGTGCCGTGATTATACTGATACTTCTCTTTCCCGCAGTTTGACAGTTACATCAAACTTCAAAGACTTATAACTTTTTTATTTTTGGAAATATTCCAATATTTCTTTCTATGTTATATTTTAGACGACGTAAATTTCATATAAAATGAATTTAAAAAAACTAGTCAACTATCCAATTGTCGGCACCGCGCCCGCGTCTTAGTTATGTTTCTTCTGTCTGACATGCACTTAAGTTTAGGCGTTAAAATTGTGTAGAAAAGACGTAAGTAAAACATAATGCCGATCATCTTCATGAGATGAGAGTCCATTCCTCGACAGGTGGCTTATCAAACCGAAGAAGCTGAATCTACATGGGCTTACCTCTACAGGCAGGATTTAAACGGTGATGTAGAGTTATAATCGGGTACTAATCTAAGAACACAAATATATTCATCACTTACTTGTAGAAGACGATGAGCTTATCGTCATTGGGTTTTGTCGGCGTGGAGCGACCAGCCGACGCGGACAGTTTAGTAGCCATAGCCAGCTCTGGAGTCGGCGACTGATACAGTTGCACCTGAAGTAAATGGATATATTAAAATTCATCTGTTATGACTGCCTCGGTGGTGTGGTGGTATTTCGGTACGACTACGGTTCTGAGGTCTTGGGTTTGATCCCCGGCGAGGGCAAAGTGACATTGGATTTTTCCATATCAGCCCGGAGTCTGGAATTTGTGCCCGATATGGCGATAGGCTCGCCCCCTATCACATCTGGGACGGAACTAAGCTCGGCGAAATGTGGGTGTTCTAGTTCGCTAGTGCGCCTCTGAAGGGGTGGGCCTTCGGGGATACAGGTGTGAGCTTATGTTATGTTATGACTTACCCAAATTAAAATGTAGTAAATAATTAATGCATCCAACAGTCACACACCGACCTTACAATAAGTTTAGGCTATTTAATAGGTAGAGACTAACAGTCCCACATTACTCACGAGTCACGACATACATATATACATAGTCTTACGCCTATATCCCTGGAGGAGTAGACAGAGGCGATCTAGAGAACTAGAACATATTTCGCCGAACTCATTTTTGTCCCAGATGTCATAGGGGGCGAACCTATCGGCAACAGTTAGATTCGAAACAAAAATCTGTAGATTAATGCTGAACACACACGGACTGTCGTTTAAAGCTTTTCCGCTGCACACGAAGTCTCTCATTATATTTGTATGATTTGCACCATATGAGTATTCATGGTAAATAAAATATTCTTATAGGAATTCCTATATAATTATGTATTAGCACATTTATGGTTCAGTCACGTGTAAATTTTTTTTCGCAGCGTGAAGTAGGTATTTCGTAGTTTTGGTTAAAATTATGAAACTTGATTATATCACGTCAATATTTTTTTAAGAGAAAGAAAACCGAGCCTTTACTATAAAACATACGAATTTCGGCCGCAACTGCCTCAAGTGATATTAATAGTAAATATTACGAATCTTGTAAATCCACAAATTTTAACTTCAAGTTAACTAAGTTTGGTTTGATAACTCAGTGTGAGTCATTAGTTTATCGCGCAATAAACTGATGTTTCGTGTTTAGTATTAACTTCGCGTAAATTCTGCAACATGTTCTATTACCTTCACTTCTATTCAAGGATAGACGTAATACCTATATCGATTTGTATATTATAATTTATATTTTTATTGCAGACTGGCAGACGAGCAAGTGGGCTTCCTGGTTGTGAGTAATTTGAAAGACTGGGAAACGAGCAAGTGGGTCACCTGGGAGGTTACCACCACCTCTTATAGCAGTATTATTATAATCTTACTTGTACAGATTCCCGTACAAAAAAAACGAAGACAGATTAGAATAATCAAAGAGATTAGACGGGCCAACAGCACAAAACTGGTGATCCAAAAGTTATAACCTCGTGGCCATAAGTTGCTCAGTTTATTTGAAATATACGCGCCCCAGGTCGGCCAGCGTAATATTATTGAGAGAATAAAATTGTCTTAGGTGATTCTTAACAATTCACAGAACATTCTAGGGTGTAAATTGTAAAAATCGCCCTCGCATTGTAATAAGTGGTTGATGGCGGTACTGAAGTTTTTTCATTTCATTTTTTTGGTATGGAAACTTGCTTGATTGCCCCTCTAGATAATAATACTGGTAAGGAGGTGGTAACCCCTAATGGTGATTTTAACCGTCCATAGACACCCTCAATACCAATATAATCAAGGGCGCATTGCCACATCGAACCCAACACGTAACAGTGGGTGGGCTGTGGATCGGGAGGGCCTGGGTTCGATTCCCATGTCGGGCAAAGCTAATTTTCTACTTTAATTTGCTCGGGACTGGATCCCCCAGAGGGAGTTGACGTCAGGCAAGCAGCCGGTCGAGAAGACTAAGCCAAATCGTTTCTGCAACATGCTTGAAAAAGTGTGTTGCGCCGACCCCACATTAAGGTGGGTTAAGGGCAGGTAGGGGCGAGCCTATCGCCATATCGGGCATAAATTCCAGACTCTTGACACTGAAAAATCCAACATCACTTTGCCCGACCCGAGGATCGAATCCGAGACATCAGGACGATAGTCGTACCGCGTATGCAATATCACTACCTCCTATCGAGACAGTCAAATGTTTATCTGTACTCAACTCAACCATGAGTTTGTTGCACGTACATATTTATGCGAACGAGGACGTAAAATATTTGTATGGAAAGAGTCAGTTCTCCGCGTAACCGCTAGAGGCGTTCGGGTGTTTGTTATACAAATATATAAATATTGTTGACAGCCTACGTGGCGCAGCGGGCAAGTAGCCGGTTGTGAAATGTGAGGTCGCGGGTTCGATTCCCGCACCGAGACAAATGTCTGTGTAGCCCATAGATATTTGTTTCGGGTCTGGGTGTTGTGAGACCGAAAGTCTTATGTAGTTTCTGATACCCACAATACAGGTTACACCTAGTGTGGGGTCAGGGCTGTGTGTGTGATTGTTGGGTGTCGCTAGCGAGTAATGTGAAAAAACTCATGGTTGGCCTACTGATCTACCTATAGATTATAGTATATATTATACGTTAATTTGACTACGTGACGAAAACCCCGGCCCTGTGACCAAGCGTGGTATTTTGGATTGGATATTACTTACATGGATTTTCAATGCGACAGTGGTATCAAACCAGTTGAGCTAGATCCAGAAGGCGACAATGTGCATTACTTTTTCTTAGTTGATATATTTTTTAACACATATTTGTCCGAATAGTGAATACTAAAACGCATATAGTATGGCGTATGAGGCCGCCTTAACTGTCGAACTTGTATGGTGCATATTGCATTAGTAGCATTTCTGTATTTATGGACAAACTTGAAATGTAAGTTTGATAATCACAAGTTTAAAAACTTAACTGACTTCCAATTTACCGATCGTGACTAAATTTATATGTGACCACCCTTGAAATAAGCCCTATCGATCAAAGAAATAGTTTTGAAAATCGGACCACATTTGGCGGAGATTTCGAGTAACATACATAAAAAAAAAACAGACGAATTGAGGACCTCCTCCTTTTGTGGAAGTCGGTCGAAAAATATATGTGGAATTAACATACCAACTTCATTTATCCAAATGTGACCAAATAATTATGGAACCACCTTTGGAATAAGGTCTATTGAAACAAAATGAATCTTGAAAATCGGTTTATATTTGGCGGAAATATCGCGAAACATAAATAAAATCATACAGACGAAAAGTTACCTTATTTTTTAAAGTCGGTCGATAAAATATAAAATGACAAATATGCCGCAGCTCCGCCTTCAACACGGCTAAAAGGGGAATAATAAAGTCAAGCGATAATAAAGGGAAACTGCAGTAATGGCGGGAAAAACTTGCTCCAACGGAACTTTCTTCCGAACGCGCGGTCGGCACGCGCCTGATACTTTGTTGCGTTGTTTTATTTAGCACTGGACTAATAATAAACATTGGTGTACACTTTGGCTCGCGGCGTTGCTTGTTATTTGAAGCAAACAATTTCATAATTATATTACGTAAATTAGCGAATTTGATGTTTGGTTACTTAACCATAATTATGGTTAAATGGAAAAAAATTTAATTAATCTTGACAAAAATCAAACTTCTAAGTAATTTTGTATTGACGTAAATGATTTTTTCACCAAATGTTGAAAGGTAGAGGATGCCTTTATGTATTATACAATTTTGTCGTTCTTTCTACCAGCCTTTATCCCAACTTAATGTGGGGTCGGTGGCACCGCAGTGCAACATACTTTTTCAAGCATGTATTGGAAAGCTTAGTTTTTTAGTATAATACAATTTTGTTAATTTGAAAATAAATGGTATAATTATGGCAATTGGTAATCATAATAATTATTATTCATTAGTAACAACTTTTGTAACACATTTGCCAGAAAGTTTTATTTGTGAGAATTTGTAAAAATATTATTTCGTAAATATGAGTTTTTTTTATAGGAAATAATTAATTTTGCATGTTTTTCCTTAGTATGATAGGTTTGTAAAGAATTTTTAAAACATGAATCATCATTAATCATGTATTGTAATGATACTGATGCTGTGATCAGTGTTAATTTTAACATGAACATGGATTATCATTTTATTTGAGTGAACGGATGTATAAATACTTATGCAAGTCATTTTATTAATGTTAGTTAGCCAATAACTGGCTAATAATGTGGCCATTTTAAGATTTAGTGTAATTTTCATTTGGTCTCATTTACATGTTATGTATTTTTTGTGTTTTATTTCCCTCCAAAGTTTTCACATTTTGGTTTATTCTGAAAAGTATTATACCATCAGCCACAGGATATCCACTGGTGACCATTTTGATTTATTTATTTACAGGATATACCCAATGCGAACTGAACATAGACCTCTAAATGATTCCAGACCAATTTGTAGGAAGTATAATCTAAAAGTATACTCATAATAATTTATATACTGACCTTAGTTCTATTCCTCTTAGTTCTTGTGTCTGGGGTACCTTCTTCAGTGGATTTTTTGGCTGAACTTAAGCCGTCATTTGCCTTGCTTGGGGAGGCTTGTCTCCTCTTTCTCATGGGAGGAGTGACTGTGGCTAGTTTCAGTGTAGATTTAGGCTTGACTTCTGGTTTCATAGGCTTTGGCTCCACTTTTTTCTCTTCAACTTTTTCCTCCACACTTGGAGATTTCTCTGCACTTTCTTCCTTCTGTTCAGGTTCTGGTTTGTCTTGCTTCACCTCCTCTTTTTTGCTTTCTTCTGAAGTCTGAGGTTCCACTTTAGGTTCCTCTTTATTTTCTTCTGGTTTGGATTCAATTTTAGGGGTTTCAGCTACAGGTGCATCTTGTTTTACCTGTGTGGGTGCCTTCTCTTGTAACTGACTATCATTGGCCGTTTCTGGAGGCTTGTTATCACTCTGTGTTGGTGCAACATCTGCTGCCGGGGAGGGTTTAAGTTCAGTTGGTTTTGATGGGGACTTCTCTGGCACCTCATTAGCTGTGGCCACCTTTGGCTGAGCTTGGCCATCAGTCTGACCAGCAGGGTTGGCAGGATCACTCTTTTGTGGTGTGTTTGAAGTGCTGGATGGCTTTTCAGGTGGTTTTGGTGTACTCGGTGATGTCCTAGCAATATCCTGCTTATCCTTATTAGTTTCTGGATTCTGAGGTATCAATGCACTAAGCACATTGGATCCAGACTTTGGTGAGTCAATAGTGCCATTAGCAGGCCCAGTGGAGTCGGGCTCCTTTTTCTCCGGAGTGCGTGTAAGGGCTAGAGGTTGTGACGCGTTTGCTTTCTCTTGAACCAAGCTGATGGGTCCACCAGTGGTACTCTTGCTGGGACTGGCTGTGTTTGTAGATGTGACGGAGTTTTGCGTGACGTGAGACAGGTTGCCATGGTGACTCATGTTCTGTGCCATCTGAGCCATGTTAGCGGACACCGGCGCCATAGACGGCACGGCGTGAGGGGGCACCGCCACGTGCGGCGGGGGGGGAGCGTGATGCGTCAAGTTCTGGCCAACTAGGTTGTTAGTACCGTGGTGGAGGGAGTTCTGCGCGCCCTGAGGATGACCCACTGAGTGGTTGACGCTCGCCACGTTACCCTTGGCAGGGCTCGGCTGCCCGCCTGGTTGAGGGACCCCCGGCTGTGGTAGTACCGGTTTGAGAGCAGAATTCATACCGAACGCGTCAGCGTCCACAAACACGAGCTGAAACACAAAGTTAACGCACGTTTATGACACTGTTTTTGTTGTAGGTTAACGCATCGCGATGTATTTGACCCACAACAATAATTCATATAGTTGAGTTAAGTATATGGAACGCGCGCGTAAGAACGCGGGCTGCGCTCGGCCCGCCTCGAGCCCGCTTTCTACGTGCCGCGGTGAAAATCAACTGTTTGAGAGTTACCACTTGCTGATGAGATGACAAAGGCCCATGAAATATCCGAAAGTGGCGGCCCGCGGCGGAGATAGCCGCAAAAAATAATGCGTTGCTATAGTCAAGAAACTTCCGCAAGGCACCCGCTGACGACCGTCACGGCGCCAATGAACTCTGTCCTCCGATAACACTAAATATCACACGATCTCACTCGCGACCACGTAGTTCCATGATGTATTCGCACTTTTAATCACGAATTAGCATTCACTTTACTTTAGAACAAGTACATAATAGGCACAGTAGTTTCAGAGATGGCGTCGGCATAACGCGCATGCGCCACCCTCTTCCGATTTTGGCCAATGAAAGCTTGTGACGAAACGAGATTCAAACGAATTTTTCCGAGAAGTGTTTCTCTTTTTGTCATGTAATAATGTATAACGCTATCTCGTTTTTTTATTTTTATTTTCGTTAAGAATGCGTTCATAATTTTTTTTAAAAGATTACCTTTTTGGTTTTACGTTAAACGTTAACAATACAGTACGTTGTTTTATTATAAAACAACATAGATTTAATTTACTTCTATAAGAATTTACTTTTTGGATATTATCTTAAGCAAAAATAATACATCAATTTCCTTAGGCCAATAAAACATTAATAAAAAAAATTACATTCTGTTCTGTTCCAAATACAAGTATGTATAATGTATTTAGCATTATCATTATGATAAGATAATCTTTCATGCTCTTTACTCCCATTTCAAAGTACTGAAATGATATTCAATAGTTCATTGTTAGGATAATTACATATGTTAAAGATATAAATCTAAATTCTAAAGTGAAACGAAACGTAATACTATAAAATCGCATTGTGCGTTGTGCGTGTTCGTATTTAGTTTTTTTATTAATATAGATTTAGTGGTAAACTGCAGCTAATTTATAAAACAGGTTTTCGAAATGGTGAGATTATCATAAAATTTTGAACCGTGAGCCAAATTAGAGTTAACCGTAAAACTCCGAGATTTTGATGCCGATACAAATTCTGTGAATTTGTGAATAACACGAAAAATATATTTTGTAGCTTTAGAACTATATTATCCTTTCATTATCATACTTAAAAAATTGTTAACAATCTGAATTATTGAATACTTTATTCATAGTTAACCTTTTTCATTGTGCACATGACAGACTCATGTAATGTTTTTTGTTCGGCAAGGACGTGCTTTCGCGGCCTGCAGAAGAGTTCGGCAACGATGAGACGTTGGAACACTTGTGGGCGGCTAAAGCCATGGAACACAGCGACATATATTTCAATGTAAGCACTATTGTTGACTTTATCTAAGTATAACACCCGACCGGTACATATTTAGTCCTGACTCTACAGGTATAGGTAGTAACTTGATAAAACTATAAGAGACTTGGACTCACATGTGAGAGCACCAAAACAAAATATTTGTCATGAAAACATTTCTATTAGTGCAGGGATCAAATCAATGGCCTTTTCTAGTAAAATGTATGTAACATATATAACATAAGCTCACGCGTTTATTCCCGAAGGAGTAGGCACTAGGCGCGCTAGCCAACTAGTACACCCACATTTCTCTGAGCTTAGTTCCATCCCAGATGTGATAGGGGAAGCTTATCACCATATTGGGCACAAATTCCAGACTCCGGGCTGATGTTACTGTTTGTAGTGTCTAATAAAATGTATGAGTAATGTCTAATTGGGATAGGGTACTTAGGCTTATTCCGTGAAGGTTGAGGCTAAATTTAATTGCATACCTTGCAGCTTTTGAAATAAGGAAGACTTTTGCACAAAGCAAGATTTGCTGGGGCAGGCATTAAATATTATCTTAAGATCTGACTAGGGGATTTGTAAATCCTTAAAGTGCTTAGTGTTATGTCACAACTGGCTGCCTGTTGACCATGGTGTGTTCGAATAGTCAGACATCAGAATTGAAGGACCTCCCTATAATTCTCAAAAACAATGAAATATATTATCATTGTTTTTGAGAAATTACAACTAACTTGTTCCAGGGTTATTTTCCAATTGCTAACTTTACTGTAAGTTTTGATTTTATATTTCAGGTGCTATGTTCTGTGGACACAAGATGGCTTCAACTGACACCACATGATGATCTTATATACACACACTTTAGGCAAGACTTCCCAGACATGGATGTAGCATTCATAAATGAGAATGAAATAAAAAATAATATGAACAAAGCGAAATGGAGAGTGTTTTGCGACAAGTTTAAAAACATTGTTGAAGACTATAGCTTTGGTACGTTAATGAGAGCCGACTGCAAGGGTGATTACTCAGAACAGAACACAATTTTAGTAGCTAGGGTGCAATTTTATGCGATAGAAATTGCAAGGAACCGTGAAAATCTCAATAATGATGTGAAGAAACTGTTTAAGTGTGCGTCAAAGGCTAATTTAGAGAGTCAGGGAAAAGTTCAAATTGCAGCTTAGATTTAATAAAAATTGCCAGCATTTGTATAAGATATGCCTAATTAAGTATACTCATAATTGGTTGGTCTTGGAAATATGAATGGTATGTGTAATGTTAATTGGTAACAATGCAGAAATATATGTTGAAAATTTTGCATTTTGTAATTTGAATAATTTATACTATTTAGTCTAGATTCTCAACATTTTTGTTTATCTTATTTAGGGTGACTTGCACCACTATTACTAACCTACAGTTAGTCCTAACCTCAAGTTAAATTGGGTACTTGACTATAGTAACTAATATCAATGAATTTTTGTAGGCACATAGATTTATCATCGAAATAACGTGTGCAATAGGAATTTATTAAAAATGGCTCAAGAATAATTTTATTTTGGTGATCTAAATACTTAATTTTTTATTTGTGCATCATGTGACTGTAAATGCCAATCATGTTGCATGATGTCACATTACTCATTTTTCTTTTAAATTTGTTCCACAATGGCCTCAGACCTAAGATGTAATGAATTACATGTCATCCATATATTTCTTTTTCAATTTAACTTGAGGTTAGGACTAACTCTAGGTTAGTAATAATGGTGGAATTTGCCTTTATACATGCAATTATATGATTAATTTAGTTTAATAATGCCATTTAAAAAAAATCACTTCAATATTTTAAGTTTTTATTAGATCAATCTTGCCAGAATTCATTAAATGTATTTTGTAATTTACATACTACTATATATGAGAATCTAAGTATGAATAATAATTCATTAACAATTATGTTACAAGAAATGGCGATTACTTCACCAATTGTATTTCCAAAATTGACTTCATATTTACGAAGCAGTGATATTCATGCTTAGCCCCATATGAGATTAATCTGATGGAGCATAATGATAAATGATACTGTAAACACTAAGTATTGGCGTTTACTGTTCAACTAAATGTTTATTAAAATAGTAATTTTAACTAGCACGCAACACCTATAAGTTCAAGAGTATGTAATTTGATGTGTTTGAGTCTATGTTATGACTATGAAACAATCTTGGTTGCTATCTATCTATCCCACGGCTTCTCTTTTACAGCTGCTCACTTGGCCGTTATGCTATGGTTCACCTATGTTAGGGCGACTTGCACCACTATTACTAACATACAGTTAGCCTTAACCTCAAGTTAAATTGCAATAGAAATATATGAAGGACATGTAATTCATTAAAAGTAATTAAATGTCATAATTTATTATCTGTGATTACATGTAGTACATGACATGTAATGAATTACATGCCCTTCATATATTTCATTTTCAATGTAACTTGAGGTTAGGACTGTAGGTTAGTAATAGTGGTGCAAGTCGCCCTTATTGTTTATATTTTTATTCATTGTAAACCAATTTTATTAATCTCAATGAAAAGGGGTTCTCACTAAACCAATTATTTAATTCATTTTAAAATGGGGCTGGTTGTGTTCGAATAAAACTGTACTATGTATGCTAGTAATAAAATTATTATAATACAGTTAGTGTAAGGTTTCACGCGGCTGATTATTATAAATGGTTAAAAAATGAATGAGGTGCTCATTTTCTCATACATTTTTTATAATAAACTGTGTAAACTGAATATGGATTTTAATGAAGAAGAAGAGAATGAAGTTGATCGGCAGCCGATGGTAAAATTAAAACCGTTTCTGTAACATGGAAAAGAGTGTTACGCCGATTCCGCGGAGTGGGATGGATCTGAGTGCTAGCCATGCTGTAGATAGTAACGTCTACAGCACGAATGGGCCGGCTCGATACCTCTGTCTTACAGAAAACCAACGTAAAGTGGGAGCTTGCTGTCGCGTTTCGTTCGGTGAGTGAGATTTCCGGTGGCCCATTTCTCCTCCCTTCCATATCCTCCTTTTAGGTTGGCAACGCACCCATGATTGGGTCAGTGATGTGATTTTCTGCTCTGTGTTAGCAGTCTGGTTGGGCCTCGTTAATCTTGTAGCTCGCTCTATCGAGACGAGTGTTCTAGTTCGCTTCTACCTACCCCTTCTAGGCTAAGGGCTTGAGCTTATGTATGATCTAGTATGACGTGCTCTTGAAATAACTCTAGCGAAACGCCGCTCGAGGTTTATATCCAGAGGATCTGGGATTTTGAAACAAGTTTAGGTGTTGTCTGTTCGTTCCACTACCCAATGAGCAATATTATTGTTATACGTATTTGACTGCCTCGGTGGCGTGGTGGTATTTCGGTACGACTACGGTTCTGAGGTCTTGCGATCCCCGGGTCGGGCAGTGATATTGAATTTTTCCATATCAGCCCGGAGTCTGGAATTTGTGCCCGATATGGTGATAGGCTCGCCCCCTATCACATCTGGGACGGAACTAAGCTCGGCGAAATGTGGGTGTACTAGTTCGCTAGTGCGCCTCTGCCTACCCCTTGATACAGGCGTGAGCTTATGTATTGCCTGCCATAAAATTGCTAAAATAAAACAAAATTTGAGTTTTGTTATTTTTATTGTTCTTATAGTCTATAAGTTTAAGACGCCTCCATCGCAGTGGCGGTTTCCTCAGTGTATTTGCCCTTGTCCTTGCCGAGAGCCGCCAGCCTGCCCTTCGCTCTGCGGTCGAGGATCGACTTACGGTCTTTGTTCATCTTCAATTTTACGATGACGCACTGAAAATAAACGTCTATTAGTTTATGGTAGTGTATAGAGCATAGATTGTAAATGGTGGTGGATAATCAGAGCCATGGAAGTGTATCAGCAATAGCAATGCTGCTGTCTTGAGTCAACCTTGGGCCTTGGCTTCGGGTGTCGAGACATGTCAGCAGAGTCTAAGTTAGGCACTTATCATCATTTTTATCTATATTCAAATGGTGTGAGTTTTGTTTTTTATACATATTATAATATACAAGTAATGGAATCAATTTCAGATTTAGTTGTTTGATTCTGTAATACCAATTTTAAGTTTTCAAGTATGACCACTATTGTTTATAGTATGTTTTGTAGCAAGAGTGTAAAGCTGGGTCTCCTGCACTAGAATTTTCGAAACAAAACACTAAAAACACACACAGAAAACAACAATTTTAGCTGTCACCTGCTCGTAGAACAATGGTCCATTAGATAAAAATATACATGTTTTGTGTAATGTTTTAGTGCAGGAGATGTGGCTTAAATTTATGTGATCTCCAAGATAACTTTGATACTAATTATGCCAAACCAACTTGAAGGGAAATGGCCCAAAAGAGAAATCTTTTTTAAATCTAGATGATCACATGTCATAGAAAACACCATTGGGGCTATTTACAGAGGGGTCCAACACTCAGCTTGGAGATAATGTGGTTGAGAACATTTGCAAACTGATGAAGTAGTTTCAGAACATGATTCCAACCTGTGCCAGTCTTTTATTTTCTGGCTACATTGCGTCTCTTGGTAAGTACAGTGCATGCAGCCCAATTACAATATCTGCCATTGGACAATGCTTTTTTGAAAGACTTAAAAAAAAGGAGGTCCTCAATTCCTGTATTATTTTATGTATGTTACGTGATATTTCTGCCAAATGTGGACCAATGTTCAAGATTCTTTTTATTTGATGAAGGTTATTCCAAGGAAGGTTTCATATAAATTTGGTCACTATCAGATAAATTTTGAAGTTGGTCTGCTAAGTTTTTAGACTTTTGATTATTGATAGTTCTTATGCCAACCAAGTATCACACTGGTTTACTCCAAACAAGCCACCTTAGGTGTCTATGGTGGTAGTTAGTCTGGGTGCAATGTTCTCAACATAGTTCAGACATGTACTTTCTAAGAGTGTGTATTGATTTTTACTTTTACGGGGTATAGCATTGTTAGGCCGGGATAATTTTTAGTTCGGCTAATTAAAATAATTATACTACATAAAGTATAAGACCACTTATTACAAACTTAATTTTAATTTGTCGATTTCAAGGTGTAAGAACAATGTAATACCTTTGAGGGGTGGATGCCGACGTATGCACTGGCACCATTGGCCTTCTCACGCTGGATCCTTTCAATATAGACTACGAACTTCTTACGGTACACTTGCACTACCTTGCCAACTTGCTGGCCTTTGTAATGCCCGCGGACAACCTGCAATATTTCAACATTGTTAGTATGGTGATGATTTATGATTACGAATAAATTGTTTTGTTATAAGAAAAATCTGCTATACAGGGTAATATATTTTTGTTTATGTTGTCTAAGAAAAGGATTCATTAATGCCTGAATACTGAATTTTTCTCACATATTTAAGGATGTGTTGATTTAAGACCACATTATTTCAACATTGTGTCATTTGTAATAATGTAAGTAGCTTCTGTATTTGATATACATAATATACATTCAAATTTTGTATTTTAGGGCCACAAAAAGAGGATGTACCTAGCTAGGTTTTACTAATAGTAGAAAACTAACATAATGTTTTCCACATTAACAGACATAATCAATATTGGTTAGAGAAGGTTATGTTACCATAGTATGTAAAGGAAACTAACACATTATAGTAAAAATAACACATGTTAAACTAAATTTTATCTTAAGTTTTTCATAATGTGGGCATTATGGTGATCTGGTTCGTATGTTTAATATATTGTGTGGTGGAAATAATCAGAGCCATATTTTGAACCATGGCACAGGTCGGCTGAACGCGCCCGGGACGTGAAGGAGAAAACCCCCAACTCATCCCTCGCGCGACAGCAGTTACCTGCGGTCTGTGAATGGTTTGTCTTCATCATTTTATTTCACAACCACATTTATATTTCACTAGTTTGCACATCACGGCACGTAGAAAAAGAGTTAAACTTACTTGAACTTCGTCGTCTTTGCGGATAGGCATGGATTTAACGTTGAATTTTTGTCTCAACTCCTTGGATAGAGGTGCTGACATGAGAACTCTTCTGATGTGCGAAGGGGCACTGAAATGCCTCTTCCTGTTTTTCCTCCTCGAGGACGTGACGAGCCTATTGTACTTCATTCTGTCGCTCTTCGCTGTAACACGAAAGTACCACGTTTATTCACCGCTCCAATGTTTAGGTTATTGTTTCCTGCGTGACAAACGTCAGTTTGCCGCGGCAAGTTTTGCGAACACCGAAATTAATTATAAACAAAATATCCATTCCGGAAGGCTTGGGATACACCAATATATTTAATTTAAACGTTAGCACGAAAATAACTTTACGCTACACAACGATTTTCGTGGATATAATAACCTACCCTAAACGACACGGCAAAGAACCGAAATAAAAAAGGAATTTATGTTGTGTGTTGCCATATACAGAGTGTGTAAAGCTACTATTTGGAAGAAAATTAGAAATTATTTCCGAAATTCGTTGAGGATATAATATTGTTTTAAAGTTTAATACGGAATTAAATAAAATATTATTATTTTTAGGACTGCTATCAAAAATAAGCACCACCGAATCTATATTTTTTCTGATCTAGTGGTGGAAAGCTACTATTCTGAAGTAAGTTATTTGGTTGGCATGTTTTAAAATACAATCATGGTAGAAAGTTAGAAACGAGTTACGTTCCTTTCTTCCTATTTTGTGACAAGAAATATTAAAGTTTTTATATTTATGTAATGATTTATGCTTGTACTAATCCAAAACTAGTGTTCTTTGTTGTGAATATCATTATAAGATTTAATTCTTTATGCTGTTACTAGATGGCAGTGTACCACTAAATAGATTTTTGTTACAGTAACGCGTGTCTCCTGCACGTATTTTTCACGAAACAAAACACAGAAACACCTATATAAAACATGTTTTTTCGCAGTCTCCTGCTCAGGGAGCAATGACTCATATATTAAAATGTGTAACGAAACCATGTTTTGAGTATGTGTTTTTTATGTAGTGTGTCGCGAAAAAAGAGTGAATGTGACGCACCCTTTAGGAGATGGAAACGGTGGGTACCTACTTGATAGTTATCACCTCCAATAGTTATGTTATTATGCACCTACTGGGTTGGGCCCAGCGAGGCCCCTAAGTTTGAATTTTTAATATTATAATTTAAATTTATTGTTTTCATAAACTCCATACTCCACACTTACATTGATTCTACTTTTATGAATTTTCAGCAAGAGATAGGTACTTAAAATTATATACCGGTGTGTTTTTTTATTGCAGATACTGGCATACGAGCAGAGCGGTCACCTGATGGTAAGTCATCTCCACCGCCCATAGACACCCAAGACACAAAAATAATCATGGGTGCGTTGCGAACCTAAAAGTACGGAATGGAAGAGGAGGGAAAAGAGATTCGAAAAGGAAGGGGGGAATTGGGCCACTGAAAATCTCACTCATCGAACGAAATGCGGCAGCGAGCTGCCACTTTATGTCGGTTTTCTGTGAGACAAAACGGTATCAAACCGGTCGAGCCGGCCCATTCTTGGTGTAAACGTAACTGTCTACAGCGAGGGTTTTTTCTTCGGCTCGTACTAAGTGATATTGAGTTTTCTATTCAATATCACCCCATCTGGGTACTTGACTATGTTTGATTTCATACACATATTTATATGTAATAGCAAATAAAACAAAAAAAAACCCTTCTGTAAAAACTGCATTTAAATTGGTTGAAAAATGAGGCAGTAATTCATATTTTAAATTCTGGAGTGGGGGCATATTGGAGATATCTTGCTATCCCTTTTCAACGCACGTACCGTTATGGCGTGACGTGATTATACTGATACTTCTCTTTCCCGCAATTTGGCGGTTACACCAAACTTCAAAGTCTTAAAACTTTTTTTATTTTTGAGAATATTTCAATATTTATTTCTGTTTTATATTTTAGACGACGTAAATTTCATATAAAATTGATTAAAAACCTAGTCACGTACCCAATTCCAGTTTTACTCCTTACTTTCTTTCTTTCTACCTACCCTTATCCCAAGTTTATGTGGGGTCGACGCAACACACTTTTTCAAGCATGTTGCAGAAATGATTTGGCTAAGTTTTTACGACCGGCTGCCTGCCTGATGTCAACCCCCTCTGAGGGTTGCGGTCTCGGGCAAATTAAATTAGAAAATTCGCTTTGCCCGACTTGGAAATCGAACCCACGACCTCCCGGTCCACAGCCCATACATACTGCCACTAAACCAAGGAGGCCACTTTACATACGTATGTCATATTGTACTATATGTTCGTCAGTGGTAGTTTCTAACATTATTAATAACAGTATCCGAGAATACAGCTGTGATTAGATACATGTATCGTGAGTCGTGACGCAATTAGAGCCAGTTGAGCGCAGGTGGGCGTGAGAGTTACTCCCATCCGAGATGCCTAACTTGGACAATATTAGTTCTTGACATCAGTACATGTACACCTACGCAAACTGTATTACAAATCGATGCTTATGGGCTAAAATGTATCACCATTTTGCGTTACAGGAGAGTGGCGTAAAGTTCGTATATTAAAGATTTCTTAAAGACTGATCAATGTCAAAAAGAAATTAATCACCAATACAACTAAAAATATGTCAAAGGATTCCGATGACATAAAATCACACCTGTATCCGTAAAGGGGAAGGCGGAAGCGCACTAGCGAACTAGAACAGCCACAATTCGCCGAACTTAGTTCCGTGGTATGGGCGAGCCTATCGTCCTATCGGGCACAAATTCCAGACTCTGGGCTGATATGGAAAAATCCAATATCACTTTGCCCGACCCAGGGATCGAACCCGAGAGCTCAGTACGATAGTCGTACCGAAATACAACCACGCTACCGAGGCAGTCATTATATGTAAATGTCACGATAAATAGATCAAAAGACGCAGACACATAGAATTCGAGAGACGAGCCGCTCGAATTATTAACAGACGTAGACTATTATACCTCTATATTGGGTATCTGCGTGGTCTACCTGGCTGTTCCATGGGAAATGCTTTGAGTTTTTTTAGCTTGTAGGCTGAGATCTATATAGCGAACTTCGACTACGTCTGAGTCAAAGTAACGAGCTCAGTGAGGATCTGGATTTTAAAATCGAACTTCGACTTAGTTCGAGTCATTATTTACAAGGAAAACAGACTGATAGATAGACTAAGCAAAGATTTTCTTGTAAAAAATGACTAGGACCAAGTTAGAGTTCGATTTCATATTCCAAATTCTCACTGATTCTCACTGAAATTCTCTATAGATCTCAGCCTTAGTTTTTGAGCAGTAGAGCCACGCTGTAGAGTCTATAGTGTAAAGTGTAGACAGTCACGTCTACAGCAGGAATGGGCTGGCACGATTTGATGCAACTACCATCCTCCATTTGCTTGTAAGTTGTATGATAAAATGTCTAGTGAGTCTAAACCATTCCCCTGATGGTAAGCGCTGAAGCACTGGAACAGCGGCCCGAGGAGGAGATTTTCTGACAATCGTAAATGTATTCAAGCTTGATGCCCGTCTATGAAATTTGTATGAAGTATTAACCTACAAGGTGGACCGACGACCTAATAAAAGTCAGGAAGTCGCTGGATGCAGGCCGCTTCCAACAGGTCGATCTGGAAATCTTTGCGGGAGACCTATTTTCAGCAGTAGACGTTCTATGGCTGATGATGATGATGATTAACCAAATGTAATCAGTGCGCAGTAAGCTCGAATACATTTACGATTGTTAAACATTTTCCTGCTCGGGCCACTGTAGTAACACCTGTCAGAACTTTGCACCACCTGAATCGAACTGAAGACCCGAAAAGCTCACCAAGTGGAAAATAAAGCTTAACAGAAAATTGCCCTCAATCTCCAATTATTTTGTTATCCCAATCAAATATTGAGATGAATGTTTAATGGAAGGTAAGAGGCTTTGAAATCTATAATATATGAAGCATAGTTGTTATTGACAGTCGCATCCTTGGTCTAGTGGCAGCATGTATGGGCTGTGGACCGGAAGGTCCTGGGTTCGATTCCCAGGTCGGGCAAAGCAAATTTTCTAATTTAATCTGCCCGGGACTGGATCGTAGAGGTTGACATCAGGCAGGCGGCCGGTCGTAAAAATTAAGCCAAATCCTTTGTGCAACATGCTTTGAAAAAGTGTGTTGCTCCGACCCCACATTAAGGTGGGATAAGGGCAAGTAGAAAGAAAGAAAGTTGTTATTGACAGGGGCAGGGAGACAGGGAGCGTATAGACTGTAGCCGACTTCCGAGTCGGGAACAATCCTCAACTGTTTACAGCGTTGCTATCAGCTTACCTACGACCTTGTGACCTCTGCCCTCGCGGCCTCGCGTCCGCCCTCAGCATGCGTGCCCGTAGCAAAACAGAGGGAGCTAGCTGGCCCTCCTTAACGCATGTCCGAGTCTGCGCAGTGGTCGCGTGTCGCCCGGGACGGCCAGTGAATGAAGCGCGGCTGGCGGGGGCGCACGCTCGCTCGCTACCATCGCTTACAACCTGATATGAGTGACGCCGGGTGTTGTGCCTAGTGTTGTGATGGTGAGCGCGTGATCGGAGCGATGGCCGAGTGCTCGTCCGAGCCCGGCCACGACACACGATGCGCTGCCCCGTAGGTAAGGACCCGGGCCTCAAGGTCACCCCGTAAACAATTCCCTGGTGACACCCCTCCATCATTTTGGCACCATTGTGGCCGGTTTATGGCTATTTTGGCGCTACATTATTGTTTGTCTTGGTTGTTGAGTTTGTGCTTTGATAAATGACGCGGACGTTTGTGCTTCGAAGACGCTCTTTGGATGCTTGTATCGTTTTGATGTTTCGACAGCGTCTCTGAAAGGTGCCATTTTGGAGTCTCATGTTATTAAAAAACACCTCGGTTTAATTATATTTTAGTGCATATCAAACAAAAGCAGCATCAAAAGTACGATATTTCATTCAGACATCATTAGAGACCAAACCCGGTTAGCAATTCAGAAGACCGTTGTATTGTAAAAGATTAGATTTCTAAGTAATAGGTATGAGGTAATTAGATGTGCAACCTCGCCCTGTACAGGCCTTTGAATCTTTAATGAATGTGCATTTATGACGTTCTGTCCTTCATACATATAATAGAGTGTTTCTACTTATTAATTACTTGACAACGAATGTAAAGCCATTGTGAATGCATTCATTCTTGTCAACGTATGATTTGTTTGTGGGACGGTAACTAGGTAGAGGTACCCACAAAGGTACCTAACATTACCTGTAATTAATTGAATGGCGAATACTATACGTAATATATTAATGTAGCCCGTTCAATCGAATCGGGTACTGAATTTATATCCAGATGTTCAGATGCCATCAGTCGCCTCCTTGGTCTAGTGGCAGCGTGTATGGGCTGTGGACCGGGAGGTCCTGGGTTCGATTCCCAGGTCGGGCAAAGCTAATTTTCTGGGACTGGATTCCTCACAGGGGGTTGACGCAGGCAGGCAGCCGGTCGTAAAAACTTAGCCAAATCATCCCTGCAACATGCTTGAAAAAGTGTGTTGCGTCGACCCCACATTAATGTGGGATAAGGGCAGGTAAAAAGAAAGAAAAGTTCAGACCGGCATAATTCTGAAAATATTTCGATGATATTGTCTTCTAGTTTGAATGCACTCACTTTGCCGTATGAAATACATAATCTGAGTAAAGTTTATTTCTTGAAATGCTTATTTTTCAGTAGCAAAATGTAGAGTGAATGAGCTTAGATGGAATTGTGTAGCAATTGCTACGATTGCTATTGATATTTCGTTTCCAGCATCTCGTTGGGTGTGTCGAACCCTGGAGTACGTTGAACTTAATGCGAAAATACCTTTTGAAATGGGTGGGTTGTCTACTATTTCACTCCACCTACTATTATCCACCAATGTAATTTCGGCGTAACACATTTTTCTATAATGTTGTGGAATGTATACTTTATTTGTAACACGGCCACTTGCGTGACGTTAACTCCTCTAGGGATTAGTCCTCGGTAAAAGGCGCGTTGCCCAACTTGGGAATCGAACCCAGAACCCCGCGGTCCACAACCTATACACTACCACTTGAACGAGACGACGTCACTGTGTCTGCTATTTAACATTTTTATAACATAAGCTCACGCCAGTATTCCCGAAGGGGTAGGCAGAGGCGCACTAGCCAACTAGTACACCCACATTTCGCCGAGCTTATTTCCGTCCCAGGTGTGATAGGAGGCGAGCCTATCGCCATATCGGGCACAAATTCCAGACTCCGGGCTGATATGGAAAAATCCAATATCACTTTACCCGACCCGGGGATCGAACTCGAATCCTCAGGACGGTAGCCGTACCGAAATACAACGACGCCACCGAGGCAGTCTCACGCCACATTTTTGTTGTGAACAGAAAACTTTATTATAAGAATTTGATATCTTCGGAAAGATACCGGAAACTGATTCAATTTCCAACACTCGGATCGGAGCTTTAGATCTGTTTAAAAGCTTACTGTTATTTTTTTACTCCGTCACCATCAAGATTTTTAAGCTTAAAATAGACATTTATATTAGTGACTTCTGGGCAATTATAATGTTATTAATGTTCTTGCTTGCTGTTAGAATTGTTCGGACTTTATAAGTAATAGTGGTACTTAATAAAAAATAATCACAGGTTTAAAAACTTAAGGGACCGACTTCAAATCCGATCGTGACTAAATTTATATGGGACCACCCTTGAAACAAACTCTATCGAATACAAAAATATTTTTTAAAATCGGTCCACATTTGGTGGAGATATCGCGTGACAGACATAAGAAAATACATACGAATTGAGGACCTCCTCCTTTTTGGAAGTCGGTCGAAAAGAAAGAATCAATTTTTTTTTTCTAAAGTAAACAAACTATAACTTTACTGACAGCTTGTGTAAGAAAATTGAAAGAAATTAATACACACACGTTTGAAAAGTAACCGGCAATAATTATGCTGTAGAGCGGCTTTGTAGACAGTTGTGTCTACAGTACGAATGGTCCAGCTTTACGTTTTAAAACCACTGATCAGTCACAGTAGCTGGATGCCAGCCGCTACCAACAGGTCGACCTGGAAATCTATGGGGGAGTCCTATAACCAGGAGTAGACATCCTGTAGCTAATGATGATGATGATGATGATAATTCACAGAAAATCGATGGAAAGTTGTATCTCGCTGTTAGGTCTCGTTCGCTGACTGAGATTTCTTCTAAAACATTCTATCGCCATTTCGCAAATTCTAGACTCCAGGCTGAAACTACATAGGAAAACTAGATACCACTTTACTCGTCTAAAGGATCAAAACTTAGGATATGATCTATAGAGCTAACTTCGACTAAATATGAGTCAAAGAAACGAACTAAGTGCGGATTTGGAATTTTTAAGTTGAACTTTGACTTAGTCTGAGTCATTTTTTACAACATAATCTTGCATACGCCGGAATGGTCAAACGCTGCTCAACTTTAATGGCTTCTTACATTGATTTTTGCCATACAATTTTGACAGATAAGGCGGCATTAAACGACATAAGGCGACCTTAAGTGTATGAACATTCGGCGGATAGTCTGTCAGTCTGTTTTTCTTGTACAAAATGACTTGGACTAAGTCAAAGTTAAGTTTGTTTTTTGACTCAGACTTATTCGAAGTTCGCTCTACAGATCTGAACCTTAGACCTCAGGCTGCGGCACCACGCCACATAAACCAAGCATAACTGAAAACATATTTCAAAATCGACTCCACCATGTTTTCTAGACAACTAACACAAAGTAAGATATTAAAGCGATATTTAAATTTCTCCCTGAGCGTTGATTAAAACCCTTTATAATGCTCCCGGGCGAGGCGCGCTTACAGTCTGTAATCTTTTATAAAATAAATTGCCAGAGATTGCTATTTTTGTTCAAAAATGCGTTTGATTTAAAACTGAAATGTATTTCGCATTAGCACATAACATAAGCTCACGCATATATCTCTGAAGGAGTACGCAGCGGCGCATTAGCAAACTAGAATACCCATATTTCGCCGAGCTTAGTTCCGTCCCAGATGTGACAGGGGGCGAGTCTATCGCCATATCGGGCACAATTTTGCATTTCATGAGTACTATTTTATTACTGCTATTCTATTTGTTTTACGGCCGTAATTTTTTCTTGCAAATCCTGCAAATCCAAGACAGTTCCAGACCTTTTCTCCAGAGGCGATGGCTGAAGGAAAGCCAACCAATTTTGCTTTGCCGTATGATAAGACAACTATGTATAATCATTCCATTGAATAATGTTAATCAATAAACTTTCGTTTCCTTTCTACCTGCCCGTATCCCACCTTAATGTGGAGATCGTCGCAACACACTTTTTCATGCATGTTGCCTTTCACCTATCTGACGTCAACTCCCTTCTAGGGAGTCAATAAACATTAAATGTGTTATAGATAAGATTTAGACAAAGAAGTTTTGGCTCTTCGTCAGTGTTCTTCTCCAATTGTTGTTACTTTCCTTTCCACGGTAGACAAAGGTATGGCTATTCCCTGTTATTGCCGCCAATGGGTGGTGGTATGCACTTACCACCAGGCCTTTCTGCTCGTCTACTTTCGTAACCCATTAGAATAAAGTTTTTTTTTCAATTTCAGAAGTTTTATGTTAACCGTATTCAAAATCTTATTTAACTTTTTTCATAAGACGCCTTTCCTTGTTCCCCGCTTAGTCAGTTGAGAATAATTAAACTTTGGCATTCT
This sequence comes from Clanis bilineata, assembly GCA_036417725.1. Taxonomy (NCBI): domain Eukaryota; kingdom Metazoa; phylum Arthropoda; class Insecta; order Lepidoptera; family Sphingidae; genus Clanis; species Clanis bilineata. Next base: position 1,814,682 of record CM071159.1, read on the forward strand.
ATATTTATTGACGTAACAGAAAAAAAACAGAAAATTAACATTAATACTGAAAGGAATCAAGACCGACTCGCGCATCTGAGAATTTTCACCACGGACGGACGGTATGCACTAATGACATTTGATTATTGCATAACATAACATAACATAACATAATATAACATAACATAAGCTCACGCCTGTATCCCCGAAAGGGTAGGCAGAGGCGCACTAGCCAACTAGTACACCCACATTTCGCCGAGCTTAGTTCCGTCCCAGATGTGATAGGGGGCGAGCCTATCGCCATATCGGGCACAAATTCCAGACTCCGGGCTGATATGGAAAAATCCAATATCACTTTGCCCGACCCGGGGATCGAACCCGAGACCTCAGAACCGTAGTCGTACCGAAATACCACCACGCCACGGAGGCAGTATTGCATAACTATAAGCTTATTTCATACAAAAGCTTACGTAGAGTTGCCTATTACAAAAACCGTAAGCGCGCATCAAACTCCATTTTCAAAATTATTTATGGTCGGGCCTACAGACAAAATCTCTCTTCTCGGAATCTCTAATGTCGGGAGACTATTCGTCCAGTATAATGAATATTGCATAGAGACATACTTACGGTGTAAAACCTTTATTGGGTCCCTCCGCTTGAGTAATGGCCAGGGCAACCGCCGGGCCAGCGACCGCTAAGTACATGGTCAAAAATACGACACGGTGACCTACTTTTGCGACTTGTTTCTGATTCAGCTATGTTCTATTTAGTTTGGCATGACGATTTTAATTGGTGATTTAATACGTTACGAATGTATTGTGATGGTCAACTTATTTATGCACGATCTATTTTGTGGTTGTATTGACTGCATCGGTGGCGTGGTTGTATTTCGGTACGACTACCATTCTGAGGTCTCGGGTTCGATTCCCGGGTCGGGTAAAGTGATATTGGATTTTTCCATATCAGCTTGGAGTCTGGAATTTGTGCCCGATATGGCGATAGGCTCCCCTATCACATCTAGGACGGAACTAAGCTCTGCGGAATGTGGGTGTTTTAGTTCGCTAGTGCACCTCTGCCTACCCCTTCGGGGATACAGGCGTGAGCTTATGTATGTATGTATGTTTGTATAGACTCAGTTGTATGTCGTAAAGCCGCGTTTCCTGCACCAAAACATTACACAGAGCACCTACACAAAACATGGTTCTGCTACACATTTTTATTTGGTCTATTGTTCCATGAGCCTCCTGCTCATGGGAATGGATTGCGAAAATCGTTGATTTGCGTATGTGTTTTGTATCGAGAATAACAGGTGCAGGAGATGCGCCTTACGGATGACGCTGATAACGTCTTCAATTTACTTGAATTGCTGAATTATTGTATGTATTTATATTAAGACATCAAGAATTCAATTATTTAAAAAAAAACTTGAAAGGTGTATGGTGTACCTACATCATCCTCCTGCCCTTATCCTAATTTTATTTGTGGTCGGCGAAACATGTTTTCGACTTTCATACATGCCTAACAGCCGTCATCTCGTCATTCACCCCTTTTTCTTTCATGTCCTTCCTCATACACTCCTTCCACCTCTTCTTTGGCCTTCCTCTACCTCTCCATCCATCAACATTCATATTTATCACTTTCTTACCCACGTATGTCCCTTCCCTTCTCATAACATGCTCATACCAAGACAAACAGTTTCCTTTCAATCTATCTACCACAGGTGCCACTTTCGAGCTCCCTCTAACGTGCTCATTCCTAACTCTATCCATCCTCGTCACTCCACACATCCATCTCAACATTCTCATTTCTGCTGCATGCAATTGTTTCTCATCCGTCTTCATAGTATATTGTATATTGTCCCTACAATAGTTACTATTAATAAATATTTTCCAAGCGAATTAGTAAAAAATGCTATTTAGGTATGATAAGTAATTTGTTAAATACGGTAGAATTCGTATATAATAAGTAAGCAATTTAATAACCTTAATATTGAATTGATTTGATTAAACAATACTCTGAACATCAATTGGGATTTCATAATACATATTATAATTATTTTGTAAAAAATAGACAATAATTTATGATGAAAGTAAACAAATGTTAAAACTTATTAAAACATTATTTTATTTTTATGTTTACATATATCCAATATTAACATTTAATAAACGCTGTTATTGTTTGCAATAAGCACATCAAAATCAATTGTAACTACTTATATACTGGTATGTTCAGATTGTTGTGCATAATAGTGCTACAATTAATTGATATAATATGTTGTATTGCGGTATTATAAGGGAGCTATAGCGTGGCGAATTCCTGAAGCTCCCTGAATCGTATGTATGGCGCATATAATTCGGAGACTTCAGAAATTTGATGAGCTATATACATCTACTGATGAAATGAAGAACTTCATCGGGGAAGAGACTTTGAAGTCTTAGAAGAATACAAGATTCACGTATAAACTATTAGAGTGGAACGAAGGCATCCCAATGGCTAGATTTGCCTATTGAATAAGGTTCATAAGAGATTTTGAGAATATAAATAAAGATGCGAAGAGAGGAAGATGTTTATAATATGATAGAGGTAATAGAGTAATATGTATTATATAAGAAATAGATGTGTAATAAATATATAAGTATTTTTACACATTAATAGTTTAATCACACAATCACAAAGTAGCGTTTGCTCACCGTTTTTATCGGGAAGGTTGTACTGAAAATTACGTTTATGTTAATAAAATACCGATTAATTATCCATGACTGCCTCTGTAGCGTGGTTGTATTTTGGTACCGCTATCGTCCTGAAGTCGGGTCGGGTAAAGTGATATTGGATTTTTCCATATCAGCCCGGAGTCTGGAATTTGGGTCAAGTCTGGAATTGAGCTCGGCGAAATGTTGGTGTTCTAGTGCACTAGTGCGCCTCTGCCGATACAGAATTGAAAAAGCATAATATCACTTTCTCGACTCGAGGATCGATCCCGAGACCTCAGGAAGTCGTACCGAACCACAACTACGCCACCGAGGGAGTCAGGTAGGCATCAATAGACTATCTTTCTATCTCACTTTTACAATTTCTCATTTCATATCGTAGTACAATGAATTAATAATACATTTTTTTCTGCCTGTCATTATGTGGGGTCAGCGCAACGCACTTTTTAAAGCTTGTTGCAGGAAGGATTTGGCTTAGTTGTTACGACTGGCTGCCTGCCTGACGTCAACCTTTCAAGTATCCAGTCCCGCCCGCCTAGCATGCGCACCACGAGATATCCCGATAATCGACAGTCGAGATGTTATCTACGTGTTGTCTACAATATTGTATGAAAATAAACGAGGACGCATGTTAGTGTCCATAGACAAATAGGAAAAACCAGTTATAACAGGACAAAAAGCGTAGACAAAATGTTCTCGTGGCGCGCATGCTAGGCGGGCAAGGCAGGTTAAATTAGAAAATTCACTTTGCCCCACTTGGGAATCGAACCCACTATATAACAGAACATACAGAATCCACTTAATAATACAAATGTACTCAGTTAATTACGTTTTACAATTCGTACGAGATGTCAAAATTTTAATGAGTCCCTACCGTGCGGAATTAAATTCCAAAGTTTATTTTATTATATCAAACATCAAAAAGAGATTCGCTGGCGCGGAAAATTAGGTGGCCTCCCCTGAAGTGGCGGCGGGCGGACCCAGCTTTGTATTTTATTGCGTGTTTTATTTATCTCAGAAATGGAATGTATTTGCTTTAGATTAGTGTTGTTTACAGTTATATAGGACGTCCCATGATGCCGCTAAGTGGGAGAGTACTTTAAATATTGCAGAAAGACAATTTTTATAAAACATTTATTTTTAAAAACAAGTATAACTGCGATTATTATTGGCTTCGATTTCGGGTTGAAGCAAAAGAATTTTAAAACATTAATTTCATTAAAATAGACTATGTGAAATATTTCAGGCATTTCCCCTCCTTTTTGCATAGTGGGACACCTGTGAAGGTTTTATTAAGAGTTCATGTTCGTTTTAAATGTACGAGGTTCGGGCACAAATAAATTTCAACTAAGGGGACTTTTGACACACGATTCGAATTTGAATTCGATTGGACTTCATTTAGTGACTTAAAATTCCACCTAAATAGAGTTAATGTAAATGCACTAATGCCACGTTAAAAATGACCAAATGACAAGTTCTCGAATCTAATGCAACATTAGCACTTTTTAACTCGATTTTAGTTGAATTTTAAGTCAATAAAAGAAATCGAATATTTGTTTAGTTGATTATTTTGTTAGAACCTATTCAATTGAAGTAAAATTATTTTTACGGATTTTATCACGATTTGGTTTTAATTTTTATTCCCGACGTTTCGAAGGCTTTGCAGTCTTCGTGGTCACGGGTTGGACTATTCAATTGATATTCACTTTAAAATATTCAATAATTATTAATACAGATGACAAATACTCGATAAAATGCTGTAATCCAGAAACCTCGTATATTTGCGCCATATAGGGCTTTATGAGCCAATAACTTCCGAAATCAATATTGCGAGTATGTGAGTTATAAGTCTGTTAGAATTCCCTTCCAAACATGCCACTTGTGTCATATTTATTCCAGTATTTTATCTTTACAATGTCTGTTATTTAGCCAACCTAAAAAAAGGTGTGATATTCATTGATAGCTCTGAAACGCGTGGACAGATTTTATTTTTATATACAAATTCGTGTTAATGTTTAAAATACTGCATTGTAAATGCGCTTCTCCTGCAATATAACATTCCACAAAACACCTAAAATAATAATAAGCTTAAAACTTAACGGACCGACTTCAAATCCAATCCTAACCAAATTTATATGGGATCACCCTTGAAATAAGCTCTATCGAAAACAAAAAGAATTTTGAAAATCGGTCCACATTTAGCGGAGATATCGCGTAACATAGATAAAAAACAGACAAATTGAGGACCTCCTCCTTTTTAGAAGTTGGTCGAAAAACGTGGTTTCGCTACATATTTTTATCTATGGTTCTTGTTCTGTGAGCAGGAGACAGCAAATATCAGTATTTTGCGTATGTGTTTTTGTGTTTTGTTTCGAGAAAAACAGACGCAGGAGACGTATTTTACGTCGGTTTTCTGTGAGACAGTGGTATCAAACCGATCGAGAAAGTCCATTCGAGGCTCTATAACTCAAATATGCATAAACAAAATTAATAAACATGTTTTAAATACCGCTCGAACCATATTTACACGCGTGTGCAATGTTCTGCATGGACGCGTCCGTGGTGTAGACATTGCTTATTATTCATGGTATTTTGCTAAATATATGTATAGTTATTGCCTACAACTTCGCACCCATTAATGTCCTCGTGCCCGAGTACCCTGGAGAGTGTAATACACTGTAACATTGTACATTCTTACAAATGTGTTTGTTTACGTACATACAATTAATGCGGTGAAGGAACATACCGTGAGGATTTGTTTTAATATTAGAAAATATTCGTTCGAGCAATTTTACCTACGTATGTAAGTTTCAAGGATTTTCATTCATAAGAAGTACGGACAGCCGAGACTGAATGTCGGAGGTTCGAGACCAACCCCAAAATCGAGCATATACATCTGAAATTTCTATGTTAAGTGTGTTTTCATTGTGAATTATCGCTTGCTATAATGGTGAAGGAAAACATCGTGAGGGAACCAGCATACCCGAGAATTTCGAAAGTATGTGAAGTCTACCAACCCGCATGAGACCAGCGTGGTAGACTGAGGCCTAACCCATCTGATTAGAAAGAAGAAAGAAAAGAAAGACAGAATCATTTATTGAGAAACGTTAGTAGAGGAGGTCCATGCCCAGCAGTGGGACGGTAATATTACAGGGCTGATTGTAATTCATAATAAAACTACTTTCCCTTATTCTACCACAGCTTCCATTGTCATGGCTTTACCAGCTTTAGTGAAAATATGTTTTGTTGTCATTGTTTGACACAGTAACAAGAATAGCGCCTTTGTTTGATAAGGTCGCAGGGTCGCATAATGCAACGGCTAAGAGCAGCATCTCATGACGCCTCCTCTCGCCTCTGTTTGTGATTAAAGAAAGCTCTCATAATATCCGATTTCAAATAGTTGTCTTTCCTTTGACAAATTCTTGCTTTGTTCGACGACGTAGTGGAATCAATACGAATTCCATTTTGCTGTTGTATTTTATGTTCTTCGTTTAACTTATAATATGTGTCGTGGAGGTATTGCGCGCGGTACGTCTATCGTCCTGAACTCTCGGGTTCGATTCCTTATTTAAAGTATGTCGTAACATGTCATAAAGTTTATTGGTCAAGTGAAGAAGTATATACATAAGATTTGCCTCTATCTGTGAATGAGTAGGCAGATATGAACTAGTGTATTAGAACACCCACATTTCGCCGAACGCATTTAGATTGTACAGGAGGTGTGTCTTTCGCCTATATATTTTTAAGGAAGGTGTTCGTAAATAACAAATATCTGTATTCGTCTTAGGGTACTAATTAAATCTGTGGTATTTCCACACAGTAGTTATATAATGTTGAACACCCATTTTGCATCTTTACATTATTGAATGCAAGGAAAGAAAGAAAAAGGCAACTTTCTTTAGTAATTACTGTTTATGTGAAATTAAATAAAACGAACAAATTCACAGTATAAAATATCAAGATAAATCAAATCAAGATAGAATCCGTAAAAAGTTCATCCGATAACGTGTCGCTTCGCCCATTCTCCCCGTCATAACTATTTGTACGAAGCCTTCATATAATTCAGAATAGGGGCCTGGGGACACAGGTAGAGGAGGTCGGGTCAATTGGCCCTAAATTACTAATGTGGGGACGGAATACGAATGAACCTGACGGGATAATGGCTAGTGAGGGGGCCAAAACTATTATTAGTATTGATAGGATTTTACTACTGGCATAGGGTGTACATTTTCAAAAAGGAAGCCAATGCTGCTTTCTCTTATAATTAATTGCACAGTTTCAAGCATGCTGCAGACATGATTCCGCTTCGTCTTTTACGACCAACTGACTGCCATCGGCCAACCCTCTGGCAGATCTAGTCCCTGCAAACTGTATGAAAAATACCCATGCGACCTGGGAACTTGCCGGTTCACAGCCTATAATATATACCTGCCACTAAACATGATCAGCCAGTGTACATCCGGTTATCTAGAGGGGCTTGCGGCATGACTTGATGGTTGGTTGAGACGGGTATGGGGGTATCCCTGTATCTGCATTGGTCATCCGCCTGTCTTGTCGCTAGCACTTCGATTTGCTTCTTCCCTCTTCGGATTCGGAGTGTGAAGAAGCATAAATAGGCCGGCATGATTCTGACGACCACTGATAAACGCATTGTTTGTCAGTTGTTGCTAGTTTTTTTTGGACTACACTACGCTTACCATCAGGTGCAGTGTAGTCACTTTGCCGTGCCCGGATAAAAAAAAAACAAGGGGCAACAAAATCTAATATATACTAAAAATTTAACTCTGTATCTCCGAAGGGGTAGGCAGAGGCGAACTAGAGAACTAGAATACCCACATTTTGCCGAGCTTAGTTTGGTCCCAGATGTGATAAGTGGCGAGCCTATCAACATATCGGTCACAAATTCCAGACGGGCATATACTGGATTGAAAACACCCAATACCATATGCCCAACCCGGGGATCGAACCCGAGACTTCACGACGTTAGACGTACCGAAGAAAACTACGCCACGCCTAAATATTTTCTTGAAAACACATCTCACTCATTTAGTTGTCTTCTTTACACAATATTCTTCATGATATATTCTCATGAAAAGGCGCCCGCCTCGGCGAAGTCATCAAAATGGCTGTAAACTTTACTATTGTTGTTAAAATTTCACGAGCTCCAGTTTTACACCGCCTTGTTTAGCCATTACCTGTGTACAGATGAGTCCACATATCATCTTTGAGATATTTGAAGGAATTTTTGCTTAACATAAGCTCACGCCTATAGCCCCGAAGGGTTTAGGCAGAGGTGCACTAGTGATCCAGTACACCCACATTTCGCCGACATTAGTTCCGTCCCAGTCCCGTCCGTTCCGTCCCGCCGTGGCGTGATTTTACTGATATTTCTCTTTCCCGCTGTTTGAAGGTTACACCAAACTATAAAGGCTTAAAACTTTTTTATTTTTGGGAGTATTTTAATATTTCTTTCTGTGTTACGTTTTAGATGACGTAAATTTCGTATAAAATCAATAAAAAAATTGTCATGTACCCAATTATCTTAAAACCTTTATTCTCTTATTTATTTTGCCTAGCGTTATCCCGTCGTATTACCAACGTTGCGTAAAATAGTAGATACTAAATCAATCCGACACGCAAATTAATTAAAGCCATTTCTCAAAGTTGATATGATCTGAGGTCCCGAACTTCCCTCTTGTAATTCTGAGCACGCTGCAAAAACGATGGCTGTGTACGACACTGCGTGACACCGTAAATAAGGGGCTGTATTGTTTTCCTTAGTTGGCGCTAGTCTTGCGCGTTTAATAGTTCGCGTTACGGAGCGCTTACTTTAGTTCGCAGCTCCTCAGCGAACTAGTTCGTTCTTTTAGTTCATCAGTTCCTGTCTCGAGCCAGCGAAGGCTAAACAGTTATTTTCGACCAACCTTCAAAAAGGACAATTCGTTTATTCGACCGACTTCCCGAAAAGGAGGAGGTCCTCAATTCATCTTTTTTTTATGTATGTTACGCGATATCTCCGCCAAATGTGGACTGATTTTCAAAATTCTTTTTGTATTCGATAGAGTGAGTGATATAGGTTATTTCAAGGGTAGTCCCATATAAATTTGGTCAAACGGATTTGAAGGCGGCCCGTTAAGTTTTTAAACTTGTGATTATTTTTATGTATGTTACGCGATATCTTTGTCAAATGTGGACCGATTTTCAAGATTATTCTTGTATTCGATTGAACTTATTTCAGGAGTGGTCCTATATAAATTTGGTCACGATCGGATAAGTTTTGAAGTCAGTCCATTAAGTTTTTAAACTTGTATTCATTTAACTTACATATTTGGGAGTAGTGACGTCATCGTGACTAGTCCGTGTGGCGTCGCGCTCTCCCTCACTCATTATACAACTTATAAGTTGAACTCATCAAACGAAGTAAGGAACTGAGGAGTGAGAAATCTGGGAACTAGTTCGCTAGTGCATCAGTTCGCGAACTACACAAGACTAGTTGGCGCAAATCGAACAAGAATCACCGAAACGATGTGGCTTATGAGAGAGAGAGGGATATGTATTATTTAATGGTCGTTTTGCTTGCCATAATGTTCACGGTCGGAAACCACGCTTTTACTAATATAATTGAGTGTCACAGCTCGTCATTATATTATTAGCATTTGTATTGCTTGATTCTGGGGATTCTTCGAGATAGGTCATTGACCCAGTACTTTCAATGTTTTGGCGTTGAATAGATTGTGATAACATTTAATGCGAAGAAATTCTTCATTCCAGGAAAGTCTTTAGTTTCAAAATTACTTACAAGGATAATACAGGGACCAAACTCGTAATAAAATTTTATCTGCACATGGAAATCACCTATATATAATCAATGTACATGATTACAGAAAAAATCTTTTCACGCTAGCCAAACCTAGTTTAATATAAATTCAACGATTTTTATAATTTGATCAACAATTTTTTTATCATTTATCGTTTTTAAATGGAAGTAGGCCTTTAAATTAAAATATCAAACATCGTTTATTACCAAAGAATTAAGAAATTGTGTACATTCTCGCAAAGGAGCATTTTGCGCTTTCGTCAACAAATTCGTTACACTCCAAAACATTTCTGATTGCTCACCAATCAAATGGTTAAACCTCAGTGGGCTTTATAATCAAATCTGTCGACCCGAATTTGATTATTCATATAAATTAGAATGACGGTCGTACTATGGCAGGCAATAACGAATTATAGGACATAAAATAAGGTATTAAAGTCGAAGTTGCTTTACGTTTACGCGTGTTTTAAAGTTCTATTTGAGGTTAAATATTTGAAAGTTGGTGATCTAAATTTTATTATGTCTTACCTGATTAGGTTTCATTAGTCCTTATTCGCACGAGCTTTTTCAACGGGCGTTAAAAAAGCGTCTCAACGTGTCTGTTCATATGTTTGTTTGAAAATCATTCTTACCTTGTTTCTAATAAGGTATATTCTACATACTGTGGTATTTCGGTACGACTACGGTTCTGAGGTCTCGGGTTCGATCCCCGGGTCGGGAAAAGTGATATTGGATTTTTCCATATCAGCCCGGAGTCTGGAATTTGTGCCCGATATGGCGATAGGTTCGCCCCTTATCACATCTGGGACGGAACTAAGCTCGGCGAAATGTGGGTGTTCTAGTTCGCTAGTGCGCCTCTGCCTACCCCTCCGGGGATGCTGGCGTGAGCTTATGTTATGTATGTTACGTTATGCCCAAAAAGTGCCATGCTTTAAAAGCGCCGGCATGTGAACACCTATACTAGAACTCGTATGTTCCATTTCAACGCTTTTTAACGCGCGTTGAAAAAGCTCTCGTGCAAATGAGGGCTAAAGCATTCCATCGCCTGACATAATTCAAACGTATTTCTATAATAGTATAATATAATTAGCAAAGAACTGTGCATCTAGTATATTATATTGATGTATGGTATCTTCTGACTTCATTAAATATAACAAAAGCGACATCACACCCACGGCATATACATAGTGTGACGTAAACATTAGTTCACGCTGACTGCCCCAGATGGGCATCTGCGTGAGGATGCGTCACCCTGTATAGGTCATTATATTTATAGACAATAAAAGTAGAGCGAGCTTACCGACCTGTCTTGTGACGTCATACGTGAGCCATATTTTAAAGTCATTATGAGTGTTAGTTAGTTATATTTAGCTAGATTTTTATAACAAAACATAACATCAGCTCACGCCTGTATCCCCGATGGGGTAGGCAGAGGCGCACTAGTGAACTAGTACACCCACATTTCGCCGAGCTTAGTTCCGTCCCATATGTGATAGGGGGCGAGCCTATCGCCATATCGGGCACAAATTCCAGACTCTGTGCTGATATGGAAATATTCAATATCACTTTGTCCGACCCGGCGATCGAACCCGAGACCTCAGGACGGTAGTCGAACCGAAATACAACTACGCCACCGAGGCAGTCAGATTTTTACCTTTGAGAAATGTTGGAGTTGTAAAGCCATGTATAGTTTAACCACGTATTCTATAGCATGAACGGACAGGTTCGACCGGTATGATACCATAAGATATCCCATAGTTCCTTTAAAATTTGTAATGAACCCATAAATTGTGGTGGAGACCACTTATCAGATAACCAACCTGCTGCCAGTTTCTGTTCTAAAAAAGACGTTGCTATTATACGGACTTAGGGTACTTTAGCATAATAATGATAAAGTGTGTAAAAATCTATCTCACTCAAGATTTTTTTTAATCCAATGTCATGGAAATTAAAAGTTTCAAAATGTATTTTCGATACATATTCATAGTTCGTAGAACAGTGAACAACGCAATGATTTAACGTTTCAATTACCCAAAACATTGAACGCAGTTCAATCACCATTCATTGATATTCGGCGTTCTATCACGTCTATTGTCTACGAATCCGTAGCCGTAGAGCTACAACTGCTACGGGCTACGTATGTGCTACAGAAACGCTACGCCATCGGACGTTCTACGCTCTACGGATATTGTTCCATTTCAAGTTAGATCAGGTTATTAACTGGACACTGGTTTATTGGCTATTGTGGAGTTTATTGGTAATTGGCAGTTAGTGTACATTCAATTTGGTACCTTAAGGCATTGGCTTTAGAGACACACACGTAATCACACATTTCATGTTGTTCAATTAATGTGGATTTATATTCAATACATTTATTTCTCAAATATTATAATAATGAGAGGGATTAGGCCTTAATCTAACCTAGTTAAAAGGCCTAACCCCTCTCATTAGCAGAGGAGGCCCGTACCCAGCAGTGGGACAGTAATATTACAGGGCCAATATTATTATTTAATATAATACTCGTAATATTATTGTGCTTCGACTTCCTCGTTACATAATTAGAATCTATTGGTACGTGAATTCGATAAGATAGTTCAATAGTCATAGATCTAAATAGACGAAGCCACGCCACGCTGCGCCGTTTATTTACACTTTATAAGATCAACCAAGCATTTTTATACCAGCTGTGATATTCCCCTAATAAAACAGTCTGGCGTTTAACTCACAAATGGCGACAATCTAACAAATTTTATATGAAAATCTCACGTTCGATGACGACATATAATTTCACCAGGCGAATGCGTCTTCTATTAAATCTTGTCTATGGTAGATTCCCTTATCTCATATACGTGAATGAATGGGGAACGACCCGGAATACTACGTGACGTCGATTAGGAATTAAGCAAATTTTAAACAGATAATTTGGAGAAATGTGTGGAACACAGTTTCGCGGGTAAAGTGTAGTTTCGATTCTGAAAACAAAATCAATTAGTTTAACATCCCCCAGTGGGCTTGATGGTAGTAAAAACGAATGCCGAATATTTTCTGTAACATGTTTGGTGCGATATATTGCACCGACCCCACAGTGATGTGGGACGAGGGCAGGTAAAAAAAAAGACTTTAAATATGATATTTACAGTAACTCCAAAAGTGAATAGTCAAATTGTGCCTGTTCGACGGATTAAAACACAAGACCGCATGGTTCAGGGGGGTTACCACCACATCTTAAAGCAGTATTATTATGATCTTACTTGTACCGATTCCCATACAAAACAAACGAAGAACGATTATAATAATACTGCTATAAGAGGTGGTGGTAACCCTGCAGTCAACGTATGTACTTCGATGTGGCAATATAATTCTTAACTTACAGTGTCATCCTACGTTAAACCTAAGTACCTTTTGAATTACGCTCAGACACTGAGAGTACCGTCCTCTGGAGTCCATCCCTGCGTCCAACGGCCGTTGTTTACGATCACAGACAATTTATTGGCCCAACCATATTGCTTCTGCTGACATAAAAGAGAACTTCCGATACACCTATCTCTCATGTGTTTATTGATCGATTGAATTTTCGATTAGAATTAAACTTAACGTGAGATGATTAGTTTCCGATATGGCGATAGGCTCGCCCCTTATCACATCCAGGACGGACATGAGCTCGGCGGAATGTGGGTGTTCTAGTTCTCTAGTTAGCTTCTGTCTACCCCTTATGGGATATAGGTGTGAATGTATATATACGATTGTTGTACGATGTATGTATACGACTACCGTGATAAGGTGTCGGGTTCGATCCCCGGGTCGGGCAAAGTGATATTGAATTTTTCCATATCAGCCTGGAGTCTAGAATTTGTGCCCGATATGGCGATAAGCTCGCCCCCTATCACATCTGGGACGTAACTCATCTCGGCGGAATGTGGGTGTACTAGTTGGCTAATGCGCCTCTGCCTACCCCTTCGGGGATTCAGGCGTGAGCTTATATTGTATTATGTTATGAAATGCACACATGAATCTTCTTGTAGCTTGGGTTTCTATGGACCCTATTATAACTTAGCCCGACCCGGGGATCGAATGCGAGACCACAGGACGGTAGTGGTACCGAAATACAACCACGCCACCGAGGCAGTCATTGTGCATTTCAAATCTTAATAAACAGTGGAGATTACTTATATCAGGGGCTTACCACCACCCCTTATAGCAGTATTATTATAATTTTAGTTATACCGATTCCCATACAAAACAAACGAAGAACGATTATAATAATACTGCTATATGAGTTGGTGGTAACCCTGCAGTGCTGTGCTGTTTCTGCTAATTTGCCAGTCTCTGCTATTAAGTAGAGCGTCGGCTCACAGTTTGAAAATTCAGTCCTCGCCTCTGATGTGTAGCATCATTGTACGTTATCTCGACGAATTTAAGTACCTCAGCCATGAAACTAAAGACGGCTTAATCTCTGAGGCGTGTTTTACGACTTTTTCGGAAGGAGCTAGCGAAGGCAAAATTGGTATTCTGAGCCACGCGGCTATTAAGGAAAGTTAACATTGTAGGTTAAGTGTATATGGGCTGCGAGGTTTTTTGGGTTTGATTCCCAGATCAACTGGGGAGTTTTATAACATAATTTGTCCGAAATATGATCCCCAGATTTACGTCAGGCAGGCAGCCGGTCATAGAAACTAAGCCAAATCCTTTCTGTAACATGCTTGATAAGGTGTTGTCCGCTCAATACACCTGGAGTATAAGTGGTATATGGCCAGGTGGAAATAAGATCACATCAAATTATTATTATTTCGTATGGCGTTTGGGATTAGCATGTACATAGTCACTGTTTTAGGTCCAATTCATCGATCCAAGCTCTGGCTTTGGGGAGAGTTGGAGAGGACCTTTGAGCCCGCCATTGTCTTTTTGGGCATCCTTCAACAATGTGTATGGTGGTTTGACAAATAAAATAAAAGAGTGAGGTTATTTGTAGCCCGAGCACGAAAAACAAATGTAAATGTAAACTCGCTGCGCACTGATCACATTTGATTAATATTTCATACAAATTTCATAGACGCGCATCGAGCACGAATACATTTACGGTTGTCAGAAATTTTCCTGCTCGGGCTGCTGCTTGTATTCTGTTCTAATGTTGTTTGTCACCACAGAAAAATATACTTGTCGCCATAAACTATTTATATGATGCTTTCTTTCTTTCTGGTTACCTAAATGTAGGGTCGGCGCAGCACACTATTTCAAGTATGTTGCAGATTTAGCTTAGTTTTTACGACAGGCTGCCTGCCTGACGTCAACCCCCCTCTGAGGGATCCAGTTCCAAATCAAATTAGGAAAATCGCTTTGCTCGACTTGGGAATCGAACCCATGGCCTCCCGGTCCACATCTCATTTTCTATGTTGCCATTAGACCAAGGACGCGACATAAATAAGACATTCAAATTATTCCTATAGTCCGATTGCTAATTAAACGGAGTAAACTGACAGATCGAAATGTCACTTTCCAAAATAATGTTGCTTACTTTCAAAACATAGTGATTGATCTAGTTCAATTTTTGTCATTCAAAGATACAATAACTCTGCACTAGTTTGCAAAATTAGAATTTTATTGCGTATTTTTAGAAATTGCAGCTTAACCCATTGAATAAAAGACCATGTCAATAAGTTTACGTAAATAATCACAACAGATATGAGAAATGATAACAATGAAAATTACAAATATTACTTTTATTATTTGAGAAAAATTACGCTCAGGACATTCATAGCTTTTGTAAGTTTTATTAATAATGAACCATGACTATAATTCCAGTAGACATGTCATAACTTAGCATGAAATAATTTACTATGACTATAATTCAATAGAAATGCAGTACTAATAACACATTAGGCAGGAATTACGACTTTAAGTTGGACTTTAGAAATTTAAAGAAAAAGAAGTGGTTCACTGAATTGAAATGTATAATAATCTTTATCTTTTTACCACAGCACTATTTAAATTTCATAAAAAAGTGGCAACATCTGAAATGTCAGATTACTCCGTTTAATTAGCAATCCTACTATATCAATAATTTTGTTTATCCAATATGTATATTTTATCAGAAATATACTATTTCATACGAGAAATGTTTCAATATTGGAAACGTGGATTTCAAAGCTTTTGAATATTTTTCTATATTCCGAGTAGTGACAGAAGAAAATTTATTTTTGACTGAATTTTATTTTCATCTTTCTTTCTTTAATATGGAAAGCAATGCATTCGGACAAGTTACATTTGACAACCATCGATATATTATTTACCTAAATGCACAGTTGCCGCTCGGAAAATGGAACAGCAAAGAAGTGCTTAAGCACTCCTTTTCCCTACAGTTGGACGCCGATAGAATTCTAAATTTAAAAATTCGAATTTAGAAACGCTTGATCAATTCATTTAAAAAGCTACTTTATAACACGTGCATAGGGTTATATTTGTGTTTGATTTAATTAGAACTTGTGATCTTTTTCTTTGTTTTATTCCTGAGACCACTTTTAAGGGCGACATTTGCAAAGAACTGTGCATCTAGGGTATGATTTTTGATGTTGACAACAGATAAACTAGGCGATGCGGATGAAAGATTCAGTAAAGGTAGACTACACCGAATCTATTATACTTCAACCAAGTTGATTATTTAATTAAAAGACAGGTTAAGAGTACCATAAACCGGTGAGAATGCGTGAAGAGATTGATCAAAGTAGATCAGAGAGATTTAATATTACTAACTATAGAGGTGCTATCAAGCAAGATTCCATACAAAACAATTGATTTTAAACGTCAGTAACGTCATCTACGACTTATTACAATGCGAGGGTGTTTATTACAATTTAGACCTTGGAATGCTTAAGAATTACGTAAGACGGTAAGACGATATGAGAGGTAGAGGCACGCTGCAGACAGTAACGTCTACAGCACGAATGGGCGGGCTCGACCGTTTTGATGTTTTGATGACCATTGTCTCACAGAAAACCGACGTAAAGTGGCAGCTTGCTGTCGCGTTTCGTTCGGTGAGTGAGATTTCTGGAGGCCCATTTCCCCCTCCTTTTCCCAATCCCTTTTCCCTCCATTCCCTTCTGTTAGGTTGGCGACACACCCATGATTCTTTTTGTGTCTTGGGTGTCTATGGGCGGTGGAGATCACTTACCATCAGGTGACCCATCGGATCGTTTGCCAGTCTGTGCTATAAAAAAAAGACAAGTTGATTGTCTAAACATAATACTCTGGCACGACTTTGTGCGCGTATGTTTTAAATAAGGCTGAGTGACTTATGACGAGGTCACAACTCTTGGATCACAAGTTTTGCGATGTTGTGCCCTCTAAGTAGATGAAGCGAAAGTAGTTTGTCAGAATATGGCGAAGTGAAAAATCCATACCCTCTGCCACGGACCTAAAAATAAGATGGACGGAGCGCTAGGAACATTGAAAGTGATGCAGGGTTTTTCGGCTAATTCGATCAGTCGCCGCCATTACGTGCGATTGTCGATGCCCTTTCAGCTCGCCTAGCATGCGCGCCACGGGAACATTTTGTCTACGCTTTTTGTCCTGTTATAACCGGTTTTCTCTATTTGTCTACGGACACTAACATGCGTCCTCGTTTATTTTCATACAATATTGTAGACAATACGTAGACAGCATCTCGACTGTCGATTATCAAGATATCTCGTGGCGCGCATGCTAGGTGGGCAGGGCCGAAAATCCTGCTTCACTTTTTTTACGTCCATGCCCTCTACATACCCATATGGATACAGGCATTATATTACGTATGTAAATGATATTAATAAACATTGAATACGTACCATTTATACTAACCACCCAACCTTTTTAATTAAGTACAGGGGCACTTTACTTTTACGTTACCGTTATTTTTGGTTTTTCCTTTTCATAAAATACAAAGAGGAGTATAATTAGCAAACACAATGGTGTTCCTTATCATAGCCTTTCCGAAGTAAAAGCAACCAAAGCCAGTAAGTAAACCGTAAATTCTTTTTATGTACCATTTGTGCCAAACATTGGCCAATATTGGACTGAGTATTTTAGATATTTAACGAAAATATCATAGGGTTTATTATAAGTATTTCCTCACAGACACTTTTCGTTAGCGATATTTTTAATGTATGTATGTTATTTCTATGTAATTGCACTAGCTTTCCGCACGCGGCATTGCCTGCGTTGCCGCAATCACCATCATCATCAGCCCCAGGACGTCCACTGCTGGACATAGGCCTCTCCCAAAGATTACCATATCAACCTGTTGAAAGTGCTTTGCATCCAGCGACTTCCTGCGACCTTTATCAGGTCCTCTGACCACCATGTAGGTGGATATTCTACGCTGCGCTTTTCTTATAGCAGTGACTGCAAACGAGCAGATGGGTCACCTGATGGTAAGTGATCTCCACCGCCCATAGACACACAAGGCATAAAAATAATCATAGGTGCGTTGCCAACCTAAAAGGAGGAAATGGAAGGGGAGGGCAATGGGATTGGGGAAGGGAGGGGGGTAAATGGGCTATGCTTGCCGGTACGTGGTCTCCACTACAGAACTTTTCGGCCTCATCAGCTATCGATTCTACGAGTTATGTGCCATAACCACTGCCATTGAGTTACCGACATATCCTAAATTAAGTTTGAAAATTCTACAAATCCTTTGCTTATTGATTTTTTTTAGTTTACGCGAGTTATACATTGAAATAAAACTATTTTTACGGATTCTATCACGATATGACCACGAAGGCTGCAAAGCCTTCGAAATGTCGGGCATGGAAATTAAAACAAATCGTGATAGAATCCGTAGAAATAATTTTATTTGAATCCTTTGCTCATGTTTTATATTTTTTATTATAATAAAATCCCCGATCCCCGGGTCGGGCAAAGTGATATTGGATTTTTCCATATCAGACTGGAGTCTGGAATTTGTGCCCGATATGGCGATAGGCTCGCTCCCTATCACATCTGGGACGGAACTAAGCTCGGCGAAATGTGGGTGTTCTAGTTTGTTAGTGTTTTGTATTATCCTCATTCATTGGTAGGTTTGAAACGCGCGACACGACGTTTCCAAATAATCTTCACTCCCACGCTACCATGCTACCACTTGTTATATATCAAAATAAAATAGCGCATGTAATTATGTGACACGAAATCAATTTCGCGGGAACTTACTGAGCAATATGATAAGATAACGACTGTTATTTGCACATAAAACATGAAAAACAATGTCATAAATTATTTAGCTACAGTGTATATGTAGCTTAAATGGCCTAGTGACAGTCTTACGCTGAAAATAGTGAGGTCCTTGGTTCAAATCTTAGGGCGGGCACTCACAATTTGTGTTGCATTTTTCGATTCTTTATGTCTTTTATGGAGACTGGCTCGCCCCTATCACATGAAGACATGCAACTTTTAATCTAATATTCAAATTCATCATCATCATCTCCCCCAAAGATTTCCAGATCGACCTGTTGGAAGCGGCCTGCATCCAGCGACTTCCTGCGACATTTATGATGATGACCTTTATTTCCTATGACTGATGATGATGATGATGATGATTCAAATCCAAAGAATCTTGAAATCTTTGGGGCTATGTCCAGCAGTGGACGTCCTGTGGCTGATAATGATGATTCAAATCCAAATAATTTATTCGGTATACATATCATTTTTACATGTCAATAACCCTTAAATAATAGCGCCAGCATGAAATATCTATCCCTGAGAAGTACATAATGCCGAAACAAACTCGGGGGATATCTCTTAAAGTCCAATTATTAAGGGTTCATTATGATAATATAATATTGCATTGACTTGACCATTGCGCATGCTTGGTAAATATTAAAAAAATCATTTGCATATCATAAGAAATTCATACTAACGTTTAAAGTTAAGTTTGTGAAGTATGCGGTGTGCTAGCGTTTAATGTGTGTGTAACACTGTGTCATACAAACTGTGATAATGGTTACGCGTCACTTCCTCTCTGCATCACAAAGGATCGCAAATTAAAGCTATAGCTTGACAAACTGAACCGTACGCGTGGGGGAGGCATCAATAGCAAAGTAAATGCTCCTATTCACTATTACCAAATGAATGCGTAGCGCGTAACATTAATCTTATTTAACTGAAAAAAAAAAATGTTTATCTTAAAAAAATGTTTGTCTATATTTTATTAACTCGATGAGATACACACTCGTTTTTGTGGGCATAGAGAAGTTCTTTGAATATATAATTATTTTTCATCATGACCTTCACTCAGTGAATCGACCGAACAGTCAGCCAGCGTACCAAGCAAAACTCATCAAAGATCTCCGGTTAAAAAGGTTCCACATTATACTGTCCGTCTTCGCTGAAGTTTGGTGCATAAAACCACATCACTTTAAAACAACTAACACAATATGGCATAATTTTAACAAGCGACGCCCTATCAGACTTGCTGTCAAAATCCTAAATGTACGTATATTACAAAGTAATTACATGCAACAGAAAATAAATGCTGTTTTATAATTTCGCCACACTTACTGATAAGTATGTCAAGTTATACATATTTTCACACATGACAAGCTGTGCCTAAACGAGTCGAATTTTTAATATCAGTGGCGAAGGAAAATTTTCAGAATAGAAAGTAAGTAGTCGTAGAAGTGTTCTCCCCCTTACTACCTTGAATATTGATTGGCTCAATCCAATGTTTGATCAAACGTTGTTATTCGTATAATGAAATCACCTAGGAGGATATTTTACGACCTCCTAACTTCCACGGCATAAAGCAAACAGGTCAATGGATATAGATATTTTTATCAATTGTTTTCCTCTTCTCATGGGAGTAGGCATAACTCCACCAGATTCCTTTGACTCGAAGTCGTAAAAAATAATTTATTAAATGGTAAGTTCTCGTTAGGTTTTGGCGGGAATTCTGACGGTGCGGGTGGTCGCTTGTTTTGATGATTTCATATTTTAGTCTAAAGTTGTGTTTGTGGTTTAAATGTGATGTGTATCTAAGCAATAAACATCAACGAAGATGGACAGTATGTGGAAGCTTTGAAATAAGTTATTTTAGATGTTTTTTGTCGGGTGGATGAGTCGACCATGTTCGATTCCTCCGCTGCGAGAAAATCGTCTAAAAAACATCAAACTGGAAGGAATTGACGCCAAAAGTCCAGCAGGGCTTAGGGCGAAAACTTAGATGTAGGAAAACAGTTTCCCTAACTTGACATTGGCATAATGTATTTCAATTGCCATAAAAAAAATAAAAAATAAAGTTCTCGTTATTGTATTTAGTATCTAAGAATTCTAATCTCGAACAATGATTTTCGAATCGAAAATTCAAATTTAAATTGTAATTTTTAACTAATTGCTTCTTAAGAAAAAAATAATTAAGATTTCCAAGAAATCTAGTTTTAGCGAGAGGTTATAAATTCCGTGCATTGAGAAACATGTTTTGGTGACCTACAAATATTTGTTTCGGGTCCGAGTGTTGTGAGGATGAAAGCCTCTCGTATTTCCTATACGCACAACACAATACTTATATCTTAGTGCAGGATCAATGTGTGTGTGTTGGGTGTTATTTATCTATGTGTTATTAATGACAGCCTCCGTGGCGCAGCGGGCGAGTAGCCGGCTGTGAAGCGAGAGGCCGCGGGTTCGATCCCCGCACCGAGACAAATGTTTGTATGGCCTACAGATATTTGTTTCGGGTCTGGGTGTTGTGAGACCGAAAGTCTCTCGTAGTTTCTGATACCCACGAGACAAGATTCGATCTTAGTGTGGGGTATGGGACTATGGATGTGACTGTTGGGTGTTATTTATTTATTCTAAAGATAAAGATAATTATTTTATAAAAATATGAGTGACAAGTATATTGTGTTTAGTTTTATACATGTTTTGTACTTTGGTGTACATAAATATGTATAACAATATTATAAGAAGAAAATAATATAAGTTCTGCAATCTTTCTTTCTTTTTACCTGTCCTTATACCACCTTAATGTAGGGTCGGCGCAACACCCCTTTTTAAGCATGTTGCAGAAAGGATTTGGCTTAGTTTTTACGACCGGCTGCCTGCCTGATGTTAACCCCCTCTGGGGGAACCAGTCTCGGGCAACTTTAATTAGAAAATACAAGTTCTACAATACTATACAAAAATATCGAATAAAACTATTCATGTGCGATAAAAATGTCTTACCATCAGGTGACTGACTCTTTTGCAGGTTTCTGCTAAAAAACGAAAAATCGCACGAATGTTTATTATTGGAACTACTACTTCCAAGTAATTTTCACATTGCATCGGTAGAATGTCACCTGTCACATAACACGGGTCCCTTCTCAAATCACAGTGCGAAGAGGGTCAATTGAATACTTTTTCGTTTTATTTGTTAGTTTTTTGTTCGTTTTCAGAATCAGCTTTATTGGAGTATTCTATTGAATTGTTGAATATTTAACTCTACAAATCCCTATTACATCTGGGATAATGATGAGCTCGGTGAAATATGCGTGTTCTAGTTTGTTAATGCCCCTCTGTCTGCCCTTTCGGGGATATAGGTGTGATTTTATATATGTATGTATTTCATCATCTCATGGAGTTCCATCTTCTATTTGAAGTTTCAGATCAATAATATTGATGGAATCTGTTGCGGTTTTTGGCGATTCCCTTTAGTTCGGAATATCGCTGGGCGGTACATTCTTTTTAGGTCAACGTATCACTTTCGTCGTTGCCGGCCGGGAGCTCTCTTCCCTAGTATCATCATCATCATTATCTGCCATAGGACGTCCACTGCTGGATGTAGGCCTCCCCCAAAGATTGACCTGTTGGAAGCGGCCTGCATCCAGCGACTTCTCTACCTCTAGTATCTTATCTTCTAAAATTGTTTTTGAGTAAAGAGTAGTGAGTTCCTCTTTGTATATGGCGTTTATAGAAAAATGTAATCACCCGTTACTCTCCATACAACGATGGTAAATATCGAACCAGGAAACGGTAGAAAAGTTGATCGAAATTTCCCATGTTTTGTTAACACGAGACAGTCGGTGCGCGGTGTTTTCTTACTCTTCGTGTGCTAGTTACTTTATTTACTCGGGACTACGCAAATATTGACTGAGGCAGAGTTGTTTGAAGGCGTACCGCAGGTAGGGGCTTTTTGGCTACGTTTAATTTTCATCGTGTTTGTGATCGATTGAGGTTAGTGGTAGCTGAAAGGTAATGGTGAAATTGTAGATGTTGCAAGATTTTGGTTTATATAAGACGAAAAAAAAATTGTGGGCAAATTTTTTAGAGAAATTATTACTTTTGAGGACGAAATTGATTAAAGCTTTAAGTACCTTACGGGTTTAAAATGCGTTGTGTTGGGTTCTGTCGCATTATGTATTTTTAATCGACTTTAAAAATAATAAATAAATTATTTTAGAAAAGCTACAAAATCGACTCCGTGGTCTAGTGGCAGCATATATGTGCTGTGACCCAGGAGTTCTTGGGTTCGATTCCCAGGTCAGGCAAAGCTAATTTTATAATTTAATTTGCCCGTAACTGGATTCCCCCGAGGGGGTGGACTTCAAGCAGGCAGCCGGTCGTAAAAACTAAGCCAGATTCTTCGTGCAACATGCTTGAAAGAGTATGTTACGCCGATCCCACATTAAGGTGGGATAAGAAAGAAAAAAAAAGGAAAAGCTGCAAAATATCGTACAAACCGAAAAAAACCTACTTCAAAAGTTAAGAACAATCTCTCTTTGGAGTTGGTGGCACAGTTAAGTCGCTGCCTACTATATGAATTAATTTAGGGATTTGTATGGTAATATTTGGATAATAACCAAGCGGATGGCATGGTGGGATTTCCATAAAGAGTACTTACTCATTTTAAATCGAAATTAATTTGTTCGTCCCTTAGCAATAGTCATGAGTTTTGAATTATGGAGAAAGCGCTGCTTCGGAGTTATATTATCTTTTCAATGAATATCACTGTTTTCATCCTACAGTAATTAAGTAGCAGAATAGTGTTGTTTCTTTCCATGTGTTCATTTATTTAAATTTTGCTCTTTTTCTGTCTTGTCGTGGACTTTTTGTGTTGAAAATTAGTTCGTAAAATAAGTAATATAGCACAAACTAGCTAGTGGATTAGCCTGCATGGCAGCTTCTTTATAAAGTATTGTTTAATTGTATCATAATGTCTGGTGCTAGCATATATGAGCCATGGATCGCGAGGTTCAATGTTCAAATTTGATGGCGGGCTAAGTATTCCACATTAGGGTGCGATAAGGTGAGGTGGAAAAAAAGTTTATGTATTCATCATCATCAGCCATAGGACGTCGACTGCTGAACACAGGCCTCCCCAAAGATTTCCAGATCGACGAGTAATGTATTATGATTTCTTATACACTTAAAAATATATATCTTATACATACAAGGCAGGCCGCTTCCAACAGGTCGATTTGGAAATCTTTGGGAGAGGCCTATGTTCAGCAGTGGACGTCCTATGGCTGATGATGATGATGATGATGGTGATGACATACAAGCATGGCACTCAGAGGAAATGCAAATTTTATTTGAAAATATTGTTTTGTGAATTTTTTTTAACTAAATCGGAGTTCCAGAAATTACTAAACTATGAACTTAACTTATACCTCTATACCTCTATATATATAAATCACCGCACCGTTTCTGGTAAGTGTCCTTAAATGAACGGGCCATTGAGTCACGGCGAAGTGAATCACGAATCGTTTCGCAATATTAAGTTCGGCCACTCGAAGTGCTGATAAAAAATTTAATTAAACCGTGCACGCGACAGCCCTAGTGGTTGTCACGCTGGCGTGGGACACGTACGACGTGTCATTGTTTGTTTATGTGACTTACCGAGTACGCGAATTTAATGTTTTTAATTAATTATTTTTTTAAGCTTTAAAGCTTTTTTAAGCGTATTGTTTTATTTATTTAAATAGTACAATTGATTTTTATTATAAGTCGTATACCGAGATATATCTACAAGAAATCCAATCATGAGCTTTTTTGACATTTCTCGCTAGCGAATCCGTAAATGATTTATATGAAAAACACCCGAACGTCCAAGCGGTTACGTGGGGTATAAATACATTTCATATAAATTATTTTACGTAGTCGCTGGCGTGAAAAGTTAAAAACTTATGGGTGAGCTACAGGTTAAATGTGAAATGTATATAGCTGGAATGTAGATAGGTTAGGAACAATACGCGACACAAGTGTTAATAATTTCCTATTATAGATAACTGTTATCAAACAACATAACATAAACATTTTCATTTACATGGCAGTTAGAGAAAAAGATTAATTTTAAAATTGTGTTTTAGTAGACGGCATTACGGTAAATCCACTTTTCTAAAACAAAGATTTTTTAACGATAAAATTCTGTTTGCAATTCTCAACCCAATATTTGTGGTAATATTTTTCTTCAGTCTAAAATATAAAATTCCGCGTCAGTTATTCACGATGCGACGATGGCGGTGGTTCGCGTATCGGAAATGCCATTAGGGTTGTCACCGTTCAATACGAACGTAATATCCGTTGTAGGTACAACCAAGTTTAAGTGGGTTGCTCCCACGCTTCTTGCGGCGAGATTAAAAATGTCTGCGAATAGAATATTTCGGCCAGTGTTTGTTGTTACTTTTAAAAAAAAAAATACGACCTTTTGTCAAGCTATAATGAAAATGTATATTGTATTTAAAAAACATGGCTCGTTGTTCAAGAATGATGAAAGCCTTGTAAATTGTAATTAATATTCATTTATAATGTTATCGCAGCAAAAAAAACATTCTATATTATATGATTTTGCTACCTTCAAAGCTTATATTAAAACATTTTTATAGTTCATAACAATTTAATTAATTTATATTTACAAAAAGCACTCGTAAACTATTCGTAGCTTTGGGCTATTGAAACCAAACAAGGCCTTTCAATCGATTGTTAGCGAAATGCTAGTTCCAATTCAATTCTCCCGGGAGAATTCCACAGCTCCGAATATTCGGAACTCGGCGGCCACTCGACAGGGCTATTAAATTTTGAATGAAATCAATAAACCGTGTTCAGAGTGCTAGAAAACAAACAATTGACAGCCTCCGTGGCGCAGCGGGCGAGTAGCCGGCTGTGAAGCGGGAGGCCGCGGGTTCGATCCCCGCACCGAGACAATATTTGTATGGCCTCAAACACATACAACAGTATAGAGTATATAGACGGGACAATAGCACAAAACTTGTGATCCAAAAGTTATAACCTTGTGGTCATAAGTCTCTCAGTTAATTTGAAATATACGCGTGCCAGGTCGGCCAGCGAAATAATATTGAGAGAATAAACTTGTCTTACGTGATTCTTAACCATTCACAGAACATTCTAGGATGTAAATTGTAATAATCGCTCTCTCATTGTAATCAATGGTTGATGGCGGTATTGAATTTTGAGGTCATTTTTTTTATTGGAAACTTGCTTGATAGCTCCTCTTTAGTTAGTAATACGAAATCTCTGTGTATAGCTTACAGATATCTGTTTCGGGTCTGGGTGTTGTGAGACCGAAAGTCTCTTGTAGTTTCTAATACCCACGACCTAAGGCTCGATCTTAGTGTGGGGACAGGACTATGTATGATTGTTGGATGTTATTTATTTATTTAATTTAAACATAAGCTCATACTAGTTTTATGAAGATATAGTCGCAACTGGTGCACCAAGTTAAATGAGTTTATTTTCACCTCATGATGTGGTAGGCGGCATGGACCGGGAGGTTCTGAGTTCAATTCTCATTGAGCTGGATATTTTTCTGATTTTGTCCGAGTGTGTATCCCAAAGTGGGTTGACGACAAGGAGGTAGTTGATTCTAAAATACTAAGCCGGATCCCTTCTACAACATGCTTGAAAAAGTGTGTTGCGCTGATCGCACACTGAGGTCGGATAAGGGCAGGTAGAAAGAAAGATATAAGTACCGTATATACTTTCATATGCATTTTGTAAAAAGCTGTTAATTTAAAATTACAAACAGACACTCCAATTTTATTTATTGGTACTTCGCCATCATGACAATGCATTCATGTATATGTATTGGATGTCGTATATCCTCAGATAAAGCTTTTTTCACTCAACCTTAGAAGTATAATCTTATATTAAGTTTCACTTTATCAAAAAGGCAGAGTTCAGAGAAAAGGATTTCACAAAGGAGTAATAGGCACCTTGAATCTCAAATGACCAAGAGGTTTCACGTAAAGGTTCCTTTGAAGCTTTAGAAACTCTCCTTACTCGTTCTCAACTAACTATCGGTATGCGTATCATTATATTTTACGTTACCTCTTACCTCTCGTTTATACAATATACCTATAATTATGGCAAGTCTATCTTTGCGTGTAGTTAAGGTTAAGGGCGAAGGCATTACTAGCAAATAATAAATAACAAGGTGGACCGACGACCTGATAAAGATAGCAGGAAGTCGCTAGATGCAAGCCGCTTCCAACAGTCGATCTGGAAATCTTTGGGGAGGTCTATGTTCAGCAGTGGACGTCCTATGGTTGATGATGCTCACAGATATAGAATTTATACAAATTGTGGTTGTAAGATTATTTTAAACGACAGTTAAAATAAAAATAATTTTATTATAAGCTTAACCAGATAAAAATAAAATCAAAGTTAATCTGATTTAAATTAAACCCTCACCAGCTAATCGAGCAATTGATGACGACGACGTCATAATGTGAGTAGATAAGTGTTATTTTATTTTTTATATGACGAATTAACAAATTTGGGAGCATATTCCCTAAACAAGTTTTCCCAGAATTCTATTTCTTCTTTATCAGGTTCTACGCCAGAAATCAGCTCATTCCCTATTTCCAAATAATCCTGATTCTCCACGCTGTATGGAGTCCAGTGTACTCCTA
The DNA here is from genome assembly GCA_036417725.1 of Clanis bilineata. NCBI lineage: Eukaryota > Metazoa > Arthropoda > Insecta > Lepidoptera > Sphingidae > Clanis > Clanis bilineata. The sequence continues at coordinate 1,842,056 of CM071159.1, forward strand.
AACTGTCATCAGGTGTTGGATTTCTGTAAAAAAGAAGGGAGTAAAATTTGTAGCTCTAAAAAGAAAGTTCCCTAGAGAAAGATGATGACAATTGACAGGCAAATAATCGTCAAAGTAAGCTATAATTTCTGCAACAAACCTAAAAATGTGTTGCGTCGACCCCACATTTCATGAGAAAAGGTAGGCAGGCAGAAAGAAAGTCAATCTTATGTGATAATTAGAAGAAAAAGAAATGTAATAATTAATTGCCACTCCGAGAAGTTAAGATATTCATAGACCATACATAGTTCACTATTGTAGGCTAGTATTAGTTTATCAATTATTAAAAGCTGGAAATTTTATATGATGTACAAATAATTATTATTGAATATTTTTGAGTGATAGAGCCACGATGTAGACAGTAACGTCTACAGCACGAATGGGCCGGCTCGACCAGTTTGATACCACTGTCTCACAGAAAACCGACGTAAAGTGGCAGCTTGCTGTCGCGTTTCGTTCGGTGAGTGAGATTTCCGGTGCCCATTTCCCCTCTTCCTTTCCGAATCCATTATTCCCTCCCTTTTCCAATTCATTTTTCCCTCCCCTTCCTTTTTGCTTTTTAGGTTGGCCACGCACCCATGATTCTTTTTGTGTCTTGGGTGTTTATGGGTGGTGGAGATCACTTACCATCAGGTGACCTATCTGCTGGTTTGCCAGTCCCTGATATATAAAAAAAGATTTATTTAAGACTTACCCAAACTTTGCGAAGTTAGTCCAAATCTTTGTCACCTTATCGATCATTTCAAATGTTTTAGCGTTAATTTCTAAGTTGTCTTTGATAAATACTGTTTCAAATAAATAATTAAGATCATCTGCATGGCACACTACTATTTTGTCCTTTACTAGTGTACTAAAGCCAATCATTTGTGATAGAACATTTCTCTCAGATTTGCATGTGAATTTATATAAATATACTTTATTTTTCTTAGCATTTGCACACATTTTTGCAAACTGAACAGTACCATATACAAATACTTCCGTAGAATAATATTTCAATACTTGCTCCCAATCATCAGTTGTTACTTTTCCTTTAAAATAATACTGTTTTATTCTTTTTCCTATTTTTAACTGATCATTAAGAAGATTATTTATTGCTATTGGTCTGGGTAGAACGTATTCGTGGAATTGATTAAGCAGTACAAGCTTATCTTCAAGAGGTATACCGTGCCCCATAATCAGTAGCCCCTCGTCTTCAGTGTATCCTGTCATGACTTCAACTCCCTCATGAACACCCTGAGCTACAGTATTATAAACATCTCCATAGAAGAATCTTTCATTACCACCGAATTGTTTTTCATCAACAATTACAAAAAGTGGCTCGTATAAACGTTTCGTTTCTTCAGCAAGGGTCAAGCGCGTTTGGACATTAACAAGTGAATTCACTGGCTGTGATAGGAAAAATTCGTAAAGTTCTTTATAATCTTCTGAATAGCAACCTAAATTACGCGCTAATGATAAAGCTCGTTCTCTTGGTTCAAATGATTGAGCCCAAAAACAAGTAGAAATTCCACTTTGAGCAATGGCACGTTTGAAAAGACCGTTGGTCATCGGTGACACTAACAGCCATCCGATGCTAGCACCGCCAGCGCTGTGTCCAAATATTGTTATATTTTCAGGGTCACCACCGAAGTTTCTTATATTTGTCTTGATCCATCTTAGGGCTGCTACTTGATCTTTCATGCCGGCGTTGCCAGGAATATCTTCTGTTTCCAAGCAAAGAAATCCTAAAGCCTCGAGTCTGTAATTAATTGTTACTAGTATAACATCATGCCTGATTAGAAATTGTGGTTCAAAGTCGTTGCTACTGCCATTGATAAAGCCTCCTCCATGTACATAGAACATGACGGGTAGGGGTTTAACAGGATTGAGGTTAGGTGTGTATATGTTTAGGTATAAGCAGTCCTCACTACCTACAGGTAGTGATGAATCCGTGCTTATTTGATAACAGATTTCTCCAAATTCTTTTGCACTGCGCACTCCTTCCCATGATTTCGGTGGTTGCGGTGCCTGAAAAAAGAAATTGAACAAATTTCATACCTACAATGATGTAACAAACAGTAGATTATAATTATTTTGTATTTACAATAACAAAAACATTTAATACTCGTATTTATAGATAAGATAAGACAATCATCTCTAAATTGCTTTACATTGTTACTGTTTCTTATTGACTTACAAAGGTAGCGAGTAGATAGCCCGATCATTGGCACTACTAAGCTAGAGCCTAAGGTGGAAAGAGCTAAGGATTGGGAAAGCGGTATTTGGACCTCAGGGAAATATACTCACTGTAGGAAATGTAACACCAAGCTTTACTTTTCAACACCAAGCAATTTATTTTATAATAGAGTCTGGCAGGTGAATCACCTGATGGTTAGTGATCTCCAGCGCCCACAGACTTCCAAGACACAAAAAGAATCATGGGTGCGTTGCCAACCGAAAAGTTGGGTAATAGCGATTGGGAAAGAGAGGGGGGAGTAGGGCCACCAGAAATCTCACTCACCCAATAAAACGCAGCAGTAAACTGTCACTTTACGTCGGTTTTCTGTGAGACAGTGGTATCAAAACGGTCGAGCTGACCCATTTGTGCTGTAAACGTAATTGTCTATAGCGTGGCTCTATCGTTCAAAAATAGCAATAGTGATTTAACGTTTTTCTGTGATAACGGTTTTCTGAGATACATTAGTGATAACCAGAGATACGGGGTGATAACTCAGAATGCAAATTTGGATAAAAAAAGGTAAATTTGCTGGTGCCCTTTTCTAGACTATGCCTTAGAATTGATGAGACAAAAATAATTATTACCTTAAATCTGAGTTTTCCGACAGGCGGTTCAGCGTAAGGGATCCCTTTGTAGCTGTAGTAGCTTCCTCCATATTTATTATCTAGTAACTCCCCTTCCAACGCGCCTTCACTTACTGTCACTTTTGCCATTATTTTTATACTAATTTATTAGAAGTTTTGTCTTATTACTGTTCTTAAATATGTATTTAACGATACGGTGTTCTAAGAAATACTGTTTGGAATATCAATGTCGAATCGAGTCGTGATGAGTGCAAGAGCAATTCAGATAAGATAAACATGTAATAAAAGATTTTATAACTAATGTTGAATGGTAAATATTTATTCTATCAATATTTATTCTTATGTAATCGTTTTTTTGTGTTCTAAAGTGTGTGTGTGTGTGTGTGTGTGCGCGGTACACATAATAAACACAATAATAAAATAAGAAATAATCTTCTAGACTCGAGCACGAATCATATTATTGTGTTCGCTATGCGCTTAGTACTTGTTAGTTTCAGTTTTGACACTTTTAACAAAAACGATGATAGTCTTCTATATCACTTATTTATTATTGTTGCCTTAGACAGCATCTTTCAGAGGCGGGTCGGCATTAGCCGGTCGTAAAAAAAATATCCGAATCCTTTCTGCTAGATGATTTAAAAAGTATGTACTCGAGTCTCCTAAATCTAACAAATTCTATGACGCTTGGTACACTATTATTATTCAGCGTATCGTCATTTACTGCTGGATCCCAAATCCGACTCAACTCCTTACGTGATAGTAACAAAATTTATGTTCAAGGTTTGCACAAACGCGTCTCAATAGGTTAGACCCCGTAGAAGGGCGTCTCCGGGAATCAGGTCAGCGGGGTCACGGCTGCTCCCCGTGATAAACTGTGCAACTGTTGATTTTATATCTCAAGTGAACTCCCCTCTGTTGTCGAGAGAATTCCTCTGTGCGAAATTGCTTGAACTTTTGATGAAGAATTTAGGATGAACATTGTGTACAAGATTTATCATTTACCCGTTTACTTTCATCTTTCTAATCAATATCTGAAATGTAACATTGTGGTCTACTTTCATCAAAACTTCCTCATTTATCATCTCATTATTATCATCATCATCAGCTACAGGATGCTGAACAAAGGCCTTCCACAAAGATAAAAACAAAATAACAATATTCGGTGTCATGTAAGGGAGAAAGGGAGTTGGTGTTTCTGTAGCCATATGTAGCTGTAAATAGTTTTCTATGGCGGAATTATAACACGTTATAATTCCGCGGAATGATAACGATGATGGCGGAATTATAACACGTTATAATTTCGCCATGCCGTGTTCGTCTATTTATCCTTATGCCACACTCGTTTTACTTGGAAACTATTGGCACTACGTGTAGAAAAATAGCAGGTCTCTTATTTATGTAATGCATGCAGAATATCAGCAGAAAACTAGTCCAGTATAAAAATCTAACTCAATTGGACTGATTGTTTTGGAGTATTGCGTCGACCGTGAGCTCGCATATTTTATACCCGGTTACATTTCATACGGATACGGTCGGTGTTTGCAGTTTGAATAACAATGGTACACGGGACACATTAGTTGCGAGTGAGTTATTTTTAAACCGACTTCAAAGGGAGGTTCTATAGTATTTTTATTATGCCACTTGTCACTTTATTTATGTGTCACTGGATATATCCCGCAAATGTGGGCCGATTTTCAAGATTATTTTTGTGTTTGATTGGGTTTAGTCAAAGATATTTAACACTACATACAACTGTTTAATGTCTTTAGGTTTAGTCCAGAAGTGGTCTCATATTTTGGTAAAGATTGATAGAGTTAAAGTCGGTTTTAAGTTTTTATTTTGATTATTAAAATATAGGCGAGATACGGGAAAGTGGCCTACTCGATGTTAAGCTCTCTCCACTATTATAAAGCCGCAAGACGCAAGCACTACCGAGTTTATAAGAAACTAATAGGAGAAAGGTGCGATACATGTAAAAGAAATGTAACTTGGGGAAGAGATTATCTTATAAATAGCATCCTGGAACTTCACAGCTATTTTACAGCCAGTGAAATAAGTTATGAATGTCATTATTTATTTTGATAAGTATCAATATAGAAGTCATAAATAAACATTAATTAACCTACTTACTAAATCAGTGTAACAGTGCATTCAAAAATGTTAAATTGCTATTTGTATGTCGAATGGACGAATTTGGGAGCGTATTTCCTAAAAAGATTTTCCCAGAATTCTACTTCCTCCTTTTCAGGTTGGACTCGTGCTACCAACTCGTTCCCAATTTCCAAATAATCCTGATTCTCCACGGTGTATGGGGTCCAGTATACTCCTAAACTATCATTAGGTGTAGGATTCCTGCAAAGAAGACGACGAAGTCGGTTTTATAGGATGGTTGTGCACAATGGAGTTTCATTATCATGATACGAAAGGGGAAGTGTGTTTAATTTTGTCTTAAGTCTATGTAGTAGTATGTCTAAACTAAAAAAATACAATATCAGAGTCTGACAGCCAGACTCTAGAGTTAACATATCGCTTGAATCAATAAAATCAAGGAGTAGGCAAAAGGGAACTACGGCACTCACATTTCGTCGAGCTTATTTCATTTCAACCTACCCATACTTTGCAAAGTCTGTCCAAATCTTAGTCACAGTATTGATCATTTCAAATGTTTTTGAGTTAGTATCCACTGGCACATGCTTTGCAAATGTCGTTTCAAACAAGTAACTGAGGTCGTCTGCGTGGCAGACGGTTACCCTATCTTTCACCACTGAAGCCAATCCAACTTCTTCTGCTGTGACATTCCTTTCAGACTTGCAAGTGAATTTATACAAATATACTTTGTTTTTCTTAGCATTGGCACACAATTTCACAAACTGAATAGTGCCATAAACGAATACTTCCATAGAAAAATATTTCAACACTTGTTCCCAGTCTGCGGTTGTTAGTTTTTTGTTTAAATCGTAATATTCTTTTATCTTCTTTCCCACTGCTATCTGATCATGGATGAGGGTGTTTGCCGCTATTGGCTTGGGTACAACATATTCATGGAATTTGTTGATCAGATTAACTTTTTCTGCTAAGGGTATACCCAGCCCCATATTTAATAAACCTTCGTCCTCAGTATACCCTGTAATGACTTCAACTCCCTCATGTACACCCTTACTTACAATACTATAAACATCGCCATAGAAGAATCTTTCATTATCACCAAATTTCTTTTCATCAACAATAACAAACAGTGGCTCGAGTAATCGTTTAGCTTCCTCAAAAAGTGTCACACGCGTTTGAACACCAACAAGAGAATCCACTGGCTGAGATAGGAAGAATTCATAAACTTCTTTATCATCTTCTGAATAGCAACCTAAATTACGGGCTAGTGCTAATGCTCGTTCTCTCGGCTCGAATGATTGGCCCCAATAGCAAGTAGATATCCCACTTTGAGCAATAGCACGTTTGAAAAGGCCTTTTGTCATCGGTGACACTAATAGCCATCCAATGCTAGCACCGCCAGCGCTTTCTCCAAAGATGGTTATATTTTCAGGGTCTCCACCAAAATTCTGAATATTTTTATTGACCCATCTTAGAGCTGCTACTTGATCCTTCATGCCAGCGTTGCCAGGGATGTTTTCTGTGTCTAAGCATAGGAATCCTAAGGCTTCGAGTCTGTAGTTAATTGTTACTACTATGACGTCTTGCCTAATCAGAAATTGTGGACCATAGTCGTTGCTGCTGCCCTCGATATAAGCTCCTCCGTGTACAAAGAACATGACGGGTAAAGGCTTGTCAGGCTTTAGGTTTGGTGAGTATACGTTGAGGTATAAGCAGTCCTCGCTACCTGTAGATACAGTGGTGCCTATAGGTATTTGATAACAGATTGGTCCGAATTTTTTGGCACTGCGTACTCCTTCCCATGATTTTGGTGGCTGTGGTGCCTGGAAACAAGAAAATACATATTTATTACAATAAATTATAAATAATTTTCGTTTAGATGAAGCACCAATAAAAGCAATCGTGATATTTACACCAAGGTTACATGTATTTATTACCAGTAAAAGTGATAGTTGTTCGTTCGTCATGTTCATCTCAGGGCGTGCTTATCACCTGGGAACCAGTGACGTGCACCGACATTCCAATCAGGGTAGACAAAACATGCAAAATTATTTTTTTCAACTCTTACATAACTTTTACTACCATAATACAATCCCCAATTTTTATTTCAAATATAAGCCGGGTGCTATTATTTTAAAAGTTGTTTTTGGTCACGGTTTTTTGGTCAAGATTTTTGTAAATAGCAAATCGTCAGGGTAGACGGTGTTTCTTTGTCTATATGGACTGCACGCCACTGCTGGAAATAAATTACAATACCAGACAGCTCATATGTTGTTTTTTGAATTCACAACACAAAATTTTAAACCATATTTTACTTTTCCATTTTATTGTAATGTGAGAGAAATGTTACCTTAAATCTGAGTTTCCCGACGGGTGGTTCCGCGTAAGGGATCCCTTTGAAGCTGTAGTAACTTCCTCCATACTTGTTCTCTAGTAACTCTCCCTCCAGCGTGCCTTCACTTACCGTCACTCGTACCATATTGCCGTTTATCTTTACGCTTATTATATATTATATTATATATGTTTCTACGTCTTGTACCTGTACGTCACCAAACTTGTGTCAATAAATGATTCTTTCTTTCTATTATTTTGTAGTTGTTATGAGTATTGAATGGTACAAATTCTAATATATACTGTTTGATATAAAGCGAATATACGATTTAAATCTTGACGTGAATTCAGATAAGATAAAAATGTAATCTTCAAGGATAACTAGCATTTATTTGTAAATGTCTGTGTCAAAAACCAAGCTGTATTGAACCTATTTTTTGGCGTTCCAGAAAATAAATAATAATAAATACACCCAACAGTCACACACCTAGTCCTGACCCCACACTAGGTATAACCTGTATCGTGGGTGTCAGAGACTATGAGAGACTTTCAGTCTCACAACACCCAGACTTGAAACAAATATCTGTGGGCCACACAAACATTTGTCTCAATGCGGGAATCGAACCCGCGGACTCTCGCTTCGCAGCCGGCTACTCGCCCGCTGCGCTACGGAGGCTGTCAAATATGCGGAGATAATAACACCTTTGTCGTAATATGATATCTTGTACCATCGCAAAGATTTTTTTAACCGGGTACGGCAAAGTTATACCTAGGTAAGCGTAGTGCAGTCTAAATAATCACAAGTTTAAAAACTTAACGGACCGACTTCAAATCCGATCGTGACCAAAATTATATAGGACCACCCTTGAAATAAGCTCTATCGAATACAAAAAGAATTTTGAAAATCGGTCCACATTTGGCGGAGATATCACGTAACATAAATAAATAAAAAAAAACAGACGAATTGAGGACCTCCTCCTTTTTGGAAGTCGGTCGAAAAACGAACGGTCACCGACAAACAATGGGTTTATCGGTGGTCACCAGCTTATTTTTACTCCTTCACACTCTGAAGAGAGAAGAAGAAAATCGAGGGGCTTGCGACAAGACAGGCGGATGACCGATGCAGACACAGGGGTGTATCCCCATACCCGCCCCAACCAACCATCAAGTCATGTCGCAAGCTCCTTGAGAGAACATATACTGCCTGATCCTGGAACGCGAACCACACAAGGAGTGCGGGTCACTATGGCAGGTTTTATCACCAAGTATACGGTTGTGTACACCGTTTCCACCACCAACAAACACTGTGCAAGCAATGTTGTGTTTCGGTTTAGAACTTAGGTTTAATTGAAATTGTGATTTATACACAATTTCACAACATTTAATATAACCTGTGTGTAACCTTTATACACAATTTCATAACATTGAACATAACATGTGTGTAACCTTTATACATAATTTCACAACATTTAACATAACATGTGTGTAACCTTTATACACAATTTCACAACATTTAACTTAACATGTGTGGTAACCTTTATACACAATTTCACAACATTTAACATAACATGTGTGTAACCTTTATACACAATTTCACAACATTTAACATAACATGTGTGTAACATTTATACACAATTTCACAACATTTAACATAACTTGTGTGTAACCTTTATACACAATTTCACAACACATGCTATGTTAAATGTTGTGAAATTGTGTATTGCATAATTTGTAGATCGGTATGAAAAGATAGTATTATCTTTTACACCAATATCTGATTTCGAAGCAGATGAGTCACGTTATAAAATGAATTTATCAATGGACATACTTAAAGTTATATCTTATCTATGAGTAGGTTTAAGTCTACCTTTATGTCTCTGTTGCTAAGTTGAATGAATTTAATTATGAATACTCCGAGTCCGTGTTGTTTCTGAGACTAAGGGCCTTACTTATAAAAATATTTTCGCTTAACTTTTTGCTTAGAATAACCTGTCACTTTTTTCCTTGCGTTACATTGTTTAAAAAGGTTTGAAAGGGACAACGTATGGTTCATGATAAGCCGCATTTAAATATTTTCATAAGTAAGGGCTTTAACTTAACCCTATATTCTAAGTGTGAACATATAACACATTACGAAAAGAAATGTCCTTAAGATCGATTCAGTAGTTTAAGAGTTCATCGCGAACAAACATCGTGACATCCATGGACGTACAAAGAAAAATGGACGAAGCGCTAGGAACATTGAAAGTGAAGCGCGGTTTTCGGCTCATTCAATCTATCGACACGTAATGGCGTGTGTCTGCGTAGGACACTTTTGTACAGGCGCGTTTGTGTGCGTGGCTTCTGTGGCGTCTGTTTAACTATGCGGGAGATGGTGTTCTTCGTTTTCTTTACGTCCATGGTGACATCATTAAAATAAATCTACGATTACTAGAAAATAGAATATACGATGAAAGCACTAAAGTTTAATTTTCAAGCGTCTTTTACGGATTTGTGAGGACCGCAACAAATTACTGTGAGGTACGGGGAGGAAGGGGTAAGAGACACAGGGTGAACGAGCAATAGGCAAAGTAAAGACAGTGTTACTTAGGCCTTTGTTAATAACTTCTTAGAAATAAGAAAGGTTTGGGAAGAACTTGAGGTCTGTTATTTTCTTTATTCCTTTTCGATAGGCTCATTACTTTGAGAGCGTGATTTGTACAAATAAAACAACATTAGATATATTTTTACTGTATGGGAAATCTATATTGAGTTTGCATTAAAACTTATAGTATTATACACGATTGTATTTTAATGTGTGGTGGTATTGTCGGCAGGCGTGCGCGCGCTCGGTGGGCGGGGGCGGCGCGGTCGGTGCGGCGCACGCGGCGCGGGCTCGCCCAGTTGACAGCATGCTGAGCGCGTCCAACCTCACCGACAACCTCACCGACCCGGAGCTCGGCCTCGACCTGCCGACCAGTCCCTTCAGCCTCGTGCAGAAGTTCGCCATCGCCATCGTTGCCACCGTCCTCTCAGTGCTCACAGTCGTCGGAAACTCCCTGGTCATGATCAGCTTCAAGATCGACAAGCAGCTGCAGACCATCAGCAATTACTTTCTGTTCTCGCTGGCGGTGGCTGACTTCGCGGTGGGGCTGATCTCCATGCCGCTGTTTACGATGTTCACGATCTACGGGTACTGGCCGCTGGGCCCGCACGTGTGCGACACCTGGCTGGCGCTCGACTACCTCGCGTCGAACGCGTCCGTGCTCAACCTGCTCATCATCAGCTTCGACAGATACTTCAGTGTGACTCGGCCGCTCACGTACCGCGCTAAAAGAACTACCCGCAGAGCGACTGTTATGATCGGTGGTGCGTGGGGGTTCAGCTTGGTTTTGTGGCCGCCGTGGATCTACGCGTGGCCGTACATCGACGGCGAGCGGAAAGTGCCTCCACACGAGTGCTACATTCAGTTCATAGAGACGAACCAGTTCATCACGTTCGGGACGGCAATAGCCGCGTTTTATGTGCCAGTGACTGTGATGTGCATACTGTACTACAGGATATGGAGGGAAACGAAGAAACGGCAGAAGGATCTGCCAAATCTCCAAGGTGGAAAGAAACATGATTCTTCGAAGAGGTCCAACTCCAGGTGAGTGCAATCAAAATTTTTAACAATCTAATTGTACAGACATGATATTTTATAATACCATTCAACTTCATTTCAAGGGTGGTCGCATAATAATTTGGTTACGATCAGATTTTAAGTCGGTCCATTAAGTTTTTATTTCTGTAGCATATTCAAAAGGTTTCGCCAACCCCACAATGGTGGGATAAGGGTAGGTGGAAGAAGATTACATATAACATTCAATTCCCAAATGCATTCTGTTCCCATGTTTGTTACAATAGTTTATGCTGATGATATTTAGACGTATGAAGCTATAAATACCGGTAACATACGATGTTTTCGATGACGTAAGATGTTTACACGGTATAAGTTGCGCCATTACCGTCTTATAGAGTGATATTATCTCGCACAAAAGATCCAGTTTTCATAACAATGCTGTATTGATGTATCATTCAAGGTCATTTTCTCGCAGTTTGAAACCAGAATATTTTACGTTAATTTTGTAGGGATGTTCGTAGGAGGTAAAATAATAATATTAGCCCTGTAATATTACTGTACCACTGCTGGGCACGGGCCTCCTCTACTAATGAGAGGGGTTAGAGGAGTCTACCACGCTGGCATAATGCGGGTTGGTAGACTTCACATACCTTCCAAATTCTTATGAAGAAATTCTCGGGTATGCAGGTTTCCTCACGATGTTTTCCTTCACCGTTCCGCACCGAAACCAGAATATTTTACGTTAATTTTGTAGTGTTTATTATGTTGTAAATCTTGAGAGTGTAGTGGTTGAATATTTTCGACCGACTTCCAAAAAATAAGAAGGTCCTCAATTTGTCTGTTTTTAAGTATGTTACGCGATAACTCCGAATTTGGACCGATTTTTAAAATTCTTTTTGTGTTCGATAGTCTATTTCAATGGTGGTTCCATATATTCGGTCACAATCGGATTTGAAGTCGGTCCGTTAAGTTTTTAAACTTGTGATTACATTTTAAGTATAGTGTATTCTTTATTTGATATATGACTGCCTCGGTGGCGTGGTGGTATTTTGGTACGACTACGGTTCTGAAGTCTCGGGTTCGATCCCCGGGTCGGGCAAAGTGATATTGGATTTTCCATTTCAGCCCGGAGTCTGGAATTTGTGCCCGATATGGGGACAGGCTCGCCCCCTATCACATCTGGGACGGAACTAAGCTCGGCGAAATGTACCCACATTTCGCCGAGCTAGACCTAGTTTGCTAGTGCGCCTCTGCCTACCTCTTCGGGGATAGAGGCGTGAGCTTATGTTATGTATTCTTTATTTCTTACTACCTGCTCTTATCCCACCTTAATGTAGGGTCGCGCAACACACTTTAACTTTTTTAAGCATGTTGCAGAAAGTATTTGGCTCAGTTTTTACGACCGGCTGCCTGCCTGACGTCAACCCCCTCTGAGGGTTTAAGTGTAGTGTATATCATTTAAATAAATGGCGATAGGCTCGCCCCCATCATCCCATCCCATCTCGTCATCTGGGACGGAACTAAGCTTAGCGAAGTGTGGGTGTTCTAGTTCGCTAGGGCGCCTCTGCCTATCCCTTCGGGGATACAGGCGTGAAATTATGTTTAAGTTATTTAAATAAATGATACACCATTAGCTGTAGGTAAATGTCTTGCGGAATCTGGCAAAAAGGACCACTTTGTTACTGTCTCCTTAAAGGAGATTAACCGTGCGTTTAAAAGCTTTAACATGTATGGGAAGATCATTAGAACTTCGCCAAACAACATTTAAATCGATATAAATTGCCACTTTGAATCGATATTTATCTGGTCCGGGGTTTTTTAGTATTTGACAGCATGATTTCCGGTGCCCTATTTCCCCCCTTTCCTTTCCCAATCCCCATTTCCCTACCTTTAGGTTGGCAACGCACCTATGTCTATGGGCGGTGGAGATCACTTACTATCAGGTGACCCATCTGCTCGTTTGCCTGTCTCTGATATAGAAAAAAAATCTGTGGCGCAGTGAGCAAGTAGTTTCAAGGAGGCTACTCGCCCTCAGCACCACGGAGGCTGTCAATCTAATTGTCTTTGTTATACTGAGAGTGTTATAGGCTATATGACGTCTCACGAAATTAAATTCGACACCTCGAACGTGACATAAAGTCATGTACTAAATTTTCCCAAATAAACCCATATTCTTACCTATCGGATTCCACAACGTATATTATCTGTAGTTTCGCATATCTAGGATGAGTAGTGTTTCACGCCCGAGCCGAGTACAAAGGGGCGCGAGAACAAAGCGATGGCATCCCTTTTCAAACGACTGTCAAAAATGCGTTCTGTCGTTGTCATCCTATTCTGTAAAGATTTTTCTATTTCGCCCAATGACTAAAGAAAAAATAAGAGGACTTGGCAAAACTACGAATAATCACATGTTTAAAAACTTAACAGACCGACTTCAAATCCGATCGTGACCAAATTTATATGGGACCACCCTTGAAATAAGGTCTATCTAATGCAAAAAGAATTTTGAAAATCGGTTCACATTTGGCGGAGATGTCGCGTAACATACCTACATAAAAAAAAATACAGGTGAATTGAGGACCTTCTCCTTTTTGGAAGTCGGTCAAAAATACGTGTTTACATTGAAGCCGGTTCCGCCATTAGTTTCGCGATTTGTTTACATGTAAGTTTTGTTTGTAATGGATTTATTAAACACTGTCGTTGGCAAAATCATCCACCTTTGATGGAGGCCATATTTTTTAAATAAAGAAGAAAAAAAAGGAGAAGAAGTTGTCACCGTGTCTTTAGGCGTATTTAACGTATAAATACTTGTTGTTTTTTTTATAAATAGTGTTTTTTTTATAATCATTTCGGAATGTGAAGCAGATGCCTATCTACTTTATTAATGAGATCTGTCTATCGCAAAGTCACCATTTTGGTTTATGTCCATACATTAGGCATGTTTTGTAGGGTATGCCTTATCCTCTATTTTCTTTTGTCTAAGATTTCGCCACACTATAGAAATAATGTATTTAGGCACTTTTCGTAAGTTATTTTCTACTTAGGTTACAAATTACCACGAAATACCACTGTATTTGTGTCTATGGGCGGTGGAGATCATCTACCATCAGGTGACTCACCTGCTCGTTGGCCAGTTTCTGTTAAATAAAAATGTAGAGTCATTATTATTCCCCGTTATCCACACAGCTTATCCATCTATCAAAATGCAGTGCACTTGTGGTTCGTTAATATCAAACCAGGATTAACTGTCGATAACGACACAAGGACAATGTAACCAAAACAAATGACAGTTAACTGCGCAAATGAATGAATAGGACACGATTATAGGACAGTGAAAATGATTGTAAGGCCTACAGATATTTGTTTCGAGTCTGTGTGTTGTGAGACCGAAAGTCTCTCGTAGTTCCTGATACCCACGACACAAGACTCGATCTTAGTGTGGGGGCATAACTATGTATCTGACTGTTGGGTGTTATTTATTTATTTATTTTTAATCTTTCCACCTTATCTCACTTCAATGTGGGTAGAGCCACTCTTTTTTATAGCAGGGACTGGCAAACGAGCAGATGGGTCACCTGATGGTAAGGGTTCTCCACCGCCCATAGACAACCAAAACACAAAAGGAATCACGGGTGCGTTGCCAACCTAAAAGGAAGAAATGGAAGGGGAGGGGAAAAAGCGATTGGGAAAGGAAGGAGGGAAATGGGCCACCGAAAATCTCACTCACCGAACGAAACGCGACAGCAAGCTGCCACTTTACGTCGGTTTTCGATGAGACAGTGGTACAGCGTGGATCTACCTTTCAAAAACTCACGCTGTAGACAGTTCCGTCTACAGCACGAATGGGCCGGCTTGACCGGTGATATCACTGTCTCACAGAAAACTGACGTAAAGTGGCAGCTCGCTGTCGCGTTTCGTTCGGTGAGTGAGATTTCCGGAGGCCCAATTCCCTCCCTCCATTTCTCAATCCCTATATCTCTCCTTTTAGGTGGGCAACGCACCCACGATTCTTATTGTGTCTTGGGTAAAAATTCTATTTTCGACCGACTTCCAAAAAGGAGAAGGTCTTCAATTTGTCTAAATTTTTTCTTTTTATATATATTATGCGATATTTCCGCCAAATGTGCACCGATTTTCAAAATTCTTTCTTTTGTATTCGATAGAGCTTATTTCAAGGGTGGTCCCATATAAATTTGGTCACGATCGAATTTGAAGTCGGCCTGTTAAGTTTTTACACTTGTGCTTACATAATTGAGCATTTCTCCTATTGCGTACATGGACCTGGCCCAGGTTCCATACATTTCTAAAACATTTCCTTTATATGAGACCACCCTTGGAATAAATTCTATCGAACATAAAAATAATCTTGCAAATCGGTCCATATTTGGCGGAGATATCGGGGCACACACATATAATAATCACAAGTTTAAAAACTTATCAGACTGACTTCAAATCCAATCGTAACCTAATTTATAAGAGACCACCCTTGAAATAAACTTTATCGAATACAAAAAGAATTTTGAAAATCGGTCCACATTTGGCGTAGATATCGCGTAACATACATAAAAAAAACAGACGAATTGAGGACCTTTTCCTTTTTGGAAGTCGGTCGACAAACAGCCTCTTTCAGGGTCGGTTGGTTTTTTCCCTTTAAAACATAGGCGTGAAAATAAACTGACTTAAAATATTTAACCATGAATACCAATTTCCATAAACGACATTTTTAAAACATCTTTTATCCACTAGATCTCATAAAAATACCAACCCTGTAAGAGCCTTTTAAAATTTCATCCCCCGCTCACCTTCACACGGCCCCTACCCCTAGGGGTGGGGGTGAACTCACCCCTACGTGAAGTGAAAGACATTATACCGACGCTTTGGATTTACGCGCACCGTGTATGCATTTTATAACGTGTTTTAATTTTTTTGGGTTGCGATGGCATTTCATTTACAGGTGTTTTGTAATGTGCATTTGTTTTACTTGCATGTTTGAAATCGATGTTCGACATTGTTCTTAGGGTTCCGTAACTTAAATCGTTTATTGAATCCATAAAATGTCACACATTGTTTAGATTCCGTCTAAAATGTTGCTGGTTCGCCAGAGAAGAACGGGCAAGAAACTCTGACGTTGCTGTTTTTGAGAATAATAATAACCAGTTTAGAGTCAGATATTAATATATAACCAAAATAAGAAAACAAAAAAAAAACAATAATTGACATTAAATTAGAGCAGCCAATCTACAAAAAGTTAACCTCCATGTAAAATAAAATCAATAAACCGTACAATTTCGATTGCTGAGCGACTCCCACAGAAAAAAAACCTGATACGAGCCTTCTTTGTGTTTCTATTTATCTCGGCTATTTTTGTCAGGAACCCATGAAAGACACAAAACGTATCATGGGTGTGTTGCCACCTTTAAAGGAGGGGAATAGGGATTGGGAAAGGGAGGGTGTATTTGGGCCACTGGAAATCTCACTCACCGAACGAAACCCAACAGCGAACTGACACTTTACGTCGGTTTTCTGCGACATAATGGAATCAAACCGGTCGAGCCGGTTCTTTCGTGTTGTAAAATTTACTGCCTATAACATGGCCTTGCCACTCAAAATGTCACGGGAAATAATCTATTTCCCTTCAACAGAATCGCGTGCAGATACTTATCTATAACCGTTGCGTACGAATCGATCCATTTGGGGTAACTACGTGTCACTGAACATTACCCCTTTAGACCAATGGGGTAGGGTAAAAATAATTCACTGAACCCGAGTTACCTGCCTCGTGCTCTATTAGGTGCCTTGGATTATACCGATAGGGTTTTTTATTAATGGAATTTGTTTTGTCTATGGGGTGAGCTGAATGATTGGCATGTGTTGCAGCTATACAACGTGATTATCAGTATATATCGAAAGTAGTCGTGTTGATGAGAGGGGGTTGATGTCAGGCAGGCAGCCGTTTGTAAAAACCAAGCCAAATCCTTTTTGAAAAAGTATCTACTAACGTACAATAAAGACGGATAAGAGCAGGATAAACGATCAGATGAGTCATTTGATGGTAAGTGATTCTCACTGCCCAGCACTCATGAAACCAAAAGAACAATGGGTTCATTGTCAACCTTAAAGGAAAGGAATAGGTATGGGAGGGGGAGATTAGGGTACCGTAAATCTCCCTTTCGACGAACAAAACGTAACAGCGCGCTGCCATTTCATGTTAGTTTTTTTAAAGACAGTGGTATCAAACCGGTTGAACCGGTCTATTTTTGTACTGGATATGTAACTGTTTACACCACTTAAATATTTAACAAAGGTTTATAATTTTATATTGAAACTCGTGAAAAAAAGGAAAAAAATAGATTGAAAATTAGAGGAGAAAATGGTGCTGAAGTGTTTTGTCTATACCGATTTTTTATAAAGATTTCTTTACATTTCATTACCTAAATAGGGCTTTTGTTCGTCTAAAAACCTTTCAAGCAATCTCTACCATCCAGATTGTAATCGGCAGCAGAATTGGAGCAACGCCGGCTACAGGTTTCGTCAGATTATAAAATCTTATTTCCTACTGTGTACTGTATTCAATTTATTTTCTCATTTTTGAGAATAATCAAATTATTTCACCGAAAAAAGATAATATTACTTTGGTGCCAATCGATTTAGAAATAGGTTATGCTTTAAAACATTCTTGAACACCCTTAAAAATACAGAAGCAAGGGAAGCAAAATCGCAAACAACAGTCAATGTATTTATGTAATTATAAAAATCCGTAAAAGCTCTAACCAACAAGACCGTCGTTATAAGAGCCTGTACATAAAAGAAAAATAGTCAAAGAGAAAGCTATCGGAAGTCCGAAGAATGTTTTAGCGTCGTTTCCTTCATGTTTTAAACTTAAAGCAAAGGAAACGGGTAGAATTACCCCAACATAATTGCGTATAGCGCTGACAGAGACGGATGGTGTGCCCCGCCCTCTAGCGGCCCGCCGGGGAAACTTTACAGTGTGTTATGAGAAAAAAGCTTAACTACTAGATTTGTTCATCATCTTAGTTTGTCGTAGTTTAAATTATATAACATAAGCTCACTCCTGTATCCCCGAAGGGGTAGGAAGAGGCGCACTAGCGAACTAGAAAACCCACATTTTGCCGAGCTTAGTTCCGTCCCAGATTTGAAAGGGAGCGCGCCCATCGTTAAATCGGGCACAAATGCCTGACTGCGGGCTGATATAGAAAAATCCAATACCACTTTTCCCGACATTGGGATCGAACCTGACACCCCAGGACGATAGTTGTACCCAAATTCGACCACGCCACTGAGGCATGTATGTATGTATGATTAGAAAATCATTTATCTTGAAAAACGCATAGCCAAAACTAAGTCTATAAAGCTATTGTAAATAAACATTAAGTAAAAAAACTTACAAACCCCGTTCAAACCCCTAATCGTGAAGTTGTTTACTGAGCAGTTTACTTCGTACTCCTTCATCTTGACTAAATATGGAACCAGTTAGGGGTAATCTTTATCGATAACAAAAATAATCTTAGCCTACATTTTCTAGAGAAATTGCGTAACATACATAAAAATCCGAATTGAGAATTTGTTTTTATAGATGCACATTGTATTTCGTGCCATAATTGTCCATGGTTTATGTTTGCAACTTCGCCTACTCCTTTCTTTATAGGTTGGTATCGTGATCTTGGTTCGTATAAAACGAAACACAATTCCGCCTCTACACAAGCCCACAGTATTAATTTGCGTACATTAGCTAAGGGTAATTACTCGTAATATGAATACAAGAGACATCGTCATGACAACGTATTGTCAAGAGGTACCATTGTTTGCTGAAAAACCTCTGTCATCACTAGAGTAGTGATGTGCCGAATGGGGTAACTATCCAGGTATACTCGTAAATAGGTATTTAAAAATGATGTTATAATAGACTGCCTTACCTTAATGGCCTAGTTGTATTTTGGTACGTCTATCGTCTTGAGGTCTCGGGTTCGATCCCCGGGTCGGGAAAAGTGATATTGGATTTTTCCATATCAGCCCGGAGTCTGGAATTTGTGCCCGATATGACGATAGGCTCGCCCCCTATCACATCTGGGACGGAACTAAGCTCGGCGAAATGTAGGTGTTCTAGTTCACTAGTGCGCCTCTGCCTACCCCTTCGGGGATACAGGCGTGAGCTTATGTGTTATGTATCAGCCCGGAGTCAGAAATTTGTTCCTGATATGGCGATTAGCTCGCCCTTTGTAACATGTGGGACGAACATGAGATCGGCGATATTTGGGTGTTTTAGGTCGCTAGTTCGCCTCTGTCTACTCGTTAAGGAATACACGCGTGAACTTATGTGTCTCACTACTATTATAAATGAGAAAGTTTAGATGCATGGATGTTACTTACCGCCGAATGTTCATACACTTAAGGTCGCCTTATGTCGTTTAAGGCCGCCTTATCTGTCAAAATTGTATGGCGAAAATCAATTTAAGAAGCCGTTAAAGTTGATTAGCGTTTGACCATTCCGGCGTTAATGACGCCAAAACGGCTGAACGGATCGGGATGCAATTTTGCCCAGAGATAGATAAAAGTCTGGAATAGTACATAGGATTTTAAACCGGTTCCCATGGAATAGATTTGTTAATAAATCTCCACGCGAATGAGGTCGCGGGCGACAGCTAGTGTATTATAAAATACTGCGCAGATGAACTTGTGACGTCTGTTGCTATGGAAACCAAGTGTCCTTTAATTAAGCCGAAAGAGCGATCACTCGCAACCTCTTCATCTTTTAAGAGCTCATGATTAGAAGTAGGGTACTATCGAAACTTCATCGACACTTCAAGGCGTTTTTGAAGGATGTTTGCTCAGAATTTAAGTTGCTGGTAGCAGGACTTTGATTCATCCGGATGGCTACCATCGTACACACCATTAAAACCAAAGAGATAATATTACTGACTAGAGGGGCTATCAAACAAGATTCCATACACAGAAATTGATCTTAAACTTCAGGGTGTCTATTCTATGATACGTTATCGGGCGAACGATATCGGACTGAAACTCTACCGATATCGTGCAAAAATGCTAGCACATAACATCATCGTATATCGTTCGGGCATCATAGACACCACTATCGGAAGAACCTAGAGATGACTAAAGGGAACAATGAGTGAATGCAATATTATTATAAAGGTGCTTCAACACACACGGGAATCATCGACAATATTGTATCAATCCAATTTACTAATGTATTAAAACGTGTTTGAAAATTGATTCACCACACTCGATGTCTATATTTGCCATTATTATAGATATTTAAATGTTTATTTCAATTAATATAACAATTTTATTATTTTTGTCAATAAATATTTATTTATGAGACAATTCTCTTGTTTTTGTAAGAAAGAGGTACATTGTCGGAAAGTGGAATCTCTTTGGGTTGCTGGCACATCGATCGAAAAAAAGGTTTAGAAAACACGGCCAGGGGCTGAAGCATGTTTGTACACGTACACTACAGGGTTCCGTGGTAGGGATAAATGTTACTGAAATATAATTTTATTACACATAAGACCTTAAGTAACACTTTAAGGTGACCATGGTCCATTAACTTATATTTACTACCTCTTTTAAACAACTAACAACTTCATTTGGTTGGTGGTAGGTATTCAGTAGAATTTATACGAAATCGTTGACGTGTGAACTTAGCCATGATAGTTTTTCTTTTAAACTCGTTATAATACCGTACACCCAAGATTTTTTTCTAACGATACCTCAGCATAGGATAACCGAAAAAAAAAATTATCCCCCATTTTACGAGCAGGGGGCCACACCGATCACCGACCACACCAACAAAGTGTGATTGATATCAATGCTATACATATGTATAGCCATGCCAAATTACAGCTTTCTAGTATTCATAGTCTCGCCTCCTCGGTACAAAACGTTTCGGAGGAACGCTATGCGGTCCGATACTCCAACGATATCGTGCAAAAATGCTAGCATATAACACCATCGGATGTACTTACATCGTTCGGGCACCATAGACACCACTATCGTGTGCATAGATAGAGATGACCGAAAGGAACAATGAGTGAGCGCAATATCATGATTGTTCATACAACCAATATAGTTCAACACAGACGGGAATAAACGAATCAATTTTTTAATCAATCTAAATCACTGATGTATAAAAGCGATTTTAAATAATAACAATTATTTATTTTTATGAAAGTTAAAATTTATATTCAGACTATTGATACAACTATGGACTGTAAATATCGACTGTAGTCTGTCCTTTTTCTTTATTCTTTCTCCTTTCGGTTCCCCCTCAAAAAGTGACAGAATTTTTCCTCAGAGTAATAGATGCGAGGCGAGTCCATTCTTATAACGTCCTTGTTTTTACTTGTAGTAGGTAGTTTAGAAAAGTGATTACATTTTCTTTAGTGAATCAGAGATACCTACATATTATACTTGTGAACAAAGAATAAAGTGAAATTATAAAGTGAACCTTGTGAATTTATCGTAGTTTGACAAAGTAATTTGATAGTAAAAACATGGAATTATTATTTATTACCGTTGTTGGCAAAATCATCAATATTTTGAAGGGGTCGTGTTTTTAAAAGAAAGAAGATATCTTATCTTGTACTATATTTTTGCGCTTTTAGTAGCGCTTTGAAGAAGTTTGCCTAAAGACTAAGCCGAAGCTTTACACAACATTCTTGGAGTGTGTTGCACAGATCCCACATTGGAGTAGGTGGAAATAAACATCCGAAGTCCCAATATGAAGACAGTGGTGGCGGAACCCGATACAGCAGGATTAAAGAAGGGGAAGCACGCGCATCCATAACAAGCCTAGTGGTTTAAGGAATGCATTAAAAATGTAACTTCTGTATTTTATACAAATAAATAATAAATAATTTATAATAATTATAAAGGAGTATTTATATTTATTCTAGGTACATATTATTATGTATAGTAATAATGCACAGACTTTCGAAGAATCGGCAATTCGCCACAAACTCCCTCGAACGTCCAATAGAGTTCGTGAGCAAAAGGTATCCCTTGCTCGTCGGCGTTATAAATGAGGTTTTCTCCTCTTGCTTTTTCTGCGAGTATGATGAACTCCATTTCTGTTTTATTAGAATAAGGAAAACATTGTCGCCTTCTTGGTCTAGTGGCCGCATATATGGGCTGTAAACCGGGAGGGACTGAATCCCTCAGAGGCGGTTGACGTCAGGCAGGCAGCCGGTCGTAAAGACTAAGATACATCCTTTCTGCAAATTTCATGAAGAAGTGGGTTGCGCCGACCCCACACTGGCGTGGGATAAGGGCAGGTAGAAAAATAAATATACAGGAATGAAAGTTTAACGGCATCAAGTGAAAATTCAAATAAATGGTCTTCCATAGCACGGTGGAAAGCTCACCAAATCAATAAAAAGTCTCTTAGGAAGTTAATTACAATAGAAATCTAACAAAAAACTACAAATCATATAATTTTAAAGCACATTCGATACACAAACGATACTGCTAGGTCTATCGTAGAATATGACATAAAACTCCGATGAAAAAAATGTCAAACGTCGAATATTGAGCTGTCGAACGGATTACAAAATAGCATTTTCCGAAACGAAACTTATGCCACCGATATCGGTCCGATACGTGACCACATAGACTAGCAAAACGAAGTCCGCAACTGCGGAATTTGACATTTAGCTATGATAAAATAAACGTCAAACACCGAATAATGAGCTGTCAAACGGATTACAGAATAGCATTTTCAGAAACGATAGATACTTATACCAACGATATCGGTCCGATACGTGATCACATAGAATAGCAAAACGTCCGAAACGAAGTCCGCAACTGCGGATTTCGTTTTACAAACTAGACCCCCAGTACCGCCATCAACTAATTACAATGCGAGGGCAGTTATTACAATTTACACCCTAGAATATTTTGTGAATGGTTAAGAATCACGTAAGATAAGTTTACTTTTGGACTGCCTCGGTGGCGTGGTGGTATTTCGGTACGACTACGGTTCCGAGGTCTCGGGTTCGATCCCCGGGTCGGGCAAAGTGATATTGGATTTTTCCATATCAGCCCGGAGTCTGGAATTTGTGCCCGATATGGCGATAGGCTCGCCCTCTATCACATCTGGGACGGAACTAACCTCGGCGAAATGTGGATGTTCTAGTTCGCTAGTGCGCCTCTGCCTACCCTTCTGGGATACAGGCGTGAGCTTACGTAAGTTTATTCTCTCTATATCATTTCGATGGCCGACCAAATAAACTGAGCGACTTATTACCACTGGGTCATAACTTTTGGATCCCAAGTTTTGTGCTGTTGTCCGCTCTATATAATGTTGAATGTATTTGATTTAAACCAACTCAACTGTGATACAAGGTGACCCATACTCCTTGTGTGGTTCACGTTCCAGGATCAGTTAGTATATATCGGGTTCTCTCGAGAAGATTGCGGCATGACATGATGGTTAGTTGGGTCGGGTACAAAGACTTCTATGTATATGACTAGACTGGCTGTTCGGTACATAGAATGTGCGCACTAAGTCTCTGTTAATCGACCTCAACTCACTATAGAAATCTGCAAGTCGATTCTCTAAGGTTTCATTTGTGAAAACAACGTTGCGGCAACGATGTTGTCATTTTCGTATTCAGCAAGGTACAACGCGCACGCAATAGCGCTGTGCGTGATGACGGCGCTTATGTGAACTAGCTCTTTCGAGCGAGGCATTTGACATAAATGTATGGAAAATGGTATTCTCTAAGACCTAACAACGTTGAACGCTCCGTCGATCTCAACGATGTGCACTGCGCGAGCTCGTCGTCGATCGCAACGTTGTGGCGTTTCTTAGAGAATCGACATGCTGCTCTTTTCCTTAACCGTGAAACGTCAAACACTCGCCGTCATGTGCCACAACTTTGATTCCAAACAGCTTGTCTAGTAAATGCATAGAAGTCTTTGGTCGGGTATGGGGGTATGTCTGCAACATGCAGCTGAATGAGAGGTACCTTTGTTGGTGCAATATTATGTATGATATGCATTATATTTTTATTTTTTTTTCTCTTAGCGAAGTAGTTTTATGTTTAATATTGTACCAGCAATAAATGTTTTCTTTCTTTCTTTTCTTCTTTCTTTCTTTCTGTGACATCTCTATTTATCCCATTTATCTTTTTTATTTCACTTTGCCGTGCTAGTATAATAAAATTCAACATTATTTAAATGAATATTTGCCCTGGGAATTATATTAAAATTCACATGGCGACAGCCGACAGGTAGACATGGGTCTCGATAGGTAATCATTCACAAATACTGGTTCAAACGTTTCACACGATTATGAACTCTACTGCCTTACGATAGAGTTGGATACGCTACTACGACAACAAAGCTTCACGCGTTTCTGAACTGTTCATACAAATATGAATTCTACCACCTTGCGATAGAGTCCATAGTTGAATGAGATGAAAGTGGGTATAATTGAATGATGCACAGGGTGTGAAGGGATGTTTTTAAACCTGAAAATTTTTATCTGACAGCTTTGTTTTGATGTAAAATGATTTAACGGCCCTATGGTTTAATTGTTAAAGTCTTTTTGTCATCCGAAAATCTTACCGTATAAAATGCAACAGCAAACCGGTACTTCACGTCGGTTGGTCATAAAAACTAAGCCGAATCATTTCCGTAATAGGCTTGTAAAAGTGCGTTGCCCCGACCCTACATTAAAGTAAGATAAACGCAGATAGAAATAAAGATGTCGATTTTCGAGATTCTGTGTACGATAGAGCTCCGAGCCCGAGGGCAGTCCCACAGTCAAGAGATGAAACGATGTAACACATGACGCCTGTACAGAAAAACATGCTCAATTTCATTCCTTAATTAATAGCATGTATCTTTCTCGCAAAAACTACTGAATGGGTTTTGATGATACTTAAAACAATAAAAGCACTTTCCGCCGAATGCTCATACACTTAAGGTCGCGTTACATCGTTTAAGGCCGTCTTATCTGTCAAAATTATATGGCGATAATCACAAGTCTAAAAAATTAACGGACTAACTTCAAAATTTATCCGATCGTGATCAAATTTATATGAGACCACCCTTGGAATAAGCTCTATCAAACTCATAATATGACTGGTAGAGCCACGCTGTAGACAGTAACGTCTAGATCACGAATGGGCCGGCTCGACCGGTTTGATACCACTGTCTCACAGAAAACCGCCGTAAAGTGGCAGCTTGCTGTCGCCTCACTCTCTCCGATCCTTTTCCTTCCCCCTTCATTCCCTCCTTTTAGGTTGGCAACGCACCCATGATTATTTTTGTGTCTTGGGTGTCTATGGGTGATGGAGATCACTTATCATCAGGTGCCCCATAAGCTCGTTTGCCAGTCCCTGCTATAAAAAAAATATATTGAAAAGCGGTCCAAATTTGGCGGATATCGGGGTACATACATAAAAAATACAAACGAATTGAGGACCTTCTTTTTTTGAAGTCGGTCGAAAATCAATGTAAGAACCCGTTAAAGTTGCGTAGCGTTCCACACACACATACACATATGCGCTCACGCCTGTTTCCCCGAAGGGGTGGGCAGAGGCGCACTAGTGAACTAGTACACCCACATTTCGCCGAGCTTAGTTCCGTCCCAGATGTGATAGGGGGCGAGCCTATCGCCATATCGGGCACAAATTCCAGACTCCGGGCTGACATGGAAACATCCAATATCACTTTGCCCGACCCGGTAATCGAACCCAAGACCTCAGGACGGTAGTCGTACCAAATACAACCACGCCACCGAGACAGCCTTAGGTCTGCCTTCCAGTATTTGGGCAAATAGCTATTTTTTATGTCGGAAAAATGAACGGCATCCACACACACAATCTTCACACCAACCGCGGGCTGCAGCTATTAATGAATATTCCTTTTATCTTCCATTATGTAAAACTAGAAGTAACTAATGGTAGTTTTGAACTAAACTGGAATTAATTTAAATAGCATTACATATGGGTGGAGTTGTGCGCGCTTCCATATTATGTAAATGCACATACATCAGATGGTTAGCAATTCTTGATTAAGCTTTAAACTGTTTAATGTTTAGTGAATTTTTGATTTAATTTCATAATTTTGGTTGGCAATGCACTCGTAATTTTGGTATCTTGGGTGTCTATGGGCGGTGGAGATCACTTACCATTAGGTGACCCACTTGTTCGTTTGCCAGTCTCTGCTATAAAAAAAGTGCCTTTAACGAATGAGGCGAACTCCTTAGTCTAGGTAGCGTATACGTGCCGTGAACCGGGAGGTTTAGGGTGCGATTCCTGTTTTTTATCTAACACGATATTTGCCGAGGACATCAGACAGGCAGCTGGTTGGAAAAACTAAGCAGAATCCTTTCTGTAACCAGCCCCTTTACTTTTGAAACTCGATTTGAATTGAACTTCTATTCGGTTTCATTTATTGACTTTAAAATTCCACCGAAATCGAGGTAAAAAGTGCGCTAATGTTGCATTAGATTCGAGAACTTGTCATTTGGTAATTTTTAACGTGACAATACTGCACTTTTTAACTCTATTTCGGTGGAATTATAAGTTACTAAATGAAATCGAATCAAAGTCAAATTCGAATCGAAAGTCAAGAATAAGGGGACAAATGACACCTCAGTCCGACCAGTGACCACGAAGACTGCAAAGCCTTCGAAACGTTGGGAATAAAAATTAAAACAAATCGTGATAGAATCCGTAAAAATAGTTCTATTTCAATGTATAACATTCGCGTAAACTTAAAAAATCCGAATGTCAAAAGTCAGCCCCATGTTTAAAGCGGGAAAAGGGTAGTTAAAAGGACCTGATATTATGGTAGCTAGTCACAATAATGAACATACAATGCAATCTTGTGTGTATTTGGACCGACAAAACTGAAACACTAATAAAATTGTGAGTCCCAAACTGGGGCTTGAACTTTAGACCTCACGATTCCTACCGTTGACAGTAGACATGAGTCTCTCTAATTATGCAATATTGCAACCACCTCCTAACACTACAATTCCCAATTCAACACTATCCCACTTGGAATTTATCTCGCAGAACAGATCCATTGAGTACGGTCTATTCAAGATGTATAGAAATCTCGTGACAACCCTTAGATATAATCTACCGCACCCGGTCCGTGTCTATTATAGTTCAGGAAGGACGTGTCAGCGAGCGAGACGGCATTATGCCCGTGTCTAGCGCGTGAAAGGGAAGGACATGTGTCATTGTGTTGCCGCTCGATTGTTGCTAGTTTGTATGCTGAGAGGAAACTCCTTTTATGTCTGCTCTCCTAGTACTCGTGTGCGTTACAACTACAAAACTATGAGTTAATTTTATTTAAGTGTGAACGTTTCTATGGAGTTACATTTTTTTACACTATCATTAAATCATCGACGATGTTGCTACTGGCGACCAAGTTAGTGAATAAAAGTATTTGTCATTATTGATTTTTATTCAATAAACCCTGTCTCTCCCTTGCCGTGACACTTCAAGTATTGCGAATAATTGCATATGACATGTCTATGATGAATAATATTATTAATTCGTCAATACAATATTCCATTAAAAGCTATTCAACAGTACAAAAGAAAGTTACGGCCTGACAGAAAAGTGGCCTCGTGGTCATAAGTTCGGTCATAAGGTCGATCTGGAAATCTTTGGGGGAGGCCTATGTCCAGCAGTGGACATCTTGTGGCTGATGATGATGATTTATCTTCGTACAAATCATACTATGGACTGAGCTGGACGAAATAGGGGTGTTCTATTTCGCTAGTGCGGCTCTGCCTACCCCTTCGGGGATACAGGTGTGAGTTTATGTTATGTTTATCAATAATATTGACGGTATCACAAATATTATGGTATTTATTGTCAGTAATTCTTGCCTCTGTCGCATTTTTCAACGTTTTCATTTATTCATAGCTTTTGTTTGTGCTTTCCGTTTGTTCATGTACTATGCAAAGATTTATTTTGGCTTGTTTAACTTACTTCATAAAGGCTTACGCGAAAGCTACGAACGTGAAAATGGTAGCTACAGTGCCTTTGTTTCGCATGTTTTATTAAAAATGCTCTACCTGTATTTAATAGATAGATAGATAGATAGATAACTCTTTATTGCACACCAAGAAAAAAACAATTTACAAAAGGGACTAAGTAATACAAAGTGTAAACAATAGGCGGTCTTATCGCTTAAAGCGATTTCTACCAGACAACCTTTAGATCGAGAAGATTTAACAAAATAACACCGATCGCGGTGTATTTAAAAATAAAAAATGAAATAAAACAAGAAAATTGATAGAAAATTAGTAGTATTAATTAAAATTAATAGTCTTTTTCTATTGTAGTTATTATTTTATATACGTTTAAAAGCCTTCGTGGTGCAGCGGGTTAATGGTACATGAGGCTGCGGGTTCGATTCCGGAGTGGAGAGAAATGTTTGTTCAATATACAGATATTTGTTTGATTATGGTAAAGCCATACTGTAGACAGTAACGTCTACAGCACGAATGGGCTGCTCGACCGGTTTGATATCACTGTCTCACATAAACCGACGTAAAAGACAGCTTGCTGTCGCGTTTCAGATTTCCGCTAGCTAATTTTCCCTTCTCCCTTTCCCAATCCCTTTTCCCTCTTCTTCCATTCCCTCCTTCTAGGTTGGCAACGCACCCATTATTCTTTTTGTGTCTTGGGTGTCTATGGGCGGTGGGGATCACTTACAATCGGGTGACCAATCCGCTCGTTTGCCAGTCTCTGCTATAAAAAAAAATAAGAATTTCGTCCATATAAAGTAATAATAACAGAACTTTCCCAAATATTTTCTTTTGTAACTCCGCATGGCAATAAGCCGAATGTATCGTACCGCCGTACATTAAATTGGGTTGAATGTAACAACTTTATCAATTTATCAGAATATCCAACGTTTCTCCCATTATCGAGAAGGGGGGAGGGGGCACATTTGATCCCCACCCTCTAACCCTCAACGTTCAGAAAATGTACAAGTATTTAGCAATCTCCCGCAACAAGAACCGCGGTTCACTCGATTGCACAATATACTACTCTACCTTTAAGTAATAGAGTACAAATTCGCTCAATATCCACACGTCACAGGGGACGTTTCTAAATGGATAGCCTCTTCAGGGTGCTTACAATCGAAAATAGAATCTAAGCGAACGCGATAAGAGTGAAAATAAATCGCTACGTCTGGCGTGGATTTGCACGGAGTATTGCGAGATGGAAATTCGCGAAGGTATTTATTACGAGTCTCGCTCCTTCCGTTTCGTATCGCTGGGGCGTGCGATGTAATATGTGCTTTATTACGTTGAATTAGGTAATATTACCGATTGAATGTTGTTTTTGTAGAATGATTTTCCGTACAAGATGATCCCAGTGATTTTCGCCGTCTTTGTTTCGAATCACATTGTACTGCCTTTTTATTTCGAAATATCTTTAGTTTGCTTAATGGATAATCATTGGCTGTTAGAGGGAATTTAAAATCGAGGAACTCCTTTATACTTCATGGGAATTAAGGAGGTACTTGACTGTGTTTGATTTTATACACATTTTATATAATAGCAAATAAAACAAAAAGAAACCCTTTGTAAAATCTGCATCGAAATTGTTTGAAAAATGAGGACATACATTTATAATCTCACGCCTGTATCCCCGAAGGAGTAGACAGAGAGCGCACTAGCGAACTAGAACACCCACATTTCGCCGAGCTTCCGTCTCAGATGTGATAGGGGGCGAGCCTAACTCCATATCAGGCACAAATTCCAGATCGGGTTGATACATAAAATCTAATATCATTTTGCCCTCGCCGGGGATCGAACGCGATACCTCAGGACGATAGTCGTACCGCGCACGCAATACCACTACGCCACCCAGGCAGTCGAATATCGAAGTTAATGTTGATTCGTTTTGGAAGTCGTCTTGAATCTTATTTTCGGGTCCGCTCCCAGTTAAAACTTCATTACGTTAATTATTCGAGAATTTTCCCTGAGCAGTTCTTGCTGAGTGAAGTCGTTTTATTATACTATTTTTACCCGTCGACAAAAATGTAGGTATATCTAAAGCTCACGCCTGTTTCAAGACCCGTGGATCGAACCTGAGATCTCAGGATATTTCGTATGTACGCAATACATTCGCCGGTATAAAGGTTACAGAAAATTTTAAGAATAATTCAATGATCTAAGAGGTATTACTACTGGTTGTATTCAGGCACAGGACTTATCAAGAACATAAACATACATACATAAGCTCACGCCTGTATCCCCGAAGGGGTAGGCTGAGGCGCACTAGCCAACTAGAACACCCACGTTTTGCCGAGCTTAGTTCCGTCCCAGATGCGATAGGGGGCAAGCCTATCGCCATATCTTATCGCCATAATTCCAGACTCCGGGCTGATATGGAAAATTCCAATATCACTTTGTCCGACCCGGGGATCGAACCCGAGACCTCAGAACCGTAGTCGCACCGATATACCACCACGCTACCGAGGCAGTCAATCAAGAACTAGTAAAATAATATAAAGAAAACCTTCATCAATTAATTTTAAACACACGTGTGAACCGTTAAATAGGACGCTAAGTGAGAAATATTAAATAAACTCATTTCACACAAACTTTATCCGCTGGAATCGAACTAACACTGTTGTGGAAACTTTGTGAAATGAAACAATTAGCGCGGATTTCAACGATTAACCTACTGCGCGATGGGAGTTTTGTGTTTTATTATATTCAAGCAATCTGAATGTTGAACTTTTTCAGACTTTGTTTTCAATCGATTTCCATAACATAACATAAGCTCACGCTTGTATCCCTGAAGGGTTAGGCAGAGGCGCACTAGCGAACTAATACACCCACATTTCGCCGAGCTTAGTTCCGTCCCAGTTGTGATAGGGGGGCGAGCCTATCGCCATATCGGGCATAAATTCCAAACTCCGGGCTGATATGGAAAAATCAAATATCACATTGCCCGACCCGGGGATCGAACCCGAGACTTCAGGACGGTAGTTGTACAGAAATACAACCACGCCACCGAGGCAGTCGATTTCAGAAACGAAATAAATTATTTTGTAAGTTTTATATTTTTTCTGTGTTACAAAATGTCTCAGCCAAATTTGGACCGATTTATAAAACTCAATATCCCTTTCCTTGTCCCAACCGGGATTGAACCCGAAACTTCAGGACTCGTTTGAAGAAGAATAATGTGCACCAAGAAGAGAAGATAATTTAATACTTTATAACAACTTAGGATATACCGAGTGGCGTCGACAGAACGTTGCAAGGCCTTGTTACAGTTTTTTTATTTATGTGGCGATATTTAAAAATACCATACTCATGATCAAATTTAATGTCGTTATGTTGGCGTCACTTGGTATTAATTTGATCGAGCTCGATTCGAATTTTATTTTCAAACTATTCATGCTTAGGCCTCAAATCAAAACATCCAATTATATGACGCATAATCTAAATGCTTGCGATAACTCCACTGCAAAATATCGGGCTTGCAAATTCGGTATTTAGACCGATTTTATTAATTGACCGCCTATTAGTTCTGATAACGGCCTAAATTGTTGGAAATACTATGAATTTACTCCGTCTAATAGAATCATTAAGCTGATGATTATTTTGTCTATTTTAATTTTCCAAATTATGTATTGATCGACTTAAAAAAAGCAATTCTCACTTACGCTGTATGTTTTTTATAGCAGAGATTGGCAATAAGCTGTGTGGATAACGGGGAATAATAATGACTCTACATTTTTCTATAACAGAAACTGGCCAACGAGCAGATGGGTCACCTGATGGTCAGTGATCTCCACCGCCCATAGACACCCAAGACATAAAAAGAATCATGGGTGCGTTGGCAACCCAAAAAGGAGGGAATGGAAGGGGAAGGAAAAGGGATTGGGAACACGACAGCAAGCTGGCACTTTACGTCGGTTTTCTGTGAGACAGTGGTATCTAAGCGGTCGAGCCGGCCCATTCGTGCTATATATAGATATGTCTACAGCATGAACGGGCCGGCTCGACTGTTTTAATACTACTGTTTCCAAAACCGACGTGAAGTGACAGCACGCTGTTGTTTTATTCGGTGTGTGAGATATACAATGGCCCAAAACAGGGCCCAAATATATTTTCTTCTTCCATAGGTATACTTATTCCCTTCCAATGCACTCGTCATTCTTTTTCGTGAGTATCTAAGAAGGGGCAGGCAGAAGCGCACTAGCCAACTAGTACACCCACTTTTCTAGGCATTATATACTATCTCACTCATTCACGTAGAGGACTCTTCATTAGAACCTTGATTAAAATAATATTGATTTCGTGTATGAATAAGAAATGCTGATGTTTAATAAAACGCTACAGTTTATGAATGGGGTTCTTCTGAAGCGATATTGCAGTATTCTGGCGCATTGCCAGCAGCAATGGTACATTCCCATCGGATTCTCTTTATGGGGTTTTGATTAACCATGCCACCATCGTTAAATTGTTTAGCATGCTCATTCTTATTGTTATTATGATTATATTCTATATCTTTCGCATTTGAGTAAGGCTGCGTGAGTAGCTATAGTAAAATAGTAGTCCGCTGTGAAGCAACAGACCCACAAAAATTAGTTTCGGATCTGGTTGTTGTGAGACTTAGACTAGCGAACTTCGACTAAGTCTAAGTTAAAGAAACGAACTCAGTGAGGATTTGGAATTTTTAAATCTAACTTTTACTTAGGCCGAGTCATTTTTACAAGAAAATCTTTGCTCTGTCTGTCAGTCTGATTTTCTTGTAAAAAATGGCACGTACTAATTGAGTTCGTTTCTTTAACTTAGACTTAGTCGAAGTTCGCTCTATAGATCTCAGCCTAGAAGTCTGTCGAGTGTCGTAGTTTCTGATGTCCACGACACAAGACTTGTATCTTAGTGTGGGTCACAAATATGTGTGTGAACAGTTGACAGCCTCCGTAGCGCAGCGGGCGAGTTGCCTGCTGTGAAGCGAGAGGCCGCGGGTTCGATCCCCGCACCGAGACAAATATTTGTGTGGCCCACAGATATTTGTTTCGGGTCTGGGTGTTGTGAGACCGAAAGTTTCTCGTAGTTCCTGATACCCACGACACAAGACTAGTATCTTAGTGTGGGGTCGGGACTATGTGTGTGACTGTTGGGTGTTATTTATTTATTTATATTTATTTATAACAGTTGGGTGTTATTTACATACATATGCTTACGACTGTATTCTCAAAGTGTAGATAGACGCGAGCTAGCGAACAAGAACATCCATATTTCGCCGTCTCAGATATGATTAAATAATTCAATGTATACTAACATAGAAGTCTTGGGGACGGCATATAAAGCAGTGATAGCTCAGTTAGGAATGTCGGAAGTTCGAGACCAACCCAAAATGGAGCATACACCTCTGACTTTTATATGTTAAGTGTGTATTCTTTGTTACTGCCTCGGTGGCGTGGTGGTATTTCGGTACGACTACGGTTCTGAGGTCTCGGGTTCGATCCCCGGGTCGGGCAAAGTGATATTGGATTTTTCCATATCAGCCCGGAGTCTGGAATTTGTGCCCGATATGGCGATGGGCTCGCCCCCTATCACATCTGGGACTGTACTAAGCTCGGCGAAATGTGGGTGTTCTAGTTCGCTAGTGCGTCTCTGCCTACCCCTTCGGGGATACAGGCGTGAGCTTATGTTATGTTATGGATTCCTTGGTAATTATCACTTGCTATAACTGGCATATGTACACGAGAATTTCTCCACAAAAATTTAAAGGTATGTGAAGTCTACCATCCCACATTAGGCTAGCGTGGTACACTAACCTAACCCCTCTCATTAGTAGAGGAGGCCCGTGCCCAGCAGTAGGGTAGTAACAGTAACAGGGCTAATATTGAAATAAAACGATTCTTACGGATTCTATCACGATTTATTATTATTATTATTTATTTATCGATTTATTCATAATCGTGATAGAATCCGTAAGAATAGTTTTATTTCAATGTATAATATTCGCGTAAACTTAAGAAATCAGTAGGGCTAATATTATTATTAGATGAGATAGGGGGTGAGCCCATTGCCATATTGAGCACGGATATCGAGTAGAAAACTCTGTATTACTGTGCCCGACCCGGGGATTCAACCCGAGACCGTACATTTCTTCAGTATAAAAAGTACCCCCCTATGTTACTCAAAACAAATCTTTCCTGTTTATAATATTAGTATAGATAAAGATTACTATATATTATTTGTTTGTGAACAGTGACGAAACTCGGGAGGTGGATGGGCGGGCGCGCTCCGAGTCCGGCGACGCGGACTCCGTGTACCACGTGAGGGGCGCCCTGCATGACAACCGCTGGAGGGAGAGCCAGGTACGTTGGTCCCGTTATATGATGTAGATAAGGTCTATATCTCTAATTTACTTATTTATAATTGTTATACTCGTACATTGCTCGTGGTAAGAGTAAGTAAAGGTAATCGTATCCGACCGGATGCACTATTTCCGATTCATCTTCGTTACTTGGTAGGATTGCTCCTTACAATGCCTAATTAGACCAGTTAGGCGAACTAGCTCCCTCGAGGCAAATGACCGGATGGTGACCACCGTAATCATGGTGCTAAACCTGCCATAGTGACCCACACTCCGTGTGTGGATCGCGTTTCAGGATCAGCCAGTGTACTTCCAGTTCTCTCGGGGGGCTTGCGGAATGACTTTTAGGTTGATTGGGACGGGTATGGGGGTATCCCTGCGTCTGCATCGGTCATACGCCTGTGTTGTAGCAAACCCCTCGATTTGCTTCTTCTCTCTTCGGATTCGGAGTGTGAAGCAGCATAAATAGGCCGGCATGATTCTGGCGACCACTGATAAATTAATTGTTTTTATTTTGTTGTTCAGTGGTCATTAGTTTTTTTTTTTGTCTGCACTACGCTTACCACTAGTGACAGTGTAGTCACTTTGCCGTGCCCGGATACAAAAAAAATCATGAAGTCGAGCGGATTTAATGCCGTAAGCAATGTCTTTTAACCTTAAAATATTGATGAGCCATATTGATGTGAAAAATCATGCATTAATACAGGTTTTGCACATGACGAATTATTTTAGGCATGTTATTGACATTCACAGTCGCGTTTGACGCTATAACAAAGACGTGGAAGAGGAATAGCGAGGAAATCCCCCCCCCCCCCAGAATTTAAACCTACCGGGACAAATAACTACTTGCGTAGATAGCATAGGAAAGGGGATTGAAAAAAAAGGGGGACTATTTGGGATATCAAAACGTAAACGTAATTCCAAACGTAACAGTTTCACACATACGCATAAGCTCACGCTTGTATCCTCGAAGGGGTAGGCAGAGGTGCACTACCGCACTAAAACACCGACATTTCGCCGAGCTTAGTTCCGTCCCAGATGTGGTAGGGGGCGAGCCCATCGTCATATCGGGCACAAATTCCAGACTCCGGTATGATATTATGGAAAAATCCAATATCACTTTGCCTGACCCGGGTATGGAATTTGAGACCTCAGAACGGTAGTCGTACCGAAATACAATCACGCCACCGAGGCAGTCATGTAATAGTTTCACTATCTGTTCATTTACGTGGGTTTTTTATAGTGGTAATGATTCGGTCGAAGCAGTCCACTTTCCTGTAGGTAAAATTGTGTACAGCGTGGCTCTACCGCTTACTCTCAAAAATCCTACGAATGGTCCAAAACCTCCCAAAATAGGTCAATAAAGTCGTAAATCACCTGCAAGTCATATTACACGTACCGCTACGTCACATCTGGATTAAACCGGATTATAAACGTCTTCCATGGGTGACCCAGTTTTACTTGTCACGGCCACACGTATGGGGTGACATATCGCTGCGACACATAAGTAAAAACTTCGGTATCTTTGCTCATTTTGTATTTAAATATTATTATCGGGAGGGTTATATAGGATGTACATAAAAGTAGGGATCAAACGTCATGATTTCTTGACTGTTTGTCATTCCATTTTTCCAAATGAATCTAAGCAGTTTTGGCTTTATCGGTGAGTAATACCGCACTCATGGCTGTCTTCTTTTTTATTTCCACAAACGAGACTACACCTTCTTTCTTTTAAATCGTTAAAACCTTCTAAGCCTTCCATTCCCTCTCTTTCCTTCTTTTTATTCGTATCTCTTCTGTATCTTAGTCGTTTTTAGTCGTGATGGCCATTGCAGGGTTTGTGGCACACCTAACAATTCGTGGCCAGTCATTTCGAACTGTTCCTTTTCTAGTGCATTATTTCCTTTTTTTTTATAATAACAATAATCTCTTTACATAAGTTCATAACATAAGATCACGCCTGTATCCCCGAAGAGGTAGGCAGAGGCGCACTAGCGAACTAGAAAACCCACATTTCGCCGAGCTTAGTTCCGTCCCAGGTGACAGGGGGCAAGCCTATCGCCATATCGGACACAAATACCAGACTCCGGGCTGATATGGAAAAATCCAATGTCACGTTGCCCAACCCGGGGATCGAACCCGATACCTCAGAACCGTAGTCGTACCGAAATACCACCACGCCACCGAGGCAGTAATCTCTTTATTGCGGATATACATAATTATTAAATAATAACGGATTCTTATATTAAATAATAATAGTTTGAATTACACATAATGATAGAATAGTTCTAATTAGTTGCAATATGCTTACATGTTTTATGTATCATTTAAATTTATTTATTTTGTAATAAATGATGAGCTTAGAGAATCAGGTCAAAGGAGTTTTATAGGGAAGGCAATAAAATAGTCGTCAATAAAAAAATCTTTATTCGCCTTTTACGACACCGCGGTAGTAATGAGGTTCATTTCACAGTGTATACGTAGTTTATACTTACATTCAGTAGATTTATGAAACTAAGATCTATTTATTTAGCCATTATTATTACCCATTAAAGAAAATAACATAGTTGGGTAAATTTTTTATTCAGACATCCCTGTATTTTCAATATCGTGCTGTGAAAATAGTCAATAGAAATTAATAAAATGTTTTAACACAACTCTGTAACGCAAGCATTTTGTTTTTGATAAAATTAATTTATTCTTATAACGTTTATGACTTCGCATTTTATTTATTTTATGTAAAAAAAACACATGTTCTTAATTATTTATGAGCCACATTGGTCACCTTTTCTTCATAGCAAAACGTCAGTATCATTGGCATAGGAGTATTTAAATATTCCCCTGAAACTACAGTAACATATTTTTATAAACGAAATGTTTCCATTAAACGTACAAAATTTTACTTCAATTAATTCAATCTACGAGAGTATGTTTGCGAAGCGACTCTGTAAAGTTTGCTAAAGCCGGTACAAAATTAAATGTAGTCGCTTGATTGTGGACCTACAGCGGCACGTGTGTTTTATCAAAATTATTCACAGACTGTTAGCTGAAGACCATTCCTCAAATTGCGGAGGAAAATCATAAAATTATATTTTTATACAGATATTTCTGAAGAGACTAATCCAGACAGATTTTTCATATATATTTTGATTCATTTATTTTATACATCTACAGCTATATTTTTCGTGCGTCGAGAAATCTTAACAATAACCGATATACTGGCAAATGATAGATCAAAGAATAGAGACAAAGTAACGGTGAAAATTAGAACTATGAAGTTTCAAAAAATATTTCTTTTACTTTACGACCTTATTTTGACTTTCCCTTTTGTTGAAAAAACGAGCTTTTAAAATTTTGTTAAAATACTTAAATATAGAGCTACAGAAGAAAAGAGGTTCAGAGCGACATATGGCTATGGCTTTACCAACATAACATAACAACGTAACATAAGCTCACGCCTGTATCCCCGAAGGGGTAGGCAGAGGCGCACTAGCGAACTAGAACACCCACATTTCGCCGAGCTTAGTGCCGTCCCAGATGTGATAGGGGGCGAGCCTATCGCCATATCGGGCACAAATTCCAGACTCCGGGCTGATATGGAAAAATCCAATGTCACTTTGCCCGACCCGGGGATCGAACCCGAGACCTCAGAACCGTAGTCGTACCGAAATACCACCGAGGCAGTTTTCTGGCTTTACCAATACTGCTTTAATATAACTATAGGCTCGTCCCCTATCACATCTGGGACGGAACTGAGCTCGGCGAAATGTAAGTATTCTAGTTCGATAGTGCGTTTCTGCCTACCCCTTCTGGGAAAGAGGTGATACTACTTGTATGTAGATATAGCCTTACTTATACAGAGCAAATGGTAAGGAATAGCCTGTCCTTTTTGACCAACTTCCAAAAAGGACAAGGTCCTCAATTCGTCTGTATTTTTTTTTATGTATGTTACGCGATATCTCCGCCAAATACGGACCGATTTTCGGAATTGTGTTCGATAGAGCTTATTTCAAGGGTAGTCCCATATAAATTTGGTCACGATCGTATTTGAAGTCGGTCCGTTAAGTTGTTAAACTTGTGATTATATTTTCAAACGATGTGACACAAAGAAAAAAGTGACAGTCTATTCTTAGCCATTTGCTCAGCTAAACGGTTTTTATAAGTAAGGCCCATAATTAATACGATGACCGTTCTAAGACCAAATTCCTGTAGAGTATTGAGCTCAGTGGAATGTGTTAAATTGTACAAAGCCTGCCGTTAGGGTGGTGGAGGCAGCGAACCAGTAATCTGCGGCGATTGCACTACACGGTGCGCTAAACTAACCCGAATTGTGAAATAATAGGATCTTTGGTGCTTTGTGGCAGTTCACGTTCGATTGACAGACCGTTAGATGCTTGTCTGTGGACAGACCGGATTATTTAGGAATGTGCATAACTTTTTGGAATAACTTTACTTCCACCGCCCTTATTCCACTCCAATAGGGTATCGGACATAATTTTAAGCATGTTGCAGAAGGGATTTGGCTAAGTTTTACGACCGGCCGCCTGCCTGACGTCAGCCCCCTCTGGGGGATCGAGTCCCGGGCAAATTAAATTAGAAAATTCGCTGTGCCGGAACTGGGAATTGAATCCATAACCTCCCAGTCTACAGTCCATGTATGCTGCCACAAGACCAAGGAGGCGACGACGGAGGTACTACTACTATTCTATCAAAGGGGGGAAAAATTGATAAAAATCTTTGTTCCATAGACGGTAAACGGAATCAATAGAGATTATACAATATACATTCCATGTATGTGCCAGTTAACCAGCTTCCTTGCAGTCGACACGTAGCCGGCTGTGAAATGAGAGTTCTTGAGTTCGATTCCCGCCAAATTTAATTCGAATTTAATTAGTAAAGGTTCGATCCATTCGAATTGACAAAATTATTCGTACTTGGGCCTCTGATAACATAACATAAGCTCATTTCTGTATACCCGAAAGAGTAAGCTGAGGCGCACTAGCGAACAGAACACCCACATTTCGCCAAGCTTAGTTCCGTCCCGGCTTTGATAGGGGGCAGGCAAGCCTATCGCCATATCGTGCAGAAATTCCAGACTTCGCGCTGATACTTTGTGAACAAATCCAATATCACTTTACCCGACCCGGGTATCGAACCCGAGACCTGAGTCCCATAGTACTACCGAAGTAATACGCCAACGAGGCAGTCTGCTGATGGGAGTTAAGCATTTGTTGTGTAATAGATCAAAATTCCACAGTGATATCGCTACCTCAATTTTCTTAAGGCTTTTAATGCAAAATAGGATTTACTTGAAAAAACATCGTTGACATTCCCAAAAAGCTGGCAACACTAGTTAATAAACGCCACAATGTTTAACTCGATGGTGTTCTACAATTCGATTGGACAGCGGCCGCGACATGGTATGGCAGTGCCTTCCATATTGGGCACATTTCAACTCGCTCATTCGATTATTGCCTTTATCCTCACAAATGGGTTTTGCGAGACCATAAGCTTGTTACTTGTTAGTTTACATAACATTGTTTTCGCATTGTTTTGGCCATTCGGTTTGTTTGTGTCGGATCGTATTTAACAAGGGTTGTCACAATATAAATTTTGTAAATTTTATAATTTTAATTTGCCCGGGACTGGATCCCACAGAGGGGGTTGACCTCTGGCAGGCAGCCGGTCGCAAAAACTAAGTCAAATAATTTTCTGCAACTGGTTTGAAAAAGTGTGTTGCACCGACCCCACATTAAGGTGGGATAAGGGCATGTAGAAAGAAAAAGAATATAAAAGACCACGACAGCCAAATCTCTAAAAAATAATCAGTAAATGTGATTGATTTTTAAAACATCATGCTTAATTTTCACACTCACGAAAACAAAAATAACATTAATAAATAAAGTTGACACAAAACTAGGCATTCGAAAACACAATATGCAACGACACAAACAATTTAAAATGTACATCCATTTATTTACTACTCCTAGGCAAAATAGGTATCACGTATGTGCATCATACACCGTTTCTATCACGGACATCAAAAGTTCATTTTCGCATGACAAACAGCACTGATAAGTTAGCAGGAAGGTAGTTGGAACGCAGCCAAATGTAAAGGAACCGGGAGTCATTTGGCATGGAGGCGCCTCTTGTGAACCTGTACAGAATTAATATCTAGTTTGCAAAACTAAAGTTTGAATGGTTAATAACTCTTGATTGGCTGAGTATCGCAGATTGTAGTGTTCTTGTCTAAGATGGTTAGTTACGAATGGGTTAGATGGTTAGGTACAAAGCCTTCGCGCTGTTGTTGCTTTGTATGCTGTATTAGAGATAATTACTATGTATTTACTATCCAAAGTTTACGCGAATGTTGAAATAAAACTATTTTTATGGATTCTGTCACGATTTGGTTTTAATTTTTATTCCCGACGTTCTGAAGACTGCTTTCTTTGTGGTCACGGGTTCGACCAAATTAAAACCAAATCATGATATAATCCGTAAAAAATTGTTATATTTCAATATTATTATCGGTTTAAAATCAATGCTGTTAGTGCGTGTTTTGAAAATTTACAATTTTTGTTTTCTCCATACATACAGCGCCACTTGCGGAAACTATAAGAAACTAAATAAATACTTAAAAAACGAAAATTGTAAAAAAAAATCAAGACGTGAGAAATATAAAACTTAAAAACCCACACAGACATAATTATGGAGGACATATTTAACTGTACATTTTTGCTCAGCCCGCAAACTCTCGGAGACCGAAGCGCGGCCTGGGAGCTGTGAGGGCGTGGTGCGTCGCGTGGTGGCACTCCGGGAGGGAAGACACGGAGGACACCGAGATTGAGGAGGAGCCTTCAGACCCTGGATACGCGACGCCTGTTTCTGTCGAGACACCGCTGCAGAGCTCTGTGTCCAGGTAATCCGCGAGCGCAAAAGTACTAAACATTTGAAATCCTTTCCAGATTATATGATGGGTATACCCCATATAACTAAAAGTAAATATCCCAGTAAATAGACAATTAGATTAATGATAATCTTGAATTTCCTACCAGGTGTACATCATTGAACGTCATCAGAGATCCATACGCAACGCGCGGAGGCTCTGGTGGCTCTACAGACGGAGGCACCTCCCCTCTCCGTCGTACGTATGACCCCCCGGCAGTGATGCCCGCAGCGAGAGACAGTCGCTCTCTCCCTCCCAACACAAGAATCAACGCCACTACCTCACCAGCACCGAAGTCTGTATCTGCAGATTCTGTGTACACTATTCTCATCAGACTACCTGATGCTGATACAGAAAGACCAACAATCAAGATGATTACGGAGGAATCTCCACCCCAAGGTCGAACCCACTATCGGCCGACTAGGGGAGACTCTGAACTTAACCTGCATCCCGCAGGACACGCTGCGTTGACTAGAAGAACGTCTCATATACAAGACGTTAGGATACCACTAAACGCGAAAATAATTCCCAAACAGCTAGCGGGGAAGGGAATAGCTAAACAACCAAAGAAGAAGAAGACACAAGAGAAAAAACAGGAGACAAAAGCGGCCAAAACGCTTTCTGCTATTCTCCTATCATTTATCATAACTTGGACGCCTTACAATATTCTCGTATTACTAAAACCTTTAACAGCATGCACGAAATGTATACCAGAAGAGCTCTGGTCTTTCTTCTACGCTCTCTGCTATATTAATTCTACAATAAACCCTGTGTGCTATGCGTTATGCAATGCTACCTTCAGAAGGACGTACGTGAGGATTTTGACTTGCAAATGGCATAACAGAAACAGAGAGGCGATGACTAGAGGTGTTTACAATTAGACGTGAATTGTCATGAGCTTGAGCGCAGATTTCGCGATTGGATTCATGTGATTTTTAATACTAAGAGTACCAAGACTTGATTGCCCGGTTTTGGTACCTGTATTTATTAAAAGTTGAAACTAATTCATGCAATTTGGTATGGATATTTAGTTGGACTGATATGTATCACATTTCAAATACTGCTTAAAACCCAATGAAGAAGAAAGTTATCAAAGTCGCTTCTGAATCAAATAACTAAACCTAATCGACATCATTATTCGTTCGATTTTCCATATTCAAGCAAATATTTGTACAATCCTCAAATATTTGTTCTATCTAGGTGTTGCTCGGTTGTTGTTGATTCAGTGTTCGAATTACACGAGTTCCAGAGATGCGGTGCATTTGTGAGCGTGTTTGTACAAATCAAATTGCATGAATTTAATTCAAACCTTCTAAGTATTCATTTGGTAATCAAAATGAGTTAAATAACGGAATGCGGTGGAAACTGAAAACATTGCCCAACGTTGATTTTGTTGAAAGCAATTTATTGTGAAACAATTTAATTTCCATTAGTGAGTTTAACATCCCGTCCATGAGTAGTATTATTTAGAAAGTTGTGTGATATTTGTTTTATAAGTTTATCGTTTTGTACTTCAAATAGGTTTCTGTATTGTGAGTTTAGATGAAATACAATACTTGTCGAAGTTTTAGCTTTGGCCTGGTTAAGTTGATGTATGAAAGAGAATCGAACTTTGTTTTGTTTATTGACTTGTTTTCGTGTTTACATTGGAAGTTTTTGTTTTGCAACTCGCAAGCACAATTGAAAACTTTGTCCTTACTTGCATTTCCAGTTTCTTGAATACTTGTTTAACGATGTTTTCCTTAAGCAGTTCTATTACGTATCACTCTGTTATTCAAAGTCCAATAACTGCTTGGTATAAGATTGCTATTATAATTTTTAATTTGGACAAGGTTTTTTTCAATATCCCATTGTATTTTATTTTAAACAACATTACAGAAATTCTCAAAACTC
The DNA here is from genome assembly GCA_036417725.1 of Clanis bilineata. Lineage (NCBI taxonomy): Eukaryota > Metazoa > Arthropoda > Insecta > Lepidoptera > Sphingidae > Clanis > Clanis bilineata. The sequence continues at coordinate 1,885,149 of CM071159.1, forward strand.
CTGTATCCCGGAGAAAAATGATCCAAAATTAAGGTTGATTAGTTTTTAGTGAGGAAGGAATGAATTTCGGAACAACATTAAGACAATTTATAATACAGTATTCCTCTAGTCATTTCTCGATGTTCTGGATTATGGTGAGCTTTTAGGGTTAGTGTTGACGAATTTAGTGCAAGTTTTAACAATGCTTTGTGCTATGGGGTTCGGAAGAATATAGTTTGTTCTGAGTGTCATGTCATTTAGTTTAATTTTGATAATTATTTTTGCCTTTTCAATTGTCACTTTATAAACTATGATTTCATATAAAAAAATCTTTAAATAATTTATTGTCATAACTTTGCATTATTGAATCATAAAATCATAATCAGACTGCCTCCGTGGCGTGGTGGTATTTCGGTTTTTAAATTGATAAAGATAAGTTAAACATTCAATTATTAATTAATGTTCATTTTTAAAGAGTCTAAGCAATAATCATAATTATAATGAAAGGTGGTTTGAGTATTCTTATTAACTTTCGTAGTAACATTACCAGAACTTGACTTCTCAGATAATTTCATGTGAATGCGTTTTATACTGCAAAGGAAAGATTTATTTATTGATATCTATAATATGCGCGTGAATACATTAAGATCCTAATGTATGCGAAGAATGCAATTTTTTTTATCTGTGTATGGCAAAGTGACTACACTGCACCTGATGGTAAGCGTAGTGCTGTCCAAAAAAAACTAGTGACCACTAACAAACACTGTGTTTATCAGTGGTTGTCAGAATCATGTCGGCATATTTATGCTTCTTTACACTCCGAATCCGAAGAGGGAAGAAGCAAATCGGGGGGCTTGCGACAAGACAGGCGGATGATCGATGCAGATACAGGGATACCCCCATACCCGTCCCGTCTCAACCAACCATCAAGTCATGCCGCAAGCCCCTCTAGAGCATTGAAGAAGAATTGTGTAGAAATATTGATTAAGTTTATCAAAAATATATAGACTGCCTCGGTGGCGTGGTGGTATTTCGGTACGACTACGGTTCTGAGGTCTCGGGTTCGATCCCCGGGTCGGGCAAAGTGATATTGGATTTCTCCATATCAGCCCGGAGTCTGGAATTTGTGCCCGATATGGCGATAGGCTCGCCCCCTATCACATCTGGGTCGGAACTAAGCTCGGCGAAATGTGGGTGTACTAGTTCGCTAGTGCGCCTCTGTCTACGATAGCGATTTCAGCTCGACAGTAAGTTCTTCGTCCTTTGTAAACGCAAGATTATCCTATTTATCACTCTTTACTATGGACTACTATTCTTGTATTCATTTACTTATTGTTTGTAAGCCTCCGTGGCGCAGCAGGCGAGTAGCCGGCTGTGAAGCGAGAGGTCGCGGGTTCGATTCTCGCATTGAGACAAATGTTTGTGTGGCCCACATTTATTTGTTTCAAGTCTGTTGTGAGACCGAAAGTCTCTCATAGTCTCTGACACCCACGATACAGGTTATACCTAGTGTGGGGTCAGGACTAGGTGTGTCTGTTGGGTGTATTTATTATTATTATAAAACGGATTCACATCAAAAATATAACGTGATTAATATAATACAAATAGCTTCGTACAACGACTTCTATTTCAAAGTTCAAACCAATCTTTATAACACAGTCGTTTAGATTTTCCCATAACTGATTATATGGTGTTCCAAAAAAAAAACAAAGATTACGAAAAATATGTCTGTCAGAGTTATTCAATTTTAGTTTTTATTAATTGTTATTTAAACGTATTTTCGTTTATACTTATGGCAAAATTTATTTTGAGATCTAATATTGTCATGTTTGAAGCATTTTTATGATTCTGATTTAAATTAGACTATGGTCACTGCCAACATTCATTGTACATACAATTTTAAATTAAATCATGTATCTCCCCTAATATTTAAATATTTATTATTTCCCGAGATTTTTTAATAAAAATATCTTTATGTCATAAAATAGGAGACATCATTCTAAATATATGTATTTATTTAATATAATAAATGTAAATAATTAAATCTAGTGTGTTTGTATCGCCATTAATATTTAGGTGATATTCATATATACAATATGGGTGTGTTATAATAGATAGTTTTGAAAGGTTTATCGTTTCGTTGGTCGTAAGGTCTACAATTACATTTGTAAATATACTTACAGGCTTCTGTAAGACGTTTAGATCTGTCATTAGTTTCTCAACGTACAGCAATTTACGTTGAGCAACTTAAAATGTTTTCAACTTTGATAATTTTATTTCTTTTTGGTTTTATTAGGTAAGCAAATTTTACAAATGTAATACAAAAGGACCTTTCAATATGATATTTCTTTCAAAACAATCTATGAATTTAGTGTAATATAATTAATATACATCAATCTATATGTCGTGCAACGTTCCTTTGTATGTATTTATACATATGTATGTGTAGTAGTAGATACATAATATCATGTGGTAATCGTAATAAGTCTTAGAATCGAATGTTACCAACTTTTATACCAATTTATGGAGATTTACGGGTTTTGAATCTTCTTTTTTTGCACACGCTGTAGATGGATAAGTGTGATTGTTGTTTGTGTTTTGTAATCCAACAGGACCTCCCACAACAATAGTACTATACATTACTTGAAATATACTTATAAGTGTATCGAATTCATACGTGAAAATAGGTAGTCTGTAGGCTACTTGACAAGCTGTATTCTTTTTAATATTGTCTTAAATGAAGTTTACGTGTATAAGTTTATGTAAATAGCTCATGCTCGGTGGCTCGGACTGCCTCGGTGGCGTGTTTGTATTTCGGTACGCCTACCGTCCTGAGGTCTCGGGTTCGATCCCCAGGTCGGACAAAGTGATATTGGATTTTTCCATATCAGCTCGGAGTCTGGAATTTGTGCCCGATGCGGCGATAGGCTCGCACGCTATCACATCTGGGACGGAACTAAGCTCGGCGAAATGTGGGTGTACTAGTTCGCTAGTGCGCTATGTTATGCTATGTTATGTTAAATAGCTCATAGTTTTTTGTGTGTTCCAATTTACGTTTTTGTACGTTTCAACTCCATGCTTGTTGATTTACAGCGGAATTTTAATGTTGTGTGCTATTGTCTTTTAAAACTATTGGAACACGTAATTCTCCTGACGTACGGGTGATTTTTTATTCGCGTCACAGAAATGATTGTGCCAAACTATGTGCCATATTTTTTAATAATCATAACTCCCAAACGGTTGTTTTCATCTCAATTTGTATTTTATGTGAATTATAAAAATCACCCTGTATGTTAACCGAATAACATTACAAAGGTAATATTCAGTGACGTGCACAGACGTTTCGATAAGGGTAGACAAAAACTTGTAAAATGATTTTCTTCAACTCACCATTACTGTCATAGTCATATCCATGGCGATTTAAAATATAATCAGGACACTGCTTGCTACTTTAACAATTTGAATTCTTTGTTTTTAGTTACGATTTATGTAAACAGCAAATTGTCAGGGTAGACATTGTATCTTGGTCTATATGGAATGCACGTCACTGGAAATATTGGGAAAGATTTTTTTGGAACTTGATGGATGGAGTTTGTTTTAGGTTCTTGGTTGAATCTTTCTTTCGAGACATTTTTATGCTCTTTAAAATACGTTCGTTTTGAATCTAGAAGACAATATTTTATTGTTATACTTCTCTCCCCTCTCTTCTCTCTCTTAGTAGAGGGGGCCCAGCCGTGGGACAGTAATTTTACAGAGCTAATATTATTATTTTGTTATTCTTCTTTAACTTACCCTTATACTACTTAATGGTGGGGTCGGCGCAACACACTGTTTAAATATATTGTAGAAGGGATTCGGCTTTGTTATTATAATCAGCTGCCTGCCGAAACTGCCCTAGAGGGGGTTGTGGTGCAGCAGGAGGGCCTCAAATCCAAAGGCGAATCCTTTTTGCAACATGCTTATGGAGTGTTGCGACGACCCCACATAGCTATATCATAGACCAAGATGACAAATCACCCGTATAGTACCCGATATTCATGACACAAGACTCGTATCTTACTGTAAGGTCAGGACCACAGATCATTCAATTTTTCTACGGTCTGTAGCTCGACTATGAGATTTTTGGATATTACGCTACGTAAAATATTTGTATACGTAGGCGCTAGCGTGAAATGTAAAAAATACTCATGGTTGAGTTACAGGATTATGTGTTACTATTGGGGTTATAAACGACCTCATAAAGGTCGCTGGAAGTCGCTGGATGCAGGCCGTTTCCAACAGTTCGATTTAGAAATCTTTGGGGGAGGCCTATGTTCAGCAGTGGACGTCCTATGGCTGATGATGATGAGTTTCAGGACTAAAGTTGGGTGTTATTTATCAATAAAATCATAGTTTAGTTACAGGATTGTGTGTTAATGTTGGGTGTTATTTGTCAAACACACTCATGGTTGAGTTCCAGGATTATGTGTTACTGTTGGGTGTTATTTATCAATAAAACTGATGGTTTAGTTACAGGATTATGTGTTACTGTTGGGTGTTATTTGTCAAATAAACTCATGGTTGAGTTACAAGATTATATGTATGTTACTGTTGGGTGTTATTTGTCAAACTCACTCATGGTTTAGTTACAAGATTATGTGTTACTGTTGGGGGTTATTTGTCAATAAAACTCATGGTTGACTTACAGGATTGTGTTACTGTTGGGTGTTATTTGTCAAACACACTTATGGTTGAGTTCCAGGATTATTTGTTACTATTGGATGTTATTTCTCCACAAGACGAAGTAAGGATAGTCAAATGTAATGTTATTCGGAAGTATTTTAATTCTAATTCCTAAAATATTGTCAATGCGCACAGTAAATAGTTTAAAGTTTTAACAAAAACATATTTTCCGTGTGTCCCTTGATCTAGATTTCTAGGCCGAATTGTTTTGTAGGTTACTCTGTAGGATTAATACTTTATATTTTATTAAATGGGCTGTATTGGAATGTCAAATAGCACAAAGTATTTTAAAAAATATTTTTCGATTCCGGCACCGAGATAAATGTGAAATCTTTGGTTATGTTTCGGGTTTGAGTTTTGGATCTCTCGTGATAGATACGACGCAGACTCGTATTTTGGTGTGGGTTAGGGGTATGTGTGTAACGGTTGTATTTATTATTAATATGATTAAATTAATTCAATTATAAAGAGTTTATATTTATGTTCTATATGCTCATAATTGATCACAGTTTTAGGATTGCCATCATCAATGAACATCATTGGTAATTACTTAGATTTGGCATTCCAACATTGCCTGTTCAGTTTTAACATGTAAATATAGTGGTCAGTGTAGACTTTTGTTATTGCTTGTGTGTTCTATTACCTTTTATTCGAAAGCTCCAAAGATTTTCGTGCCAATTTTATTGTGTTCAAAATTAAGGTTACATGAAACATAATATTCTGCATTAACAGCAAGAATGATTTGTTACTTTAATAAACATGTTTTGTTGTAATTGTACATGCTTGCACAAGTCATTTGTCAGGTACCTACTTGTGTTTATACAGCCCCATTTGGTCTGCAATAAACATTTGATTAGGTATGTACCTACTTGTGCAAATAAATGGAGACTTAAACACATACATAATTTAAAAAGAATAACAAAAAATTTGGGAATACTTAACTGTTTAGTTATTCTATTTATATCATGAAATCCTAATTATGGGATATTTTTTAACAAATGTTCTTAATACATTTGGCCACAATTCAAGCATTCGTAATTCGTTTTTTTATAAGTTTCTATAACATAGTAAGTGATAGTTATTGTACGTGTCATTTTTCATATTATATTATGCGTATATAATTATTAATTACCTCAAATATGGATAATTAACTTTTGTCCGCTTCTCTTACATGATCAGTTTTATCCATTTCTCCATTGTAAACTGATTTCCCTTTTAACCGATTTCAGAAAAAGAAATAAAAAAAAGAGACGATTTCCTAGCCTTTTTTTTACTTAATGAAAGTTGACATTTACAGATTTGATACACAATTTTTTTAGAAAAAAAATCACTATCGTGTATAATAAAGGTGTTACGTCGTTAAATGATGTAGCTTTTGATGATAAGGCTAAAATCAAAATCAGAATCTAATCTTAACTTAAATTACATAATTTTGTTTAATATTTGATGACTAAAGGTTAATAATCATATTTCCGAATCGGTTCTTAACTTGTAAGGATGACTATTAAAAATATAAATTAAAAAAGTTTAAATCAAGTTTAAATTTATTATTTACACTCGTATCAACATAAGATTAGAGAATTACATAATAGAGTTTTAACATTACAAAACCTCTTGTGCCAGATTTTGTTTACACAAGTGTGGGTGAAATTTACCTACACATTATCGAATATGAATATAACTCCCACACGTAAGTAATACGTGTGTGTGGGTTTAAACCAAACGATTCAGTCAAATTGCACTTGTAAAGTATATTTGAGGCCATTCAAACCCAAATGAAGATAATACACCTACATTTTTACAGACTTTTAAAAAGATTTTGTAGTATTTGCAGTATATTTTCGTATAAAATGTTTAAATGGAAGCGTATAAACTAAAAAGTTTCAAATTATATTCATGGTAAGATTTCAGTGACTTATATTTTAATTATCTTTAAAAAACGTATTTATTTGGTGTCAATTCACAGTGATGAAGAAGAAAATGTTTAAAAGGAAAACATTTAAATTAATTATTATTTAATTATTATAAACCAATATTTGAGGCAATTATATTTTGAATACCAAACTTTCACTGTATTATTAATTATAATTATAAATATTTAGATGTCGAATTTTTAAAATCATTAAACTAATGACAAGGGAGTAAAACGAACTGAAATATATAAATATAAAAAATATATTGTCGTGTATTTCGTAGTGTTGTAAAATAAATTAAATAAACTTATATAAACGATTCAATAAGTGTGTATCGTAATAGTTATTCGATGGGATTTTGCATGGTGTACGCGTAGTGGATGCAGTGCCAAAATAATTCATAAAAAAATATATTGTCAAAGGATTTTATTTATTTAATTCAGTTTATTACCGTGAATATATTTTTTACGGATTTTATAGCGATTTGTTTTTTAGTTCCGATGTTTTGAAAGCTTTAGCCTTCGTGGTCGCGGGGCGGACTGAGGTGTAGACCATCTGAAAAGTGTAATACCATCTTCATTTCAAAATTCGAAAACATTAGACTAAAAATAAAAACAAACCAGTAAAGCCGTATAATATAGTTTTATTTTAATTTAATTATTACAATTTTTTATTTGAAATCATTTATTCAGTTATGCCAATAGTTTAATTAAAATAAATGTGTCACCGATTAAATAGCTCCTTCATATGTAATGTGTTTGTCATTTTGAATGAATTGAAAATGAAATTATAGTTATGATGACCGTTAGATTGCTGGTCATCCTCCCTTGAAATGTAGTTATTATTGATATCTTTTTGCAACACCCTGTTTTAAATAATTATTTGAAATAAATTTATTTATTAACAGCGTACAAAAACAAAAAGGCCGACAGCCACGGAGGCGCAGTGGGCGTGCCGGCTGTGAAACGAGAGGCCGCTGGTTCGATTCCCGCATTGAGTCAAATGTTTTTGTGGCCCACAGATATTTGTTTCAAGTCTGGGTGTTGTGAGACCGAAAGTCTCTCATAGTCTCTGACACCCACGATACAGGGTATACCTAGTGTGGGGTCAGGACTAGGTGTGCGACTGTTGGGTGTATTTATTATTATTTTACTTAATAGTGTTCGTGTAGACTGTACACCGTACAGTGTACATGTTAGTGTACCAATTAAGAGCTGTATAGAAGCTGTTAACAGATTTAACTTGATTTATTGCCTAATCTGGTACAGTGAAGTATTTTGCATCAAAAACTAAAATTACGTATATTTCGAAAATTTACTGCCTCGACTCGACTGCCTCGGTGGCGTGGTGGTATTTCGGTACGACTACGGTTCTGAGGTCTCGGGTTCGATCCCCGAGTCGGGCAAAGTGATATTGGAATTTTTCCATATCAGCCCGGAGTCTGGAATTTGTGCCCGATATGGCGATAGGCTCGCCCCCTATCACATCTGGGACGAAACTAAGCTCGGCGAAATGTGGGTGTTCTAGTTCGCTAGTACACCTCTGCCTACCCCTTCAGGGATACAGGCGTGAGCTTATGTATGTAAAATTTTGTGTTATGTGCTTTTGGAAAACAATATTTAAATTAAACCAACTTGAGTCGGAAATGAAATTAAACCAACTCAATAGTTTTATTGGGGTTTAAAACTACAATTTTGTTCGAAATGTGATTATAAATAATAATAAATACACCCAACAGTCACACACATAGTCCTGACACCACACTAAGATCGAGTCTTGTGTCGTGGGTATTAGGAACTACGAGAGACTTTCGATCTCACAATACCCAGACCCGAAACAAATATCTGTGGGCCACACAGACACTTGTCTCGGTGCGGGAATCGAACCCGCGACCTCATGTTTCACAGCCGGCTACTCGCCCGCTGCGCCACGGAGGCTGTGAAATGTCTGATTGGTCTTTATTTTATACTTAGTTCCTATACTGATATTGTTGTAAAAGCTATGTTTACGTAATAATATTATAAATAAACAGTATTATTTAATGATAGCAGTCAGTAGATAGATTTTGGATCATGTGGAAGAAATAATTACCTATTTTAGTGTCAAAATGTCGCAAATGAAAAATAGTTTTTATTATAATCATTGTACAATTTTAGTAATTCACGATGTATTTAATGATTAATTAATTAAAAATAATATATGTGTTTTTTGTAAGTTATTTTAAAAATTAATCCATGTTTTTGTATAACCAAAGACAATAAAAATTTAACTAAAAATTGTGTTTTTCTTTTGATGTTATGTCTCATAAAGTTCCGAAATTGATACCCAAAATATCTCATCATTTAAGATATTATTTATAACTTTATTTCAATTTTGCAATTAATAAAAATAAAATAAAAAAGTTATATAATAATATTTTTTTTATTTTTTTTTTTAATTCACGCAGATCTATCTTGTCGTACTTAGGATTAAGGATGCGTGCGTTTTGACCAAAAATGGGTGTGGATAATAATCGGTGCGCGGAGAGATAATTTACCAGCAATAATAATAATTATCTTAATAATCTTTTTTTTTCTACCTGCTTTTCATCATCATCATCAGCCATATGACGTCCACTGCTGAACATAGGCCGCCCCCAAAGATTTCCAGATCGACTTACCTGTCCTTATCCCACCTTAATATGGGGTAGGCGCAACACACTTTTCAAGCATATTGCAGAATCGATTTGGCTTATTTTTACGACCGGCTGCGTGCCTGACGTCAACCCCCGTCTGGGTGATCCAGTTCGAGTTAGAAAAACACTACATCCGACCTGGGAATTGAACTCAGGACCTCCCGGTTCATAGCCCATATACATTGCCATTACACCAAGGAGGCGAAGCAATAAAGCTTCTTCTTCTTCTTCTTCTTCTTAGTCGGTATCTTCATTGCTGAAGGTCGTGTCTAGTTTGAAGTTGTATCACTCGATGCACTATCCTCTTCCACGCGGTTCTGTCTTCGGCGGTATTGGCATACCAGTGAGCGTCTTTATTAGGTCTGTCCAACGGGTAGGTAAACGACCCCGTGGTCTTTTCCCATCGACCTGGCCAACTATAATAAAGCTTAATTAATATACTGAAGCAGCAAAAGACCAGTATAATCCGTAATAAACAGAGCACGGTAGATACAGATGCGAGGGATATGTGCTAGGAATGTGAGAGAGTAAAGTATAGGTGGGATGCGAGCGAAGAGAGTACGTGACTAACATAATGAAAATACATACATACATACATAAACTCACGCCTGTTTCCCGTTGGGGTAGGCAGAGACTAAGGAGCGCCAATTGTCTCGGTTCAAACACACCTCTTTCGCTTCTTCCACAGTCATCAGTCTTTTCATGCACGCTCGTCGGTTACGAGAACTCCTTATTTGGCCCTTTTCTAAAATATCGCCAATTTGGTCCATAAAGGTACGTCTAGGACGTCCTCGGCCGACACTACCATTCACTTCCGCTACATAAATTTCTTTTGTCACTCTACTTTCATGCATCCTTTCAACGTGGCCAAACCACCGGAGCATTCCTTTCTCAATCCTCGTCACTACATCTTCCTTCAATCCAACTTTCTCTCTTATGCTGCTATTCCTCACTCTATCATTCAACTTCAGCCCACACATACTTCTTAACGATCTCATCTCCACCGCATTTATCTTACTTGCATGCTTCCTCTGCCACACCCAAGATTCACTTCCATACATTAGTGTTGGCGCCAGAACTCCTCGATGAATGGCTAATAATGAAAATAAGGGCTCGTTTTATTAATATTTCTTGAGTAGTATAGCCACGCTGTAGTCAGTTACGTCTACAGCACGAATGGTTTGATACCACTGGCTCACAGAAAACCGACGTAAAGTAGCAGTAGCTCAACAATGTTGCACGTACATTTACGCGAGCGAGGACGTAAAATATGTATTTGTATGGAAAACGTGAGTTCCCAAATTATAAGTATTTTACGGAGTCGCTAGCGGGTAATGTCAAAAAAACTCATGGTTGGCCTACAGCTCGCTATCGCGTTTCGTTCGGTGAGTGAGACTTCCGGTGGTCCAATTCCCCCTCCCTTGACTAATCCATATTACCTCCTCTTCTATTTCCTCCTTTTACGTTGGCAACGCACCCATGTTTCTTTTTGTGTGTTGGGTGTCTATGGGCGGTGGAAATCACTTACCATCAGGTGACCCATCTGCTCGTTTGCCAGTCTCTGCTATAAAAAAGGAGAGATTGGAAAACGATCATGTGGGTCACTTGATAGTATGTGATCTTCACCAGCCATAGATGTGATATGAAAAGAATGCGCAAGTTGCCAACCTTAACGGTAGGTGGATTGGGGAGTGGGATTTAGGCCTCTGACAATCTCACTCATCGAACGGAACGCAAAAGTTGCAACTACAATTTACGTCGGTTCTCTGTGAGACAGTGGTATCAAACCGGGCGAGCCGGTCCATTCGTGCTCTAGACATTACTACAGCGTGGCTCTACTCAAGAAAATTGGTTATAAAACTCTAAAACATATGCACAGTCATATGCACTACATAGATCTATACAAGATCCACATATATATCAGTACAGTAGTAAAATAACCTAACATAACATAAGCTCACGCCTGTATCCCCGAAGAGGTAGGTAGAGGCGCACTAGCGAACTAGAACACCTACAATTCGCAGAGATTAGTTCCGTCCCAGATGTGATAGGCGGCGAGCCTATCGCCATATTGGGCACAAATTCCAGACTCCGGGCTGATATGGAAAAATCCAATATCACTTTGCCCGACCCGGGGATCGAACCCGAGACCTCAGAACCGTATTCGTTCCGAAATACCACCACGCCATGGAGGCAGTCTGTGCAAAAAGCTCTATAAATAAACAGGCTTTCCTATACGGCAAAGTTACCTTCCTTTTTCACTTACTCCCCTTAAGTGGCTCACGTGCGGATTGTAAATTACTTTTTAGTTGAAAATTTAATCAAGTCGTTTCTATTTGGGCCGGGAACGTGTGTGGATGTATCCTGAGGGATCCATTCGCAGGATTGGTCGGGATAACACGATTGGCTTACCTTTTTATTATGAGCAATTCGGTTTCATAGAATAATTGTGTACTATCAATAAATGCTGCTTCGGTGGCGTGGTTGTATTTCGGTACGTCCTGAGGCCTCGGGTTCGATCCCGGGTCGGGCAAAGTGATATGTATTGGATTTTTGCATATCAGTCCGGAGTCTGAAAGTACCCGATATGGCGATAGGCTCGCCCCCTATCACATCTGGGACGGAACTAAGCTCGGCGAAATGTGAGTCTTCTAGTTCGCTAGTGCACCTCTGCCTACCCCTTCGGGGATACAGGCTTATGTATGTATGTATGTATCAATAAATGTATTATTTCTGTTTCAGATTCAAGGAATGTAGTTTGTTTCTAGTTTTTAATCAATGCAATAAATGTTACGAATTCGGATAATTGTTGTGATTTAGTACACGATATTGAAGGGTAGTATGTTAATTATATTTATATTAACTACCCTCCAAGTAATTCATAATATTTGTGGAAGGTATTTCTTTATTAACTAAAGCAAAAGGTATAAAAGAGCGGGAGCTATCATTATTGAGTTAGTCTCCCTTTGGAGCTGGAAGTGTACACAACTAGTTTGAGATATACAGTAAAGTTGTATAACGAATATAGTGCATATAAGAGGCACGTTTTAACCAAGTCTTTTACATATCAGAAGCGGGATCGGCATTAAAAGCCTATCATCGCCCACAAAATTACCGTGTGCCCCGAAATGGGGACAGTTGATTTGTTTTCACGAGATTGTGGCTACCCTGTGCCCCGAAATTGTGGCAATCGATTTATATTTAGTATTTAGTGGTAGTGCTACATTATGGCTACCGTGTTTTTCGACGATGAAGGTCCTCAGATTTATTGAAGAGCCATGTTGTGCTCTGATTAATTGAAGAGCCATGTTGTGCTCTGATTAATTGAAGAGCCATGTAGTGCTCTGATTAATCGAAGAGCCATGTTGTGCTCTGATTAATCGAAGAGCCATGTTGTGCTCTGATTAATCGAAGAGCCATGTTGTGCTCTGATTAATCGAAGAGCCATGTTGTGCTCTAATTAATCGAAGAGCCATGTTGTACTCTGATTGATTGAAGAGCCATGTTGTGCTCTGATTCATTGAAGAGCCATGGTGTGCTCTAATTAATTGAAGAGCCAGGTTGTGCTCCGATTTATTGATGAGCCATGTTGTGCTCTGATTTATTGAAGAGCCATGTAGGTGAGCTCAGATTTATTGAGTCATGTAGTGAAGAGCCATGTATGTGAGCTCAGATTTATTGAGTCATGTAGTGAAGAGCCATGTAGGTGAGCTCAGATTTATTGAGTCATGTAGTGAAGAGCCATGTATGTGAGCTCAGATTTATTGAGTCATGTAGTGAAGAGCCATGTATGTGAGCTCAGATTTATTGAGTCATGTAGTGAAGAGCCATGTAGGTGAGCTCAGATTTATTGAGTCATGTAGTGAAGAGCCATGTATGTGAGCTCAGATTTATTGAGTCATGTAGTGAAGAGCCATGTATGTGAGCTCAGATTTATTGAGTCATGTAGTGAAGAGCCATGTAGGTGAGCTCAGATTTATTGAGTCATGTAGTGAAGAGCCATGTATGTGAGCTCAGATTTATTGAAGTCATGTAGTGAAGAGCCATGTAGGTGAGCTCAGATTTATTGAGTCATGTGGTGAAGAGCCATGTATGTGAGCTCAGATTTATTGAGTCATGTAGTGAAGAGCCATGTAGGTGAGCTCAGATTGATCGAGTCATGTAGGTAATCTCAGATTTATTGAAGTCATGTAGAGATCAGATTTATAGAAGAGCCATGTAGGTGAGCTCAGATTTATTGAAGTCATGTAGAGATCAGATTTATAGAAGAGCCATGTAGGTGCGCTCAGATTTATTGAGGTCGTGTAGTGATCAGATTTATAGAGGAGCCATGTAGGTGAGCTCAGATTTATTGAAGTCATGTAGAGATCAGATTTATAGAAGAGCCATGTAGGTGCGCTCAGATTTATTGAGGTCGTGTAGTGATCAGATTTATAGAAGAGCCATGTAGGTGTGCTCAGATTTATTGAAGAGTCATGTAGTGATCAGATTTATAGAAGGGCCATGTAGGTGCGCTCAGATTTATAGAAGAGCCATGTAGGTGCGCTCAGATTTATTGAAGAGCCATGTAGGTGCGCTCAGATTTATTGAAGAGCCATGTAGGTGCGCTCAGATTTATTGAAGAGCCATGTAGGTGCGCTCAGATTTATTGAAGAGCCATGTAGGTGCGCTCAGATTTATTGAAGAGCCATGTAGGTGCGCTCAGATTTATTGAAGAGCCATGTAGTGCAGAGCCATGTAGGTGTGCTCAAATTTATTGAAGAGTTATGTAGTGAAGAGCCATGTAGGTGTGCTCAGAGTTATTGAAGAGACATGTAGTGAAGAGCCATGTAGGTGTGCTCAGATTTATTGAAAAGCCATGTAGATGTGCTCGGATTTATTGAAGAGTCATATAGTGATGAGCCATGTAGGTGTGCTCAGATTTATTCAAGAGTCATATAGTGATGAGCCATGTAGGTGTGCTCCAGATTTATTGAAGAGTCAGGAGAGCCATGTAGGTGAGCTCAGATTTATTGGAGAGTCATGTTGTGCTCCGATTTATTGAAGAGCTTTGTGGTGCTCAGATTTATTGAAGAGTCATGTAGATGTGCTCAGATTTATTGAATAGCCATGTAAGTGTGCTCAGATTTAAGAGCCATGTAAGTGTGCTCAAGAGCCATGTAGTGTGATCAGATTTAAAGAAGAGCCATGTAGGTGAGCTCAGATGAGTCTTGTAGTAATCAGATTTATGGACGAGCCATGTAGGTGCGCTCAGGTTTATTCAAGAGCCATGCAAGCGTGCTCAGATTTATTCAAGAACCATGCAGGTGTGCTCAGAGTTATTGAAGAGCTGTGAAGGTGTGCTCAAAATTATTGAAGAGCCATGCGGATGTGCTCAAAATTAAGAGCCATGCAGGCGTGCTCGAAATTATTCAAGAGCCATGTATGTGTGCTCTTTAGGTTTAATTGATTTAAGTCAGATCTAGATGATTGACTTGTTATATTATGCGCTTAGTGCTTGGCTTTAATCGAATGAACACACTAGTAGGGTGTTCAATTATGACCCTTACTTAGTCTAGATATATCTAGAGCCTATGGCCTGAATAAAAGCAAACGTGGTTGAAGTTAAATCACAAACTATTTCAGAAGTTGATATGGGAAAGACATTTGGCTGTAAGACTAATTTTAATAACGATGGCAAAAGTTAGAAATGACTTCCCAAGTTTACTGGGCCATATAAAATTACTAAATGTTTAACTTTTTCAAGAACCAAGAGTGTTATGATTACTTTATTGTGTACGTAACTACTAATATAGTAGTGCGTGCTCCGGAGATAGCACGGTATCGGATGGCCGAATGTTACGAATTCGGATAATTGTTGTGATTTAGTACACGATATTGAAGGGTAGTATGTTAATTATATTTATATTAACTACCCTCCAAGTAATTCATAATATTTGTGGAAGGTATTTCTTTATTAACTAAAGCAAAAGGTATAAAAGAGCGGGAGCTATCATTATTGAGTTAGTCTCCCTTTGGAGCTGGAAGTGTACACAACTAGTTTGAGATATACAGTAAAGTTGTATAACGAATATAGTGCATATAAGAGGCACGTTTTAACCAAGTCTTTTACATAAAGATGTTAGTTTTGCGGTCCTTTATGAAATATAACATAAGCTCACACCTGTATCCCCGAAGGGGTAGGCAGTGGCGCACTAGCGAACTAGAACACTCACATTTCGCCGAGCTTAGTTCCGTCCCGGATTTGATAGGGGGCGAGCCTACCGCCATATCGGGCACAAAATTCAGACTCTGGGCTGATACTGAAAAATCCAATATTACTTTGCCCGACCCGAAGTTCAAACCTTAGACCTCAGGACGATAGTCGATAGTGATCCTTTATGAATGAAATATAATGTGCTAAATACCTTGCTAACTTTATATAATAATAATAATATGACATTAGCCCTGTAATATTACTGTCCCACTGCTGAGCACTGGCCTCTACTAATGAGAGGGGTTAGGCCTATAATTCTGGGTCTATAATTCTGGCCTAATGCGGGTTGGTAGACTTCACATGCCTTCGAAATTCTTGTAAAGAAAATCTCGGGTATGCAGGTTTCTTCACGATGTTTTCCGTCACCGTCCGTTCTAAGTTCGCTATCTTTAGAGATCCTGGAATTTATATAGAGCATTATTAGGCATTCTTCACGATGTTTATTTAAATCGATATTATGTATCCATTACTATTTATTGTACATATAAGTTACACACTATGTTATAATATAGAAAAGTCTGAGGTACTTCGGTAGTCTATATCACTCAGCACTGAGCCCTCGCTGTTCCTTCAGTAACTACATTACTGAGTAAATTTCAATACAAACAGATATGAATGCGCAATAAAGACCACAGAAATTGTCAAAATGTAATAACGTTTTCCGTGAGAAATATAATATTGTAAGAATTGTGCGAGACAGAGCAGTTAGCTATAAATCTGTAGTATAACGGCAGATATAGATCTACGTAGAGGACGCAGGTAGGAAGTACCTACCTAGTACTACTCAAGAAATACATATACCTACAAAAACATTTATGCCACTGTTTATCCATTGTGACAGCACGTCATTTTTTTAATGTTAAGAGATCCTTGAACTACATTTGAATAATAAAAAAAAGCTCAATGTACAGCGACAGTGCCACAAAATAACTCTCGACTACGTATTCGAATCGAGTCCGCTTCATACTAAATGCATTTGTTCCAAATTTTATATAAAAGCTTTGATCGCGCAATTTCACAAGCTTAAATCAATTCGAAAATTATTCATGCTCGTTCACAATTCTGCATAAAATTTTAACACACTTTTGTATTGCGTCATCTATGTAGATCTAAGTCTGTGGGCTTAGGGATATTTACGACATAAGTTCTGTTCGGTCCAACCTTCGGGCAAAGTTGCCAAGATTTACCTGTGGGACGAGAGGGAGTTCCAATGCCGATAAAATGTAAATGGTATTACACAATCGATGCATAATAGCCGAGGTTTCAGTCTAAATATTTTCATCATAATGGTTTGACAAAGAAGATTTTTCTTTGGACCACCAGTGGCGTGCAGTCCATATAGGCAAAGAGACACTGTCTACCCTGACAATTTATAGTTTACCCAAATAAAGAATAAAAATCATGACCAAAAACCATTTTCCAAAATAGCAGCGCCCAGCTTATATTTTAAATCAACACGGGGATGATGTTGATGATGATGGTAGTGTAACAGTTGAAGAAAATAATTTTGTAAGTTTTTTGTCTACCCTGACTGGAATGCCTATGCACGCCACTGTGGACCACCGTTGCGTAATAAATAATTTTGTATGAATGTAAAAATTTGATTTAAAATTAGAATGATATCTTACTTTCAAAAGAAATAAAAAATATAGTTTTATTTTGTGGGGTTTTTCTTTTATTTTAGTTTTATCCCTACCTAAAAGTTCTGTCACGAGTCCGTCCCTGGGTGGCGCTGATCACTTACCATCAAGTGACCCATTTGCTCGTTTGTCCATAAAAAAATTCTTCAACAAAACTTGCTTAATTCTCTACTGAATTAATCATCATATGCAACATCTAAAGTTATGCTATAATTAATGAATAATGATCGATAAAATCAAAATATGTCTCGATTACTTCTTTTTACCTGCCCTTATCCCAACTTAATGCGGGTCGGCGCAACACACTTTTTCAAGCATGTTACAGAAAGGATTTGGCTTAATCTTTACGACCGGCTGCCTGCCACCTCTGAGGAATCCAGTACCGGGAAAATTATATCAGAAAATTTTCTTTGCCTGACCTGGGACTCGAACCCAGGATCTCCCGGTCCACAGCCCATACAACCTGCCACTAGACCAAGGAGGCGACTAAAATATATCTCGATTAATTATATTCATAATCGTTATGAGATTAGTTAGATATTAGTAATAACTTGTGTTACAAAGATGGTTACATCCACAATTTTTTTTTCAATCTGTTTAGTCATTTTGCCGTGAAAACGCAACAGATAAACATAATTCCTTTCACGTTTATAATATTTGTATGGAATTTTGATACGTATAAAACATCTCGGGTTTGTATTTGCTTAATTAAATTTAATTAACCGCATTAGTGGAACGCTCGTTTAATCGCATTACAAGGGTTGTTTGGAATAATTCTCGTATCGATTCTCACGGGATTATCGAAGTTATACGAATAAATTAGTGAAAACACGAAAATGGGTCTTTCTGTTGTAACTTGTAACAACCTGTCCCTAGAGTTGCCAAATTCTGAATGAAACTGTTCTTCTTTTAAAAAGAGAAGCTCTAGCAATTTAGCAATTAGGCCCTTAGGGGCACTTTGTTTTATGTTCCACTATGTTCCATTCTCAAGTAGTAGATAATTATAGATAATAGAGTAATTATGAAGTTTTCGCAATGACGATAAGACCCATATATGAAGAGACCAAGATGCCGAGAGAAAATTCATCCAAAATCACCAATTAAAAATAATGTGAAATATTAAATTAAAAATATTATGTCCTCGTATATATTGCCTCGGTGGCATAGTTGTATTTATGACTATCGCCCTGAGGTCTCGAGTTCGATCCCCGGGTTGGGCAAAGTGGTGGTGGATTTTTTCAAAATCAGCCCAGAGTCTGGAACTTGTGCCCGATATGGCGTTAGGCTCGACCCCTATCACATCTGGGACGGAACTGGCTCGGCGAAATGTGGGTGTTCTAGTTCGCTAGTGGGCCTCTGCCTACCCAAGGATACAGGGGTGAGCTTATGTTATGTTCATATTATACTGTCCATCTTCGCTGAGTGCATAAACCCACATCACTTCAAATAACAAATACAACTTTAGACAGTAATATGAAATAATTTTAACAAGCGACTCTTGTTCTTTAGAATTCCTGTCAAAACTCCTCCGAGGAAATTCATTGCAAAGTAAAATTGGCAACCCTTGCTGTGACTTCAGAATTTACTTTACACTGTCGTAAATCAACGTTATTTTTAAACTTTCTTTAAAGGTTTTAACCTAATTTTGTTTCGGATTTGGGTTGAGTGCTTTTGGGACTACAGTTTTATAGAAAGCCAGCCTTGTATGGTCCCGCTGCTAGGCACTGGCGTTTTATAATGAGGATCTTGTGTGTTACATTTTTTTTTATAGTAGAGACGGGCAATCAAGTCGCCTCAAACATGGCTCTAATACTTAGCTTACTAGTGTAGATTTTGCTATGAGTATTCTTAACTATTTCATAGCTAGCCCCCCATCACATCTGGGACAGAACTAAGCTTGGCGAAATGTGCGTATTCTAGTTCGCTAGTGCGCCTATGCCTAACCCTTTGGGGATACAGGCGTGAGCTTATGTTTTTTTATGTTATGTTTCATGGAAATGTCATTATTTTCATACTTTCCATAAACTAGCATTTCCTGGCGGCGTCTTTTTTTTTCTAGAATCATACTTTTTATAGCTTTGACTGATTTGCGTAATTGCAGACAACATTTTTGTAGGCGCTTCTAGCTAACCTTCCCTTATATCATCCCTGTCGTAAAAACTAATCCAAATCCTTTCTGCAACATGCTTGAAAAACTGTGTTGCGCCAACTTCACATTAAGGTGGGATAAGGGCAAGTAGAATGAAGGAAAAGAATATTTTATTTTGAGCTTATTTTTCTCGGATTCATCACTGGTCTCTCGAGAAATGTATCGAGAGACGTAGATATATTTGATGTCTTGAGAAATTTGATTGAAAAAGTGCATTTGTGTTATTTTTAAACTGACTTGTAATAGGAGGTTCTTAATCCCCCAGTGTATTGGTAAGTCTTTTTTCTACCTGCGCTTATCCCACCTTAATGTGGGGTCGGCGCAACAAACTTTCAAGCAGGTTGCAGAAAATGATTTGGCTTAGTTCTTACGACCGGCTGCCTGCGTAACGTCAACCTCCCACCGGGGAATCCAGTCCCGCGTAAATCAAATTAATTAATAGCTTTGCTCGACCTGGGAATTGAACCCATATATGCTGCTACAAGACCAAGGAGGTAGTTTGGTAAGTAAGTATAATAGTGTCATACCGTTGAATGCTCATAGACTTAAGATCACCTTATCTTGTTTAAGCCCGCCTTACCAAATTGTATGGCGAAAATCAATGTAAGAAGTCGTTAAAGTTGAGTAACGTTTGACCATTCGGGCGTTAATTTAAAATGTCTTTCCAGGGCGTGTAAATAAAAGACCTAAAGCCGGAACTCTCCACATCGCGTTCACGCTTCGCGGTTGAAATATTTTTCTAACTAGGCGAGAAATGTACGCGCCGCGGTGCTCATACAAGCTGCTCGAGAGGCGTTAATAGCGGCTCAATGTAAGATTGTTTTAACGAGTTATATACGGTGTTTTACATTTTTTATAGCAGAGACTGGCAAACGAGCTTGTGGTTCACCTGATGGTCAGTAATCTTCTCCGCCCATAGACACCCAAGAGACAAAAATCATGGGTGCGTTGCCAACCGAAACAGATGAGAATAGGGGATTTTGGCTACCGGAAATCTCACTCACCGAAGGAAACGCACAGCAAACTGATACTTTACGTCGGTTGTGAGACCGTGGTTTCAACTTATTCAGCCGGTCCATTCGTGCTGTAGACATTACTGTCTTCAGCGTGGCTCTACCACTGAATGTAGCAAATTAAAAAGCAATTTCGGTGACCTATCCTTACATACAGAGACATGTCTTTCAGTCTATAACTGATACTGTCTTTTGCTCGACCCAGGGATCAAATTCCAATAGGAATCCCCCTGAAGTGTCGATATCAGATAGCAGGCAGGTAAGAACGCAGGCAGGACTTAATATCTTAGCCGAATCCTTTTGCAACATGCTTGAGTCGCGCCTTCCACACTTTTAATGGAATCAGGGCAACAGATATCAGATTTCCAATTTAAAATCTTCGTACTGTTTATTATTAAATAAAGATCTCCAAGACAGAATCATTGAAACCCAGATATCCTTAGGAAGTAGAGACATTAATCGGTTCCGAAGAGAGTTGCTCGTTTATACTCACTGACAAATTGATCCAATCAGCGAACACTCGGAGGCGCCGGCTACGCGCTAACTTCGTTTACCCGCTGATGCAATAACAAAATATGGAGAAACGGCGAGGTGCCAACGAGTATATTAATTTATCGGTTATAAGGTTAAAATGGATCGCTCAGGCGAGTCAGCGAATTTGACCTTTTTCTTTCTTTTTGCCTGGCGTTATCCCGGCCTTCTGCCAGGGTCTTCCACTTCGCCCAGTCTTGAGCATCCTCCATAATAAAACCATTGGCTGTCATAACTTTCTCCAGAACGTCAAGCCAGCACTTTTTGGGCCGACCACGGGAACGTACTCGTAACGCGACATTTGCCACCCAAAATTCCCACATTATACTCTCGATTCTTAGCGGACGCGACCCGGGACTGCGACGTGCGACCGCGACACGCGACGAGCTCACTGCTTTGTATGAATTTATAAGAAGCACTGACGGATGCCAGCGACTGGGTCGTGTGACGAGTGTTTAAGATCGCGCTTAGCGGTCACGAGTCAGAATGATTTTTGATGATACTTTAATTTGGGGTTGATTGGATTGGTTGGTGGTTGTTGAAGAAAAGCTTTGGCGTTAGTTTTACGGACGCTTGCTTGCCTGACGTCAACTTCCTCTGGTGATTTAGTCCCAGGATCCAGGATGAATCATATTAAAAACAGATTTGCCTGATCTAGGAATCGAACACAGGACCTCCCAGTCCACAGCCTATACGACCCGCGATAAGGCTAAGAAGGCGATCAAATGCTATCCTTGCTCATTTCAAATACAGACACGTTAAATCACATCTACAAGCAATATTTCAACCAATACTCCAGAAATTCATTAAGCTCGGAATATGATCCAAATCTTGCGGATAGTTTCCAATGTTCATTGAGTGATATCAGATGGTGTTTGAGGGGTGGGGGTGAAGCGGGGTGGTGGAGGGGGGTTTTAATTGCTTTTTCAATTAATGAGAGAGGACTCCCTTCGGATCGCATTCGCTATTCGCGGAGGAGTAATGGACTGTGCTTAGAATATTTATTTCGCAGAAGAGACAATAATTGTGGTATTTGGAGGAAGGAGAGAAGGAGAGGAAGCTATATGGATTCCCTTTTTGGTGTAGTGGCAATGTATATGGATTGTACGGTCCTTAGTTCGAACTTCGAAGTAGTAGTCCATGTAGCGCAAAGGGGATTTTCTAACAAGATTGCACTGAAATGAAAACTAGGCCATATCCTTTTTGCAACATTTTTAAAAGCGCGGCCGTCTCATGAGAGTAAGCGGGTCGCACATTGAACGCATATTCATTGACATTGTAGTTGAAGTTGTGGACGGGTGAACAGCGCGTGGGCGCCGAGTTGACGTCATTTGGGACTATGCTAACCCAGTGCTGTTCAAATAAATTATACCATATAAACCTTTATATTTTTAATTATTATTTCGCAACTTATGCAGTAGCCCGAGCACGAAAAACTAATGTAAATGTATTCGAGTTCGCTGCGCACTGATGACGTTTGGTAAATATTGCATACAAATTTCATAGACGCGCATTGAGTTCGAATACATTTACGGTTGTCATAAATTTTCCTGCTCAGGCCACTGGTCGTCATGATTCTGGTTACTAATAAAATAATTGTCGGTGGTCACATTTTTTTCTGGATTGCTCTGTTTGACATAAGTAACAAAACCCCTTTTATCATTAGGTGTAGTCACTTTGATCGGTTAAGAAATAATCACAAGTTTAAAATCTTAACGACTTCAAAACGTATGCGATCGTGATCAAATTTGTATACCCCTGGAATAATCTTTATCGAACACAAATGTAATTTTGAAAATCAGTCCACATTTGGCGGAGATAGCGCGTATATATACCTCTACATAAAAAAATATAGAATTGAGGACCTTCTACTATTTTATGAAGTCAATCAAATCATTATTGTTAGCATCAAGTATTATTGCAATATCGGAAATGTTAATGTAAGAATTAGCATACTATTTGCATGTGTAAATCACTAAATTATATGCATTAATTGAGGATGCTTGTTATCGTATTGTCTAATTATGCTCAATTTATCTTGAGGTACAATTCCGATAGTTGCGTTTCTACCGTTTATACTGTATTTATTATACCTAGATTTTGGAGCATAAGCCTCTGACATTTCTATGTTAAGTGTATCTTCATTGTTAAATATCGCTTGCTATAACGGTGAAGGAAAACATCGTGAGGAAACCTGCACACCCGATAATTCACAAGAATTTCGAAGGTATGTGAAGTCTACCAACCCGCATTAGGCCAGAGTGGTAGACTAAGGCCTAACCCCTCTTATTAGTAGAGGAGGCCCGTGCCCAACAGTGGGACAGTAATATTACAGAGGTAATATTATTATTATACCTAGATTTGAGTGGTACATAGTCACGCTGTAGACAGTTATATCTAGAATGGACGAATAGACTGGCTCGACTGGTTTGTCCGACCATTGTCTTACAAAAAGTCAACGTAAAGTGTCAACATTCTGTCACGTTTCGCACGGCGAGTGAGATATTTGGATAGTTATCCCATGGTAACCATAAAAAGCAGGCTATGGTACTCACTGATAATGTAGCTTTCTACAGGTGAAAGAATTTTCGAAATCGGTTAAGTAGCTTCTGAGCCAATTCATTTCAAACAAAAATACAAAAAAAAAAGTTGCTCTTTTTTTATAGCAGAGACTGGCAAACGAGCAAATGGTTCACCTGATGGTAAGTGATCACCACCGTCCATAGACACCCAAGACACAAAAAGAATCATGGGTGCGTTGCCAACCTAAAAGGAGGGAATGTAAGGGAAGGGAAAAGGGATTGGAAAAGGGAAGGGGGGAATTGGGCCACCGGAAATCTCACTCACCGAACGAAACGCGACAGCAAGCTGCCACTTTACGTCGGTTTTCTGTGAGACAGTGGCATCAAACCGGTCGAGCCGGCCCATTTATGCTGTAGACGATAGATTTATAAGCTATGTAATAAGCTATAGAAAAATTGGTGGAACAAATATAGTCACAAATCCAATAATTTCGTAATAAATTAAAATACATTTACATTATTATTGGACACATTATTAATTGATAAACGAATATTAACTTGTCAATTTTAATTAAGTGCAAATATTGGATATGTCAATACAATTAGTGTGAATTTGTTTTCATATTTATTACGAAACGATATTAATTCTGTACCAAATCGAGTTGTCAAAATGTAGTCATTCTGAGGACAATTTGTAAATGGACCTGCTTGATAGGAATATTAATAAAAATAATAATATATTAGAGACAAACATAGAGTATTTTTCTTTAGTCATTGAAGAAAACCGAAAAGTGACAAATTGCTGTTACTTTTCGTACAGAAAGTGATATTTCCCGAGCATCATGACTTCTTTAAACCAGTCTAAAAAATGTATTTACCTCACAGTAGGAAGCGGCTTGGTTGTGCCTCTGGCGTTGCTAACCGGTAACCGCTTATCATGAGGCGAGCCGGAGGTCCGTCTGCCTACTGAGGCAATAAAAAAGGCCCAAGAACATACCTCCTCTCAATCCCAATTCCTTTGCCTTTCCATATTAAACAGCGGCCCATCTAAACTGGAATTTCCAATATGCTACTATTACCATTTACCATCAAATAGACCATCAACTTGTCTGTCAGATGACGGAATTATGAAGACTATAGGAATGATGAAGTCAATCGGCCCAGAAACAAAGAAAAACAAAATGGCGGCCACTTTTGACAGGTTCGACAGCGGTTCTGTCGTTTGGAACCACGGGGCGACTCAGTAGCCCGAGCACGAAAAACTAATGTAAATGTAAATGTATTCGAGTTCGCTGCACACTGATGACGTTTGGTTAATATTTCATACAAATTTCATAGACGCGCATCGAGTTCGAATATATTTACGGTTGTCAGAAATTTTCCTGCTCAGGCCGCAGATATCGATTTTGAAGTCACGTGGCCTATGGTGGAAGATAGATATCTAATGATTTCTTAGGTTTACGTGAATGTTATTCATTGAAATTAAACTATTTTTACGGATTATATCTGTAGTCTGACCCGTGACCACGAAAGCTGCAAAGCTTTCGAAACGTCGGGCATAAAAATTAAAACCAAATCGTGATATATTCCGTAAAAATAGATAGATATCTTCCATCAATACTACTATAGTTTTGGAAGAGATATACTTATCCTGTTTAAATCCTACCAATTCTGACATCACTCTCGTTCATCTATATATTAACACCAAAGAGATTTAATATTACTAACTATTTAATATTACTGAGAAGGGCTTTCAAACAGGTTTCCATTAAAAAAATGAACACAAACTTCAGTAACGCCATCTACCACATATTACTATGTGAGGGCGCTTATTTCAATTTACACCCTAGAATGTTCTGTGAATGTTCAAGAATCACGTAAGACAATGTTATTGTCTAAACATTATTATGCTGGCACGACCTTGCTCGCGTATGTTTCAAATACGACTGAGTGACTTATGACCATGAGGTCACATCTTCACTTCACAAGTTTTGTGCTGTTATCGCGTCTATGTTCAATGTCTTTGATTGATACGAAGCCGCGAGACGTCGAGCGCGCTTCATAATTCCATTTGGTAGAAGATGGTACGAATAATACAACTTGGAAGTTGGAGTTAATTAGTCGCGAACCGTTCTTTATAGTGTCACTCTCTATTGCTTTGATCTTCGGATCTAAAGAAAAATGTGTCATCTTGCATACGTATTTCCAAAGCGAGTTTTCAATAAAGATGTGCGATAATGAATGATAGACGTAACCGAAATGTGTCTAATCTTCATATCGATTATCAAGGTTTGCGATCACAAAACAAAAATAAATAAGATGAAAGTAATTTATTTTCATAGTACAATTATGTGATGAGAGAATAATGAAGTTCATTTATTTCATTTAGTTCATTTTGACAGCCTCCGTGGCGCAGCGGGCAATTAGCCGGCTGTTAAACATGAGGTCGCGGATCCGATTCCCGCACCGAGACAAATGTTTGTGTGGCCCATAGATATTTGTTTCGGGTCTGGGTGTTGTGAGACCGAAAGTCTCTCGTAGCTCCTGTTCCCCACGACACAAGATTCGATATTAGTATAGGGTCAGGACTATGTGTGTGACTGTTGGGTGTATTCGGGTTATTCCGGTGGCCCAATTCCCCCCTTCCCTTTTCCCTCCCCTTCCATTCTCTCCCTTTAGGTTTGCAGGCCATGATTGTTTTTGTGTTTTGGATGTCTATGGGCGGTGGAGATCACTTACCATCAGGTGACCCATCTGCTCGATTGTCAGTCTCTGCTATAAAAAAAAAGTTACTTCATTCTTCGCTTTGCATTGCGACAGGAGCATATGTACTTTGAGACATCGGCAATTTTACCATTGCTCCTGCAGTACAGTAACAGTATAGTTGCCTCATAAACTAATTCACACGAAACGTTAAACTTGTAGCTAATTCAGAGCAACTTTAATAGCTTTCCAAGTTGTCTTTGCCCCAAACTAATTTCAAAGTTTCAACTAGCGCCAACACAGAACTGTTTCAAAGACGGTGTCTGTGTACTTAAATTCATAATTATGGGTAATTACCAAACGACGTCAATGTGTATAGGCCATCTCGGTGGCGTAGTATTGCGTGCGCGGTACGACTGTCGTTCTGAGGTCTCGGATTCGAGTCGTATAGAAACAAAGGCGGAAATATGAAAAATGAATGAATTATGGCTATTCAATATTTTTGTTTGTTTTTTAATGTAGCCTAGAAAATTTAATTTCAGTCTGTCACTATTTCCCTTGTGTCACATTGTTTGAAAATAAAAAGGACAGGCTATTCTTTACCATTTGCTCAGTTAAACTGTTTTTATAAGTAAGGCCTAATGTGATCTGAATTGTTCAACGTATTCCATAAGCATTTCGTAGAGGCATTTCCTGGTAAGGAGTAGGTAGTCAAGAATTTGCTTTCACCGCAAAGAAGCTGGGATCGAAAAGATTTCCGAGGTAATGCTGGAAATACTCAGAAAACATCCGGTTTGATTGCAGACTCCCGACTCTCGAGTACCGTTTATTTTGTCGAATCATGGAAACAGTTTTATTTTGTGACTCTACATTTTAAGAGTTGTTATTGTACTTCATTCACTTAATTTTTTAGGTTTTCGTAGGACATTGGGTGAGCAGCTTGCGACTTCAGTAGCCCGAGCACGAAAAACTAATGTAAATATAAACTCGCTGCGCACTGATGACATTTGATTAATATTTCATACAAATTTTATAGACGCGCATCGAGCACGAATACATTTACGGTTGCTCGGGCTGCTATTCTCGCATCGAGGCAAATATGATTGTCTATTATTCGATTCGGGTCGTTAATGTTAACCAACTTTTTTTTATGAATACGTTATCATCATCATCATCAGCCATAGGACGTCCATTGCTGAACATAGGCCTCCCCCAAAGATGTTCAGATTGACCTGTTGCGAGCGCAGCATAGGACGTCCACCTACAAGGTGGATCGACGATCTGATAAAGGTCGCAGGAAGTAGCTGGATGCAGGCCGCTTCCAGCAGGTTGATCTGGATACGTTATAATATACGATCAATATATTATAACGTATCCAGATCAATATACGATCAATATGTTTGGTAAAAGTGTAAAGCAAAAAAGAAGTCTTCGGTTCGACCCAAAAGTATCTTCATCGAAAACAACATTCAAAATAAGTATATTTACATAACACTTCACAGTTTTAGCTGTTACTCTCTTCTTTTGCTTTTAGCATTGGAACTGTCATTTGTCAAAGTTTATTTTACTTTAACTGTATATGCTGAAACTGGGGGTTTGTGATTAAGGTCACAGCACTACATAAAGAAGACAACAAAAGTATTGCGTATTTAGATAATAGGACGTCCACTGCTGAACATATACCTCCCCCAAATACTTGATATGTTCAGCCTATATTCAACAGTGGACGTTCTATGGCTGATGATGATGATTTAGATAATAAAACGAAATCATTAGACGTGTGAATACATTTTAATGTTGTGCGAAAGCCAATCGAAGAGCAATCAATTTATACAGGAAAATATCACTTCGTCACTTTTCAACCGTAGTATTTGCCGCCCCATCCCCATCCGCCGTGACCGCCCCAGCCCTTGGCGAGTCCATAGCCACCCAGTCCGTATCCGTGGCCATATCCATGGCCGTAGCCGAGTCCGTAGCCACCCAGTCCGTAGCCACCGAGCCCGTAGCCATGTCCGTAGCCATGTCCGTAGCCGTGGCCGTAGCCGATGCTCACAGGCACCGTGCGTAGAACAGGGGCGGTGATGATAGGAGCGACTGCTGCGGTCCTGATGACAGGAATGGGAGCAGCTTTCACCACGCTGGCGGTTGAGATCGCTGGAGCAAGGAGGTGACCACCGCCGAGTCCTAGAATAGTCCCATTTTGTAGATATAAGTAAAACACTTTTGCCCAAGATAACAAAAAATAAATGTCTTTAAATAAATAAATACATCCAACAGTCACACACCCAGTTCTGACCCACACTAGGTATATCGTGGGTGTCAAAGACTATGGGAGACTTTCAGCTCACAACACCCAGACTTGATCCAAATATCTGTGAGCCACACAAATATTTATCTCAATGCGGGAATCGAACCTGCGGCCTCTCGCTTCACAGACGGCTACTCGCCCACTGCGCCACGATAGTTGTCAAAGTACTTTATCTACGTACTCGTAAGAATAGAGGGCAAATTAGTAAAATATAATTAATTACCTAGCGAGAATATCTTTTAAATAAATGTTCGAATCGAGAACGCATTTATCAATTAATACATTTTTGATAACTAGGTTTTGAAAGTGTTGGTCATAATTAGGTTGTAGTCTAGCTGCTTTACCCCATATTATTTTTTAAGGTAGGTGTTCTCCCGTAATTATTTTGTGAATATTAATAGCTATATTTTATGAATTATGGGCAAAATATTAAAAATCTTTTTAGTAAGAAAAATAAATTATTTGGTGTAAAAGTAAATAAGAGTTGATTCATTAAAACCCAAATGAAAGAGAGTTGATTAGTCACGGTTTCTTAATTAATATTGTATATTAATATTCAACTGTGGCTACTATAAGACACTACATTTGCATTTTTGCATTTGAAACCATTCATTAACAAAAACAATGCCTATTCAGTAATAATACTTTATTATAGTCTTAAAATATTTAATACTAGCTGATATCCCGGCTCTGCTCCACTGATAAAAATATTAACCGGAAATAAAAAATGGATATTATGTCTCTTACCGCTGAGTGCTCACACACTTAAGGTCGCCTTATGTATTAAATTGTATAGCGAAAATCAATGTAAGAAGCCGTTTAAGTTGAGTAGCTTTTGCCTATTCGGGCGTTAAGGATATAGTGTATCTTTCTTTTAGGGAGTGAGATATTTTTAATTCACTTTTTGCACCCACAAACAAACGAATACCTCTTCCTTATAATAATAGTGTAAATTATTGATTAATGTAAATTACTGGTGTTGGTACCAATGGCAAAGTAATACGAATCAGTACAGTCATATGCTCTGAATTTTCAGATTTGTGTAGTTGTATAAATTTGGTACATACCATAGCCGCCATGGCCGTAGCCATACCCGCCGTAGCCCAGGCCAATGCCGCTGGCCTGGCTGATAGCGAACACTGCCGAGAGGCAGGCCAACTGCAACACAAAAAGTAACATTTCTTTACACATACATAGTCTATGTCCAGCAGTGGATTTTCTACGAGTATATCAGTCCGGAGTCTAGAATTTGTGCCCGATATAGCGATAGGCTCGCTCCCTATCACATCTGGGGCGGAACTAAGCTCAGCGAAATGTGGGTATACTAGTTCGCTAGTGCGCATCTGCCTACCCTTTCGGGGATACAGAAGTGAGCTTATGTTATGTGGGTTATACATAGGCTACATCGTATAGACTCACCCCCTTTTCCCATAGGGATAGGCCGAGACAACAGATTTACAGTTACTTAGTTAAATCACACAAATGTCCTTTGGTCTAGTGGCCGCGTATAAGACTGTAGACCGCGGTCTACAGGACCTCTCGAGGTCCGGGGCTTGTAATCCAAGTTATTCGTGTTCAGTTTACACCAATTTCCTAGGACTGGACCCCTCTGGAGTTGACACCAGGCATTCAGGTCGTAAAACTTGCGGAATGCTTTCTGCAATATGCTTATATTTACGAAGACCCCATATTGCAGGTTAAGAACCGGTGGATGTGCATAATAAAGGAGGGTCGCCTCCTTGGTCTAGTGGTAGTATGGACGGGCTGTGGACCGGGAGGTCCAGGATTCAATTTCCAGGTCGGGCTAAGCAAATTTTCTAATTTAATTTGGCCGGGACTGGATTCCTCAGATGGGGTTGACGTCAGGCAGGCGGACGGTCGTAAAATCTAAGCCAAATCCTTTCTGCAACATGCTTGAAAAAGTGTGTTGCGTCGACACCACATTAAGGTGGGATAAGGGCAGGTAGAAAGAAAGGAATATGTGCATAATAAACATGTAATACTTACTGTAATATAGGCGTTCATGTTCGTAGTAGTTGAGACGAAGTGTACTATTGCTGAATCGATGCCAGTATTTATACTGGATTCCCGGCATCCTGTCGAAGCGAGCGGATGCCGCTGTCCCGCGCATGTTGTAAAACACACTTGCATCACGCATTTGCATCGGGCATCCTTGCTTTCGGACAATAGATTTCTTTACAATTCCTAATTGGGGTTGATTATGCGTGTTACATATGCAGATTCGTAATTATTGGAGGTTTTCAGTTGGTCTGCTAATCCTTGAAGAGTATAATTTTGGGTTAAATAAATAAAAATCACTCAACCGCCGGTGGCTTGGGTCCTGATTTCTAAGCCTCGCCATCGGGAGAGCGAAATTTGTATTTTTTATATATTTGTTTGTTTTGTATTTTTAAATATCAAATGTAAAAAAAACACGAATAATATATAGATTATTCATGTCGGTTTATGTCTTCAAATATATCTTTTGGGATAATAATAATGGCTCTAGCTGTACACTAAGAAGTGAAATTACACTTTCCTATGAAATTATTTAGTAACATACATAATAAACATAACATAACATAAGCTCACGCCTGTATCCCCGAAGGGGTAGGCAGAGGCGCACTAGCGAACTAGAACACCCACATTACGCCGAGCTTAGTTCAGTCCCAGATGTGATAGGGGGCGAGCCTATCGCCATATCGGGCACAAATTCCAGACTCCGGGCTGATATGGAAAAATCCAATATCACTTTGCCCGACCCGGGGATCGAACCCGAGACCTCAGAAGCGTAGTAGTACCGAAATACCACCACGCCACCGAGGCAATCCAGTCAATTATTTAGTAAAATTGTAATAATTATACAATTCACATTGATTGTAGATTCTACAATGGTAAGATGCAATATTCATTCAGATAAGATTTAACATTGTAAATTCTTACACTCATAAGTTATCTTGTAAGTAATTTCTCAAGATAATTGATCGCTAAGGTAGTCGTGGTTTATATGTTTGGAGTGGTAGAGCCACGCTGTAGACAGTAACGTCTATAGCACGAATGGGCCGGCTCGACCGATTTGATACCACTTTCTCGCAGAAAACCGACGTAAAGTGGCAGCTTGCTGTCGCGTTTCGTGCAGTGAGTGAGATTTCCGGTGGCCCAATTCCCCCCTTCCTTTTCGAATCTCTTTTCCCTCCTCTTCCATTCCGTACTTTTAGGTTCGCAACGCACCCATGATTCTTTTTGTGTCTTGGGTGTCTATGGGCGGTGGAGATCACTTACAGGTGACCCATCTGCTCGTTTGCCAGTCTGATATAAAAAAAATATGACATTATATTAGATTATTTTTATAACCGTTTAGGAAGTTTTGTTCGTAGATTGCATACATACAAACCTTATCAAATTACTGTTAATAGGTACATACATCAGAATCATTATCCATACTAAGATCTCATATTGTTTTACTTTGTTTACTATTAATTATAATTACCGTGAGCTCGATACCTACTAATAAACCAGGTCTTCATTACACGCGATATTATCATATGCGAGTTTTTTACATAGCAGAACGCCGCCAAACGAGCAACTGGGTCACCTAGTGATCGTGAATATCGTTATAAAGAAAAGATCCATACATGCCCTCGTAACAAATGTTTTTCGGTTATATTCTCAACTATCATATAAGTTATTAAATAAATAGATAAATAAATACACCCAACAGTCACACACCTAGTCCTGACCCCACACTAGGTGTGTAATCTGTATCGTGAGTGTCAGAGACTATGAGAGACTCTCGGCCTCACAACACCCAAAGTTATATAAAATTTGGCGATTTTGTAAAAGTATCGCAAATTAGTGTTGTGGAGCCACGCTGTAGACAGTAAGGCCGCGGTCTCGCTGTTGTGTTTCGTATTTTGAGAGGGATTTCTGGTAGCTCATTTCCCTTCTCCCCTTTTCGATCCGTATCATCTTTAAGGTTGGCAACGCTCACATGATACTTTTGGTGTCTAAGGGCGGTTGGTATCACTTACCACTTGCTCGTTTGCCAGTTACTGCTATAATAAATATATACTGAGCATATGGATGAATAGTCTGTTACTTTTTCCTTGTGTCACATTATTTGAAAATAAAAAGGACAGGCTATTCTTTACCATTTGCTCAGCTAAACTGTTTTTATATGTAAGGCCCTAAATCTGTGTACATAAAGCACTAACTTTTGGCCGCGGTTAAGCTCGCGTGAGATGGTTTCTCTATTAAAAGTTTCATCCCCCGTTGACCCCGTAGGGGTTGAATTTCCAAAAATAGTGCTCACCTAATTCATAATAAAAGGAAGCCGTGTGTAAAATTTTAGGTATCAGTGGTGAAGGGTGAAATGTTTCAAAAGGGAAGCCAGTACTACTTTCACTTCTATATAAATATGGTTGCCTGGAAGAGATCGCTTTTAGCGATAAGGCCGCCACTTGTGGCACAGTTATTCTGTTGCTCACCTGTTCTGTTACCTGTTTTTTATGTGTGTGTCTGCAATAAAGAGTTTATATCTATAAATAATAATAAAATTATAATAAATAATATTAGCCCTGTAATTTTACTGTCCCACTGCTGGGCACGGGCCTCCTCTACTAATGAAAGGGGTTAGGCCTTAGTCTACCACGCTGGCTTAATGCGGGTTGGTAGACTTCGCATACCTTCGAAATTCCTGTGAAGAAATTCTCGGGTATGCAGGTTTCCTCACGATGTTTTCCTTCACCGTTATAGCAAGCGATATTTCACAATGAAAAATAAACTTAACACAGAAAAGTCAGAGGTGTATGCTCCATTCTGGGATTGGTCTCGAACCTCCGACACTTGTCTCGGCAGTCCGTACCATTCCCAACTGAGCTATCGCTACTTAATAATATTATGCTTAATAATAATAATATTATCCCTGTAATATTACTGTCCCACTGCTGGCCCGTGCCCAGTATATATTACGTAGATCTCTTATATATATTACGTATAGGTTCTTCTATATATTACGTAGATAATACTTATGTATGTATTTATTAGCCTACAATCTGACAAAGGGAAGCCGGAAGAAATCGACTTGTACGGACCTTTCGCCACTCGTAGGTATGTAATTATATTGTTAAATGTATATGTTTCATGTATATTTTCGCTTCAGTGATAATATTTGGAAACTGTAATTACTATTGCGTGTATACCACAATTACAAAGTTCGCACGATAATGTTTTAATTACTATACAGGCATCAGACGCATCATTGCACCTAGCAATTTTAAAGAGGCAGCTGATATTTGTAACGTGGCGGGCAAGGAGCCGACTGAGAAGCAGAAAGCCGGGTTCGATGTTAGTGTGGGGTCAGGACAGTATGTGTGATTGTTGTTTTTTTCATCTGCCCTTATCCCACCTCAGTGTGGAATCAGCGTAACAATTTCTCAAGCATGTTGCAGAAAGGATTTGGGTTAGTTTTTACGACTCGCGGCCATTTTTTTTGTTTACGGGCGAAAACGATTCATCGCTTCCAATCCCCTTCGGGGGAAAGTGGAATGGTTATGTTGGTCTCGTCGGTCTTATGACCTAGCGTTTAGCCACGTGGGAAAGGTGATCAAAATCCAGGCGATCGCTGGGCCGAGTCCCTAACACTATTTACACCGTACACCGAAAATACCAACCAAAACCCCGCGATGGCCCTCAGCGGCGCATTAAGAACGGCTCCGGGGTTCCCAAGACCCGCCTGACGTCAACCTCTAATACAGTAACGGGCAAAAGATGTTAGAAAAACCTGCCCGACCTAGGTATCGAACTCAGGACCTCCCGGTTCAGCCTATTTACGCTGCCATTAGACCAAAGAGGCGACATTCACTTCAGCGGCCCGAGCAGGAAAAATTCTGACAATCATAAACGTATTCGAGCTCGATACGCGTCTATGAAATATTAACAAAAAGTCATCAGTGCGCAACGATCTTGATACTAATTCGATTGTTCCAAAATTCCTACTATGGCAGCAGATATTATCATCATCATCAGCCATAGGACGTCCACTGCTAAACATAGGCTCCCCCAAAGATTTCCAGATCGACCTGTTGGAAGGTCCTGAAGGTCCTGCATCCAGCGACTTTTTCGATCAGTGTATGTTACCAGTGATGACTTATGGCACTGAAACGTGGCCTCTAACTATGGGCCGCATTAGAAAGCTCACAGTCACTCAGCGAGCTATAGAGAGGGCTGTGCTCGGTGTTTCTCTACGTAATCAAATCAGAAATGAGGAGATCCGTAGAAGAACGAAAGTCACCGACATAGCCCAGGGGATTAGCAAGTTGCAATGGCAGTGGGCAGGGCACATAGCTCGTAAAACTGATAGCCGATGGGACAGAAATGTTCTCGAGTGGCGATCACGTACCGGCAGATATTATATGAAACCAAAATTTCTCCATGTGAAAATATTCGTTTAGTTTGACCAGTAAGCGAGAACTTTTGTTAGTTTCTTGGCAGTGGCCGCCGTTTGCTTTGTGCATCGGTTCTTTTATTTTTATCACACCTACATCTTTAATATTTTTCTGACTGGAAATATTTGAACCCGTTGGAGGCGGCACATATATATGTTACATAAGTGTCTCGGCCTCAGGAAGCCGAGCCGCCCGTTACTCATTATGAGTGATTGATCACATTTTTTACTAATGCCAGGATATGTCGTGGAAAGAAAGGCGTGGGATTGATAATTAATTGTGTAGAGTCGGTCTGGACTTTAATTAATAAATACAGACAGACTGAGGACCTCCTCCTTTTTGGAAGTCGGTCGATGAGGCAGTAATTCATATTTTAAATTCTTATGTGGGGGCTTAATGGAGATATCTTATTATCTCTTTCCAACGCATGTGCCGTTATGTCAGGGACGTGATTAAAGGAGTGGCTTTGGCATCGCACTCATGATTCTTTCAGAATCGTGGGTGTTTATGGGAGGTGGAGATCATATACTATCAGGTGACCCACCTACTCGTTTGCCAAGCTCTGTTATAAAAAATACGTTTATATTGCAACCAGCTAAATAGTCCTTAGTTACGTTCATTCTACGTATATTACTTACGTATCATTAGTCTCTGCCACCCGCTTATTGTTCGAGTCGTGAGCCATTCATATCCGTGCACTGACCATAAACAATTCAGACGGAAGCCGTACGCTCCAGGACCGGAAACGCAAAGCGCTTCCGACAAAATGGCAACCTCCATCTTTCTTACATTTTTCATTGTTCATGATGTAAATATGAGTTATTATATTGTTACACCATAATTGCTGTTTTATACATAAGCTCACGCGTGTATACCTTAAGGGGTAGGCAGAGGTGAACTAGAGTACTACATCTCACCGAGCTTATATACATCCGTCCCTTTCAGTGATAGAGAGGATATAATACTGGCCTCAGGCAACTAATTTAATTGAAATTTATAACAGAAATTGTATCGTGTGATCTAAGATTTGAACTCAGGACCTCACGATTGTCAGCCTTAGTGGGCTGCCCCAATGGACCGTTGAGGTAGGTGGTGTTTTTTGAAAATTATGGAATAAATTACGTGTTCTAATAAATTATACATAATTCCAACTTTCTTTACTTTTCTCACAAACTAAGTGATTCGGTTTCTGTGAGATAGTGGTAATTAACCGGTTGAGACGGCTCATCTACCCTCTAGACAAAACTACCTACATCAGGTTCTGCATAATAATAAAAAATAACAATAATATTAGCCCTGTAATATTACTGCTGGGCACAATTCTCCTCTACTAATGAGAGGGGTTAGGGCTTTAGTCTACCCTGCTGCTGTGGGTTTGTAGACTTAACATACCTTCGAATTTCTTGTGGAGACATTCTTGGGTATGCAGGTTTCCTCACGATGTTTTCCTTCACCGTTTAAGCGATAATACACAATGAAAATACACTTAACATACAAAGTCAAAGGTGTATGCTCCATTTTGGGATTGGTCAAGAACCTCCGATACTCGTCACGGCAGTCCGTACCATTCCCAACTGAGCTATCACTGTTTTTTTATACATACATATATTTCATTTCAAATCCCTATATCAAAACTCTTTTATACAAATAAAACTAGTTTCATCTAAATGTATCTTTCAATTTCACACAAATGTGTAACAAAGTTAATAATTTCGCCCTAAAAGCTTCTGCCATGAACCATCATCCTTCATTAAACAATACTTTTGCAACTCTCAAACAATTTACTCTTTTACGCCCCTCGAAATACGTAATAAAATGTAAAGAGGCACGGATCTAAAATTCATTAGCGGAGGCGAGAGCCAAAACACAAATGAAAATGGAAAAAACTTTATTTAACAAAGAAAGTTAAGGTACACTTTGAGGCGTGCGACTGACGTTCTTAAGGTACGGCGTAGGCGGTTGCGACTAGCATTTTTCATTCAGAAACAGAATAGGGTACATGACTATTTTTTAAAATTATATTTATATGAAATTTACGTTGTCAAAAACAGAAAGAAGTATTGAAACATTCTCAGCAATAAAAAAGTTATAAGCCTTTGAAGTTTGGTGTAACCTTCAAACTGCGGAAATAAGAACTATGAATATAATCACGTCACCGCCATAACGGTACGTCCGTTGGAAAGGGATAGTAAGATCTCTCCACTATGCCGCCACTCCAGAATTTGAAATATGAATTACTGCCTCCTTTTTCAACCAATTTCGATGCGGTTTTTACAGAAGGGTTTCTTTTTTTGGTTTATTTGTTATTACATATGAATATACGTATAAAATCAAACATAGTCAAGTACCCAATTGTGGCTGTCATTAGACTCGCATCGCCTTGTGTTTACGGACCTCAAAATTTACGTTTGCCCATCATAGAGTCAGCGAAGTGAAGGAATGGCGAGCATATTTTATCGTCGCTTGAAACATGTCACACCAAAATGTGAAATTGAAGGGTTTTACCATTTTGATTATATTTTTTATGGTTTGTTTCGCCCCGGCATCGCTTCGCTGTGTATATGACAAGGTCATAAGATATTATTTATTTATTTACAAACTTGAATAAAAAAGGAACAATTAATTAAATCATGTTAATTTAATATACATAAAACTATACTTCGGTAACGTGGCTTAAGTACAGTGACGTGCACAAACATTTCAATCAGGGTAGACATTCGCTAAAGTATATACTTCTACACTTGCATCACTATCATTACAATCATCATCCTCGTGTCGAGTTAAACCAAGTGCTGCTATTTTGAAAATCTGTTTTTGGTAATGATTTTTAATAATAATTTATGTAAATAGTATTAAATAGCAAATTGTCAAGGTAGACAGTGTCTCTTTGTCTATATGGTCTGCACGCCACTGCTTAAGTATATCTTCATCCCTATGTCCTTAAAGGAGTAATGAGATCCAAAAATGTGTTATTACACCTACCTTAAAGCTAAGATAATATACAACGTGTAACATAATTAACCCTCAGATACCCCAATTGAAACATAGTACATAGTCACGGGCGGCTCGGCCTCCGGTGGCCCATACGCTTATGTAACATATATATGTGCCGACTCCGATGGGTTAATACAATAATAATTCATAGACTGAAATGATTATGTTGAATTTAAGATTTGTTTACTAAAGAAAATATTTTTTAATTTGTGCTCGAGTAGTATGGTCATATTACAAACCGTACTCGCCCGGAGCACGCACTGCAGTCCCGTTTATCCATATCGCCTGGAAATCCGTTTCAATTTAGTTTGTTGAGACTTGGGATGCTTTATCAAAGGTTGACTATCATTTCATCATCATCATCATCAGCCATAGGACGTCCACTGCTGAAAATAGGCCTCCCCCAAATATTTCCAAATCGATCTGTTGGAAGGAGCCTGCATCCAGCGGCCTGAGCAAGAAAATTTCTGACAACCGTAAATGTATTCGAACTCGATGCGCGTCTATGAAATTTGTATGAAATATTAACCAAACGTCATTAGTGCGCAGCGAACTCGAATACATTTACATTAGTTTTTCGTGCTTAGGCTACAGTTCTTAAAGTCAAAAGTCTTTGATAGTTGTGTGTTACCAGTGATGACTCACGGCACTGAAACGTGGCCTCTGACTATGGGGTGCATAAGAAAGCTCACAGTCACGCAGCGCATGGAGAGAGAGAGAGGGCTATGCTCTGTGTTTTTCTACGTGATTAAATCAGGAATAAGGAGATCAGTAGAGAAACGAAAGACTGTAATTTATTTAGTATTAATTAATTTTAGGAAAAACCTATTTAAAACAAGTACTGAAATCCATTCAGAAGCCTATTGGTAGCGCGTGAAAAATAGCACTACCAAAATGTTGTTGAGCCAAGGGGCTCGATCGCCCAGAACCACCCCGTGTCTCTCAAGGCGAGTACGAACTAGGGTATTGGTTCTGAGCGGATGAATATATGATCCACCAACCTTGCAGCACAGAGCCGGGCATCCACCTCCGTGGTCTCAGCAGCTCCTCAATTGTCACTCTAAAGATTCCACTGGCGATGTGCCGGTTACGCGTGGCAAAGCGGTGGAGGTTTGAATAGCGGGATCCTCGCAAGGGCGAATTGAACGACCACGTCCAAGGGTTCGTGATGCGTCAAGCGGTGTGAATAAAAGAAAAATATAATTAATATTATGTTAGTGTAAAATTGTTATGTTGACATGTCGTGAAAAATGTATTAAGTATATGAAGTATAGAATAGAATGAATGACGTTAATAAAAATATGAATTTGACGTGGTGCATGCCAGTAATAATTATCAGAGCATACACCAACGAGCTGTGGTACCAAAGAGGTTAAAATACCTAAGTCGTGCCAACAAGATTGGAGAGCACAATGATCCACCCAGAAAGTACCGGAGTCGATCGCTCCCCAAAAGAGACACGAAGTGGCTCAACCACCTATTCTGCACAAATTACTATTGGGTGTGTGTTAATTATGTTACATGTTGTATAAAAAAATATATAATATATAATAATTTATATTAACTAACGCTAACTCGAGCTTGGGGTTAAAACATTATGTTAAAATCCTTGCAGCTCCGCGATAAATCTCTATTTATCCCACATCTTGATTTAAATATAGAAGTGAGCTGTAGGATATATCGAGATAAGGTGTAACTCTAGATAAGTAACAGCGCTGCATGTCGCCATTAACAATTCCAAATCCTCACTGAGTTCGTTTCTTTGACTCGCTCTATAGATCTCAGACTTAGTTAAATTAATAATTGTTTTTATGATATATTCTTATCTTCACAAACACCTGGCTCTGGTGGTATAGTGAGGGTATTTGTGCCGATCTTGTTCGTCTCTGTCGACCCCTGAAAATAAAAAGCATATTGATATAGCAGTGGTACAGTAGGTTAGATACTAGAAGATAAAATACCTTGTCGACCAATTAAAAAAAAGAAGAACCAGGGAGCATAGTTATTTAAAAAATATGGCCTCCATCAAAGTTTGATGATTTTGCCAACGACAGTGTTTAATAAATCCATTACTCAAAATAAAAATAGCTAGTCAGACATCTTGAAAAACCGATTATCAGGAGCATAGTTTGTAAAACGAAATCCGCAGTTGCGGACTTCGTTTCGCACGTTTTGTTATTCTATGTGGCTCAC
Source organism: Clanis bilineata (assembly GCA_036417725.1). Taxonomy (NCBI): domain Eukaryota; kingdom Metazoa; phylum Arthropoda; class Insecta; order Lepidoptera; family Sphingidae; genus Clanis; species Clanis bilineata. The sequence goes on from CM071159.1 coordinate 1,925,192, forward strand.
GTGTCCGACCGATATCGGTGCAATAAATTTCGTTTCGGAGAAAGCTATGCTGTAAACCGTTTGACAGCCCACTCTTCGGTGTTTGACATTTATTTGAACCACGTGAATCTATATTAGTCTGTGCGGTAGAGTATCGGTCTGATATCGTTCATCGGATAACATTTTATAAATATAATAATTTATTTAATTCAGATAACATGATCCATACTCATCGATATATTATATACTAGATGCACAGTTCTTTGTAAATATCCTCCTAAAAAATGGTCTCAGGAATAAAACAAAGAAAAAGATTACAATTTCTAATTAAATCAACACAAATATAACCCTATGCGCTTGTTATAAAATAGCTTTTAAAACGAAAGAAGCAAACGTTCTTAAATTTGAATTTTGAAATTTAGAATTTTATCAGCCTCCGACAGTAGGGGAAAGAAGTGCTTAAGCACTCCTTTGCTGTCCCATTTTTCGAGTGTCAACTGTGCATCTAGGTAAATAATATATCGATGTCCATACTCTATAATATTAAGTTACATTAAAATAATATTAAGATTAGTTGATTATTTTTATTTGTATTATTAATTAATTTAGTACTTAGCAAAGTTAGTTAAATAGACACCCTGAACCCGCGGCCTATAGCTTCATTGCCGGCTACTCGCCCGCTACGCTACGGAGGCTGTCTACGTGGAAATATAAATAAATAATAAATAAATACACCCAACAGTAACACACATAGTCCTGACCCCACACTAAGATCGAGTCTTGTGTTATGGGTATCAGGATCTACGAGAGACTTTCGGTCTCACAACACCCATACCCGAAACAAATATCTGTGGGCCACACCGACGACAATCGAACCCACGAAATATATGTTGAAGCATATAATTTATTCGTAATACACTAGAATTTTAATCAAATCTTCTATAAACCTCACTAAAGTAAATACTTGATTAAAATTCTAGTGTATTACTAAAGTAAATACTTTAGTGAAATCGCTGTATAAATATAAAGCTAACATTGTAAAACATTCCTAGAACCGATACGTTTCCAAACATATTTGCAGTTCGCAGAATTACTATTTCCATTAGATGTAACTTGAAATTGACGATTGCTCCAATTTCATAATTTTCTCTTTAATGGGATTTCGTAGAAGTAAATACGTCAATCTCAATTGAGTGGTAGAGCCACGCTGTAGACAATAACGTCTACAGCACGATTGAGAAGATTCTTTTGGTGTTATGGAGATCACTTACCATCAGGTGTTTAGTTATTTTTCGACCGATTTACAAAAAGGAGAAGGTCCTCAATTCGTCTGTATTTTTTTATGTATGTTACGCGATATCTCCGCCAAATGTGGACCGATTTTGAACATTATTTTTGTATTCGATAGAGCTTATTTCATTTGGTTACAATTGGATTTGAAGTCGGTCTGTTAAGTTTTTTATTTACATAGACAAGCGTCACGGTTATTATTAACTGAATAACTAGCTCAACTCCTTTTTCAGTCCTATGATGTGATAGTGGACGATCTCATAACCAAAGTTATTCATCACTACATAGACAAGACAACAGCGCGAAAGTTGTGATCCAAAAGTTGTGACCTCGTGGTCATAAGTCATTCAGTCGTATTTGAAACATACGCGCGCAAGGTCGTGCCAGCACATTCACAGAACATAGAATGGGTGTATATTGCAATAAGCATCCTCGCATTGTATTTTTTTTTATTTATTTATTTAATTAGCACGGATAAACCAATTACACTAATTAATATAATATACTTTAAAAATTATGACTAAATAACTTAAATAAATTATATTAAGTATTAAAGTATTAAGTTGAAAATGGCTGTCTGCCTTATGAGATAATTTATTATGTATGGAAACTTGCTTGATAACCCCTCTATAGTTAGTAAAATTAAATCTCTTTACCCATAACCTATTACAATGGATAATCAAACTGAGCATTCAAATACCAATTGCAAATACCACGCTTGGGAATCGAACCCAGGATTTTCAGAAGGTTGACGCAATTGAATGTATGAACGGTTGAAATATCGACTGACGTTTACAAGTTTGTGTAATATTTTAAAATTCAGATAGTGTCCGTTGCCAAACTGGTAAATCCAATCGGAACTAGTGTAACTAGAGGATTCATGTGTTATCATAGAGATAATATACGTTAGACAGAGCAATGCCCTCAAATTGACCACTATGTAGAAGGAGACGAAGCTATTATGCAGGCAATATCTGTTTCTTTTCTGTAGATCGGTATTATTTTGGAATTGACGCAAGCACACGTAATCAATAAAATTCTAGCAAGTGATAACTGGGTCATCTTCTCAAAGTAGGTCTTTTAAATATGTTATGAATATTACAATATTCGTAAGGTAATAATTACAATATAACAACTTTTGTCTGGGATATGAACATCAAACCATTTTTACTGCCTCGGTGGAGTAGTTGGTTTGCGGAACGGCTACCGTCCTGAGGTCTTGAGTTCAATCCCCGGGACGGGGAAAGTGATTAGATATGACAATATAGTTTTTGACTGAGTTTAAAATGAGTAGGTGCTCACTTCGGCAGTATTTGTTTGTGTATGTTACGTGACATCTACGCCGAAATATGTGGACCGATTTTAAGATTATATTTGGGTGCGATAGAGATTATTCCAAGGGTGGTCCAATATTAATTTGGTTACGATCAGATAAGTTTTGAAGTCGGTCGGTTAAGTTTTAAAACTTGTAATTATTCTATTTACTATCAGCCCGAACTTTGGGATTTATGCTATCACATCTAGGACGGAAATGAGCTCGGCGAAATGTGTTCTAGTTCACTTAGTAGAGGCATTTTTCGGGTATACAGGTATTTTTTTAACTGAAACTATGCATATATCATCTCTCTCACTCTTCAAATTCACTGCAAAATATGGTACGCTAAATCGATTACGTCTACATGTTATGCAATGTTTGCAAGGGATTACCTGGCTTGTGTTTTGGCAGGTTCGATAGCTATTGTTACCCAAGCCGAGTGGGGCCAATTTACCCATTGTTACATAGTGATGTGACTTATGGGTAATAAGGCTTCGGTGGTGTTCGGTATTGATCATAGTATGTGTTATTGTTGGGGAGGATGGAGCTTTGTATGGATAATTCAACCTATTGTTGCACATCTGTTTGTGCGTGGTGTGTAGTAAAGACTAACTTATCGAACTTCAAAAAAGGAGGAGGTCCTCAGTTCGTCTGTATTTTTTTTAATGTTTGTTACGCGATATATCGTGTCCGATAGAGCTTAATTAAGTTTCATATAAATTTGGTCACCTTCGAATTTGAAGTCGGGCCGTTAAGTTTTTAAACTTGTGATTATTTTAGTGATTTATTGAGTGCAATGTTTGAAGAGCATACATGAATAGGTTCACGCCATTTTCCTAAAAGGGTAGGCACAGGCGAACCACAACACCCACTTGGCTGAGGTCATTTCCATCCCAGATGTTAGAATGTACGAGCCTATCGCTGTATCGGTCACAAATTCCTGACTCCGGGCAGATACTGAGTAGAAAAACGTAATATCATTTTTACCCGTCCCGGGGATTGAACCTCAGACTTAAGGACGCTAGGTACGACGGTAGCTTGAAGTGAGCATGTATCAATTCTACCGAGCTATTGCTATTGGTTTAAAAACAGAAAGTGCAAATGTTTTAAAAAAAAACAGTTTTAATTTTTATCTTAGTCCTTAAGCTTCTTTCAACATAAGTAGAGTACATTAGAGACTGGGAAATGCGATGTCCCAGGTTCTAATTCCAATTAGAGTATTTCCCTGGAACTGAATCCCACAAACGGGATGGACGTCAGAAGGGCAGTCAGTGTTGCACTACCCCACATTGAAGTGGGACAGTTGAAATCATATCAGTGAAGGAAAGCCATTGATTACAAAATAATTATTCTATTATGTCACACAAAATCCACAATTTATTCCTTCGTATTTAAATATTCAATTGAATTTATTCATTGAAATAAAACAAAACGACTCATGCCTTTCATCACAAAATGGATTATTGACCTGAAGCATTGTTCCGCAGTTGTTATTTCAATTTTAATATAACCTTTGTTTCGGTGTATACTCCATTATTTCTCATAATTAGTTTACATTTCCGCCTCTCTCCTTAACATAACATAAGCTCACGCCTGTATCTCCGAAGGGGTAGGGAGAGGTGCACTAGCGAACTAGAACATCCACATTTCGCCGAGCTTAGTTCCGTCCCAGATGTGATAGGGGGCGAGCCTATTGCCATATCGGTCACAAATTCCAGACTCCGAGCTGATATGGAAAAATCCTCTCTCCTTCTCAATCTCTATTCCCTTCCTTAACATCCAGCTGCCGCTTTACGTCAGTTTTCTGTGAGACAGTGAAGTGGTATCAAACCGGTCGTGCCATTCGCGCTGTAAACGTTTCTGACTATAGCCTAATTCTGGCACTCAAAACATCATGATTTTCAACAGCTGTACTTAGTTACATACATGTTCTCCATTAAGAGTATCCATGTCGTGGACGGATCTGATCATCTTCTGAGCTCGTTTTTGGGCAGATGCTGCTCGCTGCTGTAAAATCTGGAAGTTTTAAAGCTCGATTTAGATCTTGATATTATGGCCTTTTAAATAGGTTTAACCTTTGCAGTCATAATAAACAAATACATCTGTGAGTGACTACGAGGAACTTCTCGCTGCGCTATTGGGGCTTAATAAAGACATTAACATAAGCTCACGGCTGTAACCCCGAAGAGAAGGCAGAGGCGCACTAGTGAACTAGAACACCCACATTTTGCCGAGCTTAGTTTGTGCCAGATGTGATAGGGGGCGAGTCTATCGCCATATCTAAAATGAACCAATCAAATCAAGCTAATTGAAGACGTTATGTTCAAGCTCCGGTGTTAAAAGTGTGTTCCACCGACCCCACATTAAGGTGGGATAAGGGCAGGTATAAAAAAACTGCACATTTGAACTAAGAGCGTTTACGAAAATAGATGACAGAGAATATTGACTAATGACTACCCGCATGGACATGGGGATGGACGTCAGGCAGCCGGTCATAAAAACTAAAGCCGAATCTTAACTGCAACGTGCTTGAAAACAGTTTTGTGTCAACCCCACATAGGTGGGATAAGGGTACGTAGAAGAATATTTACTAATGCCTCATACCGATAGCCTTCTCTGCTCTGCTTCAGCCAACTTCTCCTCGATATCTGGTAGGCTGATATCGGGTTGCGGTGGTTGCAGCAACCGTTGCAAGTGTGCTGGTGGGGTGTTCGACGGCCGACGGTTACCGTCGAACTCTTCCACTGGGATCTCGAATGCAACCGCTGGAACATTGATGAATTTTATATGTTGTATGATTAACTAGTTATTGTCCGCGACTCCGTTATTGTGGAAACGTATTTTCCGGGATAAAAGAAGCCTATGTGGCAATCCACTTCTACTGTCGCGTGAGTTCGGTGAGTGAGATTTCCGGTGGCCGATTTTCCTGCCTCCCTTTCCCAATCCCTTTTTCGTCCACCATTCCATTGTCTTCTTTTAGGTTGGCAACGCGCTCATAATTCTTTTTGTGTCTTGGGTGTCTATGGGCGATGGAGATCACTTACCATCAGGTGACCCATCTGCTCCTTTGTCAGTCCCTGTTGTAAATAAGTAAACAAATTAATAATAAACAAGATTTAATTAATTATTACATATATAGCGAACTGGAGAACTAGAACACCCACATTCCGCCGAGTTTATTTCCGTCCCAGATTTGTTAGCGGGCGAGCCTATCGCCATATGAGGAACTCGTCGTCTCCTCGGTCCAATGGCAACATATATGGGCTGTAGACCGGTAGGTCGTGGGTGCGATTTCTGGGTTAAGCAAAGCGATTTTTCTAATTTCCTTTGCCCGGGACTGGGGTTAGGGAGGTTGACATCATGCAGGCAGCATGGTAGTGAAAATTAAGCCAAATCTGGCTAGGATGTAGACGTAACTGTCTACAGCGTGGCTCTACCACTCAAACATTTTCAAAATTCCAAGGTGTACTCACGCGGCTTGGCCTTCAGTGGCGAGTCAGTCAGCACCACAGTCGGCAAGTCATCAGAGACGTCGCCACCGTCAGGGTCGGTGCGCCGGTCGCCAGAACTCTTGCCATTCGCCAGTTTCCCCTGGTTAGGAGCTTCTCCCTGGGCGACCACGTTACTCGAAGATCCACACCCCATTTTACGAGTTATATTGCAATTTATTTGTGTGACATTGTAATACAATTCTTGGTTAAATAATAACAGTTTTATTTCTGGTCTCGTGCATAAGTACGACTCAGATAAGAAGTCACTGCTCTGAAGTAAAATCGGTTTAGTTAATTATGGATTTTAACTTTGGTAACCTACTGATTTATAGATCATACATACATACATTCACACTCATGCCTTTATCCATGGATGTAAAAAAGATGGACGGAGCCCTAGGAACATTGAAAGCGAAGCAGGGTTTTCGGCTCATCGACACGTAACGGCGGCGACTGATCGAATGAGCCGAAAACTCTGCTTCACTTTCTATGTTCCTAGTGCTCCGTCCATCGTTTTTTACGTCCTTGCCTTTATCATAGGGGGTTAGGCAGATACTATAGAACACCACAATTAAATATTAATTAAAATCTAATATCACTTTGCCCGACCCGGGGATGGAACCCGAGACCTCAGAACCGTAGTCGTACCGAAATACCACCACGCCACGGAAGCAGTATTCATATAAACATCATTAAAGCGATTCGAGTTTGACAGCGCAAGTTTGTCGTGCTTGGGGCTCGGGTATAATCATTTTCTATGTTTTCTGGGTCATAAACCTCGCTTGAACTGTCCTAAATATAATTTCAATAGAATGTGTGAAGTACTTTAATAACCCATCGCCTAATGCGTTCCTTTACCTTAAAAGCAATCAAATTACTTTTGTGAATGCCTCGGTGGCTTAGTTGTATTTCGATACGACTACCGTCCTGAAGTATCAGGTACGATCCCCGGGTCGGGCAAAGTGATATAGGGATTGGAAAAGGGAGGGGGAATTGAGGAACCGGAAATCTCAATCACCGAACGAAACGCGACAGCTAACTGCCGCTTTACGTCGGTTTTCTGTGAGACTGTGGTATCAAACCGGTCGAGCCCATTCGTGCTGTAGGCGTAACTGTCTACAGCGTGACTCTACCACTCAAAAATTCTTCACACAAAAACTCAGTAATTTATTTCAATTAATAATAAATACACCCAACAGTCACACACCTAGTCACCCACACTAGGTATAACCTGTATCGTGGGTGTCAAAGACTATGAGAGACTTTCGGTCTCACAACACCCAAACTTGAAACAAATATCTGTGGGCCACACAAACATTTGTCTCAATGCGGGAATGGAACCCACGGCCTCTCGCTTCACAGCCGGCTACTCGCCCATTGCGCCACGTCTGTCAATAGCATAGCATAAAGCCTATTCACACGGTCCTATATCATCGGGTATGCTTTGAGCCGCGTCACGCAAGTTGTTATAAGGCTTAATGACAACGCCTTAAGCCGTGGGACAGCACTTAGATCCTACTGGCGGTTTCCCATCGTATAATATTCTACACTGGCCATGACATCATTAATTTATAATGCAAGATGATTTGCAAAATTATTTATTTATTTATATGTCAGCTGGTTGTCGCCTTCTTGCTCTAGTGGCAGCATGTATAGGCTCAGGATCGGGAGGTCAATTTTTTAAATATAATTTGTCAGGGACTGGATCCCCCAGAGGGGGTTGACGTCAGGCAAGCAGCCAGTTGTAAAAACAAATCCAAATATTTTTTTGCAACATGGCTGAAAAGGTGTGTTGCGCCTACCCCACATTAAGGTGGGATAAGGTCGGCGCAACACACTTTTTCAAGCATATTCCAGAAAAGATTTGGGTTATTTTTTACGACCAGCTGCCTGCCTGACGTCAACCCCCTCTGAGGGATTCAGTCCCGGACAAATTAAATTTGAAAATTCGCTTTACCCGGGAATCGAACCCAGAACCACCCGGTTCACAGCCCATACATGCTGTCACTAGACCAAGAAGGCGACTCTTCACGGCATAATAACTACACTGCACCAGATGGTAAGCGCGGTGCAATCCGAAAAACTAGCACCCAAAAAAACAGTAGTCTAAAGTCTGCGTCACATATGCGGCATCCCACACCTTAGCTAGCTCCTAAAAACTTGCTAACGTTATAAAAGAAGAATAATTAAAGTTTAACAAAAACTTAAAACTGACTTCACCATTTTTTTATTTAACATAACATAACATAAGCTCACGCCTGTATCCCCGAAGGGGTAGGCAGAGGCGCACTAGCGAACTAGTACACCCACATTTCGCCGAGCTTAGTTCCGTCCCAGATGTGATAGGGGGCGAGCCTATCGCCATATCGGGCACAAATTCCAGACTCCGGGCTGATATGGAAAAATCCAATATCACTTTGCCCGACCCGGGGATCGAACCCGAGACCTCAGGACCGTAGTCGTACCGAAATACCACCACGCCACCGAGGCAGTCGATTTTTTTATTTATTCATTTATTTATTTATACTTTGTACAAAACTGATGTACAGGCGGACTTAATGCCAAGGGCATTTTCACACATTTGAGTTTATATCTTCAAAACTACTGAACCGATTTTGATGAAACTTGCACTTTTCCCTAAGTTGGAAGATATGTAGTCCAATAAAAAAAGATCCATCGCAAGCTGATTTGTAGTTTCTGCGATATACGTGGACAAACATACAAACATACATACACTTATGAAATTCTTCACATTCGTTCAGAAGCCCATACAGACTAACATATGCGAATATCGTGCCATTCTAATGGCGCGTACACACCGGCCTAACGAAGGCGAAAGAATCTATGTCTGTTTCATTCACACAACAGCGAAAGTTTATTTGTGTGAACGCAACAGGCATAGATTCTTTCGCCTTCGTTCGGCCGGTGTGTACCCGCCATAACAATATTACATTCGGGACGAATTACTAACCTCCTTTTTTGAAGTCGATTAAAAAAAGTTTGAAATCCCGGCTTCATAAACTTATGGCATCGTGACCAAATTTATATGGGACCACCCTTGGAATTATTCCAAGATTATATTGTCAAGATTCTTTTTATGTTCGATAGAGCTTATGCTCTATCTTGTCAAGATTATATCGTTGTCAAGATTATGTCGCGATATCTCCGCCTAATGTGGACCTTGTCAAGATTCTTTTTATGTTCGATAGATCATAAGCTCTATCGATAGAGCATAAGCTAATGTGAATCTTGACAAGGTCCACATTAGGCGGAGATATCGCGTAACATACATAAAATACAGACGAATTGAGGACCTTCTCCTTTTTTAAGTCGGTCGAAAAAACAGTTTAAATACCGCCTGCATAATGCCCAGCTTTACTATTAATCTAAGCCGTATTTCTAAAATTAGGCGAGAAGCATCCTCAACCAAGACGGATGGTAGTAATTTTTTATCCGCCAACGCCAGTAAATAAGAGGGAAGCGATGGATCGCCGCCATATTTCCTGATACCGGCGACAGATCGTACCATTCGATTAGGGTAGTTGAAAAGAATTTGTGGAGAAACTTTACAGATTTGTATTTATTTTCTGTAGAACTTTAGAGTATTTTTAGCAGAACTTGCAAACTGACAGGTGGACCTGATGATAGGTGATCGCCTATATTATCAAAACTCTATCAGACTCACGCCTTTTTCCCATAGGGGTGGGCAGAGACAACGGATTTCCACTTGCTACGATCCTTACACACCTCTTTCGCCTCATTCAGTCTCATTACATTCTTCATGCATGCACGTCAGTTTAGGGTACCTTTAACTTGACCTTTCTCGAGTATATCTCTGACTTGGTCAGAAAATGTTCGATAAGGTCTTCCCCTTCCAACTCTACCATTCACACTTGCCATATATATTCGCTTTGTCAACCTCCTTTCATCCATCCTTTCTATATGCCCAAACCACTGCAACATTCCTTTCCCAATCCTTGTTATTATTTCCTCTTTCAAACCACACTGCTTTCTCACCACACCATTTCTTACCCTATCTCTCAGTCACACCACACATAATCCTTAAACTTTTCATTTGTACTGCATTTATTTTACTTTCAATCTTTCTCTGTCGTCGTTTTCAATCATATAAGATGGGAAAAGAAATTGAGAAGGAGATTTGTGCCACCAAACATCTCGTTAACTGAACGAAACGCAACCGTAAGCTACCACTTTACGACAGCTGTGGTATCAACGTGGCAGACATAATTGTCAATAACGTGACCACAGACATAAAATTAACATAACATAAGCTCAGGCCTGTATCCTTGAAGGGGTAGGCAGAGGTGCACTAGCGAACTAGAACACCCACATTTCGCCGAGCTTAGTTCCGTCCCAGATGTGATAGGGGGCGAGCCCATCGCCATATCGGGCACAAATTCTAGACTCCGGGCTGATAAAAATCAAATATCACTATAGACCCGGGGATCGAACCCGAGACCTCAGAACGATAGTCGTACCGCACACGCAATATCACTACGCCACCGAAGAAGTTTATACAAGTTTCGTTAACATAATGACCTCTTCGATAAAATATACCGAATGATACAGTAAACAATAATATGGGTGAGTCATTTTATTATTTTAAGCTCATCTGTACTGTTTATAGACTACTACTGTGTATTTTGTCACCTTTTTTATAAAAATGAATAATATTATTGTTAAATATTTTTCACTGTACCACAAATACACAATTTTGAGTAATGTGCCACGGCAGGAATCGAACCGTGCGGTCGTAGCCGCATCGTCCGCACTACTATCTGTCCATACCGTTATTTTCTAATGGATACAATTTTTCCAACCTTATAGTGTGAGTGCGAGTAAATCATTTTGATACTTTCATTATTTTTACCAACATTTTTGTGCAGATTTTTTTATTAATTTTTGACTGGAGTGAAACGAGAGACCGCTTCGGTTCCCGCACCGAGACAAATGTTTGTGTGATAGAGTTGGGTGTTGTGGGATCGCAAGTCCTTCCTAGATTGTGATATCTATGATACAGATAAAACCTGCCCCCTTACTCTTGACACTCGATTCGATTGTGATTTCGATTTGGTTTCATTTATTGACTTAAAATTCCACCGAAATCGACTTTTAAAGTGCGCTAATGTCCCATAATATTCGAGAACTTGGCATTTGGTAATTTTTAACGTGACATTAATGCACTTTTCACTCGATTTCGGTGGAATGTTAAGTCAATAAATGATTATTTTTGTGTCTTGGGTGTCTATGGGCGGTGGAGATCACTTACCATCAGGTGACCCATCTGCTCGTTTGCCAATCTATGCTATAAAAAAAAAAAAAAACGAATCGAATTCAAGTTCTAATCGAGCGTCAGGAGTCACCCCCCTGGTATGAGATTAGGACTATGGATGCGACTGTTGAGTACCTACGAGTATATTAAAAAAAGTGAGTATATTAAAGTTCTTAAGTCTTAAACTTTGTTAATAAAAAAAAAATTATGTGTTGGTATTTTTTTAATAGATATTTGAAATCTGTACATTCTCCACTTACCCGGGTAACTATGATAAAAAAGGTCGTTTAAGGTACCTAGAAGCATTATTTTAAGTTTATTTTTTCAAATATATATTACGAATTAATAAGAATAGCATCACTAAAAAATAAATAAACAAAAATCAAATAAAATAAAATGAGGTAATTGTAAACAATATACCAAATTAGACCAACTAGGCACAGATAGGACGAATCTAGCACACAATAACATGTCACTGATTTGTCACAGCTATAAAGCCAAGTTAAAATAAGATCAGGGCGAATGTGCCTGAGGTCGGAGCATAATTACTTATTTACAATCAAAGAACATGTAATAATTTTAAGATCTAGGTTAGCGCTAATAAAACTATAAACAACAATGTTTTTACAACTTAAGATCCATAATAATTGAGTGTTACAAAAATATAACTGTTTCATTTCGAAACAATATTCGAAAATGAAAAAGAATACATATCACACAATATTAATTTTAAAGGAACGACACTTCAAACCAAAAATTAATCTATTTTAACGACATACCGTTATCACAACTACACACAGATCCTGTTATGCTCTTCGCTTTATCACTAGCTAGGAACAAAATCAAGTCTGCCAGCTCTTCAGGTTTGCAGAATTTTCCCATAGGTGTTTGTCCAATTGATGAATCAGCAAACAGAAGTTTGGCTGCATCAATAATGCCTACTATATTGGTCTTCACAGAACCAGGACTTACTGCATTCACCCTGACTCCTAAGGGACCTAGTTCGAGAGCAGCACCACGGGTGTAGTGTTCCACACCGATCTTCGAGACGCTGTAAGGCATAAGATGAGTCACTGTGGGGTTCTTTGCCGCCGCTGCACTCGACAAATTTACCACATTTCCTTTAGTTTTAATTAAAAACGGTGCAGCAACACTTGTCAGAAGCACAACTGATCGCAAGTTATTGTTTATCATTGCATCGAACGCTTCAACTGAGTTACCACTTAAAATGTTTCCTAATTTAATACTGCCAGCATTGTTCACAAGGACATCAATTTTTTTAAACGTTTCTATTGTTTTCTTAATAACAATTTTTGCATCTTCGTCTCTGGAGACGTTGGCTTTGATGAGCAGATACTTCTTGTTGTATTTTGAAATGCTGGCGGCAGTTTTTTGGATGTTCTTTTCGTTGATGTCTACTAGGACCACAGAGGCATCTTCTTTAGCGAATGCTTTAACTGTAGCTGCCCCTATCCCGCTACCAGCGCCGGTTACAATAACCACTTTGTTAAGAAAACTCATATTCGCACCGCTGTCTCAGACTGACTAAGGAAATGCACGCTTGAAACTAAATCACCGTGCTCGTGACCTCGTTGGATATTTTATAGATATTAAACAATCATGTGAGTATGTTTGTATGATACTGCGAATTCTTACTTTATGGCAACTTAATATAATAAATAATTTCAATTTAAAATAAAATTATTTTATACATACATAATCTAGTTTAGGATCCCACTCTTATTGAAGTTGCTTGAAAATGTACAACGTGAGAAACCAAAGTGATCTTATCTATAGACAACAAAAGCGAGTTTTCTATAACTTAAGTGAATTCAATACAATGAACACGAATTTTTTATTGCCGCCAGCCGTGGCCTTCGCTGGTATATATTTTTTCCTAATTTTTTTCTTCACGTACGCGTATTTGCTAATTATTTTATCAGGATAAAAAATTAAACACTACTACTTTGGGTGTTTGTGCAGACTTATTTAGTGAATAACTTTTTAAAATTGGCTATATCATATCAAAGACTTCTATGTATAATACTAGACAGGCTGTTCGGTACATAGAATTTGCGCACTATGTTTCCGTCAATTGACCGTAACTTAGTATAGAGATCTACTCTTTCCTTAGTTGTCAAACATTGAATTGTGACACAATTTTACTTCTAAACAGCTTGTCTAGTAGTATATATGCATATGTATACTATGTAGTATACATATGCATATATACTACTAGACTATGTACTACTATGTAGTATACATATAAGTATTTGTATTATATCTCTAGTTCCATAGATGACTCCTTACATTCGTGCAGTATTTTTATAGTTTTTTCAAGTTAATATAAACTATATTATAAAAGATGTTATTCGTGACGTTAATAATGTTATGATTATTTTATAACCCGAATCGGTTATACTACGAGTTGGTAAAATAAAACCGGTTATTCTTAAGAATTCTTAAAAATCCGTTCTCACAGGCATTTATTATATTTTTTAATAAAGACGCGTGAAGGTTACGATGATAAGTAGGATTTTGAAATAAAAAAAGAGGCCGCGTGTTCGATTCTCGCACCGAGAAAAAATGAATGCTTGTGTGACCCACAGATATTTGTTTCGGGTCTGAGTGTTGTAAAACGTCTCCTGCACGTGTTTTCTCGAAAAAAAAACACAAAAACACCTACACAAAACAATGTTTTTGCTGTCTCTTGTCATGGGACAATATACAATAATGTGTAGCGAAACCATGTTTTGTGTAGGTGTTTTATGTAATGTTTTACTGCAGGAGACGCGGCTTAAGATCGAAAGTCTCTCGTAGTTTCTAACCAGGATACGGGATAAAGGTACCTAGTGTGGTGGCAGGACTATGTGTGCGACTGTTGGATGTATTATTTATTTAATTAGGACAAGCAAAGTGTCGGAGCAAAACACTTTTTAAAGCAAGTTGCAGAAAATGTTCGGCTTTCCGTTTTTATGGCTGCTTGCTTAATAACCGCCTTTGGGAAATTTTCAGATGTATTTTCCTTATTCCGTCAGGCGTTATCCAGGTATAGTTTCAGAATCCGCTTTCCTATTTAAACGCTTCTACTTCTTTTCCACACACTAAGGGCGACTTGCACCACTGTTACTAACCTACAGTTAGTCCTAACCTCAAGTTAAATTGAAAAAGAAATATATGAAGGACATGTATTTCATTACATGTAATGTACTACATGTAATTACAAATAGTATTTGATGACATTTAATTAATTACATGTAATGAAATACATCTCTTGATTTAACTTGAGGTTAGGACTAACTGTAGGTTAGTAATAGTGGTGCAAGTCGTCCTTACTATACAAAATTAACAAGTTTCTTTCTGATTTCCAAAAAGGAGAAGGGCCTTAATTCTTTTGTATTTTTTATGTGTATATGTTATGCGATATCTCCGCCAAATGTGGACCTTTGTTGTGTTCAATAGAGCTTATTTCAAGGGTGGTCCCATATAAATTTGGTCACGATCGGATCAATTTGGGAGTCTGTCTAGTCGGTCAGTTAAGTTTTAACTTCTGATTATTAAATTATATAGTTTTTTTTTTTAAGCCTATCCCCTCTCATTAGTAGAGGAGGCCCGTGCCCAGCAGTGGGACAGTAATATTACAGGGCTATTATTATTATTATTATTATATAGTTTTTGTAAGTAGGTATTTTTTGTGAGCAGAAATAAATGGTTTTTATTAACAATATGTTAAATGTGTAACCGAGGCCAAGTTTCGCCAAACTGATGTAGGTGCTCAGTTCACATCTGCCTACCTCTTCAAGGATACAGACGTGAGCAGCGTTATTATGTTTATTAATTGCAAGTATCAAGAATTGTTGGTCGTGTAACACACAGGACCAACAATGCTCACATAGAAATTAACAACAGTAGTGTAGATTCACCCGACCCCTTTGTATTGTACGCGAATGCTACAGAAAACCTTGGAATCGAATGTAGATACAATTTCTTTCTACCTGCCCTTATCCCACCTTAATGTGGGGTCGGCGCAACACAATTTTTCAAGCATGTTGCAAAAAGGATTTGGCTAAGTTTTTACGACCGGAGGCTTGCGTGACGTCAACCCTCTCTGGGGGATCCAGTCCCGGGCATATTAAATTATAAAATTCGCTTTGTCCGACCTGGGAATCGAACCCACGATCTTCCGGTTCACAACCCATGTATGCTGCTACTAGACCAAGGAGGCGACTAAATGTAGATATAATTGAGGGGCCCCTGTTAAAAGGTTGGCGGAGATCACGTACCATCAAGTGACCTACCTGCACGTTTACCAGCTGTAGAAGGTTTTATTCACACGATTTGCACGGGACTGGTTTCCTTGGTGTTAACATTAAGCAGCTGGGCGGTTGTAACCAAGTCTAAAGCCGATTCTCTTGCACTAAAACATTACACAAACATCTACACAAAACATAGTTTCTCTACACATTTTTATCTATAGTCCATTATTGAGTACAATGAAAATCATTGTTTTGGGTATGTGTTTTGTGTTTTGTTTTGAGAAAAACAGGCGCAGGATATACGTTGCCGTTACATTTGGTTACATTATAAAAGGATATGCACTTTTGTTACGCTAATCGTTTGAACAAAAAACGTTTGACTGCCTCCGTGGCGTGGTGGTATTTCGGTACGACTACGGTTCTGAGGTCTCGGGTTCGATCCCCGGGTCGGGCAAAGTGATATTAGATTATTCCATATCAGCCCGGAGTCTGGAATTTGTGCCCGATATGGCGATAGGCTCGCCCCCTATCACATCTGGGACGGAACTAAGCTCGGCGAAATGTGGGTGTTCTAGTTGGCTAGTGCACCTCTGCCTACCCCTTCGGGGATACAGGCGTGAGCTTATGTTATGTTATGTTATGTTAATCGTTTGAATCGGTGACAGAACAAACAGTAACCCTTTGAAAGAGTTACCGTTATGATTTTTTTTAATTCCTGGGGTGTACGAAATGAATTCTGTTTTCGACCGACTTCCAAAAAGGAGGAGGTCCTCAATTCGTCTGTTTTTTATGTATGTTACGTGATATCTTCGCCGAATATGGACCGATCTTCAAAATTCTTTTTGTGTTCGATAGAGCTTCTTTCAAGGGTGGTCCCATATAAATTTGGTCACGATCGGATTTGAAGTTGGTCCGTTAAGTTTTATACACCTACATATTTATTTTTTATATTTGCGCTATCGACCAAAATGCCTTCCACTTTATAACAGGCGCTGTAGATGGACATTATTCATCTCTTTAATTGCTTTCACATAATAACATCGCATTGAAAATTTCATATCATCAAAAAACATGTCGAAAGTTGTGGCTACCCACATTTTATGGTAACACAGATCTGCCTTGCGGTGTCGATGCATTAAAATTATGAACAGCGACCAAAAACGAAAGCTTTCATATCTAAATAATAAGTGGAAAATATGGATGTATATTATTTAAGGGTCCATTGAGTCATGCGTGGTTTATTTATTATTGGAATCTATTACTGCTGCTTCGGTGGCGTAGATGTATTTCGGTACGACTACAGTCCTGACCAGGGAATCAAACCCAGGACCTCCGGTCCACAACCCATATTTGTCTCTAGATCAAGGCGTCACGCAACTAACTGATAAACTAATGAATTTCACTAAATAAAATGATGTTTTGGCTAGGGTAGCAAAATTGAAAGGAGAAATGAAGTGGCAGTTTATTGCGTTGCGTACGGTGAGCAAGAGGATGTCAACCAAATGAAATTGCAACTTTGAAGAAATAATAATAATAAATACACCCAACAGTCACACACCTAGTCCTGACCCCACACTAGGTATAAACCTGTATCGTGGGTGTCAGAGACTATATGAGAGACTTTCGGTCTCACAACACCCAGACTTGAAACAAATATCTCTGGGCCACACAAACATTTATCTCAATTCGGGAATCGAACCCGCGGCCTCTCGCTTCACAGCCGGCTATTCGTCCGCTGCGCCACGGAGGCTGTCGAAAGTCTTGTGTCATAAGTATCACGAACTACGAGAGACTTTCGTCCTCACAACACTCAGACCCGTAATAAATACCTGTAGGCCATACAAACATTTGTCTCGGTGCGGAAATCGAACCCGCGGCCTCTCGCTTCACAGTTGGCTATTCGTCTGTGTGTAGTTCCTGACATATTTCTCATAGCAATTAGTAGCGCATCGTGATGTGTATAATGCCGTCGTAGGCGTTGTAAATCTTTAATATAATGTTTGTGTTGCAAATTGTAAAATATTTATCACGGGTCAGCGAATTGGGTACTAGACTATGTTTGATTTTATACGCATATTTATATGTAATAGCAAATAAAACAAAAAGAAACCCTTTTGTAAAAACTGTATCAGAATTGGTAGAAAAATGAGGCAGTAATTCATATTTTAAATTCTGGAATGGGGGCATATTGGAGATATCTTGCTATCCATTTCCAACGCGCGTATCGTTATGGCGTGACGTGGTTATACTGTTCTTCTACTTCTCTTTTCTCTTTCCCGCAATTTGAAGGTTACACCAAACTTCAAAGGCTTATAACTTTTGTATTATCGAGAATATTTCAATATTTCTTTCTATTCTATATTTTAGACGACGTAAATTCTATATAAAATTAATTTAAAAAAATTGTCAAGTATCCAATTACTACAAAACTTAAGCACTAACAGTTCACCGACATTATTTCCCTTCAAGGTTTATGTGGTAGATCATAGAGTAGAAGAGCCTTAGAGAAAGATAAAAAAGTCAACACAATTTGTGTTAACCCAACCTGCCCGGCTAGTATGCATGTTACGATATATCTCGATAACGGACTGTAGAGATAATGTCTACAATATTGTATGAAAATAAACGAGGACACAAAGTGTCCGTAGACAAATAGAGAAAACCGGTTATAATACAACAAGGCCGTAGACAACATTTTCTCGTGGCGCGTATCTAGCCGGTCTGGAAATTGAACTTCGGATCTCACTGTTCTCAGTCTAACTATGCTGCCACAATACAAAAGTTGCCGAAACCAAGCCATATGATAGATATAGTAATAAATCAATAAATAAATAAATACACCCAACAGTCACACTCCTAGTCCTGACCCCACACTAGGTATAACCTGTGTCGTGGGTATCAGAAACTATGAGAGACTTTCGGTATCACAACACCCAGACTGGAAACAAATATCTGTGGGCAACACAAACATTTGTCTCAATGCGAATCGAACCCGCGGCCTCTCGCTTCACCATCGGCTACGCGCCCACTGCGCCACGGAGGCTGTCATTTTCGCCACAACAATATAGATGCCAATTTTCGTACAATATTGTAAGTCGACTTATCAACGTGTTTATCTACAGTACACTAATTATTATAAAAACGTATTTGTAAGTAGGTCACTTTGTTTGTTGTAATCTCTTGAACTACTGACCGATTTTGAAATATCACTAGTAGAAAGCTACATTTGTCGCTTCCTTGGTCTAGTGGCAGTATGCATGGACCGTGAGGTCCTGGGTTCGATTCCCAAGTCGGACAGGCCACATTTTCTAATTTAATTTGCCCGGGACTGGATCCCCGTAGAAGAGGTTGATGTCAAGCATGCGGCCGATCGTAAAAACTAAGCTAAATCATTTCTGCAACATGCTCGAAAAAGTGTGTTGCGCCGACACCACATTAAGGTATAAAGGCAGGTAGAAAGAAATAAGTAGAAAGCTACATTATTCCTGAGTGAAATATGCTACATTTGATTGTGATTAATAATATTTGTTAATATGAAATAACAATATTATAAACGGATTAAAGCGTTATAAGCGTGCGCTAATCAAACGGCTTTCCACGCGAAGTCGCGGGTATTAGCTAGTCCTAAATATGTTTCACCCTAAGTCTACTCCACACCACAAACCGATTCGTCACTCGGGCAATCACCAACACCTACCATTGATTGCCGGTTTATAATGCATAGACAAACCCCCTACCCCTACCCCATCAAATTACTATAGTCCGGTATAACATGACCCCTCTGTTGTTCATTTAGACGCACATGTTCAATATTAAGGCGCAGTCAAACTAGGCGCGATGCCGTGAGGTGAAACGCGACCGCTTTGAAAAATTAAGTACTTATTTACACGACAAGGCCGTTCGATTTTTCAATAAGTACCTAATGCATAAGTTATTAAATATTTGTTAATTTCTTCTTTTTATATTTATTAATTTAATAAGACATGAAATTGGGTCAATTTCATAATCTTGAAATAATCCTTAATTTCATAGTGTTTTGAATTTTTAAAACCAAATTAATCTCTCTGGTCTCTCAATTCTGTCAATTGAATAAACATAATTTGTACTTGTGGTGGGTTGCAAGTTGTGGTGCAGTAAAATGAGGTGAATTGCTTAATTGAGACATGGCATGTGTACATACCTGTAATCAAATCATATCAAACAGTAAAATTTTATAAAGCATAATTCGTGTCCCATAAGGAAGATTGTTTTTATGCATATTGATAAAGAAATATGATTTTTCTTCATCTATGTATTCCAAATTCAATCCATTTTACGCTAAGTTATTTCTAGAGACGCATTTGGTCGCACTTTGTGAACACATAGATACTCCGCATCTCGACCCGCGACGCGTCGCGTCGTTTGATTGCGCCTTAATAGACCTTGTTGTTTATTGTGGTATGCATGTCGATAATTTACGATCGATTTTAATAATTATTATCATGCGGAGTGGGGTAACGTCTGGATTTTCGTGTCAAAAGTTAACCTATGAAATACTTTGGAATTAAGGTCGTAGGTGAATAATCTAATTTTATTGTGAACGACATTAATTTTAACCCTTGAATTGACCCTTGGGATGGAATTTATACCTGAGTAAGATCACGTCAAGTGGACCCCCCATTTACCACTTGATCATAAAAATTTAATCTATATATATTTTTCATAAGTACTTATGATGGAAAAATGATCCCCCAAAGGATTTTTAAAAATTTTGATTTTAACAACATTTTTTTTTACAATGAAAATTTTAAGCACTTTTAATTAAAAAATGGATTAAAAATCAACCGTAAGAGATAAATTCATGAAATTTTCAGCATCCATGGTCAAATGTCTATACTTTAAGAATATATTAACGACTTAAGATTATTTGTTTATTTTCGTATTGTTAACTAACTTTTAAGTTAACAAATGAAAATTTAACTCATTTCTTGGTAAAAAAATGCATTTTTTTTTCATCGGTCACATGCTTTATTCATTTAAGTTTAAGATTCCGGAAGAAAATTTCACTGCTCGCCATTAATTTAAACAAAATGAATTTATTTATGACAGCGCGCCAGCCGCCGAGCGCTGTGGAAGCGCCGCGCTACCGAGCGTCTCGTACTGAATTGAAGCTTTTATCAGTGATAATTTAAAATAATAATACAAAATATTATTATAAAACAAATTTTATTATTATTTACGTTATATTATTATAATTATTATCAATAAAATTTTATTTTTTGTTAACAATATCATAAAGAATATAATCATTTTTTTATATTATTTTTACCAAACAGCGTAAATTTAAAAATAAATAATCAATTAAAAATTCTTAAAACTGTTATGGTCTGTATTCACTTTTTTAGGTCATTCAGTAAATTATTATTTTTGAATTTTCTAGTCAACACTCCATCTTTAGTTAACAAAAGAAAAACCGCTCCGTTACGATTTTCATTTGTTTTTCGCGTATCCGAAAAATAATTTAATTTCGCGAATTTTTAATTGATTATTTATTTTTAAATTTACGCTGTTTGGTAAAAATAATATAAAAAAATAATTATATTCTTTATGATATTGTTAACAAAAAATAAATTTTATTGATAATAATTATAATAATATAACGTAAATAATAATAAAATTTGTTTTACTATAATATTTTGTATTATTATTTTAAATTATCACTGATAAAAGCTTCAATTCAGCACGAGACGCTCGGTAGCGCGGCGCTTCCACAGCGCTCGGCGGCTGGCGCGCTGTCATAAATAAATTCATTTTGTTTAAACTAATGGCGAGCAGTGAAATTTTCTTCCGGAACCTTAAACTTAAATGAATAAAGCATGTGACCGATGAAAAAAAAATGCATTTTTTTACCAAGAAATGAGTTAAATTTTCATTTGTTAACTTAAAAGTTAGTTAACAATACGAAAATAAACAAATAATCTTAAGGGCGACTTGCAGGGATTTCACTATAATCGCCATTTTATTAGTCCCCGACTTTGTCCTAAACTTGATTAAAATCAAATGTCATATTAGTTGTCCCGAATTCACTCGCAGCTCCGCAGTAAACCACGATGAATCTTGTAATAAACCCCATTTTGGAATCATTTCAGTTAAACGTCTTGCACGTCGTCGATTTACCCCTTATCTGGATTAAAATAAACGACAAAGTTAAATCATCGGGGCCGCCGGTTTAAATGGCTAATCACGATTATTGAATGTCAAACAACATAACATTTTCATATTATTTCTTGTTGTTTTATGTAAATAATAATAATAATAACACTCAACAGTCACAAACATAGTCCTGACCCCACACTTGTGTCGTGGGTATCAGGAACTACGAGATACTTTCGGTCTCACAACACCCAGACTCGAAACAAATATCTGTAGGTCATACAAACATTTGTCTCGGTGCGGGGATCGAATCCGCGGCCTCTCGCTTATCGGATAGCCTTATCGGCTGTGTGGTCGTCTATCACATCTGGAACGGAACTAAGCTCGGCGAAATGTGGGTGTTCTAGTTCGCTAGTGCGCCTCTGCTTACCCCTTCGGGGATACAGGCGTGAGCTTATATTATGTTTTCTACCATGTCCTATGCCTACCATGTCATGTGCCTACTCCGCGATGTTCTCCTATTTTTAGGAGATAGGGGGTTACCACCACCTCTTATAGCAGTCTTATTATAATCTTACTTGTACCGATTCCCATACAAAACAAACGAAGAACGATTATAATAATACTGCTATAAGAGGTGGTGTTAACCCTGCAGTTGTTTACGAGATGATAAATTCCGCTTGAGCTAACAAAGTGCAAAGTTACTCCTAGTTACTCCTTAATAAAAATAAATAACTAGCCTCATAGTATGTGTGTTCGTATTACATGTGAACATTTGACGACTATTCACTTAAGAGAATCTATTGAAAAATCATATAAAACAAACTAGAATTCGTTTTATGCAAAATTTTTATGATAGATGTTTTGATACGGAACTTTAGATATGAATCTAATGGAACGTAAAGAATGAGTAGAAGTAATGAAATCGCGGATTAATAATCTACACTCGGATTTCTTAAATCGAACCAGAAATGTGTATGTGCAAGACAACTAATGGGACATTTGATTTAAATGACGTTTAGGACTGAATCGTGTATTAATAAAACGGCGAATAGAGTAAGATGCAGTGTTGCAAAAGTGTAAAATTAAAACTCGTTAGATTTGGCATCTGAAAATCGGGAGATTTTTATACGGAATGAAACACAAGTAGTTTATGTTAATAATGCGTTAATTTATTTAATTATAATCAGTAAGTTACATATAACCATTTATAGTTTGATATATTGTACATTGATTAATCATTTTCGTCTTCTTACCACCTCTTACTACCTATTTTCGTGAACATTTTCTCATATTTATTAAAATTGTAACAACATTGATTGTTGTTTTCTATACATCATTTTGTGTGCAGAAGACCTACCATTGACTTAGTGGAAAGTTTAATCCGTTATTTTTGTGCGAGCTCTTCGTAACTAAGTTTTAACCTTGGATACTGCCGCCGTGCAACGTAGTGAGACAATAATGTCTCACTTGGAAAGCCTTCACGCCGCGGCCGTGTACTGTCGTTCTATGTGTTATATTTCTATGACATGTGCATGCAATTCTATGAATGGACTATAATGAACGACTAAAGCAAGTATAAGTTATCCAATTTGGGAAACAACCCGAACGAAGTTATCTTCAGAGACATTTGACAGCCTCCGTAGCGCAGAGGGCGAGCAGCCGGCTATGAAGCGAGAGGCCGCGGGTTCGATCCCCGCACCGAGACAATTATTTGTATGACTCACAGATATTTGTTCCGGGTCTGGGTGTTGTGAGACCGAAAGTATCTCGTAGTTCCTGATACCCACGACACCAAACTCGATCTTAGTGTGGGGTTAGGACTATGTATGTGACAGTTGGGTGTTATTTATTTATTTTCCCTTGTATACTCACCAGACAATAATAAACTCTATTATAAGGTATTTTAGTACAATTTGCTTTAATATACCGCGAAGTTGAATGGCCGTATTTTATTGTATGTAGTATTGTCGTATAGGCCGTATTGTATTGTATTACACGTTTCTTTTAGTTTTGCCGTATTAATAATATTATGTTCCATTTTTTATAAGAATATTATTTTACATTAGTTGAAAATCCAAAAATTCGGCAGATAGGACTGCTACATCGGGACATCGTGAGCAATGACCAAAATCTGTAAATATCCCGATAAATCGGGAAATTTTGCAACGCGGGCAAGATGCCTACACTCTTCACTACTCCAAATTCATAAGTTCCGTTTCACAAAAAATATATAACCACAATCACAATTTCGCATAAAAAAATATTTTTTGCAAATTAAAATAAAATAAATCCCAACAATCACTCATTATTTACGTTCCGTAAATTTCATATTATTATCTATAGTGCCGTCTCGCAACATCTATCATCACAATTTCGCGTATAAAGAATTGTATTTTATTTTATATGATATTTCAATAGATTCTCTTGTGTCAATAGTTGGCAAATATTTAGTTTTAATTCAGTTTGAATACATGTAATATAAACACACATACGACGAGGCTGTATA
Organism: Clanis bilineata; assembly: GCA_036417725.1. NCBI lineage: Eukaryota > Metazoa > Arthropoda > Insecta > Lepidoptera > Sphingidae > Clanis > Clanis bilineata. The sequence continues at coordinate 1,949,457 of CM071159.1, forward strand.
TGGTTGCTTCCTTGGCCTAATTGATGAAAGGCATAATTGAAAAAAAATAATTAGTGTCAGTTGTCTGGATTACGACTTGTCAACTAGACATACGTATAATATTTCGCGATAAGGAATGGTCACTTTAGTTCGCGGCTCCTCAACGAACTAGTTCGTTCTTTTAGTTCACGTCTCGAACCAAAGAAAGGCTAAAAAAATATTATTTGCACGAATTTTAACCGACTTTAAAAAAGGAGGAGGTTATTAATTAATCGACTTCAAAAAAGGAGGAGGTTAACAATTCGTTGGAATCTTTTTTTATGTATGTTCCCGGATTAATTATTTTTTATTCTTTCATAATATGCTGCTGTTTTTTTTTTACTTGTACATACTTGGGGAATAGTGACGGCGTCTAAGGGACAACCCTTACCAAACGAACCCAACGATGACGGTGGCCTACTTACACAGTAGGCCACCAACACCTTTAGGTTTAAGCCAATCTTATCTGCATGTGGTACACTTTTCTGAGTAACGGACTAGGTGCTGGCGAAACCTGGGTTCTTGCCTTGCAGGGTATGGGGGACAGACCAGGGACCAAATGTTTGCTATTAGATCGTTTTGCGAGGCATGCATGTTGAAAAAAAAAGCTTCTGCATATCGCTTTCCTGGATCTGCAGAAGGCTTTTAACTTTGTGTCCCGACGGGTAATCTGGTGGGCCCTAAGGTTCAAAGGGGTGCCAGAAGCTTATGTTGACGTTATCGAAGACATGTTCTTCCGATCAAAGTCTTTGATTCGGACTGCTTTTGGCGTCACCAAACCCTTCCCGTTCACTATGGAGGTTCAGCAACCACCGTGGGTGTTCATGTACGCTGATGTCTAAGACAAACAGCGTCTAGGGGCCGCTTGAAAATGGCCGACTGAAAGGAAATGTGCTAAAGATCAAGTACATGAGTTGCGTAAACGTAGTATTTTATAAATGTTTTCAAATATTTTTTATCGAAGAAAGTAAAAGAAAATATTATGATGGGTTCCCATCTGTGAGACTAAAAAGTGCTGCGCACCGTATTTGAATATAGCTTAAAAAAGTACGATATTTCCCTAGTGGTTATTGACTACGTTACGAAAACAAGACCATCATTTGGCCAGTACTTCTGTGTATATGTACGATACGTGGTCTGTCAGCGTTATTTTAAGGAAATCCAGACGACCTCAAAAGCGCTGGCTGGACTTTTTAGAGAATGATATGAGAACCAATGGTCTTACTTTGGACGATACTCAAGACTTAGATTCTATCTAACTTATCAAACGAACTAAAGAACGAGAGATCTGGGAACTAGTTCGTTCATTTCTTCTGTGGGAGCTGTCCTCCGCACTGGTTCGTTCGCGAACTATATAAGTCTATTGTCAACAATGGTAATTTCTATAATAGAGGTATAATAAAATTTTATCAAGAAATAACTTTGAAATTCGTTAACTTAAGTGAAATTTGTCATCTCGAAAACAACGCTCTCCTAGAAAATAGAATAACTAATGTACTTTGTAAAAGAAGAACATTGCGGAGTGCGAGTGTGCACAAGAAAACAAGGTACTCGTTGATGGTGATGAACTAAGTGTGGAGTTGCGCCAGTTACAAGGCGTTTGTGATGCGTGTGCCGAAACCTATCCTGCACCGAGGTGCGACGAGACATCGAGGAAAACTTGCCGACTGCCGTGCCGGGTCGGGCGTGGGTGGTATACCACCGCTTCCAAGGACTAGGTCCACACGTGCGCACACAAATATCGTGCATAATAGTGAAGTGTTGTAATTATGTGGTTTTTCAAGAGATTATGTACATACAATGTTAGTTTGTAAGGTGTATGTATGGGTTATTGATAATTATATACTCTTCGTAAAAAAACTTGAGTTTTTATATATTTTACGAATTCATCATCCTTGTTCGATACCAAATCATGTTCAGTGTAAAAAACAAAGCCATTTTTATCATAGATTTTCATTAAACAACAAGAAATAATGTGAAAAGGCTATGTTTTTTGTGTTTAAATTCTTTGGTTGTTTGTCAATAAAATCAAGATTAGCGACTTTAAACCGGCGGCCATGCCCATTTAAGTTAAACGTTTATTTAAATCGAGATGAAGGGTAAAACCACGACGTGCAAGACGTTGAACTGAAATGATGCCAAAATGGAGTTTATTTTACGATTAAACGTCGTTTATCGCCTAGCTGCAAGTCACCCTAAGTCGTTAATATATTCTTAAAGTATAGACATTTGACCATGGATGCTGAAAATTTCATGAATTTATCTCTTACGGTTGATTTTTAATCCATTTTTTAATTAAAAGTGCTTAAAATTTTCATTGTAAAAAAAAATGTTGTTAAAATCAAAATTTTTAAAAATCCTTTGGGGGATCATTTTTCCATCATAAGTACTTATGAAAAATATATATAGATTAAATTTTTATGATCAAGTGGTAAATGGGGGGTCCACTTGACGTGATCTTACTCACCTGTCTGAATCGTTCTGTTTCACCACTGTCTTCTCTTTTGTGAATATGAGTGTGATGGTGACCGTAATTTATCAGAGCCATCTACCGGATTCATAACAAATTATTTGTTGAGACTTGTGAGACTAAAAATGATTAGTATTTTGGTTTACATAAATCATCAGTAGATGGCGTTAGTAGTCTCGAATTATTGCATACATGCAACACAATGAAGTTACCTACTAGGCCTATTAATACTTATAGTTTTAAATAAATAAATAAAATAAATACACCCAACAGATACACACCACCTAGTCCTGACCCCACATTAGGTATAACCTGTATCGTGGGTGACAGAAACTATGAGAGATTTTTGGTCTCACAACACCCAGGCTTGAAACAAATATCTGTGGGCCACACAAACATTTGTATCAATGCGGGAATTGAACCCGCGGCCTCTTGCTTCACAACCGGCTACTCGCCCACTGCGCCACGGAGGCTGTCCGTCTGTCCTGTCTGTGTGTTTTACCTTTCTTTTTCCATTTCAAAGTGTTTGGCGCAACAAACTTTTTTAACATGTTGTAGAAAGGATTCGGCTTCGTTTGTACAACCGGCTGCCTGTCTGACGTCAACCTCCTCTGGAAGATCCAGTCCAAGTCTTTTTTAAGTTGTTCAAAGTATATAAGAGGTGATTAAGTAATTTAGATATTTTGTCTATGGTACTTAGGAATATTGTACTGGGGTTCTGGTTAAATGATATAGCAATGACTTCTAAGGGCGACTTGCACACTATTATTAACCTACAGTTAGTCCTAACCTCAAGTTAAATTGATAAAGAACATGATAACAAAAGACATGTAATGTACTACATGTACATGTATTTACAGATAATATATGACGATTTAATTAATAACACTATTCATATATTTCTTTTTCAATTTAACTTGAGGTTAACACTAACTGTAGGTTAGTAATAGTGTCGCCCTAACAAAATTGTTTCTAAAGTCATTAACCCTTCAAAATACTTTAGCCTATAAAGAAATTCATTCATTGAAAGCCTAAACGGCTTACAATTTAGGACTCCAAACATGTTATATGCACTAGAAAAGGAAAAGGTTATTTGCGGTCAACTACCTAAAAGTATAATCATGACCAGTATAGAGAGACCTGTGAAATAACGACATAATATAGGACTCATGAATCTACTGAAACTGGACATTGGAAAGAAATACACTGCTGAAGGCTTGTGGAAATGAATTATTGTTCAATATTTAATGGTCTAGTTAAGTATTGTTAACTATTGTTAGCCTCCGTGGCGCAGCAGGCCGGCTGTGAAACATGAGGTCGTCGGGTTCGATTCCCGCAAAGAGACAATGTCTGTGTGGTCGACAGATATTTGTTTCGGGTCTGGGTGTTGTGAGACCGAGTGTCTCTCGTAGTTTCTGATACCCACGATACAGGTTGTACCTAGTGTGGGGTCAGGACTATGTGTGTGACTGTTGGGTGTATTTATTATTGTTACTAACAGTAACTAAGTCGCCTCCTTGGTCTAGTGGCAGCATGAATGGGCTGTAGACCGGGTGGTTCTGGGTTTGATTCCCAGGTCGGGCAACGTAAATTTTCTAATTTAATTTGCCCGGGACTGGATCCCTCATAGGGGGTTGACGTCAGGCAGGCAGCCGGTCGTAAAAACTAAGCCAAATCCTCTTTGCAACATGCTTGAAAAAGTGTGTTGCGCCGACCCCACATTAATGTGGGATAAGGGCAGGTAGAAAGAAAGACTAACAGTGGCGGATTTCCCATAAGATCAACTAGGCCCAGGCCTAAGGCGCCTGTACCGTTAAGGGCGCCAAACACGAAAAAGTTTGGCAACTTTCACCTTACTGACGAAGTCAAATCCATTATCTACAACAAAATTGAGAACCTATTCCCTTTTTAAAGTCGGTTAAAAAGTAGGGCGGCTAGCACTGCAAACCCGTCACTGGTTGCTAATATTAAGAATAGACAAATTAAATTCAGTATTCCTATAATTCATAATAGGTCTAGTGGCGTCGCATAAAAGGCTTGACGTTTTAGGTTCAAACGCCAGGTCGGAAATTTAATTTTTTTGGAGTTTACTGGACTGCCTCGGTGGCGTGGTGGTATTTCGGTACGACTACGGTTCTGAGGTCTCGGGTTCGATCCCCGGGTCGGGCAAAGTGATATTGGATTTTTCCATATCAGCCCGGAGTCTGGGATTTGTGCCCGATATGGTGATAGGCTCGCCCCCTATCACATCTGGGACGGAACTAAGCTCGGCGAAATGTGGGTGTTCTAGTTCGCTAGTGCGCCTCTGCCTACCATTTCGGGGATACAGGCGTGAGCTTATGTTATGTTATGTTATGTAAACATAACATAATTTGTAAATTCTAAAAATCTCACATTAATTTTCTGGGATTATAAGGCTAGTATGACGACAGGTTCGCCTTAGCTCAAATAAAAACGCATAAAGTTAAAATACACAGTGGTTCCTTTTATAATATAAAAAGAAAAAGAATATTTAAAAATGCTACCTCTCATGGGGCGAAAATTACAAAGTACAGTAACATTAACAGAGAAACAATGAAAACATAAAGACAACGAAAAGACGAGCAACGCTGGGAGCAAAAGCTGAATGTGATTTTGTTTGTAATTGATAAACTTTATACTACCGATTTTTAAATTCACAAACAGCAGGGTTACCACAACCTCTTATAGCAGTATTATTATAATCGTTCTTCGTTTGTTTTGTATGGGAATCGGTACAAGTAAGATCATAATAATACTACTATAAGAGGTGGTGGTATCCCCCCGAAAGCTAAAGAGAAGTAACCAAGAGCATATTTTGTTAATAAAAAGCGTCATTGGTCGGGCTGAGAGTGTAACATGCGAAAAGTGTGACACGAAAACTCACAGGTCAGTCGAACCTAATAGGTAAATCAAATTTTCCATTCACCGATTCCAATAAAAACACGCCGTGTGCAAAACTAATCTAACTAGACCCGCCAATTTGGGGCAAGAACAAATTCAAATGCAGTCCGTAAATATCGGACCACGCGTTTTCCAAAAAGGCAATAGTGTAGGGTGAAGCGCACTATTGTGGCCACCAGTCACCACATGACATCGCTACTTGTAAATCAATCACTGTATAATCTTTATTGTTAAACATCTAAATGAATCGTCGAACGTATATAAAAACGAGTCAAAATGTCATATTTTTTAATTGCATTTAGATTGTCCATACGCTCATAACTATATAGATTTTTTAAAATTATTTTGTATTCTACTGTAAATACTGATCGAATTAGATAAACACGTATGTCGTATGGTAATCCTTAAACTTATAAATAAACTTCATTTCGCTCTCCTGTAAACCTGTTTTTGACATGTCGCCTTGTACTTAGGGACCGTCGAAATAAACCAAATACACCCAATAGTAACACCTGGCCTGACCCCGCGCTGGAAATGAGAAAAAATCATGGTAGCAGCATAATGATTTTAAAAGGAAAGTGACGACAAAACAGGCTTTACAAAAAAGCAGGCTTAATATTAGACCAAAGTAAAAAGCATTTTGTACATATTCTATTGAATACCACTTAGATGAAGATGTTAGTTATGTAAAACAGGTATTAAATAAAAGTTTAGGGTCCATGTACTTAGAACGATGTCTAATAAAGTTAATCGGAACCCTTTACTGTATTTGGGCTGTGGACCGGGAGGTCCTGGGTTAGATTGTTCAGGTCGGGCAACCGAATTTTCTAATTTAATTTGCTTGGGACTGGATCCCTCAGAGGTTGTTGACTTTAGGCAGGCGGCCGGTAGTAAAAACTAAGCCAAATCGTTTCTGCATCATACTTGAAAAAGTGTGTTGCGCCGACCCCACATTATGGATAAGGGCAGGTAGAAAGACAAATTATATTATTAAACAAATTATTGTTTGGGGGTCAATTATTGTGTAACGTTACCCTAAGCTACTCTCACATAATCCGTTAAATCCTAAATTTTCTGATTCAGCCGACATTTGTTATCCTTATACGTCGGATTGTTTTCTCATGCCGTTGTGGAAATTGCTTTTTTAGGGAAATTAGATTGGAAGCTAACGGAACTCTGTTTTATGTGATTTCTCCAATATGACATCACTGATGGTCAACAGAGTTATGACGTCATAGTTAGGTGACATGACTTTCTGGATAACCGTCGAATGCTCATACACTTAAGGTAGCTTTATGTTGTTTAAGGCCGCCTTATCTGTCATGTATGGCGAAAAACGATGTAGGAAGCCGTTAAAGTTGAGTAGCGTTCCAGTATTCGGACGTAAGTCTCATAGTAACTATATTTTTTTGTAAGGTTACACTCTAAACCTTTTTATATTTTTTTATATGTAGATAGTTTTATATCAAATAATTCAGACATAATTTTCAGAAAATAAAAGTTATGTTATCCAGTTTGAAATATACATCGACAAAAAAGGAATAATGGGATCTTTATTTCGCAATGTCACCATTTTGGTTTCTCTCCATACATCAGGCATGTTTCATTTTTCGTAGTTAAATAACTTCTTCTTTTAAAAATAATGGCTTCCACGCATTTGCGATTATTTAGCCAATGTCAAGGTAAATAGAACAATTATGTTTTCACAATGACCATGAGACCCACATGTGGATGGTCTCAAGGTCCTACTGGGATTATGGCGGCAATTCCTTCCAGCGCGGTGCTCCTTAGATGACCTTAACTCGGCGAATCGACCGAACAAAGCCAGCCCACGCACCAAGCAAACTCATCAAAGATCACCGGTTAAAAAGAATCCACATGATACTGTCCATCTTCACTGCAGTTTGATGTATTAAACCACATCACTTAATAACTAACAAACACAGCTCTAGAGAATATGAAATAATTTTAACAAGCGACGCCCACCCGGTCAGACTTCAAAATCCCTTAAACAACTTAAATTCAGATAAAAAAATACGTGTGACATTTTAAAAAACAGACCTTAACAATCGCCCACGGAAAAATATAAATAACCTCAACTAGTTTACATAAATGATTAAAAACGTCACCGATGACTACGAGCGCGTAACACAAACATACGTTGTAACAGGCACAAAGTTTCACAATAATTAGAGTGTCGCCTAAAAGGGGCGAACCATATAAGGGCGGTCAAAATTGTGAGCTCAAACACTAAGCTAATATGGCGATGTCAATTGATGCTGGTGTGTTAGATGGTGACCAGTGTTAAATGACTGTTATGTCATATACAAGGATACTGCGTGTAAATCAGTGTGTAAGGTTTAATTTACTTTTGCTAATTCAGTTGATACGTAGCTTTCCATGGCTGTGAATTGTTGAAGGTTTTATGATTTTTTTTATAGCAGTGACTGGCAAAGGAGCAGATGGGTCACCCGATGGTAAGTGATCTCCACCGCCCATAGACACCCAAGACACAAAAAGAACCATGGGTGCGTTGCCAAACTAAAGGGAGGGAAATAGGGAATGGGAGGGGGGAGGAGTAATAGGGGCACCGGAAATCTCATTCACCGATCGAAACGCGATAGCGAGCTGTCACTTTACGTCGATTTTCTGTGAGACAGTGGTATCAAACCGGTCGAGCCGGCCCATTCGTGTTGTAAACGTAATTGTCTACAGCGTGGCTCTACCATTCAAATTCATGGAAATTATTAGAGCTTGTGAACTCAAATGTATGAACGATATATAAATAACATTTTTCAAAGTCTGACCCCACAGTAAGATACGAGTCTTGTGTCGTTGGTCTCAGTACCTTTGTTATCTCTTAGTGCTACATATTCTGTCTTATTTATTTATTATGGAACATCAGCAGTTTACACATTATAACTAAGGCATAAAAGTACAGTATTAACAGTTTTATTCTTATGTGCTTACCAAATAAATATGTAGCGGCATTCTCAAATAAACAGTATATAGTCAATTATTAAGTTAGTAAGTATGGATAATGACAAAATGAAGATATTATTTTTGTTCTCTCCCACTCATTGTTGCCTGAGACATTGGCTAGATAAATTTTCTTTCTTTCTTTACAAGATACTTACTATAAAATATCATTATGTATTCCACTACGATAACGTGGTTAGGATTCCAAATTGATAAACCTCGTCACAATGTGCCGTTTCCAATAACACTACCTTCTGAGCTAATTTGACAAGAATTCGTATCGAATTAATACTACAAAACCTGATACATAAGCTCATACCTGTGTCCCCGTAGGGGTTGGTACAGGCGCACTAGCGAATCATAACACCCACATCTCACCGAGCTTAGTTCCGTCCCAGATGTGATAGGGTGCGAGCCTATCGCCATATCGGGCACAAATTCCAGACTCAGGGCTGATATTGAAAGAATCCAATATCACTTAGCCCGACCCGGAGATCGAACCCGAGACCTCAGGACGGTAATCGTACCGAAATACAATTACGCTACCGAGGTAGTCAAAGAAAGAGTATTGTAAATTATCGAAAGTAAAAGATTATTTTATTTGAAACTACCGATATAGTTCCATGAAAACACAAAACCTTGTAAAAATAAAATAAAAAATATTTGGTCACGTAGGCACAAACAAGATCTAGGTTCATTTATATAATAATTATGTTATAACACCATCGATATATTATAACATTATCAATTTAGAAAACAAGCAGGCAGGTATGGATACAATAACAAGGATGGGGCTTAGATAAAGGATTGTGATTTGTAGGAAAGGGAACGGATATGGCAGGAATGCTAGCAGGGAATTGACAGGAAAATAAAATAGGAAGCTTGTAGAATTTGACTGGAAATGTGGATAAGGAAAATCACGCCGTGAACTCTAAGGCCCTATCCTAGCTAACTTACTAGCCTTTCCCACCTACGGATGACGACCCGAAGAAAAAAAAGATCAGCGGCCTGAGCAGGAAAATTTCTGACAACCGTAAATGTATTCGAACTCGATGCGCGTCTATGAAATTTGTATGAAATATAAACCAAACGTCATCAGTGCGCAGCGAACTCGAATATATTTACATTTACATTAGTTTTTCGTGCTCGGGCTACAGAAGAAAAACGCCGGGCTTGTTTGTTGTATCTCTGAAGCACAACGTATATAAAAACTGGTACGGTTTTCCCATCGTTACGTCACGTAATTCAATTATCACACGCAAATATCGCCATATTTAGGCTCAAATATTATACGTCAGCTATTTGTTATTTCAGGTTCCAAATTGGTGATGTTTACGCGAAGTTTTCTGCCTCGTTCGTATGGAATTGACTATGGGAATTGGGTATGGCTTTCTCCTGTGATAGATATGTATATCCAGATCGATTACAACCGAAGGATCTATAGTTTCCTTACCCGCAACGCACCGACGATTCTTTTGGTGTTTTAAGCGTTCATTTTCACGGTATAAGCGATAGCTTAGTACGGACTGCCGAGACATGTGTCCAAGGTTCGAGACCATCCCAAAAAAGCTCGCACCTCAGATTTTTCTGTGTTTTCATTATGAATTATCGCATGTTATAACGGTGAAGGAAAACACCGTGAGGAAACCTGTATACCTGAGAATTTCTCCTCATGAACTTCAAAGGTATGTGAAGTCTACCAACCCGCATTAGACCAGTGTGGTAGACTAATGCCTAATCCCCTTATTGGTAGTGGAGGCCTGTGACCAGTTGTGGGACAGTAATATAATATGGCTATTATTGCTATTATTAAGAAAGCAGAGAGTGAATTTTTTTTAAAGTGAAGACAATGCTATTTTTTTGTTTTGTAGATGTATCTAGGCAATACCTATTTCATCATCATCATCATCATCAGCCATAGGACGTCCACTGCTGAACAAAGGCTTCCCCCAAAGATTTCTAGATCGACCTGTTGGAAGCGGCCTGCATCCAGCGAATTCCTGCGACCTTTATCAGGTCGTCGGTCCACCTTATAGGTGGACGTCCTACGCTGCGCTTGTCGGTACGTGGCCTCCACTCGAGAACTTTTTTATCCCTACCTATTTATTTGCTTAAAATATACCAAAGGAATGCGGGTAGGAATCTCGTATGTATACGCCACTGTAAGAGACGGTTTTCTGTCAAACTCTCAAAGCACTACCAACTATTTTTGTGTCTTGAGTGTCTATGGGTGGTGGATATCCCTTACCATCAGGTGACCCATCTGCTCGTTTACCAGTCTCTGCTATAAAAAAAACGGACAAGTGCGAGTAGACTCGCGCATCGACGGTTCCGTAAATCTGTAGGTATACAATGAATTTCGCAATTTTTCCTTTATCTGTACTTCGTACCAAATTTCAAGATTCTGAGTTCACGAGAAGTACCCTGTAGGTTTTGATTGCCTTGCGAGTGTCGAAAATTTGCGGCATAAACGGATGTATATTTTGATTGCGTTGGCTTAGAAGTTTGATTTTTTCACAGCTCTAACGGACAAAAGACAGAGTATTTGATATGAATTTCAGCTTGATACCTCCACGCTTTCCTGAGAAAAAGGGCCTTGACGAACAGACAGACGGATGACAAAGTGATCATATACATTCTGTTTTTTTCCTTTTGAGCTACGGAACCCTAAAAACTAACTTCATCTAAATGTCCCACTACTTACGCCAGCCAGCACATCCAACTTTGTAGATCTACGTCATTCATTCATGCGTAAACAAAGCGAGAAACCCCCGACCGACCAGACGTGAAAAGCGACACCGTACTCCTTACAAGCCATGATCGCCATAACTTTTGGATCCGATCCATACATGCCACTGACTTACTTACATATTTAGCTCGCCCATCTCTTAAGGCAGGGCTAGTGACCGCTAAAGACGCCGCATATGCCAACTGGGAATATGCTTTTTTGGTTCGCACTGAAATAGTCGGTTGTGTAATATGGTGTCTGTTTGTTTTGATTGTTATTGGCACGTGTTGACTAGGTTAGTTCTTGCAGTTCAGCAGGGTTACCACCACCTCTTATAGCAGTATTATTATAATCGTTCTTCGTTTGTTTTGTATGGGAATCGGTACAAGTAAGATCATAATAATACTGCTATAAGAGGTGGTGGTAACCCCCCTGGTTCTTTTGCGTTTTCGTCCGACTTCCAAAAAGGAGAAGGTCTTCGTCTGTATTTTTTTATGTATGTTACGCGATATCTCCGCCGAATGTGGACCGATCTTCAAAATTATTTTTGTGTTCGATAGAGCTTCTTTTAAGGGTGGTCATATAAATTTGGTCACGCACGATCGGATTTGAATTCGGTCCAAGTTTTTAAACTTGTGGTTTTTATAGCAGACTGGAATACGCACAGGTGGGTCACCTGATGGTAAGTGATCTTTAACGCCCACAGGAACCATTATACAAAAATAACCATGAGTGCTTTACGAATACTAAAGAGGGAAATAATGATCATTATGAGGAGGGGGGATTTGTGGTCATGGTCTTCACTCCAGGATTTATTGCTCGCCTAACAATACGTCGCCACTCATCAAGAGCATCAGCTTTTCGGGTGCATTCATTGAGAGGGGATTTAGGCTACCGAAAATCTGACACATCGAACGAAACACAACAGATAGCGGTCTATCGTTTTTTTTGTGAGGCAGCGGCTTTAAATCGGTCGAGCCAGCCTATTCGTGCTATAGAGCTGCTGAATACAACATGTCTCTACCAGTCACATATATGATATATCCTGATCTTGTTCTGATTGTAATATAGTCTTTATCCCAAGTTCCTATGCAAATGTTTATATCTAGGTGCTTAGTATGATAAACTTTGGGATATTAATCTAATCAACAAATAACAGCAAATGCTTGAAAGATGATTGGTTGTTTGATAACTTTTTTAACCGAGCATTTTTTGTAGTTCATCATGTTAATATTTTGGCTTGTTTTTTAACGAATTATTCAAAGGCTAAAATACAGTAAGATGTTGTGGATTGTGTAGTTTATTTCAAATGAACACTTTTATAGATTTGGCTCAACTCTTCTATAAACGCCGACGGCCGACGGACACGAAATTTATCGCACGACGCATATCATTTATCAAAAAAAGTTTTTGGCTTCTACCTGCTCTTGTCTTACTTTAATGTAAGGTCGATGAAATAGCGCAAAGGATTCGGCTTGATTTTACGACCATTCGACGACCTTGCCTGACGACAACACCCTACTGAGTGATCTACGTGAATCGATGAATTGATGAAATCGGGTCAGAATCGCATTGTCCAAGGGGGAATCGAACCTAGAACCCTCTAGTCTACGACCACTAAACCAATGGTGCGGAAAGCACACGCTGTCAATCATAATTCACACCAGCGGTGACCGAATACGTGTGCAGAAATCAAATTCAGCATAACACATTTGCTTCCGGAGTTCGTACAGGAAGTCCCTGGACAGTTACTTTCCCGCGGATTGCATAACAATGCCATCTGGCGGATGGACTGTATGGACACGTGCACTACCAAATGGTCACCGTCCCGTTTCGGTTAAACTGTTGTTTCGACTTTAATAATATACTTTCCTTGTATTCAGTGGCGGAGGGTCCATGCAACACGATTTATCCCGGCTTTGCCAAATTTATTACTAATAAATAGGTATTCATTCCCCAGATATAACCCCCAGAGGGGGTTGACGTCAGGCTGGTCGTAAAAACTTAGCCAAATCCTTTCTGCAACATGCTTGAAAAAGTGTGTTGCGCCAACCCCACATTAAGGTGGGATAAGGGCAGGTAGAAAGAAAGAAGGTATTCATTCAAAGATAAACTAGCATCCGCTTCCCTTTTGGAATAAATAGATACTTAAATATAAATACATTTGTCTCGTTGTGAGAATCGAACCCTTGGAATGCACCGTCTACTCTCTACCCGTCACGGTCCATGAATGTCCACAGATTTTTGTCACATACAAAAATACTATCCCCCTTATTCATAATAACTTAGTAGAGCGTAATAAGACCGCAATAGTACGTTTCATAAAAATTGTATTCATAATGGTTCACTAGCGTAAAATGTTCCAACGTTCGATAGTGAAACCATGGCCGATTCCGATCAGCTGTTTCAAGTTTAATGTTCTTCCATAATATTAATTTTGTTATAGTCTAGGACGCCATCTAAGATTGATATATATATTTTATTGATTGTTTCCAGCTAAGATTTCCTATTTGTTTCAATGCCAGAGATAAAAATGTTTTTTTTTTGTAACCAGCAATATTGTATTCGATAAACATATTTTAGTTCTCTTTTAGCTAAAGTAGGCAAAAGTAGGGTTATGCTTTCGATAAGAATAAGGGGATATCTAATTGGAAGCACATAACAAAATAACATGTAAGTAAATATACGTAATAGAGCCACACTGTAGACAGTAACGTCTACAGCACGAATGGGCTGGCTCGACCGGTTTGATACCACTATCTCGCAGAAAACCGACGTAAATTGGCACGCTGTTGTATTTCGTTATTTTAGGTAAGCAACGTACCATGATTCTGTCTTTTGGGTGTCTATGGGCGGTGGAGACCACTTACCGTCAGGTGACCCATCTGATTGTTTGCCAGTCTCTGCTATAAATAAGAGTGGTATCTTCCTATAAATAAAATAAAAAATAAAAATCTTTATTGATCACGTAGGCATGTAAAAAATCACTTATGACAAGTCAACACAAGCAAATTTTAAATTAAATTTAATAAAATTTACATTATCTTGCTATAAATTTGAAGACAGACAGGCAAGTATGAACATAATAACGATGGGATGGCTAAGATAGGGTGATAAGTGGAGATAGGAATAAAGTGTAAGGGAATGGGTTGTATGGGAATGGTGTATGGCAGGAATGGTGGCAGGGGATTGACTGGAAATACTGGAAGCAGTTGGGATTGGTGCATGAGGCCCTATCCTAGCTAACCTACCACTATAACTTCTTTGTATTGTTTTTATTTCATTTTACCAACATAATTTCGCTGTATTGTCTGTGGTATGAAATCATAATAATAGGTCGCGGTTCAAAAAGTCGCATGTTTAATTTATGTTTTTCATAGCTAATTGTCGGAAATACCTGCAAAATTATTTCAGTATCAATTAGTCATAATAACCTTCAATAGTTTCTGTGAAGGGCGGGCTAACTACTGTTTTTACAAGTATCTCATACATAAAGCGATTTCATAATTCATACATAAATGTATGTATGTAATTGCTCTTCATCTACCTTAGTGAGGTTTGGAGCAAATGAAGGGAATTAATGATACTTCTAATTAGTACTAATGAATAAAATATATTTAATTAGTTGTTTAAGGCAATTTCTTCGTTATAAGTGAAGCTCGGACTGAATTATGTAGAGAATTATACAAAAATAAAATGTTAGCCCTGTAATATTACAGTCCCACTGCTGGGCACGGGCCTCCTCTACTAATGAGAGGGGTTAGGCCTTAGTCTACCACGCTGGCCTAATGCGGGTTGGTAGACTTCACATACCTTCGAAATTCCTGTAATGAAATTCTCGGATATGCAGGTTTCCTCACGATGTTTTCCTTCACCGTTATGCAAGCGATATTTCACAATGAAAATACACTTAACATAGAAAAGTCAGAGGTATCTGCTCTATTTTTTGGGGTTGGTCTCGAACCTCCGTCACTTGCCTCGGCAGTACGTACCATTCCCAACTGAGCTATCGCTGCTTATGTATTTTTTCTAAGCATATTAATTCTAAGCTTATACTTATGTATTTTTTCCTATATAAGCGTATGCACTAAACTATTAAAAATTTTCAAATCATATTTAAAAAATAATTCCAATATAAACATTGTATAAGTAAATCGGTTCCGAATTAGGCCTAAGCCGTGCAACGGGCCGCGTCCGGCGGACACAAGGAAAGTGACCTGACTATGCAGCCATCTGTATGCACGAGGGATCCTGGATATGACTGACCTTCCGACGCACCTGGCCTGCACACTGACGACGTGGAACTAGGTTGCAATATCAAAAGTTTATAACATAAGCTGACGCATCCATCCCTGAAGATGTAGGTAGAGGCGCAGTAGCCATAACACCCACATTTCGTCGAGATTAGTTCCGTCCCAGATGTGATAGGGGGTGAGTCTATCGCCATATCGAGCACAAATTCTAGACTCCGGGCTGATACTGCAGGGTTACCACGACATCTTATAGCAGTATTATTATAATCGTTCTTCGTTTGTTTTGTATGGGAATCGGTACGAGTAAAATTATAATAATACTGCTGTGAGAGGTAGTGGTAACCCCCTGAAATTAAAATTTTATAAAAAGTGTAAAACTAATCCGACCGATTTCAAAATGTATCCAAACGTGATGTATCCTATATGGGATCACCGTTGGAATAAGAAAGAAAGAAATAACTTTATTTGACCATCGCTACAAGGCCTAAGCTAAGCTTTAAGTTATAAGCTCTATCGAGCACAAATATAATGAAAATCGGTCTTTCGCGGAGATATCGCGTAATATACATAAATAAAAACAGACGAATTAATTACCTTCTTTTTTTAAGTCGGTTGAAAATCATAAAAACTGTATTTTATGAATGGTAGAGTGTTGTAGACAGTAACATCTACAACACAAATGGACTACTTCGTACGGTTTACGATATCTTAAAGAAAACTTATGTAAAGTGGCCCAAATCCCCCCCTCTCCTTCCCGATCCCTATTCCCCTTTTGGGTTGGCAACGGATGATTCTGTTGGTATCACGGTTATGGGTGGTGGAGATCATTTGCTGTAGGGATTCGGAAAAGAAGGGAGGAATTGGACCACCGGGAAACTCACTCACAGATCGAAACGCAACACCGAGCTTCTACTTTACGTCAGTTTTCTATCAGATAGTGGTATCAAACCGGTCGAGCCGGCCCATTCGTACCGTAGACGTTACTGTCTACAGCGTGGCTCTACCACTCAAATTTCAAAAATATATGAATTCTACCAATCCACATTAGACCAGCGTGTTGGACTAAGGCCTAACCCTTCTCATTGGAGTGCCCAGCAGTGGGACAGTAATGTAATAATGGATAATCCATCATAAAAATCAGTTGTGATACGAAGGGACGCGAATTAACGTCACGAATTACTGTATTTTATGAATGGTAGAGCAACGCTGTAGAAGCACATCTACAACACGAATGGACCAGCTCGTACAGTTTACCATATCTTAAAGAAAACTTATGTAAATTGGCAGCTCGCTGTTACGTTTGCGGTAAGTTAGATTTCCGGTGGCCCAAAACCCCCTCTCCTTCCCCGATCCCTATTCCCCTTTTAGGTTGGCAACGGACCCATGATTGTGTTTGTATCACGGTTATGGGTGGTGATGATCATTTGCTGTATAGGTTCGGAAAAGAAGGGAGGTATTGGGCCGCCGGGAAATTCACTCACAGATCGAAACGCAACACCGAGCTTCCACTTTACGTCAGTTTTCTGTGAGACAGTGGTATCAAACCGGTCGAGCCGGCACATCCGTACTGTAGACGTTACTGTCTACAGCGTGGCTCTACCACTCAAATTTCAAAAATATGTGAAGTTTACAAATCCTCGTAGGCCAGCGTGTTGTATTAAGACCTAACACTTCTCATTGGACAAGACAGGTAGGTGCCCAGCAGTGGGACAGTCATTACAAGGATAATCTATCATAAGAATAGGTTGCGAAACGAAGGATCGCGAATTAAGGTCCACGATTATTTATTATTTGGTCCTCTGCCTACACCTTCAAGTATACAAGCATCAGCTTATGTGTAAAAAGTTAAATAAAGTTGTTCCACAATTACTGACATCGGAATAAATCATGAAATTATTTACACAACTTAAAAAAGAAGTTCCTTAATTCAATGCATTTTTTCACAGACATAAATGTAACCTTTTTTAGTTTCAACTGTCATCACAGACAATATAATTGGATCACGAAACACTGTTTTTATATATTTTAGCAATATCGTACAGCCATACCTAGAAAAAGAACACGCTTGGCCATAAATAAAAAACCTGAAGTCCCACGTTGTATATAAACTGTCTTTTTGTTTGTCATACCATGGGAAAAAGTTATATACAAAATGGTCCAGTAACATGGTCATTGGAGGGGTGGGGGCGTGTCTTCACCCCTTTAGGAAACTTTGAAGAGACACAACTCAGATGTTACATTCAGTTTTAAGAGAAAACTTTGAGAAAAAGATGTCGAAATATTTTCATTGAGTTGAGGAATTGAAATTGCTGGTATTGACGATGGTATTGGTATACTCCAAGGATCATAAGTTAAGAACTTATTGGATAGACTTCAAAACTTATTAGATCGTGACTAAATTTATATGGGACCACCATCGATATATTATTTACCTAGATGCACAGTTGACGCTCGGAAAATGGGACAGCAAAGAAGTGCTGAAGCACTCGTTTTGCATACAGTCCGACGCCGATGGAATTCTAAATTTCAATATTCAAATTTAAAAACGCTTGCTCATTTCGTTTAAAAAGCTACTTTATTACACGTGCATAGGGTTATATTTGTGTTGATTTAATTAGAACTTGTGATCTTTTTCTTTGTTTTGTTCCTGAGACCACTTTTTAGGAGGATATTTGCAAAGAACTGTGCATCTAGGGTATATTATATTGATGGGGAACACCCTTATAATAAGCTCTGTCGAACACAAACAGAACCATGAAAATCGGTCCACATTCGGAGATATCGCGTAATATAAATAAAATATACACACGAACTGAGGACCTTCCTTTTTTTGAAGTCGATTAAAAAATGTGTTTATTAAGTTCAAAAGTATCCAATTTTCTTAATGTTTAATAAGTATCGGGACAATTTCATGCGATATACTAATTTTGTTTACGTTTTACTCACGCTAAAAACACTTCTACTTCTAGACTTTACCTAAATTAATACTACTCGATTAAAAAAGGTTTCAAGAAAAGTTAAAAGTCTTATCACACGATTTACGATATATTTTATCTTCAAAGTTCAAAAAACCACTACTACTTGTAACAAATCCACGTAACTTCTCGAAAGCATCTCGCTCGCAACACTATCGCGCTCGAATCAAAATTCGCCGCACACTCTGACGACACATCTTTTTTCATATAACCCACGCGGAATCTTCCGTAAATTCCTTCGGGCGCATTAAAATTGTATAGCTTGCGTTTTTGCCGCTCGTATCGTATGTGATGTGCTGCTACGTAGTGAATAATTGTAATTAACATAAGATCTCCCGTAATAAACGGGGTAGTACGCGGACGACCGAAATGGCAGCGACCACTTTTTGTTTGGACGCGTACCTTGAATATCATATTCTACGTGCGCGGGTCGTGGTAGACGAGGGCATTTTTCGCTAAGTAAATATGAGTTCTAATGGTAATATATAGATAGTTCATTCTTTCTTTCTACCTGCCCTTATCCCAACTTAATGTGGGGTAAAGACACACTTTTTCAAGCATGTTTCAGGAAGGATTTGGCTTCGTTTTTACGACCGGCTGCCTGCCTGACGTCAGCCCCCTCTGGGGTACCAGTCCCGGGCAAATTAATTAGTAAATTCGCTTTGCCCGACCTGGGAATCGAACCCAGGACCTCCCAGGTCTCAGCCCATATATGCCACTAGACCAAGGAGGCGACATAGGATATATGTAGATAGTTCATTATTTTTTTTAATTCAAGTCCTAGTCGAAAATGGCATGAGAATGTAGAGCATAGTTAGAGGATAATTTAATTGTGGATGGGTATTTAATTTTGTAAAAATCGGTAACTTATAAGCAATTAAATTCAATCAAAGCTTTTATAAAAATGCAAATATTATTTTAAGTAAGTACAGTTAATAAAGAATACAGATATTGATTACTTAATACTAATTAAAAGTTATAATCCAAAAACGACATATTTCGATATATTAAAGTTTATTATTGAAAGCAGTGTAAAAATCTCCCCGTGTGTTACTACTATCGAGGGGAGACAGAACTACGCCTTCTGTACCGTCAACAAACGATGACTGCCCATCTACAATTGATGCACTCCTTTATATCCGACGATGCGATATCAAAACGTAAACAAAAGAGAAGTGTCCACACATCATTGCTTAAAATCCTTTTATTATTATCATCTTGGAAATAGCAATGTTCCCATCTGATGGAAAAAAGTTATTATTATTTTAAACAGTTCTTTGTGATTATATAATATCAATTATAAAAATATTTACTTCATTTTATATTATAATATCAATTGTTAATTTAAATGTTGCTGTCCAGTGAAAAGGACACAGAAATACTACCTTATCCGATTCGTACATCATATCAATTCTCTTTATTTTAATGATATTCGTTATATTTCTTATGTTTACGTTAATTACGTCACGATTCCGACACGATAAATCGCACATTATAAGCACGTTTTTACTCACAACCCGATCCTTACGGGCAGTGTCGTACTCCGCATGCGCAACTCAGTTTTTGTCCCTACCCGTAACACGATCGGTCCATCTCATAATTTTAGCTTTTTTCTTATATCGGATCCCTGTGCCTTATTAAGGTAGGATCGGTTGCGTTATTACGTCGCCGGATCGCTAGATGATTGACGTTTGCTATTGCTATCGTGATTGCTATTGATTTGAGTAATTTGCTTAGGATCGTGAACTTTTTTTGGTCTCTTACCAACTGTGGCATATTATTAAGGTGTACCTTTACGACTGTAGTAATTAGACTAATTGTCTCTGCTAGTACTTTGTCTCTTCTCATCATTAAGATATTGCCCAGGCATTATATTAATAAAATAATGTAAATAAAAACAATCTATTGTCTCCTGTATTTATGTAAGTTCTTAAATAAATTCAGTACAATATTCCCTATGTCCCAGTGGACGTTTTGTGGCTGATGATGATAATTTCTGTATTCATATAATACATCAAAATCAATGACACCCTTATCCAAACATGATATTAAACTCATTTTACTTTGCTCAATGTTCAATCTCAGTGTCAATCTAACCTCCGTATACTGAAACTTATGTTGTGCCTCAATAAAATTTTGACCTCAAATGACATACGATCTCAAGTGTTTGAGTTGCGTTTCTGTATTCGGGAGTAAGATAATTTTTGCTCCAGTATCCTTCACGCCAGTTTCTATTCATCTATCTTTGTATCTCAATGTTACACTTAATAAGGGCGTGGATACATTGCATTTAAACGTAACCTAGCGGTAAGTACATATGTCTGTTTGTTTTTAAATGGTTAGTGCATAGTCAACATTACATGCGATGGGACAAGATGGCCGTCGATTGGAGCCCAAGAATCCTATACGATAAAACTGGAGGGTTTTAGCAAAAGAAGTAAGGAATATATAGAAAATATGCAACGTTTTAATCTAGCTTCACATCGCTAGACTGACGTCGACGCCGACCTAAAGATAATTTTTCCTACAACATCTTGGATCATTATCATCATCAGACATAGGATGTCCACTGCTGGACGTAGGCCTCCTCAAATCTAAAAAATGGACAGGCGAGATGGTAAAGGTCGCAGCAAGTCGCTGGATGCAGGCCACTTCCAACAGCGCAGTGGCCTGAGCAGGAAAATTTCTGTCAATTTCTGATAATTGTAAATGTATTCGAGCTCGCTGTGCACTTATGACATTTGGTTAATATTTCATATACATTTCAAAGACGCGCATCAAGCTTGAATACATTTACGATTGTCAGAATTTTTTCTGCTCGGGCCTCAGGTAGATCTGGAAATCTATGGAGGCCTATGTTCTTAGATTATACAGTATGGAAATATATACTCTATAGCTAAGTGAGGGAGAGGCGGTTGACGTCAGGCAGGCAGGTGGTCGTAAAAACTTCGCTAAATTCTTTCTGAAAAATGCTTAAAAAAGTGTGTTGCGCCCCACATTACGCTGAGATCTATAGAGCGAATTTCGACTAACTCTAAGTAAAAAAAATGAACTCAGTCAGGCCTTGGAATTTTAAATAGAATTTTGACTAAGTCCGAGTTATTTTTTACGAGAAAATCTGTGCTTAGTCCGTCTGTCAGTCTGATTTTCTTGTGAAAAATGGCTCGGACTTAATTCCCACAATTAATAATATGTGATTCATTAATGTCACAAGTATTTCATGAAAATGTACAAAGGCATTGCGATGGGCGGTGCTGTGCCGGGCGGCGGCGAGGTGGCGGGGAGCGGCGCGTGCGCAGACAACGAACCAAGCGCCAAAAGCGGAGCGGATACTACGTTTTAGGAGACCACGTGTGCGGGCATACTAAATACCGATTCATTTAGTGACCATTAATTCTCTAATTATTAGGATATTATAAATACCTCTACATGCCATCTTACTGCCTCGGTGGCGTAGTGGTATTGCGCGGTATGACTGTCGTCCTGAGGTCTCAGGTTCGATCCCCGGGTCGGGAAAAGTGACATTGGATTTTTCAGTAATCGCCTGAAGTCTGGAATTTGAGCCAGATATGACGATAAGCTCGCTACCTATCACATTTGGGACGGAACTAAGTTCGGCGAAATGTGGGTGTTCTAGTTCGCTGGTGTGCCTCTGCCTACCTCTTCGGGATACAGGCGTGAGCTTATGTGTACAAATTTTTATTCGTTTTCATAAGAGATAAAGCCACTTCCTGCCGTCCCATTTTCCTCTAGAAATATGGTCACTGTACATAAAAATGACGCCCTGTCCCATATAGGGTGTCCATTATTAAAATAATGTGCCCATAGCGCGTACATTGGCAAAATAATCATGCGCCGCTAACAATGAATTTTAATGGCAGTTTTTCTGACATTGTCCTTTCGGGAGGAAAATTTTATTGTCATTAGATTTTACAGACAGCTTCCGTTGTTTAATTGTGGCTGTAAATTAACATGTGGCGTGGCTGTAAATTGACTATTTGACAGCCTTCGTGTCACAGTGGGCGAATAGTCGACTATGCAGCGAGAGACGTGGGTTCGATTCCCGCACCGTGATTGAATGTTTGTGTGACTACCATCCTGAGGTCTCGGGTTCGATCTCGGGGTCAGGAAAAGTGCTATTAGATTATTCCATATCAGCCCGGAGTCTGGAATTTGTGCCCGATATGGCGATAGGCTCGTCCCCTATCACATCTGGGACGGAACTAAGCCCAAATACCAGTAGACCAAAATGGCGCAATCATCTATAGCTATTAATAAATAATTCAACCAACTTCATAAAATTTAATCTCATTTGATTTCTAGAGCACACAGATATTCCAGACCAGTCTACACGTATGTTAGTACATTTCAGTGTGAGCGGAGTACTCTGGTAAATAGATTCGATCGCGCGACCACACGGATATTCGATGAGAATACATAGCTAAGCAGAATGGGCCGGATTTAGGGAGTATGAGCGTATTAAAGACCCTAATAAAAATAGTACAGCGGCTCGAGCAGGAATATTTTCGACACATAACAAAAGCTCACGCCTGTATCCAGACGGGGTAACCAGAGGCGCCCTAGCGAGTTCGCTAGAAGTTCTAGTTAGAACACCCACATTTCGCCGAGCTTAGTTCCGTCCCAGATGTGATAGGGGGCGAGCCTATCGCCATATCAGGCACAAATTCAAGACTCCGGGCTGATATGGAAAAATCCAATATCACTTTGCCCGACTCGGGGATCGAACACGAGACCTCAGGACGGTAGTCGTACCGAAATACAACCACCCCACCGAGGCAGTCGTAATATACCTCTATGTATCTATTGTCATATTGTGGAGGATGCTCAAGACTGGGCGAAGTGGAAACCTTTACGTAAGAAGGCGGACCCTGGTACTAGGCCAGGCAACAGCAGGCAAAAATATTGATTGGGAAAGGATTTGACTTTGATATTTATTGAACAATAATATTTATCCACCTTTCTTTCTACCTGCCCTTAACCCACCTTAATGTGGTGTCAGCGCAATGCACTTTTCCAAGCATGTTGCAAAAGGAGTTTGGCTTATTTTTTACTGCTTGCCTGTCGTCAATCCCCTCTGGGGGATCAAGTCCGGGGCAAATAGTGTTAGAAAAACACTCCGCCCACCGAATCAAACCCGGGACGTCTCACTTTACAGCCCATATCCGTTGTCGAGGTTTATGAAGTCACACAGATAGACTGTCGAAAAAAATAAGACGAATCTTTTCTGCAAACCGCTTAAAAATGTGTTGCGCTGACCCCAGATTCGAGTAAGGTGAGGAAAAATATTGAACAAATTGTCCCCTTTACAATTCACTGCTCCGGTCCTGCCTAATAAATTACTAATGCCCACTCGTATCCATGGAATTAGGTTTGCAAACTACCGGCGGTGTGACGGAGTGACGATGGTAGATAGCCCTATACGTCGCATTCACCAGCCGCTGACAAACAACGCAGTTTTACTTTGTTCCGACGATTTAAAGCATTTATCTCGAATATCTTTGATTCTACAAGTTTGTTAAGGCATGGGTTATGTTTCAGATTTGTACTAAGATTAGCAATAGCTAAGTCTTAGAGCCAAATGGATGTTACTTAAAGCGGCTTCAAGAATTGCTTAACAGCTTCGTGCGGCTGGTAGACACAAGTCACAATGAGTGAAGAGTATTGTGACCCTTTTTGGCGACTAGGGCGCTGAATCGAATTAAATAAATAAATAAAAATCCGTTTATTGCATTTTAGACCTACAGACTAATTAAATTATTCACTTATTTTAATTACTTAAATCTAAAGTTTACACTTAAGTGCATGCGCATATACACACATACACACGTAGGTACGTATACCTATGCATGCATACACATGCACATACATATACATCTGTTCCTACATATAATACTATATTCTTTCCTTCCTCCTTCCAGCCAACACCAAGCCTGTCATATATCGGTCATAGATAAATAAGCACATATAACCAGGCACAAGCATGTATGCAATTAGGAGGTTTTGTGGTTTATAGATCTTTTTTTCTAGGAAAGTCTCTTCACGGATATGTAGAAATGCCCAAGTAAAGAACGGATAGTTATGACGAACTTAGCCTGTAAAGCTAGCTACCTAAATTAGCATAGGATGAAAATAAGTATAAATGGTAAATACGGGCATGAGGAATAACAAATAAATACATCCAACAGTCACTACTTTTGCCGTACGATTAAGCTGTGAAACAGTTTGCCGGTTCACGTGTTCCCTCCCTCCTATGACATTGGGTCCTTTAAGCGAAGCGTGAAGACGCATTTATGCAGATCGGCATGACTCCGGCAACCATTCATAAACTATGTCTATCAATGGTTGCTGGTTTTTTGGGACTACACTACGCTTACCATCAAGTGTAATGTAGCCACTGCCGTGATCGAATAAAAAGAAAAAAAGGACTTTCGGTCTCTCCATTCTCCAATAAGTCGTCTACGGAGACGGCAAACTACTTATCATTGAGATACTAGCATGACATGTATCTTTTACGGTTAAATAATTATTGACTTTGTATATAATTAAGAATTGCCTTGTTTCTAGAAGTAATTAGAAAAAGAAGTTGACTTTGAAATACCGTCCACGTCGACTAGCTCATTTGTCAGTTGGAGGATAATTGCTTGTCTTTATTGATGTTTTGCTGAAGGCCGAGCGTGAGGAAATTGTAAGATAGGAAAAATATGTGATGCATGTCAGGTACGCATAGGTTTGGCTGAAAACCGGCGTCGGAATTATATTGTCTGGCATATGCTGAGCCTAAATCTTTTTGGCAGCATCGTGAGACTGTAACTGTAGGGTTTGTAGATAATGAGTTATTGTTAATTCTTTCTTTCTTTCTACCACCCTTATCCCACCTTAATGTGGGGTTTTCAAGCATGTTGCAGAAAGGATATGGCATAGTTTTTACGACCGGCAGCTTGCCTGACGTCAACCCTCTATCAGGAAGCTAGGACCGGGCAAATTAAATTAGAAAATTCGCTTTGCCCGACCGGTGGTGTTACCACCACTTCTTATAGCAATATTATTATAATCATACTTCGTTTTTTTTTGTACGGAAATCAGTACAAGTAAGATTATAGTAATACTGCTATAACATGTGGTTGTAACCCCCCTGGAAATCGAACCCAGGACCTCTCACAGCCCATATATGCTGCCACTAGGCCCATGAGGCAACTAATGCGTTATTATTACTAATTTAATTTATTATACCTTCCTGAATGTGTTTTTCTTTCGTTTTATATTATTGTGTCTCATTTGACGTGCTGAAAAAAATGTTTCTATCTTTCTTTGATGTGGTGTAAAATGATTCGGCTTATTTTTTACAAGGTGACTTCGTCGGTCCCCTCATGCAGTTCCGTGCAAATCGTGTTATAAAATCTGCGTTACATACCTGAGATTCAAACCCAGGATTTCGGAGTCCACAGCGCATGTATGCAGGAGACAATACTCGTACTTATATTATTATAAATTTAATAAAGATTCTGTCTGCCGTATGAAAACGTATAAGTTGAAATATTGGGAAATGTCATCCACTTTTTTACCTAGTACTAAGTAGCAAATGGATAATTATACAAAAGTTCTTCTGGATAGGTATTTATAGGGTAAAGCCGTGAATTTATATAACTGATTATTATAAAGTGATATCGATTAATTTGAGTGGTAGAGCCACGCTCGTCGCACGTCTACAGCACGAATGGGTCGGCTCGACCGGTTTGATACCACTGTCTCACAGAAACCGACGTAAAATGGCAGCTTGCTGTCGCGTTTCGTTCGGTGAGTGAGATTTCCGGTGGCCCATTTACCCCCTCCCTTTCCCAATCCTTTTTCCCTCTTCCATTTCCTCCTTTTAGGTTGACGCACCTATGGTTCTTAATTGTATCTTGGGTGTCTATGGGCGATGGAGATCACTTACCATCAGGTGACCTATCTGTTCGTTTGCCAGTCTCTACTATAAAAAAAGTGATATATAAAAGCTACTATCGTTAGTCACGTACACAAAACATTAGGCATACCTAATTGTAACAAAAACAGTATACCACCTGTCAACCCCTCAGTAAGCGTGAACATACAGAGGCACGTAGGACTGCATGTGTAATGCGCACCTTATTTGGATCTCAAATGAGTTCGCAAATGGTGTGGAGACACTGTTAGTTTGATGTTTTTGGGTTTAATACAATGTTGTTAGGGGAATGTTATTAGAAGCAGTACGGAGTTATAATAGTCAAGTCTACGCTGTTTTTAGGGTTCCGTACCTCAAAAGGAAGAAACGGAACCTTTGTTGTCCGTCTGTTTGTCTGTTTGTCAAGGCCCTTTTTCTCAGGAACGCGTAGAGGTATCAATCTGAAATTCATAACAAATACTCAGGTCTACTGTCCCTTGGAGCTGTAAAAAATATCAATCTTTTAAGCCAACGCAATCAAAAGATACAGCCGTTTATGCCGCAAATTTTTGAGACCTAGATGAATCAAAACCTACAGGGTACTACTCCCAGTGAACTCATAATCTTGAAATTTGGTACGAAGCGACGTCTTATAGCACAGATAAAGGAAACATTGCGAAATTAATTATATACCTATAGGTTTGTACGGACCCACGCTGCGCGAGTCGGACTCGCTCTTGGCCGGTTTTTTATATATTTGAGAGGTAAGGAACCCATCTGCCTAACGTGTTTTGTAAGCATCTTTCACCTGCCTTTATCCCTCTCCAATTCAGAGTTACTGCGACACCCTCTTGGTAGAAACTTAGGAAATTAGGAATTACGTGATATAGAGGTATTAGCTCTTAAAACACCGAAAAATAAATGTTTGTCAGCCCTCAGACATTTTAATTTAAATACTTTATTTAGTAAATAGTTATCCAGGGGCACTTTTCTACTACAGAAGGATCAAGAAACTTAGCCGAAGGTCTTTTCCATATCCTTTTTTACAAAAAAATACTTTTATATAAAAAGTGAACTAATGTCGCATTAAAAAATACGAAATAAAATAAATAAATACAGCCAACAGTCACACACATAGGTAGTCATGACCACACACTAAGATCAAGTCTTGTGTCGTGGCTATCAGGAACTACGAAAGACTTTCGATCTCACAACACCCAAACCCGAAACAAATATCTGTGGGCCACACAAACATTTGCCTCGGTGCGAGAATCGAACCCGCGACCTCACGTTTCACAGCCGGCGGCTGCCCGCTGCGCCACCGAGGCTATCAATGACAAGTTCTCGAATCTATTGCAACATAAGCGCAATTTTTTACACGATTTTGGTGGAATTTTAAGTCACTAAATGAAATCAGGAATGAGGAGATCCGTAGAAGAACGAAAGTCACCGACATAGCCCAGAGGATTAGCAAGTTGAGATGGCAGTGGGCAGGGCACATAGCTCGTAGAACTGATAGCCGATGGGGCAGAAAAGTTCTCGAGTGGAGACCTCGTACCGACATGCGTAGCGTAGGACGTCCACCTATGTACAAGGTGGACCGACGACCTGATAAAGGTCGCAGGAAGTCGCTGGATGCAGGCCGCTTCCAACAGGTCGATCTGGAAATCTTTGGGGGAGGCCTTTGTTCAGCAGTGGACGTCCTGTGGCTGATGATGATGATGATAATGAAATGAAATCGAATCGAATTCAAAGTCGAATCGAGGGTTAAGAGTAAGGGTCTGCTTTTTTAAAGTTGTTTAAACAGTCATTAGCACACATTAAAATTAACATACCAGTTGCTTAAAAGACAAATTAATACCATTTTAATATCGTTAACTGGGCTCCTGTAAATGTAGTTTTATTTTATACTTGACATATCGCCATCGGTCGAGTGTAGACAAGGAGTAATTGTAGACTTTAGATATACAAGATAAAGGTCGAGACGAAACTAATTTGTCTTGAAATTGACGCGTAAAATATGGCCGCCTTCAATGAATAAAGAAATATTGACTGAGACGTGAACGTTTAGTGTACAGCAACTTTGTATCAAACGACAATGATCAATTATCGTGGGCTGTTTAAAATCGACGGTAATCGTTAGTGTAGACAATTTATTTGCTTTTACAATCACACATCAAAATCTGTAGAACAGTATGTGAATAACATTCATATAATTTCAACCAACTTACGAAAGGAAGGGATCTTCTGAATTCATCTACATATTTTTTAAGTAAATCAGTGTATGAGGCGGCACATACATATGTTACATAAGCGTATGAGCCACCGGAGGCCGAGCCGCCCGTAACTATCCACAGCACACATCATATTATTAAATCGGAAACGGATTGTCTTTATGTTATGTTATGGATCATCACTACTTCAATTAGAAATTTTCATATATATTTCCTACAACATACTTCAGCATTAGCATTGTACATCATCTCGCCTCGAAATCAATCTGAATGGATCAGCGAGAACGGTCACAGAACATGCGTTTTCCAATTTATATCTGTGCTAATAAGTGACCATAACTTGGATGACTATCACCCGGTTCAAATAAACAACCTCAGTTCGAATATGCAGATAGATTACAAAAATTATCCAATAAGAACACAGTTTGAACATGACTCCGTCAAATGACTAGATTTGATTGGTTCATAATCAGGATCTATCTGCACTCTAAACTGAGATCGTTTATTGAAACCGGCCGTAAAACGCATCACGCAATCCTGCCATTGTCTATACAAACATAACGCACACATAGCTCGTGCAACATTAAGACGAATATACCCTTCATACTTCTAAAGATCCTCCCACAAAGTAAACGTGATATTAAAATAAAACCACTGATATTTCTTTTTTTTTCGACTCCACAGTTTCGCGCACATTTTGCATTATCAATCAATGAGTGTTATTGGCGGATGGCTGGCCAATAGCGCGCCTTCGCTTATAATGTTAACTGTCAAATAGCAAACGTCATTTCAAAACGAGGCCAAAATAATGAGAACCGCGCAACTATATGATTATTTTTTGTCGACAGGGCTGCCAGGTTTATGATTGAGTACAAACATTGTATAATTGTACTATTCTGTATCTTAAACTGATGTATAAGCTACGAATTAAAAATAAGTTCACGCCTATATAAGGGCGCGTCTCTTGCACTAAAACATTACACAAAACACTTACACAAAACTTGTTTTCGCTACACGTTTTTGTCTTTTGTCCATTATACCATGAGCACGAGACAGCGAAAAACATTATTTCCTGTAGGTGTTTTTGTGTTTTGTTTTGAGAAAAACATGTGCAGGAGACGCGATTTAAGTAGGCAGCCAGGCAGAAGCTCAATCTCATGTCAAGTCAAAATTGAATTACTAGAAGCGTGGTTAAATGCATTTGTATTGAGAATCTCGATGTATTTTGACAGTTGTGTCAACCTCTATCAATTTAATGATAATTAGAGCACACTCTTAATTAGATCAGAAACCTCGGGTCAGTGTAAACTATTTAGGCTGCAGTGGTGAAAAGAGAACATTTTCAAAAAGAAAGCAGATGCAAATTTATTCGAATTTCATATACATACAGAGGACATATTTTTTAAGTTTTCCTTTTTTTAAATAAATAGGTAACTAACACCCATATTATTTAACCAGTTACACACATATAATTTTGACCCCACAGCAAACTTTGAGTCTCCTGTCGTAGGCATCAGGTCTACGACGACGGGAGACTATTACTTACGGTCTCACAACACCCAGAGCCGAAACCAACAGCTGTGGGGTTACAAAAGTATTTGTGTCCGTGCAGGAATCGAACCCACGGCCTCTTGCCATGACTGCTGCCCTTTGCAGTTGTTCTACTAGCAACCCTGTATGTCCAAGTGATTTTTTATTGTAATTTATTCTGTGCAGAGATCAGTCTATCTGGTCGGCCATAACTATTGTTTTTGCTAGTTTTTATCGACGCATCGACATTCTTTTTGCTCGCTTGGCCGATTGGTTTTTGTACACAAGGTTTTTTAATGAACTCGTATATCCACATTGTTGTTTGGTACTCAGCGGGTTTACTGTAATCTTGGATTGTTTGTCTTGGTTGGGAATTTTAGGATATTAAAGAAAAACTCTCAAACATTAATAAAATAGAAAATATAGGTTCTACAAACACTTTATTTCAGTCATGATGACTTTTTTATAGTAGACTCCCAAACGAGCAAGTAGGTCACCTGATGGCAGGTGATTTCCACCGCCCATAGACACCAAAGACACTTACCGCCGAATTTGCATACACTTAAGGTCGCCTTATGTCGTTTAAGGCCGCCTTGTCTGTCAAAATTGTATGGTGAATATCAATGTAAGAAGCCGTTAAAGTTGAGTAGAGTTTAACCATTCGGGTGATAAATAATCAAAGGTGTGTTGCTAACCTAAAAGGAGGGGAATAGGAATGGGGAGTGAGGCCATCAGAAATATCACTCACGAAACGCAATAGCGTGCTACCACTTTACGTCGGTTTTCTGTGAAACAGTGGTATCAAACCGGTTGAGCCAGTACACTCGTGCTGTAGACATTACTGTTTTCCACTCTATCTAAACTATCAAATGTTTGTTATATTGCAAAATTAGAAAAACTAGCGAACTATGCAGTTCATATACCATTATAATCCAAGAAAAAAATCTTGGTATTAACATTCCAACGAATTAATTTGAAAATATATCAATTAATTTCATAAAAGGCTACTATGAAAGGTTAGAAATAAAACCCACTAATTCATTATAATTTTATTACGAAAGAGAAATTAAAACGAAAAAGGAACATTTTATTATAGTACGACATCAAATAATGTTACAATTGTTCGAACGCTAAAAATGTACTAAGTAAACGAAATACTGACAATGAGAGACAATAAATGCGTTGTCGTAACGTCCGAGTGTGGTGTAAGGGTGCGGTCATATCCGCAGCGGGCAGCGGAGAGGACCACGAGCGGAGCGGTTTAATGCTACTTTTCTGAAGCTTATGTGCGTGGTAAAATACAAACTGTCAATATAAAGTGTAATTTAGTTTTTTATCGCTCCTCGCAATTTGTCTTAATGATATGTTTGGCCATTACCGTATTTAACGATAACTTTCTGTACAAACTGTTTAAGACAAACTCGTAAAAACGTATGTGAAAATTAGACACATAATTATCCACATTTCAACACCCACTTACATCTTACACCACACAAAATAAAGATTAAAGATATTAAAGATAAGATAATTAAAACTAAAAATGAAGAAATACCTTAGGAGAAAAAATAATCTAGACAAAAAAGGGTACCTGTAACATAAAATGCACTTAAACAAGTGTTTAATTGAAATTACGTCTAAAAAACTAAGCGATATCAGCTCACTGATGAATATTAATTTGTTTCGTACAAAAATACGCTATTCACTGTTATTTTTCATACAAACAATATTAAATGTCTACTTACATATACAATAAATAAGAATAACGCTTTTTACAATTTTAGTATATTTTTTCTCTCGCTAGCATATTGTAATTTTCTAACGAATTATAAAATCTTACAATAATTGGCAAGCGTGAAGCATAAAAATGTTGTATGAACTATACTGAGTCTAACAATGTGACGCGATAACAGTTTATTAAATATGTTTTGGAAATCATTCTAAGTAGCGAGTGATCTTCGTGTAAATTGAAATTCAAGTAGACTTTGGTAGAAGCTCGCCCATATAATGGTCACTGTTGCCCATTCTTATTAGTGCAAGATATCTGTTACCAGTTGTGACAATACAGAACTGATGTTACCTTTAAAATTTTTATCCGAGCTCGACAAAATGACTACAATACACCTGATATTGAGCGTAGTTCATAGTTATTGTTAATAGCGTAGTTCATAAACACCAGCAACAAACAAAGGATGGATTTATCGGGAGTCACCAGAATCATACCGGCTTAATTTTGCTTCTTCACACTCAGAAGAGGGAAAAAGGAAATTGGGGGGCCTGCGACAAGACGGTACATGACCGGCTCAGACACAGGGACACAAGGATGTATCCCCATACCAAATGTTTTCAAAGTTTCTCAATGAATCAGGTTAAAGTAACAATATCTATGAGTGGTAGAGCCACGCTGTAGGCAGTAACGTCTACAGCACGAATGGGCCGGCCCGACCGGTTTGATAGCACTGTCTCACAGAAAACCGACGTAAAGTGGCAGCTCGCTGTCGCGATCGTTGAGTGAGATTTCCGGTGGCCCAATTCCCCCCTTTCCCTGTCCCAATCCCTATTTCCCTCATTTTAAGTTGGCAACGCAACAATGATTTTCTTGTCTTGAGTGTCTATGGGCGATGGAAATCACTTACCATCAGGTGACCCATCTGCTCGTTTGCCAGTCTTTGCTATAAAAACAATTTAATAGATAGTATAACGTTACTATAATTTATGGTTTATTAATCCGTTAATTTTTCTTATATACTCAATAATTCCAATTAAAAGTTCTCTTTAGATAAAATAATTTAAAAATCACTCGCTACTCGCTAATAATATGAGCGCGGGTTTACGTCCATACTTGCGTTATTTCATATCTACATTGTACCACGTTTAACAATGATTAAAGTACGCATTATGATGATAGTAACTTTGGTACGCAACGTTAAAGATTTATAAATGATCATAAGATATGATTGATAACAATTTTGCAGCCTTCACACAGTTTCTGAAACAAAAGGAAAATCATATTAAATTAATCGTATTGAATTCGTCAGCGGAGTATGGAATGCTCACGAAAGTTAACATAACATAACATAAGCTCACGCCTGTATTCCCGAAGGGGTAGGCAGAGGCTAGAACACCCACATTTCGCCGAGCTTAGTTCCGTCCCAGATGTGATAGGGGGCGAGCCTATCGCCATATCGGGCACAAATTCCAGACTCCGGGCTGATATGGAAAAATCCAATATCACTTTGCCCGACCCGGGGATCGAACCCGAGACCTCAGAACCGTAGTCGTACCGAAATACCACCGCGCCACTGCGGCAGCCACGAAAGTTATGAATATAATTTTTCAAAGTTATAGGTTTAAATTTATTGTCGCCCTACCTGGGATTCGAACCCAGAACCTCTAGTCCGTAGCTCCTATAAGCTTCCAGTAGATTACGAAGATGTTTACCCAATAAACACTAATGGTGATTAAAATGTCAGGTACAAATTCTGTTGTAATTTTTTCAAAATCCTAACTGCAACACACTTTCCAAGCGAGTTGCTGATGGGACTTGGCTTAGTATTTACGATCGGCTGCTTGCCTGACCCACCCTCCCTCTGGCGGAATCTGGGTATTGAATAATCAGCATAAAATTAAAGGTCATAACTCACCATGAGCTCGAAGGTCACTTTCTCCCGGTGCTGAGGTCCTGGAGTTCACTGCTGTCGTCGCTGGAGGCGCTGACGGGGCACCCATTGGCTGGTGGACCCTGACCTCCAGCTGCAGCAGCCATCGCCATCGATAATGGTATGGTGATGAACTGGGGCTGGGTTGATGATGATGCTGGGGATGATGAGATTATTTAGCATATTTTATTGCAATCGAATGACGAGATGAGCAAAGTGTTTCCCTGATGGTAACTGATACGATGAACAGTAGCAACATCACCAGAACTTTGAATACACAAAGCACTGAGTGGCACTGAACTGCGCTCGCCACATGACATTGGATGTTAAATCTCATAACAGCAATTACACTGCTTAGCGTTAGAAGTAGACATTGCTGTTAGGATTATTAGGAAAATTTCTTTGCCCAACCTGGGAATCGAACCCAGGACCTCCCGGTCCACAGCCATTTGACCAACGAGGCGTCAATTCTACAAATAATAAATAAATACACCCAATAAATACTCAATCTTGATCCCACTCAAGGTCTTACTTGTATCGTGGGTATCAGGAACTACGAAGGACTTACTGTCTCACGACACCCAGGTCCAAAATCATAAACTTGGTCTTGGTGCGGGAATCGAACCTGCGGTCTGTTTCACAGCTGGCTACTCGGAGACTGTCAAGAACTACATCATACTTACCACCCTCCTGTCCTTGATTAGCGAGTCCAAGTATAAAGCTGTGAGGGTATCCCATGGCCAAATTCGGCAGCCCCAAGTTATTGCCGATGCCGTCCAATCCTGCGAGGACCCCAGAGTGGTACAGCATAGCACCACCGGGCAGGTCAAGTTTGGACAAGATCTTCGGCATGGGTGGCTGGCCTGGTTTACTGCTGTCTGCCTCCTGGGTGGTTGCTGAAGTAGACGCCGAGGCATCTGGTTTAGGTTCCCTGGAAGATTATATAAATTGGCACACGAGTGATTTATCTGGTTGTAAGTGATCTCTCCCTCCCTATCTATCCCTCTCATTAGTAGAGGAGGCCCGTGCCCAGCAGTGGGACAGTAATATTACAGGGCTAATATTATTATTTAAGTGATCTCTACCACCCATAGACATAACATAAGCTCACGCCTGTATCCCCGAAGGGGTAGGCAGAGGTGCTCTAGCGAACTAAAACACCCACATTTCACTGATGTTAGTTTCGTCTCCGATGTGATAGGGGGCGAGCCTATCGCCATATCGGGCACATATTCCAGACTCAGGACTGAAACTGAAAAAATCCAATAGCAATTTGCCCGACCCGGGGATCGAACCCGAGACTCGAAATATAACTACGCCAACGAGGCAGTCCATACCCATACCTACCATACGAGGCACCCATAGATAACAACCAAAATATATTTTTATAGCAGATACTGGCAAACGAGCAGGTGGGTCACCTGATTGAAAATGATCTCCACCATCTATAGACTCCAAAAGAACAATTGATGCGCTCCTGTCTCTGATAGGGATTAAAGATTAGGATATAAGTTAAGCTGCCACTTTACCTCTGTTTTATTTAGGGGTATCAAACTGGTCGAGGCCACCCTTTCTTATAGACATAACTGTCTACAGCGTGGCTTACTACTTAAATATCGAGTACAATAAGAACACTAAGAACAATAAGTATAATTGGTAGATATATTCCACATTCGGTATTGCGTAACACACATATACAAAGCTACGGCGGAAAAAATATTGCAAGTGTGTATTATATGTGTATATATATTTTTTTTGAGTAATGGATTTATTAAACACTGTCGTTGGCAAAATCATCAAACTTTGATGGAGGCCATATTTTAAATAAAGAAGAAGAAGAAAGCTACGGCGAAATGGAACCACCTTTTCTTATTGGTTAACGTAGAACTTTGAACAACATTCACACAGATACAGTTCTAATTGTTTCTGTATATTTGCAATGGTCACAATATTTTTTGCTCTGGCCTTCGTCTTATCAACGATCTTATACGTGGGCGGAATGAAATCTGCAAATGTGATCAAAATGCTCAACAAACGAGTGCAAACATAATGCCCATTAAACGTATATTGTATTGTTAATTAAATACATCAGTAAAGATTTTTGATAACGTTGGAGCTTTTCGCTTATAAACCTTGATATTGAAGGTTTAAGGCTGACCTCACATTGAGCGTGCGCGTTTGAGCGACGCGAAAGCCGCGTGCTGCAGCGACAGCGTGAGCGTAGCGTTTTGCCAGCGTGCGGCGTTTGTGCAGCGCGAACGCTGCGCGCACGCTGAGCTCGCCTCGTGTTACACGAGAAACGGACTCGACCGCTCTGTGCCTATGATATTAGACTATACACATAGTCCTTACCTCTTCAGATCCCTATCGTCGTTGCACGCCCAG
Source organism: Clanis bilineata (assembly GCA_036417725.1). NCBI lineage: Eukaryota > Metazoa > Arthropoda > Insecta > Lepidoptera > Sphingidae > Clanis > Clanis bilineata. The sequence goes on from CM071159.1 coordinate 1,985,528, forward strand.
TCCTGTTTGTGCGCCTGCATCAGCTTCTCGCTGGGTGACTCCGGTTCACTACCACTCTCGTCACCACTGTCGCCTGATGATGCTGGCTCGTCCTGCAACAAAATACACTAAGGCTTAAGATATAGAATTTACATTTGCTTGATAGTGGAGATGGTGATGGTAGATGCTGGTATTCATCTGTATCTGTGGTATTCATCTGTCGCAGTGCAGTATATAACTGCACTGCGACAGATGAAAAGATGGATCTTAACATTATGTCACATAATTTTTTGTGTCTTAGAAAGGCTTCGACCAACTTTTTACAACCGGCTACCTGTCAAAATGATCAAAATCCTTATGATGGAAAACAAACCAACTACGAAAATTATTACGGCTCGTGCTACATATTACCTGAAATAAATTTAACCAACACTAAATAAAGGTTCCGTGTTCACGAGACGACTCCACGCTCGATAGAAATAACGTTCCCGTGGCACAGGTGACGCCGAAACTTGCCGGATTTTGCACATTTTCAAAGCTTATAAGGTAAAAAATATCGCCCTATCCAGGACCACTTACCGCCTCGGCCGAATTTAGTAGCAGGTGCGTTTTATATAAGACTAGCGTTTAGCCGCGGCTTCGTTCGTATTAGCCATATTCAATAGAAAAATAAAATTGAAGTGTCTGTTCTTAATATCAAAAAAACTTAACGGACCGACTTCAAAACTTATCCGATAGTGATAAAAATCGGGACCACCCTTTAAATAAGCCCTATCGAACACAAAAAGAGACTTGAAAATCCGTCCACATTTGGCGGAGATATCGCGTAAAATACTTTTTAAAAAATACGACTTTTAAAAAAAACTTTTAAAAAAGACGAATTGAGGACCTTCTCCTTTTTTGAAGTCGGTCGAAAACAAGTTTTTTCTTCATGTGTACACAGTATTTATAAAAAAAAACTCCGTTTGTTTATTTCGCCTAATCTACAAAACGGCTGGACCAATTTTAACTGGACTTTCACTGGCAGATAGCTGATGCCATAAGGGGTGATTGAGGCGACTTTCTATCTATCTATCCTATCCTATAGTGTCCCACTGCTGGGCAAAGGACTCCCGCATCTTTTTCCACTGTTCTCTGTCATGGCCTAGTTCAGTCCACATAGGCTCGTAGGCATCCATATCGTCACGCCATCTTAATAATGACGACTTTAATTTTGAAAAATAATTGGAGTTTAGGTTTGAATTCTACGCGAAGGCGACGTGGTTTGCAGTTAGTTGTGCACTAAAGATGGTAAGTGTCGTTTAAATTAAAGAGTACCACACTGTAGACAATTTATTTGAATTTACCATATGAGTGTAAATTGGCCGGCTAGAAAGCTTTATAACCACTCTTCCAATTCTATTTATCCTATTCTAATATGTGGAAGCAAAACACTTTTTCGAACATGCTTTAGAAAGGATTCGGCTTTGTTTTTGACTGGCTGTCTGGCGGAATTTGAAGGTTTATTACCACTATCTCACCCAAGCAGACAACTTGAGTTATTTTCGAATAAGATTTTTCGAGGCCCAAAGACATCTCTTCTAATCCCCACATCTTTCTTTTCTATGCCAGGCAGCGGCTTGGTTGTGCCACTGGCATTGCCGAAATCCATATGCGACGGTTACCACTTACCATCAGGTGGTTATCGCCAATGAAAATAATTATAAACAAACAAATCTACTCGCTTAGTATGGAAATGTTCTATAAATAAAAGGGTTTTACTTGGATAAATTACTGTGTCTAAACGTCGCCTTAAAAAGCTTTGCGTGCGTGTACACTTCGCTTTACCAGTTTATTTTTGTTGTTTATCATCGTGGATGTGTGAAAAATTATCTTACAAATGAATTATTTCGAAATAAACTAATATTTTCGACAGACTTCCGAAAAGGCGAAGGTCCTTAACTCATCTGTATTTTTTTATGTATGTTACGCGACATCTCCACCAAATCTGGACCTATTTCTAAAATTCTTTTTGTATTAGATAGAGCTTATTTCAAGGGTGGTCCCATATAAATTTGGCCACGATCGGATTTGAAGTCAGTCTGTTCAGCTTTTATTGTATGAAAATATGGCATTTGTTTAATAAAATAGAATTAAAATTTCATTCAAGACGTTGGTAAATCCTTGATTTCAAACAAAAATAATCTTATCACTAAAATGTTTTGGATTCTGTGCCAAATTGCGTAATTGATTATGCAATTTATTTGCCAAAATGCAAGCCAGATTTGTGATGATAATATATGTATATTTTCTTTCTTTTTTCAACATGCGTAACTTTGTGTTATTTGAGCACGGGAAAATGACTACACTGATGATAACCGTCCAAAATTGAAGAGTTCAAAACTCACCAAATTAAATAACGCGACGATAACGTGTTTATACCACGGACGTAAAAAAAAGATGGACGGAGCGCTAGAAACGTTGAAAGTGTAGCATAAAGGGTAGCATTTAAAATGCGCGTCCGGCAATTGTTGCTGAATGAGGTTGCAGAATCTCGTAACTAGTTGATTATTATATTATATTTATTATATTATATATGTATAACTATATATATTTATTTACTTATATATGTATGTTATTAAATTATATATTATTATACTATAACATAATATTACTCTTTTCCTTTCTTATGCACCTACCTTATTCTACTCTGCATCACCCTAAGGTTGACTGGTAGAGAATGCCTTCGGCATTAAGTCCGCCTGTATACATTGTATATGAAGTGTATAAATAAATAAATAAATAAAGTGAAGCAGGGTTTTCGGGTCATTCGATCAGTCGCCGCCGTTACGTGTTGATAGATCGAATGAGCCGAAAACCTTGCTTTATTTTAAATGCGCTCCGTCCATCTTTTTTTTAACATCCGTGGTTTATACATATTTTACGATTGTTAGAAATTTTCCTGCTCGAGATGCTGATATGTAAGTGATTTTTAATTATGTAACCTTTTTTCTTTCTTACTGCACTTATCCCACCTTATGTGAGGTCGACGCAACTCACTTTTCAAACATGTTGCAGAAAGGATTTGGATTAGTTTTTACTACTGGCTGCCTGTCTGACGTGAATCCCCTTTGGGGGATTTAGTTATACATAAGCTCACGCCTGTATCCCCGAAGGGGTAGGCAGAGGCGCACTAGCGAACTAGAACACCCACATTTCGCCGAGCTTAGTTCCGTCCCAGATGTGATAGGGGGCGAGCCTATCGCCATATCGCGCACAAATTCCAGTCTCCGGGCTGATATGGAAAAATCCAATATAACTTTGCCTGACCCGGGGATCGAACCCGAGACCTCAGAACCGTAGTCGTACCGAAATACCACCACGCCACCGAGGCAGTCAGTCCGTTATAATAAAGTTTTCAATTTATTTTGACAACTTCTACTAGTAACAATGGGAAGCAAAAGGTTAATAATATAAAAGGTATGTAATTAGGAGATATCTGGTGGGATCACGGGGCACAATTGTTAATAAATACCTATACAGAGGATGATATCGAAGCGAACGATTGTTGCGCATTCGCAGATCATATCGTATTGGCGGGGATAGTGTATTGTGGATTAGTGTATTATTAAATTCCGTTTAATTTTGGAATCGGGGAATAACAATAAACGATGTAAACGACAGCCTACCGAAAGTTGATACCAGGTGTTAGGCGTTAGAATTTGCGTCGGTCTTTTCATGAATTTTTGATGATGTTTTTTTCAATCATAACGCAATAAAATCGATACTATTCACTAACACAAACCCTCTATAATGTAATGAAAATGTTTATTACTTTAAAAAGCAGCGATAGCTCAGTTGGGAAAGGTACGGTACGGTAAGGTCTGCCGAGACGAGTGTCGGAGCTTTGAGACCAACCCCAAAATGGAGCATATACCTCTGACTTTTCTATGTTAAGTGTATTTTCATTATGAAATATCGCTTGCTATAACGGTGAAGGAAAACATCGTGAGGAAACCTGCATACCCGAGAATTTCTTCATCAGAGTTTCGAAGGTATGTGAAGTCTACCAACCCGCATTAGGCCAGCGTGGTAGACTAAGGCCTAAGCCCTCTCATTAGTAGAGGAGGCCCGTGCCCAGCAGTGGGACAGTAATATAACAGGGCTAATATTATTATTATATTATAGAGAACAATGTTGAGTATACTTAAAGGCATGTCCACAACATTCGTTCGGGGTTTCTATGAAGCGCGCGTGGGCGTGTCCTTTATTCGCCGACGCGGACGCACTAAATAATAATAATTGTGCTTAACTAACTACCGTTTAGCGCATTCGGCTTTCTTCTGTGCATCTGATAAGGCGGTAGCTAATACGGTCTGCATACAAATCAACACGTCGACCGAAGTTTTGCATGACGCATGCCGTTTGTGGTGAAGAAAATGTTATTTTCTATAATATAGAAACGTTAGGCTGCTGCTAGTTTGACTACCTCGATGGCGTGGTGACTGCCTCGGTGGCGTGGTTGTATTTCGGTATGACTACCGTCCTGAGGTCTCGGGTTCGATCCCCGGGTCGGGTAAAGTGATATTGGATTTTTCCATATCAGCCCGGAGTCTAGAATTTGTGCCCGATATGGCGATAGGCTCGCCCCCTATCACATCTGGGACGGAACTAAGCTCGGCGAAATGTGGGTGTACTAGTTGGCTAGTGCGCCTCTGCCTACCCCTTCGGGGATACAGGCGTGAGCTTATGTTATGTTATGTTATGTAGAAACGTTAGATATTTGGGGTTCGATAACGCCATTGTTGTTGTTGGTCGATGACCAATTATCAGCACCCGATCATGCACCCATACAAATAATTTCATCAAAAATTATTTGATTGTATTCTAGCATCGTGATAAATCATATTTTCGACCGACTTCCAAAAAGGAGAAGGTCCTTAATTCGTCTCTTTTATGTATGTTACGCGATATCTCCGCCAAATGTGGACCGATTTTCAAAATTCTTTTTTGTTCGATAGAGCTTATTTCGAGGCTGGTCCCATATAAATTTGGTCATGATTGGATTTGAAGTCGGTCCGTTAAGTTTTTAAACTTGTGATTATCAATTACATATATGCAATCAATCTTTCTAACAAAAAAGGATTTTCTGACCTAAAAATTGAACTGTTTAGTATTTTCGAACGACTTCAAAAAAAAGAGAAGGTCTTCAATTAAAGTCTGTATTTTTTATGTACGCGAAATTTCCGCTAAATGTGGACGGATTTTTCAGCTTGTTTTTGTGTTCGATAGAACTTGTTTCAAGGGTCCCATATAAATTTGGTCACGATTGGATAAATTTTGAAGTCGATCCGTTAAGTTTCTTACATTTTGTAGATTACTACTACTGTAATTTCTTGACAGTTGACTACTTAATCATAGATTTTCAATATCTCATTATTACCATTAATATCACTTAGGCATGAATCCTAAAAAAAACATTAAAACTTATAAAAAACATATTCCACGTCCACGACAATGCATTAGCCAGTTTATTTGCTGACGGTACCGTTGTACAGTCAACAATCGTGGCGAGCCCGTTTTTGGCAGTCACAGTTTGTTCTGAACAATGACGTCACAATACCCCTCGTTATACTAGAGCGTTTTAGTCAGTAACCCACATTACTAATTTAACTAGCTTTTAGATAGTGATTCATGACAAAAAATGTCATAGAGCTGCTCAAATTTTAGTCAATCAAAAAAATGTGTCCCCCTTTACATATAAGGGAGGTACCCTAAAAAAAATTTTATTCTGATTTATTTTACCACTCTTGCGGTATTGATTTGTATACCCATGCTAAATTACAGCTTTCTTGTACTAATAATCTCTGAGATAAACTGCGGTAAGACAGAAAGACAGGGACGGACGAACGGACACGGCGAAATCATAAGAATTCCATTTTTCTTTGTTTCGAAACCCTAAAAACATGGTATGTATGGTAGACGTGCCGTACAGCGTCATCACGAAGACACAAGGGAGTGCCAAAAAGACACGTCTCAATCTGGAAATACGTAAAATCAAAGTTATTGTAATGAGCAAACAAATTCGGCATGTAAGTGCCGTCTCTGAGGCACGGTGCAACTGTTACAAGCATTTTTGAGAGATAGATTGATAGAATCGATACATTTGGCTTGAAATTAATTGATGTCGTATAATTGCATCAATATACTATACTCTAGACGCACAGTTTTTTGCAAACATCCTCCTAAAAAGTGGTCTCAGAAATAAAACAAAGAAAAAGATCACAAGTTCTAATTAAATCAACACAAATATAACCCTAAGTACGTGTAATAAAGTAGCTTTTTAAACGAAATAAGCAAGCGTTCTTAAATTTGAATTTTGAAATTTAGAATTCCATCGGCGTCGGACTCTATGCAAAACGAGTGCTTAAGCACTTCTTTGCTATCCCATTTTCCGAGCGTCAACTGTGCATCTAGGTAAATAATATATCGATGTATAATTGTATTTATATTTCTAAATCAAAATCTTTATTTAATCCTTATCGACCAACTTCCAAAAAGGTCATTGAAATAAAACTATTTTTACGGATTCTATCACGATTAATTTAATTTCACGGTTTTAATTTTTTTTCCCGACGTTTCGAAGGCTTTGCAGTCTTCATTGTCATAAAAAGTAAAACCTAATCGTGATAGAATCCGTAAAAATAGTTTTATTTCAATGTATAACATTCGCGTAAACTTAAGAAATCAGTAGGGAGGAGGTCCTCAATTCGTCTGTTTTTTTTAATATGCTACGCGATATCTCCGCCAAATGTGGACCGATCTTCAAAATTATTTTTGTGTTCGATAGAGCTTATTTCAAGGGTGGTCCCATATCAATTTGGTTACGATCGTATTTGAAGTCGGTCCGTTAAGTTTTAAACTTTTGATTATTTGCCAAATAAAGATTATTCAACAACTAATGTTTAAAGATATTTATGAAATTCGTTCTATTATGCTATATTACAAGTCGTGACAAATGACAAATAGACGAATTAGTATCGACATCTCTACTCCATATCCCTACTCCATAGCCTTCGTGGCGCAGCGGGCGAATAGCCGGCTGTGAAACGTGAGGTCGCGGGTTCGATTCCCGCAGAGACAAATGTCTGTGTTGCCCACAGGTAGTTGTTTCAGGTCTGGGTGTTGTGAGACCGAAAGTCTCTCGTAGTTCCTGATACCCACGACACAAGACTCGATCTTACTGTGGGGTCAGGAGTATGTGACTGTTGGGTGTATTAATAAAAAAAAAAATCGATAAAATCGATACAATTAAATCGATAATCGTTACTCTCACTGAAATTTAAGGCACGCAAAACATTCTTATTCAAAAGCAGGAAACAAGACATAAATCACTGGTGGAATTTGGGGGGCGTATCGAAAACCAACCATTACGAGCACACAGGTGCGCACGCGCAGCCACGTCTTGTTACGGCTAAGGACCCGGGTTAATTTCGACAACATAGGCATTTAGAGAATTTCTTGGTAATTAAAAACAGTATTATTTTGGATGGGGTTTCGGTGATAAAAGTTTCTTGGAAAGCAATTCGTGACGTGAATTTTATCAGAAATTCGTAATTATTCTTAAGAGACTGCAGTTTTTAACGATAAAGACTTGGAGCAAGAAATCTAGAAAAAATACAGACTTGTAAAAAATATAAATCGAAAACATTTTGCTTTGTGCATTTTTTACGATTTTAATACTACTCTCATAAATGGGATGAGTTGCAGTTTAAAGTGTAAGAGTATGTGCCTAAGTTCTACTTGCACCACTATAATAATCTAGTGTTGGTCCTAAACTTAATTTATGAGTTAACATGGTGCAAAAGTGTCCATACACTTATATTAGTTTCACTATGAGGCGCTACTAGTCAAAAGTACGGACATTTAACTATTATCGTTCTTTAACCCGTCGGAGGCGGCACATATACATACATATATATTACATAAGCGTATGGGCCACCGGACGCCGAGCCGCCCGTGACTATCTACGTAATAACTTATACCTATTCTGAATGAAGTTCTCCATGAAGAAACTTGCTGTAACTCTTTCGATCCAATAAATAAACCTACAATATGGTATGACGTAACAAATTCGCGAAGTAGGACGAGTTGGTGCGCATATCGCGTGTAATGGAACAATCGATCGATCGTATCTACATCGTATCGCATCGGATCGGCGATGGCGTGCGATATCGCCCATCCGCCGACTGCGATCGTAATCAACTAGTACTCCGGTCAATTAATATTTAATGTAACATTTTGGGGTTGATTTACGCCCGGTTTAAATAAACAATCTCAGTTCGAATGTGCAGATTACAAAAAAAATTCAATAAGAACACAGTTTGAACATGACTCCGTCAAATGAGTTGATTTTATTGGTTCATAATCGCGATCTATCTGCACTCTAAACTGAGATCGTTTATTGAGACCGGCCGTTAACCCGTTGTAGGCGGCACATATATTGTATGTTACATAAGTGTCTCGGCCTCCGGAAGCCGAGCCGCCCGTCACTATTTAATAAATAACATTATCCCTGTAATATTACTGTCCCAGGTTCTCAATTCTGATGTTGCCTTCCAAGTCAACACTGTCCGCGAGGCTACAGCTCATCGGCTGTGGTGGTTTGACCACCATATATATCACAACTAACATGCCTTCAACATTGGATGAAAGAAAAGGTGTAACTGTCTTTCTTTCTACCTCCCCTTATCCCTTAACGTGTGGTCGACGCAATACACCTTATCAAGCTTGTTGCAGAAAGGATTTGGCTCAGTTTTTACAACTGGCTGCCTGTCTGACGTCAGCCCCAACTAACTGTCAAGTAAAAGAAAAGAGATGCATTAGCCAATTATAACGTCACATTCTATAACGGTGTGTGCATTAGAAAAAAAAACAGGGCAGGCGGTTACCATCACCTCTTATAGCAGTATTATTATATTTTTAGTTCGTTTTTTTGTGCCTTGACGGAACTAAGCTCGGCGAAATGTCGGTGCTCTAGTTCGCTAGTGCACCTCTGCCTACCCCTTCGGGGATACAGGCGTTAGCTTATGTTATGTTATGTTTTTTTTGTACCGGAATCGGTACAAGTAAGATTATAATTATACTGCTTTAAGAGATGGTGGTAACCTCCCATATCCTTTCTAAAGGGATGTATTCTACACTCTCCACAAACGCAAATTAATTCATTTCTTATTTACCGATGTTTGTTACCGAAATAGCAATTGTATTGAGATCTTTAACGAGGGCCGGTCAGCCAACAAAACTGTTGCACAATGCACCACCATAAATATCAGACAAAATGAGACCATATTTCGTTGTGCGGCTATTGTGGCCCCTTGAATTCACTATGAAAATGACGTATGCTGGGTGTAATTTATTAATCTTGCTTTTAACTCGGGTAGTAGTTATAATTATGCCAATGCCGATTTAGACAGCCTCCGTGGCGCAGCGGGCGAGTAGCCGGCTGTGAAACGAGAGGCCGCGGCTTCGATTCCCGCATTGAGATAAATGTTTGTGTGGCCCACAGATATTTGTTTCAAGTCTGGGTGTTGTGAGAACAAAAGTATCTCATAGTCTCTGACACCCACGATACAGGTTATACCTAGTGTGGGGTCAGGACTAGGTGTCAGTCACACACCTACTCCTGAACCCACACTAGGTATTGGGTGTATTTATTTATTATTTAATACAATGTCCTTTAGTCACAGCGAAAGTCCAGACATTCATTACCTCCGACTTAGTATCCCCTTTGTAAATTTTACTCCAAAAAAAAAATTGTGTGTGAGCCAGTGGTGAAAAGTCGATAATACGATCATTTCCGGCTTACTTGTGCTGAGTTGCTTACTAATAATCACAAGTTTAAAAACTTAACATACCGACTTCAAATCCGATGGTGACCAAATTTATTTGGGACCACCCTTGAAATAAACTCTATCGAACACAAAAATATTTCTGAAAATCGGTCCACATTTGGCGGAGATATCGCGTAACATACATAAAAAAAATACATACGAATTGTGTTGTGAACAGAATTATCCAAAGTCATTAGGCGACAAGTCACCGTCTATGCAGACAAATAATCTACAAGCATGCTTATCTTGATATATTCACAAATTACTATCATAACCGAATCTATTGAAACAATTTGTATCAAGATATCGATAAGGAAAACTGCCAAACGTAGCGTATAGAGCCTTAGACCAGTTAATATAGGAACCCGCCCATTTCCCCTCTGCCAAGTTTTAAGATCAAATGATCTAGCACGTTTATTATTATATACTAGTTTGATCGAAACAAAACACAGAAATGCCTACACAAAACAAGTTGTTTTGCTGGCTCCTGCTCATGGGACAAGGTTTTTTTTATAGCAGGGACTGGCAAAGGAGCAGATGGGTCATCTAATGGTAAATGATCTCCACCGCCCATAGACACCCAAGGCACAGAATTATCGGTGCGTTGCCAACCTAAACGGAGGGAATGGAAGAGGAGGGAAAACGGATTGGTAAAGGGAGAGGAGGAACTGGGCTACCGGAAATCTCACACACCGAACAAAACGCGACAGCAAGCTGCCACTTTACGTCGGTTTTCTGTGAGACAGTGGTATCAAACCGGTCGAGCCGGCCCGTAACTGTCTACAGCATGGCTCTACCACTCAAACAATCATGGAACAATATGTACCGAAGCCGAAACCGGCTGTGAAGCGAGAGGTCGCGGGTTCGATCCCCGCACCGAGACAAATATTTGTGTGGCCCTCAGATATTTGTTTCGGGTCTGGGTATTGTGAGACCGTGCGTCTCTCGTAGTTCCTGATACCCACGACACAAGACTCGATCTCAGTGTGGGGCCAGGACTATGTATGTGACAGTTGGGTGTTATTTATTTATATTTTGTGTAATGTCTCAGTACAGGGGCCGCGGCTTTAAATGTACATTTGATCAGAGATTCAGGCTTCAGAATAACACAAAAATTACCCGAAACGTGAAAACACCGCGGAACATTGTAAATCATTATTCAACGCGGGCCATACAAATGTCGACACACACATACACTTACATACAAACAAACATGTGTACAGTGAAGAATTCCTATTATACACCGGTGTGCGGAATGCATCGGGTTGATTTTGAATGCCCGCTTATTATGCACCCATTTACACCCGAGAGGGCCTCGTGATGATCTACGGAGGCTGGAAGGGCTAATGATTTTTGACCGACTTCAGAAAAGGAGATTGTCGTCTATACATCTGAGGCCTTAGACAAGTGGCTTATACGCTAGTCGAATACAATAATCAAATAGAATAAATGTATGGGAATGACATAAGAGTACGCTAAATGCGGCGTACTCTTATGTCATTCCCATACATTTATTTTATTTGATTATTCTATTCGACTAGCGTATAAGCCACTTGTCTAAACCCGCTGTATTTTTATGACCGATTTAAAAAAAGGAGAAGGTCCTCAATTCGTCTGTATTTTTTATGTATGATATCTCCGCTAAATGTGGACTGATTTTCTAAAATTATTTTTGTGTTCAAGAGAGCTTATTTCAAGGGTGGTCCCCATATAAATTTGGTCACGATCGGATTTGAAGTCGGTCCGTTAAGTTTTTAAACTTGTGATTTTTTTTATGTATGTTCCCCGATATCGTCTCCTTGATCTAGTGGCAGCATACATGGACTGTGGACCAGGAGGTCCTGAGTTCGGTTCCCAGGTAGGGCAAAGCCAATTTTCTCATTTAAAAAGCCCGGGACTGGATCGCTCAAAGAGGGTTGACGTCAGGCAGCCGGTTATAAAAACAAAGCAAAATCAATTCTTCAACATGCATGAAAAAGTGTATTTTGCCGACCTCACATTAAAGTGGGATAAGGACTGTAGCAAGAAAGTATGATCCCAGATATCTCCGCCAACTGCGGACCGATTTTCAAAATTATTTTTGTGTTCGCTAGAGCGTATTTCAAGGGTGGTATCTGGTATTTGGTCACGATCGGATTTGAAGTTAGTCCGTTCAGTTTTTAAACTTGTGATTATTGTAAGTCGGTTGAAAAAAAGGTTGTCTTACCGTACATCCTGCCACATCCATTCCCCGATCATCTTAGTCAGAGATACGAAAACAGTAGTCGAATGAAGTGCGATACGCATCTCGCGCGGCGGTAACAAGGACCGTGTTCCTGTCAATCGTGCTAATGTTGAGCTGAGCCGGTACTATTGTGCAGGCGTGCGTATATTAAGGGTACCACTACCACGGAGCTTTAGATGTTTCCATATGGTAATTAATTTAAATGCTGGCTGTTAAAAAACCGACTTCAAAAGTGAATAATAACAACAATTTCTTATTCTCTTTGGAGTCGGCGCTGAGGCTAAAGCAGAAGAAAAAAAGACACCGACTCCAAAGAGAGTAAGAAATTTTTGATATTTTTTTACTTTCAAGTGTTCATTTTTGAAGTCGCATTTCAGATTTTTTTAACTTTAATAATTAAATTTATTTATTTTTAGTGCTCATTAGTGTTCAGTAGCAAAAAATTGAGACTCCCGACGCAATTACCGAAATAGTTGTCTATGCGGTTCTTATAAATTTTCCCCTAATTCCTAACTAAGAAGGAGTTTTATCTTCCATCATCGGCTCACCTGAATAGCTTAACATAAATAGCGGTCTCTACGAGGCTATAATATTGAAAGAATTATCCTCCAACTTCTAATAGTGAAGGAATTATATTTTCCATCATCAGCTCAGCAACGTGAGTACCAGACGCAAATACCTGAATAGTTTTAGAAAATATATACAACACACTATGGGTCCCCACACAATTTGAGGGTTGCCCTCGTTTTTTCTGGGATCCCATCATCAGATCCTGACTTGGTGCCAATGGGACCTGCTTGGAAGGATATCCTTTTAAACAAAAAGAGTTTCTCTAATCAACCCAGGCGTCTTCGAGTAATCAGGGAACATACATTAAACAAAGACTTCGACGAATTGTTAACCACCTCCGTTTTTTGAAGTCAGTTAAAATAGCGGGTAGTTGCTGTAGCTTGAATTCGTAAAGCTGGGTTCAAATCCGGCACCAAGAAAAATGTTTGTGTGGCCCACAAATATTTGTTTCGGGTCTGGGTATTATGAGACGGAATGTCTCTCGTAGTTCTTGGTGATGGTAGTGGTCACCATCAGATAAGTTTTGAAGTCGATCCGTTAAGTTACCTGCAATTTTATCTCTCAAACCAACTTCTATGTGGTTGAAATCAACACAATTTTCATAACCATTCAACATTTTGTGAATTGAACGTGTTTAAAAAGCCAATAACTATTGTATATGAAAAAAAAGAAAAAATATATATACATGTATGTAAGTAACAGATTATGATAAAAGCAAGTAAGAACTCAATATTGCCATAAAATAAATAATGGCAGGTGTAAAAGAAATCAATAAAAAAAACTATTGTATATGTACTTTTACACAACTTACTCCCAACAAGCGTTGTCAGGACTTCGAAAATTCAATTTCATATCTGGAAAATTCATTTTATAGCCTGCACAAACATGACACAAGAAATAGTAGTTATTGGAAATATTTTATTTGAAGTCCATTTTAGTAATAGTTCTGAGTGTAGCCTCGGTGGCGAGGTTGTATTTCCGTACGACTAACGTCCTGACGTCTCGGGTTCGATCCCCGGGTCGGGCAAAGTGATATTGGATTTTTCCACATCAGCCCGGAGTCTCGAATTTGTGCCCGATATGGCGATAGGCTCGCCCCCTATCACATCTGGGACGGAACTAAGCTTGGTGAAATGTGGGTGTATTAGTTCGCTAGTGCGCCTCTACCTACCCCTTCGGGGATACAGGCGTGAACTTATGTTATGTTTATGGGTGGTAGAGATCACTTATCACCAGATAAATCACTCGTGTGGCAATTTATATATTCTTCCAGGGAACCTAAACCAGATGCCTCGGCGTCCACTTCAGCGACCACCCAGAAGGCAGACAGCAGTAAACCAGGCCAGCCGGCCATGCCGAAGATCTTGTCCAAACTTGACTACCCGGTGGTGCTAAGCTGTACCACTCCGATGTCCTCGCCGGACTAGACGGCATTGGCAATAACTTGGGGCTGCCGAATTTGTCCATTGGATACCCTCACAGCCAAAATTAATGTAAAAAAATTAACATAACATAACATAAGCTCACGCCTGTATCCCCGAAGGGGTAGGCAGAGGCCCACTAGCGAACTAGAACACCCCATTTCGCCGAGCTTAGTTCCGTCCCAGATGTGATAGGGGGCGAGCCTATCGCCATATCAGGCACAAATTCCAGACTCCAGGCTGATATGGAAAAATCCAATATCACTTTGCCCGACCCGGGGATCGAACCCGAGACCTCAGAACCGTAGTCGTACCGAAATACCACCACGCCACGGAGGCAGTCAAAAAAATTATTAGTAAAGTATCCAATTGTAAACGCATTACTCTGTACGCTCAGAATGCTCTCAAGTTGATATCGATCGATGCGATAAGGCGGGGTTCCTGTTACAAGACCGTTCCAATTCGACATTGGCACGAGGAAAATGGATTTTAAAAGTTATTCCTTCAACGTGCCCTTATCTCATTCTAATATGGGGTCGGCGCAACATAATTTTTCCAGGAGGTTGCAGAAAGAATTCGGCTATGTTTAAGAAAACGCGATGTCTCCGCTAAATACGGAACAATTTATCAAAAAAGCTTATTTCAAGGATTGCCCCGTATATTTAGATACATTTTGAAGCCACGTTACGTTTTTAAACTTGTGATTATTTTATTTTATAATATTTTGGTACGTTACCTGATATATCAGGCAAATTTGGACCGATATTCATAATTACTTTTATGTTAGATAAAGCTTACTCCTAGGGTATATTAATCAACATGGAACGAAGCTAAGCCTGAGATCTATAGAGCGAACTTCGACTAAGTCTAAGTCAAAGTAACGAACTCATTGAGAATTTTGACTTAGTCCGAGTCATTTTTACAAGAAAATCTTTGCTTAGTCTGTTTCTCTTGTAAAAAATGAATCGGAATCAGTCAAATTTCGATTTAACAATTCCAAATTCTCACTGAGTTTGTTACTTTGACTTGACTTAGTCGAAGTTCGCTCTATAGATCTTAGCCGAGTCAATTCTAAGTTATTAAGCTTAATGATTATGTCAAAATGTACCAAATGAAATTCACTCGTATGGGGCCAGACCCGTATCCGAGCGAAGGCGCGAAGTGTCGACCGCCGGGACGTGTCGACGCGTGTCCATTGTAAGGGGTGCGGGATCGCGGGTTCGACTCCCGATAACGTTGACGCGACAGCTGAATTTCAAACTAGGCGGGAAAGGTGCCAATTACGTACGCGGACTGTGCTTTTAATGCATGTCTTTAGAGTAATAAAACTACGTCTATGGCCGTCTATTGGTATTGAAAATTGGCTTAAAATGTATAAAACTCAGATTTTTCCCTGATACGATGTTTGGTTAGTCTTAACTTGTTTTTTCTAGCTGCTCTTATTTCTTCCCCATATCCCTTACTCGTATAAACTCAAAATGATTGTAATGAATACACTGAACTCATTTAACCGACTTAAAAGGAGGAGATGATATTGGTTCCTGTAGGCTAAGCGTGAAGAAGCATTTATTTAGGACGACATGATTCCGGCAACCATTCAGCTATGTTTATATGGTCGCTGCTTTTTTTCGGACACTCGGATAAAAAAAATATGTTCTCCGACAACTTCGAGGCGCGTGGACCAATTTATATGATTCATTTTTTATTGGAAGAGTTATTTAAATACTTTTGAAAAGCTACAAAATAAATAAAGTTGAGTAAAACTCAATTTGAATTCAAAAAATCAATTAAAAATTTATCTTTACAGTCGTTGCCAGGGCCAATGCAGATCAAAGGGCATCGACTGCAAACAAATTATTTTTAACTTTTTGAAGTTTCGTTTAACATTATATTTCGCATCCCAGGCGACTTTTTGATACGGCACAAATATATGTTACATAAGCGTATGGGCCACCGGAGGCCGAGCCGTCCGTGACTATCTACGTCTTACAGATTTTTAAATCCAAAGGACTTACAATTTTAAACTATTTTTCACTGACAAACAATTTATTTTTTACTGAAAGAGTAATAATAGTAAAAAGTGAAAAATTGTTTCTGAGTATGCTTCATGACTTATGAAAGACTAGCAGTCACACTACTAGACTAGACTGCCTCGGTGGCGTAATGTGGTATGACTCGTTTTGAGGTCTCAGGTTCGATCCCGGGATCGGGGAAAGTGATATTCGATTTTTCAGTATCAGCCCGAAGTTTTTTATAGCAGAGACTGGCAAAGGAACAGATGGGTCACCTAATAGTAAGTGATCTCCAGCGCCCATAGACACTCAAGACACAAAAAGAATCATGCGTGTGTTGCCAACCTTAAAAGAGGGAATGGAAGGGGATGGAAAAGGGAATGGGAAAGGGAGGGGGAAAAAGAGGCCACCGGAAGTCTCACTCACCGAACGAAACGCGACAGCAAGCTGCCACTTTACGTCGGTTATCTGTGAGACAGTGGTATCAAACCGGTGGAGCTGGCCCATTCGTTAGATCGTAATTATCCACAACGTGGCTCTATCACTCAAAAATCACATCTAGGACGAAACAAAGCTCAACGAAATATGGGTCTCTAGTTCGCTAGTGCGCCTCTGCCCTTCGGGGATACAGGCGTGAGCTTATGTCATGTATGTTTAGCAATCACAAAGCGAGTAAGGACGTCATAAACAAAGTTAAGTAATGCAATATTGTTGGTATATTGTATTATACCGATTAGAAACAATGAGATGTCGTAATTTCTAATGTTAATAACATAATAACAAGGCGATACCTATTTCGTACGAAACTCGACCACCAACTGGCGGCCGGTGCATTTTTAAAAATGGTGTAAGATGGAAATTAAGTTTTTTGGTTATAGATGATAAATAAGAGAAGAGTAAATCGCGCGTCAGAGTTTAGAACAGAAAGCTGTGTTTACGAGGTATCCTAATATCTGAGAAATACCTGTAGGTAGTAATGAGAAAATATTTTACGAATTAAGACTTTAACCGCAGTCGCAGAAGGTGCTACTTCCTAAAGTCGAATGTGCGTCAGAATGCTTATTAATAAAATACTTATAAACTTATTGAGGTTTAATTTGGGTCCAAAAAGCATAAAAATTATCTAATTTAAATTACAAGAAATTATCTTGACCAATTCATATTATTTTATGTTTTTATCATTTATTTTCCAAGTTTTTTAGAATCCAACTTTATTTTTAAGCAATATTTCGCTTGCGTATATACGCCACAGCTTAAAAAAACTAGTACACTTAACTAAATAGTCAAATGAAATAAATAAATAACAGTCAATAGTCACACACCTAGTCCGGACCCTACCCTAGGTATAACCTGTATCGTGAGTATCAGGAACTACCAGAGACTTACGGTCTCACAACACCCAGACCCGAAACAAATATCTGTGGGCCACACAAACATTTGTCTCGGTGTGGGGATCGAACCCGCGGCCTTTTCACAACCGGCTATTCGCCCGTTGCGCCACAAAGGCTGTCAAATGTTAAAAATAAAGTCATCGCAAAATCCATTTATAAATAAAATATTTTAAAACACAAGCCCGTGAAGATCGGCGATGCGTATATTTCGGCAGTAGAGGCGGTCAGCTGAAAACGCTTTTGTTCCCTTGCCGCTCTCCGAAAAACAATAGAGTAGTTGTGTACAGAAATTGCAGTTTATTGGTTACCACGTTTTATCGTTGATTGATTACTGTTTTTCGTGATTAAAGACTTTTTTAGGTTAACCTTTTTTTAATGAATGGATGATTGTAATATTTTTAATAAAAGTTAGCTGAACGGGGATTAGTTGATGACGTGAGATTTGAGAGTAAAAATTTCATTTTCCACCGACTTAAAAAAAGGAGAAGGTCCTAAATTCGTTTGTATTTTTTTATGTGTGTTACGCGATATCTTCGCCAAATGTTGACTGATTTTCAAGATTATTTTTGAGTTCGATAGAGTTCATTCCAAGGGTAGTCCCATATAAATTTGGTCACGATCCAATAAAATTTGAATTCGGCCCGTTAAGTTTTTAAACTTGTGATTCTTTCTTTCTTTCTATCTGCCTTATTCCACCTTAATATGGGGACAGCGCAACACGCTTTTTCAAACATGTTGTTGTAAGGATTTGGTTAAGTTTTTACGACCGGCTGCCTGCCTGACGTCAACCCCCTCTGGGGAATTCGGTCCCGGGCAAATTAAATTGGAAAATTCGCTTTGCCCGACCTGGGAAAAAACCTATGACTTCCCGGTCCACAGCCCATATACTCTACCACTAGATTAAGAAGGTGACAAGCTGTCACATCACATTTGTTTTTTATCGTACAATTTGGTCATTTAAATAATCACAAAATAACTTGAAAAAATGGGGTTATTCCAGTCTGGTACGCCGCGCCACGGCGGTCGAACAAGGCACACGGAAGTCCTGAGAGTGCGCACAATAGGCGGCTAGATGAAAGCGCGTTTAATATGCGTGACGTAATAGCCGCTAATGGTGGGCCCAGACAGGGGTCGCATCCAGAGGCTTGTAAGGGGGTGTGAACCCGCAAGCTGCAGAATTTCTTGTTTTGAAGAATGGAGAAAGTAAAATTTCGTTTTGTTATTAAGTTGCCTTTTCTTCTGAAATTTAAATATTTTATAAAATTAATATTCATTTTAAAATCAATTAATAAATTAGTTATTGTAAATTAGAATTTATCAACTTGTCGATCCACCTTGTAGGTGGACGTCCTACGCTGCGCTTGCAACAGGTCGATCTGGAAATCTTTTGGGATGCCTACATATATTCAGCAGTGGACGTCCTTTGGCTGATGATGATGATGATGAAATAAAAATTGTTGCAATTATAGGTATTTGTTCGAAGGTTTAGGTTTGCTTTATTAATTCCCTATGTTATCTGTTAACAACGTTCTATAGTAACATTATAAAGCTAACAAGTGTATGAACGCTCTAATTTCTGGAACTATTGAATGTTGAGTGATATAGGCTACTTTTATCACATGAAAATATCTTAATTACGTCAACGGAACCGCGAAGTACAGGTAGTATCTAATAATATAAAGACTGTAATAAAAAAATATAATTATTATCAAATAAAATAATTATGCTTTAGTTTTTAAGTATTATTATTATTATATTAACATAACATAACATAAGCTCACGCCTGTATCCCCGAAGGGGTAGGCAGAGGCGCACTAGCGAACTAGAACACCCACATTTCGCCGAGCTTAGTTCCGTCCCAGATGTGATAGGGGGCGAGCCTATCGACATATCGGGCACAAATTCCAGACTCCGGGCTGATATGGAAAAATATTATTATATTATATTATATTATATTTACTGATTTCTTAAGTTTACGTGAATATTATACATTGAAATAAAACTATTCTTACGGATTCTATCACGATTAGGTTTTAATTATTATTCCCGACGTTTCGAAGGCTTTGCAGTCTTCGTTGTCACGGGTCAGACTGAGGTGTCAATGTGTGGAATAATAATTAAAACCTAATCGTGATAGAATCCGTAAGAATAGTTTTATTTCAATTATATTATATTATTGTATTCATCTAAGTTTTAACAAAATAGGTTATTCTTTCACAGCTTAAATTCGTGTAGCAATCCAAATGATTTTAATGACCCCCATTAGAGCGACGGATACGCCCCTGCGGTTCTCTATACCCATTGTTATGGGATTTATTTATTGCGCACACCACATTCGGTGGGATTCATGGGTCCCGCGAGACTGTGATATTTGCCCGCATAATGAGGGATTGACCACGACAATGCGTTTTTAATTGTCAAAGGTTTGTGGGAAGCGGTTGTCCTTTTTAAAACAGGTAACATTATTGATTCTACGTAAGATAATTAGCCGAAAAATTGGGACGTTTTGGGATATGGCAGGGTAATTTTTTACGTACCAATAAGAGCAAGTATGTTGTCATTGTTAAATAATACTAAGAAAGGAATGATGTTTGGATTGCCTCGGTGGCGTGGTGGTATTTCGGTACTACTACGGTTCTGAGGTCTCGGGTTTGATCTCCGGGTCGGGCAAAATGATATTGGATTTTTCCATATCAGCCCGGAGTCTGGAATTTGTGCCCGATATGGCGATAGGCTCGCACCCTATCACATCTGGGACGGAACTAAGCTCGGCGAAATGTGGGTGTTCTAGTTCGCTAGTGCGCCGCTGCCTACCCCTTCGGAGATACAGGCGTGAGCTTATGTTATGTTATTGTTTTTCTTTCTATCGCGACAGCAAGCTGTCACTTTACATCGGTTTTCTGTGAGACAGTGGTATCAAACCGGTCGAGCCGGCCCATTCGTGCTGTAGACGTTATTGTCTATAGTTTGGCTCTACTCAAAACTCGACTTTAAATTTGAATATACGATGCGGAAGCTACCATTAAGCAACAAGGCGATAATGATGCTATTTGGACACCATCCAAATTGCAAAGTAGGTATCACATTATCAAACATTTCGGTCGTATATCCTAGGCTTTACATGGGCTGTTTATGTATTTCGTATTATGCGGAAATAATGAGAAATATCAACATTTATTGAGCCGTATCGTCGGTGATGCCGGGTTATACCGTCGGTCAGATACAGGGTGTTATGAATAAAACATTTCGCAGATCTTTCTACAGATAGAAACTGGTTGAATATGGTTATTGGAAAATTAAATGTGTTTGTAACTTATTTTTTCTTTCTTTTGTAGAATAATTTAAGTTTAGGTAATTTTGTAATCAGATATCAGAGAACAAACCTATTTTTAGCTATCCATTTTAGAATATGTAAAGTCCGCCTATATACATTGTATATGAAGTGTATAAATAAATAAAACTAAAAGCGAATAAGTCACAGATTATGTATCCAAACTAAAATCGCCTTTTTGATCTAGCTGCAGTTTTTATGGGCTGTGGCTCGGGAGGTCTTAGATTCGATTTTCAGGTCGTGCAAAGCAATTTTTCTAATTTGACTTACCCAAGACTGGATCCCCCAGAAAGGGGTTGACATCAGGTAGGCAGCCGGTATTAAAAACTAAGCCGAATCTTTTCTGTGACATACTTTAGAAAGTGTGTCGCACCACCTTGGGGCAATAAGGGCAGGTAGAAAGAAAAAAATGTAATCAAACTGAAAAATCAAAGTTATCGGATTTTAACCATTTTAGATTCTTCTTTCTTATTCAAAATACCTAATAGAAATTCGCTTGTACGGAAAAAGACTTTTATTATTCTTTGTAAATTGAACGAACCCTAAATAAGATATAGTCATTTAAAAGCCCTCTGCGATATCGTACAAAGGAGGGCGAACGTTTAAGACGATTTGCGAGGATCCATTTAGCTGAGTAGGCTTTGTGAGGGCGAATGAGAGGAGCAAGAGGAGGGAATGTATCTCCAAGCAGGGTAAATAAATACATCGCCGAAAATAAGGGCCTTTACACTTTCTAAGCAAATTGAAATATGTTCGCTGGGTTATTGGCGCGTATACGTTTTCTGTAAATTAGCATTTTTACATTGTTTGTATTTAATTTGAATTTCAAGAGTATAGTATCAATACCATTATCTGTTTAATTTAAAAATAAATATGTTTTTTTTTACATTTGCAAGAAGTAGGTATGCAATAACTATAAATTAAACGTATCTATGAATAAAATGAGTACCCATTCTTAGCATATTCGAAATACGATGACAAACAAACACAGTTATTATCTGTAATTTCCATGTTAGCCTGTATTCCTGTCTGATTGCTATGTACTAAATAATTCGTGGAGGTCATTACTTGATCTCCCAATTTCTAAAATTTAACACATGTTCTTAAGTCTTAACACAGTTTTTTTTTAATAAGTTGCAAGAAGATTTCGGCTTTAGTTTTTACGACCAGCCTGACTTTAACCTTTTATGAGGGTACCAGTCACGGATAAAATATATTTAAAAAAAACTTTGCCCTACTTGGGACTCAAACCCCAAGACAGGTTGGTAGACTTCACACACCTTCGAAATTCTTGTGAAGAAATTCTCGGAGATGCAGGTTTCCTCACGACGTTTTCCTTCACCGTTATAGCAAGCAAGATTTTACAATGAAAACACATTTAATATAGAACAGTCAGAGGTATATGCTCTTTTTTAGGAGTTGGTCTCGAACCTCCGACACTCGTCTCGGCAGTTCGTATCACTCCCAACTGAGCTATCGTTGCTATTAATAGTAATACTTAATAGAGACAATAAGAAAAATGTGTTAATGGACATATTCTTAGCCTCGTTAGAAGTTTAGGCTTAATTTAAATTACTTATTAGTCCTCAGGCTAGATTGTAATTTTAATAATGTACTTTCTAAGGTACATTATTCACACAAAAAAAACTTAACGGCTTTGTAGCTTGAGGACGGCAGATAACCCAACCTAATAACTAAAACCAGCAAATTAAAAACACCCTGTGAACGAAACAAAGCGCTGTATCGAGCATTTCACGGCGGATTCACACTGGCCCGTTGCACGTTGCCGGCAACGCCTCGCAAATTTGCGCCGTCGACGCTGCGTGGAGAAACGTGACGAATTCGAATCGATCCAGCTCAAACATCGAATAACGCGCAAATCACCGGTCGCGTCGGTGGCGATAGTGGATAGACGGCGATCGGTCTGTCGTGCCGGCCGCGGGCGCGCTCCGCAACAACGCGAGCGGTTTTGAATGGACGGTGTACATGGGCCCTTATCTATCAGGCAAAGTTTGTTTGAGTGCGCTAATCTCTGGAACTATTATTTTTCTGAGTGGTAGATTAATGCTGTAGACTGTTACGTCTACAGCACGAATGGGCCGGCTTAGCCGGTTTGATACCACTGTCTCACAGAAAACCGACGAAAAGTGGCAGCTCGCTATCGCGTTTCGTTCGGTGAGTGACATTTCCGGTTGCCCAATTCCCGCCTCCCTCTCCCAGTCCCTATTTCCCTCTTTTTACGTTGGCAACGCACTCATGATTCTTTTTGTCTTGGGTGTCTGTGGGCGGTGGAGCTTACTTATCACCAGGTGACCCATCTGCTCATTTGCCAGTCTTTGCTAAAAAAAACACGGTCGGCGCAATACACTTTTTCAAGCATGTTGCAGATACACTAACTGATCTTGGAATACAATCCACACGGAGTGGGGGTCATTGTCAACAGGGTTAAACACCACATATACGGTGGTCGCTATCCAGGCCGACACGAATTTCCTACGACCAACCAAAATATTCGAAACATATACTATATAAACATATATCTCATCCTATCCCGGATTCAAAATCCGGACCCTCCAATCCACGGCCCATATAACACTACACCTTAAACTGACAACAAATGTATGGAAAAAAGAAATACGATTACTCTCTTATCATTACAAACTGGCGCTGAATTTTAACTTCAGTAAATCGTAATTCGTGGCAGAAAAGAAAACCGGCAAACCCTCACAAAATAAACTCCGCTTTACGAAATTTTGGACGAAAAATAAGAGGAAAACTAAGCGCAAAAAGCGGCAATGTACAGTGAGTTAGTGTTGGGAGGCGAGCCGCGCAAATTAAATGTTGTAGCGGGAGCTCGCGCCCCGAATAAATGGTTCACACTTGCACGCTGTGCGGTACGATACAGTGGGGAGGAGTCCCTATAATCTGTACTAATAGTCTTCTTGTACCTGCTTTTTTGAATTTACTTTTGCTGTTACCATAATATTGCTTTGAACGAATTCCGCTGAATTTTTACGACCTCTTAGGGAACCAGTCCAGGACAAATCGTAATATAGAAATAGCTTTGCCCGTTCTGGGGTTCCAGCCTAGGAAGCCTATATCGAGTGGCGCCGACATAACGACATTAAATCATACCAGATATACCTTACAACGTTACAAGTACCAAAAAATCTGTCGAATATGTGAAATAGATTAGCCACAGGATTGATTTTTAGTTTTGACAATTTTTGCACATGATGTACGTTCGGGACAACCTAAAACTCGAATAAATAAACGCTAATATTAGCTATATTAGCGGTCAGACTTTTGTCGATAACAAACATGATCGGTCTTGTCCGGCATGCCCTGGATGCGAGGTTGACGCGCCGCGTACCTACTGAAGTTTACCTACATGTCGATTTTCGCGCATTATACCGGTTTTATATAGTATAAATGGTGTGACATTTAGTAACCGAACTTTTTCTATTTATTTTGTTCTAAAAATATTTATTCAGTATTGATTTTACAGTTTTATTTTTGCTGCGGCGAAATTTAAAAATACCTTTGTTACCCATTAGCAAATTTAGGCTGAGATCTATAGAACGAACTTCGACTAAGTCCGAGTCAAAAAAGCGAACTTAGTGAGGATTTGGAATTTATAAATCGAACTCAGACTTAGTCCAAGTCATTTTTCACAAGAAAAACTTTGCTAAGTTCAAGTCCACAAAACCTTGACTTCGGTCTGTCAGTTCGATATACAGTAATACCAGTATCGAAATATTGACATAAAATGTAGAAATTGTTTTATTCATTCTAACGTTTTTAAATTAAAATACCATAACTATTGTTAGAAAATGTTTAATAATTAAAGGTACGAGATTTTCTTATATTGCAGTACCGTTTATTATACTGTAAATCGATCTATTAATTATTAAAGTTTAACGAAAATACATAATTTTGTTTGGAATAAACTTGTAACCCTGAAGATGCCAAAAAAATAGACAAATGTTTTGACAACTTCCAGTATTGTCCTGAATAATAATTAATATAACATTAAACCCGAAACCGTGCTCAGAATTAAAAAAATCGTTCTGCTGAGCCATTTGCAAAGCGCGAAAGGTGACCCGAGAACCAGTGGGAATGGACGGACGGCGGACTTCATCGCGGCGACCCACAATGCAACAGTGACCATCATGCTATTGCTCCAATAATATTATCATCATCATCAGCCACAGGACATCCACTACTGAACATAGGCCTCCCCCAAAGATTTCCAGATCGACCGGTTGGAAGCGGCCTATAACCAGTGATTTCATGTGACCTTTGTCAGGTCGTCTGTCCACCTAGCAGTCATATTAAACAGACAGTGAATCAGTGAATCAGTGAAAGTACATATTATATTAATTATTATGTAGTCGGCCTAATTAATGTATAGATATTTTGAGAATGAATTGGTTACATGTTGTCAGGAAATTGATTTGCAGTAGGTAAATAAAATAATAATTATCATGAATAATATTTATTTATTACAATCTCTGATATTAACCTTTGTTTATTTGAGTGAGCATACATACATACATACATAGACTCACGCCTTTTTCCCATAGGGGTAGGCAGAGACAACGGATTTCCATTTGCTACGATCCTTACACACCTCTTTCGCCTCATTCAGTCTCATTACATTCTTCATGCATGCACGTCGGTTTAGGGTACTTTTAACTTGACCTTTCTCGAGTAAATCTCTGACTTGGTCAGAGAATGTCTTCCCCTTCCACCTCTACCATTCACACTTGCCATATATATTTGCTTTGTCAGCCTCCTTTCATCCATCCTTTCTACATGCCCAAACCACCGCAACATTCCTTTCTCAATCCTCGTTATTATTTCCTCTTTCAATCCACACAGTACATAAATGGTATTCTCAACTATTGTGCAATATACCTACTGCACAAACTACTGTAATATTGCTTGTGTTTGATAACTTGTTCCGCAGTTGGTTGCATGTGTGAAAATTTAATAACTTCAAAATGTTATTTCTAAACAGAAGAAATAAATATCAGACAGAGTTTCCCTCAGATCTTTCATTATTTATCAGCAGATCACCACAATGGCAATTTGCATGGTCTAGCTGACAATAAGCTTGCCTGGCAGGTTAACCACTCAGATGGTACCCAGATGGTAATGCCTCAACAGTTTACCGCTGGCAGGAAATGTTAATAAGGCATGGTTTTGCTTTGGGCTTGCTGGCTGACTGAGATGCAATTTATACTCTACATGGGCTGCTAGTAAACAAACAGACAGACAGACAATTTGCTAGTAAACAGTCTCCAAAATACAAAATCCCTGTTTTAACAATTTTGATAAATTAATAAAACTTTTGTCAATATATTAATATGAAATAATGGCAGTGGATTAGCTAGAGCTCTAGGAATAGGTATGACAGAGTCGATCACCTCACTCACTCACCTGATTGTGACTCCTGGCATATTTGAGCCCTTGTAATTCTCTTGGTGGTTTACACTTTACTTCATCATTTTAGAGCTTAGAATGCTTTTTTTATGTCATCATGTTTTCATCATCATCATCTTGTTTCTTCTTACTTTAAAAATTATGGCCTTCTTCAAAATATTAATGATTTTGCCAACAATAGTGATAAATAATAAATCCATGTTTTGACTATCAAATGATGACGATTCATGTTTATTCTTTCTTCTACCTGCCCTTATCCCACCTTAATGTGGGGTCGGCGTAGCAAACTTTTTCAAGCATGTTGCTGAAAGGATTATAAGACGATTTATGTATAATGTGGTTTGTTTTTCACTTGACATTTCAAAGAGCGTCAGCCATTTTGTCAGCTGTTAATTACGTAATACGTTCCTTTACAACCTACAAATATAAAGGCGCGTCTCCTGTAAATATATAAAAATCTTACGTTTCTTTTGTCAAAGGAACTGCGTGAAACCGATAACGTCTGAGTAGACTATGCAAAGACAAACTATGGCTAGCATGAGTTCGAGTTCGAATTATAAATACGCAAAAGTTGACTTTCGCTTAGTTCACTCCAAAGACGACTACGCTGAGTCGACTTTGGTACAAGACTTAAGTAAGAACTATAGATTTCAGCCTGAATGTCGTTATGTTAACGCCACTCTGTATACGGTGTCATACTAAAGGAACAACTACAGGGCTAATGTTATTATTTAACTTATAAAAACATATATCTCCCCATATTTTATATCTATTATCCATTTTCAGCTTCCACGGCGCAGTGGACCGCGGGTTCGATTCCTGCACCGAGGCAAATGTTTGTGTGACCCACAGATATCTATTTCGGATCATAGTGTTGTGAGACCGAAATCTCTCGAAGTTTCTGATCCCTACAATACATGAAATGGAATATATTGAAATCTAATTGCCATGATACAGGCTGTGCTTAGTGTGGACATCATAGTATAAGTTGTTATATTGTAAACTGGTCTGCTTAATAAAATATATTTATCTTTATCTTATGAGTACGGTACTGCCAGTTACATACATCAAAGCGTTCGGGCACGTGGGAGAGTCGAAAGCACTGCCTCGGGCCCGCGCTATCTGCATATAAACATTACGCCGCGGTGATAAGGGGGTGAGTACGATCGTATCTCCGAAAAATCACTAGTTTAAAAACTTAACGGACCGACTTCAAATCCAATCGTGATAAAATTTTTATGGAACAACTCTTGATATAGGCTCTATCGAATACAAGTTTGAAGATCGGTCCACATTTGGCGGAAACATCGCGTAAAATACATTTAAAAAATTACAGACGAATTGATGAACTATTGGGTAGAAGAGAGGATGGAAGATGGTGTAAGAAAATGGTCAACTGGTGGCCTGGAGATGGCAAGAGATTTGTAGGTAGACCAGCAGCCCGATGGTCAGACGACATTGTAAGACAGGCTGGACAATTGTGGTTGAGAACTGCACAGGACCGTTACATTTGGCGTGCCAAAGAAGAGGCCTATACCCAGTAGTGGGTGGTTAAAGGCATCAGCCTTTATCAAATGATCAGATGATGATGATGATGAGAACCTCCTCCTTTTTGAAGTCAGTCGAAAATAAGCACACTAACTCACACAGCTCTATCTATTGTACAAAAGCTCGTTCTGATCATTCTGAGAAAATTAAGAGAAAACATACATAATGTAATGTGGCAACATGTACGTACATAAACCTACGGGTATCCTTGAAGGGGCAGGTAAAATTGAATCATTATATGAGACGGTTTTCCGAACTTATTGCCGATTTTATCTATGCCATAGTAACGATGCGAATTCTAATCACATACATATGTTAACTTTTTAGACCGAAAAATTGGGATTAAAAAGAAACATTCAATCAAATTCAACATCAGTTATGTAATCCAAGTGGTCAAGATGACGTCACATCATAATGACAAAAAAATAATAGAATATGTCAAACGATGTCCAAATCGAATGACAGATCTGCCGGGCGCGCCTTATTTGACAAAACACGTGAGAAATAGTTCGTGGCGATTGGACGGGGCAATAAATCACGTGACGTCAAATCTGACGTGACATGTCAAACGGGATGTGATTGGACCATAGAGATCATATCCTATATACCTTAGACAAAAGAAGATAGAGGACAGGGCAAAACTACGATAAAATGAAGCATTCCTAATGTATGGAACGAAACTAAAATGGCGACATTGCCAAAGAAAGATCGCATTAATATAACAGTTGGGCATCTTCTACATATTCCGAAATAAGGATTATTGTAAATAAAACACTGTGTTTACAATAAAATCAATAAGTATTTATACGTTAATTTATCCTTATGACACCGTGACAACCTACATTTATGTAAATAGATCGCGAAACAAAAATGGCGGAACTGGCTTCATATTAAACACGTATTTTTCTTGGTTAAGCCAGGTCCTCTTATTTTTTCTTTAGTCATTGCTATATACAGAACGTAATTTTTATGACTACCCATTTTTTTTCTTTTTATAGCATAGACTGGAAAACGAGCAGATGGGTCACCTGATGGTAAGTGATCTCCACCGCCCATAGACACCCAAGACACAAAAATAATCATGCCGTTGCCAACCCAAAACGGGAGGGCGAAAATGGGCCGCCGGAAATCTCACTCTCCGAACGAAATGCGACAGCAAGCTGCGACTGTACGTCGGTTTTCTGTGAGACAGCGGTACCAAACCGGTCGAGCCGGCCCATTCGTACTGTAAACGTAACTGTCTACAGTGTGGCTCTACCACACTAGAGAAAAAAAAATACTTCAATTAAAGTACATAAATTATTTTTATGTTTTTCGAATTTATTGGCCAGTGGTGCGCAATTAGAGGACAATACGTGATCGATATTTTCGGAGTCGCATTGTCGCATGCAATTTGGGCGTCGTGTGTGGCCGAATCGTTGAATCTTTCGGCTTTCGGCACAGATAGTGATTAGCGCCCTTCACAGCCAATAATGGCAACATTATTAACGCATTCATTGCAAATATCTTCGCTCGTTATTTTTGACGTATGTCACTTGTCAGTTTGTATCAGATTTTGTTTGACACAAAGCTTTCCGTGAGTTATTTCATGAATCGTGTCGATTGATCGGTAGGCTAACCATGAGACTTTTGACATTTCTCGCTACCGACTAGTTTAAAAAAAATGTTGTAAAAATAACATAAATTCTCTACGTAACCGCTAGAGGCGCTTGGATGTTTTTGATAATATAATTGACAGTCTCCGTGACGCAGCAAATGAGTAGCCGGCTGTGAAACAAGAGGCCGCGGGTTCGATTCCCGCACCGAGACAAATGTTTGTGCGACCCCCAGATATTTGTTTCGGGTCTGGGTGTTGTGAGATGGAAAGTCTCGTAGTTTTTGATACCCACGATACAGGTTCTTTGCCGTGCCAGAATAAAAAAATATAATAATAAATACACCCAACAGTCACATATGCACATAGTCCTGACCACACATTAAGATCGAGTTTTGTGTCGTGGGTATCAGGAACTACGAGAGACTTTCGGTCTCAAAACACCCAGACCTGAAACAAATATCTGTGGGCCACACAGACATTTGTATCGGTGCGGGAATCGAACCCGCCACCTCATATTTCACAGCCGGCTACTTTCTTATTTAATTTACCCACCCGGGACTGGATCACCCAGAGGGGGTTGACGTCAATCAAGCAGCCAGTCGTAAAAACATAGCCATATCCTTTCTGCAACATGCTTGAAAAAGTGTGTTGCGCCGATCCCACATTAAGGTGGGATAAGGGCAGGAAGAAAGAAATAGCGATCTACCATTGTCCTCTCTATCAAACCAATAATCAGTTAATACCACGTCGCAGTGTACACGACGAGGCACGAGGCAGTGATAAAAAGCCAACAGCACAGCCCGTGATTGTTATTGCAACATTTGCATATAGATTAGCGATGCGCAACACCAACGCCGATACTGTTAACAGAATGATGCAGGACTTCCGACAACCCGCTGAATTTTAAGAGATTTTAAGTGACTTGATGAGATTTTTTTACCCGACTGCTCGGAAGAAGGTTATTTTTTATATCAGACACTAGTATAGAGCGGTGGGCACTTAATATTAAGTAATCTCTGCTCTAGACACTGTTAAGGTGCCGATAAAGTATTACGTAAACAATTTTTTAACCTCGCCCTCCTTGTCAGCAAAAGTAAGCAAAGCCATTAACTACCCCCCCCCCCCCCCTCCTACCATGCTTATGTAACCATTGACAGATGCATTTCAAGTGTTCTGATTTCTTTATTAAAAGAAAATCCGATAAAGTAAAAAAAAAGAAATACTGCTGACGTAATCACCATCCAGACCTTGATCCCCCCTGAATGACATAGAATATTTATTTTTTAAATTTCCCTGGTATAAAAGAAAAACATCATTATCAATAATGATGTAGCAAAAATAGCGGTTGAATTTTTTTTTAAAAGAAGCTTTTATTTCTATTTTAATTAAATCAAATCACAAAGCCTTTGAGTACTCTATTCATTCAATATCGGCTACTGCATAAACACGTCCACGGTAAGTTGCGACGTCAGCGCCACGCCACGCCTCTACGCATATTAAATTTAGAACGGCAGCACAGCGTACTAACTGATCGTACATAACGGATAATGCGATCCATTAAACAAACACGCCGCGGCTGGTCCTTTATTGATTTACACCGTCCTTACCCTACGCTGATTGTGTTAACGAAACTATTTAAAATAGCTTCCGACATGTGGACTCATTATTAGATTAAACTTAATTCCTACGTTGTAAAGAATTCTTCCTTCCTTCCTTCTTTTTTCTTTCTACCTGCCCTTATCCCACCTTAATGTGGAGTCGGCGCAACACACTATTTCAAGCATGTTGCAGAAAGGATTTGGCTAAGTTTTTAAAACCAGCTGCCTGCCTGACGTCAGCCCCCTCTGTGGGATCCAGTCTCGGGCAAATTAAATAAGAAAATTCGCTTTACCCGACCTGGGAATCGAACCCACCCTGCCACTAGACCAAGGCGCCGACCTTACTTCCTTCTGCATTTGCCCCTATTCTTGGATAGATTCCTCATCGTTTTTACGATCGGGTGCCTGTTAACGTCAACAAATCCAATGAGAAAAACTTCATCCAACCGGGGATTCAAACCCTGGAGCTCATGGTCACAGGTCATACACGCGGCCACTTAACCAAGGTTTACGTTATAAAATCATTAAATTATTAATCTAAATGCTTTGTTTGCTTTATTCCCTTAGGGCGATTTCCCTAGATACATCTCGATTTATCCCAAATCTTGATTTAAATATAGGAATGAGCTATAGGATAAATCGAGTTTAGGATTAATACTAATGTGGTGATGGAACTTTGTGGAGTGAAAGAAGATGTAGAGACAAGAATAGAGAAAGGGATGTTGAGATTGTTCGGACATATTGAGAGGATGGACGATAAGAGATTGACGAAAGAGATACACAACGAGTGTGAAAGGAAAAGTCGGTAAAGGTCAACCGCATCGAAATTATTTTAAGCAAATTGATGATACTAACTAAGGGAAAGATAAAAAGTACCCTTAACCGACGCGAATGTATGAAGAGATTGATGAAAGTATCGAGAATCGAATCGGGCGCAGTGGAAATCCATAGTCTCTGCTTACCCCTATGGGATACAAGCGTGATATTATGTATGTATGTATGTAGGATTAATACCAGATTAGTTATAGTGCTACAAGTCGCCCTTTGATTAAAAATTAATGATAACATTTTGAATTCATAAATGAAATACCAAAATCATAATAATAAAAAAATAAAAATATTACCGATAATTTTATTATCGACGACAACAATTCCACGAATCGATTGAAACGAACCCCTGAGTGAGGGCGCGTGTCAATTAACTTTATTGTTATTTACAGAAGCGTTAAATATTTATCAATACATCTGATCGGGACGGTAAACAAGGAGCTATTCGTACCATCCGACGACGACGCTAAATATTACTCAGTAATCAATACACAGCGACTGGTGGTGGACTGGTCGCGATCGCAAAAAATCACTACAACTAATAACTCCTGCGTCCAGTCGATCATTGTAAGGGCACTGGCGTAGCACACGCGTAAATAACATGCGTTAATATCATTGGTTAATAGATTGTCTATTAACGTAATGATGTAAGCCGTAAGGGCACTGGCGTAGCACATGTAGGAAATAACATTCGTTAATATAATTGGTTAATAGACAA
The DNA here is from genome assembly GCA_036417725.1 of Clanis bilineata. Lineage (NCBI taxonomy): Eukaryota > Metazoa > Arthropoda > Insecta > Lepidoptera > Sphingidae > Clanis > Clanis bilineata. The sequence goes on from CM071159.1 coordinate 2,018,065, forward strand.
TAATGACTACCTCGGTGGCGTTGTATTTCAGTACGACTACCGTCCTGAGGTCTCGGGTTCGATCCCCGGGTCAGGTAAAGTGATATTGGATTTTTCTATATCTAGTGTTCTAGTTCGCTAGTGCTGCCTACTCCTTCGGGGATACAGGCGTGAGTAAACAATAATTAATCATCATCATCATCATCAGCAGCAACCAAACGACGTCCACTTTCTTTCTACCTGCCTTTATCCCACCTTAAATTGGGGTTGGCGCAACACACTTTTTCAGGCATGTTGCAGAAAGGATTCAGCTTAGTTTTTACGACCGGTTGCCTGTCTGACATCAACCCTCTATGAGGTATACAGTCCCGAGCAAATTAAATTAGAAAATTCGGTTTGCCGTTGTGCTTTTGCGTTCTGGGAATCAAACCCCGGTCGAAACGACCTCCCGGTCCACGGCCCATACATGCTGCCACTAGACCAAAGAGACGATCATTCCACATGAGTATTAAAAATAATTTGTCGTGATTTTGAAATTAGTCGGATCAAAATAACGTGAATTACAGATCAATCTCATTACAAGATTTAAAAAATATTAAACTATAACTTAGATTATGACTACCTCGGTGGCGTGGTGGTATTGGGGGCGCGGTATAACTATCGTCCTAAGGTCCAGGTTCGTTCCCCAGGTCGAGCAAAGTGATATTAAACTTCTTAATATCAGCCCGGGGTCTGGAATTTGTGCCCGATTTGGCGATATGGTCGCCCCCTATCACATCTGAGACGGAATTAAGCTCGGCGAAATGTAGTGTTTTTTTTTTATTCTCTAACAATTTGTGTTGTGAATTTTGGATATTATATTGTTCAATATTAGAATGTTGAACACTTCAAGTCTCAATTGGAGCCATCTCGGTATTATTATTGGATTTCATTTTTAAGCTTTTCCTTTTAAATTACAATTATAATATTATTCTTTTTTGGCCCATTTATTACAAATCGGGATTTCGTTTAAGACATATCTTTCAATGGGACGCGTACCTATCCGGACAGAAGTAAGAGAATATTAAGCGTTGATTTATAGACACGATTTTCCCACGTGCTACCGGGAACACAACCCGGAACCCAGCTGTCCTGGGAACGTACGCACGACTCACTACGCGCGCCGTACTTTTTGTCACCACGGATGGGGCATCTGTGTTTATCCCGACTATTTTCTAATAGCTACTGTCTGGCGTAGATTTCTTGTGTACTTCAGCACATTTTTGCACGCTGTGTTGTGTATAGACCACTGCTATAGACTATAGAGTAAGTATAGACTAGTACAGACTCAGAGGCTGTGTGTAGACGTAGCCTTTAACGGGTAAGGCGTGTGCTCACGTATTTGCTCAAGCTCGCACACACATATTTGCAAAAACGATCCGGCTTATCTTATCTTTAAGAATAGTCTGTCATTTTTTTCCATGCGTTACATTGTTTGAAATAAAAGGGAAAGCTATTCTTAAATGTAAGAAACGCTCAGATATTTTTATAAGTGGCTGAAATAAAAACGTGCACAAATGAGTCTAATTGTTTAAATACATTGTTATTGACGCTGATTGTCGCCTTCTTAGTCTAGTGGCAGCATATATGGGCTCTGGACGGGGAGGTCCTGGGTTCGATTCTCAGGTCTCTAGACTGGATTACCCAGATGGGGTCGATGTTGGGCAGGTCGTAACAACTAAGCCAAATCGAGTTACGCCGACCCCACATTAAGGTGGGATAAGGGCAGATACAAAGAGAGTTACTGACACTGAGTCAAAGACATTGATTCTAACACCAGTTACTTAAGTCCGTAAACATTTTACGAACAGATATTTGCAGAACACGAGAGACTTTTGGTCTCACAACACCCAAATCCGACTTTGTCTCTAACATTTGTCTCATCGGGAATCGAACCCGCGGCCTCTCGCTTCACAGCCGAGTGGGCCACGAAGGCTGTCATACAGATGAAGATAACTATCACGATATAAATGTTCATTCCTTTAAGACGCCAATCATGCCAACTATAGGCTTAAAGTTATCATCTAAATAATGTATGAACGGTATAGAATTCCAGCACCGTATTACAGAATCGATATCCATCGCCACTCGCCACTAGAGGGGTGGACAGACGAGTAATTAACATATTTGGAATAGCTATCCGTGCGGATTAGACGCGCAGTCTCGGAGCCGTGCAGAGAGCAAACAGTTGTAGAATTAAAAACTCTATAGGCCAATTCCAAAATGTATCCGATCGTGACTAAATTTATATGGGACTACCCTTGAAATAAGCTCTATTGAACACAAAAAGAATTTTGAAAATCGGTCCACATTTGGTGTAGATATCGCGTAACGTAACATAAATAAAAACAAAAAACTGATGAATTGAGGACCGTCTCCTTTTTTGAAGTCGGTCTAAAATGTTTATACATTTAGATTCCATAAAATTTTTACTTTGCCGCCAGTTCGGAAGGCTGTTTCGCCAGATTTATTCGATCGTAACCAAATGTATATCGGACCATTCTTGAAATAAGCTCTATCAAGCGCAAAAATATTTTTTTAAAATCGGTCCATATTTGGCGGAGATATTCCGTAACACACATACCAAAATAAAAATACGGACGAATTGAATACCTCCTTTTTTGAATTCGGTCGTAAAATGAAATATGAAAAAATAAGTGAAATATACCTCGGTGGCGTAGTTGTATTGCAGTACGACTACCGCCTTGAGGTCTCAGGTTCGATCCCCGGGTCAGGCAAAGTGATATTGAGTTTTGCTGTGAACCGGGAGGTCCTGGGTTCGATTCCCAGTTCGAATGAGGTGGTTTTCGAACACGATTTGCCCGGGACTGGATCCCACAGAGGGAGGTTGACGTTAGAGAGGTGGCTATCGTAAAAACTATGCCGGGTCCTCTCTGCAACACGCTTCAAACAGTGTATTGCGCCGACCACACACTAGAGTTGGATAAGGATAGGATAGGGAAAAAATAAATTTTAGTAATTATGAATTCTCCCGGAGCTTCAGACAAAAGCTAATAGAAGTATTTATGCGAACATCAGCATTCTAACCGCCGACATTACGAGATTACTACCTGCGATACTCCTCAACTTCAGCTATCAAGAAATATCTAATAAACTGACGCATCGAGAAAGGCACGAAGATAATGTGACGAACAAAGAAATTCAACAGTATATAGACTGGACAATACCACGAAACTTGTGGTCCAAAAGTTGTGACCTCGTGGTCATAAGTCATCAATCCTATTTGACAGCCTCCGTGGCGCGGCGGGCGAGTAGCTGGCTGTGAAGCGAGAGGCCGCGGGTTCGATCCCCGCACTGAGACAAATGTTTGTATGGCCTACAGATATTTGTTTCGGGTCTGGGTGTTGTGAGACCGTGCGTCTCTCGTACTTCCTGATACCCACGACACAAGACTCGATCTTAGTGTGGGGTCAGGACTATGTATGTGACTGTTGGGTGTTATTTATTTATTTATTTATTTTAAACATTTGACGCAAAGTCGTGCCAGCGTAACGATGTTTAGACAATAAAATTGTCTTACATGATTCTTGAATATTCACTAGGTGTAAATGAGCACCCTGGCAGTGTAATGGGTAGTAGATAGCGACGTTTGGTCGCCTCCTCGGTCTAGTGGCAGCATCTATGGGCTCTGGATCGGAAGGACCTGCGTTCGATTCTCAGATCGGGTAAAGACAATTTTTTAATTTACCCGGGACTGGATCTCTCTGTCAGGCAGGCGGTCGGTCGTAAAAACTAAGCTAAATCCTCTGCAACGTACTTGAAAAAATGTGTTACGCCGACGCTACACTAAGGTGGGATAAGGGCAGGTAGAAAGAAAGAAAGGTAGATAGCGACGTTTGAGATCAGTTTTTCGACTGACTTCTAAAAAGGAGAAGGTCCCCAATTCATAGATTTTTTATGTATGTTACGCGATATCTCCGCCAAATGTGGACCGATTTACAAAAATATTTTTGTGCTCGATAGAGCTTATTTCAAGAGTGGTTCCATATAAATTTGGTCACGATCGGATCAAGTTAGAGGTCAGTTAAGTTTTTAAACTTGTGATTATTTGTTTGTTTTCTTGCTTAGCCACTCTATAGCTAGTAATGTTAAATCTCTTTGGCGTCGAATAAAAAACAATCTGCCGACACTCGTGTACGGAACAGTCGCTAAAATTAAACGCGTTCGCCGAACAAATGTGGACGGTGCGTCGCTGTGGTAATCGACACTAGGCTACGAGCCCGACTTCTGTTGAGATTTGTGATGAAAGTATATGATATAGTTTTGATCAACGGGAACTCAAATGTAAAACATTAGTTATTTATAACTACTCATCTTATTTTGGAAAAGTATATGGTAGTATAAAAGTAACAAAATACATTTTTGCTCGATTCCCCAGAGATAGTTAACTTCAGGCAGCCGGTCTTTAAACTAAAGCCGAATCATTTATGCAACATTTTTAAAACTGGGTCGAGTCGACACCACATTGAAGGTAAGGGATAAGGTTAAGTATGTTGCAGGATGGCTTTGGATTCGTTTTTATGAACGACCGCCTGCCTGACGTCAACTCACTTAGAAGACCCAGTTTTGGGCAAATTGCGTTGAGTTAAAAAATCACGTTGCCCGGCGTGAGGATATGAATCCAGGACCTCACGGCCTGCAGCTAGGTGTTATCAACGCAACTTTACATTTACAAGAAAATGTTTCCAACAACATACAAACAAAACTTCCTACTCAACGTATTCCCGATAAATAAATATAAGAGTTTTTGTCGCAGGAACACGTCCCCTGCAGGAATCCTGGCGCAAGGGGCAGGCCTTTTATGGTGGGGGAATACTCGGGTAGTTTGTATGCAGGCAGTCGCACGCCGCAAAAAACTACGCTACGAGTGTGTTGCGTACGAGGATACCAGCTGCGGTGGTTGCGAGTGAGTACTCCTTTGTTTAGTAGGGTAACTCTTCGCGTTGGATTCCGAATAAACCATAGTGTTTAGACGAGTCGTTTTGAACTCGATTACTTCCAGATTTCGACCGAATTATAAAATGGAGGTACTCAATTTGTTTGTATTTTTTATGTACTAGAGACCCGCCCAGGCTTTGCATGGGTGCAACGCTGATATATATTATTTTGATCTATCTCGGAAGCTTCAGCCAGCGTTTGCAATGTAAGCGCAAAAAATGTGATTTCTTAAGTTTACGCGAATGTTATACATTGAAATCAAATTATTTATGGATTCTATCACGATTTGGTTTTAATATTTAGCCCCGACGTTTCGCAGACTTTGCAGTCCTCGTGCTCACGGGTTGGACCTGTACCTCTGATTTTACATTATCGTCCTTCACGTTTTAATATTAAAATTCAATAGCTAGGGAATTCATTAAAATGCCTAGTACGAAGTAACTATGCGAAATATTTTGAAATAGGCCTGTCTCACTGAACTATAATGAAATATTCCACCTCAGACCTAGATTGGTATTAGGTTAAAGCGGACTCGCATTTTAAATTCAGGCGCAAACATAGATTCCTTGGCACTGTCTGGACTTGAAATGTAAATAATACTGTATAATCTATACATATAAATAAAATTGCAGTGTCTGTTTGTAATATTGAAATAACCGTTTTACTACATGTATATGAATATATATACGATATATACACTAAAATAACATTTTTTTACAATTTTAGTTTGTCTGTCGGTTTGTTTGTTTGTTCCAGCTAATCTCTGAAATGACTGAACCGATTTTGACGGGACTTTTATTGGCAGGTAGCTGATGTAATAAGGAGTAACTTAGGCTACGTTTATTTTAGACATAATAAAAAAAAATCAAAGAATCGACTGTTAGGCGGAACGAATTTCGCCGGGTCAGCTAGTCTTAACATACATACATACATAAGCTCACGCCTATATCCCCGAAGAGGTAGGCAGAGGCGCACTAGCGAACTAGGACACCCACATTTCGCCGAGTTTAGTTGCGTCCCACATTTCGCCGAGTTTAGTTGCGTCCGGGCTGATATGGAAAAATCCAATATCACTTTGCCCGACCCGGGGATCGAACCCGAGACCTCAGAACCGTAGTCGTACCGAAATACCACCAGGCCACCGAGCTAGTCTTAAATAGAATTATAATCACAAACAAAACAAACAATTTAATTAAAGAAGGATTTGCATAAATAATATTCAATTCTGCTTTTTCGGATTATAAAACTATACTGCCTTGGTGGCCTGGTTGTATTTTAGTACGACTACTGTTCTGAGGTCTCGGGTTCGATTTTTGGCGAGGGCAAAGTGATATTGGATTTTTCATATCAGCCCGGAGTCTGGAATTTGTGCCCGATATGGCAATAGGCTCGCCCCCTATCACATCTGGGACGGAACTAAGCTCGGCGAAATGTGGGTGTTCTAGTTCGCTAGTGTATCGTTTGCTTACCCCTTCGATACAGGCGTGAGTTTATGTATGTAAATCTATACTATAAAATGAAACGAAGTAGGCTCGCTCCTTATCACAGCTGTGGCCCAATCAGCCCCCTGACTTTTGACACTCGAATCTCGATTCGATCTTGACTACGATTCGGTTTCATTTATTGACTTAAAATTAATAATAATAAATACACTCAACAGTCACACACATAGTCCTGACCCCACACTAGATATAACCTGTATCGTGGGTATCAGAAACTACGAGAATCTTTCAGTCTCACAACACCCAGACCCGAAACAAATATATGTGGGCCACACAGACATTTGTCTCGGTGCGGGAATCGAACACACGACGTCACGTTTCACAGCCGGCTACTCGCCCTTGCGCCACGGAGGCTGTCTGAAAATTCCGGCGAAAACGAGTTAAAAAGTGCGCTAAAGGCGCATTACATTCGATTCGTCATTTGGTAATTTTTAACGCGACGTTAGTGCTCTTTTTACTTCGACTTAGGTGGAATTTTAATTTTAAGAATTGGAATTTTAATAAAATCCTTATAAATACATAAAGGTCAGAATATCGTATAAAGTAGTATAAATAACAATATTTCAAAATTGTCTTCCTTTATAAAAACCAACAATAGTTAATCAAACAACTGTATCATAAATTTCAGTTTCAATTAGTTATTTATAAGATGGCACCCCGCTGCAGAAAAATATGTGACTCATACGATGATTTGAAATAAGCTTAGAACACACTTTAGAGTTACTTTAATTTAAGTAATATATCGTAACTTGCTGCTCCGTGACGGTGATATGAGTTTTTCCATGATAAAAATAACCTGGTACATAGGCATATTATAGATGTCTAACACTAGAAGATTTCGAAAATCGGTTTGGTATTTCTAGAGATTAGCGCGTATTAAAAACTTTTTAACCTTTAGCCGTTACGAACATTAGCATAAATTACTTTTTAGATAGACTTAAAATAAAATTAATTACTTTACCTCAAGATATTCCACCCATAAAATAGTCCGTTTCATTTTGAATCGACTTAAAAATACGTTTTCAATTCAATTGAATTTATCTTGCTATAGAAAGAAAGAAAGAAAGAAAGTTTATTTTTCAAACCAAAAAAGGACGGCATCAACTTACTCACATAAAATAAACATAATTTAAAAATAACTCATACTAAAGTGTTGCGTGCCTTCATGGCGAGAAATGTGGTCACCTCAGCATTATGCTGTGTTATGATTCACATTATAACATATTTCCGCCAATTAATTTGAACCAATTTTGATTGAAGGTTCTTTTTTAACAGAGTTTGCTTAATTTAGTTCCATAATATGAATTTGGTTTACGTTTGATGATGGAATCATAAAAGAATTTGGTTCCTCTCAACGGCCAATAACCAACGCCTTACAGCTTAAAACCTATGACTATAGGCATTATTTTTATTCCACATTTTAGTTACAAACTGTTGTATAGTGAGTGCATTTGTGAACTAACTAGAAGGGCGTTGTCTTACTCGGTGCGGTGTGTTCGTACGAAAACCGTCTCTTTCCAATGGCGGACAATTATGGTTCTGTAATGCGCCCCGCCCCCTGCCATTTATACTCATAATTTTATAATTTAATGCTTCCACGAAATTATATACCTAGCATGAAAAACATTCGAATGTGTATTCGAATCAAGCATGCTCGCAATAAACTAATTTATTATGGAATTTTAAACGAATGTTTTGAGCGCCTAGTCTGTTCGTTTCCAATACATATATTTGAAACGATGCGCTACGGCCTCTGGTAGGCATGTTAAAACGGGAGACTGTAGCAAGTCATTGCAGGAGACGCATGATGACAGGGCAGGTTGCCTCGGCCTTATAAAATGCCGATTGCCAGATGATTTAAAAAAAAATCGGGTGATTATTTATTATTTATTTAACAATTTTAGAACGGTTTGTAAACCAATTACTCTAAAATGAACAAATTCGTAAAAACGAATACTAATATTACAAAAACATCTTAAACAATAAATATATAACTCTTCTAAGATACATTTTCGCAGTAACGAAGGCACACCGGCATAAGCTGAGCCCACGTGCCCGCAAACAGATCGCAGTCGGGATTATAATGTGATAACGAACACTTACAGAAAGAATCATAATGACAAAAGTTGCGGCGGAATTACAGGCCAGTGTCTTGTAGTAGTTGGACAACTAGTCCCCCAATACTGGCTTACTTGGCTTGGCTTAGCGTCAAAAGGAACCACATAGCTGTATAAATACGTAAGTAAATAGCACAATGTTGAAATGTGTTGTGCAGACCCTACATTAAATAAACACCCCCAAGAGTCACACATATAATCGCGGCCCTACACTAGTTTTAACCTGTATCTTGGGTATCAGACACTACAAGAAACTTTCGGTGTCATAAAACCCAGGCCCGAAACAAATATCTGTGGTCAATACAAACATTTGTCTCAGTGCGGGATAAGGACAGGTGGAAGAAGGTTGACATTGTTCCCTTTACGTCACTATTAAATGTCACGCTAACTTAAGTAGTACAAAGCTGTATTATAAACATCAAAATAAGCCAGAATCTTAGCCTGATCCTCGTTCCCTCGTAGCTCAGTAGTTTCATATACATATGCTGGCTTTTCAAACCCTTCGCCCTAAAACAACATCTCTAACAACAAAATCAGCATATAAAATCATACTGTCTGTTCACACCTTAGCTAAGACGATAAGCCTGGAAGGTTGTACAACCATAATAGATTTTTTTGCATCGTATACATATTCAGTGCCTTATTTAAATTATAACTAGTAGCGGATATATAAAAATTGTCATGTAGCACGTTTATCACAAATGAAATAAAAAAACATCTTGAAATTATGAAGCACGTTTTTTGGCTTTAGAAGTTGGTGTAATAGCAATTGAAATTTAAATTATATTTATAATTACCTTATTTTATGCGAAATCTTAAAATACATAGTTTATGGACGTTATTTAATAATGCTGGGAATTAAGTTCACTGGAATTTTTCCAGATAATTGTATCATCATCATCAGCCACAGGACGTCCACTGCTGGACATAGATAAAGGTCGCAGGAAGTCGTTGGATGCAGGCCGCTTCCAACAGGTCGATCTGGAAATCTTTGGGGGAGCTCTATGTCCAGATAATTGTACACGAACAAAAACTATTGCAGAGTTTTAATACTAGAACGAAACTGATTAAGAAATTATTAAAGTGAATTGAACGCCTCTATAATTATGGAAAGTAATCTATGGTACTAAATGCTCCCCCTGTTACTAAGAAAGTAATTCTGGAAATTCTAGGAAACATACGGCAGTGGTCTTTATTTATTAAAAGGAAACGCAAACCATTACACAGGTATAAGCTAGTTTACAAAAGAAAAATAACAAACAGGTAAAGTATTTGAAACGAAACCTTCCTTGTTGCCAATATGGTCATCATTAAAAAAAAGGGAAACGATCAATTGAAACCGGTTGGATAACGAACAAAGGCGCATGAAACAAATCAAATTCAATCTAATAAACGCATGCGCACCCAAAAACAAGGGACACCCACACGCTGTGATGTCAAAAAGCAAGAAAATCTAAACTATTTTGGCTCCTATCAATATTCATGGCGTACTCAGAAAACCTTGGTGGTGGCCTTACCGAGTCGGATTCCTCGGGCGGCACAGGCAGTTTTTCGGTTGCAATTAACCTTTTGGAAGGTTTGAAGAAGTAACGTGGCCACGCGTTGGGCGCGCGACCGCCTTAAAAGGCAGCAGCACTTCGGTTCAGCCCGCTATCAGTCCGCGGCTGCAACCACCAGCGATCCAAACCATAAAAGCTTAAATGCTGGACACTAAACAACCGATACAATACCTAAAAACAAAGTCGTAGAACACATATTCGGAGTAACAAAATCAGTGGATGAAGTAGACTTAATTGTAGCTCAGAGGAATTACATTGTCAACCTATTAACGATTGGTCATGGAATAATAAGCTTTAACGATGGCTACAATATAGACTTAAGGGCTATTAAAACATGAATTTCAATGCCATTAGGACGCGGAGTGGCGACCGAGCGGGTGGCTTCGTGCACGACGGATTCCATACATTCCGTGGACACGAATCGGTTGGAAGTGGAGCATCATTAACGATTCCAAGTTGTGACGTGACTTGAGACGTATTCCTTGGCGATATTGCAATTACTTCAATCCAAATGACATGGAAATTGTGTTATGATTTTAAAATAATTTTTGTGTGTTTTTTTATAGCAGAGACTGGAATACGAGCAGATGGGTCACCTGATGGTAAGTGATCTCACCGCCCATAGACCGCCGAAAGTCAGGGGGCTGGTATCCCAGTCCACAGTCCATATACCAGCGCTTCGTATCCAGAGTAACCTTTAGACTTAGGAGGCGACAAAGTACAATCATTTTTGAGGCCGCTATAAATAACTTAATTTTCTTTGTACAGAGTTTTGTGTATTGAATCGGTGGTAACGAGAGGTAATGGTGGCTGACAGTTCGGGTGATTCATAATGCCGCAGTGGACGCGTGTAATGATGCTTTGTCAGGTGACGTTGTGTCACCCGAACTGATTTTGATAGATTTTAGGCGAGTGACATCTGAAGGTCAGTTGATTTATTTTGGGAACGAGCGACTGGACATGGTAGTAGGATGATTATACACAAGATTGGAACACGCTGCCGACTGCAGTGCCCTTAAATTTTAGTTTTCGATGTGTGTGATTATTACTAACATGACGTGAGTTGAGTGGTAGAGTCAAGCTGTAGACAGTTACGTCTACAGCATGAATGGGCCGGCTCTACCGGTTTGGTACCGACTTACAGAAAACCGACGTAAATTGGCAGCTCACTGTTCCGTTTCGTTTGGTGAGTGAGGTTTCCGTTAGCCCAATTCCGCCTCCCTTTCGCAATTCCCATTCCCTTCCTTTTAGTTTGGCAACACACCCATGATTCTATTTGTGTCTTGGGTGTCTATAGGCGGTGGTGATAATTTACCAACAGAGACCCAACTACTCGTTTGCTAGCCTCTGTTATAAAAAAAATTAAACAAGCGACATATTCGAAATAATCTCAATGAAATAAAACTAATTTTACGGATTCTATCACGGTTTGGTTACGGGTCGGACCACGTACCGCCGAATGTTCATACGCTTAAGATCGCCTTATGTCGTTTAAGGCCGCCTTATCTGTCAAAATTGTATGGCGATATTCAATGTAAGAAGCCGATAAAGTTGAGTACCGTTTGACCATTCGGGCGGTAGACTGCAAAGCAAACGTCGGGCATAAAAATTAAAACAAATCGTGATAGAATCCGTAACAATAGTTTTATTTCTAAATAATCTCATCATTTTCGCGGATAAAAAGGTTACTTAATAATATATTTAATAAAAATAAATAGGGGGAAACAAGAAACATATTGTATTACTTATTTAACTTTTACAAGGGATTCATGTATAAACCTGTCAATATCTTAAACAAAAATCGAACCTCGAACCAATCTGGCACCACCATAAACCCATCCCAACCTCAACATTAACTTATCGTCAAAACACAACAATCTGCTTACAATTCAACACAATTCAGAGGGCGCTCGTTCGATTCCCGACTCGCTTGTAAATATCTCATTGTGTAGTGAGCTCGTCCGTCCGTCTGTCCGCCCGTCTGTCTGTCTGTATGTCCGGTTGTTTTGCGATCTGCTCCTGTATTGTAATGAAGCATGATAATTTTAAAAGATTGCGAACATTTTAATTGCGAATGAATGTTTGGCTGCCTCGGTGGCGTGGTTGTGTTTCGGTACGACTACCGTCCTAAGGTCTCGGGTTCGATCTCCGGGTCAGACGATATTGGGTTTTTGTAATATTAGTCAGGAGTTTGAAATTTTCCCCCGATATGGCAATAAGCTCGCCCTCTATCATATCTGGGACGGAACTAAGCTCGGCAAAATGTGGGTGTTCTAGTTCGCTAGTGAGCCTCTGCCTACCTCTTCGGGATACAGGCGTGAGTTTATATTTTTGTTATGTATTTATTGAGTAAAGGAAACAAAGTGTATCAAAATATTACATAAAAGTATGGGTACATTTAAAACAGCACTTAAACCAGTGAAGTTTCCAGAGTTTTATTGAGAGAAGGAAAGAAAGAAATAATTTTTATTTGCCCATCAATACAGTGCACAAGTACAATATGAAATAGTCATATTTTTTTATAGCAGAGACTGGCAAACAAGCAGATGCTCCAATTGACAAACAGACACACAGACAAACGCACATGGTATGTTACTAATCATTGTTTCGCTAAAAGCTGTATTAAAATTTTGTTCAGTCAGTTCGTTCAGACATTTTGTAAAACGAACAAAATAACAGACAAAAGACCTTACTTGTACAGAAAATATTACATGAAATCGTTGTATATTAATGTGTAATAACGACTTACTGAATTTTAATAAACTTCATGAATTTTAATTAATTTATACATAATAGAGTACATAATATTAGAGTCTACGAAAAAAGCTGTTTTTGCTTTTCAAGGAGTGTCCTTAGAAGCGGCCGTATATGTAAATAAATATGTAAATACACCCAACAGCCACACACATAGTCCTGACCCCACACTAGGTATAACCAGTATCGTGGGTATCAGAAACTACGAGAGACTTTCGGTCTCACAACACCCAGACCCGAAACAAATATCTGTGGGCCACACAGACATTTGTCTCGGTGCGGGAATCGAACCCGCGCCCTCACGTTTCACAGCCGGCTACTCACCCGCTGCGCCACGGAGGCTGTCAATATGTATGTAATACATATATAGACTCACACCTGTATCTCCGAAGGGGTAGGCACAAACGAATCGGAGAACTAGAACACCCACATTTCGCCGAGCTCAGTTCTGTCCCAGATGTGACAGAGGACAAGAATATATGTGGGGGCGAGTCTATCGCCATAACGGGCATAAATTCCAGACTACGCGCTGATATTGAATAGAAAAAAAACATACAGACAAATTGAGGACCTTCTCCTTTTTTGAAGTCGGTCGAAAACCTAACTTTATCACTGTGCCCTACCCATTAATCGAGCCCGAGACCTCAGGAGATGACGCAATACCACCACGCTACGGAGGCAGGCAGGTTATATGTAAAGGGTCAACCAAAAAGCACTATCCTCCCGTGACAGCCTCCGTGGCGCAGCGGGCGAGTAGCCAGCTGTGAAGCGAGAGGCCGCGGGTTCGATTTCCGCATTGAGACAAATGTTTGTGTGGCCCACAGATATTTGTTTCAAGTCTGGGTGTTGTGTGACGAGAGTCTCTCATAGTCTCTGACACCCACGATACAGGTTATACCTAGTGTGGGGTAAGGACTAGGTGTTTGACTGTTGGGTGTATTTATTTATTTATCGTCCCACTTTAAAAGTTCATGGTATTATGCCACCTATATCCTGCATGCTAATGCCACCTTGTCGAAATAACATTGCATTTAAAACAGCAATAAAGTGCCTTTACAATACACGTTAAAAACGTTGCGGTATCCGAAATAAAATGTGCAAATAAACGCGTCGGCGAACGGTACATTTTAAAATCGCACGCCCGAAGGCAGATGGGTCGGTTAAAGATCAGTGCGCGTATTAATCACACTTGTTACGTTACTCGCGCCGAGATCCGCTGATAACAGGCGAAAAATAACGCCCGGATAGTGGACACGCGGCTTTATGTTGACACATGGTGGGGGATATGCGATGCTATGCTTTGGATCTGAAATTTATGTACTATACCTCTATATTATTTCGTTAACCCAAATTTATTACCTTTAAATATATTATACCTCTACAACCATAATATAATCTACTTCATGTTCTAATTAAATACGATGATTTTATTTATGGATTTTATGCGATGGTTAAAGCCTCCTCTAGTAGATAATTCTGATTCTGTTCGAACGCATCCAATAATTTCTGATAAAGCTACAACGTCGTCAAATTTTTAATAGCAAACAGCCACTTTAACTTTCACAAAAAACCTGCCTCTGTGGCGCAGCGGGCGAGTAGCCGGCTGTGAAACGTGAGGTCCTGGGTTCGATTCCCGCACCGAGACAAATGTCTGTGTGGCCCACAGATATTTGTTTCGGGTCTGGGTGTTATGAGACCGAGAGTCTCTCGTAGTTTCTGATACCCACGATACCGGTGGTACCGAGTGTGGGGTCAGGTCACTATGTTTGTGACTGTTGGGCGTATTTATTTATTATTTTTACTTGGAGAGGCAGATTGTATTTAACCGCGAGTGAAATTTCGTGAGGTCAATTCAACTGTTTTTTTCATGGGAAGCATCAGTACTTTTGCTGTTATAACTTAACATCGTTAATCCTACATTGATTACAAATTAATAATACTTGTTATATGAGAAATAATCTCGCTTTTCAAACATAGTAACGCTTAGCTTCAGTCTCGTGGGCCGCCTGATCGAAACATTTAAAAATAACAGTGTGGCTTACGTATTAACGTTGGGACGCGAGCGTGTTATCACCGAATGATAATTCCTGTAATGTTACCGATATTTAATGATCACTCCAGGCGAGTGGGTTTCACTGGTCAAACACTGACTGATTGTGGGAGAAACGAAGTTAAAATCAACGGGTAAAATCACAGACAAATGCTTGACTAATGTTATCAATCAATCGATATTCAGCCTCCATAGTGCAGCGGGCGAGTAGCCGGCTGTGAAGCGAGAGGCCGAGGTTTCGATTCGAAACTCACAACATGTGCAATCATTTAAATGCTTTCTATAACCTCTTCACTTAGTATCAACTGTTATTCTACAAACGGTTTAGTCCTATTTATTTTCCTTTACCTTTAAATTAAAGTTGACTCTACAGCGCAGTAGCATGTCTTACCTGAAACAATCATTAAAATTACAATATCAGTTAAGAATAATTTGGTAAATATATTTTTAAGCCAGAGGAGACAAGCCACTGCCCACCATGGTAATAATTAAAAGGGGAAAGTTTTGGGTCTCCAATCTCACTGACCGAAACGCAAAAACAAGGTGTCTTCACGTCGACTTTTTATAAAACAGTGGTTTGTTGAATTAAATTCACACATTGTCTTAATTCGCAAACTACAAAGGAAAGGATTAACACAATATTTGAACTCTTTTATCCGTAGAAAAAACTGCCTAATTGATCGGCGGCGGTTATGTCATATTTATGTTACGCGACGTGCACAAAAACTACAATATGAAATAGTTATAAAATTAAGAAACACATTCCTGGTGCGATCGGCGCCTGAGACCATGTACTTTGGCAAAAAATCATATCATAAATGCAGTTTTAATGCGATGGCTTTAGGAATTTTAGAATAGTATATTTAGTACTTTCAGAGAATGTACCGTATTATAATAGAACGATGAAACCATTGCCTCCAACTGCCTCCGTGGCGTGGTGGTATTTCGGTACGACTACGGTTCTGAGGTCTCGGGTTCGATCCCGGGTCGGGCAAAGTGATATTGGATTTTTCCATGTCAGCCCGGAGTCTGGAATTTGTGCCCGATATGGCGATAGGCTCGCTCCCTATCACATCTGGGACGGAACTAAGCTCGGCGAAATGTGGGTGTTCTAGTTCGCTAGTGCGCCTCTGCCTACCCCTTCGGAGATACAGGCGTGAGCTTATGTTATGATGAAACCATACTTAGGGCGACTTGCATTACTAAAATATTCTTTCTTTCTATTATTATTATTTTATCTACCTACCTTTATCCCACTCAAATATGGGGTCGGCGCAACCCTCTTGTTCAAGCAACTTGCAGAAAGGATTTAGCTTGGTTTTTAAAACCAGCTGCCTGCCTGACGTCAACCCCCCTTTTGAGGGATCCAGTCTTGGGCAAATAGTGTAAGAAAAATACCCCACCCGACCTGGGAATCGAATCCAGGACGTCCCGGTTCACAGTGTATACATATATACTGTCACTATTCCAAGGAGGCGACAAATAAAATACTTATTGGTTTTTTTAAATCTAAAGTTAGTCCTAAACTCGATTTAACTTACACCGTATTCGTAACATAAGCTCACGCCTGTATCCCCGAAGGGGTAGGCAGAGGTAAACTAGCGAACTAGAATACCCACATTTCGCCGAGCTTAGTTCCGTCCCAAATGTGATAGGGGGCGAGCCTATCGCCATATCGGGCACAAATTCCAGACTCCGGGCTGATACGGAAAAATCCAATATTACTTTGCCCGACCCGGGGATCGAACCCGAGACCTCAGAACCGTAGTCGTACTGAAATACCACCACGCCACCGAGGCAGTGTTATGTTATGTGTATGTTTGAATCGAGATTTAAAATATACGACGTGCAAGATATTAAACAGAGTTTTATGCTTAAATAGAAGCTAGTTTTCGACCGATTTCAAAATGAAGAAGTTCTCAAATCATTTGTTTTTATGTATGTTACGCGATATCTCCGCCAAATATGGACCGATTTTCAAGATTCTTTCTGTTTTCTCTCTCTCTCTCTCTCTCTCTCTTCTCTCGGCTATTTATTCCACATGGTGGTGGGGTCAGCCTTCCCCACGCTCCTCTTCCACTTCGCTCTACCTTGTCGTCGGAAACATTGCATTCCTTCATGTCGCGTTGCAGCACACGTGTCCATGTTGTTTTTGGTTTGTGTTCAATAGAGCTTATTACAAGGGTGCTCGCATATAAATTCACATGATCAGATACGTTTTATATATCAGATAAGTATAATTTAAGTCGGTCCGTTAAGTTTTTAATTCTTCCTTTAATTTTATAGGTACGTTTCATGGCAAAATTTGCGATATACTTCAAGCGATCCGTCACATACGAAAATCTATTCGAGGTGGTGCAAAAAGCCACAGATATTAAGCGGCATAGCACAATTGTATGCTGATACACCCATACTCCCGTCATTTATGATTTGAGGCCGTGTGTTTTGCGTCGGCGAGCCATGCCCGAATATTTCGGGGGCTATTACGGACCCTAATGTGACAGATCGAATGTATTGAACCTTATTTATGTGTGTTACGTTTACAATAGAAATATTTTTGATTGAGGGTTAGCTTGCTGTGATGTCCAAGCTCATACGTCCTTCTCTCTTTACTTTCTTTAATTTGTAGATACAAACTCTTAAAACCAAACATAACATAAGCTCACGCCTGTATCCTCGAAGGGATAGGCAAATGCCCACTAGTGAACTAAAACACCCACATTTCGCCGAACTTAATTCAGTCCCAGATGTGATTGGGGGCGAGTCTATGGCCATATCGGATAAATTTCAGACTCCGGGCTGATACTGAAATATCCAATACCAATTCGCCCGACCCCGGGATCGAACCCAAGACCTCAGAACGATAGTCGTACCGCGCACGCAATACCACTACGCCACGGAGGCAGTCAAAACCATTCAGTCAGATTAAAACTAAACTCCAGCCAAATGGGAGGATGACATCGTTAAAGTTCAAAGCAGAACGTAGTCGGGACCAGCGCAGGATAAGAAATGTTGATGTGACAGGGAAGAGACCTATGTCCAGCAGTGGATAATATAGGGCTGATATGATGATGATGATGAAAACTAAACTTAAGGGCGTTAGACATTTGGGAGAGATATGAGAGCCAATCAATGGTCATGTGGAGGTTGCTCACGGAAGTCTTTAACAGTGAAGGTGGATTCTGACATAATGCTGGAATAACACTATTGAGAAAGAAAGACTCCCATGCCCATTGTCTATACCACGGGCGATTGGTCTGACGGCTGTGAAACAAGTGGTCAATATTCGATTCCAAAGTGTTGCGATATAATTATATCGATGTAATGTAAATGTAGTCGATATCGATAATTTTACTAATCGATTTTAGTAAATTAATGGCATGTATTATATTGAAGAGACGTCTCACGTATACCATCACAATCCGTAAACAATAGTAAATTGTGGCACCGCAAGAAACAGCAGATACGAGATAAAATCGCCGCATCAGAACTTTTATGATTGATGACACGTTTCGAGAATTCGAATTAATCCGTGAATCGATTCTGTTTGTTATAAATAATTTATTTTTGATAGAACCGACGTGTTTTGTAATATACGATTTTGATCGGAATCGATTAGAGATTGGCTATTCTTGTGCACCTTTTGTTAAGGACTAAAGACTGTGTTTTGTTCGGATTTGCTTGCTATTTCTTAATAAAGGTTAATCTGTAAGAAAATAATTAAAAGAGTATTATTCTTATTCCATCCGTTTTTATCTTATTCCAATGTGGATTCAACGCAACATACCTTTTAAAGTTAATTGCAGAAATTATTTGGCTTTAGTCTTTACCACTGGCCACCAAAAATATGCGTTTCCCAACCTAGGATTTCTCAGTCTATAGCCCATATACGTTGTCATTAGACCAAGGAGGCTTAACAACGTCGTCGTCAAAAGTCTGATTTAATCATTAAAAAATAACAAAAATCTAATATATAAAATTCTCGTGTCACAGTTTTCGTTGCCATACTCCTCCGAAACGGCTTTACCGATTTTGATAAAAAAATTTGTGCTTATCCGGTATCTATGAGAATCGGCCAACATCTATTTTTCATCCCCCTAAATGTTAGGGGTAGTCCACCCCTAAATTTTTTTTTTATTTTTTAGACAAAATTTTTAATTTCTATTTTTTTATGATACAACATACAAAAATACATACAATCCTCAATTTTCACCCTTCTACGATCAACCCTTATTTTTTAATAGCCATTTTAGTAATTTAATCATACGCAGACGAAGTTGCGCGGGTCAGCTAGTATCTTATATAATTCACAAACAAACCGACAGCACATTTATTACTAAATATAGATAAATTAGAGTTATTGTAGCGCCTACAAAAACTGCCACATGTCATAACATTTCGTCATTCGCTCGGGGAATTTTTCGAGTTGCGATTTTATCGAATTTTGAATTCGATCGATGCCGCATTTACGATATAAATATTTCCTAATGATACCCCATGTATAAACAATTCGGTTTTTGTATGAAACATATTTTTATGTTATTGTTTGAATGACTGCCTCGGTGGCGTGGTTGTATTTCGGTACGACTACTCTCCTGAGGTCTCGGGTTTGATCCCAGTCGGGCAAAGTGATATTGGATTTTTCCATATCTGCCCGGAGTCTGGAATTTGTGCCCGATATGGCAATAGGCTCGCCCCCTATCACATCTGGGACGGAACTTAGCTCGGCGAAATGTGAGTGCACTTGTTGGCTAGTGCGCCTCTGCCTACCCCTTCTGGGATACAGGCGTGAACTTATGTTATGTTATGTTTGAATGACGCCGTACGAAGCTATTTATTTATAAGTTTGTATTAAATGACGTTGGTCACAGGTCTAATGGTCACCTACTTCGTCGTAGCAGCAGATATGGGTTGTGTACCGGGAGTTCTTAGGTTCGATTCTCAGCTCGGGCAAAGCGATTTTTCGAATTATATTTGCCCAGTCCTGCACCCTACAGATTTCATAACTTTATCCTAATGTGTAATGACTGCCTCGGTGGCGTGGTTGTATTTCGGTACGACTACTCTCCTGAGGTCTCGGGTTTGATCCCAGTCGGGCAAAGTGATATTGGATTTTTCCATATCAGCTCGGAGTCTGGAATTTGTGCCCGATATTGTGATAGGCTCGCCCCCTATTACATATGGGACGGAACTTAGCTCGGCGAAATGTGAGTGCACTTGTTGGCTAGTGCGCCTTTGCCTACCCCTTCTGGGATACAGGCGTGAACTTATGTTATATTATGTTTGAATGACGCCGTACGAAGCTATTTTTATTATAAGTTTGTATTAAATGACGTTGGTCACAGGTTTAATGGTCGCCTCCTTCATCGTAGCAGCAGATATGGGTTGTGTACCGGGAGTTCTTAGGTTCCATTCTCAGCTCGGGCAAAGCGATTTTTCGAATTTTATTTGCCCAGTCCTGCACGCTACAGATTTCATAACTTTATCCTAATGTCCCGATTAAGATCATGAGGTTTAAATAGCACGTTGAGTTCTATTTGAAAATTCCTCTATTGTACAAAATTTTTAGGTATATTCATCTAAACAGTAAACTGCATTATTTTTCTAAGCTTATCGGTTGTCTATGCCCTATTCTATGGTATACGTTTGACAATGGTCCTCAATACGAAGCGACCTTTACCACGGCCCGCTATCAGCTCGTATCATCTGTGCTACCGACTTCACCTCCAGACCTCTGGTGTGACCATATTATAGGAATATTGAATACTAAATGCACTATTCCAAAGACCTGATAATTTTCTTTCGACAGCCTCGGTGGCGGGGTTGTATTTCGGCATGACTACGGTCCTAAGGTCTCGGGTTCGATCCTCGGGTCGGGAAAAGTGATATTGGATTTATCCATATCAGCCCGGAGTCTGAAAATTGTGCCCGATATGGCGATAGGCTCGACCCCTATCTGGGATCGCCACATCTGGGACGTCACTAAGCTCAGCGAAATGTGGGTGTACTAGTTGGCTAGTGCGCCTCTGCCTACCCCTTCGGGGATACAGGCGTGAGTGATATGGACTATAGACCGGGAGGTCCTGGGTTCAATTCCCAGGATGGGAAAAGATTTTTCTAATTTGATTTGTCCGGAACTGGATCTTTCAGAGAAGGTTGACCTTAGGCAGGCAGCCGGTCGTCAGTCAGATCTAGGATTCAAACCCAGGACCCGCGGACCACAGCTCATATTCGCTGACTAGCCCAATGGGGCGAGTGAAAAGGATTGTTAAGTGTGTTATTAATAGCTGAAAAAAGGCTTAATAGCAATATATTTCTATGGAAAGAGTAATGCTACGAAGATGATAATGCATCAGAAAACTATTTTAAAGCTGCAGCATTGTAAAGAATTTTCTATCAATGTCTATTTTCAAACACAACTCATGGCCACCGGACTCGTAGCTCTTGTTTTTCGAATGCCATTGTGTCCTGCGGCGCAACCCGGCAGCCATAAACCTAAGCAGCACACATTCCATCACCACTATCGTACTGGTCCGTGACTGTCGACGCTTCTATACACCTCTTACGTACACATACATGAACAAAACCCGCAATGGATGTGAAACAATACCTTCAGTGTTTAAACGGTAGGAGTTTGTGTCACCGGGAGCATGTTATGCACTTGTTAGATGTATTTAAGCTTAAAGGTTAGACTTAAGGCAGGTTTAAAATCTTTGATGCTTCTCTTTTTTTTACTATTGAATTCCTTTACACCTCTCATTATTAATTATATGGCAGTAATGAATTCTTACATGCTATCTATAGTCTTCGTCATTGTTTATTCATTGTACGAATATATTATTGCTTCTCAGCATTTATGTGATATTGGATGTATAAGAATGATGGGTGAGACGTGACATGTTATACGTACATACATACATATACTCGCGCCCGGATCTCCAAAGGGGTAAGCAAACGCGAAATAGAGAACCAGAGCACCCACATTTCGCCGAGCTAATTTCCGTCCCAAATACGATAGAGGGCGAGCCTATAGCCACATCGGGAATAAGTTCCATACTCCGGGCTTATACTGAATTTTCTATTTAGTGCCAACCCAATATTTTGACAGCTTCCGCCAACAGCGGGCGAGCAGCCGGCTGTGAAATGTGAGGTCGCGGGTTCTATTCCCGCACCGAGACAAATGTCTGTGTGGCCTACAGATATTTGTTTCGGGTCTGGGTGTTGTGAGACCAAAAGTCTCTCGCGGTTCCTGATACCCACGATACAAGACTCGATCTTAGTGTGGGGTCAGGACTATGTGTGTGTATTTGGGTGTAATACCAATTTTCCTACCCGGGGATTGAACCCGATACAGTCGCACCGCACATGGTCTACAACTAAGCCATCGAGACAGGCACCTACGCATTTTGTACTTAGCTCAAGTTTTGATTGGTAGGTCGGGTAAACTAGATATCCAATCAAAATTATGACCCTATTAATTAATTTCTCCCTAAGGGATGGCTGTAATTGGATCATAGTTAAACTAGATGATATAATAAAGGTCACGTTAATAATAATAAATCCGTCCTAAATTTTATTCTGGCCACTTTTGTATGGGCCTGTTTTTTGGGTAAACATTGAATCATTGTGGCTGGTGGTAGGTTTTATGAGTCGAAATATATGGGCCTTACTTATAAAAATATTTTCGCTTATCTTTTCGCTAAGAGATATTGTTTATATGAAGTGATATTGGATTTTTCCATATCAGCCCGGAGTCTGGAATTTGTGCCCGATATGGCGATAGGCTCGCCCCCTATCACATCTGGGTCGGAACTAAGCTCGGCGAAATGTGGGTGTTCTAGTTCGCTAGTGCACCGCTGCCTACCCCTTCGGGGATACAGGCGTGAGCTTATGTTATGTTATGTTTCGCTAGGAATAGCCTGTCACTTTTTTCCTTGCGTATGTAACAATAAATTTAAAAATGAAAGAAAGAAGAAAAAGAAAGAAAGAAAATCAGTTTAATTGGACAACCTATGGTTAAAGAAGAGCGTCGCTTAAATATTTTTATAAGTAAGGGACATAATGTCGATGTTATGATTGCAATTATTAGTGTTAATAATTATTGTTGGTGATAATGGAAACTAGACGTGATCAAAATATTTTATGATTACTAATATTGAAACCAATATGTAATGATTTCTTAGGTTTACGTGAATGTTATTCATTGAAATTAAACTATTTTTACGGATTTTAGGTTACGGTCAGACTGACCCGTGACCACGAAGGCTGCAAAGATTTCAAAACGTCGGGCATGAAAATTAAAAAATAAAACCAAATCGTGATAGAATCCGTAAAAATAGTTTAATTTCAATGAAACCAATATGATTTTATTAACTGATATAATGATACTTTCATAGTCGAATTGTCTTCAGTTTCACGCTCACTGACTGCTATGAAGAATGAATTAGTAATCACTAAATCGAATAATCGAAACATCTCGATTTCTTTTTGTAATCGAATGATTTCATTAGTATATTGTATCATAATCACCCATCCCTAATATTATAACTACATCAATCGCAACCAATGACTAAAGAAAAATAAGAGGACTCGTCCTCTCCTTGAGTGCAAAAAATGAAGCTAATGTATGGAACGAAACCAAAATGGCGACTTTGCGAAATAAAGATCCCATTAATATAGCAGTTAGACATCTTCATATTCCGAAAATAGTATTATTGAAAATTAAACACCGTATTTATAATAAAAAGTATTTATACGTTATTTAATTCTTATGACACGGTGACAACTTACATGTAAATACATCGAGAAACTAAAATAACGGAACCGGCTTCGAAGGAAACACGTATTTTTCGTAGATATGCCAGGTCTTTTTACTTTTTCCTTAGTCATTGATCACAACATAGTTGCAGCATAGTAACGTCATAAAATAATGGTAAATAGTAAAAACAGCATTCAGTATGCGCATAAACAAGAGAACCGATTCATAACCGATGTCACCAAGTTAAATTGATTTATATACGCGGTATTATGAAGTTTTTTCCTCACTTTCATTTTGTATTGCACATCGTAAGCCGACGGTCCGGTCACACATCATCCTGTCTCATTAAGACATTATTTGAAAATATAAAAACCGTTTGGGGGAAACATCATTGTATTGTACTGTCATATTTGTGGTAAAGGCCGTGGTCGACGAGCGAGTAAAACCGCTATATTCATGCCGCGATATACCTATAACAGGCGGGTTACCACCACCTCTTATAGCAATATTACTGTAAAACGAAGTAAGACTATAATAATACTGCTATAAGAGGTGGTGGTAACCCCCCAGAAACAAGATATACATACACGCTTCGCTTTTAATTTTGCTAGTTTCCGTAGCGCAGCGGGCGAGTAACAGGCTCGCTTCACGAGAGACTGCGGGATCTTTCTCCACACCTTGTGTGATCCACAAACATTTCTAAGATCTGGGTGTTGTGAGACCGAAAGTTTCTCGTAGTTCCAGATACCCATAAGATTCTAACGCGACAAGATTTCAGCATAACAGATAAAACACACCTTAAAATTTAACTTACTGTACTTAATATTATTAGAATTAAGTTTGACTGGCGGTGTATTTATTATTACTAACAGCCATCAAAACCGCTAGCATTAAGACCGCGGTATTATCATGAGTCGCTCGCTCAAAGTTCACGCAATCACTTAAATATCTCGATAAATCAGAGTCCATTATAGATTGTAATACGTCTGTATAAAGTTTAACAAGTATTAAATGAAAAGTTTAACGTTTTAATGTACTAATGCTGATTTGGTTTGAGTCCGGTTTTTGTGTGACAATTCGCGCCAGTTTTAATGGTAATGGGCGCTCGGATCGATTGTGTTATCCGTGGATTTAATTAAATTTAGCAATGCGGTTTTTTGAGTGACACTGATTTAGGTCTGTCTCGGTGGAGTAGTTGTATTGCGTGTATGGTACGATTACCGTCCTGTGGGCTTAGACAAGCGGCTTGTGCGCTAGTCGAATAGAATAGTCAAATAGAATAAATGTATGGGAATGACATAAGGGTACGCCGCATATAGCGCACTCTTATGCCATTTCCATACATTTATTATTCTATTCGAATAGCGCAAAAGCCACTTGTCTAAGCCCGCTGAAGTTCGTTCGAAATCCTGGGTTCAATCCCCTAGTCGGGCAGTAGTTTGGTATTCAGTTTCAGCCTGGAGTCTGGAATTTATATCCGATATGGCGACAGACTCGCCCCCTATCATATCTGGGACAATCATACATATATTTGTTTGGGAAATTGTTTTGATAAAACGAAAAGATCTCGCCTCCACGGTCTAGAAACAGTGTATATGAGCTTCGGTAGACCGAAGCTCTCCTAGAGGAGACTCTGGGTGTAAATCCCAGGTCGAGCAAACCGATTATTAACACAATTTCTCCCAGACGAGGATTGACGTCAAGCTGGCGGCCAGTCGTAAAAACTAACCAAAATTCTTTCTGCAAACTTTAAAAAAATGAACGTCAGACAGTTTAAAAGCCGAATACTCCCCGCAACATTGAAGTGGGATAAAAGCAGGGGGAAATAAAAGAGTTTTAAGAAAACTATTATCACTTTTGCAAACAGTCAGATCTTGTACCGAGACCCTAGTTAATAACAAACTACTGCGCGATTTTATTTTGCAGACAGGTTGACGTCTGTTTGAATTTTCATATTTCCATCGTTTCAAGCTTGCCGGCGAGAGTAAAAAACTTTTAATTATACTTTTCATCAAGGAGTACCTGCTGAGACAGCGCGGTACCGATGTCAATGTTACTTGCTTTAGCACAAAACTATGTATCTACTAAGATCGACAATGAAAAAAATAAACAAGTTTTTTCATTGTTATTTACCAAAATTCTTATTAGTTTTAAGTCGATGTTTTCATTAAATTACTTAAAAAAAAACAGCACCTCAAAATGTGTTAGATTAGATTTGAATATTTTTACATATTATTTTGTTGTTAATTAATTTTTTTGTGTTTTAATAAAAAAAAAATCAAAGTATTGTCACTAGGGAATGGCGAAGTTCAAGTATTTCATCTTTGATTCACCAGATAGCTCATAGTTTTAACGCACATTATTTCTTATCATTTTCAATTATTTACTGGAGAAGAAAAAAATAGTCTTTATTAATAAAGCGTGTGATTAAAAATGGAAATTTTGTTTTTTTTTTTTTTATGTTGTGTAATAAGGACAGTGTAAATGATGATTTACTCTGTGCAATTTTACGTTGTGTCGTGTTCATAGTTTTTAGTCCACGACTCCCACTGGACCGACCTGTGTGGTCCTATCCAGTCACAAAAACAGACTGATTCGCTTTTTGCATCCAACACCAACTTACAAACGTACACAGGTGGAACAATGTCGACCTTAATCACTTCGACATACATCGATGCCTCCGTACCGAAAAGTTTGCAATATCATTTGCAAAAAACGTATATAATTGCCGTTGGATCTGTCAACGGGAATGATTTCGTCGATAGGCCGATTAATTGATCGATGGATGGGTAAAAAAAGAGATTTGGGGACAAATAAATTTGACGATTCGCGAAATAGGAAGGACCTCCCGGGCGCGGCGCCGCGGGGGTGACGGGTTCCAACGACGCGACACGGCGGGTGAACTGCTTTGGTGTTTTTAGACATAACATCGTTTTTAACTATTTAAATTGCAAGGGAACGCCTTGGTGGTCTTCATTACCAATGTCTTAAACATAGACACATACACTTATTTTCCTACTTCCTATGGTTTATAATATAATATTAGCCCTGTAAGATTACTGTACCACTGTTGAGCACGGGCCTCCTCTACTAATGAGAGGGGTTAGGCCTTACTCTACCACTCTGGCCTAATGCGGGTTGGTAGACTTCACCTACCTTCGAAATTCTTGTGAAGAAATTATCGGGTATGCAGGTTTCCTCACGATGTTTTCCTTCACCGTTATAGCAAGCGATATTTCATAATGAAAATACACTTAACATAGAAAAGTCAGAGGTGTATGCTGGATTTTGGGGTTGGTCTCGAACCTCCGGCAGTTGTCTTGGCAGTCCGTACCATTCCCAACTGAGCTATCGCTGCTTTCCCAGCTGAGCTATCGCTGCTTGCTATGCTTCCTATGGTTACGTTCGATTAATTTTGTTCCGTGAGAAAGACAGTTTTGTATTCCCTGAATTTCGCTTAGCTTCACTGCTCGGGGCGTATAATGCGTGCCATTATATATCCTGGCTTACAAGATATACATTGCCTGGTTTGTGAGGGGATAGTTTTTATTTATTTCTATAAGAAGAAGAAAGGTCTGCCCTACTTATAGTTTCCACTACACCCGAGCTCTGGTATTTTCATGTCAGAAATATCATTTTAAGGTATTGTTTCGTTTTTCCAGTGAAGAGCCGGATAATTCCTCTAAAAGTACAGAGTTTCTTACACAAGACCGTTACTTTTCCGTAGAATATAGAGGTAGTATGAGTATGTGTTTTATACCCGAGTTCATATTCATTTTTGAGTGGTAGAGCCATGCTGTAGACGGAAACGTCTACAGCATGAATGGGCTGGCTCCGGTTTGATACCAATGTTTCACGGATTCCCACGTAAAGTGGCAGCTCGTTGTCGCGTCTCGTTCGGTAAGTGAGATTTCCGATAGTCCATTGCCACCCCCCCCCCTCCCCAATCCCTTTTCCTTCCCCTTCCATTCCCTCCTTTAAGGTTGGCAACGCATCCATGATTCTTTTTATGTCTTGTGTGTCTATGGGTGGTGGAGATCACTTACCATCAGGTGACCCATTTGCTCGTTTGCCAGTCTCTGCTATAAAAAAAGCTTAATTATTTGTTGTGGATATTGAAGGTTTTAAAGGATCTGCTCTCCAAAACTTTATACGTTTATACGTTTGTCTCCATTCGCTTGGCCGAGCATATAACACTTGTTTTTTGGACTTGGTTCCTCGCCTCCAAGGTCTGATGGCAGCATAGATG
Organism: Clanis bilineata; assembly: GCA_036417725.1. Classification (NCBI taxonomy): domain Eukaryota; kingdom Metazoa; phylum Arthropoda; class Insecta; order Lepidoptera; family Sphingidae; genus Clanis; species Clanis bilineata. Next base: position 2,046,031 of record CM071159.1, read on the forward strand.
AGCAGTGGATCGGGAGGTCCTAAGTTCGATTCCCATCGAGGATGGGTAAAGCGAATTTTCTTATTAAATTTTCCTTGGAACGGGAACCCCCAGAGAGGGGCAGGTAGTCTGGTATCAGGCAGGTATTCTTGAAAAAGTGTATTACCCCGACCTCACATTAATGAATTATAATAATACGCGTTAACAATGAAATAAAACTGGTTTTTACTATTTTATCGTGATTTGTCGTGTATTTATTTTTATTTTTAGTCCAGACATTTCAAAAGCTAACAGCCTTCGTGGTCACGGTCCAGTCTGACCCTAACGAGTTATATTTCAATAACATACGCGTAAACCTAAGAAATCATACGTGAATAATTCAACACTTATAACAATTCTAATTCGACGTAGCAAAAATCTGCAGGAATGTCGCTTGAGATCGTATCATCATGTGTTGAGTAAACCACAGAAGTACGTTGGTACAGGTATCTGAACCAGATGGTACCATGGGTGCGTCCCCGTGGATGATCCAAAAAGCGCTGGTTGGACATTTTGAAGGAAAATATAAAAGCCAATGGTCTCACTCTGCAGGATGCTTAATTAAATATGGAAAATACACAAATGTACTCATTCAATACTGGCATCAAAACGCTAATAATAAAAAAATATGACATATACTTATAACTAACAACGCCATGGCACATGACACAGTGCGTATGGCTGCGGAATAACAATTCTTATGGTGAGTAATTGTGTGTCAATGTCACTGAGGTGCGAAATGTGCCATTAGGTGACATATTCAAGGCTTACTGGTAGTCAAAATATGTAGCCGTACTTAACTTAAATATTCAAGTTCTCTATCATAATTAGGGTTCCGTACCTCAAAAGAGAAAAACTGAACCCTTAAATGATCACTTTGTTATTCGTCTGTCTGTCAGTAAAGAACCTTTTTCCCAGGAACGCGTGGAGGTATCAAGCTGAAATTCATATCAAATACTCAGATCTACTGTCCTTTGGAGCTGTGAAAAAATCAAACTTCTAAGCCAACGCAATCAAAAGATGCAGCTGTTTATGGCGCAAATTTTCCACACTCGCAAGGGAATCAAAACCTACAGGGTACTTCCCGTGAACTCAGAATATTGAAATATGGTACGAAGAAACATCTTACAGCACAGATAAAGGAAAATTGCGAAATTCATTATATACCTACAGGTTTGTACGGAACTCGCGGTGCAGGAGTCCGACTCGCACTTGGCCGGTTTTTTTATTATGATTATGACTTTTTATGTAGTATACATAAGTTATACGATATGTTGTATGAAAGGTGTGTGTATTATGAAGTGAGGAATAATTTGGTGATGAAACTATGTGGAAGTGAAGAATATCGGTCATCCGTCTGTTCTGTCGCAGATCCCTCAATTTGCTTCTTCTTTCTTCGGAGTGTGAAAAAGCATGCAATGCGCTTACCACCAGCTTATAGTATAGTCACACTGGGATAAAAAAATATATAGTAGGTACACGGATGTAAAAAAAAGATGGACGGAGCGCTAGGAACATTGAAAATGAAGCAGGGTTTTCGGCCAATTTGATCTATCGACACGTAATGGCGTGTATGTGGGTAGGGCACTTTTGTACAGGCGCGTTTGTGTACGTGGCTTCCTGTTGCGTCCGTTTAACTGTAGGCGAGATGGTGTCCTTCTTTTTCTTTACGTCCGTGACTAGTAGCTCAACCATGAGTTTGTTGCAAGTATTTACGCGAGCGAGGACGTAAAATATTTGTATGGAAAACGTCAGTTCTCCGCGTAACCGCTAGAGGTGTTCCAGTGTTTGTCATACACATATTTTACGGAATCGCTAGCGAGTAATGTCAAAAAAACTCATGGTTGGCACGTAATATAAATATGCCCAGAGAAGAATGCCTATCCCGATGTATCAAACATCAAACCATCAGCACAGGAATGTGGAATCGAAATATCTAAGTATGTACGGAACATCCGAAACACAAGTTAACAAGTTGTGCAAAAACGCAACGAACACGGTTCTAACACGGCTGCTGGGCTTGTCCGGTGCTTTTTGCAGACGTGCCCGAACGTGTCTCTTTATGCACGAATCTTAAGTGATGCGCCTAATCTGGACACGTTCGAGATTCGGCTGTGGTATCTATCGGTTGGGATTCTTACCCTCTTATTCATAATAACTTAGTAGAGCGTAATAAGACCGCAATAGTACATAAACTCACGCCTGTTTCCCGTTGGGGTAGACAGAGACTAAGGAGCGCCAATTGCTTCGGTTTAAACACACCTCTTTCGCTTCTTCCACAGTCATCAGTCTTTTCATGCACGCTCGTCGGTTACGAGAACTCCTTATTTGGCCCTTTTTCAGGAGATCGCCAATTTAGTCCTTAAAGGTACGTCTAGGACGTCCACGGCCGACACTACCATTCACTTCTGCTACATACATTTCTTTCGTCACTCTGCTTTCATCCATCCTTTTAATGTGGCCAAACCACCGAAGCATTCCTTTCTCAATCTTCGTCACTACATCTTCCTTCAATCCAACTTTCTCTCTTATGCTGTTATTCCTCACTCTATCATTCAACTTCAGCCCACACATGCTTCTTAACGATCGCAATAGTACGTTTCATAAAAATTGTATTCATAATCGTTTAATAGCGTTTAAACGTTCCAACGTTCGATAGTGAAAACATGGCGGATTCCGATCAGCTGTTTCAAGTTTTATATTCTTTCTTAATGACATTAATTTTGTTATAGTCTAGGACCCCATCTAAGATTGATATACATTTTTTATTGATTGTTTCCTGTCAATACTTCCTATTTCAAAGCTTGCCAGAGATAAAAATAATGTTGTTTCTGTAACCAGCAACATTGTATTCGATCAACATATTTTATTTATCTTTTGGCTAAAGAAGGCAAAAATAGGGTTATGCTTTCGATAAGACCAAGATTTCATTATGAATAAGGGTAACCCCCTTTCTACCTCCCCTAATCCCACCTTAAAGTGGGGTCGGCGCAACACTTTCTGAAGGCTGTCGCATATTCTGAGGCATGTGGCTTAGTTTTTAAGAACGGCTGTCTGCCTAACCTCACCACCTTATGGGGATCCAGTCTCGATCAAATCAAATTAGAAAAAACGCTTTGCCTGACACGGAAATCCCAGGACTCCCCGGTCTAAAGTACGTATATACTGGCACTAGGACAATGAAGAACTGGTATCTATCAGTTCTAACCGAATTGGAAGCAACTTGTGTTTATTTACGCCTGTATCCCCGAAGAGGTAGGCAGAGGTACACTAGCGAACTAGAACATCTACATTTCGCCGAGCTTAGTTTCGTCCCAGATGTGATAGGCATATCGCCATATCGGGAACAAATTTAATCATGCATTAATTCATACAACAACTCGAAAAATATTCATAATTTCACGATCACTGCCAAAAATGGTCGTAATATGTTTCTTGACTGTTTGTCTATCCATTATCGCTACATATATCTGGAGCGACACACACATACATAACATAAACATAACATAATCTGGAGCGAATAAAGAAAATACTCTACAAAACATTATAATTTTCATAGAACCGCCAATTAATCCTTATCTAAAACCAATTATATCTGTATCCACTACTATACTTGTTGTGTTTAACTTTTTTTACATAATTAACATTGTTCCTCGTAATCTATAAGTTGTAAATCATTAACACAAATCATTTTGTTGTCTCCCTATCAGGTTAAACGTAATCTATCAAGCTTCTCGTTATCTCGTTGGTAATCTGTTTTTATAACTTAATGTTCCTAATACAGACAGCAATGATTGTTGTATGCCTATATTCATTGGCTTCTGAAATGCCTTCGCATACCTTTGTTAAAATGCGATTAACTATGATAAATATATTTCTCCATAATATATCGATGACGTACTTCTTGGTTGGTTGAAGTGCAGTCTTCGACGCAGTTTTATATAAAACATAAAACATAACATAACATAACATAAGCTCACGCCTGTAGCCCCGAAGGGGTAGGCAGGGGAGCACCAGCGAACTAGAACACCCACATTTTGCCGAGCTTAGTTCCGTCCCAGATGTGATAAGGGGCGAGCCTATCGCCATATCGGGCATAAATTCCAGACTCCGGGCTGATATGGAGAAATCCAATATCACTTTGCCCGACCCGGGGATCGAACCCGAGACCTCAGAACCTTAGTCGTACCGAAATACCACCACGCCACCGAGGCAGTTTATATATAAAATATAGTAATTAAATAATCACAAGTTTAAAAACTTAACGGACCGACTTCAAATCCGATCGTAACCATATATATGGGACCACCCTTGAAATAAGCTCTATCGAACACAAAATAAATTTTGAAAATAGGTCCACATTTGGCGGAGATATCATGTAACATACATAAAAAAATACAGTCGAATTGAGGACCTTCTCCTTTTTGGAAGTCGGTCGAAAAAGAAAAAGAAAATTGTGTACTAGATTCATATCGTAGTGGCTAATTTATAGTTCCCTGAAGAATAAAGCGAATAATTAGCTCCGAAACAAGCGGCAGCGGGTTCGATTCTCGCACGTAATGTAAATTGATTTATTAAAAAAATAATTAAACTATTGAATTAAACGAAATTGAATAGGTGAATTTTAACTTTAATATAACGGAGTTTCTCAAATGCGATATTTTAACGAGAATTTTTGGTTGTTTATGGCTAGTTAGAACTTTTTCATTTCGGCTATAATTTTTGTTTACAGCTTTGAATCGAAATACGCGCGCCAAGACCAAAAGAGATTCTTTAACAGAATCTTAAAAATTAAAGCGTCCTCCAACGACATTCACACAATTCCCAAACGCCTCAAATCCACAATCAATACGAACTACGAGAGACCGAAAGTCTGTCGTAGTTCCTGATACCCACGACAAAAAACTCGATCTTAGTGTAGGGTCAGGACTAATTGTGTGACTGTTGGGTGTATTTACTATTATTAATGTCACAAAAATGACTGCCTCGGTGGCGTGGTGGTATTACGGTACGGCTACGGTTCTGAGGTCTCGGGTTCGATCCCCGGGTCGGGCGAAGTGATATTGGATTTTTCCTTATCAGCCCGGAGTCTGGAATTTGTACCCGATATGGCGATAGGCTCGCCCCCTATCACATCTAGGACGGAACTAAGCTCGGTGAAATGTGGGTGTTCTAGTTCGCTAGTGCGCCTCTGCCTACCCCTTAGGGGATAGGTGATAGGGATAGGGGAGGTGTGGGGATACAGGCGTGAGCTTATGTTAATGTCACAAAAATCTCGAACACAAATGGCGACCGACTGAGAATAGAGTTCTAATACAAAATTAATACAATTTAAAACATTCGATGTCGCGAGCATTTGAGTATCCCTGGCCCGTATAATGCGTTAGTTCTAAATGGTCTTTTTGTCTGTCAGTCCATCCTATGCGTCCACTCACAATGTCGGTATTAATGCCCTTAAATTCGGACGGCTATGCGCGTTCCCAGTATAATGATGTAAAAAAGTATGGAATAATGGATAAACCCATTCATTTCTGGTACTCGGAATGCATTAGGTTCTGGGAAATAGTTAATGTACTGGGAGTTAGTTAAAACGTTTCGACAAAACATTTATTTCGTGTAAGTACGATACGAACTAAATTGGCGGTTCAAAAATTGCAGTTTAAAAATGTTGTTTCAAGATCATATATCTTTTAATTACTGTAATTGAATTACTCTTGTAAGTTTTTTTTATTGTTTTGGCGCCTCCTTGGTCTAGTGGCAGCATCTATGGGCTGTGGATCGAGAGGTCCTGGGTTCGATTCCCAGGTCGGGCAAAGCAAATTTTCTAATTGAATTTGCCCGGAACTGGATCCCTCAGAGGGGGTTGACGTCAGTCAGGCAGCCGGTCGTAAAAATTAAGCTAAATAATTTCTGCAACATGCTTGAAAAAAGTGTGTTGCGCCGACCCCATACTGAGGTGATGAGAGCGGGTGAAATTAAAAACTGTTGTAAATAAAAAATCAAGGTTTTGTTTTTCCATGGATTGTTAAAAAAGATTAAAAGCACATTTCTTAAAACCAGCCCCCTGACTTTTGACACTCGATTCGATTTTGACTACGATTCTGTGAGACAGTGCTATCAAATCGGTCGAGCACATTCGTGCTGCAGACGTAAATGTACGTGCTGTCTACAGCGTGGCTCTACCATTGCAAAAAGTACATCCATTCTATTCCTTTACGCACCATCAATTGAGCATTAATTATATAGCAGCGATAGCTCAGTTGGGTGTGGTACGGACTGCCGAGACGAGTGTCGGAGGTTCGAGACCAACCCCAAAATGGAGCATACTCCTCTGACTTTTCTATGTTAAGTATGTTTTCATTTTGAAATATCGTTTGCTATAACGGTAAAGGAAAACATCGTGAGAAAACCTGCCTCGTGGATTTCTCCACAAGAAATTCGAAGGTATTTGAAGTCTACCAACCCGCATTAAGCCAGCGTGGTAGACTAAGGCCTAACCCCTCTCATTAGTAGAGGAGGCCGGTGCCCAGTAGTAGGACTGTATCTAATATTACAAGGCTAATATTCATTGAAATTAAACTATTTTTACGGATTATATCACGATTTGGTTTTAATTTTTATGCCCGACGTTTCGAAAGCTTTGCAGCCTTCGTGTTCACGGGACAGAAATCGTGATATAATCCGTAAAAATAGTTTAATTTCAATGAATAACATTCACGTAAACCTAAGAAATCATTAAGGCTAATATTATTAATTCAGTTTCAAAACATTCGCCAACACTTAAATACAAACAAAACTATCTCCGTCTACACAACTAGAGTGGCCCTAACATATCCGGATGAGTTCATCATTCACTAATGAACGACTGAATGAGAGAGTGAGTGAATGAACGAGGCGTGAAGAGCGCAACGGTTCATTATAATAATTTCACACGTACCGTCCCTTAATTGTGTTGGGTCGTGTTCACAGTGAGTTAATTTATTTGGGATTTAAATTATTTTGTTTTGGGAATTTAAATTAACTTTAATTTTTTTTTTTAATTTCGGATTATTTATTAATTTTTATTCGGGATGTAATTTAGGAAGCAGTGAGCATTATTTCATGCTTTCCGCGTCATTGGCAGAAAGATAATTAAAAATTCCACGAAAATGTAATATTTACATAAAAACTTAACCGACTCACTTCAAATTGTATCCGATTGTGACCAAAATATGAGACCACCTTTGTAATAAGCTCTACCGTACACAAAAAGAATCTTGCACTTACAAATCGGTCCGAAATTGGAGATGTCAGAAAGGATTTGGCTAAGTTTATACGACCGGCTACCTGCCTCACATCAACCCCCTCTGAGGGATCCAGTCCCAGGCAAATTAAATTAGAAAATTTACTTTGCCCGACCTGGGAATCGAACCCAGGACCTCTCGGTCCGCAGCCCATATACGGAACCACTAGACCAAAGAGGCAACTTAAAGTTACCTATACAAAACACGAAAATAGCATCCACTAAAACGTCTCCCATTATGCAAACATCCTGAGCTCTAAGGCTGAGATCTATAGAGCGAACTTCGACTAAGTCTAAGTCAAAGTCACGAACTCAGTAAGGATTTTACTAAGTCCGAGTCATTTTTTACAAGAAAATATTTGCTTAGTCTGTCTGTCAGTCTGTTTTTCTTGTAAAAAAATACCCGGTCTAAGTCAAAGTTAGATTTCAACATCAGCCATAGGACGTCCACTGCTGAACATAGGCCTCCCCCAAAGATTTCCAGATCGACCTGTTAGAAGCGGCCTGCATCCAGTGACTTCCTGCAACCTTTATCAGGTCGTCGGTCCACCTTGTAGGTGGACGTCCTACGCTGCGCTTGCCGGTACGTGGTCTCCACTCGAGAACTTTTCTGCCCCATCGGCTATCAGTTCTACGAGCTATGTGCCCTGCCCACTGCCATTTCAACTTGCTAATCCTCTGGGCTATGTCGGTGACTTTCGTTCTTTTACGGATCTCCTCATTCCTGATTTGATCACGTAGGGAAACACCGAGCATAGCCCTCTCCATAGCTCGCTGAGTGACTGTGAGCTTTCTAATGCGGCCCATAGTTAGAGGCCACGTTTCAGTCCCATAAGTCTGGTAACACACTGGTCACTGGTAACACACACTGGTCGAAGACTTTTGATTTCAGGCACTGAGGTATTTTTTTTGAAGTTAGATTTAACAATTACAAATCCCCCCTGAGTTGTGACTTGGACTTAGACTTAGTCGAAGTTCGCTCTATAGATGTCAGCCTAAGTGTAAATAAAACAAGAAGCGAACAATATAATTAAGTTTTGAACAAGGTCAGCCCCCGTGAGTGCTGCCGTGATGATACGCCGCGCCCACATAATTATACCCCCATTGTGATGGACCGGAATCGAACCCGCGCTGCGTCTACGAACAAATTGATTGAAAAACTAAATAACATACTTGTGTTTGATTGTGTTTTGTTACCACCTGCTTGGTGTTTAACTACTGGGTTTGTTTGTTATGAATTCGTATGTTGCGGGTTCGAATCCCGATTAGGTAGCAACGTTTGCTACTTTATATTGTAGTGTGTTATGCCGATCCCACATTTGTGGGATATGGGAAGACGGAAAAAGACACGCAATACCTACCCTACTGATTGTTAAATCTGAATTAGTATTTTTTTTAACTGCCCTAATCCCAATTTAATGTGGGTCGGCGAAACACTATTTTTCAAGTATATTGCAGAAAGGATTTAGTTTGGTTTTTACGACCATACACCTCCTCTGGGTTATCCAGCCCCGGGCAGATAGTGTTAATAAAACATCCCACCCAACCTGGGAATCGAACCCAAGACCTCCCGGTTCACAATCCACATACCCTGCCACTAGACACAAATATTAAATCTAAATTAGTGTAAAACATAATCATAACATTTATACAATTTAAATTAGTTGAAGGACTTAAAATATCAGCAAATAAATTGATATCTAGTTCCTTCTAATGAAAAGGCTTTAACTGACATAAACAAAAAAAAGAAAATATGGTATAGATAAGAAATATCTTTGAATATATTAAGCATGACACGGAAATTAAACACATTATACATAATATAACATAAGCTCCGCCTGTATTCCCGTAGGGGTAGTAAGAGACGCACTAACGATCTAGAGCACCCACATTTCGCCGAGCTTAGTTCCGTCCCAGATGTGATAGGGGGCGAGCCTATCGCCATATCGGGCACAAACTCCAGACTCCGGGCTGATATGGAAAAATCCAATATCACTTCGTCCGACCCGGGATGGAACCTGAGACCTCAGGACGGTAGCCGTACCGAATTCAACAACGCCACCGAGGCAATAATTAGATTATTGTGTTGTTATTTATGTAGTTTATTATTATTGTACTAACTGTACTTTAATTACATTTTAAGTAGAGTTCCCTTAATAAAAGTAGTATGATTTACTTTAATCATCCATCACTTATCTATATTTAATATTGTCATTAAACCCAAATTAGTACTTAATACGACTGAAAACTTTAATCTGACTTTATCTGCGTATTATAAGAATGGCTAAAAATAACTAACACGTGAAAAAACATCAACAAACACTCAAACTGGGTCATACAAAAACAATCAACTATAATGGAGTGTCTACATCACACCAAAAACCATAAAAGGCAAATGGACATAGAGCAAACAAAAAAACGACATAATTAACGACAATTTAATATAATCAATAAATTAATATTTTATTGATAAGAGCGAGAGAGATGCACATACAAACTAGTCGAACGATAGATAGAGATGACGGCATTTATAGACGTAAATGTAACCTCAATTTCGTTGCGTCCTTAAAAGGAGCGGGCAGAAAGGATTTTATAATGAAGTCTTCGTTTAAACTCAAGTTCTATTGGTAAACTTATAAGGTGTAATTTGCATTGTTGATGAAATAATCGTACCGTGTGCAACCGCCAACGCTGATTATGACAAGTAAATTATAGTAATGAAGCCGTTTGAAATGGTTAAAATGTGTTTTTAAGGTTTTAAAATTGCTTAAGATATTACATGATACGTTTCAGATGCTGCGTACAAGATTTTATACGTTTAAACGTGGGTAAATCATTTGCTTGTTATTAAAACATTGCTGTATGGTCTATTTAATGATAATATTATTAAGTGTACGACCGCCTCCTTGGTCTAGTGGCAGCATGTATGGGCTGTAGACCGGGAGGTCCTGGGTTCGATTCCCAGGTCGGGCAAAGTAAATTTTCTAATTTAATTTGCCCGGGACTGGATCCCTCATAGGGGGTTGACGTCAGGCAGGCGGCCGGTCGTAAAAACTAAGCCAAATCCTCTTTGCAACATGCTTGAAAAAGTGTGTTGCGCCGACCCCACATTAAAGTGGGATAAGGACAGGTAGAAAGAAATGATTAAGTGTACGGCCATATTCAATGAGATTTTCGTTGATTGAGATATGTTTTAACATTTTTACCATAGTTCGGTAAAATGCAATGGACCTGGGTGCTATTCCGTTAAAATACATCCTTGCATAAAACACTACTGCAGTGGCGAAAGATCAAATAAAAACACAATGTTATAATTAATGTTACACCGTACACCTGATTCGTAATTCCTTAAATTCCCGATACTGATTTTTTGCTGGTTGAGGCATGACTCACCACTACTTTAACCACATATACCAATATAATAAATAAACCTTTCCCCAATTTCCACTAACACGGAAAACCCCGAAAGTACCTAAAAATTAAACGATTACGTGTACTCCATGATTATTCCATGATTATAACGTGTGAGTAAAGTGTTCTCGCATGACTACGTCTGCATTATAGTCACGTACGCTGTGATATTGGCACGCGACGCGACAAACAACTACATTTACGTCGCATTATGTTTAAACAATTGTCTATGATGATACAATGTGTCGATTTCGTATAATCATTGACGAAATCACTGACGAATATGATTGGGTACAAATATTCGGTAGATATTAATTATTTTTTTTTACTACAAGGTGGACCGACGACCTGATAAAGGTTGCAGGAAGTCGCTGGATGCAGGCCGCTTCCAACAGGTCGATCTGGAAATCTTTGGGGGAGGCCTATGTTCAGCAGTGGACGTCCTATGGCTGATGATGATGATGATGATTAATTTATTGTCATGCCTTACTGGGGGTTTACCGCCACCTCTTATAGCAGTATTATTATAATCTTACTACATTTTTTTGTACCGGAATCGGAACAAGCAAGATTGTAATAACATTGCTATATGAAGTGGTAACCCCCTGTTTATCAATACGAATAAATAAAATTGAATTACTCAACTAAACAGAACAATGCTCCAATGGGCATCTTAGAGTTAAAAGTTAAGAAAACAACACCGTCTACGGTGGTATAAAATAAACATATTTGTTTGTTTTGGCTAATCTCCGAAACGTCTGGACTCTGGACCAATTTTAATGGGAATGGAGGTAGTTGATTTAATGAGGAGAAATAAGCTTTTATCTTAGAAAATAATTAGGGTTTATGCGAAGTCGCGGGTTGCAGCGAATGAAATATATAATTTACAAAGGCAGATGACCCACTTGATGGTAAGTAGTTACCGAAGGTGGATACTGGTAACTCCTGGGGCACAATCAAGCCACTAACTACTATGAAAAGGAATGAGGAAGGCGAAACAGTATTTGGAGATCAACAATAACTAGTTACTCAACAACATTACTCTTAGCTCAGTAAAGACTGAAATAAAACTATTTTTACGGATTCTATCGATTTGGTTTTAATTTTTATGCCCGACGTTTCGAAAGCTTTGCAGCATTCGTGGTCACGGGTTAGTCTGACCCGTGAACCGTGAAAATAGCTTTATTTCAATGAATAACATTCACGTAAACCTAAGAAATCAGTAAACACTATTAATAAGCTATGGTGTTGATAAATGATTTAGGAAATTGAAAATCTCCAACTGACTATGGAGATATTCAGCTGTGTATTGAGTGTGGTAGGGAATTGCGTTAGTTTCTGCCAATAGATAGAATATCAATGAAACTTATTGGATATTGCGATTATTAGATATAAAAGTTTTAGACTAAACGAGACAGCTTAAGGCCAAACAAAGTAACAATAGCTTTCAAGAACAGACAAACTTTTACAAAGCGATCGCGAAGAAGAACAGAATATTTAGTTTATACGAAAAACGAATCGTAATAAAATTACAATTCCTATAAAATGAAAAGACTTCGTTTGAAAGCCGTTAACCGATGGAATTGAGCCATTTAAAAGTTTAAATAAAAAGTTAATGAAGACACAAAACGCCAGTTATTTTAACAAACAATGAAAAGAGCCGAAATGCCCCATTTCGAGGTAATGATATTCGAAAAATGTCTGCATATAAATAATTATTGTCATACAATAGGTTTCCTCACACGTTCAGTCTTGAGGTTTTGATTGACGTCAATTTATTTGTAATATTAGTCGTATAATATTAAACAACAATGGTCAGAATCTGTGAATATTAATGAGTATTGGATTAAAAAAACGTTTTGATGACGCACACTCAAAATTATTAAAAACACTCTAACCAACAGTTACCAACAGGTATTAGGTAGGTAAGGTTATGTTTGTATATAATTGAACTGAAATAAATCTAGTATTGGCTAACGACCATTTATATGACAATGTAGAGGAAAAATAAGGTCGAATTCAAAACTGAATGAATTCGAACTAGTTTGGAATGATTCAAACTTTTGTTTTATTATGTAATACCTACACGTAATGTATGGGTTACATGACTAAAAGCGATGTGTTGTGAGTCAGTTGGAATGTTGCAGATAATACTGAATACGTCATTGTGTAAATACTTTAATACCTTCACACTACTTTGGTTGTTTGGTGTAGGTACGCGACGTGGCATAATTATCGCCTCTTTGGTGTTCCTACACCAAAGAGGCGATAATTCCTTATATGTCATATATCCATATGGGCTGTGGACTATGGATTCCTGACACCAAACTCAACCATCAGATCCAGCAAAGAAGATTTTCTAAGGTAGTGCCCGGGAGGCAATATCAGGTAGGTAGTCGGTCGTGTAACAATGCCAAATACTTTATCTTATTATTGACCCATATTGGAGTGGAATATCTATCATCATCATTCCCAGCTTTTTGGCACCCACTGCAGGGCATAAGCCTCCTCCCTTTTACGCCACTCGTCTCTCTGTTGGGCTAATCTGTGCCAAGTGACACCCGCAAACTTCTGCAAATCGTCTGACCATCTGGATAGAGGTCTTCCACGGGACCTTCGACCCTCGCGTGGCCACCATTCAGTCAACAGTTTACTCCACCTGTCATCTGGGCACCTTGCCAAGTGTCCCGCCCAACGCCACTTGAGTTTCGCTATACGGGACACAATATCTGCAACCTTAGTCCTCCTTCGTATTTCCGTATTTCGAATTCTATCGTTCAGTGTTATTCCCAGCATGGTGCGTTCCATAGCGCGTTGTGCAACCTGCATCATTTGAAGTGTTCCCTTTGTGAGGCTCTATGTTTCCGCACCATACGTCATAGTAGGCAGGACACATTGATTATATAGCCGAGTTTTTAAACATTGTGGGAGTTTTCGGTCTTTTAATATATTGGAGTCAGATACAGGTCGATCTGGAAATCTTTGGGGGAGGCCTATGTTCAGCAGTGGACGTCCTATGGCTGATGATGATGATGATGATGAATATATTGGAGTGGAATATCTATAGAATATTTTAAGAATGCCTCGGTGGCATAGATTTATTTCGGTATGACTACCATCCTGAAGTCCCGGGTTCGATCCCCGGGTCGGGTTAAGTGATATTGGAATTTTCCAAATCAGCCCGGGCTCTAGAATTAGTGCCCCATCACATCTGGAACGGAACTAAGCTCGGCGAAATACGGTTACTCTAGTTCGCTAGTGCGCCTGTGCCTATCTCTTCGGGGACACAGGCCTGAACTTATGTTATTTTAGGAATCAAAATACAAACAACCAACACAAACTATTACATCCAACAAGAGCGTGTCTTGAAGCTCATATTCAATCGAGTCAAATCTAACAAGCATCTACTTCAAGTTAAACTGACGATGTAAGGTCGGCCTAAACGTCAGTCGTTAAACCGACGCTTAAAGTCACCCGTTCGTTTAATTGCTTAATCAGAGCAATAAATAATTTGAAGCCTGCTTGAACAATGCCTTACACACTTGATCCGGCGTGAAATGATTTTAATGGCTTGATGGTATGTTGACATTGCGTAACATGAGTGCTTGAAGCTTTTTATTTTAGGAGAATATTTTAAACATCGTAAAAAACTGTGAAGCATGCCTTACCTTTTTATCGCTTTTTTTATTTGATGCAATTAATTTACGGCTAGGTACTGTATATTGTAGCATTAAGGCGCTGTTACAGGTAAGATATTAAGTATAATTCAAATATCAACTTTTTATTTTATAAAAATGTCATAAACTATAAATCATAAATTTGACTTGTACCCTTTTCCTTCACAGGTGCCGGTCATACATTAAAAGGCGTTTTACTCCAGTGTTAGCGGAATACCGACAGAAAACATGACTTGAATAAATCCGCGAAATAATTATCATTACGTTAAATGGGCAGTTATAATGAGTTACATTTGGGGTTACGGTCATAAACCGTGAAAGCACACGTTAAGATGATTTAAAAGGACCCTTATGATGTATTCTATACGCCCATAATATAAACGCGTAACGTTGTCTCACACAATTAGCGGCAGATCCAAGGAGAAGGTTCTCTATTCGTCTGTATGTTTTTATGTATGTTACGCGAAATACAAGTCGATTTGGAAATCTTTGGGGGAGGCCTATGTTCAGCAGTGGACGTCTTATGGCTGATGATGATGATCATGATGTTACGCGATATCTCCGCCAAATGTGGACCGATTTTCAAAATTGTTATTGTGTTTGATAGAGCTTATTTAAAGGTGGTCGCGATCGTATCAAGTCGGTCAGTTAAGTTTTTATTAGTATGTGGTTCTCTGGTCGTCAAAAGTAAGCCGAATCACTTCTGCAAGATGCTTTAAATATACATTCAAAAATCATCACAATATTTCCATGGCCCTAGGGTAAAAATTGTGTAGCGCCGACCCCACATTAGGGTAAGATAAGGACAGATGGAAAGCAAAAAGTGGTCTGTGGTAGGTATCTACCAAGTGCACTTACAACACACCAAACCCGCGTCTCCTACACTGAAACATTACACAAAGCATCTACACAAAACATAGTGGGCCTTACTTAAAACAGCATTTTTAGCTGAGCAAATGGTTAAGAATAACCTGACACTTTTTTCCTTGCGTTACATTGTTTAAAAATGAAAGGGACAACCTATGGTATAAAGATAAGCAGCGCTCAAGTATTTTTATAAGTAACGGGCATTATTTCTAAATGTTTTATCCATTTGGTCAACATCATCATCATCACCCATAGGGCGTCCACTGCTGGACATAGTGATTGGTCAACATAGTAATTCTTATTTTTTTGGTCCATTGTTATAAGACCCGGAAACAATAAAAATCATTGTTTTGTTTAGGTGTTTTTTGTGTTCTGTTTCGAAAAAACATTTGTAGGCAAAGCGGCATACGCTTTCATATTTATGATAAGATTCAAAATAAGTTAATGCTATATTATAATCTAAAATTATCGAATAATATTCGGCACATGGTCCGTCGGTGTCACTTCCGGTGCCAACGTCCCCGTCGGAAGTGGGATTATCGCCCGCCAAAACGTAGTTCACTCACACACAAAATATAGTATTATTATGTGCAATATGAATTCATTGTACCCGGTACATGAATAATGATTCCTTCAAAGATGGATGGAATTAATTCATCAATTTTGATTGTATTTTATAGCAATAACTGGCCTCGCCAGAGTCGCAGAGAGTCGCCTCCTTGGGCTAGTGGTGACATATACGTATGTCCTGGGCTCGATTCCCAAGTCGGGAAGCGTGTTTCATGATACGATTTTCCGAGACTGGATCCCCGAGGGCAGTTGACGTCAAACAGGCCAGTCGTAAAAATTAAGCCAAAACCTTTTTACATGTTTGAAAAGTGTGTTGCATTGACCCCACATTTATGTAGGATAATCGTAAAAATTAAGCCAAATCCTTTCTGTAACATGCTTGAAAAAGTGTGGTGCGCCGACCCCACATTTAAGTGGGATAAGGGCTGATACCGCATAGACACCTACGATACAAAAATAGTCATGGGTATATTGCCAACATTAAAGGGAGGGAATAGGGATTAGGAAGAGAGGGGAGTTGGGCCACCGGAAATCCCACTCACACTTATTTACCGAATGAATCGCAACAGCGAGTTGCCACTTTACGTCGGTTTTAATAGGTTGGACTTCTTTTGTTTATCAACATTATTATTATTCAGCACTATGTTTGCTAAAATAAAACTATTTTTACGGATTCTATCACGATTTGGTTTTAATTTTTATGCCCGAAATCCAAATCGTGATAGAATCCGTAAAAATAGTTTTATTTCAATGAATAACATTCGCGTAAACCTAAGAAATCATTACTATGTTTGCTATCAGATGCAGCGAAATAATTTTGCCACTACAATGAAAAAAAATATTTGTTCGTTTACTTTTCCCATTAAATTGGCAACTTTATTTTTATTCTTTATACGTCAGCGGCAAAAGCGCCACTATTAGGCCGGAAGCCAGATTTTTCCAACTATTCATTCGCAAACCGGAAGAGGCACATTTCCCATATAACTTTTGCCAAAACACGTCACAAGTCAATGGCCGTCGTTCTATAAGTACATTATTATAAACTGTCAAAAATAAACTTATTTCCTGATTGCTAATATCCACCGCATACAAAACGGTGCGGATGTGGCGTGTGAACTTTCTAACTCACCGACTTTTGGAGGCTTCAGAAAGCACATACCGTGCCATTCTCACCCTTATAAAAATACACATAAAGGTGGCTATGATTTTCGGGAAGGTCTTCGTAAAGTGGAAAATTAAATTTAAGGATAGGAAGAAGAGAGCACGTCAATGACATACTAATCATTGCACGTGTCCGAAATCATAATTTTAATCCTTATTGATATTTAGAATACGAATGTCTGTATGTGCTTCAAGGCATAACAATTTAGTTAAATAAATAAATACATCCAACAGTACACACATAGTCCTAACCCCACACTAAGATCGAGGCTTGTGTCGTGGGTATCAGGAACTACGAGAGACGCACGGTCTCACAACACTCAGACCCGAAACAGATAATTGTGGGCCACATAGACATTTGTCTCGATGCGGGAATCGAACCCGCGACCTCACGTTTCACAGCCGGCTACTCACCCACTGCGCCACGGAGGCCGTACACGAACAAAGGGTGACGTATCAGGCAGTCGGTCACTATATATAACAAACGCTGTACTGTTTGTTTATTGATATTTGAACTGTATATAATTTAATTTATTATTTACCATTTTATCTTAAGTGTTTAATTTACTGTTTCATTTATATAAATTTATTTTACTTTTACTGTCTAATTTTGAATTTTACATTTACAATTTTAATTTAAATATTATTTTTCTTACTTAATTAATTTTACTTTTTAACGTTTAGATTTTAAGTTATAAGAATCATGACGCCACATTATCTGTTACCAAAATTCTCCAAACTTGCTGTAGACTATTTTGCCTACAGCACGGACGAGCCGACTCTATCGGTTCAATACCACAGTGAAGTGTCAGCTGGATGCCTTTCTTCCGGCAAGTGGGATTTCCAATGGCCCAAATATCTCCTCCTATTTAAAAACAGCAGCGATAGCTCAGTTGGGAATGGTAGGGACTGCCGAGACAAGTGTCGAAGGTTCGAAACCAACCCCAGAATAAAGCATATACCTATGACTTTTCTGTGTTAAGTGTATTTTCATTGTGATATATCGCTTGCTATAACGGTGAAGGAAAACATCGTGAGGAAACCTGCATACGTGAGAATTTCTTCATAGGAATTTTGAAGGTATGTGAAGTGTACCAACCCGCATTAGGCCAGCGTGGTAGACTAAGGCCTAACCCCTCTCATTAGTAGAGGAGGCCCGTGCCCAGCAGTGGGACAGTAATATTACAGGGCTAATATTATTATTATTATTATTTAAAAAACATTAGTCAAGCCTCTATACGTGGAAGAGCCTCTGTACATGCCGCCACTCCATCAGTCGATATGATTGAAGCCGCGGCATTAAATGTTTCACATCAAACATGATTTTTGGAAATGTCCACTAAATTCTGAATGTCTGTCCTTGATGTCGGGTATATTCGAATAATCTAGCATGGAGCATTGATGAGATTTGCACCATTTGAAATGGTCCGTCAAAATCACAGCGTTTGATTATCGACAGTCATTTCACGAGCGCGGCTCGTTTCAACTCAGACGGGACGTTGTCACCAAACCTGCGACAGAATATAAATGAGATGATGCTTTGTATCGCGAATTTACTAAACTCGTAGGAATAGGAAATATTGATAGAAACATCTGTAGAATAATAAATGCTGAAGGTACATTGTCTGCAGTTATTGCCGTGTCTAGACGTAAATCTTTGACAAGTATTCAAATTCAAAATTCTATATAATTCAAATCATTTATTCTGCAAATAGGTTATTTTATACCACTTTCACATGTCAATTACGAGTATATATTGATTTTAGGATATTGATAAAGTAATAATGGCGTCGGCATTTCGTGGCTATCCCTGAGAAGAAACGCCGAAACAAACTCAAGGGTTATGGCCTCTCTTAAAGTCCAGACAATACATGATATATAAAAATACAATTTAAAATGTCAACTTATTTCTAAATACAATAAAATATTAATATGCCAATAGAGCAAAGTCAGAAAAATTAATATAATATTGTACATGTACATGCATGCATATATGTTATCCTAATTAACGATTTGGATGGATGCTTGTTTTGGTACAGAGATTGCAGCCTGGAATATCAAAAAGGCTACTTTTTATCCCGACAAATGTACGGTTCCCGTGGTATATATTTGTTAATAGACTAACTGAAAAAAGGTACTCAATTCGTGTGTATGTAACGCGATATCTCCTCCAAATATGGATCGATTTTTAAGAATATTTTTGTGTTTGATAGAGCCAGCGTGGTCCCAAATAAAGATCACGTTCGGAATATCGGCCCAAAGCAGCAGCTTGCTGTTGCGTTTCATTCCCAATTTACTCCTCCTCAAAAAGAGGGGAATGGAGATTAGGAAAGGTCTCCTATTCCCTCCTTTTCGGTTGGCAACGCATCCATGATACATTTATGTCTTGGGTGTCTATGGGCGGTGGAGATCACTTACCATCAGGGGACCCACCTGCTCGTTTGCCAGTCACTTCTTTCTTTCTACCTGCTCTTATTCTACCTTAATGTGGGGTCGGCGCAACGCACTTTTTCAAGCACGTTGCAGAGAGGATTTGGCTTAGTTTCTACGACCGGTCGCCTGCCTGGCGTCAACCCCCTATGAGGGATATTTATATTTGCCAGTCACTGTTATAAAAAATCTCCTTTTTTTATGTAGGTAAAAAAGACCGTCAAAGTTACGGTTGATTACTACCCAAAAAATGTAAGCGTAATAAATCATCGGCGCCAGGAAGCGACATTTTCGTACGCATTTACCATTCAAAGTGCAGCAAGGCAATTAGGAGCATCGAGCATGGTGCCGACGTGACCACGGACCCAGGAGTACTGGCATCACTCAGCTGACAGGAAACTGGCGCGCATTGTATTCTGATACATACATACACGCTTGTATCCACGAAGACGTAGGCAGAGATGAAGTAGAGAACTAGAACACACACACTTCGCCGAGCTTATTTCCGTCCCAGATGTGATAGGGTGCGAGCATTATCATCATAAAAATAAAAATAAAATAAAAGAATCCACAGGACGTCTACTACTGGACATAGGCCTCCCCAAAGATTTCCAGATCGACCTGCATCCAGCGACTTCCTGCGACCTTTATCAGGTCGTCGGTCCACATCAGTTAACAAATTCTAGAGTCCCGACAACTGAGTAGAAATACCCAATATTTTACCGACCCGGGGATCGAACCCGAGACCTCTGGACGCCATTGAGGCAGTCTATTCTGACTGAATGCTTATAAGAATTGTAATATCGCGTGTAATCTTGTCACGTGATACTCTGTAGCTCGGTGGATATTTTAACTTTGATAATTGTCTGGACTTTAAACTGGCGTTCTTTTGTTTCAGAATTTCATCTAAGGGAGAGCTGTTCGACATCGGGGATACCCATCGATTTAATATATCCTAGATGCACAGTTCTCTACAAATATCGTCATAAAAAGTGGTATCAGCAATAAAACAAAGAAAAACATCACAAGTTCTAATTAAATCAACGCAATTATAACCCTATGCATATGTTATAAAGTAGCTTTTTAAACGAAATGAGCAAGCGTTCTTTTATTTGAATTTTGAAATTAAGAATTCTATCGACGTCCGACTGTAGGGAAAAGAAGTGCTTAAGCACTCGTTTGCTGTCCCATTTTCCGAGCGTCAACTATGCATCTAGGTATATAATATATCGATGGGGATACCACTGTCTTACGAAGACCAGACAATGACATCTAGTTTTATGAATGCCCCACGCGTTACATTAAAATAACTCCAATGGTGACGATGGAACATCTATGGTGGTTGTTACGTTACTATGTTATGTTCAGAAGTCCCGTAGGTACATTCCTGACCTAAGTGAAGTGCATAGGCATTTAAAATTATGGTAGACAAAAATCTTGCACAATAATTTTCTTCAATTCTTGGCCCTCTATAACCATCATAATCATCCCCGCGTCGATTCAAAATATAAACCAAGCACTGCTATTTCGAAAATTTGTTTTGAGTATTGCTTTTTATTTTAATTACCTATGTAATTACTAATTATCAAATTGCTAAGGTCGACAGTGTCTATTTGTCTATATGGACTGCACGCCACTGCCTGACCTTACAGTAAGCTACGATTTGGATATCGGGAACTACGAGAAATTGACAAATAATAAATAAATACACCCAACAGTCACACACAGTCCTGAACTCCAGACCCCACTAGGTATACCTCTATATAACCTGTATCGTGGGTATCAGAAACTGCGATACCCGAAACAAATATATGTCGGCCACACAAATATGTCTGGGTGCGGAAATTGAACCTGCGGCCTGTCGCTTCATATCCGGAAGTTGTAAAATCCCACCCTCAAAACAAATAGTTATTTCTTTCTGGACACAAACATCTGTATCGGAAATCGAACCCACAGTCCCTCATTTCACGACCTCTAGCACCACTCGTCTAGCCTCTGATATAGTTATTAATATAATAATAATATTAGCCCTGTAATATTACTGTCCCAATGCTGGGCAAAGGTCTCGTCTAATAATGAGAGGGGTTAGGCCTTAGTCTACCACGCTGCCTTAATGCGTGTTGGTAGACTTCACATACCTTCGAAATTCTTGTGGAGAAATTCTTGGGTTTGCAGGTTTCCTCACGATGTTTTCCTTCACCGTTATAACAAGCGATAATTCACAATGAAAACACACTTCACATAGAAAAGTCAGAGGTGTATGCTCCATTTTGTGGTTTGTTTCCAACCTCCGACACTCGTCTCGGCAGTCCGTACCATTCCCAACTGAGCTATCACTGCTTAAAGTTATTAAAATTTTATTTTAAATCCCAGAATGCCGATTCAAAAATATCAAATTCCCTTTATGAAAAACACGATGATCAATATCACTGAGCGAAAAATAATTTTCTCCGTCGGATATTAAGTTTCATTTACCTGCTTGGAGGAAATAAACGGGATGTTTTGCCGTCGCTATGGGATTATGAAGAGTTTTAATAGCTACATATATTGCTTTCGAAGAACACTTTGTTAATAAAAAGTGTTCATAGTTATTTTGGATTGAACTTAAGGAATTTGAAAGACTGGAGTTTTCTTTATAAAAGGAACTGGAGAATAGACTGGTGGGTCTTTTAAAGGTAGTCTCCACGACGTGCTTTTTTGAATCACAAACTTAAGTGAAGAGAGATTGACATTGCCCGTCTTCGGATTTGAACCCAGTACCTCGTATGTTTCGCATCCTAACACTGCTTAAATCATCGTTCTAAACTTATGGGCGATGTAATTAAGTTTACTAATAAACTGTCAAAGTCACAAATCTTAATCCGTAGATAATCAATAACCAACTCGTAAACGGCGATTAAAAACAAAACACACAAACTAGTGTGACCACAATATTAAAAGGTTGATAAGTATGATCCACGGCGCCTGTGACGTCACGCACACTCGGAAGTGTTCGGAGCACGTTCGGTGATTTCCGCTTAGTTTCGGACACTATTCGATGTCTATTTTATTTGGATTTCGAGGATTTTCTTCACGAATTATTTCGGAGCACTTAATCCTACTTTCAAAACCTCGGATCTCAATCAAAACATCGTACTAATGTTTATTTTCATACATAAGCTCACGCCTGTATCCCCGAAGGGGTAGGCAGAGGTGCACTAGCGAACTAGAACACCCACATTTCGCCGAGCTTAGTTCCGTCCCAGATGTGATAGGGGGCGAGCCTATCGCCATATCGGGCACAAATTCCAGACTCCGGGCTGATATGGAAAAATCCAATATCACTTCGCCCGACTCGGGGATCGAACCCGAGACCTCAGGACGGTAGTCATACCGAAATACAACTACGCCACCGAGGCAGTCAAATATTTTCATTTTATTTAAAATAACCAATGGGCATCATAGCATGGGCTGTAGACCGGGAGGTCCTGGCTTCGATACCCAGGCCGGGAAGAGCAAATATTCTAATATAATTTGCTCGAGTCTGGACCCCTCATAGGGGGTTGATATCAGGCAGGCGGCCGGTCGTAAAAACTAAGCCAAATCCCCTCTGCAACATGCTTGAAAAAATGCGGTCCCACATTAAGGTGAGATAAGGGCAGGTAAAAAGAAAGAAAGATTTAAAATAACCATTATAGATTTTTATTTTTATTTAATTATGCTCTCAACCGACTTCAGAAGGAGATTACTAATTCATTGATTTTTTGTGTGTATGTTCCGCGATATCCTGGCAAATGTCATTTTCAACTATCTTTTTGTGTTCGATAGTGTTTACTGCAGAGAGGTCTCGTTTTTTAGGCAAGATCTAACAAAGGAGTACGGAATAAACTTTTTAACAAACACAGCATACACGTCGCGTTTGTTGATTAAATTGTGAAACTTTAATTAATTATAGGTTATGTCCTTCTTGCTTATATTATCTTATCCTTTACTATCCAGAAATGACAGTCACCGTCTCCATTGACATTATCAAAATAATTGGGCATTGTGATGCATTTCTAATATTCGGCGGTGTCACCGAACTCTATGTAACAGGAAGGGACGTCTGCGCGGAAACCGGGAAGTGTACAATGTGCATTTTTTTTAATATCTATTTCGGCACCATTCGCCAGGATGTTACGTTTTACGAGCGGGTCGATGACTTTTCCGTTTACTTTTTGTTTGTCGCTATGACAGGGCTGTAAATCGTTTCGCCAATTGCCAATTACAAAAAAAATCAACTGAATTTTTTATCTGTATTGCGTAATATCTACATACTTAATTTTTGTGTCACCCTGCGAAAACAATTACCAGAGGTACCATCCATGATTCATAATCATCATCATGCCATAGGACGTCCACTGCTGAACATAGGCCTCCCCCCAAAGATTATATCCATTAGATCCATCATACCATCCGACTATCATCGGCAATGCCACAGCACACAGCCAAGCCTCTGCCATATTTAGGACTTTTTGTAGCAGAGATAGATCTAGATTCTAGTGGGTCAATTAATTGTAATTGATTTCTACCACAAAAAATCATAAATGCGTTGCCAACCCTAAAGAAAGGAATAAATAAATAGGGGTTGGAAAAGGGAAGAAGCAATTTGCGCCACCGGAAATCTCACTCACCGTGCGAAACATAAAGGTCGCAGGAAGTCGCTGGATGCAGGCCGCTTCCAACAGGTCGATCTCGAAATCTTTGGGGGAGGCCTATGTCCAGCAGTGGACGTCCTGTGGCTGATGATGATGATGAATGAAACATAACAGTGAGCTCTTACTTCACGCCGGTTTTCTGTGAAACCGGTTGAACTGCGAGCCGGCCCATTCCTGCTGTAGACCTAGCTCCCTTAGCCTTTTAACTCCTTTCTTAGCGGATGCTTACTTTATAAAATAACTATATTCCTTTCTGCTTTACATAATGGTAGTATTTTTGGCTGGGCGTCAGTCAGGACAAACAATTCCGTAAGTATATATGTAACATGACTGCCTCGGTGGCGTGGTGGTATTTCGGTCCGACTACGGTTCTGAGGTCTCGGGTTCGATCCCCGTTTCGGGCAAAGTGATAATGGATTTTTCCATATCAGCCTGAAGTCTGGAATTTGTGGCCGATATGGCGTGCGGCTCGCCTCCTATCACATCTGGGACGGAACTAAGCTCGGCGAAATGTGGGTGTTCTAGTTCGCTAGTCCGCCTCTGCCTACCTCTTCGGGGATACAGGCGTGAGCTTATGTTATGTTATGTTATATGTAACATGACTACCTCGATGGCGTAGTAGTATTGCTTGCGCGGTACGACTACCGTTCTGAGGTCTGAGGTTCGATCCCCGCGTCGGGCAAAGTGATATTGGATTTTTCTATTGAAGTTATATTAATTCTGGAATTTATGCCAGATATGACAATATGCTCGTCCCCAATCACATATGTGACGGAAATACATAAGCTCGGAAAAACGTGGGTGTTCGCGTCTGCCTACCTCTTGGGGATTCAGCGTGAGCCTACGTATGGATGTAAATATAACATGTCCAAACAACAAATCACACACAATTAGATCACGGCCGTTAATCCGAAACCCAATAACCCGATGGCATTAAAAGAATCCTATTCATTATGGTTATCAAATTTCATCGTGAACGATTCTTCTATTAGTGCGGGTGAATGGGAATCATTGTGGGGTTAGTTCATGACGTCATTAGTGTTTACCTTGAGTTACTTGGCGTCAAATGACTTGTGTATTCCGAAGGCTATAATTTCAGGGTTCCAGTATGTTAGGTGTATTATCATTGTGAATTCGTTTGCTTTAACGGTGAAAGGAAATATCGTGAGGAAACCTGCATACCTGAGAAAAATCTTCACAAGAATTTCGAAGGTATGTGTAGTCTACCAACCCACATTAGTCCAGCGTGGTAGACTAAGGCCTAACCCCTCTCATTGGTAGAGGAGGCCCGTGCCCAGCAGTATTGTTACAGGCCTAATATTATTATTTTTTTACTTGGCGTCAAATGAGTTGTGTATTCCGAAGGCTATAATTTCAGGGTTCGAATTCTAGGAATTTATTGTAAAATGAACTATATCATAATTTAAGTATTATCGTTATACTAAGAATTCTGGACAGCTTTTTTATTACTTACAGAAATAATAGACCCTATGATATTGTTTTTATGATCTGCAAAATGTACAGTATTTTTTGCTTTCACCACGTTGAGGCTCTATGTGTAGGATGCGCAGGCGCCGATGACGCCAACAAGGACTCGAACACCATGTAAGCGGATTTTAGTAGCAATTTCAAATTTTGTTACCTTGTCGAGGCATTGTGACTTTATTAGCATGTGAGGAGGTCGTTGTTGAGATTCTGATACATAAATAAATAAATACACCCAACAGTCACACACCTAGTCCTGACCCCACACTAGGTATAACCTGTATCGTGGGTGTCAGAGACTATGAGAGACTTTCGGTCTCACTATACCCAGACTTGAAACAAATATCTGTGGGCCACACAAACATTTGTCTCAATGCGGGAATCGAACCCGCGGCCTCTCGCTTCACAGCCGGCTACTCGCCCACTGCGCCACGGAGGCTGTCGAATTTTCGTAATTGTCGTAGCTTTGAATTTTGTTGAGTCACATTTTAAATTTAGTTAATTTTGACATCGATCAGCCTTCGAGAAACCGACCGATAGTACAAACAGGTTGATAATAAAATTTATTATTATTTACCCAAATACAAGTTACCTGATTATGTACTTTAACGCGCAGTCTTTGAGTTCACATTTTATCAATAACGCGGAATAAATATTAAACTTATGATATCAAAGGGCCTAATATGGTGTGAATGAACAATTAAGCGTCGCCTCTGTGATTAATGTGTGTTTTACTATTTTTTAATGTATTTCGATGTAATTAAGTGGGTGTTGAATGAATGCTTATTTGTATGGCCATCCATTCATTATTTTGTGAGTTGGGCTCGTGTCATGTCACCCACGAACTTCTGTCTTGTCTTTAGCAAAAAAAACATTACTTACTATTAAAGATTTGAAGGGTGGCACGGTTGTATTTCGGTACGACTACTGTCCTGAGGTCTCAGGTTTGATACCCGGGTCAGGCAAAGTGATATTGGATTTTTCTATATCAGCCCGGAGTCGGGAATTTGTGACCGATATGGCGATAGGCTCGCCCCCTATCTTATCTGGGACGGAACTAAGCTCGGCGTAATGTGTATTGTTGTGTAATGCGTTACTGATGTTTGAGATCACCCTCTGTAGCCAGTAATATTAAATCTACTTGTACTATATCTATAATACTAAGGACTACACACATAACATAACATAACATAACATAACATAAGCACACGCATGTATCCCCGAAGGGGAAGGTAGAGGCGCAGAAGCGAACTAGAACACCCACATTCCGCCGAGCTTAGTTCTGTACCAGATGTGATAGGGGCCGGGGATGATGAAGCGGGCCTATCGTCATTTCAGGCACAAATTCCAATCTCCGGGTTGATACTGAAAAATCCAACATCACTTTGATCGACCCGGGGATCGAATCGGAGACCTCAGGACGATAGTCGTACCACGCACGCAATATAGGTACCACTTCGCCACCGAGACAGCCTTTTATAAGTTTTTGTTAAGATTTATTTATCTCCAATTGTCTTAGATAATGACTGCTAAGCTGAAGCTGACTGGTTTTAGTAACAAATCATTTCTGGCAACCACAAGCCACAATTACATTACAGTTAAAAATCAAGACAATGACAAGCATCATCACGACAGATCCATCTAGTCACGGCAGAATTGAAATGAGTTTTAACTGGCCCGCTGTACAGTAGCGTTCACCAAAAATGGTAGCGTCGTGTAGATTTGGACAAAAAGGCCCGTTTAATTGTCGATGTCCAAATTTGGACGCACCGGGCAGCGGTTGTTAAACTTTGAACTGTTATTTACCAATTGTTTAAGATTTGAAATAAAACTATTTTTACGGGTTCTATCACGATTTGGTTTTTAATTTTTATTCCCGAGTTTTCGAAGGCTTTGCAGTCTTCGTTGTCACGGGTCAGACTGAAGTGTCATTTGTCCAAAAAAAGGTTAGTGTTACAATATCTACCTTCATTTTTAAATTATACAAAATTAATAAAAATTAATTATTTGTGTTCCGATCTACGCAGTACGAGCTCACGGTGTCTTGAGGTCTGTAAAAATAGTTTTATTTCAATGTATAACATTCGCGTAAACTTAAGAAATCAGTATGTTTAAGATTTATTCATGATCATAAGTTTAGAAACTTTAAAACTGACTTTAAAATTCATGCGATTTTCGACAGACTTCCAAAAAGGAGAAGGTCCTCAATTCGTCTGTTTTTTTCTTATATCTGTATGTTACGCGATATCTCCGCCAAATGAGGGCCGATTTTCAAAATTCTTTATGTATTCGATAGAGCTTATTTCTAGGGTAGTCCCATATAAATTTGGTCACGATCGGATTTGAAGTCGGTCTGTTAAGTTTTTAAACTTGTGATAATTAGTCTCGACATTTCGAAAGCTTTGCAGCCTTCATGCTCACTGTGCGGGTTTTTATTAAAAAAAGTTTAGTAACCACTGTACTAGGAGACAAAATGGCCATATACGGAACAGTGAGTCAACCGCCCACGCGACACCGATTTTAACACCAGTTCCGATCAAACAGCACAACGCCGCCGCCGCCATAACCGCCTCGAATGGACTGTGTTTACAACAGAGGGCGATGACTTCTGTACTTCGAGTGGGTGAAGACCACCTTCAGGGAGGGTAGAAAATTAAGAGCCATGAGATAAGATTCGATATTTCTTAATATACTTTATTGTTACCAAAGCGTTAGGCAGACGTACAACTCGCCAACCGTATTTTCATCTCTTTAACATACATATAACATGTTCGATCCCCGGGTCGGGCAAGGTGCTATTGGATTTTTAGTATGATTTAGATGCTCAACAGTAAAAAGTTTTAAAATGGTTTTTAAATCGGGGTGTTTTAATTTTTTAATTTATAGTTATTACTTTGATTCACATTCTTTTTAACAATAAGAAGCAGTTATAACTATAGTCGATATCAACCCGGAACTAAGAGATATGTAAATGGCACTATTGTAGACAAAGGGAGTTCGTTTAATTATGAGGTGAGCGGCTCCGGCTCCTCACAATGTGCCGGCGTGGTGAGGTACCGACCACGGCTGCGGTGGCCACCCGCGTGCTCCCATTATCACACCATCTGCGAGGAAATCCGGGGACGTGCCGCAACACTCGCAAGTAGAAATGGCACTCTGGTTAGTATTAATGTATCGTTAATATACTAATACGTGAAGCTAGAAACTTTGTACCCTTTTTAAGAGAATTGCACGTGAAATTTGACACAGTTAAAATTTATATGGAGTAGTGCATAAAGCTTCTTTTTATGAATCATAGTCGTATTTCGATGACTGGGCGACCACTAGTCTAATATTCTTTTACATGGAAGAAAATACCATTTCAGCTGACTTAACCGGCTGTGAAACGTGAGGTCGCGGGTTCGATTCCCGCACCGAGACAAATGTCTGTGTGGCCCACTGATATTTGTTTCGGTTCTGTTCTTGTGAAACCGAAATTCTCTCGTAGTTCAGGATACCCACGATACAGGTTATACCTAGTGTGGGGTCAGGACTGTGTGTGTGACTTTTGGGTGTATTTTTTTATTTTTAAAATTAAAATTAAATCGTTTTTGATACAAGCTTAAAAATGTGTAATCCACCGACCCCACATTGGGACATAAGTGCAGGTTGAAGAGAGAGGCTTAGTCTAGAATTTACATGTTCATAATTAAAACTTAACGGGCCGACTTCAAAACTTATGCGATGGTGACCAAATTTATATGGGACCGCCCTTGAAATAAGCTCTATCGAACACAAAAAGAATTTTGAACACTTGGCGAAGATATCGCGTAACATACATAAAAAAAATAGAGACAAATTGAGGACCTTCTCCTTTTTGGAAGTCAGTCGGAAAAAAACAGATGAATTGAGGACCTTTTCCTTTTTTGAAGTCGGTCGATAAAAGTCTATAACTATAATTCCTTTCACATATCTCACAAATAAAAAGACAAGTACATAGTGCTACGTGTTACTTTGTATCGTGAAAAGTAGTGCTTCCCGGACCGCCGCGCCCGGGGGAAATCTTTGAGTGCATGCGATATGCACTCACGTCATACGGGATTTTCCTTATGGCTTGCATCTCACGTCTCTAAGAGTATAGTTTCGATTCTACAGACGAAATATGCGCACAATAAACGATACAGGCGTTTTGTTTCTCAAATATATATAGTAAAAAATATGGTTCTTGTGTATTTTACTCCAAAAGAAAACAACGCCTGTAGCGGTCATGTAGGGAATTAACGTTTTTCATACAAATTATTTTACGTACGACTGCCTCGGTGGCGTGGTTGTATTTCGGTACGACTAACGTCCTAAGGTCTCGGGTTCGATTCCCGGGTCAGGCAAAGTGATATTGGACTTTCCCATATCAGTCCGGAGTCTGGAATTTGTGCCCGATATGGCGATAGACTCACCCCCTATCACATCTGGGACGGAACTAAGCTCGGCGAAATGTGGGTGTACTAGTTTGCTAGTGCGCCTCTGCCTACCCCTCCGGGGATACAGGCGTGAGCTTATGTTATGTTATGTTATGTTATGTTATTTTACGTAGTCGTAAGCGTGAAATGGCAAAAAAATCATGGTCGAGCTACAGTACGCACACGCTCGATACGATTTCACATTAGCACACACGTAAGCTCACACCTGTATCCCCGAAGGGGTAGGCAGAGGCGCACTAGCGAACTGGAACATCCACATTTTGCCGAGCTTAGTTCCATCCCAGGTGTGATAGGGGACGAACCTATCGCCATTTCGGGCACAAATTCCAGACTCCTGGCTGATATGGGAAAATCCAATATCACTTTGCTCCACTCGAGTTTCGAACCCAACCTCGAAGACCTCAGGACGGGTCCTACCGAAATACAACCACACCACCAGTTACGATTTCGTTTGGCAAAATTATTCCTGCTCGAGCGACTCAGGTGTGCGAAAATTGTGGCAAGTAGAAATTCGATATGTCTGCCTACACTTATGGGCAAAAGGTGTGAGTCTAGGTATGTATTTCACTCCTAAGACAGTAGACTCCACACATAAGGACACTAATCTAAATAAATCTTTAAAAAACTTAATACTTATTGAAGTTTCTTAAAAAAATTTGCATAGTTAGCCAGTTTTTTTAGTAACATCCTCAAATCAAGTTTATTTTAGTTAACGTATCCTACAATACAATAATATCTTAATATCCTAATCATATCTTAATAATGTCTGTCAGTGTGTTGACTTTGTACTGATTTTACAATTTCAATAAATTAATGATTATTTAATTGTGTGTTTTCCTTTACCATCAAAGATTTATGAAACAAGAAATATTTTAGGTCGAAAGTTCTATTATTCGAACTTTGTTCGTAGTCATGTTAATAATGTATTACATATTTATTTTCCTTACGTACTCGAATAATTATTCGTTCCATTTATTGTTAAGAGAGAGAGAGAGAGATTTACTCGAGAAAGATCAAGTTAAAATTACCCTAAACCGACGTGCATGCATGAAGTATGTAATGAGACTGAATGAGGCGAAAGAGGTGTGCAAGGATCGTAGCAAGTGGAAATCCGTTGTCTCTGCCTACCCCGATGGGAAAAAGGCGTGAGTCTATGTATGTATGTATGTATTGTTAAATTGTATTGTGTTATATAATTTAAACATTCACTGGTATTAGCAAAAATTACTTTGGTGCCTATTATTAACATTTATTTCAAAGAAATTGAAATTATAATCATTTATCATTATTGTTGGTCCCTATACAGCCTTCTGCCTTGCATACTAAACAAAAACGTAAAACAGCAACAATAATTTGTCACCTGAAAAGGTAATAAAAAATTCGCGTCTCACGAGCGATCGATCTATGTTGACAAATGACGTCCGCTCGCCTTTCCTTGTCCCCACCACGGACGTCCACCATCACTCGTTAGCCCCACTAGTGAGTTTCCCACTTTCCCGGACCGGCGTGAAGTTAGCCGCATGGCGACACCGGTGGGCGGGCCGGGGGCGGGGCGGGGTGTGACGGCTCAGTGCCGCACACCGCCGCTTTGAGTGAGCTCTCGCGTCACTCTGCGCCGCGTGAGGCGCCCGCGATGTTTGTTACATTTGAATTTCGATTTCATAAACTTTTTTGTAAGTTTAAACATTACGATATTTTTTTGTTTATTGTTAGTTGCCAGTATTAATTTTAAGGTGTTCGATTCTTAAAAATCTGGGATTACAGATTCTAAGGAACAAATAAATTATAAACTCTATGCTGCATTTCCATAAAAATAATATGTCTATGCTAATTATTACATATTTATTATCATCTATTCAATGCATATGTATACCAAAAGATTAAGAAATCAATCTATACTCAGTGACGTGCACACGCATTCAAGGATGACTGTTAAAATTCTGTTTACAATTCTTACATCATCACGACCATCATCATCGTCATCGTTTTTATATTGAGTTAAAGATATAAGTTGAGAGCGGCAACTTCGAAAATGTTTTATATTATTTTTTCCTTTATTTAGTAAATTGTCAGGGTAGACAATGTCTATTTATCTATGTGAATTGCACGTCACTGAGTATGGTGACATGACATTAAGATATAACTTCTGATGCTATTTACAGTCTACTGTCAGTAGTATTGTGCTATATTAAAATATAATAGATAATTTATGCAATAAATGTTAGCAGTTATTTCCATATGTTAGCAACGTCATGTTTACATATAAAACAAGGAAAATGAAACAAAAAGTAATAAGTTAAGATTATTTATGACATTATACTGCAGTATCTACTGACGTCAAAATGCACTAAGGTCGACATGCCACTCCTAGATAGATCTCGAGTTATCCCAAATTCCCATTTAAATATACAAATGACGTGTAGGTTTAATTGAGTTTAGGGCTAATTCCAGTTGACTAATATACTGTAAGTCGCCCTGAGTTTATTTAAACTATGCCGCTTCACGACTATAATCTTTCTTTCTGTCTGCCTTTATCCCATCTCAATGTGGGGTCAGCGCAAACACTTTTTGTAGCATGTCGCAGAAAGGATTTGGCTAATTTTTTGGCTGGCTGCCAACCCCCTTCTGGATCTGATGTCTGCTCGACGGCTATATGGAACAGAAGTATAAGTACTTGGTGGATATTGTTCATTCCTTGCAAAACGCTAAAACTATGCGAAACAAACGTTGTAACTTTTCTCCCTCGCACCTCCATTCCCTATCCTATTTTTGTCCTTTGCATCGTCTACGACACGCTGAAGATTTCCACTAGCAGTGACATGGAACGTAAACGTCACAAAAAAGTGTCACTGTCAGTTTTGACGCGGACTGCTCAGAATTCAGAAATTTGAATTACCAGTCTTCTATCGATCGCAAACCGCTAGACTCGCGCTCGCGACACCAAATCATCAGCTCCTGAGATCTGGGGCCCCAGAGAAACTTCACCAGGCGGCGCAAAGTGAGTACCTTTCCAATTACCTGAATCTATCCACATTCCCGCAGACAACGCAAATTGTTTTTCGCAAAAGAATCATATACAGTCCACAACTAATTTAAAATATACGAATGGTGGGGACTTTTACCCCCCATTTATTTGGTCCATTCGTGCCGGGATTGTGTTAACTTCGCTATTTAACGCTTTAATTACAATACGTATGCATGTATGCGTCATAAATTGTAATACGCAATTTACGTGACTTTGTGCTGGTCAAGAATAATTATTGCCAAATTTCTTTATAATTCATTCCCGCATTGGCAGTATTATTCATTATATATTATTGTTATAATAATTCCCGCGTGATCAGTGTAAAATCCGTAAATTTAAATCGCATAAATTGTAAAATTCAACTTTTGTAAAAAAGTTGTGGGTAGTTGTGAAAAACTTACAACTCGCTTTGTAAACGTTTTTATGTGGTTTTTCTTATTTAATTAAGTAACCACATCGCATATAGGGAGTTTTCTGTCGTTTTTTTTATAATATTTAACCACATTTTACATAAATTTGACATTTTTTGGTCATAGCAAGTAAGCCAATATGAGCAAGAAAATGGGTGGAGCTTCAACAGAGCCAGACCATTTTGAACCTGCTTATGATGTCGAGGAGCATCAATTAATGGTACTTCAGGCTAAGCGGGACATGTTATTTAGTCGTATGCAGAACATTTATGATAAGTCGATGAATGTATCGGATGAAACTAAATGTAAGTTATTCATCCATACTTCATGTAACATAGACACTTTACGCAAGGAATTTGAGACAGTTTTAGATGCTTATAACTTGTTATATTTAAAAATTAATCCAACTTCTCAAATAAATTATCAATCCTTTATTGCTTTTGATGAAATGTTCTGTTATGTAAAACAGGTATTATCTGAGGTAAATAAGTGTGAAAATACAAGTGTAAAACATGAGGATAATTACCAACGCTCTAAAAAATGTCTCCCTCCAATAGAGTTAATTGCTTTTTCTGGGGATGCTCGTATTTGGCCTATTTTCTATAAACAATTTAAAAATGTGGTTCATGATAATCCCGACCTGAGTAATGCTGATAGGGTGTATTATTTAGTGGGAAAGTTGTCTGGCCCCGCTTTAACTGTGTGTGCAGGTTTGGCACCCACGGGAGAAAATTATCCAATTATTTGGAACGCTTTAATTGAAAAATATGATGATCCCAGATCATTGGGTACATCTTACCTCAATCAGTTATTACAGTTCAAACAATTAAATACTAGTTGTGGATCTAATCTAGATTCATTTATTAATAACTTTGATTCAGCGGTGCAAGCACTTAAACAATTAAAAATAAGTGATTTAACTGACTTTATTTTGCTGCACCTCGCTTTAGAAAGGTTAGATTCTGACACAGCTAATTTGTTTGAAATAATGCACCGCAAGGATAAGATACCTTCTTATAAGGATCTTATAACTTTTGTAAAGGAACAAAGTAAGGCTTTATCCCGTTCATCTGGTAAGCCTGCTGCCCCCCCTAAGAGTAATGTCAGCCACAAGAGGGGTGCACCCCCTCACCTAAAATCAACAAAATCGTTTCTTAATACTGAAACTGGATTTGGTACCGCTGTTGACATGGGGGGTGGCCCAAGTTCAAATAAAAATAAAATTAATAAATGTAGTTTGTGCAAGAACGGGGCACATGAACAAATGTATAAGTGTTCTTCATTTATAAAATTAACGCCGCAACAAAGATATAATTTTATTAAAATAAATTCATTTTGTAGTAACTGTTTGAGTGTGAGACATAGGGTTGCCACTTGTAATTCTAAACTTAATTGTTCATTTTGTTCGGCCAGACATCATTCGCTATTACACTTTAACCCACCTGCTAAGTCTAATAAAAATAATAATGTGGTCGCTTTTGGAACTCCGCAAACCGCACACACTGATGCATTCCCCGCTCCCGCTACCGCTCGTGACTCGGTTCGCCGCCTATCGATAACCGATCCGAATACCGCTCCCGCTGTTCTCAACTCTGCGTGCAGTACGCGCGCAGTTGAATCCCCGCAAGTTAACCCATCAGTGTGCACTGTCTCTTGTGACAGTGTTGATCGTTCTCGTTCGACCACCTTATTAGGTACCGCCAAGGTTAGATGTATTGATAGGTATAATCACACGCATTTTTTGAAATGTTTAATTGACCCCGGGTCACAAAGTGATTATATCACCGCGGATTGCTGTATGCGCTTGTCGCTTGACATACACAATCAAAACCGCTTTTCCGAGGTTCAAGGTATCGGAGGGATAAAACAAAAGATTTTAGGTGTTACCAACATTGTGTTCACGTCTCGCTTTGACAACGGACATGAGTACACCGTTCAACCAATGGTGGTTAATAAAATTACCTCTCAGCTTCCAGACGCTCGCGTCGATTTCGGTGCTTTGGAATATTTAAATAATTTACCATTGGCTGATGACTCATTTTTTGAGCCCGGTTCAATCGACCTGTTGTTAGGCGTGAACTTTTACTGCCAAATATTATTGTTTGACAAAATTGTTGGGAAAAATAATTTACCCTCCGCCTTGGAGACTTCGCTGGGATACCTAGTCATGGGTGACGCGCCTGTGGTATCTCCCCCCGCAACCCGCACCTTCTGTGCCTTTACTAAGGAACCTCTTAATAATTTAGTTGAGAGGTTTTGGTCGACGGAGGAGCTGCCTTCTCGCAGGCTTTTGAGCTCCGACGACGAGGCATGTGAAGAAATCTACACCTCCACTACCAAACGCCTTCGAGACGGTAGCTTCTCTGTCCGTCTCCCGTTTAAGGAGGATCCGCCTACGTTAGGTAACTCGTACATCACCGCTAAAAAGAGGTTTTTACTTCTAGAACGTAGGTTCTCAAGGTCACCTGACCTACGTGAACAATATAACGAAATTATTCGCGATTATTTGCAAAGGGGTATTATATCGCGCGTCCCTCGTGATGAGTACCATTTGCCTGGTTATATTATACCGCATCACCCTGTGATTCGTAAGGACAAATCTACATCACAGGTCCGTATCGTCTTGGATGCCAGTGCTAAAACTGATTCAGGGTCAGGACTGGCACTCAATGACATCCTGTATACGGGAAGTAACTTGCAAGCTGATATCTTTGACATTCTTTTGAATGTCCGTATTTTTCGCATCGCATTTTCAGCCGACGTAAGGCAAATGTATTTGTGTATTTCTGTACAACCACCGCATCGCAGGTATCAGCGTATTTTATATCGTTTTGCCCCCGATGATCCCATTGAAATGTTTCATTTCAACCGCGTCACATTCGGTTTGCGTTCGTCGCCCTTTTTGGCCATACGCACCTTGCGTCAACTTGCCGAGGACGAACGCAAGAATTGGCCGACCGCAGCTGCCGTCATGGAAAGAGATGTGTACATGGACGACCTGGCCTCATCCGCTTCATCTTTGGGTGAAGCGGTAATGATGGCCCAGGATTTGATACACCTCTTCAAGGCTGGTGGGTTTGATTTAGTGAAGTGGTCTAGCAACTCCCCAGAGTTGCTACGACACATCCCCGCTACCCACCGTCTTACGGAGTCCATCTCTTTCGATGACGACAGCACACTCAAAATTTTAGGTCTTCGGTGGCTTCCCGCTTCCGATAATTTTGTATTCGCAACCGCTGTTCCACCGACGTATTGTACCAAGCGCATTATTTTATCAGTAACCGCACGTCTTTACGATGTTTTAGGTTTGGTGGGACCAGTCATTCTCTTCGCTAAATTGTTAATTAAGGAGCTATGGCTGCAACAAATAGATTGGGATGAAGTGCCATCCACTCGCATAGTCAACCTTTGGCAAAAATATTTGTCTGAGCTTCCTTTAATTTCTAGCCTAAAGTTTCCGCGCCATATGGGTATCGAGCGAGGTTCAGAGATCTCGTTGGTTGCATTTTCGGATGCAAGCCAACAGGCGTACGGGTGTGTAATTTATTTACACGTAGTCAACGCAAACCAACCTCCGCTCGTATCGCTCGTGTGTTCGAAGTCTCGAGTCGCACCCTTGAAACCCACTGTAACTTTAGCTAGGCTTGAACTAAACGGTTTGGTTCTACTTGCCAAATTAGTACGCGCTGTTTATGACAATTTATCGAAGAGGTGTACCATTAAAAATGTATTCGCATTGTCGGATTCTGAGGTTGCGCTCTGTTGGGTTAGCTCCTCACCGCACCGGTTTGGCACGTATGTGGCTAACAGGATATCCGAGGTGCAGACCACTCTGCCCTCGAATAATTTTTTTCATATCCCTGGGTCTCAGAATCCTGCAGATCACGTATCTCGCGGACTGTTACCCTCGCAACTCGCTGGTAACCAATTGTGGTTCCAGGGCCCTCCTTGGTTATGTTTGCCAATCAGTGACTGGCCAATTCGGGAGTTCTCTCCGAACAAAACAGAGTTGCCAGAGGAGAAAACAGTTGCGCATGTTTCTGCCAAAGTGGAGGAACATGTGCTAATATCTTTAGGATCAAAATTTTCCTGCTGGAACAGGTTTCTGAGATCCACGGTACATGTATTAAAGTTTTTGAAACTTATTCCGCGCTCTAATGTTATAACCGCTGCTGATCTTGACGCCGCAGAGTTGAGGATAGTGCGAGCGGTACAGCACACGCATTTTGCTGACGACTTGCACAACCTGCAGAACAGTAAGGTTTGTTCTGCCGCACTTCGGAAGTTATTTCCTTTTGTTTCTGAGGGTATTCTGCAAGTGGGTGGTCGCTTATCGTACTCCACTCTGGAATACTCGCAGAAACATCCCGCTTTGCTGCCTAAGGGCGGACATATTGTTGAAATGTTGGTCGATTGGTACCATCGTAACAATTCGCATGCAGGTCCTCAACTTTTAATGTCGATTCTACGCCATAAATTTTGGATTTTGTCCGCTAGACGCCTGATACGAAAACGTATTCACGGTTGTCTTAAGTGCTTCCGTACTAATCCAAAGCCTACATTTCCTGCAATGGCAGATTTACCGAAGTGTCGCTTAGAGGAATGCACGGCATTTACACATACCGGTGTCGATTACGCTGGCCCATTATATATCACGTTGTCAAGGAAACGTGGTGTACGTAGTCAAAAGGCGTACTTATGCATCTTCATATGCCTAGTGACGAAAGCGATCCACATTGAACTGTCCTCCGACTTAAGTTCTGCTTCCTTTCTAGATGCTTTTAAGCGATTCTTATCTAGACGTGGGCCCTGTAAATTTGTTTATAGTGACAACGGTACCAATTTTGTAGCCTCAAAGGCATATTTAAATGACCTACATAACTTCTTAACTTCGGATGATTATTACAAATTTTTTTGTGACGAGCTTTCTAAGCATCGTATAACATGGCGTATGAATCCTCCCACTGCCAGCCACTTTGGTGGCATATGGGAATCAAACATAAAATGTATAAAATCTTTATTGTTTCGCGTTATTGGTAAACAAATTTTAACGTATGAAGAGATGCTCACAGTTCTCACACAAATTGAGGCTGTGCTAAATAGTCGTCCTTTATACTGTTTAAGTTCTGATCCATCAGAACCTTTGGCATTAACGCCTTCGCATTTTATTTGTACAACTCCGCTCGATTTCTTACCAGCACCGGATTTGACTGGGGGTAAGGTAAATCTCACCACGCGTTTCTCGCTTATGGATTCGCTTGTGCAATCGTTCTGGAAGCGGTTCAGAACAGAATATTTACATAATTTGCAAACGCGTGAAAAATGGAATACACCTAGTAGTCCGTTGCAGGTAGGAACAGTAGTAATTTTAAATGTAGATAACGCTCCGCCTCTGCAATGGCCGTTGGCAATCATTACCAAGTTGTATCCAGGTAAGGATGGTGTCATACGTGTCGTTCAGATAAAAACTAAAACTGGCACGTACGACCGTCCTGTAGTTCGGCTTTGTCCACTGCCGATGCAGTAGCTATATTATTAATTTAAATGTATTCTTTTAATTCCGCAAATTAATGTAATCTAATATAATATTATTAATTAAATTATTTATTCGCACAAAGTCATGTAATTGTCAAACTTCAGTGGCGCTCGCATGCATATGTATTTGCAAAATTATTATTAGTTTTTTGAAGGGAACCTTCAAACCCCGGGGGGAAATTGGTGGATATTGTTCATTCCTTGCAAAACGCTAAAACTATGCGAAACAAACGTTGTAACTTTTCTCCCTCGCACCTCCATTCCCTATCCTATTTTTGTCCTTTGCATCGTCTACGACACGCTGAAGATTTCCACTAGCAGTGACATGGAACGTAAACGTCACAAAAAAGTGTCACTGTCAGTTTTGACGCGGACTGCTCAGAATTCAGAAATTTGAATTACCAGTCTTCTATCGATCGCAAACCGCTAGACTCGCGCTCGCGACACCAAATCATCAGCTCCTGAGATCTGGGGCCCCAGAGAAACTTCACCAGGCGGCGCAAAGTGAGTACCTTTCCAATTACCTGAATCTATCCACATTCCCGCAGACAACGCAAATTGTTTTTCGCAAAAGAATCATATACAGTCCACAACTAATTTAAAATATACGAATGGTGGGGACTTTTACCCCCCAGTACTTATAAATTAAAATATTATCTATTACAAACACCGACTTACACAAATAAAATTTCACGTGTGTATTACACTGCACACATAAGCTCACGCCTGTATCCCCGAAGAGGTAGGCAGAGGCCCTCTGGCGAACTAGAACGTCCATATTTCGCCGAACTTAGTTCCGTCGCAGATGTGGTAGGGAGCGAGCCTATCACCATATCGTCACAAATGCCTGCCTCCGCGCTGATATGGAAAATTCCAATATCACTTTGCCCGACCCGGGTATCGAAACCGAGACCTCAGGACGGTAGTCGTACCGAAATACAACCACGCGCCGAGACAGTCATTTGTCATAATAATTTCTTCTATACTTAAAATTTTTAGTGATTTTATACAAACAAACATGCATGTAAGCGGAGAGTTGAGTTCGATAACCTCTCCTTACGCTATTCGTTGTTCATGATTAATTCACGATTGTACTTGAAATGAGTATGAAAATAAGATTGTGACGGTTCATTGACTTTAAATAATAATAATTAAAAGTTTAAAAACTGAACGGACCTACTTCAAATCCGATCGTAACTAAATTTATATGAGACCATCCTTGAAATAAGCTCTATCGAACACAACAAGAATTATAAAAAACGGTTCACATTTGGCGGAGATATAGCGTAACATACATAAAAAAATACAGACGAATTGAGGACCTTCTCCTTTTTGGTAGTCGGTCGAAAACCATTGGAACATAATTCAATTGAACTTGCAATGTAACAATTATTTCCTTAATCTTCAGTTTAGCTTACTTATGTTGTGTCCCTCAGAAGTGACGTCAGTAAGACCGCCGGTTGTAAAAACTAAGCCGAATTCTTTCTGCTATGTACTTTAAAAAGTGGGTTGCACCGACTCCCCATAAAATGGGGTTAGGTCAAGAAAAGCTTCTTAATTAAAGTGTCTGGTAGAGAAGAAGAAGCACTTCATTCAACATCTTGGATTGGAAATAGTTCAAAGACTTGGGCACGTTAGTTCTCTGAATCACCCCTGCCTACTCCTTCGGAATTATACGCGTGAGCTTATAATTTAACAAAAAAACGTTTATGTATTTGTAGTTTAATCTTTTTTTTTTAAATACACCCAACTGTCACACACAGTCCTGACCCCACACTAGGTGTAACCTGTATCGTGGGTATCAGAAACTAAGAGAGACTTTCGGTCTCACAACACCCAGACCCGAAACAAATATCTGTGGGCCACACAGACAATTGTTTCGGTGCGGGAATCGAACCCGCGACCTCATGTTTCACAGCCGGCTACTCGCCCGCTGCGCCACGGAGGCTGTCAATTTTGACATATTACATATCATTTGGCATTATAAAAATATGTAACGCCACTTGACCGTCGACCGTACCGATCGTAAATTGACGCAATTTGATTTTGATTAACCGAAGCCGTCCATTTACGGTCCGTAAGACAATGGTACTCACCCGGTCGAGCCGGCTCATGCACCCTGCATGTAGGCAAAATTATCTACAGCGCGACTCTACCTTTTACATATGTATCTACGTTGAAAGATTGACGTAGATGGCTGCTCTAATTTAATGTAAATTACTGATTTTTTTGTTTTTTATTTTGGTTGTATATTAATATCTGACTGTAAACTGGTTATTATTCTCAAAAAGAGCAACGTCAGAGTTTCTTGCCCGTTCTTCTCTGGCGAACCAGCCTTCCGAACTGGCGATAGAGTAAACATTTTAGACGGAATCTAAACAATGTGTGACATTTTATGGATTTTATAAACGATTTGATTGGATTTTAAAAATAACTTTTTTTTTTAA
Source organism: Clanis bilineata (assembly GCA_036417725.1). Lineage (NCBI taxonomy): Eukaryota > Metazoa > Arthropoda > Insecta > Lepidoptera > Sphingidae > Clanis > Clanis bilineata. The sequence goes on from CM071159.1 coordinate 2,087,482, forward strand.
ACAGTCACACACCTAGTCCTGACCTCACACTAGGTATAACCTGTATCGTGGGTGTCAGAGACTATGAGAGACTTTCGGTCTCATAACACCCAGACTTGAAACAAATATCTATGGGCCACACAAACATTTGTCTCAATGCGGGAGTCGAACCCGCGGCCTCTCACTTCACAGCCGGCCACTCGCCCGCTGCGCCACGATAGCTGTCTGCTACTACCTAATCAGAACGAATGCTCTTTTAAGTTTATTAAGTTCATTAAATATAGTTTAGTAACAAGATATAGCTGTTAAAGGATGATTATACATTATAAGCGTTACATTATAATTTATGTATTTATAATAACTATACAATTTGATAATCGCCATTGCAATGAGTTTTGTCAGCAAAAAATAAGACGTGCTATGAGAGAATCAATCGACTGTTCTTAGAGATGCTTAGAGTGATACAGAAAATCTCGTCTCTAAAATCTTGGATTTTATGGTCATCGAGAGTTAATTTAAATAATACAGTAATTTATCCAATAATCATACCCAACTACCCAACACATATAGGTAGTCCTGACACCACAAGGTTCAATATGTATCGTGGGTATCAGAAACTATGGTCAACTTTCAGTCTCACCAGGCCCAGATCTGACTCAAATATCGGAAGATCATAATTTTTTTTGCCTCAGTGCGGGAATCGAACCCGCAGACTCATTTCACAGCACAGCCGGATACTTGCCCACTGCGCCATGGAGGCCCTACTAGTTGTTTCCTCGAAGGCGACAGAATTATCATAGAAACAATATCTATTTAAGAACGGCGTTGTACCTTAAATAATTATATTATGTAACGTTTCGTACTAATTGTCTTGAAACTGCCTCGGTGGCGTGGTTGTATTTCGGTACGACTACCGTCTCGAGGTTTCGGGTTCGTTCCCCGGGTCGGGCAATGTGATTTTGGACTTTTCCATATCAGCCCGGAGTTTGGAATTTGTGCCCGATATGGCGATAGGCTCGCCCCCTGTCACATCTGGGACGGAACTAAGCTCGGCGAAATGTGGGCGTACTAGTTGGCTAGTGCGCCTCTGCCTATCCCATCGGGGATACAGACGTGAGCTTATGTGTATGTGTCTTGAAACAAGAAATATAGGTCATTGTTTTACTAAGTGTGAATTATAAATATTCATTAATTATGTGTTATTTCACACATTCCGACTACACATAGCGTGGCATCACTTATTGTTCAACCACACTGGATTCTTTGAGGCGTGAAACAATCAATTCATTCGGCCGAAACAATACCAAGACGCCTTAAAAACCTTGGACCTTTCATAATACGGGTACTGGTAAAAAATACATCGAACTTCGACTTAGACCGAGCTATTGTTTCAAGAAAAACACAGACTAAGCAAAGACAGTCTCCGTGGCGCAGCGGGCGAGTAGCCGGCTGTGTAGCGAGAGGCCGCAGGTTCGATTCCCGCATTGAGACAAATGTTTGTGTGGCCCACAGATATTTGTTTCAAGTCTGGGTGTTGTGAGACCGAAAGTCTCTCATAGTCTCTACCCACGATACAGGTTATACCTAGTATGGGGTCAGGACTAGATGTGAGACTGTTGGGTCTACTTATATTAAAAATTTTCTTTTAAAAATAACTCGGACTAAGTCAAAGTTTGATTTAAAAATCCCAATTCCTTACTGAGTTCGTTTTATTGACTTAGATTTAGTCGAAGTTCGCTCTATAGATTTCAGCCGTAGTCCTGATTCTAAACGATTACACGAGCTACTTTCAGTTCCACAACATTCAGCTAGTATGTATATCGATAGTACGACCAAAAATTCTGACCTCCGACGTCAAAAGTCGCTTTTCCATATGGAAGTTTCTATTTATTCCTGAGAATTTTTTGCTGTGAAGTTGCTGAGAGCTTTCACAGTTCCTTTTTTACTTCATCCGATTGGTCTTCCCAGGAATACTCCTTTTACTACCCGATTCTCTCCCATTTCTAAATTCAAATTCAAAATTCAAATTCAAATCATTTATTCTGCAAATAGGATATTTTATACCACTTTCACATGTCAATTATGAGTATATATTGATTTAAGATATTGTTAAAGTAATAAACGCGTCGGCATTTCGTGGCTATCCCTGAGAAGAAATGTCGAAACAAACTCAAGGGTTATGGGTCTACGTGGCCGAACCAGCGAACTCTCCATGCCTTTATATTACCGATGATTAAGTCTCATAGACTTAGAACCCCTCACCTCAGACTAAAACAAATATTTATAGATCACAAGTCTTAGACAGAGATCTATAGAGCGAACTTAGACTAAGTCTAAGTAAAAGTAACGAACTCAGTGAGGATTTGGAATTTTTAACATGTCAGACGCGGAACATATATATGTTACATAAGCGTATGGGCCACCGGAGGCCGAGCCGCCCGTGACTATTTAAAATCAAACTTTCACTTATATCGAGACATTTTTTACAAGAAAATCTTTGCTTAGTCTGTCAGTTTGTTTTTCTTGACGGACAGACAGACTAGCAAAGATTTGAAGAAATTCTCTGAGTTCGTTTCTTTAACTTAGACAGTCGAAGTTCGCTCTATAGATTTCGGCCTAAGTCTTGTGTGGAAAATCGAACCCGCTCCTCGTGTCACAACCAACTTTTCAATCGCTACACTACAGGAACTGTTGATTGTATCCAACAAATAATTACTTATACAGAACCATCCTCTATTCCACTACAACTCGCTTAAGTTTTTTCCTGCGCCCGCGCACTAGTCCAGCCTACATTGTTCGGGACGTCAATTAGTGATAATGAGAGATGTGTTTTTGAGCGCACCGCGATTGTGCCAGGTTCGAATCCCAGCACGGACGATAGTTTTTGCCATTACAGTTATTTCTACATTATTAACGTAACGTCTTTTTTATAAAGTTAACTATTGCTATTTCATTGTTTATTATCAAAGAATTCAAAGACTGTATTTTAAAATGCGTTTTTTTTTATACTGTAAATAGGTTTGGATTTACATGTTAAAATGAACATTTTCATAACATGCATGCGAACGGTCTATTTGAACGTTGATGAAACACCGTCCATAAACTAGGTACACACTTTTTTGAGCTTATGCTGAAAGGATTCAACTTAATTTTACGGCCGACGTCTATCTGACGCCAACCGAATGTACATAGAGGATCCAGTCCTGGAAGAACTGTATTAGTAAAGCCGCGTTGCCCAACCTGGGTTCAAACTCAGAACCTCCCGGTCTATATCTTATTACGCTACATATAGGTACAAGCCGTACAGAGGCACGCAGAAGTATCTATGTTCCACAAACAAAATAAATCTATTGTGAACAGAAAATTATAATTGGAATAAATAAATAAATACATCCAACAGTCACACACATAGCCCTGACCCCACACTAGGTGTAACCTGTATCGTGGGTATCAGGAACTACGAGAGACTTTCGGTCTCACAACACCCAGACCCGAAACAAATATCTATGGGCTACACAGACATTTGTCTCGGTGCGGGAATCGAACCCGCGACCTCACATTTCACAACCGGCTACTTGCCCGCTGCGCCACGGAGGCTGTCAATAATAAGTACACACGTTTGCATTTAACGAATTTCGAGAACTTGTCATTTAGTAATTTTTAACATGACATTAGTGCACTTTTTAACTTTATTTCGGTGGAATTTTAAGACACTAAATGAAATCGAATCGAAGTCAAATTCGATTCGAGTGTCAAGAATCAGCCCCCTGGGACTAGAACTCTGCATATACCAAGGCGACAGAAGTATACAGAAGTATGTTCCAACGACAAAACAAATCCATTGTAAATAGATAAATTGAAATAAAAAGTGCGCTAATGTTGAATTGGATTCGAGGACTTGTCATTTGGTAATTTTTAACGTGACATTAGTGCACTTGTTAACTTCTATTTTGGTGGAATTTTAAGACACTAAATAAAATCGAATCGAAGTCAATTCGAATCGAGTATCAAGAATCAGCCCCATGGGACTAGAACTCTCCATACACCAAGGCGACAGAAGTATACAGAAGTATGTTCCACCCACAAAACAAATCCATTGTGAACAAATAGAACAATTGGAATACGTACACACGTTTGTATCTAAGGGTCACTTGCAGCACCGCGATGAATCTCTATTCATCCTAAATCTTGATTTAAGGTTAGGAATGAGCTGTAGGATAATGTCGCTGGATGCAGGCCGCTTCCAACAGGTCGATCTGGAAATATTTAGGGGAGGCCTATGTTCAGCAGTGGACGTCCTATGTATGGCTGATGATGATGATGATGATGATGTAGGATAAATAGAGTTTAGGTGTAACTCTAGATTAGTAATAGCGCTGCAAGTCGCTCTAACAAATTTCAAAATAAAGCCGCTTTGCCTAACCTGGGTTTAGAACTCTACGTACACCAAGGCGACAGAAATATACAGAAGTATGTTCCACCGACAAAACAAATCCATTGTGAACAGATAGAATAATTGGAATAAGTACACACGTTTGTATCTAACGAATTTCAAAATAAAACCGCTTTTATAGCCTGGGATTAGAACTCTACATACACCAAGGCGACAGAAGTATACAGAAGTATGTTCCACCGACAAAACAAATCCATTGTGAACAGATAGAATAATTGGAATAAGTACACACGTTTGTATCTAACGAATTTCAAATTTATAGTGGCCGATAGTGGCCGGCCGGTAGTAAATCTTAGTGGTGCGGATCTAATCGCCAGTGGCTGTATCTAGCGGTGGCTTTGCGTGGCGATTCACACGAGCCGCCAGCCCGATCGCTGAGACAATATTTCTGTTTAACCTTCCATTCTTATTATCGTAGCGATAGAGGCGGTGCGTTAATTGTGCTCGGTTAATTGTTTCCGTGAATATTGGTTTGCGAATTGTTTTAGTTGGGCTCGCTGGGATTTGATTAACATAAGCTCACGCCTGTATCCGAAGGGGTAAGCAGAGGCGCACTAGTGAACTAGAACACTCACATTTCGCCGAGCTTAGTTCTGTCGCAAATGTGATAGGGGGCGAGCCTATCGCCATATCGGGCACAGATTCCAGACTCCGGGCTGATATGGAAAAATTCAATATCACTTTGCCCGATCCGGGGATCGAACCCGAGACCTAAGGACAGTAGTCGTACCAATATACAACCACGCCACCGAGGCAGGATTTGATTAGTTGATAATAAACAGTAAGTATTTGTGGACAAGGTGGACCGACGACCTGATAAAGGTCGCAGGAAGTCGCTGGATGCAGGCCGCTTCCGACAGGTCGATCTGGAAATCTTTGGGGGAGGCCTATGTTCAGCATTGGACGTCCTATGGCTGATGATGATGATGATGATGAAATAGTAAGTTATTGAGCCACGCTGTAGACATTTACGTCTACAGCACGAATGGGCCGGCTTGACTGGTTTGATACCACTGTCTCACAGAAAACCGACCTAAAGTGGCAGCTCGCTGTCCCGTTTCGTTCGGTGAGTCATATTTCTGGTGCCCCAATTCCCCCCTTTCTTTCCCAATCCCTATTTCCCTCCTTTTGGGTTGGCAGCGCACCCATGATTCTTTTTGTGTCTTGCGTGTCTATGGGCTGTGGAGATCACTTACCATCGGGTGATGACCGCGTTGCCACCCTTAAAGAAAAGGAATAGCGATTGAGAGAGTAGGGGTATTTTGACTAATTTTCGTCGGACTTCTGTGTGACAGTGGTATCAAACTGATCGAGCCGGCCCATGCATGCCGTAGACATAATTGTCTTCAGCTTGGTTCTACCACTCAAACTACACATACATAACATAAGCTCACGCCTGTATCCCCGAAGGGGTAGGCAGAGGCGCACTAGCGAACTAGAACACCCACATTTCGCCGAGCTTAGTTCCGTCCCAGATGTGATAGGGGGCGAGCATATCGCCATATCGGGCACAAATTCCAGACTCCGGGCTGATATGGAAAAATCCAATCACATTGCCTGACCCGGGGATCGAACCCGAGACCTCAGAACCGTAGTCGTACCGAAATACCACCACGCCACCGAGGCAGTCAAACTACCTAATATGCTATCTCAATCAAATACCTTGGACTCCTTAGTCATACAAAAATTCACAAGCATACACACCACAAGACAAAAGTGCGTATCTAACAAACATTCCTTTAGCATAGCACTAGTGATGCGCACCGTACGCCGACGATAACGTGTCGATGTCGATTACTTTGTCGCGGCGCGGCGAGGCGGCGATAAATCGCGGCGTGTCGACATCGCGCATGCGTGCCGCGTGGATAATGGCTCGGCTACACTATGCAAGCTGACGAGTGGCGTGCGAGTAGACTTTTTTTTTATATCAGGGACTGGCAAATGAGCAGATTGGACACCTGATGGATGGTAAGTGATCTCCACCGCCCATAAACACCCAAGACACAAAAAGAATCATGGGTGCGTTGCCAACCTAAAGGGAGGGAAATAGGAATTGGAAAAGGAAAGGGGGTTATTGGGCCACCGGAAATCTCACTCACCGATCGAAACGCGACAGCAAGCTGCCACTTTATGTCGATTTTATGTGAGACAGTAGTATCAAACCGGTCGAGCCGCCCCATTCGTGCTGTAGACGTAATTGTCAACAGCGTGGCTCTAACACTCAAAAAAATTGGTTAGTCAAGAAAATCTGTAATTAACTTGTCTGATTAACGATGGTGATTAAATAGACGCCCATTAATTAATTGTCGTCCCTATATATCCCGCTACTGAATTTTAAATCTTAATAAAATACGTCTAAGGAATTTTAAGTAGGAAAAACAGCTCAGAACTTAAAATAATTCCCTACCTATATTTTGGTTAATTTCGTGATGGGTTAAATATAGTTTTAATTCCATGAAAATCATTAATCTTTATTGCTCGGTGTCGATAAATCCGTGGCATTGTCGATCAAACCTATCGGGAGTTACAGTGGCGGATAAATAAATAGACGACATAATCTCTGTCCATGTTACCCCATCAGGGGCCCTGTTCTCTATGCCCACAGATTAAAAAAAATTGCAACGCACCTCATCGCATTGTGAAAATAGAATTAAAAATATCGGTATAAAGAATAATTTTCCATATAATTTTCGTTAACTTAACGTGAGTGAATTAAATGTACGTTTGGTCATAGAGAATAAGGGCCTAGCTTGTGCGGTGTGACCAGGCCTTAACAAACGCAGCCGTGCTCACTCGCGCCTTCATCGCACCGTTCTTTAAAATCGTGCGTATATTAATTACTTTTATAAACAACTTATAATTGGTAAGAGAAAGGGCTTACCTGCAGGACGGGTTATGCAAATATTTGTGACATACCTGAAACAAAAATATTCGATAAGTTTTCTGTTGAGTATCACAATTACTTTTTAGTATAATTATACATCTGAGTGTGTGGAAGCATTAGTTGATATAAAATTTAATATTTAGGAACCAATGCTGAGAATGGGAAAATATTCATGGGAAGAAAAGGAGAAGGTCCTCAATTCGTCTTTATTTTTTTTATGTATGTAACGCGATATCTCCGCCAAATGTGGACCGATTTTTTTTTGTATTCGATAGAGTTTATTTCAAGGGTGGTCCCATATAAATTTGGTCTTTTTTGGTGGTGACAAAATCACGATCGGATTTGAAGTCGGTCTGTTAAGTTTTTAAACTTGTAATTATATAAGTGTTAATCTCAATTACTTGGTATTCTTATTATATTGGTGAAATAATATTATGCTATATACCAAAACTATGGCCACTAGTAGTTGAGTATCTAGTATATAGTCTGCCTAGTGCATCGATATAATAATATACCTAGATGCACAGTTCCATACAAATATCATTGTAAACAGTGTCCTCGACAGACAAAACAAATAAACATCACAAATTTAATTAAATTAACACAAATATGACCTTATAGACGCGGCATAAAGTAGCTTTTTAAATTGAATGTTCAAACGTTCCTATATTCGAAATTTTGGAATTTCTAATCGTTTTTGAATTTGACAATAATTTGACATTATTAAAAGAAACATTCTAGTCACTTGGACAAAGATTGAATGAAGTCGAATAGTTCTTGTATTTATCTGTGAGAAATTTTGACCACGTGGCGTACAATGTAGATGAGAATGGCGATATCTCTATAATAATTTTACTTACATTAAGAGATAGATAGAGTATAAATGTTTAGAAGATAACAAAGCTTATGAGTTATGAATATGAAATAAGCACTGTTTTGCCTTAGCGTGATTCATAAATAAATAAATAACACCCAACAGTCACATACATAGTCCTGGCCCCACACTAAGATCGTCCTTTGCTCTTTAGATTCTTAATAATTTATTTTAGACTATCATTTCGTTTTCTTAATCTTTTGTTCTGCCTTTTTAAGTTTCGCACTAAATTAGATTTAAGTTTAAATTTTTGGTTGCGTTCTTTCAAATTATCTTTCAAAAATAACGTCTTAGGTGTGTTAAAGATTGATAAAAATTCTGATGGTATTGGTGATCCTTCATTATTTATTGGTTCAATTGCTGGTTCCTGGAAATGAATATGTTTCCAATAAATGATGACGCCACAATTACTGTTGTAGTAATTATGCCTAACGACCGGTTCCAATAAATGATCTCAATCCGAGAATCCAAGATAAAAATGAAAAATTTAAAAATGAAAAATCGCGAGAATGAACCATTAAAATTATTATTTGACAGCGGAATGTTCAACTTTGTTCATGTTGGCAATTTTTTCTGATCTGCACACTTTGATTGAAAACATTTATTAGAATTAGCCGCAAATTATTAAATAGTCATTTTACATGGCAGTATGTACCTAGTATATGCTTGCTATTGATGAATTCTGTATCAAATATTTTTCAACTATTACACTTGTACTGCACCCTGCCTCATTTAAACTTGTAGTTACGACAATCTAAAATAAAGTTAATAAATGTGGCAATATTTATTTATTTATTTATTTATAGGTACACCAACAGCATACATATTGTTAAATTAAATAGTAAACATTAGTTAAGGACAATGTAGCTGATGACAATTTATCACCTTTATTTTTGGTACAGCATTCTTTTTAATTTTCCTAATCCCTTTTTCTGTATAATATCCATCGGAATCGGCAAAATGGTCTGAACAAACCACACTTGAGTAATTGGGTTTAAAATTTTCTTCTCTCCTTTCTTCGGAAATAATTTTACGCCATTTATCTCTTACTATTTCATTTCATGGAAATCTGTAATGAATAAATAAAATTAATAAAAAAAATCATAAATTTAAAATAAATATAATATATTTACAAAAAAAAACGACTCCATATATTTCATTGTTCCAAATCATGATTTCAAAAGGGACAAAATATTTTATTAACTGAATTCGTTAAATTAATTATTTATACACGTTTAATACTTAATTTAACATGATTAAGGTTTTAAGAATCAAGTAAGGGAATTATACTTACTTAAAATATGAAATCCCATGTGTTTTGCGCTTTGTAAGAGTGTTATTTTTGCACTTTTTCACAGAGCATTTAGGCATCTTCACAGACGAACGGTCGGCGCCCGACTGACAGCCAACAAGTGCTTACTTACATTTTAAGCACTCGTTGACTGTCCCACTTTCTGAGCGTCAACTGTGCATCTAGGTATATTATTATATCGATGGCCTAGTGTCATACAATGTCTAGTACCCATGAATTATACCAGAAGAATTAACGCTGGACGCTCAAGTCGCCCACGCCCCTCCCAATCCATTATTTTCTTCTCAGGTTGGACACCAATGACGCTTTTGGTATCGTGGATAGATATCCATGACAATCACCAATTACAATCAGATCTACCTGCTTATGTGCCTCAGTTATAAATATACTTTATCATCATCATCAGCCACAGGACGTACTTAACGGACTGCTGGACATAGGCCTCAATACTTACAAGAAAGATTTATTTGGATTATAAAATCTAAATGCATACACAATAATTATGATGAATAAGGATGATCAGTTTGCAAACAAACAATGCATACAAAGGTTCGTGCCGATGACACGGCGTCTGTGCCGTGGCACTCGATTAAGGGAAATTTGGGCGCGAATATCGCGGACTCAGCGGCGCGTTTGATGTCCGCGTGCAAAGTAAACGCGATGCCTGTTGCGAAGGTAATTGCGACCACTAGTGACGATATGTTAGTGAATCGATAAAATCGTCGATAAAAAGATATTGCTCTGTCAATAAAAAAATTTGGACGTAGTGTACAACGGCTCGTCGTTCGTAGTTAGTGCCAGTTGACACATATGAAGAGCATGCAACACCGCATGCTAAGCTAATCGAAACTAACTTAGCTGACAAAGCGGCGTCTTTTTATACTTTAGTTTACACTGCGATCTGAAGAGCTAAACTACCCACCGATATTAGTTCAGCTGTCACCCAGAGATAACTTAGCCAAGTAAGCATATTTAGTTTGCGGGGTGGCCTGCGCTAACAAATACAAGACAACGAGTATAAAATACGAGCGGAGCTGGAAAACTGTTATACAGAATTCTTAAAGCATTGGATTATGCATTCATTACTTTCTTGAAGAAGGTAATTAGATGATGCAACCTGAGGACTGACAAAGTGTACTTCAACCGTAGTACTTGTACCTACTCAACAATATCTAATATCAATATATATAATATCTACTCCTTAATAATACAAACTGTGTGTATAAGCATAGTGAATAAATACCACATCACTTAATATATCGGCGTTATTTTCAACACGTCAAATTAATGTTATCATCTTTTTATCGATGTAAGCGCATCCCTATTATTACGCAGGTCGATAATTATGAATTGTACATTTTGTTTCCGAGACGCATCCGATGGCCGGCGGGCGTAAGCGTAAATCTACTTTTTTCTGCTGGACTTTCTTTTAGGAGAGTCTCTGTGAAAGTACTTCGGGCCGGAAAAAAATGTGTCAGCCCAGTTACACGGTTCCGTACATAAGGATAATATTAATGATGTATTTATTGGAACATTTGTCGTTGTTAGTTCGTATGGGATAATTGGGAAAGTCGGTGCGAATAAAAATGAAAAGAAAGACTAATAATATTTATTTGGATTCATCATGGATGCACTGGAAGGAATCACCGCCATAATCCCAGCAGGGCCTTGAGATCATCCACATCTGGGCCTCATGGTCATTGTGAAAACATAATTGTTATATTTACCTTGACATTGTCATCGCATATGCGTGGAAGCCATAATTATATTTAAAAGATGAAGAATGATATTTATTTATTTTTTCTAATGGAGTTTGCAGGCTGGTTTTATTCGGATTACTATTAATGATTATTAGTGCATTTGCCATCGTTGCTTCGTGCGTGGAAAATGGTTAAACTTATGCGACGTATAATGAAAACAGTGAACATTTTATTAATCATATTTCATACTGTACTATATCCCCCAAGAGGTAGGCAGAGGCGAACATCCGAGAATTTCGCCAAGCTCCTTTCCGTCCCAGATGTGATAGGAAGCAAGCCTAACGCTGTATAAATTTAGCAACGAATATTAAGAAAGAAAGAAAGAAAATTTATTTGTCACACCAAAAAAGGACAGGGAACACTAAATATTATTACGATTTCTTAATTCAATAAGGCATTTTCCATGTTGTACACAATTTCGCATACAGTACGAATGGCTAGACCGGATTATTACCACCGTCTCACAGAATAACGACACGAAGTGACACCCTTACTGTTGCGGTTCGTATGGTAATATTTCCGGAAAAATTTGTATGACTGCCTCGGTGGCGTAGTTGTATTTCGGTATGACTACCGTCCTGAGGTCTCGGGTTCGATCCCCGGGTTGGACAAAGTGATATTGGATTTTTCCATATCAGCCCCGAGTCTGGAATTTGTGCCTGATATGGCGATAGGCTCGCCCCTATCACATCTGGGAGGGAACTAAGCTCGGCGAAATGTGGGTGTTCTAGTTCGCTAGTGCACCTCTGCCTACCTCTTCGGGGATACAGGGGTGAGCTTATGTTATGTTATGTTAAATATGTATTTCTGAGGCCTAAAATAATATCCCTTCTTTATAATTTATATTCCGTTCATTACAAACATCATTGAATAATCACAAGTTTAAAAACTTAACCGACTTCAAATCCGATTGTAACCAAATTTATATGGGACGACCCTTGAAATAAGCCGCCCTATCAAACACAAAAATTATTTTATAAATTGGTCCACATTTGGAGGATATATTGCGTAACATACATAAAAAAAACAAATTGAGGACCTCCTCCTTTTTAGTAATCGGTCAATAAATGAACTTTCATGTCGCCTCTATAAATGAATTCACCGAGTTTATGCTCAAAAATTCTCTGAAAAAGTGTTTTTAGTAATTTTTTTCGCCAAGTTGTAAATCATACTGTAGACTGTAGGTGTTATTACATAAGGGGGCGGACACACCGTCGAGTCCATCCATCTTATATCGAATATTTTGGCAAACGTGACGCGTGATTTAACCGTATCATTTCGGCGTAAAAAACACAAAAAATATTAAAAGCAATTTTTTCAATGGACGCGACGAAAAATCATGTATGGTGATTAACGTGAAAAAAGTGGTTCGCCGTGTATCATGCCCCCTTGATCTAGTGGCACGAATTATGAACCGTGGAATGGAAACATTGGGTTCAAATCCCTGGCCGAGCAATGCAGATTTTCTAATACGACCGGATCCGGATACCTAGATGAGGCTGTGGTAAACATATTCGCAGATCACACAAAGAAATAACATAACATAAGCTCACGCCTGTATCCCCGAAAGGGTAGGCAGAGGTGCACTAGCGAACTAGAACACCCACATTTCACCGAGATTAGTTCCGTCTCAGATGTGATAGGGGGCGAGCCGATCGCCATATCCGGCACAAATTCCAGACTCAGGGCTGATATGGCAAAATTCAATATCACTTTGCCCGACCCGGAGATCGAACCCGAGACCTCAGTACAGGTTCGTACCGAAATACAACCACGCTACCAAGGCAATAAAAAAATGTTAGACAGTAATTATATTTTATAAATTAAAGGTCGTATACTCAGGCATTAATTTGGTTTCCAAACTACATTTTGATACGCAAATTCTAACTTTAAAGCTAGATTCAGTATCAGAGTCAATCTGTAATACGGGCCTAAGACAATCTTAAACAGGCCCCTAAACTCATTGTATAGGGGCACCTATCATCGGATATCGCTAAACCCCATCATTAGACAAATTATCGCTTCTAACAGCTTTATCTAAGTAATGATGTTTTTTGTGCTCCTCACACTCACCAGCAGCAGTAACCAGTAACCAGTAACCGGCAGTAATACGAATGTTTGTTTAAATCTATTATGATTCCGACTTGGTTACAGTTAGCGGTTGACGCGATTTGTAAACTGTAGCGATATTATAATATCCGAACGCTTCTAGCGGTTACTTAGTCGCTAGCGAGAAATTTCAAAAAAGTCATGGTTGAGCCTTGGGTTCGAGTTTGAAAGTTTTAAATATGACTGACACCTTAATAAGCCTGGATGAAGCTTACCAATGATACTCAGCAGGGATAATTTTTACAATTAAAGTCAAATCAAGCTCGATGACATTTGTATAAAATTTTAACAAAACATCATTTATCAGTGCGCACCGAGCTCGATACGATTTCAATTGTCAAAATTATTTCTATTCGGGCCGTTGGTTGGACATATTTTGTTATCCTGGTTATCCGACTTTACGCGGATAGAGTCAAGAGCAAAACTCAATATATTTTTTTTTCTTAAATAGTTTTTTTCTTATGTCAAACAAGTAATCTCATGTCAATTTTATCTATAAAACACTCCCGGCCAAGTTCTTTTAAGCAAATTTAGAGGTATATTCACCTCATTCTGATATTTTCCAGGCACGCTGTCTCTCCCACATTGCGCCACACTCACAATTTCTATGAATGACAAATAAGAAATGCTGATTGCACACCTACCGATCATTAGAGTGTAATTGATTGGGGAGAGCTATAGATCGTATCGTATCGATCTGTATCGCTGATAATTTATCCACTTCGGTGAGCGGCGCATTGAGATCCGCTCTCGCTGCCTCTGCCGCTCATAACTTGAGCCAATTAATTGATTGATTTGTTTAAGTCATTTTTTGGTGTTGAAATATGAACAGCCAAATTTTGTCGCCGTATTTTAATTATCATTATTGTGTAGTCAAAAAATAAGACTTCAAAGCTACCAATAACATGAAACGACAAGGTTAATAGAGGTTACATGACTATTGTTTCCCTTTTCTTTATTCCCAATACGTCTAAAGACGGTCTATGGATTTAGGTGTATTACTTAGATCTCTGTCTATCCCTTTAGGGATACATGTTTATATGAATAAATATTGCTATATGAATAAAATATGCCCCAAAATGATAACCAAATAATACTTGTAAAAGTGTAATATTTCACCCTTCTAAATAACAGCTCACTAGGGAATATTTTGTTACGCATGAAGCCTTAAACATTTTACCAAAAGCTTTCTGTTGTTTATAGAATTTTATGCCTCAGTGGCGTATTGTATTGCGCATTCGGTACGACTACTTTGAGGTCTCGGGTTCAATTCGCGGGTCGGGTAAAGTGATATTGGATTTTTCCATATCAGCACGGAATCAGGAATTTGTGCCCGATATAAAGATGGCTCGCCCGTTATCAATCTGGGGACTGAGTTCGGTGGAATGTCGGTGTACTAGTTCGCTAGTGCGCCTCTGCTTACCCTTTCGGGGATACAGGCGTGAGCTTATTATTATGATTCGCGGGTCTGTGATAATGGCAGTGATATAACAGTTGAAGAATTTTTGCAAGTTTTTTGTCTACCTTGATCGGTATTCCTGTGCAGTGGCATATCAATGTTTTATTCCAAAACTTTAACCGCCGAATGTTCATACATTTAAGGTCATCTTATTTCGTTTAAGGCCGCCTTATCTATCAAAATTGTATGTCGAAAATCAATGTACGAAGCTGTTAAACTTGAGTAGCGTTTGACCATTCGGGCGTAAGAAGCATGAAACCAACAAAGTTGCAGACTGCTGTACACGCCGAGGCAATGGTGTGCACATAGTGAATATGCAGTGGGTAATGCAATTACGTTTTTGTCTCAGCAGCGTGTTAAAGCTCGTAAATTCTGTCATTTTCCCGTCGCTACCTCGCATTTTGACGAGATAATGAGAGGGATATATCATGTTGGACGGCCATCGAATCCGCGGACGCAAGTCCAAACTAATATATGTAGAGTAGAGATGAGATCATTGTGTTCAAAATAAAACAGTTGTGAAGCTAGAGGCCATGGATTCGATTGAAAGAAACGAATGTTTGAGAGAACCGCATAATTATATTTTGTTCGGGTCTGGCTGTAGTAAAACTAGGCGGGTTTAAGTGTTATATTTAATACTAGCTTTTGCCCGCGGCTCCGCACGCGTATTTTGTAGGGCCAACGGAAAAAGATTTTGATTTGTCGATCCGCCCTGTCGTTTTAGTCTAAATATGGGCGCCCCAGATATCGATTTTGAAGTCAATTGGCCCAAAATGGCGGCCACTTTTGACAGGTTTGACAGCGGTTCTGTCGTTTGGAACCACGGAGCAACTCAGATATCGATTTCGAAGTCAATCGGTCCAGAAACAAAGAAAAACAAAATGGCGGCCACTTTTGACAGGTCTGACAGCGGTTCTGTCGATTGGAACCATGGGGCGACACAGATATCGATTTTGAAGTCAATCGGCCCAAAAACAAAATGGCGGCCACTTTTGACAGGTCTGACAGCGGTTCTGTCATTGGGAACCACGGGGCGACTCAGATATCGATTTTGAAGTCAATCGGCCCAAAAACAAAGAAAAACAAAATTGCGACCACTTTTGACAGGTTTGACAGCGGTTCTGTCGTTCGGAACCACGGGGCGACCCAGATATCGATTTTGAAGTCAATCGGCCCAAAAACAAAGAAAAACAAAATGGCGGCCATTTTTGACAGGTCTGACAGCGGTTCTGTCATTGGGAACCACGGGGCAACTCAGATATCGATTTTGAAGTCAATCGGCCCAAAAACAAAGAAAAACAAAATGGCGGCCACTTTTGACAGGTCTGACAGCGGTTCTGTCATTGGGAACCACGGGGCGACTCAGATATCGATTTTGAAGTCAATCGGCCCAAAAACAAAGAAAAACAAAATGGCGATCACTTTTGACAGGTCTGACAACGGTTCTGTCATTGGGAACCACGGGGCGACTCAGATATCGATTTTGAAGTCAATCGGCCCAAAAACAAAGAAAAACAAAATGGCGATCACTTTTGACAGGTCTGACAACGGTTCTGTCATTGGGAACCACGGGGCGACTCAGATATCGATTTTGAAGTCAATCGGCCCAAAAACAAAGAAAAACAAAATGGCGGCCACTTTAGACAGGTCTGCCAGCGGTCCTGTCGTTCGGAACCACGGAGCGACCCAGATATCGATTTTGAAGTCAATCGGCCCAAAAACAAAGAAAAACAAAATGGCGGCCACTTTTGACAGGTCTGACAGCGGTTCTGTCATTCGGAACCATGGGGCAACTCAGATATCGATTTTAAAGTCAATCGGCCCATAAACAAAGAAAAACAAAATGGCGGCCACTTTTCATAGTTTGACAGCGGTTCTGTAGTTCGGAACCACGGGGCGACCCAGATATCGATTTTGAAGTCAATCGGCCCAAAAACAAAGAAAAACAAAATGGCGGCCACTTTTGACAGGTCTGACAGCGGTTCTGTCATTGGGAACCACGGGGCAACTCAGATATCGATTTTGAAGTCAATCGGCCCAAAAACAAAGAACAACAAAATGGCGGCCACTTTTGACAGCGGTTCTGTAGTTCGGAAGCACGGGGCGACCCAGTTATCGATTTTGAAGTCAATCGGCACAAAAACAAAGAAAATCAAAATGGCGGCCATTTTTGACAGGTCTGACAGCGGTTCTGTCATTGGGAACCACGGGGCAACTCAGATATCGATTTTGAAGTCAATCGGCCCAAAAACAAAGAAAAACAAAATGGCGGCCACTTTTGACAGGTCTGACAGCGGTTCTGTCATTGGGAACCACGGGGCGACTCAGATATCGATTTTGAAGTCAATCGGCCCAAAAACAAAGAAAAACAAAATGGCGATCACTTTTGACAGGTTTGACAACGGTTCTGTCATTGGGAACCACGGGGCGACTCAGATATCGATTTTGAAGTCAATCGGCCCAAAAACAAAGAAAAACAAAATGGCGGCCACTTTAGACAGGTCTGCCAGCGGTCCTGTCGTTCGGAACCACGGAGCGACCCAGATATCGATTTTGAAGTCAATCGGCCCAAAAACAAAGAAAAACAAAATGGCGGCCACTTTTGACAGGTCTGACAGCGGTTCTGTCATTCGGAACCATGGGGCAACTCAGATATCGATTTTAAAGTCAATCGGCCCATAAACAAAGAAAAACAAAATGGCGGCCACTTTTCATAGTTTGACAGCGGTTCTGTAGTTCGGAACCACGGGGCGACCCAGATATCGATTTTGAAGTCAATCGGCCCAAAAACAAAGAAAAACAAAATGGCGGCCACTTTTGACAGGTCTGACAGCGGTTCTGTCATTGGGAACCACGGGGCAACTCAGATATCGATTTTGAAGTCAGTCGGCCCAAAAACAAAGAACAACAAAATGGCGGCCACTTTTGACAGCGGTTCTGTAGTTCGGAAGCACGGGGCGACCCAGTTATCGATTTTGAAGTCAATCGGCACAAAAACAAAGAAAATCAAAATGGCGGCCACTTTTGACAGGTCTGACTGCGATTCTGTCATTGGGAACCACGCGGCGACTCAGTTATCGATTTTGAAGTCAATTGGCCCAAAAACAAAGAAAAACAAAATGGCGGCCACTTTTGACAGGTTGACAGCGGTTCTGTAGTTCGGAACCACGGGGCGACCCAGATATCGATTTTGAAGTCAATCGGCCCAAAAACAAAGAAAAACAATATGGCGGCCACTTTTGACTGGTTTGACAGCGGTTCTGTCGTTTGGAACCACGGGGCGACTCAGATATCGATTTTGAAGTCAATCGTTCCAGAAACAAAGAAACAAATTTTCAACCCCTATTTCATCCCTTTGTAGGATAAAAATATATCGCACCCAATTTCTGTCCTTAGGGCTAAAACTATCCTCATACCAACTTTCTTAAAAATCCGTTTAGCGGTTTCTGGATTCCCATTAAAACTTTCATCCCCTATTTCATTTCATTAGGGGTTGATTAAAAAAGTAGCCCATTTGTATCTTTAAACTCAAAGATATGCACTATCCCATACCAAATTTCATCAAAATCCATTAAGTGGGCCTAAAATTCCTATACAAACGGTCATCCCCTATTTCATCCCGTTAGGGGTTGATTTAAAAAAGTGGCCCATTTGTATCCTTAAACTTAAAGGTATCCACTGTCCCATACCAAATTTCATAAAAATCCATTAATTGGACCTAAAATCCCCATACAAACTTTTAACCCTTATTTCATCCCTATAGGGGTTGATGAAAAAAAATGAAGTACCCCATTTTAATCCCTAGGGTCAAATGTATCCTCATACCAAATTTCATCAAAATCCATTCAGCGGTTCCAAAATTCCCATACAAACTTTCATCCCCTATTTCATCCCTTTAGGGGTTGATTAAAAAAAAATAAAGTACCCTATGTCCGTTCTTGGGGTTAAAAGTACCCACATACCAAATTTCATCAAAATCGGTTCAGCGGTTTAGACGTGAAAACGCCACAGACAGACAGACAGACAGACAGACAGACAGACAGACAGACAGAGTTACTTTCGCTTTTATTATTTAGTAAGGATTGTTTGTTTGTTTGTTGTGTGGGCATCGTTTTCCGCACTTAGCCTGATAAAAAGTGGATGAAGCTATAAATATAGCTAGCTCCGACCAGAAGCGCAGGATCTTCCTGTAGTCTCCACAGGCTTCTCGAAGCGACCTCAGTGTATATTTAATATTATGAGGTTATTTTTCCGCTCGGACGCGATTTACATACAAACTTTATTCTACATCTAGGGGGATGAATTTTGGAAACGCCGAAATGCGTTATTTTGTCGAAAGTGGACAGTGTCGCATGTCGAATGTTTGAACAAAATATTAATGTTTACATTCCTAACTAGCGATGAAGTACGAAAAATCTTTATTAGTGATGTGATGTGATGATGATGATGATGTCTTTATAGAAATATAATCATAATTTCATTTCGTGGCCACACACCGGACGGTATTTTCATATTAGTTAGTGATAAAAACGTTCAAACCTGACATAATGAGCGGAAACGCAAATCGTTACAAAAACTCATCACTGCATTTACACTTATTCATATAAATGAAATTAATAAACCCAACAGTAACACACCTAGTCCTGACCCCACACTAGGATTTTTAAGGATATTTTAAAATGGTTTTGGTTTTACAACTGACTGCCACCTGTTTAGACAACATAAAAACGAAAACCAAAATGATGAAACTCTAGATCCTCTAGATAACACTGACGTCAACTCCTCTGGGGATATAGTCTCGGGCACATTGTGAAACACGCGCTGCCCGACCTAAGATTCGAACCTAAGAACTTTCGGCCCACATCCCATATACGCCACAAGACCAAGAAAATGTTTGTTAGATAAAATCTGCAACTACCTACTGAACCAATTTTGAAAATAATTGCCTTTTTATTTTCTTTTACATACAGTTTAGGGGATTTTGATGGCATCTTTCACCACGCGACCCCATCGTACCTTGAACACTATCTTACTTATTCTATGTTATTTCCTACAAATTTATACACAGCTATAGCTGCTCCAGAGGCTCCGAAAATATACTTTGATAGGTCCCAATAATCGCATTACTAAGATTCTCAGTCTTTTAATCATACGGCCCACTTTCATCCCGGGAAAATACTTATCACAGGAGTGAAGTAGCTGGCAACATTATAAAATGTAATTATCCGTGAGCTATCCCAGCGCTCCGTTAAATATATTAATAATAACTCGATTACTACGGTCCTGGCGATAAGTGCGCGGCGTTTAGATTAATTGGGTGCGATTAGCGAACGATCGCAATCGATTCTATTGGTTCATATCGATACTTTTGGGATGAGTATCGATTACGGAGTGATAGGACGATGCGTTACGTATCGTTTTCACTGAATAAGTACATCAGTCACACACATAGTCCTGACCTACACTAGGATTAACTCTTATCATATCAGAAACTACGAGAGACTGTCGGTGTCACAACCCGAAACAAATATCTGTGGGTCACACAAACACCTGTCTCGGTGCGGGAATCGAACCCGCGGCCTCTCGCTGCACCACGGAGGCTGTCAGAATTCATTGATTTACTTCAGTGTTTTTCATCCAAATCGGTTCACTCGTCACTTTTAATAATACAAATTAAATTCACAGGCGTACAAACTTTCACATTTATAATATCTCCTAAAAAATGGTCATAGTAAAAAAGTAAATTAAGACATTTTAAATATTTTAGATTTTTACGTATTGTGAAAATATGGAGACGCTTTAGTATATATTTTCCACTAGTATGAAACATGCCTATATAAGCCAACTGGAAGGTTTATCGTCCCCATATCCCAATTAAAATGATAATTCTATGAACATAAAACGAGATCGTTGCGATACATACGAAAGAAGCCGCGTTAAAAACTAGTGTATAATATTAAACATCGGTACACATGTAATGTTTAACTAATGAAATTTAGACAAAAAACCCGGCGGCCGTGTGTTTCTGCTATATTTCCACGCAAAAAATCTAAAATGAATTACACATAACATGTTTAAACCCCTGCTGAGTGTAAACACTCGTGGCCTTATTCTGGTACTGTGATTCGATATCGTTTATAGAAAATATCTCTTGAGTTTTTATATTTCTGCACGAGGGATGAATAGTTGTTCGATGGTAAAAGCCACGCTCGTCAATAATAAACCACTCACATAAATAATAATATATTTACATAGCATAATAAGGTTTACAGAAATTTGCTTAGTTGAAAAGAAAAATCACAAACCTTTCTAAAAAAATTGTTTATTAAATATTTAGAAGTACAATATTTAATTCATTAATTAGGTAGTTTTATAACGTAATCAACAAATTCGAAAATAAAATGTATAAATAACACAAAAATTCAACAAATCACAAACTACGTACATCGCAACTCGATCGCATCGTAATTTTTTCTCTCGCAAACGTTTCCCAGAATAAGCCGCCATCTCGCTTGGTGGTCTACCATCAGGACTCAAACCGTACGCTTACGGAATAAAAGATACATCACGCGTTATTTCCCTAACCAATGTCCCCATATTTGCAATTATTTCACATGAATATGTCGGAAAAACATGTCCGGAATTAAGGCGAGGCGAGGTTCTTGTGTCGGCAATAACTTGTGGGATCGAGTGATCTTGGAATTAAGTGGAGGGAGATCAGTTTAGAAGCAAAAAGTTATTTTAAAAATAAAACCGATTCAAAATACTGACGTAACATTGTTTTTTATTTGGAAAATGCGTTCATACAAACAGACTTTCGCTGTTGTGTGAATGCAACAGGCATAGTTTCGTGACCGGGCATTTCCACGAAAAAAAAAACGTAATTACCGTCGTTAAGTATAGGCAATGGTAATGACTCATGTGCCCTGCCCACTGCCATTTCAATTTGCTAATCCTGGAAGGTCGCTGGATGCAGGCCGCTTCAACAGGTCGATCTGGAAATCTTTGGGGGAGGCCTATGTTCAGCAGTGGACGTCCTATGGCTGATGATGATGATGATGATGTATATACTTTATCATTCGCATGGATTATTAATACTTATACATGTCTCATGTCTTATACGTTCATGCCATGAACATTTTTAATATGCTATGCAGAGGATAGTACAGGTGATGTCTCAAGTTATATACATAGATAACAATTATTAATTATAATACTATTAAGGGTTTGTCATTACCGTGGCCATATGAGTCATTACCATTACGACGGTAATGACTTTTTTTCGCGGAAATGCCCAACCGTTCGGTTGGTATGTACCCGGTATCAAATAGCGTAGCCTCCCTTTCGCTGGTTTCATTTTCTACACCTCACGTACGACCAGCGAACCTTTATATCTTTTCACGGAGAAATACGAATAGGAAAAAAATATTAGGGAGCAAGGAAACGCAATAACGAGGTAACCTACGACATGTATATAGCGAGCTGCTATTTTAAACCAATTTTTCATGATACAGTGGTATCAAACTGGTCAAGGACGTAGATTATATTCGAAAATTGGAATCGTATTGGAAAAAGCGCTTTGATTGGGAATCGAACCCAGGACCGGTCCTTAGCCCATATAAGCCGCTAAACTTAGAAACTACTTTTACTTCACATTATCATCATACCCAAATGTTATAAACTCCTTTAGCATCTTGAAGATTCATCAGGGAATCGAAAGGGCGGCGAAATTAAAGCATATATTGGCAACATTTTTAATATCCCGGCACAATCAGTGCCAAAGTGAAATTGATCGATAAATCAACAAACGCAATGTACTGAGTAATTGGTTATTTAAATTCGGAACCGCTCGGGGCACAGGCGGCGTTTATTTATTTATGTAACACGCGAGAACCGTCGAATTATGTACACGGAAGTTATAAACTAAATATGTGAAAAATATTCATGATCCTGAGTCCTGACACCACCGTAGGCTTCTTTTTACAAAACTGTACTCAGAAATTTATCTAGTTTTAAAACAAGATGTGTCTATGTAAAAACGCCTGGATGCCCAAAGAGGTAGGCAGAGACGCACTAGCGAACTAAAACACCTACATTTCGCCGAGCTTAGTCCCGTCTCAGATGTGATAGAGGGCGAGCCTATCGCCATATCGGGCACAAATTCTAAACTCCGGGCTGATATTGACAAATCCAATATCACTTTTACCGACCCGGGGATCTAACCAGAGACCTCACGACGATGGTCGTACCGCCCACATACGCTACCGAGGCAGTCAACTATAAACTAACCGATCAACTTTACCGTGTAAAGCATCACGAATTGTAATAAACGGCTAATCCGAAATAATAAATAGCAAAACAATATCATTAACGAGTGCTGAATAAAGGATCGCTGTGATCATTGAACTAATTTATAGGCAGGGCGTGAGCCATCCCGGTGTCCCGGAGTCCCGGAGTCTCGGTATCCCGGTGTCGCGGTGTCCCGGAGTCCGGCGACCGGTGTGGTCCGCGCCCCGTGGCGACCATTCATCCTCCGACAATGCGCAAAACATATAGAAATTATTTTAGAATCGCGCTTAGTAGAGACTTTATATTGTGGAAATTAATGTTTTGGTCTTTTTGAGGTGAAATCAAGAAAAATAAACGTAGTAAAATAATGAAGTTCAAACGCTATTTCATCACCAAGATACCAAAATAATCATGCTCAAATTAACCTTAAAGGAAGACGAAGGAGAAGGAGCGAAAACATTTTGGAAAAATCTCTTAATCTCATGGCCTCGGTGGCGTGGTGGTATTTCGGTACGACTACGGTTCTGAGGTCTCCGGTTCGATCCCCGGGTCGGACAAAGTGATATTGGATTTTTCCATATCAGCCCGTAGTCTGGAATTTGTGCCCGATATGGCGATAGGCTCGCCCCCTATCACATCTGGGACGGAACTAAGCTCGGCGAAATGTGAGTGTTCTAGTTCGCTAGTGCGCCTCTGCTTACCCCTTCAGGGATACAGGCGTGAGCTTATGTTATGTTATGTTCTTAATCTCATGCCACTAGAAACATTATGTCTCATCGATAGAAACGCAACAGCGAGCTGACACTTTACTTCGCTTTTCTTTAACCGGTGGTATCGAACAGGTCGAATCGGCCATTTGCTATATACAAATATTTACAGCGTAGCTCTAGCTCAGAGGCTGAGATCTATAGAGCGATCTTCTACTAAGTTTAAGTCGAAGAAAGAAACTCAGTGAGTATTTGGAATTTTTAAATCGAACTTTGACTTAGTCCGAGACATTTCTTACAAGAAAATCTTTGCTTAGTCTGTCTATCAGACTGTTTTTCTTATAAAAACGGCTCGGACTAAGTGGAAGTACATAACATAACACAACATAACATAATCTCACGCCTGTATCCCCGAAGGGGTAGGTAGAGGCGCACTAGCGAACTAGTACACCCACATTTCGCCGAGCTTAGTTCCGTCCCAGATGTGATAGGGGGCGAGCCTATCGCCATATCGGGCACAAATTCCAGACTCCGGGCTGATATGGAAAAATCCAATATCACAAATCCGATTTAAAGATTCCAAATCCTCACTGAGTTCGTTTCTTTGACTCAGACTTAGTCGAAGTTCGCTCTATACAGCTCAGCCTAAGATTGTTAGACTTTCAGTAATACCTATTGTTCAGACGCCGCCGCCCAATCTCTCTTTCACGGATAATTTGCGAAATTATTTATTTTACAACATACAACTAATTAAACGGTCGACCTGAAGAGCGTATAAATAACGAAAATGATGTTTTTGATACCGCGATATAAATGTGTCCTAATTGATAAGCGATAGCGAGTTAATTCATAATACTTAAACTGTTTGGGAATAATTTAATGATATTCTTTTTGAAAACAACATGCACACATAAACATGCGACATTTCCCCATAGCCATAGTTTCCCCAGTTCTTCCTTCTAAAAAGTATTCTTCTTGCCTCTATATTAAAGTGTGTACTCCTACTTATATGCCAAAAATCAACAAAATGTATTCACCTACAGTGTGTTTAATTAACAAAAAATCAAATGCACAAATTCACAAAAAGCTAGCATTTTATATTAGTTACATTCATTCATCTTATGACGTCGCGTTCTTAACATGTGGTATATTATTACTAAAGATGTGTTGCGCCTTTGAGTGGGTGAAGGCAAGTTGAAGAAGACTACATCTTATGACTTGCGCCACAACAATCTGTTATCACACACGATCGCGTTGCGTAAATTTGTCAGTTAATTACACGTACTCTCGCGAAACCTCCAAAAAATGCTACCGTTTTAATTGAACATTAAAAAAACATTAATTGGCTGCACGAATTA
This sequence comes from Clanis bilineata, assembly GCA_036417725.1. NCBI lineage: Eukaryota > Metazoa > Arthropoda > Insecta > Lepidoptera > Sphingidae > Clanis > Clanis bilineata. The sequence continues at coordinate 2,112,666 of CM071159.1, forward strand.
AATTTTTCTCTCAGAACACTTAAATCAATCGATAGTTACTTTCGATTATCGTAAATTGTCGACTTTATTATCATCTTTGATAAGAACAATTAAAAATATGTTTACAGTCACGAAAAATATCATTACTGCGATTACTGTGTATTATATTTCTTAGAATTTCAACTGAATTGTTGTGATTACATAAAATTCAAAAGAATAATAATTTTTCGCCTCCCTTTAACCCACTTGAATTTGGGGTTCTACTTAGTTTTTACACCTGGCCGCCAGATTTCAACCACCTCTGGGAAATCTAATCCTGGACAATTTGTGTAAAAAAAAACACCTGAGCAGGGACTAAATTCAAAATCATAATCATAGTTCTAGATGCAAGATATTATAATCACAAGTTTAAAACTTAACTGGCCGACTTCAAATCCGATTGTAACTAAATTCATATGGGACCACCCTTGAAATAAGCTCTATCTAACACAACAATAATTTTGTAAATCGGTCCACATTTGTCGAATATCTCGTAACATACATAAAAAAAACAGACGAATTGATCTATTTATAAATTAAAAAAAAATAGTTATTTGTAATTTTAGTTATTTTTACCCGACTGCCTAGAAGAGATTAATGTTTTTATAATTATTCTCGAACTAGTGCATTTGAAGAGTCCAATTCAATACTTAACAAATTTAATCACAGTTAATTGATTTTTTATGTATCGGAAATAAAATTATAATTTATAGTGTAAAACAAGGACTTGGACATTTTATTCGTCGTTAAAATATCTGGTTTAATTATTTTGTAAATAACGAAAATGTGTTTTTAAAAGCCTCGATCAGAATTACATAAGTCGTGCTACAGTGGCGAAGGGTCCATACAACCCGATTCCTACCGGCTTCCTTTTTCCAGATTGTAGTAGACAGTTGTGTTGTATTGTAGTATTCGAGGCTAATAAATGAGTTTTATATAGGTATTATCTAGAAGAGAAAGTAGCACTGGCTTCCCTTTTGAAGTTTTTCACTCTTCCCCACTGTTGTAAGTAAATCTTATCGAAAAGGAATTGATCTACTTAATACTATATTAGGTATTTTTAGCAGAGTCTGGCAAACGAGTTGATGGGTCACCTGATGGTAAGTGATCACCACCGTCCATTGACTCTGACATACCAAAAGTCAACCTTAAAGGGAGTCAATAGGAATTGAGACGGAAGAAAACTGATAAAGGTTTTACAATTTAGATGAACAATAATGTTTAACAGACATATTAATTTGCTTTGCCATTATTATAGATTCGCCTCCTTGGTCTAGTGGCAGTATATATGGGCTGTGGACCGGGAGCTCGTGAGTTCGATTCCCAGGTCGCGCAAAGCGAATTTTCTACCTCTAATTTAATTTGCCCGAGACTGGATCCCTCTTAGGGGTTGACGTCAGGCAGGCGGCCGGTCGTAAAAACTAAGCCAAATATTTTCTGCAACATGCTTGAAAAAGTGTGTTGCGTCAACCCCACATTAAAGTGGGATAAGGACAGGTAGAGAGAAGCAAGATTATTATTATCATTATTATTATTCTTTAGTTAGTAATTAAAGAATTTCCGTTACACTAAGATTATTGTAAAGGCAAAACTTATTATATAGATAGATAAAAATAGCAAAAGAAGTAGACGTCATAAAGCACTCAAACCCTATAAAACATAATATACAAAAAAACAGTACACCCGAATTGAATTGACCCGTGACCTACAAATACGAAATACACGTTCAAATGAAACGTTTATCCACGTCTCACCTCGCGAGTTCACGCTCGAAACTCAAGTGTCTCGGCTGTCGGCGCGTCCAATTTAATTTTCATGTAATTTTGCATGCGAATAATTTTATGCGATTTCGAAAACTGATGTCGCCGTTGACACGACGCGTGGCGGCGACGAGAACTCGTGCCAGTTACGATTCATTTCGTGTGCAGTTAGTTATGTGCGAACGTAGTGTTTATCTTTACGACGGTCACCTCACGTACAATGATGATAGATTTACTACTAAGGGCCACTTGCAGCTTCGCGATAAATCTCTATTTGTCCCAAATCTTGATTTAAAGATAGGAGTGAGCTGTAGGATAAATCGAGTTTGGGTTTAACTCTAAATTAGTAACAGCCCAGCAAGTCGGTTTCAATGTTGAAAGTTTGAAATATTTGGGTTTGTTTTATATTTTTAAATATTGTGCAAATCCGATCCATCAATTAAAACCGATCTTTGACATTTTTTATTTTCCTACCATATTCAGGTGTACAGACGTAAATAATAGCTATAGCTTTCGCCGTCATCCTCACTAGCCACATGATGTCCACTGATGATATAGCTATATTCTAAATTCATTAATTTTAAAATTGTGGACGCCAATTCACATTAGACTTAGTGTACGTTATGTTATTTATGAATCGGTCAACCGACACTACGCCGCAGTTATTTTGACGCCGCGTTGATCGAATGCATGAAGCGTATCCAGCCTGCCACAACGTTATCCAATCCGTACACTCACCAAATATGCGAAATCCATTCACTACTTCATAACCGAGTATCAAATGGGATTAATTAACGACTGATTGTGATTGTCATAAAGTGCGCTAACAATCGATGCATCAAATTATATTTTTGTACTTATAATCACTCTTTCTTTCTTTCTATCTGCCCTGAACTTTCTATCTCCACTCCAACTCAATATAGTGTCGGCGTAACACAGTTTTTAAACATGTTGCAGAAAGGACTCATCTTAGTTTTTATGACGGGCCGCGCCTTTATCTAACGGTAATCACCTTTTCATTCTACCAGCCTTTATCCCACCTTAATGTGGGGTCAGCGCAACACACTTTTTCAAGCATGTTGCAGAAATTTGGCTTATTTTTACGACCGGCTGCCTGACGTCAACCCACTCTGAGGGACGGCAATCACCTTTAAAGAAATCAATACCTCTATATACAAAAACATCAATCGCCTTTAAAGAAATCAATACAAAAACTATCTATATACAAAAACATGTTTAATCAGATAAAATATTATGAAATTTGTTTTATAAACAATCGCAACAGACACGCAAACAAACATAAAATAATATATCAAACAAAGTAAAGGCCTTCAATCGACATGCCAGATCCAAGCGGATAATTTGCTTACAATATAATTCTACAAAGATTGTGCGCCGACCGACCGACCGTGCGGCGTGGGGCTAAAACGAACCATAGGATAGGCCCTATTATATTCAAATTCAACGTGGTTAAGGCAATTTATAAGGGACTTATTGACAAGACGAGAGCCCGCGACTCGCGCGAAATTCCCTCCGCTGAATATCTTTCTCGCATGCACCTTAATTGAGCGGCGACAATATTGTTAAAGTTTTTGCGTCCTGCGTCGATAATGGTTATAGACTTTAAAATATCTCAAGGGTTTTGTAGTTCACACTAGAAAATGTAAAAATATTTAGTAATTTCGGATCTCTTAATCAGGGGTATTTTTTTTATTAGCAGAGACTGGCACACGAGCAGATGGGTCACCTGATGGTAAGTGATCCCCACCGCGCATAGACACCCAAGACACAAAAGGAATCATAGGTGCGTTGCCAACCTAAAAGGAGGAAATGGAAGGGGTGGGAAAAAAGGATTGGGAAAGGAAGGGGGGGGGGGAAGTGGGCCACCAGAAATCTCACTCACTGAACGAAACGCGACAGCAAGCTGCCACTTTACGTCGGTTTTCTGTGAGACAGTGGTATCAAACCGGTCGAGCCAGCCTATTCGTGCTGTGATGTAACTGTCTACAGCGTGAATCTACCACTCAATAATTATATGGTATATGGTATTTGAAACTCTAGCCCGAATGAACTATAGGAAAAACAGAAGATATATAATTAATTCTAAATCGATTTAACATCGACACATTTCCCTAGTGTTATAAAAAAGCCTCAACAATTCTTAAGTTTTTTTTATTTAAAAACTGGTAACTGGATTCCTAAAGAGTTTTGAAGCGAATTATACAGTTATTAATTATCTTAAGATAATATTAAGTTGTTGAAAGTATTATCCTGGGATAAAACTAACTCATGTCATTCAGGGATAGTATAGATATCTAATGGTATACCTATCTTCAAAATCAATTCAGTAGTTTCAGAGAAAAACGCGCTCAAAGTTCGAGCAAACTTTTCAGCTTTATAAAATACAGGGGGGTTAGGGTTTTAGTATTATTATAATCTTACTTGTACCAATTCCCATACAAAACAAACGAAGAACGATTATAATAATACTGCTATAAGAGGTGGTGGTAAACCTGCCGATGGGAACACTTTTAATCCTTTTTCATCAGCACAAAAGGGCCGGCTGTCATTAAGTTTCATTTGACAATTAAACTCCAAAACGTCAAAGGGACATTACCCAAAACTTTTTCGCGAATAAGTTTTATTTTCGGTTAAATACAGAACAATTCCCGCCGAAAGGGTCGTTTCGCAAACGTTCGGAAAGTGGACACAATGCGGGATTTCACAAGACAGATTACAGCGGGGCGCATTAATAAGGGCCGCTTTACACTGAGAGGTGACGACATGTCCGCGATCGGATCACGATCGGGTCACGATTTTATGAATAAATGGAAAATATCGATTACATGTATAGATGACTTTATATTTATACACATCGTGGTGATTCAGTACACTGTTTTTAGTTTTTAAACACGAATAAATGAGAAATAGTTTTTATATAATCACAAGTTTAGAAACTTAACGGACCGACTTCAAATCCGATCGTGACCAAATTGATATCGGACCACCCTTGAAATAAGCTTTATCGAACACAAAAAGAATTTTGAAAAATCGGTTCACACTTGGCCTGATATCGCGTAATATACATAAAAAAAAATACAGACGAATTGTGGACCTTCTCCTTTTTGGAAGTCTGTCGAAAAAAAGGTTAGAGAATTACGTAATAAGCTTTATAGATCTTTCCTTTTCCACATGTAGTCAAAATAATACCAATTATAGTAGTGAGAAGAAACAGATGTACCAACTATCAACCTCGGGGTCTGTGAATTGTGTCCCATATGGTGATATTGATATGAGATTACTAGCTGCAAAGTGTAGTTGTTATACTTGAAAAGTGGCCCCTAGTTGAAGCTCTGCTTACCCCGTCCGGGATAGCAACAGTTTGTCTGTGTATATAAAGGATTAAAAGTTATATTTACCCCCATAATAATACAAACCTTTCGAACTTCACTAGTCATTCTATCCCATCAATTGATTGAACACAAAACTGTGAAGTAACTCCTGACGTTCGATTCGAATTTGAATTCGATTCGGTTTCATTACCTTACTTAAAAATCCACAGAAATCGAGTTAAAAAGTGCATTAATTTCACGTTAAAAATTAGTAAATGACAAGTTTTCGAATATTATGCAATACTCGCGCAATTTAAAAGTCGATTTCGGTGGAATTTTAAGTCAATAAATGAAAGAATCAAGCTCGATCTGGCAATCTTTGGGGGAGGCCTATGTTCAGCAGTGGACGTCCTATGGCTGATTATGATGAAATGAAAACAAATAGAAATCACATCAGGGCTGCATCACAAACGGTTACATAAATCGTGAACTTTCCGAAAGGTCGTGTCCAAAAGTCGTTGAGTCAAAAGGCGCGCAGATGCACCTCATGTCCGATCGCGGGATAAGATCGCTATCTTTTCGGATATTGCTCGCTATAATCATATGCGCGTTTTTTTATTCTTTTCATGCCGACCGTACGGACAATGAGCGTCGCGAAATAAGTTAAATGAATTTCTTATTAATATTTATAAGATTTTCTTAGGAGCGTTGCTTGGAGTTTGGTTTTTTCTATAATCTACGGTAGCTGAAGAAATTACCTATGTATAGTTTAGTATTTATATTCTTTCTCTCTTTCTACCTGCCATTATTCCACCTTAATGAAGGGTCGGCGCAACACACTTCTTTAAATATGTTGCAGAGAGGATTTGGCTTAGTTTTTATGACCGTTCGCTTGCCTGACCTCAACCCCCTATGGGGATTCAGGACACTCATGATTTTTTGGTATCATGGATTTTTATGGGCGGTGGCTATCGCGTACTATCAGGTAACCTCTACTCGTTTGCCACTGGTAGCAATAAATATCTAAAATCAAATTATGACATTATGACTAATGTGTAATGTAATCTACCATAGTTAATAATAATTAAATCGATGCCGCAGTCAAAATGCACAGTTTTGTGAGACATTTCTTTATCTCATAAGTTTTTATATAGCCGACAGCCGTACTCCGTGGCGCAGCGGGCGAGTAGCCGGCTGTGAAATGTGAGGTCGCAGTTCGATTCCCGCTTCGAGACAAATTTATGTGTGGCCCACAGATATTTGTTTCGGGTCTGGGTGTTGTGAGACCGAAAGTCTCTCGTAGTTCCTGATACCCACGACACAAGACTCGATCTTATTGTGGGGTTAGGACTATGTGTGTTATTGTTGGTGAGTATTTATATTTATTTATACGAAATTTAAGGAAAAAGCTCACACTAGGCACACTGATTTGATACAATTAACAGTCGTGAGAGACTCATTAAGCTACCACGAAGGTAGGTAATCGTGTAGAGGCATTAGTAAAAACAGCGGGTTGGAAGGAGGGCCTCGAATTATGAGCGGCCGCGTCGCCCCACGGCGCGCACGCGCTCCGATTTACGCGCGCTCTACTACTAGGGATGGGATTTATGAACATCGATTTAGTACAGAGAAATAAATAAAAACTTTACCCACCGACTTCAAAATATTATAATATAGGTGCCACCCTTGTAATAAGCTCCATCGAACACAAAAACTGATCTTGAAAATCCACATTTGGTGGAGATATCTCGTAATATACATAAAAATACAGTAGAATTGAAGTCGTTTGAAAGTAGTTTTGAAAGATAAAATTATAAATTATCAACATCTTTAACTAAACTATATTACCAACAATGTGCATTTTACTCTGTTTCACGATGAAATCAATGTGAGATTAAGATTTATTATAATAAAACAATATTTATGCGACTCATTAATATCATTTTTTTTGTATCATTTATTTATTTATTATATTTGGCATATACTTGTAACTGCATATATGCTATGCACTAATAACTAAGGATTATGACAGATTACTAACTATCGATGTAAACCTTATAAATAAAATAATATATGTTCTTCAATTCTAATTTATTATGAAATAAGTGCTGTTTATATCGACATTTTTTTTTATCGACAAATGTCACATCTCTACGCCGCCCGTGGCAACCACGCGCGTTATCGCTCCGCTAAAAATCCACCGTGACCCCCGACACTAACCGAATTATTCTCGGTGCTAACTCACAGATAGCGGGTTCGATTCCCGCTACAAAAGATGAAGCTACGATTGTATCTGCCACGTCTATTTGTATTGTTAACTGTTGTTTGAGTAAAATGTACAAATGTTATATATTGTGATTGGGACATTTTTACTGAAATTTTATTGACTCACTGAAAACCAACGTGAAACCTTACCAATCTTCTACCTTCAAATTATTTTTCATTCCATTTTCTTTCTTTTGCACGACAGGTAGCGATTATGATCCTTGCACTGCAGGCGTGCATCGGAACCACTTACCATCAGGTCCTTTATTCACTATGTCCTGATAAATGCATTAGGCGATCTCGTCATAACAATTTAATGCAATTCCTATTAATAATGTCATTAAATTATTATTATATTATAGTCATTACCCAATTGAACCCCCCGTATTGAATATTGACATATGTATAGTCGCCTCCTTGGTCTAGTGGCAGCATTTATGGGCTGTCAACCGGGAAGTCCTGGGTTCGAGCGAGATGTTTTTGTAACACTATTTGCCTGGGACTGGATCCCCCACAGGGGGGTTGACGTCAGGCAGGCAGCCAGTCGTCAAAAGTAGTCGTCAGTAAGCCAAATCCCATCTACGTTATTCTTCCTTTGGCGCTACAACCCAATGTGGGCTTTGGCCTCCTCCACATATCCCGTCTACAACATGCTTGAAAAAAATGTGTTGCACCGACCCCACATTAAGGTGGGATAAGGGAAGGAAGAAAATTGAAGTTTGGGAATAGAGAAAACAAGCTCCTAGGAAAAATATCCACGTAATGTGGGTTAATATTATGAATTTAGGTTTAAAATAATTATCAAATGGTTTTCCTCAACCTATGCCCTAAATGTTTATGTATAAATATTCAGAGCGCAGTCTGTTACGCCATCCCCTTAATATCAAAAGGTTATCAATTGTCACGAGTCCGTTATCTATACAATGGATCGACGCCAATGTCAAAATTTCGTTGGCTTTAGATGAATATATAATTTGATATTTACACAACCTTTTTAATGTCGTACTGTAGTATGTAGTGCAGCAAGCTACTTGTATCCTATTCTTATTTGAATCGAACTATATGTATGTTTTATTTTTATCCGGGCATGCCAAAGTGACTACACTGCATCTGATGGTATGCGTAGTGCAGTCCAAAAAAACTAGCGACCACTGACAAACATTGTGTTTATCAGTGGTCGTCAGAATCATGCCGGCCTATTTATGCTACTTTACACTCCAAATCCGAAGAGGGAAGAAGAAAATCGAGGGGCTTGTGACAAGACAGGCGGATGACCAATGCAGATATAGAGATACCGCATACCCGTCTCAACCAACCATCAAGTCATGCCGCAAGCCGCTCGAGAGAACCGGAAGTCCACTGGCTGATCCTGGAACGCGAACCACACACGGAGTGTGGGTCACTATGGTGGGCAGGTTTTAGCATCATGTGTACGGTGGTCGCCATCCCGGCGGATACGAATATCCTACCACCAGCATGTTTGTAAACTGACATGTCAGTTGGTCAGTCCACCACCAATTAGCCAAATGTCATACGGCCCATCGGCCGTACTGATCCCGTTTACTTTTCTTATAATTAAATATCATTAAAATTGTAACAAAACATCACTTTAGAACAGATTTTATCGATAAAGTGTGGTGCATGTCATAAGATTTAGAGACTCACGCATCGAATTTCTGTGTCACAGAAAAACAATGAACACTGTTGCGTTTCGGGAGATCTGGGATTTCGACAAGACCAAATTTGTATTTCGTTTATTTGTATAGGCACTGCCGGTGTATGTGGGCGACGGTTACCATTTACCATGAGGTGATAAGTACAATTTACCGCATCAAGCAGTCTGCTTATCTCCCTCCGAAATTCAGTATAAATAACTTATGGGTACTATGCATTCTGAATTTCCGAAAGGGAATTCGATCTTTATTTCTCTTTTATTTGTCATCAAACTTTGATTAATAGCTTACTTATTATTACTTGATTTTGGATGATGTTGGAATGATTCGTATTACATGTACTTTTTAATAAAGATCGCTAGTAAGCAAATGTACAGAATTTCTTTGATTTAATAAATACATTATTATTACATTATTATTATTATTTTGCAATTGTCCTCCACAATTGAAAGTCGACTGACACATTAAATAATAACATGATAATATTTACATTCGTCGCTGAAACTCTCCAATATCTTATCACTTACACCACAAGCTGTCAGCACAACGAACAACAATATTAAGTTGTGTAATTGATGTTTATTCACAAACTGACGTGTATTGCGTAAGTTACATCAGTTCTCTACAACAGACAGTTTGTTTATCGATTATGTGATCATTTAAATCAGATTTATATGCACGGAAATGAATAATTGAGTACGAATGTTTGGAATGAGAAAAAGTGGTACGCGTTGAAATCTTTTGTATGTACTGCGTGTTGTTACTTTATACGATGCTCTTAATGCAAACAAAATTAGCCTTTCATATAAAGCCAATATTTTTTTTGAATATAACTTAGCTATTACACTTTTTTGGACATTTGGACAAAGTTTCACATATGACACAATTAAACCATAACCAAGTAGTAAAACTTTCAATAACGATGCGCCACAATGGATTATTTTCAATATATGAATAGATTATCCAAGATTCAAAAATTAAGGCATCGTCAATATAAGCGATGCATTATGCGGATAATACAGATCACGATCGTTTTATTAATATTCAACATCTGTACGGGCACCGCCTCAATAGCCCTCATATTTTGTTAAGGCCAAGTAGTTCAAGTTTCTTTAAAAAATATTCACAGTCAGAAGTGTTAATTTTAACGTACAAAAAAGAAATTAATTTACCTGTGTTATATGTTATGCGACAATTCTTTCAAATGTTAGACAGATTATGATGATAAGGTTTACTCAAACGATGATATATAATTTTGGTAAAAATTAGGATAAAATAGTGAATTTCAATTTTAATTTAAAACTAAACTATATGCGGCGTGACTTTACTATGAAGTCAAATTGTACGAGACCATTTGGCCCATAAGAGTTGCGCCTTAAGGCGTGCGCAGGCGCAGGATCAGCGGGGCGGGTCGGGATCTTTAAACACGACAGAACTGACTCACGTAAGTACTGTATTAATTAATTTGTACGGACAGACAAAACGTATTGTATTCAAGATTAGATAAAAAACAAATTATCCATAAATGTACAAAGCATCTAAAACTCTTATACTATCTGTTTCTCGCAGCTCCGCTCCACTGTTACAGTACTTGCCCGGGATAAAAGGGACCTTGTGTCCACTATACAAGGTCACTTATTAAAAATAATATACTTTTAAAAATAACACACTTATTAATAATAAAATAATTTAACATTGCTTCGTTTAATGTGTAGTTTTAGTATAACTTCCCATTGTAAAATATGTTTAACATTAGTTTAGTGCGTCCGTCAATAAATATTTATTTTTGACACTTTACGTTTTATTTTTTTATAAAATCAATAAATGAAATTAAAATGAATTAGTCATTTGTTGATTAAGTATTATCTAAAATCAAAATTTCACGTTGTGCTTCAATGAGCTTACACCAGTTACTCTTCCCGGAAGAACATCTTCACAAACTCATTAATATTCCGCCCAAAATTTCATATAAATTGAATATCCCGACGTTACACGGTACATAATCATTACCCGGTAAGTTCAAAATAAAAAATATGCGCCCCAACAAAAAATGTTCATAACAATGCGCACGAACGCGACCCGCGCACGCTCCCGCGCCCGCTCCCGCTCCCGCGCCCTCCTCCGCCTCCGCTCGTACGTCCGAAACTCTGATTACATTATTGTTGTCCAACATAGGTTTCTTTTGCTTTTACATTTGTTGAATTTTGATTACACGCGCGTTTGAACCGCCGAAACAATTGTAAGGATCGCGGATTCAATTTTGGGCGCTTGTCGTGCTTGTCGTTATTGTGTTTGATTAGGCTTTGCTCGCGGCTCTGTTTGTGTAAATCTTTTTTTTTTTTGAGATAAAACTCTCCTCTCGTCTCGTTTCGACCTGAAAAGTATCTCCGCTCACTTACGTCTTACGTCGTATGTGAAATACGTCTTCTGAGTAGGAGGCGCCGACTTTCTCGGTGGCGTGATTATATTTCAGTACAACTACCGTCCTGGGGTTCGATCCCCGGGTCGGGCAAAGTGATATTGGATTTTTCCATATCAGCCCGGAGTCTGGAATGTGTGCCCGACATGGCGATAGGCTCGCCCTCTACCACATCTGTGAGGGAACTAAGCTCCGCGAAATGTGGATGTATTGTTCGCTAGTATGCCTTTACCTACCCCTACGAGGAAACAGGCGTGAGCTTATGTTATGTTATGAGTTCCTACTCAACCAGGCAACCAGGCATTGGCCTCATGGCCAATGCCTGGTTTCTAAGATGGTCAATGTCAAAGTTAACTACATACATACATAAGCTCACGCCTGTATCCCCGAAGGGGTAGGCAGAGGCGCTCTAGCGAACTAGAACACCCACATTTCGCCGAGCTTAGTTCCGTCCCAGATGTGATAGGGGGCGAGCCTATCGCCATATCGGGCACAAATTCCAGATTCCGGGCTGATATGGAAAAATCCAATATCACTTTGCCCGACCCGGGGATCGAACCCGAGACCTCAGCACCGTAGTCGTACCGATATACCACCACGCCACCGAGGCAGTCAAAGTTAACTAAACATATGTTAAACGAAATGTGGAATCAAAATTTTATCAAAAACGCTTTTAAATTCATATTAACGAATTGTTTATATTGTAGCACTTATAACAATCGAAACAACTCCTTCGACCCACATAACTGTGATTTTAATCAATAATTAGTTAACCTTTAAAAAACGATAAACGTCACCCAACCACCGCACTTTTCATATCAAACCAACAAAATAGGACAATGATTGCCATCATTAGAACACAATAAATTCTACGAGACTTTCGTAGGTGGATAATGGACGAAAAGGTTTGACTCATCGGTTCGGTTCGCGGGTGGGGCAAAAAGTTGCACGCGCGGGCATGCACGAGATGTCGTGTGCCAATGAATATTTATATAGAGAGAGAATAACAAATAGTGATAAGATATTGTAACTAAATCAACGGTGTCTCTGAGAGACATGTGATATGCGCTTTAAAGACAACGTGGTCTAACAATCTTTGTGGCTTTAAAATATAGATCGCAATATCAGTTCATGATAAAAAATATATATATAAAAATTTACAATGTTATTGTATTTATTTACCATACAGTATCTACTTATGTCAGCATTCTGCACAATATATCATGGTGGTAAACATTATTATATCAAAACATATACTTCAATACCTATAAATTATATTTGTCACACCTATCACTTAACCCCCGAACTCTCAAACCCAACTTCCCAACAACATGATATGTCATTTGACGCCGCCTAATCTGTCAAAGTTGTAGGCGCATAACAATGTAAATAGCCATGAAATTAAATAGTGTTTTAGTATTCGGGAGTAAAAGGCATAACTCATGTTCAACATAACGTGAGTATCGTATCTGTCATCTAACAATTCTATGTTCATACTCGGTACAGTCCCCTACAACTTCTCACATTAAAGTGGACGTTTGAAATTATTGGTTTTTGATTTCATTAATTAAATCTTAGCTGTTCGTTACGGATTTCTGGAGAGACACCAATTAAGGGGCAATTTCATTATTTATTTGTGTACATTTTTTGCCCCTTAATAGTAAACCATTGCTTGACGTGTTTACTCCTTTGACGCGGATCGATAGTAAATTTCGTTGCGACGTCGATAAAGTTAGTAGAAGTTAATAAATTTTCACGTTTACTTCAGAGTTCATTCGTGAGATGTATATTTATATGTATTTGAAGAAATTACAGAAGTGAAAGTTTTTTGATAAGATTGTTTATTTTGCAACAAAAAATAATTATTATTTATATTATTTTTCAATAATTATAACTTAAACACCAGCCCGATATATCTTTTATAGCCCCTACTCTGGCAGGCTTACATTGTTTTTTTCATTTGGCGGTAATAAAAGATTTGGAAAAACTAAGTTTTCATGCAAACCCTATTATAAATCAATTAAGCACGAATCAACCCAAAAGCAAAGAGCTTTTTTGACAATATTCAGTGTTACTAATAACTTTTACGGAAACTCAGCATTACCGACAATAATTTCTCGGTAAAAGCGCAGTTTCCCGCGCCCCATAAACTTTGTTCCCATAAAATTTTCTAATAGGATGTGCATGGGTTCCACGAACGGCGGCGCCCTCAGGTCTGGCTCCATTACCACTGCCGGAACTGGACCACTGACACGCCACACCGACTGACGCGGACCGTTGCCGAATCAGGTATTCTTCAAAAAGTCTGAATGTGCAACAACAGTAACTGTTGTGAAACTTATAAAATAATGATCTGAATTAAATAATTCTAAGGTTTGAGCATTTGGTTTTATTATACTAAATTAAAAAGAGTCTTTATAATTTATTCAAAATTGTTAGTTCAATTGTATTGATCATCCTTGTCATTACATTTTTGTTCTAAAGTTGGAAGTTAACGAAGAAAATAAAGAAAGAAGTGTAAAAAATTATGTGCGCTAGACATTTGTCTGTACCGTACGTTTGCTTTCTGCACCCTAACATAAGCTCACATAAGCTCACGCCTGTATCCCCGAAGGGGTAGACAGAGGTGCACTAGCGAACTAGGACACCCACATTTCGCCGAGCTTAGTTCCGTCCCAGATGTAATAGGGGGCGAGCCTATCGCCATATCGGGCCAAATTCCAAACTCCGGGTTGATATAGAAAAATCCAATATCACTTTGCCCGACCCGGGGATCGAACCCGAGCCCTCAGGACGCTTGTAATACCGAAATACAACCATGCCACCGAGGCAGTCTACACCCTAACATTGGCGAAATTGTCGTTTAATACACAAGACACGGCTAAATTATAAAAGAAGAAGAACGAAAATATATTTTTTGCTAGGAATAAAACTCTCGAGTTATTTTAGTAAGTATCTTGATTGAAATTTTTTCATAAAACACCTTATTTCACACTTTGCCTGCAACATGACGACAGGTCGCCTCACCTTACGTGAATTGTTATAAAAAACGGTACACATCCTCTATCGCTGACGTATCAAACTAAATTGATAAAGTCGGCGAACATCTAAAGCTGGTCGTTAAAACAAGCCACATTTGAAGACACTTGCAAAATAAAAAGCTAAAATTATAAAAGTCCGGTTATTACATTAGCATGCCATGAACTAGATATTGCAGCAACACTAATGTAGTGGTCAAAATAACGAAAGAAAAAAAAGAAACTTTAAGCGATAAATATTAGAAATTGTATAATACCTACTCCATAAAAATATTCAATAACACATTAACAACTATCCTCTTTCCCCTCCTTGGTCTAGTGGCAGTATATATGCCTACATCTATTGCGGATAGTCGGGAGGTCCTGGATTCAATTCCTGATCGGGCAAAGCGATTTTTCTAATTTAATTTTCCCGGGACTGGAATTTCCAGAGAGGGTTGACGTGACGCAGGTAGCCGTAAAAAACTAAGCCGATTTTTTTCTGCAACATCCTTGTAATATGTAATATTTAAATGTCGTCATATATTATATGTAATTACATGTAATTAATTACATGTCCTTCATATATTTATTTTTCAATTTAACTTGAGGTTAGGACTAACTGTAGGTTAGTAATAGTGTTGCAAGTCGCCCTAATTATTGCAAGCTAATCTATTAATAGTCCACACATCATATTTTATATCGCGTAAAACACACTAGCACAAGCTAGTCAAGATTATAGCGATAAGTACTTACAGTATAGCACAAGCCACTCATGATTATTGTAGTTTATTTTTTGTTATTAAGTAGGTATGGGTGTACAAAAATAAATGACTGATTTTCAACATTGGCTCCAAACGAGCACATAAAATCCGAAAAAGAGCCGGTCAGAAGCGATCGGTTGCGGATTGCGGTGTCGCTGCGCGGGCGCAGGGGCGGCGCGGCGCGGGCGCAACGTGTCGCGCGCTGCATTATAATAAGGGCTGGTTTTTGTCGCGCGACAGCGTGGGACCGCCGCGCGTTTGTGATCGATATCGCGACGCGTGGACGATTCGTTACCGGCGACAACGGTTTTTTGTCGTCACAATTTGCTATTTCAACTAGGAAGACGCATAAAGTTAGTAAAACAGTATTTCAGGGGGCTGAAAACCCTGTCTCATTCTCTTCCTCTGATTTAAATCCTCATACACTTCTTTTCGCGGTAAACAACGCCTTTTCTCTAGAAATGATAATGTCTGCAAAGTTAGCTACTTGCCATCAAGATTCCTGTGCCATCGTAAACCAGTAAAATCTTTGATTTCATAAACATTGCATCTGGTGAAAATATAGATAGCGTTGCTTCAATAGTTTATGAGCAGCTAACTTAGGCTCATGTGCTTAAATGCTTGTCATAATAAGTCCTAGCACGAATAATTTGGACAATCGAATTCAAATTTAGTCATGCAAAAGCCAAATCAAATTAAAAAACATTGTACATAATTTTGAAGTTTGTTTTCGAAGAAAAATCTGGAGGTACAATTATGTATATCCCAAATCGTACAATCGTGATAAAATCAACTAGAGTACATTTGTACTGCTTATTTACCCAAAACCAAATCTAATTATGTAAGTTGAACAGTACAAATATTTTATTTAAAATGGCACAGTAGGTGTATGATAGTATGGCACATCAGTAAGACCGATATTCCCTTATAGTTTGTAATAATCGCGGCACAAGACTTATATCTTACTGTGGGGTCAGGACTATGTATGTAACTGTAAGGTGTTGGTTATACCTTTCTTTCTACCTGCCTTTATCCCACCTTCATGTGGGGTCGGCGCAACATACTTTTTGAAGCATGTTGCAGAAAATATTTGGCTTAGTTTTTACGACCGGCTGCCTGCCTGATGTCAAGCCCCTCTGAGGGATCCAGTCCCGGGCAAATTAAATTAGAAAATTAGCTTTGCCCGACCTGGGAATCGAACCCACAATTTTCACAGACATTTGCTGCCCACCATGGAAAGAAATTGGGGACTGCGAAGGGGGGGGATGTTTGGGCATGGAAATATTACTCAACGTAGGAACGCAACAGCAAGCCGCCACTTCACGTCGGTTTTTTAAGACACTAGCATATATATATATATATATGCATATATGGGTGTTACTTATATATTTTTTATTTATTTATACATATCAAGAATCAATCGAAGTGCAAGACATAAGCTATTTTCCTACAAAACCAAGAGGCGCAACTCAGTAAATTCCGATTTTCCTTTATTTTTGGTACATTGTGTGAAATGTGCAAAGTCGCACGTATTGACTTCTTTTTGCTATCTCCCGTGACAGCGCGGTGCCGGACGGACCGACAGCTTTTTACTGAGTAATCAATTTCAATCGAACTGTTCTATTTAAGTATATGTGCATTGTGCATAGATGCAAGGCACTTTTCTCAGTCAGAGTCAAATTAAAAATTAATTCGATATTTCGAATTTTAATTTCCATAAAGGTTTGGGGCAAACGGGCAGTTTATAAATGTATATTTTTGTAATTTTGTAGTGGTAAAATCACACTGTAGAGTTACTTCTACAGCGCGAATGGACCGGCTCGACCGGTTTGATACCACTGACTCATAGAAAACCGACGTAAAGAATCAGCTCGCTGTCGCGTTTTGTTCGGTGAGTGAGACTTCCGGTAGCTTAATTTCCCCCTTCCCTTTCCCAATACCTATTTCCCTACTTTTAGGTTAGCAACGCACCCATGATTATTTTTGTGTATTGAGTGTCTATGGGCGGTGGAGATCACTTACAATCAGGTGACCCATCCGCTCGTTTGCCAGTCTCTGCTATAAAAAGAAAATGAAACTATCAGCTTTATGTTCAACTGGTCGCAGAGGCGTTTCCAGCAGCAAAATATAAATTACTCCGAATCCCTCGGTATAATCTCACATGCGCTGAAGAAGGTATCCATGGGATTTAGCTGATGGCATCGTTGTTCCAATAAGTTAGCATAAGGTGGCTACATGGATACCGACCGACTCGGAAATGAAATCATACGAACGATGTGATATAGTGGGTTTTTGGAACATAACTACAACAGCAGGGTTACCACGACCTCTTATAGCAGTATTATTAGAATCGTTCTTCGTTTGTTTTGTATGGGAATCGGTACAAGTAAAATTATAATATTACTGCTATAAGAGGTGGTGGTAACCCCCCAGTACCTAAGCAAGATGGCCCTAATTATTTCAATTTTGGTAAGAAAAATGTAAAGACGCAATACAACAATTTAAACTACGTTGCATTATGGCGCAGTGTACTGAATCTCACAATGCAGCCGAAACCATGCAATTCCATCGAACTAAACCCATTCCGACGCCTTCAGCGCCAAGTTTTTACATAAATGCAACTTACCAATTAAATTCCAAGTTTGCGGTGCCGTTAATGCTAAGAGCCCATTGTGGCGGCCACAATAGTGACGCCGGCCACTTACAGAACTGTTTTTCGACAACATCTTCATCCGATTGAATAGGCAGTAAAATTTCTCGGATTTCACCCTCGGTGCGCGACGCTTCAGGTGTGAATTCAAAGAGGTTTTTGCAAGCCGGTCAAATTTATATCGATGGACTAATCGTTTGGATTGTTGATTGTTTTTACTGTGGCGACATTGTTGCATCGTGAGGCCGTGCACATAATATGATTGGCGTTTTATATACCTAATGTTATTCATTTTTAGTATTGCAATATTGCACTTTAAATAAGCAACTTTTTCTCTGTTTGATACTATAAATAGGCCTGATAATTAGGTACTTGACTATGTTTGATTTTATACACATTTTTAAATGTAATAGCAAATAAAACAAAAAAGAAACCTTTCTGTAAAACTTCATCGAAATTGGTCGAAAAATGAGGCAGTAATTCAAATTTTAAATTCTGGAGTGGGTGCCCTCACTATTGGAGATATCTTGCTATCCCTTTCCAATGCACGAACCGTTATGGCGGTGACGTAATTATACTGACACTTCTCTTTCCCGCAGTTTGAAGGTTACACCAAAATTCAAAAGCTAATACCTTTTTTATTTTTGAGAATATTTCAATATTTTTTTCTGTTTTATACCTTAGACAACGTAAATTTCATATAAAATTAATTTTAAAAAATTAGTCAGGTACCCAATTGGGTGTCAAAATTATACCTTTACGCTACACACGTTCTTATAACCAAAAGTAAATCACGTTTTTCAAACTCACAAAGCCAGCATAGTCTGCTTAAAAAACGTACCAGCTCACTTTAAAATGCATTCACAATGACCATTATTCAAGATTAAAAAAGGCGAAGTGAGATCGTGAGTTACCCTTAAAATATTCACCAAATTAACATTCTAACGCGTGCCGTAAAACAAAATGGCGGAAGCTGTCAATTCAAAATGGCGGATTGGCGCACGATAAATTCGAATATAGTCGCTTTGTCGGAGCCCGGGCGGTGGCTGTAAAACCTGGTAATGCGCTACTCGATACTTGGATTTAACTAGACAGACTTAAATCTAAATATAAACTGAAGCGCTTACCGTCCCTTTCTTGAAAGAAGAACAGTTTGTATTATACAAGAGTTTAGACAATGTGTTTTTAATTGATAAATACCGACTCGTCCTTACATCTATACTGGTGTACTGTGAAGGCCTACTGCCGAGGAATCGAGGTCCCGGGTTCGACTCCCAAACTTACAATCACAATTTTTATTCAAGTAAATAGTAAGTCGTGCCCTACACGGCGAGGTGCTAGTAATTATAAGTCCCAAAAATAATCATCCCTCTTCTTCGTCGAAAGGAGATAATGTCGAAAAGTTGGAGGACAAAATTATTCAATAGATCTACATAATATAATTCAGCATAATTATTTTAGTTGGCTATAAATTGAATTGTAGATTCGCGAAATAAAAATTACCAGAGCGTCTTTAAATGCCATGCGATTTACATTTTACGCAATAAATAAAGTACTTACAGGTCACAGCAACGACTGATGCAGTAAGTGAAGTATATTTTTAATAATACATACAAATTCACGTCTTTTTCCCTTAAGGGTAGGCAGATAAACGGCTATTTTTATGAAGTCAAAAATAATTCAGATACCGGCTATATATTAAGCTAGCAACAATCCCAAAAATCTTAGTACGTAGATTACTGTGAGGATTGTGTGAAGTGCATTCAAGCTATATACCTCTACATAAAGCATGTACTGCCAACCATGCAAATAAATTAGGGATTGCAAAGAAGAGGGAGTGTTTAGGCAACTAGAAATATGTATAACAGCAAGCTGCCACTTCACTCGGTTTTTAAGACACTAGTAAATATGTTTGAAAGATTTAAAAACGGTACTGCCTTACTGAAATTTCAACTTTACTAGAAACGAACTAAGGACCACCAGCGAAATATTTTTATTTAAAAAAAATACATCAACTTTAAATAACACGTCTTATTACTTTGTTAATAAAGTTTAAATTACTTTGTTCATATAACGTAGTTCTTAAGGCTAATGTATGAAACATACAAAATTAATGTACATTTAATTTGTGTTTCGGGATGGAATTATAAACGTATTATAATGCAATGTCCGCTGTAACTTGTAATTGGTAAAATTGATTTTTTACCATCAACATTTCACTTACAGTTTTCTACAGTAATTTTGGAGTAAAATTTAATACTTAATTTTATAACAATTTCTGAAGTTGAAATTCTCAATGAAATAAAACATATTTTATGGGTTCTATTGCTAATTTTCACCAAAAATAAAAACAATCGCAGAAGATATATTTTTTCAATACATTATTTTACGCGTGACTACCTCGGTGGCGTGGTTATATTTCGGTACGACTACCGTCCTGAGGTCTCGGGTTCGATCCCCGGGTCCGGAAAAGTGATATTGGATTTTTCCATATCAGCCCGGAGTCTGGAATTTGTGTCCGATATGGCGATAGGCTCGTTCCCTATCACATCTGGGACGGAATTAAGCTCGGCGAAATGTGGGTGTACTAGTTAGCTAGTGCGCCTCTGACTACCCGTTCGGGGATACAGGCGTAAGCTTATGTATGTACATTATTTTAGTTAATTTTTTTATTTATTAATTAATATCTAGAATGAAACACCCAAGGGAACAAAAAGGAATAAGAACGGATAACAAATGCTTTTTCAGGCAATCTCACTCTCTACAAGATACTTAAAAGTAAAGTCACTACACTACCCCTACCACCTATATTAACTGCAAATAAATCCAACAAAAATAACAGAAAACAACACAAAATCCAATCGTCCAATAAAACAGATTCCAGTGGTGACATAAATCGGTGCGCGGGCGCATCCTTTCATAATTATTCAAAATACAACGCGGGCCACTATAAGGGCATATAATTCGGGCCGTGAATAGTGTCGACAAGGCATACAATACCAGTGTATACGAGTAGGGAGCATGTTATGAGTTAAACGCTGTTATACGGTACAGGATTTATGGAGGTTTTAAAAAATATTTGAAAAGGTTATTTGTGTAGCTTGAGATGGTATGACCACGTTTTGACGAAACCACATGATTACGTCGGTACTCTACCGCACATACTAATATACCTCTAGATGCACGTGGATCAAATAAATGTCAAACACCGATGAGTGGGCTGTCAAACGGTTTACAGCATGGCATTCTCCAAAACGGAATTTATAGCACCGATATCGGTCGGACTCTTGAACCACATAGAAGAGCAATTACTTTCTCCCTTTTCAATGCCTCTTCCCTTCGTTTTTGGTTGGCAACGCACTCATGACATATTTGTGTCTTGAGTGTCTATGGGCGATGGAGATAATTTGCCATCTGCTCTTTGCCAGATAGGCTATAAAAAAAACTTGAACTCGTGATTCCTAATTCTTGATATTTATGTCTGTTACCCAATACTTTCGGCAAATGTGGACCAGACTCTCTCAGACCAAATGATTGCCAGTCTCTGCTATTAAAAAAGTTTAATTTTTTCTTATATTTTTTTACAGCAGAGATTGGTAAACGAGCAGATGGGTCACATGATGGTAAGTGATCTACCGCCATAGACACAAAAATAATGCTGTAGACGTAATTGTGTACAGTGTGGCTATCAAAATATTTTTGAAAATCGGTCCACATTTGGCGGAGATATCGCGTAACATAGATAAAAAAATACAGACGAATTGAGGACCTTCTCCTTTTTGGAAGTCGGTCGAAAACTTATTAAAGTCAATTTTGGGGTTCAAACGTTTAAAAAACAGTGCTGTCAAGAATAGAACACCACT
Organism: Clanis bilineata; assembly: GCA_036417725.1. NCBI lineage: Eukaryota > Metazoa > Arthropoda > Insecta > Lepidoptera > Sphingidae > Clanis > Clanis bilineata. Next base: position 2,134,427 of record CM071159.1, read on the forward strand.
TTACAAAAGTGCCATACTGTAGCCATTAATTAATTAACATAGTATAACACTTTGTCTCGAAGTTAATGATCGAAAGATAATATTTCTCTGTAGCTGTTATGTAAATAGAGACAGCTTATCTTTTAAATTAATTCAACCTAATTACAGATTAACAATGACCAAAATGAATATTTATTTTTTAATCGAGACTTTGCTTCTAATTTAATTACAAATTATAACTAATCTGATCTATTACAGATGTTTAACCGATTTAAAAAGAGGAGGTTCTTAATTCGTATGTTTTTTTTTGGATGTTACTTGATATCCCCGCCAAATGTGGACCGGTTTTCATCATTTTGTGTTATTGGGGCTTATTCCGAGGTGGTCTCATATTTTGAAGTCGGTTTTAAGTTTTAAAGTTGGTGATTATTGTTTCTTTCAGTCAGACGTAATCCCACGATGTCATGACTGTAGCTGTACATCCCTATTCCTTCATTTGGCAGTTACTGCTTCTACGAGATTTGTATGTCTTTAATTCTTTCGATTTCTTTCTTGCATTCTACCTACCCCTATCCCACCTTAATGTGGGGTCGGGGCAACACTTTTTCAAGCGTGTTACAGAAAGGATTTGGCTAAATTTTTACGACCAACTGCCTGCCTGACTTTAACCCCTCTGAGGAAAAATCCAATCAATTATTATAATTTATTGCCCGACCTGGGAATTGAACCCACGATCTCCCGGTCCACAACCCATATTGCTACCACTAGACCAAGGAGGCTATTTTCTTTAGATTATAGATATTAATTAATTAATTCAATGAAAAATAGTAGTACTGTCACTGCCTGACTTGCATTTACAAATTGCATTAGATAAAGGAATATTCCGCAAGAAAACTCCTTTGCTCCTTTGTCCGTGTGCCGCATCACACGTTTATGGGTCCGAGAGTTGCTCCGTCGTAAATAGAGCGGTGTCACGCGCGCGTACATTGTACAAGCCACCCCGGGAGTCAGAACTAGCTGCTTGTTTCTGTGCATTAACCAAGCCAACTTACCTCCCCACGAGATTAACAAACCTAACACAAAAGGTTAAAGATCAAAATCCATCGGCCTTCTTAAACTACACCAGATTGCTTGTTCGAATACAGCGTACGTGGAAGAATATCGTAAATGCACTATTCTACTTTTTGAATTTTGATATCTATCACATATACTTTAAGGTTGCGTTTTGTATTGGTGGTCAATGTTCTAAAGCTTAATATTAAAGCTTTGTATAGGAGCCGTCTCAGCAGATGAGTCATTTGGTTTAAGAAATGGGATGCATATGAAAACATATCTATTGTTTAATAATCAATGTGATTAGGTTGTATATTTGTGTTATTGTAAATTAATATTGTACATGTCGGAGGGCCAACGCTAACGTTGTTTTTTAAAAACGGTGACGTCAGCATGGCTGACGTCAATTTTGACAATAAGATGATTACTCATCTTATTTATCAAGTGTGAACACTGAAATTCACTAACTCCCTTTATTAACGGTGCTCAAGAGCACCGTCTAGTCAGGGATGTGGACAGTCCGAATGCCGGAGCACGACTGTGTCGAATCTGCTCTGAACACTCCTTTTATAGGGTGTAATATTTGCAACTACCTACTCGATACCGAATATCGAATGGCAAAGAAATAATTATAACGATTATTTTAACTTTCTAGAATCTTTTAAGGTTTCAGCAGTTTAACAATTGTAAAACAAATTAATAACGTGAAATAACAACGGCTTTTTAAATAAGCTTGCTATTTTGCGCCGATACGGCCATTCTGATAGGCGGTGCGTGCTCTGCACCAGCCTTGTAATTTGTTGTGAATACTCGTAGAACAAATTTTTTTTTTCTTTTTCTTTTCTTTTCTTTTTCTTTCTTTCTTTTCATTTGAAATAGCACGTGCTCCTATTGAAAGTTTGTGGTTGTACGCCGATACGGTCATTTTGAAAGGCTTCGTTTATTATTGCGAATTTAAGATTCCGTTTTTTTTTAAACTACCACCGGATCCAAACGCGGCCCTGCCTGAGAAGACCCGGCGAAACAAACTCAGCGGGCAAAATTACCTAGCTCACAAAACAATTTCCCGAAACTACCACTCAGGTTTTTTCAAATTGACCACTTATGATTTTTAAAGATGATCACTAACGTTGACATTTAGACTTCAAAAATGACTGCAACAGTGTCACATACACCGTCTCGATCAATCCTGACCATAATTCAGGTAGTTTTGTTTTTGCATTGAATTCTGAGATGAAATTGCACACAAATTAAAATATGGATATTTAGGTGCACCACGTGCCCTGGTTTATATGGTTTTTAGAGGAGGTATCCGACCAGCCTTGCCAGACCATATTATAAACATTTGTACAAATGTTCCACACAATGCACTTTTTATGAATCAGTCAGAGTGCGAATGCTCCACGCATCTATGCACTTTTCTTACGGGGATAATGGTCCACAGGGGTTCTAAAGGAACGGGAAGGGTCGATGCTGTGGCGCTGAGCGGTCCTGTACGCCGTGGTCCACAGAGGCTCTGAAAAGTTTTTTTTATTTTTTTTTTTATTTAGCTGTGGTTCTGAGCGGTCCCGTACGCCGTGGTCCACAGTTTTCCTTTTCTTTGCAAATGCTCCACGCATTTATGCAGATTTTTTTTTTTTTTTTTTATTGTTAAGGATGATGCTGTGGTTCTGAGCGGTCCTTTACGCCGTGGTCCACAGGGGTTCTAAAGGAACTGGGAAGGATGATGCTGTGGCCTGGGCCTTTATTATTGACCGTGGTCCACAAAGGCCCTGGAAAACTACTTCGAAAGTATCGATCGAACTGAAAGTATCTCGGATTGAAATTATCAGTCGGACTGAAAGTATCAGTCGGATTGAAATATCAGGCGGATTGAAATATCAGTCGGATTGAAATATCAGTCGGACTGAAACATCAGTCGGATTGAAACATCAGTCGGACTGAAAGTATCAGTCGGACTGAAAGTATCAGTCGGACTGAAAGTATCAGTCGGATTGAAAGTATCCGTGGGATTTAAAGTATCCGTTGGATTGAAAGTATCCATCGGATTGAAAGTATCAGGGCAGAAAGGTTCAAGTTAAATGAGTGGGATAGCGATCCCACTTCTGATGTCGGAGGGCCAACGCTAACGTTGTTTTTTAAAAACGGTGACGTCAGCATGGCTGACGTCAATTTTGACAATAAGATGATTACTCATCTTATTTATCAAGTGTGAACACTGAAATTCACTAACTCCCTTTATTAACGGTGCTCAAGAGCACCGTCTAGTCAGGGATGTGGACAGTCCGAATGCCGGAGCACGACTGTGTCGAATCTGCTCTGAACACTCCTTTTATAGGGTGTAATATTTGCAACTACCTACTCGATACCGAATATCGAATGGCAAAGAAATAATTATAACGATTATTTTAACTTTCTAGAATCTTTTAAGGTTTCAGCAGTTTAACAATTGTAAAACAAATTAATAACGTGAAATAACAACGGCTTTTTAAATAAGCTTGCTATTTTGCGCCGATATACATGATTATTGTTCTTCGAATTACTTTATTAAACAACGTATCGAATAGCTTAGCAGCTACTGTATTTGATATGAATATGATAGTATTATGTATGGACGATGACTTGTCCCGTATGGAATCTGTGCTCGATATGGCGATAGGTTTGCTTACCATCACATAAAACATGAAAGTACAGAAATAAGCTTGACTCAGCTTCCGTGGAACAGTGGTCCGAGTAGTCAGCTATGAAAGCGGTAGGTAGCAGGTGCGATTCCCGCGCCGAGATGTTTGTGTGATTCATAGATGACCTTGTATGTAAGGTTAGAACTCATAACTTTGTGATTCTTCTTCCATCTACCCTTCTCCCACTCCAATGTGGGGTCGCGACTCTCTTCGAAGCATGTTATAGAAAGGATTCGGTTTCATTTTTCGAATGGCGGCCTTTCTGACATGCCTCTCTAGAAAATCCAGTCTCGGGCAACCATGTAAGAAAAACCGCGCTACCCGACCTAGTAATCGAACATAGGGCTTTCTGTTCCATAGCCCAAGAAAGCTTGTTACGAAAAAAATACGACGAGAAAGACAAGGGCGAAGACGCGAGCAAAACCTTGTCAAACTTCCTTTCTATCTGCTCTTATCCCACATTAATATGGGGTTGGCGCAACACATTTTTTAAAGCATGTTACAGAAAGGATTCGGCTTAGTTTTACGACCGACTGCCTGCCTGACGTCAACCCCCTCTGAGGGATCCAGTCCCGCACAAATTGAATTAGGAAATTCGCTTTGATATTGACCACAAATTCTAGAAGCAAGTACCAGTGATACACAAATAAAAGGCTTTACACAAACGGCGACCATCGGAAACTGTCTGTCGCGTCGTACGGGACCAATTTCTTCGGCTCCATATTTCAGAGCTAAGTTAGTCTTGGTCGGTGAGGTCAAATAGATAGCTTCGCTTATAAGCTAGGGCTGTGTATTTAAAATTTATTTTATAATCTTTTTTATTTTATTTTATTTATTTATTTCAGGGAACATAAGGTGATACAAAAACAAAGCTATACAAAACACTATACACCAATTACATGTTTCCACAGATAGGTATTTAAAGTAGGTAATTTAGTAGAGCGCTTTTTAAAAATAAAATGAAATAAAAATGTTTATTGGTCACGTAGGCACATCAAATGCACTTATACATGGCTTATGACAGGTCACAACAAGGTCTAAATACATATATAATAATAATCAAGTTACAACACTATCAATTTAGAAAACAAGCAGGCAGGTATGGACACAGAACAAGGATGGGGCTTAGATAAATGGTTGTGATTTGCAGGAAAGGGAACGTACGGGATATGGCAGGAATGCTAGCAGGGAATTGACGGGAAAATAAAATAGGAAGCTTGTAGGATTTGACTGGAGATGTGAGTAAGGAAAATCACGCCGTGGACTATAAGGCCCTATCCTAGCTAACCTACCAGCCTTTCTCTAGCTATAGCATTATATAATACAAATAAACACATTGACATACACATGTATGTTATTATGTAAGGATTATGTAATCCTACCTAAGATATATTAACAGTCAAAAGGTATACCTATACCTTTTGACAGGTAGAACCGAAAATACACTGTAGCTTAACATTTTGAGAACCATGATTTACTTAATTCTGATTTTTATGATTTTCTTTCTACCTCCTCCTCATCATCATCATCATTAGCCATAGGATGTCCACTGCTGAACATAGGCCTTCCCCAAAGATTTCCAGATCGACCTGTTGGAAGCGGCCTGCATCCAGCGACCTTTATCAGGTCGTCGGTCCACCTTGTAGGTGGACGTCCTACGCTGCGCTTGCCGGTACGTGGTCTCCACTCGAGAACTTTTCTGCCTGCTCATATTCTACCTTTTCAAGCAAGTGGCAGTATACATGGGCTGTGGACCGGGAGGTCATAGGTTCGATTCTCAGGTCAGGCATAGCCAATTTTCTAATTTAATTTACCCGGGACTGGATACCTCATAGGGGGTTGGATAAGGGCATGTAGAAAGAAAGATTGCAACGTAATGCATTGGCTTTCTTTTTGTACATTTTGCTGGTGGTAGGATATTCGTATCCGACCGGATGGCGACCACCGTACACATGGTGCTAACACCTGCCATAGTGACCCGCACTCCGTGTGTGATTCGCGTTCCAGGACCAGCCAGTGTACTTCCGGTTCTCTCGAGCGGCTTGCGGCATGATTTGATGGTTGGTTGAGACGGGTATGGGGGTATCGCTGTATCTGCATCGATCATCCACCTGTCGTGACACAAGCTCCTCGATATGCTTTTTCCTCTTTGGATTCGGAGTGTGAAGAAGCATAAATAGGCCGGCATGATTCTAACGACCACTGATAAACACAATGTTTGTCAGTCGCTAGTTTTTTCGAACTGCACTACGCTTACCATCAGGTGCAGTGTAGTCACTTTGCCGTGCACGGATAAAAAAAAACATTTAGATGTGTCATTCCGTTTGCAATAATACAGAAAAGGGCCAGCCCTAACAAATTACAACAGTTACAACACAGTAGCTGCTTTGATGTCGCGAAAATGTGATTTTGCAGTTAAACTCAGTTTGCCGACTCATATCGCGTTAAGAGCATATCTGGTTACTTGCTGCGATAAAATTATGTGAAATTGCATAAAATAATGTATATTTCTGACCAGTGGCATAAATATTTTGCATACGGCCAGTTTCTTAATCGAAAGTTAAATTAGATATAAAGGTAACGGTTAAAGACAAGACATGATTCTAGTTGTTTTATCAGAGAGGGGCTAACAAGCAAGTTTCCACACAAAAAATTGATCTTAAACTTCAGTACCGCCATCAACCACTTATTACAATGCGAGGGCGATTATTAAAATTTAGAGATACATCCTAGAATGTTTTGTGAATGGTTAAGAATCACGTAAGTTTATTCTCTCAATATATTACGCTGGCCGACCTGGCGCGCGTATATATCAAATAAACTGAGCGACTTATGACCACTAGGTTATAACTTTTGGATCACAAGTTTTGCGCTGTTGTCCCGTCTAATACTGTTGAATGTCTTTGTGTTTTATCGTTATTTTGCTCTAACCTTTACCGCCCACTAGCCTGTTGTAAAGGTCAGGGTACTGTCTGTCAACTGTGTTACCAACGTATAATTAATGGTCAAGTAAAAAATATTACTTTTACTCAAGTTTAGTTTAGTTGAGGTAGCTATACATGAAGAAACTGTGAGTTTTTTTTTATAACACAGATTGGCAAACGAGCAGGTGGGTCACCTGATGGTAAGTGATCTCCACCACCCATAGACAACCAAGACACAAAGAATCATGGATGCGTTACCAACCTAAATGGAGGGAATGGAAGGGGATGGAAAAGGGATTGGGCAAGGGAGGGGGGTAATGAGCCACCGGAAATCTCACTCACGAAACGAAACGCGACAGCAAGCTGCCACTTTACGTCGGTTTTCTGTGAGACAGTGGTTTCCAAACCGGTCGAGCCGGCCCATTCGTGCTGTAGACGTTACTATCCGCAGCGTGGCTCTACCACTCACAAAACTTGTGTTACTGCTGTTGCAACAGTTGGCACCAGTCGGTTTGAGTGGAAGTCATGTTGTAGGCAGGTATGTCTACAGCAGGTATGGGTCAGCTCGACCGGTTCAATACCATGGCCTCACAGAAAATCAATGTGAAGTGGCAGCTCGCTCTTACGAAGATTTTCGGTGGCCAAACATAGTATAGCCTACATAGTATAAAACAAAGTCGCTTCCCTATGTCTGTCTGTCCCTGTGTATACTTAGATCTTTAAAACTACGGAACGGATTTAGATGCGTTTATAAGATAGTGATTCAAGAGGAAGGTTTATGTGTATAATACATGCATAATATAGTAGAGAAACACTGATAATTTTAGGGATTTCTAATGTGATATCGTAAATAAACACATTTTTGTGCTTACATTGCAAACGCTGGCGAAACCCTACGAGAAAGATCATAATCACAAGTTTAAAAACTTAACAGACCGACTTCAGATCCGATCGTGATCAAATTTATATGGGACCACCCTTTAAATAAGCTCTATCGAATAAAAGTATTTTGAAAATCGGTCCACATTTGGCGGAAATATCGCGTAACATACATAAAAAAAATACCGATAAATTGAGGACCTCCTCCTTTTTGGGAAGTCGGTCCAAAATAGTATATCAGCATTGCACCCGTGCGAAGCCGGGGCGGGTCGCTAGTTATATTTCCTTATACATGGGTGTATGTTTGGGTGGTTATTTGATAACCGCACCGAGACAATGTTTCTATTTATCGACCGACTGCCAAAAAAGAGGAAGTCCTCAATTCGTCTGTATTTTTTTATGTATGTTACGCGATATCTCCGCCAAATGTGGACCGATTTTCAAAATTCTTTTTGTGTTCGATAGAGCTTATTTCAAGGGTGGTCCCATATAAATTTGGTCAAATCGGTTTTTTTAGTCGGTTTATTCAGTTTTTAAACTGATTATAGTCATTACAGTTCAAAAACCATACCCTCCTTCCAAAGCAGTGAAGTAAAATAAAATTATCTCGGAAAAATACAATTACATCGACGTCGTGTAAATCCAGCTTAAAGCGCATCACCGCAGGCGGCTTGAGGTCAAACAGATAGTATCGGCCGAGAGGTCCCCGGGCGTCATTTAATTGCGGGCACGGGTTCGATTCCCGGCGAATGGGTGGGCGAACCCACGGCGCGCCTTATAAATGGGCCACGCGGTAGCTAGCCCGGGTGGCGAATGGACTGTGCCCGATGCGGGACTATGTGTGTGGTTTGTTATTAGATTAATTATTGTTAATTTTGCAGCCTGCGGGATCCTGTGTTTGAGATGTAATATGTTTTGATTGTCTGTAAAATTAATCAATTTGATGCAATAATTGGTAACATAACATAACATAAGCTCACGCCTGTATCCCCGAAGGGGTAGGCAGAGGCGCACTAGCGAACTAGAACACCCACATTTCGCCGAGCTTAGTTCCGTCCCAGATGTGATAGGGGGCGAGCCTATCGCCATATCGGGCACAAATTCCAGACTCCGGACTGATATGGAAAAATCCAATACCACTTTGTCCGACCCGGGGATCGAACCCGAGACCTCAGAACCGCAGTCGTACCGAAATACCACCACGCCACCGAGGCAGCAATAATAATTGGTATGATTTGCAAATTGTCGCATTTGGATATGTGACTCGTATTTTGTGACATTTAAACAATCGACTGTCTAGCCGCCGAATGTTCATATACTTAAGGTCGCCTTATGTCATTTAAGGGCGCCTTATCTGTCAAAATTGTGTGGCGAAATCAATTTAAGAAGGCGTTAAAGTTGATTAGCGTTTGACCATTCGGGCGTTAAGGTCGCATTATGTCATTTAAGGCTGCCTTACTTGTCAAAATTATGCCACGAAAATCAATGTAAGAAGAAGTAAAGTTTAATAGCGTCCATTTGGGCGTAGGTGGCGTAGTTGTATATCGGTACGACTACCGCCTTCAGGTTTCGGGTTCGATTCCCGGGTTGGGCAAAGTGATATTGGATATTTTCAACATCAGCCCGGAGACTGGGATTTGTGTCTGATTTGGCGATAAGCTCGCCCCTATCACTCCGGGATGGAAATAAGCTCGGCGAAAAATCAGTGTTCTAGTTCGCTTGTGTGTGTGAGATTTAACTAACGCCTAAATGGTCAAACGCTGCTCAACTTTAACGGCTTCTTACACTGACTTTCGCCATACAATTTTGACAGATAAGGTGGCATTAAACGACATTAAGCGACCTTAAGTGTATGAACATTCGGCGGTATGTGCTGCAAATCACCCCTGTATTTTCTAAAAAACCTAGAAACCATCAAAAAGCAGTGCGGCACAACACAAAGCGTCAAAGGGACCGCCTTTGGTGAAATCGCTGATCGGACCCCACGACTTAGATAAACCGGACGCGGTCGGGACTCGGGTGCTATCTGCCTATGTGAGACGCATTTTTGAACTAGCACGGGATTTGTAGACTTGGAGAATTTGGTTTTAACAATTTTGCTGCTGCTGGTGATTTTTTTTTACATAGATTCACTCCTGACTGCCTCGGTGGCGTGGTGGTATTTCGGTACGACTACAGTTCTGAGGTCTCGGGTTCGATCCCCGGGTCGGGCAAAGTGATATTGGATTTTTCCATATCAGCCCGAAGTCTGGAATTTGTGCCCGATATGGCGATAGGCTCGCCCCCTATCACATCTGGGACGGAACTAAGCTCAGCGAAATGGGGTGTTCTAGGTCGCTAGTGCACCTCTGCCTACCCCTTCGGGGATACAGGCGTGAGCTTATGTATGTACTTCTGTATCCCATAGAGATAGGCAGGGGCGAAGTAGAGAACTAGAAAACCCACAAATCCACAAAAAAAAGCTATGTTTAATAATTCCACAATAATGTAACACAACACACATAGTCCTGACTCCACACTAGATATGTGTAACCTGTAACGTAGATATCAAAAACTACGCTAGTTTTTTAATATAGCAGAGACTGGCAAACGAGCAGATGGTCACCCGATGGTAAATGATCTCCACCGCCCATAGACACCCAAGACACAACAAGAATCATGGGTGCGTTGCCAACTTAAAAGGAGGGAAATAGGGATTGGGAAAGTTGGGGTGTATTGAGCCACCGAAAATTTCACTCAGCCTTACGTGGGTTTTCTGTGAAACAGTGTTACCAAACCGATAAAGCCGACCTATTCGTGCTGTAGACGAGTACAGTGTGGCTCTACCACTCAAAAGACACTTTTCGATCTCACAACACCCAAACCCGAAACATAGTACTGACCTACACTAGGATTAACTCGTATCATATCAGACACTACGAGAGACTTTCGGTCTCACAACACCCAGAACCGAAACAAATATCTGTGGGTCACACAAACATTTGTCACGGTGCGGGAATCGAACCCGCGGCCTCTCGCTTCACACCCACTGCCCCACAGAGGCTTACAAAGTACAAAGGAAACTCGGCGGGACGAGAGTGCGGATGTCAAATATTTGTCGTGTGACCGACGGCGCCGCGCCGCGCCGCACTCTCCGTACAGATAATTTCGTGTACAATTCACTGGAATCATGACTTGTAACAGTTCATGAGTCAGGAACATGGTGCGATACTAGCATTCCGCGCTCGGATTTGCCTGTTTGCATGTTATAAACGTTGCGAACCCCAATCTCCCCATATGCGCTGAATTATGAAAATACGTCTTCTATGAATTGTGTCACAGGGAATCAATTACAAAATTCTAGTAAATTCGTCCGAAATATTGCTGTTTCACATGAACTTTACAACATTTTTAAGAGGGGAATATTAAGTAATTCTTTGTTTTCTGTGTCACTTAGGTTAGGATTTAGCTATCAAAACAGTGCTTGTCAAATAATTCACAGCTTAACTGGTAGTTGTTTAAATCGTTCTTTAATCATCGATAATTAGACTCAGAAAAAATTAAAGTACTACCAGAGTGGTTAGTTTTCCAGAAAAAGTGTGTAACTTAACTAACGCCGCGTCTACTGCACTAAAAAATTACACAAAGAGGTGCTTTTCCGTAGGTACGCAGAACATGGTTTCGCTACACATTCTATAAGCAGGAGACAGCAACAATCATTGTTATGTGTATGTGTTTCTGTGTTATGTGTTTCTGTTTCGAGAAAAACAGGGGCAAGAGACACGCCTTAATAATATGTCCTAGGTTGTGATAACAAACAATCTACATTACAAAAAGCATCACAGGCATGTCATGTAAACGAGTAAAATTACTGATAATGTATTCGAATAGAACCGTAGTTCGGCCATGAGTTTTTAAGCTATTGCATAGCTTCTATCGCGGGCTTTGAGCGTGGAGACCGAATCCAGAAATTCCGTAACGAAAATAACCTAACACCCCCCACTCCGACCGGCGCAGCGGTGATACTTTTTAGTTTTGCCATCTGTCGATGAATAGCAGAACTTTTAATGACTTTTTTGAAATATCACGCTTGTCTCTTTAGTTCAGCAACTCGCCTCTAGGTGGCATTGGTTGTATCGGCGTTACTGCGCATGCATAATCCCCCTCTTCGCCCTGCAATCTGGTGACTCATGCCTGCTTAGAGTTTCGGCGTTAGGGCACCTCCTCTTTGTATTTACTTCATGGTACGACTCTACGAAGCTCGCACGAATCGAGATGAGCTGCTCCGAAATCGGACGAATACGTAATCAGCTGTTTGTGAGAAAGTATATAGGTGTATTGATTTTGGATGCTATGCAATAGCTTTACCGCGGCAGTCCCCGAGTGCCACACGTCTTTTTTTTTTATATTACACGTTAGCGAATACGTGAAATAATTTGTATGAAAAACGTCACTTACCCAGAAGCGATCTGGTGTTCTGGTCGCTAGAAGCGTTCTGGTGTTTGTCATACAAATATTTTACGCAGCCGCTAGGATAGAATGTCAAAAAAGCTCATGGTCCAGCTACTACTCACTAATGACATTTGATTGAAATCTTATACAAATGTCATGAGCACGCAGCAAGCTCGACAATCGAAGGTTAATCATGCTACGCGCTTAGATATTATCTATGCTCTAGATTTGTTAATAATCACAAGTTTAAAAACTTAACAGACCTACTTCAGATCCGAACGTGGCCAAATTTATATGGAACCACCCTTGAAATAAACTCTATCAAATACAATTACATTTGGCGGAGATATCGCGTAACATACATAAAAAATACAGACAAATTAAGGACCTTCTCCTTTTTGGAAGTCGGTCGAAAGGAATAGAAAATTATACATAACATAAGCTCACGCCTGTATCCCCGAAGGGGTAGGCAGAGGCGCACTAGCGAACTAGAACACCCACACTTCGCCGAGCTTAGTTCCGTCCCAGATGTGATAGGGGGCGAGCCTATCGCCATATCGGGCACAAATTCCAGACTCCGGGCTGATATGGAAAAATCCAATATCACTTTGCCCGACCCGGGGATCGAACCCGAGACCTCAGAACCGTAGTCGTACCGAAATACCACCACGCCACCGAGGCAGTCGGAAAATTATAAAATTAGAAAATTATAAATACTCATTCAATATACTCCCAAATCAAGCAAAACACACATTTACATAAGGATAACAAACTAACATCGGTATAAGGCTCCTGGCTCCCGGCTCCTGGACAAAGTGGCAACTGGCAACTGAATAATCTCGCTGATATTTAACGCTTCGCGATACATAATTATTATGACAGCACAATGGCGGGCGGAGCCGGCGACAGCTGTTTACTTGTAACGAGTGAGTCGAGACAACGAGATAGCATCGCAGATGAGGCGCACGCTACGGTTGTATCGCCCAATCTCGCTTATTGTCTGTTTGCTAGCTTGTTTTACGTTTTGATTTATGTTTATTGTAGCGAAATGAGTATAAATGTTTTAAATATTGTTATCATGCATATCTACTGTAGGTACAACAATAAATAAATAAAATAAATAAATATACCCAACAGTCACACACCTAGTCCTGACCCCACACTAGGTATAACCTGTATCGTGGGTATCAGAGACTATGAGAGACTTTCGGTCTCACAACACTCAGACTTGAAACAAATATCTGTGGGCCACACAAACATTTGTCTCAACCGGGAATCCAACCCGCGGCCTCTCGCTTCACAGCCGGCTACTCGCCCGCTGCGCCACGGAGGCTGTCAATAACAATAATATTTCCAGGCCGATTTGGGGCCACAGCGATTTAACTTATGGTTAATCAATAAAAGTTCGCTGGTATGCTCTATTGATGTATTCACATGTTGTCAGTGACGTACACGACATTTTTATATTTGTGGTACTGTAATTATTTTTTATTTTTTTTAAATTAAAGACTGGAAATCAAGCAGATGGGTCACCTGATGTTAAGTGATCTCCACCGCCCATAGGCACACTCACGCCTGCATCCCTTAGAGATAGGCAGAGACAATCGAGCGCCACAAGCTATGATCCTGACACACCGAAAATAGTTCAACAAAAACATAAGTATAACGCAAAAAATCCACGGATTCATAAAGACGGCCATTCCAACACAATATCTCGGGTCACAAGCTTTTTGATTTATAACAAAAACAGTAATTTAAAAGTTGTGCCTTTTGCTCGCCACTCCCACGCCACACCCACGACACTCGCAATCTCAATATTAACAAAACAAGAAAGAACTGGTTTTGAGGTTTTGCACACGGTTAATTTGTTGTTTTTTTTTGTACCATTTATATTTTTTAGAATAATTTTGTGTTATAATAGAAACTTGACTGCCTCGGTGGCGTGGTTGTATTTCGGTACGACTACCGTCCTGAGGTCTCCGGTTCGATCCCGGGTCGTGCAAAGTGATATTGGATTTTTCCATATCAGCCCGGAGTCTCGAGTTTGTGCCCGAAATGGCGATAGGATCGCCCCCTATCACATCTGGGGCGGAACTGAGCTCGGCGAAATGTGGGTGCTAGTTGGCTAGTACGCCTCTGCCTACCCTTTCGGGGATACAGGCGTGAGCTTATTTTTATGTTATATGTTAATAGAAACTTAGCAGCTAGGAGTGAATTGGTAATTTTATATAAAAAAAATATGGGACATCTGATGTTAAAGGATTTCGAACATCCATAGATGTTATTAAAAAATCATGGGTGTTCTCTCTCACACGCACTGTCTCACAGAACTGAGGTAACGTTGCAACTCGCTGTTGCGCTTCGTTGATTGAGATTTTTCATGCGGCGAGTGAGTTTCCCAATTCCTTCCTCCCCTTTCCGATCCCTATTCCCCTTCTTTAGGGTTGGCAACACACCTGATTCTTTTGGTATCATGAGTGACTATAGGCGGTGGTGACCACTTACCATATTCAAATGACACACACATTCGTTAGCTAGTCTAACTAATATTATAGCCCCTTACTCATAAAAATATTTAAGCGCTGCTTATCTTTATACCATTTATTTTTAAACAATGTGACGCAAGGGAAAAAGTGACAGGTTATTCTTAACCATTTGCTCAGCTAAAAATGCTGTTTTAAGTAAGGCCCATAAAGTTTGTCACTAGTACGTATGTATGGATGTTTGTTAAGCCGCGTCACCTGCACGTGTTTCTTTCGAAACAAAACACCTACACAAAACAATGTTTTTCGCTGTCTTTTGCTTATGGGACAAAGAACTATGACCATGACAAAAATGTGTAGTCAAACTATGTACTGTGTATGTAGCTATGGAAGGGTTATCAAGCAAAATTCCATAAAACAAATTAATCTCAATCGTCAGTACCGCCATCTACCAGTTATTACAATGCGACGGCACTTATTACAATTTACACCCTAGAATGTTCTGTGAATGTTCAAGAATCACGTAAGACAATTTTATTGTCCAAACATTATTACGCTGGCACGACCTTGCGCGCGTATGTTTCAAATACGACTGAGTGACTTATGACCACGAGGTCACAACTTTTGGATCACAAGTTTCGTACTGTTGTCCCGTCTATGTAGTAAACGCCTATATGCCAAAGACATTCGACAGGATGTTCAATATTCTGTTCAATGTCTTGGCATGTAAGTGTTTTTTTTTATATAGCAGAGACTGGCAAACGAACAGATGGGTTACCTGATGGTAAGTGATCTCCGCCGCCCATAAACACCCAAGACACAATAAGAATCATGGGTGCGTTGCCAACCTAAAAGGAGGAAATGGAAGAGGAGGGAAAAGGGATTGGGCCACCGGAAATCTCACTCACCGAACGAAACGCGACAGCAAGCTGCCACTTTACTTCGGTTTTCTGTGAGGCAGTGGTATCAAACCGGTTGAGTCGACCTATTCGTGCTGTAGACGTAACTGTCTACAGCATGGCTCTACCACTTTGTGTAATGTTTTAGTGCAGGTGACATGACTTTAACTTTGATGAACGTTTCCAGTTGTATAAGTTATAGAGGTACATCGGAATAACAGGCTATTTTTTATCCTGGAAAATTTACAGTTACGGCCGAAGCCGCGGGCAACAGCTAGTCTGCTGTAAAAATGTACTTAAACATTCGTATCAACATCCATTACTCATTTGAAGTACAAATCCAATTCTGTTAAACAGAACAAAAGCCGGCGCTTCAGACCGTAGGCGATGGATCTAAGGACGCTAACAGAGCCAAAGGTAAACAACAAACAGGTTGGCATTCACTATTATCTGCCTACTGCCCGATCATAAAGCGCTAACATACAACGGACAATGTCATTGTGTCCGTAGTGAGGTGACGTTGTAGAATCGGGAGGTGACGTTGTAGAATCGGAATCAGTTCATAATTGTTCAGAATCAATTGTGGTTGTACTCCTCGAAGCTTATAAAAATAACCAATTACTTATTTCTTAGGTTTACGTGAATGTTATTATGTAATTACTTCCAAAAATAAAAATTTAAATAAAATAGAATTTAATAGCGGCTACTACACTACGCTCTAAACATCTATCTTATTACCTAGTATGTATCGAGAAAAACAAATGCAAGATAATCAATTCCCATACCTACAATAGCGTAGATGCCATAATTCACTCAAAAGAAAAATAAAATAAGAGTGTCAAAGGTCTGTATTCCTTTAATATCTTATTGATCAGAAAATTAGATTACGCAGAAGATCTAAAGTTTTAAAATGAATAATAATGACATTCAGAATGATTTAATGGTTTCTTTAATTGTATGATTTTAAGATGTTAAATTACATCTATATTGCTATACACATATGTATGTTCTAATTTCAAAGCATAGAACTCACACACGCACACCCTTGCCCATTTTGTGTTTTATATAATTTAATACACTGAGGTTTAAAAATAAAATGATTGCAACAGAAACCGAGAATACAAACTTTCACCCAACTCACTTTGGAATCGGAATCGGACGTGTGACATCACTAGTTATTATTCATCTCGACGTAACCATTCTGGTGTCCAAACAATTGACCCATTCAACCGATCCAATTCGTCTTTCCGAGCTTTCATATTAACTAATTCAACTTGTTATTTATTCGTAGCAAAGTGCGGCAACAATGGTTTAAGTTCTTAACCCAGATAAGGACGGCGCACACTGCGCGTTAATAAATAATGTCATATTAGAGGCTTTAATCGCGTTCGTGTAGGCGGCCTACTTGTGCACACACTTTACTACAGTTTTACTATAGCGCTTTGTGGATTAAATTGTAATTATAAAGTGAGACTAGTTGTCTTGTGTGTGTGAGCTGTAACAACATGGCTATAACGCGAATAATCATAAGGTTCTAAATTGATAATACTTTAAGTCCACAATGGCGACGTCTGTGATTTACCAATTGGTAAAGTTTATTCCGTAACAAATAGGACCATACTTAGAGTTACCTCTATCGATCACAAAATCTATATCATACACATAACCTCACGCCTGTATCCCCGAAGGGGTAGACAGAGTTGCACTAGCGATCTAGAGCACCCACATTTCGCCGAGCTTAGTTCGGTCCAGATGTGATAGGGGGCGAGCCACCATTAACTAATATATTGTATTAGCAACGTAAGCAGTGTTTTGTCTCTTACGCCAAAATTGAGAAACGTTACTCAACTTTAACGGCTACTCACATTGTTTTGTGCCATACAATTGTTACAGATAAGAAGACCTCAAATGACATAAGATGATCTCAAATGTTTGAGTTGTGTAACGCAACATATTCGGGGTTTAAACTCTCCAACTATTTGACATAAGAAAAAATATTTTCACCTATCCTTATCGCCTTAACGTGGGGTCAGCGCAGCGTTCAAGCATGTTGCAGAAAGGATTCGACTTCCTTTTACGACTAACTATTTACCTGACTTCAACCCCTCTCTAGGGGATAAAGTTCACAACCGTCTAAATAATTTATAAGACTATATTCATAAACAATTTTAATATTTCCCCGGTTCTTCATTATAACCCCTACACAATTACGTTCAGAACAATGGAACGTAAAGTAAACAGAACAATAACTGATTAGCTGAGAGTTACCGATTGGCCGGCAGACGGTTAACGTTAATTAAAACTGAATGTTACTGGACGGTGGGCGGGGCATGGGAACTGACACCACTCACTGTTTGAACCTACTGTTCTGATGGTGGTGATGGTGTAGGTGAGGGGAGACAGCGACTGAACGAGTGGTAGCGGGTTGACGAAAACATACGTCATATTCTTCATTTGCACTTGTCCCAACTCCTCCATGTCTATTTGATGAATATCGTTGCGAGATAGAAACAGTTTTTCATGTCCAGACTTCACTGCTCAGTGTCAAAAAATGCAGTCACAGTAGTCAGTATAGTCTCTGTAATGCCCTTATCCCTCTCCAATGTGGGGTCGACGTAACACTTTTCGTCAAGCATGTTGCAGAAATTCGGTAAAGTTTAACGACCAGCTGCCTGTCTGACTTATATGACGCGATATCTGTAAAGGCACAAAATTTTTGAACAGTAACGTACTTTAGAAGTTAAAACAAAAACGATTGCTAACCATTGATGAGTTTAAAAATCAAAACATCTTCCCTCCATCATTATTTCCGTCCTTCAAACATCCATTTATTTTTAAGGAAGAGGCAGTGGTTTTTATCGCCCATAGAGCTTGGGAAAATCAAGGTCACAGCCGAGCGGCTACCAACTGTTGAAAGAAATGGCATGGCATGCGGATTGTACTGTTTATATAAATAATATAATCCCGTCATCAGCTGAAAGCCTCCGTGGCGCAGCCGGCGAGTGGTCGGCTATGAAACAAGAAGCTGCGGGTTCAATTCCCGCATTCAGGGAAACGTTTGTGTGATCCACAGGTATTTGTTTCGGGTATTATGGGACCGTTTATCCTTCGTAGTTCCTAATACCCACGATATTAGGTTAAACTTAGTGTGGGATCAGGAGTATGCGTGTGACTGTTGGGTGTATCTACTATTTTTTTTTATTAAACAGTCCACCGCTATCACTCATGACATACGCCACACACGAGCGAGTTATACGCTAATTGAAGGATAAATCGAGCTAAGTGCCAAACGAGAGACGTAATTGTTTTACACATGAACACACAACGCGAAGTGTTTACCTTTTAAAACGATTGCTTTTCGACTTAGCAGGTTCCTCTCTGCTCCAACGGATTTCTGCTTTGATTGGTTCCCTTTTTTACAGGGCCGTGGTGCAGTGAGCGAGTAGTTGGCTGTGAAGTGGAAATGCGCTGGTTCGATCCTCACCGAGGTAAATGTGAACCAGAACAAAAGAAAGCAATCTCCATCTCCTTCCTTCAAAGTTAGCATCACACATTCATCATCATCATCATCATGATATTATTTTGATCATGTACGTGTCTGTATTGCCTCCTTGGTCTAGTGGCAGTGTATACGGACTGTGAGCGAGGAGGTCCTGGGTTCAATTCCCAGATCGGGCGTGGTCTTTTCCTAACACTATTTTCCCGGGACTGGATCCCACAGATGGGGGTTGGAATAAGACAGGCAGCCGGCCGTAAAAAATAACTCAAATCCTACAACATGCTTGAAGAAGTGTGTTGCGCTAACCCCACATTAAGATGGGATAAGCGCAGGTAGAAAGAAAGGTGTCTATGGGCGGTGGAGATCATTTGGCATCAGGTGACCTAAAAACTGGTTCGGTTGTCTCTGGTACAAAAAGAACAGTCGTTATAAGTACTCCGAAAATGTTATGGTACAAAACTAAAGTTAAATATGAGTCGACACATGACATCGGTACCCTTGACCGGCGCGATGAATCACTGCGCAGGCGCCGGCACACGACCGACCCGAATGAACTTGCAGCTTTGGTTAACGTTTTCACATGAGGTTTTAGTTATTGGCAACAAATTAGTCTCCATGGATTAATAGCAGCGTCAGCTGTGGACTGGAAGGTATTGGGTTCCAATCAATCCTGGGATGAATTTTTGATTTATTGTAGTACTTTTTTGTATTTTGTTAACTTTATTTTGTTTTAACCCGTCGGAGACGTCACATAAATATGTTACATAAGCGTATGAGCCACCGGAGGCCGCCTCGCCCGTGACTATCTACATTCTGAATTTGAAAAAAGCATACACAAGTTGTATTGGTTGGAATTTGTACTGGTATGGCAATAGCCACACTCCCAACGAAATAACATGACGGAAATAAGTTCGCAGTCGGTTTTTAAGGTTCCGGAAATGGCAGAAACGGACCCTTATAATTTCATCATGTTCATCTGTGTGTCAATCAGACAGTCTGTCTATCCGTCTGTATCTATAACCATATGTCATGGTCAGTGTACTCGGAAAATATTAGTTATCCAAATGAGGACTAAAATTGAGAAAAGTTTTTTTGGGGGGAGTGACCCCCATGCGAGTAATTAAGTATTGAAAATATTATGTGTAAGTCAAAAGTTTACAGATACTCTTTCCTAAAGTTGAAAACATTATGATTTCTTAGGTTTACGCGAATGTTATTTATTGAAATAAAACTATTTTTTGCGGATTTTATCGGGATTTGTTTTGTATTTATTTTATTTTTAGTCGAACTAACGTCGGGACTAAAAATAAAATTTGTTTTATTTCAACGTCGAAAACATTATGATTTCTTAGGTTTACGTAAATGTTATTCATTGAAATTAAACTATTTTTACGGATTATATCACGATTTGGTTTTAATTTTTATGCCCGACGTTCTGTGTGACGTGTCTGACCCGTGACCACGAAGGCTGCAAAGCTTTCGAAACGTCGGGCATAAAAATTAAAACAAAATCGTGATATAATCCGTAAAAATAGTAGTCGAAAACATTATTTAAACTTTGTGATTAATCTATAAATTTACCTTGTAATTTGTCGGTTATATCCCTTTAAGCTTACCTCGTATTGTATTGACAAATCAGTTATCGAAACGTGATCAGTATGTAAATACTGTATGATTCAGAGCATTCCGGAGTGTGTCCAGTGTCACATTACTGATTGTTATTGTTCAACACTGTCTCTGTTATATTGAGGGTCATTTGCACGGACGAATCATATCCTAGTTTAGATTAAAGCATAAGCTCACGCCTGTATCCCCGAAGGGGTAGGCAGAGGCGCACTAGCCAACTAGTACACCTACATTTCGTCGCGCTTATTTCCTACCCAGATGTGACAGGGGGCGAGCCTATCGCCATGTCGGGCACAAATTTCAAACTCCGGGCTGATACGGAAAAATCCAATATCACTTTGCCCGACCCGGGGATCGAATCCGAGACCTCAGGACGATACCGTATCACGCACGCAGTATCACTACGCCACCGAGGCAGTCAAAGCGAAAGTTTTAAATGTATTTTTATGAAGAGAGCATATATCATTCTATCAATTACGAAAATCAAGGACAAAGAATTGAATTAAAATAAAATTGGTCCACAGTCCATATATGCTGCCCCTAGACCAAGGAGGTGGCTAGACGACATTAGTAACATATTTTTGTTCATCATGAATATTTATCTACTATTACAATATGTTAAGAAAAATTTGAATGCAAATAAAATTAAGGTCTCTTGACAGAAATTACAAAACGAGATTTTTAAAATTGAGGAGTTACGACGTTTTCACTGCTCACTGTCGAAAGGGCACATTAATTTTCCAAAAATATCTGTTAAACTGCACTATACGGCCTGTATCAGGGTAAGAGCAATACAGTTACAAAGCACAATAAGCGAATTTCGTCGAGTTACATAAGGCCAGCCAGATTGCGAGTTGCGGCGCATCGGTGTGTAAATCTGGGAACTTTCTCCAGACGACAGATTCGTTTATTAACGCCTGGACACAGTGCGAACAGGTCAGCGGTGCAAGTGCATAATATGCACTCTTCACTTCCGTTACGCCCGAACGGTCAAACGCTACTCAACTTTAATTGCTTCTTACTACATTGAATTTCACCATACTATTTTAACAGATTAGCGCCCAAATAGTCAAACGCTACTAAATTTTAACGGTTTCTTACATTTTTGCCAACTATTTTAACAGATTAGCGCCCAAACAGTCAAACCCTACTCGACTTTAACAGCTTCTTATCTATTTTCGCGATCCAATTTTGTCAGATAAGGCGGCCTAAGTATGAGCATTCGGCGAATAAGTACAGCAGGACACAGAGTGCTTCGGTAGCGCAGTGGTATTGCCTGCGCGGTGCGACTACCGTCTGAGGACTCGGATTGAATCCCCGAGTCGGGCAATGATAATAGAATTTTCAGTATCAGCCCGGGGTCCGGTATTTGTGGCTTCCGAGCTCGCCACTTAACATATCTGAGACGGAACTAAGCTCGACGAAACGTGACTAGTTCGCTAGTGCGCCTCTGCCTACCCTTTCGGTGATACAGGCGTAAGCTTATATCATGTTATAAACTAGATATAAACTTATTTGCACAAAAAAAAACGAGGTCACGGGTCGGACTGGACGAAGACTGCAAAGCCTTTGAAACGTGTGGCATAAAAATTAAAACAAATCGTGATAGAATCCGTAAAAATAGTTTTATTTCAATGTATAACATTCGCGTAAACTTAAGAAATCATACATACATACATACATAAGCTCACGCCTGTATCCCCGAAGGGGTAGGCAGAGACGCACTAGCGAACTAGTACACCCACGTTTCGCCGAGCTTAGTTCCGTCCCTTAAGAAATCAGTACGAAAAAATTTTTGAAAAACTTTAAATTTGTTCTACTGGCTACTGTGCCAGGGCCCATACGGACGTGCCGTGGTCACACAACACATTGTCCTGAAAATGAATCGATAAGATTGTGAAACCAGTGTGCGAGTTCGTACTCCGTGCGCAGTGCAAAGATCCGCGATACTGCGCACTTACTAGCATCACTCTGTACCAGTTACGTAAAGGACATCGTAATCAAATAAATGGAAATAATAACACCCAAATTCATATACATAGTAGAGCGATCTTCGACTAAGTCAAAGACACGAACTCAGTGAGGATTTGGAATTTTTAAATCGAACTGAAATTAGCCCGAGTCATTTTTTACAAGAAAATATTTGCTTAGTCTGTCTGTCTGGTTTTCTTGTAAAAATTGCTCGGATAGGTCGAGGTTCGATTTAAAAATTCCAAATCCTCATTGAGTTTGTTTCTTTAACTCAGACTTAGCCGAAGTTCGCTCAATAGATCACAGCCAACGCCCACATTTTGCCGAGCTTAGTTTCATCCCAAATGTGACAGGAGGCGAGCCTATCGCTATATCAAACTCAATACAAGAAGACTTAATTTCTCGTAGTTTCTACGGAAAATTGGAATCATGTTTAAATTATGGAGAAATGCAAATACTTAATTAACGTAAACACGGACCATTTAAAAAGTTTATTATTAATTTCGGTATGAAAGAATTTATTATAAACTCGTCAGTCATTATTTTTAAATTACATGTTTTGAAATACATCAAAACAAACAACAAAATGAAATGATTAGCTATATTTAAAACTAATGTGTTATAAATGGTGGACATCAAAATAAATGGCGTCTTTGAATTACTAGCATCAGAGTAAATTGTTCAATGCAAAAACTTGTCAAGTGTGAACCATGTTTTAGGAGCGTGGTTCCGTATGATATTTTGACAATTTTATTTCTAATTGCGATTATTGTCAAACGACGTTGTGGTAGCCAAATAGGAGAAAAAAGTCTCTTGTTCGATACCAATATAACTTGACACGCAAAAAATTATTCCTACTGACAGATTTCATCAAAACTCTAAATATTAGCGATTAAACACTTACAGATACGGGGATACAGGCCTGAGCTCATAAAGGTACAGCTGGTTCAAAACGAACTACAAATAATTAGATCTTTCTTAAACACTGTGCCCTTTCCGAGGTTTCTTTCTTGAGGTTTGTTGCGACTGAGATCAAAGCAGGTTACAAAAGACTCTAAAACATTACATAAACAGTTCTCTGTACGAATGGAAAGGTTTTTACTGAAGCATGACGGAACCCTAAACCATGATAAAAACGCACAGGTGCACAATTGAAAATTTATTTATATTAGCGTCCAATTGTCACCGCTCACAAATTGTACATGCGCACTGTCATGTGCAGTTCATGCGACCACTTGTCAACTTGTGCATTAACAGTTGAACCAAATGTTTGCCCATCCTTATTGGCAATTTGCGAAAACTATTTTTATTTAATGGCCGCCTGGTTAAAGAATACATACAGGCTTAGCTTTCATAGAGTGTGATTTTCGGAAGCTTAAATATCGTCTCCAGTTTTTAATCCCTTTTTCTATAGCAATATGTAGTAACTTTTATTACTATAAAAGTACTTACTTTTATGTTTTAAGAGTTTTGTAAGGGTTTATATTGTAACAGGTCGTAACTGTAAATCTTGGGGGGAATCCTATGTCCACCAGTGGACGTCCTGTGGCTGATAATGATATTGTAAAACTTTTTTACTTAAATAAATGTTATATTATTATAGCAGGCAGCAGCTGATTGGGTTTTTTTATTTATATGGCGATAGGCTCGCCTCCTATCCTAACACATCTAGGACTGAAATGAGCTAGGCAAAATACGGATGATGTAGTTTTATAGTTTGCCTCTGTCTACCCTTTTGGGAATACATGCGTAAATCTAGTATATATGACAGCCTCCGTGGCGCAGTGGGCGAGTAGCCGACTGTGAAGCGGGAGGCCGCAGGTTCGATTCCCGCATTGAGACAAATGTTTGTGTGACCCACAGATATTTGTTTCAAGTCTGGATGTTGTGAGACCGAAAGTCTCTCATAGTTTCTGATACCCACGATACAGGTTATACTAGTGTGGGGTCAGGACTAGGTGTGTGACTGTTGGGTGTATTTATTTATTTAGCTATCCATAATGCTTTTTTACTTGCAGAAAATTCCGCAAGGGTAAGGCAGCATGATTAGTGTTATACGCACCCTTCGCCACTATAGTCCAACAGTTGGCAGAATGTACGGGGTCGATTCAATAGCCTATTACCTACTCTGTGTTGAATTTTTCAAACGAATCTATTCGTTTAAACGATGTGCGGTTAACGACGCTCTTAAATCTCGCTTCGTTAGTGCCAATCGCTCTGCACTCTATGAATATTGATATGATTATCAATCAATCGAGAGTTAGGAACTACTGAAAACCCTGATGGTTAGTCATAAAAATATAATTGGAAAGTTAACATACATAACATAAGCTCACGCCTGTATCCCCGAAAGGGTAGGCAGAGCCGCACTAGCGAACTAGAACACTCACATTTCGCCGAGCTTAGTTCCGTCCCAGATGTGATAGGGGGCGAGCCTATCGCCATATCGGGCACAAATTCCAGACTCCAGGCTGATATGGAAAAATCTAATATCACTTTACCCGACCCGGGGATCGAACCCGAGACCTCAGAACTGTAGTCGTACCGAAATACCACCACGCCACCGAGACAGGCAGAGCAGTTAATTGGAAAGTTAATTTTAATATAAATTTTGAATAAGTACTAGAAACCTCGGAGGCCAGTGGTATTGCTTGGGCGGTACGACTACCGTTCTGAGGTCTCTGGATCGATCCCTGGGTCAGGCAAAGTGGTATTGGATTTTTCAGTATCAGCCCGGAGCTCGCGCTCGCGCCCTATCACATCTGGGACGGAACTAAGCTCGGCGAAATGTGGATGTTCTAGTTCGCTAATACTCCTCTGCTCTCCCTTCGGGGATACAGGCGTGAGCTTATGTATGAATTAGTACTGTCATACATACGCGAATCCTTGGTATAGTGGCAGCGTGTACCTACTACTCAACGTGGACCGCGGAGTCCCAGTTTCGAATCCACGATCAATTCTAACATCATTTGCTCAGGACTGAATTTCCCAGAAAGGAAAGAAAGGATTCGGCGTTATTTTTTGTGCCCGGCTGCCTGCCTGGCGAAAAAAGAATCCCGTCCGGGGGAAATCGTGTGTGAACATTACCCTTCTTCCGGGGCAGTCGGGTATAATCACATTGCTCGACCTGGGATACGAACCCAGGACCTCTATTAACAGCTCATACTACCACGTGACCAAGACGACGACATGTATCATATATCACATTATTAAATCGTCAAAATGAAACATAAATAATTTTAATACAAGTTAATAATGTACAGATAGGCATCGGCGGTTCATGAGATACAACTTTAAGTCAATATAAACAACGTCCACATAGGTCAAAAGGCACGCTGTGATTTAAGTAAGTCTTCACTGAATTTTAATTCATGCCCATATTTTGAGGATGCTCAATACGGCGAAGTGGAAATGTCTAGAAAGACAGGCTGGCATTAAGTGGGAAAGCAGGAAGGGAATATACGACACAAGGAATACGAAAACCAGAATAATCGCAAATTTTATTTTATAATCTCAAGTTTAAAAACTTAACGGACCGACTTCAAAGCCGAGCGTGACCAAATGTATATGCAAATGTATATGGGACCACCCTTGAAATAAGCTCTATCGAACACAAAAAGAATTTTGAAAATCGGTCCACATTTGGCGGAGATATCGCGAAACATGCATAAAAAATACAGACTAATGGGAACCTCCTCCTTTTTGTAAGTCGGTTGAAAACCGAATTTAAAACCCCATTACTTTCCTTCCACCTGCCCATATCCCACCTCAATGTTTGATCGGGACACTTTTTTCAATCCTGTTGCAGAAAGGAATTGGCTTTAGTCTTTACGATCGGCTGCCTACCTGTCAACCTACCTATAAGTCAAGCTCGCTCTATACAGATGCACCAAAGCATATACATGAAAAAACAAAGATTGTCGCCGTACGTCAGTCGTCACGTTTAGAACCGCACCTTAATTCTAACAGTACATAAAACGCACAGACACAATAAACACACGCAGCATGTCTCCAGCGATATCCCGCCGTCTCATGAATTGTTAATTCACTTTTAATTAAACCGCGCACAATTATCGGCGCGGCAAAAACGCAGGTCGCTGAGGTCGAACGCAAAGAAATGTCACATGTGCCTGTAACTGTGTATTATGTACTAAATTCATGTAAGATGTACATATATATACATAATAATGATATTAGCCCTGTAATGTCCCACTGCTGGGCACGGGCCTCCTCTACTAATGAGAGGGGTTAGGCCTTAATCTACCACACTGGCCCAGTGCGGGTTGGTAGACTTCACATACCTTTGAAATTCTTGTGAAGAAATTCACGGGTATGCAGGTTTCCTCACGATGTTTTCCTTCACCGTTATAGCAAGCGATAATTCACAATGAAAATACATTTAACAGAGAAAAGCCAGAGGTCTTCATTATATAGGTTGGTCTCGAACCTCCGACACTCGTCTCGGCAGTCCGTACCATTCTCAACTGAGCTTTCGCTGCTTCTACCACTCCCAACTGAGCTATCGCTGCTTTCAATATAAGTGACATATGTATTTATACATGTTTTAATATTATTTATACATGTATAAATTACTTGACATTTTTAATTAAAACGAAGCTAAGATATCTGAAGTAACTATCATAGTTATCCTTTTTATGCTAATGTTGCATAATATTCGAGAACTTGTGATTTGGTAATTTTTAACGTGACATTAATTTTTTTTTTTTTATAGCAGAGATTGGCAAACGAGCAGATGGGTCACCTGATGGTAAGTGATCTCCACCGCCCATAGACACCCAAGACACAAAAAGAATCATGGGTGAGTTGTCAACCTAAAAGAAGGGAAAGGAAGGGGAGGGAAGGGGATTGGGAAAGGTAGTGGGGAAATGGGCCACCGGAAATCTCACTCACCGAACGAAATGCGACAGCAAGCTGCCACTTTACGTCGGTTTTATGTGAGACAGTGGTATCTAACCGGTCGAGCCGGCCCATTCGTGCTATAGACGTTACTGTCTACAGCGTGGCTCTACCACTTGCATTAATGCACTTTTAAATCGATTTAGGTGGAATTTTAAGTCAAAAAATGAATTCAAGTTCGAATCGAGCGTCAGGAGTCACCCCCCAGCTGCATCTTCCGCTGTCACTGTCACATATTTATGGACTCGACTTGTGCGAAGATGAGTGTACGATCACCATAAACTGTGCTATAGAGTGCAAAATTCGTACTTTGACCTGTCAGAGTAAATATTTAAAATAATGATCTTTGATTGTAATGCGATCCGATACGGCCGCGATTTGCTGATATGCCTGTATCGTCAACTTTCGGCACATTTTGTAATTGCATTTGTAACATCATTCAACTTTTAGTACTTATCTTGCATTTAAATATGATACTATTTATTATTGTTTTAATTCCATCATACTCATCACATCAAATCATACTATCTCAATCTAGTTATTTCCAAACACCAAAAAATGGCCATTAAAGAAAAAGTGCGTTTATAATATTCTTCTTCTTAGATTAAAAAAATAGATATGCCGTCCAAAACATGTTTTACCAAATAAAATGTTTTTCAATAATAAATGAATTTCCAAACCCACAAATACTTCATTTCAAAACAAAACACCATCGACATCTGAAACAATACTTGAAAAAAATAATCGGCACAAACATTCTTTGATTCGAACGTCCTATCTTTCATCCGTCGATCTATCCATCCACAAGCAAACACTGCCCACGCATGTGTATGCGTCTTGTCTTAACAACACCGATTGTTATGAACACTGCATAGTTATGTAGAATGTTTTTGAAATAAATAAAAATATATTATTATTTGAATAATTTAATTTAATTAACCCGTCGGAGGCGGCACATACATATATATGTTCCATAAGCGTATGGGCCACCGAAGGCCGAGCCGCCCGTGACTATTTAAATGAAAAATATATTAATACTTAAAAAAAATGACCATTTAATTTCTTTTTTCCGCAACTGGTTTAAATTCCGTATCTTTCAATTATTATTTCAACTGTACCACATAACCTTCATCAATTTTAGAGAGTAAACCGAATGAAGATGCACTCCCTTTAGACATTTTATAATTTATAGAAGCCGCAAAATATAACATAACAACACATAAGATTACGCCTGTATCTGCGAAGGGGTAGGCAGAGGCGCACTAGCGCACTAGAACACCCACATTTCGCTGAGCTTAGTTCCGTCCCAGATATCATAGGGGGCAAGCCTATTGTCATATCGGACACAAATTCCAGACACCGGGCTGATATGGAAAATCTAATATCACTGCCTGACCCGGGGATCGAAGCCAAGACATCAGGACGGTAGTCGTACCGCAATACAACCACGCCACCGAGGCAGTCGAATAAACACAGCAAATAACATATTTATTATCTGTGGCATAATTTAGAAACACCAAAATATTAGTTAATTATTAGTTTATCATTTTTCAAATTACTAGGGATAACAAAATCAGTAAGAGCCACTAGTATATAATTTTAGATGACCAAATTTTTTTATTTGGCGTTAAAAACATAATTTTTACATGCGATTATTTTACACAGCTAATTATTATGATGGAACATGTTAAAACGTTAGTTTTATTCTTTAACTGACGACAGATGCAAATAAAATGAAACACTACAAAAATTATCATACGTTAACCATACTTGAAGTTGGAAAATACATGTTAAAAAGGTATCATTAATTAAAATGCATTGTTGGCATTTAATTAAGTATTCTATATTTTTTCTATGGGACCGTGTTGTAGCGTTGTTATCTTAAAAAGAATATAGATTTTTTAACCTATAAAATAGTCTGTAACAATGTTTGTGTAGCCCACAAATATTTACTTAGGTTATGGGTGTTGTGAGACCGAAAGTCTCTCGTAATTCCTCGTACCTACGACACAAGACGCTTGTGTGTACGCGACTATTGTATTTTATTTATTAAATACCTTTTTTCATTTATACCTTATCCCACCTTAATGTGGGGTCGGCGCAACACACTTTTTCAAGCATGTTGCAGAATAGATTTGGCTTAGTTTTTACGACCGGCTGCCTGCCTGACGTCAACCCCCTCTGAGGGATCCAGCCCCAGGCAAATTAAATGAGAAAGTTTTCTTTACCCGACCTGGGATTCGAGCCCAGGACCTCCCGGTCTACAGTCCCATATATGCTGCCTCTAGACCAAGGAGGTGATTTATTAAATACCAATCTAGCAACAAAAAATGTTGCACACCCCTGCACGGATGATATATCAGGACGATCTGAACTGTCATCAGGGTTCTGAGAAATCGTGATCCGATCGCCTCGTGATGTGCAGTGTACTGCTCTCTCGGTTTACACGTGTTCATGTCCTATAAACGATTATAGCTACATATAATTATAACGTCTTACTGAACATCTTTATACTGATTGTATAACAAAAGCGCCTGTATCCATGTATAGAGAAGTGATCTGGAACTATCCCGGAGCTTATTGAGACATGATGCATGTATGATCATTTGGGTAGTTATGTATCACTTTTACTGCTTCGGTGGCGTGGTTGTACTTCGGTACGACTACGGATCTGAGGTTTCGGGTTCGATCCCCGGGTCGGGTAAATTGTTTTTTTTTTTTTCATATAAGCCCGGAATTTGGGACCGACAAGGCCTATCACATCTAGGACGGAACTGACCTCGGCGAAATGTGGGTGTATTAGTTCGCTAGTGCCCCTCTGCCTACACCTACGGGAATACAGGCGTGTGCTTATGTATATCTCATTTATATGACAAATATGTATTAAATAATCGACGATATTTCATGACTATACCTGATAAGAAATGCAGATAAAAACTCATAGGTTATGGCCTAAATGAACGATATACTCGATAGTAAGTCATTAACTTTGCCCATGAACATCAGAAATGTCTATATTCATAAAATAATTGTAAAGTTTTTTGAATGCCCTTATGTGTGAAACTACTGAACCAATTTTAAACATAATTTCACTATTAGGTATCTATAATATTTCTGATAAACGGCTGCTTTTTAATTCAAAAAATGCTTTTATTATTGAAGTAAAGCCGCGAGCACAGTTAGTGTAAAATATGAATATCTTAATTTCAGAACAAACGGGGACATCACTAAAAGCACCCCGTTGAACTCTTTTGAACGGCGCTTGATGAAAAAGTTGCAAGATCATGCCTATTGGTTGCTATAGAAAAATGAAACTTATGACATTATTGTAGAGTTCACAAGTACTGTAAACACATTGGGAGTATGACGGAAGCGGTGCGGCCTAGAGTTGTGGCTTGGTCCAAGTTACGAGAACGAAAATGAGTTTGTCATTATAATGGGAATTTTATTGACATACATTTTTTTCAACACAATCTTTTTAAGTCAAAAAACTATCATTGATAATTAATCTCTAGGTCTTTCATACTATGTAGATATTATGATTAGGTATGGACTGTTCCATCTGATAAAACCTAACTTCCCTAATAAAATATAAGACGTTCATTTTGAACGTACCGTAAATACAACATATGTACATAGCCAATGTCTTAACCAATATTTTAAAAGGAGTCCCAAGTAAGTTATTGTTGTAGTTTTAAAATTATTATTTTTTTGTTAAACTTCAATTTTATTATACCTCGTGTATACATAAGTTTTGAGACGAAAGAAAAGTTGCATAACTTTTTTAATATTTAACTTATATTTTTAAAATTTTCAGTAAGCATTAAGTAGATAATAATCAACAATAAAATATAACTATTATTCAAAATGGCCACCCTTGTTTTTAATACGAACGACGCGAACGTTGTCCAGTACTGCTCAAGAGACACGATGCGAGGATGATCCTCTTCACCGACGAAACAATATTTACTGTCGAAGAAAAGTTTAACCGAACAAAACAACAAAGTGTATGCCAAAAGCAGCAAGGACGTCCCAGCTTCAGCACGGAATGTCTCGCGTACCCATCATCCGGCTAGTGTTATGGTATGGTGGGGCGTTTCATATGAAGGTGTGACTCCGCTCCTTTTCTGCCAACATGGCGTCAAGGTTAAAGCTAATAATTACCAAAATGACATTTTAGAGCCTGTTGTGAAACCCCTGATACGTACTTTACTTCACAACAAGTACTGGGTTTTCCAGCAAGACTCCGCGCCATCCCATAAGACAAAAACCACCCAAGCTTGGCTGAGGGAAAATTTACCAGCCTTCATCGCGCGGACGAATGCCCTCCTCCAGCTCCGACCTCAACCAGCTGGATTATTCATTGTGGTCTGAATTAGAGCTCAGGGCCTGCCGAAAGTCCCACCCAAACTTAGAGTCACTGAAGTGAGCCCTCGTCCGAGAACCAAAGCGGATTCCGCTGGAAAAGCTTCGTGCCGCCATTGATGACTGGCCAATCGTCTAAGGGCCTGTATTAAAAACAAGGGTGGTCATTTTGAATAATAATTATATGTTATTGTTGATTATTATCTACTTAATGCTTACTGAAAATTTTAAAAATATTAGTCAATTATTAAAAAAGTTATGCAACTTTTATTTCGTCTCAAAACTTATGTACACCCGAGGTATAAATGGTTGTTCGTAAAGCCCTCGCAATGATTCGACTAATGACTTCCAATCGCCTATCACTTACACCGCCGTTAGTGGAGCGGCGCACGCGCCGACAAGGAAGTGACATCACGCCGGGCCCGCCCGTCCGTCCGTCCGCCCGCGCTTTATCTCGGTCGCGCGCTTGCTCCATTTATTGTCGTTTCCGGCCGGCCAGGGAGACACATACCTTTTACTTGAGACATTCGTAGAACAGCCGACGATAACATACATAAGCTTACGCCGGTATCGCCAAAGGGGTAGGCAAGGCGTTTTCCTGACTTCAAAATAGTTCCGTTATTACGTTGCAATTAATAATATATTCACTACGATATCGATCTCAATAGATAACTGTCAATTATTAACTGCATCATCAATCATACAATTCATACGAATATGTACATAATAATATATGAATATCAATTGAACTGGTCACTTAATATTTCCTTATATGATTTAGACAAAGAGGATGTTGACGTCAGGCAGGCAGAGCCGGTCGTAAAAACGAAGCCGAATCCTTACTGCAATAGGCTGGAAAAAGTGTTTTGCGTTGACTTCACACTTGAACGGGATAAGGGCAGGTAAATAAATATATATACCCAACTCACATAGTCCTGACCCCACACTAAAATCGAGTCTTGTGTCGTAGGTATTGGGAACTACGAAAGGCTTTCGGTCTCACAACACCCAGACCTGAAACAAATATCTGTGGGCCGCACAGTCATTTGTCTCGGTGCGGGAATCGAACCATCGAACCGCGACCACACGTTTGGACGACGCGAATGAATGGAGATATTGATCAAAGTAGATGAACCGAAAGTAGTGTGTCAGAATCGGGGGAAGTGGAATTCCATAGTCTCTGCCTACCCCTATGGGATACAGGCGTGATATCATGTATGTATGTTCAAAGAGTAGGAGATTCTCAAATGGCAGAGTGGAACCACTTTTCTTGTAAGTGATTAACGTCGCCACCTAAATCAATAATACAACGGGCACAGCTAAGCCCAGTGCTGCTGTGGAGAGGGTTTGAGAATGGGATGAGGTGTTTAGGTATCTAGGTTTTTAGATGATTCCTTTTGTATCCGATAGGGTTTATTGTAAGAGTAAAAGTGGCACAGTGGTACGAGGGGAAAACGAAAATAATTGTAATGAAAACGCATCCGGTTTTGGCAGTGACGTTCACAGGCAATCTAATCAGGACAGACAACAAAAATATTTTTTCTACTCTGACATCAATATTTCTATCCAAATACCCATATTGATTTAAAATATAAAGGTGCTGTAATTTTGAAAATTTGTTTTTGGTCTCTTTTTTTTTAAATAGCAAATTCTCAGGGTAGACAGTGTCTCTTTATCTATATGAGCTGCACGCCACTGGGTTTTAGAGGCGATTGTTTCAACTTATAATTAATTTATATGTATATCAGTTACATAACCCATATATATGTTCAAGATTAGTCGATAGAAACTGAGTTATTTCCTTTCACTACTGGTATCATTTTGGTCTTTACAATTGCCTTGTATAAATCGCTTGCTTTATCAATTTGTTTCTATATCGAATCCTACACTCACAAATCTATCAAACAAATCGATTAGTATCGAATAAAGCACTAACACATCGTATTGAACATTTAGTATTGAATTAGTAGTGCCGCGTTACATGTTAATATCTGAGATCGGACGATAAACAACTGGTTATTCTTGGTATGTTCACGCCTTCGTAATACGAGGTGGACTAAATTGATAACGTAAGCTCACGCCCGTATCCTCACCGGGGTAGATAGAGATGAACTTGTGTACCCATGTTTAGCCGAGCTTATTTCCTTATAATTGATAATTGAGACTGGCCCGGTGGCGAGGTTGTATTTCGGTACGGCTATCGTCCTGAGGTCTTGCGTTCGATCCTCGGGTCGGGCAAAGTGATATTAATTTTTTTCATATCAGCCCGGAGTCTGGAATTTGTGCCCGATGTGGCGATAGGCTCGCCCCCTATCACATCTGGGATGCAACTAAGCTCGGCGAAATGTGAGTGTTCTAGTTCGCTAGTGCCTACCCCTTCGGGGATACAGGCGTGTGCTTATGTTATAATTGATAGGGTGACTGACTTAAATGTGCTGAAAAATATGTTAGGTGGACCGTACTTTAAATTTTCGTTTAATGCTATATGTTTTGATACCGTTATAAGGAGTCATTTAACATTTTTACAGAATATTTGTTATAATGTTGAAAATAAAAATTATCTTAGGAACAATAACCCACACGAAAAAATACTCGCTATGGAATTCTCAGTTTGAGATTCCAACTCCCCCAAAATTATACATAGCAAACGTAAAATCTACATAGGCAAAGTAGCATCTAAAACCTACATATTTAAATATTATGGTGACAAATCCGACCATTTAAATCTTCTATCCCTATTACTGAACGTATTAAACGCACATAACTTACGTTAATCCAGTATTTGTCCAATAAAATGAGTGTAAAGTGAAATCTAAGCGCGTTATCTGCAAACTAAATAATAAACAGCGCACGCATGCGCTTTGATTTTGAGATACTGCCGGCGTGGTTGTGTGGGTGTTAGGTTTGAGGCACACTTATCTAGGTATTATTATCCGTTTTTTATTGCAGAGACTGGCAAACGAACAGATTGGTCACCTGTTGATAAGTGATCTCCACCGCCCATAGACACCCAAGACACAAAAGGAATAATGGGTGCTATGCCAATCTAAAAGGAGGGAAATAGGGATTGGGAAATGGGGAAATTAGGCCACCGAAAATCTCACTCACCGATCGAAACGCGACAGCTAGCTGCCACTTTACGTCGGTTTTCTGTGAGATAGTGGTATCAAACCGGTCGAGCAGGCCCATTCGTGCTGTAGACGTTACTGTCTGGCGTGACTCTACCACTCAAAAAATGTCACTCAAAGCACGAAACGCGACAGAGAGATGCCACCTTGAGTCGGTTTTCTGTGAGACAGTGGTATCAAACCGGTTGAGCCGGCCTATTGGGGCTGTAGACGTAACTGTCTGGCGTGACTCGACCACACAAAAATGTCTCGTTATTTTAGCATTGCGGTGATTTAGCAATTAGATCCCGATATGACACCACCCTACTGTTTAAATCTCAATTGATCAGTATAAAGTAAGAAAAGAGAGAGAGAGAGAGAGAGAAAGAGAAAGAGAATGTTTAATAATAACTTTAGCAAATGCGCGACAAAGTTGCAGTTTAGATACTTAATAACACGGTTTACTTTTTTTATGGTGAAATAATATTTTGCTAAAAGATTTGATAAACAGCTACGATAAAAATATATATTTAAAACGTCGAAAAAGAATTGATTTTACGCTTTAACGACAATATCAACGTGGGGTCTATCATTTAATACAGTGAAAGTCTCCTAAAAGCTACCTATCTAGGCTGTATTTGATAAGGATCACCATAACAAATACAGATCAGACATGCTGCTTAGCTTAGTCAGTACGACTATAATTATTATTCAACCACAGTAATTAAAATTTCGAATGTCGCCTCCTTGGTCTAGTGGCAGCATATATGGGCTGTGGACCGGGAGGTCGTGGGTTCGATTCCCAGGTCGGGCAAAGCGCATTTTCTAATTTAATTTGCACGGGACTGGACCCCTCAGAGGGGGTTGACGTCAGGCAAGCAGCCGGTCGTAAAAACTTAGTCAAATCATTTCTGCAACATGCTTGAAAAAGTGGTATAAGGGCAGGTAGAAAGAAAAAAGTAATTCAAATATCGACTGTCTTTTGGTAGAAAACATTTGGTGACTTTGCAAAGGCCAAAAATTGTGAATGAAGACATATTTCCCGTCGCTATAAAGTATAAACTACCAAATCACATGATTCCTTGCAATATCATTCCATTAAGTATACAAATCCCTCACGAGAACCAAACCTCCGACTGCACAAAAACGGCAACAATCTCTCAACCCGCTAGAAACGAACTTTGTAGTTTCACTACACGACGCCACCTAACGGGTCGTGAGTACGCATGCGCCACATGTCATCAAAAGCGTCGCTTCTGCCTACCCCGCCACAAGAACTCACAAAAAAACCATTCTCAAAGAAAATCTACTGGAAAAACCAGTATATGCGTACATTTTCGTCTCTATAACTCTAACGTATCACATTTTATATCAATATTTAGACACATGTGATCGCCGTATTTGGTATCTTGTTTTTCACGGTATGCCGTCCTTTTCCCACCTGGTTGAGAGGTGTATAGCCGTCTCTCTCGATGACGTAAGCGGGTAATTGTGGCCTGCAGACTAGTATGAGTTTCTACGTGTTCGTATGATTTATATGGTTTAATTTCTATGGTATTTAAGTTGCATATGGGTGAGTCTGGTGGTCCTAAATAATATTGATAATCACAAGTTTAAAAACTTAACAGACCAACTTCAAAACCGATCGTGACAAAATTTATATGGGATCACCCATGAAATAGGCTTTATCGAACACAAAAATAATTTTGAATATCGGTCCATATTTGGCGGAGATATCGCGTAACATGCATAAAAAAAAATACAGACGAATTGAAGACTTCCTTTTTGGAAGTCGGTCGAAAATAATAACAACACAACATAAGCTTACGCCTGTATCCCCGAAGGGGTCGGCAGAGGCGCACAAGCGAACTAGAACACCCACATTTCGCCGAGCTTAGTTCAGTCCCAGATGTGATATGGGGCGAGCCTATCGCCATATCGGGCACAAATTCCAGACTCCGGGCTGATATGGAAAAATCCAATATCACTTTGCCCGACCCGGGGATCGAACCCGAGACCTTAGAACCGTAGTCGTACAAAAATACCACCACGCCACCGAGGCAGTCGAAAATAATATTAGTCATGTAATATAACTTTACTGTCCCACTGCTGGGCACAAGCTTCCTTTACTAATGAGAGAGGTTAGGTTTTAGTCTACCACGCTGGCCCAATACGGGTTGGTAGACTTCACTTATCTTGGAAAGTCTTGTGGATAAATTCTCAGGTATGCAGTTTTCCTCGCGCCATTTTCTTTCACCGACTAAGACTTGATCCCCTAGAAGGGGTTGACGTCAGGCAGGCCAAACCTAAAAACTAAGCAGAATGTTTTCAGTAACAACACGAATAATAATATTGAGCTGACCCCACATTGGAGTGGGATAAGACAAAATTGAACTTTATGATACAGTTAATTGAACATGAGGTGACCCACTTGCTCGTTTCTCAATACAAAGTATGTAATTAGTATACTTTTTCCACCTGTCCTTATCCCACTATAATACTGAGTCGGAACACACTTTGCTCAGGAGTATTGCAGTAGGATTCGGCTTAGTTTTTATAACCAGCTATTTGTCATTACCTCCCACTAGGGGTTATGAAAATAATGCACTACACCACCTAAGAATGACAGTGCCGGCTTAGTTTTTATAACTACCTACTACTACCTACTACCTGACGTTACCTCCCTTTGGGGGATTATGAAATGAATACACCATACCACCTAAATGACAGTGCCTGCCAAACCTGTTACATAATTTACTACCAAATGTTTTTCTCATAATCTAAAGAGATACCTGGAAATGTCATCATGGCCATCTAAAAGATAATCAAATTAAATGCTTCTAGACGAAATACATTTGATATTCCTTTGATGCGTCCGCTATCAGAATTGCGCTTGTTTAACGACATTTAAATGAGAACATTCTTGTCTATTAACAAGCCAAGGTAAACGTGTGATGCACTTCACGACTCGCCTTTGAGTGGGTGACTAGAATGATCGGCGTAAAATGTTATTTTTAAACTTGTGCTCTGTATGTTAGGGTATATTTTGCTTCACCGCATCTTTTTAAATATAAATTTTACTGTCTCGGTGGCGTAGTTGTATTTCAGTACGACTACCGTCCTGAGGTCTCGGTTCGATTCCCGGGTCAGGCAAAGTGATATTGGGTTTTTAGTTCAGTATTAGCCCGAGTCTGGAATTAACGGATATGGTGATAGGCTCGCCCCCTATCACATCCGGGACGGAAATAAGTTCGGTGTAATGTGGATGTTCCAGTTTTGTTAGTTCGCCTTTGCCTACCCCTTCGGGGATACAGGCGTGTGCTTATGTGTGTGAAATTATTCAACTACATAATAGTAATAAATTAAAATAATATTTATAGTACCAGTCCTTACAATAAAATACTTCTATTTGTTTCAGAAATTGGCAAACGTACACGTGGGTCATTCGATAGACAACCATGTCCCATAGACGACTACGATACCAAAAGAACCACAGGTACTTTTTGCCAACCTTAAATGAAAAAGACATTAGGATTTGGGGCACCAGCAATCTCACATATTTTTTGTGAGACAGTGGTATCACACCGGCAGAACTGATACAACTGACAACAGAGTGACACCACTTATGTAGTTCCACATATTGTTTTTTTAAAAATGCTATTTTCCTAAACAACATACAACATACAACTTACATAAGCTCCCGTCTGTATCCTCGAAGAGGTAGACAGAGGCGCACTAGCGAACTAGGACACCCACATTTCACCGAGCTTAGTTTCGCCCCAGATAAGATAGGGGGCGAAGCTATCGCCATAGTGGGCACAAATTCCAGACACCGGGCTGATATGGAAAAATCCAATATCACTTAGCCCGACCCGCGGATCGAACCCGAGACCACAGGACGGTAGTCGTACCGAAATACAACCACGCCACCGAGGCAGTTCACTTAGTCCAAACCTTGGTTTTATAAAATAATACTATTTTCAAACTAACTTATTGTAAAAATTCAAGTTATCTCGTCATCCTCAAACACCATGTCGTAAAAGCCCTGTCAAGTGAAAACTCGTAGTACTATTTATTATTAACTACTCGATAACTGTTAACAAAATTTCCCACTAAAGCGTTGCATAAAACATTTTTTCTGCATCTAAAAATTGATTACACCACTTAAGCAAACGCAAGTACGTACCGTAGTAAATCAAGAATAACCGAGCGATCGGTCACACGCGTGTGTCTCTGCGGTTAGTGTTGCTCGCGTGTCGACGACAGCGTCGCAGTGTTGTCGATAAATATGACAATATTTATCGACATGACGCGGCGACTTATTGCCGCCGATCAATTGATAACGAGCCAATTTGTAGCCGGCCCGGAAGCACGGCCTTTGTTTGTTTTTATACATTTTTTAATCGACGATTGCTTGATGCAAGTGTGAATTTTTTGATTCAATGTCGCTACAATTTAAAGTTGTTTTTCTCGACGTATTAAATTACAATATACGATAATATGAAGATGCGTACCACTTACCGTCGATGCCGGATTATTGAATACATAACCTTTCAAAACA
This sequence comes from Clanis bilineata, assembly GCA_036417725.1. Lineage (NCBI taxonomy): Eukaryota > Metazoa > Arthropoda > Insecta > Lepidoptera > Sphingidae > Clanis > Clanis bilineata. The sequence goes on from CM071159.1 coordinate 2,173,802, forward strand.
GGAATGCTCACATTACTTATCACTTGAAGTGAAGTAAATAAAAACGGAAAAATAATGTAAACTAGACTCAATTTTATACCAAACGAATCAGACTTATTTAAAAAAATTGCAATTTATTCTCTGTTGAATGCATTATCATCATCATCATCATCATCATCAGCCATAGGACGTCCACTGCTGAACATAGGCCTCCCCCAAAGATTTCCAGATCGACCTGTTGGAAGCGGCCTGCATCCAGCGACTTCCTGCGACCTGTATCAGGTCGTCGGTCCACCTTGTAGGGCTATGCTCGGTGTTTCTTTACGTGATCAAATCAGGAATGCATTATAGTACCTACTAAATAACTTGATGGACGGATAAGAATATTAAAATAATGTAACGCATGAAGATGATTATGTATACAAACCTAGCTGTTTTATATATTAGTGATAATTATAGAATACAGAAAAATGTATTTTCATAACAATCAACTCAAATCCTAGAATCCTCTATTCTCATAAGAAAGAAAGAAAGAATATTCCAAAAAAAACATCTACTATTTGATATATAAGTATAAAAGCCTGTTCTATATGGACACACTACATTACATGTGCTAATTGGAAAATTACCGTCATTATTCGAAATAAAAAAATATCGTGATATGAATTAGTGTCATTGAATAACTGCCATTGACATAAATGCCTGCACCCAATCAAAAAATTCTAAAAACATTGCAATACTCGAACAATAAATAAATATTTCCAAATATATCGATATCCATCCCATCACTACGGTCCAGTCGGCTCGTTAGCGCCGCTATAATGTGTCGACATTTCTGTCGCCGCACTTGCGATCTAAGCAAAGGCGCAGGCGCAACTTAAACGATATACTTTACGATATGGACGCAAATTAGTGCGCGCACGCATCCCCTAAGGGCTGTATTCTAGTGCACCTGACATTCAAGACCTTAAACATTGTTAAATAATTAGATAATAGTTTATTGAATATTAGGTGCCTCGGTGGCGTGGTTGTATTTCGATACGACTACTGTCCTGAGCTCTCGGATTCGATCGAGTCGGGCAAAGTGATATTGGATTTTTCCATATCTACCCGGAGTCTGAAATTTGTGCCTGATTTGGCGATAGGCTCGCCCACTATCACATCTGGGACGGAACTAAGCTCGGCGAAATGTGGGTGTACTAATTAGCTAGTGTGCCTCTACCTACCCCTTCGGGGATACAGGCTTGAGCTTATGTTATGTGTTATGGGGATACCTAGTCTGCCCGTTTGCTTGTCGCTATTAAAAAATATAATCAATATAAACAATCGGTGATAACGATAATGATCAGTGATCAGTTAAAACAACTTGATAGCTCATCAGTAAAAAGCACCTGTCATTCGACATTAATGTCGTACGAACCTTAGAATAATCCCACATCAAACTTGAGAAAAAGTGTTAAACACCCTTCATACCATCACGCCTGCCTCTTTAGCGGGCAGTCGCAGTGACAAGTTCTTTAGCACCAGCTTTAGCCCATTTCATTGTTCGTTAATTACTATGCCTTTTGCAAAATGTCAACAGCTAAATATTATATAGCTATATCACAAAAAGGTAATGTAATTAGGCTAATTGAGTTAATCACACGCCAATTAAGTTAATAATGGAAAATAATAGTGTTAAGTTCTGAAAATTATAACATAATAGATGTATGGTTATTGTATGGTAATATTGTGATCAGCTGGTTATACGCAACCACCTGCCCGTATCCCCACTTCAAAGTAGGGACGGCGCAGCACTTTTAAAGCATGTTAGTAAAGGATTTGGATTTAGTTTTTATGAACCAGCCTGAGTGACGTCAATCCCATTTGGGGGGTCCAGTCCCGTGCAAATTATGTTTTTTTTGACATCATCAAGTTTATGACATCAGGCAAACGAGCAGGTGGTTCACCTGATGAAGTGATCTGCATAGACATCTGTGATACCAAAATAATTATATGTGCATGGCCAAAAGTGGAGAATATTGGAAAGGGGAGGCGGAAATCGGGCCACCGGAATTCTCACTCATTACGTCCGCTTTCTGTGGGACAGTGGTATCAAACCGGTCGAGCCGTTCCATTAGTTCTGTAAACGTTACTGTCTATAATATGACTCTACCACTCAATTGTGCCAGAAATACATGCGTGGCCTGCCCTGGGATTCGAGTTGAAACAATTTTGAAACGATCAAACTTTAAAAGCGATAGCTCTCAGTTGTTTGATGCGCCAACTTTAAATCTAGTTACTATTAGGGGTGTGAAAAATCAAATTGGTATTGATAAATGTCTTTAATTTATTTCGATGAATCTTTAAAGTTTTACTATAATTATAGGAAATATTTACATACATACATAAATAAAATCAAATACATACATACATGTATGTATGTATGTATTTATGAATATTCACTATAATTATATTTTCACTCAAGCAAGTCATTAAAAATAATATATTTCTGTAAATCCGTGGGAAAACAACAACATTCTTCTAGGAAAACTATTCCACTGTACCGATATTAATAGAAATTTATTGTTTACTCACAAAAGAGCCAAACTGCCGACTGGACAGCATCTGCCATCACAACCCCATATATCCTGTTTATCTTCAGGATATTTATCACAAGAAAAAACACCCGATGCGTATCACTTTAACGAAATCCACACATCTTTGGCGGTACACGCGCGAAATTAAATAATATTTATCAAACAAAAACGATTTAAATTATGACACCCCTATCTTCATAATCTATGAAAGTATTACAAATAAAACAAACGAATTTGGACTTTAAGAGCATTGCAATAAAAAAATCTGTCGGGATTGCGAAAACTTGTGTTGTTTTCGCGTCTATTACTTAAGCGATAAAGTTTGTTTTTGCATGGTTTTGAGATGTGAATAATTTTTTGTTTTTCTCGTTTTGTATGATAAAGCTTGGATTAATTATATAGATGCATCTAGAGTGTTGACTGACTGGTTGTGTGTAACGGTGTCTTTGGACACATGTAATAAAATAAATGCTTTTTGCAAAGATATGTTTTTAAACGCTAATTAATTTTATTCTATGAAATGTTATCTAAATGTGGGTCACTTTAGCTAAGCTTTGTTGTTTTGTAATATTTTTAATGTGAATTTCTTAGTTTAGAACGCAATAGAGTAATATAATTATAGTGAAAGTGATGTAATAAAACCTAATTACTTTTGTAGGTCGTATAAATATCCTCTGAGCAGTAAACTAGATTGTAGGCAAAGACATTCAATAGTATATAGACGGGACAAAAGCACAAAACTTGTGATCCAAAAGTTATGACCTAGTGGTCATAAGTCGTTCAGTTTATTTGAAATATACGCGCGCCAGGTCGGCCAGCGAAATAATGTTGAGAGAATAAACTTATCTTACGTGATTCTTAACCATTCACAAAACATTCTAGGGTGTAAATTGTAATAATCGCCCTCGCATTGTAATAAGTAGTTGATGGCGGTACTGAAGTTTGAGATCAATTTATTTGTATGGAAACTTGCTTGTTAGCCCCTCTATAGTTAGTAATATTAAATATATTTGATTGTAGGTTTGACTGCCTCGGTGGCGTAGTTGTATTTCGGTATGACTACCGTCCTGAGGTCTCGGGTTCGATCCCCGGGTCGGGCAAAGTGATATTGGATTTTTCCATATCAGCCCGGAGTCTGGAATTTGTGCCCGATATGGCGATAGGCTCGCCCCCTATCACATCTGGGACGGAACTAAGCTCGGCAAAATGTGGGTGTACTAGTTCGCTAGTGCACCTCTGCCTACCCCTTCGGGGATACAGGCGTGAGCTTATGTATGTATGTATGTATGATTGTAGGTCAGCATGAATGACCACTGACCACCGACTCATTGCTTATCGGTGGTCGCTAGCATTCAGACTGACAGACAAAGCAAAGATCTTCTTGTAAAAATTGATACGAACTAAGTCAAAGTTCGATTTAATAATTCCAAAACCTCACTGAGTTCGTTTCTTTGAATCAGACTTAGTCGAAGTTCGCTCTATAGATCTCAGCCTTAAGCTTGCGCTTAGGTGCAATGTAGTCGCAATTGCCTAAATACTCGAATAAAAAAGAGAAGCGTTGCATCCATGAATCAATGAGATTATTTCCATCCTATAATGTGATAGTGTGACGTGTGACGTGCAGTTTGTCATATAAAGCATACAATTAAATATAGAACATCTCGTGAGAGAGTTTTCGAATAAAACGTGGATTAAAAACTAAGTAAATTTTTTTTTATAGTAATGTGTTTGCCTTTCTTATCATACTAAACTTCAACTACCTAAAATAACTTAGAAACGTTACGGTAATTTACATTAAAAAATAAAATTTATTTGCAGATTCAACTTTTTGGTCCTTCGAGCCGGATACACCCTCACAAAACGAATAATGCACAATCAGTCAAAAAGCGGCGGTGTGAGATGAATGGACGCGAACCAGTTTAGATGGTCTGGGGAGATGCACCGGAGATCACAGGGACCGGGGGACCTCCGCTATCTGATGGTACATGCCGCAGATACCAACTAAATATGTTCTCGTGACACCGACGCGACGTACAAATCGTGACCTATGAGCACTAGTTTTCAAAATTAAACCTAAGTTTTAAGATATTTTTCACACGAGTCGTTGGACGTGAAGATAAAGAAGTCATTGGACGAATTGAAACAGCCGAAATATATATAAAAGTATGGTCTAACAGTGCTAGGTTTGTTTTTATGTAGCAGTGACTGACCAACGGCTAAGTAAGAGATCTCCATCGTCTCAGACACCCAGGTTACCAATAGAAACATGGATGCATTGCCAACTTTAAGGAAGGTAATAGGACGAGAAACATCCAAGAATACCTAATTTGTTGAAATCAATTCAATCGGAGAGCCTCCGAAGAAACAAACAGACAATATGTAGAGGTAGTCTGATGTTGTAGACATTTCATACTCCATTAGTCGCTGATGTTCGTACATAACGTACCTCTGTAGTCGGGCAATAAAGCTATGTTCTATTAGTGAAACACCACGAATGTTCGGCGATTTCCCGCGAATGTATCGCGACATAAACAACACACATAAACAACGTTAACGCACTCATAAATCGTCCAAATGATGTAACATCACAACTCACAACACCGCTACACTTCAACGACTAAGGAGAAATTGTGGCGAGGCCATACAATCAGCGGCTAACACTTATAGCAGATGATACAGCGATTTAAAAAGACATTCATGATGGAATTTACAATAGTGCAGTAATATGAATGAGAAACATACGTCAGAACCATATTAAATTAAATGTAGTAGAATGTTTAGACGTTCTGCCGTGATTGAGTAACAAATATTCATCCATCCAAACATTCGTATTTAAAATATTAATGTAGATTTCAAATATGTACTTATATTTATGACATCGAACAAAAAAATATGTTGTTGACTTTTTTGTCACGATTAGTAAAAATGTAAACGATCACTGCATAAGCGAATTTAAACTCATTGAAATAAAACTAGTTTATACGGATTCTATCACGATTTGTTTTTATTTTAGACCCAACGTTTCGAAAGCTTTGCAGCTTTTATTGTCACAAGTCGAAATGAAGGATCATTTGTCCTAAAAATGTTATTATTATATGAATTTAAAACTCGCCAACTTTAGAGCCACAAATCAAAATTTGTTGTTAAAATGGGCGCGCGAGGCTTCTGTTGCCTTGTCGCATATCACTTCGTATAATTAAACACGTATGAAAGAAGACGCTTTGAGCACGGATTCGTTGCTTTGAATTTACGTAAGCTCTTCGTACATTTACATATTATATGAATTCATGTGCTCATTTACGTCGCGGATTTGTAAATGTAATTGACGCGAGAGATTTAATTACTTTAATATACGTGGAAAACTACATAACGTCTGTACATAACTGTCACGTTTCTCGTTACACAGTAGGACCATCATTATAAACAAAAGATCGTCATCCGTAGGTAGCTAGAGAAAGGCTGGTAGGTTAGCTAGGATAGGGCCTCACGCACCAATCCCAACTGCTTCCAGTATTTCAATTGCCATTCCCATACAATCCATTCCCTTACACTCTATTCCTATTTCCCCTTATCACCCTATCTCAGCCATCCCATCGTTATTATGTCCATACTTGCCTGCCTGTTGTCAAATTTAAAAATGTAATGTAAATTATATTAATCCTAATTTGAAAATTTACTTGTGTTGACTTGTCATAAGTGCTTTTTTACATGCCTACGTGATCAATAAAGATTTTTATTTTTTTATTTAAAAAAAAAACACTACAAGACGCTTCTCTGCGATTAAACACAAATGCAGTGCTTATAACTAAGGGCATTATGGAGCTCCACATTAGACACTAGCGGATATCCAAAATAAAGCACAGCCTCCGTGGCGCATCGGGCGAGTAGCCAGCTATGAAGCGAGCGAGTCCGATCCCCGCACGGAAACAAATGTTTGTGTTGTGAGACCGAAAGTCTTTCGTGGTTCCTGATATCCACGACACAAGACTCGATCTTAGTGTGGGACTACTACATAGGAATATGTGACTGTTGGGTGTTATTTATTATTTTGTTATAAAAAACCATATCCGAGCCTACACTAGTGAGGCCACAAGCTTTTTAATTTTTAACGTTATATCTACTATATAAAAATAAGTCGGGTTTTCCCTACTGACGCTATAACTCCAGAACGCACGAACCGATTTCCACGGTTTTGCATTCGTTGGAAAGGTCTCGGGCTCCGTGAAGTTTGTAGCAAAGAAAATTCAGGAAAATTTCAACAGAAAAGCGGGAAAATCTTTTTTCACATACAGCGCCATCTCTGATACATAGCATGTACTACAAACCAATATTTTAAGTAGATGGCGCCGGTGCGTGATACATTGTTTGACAGCTACTCATTGTTCTCTGCTCAGTTAATTTCATGTGACAAACCGGTATTGTGTTCACTGTGAAATTGTGAAAAAAAAGTAAAAAAAATAGTTATTCGTTTCCTAACATTTACCATCAAATCAATCACGTGTATTGTGCAAATTTTTATTCAATTTCAACAGCAGGCATTTGTCTTTAAGGTGGTAAGTTGAACTGTGTAAATCATGTGGATCGTGCATTTGAGATTAAATTCACCACTCTGTCCATAGTCCAAAATGCCTAGAGGACGACGTGCGAACATCGGCCGCAGAACGGTGACAGACGGGGTGACAGAAGGGGTGACAGACGGGTGACCGACGTGGTGACAGACGGGTGACAGACGGGTGACAGGCGGGTTGACCGACGGGGTGACAGACGGTGTGACCGACTGGGTGACCGGCGGGGTGACCGACTGGGTGACAGACGGGTGACAGACGGGGTGACGGATGTGGTGACAGACGGGGTGACAGACGGGTGACAGACGGGGTGACCGACTGGGTGACAGACGGGGTGACAGGCAGGGTGACAGAGGGTGTGACTGACGGGGTAAGAGACGGGGTGACATGCGGTGTGACAGACGGTGTGACAGACGGAGTGACTGACGGGGTGACTGACGGGGTGACTGACGGGGTGACTGACGGGGTGAGAGACGGGGTGACTGACGGCCGTAGATCATCCCATTACCTCCTTTAGAATTATTGGATTATAGGTGCCTACGACTCACTCTTTCAACCCTCTCTCTCATACGCAGACGAAGTTGCGCGGGTCAGCTAGTAAATGTATAAAAATAAAGTCAAATATCAACAAAATTACGTCCACTTAACCATTAAAGCCATCAAAACAGAACTAACCCAACATACAGATAACATCGATCGACGCCTCGCTGCCCGTGTAACAGCACATAATATCATAATAACAGTGATAATTAAATGGCCGACAGGCTGGCTGCGCATAAATCATAGTTACATTAACGCGTACCGGACACCTTGCTAGTTGCTACCGACAGAAGTATTCAATGTTCAATTTACTCTCGCTGGGATTTCTACTATAGAATAGTCGATTTGTGGCTCAATTTGTCTATTCCTGAAATCGTGACTGTGAATGGAAAAGCCATCCGTACAATCAAGTTTTATTTCATTTATATACTAAACATATTTGGTGACCCAAATCCGCCTCCCATTCCTTTGCTTGATGTTGGCAACGCGGCCATGATTCCTTGGTATCATAGGTGTTTATGCGCGGTGGCGATCACTTACCACCAGGTGACCCATCATCGTTTGCCTATATGATACAAGAAAATACATATTACTTACCACATATTACCAATCCCATACAAACTACTCATACATATATTAAACACCATACAAGTAACATATAGAATCTACAGTGACAAACAAATATTATAAATATGGGAACAAAGTATATAAACAATACATCTAAGATACCAAAGAATAACAAAGTAGGCAGGATTTAGAAACGAAAGACAACAATGGAAGAATAGAAAGAACATACCTTTCTCCTTTTAGCTAGCAACGTCGATTCCAGTCTCTGTGAGGGACAAATAGAAAAGAAACGAGTTAGTAATGAAATATTAGTAGGAAATCAATTTTGCAGATATATTAATGAGACTTTTTATACAGCTTACGACGTTGAATGTTATAGAAACATTGAAGATGATAATTTAAGGATTGGGAAAAAAATAGAAGAAGAAACGGGAGTCAAACGTGTGTCTTATTAAACTTATAAATACGTGTCTTATGTTAGATATTACATTTTGTAAATACAAAAATCTACTTTGAAATTTATCCGATCTTGACCAAATTAGTATCGGACCTCACTTAAAAGAACCTCTATCACACAAATATATGGACACAACATGTTCCTTGAAAAACAGTCCACATTTGCCGGAAATTTTGGTAACGTATATAAAAATCCCGAAGAATTGAAAACCTCCTCCGTTCCAAGTCGGTTGAAAATAAGAAAACAATAAAAATATATTGTGTTACAGACATTCTTATAGTTATGTAGAAAGTATTTGATAGAAAATTGATTAACTACACTTAGAGATTTATAGTTGAAATAAATAACACCCGGAAAGCATACAAATAGTCCTGACCCTACACTAAGATAGGAGACTAGTCATGGACATCAGTCATTAGAGACTTTTCGTCCTCACAACACCCACACCCGAAACAAACATTTATTGATCATAGCAACATTTGCCTCGGTTCCAGAATGGAACCTTTGTTTCCACGTGATACAATCGACTACTCCTCTGATATTCCAGAGTGGCTGTCAAAGATGTTTGATACATTTACAATAATTGATAATATAAAAGATAGTGGTAATATAAAAGATTTTATAAATCAACTGTAAATAAACAATGAAGTGACCGATCTATCAGATTATGAATACGAGTGCGCGTGACGGAGATCACATCTTAAATAGTTTAGTGAAAGGAAAACATATAACGACAATAGCAACATTTTTAGTGCCTATTCGGAATGTCTTCGAGATTTTCTCGGATGGTTTATTTGAGACATTTTGAAGAAAGTAATCCCCTATTGTTTTAGGACATTTTCGAGACGCTCAATTTAGGAATGTGGATTTGGATTGCTTGTATATCAGGATATTTAGGAGTGATCAAACAATTATTTCGAATTCTCAAAATTTGTAAACTTCAAAAATACAATGAAAATTAGGTTGATGATGTTATTAGATCAAAATTTCTACTAACTTAAAACTTTAAGTCAGTAAATATTTTGGTTGATGGTCACTCGGAGGGACCTATGTCGATAGGCCAAAAGTGATTATGGTGAGAAGGCATCTTAACATCTCTTGTTTCAGAAAATTGGTTCTTTGTCTAAATTTCGTTTACATTCCCATGTATCTAAAGCATGGTTTAATCCAAGATGAAAATTATTATTATCAATAATTTGATTAACAGTAACAGTTCCACGACTAAGTATCGACTTCCGCTAGTGAAAGGCTTTCCTCCACCGCGCTGGATAAATCCGGGTTAGTATACTTTTAAAAATTTCCAACGACATTTTCAAACATCTCATTGCTATGACTACATTTTTTTCTATCGCAATGTAAGCAAGAGTGTTCACTCGACCCAGATAGCTTGGTAATTGCGGAGCCTTGGTGCGAATGCGCAGGCGCCGCCATTACCGACGCATTTTAAACATCTAGCCCCGACGGGTTTCCTCCTAATTGGTGGAAACTGGAAGGGACCGAGAGATTATAAAAATGTACGTAAATAGGGTGTATCAGTATGGCCATTCTGGACATGATGTACAGCAATAGGTTCTACTGCCGAGGGAAGAGCATGTCCTGAGACAACTAAAGTTATGTGTATGTTCCAAAATCTAGATTGTGTTATTATAAACAAGCTCCCTATACGTCTAGTAACGTCTACAGCACGAATGGGCCGGCTCGACCGGTTAGATACCACTGTCTCACAGAAAACCGACGTAAAGTGGCAGCTTGCTGTCGCGTTTCGTTCGGTGAGTGAGATTTCCGGTGGCCCATTTCCCCCCTCCCTTTCCCAATTCCTTTTCCCTCCCCTTTCATTCCCTCCTTTTAGGTTGGCAACGCACCCATGATTCTTTTTGTGTCATGTGTGTCTAAGGGCGGTGGAGATCACTTACCATCAGGTGACCCATCTGTTCGTTTGCCAATCTCTGCTAAAAAAAAAAGCTCCCTGTAGTCGCTGGATGCAGGCCGCTTCCAACAGATCCATCTGGAAATCTTTGGGGGAGGCTTATGTTCAGCAGTGAACGTCCTATGGCTGATGATGATGATGATGAAACAAGCTCCCAAGCCAGGTACACATAGTTTCGGCGAGCTTATTTCTACTCTTTTCTGAAATGGGGTATATCTTCATAAGGTATAACTCATAATAACGAAATTAGAATCTAAAGTGACTATTTAATAGATATAACAGTAACTCAAAGCATATTAAAAGTTTTAAAAGCAGAGGCATTACAAGAAAACAATTGTCCAGAACGCACATAAACATGGTACAATACGCATGCGCATACGTACGTGGGCAGACAGTGAATTGAACTCTGGAAATTGTGTCAACTGCGCATTTATACCAAACGGAACCAACAAAACATCTCATGATTTTTAAGAGCCCATCACATCACAGTAATATTATAAAGACGAAAGTTTGTAAGTGTGTATGTTTGTTACTTCTTCAGGCTCAAACGGCTGGACCAATTTAATGAAATTTGGTATACAGGTAGCTGATGCCCTGGATAAACATATAGGCTATTTTTTTATCCCGGAAAATAAATTTTATCACGAAAACTAAATATCCACGCGAACGGAGTCGCGGGCAACAGCTAGTTAAATATAATATGATGTAGAGGTAGGTATAGAATAAAGATTAACTAGACGTAGATAATTATTGTAAATACATATTTATAAAATCGTGTTGATTTATCAAAACATATTACCTATAATACCTGAAAAATACATTTTTACGAGATCAAATCGAGGATAATTTCTTCCACATGCCCTGCCCTTATCCCACTCTAATGTTGAGTTAGGTCTCACAATTTTAAGCACGTAGAAAATATTTGGCTTAATTTTTATTACCAACTGTCTGTCAACCCCATCATGGGCAAATGTCATTAGAAAACCACGTATGTATTGGTCTTGGTCGAACAAAGTACCTCCCAGTCCACAGCAGATACGTATGTTACCGCTTAAACCAAGGTAGTACCTTACCAGAGAGGCTCAATTTGATTTCAATAAATACCAAAATTATTTGTGCTAGGCCCTCAGGTCCTATTTCCTGATCAAATTAACAATATTTTCAAATCAAAGTAGTAAACACAAATCACACAAAGCAAATAAGCGTACAAACATTAATTAACAACCAGTTACGGTTTCGTATCTAGACAGATGGCGACCCGTATCATATCACAATTAACAATAAAAACCTAACAGAAATAAATCAATCATCTCTCTCACTCAGACACTTCGCGAAGACTTAGCCAATTAAATCAGACTACGTAAAAAGGACGATTTATATCTACAGACACTGTACGTAGACACGATATATGTAGATATTATCAAATATTTATTGGCAAATATATATTAGTTTGACATTTACAGCTAGCTGAAGTAAAGCTTGACTATTTTTCTGTGCGTGCGGCAAAATTCAGAAACAGTATGATTTTATAATACGTCACAAAAACAGAGTTTATTACAAAAATGAGCACTTATAAATCCAAAACGCCAAGATTTATATTCAATTCAATTTCAAATAATTGATTTTGCTATAACGTTTGGAAAATAATGTTAGAACCAACAATTTTACGCATTCACTTAAGTGACAGTTACGCCCCAGACATAAATACACTTATTATTTGCCAACCTAAAAATGCGTAAACTGTCATCGGCTGATAGTTCTCGTTACATGTCTGTAAATATGAATAGTCCTTAATGCAATTAAAACACACGACACACGCATGCACGACCGACCTTACGACAGCCACAAACTGACCTGCAAGTAAACATACATCATTATAGTACACATATTTATACATTTTTAATTGGAGCACTTTGTGATACATTAAATTACGGTAATTATATTTACGAATACCAATTACACAAAAAATATTTTATACAATTACATAAAGCTGCGATTTCTTAATGTGGACCCAACGGAACCTAAGGGTCCTAATGACCCTACTTCAGTTTTAGTAGAAATTCTGACAATTGGTCGTCCCTAAAGCAAATATATATTTAAAGTGAATAATAAACGTTAACGTTAAAACGTTATAAGCGTGATTTCAATATATTCCACCCAACCACGACCATCATCGTTATTGTTTTATCACCATTCATTAACAGTAACCTGAAGTCACAGGGTTTATATTTTATTTTAGGCTGTTTCCACAGCTATTTCCTATTTTAAATTGCAGTTTATTTTATATATAATTGTCTAATATAAGGCTGCATGAAGTAAAAAAGCCTTCCTCATAAATAAATAAATAGGTGTGTCTAACATTTGATTAGATTCATGTTACAACTTACAGCTAATTCGCTAGTAATTAATTCACGGCGCATTTAAATATATTTACATAAAATCTATTAAAAATGGCGTTTTGTTTACCGCCACCGAGAACGACAGGTGCACATGCGCGTTTCATTAACGATAATAGCAAATTAGTTTTGCATACAAAGTAATAATAGTGGTAGCTTTTATTAAGTTAAAAATATGCGTGATATTGAAGCTAAAATTGAGCACACATTAAACGGTAGCAACTAGTACCTTTATTTAACTTTCATAATTTTAAGCAACTTCTTGAAGTCGAAAACATAACTAGACATTTCTAAAGTGGCGTCGAAGGCGGCATATATATGTGTTACATAACCGTATGGGCCACCGGAGGCCAAGCCGCCCGTGACTTTTTAAAATCAAATTATATTGCCGTTTTTTTTTTTAATTTTAAACCAACCCTCCGAACTTACTAGCCGCGTCGTGGCCTATCGCTCCAACAACAATTCAATACACTGAATAATACCTACTACTTCATACCCGAGTAAAAAGTTTTTGAGTAGTAGAGCCACACTCTAGACAGTTACGTCTACAGCATGAATGGGCCGGCTCGACCGGTTTGATACCACTGTCTCACAGAAAACTGACGTAAAGTGACAGCTCGTTGTCGCGTTTCGTTCGGTGAATGAGATTTCCGGTGGCCCAAATCGCTCCTCCTTTTTTTAGGTTGGTAACGCACCCATGATTTTCTTGTCTTGGGTGTCTATGGGCGATGGAGACCACTTACCATCAGGTGCCATCTGCTCGTTTGCCCGTCTCTGCTATAAAAAAATAAAAGAATTATTTATACATACACCCAGGCCCAACTCATTTTCAAATGAGATAGGGGGCGAGTCTATCGCTATCATCATCAGTCACAGGATGCTGGACATACATATTCTATCGCCATATCGGGCACAAATACCAGACTTCGAGTCCATACTAGGGAACGTACGCACATTTTTTTTATCCGGGCACGGCAAAATGACTACACTGCACCTGATGGTAAGCGTAGTGCAGTCCAAAAAAACTAGCGACCACTGACAAACACTGTGTTTATCATCAAAATCATGCCGGCCTATTTAAGCCTCCTTACACTCCGAATCCGAAGAGGGAAGAAGCAAATCGAGGGATTTGCGACAAGACAGGCGGATGACCGATGCAGATACAGGGATACCCCCATACCCGTCTCAACCAACTATCAAGTCATGCCGCAAGCCCCTCGAGAGAACCGAATATTATATGATACACCATTTTTTTAAAATTTTATACCGCTCCCCCCTGGTGACCTTTGATTTATAAATACATAGGAAAGACAGCGGGAAGCAACTTTGTTTTATACTATGTAGAGATGTGTGGTTGCAGAACACCATCCAAGGGAGAGTGTGATGGACGCGTGTGGGACAGTGTGGTCACCGCCGAAAACATTGTGCTCGCCTTTTAAAAGCGATTCACACGTGCGTACCGTTTGCAACGAAGTATATTCACCTTTAAAGTATTTTGTTAATAAAGTTGAAAGTGGCGCTGATCGAGCCTGAATAATTCTATGTTTTCCTTAATGTTTTCCTTACTATCCATGAAATATAGTACTAATTTAATATTGTAAACTCCGTTTGCAATCCTTAAATAAATAAAATAAATAAATATATCGAATTCGAATTAAGCTTGATATGCGCTTACAACATTAGCATGCTATTGTATTGGAAACCTATAAAATTTCTTTATCGATCCTAAAATATTACTATCAGAACGCTTCATATACTTTTAATCGCGGAAAGACACTTAGATATATCACTGAAGCAGAACCGTGACAATATCTCGAGGGGTTGTGGCATGACTTAATGGTAGGTTGAGACGGGCATGGGGGTATACCTATAACTGCATCGGTCATCCACCTGTCATGTCTCAAGCCCCTCAATTTGCTTCGTTCCACTTCGGATCCGGAGTGTGCAGAAGCATAAATAGGCCGGCATCATTCTAGCGACCACTGATAAACCCATTGTTTGTCAGTTTTTTTTTACTGCGCTACATTTATCATCAGGTGCAGTGTAGTCACTTTGCCGTGTCCGAATAGAAAAAATATATAATTAAATAGTTTGACCACATGAACATGCTGACGGTACACGCGTGACACTACGGTCCGCACACATTTATCATCATAAGCGGGCCATAGAGTCGCGACAATGCACACACGACGCCACACAACAATGACCCCCGACCGGACCGGGGCCCATTTGTATCCACTAAATATTACTACGTTTATCTGCTCTTCAGTGTAATATGAGCTTGCCACAAACAATTTCGAGGTAACATTTAACTTTTTGGAACCTTTTGTTGCCTGTGAATCTACTGCCTCGGTGGAGTAGTCTTCAGAGTAGACCATCCCTATGTCTCGGGTTCGATCCTCGGGTTGGCTAAAATGGTATTGATTTTTTTATCAGTATCAATCCTGTAGGCCAACAATGAGTTTTTTGACATTTCTCGCCAGCGACTACGTAAAATATTGTTTATGAAATTAATTCTCTACATAACCGCTAGAGGCGTTCGGGTGTTTTTCTTATAAATATTTTAGGGAGTCGTTAGCGACAAATGTCTAGAAACTCATGGATGGCCTACAGTCTCGAATTTGTGCCCGATATGGCGATAGGCTCGCACCCTATCACATCTAGAACATAAACTAACCAAAACAATATTTCTCAATTATCATACTAATCTTACTTGAACTTTTAAGCGGAATGAACAATCATCTCAACATAACAAAGCGAGGGAAGCATAACTCGTTTAATGCAAAAACTTTGGCTCCAATCCCCAAAGCTAATAGAGCAAGTTTTTAACTCAAAATACGCGTAAATAAATAAACTTGAACGTTTCGCAAACAAAATTACCGGTGTATGCTATCTGAAAGTTTTCTTAGAACCCGCAATAATTTCATGATACTATGTCCACGGGAAAGTAAAAATCTCGCCTCATATCACACCGCACTGACGCTGAACGCGCGAACCAAAATTATGTCGTAAAATTTTATATAGCCGATTTATTTGTATCACCTCGTTTGTCGTCCCTCTCTGTTCGTATGCTGATAGAGTAAGACAGCCGTAGAATATTAAATTGGATGCGATAATTAGCAGTGATTGTTTTAAAGTAAACAGAGGCCTGTAAGAATTTCATACCCTGTGATTTTTGGGCATACAACTTGGGGCTATTTGTAAAACAGCACAATTTATTTTAGACTTTAATATGTGGTGATAACGATGTATTTAGCTTATGTATTGTTCGATTCGACCCGGTTTTAACGTGTCACTATAATTGGATGAAGAGTAATCGATGATTGACGCGTAAATTTGGCACAGTCTCGCAGTTTCTTACCATTTATGCACGTTATTATATTATATGTCGTTTCATATAGCTCACAAATTACGCCGACATTGTGAAATTTTCCTGTAATTGCATTTTAAAAAGTAATCTGAAATTCCGCGGAATTAATTTAATTAAAGTATGAGAATTATTTCAGAAGAAAATTGGTTGGTTCGAAATCGGAACATTGGGTTCATTCAATTATAACTTTTCGTTTTATAAACGTGACTTAGTGAACAATTTGAATTTTCAATATGACGTTTAACTTTAGCTCGGTCTTAAATCTAATAAAGTACGACCTACTTACATTTCTAATTAAAACTCGTTAGATATTTTTTTGACTCGCTAGAGAAGCAGCGATAGCTCAGTTGAGAATGGTACGGACTGCCGAGACAAGTGTCAATGGTTCAAAACCAACCTCAAACCTCAAAATGAACCATACACCTCTGACTTTTGTATGTTAAGTGTATTTTCATTGTGAAATATCGCTTGCTATAACGGTGAAGGAAAACATCGTGAGGAAACCTGCATACCCGAGAATTTCTTCACAGGAATTTCGAATGTATGTGAAGTCTACCAACCCGCATTAGGCCAGCGTGGTAGACTAAGGCCTAACCCCTCTTATTAGTAGAGGAGGCCCGTGCCCAGCAGTGGGACAGTAACATTACAGATAGATATTTTTTTTAAATATTACAGTTTTATGTCATAATACAAATCTTATACCGAATTGTGGCATTGTTTGTGTATTTAGATAAAATATGTACATAATACTAATCAAAGTTTTAAAATCTTTACACCATCATAATGTTTAAACGTTTATGATCTCATCAGACACACGCTTAAAATTCTACTAAGAGAGGAAGTACTGAATCACCGCAAAAACATGACATTTATATTATGTAAAAGTGTATAATTCATTCACCAGCTGCAAATTATCAAACATTCTGAGAGGATTAAATAAAGATATACAGCATCGCAGTCCTCAAATAAACTGGAATCCAAAAACATCCGATTTCAACATAAATTCCATTGAGCGCTAATAAGGATAAATAAATAATTCATCCGAGCTCTATTTAAGCGTTTTCGATCGCCAAGATACATGTTAAAATTCGACGAACGCAAAAACCTTTCAAAATACAAGAAGCGTAATTAACAGGAGGCAATTACGGTGACGGTTTGTCAGTGTGGAGAAAAAAGAAGGCATTTTTTGGGACGAAAGATGATATTCATCACGGAGACGCCCGGCGCAGATAATTCGCGAACAATTTGCTTGGTTTATCAGTACGTAATTATCCGAAATGCGTAAGTTAATGAACGGTTGCGACGTTACGCTGCAGTGTAAGCGACGGCCGACGGCGATATGAGAGGGAGCTAATTTTTCTAGATAAGAAGTGATGGAATAAAGTAAATCACTATTATAAGAAATTCTTTCTTTCTACCTGCCCTTATCCCACCTTAATGTGGGGTCGGCGCAACACATTTTTTCAAACATGTTGCAAAGAGGATTTGGCTTAGTTTTACGACCGGCTGCCTGCCTGACGTCAACCCCCTATGAGGGATCCAGTCCCGGGCAAAATAAATTAGAAAATTTGCTTTGCCCGAACTGGGAATCGAACCCAGGACCTCCCGGTCCACAGCCCATATATGCTGCCACTAGACCAAGGAGGCGATACTGTTATAAGAAATTGTAAATGGATAATTGATGGTCTTGAATGGCAATTTAGGACATCTAGCTATCTATCTCAGCCTACCGCCGTCCACTGCTAAACGTAGGCCTCCCCAAGTGAGCGCCAACCATCCCGGTCTTGTGCAGCCCGCATCAAATAAATATATAAATATAATATATAAATCAGGACAAAAATCAAATAAAATACTATTCATAGCAAGACCAATATAAGAGATTTGTCTGACTCTGTGCATAAATAGCTTTATTGGTACAGGACTTTTATCAACTTTTTGACAGAATACTAAAAATACTAAATATCACTGATGACACAATTTCTCCTTTGATCGTCTATGTATATTATAAATACACTTAACAATGTTTACACAATGTATAATGGTTAATCAGCAATTTACACATGAGAACTATACACTTTTTACGCTCCTTACCGAAACACGGAGAACAAAAAGTAGCTTTCTCTTATGAGCGATTTATTCCCGCTCACGCAACATCTTACAACATAGACCAACGTATAAAAAATTGCACCCCAGCGCATCTTCGTGCAAAAATAATGTTGCCGAACCGCCGGCGTGTTATTAAAACACTGAGTTATGGCGTTGACACGTATAGTGTTGCCAACATGGGAAAAAATACAAAGTGATAATTACCCGCGAAATTCAACTTCCATGAAACGTTGAAAGTGGTTGCGCAATGCCTAATTAGAGCCATAGGATGGCCCTCGAAGACTCGCGTTTGTGTTAATTAAAGTACTCGACTAGGTTTCAAGTTACAGTGCTGGGCCCTTATTCACTACGCTAAACGAACGCGTAACGCGGACGCGTCACGTTAACTTGATGAAATACGTATGGAAAAAATCACTCTTCGTGCCATGCTATTTAAGCCTCAGATTCCTCATCTTTACATAGTGTAAAACAAAGTGGCTTCCTGCTGTCTGTCTGTCCCTATGTATGCTTAGATCTTTAAAACTACGCAACGGATTTTGATGCGGTTTGAGTTTTTGAGTTATATGTTTGATAGATGCATAAATTCAACCCCTAAAGGGATGTAATAGGGGATGAATATTTGACAAGACTCTCACGCGGGCGTAGTCGCGGGCAAAAGCTAATGAATAATAGCAGACAAAGCATGGCATAATATCACACTTCACAATTGCCTCTACCCATTAAACTTTAATTTGCAAACGTATCTATAAACGATAAAGGATATTAGTAAACGAGTAACAAGTAACCAATATTACTTTTACTTAGCTTCGTTATTACATTAGTCGTATATGAAGAAACTAAGCATTAAAATATATTATTGGTCATTTTTTAATAACGCTATAAGGTATGTTACACGCTCATTTACTGTCGTAGAGAATAAGACCGCTGAACTCGGCTGCCACAATTCTCGACGAGCCACTTGGGTTGACATGAAACTGTGAGACTATTCGCAGTGTAAATTGAATCGTCGACTCGATGTATTTTTTATTCCCCTGAATGACGACTAGTATTTCGTTTGCTTGATTATTTCATAAGCCGCAATAAAAATCGATCTACTAATAAAAAGGTGTTAGAGCTATCCTGGTGGTAGGATATTTAGGGCATCCAGCCCTGACCAAATCATGTAAAAAATAAAACGCTATTTAAACCATTCAGTCCACAGGCCATAGATATACGCTGTGATGAGGCTGAGAAAAGAAGTGAGTTATTATAAATGCCGTTATGGTGTAAATTTAACCCTAAATAAAGCCCCTTACTTATAAAAATATTTAAACGCTGCTTTTCTTTAATCCATAGGTTGTCCCTTTTATTTTTAAACAATGTAACGCAAGGAAAAAACGTGACAGGTTATTCTTAACCATTTGCTCAGCTAAAAATGTTTTTATAAGTAAGGCCCGATGTGTATAACAAGGGTTATTGATGGGAGTAGTCAGGGCCGTCTTAAGGCATGCATGGGCTCCTGGGCACACAAGCATTCGGAGGGCCCTTGGAGAATAAACGGCCCAGGCCCCCCTCGGTGTATGCAAAGCTCAAACGTACTAGATTACCTGGTGACCCTTTTTTTAGCGAACTCAGTTCATACATTATTTTTGAAAGTATATCTCATCCACTCTCATACTTTCGGGGACCCCCTTAGGTCGGGGGGTCCTGGGCACGGGCCCCGTGTGCCCTTATGTGACAGCCTCCGTGGCGCAGTGGGCGAGTAGCCGGCTGTGAAGCGAGAGGCCGCGGGTTTGAATCCCGCATTGAGACAAATGTATGTGTGGCCCACAGATATTTGTTTCAAGTCTTGGTGTTGTGAGACCAAAAGTCTCTCATAGTTTCTGATACCCAGGATACAGGTTATACCTAGTGTGGGATCAGTAGCCCGAGCACGGAAAACTAATGTAAATGTAAACTCGCTGCGCACTGATGACATTTAATTAATATTTCATACAAATTTCATAGTCGCGCATCGAGCACGAATACATTTACGGTTGTCAGAAATTTTCCTGCTCGGGCCGCAGGACTAGGTGTGTGACTGTTGAGTGTATTTATTTATTTATTATTTATTATGGTAAGGACGGTACTGGGAGTAGTCGATCCCGCAGGCAACAAGCCTCATTACCGTTCTAATGGGATCGCGGTCAATGCGATCCTACATTAAACTTATTGACCCGATACTTCTACTTCCAACACTGATGCTGTTTAATTAATTACTAGTTGGTAACCGCAACTTCATTCGCGTGGTTTATTATCAAATCTATCCCACGGGAATCGTTCATTTTGCAGCATAAAAAATAGTCGATGTGATATTTCAGATCATAATCTATGTGTGTGATTTTCATCCAGATCCGTTAAGCCGTTCTGGCATGGCGCGATTGTGGAACATTAACTCTTCTCACAATACAAACTGTATACAACACTTAATATTCAATCGTGATGCTATCGATCTTTTTATGGACCGTTTAAAAGTTATTTAAAACAATTACAACTAAAAGTATCCGAGATATGTTCACCTGACTACGCCCCGCTGGTTTATGTCGGTTAGTGGAAGAAACGTAATTATAATGAATTAAAAAAGCTTTGAACAGTGGGCAGTCATGAATATACGACATATTGTCTCATATACATTCTACGTTCCAGGTTATCCTTTACATAATGTCGACACCGGCGTAGCTTGGTTTAAGTTTTGGGGGGTTTTGAAAAAATAAAACAACAGTAATGTGTTACCTAACATTAATATTCGGAATATGAATACTATATTCATAAGAAAAAAATATATCATAAAGGTAGTGCAATATTTTGGATATTTTGGGGATGTTTATTTATTTATTTCAGCATTCAGCATTGGACGTCCTATGGCTGATGATGATGATGTGGGGGTTTGAATCCCAAAACCTCCCCCTGGCTACACCCGTGAATGTCGGTATACCTTGTAGTATAATATATGAAACAAAAATCGAATCCTTTCTGTAACATGTTTAAAAAAGTGTTTTGTAACGCCGACCCGACAAGGGCAGGTGGAATGTAAAATTTAAGAACTTAAAAATCTACTTAAAGCCTCATAACATCTTAATGAGACTACACTTGAAGTAAGCTTTATCGAACACAAAAATAATCTTAAAAATCGCTCATTTGCGGCTGATATGATATCTGATAACATACTTATTATTCGTCAGAGAGATTTAATACTATATTACGTTTAGTGTCTTTGTTATTCGTCCTATTTTTCTTTCTGTTTTACTTTTTGCTCTTAATAGTATACTTCCTACCACGCTGGACTAATGTGGGTTGGTAGATTTCATATTAAATTAAATTAAATTAAATTAATTTATTTCAGGTTATACACCCATAGAGTTAGTATTGTGTTAGTACTTAACATTCATTATAACTATCTTTAGTAGTAAGTTGTTAGTAAATCACTACAACGGGCGCTTCATCTACCTTCATATACCTTCGAAATTCTTGTAAAGAAATTTTTGGGTATGCAGGTTTCCTCACAATGTTTTCTTTCACCCTTACAGCAAGCCATAATTCACAAAGCAAACAAAGACTAAAAGTCTGATAAAAAATATTAATTAGCTTCGTTCTTAACTACCGTTCTTAGAACCGGGAGGTTAAAATTACAAATTAATGCATAAGAGTAACCTATTCAGTTTTATTCCCTTATACATGTATAGTTCTTTCAATAATTAAAACGGAAAAGAAATTCGTGGGTGAATGGAAAGGAAATTCATAATGAGATTATATACAAGTAGACTGATCATAAAAACTAAAGAATAACTCATGTCCAAAATTTATTAGGTTGTTTATTTTTATTTGTTGGATAACTGTTAAGTCACTCTTAAAAAACTCTAGTTAAAAACAAACATACATAAAGTCACGCCTGTATCCCCGAAGGGGTAGGCATACTAGAACACCTACATTTTGAATTTCCTTTCCATTGACCCACGAATTTCAATTCACGCCATTACAATCAATGGAAATAATATAAATGTATAGAAAAATACAGCGATACACAAGCAACAATAGCTCAGTTGGAAATGGTACGGACTGCCGAGACAAGTGCCGGAGGTTCGAGACTAACCCCAAAATGGAGCATACACCTCTGACTTCTTTGTGTTAAGTGTATTTTCATTGTGAAATATCGCTTGCTATAACGGTGAAGGAAAACATCGTGAGGAAACCTGCATACCCGAGAATTTCGTCACAGGAATTTCGAAGGTATGTGAAGTTTACCAACCGCATTAGGCCAGCGTGGTAGACTAAGGCCTAACCCCTCTCATTAGTAGAGGAGACCCGTGCCCAGCAGTGGGACAGTAATATTACAGGGCTAATATTATTATCTCTTTTATTTTAACTTATCTTCTTCTTACATTTTTAAATATAAGTAATAAAAAAATACATTTAAAAATATTTAAAAAAATATCACCCTCCCGATGACGAAGCTTGAGACCCAAGCCACCGGTGGTTAGGGGCTCAGAGTAAGGAACCGCCTCACAATGCGTGCCGTGTCCAATAACACTGCCTTCTGTATCTGGCTCTTGACCCAACGCAGGGCTAATATTATTATTATTATTTATTATTATAGAAAAACAACTAAATTAATCACGTGAACGAGCATGCGAGCTAAAAAGCAGTGACTAATAAAATATACATTCAAGATTCTCGTTGATAAAACATAACTTATTTTCAAAATGCGATATACCGACATAATATGCATAAATTATGTTCATTAGCCAATAAAATTGATAGTGTTATTATACTAACATCGACATGTAAAGACTCGACTACTTTATATGACAAATTATTCAGAAGTCCAAAAATATTAACAGCTCAATGAGATATTGATAGAATAATATACAAAACTGTTAATGACTGGACACCATCTTTGTATTGACATTCAAGCAACTGTTGAAAATAGGAATATCATGGTTCCGTAGAAAATTATAGTATTGGTGTGTGTATTCGATAGAGTTTGTACTTTAAGTTGGTAAAAATCTACGAGAGGTGCGAGGGATGTTGACAAACTAATAAACACAAACTTACTGCGAGTCGAAGTTTATAAATAATATTAGTCCTGTAATATTACTGTCCCACTGCTGGGATCGGGCCTCCTCTACTAATGAGAGGGGTTAGGCCTTAGTCTACCACGCTGGCCTAATGTGGGTTGGTAGACTTCACATACCTTCGAAATTCCTGTGAAGAAATTCTCGAGTATGCAGGTTTCCTCACGATGTTTTCCTTGACCGTTATAGCAAGCGATATTTCAAAATGAAAAGTGCTTAACTTAGAAAAATCTGTTTTTTTTATAGCAGAGATTGGCAAACGAGCAGATGGTTCACCTGATGGTAAGTGATCTCCACCGCCCATAAACACCCAAGACACAAAAATAATCATGGGTGCGTTGCCGACCTAAAAGGAGGGAATGGAAGGAGAGGGAAGGGGATTGGGAAAGTTAATTTGCTATACTACCGTATGATCCATGTGGTTAAAAACGTGGAAAATATTGCCCAAAAAGTATATTAGACTTAATGATTTCTTAGGTTTACGTGAATGTTATTCATTGAAATTAAACTATTTTTACGGATTATATCACGATTTGGTTTTAATTTTTAATTTTTATGTCCGACGTTTCGAAAGCTTTGCAGCCTTCGTGGTCACGGGTCAGACTAAGGTGTCATTTGTCCAAAATGTTAATATTACAATTAAATCGTGATATAATCCGTAAAAATAGTTTAATTTCAATATATTAGACTTATCTAGGATCTTCAATTTTCTAGCGACTATATTTTCCACGTTTTAACCATATCTCAAAGTGAAGCGTAACTGCCTTTTAGTGGACGGCATTAACAGTGAAACTCATCTAACATAGGTAACTAACATTAATTACCATGAATGCCTGAAAAACGATATTAATTGACAGCCTCTATGGCGCAGCGGGCGACTAGCCGGCTGTGAAGCGAGAGGCCATGGGTTCGATTCCCGCTGAGACAAATGTTTGTGTTGCCCACATATATTTGTTTCAAGTCTGGGTGTTGAGACCGAAAGTCTCTCATAGTCTCTGACACCCACGATACAGTTTATACCTAGTGTGAGGTCAGGACTATGTATGTGAAAAAAAAAATTAATTGGCAGCCTCCATGGCGCAACGGGCGAGTAGCTGGCTGTGAAGCGAGAGGCCGCGGGTTCAATTCCCGCATTGAGACAAATATTTGTGTTGCCCACATATATTTGTTTCAAGTCTGGGTGTTGTGAGAACGGGCGTCTCTCATAGTCTCACAATACAGGTTATACCTAGTGTGGGGTCAGGACTAAGTATGTGACTGTTGGGTGTATTTATTTATTTAATACAAAACATAAGGACGAATTTACTTCTTCCTTTCCGAAGTCGGTAAAAAATAAACAGAATATTAGAGTAGAACAAA
This sequence comes from Clanis bilineata, assembly GCA_036417725.1. Taxonomy (NCBI): domain Eukaryota; kingdom Metazoa; phylum Arthropoda; class Insecta; order Lepidoptera; family Sphingidae; genus Clanis; species Clanis bilineata. The sequence goes on from CM071159.1 coordinate 2,198,737, forward strand.
CTTTAAAGCTAATTGTATGCGTTAATTATTTTGTCTGTAATAGTCGCTGCCCACGTGCCCCGCTCGCGGTCGAGGTTATAACATGGTTTATACATCCGCTTACGGTATACAAAATACAGAACATTAATATGATCTAGTTTAAAGTCGAATGTAGACAATTTTTTGTATGAATTCATATTTCCGCAGACCGGAGTACTTAAAAATTAAATATATAATCCTACTTATTGACTAATGTGAAAGTTTTGATCGTCTCAAAGTGTTTTTGTGTTTATTAATAAATACTACCTGTGTCATTAAATCGTCGAAGTGACAAATTGCTGTTGCGATTCATGCGTGATTCCGGAGACCGAAATTACCGCAAAAAATGTATTTTATTTTCCATTCCACAATTGGCGGCAGTTTGACTATGCCGCTGGTATTACCGATGTCATATTTTTTTATTTATTTTTTATAGGGCAAACGAGCAGATGGGTCACTTGATAGTAAGTGATCTCCACCGCCCATAGACACCCAATACACAAAAATAATCATGGGTGCGTTGCCAACCTAAAAGGAGGGAATGGAAGGGGAGGGTAAGGGGATTGGGAAAGGGAGTGGGGAAATGGGCCACCGGAAATCTCACTCACCGAACGAAACGCGACAGCAAGCTGCCACTTTACGTCGGTTTTCTGTGAGACAGTGGTATCTAACCGGTCGAGCCGGCCCATTCGTGCTGTAGACGTCACTGCCTACAGCGTGGCTCTACCACTCACAAGATTGGATGGTAACAATGGTTTGCCTTAGTACCTACCAAAACAAAACCTAGCCTAGTAGTGTAGGAATTGAACTCAATTCCTACACCCTAAAATACCATATCAAACATCAAAGAAAATGAAATGAAAAAATGAAAACGAATGCACGAGTGAGTTGATTTCTTAAGTTTACGCGAATATTATACATTGAAATAAAACTATTTTTACGGATTCTGTCACGATTAGGTTTTAGGGAATAAAAATTAAAACCTAATCGTGATAGAATCCATAAAAATAGTTTTATTTCGAGTTAATGACTGCCTTGGTGGCGTATTTCGGTACGACTACGGTTCTGAGGTCTCGGGTTCGATCCCCGGGTCGGGCAAAGTGATATTGGATTTTTCCATATCAGCCCGGAGTCTGGAATTTGTGCCCGATATGGCGATAGGCTCGCCCCCTATCACATCTGGGACGGAACTAAGCTCGGCGAAATGTGGGTGTTCTAGTTCGCTAGTGCGCCTCTGCCTACCCCTTCGGGGATACAGGCGTGAGCTTATGTTATGTTATGTTATGAGTTGAATTAACCCTATACCGTCCTATTAATTAACTCTACCGTCGTGCAATCATTTTACTGGTTTTCTTTCTATACTGCTATTTATCGACCGATTTCCACAAAAGGAGGAGGTCATCAATTCGTCTGTATTTTTTTTTATGTATGTCACTCGATATCTCCGCCGAATGTAGACCGATCTTCAAAATTCTTTTTGTATTCGATAGAGCTTATTTCAAGCGTGGTCCCTTATAAATTTGGCCACGATCGGATTTGAAGTACGTCTGTCAAGTTTTTAAACTTGTGATTATAATTTGATCATCAAAGTGTTACTTAATAGAAAAATAAAGTTATCCAAGACAGCTTTACAAAAACGTCAGATGATCTCTAAAAATCTGCGCCAATTTATTGATGACCGGAAAATTAGGTTGCAAAAACATCAACGTAGGCGTAAAAACACGATAATGTGAATGATTGAGTAATTAAAATTGTGCGCTGTTAAATAAAGCACATATACCGACGGTGTAGGCAGCATGAATAATTTTAAATTGCCATTTTTTCTGAGACAACCCACGGCGAGATTAGTCAGTATTTCGACATTCGCTGCCCACATGGCCGGTTATTAACATAAAAAGCTACAATTCATTGTGCAATAAACGCGGTACCGATGTTTATCTAGCGACGGTGCGGCCGCGTAAAATTCTGACGCGTTCTGACTGCCGCGTGCCAATCCGACTTCGGTGCGTTTGATCCCAATTTTAGGGATACGGAGAGGTACAAAGACAAACATTTTTTGTAAATGTAGGCTTTACATTTATGACACATCCGGGATCGACCTTAAATACAGTCTCGTAATGTTGAAACATTTCTAAATGAGTCGAGACTGTGGCAATTTGTTGTGGAAATCTGAGATCTCATTTCTAGCAAAATGCCAAATGAGGGGACCTATATCCCCTGATGGTAAGTGATCTCCATTGCACCTGGGCACTACGATACCCAAAGAATCCATAGGTGCTTTGCCAAGATTAAAAGAAGGAAAAAGGAATTGCGAAGAGGCCGTCGTCCTCGAACCTCAATCGGTTACCTTAATTCATTGATATTTTGTAGGAGTTAAATATGGGTCAACTAATAAAAACACCCAACAGTCACACACATATTTCTGACCCCACATTAGGTACAACGAACTTACAGTACAACACCCAGACCCGAAACAAATATCTGTGGTTCACCCCAACCATTTAGCTTGGTACAGGAATCGAACCCAATTGAAATTTGATATAAGTAGAACGAGTTTAGCCTATGGAGGAAAATTGTTATTCCTTTACTCTCTTACTCGGTGACTGACCGACTGACTGCCTCGGTGGTGTGGTTGTATTACGGAACGGCCACCGTCTTGAGGTCTCTGGTTCGATTCCGATTTTTCCATATCAGCCCGGAGTCTGCTATTTGTGCCCGATATGGCGATAGGCTCGTCATCACATCTGGGACGGAACGAAGCTCGGCGAAATGTGGGTGTTCTAGTTCGCTAGTGTGCCTCCGCCTACCCCTTGGGGGATACAGGCGTGAGCTTATACTTTTCAACTCTCTTACTGAAGTTTACTAATATAACAAATGTTGCCAACACTAAACTGCCCTATAAAATAAACATAAATAGGTGAGCTACTGACAAATTGCGTGGCAACATAACTTACGAATCGGCCGTGATCTGTCAACGTGGCGCCCGCATTTGTCTCAACGTGTACGCATTAATTAGACGACACTCATTTATATATTAAAAATAAGGATTTTATATTTCAAGGTGCTTCAGTATACCTTATATAGCGATAGTGGTGGTGTATTTTTAAATACAATTAATACTTACATGACGTATCGTGAATTCTTGATAAAGATAAAAGTTGATAATGATAATTTTATGTTAACTATATAAAAAAATTGGTTTCTCAAAAAAACATCGAGTTTCTATAAGTGTTCAGATGAAAATTAACTAAGCTTCTAATTTGACACACCTGTCAAACACTTAGGGAATAAATAAATACACCCAACAGTCACACACATAGTCCTGATCCCCACACTAGGTGTAACCTGTATCGTGGGTATCAGAAACTACGAGAGACTTTAGGTCTCACAACACCCAGACCCGAAACAAATATCTGTGGGTCACACAGACATTTGTTTCGGTGCGGGAATCGAACCCGCGACCTCGCGTTTCACAGCCGGCTACTCGCCCGCTGCGCAACGGAGGCTGTCAATCAAAAGTCAAAAGGAATCTGAAAAGCGTTTAGGCACGCTTCAGGGAACACGATTCTGATTTCGACATGAGAGTTGACAATATTTATAAATTTTTGGCATTTATCTGCCTTCGAAAATCCAGTCGTAAATACATACATACATACATAAGCTCACGCCTGTATCCCCGAATGGGTAGGCAGAGGTGCACTAGCGAACTAGAATACCCACATTTCGCCGAGCTTAGTTCAGTCTCAGATGTGATAGGGGGCGAGCCTATCCCCACATCGGGCACAAATTCCATACTCCGGACTGATATGGAAAAATCCAATATCATTTTGCCCGTTCCGGGGATGGAACCCGTGACGTCAGAACGGTAGTCGTACCGAAATACCACCACGCCACCGAGACAGGCACGTAAATAATCCAAAAAAATCATGAGCTTTCGATCACAGCCAAACATTTCGCCAATCAGAGGACAATTACAGTCGCATTTGACGGTTAAGGACGGGTATTTTTAAGTCCCACTTTGCATTAACACCCACAATTGCATTTTACGACTTATATCGCGATGATAACAAGTGAATTGAATGTTATGCGTTCTTGTTTGCAGGTACTTGGGATGCGGACGGACGAAAAAGGATTCGAATAAAATGTGCATTTATAACAAGTTGTTTTATTATGACGTACATCTATTTAGAGTGGTAGAGCCACGCTGTAGATAGTAACGTCTACAGCACGAATGGGCCGTCTCGACCGGTTAGATACCACTGTCTCACAGAAAACCGACGTAAAGTGGCAGCTTGCTGTCGCGTTTTGTTCGGTCAGTGAGATTTCCGGTGGCTCATTACCCCCCCTCCCTTTCCCAATCACATACCTCTGCCCTTCCATTCCTTCCTTTTAGGTTGGCAACGCACCCATGATCCTTTTGGTACCCTATGTGTATATGGGCAGTGGAGATCACTTACCATCAGGCGACCCAACTGCTTGTTCGCAAAGTTGCTATAAAAAAAACTTTCAAAGACATTAAACTTTAACATCCATGAGGCATCAGTCATCGCCAAACGTTGACCAACCTGTTCTGTCATGGGTCAAAGGTCGGCATGGTTGTAAAAACGTAAGCTCACATGGGCCACCATTGTTACCCATCAGATAGGGGCATTATACAATGTTAGTCAATGTCCACTGCGCACTGATATGACTTTATATACTCCGTGACAGCATTTCGCAGCGGACGAGTTGTCAGTTGTAAAGGGAGAGGAGAGGCCGCAGGTACGATTCCCCACCGAGACCAAATTTTGTGTGAACCGCAGATATTAGTTTCGGGTATGGGTGGTGAGACCAAAAGTCTCTCGTAGTTCTTAATACCCACGACACAAGACTACCTAATTCTGGAGTTAGGACTATGTGTATGACAGTAAGGTAATATTTATTGTACCGAAAATAACTAAGTACATTGGACCTTGGGCCAAAGTGTATTAAGACAATTAACATAACATAACATAAGCTCACGCCTGTATCCCCAAAGGGGTAGGCAGAGGCGCACTAGCGAACTAGAACACCCACATTTCGCCGAGCTTAGTTCCGTCCCAGATGTGATAGGGGGCGAGCCTATCGCCATTTCGGGCACAAATTCCAGACTCCGGGCTGATATGGAAAAATCCAATATCACTTTGCTAGACCCGGGGATCGAACCCGAGACCTCAGAACCGTAGTCGTACCGAAATACCACCACGTCACCGAGGCAGTCATTATTATTAAGACAATTGTGTCACAATTATCGATCACTGGCACCGTAAGATATGTACTCCGAATGACCGCTTCGGAGAACATAACGCTGCGTATCCTTTTCATTATTTTTTAAACAAAACACAAAAAACGTCTACACAAAATAATGTTTCTCATCTCCTGCTCATAAAACAATTGACCATAGACAAAAATGCGTAGCGAAAGCATGTTTTGTGTAGTGTTTCAGTGCAGGAGACTCGCCTCCAGAGCGCATTCAGTAAACTAGCAAGGGAGTTGGGACATAGTTACCCATCAGATAGCGCACATAAACAACGTTATCCATGTCCACTGGACTCGCGTACTGATTATATTTTCAGAACAAAGATTTGTAGGGTTGGCATTACTGTGACAACATAAAAGGACCTCTAATTTGAATATGGCTAAATTATGCTATAAATTATATTTTGATGATTATCAAATCAAATCATTTATTGAATCCATAAAATGTTCAAACATTATTTTGATTCCGTCAAATTTTCTACTCTATCGCCTGTTCGGACGGCTGTTTGGCGAGAGAAGAACGGGCAAGAAACTCTGACGTTGTTCTTTTAACACCAATTTACAGTCAGTTACTAATACAGTACAGCATCAGATACAGAAAGACCTTAAATTAGAGCAGCTAAAACTTATGGTACGACTATAAGGTCTCGAGCTCGATCTCCGGGTCGGGCAAGATGATATTGGGTGTCTCTATTCAGTGTCCGCCCGGAGTCTGGAATTTCCGTCAGATATGGGGATGGGCTCACCCCTATCACATCTGGGACGGAACTAAGCTCGGCGAAATATGGGTGTTCTAATGTGCACCTGCCTACCCCTTCGGGAATACAGGCATGATCTTGATGAGTTTGTGCTTTCTTTCAAATAAGATGATAATGCTACACAAGACACATAATGTAACAAGATGCGAATGTGAATAATTCATCATCACCCACAGGACGTCCACTGCTGAACATAGGCCTCCCCCAAAGATTTCCAGACCGACTTAACCGTTTACGCATTCAGAATATTTTCCTCAAACAAATACACATTATCTAAAACAATAATGGCGGCCCTACACACGACGCCAACCGACAAAGTCGCATCGCAAATCTCACTCGCAGACAACAAACAGATAACTATCTCATTCTTTCAACAATGGCCGGCCGACTCATAAACAGGGCCTAATTAGTAATATTCCGAGTGCACTGCGATATCTCGCGCACAATGAGATGGAACCGACCCTTATCTAGGGCGATAAGTGTACCGCCAGCCGCGACAATTATCATGCGAAATGGTAAGCTAATTCCTCGGACCTAATTATTATTTGCGAATACATCGCTGGGTTTGTTAAGAACTGTTGAGGAAGGATAGCGTTAGTACAGCAATGGATAACGCGCAATGGATATTGTATGGGCGTGGTGAAGGGCATTGGACGCATCCGTGTCTTGAATGCGAAATGTCTGGTAGTGCTCGCTCGTGTAGCTCCCGTTTATTGTTTCTGCTCCGGTCAAGCACCAAGGGCGGATTCAGAAAAGGGTGCTGGGGGCCATAGCCCACATTTCAATATACCAACAAAAACGCAAGTTAATCAAACGTCATGTTTAATGTCAAACCCTTTTGATTCAAATTTCATTGAATCTTCGGAATAGTGTATCTCCTGAATCCAATCAAGATGGAGCTACTAATGTGATGAATTATATAAAAATCGCTTATAAAAGTAAAAACTTATCATCCAAAATCTAAAATTATCTTTTTAGACGTAAAAAAAATAACCACAATATAAGCGATATATCTGAATTATGTGTAGATAAGTTAATAAAAACAATATTAGTTTCATATAAAGCAGTGGCATGCGGTCCACATAGACAAACAGACACTGTCTACCCTTACTTACATACATACATGACAATATGTTGTAGTTGGTCTACCCTGACAATTTGTTATTTACATAAATAAAGAATAAAAATCATAACCAAAGACAGATTTTCTAAATAACATACACTTAATTACTGACATTAACACCGGGGTGATTATAAAGAAGAAAATAATTTTAAAATTTTGTCTACCCTGTTCGGAACGTCTGTGCACGTCACTGACATAAAGCCCCCCAAATACTCCCTGAATACGTTTTATCGGGAACACGGAGTAAATCGAAAGGTAGCAGAAAGCCGACCACAGACAGATAAGAACAGCGAATCGCCTTTCATATTGTTGATTTAATAAAATTGCTGTTTGATTGTTACAATACGATATTTGTATTATCGCTACTTGTGATCGTTAGTTTAAATGATCTCAAATGGGTTTAATCTGCTTTGTTTAGCAAAATATTGTCTTTATACAGCCTCCGACGGACTTACAGGTTGCGAAGCGAGAGGCCGTGGATTCAATCCCCACACTGAGACGACTATATTTGGGAGTTGTGTCACCGCAAGTCCCTTGTGGTTCCTGATACCCACGACATAGGTTCAACCTAGTGTGGAGTCAGCCTACTGAGTTTTGACCCTCGATTCGATTTCGACAACGGTTCGATGTTATTCAGTGACATAAAATTCCGATATGGCGATAGGCTCGCCCCCTATCACATCTGGGACGAAACTAAGCTCGACGAAACGTGGGTGTTCTAGTTTGCTAGTGCCTCTGCCTACCCCTTCGGAGATAGAGGTGTGAGCTTATGTATGTTATTTTATGTTTTAATACAACGTTGTCAAACAGAGCTTAACAGAAGTGTAACCAAGTATTACCAACTCCGATGCGTCTGACTAGTGGCACTGACTAATGCGTTTATTATGCCGGCCACAAGCGCCGTAATTGATACTCGTGCCATCATACACGCGCCGTGGTAAGCGCTTTATAATTCCCGTAAAATTACTCCGCCACCTATTTTTAATGAATTTTCTACCTTTTTATAATAGAAAGGAGGATATTTATCAATTTCATCTAGGGTTTCGTGGGTAATGAAGAACACGTGCAGCTGGTATTACTAAAACTGCAGTGTTATGCGAATGAAAAATGTCTGCATAGTAGGTAATTAAACTATCAGGCTAACGCCCCAATGGTCAGTCGCTACTCAACTTTAACGGCTTCTTACATTGATTTTCGCCATACAATTTTGACAGATAAGGCGGCATTAAAAAACATAAGACGACTTTAGGTGTATGAACATTCGGCGGTAAATCTAACTTAAAACTATGTAACTAGCCGTAAAAACTAAGCCAACTCCTTTCTGCAACGTGCTTAAAAGGTATGTTGTGCCCACTTATTACTTTATTGTGATTTTATAGAAGAGACTGGCAAACGAACAGATGGGTCATCTGATGGTAGTTCCATTCACTCCTTCTAGGTAGGCAACGCACCCATGATTCTTTTTGTGTCTTTGGTGTCTATAGGCGGTGGAGATCACTTACTATCAGGTGACCCATCTGCTCGTTTGCCAGTCTCTGCTTTAAAAAAAGGGGTCTACTGCACTGCGTTTACCATGAGATGAATGTATGATGTGATCGAATCATTTTATCTCAAAACTTAGTATTTTTATTATCGAAGATTTTAAACATACACATTAAACTTTGATCTTCAAGTCAGTTCATCAACACCCAAAAACTAGAAATAAATATTAATACATAAAATAATAATACATCCTGTCGTTGAATCAATGAATCATTTCCTGCGACTTTAAATGTGACTCGAATATGCTTAAGTAATATAATAATATGTATAATACTATTACATACATACATAAGATCACGCCTGTGTCCCCGAAGGGGTAAACAGAGGCGCACTACCGACAAGAACACTTACATTTCGCCGAGCTATCGCCATTTCGGCACAAATTACAGACTCCGGGCTGATATGGAAATCCAATATCACTTTGTCCAACTCGGGGATCGAACCCGAGACCTCAGGACGGTAGCCGTACCGAATTACAACCACGTCACCGAGGCAGTCGCGATAATACTGTAAGTATACATTTTTAATACGCGACTTCCCTCGTGTAAAAAAAAGCAACGATATATTATAAACACAAAACTAATCAAAATTAACGTACAGCCAAAACTATGAAGTATAGAAAGCTGAAAGTTGGTACATAAAATAACATAACAAAGGATGTATGGAAATTTCAACTTTAAGTGGGGATATGGGGGTAACGCGGGCAGAGCCGCAAGTGCAAAGAAATGGATATATAAATACAAGTACGGAGATTGCTTCCCAACTCTCAGTTCTCCATATTAAATTTTACCGAAATGGCTTAGCATTATTCTGTAAAAACATAACCCTAATTAATACTTTTGCATTTCAAATAATATTTGCTTTGTGTGTAGTATGGATGATGTGATTAGGGTTGTCATCATTTTGCATAAAAAATATTATAGATTATAATAATTATAATATTATTAAATATTATTTATATAGAGACTGGCAAATATGCAGATAGGTCACCTGATGGTAAGTGATCTCCACCGCCCATGGACACCCAAGACACAAAAATGATCAAGTGTGCGTTGCCAACCTAAAGTGAAATAGGGATTAACAAAGAAGGGAGAGTGGGGGAGAATTGGGCCACCGGAAATCTCACTCTCCGAACGAAACGCTGAGCTGCCACTTTACGACGTTTTTCTATGAGTCAGTGGTATCACGCCGGTTGATCCGGCCCATTCGTGCTGTAGACGTAACAGCGTGATTACACTACGCTTAAAAAACTTAACAGAGTAAGTCACCTTCGAATTGTTGGCAACCCTAGTTGTGACAGTGTAGACAAGGTCTTGAAAACAAAAGGAATGTCAAAACAATTTAGACATGTTTATTAATATAATATTTTTTGTAAATGACCAGCTCAGACCAGACCAGCTATTTTGCGCCATATTTAATTAAAATTGTCACTTCATTCATGTCTAGATTTGTCTACCTACCATCTTTATATCCATCTAGCATTATCCCACTCAAAGAGATGGGGATAAGGGCAGGTGAGGAGACCTGCATACCCGATAATTTCTTCACAGGAATTTCGAAAACATGCGAAATCTACTAACCCGCATTAGACCAGCGTGGTAGACTAAGGCCTAACTCCTCTAATTAGTAGAGAAGGCCCGTGTCCAGCAGTGGGGCAGTAATATTATTTACTCCTCCGCGTAACGTCGCCCGGTTCATCGACCCCGTCACGCTGTCTGTGCCAGCAGCCCCAGCGAAATCAAGTCATCAAGATTTTGCTAAAGTCGCCGTGAGCGCTTCCGTCGCTCCCTCAACGAAGCCTGCGCTAGAAAAAGCATTGAACCAGGCTAGTAACGACGGTTTCGTGACGGTGCAAAGGAGGAAGCATCGCCAACGAACCATCGCGAACCGCTGCGGCAAAGCTCCTGCGGAGCCCAATATCACCGTGCATGCCGCGCAGCCGAACACTCATCATGGAGTACGTCCGCCAGAAGACGAGATACTCGCTGAGGGTGCAGCTGCTGGAGTCGCGCCGAAATGTCAACTTTAAGGCGTTTGTGGTGCGCGTGCCGAACTGCTTGTTGCACCTCATCATGGAGGAGGACTTCTGGCCACAAGGCGTGGTGTTTCGCCGCTTCCGCGGAGAAGTGCCACACGAGCGCACAAAGACTTAGTGCTTAGTGATAATTTTATTTTTATAGTTATAATTATGTATGTTAGCTTGTAAGGTATTTATCTATGGGCCATAGTTGCCTGAAAATAAATAAATAAATAAATAAAAATAAAATAAATAAAAAATATTATAGGGCTCATATTTTTTCAGGGCAAATGGAAGTTATAAGACTGACTGACTGCCTCTGTGGCGTGGTTGACTGCCTCGGTGGCGTGGTGGTATTTCGGTACGACTACAGTTCTGAGGTCTCGGGTTCGATCCCCGGGTCGGGCAAAGTGATATTGGATTTTTCCATATCAGCCCGGAGTCTGGAATTTGTGCCCGATATGGCGATAGGCTCGCCCTCTATCACATCTGGGACTGAACTAAGCTCGGCGAAATGTGGGTGTTCTAGTTCGCTAGTGCGCCTCTGCCTACCCCTTCGGGGATACAGGCGTGAGCTTATGTTATGTTATGTTATGTTATGGAGGTTATAAGCATATCTTGGTTGATAGTAGCAGCTTAAAATACATAACCTCGTGTCATTCACAAAACGGTTTATTATGGAGGACCGTCCCACAAACCGCAAACGCTAAAAAGATTCGAGATCTTTCAAGGTGAATATTGCATTCGTAGGTTTTTCCAATTGTGATAGATTGTATAGGTTATGTTACTACTATGTGGAAATCTTATAAAATGGACACTGAATATCATGGCGGGTAAAACCGTACTTAATAGTCAAAATATGTGCAATAACACCTTAGAGACAAAATTCTAGAAAATTAAGACTGAATAATGAACCTAAACTCGAATTTTGTATGGGTGATCAAAATCATATTGGATTTTTCCATATCAGCCTGTAGACTGGAATTTGTGCCCGATATGGCGATAGGCTCGCCCCCTATCACATCTAGGACGGAACTAAGCTCGGCGAAATGTGGGTGTTCTAGTCCGCTATTGTACCTCTGCCTACCCCATCAGGGATACAGGCGTGAGCTTATGTTTGTTTGTATTCAATTTTTTTTTATATAGCAGAGACTGGCAAACGATCAGATAGATCACCTGATAGTAAGTAATCTCCACCGCCCATAGACATCCAAGACACAGAAAGAATCATGAGTGCGTTGCCAACCTAAATGGGATGAATGGTGGGGTGAATAAGGGGTGATAATGGGGTGACTGATGGGGTGACTGATAGGGTGACAGACGAGTCACAGACGAGTGACAGACGGGATGACAAACGGGGCGACAGACGGGGTGATTGATGGGGGTGACTGACGGGGTGACTAATAGAGTGACTGACGGGGTGAAAGACGGGGTGATAGACGGGATGACCGACGGGGTGACAGACGGGGTGACCGACGGGGTGACCGCCTGGGTGACTGACGGGGTGATGGACGGGGTGACTGACGGGATGACTGACGGGGTGATGGACAGGGTGATTGATGAAACCGGACCGATGTAGATCATCCCATTACCTCCTTTAGAATTATTGGATTATAGGTCTACGACTCACTCTTCCAACCCTCTCTCTCATACGCAGACGAAGTTGCGCGGGTCAGCTAGTAACATATAAACGTCTTCAGATGGTCAAAGACGTCTCTATTCCTCAACAACTATACGAAGTGCACCGGCACATGACGTCCCAAGACTTAAGAAGTTAGAATGATAACATTGCATTCTGCCTACCCTTCGGGGATACAGGCGTAAGTTATTGTTTGTTTGTATTCCAAGAACTTCTATACACGTTCAGATGGTCAAAGACGTCTCTATTCCTCAACAACTATACAAAGTGCACCGGCACATGACGTCCAAGACCCAAGACTGATAACATTGCATCGCTATTGGCTACCGGGACCGCTCAATGTCCATCGATTAAGAGTTTTTATTGCCATGGCCATGTCATAATGTTGCATCGGTGAAATGTGACGTTCATTACCCATACATGAGGCGAAATATTTATTGAACCGATGATTGAACGAAGTTACCCGCTAGCGTTATAGAAAGTTGCCAGGTGAAAAAAATATCGCTTATTGTTGGTATCGATTTGAATTCAATATGTATGTGTAATAAATCGATGTTGGAGTGATGTAGGTCTGTTGGTATGATTTTTGTTGTGGATTAATAATTTTTCTTAAAGTTATAAAATATTGTTGGCAGGATATTGTAATACACCACCTTTTCTTTCTTTTGTTATTGCGGGAAAAGGTGTTCTACCACTACCGCCACGCCTGGGGGGAGCCATAACGGTTATGTCGGAGTCGCCGGTCTTACGGCCCAGCGCCATAATGTCCAAGAGATGGAAATTATCCGAGAGACAATGGCCCGAGTCCCTAACACTAACTGTTATGTACTTAACTCGAATATTCTACAAAAAAGTAATATAACCAAACAATAAATAACCACATATTAATACCTACCTACTTCTTTTGCCAACATAACAATGTCAATTCGTAAAGAATTTTCAAAAGTCTTATTTTAAAATACAAAATCATATACATTACCCCAGTTTATGGTGAAAGAAATGCTAGATTCCCGAATGTATTAGATAACAAGAATGCTAGTACAGAACCTGCTACAACGAAAAAGCAATACAAAAATAATACAGAAACGATTCATATACTTTTGTGATAATATATGATTTTCAAAAGAAAAAAGCAATTTCTTATAACGAGAAACACGAAATGCCACTACGTCTACATTGTTGGAAACAAAAATAAACACGATAACTCGACTCACAATAAAATCGATCGCAAATCGACAGCTTCGATTATAGGTAATTTCGTGGCGAGTCAAGAAGCCGGCCGAAATGCCCGCGCGGCAGCATGCGCGAATGCTTTTATAATGAAATGACAATTACTACGAGACGAATTCTTGGTGCCTTACGAAACCCGGCGACAAAATAATGGAGTTTCTCTTTGTTTGCGATGGTATATCAATGTGCAACACTGAAGGTTATTTCAATAATATTGCATGTTTATTGCATTTTGGCGCCATTTCAACGGGTGTAAACGGACTTGTTTAATCACTGCTATTGAATCGTGATGTCATATAAAAGCAACAAGGTGCTAAGACCGTACCTAGTTTACCACAAATAATTAATGCTAACTTAACACTGCATAATATCCACTTAACGTAACTACATATATATACATATAAACACACCATTATAATTGGAATGATAAAATACTCCGCCATTATCACAAATACAATTCAGAATTGTAAATCACAGACAACAATCAAGACACAAACAAAAACATCAAAGAATAAAGCCAACTGTAATTTCGCATTTAATTTTTTCATTCTTTTTTATTGGAAAAACTTTTTTGCGCGAAAATGTCACCGCGACCATTGGTACGCTCACATTTATCGCATCGGCGACGTTCGATTGTTTTATAAATAAAGCAACAGCAAAAAATACTATCGATCAATCGTGCGAAACTCGCGATGGACGCTCGATAGACGGCCGCCGCGGGGAATTTCGACTTTCCCCATCAGAATTTACGACACACTTCTTATTGTGAGGCGAGTAAGGGCGCCGTTTTATATCACCGTTGACAGACGCGTTCGAATATCAACTTTATAACGTTGCATTATCGATTTAGTTTCGAGTTTGGATAACATGTGGTAACGCGTCAGACGTTCGTTCGCAGACGTGAAAGATTCCGTACGAAGACTGTCCAAACACTTTATACTTTCAAATACACAGTCTTTATCTGCGGTGATAATCTTTCGCGGCTTATCTGGGATCGGTCCATGGGAGGTTTTCTTAGATCTTTATTAAACAGTTCAGAATCCCCGTCCAGATATGAGTGGATCTGATATGAGCCGTCAAATTATGCCATTGTCTCTCTCCCGCCCGCTTTATTTGATTGTCTGTGTGTTGACGTATTTATTGTGTAGGCGCAGACGATCGGAGATTGCGATGCCGATAAGATTATATTCGGTTTCCTTCAAAATTGACGTGCGATGCGAGTGTTGAAATTAAAAAAATGCATCAAATGAGAACCGCGAAGACTCTCATTATTTGATCTCCAAATGCGATTAAAATAAAATAAATACACCCAACAATCACACATCTAATCCTGACCCCACACTAGGTATAACCTGTATCGTGGGTGTCAAAGACTATGAGAGACTTTCGGTCTCACAACACCCAGACTTGAAACAAATGTCTGTGGGCCACACAAACATTTGTCTCGATGCGGGAATCCAACCCGCGGCTACTCGCCCACTGCGCCACGGAGGCTGTTAAAAAAATTCATCAAATGAGAACCGCGAAGATTTAACAGACTCTCATTATTTGATCTCCAAATGCGATTACTAAAGTTCGTGAAAATAAAATAGTTTCGAGATATTTACATACGTAATCGAGAGGTGAAATTCTATGACGTGTAATGTAAATATTTTCAAATTTTACTACCTTCACCTAATTTGCAGCAGAAGCAGATAACGAAATTAGATTTCTAACGAATATAAGACGTATATTTAGAACAAATAAGTTTTGCATACCAGGCAGAGCTAAAATGATCGCTTGTCAGCAATGTGTGTTCCGAATTACTTCCAACTTTTAAATTTTGACTTCCTTGGTGGCGTAGTAGTATTGCTACCACGCGCGGTACGACTATCGTTCTGACGTCTCTGGTTCGATCCCCGGGTCGGGTAGTGATATTGGATTTTTCAGCATCAGCCCGGAGTCTGGAATTTGTGCTCGATATCGCTCGCTCGCCCCGTTTCAGATCCGGGACGGAAATAAACTCGACGAAATATGGGTGTTCTAGTAATGCGCCTCTGCCTATCCCTTCAGGGATACAGGAGTGATGTACTTATGTCTTATGAATGGTGAACCCATATTTCAGTCAATCGTTTTTTTCATTAATTCAAGTGATGGCCCTTTTATCTTCACCTTATGTTGAAATAAACTCGGAGTCCGACCCGTGACCACGAAGGCTGCAAAGCTTTCGAAACGTCGGGTATAAAAATTAAAACCAAATCGTGATACAATCCGTAAAAATAGTTTTATTTCAATGAATAACATTCGCGTAAACCTAAGAAATCACCTTACGTTGTTTGCTTACCATCTGGGCTTATCCACCAAACAGATCACACACCCAACATTTTGAAAGCTGTATCAATCAGGAAACACCGTGCCTTCAACCAGTGAACAATGTACACAGCAGAACCTATTATAATATAATTATAAGAATCACATCTCAAATATAAACACCGCATCATTAACTTAAGCCATACTTTTCATCTAGGACACGTCGTAAATTTTCCACTCCACAAGCCCGATTTCAAACCTTTCAAATCTTTCAAATCTTTAAATACTTTTTACACTATCCCGCTAATCAATGAAATGCAAACCCACACCTCCGAAAATAAATCACAGTCATTATCCCCGACTTCTTAATTCTCATTAACGCTAACTATATGTGGTGTGCGAAATAAATAAAACTAGAAATTGGCAATAAAAACGTTAACTATAACGCCTTCATCGTTAAAATTAGTTATTCAAAACGCGACGGCCAGCGAAATTGTTATAACAACAATATTTGTCATGCAGCATGTTTCTGAGCCGCCCACTTGCCGAATTTGTGTTTGATTCCGTTGTACAAGTTATAAACGCCTGCGGATATTGATTATGTTAAAATAATCAGTACATACACTTACCCAACAAATCTGTACAAGTTGTTTTTTATCATTATTTTATATTTTTTATTATATTGACTTGTCATAAGAGCTATTTATTAGCCTACAAGATAAATTAATCATTTCATTTCTATAGCTCGTTTCTCATGTACTAGTGTGCAACACATTTTTTAAACATTTTGTAGAAAATATTCGGCTTAGTTTTTACGACGACCCACCTGCCTAGTGACAACACCCTCCAGGGAATACATGCCCCTGACTAATTAGTTCTTTAAAGATTACTGTTGATCGGGGGCGTGGCGTTTACTAACAGGCGATTATCTTGCACTTTGGAAAGAAAGAAAATTAACATAAGCTCACGCCTGTATCCCCGAAGAGGTAGGCAGAGGCGCACTAGCAAACTAGTACACCCACATTTCGCCGAGCTTAGTTCCGTCCCAGATGTGATAGGGGGCGAGCCTATCGCCATATCGGGCACAAATTCCAGACTCCGGGCTGATATGGAAAAATCCAATATCACTTTGCCCGACCCGGGGATCGAACCCGAGACCTCAGGACGGTAGTCGTACCGAAATATAACCACGCCACTGAGGCAGTCGAAATAATAAATATATATATATATATATATATATATTATTACTGGACTACATAACATTAAAAAGATATATCGGGACACAATAAAAAAAGTACAATTGTATTGGTACGTCAACCAGGCAATAAATTAAATCGATGATGTATGATACCGATTGTAATCCTACACAGTTAATACGAAA
Source organism: Clanis bilineata (assembly GCA_036417725.1). Taxonomy (NCBI): domain Eukaryota; kingdom Metazoa; phylum Arthropoda; class Insecta; order Lepidoptera; family Sphingidae; genus Clanis; species Clanis bilineata. Next base: position 2,216,011 of record CM071159.1, read on the forward strand.
AATTTATTGAAAAACGCTACTCATGACTTGTTCCACACATCAACCATCAGTCAATTAAGTGAATCGCCTACGCCTAAAACTTATGACGTGTCGATCACGTTACCAACATTATAAACGACGTGATATGCCACTTTCGGCTTACCACAGCTTTACTTACGCTAGCTCTTGATTTCGACGAATATGGACGTCAAAGCATCGTAAATCACAGTTTTAGAACTTTCATCAAATGACCTTAACAGAACATGTCATAACTGTTATTTTGAGAGCCTCCGTGGTGCAGCGGGCGAGTAGACGGCTGTGAAACGAGAGGCCGCGGGTTCGATTCCCGCACCGAGACAAATGTTTGTGTGGCCCACAGATATTTGTTCCGGGTCTGGGTGTTGGGAGACCGAAAGTCTCTCGTAGTTCCTGATACCCAGGACACAAGACTCGATCTTAGTGTGGGGCCCAGAACTATGTGTGTGACTGTTTAAATTTAACTGATAGGTTTGTGTTGTTTTATACACAAAATTCATAGTAATTCAGCGGCGAAGTGTTTAGAATATAGCAGTAACTACCCTCGTCTTAAAAAGAAATAATACATTCTAAGGCGTACTTCGAATTTTAAGTTCGGCAAATGAATAACAAAGTAGGTCACTTTGTGGTATCTCTACCGCCCATGGTAGTTAACAGTACCAGAAGATTCCCATGATTGCGTGGCGCTTAACACTTTTTTTCTACCTGCCCTTATCCCAGCTTAATGTGGGGTCGGCGCAACACACTTTTTCAAGCATATTGCAGAAATGATTTGGCTAAGTTTTTACGACCGGTTGCCTGCTTGACGTCAACCCCCTATGAGGGATCCAGTCCCGGGCAAATTAAATTAGAAAATTCACTTTGCTCGACTTGGGAATCGAACCCACGAGCTCCCGGTTCACAGCAGCAGCACAGCAGTGGCGCTTAACAATCAAGAAAATATAATACAGAGGCTAAAACAGTACATGAAGCTTTGGGATTTTACCCTCCAGATCTCTCATTTATATCATAGAGTACGTCATAACAAGTATAAACAGATGTAAAATACTGACTGCCTCGGTGGCGTGGTGGTATTTCGATACGACTATGGCTCTGAGGTCTCGGGTTCGATCCCCGGGTCGGGCAAAGTGATATTGGATTTTTCCATATCAGCCCGGAGTCTGGAATTTGTGCCCGATATGGCGATAGGCTCGCCCCCTATCACTTCTGGGACGACACTAAGCTCGGCGAAAAGTGGGTGTTCTAGTTCGCTAGTGCGGCTCTGCCTACCCCTTCGGGGATACAGGCGTGAGCTTATGTTATGTTAAAATACTTATACCTGACCTCCGAAAATTTCGAACCAAACAATCGAATTGCGTTAAAATTCACCTTAAAAACATCGACCATTCATACAATTACTGTAATAACGAAGGAAAGGTCTCTCGAAATGTGACACACAATGAGATCACCACGAACCTTATTTATACGAAAATAAGGGTCATAATGCCGTGTAAAAGCAGATGGTATCAAGACGGTTTCCAAATTAAATGTCAAAAGAGGAAAAAATGCAATCAGTCAGAATACGAGACACTTATAATAACTATAACGTTGCCAAACAATGTTCAGGCATACCTACCTACTTTCAATGTTATAATGTTTATTATTAAACAGAAAATTCATAGTAATTTAGCAAAGGACTAATAGGGATGTCAATAATGACATTTATCCTAATATCGATAATTTTGATTTGTACTTTTATGTGTAAATATCGACTAATTTCAAAATAGAAACAATTAAAGAATGTTGTTATATATAGCTAATTGTTACTCTAATAATAAGTTAATGAATCGGAAAAATGTAAAGCATTTAGGACTTGTGCACGAAAGCTTGACCTGTTTGCGTGACCGCTCGCTTGATTGTACAATGTACAACATCATACCTAAACAAAATGTATATAAACGGTTATATAGTTTTAACTTTTAATGTGTAAGTATAATTATTATGTCGAAGTCTGAAGAATAGCGATCGGAAAACCGCACATGTAGTACCTACACATATCTTAGTATTGCAGTATAAGGTCGACTTAATCTGTCGAGTTTCAACAAGTATTATCACACAATCAATTAAAAACACATATACGTAAGTAATGTTTACTTAATTATTGGCGCCTTGCATTATTGAAAAGTGAACGGCGCCAAAACCGGACGCGTTTTAACTATTAATTCAAAAACCCACGCAAACAAACAACCAAATGCCAGTAGTCGAACGCATCACAATTTCATATTCAATCGCCTAACATATTATTACACATCACCTGTCCATCGACATTAATTGATTTATTAACCACACAAAAAGCCATTAGTCACAGTGGAGTCACTTTGAAATTATAAATTTGTCAATGGGCAGCGTTTCGCATTGGCAACACAACCGGTAATTTAATTTTATCTTATCGATAATCGTGGTTGCATCGATAATTGTGTCGGTGGGGCAGCACTGGGTGCCGGCACCTGCCTTCGGTGCTTTCGATCAAAAGGACAAGTTGATTGTGTGGATGATAAATAAGTGAAGCGTTGGATGAATGAGACCGTAATTGTTTGTGTTCTACACGGGCAATTATGCAGGGTTGATTCATTTTTAATAGAAAACTCGGGTCGGTTTCCAACATTGTGATACATACATACACACATACATACATAGACTCACGCCTTTTTCCCATCGGGGTAGGCAGAGACAACGGATTTCCATTTGCTACGATCTTTACACATCTCTTTCGCCTCATTCAGTCTCATTACGTTGTGTTAACACAAACAATACTGTCAAAGATATGTAATTATTGTAGCCAGTGGGTAGAATAGCTTCATTAATCTACAGCCATGTGCTGGTGTTGTTTTAGTTTGAATCGGCGTAGGCAATAATAACTAGTGACCACGTTTGGTAAAACAATAGTACGACAGAATCTGATAGAGCAAAAATCTTGTACCCAGATTCAAGAATATTAAATTCTTGCTTATGGTACGTAATCTGACAACTGCGGATTGACTAATATTATTTAAACTGTTTTGTGTTAGAAAAAAAAACCTAAACACAATACTGCCGTCCTTAAGTTAAAATGCCGTTAAGTGATAAACCTAATTTTGAAATGTCTCCAAAAAACGAGGAAAATATGATCCCCAGAGATTTCAGAGACTTATGGTTATTTTCGACCGCCTTCCAAAAAGGAGGAGGTCTTCAATTCGTCTGTATTTTTTTATGTATGTTACGCGATATCTCCGCCAAATGTGGACCGATTTTCAAAATTATTTTTGTGTTCGATAGAGCTTATTTCAAGGGTGGTCCTCCCAAATACGTTTGATCACGATCGGATCTGAAGTCGGTCTGTTAAGTCTTTAAACTTATGATTATTCATCTTAAAGTAAACAAATTATTAAGTCTATTAAATATAAAAGCCACAGTCTAATCATCATCATCATCATCATCATCAGCCATAGGACGTCCACTGCTGAACATAGGCCTCCCCCAAAGATTTCCAGATCGACCTAAAAAATAAAGTCACGGTCTAATAAACCTCTAAAAATAATTTTCCACGTTTTTTGGAGACGTCTCAAAATTACGTTTATTCAGTTAACGGCATTTAAGCTTGAGGACGGCAGACTAGCTATTCTATTCACCATTATAATTCTAGACAAGGTCCCCACCACAGTAAATACCAATGGATATTCAATACATCCCGTTAAGCAAATTTCCTCAGATTCCCTGTAGGTCAATCACTTGACCTGTAGATTTAATGACGTCGACAACTACCCAGCATTATCCGCATGATGAATGAGGAGCTGTCTGCGATCACTCTGCATCGGGACTTGATAACGTGCAGAATTTATCAGCCCATAGTGTAGTCAAGGGCAATATAGCATTATGTTTAGTGGTGACTGGTGACCCAGAAGCAGAAAGCAGCGATTTTTTTTATAGCAGATACTGGCAAACGAGCAAATGTGTCACGTGATGGTAAGTGATCACCACCGCCCATAGACACGCAAGACACAAATAGAATCATGGGTGTGTTGCCAGCATAAAAGGAGAGAATGAAAGGGAGGGAAAAAGGATTGGGAAAGGGAAGGGGGAATTGGGCCACCGGAAATCTCACTAGCGATTGAAATAGAACGAAGAAGATTGCCATTTTTTTTATATTTTCATAACGTAGACGAGTCGCCTTCTTGGTATAGTGGTAATATATATGGGCTGTTAACCGGGTGGTCCTGGTTTCGATTCCCAGGTCCGGCAAAGCAAATTTCCTAATTTGCCTGGGACTAGTTCCCCCAAAGGTTGACATCAGGCAGGCAGGCGATAGTATAAACTTAGCCAAATCCTTTCTGGAACTTGAAAATGTGGTGCGCCAACCCCACATTAAGGTGGGATAAGGGCAGGTATAAATAAAGAATATTTATAAGAAAAACAATACATCTATCAAAAAGCCCACGTGTTAAACTTGCTACGTCCCTGTACGATTGATGGTAATGTAAATTATCGACGTTTAGGTGTTTAGCATGCAAACGCTTCGCGCACACAATGCGCCTCCTGCGCACTGTAATTATTTCAATAAATCGATGGTCGGGCCGCACGCTTGCGTTGACGATGGGCGTCAGGGCCGGATTACATGGGGGTGCAGAAGATCCAGATAGTAACTGTGCTACTTGTTTCATTTCTCACAATAGATATATTTATGTTTGGATAATTTTATATGTTATTGCCATGGACGTAAAAAAAGATGGACGCTAGGAACATTAAAAAAAAGAAGCAGGACTTTCAGCCCATTCGATCGACACGTAATAGCGGCGACTGATCGAATGAGCCGAAAACCCTGCTTCACTTTCAATGTTCCTAGCGCTCCGTCCATCTTTTTTTACGTCCATGTTATTGCTTAGGATCAGTTGGATGCAACGAGTCACAAATGACCGAATTCCAAAACGTGTTCGAAAACCGCGGGAACTTGTACTAACCATCAAGAAACGAAAAATCAGTTTTCTCGGACATATGCTCAGGCATTCGCAGTATCGCCTTCTACATTTGCAATGGGAAAAGTAGATGGAAAGAGACACGTTGGTAGAAGAAGGAAATACTGGCTCAGGAATATAAGAGAATGGACAGGAATTACCAGAGTAGAAGAATTATACAACGTGGCAAGAAATAGCAAGGAATATGCGGAGTGACAGCCAACATCCAGTAGTGGATAGGTACCACGAGAGAGAGAAAGAGAGAGAGAGAGAGATATGTAATTTGGTTTTAAAAATACAATAATTATGAATTCAAAACAACGACGCCAACTAATAACTTCATCAATGAATAAACACAAAAACAATGCCATGAACAACACGAAATCAAACATAATCAAATTATTAGAACAAATAAATATAATTTCATAATAACCCAATCAAGACTATAAACGCACAATTAAGTTAGGCAATCCGTTATTTAGTTAATAGGACTCCTTTTAAGGACTAAATACAAATAGTAACTCGCCTACGTACTAACCTCGGCCAGGTGTAGTGCTTCAGGGATGGTAAACATTTGGCACACCTGACAGGAATGGTATTTGCAAATGTACCTTTACAACAAATGACATTGGTAACTTAAAAATATAAAAGTACATTCAATATATTTTTTTAGATTCAACTGCCTTATTCTTACAGTCTATTCATTCGCTGCACATAACGTGTTTAATTATTTTTACAACATATACATAACTTTTAATCGCGCCTCCGCCCGTGTGAAAGGTTCATCACAACACATTTTATCAAAATCGGTTTTGTTTTTTAGGAATGTGAACGTATCAGACAGAGTTACTTTCGTATTTGTAATTGATAATTCGTAAAATAAACAGATGTAATATGGTCGCTAAGTATAACAGTTACAGACATAATCCTGAGCCCACACTAAGATCCAGTCTTGTGTCGTGGGTATCAGGAACTACGAGACTTTCGTTCTCACAACACCCAAACCCGAAACAAATATATGTGGGCCACACACACATTTGTGTCGGTGCGGGAATCGAACCCGCGACCTCACGTTTCACAGGCAGCTACTCTCCCGCTGACCCACGGAGGTTGTCGATCGAAATCATTACTAATAACTTGTAAAATGTTTCTCACCCCTGCTCTAAAATTCATTGAAGTTCTAACTGTCTAGCCTAAATACTTGTAATGTCTTAGTTACACAACGTGCTACTGTAATCGATGAGTTATAGCTCAAACTTTTTGGTTGGGGTGCTTAAAGTGCTTTTGTAGCCGTACACCTGAAAATAGAGCCAATGTGACTCACTGCTATGGGACTAAAAGAGTATTAAATTATACACAATAATAATAAATAACATCCAACAGACACAAAGCTGTCCTGACCCCATACTAAGGAGACTTATGTCCTGAGTATATACGACACTTCCGGTCTCACAACACCCAGACCCAAAACAAATTTGAGTATTTGTAGGCCACACAAATATTTGTCTCGGTACAAAAATCGAACTTGCGGCACGTCGCGGCGTCTCTCTTCACAGCCAGCTAGCTACTCGCCCGCAACGAAAGCTCTCAATTTGAAGTTACAATTGAAGCTGAAGTTAAGATATACTACCTCGATAATATGGGAATAATTAACCGTTAATTTATTTTCATCGTGAAATCGCTTGCTATAACGGTGAAGGAAAACATCGTGACGAAACCTGCATACAAGAGAATTTCTTCACAGGAATTTCGAAGGTATGTGAAGTCTACCAACCCGCATTAGGCCTGTGTGACAGACTAAGGCCTAACCCCTCTCATTAGCAGAGAAGGCCTGTGCCCTGTGGGACAGTAATATTACAGGGTTAATATTATTATATTTATTTATTAATACAAATGTGAGTAATATTTGTGATATATTCATAATACCGGCGAGCTCAATATAATCATTCCACCACTTCCACACTTCCAGGTATTTTCATTGTATTTTCGTTATATTCACATTGTATTTTCGTTATAATCTTTCCAGGGACTAATTAGATAGATAGATACATAGAAACTCTTTATTGTAGAGGTAGATACACAGAAAACAGGTAAACAACATAACTGTGCCACAAGTGGCGGCCTTATTGCTAAAAGCGATCTCTTCCAGGCAACCATTGATCCGAAATTCGAGTGGCTCTTACCGAAACGTATACGTAGAGAAAACGGACGTAAATAATCACAAGTTTAAAAACTTAACGGACCGACTTCAAATCCATATTTATATGGGGCCACCCTTGAAATAAGCTATATCGAACACAAAATGAATTTAGAAAATCGGTCCACACTTGGCGGAGATATCGCGTAACATACATAAAAAAATACAGACGAATTGAGAACCTCCTCCTTCTTGGAAGTCGGTCGAAAAGATGGACCGAGCGCTATGAACATTAAAAGTGAAGCAGGGTTTTCGGCTCATTCGATCTATCAACACGTAACGGCGGCGACTGATCAATTGAGCCAAAATCCGTGCTTCACTTTCAATGTTCCTAGCGCTCCGTCTATCTTTTTTTTACGTCCGTAGTAAAGAGCTTATCACTGGAATCCTTTCAAACATCAATTTATTGGGCAACACAAAATGCATGTCGTGTAGTTGTTTATAATTTCTCTTTCGTTAAATCAACGTTATAACTCAGTTATAATGTTACCTTATAAACGTAATTAAAGAAAGCTTCCGATCGATCGCGACTTGTTTTTGTAAATGCGATGGGTAAATCATTTGTGTTGCAGATAATAAACTTTCTTTCTCTTTCTACCTGCCCTTATCTTTCCGAAATGTGAAATTGGCATAACACAATTTTTAAAGCATGTTGCAGATTTGGCTTAACATAGATAGACTAACGCTGCTTTCCTATAGGGGTAGGCAAAGACAACAGATTTCCACTTGCTACGATCCTTGCACACCTCTTTTGTCTCATTCAGTATCATTACATTCGTCGTGCATACACGTATCGGCTGCCTGTCTGACGTAAACCAGTCTCGAGCAAATCGTGATAGGAAACAGCTTGGACCTAGGAATCGAATCTAGGACCTCCCGGTGTACAGCACATAAAAGGTTCCACTAATCACTATACCAAGGAGGCGACTAGGTAGTTAATAATTTTGTAAGGTCGATAAAACAAATTCAACTTAGGAGGATATTGCAGTTATTTTACGTCACCTACTTATTGCAGTGTCTTAACATACCAGTTGCAAATTAAAACAAGAAGGATTTTGACGGGAAGTCTGACAAGGTGGGCGTCGCTTGTTAAAATTATTTCATATTATTCTCTAGAGCTGTGTTTGTTGTTTTTAAGTGATGTGGTTTAATGCATCAAACTACAGTGAAGATGGACAGTATAATGTGGAAACTTTTTAACCGGTGATCTTTGATGAGTTTTGCTTGGTGCGTTGGACCGTGTGTCGACCGACCGAGCTAGCCAGCTTTGTTCGGTCAATTCGTCGAGTGAAGGTCATCTGAGGGGCACCGCACTGGAAGGAATTACCACCATAATCCCAGGACCTTGACATCATCCACATCTGGGTCTCATGGTCATTGTGAAAACATAATTGCTCTATTTACATACTTTCACATTGGCGAAATCATCGCAAATGCGTGAAAGACATTATTTTTAAAAGAAGAAATTAAAACAATCAATAATACAGTGAAAGTAAAGGTTCTCATTATATCTTCATTAATATAGAAGGTGACCGCCAATGGATCTGGTATTATGTGGGCGTAAACGACTTAACATAAAATGGATCAACAAGTCATCTCGATTTCGTAAATTTTACGTGTTTTTGCAACATGAGTGGGCAGTTTTTATTAATTAGTGAATACAAAATCTATTATTTCAACACAAATTAGAATAAGATTCAAATATAACGTAATACTTTTATCTAAATGTTACAACTTAAAGTTTATCTGACACATAAAATAAACGAATGCAAATAATTTTAAAGTCGATATAATTCAAAATTGCAAAAGCAGCGATAGCTCAGTTGGGAATGGTACGGACTGCCGAGACACGTCTCGGAGGTTCGAAACGAACCCCAAAATGGAGCATACACCTCTGACTTTTCTATCTTAAGTGTATTTTCATTATGAAATATCATCGCTTGCTATAACGGTGAAGGCAAACATCGTGAGGAAACCGGCATACCTGATAATTTCTTCACAGGAATTTCGAAGGTCTACCGAAAGTCTACCGACCCGCATTAGGCCAGCGTGGTAGACTAAGGCCTAACTCCTCTCATTAGTAGAGGAGGCCCGTGCCCAGCAGTGGGACAGTAATATTACAGCGCTATTATATTATATTGCAAAATAGAAATAAATGTGAGCAAAATATAATACCCCAACCCCATATTTTGTTTTTGTGTCAAATCCTCTCTGCAACATGCTTGATAATGGGGCGTCCATAAATTACGTGAGGTGTTTTTTTAAATTTTCTGCCCCTCCCCCCCCCCCTGGTAAGATGTCGTGAGATTTTTCAAAATGTGAGTTTCTTACGTAAACGCATGTACAATCTGGATTAAATGGCCCATAACATAACATAACATAACATAAGCTCACGCCTGTATCCCCGAAGGGGTAGGCAGAGGCGCACTAGCGAACTAGAACACCCACATTTCGCCGAGCTTAGTTCCGTCCCAGACGTGATAGGGGGCGAGCCTATCGCCATATCGGGCACAAATTCAATTAAATGGCCCAAAATAGTATATTTTTTTTTTAATCAGAAAAAAAATTGCGTGATATTTGCCGAGACCCCCCCTCTCCAACGTAAGATTAGATGAGATTTGACTCGACCCCCTCCCCCCTTAAACACCTCACGTAATTTATGGACGCCCCCTTAAAGTGTGTTGCGACGACCCCATATTAATGTGGGATAAGGTGATAAAGGTCGCAGTAAGTCGCTGGATGCAAGCTGCTTTCAACAGGTCCATCTGGAAATCTTTGGGGAGGCCTATGCCCAACAGTGGACGTCCTGTGGCTGATGATGATGATAAAGGGCAGGTGGAAAAAAAACTATACCTACGCTGGATCATGGATATCAAAGCCTACAAGGGACTTTTAGTAGCTTCTAAATGCCAAACCACGAATTTGTTTGGTAAAGAGGCCGCAACGAGCTCTTTCACACGCCAATAGTAAAGGATCTCTTTTTTTTCTTTATTAGAGTTACTAAAGTTTGTATACATCAGTGCATTTACAATATAACACATAATCATCGTGACAGACTTAGCAATGTAACAAATCGACTAATTACAAAATAATAATAATATAATTAAAATAAAGGCACCGGGAGGTCCTAGATTCGATTCCTAGGTCCAAGGTGTTTTCTAACACAATTTGCTCGGGACTAGTTTACGTCAGACAGACAGCCAATCCGTGTATTCACGAAGAATGTAATAATACTGAATGAGACAAAAGAGGTGTGTAAGGATCGTAGCAAGTGGAAATCTGTTGTCTTTGCCTACCCCTATAGGAAAGCAGCGTTAGTCTATGTATGCTAAGCCAATTATTATAATGATTAGCCAATTATTATTCCTTAATACTATTGACTCTAACTACCAGTGGCCAAGTTTCCATACAACCCGATTCCTATCTGCTTCCTTTTTTCCAGATTAACGGCTAATATATAAGTATAATCTAGGTATTATCTAGAGCAGCGGTCGGCAACACGCGGCCCGTGGATGTCCTATTTGCGGCCCGTGGTTGTTTTGTAAATTAGTCGAAAACATCTAAAATGTTATAGATTCTAGATAGAAAATATGAGATGTGGCCCGCCTTTACTCCACTCTGCCACTTTGTGGTCCCTGTCTGCCAAAAGGTTGCCGACCGCTGATCTAGAGGAGAAAGAAACAATGGCTTGCGTTTTGACAATTTTCACTAACTACTTGATCTTTTGAATAAGATAATTTCAAATCATCGACTAAAACAGACATCTTCGACTTTTCATAAGCAACTACAAGTGTAAACAGGCATAAGTTCTCACAGTCAATCATAAGCCACCCACAATCCCGCACAATTTGTACAATTACAACTGTCAAAAACTTTCATGGGCATACGAGAATGATAATTTATTATACAGACGCAATTTTCAGTCACATTCGACCGATTTCGCGCTTGCGCCCGCGCATAAAATTCTCGACATCGCGCATTCCCGATCGATCGACATTTGTCATTGTCTCTCGATCGAGCGACATCACGACGGCGGTGATCCAGCAGCTAGTTTCACCGTACTTAAAAAAATTTACCCGTTGGAGGCGGCCACATATATATGTATGTTACAAGTGTCTCGGCTTCCGGAAGCCGAGCCGCCCGTCACTATTTAAAACCAATAGTGTGATTTTAATATTTTTTTATGACTATTGGGTAAAAGCCACCGCTCCACCCATATTTTGCGATTCCATTATGACTCAAATGTGTCCCGATAGTCTGCTCACCACCATTAGTTACTCACTCAGTTCTACCAAAGTTTTTGGATAAACTTAAGTCACGTGACCAATTAAACTCAATTTGACGCGCTTACCGCCGAATGTTCATACACTTAAGGTCGCCTTATGTCGTTTAATGCCGCCTTATCTGTCAAAACTGTATGGCGAAAATCAATGTAAGCAGCCGTTAAAGTTGAGCAGCGTATGACCATTCGGGCTTTATTTTATGAATCCGCAAAACTGAAAAATATCTAATGTTTCACCTACATAACACAGCAAATGTTAACTTAAAAAATATAATAAACTACACTAATTCAAATATTTTTAAAATATGACCGATGTACGAGCTGCTGAGTGGTGGTCTCAATAAAAATATAATTTATAACTCTACTCGAAGAACACGCATTTAATAAAACCAAAAGTATATTCATTAATTAGTACATAATTTATGTGACCATTGCGCCCAAGTAGGTTATTGTTCCGGTATAAATAAAAATACCTTTAATTTATATAATACCTAGACATTTACAATAAATTAATATTAAGTATGAATGGGCACATAGCTCGTAGAACCGATAGCCGATGGGGCAGAAAAGTTCTCGAGTGGAGATCAGGTACCGGCAAGCGCAGCGTAGGACGTCCACCTACAAGGTGGACCGACGACCTCATAAAGGTCGCAGGAAGTCGCTGGATGCAGGCCGCTTCCAATAGGTCAATCTGGAAATCTTTGGGGGAGGCTTATGTTCAGCAGTGGACGTCCTATGGCTGATGATGATGATGATGATGAATGGGGAATGTAAAGAGAATTCAAATGTAATTTATCTCAATCAGAATATCAAAAAACAGTTTTTCCTACAAGACCGTAAAATAAAGTTTACTTATACGAGCGTCTCACAAATCGTTTTTTATAGATACTTGGATTACATTAGATATGGGCTGTGACCGTGAGCTACTGGGTTCGAATCTCAGGTGCGAAACGCAACACTTTTGTTTAAAAAAGAATTACCATCGACTTCTTAAACTAATCGGCAGTGTTAAACTATTTTGACCGTTCAATTGACTGAGTTTAAATTAATTCATCAAAATAAAAAGCGTCAGTAAAGATATTAACGTGACGTCATAAATATAGTCAAACGGCAATTAATCGAAACATATATTAACATTATTATAATATTACAATCACCCAGTAGAAGGAAAGCCCAATGACGGTCTAATTCGCATAATGATCGAGTAATGCACTAAGGAAAATTAATTAAACATATATTATAGATACCTACCTGAACAATTCGTTACGTAATATTAATTATTATTTAGTAATTTAATTGGCAGAAACTTATGGCATACATAACATGCCTTGCCTTCTGCCACGTAGATGTAAAAACCTGTACTTCAAGATTCAGTGAATTTGTCTCCAGGTAATGGATAAATTGTAAATAACTGCAATTAATTATGGAGATAAAAAAATACGTACACTTGCGGAAGCTGCTCTGACGACACTCAACCTATGAGAGCGGGTATTCGATGCATAAAAAATACAGTCCTATGTTGTGCAAAATAAAAAAATGAACCTATGTTTGATCAACGAAAAATATTAATTATTGTTTCTTGGAGTCTACGAATCGAACTAATCAAAGAGGATATTCCTCATGTAAAAAAGGAGTCTACGAATAGCCACGTGGCGGGCAATAGCGAGACCTCTAAAAGAAGCCTTTTTAAACAACAGTATATTATCATCATCATCATCATCATCAGCCATAGGGCGTCCATTGCTAAACATATGCCTCCCTTAAAGATTTCCAGATCGACCTGTTGGAAGCGGCCTGCATCCAGCGACTTCCAGTATATTATATATTACTCATATTAAACGTAGACTGGCTCTGAATGTCAAAATTCAGAAGCCGCAACTCCATCTGAATTTAGTTGTTTGACAACAGGCGATCGACGGCTAATCGAACCCTCTGTACAGCACACAAACTTTCACTAAATAGACGCCTGTACAGAGTTTCCAACACATAACATTGTTTGAGACAGGTACAATGCCCAAGCGTAAAAACTTGTCGAAAGTTGGTACTTTGGGACGGGATACATGATTTTGTGGGGCGCAAATATCTATTGGCCTTTGTTATGAAAGATTTGTGTGATTTAAATCTCAAACTATCTTTCTACTGGTGACCAACTATTTCATCGAAAAGTAAATGGTTAAAAACAGGTCAATACAGTGTTAGTTTTATACAAAGTAATAACAAACGATAATCCAACCTTAACAAAATGAATGTTAATGCTATAACATCATAACCTCATTTTTCTCACAATGGGGGCGGTCAAACACATCATTCGACATAAAGTCGATTCCTCGAGAATAAGCGGCTAAGTAAATACAACCTGAGCCGATGGAGACCCAAAATTATCGCGTAAATGATGGACCGCGACCGTCAATTACCGAACTTATAATTGAAATAAAGTCCCAGAAAGATAATTGAATGTGTAAACGCAAAAGTATTGGTTTTGTGCAAAAACTTTCCAAAATTACTAGGTGTTTATAGCCGAGAAACGCGACTCCGTGGCCGCTCCCACTTCTTAAAGGTTAATAAATATTATATTGTATAATTATATAAAATATCTTACATTGAATTTTATAAGAAGGCTGTTATTTCGAGTGCTATACTTTGAGGATATCTTGATCAGCGTTCGCGAAATCTATAGAAAATATGATACAATAATTACAATATTTGATTGAATTTTCTTTATGAATATTATTCACATGTAATATTACACATCGCGTATTATAAGGAAAGGTACTTTGCATTTATGGAAAAATTCGTGCTGGTAATTACGCGAAATGCAATGTATTAATTACATGAATTATTATATAATTTGCAATATTCAGCTTAGTATACTTACTAAGCAAACTTTCCTCTCTGACTGTGCAAATTACCTCATATTATGGTGACATAATACCTCTATAATAGTTAGCTATTTCTATACTGTAACGTGCGTATTTGTAGATAACGTACTCGTACTAACTTACCAATTATTATTTCGTATGGCGTGTGGTACTAACATGTACTACTAATCATATTATGTTCTATTTCAACGCTTTTTAACGCGCGTTGAAAAAACTCTTGTGCGAATTCCAATTTAAATCATTTATTCTGCAAATAGGATATTTTATATCACTTTTACATATCACCGGACTGCCTCGGTGGCGTGGTTGTATTTCGGTACGACTACCGTCCTAAGATCTCGGGTTCGATCCCCGGGTCGGGCAAAGTGATATTGGATTTTCCCATATCAGCCCGGAGTCTGGAATTTGTGCTCGATATGGCGATATGGCTCGCCCCCTATCACATCTGAGACGGAACTAAGCTCGGCGAAATGTGGGTGTCCTAGTTCGCTAGTGCACCTCTGCCTACTCATTCGGGGATACAGGCGTGAGCTTATGTTATGTTATTTTACATATCAATAATGCATTTAAAAAATTAAAGTGGCGTCGGCATTTCGTGGCTATCCCTGAGAAGAAATGCCAAAAAAACTCAAGGGTTATAATAAGGGGAATGAGGGCTAATACTTTTGGGTCCAACTTATCAATCCAAGGTCACTTTGAGCCTTCGTGGCGCACCGGGCGAGCAGTCGGCTGCGAAGCGATAGGCGGCGGGTTCGATCCCCGCACCGAGACAAATATTTGTGTAGCCCACAGATATTTGTTTCGGGTCTGGGTGTTGTGAGACCGAAAGTCTCTCTCGTAGTTCCTGATTCCCACGACACAAGACTCGATCTTAATGTGGGGTCAGGACTATGTGTCTGACTGTTCGGTGTTATTTAAAAAAAAACATAGGCATCTGGGGAGAGCTGGAGGAGGCCTTCGAGTCCGCCTTAGAGCCTAGTCATTGGTACTTTCTTTTTAAGATATGGCGATAGGCTCGCCCCCTATCACATCAGGGACAGAACTAAACTCGGCGAAATGTGGGTGTACTAGTTGCGCCTCTGCCTACCTCTTGGGGGATACAGGCGTTAGCTTGTGTTATGTAACACTAGCCTTTACTAACTCCTTTCCCTCCTATTTAAGTGGCAGCCGTTGAGGATGTGTCAGTAAGTCATAGCTGAACATTGCTGAGTTATTGTTTTTTGATCGTCATAAACTCATGATTCGCAATGTAATTCAGAATACAAGAGTATCATCAGAGAGTATAATTCTATGTATAAAAATGCGTTAAAGTATGAACAAAACAAAATTTCTCCCAAGCATTTTATATTTTTGTTAGCCGGCATAAAATTTCCGTTAACCGAACATCCGCGCGGTGCAATTTGCATTAATACGTACTCGCTGTATCGACAGCCTGACGGGTTCACACCCGGCTGGGGAAAATATAAACGCAAAACTTACGCCGTTATAGTTCCGATAGTCGCGTATGACAGTTTGATTTAAAGTTCAAAGTTTGATGCAGTGTTGGCCAACGTGTTTTATAAATTCAAAATTAAATGTTTGATTTATAAAATTTTAATAATCATAAAGATAATTTGACATTACAAATATCAGAGTTATGCTTCTGCTTCGAGTTTCTTGGATATTAATCAATGCAAAATATACTAACATCTGTCAAACGTCACGTCATGCCAAAGTTATTGAAGCGTCCGTCCAACGCTCCTGAATCCCGAAGTGTTATTAAAGCGATGTCAAAATTATTGCTTCATATTTGATAGCCCTCCGTAGCCCTAAATACTTTAATAACGGTCACAATATGGTATATAAGGTTACAAGCATACTCTTTTCCTCAATTAGTCTGTATTTTTTAATGTATGTTACGCGATATCTCCGCCAAATATAAACCGATTTTCAAAATTCTTTTAGTGTTCGATAAAGCTTATATCAAGGGTGGTCCCATATAAAATTGGTCACGATCGAATTTGAAGTCAGTCCGTAAATTTTTCTAAACTTGTGATCATTAAATAACTAAGGAAATTGTTACTTATGTCAGCAGCTTATTCTACATCTTTATGCAATAATTTGCAAATTGAATAGCTGAATTATGCAATCTAATCTCTTTCATTTTCAATTACATTCGTTAACAGGTTACGGTCGATAAGACCTGAATGATTATGAGCTATTTACCCGCACTTTATAGGCAATACACGAGCACTTGGCACTCTTGGCAGCTGCCAATACAAAGACCGTCGGATGTATGGAATTGGCTCTAACACTATCTTTTAATAGCTTTATCAACCTATACGACTGAATTCTTATCCATCTTAAGTAATTAATATAATCAAACTGATCTACGTTTAGAGACTTTAGAGATATAATACATCTGCCTTGAAAAAAAAAGATTGGTGCATTTATGTTGCAAAAGTTAAAACGCAAAAGTCTTGATTTGGAAACCTTATTTTATATATCTCTAAAAACAATGTCACTAAAATTTCCTTAAATACTTTGTAGCCATAGATAATTACTATTGGTAAATGAAAAGAAAGAAATCTTAACGAATGTAATAAATGACAAAACTTTATTAAATAATGTGATTATATTTTAAAGTATTTATAAAACTCCATTACGAAACAACGGCATTACAAATTATGATTTTCCTCAACTTATTCACTTTCCAACGAAAGTCATTGGATGCAACGCTATAATTTGTCAAATATTCAACGTACAAGCTTTTACACTTTTGACAAAGTGGTAGTCGCAAATGCACGTATAAAGTTTCATAAAACGTATGTGTTCACATCGTTTAATGTCACAATGTGTCGCGCCGATATGGGGCATAATAAAAAATTTGCCAGCGGCCCGTTAAATTGGCCGTAAGTGGATTCGGGCATTAATCTTAATGTATTTGTTTGGGGAAATATTTTTGAATGTTTTTAATACAATGCGTAAGACCAGAAGGCGGTGATATATTTCTGCAATCCACGTAAATGTGTGTGCGTTTATTTTAAGGTAATTAATATTTTATAGTTCTGATGACGCTGTGTTGTCTCCAGTAATTTAGAATAATATTAATTGGACTATGAGACTATATTTATATCCACTACCCTACTCCTGGGCACGGGCCTTTTCTAGTATTAAGAGGGGTTAGGCCTTACCTTCGAAATTTCTTGTGGAGATATTCTTAGGTATGACGTTTTCACAATGTTTTCCTTCACAGCAAGCGATAATTCATAATGAACACACTTGACACAGAAAAGAGGTATGTGCTCTTTTTGTGGTTGGTCTCGAACCTCCGACACTCGTCGCGGCAGTCCGTACCATGCTAACTGAGCTATCGCTCTCTCTAATTGGCTTACAGAAAACCTCAGTCAAGTGAAGAATCTGAGGCAGTTTTTGCGTAGTGCGTATCACACAAATCACAGAGTTTCATTGAGTGAATGCGGCCATCATGAAACTCTCACTACATCTACATAAAGCGACAATCACTCACACAATCCACACATACATTACTCTAGTGAGTTGTGGTTTGCGTCATTAGCATTTTAAGACTGCCTCCGGGGCGTGGTGGTATTTCGGTACGACTACGGTTCTGAGGTCTCGGGTTCGATCCCCGGGTCGGGCAAAGTGATATTGGATTTTTCCATATCAGCCCGGAGTCTGGAATTTGTGCCCGATATGGCGATAGGCTCGCCCCCTATCACATCTGGGACGGAACTAAGCTCGGCGAAATGTGGGTGTACTAGTTGGCTAGTGCGTCTCTGCCTACCCCTTTGGGGATACAGGCGTGAGCTTATGTTATGTAAGCATTTTTAGACAGACCCCTCTATAGTCTAGCATGTAGGAAGTTCATACCGGGAACTCTTGGGTTTGAGTTCGGGTATAAAAACCGGTTTTTCTAGCTTTGTCCGGACCTGAATCTCCCAGAGACGGTTGATGTCAGACAGGCAGCCGGTTTTAAAAACGAAAGGACAATTTCTGCGGCATGCCTGACAGTGTGTTCCGCCGAACCAGCAATGGAGACGGATAAGGACAGCTGGAGGAAGAGTCCTAGTACTAGTTAGTTTCGACAGTACTCGTCGAAAACGATGATTTCTACATACATTTCTGTTTTCTCCACACGTTTATTTTAGTTACCTTTGTAGATTGAAATTAAACTATTTTTACGGATTATATCACGATTTGGTTTTAATTTTTATGCCCGACGTTTCGAAAGCTTTGCAGCCTTCGTGGTCACGGGTCAGACTGTCTGTCAGACAGAAACCAAATCGTGATATAATCCGTAAAAATAGTTTAATTTCAATGAATAACATTCACGTAAACCTAAGAAATCATTACCTTTGTAGAGTTTAAAATAACACCCAAAAGTCATACACGTAATTCTGAGTCCTGAACCCACACAAAAATTGTTTGAGCTCGCCTCCTAGATCTAATTTTTGACACGATTTGTGTTTGGATCCCTCGGACAAGCCAAATCCTTGCTGCAGCTAATGTAAAACTGCAGCACCTCTGCCTACCGCTTCGGGGACACAGGCTTAAGCTTATGTAGTAACTAAAACTGAGAAACTGTTAAGGTTCTAATAAAATTCTTTCTTGCTTCCTGCCCTTATCCCACCTTAATGTGGGGTCAGCGCAACTCACTTTTTCAAGCATGTCGCAAAATAGATTTGGCTTAGTTTTTACGACCGGCTACCTGCCTGACGTCAAGCCCCTCTGAGGGATCCAGTTCCGGGCAAATTAAATGAGAAAATTTGAGGTTCTAATAAAATAATGGAGAAAATAGGATCGAATTCCTTTTCGCAAATTATACTCCTCGAGACTAGAGAGAACCATACGGCCCAACGTAGCCACTATACCATAATAAAAAATCCTAACATAAGCTCACGCCTTTTTCCCCGAAGGGGTAGGCAGAGGCGCACTAGCGAACTAGAACTCCCACATTTCGCCGAGCTTAGTTCCGTCCCAGATGTGATAGGGGGCGAGCCTATCGCCATATCGGGCACAAATTCCTGACTCCGGGCTGATATGGAAAAATCCAATATCACTTTGCCCGACCCGGGGATCGAACCCGAGACCTCAGAACCGTAGTCGTACCGAAATACCACCACGCCACCGAGGCAGTCCTAATACACAATAATCCACACATTCCAAGCAAAATTCAATCAGCGATTGTACCATTACAGCCTAATCACCATATTACAATCAGGACGTACGTAGGAATAAAGTGCGCAGGCGCAATAAACATGGCCCATTCAACTGACCGTCAAACGGACGGGCTAAGTGAAATAGTCGGGACATGTAAATTCTACGCAACTATTTGATTGAAGGTATTAAGGACCAATGTTTTGCTACTTTGAAGAAGTGTTTGGAGTGATTCGCCGACGGAAAATCTATAAGATTCCACATAAGTAACACACGAAACCTCGCTTTCGGTGTACTAAAAAATGTCTCGGATGCCTGAGTCAAAAAAACGAACTCACAAGAAAATCTTTGCTTAGTCAGTCTGTCAGTCTGTTTTTCTTGTAAAAAATGACTCGGACTAAGTCAAAGATTGATTTAAAACTCCAAATCCTCACTCACTTCGTTTATTTGACTCTTGGCCGAAGTTCGCTCTATAGATATCAGGCTAGGTGTACCGAAATCATAGATTTCCGTACAAGTAAACACGAGTCTCCACAAATGATGATATAAGCGAAAACAAAGGCGTTGAAGTGAAGATTGCAACACAGTAATTGCAATTTACTCGCAGCATACACGTATTGTCACTACACGCTGTTAAAACGTTGCGTTGCATTAATTCATGCCTCGCTGGACACGCGCCTATACATAGCTAGTGTAAAGTAGCCTTTAGTACTGCACGACTGGACTTCGTTTTAAAGGGGACTTTATGACGTATAATTAAGGTTTCATCATCGTCGTCATCAGCAACAGGACGTCCACTGCTGGACATAGGCCTCGCCCAAAGGTTTTTGGATCGACCTGTTGGAAGAGGCCTACAGCGACCTCCGGCGAACTTTATCCGGTCGTCGGTCCACCGTGTAGGTGGATGTCCAATTTAATGTAATTAAGGTTTAATGTTCTTTTAATTATTGACTCCTCAGATAATGTATTTAAAAAAATTACTTCATAAATGTAGAAATTAACAACCTCACTCTTGTGTGCAATTCCTCATACAAACAACTAGAACCGTCTCGAAACAAAGATTATAAACACCATCGTTCTATAGCAAGGTTTAAAATAAAAAAAAATATACAAATCAATTTACCACACCCACGTGATGACATCATCTGAATATAGTAAAAAAGCACGATAATGTTTAATGATCCAATATTACTAATATCAATATCGAAGGAAAAATAATAGGACTATTCTGCGGGCTTTAAGCACCGAGTCACGTAGTTCGCAAGTGAAGTCGTTATATTTGAAAGGGTATTCAGTTCCGAGTCGGTAGATAATGATGTCGAGCTTAATTTATTTAAGAACTGTATAACCACGTATATATTATAGACTTATATTTTTTATGCTTATTAAAAATGTTAAAAAACCTAGAAAATAAGAAAAAAAATCTCGTAACGGATTATCATCGATGAATAAAAAATA
This sequence comes from Clanis bilineata, assembly GCA_036417725.1. NCBI lineage: Eukaryota > Metazoa > Arthropoda > Insecta > Lepidoptera > Sphingidae > Clanis > Clanis bilineata. The sequence continues at coordinate 2,236,966 of CM071159.1, forward strand.
CACTTGGAAACAAATAAATGCCGAAAAAGATTAATGTAGGGTGATCTGATTTTGATGCTTATTAAAAATGTAAAAAAATCCTAGAAAAATAAAAATATTTTCAATTGCCTCTCGAAACTACTTATTCTCGAAAAATGAAGTACACTCGCAAACAAAAATGTAAAAAATTAAAAAAAACTTTTGTCGTTTTTTCTATTAACTGATTGTTGAAGATTGAGAATCGAATTATTAGTATTTACAAAAGTAAAAAATAAGTTTTTAAGAATTAACATAAAAATCGTACTGGAATCTATGTATTCTTAAAATGTGACGCTAGAAATCTGTAAAAAAAAACACAAACACGTCGATATTGATACCTGTACAAAACACATCTGGAATCACATCGAAAACAAACAAATGCACAATATGTTAATTGTTAAAGAGTTAAACCCACCCAAAATAATAAAAACACACGTACCTTGAACTCCGATCTTCGTTTCTCATCTTCTTTCTTCACATTCACAGCGAAAAGATTGGCCAATCTTAAAAAACTATAGCCGCCGATGCCAAAAGAAAGCTTAAACCCGTAGGTGTATCAATTATACGCTTGTTTATGTTCTGGCGAAAGTATGGGACACGCCACTTTTGGCGTCGCAGGCTTTATGTTAACCGACCGTGGTAAAAATGCACCTCCATAATAACGTGTTGCGTTCGAAAGCGCATTTCAACGCGGCCGGGTTATATAAACGAAACACCATCGGACACACCCCTTCAAAATCCGATGTATCGGTGTTTGTTTTAATAAAAGTGTTTAATCGATTTAATCGATTTCAAATTGTTTACGATTGACGGGAGCATGGTCCTTGTCGTCCGCTTGGCGGCGGCCAGTGTCAAAGCGCAACAGAATTCTATCGATTTCGAACACATCACTTTAGGCCTTTAAGTCATGTGGCAAATATCGATGAAATAGTGGTGCGCCTCGACAGGGGCCCCTTGGCCACCGCCCCTAACCACATTGTTAAAACGATGCCTGGATTGAAGACCCAATTTAAATGACTAATGTATTACAGTCCAATAAAGGTCAATTTACCTTGACAACAATCCAAATGAAATTTAGTGTTGGGTCTCCTAGTCCAGGCAATGGACAAACACGAGACTATGTTCCCGGGACCGGTCCGATGGTGGGTAAAGGTAGGTATAATGTAATCACAATACAAAACCTGATCAAATTTTTTAACGTTTTATTTTTTTATATTTTTTTAATGTCTCCTCCTTTTCCTCTACGACATTGTACAAACACATATAAATTATTCGAAACGATAAAATAAGTCATTATTAAAAATAGAGTAGATTAAATCTTTCAAAAAATATTTAAATAGAAAAAAGTTGTACAACATTGCATCTAGCATTAACGAATTATTCTCGCTTAGTTATCTTTATAGTACATATTTACAAAATGTATTTTACAGTAACAATGATCTAGCATCTTTAGGTATTATTTCTATCACATTGCCTTTGTGTAATGTCACATGCGTGCCGCGTTATCCTGACAAGTGACGTCATCTCTATCCACCAACCATCTCACAACCATCGTCAGATTCGTCAACACGACCACAACACTAATGTTTTAGAATAAATTACAGTTGACGAAACAGCCAGACTACATACAAAACGGAAAATTTACGTCTCACTAACCTTCGAACAGTGTGCAACATAAACAGGAATAACTCGTAAATTTTCCTTTTTGAAATTAAAAAAATCTAATGTTCTACAAGTTCCTATGGGAACCAGTCTACGCACACACGCCGCCATAAATATTGCCGAGTTTAATATTTTTTACAAAAATATACATACAATTTAGCTGCGTTTCGCGCGTGTGCGCAGACCGACACCGGCCAGCTTTTAAACGAGAATGGAATTATTGCACGTCGCACATTTATCAGCCATACATGAGTAATCGCCTCAAAAGCAATGAGTGGCCGTCGAAAAACTTAATTTCATATTTAAATATATGTTTTCGACTTTTTTGTTTGGTTGCACGCGCGGTGCGGCGCGGTATCCGCTTAATGTTCGCGTCGGCGGCTCTAATTCGACGGGATTGACGACTCTCTCGCACAAATGGCTTCGAAAGTACTTTGATCAAGAGAAAAAAAACACGAAACTTAAACGCTATTTTATTATGCAGGATGTGATATCGAAAAGGTAGTAAACATACTTATGTATTTTTGTAATGATGATACCACTTTACACCACTTAAAATTGTATTTTTTTAGATCAGCTAATATGTATGTATCATACACAAGCATTAAAAAGAATCCTAATATTAATAACCAAATATTTTTTTCAATGACTTACATTTCAACACATCGTTTTTGTGACCCAGTGTATGATTAGTTTTTCGTGAGTCACTGAACTTTCACTAACGCTATATTTGTCACTTGCAAAACTAATATGCACTAAAACGTTCGTCAAATCCCGTCGCGAAACATTGGTTAACTTAAATTTGTTTGAAACATGCCCCATAAATTACTTAAGATCAATTAAGTACCAATATATCTACCATTGCCTTGCAACCGTAAAATAATACTGAAAAACAGTCACTTTTGAATTTAAGTACAATCTTCGGCTATCGCTTCGTTCGTAAGGCACTAAATAAGACACTATCGAAGTCTTCATAAGTGCGGCCGAAATCCAAAATGCATTTACGTTTCTGAGTTTTTTATTGAAACGCGAATGCAATTTTTCAAAATATTAACGACCGCATCGTTTGTTAGGATACATTCGTTACTTAACACTTAATAACTTGTAAACTGAAAGACACAATATATTCATAACAATCTTAATCGTAATAATTTTTTAGTTTCTAATAAAAATATTATATTTTCATTCAAGGCACTCGATAGGTTTACATATTGCATCTCTTAGTTTACTTTTTATATTAATTTATTATTAATTATTATTATATTTTAAACGTCAAAATACCGAGATCCAATTTTACTAGCGCTTTTACTACACCTAAATATAAATTTCTTGATACTAGTAAAATTGAACTATCAATCTACTGACGCTCTATCAAACCATAAGTATAATAAATATCTGCGTGTTTATTTTTTTTTGAATTTAATCTTATTTTAAAAATAAGTAAAAAGCTAAGCATCTAACTCGAGAAGTACAATCAGGAACAAAATAGGAATAAATATTTTTAAAACTAATTCCAAAAATAATTTAACGACTTTTTTGAAACATTCAAAAACAATATTATTTTGAAAATTATAATTTTATATCAACAGAGCGTCAGTGATAGATAAGGGCCGAAACACACATCATGCCTTAAACTAAATACACTCGTTACAATGGATGGATCACAAACTTCACAAAATGTTAACGTACACTGAAGCTCACACTGGAATGTTACGATATACAGGTATCAATAACAGGACTTGGTCCCGTCTGGACTCGTGTGTACCACACTTAACGTACAGGGTGGGGATTAAACAGCGGTTAAACACGTATACTTTGAGCGCAAGTATCCCCTAATTGGGTTTAGTTTTATTTAATTTGTATTGATTTTCTTTCTTGACAGTATCGGTGGTTATGTCCATTTTAAAATAAACATAATATTGGCACGTGTTTCATATAGTAACAAAACCATAAAAATCCAGTTCCATTAAATTCAGCATCAAATAAATGCCAAATTTAGTTCGCAATAAAAATAACACATTGACGCTCAAATCGTAATTTTACATCACCATTTAATTCCCACTTAAAACGCCACGATATAAAAAAACATATATATTATTATTTATAAATAGAGATCACCTAAGAATGATTCCGTATCCACTGCAGCAGCACCACTATAGCACCAATGGGAAGTTGATATGGGAAATCTTATAATCCTATCAGATGAGTTCAGAGATATTCGTTGTATGCACTTACTAAACTATGAAGAGGATGGCACTCGATTAATGGCCTGAGAATTTATGAATAAAATGCATTAGAGTATAAACCTTAAAGTATTACGGCTGTTATTAAAATGGTAGTATATTAAAATCATTAAGTATATATTTGTCAATTATCGAATGTTGAATAATCACTTACTTTGTGAGTCTTACTTAAATAATAAAATTTTTAGGATACCACAAGTATATACTTAACAATTGAGTATACTACGATTCAAATAACACCCTGTATAACGCGAAAGTATAAACAAAATGTACACAGCGATTAAACGTTTATTATGCTAAGCCTCGCGTCTCACATGATTTGGTAAATCGAGTCACGTGTCCATTAACTTGTCTCGCTTCGTCTATTCATCATGATTGATGACGTATTCTGTTATTATGATATTGGTTTTGGTTTTCGAGAATTCGTTAAATTTGGACGGTTATACCATTAAAGATAAGAGAAGTTTTAACAGTTAAGTACTAAAAAAAGATCATGCTGTATTTTATGTAAAGGAATGTTCAAACATCGTGAACTTTTTATTCGTCACATCCCTAACAAAACACCGAATACGTAAAACCTCCATCAAAGGAAGTCGCATTGAAGCTGCCAAATAGAATGTTATAAACGATTGTTTGTATAAAAATGATGACCAACAATGTCCAGTACCGTTGTTGCGACACAACATAAAGTACGAAAAGGGGGCGTTCGGAATTAAGTCATAATTTACAAGAGAAGACGACTTCGCAACGTTGTGCAAGCAGATATTGCGGACGAATTTTATTGAGAGGCCCACGTGGTGACGTCATATACTCCCTCGGATAACGCGGTGTTGTGAGTTGTGTGTGACACAGACGTATCTTACTTTAACGTCGGGTTCCAATAAACAATCTCAGTTCCAATGTGCAGATAGATTACAAAAATTATCCAATAAGAACACAATTTGAACATAACTCCATCAAATGACTTCATTTGATTGTTTCATATCGATCTATCTGCACTCTAAACTGAGATCGTTTATTGAAACTGGCCGTAAGAGACTTCTTACTAAAGGTCACATAGTACGTCGCACTGTACTGTAGACTGTATTATATACTCTCATGTCTACTCTATACAAATGACACAGGCTACTGTCACCAATTTTCGCCGAGGTTATTTCCGTCCAACGGGCTTACGGCCGGTTTCAATAAACGACCACAGTTTAGAGTGCAGATAGATCGCGATTATGAGCCAATCAAATCAAGTCATTTGACGGAGTCATGTTCAAACCGTGTTCTTATTAGCTAATTTTTGTAATCTATCTGCAGATTCGAACTGAGATTGTTTATTGGAACCGGGCGTAAGCCAAGTGGCTTATACGCTAGTCTCATTTACTATTATATTCGACTAGTCACTAGCGCATAAGCCACTTGGCTTAGCCCGCTGGAGGGTTACCACGACGTATTATAACAGTATTATTATAATCTTACTAGTACCGATTCCCGTACAAAAATATTAAGATTGTAATAATACTAGGGGCGAGCCTTGATATTGAGCAGAAAACTATACCACTTAGAAATTGACTTTGACTAAAGGGCTAATAGGTGAATAACTAAATGCAAGCCTAGGAGATGATGTCATTTATAAGTGGTACCTGCGACCAGGCAGGTGTTGTGGAACAAACCGTTAGAAGTTAGAACAACAACCGTAGAAATATTATGCACATAATAAACAATTATTTAAGGCCCCGCAACTAGAAGTAAAGCGAATGGATTTTAAAAACTCCGAACTTTGTAAGCGCGAAAATCGAGTCCGCGTTTACAAAAACCGTGTCAACCGACTATTCAACAAACAAGGGATCACAAATCGAGACTTTCGTGGTCAAAAAACAATTTTCGCGACACGAGCCGCGCGTTTTAAAAAACAAATTCGGGCGTAGGTGGCGCGTGGGCGGGCGGAAGTGAGAGCCGGTGTTTGCATCCTTTTCTAACACAAATCAAGAGGGCGGGGGGAAGAGAGACAGGTGACCGAGCAATTCCGCAATGTCACAGATCAGAGAACACGAGTGCCAAGGTTTTACGACCACTTTCGGTTTAAGTGATGCAACTGTGCCGAACTGCTTTCGGCCACAAAATATGGACGTACGGACGCAATATTCCCGTCACGTCGACGATATTTACAATAAATATCGGTTTAAAAATCATACGCAGTGCAGACAAAATTATTCGCAATATTTGTACGCAATTATGCGTTTATAATAATTTATCATTATTTTCGCATCAAAATGCGATGTGGTAAGTTACATGAAGTCATAATTATTATGGAGACGGCAGCTCTGTCAATTGAGGCCGGTCCACAATCTGGTTATAAAGCGACAATGTATGGCAAAAATCAGGGATTTTCATCAGTTTTGGTCTGAGTAAAACTTCATGGTTCGACCCCAAGTATCGTAACACTACTCAATTCTACCGCCCACCTAACATTGTTATGTGCCATATGATTTTGACATAAGAAATTAACAGACCGACTTCAAATCCGATCGTGACCAAATTTATATGGGACCACCCTTGAAATAAGCTCTATCGAACACAAAAAGAATTTTGAAAATAGGTCCACATTTGGCGGAGATATCGCGTAACATATATAAAAAAAATACAGACGAATCGAGGACCTCCTCCTTTGTGCAAGTCGGTAGAAAAGCTAAGCAGTGCTTAACATAAATCTTCCACTTTCAGGCTACTTTACGTAAAGAAGAAACAAATAATTTTAAAGTTAATCACTTCTTAAAAATTATAAGTAAGTAATAATCCTGCGCAAATAATATAAAGTCAGCTCAACCAATTTTACACTTTCACTACTTAAAAATCTAAATAACTGTGTTATCTACGTGTATATTTGGATGTAAAATTTTAATGATTTATAAAATGTTACTCCGGAAAGACAATTCACATATAATTAAAAGCGTTAGTCGTTTGAATCATCAACAAAAAACCTAACCGACGTTGTTAATGCGAGGAAATGAAAAACTGGTTTGGACTAGAAGTCTAGATCAAATACTCAAAATGTGACTAATAATTTGAATAGCATCCTAGACATTTTGTATCATTAGATGATATATAAACTAGAGACCAATAAGTGTATCATAGATATAAATAAACTAAATTATTAAACCTTTATAATAAAAATATTGGTCCCGTAATATTACTGTCCCATTGCTGGGCACGAACCTCCTCACTAATGAGAGGGGTTAGGCCTCAGTCTACCACGCTGGCTTAATGGGGATTGGTGGCCTTCACATGCCTTCGAAATACTTGTGGAGCAATTTTTTTATACAATGCCTAGAGATTTGAATAAAATTTAATACCAATCCTTTTTAACTCAATTATGATTTCCTGTCTGATATTTCGTGTGTCACAAGCAACAGCAATATAATAACAGTTTACGCAGTATACAGTACCCCAGTACGAGTTTATTTTGACAGTTCTCGACTCTCGAAATCGACGATAGTTTGCGTTATGTCCATACATTTGACTAGCAGCGCCACTTTGCGGAAACTACAAAGAACTAAAAAAATGTATGGAGACTGTAAACTGTCGATTTCGAGAATCAAGAATAACTCGTACTAAGTGTATAGTCACGGACGTACAAAGAAAGATGGACAGAGCGCTAGGAACATTGAAAATGAAGCACGGTTTTCGGCTCATTCGATCTATCGACACTGTAACGGCTATAGCAATGTAAGCACATGCATGCTTAGTTGTTAGGACGAGTAGTTCGTAGAGTACTGTGGAGTCCGGCATTGTGTTTACGCGTATTGTCTGTCTTATTAATATGTGTTCTGTACTTATACCATTTACAATAAACATTATTTCTATACAAACTTTGTGGACTTATTGTGTTGTCTAACTAATTTCCCATTTGGTACATTACTCTAATAATAATAACCGAACAGTAAGTTATACGGGACAGTGGTGACCCCGGCGTGTGTGTGCGTAGGGCACTTTTGTACAGGCGCGTTTGTGTGCGTGGCTTCTATGTGGGGTCCGTTTAACGCGAGATGGTGTCACTCATAACCCACTCAGTCGCCACCATTACGTGTCGATGGATCGAATGGAAAACCCTGCTTCACTTTCAATGTTCCTAGCGCTCTGTCCATCTTTTTTTTAGGTCCGTGGGGTACAGTTTACATCGTTGACACTGTGTACTATGACACACGGACAAAAGGCAGCGCTGGAGCAATAAAATAGATGCCAGACTTGTCTTCTTTATGTCAAAATGTGCGTGCGTGGCTCTAATGCGATCGCATCGGTTTATCTTCTGTATTTGTGAAGTTCAAGTTATAAGCGATAGCGGGAATTCTGGATATAATTCGAATGAATTGCATTAGTACGATTTTAGACCTGTAGCTCGGCCATGAGTTATTTGACGTTTACCGCTAGCTATTATGTAAAATATTTATATGACATACACCAGAACGCCTTCACTGTTCCGTGGGGAATTTATGTTTTTCATACAAATTTTATGTAGTCGTTAGCGAGAAATGTCAAAAAACTCATGGTCGAGCTACTGATGGTAGATATATTGGAATTAAAATAGTAACCTTCGTATTACCTGGCATTACTCTACGTTAAAAAAAATGCACTTTCTACAATCATGTTGGTTGTCACAAATACTGACATTTATAAATGCGAATTGCACTTTTAATTTTGCAATTAGATGCGGAAATTGCACTAGCTATTGATGTAAATGAACTGTTTCATAATACCTTCAATATGTTACGCAAATCCAATATGATAAGTCGTAATCTTAGTACTGAGATGTCAATTACCGTTGTAAACTGACGAAATAAATTAGGTTATTCGCTGACTGAATGTATACTACTAGACCGGCTGTTCGGTACAAAAAAATGTGCGCACTAAGTTTCGGTCAATTGACCACAATTGACTATAGAAATCTGTTCTTTTCCTTAGTCGTCATAAAAGTCTTTGGTTATTCGGCTGGTATTTTTCGAGACCGTTATTTTTGTGACTTTAAATCTACGTTTGATACATGTAACTACAACAAAGGTAGACCTGACCGCACATGAAGATATCACGAACTACGCAAGACCGTACGATGCGACAAACTCCGAAAAATAACAATTCTCTCGATACAGAAATCAGCTACGTCGTACGCGGCCTCTTGTACACAAGTCACACACAAATTTTATCGAAAATCATATATCACTATACGAAAATAAACGAGGACGCATGTTAGTGCCCGTAGACAAATAGAGAAAACCGGTTATAACACGACAAAAAGCGTAGACAAAATATTCTCATGCCACGCATGCTAGGCGGGCAGAATTAACGTCACACACCTAGTCCCGTATAAATAATGTGGGTCACACAAACATTAGTCTGTGCCTCGAACCCGCGGCTTCTCGCTTCACAGCCAGCTCCTCCCCCATTGGGTTACGGAGACAATCAATGTAATAAACTCTCAATCTCCTGTGACTTGTGTAGGGCGGCGTGGGTCCGTGCGACGCGTGTATAGCTCCAAGTTTATGAGCCAATCTGCGGACCGGCGAGCCTAAAAAGCCACACCGTACTATGTCAGGAATCCTAGACTTCCTAGCAACGTATTTACTACCTCGAGACTCAATTAAACCCAATGTAATTACTGTCGCGTATAACTCTTTTACCACTAAACGTATGAGTTTCCCTCAACGATTCCGGTTCCATTACTTTCCGTCCGCGCGACCAATTTACTTTGCTACAGTTTTGAAAGGGACATTCGATTATAGAGAAAAAAACCGGTCGTTACAGCTTTTTTTCGAAAGAAAGGCCCGCTTTGTTAATGAAGGCAATTTTGGTAACTGGACTATTAAAGAGACGGCGACAAGCTTCGATTACGAGACGTGAAACGATACCAGTAGTGTATGGGGCAGAGCGCGGCAGGACGGCATTGTGACGCAACTGGACGTTGTGATTCACGACACGATCGCAACGATACGAGAGCCGTACGGTGAGCGCAATAATTCTGGAATACATCTAGTTAAATGAACCGGCACGAGGTATACCGGTCATACATAAATCATGCGCGGGAGTGGAGAATCGAGAGGCGCGCACGCGTCGCACCGCGCGCCTAGTCCGTGCTGAGTGCTGAGTACGCGCACTGCACGGCCGGCGCTCCATCAAGAAGGACGTCGCCCACGCCTCATTCTAATGCAATCACAGCCGACGCCGCGATTATATCACCGTTTATGTACGTCGCCTTATAAGGTTAATGTTCAAAACCGATCACGTACTTAAGTTTAAATAAAACGCAAAATTTCCCACGTACTCATCCGGTGCGGAACTAATCCCCGTCACGTGCCGCGCATTAGCATGTGAAAACGGTCTGTTTGTAAGCTCGTTGATCTGTCAATGGAAAAAGTATGATGGATTGACGCGGTCACAAAAGGATTTGTTTTCAGAGCGAACCTGCCTTTGAGTTAGCGACGTACGCGTGTTGAATGCATTATCATATGGAAGTGAGCCGACCCGCTCAGTGGAAAAGTTGCAATACAATGTGTACGAGCGTTCTTATTTATATCATCGACGTCTTTCAAAACGCAACCTTTAGTAAATTAACTCGTACCATTTGAGATGCAATTGACAAGTGTGTCAAAGTCAACGTTCGTTAGCGCAGCGCGACTCCCGGCGACAATGGCGGTGCATCTTGTTTGCCCGGACTCGGTGCACCGCTAAGCTTCTAATGCGACACAAATTGTTAGTATCAATAAGCGTACGGACGAAAATGACAATGGCAACCAAATAGAGCTGAGTTTACACACAATCCCGCTGGTTCCCACGTAGCTGTCGCGGGCGCACTAGTCACTACGCACCAGCTATCGTGCCATCTATACTCTAGTGGACAATCCTGTAACAAAGACCCGCCGACGTACTCGCGGCCCAATCATTTCCCACGCGGTAACGGTCGGACGAGAGACGCTAGTTTGAATTTATGGACGCGGAACTAAAGCGCAGAGCGACAACCAACGCGCGCTCTCCGCTGCGCAAGTGAAGACGTTGCCCAACGGACCGTTGATGAACTCGGAACAAACGAGCAGAACACGATGCAGCCCCGCGCCTGAACACTACAGATCGCTGATAAAACCACCATCGATAAGTTCCTTTCAATAACACGAGAAAACATTGTTTGAATTGTAAAAACGCGTGGTCATGTTCTCTGAACGTTGCGAAATTGTGTCTCACGCCTTTGTGATTCCAAATAGATTGAGTCAAACAAATCATGTAGATAAAAGTTGGCTATTTTGATTGTGATAACGTCCTCATACTTGTGATTCGTGGCCACCGTTATGTTTATATGATTCGATGGCAATCTTAATATTTATCGTGTCACAGTTACCACAAGCATCGTGAGAAAGCTCTACAGTAACAGTAGCCACCGAGAATTAAATGAAAATAAATCAACAAATTATAAATGAAAATAAAATAACAAAACACATAAACGTATCTATATAATTGATTTGATAGTCTCCGTGGCGCAGCAGGCGCGTAGCCGGCTGTGCAGGGAGAGGCAGCGGGTTCGATCCCCCACCGAGACAAATGTTTGTATGGCCTACAGATATTTGTTTCGTGTCTGGGTGTTGTGAGACCGAAAGTCTCTCGTAGTTCCCGATACCCACGACACAAGACTCGATCTTAGTGTGGACTCAGGACTATGTGACTGTTGGGTATATTTATTTATTTATTTATAAATCAAAAAATGCATTGTATTCTAACTTTAAAAAAACACATAAACGTCTAATCTAGAGGTATTATATAGCATTTCCAAACTTCCGATACAATCTATGCAGGGCGAGGAGATGCGAGATATTTTCACACGAGTTAAATTGATTTATGAATCATATTCTCCAGTAAATATGGTATGAAAATAAACACAGTGTAGTATTGGATGTAGTGTAACACAATATGTGAACGGCGATGCGTTGCGTGTTGACGCGGCAGCTCGCAGTTTACGCTATTCTCGGCGCGGACCTAATTTTAACCATGTGCGTCTCCCAGTCTAGTTTTAGGAAGTGGGCCGGCATTATTTCGTCTGATCGAAACTACTGACTGTTCTGTCCATCGATATATTGTATACCTAGATGCGCAGTTGACGCTCAGATAATCACAAGTTTAAAAACTTAACTGACCGACTTCCGATTTACCGATCGTGACCAAATTTATATGGGATCACCCTTGAAATAAGCTCTATCGAACAAAAAAATAATTTTGAAAATGGGTCTACATTTGGCGGAGATATCGAGTAATATACACAAAAAAAATACAGTGAAATTGAGTGGATTTAAAAAGATTATTTTTAACACACGCATAAAATTATATTTGTGTTGTTTTTGAATTTCTGATATTTTTCTTTGTTTTATTGTATCACTACCGAGACCACTGCTTAGAACGATATTGGCGAAGAACTGTGCATCTAGGGGATATTGATGATGTTGTCACTTTACTAATCATTCGTTAAACATCACGGCTGATGATCAAGGATAGGAAAAAGAAGTAAGAGTATGATAAAGCAAGATTGATTGCAAAACGTGTGTTTTTAGGTCAACAAAACAAATATTTCTGTTACATATTTACGAAATTCAATGCAACAAAAAAGCCTCGGTAAGCTTTACTGCGTATTTTTCCTTATTTTACTATCAGATATTATTGTTGGACACAAATATCTTATTCTTACTGCATTGTTTATTTACATAAATATAGAATTGCTAATGTTGTAATATGTAATGCTGTGAGTGTACTTTCAAAATAAATAAATAAATAAATTGTACAATTTCAACACAATTGGCCCGTGTTGTGCAGAAATGATCCAATCCACAAAAAAAAATTTAAAAATCACTTCAATATTAGATAGATAGATAGATAGATAGATAACACTTTATTGAACACAAACATTTTGAAACAGTAAAAACAAGAAATAAAAAAATAAATAAATAAATATTAATGATTCAGATCATGTTGGCATCAATAAAGAAAAGATTTTTTATGGGTTGGTTCATTCCTGCACAACACGGTCCAATTGATCCAAACAAATCAACGTCCAATGATTAATTTCAAGGTTTTATTACGCCAAATGAACACTAAAATTTAGCCGAAGCGTCGCAACCAACACTAAATAATGATCAACATCCTCATAAGGAAGTGGATACAAAAAAACGGATATTAGGGTATAAACAACGGATAATTATATATAATTTGCAAATTTGTGCGTGGCTTCTCTGTGGCGTCCGTATAGGCGAGGTGGAATCCTTATTTTTCTTAATGTCCGTGATTTTGCCGAGCTTATTTGCGTCCCAGGAGCGATGGCGGCGAGCCTATCCCCATATCGGGCACAAATTCCAAACTCCGAGATGATACTAGTAGAAGAACCAAATATCACTTTACCCGGGGATCGAACCCAAGACCTCACGACTAGTACTGCGCATGTAGAACTACCGAGTCAGTGAGTCTCCGGCCGACTTCAATAGCTTCCAATTACATAGAAGCAGTATGATGGAGGATCTATAATGGATGAGGCATCATCCCGCTGACGGGATCGCATAGACCCGCATGCATAACTAAACGATACATTAATGTATTAAGGGTTGATATCTAGTTACGTCGCTTATACGTCTCGCTGGTGAATTTAGATTGAACACTGGAGAATATCTGAAGATCTTGTGGAATCTAAAGTGCGTGGAGCTATTTAAAGAATTATACCGTAATGGCTATTGGCAGCTTTTTAATCGATGGATGGTTGTTTTAAAGTCTGCGGAATATAAATTCACGCCTCGAAATCGAAGGGAAAGGGTAGGCAAAGATGTAACCAATGTAACTGAAGGTTCGTAAGCCACTAGGTCTACCATAAAATGGAAAACAGACCACTGTTTTCCATTTTATCATTATTTTCATTTTATCTTTCATAAGTGGAAATGTTTCAAAACGAATTTTCTAATTTAATTTGCCCGGGACTGGATTTCCTAGAGGGGGTTGACGTCAGGCAGTCAGCCGGTCGTAAAAACTAAGCCAAATCGTTTCTGCAACATTCTTGAAAAAAATGTGATGCGCCGACCCCACATTAGAGTGGGATAAGGGCAGGTAAAAAGAAAAAAAAGAAGTATTGTAAAAGTTTCCACGAAATTATTTGCCAATAAATGCTTTCTATCTTTCAAATCCAAAGTATGATCACCCTTCCCGAGATTTTAACCCAGGACCTGAACCTAAAGAGACCATGTTGTTATTCGATATTACCAAATTCGCCGTTATGATTTAAATACTTTGTCCAGCCATTAAAACAATAACTACAAATAACTATTATGCGAAAGCAAATAAATTTCAATTAGAGCAGCTCTGAGCTCGCGGAAGCACCGATGCAGCCAGGGATAGCGGCCAGCGGTCACCGTGCATACGAATCGACATGACCACCGCATACAAAGATGGACCTCCGCCGCAAATCATTACGATTGCGGTAAGTGAGATGTGAGCGGAATTGTTAGCCAGATGCCAGCTGGAGATAATCACGTTTACTGGGGATTAGTTGGCACTTGGCAGCGGACTCTAGGATGCACTCAGGCTTTAGGGTCAGGTCGAGTTTGAATCAATGCAGACTGAAAGCGCAAAGCCCGCTCCACATTCTTTTCAACACAGTGAGACTGGGCAAGAGGCCATACTGCACTATCGCCTAAGGTAGATAGATAACACTTCATTGAACACCAAAATTTTGAAACAGTAAAAACAAGAAACTTAAACTATACAATGTTACAATAGGCGGCCTCATCACTTAAAGCGATCTCTTCCAGACAACCTTCTGAAGGAGTTAAGAGGATCAGCAAGGTACTTATAAATAGATAATCACTATTTTAAAAACTTAACGGACCGACTTCAAAACATATCCGATCGTGACCAAATTTATATGGGACTACCCTTGAAATAAGCTCCATCGAACACAAAAAGAATCTTGAAAAATCGGTCCATGGCTGGCGGAGATATCGCGTAACATACATAAAAAAATACAGACGAATTGAGGACCTTCTCCTCGAAAACTACACGAATTTTTGATCGGTAATTTGGTATCGGCAATAAAGACAAGGAGACAAGACGAATGTAGACTGATACTCTCTCTCTCGTGTTCGCCAAGTCTCGTGTAGTTTCGGGTGAAATGTAGACCGGGTATAACGATAGCAATATGTTTGAACAATTTGACGCGGGATGATGTACGGCGAGGGGCCGGGCACCGCACGCGCCAATTTGTACGCACGGACATAAACAGACGACTGCGGCGGGTAACGAACCTCCTAAACAATATAACCGACGATCTGCAACTCGGCGAGCTCAAATATCTCAGCGCAGACACGGCGACAGCACAAGAAGCCAGCGCGCTTTACTCTCGCCGACGTAACGAGGGGCGCCGCCGTCTCGCCCATTGTATTTATGCCTCAAACACGATTTATTTATTCGCCAAACATTACGGGGACACAAAATCTTGTCCATAAATACATGTGAAAGCACATATCAAGTATCGGAATGCAAACGGCGGGGCTCGCGTCTGAATTATGCAACAGTGGGACGCGAGACGCGAGCCGCGGTAATAGTGCGGTGGACGCAACGCCTAAAATAATACGAGTACCAACGCCGGAGATAGACGCGTCTGCAGACCGCGCCAAAAACGCCGCGAGATGGTACCACCGAACACGGGAGGGACGTATTTACAACAACTATATGGCTTCAACAAATCCCACCGCCAACCCATGGCCCAACCAATCTTCCGATTATATGGGCCTAATCCGGGGGGACGCTCGCGCGGAATTGCGTCTGCCAGGCAGTGTGCACTCATATTGCTTCAACAGTTCGGTCTGGAAATCTTTGGGGGAGGCCTATGTCCAGCAGTGGACGTCCTGTTGCTGATGATGATGATGGCTTGGCTACTAATGGCCAACAATGTGCAGCAACTAAAAAAAACTGTCTCGCCTATAGTTAAACGGATGCCACGGATAGGCCACGCACACAAACGTGCTCCTACAAAAGTGCCCTACGCTCACACTCAACTTTCAGGCGCCGCCATTACGAGTCGATAGATCCGATCATAGAAAACCTTGCTTAACGTTCAATGTTCCTAACGCTACGTCCTCTTTTTACTACATCCATGTATCATTTAGAAGGCACGGGATTAGAATTTGGGCTTGATGGGTGTTTAAATTATGACCTAATTTGAGAATGTAAGAGACAGCTCTACCACGAAGAACCAAAAGAAGATCCACAACGCCAAAACAGGTAATTTAATTAATTATTGCCTGAAAGTCGGTGAGAAACGAATTTATTATAGCCATTGGTCACGCGGAAATTTCGCCAAATTGGCGTCGCGGTCCTCCGAATCTCTTCATTTGTACGCATGCGTGACACACAAACCCATACGAAGTTTGTACCGTTGTTGGACCCGGGTGGCACCACCATGTGTTGGGTGGTCGCCGATGTTAATTACCACCGAGGAGCGATCGTTTAAAAATTTTGCAAACATTAAATAATTTCAAAACCATCGAATCGACAGTGCGTTCACGTGTCGAATAATAAATTAATGGAGGCGGCGAACACGCGCGTATATCGGTCAATTATGACTTGCGCCTTGATAAACGTGAAATTATTCTGTATATTTGATGAAGTTGGAAGTTAATATAAGCTTTGAGTAAATAAAACATAGTACCTAAGAAAACATCTAAGTTGACGCCAGTATCCACAAAGAGGTAGACAGACTTACATATTTAATTTAATAAGGGCATAAGCGACAAGCTTATTACCATACCAGACACCAATTTTAACCCCGGGAAATTCACACGAAAAATCGAATTGCAAAACTCAAACACTTATTGTGATTGTACCGTGATTGTATTATTATATAATATTATTATTCCTCATTTATTTCAATAAATTCTTTTTACATTTTTAAATATAAATTATATAAAAATAAATACATTTAAAAATATAAAAATAAATAAATATCACCCTCCCGATGACGAGGCTTGAGACCCAAGCCACCGGTGGTTAGGGGCTCAGAGTGAGGAACCGCCTCACAATGCGTGCCGTGTCCAATAACACTGCCTTCTGTATCTGGCTCTTGACCCAACGCCCGATTGAGAGCCTCTTAAGGTGTTGGTCGAGGCTCTTTGCTATCAACCCATTAGCGGTAACGACTATCGGGACAATGATTGTTGATTCCACATCCCACATGTCGGAAATCTCGTGTGCCAGATCTAAGTATTTGGACATTTTGTCTTTTTCGGCCTTAACGAGATTTTCATCATGCGGAATGGTGACATCAACAAGTATTGCTCGGCGCGCCAATCGATCTACTACCACAATATCAGGCTTATTGGCAACAATAGTCCTGTCCGTAATAATAGATCGATCCCAATACAGTGTTGCATGTCCATTTTCAAGAACTGGCTGGGGCACATATTGGTAATATGGCACTTCAGAAGTCACAAGGTAGTATCGAAGAGCAAGTTGCTGGTGTATGATCTTGGCTACTAGGTTATGTCTATGCAAATACTCGCCGTTAGCAAGATACGAACAACCGGAAATAACATGCCTAATGGACTCTCCCGGACGGTGACATGCTCGACAGAAGTCGACCGTCCCGTCCTTTATGATGTATTTCCTATAGTTGTTCGTCTTGATAACTTCGTCCATAATTGCAAAGACAAAACCCTCGGTTTCCCCAAAGAGGTTACCGAAACGTAGCCAAGATACGGAAGCAAGTTGGTCGACATCGGGCCCATTGAGAGCTCGATAGAATCGTCCGTGAAGCTCTTTGCTCTTCCATACCTCCCTGCGATCCCTGGTACTCAGTGCCACAGGTGCCCGCCAATTCTCATTTGCCAGTGAGAGCGGAGTGAATCCTTTGTCTACCAAGCCCATATCCTTATGCATCACCACTTCGCTACGGAGGAAATAATTCCTGAGATTGCATACCTCGCGGTTATGCAGGTCCTTGGCATTAAGTAAACCTCGGCCCCCGCATCTCCGCGGGATATACAATCTCATAACAGACGATCGTGGATGATGCATTCGGTGTGCAGTTAGTAGAGTCCGGACCTTTCGATCCAGGGTATCTAACTCGGTCTGAGTCCATTTGAGTATGCCAAAAGAGTACACCAGTACAGGCATAACCCAACCATTAAAGGCACGAATCTTGTTGCCACCTGACAAAAGACTGTTAAGAACTTTTTTCAAGCGACCAAAGAAACGTTCCTTTACTGATTGTTTTACATCTGCACTCGATATACCTAACGCTTCAGACATACCCAAATATTTGTAGGTTTCCGTTTCGGAGAGAGATCTAAGCTGTATAGTCTCTGAGAGATGGATGTCATCAGAGACTATATTCCCACCACGCTCCACATGGATAACCGCGCACTTATCCACACCAAACTCCATATTGATAGAGTTGCTGAAATTTTTAGTTATTTTCAACAACTCCACCAAATCAGTTTTCTTGGGTGCGAACAGCTTGAGGTCATCCATGTAAAGTAAGTGGGATATTGGCTCTCCCCCTCTACGAAGACGGTAGCCTAGTCCAGAATCCAGCAGCAAAGTGCTAAGAGGATTCAGGGCCAGACAGAACCATAAGGGACTCAGACTGTCACCCTGGAATATACCCCGCTCAATCTTAATTGGTTCATCACAACCAGGAGTACTCGCACCACCTGGATAATTTAAAACCGTTATCCACTGCCTCATACAAGCCCCCAGAAAGGCGCATAGATTTGTATCTATTTTATACAAATCCAGCACCCTCATGAGCCATGTATGAGGCACCGAATCGTAGGCTTTTTTGTAGTCGATCCAGGCAGCCGATAAATTCCTTCTGTTGCGACGAACTTGCTGACATATGGACATGTCTACGAGAAGGAGTTCTTTTGTACCACGTGACCCAACTTTACAGCCTGTTTGACCTGAAAACATGATGTTACTATTGTTAATGTGGTTGGATATTTTCAATCTTATAATTGAGGACAGTAATTTGTAGATGGTGGGCAAGCAAGTTATAGGTCTATAATTTTTTGGGTCAGTGGTATTACCAGATTTATATAAGAGGTATGTGGCACCTGTCGTCATAAATGATGGGAGAGATCTACTCTCAAGTGCGTCCTGGAACTGCGTCGCTAAACGAGCATGCGTGCTAGGAAGCCATTTCAACCAGAAATTGTGCAGGCCGTCCGGCCCGGGACTTTTCCAGTTGTGGGACGGACGGATTGCACACAAAACGTCTTCTGGGCTAATTGAAACGGCCTCCATAGTTCGTATCGATTCGCAGGCTCGCTCCACGACACTGAGCCAGGCGCCTTCAGTGTGAGAGACCGGCGACGACCAAATGCTTGCCCAATATGTATGCATATCAAGCACATCCGGCGGCCGCCGATCTCCTAGAATAATATAATATTATTATTATTGTATTATTATATTTTATTATTTTCATACCTCAGCTATGAAAGTCACAACGATTCTATCATAATTTTTATTGTCTTCAAAAATGGAGGAAATTCTCAATTCATCTGTACTTTAAATGGATGAGGGGCCATATATCCGGCAAAATTCTTTTTATATTCGACAGAGCTTGTTCCAAGGGGGTCCAATATCAATTTTGTCAAGAACTGACGAAGGAGTAAGGAGTGACCTTCGTAACAAACTATAGGATAGAAGTCACGTTTGGGTTTTAGAGTCTGTTTATAAACCTTATGATTATGTATGCCTGGAAACAATCAGCGATGATTCAAATAATCTGCTTAAAATGTTAAGTAACGTGTAAGTGAATCGACGGCACAGTACAATGTAATACGTAAACAATAGAGCTTGAACCGAGTTCATTAAGAATCAGGATAGAGTCAGTAATCCTAACGCCACACGCGGCGACGATTACAAGTCAACTATTAGTCAAATTAGCTTTATTGTTAGCATGCTTGCACAACCGCTAGGGGCTTACAGACGGACAATTATGTGGGAACATTACGGGGCACAATGCAGTGACTCAGCTCAAATTGCGCGCTTATCAAAACAATAGTATTGATAAGTTAATAGAGATGCGAGGCGCAGACGCATGTCTCGGGGACTATGTGACTCATGCGTTGTAAACAAATAACAACATAAGCTCACGCCTGTATCCCCGAAGGGGTAGGCAGAGGCGCACTAGCCAACTAGTACACCCACATTTCGCCGAGCTTAGTTCCGTCCCAGATGTGATAGGGGGCGAGCCTATCGCCATATCGGGCACAAATTCCAGACTCCGGGCTGATATGGAAAAAGCCAATATCACTTTGCCCGACCCGGGGATCGAACCCGAGACCACAGGACAGTAGTCGTACCGAAATACAACCACGCCACCGAGGCAGTCAAAGTCGAGTGTAAACAAATACGGAGGATATATTATACATCGACATCGGACAGGAGGTAAACTATTATAAGCCCCTCAAAGATTTCCAGACCACCCTGTTGGATGGTGGACAGACGACCTGATGAAGGTCACAGGGAATCACTGAATACAGGTAAAACTGTACGAAATAGGAATTACCGATTTCTTGATGGGTTCAATTTAATAATAGGGAAAACCTTTATGTTCGGTTTCTATAAACGATCTCACTAACAAAACTAAGACAGAACGATACTAAAAATCAACCAAAAGTACAGTTTTCTATAAACGATAGACTCCGGCAGACGACACAAACCTATTGTATATTCTAAGGATACTGCTGCCTGATGACTGCCTCCGTGGCGTGGTGATATTTCGGTTCGATCCCCGGGTCTGGCAAAGTAATATTAGATTTTTCCATATCAGCCCGGAGCCTGGAATTTGTGCCCGATATGGCGATAGGCTCGCCCTCTATCACATCTGGGACGAAACTAAGCTCGGCGAAATGTGGGTGTTCTAGTTCGCTAGTGCACCTCTGCCAACCCTTTCGGGGATACAGGCGTGAGCTTATGTTTTTTATGTTATGTTCTAAGGATAGGTACAATTTTAAGACTGACCCGCACTCTCGGGTAACATCATTTATTGAAACCACAGATATGCACATGTCTGTGATTGAAACCAACTGTAAATTAGTTATAATACGTAACTAAACGTTATCGAGACATTTATGTAATGTAAAACGGTAGTTAAAACCCATTTTGGACTTAATTATCACGGACACATATTTGGCAAACACCAAAGAATTTACGGAATGCAACCGAGACGGAAAGGGAAATCTCGAGTGCACATTACGAAACGGGCGCGCGATTAAGGGATACGAGGGAGCACTGACCGACATCCACATTTACACCGCCAATTCATTCGCAAGAGTATGAGAGCATCTGCAGCCAACCGCGGCACGGCTTTAACACCGATTATATTCACGGAACTGAGAGGCGAGCGGGGTCGGAGCAAGGGGATAGGTCAGGATGACGGGGCCCAGACACCCACTTGAACCACATGCGTTTCACCTACCAGTGTTTTGATGGCAGTATGTATATGATTAGCATTCTGTTGCCACATTTAAAAAATAATCACAAGTTTAAAACTTAACGGACCGACTTCAAATCCGATCGTAATCAAATTTATATGGGAACAAATAAGCTCTATCGAACACAAAAAGAATTTGGAAAAACGGTCCACATTTGGCGAAGACATCGCGTAACCTAAAAAAAAATACAGACGAATTGAGGACCTTCTCCTTTTTGGAAGTCCGTCGAAAAAAAATGAATTACTCAATAAGAATTAAGATACAATAGGGTCACTTAATTCTTGTATCTGCTCGCTAATAGCAAAGCATAGTAGCCAGTTTTTTTTTGCTAATAAATGTTTATTATTATTATTTTTAGTTTAAAGAGGAAATGTATAATGTAGACAACAAAGTCTTAGTAAAATCCGACATTACGTTACACCACATAGCAAACTCCTCGTAACTTCTACTTGCGTTCCGACAATTTCCAACAAAATCTCTTTAAACCCATCCATCTGGGTCCTAACTACATCCCTGACCACGCCGGCGCTACGCACCCAGAATACGTAAAGCATTATATTTATGTAAACGACATCAGCGAGATGACAGGTGAAACGGTTCCTAGAGAAAAACGCCGACTCAGAATGTAAAGGCGCGTGAGTCGAGACACGAGAGTACAATGTGGAGATCGTTATCTCGACGTGGACGGGCGCCTATCTCGCCGATCTTAATTACCGCGTGAAAATATCAATCGGGTTTTTGAGATGACACGCTTGACGATACGACTGGCGAACTTTGACACGGAAATTGACCATTGAGATTTTTGTCTGAGCACACTGTGGATGTCTACAGTATAGATGGGCTGGCTAGACTACGAAACTGTCTCTCATAATAAATTCACAATCAGTTTCCGACCCCCAAAAATCTATCAACGAACTCCCTTCATTCCTTATCTTGTACTTGGTAGAGCTACATCGTAATCAATTTTAGCAACAGCATGAATGTCTGGCTCGATTTTCATGTCATTGTCGATGTCCATGAGCAAAAGTAACCACTTACCATCAGGTGGACCGTCTACTCCCCGGATTAAATCTATAGATCCTATACTTGCAAGTCAGAAACGCATAACTTTGATATTTTGGGTATTCATGTGCAATTGAGATCACTTACGATCAGAGTGACCCACTTGCTCATCCACTGACCTCTGCTATAAAAAAGTAACTGAATGTGTAGGACGACATGTTGAAAAGCCATTGCAGTATTTTACACTTTTGAGGTAAAAACGCCACATAAAATTTTAGCACGCACACATAAAATTACGTTAGGGCCGTACATTGTACTTCGTCCACGGTAGTGACGTCCCACGCGGTCACTTATCGACAGTGGCCGTAATCGATTTGGTACCGAAGAAGCAGCGGCCGGATGGGCTCGAAATTAAAACGATATGCAAATTAGGGAGGGAAATTAATCGACGAACGCGACGCGACGACGGCCGCCACCGACTAAAAAAACTACAACGCGTTGTAAAGTGTCTGTGTGGTTATATTTATTCATAATTTTTAGATTAATCGTACTTTACGAAACTCATATGTTCAAACTTCATTCACAAACATTGGTAGCACAATATATGCTAGGAACATACAGTGTTACATCATATCAAGATTAAACCACATTATCTAGTTCGAAAGGACCATTAAATTAACGGCTTCTTGCATAGATTTTCACCATACGATTTTAATAGATAAGGCGGCCTTAAACGACATAAGGCGATCTTAATTAAGTGTATGAGCATTCGGCGGTGAAACTGCTTGTATTTGATCAACAAATGGAACTCAAATTATCAATAGACACAATTTAATAATAAAAAATAGAGAAGCCAATGGTATCCGATTAGAGGAAGGTGTTCGGTGTTTAGTAATAGATCGAGACGAATCTGTTCGGCTCAATGGAGCGGCTTCGTCACGCCATATTCGGCTGTTTGATCTGGGCGTTTACATTGAGCAACCGTGGTTCGGTTTGTTATTTTAATAACAATTGATTTTCAACCGCCGCTGCGATGGGATTTCGTTTAATTACACTTTACGATTTTTCAAGTATAAAAATAGATACGGAAATTATACAAGTAAACAGCAGTACTTAGTTGAATAAACCTAATGATTGGGCCTTATCTTGTAGAAAGCTTTATTATCCAGCAGTGGATAATAATGATGATGACAATATAAATCGATATTTCATTAAACCCACTTGATAATCTAAAACCACTACACATAAATCAGATATTATCATCCAAATTACATTCCATATTTCAATTACCCAACGTTCATAAGCATACCGTCAGCAATGCACTAGAAAGCCACTGGAGTTACACGAAATCATTTCCCAAACAGCGGGGCCGTCGCGTCGTCGAGAGTTTGACGGCGGAGTTTAATGATCACACTACCCGCCGAAAGTAATTTTCAATTAAGTTTCTCGTTAATCCGGATCATGGGGAGCCGAGGCGACAACTCCCTTCATAATTAAATATTACACCTGCGTTTTGTTTTCTCTCGTATGTAGATAAGGTAGAAGCAAAGTTTTAATAGATTCTTGAGCTTTGAAGATAAACAGACAAATTAATTTTCACAGAGTATGTAGACTAAATATATTTGGCAATAAAGGTTATTTGATAGGATTACAGTTTCAAGTGCATATACTAGATACTTGAACGAATATGTTAAGCCAAATACAGGTTACCATTGAATAAATCCTATTAGTAACAACAGCTGTCATAAGAGTTATAATCAATACAGAAGACATCATCGGTAATAGACGTCTCGGTTCGTCCTAGATCCTAGTATATTTTTTAATACTAAAGCCTCTACGTAATGAGAACGCACTTCCGAAGCCAACCGGTCTTTGGCGTTAATTATAACATGATCTTAAATCTGATTATTTCGCTACCGACCGTCCGTGTTTCGACATCTCATCAATATCGTAGAACTTTTTACTGAGGTGATTATGTTAAGCCACGGGAGAAAATTGTTTTTAACTGACAGGTATGGACATGTGACATGAATTTGAAATTGTAATATATCATGGAGCATCATATCCATCAGTGTGTCAGTTAAAATTGAAGCCAAACTAGAAAGATGTGACTTCGACAATATGTAAATAATCTGAATTTAAATAATCTGACATACCATATGCAATATATATATATATGCAAAATAAAGATCAGGTAAAAATCGGATAAAAATAAGGGATGTTAAATAAACACATTATATATAATATCACGTCGTTCATACGCTTGAATAAAGTTTAGACATGATAAACTTGTCTAACAACAAAAAGTAGGAACATATCTTCCACGAGTATTGTTGAGACACCAAAACGAAATCTTCGCATTAACCAATTATGAACTGAATAAAGATTATAAGGAATAATTTAATAAACTTTTACACAGCCTTTCGACAACGGAAGCGTGAAATTTTGACACGTAATTTATTAAGAACGCGACGCGGTATCTGTGGCCATCTGAGAGAGTCCGTCAATCTGATTTGCAGTTTTTCGGACTTGGTTTCAATCGACAGCCTGGAAAATTACGTAAATGGCAACTTTCAAAATATTCCTTAACGGAGACTGGAATAACCGAAAATGAATATACAGGTAACATAAACAGCACAAATTCTATAGAAAAAATTATAATAGTGAAAATCTTGGCACATGAAATGGATTTTGATGTATATTTGGATGTTCACTACATAGTGGACTATAAAACTGTTTGTGACTTAATAATAGAATGTCATGACGAAAAATGGTACTAATGGAATCCTCGAAAACCAAAACTACGAATGAAAAAAATTCTAAGTATATATACAAAAATATATTAACAAAAATATTTTAGCATTTGTATATTATTCTTTCTCTTATACTAAACAATAAAAGCTTAACTACAACGTGACTATTGAAACAGTCGTGAACGGGATCTCTCCCATTATATCTAAGCGCCATCCGACTACCGTTGCGAGTGATGGGACATGTGGGGGTGTGATAGATGGGCGTGGGAGTAGGGCTGGCCCAGCGAGCCGAGGGGCAGGGGAGACGGACACGGCGGGTGCTGATGGTACTGCTGCAGCGGCGACGGAGCCAACCCTGGATGGTGTTCTATGGGGTACTGGGCAGTTCCAGCGTACGCCAATTGCCTCACCTTCATATCCTCGTCTACTACGTTATAAGTGAGCTCGGTTTCCTCGAAGCCGGTGGCCGCCATGCGCTGCTCGCTGGTAGTGGGCGGGTCCGGGGAGTTGAGGCAGGTCTGGATGAGCCGCTTGCCGGAATCCGAGGTGATCATCGGCTGCAGTTTCCTCGTGGCGAACGTGTACACATGGCCTGTCTCCGAGGCGACCAGTAACATCACTTGTGTGCCCGTTAGCGTTGATAGCTCGTATGCCTGTAACAGAACATTGATCACGTTAGTATTTGTCATATTAATCAACTATATTTGCAGTTATAGTGTTTTTGTGAACATTTGTTAAGAAATCTTATTCTACAAATAAACTATCGTCATTCTACTTTTAGTTGTTATCATTTCTAGCCTGTCCACTGCAGGACTAATGCCTCTTTCCTTCCATATTCATTTCTATCCATCTTTTTTGTATAGCAGAGATTGGCAAACGAGCAGATGGTTCACCTGATGGTATGTAATCTCCAGCGCCCATAGACACCTAAGACACAAAAAGAATCATGAGTGCGTCGCCAACCTAATAGGAAGGAAGTGGGGATTGGGAATGTTCTCTCTATAGAATATTCCAATAAACACTCACTCCTGTAGCCCCGAAGACGTAGGCAGAGGCGCACTAGCGAACTAGAACACCCACATTTCGCCGAGCTTAGTTCCGTCCCAGATGTGATAGTGGGCGGGCCTATTGCCATATCGGGCACAAATTCCAGACTCCGGGCTGGTATGGAAAAATCCAATATCACTTTGCCCGACCCGGGAATCGAACCCGAGACCGCAGATCCATAGACGTACATAAAAAAATCAATGAAATTTAATTTATCGTGTGTATTTTACCGATAATATAGATGTACACCAATATAGCATGTCGTTTACATTTATAACTCGTAAAATGTTTCTATGGATAATTAATACGATCTAAATGAACACCATTATAAACATATAAAAACACATAAATGAAATTAAATCTTACACGTGTTTTGTTAATTGACTTGAATTGTGTAGTTTCGCATATTTTACTAATTATAATTATACCTAAATCTACACAATTTACATGCAAACGTTTATATTACGATATAATTTATGCATGATTTTGGTAAATCTTTAAGCATAGTTTCGGGTTTAATTTTGTTTAAAGACAAATATTTTTATGAGCACTCACAAGTTTTTATAGTATATCGTGTAATAAGTATTATAAGTATATCGTGAGCTGGAAAGCTGTTGTGATAATAATTTTATGCTTTGAATTGATTTAAATTCCCCGGCTCGACCGGTTTGATACCACTGTCTCACAGAAAACCGATGTAAAGTGCTAGCTTGCTGTCGCGTTTCGTTCGGTGAGTGAGAATTCCGGTGGCCCATTCCCCCCCCCTCCCTTTCCAATCCCTCTTCCCTTCCTTCAATTCCCTCCTTTTAGGTTGACAACGCACCCATGATTATCTTAGTCTTGATACTGAAAAATCAAATATCACTTTGCCCAACCCGGCGATCGAACCTGAGACTTCAAGACGGTAGTCGTGCGAAATACAAGGCAGTTCATTTACGTATAGGTTAAAGAATTGGTAAATCATTGGAAATGAAATGAGACGACAATATGTATGCATGACGACGAACTTAGCTCTTCAGCGGCCAAAATTGGAATGTGTCCAAACCAAAATCGGTGCTTCAAAGTTGATATTTGTAATCTAGTTACTGACAAAAATGTCCGACCTTTCACCTCTCCCACGCCACTAAACCGTGTGTAAACCCCAGCACACACGTCACTCTCTCACGGCACTTCGGATTGTGTGCGTGACGAATTATCACACCCACCAAGGCACTGCCGCTACTGGCGCCCAGTACCACCGCCCACCAATATTTACCGTCCACACGTACCAATTCCAATCACTTAAACGACATACGACGTACATCGCATTATATGTACGGTGCAAATTGACGTTAAAAACCGGCGCGCTTATTAAACCAGCGATGGATATGAACGATTTGCGTTGTTCTCGGAATTTATGTTTACTCGACTACTAGTGTTACGCGGTAATGGCCCTCGTATTTATTGACCTAGGTCTATAATATTTGATGTAAATATTTGTGGAATGTTTTATTGTTCATGTGTTAGTTAATTTTACGTGGAATGGACGACTTTCTTCGTGTTATGGAACGTTTTGTAAGGAGGTAAGGCAATAACTATGTTTGTTTTGTAACAATAGTGTATAGGTTGGAATTTCAATTTGAAATATGTCTTAGCTTCTTTATCTTTATTAGCTGTCTCATTCAGATACCATTAATATAAGAACTACAGTAGGATAGTACTGCCTCCGTGGTGTGGTGGTATTTCGATACGACTACGGTTCTGAAGTCTCGGGTTCGATCCCCGGGTCGGGCAAAGTGATATTGGATTTTTCCATATTAGCCCGGAGTCTGGAATTTGTGCCCGATATGGCGATAGGCTCGCCCCCTATCACATCTGGGACGAAACTAAGCTCGGCGAAATGTGGATGTTCTAGTTCGCTAATGCACCTCTGCCTACCCCTTCGGGGATACAGGCGTGAGCTTATGTTATGTTTTTATGTTAGGATAGTAGATTATGATAGTGCTATAATCTAGTCGATGTGAACATTATTATAGTATTTCGTCCTTTACTAATTAAAATAAAGTGTCAACTTCCAAAATAGCTTGACCCGTTGAGGTGGCACATATATATGTTGTATATATATATATATATGTTGCATATACATATACATGTATATATATGTTGCAGAAATGTCTCGGCCTCCGGAAGCCAAGCCGCCCGTCACTCATAAACGCCCAGTTTTTTAAGGGCTGATATCAGAAATAGTTGATATGGTCATCCTTTCAGAAACCTGATATAAGATAAATAAACTGTGAATACGCTAAATCAATGCCATAACGATTCACAATAAAAATTATCTTCATGTGTTTTATAAAGATGGTATCAATCATAACTACACTTAGGCTCAATTGCACCACTATTATTAACCTAGAGTTAGTCCTAACCACAAGTTAAGTTACATGTCATTCATACATTTTCTGTCAATTTAGCTTGCGGTTAGGACTAACTCTAGGTTAATAATAGTGGTGCAATTGATCCTTAAAGAGAGGATGGCTTGCAATCTAAGGTTAAAGTTTAAAGCTTCATAAGGCTTATATTTTTTTTAATAATGCAAACTTTAATTTGTGACGGAACACCTTATTTGACTCATTGCGTTAGCTACAGTATATTTGCAAATTACCTATGGGGTAATTAATTATTTTTAGCATATACAAAGCCATTCCTATGCTAATTGCGACCATTTACAGGTCGCATTCCGATTTTAAAATCCCCATGCTTGATAATTGATTAAAAATATTAAGTACAATTTTTATGTTTTAATTTAACACGACTTAAATCTCACTCTTTATGTAAAATTGTTATTGGTACCAACTTTATAGATCCTTTATAGACTGCCTCGGTGGCGTGGTGGTATCTCGGTTCCACTACGGTTCTGAGGTCTCGGGTTTGATCCCCGGGTCGGGCAAAGTGATATTGGATTTTTCCATATCAGCCCGGAGTCTGGAATTTGTGCCCGATATGGCGATAGTCTCGCCCCCTATCACGTCTGGGACGGAACTAAGCTCGGCGAAATGTGGGTGTTCTAGTTCGCTAGTGCGCCTCTGCCTACCCCTTCGGGGCTACAGGCGTGAGCTTATGTTATGTTTATAGATCCTTGAGATGAAACACAACATTACCAAAAGGTCAAACATTTCTCAACATTTGTACGAAATTCAGAATCAATCAGAATAATTTTGGGGTTAACAATTGCCGGTTCGGTTTCCTTTAATAAAGCCATAAAAATTTCCTTCGCACATTACAAACGAAATTAACCACAATTGGTGTGATTGCGGTTGCCGATTGTGATTTCTTTTGGTTATTTTCGAGAAATGTCAAAATGTTTATGATTTCACCTGATATTAGGTCAATTGATCAAGAATCGCATAATACATTACTGTAGTACTCATTTTGGCACGCGGTGTTTCCCGAATAAAAACCATATGCTATAGGAATTACTGATAAAGGTCGCAGGAAATTGCTGGATGCAGGCCACTTCCAACAGGTCGATCTGGAAATCTTTGGGGGAGGCCTATGTTCAGCAGTAGACATCCTATGGCTGATGATGATAGGAACTACTATGACGGACACGGAGTTATTGTCTATCGATGTGACTTTCATGTAATTCTTTTTAGCTATAAAAATGGTCAATAACCAAATGTCCAATTTGACAAACTTTCTAATATTTCAATCTTTACATTTATACGCATTTATCATATGTACCTACTAGTACCTACCTAGTAGGATTAGTCTAATTATGTAATTTTTACCAGTAAATCTTTCAATGCTCGGAACGAGTTTAGATCCTTGTTTAAGATCAAATAAAATCAGATTATTTATTCAAGAAGCCATTTAACTAGAAATACAAACGTAGACTACGAACTTCATTACTGATTTCTTAAGTTTATGCTAATGCTATTCATTGAAATAAAACTATTTTTACGGATTCTATCACGATTTGGTTGGTCAGTCCAACCCGTGACCACGAAGACTACAAAGCCTTCGAAACGTCGGGAATAAAAATTAAAACCAAATCGTGATAGAATTCGTAAAAATAGTTTTATTTCTACGAACTTAATTATTAGGAATCAAATACCTACCTCACTAATCAGGTAAATATTGTGAAATTCTTAACAGTATCCTCTTTTCTCGCACAATAGTAAAGAAAAACAACGCAATTAACAATCTCAAACAAGCATATTCACTATATGTTTGTTCCTCCGGAAATCCTGTTGAAGACGTATGTTTGTTTAACTTGGGACTTTCCTACAAGCGACGGTTCAATTCCAACTCCACTCTACAATATCTAAACTAATACTGATTTGTTAAGTTTACGCGAATGCTATTCATTGAAATAAAACTATTTTTACGGATTCTATCACGATTTGGTTTCTATTCCCGACGTTTCGAAGGCTTTGCAGTCTTCGTGGTCACGGGTTGGACTGACCCGAATTTCGAATTATTAATATTACTTCAACATCTGAACTAAGATTAGTAATTCGAAAGCAACTCTAAACGTCTGTCTGTTAGTCTCAGTACTTCAATGACCAGTGTAATGATGAAGTTTATAGAGCGCACTTAGGGCTACTTCTAACGCTATTACTAATCTAGAGTTACACCTTATCTCGAATTTTCTTACAGCTCACTCCTAGCTTTAAAACTAGATTTGGAATAAATAGGTATTTATCGCAGAGCTGCAAGTGGCCTTAGTTCTGATTTTTATAACTTTTTAATAAAAAAGAATTGAATTGTATCCTCCTTGGTCTAGAGTGTAGCATATAAGCTGTGGACCGGGAGGTTTGAGTCGCAGAACGCAAAGCGAATTTTCTAATTTTATTTCCCCCAAAGGAGGTTGACGTCGGGCAGGCAGCCGGTCGTTAAAACTAAGCCAAATACTTTATACAACATGCTTGAAGAAGTGTGTTAAAGTGGGATAAGGGCAGGTAGAAAGAAAGAAGAAAAACATCTGTTATGAGGGAAATTAAATGCTCCTTTGGCACGTTTGAGATAAGTCATAGAAAAGTCTAAGGCAAAATCTATCAACAGATCCGATGGCAATCTGGAAATTTTTGGATGAGGCCTAAATTCAGCAGTGATGATGATTTCTAAGTGCGATATTAATTTCACCCTAAATGACGCTGCCATTAAGAACGACCCAATCGAAATACACATGAAACATGTCCATATTACACGAGCGGCGAAATTGCATGTATCTCACATAATAAAGAAGGCACTTACACACAATGACACACGTAACCTTTCAATATCAATACAGTGGAACAATCAACCAACAATACTCTTACAGAAACACTGGCATTTGAATCACTACTGAAATTAATTGATTCCACAAACAACGGAATTTCAACCCAACATCGGAACAATAGAGTCTAGTATCACTCGCAATCAAGACAACACCTTCCAATCCTCTTTCCCATTCATTGATATGATTGATTATAATGGTGTTATTATAGGCAACCTGTATATTGACACCAGCACGAGCGCAATTGGGTTACCTTACAACAGAGTTTATAATAAAAAACTTAACGAGACCGACTTCAAATCTGATCGTGACCAAATTTATATGGGACCACCCTTGAAATAAGCTCCATCGAACCTGAAAAAAATTGAATATCGGTCGACATTTGGCGGATATCGCGTAACATACATAAATAAAATACAGACGAATTGAGAACTTTCTCCTTTTTGGAAGTCGGTCGATAAAAACTTTACGGACCGACTTCAAAACTCATTCGATAGTGATCAAGTAATATGGTACCATCCTTGAAATAAGCTCTATCGAAAACAAAAAGAATTTTGAAAATCGGTCCTCATTTGGCGGAGATATCGCGTAACATACATACATATAAAAAAATACAGACGAATTGAGAACCTTCTCCTTTTTGGAAGTCGGTCGAAAAAATACAGACGAATTGAGAACCTCCTTCTTTTTTTGAAGTTCAAAAAGTGATCGCACTGGGCATCGATATCACCCCTCGAGTGTGTGCCCGAAAATTTGACAATTATAAATGCATCTTTAATGAGCTTTGCCGTACCGTGATTAATGAGGTCCGAGTGAAACTGAAGTCGAAATTTTGGACGCAGAGGTTAATCTATAAAGAAAAAGCGAGCCGTGTTCTCGCTGTAATGAAGGTCATATGTTATCTTTTTAAAAACGTTCCGAGGGGACTTTCTTTAAAAAAATCCAAAAAATAATAGTCATTAACCGTGCATTGATACAATCGTGCGGAAAGGTTAAATCGAAGAAGACGCGAGCGCGGCATTAAGCGAAACAACTGAATAAATTGGGCATTAAATATTAATAAAGAAATCAATACGGTCGAATCTTTGGAGCTTTCAGTGAACGCTGTCTTTTTAAATTAAATTCTTATTTTTAATGCATTGATGTATTCATACTTTCACGGTAATGTTTGGCTTCGTTGAGTAATTGTCATTCAAGTGTGCTCTTTTACTTCTTATTTTAGCAGTATGTAATTCAAGACTGCCTCGGTGGCGTAGTTGTATTTCTGTACGACTACCGTCCTGAGGTCCACCTAGAAGGTGGACCGACGACCTGACTAAGGGCGCAGGAAGTCGCTGGATGCAGGCTGCTTCCAACAGGTCGATCTGGAAATCTTTGGGGGAGGCCTATGTTCAGCAGTGGACGTCCTATGGCTGATGATGATGATGATGATGACCGTCCTGAGGTCTCGGGTTCGATCCCCGGGTCGGGCAAAGTGATATTGGATTTTTCCATATCAGCCCGGAGTCTGGAATTTGTGCCCGATATGGCGATAGGCTCGCCCCCTATCACATCTGAGACGGAACTAAGCTCGGCACGATGTGGGTGTCCTAGTTCATCTTTGCTTACCCCTTCGGGGATACAGGCGTGAGCTTATGTTTATGTTATGTTATGTAAATCAAGATAGAACATGAGGCTTGTGTCGTGAGAGTTAAGACAGGTAGCCGAATGATTGATGTCCCTCTATTACCGTTGGAACAATAGCAAGAGAGTTCAAATTTCAAATCCAAACCATTTATTCTGCAAATAGGATATTTTATATCACTTTTACATGTGAATTACGAGTATATATTGAAAAATAATGATGACGTCGGCATTTCGTGGCTATCCCTAAGAAGAAATGCCGAAACAAACTCAAGGGTTTATGAGAGAATCTATGTGTTTCTTGATTGTCGCTTAGCGGTGTATGGAACAGAACACTAAACTAAGGCTGAGATCTACCGAGCGAACTTCGACTAAGTCAAGAAAACAAACGATGATTTGGAATTCATAAATCGAAATTTGACTTAGTTCGAGTATTTTTTTACAAAAAAACCTTTTTAGTCTATCAGTATGCTTTTCTTGTAAAAATTGTCTCGGACCAAATCAAATTTCGATTTATAAATTCCAAATCCTCGTTCGTTTCTTTGACTTAGACTTAGTCGAAGTTCTATAGATGTCAGCCTAAAAGCTGCAACTTCGATGCCGATATCCAAAGCTACCTGAAACTACACTAGCATTTGTGGAATATGGCCCCTTATGTGCTCGAATTGGCCATAAGAAAATTACAATTGTGTGAATATCAACTCAGATTCTCCCATTTGCGACGACAGTGTGCTATCTCGAAAACCTCTATTTTACAGAAAACGCTTTTAAGACTAATTATTTTAAAAGCGTTTTTTGTAAAATCAATGTTTTTGACATATTATACTGTCGTTGCAAATTAGCGATTTGTCCAACTTGGGGAAGTTATAACTACAATAACTTTCTAATTAATGTACATATATCTCAAGGAGACAATGTAAACACATCATCTGCGCTTATAATAAATCTATAATAAGATTATTGGCGTGTAAGTATCTATAACATATAATTATAAACTTAAAGTAAAAGTGGTTTATTGAGCAATCAGAATCGATCGCGCGTTGAACATGTATTTTATTGCCAAAATGTAATTATAAACATTTATTATTTTATAAACGTCGGTTTAATCGCACGGTAACCGTAAACAAACAGCGTGCTATAAATTTATTCAAATTGAGTTAACTATTTAAACCGAAGGAGTAATTGAAAAGCCGCATTGCGTTTTAATTTTGTTGACGATTGCAGTAGCAAATGTACATGTTTTATCTTTTATGAATAAAATAATTGCAATTTTATACTCGAATAATATTATTCTGACATATTATATTTCAATTAATATTTTAATGATCTGATTTGAATTTAATTTATTGATAAATTGGTTTTTGTATATTTCTGAATGTTTAAATTATATTCTAACGCTAAGCAGTTAGTTCTTACTAGATACTATTTGATATTCATTGAGAGTCCTTATTTTATGAAATTATGTTTCTATCGCGCCATTTTATTTAAATAAACAAGTAGCCCCCGGTTTCTAAAATGATGAAAACACAACATTAAATTCACAAAAGTATTTTAACAGATAGGTATTTCTTAAAACACTTCAAGTTTCTGAAGAGTGTTTGACGACGCCTCTAGGCTGTGGCATCTTAATTTTGACTTGACATTCAGTCATATCGACTGATCGGCTGGAAATCTTTCGGGGAGACTAATGTCCAGCAGTGGACGTCCTATGGCTGATGATGTTGATGATGCTGATTTAGTTCACCAGTCATCGAGAAACTCAAATTCATTGACTCTCTCTCTCTCTCTTTCCCTCTCTCTTTAGTTGGCGCAACGACCCAAAATGAATCCTGGCCTCCGACACTAAAAGACGCCACTTCTCCCTATCCCGCAAATTCATTGATTACCATAAACAAACACGCTACATACACCCTTTTAGAACACTGCGTGATAAATAAGGCAGATTGCCGCGTGGAAATAATTCTATGTCGAGTTTACAGTTAACTGTGAAATTACATCGTCGATGTTAAACCAATAGCTTTAGTTTAAAATATGATTAGCCGAAGCAAACAATCGGCTAACCTCCGCTTGACTCTACGACCCCGACAGGGTTGGCAGATAGATGAAATTACTGTATAATGAGCTGTGGACCGAGAGGTCCTGGGTTCGATTCCCAGAGCAGGCAACGCGGTATTTAATGGCGGGTACACAGCGAACGATGGCGAAAGAATCTATGCTTGTTTCATTTACACAACAGCGAAAATTTGTT
Source organism: Clanis bilineata (assembly GCA_036417725.1). NCBI lineage: Eukaryota > Metazoa > Arthropoda > Insecta > Lepidoptera > Sphingidae > Clanis > Clanis bilineata. The sequence goes on from CM071159.1 coordinate 2,272,314, forward strand.
TATGTGAATGTAACAGGCGATATGAATTACTGCCTTATTTTTCCCTTATTTTGATGCAGTTTTTACAGAAAGGTTTCTTTTCGATTTATTTCCTATGACATATAAATATGTGTATAAAATGAAACATAGTGAAGTACCCAATTATTGCTTATTTTCGGCATCACAAAGCGAAACTTTCACCCTAATCCGACATTAACACAGCGGATTACGACGCTACAACGAGCTGCAAATAAAAAAAAAATACGATTGACAGATCGCGTACACATTTGACACGGGTGTCGCAATCAACCGCTCCAGATACATCAAAAGTGATTGGTGTACGTAAACACGAGGAACTTGTTCCAGGAACATTGAATTGTAGCAAAGAACGAGGCGTTGGCGCCGTAAGATCAAATCATGACAGCGATTTAAAAAGAAATTTATGTGGGAATTGCTCTCGAGGCAGTATTGTACACAGAAATGGAATTGTTAAATAATTAGACATAGGAAAAATTTCAAACAGTTCTCAGTTTTCAGAAAACCTCAGGAGTACTTCGGTCGCAAGTATCTGGGCCGGATCGTACCAGGGTTGCGTTCCCGTAGAGTTACTGGGAAGGATGGTCAAGACCAAGCGAAGTGGAAGCATTTAGGTAGGAAACAGACCCTAGCACTAGGCCGGGATAACGGCAGACAGAAAGGCTCAAAGCCTTGGACCAGCCACCTACGGTAAAAATGACACCTTTGATATAAAATAATAATGTCGGATTTTTGCTCCAAGTAAAAATCAAATCAATATGAATTTTTGAAATTAATTTCAGGATGTAAGATTAATAATATGATGACGGTTTTAGCCCTTAACATAGATAAATTGTCATATGTACACTGTATACTATACAGTATTATAAACTGTCACTACATCTACCCATCTACAATGGATCACAGGCGTGATGATATGTAACATTAAGATGTACTCCAGATAGATCACGGATCAGCAATAACATTAAAACATATTTTATGGCATTACATAAAGTGAAACTCGACAACATGGTTATTTTGACCGCGCAAGTGAAGCGTGCGCACTCACGCGACTTTGGCCACATTAACGTCAGTGATACTTTATAAAAATAAAAAAGCATCATTTTACAATCACCTCCCGCGCATAAAATCATATTGTGAGGGATATTTTCATCTACAAACGAATTTATGCGTGAGATTTAAATAAAACTATCGAATGCCGTTAAGCAGCGATAGCTCAGTTGGGAATAGTGCAGACTGCCGAGACGGGTGTTGGAGGTTCGAGACCAACCCCGAAATGGAGCATACACCTCTGACTTTTCTATGTTAGGTGTGTTTTCTTTGTGAAATATCGCTTGCTATAACGGTGAAGGAAAACATCGTGAGCAAACCTGCATCCCCGAGAATTTCTCCACAGGAATTTCGAAGGTATGTGAAGTCTACCAACCCGCATTAGGCCAGCGTGGTAGTATGGGGCCTGACCCCTCACATTGGTAGAGGAGGCCCGTGCCCAGCAGTGCGACAGTAATATTACAGGACTAATATTATTATTATTTATTATATGTAACCCGTGTAATAATAGGAAAAAGCTATTGATTCTAGAATAATATAAAATAAAAAAAATGTGTCATTACACTCTATAGATGGCATATTGGATTAGCACAAAAACCAAATTCAATTTAGAAAATAATAAAATCTTCAAAATGATATAACTAGCACCAACACGTTACATTTCACACATCTAGTATTTTATATTAGAGAAATGCATAATTAAAAATTCCACTATCAACATTTCGGATGCATGTCGTGCCAGAAACGTCGATCATGGCTCTATATTATGTAATGTAATTATATCTATACAAACATATTATAACAAAACGTGCAAAAATTAGCTGGAATTTTGCTAAAAACTGACTAGCTATTGCTCGCGATTCATTCGCGTGGATATGCCTTGGGAACCGTACCTTATTCCGAGATACAAAGTAGACCCTGTTAATATAGCTTTATTGGTGAAAGAATTTTTAAAATTAGTCTTGTGGTTTTTGAGCCTATGCATCACAAAAACAAAAGAAACCAATATTTTTATAACATTAGTATAGATTAATTGAATATATAGACTAGTCATTGTTTGTTTAAAATATAGAGAAATATAATAAGGAAGTGTTGTAGACAACTTGTCTAGTTAGAGACGGGAAGTCCGAAATTAGTGTGAGAACGTCATACCATCAAAAGTCGAATATCTTATGAAGTGAGGAACACTTAACGAGAGAAATCGACAGTATAGAGTACTTTAGACGTTAGAAACTATTATACTTGGATCGGCAATGACAAGCATATGCGATACCTAACCAGAATAGCTCGAACTTAGAAAAGGCAAATTTTATCAACTAGATTACGTATTACGAATTACGTATTCCCTCCTGACTGCCTCGGTGCCGTGGTGGTATTTCGGTACGACTACGGTTCTGAGGTCTCGGGTTCGATCCCCGGTTCGGGCAAAGTGATATTGGATTTTTCCATATCAGCCCGGAGTCTGGAATTTGTGCCCGATATGGCGATTGGCTCGCCCCCTTTCACATCTGGGACGGAACTAAGCTCGGCAAAATGTGGGTGTACTAGTTCGCTAGTGCGCCTCTGCCTATCCTTACCATCTGCTTACCATCAGGTGTGTGGTCACTTTGCCGTGCTCGAAAAAAAATAGTTATAAGAACTCGCCAATATTGCTTTTTAGATTCGGGATAGTCTTTAAAGCTATAGTTGATTAGCTGAATCAAAAATGTATATTTAATGTTACCAAATTTTTACTAATGTTTAACTATTTATATGTGGCGATAAAAAAAGCCATATTGCATATACAATAGGTACAGCTTTTATTTTAACTGCAGATTCACGGTTATCACAAATCATTCACCTCTTTGCAACCATATATAAATATATGCAAATTAAAACCGATATTTGAATTAAAAATGCAAAACACGATAAAAAAATTGTCACGTTCAACCCTAGAGGGTCTCGTCCCGGCGCTAGTGTTGGGCCGCGCTCGCTTGCACTGCGATGAAAACGGCACTTTTTGTCGATATCAGATACAGAATACGATAACACTGCAACTAATAGCTCTATAAACAAGATAATCGGCTAGTTAGCGCTGCCAGTGCGCCTCGCCGGCGATTTATGAAACGCAACGAAAAACTTTATATGAAAGTTGGGAACGTCTGTGGTGCGTCCCGATAATTGGCGCTGACGAGACGAGCAAAAACACTTGTGTGTAAATAACGTACGTGTACATTATACATATTGTTTTATCGATACGCTTCGGGCGATGTAATGCGTTATCAAGCCGGTAGCTTGATTGGAGAAATCGACGCACTTTCTCGTTTGATAAGAATATTGATTCAGGGTGGTTTGTGCTTCAATCATTCTATTATTGATATTGTTGAATAAGTCTTAACTAATCGTTGTTAATAAACGAACAAATAGACATAAAATAAAAAAAAACAGTAAATCTACTGCAGGACAATGGTACCAACATCGATTTACAAAAGTATCGCAATCGAGTTACGGAAACCGCGCATCCTTCGAGACGTCACTCGAACAACCGAAACGAAAAACCCTCAGCGTGTCACCGCACAAAAATTTGTCCCCTACCAACCGAAAAAACCTTAAAATAAGTTGTGTCACAAATTAAACGGGAAAACATTCGGGACATTACGCAGTTAAAGCGACAAGTGCTGTTGGCGGGACGAAAAAAACCTGTCTAATTGCATCTACAATGGGACACAAAGCCACCGCTTTTCTCACGGGGCCATCCGACCAACCGCGCCACAGCGTACCGAACATTTCAGACATGCTCCTCTTTTATTGCCAAAAATTAATGCCCGGTAAAGAGTCCTTAATTGCAAGTCTTGTTAAACGCGGCGAGCGCGTCACACCAAACGCAATTTTCTGAGAAATCAAAGAGCACGGATCTCATAAAAATCGCATAAAACATTGTAATGCTACATTATGAACGCACCCTGTGTTTTACTTGTCGATATTTATGAACAATGACATTTTAATTTGATCGGTTAATGCCATGTTTCAGCGATTGTATTGGATAATTTTGGAGTTAATGACTTCATACGGTCGCCTGAGAAGTTTGTTACTGTACTCTTGTTAAGGATATTATGAAATGGTCGCGAAATATAGTATTTTAACACTCGTTAAGTGAGCGTAAACATAGTGTATGGTGCCTTGTGGATACAATAAACGATAGTACTTGTAGCTTCTTGGTAATACGACGATTTTCGGAAGGTGTGCATGTAATAAATTGTTATATGCCCATTAAATACACCGCGTACTAATTAGGACTTAACTAAAGGTACAAAAAACCATATTTTGGGTAACGGTGAGAATTATAAATCACTAGTCATAAAAGTTATAAAATCTTTTCCCGGGATAAAACGTTAAAAACTTTTTTGGGCAATTGTTTTAAAAACTGGGTTCGATGTGACTCGTCATAACAGAAACTTCTAAAAATAATAATTTTGTGATGTTTTTATTTGTTTTTCACGTTATACAATTAAACCAAAAGGTTACTAAAAGCAAAAGGCCAAACAATGCTTCAGAATACTACAAAAACAGTACCGACCAATCGTTCATTGCATTGAATTATATTTCGAACTATATGTATTTAATTTGAATTAAAATAGAATCATTTTCGTTCATCTTTAAACGGCTAAAATTTATTACAATTTTTCAGTGAATTCTTACCTAAGAAAAAGTTAAATTCTGTATGGCGACACCGCAATCGCTATTAATATTTAATATACCAATAATTACTATAATTGAAACACGTTTCCGATATAACAGAGGAAATCCAATATAAAAACCAATTTAATTCAATGGTTTCAAATTAATTCTTTGCGCTGAATAAAGAATAATTAGCAGTTTACATAATTATGTTTGTAAATAATAATTTAATTAACTTTGATGACTACAATAATTAGATATAGAATCTCGTGGGAATGAATAAATTGATGACGGTAAAGTACATGTACCTTCCCACAAATTAAATGGCAAAAGCAAAGCACTTTAAAAACTAATAATTTATTCATAAAACCCAGTAAAGGCGACTTGCACCCTATTACTAACCTACAGTTAGCCCTAACCTCAAGTTAAATTGAAATAAAAATATATGAAGGACATGTAATTCATTATATGTAATTAATTAAATGTCATCACATATTATCTGTAATTACATGTAGTACATTACATGTAATGAATTACATGTCCTTCATATATTTCTTTTTCAATTTAACTTGAGGTTAGGACTAACGGTAGGTTAGTAATAGTGGTGCAAGTCGCCCTAAATATTTTTTGTGTTTACAGTATGTTTACTGTACTTTAGTCTGACGAGGATTAGTAAGAATGAGTAGGAAGTTTGACCCTGGCACTAGGCCGGGATAACACCAGGCAGAAAGAAAGCAATACATACATTATCTGTATCTCATATCGACCGTCTGCTGTCAATACCTTCTAACATTTTTACCAAAATATTGTTTTTGTGCCATCTGTTTGTCCTAATGAAACATGATGTAAATATTTTGTTATTAGCAATATTAAACTATTGTAAAATTAATAAACTTAGAGTTTGGGTGCATAAATATCATCTATATTTTTTAATATATTTAGTTTTTATTGTCTCCTATAAACTTGATCTCAAAGCACTTAGGAGGTATTGGCGGCTTACGGTCGATATATTTTTTATGTATTCTACGATATCTCCGCCAAATGTGGACGGATTTCAAAATGTGTTCGATAGGGCTTGTTTCATGAATGGTCCCATATTTTAGTCACGCTCGGATTAATTTTGGAGTTGGTCCGTTAAGTTTTTAAACTTGTGATTATTATTTCTTTCATGGTGTGCTAATTTAATAAAACCAAAGGGAGATGGGTCCTTTTACGCGCAGTGGGAGCCATCACGACGTACCGGCTCGAATTTGCCAGACATCAATTCGTATGGTAATGAGCGATGCCTTCCAGCGTTAAACTGTCTCCGTTTACATCCATAGTTTCAAGATACACCGGTTATTTGCCGTCCATATTATATTTTATAGTAGCTTGAGCTGGCACGTGGTTGTTAGCAACACCTAGGTAATGTAATACAAGATATTAAAGACTACTGCATCTCTTTTCACTGCGTCCGTCGTCCCGAGACTTTCGATGTTCAGGCTCATAATGCCCAGTAATGGATAATGAAATGGAGTCAGCTAACTTGAGTGGTAGAGGCGGACTGTAGACATGTCTACAGCAATTGTGCTATACCGATACATTAGTATCGGATCGATACCCTAAGGCAATGGCATGTCCCTGTTACGTTTCGACGAGGAAGCTTTTCGGTGACCTAAGGCTGAGATCTATAGAGCGAACTTCGACTAAGTCTAAGTCAAAGAAACGAACTCTTCCTAAACTAATATATAATATAACCTAAACGAACTATCCCTTCTCCAATTCCCTACCTCTATTCCCTTCCTTTCACACACCTGTCATGCTTTTGGTATCCTAGGTGTCTATGAGCAACAATCAACCATCAGGTGATTTATACATTTACAAGACACTGTTAAAAAACTTTTATAAAGAAATCAAATCGATTGAATAATCGTTAAAAAGTAAAGCACCACCCTACGGTAGTTGCTACTGATATCAACAAGGTAAATCGCAACCGTATTTAAATCGATAGCACTCAAGGGCTGAAATAAAACAATTTTTACGGATTGTATCACGATTTGATTTTCGAAGCGTCGAAACCAAATCGTGATAAAATCCGTAAAAATCGTTTTATTTTATTTAAATGTATATGCCTACGTGGACTAGACTAGCCCATGAGAACAGATAGAACAGTGCATAATCACAAGTTTAAAAACTTAACGGACCGACTTCAAATCCGATCGTGACCAAATTTATATGGGACCCTTGAAATAAGCTCCTTCGAACACAAAAATAATTTTGAAAATCGGTCGAAATTTGGCCGAGATATTGCGTAACATACATAAAAAAACGACGAATAGAGGACCTTCTCCTTTTTGGGAAATCGGTCGAAAAAGATGGGAAAGTCCTTTGCCCAACAGTGGTACACAAAAGTATAGAACAGAAAGAAAGAAACAAATGTATAACATTCGCGTAAACTTAAGAAATCAGTACACAAGGGTTATCGATCAACCCGTTACTACGCAAAACGAAAGCACGTGCGAGGGTAGAGGAAGCCCCGAAAACAGGTTGCGAAACCGCGCACCATATTTGCGTTCGACTGGATCGTATATGGCGTCTGTCCATCCGCACCGCCACGTGCTGCGCCCATATGGATATTCAAGACATATTCATAATAAGGCCGTCATGACATTACGGTTGAATGTACTGAACGCCACTTTTACATTCGCATTAACCCTATACGATAACGTGTTTTGGGTCAAGATGTGCTTTATAAGTATGGTTGTCAAATACTGTGTGCACACGGCCTTACTTTCGCTATTCTCTGTGACACTTCTTATATGCTATTTGCTTTTTTTTATCTTGTTCATAGCCATGGATACAATGTCCTTCAGCCGTATACTTTTATAGTTTTATATACTTTGTTTCCTATATCTAAGTTTTCGCAAGTGCAATGAAGTCAGATGTGTTCGATTTCAAGGCCCTGCTGGAGTTTTGGCGTCAATTCCTTCCAGTTCGATGGTTTTTAGACGATTTTCTCGCAGCGGAGGAATCGAACATGGTCGACCCATCAAACCGACGAAAAGCATCCAAAATCACTTATTTCAAAGCTTCCACATACTGTCCATCTTCGTTGATGTTTATTGCTTAGATACACATCACATTTAAACCACAAACACAACTTTAGACTAGAATATGAAATCATTAAAACAAGTGACTACCCACACCGTCAGAATTCCCGCCGAAACTCCATATGCTATTTGCTGTTAAAAAAAAGGTGTGCGTCTGGAGACGCTCGACATTGGTGATAACTTAAACTAATCTAAGTTGAACTACTTAATATTGAAATTATTTAACTTGAGAAAAGCTTAGGTTATTCCTTAATCTTTATGTATATTATTAATATGATAAGAAGCCAGACAGAGTGGCGCCGTAACGCGTTACGTTACGAAGCGGTTTACCCTGCCATAAGAAGTTATCAGTTCAATAATACTTTGCCAAAAAATTTAATCATAATTTTAGTTATTTTCAATAGCAATAACCGGGGTAGGGCGAATATTTTTGCATTGCACTTCAGAAGCTGTATTAATGAGATACGTGATCTGCACTAAGGAACTTTTCTGCCCCATTAGCTACCGGTTCTACCAGCTATGGGCCCTATCCAGGAAGTCGCTTTATGCAGGCCGCTTCCAACAGGATCGATCTGGTAATCATTGAGGAAGGCCTATGTTCAGCAGTGGACGTCCTGTAGCTGATGATGTTAATGATGAGTAATGAGATGTTACTTCCCAAGTAATGATATCCAAGTTCCGTTATTAACTTCTTACCAAATCGATTCCCATATAACCTGACAATAACAATATTATAGTGTCTTCATAATCACTTTACAAAATGAGACCAACATCAGACACGTTCGCAAGAGAAACCGTGGAGAATTTTAATAAAACACCCATTTTAACAGTAAACGTGAGAAGGGATCGTCTCGCATATTAAAACACGCGTTAATATGAAAAGTCCCGTGGTGAGATGACAGCGCTTAATAAAGCGACATCGGCGAGCGTAATGAGCGAAAAGTGAAAGCATTCATTATCCAAATCGATCGGAAGCGACGAAGACGATTAAGTGCACAGTGCACACACTTGACGAAATTATTGTCACAACTGGTCAGCTTTCCAACGGGATGTCCTAGACAAGCTAAGTGGAGTCAAGCGTTCAGTATCATCATCATCATGATAATTGAAAGCAGCTGCCAAACTGATCTGTAGGATGATCTTAAAAATGTTCTGACAGACATTTTCTATAGAAGATTTAATGCAACAGTATAATGCGTCGATCTACAGAGGTATGAAGGCACGTTTGAAGCCCAATAATACTATTCATACCAGCCTGTTACACACATAAATAATTGGCTGGTTTCATTTGACAGTGGAGAACAAGGGTTTGATCTACAATGTCCCACTGTTGGGCTAACCAGGTCTTCAACTCAATAAATTCTATACTGAACTGTCGTCTCTTTCGTCTCATCTATACACCTGTATCTATAACATCTCGTCTGTGTCGAACAAAACTTATCTTTTACCAAGACCAGTCTCTCCAATTTCAGTTCTTCAAAAGTCCCGAATACTTGAGAGTAAGTATGGCAAATTCCCTCCACCGAAAAACATTGGAAACTTTCCCACCAACACAACTCAATAACTTCATTCCAACGGCAAACATAAAGTGTACGCGGCGTGTTTGTTTTGAGGAGTCGTCAGATTCGTTCGGCGGGTTGATTATACAAAAAAACGATAATGATTCGGACAAACCAGTCGCCGGAGACCGAAGCGTTTCCTTGAATAGCGGGACAATATGTAAATCGCTTCGGCGATGATGCGGAACCGCTGAAAATGTGTATGAACATCGCCGTTCGATTTGTGGATGATTTAATATATGACATGGCTGCGCTTTTAACTGTTGAAACTTGAAATACAAACAAAACTATAAATAAATACAAAGTGTATTAAACGACTGAGGAGGAAGGTCCTAATTTGTCGGTGTTTTAGGGATGTTACTCCACCATCCGATATCTCCTCCAATTGTGGATGGATTTTGTTCTATTTTATCAAATCAGGTGTTTTAACTTCAATTTTAGTTACATTACTTCTGTCCAAATAAAATCTGATATAACGTCAGCCTAAGACAATCCACGGAATAAAAGCATTTTCTCATTGATAAAAAAATATATGGCTGCATCTGTGAGTAACATGATAGTAAGAAAATGTACTGAAAAGAAATCAATTGTCAGTAAACTAGAGGTAACTATATTAATGAAAATAAACTGGTGGTATTTCGGTACGACTACGGTTCTGAGGTCTCGGGTTCGTTCCCCGGATCGGGAAAAATTATATTGGATTTTTACATATCAGCCCGAAGTCTGGAATTTGTGCCCGATATGGCGATAGGCTCGCCCCCTATCACATCTGGGACGGAACTAAGCTCGGCGAAATGTGGGTGTTTTAGTACGCCTCTGACTACCCCTTCGGGGATACAGGCGTGAGCTTATGTTTAACTTCACAAAAAATAATAAATTTAATCTTGAAATGAATCTGAATTCATTTAATAATCACTTAATCCGTCTCGACGTAACTCGATACAAATCAGACTACTTTATAAATAATTTAACTTATAATTATCGTACAATAATACACAACCGGCAAGTCCTTATACATACGTAACACGTAATTATTAAATTAAAAGCTCATACATTACATCTCAAAAATATTGCACAAAACGGGAGCAAATTGCGAAAGGACTCCTTCAAAACGACTGTTAATGAAAACTTATAACGATAATTGCCGAGTGAATGTTGCTAGACCTGTTCATTAAGTTGAAATGTTGGCAACACTGGTGCACTCGATGAATGTAGTTATCCTCACACGTAAGTTTGCTATCACTCCCTTTGATGACGTCGGAGAAATTCTTGAAAGCGGAGACGTGACTACGCATGATTGTGAAGAAATAACTAAAACCTATAAACTGATTATAAATATTTGTTCTTGCTGTTGTTATTAGACGAAGAGTTTCCCTTTTTTTTACTATAAGACCCTCATGAAATGGTAACGAAGCACCACGGCCCACATTTACTAAAGTCACCAAAATTCATTTTCAAACGCCTAAACTCTTAATTTAAAAGAGCATCAATAAAATGTATAAGCGCTAATCTTTCGTCAGGATTATTGGAGAATTTCATTATCATCATCATCATCAGCCATAGGACGTCCACTGCTGAACATAGGCCTCCCCCAAAGATTTCCAGATCGGCCTGTTGGAAGCGGCCTGCATCCAACGACTTCTTGCGACCTTTATCAGGTCGTCGGTCCACCTTGTAGGTGGACGTCCTACGCTGCGTTCTTCACATATTTTTTTGTATATAAGTTACCAATAGCTATCCCGATACTATAAATCCCCGATAGCGACAACTACATTCAATTTATCAATTCCAATACCACTGAAGTGAAATATTTACATCAGTCCCGAACCGAAAAAGATATATTCTCAGAAACAAACATGAAATACACCGTTACTGTGTTTAAATATGATTTGGTATTCCACGCAGCGAGAGCTATATCTTGGACGACCCGTGTCAGCCGCGATATTATAAATCTGTACAGTGAACATTACTAAAATATTAAAACCTGGGAACACCATTTTGCGTAGAGTACCTACAGTAGCTCTTTTCGACAGACTTCCAAAAAGGAGAAGGTCCTCAATTCGCCTGTATTTTTTTTATGTATGTCACACTATATCTTCGCCAAATGTGGACCGATTTTCAAAATTATTTTTGTATTCGATATAGTCTATTTCAAGGGTGGTCCCGTATAAATTTGGTGACTATCGGATTTGAAGTTGGTCCGTTAAGTTTTTAAACTTATGATTATTTACTTATTCAACCAGCATTTTAAAGACCTTTTACACAACGTACTTTGCTGTGACTAGAAGATTACATGAACCGGATTGTTTGTTCTCAATTGCTAATTAAGAAAACAAAACTCATTCGTTACTCTCATCAATCTCTTCATACATTCGCGTCGGTTTCAATTTTACTTTCTATCCTATTCTTGAGTAGAGAAATATTTAACTCGTCAATTATAAAGCCGCGTCTCCTACACTAAAACATTACATAAAACACCTACACAAAACATGTATTTTTTATAACAGGGACTGGCAAACGAACAGATGGGTCACCTGATGGTAAGTGAACTCCACCGCCCATAGACATCCAAGACACAATAAGAATCATGGGTGCGTTGCCAACCTAAAAGGAGGAAATGGAAAGGGAGGGGAAAGAGAGGTGGGGGAAATGGGCCACCGGAAATTTCACTCACCGAACGAAACCCGACAGCAAGCTGCCACTTTACCTTGGTTTTCTGTAAGACAATGGTATCCAACCGGTCGAGCCGACCCATTAGTGCTGTAGACGTTACAGCGCTACAGCGTGGCTCTACCGCTGAATTTTTTTTATCTATAGTCCATTGTTCTACGAGTAGGAGACAGCTAAAATCGTTTAGCGTATTATGTTTTTGTGTAACGTTTCGAGAAAAACTAGTGCAGGGCATGTGGCTTAATATCAGCATCTGGGTGGCCGAATGCTTAAAGCGCTTTAAAATCAATGTAGACTTAAGCGAATTAAGCGTACATCTTACCAATAGGTGCAACAATAGGCAATCACTGTGTCGATGTAAAGTGTGCGATATAAAACGAGATGCAAATGTGGCGCCGACTGCGCTCGCACTGTAATTATACGGTTGGACTGTGGACTAGTGACGCAATCGATATCGATTTTGAAACAAGAGTATATCATATCGATTGTGTGTTTAAGAAAATGCTGTGGGCCATGAAAGCAAAATAAAGTGGGTTAAACGATATTATAACAAAGTGCCTGTATCAAATAAAGAGGTAGGTATAATTAAATTTTTGCATTCTCAGAGACTCACCAAGTTTCATTGTTTAGTGTAGACTAATTTGTGTCATTGATCCTGGGTTACAGGATATACAGTCACAGTGATAAGAGTGGGGTTTTCTCATTCGAAGTGTCTCACCATCAAAAATTTCACTCAAAAAATATTTCAAATCGATAGGCCAGCATGATAGACTAAGGCCTTACCCCTCTCATTAGTAGAGGAGACCCGTGCCCAGCAGTGGGACAGTAATATTACAGGGATAATATTATTATTATTATTTATCTACTACATCCGATTCGGAAAGCAACATCCCTAGATGCTCATTCATAAACAACTTACTGATTATGAATGACCGACGCGCCTCCTTAATTTATTGTCTCGGCAAAGTTTCCTGGCTATTACCACTAACCTTGATCGAAGTGTAACAACTGGTAATGACGTGCAATTATAAAGGCGACACGGTAGCACGCCTTTTATGTGTATCGGTTACTAGTTAGGCCTTAAATCGGACACAGGATGGCCCGTATAAAGACATCGTTTTTTTTCTATCAGAGGAAGGAAGTAAACGGGTGTTTTAGGTGTACGAATGACCTAGTGCCGTTGGCTAATAGAATTGATAATTTAAAACCATGTCTATGTCGTTATGTTTGTGGGGAGATCACTTTATTTAACAGTCACCCGGATATACTCATAAATGTTTTTATACTAGTGCTTCAATGTTGGCAAAAGTAACACAAAAAAGGCCAGTGTAGGCCTTCTCAGCTTTCAATATTCCAGCGATATTTACTAAAATCAATTATTACTAAATTTGTTAACATTAACTTTGAGAATAAAATAAATCATTGTCTCTTGTCACGAGTTCACGACTCGTTAATAAAATACTTTTAGCCTAAAAAGATTAAGTTATTCAAATGCGAAATATCACCAAAATAGACTCATAAGTAGTCCACAGACATAACAAAAGAATGTTGTTTTCCGCTACATTAAAAATAATAAAAACACAATCACAAATTCATTCATTCATTATAGACTATAAAGCCCGATTCATGCGGAGAAAAAAAAACAGCAGCAGGATTACGAACGTAAACCCGTCGAACTGCTAATAACTCTTTGCTTAATGGCCCCTCATGGCTGAATAAATGTAAACGCTAAATAAACAAGGTATATCTGAGATCGGCACAATGCACCGAGGCAGAGGAGCCGACTGAAGCGCCGGCATGTGATACCATCACGCCGATATGGATCAAGGAAGACCTGTTGTCGATATGTTCACCTGTGAACCGGCCGCGACCGCGCTCTGATGGCCCTCGACCAGTTCCCATGAACATTCTGGTACTGTAGGCTGTAGTACAACCTGTATCCATCACTAAAGTATGGTGTTACCGGTGGATAGAATTAGAAATGAAATCACCAACCAGGATTTGCTTGTAAAAATAGCATGCTAAAATGGAAGTCAGTCAAGTCTGCAGATGGAGAGATGGTCGGTGGAGGACTGAATGAAAACCTTTGAAAGTGGTGATCGGGCTTACGGTAAACGTAGTGTGAGGCACCCTGCTGCACGCTGGGCCGAGGATTGGAAAGGAGTCGCCGAAGATCGATATAGAATAAAGAAGCCTACATTTAACAATAAACGGTGATAGACTGAGATGATATTAATGCCAAGTAGATGTGAGACCCGAGTGCCGATGCTGATCGGCGCGGCGTCCGGCACTGCAACGCATACTCATCGCGTCCGATGCTAATTCCTCGCTCGCTCCTATGCAAATGAACGACAGCGCCACTAAATAGCGTTAAGAGAGTACACGCGATTATTCCGCTAACCTTATTTACTGGACAATTCATACGTCGCATCGAACAAACACAGGTGGTCCCAATAAAAGGTTCGGCCGCCGTGTGAGGATGCCGCCCTCCCTAAAAGGATAATAATACGTCGTTGCCGAGCTGGCGAGCCGCGCAGAATCCCCGGGACTCCGGGAGAAATGTAAATTGTCCTCGCCGCTGACAAATAGCTTAATTAACGACTAACAGCCGACACGCGAATTATTGAGATAATCCAGAGGGAACGAGAGCGACGCGACGCGACGCATTTACTGGATTTACTCTCTCCTACGATTAATTAAAATTTTTCTCCCTCGTAAGATGCGTCCTAGCGAATGGCAATATCAATTATCGTCGCTGCGGCTCATCCAATTCAATTGAACGTAGGAAAATTTAAAGTGCATTGTATACAATGAACAAAAGAATCTGAGGGAGTCATGAGCTGCGCTGGCGGTGGCCGGTAGCCCACATGCGGCAATTTAACGAAGGCATTAAATCTCAAGGTTGGACCAGGCTCGGGAGCTACGTGGAGAGATTTGTTTTTTTCGCAACGATATGCGAAGGCGTGACGTGGGCGCGCACGTGACCTACCGGTGACGCCGCACACTACCGCTAGCGTGGGCGGCCGGCGGCGCACTGACAACCATCAGGGCAAACGGCAATAAGCACTGGGCGCATTACACCGGACACGAACATGCGTGCTTTGGAGCTTCCAAAAGGCAAAGGTAGAAACCGCGAAAGTCCTTCGCCGTTGAGTCAAGCAGTCGGTGTTTAAATGCACCGCTGCTGAAATGAAGATATTTTTAAACGAACACGTGCTATTACGAGCAAAGAAAACACATAACGTAAGAGCGCATCTTACGTGAGTCACCGTACAGGAAAACATAGGCGCACGTGTTCTTACATTACAATGAGTATCTGAACGTGTAAATTGGAAAGAAAAAAGTATTAGGATGTTCTATAGCCTGCCCTAGTCACCAGCCTTGTACCAGATGTAAACCGACATCTATTGAAGGTGTCCAAGATACCTTCACGTGAATTTGTAATCAAATTAGTAGCTGACGGATAGACAAAACGTTTAAAAGAGCTGATAACACTTTGACAACACAAATTATAAGTGAAATTGTTGTTAAACAGGAGCAAGATGTCCACGATTTGACCAAATGGGTCCTGCTATCTATAAAATACATAATTAATTCGGACTTAATTGGTTGTTGACTGCCTCCGTGGCGTGGTGATATTTTGGTACGACTACGGTTTTGAGGTCTCGGGTTCGATCCCCGGGTCGGGCAAAGTGATATTGATTTTTCCATATCAGCCCGGAGTCTGGAATTTGTGCCCGATATGGCGATAGGCTCGCCCCCTATCACATCTGGGATTCAACTAAGCTCGGCGAAATGTGGGTGTTCTAGTTCGCTAGTGCGCCTCTGCCTACCCCTTCGGGAATACAGGCGTGAGCTTATGTTATTGTTAAACAGAAGGAAGATGTCCACGATTCGACCGACTTGACATGCTATCTATAAATTGTTACAACTACAAAATGAATTCGGACTTTTGGGTGTTGTACAGCAATATAGTACAGGTATAATACAGCTATCATAAAATTTGGAACGATCTCGATATGTTGTGTTTCTTTTTTACAAACTTTATAACAACACAAGATTTAAAACATTTTAATCTTGACCGATTTTTGTCCACCTCCTCACACATTTCAAAATCCGCCGCTTACAATCAAGGCCGAACAAATTAAATTTACGACACACACAACACTTCGAACTACAAAAACCTATCCAACACCATGGCATTTCGGAGCGAAATAGTATTGGGTTTTTTAACCACACCATTGCCTTGTGGTATGGCAATCAAATAAAAACTTACTAGTCAATGTTTTATGTATGAAATTTCTCGTGTATGATACATTATGCATGGATCCCCGCTGGTTGTGCTGATATTTTGACAGTGCGCCGATCAGGACTCTATGGTACGGACGGGGACGTTTTTTGGCGTCTCCCCCTCCGAGATAAGATCAGCCGACGTCATTGCATATTGGAATGACTGAAATCTACTTGGTTGTTATTTATATTTATATATGTATAGGACACGTTGGATATTGCGAGAACCAGGAGCTGAGATTGGTTCGTTTCGATTACGTCACAGTCAAACATGAAAAAGCATAATAGACCGAGATCCGGGTGCAAGATCAGTATATTCATAAAGTATGTAGTCAAAATATTTTTTTTTATGGAAATCTATTTATGCCAAGGTGCCAATCAAAATTTGCCTGCGAATATTTTTAATTAATATTATTTTAATTTAGATTCTTACATTTATAATTATTCATAAAAATTAGATTCTGACTACATACATGATGACCGTAGTGATCTTGCAGCCGGGTCTTGGCCTACCTCTGTAATAATAAAGGAGCACACAGATGTACTATTGCACAACTTTTTCCGTCATATTACCTATAAGAGACTACGTATCGCCATTTAGGGCAAATATTCTAATCCAAGGCAAGTGATCTTTCGAACGGAAAAAGAAACGAAATTGCAATTTAGGATCTGGTATTTGATCAAGATACCAATTTTCCACCTTAAAAAGATCACTCATAGACCAGACTCGATTTTATTATAACAAAATGTTAAGTCATAACAATATAGCCCCTTACCTACAAAAATATTTAAAAGCTGCTTATATTTAACCATAGGTTATCTATTTAAGTTTTAAACAATGTAACGCAAAGAAAAAAGTGACAGGCTATTCTTAACGAAGAGTTAACCGAAAATGTTTTTATAAGGCTTTCTATGTTTTTTTTTGTTTTTTATTAAAGATATTCACGCAAAACTCAACAAACCCTAAAACAACCAAATAAAGATATTTGCAATAAAATAGTACCTATTTTGTAAACACTTCAGCGCCAGTTAATGATCTGTGCCGACACTAACAAAGTTCCAACTTCGAGTTATTGCACTATCGGACAGAAATTAGGTGTCCCCTAACACACTAACTTCATTTGCTACTGTAACGATGTGGTCTTTGATAACGAATAGTCAACTGTGATACATATCAATGTTAACATTTGCCACTATGAACATAGCTCGACAAAATAATTACAACTGACAGTTCACTCAATGGTTTAGTAACAAATAACATAAGCTCACGCCTGTATCCCCGAAAGAGTGGCAGAGGCGTACAAGTGAACTAGAACACCCACATTTCACAGAGCTTAGTTCCGTCCCAGATGTTATAAGGGCGAGCCTATCGCCATTTCGGGCACAAATTTCAAACTTCAGGCTGATACGGAAAAATCCAATATCACTTTACCCAACCCGGGGTTCGAACCCGAGACCTCAGGACGAAAGCCGTATCGCGCACGCAATACCACTACGCCACCGAGGCAGTCCCACAGAGGTTTAGTGACAATTTATAGAGAAATGGTGACACCTTAGGGCCACTATCACCATCATCGTCATCATCATCAGCCACAGGACGTCCACGGCTGGACATAGGCCTCCCCACTGTACAGGTTAACAAATGAGTACATTTTTCAATTCGAAAAAAAAAGAGTTGTTTGGGATTGCAATGACTGATCATCATCAGCCATAGGACGTCCACTGCTGAACATAGGCCTCCCCCAAAGATTTCCAGATCGACAATGATTGATCAATCGGAAATCGGTACGAGTTAAACCTCTGCCTTTCCTTTAGGGACACAAGCATGAACATAAACTGTACTCACGAGTTGCGTACGGGTGTGGACAGACTATAATGACGTGCACAACAAGATGTTAACACTATCACAAGACGATATATTGCGGCGGTGCGACGAGCAGAGTTATTACCACTCTCACAACTTCACTGCAGATCTTGTTACTGCGACCATTTTTAAACTCCTATTGTAATCAATGTGGAGGGTTGAATTTAATAGTTATTTCTAAGTTCATATAGAAACGAAAAGTAGCAGCTTTGATCCCGCATCACAAACACATACAAGTTCAGATCTTATCAGAACTATGTATGTCACAGATACCTAACCGCCGGTTTTAATAAACGATCTCAGTTTAGAGTGCAGATAGATCGCGACTATGAACCAATCAAATCGAGTCATTTGACGGAGTCATGTTCAAACTGTGTTGTTATTGGCTAATTTTTGTAATCTATCTGCACATTCGAACTGAGATTGTTTATTGAAACCGGCCGTAAGTCTTTCTTTCTACCTGCCCTTATCCCACCTTAATGTGGGGTTGGCACAGCACGTTTTTCAAGCTTGTTGCAGATAGGAATTGGCTTAGTTTTTACGACCGGCTGCCTGCCTGACGTCAACCTCCTCTGAGGGGCCAGTCCCGGGCAAATTAAATTAGAAAATTCGCGTTACCCGACCTGGGAATCGAACCTACGACCTCCCGGTCCCCATCTATGCTGCCACTAGACCAAGTAGGCGACAAGGATGTCACAGTTACGTATGTATCATTAATTATTTATTGCCGGAATACTAGAGGTTTATCTGAAATTACACTATCATAAACCAAGTTTAGTTTTGAACTCTACCACAAAAATAACAATAGAGGCAGAGCTGTTGTAGGTGCGCTTAGAGTCTTTAAAACTGACTTAAAAATTCGGTTATTGCTTTATGATTTTGATCTAGCTGGTCATATCAGAGCTCATAAGACGGTATATGAGTATAGTAGCAAAAGGTTAACCATAATCGAAAAAGGAAGTTTACGTGTAGTGGCGTGCAGCCCATGTAGACAAAGAGACACAGTTTACCCTGACAATTTAGTATTTTCATAAATCATGACAATAAACAAATTGTCAAAATATCAGTGCTCGAATTGTATTTAAATCGACATGAGAATGATGATAGTAATGGTTATGTAGAGTTAAAAAAATCATTTTACAAGATTTTGTCTAACCTGAGCAGAATGTCTCATCAGACTGCCTCGGTGGAGTGGTTGTATTTCGGTACGATTACCGTCCTGAGGTCTCGGGTTCGATCCCCGTGTCGGGCAGTGATATTGGGTTTTTCCATATCAGCCCGCAGTCTGGAATCTGTGCCTGATATGGCGATAAGCTCGCCCCCTATCTGGGACGGAACTAAGCTCAGCTAAATGTGGGTGTTCTAGTTCGCTAGTGCACCTCTACTTCTTCTTCGGGGATACATTCGTGAGCTTATGTTATGTGATCAGCACCCGTAGTACGAGTTAATCCTCGAAAACTCCGATAGTTATCGTTAAAACTCCATACATTTGACTTGTAGCGCCCCTTGCGGAAACTGCAATGAACTAAATAAAATAGCGATTTAACGATAACTATCATAGTTTTCGAGAAGCATTAACTCGTACTAGGGGTACAGAATGTCTGTGTACGTCACTGGTTATGTGACCACAATCTACCACACGAGAACCTCACGACACTACCAAGACAGGACACCTGTATATTATTTTCGTCTAACCAGTCCCACTTGCCACGCAGGTGTATCCTACGACGCATTAGATGAAAATTAATGTGCACGCACCACTGTTAATTGGCCTCCTAACACTACACGCGGGTTAATATTGACGATATTGTATACGTGCTATTACACAGCAGATGTTTGTAATAATAATAATAGCAGCCCTGTAATATTACTGTCCCACTGCTGGGCACGGGCCTCCTCTACTAATGAGAGGGGTTAGGCCTAAGTCTACATACGCTGGCCTAATGCGGATTGGTAGACTTCACATACCTTCGATATTCTTGTGGAGAAATTCTCGGGTATGCAGGTTTCCTCGCGATGTTTTCCTTCACCGTTATAGCAAGCGATAATTTATAATGAAAACACTCTTAACATAGAAAATTCAAAAATGCTCCACTTTGGGGTTGGTCTCGAACCTCCGACACTCGTCTCGACAGTCCGTACCATTCCCAAATGTGCTATCGCTGCTCATTATATCAGCAGATGTTTAGCTAACACAAATTGGATACAGTCGGTCATGCTATACATAGATTTACGGTGGTCGGATACAGATGCTAAATTAGGGATCGCAGAACCATTTCAAATGAACAAGATACATAATTTATCTGAGCAAGGAAAAATTACTACTATACTCGATGGTAAAAACTTGTCGGAGGTTCGAGACAACACCAAAAAAAAGGAGCATACACCACTGACTTTTCTTTGTGAAGTGTCTTTTCTTTGTGCAATATCGTTTGCTATAAACAGTGAAGGAAAACATCGTGAGGAAACCTGCATACCTGAGAATTTCAGAGGTATGTGAAATCTACCAACCCGCATTAGCCCAGCGTGGTAGAGTAAGGCCTAACCCCTCTCATTAGTAGAAAAGGCCCGTGCCCAGCACGGCGACAGTAATATTACAGTGCTAATATTATTATACTCGCTGGTAAATGCAGTGCAGTTCAAAAAGCAAAACCGACAAACAATGGATTTATCGCTGTTTACCAGAATCATGCTGGCCTGTTCAGTTCTAAGCTTATTCAATTAAATTATAATATTGAAAGAGAAGCTCAACGAGGGACCTGTGACAGGACAGGCGAATGCCCGATGCAGACAGGGATGTAAGATACACGATATTGTAAACGTCGTCCTTTTCCGGTTTTGATGGATACTTAAAAACTGTTATAGGAATATAAAACTTGCTATATCATCCTTTTGATTGTGAGTTAAAATACTTTGTAATACCTAAATGGCTGATAATATTTAAATGGAAAATATTTGATAAGCTACGAGAATCGAAAAACATAATGTGACTAATAAAACTGCTGAATATAATCGTTAAATACTACGCATCAGGCCAAATTCATTAAAACGCATCGATCCAGTTTCTTTCGATAAGAAATAGAAAGAAGAAAGAAATAAAGAAAATAAAATTTATTATTACTGGACTACAAAAAAAAGATATATCAGTTCAGAATAAAAAAAGTTCAATTGTTATATTAGGCAGCCCAATAACAACGATACTGCATTCAGCTTTTGTGCTGCAGATCCGCCTAAACTGAGCTACAGCGCTGAATGACGGCTTTCGCAACCGATCTAGGACTCTTCAACATACATATATGTAATTTGATTCTTCGATAAATCGTACCTCCTAAGTTTCTAACTAAAAATATAAAACTATATAACATGAAATAAGGATAAAGCTCTGCCTGAGCTATACGCAGTATCCCACGGGACCTATGTCCACCAACCGGTTTGTAACACTTTTACAACGCACTTTATAACCATCTGGGTGGCACAAGACAGGAGACGTAGCGATGTAGCTTCAAAAATATAGAGAAAACAGTATTCAATTTCTTGAATAAAAATATACATTTTATAAACTATATACTTCTAAAATATAATAGTTTAAAGACCCACAACCGAATGTGTATTTCAGGGCAAAAGTGGCAATTAAATTAACAGTACCTCTAGACTACGTAGCCCTTTACGATATGCGAAATGACCGGGACGAAGTTAGGTGCTTTACCCCTGTCTACGTGACACCACTTGTAACTAACTTCAGGTAAGTAACATTCAACTTGTATTTCCCTAACCGCAGTTTATCACTAACATTTAGATGACGTAATTTGGATGAAAAAATACAACCTAAATATAAACAAACTCTTGTAGTCAAAAATAACGTACATATTAATCCTACATCAGTGATCTAGCCATGAGCAAGTAAGACATAACAGTACGTGGGAGTGAACATAAGTGGGTGAAATAACTTCGACGATTGTTATCAAATAAATGGGGAGCCGAGTGCAGAAATAAACATTATAATTTATTACTGTATAATAAGACTTGACCGACATTAGTTGATTATAATATTTCAAGCTAAACCGGCACATATAGATTACAATTTCTAGTCTCTGGTATGCTTAAAGCCAGATTTATCTGTCGTTGCCCAAGTCCGTGCTTTCAAATCACTTGAAGTTAATCTTTATCAATAAAGAGATCACACTGTACAATACTGGACCGTCTGCTTGACTGCAATCAAAAGCCAACAAAAAAAATTTTTTTTTCTTTATCCGAGCACGTTAAAGTGACTACCTACACCTTATGGTAAGCGTAGTGCAGTCAAAAAAAACAACGACCATCGATAAACATAGTTTACGAATGGTTGCCAGAGTCATGCCGGCCTGCATAAATGCTTCTTCACGCTTCGCTTAAAGGACCAAATGTCAGAGAGGGAACACGTGACCCGCAAACTATTCCACAGCTTAACGGTACGGCAAAAGTAGGTGGAAGAGAACTTTTTGGTTCGTGCCGAGATGGAAGAGACCACTAAGCGAATTCAAATAATTTATTATGCAAATAGGATATTTTATATCACTTTTACATGTCAATTACGAGTATATATTGAAAAAATTATGATGAAGTCGGCATTTCGTGGCTGTGGTTTCGTAAGCCGGCCCGCGTGGTTCTTCCTACCATGTAACTTACGCCCGAATGGTCAAACGCTACTCAACTTTAACGGCTTCTTACACTGATTTTCGCCATAAAATTTTGACAGATTAGGCGGCCTTAAACGATATAAGGCGACTTTATATATATTATATAATTCTTTCTTTAACACATTTTGTAAGGAGTTTAAGTCAATTTTTACATCAAAACTAGTTCCCACTACCAAGAAATGTTCTTTTAGTGATTGGGCCACTGTAGGTATTCACATAAGCAGAAAGAGATTATATGAACTCTATTACGAAAAATCATATAATTTTAATAATGATTTCATTACATATGTTAAAAATTACTCTAAAATCTTTAAAAAAGTCTGTCATTGTGCTAAATCCTTGTACCTTAGTGGTAAAATAAAAAACTCCAATAACAAAATTAAAACTACTTGGAGTGTAATAAGCTCAGAAACTGGTAAAACTAAAAATCGTGACATAGAGTTTAGTTTAAAAATTAATGATACCTTTATTCATTCAGATTTAGAAGTAGCTAGGGCTTTTGAAAATTTCTTCACAAACATACCAGTTTCAACCACAAAAAGTCTAAATTGTTCGTCCATCCTAGCTGAAAAATTATTGCAAGAAAGTGTGGCTGGATGTAAACTTTCATTTGAATTCCAATGTGTTAGTAGCACGGATATTATAAACGTGTCAAAGTGTATTAACATTAAAAACACTTGTGATTTATGGGGAATATCTACAAAAATTTTAAATTTTGTAATACCGGTCATAGCTCCCCAGCTAGCTTTAATTTTTAACTCTTGTATTAGTAGTGGTATATTTCCTGACAAGATGAAGCTTAGTAAAATTATTCCACTTTTTAAATCTGGTAGTACAGAAGACCCCACTAATTTTAGGCCTATATCTGTGCTACCTTCAATAAGCAAAATATTTGAAAAACTTTTACTCATCCAAATTCAAAATTATTTTAGCTTAAATAAGCTTTTACATAATAAACAATTTGGTTTTACACGGGGTCGCTCCACCTCTGATGCTGGTGTTGAGCTTCTTAATAATATATTTAATGCATGGGAGAGTTCACACGATGCTTTGGGAGTATTCTGTGATTTATCCAAAGCTTTCGACTGTGTTCACCATGACATTCTTGTCAGGAAATTAAGTCACTATGGAGTTAATGGCTTGGCTCTTGACCTATTTAAATCTTATTTAAATTATAGGGTTCAAAGTGTAGACATTAATGGCAATAGATCTCCTGGGTCTGTTGTTACAATGGGAGTCCCACAGGGCTCAATTCTTGGACCTTTTCTTTTTCTAATTTATATTAATGACTTACCTTATTTCATAAGGGATAATTGCGAGGTAGTGTTGTTTGCAGATGATACTTCCTTAATATTTAAATTAAATCGACATCAAACTCTTCTTGACGATGTAAATAGCACTCTCTCAAAAATATTACAATGGTTTAGTGTCAATAATTTACAACTAAATAGTCAAAAAACTAAATGCATTCGATTCTTGACACCTAATGTTAAAAAGACTGACGCAAATATTTTTATGAATGGCGTTCAGCTGAGCCTTGTGGAGACAACCAAGTTTTTAGGTATTACATTAGACCCCAAACTTCAATGGGGACCCCATTTATCTACGCTAGCCAAAAAATTAAGTACCGCATCCTACGCAGTGAGCAAGATACGTCAATTAACAGACGTCAATACGGCTAGATTAGTTTATTTTGCGTACTTTCATAGTTTGATGTGTTATGGAATTTTGTTGTGGGGTGGTGCTGCTGACATTAACACTATTTTTGTACTCCAAAAGCGAGCCATAAGATCTATATACTCGCTTAGTTCCAGGTGTTCTTTGAAAGAAAAGTTTAAAGAAATAAATATAATGACAGTAGCATCTCAATTCATATTCGCTAATTTAATGTATGTCAAGAAGAATATAGATATATTTCCCAAAGTTTCTGATATACATAATTTGAATACCAGAAATAAAAATAATTTGGCTCAACACAAAACCAGGCTCCATAAAATCGGCAATTCTTTTAAAGGTCTTTGTACACGTCTTTATAATAAAGTTCCCACTCATATCAAACAGCTAGAATTGAATGAATTTAAAATTACAATTAAACGTAAGTTGTGTAATAAAGCCTACTACAAGCTTTCTGAATATCTAGATGATAAAGAGGCTTGGGAGTAGGATGAAACTATTTTAGGAGCATAACCAGTTGCTGTTTCAGGGAGCCTTATTAGTTTATTCATATGTTTTATTTATAGTGATGCTGTGTGGCTTTCGCGGCGGCGGTGTTGTATTGTGGCGTACTTTATTTGCCCATTGCATCAGTCTAGGTAGTCATGCTCACTTAAGGTCTATGCTTGTGGCGGCGTCGTGTGCCGGGTCGATCACTTCCCTGCAACGTGGTTGAGGAGGTCGATGGCTGGCACATGCGTCATACTCGTGAACGGGTGCTGCTTGTGGAGACTGGTCTGCCTGGACTGTTTTATTTCCCTTGTGTCAATTCAACTTGCCGTGGCTGCGGGGGTCGCTCAGTGTATCTTGTATGTTACTTTGTCCTATATTATTAGATGTCCTATACTATTGTTATCATGGTTTAGCTGCTCTAATTCAAGCTCTTTCTGTATCTGGTGCTGTACTTTATTAGTAGCTGACTGTAAATTGGTGTTAAAAAGAGCAACGTCAGAGTTTCTTGCCCGTTCTTCTCTGGCGAAACAGCCTTCCGAACAGGCGGTAGAGTTAAAATTTGACGGAATCTAAATAATGTTTGAACATTTCATGGATTCAATAAATGATTTTGATTTTTTTTGATTTTTTGATTTTAATTGTATGAGCATTTGGCCGTTAATCGTGCTAAATTCGAATCCGCTGTCGCCTGTCGCTCGCACTCTTGCGGTTTGTTTATCCGCGGCCGCTCATTACACGCGGTAATGAGTGGATCGATCTCCAAGTGTAATACGATAGGATGCATTGTGTGCCACTTACACGCGCACCCACAATCACCATGCTCTATCTTCACATTGGGTTTTGCTTTCGTTTCGTTTAATTTCACCATAGATAAGTCCGTAACGCGGACGTAAAAAAAAGATGGACGGAGCGCTAAGAACATTGAAAGTGAAGCAGGGTTATCGACTCGATTTATCAACACGTAATGGCAGCGACTGATCGAATGTTAAACTTTAATTATTGTGATTTGTTTCGATAAAAATGGGTGCAGGAGACGCGCCTTAACGTACCCACTGTTGTCCGAGTTGCGCAGAACATACATTACGAATATTACGGAAATCAGAATATAATTTGAGATAACTAAAAAAATAATCAGGAAACCTCTAAATAAAATGTCTAGGCATAATAAAGACGTAAACCTAGTTTAAAAAAGGAAGCCAATACGTGGAAGTGTCAACTACCATGCAATTAGTGCTTAATTTATTATATGCTATGCCTGCATATTATGATTTATCTTTATCCTAATATATAATTTTTTTACGAAAATATTCAACTACACACTTTGAACGCAATTTTTGATATTGGCTTCTTATTATAGGTAGTATTAGTTCAAATACATTACACAGTACATAGACGAGACAAAAGCTCGAAACTTATGAGCCAAAAGTTGTGACCTCATGACATTGTCATAAGTCACTCAGTCGTTTTTGAAACATACGGGCACAAGATCGTGCCAGCGTTATAATGTTTAGACCTTAAAGTTTAGACAATCATATTTTTTACGTAATTTTAGGGTTTAAATTGTGGCTGACTGCCTCGGTGGCGTAGTTGTATTTCGGTATGACTACGGCTCTGAGGTCTCGGGTTCGATCCCCGGGTCGGGCAAAGTGATATTGGATTTTCCCATATCAGCCCGGAGTCTGGAATTTGTGCCCGATATGGCGATAGGCTCGCCCCCTATCACATCTGGGACGAAACTAAGCTCGGTGAAATGTGGGTGTTCTAGTTCGCTAGTGCACCTCTGCCTACCCCTTCGGGGATACAGGCGTGAGCTTATGTTAAATGTATGTTAAATTGTAATAAGCGCCCTCGCGTCGTAATAAGTGGTAGATGGCGTTACTGACGTTTGAGTTCATTTTTTGTATGGAAACTTGCTTGATTGCCTCTCTATTGGTAGTAATATTTAACATCATAACATAATATAAGCTCACGCCTGTATCCCCGAGGGGGTAGGCAGAGGCGCACTAGCGAACTAGAACACCCACATTTCGCCTAGCTTAGTTCCGTCCCAGATGTGATAGGGGGCGAGCCTATCGCCATATCGGGCACAAATTCCAGACTCCGGGCTGATATGGAAAAATACAATATCACTTTGCCCGACCCGGGGATCGAACCCGAGACCTCAGAACTGTAGTCGTACCGAAATACCACCACGCGATCGAGGCAGTCTATTTAAATATCTTTGTATTAGTTGCACATTACACATAATCACAACCAGTACATCAATTTATTAATTATTTAGGTAAAATAACCTTAGTATGACTATTTGTAAATTGTAATTTTATAATAAAACGTTAACTGTAAACTTCATCGTGTGTGATTACGCCGTGTGATTTTGCGGAAAGGATTTGGCTTGGCTTTAACAACGTCAACCACATCTTAGGGAATATAGTCCCGGGTTTATCGCACTGGTATATTTTAAGGTTTAATATTTCCAACTGTATACATGCTGTATACATTATGGATGTTTTAAGCCTAAATACTTTTATTTTTTTAAAGTTACAAAAAAATAGCTATGCTAATAAACAACGGTTTAAAGAAAATTAATTGAATTTCGAACGTCAAAATTGCGTTTAAAAACTGACTGTACACGACATGAAATATAAAACCGTAATGTACCGACAAAAGACAACCTACGTGACCGATTAAAAACCGATAGTTTTTATAATCGTTTAGCATTAAATCTAGTTTTAAATGAATTATCTCAAGTGGTTCAAGGCAGTACACCCACGTACTCAGTACTCTATTAATTTTAAACAGGTAGCTCGTCCAATTAATTATTCATTCGGCTCAAATGCACACTTCGATTCGTTTTATTAACCATTTTACTGTTAGATCTTCACGCTTTTTTTAAATCGTATATTTTATTTGAAATCACCTTTCAATGTGGATTGATAAAAATCTATAAAGTGATAATTGACTTCTCTTTAACGCTAATTTGTATTTAAGTTTAATTCAGATTTTAATGTGTTTTATACTGAATCACACTTTTTGAATGCATTGAATAGATTGTCACTTCCTTACTCAAAGACATGCTTTTATTGTTTATGGCTGATGAAAATCGAATCTCATTAGAAACCAATTATAATCTATAACATAACTTAAGCTCACGCCTGTATCCCTGAAGGGATAGGCAGAGGTGCACTAGCGAACTAGAAACCACATTTCGCCGAGCTTAGTACCCGGGGATCGAATCCGAGACCTCAGAACGATATTCGTGCCACGCACGCAATACCACTACGCCACCGAGGCAATCTAGTGATCTATACTAATATTATAAATGGGAAAGTTTGGACAGATGGGTGTTTGTTCCAGAATTACAATCGATTATACAAACCATACTGCCTCGGTGGCGTGGTTGTATTTCGGTACGACTACCGTCCTGACGTCTCGGGTTCGATCCCCGGCGAGGCCAAAGTGATATTGGATTTTTCCATATCAACCCGGAGTTTGGAATTTGTGCCCGATATGCCGATAGGCTCGCCCCCTATCACATCCGAGGAACTAAGCTCGGTGAAATTTGGGTGTTCTACATAGTTCGCTAGTGCGCCTCTGTCTACCCCTTCGGGAATACAGGCGTAAGCTTATTTTACGTTATACAAACCAATATTAACCTCTATAATATACTGATTTCTTAAATTTACGCGAAACATTCGCGAATACATTGGAATAATAATGTTTTATACGGCCGCTTCCAACAGGTCGATCTGAAATCTTTGGAGGAGGCCTATGTTCAGCAGTGGCATGTTCGTCCTATGGCTGATGATGATGATGATACGGATTCTATCACGATTTGTTTTTATTTTTAGGCCTGAAGTTTCGAAGGCTTTGCAGCCTTCGTGGTCACGGGTCGGACTGGTCAGACTATACTGCCTAAAAATAAAAGCAAATCGTGATAGAATCCGTATAAAATAGTTTTTCACTATTTATACTTAATAGACATTTACCAACTATAAAGAAAAAACGCGGAGAGCTGACTCCGCCACCATGTGGGATTAAAGTTAGAAAGCTAGGAATACAGAGAGAGAAATTTCCCAACGATATCATTTGAGTGTTATTCAAACAGGTCGGCCTAGAAATCTTAAGGGGAGGCCTATGTTCAGCAGTGATGATGATTATTATTATGGGGGGTCACATCTCCCACCGCCTTCGACTTAGCCCAGCCCTGTGCGTCACAACAGCCGCTCGTGTGCCGCATCATGACCGACATAAACACATCTCATATTCGTGCGCATAACTTACGATTTTCGAGAAAATCGAGCCGCACTCGTGCCCGAAAACACTTTTGATGTCGCCGACACAACGACGAATGTTGCCGACATGACATGTCTGGATACATGTCAGTGTGTGACATGTATACTGACATGGGATAAGTATTATGCGAAGCGCTAAGTCGAAAACTTCACATAAGCTCACGCCTGTATCCCCGAAGGGGTAGGCAGAGGCGCACTAGCCAACTAGTACACCCACATTTAGCCGAGCTTAGTTCCGTCACAGATGTGATAGGGGGCGAGCCTATCGCCATATCGGGCACAAATTCCAAACTCCAAGCTGATATGGAAAAATCCAAAATATCACTTTGCCGGACCCGGGGATCGAACCCGAGACCTCGTGACAGTAGTCATACCGAAATACAACCACACCACCGAGGCAGTCGAAAACTTCAATTTCAAAATAAGACGATATAAAGAGAAGTAATAGTTCAAGCACGTTTCCAAAAAAAAAATTATCTCAAACTTCAATACCGCCATCAAACACTTATTAGAATGCGAGGGCGATTATTACAATTTACACCCTAGAATATTTTGTGAATGGTTAAGAATCACGTAAGACAAGTTTATTCTCTCAATATTATTACGCTGGCCGACCTGGCGCGCGTATATTTAAAATAAACTGAGCGACTTATGACCACGAGGTCATAACTTTTGGATCACAAGTTTTGTGCTGTTATCCTGTCTTGTCCTTTCCTTTGTTATTGTCGAAGGAAACATTATATTTTAATCAGTTCAATTAAGTATATGTACTTTATTTATTGGCTCTAAGCTTTAATACCACTTATGTTGTCTTTCTTAATTCCACTATCTAATTCTTATGATTTTGTATTGAATTAATTCACATTTGATTTCTATTTGATCACTTTTAAACCGCCCACGGGTGACTTTTCTTTTGTCATCGTGACTTTTTGTCAGGTTTAAGGAAATGTATCGACTTGACTTGGAATCGCCAGCTTTGCATTACAACATAATTAGTGCAGAAATAACATCATCATCATCACCATCATCAGCCATAGGACGTCCACTGCTGAACATAGGCCTCCCCCAAAGATTTCCAGATCGACCTAAATAACATAAATAACATAAAAAATTAGAAATAAAAAATAAATAATAAATAAATAAATAAAAACAGAAATAACATATTAGGTTATTATTATTTCAACTTACTAATTACTAAAACACGTTACTAGTTTTTTATCACGTATTAAAATGCCCTCTTTCACGTTTTTACACATTGATACGTATCACCTTTAAATATATAGTCCGTCTAGACTAGAAAAAGATTTCCCTCGTCCGTTTGTCTAGACTTTAGACAAAGATTTTAATCATTCATGGGTTCTTTTTGTATCACATATTTTGCCTTTTTAATAAATTTCAGAGGTATGCGTGGACTACTATACTAACTTAATTGACGCCGCGTCGCGTCACCGTTATTATTCTTTTATTTTATCATCTTCATCATCGTCATCATCATCGTCAGCCATAGGACGTCCACTGCTGAACATTTGTTTTAACATACAGTTAATTATTTTATTGAAAAGTTAGCCGCCGAGTTTCACTTCGTAATGGCACCCGTATACCAGGCGCGCATAACAACGAGGCGGTAACATTAGGTGTCGCTGGGAGGCGGGCCGACTCGCCAGACATTCCCTTCCCACCGCCCAGCAGCACTGACCTCCCCTGCCCCCCGCGCGCTAACACTTTCTAATCCAACGGGGTGGAACACAGCGTGCATAGCGGGATCTGTCTTACTGGACGAGAGCTCTTTAACATACCTGGTCCCCTGGTAAACGAGCGCCGTCCCGCGGCATACACTGCAGAAGTAGCGTCTGTTTGCGAAGGCAGCTTTTAAAAGCTCTGTAGTAATTTCGATTTATAAGGGGCTATCTTCTTTTGTCTAAGTAAAGGACACGGCGCTTACTGTTCTTTATACCATAAGTTTCAATTTCCCGAAACGTACGACTCCATTTCGGAAATACAAAATAGCGCCACCTATTAGAGTAGTATTATTTTCGGTAGCCAAATAATTCGTCACATCACCGCAAGAGGGCTCGGGACCGGGAATGCATACCTCTTACTACTTACTGCCGTCCTGGTACTAACAGGGGCCATATTTGGCACGTTTGATTTGCCTTGTTTAAACAGCGCGCGGCGATGGCGATACGACTAGTGTTGTGACTTTCGTTTAATTTTAAAATTCAAAATGAATCGATTGTAGGTAAGTTATAGAATATGACGA
Source organism: Clanis bilineata (assembly GCA_036417725.1). NCBI lineage: Eukaryota > Metazoa > Arthropoda > Insecta > Lepidoptera > Sphingidae > Clanis > Clanis bilineata. The sequence goes on from CM071159.1 coordinate 2,303,902, forward strand.
CTAATAATTGTATATTCAAAATAAAATTAACCAATTCATAAATTATATAATTGATGCAATTAAATGACAAACTATATTATTAAAATTCATGTTTTTTTTAATGCAATGCTTACATTAAAAAAAAATCAACTTTTCACAAACAACGTAATCTTCCAACAGTTAAAGCCCATTACCTCGGAACCAGTTCAAGCTCCACTACAGATTTGGCTCAATTACACGTACGCCGAACGTTCCCAAGGTGCCGGTGTACACTGCAGCCACCGAAACACAAAATAGCAACGGCCAGGTCGCACCACACCGCATTAACATTACAAAACCGCGGGCCGTGAGATATGGGTCGCAGATGCTAGCCCGCGCCGCGGACTGCCATAATTACTACATTCGCAACATATAATTGTCTCATTTCACTTGACATTCTGAGCGAATTGTTTGCGAATGTATTAATTAAATTCATCGAAACTCTAAAACTGAACATTGTTATGTAATAAACAGCTGATTATCGCAAATGAGAGGTTAAAGATATTAGACACTTTAATGATGATCCGAAATATAAGCGACAGTTTAATTAATGGTCAAAGTCGTAAACATTCAGTCTCCCTCTCCGTACGTACTCGTATTATTCGTTTCACGTGTGGCAGTAAAACGTCCACTCTTACAACATAAAACAATACAAAATCTAAAGATCTAAACATCGTCAGGTCGTGTGGGAAAATAATCTCAAGCGCAATCTACATCCGAGCTAGGTCCTAATTAATTTAGTAATCGTTCGTGACGACTTATTCCGGCCCTAGACCTAACCACGAACCTAACAAAATCACGACTCCGCGAGACAACGATAATCGTTATTTTAAATTTATTAAAATGTCCTCTTTAAGGACTATATCGGAACGCCTATATCGGACTGTATAATTTATTCTTGCATCGGACGCCGACGCTAAACAATGAGAGCTATTATCATTCCTAAAAGAGCACGTTTTGATTTATAAATCTACCGCCGGGTGACTGTCTTCGTGAAAAATACCACTAACGAGTCGTTAGGATTGAGATGAGCACTTCGTAAAGGATGCCTTTATATTGTGATGACTTTACGAGTTTAACTAGAATAGAATTGTAGACATTCCCCTACGACGGGTATTTTCGATCAAACTTGGTACAATAAATATCTTAGTAATAAACTTACGGAGCTTTCATTATTAATTTATGGTTTGAGCAATAAAATAAGACATAATCTCACGAGAGGCTCGGACTAGGTTTCCTCAACATCTATACAAACATAATTTAGAAAACATTACACTATCAGACAAAACGGTAAACCAACTAAACAACATATTGTCGGCAATTTTCATGACAAAGTCGGCACAATGCGCCGGCACGCCGACAACGAAATGCCGTCGTGTTGGCCCGACGGCCCCTGCGGCGTCGCAATTAAAGTCCCGACTACACGAGGTGATCAGTTCACCGGGCTGATGAGCTCTAGATAGATACCATTGAAAAGATATGCAACAACCACAATAGATTTGCGATAACGGACAAGAAAACCAAACCCGTTTAACAAACCTACGCATTCTGAGTCAGTTTTTTCACTGTATTTATCGCATTACATGCAAAATAGGTTAAAATTTTAAGAAGCAGATCGCGTTTCTTTAAACATCATCTTTAAAGTGTTCGTGGAAACTATCATCGCATGGAATTAATTACAGGTACTGATAAAGGAGTAAAAAATGCACAGCTTCACATTGGCGGTATAACGAGCCGGGATGGATGCGCGAGTGGTTCAGCTAACAAGTAACAACAGGGCACGCCGGCGACTTTGATACCTGCTGCGCGACAGGACCGCTTGCGTGCACACTGCCGACCCCGCCGCTGTGGCGCAAGATTAAGGCGATCTGTTACCAACCGCACCAACAAATAAGCCAATTAATTAGTTCATAATGGTACAAACCGATTGTAACACAAAAGATTTAAGACAGATAAATCGTGTTTATTAATATCCGCCCGCTGAAAGGCGATGAGCCGTTTTCAGTTTACAGTTTTTTAATTAAAATAATTAATTCAGTTGATTAGTCAAACTTATCAACACATCATGGCTAAAACTACATACATACGTACATAATTTACTTTTGTATTAGAATAGAAAATGTATGGTTAAATAAAGTATAAACATAATATTGCATGAGCAGCGATAGCTCATTTGGGAATGTTACAGACTGCCGAGACAAGTGTCGGAGGTTCGAGACCAACCCCAAAATCCAGCACACACCTCTGACTTTTCTATGTTAAGTGTATTTGCATTGTAAAATATCGCTTGCTATAAAGGTAAAGGAAAACATCGTAAGGAAACCTGCATAACCAAGAATTTCTCCACCAGAAATTCGAAGGTATGTGAAGTCTACCAACCCGCATTAAACAGCGTGGTTAGACTAAGGCCTAACCCCTCTCATTAGTAGAGGAGGCCCGTGCCCAGCAGTGGGATAGTAATATTACAGGGCTAATATTATTTATTATTATAATATTGCAACCCGATGATGCAAATCCAACGCGATTGTTCATGTTCTTTGCCTAAAACGTCGTATCCAGCCGACAATAACTTTTAATATCTTTGAATTTGCATCGCAATCAACTTGGAGCATACTCCAAACAAACTCAAATGAACTGGACATGACGCAAGAGTGCATTCGTGATTTCGCCCTACGCTTACAATTTACATCGCCGTTTAATGGTTGGTTTTGATGGACACGCGCATACGAGCCGCCCAGACGTTTCTACACACATAGATTGACAATGTCCGCACGCGTTTAATGAAGCTACCGTACTCTGCTATTTACCTGAGTTACACAGGAAATCTGTGTTATTTTTACCATTGCAAACTATATGCAAATGTCTAATGCAGATGCTGAATGTTAATGCCGATACGTACATAAATATGTAACACGATTTAGTTTGCCATTCGTGTAATGCAACAAACTATTATCTGCTTGTAACTCTTTGTATAATGTTATAATTGGTGACGTTTCTAAGATAATATCTGGATATATAATTATGTTAAAGTATAGAAGCAATCAAAATAATTATGTATTTAAAAGTCAATATACCTAACGATTAACGAACTCCATATAAAATATGTCTACGAATTAACAACAAACTTTAATTGATATTGCCAAAAATTACAATTCGTTTCGATTAGCTCAATACGCATAAAGATAGAAACATTACTGCTATATCATAAGCTCTATTTGACATCGGATTTATCAAAACAACCTTCGTTTAATCTCGATTAGTTCTAAAATCATTGCATAAACAACAATATGTATGCAAAATAACCACTGCAAGGATTCTATTAAATATATCTGCCATTGCGATTGGCGGAACAGTGGGCAATTAGGCAATAGGCCAATGCATGTAGACTAAGGTTTAATCCAGACCCGCGACGGGGGGCCCATCAGTTACGAGCTAATATCGTTGAGAAAACGTAATTGAATAAGAAAAATTAACATAAATAGTAATTATTAAATAATAAATATTGAACTGTACGTTAACAAGATTATGCAATACAAATATTAAAATACCTATATTTCGTAAGTAGCATTAATGCACATTTTTTATGGCCTGTACTAAGATCATAAATTATTATCTATAGACACAAAAGCTACGTGAGTTTACTTCTCACAAATGCTTTAACGATTACACGCAATTTGGTGCAATCCATCCTAAATTACGTGATAGCTGAAACGTGTTTATCAATCGCAGAATGTTTAAAATGGATTATTCTAGCTAATACAAAGAACATACCGTGTTCTATTTAATACGTTATTTCTTTGGTACAATTGATATGGTTCGTAATTATGAAATTAACGCTTTGAATTACTTGTTTTAATAACGTTCTGAGAAAGAACGAACGTGCTTAAATTATTTAAGTAGATTAAGCCATAAAAACTGAGATAAATCTTGGAATTAGATATAAAACACTATTTTTTCATATAATAAGATCTATCTCTTACGAACAGTAATTAGGAATGTAGGTTGAGGTAACAAAAATTACTCGGCTTTAGAATGAAATATCGTGCCAAAAAATATGAATCGGTTTTTTAGTACGCAATTAGCCGTTATAGGCCGGATATGTAGAAATTATACTAAAGGAAATGAAATTTGTGTTAAGGTACGTATGTATGTACATAGCTTAAAAGCAGCATATCAATTTTCATCATTATTGACTTTATAAGAGTGGCGAAGGGTCACACAACACGATTGCTTACCCTTATCAAAATATCTGGTAATAAATATGTAAGCATAGTATATAAATAGGTACTTCAAAGAGAAACGAATATCACGGCTACCCTTTTTAATATTTCCACCATTCGCCACTGCCCTTTACTAAATAATTAACAACTTTTATTTATTCTAATTTTATAATATTGAATATTCCTCGTGAAATGAAGTAAAAGTATTATCCCGATTTTATTAAAATTCACATCCCTAAAAAGTAGTTCATAGCGCCATCTATGGCCGACGGTCAAAACTAAAATGTGACAGCTGTCACTTCTATTTACTAAAATAAAAAGGCAAAAAATCTGTATTAGACCTCATGACCACCCTATTATACAATTATATCACTATATTTGCGTAATTTCAGCGATTTTGATATAGTTATTATGCATATTCAACGTAAAATACTTACGTAAAATAACGTCGCAACAGCTGACATCTGTCAAAACTTTCTTCACAAATGTTCACAAAAACACGATAAATAAACGCAAATCACATATTTTCTACTTCGGCATACGATGAAATACATTACACGAGAAGAAAAAATAAATGTAGACCCGTTTTTAGCAATATTCCGTACGGATTGGTTCAACACAAAAACATAACCTACAAACGCAAATAACCAAAAATTTGGAGCATTTACTTTACAATAATCATCAAATTATCGACCGAACACTGTTCCCTTTACATATTTTAACAAGCCGATATGTCAGCACTTGAGTTTTGATGAATTATATTTAAAATGCATAACAATATTTGTATGCAATCTTTGTTTTGCACATTTCCAGAGTACTATTTATAAATTCTAAAACATTTATATATTTTCTAGTAGAAATATTATGTGCAAGAACTGCAATTTCAATTAAATGCATTGTTTGCTGCTATGATGCCATCTCTCAATAACAGGTAATGTTGACTTAGTGCGAGTGTCTCTTGATTAAATGTATGGACCAAACAATGCACAAACAATAACTAAAAATGTATTGTTTTTAGTATTTACTACTCTGATATAGAATGTTAAATATCATAATCCCAGTATGAAGTATTAAATGTTGTAATATTTAACTTGCATTTATTTAGCATGAACAAGCCGGCACAGTTATACTAAAACTTTAATCACATGTTCCCTCGCCATTAACAACTTTAATATCACCAGTAAACCTATATTCACTTTATGACTGTTGTAAACTTATGAAAATTTTATGCACTTTGACACATATGCAGCCAAATTTGTCAGTCGACCCATATGGAATATTGCCAAAAGCGGTCCGACCGACCCACCTTCTTCATAATACCGGTCTTCCTCTTGGAGAAGGTGGTGTACCGGCGCAGCTTGTTATCTATGTACTCCATCTTGATCTTGACGCGACCCTTGGTCTTCTTGCCGTTGGAGGGCGGCGACTTCTTGGGCTGCAGCGAGGCATAGCCGTCGTCGGCGATGTCGGGCATGGGGCAGTGGTCCAGCGCCACGCTCTGAGACGGTCGCTCGTCGTAGCACTGGTCGGAGGGGCGCTTGACGGCCTGCCGCGGCATGGGACACGGCTGCATGCCGGGCCGCAGCGGCCCGCCGCCCGCGCCCAGCGCGCCGGCCCGGCCCGCGCCGTACATGTCCGGCATCTCGCCCAACAGGCCCATGTTGTACGGCGACCCGAAGCGGGGCTCCCGCGCTCCGCCGGGCGCGTCCATCATCACCTCGCAGTACGCCACAGTAACCGGTGCGCGTACGCGCTGGCACACCTCACCGTCCGAACGTCGAACGGAGACTGAGCGAACGCGCGAAAGCACCGAGGGCGGGACTGCCGGCTCGGCCGCTCGGACCGCGACTGACTTCGCGCGGCTGCGTCCCGCGCGTCTCTACCGCTAGCCGTCCCGCTCGCACACGCCACTCCGCGCCGCCCGTGACAGAGACGGCCGCCGCACGCCGTCGCACCATCGCGCACTAAGTAACCCGACACATCCGTAGGAAAACACATCGCGTTCACCGGGAGCCGGCGAGCGTTTTCAGTGCCCGAAATCCGTATGAAAATAGAGCTTTTATTTTGAGTTTATTTCGTAAATAGAAATAATAGAGTCGGAAGTGGAGCGGGCCGGGCGCGGCGGGCGGTGGGCAGTGCCGGGGCCATATTTAGACGCGAGCCGTGCCAAATATGGCAAGCGACGGTCAAATGGGGGCCACTGAAATCCCTCCTACCTGCACCTGGCGATTTTCACGTCTAATAATTAAAAACTTCGTCACGTCACCTCGAGTACCACACGTACATAATTCAAACGTACATAGCCATACCACTTGCCAGTGACCACATATCTGCCGGTTATTAGGCTCAGACGCGCTCGTTTCAGAATTGGTTACAATTTTTCATCGTTGAGAAAATTTTGTTTACAATACGTTGATTCATTCATATGACCAGTAGATGTCACCTTGGCAACAAATTTAGGTTGTGCGTAGAGTATTCAGCACGACATCAACAAAAAGATAATAATAATGCCATTATGTAAGAAAAGGAAACAGAGGGCGTGAAACTTTTCCTTTATTTGATGTTATTTTACACAATCATCTGTAAGACGTTATTGACAAGATAAACGAGTCACACCTGTGCTAGAACTTTAGCTGAGAATAGAAATTATACTGAAATCATATCACAAATTTTACATAAAGTAGATACAAGAAATACTTAGAAATAAATTAATTTTATTGAACAAATTCAAGTGTAAGCAAATACTAGTAATCACGCATAGGTACACATAAATTAGTACTTTCAAGATTGATAGGGAGACTGGATCTCTCTTTGTTATTTTTCGTCTGTTTCATCCACATTGCGGAAAACAGCCGCTTATGTCACGTCCATTTACATATACCACTTCAACGCACGTGAAGACAGACAATACTTCAATTACACGTGCGAACTATTTAATGAACATCCCCACTTCAATGTTCTTCCAGTCCTATGACTTTTCCTTTTTAAATAATAATAATACCCTCTCCCCCCTCTCTAATTTCGTCTTTCGTCATAATTAAAAATAGATTTTATAATAATAGTATTGTAGTAATGCGCGATAAAACATTAATTTATCCGTAGTTAATTTAAAGTGACCTGGTTGAATATTATCCATTATTTACCTTCCGTGGCATTTACAAAGCCGAAATGACAATAACTTAGTTTGTTGTTATTACCATGTAATGATTTTGTTACAGTGACTAACTAGTTATAACAATAATAATATAACCCTTTTTTTATAATAGCAGAGATTGGCAAACTAGCAGATGGGTCACCTGATGGTAAGTGATCTCCACCGCCCATAGACACAAGACAGAAAATCATGGGTGCGTTGCCAACCTAAAAGGAGAGAATTAAAGGGGATGGAAAAGGGATTGGGCAAGGAAGAGGGAAATGGGCCACCGGAAATCTCACTCACCGAACGAAACGCGACAAGCTGCCACTTTAGGACGGTTTTCTGTGAGACAGTGGTGTCAAACCGGTCGAGCCGGCCCATTCATGCTGTAGAAGTTACAGTCTACAACGTGGCTCTACCGCCCAAAAACCCTTGTAATATTACCGTCGCATTGCCTGGGCACGGACCTCGTCTACTAATGAGAGGGGTTAGACGTAAGTCTACCACGCGAGCCTAATGCGGGTTGATAGACTTCACATAGCTACCGTAGTGACTTAGCATATTCAACCAAATTCAAATTCAAGTGTTTTCCGATATAGATAATTCTATGCGATATTTTCAACGTTTTTACTACGTTTACTATTATTACTACGTTAATAGTAATATTCACAGGTATTACATATTATTTTACAGAATGCCTCGGTGGCGTGGTGGTATTTCGGTACGACTACGGTTCTGAGGTATCGGGTTCGATCCCCGGGTCGGGCAGTGATATTGGATTTTTCCATATCAGCCCGGAGTCTGGAATTTGTGCCTGATATGGCGATAGGCTCGCCCCCTATCATATCTGGGACTGAACTAAGCTCGGCGAAATGTGGGTGTTCTAGTTCGCTAGTGCGCCTCTGCCTACCCCTTCGGGGATACAGGCGTGAGCTTATGTTATGTTATGTTTACAGAACTTTTATATTTCTATTTTATTGCGTTTGTGTTAGAAGTATGTTTGGTAAATGACTGTACAATGGAAATTTGGTGTAACTTACAGGTTATAATATGTATAATCACAAGTTTAAAAACTTAACGAACTGACTTCGATCGTCACCAAATTTATATGGGACCACCCCTGAAATAAGCGCTATCGAACATAAAAAGAATTTTGAAAATCGATCCACATTCGGCGGAGATATCGCGTAACATACATTAAAAAAATACAGATGAATTGAGGACCTCCTTCTTTTTAGAAGTCGGTCGAAAATGACAGCCTCCGTGGCGCAGCGGGCGAGTAGCCGGCTGTGAAGCGAGAGGCTGCGGGTTCGACCCCTGCACCGAAACAAATGTTTGTATAGAAAGAAAAGAAAGAAATGTTTTTATTGTTACTCGTATATAACATGCAACATTAACTAACATTAGATTATACATAATTTAAACTAAAACTAAATACAAAAGAGAAGTGTTGCATGTCCATACCGCAACAACTAGGAGGCCATCTCAGCATTAAGCTATGTTGTGACGTGTGCCACAGCACAGCACTGGTTTTCAGTGGTCCCCTAATGGCCTATAGATATTTGTTTCGGGTCTGGGTGATGTGAGACTGAAAGTCTCTCGTAGTTCCTGATACTAACGACACAAGACTCGATCTTAGTGTAGGTTCAGGACTATGTATGTGACTGTTGGGTGTTATGTATTTATTATTATGTAAGTGTTATAAATAAATGAAGAAGGAAGGTAAATAACGTATATCGTAGTTGTTTTGGACAGCTATAATTATTATGATTTAGTCTGTGGCGGATGATGATGAATTATGATTTGTTTAACAAACAACACAGTAAAGGTGACTATTGGTACTGTTATACAATACAATAGCAGCGACAGCTCAGTTAGGAATGGTACGGACTGCCGAGACAAGTGTCGGAGGTTCGAGACCCACCCCAAAATGGAGCATACACTTATAACTTTTCTATGTTAAGTGTATTTTCTTTGTGAAATATCGCTTGCTATAACGGTGAAGGAAAACGTCGTGAGGAAACCTGCATACCCGAGAATTTCTTCACAGGAATTTCGAAGGTATGTGAAGTCTACCAACTCGCATTTGGCCAGCGTGGTAGACTAAAGCCTAACCCCTCACATTAGTAGAGGATGCCCGTGCCCAGCAGTGGGACAGTAATATTACAGGGCTAATATTATTATTATTATTATATGTAACAGTATTTTAGTCTCCCATGAACATGGGGTTTAACCCTTTCTACGGGCTTATGTGCCAAGCAAGAAATGGGGTAGATGAAAATATTATTATATTTTTACGGTTATAAAGCTCAAAGGATTTCGTTTTTTTTAAATAAAATATGGAATAATTTTAAGGCAACCGTTTAGACTCTAGCGTGAATAATAGGACGTGAAAGAAGCCTGGGAGGGCACGTGGCAGGGGTTTTAAAGGTTATGAATGCTGGGTATGCAGGTTGGGAAGGTAGGTTATGCAAGAAAATGTGTGAATGCAGGAATGGACGCTGTTACCACCACCTCTTATAGCAGTATTATTATACTTTTACTTGTACCGATTCCCATACAAAACAAACGAAGAACGATTATAATAATACTGCTATAAGAGGTGGTGGTTACCCTGCAGTATGGAAAGGCAAGTTGTGCAAGGAAAGGTGGGAATGCAAGATAAGTTGCTGTGTATGCAGTACGAGAGAAAAGGTGCATTATATCTATAACAGCACGAAATCAACTTAATACATAGGAACATGCAGTGGCGTTTCACTAAGGTCGATTAGGCCTAGAGCGGCTATATTATACGACACGAAAAATCGAACGGGAATCGAAACCATGACCTTCCGGTGCAGAACCCATACGTGCTGCTACGAAACCCAGGAGGTGCACGGTGGACGAACATGACATAATAGTGTATGTCTTGGCTTGAGTGGTAGAGCTACGCTATAGACAGTAACTACTTCAGCACGAATGGGCCGGCTCGACCGGTTTGATACCACTGTCTCACAGAACACCTAAATAAAGCGACAGCTTGCTGTCGTGTTTCGTTCGGTGAGTGAGATTTCCGGTGGCCCATTTCCCCTTCCCTTTCCCAATCCCTCTTTCCCTTCCCTAGTGCTGCATAGTACCTGGCCTAGGGCGGCCATCACTGCAAATCCGCGACTGGGAATATGACATGTTTAATCTAGGCCATTAGTGAAGTCATTTCGCCATGCCATGGTAGGAGGTTACCTGGATCAACGCAGATATGGTTTCCAGCTACTAGCTAGCGCCAAGTGACCACCCTCAGAGTAAACTCAATATCAAACAAACATCACGACAATCTTTCCACATTTGCGGAAATACAACGTAAATACAGACGATTGGTTTCTCCCTTTTTAAAGTCGGTTAAATTATGAAGAAGCAACCAAAGTGCAATATCCCTCCAATTTCCTTTAACCTACTTCGTCCTATCCGATAATATCTACCGCTGCAGACACCGCCATTATTATTCGAATAGCAACCGGATTTCCTGTCTTCCTTTACAGTTAGTGTCACTTGTACTCACTTTTGACAAACAAATATGGCTTCTGACGTCACTACATAAAAATAAATCATATAAACTGCGCCTCGATCGCATAATGGCGACTGGACCCGCAGGGTTTCAGAATAATCAAATTTATAGTGCCTTAGCTCCTCCATCTCCTGCACTAAAACATTACACAAAACAACTACACAAAACATGGTCTTGCTACACATTATGTATAGGGTCCATCGTCCCATGAGCAGGAGACTGCTAAAACATTGTTCTGTGTAGGTGTTTTTGTTGTTTTGTTTCGAGAAAAACTCGTGCAGGAGACGCGGGTTTACCATACAAATGTTTCACTTCAAGCCTAGTTAACTTTGTAAATCGAAATTTATTAATAATAGAATTTATACCTGTTCTAGTGGCAGCGTACATAGGCTGTGAAGCAGGAGGTCCTGGTTTCGATTCCCAGGTCGGGCAGGTGATTTTCTAACTCGGTTTGTACGGGACTGGATTACTACTAAAAGGGGATTGACGTCAAACAGACAGCCAGGTCATAAAAATTAAGTTAAATCCTTTCTGATACATGCTTCAAAAGTGTGTTGTTGCGACCTCACATAAGGGCGGGTGGAATGCCAGACTATTTAAAACTATTATTTACCATTAAAAATGAATAGCGAGGTGGTTATGTTCGCCATATTCTACATTTTCCTAAACTGTTTTAATAGACTGCCTCGGTGGCATAGTGGTATTTCGGTACGACTACGGTTCTGAGGTCTCGGGTTCGATCCCCGGGTCGGGCAAAGTGATATCGGATTTTTCAATATCACCCCAGAGTCTGGAATTTGTGCCCGATATTTGCTCGCCCCCTATCACATCTGGGACGGAACTAAGCTCGGCGAAATGTGGGTGTTCTAGTTCACTAGTGCGCCTCTGCCTACCCCTTCGGGGATACAGGCGTGAGCTTATGTTATGTTATGTTTTAATACCCAATTTATTTTCCGGCCCAATACAATGTTCTTTTTTTCCATCCCAGCAGTCATAACTCCCAAGGCTACGCTCCTTTTGAGCTGACGCGACGACATCATTATTGTCGTCCTAGTATCATAAACACTAGTTGACATTCAAATCCCGCTAATTAACGGCAACACATCAAAAACAGTATAAGTATGGTTTTATTGTATTTGGAAAATTTGTCGTGCCACACTACCGCCCACTTGTGGCTGGCAATCGCCATTTACAGCGGATTTTATTATCGTCAGGGTGCGTTCAACTTAGAGGCAAAGGAACTAAGTAATGGACAGCCAGCTGTGTATCACTTTGACCTCCTTAAGTAAAAACATAATTAGTTGTATGAACTTCTGTGATTTGTTTCTTTTGTTTAAATTATGAACAAGAAAACCGCTCTCTAATGGTGAACGATAGGATTACCCATCAAGTACCCGCTCTTATAATAACAAATCACTGAGTGGTACTGCACTGCGCTCGTCACCCTTAGACTTTAGGCCCCTTACTTATAAAAATATTTAAGCGCTGCTTATCATTAACCAAAGGTTGTCCCTTTCATTTTTAAACAATGTAACGTAAGGAAAAAAGTGACAGGCTATTCTTAGCGAAAAGATAAGCGATTTTTTAAGTAAGGCCCTAGATGTTAAGTTTCATAAAGCCCAGTAGGTATTACACTGCCCGCAATGTTGAAAATATGCTCCACATAATGTCGACGTTGTCTCTCTAGTAACTACAAAACTGCTCAAGAACGAGCGTTGTTTATGTAAGGGGACAATCCCTGGATTATAATTTACGACAAACAGATCAAAGCAATGACAAAAAAAATATATTCTTCTTTCGTAATTGGATCAAAGTCATAAAAAACGAGCTTTATAAGGTATTATTGTTATATGCAGAAATAAAGAAGAAGTATAAAGTAAATGCGTAAACGTTTTACCTACGTAGTACATCTGAAAATCATATTTATCAAATTATATTAATTTAAACAACAAATCGACACACAGCTGACAGCATGTCTAACTTTCTAAATAAATAATCTGATGCGTGCGCGTCGAGGCTGGCACTCGGCTGGCGGCGCATACCTTGCCAAAACTGGCGGATGGCAGGCCGCCGTCGATGGCTGTTGACGCAATGCCATTCAATATGCCACACTTGGTGGGGCCCGTATGATTGTGGCCGTAATAACGGGACAGCCGCCTGCTAAAGGAAAATTATTTGTCTTCAAGGAATATGCCCTTCCGACTGCCATTTGTAGCTAATGCTTTCCGGGTTCACTTCATTCATTCCGATTAGTTTGACGTGGACGCATCTTTACTTATTAGATGTTAATAATATAATAATATTAGCCCTTTAATATTACTGTCCCATTGCTGGACACGGGCCTCCTCTACTAATGAGAGGGGTTAGGCCTTAGTCTACCACGCTGGCCTAATGCGGGTTGGTAGACTTCACACACCTTCGTAATTCTTGTGGAGAAATTCTCGGGTACGCAGGTTTTCTCACAATGTTTTCTTTCACCGTTATACCAAGCGATGATTCACAAGGAAAACACACTTAACGTAGAAAAGTCAGAGGTGTATGCTCCATTTTGGGGTTGGTCTCGAACCTCCGACACTCCCGTTCGTACCATTCCCAACTGAGCTATCGCTGCTTTTAATAGATATTAAGACTTCTGTAGTCAAGATGCGTCAAAATTACTTTGCTGGTTGAGATCTTGTCAGGAACAGCGGCCTGAGCAGGAAAATTTCTGACAACCGTAACCGTAACAAATTTCATAGACGCGCATCGAGCACGAATACATTTACGGTTGTCAGAAATTTTCCTGCTCGGGCTGCAGAGCAGAGTATACAAAAGTAATAGAAGATAAATTTTGTGCCTTCATTAGTAGCATATTAAATACCAATAGTGTTTGGACACCACGGTTATTGAGATGATGATATATTGACAGCCTCCGTGGCGCGGTGGGCGAGTAGCCGGCTGTGAATCGAGAGGCCGCGGGTTCGATCCCCGCACCGAGACAAATGTTTGTATGGCCTACAGATATTTGTTTCGGGTCTGGGTGTTGTGAGACCGAAAGTCTCTCGTAGTTCCTGATACCCACGACACAAGACTCGATCTTAGTGTGGGGTCAGGACTATGTATGTGACTGTTGGGTGTTATTTATTTATTTTCGACCCACTTCTAAAAAGGAGAAGGTCCTCAATTCGTCTGTATTTTTTTTCTTATATATGTTCTTCGATATCTCCGCCAAATGTGGCCCGATTTTCAAGATTCTTTTTGTGTTCGATAGAGCTTATCCCAAGGGTGGTCTCATATAAATTTGGTCCTGTTCGGATAAATTTTGAAGTCGGTCCGTTATATTTATCATCACTGTGGATACTATTTTTTGCATAAGTCCTTTATACAATATAGTTTACTATAACAAAAATAAAATAGCAAGAAATAATGGGTCATTCAAAATACAGGTTAGACATGTTTTTTTTAACAGAATTTGAAAACTACCCATTAACTTTTCAACTGCATTCATTCCAAGTAGTGTTAACTACACACAGACATGTCGGAGAAAGAATTCGGCTTGGCTTTTACGACGGGTTACTTAAAAATTGATACTCATATTAATAACAGATCTAAATCATGCCAACGTTTTTAAATTCTGATCATCTTTCCAAGGTATCCTCCAAATGTGGACCGAGACAATGGCGACCATACTCCTGAGGATAGTAGAAGCGAGTCGATGACCCGTGGACTTTGATACTGATCCTCATATGGCTAGTGTCGAGTATATCTTTTGCGTCATCAGCATTGTTGACTAATATCTGAATATCATGTAACATATGCCTGCGTGACCAATAAACATTTTTTTTTTATTTTATCAAAGAACTCCCTAAAGTTAGTGGTGGTTCGGGGTTCGGATACATTGAGAGGGAGCAAATAGATACACAAGACGAGTGTGGATGAAAGAGTCAAGAAAAGTGGACTGCCCTGAAGTTTCATCAACAAAATTGGTGGCATAACATAACATAACATAAACTCACGCCTGTATCCCCGTAGGGGTAGGCAGAGGTGCTCTAGCCAACTAGTACACCCACATTTCGCCAAGCTTAGTTCCGTCCCAGATGTGATAGTGGGCGAGCCTATCGCCATATCGGGCACAAATTCCAGACTCCGGGCTGATATGGTAAATTCCAATATCACTTTACCCGACCCGGGGATCGAACCCGAGACCTCAGAACCGTAGTCGTACCGAAATACCACTACGCCACCGAGGCAGTCTCGATATTTATGTCTCGTATATTTTATCAAAGAACTCCCTAAAGTTGGTGGTGGTTCGGGGTTCGGATACATTGAGAGGGAGCAAATAGTAGATACACAAGAGGAGTGTGAATGAAAAAGTCAATAAAGGTGGACTGCCTTGAAGTTTCATCAACGAAATTGGTGGCATAACATAACATAACATAAACTCACGCCTGTATCCCCGTAGGGGTAGGCAGAGGTGCTCTAGCCAACTAGTACACCCACATTTCGCCAAGCTTAGTTACGTCCCAGATGTGATAGGTGGCCAGCCTATCGCCATATCGGGCACAAATTCCAGACTTCGGGCTGATATGGAAAAATCATCACTTTGCCCGACCCGGGGATCGAACCCGAGACCTCGGGTCAGTAGTCGTACCGAAATACAACCACGCCACCGAGGCAATATCACGTATTTATTTATAATTACATTTGTGTAGATGGCGATGGCGATAGGCTCGCCCTCTATCACATCTGGGACGGAACTATGCTCAGTGAAATGTGGGTGTTCTAGATCACTAGTGCGCTTCTGTCTATCTCTTCGGGGATACAGGCGTGAGCTTATGTATGTATGTACATATGTATTTGTGTCGATGATATGATGGTAAAAACCCTGGGATGTATTTTCAGTTGTAAGGTTTTTTCCTTGTACCAAATCGCCCGTTGGGAAGGATTACCTGTTTCAGCCGAAATTAATTTAGAACTTTTAGTACGTACCCAATAATTATTTTTCTGTTGAACGTGCAGTGAAAAAATTGAAATTTTCAAACTGATTTGATTAAATAAAATGAAATCGAAATATATTTCTTACTTTCTACCTGTACTTATTCCACCTTAATGTGGGGTTGGAGCAACACACTTTTTCAAGCATGTTCAATCAAATTAAATTAGAAACCGACTTGGGAATGGAACTGGGCCCCCCGAGCCACAGCCCTTATATGCTGCCACTAGACCAAGGAGGCGACAAAATCGAAATATTTCGTTGTAAAATATATTCATTGAACAAAAATATTTTTTACCTAAATATTTTTTTTCAGCGACGTCCAGCGACCTTTATCAGTCCACCTTGCAGATGGACGTCCAAAGCTGCACTTGCCGGTACGAGGTCTCCACTCGCTTCCAACAAATCGGTTTTATGCTCAGCACTGGACGTGACTGATGATAATGATAGATATTTAAGCTCTGTAAACTCATACTCCAAACTTTTACCTGAAGTAGGTTCTATACCCGGTTCATTTAAGTTTAGGTAACTCTCTGTAAGGGCGACTATGTTGTAAAATTGTAATCAAATAATTATAACATTCTCAGACACTAAGCCTTGGTTCGTTCAGCTCTATCGGACACCCCCGCCTAGGCCATTAGTAACGTATCTTATAAACAACTAGTCCGTTAGAGAGTACACTAGTACCTATACCTATTCTGGAGCTTGCAATACAAAGCCAGCACGAGCATAATGAAACACACGAAACAATCGCACGACCGACCGAATACTAGACGTTCCACGAATATCGTCATCTAGTACCTAATTATTGAAGAACGCAGCAATAGGGCGGTCCGCGACCAAGAATCCCGCTGCGGTGTTTATGTCTCTATTCATTATAATGGAAACTGTACTAATTAAAATTGTTTCTTGGCTGTAAAGCGTGAAATAAATCCGATCGGGTCTCGGGGGCTTGTTGGCAAGTTTTTGTTTTGTTTGCCGACGCTACATATTTGTGCGGGCGACATTAACACCTCCGGCTTACAATGCGCGCGTTGTCGGCAGTACAAAGGCGCAAGTGGTGCGATTTGCGACCACCGCGGGTTTAAATATACGACGCGTTGGGACAAAATACGCGCGTAACTACCGCACGGACGCGCCGTCTTTGTTTCTAAAGATCGCATCTTTTCCGCCCAATAGAATACGTATGTTAATGCGCAACTGTTTTGATTAAATTAAATAAATACACATGACCTCATACTAAAATACGATGTTGTGGGTATTGACTACGAAAGACTTTTGGTCCTACATGATCCAGACAGACAGATTCTGAATAGAATCTGCTGCGTTTTATTTCAGTATTTCAGCTTCAGTTTCACACCCTTGTCGCCCGCCAGGCAACGGAATCTGTCTTAGTACTTCGAGTCGTGTCTAGTGTGAGCGTTGCGCGGTGCGCCAAGTTTTATAATATTTACTTTCTTTGCGATAAAATCTGCGAGATTCGAGTGATGACAAAAATGTAATTAATCTTTATCTTTACAAGACTGTTTACAAACCAAATAACTGATAACAGGATTACATAATATAAATTATCTTTGTATATTATGAGATTGTTATCTGATATACTTTTAATGTTTGAATTGAATTTTATAACTTAGTCCAAAGTCAAATTAAAATATAATTTTTAATTCATAAGCACATACATCACAATTATATCGTAAAAATACAGAGATTATTTTATCCGACGACAGCAAAGTGACTACATTACATCTGCGGCCTGAGCAGGAAAATTTCTGACAACCGTAAATGTATTCGAACTCGATGCGCGTCTATGAAATTTGTATGAAATATTAACCAAACGTCATCAGTGCGCAGCGAACTCGAATACATTTACATTTACATTAGTTTTTCGTGCTCGGGCTACTGATAGTCTAAGATCCCGAACTTCACAGAGCTGATTAATGTATGAAAAGTATTTTATATCAAATTAAATACCTCAATAAATATATTGCAAATGGGTTGACTAAACAATTTCAGTCCAGGGGGGTTACCACCACCTCTTATAGCAGTATTATTATGATCTTATTTCCGATTCCCATACAACACAAACGAAGAACGATTATAATAATACTGCTATAAAAGGTGGTGGTAACCCTGCAGAATATGATTAAGTTTTTTTTTAACATTTCACTGGTTTGGTTAATAGACAAAATCTATACCAATCGAAAGTATGAAGCCTATAGAATATGCTAACATTGGGTTGACTATTTTTTCCCACCACGACTCTTGGGTATTCAGGTATAAATAGGTAAATCGATACTAGTAACTTGCACTGGTACTACTGTCTAGTATACGAACGACGTACCTGGTATTTAATTTAAAATAAAAAAATGTATCAATTAACCAGCTCGGTGAAGGTCATTATATACCGAGATCCTATACTATGATGGTAAATGTAGCAGCAACAGCACAGCAACACAAAAAAAACACAGAAAATTGCAACCAACTACAAACTTTGGTTATATAAGTGGACACTAACGAACTAACTAACTAACCACCAACCATCAAGTCATGCCGCAAGCCCCTTGAGAGAACCAAAAATACACTGGCTGATCCTGGTGATAAAATAATACACATTTGTCTCGGTGCGGGAATCAAACCCACAGCCGCTGGCTTCACAAATGTACCATGGAGGTTCTCAGGAGGATTAAAGAAAGAATCAGTGCTCGAACACGACAGTTTTTCTTTTTCGTGGAACGACCATTCCTTTTCATAAAACGCTAATCTTACGCCGTGAAATAATTATTCTGTTTCAAAAAATCGGCGTTTTATAAATCCCATTTTTATAAATCGTTCCCACTTGTAAGAAGTCCATTTCGAGCACTGGAAAGAATTAAGCAGGTAAATAAAAGTGTTGATAAAATAATGCTGATTTTAATATGATGTTTATTTCTAACAGCATATTTTTATTTCCATTAATAGTCAATACCCTTGCGGTCCCTTGCATTAGGACGGGATGATACCAATCAGAAAGAAAAACCAACACCACATATGCAGCGTATTGATGTGCTACACCTCATTAGACCATAAACCGTGGTCCACACATTGGCGGGTGAGGATTGAATTCAAATTTAGGCACATGCGGGTCATCAAACTTATATAATTAATGTAGAGTGCATTACCGGATGTCTAGCAGTTAATAACTTCCGTAACATAGTGGGTAGCGATAGCAATATACATTAGCGTGATAATCATTCCTAAACAGTTCCGCCTTTACCCTGTGGGTATCTATGTACAGGCCAAAGACTTCTATGTATTACTAGACGGGCTGATCAGTACATAGAATTTGTGCACTAAATTTCCGTCAATTGACCACAACTCACTATAGAGATCTGTACGCCAACCATGAGTTTTTTCTCATGACTCGCTAGCGACTCCGTAAAATATTTGTATAACAAACACCCGAACGCCTCTAGCGGTTACGCGGGGAACTGAAGTTTTCCATACAAATATTTTACGTCGTCGCTCGCGTAAATACGTGCAAAAAACTCATGGTTGGCATAATGCTCTTTTCCTTAGCTGTCAAAAACTCGCCGTAATGTGACACAATTTTACTTTTAAACAACTTGAAGTCTTTAGCACAGAACCATAACCACCAATCTAATGCAGGGTTCGTAATGACAAAACAAAAATAATTAAATAACATCCAACTATTCGAACAATTCGAAGGTATGTTAATCTACCAACCCGCATTAGTCCAGCGTGGTAGACTAAGGCCTAACCCCTCTCATTAGTAGAGGAGGTCCGTGCTCAGCAGTGGGACAGTAATATTACAGGGCTAATATTATTATTATACAACAGTCACACACATAGTTCTGACCCTACACTAAGACCGGAGTCTTGTGTCGTTAGAATCAAGCATTACAAGAGACTTTCGGTCTCACAGATAACACCCCTCTACTCGTAACAAATATCTGAGGGCCACAAACATTTGTCTCGTTGAGGGAATCGAACCCGCAGCCAGCACTCGCCCACTGCGCCACGGAGGCTGTCACCTACTTATAATCAATGTCATATTTATACGCTGCTAGTTGTTGTTGCTTTAGGCTCTGCTCTCGAAATAATATCCTTTCCCATTATAGTAATAGCTTACTTTGTCAGCTGATTTTTAATGGTATACGATACCACCTACCGTAGTCTATATCACTGAACTGTCTTTGTTTTTATAAGCGTGTCACTTCACCATACTATTATCAATACACATAGTCAATTCTAATTTAAAATTCAAGTGAAAAATCAGTGGCGTAACTATCCTGTTGGGGCCCCTGGCAAATTCATCCGGTAGGGCCCTTTTTACCGCGGGGAGTCCAAGCTGTCTTTTGGCCGGCGTGGAGGCGCGTTGGGGTGTACGCGTTTTCCATCTGGGGCCTCCTTCCAGCCAGCGCGAGGCCCCCCTTTGGTCGGAGGTCCGTGGCATTTTGCCACATATGCCCTATAGTTCGCCACTGTGAAAAATAAACTGAAGTGGATGCGGTATGCGTGGAACATGGTGTGCGAGCGCGCGACACAATATGTTGCACTTTCGACAAGCGACAACGCACATGTCGCTACCGACAAAATGGCCGTGTTCACGTCGAATGACACAACAGTGCTAAATCTTTACAAATAAAGGGTAAAGTGGAATAATATATTGTCATTAAAAGGTGGTAATTAAATTTGCTTTAGTTTTTTACGTACCTACTGTTTTATTTTGGTTTTCATCCTTGTTTAAAAACAAAATGGCTCCACCGCGTTGCAGTGATTTTGTCAATGTCAATTAGTAGATAGCATGTTCTTCAATAGAGCAATTGGTATCGAGTTTTCGCAGTGACCATGAAACCCGAATGTATATAATTGTAATAATTTCATGGTCTTACTGGAATTTCGGCGGCAATTCCTTCCAGTGCAATGCCCCTCAGACAACCTTCCTTTAGCAAATCAACCGAACAAAGTCGACCAACACAGCTAAGATAAAATTCATCGAAGACCACCAATTAAAAAGATTACACATTATACTGTCCATCCGCACTAAAGTTTGGTGCTTAGAACCACGACACTTTGAAACAACAAACACTCCCCGTCAAAATCCAACATGTTATCATCTCGTTACAAATGTTAGAATTTAGAAACTGTCGATTAGCAAACAAGGTTAGAATAAAATTGCGGTACATTTTATATCAGGCGACATAGTATGTTAATTTATAATTTAATACAGATTAGATTAATAACTCAATTCTTTTTACTAGGTACACATAGTAAATGGTGAAAGTTACTTACACCACAGGCAAGAGATTTAAGATACATATCACTCCTGTATCTCATAGAGGTAGACAGAGACTATGGATTTCGACTCGGACCTATTCATCTATCTATCTGTTTGACGAAACTACAGTGCAGTCGATCTTTCCTGACTCTTCCATCATCACTCGTATTGATTGACGGGAAAATAAAATAGGAAGCTTGTAGGAGTTGACTGGAAATGTGAATAAGGAAAATCACGCCGTGGACTATAAGGCCCTATCATAGATTCGAAATGATTGATAGTCAATAATTTGGAAGGTATGTGAAGTGTATTAGGCCAGGGTGGTAGAGCAAGGTCTAACCCTTCTCATTAGTAGTCCCAGCAGCGGGACATACATAAGCTCACGTCTGTATCCCCGAAGGGGTAGGTAGAGGCGCACTAGCGAACCTAGTACACTCACATTTCGCGAGCTTAGTTCCATCCCAGACCTGATAGGGGGCGAGCCTATCGTCATATCGGGCACAAATTCCAGACTCCGGGTTGATATGGAAAAATCCACATCACTTTGCCCGATCTGGGGATCGAACCCGTGACCTCAGGACGGTAATCGTACCGAAACACAACCACGCCACGTGGTATTAAAAGGCTGATACTATTAAAAAAACAATGTCATACAAACTGATATGTCTTCTTTTATTCACAATATAATGTGTACTATTTACACGCTGTACAATGCAACATATTCAATAACTATTAAGTACTTACTTTATATAAACATCTATATCTACACGTTACAAACAAACAGACGAACACACTTCGAACACCGACTGACATTTATAGCAACATTACGTGCACATTTTTTAAGAAAAATGGATCTTTATTATATTCTTAAAAAGTGATTTATATTAGATGTTTTATTGCTTATTAAAATGTGTGCTCCGTAAAAAATATGTTTTGAAAAAAATCTTTCAACCAGTTTCTTAAAAAAAAAATATGGCATCAAGATCACAGATGTGACTTTTTGGTGAATAAATTGATCATTACATATATTATTAAAAAACATAAACGCTAAATAATATTTTCTATGACCTAAAAAGAGTCAAAATAAAAATATAATTTTGTGCACATAATGTAAACCCATACACCAGACACAATATTACATTAAACACATTTATATTATTTATTATTTAAATTAGATTAATAAAGAAAATTATGACATCAACTCAGCTGCTCCGTAATACTCATAGTCTCACATGTTTATAAAATATAAAATAATATAAACATTTATAAAAAAGTGTATAAAACACATTTAAATAACAAACAACACAATGTACATAAATTATTGGAATATGTACGCATTTATTCACTTATATTAACTCAATTATGAATAGAAATGACTAAATATTTGTCACCTTTTCACCTGCGAGACGTGAAAATAAAATATTTTCAAGTTTCTAGATCAATACAAACCCGAAACTGTATAGGACATGTGACAGAAACTACGCGGATTGTTTTTTTAAACGCCACATATGTCGCCAAAATCCGAATAAAAATGGCCTATTTATGTATTTAGAACTCACACAAGAGTTTTAAACGTTGATGTTTTTACACATGATATTATAAAACAGCCTGACTTTAAAATGTATTTAAGATCGATATTCCAGAAATGTAGACAAATATGTAGGTATTTTAAAATCATATTTTTTATCACAAAAACCATCCGGTATAATTTCTTCCATGTCCCGCACCATAACCTACTAAAAATAATCATATAAAAACGTGCGTACGTCAGTCTGCATTCTGATATTTTGGTAACATTCGTCCGACACTGTCCCTTAAAGATATAATTAAATGCGAATAAAATATACTCATTAATCCACCGAGACTAGTCATTAGAGTCTTTGGCTACGACTTCATTATAAATAGGCGTCGATCGTTTGTGATACAATAGCGTGAGACAGAGACAGTACGACTTATTTAAAACTAGAAAAAAACATGGATTTTCTATTAATTTAGCTAAAAACGGCAATAAGAAAAAAAAATGTTTTTAACATAGAAAGAGACCTATAATCAGCAATGAACATCTTGTGGGCTGTGACTGATGTTGATAATGAAAATATTTGTAGCTAATGATTAATGAAGATATTAAAGTGAAAATTATGTAGCTAATGATTGATGAAAATATTGAAGTGAAAAATTCTGTAACTAATATTGATGAATATTTAAAGTGAAAATTCTGCAGCTAATAACATAACATAACATAAGCTCACGCCTGTATCCCCAAAGGGGTAGGCAGAGGCGCACTAGCGAACTAGAACACCCACATTTCGCCGAGCTTAGTTCCGTCCCTGATGTGATAGGGGGCGAGCCTATCGCCATATCGGGCACAAATTCCAGACTCCGGGCTGATATGGAAAAATCCAATATCACTTTGCCCGACCCGGGGATCGAACCCGAGATCTCAGAACCGTAGTCGTACCGAAATACCACCACGCCACCGAGGCAGTCAATGATGAAAATATTGAAGTGAACATTCTGTACCAAACGATTGATGAAAATATTAAAGTGACATTCTATAGATAATGATTGATGAAAATATTAGTGAACATTCTGTACCAAACGATTGATGAAAATATTAAAGTGATATTCTGTAGCTAATGATTGATGAAAATATTGAAGTGAACATTCTGTAGCTAATGATTGATGAAAATATTGAAGTGGAAATTCTTTAGAATCTTTGTAATTTGAAACTTGATGAAAGGAAAATGCGAACGAATACACTATTGTTCCACAAACAATGACATATTAATAATAAAAACTGAATAAACTAACCGCCATGGTATAATTAACGCGCTAAAATGCTGGCAATACTAAAATAAAGCACACCGCCATTATTGTCATCATTTAAAAATAAGTTTTAAAATAAATCAATTTGCGAAAGAATGTACAAATTGAGAATCGAGAAGTATTAAAGGTTAAAGTTTTTTTTTACAGAAACGTCGCACAGTCTTTAGTTAAGTTGAAAAGGCGAATAAGAGCAATTTATGATAAAACACGGCGGGAAGTTACAAAAATACTGTTATTTTTTAATTTAATGTTTGTTGTTATGACTGGCGAGAGGCGACATTCTGCCAGACAATCCTTTTTTTAATTTTTCAAGGAAATACACCTCGAGAACTAACGAAGGAATGGCTATAATTTACGATAATCTTTTATTGCCCATATTCGTATTTTTGTAAACTTACACCGTACAGTTAGAAAGCGATACATATTTGTAATATCAGTATAAAGGACGATACTTAATATTACTTAGACTTAACAAAAAGTTATAGATTTAAATCGTACGTTTGAAAATAAATAGGTAATGATTGAATTTTACACAAAAAATATACTTAATCTAAACATAAATAAAAAGTAGATAGAAATCATTGGTGTTATTTAAAGTAGCGATATCGGCAGTAGATTTTTACCAAGGTCGTTCACACATCATAAAGGTATACCTAGAAACTAAAAATATCCAAGAAATAATATTTAAATACAAAGAAATCGAAATAAATGTGCCATATAGTTTTACATTGTCGTAAGAAAAACGGGATAAGCAAATGAAAAAATTGTAATGTTCTATCAAAACAATAAAACATAATCATTTGGTATCAAGCGTGCATAATTTGGCAAGTCAATATACAATATTTTAGAAAAAATGGTATCTACACACAATACGTGTGAATAAATTACCACTTCTAAATCTTTATTTCTATTCAATCGTCTTTAAATGGAGTCTATTATAGTTGCCATTTTTCGCACAATACCGTAAGTCGAGTTGTCAAATTATTCACGTTGACAATTTTCATTTTTGACAATCATCCTACAAGACGTCGGTAAATATATCAATGTGTGAACCATTTCATTAAAAAAGACAATGGGAACTAAAATAATTACACTAAGCAGTAATCGAATCCACCCGCATTACACAACTTTACACATATACAACTAAACTACTGTTGAGACAAAAGTCCGTTCATTGACCATTTAGACGCGGGTGAAAACGATCAAAATATCCGTGGTACGCGTAAATATGTTGATAAGTCGACTTACAATTATAAAAAATAGCTGAAACTGACGTATCAGCGTTTAGCGGAATCTAATGGAACTAGGATCGTGAAATTTTACACATGGTTTCCTTTTATGACGTAGAGGAGCACTAAGAAATTATATTAGTAAACTCATCCCTTATGGAGGTGTAACAAGGCATGAAATTTTGTATAGAGAAAAAAAAAACAACGGCAGTTTTTCAGGCTGGCGTAGCCGCGGGCAAAAGCTAGTTACTAGAAACTGTGGCGAAAAAATGAGTACCTCTGTGGCTGCATAATTATGTCAACTAACCATTAAGTTTGACTTTTATTCAACACAATATATATTAGCCAATCTAAATGCCAATTTGTGAATAATATTATAAGTCGATTTACCAAAGAATTCACACCGGCAACGGATATTAAATTATGTACTTCCTATTTATACTATACAAAAACTAGCGTCCGAAGAAAAAAACAAGGAAAAACGTGAAATAAATAAATACCCGCAATATTTACTTCATAGCATGTCACTATGTATTTCTTTAGAATTCGTATGAAGAAATCTTCCGTTTGATATTTTTCACCGCTATATTCATTGATTCGCGTTACGTTCCAATATTTTTCCTTCGGACAAACGACATTAATACATCAATCTATATCTATATCTCACTACTTCGCAACTGGTGCGTGTATCTACACAATATGTAAAATAATATATCTACAAGTTACATTATATTAGGAATCCTTATCTTAGCTAGAAAACTTCGCTCAAGCACCGATATGTCGTGATGGACTAAAGCTGGCGCATTTGCCTACCAGTCGACGTGTGGAAATAATCAATGATAGAAGCGAAGGGTGGAAAGATTTTTAACGGGAAGTCTGACAGGGTGGGCGTCGCTAGTTAAAATTATTTCATATTATTCTGTAGAGTTGTGTTTGTTGTTTTTAAGTGATGTGGTTTAATGCATCAAACTGCAGTGAAGACGAACAAAGTAATGTGGAAACTTTTTAACCGGTTATCTTTGATGAGTTCTGCTTGGCTGGCTTTGTTCGGTCGATTCTCTGAGTGAAGATCATTGAAAGGGCATCGCACTGGAAGGAATTACCGCCATAATCCCAGCAGGACCTTCAGATAATCCACATGTGGGTCTCATGGTCATTGTGAAAACATAATTTCTCTATTTAGGTTGACATTGGCTAAATCATCGCAAATGCGTGGAAGCCATTATTTTTAAAAGAAGAGGGGTGGAAAATTACAAAACGGAAGCCTTAAAAATATACATTTCCTTGGCATGACACATGCTAATTAATTTTTAAATTATTATTTACGAATGTAATAAACCATAAATTAGTAATTATTGATATTTTCCCGAAGGTAAGCCGCTAGGCATTATATATATACACACAAATTTTGCCAGTGAAGTGGAACACTAAAATAGTACATACTGTATATAAGTTTACGCCTGTACTCCTAAAGCGATAGGCAGATGTGAAAAATAACTTAAATTCTCACATATCACCTAATAATACATCGTACAGATACTTTATTACGCCATTGAAAGATGAATCTTCATTGCATTATTGTTGCTTATGACTGGCGGCTCGGCCACCGGCGGCTGAGCGGTTAATATAATGTATATTATGCCGCTTCAAACAGGTAAAATTTTTTTTTTTTTCATGAAATCGACTGTCAAAGTGATTATTTCCACATGACGCTCAGGCAGTCTGCGCGAGCCTTTATTTCACTAAAACTTACTAAATAACTTTACTAAACCTTTAGAATATCATTGCTTTACACACCTAAGGGCAGATGGCATTGTTATTAGGTACATATTTTTAAAAATTCAATCCGATTTTGTAAACAAAAAGTGTACAATCGCGCACAAAAACAAAAAGGGTATTTATGACGTCATAGATAAACATATCTGAGACGCCACATCGAAGTGTAAGGTAAAATGTACATACCTAAAACGCGATCAATGTCATCATCCCTTGTCATCATAATTTTAGTTAAGACTGATAACGAGATGTCTTTCATATGGATAATATTATTACTTTGACAGATAGCCCAATATCCGTGTAGTAGTCATAATTAATCCGAAGAAAAAACATTTGGAGACTAATGGCGGGTACACACCGGCCAAACAAAGGCGAAAGAATCTATGCCTGTTTCATTCACACAACAGCGAAAGTTTGTTTGTGTGAACGCAACAGGCGACGATTCCCGAACATTCGTTTGTTTGATGTGTACCCGCCATAAAAAATCTGCACTTACTGGGGAAATTAGGCTCTAAATAATTGAGTTTATATTAATAATACAGTAATTTAACTAATTCTGGACGCGAACTGTACACTTTTCACTAAAAATCAGTTTTGAATTTTAAATTTAAGAATTGACATGAAAGTAATCAGGGCCCATTAACTACAAACTTATCGTAGAAAAAATCCTACTATCGAAGGAATGGCAAGTAAAAATAACTTCGTTTAGATTAAAATACCACACTACTTAAAATTAATCATGTCATGAATTAGCCTCCATTTACATATTTGAGCTAGTTAGGATGGTTGCAAATTGAATATGATTTTCCATCGTGGACAAACCAAATAATTATTGTCATACAGCAATATTATAATACAGCATGTTACACAAAAAAATGCCATCTCCTATAATTTAATACAAAAACTTATTGCATAAATTAGTGTATTTTCACTACAATACGAAAGTAAACCGTTACATCAGACTGAAACTAAACTTAGTTTTAAAAAAGTCCTTAATATTAGTACCATTAGCGCATAGCAAAATTATATTGGGACTCGCGTTTTTGTATCCTGGACGATAATTGGCTGAATTATTTCAAATACTAATTATTGCTAATATTGCCTATTGCAGGGATCGCTACAATGTTATACGTACCTTTATATACTGCTTACACTCTTAAAAACATATTCAAAATGTAACCAGCCTTAGTGGTACTATAAATCTAATCGAGAAAGTATCAAACATCTTTCGCTTAAGAAACCTCTTCGGCAAGTTCCAAACTAGTTTTAAATTCATACGGTTTGTAAATTTACTTTTTTACGAACGACATGTTATAAAAGCTATTGAATACTCAACCAAGTAACTTCGCAACGTCGTTAGTCGGATGCATACCACCTGAAATCCTCCACGTTCGTTGACAAACTATATGAAGATAGTTTTACACGATCGAATAATATCGATATAAATTGGCAGCACTGTGTCACGTCGATATAACAATTGTAGTTTCATACACCGATTATCGATTAATATCGATTGGTTTAAATACACTGCCACATCAATAAAAGTAATACATACAACTATCGTCAAGATTACCCGTCATAATAATCGACTTGTCATTATATTAACACAATTATTATCTAATATTTGCTAATTCAAAGTTACCATCGACTGCCACGCAATCTTCGACATTACACCGAAGAGGTTAAGAACCGGATTTAGAGAGCAAACTGGCAAATTGTCCAGAACTCACATAAAAAGGGGCTCAATTAAAAAATATCCGCCAAATTAAAAGCAGCCGCGACTTATCGGATATTTTTGGATCCACCCTTTTAAATCCGGCCCTGCTATACAGATATGTTTGGGTACAAAAATTTGGAAGTAGGTACAGTGAACAAATACTTATATCATAATGAGTGCGTACAAGCAAACTTCAGTCAAACAATCGCTCGGAACGAATGCTTATTTATAAAATAGTATAATTCCCCAAGGCATCCTTAAGCTCAAAAACAAAGTGTATTTAAAATTTATCAGGGTATATCTTTTGCGCAGACAAATAAAACTACAAAACGCCACATTAAAGCTTCCCTTGTCACCGTATTAATTTATAGTCTGTGACCTTAAGATATGCACTCACACTGCCTTTAAAATTGGTTTCCTCTATCATAGTTTTCACATGCATAACTATATTTTTACTAAAACCATTTAAAACGTTAATTAACTTCCTTCATGACATTATAACAATTATGTTCTTGCAAATCCAGGTACATAATGTGGCGTCTTAATTTTTTAGTCTGTCCAGCACTTTTGACATTGAATGTACAGTCACGAAAAAAACTCCTATTAAAATTACTATTTCTATATCAAGTGTGTATAAAATGGCACAGTTAAGTAAAGTGAGATCTAGTTACAAGAATGTGTGGGATTTTCTACGTGACTGTATTATTATTTTGTTTTAATGTGGTAGCAAATTATTGTGAATTATTGAAAGTTAGGTTATATTGTGTGGACTTTTATGGCGTGACATATTTACATATATGATTTTCATTCATATAAGAGTGAGACATTACGTATGTAAATAACTAAAATAAATACACCCAACAGTCACACACCTAGTCCTGACCCCACACTAGGTATAACCTGTATCGTGGATGTCAGAGACTTTGAGAGACTTTCAGTCTCACAACACCCAGACTTGAAACAAATATCTGTGGGCCACACAAACATTTGTCTCAATGCGGGAGTCGAACCCGCGGCCTCTCGCTTCACAGCCGGCTACTCGCCGCTGCGCCACGGAGGAAGCCAAAGCTCATAATAAAATTAAATAATAGGACATAGATAAGCTGTATTTATTATAATCATTAGCTTTATATCCCGATACTATAATTGACGCGTTGTATTCATTGCTGCATTTGCATTACATATGTACAATTTCATGAAAATTAAAATAATTCATTAAAGAACGCTATAAAAATCTCGTTTCAATATTTTATATATATTTTGAAGAAATAAAATAACTTATACAAGTAAAAATCAAATAGGCGACTATAAATAAATTTATATTAAATGGCAGAACATGTACTATATTTTCGTACGATTCTTTTACACATTCAGACTTAATTCATTTTTATTAAAAATATAATTAAAATATTGGCTTTTTTTTTAATTCATCCACCATAAAACTCCACACAATATTCGATGTATTTGTAAATGATTATAAATTGCAATTATGTCTACATACCCTGGTATTGGGGACGATATACCCATCGTTTTATTACAGCCTTCATTCTATATTGTTATTGTCCATACCTTTTCACGCAGTTCCTTCGTTTGGGGCCCTCTTAAACTAGCACTTCGTAAAAATTTACGTAAAAAAAATTGGTGAATATTTATTAAAAAGTATTGCAAAAAAGTCATTTTATGATATCAACATTGATTGTGTCTCAATATAAACCTGACACTTCTAGTTATTTCTATAAAATAATAAAACATTCTACTATCTCTTGAAAACATCATGTAGAATGAAGTGTAAAAGTAAAAAAATATTACACAGGAAAAAAAACAGAATGCTGCCAAGTCAACAAAGATAACGCTGTGATTTTTTTTTTACTAAACAACTTTTTCCTTCATATAAGACCGTTAACGTTTTTTAAAATATATAATTTCATCGTCCATTTACTACTTTGTATAATTATTTAGTCATATTCACGACTAATTTTATTTGAATTAAAAATATATTGAAATTTGAAATCACTTTTGTGTTCAACTGTACCAAGCACCAACATATTTATTTTCAAAGATCCCAGTAAAGACAAAACCAAAGCCTCGTAATGGCGAGGGCCCCTTCCCTCCTCTCTCCCCCCTTCCCTCCTCTCTCCCCCCTCTCTCCCCCCATTTTACAAAGCGCCGATGTCCGGGTAAGCGTGGGGCACCCCAGCCCCCGTCTCGCGGTACTGCAGCGGATCTGCTCGGAACTCTACTGGCTGTAGAGCCATGTGCCCGTATACAGACGCGAATCTGTCTATACACGCGGACCTTTGGGACATGTGTCTAGCGTCAGCTGACAACATCTCAGTGTTCGTACATTCGGGACATTTGAATTTTTTACGCGGTGTCACCTGGAATTTAGAAGTTTTGTGTGAATTTTGTGCCCAAAAAGGGGGTAGGCTCGCCCTCTATAGCATGAAGGGAGGGATAAGATCCGCGAATTGTGGATGCACTAGTTTTTATTCGCTTTTGAGTGGTACAGCCACGCTGTTGACAGTAACGTCTACAGCACGAATGGACCGGCTCGACCGGTTTTATACCAGTGTCTCACAGAAAACCGACGTATAATAGCAGCTTGCTGTCGCGGTTTCGTTTGGTGAGTGAGATTTTCGGTGGCCCAATCCCTCCTTCTCTTTCCCAATTCTTGTTTCCCTCCGTTTAGGTTAACAACGCACCCACAACTGTTTTAGCACCATGATAAGTAGAGGCGGTAGAGATCATTTACCACCAGGTGACCCACCTACCCGTTTGCCAGTCTCTACTCTGCACACATTAACTTTCCGACGGCCCATTCCCCCCCTCCCTTTCCCAATCCCTTTTCCCTCCCCTTCCATACCCTCCTTTTAAGTTGGCAACGCATGATTATTTTTGTGTCTTGGATGTCTATGGGCGGTGGAGATCACTTACCATCAGGTGACCTATATGCTCGTTTGTCAGTCTCTACTATAAAGAAAAATAAATAAACTCAACAGTCACACACATAATCCTGGCCCCACACTAAGATCGAGTCTTGTTTCGTGGGAATCAGGATCTACGAGAGACTTTCGGTCTCACAACACCCAGACCCGAAACAAATATCTGTGGGCCACACAAACATTTGCATCGGTGCGGGAATCGAACCCGCGACCTCACGTTTAAAAACCGGCCTCCGCCCGCTGCGCCACGGAGGCTGTCAAAAAAGTTTATGAAGCCACCGTGAACAAACTGACAGATACCTTGATGGGCGGTTTCCTGGTGACGTTGGCGACCAGGAAATTCATGGCGATATCCTCACAGTTGAAGGCCTCATCCACCCAGTCTCGTATTTCGGCGGGCATGCGATGCGTGTAGTACCACGACCAGATCTTGTGGTGGAACGCAGCGCCAGTCAACACCTGACCAAAATAACAGGAAAAATTAATCACACCGGTGAATCCGACATACCTCCGAGTCTTGATTTGAAGAGATCTGTTGACAGATTGCCGTGTCAAAAAAAGGGATTAGTCACCCGAACACCGATAGCTCAGTTGTAAATGGTACGGACTGCCTAGACGAGTGTCGGCGGTTCGAGACCAACCCAAAATAAGAGCATACACCTCTGACTTTTCTCTGTTAAGTGTATTTTTATTGTAAATTATCGCTTGTTATAACGGTGAAGGAAAATATCGTGAGGAAACTTGCATACCCGAGAAATTTTCCACAAGAATTTCGAAGGTATGTATGTGAAGTCTACCAATCCCTATTAGGCCAGCTCTCATTAGAAGAGGAAGCCCGTGCCCAGCAGTGGGACAGTAATATTACACAGCAAATAATAAATATTAGTTACACACAAGATTCGCGACGCGCCTGTATCCCCCCATATGTCTTTACCCGAGCCAGGATCGAACCCGAGACCTTAGGACGATAGTACCGAAATACAACTACGCCACGTCAGTCTAGGGATTCGTCAATTTTAATTTAGGCTGGTGGTACGATATTCGTATCCGACCTGATCGCTACCATCGTCCACATGGTGTCAAAACCTGCCACACTGATCCACACTTCTTGTGTGGTTCGCGATCCAGGATCAGCCAGAGTATCTCCGGTTCTCTCGAAGCTTGCGAAATGATTTGATAGTTGGTTGGGACGGGTGATGGTCCCTGTCTGCATCGGTCATCCGCCTCTCTTGTCGCAGGCCCCTCGATTTGCTTCTTCTCTCTTCAGAGTGTGAAGAAAGAGTTGAGGATGCGTGAATCCATATAAATATGATTATCAATTGTATTGACAATTTGTAAATCAAATTTTTTAAAAAAAGGAAAATAGACAAAAGAAAATAAAAAAGAAATGGTGACAATTGATGATGAAAAAAATAAGCCCGGAGTTTCTTTCTGCCTTTCTTCTTCGGGTCGTCATCCGTAGGTAGCTAGAGAAAGGCTGGTAGGTTAGCTAGGATAGGGCCTCACGCACCAATCCCAACTGCTTCCAGTATTTCCAGTCAATCCCCTGCCACCATTCCTGCCATATGCCATTCCCATACAATCCATTCCCTTACACTCTATTCCTATTTCCCCTTATCACCCTATCTCAGCCATCCCATCGTTATTATGTCCATACTTGCCTGCCTGTTGTCGTAATTCAAATATATAATGTAAATTATATTAATCCTAATTTAAAAATTTACTTGTGTTGACTTGTCATAAGTGCTTTTTTACATGCCTACGTGATCAATAAAGATTTTTATTTTTATTTTATTTTAAACATAAATAGACCGCCATGATTCTGGTCACTACCTTCCTTCAGCCTTTAGCCTTCAGGCTTCAAAGAACAGGACGTATGTTTTAACTTCTCGGTCATACCATTAAATGATTCGCCTGAATGCCAACACGCTGTTTCGCTCTATGTCTATTTTAAACTGTGATTGACCGTTGTTTATTGCCATTATATGGGCGCTGGCATAAAATTCGCCTCTACGCATTAGTATGGTATGGGCCAACGAACTTGACGTGGCGTGTAAACAAACAACATTGATGAATGAAAGAATTAGGGCGGACATATTATAATCACCGAATTATTTCCATAGCTATAATACACATAGAGGGAGCAAGGTGATCGGTAATGTGATGTTCCGACAGAAAGAAACTGAAAATTGCACGTGTTGTCACTTTTAATTTTAACATATTGCCCAGCCGTGCCAGACCAGTGACTACATAGAAGCATTATAAAGCGTTGTAAATACAAAATTCTGACAATTCTCGTAATATGCTTGCAATTTTCTTTCCATCTGTCTTCATCCCACTTCAACGTGGGATCGGCGCAACACAAGTATTTTCCAGAGTATTCAGCTGTAGCTTTTAAGAGCTTGCTACATGACTGACGTCAATCCTCGCTGGGGATCCATTTCCAGATAAATCGTGTTAGAAAAACACCCGCTCGACCTGGAAAAATAGCCAGTAGACCAAATAGGCGATAAGGTGTCTACCCCATTGTATTACCTCTATAATTTCCTCACTATTATAAACTTTAAATATAAAATAGAGTATTTTTGTATACTAAGACTATCGAGGTTATATTTACATTTTGCACAAAGTTTATTGGGTTAAACTATAAAGGCATCGCATTTAGTATATCTTTATTTACGATTCGAGTCCCAAGTCCATCAATCCTTGTGCCAATAGTCGTCGTAAAAAACATGGTTATTTCAAGGCTAGATCTATGTCCGATATCACTCAATAGATTCGTCCCCTATCAGATTATGGGGCGGTATACCGTTTGTGAAGTATTATCATTAGTCATATGTAAATAAACGTATGTGAATAATAACATGTCATTTTTATGCATAGGGTTTGCCTTTGTAGGTCGGTGCTAGTGGTTTGCACAGTTCTTCAATCCCAACTCCCAAGTCTGTTAGTCAATCTGCCCCCTTACGACACTCGATTCGACTTTGAATTTGATTTGTTTTCATTTATTCTCTTAAAATTCGAGCGAAATCGAGTTAAAAAGTATGCTAATGTTGCATTGGATTCAAGAACTGCGGCCTGAGCAGGAAAATTTCTGACAACCGTAAATGTATTCGAACTCGATGCGCGTCTATGAAATTTGTACGAAATATTAACCAAACGTCATCAGTGCGCAGCGAACTCAAGTACGTTTACATTTACATTAGTTTTTCGTGCTCGGGGTACTGATCATTTGGTTATTTTTAATGTGACATTAGAGAACTTTTCAACAGTATTTCGGTGGAATTTTAAGGCACTAAATTAAGTCGAATTTGACTTCGACTCTTGAGTCAGCCCCCTGGACGTAGCTTCTTGTCGAATAGGTTTTTTCCCTGCACTAAAGCTGATATTATTAAATACAAATCTAGCTCTAGGTTCATTTCATAGCTATCATGAAGTCCTTACAAGAAATGCCGATACAAACTCAGGGGTTCTTTTTTAAAACGGCGACTCTGAAAAAACCATTTACCAATTACACTAATTACAAACTAAATGCTAATTAATAACCATGATTCCCGCCACAAAATATGTAATGCACATACATAACCGCTTATCAGATTATAAATGTGTAGTGTGCGATGTAGCATGATGTCAATGTTTGGTTTCGCATGGAAATCTGTTACAACGCACAACAACGCCTAAGGGCTACAGCACACATTGCTTTTTTTATCGACCGACTTCCAAAAAGGAGGAGGTCCCCGTCCATTTCCTCCTTTTAGGTTGGCAACGCACCCATGATTTTTTCTGTGTCTTGGGTGTCTATGGGCGGTGGAGATCACTTACCATCAGTTGACCCATCTGCTCGTTTGCCAATCTCTGCTATAAAAAAAAGGTCCTCAAATTGGTCTGTATTTTTTGTTTTTATGTATGTTACGCGATACCTCCGCCAAATGTGGACCGATTTTCAAAATTCTTTTTGTGTTCGATAGAGCTTATTTCAAGGATGGTCCCATATAAATTACGATCGGATTTGAACTCGGTCCGTTAAGTTTTTAAACTTGTGATTATCCGATCACGGCAATGTCCTGATGGTAAGCGGAGTGCAGTCCAAAAAACCATCGGTGGTCACCAGAATTATGCCGGCTTCTTTATGCTTTTTCACACTTCGAAGAGGAAAGAGGTAAATAGACTCCTATAATCAAAGTTACAACTACTTGTATTACCCTCCCTTTGTAACTTTAATCCCAATTCCATAGGGGTTTTTACTTCCTTACAATCTGACATTTTAAACTTTTCCAAAATCTTCTTTATATAGCTTGACTGATTTAATGAAAAGTTTCCATTAGGTAATTTAGTAATTTTCATACCTAGCAGTTGATGTGCTGGCCCTAAATCTTTCATCTCAAACTCATCCATCAACTTCTGTTTAATAAACTTTCTTTTCCGGGATGTTTTTACAGACAAGTGTTGCTATCTAATATTTAGTGTTGACGGTTAAGAATTCCTTGTGATAGTGCTATTTAAACAAATGTTTTGATTGTTGATAATTATGCAGTGGTTAGATTGTTTTTATAGGGAGCTTTTAGATCAGGACTCGGCTTCCAACACGCGACAAAATCGCTAATACTAGTAGCGTTTGTGCAGTGGCCCTTATTGAGAAATCATTAGCGAGATTAAATACTATTCCACTGGCACATTCACCGCTTGTTGCTAAAATTGGCTATTTATTCTGAATGCGGACTTGCATTTTGTATTTACGCACTAATTGCAGTAATTACATAATACATTAGGTAATCCAGATCAGAATATACTAATTTGGGAAAAGCCAATGAAATAAAAGCACAAAAATACCATTGCATAAGTTCACGCCTGTATTCCCGAAGAGGTAGGCAAATATGAAGCCACATATTGCAAAGTTTATTTCCTTGCTCGAGCTCGAAAGAGCTCGCTATCACGTCTTTCTTTCTTCCTATCTGCCCTTATCCCACGTTAATGCGTGGTCGGCGCAACACACTTTTTTAAAGCATGTTGTAGAAATGTTTTGGCAAGTTTTATGACCGGCTGCCTGGGTGACGTCAACCCCCTCTGAGGGATCTAGTCCCGGGCAAATTAAATTCTCTTTGCCCGATCTGAGAATCGAACCCACTACCTTCCGGTCCACAGCCCATATATGCTACCAATAAACCAAGGAGGCGACCACGTCATGAGAGGAAAATAATTTTGACGATAAGTGTAGGCATTAATTGCGCCTCATCTACTCTTTCGGGGATAACAAACGTAAGATAAATCTAACTGGGATTTGGTGACATGGCAAAAAAATATTATAAACGATCAATTTTTTTTTTGTCTGAAAGTATTTTAAGAATATACCGACAGCTCAACGGATTTCAATGTCAATTTGAAAGATTAAAACAAAAACGTACCGTCGTATCGAACCGTCTTAAAAATGTATCCGATCGTGACCAAATTATGGGACCACCCTTAGAATAAGCTCTATCGAACACAAAAAGAATTTTAAAAATCAGTCCACATTTGGCGGAGATATCCGGGAACATACATAAAAAAAATTACAGACGAATTGAGGACCTTCTCCCTTTTTGGAGTCGGTCGAAGAATAACTTAAAGCGAGTATGCTCCACTTCGATATCTTGTATATTTAAGAGTGGTAGAGCCACGCTGTAGACAGTTACGTCTACAGCACGAATGGGCCGGCTCGACTGGTTTGATACCATTGTCTCACAGAAAACCGACGTAAAGTGGCAGCTCGCTGTCGCGTTTCGTTCGGTGAGTGAGATTTCCGGTGGCCCGATTCCCCCCTTCCCTTTCCCAATCCCTATTTCCCTCCTTTTAGGTTGGCAACGCACCCATGATTATTTTTGTGTCTCGGGTGTCTATGGCCGGTGGAGATCACTTACTATCAGGTGACCTATTCGTAGCCAGTCTCTGCTATAAAAAAAATATATCATGGCGAATTTTAAACGCGGTGGGGCCCGCAAGCAACCTTAGTGGATAATAAAATACACTGGTTAACAGAGGCTCGTTTATATTCCAGTCAATCAACGGCACAATTAATGCAGACACGCGAGTATAAATGTCACTTATTAATGGATTTCTAGCAGATTATGTCACTGTTGTTTTGCAAAGATTACAAACTATCGACCGCGGCTCCACTTACTTTATACCATTTATAGCCATAGTATTATGTTTAAATTGTTAAGGCTGTAAGTTTTCCAAAAAAATAAATAAATAGTACCAATCTGTAACTGTCAATTGTTTTCCTTCAATATATATCGTCTGCCTCGTTGGCGTGGTTGTATTTCCTGAGGTCACGAGTTCGATCCCCGGGTCGCGCAAATATTGGATTTTTTCATATAAGCCTGGTGTCTGGAATTTGTGTCCGATACGGTGATAGGCTCGTCCCCTATCACATCTGGGACGGAAATAAGCTCGGCGAAATATGGATGTTATTGTTCGTTAGTGCGCCTCTGCCGACCCCTTCGGGATTACAGGCGTGAGCTTATGCCATTAATATGCAATATCTACTCTAAAGTAAATATTTTATAGGAAGTCGAGAATACTGGCCAATGCATACTGCGTTTGAACTTAAAAAACCTTTAACATAATAGAAGCACCTAGTATTAGCAAAAAGTTATTTTTGTTGTAAATAAATCGAATTACTTTTTTGTTTTCTTTTTTGCACATGAAAATGTTGACCAGTGTCGCAGTTATTATTTCCTAGACCTTGATCTTGCATCAATAGAATGATGTTTGACAGCCTCCGTGGCGAAGCGGGCGAGAAGCCGGCTGTGAAGCGAGAGGCCGCGGGTTCGATTCCCGCATTGAGACAAATGTTTGTGCGGCCCACAGATATTTGTTTTAAGTCTGGATGTTGAGACCGAAAGTCTCTCATAGTCTCTGACATCCACGATACAGGTTATAGCTAGTGTGGGGTCAGAACTATGTGTGTGACTGTTGGGTGTAATGTACTCACCATAGATATCTGATTGGTCCACTCGCTGTGGTATCGCCACGAGTTGGTGACGTTGTCCCAAACGTGCAGTCTGGACGGAAACCCCACTATACGGTCGGGAAATTCGCGCCACACGTCGAAACTGGAACACAACGACTCATTTACATACATACCTGCCCTTATCCCACATTGATGTGGGATGGCATGTTGCCAAAGGTTTTGTTGCCTCCTTGGCCTAAAGGCAGCGTGTATGGGCCTTGAACGAACTAACTGAATATGGCCCCTTTTCTGGATCCAATGAGGAATTGAAGTCAGGCAGGAAGCCAGTCGTAAAAACTAAGCCGAATCCTTTCTGCGACATTATCGATGTTCCGCAGACCCCATATTAAAGTGGAATAAAGGCTACTTCTCTCCAAGTAAGCAATAAAGGTGAGTATTGAAATCTTACATTACGATACAGTCACCTACAAGGTGAACAGACGAACTGATAAAGGTCGCAGGAAGTCGCTGGATGCAGGCCGCTTCCAACAGGTCGATCTGGAAATTTTTGGGAGAAGCCTATGTCCAGCAGTGGACGTCTGTGACTGATTATGATGATGATGATATCACGCTACCGCTTTCAGTTTATTCTGAGACAGTGATATCCAACAACCAACTCATCATGCTGTATTAAACGAATTTCCAAATTTCCCTTTCACACAAACACGATACAATAACAAATATTATCTTGATATAAACATAACTATCCACGCAACACTCTGGTTTCTTCCGTCGCTAACAAAAGTAAATCAATCTTGAGCGAGTGGCCGTCGTGACAGCGCCTGCCATGATAGGGCAGCCATGTGTCCAGGTTTTCTCGGATAATAATAAACATAATTTATTTAAGATCGCAGGAAGTCGCTGGATGCAGGCCGCTTCCAACAGGTCCGTCTGGAAATCTTTGGGGGAGGCCTATGTCTAGCAGTCGACGTCTTGTGGCTGATGATGATGATGATTTAATATATAATAAACTGAGCCCAACGTCCACCTACAAGGTGGACCGACGACCTGATAAAGGTCGCAGGAAGTCGCTGGATGCAGGCCGTTTCCAACAGGTCGATCTGGAAATCTTTGGGGGAGGCCTATGTTCAGCAGTGGACGTCCTATGGCTGATGATGATGATGATGAAACTGAGCCCAAAATCCGATGTGTTTGTCGGTTGATTTATTTTTTGTACATGATTTTGGGTAGCAATTGACAATAAGTGTCAACATGAATTCGGGACTTTTATTTGATACGATTTCAACTATTTCATAGCAGGCAAATAGTGCAGATGACTTGATGGCTCATGACAATTTGTGAGCACACATAATATCAATAAAATTATCCACTGCATTGCTGGTTTAACTTTGCTTGGCTTTTAAGATAAGGAATGTAGATTGCGAAACCTTGTGCCTAATGAACCGTAGCAACATAAAAAGCCGCCATAGCTAAGATCAATGAAACTTTTTATCATAAATATTTAGGAATTTCTTCAGTTTTGTCCGGCGTATATTTAAATGATGGTAGACCTACCATGATGGACGTCGATTGCACTTTCAAACGCTATTATGATAACGCGTCTGTTAATGTCCAGTATAATGTTTTCGCTATAAGGACGTTATAGCGTTGTAGTTACTTTGAGAAGGTATAGAGTTCTATTCTTTCTCAACATCAGCAACATTATGTAAATTGGCATAAATATTTATTTCATGAAAGACGAACAAAACTGAATACAAGGTATTTTTATAATAAACCGACTACAAAAAACAGAATAGGTGCATTTTCGTTTGTTGACTCCAAATAATCACAAGTTTAAAAACTTAACAGACCGACTTCAAAACTTATCCGATCGTGACCAAATTTATTTGGACCACCCTTGGAATAAGCTCTATCGAACACAAATATAATTTTGAAAATCGGTCCACATTTGGCGGAGATATCGCGTATCAAACATAAAAAATAAAAACAAATACAGACGAATTGAGGACCTTCTCCTTTTTGGAAGCCAGTGGAAAAAGAATGAAATGTTATTTTGATTAATGAGTGTAATCTTGAAGACCGTTTTAAGTTTTTACTTTTTATTAATCTTTAATTAACAATAAACTTTTGCCTACTGTTGAGGAACAGTATGCCTCTTAAGGATCAACTACTCTATATTCGCCATTGTCTAGTGCAGTAATGTCCATAATAAAAACTATACTTTAACAATAATTAGCCAAGATAACCAATTAAAATAAATGATATTTATCTTGACCGGATCCACGCGTTCCTGCACTCAGAACACTCTCGACTCTCGAAGTCTCGATGCATCGTTGAACGCGCAGCGCAAGTGAAAACTTCTATTTTATAACATGGCCTTCTTTCGTTTCGCATCGAAGCGAGACTTATCCTAATTTTAAATGGTACGCTATACAAACACGTTCATACACATTACGCCTGTATCTGCGAATGGGGAAGGCAGAGGCGAACTAGAGAACTAAGGCTGAGATCTACATATATGTGGAACAAACTTCATCTAAGTCAGAATCAAAGAAACGAACTCAGTGAGTATTTGGAAATCTTAAATCGAACTTCGACTTAGTCCGAACCATTTTTTATCGACCGACTTCCAAAAAGGAGGAGGTCCTCAATTCGTCTGTATTTTTTTATGTATGTTACGCGATATCTCCGCCGAATGTGGACCGATCTTCAAAATGCGCTTATTTCAAGGGTGGTCCCATAAAAATTTGGTCACGATCGGATTTGAAGTCGGTCCGTTAAGTTTTTAAACTTGTGATTATAAGAAATACAGACTAACAGACAGACTGAGCAAAGATTTTCTTGTAAAAAATTACTCGGACTAAGTCAATGTGTTGAGTGGTAGAGCCACGCTGTAGACAGTAACGTCTACAGCACGAATGGGCTGGCTCGACCAGTTTAATACCACTGTCTCACAGAAAACCGACGTAAAGTGGC
The DNA here is from genome assembly GCA_036417725.1 of Clanis bilineata. Taxonomy (NCBI): domain Eukaryota; kingdom Metazoa; phylum Arthropoda; class Insecta; order Lepidoptera; family Sphingidae; genus Clanis; species Clanis bilineata. The sequence continues at coordinate 2,345,485 of CM071159.1, forward strand.
ACCTTGCTGTAGCTTTTCGTTCGGTGAGTGAGAATTCCGGTGGTCCATTTAATCCCTTTTCCCTCCTTCCATTCACTCCTTTTAAGTTGGCAACGCATCCATGATTCTTTTTGTGTCTTGCGTGTCTATGGGCGACGGAGATCACTTACCATCAGGTGACCCATCAGCTCGTTTACCAGTTTTAAAGTGGTAGAGCCACGCTGTAGACAGTAACGTCTACAGCATGAATGGGCCGGCTCGACCAGTTTGACACCATTGTCTCACATAAAACCGACGTAAAGTGGCAGCTTGCTGTGGCTTTTCGTTGCGTAAGTGAGATTTCCAGTGCTCCATTTCCCCCCTTCCCTTTCCCAATCCCTTTTCCCTCTTTCTATTAACTCCCTTTAAGTTGGCAACGCATCCATGATTCTTTTTGTGTCTTGGGTGTCTATGGGCGGTGAAGACCATTCCCATCAGGTGACCCATCTGCTCGTTTGCCAGTCTCTGTTATAAAAAATGTAATATTTTTTCCACCACTAATATTCTCCAAGTGTGATGGATCGTTGTAATAAGGTATAAGCAGTGTGGTTACATATGGCGTTTATTTACATAATAACACACATATGTATGCCGGCGACGACTGTCGAGCGTCGCTGTAATATAAACACATATGACTTTTTATGTTTCCCATTTCTTACTCTCGATTGTGTTGCAAAATTATTCTTAAATATTTTTATGGCAGACTGGCAAACGAGCAGAAGAGTCCCCTTGGTAAATTATCTCCATCGCCCACACTTATGATAATAATATAATAATAATAATATTACATAACATAACATAAGCTCACGCCTGTATCCCCGAAGGGGTAGGCAGAGGTGCACTAGCGAACTAGAACACCCACATTTCGCCGAGCTTAGTTCCGTCCCAGATGTGATAGGGGGCGAGCCTATCGCCATATCGGGCACAAATTCCAGACTCCGGGCTGATATGGAAAAATCCAATATCACTTTGCCCGGCCCGGGGATCGAACCCGAGACCTCAGAACCGTAGTCGTACCGAAATACCACCACGCCACCGAGGCAGTCTAATAATAATAATAATAATAGCCCTGTAATGTTACTGTCCCACTGCTGGGCACGGGCCTTCTCTACTAATAAGAGGGGTTAGGCCTTAGTCTACCACGCTGGCCTAATGCGGGTTGGTAGACTTCACATACCTTCGAAATTCCTGTGAAGAAATTCTCGGGTATGCAGGTTTCCTCACGATGTTTTCCTTCACCGTTATAGCCAGCAATATTTCACAATGAAAATACACTTAACATAGAAAAGTCAGAGGTGTATGCTCCATTTTTGGGGTTGGTCTCGAACCTCCGACACATGTCTCGGCAGTCCGTACCATTACCAACTGAGCTATCGCTGCTGTTTGCTGACTCATTATACCAAAATAATAAAGGGTGCATAGAAAAAAGAAGGGGGATTAGGGTCCCTGGAAATGTCACTCGCCGAACGAAACGCATCAGCAAGCTTTACTTCAGTTTCCTTTGAGACAGTGGTATCAAACCAGTAGAGTAACTTTTGACTCTATTATATTTCCATTACGATACGAAATGATATTTCGACCGAAATCGAAAGAAGTGCGACAATGTCGTGTCAGATTTGAGAATTTGTCGTTTGGTAATTTTAACGCGTCATTAGCACATTTTTACCTCAATTTCGGTGGATTTTAAGTCACTATGAAATCTAATCGAGTGTCAAAAGTCAGGTGGCAGATTTGGTAGGGGGAGTGGCAACGCCACACCGGGTACAATTGGTATTAATGATGTATCATTCGGAGATCCATTTCCAATATAAACGAAATGGAATAAGATTATTAGACCCAATTCGACTATTCAGTACATTGCTGTAACTTCTTTTTCATCCAATTAGGAACCAAAGTAAACAAAACGGTACGTAACTTTCGATTACTTTCCTCTCTTTACAAACATCTGCTACCAAACTGTATAACACATTTTCGTATAAGCCACATTATATACGCTTCTATACGTTTAGGGTTTTTATTTTCCCGGTTTTAGGGTTGCGTACCTCAAAAATACCTAACCCTTATAGGATGATCACTTTGTTGTCCGTCTGTCTGTCACGACCCTTTTTCTCAGAAATGCGTGTAGGTATCAAGCTGAAATTTATATCACATACTCAGGTCTACTGTCACACTTTGCGCCATAGACGCCTTTCCACACATACAGTGTACATAAAATAATATAATACATGAATCGTTTTAATAAAATTCATCAAAGCACTTGCCACATATCTATTAAATCAGTCAATCAAACGTTAACAAGCCAATTACATAGTAACGAGCACGAATCTCAACTATGAGTACAGGGGGTCTACTCCGAAACAACGAAAAACGATATTCTATGATTCCGACCGAGATGCGCGGATCCGATCTTATTTCGTAGTAGGCTTTTTTTTTGTCGCGGGGAAAGCGTTTTACCGCTACCGCCACGTCTAGGGGGAGACGTGTCGGTTATGTCGGGTTCGCCGGTCTTACGACCCAACGTTGAGCCGCCCGGGAGAGATGGAAATCATCCGAGCGACCGTTGGGCCGAGTCCCTAACACTATGTACACCCTACACCGACAATACCGACTAAAACCCCGCGGTGGCCCTCTTCAGCGCATTGGAACGGCCCCGGGTTTCCCTAGGCGAGAAGCGCCCAGGCTTCAACCGGGACCGTCCCTGCGCGGTGCCGCCATGCGGCCCGTCTTCATTGTGGGGGGCTCATAAGCCCCCGCCGCCGAAGGACGCCCTCGGCGTCAACGACAACACGAGGCCAACCACCCGTGCTGCCGTCCATCTCGGGGTCGCATGTACAAAAGTACTAAACGGGGCGCTACAACAGCCCCCCGCTGCGCGCCCGCGACCCCCGATGGCCCCTATAAGTCGCCTCTTACGACGGGCAGGGGATACCGTGGTGGAATTCTCCAAACGCCCCCGACCACAGGGCGGATTTCGTAGTAGGCTAACAAACTAAACTTCGGTCGAGTATCGGTCGGGTCCGAATATTCGGATGTTATGTTTGGGAGTAGCGCCTCAGACAATCAATTTATTACTCAAACTAGCTGTTCCATTCGCGTGGTAATTTATTTTCTGGAAATGAAAATTCTGGCCTATTTAGCCCCCTGGCTGCCTGGCAGGTAGCACCCTTGCTACCTGCATACCAATTTTCATTAAAATTGGTCGAGCCGTTGTCAGCCTGTCTCGGTGGCGTGGTGGTATGGCGTGTGCGGTACGACTATCGTCCTGAGGTCTTTGGTTCGATCCCCGGAGAGGACAAAGTGATATTCAATTGTTCAGTATCAGCCAGGAGTCTGGTATTTATGCCCGATATGGCGAAAGGCTCGCCCCCTACCGCATATGATACGGAACTCAGCTCGGCGAAATGTGGGTATTCTAGTTCGCTAGTGCGCCTCTGCCTACCCCTTCGGGGATACAGGCGTGAGCTTATGTGTGGTCCAGTCGTTTGAGCGTGAAAAGTAACAAACAAACACACTCACAAACTTTCGCCTTTAGAATTTTAGTGTGATACCCAATTTAATAAATGACACTTTTTAGAGGCCTACGCTTCAATTGACATACATTTTTATTGAAGAATGGCAAACGAGTATGTGGGTCACCTGATGGTAAAAGTGATCTGCCTAATTACCTCAATGGCGTAGTTGTATTGCGTGCATGGTACGGTTCTGTAATCTCAGGTTCGATGCCCGGCCTAAGTTATATTGGGATTTTCTAATCATTATCAGCGTGGAGTCAGGAGTTTGTGCCAGATATGGCGATAGGTTCGCCCCCTACGGGACGTAAACGAGCTCAGCGAAATGTGGTTATAGTTCTCTAAACGCCTCTGCCTATCCCATCGAAGAATACATGCGTGAGTGTATGCATATGTAATGATGTATAAACGTTTCTATTCACCCCGTATTACGGTATGAATGAACGCCACTCACCCAAACTCCAACTCGTCTGGCGTCAGCATAACGATGTCATCGTCTATGGTGAGCTGGCACTCCGTCTCTATGTCGTCGTACGGGTAGAACCTGTTCGACAGCTTGTTCTCTTTGGTTCGGATCACCTTCAGCGGCTTGTTTATGACTGGCCATTCGGATGCTGTTGGAGAAAGGACGTGGTTAGTAACCCTGAAAAGAAGTGTGGCTGACGGCAGGCGCCTTATCAAGCAGAAGGAAAGGGAGCGCATACTGCCTTTCGCGATGATGTAAAACCATTGAAATCTTCCCTCATCATCATCACCAGCCATAGGACGTCCACTGCTGAACATAGGCCTCCTCAAAGATGTCCAGATCAACCTGTTGGAAGCGGCCTGCATCCTGCGACATTTATCAGGTCGTCGGTTCACCTTGTAGGTGGACGTCCTACGCTGCGCTTGCCGGTACGTGGTCAATCTCATCTCTCATCTCTTTATTGTTCTTATTATCGTGTATCTCCCCTCACTTAAGGCGCCTTACCGAGGAGCCTTACCGAGAAGAAGGAAAAGGCAGCTACCGTCCTTCGATAATATGGTTATCTCTCTTTCCCTCCCTCTAACATTTCTCTCTCTATCTCTATCGCAACATCAAAAAGACTTTTTGGCTAGCTTCTCATGGACTTTCATGCCGAAAACATGGCATCACTTTCACACCGGTACAACATTCGATTCCGTCCAACTTTGACAGTCTGGTCACGAACAGAGTTAGTCTTTTTTCGACCGACTTCAAAAAAGGAGAAGGTCCTCAATTCGTGTGATTTTTTTTGTTTGTCACCAGATATCTCCGCCAAATGTGAACCGATTTTCAAGATTATTTTTATGTTTGATATAGCTTATTCCGAGGGTGGTCCCATATAAATTTGGACACGATAGGATATATTTTGAAGTCGGTCCGTTGAGTTTTTATATTGGCTTAGGTAGATGGTTAGCATCACCGTTAGGCATCGACATCGCCAAAGAAAGTATCGGATAAAATAAAAAAAGATCATAAATAAAAGGAACTAGGGGCCTAGTTTGTAAAACGAAATCCGCAGTTGCGGACTTCGTTTCGGACGTTTTGCTATTCTATCCGCCGAATGTTCATACACTTAGGCTCAGTTGCACCACTATTATTAACCTAGAGTTAGTCCTAACCGCAAGCTAAATTGACAGAAAATGTATGAATGACATGTAACTTAACTTGCGGTTAGGACTAACTCTAGGTTAATAATAGTGGTGCAATTGAGCCTTAATGTCGCCTTATGTCGTTTAAGGCCACCTTATCTGTCAAAATTGTATGGCGAAAATCAATGTAAGAAGCCGTTAAAGTTGAGTGGCGTTTGACCATTCGGGCGTTAGTGGCTCACGTGTTCGACCGATATCGGCGCTAAAGTTTCGTTCCAGAGGACGCTATGCTGTAAACCGTTTGACAGCCCACTTTTCGGTGTTTGACATTTATTTGATCCACGTGCATCTATATTATTCTGTGTGGTAGATTTCGGTCCGATATCGTTCATCCGATAACGTTTTATAGAATAGACACCCAGGGATTGTAAATGAAACTTGTTGCTACTTGACGTAAGGAATAATCAGGTAGAAGCGGTTCATTCAAGCCATACAATAATGCAGGAATCTGGCGATTTCTAACTGGATACCAGTGCAGCGAGGTTTATTTTGTATGCATCTCACCCGCCTACGTGTTCTGCGACCGACGGGCGACACTTGTAATACAATATCTAGAGGTAATCTGCATGGGATATTTACTGCATAAAATCATTGGTACGTCTGTGTGTGAACGTGTAATTCCAACTGGCTTCAAAAACGATTTTTTATGTATGTGACGCGATATGTTCGGAAAATGTGGACCAATTTCCAAGACTATTTTTGTATTACATAAAGCTTTCTCCAAAGTCCAGCGGTGGTTTCGTATAAATCAAGATCTCATGAAATACTTAACAAAAGCATGGACGTTGCAATTTTGTTTTGCGTGTTTCTTTAAGTACAGAAACAATCGATCGATCCTGGGTTTGATGCTCAGGTCAGGTGTTGTGTTTTTCTAACATTATTTTCCCGGGACTGGTTCCCCAGATGGGGGCTCGCGTCAGGCAGGCCGCCGGGCGTAAAAACTAAGCCAAATCGTTTCTGTAACGTGCTTGAAAAAGTGTGTTGCGCGACCCCATATTAAAGTGGGATAAGGGCAGGTAGAAAGAAAGAAATTAGATACATCGCCATAATACAAGCATTGTAAAATTATAAATAGTAATATTTTTAAACTCAACCGTCCGGAAAATTAGCGCAATCGAATCCACGAGCAACAGTAGTAAAGTAAGAAAGAAAGTTTAATTGTCAAACCAAAAAAGGACAGGCAACAACTTACTTACATTAAATAAATATAATTAAAACAAAAAAAATACTTATATATATACTATATATATACTAAAATACATAAATGTGGTCAGCTCAGCATTATAGTACATAGTATATATAGTACACATAGTACACGCATAAGTTAATTTAACTTAACATACAAATGGTCTAGATATGTCGTCAGTCACGTAACTTATCCTTTTACGACCAGCATAACAACTTAAAGTTATGCACTTAGGCCTAGTTATGTTAGTTGACTCGCCTCCCCCCTTTTAGGGGAGGGGGTGACGTCTAAGGTAAGGGTAAGGGGTGACGGTTAAGTGGAGTTATTAGCCCAAAGTACAGGCATAATGACTGGAACACATTATCTTTCATAAAGTCTGTCATGCTGCCATTATACCAATAACGCCCGAATACTGGAAGGCTACTCAACTTTAACGACTTCTTACATTGATTTTCGCCATATAATTTTGACAAATGAGGCGACCCTGAGTGTATGAGTAGCAATAAGTATCTATATCACAATTACATAAGATTAACCCGTCGGAGGCGGTACATATATATGTTACATAAGCGTATGGGCCACCGGAGGCCGAGCCGCCCGTGACTATCTACCGCCGAAGAAATAGACAGATAACTAGAAAGAATAAAAGAAAGAAAATAAATTTATCTCCGGTCAAAGAAAAAAAAAAACGGAACATAACAAAACATTTACCGAGATTAAAAAAGCATGATTCTGGCAACTCCAGGTAATGCTCTCCATGACATTGGCAGGGTGGTCTCTGACCAACAAACTAGAATACAAACGAGCCAGAATATTAGAGCACCCACGTTTCCCCGAGCCTATTTGTGCCCCTTCATGTGACAGGAGGCGAGCCTATATTCCAACCCCAAGTAACATTGATTTTTAATGGAAATGATGATTAGCCGACCTGGGATTTTAACTCAACGGCTACGGTTCTCACCCCAAGAAGGCTGCCACAAGTCATTCGACCATCTCTCCCGGGCATCACGTCGCTGGGTCGTAAGACCGGCGAACCCGACATACCCGCCGCGTCCATCCCCCCAGGCGCGGCGGCAGTGGTAAAACACTTTTACCCGCAAACAAAAAAAAGGCTGCCACAAGTCATATCGTCGACCACTCTCCGTTTAAAAATGAGTGTGTAACCATAAATCAACACTAGTACAACAACCAATACGCTTGAAAAACAACGTTCAATAATTAGCGCATTTCGTTTACGCAGAAAAGTGAAAACGAAAAATGTATTAATTGAAAAACACGCGTCAAAACATTCCATCGGTAGTTTTTAATTAAACACATCACGAGATTCACATAAAAACAACCCTTAAAACGATCCTACATAAACTCAAATTTGCTCAACGTTTTTCCTTTACATTATCACCATTTTTCTCATTATTTGCAATGGAAAATGGATTCTATTGTTACTACATAAGGTAGATATTTGTTGTGGTGGTTGGTGAGGACGGTATGGTCCAGTGCGTTGCGTGTATTGAGATAATCCGGTTGATCTTGTCGAGTTACACGTGTGTGCATATTCAACAGAAGATATATTGATATGATCATCATCATCAACATCATCATCATCATCATCAGCCATAGGGCGTTCACTCGTGAACATAGGCATCCCCCAAAGATTTCCAAATCGACCTGTTGGAAGTATTGATACGATGCCTCTTTTAAATATCAATGTTTTGAAAAATGTAAAAATTGCTATTGACTATTTGCTCCTACACTCGTGCATTATATAAAAGAGATTTTAAGGAACATAAAAAATGCAAGAGTCTCCATCACGCAATTGAAAATTCTTTCATTTTGTTCATTATATTATAAAAAAAAACTGTAGAAACTGCATCAAAATTGATTGAACAATGAGGCAGAAATTCATATTTTAAATCTGCATGAGCAAGTCGTTAATTGATAAGGCGCATAGTGGGTATATTTTGCTATCCCCTCCTAATACTGGCACCATTAAGCCCGGAGTCTGGAATGTGTGCCCGATATGGCAATAGGCTCGCCCCCTATCACATCGGGGAAGAAACTAAACTCGGCGAAATATGGTTATATTTCGCTAATGCGCCCCTGCCTACGCCTCCGCAGACACAGTCGCTTATGTTTTATAATTAACTATAGTTTTAAAGAACTCAGGGCCCCATACTCCGTGATGATCCTTGATATTAACTATCTCTTATTATTGAGATCGGCATACTCAGCCAATTAATATATTAATATCTTATGTTACTAATAATAATTATCGTACACCGAAACCAGATTTCAAGTGGCAATATACATCGAACTTTATTAATATCAGAATCAACTTATATGTAGCATTAAAACTTTCAAAATCAATAACACGTTTCGTTAATCACATGCTAAAGTTTTTAGTTTCAACAAACCACAAATAATGTGTGTTATTAAAAGCAATTTGGTTTTAAAAACAATATATCAAACAAATCAGTAATCGCTTGCGTTGTACTATATTTAAAAAAAATATCTACCACGGTGGCGTGGTCGTATTTCGGTACAACTACCGTCCTGAGGTCTGGGATTTGATCCCCGGGTCGGGCAAAGTGATATTGGATATTTCCATATCAGCCCGGAATCTGGAATTTGTGCCCGATATGGCGATAGACTCGCCCCCTATCACATCTAGGACATAACTAAGCACGGCGAAATGTGGGTGTTCTAGTTCGCTAGGGCGTCTCTGCCTACCCCTTCAGGGATACAGGCGTGAGCTTATGTTTATGTATGTATCTACTAACTTTTCAAAATACAATAAGTAATATGTTAGGAGTTAGGACTAATAGATTCGTTTATAAAGTGAGACTGCCATTTCGAGCTTTCGGATTGGATCCCCGGACTTGTCTAGTGTCTACGAAATGCCAAAAATGAATTCTATTTCGACACACAATACACCCCAAATAAGTAAAATTTTAGTACCACTACCACAGACAAAAGCTCTAAACAAGGATTTCCTTTGTCTAGTGCCAAAGACGTGCACATATAATGCAAATAATTTTAATAACGGTTCAACACTGAGTAATATATAATACATAAACATTACTAAACTAATTGGATGTAAAGTATTTTTCAAATAAACCAGTCACTGTAAATACCTATGAACGTAACTATAAGATTACATTATTCTGATATTTATGAAACGCGAATTCCTCGTTTAAATATGGACCGATTTGATAGGGTATGTATATGAGTATAATCTTTCTTTCACTGCACGATCGTCCAACCGTCCAACTGTTTTTCCAACTACGCGTGTAGATCCTTGCCCGTTTTCTCTGGAAAATCAGCTTACCGAACCGGCGACACGGTAAAAATTTGAATGATTTGTTAACACTTATAAATTCAACAAGCATGATTTCTTTCTTTGTAGATGTAATTCATGAACGTATAATAATGTTAAATAATTTGTTGTTGAACAAGTTGGAGACATGTTGGATTGTTGGACGAGCGTGTAATGCTAGCATTAAAAATTGTTTGCTGTCATCGTCTGGACTTGTCTAGCCAAAATTAATGTGCATATTTCGGTCATTCACACTCGGTTATTAGTAAAGTAAAGGAAACTTTAATATCCATCTTCATTTACATAGAAAATTAATTTTGTCTACACATTTCGAAGTTTGCAGTGTTTTACCACAGACGAACTTGTAGCGGGGTAAAACGGAACATCTGAACTAATTTAATTAGCTTAAGTCATAACGTTAGTTAATATTTTAAGTTTATGACTCATTGGGGCATGACACTGCAAATGAACTTTGAACTGAATTTCAGTCCTACGTCGGTCATAACGCTGAACCAAAAGAAAATGTTATTGATATTCTTTCTTTCTTTCTACCTGCCCTTATCCAACCTAAGGCTGAGATCTATAGAGCGAACTTCGACTAAGTCTAAGTCAAAGTCACGAAGTCAGTGAGGATTTTTACTAAGTCCGAGTCATTTTTGAAGTTATACTTCTTTAGGCGCGTTATGAAAAAATGATGAGAGTGAAATTTTCAGATGCGCGCGCATCTGTGACACAAAATTAACAGTATGAAGTTGTCTACAGTATGATGTTGTCTGCTTAACCGCTCATTAAGTCTCGAAAAAAAAGCTACCAACAAAATAGAAATTGAACCTCGATATTAGTCGCGCATGTTGGTACGCTCGTCACCTCTGATCACTGTTTTCATATTTATAATATTTATCAACATGTTTCTAGTTTATACATTCACAACACGTGTTTTAGTTTCATACAAGTGCGAATTATATATGTGCTAATAAATTATATTCAGTAGTGATTTAAATTGAATATCTTGATTGATATTACTTACTATTTGTGAATATTAGTGAAAAAAATTGTGCTTATATACTTTTTCAAGTGCTCCAATATAATTGAGGTTAACTATCCGTATGTATTATTTATTGATATAAATTAAAAATACTTTTATTTAATATAATTAACACTAAATATTATTAAATTATTAATGTTAAATACTTATTATTGGTTATTGTTGATTATCCTTTTCCAATCCTTCTATTATTTTATTGTAATTAATTATTTGCATGCAATTAAAAACTATTTTTTAAAGATGACAAAGAAGTATAACTTCTCACGCGCGTACATAAGTACACGCACCCATTTTTTACAAGAAAATCTTTGCTAAGTCTGTCCGTCAGTCTGTTTTTCTTGTAAAAATGACCCGGACTAAGTCAAAGTTAGATTTAACAATTACAAATCCCTGAGTTCGTGACTTTGACTTAGACTTAGTCAAAGTTCGTTCTATAGATCTCAGCCTTAATGTGGGGTCTGCGCAACAATTTTTCAAGCATTTTGTAAAAAGGATTTGACTTAGTTTTTACGACGGGCTGGCTGCTTGAGGTCAACCCCTTTTGAGGGATCCAGTCCCGACCAAATTAAATTAGGAAATTTGCCTTGCCCGACCTGGGAATCGAACGCAGGACCTCCCGATCCACAGCCCATATATGCTGCCACTAGACCAAGGAGGCGACTAGAATTTTAGAAATTTTAGATTTTTTTTTATATATTTTAAAATACTGTCTCGATGGCGTAGTTGTATTGTGGTACGAATCACGTCCTAAGGTCTCGAGTTCGAACCACGGGGCAGGCAAAGATATATTCAGACTTTATGATCAGTATCAGCTGGGAGTTTGTAACATGTACCCAATGTGGCGAAAGGCTTGCCCCCTATCACATCATGGAGAGGAAATAAGATATTATAGTTGCGCCTCGATCTATCCTTCCGAGGATACATGAGAATCGATATATACAGAATAATGACAGCCTCCATGGCGCAGCGGGCGAGTACCCGGCTGTGAAACGTAAGGTCGCGGGTTCGATTCCCGCACCGAGACAAATGTCTGTGTGGCCCATAGATATTTGTTTCGGGTCTGGGTGAGAGTCTGGGTCGGGTCTGGGTGTTGAGACCGAAAGTCTCTCGTAGTTTCTGATACCCACGATACAGGTTACACCTAGTGTCGGGACAGGACTATGTGTGTGACTGTTGGGTGTATTTATTATTATTAATTGACAACCTCCTTTTTTAAAGTCGATTAAAAATGTATTACTTACATGGCGGCGGCGCTTTCTCCTGGTTGTTCCACACGACAAGTATCTTGGCGAGGCTCGGCGTCCGCACCAGCTTGCGGATCAACGTGAACAGACTGTCCACCCGGTCGTACGTCAGGATGACTGCGGTGAACCCTGGCGACTTGGAGGCGGTCACCGGCAGGAACAGGGGATTCACTGGACCGTACTGGAGAACAACGACGCGAATAAGACGAGAACAGAAAACATCGGTTACCGGTAAACCGTATGCTCTGAACAATATTCTTCTTCTTCTACCTGCCCTTATCCCACCTTAATGTGGGGTCGGCGCAACACACTTTTCCAAGCATGTTGCAGAATGGATTTAGGTTAGTTTTTACGACCGGCTGCCTGCCTGACGTCAATCCCCTATGAGGGATACAGTCCCGGGCAAATTAAATTAGAAAATTTGCTTTGCCCGACCTGGGAATCGAACCCAGGAACTCCCGCTCTGAATAATATTAGCCCTGTAATATTATTATGACACTGCTGGGCACGGACCACTTAAGTTAGGGACCTCGGTTAGTATTTAGTCCACGATTGACCTAATACGGGTTGATAGACTTCAAATACCTTCGAAATTGCTGTGGAGAATTGGACCGTGTTGTGCAGAAATGATCCAACCCACATTTTTTATTGATGCCAACATGAATCTAAAGTCTAAGCCATTATAGACCATATTGATGTAAAAAAAAATGTGGCTTGGATCATTTCTGCACAACACGGTCCAATTGCAGGTGTGCAGGTTTTCTCACAATGTTTTCCTTCACCATTATAGCAAGCGATAATTGATAATTTGAGTGGTAAAGCCACGCTGTAGACAGTAACGTCTACACCACAAATGGGCCGGCTCGACCGGTTTGATACAACTGTCTCACAGAAAAACGACGTAAAGTGCCTGCTTGCTGTCGCGTTTCGTTCGGTGAGTAAAACTGAAGGTTTGAAGGGTGTTTATGGTCAAATAAATCTTTAAAAAAAATAGGCGAAAAACATTTTTAAATTTACTTTGCAAGGATGAATTAAGTGAGTTAATATTAAAGTTTACTGAAAAGTTAATTTCTAGATGACTTTACTCAGATTTATAAATTAATCATAGCCCTCTCATTTGTAAAGATTCCAAAATCACAATGAGAGGGCATAATACCGGGCCGACGCGACGACGCGACGTAATGTTTCTTTTTTTTTAAAGTTAGGCTTTAAAAAAACATGAATCAATTCAAAATATCACTAGTTATGTATTACACTAGTTTACAGTGCATCTGTTGCCGGGAAATTTTTTGCTGTTGCTGACTACATATGGTATACTAAGTTCAGATATATAATCAGAATTTTTCGATCAGGTCTAGTTCTTGACTTTCAGATATCTGCGTTTGACACGTAAAAACAGGTATATATACTACGAATTTTTTAAATTTAGAATTCAATTAAACATTTTGTTCTAAAAAACTTCGTTTTAAAGCTCTCCTCTAATGTGTAGACTTTGGAAAATGGCGTATCAGAGACCAGCAATAGTCAGACATCATATTAATATCACAAAAATCCTGATAACGTTCTTCCATGACGCGTAAATCTTGATGCATACGCTCACCCTGCTCTTCGCTTAAATCTCCAAAATTTTCAGGAAATCTGCCCAGGTCACTATAGAGAAATTGGAGTTTTATACTCATATTGCACCCTAAACTTTTTAATTGAAGAAGGAGATCTTCTACAAGCTCAAAATAATTTTCAGCTTTTCTATTTCCGATGCATCTTCAAAATCAGTATCATTTTCTGATGAGTTGGGTTTATTTTCGGTTTGTACTGATGGTATAGATATATTTTTACGCACTGAAAATTGCACTGGACGCTGAACACAAGTGGTATTTGGATTCTGCCATTTAATTCGATTTTTAGAGTTCATGTCTTTTATGTTTGCACTACAAAAATAGCAATCATCGAGATGACTTTGTGGTTCTCGCCAAATGGTTGGTGTTACAAATTTAAACGCATCTCTTTTACCACCTTTCCACAATCTTAAATATTCAACACATGACTTAAAAACACAATTCGGTGCCCAAGACTTCTCATTTTTATCCAAGAGCACTCCAAATAGAGCAAATAGATATTTTTGACGAACTCTGATATCGTTTTTCTAATTTTGAAAGACATATTGTCCACATATATAACAAAAATAATTCATATTTTTTAAACAGGTTCTCCTTGATGTATTCATGTCACAAAACTTTCAAACATTAACCCGTCGGAGGCGGTACATATATATGTTACATAAGCGTATGGGCCACCGGAGGCCGAGCCGCCCGTGACTATTTAATCTTCGCAAAGAAAGAATTTTTTTTTAACTGACAATTACGCTTAAATTCTATGTTTAAAAGCTAGTAAAAAAAGTAATTAGAGCTATGCAAAAAAAATTTGGCAGTAATTTTGCAAATGTTATGCTCTATACTAACGATATCAACCATAGAGTTCGCGGCAACAGATAACAAATATTTTTTTGTAAAGTAGTGTTATTATTATTAATGCTTTATGGTTACGTTCTGTTATCAATGATGTGATAAGGTTTACGAACTATCAGGTTATCGAGCTTATCATAAAGCACGCTGCGAGACCGCCGAGATTTGCAAACCTACTCTGTATGTAAAACAAATCTGAATATAAAAATTCAATTAAAATTTGAGCGATCTTATGCCCATCTCGATCTCTGCCTCCGAACCGCCCCTGTAGCTCAGTGAGAAAATAGACTGAAATGGCAAAGTCACAGATTCGATCTCCAACGACCGGTTTCAACGTTCAATAAACGATCTCAGTCTATAGTTCAGATAGATCGCGATTATGAACCAATCAAATCAAGTCATGTGACGGAGTCATGTTCAAACTGTGTTTTTATTGGCTAATATTTGTAATCTATCTGCACATTCGAACTGAGATTGTTTATTGAAACTGGGCGCAAATCAAATTAAGTAATAATAGTAAATATTTGTTTTAGGAATTTCTTTGAAAAGAAACAAACGAACAAGTGGGTCACTCGATGGTAAGTGATCACTGTCAGCCATTAACATACACAATACCAGTGGAATCATCGATGCGTTACTGGACTTTGGACTACCTACCTAGGAGTAACATAACATAAGTTCACGCCCGTATCCCCGAACGGGTAGGCAGAGGCGCACTAGCTAACTAGAACACCCACATTTCGCCGAGCTTAGGTCCGTCCCAGATGTGATAGGGGGCGAGCTTATAGCCATATCGGGCACAAATTCCAGACTCCGGGCTGATATGGAAAAATCCAATATCACTTTGCCCGACCCGGGGGTCGAACCCGAGACCTCAGGACGCTAGTCATACCGAAATACAACCACGCCACCGAGGCAGTACCTCGGAGTAGGTACACTGTTGTTTTATTAGTTCCTGATACTCCTGACTATATTTGAAGCCAGAATAGGTGTTACTTATTTGTGTATGACATCTAATGCAATCTTTGACTAAGGAAACGAATCCCTGAACATTACAAGCGATTCCTTATGCTTAAAATTAGGAATACACCGAATCTAAGACCTACACTACTCAGAAAAATATTAAGTCGATTGGGTATTGTCAAAGGCCTTATTAGGCGGCACTGTATCAACGATTTATTTACCCAACTCAGCAGTCCTTTGTACGACGATAAATAAGACAAAGAATCACAGACAACGCAAATTCATCGCTCATTAGTAAAAAATCTCTCTCACATTTTGTTTCACAAATCTTTTTCTTTAACATTTTTTGATTCTTTTTTCTACGCTTAAATTGTCAACACAATTGTCCCTAGGCGCTCGCTTCAAGCAAACTCGCATATATTATTCAAGATATACCTTTGACCCGAGATGCTAGGTCGCTGACATCCCAGCCACCTTAATAAAACAATGAAACTTTTCATATAACGAAACCAGCACAAATATTGACTTTAAGTTGAAATAACTTTTGGAAGTTTCGCTTTCCAACGAGATGAATAAACCAGTGCCTTTTATGGGAGGACATCGCACTGTGGTGACTGGTGACTCATAAAAGGTAGGGACTAAGGACGCGTGTACAGTGTACACGGATGTTATCTTCAAAGGGAGTGATTATAGAGACTACACCAATGATAAAAGAAAAATAACGACTTGGCATGACTACGAAAAAAACCTGCACGCCTAATGCATGGTGAGAAACCAAAATGGCGACTTGCGAAAGAAAGATTCACGTAATATATGTAGGCATATTCTTCACATTCCGAATTTAGCATTTTTTTAAATAATACACATATTTTAAATAAAATCAATAACTACTTATACGTTATTCAAGTGTTATAACACCACCGTGTTAACCCGTTGACCCGTTGCAGGCGGCACATATATATATTCCATAAGCGTATGGGCCACCGGAGGCCAAGCTGCCCGTAACTATCTTCATATACATAGATCGGGAAACAAAAATGGCGGAACCGGCCCCAAAATAAACACGCGTTTTTTCGTAGTTATGCCAAGTCCCTACCTTTTCTTTATCATTGGACTAGACACGCTAGACGGGATCCGAGTGTAGGGGTGGGTAATAGCGGGATTTTTGATTAGCGAAACGAAACTAGCTATTGGGCTCCAATAGCGGTTGTAGCAACGTGCTACTATAGTAGCTGCTGTCCAAAAAAAAAAAAAAAAAAAAAAAAAAAAAAAAAAAAAAAAAAAAAAAAAAAAAAAAAAAAAAAGGTGACACCACATTTGTTGTTCGCAACCCAGGTATCGATTTTGAAGTCAATCGGCCCATAAACAAAGAAAAACAAAATGGCGGCCACTTTTGACAGATTTGACACCAAATTTGTTGTTCGTAACTAAGGCGCAACCCAGATATCGATTTTTAAGTCAATCGGCCCATAAACAAAGAAAAACAAAATGGCGGCCACTTTTGACAGATTTGACACCAAATTTGTTGTTCGTAACTAAGGCGCAACCCAGATATCGATTTTGAAGTCAATCGGCCCATAAACAAAGAAAAACAAAATGGCGGCCACTTTTGACAGATCTGACACCAAATTTGTTGTTCGTAACTAAGGCGCAACCCAGATATCGATTTTGAAGTCAATCGGCCCATAAACAAAGAAAAACAAAATGGCGCCCACTTTTGACAGATTTGACACCAAATTTGTTGTTCCTATCTAAGGCGCAACCCAGATATCGATTTTGAAGTCAATCGGCCCATAAGCAAAAAAAAACAAAATGGCGGCCACTTTTGACAGATTTGACACCAAATTTGTTGTTCGTAACTAAGGCGCAACCCAGATATCGATTTTGAAGTCAATCGGCTCATAAACAAAGAAAAACAAAATGGCGGCCACTTTTGACAGATCTGACACCAAATTTGTTGTTCGTAACTAAGGCGCAACCCAGATATCGATTTTGAAGTCAATCGGCCCATAAACAAAGAAAAACAAAATGGCGCCCACTTTTGACAGATTTGACACCAAATTTGTTGTTCGTAACTAAGGCGCAACCCAGATATCGATTTTGAAGTCAATCGGCCCATAAACAAAGAAAACAAAATGGCGGCCACTTTTGACAGATCTGACACCAAATTTGTTGTTCGTAACTAAGGCGCAACCCAGATATCGATTTTGAAGTCAATCGGCCCATAAACAAAGAAAAACAAAATGGCGCCCACTTTTGACAGATTTGACACCAAATTTGTTGTTCGTAACTAAGGCGCAACCCAGATATCGATTTTGAAGTCAATCGGCCCATAAGCAAAAAAAAACAAAATGGCGGCCACTTTTGACAGATTTGACACCAAATTTGTTGTTCGTAACTAAGGCGCAACCCAGATATCGATTTTGAAGTCAATCGGCTCATAAACAAAGAAAAACAAAATGGCGGCCACTTTTGACAGATCTGACACCAAATTTGTTGTTCGTAACTAAGGCACAACCCAGATATCGATTTTGAAGTCAATCGGCCCATAAACAAAGAAAAACAAAATGGCGGCCACTTTTGACAGATTTTACACCAAATTTGTTGTTCGTAGCTAAGGCGCAACCCAGATATCGATTTTGAAGTCAATCGGCCCATAAACAAAGAAAAACAAAATGGCGCCCACTTTTGACAGATTTGACACCAAATTTGTTGTTCGTAACTAAGGCGCAACCCAGATATCGATTTTGAAGTCAATCGGCCCATAAACAAAGAAAAACAAAATGGCGGCCACTTTTGACAGATCTGACACCAAATTTGTTGTTCGTAACTAAGGCGCAACCCAGATATCGATTTTGAAGTCAATCGGCCCATAAACAAAGAAAAACAAAATGGCGCCCACTTTTGACAGATTTGACACCAAATTTGTTGTTCGTAACTAAGGCGCAACCCAGATATCGATTTTGAAGTCAATCGGCCCATAAGCAAAAAAAAACAAAATGGCGGCCACTTTTGACAGATTTGACACCAAATTTGTTGTTCGTAACTAAGGCGCAACCCAGATATCGATTTTGAAGTCAATCGGCTCATAAACAAAGAAAAACAAAATGGCGGCCACTTTTGACAGATCTGACACCAAATTTGTTGTTCGTAACTAAGGCACA
Organism: Clanis bilineata; assembly: GCA_036417725.1. Classification (NCBI taxonomy): domain Eukaryota; kingdom Metazoa; phylum Arthropoda; class Insecta; order Lepidoptera; family Sphingidae; genus Clanis; species Clanis bilineata. The sequence continues at coordinate 2,364,042 of CM071159.1, forward strand.
ACCCAGATATCGATTTTGAAGTCAATCGGCCCATAAACAAAGAAAAACAAAATGGCGGCCACTTTTGACAGATCTGACACCAAATTTGTTGTTCGTAACTAAGGCGCAACCCAGATATCGATTTTGAAGTCAATCGGCCCATAAACAAAGAAAAACAAAATGGCGCCCACTTTTGACAGATTTGACACCAAATTTGTTGTTCGTAACTAAGGCGCAACCCAGATATCGATTTTGAAGTCAATCGGCCCATAAACAAAGAAAACAAAATGGCGGCCACTTTTGACAGATCTGACACCAAATTTGTTGTTCGTAACTAAGGCGCAACCCAGATATCGATTTTGAAGTCAATCGGCCCATAAACAAAGAAAAACAAAATGGCGCCCACTTTTGACAGATTTGACACCAAATTTGTTGTTCGTAACTAAGGCGCAACCCAGATATCGATTTTGAAGTCAATCGGCCCATAAGCAAAAAAAAACAAAATGGCGGCCACTTTTGACAGATTTGACACCAAATTTGTTGTTCGTAACTAAGGCGCAACCCAGATATCGATTTTGAAGTCAATCGGCTCATAAACAAAGAAAAACAAAATGGCGGCCACTTTTGACAGATCTGACACCAAATTTGTTGTTCGTAACTAAGGCACAACCCAGATATCGATTTTGAAGTCAATCGGCCCATAAACAAAGAAAAACAAAATGGCGGCCACTTTTGACAGATTTTACACCAAATTTGTTGTTCGTAACTAAGGCGCAACCCAGATATCGATTTTGAAGTCAATCGGCCCATAAACAAAGAAAAACAAAATGGCGCCCACTTTTGACAGATTTGACACCAAATTTGTTGTTCGTAACTAAGGCGCAACCCAGATATCGATTTTGAAGTCAATCGGCCCATAAACAAAGAAAAACAAAATGGCGGCCACTTTTGACAGATCTGACACCAAATTTGTTGTTCGTAACTAAGGCGCAACCCAGATATCGATTTTGAAGTCAATCGGCCCATAAACAAAGAAAAACAAAATGGCGCCCACTTTTGACAGATTTGACACCAAATTTGTTGTTCGTAACTAAGGCGCAACCCAGATATAGATTTTGAAGTCAATCGGCCCATAAGCAAAAAAAAACAAAATGGCGGCCACTTTTGACAGATTTGACACCAAATTTGTTGTTCGTAACTAAGGCGCAACCCAGATATCGATTTTGAAGTCAATCGGCTCATAAACAAAGAAAAACAAAATGGCGGCCACTTTTGACAGATCTGACACCAAATTTGTTGTTCGTAACTAAGGCACAACCCAGATATCGATTTTGAAGTCAATCGGCCCATAAACAAAGAAAAACAAAATGGCGGCCACTTTTGACAGATCTGACACCAAATTTGTTGTTCGTAACTAAGGCGCAACCCAGATATCGATTTTGAAGTCAATCGGCCCATAAACAAAGAAAAACAAAATGGCGCCCACTTTTGACAGATTTGACACCAAATTTGTTGTTCGTAACTAAAGCGCAACTCAGATATTGATTTTGAAGTCAATCGGCCCATAAACAAAGAAAAACAAAATGGCGTTAAAAATATATCGCACCCCATTTTATTTCTGTCCTTAGGTCTAAAAGTATCCTTATACCAAATTTGATCAAAATCCATTAAGCAGATCCAGAACTCCCATACAAATTTTCATCCCCTATTTCATTCCTTTTAGGGGTTGATTTAAAAAAATAAAGTACCCTATGTCGGTCCTTGGGGTTAAAGGTACCCACATACCAAATTTCATCAAAATCGGTTCAGGGTCAAGCTAAAGGTTAAACGCAATGTGTGTGCGCATGAACCAACAGGCATGGCTTTCGACAACGCCACGCAACGCCGCGCCGCAACTATTGGTTGCTCAGTACTCACGAATCACGATCGTTGCCGAGTACTCATGATCGTTGCCGCGTTGCCGAGTACTCATGATCGTTGCCGCCGTTGTCGTGATTCAGGGTCGTTGCCGCGTTGCCGTGATCACTACCGTTGCCGGCGTTGTCGTGATCGCGATCGTTGCCGCGTTGACGGTTGACGGCTATTATAGCCGCGCGGTCGTTATTAGCTGTTAGCTCGTTGCGTTGAATTCCAACAACTAGCTACAAGTGATTCAGCCGTTAGCCGTTGCGTCAACTAGTTGCGTTGCGCAACGACCACTTCTATCCGAGTGTCGCCTACAGCCGTGATGAGAATACGTAGGCACATCTAGGACTAGCGCCAATAACATTACATACTATAATTAATGTGATGTTTTACGGTGCTTGAATATTAATGAATAAAACTTGCCATAGGTGATCGGTGATACGTTTCTGAATAATACATCTGGGATCAACAATTTAACGATTTTATGGTTTATATTTTACATACGATATATGTACGATTTACGATTTGTACAACCTGATAAAGGTCGCAGGAAGTCGCTGGATGCAGGCCGCTTCCGACAGGTCAATCTGGAAATCTTTGGGGGAGGCCTATGTTCAGCAGTGGACGTCCTATGGCTGATGATGATGATCATGATGATGATAGGTAGTTCAGTAACATTTAACCTTACTTCAGAAGTCGGAACCCTGTCCTGTGCGTGATCAGATATGCATGCACTAGGCCGGTTTAAAAAAAAATTATAACACCCAACAGTCACATACATAGTCTTGACCCCACACTAAGATCGAGTCTGTCGTGGGTATCAGAAAGTACGAGAGACTTTCGAACTCAACACCCAGAGCCGAAACATATATCTGTAGGCCATACAAACATGTCTCGGTGCGGGGATCGAACGATTTTGGATCGTATTTAGATATTGGTTGAATCATTCATAATTATTTTAGGCAAAGTATAGTGCAAAATCCTACAATGGAAAATATTTTTCACTGTTTCTTCGATTCTAATATTACCCAATTTGACTGACCTTTATAAGGGCCCACAAAACAATGCTCACATATTGCCCTATAGAGAAAATTGCTAGAATGTAACAAGATCTACATATTTGCTACTAAAACCTTTATAGTTCAGTCATTTGGTTAATAAAAAGGGGGTTATATGTAAAGTTATAATTAATTACTAATTTTATAGATTTCGATGTGCTATTTTTGAATTTCAACTTTCTTACCACGTAACTTTGCCGCTTGCGCCGAAATACAGAAAAATAGTAAGAAATTATCCATTTTCAAAGCTCCCGGAATCGTTTCTAAGTAAAACTACCAGATGACTGTACTATAAAGTAGTTGTAGAAACAAAAAAGTTAAGAAAACAATAACGAAATACAGAGCATTACATTCAATCTTCAAGAAGTTGTATCTAACTAAAGCCTTATAAACGACTATATTATGATAAGCATAGTCTAAGACCTCAAAGAGAAAGTATAAACTAGTCATATGTTATCTTACTTCATTTTCTTAGTGAAAATTACTAACTTGAAATGTGGGACGTAAATCTGTTAACGACGGCGTTAAGTATAGAGACTAATTGAGATTAATTACCCTTTATGGCTTTAATAATGTAGCGAAGGCTGTATTTTAATAAATAAGTACTGGAATGGGTCCCGAGGAATGGTCGCAGAAGCCGTGGACAGAGAAAGAGATGGAGAAAGAAACTGGATACATTCCAACAAGGATGGAGAAAACTGATGGGAGACCGGATGAACTGAAAGAAACGGGAGGCCTTTGTCCAGTAGTGGGATATACATTAGGTTTGAAAATATCCTGATCCTGGAATAAGAGGATACAAGAGTTTGAGTATCAAAAGTTATGAGGGATTAAGGTTCGTAGCCACGACACCCAACTGAATGAACTATCTGCAAAGTTCACAAATATAGTCTTACGAGGATGGAACTGGAGTTCTTTCGCTGCATAACCAACTACTAAACCGTTATTCGAATTTTTATTTGCTAATATAACCGTCTGACAAAACTTAATGCTTCATGAGATAGAAGAATATAATCGGGGATGTAATGAAAATAACATTATTCTGTTATCTTGGTATGATGGAATTTTATGGGTGATTAAAATGTAATGCATTTTTGTACTGGTGTTATGATTTAAATGTAATAAATTATTGAACTCTCGTCGTTAAGATCTATATCCAGGCTCCTGGTTCTAAAAATATATTAACTTCTTGGGTATCAACTTGATATATAATAAAAAGTTTTAGCATTGAACTATATAAGCCATAAAGTAGAGAAAGCTACAGTATTAAGCCATATCAACGCTGCCGAAATGTATGAATCTCAAACAGATAGCCATAAAAGTAAAAATATTTTATAGCCGCCGTCGGCTGTAGTAAACATTGCCGAGTTTCGTGATTCTGTTGAAGAGAAAACATTTGCTTTTATAGTTGAGTAACGAGAGCTTATTAACTTAATGTCGTACTCTAACAAGTAACTTATTTAGTTTTGAATAATTCTCAATAATTAGACGTAATTTATTATACCGATTGCTTTACATTTAATGTAATCGTTTAAGTCACCCACGAATTTAATACTTTCTCTTCAAGGCCTCGATGTCTAGACAGTCCTACAATAATTCTAAGAATTTATATCACATAAAGTACATATTAGCACAGTTCGAGTACATATTAAAATGTAATAATTATCGACTTGTCTTGCTCATGCCAGTCCCGATTACATACTCCAATGACGTATAAGGTCATTTCGATTTCAAAACCCAAAGACCCAAATCTATCTCAGAATAAAAGCAACGAAAATCACTCACCAGATGTTCAGGCATATTCCAGTCCTCGTACATCCTCGCTGCCAAAGGGAACACCTTCTCATTAATAATCTCCAGTGTAGTCAAAGTAATCTTCTCTATACTAGCGAAGTACCTCTCATACACCCACCGCAGCTGCCAGTACAATTCTCCACGCCTCTCCTTGCTCACTGAATGCACTATCTTCAACAAATTCCTTATATTATCTTCGGGAATAAACGTCGCCAACCGATGCCAGTCTACGTGAGAGTTGAACGGCATTATTACTGAATCAGCAATCACTATCGGTATGCACTGCGATGCTATTATATCCATAAGTATTGCCTGAGTCAGTCTAGAGCTTCGTATAACTAGACAAAACAGTCCTTCTTTGAGCACATCTGGATATTTGAACTCTCTTGACGTAGTGTATTCACATCTTTTACTGTAATCTATTCTGTCTTCTTTGCACTTGTCCAATAACAGAAGGTCATTGGAGGAAGAGGCTATGCTTTGCAAATCCTCGAGGTAGTTAGGCGGTATGTTTAGCTGCGCTGATATTATTAAGTATTTCTTTTGTTCTGGCTGTGTGTTGTCTATTTTCTCAGCGGTGTGACTATACACTGGTATTGAGACATCGAATCCGTAGCGAAACGTCCACGTGCTAAAGCCAGCTCCTGCTATAATGGCTTTGGAGGTGTTAAGGTCGACAACTGTGTTGTAATTTGGCGCCGTTCCCGGCACCATGTTGAATATGAGGTGGTTCTCGCCATTGTTCCAACTGTTGGACAATTTAGAAATTAGTGTCCGTTTCTAAACTAGTGTTTACAATCGAAAACAAAGCCGATATATCCCTATAAGGTATTTTTTGCGTATGTTCTAACTTAGTGTTCTTTTTAACTGTAATTGAGTATTGTGTTTATAACAGTATTATTATAATCTTACTACTTTATTTTGTACGGGAATCAGTACAAGTAAGACTATAATAATATTGCTATAAGAGGTGGTGGTAACCCCCCAGATGTTGATAATTCAGTAGTTAAGTAGTTGCTCTATAAATATTCGGATTCGATTGTAATAAATAGTTTCGTACAGACATTATTCTGTAATGATATTTTTTAAGGTTTTTATAGTTCTAGATACAAGAGTCTAGAAATCAATACTTTCATTAATATTCTGAACTTTATAGACATATCAAAATGTTTTATTCATGAAATAATACTTGCTTTTTGTTTTTAAATAACTGTTTTTGCAAACCATTATAATAATAAGTAGGTATAACATTATAGTTCAAAAGCGGTTTTCCTTGTTTATGTGTGATTATATTATTATTTACCTATTACTGATTATGTCAAATTATGTTTATAAACATACACATATATATTTGTAATTCAAATTAACTTGAGGTTAGGACAAACTGTAGGTTAGTAATAGTGGTGCAAGTCGCCCTTAATAATATAAGGCACTTAACCATTGTGTTTAATAAGGATTTTTCATATTCAAATTCCTTCAGAATGGAAATTTCTGCACAATATGTAGAATATAATTCAATAGGATCGTACTATTTTGGATATTCATAACAGAGAAGTTCAAAGTAAGTAAGCAATTTAAGAAAAATATCATAATATGAAATAAGATATTAACTATACATTTTCCTTAAACCACATTTATTAAGTTGTACCATACAAAGAAAATTTTTATACATTCAGAACTATAATAAATTGTTACATTTATGGTATTTAGATAAAATAGATGCATTGACCTCAATAGATTATAATATTGTGTCAAATACATGATCAGTGTAAAAATACAAAATAGATTAGGTAAATATAAAAATAATAATAATATTAGCCCTGTAATATTACTGTCCCACAGCTGGGCACGGGCCTCCTCTACTAATGGGAGGGGTTAGACCTTAGTCTACCACGCTGGCCTAATGCGGGTTGGTAGACTTCACATACCTTCGAAATTCCTGTGAAGAAATTCTCGGGTATGCAGGTGATAGGGTGATAGGGATGGGTAACATGATCCAAACTTTTTTTACTCAAAGTGGGACACCGGTACAATTATTTCAAATTAATAGGTTCTCAATGAAACAAAACTCGAAACTCAATTATTGTAATTATAGAATAACAAACTTTTTTAGTCATAGAATTTTAAAAGGTTAGTTATTTAAAAATAATATTCAACTTAAAATTGTTAGTCATATTTATATTTTAAATAAAATAAAACTCTTGGCATTTTTTTTTATCACCATAGTTTCATTCATCAACATCGCCTTCAGAACTGGGATTTGTAAGTGGTTTTTTTCTGATGTCCATAGTTTGTTCATAAAAAAAAATGACTCTTACGTGCAGTTTTGGAAAATGGAACAATTTCGCGTCTTAGAACTTTTCTTGGGGACAATGGGACAGATGGAAACATAGGATGGTTCCATTCTGAACAGGATGTATGGTCACATTAGGGATGGGGTACAAAATAATTGATTTATCAATTATTGTGTTTATTTGAATTCAAATTGAGTAAGTCTATTAATAATGTTGAGAATATATGAAAAATGTTAGAATGCTTTGGGCATTAGCCCAGAATGAAAGCACTTCAAGAGAACCTAATGTACACTGACTATTCCTAGAAATCAATCCATACAAGGAATAAGGATAGAAAGACATTATGTGTATGGTGGTCTTTATTCAGAGGCTATGAATATCCTACAAACAGTAGTTGACTGCCTTAGGGCGTGGTGGTATTTCAGTATGACTACGGTTCCGAGGTCTTGTGTTCGATCCCCGGGTCGGGCAAAGTGATATTGGATTTCTCCATATCAGCCCGGAGTCTGGAATTTGTGCCCAATATGGCGATAGGCTCGCCCCCTATTACATCTGGGACGGAACTAAGCTCGGCAAAATGTGGGTGTTCTAGTTTGCTAGTGCGCCAATGCCTACCCCTTTGGGGATACAGGCGTAAGCTTATGTATGTATGTACAAACAATAATTTATTTTTCTACTTAATAATAATTACAACTTCAGAAAGTTAACTGACTGACTTGAATATATTGGTTGAGAGTTGAGACCAAATTTAAATGACAGAATGCAAAGGAATCTTGAAAATCAGTCCACATTTGGCAGAGCTCTCACATAACATGCATTAAAAAATACAGATAAATTGAGTACCTGCTTCTTTTCATGTCGGTAGAAAAGTTACAGAAATGTATCAACATAATGAAAATACTTACAACTCAAGTGACTGGAGCGCTTGTGACACATGTCCACTAGAAAAACTAATTTGATTTAACGTATCTATACTGGGGACTAGTAGGCACGCCTCCTCGGGGTTTGGCGTGTAATATTTACTACGTTTTATTGTATCTAATATAATGTAAAATTCTCTAGAAAAATGTGATACAGAATTCCCTTTAGCAGTCTGATAGTTTTTCAATGGATATATATAAATGGTTATCTTGTCGTGACCTCCTCGGCCGCATTTGTACACGTCGAAGCACTCCCAATATGTACAATTCCCGACACGAGCTTGCGAATAAGGCGCGTCATCTCTTAATGCGTGTACTTCACTTCTAGATTCTAAATTCACTGGCAAAAACACGTTCGTCCGCGGTGCACTGCCACTGAACGCATTGAACACTACAGTAAACACTAAAGATACCACTATAAACAAAAGTAGGCCCACGAAAAATCTATGATACAAAATTTTCCTATACGACGTGTATTTAGAGTGCCTTCCAGTTTTTAAGAGCGAATCCGCAGCCATTTGTGATTGCGATGATTAATATAATCTTCTTAATTTACATGTGGCTCCCATTTTCATATAAACAAACTATTCTCATTCAAAAAATTAATAAATCGTAAAACACGATAATGCTACTGTGTCGAGAAAATTGACGCATTCACTGACGGACGAGCTGACGGATCACAGAGCAAATGAGAATGACAATTTGCCAGCAGCGTTGCCAATGTCATTGTTACTGATTCCCCAAAATTGCAGTCAGATCAGATACCTATAAATTCCCTCTATCATTTTTTATTCAATATTGATTCCTCAAAAAAGGAAAGGTGACTCATGTTTTTATTGTTATTGAATTTATGAAGAAAAATTATTCAAAATCTATATGAAACATTTTTTTAAATTCTCTTGATAATAAAAAAAAAATAGACATTTAAATAACATGATAGGAGTAAATATGAAATTTTGTACAACTATGGATGTGATATCATCTCTTTGAATATCCATTGCCGTGCAGGCGGGTGCGGAAGATAAGAAGATGATCCTACTGCTACGCGGCCACTTTTGCTCATAACTATAATAATTTTTTGATCAACTAGCTAATTGCTGTTAATTCTCCAACAATTTTCTAAATAATTACATCTGATAAAAAGCAAATTCATAAGTCATGTCTGAAATGTTAAAATTCACGATACAGCCAAATAGTAGACAGATGTTTGAATTGCTTTACAGTAAGATATTTTATATAGACCCCTGAAAGTGTCGCCAGTCCAGTTGCGTGCGAAATACCTACGTACATATTTGAACTTTTCTGCATACTACTATTTCTTCATAATATTAGTTTAAGACTTATATTACAAGTTACATTTAGCCTTCATTGTTAAACCTTGCGATTTATTAGTACTCTTTAACAGTTTTATAACATTTCAGAACCTACATATTTTAATTTTGATGACAAGATAAACTCAGTATCAAGATTTACAACAGCTACAGTAACTTCATCAAGTATCCATAAGATCCTAATTTTATAAGTCTAATCAAATTAACATTTCATTATACTCCTGACACTGCCATCAACATAATTCGAGATTTTGATTTCAAATTATTCTAGAAAACATGATTGTAAAAACTGATAAAATAGTTATCAGTAATGTCCGGCTTTGACACATGATAAAAGTTTAAAAAACAAAGACCATCCCTCAGAATCTTCAATGAAGTTGAAGTTATCCACAGTTTGGGTAATTCTCCACATAATAGCAACACTGCATGTCAGTAATGCCAATTGGGTTTTGGCGGGAATTCTGACGGTGCGGCTGGTTGCTTGTTTTAATGATTTCATATTCTAGTCTAAAGTTGTGCTTGTGGTTTAAATGTGATGTGAATCTAAGCGACAAACATCAACGAAGATGGACAGTATGTGGAAGCTTTGAAATAAGTGATTTTGGACGCTTTTTGTCGGGTGGATGGGTCGACCATGTTCGACTCCTCCGCTGCGAGAAAATCGTCTAAAAAACATCAAACTGGAAAGAATTGACGCCAAAACTCCAGCAGGGCCTTGAAATCGAACACAACCGACTTCAATGCACTTGCGAAAACTTAGATATAGGAAACAAAGTGTAATAAATAATAAAAAGTATACGGCTGAAGGACATTGTATCCATGGCTATGAACAATATAAAAAAAAGTAATGCCAATTGCCAGTTGCCCTATTTAAATAAACTTCCCATGGATACATAATCCTTCAGCCGAATACTTTATTTCGCAAATTCTATGTACCGAACAGCCTGTCTAGTAGTACATCAAGGACGAGTATTATACACGTCTGCATATTTGCAATTTTTTGTGTAATGCATTGGTGAAACATGAATTCATAAAGGTGCGAACTAAGGTGCGAACAGATTATGCCTCCCGAAGTCACCACACGATGGTGTTGCAGCTCTATCGATAGTTGCGCTGTCGATAGTTTTGCTTTCAAAATCACAACTCAAATGTTGATAATGCTTTAAAAATAATAAATACAGTTGTTCGCCGTAATCGACGACTGACTCGGTGACGTGGTTGTATTTCGGTACGACAACCGTCCTTCGGGTTTAGCCAAGTGGCTTATGCGCTAGCCGAAAAGAATAGTCGAATAGAATAAATGTATGGGAATGACATAATAGTACGCCGCATATAGTGTACTTTTATGTCATTCCCATACATTTGTTATTCTATTCGATTAGCGCATAAGCCACTAGTCTAAGCCCACTGTGGTTCGATCCACGGGACGGGCAAAGTGATATTGGATTTTTTCATATCAGCCCGGAGTCTGGAATTTGTGCCCGATATGGCGATAGGCTCGCCCCCTATCACATTTGGGACGAAACCAATTTGGAAAGTGTATGCCATAAATTGTATAAAAATAATCATATAATGACTAAGCTTATTGTTTGTGATATATATAGATATAAGGATTTTTGTTAGTATGGGTTTTTGCATCCTACAATGCCATTTCACCTTTTAATCATTCTTTTGGTAATTACACCTCCAGTGGTATTGAGGATGTGTGAATCCATATAAATATGATTATCAATTGTATTGACAATTTGTAAATCAAATTATTAAAAAAGGAAAATAGACAAAAGAAATGGTGACAATTGACGATGAAAAAAATAAGCCCGGAGTTTCTTTCTGCCTTTCTTCTTCGGGTCGTCATCCGTAGGTAGCTAGAGAAAGGCTGGTAGGTTAGCTAGGATAGGGCCTCACGCACAAATCCCAACTGCTTCCAGTATTTCCAGTCAATCCCCTGCCGCCATTCCTGCCATATGCCATTCCCATACAATCCATTCCCTTACACTCTATTCCTATTTCCCCTTATCACCCTATGTCAGCCATCCCATCGTTATTATGTCCATACTTGCCTGCCTGTTGTCAAATTCAAATATATAATGTAAATTATATTAATCCTAATTTAAAAATTTACTTGTGTTGACTTATCATAAGTGCTTTTTTACATGCCTACGTGATCAATAAAGATTTTTATTTTTTTATTTTTATTTTTATAAACTAAGCTCGGCGAAATGTGGGTCTTCTAGTTCGCTAGTGCGCCTCTACCTACCCCTTCAGGGATATAGGCATGAGCTTATGTTATGTTTGCCGTACATAATTGTATAGTTTGGATCCTCCTGGCGGTTGGAGTCATTGACGGAGGCAGGTAGCTGGTCGTAAAAACTAAACCAAATAATTTCTGCAACATGCTTAAAAAAGTGTGTTGTGCTGACCCCACATTAAAAGGTGGGATAAAGGCAAGTAATAAAGCCCTACATAATAATTAGAGGCGACGTGGGCCATCGCCTACGGGCGGACCTCATGCCTTGATGAATGTAACGAAAAAAAAAGAAACCAAATTGAACCATTACTACCAGGGACCTCGCAAAATATAATATGCCCACATCAAATTTGGAAAACGAAACCAGATTGGACTATTACTACCAAGGGGCCGCGTAAAGTATAATATGCGCACATGTTTAAAGTAGTTTATCTAGATGATCATCATGACTGAATAAATCATGAGTCTATGTTAATTGATAATAAACAGAACATGGCAAACGCATCTCGAAATGACCGGATATGCACTGAATATCTTGGGGTGTGATCCATACACCGTGTGTAGGTTGCTGTGATAGGTTTTATGTTAACACCATGTATACGGTGGTCACAATTCAAGCAGATATATATTATTATAAACATCCTATCTCCAGCAAGAAGTAATTAAACCACCAAACATTGGTGAGTAAATAATATTTTGTATTTTTATGAGATTATTAAATTATTAATTACCATTAAAAACGAGAAACTTACAAATAATTAGATCCATAAGAGAAAATTGTTTATCAATTTATAAACATTGTCGATTGTGACTGTTCAGTATTCAATCACTACAACTTGTAGGTATTTAGGCAATGACAATAGAACCGCTCCGCGTTGTAGGTCATAACGCAGAGTTGCCGTTGCCTAACGAATACGACGACGAAAATAGTTGTTTTTTAATTTTTTGTTTTTCTCATCCGTCAGTTTTGTGTTGTGCGTAGTTGTGGTTGTGTTTCTGATGGCTTGATTAATTTTGTTATTTATTTTAATTTCCAATTTCGAGGTAATATTTCGGTTTGAGCTTGACCAACGATGGCACTGCTACCTCCAGATCCTGTGTACACAATAAGAAACGTGGATAACGTGCCCGTATACTCGTTGGCGTTTAACTTTTTGCCCGGGGGTCTTGAGAGGTTACTAGCCGGCTCAAAAAATGGCTTTGTTTATGCATTCAACCTTCAGGTGAGATCAGATTATTCGAAATACTTTATTTTACATATGATATTGCGTATATTGTGAGCTATTGCGCACTATGATCGCCGAGCGGCAGACATTACTACGTCTCTTGTTTACCAGTTGACCCAGAAAGAGAATTAGACTGCCAACTCGATCGAAACGAAAATAATATTGAACTATTTGTCAAGTTTATGATGTGTTTTCCTATCGTCGCAATTGGAACTACCGACACATTAGTTTTTGTGCCGAGTGAAATTGTTCTATATATTTTTTATAGTTACGTTGGGAATGTGTTTATGTTTATAAAGAGTTTGCGATTCGAAACAGCATTTAAATCTTTTTGTACAATAACTGCTACAAAACGACTCCAATATTTTATGATTTTTAAATATATCAATATAACCTCACAATGTTTTTTCATCAAAACCGACATTAAAATTCAATATTGCTTTTTGGAACAGTAAAGCCAGGTTTCCTGCATTAAAACATTACACAAAACATGCATTTTTTATCTATGGTCCATTGTTAAAAAAAAACAGTTCATTGTTCGATGAATGTTTTGCTCATGTGTTTTTAGTGGCTTTACACACATAAGCTCACGCAAAGGCGCACTAGCGAAGTAGAACACTCTCATTTAGCTGAGCTTAGTTCCATCCCAGATGTGTTGGGGGCGAGCCTATCGCCATATAGGGCACAAATTCCAGACTCCGGGCTGATATGGAAAAATCCAATATCACTTTGCCTAACCTGGGGATCGAACCCGAGACCTCAGAACCATAGTCGTACTGAAATACCACCACGCCACCAAGGCAATAAATTACACATGAGTTTTGTATAGGAACAACTTATAGGATTAGAAGTATGCCTCACAAGCTCTAGACTGCTGATTATCTTGTGTGATACATTGCATCATCTTAGTACTTAGTGCTTAGATAGCAGGTAGCTATGTAGATGAGACATATATATTTTCTTTTGTGACTCATCCATTATCACTCTTCAAATAGTGCCTGAAAAATCACAAGAATGTTTTTTCAACCATGTTTGTTTTTCTGTTTTGAGGGTAGTAAAATGATTTATGATTTCTTTATAAATGCAGTTGGGAATGTCATTTTGAATTAAAAACATTAATTTGACTGTGTGGTGCAGAAATGATCCAACCCTACAAAAAATAAAAATGTTCACATAAATATGGTCTATAATGGTTTAAGATCATTTTGGCATAAATGAAAAAAAACTTTTTTTGTGGGTTCGATTTTTTCTGCACAACACAGTCAAATTGAAGTAATTAAGCCCATAAAATAAAGAACTAAAAAAAGTTAGTTTTTATTTAGGCTTTGTTTTTACAACTGGCTGTCTGCCTGACTTCCCCTGTGAGGTTCCCAGGCAAATCAAATTAGAAAAATAGCTTTGCTCATCCTGGGAATTGAACCCAGGACCTCTCAGTCCACAGTCCATATACCCTGCCACCTGACCAGGGTGGCAACCACATGCACATTTTATTTTATTGATTATAAAAAAATTATTTCGACAAACAGTGTTACATGCAAATTTCCTAAATTCTAGTTTACATTGGTTGACAAAATATTCTAACATTGTATGTACTACTACTGGAGCAAATTAGACAATATATCAATGATCCCCACAATAAGCCATGCTTATTACATAACATAACATAAGCTTACTCCTGTATCCCCGAAGGGGTAGACAGAGGTGCACTGGCGAACTCGAACACCCACATTTCGCCGAGCTTAGTTTCGTCCCAGATATGATAGGGGGCGAGCCTATCGCCATATCGGGCACAAATTCCAGACTCCGGGCTGATATGGAAAAATCCAATATCACTTTGCCTGACCCGGGGATCGAACCCGAGACCTCAGGACAGTAGTCATACCGAAATACAACTACGCCACCGAGGCAGTCTATGCTTATATGCTATCAGCTATGCTTATATAGTGAGTAATCACAGTTGACCCAAAATAATAACTTGTTGACTTGTATGTTACAGACTAATAGAGTGCAGCAGAAGATAAAAGTTGGTCAAGCTCCCATTCTGCACCTCATTCACACCGACACCCAACTCATCACCCAGGAGAAAGGTGGTAAATACAAAGTATTTGAATTGACAAACCGTGGTTATGAAGAAGATGTTGTCATCAACATTGATTATCCCGGATTCTGCCGATTTGAAGCCAACACAAAACTCGAAACTTTATATGTACCTGACAATGATTCGAAAATACACATTTATAATTTTTCCGGAGAGAAGATGGGATGTTTAGAGATGGATGACAAGAGTCTGAAGCTCGGAGAGCCGATGTGTTTGAAGTTTGTGGAGTTTCCGTGCGACAGACCCGTGCTGCTGGCCGGGTATGAAGCAGGGTGGCTCCTCCTGTGGGATCTCAACACTAGTCAATGCATCAGTAAACTGAAGACGCAAGAGTGTCCCATGTCTGTGGACTATCTCCTCGAGCAACAGAAAGGAATCATTGGCAATGCGTCAAATGTGATACAGATATTTAGTTTAGGAAGAAAAGACTTAAGCTTGGCTCACAAGATGGATGTGACAATCAAGAACCCTGGTATCAACAGAGTCCAGACTCGTAAAGATGGTAAAGTTTTTGCTTCTGGAGGTTGGGATGGTCATATCCGCATTTTTTCTTGGTTTTCCATGAGGCCATTGGTTGTGCTGACGGAACATAAGCAAGCTATACAAGACATTGCTTATTCCACTGAGAAGGTGTCCCTCTGGAATGCTCATATAATGGCGGCTGGAGGGCTAGATGGTGCTATAACTCTGTGGGACTTGTACAACAATAAGCAATAATTAGTATTAGCATAGTCCCTTTTGTGATAATTTGCTGCTAAAATTAGTAACTGGCGATTTTTGGAAACTGCAAACAGCCTCTCTTGCATTTAATGTTGTATACCAGAGATGCTTTAAATAAAGTATTTGAAAGTATGTTAATAAAGTTTAGATCTCAATTGTAATGTACAAACTTAAAGAAATGCAACAGCTTCGTACGCCATATTCATCATGATTGACCGAGCTGTTAGTATTAAGATAGATTGTTGTTGATAGTAATTGATATTTTCAAACAGTTTTTAATTATTGTCGAACGAAAGAATAAATACTATGAATTTTAAATTATTTTCATTTCCGAATATGTTTATCAATTATGATTACTGATTTCATCATTGGTTGCACAAGTGTTTCTGTAAGATGGGTTATGTTTCTTGGTTAAAACAGTTTTATTGATATACTGACGCATAATGAACATGCTTTGGGTATTTAAGTGGTTTAGATAAATACTAGACAATCTAAAAACTCCCAGTTTTTTTTTTTATAGCAGAGACTGGCAAACGAACAGATGGGTCACCTGATGGTAAGTGATCCACCGCCCAGACACCCAAGACACAATAAGAATCATGGGTGTGTTGCCAACCTAAAAAGAGGACATGGAAGGGGAGGGAAAAGGGATTGGTAAAGAAGAAGGGGGGGGGAACGAAACGCGACAGCAAGCTGCCACTTTACGTCGGTTTCCTGTGAGTTACTCACATTTGGGTACAAGTTGATGGTATGTCTACATGTGCTCAAAAAAAATTGATCAAGAGCCAGTATGCAAGATTTTATAAAATCCACTGAACGGCGGTTATTATTGGCGCCAAATAAAGATAAAACCTAAAATTAGTTAAATATTCCAAAAACTCGTAAGGAATAAAATAAAAAACGTGTTAACTTACAGATACGTATAATTATGTCGCTTTATTTATTCACGTAGAAGATTTGCAATAAGTTACTAATATCACATTTACAGTGCGCCCTACATTAAAACTATGATGAAAAGTTAAACGTATCTTAAAACTAAGACTAGTGAAACAATATTGAACTCTGTTCGGATTATCATGCGTTTGTGATATGTATGAATGAGTTACAAATGGATAATGGAGATTATACACAATACAGATTACACTTGGACTATTTTCCTGGTTTTCGGAATGAGTGCTTCGTCGTCTGGAACAACTTCTACGAGCCGCCGTCTTTTCCGCAATGGTCTGGCCGAATCGTTAGTTTCCCTTGTCTTTGTAACGATCTTGGCCATTTTGTTGCCTAGTCTTGTTATTTTGAATTTTGGCAGCGTCTGTTCTGGATTTCCCGTTTCGTTGCCGTCACATTCCGTTTTGTCATCTTCTATCCTTTCATTTAGTTCATTATTTGGTTCGCTAACAGCGTTATCTTCTACCGCATTAGCATTTACTTCTGGATTAACATTAGTTTCCTCGTTTCTTTTCCTGTCATTATTCATAGTAAAGTCTAAAGGTCCTTCGGTGTCTTCGGTCCTGGGTTCCGTCTTCACTTTGCTAGCAAAATGAGCTTGCAGGAACGATGTAAACGGTATGGGTATCGGTATCGGCAATGGTATTGGAAGTACCACCGGGTATGGTACCAGGACTGTGACTGGCGGCGGTTGTCCTAACGGCTGCGGGAAGTTCAGTGGCGGGGGCAGTCGCGGTCGCTCTTGATGCATCATACCAGGTCTCGGCATAAAGTTCAATCTAGGTGGATACATATTAGGATGCCGTGGTTCATGATGATTTTCCATGAACATTGGTGGTGGCATTCCAAAAACTGGAGTGTATGGCGGTGGAGGTGGAGGATGGTTAATTGGATGTGGAGGCGAATGTATTGCGTTCGTAATTGTCGAGGACGGTGAAGATCCTTCAGAAGGACTGCACATGCGGAGATCCTGTGCCTTGGGCGTGGTCGTGCGCTGTCTTGCAACCTGAGACGTGACAGTCGCAGAACATTTCGATGTCCTGCGCTTCCGTAAATTCATTTTTGTACTTCTAACGTCTTTTTTCGCTTCAGGTGATTTCTGAACGGTCACGGTCTCTTCACTGCGCTTTTGCTTCATCAGTTTGGCAGTGGGAGCTATAGTTATTAAGGGTAATGGAGATTTTCGTTGTGTCTTTTGCGGTTCCGTCTTTTCTGTGTTGGGTTTGTTCGTCATATTTTCTGGATGTGGTGAACCAGATCGTTCCGAGGCTGGTGAAACTGACCGGCTCTTGCAATTCTTAAGCCAGAGGTCTGGAGTGATGAGGTTTGAGGAAGACGAGGCGTTCACCAAGTGTGGGTTGAGATCGAGGTGCGCTTGTGTCTCCCGGCAGAATATGTGCATCTTGTACTGATTGAGGCATTTGTCTGAGCAGAACTGCAGCTGTGTGGCACCATCCTGAAACATTTAAGTTAGTTGATGAGTAAATGATACGATATTTGAAAGTGGTGCTTATTGGTATTAGAATCCAAAAGTCAATTCAATAAAATAGACAAAAGGATCCATTTAAAAATACTAGATTTACGAATATTTACAGTTTTATTGTAACTCGTGACGAAGTGATCATTTTGATTTTTGGACCAAAAGTCGTTTACCAAAAGTTTTGGTGTTAAGCAAACTTGGTTTTCATAAAAAACATCTTCCGCAATTATCTACAAGTAGGCACTCGTTTTATGAGTAGTAAGTACCGTGTTTACATAGATACTTCTGTTGAAGTTGCCATCCGTTTTATGATTCTTTCGACTTCAAGCCATCCTATTCTTAAACTAGAACGACCACAAGTAGATACAAACGCAAGCTCTCTCGAGGGGCTTGAGGCATGATTTGATGGTTGGTTGAAACGAGTTTGAGGGGTATCCCTATATCTGCATCGGTCATCCGCCTGTCTTGTCGCAAGCCCCTCGATTTGCTTCTTCCCTCTTCGGATTTAGAGTGTGAAGAAGCATAAATAGGCCAGCATGATTTGACGACCACTAATAAACGCAGTGTTTGTCAGAGTTGGTTGTTTTTTTGGACTGCACTACGCTTATCATCAGGTGCAGTGTAGTCACTTTGCAGTGCCTGGTTAAAAAAACGTCCACCTCACCTGAAAGTCGACGTAAGCGACGGTGTGCCTCACATGCCGGCACCAGTCGCAAGTCTTGGCGCGCTTGAAGTTGGCTCGCCGTGACTGGCTGAAGCACAGCTCCGAGCAGAACGTCGCGCCGGCCTGCTGTAGCGCACCACCCTCGCTTGTGATGCTCTTGTTGCACCACGAACATTCGTCTGGAAACATGAGGTACGTTGTAGATGCCATTTTGATAGCATAATGCCAGCCAGTTTATGCCTACAGCATGAATGGATTAGGTGGAACAGTAAGAAACCCTGGGAATATGTAAAAACTTTTTTGTGCCGAAAGTTGAGGGACTGCCTCGGTGGCGTGGTTGTGTTTCGGTACGACTACCATCCTGAGGTCTCTGGTTCGATCCCCGGGTCGGGCAAAGTGATATTGGATTTTTCCATATCAGCCCGGAGTCTGGAAATTGTGCCCGATATGGCGATAGGCTCGCCCCCTATCACATCTGGGACGGAGCTAAGCTCAAACCTCTGCCTACTCCTTCGAAGATACAATCTTGAGCTTTTGTTATGAAAGTTGAGGAGGAAAGACCGATGCGAAAAAAGATAGTACTAGATCCTAAAACAACTTGGAACAAAGGTATAACAAGCATTACAGCACGCGGTTTTCCGCGATTTTCAAAGACAAATAAAAAACCAATGACCTAAAATAAGTACATCTGAGGGGCCAGAATTTACTCAGTTTTGACTTATAAGTGATCCACTAGAGGAGAAGACAGGTATTAACAACCTAACGCTCATCTAATTGGTGAAGAACTCAAGAGCCATAACAACTATAAATCGAACTAGATACATATTTACTTAGAGCTATTTTATAGCAAGTGAATGTCATGTCTATATAACCTTAATATGTAATGCCTTAAAATAGGTATACAGGTTCATAAAGTTGGTATCAATAATAAATAACTAGACTTAAAAGGGGGATAGCTCGCAATCTAGCGGTAAAGTTTAAAATTTCGTAAGGCTCATAGTTTTTGAATAATAGAAACTTGAATTTGTAACGATTTCTTTTTTTCTGGCTCATTGGGTCCGCTGCAGTACATTTACAAACCGCCTATAGGGTAATTACTTATTTTAAGCATACACAAAGCCAATTCTATTCTAATTGCGACGAATTACAGGTCGCATTCAGATTTGAAAATCCAAAAATTAAGTAAAATTTTTATTTTTTATCTTTACCATTACGCTTTAAATAGTTGCCCTGTATGTGGAATTGTCATTGGTACCAACTTTATGAAACACCCTATAATCAAGGCACATAAATTCAAACAATTCTCAAACCTCAATACGTAAAAGCCAAAACAAATTATTATCAATCCATGAAAACCAAAGGTAAAAACTTTTACAAAATCACCAATACATTTTAAATGTATGTGAAATATTGAGTTAAAATAAAATATTAACATCGAATCGAGAGTCGTTCTCAAGTAACCATCTCCAATTAATTTGCGAATGATATTGGAAAAAACGTAGTGAAACAAAATACTTACTTTCTCATTACTGTGTTTGGTCTATAGATTAAACGATAGCTCGTTACCAACTTTATTAATTCGGATTTTTGCAATGTTTTAATAAAGGAAAATAACGCCATTACCCGAGATATCTGGTGAATGTGGAATGGGAAGAAACAGCTTGAAAAGAACTAGGAAACTGACCAGTTACATAAAAGAGCGGTTTCTTGAATACTGTTCAATGTCAAAAGTTAACTGAATAACTGTTAACCTAAATCTCATGATAAATCATTTTTGCTAAAATCCTAACCAAATTTGAATTCAGATACGAAGTGTTTTGCGGTATCCATACCCTCGCAAACCCAGGATTAGTGACGTAGAACCTAAAGGGCACTTACACCTTCGCGATAAATCTTAATTTATCCCAAATCTTTATTTAAAGACAGGAGTGAGCTGTGGGATAAATCGAGGTAAGGTTGTAACTCTAGATTAGTAGCATTGCAAGTCCTCCCTAAGAAGTAAAACTACTACCTAAAACGTAAATAGGTGTCAGACTAAAGTAGATAAAGCAGCAGAACCTGTACCCATTACTTTATGGTACTTGGATGTAAAAAAATAATCAAGCAATATGTAGTTGTAGTAGTAATTATATTCGCAAATTGCGTACTGAAATCAAATCAGTGTAACACAAGGCGGTAACGTAAAACATTTTCAATCATTACAATACAAAGACCTGAATAAATTTTCACTTGACGTACACCTACGTATCATCCATAAAGGCTGTCTTCCACAGAATGAAAGATAACAGGAAATAGAACATTTTTGAATAATATTGGATGTTTGTATTTTAGTCGCTGAGCGTACTTTATCTAAAACAATAGTCATGGTTCAATCATAGATCTGTCTTGTACCATAGTTTATTCGTACCATGTATCTATACCAATTTAAAGACATTGACGAATGTCACCTATATACCTACGTATTCTGTACAGTAGAGTTAGGGGATCGTGAAAGATTTGTAGTACAAAGTGGACTTTACAAATTTGGTACCTCGGGTGTATAAACATTAAACTACTTATAACATTTCTATGGGGGTCTTCCGATAACTCTACCCTAATGGGTAGCCTGGGTAATCCCAGGGTACATTTTATATGTGTAAAATTAATAATGTTTTAAAAACAGAGATAAACATCACAAAGAAACTTGTGATGAAAGAACTTTGAATTAAAAACATAACGGACCGACTTCAAAACATACCTATGCGATCGTGACCAAAATATGGGACCACCACTGAAATAAACTATATCGAACAAAAAAACAATTTTGAAAATCCGTCCACATTTGGCGGAGATACCGCGTAACGTACATAAAAAAATACAGACGAATTGAGGACGTTCTCCTTTTTGGAAGTCGCTTGATAAAGTCTAGAAAGTCGAAAAAATATACTTTACGAATATTTCAATGTATAACATTCGCGTAAACTTAAGAAATCAGTATCTAAAAAGTCGCATTAGACGTGCGTAGTCGACGAAGGCTTTTCTCATTAGAAGAGGGAACAATATTACTAGACTTATTCTTATAGCTAAGCTCAACATAGCTTAGCAAACGTACTGGATTGTAAGCTTTGAGTACGTAAATTCGCAGCGCGTTCATTAGGAATAGTAAACCGGCTTAGCGGTATCAAATTCGTAAATAATGTTAGTGTGTGCGATCGAACGTGTGCCTATGTATTGTGTTACTAGTATATACTCCCGGCTTTTACTCATGTTCATCTAACGACTACTTATGTTTCATATTCGCGTCGACTTTTGGCAAGCATTTCATGTAATAGAAGAATTCATTAAAATTGTTTAACACTTCATTAGTGTCTTCCGTAGATCTAATGAACGAACAGAAGATAGCGACAAGTGGAGGAATAAAGTGGAGACCTTTACCCAGCGGTGGGACACGATGTAGGCTGAGAGATGAGAGAGTGTAGCTGTGGCACTAGTACTTACGTTGAGAATCGCGAGAGCCTCTGTTGAAATTCCAGACTGTATAGATATGGAAAAGCCGATTTTGATTATCGTATTGAATACTACATGCAGATTGTAAGAGCGCCAGATTTGCTTATGCTGAGATTAAGGCTGAGTTGAAGAAACGAACTCAGTGACAATTTGAAATCATTAAATCGAACTTTGACTTTCGTCCGAGCCATTTTTTACAAGAAAAACTGACTGACAGACAGACTAAGCAAAGGTTTTCTAGTATTAAATGACTCGGACTAAGTCAAAGATCGATTTAAAAATTCCAAATCATCAGTTTCTTTGACACATATTTAGTCGAAGTTCGTTCTATAGATCTCAGCCTAAGTCACTAAACTGCAAGTTCGATCGCACCATTCAGAAATAAAGTACGTTCTACGAATTAATCTTCTAACCCTCAAACCAACTGACGATCCCTCAAACTGATTAAAATAATTTCGATAACAACCTATTTACATCAAGTCACAGTTCCAAGTACGATCCGCTAAACTACTTAACATTATGAAGTTCTGGGAAAATAAGTCATAAACACAAAGATACTATCAACACCCCATCACGCATCGTTTCCATTCGGAAACCCCAGCGCTTCCTTATATCCGCGACCGCGTACGAGGCGCGAACAACTTTCGAATGAGTATTCGAATCGATGACGCTGCGCTAAACACATTTATATAAAAAAAAATCACGCTAATCGAATATATACTGCAAGTTTTCTATCGCCCTCGTCGGTTAGGACAGGCTAGTGGAATTCACAGAAACGCAGCTGTAGTGGTGAGGGTGATTTTCTCGGAATAGTTTTGTAAATTGAATTGGATTATTTTACTTAATTCCTGACATATATAATAAATTACCGAAGTCGATTAGAGATTTAAAAGATATTAAAAATTATAAAATGACATTATTTCGATTTTTGAATGACAAATGTTACTATAATATAAATGATCTCAATGATGCTAAAATGTAGGATAATTATGACATATTTTATTTCGGTTTCGTTTATTAAATTATTGTATGCTAATTATGGCGGGTCATAGCTGTACATTATAAGACTATATATAACACCTTCATGTTACCTATGTACCACAATAAAATTGATTTGATTTTATTTGATTTGATTTGATTATATTATCTGTATTACCCAGGCGCTGGTTAGACGTTCTGGAGGAAGATATGAGAGCCAATGGCCTCACTGTGGAGGATGCTCAAGACCGAGCGAAGTGGAAGCGTTTAAGTAGGAAGGCGGACCCTGGCAGAAGGCCGGGATAACGCCAGACAGAAATAAAAAGATTACCCACCTTTATTCCGCTGTTCGCTGGCCTGTTCAGGACTGGACGCGTCCCTGGCCCTGGACGCCGCCCATCTTCTCAACTCCAGCCTCTCGTAGCCGTACCAACCCAGGAGCTCATTCATCGCAGTCTCCGCAAACTCCTGGAAGTTTATAAACACTTTTCAAAATATATAATCGGTCTGGAAATCATTCGGGGAGGCCTATCTTCATCAGTAGAGTGGCTGATGATGATACATCCTGAGATTTACACAGGCAGAGTATTACACAGGCAGTGTAGTTAAGTATTGCTGGGTATTCTGGTCATTTATGTTAACTGATATGCTGTTCATTTTTAATAATGTTCATTCTATAGATGCCAAAGAGGAAAGACATTTTATTAGGTAAATAGATAATAACGTTTTTTAAAATTCAAACTGGATAAAAAATATCGAATGATTCCTTAGATAACTAAGTCCTCCTGTATACTTCTTGTATATGAAGTGTAATAAATAAATAACTACAAATTCAATAATATAACACCTTGATGATTCTTATTACTCTTAAAGCCGCGTCTCCTGCTCTAAAACATTACACAAAACATGTATTTTTGAAATGAAAACTTCTTTAGCATCGTTGTGATTTGAAAGTCGATGAAACGAAAAAACGACAGTTAATAGTGCGGGCATGCGTAGTATAAAGTTTGGGAAAAAGTATCACACAACCGTGGTGTTTCGAATACGTCTATACATTTGTATAGTCTTTTCATCATTTTTATAATAAAATCTATGTATACGAATAAAATGTAAAATACTTATCAAACTTTGTATCTCTATGATTATTATTAAAACCTACAATTATTCTCTACCCGAAATTTTACATTTGTCTCATTATCTTGAAGCCAAAATTTCTGAAAGTTTCACTTCAACCACGTGTGAATTGCACACATTTTTCAAATTTAGCTATGGTCTATTGTTCTACGAACAGGAGATAGCCAAAATCGTTGTTTTGCGTGTGTGTTTTTGTAAAATGTTTCGATAAAAACGAATGCAGAAGACTCGTCTTAAGATCTGCCTCTTCAGCTTGACCATACTTCCTAAGACACTCCTAAGTTCAAAACATTCCTAGTCCTAGAAATAGAATGCCTAATGTTTCTCCTACGGATTTTTTTTCATCCAACACATCAATTTTAAAAGAGCACAAGATTAAGCATTCTCCACAAGCCATTCCCACGAAACCGATCCGTCGCACAAATCCAGCTAATTTTAATACGCTTTAAATAAAAGTTGGATTTGTACAAAATGGATGGTGTCGTGAATGACCCCCTTACTCGTATTTATCGTCGACGTGAGCGTTAATAAATTGCGTAAACAACATATTATGTCGCGTTCAACATCGCATAATTCAACAGATAATTTGTGTCAAACAGCTCATTTTGAACGCGTATTGTATCTCTTAGTTTTTAAGCAGCTGGCAAGCCAGCGGAGAAATGGACACTGTTCAGACAAAAGTCGCAGATCTGAAATCGGCCTCAGGACTCAGGAGCATGTTAATAGATACTCCTACATATAACTCCTAAGCCAGTGTAACTACAGGCTACTATATAATCGTTTATACATCATTCGTTCTTTTTTAAACTAAAGGAAGATGTCTAGAAAAAACATCATCTGAAAATTGGCATACCTTAGATAACCCCATAAAAATGTGTTCAATCCACTCGCATTATGAAAGCACTGCAGCGTGTTCGAAATTTAGAATAAAAAAGAAATAGACTATATCTTATGTGGTAAGGACAACAAGAAAATCTAAGTTGTGGAAATCCACGCATGCGAATCCAGGAGTTTTGTGATAATAGTTCGCTATTAACTGGCTTTCTGTCTACTTGTCCTTATGCCCACCTCAATGTACGGTCGCTTCTCACTTTTTCTTGCATGCGGCAGAAAGGATTTGGCTTAGCTTTTTAAGACCGGCTGCGGCAAGTAGAATCTATTATTTGGTACAGTGAACAGTCAACTACAGTCGTAGGAATTTGCCAGCGTTCAGCAGCCCGAGCAGGAAAATTTCTGACAACAGTAAATGTATTCGTGCTCGATGCGCGTCTATGAAATTTGTATGAAATATTAATCAAATGTCATCAGTGCGCAGCGAGTTTACATTTACATTAGTTTTTCGTGCTCGGGCTACAGTTCCTAAGAAAGTAATCTATGTCAAAAGGCTTGCTGTATTTTCCAGAACATTGTTTTTACTACTGCTCACTTTGTAGGTCATGTTTTAATTCCAAGAATATTACTTCAATGACTTATTCTATTTCTGATACATAACAAAGTATTTTCTAGTCTCAACCCCAGATAGTTATTCGCGTGGGAGTTATACCGATAGCCCAGCTTCGGGATTTTTCCGTTTTTAATTATAATTTATAAATCTTTCACTAAGGTAGTATCGTTCAACATTAAATATCTTTGGTCGTTCACGTGGTTAACTCGTGTCCAAAATTGATACTTGGAGTTCCTTTACGCGTGGCGGCTGGCAACTAGCAAATGGCATATTATTTATGTACCCATACGCAAGACATACGTTCGTTACATTAGGGGGCCACTGAAAACCAGTGCTGTGCTGTGGCTCACGTCACAACATAGCTTAATGCTGAGATGGCCCCCTAGTTGTTACGGTATGGACATGCAACACTTCTCTGTCTCTGTATTTAGTTTTAGTTTAATTTAATGTGTAATCTTATGTTAGTTAATGTTCCATGTTATACTAGTAGCAATAAATATTTCTTTCTTTCTTTATTTAAATTCCGTTTCAATTGATGTCGATACCCAAAGTATCTATTGAGTTAGGTATATTTTATTTGCGGTTTGATAACTGAAGACAAATATTTGATGATGAATCTTCAAAAGACCTGTTTTATGTACATTTTCATACTTTCCTATCTAGATACATTTTCCATAATCCATATTCTTCTGAATAATAATTGACGTAATTAATAAACAACCCTTAAATAATATTTTAATCCTGCAGCTCAACTATCTAGAATGTCCAGTACACACCAGCAACCATATCAATGTTGTAAAGTACATTAATAAACTAAAATATTACGTTAAATGTGAACCCAGCTTCATTATGTGGAGTAACAGGATCCGTTTGACACACGGCTATCAAAATAACATGGTGTTAATTAATCGCGAGACAGGAGTTTGCGACGCCAGTGTCCCTCCAGTTAATATTTCAGGCAAGATGGTTAGATGGCCAAGCGCTAAGATAATTGGTCTCCAGTTACAGAAAGAACTTTGTGATGCGGACGATGTAAATGAGATATCCGATGGCTAAATTGAACCGATGGAGGCTTTGATATTGTGGTTGATATCACAGCAACATTGGAAAGACGTACATATAAACTCACGCCGAAGACTGCTGCTGCACTTTGGTGGTGGTAGGATATTCGTATCTGACCGGATGGCGACCGTACACATAGTGCTAAAAACTGCCATAGTGACCCACATGCCGTATGTGGTTCTTCCAGGATCAGTCACTGTACGTACGGTTCTCTCGAGGGGCTTGCGACATGACTTGATGGTTGGTATGGATGGAGGATGGATGGGGCAGGTAAAGGAAGGTTAAGGAGACCTGAAGACTCATTGATTCGCAGTCAAACCGCCTAGGCGGTTTTGTGGGTCATTTGTAGTATTTTTAGTGTACAATAAGAAGAATTTATTAAATAAAAAATTAAAAACGGGGTATCCCTGTATCTGCATCGGTCATCCGCCTGTCTTGTCGAAAGCCTCCCAAATTGACTTCTTCCCTCATTGGAATCGGAGTGTGAAGAAGCATAAATAGGCCGGTATGATTCTAGCGACCACAGATAAACCCATTGTTTGTCAGTGGCAGCTATTTTTTTTTGGACTGCATTACCCTCACCATCAGCTGCAATATAGTCACTTTGCCGTGACCGGATAAAAAAAAAAGCTGGAAATGATATATCATATCCGATTATTAGTAGACTTAAGAATATTTATAAATAAATTCACCAGTAATATCTATGCACTTAGTTCCATCTTAAAATTGTATATTCGTATAATTTGCACTAATTTTCGCACATTAAATTGTTTGTAACATTCATAGAATAATTGTTGACAGCCCCCGTGGCACCGCGGGCGAGTAGCCGGCTACGAAGCGAGAGGCCGCAGATTCGATTTCCGCAGTTCTGTGACCCAGAGATATTTGTTTCGGATCTGGGTTTTGTGTGAAACGAGACCGAAGGTCCCTCATAGTTTATGATACCGATACGCATAGTTAGATAATTTCGGTAATTATATGTCTAAGATAACTTCTTGAGATTACTGTTCACAGCTGTTCACACTCAAAAACACACATTTGATGTTATACCAAGTTATGGTTATTAGTAATATCATGTAACAATACGAAGAGACGCAAAATGAACAATGTAAATTATTTTGTGAATTTAGTTTCTGAACGCAACCACAACGGAGAGGGCTTTTAATTTCGATTGACGCCCGGTTCCAATAAACAACCTTAGTTCGAATGTGCAGATAGATTACAAAAATGAGCCAATAAGAACACAGTTTGAACATGACTCCGTCAAATGACTTGATTTGATTGGTTCATAATCGCGATCTACCTGCACTCTAAACTGAGATCGTTTATTGAGACCGGCCGTTAGCAAGGCGACTAACGTTTGCCCGTTACCAGCCGTTGCTGTGGGCTGTGGCCAACACCGACAGATATCCGAACAGCTTTGAAATAATGCCAGAGGGAAAATGGAAAAACATACACCATCTCGCCCATACTGCCTGTCCTCAAGCTTAAATGGCGTTAAGTGAAAAAGTGTAATTTTGAGATATCCCCAAACGTGGAAAATATTATCTTTAGAGGTTTATTACACTGTGGCTTTTATATTTAACATAGTTAAACGGACGACACAGAGAATCCACACACACAAACGCCCCTCTATAAAAGTGCACGCAAGCGGACAAGCGTGCTGCAAGATTATTTTATGCAGATAGATTAGTGAGTATTTCCGATGTTTTAAATCACCCCTCCCCTTCCCAGTTCCTACCCCTTCCTTCAAGATTGGCAAAACCCATGATTTGGAATGTGGATGGTGGTGGCAACTTAGTGGAAAGTGTACCATCACCTGCTTGTTTGCCAGTCTGTCAGTGTAAAATTACTGTCTCATTGCTGGGCACGGGCCTCCTCTACTAATGAAAGGGCTTAGGCCTTAGTATACTACGCTGGTCTAATGCGGGTTGGTAGACTTCACGTACTTTCGAAATTCTTGTGGAAAAATTCTCTGGTATGCAGGTTTCCTCACGATGTGATTTTTCCTTCACCGTTATAGCAAGCAATAATTCACAATGAAAACACTCAACATAGAAAAGTTAGAGGTATATGCTCCAATTTGGGGTTAGTCTCGAACCTCCGACACTCGTCTCGGCAGTCCGTACCATTCGCAACTGAGCTATCGCTGCTCTGCAAATTTGCTCAAAAATATAACCGTAGATTATCCTAGCCTCGATGTAGTCATGGTAAGCGTACAGTGTTGCGTTGCGTAATAATTATCACCGTGAACACACGATACCTCACGCACGTCAGCCGCGCGGCGGGAACGCGGGAAGGACCGAGCCAGTAAACCGATCCCCATTATGCTGCTTTTACCGCGCCCAAATCATACAGCTTTAAATATTAATTCGTGCTTGTGTTATAGTTTACTCGTTATTACGTATATGGTGTGTTTTTGAGTGGTAGAACCACGTTATAGATAAATACAGACATAAGCATGAATGGGCCCGCTTCACCGGTTTGTTGCCACTGAATTAAAGAAAACCGAAGTAAAGTGGCAGCTTACTGTCGCGTTTCGTAAGGTGAGTCAGATTTCTGATGGCCCATTCCCCCCCCCACTCCCTTTCCCAATTTATTTTCTCTCCCCTTGCATTCCCTCCTTTTAGGTTGGCAACGCCCCCATCATTCTTTTTGTGTCTTGGGTGTCTATGGGCGATGGAAATCACTCACCATCAGGTGACCCATCTGCTCCTTTGCCAGTCTCCGCTATAAAAAAAAAACATAAGTCTACAGCATGAATGGGCCGGCTCGACCGGTTTGATGCCACTGAGTTAAGGAAAACCGATGTAATGATTTCTTAGGTTTACGTGAATGTTATTCATTGAAATAAAACTATTTTTACGGATTCTATCACGATTTGGTTTTAATTTTTATGCCCGACGTTTCGAAAGCTTTGCAGCCTTCGTGGTCACGGGTTAGTCTGTCCTGTTTTATTTCAATGAAAACCGACGTAAATTGGCAGCTTGCGTTACGTTTCGTTCGACTTTGGCCGACTACTAGCTTATTAACTGTTGATTCAGAACGTAAAAAAATATATTTTAATTAAATAGAGCATTGGAAATGTAACCAAAATGTGGATTATGCCTAGTCATAAAAAACTTTTAATAAAACATCAGTGAGCTTTCGAATAAATTTTCCGTTGAATAAAGCAAATGTGCATATCGTATTTCCTGCTCTTTAGTACAAAAAAAAATGTATGAGTTGAATAAATATTACTTTCGGACGCTTTTTATACATTTATTTACGAGATGTTTCTCATTAATTGTGATCGGAATAATTAATTAATTATGTCGACACTTGACCGGAATACGATGTCTTTCCGAAGGGTCGAACCACTCCTTCTTTTCCCGTCGTTATTCTTTTAATAAGGTGATTATTTCTATGTTGCTTCTGTAATGGTCTGCGGCCTGAGCAGGAAAATTTCTGACAACTGTAAATGTATTCCAACTCGATGCGCGTCTATGAAATTTATATGAAATAATAACCAAACGTCATCAGTGCGCAGCGAACTCGAATACATTTACATTTACATTAGTTTTTCGTGCTCGGGCTACTGTTAGCTAAAGACAAGCAGCATCACGAGTTTACTTACCGACCTTTTAAAAGTGTACTTAATACTAAACTGGCTGACAACTGTCGCCTCCTTGGTCTAGTGGCAGCGTATATGGGCGGGAGGTTCTGGGTTCGATTCCCAGGTCGGGCAAAGTGATTTTTCCAATTTAATTTGTCCGGGACTGGATCCTGCAGAGTGGGGTTCACGTCAGGCAGGCAGCCGGTCGTCAAAACTAAACCGAATCCTTTCTGGAACATGCATGAAAAAGTGTGTTGCGCCAACCCCACATTAAGGTGGGATAGGTAGAAAGACTTGATACCAAACTAAATAGTTTTGAAGGACTCGTCTGATTCACAAATTATTAAAAAACGAGCACATTGCACTCGTTACTCATAAATATTTTTAAATAAACATCATTCTGAATAGACACTAGAAAGTTGGCAAGGATGCTTGTAGGTGAAACGATCGGATTGAAAGATGGCCTATCCAACGTTTCCTCAGCACATAAACAATATAAGCCTAAATGTTAGCGCTTTTTAAGCGGGAGCGGTGTTTACAGCATTAAAAATAAAATTACCAGACGGGGTGAACGAACTGTTAGCGCGCATTACGTTTGTTGATCTTGTAATTTCTATAATCAATTCTCTACAATTAGTTTGGATAGCTTTCGGCCCGCGGTTGTACTCGCTATACAAATCTACCGCCTCGCTCTTCGCTCAGCTAGTTAGGGTTGCCAGATAGAAAAGTTTAAAAGTCCTGAAAACAGGCGGATTTTATACAAACCCCCAAAGTTCTTATTAGATATTGATAAGCATTGCCATTTAGTTTTAGTACATAAACGTAGGTTTATGCCAGGTAGCTAACTAATCCCTCGCTGGTTATTTGACATTGTAGCAATAAATAAATAATTAGTTATTATTCAAGCTATTATTTTTAATTAATTATTACGCTAGTCATTATTATAGCTTCCAAAAGGTCGATCTGGAAATCTTTGGGGCAGGCCTATGTTCAGCACTGGACGTCCTGTGGCAGATAATGATGATGATGATGATGATGATTTTATCTATATTATCTATATATTTTATTTAATATCCAATGATGGATCAAGGCGTTGCTGATTCAGTAAGGATTTTTAATTTTATATTGTGTATAGATAAATATAACAGATCCGGACAGCTGTGCCTACCACATGCGGCTTAAAATAACAGAATTGTGTCACGATATTTTTAACAAACGGTCATGAACTGTCAAAGAATACGCAATTATATTTTTGATATTTTTTTACATGGCAACCCTGACGCGGTTACGAGTTGGCTTTGATGTTATGAAGTTCACGTTTATTTTAGAATATAATGAATCATGGATCGATTTGACCAATATATCTCATTCGCGACATATTCCGGCAATAATCTATATCCCCGAAAGTATAGGCAGGTGTGCAAATAATACACCCACATCCCGCTTAGCTTATTTTCATCCTGTCAACATAATTCTAATTGAACACAAGGGGGCTTACTTAAAACAGCATTTTTAGCTGAGCAAATGGTTAAGAATAACTTGTCACTTTTTTCCTTGCGTTACATTGTTTAAAAATGAAAGGGACAAGCTATATTTACAACTTCTGGTTTCTCGAAATTAATTATGATTATATTATTATATTAAATTATTATTATATCCCTAATTAAACATCAAATTTTAAGTTTATTTTGAGAGGTAGAGCCACGCTGTAGACAGTTACATCTACAACACGAATGGACCGGCTCGACCGGTTTGATACCACCGTTTTACAGAAAACCGACGTAAAGTGGCAGCTCGCTGTTGTGTTTCGTTCGGTGAGTGAGATTTCCGGTGACCAAATTCCCCCCTTCCATTTCCCAATTCCTATTTCCCTCCTTTTAGATAGGCAACGCACCCATGATTCTTTTTGTGTCTTGGGTGTCTATGGGCGGTGGAGATCACTTACAATCAGGTTACCCATCAGCTCGTTTGCGAATCTCTCCGTTAAAAAAATGCAATTACTAGAAGCGTGGTCGAACGGTTTAGAATTTAAAATCACGTTTTTAAAAGCGTTGTAATTTGACCATCTTACATAATGGTTCGTCTATGAATTAGTCTCATTAAGCAAGCCCACACAAATGAGACATCTCAAATAACATTTACAGACGAGTACAGGCTCATTGTGGGTACTACATGAATCCCGATGTTTGATGTTTGATCACATTTTAACAGCAACACGATACAGTGGGTATGTCTGTCAAGAGACCTCCCGTCTTACTCATAGGCATAATACATGTAGAGGAAAGAAACTGAGAAAAGTGATGTCCCAGAAAGAAATTCAAAAATAATACAGCATACATACCCATTCATGACCCTAAACTATTGGCGGGTACACACCGGCCGAACGAAGGCGAAATGATCTATGCCTGTTTCATTCACACAACAGGGAAAGTTTGTTTGTGTGAACGCAACAGGCATAACTTATTTCGCCTTCGTTCAGCCGGTGTGTACCCTCCATAAAATACGCGTCCTGTGTGCCTATGAAGGAAGATTGACACCTGATTATAAGTGACCACTGTCGCCTATGGATATCTATAATACCAGTGCCACTAAACAATGGGTATTGGAAAATTGTATTCCTTCAGAAATCCCATCCACCATCGAAAACGTAACAGCAATCTGCCACTTTACATCGGTTTTTTGCGACACAAACTAACTCGATTGAGTCGATTCAGTCATATTACAGTCAAAAGTGCAAATCGTGATTCTACAACTGCACAAAGCGGCATAATAGTTGTCATTTTTTTATTTTTATTCCAATGTAGAAACGACACAACATATTTCATAAACGATTCGGTTTAATTTTAACGACCGTAAATACCGTAATCATTATCAACTGAAGGTTTAAATCTCGGCCAAATTATGTTAGAAAACCGCTTTGACGGACTTTGGATTCGATCCAAGAGACTCCCTATTGATAGCCCATACTGCCTTTAAACGAAGGAGGTGATGATAGTTGTCTATAGTTGGTATTACCTCTATGGTGTCAGTAATGTGAACCATAGTACTGGCGACCTTGTCATGGCACAAAGACGCGACCCGAAGCAACGCAACCCACCGATAATATTGCGATATCGAATATAACATAAATGCTTTTAATGGCAGTAGCTCGGCTAAGGTAAATTTAGGAGCGTTCGTAACACGACACCCCGATCAGTTCACGTCAGTGTTGCTAGTGCAGAAAAATTGAAACGATCTTTAAAGTCTTGTGTATTCTGAACAAACTACGTTGTGGAACTGGGTTTATGATTTTCATTTTGCATCTTCTGCTCATGTTTCCTCGACACTACACTAAGTTCCTACACAAACATGGTTTCTCTACACATTTTTGTCTATCGTACATTAGATGTTTTTTAATTATCCCTGAAAAACATGAGCCAGAGAAGGGCCTTAATTTTAACAGTCCTATTGTTCTAAAATCAAAATCCAGTGACGTCCACCCCCCCTCTGGGAGGGTCCAGCCCAGGAAAATCATATTACAAAATCTCTCCGCCCGATCTGGGAATTGAACCCTGACCTCCCGATTCACAGTCCATTCACGCTGACATTAGACCAAGGCGGCGCGGCGACTCAATAAGTATTACAAATATTATAAATTTTTTCCATCATATAACTGCTTTAGCTGGCGGTTTATAAAATACATGACCTTGCTAGTAAAGAAAGACAAACAGATCCTGTAGGTGGATGCCTGTAGAAGTCAATTTCTATGTTCCATTTAATATTATATCGTAAAGCTGGATATTGCATTACTCCAGTGCCAGCGGCGTAAATGCAACTGTTTATAAATAAGAAAACAAAGATTTTATTTGCTTTTTCGCCGTATGATGTTTAAGTAGATTTTAATTCTGATAAAAGATCCGTCATTCTATCGAATTATGTGGTGAGCCCATCGATATATTATTTACCTAGATGCACAGTTGACGCTCGGAAAATGGGACAGCAAAGAAGTGCTTAAGCACTCCTTTTGCCTACAGTCGGACGTCGATAGAATTCTAAATTTCAAAATTCAAATTAAAGAACGTTTGCTCATTTTGTTTAAAACCCTACTTTATAACACATGCTTAGGGTTATATTTGTGTTGATTTAATTACAACTTGTGATCGTTTTCTTTGTTTTATTTCTGAGACCACTTTTTAGGAGGATATTTGCAAAGAACTATCATAACAGGTATAATATATTGATGGGTGAGCCAAATCATAAGTGCCTGAATAACTTCTACGCCTATATTATTATTATTGTCTCGGTGGCGTAGTTGTATTTCGGTATGACTGACAGGACGGTCCTGAGGTCTCGGGTTCGATCCCCGGGTCGGGCAGTGATATTGGATTTTTCCATATCAGCCCGGAGTCTGGAATTTGTGCCCGATAAGGCGATAGGCTCGCCCCCTATCACATCTGGGACGGAACTAAGCTCGGCGAAATGTGGGTGCTCTAGTTCGCTAGTACACCTCTGCCTACCCCTTCGGGGATACAGGCGTGAGCTTATATTATTATTTCTCAAATTTTTAACCACATCGAAAAAATACATTCTTTCGGTCCATCTGTCTGATTTTACTCTAAGGATGATCCTTTGACAGCCTCCATGAACCGAGAAGCCGCGGGTTCGATCCCCGCACCGAGACAAATGTTTGTGTGGCCCACAGATATTTGTTTCGAGTCTGGGTGGTGTGAGAACGAGTCTCTCGTAGTTCTTGATACCCACGATACAAGACTCGTATCTTAGTGTGCGGTCAGGACTATGTGTGTGACTGTGATTGGTGTGTTATAAAAAATATTAAAATTAAAAAAAAAGCAATAAAACTCCTTTACGAAAATCCACAAGTCTGGTCTTAAACCGGTTGTTTCAACTTTAAGTTAGATTAGGTTATAGAATAGTACTCTAATTTCCAAAACACCTCTTAAAACTTCTAATTATGTTGCGAAAACTCAGATGTCTGTGTCATAGTCATAACCAATCCTTGCTTTTTGTAAGTGTCCACAACTATCCAAACAAATGGTCTACCGGCTAAAAGTATCTATTACACCGTACACGACATGTTCTTTGTTCTTCTGTTGTACATCGATAGTCTCCGATGATCATTAGATAATTTTACATAAAGGGTATTGAGCTCCTTGACCCAGTGACCGAAGTCTCCCGACTCCGGCCCACAGACGCTCGTGTCAGTCGTCTTTGCGTCACTACAACGCGCATTTATAGTGCCTATATGTCTAGTTTTAAATTTCGATCGACTTCCAAAAAGGAGGAGGTCCTAAATTCATCTGTATTTTTTTTTATGTTACGCGATATCTCCACCAAATGTGGACCGATTTTCAAAATTCTTTTTGTGTTCGATAGAGCTTATTCCAAGGGTGGTCCCATATAAATTTGGGTACGATCGGATTTGAAGTCGGTCCGTTAAGTTTTTAAACTTGTGATTATTCTTCAAATTTATTTGACTTGAAAAAAAATTCCAACTAGACGGACTACGCCACCGAGGCAGATAAATATCATATAGGTAGTTGCATTATTTGTGGTCGCCTCCTTGGTCTAGTGGCAGCGTATATGGGCTGTGGATCGAGAGGTCGTGGGTTCGATTCACAAGTCAGGCAAAGCGAATTTTCTAATTTAATTTGTCCGGAACTGGATCCCCCAGAGGGGGTTGACATGAGGCAGGCATTCGGTCGTAAACACTTTGTCAAATCATTTCTGTGACACGCTTGAAAAAGTGTGTTGCGCCGACCCCACATTAAGGTGGGATAAGATAAGTTAAATCCACAGTACACACCCCTTAACGAAAGCCATTTAAACGCTGTAACATAATACACATGGATCAGTTACATAGCTCCATTCAATTTAATTGCAAATTCAAGTATATTTGTGCTAATTGATTTATTGTGGAATCACGGACAGATACATAGTTTAGATAAAGGTCGCAAGAAGTCGCTGGATGCAGGTCGCTTCCAACAGGGGAGTTACCACCACCTTTTATAGCAGTATTATTATAATTTTACTTGTACCGATTGCCATACAAAACGAACGAAGAACGATTATAATAATACTGCTATAAGAGGTGGTGGTAAGCCTGCAGGTCGATCTGGAAATCTTTGGGGAGGCCTATGTTCAGCAGTGGACGTCCTATGGCTGATAATGATGATGATGACATAGTTTCTTTAGATATTCGATGCCTGAATCTAATAAAACTAAATGGCTAAAATTACCGTACCCTATCGCATTTTGAAAAATTATGCTTTTTCCTTACAACAAATTTTCTCCACCTGCTTATATTCAATTGCAGAAAGGATTCGACTTGACCCAACAGTCACACACATAGGTCCTCACCCTACACTAGGTTATAACCTGTATCGTGGATATATGAAACTAGGAGAGACTTTCGGTCTCACAGCACCCAGGTACGAAACAAATGTATGTGGGTCACACATCATTTGTCTCGGTGCGGGAATCGAACCCGCGGCCTCTCGCTTCACAGCCAGCAACTCGCCCGCCGCGCCACGGAGGCTGCTTTGAAGAAAAATCTAAATATTATTGATTCATCAACACATTTTTTTTTACTTTCACATACATACTACTCAATCATATCATCATCATCATCAGCCATAGGACGTCCACTGCTGAAAATAGGCCTCCCAAAGATTTCCAGATCGACCTGTTTATCAATCATATATTTTAATTTATTGTTGCGACTTGTAAGTAAGACACAAAGACAAATCCGTATCTTTAGTGGAGAGATACAAGTCTGAAAACCTGTATAATAATAATTAAAACCTAATCGTGATAGAATCCGTAAGAATAGTTTTATTTCAATGTATAATATTCACGTAAACTTAAGAAATCAGTATGTAAACCTGTTTTTTAATTCATAACTTTATTACTACTTAAGAATTTTCAGTTATTTTAACGTTGATGAAGCGGAAATATTAATTATTACCCTGTACGTATTTATATAAAACTATTTTTACAGATTCTATCACGATTTGGTTTTAATTTATATTCCCGCGACGTTTCGAAGGATTTGCAGTCTTCGTGGTCACGGGTTGGACCCGTAATATTTCAATGTATAACACTCGCGTAAACTTAAGTAATCAGTACCCTGTACGAAGTTTAATTTTATCTTAAAATTATTAAAAATAAAATTATATTCAGACCTTCAAAAACGCCAAAGATATACTCAATACTCTCATAAACGTGGTTGTATATAATACACCGTTTGAAACAATACAAATGTGTTTAATTGCAGTGCAGTGGGACGGGGGTCGCGTCAGCGGAGCCGGCAGCGAGGCAAACATATCGGGTGTCGGCTAGTGGAGCTTATAATTTGCCTAATGCCGTGTAAAACGATCGTTCTGCTAATGTGTCCGACAAATATTAACGTGGTCGAGCTGGCGAGTCCGCATTGATGCGGTTTTTTGTGATAATCCCATGATCTCAATGTACCCGTGGCGTAGAGTCTATAGAACACGATTCCTACCGGCTTACCCAAATTGCCTCCTTAACAAATAGGTATTAGTT
The DNA here is from genome assembly GCA_036417725.1 of Clanis bilineata. Lineage (NCBI taxonomy): Eukaryota > Metazoa > Arthropoda > Insecta > Lepidoptera > Sphingidae > Clanis > Clanis bilineata. The sequence goes on from CM071159.1 coordinate 2,401,951, forward strand.
ATAATCACAAGTTTAAAAACTTAACTGACCGACTTCCAATTTACCGATCACGACCAAATTTATATGGGAACACAAAAATAATTTTGAAAATCGGTCCACATTAGGCGGAGATACCGAGTAACATACATAAAAAAAATACAGACGAATTGAGGACCTCCTCCTTTTGTGGAAGTCGGTCGAAAAGAAAAAGCAGGATTGGCTTCCGTTTTGAAAAATTTCACACTTCGCCACTGCGATGTACCTAGATTATCGTTTGCGCTGGTTCGGTCCGCGATGAAAGTAGTATTCTACAAAAATAAACTTGTTGCCACCTACCTTTATCCCACTTTAAAATTGGTTGAGATGACCATTCTATTCTAAGGGCCACTTGCAGTTCCGCGATAAATCTATATTTATTTCAAATGTTGATTTGAAGATATGAGCAGTGGCGGATTTGCCAATAGGCTGAGTAGGCTGAAGCCTAGGGCGGCAGATTTTAAGGGGCGGCAAATTTAGTCTTTTTTTTTTCTAAAGACTTCAGACACCTTCCAAAGGTTGTTCGAAGTTCTTAGAACTGACATAACGGTACCCTAGTTCTCAATGATACTAATAACGAGAAAAGTTGATGTAATAAGGATTATAGAGCACGAATCATAAAATTGCAGTTTTATTGATAGAAAAATGTAATTAATATAATTGTGGATTAAATTTCAGATCTCAGTAGAGGCGGCAAAAGTTAAATAGCCTGCTGTCGGCAAATGTGTAAATTCGCCACTGGATATGAGTGAGTTACGAGACTATCCCGCCCACACACTCGCCACTGTAACTCCTGTAAGGCAGGATCAACAATGGCACGCATTTTACGACACCGAGCAGTGAAGCTCGGCGAGTCTCAGATAATGCATGATCCACTTCCCTCCGTAACAATGCAGGAGACAATGTACTGAATGAAATGATACGATGATGATAATATGAGTAAGTTGTAGGATAAATCGAGTTTAGCTTTAACTCTGCATTAGTAATAGCGCTGCAAGGCGCCCTAAGATAAAAATATATTTTTTCCTAATTCGGTTTTTTCAAAAACTGTCAGTACCTCAATATATGTATTATGTATTTCAAAATGAAACATATGTATTTCGTTCATAGAGTCGATCATAGGATAATGGACCATTATTATTTTTTACTAATAATTATTTCCTACCAAAGTAGTGACGTATGGACATACACATAACAAAATTTCAAGGATCCTATTTTTGCTATTTGGCTACGGAAGCCATAAATAAATCGAAAATCTGCTTTCTTTGCATCGTCGGTTAAAATGCAACTCTTCAATGGATGCTGTACAGTTGACAACTCTACTTCCCAGAACTTTGAGAAGTCCCGGGGAAGTCCCTTGAAGTGCTGAATGTCTAAATTTCGTTGCGGTCTCAACAAAGGCACCATTATGATTTCAAATACTTCAGCAAATTCCTATGAAAATCTTAATTATAATTTGATACGTGTGAGATTTCAGGGAAGTTTTACGCCTGTTACAGTTGAAAAGCCTTTATAGTTAAACATCATTATCATCATCATCATCATCCGCCATAGGACGTCCACTGCTGAACATAGGCCTCCCCCAAAGATTTCCAGATCGACCTGTTGGAAGCGGCCTGCATCCTGCTGTGTTATAGTTAAACGCTAACAAGAAATTCTAGGGCTAATAGCAGGGTTACTACCACCATTTATAGCAGTATTATTATAATCGTTTCTCGTTTGTTTTGTATGAGAATCGGTACAAGTAAGATGATAATAATACTGTTATAAGAGGTGGTGGTAACCCCCTGGATGATAACGGAATAATGATTAATTATTGTTTTTTAAATATTTAAAACATAACATAAGCTCACGCCTGTATCGCCTAAGGGGTAGATATTATATTATAATTCCAACTTCTCCCTATCTTTCTGTTTGATTAATTTCGTTGCGGGATGAAGACAATTTTGCATTCTCTGAGACTCGCCGAGCTTCATTGCTCGGTGTCGTAAAATGCGTGCCATTGTTAATCCTGTCTTAAAGGAGTTACAGTGACGGGTGTATGAGCGGGACAGTCTCGTAAAAAAAGGGGTAGGCAGAGGCTCTGGCGAACTAGAACACCCACATTTTACTGATCTTATTTCGGTCCCAGATGTATTAGGGGACGAGCCTATCGCCATATCGGACACAAATTCCAGACTCCGGGCTGATATGGAAAAATCCAATATCACTTTGCTCGACCCGGGGGTCAAACTCGAGTCCTTCAATACAACCACGCCATCGTGGCTGTGATACACACGGGCCTGACGAAATTAAAAGAGTTATATTTTTGCCATTTAACTGCGGAACCCTTGAAAACATGCGAAAAATGCGAAAGCTTCATCACTATGACCGTATGACGCAAATGGGGTCTTGTTTCCCGACGCGTGTGCAGTTTCCAAGGAGTTTGAAGTAAGGCAACACAATCGCGCTGCAAGTTGCAACCGGACACCGTGGTCTGCACTTCTAGTGTTGTGACTTGCGGCGGCCTTGGATTTGGGCTCGCTCGGTACTTGCATAGATTGCATACAGAGAGAAGATGCGGGATAAGGTAGCTCACTACCTAATTTATTTTCGTACATATCTTATACTTATCCTTAGCTCAAACATACGAATATTTAACTTACGGGATTTTTTAAAAATTCAATTGAAAAATATATGAAAATAGTAGTATTTATATGGAGGCAGGCCGCTTCCAACAGGTCGATCTGGAAATCTTTGGGGGGGCCTATGTTCAGCAGTGGACGTCCTATGGCTGATGATGATGATGATGATAACTGGTATATTTTTAAACGTTGTAAAGTTTCGCGTGTGAAATATTGGTATGGTATCTTTAAGATAAGTTAGAACAAAGTCTAAGAATGGTCTATAAATTTCACCCATTTCATTATGGATCAAATGATGCAGCATACTATATTACCTACCTACAACATGTGAACTCTATAACTGCATATATTCTATAATAAGTTTTTAGTCCAGTGATAGAATATGTACTTAATTAGTTTCTGAGACGGCGAAGTCCTGGAGTTGATCTGTGTTTTAAAAAAAAATACACAAGTTTTAGGGATTGCAATTCTAATTTTTTATGCTCAATATTATACGTCCGCTAGATTTCATAAGACGATAAACTCAGCGAACTAGTATGCACTATATAGTTGCGCCATGGTCTATCCCTTTGCGTATACCGGCGTGAACATACAGTTGCCAACAATAAAAATATCCAACAGACATTTATAGCAGTGACGGACCACAATCCCAAGCCGCACAACCCAACACGTTCCCAGTTCCCACATAGCTCAAAATAAATCCCTAATATCAAACAAAGGCGCGAACACAGCGCACGAACAAAAACCGCGGCGTACTGTTACGTCTCCGATATCCGCCGATCGGTTATGTTTCACATGTTTCTCATTATAACGTCTGAGTGCGAAACAAAGAGAGTATCGGGTTGCCGTGCATTACTCTCAGGGCAACGTGAGCCGCTGGCACCCGACTGTTTTGGTCATACGAGAAGCCCCCACTTTCGGGGAAGACTTTGAGCTGGTAGCACCGGCTGCGCTACAAGACTGCATTCTGATACCGCCTTTGTAAAATAATGCCTCGCTCGTTAAGCTAATTGTTGTCACATTTACTATTATATATTTTTATCCGACTAAAAAGGTTCTGTATGCGAATCGTCTCCTGCACCTATTTTTCTTGAAACAAAACACAAAAACATCTACACAAAACCACTTTTTTCGCTGTCTTCTGTTAAAGAAACAATGGCCCATAGACAAAAATGTGTGGCGAAGCTATGTTTTGTGTAATGTTTTAGACGACGCAGCTTTAGAGTTACTTAGATTTTCCTTAAACAAAACTTTACTTGTAAAGAACATTACCTTCCGAGGCAATCGGGTAAAAAATACGCCTCAAGTGGACTGTCAAAACTGTCCAAGGGCGCCTGATTTCACGGAGTCACTGGTCGATGCGATGTGTGATAAAAATACTGACCATTGCTACCGTTCGTATAATGTTACCTTACAATATTTTACCATCATAAGCAAAAGGCACTAATCTTAAGAATTTGGAAGCAAAAGGTATAAACCGAAACTTTTATAAATTTAGGTAGGTGAATAGGTAAGTATTAGATGAATAAAACGCACGAACTCCACAGCCAAAGCAAAATCTAATTGCAAATTGAATCACTAATAATTAATAATAAATTTTATAGGTCGCTACGTTGTTCGTGGTTCCGCTCCCATGATCTTTTCCCGAAAAACTTAACAGCCCGATTTCAAATCCAATCGTGACCAAATTTATATGGGACCACCCTTGAAATAAGCCCTATCGAATACAAGAATTTTGAAAATCGGTCCACATTTGGCGGAGATATCGCGTAACATACATAAAAAAAATGCAGACGAATTGTTAACCTTCTCCTTTTTGTCAGGCCCACAAATATTTGTTTCGTTTCTGGATTTTTAAGAATAAAGACAATAAATAATAATAATAAATACACCCAACAGTCACACACCTAGTCCTGACCCCACACTAGGTATAACCTGTATCGTGGGTGTCAGAGACTATGAGAGACTTTCGGTCTCACAACACCCAGACTTGAAACAAATTTGAAACATTTGTCTCAATGCGGGAATCGAACCCGCGGCCTCTCGCTTCACAGTCGGCTACTCGCCCGCTGCGCCACGGAGGTTGTCAGATCACTCGTAGTTCCTGACACAAGACTCGCAACATGGTATGGGTCAGGAAGACTATCATCATCATCATCAGCCATAGGACGTCCACTGCTGAACATAGGCTTCCCCCAAAGATTTCCATATCGACCTGTTGGGTGACTTTGTCTTTCTACCTGCCCTTATCCCACCTTAATCTGGGGTCAGCGCAACACACTTTTTCAAGCATGTCGCAGAAAGGATTTGGCTAAGTTTTTACGGCTGCCTGTCTGATCTCAACCCCCTTTGAGGAATCCAGTCCAGAATCCATTTAGAAAATTCGCTTTGTCCGACCTGGAAATCGAACCCACGACCTCCCGATCCACAGCCCATATACGCTGCCTCTAGATGAAGTAGGCGACAGGACTATGTGCCTGTTGTGTGTTATTTATTATGAATTTGGCTATAATAAGTTATGACGTAAGATTTCAAGGGCCGTCCATTGAATGCGGAAAGATGGCAAATATATAGAGTTTCAGTACATAAAGTTCTGCCTGTTCTCGCGTGCCAACATAAAATTATACAATGGTCGCGAAAATATTGTACAAATTGTATTTTACGTTTTGGAGCCCTAGCACGACATTACTTTCGACTAAGTGTTCGAAAAGATGAATTCGCTGATTGCCCGCTTAATGATAGATAGATATTTTTGGATTACTGGAGAGATAGATAGATATTAATATAGCTTATTAGATAGATGTTTTTGAGTTAAGTTTTTTTTTATTTTTATTTTTAAGGGCTTTTAATCCACAAGGGTACGCCAACCCCATCGTACCTTATTCGTTATGACAATGTGATCTCTAATTGTGTTCAATAAAGATAACTCTTTATTGAACACCATTATTAATAGTGATATTTGTGTTTTTGTCCCAGTATCAACCCGGATTCTAAAATTCATGCCGGATATGGCGATAAGCTACCTATCAAAAGTTTGGCGAAATGTAGGTAACGTAGGTATGTAATGTAGTTCGCTAGTTCGCCTCTGCCTACCCCGGAGATAAAGCCGTAATCTTATGTATGTTAACTCACAGTGGCGTCCATCCCATACAAACAAAGAGACATTGTCTACCCTCAACTGAATAATAATGAACTTGCAATTTAATAAAGAAAAAACTCGCAACTAAAAACAAATTTAAAAATACCAAATTCGGCTTATATATTAAGGGCGACTTGCAGCGCTATTACTTATCTAGAGTTACACCATACTTCTATTTGTCCTTCAGCTCATTCCTACCTTTAAATCAAGATTTGGAATAAATAGAGATTTATCACGGAGCTGCAAGTGGCCCTAAATCGCTACCATCATAATGGTTATGGTGATGAAAGGATTATAATAAATACTGCAATATTTTTGAAATAAAACTATTGTTACGGATTCTATCACGATTAGGTTTTAATTATTATTCCCGACGTTTCGAAGGCTTTGCAGTCTTCGTTGTCACGGGTCATAAAATCCGTAAAAATAGTTTTATTTCAATGTATAATATTCGCGTAAACTTAAGAAATCAGTATGCAATATTTTTGTCTACCCGATTTAAATGCCTGTGCACGTCACTGTAAATTCACACAATCGTGAGTCTTGTGAGGATCCACGATGCAACGCAACGTCACCGGTGTCAGATTGCGAGATATAAACTGTGACGCGAGTCGCGACTGGCGACTGGCAAGGGTGTCATGTACCGTGGTGTTGGATTTCACAGGATGGCCGCGGCGACACCATTTGATTCAACACACATAACATAAGCTCACGCCTGCATCCCCGAAGGCGTAGGCAGAGGTGCACTAGCGAACTAGAACACCCACATTTCGCCGAGCTTAGTTCCGTCCCAGTGCTTATGCGTAGCTTATGCGCTAGTCGAATATAATAAATGTATGGGAATGCCATAAGAGTACGCCGCATATAACGTGCTCTTATCTCATTCCCATACATTTATTATTTTCGACTATTCTATTCGACTAGCGCATAAGCCACTTGTCTAACCCCACAGATGTAATAGGAGGCGAGCCTGTCGCCACATCGGGCATAAATTCCAGACTCCGAGCTGATATGAAAAAATCCAATGTCACTTTGTCCGACGCGGGATCGAACCCGAGGACGGTAGTCGTACCGAAATACAACCACGCCACCGAGGCAGTCATTCAAATTCATTTTATTTAAATATCGGTTTTTCTACAATAAAACGTAAGAAATATTGGTGTGGACTGTGGTGAGTTGGTGACGATTACTGATAAGAGATAACATTCTGACTCGACAGGTAGGTTATCTAATAATCTCTAAAGCTAATTTATGTTTACTTATTCGTGTTTTTCGTCGCCACATTTAAGAGATATGAAACGCGATGGTTAATGTCCTAAAGCTCCGTTTAGATGGATAGAATTTCTCGTACGAGTCTCATGAGTCATGACTGTCATTATCGAAAATTATTATTTTCAAGGCCGCGCTATATTGTGTGAAAATACGAATCTTATGACACGACTTCAATTATAGTTTTCTGTATATTTTCAAATACGACGATAAACTTTCCATTTCAGCGGTTATTCAAATCATAATGTATGTAAGTCATACAGTGAATAATTTTTTAATATTTTTTTGTAACATAACATAACATAAGCTCACGCCTGTATCCCCGAAGGGGTAGGCACAGGCTGACTAGCGACCTAGAACACCCACATTTCGCCGAGCTTAGTTCCGTCCCAGATGTGATAGGGGGCGAGCCTATCGCCATATCGGGCACAAATTCCAGACTCCGGGCTGATATGGGAAAATCCAATATCACTTTGCCCGACCCGGGGATCGAACCCGAGACCTCAGAACCGTAGTCGTACCGAAATACCACCACGCCACCGAGGCAGTCATTTACATCACATTTTTTTTTGTGAATATCGGAATATCTATGACGTAATAAATTGTACACTGAGGGCCAAGTACTGCTATGAAGGATAACAATTTTCACTTTTGACGTCAAAATTCAAATTCCAATAATTTTAATTAGCAAATAGTAACTAGGGGCATAAACTCGGCTTTGAATCTACCGATGCAAAGTAAACTATCAAACATCAATGCCTACTATAAAGCGTAAGAAAAGTAGCCAATGCATCGTATACACTATAGATTATAGGCGTAAATAAAAAGGAGTAGAGCCAGATGTTTCGTGTTACACGAAAATTAACGTCAGGCTGACGGGAGCGTTGTGACGCAAAATGGAGTCGAATGACGCCAGCCTAGCCCGGCAGCCGCGCGGCCGTGTAGCCGGCTCGGCCGAGTCGAGACTCGAGACGAGCATTAATTATCACGGATCGCGTTCTCGGCTATACCCCCGGCTCCGATATCATTTGTTCATCTACTGTTATTATTTTACTTTTCATAATTTTGTAGGTTAGGTTACATTACATCTTATGATGTTAATTAGGGTCATTTTATATGTCAAAATTGTGTGGTGCATCAGCATAACTCTTTAAATCAATGTGTTTTAGTAATCGCAGGAAAGTTTACGTCGCGTCGCGTCGATATTCTGTTCGAGTCGAGTGGTAGAGCCACGCTGTAGACAGTAACGTCTACAGCACGAATGGGCAGGCTCGACCGGTTGGATACCACTGTCTCACAGAAAACCGACGTAAAGTGACAGCTTGCTGTCGCGTTTCGTTCGGTGAGTGAGATTTTCGGTGGCCCATTTCCCCTCCTCCCTTTTCCAATCCCTTTTCCCTCCCCGGCCATTCCCTCCTTTTAGGTTGGCAACGCACCCATGATTATTTTCGTGTCTTGGGTGTCTAGGCGGTGAAGCTCACTTAACATCAGGTGACCCATCTGCTCGTTTGAAAATCTTTTCTATAAAAAAAATCATATCGAAGCTGCCTTTAGCCCCTAAAGTTTGTTTGATGAACTTTAAACCTTGTTATTTGCTTGTCTTGCTCCTAATTTAAACTAATCCAATGTAGAGTCGATGCAATTCCATCATTTTCTACTGTAATGTACTGTAACTTTCTTCTTGAGAGAGAAATCATGTATCTAACAGTTAAACTTTTTATCTAATTTAAATCGAAGACTTTTTTTTGCCCTACAACTGGCAGCCCGACCGAGTCGGCTTACTCAGCTACACCAGTCTGATGGGTGAACGCAGGTGCGTTGCGAACCCATAAAGTTAGGTGACCATGCTGAGGGCAACCCACTAACGGGTTACGAACCTCGGCTCAGGACGGTCACTGAGTGAGATGTTGAAGACATCATCAATTAGGGGGATCGAAGAGACTTAGAAATAAATTGAATAAAAAGAGGTATCAAATTTTTCACCATATTTGCAGTAAGTAGTCACTACATCACTACATATTATAAAACATAGTCCTCCATAGCGTCTGTCTGTCTGTTCGCGATAAACTAAAAACTACTAGAGAGTTACCATCACCTCTTATAGCAGTATTATTATAATTTTACTTGTACAGATTCCCATACAAAACAAACGAAGAACGATTAAAATAATACTGCTATAAAAGGTGGTGGTAACCCTGCTGAACGGATTTCCATACGGTTTTCACCAAAAGATAGAGTAATTCATGAGGAAGCAAAACCTTCGTATATAAAATAAAAGCAAAAGCTAGTTAAATATAAAAATATATGCGAGTAGGTACTCATTACACATCATCTTCAGCGTCAATTAATAAATAGTTCGTTAAAAAGGTCTACTAATAATAAAGAGTTAAATTAAAAATGATCTTCGGTTACAAAACTGCTAACTCATAAACTTAACAAAAAATATATTTTCGACACCGAACGCTATCTACAGTAACGTTATATCGAACCGGTGTGTAATTAAAATATTTTTAATTACATAATTTGAGAACGCCGGTGTTCGGTGGGTTTCAATCGCGATTTAATTATTGTAAGTTGTGTAGCCGATATTTGACGCCGACGCGACGTGACGCCGACGCCGACGCCGAGCCGACGTCGACGCCGATGGTATCGTCGTTAATTTCAGTGTAAGCGGAGACGCTGTGTGCCAGCCTCCGCCTTTTTACATGCAAAAACAATATGTCTATGAGAAAATTAAGTTTGCTGAGGATTCTCTTTAAGTTTTGATTAAGTATTTCGCCGTGTTGAGTATACGCGGTGTATTCTTACATATTTAATGAAGCTGTGTTTATATTGAACATACGTTTAAACATTAATTATAATACACAAATAAAGCATTTATCGCCGAATGCTCATCTTAAGGTCGCCTTATCTGTCAAAATTGTATGGCGATAGTCAATTTAAGAAGCCGTTAAAACTGAGTAGCGTTTGACCCTTCTGGCGTTACAAGATGAAAGAAGAAAGAAAGAAAGAAAAGAAATTTATTATTACTGGACTACAAATATACACAAAAAATACAGTAAAGAAAACAAAAATAACATCTCTACAAAATGGTCGAAAATAATATAAATAAACTGCCCAAATGCAATCTGACCACGCACAATAAAGGGCCCCGAAGTAAGTGAGCCAGTATCTTAAATATTATTTAATTACGAATAATTTTATTTATATAGTCCATAAACTTATATCTACTATCTGGTTTTCACAACAACTTCATTTAAGGGATATTCAATAGAATTTGTATGTTTTGCTTTTTACTTTAGTCGCCTATTGCTTGTTAACTTGTAAAGCCTGCTTGGCCGTGATCATTTTCCTTTTAATTTTATAATATCGGTTGGTTTTCGTATACAAACCGTTTGGTTAATAGAGGGAGGAAACGTCCCCACTCTACCAAAAATTTGCATTTTAAATCATAATATATCGCAAACGGAGCCTTGAATCGAAAACTACCATGAGGTAGTCCGATAAAAACATTCCTACTTTACATGTAGGGGAGGCAACCTAAAAATATATGAACAAAATTTTAAACAAAACACAAACTTAAAGCCATAAATCTTTCAAGTTCTTAAATCAAAAACCTAATTGGTACCAATTGTCATAAAACAAGTTTGGAAGTATACTTGGACTGGGTTCGGCGACTAGTTTAAATACAGGGCTGTGCTTGCTAGTCGGCCGATGCGACGCGACGCCCATTCGGAGTTCGGACTGTAACATGAGATGGTGAAATACAACACCGCACTAAAAGCGACCCGTCCTAACGCAGATACATCATTCAAAGTGATTGTATTACACGCATATTTGGAATCGTAATCAAAGGGTGATTGTTAATGCGCTACATTATAATCATAACCTTGTTTAATATTCAAAAGTTTAATGAGACTTGTCCACACACTAGCCGCTGTAACTCCTGTAAAGTAGGATCTACAATGGCACGCATTTTACGACACCGAGTAATGAAGCTTGGCGAGTCTCAGATAATGCAAAATTGTTTTCATCCCGCAACGAAATCAATCACACTGAAAGATAGGGAAGAGTTGGAATTTCATATGTTTAAAAAGCTACTTTAGTCGCGACCTCTATGTTTATTAAGGATTTTACTCCGTGCTCCTTCATGATGAAGACTTCATCATATCTAATTACGGGACCTCCCTATAAGCTCTATAGAACACATAATATCTTGTAAATTGATCCATATTTGCTGGAAATTTCAAATGTACGTTAAAAATACAGACAAATTAAAAAAAGTCATTTTGATGTCAATCTTGGGTTCAATACTCGGGTCGGTAAATTAGGGTTTTCTGCAAATCAAATCAAATCAAATCAAATCGTTTATTGAATCCATAAAATGTCACACATTGTTTAGATTCCGACTAAAATGTTTACTCTACCGCCAATTCGGAAAGCTGATTCGTCAGAGAAGAACGGGCAAGAAACTCTGACGTTGCTCTTTTTGAGAATTATAACCAGTTTGCAGTCAGATATTAATACACAACCAAAATAAGAAAACAAAAAATTTCAATAATTTACATTAAATTAGAGCAGCCAATCTACAACAAGACTCTGCTCTGAATCTGCAACTTGCTGATTTAGAATTTGGCTTACATAAGCTCGGAGAGATGTTGGTGTTCTTGTTCTCAAAATCTCCTCTGCCTACTTCGTTTGGGATACAGGCGTGAGCTTTTATCACCTGTATATTTAAATATGCACACGTTTATAAATTAAAACATACGTATTTAAAAGGTGACACCCTATACTAGCGAGTGGAGTCAAATAATTGTAATGCGATGCGGCGCAGTTTTTTATGTCATACTATATTAAGTAAATACGTTAAAATGAATATTTTTACATGTGTTATTTATTGCTTCATTTGTGATTTATATCTTGTCTATATTGTAATGCGTTTTGACGGGCGACTTTTTGTCATGATCATGCAGTAGTAACCTTGTATTTTGTGACCTATTTATAAGCTCAGTCGGCAGACAAGGTTTATTTAACAATTCTGATTCTTTTGAGTACCTTGGCGTTAACAGTGCTGTCTGTTAGTAAGTTTTCGTAAACTCTTAAAAAACATAGGAATATCTTCGAATGTATGAAAATTAAAGACTCTACACATACAGGTAAAATGAAATTGTTTCATTAAATTATCCAAAATCGTCATAACCGTTTTAATTTCGTCGATTGTCGTAAGTCCTCGGTTCTTCGTGCAGCATGGCGTCCAACGACATGCCTAATGCCTGTGCTTTGTCGTCGATGGATGCCCTATGACACAGTCTAATTCTCAGTGACATTAACACGTTGATAAAGGCGTCCAGCGCGATGGGACCGAAATAAATATGGATTATTGTGCATGAAAAGTAATTATATGTGTTACAGTTAGTGCTTTAGAGTACACATGAATGTTTTCACAATATTACAAGGCCTCATCGGAACGATTACTTTGCAAATCAATCGATGACTGCAACTAGAAAACTAAGATGAAAATTCATGTCTTTATATATTTTTTTTATTTAAATCTGGTACTTTCAGTGTAACAATATAAAAAAAAAGATGTTTTTTTCTACCGATTGGCATATAAAACATATAATATAGATTTGAAATATTGCGGATAGCGAGATAATTTTTTTTTTATAGCAGAGATAGGCAAACGAGCAGATGGGTCACCTGATGGTAAGTGATCTCCACCGCCCATAGACACCCAAGACACAAAAAGAATCATGGGTGAGTTGTCAACCTAAAAGGAGGGAAAGGAAGGGGAGGGAAGGGGATTGGGAAAGGGAGTGGGGAAATGGGCCACCGGAAATCTCACTCACCGAACGAAACGCGACAGCAAGCTGCCACTTTACGTCAGTTTTCTGTGAGACAGTGGTATCTAACCGGTCAAGCCGGCCCATTCGTGCTATAGACGTTACTGTCTACAGCGTGGCTCTACCACTTGAATTGGGATTAAGTATCCTCAGGACTGTAGTGGTGCCGATATACAACTACGCCACCGAGGCAGTCTATGTGGTAGGCCAGGTACGAGTAGGTGTGCCTTAAATAAAAATGAGTCACTAAACCTGGCTGCACTGCGGAAGTGCCATAAATTATGCTTTAATAACACATTCATCATAAGAAATTGATACTTGTAATCTTATACGGCACTAAACATATTCGAATAACATTAATGCTAATAATAAATGGGAAAGTTTATGTTTGTTACATAATACGACTAGATGTCGATGCGATTTTGTATAGCAGAGACGAGAAAAGAATAAGCGAGTCACTTGCTGTTATTACCTTTTAACACTGATAATTTGGTACCAGAATAAGCACGAACGGGACGTCGTAACGCCAAACATAAAGGAATGGCAATGAAGTGGACACTGAGATATTTCTACCTTCGAAAATCTTATTCAATAGCGCCCTTGTGAGTTTTCTGTGAGGGACAAGTCGTGCGTAGGTATTATGCGGCCAAATCGAAATGTCATCCGAAAAGTCAAAAAAGCTCCGAAAAGGATAGCATCGACTTCAATTTAAAAAAAAAAAGATGATGTTTAAATTGTTGCATTAATCAAAAGCACCCTTCCGAGTTTCATGTGGATAACAAGCCGTAAGCAGGTGTTATTCAGTCAATTCGAGATGTCATCCGAAAAGTCAAAAAGGCCCCGAAAAAGGTAGCACCGAATTCAATTTAAAAAGAAATTATAATGATGTTTAAATTGTTGCATTAATCAATAGCGCCCTTCTGAGTTTCATGTGGATAACAAGCTGTAAGCAGGTGTTATTCAACCAATTAGAAAAGTCAAAAAGGCTTCGAAAAGCGTAGCACCGACTTCAATTTAAAAAGAAGTGATACTGATGTTTAAATTGTTGCTTTAATCAATAGCGCCTTTCCGAGTTTCATGTGGATAACAAGCCGTAAGCAGGTGTTATTCAGCCAATTCGAGATGTCATCCGAAAAGTCAAAAAGGCCCCGAAAAGGGGAGCACCGACTTCAAATTAAAAAGAAATGATAATGATGTTTAAAATGTTGCATTAATCAAGGAATTGTATTTTGTTACTTAGGAAATGTGGCTACATGTATCTACTCCTGAAGTATCATTAACATACAATTTGCCTCGGTGGCGCGGTTGTATTTCGGTACGACTACCGTCCTGAGGTCTCGGGTTGAATCCCCAGGTCGGGCAAAGTGATATTGGATTTTTCCATATCAGCCCGGAGTCTGGAATTTGAGCCCGATATGGCGATAGGCTCGCCCCCTATCACATCTGGAACGGAACTAAGCTCGGCGAAATGTAGGTGTACAAGTTGGCTAGTTCGCTTCTGCCTACCTTTTCGGGAATACAGGCGTGAGCTTATGTTTAGCATTAACATATTCCGATGTGGTGCTCTTAACATCCCGTTGCTTTTCGTCCTTGATACAGACATTGTCTCCAAAATCCAACCTTCAAATTATAACTTACCTTTTAGCATCCGCTAACGAACGTCCAAACTAGCCATATAAACTCAACAAAACTTTCTACAATAAACAAAGATGAAACAGATTCAGAAATCTAAGCTGCGAGCTAGATTTATAGGAGTTTGCGTCCTTGCTTCAATGTTGTTGAAGGAATTTGAGCCTTAAGCTTTGGTTATAAGGGCGTGGATAGTTGGAAGCGTTGGCTTGGACATGATACGCTCACGCACAGCTCCGGTGCTGCGAGGTGGTGTTAATTCACCCCCCTGACGTCATAGAGCATCCAATTTCAGATACGACACTTTATCATAGATGATAGGACATGTTCATATTTACCTATGAAAGTGAATAATTGTTACCTATAGAGGTATAGTCCATATTATACTACTATATGTAGAATATTTTTCTTTATATAACATAAGACTCACGACTGTATCCCCGAGGGAGTAGACAGAGACGCACTAGCAAAGTAGAACATCCACATTTTGCCGAGCTTAGTTCTAAATTCATAATTCAATTCAATTCAATTTTATTGCTTTCCTATAATTTTTCACAATGGTGTTAAAAACTAATTACAGTACATAATTATGGACCCTGTTGGGCACGGCATAAATAGTGAAAGAGGGAGGAATATTTTTTTATTAACTTAATTTTTGTATGATTAATTATTATTATTTTTTTTTGTTAATGTAGTTTTATAATATTACTAATATTCGTATAGCGTGGGCGTATTAGAATATCTTATGACCACGTGAAATTGAAGATACAATTATTATCATCTCTAGTCTCTACGAGGTGGATCGTCTTTAGGCACAATTTACAATGCATCCCGCAGTCCCCTCTACAAGCGTCCTCTGAAGACGACTACAGAGTACAGAGGCATCGCACAGCGGGTGTCGGTTTCACCGTCCTATCACGTTACACCATCACACCCGTGTCAACTTTCTATGTTTGCGCGTGTCACCTTATATTGTTGTAATTATTATATTAGCGTGGGCGTGCAGTGACGTCATGACGTCATCACGCTAAATTGAAGCTCTCTTTGTTTTGTTAATTGATATTATTGATAAAGTTCAATGTTTCTTTTTGAAGCTGGAAAAAAATGTAGTAGTGTAGTGTGCTGGGCAAAAAGTGTGTGCAAGTAGCTGTGAAACGAGCGGCCGTGGGTTCGATTGCCGCACCGAAACAAATATTTGTGGCGGGTCTGGGTGTTGTGGGACCAGTCTACTTCCAGTACTCCCGAGGAGGCTTGACTTGATGGTTGGTTGGGACGGGTATCCCTGTGTCTGCATCGGTCAACCGCCTGTCTTGTCACAAGCCCCTCGATTTGCTTCTTCCCTCTTCGGATTCGGAGTGTGAAGAAGCAGAAAGAGGCCGGCAAGATTCTGGCGATAACTGATAAACCCATTATTTGTCAGTGGTCACTGATTTTTTGGACTGCACTTCGCTTACTACCAGGTGCAGTGTAGTCACTTTGCCGTGCCCGGATAAAAAAAATACTGATACAGGATAAACCTGGTTTGGCGTCGTGACATAGTCATAGGTGTGTGGCTGTTGGATGTGTATTTATTGTACCAACGTGTTAAAATAGCAATAAGAATTCTACTTTTTTGTATGCCACTATTGGTGATTGGATTTTTCCTCAGCGAACTCTTTTCTCAAATAATGATTTCTTAGGTTTACGCGAATGTTATTCATTGAAATAAAACTAGTTTTTACGATTTTATCGGGTCGGACTGACCGACCCGTGACCACGAAGGTTGTAAAGCTTTCGAAACGTCGGGACTAAAAATAAAATAAATATCAAACATATTGCGATAAAATCTGTAAAAATCATTTCGATCTTTTCTCAAATGTCTCTATAATTTACCACCAAGTTCGTAATTAATGAATCAGCGACCTCAGCCAAATACTCATATGTCCTATTTTCGCGCCTATTTTAAAACCCTATTTAACTTCAAACATAACAACTCCATTGACGAGCCCTAATTGTACCATACAGCTATTTCTTTGTCCTATCAAAATGAAGCTCCATTCAGTTTATAGCTAACAGTCATACATCAAACGACAAAGAGACAAAAGTAGCTCCTTGACCATGTCATTCTGACCTCTCTGAACGCCCCAACTGCACATTAATAATGAGATGCGTCGACACGGATTGCTGAAAACACCAAATCTTTCAATTTTCTACCCTATCTCCTACTTATAAAGTCGAAAATATGAAATGTAGAGTATGTTCAAACAGATATTTAATTATAAACCTTATAACCGGTGTGTAGGGTTGAGAAAGTAATGAGTTATATAATGTAGAGTTCGTAGCACAGCGACCTTGCTCCAATAATGCGCGCGCGCATTCGCAGCAAGTGCAGTTTCGCAAGCGATTTGCGGAAAAGTTTCTAGGGCATGTCACGTGATATCTTTTTGTTTTAATTATGAAATCTCAAGAGCTTCGGCCAAAAGGCCAAAGATACTAAAATATTTGACTATGATGATTTCTATTTTAATTTAGTTTGGTTGTTCATAAATATTGCATATGCAGGGGCGCATTCTGTCATACATTTAGCCATTTTAAATTGACGTCATATACTGAGCATACAGGACGTATTTTTTATGGAAATATCTAGAACCATTCTAATAAGAAAAGGTAGTAAAAACGGCATGGGTCCACATTTATATTGAGTTACTTACATTTTTAATTTTAACAGTATTTTATCCTTCCTGCTCAAACAATTTAGCGTTAGGCAGAGAGAGACAAATTAGATTTAAAAATAAAATTACTGTTAAGGGGCTGTGTCTTCATCATATTACATCTGAATCCTGCACTGCTAGCTCATATCATGTTAGCTACTAGATCTTTAGAGAAGATAAACACATTAACTCTCATGTAAAAACACTTTGGTAAATCAAGTGAAACCCAAGACTTGCTCAGATGATACATAGTGATTGAATTTCAAATATACAAGTATTTTTATTGAAATTTTATACATATTTTTATGTTATTTAACGACTAGATAGTGATCGCCTGGTGGTAAGCGACTCGCCTGGATATAAACAGAAGCTGTAGCAATAAAACATAAAATATCCTAAAACATAAGATTTCTGATCGCCCAAACGTGGGTGTCTCCATACAAATCACTTATAATTTTGATTTGCTTTTAATCAGGTAACCGACCTACGTTTTCTAGATTATGCTTTGTTACGGGATGCTCCTTCCAACAGATCGATCTAGAAATGATATCAAAATAATAATAGCGTGGACTACCCAAAAAGCGCTGGCTGGTCGTTTTGGAGGATGATGTGAGAGCCAATGGTCTCACTGTGAAGGATGCTCAAGAACGGGCGAAGTGTTTCAACTTAGCCAGTTCTTCGTTTAAGGAGGAAGTCGGACCCTGGCACGAGTCGGCATAACGCCAGGCAGAAAAAAAGGTATTGGGATACCAAATTATAATTTCTAGATGTGTCTTGGGAGACAGAGGCTTAGCGTAATTTGGGTATCCCTGGCACATTTGGTCTCATATGTCTATTGCACAATGTTTGCACATAACGAAAGAAATAAGGACAAAGTAAACATTTATTTTGGGTATTACAAACAATAAAAGGAATCTAAGGAAAATTGACGTTTACTTTTTTGTTGGCTCTCTATGGCGTTCTTGTACCTTGTCAAAATAATAGTGTCGGAAGTGTCAAGCGGCGTTGTTCCGGTGTTGCTGCCTTCTCAGTGTTGCCATTATTACGAAGCGCGTAAACATATAAGGGCTTACTTATAAAAACAGTTTAACTGAGCAAATAGTAAAGAATATCCTGTCCCTTTTATTTTCAAACGATGTGACAGAAGGAAAAAAGTGACAGCCTATTCTTAGCCATTTGCTCCGCTAAACAGTTTTTATAAATAAGGCCCTATTTCTATATGGCAATCCCAAGAATCTCACGTATTGTAAGTTGTATCTGTAATGCTGTTTGTGTTCACAATATTACAATAAACAGTAACAAAAACCAATGTTTGCATGAAAATATATTCGTTTAAAACAGTATTTTCGTTCTAAATGCTAATGCATGTGCAAAACGAGTCGATGATAGTCATGTTACGGAAGGCAATCGCATTATGTCGCGGTGTGTGCGATGGAAAATGATCGATTTGTAGTAAAATGGTTGTGGACACGCAAGAATCATAGTTATTAGTGTCTAGCACGAATAACTTTCGTAAACGTATTCGAAGCGAGCACGTTTAAAACCCTTTTGATATTCGATTCGATTTCGACCACGATTCTGTTTCATTTACAGCCGAATGTTCATACACTTAAGGTCGCCTTATGTCGTTTAAGGCCGCCTTATCTGTCAAAATTGTAAGTCGAAAATCAATGTAAGAAGCCGTTACAGTTGAGTAGCATTTCCTCATTCGAGCGTTAGTGACTTTAAATTCTACCGAAATCAAATAAAAGTCGTTAAACATTATCAAATGACAAGATCTCGAATCCAACATTACCCTACAGGACTTAAGATATATTATGCGATAGTGCTTAAATAAGTCGCCTCCTTGGTCTAGTACCTGATACATAGATATGGGCTGTGGCCCGGGAGGTCCTGGGCTCGATTCCCAGGTCGGACAAAGCTAATTTTGTAATTTAATTTGCCCGAGACTGGATACCTCAGAAAGGGTTGACGTCAGGCAAGCAGCCGGTCGTAAAAACTAAGCCAAATCCTTTCTGCAACATGCTTGAAAAAGTGTGTTGCGCCGACCTCACATTAAGGTAGAGGTAGAGCGGTGATAATGGCCGGTAGAAAGAAGTGCTTAAAGATGATAGAAATATTTTCCCAAATTGAAATCAAATCACGCGTTGCTTCCCTGACGCACACACGGACAAACTAGGGCTGAGATCTATAGAACGAACTTGGACCTAAGTCTAAGTCAAAGAAACGAACTCGGTGCGAATTTGGAATATTTAAATCGAACTTTGACTTAGTCCGAGTTATTTTTTACAAGAAAATCTTTGCTTAGCCTGTCTGTCAATCTGTTTTTCTTATTATCACAAGTTTAAAAACTTAACGGACCGACTTCAAATCCGATCGTAATCAAATTTATATAGGACCACTATTGAAAGGTCTAACGAACACAAAAATAATTTCCACGGTCCACACTTCGCGGAGATGTCGCGTAACATACCTACATTAAAAAAAAGAAAATACAGACGAATTGAGGACCTTCTCCTTTTTGGAAGTCGGTCGAAAAGAAAAAGGAATAAGAAAATGACTCGAAGTTCGATTTAAAAATTCCAATTCCTCACTGAGTTCGTTTCTTTACTCAGACTTAGTTGAAGTTTGCTCTATAGATCTCAGCGTAGCAGTGTTTAGCAATAAAACGGTAATAATTATCATATGCAAATGCATCGAACATCGGTGTTACGATCACATAATAACAGTCCAAGCGGTTATCAGATACTATGTTTAATTTATAGACTTGTTAAGAATTTATATCTTTAAAATAACGTCATCTGGATGGTAAAAATTGCCAGATAAATCTTTTTATATCATGATTTTGATAACTTCTGACTGCCTTGGTGGCGTAGTTGTATTCCGCCCTGAGATCTCGGGTTAGATCCCCGGCTCGGGCTTAGTGATATTATTTTTTTTTCAATATCAGTCCGGAGTGTGGAATTTGTGCCCGATGTGGAGATAGGCTATGACATCTGGGACGGAACTAAGCTCGGTGAAGTGCAGCTCTGCCTACCTGTTCGGGGATACAGTCGTGAGCCTATGTATTTAATTACTTGCTCGAAGACTTTATTTTTAATTCTGTTTCGCTACATATTATGTTTACTTTATGCAGTGGACGGTTCGCGGTTCAAGTCCGTGAGATCTTATGTTTAAATCCCGGAGAGTAACAATTTACATAAGCTCACGCCTGTATCCCCGAAGGGGTAGGCAGAAGCGCACCAGCGAACTAGAACACCCATATTTCGCCGAGCTTAGTTCCGTCCGAGAGTCCCACGTCGTCCCACGGAGAGTAACAATTTGGGTTTGAGTTTTTCGATTTCAAAATTGCATAAGTGTTTCTGACGTTTGGGATTTGTGCCTGGATGCCTGCCTTTGGCGATGGTCAAAATGTAGGTAGAGTAGTTGCGTCTTTTTGTCCCTTTGGGGATACAAGCGTGGGCATGGGTTCATTTATGCATGTTTGTGAGAAACAAGCTGCATAGAATAGCCCAAGGTTTAATATGGTATAAATGTATCTTTTTATATAGAATAAGTAGGTGCTATCAACATTGATAATTTAAATTAGCCTGTGAGACAAGAATGAGATGACGATTGTAGTGAGATTTTACACGATCACGACACACGACAAGTAGGCTAATTTTGCTATAAAATAACAGATAATGTTGTCTTTAATCAACAACTTCTTTGTGGACATAGATGTGCGTTTTATTTCCTGTCACACGCTCACATCAAAAATAAGTATTTTGTCAGCTGTAGCGAACGCAGACTGGCATGGCGGCCAAGCGAAGTAAAATAATACGCATAAATTACACCACACCACTATAACACCAGAAATAAAAACCATTACATATCCAACGAACTAGGACAAGCAGCTTGCCTGTATTATAAATTAAAACGACCTCAAAATTTTCGTTTACAAATCTACGCGGGTGTCCCGTGACGTCACCGACGCGTGGACAACGCCAATGGGGTTATTGACATGTCAAACTATTTGCGTGGCGCCAAAATGTGCGCGCGAAACTACAACGGTGTGTGGTGTCGCATCGCCGGCCGCTGTCGCTTCTCACAGCTCACAAGCGACAACCACCGCATATTGGCGATTACGATAAACAGATGAAAACAATAAATTGAAGCGTCGACTTGTGGCCTGGGACGTTCTCGTGTTACGTTTTGAGCAAAGGAACGTCTAAAATTACCCGGCACGCACACTCGCGCGCCGCCGCGTCCCTACACACCGACACACCGCACACAAGCGAGCCGCCTATATCTATTATCAAAACATCCAGCGACTCTGGTTACAGCGATCCGAGCGCGCTTCGCGTATCGCGTTACACACTTTAATGGCTGGAAAAGGCCTCGAAAACGTTATATTACACGGGTTTTATTGTACGTCGCGAAATGTAATTAATATTGTAATCGTACACCGAATAATTTATTCAACGCAATCCCGGCACGACTCGCGGTCTCGCCATGGACCCCTCGCCGATCGGCATGAATATCGAATTTAAAAATACAATTCCACGTCTCCTGTTACGAAGCGCGCTTGCACAGGCCGCTTGCCAATAACACGAAACTGAAACACGATGATGGTTTCCAACGGAAACTCGCGTCATTTGCGGAAAAAAATAGAAAACTGTTTTCTTACCTTAATTTCTTCTTCGTTTTCTTTTTTCACGGGAGCCCCAGGTGGCGAATTCGCGCTTGATTTATTGTCCATGATCAAATAATTCCAACACTAATTTCAAAGTTTTAGAGTTCATATACAATAATTTTAATAAGGAAATGAGAAAAGTTTTATTATAAATATCGTAAACATTTCGCACGCGTGTATCAACACTGACTAATCAAACGGCACGTACGTCTCGCGCGGCGATCGCAGCGCGACTGCCGGCCGCCATGATTGGTCCTTTCAGCGGCTCGCGGGAAAAAACTCCATTTTCCCGCGTTCGCTTTTGCCCCTTTGGGCGGAGCTTACAAGTGACGCATGGGCGGATAACTTTTGCTTAAACTTAGTAGTTTTGTTTACAAATATTTTCTTATTTTATTGTGGGCGCTCAGTAACGGTAACATTTTTATGTTCATGTACATGAAGTTGAAATAATAACCTATTCACAACATAATGTGAGCTTTGGACCGGGGTTCTTGGGTTCAAATTAGGCCGATCAAGATGATTTTTCCACCAGCGGCCTGAGCAGGAAAATTTCTGACAACCGTAAATGTATTCGAACTCGATGCGCGTCTATGAAATTTGTATGAAATATTAACCAAACGTCATCAGTGCGCAGCGAACTCGAATACATTTACATTTACATTAGTTTTTCGTGCTCGGGCTACAGTTTTCTGATTTTTTCCCGGGACTGGTTACCTCATCGGATTTTGATATCCGGCAGGCTGGTTGTAAATACTATACCGAATGAGTATTCGACTTTTTAAACATGGTGCAGAGTTCTGCACCATGTTTAAAAAGTCTGTAGAGCTGATCCCACAATAGAATGAGACAATATTGGTATAGATAAATGGTTTCCTCTGCGTGGCGTAGATATCATAATGACAACAAATAAGTAATGTATGTACCTACCTATATTGATTGGTCAATTGCAAGTTACACAACAAAATGTATATACATAGAGCCGCAGACATCAAACCATATTTCAGAAAATCGTATTCCAACTTTTCATAGTAATAGATCTTTTAATATTCAACTTAAATATTTTTTTTACTTTTTTGAATATAAGAAAAAAAAATACATTTAATAATCACAAGTTTAAAAACTTAACTGACCGTCTTCCCATTTGATCCGATCGTGATCAAATTTATATGGGGCCACCCTTGAAATAAGCTCTATCGAACACAAAAATAATTTTGAAAATAGGTCCACATTTGGCGGAGATATCGCGTAACAAACATAAAAAATACAGGCGAATTGAGGACCTCCTCCTTTTTGCAAGTCGGTCGAAAAATATAAACACAAACACCCTCTCGATAACAAGGCTTGAGATTAAACGACCGGCGGTTAGGGGCTCAAAGTGAGGAATCTTTCTTTTTGTTTCCGCGGGGAAAACGATGTATCGCTACTTATCCACCCCGGGGGGAAGTGAACTGGTTATACTGGACTCGCCAGTCTTACGATCCAGCATTCAGCCGCCCGGGAGAGACGGTAAATATCCAGACGGCCGCTGGGCCAAGTCTACACTACACCGGAAATACCAACCACAACCCCGCGGTGGCCCTCTTCGGCGCATTAGGGGCGGCCCCGGGATTTCCAAAACGAGAGGCGCCTCGGCTTTCGCATCTGGCTCTTAACCCAACGGCCGATTGAGAGCCTCTGAAGATGTTGGTCGAGTCTCTTTGCTATCAACCCATGACTGGTAATGACTATCGAGACAATGTGTCAGTGATCTCTAAATATTTGGATATCTTGACTTTTTTGGCCTTAACGAAGTTTAAAAATGGTTTTCACTTATTGCTTTAACCCACAATAGGCAATACCCAATATCCTTAATTTTTAAATTGTTTAAAAGGGAGCGCCGAAACTAGTCTGCTCCTGCCGCCGAAACTATGATCCGCCCGGGCGCCGGATGCCCTTAGCCCGGCATTATATCTATACCTGAATTGTATTTAAAACAATAATTTACTTAATTTGCATTGACTTGAATACACCTAAATCTCTGAAAAGGTAGGCAGAGATGAATAAGAGAACAAGAGCACACGCGTTAATGTGATTTCTAAAAATGAAAAAACCTAAACGTTTGTTTTCCCGAGATGCAAGTTCCTTTTTTTGTGTGTGGTAGTAGAGCTATAAGCGCAGCGGTTCCAATGTCATTGTGGTAAAGCTTCACTGTAGACAGTTCTGTATAAGGCTGAGATCTATAGAGCGAACTTCGACTAATTCTAAGTCAAAGTATCGAATTCAGTAAGGATTTGGGATTGTTAAATCGAACTTTGATTTAGTTCGAGTCATTTTTTACAAGAAAAATAGAGTGACAGACAGACTAAGCAAAGATTTTCTTGTAAAAAATGACTCGAACTAAGTCAAAATCCTCACAAAGTTCGTTAGGTACTTTGACTTAGACTTAGTCGAAGTTCGCTCCATAGATCTCAGCCTAAATCCCCATCCCTTCCTATAATATGGGCAACGCTTATAATATAGGCTTTCGGTATCGTAGGTACCCAGTGGCGATGTGATCACATGTTATCAGGTGCCTACCTACTATTTTGCCGAAAATCCTTATTCTCGGACTATGAAAGGACTAATGAGGCGGCCTTGATAACAATTTTTGCGTACCTATTCTACCAAATATCTTAATTACCCTCGTTATGTACGTTCGTTCGTTTTGATAAAGGCCATGTCATAGCTTCACTGAATGAAAGAACATCAATTTTGAGTGGTAGAGCCACGCTGAAGACAGAAACGTCTACAGCACGAATGGACCGGCTCGTTCACCCATTTCCCCCCTTCTCTTTCCCAATCCTTTTCTCTCCCCTTCCATTCTCTCGTTTTAGGTTGACAACGCACCCATGATTCTTTTAGTGTCTTGGGTGTCTATGGGCGGTGGAGATTACTTATCATCAGTAGACCCATCTGCTCTGTTGCTGCTGCTGTTTACTAGAATTTGCAAATGCGTGGGAAAATTGACTCAAAATTGAAACGCACTGTACTGAAAATATTGGTGAACTTTTATCCAGTGACAGATGATTCGATAATAGAGATCAACACAATTCTCAAACAGTTTACTTCCTGAGGAGTCAGGACATTCCCCATGGAACAATCGTTCATAGAGCACACGGAGAGAATCTATATCCCTGACCTTAAATTATCTAATCTCTGAACTTAGATTATCTAATCTCAGGAAATAATTCGAGCATATATATAAAGTTCCAATCAGTTCCAATTCCGTATTGTTCCAAAAGCATATAAGATTGGAGTGGTTTTTGTTCGTCTGTATGGACCGATTACTTAGCTCGTACGAAAAAAGTTGTCACTACTCTTGTCTCTACTACTACTGTCACGTGAACGTCACAAACAGCTGGAGTTTTGGCGGGATTTCTGACGGTGCGGGTGGTCGCTTGTTTTAATGATTTCATATTCTAGTCTAAAGTTGTGCTTGTGGTTTAAATGTGATGTGAATCTAAGCAATAAACATCAACGAAGATGGACAGTATGTGGAAGCTTTGAAATAAGTGATTTTGGACGCTTTTTGTCGGGTGGATGTGTCGACCATGTTCGACTCCTCCGCTGCGAGAAAATCGTCTAAAAAGCATCAAACTGGAAGGAATTGACGCCAAAACTTCAGCAGGGCCTTGAATTCGAACACATCCGATTTCATGGCACTTGCGAAAAATTAGATATAAGGAAATGAAGAAAAAAAGCACTTAAGACGAGGCTGTATGGGCTAGATCCCTTTGCCTTCCCGAAAGGGAAAATTAAAAAAAAAAATCACAAACAGCTGATGCTGTCAAAACTGTCATAACAATGGTGATTTCCAAAATGTTTGTTTCCATAATTTTTAAATAGAGAAGAAATATTTATTTTTATTTTTTGATTCCTCGTAAAATATAAAGTTTTTTTTAAGGATGTAATTATAATAATACCCAAAACATTTTATTTATTTAGAGATGTCATCGAAATTACCAAAATCGGCACTTAACCTTAAACAGGTAAATTGCCCTACCTTTATTACAGTAAATATTTGGACACTCATTTCATTACGAATAGTACTTTACGCCGATATCTTGATAATATAAAGTTATAACTTATACCCAACAATAATAAAAAAACCTTGATAGTGGGTAGTGTCATTCCCAAATTGGTTATTGTACTGTGCATTTAAACCAGTACCTAGTTAATAAATTAGTGTCTACCTGTTTCCTCTCTCTAGCAGCTATATTGACTAGACTGACCGTTCACATGTCCCATATGACGAGCCAGTTTTTATAGTGCACATAATTTGGAAGGGAGAACATTTTTTTAATCCTAATTTGTAATAACATTTTGTAATGTAGACATCCTGTAATTTTGTAATTACATACATACAGAATATCACGCCTGTATCCCATAGAGGTAGGCAGAGACTATGGATTTCCACTTCACCTGATTCTGACACACTACTTTCACCAATCTCTTTATACATTTGCATAGGTTAAGGGAACTTTTTACCTTTCTTTTAGATTTTGTAATTATAATATAATTTCACTGTTTACAGTTCCTCTTAAGACAAGAAGTTCTGAAATTGTATAGAGAAATATTCCGTACCATTAGACTTGTACCAGATGAATCATCAAGAACAGAACTCAAACAATGGGCGAGAGCTGACTTTAGAAACAACATGAACCACACAGATGAGACAGCTATCAAGTCCATGCTGCACTATGGGAAGAAATCATTGAAGGATTTGCAACACTCTCTAGCTCTTAGCAAAAGTTGAATATAAAAAAAATATTAGGTATAATAAATTAGTATTTATTTTTATATTGTTGCAGCCTGTGATTAGAGCCCAAAATTACTCAATTCATATTGAAAAAAATCACAATAATTATGATACAATATTTATCATAGCCACTAAGCAATGCTGAAAATATCCAAACAGCTCTTTCTTTAGATTCTGAACAAATAGTTCTGTGGATACTTATCTACATTGGACCAACCTTTCTGACTATAGAATCCAGCAGACAAATAAACCTTATACTTTTACTCAATCTGCAATGCAATTCTCTAGGATTTTGAATTTTTTATTTCTTAAAGCAAGTGACCTCTTAATAAACAAATGAAACAACCATGCACAGTACAAATGTTTATTGAAAGACTGATTTACATTTAGTAGGTATACTTATATGAACTTAAGTGACTAGGTTAATAAATACATTAGTAGTAACTATGTACATAGGATTTTTACTGCACCCAGTAATTTATCCCAAAAAAATCCATACACAGAGTACTTTGTTCAATAGAAAACTGAGCTAATAGCATAGGCTTTAAAGTGTATCAAAATGCTACAGTTGAGCAGAGTTAGATTAATTAGTACCCACAGATGACAGATCCCAAATGTGTACATCTTATGTGTGCACCGGGCCAAAGAAGGTGAACAAATCATGTCTGTTTCATTCACACAACAGCAAAGTTTGTTTGTGTGAACGCAACAGGTATAGATTATTTTGCCTTCGTTCGGCCAGTGTGTACGCGCCATTATGTGGCTGTAGCACACATTTAGTAACTTATTGATGGCAAATAAAATGGCTTAAAAACCATCGTAACATTTTGAAAATCTATCAAATGACCTGCCATATTGCGTCTCATAGAGAGCCAATTAAAAAGCGATGGTTTGAGTAGGAATGTAAACTTATGAAGATAGATATAATAATAGAGTGCTAATTATGGAAAGAGTTTGTGTGAACTAAAAGCTCAAAGCTTCAAATGTAATAATACTAACAATACAACCAACATGGGACTTTTGAAATGGAAGCACAGATTTCTGACCCTACAAGTCACTTTTGGTGTCAGTCATTACCAACTAAGAAGATATGACAACTACTTCCACTCAAAAACTTGCTAATCTAACATTTAAAAATGCTTCTCACTTTGTCAAACATCTACACAACAGTATGTCAGACTTTTAATTTACAAACTACCAATTAAAAATTATCTTCTTAGTTGTCAAAATAAACAGCTTTGTAAAACAAGTACACCAACATAGGCACAGTCACTCCTGTCCCAACCACAATAGTAAAAACAGTGAAGAATGTTATAAAGTCACCATTCTTATTCAAATACTTTGCTAAGACTTGAATTAAGTTTCTAGTAATATGATGGCCGTCCATACCATAACACGGTACAACATTCAAAAATCCTATTCCCATTGAGAAAATAATTATGTATCTGAGGAGTTTTTCAAATTGTGATGGGGAGAAAAACGAGAACAGCTTGAGTCTGGGAAAATACTGATCTATGAAAACGGTCTTGTGCAGATCGTAAGGTACACCTAAATATAAAACGGCATTGTTGTCCTTCCGTTCAATAATTATGAAATATGTATGGTTATTTAAAGAAGGTTTTAAACAATGCATAGATCTGGGGCAGCTGTAGCCCCCAGCTTCTGTGCATTTTGTAGTATGTTCTTTAACCATATCCCTCGGTTTCAAGCATGAATACTGACCGGGCAGTACTGATTCTGCCACCACTTTAGGCTCCATGTACTCAAAACAAAAACTGGATAAGTCATCCTTCCTGCAACATTCCACAACATCATTCTCCTTTACCGTCTCCATCATGATTTCATCATTTTGAGCCACAAATTCTGCACTAGTACATAATCCGAAACGTTCATGTGCCATTTGAAGGCAATACATCCAATCACTAGAAGACTTTATATCACAACCATTTACTGATGTGATTACATCATCTATAACAAGACCTCTAGCACTTTTTAGAGGAGAATCTTGTGTAAACTCAACTACTCTTACTCCCACACCAGTCTCATATGCTAAGTTAAAAAGTATAGGAGCTGAGAAAAATAATAACAGAGCTACTAATGCCATTGTGATATTGTGCCAAACTCCGGCACAGTATATTTTCAGTCTCTTGGTAATGGCTAAGCTGTTTAAGTGTTCCGTATTTATCTGGACAAATGCCATGGGTATTATAGTGAATATGTAAACTCCAACAGACAGTAATTGTACATCCTCCTGTGCTGCAGCCAAGGCGTGTCCAAGCTCATGGAAAATAGTGCTAAATCCTATTGCTAAGAAATATACCCAGAAGTCTGAGACAGGAATATTTACACCAGGCAACATAGCCTTCACTTCAGGCACATGATTAAGCTGGATAGTTTCATAAAAATGTTCAAAGATGAAAGTAAGGAGAGTCCATATTGAGAACGGTAAAAATACCCAAATCGTGAACAGATATCCGCATGTAAACCATTTTCGTAGGACCCGCGTCAAGTTTTTGCTCCATCTATAGATAAACCGGTTAAATGCCGTCGTAGTCCAGGAAAAATTCAGGATTCCCACTTTAAGGCCAGTTCCTTCAAGGAATGCGTAGTACGGATAATGCATACAACTCTGTAAAACGATTTCCCAGTTAGAATATAGACAATAACATTGTGGTACGTAAACAAGTAAATGGATTGTACCTTGAAAACGGAGTCAAAAAACCATATCACTGCATAAAACGTTAAAACAAAAGTGCACAATATTGTGAACGACATTTTATCGGTAAATAGTGTAATTTTCA
The DNA here is from genome assembly GCA_036417725.1 of Clanis bilineata. Lineage (NCBI taxonomy): Eukaryota > Metazoa > Arthropoda > Insecta > Lepidoptera > Sphingidae > Clanis > Clanis bilineata. Next base: position 2,431,413 of record CM071159.1, read on the forward strand.
ACTAGAAATTCATGAACCATTTTTTAATTATTGAGTTTTTGAAAGCCGGCATTGAAAATTGACATTTGATTAAGATGAAATAGTTGTGAAATGGGTGAAATTGAAAACTAAAAAATGTTGCAATTTGCAAGTTTTTTTCTTATTATTTGTCCATGATACGATTTACGGAATCCTTCAGCTTGATATGGCTTGATACTCGAATAATAATTATAAATAAACTAAGCTTATCCTCAATATCGATAGAAATAGCGTTTATGTTGCCATAATATTATCGGTATTTCGATATTATGTTGTTGCAAGTCGCAACCCTAAAAAAATGACATTTGTTGATTTCGTCAAGCGAGTGTGAGTGAGTCAAGCTGAGAAACCAAGAATCGAAATAAATAATTATTGTGATACTAAATAAAACATTTTAACATGTGAGTGATGAGTTGTACGGAAAATGAAAGTGGCCCTTTTGTCGTGTTCTTCTTACCAGCACTTGTCGGCTGCCTGACCATACTTTTGGCCAGACGCTGGGCTAACTCCCAAGTTAGCAATACTTCCTCGACGGCCGTCTCCAGACGGCGAAAGATCATCAAAGATCCGCTTATCAAGCGGCCTTTGCCGCCGATTGCGTGTAAAATGATGCCGCCTGGATCCAAAAAAGCTGCTGCAGTGAGTAAGAAGGTAACATATTTTTTCGTCACCTTTCACCTTTAAAAGTGCTCGGCATGGCATATTATTTGCACGATGGATGATTAAACGCATCGTCTGCCTATCAAGTATTTATCATACACGTCACAACAGTATAAATATAAATTATAAATAGAAGCAATAATGAGTAGATACATGTAATTTATTGATAGCCCCAAGGTTCAAACGTCGCGTCGCGTGGGGTCGACATCCCCCTCATATAATGTACATTTCATAGGACCTTCATTATAGTTAAATAGATATGTACATATGTCAATACTTGAGTATGGTTTATCTCAAAAGTTATAAATTGTGAACTTAATTTTTCATAATGATATCAAATTCAACATGATTATATAGACTTGGTAACATATTATAAACAGGAACTATAACTTTATAGTGTTATATTTTGAGTTAATATAAAGTTGTAATATATAGTAATATATTATTTTGAAAACAACCTAAATTACTTAATAATGTAAGATAATAAACCAATAACTAATTGTAAGAGTTGTTTTCTGAGTAATAATTCTTGATTGCTATTGTCAGAGTTCATATTAAGGATAAAGTTAATAAAACTACACGTCGACTATGTTTAATAAAAACTATTGATTATCTTCTTTTAGATACATTGGTTTGCACAGATTATACCATCCACATCATACCTTATTTTATTAAAGAAAAAATATATAATTACAGCATTGATATAAACATTTGGGCTTACAACACCCAGACCCCTAACAAATATCTGTTGACCACATAAACATTTGTCTTGGTGGGGGAATCTAACCTGTGGCCTCTCGCTTCACAGCAGACTAATTGTCTAATGGGCCATGGAGGCTGTCTATTCTAAATGCATGAAATATGAACACATATCAAAAATATATCATTTTCAGGGCACATTCTCAGTAACAGAGGAGGAGATGAATGGTGGCAAGCGTGTGGGACGTCCTCGTCTCACACAAGCCACTACAGGAGGTCTGTTGTCAGATATCAAACTTGCTGAGGGCCCCGTCCCTCCAAAACACATCCCATTCCCATACATCCCTCAGGATGGGACATTTCTATTTGAAGCCATGACATTTGTGTTCACCCTCGTCGCCACAGGATTGCAGTTCCTAAATCTATATAGAACTGCATGGTGGCTTCCGCATTCATACACAAATCAGACTATGGTAAGCATAATTATTAATTTAAAATGGCAAATTTGTATGTTGTATAATATATTTAGGAAATTATTATTGTTAATATTCAGTATGTTCAGGTATGGCATGTTAAATTACTTGCTGCCTGCTTATATCCCTTTTCGGGTGTGGCAATACTACTTATGACATCATGGCATAGTTTGTACTTGGTGTACCAAAACCTTGCCACATTGACATGTGTGTTTGGATTTGTAAATATTGTTTTGGTCTGACTGTCCTCTTTATAATAAGACATTACCATATAGGGAACATACCTATATTATGTGATCCATTCTCGGGAGGAGGGGGTCTTCAAAATACCATGTGTCACAGGGCCAAGGGGGGGCTCTCAGGTTTTCGTCACATTGTCAATGTCCTCTAGGGAAATCCCGTGCTTTTTCGAGCTATAATCAAATATGGCGCGCAATGTTTAGCAGCTTTTAAACTCACAAGTAGCAAACACTTCTTTTTCACTTTTCTCCAATAAAAATGATTTGAAACCATATTTATAAATACCACATGTAAACTAGAAGGGGGGTCTTGTCATTTACATTTACTTCAACAAGGGGGGAGGGGTATAAAAAAAATGGAAAAATGCGTCACGTAGTATCAAATCATAGTATGGGTATCTTTCCATATGTACATAGGTACTTGCTATAATTTACCAACTGGTTAATACATCCTTATTAGTTATAGAATTACAATTTAATTATAAAATAAGGAAACCTATTATAATATTATTGTATGATTGTTCCAGAATTTCTATTTGATTGACCCCCATTTGGTTGCATTTATAGTGGCAATAATATTCAGGAGACTTTTGCTCAGTATAAGTTTGGCAATATTAAGGACAATACTCGCGCCGAAGCTAATGCCTCATGCTACTGTAGCAGCCAGGTAAGATAGGAAACTTAATGTGTTATGTGATAAATATGATATCTGATAGATTGGATTTGAGCTGTAGGTGTATTACATAATTGATAGTTACTATGAAAGATATAATTAAGCTGACATACACCGAAATCTGAAAAATCTTTGATTTTATAAGTTTTCTCTATTTATTGAATATATTTAGCAAGCTATACATCAAATTTGATAATGAAGTTGTGGTTTAGGTCATATATCTAACCGACATTTTGCTGTAATGTGCTATCTATTAATATTGGTTATAATATCACTTTATCATAGTATATTTAAAATATTTACTAACATTTTGAGTTATCACAACTAGCTTAACTATTAGTATACCAAAAATATTTTCATTGCATGTATTTTTTTTTTCATAATCTATATATATAAAAATGAAACCCGTTTTCCGTTGTCACGCCATCACGCGTGAACGGCTGGACCGATTTCGCTAATTCTTTTTTTAGAATATTCCTCGAAGTACGAGGATGGTTCTTACGGAGAGAAAAAAAATGAAAAATTGTCGGAAAAAGTCTAAAAACAACACTTTTCTGTACTCCCATACAATCGTAATAATACTTAAAAGTCAATTTGAACTTTAATACCATACCATAAAGTTCAAGTATTAGTGGAGAGGTTCCGGGAAGGCAAAACAATTGAGTGTCGTTAGTATCGTATAAATATTAATGTCAGTATTAGTCAATTGAAAAATTCTTTTTATGTTGGATAGCCCATTTATCGAGGACGGCTATAGGTTATATAACATCACGCTATGACCTAAGGGGTGACTGACGGGGTGATTGATGGGGTTACTGACGGGGTGACTGATGGGGCGATTGACGTGAGGAATGACGGGGTGACTGACAGGCTAACTGATGGGGTGGCGGACGGGGTGACTGACGAGGTGACTGACGAGGTGACTGACGGGGTGACTGATGGGGTGACGGACGGAGTGACAGACGGATGACAGACGGGGTGACAGACGGGTGACAGACGGGGTGACAGATGGGTGACAGACGGGTGACAGACGGGGTCACAGACGGCTGACAGACGGGTGACAGACCGATGACAGACGGGGTGACAGACGGGTGACAGATGGGGTGACCGACTGGGTGACAGACGGGGTGATGGAAGGGGTGACAGATGGATGACAGACGAGTGATATACGGGTGACAGATGGGTGACAGACCGGGTGACCAACGGGTTGACCGACAGGGCGACTGTCGTGGTGACCGACGGGGTGACCGACGGAGTGATGGACGGGGTAACTGACGGGGTAACCGACAGGGTGACTGACGGTGGTACTGACTGGGTGACTCACGAAACCGGACCGAAGTAGATCATCCCATTACCTCCTTTAGAATTATTGGATTATAGGTGCCTACTGCTCATTCTTTCAACCCTCTCTCTCCTACGCAGACGAAGTTGCGCGGGTCAGCTAGTATTTTTTTATAATAATGAAACTGAACCTATTACTATTGTTAATTATACAACAGGGAAATATTTAGTTAGTAGTTAATATAATACTAAGTTCATCATCATCATTATCATCATCAGCCATAGGACGTGCACTGCTGAATATAGGCCTTCCCCAAAGATTTCCAGATTGACCAGTAGGAAGCAGCCTACATCCAGCGACTTCCTACAACCTGATATTAAGTTTACCAAGTGATTATTAAAAGATACGGCATTATTAAGATCAGAAGCAAAAACTAAACTTTTATTTAATACCCACATTAGTATGATAATAATATGACAGATCAATAATTAATTCAAATATATAACATATCTTTCCCTCATACAATGAGGCTAGGTAGTACATTAATTATATATATAAAGATTACAACAATTTAAACATGTCTTAAGTATTTCTAATTAGTCAAACACATCTGGTATTCCAATTATGTCTGGCCACAACTCTGCTGGAGGTATTTCAATAGGTGGATCAGATGAAGAAGAATCAGTATTTGATCTCGGGGATTGAGGTCTAGGTGCAGACACATAAGGCTGCCTCGATCTAGACTCCTCCTGGTTGCGAGCCAACATTTGGTCTACATGTCTCCGCTGTAACTCGCCATCTTCCGTTCTCACCATGTATGAGCTAGGGCCTTCTATAATCTCGACTACAGCCCTTTTCCATTTTTCACCTGGCCCATACATACGAATCAAAACTGGCTGATCAACTCTAAATGATCTATTTGGTGTACTCTGTGCTGCAGAATCCAATTGTCTATCTGTGTCATTCTGTACAGCATCAGGATGCAAAACAGACACAGCTGTTCTATACTTGCGGCCGTTTAACAATTCTGCCGGACTTTTACCGGTACTTGAACATGGTACTGTACGAAGATAATATAAAACTCTAGAAAGTTTTTCGTCCCATGGCCTATTGGAATCAGACAGCTTCTTTAACTTATTCTTAAATGTCTGTACAGCCCTTTCGATCTGGCCATTAGAGGCTGGATGGTATGGTGGAGAATACAAATGTTGGATTCCATTATTTTGTAGAAAGCTGTTGAATACACTAGAGTTGAAAGCCTTGCCATTATCTGAAACCAAAATATCTGGAAGTCCTTGTGAGCTAAATATTTTCCTCAATACAGATATAACTGTAGTACTATTCATCGATGGCACAATTTCAGCTTCAAGCCACTTACTATAGCTATCTATCAGCAGAAGGAACATTTTGCCCTGAAACGGACCAGCAAAATCTACATGTACTCTTTTCCATGGCTTTTCAGATACTATCCACGCTCTTGAGACTTTAGGGGGATTATTTCTCACAGCTTGGCACTGATGACACTCTGATACAACCCTTTCAATTTCTTTGTCCATTTCGGCCCACCACACATATCCTCTAGCATAAGCTTTGGTTTGCACGATTCCAGCATGTGGAGCATGTAATAATGTTAACACCTCTTTCTGTAGAGCAGCTGGAATAACGACTCTGTTGCACCATAATAAACAATCTTTATTATGTGAAAGAGCCTCTTTGCGTAGCCAAAATGGTCGCAAGTTCAGATCAGTATTTGAGTGTGGCCAGCCATGCAGTACATGGAACATCACCTTCCGTAACAGGGGATCCTTTTTCGTTTCAGCCGCTACTTTATTTGCATCTAACCTCCACCCATGTGGTGTCTCCTCTAATAGTAAGACTTCTTTGAGAGGTCTCTCTTCAATAGTTGCTGTAGGAGCTGTCCATCTACTCAATGCATCAGCGTTACCAATCAATTTACCCGGTCTATACTTAATATTATACTGATAACAACTGAGTTTTAGGGACCAGCGTAACATCCTTGGAGATATTTGTTCCGGAATAGGTTTAGCAGGATTAAACAGTCCAATGAGCGGTTTATGGTCTGTGATAATAGAGAAACTACGGCCAGCTAAATATTCGTGAAATTTAGACAGTCCAAACATTATGGCTAAAGCTTCCTTATCTATTTGTCCGTAGCGTCTTTCATGTTTTTGCAGCGTTCTCGATGCCATCATCACAGGTTTTTCAGAACCGTCATCCATAACATGTGCAATGATAGCTCCCAGACCATAATCCGATGAGTCACAAATAAGAAGCAATTCTCTGTCCAACTCATACCCCACCAATGTCAAATCTGAAGATAGCAATTTCTTAGCTGTATTGAAAGCAGTTTGTTCAGCTCTACCCCAATACCAAGGTCGTTTGGAATCTAACAGCCTATACAATGGTTCCAACAATGTAGCTTTATCAGGCAAAAACTTTTCATAAAAGTTATATAAACCCAGAAAGGCTCTTAATGTTTCTCTACTAGTTGGTGCAGGCTTTTCTTGAATCTCCTTTACTTTGGCTGGAGCCGGATGCAACCCATCTACATCAATCATATGGCCCAGAAAAGTAATACTTTCAGCAGCAAAAATGCACTTGGAAACATTAAGGCGAAAACCCATATCATGTAATTTATGAAGAACTTCATATAAACGTTTTTCATGTTCAGCTTTATTCTTTCCCGTAATCGCGATATCATCCAGCAAACAAGCCACTCCCTCCATATCCGCAAAGGCTGTAGACATTACACGTTGAAAAATTGCTGGAGCCGCACTCACACCAAATGCAAGTCGATTCATTTTCATTAATCCAATAGGAGTGTTCAGAGTTAATAGTATTGCTGTATCTTCATCCACTGTCAGCTGCGTATATGCTTGTTTCAAGTCCAACTTACTAAAGATACGGCCACCACTCAATTTAGCAAACGCCTCCACAGATTTAGGCAGAGGAAATGAATCAACATCAATCGCTGCATTCACGGTAGCACGGTAATCACCACAAATACGTAGGGACCCATCATCTTTCTTAACAATTCGTAATGGAGTCGCCCAATCAGAGTACTTCACTGGTGTGAGGATACCTTGCTCTACCATCCTTCTCAACTCTTCGTTAACCTGCTGCTTTAAGGGAAATGGTATTGGTCGTGCTTTTAAAAATCTGGGTGTCGCATCCGCACGTACATGTAAAGACACTTGTGGACCTTTGTATTGTCCAAGTCCCTCAGCAAACAAACCAGGAAAATCATTCACTAACTTTGATACTTTCTCTTCTGACCAATGGATACCAGATATCTCAATATTCAATAACTGAAACCAATTACGTCCTAAAAGACTAGGTCCATTGCCTGCCACTACTATCAAATCACAACGGGCTTCTTTGGCACCCAATGTCACTTGAACATTTATTTGTCCAAGCACTTTTAATATTTCACGAGTCCATGTCACAAGTTTAATATCAGTAGGCTTTAAAGGAGGAGGAAAAGACCACAGCTTCCTATATGTATCTTCAGATATTATACTCCTTGATGCACCTGAGTCGATTTCCATACTAAGTTTAGCACCATCCATAATAATATCTGTGGTTATTGCTGGTTGATAATTTTCATGACACATGTACACTCCCATCATCTTTTCCTTATTGTATATTATTGCCTCCTTACTGCTGTCTTCAAACTCAGAGAGGTCGTGTATTTTAGAAGGTCTTCTAGTGCATGCAGATGTTATATGACCAAATTTCTTGCAGTAAAAACATCTAGCTTTAATAAATGGACACTTTTCTCCATGTTTGTGCACTCTAGCACAGTGTCGACACTCATTTGCTTGAATCCTACCAATATCCATAGGTTCAGTAACATGGAACGGAGTTTGCTTTGCCGCCTCTGTATCAGGGTATAGATCTGGAAACGTCACTTGATAATTAAGACATATTTGTAATGCTGTCTCATATGTAAGGTCTTTCGTTTTCAATAATTCTCTTCTCAATCGGTCGTCCCGTACCCCTAATACCAAACGGTCTCTCAACTGGCGTTTTAAGTCAACATAATTGCATTTAGACGCCAGTATATTAATTGCCGAAACAAAATCTTGTATGCTTTCAGACTGCAATTGTAGGCGTTTATGAAATTTTCCAGCTTGTAGTATTTCATTAACCTCAGGCTCATAAAACTGATCTAACACTTTTAAAATGTCATTAAAATCCACATTAGTCGGCCGCCTTGGGACCAGCAGTGAAGCAACTAATGAAAAAGTCTCTTTTCCGCATTGGGACAAAAACAAAGAACGGGCTTTGTTAGCGTTGCTTTCGTCGTAACCCGCGGCATCGAGAGCACACAATAATTGTTCTTTATAATCACTCCACTTGTCAGTTTTAGGGTTAAAGTGTCCAGGAAATACTATATTTGTTATATTTGACGCCATTTTTCGCACAAATGCATTAATTTTCACTCGTCGCCAATAAAAGATACGGCATTATTAAGATCAGAAGCAAAAACTAAACTTTTATTTAATACCCACATTAGTATGATAATAATATGACAGATCAATAATTAATTCAAATATATAACAATTATTATTTGTTAGTTTAAAATATGATTAAGTTCAATTTGTATAATTTTCAGAATGTTCATACTGGGCATGGTATTGGGCGCTCTTGCGTGGTGCGCCTACTTCATTGCGTTAAAGTATCCACTCGTCAAAATATTCTATCTTTGTTACCCGTAAGTACATTTAATAGTATAAGACAATAGCAACATTAAACTCTATTTCAACTAAAAAAATAATAAAATAAACTGTTATCTATTGTCGTGCTATATATATGGTCCTTATCAAAAGTTTTTTTTATATACATACAGACAGCCTCCATGGCGCAGCGGGCGAGTAGCCGGCTGTGAAGCGAGAGGCCGCGGGTTCGATTCCCGCATTGAGACAAATGTTTGTGTGGCCCACAGATATTTGTTTCAAGTCTGGGTATTGTGAGATCGAAAGTCTTTCATAGTCTCTGACACCCACGATACAGGTTATACCTAGTGTGGGGTAAAGACTAGCCCCTTTATTCATAATAACTTAGTAGAGCGTAAAAAGACCGCAATAGTACACTTCATAAAAATTGTATTCATAATCGTTCAATAGCGTTAAAACATTCCAACGTTCGATAGTGAAAACATGGCCGATTCAGATCAGCTGTTTCAAGTTTTATATTCTTTCTTAATGATATTAATTTTGTTATAGTATAGGACCCCATCTAAGATTGATATATATATTTTATTAAACGATTAATAAAAAATATATAGCCAAGACTTCCTATTTGTTTCGAAGCTTGCCAGAGATAAACAATTTTTTTTTTCTGTAACCAGCAACAATGTATTCGATAAGCATATATTCGTTTTTTTTTTGCTAAAGTAGGCAAAAGTAGGGTTAAGCTTTCGATAAGACCAAGACAGCCTCCGTGGCGCAGCGGGCGAGCAGCCGGTTACGAAGCGAGAGGCCGCGGGTTCGATCCCCGCACCGAGACAAATATTTGTGAGGCCCACAGATATTTGTTTCGGGTCTGGGTGTTCTGAGACCAAAAGTCTCTCGTAGTTCCTGATTCTCACGACACAAGACTCGATCTTAATGTGGGGTCAGAACTATGTCTGTGACAGTTGGGTGTTATTTATTTATTTCATTAAGAATAAGGGGGTGTGTGTGACTGTTGGGTGTATTTATTTATTTATTATTTATACATATATCTTTTTCCCGATATAGTCAGTGTCGTGTTATGTTTAACATAGCACATTATTTAAAAAAAATATCCACCCCATTAAATCAAAAGAATAGTGACAATAATTATGATCTTGTTCATTACTGGACCATATAGGTGCTAATAATAATCAATTTTCCTGTGTGCTTTTTGCATAATATGTCCAATTATGGTGAGTATTCATTTGTATGTTTTACATTCCAGTGCGGTGGTATACTTCCTACTGTTTGGGTTTCAATCTGGTCCGTTCCTAGAATTGAATCATTCTGACACTCCACCGTTGCACTGCTGTTCACACGACCCGCAGCAAGTCAGAGACGAAGTGAACGTACTCCGACAAGACTTTAACATGAGAGTCAAGAAGATTTTGTTCAACTCTGTAGTCGGAGCATACTATTCCAGTTTTATACCGTGTTGTTTTGCACAGGTCTGTATTTTTATGTATTGTATTACTTAATGTAGGTGTTTAGTTCGCCTCTGCTTACCTCCTCAGGGATACAGGCGTGGGACTATTGCCCGAATGGTTAAACGCTACTCAACTTTAATGGCTTCTTACAATAATTTTGCTATACAATTTTGACAGCTAAGACGGCCTTAAAGGACATAAGGCGACATTAAGTGTATGAACATTGGGCGGTATGTGTGTTACATACACATTAATACCTTTTGCCACATAATAGACAAACTTTATAGCATGAGAATCTGTTTTACAACTAAATACTCACTGGCTTCATCTTAAAATATTGATTTAATGCACTATTACTTATTTACGTTGCTTTTGACATTATTATATTTTTTATTATTATATTAATTTATCTGACTTTGCTCTATTGGCATATTAATATATTGTTGTATTTAGAAATAAGTTGACATTTTAAATTGTAATTTTATATATCATGTATTGTCTGGACTTTAAAAGATGCCATAACCTTTGAGTTTGTTTCGGCATTTCTTCTCAGGGATAGCCACGAAATGCCGACGCCATTATTACATTATCACTATCTTAAAATCAATATATACTCGTTAATTGTCATGTGAAAGTGGTATAAAATATCCTATTTGCAGAATAAATGATTTGAATTTGAAATTTGAATTTGAACATTGTATCTTCAAATATTGACTGTGATAGTAATATTGACATGTGTTAGTGCTTCGGTGGCGTAGTTGCATTTCGGTATGACTACCGTCCTGAGGTCTCGGGTTCCCCAGGCCGGGCAGAGTGATATTGGATTTTTCCATATCAGCCCGGAGTCTGGTATTTGTGCACGATATGGCGATAGGCTTGCCCCCTATCACATCTGGGACGGAACTAAGCTCGGCGAAATGTGGGTGTTCTAGTTCGCTAGTACACTTCTGCCTGCCCTTTCGGGGACACAGGCGTGAGCTTATGTTAATGTTATGTTAATTAATTTCATTTTTTTTTCTTGAAGTCATATCTATACTACGACGTGTACGGCGCGTCTCAGCAAGTAGCGTTTGTATGGGGAGGATTGTTCGGTCGGTACGCGAGCCAGCTGCTGGCTGGAGTCATTTGTGACGTGCCTCATCGAGCCGCGCTGCATTTGGGACGGTGGAAACTGGACAACTCACCCGCAGGTTAGTCTCACTTGCGCTGATATGATAGTGACCATGTTCGGTTCCTCCTCTGCGAGAAAATCGTCTAAAAATCATCAAATTGGGAAGAATTGACGCCAAAACTTTAACAAGAATTTGAAATAGGCACATCCGTGTTTTATTGTTCTTGTGAAAACTTAGTTATAGTTAATTTGGCCACGATCGGTAAATTGGAAGTCTGTCAGTTAACTTTTTAAACTTGTGATTATTCGTAGTTATGGCTCGCCCTCTTGTTTTTCTTTAGTCGTTGGCCATATTGGGCCTTACTTAAAACAGCATTTTTAGCTGAGCAAATGGTTAAGAATAGCCTGTGACTTTTTCCTTGCGTTACATTGTTTATAAATGAGAGGGACAACCTATGATATAAAGATAAGACTGCCTCGGTGACGTGGTGGTATTTCGGTACGACTACGGTTCTGAGGTCTCGGGTTCGATCCCCGGGTCTAGCAAAGTGATATTGGATTTTTCCATATCAGCCCGTAGTCTGGAATTTGTGCCCGATATGGCGATAGGTTCGCCCCCTATCACATCTGGGACGGAACTAAGTTCGGCGAAATGTGGGTGTCCTAGTTCGCTAGTGCGCCTCTACCTACCCCTTTGGGGATACAGGCGTGAGCTTATGTTATGTTATGTTTATAAAGATAAGCAGCGGTTAAATATTTTTATAAGTAAGGCTCAATTGCACCACTATTATTAACCTAGAGTTAGTCCTAACCGCAAGTTAAGTTACATGTCATTCATACATTTTCTGTCAATTTAGCTTGCGGTTAGGACTAACTCTAGGTTAATAATAGTGGTGCAATTGAGCCTAAGGGGCATTGTTGTTTGTTCAGATTCATCAGACAGTCCAGCGTGGTCGGGCGCGCGGTGGTGGTGCGGCGGGTCGCGCGCGCGCGCGGGCGGCGCGGGCGGCGCGACGTACGTGGCGGCCGCGCACACGGTCGCCGCCGAGCCGGCCTGCGCCGCGCACGTGCGATTCTATGTGAGTTACTTCTTTACTAAAGGCAGACAAATCTTTGTGTGACCTACAGACATTTATTTCCGGTCTGGGTATTGCGTTATATAAAAATGTGCCATCACATTGAGTAAAAACTTTGACATACCGTCTACAACACATCCGATCAAACCAATTTATATGGGATCACTCTTGGTATGAGTTCTATCGAACAGAAAAAGAATCTTGAAAATTGGTCCACATTTGACGGAGACATCGGGAAACATACATAAAAAACAGACGAATTCAAGACCTTATTTTTTGAAGTCGGTAGATAATAAGGACTAAAAACATGGTATAGATAGACGATAAATATTAAATACATACTTCAATTAACCAAATGCCCTTATCTATGATCTAGTCATCTAGTGTAGAAGATTTTTTTATACCAGAGACTGGCAAACGAACAGATGGTTACCTGATGGTAAGTGATCTCCACAAGACACCCAAGACAATAAAAGAAATATCACTCACCGAACGAAACACGACAGCAAGCTGCCACTTTACGTAGGTTTTTTGTGAGACAGTGGTATCCAAACGGTCGAGCCGGCCCATTTGTGCAGTAGACATTACTGTCTACAGCGTGGCTCTACCACTCAAGAATTTTTGAGACCGAACGGCTCTCGTAGTTTCTGATATCCAAGATACAGGTTAAATCTAGTGTGGCGTCCGAACTATGTGTGTGTATATTGGGTGTATTTGTTTATTTAAAACTTTTACCTTTTGTATTAAGCAGAGGCGTAACTACAGGATGGCATGTCGGTAAAATGCCACGGGCCCCCGACCATAGGGGCCCCAGCGGCGATCGGAAGGAGGCCTATGCCGTGACCATATAGGGAGCAGCGGGCTGAAAAGACCTGCATCCAATTAATTTGCCACGGGCCCCCAAGACTATAGTCACGCCACTGGTATTAAGACTGATTTTCTAACAGTCGGATGATTTATTTTGTGACGTTTTTGCACTTGATGTATGAAACATAATAATAAAGTTATTACACTATAGAATTGTCAATCCTTAGTCATTTAGTATTATTGTATTTATTATTCGCATGTTAACGTTCGTTTCTCTACAGGCGGTGTTCATAAACCCATCAATGTTGCTGTGTCTACTGTTGTGCCTGCAACTGTCGCTCATCGTACTACAACTGTGCCTACTGTTCAGTTCTATACCATGGCACAACTTCTTGTCCATAGTGATACTACTGTTCATAAACTACTACACGTTATTCAAGATGATGAGAGATTACCTGGTAGCGTGGAAGGTGTATAAGGCAGAGAGTATGATACAGGACAGGAATTGTCCGCTCAATGTGGCTAACTGATGAACAAGATTCTGTTTTAATGCGCACAAAACTTTGTAAGGCATTTGTTCTGCTGTAATGTGCATCAAATTCACAAACAAAATTTATGCATAAATGAGTTACGACCGAATGGTCAAACGCTACTCAACTTTAACGGCTTATTAAATCTATTTTCGCCATACAATTTTGACAGATAAGGCGGCCTTAAACGACAAAACGCGACCTTAACTGTATGAACATTCGGCGGTTAAAGTATTACTATTTGTGTGCATTTTTATTTCAACATATCTATAAAACTGAATTTTATTTGACGCCACAACACGATTCATGCAAAATGGCCGGTTTACATCTATTTAGGACTACTCGCCTGCACGCCTGACTGCCTCGGTGGCGTGGTGGTATTTCGGTACGACTATGGTTCTGAGGTCTCGCGTTCGATTCCCGGGTCGGGCAAAGTGATATTGGATTTTTCCATATCAGCCCGGAATCTGGAATTTGTGCCCGATATGGCGATAGGCTCGCCCCTATCACATCTGGGACGGAACTAAGCTCGGCGAAATGTGGGTGTTCAAGTTCGCTAGTGCGCCTCTGCCTACCCCTTCGGGGATACAGGCGTGAGCTTATGTTATGTTATGTTTAGGACTACTCAGTCCTATTTGTAATAATACTAGGTCTCATTTGATATTGACACAGTATAGACCGTCAGTGTGAAATACACCTAATAAAGTAATTTGAGGTGTTATATAAATATTACACTGGAGAAGACCCACAGTGTTGCATAACAGCAGAACAAACGCCTCACATTAAATTCATAAACGAATCAGTTTGTACTTAATATTGGTTGATTTATTGCGCTCATTTCTCGTTATGAAACAATTCGAACAAAGCATTGTGAAGTAATTATAAGACTGATGTTACTGAAACAATTTGTTTGTACAAATACATCACCCCAGTTATACTTTCGAAACATTGAGCTGTAAACGAAAAGTGAAATTGAAAATATAACATACTTGCCACAAAGTGAACATTTATTTTTTAATTTACGTCTATTATGTTTAAAAACTGCCTCGGTGGCATGGTGGTATTTCGGTACGACTACAGTTCTGAGGTCTCGGGTTCGATCCCCGGGTCGGGCAGTGATTATGGATTTTTCCATATCAGCCCGGGGTCTGGAATTTGTGCCCGATACGGCGATAGGCTCGCCCCCTATCACATCTGGGACAGAACTAAGCTCGGCGAAACGTGGGTGTACTAGTTCGCTAGTGCGCCTCTGCCTACCCCTTCGGGGATACAGGCGTGAGCTTATGTTATGTTATGTTTAAAACCATGAAATCTCATTTTCATAGTCTAGTCAGTGGACATGAATGTAAGGAAAGTAATAAAAACATGGATGAACAACAAAAATTTTTATTTTTCAATATAAAAAAACAAATGCTATTTTATTCAACAGCCTCGTTCCTCAATCATACTTGATAACATTTTACATGGTAACTAGATTCATTCAAGCAAAATGCACAATAATTATAGAGTCTAGACTTAAATGATTTGGAAATATACTTTGTTACACTTACTGATTTCTTAAGTTTACGCGAATATTATACATTGAAATAAAACTATTTTTACGGATTCTATCACAATTAGGTTTTAATTTTAATCCCGACGTTTCGAAGGCTTTGCAGTCTTCGTGTCACGGGTCAGACTGACCTAATTGTGATAGAATCCGTAAAAATAGTTTTATTTAAATTTGCTACTCTTATTAATTACTGCGTGAGAAGAAACTTATACAAACTATTCACATATAATACAGTCATTTCTATATGTAACAAACTAACCCTTTGCAATTATTGTTATAAAATTACTTTGTGAACAACCATGATGCAGTCTTGTTGGTATCATTTATCTGAACTTTTATTGACTTCATTTTATCTCTGACAACATCACAAGCATTCAATAGCTCTTTATCTTTCTTTGCTAAAGCATTTAGTCTTACAGAGTGTCTAAAGTCAACAAGAGTATCTATCAACATATTAGAAATAACATTCTCTTTTGAACTGTCTTGTAGTTTCAAACCTAATTTTGTAAGCATTCTTGTTATATATTCCACTATTAATGTCACTGGCACTGGATAGTACCCACTGGGATCATTCTTTATAATTTTATTAGTACTTGCAGTTAAGTTAAGCATATTATTTATACAAGTAGCTGTGTCAAAGTCAGTTTTTAATGCTTCCATATTAGCATCTTGAATCTTCTGCAACTCTTTTAAAATTGAATCATTATATTCACAAATGTGAGAGGCAGTGTTATTATTGATATAAATAATTGCATCTTTGAGGAAGAATTTGAATTTGTTCAAAACTTCTTCAGCAGTTTTCATAGCAGCATCAGTATACTCCATGGTGTATCTGTAATTAGACATCAGACAAGCCATCCTGAATGTATCTGCACTGTAAGACTTTAACATATCTGGTATGGATATTGTGTTCTTCAATGATTTAGACATCTTGTTGTCACCTTTGACTTGTAAATGCCCCACATGTATCCAGTAGTTTGCCCACTGCCTGCTGTTGTGGTAGGCACATGATTGAGCCTCTTCATTCTCATGATGTGGGAAGCGTAGATCAATTCCTCCAGCATGAAAGTCCAATTGAGAACCAAAAATGTTGCTCACCATTGCTGAGCATTCTATATGCCAGCCAGGCCTTCCAGCACCCCAAGGAACATTCCAGTTCGGCTCTCCAGGCTTATGTCCCTTCCACATGGCAAAATCCATTTTATTCCTTTTTTGTTCATCTGAAGGCTCACCCTCATCCTGCATTTTGTTTAATTTTCCGTATGAGGTGAATTTACTAGTATCAAAATATACTGAACCTGTTTCAGATACATACGCCATGTCGGAATCAATGAGTTTCTTCACGAAGTTTGCAATACAATCGATGTGTTCCGATACTCGCGTGATAATTAGCGGTTTTTCTATATTCAATGAGCTCATATCTAACCAGAACTCATTTTCATACTGTTTGGCGATATTTGTGAAATGTGTATTTGTCTCAAGGCCTTTTTTTATAATTTTGTCATCGATGTCTGTGATTCCCATTGCGGTCACGAGATTTATATTGAAGAATGATTTCAATATCCTCTGAATGATGTCTAGTTTTACATAGCAACTTGCATGGCCAATATGCGCTGAATCGTAGACGGTTGGACCGCATGAGTACCATGTTGCGATGTGGGGGTCACTCAAAATCACAGGAACTTTTTGATTAGCTACACAATTGTAAATATAAATCCCGGTTGGGTTTCCATAGGGCATCAACCATCTTGTCTCTTTGTACGGCTTCAAAGTACAGACATGTGATAGTCTTCTCACAGAAAGGCAAACCCATGAGTTCATTCTTACAGAAAACACATTGATAACACCATAAAAAATAAACAACCGGAGAGGAATTTGAGAAAAATAACTTTTAATGTCGTTTGTCACTTCACACTTGTCAGTTGTCAGCTGGATTATCAGCAAGTACTCTGTGATTATCAGCTGCCAATCAGCTGCTGTTTTATAAAAACGGTACGTTCCGTGTCATGGACTGTGAGCTCATTATGATAGTAATTAAATATGTTAATTTGCAGTAAGTAGATGGCCCTTTTTGTAAACCCTTGATATTACAATGATATTGTACGTATAATTAGACTATCTTTCCGGGATTAGCAACGCGCTCGTAGATCATTACGAAAAAAAATCGTATAAGACTGCTGGCTGTCTGCTCCCTATAACGTACCGTCAATTTTGACGCAGAAAAAAAAACAATGTCAATTTTTTTATATTTGTTTGGCCCTAAAATTCGAGGATTGGATTTGGAATTTAATTTACTCGAATCCGAGTTGAATATAAGCGAATATAAAAAGAACTGGTTAAATAATGGTTTCTTTTGCTCCGGATGAAATTGGATTAGCGGATCAGTCGCCGTGCGCAGGTATTCGGGCTGATCTCAAGATTTGTTTACTGAACAGTGATTGTTGTTTAAAGGTTAGTTTTATTTATTTTCAATCGATAATTGTGTTATTAAACTTTATTAGTTTCCTACACATAATATTGGTTATAAAAAATACTTAATGAATTAACGTCTTGTGTAACCAATCTTGGGGCATTTTCTAGATTTTACCCAAATATAAATGCATATTCATAGTACCTATATTTATTTTATGGTGCTAAATCCTTTAGTATGTTATACCTTTGTTTATTTTATGGTGCTGAATCCTTGTAGGACAAGAAAACACCCCGGCAATGTTTGCAAAATGGAGTGGTACCTGATGAATGTTTACAACTACGCCAGAGTTTCTTCGAGTGCAAACGATCTTTAGTAAGTATGGTACTGACCGCATTTTTAGTTCTATTATTTTACCAATTGGGTACTTGACAATTTTTTTTATTGATTTTATATGGAATATTATCTAAAACATAGCACAGAAAGAAATATTGCAATATTCTCAAAAATAAAGAAGTTATAAGCCTTTGAAATTTGGTGTAACCTTCAAACTACAGGAAAGAGAAGCATCAGTATAATCACACCACGGCCATAACGGTGCGTCCGTTGGAAAGGGATAGCAAAATATCCCCACTACACCCCCACTCTTGCTCATTGCAGAATTTAAAATATTAATTACTGTCTCATTTTTCAACCAATTTTGATGCTGGTTTTACAGAAGGGTTAATTTTTTTATTTATTTGCCATTTCATACAACAATATGTATAAAATCAAATATAGTCAACTGCCCAATTGTGTAGGTTCCAGTATTTAACTTCACATAATGCTATTGAACCTCTCATATGCGGCCTTTTAATAATAATGCATTTAATATAAGCCATTCGGCGGCCGGAGGCCGAGCCATGGAAATAATCAAAGACAATACCTATTCCACAGCTTGACAACAGAAGAAGATTTCGGGGGCACAAAGGCTATTGATATGAGTGAGTGACTGAGTGTGGAGCCATTTTAGGTATAAAGTTAGAGCTGTGACAAGTTTCCAAACATGTAAAAAGTACCCATTAATATGTTAAATAAACATTTATTGTTTTCTTAAGATGTTTCTGTCATTCGTTTGTCACTAATTTTGATGTTTCTGGATTTACCCAATAGTTAAGATCCATAGCTAGAATAACTTTGGACTTTATATTCGATAAAGATTGCTGCATGCATTAGATATGACATTTGTTTGAAATTCCAACTTATTTTTCCATATCAGCCTGGAGCTCCAGGCTGATTTTTCCATATCAGCCCGGAGTCTGGAATTTGTGCCCGATATGGCGATAGGCTCGCCCCCTATCACATCTGGGACGGAACTAAGCTCGGCGAAATGTGGGTGTACTAGTTGGCTAGTGCGCCTCTGCCTACCCCTTCGGGGATACAGTCGTGAAATTATGTTATGTTATGTTATGGTTTCTTAACACCTACATGTATAAATGGGGGATTAGGGATCTATTAATAAGTAAAAACACATCAAATTCGAAATTTTATTATAAAAATAATTGAAATTCGATTCGATTAAATTCTAAACAATCTATGAGAGCTTAGCCCGTAAACAAATTTAGCTTCACAAGCTGAATGAGTAATATTTTACATTTCGGCATACATTACATGTCAAACGTTAGGGGCCAAGGTGTACTGCACATATTTTTCTTGAAACACACAAAACCATTTAAACCATTTATTTTCTGCACACACATACAAAATAAGTGTTTTCGCTGTCTCCTGCTCATGGAACAATAGACCATAAATAAAAATGTGTAGCGAAACCATATTTTATATAGGTGTTTTGTGTAATGTTTTAGTTTAAATGCAAGAGACGCGGTTTTATAAAAATCATTTACGTTTATCTTTAAGAATAGTTAGTCTGTTTTCTTGCGTCACATTGTTTGTTAATGAAAGGGACAAGCTATTCTTAAAAATAAGAAGCACGTAATTATTTTTATAAGGGGCTATTGTTTATATAAAGCCGCGTCTCCTGCACTAAAACATTACACAAAACATGGAATCGGCACACATTTTTATCTATGATTCATTGTACGAGCAAGAGATAGCTAAAATCGTTGTTTTGTGTATGTGTTTTGGTGTAATGTTTCGAGAAAAACTAGTGCAGGAGACGCGCATCAACATATTTTCCACCATGAAATTACATTCTACACAAGCTTATCTAATAATTTAGAAATGTTATTGTATGTTACATAAAGTTGGACTTCCGTGCAATCGTATTTAAATTCGCGTCGCTTATCTCTATAATAAAAATTATTTCATACAGTGTAATTTATTTAACTTTCTTTTAATCAGTGGCGTAACTGTAGGGTGGCATACGGGGCAAAATGCCATGGGCCCCCGGCCATATGAGGCCCTCGCGTCGGCAGGAGGCTACATGGGGGTTACCACCACCTCTTATAGCAATATTATTATAATCTTACTTGTACCGATTCCCGTACAAAAAAACGTAGTAAGACTATAATAATACTGCTATAAGAGGTGGTGGTAACCTCCCAGATCGAAAAAGCCGTAACCCGCATGGCGGTTCCACGCCAGTCAAAAGCCCGAGCCTTCCGCAGCAAAAAAGGGCCCTATCGGATGAATTTGCCAGGGGCCCCAACAGTATAGTTACGCCACTGCTTTTATTGCTGCCTGGTGTTATCCCGACCTAGTGCCAGGGTCCGCTTTCCTACTTAAACGCTTCCACTTCGTCCGGTCTTGAGCGTCCTCCACAGTAAGACCATTGACTGTCATATCATCCTCCAAAATGACCAGCCAGCGCTTTTTGGGCCGTCCGCGGGGACCCCTGAGTTATTTATTTTACTGTTAGCCATTTTTTATTTTAATGTAACAGATAATTTTAGAGCAGTTATTATTTACACTTTTGGTGTTTCTTTCCTTGAAATATGTTCATCTAACTTAGAACTAAGAGTCGCTTTTCAATAGTCAACAACTTGTATCTAAGAATAGCTTTCATCGTTAAAAAGTCAAAATTATACCCTAGATAAAAGTTATCGGGCTATTCAATCAGGCCTAAAGCTAGAAACTATTAAAATGTGAAAATTGCAAGCTTTTATTATCTAAACATCCAAATTGACTAAATTAGCACCATACCAAAACAATACTTATATCTGTAGCGTAATGTAGATTTTTTTACAAATGAATTTAATTATTAAAAGCATCAATATAATATACCCTAGATGCACAGTTCTTTGCAAATATCGTCCTAAAAAGTGATCTCAGAAATATCACAAGTTCTAATGAAATCAAACACAAATATAATGCCTATGCACGTGTTATAAAGTAGCTGTTTAAACGAAATGATCAGGCGTTCTTAAATTTGAATTTTCAAATATAGAATTCTATCGGCGTCCGACTGTAGGAAAAAGGAGTGCTTAAGCTTTGCTGTCCCATTTTCCGAGCGTCAATATTGTGCATCTAGATAAATGTTATATCGACGATTAAAAGGACCTATGAAGTGAGTAACTTTTATTGAATAAAACTTTCCTTTAGAAATCCTTTTCGTAACGCATTTTTTAAGAGATTTTTCTCGCATACAGTACCATCCAAGTATACATTTTTTTTGTATTAACATACAAACCTACATACATAGCCTCACGCCTGTATCGCCTCGATGGGTAGGCAGAGGCGAACTAGAGAACTAGAACACCCACAGTATGCGGAGCTTATTTCCGTCCCAGATATTGATGAATTTTATTACCATGACTAAATAATTACAACGATTATTTTTGTGGGTTAGCTAATTTCTGTACCACTGTCATGTCCAATCATTTAGAAAATGATTTCCCGCTCTATGGCACTCGTAATAAATGGGCTTTATTTATAAAAACATTTTCGCTTATCTTTTTGCTAAGAATAGCCTGTCACTTTTTTCCTTGCGTTACATTGTTTAAAAATGAAAGGGACAGCCTATGGTTAAAGATAAGCAGCGCTTAAATATTTTTATAAATAAGGAGCTATATTTTTTTATTTAATCTGGATTATCAAACTGACTACCTACCTTACCTACCTATTCTATTCATAACCGTAACATGAATAATAAATCGTTTTGTGCGTTTTTCAAATAGCAGAAACGTGTAACTAATGTATTATTTTAAGATTTTCTATTTAATTTAAAATGAAGCAAGATGAGTTATTAATGTAACGTGAGCAATATTTAGTTTATATAGCTCGTACAGATTGTATTTGTGGTCAAGTGAAAGTATATGTGATCTAAATAAATTAATTATAAGTACCAAAGTAATGCCAACATAATATATTGAGGTTTTATGACCAGATACAGATTTTTTTGTAAAATAATCGTAACATAATTATCAACTTTTGACTATTTAGACTGAGATATTGAATACATTATGATATGTTTAGGAGATATGCAAAATTCTGAAAATTAACACCAATTACATCAAATTAACCATAAAAGCTCGAAAAATGTCAATAAAGGATACAGGGCAAAAGTGTACCGTGGAAATTGCAAGAAAATTCTTTTTATTCGTGATTTATTTTTGTGCGAAGATGGAAGACATTAAATCATACATGCCTTTGTTATAAAGAAGTTGTTCTTATATTTTTATAATTTTACGTTTAAGAATTTCAAATGTACTTTAGGTGTTCCGACCCGCATTAGTCCAGAGCCGGAAAATGTCTAACTCCTTTCATGAGTGGAAGCATTTGTACCAATGCGACTTAAGTAATAATACAAGGTTATCTATTAAATTAATTCAGGCTTTCAGTATAAATGTGTCTTATCCCACATGTTTGCATATCTTTAGTCACCAAAGAAATGCGACATCGCGACTGATCTGCTCACATATCCTGCACTGCATTCCTGCACTGAACTGTTACATATACCTCTTCCGCAAATAAACGGAATGGTTTTGCAAATATTTGAGTTTTAAATTTACCATGATGCAGCCTTGAGCCTATTAAGAAACACTGGGTTAAGCCACATTTGCCCTGAAGGCCTCAATTATTATTACTACATTAATAAACGTTGACCTAGGCATAGGCTCTTATCTGACTTGATCACACAATCTTGTCTGATGTATCCAAATACTGCTTTGTATAAAAATACTCTATGCAGAATTAAAAACTTAAGAAGACAACTTTTTGTAAGTAGGCAGCAAGATTTGGTACTACAAAATAGTGATGAGGGATACGCGGGTGTATCGGGTTTTGCTTTTTAACCATATCAACTGTCTTTATTGTTGTCAATAACAAAAATAATTATTCTATAATATAGCTTAGGGACTGGGCAATTCACTTGTGTAATATAATCTGACCATAAATATTGCTTTGATACATCCATGTGTCCCCATTCTTTCCATTTAATTGTACAGATACATACTATAAAGCACATCATCTGTACTATAAAGTATGTTATTCTTAAGAGAGAATAATCGTCTATTCGGCAGGCTTTTTAGTTATCTACAGAATATCTTTATGTATTTATTATTTTAACTATTTCGCTTTTATCACTCAACAAGTATTGTAACATTGCCGACGTTAGTACTCATACCTACTTAAATTATATTTGACACTGTGCAATAAGAGATTAAAGTAAGAATTAGTTGAAATACATTTTTTTACTTAACAGCTATTGTCATTTTATAATTAGTACTAGAAAATTGTGTACCGCTGCCAACATAATAATATGATTATGTATTCGTACACACTTAAAATTACACTGAAATCAAGGTAAATATCGCGATAAAAAATACCAAATGACAAGTTTTCGAATATAATGCGACTTTAGCGCACTTTTAACTCTATTTCAGTGGAATTTTAGGTCACTAAATGAAACCTAATCGTAGTCGAAATCGAATCGAGTGTTAAAAGTCAGTGGGCTGAGTCAGCAGTGGGACAATATAACACAGAAATTATTCACTCGCAATCCACATGTCATATTATATGTTGGTAATGGTACCAAATGAAATGACCACTACAAATTACATTACCTTAATGTCGAAAGAACACTTTGTCAATAAACGCTTCATACGTATTGTAACGCACTATCCATATACTTAAACGTTTAATGTTTGGTCCTTTTGTTTGTGACGTGTGTTCACTCTTCAAATATCTTTTTAGGTTGCAGTCTAAGTACATGGCTACATTAATATTCAATTATCTGTTACTAGTTTCACACGTTGGCAAACTTTCTTGTGCTGGTTAAGAAGCGCTGTGCGCAAGTTATGTAAGTGCTGTCAATTATTTATACAAATGGATTTTGTTTTAAGATCGGTTTCAAACCCCATCACAAAAAATTAAGTTAAATATGTAACAAATACGGACACTTTGGTACCCTTTTATTACATTATTGTAGTAATTATTTCTTTTTTCCTTTCTATGCACTGCTTTGTGTCCCACTGCTGGGAAAAGAACTCCTCCATCATTTTTTACTAATTAAACAATGTTTCCTAATTTCATTAGATACCTAAAACTAAGCTGTTTTTGATTTTTGCTCTAACCAGAAAAGTTTGCCAACCTTTATTTTCAACAATAGGACACTGACCAACTTATAATATTTTATGTCAATTCTATATTCTCCTCTTTACAACCTAAAAAGCCATTCACAAAACAACACACCCCAGGCCAGTTAGGCCGCTGCTCCTCTACTAGAAAGTCTGTATGGGTCGGTACAGGCCGGTGTACCCACACAGACGCGCCCTCAACGCTGTTACCAACATGGCGGCGCCCGACAAGTCGTCCATCAGGTTGGCACACTCGCAAACAAGTAAGTACATCTTGTCGCCGTGCGCTGCGACTGATTTGTGTAACGCGATTTTGCGCATGCCCACCGTGTGAGGTAAATGTCGGTAGAGCATGCGGGCCCCCGTCCAGTATAACCAGTTGCGTTCAAATCGCTCGCCATCGTCGCCTTCGAATACCTGGAATGGTGATTTTCAAAGATAAATTATAATAAATTAAATTAATAAATTAAATACACCCAACAGTCACACACATAGTCTTGACCCCACACTAAGATCGAGTCTTGTGTCGTGGGTATCAGGAACTACGAGAGACTTTCGGTCTCACAACAACCAGATCCTAAATAAATATCTGTATAATTTATCTCGGTGCAGGAATCGAACCCGCGACCTCACGTTTCACACCGCCCAGTGCGCCACGGAGGCTTTGATTGTATTGGTTGCATAGTGATTGATTGTTGAATTCTTTGTTAATTCGTTAAGGGGCCGACTTTTATCGTATCGTGACCACCAACATGCGCGTCACGAGAACATTTTGTCTATGCTTTTTGTCATGTTCTAATCGGTTTTCTCTATTAGTCTACGGACATTATCCTGTGTCCTCGTTTATTTTCATACCATATTGTAGACAACATCTCTACAATCGATTATCGAGATATATCTTGACACGCATTCTAGGCGGGCAATCTTGAAAATCGGTCCATATTTGTCGGAGATATCTCGCAACAGACATAAAAATACGGACAAAATGATGAACCTTCATCTTTTGAAGTCGATCGAAAACATTACCCTCCTTCTCAGGCAGTCGGGTAAAAACCATATTGTGTGTGCACTTAGTATCTTGTCTCTCCTATCGAAGATAATAGAAGACAACTTATATTATTATGAATAACCTTATTTTTTTGTATTATAGGGGAAGTAGGGGAGAATCGATCATGAACATAATAAAATAGTTTGTAATTTTAAAAGAATAGTGTTTATTGAAACTATTCGTTTATTTTTTGGAAGAATTGCGATCAACATTTCATGTTTTCTGTAGGTAGGTATCGGGTAAATATTTATATGGGATTACCCTTGAAATAAGCTCTATCGAACACAAAATTTTGAAAATCGGTCCACATTTGACGGAGATATCGCGTAACATACATAAAAAATAGACACGAATTGAAAACCTTCTCCTTTATGGAAGTCAGTCGAAAATATATTAGGCGTCTCTTGTTTACCTTATCTCGTACTTAACAATTGTTCAATATAAAATTGTAATACCAACCTTATAAACACTAATAATGAACCCAGTAGTAGGCGTGTGGGACTTTTTCGGCCCCCCAGCTAAATCATTGAAGGGCGGTCGACATATCATGGCCACTTCACTATACAGATCCAATGTATGCGCAGCCGAGTATCTTATAGTCTTCGGATCAAACTTCGACAACGACGCACATCTCATATTATTGTAGAATAACAGAGGGTCCGTCTGTGTCGTATTTATAACATAGTACGATATGAAAGGGAACTCTGCGTTCTTCTCCATGTTGGCTAACAACATTCCTCCAACAGCTGTGTTGGCTTGGGCTACTTCGTTCAACAGTTCAGCAGCCGCAGTCTTCTGTTTGATCAGAGGTTTGGTCAACGGTGATTCCAGTATTGGCTCTATTGGCTCCAAGGGGCTCATCAAATGCGCCAATATACACAGTTTGGGGTCAGCGATCTCTAGTATACTTAAAGAGTTTTGGCCAGTCTTCGTCGTTAATCCTTTTTCCGGTGTCGGTGGTGGTACTGGAAGCTGGAAAAAAAATACGGAATATATTAAAACTAATAATATTATATTATGCAAACTTAGAATTTTACTTTGTGGACTAAACTAACAAAGTTTTGTTTCACTAAAATTACATGAAGAAATGTTTTACTTAGGATAGCGGCTGAATAAAGAGTCCCCACTCAAAAATAATGATGATTGAAGCCCCACATAATATTCAATTCTTAGATTCAATTCAATTTTATTGCTCTCCATTATTGTAATCTAAGTGATGAATAGAATATGATTGAAAGTGGGGTATAATATACCACTCCAGTACGTGATCCGATATGATGAACTTTTGAACGCTGAATCGCTCCAACAATCCTTTTTGATCGTCTCATTGGGAAACAAAAGGGACAATAGGAACCCACGTATTGTGGATCTGGCGTGAATAAACCGCGTGATTTTAAACACTCACCGGCACGCCATCAGGCAGGAACCGTTGGAGCGCGTGTGCCGGTATGACGAACTTTGGAAAGCAATCCTTTGCCCGTCCCATTGGGCAAAGGGACGACAGATACTGAACGCATTTTTGTGTGATTTTATAACGGTCACCGGCACGCCATCAGGCAAGAACCGTTCTAGCGCGTGTGCCGGTATGACGAACTTTGGAAAGCAATCTTTTTGCCCGTCCCATTGGGTAAAGGGACGACAGATACTGGACGCATTTTTGTGTGATTTTATAACACTCACCGGCACGCCATCAGGCAAGAACTGTTCGAATGCGTGTGTGTGTCGGTAGGATGACAAACTTTGAAACGCTGAATCGCTCCTGTAATACTTTTGCCCGTGTCATTGGGCAAAGGGACGACAGAAACTCACGCATTGTGGAACTGTCGTGATTTTAAACACTTACCGGCACGCCATCAGGCAGGAACCGTTCTAGCGCGTGTGCTGGTATAACGAAGCAGTCCTTCTCTAGCGTGGCGAGCGACACGGGCTGGGCTCGGCGGCGGTCGGCGGCGGCGCTGCTGGCGGGCCGCTCCCACCGCAGCAGCGACACGGACGGCTCGCGCGTCACCAGCGGCTGCGGCGGCTCGGGCTCCGGTCCCAGGCCTCCGCTCAGCACCGGACCGCATCGTTCTGAGAAACAGCAAGTTTAATATTGAGTTCTAGGCGACTTCTTCAGGATATAACAGTGCAGACCCATCTGCTCGTTTGCCAGTCCCTGCAATAAAAAAAGTATGCATCTCGGGACGCTCGACAGAAGTGATAACTCAAACGAATCTAAGTTGAACTATTTAATATATATTGATTTTTTTTTTACTTGAAAAAACTAAGGTTGTTACTTAAACTTTTTGTATATCAACATGATAAGAAGCCAGACAGAGTGGCGCCGTAACGCGTTACGTTACGAAGCGGTTTACCCTCCCATATGAAGTTATCACTTCAAAAAAAGAATCGCAAAAGGTCCTTGTTGTAGGTACACAATAAGCACAATTTTAAAAACTCAACGGACCGATTTTATTTATCTGATCGTGATGACATTTATATGGGGCCATCCATGGAATAATTTCTATCGCACACAAAAATAATCTTGACCATCGGTCTACATTTGTAAAAAACATACAGACGAATTAAGTACCTCTTTTTTTACGTTGGTCGAAAATAAATAAATACATCCAACAGTGACAAACATACGAGTATTCCTGACTCCACACTATTTTCAACCTGTATCGTGGGTATCAGAAATTACGAGAGACTTTCGGTCTCAACACCGAAACCCGAAACAAATATGTGGTGTTACACAAACATTTGTCTCGGTGCGGGAATCGAACCCGGGTTTCTCACTTCACAGTCGACTACAGGTTCACTGCGCCACGGAGGCTATCAAATTTGGGTTCCTTACCATCCTCATTTAAAGTGATCTATGTAGCTGTTGCTAAATCCTGTGATCCACCTGGCTCTACATGATATATTCTTGATTGTATCTAATCACACGGTAGGCAGCGACTTGGCTGTGCCACTGGCATTGCTTAAGTTTATGGGTGGCGGTCCCGCTTACCATCAGGCGGACCGCTAGCTCGTCTGCCCACTTTGGCAATAAAAAAAATAAAAAACATGCTGATTACTGAAATTGGTAATAATATGATGTTTGAAATTAAATGCTGCGGCGGTTCGATCCCCGCACTAAGACAAATGTTTGAGTGCCAATTGGAGGCTGTCAAATGTATCATTCCCGAATAGAGCAACTCTTCATGTCGACTGATGAAGGAGCAGCAGATTATACTTACGCGAAAGTCTTTCGATAAAATATAAGTATTTCGAGTAAATCGATTTTTAAAGCAATTAATAAAATCAAAGTAATCTGTTATATATTTCGGTGCGATTTTTTCGGAAACCATTCGTCTTAGCCCTTCTAAAATATAATATTTATAATCAATATTAGCAATACATTTGAGGCTTCTATAAATACTGAAACATTCCTTCTATTGTTTTATTGCTGTACAAATGAAACTGCACTCTACATCACTGGTACGTAACTGCCTAAATCTCGACGCATTCTACCAGTGCCCTACATCAAAATTATAAATACCTGTGTTACATAGTTACAATATAACATAGTTGCGTTCGTATAGTTGTTTACTAAATAAACTCGCGAATAGCTGACCTGGTACAGCCAAACTTTATTCCGGTATGAACTGGTTTACACCGGTTTTAACGCATATCATGAAAAGAAAACATGCAAATGCTTTATTTTTGCAAAATTACACATATTATCAACGTTAATTACATCTTTTTAGAGCCGAAATTCAAAGAAACACGTAATGAGCACTGAATGAGCCGGCATTCTATACACTTAACACGTCTGTCAGTTTGTGACGGTGTTATAAATAGATAGTTTGACGGCGAAGCGCTTCTAAAATCGATTTTCTATTGATTTCGAACGTTCAACTCACTTACTGCAAAACACGTTTAGGAAATTAGTACTTGCACTCTTGGCACGACATCCCGGAAGATTGCAAAAGTTGAATGAAAACGCAATGTTTTCGCGCGTAAATTGCTCTAGCAGACACAGAAACGGCGGGAGACTTTTAAAGATACACTGTACGCATACCTGTGCCTTCGTTGTACTGTGTGCTGGTCCGTGGCACCGCCGAGAACAAGATATGGGTCTTATAATGGTGTTCTTCCATGCAGTTGAACCTCTCTCGGTCGCGTCGCTTGGCATTTCTCCCTGCCCCGAGCGCCCCCCGCGCCTTGCCCCCTCCCACGCTGCTCACCAGGGTCTTCTCCCCGCTGAAGTTCTTCCGAAACATCAAATTCATGTTGGAAAATTGCCCACTTTCGTCTCACTTGCACTTGTACACTTTATATATCTCCACACTGCTTTAATCTACTAATTAGTTCCTTGGCTCACGTGTGGAAATTACGCTATGTTCAGATAGCTGTAACTATTTCACAAGATTTGTTTTGATACTAACGCGAAGTGATTGGTTGATAATTTGTTACGAGATAATTCTAAAGAACGATTAGCAAGTCCGATATTTTACTTTTATTGATATTTCTTTCTAGAATTATCTAGTTGTTTTTACGTATAATAAATCCAAAACTATGGGCACTATGTTGTTGTCTGTAAAATGAATTAAAAAACTATAGTCGACCTATGGACCTATTTTCTATGGGTCCTTAAGTCTCGACCATACACAAGAAACCCAAACACACTGTTCGTTTTTTCGTTCGTTACCCTTTCTGCTTATAAAAGCAATATAATAATAAATCAAGACTACAAATAGACACAACCTTTATAAACACGTAACCTTTCAGACAACAGAGTAATAAAATACATAAACCCTTAAAATATTATAACCTTTGCATAGCGATTGTAGGTACAACGTCTAAAAAAATTATAATCTGTACGATTAATTACGATCTACATAACATAACATAAGCTCACGCCTGTATCCCCGAAGGGGTAGGCAGAGGTGAACTAGTGAACTAGAACACCCACATTTCGCCGAGCTTAGTTCCGTCCCAGATGTGATAGAGGGCGAGCCTATCGCCATATCGGGCACAAATTCCAGACTCCGGGCTGATATGGAAAAATCCAATATCACTTTGCCCGACCCGGGGATCGAACCCGAGACCTCAGAACCGTAGTCGTACCGAAATACCACCACGCCACCGAGGCAGTCGATCAATTACGAACGATTACGATCTACTTGAAGATATAGTAGTCCCTTGTGTAGGATGTCACGGACTAACCTTTACTGTATGGTAATGAATAAAAAGAGACAATGGTATGGTAAATCGTCGTAAGTTAAAATCTTCAATAGAACAAAGAATTGGACTGCATGAAAGCTAACTTAAGTTCCCGCAACCGTTAACTTTTCAAATGATTTAATCGACATTTGGCATTTAATAATAATAATTATCATCATCATCAGCCACAGGTCGTCCACTGCTGGACTTTAATAATAATAATATAATAATATTAGCCCTGTAGCAGCGATAGCTCAGTTGGGATTGGTACGGACTGCCGAGACAAGTATCGGAGGTTCGAGACCAACCCCGAAATGGAGCATACACCTCTGACTTTTCTATGTTAAGTGTATTTTCATTGTGAAATATCGCTTGCTATAACGGTGAAGGAAAACATCGTGAGGAAACCTGCATACCGGAGAATTTCTTCACAGGAATTTCGAAGGTATGTGAAGTGTACGGGTTGGTACACTTCACATACCATACTACACTACTACATACTAGGACAGTAATATTACAGGGATTATATTATTATTAGCCCTGTAATTGTCCCACTGCTGGGCACGGGCCTCCTCTATTAATGAGAGGGGTTAGGCCTTAGTGTACCACGCTGGAATTTGCAGCAACTAAAATCTCAGAACCAGGTTGTCATTTACGATGCCGCATATTAAGGTCTTATTTTCAAATTGCACGAGTGACTTCAAAAATGTATGTTCTAGAGCTACGCTTTAAAAGTTTAGACAATTCCAATATTGTAAATTTTCCGCTACAGAAACAAGATTTCGAAATATGCCAAAGGCAAACAATTATTTGATTAAGGCTTAGAGACTAGACTAGGTTTCCATAATGTAAATATATGATTACTTCCTAGATATAACAACTATTGCCGTTATTAGTTATGTCATTATTTTTCATCAAAGCGATTTAATATTCATAACTTCAAAAAAAAAGATCTCAAACTTCAGTACCCCCATCAACCACTTATTACAATGCGAGGGCGATTATTA
Organism: Clanis bilineata; assembly: GCA_036417725.1. Lineage (NCBI taxonomy): Eukaryota > Metazoa > Arthropoda > Insecta > Lepidoptera > Sphingidae > Clanis > Clanis bilineata. Next base: position 2,462,869 of record CM071159.1, read on the forward strand.
CAATTTACATCCTAGAATCTTTTGTGAAAGGTTAAGAATCACGTAGGATAAGTTTATTCTCTTAATATTATTACGCTGGCCGACCTGGCGCGCGTATATTTCAAATAAACAGAGCGTCTTATGACCATTAGGTCATAACTTTTGGATCACAAGTTTCGTGCTATTGCCCCGTCTACATACTGTTGAATGTCATTATTTTTCATGTAATACTACTACTCCATCGACTCTACCTTCGTCTCTACATACGTACGATTTATCGCTCTACACTTTTGTATGGACTTCCATAATTCAACAAAAGGTTTATCTCAGAATATCTAATGGACGTAGGTTTATTGTGACATTATCGAATTATTTATTTCGTGCCAACCTTTTTCTAAAGGGTTGGGATGATTGTAATAGTGGCTGATAAGATGGGTTTTGTGGATATAATTTTTGATTTAAAAAGTGTTTTTTCTACAAAGTAGATTCCAAAATGTAAGGCGTAAGATAATTAAATCATAAAGAGATTACTGAAACCTGTCATAGGTGCCATATTGTCTTGGTGGCTTAGTGGTATTGCTTGCGCGTTACGAAAACCGCCCTGAGGCCTCGGGTTCGATCCCCGGGACGGACAGTGATATTGTTTTTATTTTCTATTAAACGTGCGTGTTTTAATTCTCTAGTTCGCCTCTGCCTACCCATTCGGGGATACGTGAGTCTACGTGTGGTCGTCCTAGTTTGTTTTTAAGTTAAATCGGACATGAGATGTTTCGCAACAAACTAGCGACAGGTTAAAGTTGTCAAGGCACAGGTAACTTTAATGCTCACTCTTTACGAGTAATATTTTTTCGCGGTGTCGCATACGATATGCAAGCGGAACCTCCTTGAACTACTTCAAAATAACGAGACTCGTTGAAGTATCGAGAAAACTAAATTTGTTCGCGTTTTTACGGATATATTTACTAGGAATAATCACAAGTTTAAAAACTTAACTGACCGACTTCCAATTTACCGATCGTAACCAAATTTATACGGGACCATCCTTGAAATAAGCTCTATCGAACACAAAGAATAGAATTTTGAAAATCGGTCCACATTCGGCGAAGATAACGAGTAACATACATAAAAAAAAAGTACAGACGAATTGAGGACCTCCTCCTTTTGTGGAAGTCGGTTGAAAATCATCAAGGTACAATATAACTGAAATATTTATAACTGAAATTCTACTTCAATTGTTTTTATGTTTACTAGGTATTCAAATTGAAGATATATATTATATCTTCAATTTGAATACCAATCTATTCAAATCCCAAAATTATATTATAATAGACCTATAAAGCGAATTAACTGAGTTTGTTTTGGGCATTGGAGTAAAGACTGTGCGCTTATGACATATTTTGTATGAAACAGTTGACTATTTGCAGTGACTTTATAATTTTGATTTTATCGTGCATAGTTTATTTGATTCGCCTATGAAAGTGGATCACAAATCTCAAACTACTAAAATTGGATCTATTAAATTGTTTACTCCATCTTGTCCTTCAAAACAAATAGAAGTCAGGGACAACATAAAAATAATTGCTGACTATTATAACCGTGTGTTTACGAGCTTGTAGACAAGGATAGTGTATGAATGCCGACCTGTTATCGACTGCCTCGGTGGCGTGGTGGTATTTCGGTACGTCTACGGTTGTGAGGTCTCGGGTTCGATCCCCGGGTCGGGCAAAGTGATATTGGATTTTTCCACATCAGCCCGGAGTCTGGAATTTGTGCCCGATATGGCGATAGGCTCGCCCCCTATCACATCTGGGACGGAACTAAGCTCGGCGAAATGTGGGTGTTCTAGTTCACTAGTGCGCCTCTGCCTACCCCTTCGGGGATACAGGCGTGAGCTTATGTTATTTTTGTTTATATATACACAACTATTGACGGCTAATCTAGACTTAATCACTGCGGACCGAGCACGAATAATTTTGACAATTAAATTCGAATACAGGGCAACGTCTCATGACGTACAACTTTAACTAATAGGATCGGTGTGCGCAGCGATCTCGATTTAAATGTATGCTCTTCAGGTTTAGACAAGTGGCTTGTATGCTAGTCGAATAGAGTGGTCTAATAGAACAAATGTATGGGAATGACATAAGAGTACGCCGTATATAGCGTCTTCGTAAGTCATTCCCATACATTTATTATTTTCGACTATTTTATTCGATTAGCATATGATCCACTTGTCTAAGCCCGCTTGTCTCAGAAGTTCGGAACTAACATACATAATATACGTCTTAAAAACAAATATTTGTACTCGTTGACTCGTTGACTTGACTCTCCATCAACTCGTTTACGTTTCCCAGGAGGACTCGGCGTGGTTCTTTTCGAGAAGGACGCAATATTAATGGTGCAAGAGGTCAGCGTGGACGCGTGTGTGTCACTCGTTACGGGCTCGCGTGCGGTCCACAGATAACGTAGGTACTATGGACAATACACTATACTGGCCTACGCATTTTGTTTTGGATAATCTTGGCTTTTTTTGTAGTAAGGAGGGACTGAAAATACACTCCTAACTTATGATTTCTACCGTATGTGACCAAGGACCATATAGTATAGAAAAATACATACTATGATTTCAAAATTTACCATTATAGTATAGTGTCGCCTCCTTGGTCTGTGGCAGCACATATGGGCTGTGGACCGGGAGGTCGTGGGTTCGATTCCCAGGTCGGGAAAAGTAAATTTTCTAATTTAATTTATCCGGGACTGGATCCCTCAGAGGGGGTTGACGTCAGACAGGCAGCCGGTCGTAAAAACTTAGCCAAATCCTTTCTGCAACATGCTTGAAAAAGTGTGTTGCGCCGATGGCTGACCCCACATTGAGGTGGGACAAGGGCAGGTAGAAAGAAAGACTAAATTAAAAACCTGAAAAAAACTTTTTTACACTAATACATTATGTGCCTAAACATATTTTGGTTCTTAGTAATATTACTTTAACATGTCTTCATATTTCTTGACTACAATTTCATATTTATTTATTCCAACCACGTAACTCGTATAAATAACACCTAATCTTCTCATAAGATATTACACAAAAATATTCTATTATCCAAATACATTTAGCTCATAACATATTCAGCTTAAGGTCGCGGACACGAACTCGGCGGGAGCGGTAACGTACCGCTAGATCGGTTGTACGCCGCTCACCGCGTTTTGACTTCGATTCGGTTTCAATTATTGACTTAAAATTCCACCGAAATCGAGTTAAAAAATGCATTAATGTCACGTAAAAAATTACCAAATGGCAAGTTCTCGAATATTATGAAACATTAGCGCACTTTAAAAGTGGATTTCGGTGGAATTTTAAGTCAATAAATGAAACCAAATCGAATCGAGTATCATGAGTAAGGGGGCAGTTCCCTTTAAATATATGCATTGAGACGCGCCGCCGCCGCCGCTCCGGTCCTGCTGAGTTCGTATCCGCAGCCTTCCGTAGGATCGTAGGCTTATGTTTACTTTACCAAATAAACCTGAGTGTAGGGTTCCATACAAAATGTTCACTAATGCAAGTCAAATTCACTATTATTCGCTCATTGATACTTTGTGGAGTAACAAATGAAGTTGGCCGTTGGAAAGTGTAGGTGTAAATAAATTGTAACATAATAATTAATGTATAGCATCAATCGCTCAGTTGGGAAAAGTAGTATGACTTCCAAGACGAGCGTCGGAGGTTTGAGTCCAAACCGAGATTATATTAAGTCATAAGTGACTTTTCTATGTTAAGTATCTTTTCATTATGATTTATCGCTTGCTAACGGTGAAGAAAACATCGTGAAGAAACCTGCATACCTGAGAATTCGCAAAAATGTCTTGAATTAGGCTGGTGTGGTACAGGCCTAACCGCTCTCAATAGTTGATGAGGCTCGTGGCCGTGCCCAGCAGGAGGACAGTAATATTACAAGGCTAATATAAATGACTGCCTCGGTGGCGTGGTGGTATTTCGGTACGACTACGGTTCTGAGGTCCCGGGTTCGATCCCCGGGTCGGGCAAAGTGATATTGGATTTTTCCATATCAGCTCGGAGTCTGGAATTTGTGCCCGATATGGCGATAGGCTCGCCCCCTATCACATCTGGGACGGAACTAAGCTCGGCGAAATGTGGGTGTTCTAGTTCGCTAGTGCGCCTCTGCCTACCCCTTCAGGGATACAGGCGTGAGCTTATGTTATGTTATGTTAATATAAATATTTAATTCTGATTAATGTTTTAAGTTAACTTATCTTTGCATAATAGCAAGTTTAAAAACTTAAACGGACTTCAAAATGTCTTCAATAATCACTTCAAATCCGATCGTGACCAAATTTATACAGGACCACTCTTGAAATAAGCTCTATCGAACACAAAAATAATTCTGAACATCAGTCTACATTCGGCGGAGATATTGCGTAACATACAAAAAAAACAACGAATTGAGGACCTTCTCCTTTTTGGAAGTCGGTCGAAAACTGATTATAGTTTCAAAGGTAAAAGATTATAAAGTAATGTAATTTCAAATATGAATCCTTAAAAAACCTCAGCAATAAACTTGATAAAATGTGTAATACTTCACAAGACAAGTGCAGACACAACAAAACGTTTACGACGCTCCGTCACCACAACAAGCCAGTCGTAATCTCTGTTAGTACCACTGAATGAGTCTATAAAGTTGCCACATTCCGCTCCGGTGGCCACACAAAAGGACGACGTGGCATTTAGCACAATTACACATTATGAGGGGAAAAACTGGCCTTTAATAGCACGTACGTTGACATTTGATGCCGAAATAAAATGGAACATTAATATTTGTCCGTATTGGTGGATTGCAAAATATTTTTGGGAATAAAACGAAGCAAAGTTTATGTAAAGTCGGGTTACACATGCATTACATAAATGCATGCATGCATTACATACTCCTGCATTACACAAAACATGCATTTTTTATCTATGGTCCATTGTTCTACGAGCAGGTGACAGCTAAAAAGGTTGTTTTTAGTGTTTTGTTTCGAAAAAGCTAATGCAGGAGACCCGGCTTTACTTGTGGATATCTTTTATTATTTACTTGTGGATAGGATATCTTATTGTATGAATATTTTTAAAATCAGTCCAATATGAGTAAATGTATAAGATATACATAACATCTTATGGAATGTATTCGATTCGATAAATGAGTTTTTTGTATGTAAATGAGTAATTGTGTAACTGTAACACTATTAAGCGGCGTCTCCTGCACGTATTTTTCTCGAAACAAAACAGAAAAGGACCTTCACAAAACAATGTTTTTCGCCGTCTCCTGCTCCTGTCAATGACCTATAGACAAAAATATGTAAGCGAAACCATGTTTTAGGTAGATGTTTTGTAATAGTAGTGCAGCAGATGTGTCTTAAGGCATGCATTCCGGTTACTGTGAGTTGAGGCACTAGAAGTTTGAGCATGAATAATTATCGAATAAGTATTCGAATCGAGTTCATTACATAAACATGACGGGAGCACCCAGCGAGCCTGATTTGTGGTCTATATTTAAAAATTATTTAATCGTATTCAGGCATTTACATATTGTGGCATTAACAAAAATAAAAAAAGCTAAGCATTTAGGCTATGTGTGTCACACCCTTATGATGCTATCACTAAGGCGACAGAAAGTCTACATGTCGACAAAAAAATATCCTTGGAGGTTATAACACGTTCTTCGGAAATAACGAACTAGTTACTACAGCTATATATACTAGGAACTAGGAAGGTTGTGAATGCTTAGCAAACTTATATTCTAGACTTGGAGCACTATTACTAACCTCTAGGTTAGTTACTAACTAACTCTAGTTAGTCCTAAACTCAATTTAGCCTACATGACATTCATATATTCAAATTGAGATTAGAGAGAAATCGATTCCTCCAAGAGCTTCATGCCGCCCTTAGACCCTTACTCCGACTGAATAATATTCTTTTATTTATTCACCGACTTCCAAAAAGGAGGAGATCCTCAATTCGTCTTTTTTATGTATGTTGTCTATCTCCGCCAAATGTGGACCGATTTCCAAAATTTGTGTTCGATAGAGATTATTTCAAGAGTGGTTCCATATAATTTTGAAATCGGTCCGTTAAGTTTTTAAAACTTGTGATTATTCCTTCTTTATTCTATTTTAATGCTTTACAAAGAAAAGTATGTTTTTAATTATTTAGAGTGCGACATGTGGGAATATTTGTATTATAAAAGTTTTTACATTAAAAAGCAGACTCGTTTATCTAGTGGTCACAATGCGTCTGAAAGTACAAATTAACAGATCAGAAAAATAGCACAAGGCATATAAAAAAAGTTTTATAAATATATATTTTTTTATCCCAGCACGGCAAAGTGACCACACAACACCTGATGGTAAGCGATGTGCGGTCCAAAAATACCAGCCACCACCTATAGACCTTGTGTCCATCGGTGGCGACCAGTATCATGCCGGCCTGCATAAATGCTTCTTCACACACATGAGCCAATGGCCAGTTGGCTATGATACATTTGCTAAGGTCAGCTAGATTGTTAAATAATTCAAATATATGGAGCACTTTATGTAAGAGACTCAGCATTAATCGTAATACTTTGAACGATAATTATCTCGTATAGATAATTATTGTACAAAGATTGGGCCACGACTGTTAAAAAATGCATAAAAATCTTTTATTAAAAACGTTTCGAAAATATATTTGTGAGCGTTTAATGTTAGGTATTGCAGTTTATTTAAAAATACGCGATATTGTGCACAAGTGTTGCTCGCTTTTGAAAACCCATTTCATACCGCTGGAGAGCGAAGTTTCAGCATTTTTATAATTAATTAATGGACGTGGCGCATTTTAATTAAATTCATTCATAAACCGATTCCGGCGTGTTAAATACTGGAACTATTTCCGCTCCTAAAAAAAGGCCGAAATGAAATGGAAAATAGAATTTTCTGTCGTGGTTCCGTATCAAAAATAAAAAATGAAATTTCTATACATAACAGAATTACGTCGCGCCGGACGGTTGGCATCGCTGCCAAGTTTGGCGTGATGCCAGGGGTACTGCGTGCCAGACTCGCTAGATGTCGCTGGTCGCCAGACGCCCATGTCATACGCTCAACTTACGTCGCATTGTGTGTAGACAGGTGTTCGTCATCAGACAAACGCTATTATCGTATATCGACAGCTGATTGTATATTGGATGAATTGCACCAGTTAAGTTCATGAATACATTACATATTGTTACAGCATCAATTAGAATAGTATGTATTCATTAAAACAATAATTATATGAACAGCGGCCCGGGCAGGAAAATTTCTGATAATCGTAAATGTATTCGAGCTCGCTGCGCACTGATGACATTTGGTTAATATTTCACACAAATTTCAGAAGTTTTTCTGTTCGGGCCGCAGACCTGTTAGCAAATTATACCGCTACTAATATAGGCCAAGTATATTATTTACTGGGACTATTACATAAAATGTTCCAAAAATCATAACTATTGATTTCTTAAGTTTACGCGAATGTTATACATTGAAATAAAACTATTTTTACGGATTCTATCACGATTTGGTTTTAATTTTTATACCCGACGCTTCGAAGGCTTTGCAGTCTTCGTGGTCAAGGGTCGGACTGAGGTGTCATTTGGCCAAAAAAGTTAGTGTTACAATATCTACATTCATTTTTAAATTATACAAAATTAAAAAGTTAACCGTTTATGTTCCGATCTACGCAGTACGAGCTCACGTTGTCTTGAGGTCTGGCAACTGGTCTTTTGGGTTCCGATTTAATAAGATGTATAATTGGATCCCAGGTTTGTGCAAGCTTCCAAACATCTTCTCTATTGAAATTAGGATGTTTTTTAATACCGACTACCGGGTACTCGGTGTTCTTTGGCAAGGATTTGTGGTTTATCAAATCCAAGATTACAATTAAGACATTATTAATCGTAATAGAATCCGTAAAAATAGTTTTATTTCAATCATAACTATACCACCAAGTAAGTTATCACGAAAAATTATGGAAATTCAAAATTTCTATCGAATCGACTGTTATTAACATAATATAATTATTTTACCTCATATCATTTGTATAGATAATAATTTGAGGCATAAGATCATCGTGCTACATATTTGCGATTTGCGTAATAGTACAAAGACTTCTATGTATACAACTAGACTGGCTGTTCGGTACATAGAATGTGCGCACTAAGTCTCTGTTAATCGACCTCAACTCAATATAGAAATCTGCTCTTTTCCTTAGCCGTGAAACGTTAAACACTCGCCGTCATGTGACACAATTTTACTTCGAAACAGCTTGTCTAGTAAATACATAGAAGTCTTTGTAATAACATAACATAACATAACATAAGCTCACGCCTGTATCCCTGAAGGGGTAGGCAGAGGCGCACTAACGAACTAGTACACCTCATTTCGCCGAGCTTAGTTCCGTCCCATATGTGATAAGGGGCGAGCCTATCGCCTATCGGGCACTAATTCCAGACTCCGGGCTGATATGGAAAAATCCACTATCACTTTGCCCGACCCGGGGATCGAACACGAGACCTCAGAACCGTAGTCGTACCGAAATACCACCACGCCACCAAGGCAGTCTTTGTAATAGTAGCTATATTTTCCCCCAGACTACAAAGTGACTAAATATCTTTGTAGTGTCTGTGATGACGTTTTGCTGTTAATAGTCATATAGCATGTGCGGTGTTCATTAATTTTAACGAGATATGAGTTAGTTTCTAATTATTATTATTTAATTTTATATCATAGTGAGGTGCAACACGCACCCACTCATTATAATAATATGGTATCATTGGTATATAATATTATGTAGTTTATTATTTAAGTTGTCAAAAATTATCTTCATGTATTTTAAATGGTTATTAAAATAAAACAAAGAACTTTTTAAAATAATTACTAAAATGAAAAAATATAATATAAAGTAAGTGCGTATTAAATAAATAAATACACCCAACAGTCACACACCTAGTCCTGACCCCACACTAAGTATAACCTGTGTCGTGGGTGTCAGAGACTATGAGAGACTTTCGGTCTCACAACACCCAGACTTGAAACAAATATCTGTGGGCCACACAAACATTTGTCTCAATGCGGTAATCGAACCCGCGGCCTCTCCCTTTACAGCCGGCTACTCGCCCGCTGCGTCACGGAGGCTGTCACTGTATTGATTACATTATTTTAATTACGGCTTCATATTCAATATTAGTATTAATTCGTAATAACAGTATTATTAAAATTTATTTATTGAACATGAACAAAAAGCTTTTCATGAAAACTACTCACCACTCCATTTAAAAAATACATCACACTACTTCGATCGTAGCATATTCGTAGCACGTACACGCGTAGCCTGCTACGTATCGTAGGCTCTACTTTGCTACGCAATCGGTCGTACGCTTGCTACGGAATCATAATGAACTGGCGTAGAGAGGTTACAAAGGTGATTTCAGATCGGATTAGATTTAAAAGTGCTGCCATTTAACGCAAGATTTATTTTATTAGACATTGGAATACTTTATGAATAAAAACCTTTTCACGACTATAAAAATCGAAATAACATTTAAATATTTTTGTAATGATTGTGTAATGCGCGCGTTTCAAAGTAAGCATTAACATTTTAACGTCGTATTTCTATGTGACTAATGTTACATTGGAATTTCATCTTTATTAGCATTATTATAAGACACACAAACCTGAGTAGTCCGATATAGCCTACATAAGGTAGCTTCTGACGCCTTTAAGGTGAGTCTGATGTGGCAACATCAGATTTTATAAAATCTTGGAAATACCTGAAATAAACTGTGTTTTGAGTGGTAGAGCCACGCTGTAAACAGTTATGTCTACAACATGAATGGGCCGGCTCGACCGGTTTAATACCTCTGTTTCACAGAAAACCGACGTAAAGTGGCAGCTTGCTGTCGCGTTTCGTTCGATGAGTGAGATTTCCGGTTGCCTAATTCTCCCCCCTTTCTCAATCCATATTTCCCAATGGCAATGTTCCCATGATTATATTTGTGCCTTGGGTGTCTATGGAGGAGATCATTTACCATCAGGTGACCCATCTGCTCGTTTGCCGGTCTCTGCTATAAAAAAAATATTTAACTGACGTATGTACCTGTAGGCTGTAACTAGTTAACTCCGCCACGCTATGCTCAACTTTATTTTAGTTCATTTATCAATTTGTCAATGAAAACTATTCAAACATTTTGCTTCACAGTAACCGGCGTGCCGGTGTCGAAGCGTAAATATTTCTAAAAGTAAAGTCGCCGTTATTTTATTTTTAATTATGGCAGTTTCTAGTAGAATAGTTATTTGACAAATACGAAAAAAGTAAGTGAGCATTCGGGACTGGTTACGTTAAGTTTTACATGGTTTGTGGTTCATCCCGAAAAATATCAGGGTATCATCAGATTATCTACTTGTATAATGCTTCATCAGCCATAGGACGTCCACTTTCATCCACCAAATTCCTGCGACCTTTATCACGACGTACTACGTTGTGCTTACCGGTACGTGGTCTCCACTCGTGGACGTCCTATGGCTGATGATGATAATGCTTGATTTCAGATTTCTTAACGGCGGCAGTTTATGTATTTGATAACTAGATAATGGTACAAATTATCGTGATAGTTATGCAATGTTCCGTCTTGCTTATTCTGACGTTAAATGTCACTGAACACAGCGAAACAAAATATACAACGATTTATAAGGCTGTGTAAATATCGCGTAAAGGCAAGGACAGGACACCCTCTGTTTTCAACCCTTATTTTCAACCGACTTCCAAAAAGGAGAAGGTTCTCAATTCGTCTGTATTTTTTTTATGTATGTTATGCGATATCTCGGCCAAATGTGGATCGATTTTTAGTTTTTGTATTCGATAGAACTTATTTCAAGGGTGGTCCCATATAAATTACTATCGGATTTGAAGTCGGTCTGTTAAGTTTTTAAACTGGTGATTATTCTAGAAACATTATACAATGTTTTTGTGTAGAGTTGTGTGGACAAAATGATAGTCACGGGCGGCTCGGCCTCCAGTGGCCCATACGCTAATGTAACATATGTATATTATGTGCCGCCTCCGACGGGTTAAACATATGTTGTCTCTTGCTCATGGAACATTGTACCATAGACAAGAATGTGAACCGAAACCATATTTTGTTTAAATATTTCTGTGTAGTATTTCTAGTAAAAACATAACATAACATAACATAATTTCACGCCTGTGTCGCCGAAGGGGTAGGCAGAGTCTCTTTAGCGAACTAGAACACCCACATTTCGCCGAGCTTAGTTCCGTCCCAGATGTGATAGGGGGCGAGCCTATCGCCATATCGGGCACAAATTCCAGACTCCGGGCTGATATGGAAAAATCCAATATCACTTTGCCCGACCCGGGGATCGAACCTGAGACCTCAGAACCGTAGTCGTATCGAAATACCACCACGCCACCGAGGCAATCTAGTAAAAAATGAGTAGGAAACTCAGCTTAAACTGTAAAAAATCCTCAGAAACCGAAATCCTCAGAATATCTGATAAAATTCACGCAGTGTGCAACACTGGGCGAGCCCAACCTTGATGAAAGCCCTACTGACCGTAAAGCTGGGTTCTACGACCTTATTCCGCCCAGTTATCGCGCTCCGTATCAAAGGCCGTTGTTGTTGGCCGCGTGTTTGTCAAATTGGTGTAATTACAGCTTTTCGGTGTTTTATTAATAAATTACAATTTCTAACATTACTTGTAATAAGGGTGTCATTTAATTCTATTATTACTGTGAAGTTTTTACGGAACATAAATCATTTTCCACGGTCGTATTACATACGTTTTTACCGACTTCAAAATAAGGAGGTCATCAATCCGCTTGTATTTTTTAGGGTTCAAAAGTCAAATGACAATAAAGGAATCCTTACAGTTTCGCTATGTCTGTCTGTCTGTGACACCGCGGTTTATCTCAGAGACTCCAAGTACTATAAAGCATAAACACAGTGACAATGTGACTGAATAAAATATTGAAAAATATTTATTAGTTTACTTCCCCTACATGTAAAGAGACCATTTTAAATTTAACTTTGTGTTTTAAAATTAAATTTATATAGAGTTTCCATTGGTTCTCAGTGTCGTATATAAAATGAGATATAAAGTTGTTTGAAAAAATTGAAAGCTTAGTAAGAATCTTTGTTCGTCGGTCGGATATCCGGGCGCGTGCCGGTTGTCGGTGCACAACCGGCACGACCGCTTATCTCACGGAAGTAGATAACAGCGGCGACTCTGCCCAAACAACACTTTGGCCTCTTCACAGACAAATAGCCACTATTCGTTTCGTATTACAAGGATAATGTCTTGGTTAATCATTGTATATAAAATATTGATTGTTATCATTTAGTATCTATATCGAGAGAATATTATGTATCGAGCGCTATCAATTCAATAATATTCATGAAATAGTCGATTCCCGATGGTTGTACTAATAAATAAATAAAGTTAGAAAACTGGCAGCACGATCTTCTTATTCATAATATATGATCAGTTTTACACTGCATAAATATTTTTTTGTAATAATATTCTGTCAGTTTTTTTCTATTAACGCTAAAAAAAGAATCCTCTGTGAAAAAGGATTTGTAAATTAGATCGATTGATGTTAGTGCCTCCTTAGCCTAGTCTGTCCAAAAGCTGACCAGCTTTTGAGAAGCTTAAGCTTAAAGCCTAACAGCGTTCAGAAACAGGCTGTTAATGAGTTTCCTTACAATATTGCAAGAAGCGGGTTAAAAGGGCTTTATCCAAGCCTCGTGTGGTAACATGTACATATTATATATACGCTTATATAATATGTCTACAATCTAGACCGATAGTGAGCTTAGTTGTAAATACTTAACACATATATCACAACTCTTAATAATTGTTTGAATTATAATTATTCTCGTGTAAAATGAGCTAAGCTTGGATTTAATTTAGTTTTGATAGTAATTTATAATAAAATACCTTATGGGGTTGGTCATTTTATATAAGGCGAAGTGGCAATTTCTAACAAAGCTGGTAAGGTGTACTTTAAAAGATTAGAAAGCGAAAAATACTATGTTTACATAAAAAACAATGACACATGGCTTACAACTTTGCTACTCCATTGTCAAGGATATGCTTATTTGAATTTTCTTGGCACAGCAAATTTTATATTTAACATACGTGTATCTACAAGAATACGATAATATTATGCGGTTATCATATTTTGCAACACTGATTTGCGTATAATTAATTTTGTTGAAAAATTGCCTTCGCAACTAAACCGCAATTGCCACATTTTAAATCTTCGAATCATTATTTTTTTTTTTTATAAAAAATGTTCCTCGCGTCGTCGCTCCCGTGGACTTTCCATGGTTAGAATGTAATCAATTCAGGAATAGTCTAGCTTTCTAGAAAAATATGTTTAGTAACTCCCAGTGTTGAAGGGTGACGATTTCCCAAAGGAAAGCCGTCGCTTGTTTCTCCTTTATATACTGTAACTAATCGAAACCTTTATTATTCTATAGTAAGCCCGTAGTGTTATACGATAATGTAATATAAAATACGCATTCATAAGACATAATTAAAAGAATTGTTTGGAAATAAATAGATAAGAAAAAAAAATCAGTGGACCATTTCCCCCCTCCCTTTCCCAATCCCTTTTCCCTCCCCTTCCATTCCCTCCTTTTAGGTTAGCAACGCACCCATGATTCTTTTTGTGTTTTGGGTGTCTATGGGCGGTGAAGATCACTTACCATCAGGTGACCTATCTGCTCGTTTGCCAATCCTTACTATAAAAAAGATGAGAGCTACTAGCTGCTGAACCTGCCTATCTAACCTGTACAAACAAATTCACAATTTTCAAACTACATCTATTTGAATGTCTTTACAATAATGGTAGTGAGATGTATGCTTTAAAGTGGATCCATATAATATTTCTATTGAATACTGACGCCATTTTATCTAAGTATAGAATTTATGTTCAATCTTAATACATCTGATTAGCTCTTAACTTCGACATTTACAATTTCTAACCAATTTAATTCAAGTATGTTACAGATGTGGGCGTTCTTCATTCATCTCGCCCAACAACATCTTCTTAGAATATCCTTGTCCTAGTTGCATCTAACCTTGTTTTGCTAGTTGTTTATCCTCTCCGAAAAGTTTGCCGAAAACTCCTAACATTTTCTTCGCGCTTCGGTATCCGATCCTTACGCGTATTTTTTATTATTAAAAGAAAAACAAACATCAGCATACAAGAGTACAAAAAACTTTAATTTTATTTAAATATACAGCTTGTTGATAAAGTTCAAAACTGCACTTAAAGAGACGATGGCTAGCAATTTTATGGTAAAGTTTAAAATTTCGTAAGGCTCATAGTTCAGCTCATAGTTACTTGTATTTCTTACGAAAAAAATGTTTCTGGCCCGTTGGATCAGCTTCAGTATATTTGCAAACCACTTATGGTGTATTTTTTATTTTTAGCATACACATTTTATTCCTATGCTTATTACGACGATTCCGAGGTCAAATTCCGATTTTAAAATCCCCGGCCTTAATATTGATTAAAAAAAAAAATTTAATTTTTACTTTTCTGTCTGTCTGTCGAACACAAAAATAATCTTGAAAATCGGTCCACATTTGGCGGAGATATCGGGGAACATACATAAAAAATACAGACCAATTGAGGACCTTCTCCTTCTTTCGGCCGAAAGCAATAATAATTCATCAAAACAATAAAGACAAACAAATACGGTAAAATGATTTGCTGTTTCGCAATGGACCACTACTCTCTGAAAACTTGTTTGTACATAGAGGTAATATTTTATTGTTGTTTTCTCTCCTGGGAATTATACAAGCGTCTGTGTTTTCCTTCATTACTTGCAAAACCAATCAGCAGAAATATATAAAAAATAAAACATAGTATATGTTATTTTTATTCACTTTAATTTAGAATTAACTCAACACACTTTTTCAAGCATGATGCAGAAAGGATTCGGGTTCGTTTTTACGACCGGCTGCCTGCCTGAAGTTGGCAATGGCATTGTCTATGCGTGATGCATAGACGTTAGAAAATATTTTTTAACATTTATTACAAATAAATAGTAATTGTATTAAGTGGTAGAGCCACGCTGTAGAGAACTGTCTACAGACGAATGGGCCAGCTCGACCGTTTTGATACCACTGTCTCACAGAAAACCAACGTAAAGTGATAGCTCGCTGTCGCGTTTTGTTCGGTGAGTAAGATTTCCGGTGGTCCAATTTCCCTTTCCCATCCCTATTTCCCTACTACTTTTAGCTTGACAACGCACCCATGATTCTTTTTGTTTCTTGGGTGTCTATGGGCGGTGGAAATCGTTTACCATCAGGTGACCCATATGCTAGTCTCTGCTAAGTAAATAGTAACTACATATTAACTATAATCATTTTGTAATCACTGGCACATGTTCCCACACGTTAGAACATCAAAGTTATTCAGTTACACGTATTTGACGGAGTAATTTGTAACCGCCAGAGTACGTACGTTTAATTAATGTTTTACTTTGTTCTGAAATATACGTTCTGGGTACTTAGCACGAACCATTTTCGAATACATATTCGAATTGAGAATGTTATGGATAATAGATGAGTAGCTGGCTGTAAAGCGACAGGCCGTTGATTGAATTCTCGAAATTGAACAAGTATTTGTAATTGTAAACCCACAGATATTTGTTCCAGTTCTGTGTGTTGTGAGACCATGGGTCGTATTTTCTAATACTTACAGCACGTGACTTGTATCTTGATGTGGGGTCAGAAATGTGTATGACTGTTGATTGAATTTATTATACAAAGTATCGATACGAATACTTTTTCGCAAGTTGTTCATGCTACCTCAGACATACCAGAATAATATTTCACGTACAAAAGTATTGTTTTGTTAGTTTACGTGTTATAACTTGGAATGGATCCAAAGGCGACGAGATGACGCCTGTTAGAACGTATTTCAATAACTGCTTTTGTAATAGAAACTCCGTGTTGGTAAGAAATATCCGATATTAAGCGAATACGTAAGTAGCTTTGCTAGCGACTTCAAGGTTCAGGTAAATTGGCTATTTTTTGGCATTTCTTTCCTAGTATATTGTCGTTATCAAACCAATATCTTCTATGTGCTTACTTTGAGATACGGAGCATAAACATTCTCGTGTAAGACAGCTATTGATAGAATATTTTATAGCATAATTTTTCTAGCGGTCATAGTTCGCCGTGTAATGATTAGAATCACATAGTGGTTGTTATATATCAAAGTTTAGGTGGAAAACTCAAAAAAGTGCACATAGAAAGAAAGAAAGAAATAACCTTTATTTGTCCATAAATACAAGGCACAAGTACAATTTATTTAAGGTAATACTCTTACTACAATAAATTTTAATAAATAAAAGGATTACCGGATATACCCAATTAATCATTGTGCCCTTGTAATGGACAAAAATATTGACATAAATAGAGCAGATATTGGTTTGACTACGACGATATACATACATATACACTGTCAAAATAGCATTTGCGGTTTTTAAGATAGGCTTGTTGCATTATGGACCAGTCAGTTAGGACAAGTAATTTTATTTGTAGTTGAATTATATACGCAAAAGTAAAGTAGCTTCTTATAAATTCACACCTTTATACTCCGAAGAGAAGAAGTAGAGAATAAGTTTTTTTTTATTGCAACTGTCTCACATATAACAGTCGTGAAGTGGGAACTTTCTTTGTAATACCTTAAAAAAAAATTGAATAATATTTCCTTCAAAAATCCCAGATTGCTAAAAGTAATATTTATATTATAACTAGCTGACCCGCGCAACTTCGTCTGCGTATGAGAGAGAGGGTTGAAAGAGTGAGTCGTAGGCACCTATAGCACAATAATTCTAAAAGAGGTAATGGGATGATCTACTTCGGCCGTCAGTCACCCCGTCTCTCACACCGTCAGTCACACCGTCTGTCAAACCGTCTGTCACCCCGTCTCTTACCCCGTCAGTCACACCCTCTGTCACACCGTCTGTCACTCCGTCTGTCACCCCGCCTGTCACCCCGTCTGACACTTTGTCTGTCACCCAGTCGGTCACCCGTCTGTCACCACGTCCGTCACCCCGCCTGTCAAGTGACACCTGTAGACATCTGGCGGGGATAACTAATTAAATGACGATTGATCAGTTTTCGACCGGAGAGGAAAAATGATTAAATTACTAAAATGGCTATTAAAAAATAAGGGTTGATCGTAGAAGGGTGAAAATTGAGGATTGTATGTATTTTTGTATGTTGTATCATAAAAAAATAGAAATTAAAAATTTTGTCTAAAAAATAAAAAAAAAAATTTAGGGGTGGACTACCCCTAACATTTAGGGGGATGAAAAATAGATGTTGGCCGATTCTCATAGATACCGGATAAGCACAAAAAAATTTCATCAAAATCGGTCAAGCCGTTTCGGAGGAGTATGGCAACGAAAACTGTGACACGAGAATTTTATATATTAGATTTCGTCTCTGATTTTCGAAACCATTTGATAAAACTATTTTAGTCTAAAATATTTGAATTAGATCGCTTGTTTCATCGAAAATCCAATATCCGTTTGTTAAAAAATATCATAACCAAAAAACATCGGATAAATGGAAGTGTATCGTATATCCGCCGTGGAGTGCCGACTGCCGACCGTCCCTATTATGCCGGGTACACACCGGCGGAGCGAATGTTCGCGAATCGTCGCCTCTTGCGTTCACACAAACAAACTTTCGCTGTTGTGTGAATGAAACAGGCATAGATTCCTTCGCCTTCGTTCGCCCGCTGTGTACCCGCCATTAGCAAGCGATGACACTTTCATATTCGCATCACTTCCACAATGTCGCTGTTGCCAAATGTTATCCGTGATATTTTAATACACAATGGTCTGGTCAAACAGATAGCGAGGGCGTGGCAATGCGTTTTATGTCAACAATAATACTAAGGCGGTGTTCAATTCGTCAGTATTTTTTAATGTTGTACTACATAGTAAGTAGTAATTTCTAACATTTACTAATAATTAGTTCTAAATTAACTAGTAATCAGTGATGTCTCGGTCACTTAACGTTTTTTTTTCCAAAAGGATACAGATTACTCAAGACGGTGTTAAAAGTTAAGATTTTGTGTCCATTGCGCTTAAATTTGATTACGGATTTCCACAGATAGCTTTAAAAACTACACTCGTTCAGTGCTATCGAATAATAACTCTTCAACTAACATGATAGTTGAAATTGCGCCTAGTATCGTATGTATGTACCACTATATATTATAAAGCATGTTTAAAGTCATTGCCTCGTATTGAGTTTTGAAAGCAGTCGTTTTGAAGACTGATTGACTGTATTGCGCTAATGTTTACGTCAAATACCAAGCAGTGTTTTATATTATACGCTTAGCTTAGATCTTAATATCCATGCATTTACAATAAAAACATCATGTCATACATATATTAAGTGGTAGAGCCACACTGCAGACAGTAATGTCTACAGCACGAATGGGCCGGCTCGCCCGGTTTAATACCACTGTTTCATAGAAAACCGACGTAAAGTTGCAGCTCGCTGTTGCGTTTCGTTCAATGAGGGAGATTTCCCGTGGTCCAATGCCCCAGCCGCAACAGCCTTAGCCGTTCTTCAAGACAGACGGGTCTCGGGATGAACCTTGATAAAACGAAAGTAATGTTTAACAGTCATGTTCTCCCGAGACCTGTTGTCGTAGATGACGCTACTCTCGAGGTTGTGCAAGAATACGTTTATCTTGGCCAGACTATACAACTCGGCAAGCATAACTTCGAGAAAGAGGCGGACAGGAGGATTCGGTTGGGCTGGGCGGCATTCGGAAAGCTACGCAATATTTTCGAGTCGTCGATCCCTCAGTGTTTGAAAACGAAGGTTTTCAACCAGTGCGTCCTACCCGTAATGACCTAAGGAGCCGAAACCTGGACACTCACCAGCGGACTGGTCCGCAAATTCAAAATCGCTCAGCGTGCTATGGAGCGAGCAATGCTTGGCATTTCTCTGGTGGACAGAATTCGAAATGAAGTCATCCGCCAGAGAACCAAAGTGATTGATATTGCTCGCAGAATTAGCACGTTGAAGTGGAAGTGGGCCGGTCATGTCTGCAGACGGACAGATGGCCGGTGGAGCAGACATGTGCTGGAGTGGAGACCGCGTTTAGGCAGACGTAGTGTGGGACGCCCTGCTGCACGATGGACCGACGACTTGAGAAAGGTGGCGGGCAGCGGATGGATGCGGGCTGCGCAAGACCGGGATGGTTGTCGCCCACTTGGGGAGGCCTACGTTCAGCAGTGGACGGCGATAGGCTGAGATAATAATGCCCCCCTCCCTTTCCACATTCCACCCTCGCTGATAACGCGCCCTTGATTATTTTTGTGTCTTGGGCTGGGCTCAGTGGAGATCACTTACCCTCAGGTGACCCATTTTCTCGTTTGCCAGTCTCTGCTATAAAAAAACGAAATGCGAAAGTGTTTACATAATCCATACATTTATCTCACTTTGTTTCGCTGTCTGTTTGGCATGGACATTAAATATAAAGGCGTATTGAGCTTCTGTCTCTGCGTGCCAGATGCATTAACCTGGTTTTAATGTTATTTGTGAACATTATATTGACTTAAAAAATAAAAATGGCTCATTTCTTGTGTTGTGACTGAGACTGAATAATATTTTAACTAGTATGTATCGCAATTTTATAATTCGATCTTTTGGAACACTTGTGGATATTAAATTGTATTGCAGTCATATATCATGACCACCCATCATAGTTTTGGTGTCTAACGGCCGGTTTCAATAAACGATCTCAGTTTAAAGCGCAGATAGATCGCGATTATGAACCAATCAAATTAAGTCACATTCGAACTGAGATTGTTTATTGGAACCGGGCGTTAGGTGTCTACAGGCAATGGAGATCACTTACCGTTAGGTGACCACGTGCTTATTTGCCAGTCACTGCTGTAAAAAATAACCATAGCGTCCAACGGCGTCTTCCTATACATGTTATTACCTCTTGAATAGCTGTCTATTTAATCAGTCATAATAAGATATTTTTATATATTTATACGAACATATTTGATAATGTTCGCGTATGAATTGAATTCAGTACAAAGATATTATTTCGAGTGTTTGGAATTTTTTTAAGTAACGATAACAGAGAATACCAAACGTGTAGATGGGTCACTTGATAATCTTCACGGTCATAAACATTTATACTATTATTTTACTTATATTATTTATACCCATTATATTGACAGCCTCCATGGCGCAGTGGGCGAGCAGCCGGCTGTGAAGCGAGAGGCCGCGGCTTCGATTCCCGCATTGAGACAAATGTTTGTGTGGCCCACAGATATTTGTTTCAAGTCCGGGTGTTGTGAGACCGAAAGTCTCTCATAGTCTCTGACGACCATGATACAGGTTATACCTAGTGTGGGGTCAGGATTAGATGTGTGACTGTTGGGTGTATTTATTTATTTATTTATATTGGTATAATGGATATAAATAATATAAGTAAAATAATAGTGTAATGGGTGCGTTGCCAACCATAAAATGAAAGGAATAGTGAACGGGAGGGATTTGAGTTACCGTAAATCTCTTACAACGAACGACTGTTTTTCTTTCGGTGTAAGAAATTATCGAGCTGCTACATCACGTTGGTTATTTATGAGAGAGTATTATCGAATCTGTCGAGCCAACCCATTCGTGTAGTCAACATAACTGTCTACAGCGTGGCTCTACCACTCACATGACGTACAATATCCTATAGTTATACTATCAGTCATCTTAGCAAGATATGAGCAGTGAAATTGTATATGATGTGACCTTTTATATCTAGGGTCGCATCCAGCCGCCATTTCATCCCAGAGAGATTAGAGATGACAGGTGAAGCTCTCATAGGCTGGTATTAGAGACTTTTATGTATCAGAAATGAAATAATTCACGTGAAACTATCTAGTATATTTTCGAAATTTGTGTATTATTTATGCTGCCTGACTGATGATGATGACTGCCTCCGTGGCGTGGTGGTATTTTGGTACGACTACGGTTCTGAGGTCTCGGGTTCGATCCCCGGGTCGGGCAAAGCTATATTGGATTTTTCCATATCAGCCCGGAGTCTGAAATTTGTGCCCGATATAGCGCTAGGCTCGCCCCCTATCACATCTGGGACGGAACTAAGCTCAGCGAAATGAGGGTGTACTAGTTCGCTAGTTCACCTCTGCCTACCCCTTCGGGGATACGGACGTGAGCTTATATTATGTTATATCAGACATTAAATAATACACAAAAAAACATACATACATAAGCTCACGCCTATATCCCCGAAGGGGTAGGCAGAGGTGAACTAGCGAACTAGAACACCCTCATTTCGCTGAGCTTAGTTCCGTCCCAGATGTGATAGGGGGCGAGCCTAGAGCTATATCGGGCACAAATTTCAGACTCCGGGCTGATATGGAAAAATCTAATATAGCTTTGCCCGACCCGGGGATCGAACCCGAGACCTCAGGACGGTAGTCGTACCGAAATATAACTACGCCACCGAGGCAGTCTGATATAACATTCGTTATGTACGTATAAAAAATATAATAACAATATAATATTAGCCCTGTAATATTCCTGTCTCACTACTGGGCACGAGCCTCCTCTACAAATGAGAAGGGAGAGGCCTTAGTCTACCACGCTGGCTTACTGCGGGTAGACTTTACAAACCTTCGAGTTTTAAAAGTGGTAGATCCACGCTCTAGAGTCTAGACAATTACGTCTACAGCCCGAATGGGCCAGCTCGACCAGTTTGGTAGCACTGTCTCACAGAAAACCGACGTAAAGTGGCAGCTCGCTATCGCGTTTCGTTCGGTGAGTGAGATTTCCGGTGCCCAATCCCCCCTTTAACTAATTTCCTTTTCCAATCCCTTTACCCTCCCCTTCCATTTCAACCTTTTTGATTAGTAACGGACCCATGATTCTTTTAATGTCTTGTGTATCTATGGGCGGTGGAGATCACTTGCCATCAGGTGACCCATATGTTCGTTTGCCAGTCTCTGCTATAAAAAAATCAAAGTATATAATTAGCAGATGATACACGCTCATGAATACTCAGTAACTACGTGTCATAATTATCGACCGCGATACTAGGAAAACTTGCTAACGTATCGATCATTGCGACGATAAACGCTCCGTCAGTTTACTATGTGTTTTGTATGAATATTTAAGTTGACATTGATTGTCTTGTAACTAATTGTAGTGGGGTGGCATTAGTGTAATCTTTGATTTTTATGCCTATTATAATCGATTCAGCTTTAAATATATTTTACACGCTTTATTAAACATATAGGGCCTTACTTAAAACAGCATTTTTAGCTGAGCAAATGGTTAAGAATAACCTGTCACTTTTTTCCTTGCGTTACATTGTTTAAAAATGAAAGGGACAACCTATGGAATAAAGATAAGCAGCGCTCAAATATTTTTAGAAGTAAGGGGCATAATAAATAAATAAATAATAATAAATAAATACGCCCAACAGTCACACACCTAGTCCTGACTCCACAGTAAGTATAACCTGTATCGTGGGTGTCAGAGACTTTGAGAGACTTTTGGTCTCAGAACTTTCAGACTTGAAACAAATATCTATGGGCCACAAAAACATTTGTCTCAATGCGGGAACTGAACCCGCGGCCTCTCGCTTCACAGCCGGCTACTCGTCCGCTGCGCCACGGAGGCTGTCTTATTCTTGTCATATTATGCGAGGTTTATATTGAAAATAAAATAATTTACTAAAAGTCGTAATTAATTTAATTAATTTAATGTAATTTAATGTCGCAGGTAGTCGCTGAATGCAGGCCGCTTTCAATAGGTCGATCTGGAAATCTCTGGGGGAGGCCTGTGTTTAGCAGTGGACGTCCTATGGCTGATGATGATGATGATGCGAGTTTTTGCTGCAGCCGCTCATCTCATGTTAAGCAACATCATCCACATTTAGAAAAACAAAGTTTTAGGTGGTACTTTTTTTTCACACTGTTTGACGGTAGAAATATAATATTAGAAAAACTCACATTCCGCATAGAAGCAGCGATAGCTCAGTTAGGAATGGTACGGACTGCCGAAATAAGTGTCGGAGGTTCGAGACCAACCACAAAATGGAGCATACACCTCTGACTTTTCTATGTTAAGTGTATTTTCATTGTGAAATATCGCTTGCTATAACGGTGAAAGAAAACATCGTGAGGAAACCTGCAAACCCGAGAATTTCTTCACAGGAATTTCGAAGGTATGTGAAGTCTACCGACCCAGATTAGGCCAGCGTGCTAGGCTAAGGCCTAACCCCTCATTAGTAGAGGAGGCCCGTGCCCAGCAGTGGGACAGTAATATTACAGGGCTAATATTATTATTATATTATATTATTACATTTCGCATAAATAAAGACTGAAACAATCCGTATCGTGTTAGGACTAATATATATTTTATGAGAGTTTTTTACCACATAAGAGTGCCTGGTATATGGTCAAAAACATCGCATCCTCATTTCTACGTTGAGACAGATATATTATTTGAAAATTGTTTATTTGGTTTAGATAGACTGCCTCGGTGGCGTGGTTGTATTTCGGTACGACTACCGTCCTGGGGTCTCGGGTTCGATCCCCGGGTCGGGCAAAGTAATGTTGGATTTTTCCATATCAGCCCGGAGTCGAATATGTGCCCGATATGGCGATAGGCTCGCCCCCTATCACATCTGAGAGGGAACTAAACTCGGCGAAATGTGGGTGTACTAGTTCGCTAGTGCGCTTCTGCCTACCCCTTCGGGGATACAGGCGTGAGCTTATAGTAGTAGTGAAAGGCAATAAAATAAAATAAAATAAAATAATTTCAGAATGTAATTCTGTCTGGTGTCATAAATAGTTGGGCGACATCCTATGTGCAAATTATCAGGATTGCGTGCGAGTAATATTGACAATTAATGTTAAATTCAATGGCATCGACTCAAATAATGAAGCACCACCATACTGTCATTAAAATATTATTATAAAATACTTTCGTCGCGTTTTCCTGACTGATCGGACTGACTGACTAATCAAAGTCACCCTATCACATCTGGGACAAAAATAATCTCGGCGAATTGTGGGTGTTCTAGTTAACTTCGCCTTTCTGAGATATAGGTATGTATGTATTCCGTAATAGACATGAATTAGCTCTCGATAAATCTAAATATGGTGTGGATGCTCGAAACAGCCGCCTGACTTTTGACACTCGATTCATTTCATTTCGTGACTATAAAATCGAATCGAGTGTCAAAAGTTACCCTACTGATCAAGTCATTCAAAAGTGATATGGTTAGAAAAACACTCACCTTGGCTGAGATCTATAGAGAGAACTTCGACTAAGTCTAAGTCAAAGTGGTCACTTCAAGTGGTAGAGCCACGCTGTAGACAGTAACGTCTATAGCACGAATGGGCCGGCTCGACCGGTTAGATACCACTGTCTCACAGAAAACCGACGTAAAGTGGCAGCTTGCTGTCGCGTTTCGTTCGGTGAGTGAGATTTCCGGTGGCCCATTTCCCCACTCCCTTTCCCAATCCCCTTCCCTCCCCTTCCATTTCCTCCTTTTAGGTTGGCAACGCATCCATGATTCTTTTTTTATCTTGGGTGTCTATGGGCGGTGGAGATCACTTACCATCAGGTGACCCATCTGATCGTTTGCCAATTTCTGCTATAAAAAAAAAAGTCACGAACTCAGTGATTTTTACTAAGTCCGAGTCATTTTTTACAAGAAAATCTTTGCTTAGTCTGTCTGTTTTTCTTGTAAAAAATGATTCGGACTAAGTCAAAGTTCGATTTAACAATTACAAATCCCCCCTGAGTTCGTGACTTTGACTTAGACTTAGTCGAAGTTCGCTCTATAGATTTCAAGCTAAGTATAAAAGATAGCTTATTTTCCTCATCTAACCACCATAAATCTCAGGTTTACGTACTCGTATGTGCGTCAATCTAGAGAACCATTAATTACGGGTGCAATATTAGCTTTTAGACTTGACTGATAGTAGATGGCTTTGGAAGCCCTGTACAGGAATTCGGCCACTTCTCTTTCACCTGCCCTTTTTTCTCTTTAACGCAACAAAGCGTGATGCAAAAGGGATTCGGCTTAGTTTTTAAGATCAGCTGCCTACCTGACATCAGTCCTTTTTGGGAGAACCAGTACTAGGCAAAGCGTGAAATAATAAACCTGGGAATTTGTTATCTAACGCCATAATATGCTTTAACCTCGCAGACGTTCATAAAGCACTCACGATTTCCAAACAAATATATGACCTTATCATTGATTATACTTGAATCCCGGGTAAATTGGACAAATCTAAAATCAGTTTAGTCGCCTCCTTGGTCTAATGGCAGCATACATATGTTGTAGACGGTCCTCAGTTCGATTCCTAAGCCTCGCAAAGCAAATTTTCTAATTTAATTTGCTCGGGACTGGATGTCTAAGAGGAGGTTGACATCAGGCAGGCAGCCGGTCGTAAAAAATAAGCCAAATCCTTTCTGAAACATGCTTGAACATGCTTCTGAAGTATGTTGCGCCGACCCCACATTAAGGGCAGGCAGAAAGAAAGATAAATCTAACATCAAGGTTTAATCTCCGACCAGATTGAACACAGGATCTTCTAGAGCAATTTTTTGTATAGCAGAGCCTCCCAAACAAACAGATGGGTCACCTGATGGTAAGTCTCCACCGCCCATAGACACCCAAGACATAAAAAAATCATGGGTGCGTTGCCAACCTAATGGGCGGGATATATGGATTGGGAAAGGGAGGAGGGGAATTGGGCTACCGGAAATCTCTCTCACTGAACCGGCCCATTCGTGGTGTACACGTAATTGTCTACAGCATGGCTCTACCACTAAAGTTAAATAACGGGATCACGAGGCTAACGAGGTGGTATTTCATGTAGTGTATGAAATCTAGCGTTGGAAAAATGCCAGTTACCAGTTAGTACGGCGACAGATCGTGTGGGAATAATTATATGTACCTTGGTGTGGATTTAGTTGAAGCCATATCACTTAAATTGTTAGGCACGAGTCATTTGTCACTTGAAATTGGCTAAATGTTTGCATTGATCGCTTATATTTTATTGGGAATTTGCTGAATGCAGTTTTGCTTGAAATGACATTGCCTAACTCCCTTTCTTACTCTCATGTATGTCTAATGTTTCTTATTTTCTTGTAAATTTTAAGAAAGTTAAGTTAAAATTATACATAGATTGAAATAATTATAAATTGAACTGTAATTTACGAGCCGTCTTCTTAATCTAATGACACTGTATATGAACTATAGACCGGGAGTAGTTTCTAACAGGATTTTCCACGGACTGGACCCTTTAGAAATTGTTGACGTCAGGTAGACATCCAGTCGTAATAAACAAGCCGAATCCTTTCTGCAACATATGTAAAATTTACGCCTAAAATGGATAAGGATAAGGGTAGGCGAAAGAAGAGTATTGAATGCTAGAGATATCAAGGGTGTGAGAATTCATGACAGTCTTCATTGAGAAAAAAAATCCGGAGACAAGATTTGATGGAGGCCGAAAAGTTCTAATCATCAGTATATTAAATAGGAGGCAAAATTGCCAATACAATTTTAGGTAATAAATGAAAGTAAGTAGGTAACTATTTATTATGAAACAATGCCCATTTTAAAATGGGCCGAAAACAATTGCTCCCATGACGACATTAATGACGCAATTTGAACTAGTTTAAAGCCTGCGAAATTGTTTTTACCGTATAAACTGTGGTATAAACGAACCGTATTAAATATTCGAATTGGCAAGTTTAATCAGTTGGTTACAATAGGGATGATTAAAATTATATTCCGTAATGATGAATTTAAATAATTATGCAGACTTATTATACTATATACTTAGAGGAATGAATGCAACCAAGGATATAATATAATAATAAAAGGCTAGAAATCATATTCTACGCTGCTATTCGTTAAAAACTATAGGGGTTCCTATTTTGCCATTTGGTTTTGAAACCATCGATATATTATTTACCTAGCTGTACAGTTGACGTTCGGAAAATGGGACAGCAAAGCACTCCTTTTGCCTACATTCGGACGCCGATAGAATTCGAAATTTCAAAATTCAAATTTAAGAACGCTTGATAATTTCGTTTAAAAAGCCACTTTATAGCACGGGCATAAGGTTATATTTGTGTTGATTTAATTAGAACTTTTTCTTTTTCTTCAGCTACGAAACGTCAGATATCATACAAAATTTGACAGTTCGTCGGTTGACATTGCACAGCCAGACATTGGACAGCCTCCGTGGCGCAGTGGGCGAGTAGCCGGCTGTGAAGCGAGAGGCCTCGGGTTCGATTCTCGCATTGAGTTCGAGTCAAATGTTTGTGTGGCCCACAGATATTTGTTTCAAATCTGGATGTTATGAGACCGAAAGTCTCTCATAGTCATAGTCTCTGACACCCACAATACAGGTTATACCTAGTGTGGGGTCAAGACTAGGCCTGTGACTGTTGGGTGTATTTATTTATTATTTATTATTGCGTTTTATGTGGTGTAGAGCGTGTACCACCAAAGAACCTTATATCGAAATCCTCCGTAATCAATGCAGTTTTGATGGTCTTTAAATAACCTTTTATCAACCGACTTGTAAAGGAGGTATTGAATTAATTTGTATATTATGTATGTTACGCGATATTTCTACCCAATATGGACTGTTTTTAAGATTACTTTTGTGTTCGATAAATAGAGCTGGTTCCCTTTTAATCAAGATTTTAAGTTTTTGATTATTTTCTTCATGAAGAAAGATCAAACATATTCCTACAGTAAGCGTACATTCTATCGGCTCCTTTTGGCCGAGTGCCTGCTATCTTTCGCTATAAAGGCAAGTCTTCTGAAGGTGAAGGTCGGAGCCCAGAGGGCGTCACTTCATTAGGCACGCATAATAGAACAATATTCACGGCGAATTTCTCAAGGACACTTAATCGTATTCAGTCATTAAACATGTTTATAATAATGTCAAATTTGCATACGATTTGGTATTTCGAAAAAAAATTAAAAAATTCGATGCAGCATCGTGGAAAATAGGTACCTTAATCACTGTAGGGACCAGTAATAAGTTTATTGTAAAATATTTTTTTATGTTATGAGTGATAACGTTTAAATAAATATCCCAGAGCCCACAGTCCATCTTTTTATGCATGTAAATTGATAATACTAGACTCGCATTTGGTATCTCAACCACATAAACAACTACCTTAACGTGGGGTTGGCTTATTACACTTTTTGAAGAATGTTGCAGAAAGGAAGGAGCTTAGTTTTTTTGACCGGCTGCCTGCCGTCTAAGGGGTCCAGTCCAGAGCAAATCAGAGTAGAAAAATCACTTTTCCTGACCTAGGAATCGAACTCAGGACCTACCGATTCACATACTAACCACATGCATAACTATCTTTACTCGATAATGCGAGCTAATCGTACCTGTTTACATCGGTAAGCTTTTTTAGGTCCGACATTTCAAAAGCTTAAAACAAATCACGATAGAATCCGTAAAAAATAGAACTATTTTAACGAATTCTATGGCTTTTTGTTTGAAAATAGAACTATTTTAACGGATTCTATGGCTATTTGTTTGAAAATAGAACTATTTTTATATACAACTTTTGCGTAAACTTAATAAATTATTATGTTTAAGAGTCGTTGAGCAAGGCTTCAAATAACATCAACATTTGAATTTTTATTATTCGAGGAAAACAAAATATTGAGGCTACATTACTGATTGCTCGGAAAGTCTTAAAGTGAGTTATGTTTATTGTAATGAGTAACATTTATTGGCGTGCCGCTCAAGGTTCCGAATTACCGCCATTCGGAGTTATTCAATATTATACCGAATTGTTCTTCAAGCTGGCGAGTTAATTATAATTTATTTTTAGATTTATTATATAAGCTCACGCCTGTGTCCCCGAAGAGGTAGGCAGAGGCGGACTAGTGAACTAGAACAGCTGCGAGCTTATTTCCATCCCAGTTGTGAAAGGGGGCGAGCCTATCGCCATATCAGGCACAAATTCCAGACTCCGGGCTGATACTGAAAGAAACCAATATCACTTCGCTCGACCCGGGAATCGAACCCGAGACCTCAGGACTGTAGTCGTACTTCAATACAACTACGCCACGGAGACAGTCTCGATTTATTATGTGTCTTAAACACTGCTAAGTTGGTTTCGGTACACATTTTTGTCCATGGTCAATTATCCCGTAAGCAGGAGATAGCGAAAAGCATTGTTCGATGTAGGTATTTTTGTGTTTTGTTTCGAGAAAAACAAGTGCAGGAGACGCGCATTTACTCTTTCACGCAAAAACGTGGATTTTTTATATAAAAAAAACGTCAAAAATTATTACGGGTGCGTCGCCAACCTAAAAGGAGGGGAAGGGAGAGGAAGAAAAAGGGATTGGGAAAGGGAGGAGGGGAAATGGGCCACAGGAAATCTCAGTCACCGAACGAAACGCGACAGCAAGTTGCCACTTTACGTCGGTTTCCTGTGTGTATCAAAGCGGTCGAGCCGGCCCATTCGTGCTGTAGACGCAGTCGTCCACAGCGTGGCTCTACCACTCAAGATGGGTTTTGATGAAACATTACAGTTATAGAGATAATAACCAGAATAACACATAGGCTATTTTTATCTCAGCAACAGCTATATAATATAATCCATATATACCCAACGGACTAAAGTAGCATGTCGCATCTAATTCCTGAAACCAATTTACTCAAAGACTGCCGAATCTAAAACGATTCCTTTGATCATTCAGCTAGCCCGTTGCGTGTAAATGTTACAAGAATGTTATTTAGCACAAAGGTTTAAGTTGTCGAGGCCCTCGTTTGATCTTGCGCCAAATGCCGACCGTCTACACAACTTCATACGGACTAGAGACCAACGCCTAATAACATACTGCCTTTTATGTTTACATATAAACATGACATACTATATAATAAATATGTGTTACGAGCATGTATGCTTCTTACAGTTGATTACTTCGTTAGTGAAAGTGAACGATTGAGAAAAAATGCTAGCATTTGGATGAACACGCTATAGTTACACATTTACATTACTTTGAATTTTTAATAATAATATTATTTTTTTAATATTAGCCCTGTAATATTACTGTCGCACTGCTGGGCACGGGCCTCCTCTACTAATGCGAGGGGTTAGGCCTTAGTCTACCACGCTGGCCTAAAGCCCATTGGTATTCTTCACATATGTACCTTCGAAATTCTTGTGGAGAAATTCTCGGGTTTTCTTCACCGTTATAACAAGCGTAATTTCACAATGAAAACACACTTAATATTTAAAAGTCAGGGGTGTATACCCTTTTTTGGGGTCGGTCTCGAACCTTCGACACTAATCTCGGCATTCCTTAACATTCCCAACTGAGCTATTGCTGATAATCAATTAATCATAATCAATCTTATTTTTGTCAGTTGTTTATTTTTACTTTTAAACAGTTGTGTATAACGATTGTTGTGTTCTGGATGAATAATTACGTCATACATACATTGCCATTCACCCTTTCACTGGATTTGATATTGTTCATCCGATTATATAAATATAAATGTAATATAGGGCAATATTTGAAACCGTGGGTATTTTATATGTACAAATTAAGTGGTGCTTAAACAGTTTTACCTATTTATTGTATATATCGGCGCAAAATCACAAGCTTATTTAAAAAGCCGTTGTTATTTCACGTTATTAATTTATTTTACAATTGTTAAACTGCTGAAATAATCGTTATAATTATTTCTTCAACATTCGATATTCGGTATCGAGTAGGTAGTTGCAAATATGCACCCTATAAAAGGAGTGTTCAGAGCAAATTCGACACAGTCGTGGTCAGGCATTCGGACTGTCAACATCCCTGACGAGACGGTACTGTTGAGTACCGTTAATAAAGGGAGTTAGTGAATGGCAGTGTTCACAGTTGGTAAATAAGATGAGTAATCATCTTAATATCAAAAGTGACATCAGCCATGCTGACGTCACCGTTTTTAAAAAAATATCATCGGCATTGGCCCTCCGACATATATAATTCTGTAGGGGACTACAATATTATGTGCTTGGGTAATGGGCTTAGTACAATGTCATGCAATGCTTCTTACTTTTCCTTGGTGTTTTTCCTAGCTTTCGGTCAGGCGTAGAGCTTTCTATTAAAATAGATAATTGCCTAGATGACGATTAACATTACATTATTATAATATACCTCTAGAATTACATTCCCAATATTCAATTCTCTGAACATGTCATATACGAGTAGCTTAACTTGTGCCAATTGAATTTAACACTATACCTAATACATACATAGTGTATGAAGTGTTCGTCGCGTAATTCCAATTTACTTGCATTATACTATCATCCAGATAAGACCAGTCAAGTGTGCATTGGACACAAGCACTTCTAAACAGTTTATCTTATTGTATACATAGTCTTTGTGTTAGTAGTTTTATGTTGGCAATCTTGGAGTACGGTACCCTAAAAATAAACACTACAAATACATTATGTGTCTCTTTATATACAATGACAATGTATCTCATTAGGCAGCTTGTTTATGCAAATATGTTTGTTTTCCACAAGATTTGGCCGACATAGCGTCCTTGCCAGTCGGTAGTCGCGCTCCTGAAAACAATTCCAATAAAACCGACTTTCATAATAATATCTCAATTTAAAACTGATTTACGGACGGTTTTGATAAACTATCTTAATCTGAGTGTGCAGCACGGTTACCACCACCTCTTATAGCAGTATTATTATAATCGTTCTTCATTTGTTTTGTATGGGAATCGGTACAAGTAAGATAATTATACTGCTATAAGAGGTGGTGGTAACCCCCATATCATCAATATATTATTTACCTAGATGCACAGTTGACGCTTGGAAAATGAGACAGCAAAGGATTGCTTAAGGATTCCTTTTGCATACAGTCGAACGCCGCTATAATTCTAAATTTCAAAATTCTAATTTAAGAACGCGTGCTCATTTCGTTTAAAAAGCTACTTTATAATACGTGCATAGGGTTATAATTGTGTTGATTTAATTGGAACTTATGATCTTTTTCTTTGTATTATTTCTGAGACCACTTTTTAGGAGGATATTTGCAAAGAACTGTGCATCTAGGGTATATTATATTGATGGTTCAGATATATTCTGATCTCTGACAAGTTTGTATGTACATGACGCCGTCAAATGATTTAATTGGTTCATTTTCGCGATCTATCTACACGAATTGAGAGTTTATTGGAAACGGCCATTTTAGTATAAGCCAAATAAAAATGGAATAGCAAACATGCACCAATGTTTAGAATTATGAATAAGCCGCGTCTCCTGCACTAAAATATTACACAAAACATAACATAAGCTCACGCGTGTATCCACGAAGGGGTAGGCATAGGCGCACTAGCGAACTGGAACACCCACATTTCGTCGAGCTTAGTTCCGTTCCAGATGTGATAGGGAGCAAGCCTATCGCCACATCGGGCACAAATTCCAGACTCCGGGCTGATCTGGAAAAATCCAATATCACTTTGCCCTCCCCGGGATCGAACCCGAGACCTTAGGATAGTAGTCGTACCGAAATACAACGACGCCACCGAAGTAGACATCAGACAAAACACCTACACAACATATAATATTTCGAAAAAAAAGTCTATGGTGTTTTTGTGTTTTGTTTCGAAAAAACATCTGCCGGGAACGCCCCTTAACACATTCACAGACATAACCGTGACTTTACCACTCAAACCTTATAAATCCAATTAAGTATATTGTTTCATGTTTTTATAGTTACAAAATTATAGTAGAAATGAAGTGGATGGAATCATATTATCTAAAAATCGGCTTATAACTTGTAAATTAGTAAAAGTTTTCGTCGAAGCCTGACTGACGCGTATAGAATATATAATTATATTTCATTAATGCAAATATATTTCGGTCTAATACTACTTAATATGCGTGAATATTAAATCAATTCACGTCTGGTTAAATCAATTTGGATATTAATGAAGCGTTTACAGACGTTTTAAGACCGAATTTGCGATTTCTGATTGAAATCAGAAGATACCCACATATTTTAGTATACAATTTGAAAGTATAATAAACCAGCCTCCTGACTTTTTACACTCGATTTAATATTGACTACGATTCGAATTCATTTATTGACTTAAAATTCCACCGAAATAGAGTTAAAAAGTGCGCTAATGTCGCATAAGATTAACCTAGGTAGGTGTTACCTTAATCATTGGGGGAGGCCTATGTCCAGCAGAGGAAAAGGAGGTTGGAAACTGGGTCACCGGTCACTTCATAGCTTTATTTACCAAATCAATTCATAAACGTAATTTATCTGTTTATTCTGTGGTTTATTCATTGATATTATAGTGAGTGTGTAATTTTCTGATTAGGATGAATTTGGATAATGAACTTTATTGTATGGAAGCCTCACGAACACGCCATCAAATTGTGAATTGTGCAGTAATTTTGTTAGTAGGAAGTGATTATGACTCCTGACTGTGATTGCTGTGGTAATGATGATTACTTCGCGATTGTAACCTTGCTGATAAGTATGATGAGCTGTTGTTGCTACAACAAACGAAAAATAACGTTGGAGGTGTAGTTCAAATGGTAATCTCGTAAGGTTTTAATTATATTAATATGCATAAAGTACTATTAACTATAGACTGATACATTTTATGATTGTAATCATCATCATCATCCACAGGACGTCCACTGCTGGACGTTACGTTTGACAGCCGGCTGTAAAGCGAGAGGCTGCGGGTTCGATCCCCGCACCGAGACAAATATTTGTGTGGCCACAAATATTTGTTTCGGGTCTGGGTGTTGTGAGACCGAAAGTCTCTCGTAGTTCCAGATTCCCACGACACAAAACTCGGTCTAAGTGTGGAGTCATTACTATGTGTGTGACTGTTGGGTGTTATTTATTTATATCTCCGCCAAATGTGGGCCGATTTTCAAAATGTGTTCGATAAAGCTTATTTCAATGATGGTCCCATAAAAATTTGATCACGATCGGATCAAGTTGGAGTTGGTCTGTTAAGTTTTTAAACTTGTGATTATAGCAGAAGTTATAAAGTATACCAAAATTGAAATAAAACTTGTTTATATGGATTTTATCGCAATTTGGTTTTATTTTTAGAATCGCGATAAAATCCGTATAATTTTTTTTTTAATGTATAACATTCGCGTAAACGTAAGAAATCAGTATATAAATTGTATGTATGTTATTAAACATATATCTACGTCTTTCCCTAAATAAATGTAATTCCCAAGAAGCGGGCAACTAAATAAAACAGACGAATTTCCCGACGAGACGTACCGATTAAAATTCCTCCGGGCCGTATATTACGCCGGGATCTTATTATACCGTTGTAAATTAATATAGAAATATCTCAGAGCTCAGGCTTTCAATGTTTTCATTTATATTAATAATACATTTTTACGAAACATCGTTTTCCATACTTTTAAAAAGTAGGAGATCCTCAAACTGTCTGAAAGGTTTTTCATATAACATTCATCTCCGTCAAAGAGCCAATTTTGATAATTATTTTAAAATCGAGTTTTGGCGGGAATTCTGACGGTGCGGGGTGGTCGCTTGTTTTAATGATTTCATATTCTAGTCTAAAGTTGTGCTTGTTGTTTAAATGTGATGTGAATTTATGCGATAAACATCAACGAAGATGGACAATGAAGCTTTGAAATAAGTGATTTTAGACATTTTTTGTCGGATGGATGGGTCGACCATGTTCGATTCCTTCACTGCGAAAAATTCATCTAAAAAGCATCAAACTTGAAGGAATTAACGCCAAAACTCCAACAAGAACTTGAAATCGACACATCCGTGTTTCATTGTTAACTAATACTTAGTTAAAGTTAGTTCATAGGTTAGGTTAAGTTATAAAGAAAAATATGTAACTAATGACATGGCAGCATGGTCTCCGACCTTAGCCGGTTCCCTGTTGAACAAATGTAAAAACAAAATATATTTAAAAATCGTATTTAAAAGTCGATTAATTTATCAACTTTATCGATTGTTTACTATTTTATATAGCTGTTACTGCAAACGGTAGGTAGAAATGTGATACACATTTCTTTTCTCATAAAATCAATTATCTAAAATTCTAAATACTTCAATACAAAGCTAATGACCGCGTAATGACACCAACGTGCCATTAGTATTAGAAGGCTTTTCAAGTCTTTCTCAATTAGAGCATAAAAATAATCAATCTTTTCAGATGGTTTGGTTTTATTGTAATCTGTGTCCATAATTCGTATTTTACAAAATTGGTATTTCATATTATTTGATTTAAAATTAAAAACATCAAAATCATGAATAGAATACTGTTATAGTATAAGCTTATTTTAACTTTATATAATTTTGAGTACATAAATGTAGCAAAATGATTGCTATCAATGTGAAACATTATAAGTGATGTGTCGTAACATCTAAAATACGTATTAAGTATGATTTCGATTTCGTCAGCGGGCACAGACCGCAACAACAATTTCGCGTAACCGCAGCTCTACACCTCAATATATATTTTCATATATCTATATATATTTTCAAGCTATATATTTTTTATATTATTTAGCTATAAATTTCAAGCTATTTATTATTTAGCTGTATATTTTCAAGTGGTAGAGCCACGCTGTAAACAGTAACATCTATAGCACGAATGGGCCGGCTCGACCGGTTAGATACCACTGTCTCACAGAGTTAGATTATATTTATTATTCTCATAGAGAGAGATTCGGAGTGTGAAGAAACATAATAGGCCGGCATGATTGTGAAAATCACTGATAAATACAATGTTTGTCGGTGATAGCTAGGCACTTTTTTTGGACCGCACTACGCTTACCATCAGGTACAGTGTAGTTACTTTGCCGTGTCCGGATAAAAAAAAACACAGTCAGGCAAAAATGTCACCCGTACGCTCTAGAAAAAATATTCAAGAAAAAGCTTTTACTTGATTATAAATCCAAATGATAAACTTGCCCTGAAATAACACAGAATACGTGCCTTACTAACTTCGGCCATCAGTCAACAAACTTCAGAACTACGCTACAAATCGCCTTCAATTTCAAAGGTTTGGACTAAAAATGCACGGAAACTTTTACATCCAAAGTCGACATTAAATATTCAGTCTCATACGTAATTCACTTCAAAGTAAATCAAAGCAGAAGTTTCTTGGGCAACTCAATAATACGAGTTGTAAAGTATAGAACCTTTGAAGTAAGGAGGTTAAGAATCAGTAGCCCGAGCACGAAAAACTAATGTAAATGTAAATGTATTCGAGTTCACTGCGCACTGATGACGTTTGGTTAATATTTCATACAAATTTCATAGACGCGCATCGATTTCGAATACATTTACGGTTGTCAGAAATTTTCCTGCTCAGGCCGCTGGTCTGAAGTAAACTGCTTTGTACGATACAAAAACGGCATAATTAAGAACTTTGTATTCACGTTTTTTTTATTTAAACGTCTTATTTATTTGCACTGAATTATAATAGTATCAGCCCTGTAATATTACTGTCCCACTGCTGGGCTCGAGTCTCTTCTGTTAAATGAGGGAGATTGTTGTGTAAATCTAAGTATCTATCATGTATTTGAGTGGTAGAGCCACGCTGTAGACAGTTACGTCTACAGCACGAATGGACCGTCCCGACCGGTTTGATACCACTGTCTCATATAAAACCGACGTAAAGTGGCAGCTTGCTGTCGCGTTCCGTTCGGTGAGTGAGATTTCCGGTGGCCCATTTCCCCACTCCCTTTCCCAATCCCCTTCCCTCCCCTTCCATTTCCTCCTTTTAGGTTGGCAACGCATCCATGATTCTTTTTGTGTCTTGGGTGTCTATGGGCGGTAGAGATCACTTACCATCAGGTGACCCATGTGCTCGTTTGCCAATCTCTGCTATAAAAAAAAATATATATGTAAAGAAATAAGTCTATTTCTTTATTTATTTTAATACTTTTTTAATTTTGCTTAACCTCTAAGGTCGGTTGAGCAAATGTCTAACTGTTTGATATTTGATTCTGTTATATAACTGTCAAGGTAAAAGAAAATACAAATTTGTTGAAAAGATTGTTAAAATTAATTTACGGAAGAATTGGGATAATAAACTTTAAATGTCGTTTCTCTGTTTCCAGGTTTGTTCAATTTGCTTATCAGTGTTATAGTTTAGTTCGATTTATAATTTATAATCTTATAAAATAAATCTCTGTTTCCAGAGCAACACATTGGTTTATATTTAATTATTGAAAAACAACCTTATAAAACGACATTTTTGTTTATAAATGAATAAAAATGGAAAAGCTATGTTTTGAATTTACGATATTGCCTGGAAGTGATGAAAAAACAAATGTTTTATGTATCACCTCAATAACTACAAGTGACAATAAAATGTATGCAATACCTGAGGACCTACAACCAGTTGGTTATCATAAAGAAATTATTAAAACAACCGCGTACACTAAAGCAAAAAATAGTTTGAAGAAACGGTATCAGATAAGAAGGGTTTGGATAAGAATGACAGGAGAACTTGGGAAAACTTATATAGATGAGGACGGCAATTTACAATTTGGGGATCAATATCTCGAAGAAATGCATCAAGAAAAACTGGAAACTGCAAATCACGCAGATACTGGTACATTGGAAAAAATATTGGAAAAATTATTGGAAAATAAACAGCAAAGCTTAAAACATATTGCAGAAAAATTTATAATTGAAAAATTTACAAGCAAAACTTCTAATGCAAACCAATGGATTGATATTTTTGAAAAAGAATGCTTACGCTTTGATGTGATAACAGATGAAAAGAAGATTGAAATATTGAGATTGTTTATGGATAAAAGTTGTGCAGATTGGTACAGTTCAATGTTAATAAAATTAACGATAAACGCAGATTGGTCAACATGGAAAAACAAATTCTGTGAGTCATTTGCAAACAAAGGTTGGGGACCAGTTACATATGCCTTATTATTTAAATATAGAGATGGCTCATTATTAGATTATGCCTTGAAGAAAGAAAAGCTTTTGCTGGATATGAGAAGAACAATTGATATATATACTTTGGTGGATCTTATTGCAGCTGGATTGCCAGAATTTATACTTAATAAGATTGATAGGGAAATACTGAAGGATACAGTAGATTTGTTTAATGAAATAAGTAAGTATGAACATATGGTTAACAGAAAAAGTTTTTTGTCTAAAAAGAAATTTGGGAACCCAAGACCTAGCAATAAAAACGAGGAACACGTTCCATGTAAAAATTGTGAAAAATTAAATAAAGGTATTCGTTATCATCCAGAAGATGCATGTTGGTTTAAAATAAAACAAGACAATAAACATGAACTAAAGAGAAGTGTCATTAAGCATGTAAACAATTCAGTGATAGAAACAGAGTTAAATGAAACCGATAAAAAAAACTAACAGTAACACCATTAATAAATGT
Organism: Clanis bilineata; assembly: GCA_036417725.1. Taxonomy (NCBI): domain Eukaryota; kingdom Metazoa; phylum Arthropoda; class Insecta; order Lepidoptera; family Sphingidae; genus Clanis; species Clanis bilineata. Next base: position 2,501,421 of record CM071159.1, read on the forward strand.
CAAACTACTATTGAATGATAAACTAGAGATATATGGAATTTATGATTCTGGTTCAAATGTTTCTCTGATTAATTCTAAGTTATTGAAATTAAAGGGTAAACAAAACGGTTTGAATGAAGCCGATTTAGTAACAATTAATGGTGTTAAGAAAACAAATGGTTTGACAACTCTAAAAATAAAAATTATGGACGTGGAAAAGAATGTTGATGTATACATCATTGATGAACAAAACTTTAAATATGATTTCTTGATTGGATTGGACTTAATAAAAGAGTTCAAATTGATCCAAAATGAAGAATTGGAAATTATACAAAAGCTGTGCTCGAATAATAAGAATGAAGATGAAAACACTTCAATAAATATAAAAACAAATAATGGATATAAAAGTATGGAATATAAAGAATGTGCACGCATGGATACAAATAGATATAAAATTAATTTTAATGAACATGTTAAAGAAGAAGATTTTGTAATAAAAGTAAATCATTTAAACGAGTATCAACAATCTGAAATAAATACACTTATTGGCAAATATACATCAATTTTTGCCAAAAATAAGTATGATATTGGTACGGTTAATGGATATGAGGCTAGGATAGACTTATTAGTCGACAAGTATTGTAGCAAGAGGCCTTACAGATGTACTGTAGAAGATAAAAAAGAGATAGAAGAGCAGGTTGCAAAATTATTAGACCATAAACTAATAGAGGAATCCTACAGTCCATTTGCTGCACCTGTTACTTTAGCATTTAAAAAAGAAGACAATAGAAAATCCAGGCTATGCATAGATTTTAGAGATTTGAATAAAATAGTAGTACCTCAAGCGCAACCATTTCCGTTAATTGAAGATTTGATGGTGAAAACCAGAAACTGTGTTTTTTTTTCATCCTTAGATATAAATTCTGCATTTTGGTCCATTCCTTTACGTATTGAAGACAGAAAGAAGACTGCATTTGTAACACAAGAAGGTCACTTTCAGTGGACATGTCTACCTTTTGGGCTTAAGACGTCACCGGCAATTTTTCAAAGAATACTTAGTAATATATTACGCAAGTATAAACTTACTAATTTTACTGTTAATTATATTGATGATATCCTTATATTTTCTAAAACATTTAGTGAGCACATTCATCATTTAACACAGTTGCTAGAAGCAATCAAAACGGAAGGTTTCAGGCTGAAGTTTACTAAATGCACATTTGCATCGGACTCAGTCAAATACTTGGGTCATATAATTCAAAATAATTCAATCAAACCGTTAAAGGATAATTTAATCTCTATAAAGAATTTTCCTGTACCACAAACACAAAAGAATATAAGACAATTTTTAGGAAAAATCAATTTTTACCATGAGTATATACCAAAGAGTGCAATAATACTAGACCCACTGCATAATTTACTAAGGAAAGATCGAAGGTTCATTTGGTGCGATAAATGTCAGAAAGCATTTGAGATGATAAAAAGTTTGTTATGTTCACAACCGATTTTGGAAATTTTTGATCAAGATTTGCCTATCAATATTTACACAGATGCTTCATTGGAAGGTGTTGGAGCAATTTTGAAACAGATACAACCTGATGGGAAAGAAAAACCAGTAGCATACTTTTCGAAAAAATTAAATCTAGCCCAGAAGAAGAAAAAGGCCATATACTTGGAATGCTTAGCCATTAAAGAAGCAGTGAGATATTGGCAATACTGGTTAATAGGTAAAGCATTTACAGTCTATTCGGACCATAAACCACTGGAAAACATGAATCTGAAATCTAGAACCGATGAAGAGTTGGGCGACTTAACTTATTATCTATCACAATATGAATTTAAAATAAAATACTCTCCGGGTAAACAGAATTTGGAAGCCGATTGTCTTAGCAGGAATCCTGTATTGGAATCAGATGAAAATACTGATGAACAATTAAAAGTTGTAAACTTAGTAAAACTAGAAGATATATTAACGGATCAAAATAATAATGAAGACGTACAAAAGGAAAAACAAAAATTAATTAAAAAACATAGTTTGTACTTTAAAAATATTAAAAAAAAAGAAAAAATAATCATATCAGAAGAGTTTAGTATTAAATTCTTAAAGGAAGTACATGACAACCTATACCATATTGGTATTACGCAAATGCAGAAGACGATTAGTCCATATTATACAGCCAGAAATTTAACTAATAATATTAAAAAGGTTTGTAGAAATTGTGAAATTTGTATTAAAAACAAATCAAGAGGACAAGACAAATTTGGTTTCATGTCACACTTAGGCCCGGCCACAAAGCCGTTCGAAGTAATGTCTATAGACACAATAGGGGGTTTTGGAGGCTCTAGATCAACAAAAAAATATCTGCATCTATTAGTCGACCACTTTACAAGATATGCATATATTCTTACCTCAAAAACGCAAAACGCGAATGATTTTATAAGGCTGGTCATGAATATAACGGAAACAGATGACATCGGTATGCTTTTAACTGACCAATACCCAGGAATCAATTCAAAAGAATTTAAAAATTTTTTAAAAGATAAACGGATACCAATAGTTTTTACAGCAGTTAATGCACCATTTTCAAATGGTTTAAATGAAAGGTTAAACCAAACTCTAACTAACAAGATCAGATGTAAAGTTAATGAAAAAGGCGAAAAGAGGACATGGACGAAGATAGCCCATGAATGTGTAAATCAATATAATGATACTGATCACACTGTTACTGGTTTTGCACCAAGCTATCTTTTATATGGTAAAGATGTCAGTATTTTACCGAAGGAGTTAAAACAAGAAAAAAGTAATAGTGACTGGATTAATGATAGACAAAGAGCACTTGAGAATTCAATGAAATCACATAATTATAATAAAATTCGATTTGACAGAAACCGAAAGCACTTTGAATTTAATGTAGGTGATATGGTATATGTGGAAAATGGAAATAAGCTTAATAGAAAGAAATTAGATGAACTGAAGATCGGACCTTATGAGATTATTGAGAAGATTTCAAAAACTATATACAGAATAGATACAGGACATAAAAAAACAGAATCTAATCTCTTTCATATCACAAAACTTATCCCAGTCTCTAGATTCGAAGAAGAAGGAACAGATGATGACTAGTGATTAGTTGTAATGAAAATTGTACGACCATTTTCATCCTTGTGGGGGGGAGATGTAAAGAAATAAGTCTATTTCTTTATTTATTTTAATACTTTTTTAATTTTGCTTAACCTCTAAGGTCGGTTGAGCAAATGTCTAACTGTTTGATATTTGATTCTGTTATATAACTGTCAAGGTAAAAGAAAATACAAATTTGTTGAAAAGATTGTTAAAATTAATTTACGGAAGAATTGGGATAATAAACTTTAAATGTCGTTTCTCTGTTTCCAGGTTTGTTCAATTTGCTTATCAGTGTTATAGTTTAGTTCGATTTATAATTTATAATCTTATAAAATAAATCTCTGTTTCCAGAGCAACACATTGGTTTATATTTAATTATTGAAAAACAACCTTATATATATATATCTTCCGTAGACTGGGCCAGTATACACTACCTCTATATGAGAATTGCGGTCTGCTGCAAAGTTCGGAATCTTATCTTTACAAAAAAAGCGCAAATTAGAAAACGCCACAACTTTTACATCCATCTTGATTCTGACCAAGTGTCTACTAAAGTTTTAACAATTAAACTCCAAACTCGCCGGCAGCGTAGTTGTGAATTTGTCTCAACAATAATAAAGAAATAAACTACTGTTGTTTTAATTTGGGTCGCTTTACGCTTTCCGGACAATTGCTTTTTGTAAGTGTGCTAGAAAAATGATGACAGCCTCCGTGGTGCAGTGGACAAGTAACCGGCTATGGAGATCAGTTACCAACAGGTGACCCATCTGCTCGTTTGCGAGCCTCTAATATATATAAAAAATATATTTGTTTCGCGTCTGGGTGCTGTAAGACCGAAAGTCTCTCGTAGTTCCTGATACCCATGAAACAAGACTCGATTTTAGTGTGGGGTCAGGACTATGTATGTGACTGTTGGGTGTTATTTATTTATTTATTAAAAAGGTCTTCAAGTCACCATTGTCTGCAGATCATATTAGAATTCCGTAAACACAACTTTTGTGTAACATGAGAAGGTTAGGCTTTAGTCAACCACGCTCGCCTAGTGCGGGTTGGTAGGCTTCACATACTTTCGAAATTCCGGAAAAAAAACTCAGGTTTCCTCACGATGTTTCCTTCATCGTTAAAGCAAGATTTTTTTAATAGCGTAGACTGGCAAACTAGCAGGTGAGTCACCTGATGGTAAGTGATGTCCACCGCCCATAGACTCCCAAGACACAAAAAGAATCATGGGTGCGTTACCAACCTAAAAGGAAGGAAAAAGGGATGTGCGGGGATTGGGCCATCGAAAATTTCACTCACCGAACGAAACGCGACAGCAAGCTGCCACTTTACGTCGGTTTTATATGAGACAGTGGTATCAAACCGGTCGGGACGGTCCATTCGTGCTGTAGACGTAACTGTCTACAGCGTGGCTCTACCACTCAAATACATGATAGATACTTAGATTTACACAACAATCTCCCTCATTTAACAGAAGAGACTCGAGCCCAGCAGTGGGACAGTAATATTACAGGGCTGATACTATTATAATTCAGTGCAAATAAATAAGACGTTTAAATAAAAAAAAACGTGAATACAAAGTTCTTAATTATGCCGTTTTTGTATCGTACAAAGCAGTTTACTTCAGACCAGCGGCCTGAGCAGGAAAATTTCTGACAACCGTAAATGTATTCGAAATCGATGCGCGTCTATGAAATTTGTATGAAATATTAACCAAACGTCATCAGTGCGCAGTGAACTCGAATACATTTACATTTACATTAGTTTTTCGTGCTCGGGCTACTGATTCTTAACCTCCTTACTTCAAAGGTTCTATACTTTACAACTCGTATTATTGAGTTGCCCAAGAAACTTCTGCTTTGATTTACTTTGAAGTGAATTACGTATGAGACTGAATATTTAATGTCGACTTTGGATGTAAAAGTTTCCGTGCATTTTTAGTCCAAACCTTTGAAATTGAAGGCGATTTGTAGCGTAGTTCTGAAGTTTGTTGACTGATGGCCGAAGTTAGTAAGGCACGTATTCTGTGTTATTTCAGGGCAAGTTTATCATTTGGATTTATAATCAAGTAAAAGCTTTTTCTTGAATATTTTTTCTAGAGCGTACGGGTGACATTTTTGCCTGACTGTGTTTTTTTTTATCCGGACACGGCAAAGTAACTACACTGTACCTGATGGTAAGCGTAGTGCGGTCCAAAAAAAGTGCCTAGCTATCACCGACAAACATTGTATTTATCAGTGATTTTCACAATCATGCCGGCCTATTATGTTTCTTCACACTCCGAATCCGAAGAGGGAATAAGCGATTCGAGGGGATTGCGACAAGACAGGCGGATGACCGATGCAGATACAGGGATACCCCCATACTCGTCTCAACCAACTATCAAGTGATGCCGCAAGCCCCTCGAGAGAACCTCGAGAGAGAAGTGTCTGTGTGTTGTTTTATCACTCGTTAATTATATGGTATTGTCATCAATATATTATACCCTAGATGCACAGTTCTTTGCAAATATCGTCCTAAAAAGTGGTTTGAGGAATAAAACAAAGAAAAAGATCACAAGTTCTAATTAAATCAAACACAAATATAACCCTATGCACGTGTTATAAAGTAGCTTTTTAAACGAAATGATCAAGAGTTCTTAATTTTAATTTTCAAATTTAGAATTCTATCGGCGTCCAACTGTAGGGAAAAGCAGTGCTGAAGCACTTCTTTGTTGTCCCATTTTCCGAGCGTCAACTGTGTATCTAGGTAAATAATATATCGATGGGTATTGTATTGAAAGTCACCCAGTTGTGACGTCGTAGAGTACACCTCTAGTTCTGATATGATCACATGAGTGACAAGATTTTTGCTTCATTCACTGTCATAGCTTTTGGAGCTAGCGTGCACGGGTACCTTTCTAGTTTAATAAAAGTTTTCACCTGTATATAAATAAGTAAGTGACGTTATACGTAAAGTGTCCATGATAAGATGGTGAAACAACTGGCAGTACCGACTACTGGGTCGTAGTGGAAGATTCGGAAAATACCACAAAAGAGGATTAGGGAACTATAAGCTTGACTGCCTCGGTGGCGTGGTTGTATTTCGGTACGACTACCGTCCTGAGGTCTCGGGTTCGATCCCCGAGTCGGGCAAAGTGATATTGGATTTTTCCATATCAGCCCGGAGTCTGGGATTTACGCCCGATATGGCGATAATCTCGCCCCCTATCACATCTGGAACGGAACTAAGCTCGACGAAATGTGGGTGCTCTAGTTCACTAGTTCACATCTGTCTACCCCTTCGGGGATACAGGCGTGAGCTTATGTAAGCTCCAGGTGACAATGGAGTGACCGACTCTTCAACCTTTGTAAGCGAATAAAATTCTAATTATCTTCATGGTTTCTCAGTAATCCATTGAATGCGGACTATGAGATTATAATCTTCAGAACTATCGTTACTTGTAAATGACCAAGGCACAAACATTAATTTGAATGGAGGCTCATACCAAGCATTGTTGGTAATGTACGCTTCACACGCGAAAAACAACTTATTTACACAATCTAGCTTTTGGACAGTGTTATGAAAAAGTACCACTATGGTAGCAAATAAATAAACTAAGGTGTCATTCATAAAGGTTAAAAGCCTTAGGTTAAAGAATAATTCGTGGGTCAAATTTAACGCATGTAAAAAAATAAATATTTACTTTTCTTTTTCGAATCTCGGGCCTTGGCACGACACAGTACAGTGACCTTGATGCAAAATAGTCGAAATAATAACGTTAACCGTCAATGGAAATTGTACAAAAATATGTCAGAAGTGGGATTCGAACCCACGCCCACAGAAGTGGACTGCGACCTGAACGCAGCGCCTTAGACCGCTCGGCCATCCTGACATGTTAATAGTTATCAAATACATAGTACGCTATTACCATTCGTAGTTTGATAGTTATTTTGTATACGAGGAATTTCTTGTTTTATGCAATATTCTATACAACAGATATAACTAACCGTTTCAACATCATTGTCTAGGGTACACTATACATAGATATGATGGCATTTCTAATTTCAATGGCGTTGTACATTTTCCTTTTGACAAATATGCTCAAATACTTTTTCACTTAATTCTCCGTTTTTAAAAACTTTTCACTATTCGCCAGTAATAGCTGCAACCACGACTTTTTCAAATGTCTGATTCTATAACCACGTAAAGCCTTCCAAAATTTCATTATTATAGGACCACAATTATTTTGTGAAACAAAATTTTGTATAAATAAATACACTTAACAGTCGCACACATACCCCACACTAGAAATAACTGTATCATGAGTATCAGAAACTGCGAGAAACTTTCGACCTTACACCAACACCCGAAACAAATATCTGTAGGTCATACAAACATTTGTCTCGGTGCGGGAATCGAACTCGCGGCCTCTCGCTTCACAGCCGACTCGCCACGGAGGCTGTTTGTATAGGTGTTAATTTTGACTATACAATTTTATAATAACACCTCATCTAGTTCTCAATAAAATGAACATTTATATTATACACGAATGCATTTTTAGATTGACGTTACAAATGTTTGTTGCGCGTGTTTTTCACGCGTTCACATGAGAGAAAATATTTTAAACATTTATTTATAGACATCGCGTACATCACCTGTTTTACACGGCTCTATAAATACAGTACTGTCCTCGTTTAAATTTTATACCGATGTGATTCCGAGATCCACTTAGATTAAAGTTTAAAGCTTTAAACGCAACGCTAAGCTAGACTCCAAAGCATTGAATATAAGGCGAATGTACTTAGGGCGTATTACTTTGACATTAATGGTAGACGGACACGCATACATCCATATCAGATCTCTTTGATGCTATCTGCTAGATTTAAATTTAACTATGTTAACGAGGCTGACTATTAAGCCGCTTAAAAGAGGTCTGAGAAACGAATCAGTAATGAATACATAGGAAAATAACTGTGTTCTTTTCACAGAATATAAGTTCTTTCGTCCGAATTTTACCTCGATGGTGTAGTTTAGTTGTAGTCGCCTTTTTGGTCTAGTGGTTATATATGGGCTTTGAACCGGGAGGTTCAGGATTCGATTCCCAGGGCAGGTGTGGTGTTTTCTAACACTATTTTCCCGCCGAATGACTGAATCCCCCATAAGGGGGTTTGCGTCAGACAGGCAGCCGGTCGTAAAAACTAAGCCAAATCGTTTCTGAAAAAGTGTGTTGCGCCGATCCGACATTAAGGTGATAAGGGCAGGTAGAAAGAAAGAAAAGTGTAGTTAAGTTGTAGTTGTGTTCGCGGTACGACTATAACCCTGAGGTCTCTGGTTTGATCTCCGGGTCGGGTAAAGTGATATCGGGTCTTTCTGCTTAATATCAGCCGAATTTTTGCTCGATAGGTTCGCCTCTATTATAGGACAGAATTTTGGTCGTTGAAAATAGGCACACTATAAGCCTCTTCGGAGATAAAAAGCGAAGTGTACGCATTTGAGTAAGGCTTTATCTTACTTACCTTAATTGTGGACTGATACTCATAGTACTCCAAAGGCTCATAATTTGTTTCATATTTTGCTAAAGACGACACGGTACAAGTAATACGTGAAATCTTAATAATCCAAACGCATTCGAAACAATGGACATACTCCGTGAGGCGAGTAGCCGGCTGTGAAACGAGAGGACGCGGGTTCGATTCCCGCATCGAGACAAATATTTGTGTGACCCACAGATATTTGTTTCGGGTCTGGGTGTTGTGAGACTGAAAATCTCTCGAGTATCTTCGTGTGGATTCAAGGCTGTGTGACTGTTGGGTGTATTTATTTATTATTTATTTTTTTGTGGATATTCGTCCTACCCTTTCGGGGATACAGGCGTGAGCCTATGTATGTGTGTTATTTGTTTATTTATCGCAAATCAAGCTCGAAGTCGATTGTCATTCGAATTAATTTATTAACTTCATTTACATTTTTTATAATCCTCTTGTCGAGTATGCGGATGAGAGAAGCTTGGGCGACAATAAAGTGAGGTGGAATAAAGGTTGTCCATGAAGAAATTGGTGTCAGCAAATTCACGTTCTTGTTCGATGTGCCTGTATTGATTTTTGAGGCTTAGTTAATAAGGTTAGCTCACACAAATAATCTTGATGGTCTTTGTTGTGAAGAAGTTTTGGAATTGAACTGTGACCGTGATAATAGTAGATCCTCAACAGCGGCCTGAGCAGGAAAATTTCTGACAACCGTAAATGTATTCGAACTCGATGCGCGTCTATGAAATTTGTATGAAATATTAATCAAACGTCATCAGTGCGCAGCGAACTCGAATACATTTACATTTACATTAGTTTTTAACATGTTTATGTTATGTTACATTAGTTTTTCGTGCTCGGGCTACTGATATAACAGTAAAGCTATGGCAAGGGGTATTTTTAAAAATAAACCAATGCTAGAATTGCTTTCAACTCTTTCTACCTGCTCCCATCTTACTGTGAGGTTGATGTAACACATTCTTTCAAGTGTGGCTGTACTCGCTATACTTTCGCTGTTATTGACTTTATACTCCTTCTATCTCTGTTCTTCTTGTGCGTGTGTTTCTACTCTTCTGTATTTCGTGTTCTGTGCCTAATAAACTCTTTTCTATCAACTTCACTTATTGCTTCACATCTACCTACTTCCTATACGGACCACACATGCCACCGACCTACACAAGCATGTTGCAAAAAGAACCTGGGTTTAGTTTTTACGGCCGGCCATGTGCGTGACGGAAAAATTTGCAGCAAAACTGCTTTTCCTTTAACTTATATATTTCATCATCATCATCATCATTATCATCAGCCGCAGGGCGTCCACTGCTGGACATAGGCCTCCACCACAGATTTCCAGATCGACCTGTTGGAAGCGGCCTGCATCCAGCGACTTCCTGCGACCTCCTGCGACCTTTATCAGGTCGTCTGTCCACCTAGCACACTGCGCTCGCCGGTACGTGGTCTCCACTCTATAACTAGCAGGTAATATACCAAAAGACAGAAGGAATCGGGTTATATGGACCCTTCGCCTATGATAAGCCGTATTTTACATTTTTTTTGTTTGTTATCTACAGTCAATAATTCCTAGAGCAACTTTGATTTCTAAAATATTCTCTCACGAAACAGAGATCCAATGTACCGAATATGTTAATTAGTGGAACCACAACGTCGTTAGTTCCTTCCACGGAATGAAATTACTATTCTGCACTAAATTTTCCTCGAACGTGTGAAAAATAATTCGAAAATTAGCTGTCTATATTGGAATTTTCGCGAACATTTGCGGTAAATTAAATTTGTCGTGGTTTAAGAGACGTCTTAAAACAAGTCAGAATATTAAATTATGTCACGCTTCCATTTATCGACCGACTTCCAAAAAGAAGAAGGACCTCAATCCTCTGAATTTTTTTACGCGATATCTCCGCCAAATGTGGTTGCTAAAAAATATTTTTGTGTTCGATGGAACTTATTTCAAGGGTGGTCCCATATAAATTTTGTCACGATCGGATTTGAAGTGGGTCCGTTAAGTTTATGAACTTGTGATTATTTTAATTTTATTTATATATTACATTTTACGAAGATTTACATGCCAATAATACACGCAAATAACTAAAAATAAGTTAACATGTTGCTTTTAATGTAGTTTCTGCAAATGATATTATATCGTCTTATCGAAGAAGCATTTAAAAATGTAAGAAACCACTATGAGAGTGTGTGAAATATATTATAAGCATGTATTTTGAGTACACACAGTGTAATTATTTTGATTAACTTTAAATCAAAATTACAGTCATGGTAAGTTCTTTATAACCTAAATACATCGATATATATACATACATTATTATATCGATGCCTAAATACATTTATTTTCAACAAGCTATTAACCCAAAGTGTACTATTATTTATCTATGTGCCCATTCTGTAGGCATAAGGATGAATAATTTTGATCATTAACTTCAAATCGAGTTCTGTCCACACATGACATTTAGTCAAAAGAAGGTTTAGCCCTGATTACTGAAACGCGACTCAAACACTTGAGATAGTCTTATCTCATTCGAGGCCACCTTATCTGTCCAAGTCGTATGGCGCAAAATGTAAGCAACTCTGAAAGTTGAGTAAGGTTTCAGTATTCGAGAGTCAATGCCTTAAGCATGCATAGAACTCAATTCCGTTGCGATTCTTTTCGATTCGATTCTGCTCGGGCCTCTATAGCTCAAAAACAATGTTTTTCCAGTTGGAAGAAAACTATTTTCGGCAAATTGATTCAATTGACAGGGACAGGGAGCGTTAAAGGGAATCGATTTAGTGAACAGTCGGACATATTTATAGCTTAGCTGGTAATTCGAGATAGGCTCTTTAAACTGGGACTCCTGTTATAGTGCGTCGCTTCCATTCTTTGTTTATTTATTTACTTGTCGCGAGGCTTAGACTAATAACAATAATATAAAAAATATCTTAGGTAACATAAATTGCTAACTGATTTCTTAAGTTTACGCGAATATTATACATTGAAATAAAGCTATTGAAATTAAAAAACATCCTAATTTTGCTTGCACAAACCTGGGATCCAATTATACATCTTATTAAATCGGAACCCAAAAGACCAGCTGCCAGAACTCAAGACACCGTGAGCTCGTACTGCATAGATCGGAACACAAATAATTAACCTTTTTTGATTTTGTATATTTTTAATGATGGTAGATATTGTAACACTAACCTTTTTTGGACAAATGACACCTCAGTCTGACCCGTGACAACGAAGACTGCAAAGCCTTCGAAACGTCGGGAATAATAATTAAAACATAATCGTGATAGAATCCGTAAGAATAGTTTTATTTAAATTGCTAATTACGTGCCTCCGCTAATGGATAATAATACAACGAGTAACAAACACAATATTACGTATTATCATAATTATGAGCCAAAACCAGTAGCCCGAGCACGAAAAACTAATGTAAATGTAAATGTATTCGAGTTCGCTGCGCACTGATGACGTTTGGTTAATATTTCAAACAAATTTCATAGACGCGCCTCGAGCTGAAATACATTTACGGTTTTTCAGAAATTTTCCTGCTCAGGCCGCTGTAGATACTACTAAAAAGTCGTTAAAAAAGTTGGGCAAAAGCGCCTTTAGCCTTATTTACGGAGGTCCGGAATAGGTCAATATTGAGATTTAAAGGCAGTTCATTAAAACTGTTACAACTTCGCGATAGGAACGCGTTTTTCCTGTATTTACATATTGTGAACATGTTACTCGTAGGTAAAGTAGATATTATAGTATCTATAACGAAGTGCTTTGACACTTTGACAGTAATAGTATTTTCATAATTTTAATTGACGTTATAGGATGGGCTTATCGCCTTCAATTGATAGGTTAGCCTTTCATATAGGTGAAGATATAGGTACTTTAGGTTAGATTCATAGTATAATGTCGTGATATGCTGATGTCCATGAATACTGTATCATCATCATCGTCATCAGCCATAGCACGTCCACTGCTGAACATAGGCCTCCCGCTAAGATTTCCAGATCGGCCTTTTGGAAGCGGCCTGCATTCAGCGACTTCCTGCGACCTTTATCAGGTCGTCAGTCCACCTTGTAGGTGAAAACTGTATATTTTGTATAAAAATATGCATTCATCTCTTGATTTCACGTCACGAGTGTGTTACGTCTTTACACAAAATATAAGTTCAGATTCACGTTTCACAATATTCAGATGCGTTTCGCGTAAATATCATTGGCTATAACGCTTGATTTGTAACGCTTGAAAAACATTATTTTGAGTGGTACAGCCACGCAATAGACAGTTACGTCAACAACACAAATTAGCCGGCTCGACCGGTTTGATACCCCTGTCTCGCAGAAACCGACGTAAAGTGCTGTCGCGTTTTGTTCGGTCAGTGAGATTTTCGGCGGCCCAATACCCCCCCCCCCCTTTCCCAATCCCTGTAACCCTACTTTTTGTTTGGCAACGCACTCATGATTCTTTTTGTGTCCAAGCTAAATAAATAAATATAAAGAGCCAAGATTTGTAGTATACATATTCATTACAACCATTATTTATGTTATTTAGAAGATTTACACATAAAATTCCTATACGTTCTGATTTATCTGATATTATTGACTTTTATTATAAACTATTAGAAGCGCTACCGCCACGCACGTAGATAACTTTGCCAAGCCATTTTTATTCGAGTTCCTTAGGGAGTATGTATCATTTAACTATCCATAAAGTTTAACCTACTACTTACTAAAATGAATACATTATCATAAATGAGATATTCACAGTCATCCAAAGTTTAGCCCAATGAATAATATATTAAATCCTCGAAATTAGCGTTACTAATGTCAATATTTTAATTAATCTTCAGACGACAGTCGAGACTTATTGATATTCAAAACTATCATTAATAGTCGAACTTCTGAATTTAAATCAATAATGCATGGGTGTATATGGAGTATGTACTACGGTACCGTCATTAATTTGATGGATTCTTGTTGGTGATTTATGGTTTTATTGTCGTGTAAGTTGTGACATGTCAAATTGAACATTTAAGTTTAAGTATACAGGATGTTACATAAAGTTGGTATTAATAACTAAACATAAGGAGATGACTAGCAATCTAGCGGTAAAGTTTAAAATTTCGTAAAGCTCATAGTATTTGAATAATGGAAACTTTAATTTGTAAATGAAAAAATTGTTCTGGCGCATTTGGTCAGCTACAGTACACAAACCACCTATGATGCTAATTAATTATTTTTAGTATACACAAAACCACCCTATTATAATTGCAACAATTTACAGGTCGCATTCTGATTTTAAAATCCCCATGCTTAATAAATAATTTAAAAAATTAAGTTCAATTTTTATTTTTTAACTTTACCATTCCGCTTTAAATCGTTCCTGTATATGGAATGGTTGTTGGTACCGACTTTATGAAACACCCGGTATATACTCAAGTGAAGTCAACAGTGTAGTACGTATACTCTACAAATAAAGCTTACTTTTTACCCTAGCATTTTTGTTAACTTCCGGGCCTTGCTATGTGTGAGTTGCACTATGTACATACATACAAGTAATTATGTGGTTAAGGTATGCTTTTATAGCTATACGACATCAGCTATCATACAGTATAGCTGAATTCAGACAAGTGTCCATGGTGTGACCATGGTTGCAGTGGCGAAGGGTCCATACAATACAATTATTTCCTGCTTACTAGTAAATAGGTATAATTTATATGGAAACTAGCATCGGCTTCTCTTTTAAAATCATACTACGCCACTGCGTTTGATTGTATCTCAATGCCAATATCATGTTCGAAAAGTAATAGTTTATTTTATTTGAGAATTAATCATTGAATGCATCAACCGCTTAATTTTAAATGGTAATGGAAATGTAAAAACTTTGCCCAGGCTATGGAAAAATGCAGATCCGGAGTAAACTTAGTTACTGGTTATCACTTGCCCATGTTAATACATTCAGACATAAATGATATATCTGCGGCCTGAGCAGGACAATTTCTGTCAATCGTAAATGTGTTCGTGCTCGTTGCTTGTCTATGAAATTTGTATGAAATATTTATTTATTTATTTAATAAAGACACAAAACAGAATACAGCCATGAGAGAAAAAAAAATTACAAGCAAATAATATTAATCTAAACTAGGCTATACTCCAAAACATGTGCCCTAATCTTATACCATAACATTTAGCGGTGTACTCAAATTTCAGCTAAAATATGTACTATGAAAAAGAAAAGAATAACCAGTTACTAGAACATACAACTATGTTTAAGAAACATGAAATATACAAAGACTATGTATATATGTGAATTATGATACGCTTACAAAAATTAAAGAGTCTTATAGAGTATTTTCCTGATATCTATCAAGAAACTTCTGAATCTGTTATCCATAATGTCTATAGATGTATGCATGCCCGCAAGATCGCTATACAAGCGACATTAACAACGACATTAACCAAATGTCATCAGCACACAGCGAGCTCAAATACTTTTACGATTATCAGAAATTTTCCTTTTCGGGCCGCAGTATTCTTCACTACTGCTTACTGCTTTACACCATTTACCGCCGAATGTTCATACACTTAAGGTTACCTTATGTCGTTTAAGGCCGTCTTATCTGTCAAAATTGTACGGCGAAAATCAATGTAAGAAGCCGCTAAAGTTGAGCAGCGTTTGACCATTCGGGCGTTACTGGTATTGAAGTTTAAACATTATTTCAAATATAATAATTGAATGCTAACGTTTTGTGTGTCATCCAACGATTTATGTCTTTGGAGACATTCCAAAGTTAACCGAAGATTAATTAGGCGATTAAAGTATTTTGGACGAATATTTAACCTTCCAAGAGTAACCCGCCGTGAGAATGTCGATGACATTACAATGACATTATGATTTCACTTTGGTTTATTATTTTCGACCGATTTCAAAAAAGGAGAGGTCCTCAATTCATCTGTTTTTTATGTTTGTTACGGCGTTGTATGTGGACCGATTTTCGAAATTCTTTTTGTGTTCGACCACCCTTGAAAAAAGTTCTATTGAATGCAAAATTAATGTTGAAAATCAGTTCCGGTTTGGAGGAGATATTGCGTAAAATACATTTAAGTGGTGGAACCACGCTTGAGTGATAGACCCACGCTGTAGACAGTAACGTCTACAGCATGGGCCGGCTCGACCGGTTTGATACCACTGTCTTACAGAAAAACGACGTAAAGTGGCAGCTTGCTGTCGCATTTCGTTCGGTGAATGAGATTTCCGGTGGCCCATTTTCAAATACCTTTTATCTCCCCTTTCATTTCCTCTATGTTTTTGTTGTCTTGGGTGTCTATGGGCGGGAGATCACTTACCATCAAGTGACGAGTCTGCTCTTTGCCAGTCCAGTTATAAATACACACCAATTGAGGACCATATCCTTTTTTGAAGTTGGTCAACATTAGAATACAACTCGAAGTTACATAATTTAGTAAGCGATATAAAAGTGCGAGTGATATTCCGCAGTCGATCCCGTGTCTGACCTCCACCAGCTACTGACTACTGCTTAGTCATCACTTCATTAAAATATAAACAGTCAAGGCTGCCGTTGTGTTTTCATTGTTTTCCATTACGTTTCCTTTTGTTATTAGTGATAGAATATACAGCTTTTAGTACTGGTATATTGTTCTATTGAAATTCTTTACCTTTTTATTTAAGGACATAAACAAAGTAAAATCAATAATTTTCGACTGACTTCAAAAAAGGAGGAAGTCCTCAATACATCTGTATTTTTTTTAATGTATGTTACGCGATACATCCGCCAAATGTGGACCAATCTCCAAAATTCTTTTTGTGTTCGATAGAGCTTTTTTCAAGGGTGGTCCCATTTTGGTCACGATCGGATTTTAAGTCGGTCAGTTAAGATTTTAAACTTGTGATTATTATAGTTATGGTTCCTTTTTTGTTATCTTTGAGTTGATTACGAAATTGCTATAACATCGACTCAAACGCATTTTTCACTTTGATGTTTTTGTCGGTTTAATTTTAATCAAATATTTGTATAATATCGTAACGTGAAGTTATACTATATCGACCGGTATTGGTCTCGGATATTACAACTTAGGGGGGTTACCACCACCTCTTATAGCAGTATTATTATCATCTTACTTGTACCGATTCCCATACAAAACAAACGAAGAACGATTATAATAATACTGCTATAAGAGGTGGTGGTAACCCTGCAGTACTGCTCCGTTATCTAATGAATGGATAGATCAGAAATGAAACGTTAAACGTTATCTTTAAAAGTAATGTATACGTATTTTAAGATTAATTAAATTAATTGCATAAACAGTTGATGGTATTGTTTATGGAAAATGGTCTAGAAATATAAGTGCCCATTATTGTACCTTTTTGACAGACTTCCAAAAAGGAGGAGGTCCTCAATTCGTCTGTATTTTTTTTAATGTATGTTACGCGATATCTCCGCCAAATGTGGACCGATTTTAAATTTTTTTTATGTTCGATAGAGCTTATTTCAAGGGTGGTCTCATATAAATTTGGTTACGATCGGATTTGAAGGCGCTTCGTTAAGTTTGTAAACTTGTGATTTTTGTACGTCAGTTTAACTGTTTCTTTGTTTCTACCTGCCCTTATGTCACCTTAATGTGCTACCCAACACACTTCTCAAGTACGTTACAAAGATGATTTGGCTTAGTTTTTACGACCGGCCGCCTGCCTGACTTCAACTCCCTATGAGGGATCCAGTCCTGGGCAAATTAAATTAGAAAATTTCCTTTGCCCGGCCTGGAAACCGAACCCAAGACCTCCGGTCCACAGCCCATACATGCTGCCCTTAGGAGGCAAAATCCATTGGTACAGCCAGATTAACTGTTTATAGTAAGTAAATCAATTCCAAATAACGTAATTCATACAATATTCTAAATATGCTGATTGTTTCATAAAATAACTCAATATTTAAAACATATTTTATAACAGTTTGAACGTTACGATAAAGTCGGTCCAGAGTTCCAGACAGACGCCCGTCCGAAGATAGCACCAGTATCTTTTCAGAGAGTTTAAGACTTAAATAAAACTGTTTTCAGACGCTCATAAAACTGCTTAAATATAGCTTCTTGAACAGATATTTTTTTAAAATAACCGATGGAATACTGGATGTGCTTATCTCACGTATAAGGTTTAGCGGTAATCGAGAGTTTACGTAATCGATATCCTACATATATGCAAAGCCAATAAGTGTGAGTTGGCCAGTCAGGAAGAACGATGGTTCCTTTCAACCGACTTCCACAAAAGGAGGAGGTCCTCAATTCGTCTGTTTTTTTATGTATGTTACTCGATATCTCAGACAAATATGGACCGATTTTCAATTTTATTTGATTTATTTTTGTATTCGATAGAACTTATTTCAAAGGTGGTCCCATATATTTGGTCACGATCGGATTTGAAGTCGGTTTGTTAGGTTCTTAAACTTGTGATTATATTCACCCAACTCCCTCAAGAAGGTCATGTTTTGGTAATTGTAGAGAATGGCAGTGGGATGCTATTGATGAATTGCATAAGACTTAGTATAAGTTTTGCAAATAATTCAGATTTGGATGAAGAGGCGATTGAAGATGATTTTCGGAGCCCCAAATATCTGCAGCCTGACTGTGTCCTTGCTATGTACATGGCCAACGGTAACCACATAGCATTAGGTACGTCTATTAATCTACCTTCATAAGCTAATAATAAATAATAAATAAATAACATATGCTACAATAAAGGAACAACATAGGTTTCAGCGGCGGATAATCCAGAGGTGACAGCCTCCGTGGCGCAGCGGGCGAGTAGCCGGCTGTGAAACGAGATACCTCGGGTTCTATTCCCGCATTGAGACAAATGTTTGTGTGGCCCACAGATATTTGTTTCAAGTCTGGGTGTTGTGAGATCGAAAGTCTCTCATATTCTCTAACAGCCACGATACAGGTTATACCTAGTGTGGAGTCAGGACTAGGTTTGTGACTGTTAGGTCTATTTATTATTATTATTACATAATACACATAACATAAGCTCACGCCTGTATTCCCGAAGGGGTAACCAAAGGTGCACTAGCGAACTAGTACACCCACGTTTCGCCAAGCTTAGTTCCGTCCCAGATGGAATAGGGGGCGTGCCATCGCCATATCGGGCACAAATTCCAGTCACCGGGCTGATATGGAAAAATCCAATATCACTTTGCCCGACCCGGAGATCGAACCCGAGACCTCAGGACAGTAATCGTACCGAAATACAACTACGCCACCGAGGCAGTC
The DNA here is from genome assembly GCA_036417725.1 of Clanis bilineata. Classification (NCBI taxonomy): domain Eukaryota; kingdom Metazoa; phylum Arthropoda; class Insecta; order Lepidoptera; family Sphingidae; genus Clanis; species Clanis bilineata. The sequence goes on from CM071159.1 coordinate 2,520,330, forward strand.
AGGCAGTATCATTATTAATCTTATATGTATTTGGTACATAATTAAATAGCTTCCGACCTACCTAGCATGGTGTAGCAATAAGAGCATCCTTCTGAAGACATTAAAGGGACTTAAAGTCTCTCATAGTGGACATGATACTTCTACATTCTTACTATCAGTTCCAGTGACAGACCATAGAATCATAAGAAAAGAGTTCCACACCAGCATAGGTCCGATTAAAAAAAATATTTATACCATTCTATTTTGATTTGCGAATGAAAAATACGAAACTTTTTAAGAACACAATAAAATTAAATTTATTCACGAATCTCTGCCCACACACGATAGGTAGTAATAATAAAACGACGTGAATACGCGTCGACGGCCAAACGCTTGTCACCGGACGTTTGTTCCCAAATTATTTGCGTAAATCGCGACTGAGTGGGAATCGTTTGTACTTTTACGTCGACATAAATTATCACGATTCCGAGAATAAATGCAAAGACGTTGTGAACTTGGGTTTATAATTGTCTTTAAGGTACTCCTATAATAAAACCATAATAATATTAGCTCTGTAAATGATTATCCCACTGCTGGGACAGACCTACTCTACCAAAGAGTGGGTCCTAGTCCTCCACGCTGGTCTACGGGTTGGTAAACTTTACATACCTTCGAAATTATTCGAAAATATTTTGAAGAAATTGCCAGGTATTCAGGTTCCTCATGATGTTTTTCGTAATAGCCAGCGATAATTCATAATGAAAACACACTTAACATAGAAAAGTCAGACGCGTATGCTCCATTTTAAGGGACTCGAACCTCCGACACTCGTCTCAGCAGTCCGCACCACTACCAACTGAGCTATCACCGCTTATACTTATAGAAGCATAATCATTTAGTTACCTAGTACAAAGGTAAAGGTAGAGATGTAAACTATAAAGATCTTACAAAAATAACGCATTATCGATAACATTTTGTGTGATCGAGCGTGCCTATCGCTTACCGGTTACTTATCTCAGGGTGTTACCACCACGTCTTATAGCAGTATTATTATAATCTTACCTTGTGTTTTTGTACGGGAAAAACGTTACGTTGACGTTTTGATAACCCTCCAGGGCAACATTTGTGTAAAAATTAAAACAATATAGGTAGTAAGGTCTGCAACATGCTTGAAAAAGTATGTTGCGACCATTCCACCTTAAGATGGGATAAGAGCAGGTAGAAAGAAAGAAAGGTAAGAAAGTAATCGAACCTTGTTCTTAGTAATACAATTTGAATATCAATAAAATCGAAATGGACTTCAAACGTATCTTTAAAGCGAATTAAATAAATCTTGCGCACGGATAGCTCGACATTATAAAATAAAAGGAATTAAACATTGGAAACGCATTCGTCTTTCATGAGTTAGTCGTAAGATTGACGAAAGACATATTAAAAGTTAATATAAATGTTTGTAACATAACATAACATACATTAACATAAGCTCACGCCTGTATCCCCGAAGGGGTAGGCAGAGGCGCACTAGCCAACTAGTACACCCACATTTCGCCGAGCTTAGTTCCGTCCCAGATGTGATAGGGGGCGAGCCTATCGCCATATCGGGCACAAATTCCAGACTCCGGGCTGATATGGAAAAATCCAATACACTTTGCCCGACCCGGAGATCGAACCCGAGACCTCAGAACCGTAGTCGCACCGAAATACCACCACGCCACGGAGGCAGTCTGAATGTTTGTAAGGGTATTAAAAATACTTCTCAGTTTAGTGTTCCTGTTAAAATGAAAACACATTAAACTTTATTAATGTAAGCAATATGCTTTGATCATTAAATAGAAGAGCTAATACTATTACTGTTGCTTTTATGTTTTATATCATAGTTCTGGAACATCGACTGTTGGAATATTATTGTAGTAAAAATTTGTAAAATAAAATGTTACGTTAGTCTTTCTATAGAATTTGATCACATCTAACAACGAATAGAAAAATAGTAAATCTGTAGAAGGAAATAAAAAAATAGAACGCTATGTAGAGTTTATAGGAGTGAGTGTGCATGTTTGTTCCTTCTTCACGCTCAAACGCCTGGACCAATTTTGATGAAATTTGGTGTTGAAGTAGCTGACACCTTGGATTAACACATAGGTATTTTCGAAAGGAGTCGCGGGCAACATCTAGTAAGAGATAAAAGTAAGGAGGTAGTTGTTATTTGGATGTTTAGTATAAGTGTTGGTGCAAGTGCTTTTTCTCTCAGGTTCACCCGCAATTTGCGAGGTTAACTATAGGTATATGGTATCAGGTCGTCGGTCCACCTTGTAGGTGGACGTCCTACGCTTTGCTTGCCGGTACGTGGTCTCCACTCGAGAACTTTTCTGCCCCAACGGCTAAAGTCGCAGGAAGTCGCTGGATGCAGGCCGCTTCCAACAGGTCGATCTGGAAATCTTTGGGGGAGGCCTATGTCCAGCGTGGACGTCCTGCGGCTGATGATGATGATGATGATGATGATATGGTATAGTTTTTGAGTTAATCACGTTCAGATAGACATAGACGCGGCGAGATTTGAAGAAAGCTTTGAAGTCGGCATAAAATACATAAAGTTTATAATACTAATTTTCTTCCAAGGCTGTCGGGCAAAAACCTGTAATATTTTGATTTAAGACAAATTGAAACCAATTACCATAATATGTGTGAGCTTGTAGTAGGCAACATATTGTGTTATATATGTAACTATTTTCTAATTAGTCCGTAAGCTTTCCTAATAGTAATAAATAAAAAAAATATTGTGCAAAAAAACCATCCGCCATAAATCATACTGCAGGGTTACCACGAACTCTTATAGCAGTATTATTATAATCGTTCTTCGTTTGTTTTGTATGGGAATATTGACAAGTAAAATTATAATAATACTGCTATAAGAGATGATGGTAACCCCCCTGTATCCCCTAGATGCCCTATATCGAACCTTTGTAAAGTACCATCTCATTACTTTGGTTACATTGCCAGCACAGCATAATATTTCACGCACATTATACTAAACGATATTACGATCGTGACCAGAATTTATATGAAATAAATTTTAATAATAGTGTCAAATAATTTACGATATACAAAAGGTATCCATATAATTTCGTTATATTTTTGGTCAAGAAAACGTTATTTTATATTTACGGGTCTTCTGATATAACTCTATGTTTGTGTTTAACAAATATATGTCATATAAAAATAATATTAGCCCTGTAATATTACTGTCCCACTGCTGGGCACGGGCCTCCTCTACTAATGAGAAGGGTTAGGCCTTAGTCTACCACGCTGGCCTAATGCGGGTTGGCAGACTTCACATACCTTCGAAATTCCTGTGAAGAAATTCTCGGGTATGCAGGTTTCCTCACGATGTTTTCCTTCACCGTTATAGCAAGCGATATTTCACAATGAAAATACACTTAACATAGAAAAGTCAGAGGTGTATGCTCCATTTTGGGGTTGGTTTCGAACCTCCGACACTTGTCTCGGCAGTCCATACCATTCCCAACTGAGCTATCGCTGCTTATATGTCATATACTCTCACGCTTATTTGCCTTGAAGGGGCAGGCAGATGCGCAAAAGTGCAATACCATTACGCCAAGCTTATTTCCCATGATGCGATAGGAAACGAGTTTATCACTATTTTGGACACAAATTCCTGACTCAATTATCAAGTAGGGCCAACGTGTTAGATACATACTGATCCCAGATTAGGAACATGAGTGCCAATGGAGTAACTACAGCCATTCAGGCTAAATGCCCCCCCCCCCCCAAGCCACCTGGTCAAAGGGAGGTCTTTGGCCGAAAAGACCGTTTATACGGAGTCTATGGCCGAAAAGACCGTGACCATGAATTTGCCACGCGCACCCAACAGTATAGCTACGCCGCTGAAATGAGTGGTGTAAAGTAATAGGACTAGAAGGGCCGACCCAGAAATATAGGTGTAAAAGAAGAAAATTACCCACTACCACGCTTGCGGTGGTTGTATATGTTTCGGGGCTGTATCTATGACTTAGTCCTAGTTAATAGTTTTAAAGATAAAAACCGCGTAAATATTGTAATATTATTTATTCTCAAGGAGTTGACATAATTAATATTAATAAAAAAAAACATCAGGTAACCTACTTGCTTGTTTGCCCTCTCTTCTATAAAAAAAAAATACAGGAGCTTCTACGCATCCTCCAATAATTTCATTATAAGACCCAAGAGGAATATTTGAGTTGCAATGCAATTCATTAATAGAGGTACAATCAGGGGATGAAATACAAGTCACAACACCTCAAACAAAGCCTAAAACAATCGTTTTATGTCCATTCATATATCAGCATAGAAGAAAAATGGAATCTTCAGAGATATTTTGGTACTTTTCTAAAACAGATATAACTGTGTATATAGCTTGATATAACTTTCCCTAAAATGCATAATTGACCTGGTTTCATAATGACACTTGTTCCCTCTTATGTCCTAAATCTTAAAGAGCAGATAAATATGAAAAATATTATTATTCGTTTCCAAACTGGATAACATTTGATAAAAGGAATATAATAACCCCGAAGTCGAACTTTTTAAGTAAGTAGTTTCAAAGTCACGGACACTGTGAGTAATTAAAATACGTCGATACGATGCGACATTGGTTGTCGTGCCATCGTTCGAAGATCTTGTCGTTAATTTAACTTATGAACATAGCATTATAGTTACCATGTTAAATGTTAATAATAAAGTGCAAAATATACAAAACACAACCGATCACTTCGACGTATCTAAATCTTACCACTTAATAAAATTGAGCACTTTATTCACTAAACTACACTACACAAACACTAAACTATTTAAATTGTATTTCGAACTGTCAACAAACGCTTCGCAAGCCCGCGGACGCGCGCTCCATCGAGCGCATCTCGATTGGCGCGTAAACTTTCAAAATTAGAACACTGAATGCGTCAATGTCATTTTTTGGTTTCTATTCGGCCAGTGTTTATTTCATTTTTTTTAATTCTCGTGTTGTTAGGGATGACATGCGCGACAGTGTTGCCGGGCCGCGCTCGTCATGCCAACTGAGGAACAGCTTTCAGCTCAGCAGTGAGTTTTGCCGCGCGGTCGGCGAATCTACTCCTTGGTCACTGGGTTGCTATCGATGATTTCTATCTTGATAAGCACCGTAACAATGGGGTCAGGGTTTAACTTGAATCGGTGATGAATTTTGTAAACTGTTATTATTTTTCAGCAATTCATGCAGTTTTCACGAGTCAGAGCTATTGATGCTATGTTTATGAATGGACAATAAAACGAAATATTTCCAAGTTTAATGGTAGGTTGACATTGTAAAAGCAGGCAGTTTTCTTCAAGGACAAAGTAATGGTTACAATGTAGTTGCTTTAAAAGCTCTACGAAAGCGTTTATATTAGCAGGTAGTAATTAATTTAATTAAACGTAGATATATTGTTTATTTATTTATGACACCTTTATCACCTCCTGCCTGGCAGCATATATGGGCTGTGGACCGAGAGGTCCTGGGTTCGATTCCCAGGTCGGACAAAGAGAATTTTCTAAGTTAATTTGCCCGGGACTAATATAAGCCGAATCCATTCTGCAACATGTTTGAAGAGGTGTGTTACGCCGAACCCACACTAAGGTGGGATAAACCACATTTTCTATGAATTTGGCACCATCGTATGTTAATAAATTATTGTTATAATTTATGTCATATAACACTGGCCACAATCGAAATTCAAAATTACATAATTATTAACCTCTTTTTGAGACCCGACAAAACATAAAATCCTCTTTCAAGCTTGTTACTTTTTAATTTTGTTCATACTAACACGGCCGTTGCCACGCTATCCCCATATAATTTTGTTTAAATACATTGTATGATTTATAACGTACCGTTTTCCTGAATGTGTTTAGGCTTGGCCGAAGGTGTGTCCCGTTTTTAGCGAACTAGCGACTGTAACAAGTATGGTATGTGAAATATTGTTTAAACTCTTTTAAACTGATTCATGCTTACTGTGAATGACTGCGGCAGCATAATGAGCTGGTCGGGAGGTCCAGGGTTCAATTCCCAGTTCGGGAAAACCGATTTTTCTAATTTAATTTGCCCGAGACTGGATCCCCCAGAGAGGGTTGACGTCAGGCATGCACCCGGCAAAGACTTCTATGAATTGAAGCTGTTTAGAAGTTATACATTATCATTATCATCATCAGCCACAGGACGTCCACTGCTAGACATATGCCTCCCCATAGAAATATAAGTGCCTCCCCCAAAAATTTCTAGATCGACCTGTTGGAAGCGGCCTGCATCCAGCGACTTCATGCGACCTTTATGTAGCAGGTGGACATCCAACATCATTCGTAAAAGAACAAAAGTCACTGATATACCCCAGCGGATTAGCAAGTTGAAGTGGCAGTGCGCAGGGCACATAGCTCGTAGAATTGATAGCCGATGGGGCAAAAAAGTTCTTGAGTGGAGACCACGTACCGAAAAGCGCAGCATTATACATTGTACCTCTACATATCAGTTATAGATTAAAATAAAATTAGTTATACATGACATGACTCAGTCAACTAATAAATAATAATAAATAAATAGACTCAACAGTCACATACCTAGTCCTGACCCCACACATAACCTGTATTGTGGGTGTCAGAAACTATGAGAGACTTTCGGTCTCACAACACCCAGACTTGAAACAAATATCTGCAGGGTTACCACCACCTCTTATAGCAGTATTATTATAATAGTTCTTCCTTTGTTTTGTATGAGAATCGGTACAAGTAAGATTATAATAATACTCCTGTAAGAGGTGGTGGTAACCTCCCTGTGGGCCACACAAACATTTGTCTCAATGCGGGAATCGAACCCGCGGAGTTTGTTAATTATAATAAATTAAGCCTTGCAACTATGCCGTCTCAAGTGAGCGCCATTTATAGTAGAGTTACTATTAATGATTTATCTCTACATTATATTGTTTCATAGTTCGCTAAGTCCTTTTAACCTAAATGTAGTAATTAAATATGATTTTTATACATTAGTATACGGAGCAAAAAGCTTCTCGAAAATTGATAAAGTCGATCCAATTTGTTCCAGCATTTCAGTTAAAAGCGATACCGCAAGTATGTTCATATTTTACGAGCCTTTCAGGTTTATAGGTACATAAAATAGTACATAAAGTATGCGGCTGGTAGTAACCGCACATAAAGTATGGCTTAATCATTTTAGTATATATTAAAACAATTGACTGTCTCGGTGGCGTGGTGGTATTTCGGTACGACTACGGTCTGAGGTCTCGGGTTCGATCCCCGGGTCGGGCAAAGTGATATTGGATTTTTCCATATCAGCCCGGAGTCTGGAATTTGTGCCCGATATGGCGATAGGCTCGCCCCCTATCACATCTGGGACCGAACTAAGCTCGGCGGCGAAATGTGGGTGTTCTAGTTCGCTAGTGCGCCTCTGCCCACCCCTTCGGGGATACAGGCGTGAGCTTATGTATGTAAAATAATTGAGTACTGGACTATTTTTTTAAACTATTCAGGGCTATTTATTAATTTATCCTAGAAATGTGAAAAATGATTTCGTAAATTATTAACATATTATAATGATTTATTAGGTTTACGTGAATGTTATTCATTGAAATTAAACTATTTTTACAGTCTGACCCGTGACCACGAAGGCTGCAAAGCTATCGAAACGTCGGGCATAAAAATTAAAACCAAATCGTGATAGAATCCGTAAAAATAGTTTAATTTCAATTATTAGCATATTTTTAGGTAAAAAAAACTCAAAAATAATTATGTATAATTCACGGACGTAAAAAAAAGAAGGTCGGAGCGCTAGGAACATTGAAAGGGAAGCAGGGTTTTCGGCTCATTCATCTATCGACACCAATTTACGCTATACGTTTTAAGGGAAACATACAAACAATACCTTAATGTAATTTAAATCACTGCTTGTAACTCATGAACTAAGTTTAAACAAATAATTCGCATTTCTAACAACTTTGTTAAATAATTTGTATGAAAACCTTAATTCCCCGCGTAACCTAGAGGCGTTGGAGTATTTTGCATAAATGTTATAGAGTCACTAGCGAGAAATATAAAAAAAAATCATGGTGGATAAACAAACAGACAGTCCTTATACTTGTATAACAAGAGTCTAGACAAATATGACATTATATTACAAGGGATTTGGGGTTTAGTTTGCTATAATGGACCAATGTAGGTTGGATCTCATTTTGGATACAATCTTGTTCTAAAATATAAGGGAATCAGAATTGAAGATTGCGCTCTGTTTGTAGATAGGTATTAATGGAAAAATCTAGAATAGGTAACACCAACCCTATATTGTATTGAATAAAAGTTACAGCTGCCTCGGTGGCGTGGTTGTATTGTCTCGGGTTCGATCCCCGGGTCGCGCAAAGTGATATTGGATTTTTCCATATCAGCCCGGGGTCTGGAATTTGTGCCCGATATGGCGATAGGCTCGCCCCCTGTCACATCTGGGACGGAATTAACTTCGGCGAAATGTGGGGGTACTAGTTCACTAGTACGCATCTGCCTACCCCTTCGGGGATACAGGCGTGAGCTTATGTTGTATGATAAAAGTTACACACGACACGACACGAATTATCTACCACATTTTTTTTAAAACATCAATATCATCAATGTTCTTTTTTTAGGTAAATGGCGTTACCACAATCATCAGTCAACAGATAGCGTTTTCGCGGCTATTTCTATTAAACACGATAATTTTTGAGTTTTTGATATTGGATTTTTCCATATCAGCCCGGAGTCTGGAATTTGTGCCCGATATGGCGATAGGCTCGCCCCCTATCACATCCGGGACGGAACTAAGCTCGGCGAAATGTGGGTGTTCTAGTTCGCTAGTGCGTCTCTGCCTACCCCTTCGGGGATACAAGCGTGAGCTTATGTTATGTTATGTTATGTTCTATTATGATAATAAATAACGTATTCAATACGATACACGAGATAAATCCCACAGGGCCACAGCTTATATAAAACGCGCAGTAACCCAACGTAGCCAGACGGACGCCACTCGCGTTAACTTACCCCGCTCTACGTAGAGATTTAGCGAATTTAGAACTATGCGGTAACTGCCTTCTATACGAGACTGTGGATATAATTTTTTCGCTTCTTGACACAGATTTTTTTCTTTTTTTTACGGCCACTTTGACGGGTACCTTTTATAGACCTACATGATTCGTTTGGTCACCGATAAACCCATTGTCGGGGATCATTGGGATAAGGGCAGGTAGAAAGAAAGCATTGCTCTCATTGACAGCCTCCGTGGCGCAACGGGTGAGTGAAACTGTGAAACGAGAGGCCGCGGGTTCGATCCCCGCACCAAAACAAATGTTTGTGTGGCCCACACATATTTGTGTCGGGTCTGGGTGTTGTGAGACCGAAAGTCTTTCGTAGTTCCTGATACCCACGACACAAGACTTGATCTTAGTGTGGGGTCAGGCCTATGTTGGTGACTGTTGGGTGTATTTATTATTATTAAAAAAAATTTACTTGTCGACTCAGATTATTTTTTCGTTTTTTTACGGGTACCTTTTATAGACCTACATGATTCTGTTGGCCATCGATAAACCCATTGTCGGGGATCATTGGGATAAAGGCAGGTAGAACGAAAGCATTGCTCTACAACTCAAAAGTGTCTATAGGCAGTGGAGATTACTTACTATCAGATGACCTACTTGTTCGTTTGCCAGTCACTACATAATGTAAAACAAAGTCGCTTCCCGCTGTCTGTCTGTCCCTATGTATGCTTAGATCTTTAAAACTTCGCAACGGATTTTGATGTTTTTTAATAGGTAGAGTGATTCAAGAGGAAGCTTATATGTATAATCATAATATTAGCCCTGTAATGTTACTGTCCCACTGCTGGGCACGGGCCTCCTCTACTAATTAGAGAGGTTAGGCCTTAGTCTACCACGCTGGCCTAATGCGGGTTGGTAGACTTCACATACCTTCGAATTTCTTGTGGAGAAATTCTCAGGTATGCGGGTTTCCTTACGATTATATGTATAATACATGCATAATATAGTTGCACCCGTGCAAAGCCGGGGCGGGTCGCTAGTATACTAGAAAATAGAGGGAACACGTCATCCCTAGTACATCATTGACGTGTAATACATACATAACACATGCTGAGTAACATCACGTATATTTCACGTGTTTAATATTTTTCTTCCGCATACGTTTATGCCGTAGATGGCCTCAAAATACGCACGAAAAATATCCATAACGACATTTTTATTATACAATTTATGTGGACTGTTTTTGATAGATTCGCTGCCTCGGTGGCGTGGTTGTATTTCGATACGATTACCGTCCTGAGGTCTCGGGTTCGATCCCCGGGTCGGGCAAATTGATATTGGATCTTTCCATATCAGCCCGGAGTCTGGAATTTGTGCCCGATATGGCTCGCCCCCTATCACATCTGGGACGAAACTAAGCTTGGCGAAATATGGGTGTACTTGTTGACTAGTGCACCTCTGTCTACCCCTTCGGGGATACAGGCGTGAGCTTATGTATGTATGTAGATTTGCGTAATTTTCGTAATCAGCATTTTGGACTATGAAGGAAAATATTGATACCTAGTATTAATTATAATAAAGAGGTAGTTAAATTTTGTTTGTCATATTAATATTTTCATGTAAGGAATAAAATTCGAAAATAATGGACGAGTTTAAAAATTATTTCAGTTAAACCTAACACCAACATCAGATACAAAAATAATCAAAGTTACGTTGTCAACCTAAAAGTAGGGGAATATGGATTGGGAAGGGGGGGGGGGGATTTAGCCCCCTGAAATCTCAATCACCGAACGAAACGCGACAGCGAGCTGCCACTTTACGTCAGTTTTTTGTGAAACAGTGGTATCAAACCGGTCGAGCCGGCCCATTCGTGCTGTATACGTTATTGTCTACAGCGTGGCCCTACCACCAAAAATGTGATATTTTTTAGTATATAATTTTTATATTTATTTATTTTACAAACTAAAGACCTTTTGGAATAGAGTCTTTATTGTACCAATATATTAACCCTTAAATATTATTATCCCCATGATGGGAATGGGCTTCCTTTAACAATAAGAGGGATTTAGGTCTTGATAGGGGATTCTCGGTGTAGAGAACAATATTATAATAAGGAATACCTAACATCCAAATAATACGACATTGTCTAATGATATTATAAACAGTTGTCATACAGTTTTGTGTAGTGGTATCTAAAATCTACCTACGGGAGACTATCGGTCTAATACTTAGACATGAATAATCAAAAGTTTAAAAACTTAACTGACCGACTTCCAATTTACCGATCGTGACCAAATTTATATGGGACCACCCTTGAAATAAGCTCTATCGAAAACAAAAAGAATTTTGATAATCGGTCCACATTTGGCGGAGATATCGAGTAACATACATAAAAAAATACAGACGAATTGAAGAGAAAAGAAAAGAAAGAAAATGAATTTATTATCACAATAGTCACCATACAACATAACACAATGTACATAAACAGCATCAACTAAAGGGCGCGTTGTCCTCCTTTTGTGGAAGTCGGTTGAAAAAGAATTTATGGATCACACAAAACATTCATCTCGGTGCTGGAATCGAATGGCGATTCGTCATCTTACAACAATCGTTATACTATTCGGTTTTATAGCACCAGCGCCACCTGTCGCAAGCTTCAAATACAATACACAAAGCCTGAAAGCTTTACTCTTATTTCAGATGGTTTTAGCTTTCGTTTACATATTTACTTGTTTCCATCATTTTCCGCCAGGTGGTACTTGTTTCCATACTTTCCGCTAGGTGGCGTTAGTACTAAATGCAGGATTCAAGTTATGTTTACATCTTCTTTAAACATGGTACTATTAATAAATAATAAAGCACAATAATAATAAAGCAATAGATCAGATTAAAAATCAAAAATACGTAATAATAAAAACCAAGAGACACAAAGTGAAAACTTAACAAGAAGAAATGAAACTGCCTGTCAGCGCCATCTGTTAAACATTTCACATAACATAACGTAAGCTCACGCCTGTACCCGCAAAAGGGTAGGCACAGCACTAGCGAACTAGAACACCCACATTTCGCCGAGCTTAGTTCCGTCCTATATGTGATAGGGAGCGAGCCTATCGCAATATTGGGCACAAATTCCAGACACCGGACTGATACTGAAAAATCCAATATCACTTTGCCCGACCCGAGGATCAAACCCGAGACCTCAGGACGACCGCCGTACCGCGTACGCAACATTTGACAGCCTCCGTGGCGCAGCGGGCGAGTTGCCGGCTGTGAAGCGAGAGGCCGCGGGTTCGATTCCCGCACCGAGACAAATGTTTGTATGGCCTACAGATATTTGTTTCGGGTCTGGGTGTTGGGAGACCGAAAGTGTCTGATAGTTCCTGATACCCACGACACAAGACTCGATCTCAGTGTGGGGTCAGGACTATGTATATGACTGTTGAGTGTTATTTATTTATTTAATATCACTACGCCACCGAGGCAGGCATGTAACCCATTTCCAGCACTTATATTCAAATAGCGCTGTCAACAATCGACACTACAATATTCTGGTCTAATCTTAGTCCATAAAGTAGATCGCTGGAGCACGACTCCGGGTATAAATCGCTTGACCAGTTGGCAATCACAACAGGTGCTTTGTCTAACCCGTTAATGAATAATGGCAGAGTGGATTAATTCCTTGTCCCCGCTTGTATTGACGTGGCTACTGGCCTTTTGGCCACTTGCTTGTTGTCTGTTACTGTACAGATTATTATTTTCTTCCTATTGTACATAGTTGTTGGCTTCCTGTCTTGACAGTTGCATTTGAATTTAAGGCAAATTAAATCTTACAATATTAGAAATAAAAATTACTATAATTAATCGCAAAATCATTTTACAGTGCGTATGCGGAATCAATTGCCGTATTTGTTAAAGGTGGCTCCCTATATCCAATATCTAGTTTAACATCACATCATGTAAAGAGAGATCCATATCTTGATCTTGCCCCAACCTAAAACTATTCACAAGTCGGTACAGTATTGCGTGAAATAATCTGGCGAATCTTGCCAGTTGCGCCTAAAGAGTATGTTGGTATTGCTTACTCATGGGGATTTGGCGTACAAAACTACAGTGATTGAGATAATAATGCTCTACCACTAAATAACGTTACAACTTATCAAGTCCTACATGAAAAAACCGGGCAAGTGCATGCTGCATATCTGATCACGCACAGCACAGGGTTCCGAAGTAAGGGTAACTGTCACTTAAATATAGTTTTATTAGACATAATTTTAAGTGTATGGTCCATAAACTCATATTTACTACCTATTTTACATACTACTTTTTTAATATTATGTTTAATTTGTTTAATATTATGAATGACATGTAATTCATTACATGTAATGTACTACATGTAATTACAGATAATATATGACGACATTTAATTAATTACATGTCATTCATATATTTCAGAAAAAAAGAAAATTTGTTTTGCCCGACCTGGGAATCGAACCTAAGATCTCCCGGTCCACAGCCCATATATGCTGCCACTAGACCAAGGAGGCGACGATATCGACGAATCTATCAATTTTATTTCAACAACCACACATCTAGTCCGGACCCCACACTAGGTACAACCTGTATCGTGGGTGTCAGAGACTATGAGAGAGTTTCGGTCTCACAGCGCCCAGACTTGAAACAAATACCTGTGGGCCACACAAACATTTGTCTCTATGCGGGAATCGAACCCGCGGCCTCTCGTTTCACAGCCGGCTACTCGCTCGCTGCGCCACGGAGGCAGTCAATGTCAATTTCTGTCAAATTATCAGCTTTTCACTAAACGCGTAATAAAGTATATACGATACTTATATTGATAATATCAATCATCAATATATTATACCCTAGATGTACAGTTCTTTGCAAATATCCTCCTAAAAAGTGGTCTCAGAAATAAAACAAAGAAAACGATCACAAGTTGTAATTCAATCAACACAAATAAAACCCTAAGCACGTGATATAAAGTAGGTTTTTAAACGAAATGAGCAAGTGTTCTTTAATTTGAATTTTGAAATTTAGAATTCTATCGACGTCCGACTGTATGCAAAACGAGTGCTTAAGCACTTCATTGGTCCCATTTTTCCGAGCGTCAACTGTGCATCTAGGTAAATAATATATCGATGATTTCCTCATAAGAAATGTCTCGAACAATATATTAATAGATAGACTATCTGCGGTCAGTTCGGTTTCCCGCCACATCATTTAGATATACTTGATATACTGCGTTTGACGAAACTGTGCGAAAGGGGACGCTGGGCACTAATGATCAATGAATAAATAATCAAAGGGCTACAACACGCCACATGAAATAGGCAGAAATATTCGAACATATTTCTTAACAAAAAAACTTTTGACAGATTCTATATAAACATAAAAAAGCAGCGATAGGTGAGTTGGGAATGGAACGGACTGCCGATACGAGTGCCGGAGGTTCGAGACCAACCCCAAAAATAGCACACACGTCTGACTTTTCTATGTTCATTCATTCATTATGAATTATCGCTAGCTATAACGGTGAAGGAAAACATCTTGAGGAAACCTGCATACTCGATAATTTCTTTACAAGAATTTAGATGGTGTATAAAGTCTACCAACCCGCATTAAGCCAGCGTGGTAGACTAAGGCCTAAACCCTAAAAGGGTTAATATTATTATTATATAAATATATAATATTAATATATCTTATGTATAATCTTTAAAAGCAAAAATAGACGTGTATAAGACGGACAGGACGTCTATGCAGTTCCATAAAATTATGTCTAATTTTTATAATGGGAGCAAGAAACTGGTGATAGCATAGTAAAACATATTCAGAGTTTTAAGAGAACTACCTATTCGACAAACTTTTGTTTTATTAACGAGAAAAAAGAGATTCAAAAATTTGTCAGAAGTGGGATTCGAACCCACGCCCACAGAAGTGGACTGCGACCTGAACGCAGCGCCTTAGACCGCTCGGCCATCCTGACTTGAATACGAAGTTCGAAATAACGGAATAGTTAACCAAATTATAATTAATTTTATTGTCTTCTAAGGCTCAATTGCACCACTATTATTAACCTAGAGTTAGTCCTAACCGCAAGTTAAGTTACATGTCATTCATACATTTTCTGTCAATTTAGCTTGCGGTTAGGACTAACTCTAGGTTAATAATAGTGGTGCAATTGAGCCTTATTAACATTTATTTTACGGGAAGAGGTAAACTAATTGCATGCTCGATTCTACTATTATTATGTTATTTTGGTACCACTGTCTCACAGAAAACTGGCGTAAAGTGGCAGATTGCTGTCGCGTTTCGTTCGGTGAGTGAGATTTCCGATGGCCCATTTCCCTCCCTTTCTTTTCCCAATCCTTATTCCCTCCCCTTCCATTTCCTCCTTTTAGGTTGGCAACGCACCCATGATTCTTTTTGTGTCTTGGGTGTCTATGGGCTGTGGAGATCACTTACCATCAGATGACCCATCTACTCGATTACCATTCTCTGCTATAAAAAAAACTCTACTATTATCATGAAGCAAAGATTCTTCATGAAGTTACGAAAATCTTAACCAAATTTATCACAAGATTAAAAACTTAACCGACTGTTTCAAAATTAGTCCGATCGTGATCAAATTCTATGGGTCATTCGAACATAAAAAGAAGCTTGAAAACATACTCTATCGAACACAATAAGAATTTTGAAAATCGGAATTTGGTGGAGATATCGCGTATCATATATAAAAAATACAGACGAATTGGGAACCTTCTCCATTTTTGAAGTCGGTAGAAAATCGGAGATACCGCGTACCATACATCTACATAAAATAAAATAAAATTGTAAAGCTGTGCGTAGTTATTATCGGAGTTTAAACTTAGATCATTGTTATAGATTGCTTACAAGTATTTTTATTATTATAGTTTTTACTCTGTAGCTATGCCTGTAATAAAATAAATAAAAATAAAATAAAAATAAAACAATACAGACAAATTGATCCTTGTTTTAAAGTCGGTTTTAACTCATTAGTCTACATCTTCAGCAACACGGTCTTGAGCTTCAATGCCTATGTTTGTATAAGGGAATGTCTTAGTATATTCTGACGAGATGTAGCAAAAAGACTGCGCGCCAACGTTGGCACGTGATCAAAGTATGCGATAAGTGCTACAGTCTTTTAAAAATCATTATTTTTCAAGCATAAAGTTACATTTCACACATTCAAGCTTTCTATTTAAAATACATCCATTTGTGCTTTCTTGGATAATTCGTGAAAAACGCCATTAGAGTAACTTCCGTTAGTACAGTTTAGAAAAGCTTTAAATTTCATTCTAAAATATACCTCTATTTTCGACTTCTAGTATTTTTGTTAATGTAATATGTCTTAAGTTTTTAATATCATTTTCCCAGAAATGGGGTCATTAAAACCGGTCGTAAAAAATCTGAATCCTTTCTCTGAAAATGATCAAGATTGAAATAAAATTATTTTTACGGATTTTATCACGATTCGGTTTTCATTTTTATTCCCGACGTTTCGAACGATTTGCAGTCTTCGTGGTCACGGGTTGGACTGTCCAAAGTCCAAACTGTCGGGAATAAAAATTAAAACCAAATCGTGATAAAATCCGTAAAAATAATTTTATTTCAATGAATAGCATTTGCGTAAACTTAAGAAATCAGAACGATTAAGATATTTGTTGGACCCCACATATTGAGTGGAAAGGGACAGGTGAAAGTAGACATATAGTCTACTTTCACCACTCAGATGGTTATATTTACCATCAGAAATAATGTTTTATGTTGTAATTCACTTTGCACATAGGTAATGAAAAAACAATAATTTTCAAAATTATTTTATCAAATTACTAAGTTATTATCATCTACTTTGCTTAAAAAATTGTTTGTTTTATCATTATAGAATATATGTTATTTACGTATAGATCGCCTCCTTAGTCTCGTGACAGCATATATGGGCTGTGGACCGAGAGGTCCTAGGTTCGTTTCCAATGTCGGGGAAAGCAATTTTTGTAATATGATTTGCCTGTGACTGGATCTCTCAGAGGGGGTTGACGTCAGGCAGGCAGCCGGTCGTAAAAACTAAGCCAAATCATTTTCTGCAACATGCTTGAAAAAGTGTGTTGCACCGACCCCACATTAACGTGGGATAAGGGGAGGAAGAATTTAGAAAGAAGAGAATATATTATACTTACTCGTAAGTTTCTATGAACCAAAATTGAATTTCATATATCTGCGGAGTTAAACATCTGGTTACCTTTTTACATATAAAATATGGACGTACGTGAGCCAAATTCTATCTTTGAGCGCTAAAATCCAGTTGTAAATGTAGATGAAGCCGCGGATAAAACGTAGTGGTCGTACGTTTTGTTAAATTTTTGGCAACCTCCGAAGCGAAACGGTATAAAAGCACTCCACCACGCTCTCCTCGTGTATCTGGATAAATATTTTTATAAGGGTTTGTGTGGTTCGGTTCAATCTTGTTTTATTTTACGTTTTAAGTGTGTTTTCTTGCGGTGAAATGAATTGATAAAATATTACACTATACGAAAGAACCAGAAGCGGAGTGTGAATATAACACGATTCTTATTGGGTTATCTTTCAAAATTCTCAAGTAATAATGGTATGTAGACCATTATTACTGTATGTATACACTAACCATAATTAAATACGAAATTGGCATTGACTTCTCTTGAAATAAAACCATTTTTACGGAATCTATCACGATATGTTTTAATTTTTTTTTTACAGTCCAACCCGTGACCACGAAAACTGCAAAGCCTTCGAAACGTCGCGTCGGGCATAAAAATTAAAACAAATCGTGATAGAATCCGTAAAAATAGTTTTATGTCAATGTATAAAATTCGCGTAAACTCAGTAATGAAGTCTCTCTTAAAATGTTCACCCTTCGCCACTGCAAATAATATATCAATAGAAATTCTAGTATTGTTTTATCATGCAAGAAAACTTTCTAGTTAATACAATGTTACACTTCAAATACTAATTAATAAAGACCAAATCAATGATTTTAAGCATACCTTACCTTACCGTTAGGGAATGTATAGAATAAAGGAAGAACATAAATTAGGAAAGCAATAACTGTGTTTATTACATAAGTTTTTTTTCTACCTGCCCTTATCCCACCTTAATGTGGGGTCGGCGCAACACACTTTTTCAAGCATCCTGCGGAAAGGATTTGGCAAAGTGTTTATTTTAGTTTTTTTTGTCTGCCAGGGGATCCACCCTCGCTAGGGGATCACCGGGTAAATTAAATTAGAAATTTCACTTTGCCTGACCGTGGAATCGAATGTACGACCTCCCGGTCTACAGCCCATATACATATGTATGCTATCACTAGACTAAGGAGGCGACATTACATAAAGATTACATTAGTATTAAGTGATAAATATAACAAAACTTTAAATACTATATTAAATAAAGAGAGAGAAATTAACAATATGTCATTTTTTTATAATATATTCGCAAAATTTAAAGTAAATCTCTTGATAGTAATATTATAATAATGAAGTTGTAAGTATTGTAAATCATAACGATTTAACAAAAACACTCATATCACTTCCAAAGTATCAAAACTGGTTCACAATATTTTATTCCCTTGTCTCCTTTGTACAAGAAATAAAAAACTTTTTACAACATTAGTTACAACAGTTTTATAAGCACCTGTGACATGGGAGTTGAGCCTAGATTGTCTTGTTGATGTTTTTTCCGTACAAATAAAACCAAAACTTTTATATCAAGGTATATATATCAATTTAACTTATTTTTTTTGCAGGAATAACATAATGTTTGGGGGGACAAAAATATGCAGTGTCTTTATTCGTCACTAACACTCGTATTTATAATATAATCAAAGTTGTTTTAAATAAATATTAGGGAGTTCACTCAACTAATAATGCATCACGTGATCAAAGTATCAATTATATTTCATTGATAGGAAAAACTACGTAGATATTTGGCGTCTCGGTGGCGTGGTTCTATTTCGGTACGACTACTGTGTTGAGGTCTCGGGTTCGATCCCCAGGTCGGGCAAAGTGATATTGGATTTTTCCATATCAGCCCGGAGTCTGGAATGTGTGCCCGATGTGGCGATAGGCTCGCCCCCTATCACATCTGGGACGGAACTAAGCTCGGCGAAATGTGGGTGTACTAGCTGGCTAGTGCGCCTCTGCCTACCCCTTCGGGGATACAGGCGTGAGCTTATGTTATGCGTGTGTTATATTTGGCTATAATTCCCAAAAAGGAAGACAATAAAATTCAAATTCCGCGGGCTAGTGCTGATAATTTTCCGTAAATATTTTATAATAACAATGAATTATTACCGATCAGCGCTAATTCCGTTTGAATTAGATTGATTAGCAAGTAACAAAACATGATGAAATATGACCTAATTTTAATGATAACAATCCATTTCAGCCCATTCTCCTCAATTCCCACGAAATATCGAAACTTGCGGTTATCATTCAATATAAAATGAAATTCAGTTCTATGTACAGCAATTCTCTCCGTGTGTTAGCTAAAGTTGTTTTTCACAAAATGCCCGGCGATCAAGCGAGCGATCCCGCCGTGGACAATTTGCGGAATTACCTGAGAATCCGCAGTGTACATCCCAATGTCAATTACGGTAAGACGATTGTATTAACTCGGAAACGTTATGTACAATTTAGAACACTAATTCGGCTGCCAATTGAACTGATTCCCGTTTCTATTAGTTACACTTATAGCTTGAAGTAACGTCAGGTGTTACCAGAGTTTTGGTACAATCATATTTCCTTGTAATTGTTGTCACATTAGGTGTGGCAAGGGATTTCAGTAAGGGAAATAGAGATTTTTTGTTTTTTTCCTATATCCCGCTTAATTGTGCAGTAATTTTAAAACATTATAGTCTTTGGGAATTTACAGTACTATTTACATTTTAACAAAAAGAAAACTAGAAGGAATCGTATTATAAGATTGTTTGTCACTACTTTATTATAATTACTTAGTACCATACTTTCTTTGCTGCACAATTTACGGATTCATTCTTCGTTACTTGGTAGGATTACTCCTTATTGCCAACTTAGACCAGCTTGGCGGACTGGCTCCCTCGAGGCGAATGACCCCCTTATAGCAGCGATAGCTCAGTTGGGAATGGTACGGACTGCCGAGACGAGTGTCGGAGGTTCAAGACCAACCCCAAAAAGGAGCACACACCTCTGACTTTTCTATGTTAAGTGTGTTTTCATTGTGAAATATTGCTAGCATAATGGTGAAGGAAAACATCGTGAGGAAACCTGCATACCCGAGGATTTCTCCACAAGAAATTCGAAGATATGTGAAGTCTACCAACCCGCATTAGGCCAGTGTGGTAGACTAAGGCCTAACCCCTCTCATTAGTAGAGGAGGCCCGTGCGCGTGCCCAGCAGTGGGACAGTAATATTACAGTGCTAATATTATTTATTTTTATTATATACTTTCTTACTACCATATACGTCTTTGCAATTCTTTCCCTAGATGAGTGCATTGAATACCTCAAAGATCAGGCGAAGAGCCTCGACTTGCCGGTGCAGATTTTCGAGCCTGTGCCCAAGAAGCCGATCCTGGTGATGACCTGGCTTGGGGAGCAGCCTGAACTTCCGACCATATTGCTGAACTCTCACATGGATGTCGTACCAGTTTTTGAGGTAATCTTTCAAGCGTGTTGCGGAAAGTATTCAGCTTAATTTTCCGACTGGATATCTACCCAATGTCAACCTCCACCAGGGAATCCAGTCCCCAGCAAAAACGCGGGAACTGGGATTCAAACCCAAGACCTCTCGGTCCACAACTCATATATGCCAAAGAAAGAAGAATAAGACCAAAGAAGCGATAGATTTTATTTGAAAAGTGAAAATAAAAAGCAAAGAACCCAACACAAAATATAAAATATGAGCTAAAGGAAAGCTTATCTTCACAAACCCAGGTGCAGTACGTGATCGTGAGAAAATGCAGGTTCGCCCGATTAATGGACAATCGATATCGACTTGCTTTTACAGTTATAAAATAAGTGAACAAACTTTTGGTTAGATAAATTATAGCAGTAGTTTTAAATAATTTGTACCGACTTCTGAAGTTGCCGGATATAGATAAGTAATAAGAAACATAAAAACACATTGACAACCTCCCTTCTTTTGAAGTCGATTCAAAAGAAAACACGCATTTATCATATAGTTGATTAATTGTAGTCGAGCTGGACTCACCCACCATTCGCAGCAGAGATCCAGGACGGGTATGTATACGGGCGCGGGGTCCAGGACATGAAGTCAGTCGCGATTCAGTACATAGAGGCCGTCAGGAGATTAAAGAGTAAAGGCTTCAAACCGAAGAGGACTATTCATCTGTCTTTTGTTCCAGGTATTGATACTGTTTTGATATCTTTATAATATAATTAAGGGGATAATATTAGAAAGATAAAGGCAGTGCACCCTTAGTCGAAACGATTATTTCCGGCCCAAAAATATAATAGGCAACCATAAATAAAAATACATATTGTAGTACAAATTATAATATTATACTAGTTACTTGTGAAAAGAAAAATGGGGCAGAAAAGTTCTCGAGTGGAGACCACGTACCGGCAAGCGCAGCGTAGGACGTCCACCTACAAGGTGGACCGACGACATGATAAATGTCGTAGGAAGTCGCTGGATGCAGGCCGCTTCCAACAGGTTGATCTGGAAATCTTTGGGGGAGGCCTGTGTTCAGCAGTGGACGTCCTATGGCTGATGATGATGGTGATAATGATGATACTAGTTACTATGACTTAAGATTTATCAACATAATAACACTAAAATTAGACAAGTGAAGGGATTGAAGCTAAAAAAAATACTCACAAAACTTCCGCCTGTACCGTGTCAACTGTCAAAATATTTAACGAAGTCCGTTCCTTTCCGGCACGCTTTAAGGAAATTAGTTTGGAAACACCTCTGTTGTATTAATGATGTATTTTAATATTTTAACAGTAATAATGTCTTTTAGATGCTTTCTTATATCATCAATCATGGACATTTTCTGGGAGAGGTTTGAACTTTTACCAGACAGGATAGCGTTCATCGTTTTGCGTTAGCGGATTAGCTCCTTGAACGATTGAAAACCTTTCCATCTTAGCCGAATCTATATCAATCATCATCTCTAAACTCAATTATTCTTAAAAATTATCAACTATGAACCATCTTATATGTATCCTGGATATCATTTGATCATAAAATATACGACCTTTAAGCTTAACATCTACGCCCCAATGTCTTTGCTGACTCGATTATGATACGATCATTATATTGATTCTATAAGTGGATAACGATGGTTTGCAATTCCTCGTTTGATAATCAAGGGCAGTATAAAGTGCTTTAGTTTCCCATGCCTTTACTTTAGGTAGCAGGAACAAGATAAATGTTTTATTTTTGAGTTACTACTTTACGTTTAACGCCTTTCATGCCATCCCAAGATTTAGGCTAATTTATTATTGCATACTGATAAAGGTACGACGACGATAACGACGACCTGATAAATGTCGCTGGATGCAGGCCGCTTCCAACTGGTCGATCTGGAAATCTTTGGGGAGGCCTATGTTCAGCAGTGGACGTCCTATGGCTGATGATGATGATGTAATTATTGCATACAACACAACATGTCCCAATAATTTTTATGCCAGCTTTAGACTATAGTCCAATTCTTACATGACTTGTAAAGTAACTAATCTTTAACTTACGAACTATTCTCTACACGTTGGTTCGACTAACTGATGGATTGATGGACGATCGTGGACAGCTGGTATTAAAACATTTAAAATTAGTAGTATCTAATATTTGGTCACAGTCATTAACGTAAATATTGAATTAGGCCCAATTCCAACAGTTATCACGTGACTTCTAGTAATAACAATGAAAACATTATATTTTTAACAAATAGGGAAGTTAAAAATTAAAACAATTATATGTCACGGAAAGCCATGTTAAGGCGACAGTTAAAATACGTTTTTTATGATATTTGGTAAAAGCAGATCGTATGCAAAGTAATTTACAGGGCTTAATGTTCTTCATACTATAACATAAAGGTGCAGACACACTACTAACTGGCAGAAAAATGGAAATATTATACAAGGAAATCGCATATTATAACGCACTGCCAATGTAGAGCTCTTTTTTCTAACTCGGCTAACACACTGTCTTTCTACCTGCTTTCATCCCCCCTCAGTTTGAGGTCAGCGCAACACACTTTTCCAAGCATTTTGTAGAAAGGATTCGGCTTAGTTCTGAGTCCGGTTGCCTGTCGAGGTCAAACCCCTCTAGGGATCATCCATCTCGCCCGACCAGGAACACACCTGGCTGTATGTCAAAATGAGCATACGGATAACATTTTTGTACCGTAGATATCCAATAGTCCTTTCTTTAATCACGATGCCCTTTACTTCTTACGCCCGGTTCCAATAAAAAATCTCAGTTCGAATATGCAGATAGATTACAAAAATTAGCAAATAAGAACACAGTTTGAACATGACTCCGTCAAATTACGTGATTTGATTGGTTCATAATCGCGATCTATCTGCACTCTAAACTGAGATCGTTTATTCAGACCGGCAATAAAACATATAGATTATCTTTAAGAAAAGTTTTTCAGTCAGTCAGTAGTAGTTTGCTTTTTTCCTTGCATCCAATTGTTTGAGAATGAAAGGGACACACTAGTTTTAAAGAAGCGCGTAAATATTTTTATAAGTTAAGCTATTTGACACGAAATTTCCCGCAGCCCCAAGCCCAACATTTATTATTTACTTTAAATTGTAATCTAACACAAGCAGCTCTTTTCTCGCTGGATTGAAGCCAAACCACTCCAAAGTTTCCGGCAAGCTGAACGAGTGTTCTCGAGGGTTTGCATTCAAATTCTATATCTTGGATTATTTGAAACATTTATAACTCCGTCTTCGGAATGCAGGCCGGCATGATTCTGGTGACCATCTAAACTTATTGTTTATCGATGGTCGCTGTTTTTTTGGATTGCACTGCTGTTACTATAAAGTGTATGTACATATTTACTGTACTTTACCGTGCTCGGTTAAAAAAATGTAATTCTTTATAACCTACCGATACTGACCTTAGTACTAAAATTTTACTTCAAAATTCCTTAAATTATATTAAATTCTATAGTTTCTGCGTACCATTATGCCACATACCTACTTTTGGGGGATCGAGTCCTGGCAAAAAATTGATTTAGAATAATACAAACCCGACTTGAGAACGAACCCTTCCTCCAGGACCTTGTCCACTCCTTCCAGGACCTTCGAGTATATAACCCATGTATACGTTACCACTAAAGTAAGGAGATGACTAAGGTGTAGGTCTTACTGGTGGTAGGATATTCGTATCCGACCGGATAGCGACCACCGTGGTGTACGGACACCACACACAAACACACCTTACACAGGTGCTAAAACCTGCCATAGTGACCCACACTCCGTGTGTGATTCGCGTTCCAGGATCAGCCAGTGTACTTCCGGTTCTCTCGAGGGGCTTGCGGCATGACTTGATAGTTGGTTGAGACGGGTATGGGGGTATTCCTGTGTCTGCATCGGTCATCCGCCTGTTTTGTCGCCAGCTCCTCGATTTGCTTCTTCCCTCTTCGGATTCGGAGTATGAAGAAGTATAAATAGGCCGACATGATTCTGACGACCACTGACAAACGCATTGTTTATCAGTGGTCGCTAGTATTTTTGGACTGCACTACGCTTACCATCAGGTGCAGTGTAGTCACTTTGCCGTGCCCGCATAAAAAAGAAGGTGTTTGAAGATTTGAAATTGAAAGTCAAAACAAATTACAATTCAACAGACGAAGAGATCGGAGGTGTTCTGGGAATGAAAGAGTTTGTGAAGACGGAGGAGTTTAGAAATCTAAACGTGGGTTTTGCTTTGGATGAGGGCATCGCTTGCGCTTCTGAAGATTATCTGCTTTTCTATGGAGAGAGGACGGTTTGGCGTAAGTATTTTCGCTACACATATATACATAGGCTCACACCTACATCCAAAAAGGGGTATGCAGCAGTAAACTAGAGAACTAGATTACTTCGCCGTGCTAATTGTGACAGGGGGAGTTCCAGATGTGATAGGGGTCGAGCCTATCGCCACGTCGAGCGCAAATTCCAGACTCCTGCTGCTAATAGTAAATTATTGTTACGCAGTTTGTCTTAGCTGTCCGTAATAATTCTCTCTGCAGCATCTATCTACAAGAGTTATGACTGGAAATATGGCCAAGAGTACTAAAAAATACATAGCTGAGAAAAATGAACATACACCGTGACTAATGGACCAGTTTGAATGCTTTACAGATGTGACCATTTTATGTCCCGGAAAGTCCGGCCACGGCTCTCTCTTACTACCGGACAACTGTGGCGAGAAGGTATGTATGTACATAGCTAAATCTATAAATAATAATATATTGTTGATATGTTTTTTATATAAAATTTATTTAGAATTTAACTAACCCCCAATTCTTTCATCGAAAGTCAACGTCAAAATATTAAGAAAAACAAAAGACAGTTCACAATTTTATTATAGCTCTTCTTCTTTTAAAATAAATGGTTGCGTGGAGCATTTGCGATCGTTACTTTTGAACTGTCATATTTTATTAAACGGCTTTAAAAAAGCAAGAGGTCCTCAATTCTTCAGATATTTTTTCGTATGAGCCAACGTATTCGTAATGTCTAGTAAAAGATGATGCCTTTAAGTTTAATTAAGTTATTACTTTAGCTGTACATGAAGAAACTGGGGGTTACAGGTAAAAGTTTAGAGCAACTTCACGGACGTATTTTGGTAATTTTGGTTTAATGTACCTTTGTTAAATTACTTTCCTAAAACCTTAAGCAGCTAATGAGTTTCTAGCTTAATGTGTATTGCCTTTAAACTGTATAAACACTCATTAACGTATCAAATTTATTTCGAGGGAGGCGTTATTACTTGATTCTAAACCCAATATTAATTGAGGTGAATTCCAGGACCACAAAAACTTGAAAATCTTTACTTAAATCTTTAGTTTTGGTGATTAAGGACAGAGTAGAGAAGGATAGAAAATCGGTTCTCTTAACGCGCGTCGTGACAGCTAAGTAATTACATAGAAAAAGTACTGATTCATTACGGTGACGCAGGATTCGTTATTTTGATGTTGAATCGATTAACAAATAAGATTTGAAAGTTACTTACAGTTACTTCTTCTTTCGTATCAATAGCTCCAATGACTGTTACTTAAACTAAATATTAGCTGCATAATTCATATTTCAAATCTCTTCTTGTTTTAGTTCGACCGCCTCGGAAGGGGCCTAATGTTTTGAACTCAGTCATTACTATGCTCTAAGTATTTAAAAAAAAAATCAAACTTTCAACTTATTATCTATTATAATAACTTCTGTAATATCGTGTATTCTTATCTTCTTAATAATTATTCACTGTAGTTATAAATAAATAAATACACCCAACAGTCACACCCCTAGTCCTGCCCTCACACTAGGTATAACCTGTATCGTGGGTGTCAGAGACTATGAGAGACTTTCGGTCTCACAACACCCAGACTTGAAACAAATATCTGTGAGCCACACAAACATTTGTCTCAATGCAGGAATCAAACCTCTCGCTTCACAGCCGGCTACTCGCCCGCTGCACCACGGAGGTTGTCCTGTTCAGTCTTATAATTGCCAATTTAGTATAATAATGAAATAGTATCATCCAGTTATCTAAAATTGTTAGTATTCACGATGGGTGATAATTTATTAACCACACAACTACGTTACACTGGCCCGTTGCCAAAACTTTGTACACTAATTTATTTAATCAAGAGGATTCCAATAATGTAATCATAAATCGGTCGATCCCTTACCATAAAATGATTTTTAATTAGAATGTTAATAAATAATTATCTGGATAAGGTGTAAACTTAATTAAATGTTTAAAGGCACGTCTCCTGCACCTGTTTTTCTCGAAACAAAACAAAAACACATACGAAAAACAATGATTTTCGCTGTCTCCTGCTCATAGAACAATGGACCATAGAAAAATGTGTAGTGAAACCATGTTTTGTGTAGGTGTTTTTGTGTAATGTTTTAGTGCAGGAGATACGGCTTTATGCATACAAAAATCCATCCACTTTAGACAAAAATGTTTTAATTATTAGGCGACGTAATTGGGTACTAGACTAATTTTTTTTATTGATTTTATACGCAATTTACGTAACACAGAAAGAAATATTGGAATATTCTCAAAAATAACAAAAGTTTGGTGTAACCTTCAAACTGCGGCACAGAGAAGTATCAGTATAATCACGTCACCGCCATAACGGTACGTGCGTAGAAAAGGGATAGCAAGATATCTCTAATTTGCCCCCACTCTAGAATTTAAAATATGAATTACTGCCTCATTTTATAACCAGTTTTTACAAAAGGGTTTCTTTATCGTTTTATTTGCTATTACATATAAATATGTGTATAAAATCAAATATAGCCAAGTACCCAATGCTAAAGTGTGCACAATTCCTTTCTTTTTACCATATTGTATTTAATCTTAATAACACTAAATACGTTAAAGCATTTTCAGAGATGATAAATTAAATTAAATTTTAATTCCAATAGCATTTTTCATTGTGTTAAAATCCTGTCACAAATAAGCCGCAGTAAGAAATGAAACAAATAAATCTTGAAAGACTACGCTAGGAGCACACCTTTTACAACGCGAGACAGTATTTATTACAACACGGCTAAATGAAAAGCATCCTCTTTTAATCTACGCTGACCTGGCAGTGGTGCCTTTTTATTTCACCGAATATTATGTGCCTTTACTCCTCGTAAAATATGACAAAATTTTATGTCGTATACTTTCGTTCCACCTCATAGAAGGTTCATATGACAGGATTTTTTGCGCACGACTCCGTTCACTTCGAAGTCCTTTCAGTTATATTTCTTATGTAAAAGTGGCTTATGTATCATAGGCGTGTATGACTGAGACTAGATGACTGTAAAGAAACTCGATAATTAGTAGGAATTTAAAAGAATTTTACTAACTTATCTCCGTTTGCTTATTATCAATTTGCGAGGATTCAGGAAACATTTGGGTAAGATGTTGAAAATTGTAGTTTTAATTTCAAGTAAGGATGGAAGGTGGGGCTAGTTTGGATTACACAATATCTACAGGCTGTTGCAAAACGTTGATATCAATAATAACTACACTTAAAGGGAGGGTGGCTAGCAATTTAGGGATAAAGTTTAAAATTTCGTAAGGCTTATAGTTTTTGAATTATGTAAACTTGAATTTGTTACGAAAAAATTGTTTTTGGCCCATTGGGTCAGCTGCGTTACCTACATTTGCAAAGCACCTATGGGGTAATTGATTATTTTAACTATACTTAAAGCCGTTCCTATGCTAATTGCGACTGTTAACAGGTCGCATTTTAAAATTCCCGCGCGATAATTGTAAAAAAAAAATACTATTACGGCTTATGCTTTAAAATTTTAAATCGTTCTCCTTGAATATGGAATTGTTATTGATATCAAGTTTCTGACACACTCTATATATTGAATTGAATTTTGTTTGCAGTTACGCTACATAATAGACAAATTCATGGACCTCCGAGCTGAATCTAAGAAGAAACTGGCTGACAACCCTGGGCTGGCCATTGGTGACGTCACCAGCGTCAATCTCACTATGATCTCGGTAAGAAAGTACGATATTAACTTTTTACTCGACTGCCCCGGGAGGAGTGTAACAGTTTTAAGAAAAAAACACTTGTTTATTTTCTATCTGCTCTTAAGATGAGGGATCGGCGCAAAAAACTTTTACAGGCATGTCGCAGAAAGAATTTGGCTTAAGTTTTACGACCGGCTGCCTGCCTAACGTCAACTTCCTTGAACAACCCTGCCCGACCTGGGAATCGAACCCAGAACCTCCCGGTCCACGGCCACATACACTTCAAGCTTACGCATTTATTCACGATTTTTTTAGGTAAAAACACATAACATGTTATGTTATGTTGTGTTGTGTTGTGTTGTGTTGTGTTGTGTTATGTTTTTTAGGTAATACATTCACTGTTTGTGAATATAAATGACATTTTGCTTCGTAAGAAAATCACAAAATATCGTATAAATAATATAAAACAAACTGGGTTAATAATTCAACAGAAGAAAATATTAGGCCTACAAAAATATGGTGAAACATTGGATACATAATATTATACAATTGTCAAAATATTGTTTGAAACAAGTAGACTAAAGATATTCCACACATCCGAAAATACATATCCCTCATTTGTACAGGTGAAAACTAGTGCGAAAGATTTTTGGGTACAATTTATACAAAATCCCGCAAAGTTATAATACATTTTTTATTTAATAAATGATTACAATACATTTCTCACGCCTTCAACTTGTGTTAACATTGAGTTCTTGTTGCGATTCCGCCTGTCTACTTCACACGGAGAGAATACAAGATCTACGAATATTTGAATTTGAATATTTTGCTCAGAAAATGTAGGCCCTTTCTCTACGTGAAGTTTGATATAGGATACTGGGGGGTTACCACCACCTCTTAAGCAGTATTATTACTTGTACCGATTCCCATACAAACAAACGAAGAACAATAATAATAATACTGCTATAAGAGGTGGTGGTAACCCTGCTGAAGTAACGAGCGACACCGAACGTTTGGAAATGTCTGAATAAACTTTAATTTTAACATTGAATTTACTTTGTTTCACATAAAATGTCTTCATTGGCCAAAAGGTCACGTCAGACAGCTGATGGTAAAAAAAAAGCGGAACCTTTTCTGTAACATGCTTGAAAAGTTTGTTACGTCGCTTCACATTTGTTGAAATGAAATAATGAAAAGGATAGGTGGAAAGAAATATAAGGACATGTGTCACGAATTTTCGACATACTACAAAAAGGAGGTACACAATTCGTTTGTATGTTTGTCTATGCATGTTACGCGATATCACCGCCAAATATGAACCGATATTCAAGATTCTTACAGCTTATTCCAAGGAATGTATAATAAATTTCGTCACGATCTAATAAATTCTGTAGTTGGTCCGTGAAGTTTTTAAAATTGTGATTATTATAAGTCTTGTCTCCAATAAGAAATATTGTTCTCTAGGGCGGCATCCAGAGTAACGTGATCCCCGAGAGTATGAGCGCCAGCTTCGACTTGCGGATCGCTCTTTCTGTAGACCTAAACGACTTTGAACAAATGGTGAGTAAATACTATATAGATACTATATACCTCTATAGATATGGTGGACAAGATGCACAGACGACCTGATTAAGGTCGCAGGAAGTCGCTGGATGCAGGCCGCTTCCAACAGGTCGGTCTGGAAATCTTTGGGGGAGGCCCATGTCCAACAGTGAACGTCCTGTGGCTGATGATGATAATATATATAATTAGTGTAAGCAGCGAATAACTATCGTCTACGTCTGGGGTCCGTAGTAAACCGCCAGGATTCCGCGAAATTACATTTGACTTTGAATCGTAAGATTCTTTTTAAGTATTAAACGATTCCTCAGTAACTGCGGCCTGAGCAGGAATATTTCTGACAACCGTAAATGTATTCGAACTCGATGCGCGACTATGAAATTTGTATGAAATATTAACCAAACGTCATCAGTGCGCAGCGAACTCGAATACATTTACATTAGTTTTTCGTGCTCGGGCTACTGACATTACTTTGGATGATAAGGTTTTGTTAGTATTTTAAGTTACAGTACCTTGTATATATGGGGTCATTGATATGGGGTTCCATAAAGTAACAGGGCTATGGTGACTGTTCCTTAAAATTTTGGTTTATTTTATTCGAATACTAAGTGTTGTCATGTCGTTCAAAAGTATACTAAGTATACTGCCTTGGTAACGTAATGATATTGCGGGCGCGGTACGACTATCGTCTTAAGGTGTCGGGTTCGATCCCCGGGTCGGGCAAAATGATTTTGAATTTTTCAGTGTCAGCCCGGAGTCTGGAATTTGTGCCCGATATGGCGATAGGCTCGCCCCCTATCACATCCGGAACGGAACTAAGCTCGGTGAAATGTGGGTGTTCTAGTTGGCTAGGACGCCTCTGCCTACCCCATCGGGGATACAGGCGTGAGCTTATGTTTTATATGTCAGAAATATACTTTTAAGCTGAAAGTCATGTAAACTAGATATTGAGGACATGCTAAAAACCCTAGCAACAAGTTTTAAAATCCTCATAAATATTTCTAGATTTATTATTTATTTTTATGTGAGAGTTCATCTATTCATCTACTTAATAAGTAAAGGTGAGAGTTCATGAGTGTGTATGTTTGTTACTTCTTCACATTCAAACAGCTGGACTAATTTAGATGAAATTTGGTATGGAGATAGCTGACACCCTCGATTAATACATAGACTACGTTTAATCTGGAAAATTAATTTCCACGCGACTGTTCAGCTAATTTGTTAATAAATGTTCACGCGAACGAAGTCGCGGGCAACCGCTACTCTTAGAATACATTTAGCATACCATTGAAGTAAAATCTCCGAAGACAAATAGCCACTTTCCTTCGTAACTACTTTAGCAAAACTGGCATAATACGACGAACGAGCAAAGATAACTAGAACCATTTCATAATTACACTCATTTATTATTCTCTACCGCAAGGTCACATTTCATTACATTTTGTATAGCTCTTGCTCCCAGCTTCGACTTCCTCTTGTGTAGGATACATAGGAATAGGATGCTATAAATTTTTTAGCAGAGACTGGCAAACATACAGGAGTGTCAACTGATGCTCAAAGGATCATCGATCCTTCAGAAGATTAGAAGATTAACTTAAAGAAAAGTAAAACGAGAAAGCTTGATAATAAACAAGGGATTGAGAAAGTGAGTGGGGAATTAGCCCACCTGTATTTCATCATCATCATCATCATCATCAGCCATAGGACGTCCACTGCTGAACATAGGCCTCCCCCAAAGATTTCCAGATCGACCTGTTGGAAGCGGCCTGCATCTGTATTTAATTAACCCTATTCCTTAGGATTTAAATACATAGATATCCCAATATTGACGATGATCACCAGAATCACGCAGGGATACAAGCAACGCTTATTCACACTCCGTTTAAAAAAAACAATATCATGGGAGGGAACACGTATACCATATTTTTTTTATAGCAGAGACTGGCAAACGAGCAGATGGGTCACCTGATGGTAAGAGATCTCCATCGCTCATAGACGACCAAGACACAAAAATAATCATGAGTGCGTTGCCAACCTAAAAGGAGAGAATGGAAGGGCAGGGAAAAGGGATTGGGAAAGGGAGGCAGGGTAATGGGCCACCGGAAATCTCACTCACCGAACAAAACGCGACAGCAAGCTGCTACTTTACGTCAGTTTTCTGTGACACAGTGGTATCAAACCGGTGGAGTCGGTCCATTCGTGCTGTAGACGTAACTGTCTACAGCGTGGCTCTACCACTCAATTTGTTTTACATTAACGCTACACAAAAACCTCGTAAATAAACCTAAGGTAAACTTCATAACAATTTTAATACTTCTGCAATGTAGACAAAAATGCATAGCGTATACTAGAAAATAACGCTGGGAACTTCGTCGGTTCCAACTGGGAGTTCATTCTGCAACACTTTGCGAAAACATTGAAATAATTGTATAAAAGAAAATTGTTTTTACTTTGGTTAATCTTTTTTAACCTTTATTCCATTATCTTGTTCAACGTTGAATATTTTAGTGGCATACTTGTTTTTACTTCATACAGTTTTAATTTTCTTTCTACTCTATTACAAATCAAATTCTATTCTAGGGAGTGTATATGGGACTATGCTTTTAGTTTGCTTGGCCCTCAATTTATTTTTTATGTTGCGCGATATCATCTCTAAATGATATTTATTAATAACTAATATATTTTAATTTTCAAAAGAGTTTACTGCATGAATTGTTTCAATATAGTGATTCAAATCTGGTATCGAAATCCAAATTTGAAAAACCTCTTCATTCGAAATTGCAAGCGCATTTTGAAGAGTCAAGATTTTGATCAAGACATATTTTGAAGTCGATATTTTAAATTAGGATATAATTGAACAGGTAGTACATAGATTTATTTTATAGCAGAAACTGGCAATCGAGTAGATGGGTCACCTGATGGTAAGTGATCTCCACCGCCAATAGATAACCAAGACTGGAAAACTCTCTCATCGTAGGAAACGCGACAGCAATCTGCCACTTTACGTCGGTTTTCTGTGAGATAGTGGTATCAAACAGGTCGAGCCGGGCCGTCCTGTAAATGTTACTGTCTATAGCGTGGCTATACCACTCAAATTCTTATATTTTCTTTAAAATATGCGTTCGAGCTTTTATCTTTGCTATCGTTAGAACTGATTAATTTTGATTATCGTAGAGTTGAATAGATTATTCTCTTTAATGTATAGAACAAAATGTTTTCACTTTGTGAAACAGTGTCGCTGAGTGTCGCTATCTCCAACAAATCATCCACTAAACGTGAATATTATGAACTCTGAACAAACTCCGAACTTTAACTACAGTCTTGAGTTTTAATCGCATGTATATTGCATACCACCTCTCCGAGGGGCAATCAAATAGATGCTTTATTATCTCAAGTTCATTCTTGATTGGTCTAGAATCTAGATAAAAGAATAGGATTAGGTCTCGTTTCATCTTTGTGGCACCTTGTGAGTGTCTATACCTCTACATGTTTTGTGTGTGCAGTTCCACATGTTTGTTGTAAAAGGTCTAGCTTTCAATTTATATCCAGCTGCCCAACGTCACTTTTATATTGAACCTGGTAGACCATTAGCGTCTGTATCAGTGGCGTAACTATAATGTTGGGGGCCCGTGTCAAATTCATTGGATGGAGGTGTTTTCAGCCCGTAACTCCCTGTGGTCACGTCCATATGATCACAGCTTTTTCGGTCCGGAGCCTCCTTCCGATCACCGCTAAGGCCCCTATTGTCGTGGACCCGTGGCATTTTGCCGACATGCCACCCTGTATAATGTATGTATGTATGCCCCTGGTCTGTGTGATCACAGATTACAGAGACATCGTCACCTAGTTCAATAGACTCGTAGCTAGGTACCATCTTTACGGGTTGACGAAAGGATGATGTGATAAATCAGTGACAAATTTGTTGTACACATATCGAGGTCAGGGGTGAAAGGAGAGGTAACAGCCCTCTCCCCTAGCATACTGTACTGCAAACTGAATCTCTCGGGCACGGATGGTATAAGATATGAGCACGTTCATGGTGTTGTGTGTGCTCATTTTACTAATAATATTCAACACGTAATTAGTAATTAACAAATTTGTTACCGCTTAGTGCTACATATTCTGTCTTATTTTTTTTTGTTCTCTCCCACGCATTATTGCCTGAGACATTGGCTGAATAAAGTTTCTTTCTTTTTTTTTCTTTCAGATAATCAACTTTATGCGTATGCGTATAACTTTAACTCGGCGTTTTATCTCTCTCATTTTAAAATGATTTTATGGTAGAAACAAGCTTATTTCAACTTGTTGGAAGCGGCATAATACACATTATATTAACCGCTCGGCCTCTGGTGCTCGAACCGTGTTTAAAAAATAGCATCTATTTTGATATCAATAACATTATAAACACTTCAACAGCCTCCGTGGCGCAGCGGGCGAATAGTCGCCTAGAAGCGAGAGGCCACGGGTTCGATTCCCGCATTGAGACAAATGTTTGTGTGGCCCACAGATATTTGTTTCAAGTCTAAGTGCTGTGATACCGAAATTCTTTCATAGTCTCTGACACCTACGATACAGGTTATACCTAGTGTGGGGTCAGGACTAGGTTTGTGACTGTGGGTGTATTTATTATTATTACTTAGATTGCGCGTTGGTGCAAAGAAGCGGGTGCTGGAGTCTCGTATTCCTTTATCCAAAAAGACCCGTACACTCCGTCGACTAAGCTGGATAATACCAACCCCTACTGGATAGCCTTCAAAGCTGCCGCTGATAATTTGTAAGTATTTCAGGACTGGATAGAGATAACAATAGACTATGACTTGAACATTTTAAGCCGCGTACTTCTGCACATATTTTTAAACAAAACACTAAAACACGTACACAAAACAAGGTTATAAAAACCTCGGTCTCCTGCTCATATAACAATGGACGTAGACAAAGAATTGTAGAAATACCATGTTTTTTGTAGGTGTTTCGTTTAATGTTTTAGTACAGAAGACGCGGCTTTAGGACGGCTTTAGGCTTTAAACGGATTTTAATTAGGACCATATTTGTATGAATATGACTGCCTCGGTGGCGTGGTGGTATTTCGGTACGACTACTGTCCTGAGGTCTCAGGTACGATGCCCGGGTCGGGCAAAGTGATATTGGATTTTTCCATATCAGCCCGGAGTCTGGAATTTGTGTCCGATATAGCGATAGGCTCGCCCCCTATCACATCTGGGACGGAACTAAGCTCGGCGAAATGTGGGTGTACTAGTTGGCTGGTGTACGTCTGCCTACCCCTTCAGGGATACAGGCGTGAGCTTATGTTATGTTTCGTTATGTTATATCAATTTCTTGGTTTACTATACAATGAGAACGTATATGGACTGTTAGCTGGGAGGTTCTGGCTTTGATTGCCAGTTCGGGCAAGTGTTTTTCTAAAACCATTTTCCCGGAACTAGACTAACATACATACGTCATTGACGTTAGACAACTGCTGTAAAGTCTAAGGCCTAATAGCACAATATGCTTAAAAAATGAAAGGGAAAAAAGGT
This sequence comes from Clanis bilineata, assembly GCA_036417725.1. Lineage (NCBI taxonomy): Eukaryota > Metazoa > Arthropoda > Insecta > Lepidoptera > Sphingidae > Clanis > Clanis bilineata. Next base: position 2,556,186 of record CM071159.1, read on the forward strand.
ATCAATTGAAATTTTTAGACTGGGTACTTTTTGCTAAACTGACCAATTACTTTCTAATATCCCTAAAATGTAACGAATTGTACAATTTTTGTTAAAAAACACAAATCACGTCGTGTCTAATTCATTCATTCCTATTAATTTTGTTCTCAAAAGCAATTTAACTTTCCAAAACATTTAAGATATGTCTTCCTCCATTATCTCCTCGTCCTAGTCCTCATGACTGTTGAGTCATGATCGTGATTCCGTGCAAGAACTTCGTCAATAACCTTCTTCCATTTAAGGCGGTTTTCAGCCTGGTATAGATAGCGACGCTGACTGGCGTTTCCAGTTGCTCAGGCACCTGGTCTGACCAGCGTTTGGGGTTCCTTCCTCTTGGTCGTTTATTTTAAGGTATGTAATGATAAATATATTTCCCCCAGGCACCTCTCCTTGAAGCCGCAAGTGTTCCCTGGCGGCACGGACAGCAGATTTCTACGGTTCCTCGGCATCCCGGCGCTGGGCTTCTCGCCCATCACCAGCACCGTGCCCGGTCTGCATGAGCACGACGAGCGGCTCCGTGTTGACACCTTCCTCCACGGCATCACGGTCTATGAAGGCCTGATACCCGCCGTTGCTAATGTTGTGAACAATTAAACGTTTTACACAGTGATGTGTACTAATGATTTTTAATTCACTTTCCCCACCTTTATATATTCATAATTACATAATATAAGTTCACGCCTATCCCCTAAGGGGTAGGCAGAAGCGCAATAATCAACTAGAATACCCACATTTCGCCGAGCTTAGTTTCGTCCCAGATGTGATAGGTATCGCCATATCTGTCACAAATTCCAGATTCCGGGCTGATATAGAAAAAAAAACAACATCAGTTTACTCGACACGGAGATGGAACCCGAAACCTCGGGACAGTAGTCGTACCGAAATACAACTACGTCACCGAAGCAGTCGTTTTATGAAATCGCTTGAAAATTCATATGGAAAGTATTCTTTACACCATTGACTTTAAGTCTCTAAATGCATTACACACACACGTTTTAAACTATGGCCATAATATAATCTGGTCCCCAGATAATGGTAAAATGAAACTGACCATTTACAAACCATATCTAACCCAAACCAGCATAATTAGAAATCAAACATTACGCTGGCTACGTGACCTGGCTAACTATTACTTAATCTGTAACCTGACTCTTACAATTACACTCCTAACTTGTAACCTTAATTACATCTGTAATATAACCCAATTTAAATAACACACTTATTTTAATTAGTCTTTATTATTTTTTAAGTTCACGTGATTTCATTTAAACTGTAATTTTGCGTTACAATTTATTTGTAGGTACCCTAAATATTTATGGATGTTTTGTATTACATGAATCTTAAAAAAATCTATCCATTCATTGTAACGTAAGCATAATACTATGTAATGATTAAAGTATGCTGAATGTAGGTAGATAGTCACGGGCGGCTCGGCCTCCGGTGGCTCATACGCTTATGTAACATATATATATATATATCTGCCGCCTCCGACGGATTAATGAATAAAACTTAACTGACCGATTTCCAACTTGATCCGATCGTGACTAATATATGAGACCACCCTTGAAATAAACTCTAACGAACACAAAAATAATTTTGAAAATCAGTCCACATTTGGCGGAGATATCGCGTAACATACATAAAAAAATGACGAATTGAGAGCTTCTCCTTTTTGGAAGTTGGTCGAAAAAGTAAAAATAAATAATCACCACTGCCCGGAAGAAAGGTTTTCTAACCAAGAGCTACATTTATCACAAGAATTTTCCGTTTCACAAATATGAAAACCACAAAAAATGAGCACACCATCCACAGACTCCGGAGTCAGGACAAATATTTGCGGATGCAAATCCGCTGAGGAAATATAAGCCAGGATATCTGTTTACATAGTCAACAACTCCTGTCGGGCTTCTCAGAATTTTAACAAAGTTACAATAGTCTCCAAGATATTATTTATCAACTTCATACCTGTCTAGGTAGGTGTGGCCAACTATTAGTTTTTTGACATTACTCGCTAGCGACTTCGTAAAATATTTGTATGACAAACACCCGAACGCCTCTAACGGTTACGCGGGGAACTGACGTTTTCCATGCAAATATTTTACGTATTTCTTCTTCTTTTTCTTTTTATAATAAATGACTTCTAGGCATTTGCGATGATTATTTGCACGTATTTACGCGAGCGAGGACGCAAAATATTTGCATGGAAAACGTCAGTTCCCCGCGTAACCGTTAGAGGCGTTCGGGTGTTTGTCATACAAATATTTTACGAAGTCGCTAGCGAGTAATGTTAAAAAAAACTCATAGTTGGCCACAGCTCCTTGGATAGCGTATTTAGCTATGAACCGAGATATCTTTAGTTTGAATGCCAAGCAGTACTAAGTGAAAATAGTTTTCTTAACACTGAACTGAATCACCCAAATCTGAAACTACCTAAAAATTTTAATTATCATACTGATTTTAATGTGGACTTTGACATTGAAAATTCTTCTTCCACCCGTCCTTATTTCCATTCCAGCAATATTTTAAGCGTGATGCAAAAAGCATTTGACATTTTTTTTAGCACAGACTGGTAAACGAGCATATAGGTCACCTGATGGTAAGTGGTCTCCACCGCCCATACAAACCCAAGACACAAAATGAATCATGGGTGCGTTGCCAACCTAACGGATAAGGAATTAAGGATTAGGAAAGGGTGGGGAGAGTTGGGCCACCGGAAATCTCACTCAGCGAACGAAATGCGACAGCGAGCTGCCACTTTACGTCGGTTTTCGGTATGACAGTGGTATCAAACCGGTCCATTCGTGCTGTAGGTGTAATTGTCTGCAGCCTGGCGCTACCACTCAAGAAATTTACCACTGACACGTCAACCAACTCTGCACTAACATCCAATGCCAGGTAAATCGATCAGAAAAACACGCCGTACCTGACCTGGGATATGAACCAAGAAACCCCCAGACCACAGCCCATATGCTACCATAGACCAAGAAGGCAACTATTAAACTGCTAGAATTAAATGTAGCGTAGCCACAAATCTCGCTTATTTCCACGTAACACCAACATGAGTGCCATTAGTAAGGTACAATAAACAGTTTACCATATAATTTGGCAGACCTGTTGCTGGCAGAACTTTTCATATACCTACATCCACTACCATATCTCAGGATAAGCAACTGGTGTCTTGGTGTTTGGCAACGATAGTGTTTTCGGTGATAAATGCCACTGTTTCTTTATGGGAAATGTTATTTGTATATTTATTATTGTTTGGGTAACTGTAATATGAACTATAATAATTGTAGTTATTGTATTACGTATTCATAAGATCTGTAGCTCGAGCACGAAAAACGAATGTAAATGTAAATGTATTCGAGTTCGCTGCGCACTGATGATGTTTGGTTAATATTTCATACAAATTTCATAGACGCGCATCGAGTTCGAATACATTTACGGTTGTCAGAAATCCTAATCGGTTGTTAATCCTAGCATGAGTTATTTTTGACAGGTTTCTCCATACATTTAAGTTCGTTGTGTTTTCCGCAAGAGGCGTTGCTTGTCAAATGTATGGAAGAAGAAAGAGAAAACTATCATGGTGTTTCCAATTGCCAAAACTCATACAAAGAGCCCTGTATTTTTTACTTATTGCTAAAACGCAAATGTACTATCTTGGGCAAAATTGAGTAAGGACTGATCAGATAAACCATCCGGACAATATACTTAAAACCCAAATAAACTTCGGCAACACACCAATACTCCCGATAGAACCTCATCTCAATGTCAGACGCATTTGGTTAAATTGTTAATAAGAGCTAATGCGGCCTCTGCACCCACTTATTTGCGCATTGCGCAAACAAAGAAAGTTTGTTCAGTGAATTTGTATATTTAATGAAATTGCGCTCTCGGCGCGGCCGCGGCCTGGCACATGGCTGGTACGGACTACGGAAGTACCGCCGTGTCCTTCAAACATTCATTCGTATCAATCGCGGTGTCAATTAAATTTTTATCATTCTGATTTCGTGCCTTGCTTCTCGGGACATCTGTAGCCCGAGCACGAAAAACTAATGTAAATGCAAACTCGCTGCACACTGATGACATTTGATTAATATTTTATACAAATTTCATAGACGCGCATCGAGCACGAATACATTTACGGTTTTCAGAAATTTTCCTGCTCGGGCTGCTGGCTTCTATACTACGTTCGTATGAAACGATGCTGTGGAAATCTTTTCATGCGGGAAAAACATGTGTACTAATAACAGAGACTTAGCCTGACAAACAGACAGACAGACTAAGCAAAGATTTTCTTGTAAAAATGTCTCGGACTAACTCAAAGTTCGATTTAAAAATTCCAAATCCACACTGAGTTCGTTTCTTGACTGAGAATTAGTCGAAGTTCGCTCTATAAATCTCAGTCTTAAACAGATTGGAATATAAAATAAATATATTTCCACTTAATTTGCCTCCTTGATCAAGAGGTAGCGTACACGGGCTATGGCTCGGGAGGTCCTATGGTCAAATCCCAGGCCGGGCAAAGCTGTTATTCTAATACGATTTGTCCGGGACTGGATACCCGAAGAAGGATGACGTAACGCAGCCGGTAGTAAAAAATAAAACTGAATATTTATATACAGATGTGTTGTGCCGCGCTGTTGTTGTACGTACGTTGTACAACATTTATACCTGTTTAGCTACAATAATTCCATTTGTGCTGATATCACAATGTCCTTTCAAATGCTCGTTTGAAAAATGATTTAGAGGTGGTGCTCCGAAGTCCTGTTGATTTACAGCCCGTGTCCGCCCTAATGGCACTTTATACCGTCGTTGAGGAATTGTTTAGATTAGCTGGGATATTATATATCCTTTTAAGATCCATGTGGGTGGTCCTTACATCATATTATTTCGTTACTTTATTTATGTGTGACTAATTAATTTGTGTTTCGGGTTTGGCTGTTGAGTCGTAAGTCCCTCGTAGATACAGGTTTAACCTCGTAGATACAGGTTTATGTGGAGGTGGGAGGTCAGGATTATGTGTGTGATTGTTGGGTGTATTATTATTATATTGGTAACTTATAAAGCCTCAACTAAACTAAACTACAGACTACCTCGGTGGTGTAGTGGTATTGCGTGCGCGGTACAACTATCGTCCTGAGGTCTTGGGTTCGATCCCCGGGTCGGGCATAGTGATATTGGATTTTGTCATGTCAGCCCGGAGTCTAGAATTGTACCCGATATGGCGATAGGCTCACCCCCTATCACATCTGGGACGGAACCAAGCTCGGCGAAATGTGGGTGTTCTAGGTCGCTAGTGCGCCTTTGCCAACCCTTCAGGGATACAGGCGTGAGCTTATGTTATGATGTTATGTAGTAACTTATAATCTTCACTCCATACGTGTTCACGTGTAGATCACATTGTACTTATTGTAACTGTGCACATCAGAAATAAATTAACACAACTCCATTCCCAACTCGATAGGAAACGCTATTTTCTAAACGGCACGGCGTTCGATAAATGTTCCATTGAATAAAATATACGTAATCAATGTTACTTGGCTTTTTCCTCCTTCACGCCTATTCGACTGCTGAATGCTGATATTTGTATAAATGTCAGTTGGCTCGACGCTGCATTGGCGTAAATTAGATATTTCAAATTACTTGAACACCTTAACATTTAACGCATGAAGGTCGATTCTAAGAAACACCGCAACGTTACTATCGACGACGAGCTCCCGCAGCGCACATCGTTGAGATCGACGGAGCCTTCAACGTTGTTGGGTCTAAGAGAATACCATTTTCCATACATTTATGTCAAACGCCTCGCTCGAGAGAGCTAGTTCGCATAAGCGCCTTCATCACAGCGCTAGTGCATGCGCTTTGTACCTTGCTGAAAACAAAAATGAAAACATCGTTGCAGCAACGATGCCGCAACATTGTTTTCACAAATAAAACCTTAGAGAAATCGACCTGCTGAATTCTGAAACGCAACGCAACTTTTGAGACCGTCTTATGCCTTTTAGGGCGACCTTATCTGTCAAAATTGTATGGAGCAAAATAAAGTTAGAACCTGTATTCTATCTTTTCTCCTGCCCTTATCCCATCAGTGTAGGCGCAACACATTTTAAAGCATGTTGATGAAAGAATTCGATTTAGTTTTTCATTTCCGGTTACCTGGCGTCAACCCCCTGAACGAGAAACACATCATCATCATCATCAGCCATAGGACGTCCACTGCTGAACATAGGCCTAGAGAAACACATACATATCTCAAAAATTTACGAACTGGCAACCATTTCCCATTCGCTGCATAGAACAAAAATCCCAAACGAAAATTATAGTTTAACTTCCACATGCAGTTAGTATAAACGGAGTCGTAGATACAAGCTGACATAATGTTCACAAAAGCGCGTGTCGGTGTATAACCAATATCCGCATTGCCGCATTACAACGCATCTGTTCGCAGTCTGGAGTTTATTACAACCGTGCCGACTACCGAGATCTCCGATTGTTGTTCAGCGGCCTGAGCAGGAAAATTTCTGACAACCGTAAATGTATTCGAACTCGATGCGCGTCTATGAAATTTGTATGAAATATTAACCAAACGTCATCAGTGCGCAGCGAACTCGAATACATTTACATTTACATTCGTTTTTCGTGCTCGGGCTACTGCTATTCGCTATGTATTAGACTACTAATAATCTAATACATTGCGAATTTATCTATTATATTTGTGTCAGAAAACTTAGAATTAACTTGCTATTGATGGCGGCGCCACTCGAAATGCTATGAAGTGGAAAAATGGTATCCTAACTGTTCCTTTGGTAACAAATAAATATCCATATCAATAGCTCACGCCTGTATCCCCGAAGGGGTAAGCAAAGGCGCACTAGCGAACTAGAACACCCACATTTCGTCGAGCTTAGTTCCGTCCCAGATGTGATAGGGGCGAGCCTATCGCCATATCGGGCACAAATTCCAGACTCCGGGCTGATATGGAAAAATCCAATATCACTTTGCCCGACCCGGGGATCGAATACCCGAGACTTCAGAACCGTAGTCATACCGAAATACCACCACGCCACCGAGGCAGTCAATATCAATGGCCTACGTTATAAAATATTTGCGAAATAATTTATTTCTTGCAATGGCCAAACTTTTACTAGTAATTAGACCTCCTATGCGATTCTAATATTAATTAATGTCCCAATAAAGATTAGTGTCACATATTCTTGGAATAGATAACCTTGCTTTTATTTCTTGCCATATCTTGTTTATGAATGAAATGAATTGAATAACAACATGTAAAATGCAAGAATTATTTTGTACAAACACACATTTACTAAAATTAAACTCAGAGAAGATTATTTGTCGAGATTCGACAATAATAATTTTAGTTGCATGTGGGTTTCACAACAGATGCGGCACCGAGTGTCACTGACGAGGGCAAAAGCACTTCAGCTAAAATACATGTGAGAGGCAGTTCAAGGGCGCCATGAGCGACAACTGACTACACTGTACAGACTACGCCCCTTACTCATAAAAATATTTAAGCGTTGCTTATCTTTAACCAGAGGTTGTCCCTTTAATTTTTTAACAATGCAAGAAAAAAATTACAGGCTATTCTTAGCGAAAAGAAAATGATTTAATAAGTGAGGCCCTACATCTCTATAAACATAACAGCATCCGTGGCGCAAGTAGAAGCGTGAAGCGAGAGGCCGCGGGTTCGATTCCCGAACCAAGACAAGGTTTGTGTGTTCTACAGTCTGGCTGTTCTGAGACCGAATGTCTCTCATCGTGTGGTCCCTACGACACAAGACATCTTATTGTGGGGCAAGACTATGTATGTGATGTCGCCGATGTTGGGTGTTATTTATATAATTATGAATTGTATTAGAATGATCGGAGAATTCTAACGCCCGAATGGTCAAACGCTCCTCAACTTTAACGGCTTCCTAAATTGATTTTCTCCATACAATTTTGACAGATAAGGCGGCCTTAAACGACATAAGGCGACCTTAAGTGTATGACCATTCGGCGGTAATTCCATCAGATTTAAAAAATCAATGAGACGATGTCCACAAATATTTATACAAAAGTATTGAATTTTATGATCCGAATAACGCTTATTTTCAACCGTCCATAACATTTAGTAATACAGCGAAAAATTGCTGCACAATATAAAGAAAAAACAACACTTTTTTTTAATAAAAGTTTTCGTTAAACTCATTAGCATAGCATATAATAAATTAAATTCTAACTTCGGGCGCGTCCTTAAGTAACTTAACACTATGCTTTTATCTACACCCACTATACGTACATAATGTATAGGTACCTAGTAACTATACTATGCTTCAGTAGACTGTAGAACTATAACACACACGTAAGGAACCTAAAAGCTCTTTCACAGCAAATTTCAATTTTGGAACAGATGTTACTTTGTTTACATTTTTTTCACGAGATTAAAGAATTCATGAATAATACGAGATCTTTCTTGGTTCCATGGACACATTTTTAGTACTCCATCTAGAATTATCATTTTATAATTAATATAGACTATGAATTCAAAGTTACAACTAATTAATTACAATATAACCAACACTTCATCTAATGGAATTTGAAATCCAAAAGGCCTAAAATCTAATCAAAGATTCTTATTTGACATTCGAAATATAGATTCACGCGCACGACGAAGCTTAGTCAAGTTTTGTTAAAACTTTTCTTATCTTTCAGATTCAGATTATTTATTGCTTCCATAAAAACATACAAGGTGTTTACAAAGTATAGGTAGAAAGTCTTATATGGACCCGGATCTTTCTGTGTATCGAAGGCACCACAAATCAAGTCAGTGCTTTTAAATGCTTTACAAATGCATATATTTAGTTATACGGCTATTATTCTGTATGCAATAACATTATCTATAATTTTATAATTATTATTTCAAATCTTCAACCTTTGTGTAATCATTAATTATTAATTTATTTATTTCCTACAAATAAGAAAACTACATTGCTTCCGAATAGTCCAAGCTTTACTTATTTCTAAAGTTAAACCTTACTAAAGTTGTTTTTGCGATAGACAATTCCGATATAAATTTATTAAGTATGAAGTTATTGGGTCGCGCGTTCCTACATTGCACTTTTTACTACTTTTATCTAGTTAGCGACGCTCCGTAAAAACATGATTATATCTTGTAAGAGCAAAGTTGATGAAAGATATAGTGTATTTTTCGTTATATTTAAGCTAGCTAGGACGGCGCGGCCCCACGGTTTAGGCGGTTTTGTGTTTGATTAAAAGTGGCGACTGGAGACCAATTTTTTTATTGATTCACCATCGCCATCATCATCATCAGACACAGGACGTCCACTGCTGGCAATAGGATTTCCTTATTTCCAGATCGACCCGTTGGAAGCGGCCTGCATCGGCTGCATCCAGCGACTTCCTGCGACCTTTATCAAGTCGTCTGTGCACCTGTCTTTGATTGATTATTATTTACAAATAAAGTTTAACAGATGAAGAATTTATCTGTCCTTAATATGTCCTTTATTGTTCATAAAAGTGTAAAATGAATAGTAAACTGCTTCAACAGGTGTCAGCAGTATCTTTCCTCGAACTAAAATCTTCATAAGAAATATTATGTTGTTAATAGCTACAGTAGCCCGAGCACGAAAAACTAATGTTAATGTAAACTCGCTGCGCACTAATGACATTTGATTAATATTTCATACAAATTTCATAGACGCGCATCGAGCACGAATACATTTACGGTTGTCAGAAACTGCTCGGGCTGCAGCCTTTTTCGTGTCATCTTCATATTATTTTCTGTAATTGAATCCAAAATTGCATATATTTTTATATGTGCAATTAATAACAAAAATCTTCTAACGGTTGTACTGTAACATTATTGTCGGTTCAGCCAATACTTTAATGCAATAACCCATATTCTTACAATCATAAACCTCAAAGCGCCCAACTTGAAAAAACAGTGCCATCAAATACAAATGCGACCATTTTCAATGTAAAGCAGGTAATAAACAAGGATGGCGAATGTCGAAGTTCCCCAAGGAGATATAAATCATTTTAGGCCCACGAAAGGCCCGAGAGGCCGATAACCGTAGAAGTGTACTCATTTTCAACGATCATGTTTATAGTTTATACGGGAATTTTCTTCGCGTGTTCCTCGCGCGAGAGGGAGTATTTAGACTATACGAGTTACTAGAATGTGATAATAGATAAATCCTTTTTTACGGGGTAAATAATTTACTGAAATAAAATTCATTATGTGTTACCCATTCGAAAATATTTAATAAATCTGAACAACCACAGGTCCGAGGGTCTATGAACACTCTATAACAATACCGTGTAAATACATCGTGGCGGCTTGGCTTCTCCATTGCTTTAAAAATGGCGTCTGTTTCTCTAAGCGAGAAGTGCCCTGACTTCTACTCTGTTTGTAAGTGGGAATGATCCCAAACCTCCGAATATGTTGTTTGCTTCATTTGGAGCAAACACCACAAACTTTTTTTGTATGGCCCTACAGCTGATTGACTGACACGAGACGGCAATTTCAGCCACACCGGTCTGTTGGGTGAACGCAGGTGCGCTCGAACCCAAAACCGCACACAAGCAGCCGCAGAGCTTTATAGACTCTAGATAGAACTATGTAGAATTTTGCTCTACCCTTTAAGATGAAGTTGAAAAGATATTATCCATTGTAAGTTAAATACACAATCAACCAGACTGAGTTGTTTCAGAGGCTCAACTTAGTTTTACCTAAATAAAGCTACGTTTTCGACTAGTAAAATGCTCTAGTATATCTAGTAATGACTAATAAAACCCTTTCAAACGTGATTGAAGACCGTAGTCCGTATAACCAACATACAGTGCAATCAGCTGTACTGCAGTAACTGAGTAGGGTAACTAGTTGTTACTCGACTCGCACCGTGTAATCAAGCCATTACCAACTTGAGTAAACCAGGTGTGCCGTGAGAGTAGTAATAGGCTATCTAAGTTACAGTGTAGCCATTTGTGTTCTCTCATGTTCACTACAAGAGAAGGCCATCCATCCGGGAAATCGTTAAAAATTTATTTGATCATTGTAATGAAAATGCAACATGTTTTAACTTATGACTTGCAAAAATTGAGAAATCTCTCGAGGAATAAAACTCTTGAATAGAGGTCGCGGCCCCTTACACCAAGACGACAATGCACAGACGGCGAAACAGTCATTGTTTTATAACGATAATGAATGGTAAAATGTATTTGATTATTATTGGGCATTTTTTTATTATGATTTCGTAGGTTACGTGGATATTATTCATTTAAAAAAAGAATAGTTTTACGGATTCTATTCTAACTACTTTTATTTCATTTTTTAAAATAAAAAACAGGGCGATTTTTAAAAAAAAAATACAAAAAGAAAGTTACCACGGCATAGCAACCCCTTTCTGCAGACGTTGCAACCTGCATGTACCTCCGTCAGGGATATTTTGCCCGAACATCGGTTTTCCATATAATTGTTAAATTGTTGCAATTTTTTTCAGTTTTCGAAGTATAAACATTGTATTTTATTTAAATAAATATAGTTTTTGAATTAACATATTTTTTACACAAATCTGAGTTTGCCAAAGCGACATAACATTCCATATTTTATCTAAAATTAACATTTGTTCCTACAACTTTACTGTACCATAATGATCTTGGAAATATTACTTAAACCAAATAAAAACTGAATAACATAACATAATATAAGCTCACGCCTGTATCCCCGAAGGGGTAGGCAGAGGCGCACTAGCGAACTAGTACACCCACATTCTGTCCCAGATATGTGCACAAATTCCAGACTCCGGGCTGATATGGAAAAATCCAATATCACTTTGCCCGACCCGGGGATCGAACCCGAGACCTCAGGACGGTAGTCGTACCGAAACACAACCACGCCACCGAGGCAGTCAAAAACTGAATGTATTGATTTAATAGCAAATTGGTGTAATAACAACTTCAAACAAAACACTGGTGTGGAGATCCCGAATGTATGCAATCAATTTCCGGTACTGTATTTGTAGAGCACTGTGGTACGGTGTGCTGATTCCGCCCCGACTATTGCTTAAACCAAACATCTACTTTTTATAGGTAATTTGGAAAATCAAGTTGGAACAACATTATACAAATAATTTTTAAACAAACATAACAACAACATAAGCTCACGCCTGTATCCCCGAAGGGGTAGGCAGAGGTGCACCAGCGAACTAGAACACCCACATTTCGCCGAGCTTAGTTTCGTCCCAGATGTGATAGAGGGCTAGCCTATCGCCATATCGGGCACAATTATTTTGGAAATCTAAAAGACGATTAATATTGTAGGGCCTTAGATATAAAAACATTTTCGCTTATCTTTTCGCTAAGAATATCCTGTCACTTTTTTCCTTGTGTTACATTGTTTAAAAATGAAAGGGATAACCTATGGTTAAAGATAAGCAGCGCTTAAATATTTTTATAAGTAAGAGGTATCATTTTTAGTTAACGTGCATCTCATTTGAATCAATTATTTATCTATTATTATTTCAGCGCGAATTAATATTGCTTATCGCGCCATCTGATTAACAGAAAACAAAAGATTATAATTTTTTTCCAATCCCGCAACACGCTGGTATGTTAAAAGTTAACACGTACATTTAATTAGCGAAGCATGTCACTGTTCATACTCAATGTCATTCAGACTTTATGCGTTATATTCCACGGACATTTAGAGAGTTTATTTTATTTTTTCCAGCCTTTCTCTATAGAAGCAAAACCAATAAAGTTATGTGTGCTTGTTCTCTGGCAAAGGTAATTGAATATAATAATAATAATAATCATCATCATCGTCATTATCAGCCATAGGACGTCCACTGCTTAACATAGGCCTCCCCCACAAATTTCCAGATCGACCTGTTGGAAGCGGCCTGCATCCAGCGACTTCCAACTAATAATAATAATTTTAGCCCTGTAATATTACTGTCCCACTGCTGGGCACGGGCCTCCTCTACCAATGAGAGGCGTGAGAGAATTGCATGCAATCAAAATTTCGTTTCACATTCTAGCCTACATATTGTTTCGGCTCCGTCTACCTTTTTAAGTTGGAATGAATATTAATCAACATTCTTCTCAACAAATATTTGAAGAATTTTAATTAAAAGTACTCATTTACTTAAATATCTTTGAGAATTTGTACAGTGGGGAGTACCTAACATTAACAGACTAAGTTGAAAGTCTAGAGTAAACTTGATAAACCTCTATAAAGTCCAGATGAGAGAGCAGATAATGTTATGATTTAGTCCGTTTTAATTTCATTTATTATCATAAATGAAAATGTAAAGCCGCGTCTCCTGCACTAAAACATTCCACAGAACACCTACGCAAAACATGGTTTCGCTACACATTCATATCTATGGTTCATTGTTCTACCAGCAGGAAACAGCGAAAATCATTGTTTTGCATATATGTATTTTGGTGGTTTGTCTCGAGAAAATCAGGTGCAGGAGACGCCTCCTAATTTATACGTCAAAAATGCAAGTATGTGTAGTGTTTATAAAACACGTCTTGTTTTGTCTCTTCGTAATCATCTCAATCAGTCCATACCACTTCCAATTCCCTACTAACCTTTCGGTCTTTTTCTTTCTTTTTAGCTGCCCTTATCCCACCTTAATGTGGTGAGTTCGGCGAAATACACTTGTAACTCGCCACATTAATTTATCATAAATTTTTTTTTTAAAAAAAGCTTAAAGCATGCTGCATAAATTATTTGGTTAAGTTTTTGCGGCTGCCATCCTGACGTCAACCCCCTCCTCTATGGGGGATCCAGTCCCGGGCAAATCAAATTAGGAAAATTGCTTTGTCGTTGTTTGCTTTGTATGCTGACACTAGACCAATGAAGCGTCAACTTTCACTCTTTTACCAATAGGTAAAAGAGTGAATGTTGACGCCTCATTGGTAAATATAATAATCGAAAAATTTTCATGGCATTTTTTTTCTTATTTTTTTATGACGGTTTTTTGCTGTCAAGTCTATACGATTGATTTTTTAATTCAATTATCTTTCTTATGATACCATTTTTTTATGGTTATCAGATCGGTGTAGTTACTTATATTGATATAACTGTTCATACCTGCTTGCCAAGTAGCCATGAAATATAAGTAGGCAAACCTACCAAGGTATAAGCTTCACGTAAAAAACTACTATTTAAAATTAAATATTTTCGGTTATCAAAAGAGTGTGAAAAAAACTAAAATTAGCTATGAACACATTTCGAGAGGCAAGCTAATCATAGCGTGTATTGGCTATAAAGCCATGTTTATAAATAAATGATATTTGATAAAAACTATCATCTGGTTATCAGATGAATGAAAGTCGATGTACCACGGTCTCTTCTACCATAACTTTTATGTCTTTATACGGCCCGATTATCTTTTTTACTTCATCACGTTAGTTGTGTTTCTAAGGGCCTCGTTCACCAACTCCAAGTAAAGTGTTGATTAGTTACTTTCTGACTAGCGTTAATTGACAAGTAAGAGTTCTGAGTAACTTCTGTTAATTTCACAAGCAAAATTAGAGCTCTGAGTAGCAACTTACTGGTTAAGTGAATTATATCACAAATCCTGCGTCCCATTCGTTCAATATTACGTCAAAAGTATCTTATTTTGGCAAAAAAATCACTCGTGACTCGTCCCGCGTCCGCACCACATGACACAAAAACCTACCGGACCCTTTTTTTGCTATATAAATAGTTACACAGGTACTAAATCGTGTGCCATAAGGACGAGTTTTGCGTGACCCCGTCTTTCGCTTCGCCCGAATTGCAGTTTGTTTTTGTTGAAACTACTTGATTTTTTAAATGAAAGGCTATTTTACAGTTAACACGTTCATTTAAAACGTTAAACATCGTTATTAAGGTATGACTACTATAATTTGATTTTATAGTTTATTTAACTACGATAAAATGT
Organism: Clanis bilineata; assembly: GCA_036417725.1. Taxonomy (NCBI): domain Eukaryota; kingdom Metazoa; phylum Arthropoda; class Insecta; order Lepidoptera; family Sphingidae; genus Clanis; species Clanis bilineata. Next base: position 2,571,191 of record CM071159.1, read on the forward strand.
ACAATTAACTGCCTACTTTAAACTTTAATCGTCAAGTAAACGCGCTACTTGGCAGACGACGTGGCAAGTAGCTTACTGGCCAGTTTAATCATAAGATGCATGCTACTCGAACGTCGTGAAATTCACACGTGCAGTTACGGGTGACTTTAACTGACGATTAGCCTACTTGACACTTTACTTGAGGGTGGTGAACGAGGCCCTTACACTAAAATGCGGACGGAATTCCGGAATCAAGATGGTGCAGTAGGTTTGTTTGTCCGCGATGATAGATGGGTCTCATATCACATCCGTAAGGAAACATTGCGAGTTCCATTTAGTATTTTCCCACTGGGTATACGCTAGTTGTTTTCCTTCAAACCGCAATTTTGTGCAAATGAAACGATGTTTGCGTCCGCATTTGTGGAGAATATTTTTTATTATTTCAACTTTGCTACGATTCGATATTGGAATTCGTTGGCCTGAAATTGCCGAGTACACCTGGCTCAATAGAACTAATTTTTAGAAAAGCCTTTCGAGAACTCAATTTTAAACTAAGAGAAAGTCCAAATTATTATGTATGTGTATAAATAAAAATATATATCTGCGGGTTTAATAAGTTTTTTGCGACAAGTGTTGGGAATTGGCTTATTTTTCAAATGTTTAATTGTCAAAGTATTTTATTCAGACATTATTTTATTCTACCTCTACTCGACCCGAAAATCTTATGGGCCTACTCCATAAGCCCTAAATTCTATTTAACCACCCTTAGATATATTAAATGCTCACCCAACAACAATAAACAATGAATATTTTAAGTTACAAAGTCACTTAAAACTTTAACTCATAAGCATGAAATAGCGAAGCCTGTTCTATAAAAGGCGACGAAGCGACCCTTATTTATTACCTAATTTATAGCTAAAATCTCGTCCTACTTTTAGTCTCAACTCTCAACTTAAATTTCGGAATTTATTGTCGGCTCCTAGCGTTTAAACTGGAGTGATTGCTACGCTGATCACAGCTTTCTTTCTACTTACCCTTATCCCACCTCAATGTGAAGCATGTTGCTGCAAAGATTTCAGTATTACCCTCTAGGGAGCCATTTCTTATCATAATTGTTAGAAAAACACTCATCTAAACCGGGAAGCCAACTCAGGATCTCCCGGTTCACAGCCCTTACACGCTGCCAGTAGACCAAGGAGGCGAGACAAGACCATTCACAGCTCTTGAGTGATTAAACATTCAGTGACGGCTGCTAGTTTTCATAACAAAGGAAGCAGCGCCGCGGCTCGCCCCGCCAGGCGGATGTGTGAGGTCCCGACTCCCGACCAGCCTCCAGGCGCAATGCGGACACACAATGTAGTCTCAGTATTTTTGTTGTCTAACATACAGCTTTATGTTACCTTAAACGGTTAATACCCCGAGTTATTGTCTGTATAAAGTGTGTTTCAATAACATTTTTTATGTAGTTTTATTCTCATTGCTGGATGGTTTATGATGGAGTATGAAACATTAATTGCCGCTATTTCATATATTACGAGAACGAGTTATGTATCTGGGTAATATTTGGAATAGATAATCGCAATTAAACGAAAATCTGAAGAGGAAAGAAGCAAATAGACGGACTTGTGACATGTCTTATGGTTGGTTTTAGTTAGGAACCCTGTGTGTCTTGTGACAAACCCTTTCTAAGCTTCTTCCCTCCTCAGCGTTTGAAGAAGCATAAATAGTAAGTAGTAAGAAATACGAATACTATAAATACCTATCAAACCTCTATCTAACAAACTCTGTATCAAAGTCCCTCCTCGATGCACATCGGTTTAGCATCTCTAACAACGATGCACACCGTACATTCTACTCTTGTTGTTTTGCATATAGGAACCACACGAGTGCCAAGTGTTTTGTAACTTGTATTACTGTACTGTATAATGACAGAGGCGACGCGCGACGTTCCAAGCGTCGCCACTTCATCAATGACTGCATCTATTCATTCAGAAATAGACTTGTAATTAAGTCTGTAAAATAATATAGAACACGAGTTTTGAACTAGGTTTGAATAGACCATAGATGAATGTGTGCATTAGATTGTTTTGATTATATTATATTTATTTAGTTAGAGTATACTGTTTGTATATACCACTTTATATCCTATAAATCACACATTATAGGCAACATTCATCCATAGTCCAGACCTAATACAAGTCTTATAATCTGACTATCATACAATAGGAGGAACTTAGAGTCTCACAACACAATATGTAGAACAAAAGCTGTGGGTTTGTATGTTATTTCTTCACACTCAAACGGCTGGACCAATTTTAATGAAATGTGGTATAGAGGTAGCTCATGTCCTGGATGGAACACATAGGCTACTTTCATCCCGGAAAATAAATGTTCACGCCATCGGAGTAGCAGGCAACAGCTAGTTCATAATCATTATTAGCTATGAAAATAGTTGATTATATTACACTTTCTGTCATTAGCAAGTCTAAAAGTAAATAGAGCTCAAGCTTTTCTCGCTTTAAGAACACAATGAATTCAACAAAAATGGTATATAATAAATTTAACTATGTACCTATACATCTAAAATTTGTTGGGATTTTAAAGCTCGAAAACATAAAGCGTGCGTGCTCACGAAGTATTGATAATGTCCCTGAAACATATTTTCATAACATACGTTTATTTCTAAATTGTTTTTGTTTTGTCTACTGCAACGTCAACATCGCACCGAAATATAAACTTGACTTTTAAATTTTATCGAAAATCCACGAATTTATTATAACCGCGTGGGATCTTCCAAAACATACATCACAAACATTAAAGATTTGTCAGGAAACATGAAAATCGTGATTACGAAACCAACAAACTTTTCGCGCCAAAAAGTTGAGTGTCTGTCTCACCGGATGGCGATTTCTGCGGTGTCTCGGGCTCGTCGTGAGTGTGGCTCCTGAGGAGCTGGAGGGCCAACTCCGTCCCCACTTCCTCGGAGCGCGGGCACGGCACGTACGCGTACTGTCGCTTGGCGGGCGCCGGCACGGGCGCGACGCGATGCCTGCCGCGCTCGGCCATGCGACGTCTGCCGCGGTCCGCCGCGACACTCGCCTCGAATGCCGCACGCCCGCACCGTCACCGCACGTGCCCGCGCTTACCGCTTGCCGCTCGCCACTTGCGACCGATTAAATTTAGCGCGTAACTGCCGCACAACTTTAACCATGTTGATAACTTCACGCAATGTTTGTCGTAATACTTAAATTCAAGCTAATTAACATTTTTGAAATATTGGTTTGTTCTTTCAGTCCATAAATATCATGAAAATAAATTATACATCAAAATAATGTTGTGGTTGCATGTTATTATTTTCTTAAAAAATATAAATAATTTCATATAAATTGTAAATAATATAAATAACTGCTACTGCCAAAAGTGTCAGGCTATCTCACGTTAATACTAATAGTTAAACAAAATTATATTCTAAACAAATTTCACGCCAAATAGTGTACCTATATGCATAATATACATATATCTATACCATGTATATAACCGCGAAGGACACTAATTAGTGGTGATCGCGGCACACGAGTGCGCGCGCACATCCGCGTGCCAGTGGGTCCCGCAGCTCGGTCCCGCACTACGGTCGATAGCACATGTCCAAGGCGCGAGTCCGCGGGATTCACGGGACCGCTTACCGCTGCACTATACCCCACGAACGGACAACGCGGACACACCGTGCCATTTGCAGGGTTAACCTTTTACAACCTAATTTTATTGAAAGTTGGCGGTTTGTTTATATTATGATAGATACTTTTATTTTAATTAACAATCTTTCTTTCTACCTTATCCCACCTTAATATGGGATCGGCGCAAAACACTTTTTCAAGCATGTTGCGGAAAGGAATTGGCTTAGTTTTTTTAAACCAGCTACCTGCCTGACGTCAACTCCCCTCTGAGGCATCCTGTCCAGAAATATATGAATTAAATCAGTGAAAGTACTTATAATAATAAATTGAAAGAGAAGGGCACACTTCTTCACAACTTCAAACTTTCACACTTCACAATATCAGTCGTCGTCTCAAACCTGTTTTGACAGACCCTAATGATCCCATCACAGTTGCTGTCAAAGCAGCACTTTCCCTTCTCAAGACCAATAATTGTAATATTAACACCAGACCCCGACATCGGACCCGCCCGAGAGTCCGAAGATCTCCCACAGAAGACGATCTCTAAATTAATTCTAGTCCCTAGCGATAGTTCAATATGAAGTCTGAGCCTTCGAAAAGGCACCTCTGTGTTCAATCGCAGTCAAATTAATATATTTCTGGCTAGAGCGCCATAAGCGCCAGCTATAAATTCAGGTGAAGCTGTAAAAGCAATTTTGCTAACAGCACAAGTCCATTCGAAAAAAAAGAGGAGCACACTTGCTGTCTTTGGTAATTGGTTATTTGCTTTGGAGAGATTCTGAAATTAATTTCCTTGTGCTACTAAAAAAAAGTTATCAGACTTGTTCATTTGTTCGAGATTGAACCATTTGCTGAGATAGAGGTTGATTGGTTCTAAGTTTTCTGAGATAGAAATATTGAAAAGCTTTAAAATAGAAAATTTCATAATTATTATATCATATACTGATTGCCTCGGTGGCGTGGTTATATTTCGGTACGACTACCGTCCTGAGGTCTTGGGTTCGATCCCCGGGTCGGGCAAAGTGATATTGGATTTTTCCATATCAGCCCGGGGTCTGGAATTTGTGCCCGATATCACTTCTGGGACGGAACTAAGCTCGGCAAAATGTGGGTGTACTAGTTAGCCAATGTGCCTCTGCCTACCCCTTCGGGGATACAGGCGTGAGCTTATGCTATGTGTTATTATATCAATAGGATTTATAATTTATTTTCTAACATTTTATACTATTCTCTCAAAAAAGAATTCACAATTCAATATTCCGTTACTTTATTTGATTGTAGATAAGATGAGTACACTTTATTCAGTACTTGTGTAAATTAAAAGCTTCAATTATTATTTCGAGTTATTTGAGTGGTAGAGCCACGCTGTAGACAGTAACGTCTACAGCATGAATGGGCCGGCTCGATCGGTTTTATACCACTGTCTCGCAGATAACCGACGTAAAGTGACAGCTTACTGTCGCGTTTCGTTCGGTGAGTGAAATTTCCTGTGGCTCATTTCTCCCTCTCCCTTTCTCAGTCCCTTTCCCCTACTCTTCCATTCCCTCCAACGCACCCATGATTATTTTTGTGTCTTGGATATCTGAGCGATGGAGATCACTCACCAACAGGTGACCCATCTACTCGTTTGCCAGTCTCCGCTATAAAAAAAAAGGTTCAGTTTTAAATAGACAAATAAAATGTTCAAAAACCGTAAAGATATCTACAACAGTTTCATTTCAAGTTAACAACCGTATTTTTCAAGCCGTTGGAGCAACAATTAACCTAGCAAATGGTAACATTAGGGCGGTCGCTAACAGCGGCCCGAGCCGGAATATTTTCAACCGACTTCCACAAAAGGAGGAGGTACTCAATTCGTCTGTTTTTTATGTATGTTACTCGATATCTCCGCCAAATGTGGACCGATTTTCAAAATTCTTCCTGTGTTCGATAGAGCTTATTTCAAGGGTGGCCCCGTATAAATTTGGTCACGATCGGTAAATTGGAAGTCGGTCAGTGAAGTTTTTAAACTTGTGATTTTTGACAATCGAATTCATATCGAGCTCGCTGCGCACTGATAATGTTTGGTTAATATTTCATACAAATGTCAGTGACGCGCATCGAGCTGAATACGAATTCGATTGCCTTGCATTGAGTCTGGAATTTGTGCCCGATATGACGATAGACTTGCCCCCAATCACGTCTAGGAATGGACAATAAGCTTGGCGAAATGTGGGTGTTATAGTTCGCCTCTGCCCGACCTTTCGGGGATACGGGCGTGAGGGTATGTATATGGGAGCTAGCATGTTAAAACTTATGGCTGTATGCAAGTGGCTTTATTACAAGACTATTCTCTCTGACATTTCATACTATTTTGTAAATAATTCCAGACCGGTTTTGAAGTTGAATACCAATTAATTTGTTGAAAATGCCGAGTCTGTGGAATACGTAGCTTTTGAGTCATTTTATTCTTCATGAGCACTCCGCTTCCAGTGAATAACTTCCTAACGATTATAATACGGATGCAAGAATTAACATCAAACAACTGTAGATTCATATTTAAATGTACGTAAATACGTACCGAACCATGTATTTAATTTTTTTACCGCTTAGTCAAACATATTGTACCGAATGAATTAATAAATAATAATAAATAAATACACACAACAGTCACACACATAGTCCTGAACCCACACTAGGTATAACCTATGTCGTGGGTATCAGAATCTTCGAGAAACTCTCGATCTACAACACCCAGATCCGAAACAAACATCTGGGACTGTGGGCCACACAGACATTTGTCTCGGTGCGGCGTTCGAACCCGCGGCCTCTCGCTTCACAGCCGGCTACTCGCCCACTGCGCTACGGAGACTGTCAGTTAAATTTAGGACAAGCCTGATAAATATTTGGAAATTGTGCTCTCTATTCAGACATCTGTCTGAAAATTACAAAACCAACCGCGTCATGCTTGTTAACTTGCTTATAGGAAATGCTTAGTATTGCGGCGACTCACCGGATATAACTGGCTTCTCTCAGGAAACCCATCATAATAATGATCGTCGTTGAAGGAATGAGCTCGATAATATTATAGACTAGATTTAATATATCTAGGAGTGAAAGTTCTGGAAGGTTTAATCTTAAAAACAATTCAAAGTTTTCATTACAGCTCCGGTCAGCATTGCTTAATTAATCTCTCAGTATTGCATCTACTGTCGGAATATAACCTTAAATATTTGGACTGCAATGCATTTTCCTCATATTCTATTCAAAATTTATTGCAGTTTGTTTTGTAGTTGAGTTTACTCCCAATTATTTATAAGACAAGTGAATTTAGCTCTTCTCTATCTTCACTTCCTTACCAACTTTATCTAAGAAATAGGTAAATAAGTAACTAGTATTTTGAGGATATAACTTAGCAGCTATCATCATCATCATTATCATCATCAGCTATAGGACGTCCACTACTGAACATAAGCCAAGATTTCCAGATCGACCTGTTGGAAGCGGTCTGCATCCAGCGACTTCCTGCGACCCTTATCAGGCTGTCGGTCCACCTTGTAGGTGGACGTCCTACGCTGCGCTTGCCGGTACGTGGTCTCCACTCCAGAACTTTTCTGCCCCATCGGATATCAGTTCTACGAGCTATGTGCCCTGCCCGCTGCCATTTTAATTGCTAATCCTCATATAGCAATAGCAGCTATATGCCTTGTCAAATTATGTAAATCACATTGTCAGCAATTTGGAAAAGGATGTCAAATAATCACATAATGTACGCAAAATTGAGTAATTTTTAATTTTTCTTTTACTTTTTCAAATTTTTCACCGAAACGTTCTTGCGACACCTAATTTTAGAAAGACAAAAATAAATTTTGACAATTACTACACATTTTTTATTCCAATTATCAATCAGATTAAAACAAAATATTTGGTACAATAATTATTGTTAACATTAATTTAAAGCTACAAATCACTTGAGCCAATGAAGAAAAACATAAAATGAAGTGTCGCAAAACAAAACAAAAGTGGCCGAGCTTTGATTTATTCGCAAAAAATTATTTGATACGAGGGAATCGTCTTGGTCAACCGACAATCATTACAATAAACATCGGCAGACAAAAACACTTCTCAGGACACGCAACAAAAGACTTTTTTATGCGAATGATGATGAAATTTAATTGGTTAATATGATACATGGCAAAGTTAGTGCGCGACAAGATACCCTACACCTAAAAAGCAGTCCGTCACAAACAAAATTGGATTTTTTTGACGACATTTTTATTTGTCAGTAATAATACAATATTTGGTCTTAGCTTATACTTATTTGGATACATGACGCCCCAGAAGCGATAAATCAGATACAAAAATTATTTAATGATTATTTTAATTGATTTATCTAAGTGCTAGTACCTTAAGAGGACTTAATATATGAAAAGTTATGCATTAAGTGGTGATAAGTGACGTGACAGTGATAAGCGATGATGAAGACCGGCTCGGTGGATGGTTCAGCATAAGTGCATCTCGGTGAAAGATTTCTTGTCCTTATAGATAGGACCCCAGGCTCCGTAATCCTTCTTTTGCTCCTGTTTCTTCGGAGCTTGGTAGGATGTCGGGAGGGTTGTTGGTTTCCTGGAAAATAAACGACATAAGTTATAATTACAGTGGAACACAATAGTATCTAACAGTATTTATTCAATATTGGTAAGTACTGAGTCTTGTTTTTCCCCTTGGAGTGACTATTTGACCTTCAATATATTGAATTAACCCTAATTGCTTTATAAATTTAGCTTTTTGACCCAGTACTAATTTTTGATAGATACTAAGGACCAGCAACTCACTTCATAGGAGCAGACACGTCGAACGCCTTGCACGCGTAGGTGGCCTTGCTGGCGGTTTTACACTCGTCTCCGCGGGCCATGACTGCGAGCATTTATCTCTTTCACTCGGTTTAGCTGACGCCGGTTAGAAGGAGATGGATGATGATGAGAAGGGTTTCAGGGCAGAGAAGCTACGGCACGTGCTGAATGTGCGTGAGAACCGCGTGTTCCAAACGGTTGCCGGTGTTCGCCCGACGACTGCCTTTTCTGCTGCGCAGGTTCTTAGCGAGCCTGGAAGTAAGAGACACCTCAAATTAGACTTGTGTTATAAAAATAATTTGTGAAAACTGACGCAGTCCACGCTATCCTCAAAAGTTTAGCAAAAGCTATACAAGCTGCATCTCCGAGTCTTCAAGATTAGTACTGGAAGCGGGACCAGCACCAAATTAATTAGAAATCCTATCCTAAATAATCTTATGTCGAATGAAATGAAAACTCATTTCCTGCATCGGCTGCATCTTTGTCCTAAGTCTCTTTCTAAAATAAAAGTTTATTTTGATGAGAGACTAGCTTTGTTTTACGGAATTAAAAATCTGCTTTTTCCAAACCATCTAATCTACTTACAAACAAACAAATATTTTATATTAAATATGTTTGATATTAGTTACGCAATCATGAATAATTATGATACTGGCTCGTAAGGTTCGTTTTATTTTACGGATTCGGTATTATAAACGGAATACGTCGCAGATAGATTTAATTATAATTTAGAAAGCTATATACCTAAACATCGAAACATTAGTGTTCATTTGAATTCAAGACACATTAAAATACTTTCAAACCAAAACAAAATCTACGGCGGTCTTATTGTTATAACAGGAAGGTGTAAAATCAAATAAACCTTGAAACCGAACTCATAATTTATGCAAAAGTTCAAAAACAAAGGACAAACTCGTGCAAATGCACCTGGAAACTTGTTCGCTTATAAATGCATTTTATGATAATACGCATAATATGGTAATCAAGGTGTAGTTGTTTCGAGATCGGATGATGCAACATTTGAAGATGTTGAGTTTGATGTTTACGAGAAATTATCACAAGGTGATCAGGTTTTCTGGATCGGTTGGCAAAGGCGAAGGTTGTTATCAGAAAATTTAAATTAAGGGGTTATATATAACTCAAATCGCTACATTATGGAAATGATACGAACGCCTTGTCTTTGTCTTTAATGTAATATTAAGGTGTCCTACGTTAAAGCCATTGCAATTACATATTAAAGCTCCAGATCTCAGATTTTGAGCGAACGCTTTACAAAACTTTGTTTTTTTAAGGTTCTGATTGGTGTTGCTAACGATAATGTGCAAGCCATCACGTGAACGTGATCATAGAAGATAGTCATGTGATCACACTAATATTATAAAAAGGCGAAAGTTTGTGAATGTGTAAGTGTGTTTGTATGTTTGTCACTCTTTCACGCATAAATGGATTTTGATGAACCTCTGCAGTTACATAGATTAGTAGTACATAAAAATATGGGAATATAAAAAAACTGCATCATATAGAACTACCAGAGCTTCTGATAACTCCTATTAATCAGATACAAAGTCGCATGCAAAGCAGTTTCAAAGAACTTGTTATACCAGCTTTGGCCGCGGAGCATGATCACTCCGCGCCTGCGTGATATCTGCTTAGCATACGCGACACAAACAACATAACCGGTCCCATTTGTGAATCAGCTTTACTAAGGATCCTCGATCACCGGTGTGACCGAAACGTGACTTTTTGGTGTTTACTGTCTGGTGACAGTAATAATAGCTGCATTGTCTGAATACCTTAATGATGACGTCAGGGCGTCTGCATAAATCTAATATTATGGAAAAATTTGGTCGCGTTGCAAATCTAGTTAGGTAATACTGAAGCTAAGTTTAACGCTATTGACAATATCCTTTGATGAGACATAGCCTCATGAGCGCTACCGTCTCAATAAACAGTCGTAACACCGTTCAAAACTCCGAATCACAAGTACTTACAGTATAACACTGCATTCTCCTACAATATATCGAAACCATCAAAACATTGTCTACGTAGTCTTATAACGTCTGGTAAAATCATGGCTTCGTAATCCTTCAAATTGGCGTACATAGTACTCACTCACTATTGCTTGGTAACAAAAATGGACAAAGCGACATGGACACTCGCATATGGACATTTATCATCTAAATGCGAAAGAGCATTGTAGTCAGTGTACTGGGCATTATGTGGTCGTGATGTGCGCAGTGCAGTGCCACTCAGTGCTTTGATATTAAAAGTACCTAAAGATGGCGTTACTTCTGTTCATGGATAGCAGTTAACTACGATTACAAAGTAAAAATGTTTTTTGATATTAATAGATAAAAGTTTATAATCTAAGAGTATATTAAAGCGAACAACCGAAAGTTGGCTCAACTAGTATTTCTCTGAATTTTACTTTGTTCTATATAACACGTGTATGAAACATAACCTCCTAGTAACAGCTGTACCTCTTAGCAACAGTCAAACCTTTGAATATAAATTAATGTGCTATTGTGTCAGTGGATCATGATTAAAATTACCATAAACATAACTGCTAATAGTTATATTTGGCATGAAGTCAAGCTAATTACATGGCATTTAAAAAACAGCGAGACAATTTTTTTTCCATTCGTTCCTCCAGAAGTTTTCGCTAATCTAGTTTCTATATCTTAATTCTTCAGCATATTTATCCTTTATCAATTGTACTTTTGATAATGGAAATATGCTTGTTGTTGTCTGTTGTTGATGTACCGCCTGCCTGACGTCAAACCTCTCTAGAGTAATCATCAACTGCGTAGACCTTTACAGTCTGAATAGATACAACTAAAGCGTCCAAAGTTCGTGGTACTCCTCTATCATGGCAATGGCATGGTGCGACAGGCTACTTTCAATCAAGTCACGTGTTTTTTATATACTTTTGACTTTTGAGTTTCCACTACATACCTAGTTACCTACTCTATTGAAGCATGCTGCACGCCCATCGTATTTGTCGTCCGATTTAAAAAATGCATCGGTACGACTACCGTCCTGAAATCTCGGGTTCGATCCCCGGGTCGAGCAAAGTGACATTGGATATTTCCATATCAGCCCAGAGTCAGATATTTGTGCCCGATATGGCGATAGGCTTGATCCCTATCACATCTGGGACGGAACTAAGCTCGGCGAAATGTGGGTGTACTAGTTCCTAGTGCGCCTCTGCCTACCCCTTCGGGGATACAGGCGTGAACTTATTTATGTATGTATGTACAACAACTAAGCATAACAATTAACATACAAATTCTAACATTCGAACCCAGGATCAATATGTCGATTTTGGTCATATTACAAAACCCTGACCCGCCTACATTTTCACTTTACATCACCGGCATAAGCATTGATGCCGATTCCGCGGACTTCTGCTCTAATACAGTTCAAGTAAATGGTTACAAAGACATTGAATGCCGTGACTCATGACTTTTCAGTGTCGATTTTTGAAGTCGATATTTAAAGGTTTACTGAACTTTTTATGATTAAAAGTGTTAAAATTGGAATATGATTCCGCATATCTAGACTGTGTTAAATATCAAGATACATACATACATAGACTCACGCCTTTTTCCCATAGGGGTAGGCAGAGACAACGGATTTCCACTTGCTACGATCCTTATACATCTCTTTCGTCTCATTCAGTCTCAAAAAATAAAAATCAAGATAAATATTATATAACACCCAACATTCACACATAGTCATGACCGCACACTAAGATCGATTCTTTTTTCATGACATGTGAGTACTATAAGGTACTTTTGGTCTCACAACACCCACATCGAAACGAATATTTATGGGCCACACAAACATTTGTGTTCTTGCGGGGATCGAACCCGCGGCCTCTCGCTTCACAGCCGTCTACTCGCCCACTGCACCACGGAGTCTATCAAATCATTCTATCTTCAGTCTTCATTCAGTCTATCTTCTCAGGGATAGCCACGAAATGCCGACGCCATTATTACTTTATCAATATCCTAAAATCAATATATACTCGTAATTGACATGTGAAAGTGGTATAAAATATCCTATTTGCAGAATAAATGATTTGATTTGATTTGATTTGTCATTTTGCTCATGACATACATTATATGCGGACTTTGATTCGCCGTTTAACTCATCACGAATCTGAAAAAGCTTATCGAACCGTGGACGCTCTAGTTGCACTTCTGCCTTTTCTTCATTTTCCATATCATCCCGGAGTCTGGAATTTGTGCCCGATATGGCGATGGGCTTGCACTCTATCATATCTGGGACGGAACTAAGTTCAGCGAAATGTGGGTGTTCTAGTTCGCTAGTGCGCCCCTGCCTACCATTTCAGGGATACAGGCGTGAGTTTATGTTATGTTATGATTTTTCTCATTTTAAAAATATCATCATTAACAACAATAACATAGACCAATGACAGTAACTTTCTATAAGCAAATTGGTTACAACATAAAGCCAGTTTAGTTTCTTGACACACATTACAAAAACGCACTCCCAACACCCACAATTCATGATTCTAAACTTGGATTATAAATGAAAGTGATTTGATTTGCCGTTTGGTCGAAAATACTTCTATCTGATTGGCTAGCTTATTTAAAGAATAAAGTTAAAATAAAAAAAAATATTAGTAAAACAACAACATGCATGGAAAAGATTTTTTTAAATAAAATTATGAATATGTAACACGTATAACTTAGTAAGAATATTGACCAAAACAAAGAATTTTAGAATAAATTAATTAATTTCGTCAAATGTAGCAAAGTAGAGGAAGTTTTGTATAAAGTTGATGACATTACAAAACTAGTACAAAATGTGTTGCCATACTCGAATAAAATGACACCATTACCGTAAAATAAGGTTATTGACATTAGGGAATTTGTTACAAAATCTTATATGATGAATGACACGGCAAGTAAACGGGTTAAAAGCACATAATAATCACGAGACCATCCATCAACTGGAAAGCACTGACCTTGGTAGAAATTTGTCGGTGATCGCGAATTTTCTCTTCGATTTTGTCATTGACACATACAAATTGGTATATAGAATTAATAAATTTTCACTTCGAAGAATGAAAGGATATCGCTGCTGATTAGCGTGAGGACGGAATACGACTGGAGCAGGTTCCGACCGTGTAGTATTTATGTAGGAGTGCCGCACACCGGTTTTCTGACGGTATACACTTTACGTAGCTACTCGGTATCGCGTGTATTATGTTTGTATGGATTTTTCCGATGGACACTGGACTGGTTTTCGGATATCGTAGAGCAGTATTACGTCTAATGTATTGGTGAATGTGATTGGACTCACGTCTGTCAACGACCTTTCACGATCTAGGCGAGCACGTTGGAGCTGGATAATTATCGCTTTATGGAAAAATCTAGTGTATCATCATCTTCTAGTAAGTGTTACATCCATCACAACCTCGGGTATATTTGTTCGATTCCGTGAGAGGAAATGTCGATATTTCCGGTTAGACCCCAAACATATTTCGACTTGGGAAAACCGACTAACGTAATAATAAAAAAATAAAAGACTATTTTAAATAAAAAATTTCATCTAAAAGAATTGAATGATGAAATTAGTATTGTATAGGAAATGTGGTAAACTAAGTATAACCTAAGCTCTAAGTATAACATTATTAATGATTGATGAAGAATAAATTTCAAAAGTTTAAAAATAGATAGGTATCTATCAAATATTCACAAAGAATTTTTAATATTACTGTTTTTACGTAATTAGGTATGTGTGTATATAGCCGGGTCTAATATAATAAAAAAATCGTGATTTGTGTAGGTGTTTTGTGTAATGTTTTAGCGCAGGAGACCCGGCTTTAGTGTAACAACTAGAGATATCAACAATTATTAGAATGAGTAACATTACTAAACTCTATACTCGCATGTTATTTCAATGCTCAAAAGCTCTATTGGCATATTAATATATTATTGTATTTAGTAATAAGTTGACATTTTGAATTGTAATTTTATATATCATGTATTGTCTGGACTTTAAAAGAGGCCATAACCCTTGAGTTTGTTTCGGCATTTCTTCTCAGGGATAGCCACGAAATGCCGACGCCATTATTACTTTATCAATATATACTCGTAATTGACATGTGAAAGTGGTATAAAATATCCTATTTGCAGAATAAATGATTTGAATTTGAAGTTTGAATTTGAAAGAAGATTTGGGACCATTCTTACTAGGTAAGTACAACGGGATCCAGAATTCAAAACTATCTAGGTGAAGTCGTATGTATATGTATAACCCTTACCACTATAGTAGGATTGATAATTAAACGGAGTAAACTGACATTTCGAATGTTGCCACTTTTTCATGAAATTTAAATAGTGCTGCGGTAAAAAGATCAAGATTATTTACATATTTAAACTCCGTGAACCATTTCATTCTTTTATTTTCTAAAATCCAACTCAAAGTCATAATTCCGGCCTAATGTGGATTAGTACAGCAAGTCTACTGAATTATAGTCATAGTAAATTACTGCACGCTAATTTATGGCATCTCTATTGGAATAATACTAATAGTTCATTATAAACAAAACTTACAAAACCTATGAATGTGCCGAATGTAATTCTTTTCAAATAATAAAAATAATATTTGTAATTTCCATTGTTATAATTTCGCGTATCTGTTGTGATTATTTTCGCCAAATTATTTACACAGACAATTAGTTGAAAGGTTAATCTGTTATTTCTAAAAATACGCAATCAAATTCTAATTTTGCAAGCTAGTGTTGAGTTATTGTTTCTTTGAATGATAAAAATTTTACTAGATCAATCACTATGTTTTGAAAGTAAGCAACATTATTTTGGAAATTGACATTTCGATCTGTCAGTTTACTCCGTACAGTTAGCAATCGGACCATACCACGTGAGCCTGGAACAAAGTCATTTTGCTAAAGAATTAGGTACTTCTTCCAAATTGAAACCATATACTAAAGAATTGCCCAAAAATTATAATGTCAGATTTCCAAAGGTCACATCACAATAACAAAGTTGTTGACAAAGTTTTCTGTAGTATGTAAAATTATATTTTATTTGGAATAGAGCGATGTAAACACGGGTTCAGATCCAAAGGCCATTCTCGAGGTTATTTGACTAATAAAGTAATAACACTAAGGTGAATTAAGCATAATTGACACAATAGCCCCAAAGAGGTAAGCAGTACAGTAAATAATCACAAGTTTAAAAACTTAACGAACCGACTTCAAATCCGATCGTGACCAAATTTATATGGGACCACCCATGAAATAAACTCCATCGAACACAAAAATAATTTTGAAGATCAGTCCACATTTGGCGGACATATCGCGTAACATACATAAACAATCAGACGAATTGAGGACCTCCTCCTTTTTTGAAGTCGGTCGAAATTTGATACAAGACCACAAGCAATAGCAGTATGTCAGAATCCAGAAATGGTCTGTCTAACCCACAGATAAGGAGTCTACCTCTATTGGGCATAGATGTCAGACAAAGTATGTATGTCACTATATGTGACTAAATCTTGTTCATGGGTTTGAATTTAAAACCTCACAAAGACAGTCCCATCTAAGTATAAAGCATTAGTGTTGTCACAGCACAACTTAACTGACGTTAAACTAAAACGAGAGTTTCCCAAATCAAATACTATAGTAAGGAGAATAAAATAAGTTTTCGATTAATCCGGATCAGTATTTTTCAACACCACGGACAAATATGATACGGGAGCTCCCATCCCTGAGCCCTTTGGTATCAGTCATCAAATTAAAATGATATTGAATAGTTCCAAAGGTTTATTTTATATTCTAGATCCTAGATAGCACTTACACGTGTCAAGATATATGTATTATTATATGTATAACGTCGATTAAATAATTTCCAATTAATTATATTGTATAACCCATATTAATGTCTTACGATTATCTTTCCAAGTAGTAGGTAGGTACGCCCTGCAATTGACAACTTGCATGCATTATTAATACAGAATAAAGATTAGATATTACTGCATGCATTATTCAAGGTCTTATCATCTAGGCGGAAACTCCGATTTTAAAACTCTTATGTCTCAAATGAACTTAAATATTTATCTATGATCATGTTCTCATTGGGAGCCACATTATTTCCATCTGCTTTTTCCACTAAATATACCAACCCTAGTGGCAACGCAGGACACTTTTTCAAGCATGTTACAACACTCTCTGGGGGGTTAGCACCACCTCTTATAGCAGTATTATTACAATCTTGCTTGTTCCGATTCCCGTACAAAAAAACGTAGTAAGGTTATAATAATACTGCTATAAGAGGTGGTGGTTACCCCCCTGTTCTTATTCGGTTTAGTTTGTTAAGCTGCTTAGTGCTTAGTTCGTTGTGTCTGGCCGTCTACCTGGTGCCAACTGCCCTCAGTTTCTGCCTAAACCTCATTATCCTGATCATCAATATTAATTGTTCTGTCATCGTATTTATGGTAATGTCCTTCAGCGGTGCTGATAACCTTCAGCTGTCCTGTTGTGCGTTGACTTCCGAATTGCGACCTATCATAACCGTCAAAGCATTTGAAATAATCAAAATAAATTGGTATTGAAACAACATAACAAGCTCATGCCTGTATTCCCGAAGGGGTAGGCAGAGGCGAACTAGAACACCCACATTTCGCCGAATTTAGTTCTGTCCCAGATGTGATAAGGGGCAAGCCTATCGCCACATCAGGCACAAACAGACACCAGGCTGACACTGAAAATATGCAATATCGCTTTGCCCGAACCGGGGATCGAACCTAAGACTTCACGACGATAATCATACCGCGCACGCAATACCACTACGCCACCAATGCAGGCAAGGTATTGAAATATCCCAAATACAAGTAACAGTTTCCTAAATCTATTTTAAATTAAAAACACCAATAGAGAAATGTATTGGTTGTTTTCGTGTTTGGGATTATAAGGGTATAAATCGGGTTATTAGGTAGGATTAAGGTTCAAATAAAACAATTTTTACGGATTCTATCACGACACATCAGTCTGACCCGTCACAACGAAGACTGCAAAGCCTTCAAGACGTCGGGAATAAAAATTAAAAACCTAATCGTAATAGAATCCGTAAAAATAGTTTTATTTCAATGTATATCATTCGCGTAAACTTAAGAAATCAGGATTAAGGTTATTAATTTTAATAATGTATGTACATATTGGTTTTTATGATGTTACGGTTAAACAACAATTTTACATGAAACCAAAAAATCTCCTGTACATTATCAATTATAAATATACCTTTCCAATCACACACATATTGAATGTAATCATTAATCTAATTAAAAACTTAATATATGATATGAAAAGCAATTTTAAGAGTACTCCGAATTCTTTATATAACAATCTAACACAAAACGAAGAGTGTATCATTCAACGATTGCATAATAAATATGTTATAGTGGTCCGACGGGCAACTTTGCAAATCATTGTCCTGTTGATCACGCCCGTCCTTACCATTTTAGCGTGATACCATAAGTTGTTTACCGATAAGTTCATGATACAACACAAATGTACTGGTATCCATATTGTTTCTATCTAAAACTTAACATAAAAAGTTAGGTTTCCAAGATCTCATTCACGTTAAAATTACAACCATAAATATTCCCAACAAAATATTGTTTTCTTATGCCGGGATTTTTTTAGTGTCTCGTAATATTATAGCGTTCCTGATTTCGAACATGACTTCAGTTTTTATCAATTGGGTACTTGACTAATATTTTTTTATTAATTTTATATAAAATTAACGTCATCTAAAATATAGCACTGAAAGAATTATTGAAATATTCTCAAAGATAAAAAAGTTATAAGCATTTGGTGTAACTTTCAAACTGCGGAAAAGAGAAGTATCAGTAAAATCACGTCAGGGCCATAACGGTACGTACGTTAGAAAGGGATAGCAAGTTATCCCCACTACGTCACCACTCTTGCTCATTGCAGAATTTAAAATATGAATTATTGACTCATTTTTCAACCAATTCCGATGCAAATTTTACAGCAGAGTTTCTTTTTTGTTTTATTTGCTAGTACATATCAAATGTGTACAAAATCAGACATAGCCAAGTACCCAATTGGCTCTAGTTTTTTTTTTTTGTACCAATAGTTACGAACTAATAAAGTAAGTAATATGGCAGAGAGATATCAGGATTACTGAGATGACAAATATGATAGTTCAAATAAAACTAGTTTTTTATGGATTCTATCGGGTCGGACCCGTGAACACGAAGGCTGTAAAACTTTCGAAACATATGGACTAAAAATAAAAACAAATCGCAATGGAATCCGTAAAAAAATGTTTTATTTCAATAACTAACATTCGTAAACCTTAAAAAAAACATTTAATATGATAATCAAAAAGGTCGTTTATGTCTGATCATGAATTCTTGAGACACTGCAGACATACCTAAATGAACTGGATTGAACGTGTAAAACATTTTTAAGATCAACGCACGCTAAAGAGAAAAAAACTAATAAAATCAAAAGCTAAACCAAAGATTTGTCATATCTTATATTTTTTATAGCAGAGACTGGCAAACGAACTGGGTCACCTTATGATAAGTGATCTGGACCGGCCAAATCACCCAAGACATAAAAAGCATCAAAAGTGCGTTACCAACCCCCGTAATCGATGATGTCTTCAACATCTCTCTCGCAGTGACCGTCCTGAGCCGAGGTTCGTAACCCGTTAGTAGGTTGCCCTCAGCATGGTCACCTAACTTTATGGGTGCGCAACGCACCTGCGTTCACCCATCAGACCGGTGTAGCTGAGTAAGCCGACTCGGTCGGGCTGCCAGCTGTAGGACAATAAAAAAAAAGAAAAAAGTTGACAACCCAACAGGAAAGGAAAGGGGTTGGAAAAGACAGACATTTCGATAGATAGCGAAGTACGCGAAGCTAACAAATTATCGATATGCTAGCTGTTTCCCGCGGCGTTGTTCGCATAGTTATTAATAAATCTATCCTATGGGAACCGCAGGAGCATTTTTCCAGGATAAAGTAAATTTGTTGTGCTATTCCCGAATATAATGCTGCTTATATGCCTAACATAACATAAGCTCACTCGTGTAATCCCGAAGGTGCACTAGCGAACTAGAACATCCACATTTCGCCGAGCTTAGTTCCGTCCCAGATGTGATAGGGGGCGAGCCTATCGGCATATCGGGCACAAATTCCAGACTCCGGGCTGATACGGAAAAATCCAATATCGCTTTGCCCGACCCGAGGATCGAACCAGAGACCTCAGGATGGTAATCGTACCGAAATACCACCACGCCACCGAGGCAGTCAATATGCCTAATCTCATTCAATTACTTATACCTTTGTGAAAAGTATCCTTTTAGAAAATGACATGTCCAAAGCAACAAAGACGATTCTGCGGAAGGGGAAGTGGCAAGGACAAAGAAGCAATTAACTTGTTTTTATTGTTGGTTAAAGATAACATACAAACACTTTCCTTCCAATACGCATTTATTTTGTATGTAATTTATAATAAGCTATGTGTACAGCCGAACACAGTTTTTAAATGAAATCAAGATCAAACTCCATCTTTGACACACTTGCTCAATCAATTTACTGGTAAATCTTTGAAGGAATCAGATTTTTTGTTGAATTATGTAATTTTCCCGGGGCTGCCCCCCAGAGGGAGTTGATGCCAGGCAGACAGCCGCTAGGTGATCGTAATAACTAAAGCCAAATCATTTCATCAACATGCATGTAAATCGCTTATCGGTAAATGTGTGTTTCTCCATGTTGTCGTAACGATTTTGACACCATCAACTTAACTAATTGGATCTGAGGTTCAAAATCACTACATAGTATAAAACAAAGTCGCTTCCCGCTGTCTGTCTGTGTGCTTAGATCTTTAAAACAATGCAACGGATTTTGATGCGGTCATTTTAATAGATAGTGATTCAAGAGGAAGGTTTATATGTATAATACATGCAAAAATTCATCCCCCAAAAGGGATGTAATGTGGGATGAATGTTTGTCAAGACTCTAACGCGGGTGCACCCGTGGGCATAAGCTAGTATATTATAAAACCACACCGTGAGCGCCGGCACGTTTTCAAATCTCCACAACTTGATTTATATTTCCATACTAGTTTCCTTGTACTTAAGATATTTTGCATAACTTTACGTTTACTCTGAAAATATTCCTCGATACAGAACTTGTAATTATGGAGAAACCATATTGATACTCATATACGGATTTTTACCTGTTATAATTAGAATAAAGTGAACAATGCTGGAGTAACTTTTTTAAAAACAAGAAAGGTTTGACTACCTTTAACATAACCTAACCTAACCTAACTAAACCTACACTAAGGCCGTGGAGACGAACTCAACAGGCTTAAAGCGGAGGCGGCGGCGGCGCGGGGAGCAGCGTGTTTCAATGCATAGATTTAAATGGAACTGGCCTCGAAGACAGCGGCGCGGCGCGGAGAGCGGCATACGACCGGTCTGGCGGTACGTTGCCGCACCGCTCCATGCCCGCTGAGTTCGTGTCCGCAGCCTACGTTGTTTCCACAACATGCATGTGCTATAATTTCCATTTGACCATTACATTATGACATCGTTTTGACTCTACAGGATCAATATCTCTCTATACTTTGTAGGAAGAGATTCCACCATACTGATCAGCTAAGGTATATAGCATCAGTAAGGTGATGTGATGCAAAAGACATCTGATAAAGAGTATCTCATAATTTAATAACATAACATAACATAAACTCACGCCTGTATCCCCGATGGGGTAGGCAGAGGCGCACTAGCGAACTAGAACACCCACATTTCGCCGAGCTTAGTTGCGTCCCAGATGTGATAGGGGGCGAGCCTATCGTTTACTGAACAAATCCCACAAAAATATTAAATGGTTATAACCCATTAATTTAATTAATCAAAAGGTAATTAAAACGTTACTAAATTAAAACGTTAATTCCGAACAATGTATTTGCCTTTATTTCACTTCCTTGTTTATTTACTTGAGATAAAACAGTGTATTTCGTAACAATCGAATACTTAACAAACACTGAAATATCATAACATTTAGTATTCTCGGTGGAGCTTCAACTTTTTTCCGTTGTGCAGACACAATCCCAGCTTACAATATTCACGCTACCCCCAGGCAGTAAACCCGTCCCAAAAGAACAAAGCTTTGACTGCCTACGTCGATACTGCGAATAGCTATGACCTTATGTATTTTAAGATAGTGATTCTTGATCTTTTGGATAAAGCTGAAATGGTAGATTTATGATCAACAAGATGGTAAACGCAGTATAGTTTAAAAATACTAGCAATCACGGATGAACAATGATTCAATTGGTCGGTGGTCGCCAGAATCTGGTCGACTTGTATAGTTATATAAATGGTTTTTTTACATTTCTCGTAAAGGTCCCATTACCAATACTTACTAAGAAAATAAAATTATTGTGTACTTATGATCAGAAAACAGAAAAAATACAAGAAGTACTGTGCAATTTATTTCATTGTAAAACACGAAGAATAAATAAAAATATTACATACATACATAAGCTCACGCCTGTATCCCCGGAGGAGTAGAGGCGCACTAGCGAACTAGAACACCCACATTTCGCCGAGCTTAGTTCCGTCCCAGTTGTGATAGGAGGCGAGCCTATCGCCATATCGGGCACAAATTCCAGACTCCGGGCTGATATGGAAAAATCCGATATCACTTTGCCCGACCCGGGATCGAACCCGAGACCTCAGAACTGTAGTCGTACCTACCGAAATACCACCATCCCACCGAGGCAGTCAAAAAAGTATTATTCATACTTTATAAAATACTAATTGTGCAGGAAATCTATCAGGTTTACATTATCCTGTTTACAACAATGTTGACAAAAGTAATATACGTAATCTATTAACCCGTTTTGAAAGCAAGATCCATTAGAACGTAACGTATAATCAATTATGATAGTATATTTACACAGTTTTCTTAATGCCACCTTTCTTAATGGATAATATTATATAATTAGTCGAGATAAGGTTTAATGACGACCTCTTCAATCCGACGTTTTCTGCGGTTGTACAAAAATTCTATAAGCAGAACGGATGATCCTGAGAAAAACCCTGAAATCAAATAATTTAGCTACATTTTATAGTATTTTTTATTAAAAATAATGCGAAACTGTATAAAACTCAAGACATACGAGCGTATAAAATAAATTAAAACCATGAAATTGTGAAATGTTTTTATGATATATGTACTGAGTTAATAAACTAGCTAGTGTTTAAAAACAATAGATTTTGTCGAATGAATACAAAAAAAATTAACAACATAAACATAAGCTCACGCCTGTATCCCCGAAGGGGTAGTCAGAGGCGCACTAGCGAACTAGTACACCCACATTTCGCCGAGCTTAGTTCCGTCCCAGATGTGATACGGGGCGAGCCTATCGCCATATCGGGCACAAATTCCAGACTCCGGGCTGATACGGAAAAATCGAATATCGCTTTGCCCGACCCGGGTATTGAACCCGAGATCTCAGGATGGTAGTCATACCTAAATACAACCACGCCACCGAGGCAGTCACAATCAAACAACATTTTAAAAATCTAGAAAGAACCGAGTCCCACCCCAAAATGTTTCGGTATTAGTCACAAATGCGTCAACAAGATTTCTTAGACAATAATATCATCACGAGTTTCGTATGAACTTACGTCCTTTTACGTCACATCTTAATAAAATATGTCATTTAACGATCGATCGATAAAATAATTAGGTATACTGCATATGTCGGCGCCAGGCTAGATTTCTAGCTGGAGAAAGGAACCCACCGCCAATAGGTGTGCATTAACCTCCAAAAACCTCTCTTCTCTTCTTCCACATGAGCCTTTTGATACATGCTCGTCGGTTACGAGAATTCCTTATATAGCCCCTTTTATGATATCGCCAATTTGGTTCATAAAAATACATCATCGGCCAACACTACCATTCCCTTTGGAAACGTAATAATTTCTTCCTTTGTTAGAGGAGATCAACCAAGATGTATGAACTTAATTGGGTCCAAAGTCCAAACTATCAAAGCGTCCAGAAAATGTTTACAGTAAATAATACTTCGATGATTTTCGATTTTCCTGATTTTTTTAGTTTACGCGAATGTTATACATTGAAATAAAACTATATTTACGGATTCTATCACGTATTCTTCGATTTTCCCAAATCATTGCGTACTAGTAACATTTTTAACATTCGAGGTAACATTTCCAAAATATGAATGTTAAAACAAAATAACACACTTCCTACATATTGCTATATAATATACCTAATCTTATAACATTTTATAAGTTTGGTGAAGAAACAAACAAGTTTATTAAAATATTCAAATAAGGCGATTTAATTTAAGATACTTAAATGAATATAAATAATACTTCTATAAATGTTGTTCAATTATTGTGATCCAAATATAACATAAGGATTAAATAAGGAAGTTTAATAAGGAAAACCACAAAACATATCTTCAAAACTTCCGCGCTCCGCTATCTTTTATATCAACACGACGATAATGATATTGTCACAGTGATAGTGATGGTTATGAAAATAACGATAGTGAATACACATAAGCTCATAAGCTCACGCCTGTATCCCCGAAGGTTAGGCAGAGGTGCATTAGCGAACTAGAACACCCACATTTTGCCGATCTTAGTTCCATCCCAGATGTGATAGTGGGCGAGCCTATCGCCATATTGGGCATAAATTCCAGACTCCGGGCTGATATTGAAAAATCCAATATCACTGCCCGACCCGGGGATCGAACCTGACACCTCAGGACGGTAGTCACGAGGCAATCCCACACTGGTAATGAATCATCATCATTATCATCAACATCAGCCATAGGATGTCCACTGCTGAACATAGGCCTCTCCCAAAGATTTCCAGATCGACCTGTTGGAAGCGGCCTGCATCCGGTAATGAATAGTGATACATAAATTGGAAAAGATGTGGCAAGTTTTTGTCTACTCTAATCTGAGTTTTTGTGCACGTCGCTGACACAAAATATGAAGAGTTACCCAGCAGGAGAACGAAGAAGGATCCTTGCATATCGTTGAGGTTGACGGTGTGGTTGTTAACCTCAGCGGCCATCGATGCCATGCTGTAACAACGGTCGCGACGCGGCAAGTACGCGCTCAACCACTTTCCAATCAGACCAGCCTTGTGCATGCGGTCTAACCTAAAAATTATCTGCTTCTAATTCTCTAGTCTTTGATTCTACATCCTCTGTGGTACACCCTGCGGGGAGAGTGAAACTAAACGTCGCAGGTTCAAATCCCACATAGTTTTCCCATACCTTCGATTCACAATCTTCGTGGCGGAGTCTACGAGTAGCCGGTTGTAACACTAAACGCAGCAGGTTCGATTCCCGCACTAAAATTTGATTTCAGATGGTGTAGCTTAAATAGTATAGTACCAGACCCACTTTACAAGACTTGCCCTTGTATAGATGCTATGTGAGGTCAACATTAATGGAACTTATATATTTTTTTCAACTTAAAGTTAAACAGTGTTTCGACTCCTTTAATCTCAACGGCATTCGGCTTAAAAGACCATCTTTAAGTTATTTGCAAACCTATTCAATTTCTCCAAGAATTTTATTAGAAGATACGCAAAGTACTCACTCTTTATTAATGACGGCCAAATAAGGACTGCCGGAAGGTACAACCATTGCCAATTGTTCATCCATAAAGTCTTCTGTACCTGAAAGACAGCTTTTGAAAACGATAGAATTGATCAAAACCAACAGAATCAAAACAGTTTCTATTAATTCAGTTATTCCATTAACACCTAGCGCTGAAGAAGTAGATGTGGTGTTTATCATAAGGAACTGAGATGGTCGAGGGGTGCACTTTAGGACTCCGGACACACATTAAGAAGTAAGAATCAATTTTGCCTACAGCATGAATGGCGTCGACCAGATAATAAAGCCATGTTTATTAAGAAATTTACACCAGACTCAGATCTTGAACTTTATATATTTGGGACAAGCACTATTGAACAGAAAAAGAATCTTGCCGCAGATATCACGTAACATACATACAAAAAGGAATTGACAACCTCCTTTTTTTTAATTTGGTTAAAAATAATAATAGTACTAAGAAGGAAGGCGCAGGAGCCGGTGGCGATGTGAATCTTGAACTGTATATATTTGGGACAAGCACTATTGAACACAAAAATAATCTTGCTGAAGATATCACGTAACTAACATACAAATATAAAGGAATTGACACATAAAACATAACATAAGCTCACTCCTGTATCCCCGAAGGGGTAGGCAGAGGCGCACTAGCGAACTAGAACACCCACATTTCGCCGAGCTTAGTTCCGTCCCAGATGTGATAGGGGGCGAGCCTATCGCCATATCGGGCACAAATTCCAGACTCCGGGCTGATATGGAAAATTCCAATATCACTTTGCTCGACCCGGGGATCGAACCCGAGACCTCAGAACCGTAGTCGTACCGAAATACCACCACGCCACCCAGGCAATTGACAACCTCCTTTTTTTGAATTTGGTTAAAAATAATAATAGTACTAAGAGCGAAGGCGCAGGAGCCGGTGGCGATGTGATCAGCACTCATCAGATAGCTGAGCCGAAGCCGCCAGTCGATCAACACGTGTCTCTCATGTCTCACACGCTCCAGTAGATGGTTTGCTGCGAATAATATTTTAATTCAAATTCAAAACATCATCATAATCAGCCACAGGACGTTTGCTGCGAATAATATTTTAATTCAAATTCAAAACATCATTATCATCAGCCACAGGACGTCCACTGCTGGACATAAGCCTCCCCCAAAGATTTCCAGATTGACCTGTTGGATGCGGCTTGCATCCAGCAAATTCAAAACATACTATCGGGTAACTAAACGTGAAAAATCTGTAGGTATTTAGTAAGCCGTAATCTGCTTGGTGATTATCTGTGGTCCGAAAAAGAAAAATTCCGACAATCATAAATATATTCGAGCTCGCTGCGCACTGATGACGTTTAGTTAATATTTCATACAAATTTGAACTGTCAGAAATTTTCCTGATTGAGAGTAAGAGTTCCTAACAGTCATTCCTAATGAGAGACCTTTACTTTTTCGTCTTTTCCATTTCGTCTTGATTATTCTCTATGAAAAGACCTGATAACAAATCCTAAGATACAAAAACACACCTGTTTGTGAATTTATTCCAGCACCACTTACACTCTTCGTGAGTTCTGCCCCTTTCAACAGCGATATATATTTGGGTTCTTCAGAATTCTAGAAATAAGTAAATGAAGGAATGAAGTTAATTATTGCCTTTACTAATCCCTACTGTCTCGGTGGCGTGGTGGTATTTCGGTACGACTACGGTTCTGAGGTCTCGGGTTCGATCCCCGGGTCGGGCAAAGTGATATTGGATTTTTCCATATCAGCCCGGAGTCTGGAATTTGTGCCCGATATGGCGATAGGCTCGCCCCCTATCACATCTGGGACGGAACTAAGCTCGGCGAAATGTGGGTGTTCTAGTTCGCTAGTGCGCCTCTGCCTACCCCTTTGGGGATACAGGCGTGAGCTTATGTATGTATGTATGTACTAATCCCTGTTCTTCTCCTTTCAGGCAAGGCAATTCTTTGGCTGTCATGGGCGGTGGAAATTACTTACCATCAGGTGATCCTCCTGATCAAGTGTCTGCTATAAAAAAGGGACAATGAAATGCGACGTGTCCTCCTAATATAAACTTATTCTAAAGCCCCCTTGCGGGCCCAAGAAAAAAGGGGATCTCCGCTCCGATATACCTCATCATCATCATCATCAGCCACAGAACGTCCACTGCTGGACATAGGCCTCCCCCAAAGATGAATATATAGCTATATATAGCTCACAATAATTAATTTAATTTGAAGTTATAGTGGTTTTTGGTTGGTAAAAAATGAGGCCGCAAAAAAAATAATTTATTATCAAAGTGGGCAGTAGACAAAATAAGTTTGGGAACCTCTCTTCTAAAGTCTTATAAATGTAATTTGTAAAGTAAGTGTAATTAAACATTTTACCAAATATTATGATTGATTTTTGAGAGAATCTAAAACACTCCAAAAAGCAACACAGAAAGCAAATAAACATTTATGAAACGAATTAAATAAATCGTTCGTGGGTTCGATTCCCAGGTCGGGCAAAGCAAATTTTCTAATTTAATTTACCCGGGACTGGATCCCCCAGAGGGTGTTGACGTCACGCAGGCAGCCGGTCGTAAAAACTTAGCGAAATACTTTCTGCAACATGCTTGAAAAAGTTTGTTGCGCCGACCCCACATTAAGATGGGATAAGGTAAAAAGAAAGAAAGAAACGAATTAAATAAATCGAAAATAACTATGATATTAAGTTCTCCGACGTTATTATACCTTCAATTCCATTTCCAGATAAGATCCTTTATTAATCGACCAAGTGTACAAAGCCTTGTTTTCAATCAGTTCCGGTACCGACGTCACGGGTATTTCTAGCTTGGGGAACGTGAGGAATGCTACCAGATTCCCAGAATACGTGGTCACCACGACTAGAACTACCAGCCACCACGTGCCTACCACCAGGCGCCCGCTATCTGCTCGGGGTAAATACATTCCCCCTAAAAAAATAGTAGAAATTAATGTTATCTTAACACACATCATCTTTTATTTCGAAATTATATACGCAATGCAATGTTGTACTGTAACCTGGAGGGTTACCATCACCTCTTATAGCAGTATTATTATAATTTTACTTGTACCGATTCCCATACAAAACAAACGAAGAACGATTATAATAGTACTGCTATAAGAGGTCGTGGTAACCCTGCTGGCGTCTATAATCATCCAATTTTTTGGATGGCGTTGTTGATATTTAAAGGCAAGCGAGTAATCTTCGTCTCATATTTATGGAAGTTAAATAAATATTATAATAATAATATTAGCCCTGTAATATTACTGTCCCACTGCTGGGCACGGGCCTCCTCTACTAATGAGAGGGGTTAGGCCTTAGTCTACCACGCTGGCCTAATGCGGGTTGGTAGACTTCACATACCTATGAAATTCCTGTGAAGAAATTCTCAGGTATGCAGGTTTCCTCACGATGTTTTATTTATTTAATTATATATTATTATAAATAAATATTGACATCACAACTCGAATTCAATGTAAATAGTTCGCCTTCTTAGTCTAGTGGTAATATGTATGGGCTGTGGACCAGGAGGTCCTGGATTCGATTCCTATGTCGGGCAAAGCAAATTTTCTAATTTAATTTGCCCGGGACTGGATCCCCTTAGAAGGGGTTGACGTCAGACTGGTCAGGCTGGCGGCCGGTCGTAAAAACTTAAGCTATATCATTTCTGCAACATGCTTGAGAAGGTGTGTTGCGTCGACCCCACATTTAGGTGGGATAGGGGCAGGAAGAAAGAATATAAATAGTTCATTACATGACTCAGAAAGAAAACAAAACTTCCAATAGCTTTTTAATGCCATTACACTTTAATCTCACCATTATGACAACAAAGCTTAGAAAAGAAATCTTGCTTTACCTTGTTGCAATAAAGCCCCATAGATATACCACAAACAATTGTGTATGGTAGCGAGCCCCCCCTGCCGCGTGATCTCCATCGCTTCATAGTATGGACTCATACGGTGTATTATGTACAGAGTTGGACCCATCATTATCACCGCTAAACCCAGACATACCCACGTCTAAAAATATTACAAGGAATGTTAAATCATAGTTAATGCTCTCGGACGGCAATGAAGTACTTCTAACATGCTTTGCCAGATCTATAGGCGGTTGACGTCAATGAGACGATCGTAAACAATTCATCCTGCAACATCTTTAAAAATATTTGCTGGGAACCCCACATTAGTATTAAAATGGTAAGTGGAAGAAAACGAATTATAACCATTGTTAAATAATAATCACAAGTTTAAAAACTTAACTGACCGCCTTCCAATCTATCGATCGTGACCAAATTTATATGGGACCACCCTTGAAATAATCTCTATCGAACACAAGAAGAATTTTGAAAATCGGTCTACATTTGGCGGAGATATCGCGTATCATACATAAAAAAACAGACGAATTGAGGACCTCCTCCTTTTGTGGAAGACGGTCGATTAAAAGAATTATAAATATGAATGAATGTGCTATTTCCACCAATGTTTTTGATGAGATGAATATTAATATATTGTTCTCAGTGTTTAAAGATCTTACATCGGCTGTGAAAGGCAAGAAAAACAGCATAGCTCTGCTCAGAGCCCTGGGACGAGCCACAAGAAACGCGTAAGGTTGAGTGCTCACTGGTATAGTGTAGTTTATACCTGAAACACAAGTCTAGTTTCAAGAAAATACAATAGAAATCTACCCATTAGCACCAACAATTCGAGAATTTACAAAAAGCCAGATGGGCTATGAGCATATGACAATCAATCAAGAGTATCCTTATGGAGAAGAAGATATTATGTAAAATACCAAAAAAATATAATAACAACAACTTGTATTAATGTATATTTACCCGGAGTGGGATTTGGTAGTATAGTAAAAGCTGCAGCAGCGAGTGCCGCTTGGCCTTTAGCAATGGCTGCGAGTGCCAACATCGCCCTTCGACTGTGCAACGCCTGCAAGAAAACACTTACAATCACGATTTCATTATGAACAATCACACAAGTTTCCGCGACTGTTTGTGTCTGATATGTCAACAGATTCGATCTTTAATTTACGTGAAGAAATGAAAATAAGCTAGGCTTGATGTGGGTGCTCTAGTTTTCTAGTTTACCTCTCCAGAAATATGGACGTCTGAATCTACACAACTTACCTCCTCAAAGTTGAGTATTTGATTAAAATTTATCAGTCGGTTCTTCCTCTATTATCTCCAGCGTAGGAAGAAAAACTTTCTAATACTTACATCCGTTTCGTTGACCACATCGTGCTTCACGTTGCCTGGCAATAATATCTTTATTCTGAAAAGAGAGATTACATAAATATTTATTATAATCGCTTTCAAGAGATATAAATTTGGTTACGATCGGATTTGAAATCGGTCCGTTAAGTTTTTAAACTTCAGACTATTATAGTTTCAGTTCCTACGCACGCAGTTTCAAATTCCAATAAATAATGCAAACATGAATAACCGATCCACAATAAAAGTACATTTATGCTTCTCATTATTTATTAGGGGGGTGAGATAAAAACTCACGTGAAGTTTTTGTTCTTAGCCAATTGGTTGACGATGTCGAACATAAGCCCATCGTACTTAACGATTTCACCCGATTCGTTTGTGTGTAATATTGTCCATGGTGGATTCTAAAAAGAAAAACATTGTGATGATTTTAAAACATTCATATCATCATCAGCCACAGGACATCTACTTCTGGACATAGACCTCCCCCAAAAATTCACAATAACAACAAAACGTTCAAATACAATAATAATAATTACAATTACATCTATGATGTTCTAGAACTTACATGAAAGGTAATGATAGGCAACTCTTTCCCTCTAAATCCATGCTGGACATGTGGGAATAACACATCAGCAAATGTCATCGCGTCTATTGGCCGCCATAACCCTACCTAGAGAAAGCAGAGCATTTCTTAGATCTTTTAATTATTTATTCTCTTTCTATATTTGATGAATCTTATTGCATACAGTAGCCCGAGCACGAAAAACTAATGTAAATGTAAATGTATTCGAGGTCGCTGCGCACTGATGACGTTTGGTTAATATTTCATACACATTTTATAGACGCGCATCGAGCTGAAATACATTTACGGTTGTCAGAAATTTTCTTGCTCAGGCCGCTGCTCTCAGTATAGCTAATGCTGTAACATTTATTTCTAAAATTACAAACATAAATTGCAATTCTTCCATTGTACTTACATCCAGTAAGGTAACCTTCTCTATAACTCCTGTAGCTTCAGTATCATTAGCATTATCTTTGAGAACATTGTCGTCGGTGAACTGGCGGTAGGTTGCGCCCCAGGTATCGGCTGCTAGTGCACGCCACGTGGTACAGTTACCACACCGACTCTTAGACGATATGTGTTGCTGGTGACATACATTTGCTCATCAGAACGAAAAATTAAGAACATGTCCACTACCTTGATTATACAGTGTGTTTCATAAAGTTGGTATCCATAAAAGGTACACAGATTGAGGTTCTGTCTAACAACATATCCGTGAAGAGAAAAAAAATTTATCACGCGATTTCAAATTTGTATACGTTTCATACTTAATATTTGTGGAATAATAAATCGTGCAACCCTAATCAGCTGACTTCATTGACGACGCGACGCGCGGTGTAGGTACATACACCACAGAGCGCGGTATTCTCTTTGTACTCCAACAGATAGCACGGGCGGTGACGCCGCGGCAGCGTGGTGGCTTTCTATGAGGATTATTTTTTTATTAAATGTAATTTATTTCCTTTAATAGAGAAGAATCGTCATGTACTGAGTTTGAACAAAGTATTAAAAGATTAGTAGCGTAATTGTCCACTTACCACATGTTGCGTTTCGTGCAGCACAAAGAACTTTGCACTACACTTTTCTATGAACACTTACTTCACAAATAGGGTTCGAAATGAGCTCCTCCTTTTTCCAAACACTTAATTATTCTGTGGTATATCAAGGACCTAGTGTTTCTTAACATTTGTGGGGTTACTGATTCAAAAGCGGATTTTGATGAAACGTGCCTCGATGAAACGCCACCGATACAGCTCCCGACCCCAACGACAACTACCCCCAGCAGCACCGACACATAAAATCATTTCATAGTACTCGCTATTCAAATACACACTCGATCGCGACATTTTTATAAAAGTTGAGAGCGACTTCACAACTTTACGGCAAGTTAGCAACTGCCGAAATGAAGGTACATAATTTTCAATATGGCGGTAGAGTTCAACAAGGCATAATTAAGAAACCCCGATAGGCTACTATGAACTGAAGAAAAAAAAACATTCAACGGAAATTTAAAAAAACTTCTTGATACGTTTTTATTTATCCGCATCAAGCATCATTAAAAAAAAGTCAGTATTATAGGATAAAAATCAACATTAACTACAATTACAAAATTATGCAGAACCATTTTATCTATTTTCATAATTTTTTAGCGTTCTGTCGTGTAGTGTGTTTTTATTGACGGCAAAAAGTTTGCCGACAAGGAATGCGCCGGCTTCCTATCAAAGGATTGCCGCACGTAGCGGCGCATTGGCAAAGAGTTAAAAAAGTGCCGCGGAAATATGGCAGTTCGAACATAGTGATGCTTTAGTATGATCTATTCGGATAATCATTAGAACTAGGTACTAAATATTCGAATAATTTTAATGGAAATTAATACTACCTTGAGGTAGGTGAAAAAAACCCTGTATGAATGCTTAACCGAAGTCCAGGTTTTGGGTAAAGTTATTACCATCACCACATTATTCGTATCAGCTCAGAAAATAAAATAGTTCGTAAAGATTAAGACAATGCATCATATTCATACAAGTAAAAGTTGTACTTCATTTGTAGAAAGCGAAAATTACGATAAGTACGGATGTAAATTTTAATTAGAATAATGAATTAACTTTGGTATTAAATATTGAATCATTCTAATCGATTGAATCAATCAATTCATTGCATATTTAATATTTATCAACCGCCCATCCCTAGCGCGGTAATACAGGCAATACTCAAAAGACACAGCTACCGCTTTTGAAATATGTGCCGCTAATGTCTGATTGGCGATAAACTACCGACTTTTCTTTGAGTTCTTGCGACAGTCCACGTGGACTTCATAGGTATAGCAAGAGACAGTGACCTACCCCTCTGCGCACGCGACTAGCAAAGAGTAGTGAATGTTCGTTGTGAAATATGGGCGATTTGATACATGCCTAATTAGTTTAGACATGTAGAGGTGCTTTTAAATGAAAGAAGTGAAAAGTTGATCAATATTTTGTTGTCACTAAGCAAGTGTAATATTATAATTTACGCATTTACTTTAAAAAAATATTCGTATAAATTTTAAGTATGTAAAATACTTCAATTTTAGTCATCGCGCACTAAACTAAATCGTTCCATTCGTTTATTTCGTTAAGTTAGTAAAGTTTTGTGTGCAGGTTTAGACACATCTAGTTTTATTTAGTCTTTGTAACCATGTGTTGTTGACCGCTGCCAGCTGATCTAGGGTCATCACAACGAAAGATTTCATATTATTTTCGAAGTCTGATTGCTCAGTAACTATAAGGCCTATGGAGTTTTTAACTTCACGAAAAAGTTGCCAATCACCGGCTCTATGTGTGGACTTTTCATGGGTACCAACTTTATGAAACACCCTGTATAAGTAGTGTGTTTGATATTTAATCGTTTACTATTCAATCGTTTAGCAAACCAGCTCTTTAGTTATTATATTTCGATTTGAAATAAAAACTTTGTTATATTATGTGGACGGGTAGATAAATAGATAAATGCATTTTTATTTCGGATTTTTCTCAGACACCCTTATTTATGCCTTAATCCTAATGTTCTAAAATAACCTGCATATGTTTAAGCAGTATGTCCCTCCGTTGTATTTTGTTGGGTCTGATCGCCTCCCACTCTTCATCAGAGACCTGTGCAGCCACATCAAACTCATCCTGAATAGCTGCGTCTAAAGCTGATATAAACGCGTTCATCATCTCTTGACAGTAACACATTATACCGTTCTGTAATAGGACTATTGTTGTAGAAAATATTACTGAATTACTTATTTATGATATAAGTAGGGATTTTTAAAGACGCATTATTGGAACTCTAATAACAGCCATAAAACAAAGAGAGATCCGGGTGATAAGAAAGGTAAAATGACTTTATTAATCTAAGGGTAAAATCAAAAAGCGTTTTGCAATTTGATATTCATGTCTCAACCATTTTTGTTCAGAATCATTAAACATCTAAATAAATTAATTATCCAGACAAGACAAGAAGAAATATAAGAGTTCTTCCCGTGTTTATCGTAAATCTCGGATGCGGTGATCATGTCTCATTACTGTTAAAAACTTTTACAAAACACAGAATAAAATCAAGCAGTCAAAGAATACAATTTACGGCCAGTTTCAATAAACAATCTCAGTTCGAATGGGCAGATAGATTACAAAAATTAGCCAATAAGAACACAGTTTTAACATGACTCTGTCAAATGACTTGATTTGATTGGTTCATAATCGCGATCTATCTGCACTCTAAACTGAGATCGTTTATTGAAACCGGCCGTTAATCTAATAACCGAAGGTCTGCCACACGCAATGAAACAGCAAACGAGTGTCGGATACAGACCTGTTGAACTCAATAAACCCAATCTACATCTGATTGAAGTAGCGTTGCGCCAAATCAATCGCACAGCCAGAATTTTTGTTTCTCGTAGCCAATTCGGATAGTAATTGGGATGCTATCGTGTTTTGCACAGCTACATGTTTCAATGAACATTGACCTAGTTAACTTGAATATTGTTGTGGTATTTGAGTATATCAAAATTTGAAATATGTTCAGTAAAATATCGGTACCTATAATATATCATTGTCATTTTGTTTTCTAGAATTGAAATATTTCTAGACGAGGCCGTAGTATTTTCTTACCCATATGTGATTTTCGCAGAACAAACATTCTATAGAAATGTTCATACAAATAATATACAGACCTTTGTTAGATCATAAATTCAGTATTTTCTCATTTAATTATTGATTTAAAACGGCATTTTCAGAAGCTAAAATAAATAACAGAAACTAATATAAAGAAACAACAGATTCCTGTTAAAATAGCAACAGACCTTACAATCGGGATTATCATCAGTCTGGTTGTAGATAAAAGCCACATTCTCCCCTTCATACATGGCGCTGATAAGTCCCGAGATGTTAGAGTTGTAAATGTTGGTATCTGATATGACGTAGAGCCACTGCGCCATGGTGTGCGACATCAGCAAATCCCGAGCTGTCTCAACCATAGTAGTCATTACGTCTGACGTTACTATTGCTATGAAGTTTTCACCTACAATGAATTTATATTTAGCCAAGATTTTATGAAGACTGGCGAGGATGTCAGTCTTAAGACTATTAAGTTCAAATTCAAATAATTGATTCTGCAAATAGGATATTTTATACCACTTTCACGTGTCAATTACGAGTATATATTGATTTTAAGATATTGATAAAGTAATAATGGCGTCGGCATTTCGTGGCTATCCCTGAGAAGAAATGCCGAAACAAACTCAAGGGTTATACAGGATCGATTGTAGCACGCATAATTATTTACGAATGTAACACTATATTTTTATTATGAAAATAATCAAAGATTATAATAATAATATTAGCCCTGTAATATTACTGTCCCACTGCTGGACACGGGACGCCTCTACTAATGAGAGGGGTTAGGCCTTAGTCTACCACGCCGGCCTAACGTGGTAAACTTCACATACTTTTGAAATTCTTGTGAAGAAATTCTCGGGTATGCAGGTTTCCTCACGATGTTTTCCTTAACCGTTATAGCAAGCGATATTTCACAATGAAAATACACTAACAGAGAAAAGTCAGAAGTGTATGCTCTGTTTTGGTATTGGTTCCGAACCGCCGACACTCGTCTCGAACAGAGGTTCGGACTGGCGAGACGAGTGTCGGCGGCTCAATTAGGAGAGCCTAATTGAGCTATCGCTGCTATTAAATGCTATTAAAGATTAAGGGGAACAAATGACATGTTTACAGATTTTTAAACTTGTAGTTATTAATGTACATAACTATTCCAGCAAGAAACAACATCTACAAAGCATTAACTCACCCACAGTCTTCACAGGCAGTTTGGACAATACTCGATGCATCTCCTTTTTCCTCAGATACTCGTTGATTTCATGTTTCATCTTAAACACCGATACAGAAACAGGCGATGCGCTGTCATCGTCTATTTGGGAGGTCAATGACTGAACCACACGGGATACCATGTCCCGGTCTGAAGACAAAGAATGGTTCATATCATCTTGGAAGCTTTACGATGTTCCAAGTACACCAATTTCAATCATTAATTTAATACTCTCTCATGCTGAATAAGAAATGTGAAATCTGAAGATCTTGTGTTAGAAGGAAAATAATTACTCCAATTTGAAAAAGCTATTTTATTTTTCGGTAGGTACTAGTACTACTAAGTAGGTAATCTCGATTCGTATTCACGTCCTAGCCATTCGTTATTTTTATGCATCCTCATCTGTTTTATGCCAATGAGGCTTCAATCACATTATAAGATGGAAATTATAACATGATTGATATTGTAGAAATGCAATAGCTCAGCGGGCTGAACAGGAAAATTTCTGACAACCGTAAATGTATTCGAACTCGATGCGCGTCTATGAAATTTGTATGAAATATTAACCAAACGTCATCAGTGCGCAGCGAACTCGAATACATGTACATTTACATTAGTTTTTCGTGCTCGGGCTACTGATTACATTTTCGTCTAGCATTTAGATTATCTAAGTTAGATATTTAATTATTCGATATCTATGCTAGACAGATCATAGATAGAATACTAATACATAATCATCATCCCTACTAGATCATTCGCATATTAATTCAAATTTACACATAAATGATGATAATATACCTAGATAATACTAATATTTCTAACTCTGAGCAGACTGATACTGGTTTGTATTTATGACTAAGTAATGAAACATAAACTACGATGATATTATTATTCTAAATAGCAGCTATCAGCCATTATTCTGCAATTACTATAACTCACGATGGTGCCATATAAAGCGTGGCGTCATCAGTTTGCACGAACTAATTGTATTTAGAATCTTGTAAGTGGATCAGATTTTTTTATAGCAGAGTCTGGCAAACGAGCATATGGGTCACCTGATGGTAAGTGATCTCTACCGCCCATACACACCCAAAACACCAAAAGAATCAAGAGTGCGTTGCCAACCTAAAAGGAGGGGGAAATAGGGATTGCGAAAGGAAGGAGGTTAATTGGGCCACCGGAAATCTCACTCACCGATCGAAATGCGACAGCGAGCTGCCACTTTACGTCGGTTTTCTGTGAGACAGTGGAATCAACCCGGTCGAGCCGACCCATTATTTTTGTAGACGTAACTGTCTACAGCTTGACTCTACCACTTATACCTTCAAAGCCAAATCAAAAAGCGAAGAAATCTTTCCAAGATCGTATTGTTAGTACAGAACTGCCTAAAATTGTGCACTTTTCCGATATTGCCACTAATTTTATGTTTAGAACGTTAACAAAAAGAAAAAATCGGTTACAGTTATACACATACATACATACATGCCTGCCTCGGTGGCGTGGTGGTATTTCGGTACGACTACGGTTCTGAGGTCTTGGGTTCGATCCCCGGGTCAGCCTGGAATTTGTGCCCGATATGGCGATAGGCTGGCCCCTTATCACATCTGGAACGGAACTAAGCTCGGCGAAATGTGGGTGTTCTAGTTCGCTAGTGCGCCTCTGCCTACTCCTTCGGGGATACAGACGTGAGCTTATATATGTAGTTATGAAATGCCTGCAAACCACTACTTACTTAATGTATCATCATGTAATATAACAGCAGATTTCCATTTAAATGCATTTGATGTCCTCAAATCTAGAAGTAGTTGAGGCAACTCTTCGCCTGCTCCGGCATATGTTACAGTGATAGCAGAACGCGGTGGAAGACGAGGGCAATCGACTTCTGTTAATGCAAATAGCACTAGTTCCTCTTCTTCCGTGCGAGAAAATAAATCCCAAGTGTCCCGGCATGATGCGACGCTGAAGACTGCTAAAAACCCTGATGATAAAAGAAATTCTTGGAATCCTAACATAGCTTTAATAATCACTGTACCTAAATCAATTATTTTTTTATAGCACAGACTGACAAACTAGCAACTAGCACCGCTTATGCCCATACACGATAACAATAGAATCTTGGATGGGAAGGGAATCGGGATTGGAAATATTATTAGGAATTAATTACTGTATATGATTAGGAAGTAGGTCAGCTGATAGTGAATGGTATTCATTGCTCGTGACGAACTTTTTTTTTTATAGCAGATATTGGCAAACGAGCAGATGGGTCACCTGATGGTAAGTGATCTCCACCGCCCATAGACACCCAAGACACAAAAAGAATCATGGGTGAGTTGCCAACCTAAAAGGAGGGAATGGAAGGGGAGAGAAGGGGATTGGGAAAGGGAGTGGGGAAATGGGCCACCGGAAATCTCACTCACCGAACGAAACGCGACAACAAGCTGCCACTTTACGTCGGTTTTCTGTGAGACAGTGGTATCTAACCGGTCGAGTCGGCCCAATCGTGCTATAGACGTTACTGTCTATAGCGTGGCTCTACCACTTGAAAATGCAGAACTTATGCAGAACGCGTTGAAGAAACAGAGATTAGGAGAATATTTGAGACACCCGCAGATGTTGCAATACGAAATGCATCAATAAACTGCCACTTCACGCACGAGCGTAGCCAGGTTTTAGTACCGGGGGGGTTCAAGAAAATAAAGCTACATTAATGTGTTACCTAACATTAATTTTCGGAATATAAAAATATGGTATTATGGATATTTCGGGAAGGTTTGAATCCCAAAACCACTCTCTGGCTACGCCTGTAACTTCACGTATGTTTGCTGATACTGTGTGGTAATTGATGCAACCTTAATTTTTCATGCAGGTATTTTTTATGATTTTAATCAATAATACGTTACCCACAATTCATAATCGAAATATATCTTCTGGGTAGCTAGTAACTACTATAGAGGTAGTAATGTCTATGTTTACCGCCAAACATCTTTTTGCAAGCAATGTTGTGAAGCGGTTTGACAGTGGACATTGTAGCCAATTTAATTACCGGGCATTATGAGACGTTATCTTTGGCTAGGTCCTATGCCCAGCAGTGGACGTCCTGTGGCTGATAATGATGATGAGATATGACCTCCAATGGTGTCATCATGACGCATAGCGTTAGTGCGTGCGCTTTGCAATTGCTTGCTGAATACAAAAATGAAAACATCGTTGCCGCAACGATGCCGCAACGTTGTTTTCACAAATGAAACCTTAGAGAATCGATTGCTGTGCTATGGTACACAGTGCTTTGCTACGTCTACTACTAATAATCATGAGTAATCCTATTGTTTACCATAAGGAGGGCTTTTGAAAACTGTCCAAATAGCATGTGTCCGAAGCTTGTTTTGGGATAGAACGACATCTATATGGTGTTCTCACCGAGGCAGTTATACAACCCGAAATTAACCGCACTGCGTTTAATCCATCATACCTTTCTTAAGACTAATGGATGGCCACGAGTAATAATGGACGACGACGCCACCGTGTTTCAACTCAACCCTCGCCAGTTCCTTTATATAGTCCTTGAGCTCGTCCAGCACACCTTGGTACTTGTCGCCTAAGTACTGATGATCTAAAACTACGGCTGTATAAACGAAAATATGTACATCAATTTTTAAAATACCTTTCTTTCTACCTGCCCTTTCCCACCGTCGGAGGCGGCACATATATATGTTACATAGGCGTATGGGCCACCGGAGGCCGAGCCGCCCGTGAGTATTTGTGGGGTCGGCGCAACACACTTTATCAAAGCATGTTGCACAGAGGATTTGACTTAGTTTTTACGACCGGCCGCCTGCCTGACGTCAACCCCCTACGAGAGATCCAGTACCGGGAAAATTAAATTAGAAAAGTTGCTTTGCCCGACCTTGGAATCGAACCCAGAACCTCCCGGTCGACAGCCCATACATGCTGCCACTAGACGAAGGTGGCGACATATTGCGGCATATAACAATATTTACTCAAAATATTTTCTAAAATAATCAGACAGTATCAGAGAGAACTGGGTCAGTACTATATCCTTGAAATTGTTTTGAATCCAAGGATCGTGAAGGTGTAAAGGTAAATGAGAAACGCTACATGAATATTTGAATGGACAGCGCCAAATCCAACGAACCTGGATAAAGTGAGACGTGGAACACTTTTAAAATATAAACGGTAAATAATAAATCAAGGTATATTGCTCCGACTTGTTTATTTTGAACAATTTTTTTGTTACCTGGGCTGTGGACCAGGAGGTCCTGGGTTCGATTCCCAGGGCGGACAAAGCAAATTTTCTAATTTAATTTACCCGAGACTGCATCCCTCAGAGGGGGTTGACGTCAGGCAGGCGGCCGGTCGTAAAAGCTAAGCCAAATCTTATCTGCAACATGCTTCACAAAGTGTGTTGCGCCGACTCCACATTAAGGTGGGATAAGGGCAGGTAGAAAGAAAGAAATATTACTCCGACTTGTTTATTATTTTGAACTATTTTTTTTACCTATAGAAGCATTGAAATAAAACTATTCTTACGGATTCTATCACGATTAGGTTTTAATTATAATTCCCTAAATGGGGAAGAATAGTTTTATTTCAATGTTTTGACAGCCTCCGTGGCGCACTAGGCGAGTAGCCGGCTGTGCAGCGAGAGGCAGCGGGTTCGATTCCCGCATTGAG
The DNA here is from genome assembly GCA_036417725.1 of Clanis bilineata. Taxonomy (NCBI): domain Eukaryota; kingdom Metazoa; phylum Arthropoda; class Insecta; order Lepidoptera; family Sphingidae; genus Clanis; species Clanis bilineata. The sequence continues at coordinate 2,612,215 of CM071159.1, forward strand.
ACAAATGTTTGTGTGGCCCACAGATATTTGTTTCAAGTCTGGGTGTTGTGAGACCGAAAGTCTCTCATAGTTTCTGACACCCACGATACAGGTTATACCTAGTGTGGGGTCAGGACTAGGTGTGTGACTGTTGGGTGTATTTATTATTAATGTATAATATTCGCGTAAACTTAAGAAATCAGTACCTATAGAAGCGTTTGCCGTGATCAAAGATGGAAAATCCTCTCCAATAACACGACATATTACACACAAGAACACCACATTTCGTAGCCTCATTTTCTACCGACTTGCTATGACACACTGCGCGTACGAATACACCAGTCATAATTCGTCAAAATAAATACAACCAATCACAGAAATAACCTTATTATTTAACAGTTCATTAATGCGATATTGCACACGTGTATCGGGCTACTGGTTAATGGGGTAGTATGCCGCTTTTATAAGACGTCGTGTTGTATACAGGTCGTATTCTTTTCATACATGAAATTTATTTTTACTGGTGGTAGGACTCTCACATGTGAGTCTCTAAGGCCACTTGCAGCTCCGCAATAAATCTCTGTCTATCCTAAATCTTGATTTAAAGATAGGAATGAGCTGTAGTATAACGGCCGCTTTCAATAAACAATCTCAGTTCGATTGTGCAGATAGATTAAAAAAATTAGCCAATAAGAACACAGTTTTAACATGACTCCGTCATATGACGTGATTTGATTGGTTCATAATCGCGATCTATCTGCACTCTAAACTGAGATCGTTTATTGAAACCGGCCGTAAGTGGAGTTAAGGTGTAACTCTAGATTAGTAGTCGCCCTTTATGATCAGTTGCAGTTTAAACGGACCTGATACACTATTAAGCCGCGTTTCCTGCACATGTTTTTTCGAAACAAAACATTAAAAACACCTACAAAAAACAAGGCTTTTCATTGTCTCTGGCCCATATAACAATAGCATAGATGTTTTTTAGAAATGCCATGTTTTGTGTAGGTGTTTAGTGCAGGAGAGGCGGCTTAATAGATTTCATATTATGCAATTCACGATGGTTTTATATGAGACAATAAATTAAAAAGTTTATGTTAGTGAGTGGGTGTTATAGTTCGTTAGTGTACCTCTGCCTACCCCTTCGAGGATACAGGCGTGAGCTTATGGTATGTTTTGTACATTCTGATTCGTCATCATCATTACCCCAAGCCGGATCACTGAAGGAAGCGTGTCCCACTTACAATAAACGATCTCAGTTTCGAACGAGTGCAGTAGGATCGAGATTATGAACCAATCAAATCAAGTCATTTGAGGGAGTCATGTTCAAACTGTGTTCTTATTGGCTATTTTTTGTAATCTATCTGCACATTCGAACTGAGATTGTTTATTGAAACCGGCCGTTAGTGGCACTGTATTTATTACCTACTGCTTCCTTCGTCAGTATGGGCCTTACTTATAAAACCATTTTCGCTTAACTTTTTGCTAAGAATAGCCTGTCATTATTTCCTTGCGTTTCATTGTTTAAAAATGAAAGGGACAACCTATGGTTATAAATATTTATATAAGTAGGGGGCTATGTATCGAGATCGTCAAAGATAGACTTAGAAGATCGGGATAATTCGAAGGAATGAAACATCCTGTATCTTGAAAAGAGTTAACTCGCAAAAGGTCAGAACTCGATTAATAATTAAAGATAATTACGAGTGAGCCACGAAAGGTGAAATGGGATACCACCGTGATTTATAACTACATTACGTCATAATTGAAATATTTATTATTAATCATCATCATCATCATCAATGGCCATTAATATGTAATCAGTCTATTAATTAAATACGTAGTTCCCCAATTGGAGTCCCTTAAATTATCATTAGACGTCACGAAATCATGATTAACAACGTTGTGTGTAATAATCATAAGTTTAAAAACTCCAAAACCGACTTCAGTAGTCCGGTCGTAACCAAAAGACCATCCTTAGATAACTGATAAATTATCGAACACAAAATAATCTTGAAAATCGGTCTACTTTTGGCGGCGATATCGAATAACAGACAAGACTTACATACAACCAAAGAATTTAAACGCCCATACAACATTATCACGAGATAGGTGAAACTAAATAATAGCTTTTAAAGTTACGGTCCGGTGGCCCATACGTTTATGAAACAGGTATATGTGGCGCCTCTGACGAGTTAAAATTAATAATCTTCTGTCTGGCGTTATCTAGTGCTAGAGTCCGCCTTCCTAGTTAAACGCTTCCACTTCATTAAATCTCATACATCTATCAGATTCAGACCATGTATGCTATAATGAGAGTTTTGGCGGGAATTCTGACGTGCGGGTGGTCGCTTGTTTTAATTATTCCATAATCTAGTCTAAAGTTGTGTTTGTTGTTTAAAAGCAAGGACGTTATAAGAATCTAAGTTTAAAAGTGATCTGGATATATGCGATAAACATGAACGAAGATGTACAGGGGAGCTTTGAAATACATAAGTGTTTTACATGGTTTTCGTCTAGTGGCATGGGTCGACCACGATACATCCGCTACGAGAAAATCGTCTAAAACGCATCAAAGGAATTGACGCCAAAACTCTAGCAGGGCCATCGAAATCGACCACATCCTATTTCATTGCGCTAGCGAAACTTAGGATAGAAAATAAAACAAAAAAGAAGCATACTCAGATGAGGCTGTATGGGCTAGATCCCTTTGCCTGTCCGAAAGGGAAAATGGGGGAAAAACAATTTCATAACCTTAAAATAAAATGTCAAACTTGTTTTTGTTATCGTAAAATTGTTAATTCATTCAACAACAAGAGTAATGGAGAGAGAATACAAAAAGATCTTTGTAACAGTTGGAACGACTCGATTTGACTTACTATGTGAATATATTCTAACACCTCCCGTTCTCACTGCGTTGAGAGCTATAGGGTGCAAAGAGGTTATATTGCAAATTGGGAATAGTGATGAAAATCCAGGAGAATATAAGAAAGAAGGAATAAAATTAACTTTATATAGATTTAAAGATTCTATACAAGAGGATATAAGAAATGCTGATTTAGTAATAAGCCATGCGGGGGCTGGAAGCTGTTTAGAAGTATTAGGAGAAAATAAGCCACTCTTAGTTGTAGTAAATGAGGATTTAATGGACAATCACCAACTAGAGCTTGCTGAACAGTTGCAAGTGGATGGACACTTATATTACTGCACTTGTGACACACTGGTTACTACATTAAATATGGTGGATTTCACATTATTAAACCCATTCCCCAAAGCAAGCCCATCACTCTTTGTCAAATATTTAGATGACGTTTTTAAAGTTAAGCAATGTATTGACTGATTGTTAAATTGTGAGCAAGAATCATACTATTGAAATAACATTAAAATGTCAATAAAAGTAACTTCATTTTTTTCCTTCACAAAAACTTTTAAGAATTACCAATATTGGTAGGAGTCAGCCAGGCAGCAGTTGTAAAAACTAATCCGAATCCCTTCTGCAACATACTTGAAATAGTGTGTTATTGTAACACATACCTCACCTTGCAGTGTGATAAGGGCAAGTAGAAAAAAATTGTAAAACATCAAGTTATAAAAATGGGACCAAATATTGCTTAACTATCATCTAATTTGGAAATGTAAATTGTAATATCAATCATGTACATAAATAAAAAATATATATCTATGTTTCATTTTATTGAAAAAATACAGATCATTTACAAAAAGCTCACAATTTGTGTGTTTATTATTTAAATTACATTCAACAGGTTTTGGGAAATGAGGAAAAGAATAGCACAACTAAAACTTATTTATATAATTTATTACACTAATTTCTTTGCCTCAAAGAAGCTCTTGAGATGCCTCATCTGCCAGTAGCCGATGCTGACGAGGACACCAGTTTGTAGGAGACTCCACCACAGTACACGCTGGTTTGTGCTCTCTGATGTTTGACGGAAACGCTCTTCTCTTTGCTAGAAAACAAAAAAATATACCATTTCTGTAATTACCACAACATTATTACGATACCATGTCACATTACAGTTTATAGTACTGTATCTGAGCTAAACTATGGTCAGACAAACAGACATAGATAAATTATAAGGGTTCAATTTTTGCTATTTGACTTTGGAATCCCAAATCACAGATGTAGCCAATAGTTTCTTATATGAATTTTGGGGCATGCATGATACTTAATAATACCATATCTTAAAAAAGGAAAAAAAAAATTAAGTATTCAATATGTTAATAGTAGGATCACATTAATGAAATATGAACAGGATCTTGGGATTGCATCCCCTAGTTGATAGTATTGAGCAAACATAATATTGCAATCTCCTATGTAGGGAAAGTACCAGCTGCCATATTTTTGATATTCAGAGTCCATATTGTTATGTAATGGCTAGTCCATTTTTTTATGTATTTACAACAGTTAACAAACAAATAGGAACACCAACCCTTTGATATGCTTGTTCCTTGGTGATCTGATGTACTTGATCCAAGAGCTGTCTGATACGTAGCTGCAATTCACTCAATTTGTCTTTCTGTGCAACGCTGGCATAGTCCACTGCATGCTCACCTACTTGAATGTCCAAGTGTACCTTTAAATATAGATTTTTTTTACTTTTTACTTGCACTAATCTATGAGAATGATAGAAGGCACAGGTCACAAAACATTAAGCCAGTCACCACATTTACTGATGATGATACACCACATGATTATCTTACTTATTTATATTACCTACTAGGTAAGTACACTAATTACTTTTAATGGCCTTGTAATTAGATAAATCATTTAGGATTCTTACAAAGTAAAACCAGTGGGGAAAAATTATTTCACACAGCAATCACAAAAAATATTCTATAACAGTTAACATTATTGTTTAAACAAGTGTACATAGTGACTTATGTTTGAAAACATTTGTTATGAAATAAAGTGAAAACCAATGTAACCACTATAACTTACCCTCAATTGTGACCCACTAAACCATGATGTGCTGTTGGAATACATGCAGATAACATGTTCCCCAGGAGTTGTGGACGTGAACGAGATCATGCCCTCAGAAGAGTACACACGGGATAACAATACGCGGTCATTAGGATCCCGGACCTCCACATGCATGCCTATGCCTGGAGTCGACGGCATAAAGCCCCCAGACTTCGGGTCATACAGCTCCACTTTGTAATTGACTGAAAGATAAAAAAAAATGTTTATGAAGTATAAATTGAAGAATCAGAAGCCTGGATAAATCATTTTTGAATAGTTATTTTATAAGAACATTGTAGGTACTTGACCGTGTCTTTTAAAAGTAATCCCCGATGAGGATTGTTCCAAAAAATAGATAGCAAGTTCTTTCACCTATTACAGTCGTGTCGTCCGGAATCTCTTCTATGAAACATTTTCTTTCCCCTTCAGCTATGTGGAAATATAAAGCTGAAGTCACGTCTAATATCAGAAATAATGCTATGACTGAAGATAATTTTATTATTTCCATTTTCATGTTAAACGCTTCGGCGAAATTCTTAAAAATGACATGACACACGTCATCGACCTAAAACGTCAGAGTACTATGAATATTCCAGTAACATTTGTTACTATTAAAAGCATAGAATACGTAGAGTAAACAGAGAAGACTTGATTATACCCTCTCGCTTAAATACCTTTTCTAATAAAATAAGCCATGATAAATTGATGCAAACAGCCAAACTTAAGACAACACTTTTTTTTTTAAATGAAACAGCTGATGACGTTTCAACACTTGTCAACTTGTCATTCTTTCGTACCTTTTGCATATTGCAATTTCTAAGTAAATAGCAAGTGTAAAAATCTCTGATTTTATTCCTGAATAAGTGAAACGTATATATTTTGTATTTTGTGGAATATTCAGAGTATTGTCACCGTATTTAGGAAAATAAAAATAAGTTACAACACGGAGTTACTTATATTTTCGTATGAACGTTTGGAATCGATTTTTGTAATATCTAGATTGAAGCATAAACATAAAACATGGATATATTTATAATAGCAGCAATAATAAGTGCCATAGTTATAGTTCTGCTATCAGTAGCATTTCTTCGCGTCTCCCAAGTGAAATCACCAGGTATGTGACATATGGATTGTGTGCTATGATCAGTAATTTTAACACATAGTCCTAACTCCATACTTGGTTTAACCTGTGTAATGGATATCAGAAACTACGAAGTGCTTACGGTCCCACAACACCCAGACATGAAACAAAGACTTCCATGTATACTACTAGACAAGCTAGTACATAAAATTTGCGCACTAACTTTCCGTCAATTGACCGCAACTCACTACGGACATTTGCTCTTCTCCTTAGCCGTCAACCGTCAAACATTCGCCTTAATGTGACACAATTTACTTTTAAATAGCGTGTCTAGTAGTATACATAGAAGTCTTTAGAAACAAACATCTGTAGAGCACAAAAAAATATATCTTGGTGTTGGAATCGAACCTGTGGCCTTTTGCTTCACAACCAACTACTCGCCCTTTGAGCCACAGATACTGTAGTGTAGATAATATATGTTTTTGTTATTGTTTTGTCAGGTGGAGGAAGACCCCGAGCTGTTGCACAGAGAGATGGAGGCCCTGGCAGGGTACAAGCAGTAAGAAACCAGAGGGCTAGGATGAGGGCAAATGGTATGTCATTTTATTCTTTATATATCTTACTAGCTTTTGCCCACAGCTATGCCCGTGTGAGTCTTGACACACATTCATCCCGGATTATATCCCTTTAAGGATTGAATTTGTGCATGTATTATACAAATAAACCTTCCTCTTGAATCACTCTGTCTATTAAAAAAAACTCAAAATCCGTTGCGTAGTTTTAAAGATCTAAGCATACAGACAAACAGAAAGCAGGAAGCAACTTTGTTTTATAGTATGTAGCGACAAGCAGTTTATGTGTCATCTCATCTTACATTCATCGTTATAACGCCATTACACTTTTCATATTTCCTATTATGAATATATGTTCTGAGTTAAAGATGTATAATAATACATGGAACACACACATGGAACATACACACCTGAACTACTACAGTTAAGTGCAAGCATATAACTCAATTTTCCTGATATACAAAACATTAAAACTATTTTCTCTAGGTCTTACTTTTAATATAAGCTTATCTTTATACACATTAAAATAAATTATGTATTACAAAGCTGCTCGACACCAAGCAGCACTACTTGAGGGGGAGGAACCAGTTGAAGCTGAAGAAGTGGATGAGGAAACTCCTGGGACTAGTCAGAAAATAGACTTTGAAGACAAAATGGGAGCAAAGGTACGTAAATGAAGCACATGACATCATTTGTAATATTAGATTATCCATGTAAACAAATAAATAATTGGAAACATTTTATAATCAATATATTATTCATATTTTGTTTAAAGTTCCTGTTTAGTCACCTTTCAATTTGAAACACTTCTGTCGTTTTTTTTAAACATAAACATACACACAAACATAAATAAAATTTATATTTAAATGTAATTTAATTCATAGAAAAGGGCAAAACTTGAAGCCAAAATGGAAAAGAAAAAAGCAAGAGAAGTAGAAGAACACTTAAGGGAAATCAAGAAGAAGAAAGATGAAGAACTTGAACAAGAGAGAAAAAAAGTAGAAGAAAAACAAGAGGCAAGTTGGTACAGTTGCATAACAATCATTATTATCGAATATCAGGTAGAAAAAAATGATGTTGAGAATCACGGTATTTATGCCACACATATTCGTCATTTTTTTACTTTATGCTGAAGTTATGTAAGTCTTACTGAGCAATATCATTAATTTTATTACATCAATGTTGTACTAGATTCTGAAAAGTAGCATGCCCCATAGAAATTTATTGCAATCCTTTATTGCAACAAAAGCATCCCCCATAATAACTATTTTTCGTAGGAAGAGGAAAAGTTGCGTGAAGAAGCAGAGAAAAAAGCTGAAGAAGAACGTAAGAAGCGTGAACAAGAAGAATACGAAGCATTGAAGGCTGCTTTCACTGTTGAAGGCGAAGGGTTTGATGAAAACGATGAGCAGAACCAAGAGAGTCTGATACGTGATTTTATTGACTATATTAAGGTGAGTTTATTGATTACATTCATGATCTGACACACAAAACTACAGACGGCTGAATTGTTGTCTCTCCTAAGACCAGTGGATATTTCTAAAGTTACACTAGTTACTTAAAACTGACTACAAAATATTGTACCACATTTATGACATTGTAGAATATATGTGAAATAAGTCACCTTCCTTGTATAATAGCAGAGTATGTAGGCTGTGGATTGGGATATCTTGTGTTCGGATGACGCAGATTTTGTAACACAGCCCTGGGCTGGATTCTTATAGAGGGGTTAATGAAAGCAGGCAGAGGGTCTTAAAAACGAAGTGGTGGATGTGGGAATTCACATTACAGTGGGTTAAGGGTAGCAGAATAAAGTATGTACACTAATATTCACAGTACAAAAGAGCTGTACACATTGGGAGAATTATTGTCTCTTAGTCACACACACACAACAACACTTTAGCAAGACAATGAATATGAGAATTTTTATTTATATGTAATTTTTTTGCAGACTCAGAAAGTTGTTCTATTAGAAGATCTGGCAGCACACTTTAAGTTGAAAACTCAAGCTGCAATTGACAGAATAACAGAATTGCAATCTTCTGGTGAACTTACTGGTGTCATTGACGACAGGGGGAAATTTATATACATATCACAGAAGGAGTTGGAAGCTGTAGCAAAGTTCATAAAACAGAGAGGCAGAGTGTCCATTGCCGAGCTAGCTGAATGTAGCAATGACTTGATAAACTTAGCTCCCGTTAGTGTAGCTTAAAATCTCATACAGAAATAAAAATATTCCGGTCAAGAAAATTACATTGTGTTGTAATTATTATATTTTTGCTACAAAGTTGAATTAACATTTTTGCGATATTTAACTATTGCGAAGAGTAAATTCATAGTTTTATTTATATACTTTGCATAAACCTTATTTTTATATATAATTAAAATGTGCAACATGACGCAGCTTTTAATAATATTGTAATTTTACCATCAATAACTTGCATGTAGTCAAAGGATTACACTTAACGTAATAATTTGTTTTTTTATGTTACAGAACAAATTAAATATTTGCCCAAATTATTTTGTTTATTTTATATGCCAATAAAGAAATCTTATTACTTACAAACATTTATTAAAGTTAATACAAAAAATTATTCATCATTCAATTCATAACCAAACACATTTCCCTTTTCCAATAAAAGAAGACAAGACTCCTTGATCCTATCGATAATCTCCATTAGTTTGTTTTTGGTGAATACTTTATACAGACATCTGTTTTCAGCTGCAATCAAATTGCTCAGTTTTATGGCTTCCTTATGGTTATTGACATCATCAGTGCTTTGCAAAATTTTAAGTATCAAGATTGCTACTTCAGGAATGCATAGAGACCTCAGAGTTTCCAACTGCTTCAATCTTTCCTTCTTTTCGTCCTCTGTAAAGTTTTCTGATGTAGTGCTATCATTTTCATCTTGCATCCAACCTCCAGGAAACAGTAACACATTGTACAGCAAGTTTTTGGTATGCTTGGCTTGATGCAACACGGCATTGGACCACCGTGCCTTCTGTTGTTCCACTTGTGCAACTCTCTGTTCATGGTGGACCTTATCAGAAAATGATGCATCTGGTGGCAAAGCCTCCACATCTTTAGGCTGCCCACTAATAAAATGTCTGTACCAAGTTGCAAAACCTTCCAGCGACTCCAAATATGCTTTCAAACATAAATGCTCTCTCAACTCTGCTGAATTTGAATTGACCTTTTTAGTGAAATCTGGGAACATTTGATTGAAGCTGCTGAGACATGCCAGTGCTGCTTCATTGTTACTGAGAAAAATGAATGTGCGTATCATAGCATTACTCAACCACAGCGCTTCCTGTTGTTGATTCCCTAACAGTGACAGCCATTCCAGTGATGATATTACTTTGTTAATAAGCGTTTTATCATTTTCGACCAAGGCTGTTTGAGTGAACTTTAGATCCACATTCCCATGACTTTGTTGAACATCAGATATTGCTTTGTTAATGGCAGCTCGAGCTGAAGCTGCTACATCAATTCCTGCATTCAATCCAGCTTCCACAACCCCTTCTCTGTAGTCACTTTTATGTATGTGATCCATCAATTCAGCATACAGAACAGTCTGCCTTGGAATAGGCACAGTGGAAGTGTAGTAAGCTATTAGTTCTGGACAATCTACAGCTCCTTCCATGAGACCTCCAATAAGTTGTATAACATATTTCTCTAGCACTTTATCTCCTATGTCATGTTGAGGGTCTTTGCCCATATTCCTTAATACTAAAATGAGATGAGCCAAAAACCTTAAAAATTTCTCATCTGTGTTTTCCAGCCATTGTAATGAATCTTGCATGATGGATCTGATGTTGCCCAGCATGAGATAACGTTGACAAGTTTGGTAGTTAGATTCCTGTTTACTGTTCATCAATGATTTGACAGCATTGAAGATTTGCTGAAGAGACATCTCTTCAATTTGAAGCTCAGACTGCAACATCTCTAACACTTCAGATGTTGTCGTATTGGCATCAACGGTAATGTGATGTTCATGGAGAAATTTGTCTACTCTAGCTTCAATTTGCACTCTCAAGTGAGCCCACAGCAAGTCTTCCCAATTGCCTTGGCATGCTGGGATTGTGCTTGACAAATGCCCACTTAAAATTCCTACAGTGGCCCTGTAATGAATATTCTCTGCAACATTATTAGCAATTCCCAGAGCACACCATTTCCAAAGGTCTCTGGAAGGATTCCCAGATATTTCCAGGGGATCAGTAGATTCTTCTCTTGGTAGATAGTTCAATAAAATCCAGCCTTGTAAAACTGCACCCCGCCAAGCTTGTCCAGCATTGATACACAGTGATATGGCTTCCTTAAATTTGCCACATCTAACTTCTGTAAAAATTCTTTTACATAAATCATTATCATCTTTCAAATCATCAGAGTGTATAGCTCTTTTCTGGCGTCTTGGAGCATCTGGATCCATACACGTGATCATAGCTTTACTTTTCTCTTTATTGAATAAACTAGTCCCCAGTAATAATTGGTGTAGTGTGTTTCCCCAATGGATGTTGTTTGCAATGACTGGAGCAGATGTCTTAGTGGCTTCATCTTGGTATGCAGCAGTTGCTTCTAGCCAGTCCACCAACAACTGCAGAAGTCTGAGCTCCGAGTCGACTCTAAATAAAGCGCTTACCAATGTCTGTTGTGAAAGTGTAGTCTCAGTGATCAAGTTATCCAAAGACTCTGGGTGTTCAGTGATAGAATCCGCATATAAGCAGTGAAGAAGTTTCCAAGTGTTAGCTTCTTCTGCAAGCCAGTAGTTTTGTGTGTTGTACCTGCTCCATGGCTCCACTAGTTCTAAAGAGTCGCAACATACTTGAGCTAACCTAGACAATGTGTCGAGCACATCGCTCGACCGGCTATCTTGTATAATCTCGAAAAATGCTTCATTCAGACCCGCACCAACTGTCCCTGCGTTTACTAATATAGAAGACTCGTCGAGAACTTGCCGGAGACTCGTATCGTTGAGATTTTTAAATATAGATGTTTCATTTAAAATTGGTGATAAATTTAACGTGTCCTCCTTCCGCAACAAATGGCGATTTCGTTTATTTTTCAATGGAGTATATTGCGTAGAATGTAACTGTTGTGATATATTTAACGACATATTTTGTACTATAATGGAAACTTTCTACAGCAAATCGAATATTTACGCGCCGTTCGTTACCATTATGTACGCGAATCGCAATTGTCAAAATTCAAATGTCATTACAAATTTACAAGAATAGCACAATCATACATATTGTTAGAGCGCAATAATGCATATAACAAAATGTATAAGTGCAAAAGAGAAAGGTATAAAAGTTGCGCAAAAAATTTAAATACTTTGTAAATGGAACAAAGCTACGTTCCTAACATTTCAATACGTTAACAATTTCTAAAAGAGATAATCCAAAATGGCACTAGTTTTCGATTAAAATAAAAGATGTCATGCATATTTTATGAATATTAAACCATAATTAAATACTCCTATACCATGTAATATTCTTTAATAAAAAAAATAATATTTATGGAGAAAAGTTACAGTTGATCATTTTTGAACGGTCTTTCATCATTGCGTATTTTTCGGAAGTTGCGGATTTCAATTAAATACTTTTATAACATGAAAATTCTACTTTAAACTGGTCTGTGGTTTAGTAACCCCTATAAAATTCCCAATTTTCAATATAATTTTACCAATTTATCCACTTGTTTTTTTTTATAAATCTACGTCCCCACATAGAAACAGAACGACCGTCCGTATTTTTGTACTTTTTGTCTTTCCCTCTCTGGACGTCGTTGAGTGTTAAGGTAAGGATGAAATAAATAATTAGTATTAGTTTATTTGGTACTAGTATCTAAATTAAAAAATTATTAATTGCTTTAAACATGTCACTAATGAGTAATTAAATTGAATAAATATTATTAATTTCACACTTAAGGAACTATCCTAAAAGCCCTCTAAAACTTGTTATCTAGTGTTTCTTACTTTTAGCTTGATTTATTCTATTTATTAAACCAGGAAACCGTCGAAACAATTAAATACAGTAATCATTTTAACTTGTTACGAACATACTTGATTTTTTTATATGTTCACATTTCTCTAAAGTAATTAATTCATTTTCATTCGTCTAAATAAACCTTACAAATAATAAATATGGCTATATAAGCTATATAATTATGATTTAATATATAACATTATTGAATACAAATGTATACATAGTACCTATAGATCTCCATGATACCAAATTACATATCCAAAACTACATACAGCTATTATAATGACAAAACAATAATTCCCATATAAATTATCCATTTTAAATGAATTAGGTACAGTTTTGATTATAAACAGAAGCATTGACTTAAAATCAAAAACATAGTAAACAGTAAATATATATTGGCTATATGTCTAGTATAAAAATCTTGGAATTGATATCATGGTACCTGCTGATACATAATAAGACATTGATCATTTGAAAACATTTAAATCTTTATTACGGAAAATATGTTCAACATTACAGTGATGAAAATGATACATGTTTACACACACATCGCAAGGAACTTCAGTGAAGAGGAATTAAACTAATAAATTCTGTATTTTAATTCATACATGTATAATCAATATTATCAGCTATAGGACGTCCACTGCTGGACATAGGCCTCCCCTAAAGATTTCCAGATTGCCTGTTGGAAGCGGCCTGCATTTGGATATATTTCATTTCGTCATTCTATCTGCATTATTTTCTAAATTGATCATTAAAATAATGTGTGGTGGATTTTTTTATACATTCCGTTTCTTTGAATTGAGATCCCTCCTACTTCAAAACACATATAGCTGTGTGTCCACAAATAAACTTAAATAATCAGTGTGGTGATTCATTGAATATATAGACAGTAATATTTATCATTAACAAATTGGTTAGAGCATCATATGATCATATAAGTACAAAGACAAGCAGCAAGTTAGCAAAATGCATGTCTTGTAGTATTAAAAATTCAATTTAATTGTTTTTTAATGTGCAGTCTTATCAATACTGACATATCTAGCAGTTAATAGGATAGGACACAAGTTGATACAAACTGTGTACTGAGTAACCAATAGCATTTTATAATTCTTTATCATTTATTTAATAATGCTTTTGGGTCCCTTTTATACTTCTTACAATAATAAAACAATTTCATACATTGTTTTCCCCCCATGTAACTGACATTAATGACATTTTTTTAATAACTTCTGTGTCAAACTTATGTCAGTGTGTTGAGATTGGTTGAGATTTTGTGCAGCTAAATTGTGTTAAAATTAGTGAAATTATTGTTTTGTCACATATTTTTAACTCATTATAGAATGGTGATGATGGGTGCAGATTGGGGCCAGTGTGCAAGCTTGTTTCACACTAAATTGATCATATCTCAAGTTACTATGAAAAATCTAATATTACAGGTAAGAAAATTTGTATTTTAAAAATAAAATACTTTGTTGATCCTGGTTAATAATATATTTGATGGTATTTAAGTGTGTGAATCTTATTTTTTTAAATGCAAGTCTCGTGACAGTGTCCATGATATTCTCGTCTTGAAGAACTTATTGTTTTTTTTTATTTTATTATGATCACAATTTAAAATGCACTTTGAAAACCTCTCGAATGGTATGTGTATCAATTTATTTCATTTAAAAGAATCAGAATATCAGGTAAAATAAACATTTACATAAAATGTTCTTCGGAATTGTCATAGTAAGAAATATTTACGTTGAAGAGTAAATTGTCATATTATTATTAAATAAAATAATCTTTCAATATTCATGCAAAAACTTATTAGGTTGTTAATGATGTTATAGGGATTTTTCCATTATCTTATTATTCTTGTTCATTACCCTACATAGGCAGTTAGGTATGTTATGTGGAAACATAATATGGGTTCCAATATTGTAGATTAGGACATTATTTTATTTTTTATAAGTAGTCAGGACTGCAAAGGAGGGATATTATTTAATGTAGATAATTACATATTACAATAATAATAATAGTATCTTATGAATAATTGACACCTTTTATTACAAGATATTTATAATTAAATTTTCGACTTTTTTCGCCGTATACCTTTACCTTTACCAACATACATTATAAAGTAGGTATTTAGCCGGTTTTTATAATTTATTCTACGTGATCCTAAAATGTTTTATATCGTCAAACGAATTTACGTAAAACGGAACGTTATAAACATTTTTAGGTTATGTATGACATCAATGAATTACTTCATTATAATAATATATACAATTATAATAATTATATCCGTCTTTTTATACGAACGTAATTTTTTATTACGATTGAACTGATTTTTAATTTACTAAATGTCTGGACACGTGTCGGTGTCGCTACAAAACTATTTTTGTATAGAAGAAGAAAAGCTATATAGTTTCTTCCTTGAGTAAAAAGGACAAGAAATGTTTATGCTCCATTTTGTATCTGAATGACTTGGAACGTAAATAATGATTTTGTAGACTGCCGGAAATCTTTACGTCACTTTTTATGTGTTATTTTATTAATTTGATAATACACATAAAAATGATTGTTTGTAAAAATGATTTTTCATTTAAACATTGTATTCGGACATAATTTTCCTGCACTTCAAACGTTTAATTATTGTATGTTTTTATATTTGGTTTTAGCATACATTAGCGTGCTGATAAAGCGAGTACCCTTTTATATATTGATTTCCGTATAGTGAATGTTGCTCTTTATTAGGATTTTCGCTAATAATACTATGATTTTAAAAATCAATGTAGCGTAAAAGCCGATAGAAAATGTTGACCGAAAAAATATTTTGTAAATAATTGACTATTATTTTGACTTTACCGCGCCAGTATTCATTCAAGGACGATATATCCGTCCTTTTTCCACTCATGGCGACATGCAAGCCGTTTGCGGCAAACGTTTCGTTTCGTCACTTGAAGTGAATAGGTACATACACAGTCGGATAGTGTTTTTGGTCTGGTTCCGCCATTATTACTGAAAAAATATTCTTTGTAATTATTTAGACGCTTAGAGAAGACTTTGATGTCAATTTAGTGTAAATAAATTCATACATACCATTGTGCAAAGTGCAACAAAAGTGTTTTGTAGTGTATCATTTCCTGTTTGATATCGGGCAGAAACAAGCAATTGCGACCGCTAGCTTTCTGCTTTCGTTATCACGTGGGTCAAATTTCGAATTACGCGGCAGGGACGACTCAATTTTACGAGTACATTGTAGTGCATGTTTTGTGATGAGTACGTTCAGGTTATAAGAATAAAAACCGGCGTATAACTGGTGCCCGACGCTGTTTTTCAGAAACGCGCCCTTCCGCCCGCAGCCCGCCGCCCATCTCCGCCCGCAATGGAACCAGCGGGAGACTAATGTTTGTATGATGATAGTGCAGTGCAATAGTGAAGTGTAGTGTTCGCGCGCTTTGTTCGGTGGTGCAGTGAGGTGTTACATAAGGGTGGTGATGGTCCGGGCCGGGAGTGGGCCGTGAGGGCCGGCGGCGGCGTCGGCGGCGGCGTGACATGGCCCCGGCGCTCCCGCTCGCGCCCCGAGACGAGCCCGAGCACCGACAGCCGCTCGTGTCCGTCGACAACCGACCGGTACCCATGGACGACGACGACATGGGCCTCCGGAACCAGCCGAGCCTGGCGAAGGACTCGCAGGAGATGGAGCAGATCCTCGTAGATCTCGGCTCTGGGGAAATCGGACATCCGGATTTGCTACAAGCCTTGAAAACGCTCGAGACGGCCGGCGACGCGCTCTCCACTGGCGATCCGGATGCGATATTCCAGTTCTCGGGCTTAGATCTGGCCGAAAGTGTGGATTCCGAGGGTGATCAGGCAGAAGAGAAGATAAAGTTGACGCAAGCTCGCCTGGAGCGGCGGTGCGCGTTCCTTCAGAGGCGGCTGAGGATATTGCAGTTGAGATCAATTGGCAAAAGGGTGTCTGAGGAAGTTGTGCAGACATTCGACAAGTGCACTCGTGGTGCTCGGAAGGACGGCTGTGGACGCCCCATGGGATTGAAGGCATTTTTAAAGAGAGTGGAGACCACAGCAGCTTTACAAGCAAGTGCAGCCTCACGGTCAGCTGTCGGTCCCAAGAGTTACAATGCGGGTCCATCAAGAGATGCATCACGGTCTGCTTCCATGGGCATACCTTCTGGAGCACTGACAGGGTTGCAAGACACAGCTGGTGCGTTGCAGAAACATTTGACGATAGTGAAGCGTCAGTTAGACTCTGATGCAACTCTGTCATCATCAGGAGCGGAGAGTAATGATGAAACTGTGACATACAACAACCCACACCAGGAGCACATGCCAATGTGAGTGATTTTGTTACTTATTGTATAAAAATTTAGATCAAATGGGTCATTATCTAAGCAATGCACGCATTGAATGATGAAAGCACAAATTTTAGCCTTATATTTACAGTTTTTTTGCTAATTATCATCTCATTTACAATATTTGTAATCACATAATTATCAACAAATCCACTTTAATTAATATTAAGGACTGCATTGATTTTATGGCACTATAAAATAAAATAGGTCACATTCTTATCATATTGATAAGGTATCATACTAGAAAACAAACATGGATATCAGCAAAAATAGAAAAAGCTTTTCTATTTCCTGAATGGCTTAATCAAGGAATCAGATTTTCTTTCAATGGATAATTAAACTAATCTGGAAAGCTTTTTTAAATGCAATATATTCTAATGTTACTAGTATAGTTAAACCCATAATTATAAGATTATTTAAACAAATTCTAGACAAGTAAAGGTCTTAGGAAGTTCTACATAATTATCTAGAATTTCATCTCTTGTTTTGGTACTTTTTCTTGGTTAAGGCTTTGCCAAACTCTATACAAACAAAATTATTTTTTTGTGTACATTTCTGATGAAATTCACAGTTAATTAACTTCAATTAACCAGTTTCCCAGAACTTTCTTTTGCATTCAAAAGTTTATAGGAACACTGACAAGTATTATTTCAGTATACTTTATTTTGATTACAACAAAATTAGGTATTTTATAACAATGATGTTGGTAGAGTCATATGATAATTATGTCATTCAGAATTCTAATTATTATAATATATTTACAGAATACACTTTTTTATACATATTTTAGCATTGTTTTACTACTGCAATTAATTAAATATTGGTATTTTTATATTTTAATGATGCCTACTAGTTTTATTGAAATATAAAGAGACAACATTCTTTTCAGTTGTTTAAAACTATATTTATAACCATTGCATAATATGGGACATCATTGTAGGGTCTCTTTTACTTTCACATGATGTGTAGATATTGCATCATGCTCTATTTAACACATAAGATGTTACATTTTGATGATGAAATTTATTGTTATGACTTAAATTTAACTATGTAATGCATAAATATTTACTAATACCATATTTTAGTAATAGGTACCTACTTGATGTCATGATAAAAGTTTTATTTTCAAACAAAGAAATCGTCATATACCTACTGAATACGATTTAACACTTTTCAGAATGATCTGATAGAATGCCATAAAGAAATCAATTGGAATATCATAAGGATGATATTTTTTCTAAATTGCTCAATAATATAAATTTTTGCCACAAATCCATCCTAAGGTTGCCTGGAAGAGATCGCTATTAGCGATAAGGCCGCCCATTGTTACACTTAGCTTTTGTTTATTGTTTTAATTATAAATTGTAATTTGTATATGGTGTACAATAAAGAGTTAAAATAAATAAATAAAAATAAATAAATAATATTATTTTGAAAGTCATGATAATCTGTAGTATTTATCAAATTATTTTAATATTACAAATAACCTTTATATATATTTAGGAATTTTATAATAACCAAAACATTGATCATTTTCCTGTATCTTTATGCAATGATTATAAAAAGGCAGGTGTGTGTGTTTTTGAATAACAATGAATGATTCACACATTTATCTAGGTACATCTATAAATTGTAATGTTAAAAATACCTATAATGGGTCTTATTAACAAACAGATTTAGTAATACAACATTTTATTTTCTGTCTGGAGACTTGGGTCCTTGGGTCATATCAGAATTTCTCTCTCTATCATAACACTCAATTTTTTTTGTGAAACACCCAGAATAACTAATATTTGTGTATCAAACATTCTTCCAAGTTCAGGAATCGCACATGCAACTTCTCTTTTCATAACTGACTCTGTGGTATGAAATAGTGAAAACTTTGGCCTAGGATCTCCCAGGTTTTTCAGCATCAATATGTATTTCTATATTGTCACTATATCTAGAAAGTTTTATTTTGTTATTACATCTGTGTTCTGTATGGTGGGAGGGTTGCCCCCTCATCCATCCAGGGACTGAAATTATCTCTGACTTGTATGCCCTAGTTGTCTAGTATTCATTATAGATTATTGCCTTCCTGATTATCCTGATTTCTGATTATGCCCTATATTGGGATACCTGATTGTGGTGGACTAAGGGTGGAAGAGGCCCATGTTCATAACTGCCAGTGGGCTGTGATTTATGAGACAGTAAGAATGCAGGGCTATTTATATATTTTCTACCAACTTCCAAAAAGGGGAAGGTCCTCAATTCGTCTGTATATATATATATATATATTTTTATGTATGTTACGCGATATCTCCGCCAAATGTGGACCGATGTTCAAAATTCTTTTTGTATTCGATAGAGCTTATCTCACGGGTGTTCCCATATAAATTTGGTTCCGATTGGATTTGAAGTTGGTGTGTTAAGTTTTTAAACTAGTGATTATAATGGTTAATGATTAGTTCCTGCTTGGGTGGCGGAGTTGTATTTCGTACGTGCATTTCAGGCAGTGTGTTGGTCTAGAGTCTGCAATTAAATAATTGAATGTACCCATACTATGTGACCTATATTTTACCATTCTTATACCCCTCCCCCTCAGTGACCACCTGTAGTATATGCCAAGACCCTTCCCTCCCCTCTAGTTTTCATGTAGTAATTTATTAATATGGTTTTAAATCATTTTTTGTCAAAGAAAAGTAAAAAAAGAAACATATGATGTGGTGCCACCTGTGAGTTTAAAAAGTGCTAAATACTGCGCTCCATATTTGAATATAGCTCGAAAAGGCACGAGATTCCTCTAGAAGATATTCACTACGTGAAGAAAACCTAAACCACTGACCAAGCATTGTACCCAAGAACTGGGGGCCTAGTTTGTAAAACGAAATCCGCAGTTGCAGACTTCGTTTCGGACGTTTTGCTATTCTATGTGGCTCACGTGTCCGACCAATATCGGTGTTATAAGTTTCGGTTCAGAGAATGCTATGCTGTAAACCATTGACAGCTCACTCTTCGGTGTTTGACATTTATTTGATCCACATGCATCTATATTAGTCTGTGCGGTAGAATATTGGTCTGATATCGTTCATCCGATAACGTTTTATAGAATAGACACCTGCGGGCTTAGACAAGTGACTCATACGCTAATCGAATAGAATAGTCGAAAATAATAAATGTATGGGAGTGACATACGAGTACGCTATATGCGACATACTCTTATGTCATTCCCATACATTTATTCTATTCGACCACTCTATTCGACTAGCGCACAAGCCACTTGTCTAAACCCGCTGGTCACGTAGTATGGGTACGTTCCCTAAGCTCGCCTTCGTCTTTGCCACTCCTTAAGGGATACTGGCGTGACTCGTGTGTGTGTACGTATAATACAAAAGTGTTTGTTTTTGTTTTCCAGCGAGAAGCGCGCGCTGTGGACGTGGCAGCGCGCGCGCGCCTCCATCGCGACGCGCTGGTGCTGGCTGCAGGCGCAGGTGCAGGAGCTCGAGTACAAGATACGGCAGCACAACGATCTGCACAGACAGGTAACAGGTTACACAAACTTACTAAAACTTCTTACCACATAATCATTCTATTGTATGTGAAGTGTGTAAACCTGCAGGTCGATTCTCTAAGAAACGCCACAACGTTGCGATCGACGACGAGCTCCCGCAGCGCACATCGTTGAGATCGATGGAGCGTTCAACCTTGTTCGGTTATGACCCAACACCAAGAATACCATTTTCCATACGTCCATACGTTCCATACGTTATGTCAAACGCCTCGCTCGAGAGGGCTAGTTCGCATAAGCGCCGTCATCACGCATAGCGCTAGTGCGTGCGCTTTGTACATTGCTGAATACAAAAATGAAAACATCGTTGCCGCAACGATGCCGCAATGTTGTTTTCACAAATGAAACCTTAGAGCATCGACCTGTTGAATTAAGTCAGTGTGGTAGACTTAGGTCTAACCCCTTTCTGGTGAAAAGTAACTGAACTATGAGTTTGTTGCATATTTACGTAAGCGAGGATGTAAAATATTTAGAGGCGTTTGGGTGTTTGTTATACAAATATTTTATGGCTTCGCTATCGAGTAATGTAAAAAACGCATGGTTGTCCTACTGAAATCGGCGAGTGAATTAAAACGAGAATTTTAATGTGATTATAACAAAAATGCCTTGATCAAAATATAAGCTAAAACATAACTTATGGTAAATTGTTTATTGTTGTTGATTACAATTCTGACAGTTTATATGGTTAAAAAAACAAAACTAATTTATTTATATCATTCTGTTTTATGGTAGTGGTACAGTAATATTACAGGGCTTATTTTATTTTATTCATCTTATCGAAAGATGACGAAATATTTCATTTCTGTTTGCATCTGCCCTTTGCCCAAATGTAAACCCATTCTTATTGATCCTGTGTCTATGGGATTCTAATCCAGGACTGTGGTCTATAGCATATTCATATTACAGCCATAATATTCTCCTGTAAAAAAAGACCAATTAATTGATTTGGTTCCAGAAAAGTAACTCGAAAAATTACCTTTATTTCAAATGGCTTTTTTTTTATATATTTAAGACACAATACAGAATACAATCAAGTTACAGAATCCATTCAGCTAGCCTTTCTTTCAACAACATTGTTTCAGCCGTAAAAAACCTTGATTGATTATAAGAAATGTGTCTGACCCCTCTTCCTTAATTCATAATCTCATGCTATAGATGTATATATA
This sequence comes from Clanis bilineata, assembly GCA_036417725.1. Lineage (NCBI taxonomy): Eukaryota > Metazoa > Arthropoda > Insecta > Lepidoptera > Sphingidae > Clanis > Clanis bilineata. The sequence continues at coordinate 2,633,890 of CM071159.1, forward strand.
TCTAATGAATGGTCTGACAAGCTCTTCACATAATTCTTCCACAAGTGTGCAGCTGAGTGGGGTCCCTCAAGGACTTTTATTGTAAAATGTTGCTATTACTTCTCTCTAACGTGTTTTTTTATAAATTGTGATTTGCGACCACGTTCTAAAAGGGTCGTTTTGTCTTCTACTTTTTGATGTCTTGGTATTATTAGTGATTTCCGTAAAATTACTAATTTTTCACGCTAGAACCGCTGAACGGATCTGGGTAGTATTTGGCACAGATACAGATTATAGTCCGGGCCTTTTTATATTCGACAGACTCTGTAGCCCCTTAGCAGCCATAGTTCGGTTGAGAATGTTACGTACTGCCGAGACGAGTGTCGGAGGTTCGAGCCCAACCCTAAAAAGGAGCATACGCCTCAAACTTTACTATGTAAAGTGTGTTTATCGCTTACTATAATGGTGAAGGAAAATATCGTGAGGAAACCTGCATACTCGCGAATTTCTCCACAAGAATTACAAAAGTATGTGAAGTCTACTAACCTGCATTAGGCCAGTGTGGTAGACTAACGCCCGGTTTCAATAAACGATCTCAGTTTAGAGTGCAGATAGATCGCGATTATGAACCAATGAAATCAAGTCATTTGACGGAGTCATGTTCAAACTGTGTTCTTATTGGCTAATTTTTGTAATCTATCTGCACATTCTAACTGAGATTGTTTATTGATACCGGCCGTAAAGGGCCTAACCCCTGTCATTAGTAGAGGAGGCCCATGCCCAGGAGTTCTGGACATTCTGGGCAACTTCTGGGCATAAACCCTCCCCCCCCCCAACTAAAACCTGGCTGATGCAGTTAACATTAATATAATCTAATTCAATCTATAGTTAGTTACAACTTACAATTGAGATCTGAGTCAACATAAAATACAAGTGCCCGCCACGTGCGACAGTTTCCGTGCAAGTGTTATGTATACAATTTTTTTAAACATAACATAACATAAGCTCACGCCTGTATCCCCGAAGGGGTAGGCAGAGATGAACTAGCGAACTAGAACACCCACATTTCGCCGAGCTTAGTTCCGTCCCAGATATGATAGGGGGCGAGCCTATCGCCATATCGGGAACAAATACCAGGCTCCGGGCTGATACGGAACCACCAATATCACTTTGCCCGACCCGGGGATCGAACCCGAGACCTCAGGACGGTAGTCGTACCGAAATACAACTACGTCACCGACGCAGTTTTTTTAAAAACAGCATTATAAATCCTCGGAATATCTTTGACTGTGCACTATTAAGTTAATAGTATTAACAAAAACTTGACTCGGGTGATTGGGTCGCGTATCCCAAAACATGACTCTTAGTCTGAATGGAAATTAAAAGTACTACAGCGAACGGGATTTCCCGGTTTGTATTTATAACATGAATATTTAATCGTAATAAATAATTGGGAAATGATGTACAGTTTAAGAGGCATTTCACATTTTATGCGAGATTTCCAAGATTTTGAGCGCCTAATTTACCATGATAAGAACGGGTTGAATGCTATTAAATACATTCAAAATATAGATCGATTCTTTTTGTTGACGTATTGTTTAAAACATTTACTAATACTACTTTGATTTTTTAGTAGCGATTAATCTCCCGTACCTTGTTTCTTGAAAATAACGAAACAGGTCGTCTTCAGGCTCCTAATTCTCTTAATAAAAGTCATTAAATGGACTTGAGAAAAATCCTAGATATCAGACATATAAAACTGTTGACGTTTGGTAATCAGAATATCGATAATTGATCACACTAATTGTAAAAAAAAATAAAGACTGACGATTTTTACGATTTATATTCGAAGTTTATCGCGAGTTTTTGCAAGGAAGAAAAGCAAATTACAAGAAACGATTTGTACCAAAATAAACTTTGTTTTATAAACAACCTTATTTTGTAGGTCAAATGAAAATATTTTTATTAATAACTTTTTTATTACAAAAAATACATCGCACAAAATTGCAATGAATTTGCGTTCGGAAATCAGTCGCGCGCCAGCGCTCGTCGGAGCAGGACCTATGTCGATTTTTTCCGTGCTGCTCCCGAACGATATAGAATTCGTAATTACAAAATATACCACAACTGACAAGTTTTGATCCATGAGAGTTTATTTTTTTTAGTACGTTATATAATTTTAATTATTCTACCTCATTGTACTGTAATTGCATTTTATTAACCGACTTCAAAAAAAGGAGGAGGTTAACAATTCGTCGGAGTCTTTTTTATGTATGTTCCCCGATTATTCGAAGACGCCTAGGCCGATTCGTGAAATTAGTTTTTTGTTGAAAAGGGTATACTTCCCATTGGCACCAAATCAGGATCTGATGATGGGATCCTAGAAAAATCGAGGGTAACCATCAAATTTTATAAAGACCCATAGTGTGTTTTATATATTTTCTAAAACTATATTGGTATTTGCGTCTGGTACTCATCATCTTATGTTGCTGAGCTGATGATGTAAAATATAACTCCTTAACTATTAAGAGTTGTTGGATAATTCTTTCAATATTACACTAAAAATAGATAAATAATAATTAAAGTTTAACAAAAACTGAAACGCGATTTAAGAATTGAAGACATTTTAAGTGTTCCTTTTGAAGTCGGTTTTCAGTTTTTGTTATAATCATCATCGAACTAATATAAATGCGAAAGTTTATGTGAGTGTATGTGTGTGTGTTTGTTTGGTACTCTTTCACGCAAAAACGACCAAATAGATTTTGATGATATTTAGTATGGGGGTTGCTGACATCCTGGATTAACACAAAGTCTCCTTATTTTTTAAATCGACCCCTAATGGGATAAAACCCCGCGTAATAGATTTTGGTAAAATAAGGAAACCTTCGACCCTAGGGACTCAAATAGAGTTTATTTCAACCCCTAAAGGCATGAAATATGGGATGAAAGTATATATAGGAATTCAGATACCCTTTAGCCCTAAGATCAGACAGAGGTTGTGAAATTTTCTACCCCGAAAAGGGATAAAATAAGGTTTGAAATTTTGATTTTTTTGTCTTTGATCCTTAGTGCGACATATTCTGTCATATTTTTTTTTGTTGTCTCCCACACACAACGACGGATCTGGTGTCATAACTAAAAAGGTGGTCGCTGTTTTGTTTTTTTTGTTTTTGACCCGATTTACTTCAAAATCGTTATTAGGGCCACCGAGCAAGTCCGAAGGGCGGATACGGGGTCAAAACTAAAAAAGTGGTCGTATTATTGCGTTGTATTATTTGGCAGCTAGTAATCTATATAAATAAAATATATAACACTAGCTTTTACCCGCGGCTCCACATGCGTATTTTTTAGGACTAAAGGGATTCTCTCTCAATAAATAAATACACCCAACAGTCACACACATAGTCCTTACCCCACACTAAGATCGAGTCTTGTGTCGTGAGTATTAGAAATTACGAGAGACTTTTGGTCTCACAACACCCAGACCCGAAATATATATCTGTGGGCCACACAGAGATTTCTCTCGGTGGGAGAATCGAACCCGAGACCTAACGTTTCACAGCCGGCTACTCGCCCGCTGTGCCACATGCGCATGTAGAATATTCAAATTAAAATGATAGATCAGATCGACAAATAATAAACTTTTCCCTTCAATCTTACAATTTTAAGCATGTGGAGCTGCAAGTGAAAACTAATTGACTTATATTAACTATTTTTAGCGCCCTCATGATGAAGTATTATTAGAATAGTTAGTTTTGTTGTTTCACAAATAGTATTAATTTTTAGTTCAAGCAATGGGACGCCTGCAAATAGCTTCATCTATTTCGAAAACACGAAGATTTATAATAATAATGGTGATATAAATGCGGTATATAGTTTAAGAAAGTTGGTATCAAGAACAATTAAAAGCGTAATAGTAAAGTTAAAACATAAAAATTGAACCTAATTTTGTCAATGCCTTTACGCATCAATATAATATACCATAGATGCACAGTTCTTTGCAAATATCCTCCTAAAAAGTGGTCTCAGGAACAAAACAAAGAAAAAGATCACAAGTTCAAATTCAATCAACACAAATATAACTATGCGTGAGTTATAAAGTAGCTTTTTAATTGACATGAGCAAGCGTTCTTAAATTTTAATTTTGTAATTTAGAATTCTATCGGCGTCCGACTGTAGGCAAAAGAAGTGCTTAAGCACTCCTTTGCTGTCCCATTTTCCGAGCGTCAACTGTGCATCTAGGTAAATAATATATCGATGCCTTTACGGGATAATTTATATAAATTTAATTTGATTTTTTTTTAATTTGATATTACACTATGTTGTAATAAGACTGGCTTGTTTTAGTATACATCTACATATTATATATAATAGTTTACAATACATATAGTACATTATGATAAATAATAAAATTAAAATTCGGATGACTCGAGTTTAGTGAGATGCAAAAGTATCAAAATGTTTTAGTCGCGCCATGATCTCTTATCTTCATTTTTTTCTATTCGTACGCGGCTCGGGTGTTTTTTTACCTATTCTGGAGCAGTCGAATTTTGTGAAATGGCTCTTAAGTGTTCAGTGCGTTGACCTATATCACGTTAATGTGTGAACAAGAGATAAGAATTAATTCAATTTGGGCATTATCTAAGATGTAGTACGTCATACGCCAGGCCTTCGCCCCGTCATGTGTGGGGTGTTTGAATAGCGAGCGCTTGCGACAGGCTTTATTTGCAGTTTGCACATCAATGAAATATTGCTATTATTTAATATCGGGTTTTGTATTGAAAACTTGATGATTCGTTGTTGTGTATAATTACATATTGTATTTGGAATTATTAAAGTCGCCTATTTGGATTAGTAGCAGCGTATATGGGCTGTGAATCGGGAGATCGATCGTAGGTTCGAGCCCCAGGTCGGGGAAATAGTTTTTTCTAATGCGATTTGCCCATGCGATAATGTTGAAAACTAGTTTCGTAACACAAAACTGGACTATACTATGGAATTTTTAATGTTTTTATCGTGAGTCCTATAGTTATCAACCTATGTACATTTCTTAATAAACCATTTCTGTATTTAATTTTAGTATTATTAAGTAATTTTTGGTAACAAGAACAGAGACAGCCTCTGTGGCGCAGCGGGCGAGTAGCCGGCTGTGAAGCGAGAGGCGGCGGGTTCGATCTCTGCATTGAGACAAATGTTTGTGTGGCCCACAGATATTTGTTTCAAGTCTGGTTGTTGTGAGACCATGCGTCTCTCATAGTCTCTGACACCCACGATACAGGTTATATGTACCTAGTGACTGCCTCGGTGGCGTGGTGGTATTTCGGTACGACTACGGTGCTGAGGTCTCGGTTTCGATCCCAGGGTCGGGCAAAGTGATATTGGATTTTTCCATATCAGTCCGGAGTCTGGAATTTGTGCCCGATATGGCGATAGGCTCGCCCCCTATCACATCTGGGACGGAACTAAGCTCGGCGAAATGTGGGTGTTTTAGTTCGCTAGTGCGCCTCTGCCTACCCCTTCGGGGATACAGGCGTGAGCTTATGTATGTGTTGTGTACCTAGTGTGTGGGGTCAGGATTAGGTCTGTGAATGTTGGGTGTATTTATTTATTTAACAATGCACATACATAATGTTTATTACATTAGTCACTATACAAAATTGCTTAGGCAATGGGCATTGTCCATTTTTTTAAATTACGTGTAAATGAAAAACCATTTGGAGAATTTCTTTAGCTTGTTGCAGAAAATTGATTTTTAATGAAAAAGGATCGTGATTTACCAAGATTTTTAACAAAATATATTTGCCCTTTGTTTGACCTCTAATGACGTCATTAATGGCATTCGTTTGTTTCATTGCCTGATTTCTTTTTAGAATCCGACGACTGTTTATATGTCAGTTGTCATTTGTCAAGTACACATTATAGACGTGCGCTTAATAGTTCGCGACAAGGAGCGGTCACTTTAGTTCGTGGCTCAACGAACTAGTTCATTATTTCAGTTCTCGTCTCGAACCAAAGAAAGGCTCAAAAAAGATTATTCGCACGCATTTTTTTCTTTAATAATATGCTGTTATTTTTTTACTTGTACATACTTGGGGAGTAGTGACGTCGTCTAAGGGACACTCCTTAGACGACGACGACGACGACGACGGTGGCCTACTTACACGGTAGGCCATCAACACCTTTAGGTTTAAGCCAATCTCATCTGCAAGTGGTACACTCTTCTGAGTAACGGACTAAGCGCTGGCGAAACCTGGGTTCCTGCCTTGCAGGTTTTGGAGGACAGACAGCACTATGTACCCAGTGTACGTCATTAGATCGTCGCGCGAGGCATGCAGGGCGGAAAAAAAGCCTCTGCATATCGCTTTTTTGGATCTGCAGACTCTTTTAACTGTTATGTTCGTTTCCGCCGCCGAATAGTATCCAGACGAGCTTTACGTGAAAACAGACAAGTTTAAGTACCTAGCAACATCAACTTCGACGTCAGGGTTTGAAGTGGCGCAGCATGGGCTACTTGCTTTAATTTTTATACCCCCCCTCGCAGTAAACCCGTAGTATATACTACGGGTTTACTGCGAGGAGGGGCATATGCCAAGACCCCCATCGCACTCTAGTTTTCCATAGTGATTTATAAATACGTTTTATTTTTTTTATCCAAGAGATTAGAAAAAATATGTGTTGCTAAAGAGATTAGAAAAAAATATCTGTGAGTCAAAAAGTGCTGCAGGCTATACTTGAATATACCTCTAAAAAGCACGAGATTTCCTTAGAAGACATTGACTACGTGACGAAAACCTAAGACTTTAGACTACCTAAGACTTTAAGGTCTCATAGACCATCATTTGGTCAGTCCTTCTGTATGGGTGCGATAAGTAGTCTGTTATATTAAGGAAATCCAGATGGCCACAAAAGCGCTGGCTGAACGTGTTGGAAAATGATATGAGAACCAATGGTCTTACTGTGGAGGATACTTAAGACGAGGCGAAGTGGAAGCGTTTAAATAGGAAGGTGGATTAGGCATTAGGGCGGGATAACGCCAGGCAGAAAGAAAGACATCGGATAGCGCCGCGCTCTCGCTCACGTTCACTATTACACACAATCATACAATTTAGAATCTAACATATCAAACGAACTAAAGAGCGAGAAATCTGGAAACTAGTTCGTTCATTTTGTCAGTGGGAGCGGTCTACCGACCTAGTTCGTTCGAGAACTACACAAGACTAGTACCTACACAACATAACCTCTTCCTTTACGAGTAAATAATAAATACTTTTCTAGTAAATCATCGTATTATAGAACCACGCAAGAACAAAAGATACTTATAACAAGTTATATTATAAGAAGTGTTTCAATCGAACATGAAAATAATAATCTTAAAAAATAATCTTCAGCTTGAAGACACGACATGGCATTAGTGTTGCCAGATTCATCGTGTGAAATATCGGAACACAAGGTTAAAATGATCGGGACATAGATTTTAAAATCGGGACGCTACGGGCCGGTTAGTATAACAAGAAAATCATACTATAAAAGGTATTGTCTCTGAATATAAGTAAATGTATGGTTGAATCTCAGTATTGGTGAAGTTTGAATGGGTTTTTTAATCGCAGTTGTAAACCCTACTCTTCGATTCGAACCCGGGATAGAGTTGAAGTATGAACTATTGAGTTCTAAACTCGAACTAAACTACCTAAACTCGAAATATGTCCAGACTAGGACAAAGAGTGCACCGTTCTCAGAGCAGTCGATGCAAAAAACTTCTCGGTGCCAGGTTTCTCATGACCTAGGCCTAGCATACGGGGGGCAACTTTTATGAGATGATTGTCTCACAAAAGTAGAGTGCCGAGAGAGATCGGGAACGATTAAATCCTTGATTCTCTGATTTTTTTTATTTGATCCCTCCAGCGAACAGAGGAGGCGGTCGGCGGACAACGGAGGAGGCTCCTATTCCTATGCGCGACTGACTCTCGTCTCCCACTCTGTGTGTTGGGGTCTTCCATCCCAGTTTCGCCTACCCGTCGTAAGCTTCGACTTATAGGGGCCAACAGGGGTCATAGTAAGTGGCGGTCGTAGTGCCCCCAAGATGGATAGCAGCGCAGTTGGTCGGCCTCATGCTGTCATTGACGCCAAGGGCGTCTCTCGGAGGCTGGTGTTTATGAGCGCCCCCTCCGCGATTGGAGACAAGCCACAAGGCGGCACCGTTTAGGAGCGATTCCAGCCGAAGCATGGGCGCTTCTTGCCTTGGGAAATCCGGAGTCGTTCCTAATTGCTGTGAGGCTTTTAGTCGAAATAGCTAGTGCAGGATGTGTTAGATATTTATCTTTTGCCCGCGGCTTCGCACGCGTATTTTGTAGGGCCGAAGGGAAAAACTTTTGATTTGTCGATCCGCTCTGTCGTTTGAGTCTAAATATTCTACAACGGGGCGACTCAGATATCGATTTTGAAGTCAATTAGCCCAGAAAAAAGAAAAACAAAATGGCGGTCACTTTTTTAGATTTCGACCCCGGATCCACTAAACGACTTTAAAATGGTACATAATTCGTAAAAAATACAATGTGACTCAAAAAATATGGTAACGCCATCTATTGATAAATTTGAAAATCACTTTCAAGCTTTATAGAACTCCGGGCTCCGAACAATCGCACCCATAATACAAAAATATCTGTATCTTATGATAGAGTTGACCGATTTGAATAAAACAAAGCCTCAATGTTATTCCAAGATGTGGTCTGCGATTTCCTATTCAGTTCCCTAAAATTTATTTGGTGGTTTTCATTTGATACGTGTTCAAACATACAGACAGACAGTTAAAAATTCTAATAATGATAAAAATGTGTTCTATTACTATTTTTAATTAGAGTTTTTGGAAATCTAAGCAATGTACAGACGCGCGATATTTACATTCTTATCATATGTATTGATGATCTATTGAAAAAAAAAAATTAGCACTTCGTTAATATTATGCAAACGGACTTCTGAATCGAAAAATGGTTTAACACACCACCGTAATATTTACTACTTTGTCGGTAAGCGAGTACGAGCGACTATTAAAAATTTCTATTAAAGTACATGCCAAGAAGGATAGTCAGAAATCGGGACATTCGGCGTCCCGATTCAGGGTAAATCGGGACGGGTCACCAGACCCCTGAAAATCGGGACGTCCCGCGCAAATCGGGACATCTGGCAACACTACATGGCATACAAATATAACTTCAGTGGAATAAAGCGTGTAAAAAAGTAATCTGCGGTATATTTTACAACCAAATCCTATTGGACTAGCGGACAAAGGTTTTAAGGAAACTGATAATCTACTTATTCACATAATTTTGGACTTTCAAGGCCACCAAGAGTGCATTCAAGAATCAAGCAAATATTCAAAGCCTCACAGAAGCACTTAAAAGTGATAGATAGTTTAAGAGTTATTTTGTTTTGAACATGTAATTAAACATGTACTTGAGAATTTTGTGTTATTGAAACCTTATGCTGTGATTATAAATATGTGCTACATTTAGATAAAATTGCCATCATAGTTTGTGGGATGATTACTGGTTTCTCTGTTCTGTGGATGATTATTATATGAGCTGAAATAATAAAAAGGCCCACAAAAAGGTTTGGAAGGTTTGTAGGAGGCATACTGCAGGATCACCAGTAAAATCAATGCTCCGGTCCTACCCCGGGGGTCCTAACCAACTGGCTTGGCAGGGCGTGTTTGGGCAGCCGTGGGTGGATCTGAAAGATGTAAACCTGAAGAACCTCTAAGTGCTCAAAGGCTAATCTGAGCTACAGAAAATCCCAAATGGTGAAGCACCTCTTGGGCGCTGCTGTGTACCTTGTCATCTTAGAAGCCAAAGTGGAATACCAACCAGACTGGGATTAAGGGTGACAACATTCTAATAGGTGAGCTGATCACCTGTCTGTGTGAATGCAGATGTCCGCATCATAAATAATAAAGCTTAAAATATTCACATTTTTTTTATTTAAATACATATATTAAAACACAAACAATGAATATGAGAAAATATAACAATACATGATTTATTTGGTAGCACCAGTCATTTTAAATACAATAATAAAAAGCAATATTGGATCCATAAAATCTCTTAAATAGTGACTTATGTAATATATATAATGCCACCTCCAACGGATTAATGTATACCTGTATTTTTTCTCATAGTTATTGGTTGTTTGTTTATTACAATGCTATGTAGTTGTACTACTATATAGCCTATTAGGTAAGTATTAGTAAATATATAAACTTTTTATCCCTATAACCCCTTGAGTTTGTTGCATCAATACACCATCATTATTGTGAAGCATGAAACAGCCCAGTCATCACAATCTGAGCTGATGACATTATTGTGTTCATCAATTTGACATTAGATACATGTATGCAACTTAGGTTTGCAACAACTGTTCTATTCTGGCATTTCTGGCAACGATATGTGACCTGAAACAAGCACAAATAAATAAATGTGGCATACACACACTACTTACTTTAAATAAACCATGTAAATGGGTAAATTATGAAGTTAACCTACATAAATCTTCTTTTGGAGGCTATTAATAGCGATGTATTCCAATAACATTACGGTGACTGCATTGAGAAAGTTCCTTGAGTCAGTTTTATAATTAATGTAGTCATATTGATGCAACTTAGGTTTTCAACCACTCTTCTATTCTGGCAACAATATGTAACCTGAAACAAGCATAAATAAATAAATGTTGAATACACACACTACTTACATGAAATAAACCATGTAAATAGGTAAATTATGAAGTTAACTTACATAAATCTTATTGTGGAGGCTATTAATAGCGATGTATTCCAATATCATTACGGTAACTGTTTTGGGAAAGATCCTTGAATCAGTTTTATAATGAATGTAGTCTTATTGATAGATATTATTATGATATCTATTATATTTGTATCGTAAACACGACTGTAATTAAATAACAATATCTTATTGGTCTGAAAAACTGTCGAACACTAGATTTTACAATATTATATTATAGAATTTAATATTGTTGTTTACAATCGATCGACACATGTACACAATGGCCGATAGAGGTGGACAATCCTGGACTGAAATATGATTTCGAATCAAATCATTCGATTTTAAAACTGCAGTGAGATATATCGATTATAACCTTTATTTAATTAATAACTTTTTTAGTCACATACATACTTAAGCTGACACCTTTATCCGTACGTAGGATAATGCACATTGCATTATCATGTATCGTATAAGCCACGTTCTGCACACACATTTTACGATTTGACCAACAAAAATTAAGACCTTCATAATGATGTAAGATTAATAGTACAAATAAGTGAAATTAAAAATACTAGCCCATTTGGAAGTAAATTATTTACTCATTTCATAATCGATTAAGATATTTAGATACATCTCGATTAGTACATCATTTATGATCGCGCATCTCTACTTAACAGCAGTGTGAAGTGTAATTTTATGCGTCAGCTGACATCACAGATAGCAGAAAATATAGGCAATGAAATAACACTTTTCGCGCCATTAATGACGTCATCACGTAGAATCATCAAGATATTTTCAAAAAAATATTACAAAATAATTACAGCCCTAAAAACAAAAATATTCAAATTAGTATCTTAATTTGGCCTATATTTTTAGAAAAAAATATAAAAACCAGGGGTTAAAAAATATGGACAATGCCCATTGTATCAAATTAAGGAAATGTGCGTAGCTCATATTGCTCACGAAATCCGGTGTCTAAAAATAGATCGTGGCGACGCTTGTGCAGTTTCATCGAGCAGGGTTTATTGATTTCGTCTGTATCTAACATTTATGGGGATATGTCTTGTTACAATAGGTAACGACATTTATAGTGCAGTGGCGCACGGTGAGAAATTTTAAAAGGGAAGCCAGTGTTACTTTCTTTTCTGCCGTTCAAGTATTACGTAAGCAGATTTTTTACAATTATTAACCCCTCCCTCCCCCTCGTCAGCAAAAATAAGCAAAGCTCTTTTCCCCCCATGCTTACGTAAACATTGGTACATGAATTCAATGTGTTATGGTTTCTTTATTAAAATCCAATAAAGCAAAAAAAGTACTGCTGACGTAATCACCCCCCATATCGACCAAAGTAAGCAAAGACAAGACCCCCGTCCCCCCGTCGTGATTATGTAATACTTGTTTAATAGCCTATAATCTGGAAAAGCGAAGCCGGTAGGAATCGGTTTGTGTGGACTCTTGGCCACTGGTATAGTGTTTGTTTTACGTAAATACTGGTCATTTATAAACTTAAATTGTTTTTCTGGGAGGCTTAGATTGTTTGAAAGAAATATCCCGTGTTTATTGTGTGAACATTGTCTGATATTGTTGAACCTTCTCTAACTAGTGACTAATTCGTGTACACATTAATGATAAAGAATGATTTTTTGCATAGTTTTGTGATAAAGAAACCATCAACCATTGTTGAAATGTTTTGTTGTGTTTGTTGTTGTGGAAATTGTGTGTTTATTTTTATTATATGTACAAGGAAAAAGTTTAACGTCCGCTTTTTGTTGAAATTAGTTAAAAACACATGTTTTTTTTTATTTTTGTTAGCGCGATTTATAATGAACGAGGCACACTAATCTCATAAACCGAAGTTTTGTAGAGTCACTACGGAATTGTGGCGTCCTGTACATCTAGGCTACGCTTTACTGCTATAGAATGCCATTGTCTAAATAAGGTCTACTATTCTGTTAAACTGCATGATTCATAATATAGATACATTTTTATGATTTACTACTTGAAACCCGCGATTTTGTCCGCGTGGAATTCAACCTTAAATCTTGATTGTTTTTTAAGTAAAAGCTACTTATAACAACCGTTTTGAAAATTAACTGAAATAAACAAAACGAAAGTAATAAGTAGGTAATGTGTAAACAATCAAATTACAGACATTTAGTTATATACCTGCCTCGGTGGCGTGGTTGTATTTCGATACGACCGTCCTGAGGTCTTGGGTTCGGCAAAGTGATATTGGGTTTTTCCATATCAGCCTGGAGTCTGGAATTTATGCCTAATATGGCAATAGGCTCGCCCCCTATCACATCTGGGACGGAACTACGCTCGACGAAATGTGGGTGTTCTAGTTCGCTAGTGCGCCTCTGCCTACCCCTTCGGGGATACATGCGTTAGCTTACGTTACATTACGTTGTTATGTGTATACATATATGTAAGTATGAAATATGGATATACAATAAATTAATAATCGACAGGTGCGCGAAGCCAAGGGTCCTGTGGAGTTCGAGGGCGAGCCGGAGGGGTACGTGGGTTCGCTTCCCGGCGCCGCCGCAGATGACGTGCCCGAGGATGACGCCGCCGCGGAGACTTGCGCCAGAGTTCGCCCGCTGCGGAGGGAGACCTTCAAGAAGAGGAAACTACTGCAGATGCATAACCTGCACATCGCCACGCAGAAGGCGGCAAAACCTTCTGATATCAAGTTAGTATCTCTAGCACACATCTATTTTTATAGACCATACAGTAAATATAATTCAATTTGTATATTAATAATTATGTAATATTACTATACTTGTATAAAGCACACAATTTTTACTACTTACATTGATTTGTTACTGAGGCTCACAATTGGTAGTTTGGTATAGAGTTCAATACAGAAGGTAATGTTATTAACCACAGTATGTTTTATGAGGAGGTTCCTAATTCACATCTGGGATGGTAATTGTTTTGAATAAGCTCTGTGAAATGTGGGTGATTTCGTCTTCTAGTTCGCCTCTGCCTACCCCTTTGGGGATACAGGCGTGAGCTTATGCATGTATTTATGTAAATAGCACATTGTCAGGGTACAGTACAGGTACAGTGTCTTTTTGTGTACATATATGAAATGTACGCCACTGGTATCATACACGCACACACAGTAGTTCTGATTTGGCATTTGTCCGACGCCAAGGGGTCTGGATGAAAATCAGCGTCAAGCATTTAAGCTTGACATATGCTGATCTAGATCCTTTTGGCACAGTTGTGGTGGGACATACCTTTATATCATCATCCACAGTATGTGTGATCTGATAATTGATATTTAATAATTAGGTACATACATAAATAACTATCTGTATAATTAATATAATGTTTCTACGTCTGCTTCGGTGGCGTGGTTGTATTTCGGTACGACTACTGTCCTGAGGTCTCGTGTTCGGTACCTGGGTCGGGCAAAGTGATATTGGATTTTTTCATATCAGCTCGGAGTCTGGAATTTGTGTCCGATATGGCGATAGGCTCGTATCTGTGACGGAACTAAGCTCGGCGAAATGTGGGTGTACTAGTTCGCTAGTGCACCTCTGCCTACCCCTTCGGGAATACAGGCGTGAGCTTATGTTGTGTTATGTACATACATACATACATAACTACTAGTTGGAATAAAACTATTTTTACGGATTCTATCACGATTCGGTTTTAACTTTTATGTCCGACGTTTCGAAAGCTTTGCATCCTTCGTGGTCACGGGTCATAACCAAATCGTGATAGAATCCGTAAAAATAGTTTTATTCCAATGAATAAAATTCGCGTAAACCTAAGAAAGGTTGACAAGGTGGACCGACGACCTGATAAAGGTTGCAGGAAGTCGCTGGATGCAGGCCGCTTGCAACAGGTCGATCTGGAAATGTTTGGGGGAGGCCTATGTTCAGCAGTGGACGTCCTATGGCTGATGATGAAACCTAAGAAATCATTATATTTACTTGTGTCAACTAATGATTATTTTTGTATTGTGTCGCAGTTGTCGCTGCGTGGCGCCAGCGGAGTCGTGCCCGGTGTGCACGGGCCGCGCCGAGCCCGCGCTGCAGCCGCTCGCCGCCGCGCCGCTCTCGACGCGCCAGGCCGTGGCGCTGCTCGACCCGGGGTACCACCCGGTGCTCAGCGACGCGCACGGTAACCGCACAACATTATAATATAATTTTTTACAGAACAAGCTCACGCCTGTATCCCCGAACGGGTAGGCAGAGGCGCACTAGCGAACTAGAACACCCACATTTCGCCGAGCTTAGTTCCGTCCCAGATGTGATAGGGGGCGAGACAATCGCCATATCGGGCACAAATTCCAGACTCCGGGCTGATACGGAAAAATCCAATATCACTTTGCCCGACTCGGGGATCGAACCCGAGACCTCAGAACCGTAGTCATACCGTAATGCCACCACGCCACCGAGGCAGTCGAGGCAGGGAGGCATAATTTTTATATGAATAATATGATTTTTCTATCACCCTTAGGCTGATTTTAGAGTCACGCTGACCGCGCGCTGATGGTTGAAATGTATGAGCTTCTAAGGAGTGTTTTAGAACAACGCGTAGTAGTCGGCGCCGACCGCATCGCGCGCGCCTCTGTCTTCAGTGAGCGTTTTAGTTTCGAGCCTAGCGGACGTCGTCAGCGAGTACAGTCGTGGCGAATCGTCATGTGGACACAAGCCACGTGATCGACGAAGTACGCATGAGAAAGCATTGTGGGAAGCATCCAATACTCTATACAAAAACAAAGACCCTAGAAACATCTGTCTAAAATTAAGACTAATGTTAACCGAGATTATTTATAGTTAGTCTGAATTATAAGACGAGCAATGTTCTTAGAGCTTCAGAGCTTACCGTCAAGCGTAAGCGTCTTTGCCAGTAATTTTACCAGTTCGTTTCGTCAGCCCACAATGTATCATATAACATGACAAATTCTCCTGCGACAGCTCTCTGCCTCTATCAATGAATGAACATGAAGTCTTCGTCGCAGATTTTACTTTCTTCTTTTTGTAGGTAGTACATAGCAGCAATAATTAAAGCACTTCGCATTTTTGTGCGTCTGTACTCCGCAGTGATTAGCACGAAATGTCTCATGCTGGACCTCAGCGCTAACAAGCTATGCGCTTTATTTATTTTTTTATTCACTTTATTTTTATTCACTTTATGTACACGATAGTATAAAGGCGGACTTAATGCTATAAGTATTCTCTGTTAGTCAACCTTAGGGTGATGAAGAAATGTACATTACATGCATACATACATACATAATATCACGCCTGTATCACATAGGGGTAGGCAGAGACTATGGATTTCCACTTCGCCCGATTCTGACACACTACTTTCGCTTCATCTACTTTCATCAATCTCTTCATACATTCGCGTCGGTTAAGGGTACTTTTTATATTTCCTTTTGTTAATATATCTTCAACTTGCCTTGAATATGTGCGATGCGGTCGACCTTTACCGACTTTTCCTTCCACACTCGTCTTGTGTATCTCTTTCGTCAATCTCTTATCATCCATCCTCTCAATATGTCCGAACCATCTCAACATCCCTTTCTCTATTCTTGTCACTACATCTTCTTTCAGTCCACAAAGGTCCATCACCACATTATTCCTCACTCTATCACGCAATTTCACGCCACACATGCTCCTTAGCGCTCTCATTTCAACCGCTCTGATCTTACTTTCGTGCCTCTTCTGCCATACCCAACTTTCACTGCCATACATCAGTGTCGGCATTAACACTCCCTTATGAACAGCCAATCGTGCCTTTTTAGAGACCTTTCGGCTGCTCATAAAGGTGTTCAGTGCACCATTCACTCGATTACCTGCACATGCTCGTCTTTCAATGTCGCTATCATGCTTCCCATCACTTGTAAACATACAACCCAAATATACAAACTCTTTCATTTGTTCTACTCTCTCATTACCTATCATAATTTTACACTCTGTCATTCCTTCATTTCTTTCAAAAACCATAACTTTCGTCTTACTTACATTAATTTTCATTCCCTTCCTTTTAAACGCATCATCCATAATTGTCACCATTGTCTGTAATTCTTCCGCCGATGATGCAAGAAGAATTTGGTCATCAGCGTAAAGAAGACATTTGAGTGACAACTCATTCATTCTTAACCCATGCTCACTCTCTTTAAATCTTGTAGACAGCCGTCCATGAAAAGGTTGAACAACCATGGAGACGCTACACATCCCTGTCTTACACCCTTATCGATGGAAACCAGTCTGTGTACGCCCCATTAATCCTAACACAGGCACTGGAGTTCTCGTAAAGGGACTTCAGCGTTCGGATCAGGCAGCTGCTCACTCCAAACATGGACATAGCTGACCACAGTTCCTCTCTTTTCACTTTATCATAGGCCCTCTCCAAGTCTACGAAGGCGCAAAAGACTTTTTGTCCTTTGGCTGAGCATTTATCAGCAACGCTTCGTAGGGAGAAGACCTGATCAGTACATCCCATACCCTTTCGAAATCCCGCTTGTGCATCCCATAATTTATTATTCGTCTATGTACATTACAGGTGTAAAAATAATAAGGGAACACAAAAAAGAACATAATCAAATATGAAATATGTTCTTGTCAGCCTAGATAAAAAACGGATTACTTAAATAAATACATAAAGAAGAATAAAATACAAATAAATACATTAATTAAATTTATAGATATTATATATAATTATAATAAATAGTAATACATACAAGCATAATATAATACATATCAATTATAATACATGAATACAAATTATCTGTCAAGGTATTAATAATTTAGACGGTATGTGTGATTTTAAGAAAAACAAGTATAGGGATGTTAAATATTGTTTTGCAGACGTATTGCCGTCGGTGCACATGTCTCTGCTGCCGTCGCGCGGGTGGATGCATGCGCGTGCGCACCGCCCGCGCCGCGCCGCGCACCACGCGCCGAGCCCGCGCGCGCAACATCACGCGCAACATCACGCGCAACATCACCCGCAACACAACCACGCGCATAACACGCCCAGATCCAAGCGACATCCCACAAGTCAGTTGCATACCTTGGTTTTACAACTTTACTATATTTTTTTGTGCGTGTGGCGAAGTTCGAAAAGAGCGTGATTTTTATTATCTGTGGGGAATAAAAATCGTAATTTAGGAACGTAAAGGTGTTGCATAATAGTATGTCATTATAGATTTTTATTATCTACGAAATAAAAATCTATTATGACATACTATTATGCAGCGTATTTACGTTCCTAAAGTTCAGATAATAGTCACAGATCTACTTTAGCATTATTGCAATGTGTTTGTGATGAAATTGTTGTTAATTACAGGATTGAAAAGAGGCCGTCCACCTTTATCACGGAAAATAAGAGACCGCGAGAGAGACGAGGAAATATCTGGACATGACAGGTATGTAGCAATTATGTACCTACATAATAATTATGTTATTGTGAAATATGCGATTTTTCTTATTTTACGCTTGAGTAATTGGTAAGATTGGTTTAAATCACTTACTGCTCCATTTATATTAAAATTAAATAGAATAGTCATTGTAAAACATGAACTGCACAAAACATCGTTTTTTTTTTTGTGGCCTTGCTTTGTTATCACCAGCACACTCAATGATTTTTATATTTGGAAACATTTCCCTTACACATAGTATGATAATGTATGAACAATTTGGCATTAAGTTGATGACATATTATATAAAGAACAGGTCAAAAGTACCCTAAACCGACGCGAATGCATGAAGAGATAGATAAAAGTGGATGAAGCGAAAGTAGTGTGACAGAATCGGGTGAAGTGGAAATCCAGTCTTTGCCTACCCCTTGGAATACAGGCGTTGCATGTAACAATTTAATCAACTGAATTCAGTCCTCAGTTATAAATAAATATATAATATTCGCAGGTCACGAGGTCGGTCGAGCACCGAATCCCGGTACCGTCGTCAGTCGTACGACATCGACAACATCGTGATACCGCAGAGTGTGGCCGCCAACACTAGGCCGCAGATACTCACCTATAAAGAGATCATCACGCCCAAGTATGTCGTCCGAATACTACTGACATTGGGCCTTACTTATGTATAAATTTGTGAGTGGTAGAGCCACGCTGCAGACAGTTACGTCTACAAGACGAATGGGCCGACTCGACCAGTTTGATACCACTGTCTCACAGAAAACTGACGTAAAGTGGCAAATAGCTGTCGCGTTACTTTTGGTGAGTGAGATTTCCGGTGCCCCAATTGCCCAATTGTCAATTATCTATGGTCCATTGTTCTATGAGCAGGAAACAGCGAAGTGCATTGTTTTGCGTATGTGTTTTTGTGTTTTGTTTCGAAGAAAACAGGTGCAGGAGACCACTCCTTTAGATATAAGAAGCATGTAAATATTTTTATAAGTAAGGGGCTATAATCTTAACAGCCACTATTAGGATTTGTTAATATCACCAAATACAATAGCAATTGTTTAATTTCTAGTTAAATATTGTTAACTACAGTAAATTATAATAGCCCATCGCACCACGACGATCGTCAGAAAACGCTTATTAGAGATACTATGGCTAACTCTGGAATGCAACATCTAAACGAGTAACTATTGGGGCTTGTCACCATGTGTACCATTTGATAATCATCCAGTTAGGGTAAAATTGTCACTAAAGTCTTGTTATTTTACAGATGGCGTGTTTTAGAATTACCTGAGACGCCGTTAAATAATGGTGTTTCGAAGTCTTCTACCCGACTGTCTGTGGAAAGCGAGGTATGTCTTTACTGGAGCCCTTATAAAATTCAGTTTATCAACTCTTTTTATCTGTGCATGACAAAGTCCATAGAACATGATTCCTACCGGTTTACCCTTGCCAAATCATCGCATTAACAAATAGGTATTATTTGAAAGAAAATGTAGCTTCGGCGTTCATTTTGAACAATTGTTTTTCCACTTTTGGAGACATCTCAAAATGAGGTTTATTCACTTAACGGCATTTTAGCTTGAAGACGGCAGTGGGCTCCTTTGAGCATAGCACAAAGCAATGCGACTTATTTATTGATTTCGTTCAAGTTTGTGCAGTCTCGGGATTATGTATGTTGCCAATATTGTACAAACAGGAAGAAGACGTGTCTGACCAAGCGGTTGCAGCGCGACACACGCGAGCAGAACGCAGCGAGCGCACGCGCTTCACGCAGAACCGACGCGAGCGGCAACGCGAACTGCAACGTGAACTGCAGCGCGAACAGGAACGCGAACTGGAACGCGAACAGGAGCGCGAACACGACACCGCGCTGCAACAACAACATATACAAGAACAACAACAACAACAACAATCGCACACCGACCACGACGCCGGCGAGGCGAGTATTCTCTATTCCATACATTACTAATTAACGGATTTTGAAAAATACATGCGGAATAATAATAATGGAATATACGCGCAATTAATTGGGTACTTGAAAAATTTTTAAAAAGTATACAGGGCTATTAATTAGTTTATCCTAAACATGTAAAAAAAGGTTACGTAATTTATTTTCATATATTTACTTTAAAAAAGCAAAAATTATTATGTATAATTTAATTTTCCTCAAACGTTATCTGTTAGCTGTAGATACGGGTGACGTCATCTTTCCTTACCATAGATACAAAATTGCTCATTAAAAAAATATTGTGAAAATAACATGTATGATTTCAAACTAAATAACGGGTCAGATATTTCGTCGATCAGATATATCACATCCGCGTTGAAATTAGGTTGAGCTTTAAACAAAAATACGAAAAAAATATACCAAATATCCTGGCACTATGACCATGGATCTTAGGTCTTAAGCCATTGTGGAACAAATTTATAAGAAAAATGAGTAATGAGACATCATGCGTCGTGATTGGTGTTTACAGTCACGTGATGCACAGATGAAAAATCAAGTATTTAAATTACTAAAATAAAATTATTCTTGGAGTAAAATATAAATAAATAAATAACACCCAACAGTTACACATAGTCGTGGGGGGTTACCACCACCTCTTATAGCAGTATTATTATAATTTTACTTGAACCGATTCCCATACAAAACAAACGAAGAAACGATTATAATAATACTGCTATAAGAGGTGCTGGTAAGCCAGCTGACCCCACACTAGGTATGTATAACCTGTATCGTGGGTATCAGGAACTTTCGGTCTCAACAACACCCAGACCCGAAACAAATATCTGTGGGCCACACAAACATTTGTCTCGGTGCGGAGATCGAACCCGCGGCCTCTCGCTTCACAGCCGGCTACTCGTCCGCTGTGCCACTGGCTGTATATATAATTCATGTTTAAGCAAAATTTACCCCAGTATAGTCCTACCATTTACAAAGTAACTGCTCATTTCACTAACTGTTTACGCCTCCCATCACCCAATATTGAGACACCACTTATGATGCATGACTATCTTCAATTTACTCATTATAGACTTCGGCAACATGTAAATACCATATATCCTAGGCTAGATCGTAATTCATTATGAGGTACTTTCGTTCTTTATAACAAGGAAGAAAAATTTCCTCATATGTGATTATGTAGTTTAAGCTAAACCTCGGTGGCGTGGTTGTATTTCGGTACGACTGCCGCGTCCTAAGGTCTCTGGTTCGATCCCCGGGTCGGGCAAAGTGATATTGGATTTTTCCATATCAGCCCGGAGTCTGGATGTTATGCTCGATATGGCGATAGGCTCGCCCCTTATCATATCTGTGACGGAATTAAGCTCGGCGAAATGTGGGTGTACTAGTTGGCTAGACTGCCTCGGTGGCGTGGTGGTATTTCGGTACGACTACGGTTCTGAGGTCTCGGGTTCGATCCCCGGGTCGGGCAAAGTGATATTGGATTTTTCCATATCAGCCCGGAGTCTGGAATTTATGCCCGATATGGCGATAGGCTCGCCCCCTATCACATCTGGGACGGAACTAAGTTCGGCGAAATGTAGGTGTACTAGTTGGCTAGTGCGCCTCTGCCTACCCCTTCGGGGATACAGGCGTGAGCTTATGTTATGTAACTAAACCTTATCACAACACTAACCTCATAAATCTCACCCGTACTAACACTTCGACCCCGTGTAACGTTAAGATTTGTTTATTCCTCCAGACAGTGAGACCGTACACGCCGCGTCAGTTCCCCCTTCCGGACGATCTGTACGACGACATGCTGTCGGCCATGCCTGACGGGTACCGAATCACCCCATCACCTTCACCGATAGAGGAAGAGCTCGAACGCTCGAGCACCATGTCGCCGCTCTCGCCCACCATCTTCGACGGCGACGACCCTGACGATCAAGAATGGGATCCTAGTAGTGAGAAGGCGGAGAGGAGGAAAAGTGCTTTCAGATGAATTGGGTATTTGACTATGTTTGATTTTTACACATATTTATATCTAATAACAAATAAGACGAAAATGAAACCATTTTGTAAAAACTGTATCGAAATTAATTGAAAAATGAGGTAGTAATTCATATTTTAAATTCTGGAGTGGGGGCATATTAGAGATATCTTGCTATTACTCTCCAACGCACGTACCGTTATGGCGTGACGTGATTATACTGATACTTTCCCTCAGTTTGAAGGTTACACCAAACTTCAAAGGCTTATAACTTGTTTATTTTTGAGAATATTTCAATATTTCTTTCTGTTCTATGTTTAAGACTACATAAATCTCATATAACATAAATAAAAAAAAAGTCAAGTGCCCATTGGGTAAGTGGTGAGTGTATTCAATATGGTCTGATTGATCAATATGAGGATGGTCTGCAGTGGCTTGCTATAAAGACTAAGAGACACTGTTTGATAATTAAAGGAAACAAAATCATAACTAAAAACCTTACATTTACGAGTACATGATGATGCTCGACTTACATTTACATGATGATGATGTAATAATTCAGGAAAACAATTTTGCGAGTATTTGTCTATCCTAATCTGAATAGCTTGCAGACCAAAGACAGTCTGAAACTGCTGTTGACAATCCATGACCAGCGATGGCTCTCCTTATGACCACACATGATTTACTGGCTATTACATTTTATTTTTAAGTCATTGTAGGCCTATACATAAATATGTAAGCCACTGGACGTAGAAAGGTCGTCTCTGGTCGCAAAAAGGCGAATGTTATTTATTAATTATGCCACTGTGCGACCTGTGCTTGTTGGAAAGGTTGCCAAACCCTGGTAAATGAGTGGTGGGTCAAAAGTTCAAAACTATTTATCTTATTAAAAAAATGCCAATGATCAACAATATTTAGCTTATTTTCCTTTAAAGAGGTTCTTGCAAGTATGTATTTTCATACATTTCTGATTGAATTTTGTGCAAACCGAGAAACATATCCTGTTTTCAATAAAATAGTTTATCATAGCCAGTTAATATTAGTAATCCAGGACTTTCATATAACTTTCATTGTCATTACTGATTGAAAGTAACAAGGTATCTAACTAAAATTGTTCTAATTATATTGAGTAAAGTGTAGCACTATGTCAATATAACTGTGTGTTTTGCATATGAAACAAACATCATTATTTAGTGTCTAAAAATACTAATAGTCAGTAGCCTGCATCTGAATTTCTACATCTAATATTATAAACAGGTATAACATAGTATGTCTATGCCATGTCTTAGCATCTCACTTACCATCCACTTGCCAGCCTCTGCTGTACAAAAAATTATGTCTGCAACAATAGAGCCAATTAAAAAATCTTTTTAATGGAATACAGCAGCAGAATAGTATCTTTCTAATATATGTATGCAACGATGCGCAACTGCGAATGGTATGGAATTCCCAACTGGGAATGGTACCGACTGTCGAGACAAGTGTCGGAGGTTCTAGACTTCGAGGTTTCGAGGTTCCCAAAATGGAGCATACACCTCTGACTTTTCTATGTTAAGTGTATTTTCATTGTGAATTATCGCTTGCTATAACGGTGAAGGAAAACATCGTGAGGAAACCTGCATATCCGAGAATTCTCCACAAGAATTTTTAATGTATGTGAAGTCTACCAACCCGCATTAGTCCAGCGTGGTAGACTAAAGCCTAACCCCTCTCATTAGTAGAGGAGGCCCGTGTATAGTGGAACGGTAGTATTACAGGGGTAATATTATTTTAATAGAATACTGTGAGTGACTAATGACTATCCCTGAGTGACATAGGCTACTTATAAACAATAATATGACCTGTAACACAGGAGTAGAGGCGCGATTAACACCTAATAAAATATGTGTTAACCATCTGTGAAGACCGTTATTGATCTTATAAAACAGGTATCAAACATCTGTATTAGTTTTACCGCCGAATGTTCTTACACTTAAGGTGGCCTTATGTCTTTTCAGGCCGCCTTATCTGTCAAAATTTTATGGCGAAAATCAATATAAGAAGCCGTTAAAGTTGAGCAGCGTTTGACCATTCGGGCGTTAGACAAGTAATCTACTATAGTACACTTAGTTTATTCCTATAATAAATTAAGTTTAATCAATTGGGTACTTGACTCTGTTTGAACTTATACACATATTTATATGTAATAGCAAATAAAACAAAAAAGAAACCCTTCTGTAAAAACTGCATCGAAATTGGTTGAAAAAAATGAGGCAGTAATTCATATTTTAAATTCTGGAGTGGATATTGGAGATATCTTGCTATCCCTTTCCAACGTCCGTACCGTTATGGCATGACGTGATTACACTGATATTTCTTTTCTGCATTTTGAAGGTTACACCAAAATTCAAAGACTTATAACTTTTTTATTTTTGAGAATATTTCAATATTTCTTTCTGTTCTATATCTTAGACAACGTAAATTTAATATAAAATTAATTTTAAAAAAATTGTCATGTACCCAATTGGTAGTTATAAATGAATTTGTTAAGTGTTTGGTTGCATTTTTAAAGTTTGTGTTTGCTGTCTTCAACTTTGAAGCTTTATAATTAGTGATGTAAAAAGTGTACAGTTGTAAATTTAAGTGTATCTTATTTTTTCTTCTGCAAGAGCACCAGTTAGTACAATGTGATTACTGACTGGCAATAATGTGTATAAATCCTAAGCCTCTCTGTAATTCGTCTGTAAATGAACAAAACTAGTTGTTTTGTATGTAATGGTAGTATAACTTTTCAATTGTTGTCCATCGTAATGAGAAAATATTTATTATATGCAGACCAAAATGGTCAGAATTCAGATTGTAGTGTGTGTGTGTATCTGTAAATATGTACCACTCATTACCCACTCAAACGTCTTGTTTTCTCCTGCACTAGTTTTTCTCGAAGCAGTACACAAAAACACATACTCAAAACAACGATTCTATCTGGTTCATACTCGTAGAACAATGGACTATATATAAAAACGTGTTTTGTGTAGGTGTGTAATGTTTTAATGCAGGAGAAGTGGCTTTATACTTCTACTTATTGTTTGTCGTTGTTACATTCCTTAAAGTGAAGCGTGCAAATGTGTGTACAGTCATCTACTTCAGTAATGTTATAAAATGCATGTATGGGAATGTACCCATATTATGTGACCAATTTTTTAACATATTTATATCAATTTGTGACAACCCGTATATGCCAAGAAAGTTTTGACGTAGTAATTTATGATTATGGTTTTAAATAATTTTTTGACAAAGAAAAGCTTTGGCATTTTGGTGTCAATTTCTTCCAGTTTGATGCTTTTTAGACGATTTTCTCGCAGCGGAGGAATCGAACATAGTCGACACATCCACCCGACAAAAAGCATCCAAAATCACTTATTTCAAAGCTTCCACATACTGTCCATCTTCGTTGATGATTATCGCATAAATTCACATCACATTTAAACCACAAGCACAACTAGACAATAATATGAAATCATTAAAACAAGCGACCACCCGCGCCGTCAGAATTCCCGCCAAAACTGAGTTAAAAAACAAAGAATGATGTGCTGCCACCTGTGACTTTAAAAAGTGATAAACGCTGCAGGCCATATTTGAATATAGCTCGAAAAAGCACGAGATTTCCCTAAAGGATATTGACTACGTGACGAAAACCTATGACCCAGCTGTGGCCAAGTGTGGTATTTTGGAGACCCACTCCCCCCAGAATGGGTCAAGTAATATGGGTACGTTCCCTATGATAAGACAATACTTTCCTTGGATTTTATACTAAATTTTAATAACGTTTGAGTTTAAATGCCAATGGCACAAATCAACTGTGAATTTTATTTACATTTATTGCAAGTCATACAACTGAAAAAGCACTGATGTAGTTATCAAATGTTTTCCTCCCAACTATGAGAGCATAGATTTTATGTTTTTAATATTAGAGTGACACCTGGATGATAAAGCTGATTTAATGAGCCTTACTTATAAAAGCATTTTTAGCTGAGCAAATGGTTAAGAATAACCTGTCACTTTTTACCTTGCCTTACATTGTTTAAAAATGAAAAGGACAACCTATGGTATAAAGATAGCAGCGCTTAAGTATTTTTATAAGTAAGGGGCAATATTTCTGGTAGTAAGTATTTGTTTTTTGATTGTATTGTGTGTTAAAAGTTTTATTGAGCATTGTATACATTGAAAGAAAGAAATAAACTTTATTCAGCCAATGTCTCGGGCAACAGTGAGTTTGTTAGGTTCGGTGGATAGTATGAATGCCCTATTGTCGCAAAGCGTGTGTAAATATTATAAATTGGGCACTGATTAGTAACTAATGGACTGGCTATAAAAATAGTTTGATTGAATCTCTTTAAGAGTTCTGTTGTAATCCACATGTAAAATTATTTCATCCACATTGTCGTATATTGTAAGATAGAATGTTAATTTTAGGAAAAGCAACTCTATTCTGACTCTGACTATTGGCAACTATAATTTTGTTAGAATGACTACAAGTTATTATAAAAAATCGATTGTCGTATTTTCTTTGTAAATAATGGAACCACAAGAGGATTACGACTATGTATTTGAATTTTAATGTTTTTATATGAAACTCACAATATTTGAGATTGTATTCCATATTAAAAGGCGTTCTTAAACTTTCAAATTATTGTACAATCTGTTACAAAATTTGTAGTATTTAGACAATCTGCTAAATGAGTTGTGTTCCGGTATTTTGATGTAAAATTGCTATATTTTATATTACTTTAAAATCGTATCTTATTAGCTTATTGCTGTGTTGATTCACTTGGGAATCATTTCAAAGAAAATTTACTTAAAAATTGCCATATGGAATGTCTTTCTTGGTTCAGAGTTAAGCATTTGCTCGATGTTCGATGAGTTTGTAAAATATAACTATTGAAAATGAAGTAATTTTATTCTTTCTATTTTCAGAGAAGCCAAAGCCTTCTTATTTTGTTAGTGATACATAAGTATAGTCTAGATTTTTTAAGATGACAACTTGAATTTATATTAAAAAGCTAATGTCTGTATCATAGTGAAATAAAAAAGTGACGACTCACCATATTATTTTATTTGCACCTTTGAGTGAATAATCTATTATTACGCCTCATAATGCAGTCGGTGAACCATGCGTTATTTTGACATTTCTCGCTAGCGAATCTGTAAAATATTTATGTAAAAAATACCCGAACGCCTCTAGCGGTTAGTGGGGAATTGATGGTCATACAAACTATTTGACGTAGTCGCTAGCGTGAAATGTCTGACAAACTCGTGACGAAATGTTATTGATACTAGAAATTAACTAGCAAAATTGAACTCGCTATCTAGGATCTTTGATTGTAAGACTCACTTTCACTCTAGACGCTGGCAATGTACCAACGCACTGATTTCAAGTAATAATGTTATTTATTGTATCACTATGTTATGCTTGGCCCCCAAACTTCCCCACCAGCCCTTGAAGATGAAGTCCAGCAACACACTTGAAAGCATGTTAGTAAAAAGGATTTGGCTTAGTTTCTACCTGTTTTTGGCCTGACGTCAACTCTCTGGATGATCTAGCTCGGGCTCATCCGTGTTAGAAAAACACCTGCCTAACCTGGGAATCGAACTCGGCATCTCTGTTCAAAGCCCATGTAGGCTGCCACTATAGATCGAGGAAGCGACAAGTTTGCGTCTCCATTCCGAAAAAAGTTGGCTTGCTTTACTTATTTCTTGAGATGTGGATTAAATTATGTGTTGTTTGTAAATTTTTTCTGTCTGGCGTTATCTCGGCCTTGGCCAGGGTCCGCCTTCCTACTTAAAACGCTTCCATTTCGCCCGGTCTTTAGCATCTTCCATAGTGACACCTCTAGCTCTCACATCTTTCTCCAGTTTTCAAACGTCCAGCCAACGCTTTTTTGGTCGTCCACGGAAACGTACACATGCCCCCTGACTTCACACTCTATTCGAATTTTACTTCAATTTAGTAACATTTATCGACCGACTTCCACAAAAGGAGGAGGTCCTCAATTCGTGTTTTTTTATGTATGTTACTCGATATCTCCGCCAAATGTGGACCGATTTTCAATATTCTTTTTGTGTTCGTTTATTTCAAGGGTGGTCCCATATAAATTTGGTTACGATCGGTAAATTGGAAGTTGGTCAGTTAAGTTTTTAAACTCGTGATTATTGACTTAAATTCAGCAGAAATAGAGTTAAAAAGTGCGCTAATGTTGCATTAGATTGATTGAATTGAGAAGAACTTGTCATTTGGTAATTTTTAACGTGACATTAGTGCACTTTTTAACTCCATTTCGGTCAGTGGCGTAACTATACTGTTGGGGGGGGCCCCTGGCAAATTCATCCGATAGGGCCCTTTTAACCGCCGGGGCCCCGAGGTTGGAGGCCGGCGTGGAGGCGCGTTGGGATCAAGGTGTTTTTAATCTGGGGTCTGTTTCCGGCTGGCGCGGGGGTCTCCTATGGTCGGAGGCCCGTGGCATTTTGCCCCGTATGCCACTCTATAGCCACTGATTTCGATGGAATTTTAAGTAACTAAATGAAATCGAATCGAGTGTGGAGTCAGCCCCCTGGTGCGACCTGGATCAGCCACCTGCGACAGACGTACTCCTGTGGATTCCTCAAAACGTGGCCATACCATCTCGAGCGACATTCCTGCAGTTTATATGCCACGTCATGGACACCAAGACTACCGCGGATGTGCACATTTGTTGTTTGTAAATAAAATTCATATTTGCATAACATCAATTTATTCTTTGACTCCGGGTAAGTACATAGTATATACCTTATTAGCTAACAACATTGTAAACTTTAAGATCATTGCATACATGATACAATACAGACACAACCTAACGGAATCATACAATAAAACATGGCACTGTTGGTTGAAGGTATAATCTCAACAATTAAAAGATAATTTTACAACCATAACAAACGAATTTTGTAAAAAAAATATAGCTACCAAGCTGACACTTATATACTTGTTACTTTCCATACATAATAAGCTCAAGACATACCATCTCTAAGTGCAAATAGTACAACAATTTGTCCAGAGCTTATTTCCATTCCATGATGTGATGATAGGCGGCGAACCTGTCGCCATATTAGGCTCGAATTCCAATGCGGAAGCAATGTGTTTCAAAGAGAAAACTTAATGAATTTTAATCTTGAAATTTGCTTTCAATTATTAATTTTCATTTGATGATTCTTCCAAAAATCTTTTTGATAGTATTTTAACTTCTACATAATCTCGATTCATGTACTTAAAATTATCATTAGCTGCTTATATAAACAGAAAAAAGAGTAAATGCAGTCTGTCCTTATAAATAGTTTGCCTTACAAAAATTAAACTTAAAAATCGATTGATCACAAAAAATATTATACAAATTAATACTGTAAATATCGTTGAATGGTTATCGCTACACAGCCTTATAATTACATAAATGCTACAGGAATGTTACATCAAATAACGTCTCATTTGTATCAATCCTGTCCTCACCAACTAAAACTCATATTGCTCTTGTGGTGTTATAGCCGGTTTCAATAAACAATCTCAGTTCGAATGTGCAGATAGATTACAAAAATTAGCCAATTAGAACATAGTTTGAACATGACTCCGTCAAATAACTTTATTTGATTGGCTCATAATCGCGATCTATCTGCACTCTAAACTGAGATCGTTTATTGAGACTGGCCGTTAGAGAACTAAAGAATGATTAGTCTAAACACAGGATTGAATTAAAAATTATTTACGGCTGATTTCAATAAACGATCTCAGTTTAGAGTGCAGATAGATCGCAATTATGAACCAATCAAATCAAGTCATTTGACGAAGTCATGTTCAAACTGTGTTCTTATTGGCTCATTTTTGTAATCTATCTGCACATTCCAACTGAGATTGTTTATTGAAACCGGGCGTTAGTTTAGTTTTAATTATGGCGCGTACACACCAACCGAACAAACGATCGAAAGCGTTCTGTCCCGTTCAGTCGTGCGCAGGATAACTGTTGTGTGAACGCAACAGCGATAATTCGCGAATGTTCTGAAACGTTCGATCCTCATCGTCAATGGCCCTTCGCGAACATTCTTTCCCCTTCGTTCAGTTGGTGTGTACCCGGCATTAGTCGATAACAGAAAAGACCTTAATATCTAGGAATAAAATAGTTTTGTATCTCATTTTGACTAAAAACAATTTCAGCAAACCAACGGTGGAAGCTCTACATCACATCTAAAATTTACTACAAGAAGTATATTATGGAGAATAGTGTGTACCAAACATGAATATAATTGGGTACTTGAGTAATTCTTTTTTATTGATTTTATGTGAAATTTGCGTCATCTAAAACATAACACAGAAAGAAATATTTAAATACTCCCAAAAATAAAAAAGTTATAAGCCTTTGAAGTTTAGTGTAACATTCAAACTGCGGGAAAGAGAAGCGTGAGTATAAGCACGTCACGCCGCAATAACCGGTGCGTCCCTTGGAAAGGGATAGCAAGCTATCCCCACTACATCCCCACTTGCTCATTGCAGAATTTAAAATATTAATTACTGCTCCATTTTTCAACCAATTTTGATGCAGTTTTTACAGAAGTTTTTTTTTAATATTTGCCATTTCATATAAAGATATATAAAAAAGCAAACATAGTCAAGTAACTAATTGTTCCGTTCTCAAATATTTCGTCCTGATTATTATCATTGTCATTCACAGGACACCGCTGTTGAATAAAGGTCTCAAGATATATTCAGATTGACCTGTTGGAAGTGGCCTACATCTTATACATGTATTAGAACCTCATTAAGAGCCACTTGCAGCTCTGTGATAAATCTCTATTTATCCCATATCTCGATTTAAAGATAGGAGTGAACTGGGTACTTGACAATTTTTTTAAAATCAATTTTATATGAAATATACGCCATCTAAAATATAACACTGAAAGAATTATTGAAATATTCTCAAAAATAAAAAAGGTATAAGCATTTGAAATTTGGTGTAATCTTCATACTGCGGAAAAGAGAAGTATCAGTAAAATCACGTCAGGGCCATAACGGCACATGCGTTAGAAAGCAATAGCAAGATATCCCCACAACGTTCCCACTCTTGCTCATTGCAGAATTTAAAATATGAATTACTGACTCATTTTTCAACCAATTTCGATACAGGTTTTACAAAAGAGTTTCTTTTTTGTTTTATTTGTATCTAGTATATGTATCTAGTACACATAAAAATGTGTATAAAATCGAACATAATCAAGTACCCAACTGTACGATAAATCGAGTTTAGGGTTAACTCTACATTACAGATAGTGATGCAAGTCGCCCTCAGCGCAGTATGATACCGACATTGGTTAAGTTCAGTTGATATTCCTGGAGAGGTCCTGTATGCGGCTGGCGTTGCACTGCTTGCAGTAGAGGTGGTCGTCGAGCGGGTAGCAGCCGCGGCCCTCCTGCCGCGAGCACAGCGACGCGCCGCAGTCCTCGCACGAGTAGCAGCTCACGTGGAAGCTCTTGTCGAGCGCGACGATGCGCACGGTCTCCTCGGCGCCGCCCTCGGGCACTATCGGCTCGCGACAACGCGCACAGCGGGGCGCGTACCTTCAATTTGTTTTGACTTTTACTTTCTTTCTACTTGCCCTTATCCCATGTAACACTTTTTCAGGCATATTACAGAAAGGATTTGGCTTGTTGCTCGTTGCTGTCTGACTGATTTGTTTGATTTTTACATACATACACAACTACTACATACATATTGCTCAGGCCTGTATCCCAAAGGGATAGGCAGAGGCGCACTAGCAAACTAGCCACATTTTGCCAACCTTAGTTGTCCCAGATGTGATAGGGGTCGAGCCTATCGCCATATCGGGCACAAATTCCAGACTCCAGGTTGATATTGAAATCTAATATCCCTTTGCTTTACCCGGTGACTAAACCCGAGACCTCAGGACGGTAATCGTAGTGAAATACAACTACGCTACCGAGGCAGAGTTAGTATAGTCTTTATAAGTATATTTGTAATTAACTAGGATTCTGCATAATTAAGATATTTAAACGGTCGTTTGAACGGTCGGCGCAACACTTTTTTCAAGCATGTTACAGAAAGTTTTTACGACCTGCCTGCCTGACGTGAACCCCCTTTGAGGCATCCAGTTCCGGGCAAATTAAATTAAAAAAATAGCTTTGATTATATAATTAGAATACTATCAATAATAATAGTCATGCTCACCTTTTATGAAAGTCCTCGATACAGTGTATGCGATTAACAGCATCCACCGTGAAGGGTATACCGTCGA
Source organism: Clanis bilineata (assembly GCA_036417725.1). Classification (NCBI taxonomy): domain Eukaryota; kingdom Metazoa; phylum Arthropoda; class Insecta; order Lepidoptera; family Sphingidae; genus Clanis; species Clanis bilineata. Next base: position 2,666,283 of record CM071159.1, read on the forward strand.
GACTCTTCTGGCAGACGACGCAGGTGAAGCAGCGCGGGTGGTAGGGCTTGCCGGTGGCGCGCAGGATGCGGTCCAGGATGGGGTCTCCGCACACGCAGCACTTCTCCAGAGTCTCGAGGTAGTCACGTTCACACAGGGCGCGCCCTTGCACTGCGTAGAATGGTCGGCCCTGGAATGGTCATAATAATGACGTGTGTTAAATAAACAGGAACATATATAAGCTCACACCTGTTTCCCTGTAGAGGTAGATAGAGACACACTATAATAATAATAATAATAATATTAGCCCTGTAATATTACTGTCCCACTGTTGGGCACGGGCCTCCTCTACTAATGAGAGGGGTTAGGCCTTAGTCTACCACGCTGGCCTAATGCGGATTGGCAGACTTCACATACCTTCAAAATTCCTGTGAAGAAATTCTCGGGTATGCAGGTTTCCTCACGATGTTTTCCTTCACCGTTATAGCAAGCGATATTTCACAATGAAAATACACTTAACATAGAAAAGTCAGAGGTGTATGCTCCATTTTGGGGTTGGTTTCGAACCTCCGACACTTGTCTCGGCAGTCCATATCATTCCCAACTGAGCTATCGCTGCTTATAGAGACACACTAGCGAACTAGAATACCCACATTTTGCATTTGTTCCGCCCCAGATGTGACGAGTGTGTTTTTTTATCTGGGTACAGCAAAGTGACTGCACCTGATGGTAAGCGTAGTGGAATCCAAAAAAACTAGCGACTACTGACAAACACTGCTTATTAGTGGCGGTCAGTATCACGCCAGCCTATTTATGCTTCTTCATATTTCGATTCCAAAGAGGGAAGAAGCAAATAAAGGGGCTTGGGACAAGACAGGTGGATGATGCAGATACAGGGGTACCCCCATACCTGTCTCAACCAACCATCAAGTACATTGGCTGATCTTGGAACGCAAACCACACATGGAGTGTGGGTCACTATGGCAGGTTTTAGCACCATATGTACAGTGCTCTCCATCTGGTCGAATACGAATATCCTACCACCAGCAAGTCGGTTGCCATCTCAGACACAAATTCTAAAGTCATGAAATAGGTTAGCCAAAATGATATTGAAAAAATCCAATAATATTGAATTTTTTTAAGATCATTTTGGATCATTGGATCATTTTTAAGATAATTAAATATAATAAATATATATCCCTAATATAATTGAATATATTAGGGATATAAATTCTAAGGTGTTACTATATTACAATAATTTAGTAGGACATGTAAACAATCAATATTTGTCATTATCAACAAGCTGATATATTTTAAAGGTCATTACCCTACAATCTACATATAAATCCCAGGCTACTAAACATATCATTATGTTAAGGTTTGTGTGACTAATTTTCTGTCTGGTATCATGCTAATTTAACATTGTTGTAATTCTGAAAATCTCAAGTTTGACTATGTACATTCAAATTGAAAATTATACCTAAAGATTTCGTTTTTTTGCAATACCTAGTTACATACAAAGAATTCTTGTATGTGAATGGATAGCAATTTCAGGATGACAACAAAGTTTTATAGTCTGACCCGTGACAACGAAGACTGCGAAGCCTTCGAAACGTCGGGAATAATAATTAAAACCTAATTGTGATAGAATTCGTAAAAATAGTTTTATTTCAAAGTTTGATAAGATATTTTGAGCAGTATTTCTCATTATCAATTTGATATTATATTTATTAAATTGTGTTGATTTTTGCAGAATTTTTTGTACTAGTATTATTATGGTTTTCTCCAATAGACTTACCTGCAAGTTAATGCCGCACTGCTGACAACAAAAACACTTGATGTGGTAGATCCTCTCCATGGCAGTGCACCCCGTCGTCTCACCCATGATCTTCTCACCACACTTGTAACAGTTACCACAGTACAACTCGTCTTCAGGCTCTGGTGTTGGCTCAACGGTGCCAACATACCCACCATACAATGAAGTGCTTGACAGTTGGCTGCATGGTCTAGGATTGATAGGCTCATACAATGACTCATAAGTAGATGAAGTCTGTGACCCACCATAAGTCGAAAAGTCTTGCGCGTTCACCGAGGCAGACGAGGGCGGGTACGCGGACCCTGGACGTCGCAACTCGCTATAGTTCGACTGAGCTCCCAAATCAGTAATTCTGGACACATCAGATCCTCTGTCGTAGATGCTATCTCCTCCATACGCATTGCGCTGCATCATAATATTGGAGTACACATGATTGGTCCCACCCGGAGGCAGCAGGTTGCTGTAAAGTAGAACATCGCCGCTGCGAGCTCTAGCTGTGTTACGAACTATACAACTTTTGACTGGCACCAAATTTGAATATGTAGAACTGGTCCGGCTCCCGTATTCGAGTCTCGAAGAGTAAGAGGGCTCGCAGGCGGACTTCACAGTGTAACTTTGTGGTATTTGCGGCAGCGGCGCTTTATTCTTCTTTGGAGGAATCGAGGGCTTCTTTTTTGCCGCATTTATGTCATCTTGTAACTTGGCGTCCAGTTCGTTCGCATATATTCGAAGATCCGCTAACTGCTTATCTAATGTGTTCATTTTTTCAACCACTTTAACATTAAATAAATAAATGAATGTAAAAAATTGATAATGTTACGCCCAAATTGTTTGATGCGAATTTGACAGTAGGCTTGTCTATACTATAAATAACGACATATCGATATTTTTTTACAAAACATTAGCGACATATATTTTTTTTATTTATTGATCATCGATATTTTTAGATGCGATATTTATCTTTATAAAATATTTATTTTGGAGTGTCACATTTGCGTTGCTAAATTTATGATGCACTGTTTTTATGAAATGAAACTGTTATTTCACGAAAGGGAACAGTGTGAAAATAATTTGACGAAAGGGAATGGACATTTCACGAAAGGGAACACCGTTCTCATGCGTTCCCGTTCATTTCGAGGACTGGCCCTCCCCCAAAGATTCTCACACTAACCTGGTAAATATTATCTTCATGTGCATTATATTCGCGAATTTGAAATTTGTAACTTGAATAACTAATCATTTTTGAATAAAAATGAAAATGTCATTTTAATGTAATTCTTTCGTTAACGATGCTGCTTTAAAATATCAATCATACAGTAAGTATCGATAATTATTTTTACTTGCGCATCCCTATACAACAGATTCTTCGTTTGTTTTTTAATTTGTTATATCTATGGATGCTAAGTCCTTCAACCGAATACCATAGTACAAGACAATTAAAAAGAACTTGAGAAATAGATACTTACTTTCTTGTTTAGATAATAATGGGACCATCCGTGTGACCATACATCGTGGACTACCCAAAATATATATAGTGTGGCGCCTAGATTCACATAGGCGTTGCCTATGGTGCCTAGCTACCTTTTGGCTTACTTTGGACGCTCAATTTTAATTAACTACGTTGTAAACTGCCTAATGGTAATTACTTTTTATATTTTATGACTTCCAATAATTTACACACTGTATATTCGAGTAATAACTTTTTAATTGGTGCGAGAAGTTAACGATTTTTAAGGCTCTCAACTTGCTTCGAAGGTGCGGTACTTTTCTGAAATTAAAAATGACGAAATCTTTTTACTTTTCTATTATTGTTATACAGGTAAGTGTTTGTTTTTATGCTTTCTCATTGTTAACTAATAAATAATTATCAAGTTAACGTAATTTTAGGTGCTACTTGTTCATTCACAAATAATAAGCGATGAAGAAGGTAAGTCATAGAAGTAGATAATTAAAACACGCTTGCGCGTAGACAGTTGATTACGTACACTTTTTTTTACTGAAAAATACAATATGGAAATGAAAAATATTAATATATTTTCTATCTTCGCAGAGGCATTCACTACAGAACAAGTTGAGGAAGAGGTAATATTTTTTATTTTTTATTTAGTTAAGGTGTATAATCGAGAAGTTCGGAGATGAAAATTCAAACAAGCAAAACATTATGAAATATTTTTTGCGGTGGTTGAATTATAAATTTCTTTTTCAGTGGCACATGGACTTTATGCCTGTAAGTGAACACTAAAATTAATTTATGAATTAAAACGAAAACCTCTAGACATCTATTCTCAAACTCTACGCATTAAAGATTCTACATACTTTGTACAAAACCCTAAAGCCGGCCCTGTAAAACTAAGTTCAGTGCGTCGCACTGTGCTGTGCGGACTCAAAACTGTTTAAATTATTATGAGTGATATTAGTAGCATTATCGTTATTTGAAAATTAAACGTTATTCAGAACGCATTCTTAATTATTTTAGACCGGCTACCTACCTGATAGCGTTTACAGAGAGCTAGCATGGTATGGCATCCTGCAAATACAGCCTCTCCACCACAGTTCGAAGCACAAAGTAGCTGCGCAGTTAATATGGCAGCATACACTGGGTAGACCACATGTCATCCTGGAAAATCCACCGCAGGTAGAGTACTGCGATACCTATATAACATTAACATCATAATACGTGAACTCTCACCATGTCATAGACCTTAAAATAATATAAAAATGCTTATACTCACACTTGTGTCCGGCTTTTCCGCTTTATTCGATCTTAAGCTCCCTACCTATCGTAATTAACCAACTCATTTCTAGTCAACCCAATCGCCAGGTAAGGTAAGTAGACAGATATTAGCAGAGGAAGCTGCGAAGTGGTCTCGAGAGCAACGCGCAGCGCAGGAGGTGCTCATGGAGAATATCAAGAGTGGAGGCAATGGACTCACTGTGCGGACAGTTATCAGCGCACACAGGAAGACTATTTACATTATACAGAATGGTACGTAGTGTACTACGTAGCATCTTCCGCTAAAAATTGCATTTTGTATATAAATCTTCATGAATTGCTGATTGCCATTTTATTGTGAACGATATTTTCCTGCCAAGAGACTATGATTGCACTGGTTTCTTGTTAGTAGATTTAATTTAATTAGATCGTGCCTATTTGAATTGAATGGTATACTCGTATTCATTATCAATGGCATATCTAAGGACTATACTCATTTTGTGTTTTTGAACTACGAGCACCTTTACATTTGTAGGGAACTATTACAAATGTCCATCGGGATCTGAGCCAGACTTAGACGCGTATAGAGTACAGGCGAACATGCACGAACGAAAATGTACTTTCGGTAAGCAATCCATACCAGTGCCAGTGGACCCATGTATAGAGGCTGAAGTAGCACCCATAGAGTACTCCTTCCACGAAGGGTGGATGTTCTGCCTCGGTAATGGAGAGCGAGAAAATAATTACTTCCAGAATGGCACTTTGGATTGTGGCAATAAAACTAAGGTAAATAATACCGTAATATTCATGACGACCGTCGTCGTGATAGGCTATAGCCTTCCATTCTTCCATATTGAAGTCTTGGAACTTATTTTGAACATTTAGATGTTTATTTTGACCTCAAATGCTCTTTACTCACACGTATTAGTATAATAAACGTCTCATTAAATACAACAATGTTATGTTTTCTGCCTACCCCTTCGGGAATACAGGCGTGAGCTTATGTTATGTTATGTTAAAAAAAGACTATACAAACATGTATTTTTAGGTATCTGTCGGTGAATTCTTAGATCAATGTGCGATTGATTACAATATTGTTATTACCTTCGATTATTTCGGCGATGAACCTAGAAAGGATATGATGCATAATGCTACTCTCTGTACTACGTGGGATCCATGCCGCCTATCATATTTATATAGACTTGAGGTACATAAACGTGAAAATTTATTATGGTACTTTGTCTACCATGCTGGGCGCAGACCGGACAGACGCCAAGCATATGAAATGCCGAAATCTTTTGAAAGCCCACCGAGACCCTATATGCCCAAGGGCCCTTTGGCTCAATACGGCCCTGTGCACTTATTATACATCAATATTCATACTATTTATGTTGTCTTAATATGTCCGTAGTTTGTACTTTGGAAGGGATAGGTAGAAATTGAAATGTAACTGATGAACCATTGACCTATATGTATACTACTATAAGTCAATGTGATGAACCGACAAATCGCGACCTTTAACCATTCCGGGATTACTGATTTAACAGAGGGCCTTACTCATTTTCTACTGGGTACCTTCTTTTTTACTATATACTAAATATTCATTGTATACAGCCTCCTCCAGCAGAAATGACGCCATCCTTCCCAACTACAACTGAAAATCCATGTGAAACTACTGTATGTCCCGAGTGTATTGAAGGAATGACCGAAGACGCAGGAGAAGCTATTGAAAGTAAGAAATGCTATAATGATTGTGATAATTAATTCGTTAACATTTAATAATAATATAATGCATTTATTTTCAGTATTCTCAGACGATGAAAAGTGAAAGTCGTTTATGTGATATCAATAAAGTTAAGCAAAGTAGTTTTTGTTTTATTTAAAACGGATTACATTTGGCAAATATTGACAGATGTCAGAGGAGTGACACATGTCAGTCAAGAACTTGACCACGACTTATGTTGGTTAGTTTTTTCTTTATAATTTAATTTCTGTGATAAAATAGTTTAATTCTAAATCTAAAATGGTCATATCGCTTAATTTGCAAACTATTCTCGACACATTATCTGGAGATTCATCAATAACATTGCCTGCATTCAAGGAAAATGGCTTAAAAATAGATTTCAACAAGGATGAGGTAAGTTTTGGATTTCTTGTGAAAATGGTATGAGTTGTAGACTTTTAATGAATGTTGAATTGATGTTTTTGGGTCCGGATATAATTACAGAGTGTACAGACGGTTTACAATGGGGTGGAACCGCCTCTACCTTTTGCAAACAGTGAATTGTTTTATGCTGGTATTTGTGAATGGAGGAGGCTCACAGCTGTAGATGATCGTTGTAAATCTGTTTACGAAGTCTCCTTTGACGTCACGGTAAGTGTATATTTAAAATAATAAGTGTTGGCCCTTCTCAGCATCTTTATTTTGTGTGTAGTTATGCACAAATGCGAAGTATCCAATGTTTTTCTGTGTACTTTAAGCTGGGTCTCCTGCACTACCTTTTTCGAAACAAAACACTAAAAACACATACGCAAAACAATGATTTTAACTGTCACCTGCTCATATAACAATGGACCATAGATAACAAATGCATATTTTGTGTAGGTGTTTTGTGCAATGTTTTAGTGCAGGAACCCGGCTTTACCACAACCAAAAAAATGACATATTTTTTCAATAATGCAAAAAGTAAACCTACAAAATTTTATTTACATTCATTCTTAACTAATGGTCTTAATTTTTTCAATTTGTGTGTTTGCCTTTTAATAATGTGATATTTCTAGAACATGTAGACCAATTTCAAGATTCTGGTTGTGTTTGATAGAACTTATTTCAAGGGATCAAGTATCGTTTTTATAAAAACTGATGGTGTATGAGGAAAACTCCATAACAACACTAAAGCATCACAATAATTGAGGTTGTGAAATAGGTTCGCACGATTTTAGATTTTGTAACATTTGATTTTTTATTTTTAGGATAGCAATTTCACTTTTAAGGCTGGAGATACCATTGGTGTAGTCCCTAAAAATCATGATGAAGAAGTGAATATTATTCTAAATCATTTAGAATTGAACTCCCTGGCAGATACTCCATACAAGCTGAACGTGGATAGTAATATAAAAGGATCTAAAATTCCACATCATATACCAGTGCAATCAACTCTGAGACATGTGTTGACACATTGTGTTGACCTCAGAAGTGTTTTAAAGAAGGTAAATCTTTGGACATTGCATTAATTGTATCAAATAATATGTTGCCTCCTTGGTTTAGTGGCTGTGTGGGCTATTGACAGGGAGGTCCTGGGTTCAAGTTCCAGGTCATGCAAAATGGAATTTTCCAGCACAATTTGCCCAGGCAGGATTTTCCAGAGGAAGCTGACTTTAGATAGGCAGCCTGTCATAAAAACAAAGATATTGGTTTCCATAACATAGTTGTAAAAGTGTGTTCTGCCAACCTCTTAAAGTGGGATAAGTACAGGTGGAAAGAAAGAAAATAACTTACAACAAAAGAAAAAACATACAGCACGCAATTATCTCGTTTACACTTTATGTAATCCTTTGCATGTTTTCACCTTTTCAGCTTTTTCTTCTAGCACTATCAAGATTTACTAAAGATGAAGACCAAAGGAAAGTTCTCGAATATCTCTGCAGTAAACAAGGATCTAATGCTTACCAAGCATACATCTTAAATGAAAACTTATGTATCCTAGACATTTTTAGAACTTTCACATCTTGCAAGCCTCCAATTGAAGTCTTGATAGCTCATCTACCAAGACTACTGCCTAGGCCATACTCTATAGTAAATACAGGCCTAAAAGATTCACGAAGAATAAAAATATGCTTTTCTGTTATAGACATAGGAAACAATAGAAGGGGCCTTACGACTGGCTGGTTGGAAAATATTATTTTAAACAATGAGTTTGGATTAGAAAAAGATTTTAATCAGCTAAGCCTGCGAGACTGTGATAGTAATAGTAAGATACCTATTTATTTAAGGAAGAATATAACTGGATTTTCGTTACCTGAGAATTTGGAGACACCCTTAATATTGATAGGACCTGGCACAGGTGTGTCTCCATTTATAGGATTTCTTGAGGAGTTGGAGCTTGCTAAAGAGAATAATCCTGATAAGAGGTTTGGAGATGTTTGGCTGTTTTTTGGCTGCAGGAACCCAACACTCGACTTTATTTATGAGGAAGAATTAAATGGATTTTATTCAAGGGGGATTTTGAATAAATTCTGTACAGCATTTTCAAGGACAGATAATGCAGTTAAATATGTCCAGGTAAGTGTCGAAACGGTATTTGATACAATAACTAACACCCTTGTCGCCATATTTATCGCTATATACGGAAATCTAGTGTAATTTCAGCTTTAATATAATTATGGTCATTAGCTCATTGCTCAGGACCAAAGGTGATTAAGATAAGGTGATTATACTATGATTCATCTATAATTACAATTGCATACAAACTGTCATGACTTAATCCGCATCTCCTGCACACGTTTTTTTGAAACAAAACACCTACACAAAACAAGGTGTTTCATTATCTCCTGCTGATATAAAGGCGCGTCTCCTGCACTAGTTTTTCTCGAAACATTCATCACACACACACACACAACATCAGAAAAACACACATGGAAAACAAGGATTTTAGGTGTCTCCTGCTTATAGAACAATGGACCATAGATAAAAAATAGACGTTTTGTGTTATGTTTTAGTGCAGGAGACAAGGCTTTATATTATAATGGTTTGATTATGCATGACGATACTATGTATGCAACTGTATTTATGGAACTACTCATATTTCCTCCTACATGCATTGATAAATAGTTCCTTTAGGTATATTAAGGTTTGTGTAAAAATCTCCGTAAATTTTCCTCGAAATCATACATACGCAAATGTGTGATTCAGTATTTAGTGAAATTTAGAACTCTGCAAAGAAGTTTCGTCTCACTGAATCATGTGTAATTTTAGTTGTGACTCATGACTCGATTACTAAAATGATGAAATAAGAAATGGGGAACACATTTGCCGAAAACTTAGATAGGTACTACATAATATTATTACTCGCATATTGTATACAAACTAAAATAGCAATCTGTGTATATGGTATATATTTTATGCATATTTTATGTAGGAAACGTGGCTTTAGTATAACTGTGTGTGTACACAGTCGTTTCTAGATTTTTCTACCACTGAATGGTACAATCTTAACCAACCAAATCTTTGAGGTGACAGATACTTACTGTCCTGTATACTTTTAGCTCAACCCTCTGGCTCAACCATGACTTTTTTGACATTTCTCGCTAGCGACAATGTAAAATATTTGTATGACAAACACCCAAACGCCTCTAGCGGTTACGTGAGGAGTTAATGGCTTTACGTAGTCCTTAACGATAAGTTTAAAAAAGTCATAGCTGAGTTACTTATGTTGTATGTATCCTCATTGGAGTTGCTGTTCGTGGGGTGGGGGACTCTGAGAGCAGAAAATGCCTACCAGCAGTCTATGTGCCATATACAGGCCAAGCATGCCTTGGTAGTACTGATACAGTGGTCTGATAGGATCAACCATTTATCAATCGGCATTGCTAGATAGCACGGCAGGCTCGGTGGTACAAGCACGCCACGATGCCCCAAAATTCTTAACCTCAAGGATGAAGATTATCTCTCAGGAGGCTAAAGGCTAATCGGCCCGATCAGAAACGAGGAAAAGTGCCACCCAAACTGGGATTAAGGGTGAAATGAATCCATTATAGAGAGCTGAATTCTTGTTCAACCTTTAGACATCTCCACTTAAATACAAATATTGTATTGTAGATAAATCTTGGATACTTTTTGTTTCATACATACACACTCACGCCTGCATCCCATGGTGGTAGGCAGATAGTTGAGCGCCACAACGATCCTGACACATGTCTTTTGCCTCGTCCACATTCATGCATCGTTTCATACATTTCCGCCGGTTTTTGTTTCAGGACGCATTACTACAAGAAAGCGAAAGTATAGCAAAACAAATAACCAAGGGAGCTTTCATATTCATCAGTGGTGATTTGAAAAGCATGGCAGCACAAATAAAAGAGACTTTTGTAAAATGTATGATGACGCACGGTAATAAGACACAAGAGGCAGCGGAGAAGTTGATAAGCGATATGGTGAAGGAAAAAAGATATTGTGTCGACGCGTGGAGTTGACATCGACGATATTGTAGATGAAATATTGTGAAATATATGAATATTGTATTCGTTTTTTGTTTATTAATATACCTATATCTGTAATATTAAATATACTTACGCGCAATTCTTATTGATCCATATACAAGTTAGAACATCACATTTAGGTTTTTTTAATACATTTGTAAGTCTCGGTGGCGTAGTTGTATTTCGGTAAGACTACCGTCCTGAGGTCTCGGGTTCGATCCCCGGGTCGGGCAAAGTGATATTGGATTTTTCCATATCAGCCCGGAGTCTGGTGTTTGTGCCCGATATGGCGATAGGCTCGCCCCCTATCACATCTGGGACGGAACAAATCTCGGCGAAATGTGGGTGTTCTAGTTCGCTAGGGCGCCTCTGCCTACCCCTTTAGAGATACAGGCGTGAGCTTATGTTATGTGTTATTTGTAAATCCTCTCAATTCTCATAACTAAACTAGGATGCACTGATTGCATAGCTGAAAAAGTGTGGCAAAGGAAAATAGCCCGTCCCTATCGCTGATATTATCGAGACTTGCTATCTAGCTTCTATCACTCGGCTTGACAGTATTACAGGGAAGTCCCCGCATTTGCTGTCGGATTAGAGAAAGGATCTAAATAAAATATCTACGAAGTTCTGCAGGGTTCTCCTGCACTCCCGTTGACCTTTCTGCGGCTGCCATTGCTGGAGTTACATCTGTTGAATATTGAGCGATTATACAGGAATAAAGATATAATACAGACGTTGCCGAAGTGGAGCTCATAATAACAAGCTTGAAAAGTGTTTGCTCCAGTGGTTGGGACGAAATACCGAATATTGTGCTTAAAGAAAACAGACGTATACTCGCTCCCCCCTTAACGTATATATTTAATACATCCCTATCTCAAGGTGTATTTCCTACGGTTTTAAAGAAATCAATAGTTCACCCAATATTAAAATCTGGGGATAGGGAATGTGTTAATAACTACAGGCCAATTTCAATTTTGCCGTCAGTTTCAAAGATCTTAGAACGTATTATTAATACCAGACTGATAAAATACTTAGAAAGTAATAAGCTATTAGCCAATAACCAATTTGGATTTAGGACTGGTAAATCCTGTTGTGATGCGATTCACGAGCTCGTAGATCATCTTGTGCACAACTTAGATATTGGAAAGAAAGCTATTGGTATTTTTTTGGACTTAGCTAAGGCTTTTGATACGGTTCCTGCATCTCTGTTATTAGGCAAATTGGATAGATTAGGAATCAGAGGCAATCAATTAGATTTGCTAAAAAACTATCTTTCGAATCGTTATCAATGTGTTAAAATAAATGATAATATAAGCAAAGACCTTCCTGTTTTATACGGCGTACCGCAAGGTAGCATCTTAGGCCCCACACTGTTTCTGATTTACCTAAACGATTTATTTGACCTTAGAGTATTATGTGGTAAAATAATATCATATGCAGATGATACAGTACTTTTATTCACTGGCAAGACATGGAAAGAAACTTATGAAAATGCTCAACTTGGCTTCGACGCAGTGAACAGTTGGTTGAACAAAAACTTTCTCACTCTCAACCCTGAAAAAACTCAATATATAACTTTTTCCATGCGTAACTTCAGCCCTCCACCTGTTTCTTATAATTTAATTGCTCATAGCTGTGTCCTAAAAACTACCTGTCATTGTCCATCTATTGTACGCACTGAGAAAGTAAAATATCTTGGAGTTATTGTCGATAAAAATCTCTCATTTAAACCACACATTGAAGTAATTACGTCCAGATTGAGAAAACTAATTTACGTCTTTAAAAATCTGAGGCACTCAGCAGACTTCAAATTACTGCGGCAAGTTTACTTGGCTCTTGTACAATCCATCATATGCTACTGTATTACTATTTGGGGTGGTGCTCCTAAAACTATAATTAAACCTATGGAAATTGCCCAAAGAGCTATACTAAAAGTTTGCACTTTTCGTCCCTATTTATCTCCTACATATCAACTTTACCAGGCTTGTGACGTGTTAACAGTACGTCAGCTGTTTGTTCTACACACAGTTTTGAAGCAACATCCCCGGGTTGACTGCTTAAAATACTTACAAAGTACACAGAGACGCCGACAAGCAATACACTTTACAGATCGACCGACCATCAGACACCAGTATGTAAAAAGATTTTTCTGTTATTTAGGACCTTATATCTATAACAATATGAACAAACAACTAGAAATCGTTCCTTTAAATCTTGCACAATGTAAAGAAAAAGTTAGAGAATATATCCGCAAATTGAATTATGATCAGACTGAGGACATACTAAACACCTTAACATAGATCGTTCCAACGCAAGCATGCACACACACCCATACACACACTTACACACACACATACTTGATTTTACTTTCTTATAAGTCTTATAATTTTATAATTTTATAAAATAATTTTATATATATTTTTTATTTTAAAAACTCATTTTCACTACGATTCTCATATAATTGCTCCTAGCAATTAATATGGTTTTTGTGTTCCATAATTGTAATCGTTGCTTAAAATATGTTGTCTCAACGGGAGAGCACTGATGTCTGAAATACAGATTAACTATCTAGTTCAGACACAGATGTACTTGATGTTTATGATTAAGCATTTCTTTCAATGTAAATCTGTATTGTAGTAGAACATCCTTTTGTAATCTTTTTTATATAAATGAATAAATTATTATTATTATTAATACACGATAAAGAAGACCTCTTAAAATCGACTTATTTGTTTTTCGCTAAGCCTACCACAAAAAACATTAGCACACGATAATTGTGTTTGGAAATAGCCTTCAATTTGATTCGCAATGTTGTATAAATATAAACATATCGCCCGTCATTCAGCGAGGTAGGTTTAACAAATTGAATGTTATACCTATTGCAAAACCATCGATGTAAATAAACATTATAATCAAGGTCTAAGTGATTCGTACAAAAGTTTTAAGCCACGTTCTTCGACTGACCATTATTTTTGTCTTGGTATTAAGTTTTGTTCGCGGCTCCGTCCATTGATGTACTCTTCTCGTTATATCGTAAACATTTTCTAAATTTGCATGAAAAATTTTCAGGCATTTTTGGATATAGGTACCTATACTAACTGCCCTTGAAATGCATGATCAGCTCCAGTATGAGCTAATAATGCATAATTACCAACACGGTTGTCGCCATCCAATTTTAATACTTCGTCCATCTGTGTTCCTGAAGGAGTAAGCACAGGCAAGTGTAGTGCACACATTTCCCACCATACCTGTTTTCGTCCTACAATGTGATAGGGGTGAGCATATTACCACCATATCACACTACTCTACTGATAATGAGCAGAAAAATCGAATACCATTTTACCCAACCCGGAGATCGAACCCACGACCTCAGAATGGTAGTCGTACCGCGTATGTGCAATACAATATACAAGCGAGTTATATTTTTTACTTTTTATTGGAAATACAATATTTAGGTACAAGGAAAACGCAACACATCTTTACAAAAATAATTTAATAGGCCAATTGGAATACAACGCTCAAAACCTATCATTGGTGTATATAAAATTACGCTAAAGCGAGCCTAGCTTCGTACATTTACAATTTCGTTGCGCGTCTAAAAAAACTTGACTACATCCACGGACGTAAAAAAAGATGGACGGAGCGCTAGGAACATTGAAAAGCAGGGTTTACGGCCCATTCGATCTATCGACAGGTAATGGCGGCGACTGATCAAATGATCCGAAAATCTGGTTCACTTTCAATGTTCTTAGAGCTCCGTCCGTCTTTTTTTTACGTCCGTGACTACATCTAATATTATCAACTACACCTTACAGAATTACAGTGTATAGCAGGCACACGTGGTGGATGAATACCTATTACACATTATGTTTCCTTAATAAATCTAAGTATACAAGAAAAGAAGGAACAAGTCAGTATGAAATATGACATATGTGTAGATGACGTTGGTTCCCATCAATATAATATACCCTAGATGCACAGTTCTTTGCAGATATCCTAAAAAGTGGTCTCAGTAATAAAACAAAGAAAACGATCACAAGTTCTAATTAAATCAACACAAATATAACCCTTTGCACGTGTAATAAAGTAGCTTTTTAAATGAAATGAGCAAGCGTTTTTAAATTTGAATTTAGAAATTTAGAATTCTGACTATATTGCAAAAGGAGTGCTTAAGCACTCCTTCGCTGTACCATTTTCCAAGCGTCAACTGTGCATCTAGGTAAATAATATATCGATGTTGGTTCCTAACAATTCATTTCACCCAAAGTATTCTGTAAAGGAAACAACGTAAATAATTTACATGGATTCCGAGGCTTGAATTTAACATTTAGAAGAGGATCGAGTAACGAAATGACTTATTAATACGTGGAAGTATAAAAAAAATAAAATCTAATAAAACCCTACATCAAAATATCTGTAACCCAACCATGAGTTTTTTTACCCTTCTCGCTAGCGACTATTACAAACACCCGAACGCCTCTAGCGGTTACGTGAGGAATTAATATTTTC
The DNA here is from genome assembly GCA_036417725.1 of Clanis bilineata. Lineage (NCBI taxonomy): Eukaryota > Metazoa > Arthropoda > Insecta > Lepidoptera > Sphingidae > Clanis > Clanis bilineata. The sequence continues at coordinate 2,681,498 of CM071159.1, forward strand.
ATACAAATTATTTTACGTAGTCGCTAGCGAGAAACGTCAACTCGATTTTGAAGCCTCAGTAGCTAGTAGACCATGAGTTTTTTTGTATGAAAATCATCAATTCGCTACGTTATCACTATAGGCGTTTGGGTGTTTTCATGGAAATATATTACGGAGACGCTAGCGAGAAATGTCAAATTCATGGTTGTACTACTTGATATAAAAATACTGCATTGATTAATATTTTAACTAAACATATAAATGGCTTATTCTCTTCTTTCCTTGAATGAATTAATTTACGTTTTATACTGATAATTACACTCAAAGCACTTATAAAATAAAGTAGCAATAACAATATTGATTGCACCATTTTTAATTCATATAGTTTTTCCATTATCTTTTTTATAACAGTGGGACCTTTAATAAGACCGTTTTATGCTTGAGTATTTCATGTGTTGTTCATTACTCCGTACCTTTTTTTATTATTATTAATTCAGTTTTACCGGGAAAATTGTTTATAATATCATAAAAGATTGAAAACATATTATTTTACAAAAATAGGTACATATTTTAGAATTAATTTTATTGTTTGCAGTGTTGCATTCCCATAGATTCATAGAACTATAAATTGCTTAATGTTGTATAAATAATCACACGAAAGCTTTTTTGGTGTAATTTTTTTATCAAGTTAGTCGTGGGATCCAAAGCATAATCGTCTATACGATTTGGCGCTGTTTTGTACCAATACTGTAATAAAGAAAATATTGACTGAATCCTTATAAATGCACTTTAAATTATTTGTGACGCCACTTATTACAAAATGTTGTAAGGGATACGTTTAATGTTTTTCCCTAACTCCGAATTGTTACACAAACATTTGTTACTGGAAATACTTGTAGAAAAACAAATGCATGATGCGCTCGTAAAATTCAAAACCAATAGTATAAATTGATGACCATACCTATATCTAAGTTTGTAAAGGCCAGACTCCGTCAGCAATGTAATCCAATGACTTTAATGGGGCTGATATAGACTTTGCTAAAATAGCCTCTATGGCGCAGCGGGCGATTAGCCGAATGCGATGCAAGAGGCCGCGGGTTTGATTCCCGCACGGCAACAATTGGGTACTCGACTTGAATTTGAATTTATACACATTTTTATATGTAATAGCAAATAAAACAAAACAAACCCTTCTGTAAAAACTGTATCGAAATTGGTTGAAAAATGACGCAGTAATTTATATTTTCAATTTTGCAATGAGCAAGAGTGGGGACATCTTGCTATCCCTTTCCAACGCACGCACCGTTATGGCGTGACGTGATTATGCTGATACATCTCTTTCCCGCAGTTTGAAGGGTACATCAAACTTCTAAAGCTTATAACTTTTTTATTTTTGAGAATATTTTTTTCTGTTCTATATTTTAGATGACGTAAATTTCATAAAAAAATTGACAATTACCCAATTGTGTGACCCACAGATATGTATTTGTTTCGGGTCTAAGTGTAGTGAGACCGAAAGTCTTCGGTAGTTTCTGAAGCCCACAACACAAGGCGTATCTTTGTGTGTGTTGTGATCTGCAATATATTATGATTGCGTAAAATGAAGGGAGTGACGTCACTAAGGCCACCACAGTACCTCCACGTACACTTTACGTACAAACTCAAAACAATTTGCATAATACAAATCAATATTGATAATAATAAATCCATGCGTATAGGCTTAGTAAATAATACTCAATAACTGAACTTCATGGGCAACAATAATGTTTCCTCATTCAAAAATGTCCTGATATATTGTAGTCATTTAAATAAATTATGATAACATGATTAATGTGTTTTTTAAATTCAATAGAAATATAGCTCTCGGAATTAGTCGCTGGATACAGGCCGCTTCCAACAGGTCGATCTGGAAATCTTTGGAGGAGGCCTATGTTCAACAGTGGACGTCATATGGCTGATGATGATGGTGATGATAGCTCTCGAAAATATGAGTAGAAGAATAAATCAGAAGTGATATAATTTTGAATTTTTGCAATGGCATCTGGTTTTCAACTTTCTACATAACATTTAACCCTTTTATGTTATGTATAAAGAACACATACATAGTTACATAACACTGACTATTCTTTAAAACAAAAGCGTAATATAATAACTTATGATTTATTGCTTACATTTTACATGTAGTTTATTTTGAACTAACTTTTCGATTTTCAACTAATACGAACATGGCAGTCACCGTTTGGTTTGTTAATACGTTAAATAACAGTCTTCTAGAATTATTTGTCAAAAACGACTTCATACAACACTTGTATGTAATGAATGATGAAGAAAATTCGTGAAAAGGAATGCAAAAGTGGACTGCATCGTTATTCTGCTTGGTTTAAAAAACGTATAAAACTACAAAATCAAGTGCAAATTATTACGACTAGCTAAACATTATGTATTTACATTTTTTTGGTAAATAGTTCGTTCTCGCTCAGTCACGATAGTTTAAACAGTGCAACTATCGGACATATATCTTAGACAGCTAACAAAAATACTTGGCCAAAAATACGAAATCTATTCAAGCGTCGAAGAGAAGAAATAAGTGTTCATAGGCCCTACTTTTTGGTTTGCCAATACTCGGTAACCTTCCCTGTTTTAATTAACTAAAGTGGTGTTTCGATTTACAAGGCGTGGCTTCCAGACAATGTCGCGTCACTCCGTAGATACCATAGCGTACATTGCGGCATATTCTGACGTAAAATGACGTCAACAGAAAATATTAGTTTATTGCCTTCGGATGTTACGTAATGGTTTCTATACACTTTATTAACATATTTTCTATTTATTTAAACATAGCATAACATAACATAAGCTCACGCCTTTATCCCCGAAGAGGTAGGCATTTCGCCGAGCTTAACTCCGTCCCAGATGTGATAGTGGGCGAGCCTATCGCCATATCGGGTAAAAATTCCAGACTCCGAGCTGATATGGAAAAATCCAATATCACTTTGCCCGACCCGGGGATCCAACCCGAGACCTCAGGACGGTAATCGTACCGAAATACAACCACGCTACCGACGCAGTCTATTTATTTTATTGAGTGATATCGCCTCCTTGGTCTAGTGACAGCATATATGGGCTGTGGACCAGAGGGGGTTGACGTCAGGCAGACAGCCGATACGTAAAAACTTAACCAAATCCTTTCTGAAATATGCGTAAAAAGTGTGTCACCCGATCCCACATCAAAGTGGGATAAGGGCAGCTAAAAAAGATTTTATTGTGATTCATATAAGAATAGCACCTAAATGGAAATCCACAATCATTTTTACTTTTGTAAAAATTTCTTTAAATTAGGGACGTTTTAGTTTTCTCCTCTTCGTATCTTTTCGAAAATATAAAAAATACTTCACTGTACGTACACCACAATCAGTTCTTCTCCGTATAATAAATTGGACAGAACGTTTTTAACACTAATTAAGCATTCAACCAATTTTAAAAAGCATTTCATTCAAAACGTATGGCAATATATTATAGATGTATAAAACGAGCTATTCTATTAAAAAATGGTAATATGATCGAAACGCTGCATTTGAATGTGATGTGTAATCTATCAGTAGCAGATATCGTATCTACAAGCCGACGATAACGTGCTCCGCTTACTGTCAAATAAATATGTTGCGAGTTCATGCTAATACAATGAATGTCACTTAGGGAACACACCCATATTACGTTACCCTTTTTTTTATTTTTATGCCCCTCCCCCACTCGGTGACCACCCGTAGTATAACACAACATAACATAAGCTCACTCCTGTATCCCCGAAGGGATAGGCAGAGGCGCACTAGCGAACTAGAACACCCACATTTCACCGAGCTTAGTTCCGTCACAGATGAGATAGGGGGCGAGCCTATCGCCATATCGGGCACAAATTCCAGACTCCGGGCTGATATGGAAAAATCCAATATCGCTTTGCCCGACCCGAGGATCGAACCCGTTACCTCAGAACCGTAGTCGTACCGAAATACCACCACGCCACCGAGGCAGTAGTAGTATATACTTGGCATATTCCATGACCCCCCCCCTCCCCCTAGTGTCACGCAGTAACTTATAAATATAGTTTTCAATCATTTTTTGTTGAAGAAAAGTTAAAAAACAAAATATTATGATGTGTTGCCACCTGTGACTTTAAAAGTGCTAAACGCTGCACGCTATATTTGAATATAGCTCGAAAAAGCACGAGATTTCCGTAAAGCATATTGACTACGTGACGAAAACCTAAAACCCCCCGCTTCTGTGACCATGCGTGATATTTTGACTCCCTCCCCCCGTAACGTCACGTAATATGGGTACGTTCCCTTACGAGTTACAACTAACATATACTGAGCGCTTCTAACGCTAGTTAAACTAATTCCACGCAACCCATACGCGCTTAATGCCCTGTACTTACTATACAAAGTATTAATTACATAATCATCTTCCATATCGTTATCATTCGATCCATATCTTGGCACTCGCATATATCAAAAAAAGGAAAAATTGTACAAGTACAAAAGTTGTAAATGGCTACAAAAGTGTAATATTGTATAAAAATAAACGGGAATGAAAGTCACTACCAGTCTCAGTCGTAATTCTTGTGCAGTATTTTTTGGGCGGCTCTAATGAGTGGCGTTAAGGTTCTCAGTTCCATCGCGCAGTTCAAAAATGGATGGACGAGTAACTCTTCCGCCGACGCTCTTAAATCAACATCCACTTGCAAACATTTGTCCAAGAAATCTTGGAATTGAGGCGATAACTTTTCCCAACGAGGTATTTTCGGCCGCCCCATTGCAGCTATCAAGTACAGAGCTCTTAAAGGCGTCTCCTTCATGTACGGCGGTTCTCCTTCGATCATCTCAATTGCCATTATTCCGAGTGACCAAACGTCTACTTTTTTACCATATTGCTTCCTTGTGACAACTTCAGGGGCCATCCAGTAAGGGGTGCCGACCATGGTTTGCCGTTTTTCGTCTCCTACAATATTGGCGCAGAAACCAAAGTCCGTCACTTTGACGGTGCCGTCCATTCCTAGCAGGACGTTGTCAGATTTGATGTCTCTGTGGATTGTGCCCTTCGAATGTAGGAATGCTATTGCTTGAAGAGTCTCGCGGCACACGGCAGCGATCTGTCCCTCTTTCATCACTACCTCTGTGACCACGTCTGTGAGAGAGCCTCCGTCGAGTAATTCCATGGCGACCCAGAGGTGGTCGTAGCTTAGGAACGCGTCGAGGAAATTGACGAGGTTCTTGTGATGGAACCCTTTTAGCACATTTATTTCGTTGAGTATTAATTCCTTTTTGGATTGTTTGGTCAAGTCTATATCTTTTATGGCCACTCGTGAATTGTCCTTACTATCTATGGCGATGAACACAACACCTGTTGAAGAAAAAAGAACATATTAGCAAACATATATCTATTAATTTACAATAAAACTTACGATTTCATCTATAAAGTATCTTAGTATAATATGCAGTGTTTGCCAATAATTTCGGCGAAATAGCGTTAAATGAAGGCCGCTACAATTTTTACGTCTTATATTGTTTCAGATGAGATCGTCAACACATAACTCACGCTATACTTGGAATTGTAATTGGTTTTTCAGTCAGTAGCGAAAATGTTATATTGATTTTCAATATTTTGATTCAACACGTTGGCAAAATATACACAGCATTAAGGCATTAAAGAAATGATATAGGAATGTTTCGATTGACGTCACAAACTCTGAAGCAGTTTATTTGATGATAGTGAGCGTAGTTCTGCAGAAAATGTTGATTGTATCATCCCAAATCATCGAATTCAATCTTAATCTTAATAATCACAAGTTTAAAAACTTAAAAACTGACTCCATAATTCATCCAATCTTGAACAACATATGAGACCACCCTTGGAACAAGCTCTATTAAACAGAAAGATAATTGAAAATCTGACTACATTTGGCGTAGATTTCGAGTGCCATACAAAAATAATTCACGAATTGAAAACGCTCCTTATTTAGTAGGTTACAAATCTATCGTGGCGCCCCACGAGTACGGCCATTTTCAATGTTCACTCACACTTTCGGTGTTATAATCATACCAAGAAAGTAGACAGTGTCGATTAGATAAGATTATAAATAGTTCATACGGTGTACAAGGTCGGTTAATTGTTATTTTATTCTGTATTCCACGAGTGGTACGTGACTAATTAGGTTTTTTTCGGCATTGGGCCTTGGGAATCTCGTCTATTGTACGAAATATGAGAGATTCACATCAGTTTTTTGTAAGCCAGTAGTACCTATTGAACGCGCAGCCCAATTGCTGCATTATAAAAACATCTAAGTGCAGTCTGACCACGCACAATAATGAGTTACGTGATAGGGATGAGTGTTAGTATTTACTATTTACTCAAAACGACCTACTTTATACTTAACATATTAGCTCTATCTAAATTTTTCGAAATTTGCACCCAATACTGTATAAGCAGCGATAGCTCAGTTGGGAATGGTACGGACTACCGAGACAAGTGTCGGAGGTTCGAGACCAACCCCAAAATGGAGCATACACCTCTGATTTTTCTATGTTAAGTGTATTTTCATTGTGAAATATCGCTTGCTATAACGGTGAAGGAAAACATCGTGAGGAAACCTGCATACCCGAGAATTTCTTTACAGGAATTTCGAAGGTATGTGAAGTCTACCAACCCGCATTAGGCCAGCGTGGTAGACTAAGGCCTAACCCCTTTCATTAGTAGAGGAGGCCCGTGCCCAGCAGTGGGACAGTAATATTACAGGGCTAATATTATTATTTATTTTTATTACTGTATAAGACGGGAGAGGGGAGAGGACACAATTTTATGACTTTAAATAGAAATCAATTTAAAAATATTTCTTTAGAAATACATACTTAGCGATGCTAACAGGTGATTTAGTTTGTAAAAATATTTTTATTCGTTGGAAACGTCTTTCCACGAAAATTATATTTTACAATATCATAGAAACAGGCGTTTATGAGTAACAGACATTAGTTTTATGAGCCGTCTGACTGACAACCCTTCCGCAGACAGTTTTTTGGGGTGCAGGGTGGTACATGTCAGGTTACACGTATTATGCGGCCTACACAGTATACGGGCGTACTCATAATAAACAATAACTCACTATAATATTAATGGTTCGTAGTTTGGTTCATTGTTTTATATTAATTAAGGCAATCCCGGTAAAACTAATTTTAATTCCATGAGTTTATGACTATTTACGGTGGAATAATACGATAGATTTTTTTACAAAATGTTTATGCCATAAACCGACATACAATAGCAAATCCTTGGCGTATGCATAATTTAAACAATGAGTTAACGTTATCATTGTACGTAATAGGTAATACCTTTATAATCATAAGGTGTTATGTAAAACATTACTATCAGCGGCTCAACCAGTGAAGCCGCGTCTCATGCACACGTTTTTTCGAAACAAAACACCTACAAAACATAACATAACATAAGCTCACGCCTGTATCCCCGAAGGGGTAGGCAGAGGCGCACTAGCGAACTAGAACACCCACATTTCGCCGAGCTTAGTTCCGTCCCAGATGTGACAGGGGGCGAGCCTATCGCCATATCGGGCACAAATTCCAGACTCCGGGCTGATATGGAAAAATCCAATATCACTTTGTTCGACCCGGGGATCGAACCCGAGACCTCAGAACCGTAGTCGTACCGAAATACCACTACGCCACGGAGGCAGTCACACCTACAAAACAAGGTTTTTCATTGTCTCCTGCTCATAGAACAATGGACCATAGACAAAAAAATGTAGAAATATCCTATTTTGTGTAATGATTTAGTGCAGAAGACGCTGCTTATGCCAAACATGAGTAGGTATTTTTGTATTTTTTTGCTAGCGACTCCGTAAAATATTTATATGAAAAACGCCCGAACGCCTCTAGCGGTTACTTGGGGAATTTACATTTTTCATATCAATTGTTTAATACGTAAAATTCGTTAGCGTGAAAGTTAAAAAAAATGTATAGTCGAGCTACATAAGTTTCTTGACGTTCACGCTAGCGACTACGTAAAATATTTTTATGACAAAAACCCGAACGCCTATGCGAAGACGTGGGCAATTAATGTCGCTAGCGAGAAAGTGCGAAAAAAACTCATGATTGAGTTACTGATCCCACAAAGGTGAACACAATGAGACATATCACATAGCTAACCGCGTCGTTAGAGCGATGCAATCATCGAATTAAGAATGTACGCCCTATACCAAGAGTCTAATCACCATGACCCGTATCATGTAAACAAAACATATAAGCACTGTTCAAGTTAAATTTTAAATTACTTTAAATTGACCTGTCACAGTCAATTATCCACATCAAATAGGATAGAGACCATGGATAGATAATTATAGATATTCAAAAATGTGGTACGGAGTTAGGACTATTTTTTATCAGCAGAATAATTTGTTGTTTTGAACATCAACTTTGAAATATCTGTTTAAATAACAAAACATTATTCTTAAGAAAAAAAATCTGACTGCCCAAAAATCGCCCCTTAATTAAATATTTCTTGTATTAGTGTAAGTTAGATGAACGAAATTAAATCCTCCTCTATGGCTCCTGAGTCCTGAGTCCTGTCACTCTTGAGTCTCTGAACAGCCCCCTTACTCTTCACACTCGATTCGATTGTGATTTCGATTTAGTTTCATTTATTGGCTTAAATTTCCACCGAAATCTACTTTTAAAGTGCCGTAATGTTGCATAATATTCGAGAACTTGTCATTTGGCAATTTTTAATATGACATTAATGCACTTTTTAACTCGATTATGGTGGATTTTTATGTCAATAAATGAAACCAAATCAAATTCCAGTTCGAATCAAGTGTCAGGAGTCAGCCCCCAGCTCCGACTGTACTAATGATAACTTGGAGTGGTCAAATTGATTCAACGTAGGTATTTTGGATATTATTAGATTTTGGCACCACACACTTATTTAAGACAGTAAGCCGATAGTAAAAACCAAGCCGATTCCTTTCTGCAACGTTTTTATAAGTGTGTTGTACCGACCTCAGCATGGCACACCAACTTATACCACCAATGGATAAGAGCAGAGTAGATGAAGATTGGATTAATGATTATGAAGGCATACAAAATATATTACTTTACTAGTATTGATAACAATCTACACCAGCTAACATTACGATACGATTCCATATTATCTTATCAAAGAATTTGTTCTTGTGATTTGTCTGGAAAGGTTACACATTTGTGGGTTTTCTGATGTTTAGATTTGTGATTATTGCCTTTATGGAATTTATTTATTGAAGATACATTTTACGTAACTGTTTACATCTGAATGTTTTCCTTTTATATAGGTACTAGCTTTTGCCCATGGCTACGCCCGCATATCTTTGGGGGTGACCTATATCCAGCAGTGAACGTTCTATGGCTGATAATGATGATGATGATGATGATGACGCACGCGTGATAGTCTGTGCTGTCATAGGGGATAAATTTCCATGGCACTGAAGATCTAGCCAAAATCTAAGGAATTATGAAAACGGAGCACTATATAGTCATTTTGGAGAGAAATGCCATTCCGTCTGAACTGAACCTAATCGGCCAAGGATTTGTTTTCCAGCAAGATAATGAACCAAAGCACACTTCAAAATTGTGTAGAGGTTATTTAGAGGCGAAATAGATGTAAGGGGTTAACGTGAAATGGCCACCGCAGAGTCCTGATCTTAACCCTATAGAGCTTTTATGGGAAGAGATTAACAGATCTTTCTTCCTTCTTCACATTGGGCTATTTGGAACGCTTTGCAAGCAAGCTGGAAGAATATCTCACAAGAGACAATCAATAAATTAATCGCTCACATGCCGAGGTTGGGGAAATAAGTAATCAAGTGCAAAGGGGGATATTTTGACGAAAAATCGGTTTAATAGTTTTTTTTACCTTTTTCATTTGTTGTCAATATGTTTTAATATTTCCTTATGTTTCATTATGTATATTATTATGATAATTAAATCATTTTTTTATAATATTTTGCACATGTTGAGTTTTATTTTATTTACATGTATTTATTACAGTGGTCTTGAACTTTTCACTGGTAGTGTACAAAAAAAATGGTGTTTTTCTAATAATGCCTATATTCTCAATTTTAAAAAAGTGCACACATGACTAGCAATACCAGGTTATTTGATAAAAAAAATATCATCATGATTTTCACTTTATACTTCATTATGTATAATTCACTCTTCAGTTTTATTTTGGCTTTATCACAATTCCATTCAAGAATTCCAAAGAATCAAGAGCAAATTTTAAGAGTTATGTCTCTAAAAATGTGGACCCTTATCTTACATCTTTTTCAATGGAAAACTATAATACCCTTTATGATACCTAGCTCATTAATAACATCTTGGCTATAGGTAATGTCAACCACTAACTATCAGGTGGTCTTTAAGTTTTTTTTTAATAAATACACCCAACAGTCACACACAAAGTTTTGACCCCCACACTAGGTACCCACCTGTATCGTGGGTGTCAGAGACTATGCAAGACTTTCGGTCTCACAACACCCAGACTTGAACCAAATATCTGTGGGCCACACAGAAATTTGTCTCAAGGCGGGAATCGAACCCGCGGCCTCTCGCTTTACAACTGGCTACTCGCCTGCTTTCTGAATAACAAACATAAATTGACTAGTATAATAACAGCCTTGGCTTCCATTTCATAGAATGGATGTAATCTTGGTGAACCATGGTTCTTAATGGTGTGCACTGTGCAGTCATACAGGCCAAAACACTTCTTGACAGTTTACTATTTAAATAAACATAACATAGGCTCACACCTGTATCCCAGAAGGGGTAGGCACAGTTGCATTAGTGAACTAGAACATTGACATTTTGCCGAGTTTAGTTCCATCCCAAATGTGATACAGGGCGAGCCCATTGCACAGGGCACAAATATCAGGCTGGGCTGATATTGAAAATCCAATATGACTTTGTCCAACCACGTGATCAAACCCGAGACTTAGGGGACTTAGTTGCACCAAAATACAACTACACCACCAAGGCATTAATTAAAGTAAAAAATCAAAAAATGGTTTCTCAAAATTACCAAACATGTCTTATTTTTTTTAATCAACATCGGTTCGATTGCCTCCTTGGTCTAGTGGCACCATGTATGGACTGTGAATCTGGAGGATAGTCTAGGTCCAATTGTCAGGTCTGGCAATTCCGAACATGATTTGTTCGGGACTAGGTCCAACTCACTGACTTTTAACACTCTAATTGATTTTGACTATGATTCGGTTTCATTTATTGACTTAAAATTCCACTGAAATCAAGTAAAAAAAGTATGCTGGATGATGCTAGCGCTAGAAGATGGTTACTCTATTGACAAACCTGTACATGTCATTAATAATACTATTAGTTAAATGTTTTTTGATACTTTCAAAGATACATGCAAAGTTTATATAAATTATTACTCTAGACCCAGTTTATTCCTCACCTGAAGCACCAGCACCGAGTTTCTTAATCCTTTCAAACCGGACATACGGGTCATCCGGGTTGCAAATCTTCTTCAATTCCTCATAAATTTCCTCATCACTCAGGGTTGAGTATGACATCTCCTTCTTCCTTAACATCGGACTCTCATTATTGTCCTCACCAATGAGCGTCAAGTCCTGCATCACCGCCGTCAAGTCCATCATAGCATCCTTCTTCTTCATGCTGTTCTTCAACGGAGTAGCTGGCATCGTCTGCCTCTCTGACGGTACATTGTTCGCCGTAATCTCTTCCTCACTACTCTGGCCAATCGATAAATCCGAGTCCTGGCTTTGATGAGCATTTTTATGGTCCAACAATTTTTCAATTTCTTTGTCTTCCTCTGTGATCACCTCTTGCGTCACAAACGGCTTGAAAGGCTCGTCTTGCGCTTTTTCCTTTTTGATCGTGTACATGTGGAACTTGACGGCCTGGATCGCCGCGTCGGGGTATTCATTTTGCTCGGCGGGTGTAATCTGCGTGTTCAACAATCGCATCCAAGCAGGCGGTAAGCCCTCCAGCATGCCAGTCTCAGAGTTCTTACTCACATGCAAATGCTGTTTCACGTCCGTTGGCATACCTATTTCGGTAGCCCTTTCCTCCCTGTCCCTATTGTGCTTCTTTGAGAAGAGTTTACCAAATACACCACGGCCCGATCGCCCACTCATCTTAACTGATTTTGTTTATCACTTAACCAACTAAGCCATTTCACTGTTACAAACACGTTTGAGGAACACCACACTACATTCCGTGCTGCACACAATCCAGTTAAATTATTGTTTCTCAAGATAGGAGTGGCTATTCACGGACGGATCGCACCTTCGGACGGCAACCACTTATCATCTGTCAAATTAGTAAAAATTATGAAAAAAATAATATTGTTCGGTTTCACCCAGGATTTTATACAACATATTGATCCAAACATAAAGATCTGGTCTTATAGTTATATCAATCGCTTTAAATAAGCATTGTTAAATGTAATATTAATAAAATTGTATCTATAATACCTAGTTCGGGTATTATGTAACAATAAAAATAATATATTATGTCAAAGTGTTTTTATATCACATTATATAAACATTACTGTAGAGTGTAAAGGAACGCGCTATAATTTTCTATAATGTTGGCACAATTGTGTTTTCTATCATATTGTCGTCTTGAAGTTGCTGATAAATAGGAATTTCGGATGAATCATACTTTGTCCATGTCCGTGCAGAATTTCTAAGAGGAAATTAAGGGAATCAGATACTAAACATATTTTTATAGAAAACACTTTTTAAAACGATTGAAAATAAAATGTAGCTTATGCACGCTTTTTTAAAAATTATTTATCATCATCATTATAATCAATTCATACACAATATTATACAGATTATTATTTCGGCAACTAAAAATATTTTCTGGTTTGTCATTTGAACTATTCACGGCGTATGGTTGTTAGATTGGTCTAGCGATACTAAGATTAAAATATAATAACATCATGGTACTGTAGAGTGGTGGTAGAGTAATAACATATTTTAATCCAGTACCTACTGAAGAATCACAAGTGAAAAATAACATTGTGCTTATCAATGACTGCTACATACATATAGAAAATAATTACACCACGTACCTCTAGATACTACTATAGTGATGGATTACACATAGCACTTAACAAAAAAATATAAAACGCACTATAAATATTGGTAATAACGCACTTCATGTAATGTTGTTATGTTGCCTGTTTAGGTCAATGCGGTATAGATGGCGGTACTAATCTCAAATCGTTTTATTAGGATCTAGTCCCTACATACGTGATTTATTGGTTTAAAAAATATGTTCTAACGTGACATTTATTATATATTCTAGGCACATGTAAAGTATCCATAAAAGATCTCTCATTTATACTGCGACGATTTGGTTTGGTACAATTATTAACACAAACTGAGTGATACATTGATGTGTGGATGCAACATAAAGGTCAATGGCCGATGATAATTTCGATTTAACCCACTTAAAATGCTGTATATGAATGTATGTAGGATTTCAATTCTAAATTGCACGTAACGACACCTTCGTCTGCGTGTGTATTTCTAATAAACTTAATAGTTTATTAAAGAGATTTCTTGGTTTATTCTTATTTACGATGTGACGTGAACGTGAGCGTAATTTTTTCACCGCTTTTCACCGTTACCATCTTGCGGTCTACATTGAAGCAGACTACTCCTCTACTAAGTAATGATACATGATGTCCACTTCTTTGAGCAACAAGTTTCACTGTTGCTTTCATTTTCATTAATCCAACTAACGCGAACGGTTTTCTTGTCTAGCGGTCTAACTATACCGTGTGTATTGTGCTGTACAAATTACAGCTGATATAATAACAGTAAATTGGTGAGGAACATTACTAATATTGATTAAAAAAAACTCAAAAAGTAAATTGGTAAATTATTGATTGATGAAACAGTGTCATTATCGATAGATAATAATTTAGGGACTAACTTATAAAAACAGTTTAGCTGAGCTAATTACTAAGAATAGGCTGTCACTTTTTTCCTTGTGCCACATCGTTTAAAAATAAAAGGGACAGGCTATTCTTTACCATTTGCTCAGTTAAACTGTTTTTATAAGTAAGATCCATTATGTACGGTAAGCACCGCTGGTAAATTAGGTAGGCGTATAGGCGGCTGTGTTAAAACACAGTGACTCTCAAGTCTCAACTTGGCGGAAGAACAGATGAATTGTGAAACGATTGTTTACTCGACTTTTGGGATATAGAACACCAGTAGTTTATTTGAGTGAAAGGACTATGTCGATACTTTGTTTCATTGATTATTACAGTGTAATAATTGTAGATGCAATGCAAAGCCCATTTGTTTATTTAAGAGCTATACTGTGTTTTCTCTACCAATTTTTTTTATTTTTTATTCCTGTTACTTATATGATTATTGTCCTTAAGAAAATTTGCTATAAATATGAACTATTTATTGCAATGTCGTCTGTAAACAGTTATTACTATCTAATAAGATATTAATATTTCAGACAGTTAAAAGTATTTTATTAACGTTTTCTAAATTTCCAACGGCTGGTGGACAGGGTAACATAGTAGATTAGCATAACAAATTAATACAGGCTTTACCCACTTGCACTGACTATTTCACAGATACAGCTATGAACTTAGGTTTGTGGCTTAGTTAAAATAGAGATAAATAGATAACATCCAATTTAAGATGACTTTATTTAGTATTGGCAATCAAATGTGAACACAAAAAATAAATTGAAATGTCTATTTTAAATCATTACCACATTTAAGGATTTGTGACGGATGATTGAGATAAGTCTTGACAATAAACGTTAAGCCACTTGCAGTTTCGGGATAAATCTCCATTTATTCCAAATCTTGATTTATAGATAGGAGTGAGATGTAGGATAGATCGAGTTTAGGTTTAACACCACATTAGTAATAGCGCTGCAAGTTGGCCTAAATAATGAAGTATTAATTCGGAAACCGTAGATACTCGATGCAAGTTATCACAGTTACATCGTTACAACATATTTATATTCATAAGGCAATGAAATCACTGGCCACATGTTAGCGCTTGCCTGTGTTCATATCATTGCATTGGAGGAATTTATAATCTGCCTATAGGTATTATTTACCCAGGAACTTTATTTACGTTTCGGTAGAAAAGATAATAATATGTTGTATCAATATGTATTACATTAGATGTCACGCTAGGAATAAAATTGTCATAGCATAAAAAGAGCGTTATTTCTCATTCTAGTGTTTCCATGATGCACACGAATTCTTCGGTTTTATCTATTTTAAATCTAGAAAATAAATACATAGTACTTGCAAACAATAATATCATGTTATAATATATTATGTTATCATTCTTCATAACGGCACGAAACGATTCATTTTATAATGTAATACAATGTAGGTACATGGTAATGATATGATACAAGCATAGGTATCATCATCATCATCAGCCATAGAACGCCCAATGCTGATCATAGGCCTCCCCCAAAGATTTCCATATCGACCTATTGGAAGCGGCAAGTTGCATTTCTCCAATCATAAAAGTAAAAAATGTATCGATAAATAATTATTAGTGACGTCACTACGATCCTATCCCCCGACTTAGGAAGTTCTATGTACTTATTTATATCGTTAAGTCAGCTTCAGAGGCGTGAACAGTGTCCGTATAGTAAACAATTCCTTCTCTCAGCCTCTGTGCGCGTTATTTTTAGGTCAATAGCTTTTGAATTCGCTCATCGGCTTAGTTGTACCAATGAAAATGTCGTGTGCTATGCACGAACTAGCCAACTAGTTTACATTATGTGGAGATGTATCGGATATCGAATACTTTATTAGTATCATGTTTTCTGTTTATATTGGCTTGATATATGTTACTAGCTACATCGTTTTGACAAGATTGCCAATATTTATAGATTTTTACAGCCAGTCATTTTTGTTTAGTCAATAGATGTATTTCGTTAGCGTTCATTGTTAATAAGAAAACTTTTAAATTCATAATATATCTTAGTCGCCTCCTTGGTCTAGTGGCAGAATATATGAACTGTAAACTGGAAGGTCCTAGGTTCGATTCCCGGGTCGGGCAAAGCTAATTTTCTTATTTTGATTTACCCGGGGCTAGGTCCCTCAGAGGAGGTTGACATCAAACAGGCAGCCTGTCTTAAAAACTAAGCCAAATCCTTTCTGCAACATACTTGAAAATGTGTGTTGCATCGACCTATTAAGGAGGGATAAGGGCAGGTAGAAAGTTTGCGCGCCGGATTCAAAGTTGATGGAAACATATCAGTTATGTCCTTGGAACTTATCGCAATATACCAGGCCGTCTCTTATGTCTCAGAAAACAATTTCCAAAAAACTGTTATATTGTCAGATAGTAAGAGTGCCTTGCAAAACATAGCTCGATGCACCTCTGATTGCAGAGGTACATCGATAGCTTATGATATCCTTAAATCTATCACTTCTTCTAATAACAGTGGTAAAAGGATAAAATTGCAATGGATCCCAGCACATTGTGGTATTAAGGGAAACGAAGAAGTTGATCGAATTGCAAAGCTAGGTGCAATGGGCGGTATGGTATATAAATATATTCCAGATCATTGGGAACTAATAAATATATATAAAATTACTTGTTATGATAGGTGGAAAGCTCATTTTGAGGATATTTCTAAAACAAAAGGCATATGGTACAAATGTATTCAAAATGAGCTTCCTCAGGCGCCTTGGTTTGACGACTATCTCTGTAGAAATTACATTAAAGTAGTTTTAAGACTCCGTTCCGGGCATTATCCATCAGCAAAGTTTTCATACTTGTTTAGAAAGAGTCGCTCTCCAAATTGTACAGTGTGTAACAAGCCAGAAGATATTCAACATTTGCTGATGGAATGTGTTCGGAACAAAAATGAACGAGATTTATTGCTGGATGAATTTAAGCTGAATCTAATGGACGTGGGTCTAATACAAAGTATCTTGTCAAGTCCAAAATCAAATGTAGCTAAAAGATTATGTCAACTAATAAATTGTATCCAGTAATAACATCAAATATTTAGCATAACCCTTTTGTAGTAGTTTTATTTTCTTAACTAAGGTTGTAGCATTCATCTCTTTGTAATTTTGTAATAAGGTACAATGGGGTTGACATATCCTTATGGATAAAAACCCCTAAATAAATAAAGATTAAAAAAAAAAAAAAGTTTGCGAAGATCATAATTATCATGTCAACGACATCTCGCGTAGAATTTGCGTGATTTATATAATATAATATTAGAAATGACGTGGACACTATATGCCTAGGCTTCATTGTAAGTGCTATTCATATTATCTCATAACTGAAGTGACAGCAGACAGGCAAGTTAATGGAAACTACTAATTATAGTACGAGTCGGTGTGGGTATGGGTTACAAATATAGATTATTATAATAACATAAAACAAGTTTACTTTCGGCTCAACACCAGCCGTGCGATCCCCGAGGCACTGGCTCCGTTTTAAGATATAAATGTATCTCATGTTATCAGAACTTGTTTTTATTAATTCTGTAACTTTCTTTGTAACTATACATACATAGATACCAATGATAAATTATACATGAGATGTCATATAATATTTTTTGTTTATACCCATATATTCATTACGTAACTTACTTTAATTTCATTATCGAAACTGATTTATTAATTTTATTTTAATACATAAAATATACCTAACTTACATAAAATATATTATATTATAGAACTAAAAACTTAGATTGTATAAAAAGCCTGACATTGGCAATAACTATATTAAGTACTGTTACGTGCGAATGAATCTAAAGTGGGGTTTAATATGAACCGCTGCATAGTCGTACTCGTGCGGTAACGATGTTAAGATCTCAAAATATTTCACTATTGCATGACGCGTGCGCTCGCGTCACGGCGGCGGCTGGGCGGTGCGCCGCCCACTGAAACACCAGTCTCGACGTCCACTCCGCGCGGTCCGCCTGTCGTTTCCCGCCAACAAACTAAAACAACCCTTATTAATATACAAATAAACGAAATCAAAATTGTGCTATAGAGTACCTAGACGAGGACAGTTGTAATTTTTTCTAATTTTTCAATCAAGCGGGAAACGGCGACACGCGATTCCATTCGATACGTTCGTAATTTGTTGTGTGTTTCGAACTAACTGGGCAACAGTTGTTTGTGTGCGTTATTTTGTGGATAAATGAAGGATTCTTTGGAAAAAGGTAAATATTATTGTTAAGTTTTATAAATAGACTCTCGTAGGAACAGCATCGTATGATGCAAGGCGGTAGATTTTTTGTTGAAACTAAAAATTTTAAACTTTTTTATACTGAAATCTTAGTGGATATTGTGGAGAAAAGAAAATGTTTCTAAATCTTGTCGGACTTTTTGTGCAAAGTACGATTTTAACCGAACATGTAGCATTCTGTATTCGAAATTCTAAGATTTGAAATTGTTGTAAAATCAAAGTAAAATATTTAAAATTGTTATTGAAAAATATAGTGATAATTTAAGATAATTAATTATAATCAAATAATTGCAGATAAATTATTCCATGTTCTATAGAAATTGCATCTAACTTCAACAATTAATTAAACAAAAAAGGAATAAGTACCTAATAAAGTAATTTTTAAACTTTATGTTATTATAGTATCTACCTATTGTTGCGTATTGTTATACCTATCTAAGTAGCGATTAAATCATATTGTAGATAGCCACGGGCGGCTCGGCCTCCGGTGGCCCATACGCTTATGGAACATATATATGTGCCGCCTCCGACGGGGCGACGCCTTATTTTTAATCCTAGCTACTAAGATTATTGCATGCACGCTGGATTCTGCATATTATTTAAGCAGTTATGTTTTATTGTTCTGTGAAGTCATCTAAATATATTGCATTAGGCGTGTCCAGTCGTAAACAACATAACTATTTAGACAAGCGTTCGAGCTCTTTAGGTACTAACTTATTTAGAGCTTTTAATGTGTGGAAGTCATTGCCGTTTGTGGCTTATAACAGTGGTGAAAGTAATAAAAAAATAATCTCCTTTTTTACATCAACTTTTTCTTTCTACCTGCCCTTATCTCACCTTAATGTGGGGTCGGCGCGTGGCAGCATGGACTGTGGACCGGGAGGTCCTGTGTTCTAGTCCCGGGTTTTTCTTCCGATTTTTCTAATTTGATTTGCCCGAGACTGGATCCTCCGATGGGCGTTGACGTCAGGCAGATAGCCGGGCGTAAAATCAAAGCCAAATCCGTTCTGCAGCATGCTTCAAAAAGTGTGTTGCGCCGACCCCATATCAAGGCGGGATCAGGGTAGGTGGAAAAAAAATAAGTACATCTGTCACTTTTGAAACCGATTTAGTGAAAATTGGGTTTAGGGATTAGGGTAGGTAATTTATCCAGCGGCGTAACTACAAGGTGGCATGTCGGTAAAATGCCACGGGCCCACGACAATAGGGGCCTCAGCGGTGATCGGAAGGAGGCCCCGGGCCGAAAAAGCCGTGATCGTATAGGGATACACGGGCTGAAAAGACCTCCATCCAATGAATTTGACACGGGCCCTCAACGTATAGTTACGCCACTGAATGTATCCCCTCTATTTACGGAACAAGGAAGTGGAATGATGTTTTTATGAATTAATTGCAGTTGAATTGGCCTTTTTAGCCATTGAGCAGATAGATGGGTGACCGTGAAGGGCACTTGGTAAGAAAAGTTTTTAACTGACTTTTTGCATTATTATTTTAGTTATCGTTCCATAAAATAACTAGCTTTTGCCCGCGGCTACGCCCCTTCTGTCCCGTCATATTTCCATTTTGACCCCTTAGGGGTGAATTTTCATAAATCCTTTCTTAGTGCTCGGCTACGTCGTAAAAGAACGCCGTATGTCAAATTCCACGTTCCTAGTTCCAATAGTTTCGGCTATACGCTGATACGTCAGTCAATCAGTTTCACTTTCTTTTAAATACAGGATGTTTCATAAAGTTGATACCAATAATTGGGTACTTGTCTATGTTTGATTTTCTACACATTTTTATATGTACTAGCAAATAAAACAAAAAAGAAACTCTTCTGTAAAATCGGCATCGAAATTGGTTGAAAAATGAGTCAGTAATTCATATTTTAAATTTTGCAATGAGCAAGAGTGGGGACGTAGTAGGGATATCTTGCTATCCCTTTCTAACGCGCGTACTGTTATGGCCCTGACGTGATTTTACTGATACTTCTCTTTTCCGCAGTTTGAAGGTTACACCAAATTTCAAATGCTTATAACGTTTTTATCTTTGAGAATATTTCAATAATTATTTCAGTGCTTTAGATGGCGTTAATTTCATATAAAATTAATAAAAAATATAAGTCAAGTACTCAATAATTCCACAGACAGGGAAAACGAATAATCGTTCGGCCTGTTAACAGTGAAATTATTAACGAAAACAAAAAAATAATTGTAAATCCTTTTTCGACCGACTTCAAAAAAGGAGAAGGTCCTAATTAGTCTGTTTTTTTATGTATGTTACGCGATATCTCCGCCAAATATGGACCAATTTTCAAGATTCTTTCTGTACTCGATAGACCTTATTACAAGGGTTGTCCCATATAAATTTGGTCACGATCAGTAAATTGGAAGTCGGTCAATTAAGTTTTTAAACTTGTGATTATATTTTGTATTTTTTAAGCGTTTTCTTCAACCTTTCGATTCCAAGCAGTACAACATTTTATATCACATCTACACCCCACTAGATTTCGTAGAATGATAGAAAGCCTAACAAATTGTTAGGTGGTACGGCCTTGCGTGGCGTGCCACAATCCTCAGGGGTGACGACCCTCCTTTATTTCGTCGTCATACTTATATTTGTGTGGTTACTTCTATTTCACCACGTGTCAATCGATATTTATGCGTAGGCCTAATTAAATTAGTCTGGCTGTTTGCTTTTAGTTCCTTTGCAACAATTTGAATTAGATTATATTTTGAAAACATGGTCTATTTAATTGGCTAGATTGTAAAATGTTGATAAAGTTTATTATTTTTTATAGTATAACAGATAAGAAGTCATTAACTGTTAGTTAATATTTATACATTTTCCGATGTAGAGACTTGTAGAGCTATAACTGCAAACTGTACCACAGATCCGCAGAAAATAGATTGAAGTGACAGCTACTGCTTGATCGTCGACGATTAGTACCTAAGTATAAAAATACACTTCTGAACGTCTTTTACCTTGAAAATGTTGAAATGTACAATATAAGTATAGTAACAGTGATGTCACGGTTGGTCAAGATAACATTTTCTCCGGTGATCTCGATTAATTGTTTTACCCAGATACAGTTATCACGATTGCGGTACGCACTCACACACGCAACGCTCAGGCACTTGTACATCACACACGCACCACGCATAAGTACTTGTACCGTATCTACCTTTATGTAATACAAGAACGACATTCACTTGTACTGTGTGGCACTTGTCCCCACAGGTATGTATTTAGAATATTTTAGAAAGACATTCACAATGATACTCGTTAGTCGTTTCGGATCTGATAAAGCGTGCTGCGTGAGACGTGACATTTCGTTAGCCGGTGTCAATCCCATACACTTTGAACTATACGTCCATGCTTTGAACTATACCTCTATGCTTTGAACTATACGTCTTTGCTTTGAACTGTTCTACTGGCGATATCGCTAATGGAATGTCACTTTGTCTAGAGACACTTATGTCTTAGTGGGGCTGTGAACAGTTCCCACGCACCGACGCAGCGTTGGACATCCACCTACAAGGTGGACGACCTGATAAATATAGCAAATAGTTGCTGGATGCAAGCCGCTTTCAACAGATCAGCAGGTCTATCTTCTGCAGTAGATGTCCTGTGGCTATTATATAATATGCTGATGATGGTGATAGACAGTTCCGTTGACAGCATTAATGAGTCAGCTCGACAGGGTTGCCTATGTCCACGGATTACCTTTAGATATCGGCCTTCCTAAGGAAAAATCTTATTCCCCAGTAACTAGGTGGAATAGCAATTCGCCCTTATGTTTCGTTCGTGAGGTATCCATAGGCCTAATAAAAAAGCTCCACGGCGACACACCTATGAATATTCTTGTTTTGTAGGTGTATAATATTTAATGAGTTTACTTACTATTAGGCGACCTACTGGCTCGTTTTGTCCTAATTATGTAGAAATAAAACATTTTATCTGTTAGCGACACTTGTTTGGCCGCCTCTTAAGTCTAGTTACAGCATGTATTGACGTCAGGCAGCCGGATGTAACAACTAAGCAGAATCCTTTCTGCAACATGCTTGAAAATGCGCATGGAGTTGAAAAGGGCAGCTGAAAGAAGATATTAGGTTTGTTCTCGGTTCCAGTAGCTATCTCTTATCCAAGTTTGCGCGAAGATAGACGCATCCTGGCATTAGAACAGGATTATGCCAGGGAGATTGTGAGGTCTAACAAGTTACAACTTTCTATCACCATATGAAGAGCTCTAACGATCGGTTTCAATAAACGAACTCAGTTTAGAGTGCAGATAGATCGCGATTATGAACCAATCAAATCACGTCATTTGACGGAGTCATGTTCAAACTTCAAACTGTGTTCTTATTGGCAAATTTTTGTAATCTATCTGCACATTCGAACTGAGATTGTTTATTGAAACCGGCCGTAAGGAAGCACCGAATATATACCTTGAAGTACCTATTTCTCTGAAATGAAGTAATTTATTAAACGTAGGCTAATTAATAGCTTTTATGACAAGTCAATACAATAATATATAACATAAAATAATTATATAAATCAACTTATGTATATCTAATAATTTTAATACCAAATTATATACCTATACCTCAGTGGGGATTGACGTCAGGCAAGCGGCGGGTCATAAAAACTAAGCGAAATCCACTCTGCAACATGCTGGAAAAAAGTGTGTTGCGCCGACCCCACATTAAAATGGGATAAGGGCAGGTAGAAAGAAAGATTTGAATATCAAATTAATTACCAAAATTTAATTTGATACTACATTTGAGTAATCTTTCAATTACATCTCTGTACGTAACATGTACCATTATGTGATATGCACATGTTGAAAGTTGTACAAAAGATCGTTGTCCATAATTAGCGACGAGTCATTTAAACTTTAATTGCGTAATAAGATACTGTGGAATAGAATAGCTCAATATTTACATACTTTAACCCGTCGGAGGCGGCACATACATATACATACATACATACATAAGCTCAAGCCTGTATCTCCGAAGGGGTAGGCAGAGGCGCACTAGCGAACTAGAACACCCACATATCGCCGAGCTTAGTTCCGTCCCAGATGTGATAGGGGGCGAGCCTATCGCTATATCGGGCACAAATTCCAGACTCCGGGCTGATATGGAAAAATCCAATATCACTTTGCCCGACCCCGGGATCGAACCCGAGACCTCAGAACCGTAGCCGTATCGAAATACCACCACGCCACCGAAGCAGTTTATTTTACACCTACACTAATAACATACTCCACATAATTCCTTTGAACTTTTAAACAGCGCATGTATCTGATCATTCACCTCTACCCTAGGTATGGAGCTATAGCTAGCTACCGATCTGAGTACCAGTTCATTCCATTGCCTCATAAAGGATGTGAAGACACCGACGTATCATCAGACGATTTGCAAGGGGTTCATTACTGAATGTACTTTGCTGGGACTTTGAGCTATTTTAGTCCACAGTTGGAACCAATTGTCGTGTTGGGACAAATGTTTGCTCCAAGTCAAGACAAGTCCAACCGTTGATTGAGTGTTGTTTTGGAAACTAAAATAGGATTACTGATGTAATTGTTCATTGTATTTGGATTTTTGTACTGCTGTGCACCGGTTTTTGGTTCGAAAACGAGATCAATAATCAGAATCCCTTCTGTAACATGCCAAAACACGTGTTTTGATGAAAAAACACGTGTTTGAAAAAGATGGAAAAAGAACAACAATGTTATACTAGTAGCAATAAACATTTCATTCTTTTTTCTTTCTTACTTAACTAATTAGTGAAAATCATTAAAAAATTGTCACGACGGCGTAAGTAATAAAGGTAACTAAATAAACGTAAAGGAAAGAAAACTTAAACAGACACAGAAAACCGACGTAAAGTGGCAGCTTGCTGTCGCGTTTCGTTCGGTGAGTGAGATCTCCGGTGGTCCATTTCCCCACTCCCTATCCCAATCCCCTTTCCTCCCCTTCCATTTCCTCCTTTTAAGTTGGCAACGCACCCATGATTCTTTTTGTGTCTTGGGTGTCTATGGGCGGTGGAGATCACTTACCATCAGGTGACCCATCTGCCTGCATCTCGTTTGCCAATCTCTGCTATAAAAAAAAGAAAACGTTACGGGAATTTATTTTTAAACAGGGGCTTATTTTTTATTTCTGACTATTAACGTTCAACACAGCCCTACGTCATATCATGGCGAAGTAATTGGTGTAAATTACAACACTAATTGGTGACGGGGTGAATCACTTCGTTACAATGACGGGAAGAAATTTGCCGGTGAAAACTCGATTATTTTTTATAGTTAATAATAATAAATACACCAATACACACAGTCACAGACATAGTCCACACCTACTTATGCGGACCCCACACTAAGGCGAGTCTTGTGTCGTAGGTATCAGGAACTACGAGAGACTTTCGGTCTCACAACACCCAGACCTGAAACAAATATCTGTGGGCCACACAAACATTTGTCTCGGTGCGGGAAGCGAGCCCGCGACCTCGCGTTTCACAGCCGGGTACTCGCCCGCTGCGCCACGGAGGCTGTCAAATTCAAAAGAATGTCTGTCACCTGTAAAATATGTGCAAAGTACATATCGTAAGTAAATCTTTCTAAAACTATTATTATATTTGACGTAGATTTCGTTTGGATACTAATAGTTTCTAAAGTTCGTGCTATCTAGGGCATGCAATCCGGTTAACCGAAAACCGAAAAAACCGATTAACCGACCGTTTTTGACGCCCGGTTTTCTTCGTGTAAAAAACCGGTTATTTCGGCGTTTTCGTTTTTTTTCCTCCTGACATCAATTGTGAGTAAATACGTATAATTAAGTACATAGAAAATGATAAGGAACGATCTTGCTGTAAAAACGGACGAGTTTAAGTATCTAGTATCTATACTTAACGAGTCTGGAGACATCGACTCCAACGTCAAGCCCCGTAGTGGCGCCGATTGTGCTAAATTGCAAGTGGTGCGATACTTTCGATTAAGATACGACTAATATGAGACTTAAAGGTCTTGTGATCTTTTATATGAATATCATTCGGCCTGTACTTCTATATGGGTGTGAGACGTAGCCTGTTCTTAAGCGTTATGTTAGGGAAATCCACGTCATGGATATGAAGATGATGCGGAGGATGGGCAACGATACACGACTGCATCCAATACGTAACGTTTACATCTGAGGTAGTATTGGTGTATGCAACGTGACAAATAAATTGCAGAAATATCGGTTGCAATGGTATAGTCACGCTTTGAGAAAACCACAGGAGTACGTCGATCGCAAGTGCCTGGATCAGATTGTAACAGGAGTGCGTCCCCGTGGTTGGCACAAAATGCGCTGACTAGACGTTTCGAAAGAAGATATGAGAACCAAGTATCCCATTGTAAACGATACTTAAGCCGGGCGAAGTAAAAGCGTTTAGGTATGAAGGCGGACCCTGACACTAGGCCATGATATTGCCAGACAGAAAGCAAAATTAAGCAGCTACACTATTGTCATGTTAATGTAATAGCAAAATGGTGGTCCATTTTTCATATGTTACATTGTACGTATTTATATATGTTTTTATATTATTTATTTAGCTTAGACGCAAACCAGGATACATATATAATGAATTTTTCATTATATATTCAGGATACAATAAAGTTATGCATAATTTTAAAGTTATGCATTACTTAAAATTATATTTTATCCAAAGCATGCACCCTTATGTAGAATATTGCATAAAGTGGTTGAATAAATAAACTATTTTTTATTACAGATCCCCTATTTCACTGATTTATTGAGGGCTGATTTAAAATAATAAAGTACGCTAGAGTCGTCCGCAGAGTTAAAAGTTATCCTCACATGAAACATCAATATCGGTTCAGCGGTTTCGCCGTTAAAACTCTACAGACATACTTTCTTTTGCATTTATAATATTAGTATGAATTAAACTGTAGCTTAACTAGGGTCACTGAAAAAACGGAATGAAGAAATGAGAATGTTAAGATTGATGTGTGGAGTGATAAGGATGGACAGAGTGAGGATTAAGCATACAGGAAGCTTGAAAGTGATACCTGTGGTAGGTAGATTAGAAGGAACAAGTTTGTCTTGGTATAGGCATGTTATGAGGAGAGAAGCTATATAATAAGTGGATAAGAAATTGATGAATGTGAATGTTGGTGGATGGGGAGGTTGACGAAAACCAAAGAAAAGGTGGATAGAGTGTGTGAGGGAGGACATGAAAGTTAAGAGGGTGAATGATGAGATGATCGTGTTTATGGAAGTTGAAGACATGTTGCGCCGACCCCAAATAAAATTGGGACAAGGGCACGAGGATGATGGTGGATTAACCTGTCGCGCCTTGGTCTAGTGGCAGCGTTTATAGGCTGTAGAGATGAAGCGCATAGCTGTTTACTGTGTAATACGATTTACTCGAAGCTGGAGCCCCCAAAGAGGGTTGTCACTTAACATTAGACAAATAGCCTAGCCGGTTGTCAAAATTACAACTGAATCTTTTGTGCAACATGTCTGAAAAAGTGGTGCGCGGAGCATATAGTGAAATGGGATGAGGGCAGTTAGAAAAAGAAGAACAATCAGTGTTCTTCCGGCTGAAGCCTGGACGCTTTAAGTGTAGGGAAACCCGGCGCCGTTCCAATGCACCGAAGAGGACCACGGCGGGGTTTTTAGTCGGTATTGCCGGTGTTGGGTATACATAGTGTTAGGGACTCGACCTAAAGGTCGCCTAGATGCTGTCCATCTCTCCGGTGCGGCTTAACGTTGGGTCGTAAGACAGGCGAATCCGACATAACCATCACGTCTCCCCCCAGGCGTGGCGGTAGCGGTAAAATAGTTTTCCCCGCAAAAACAAAAAAAAACGTGTGTTTATTTTTTACTTTTCTCGCTATCGACTACGACTGCCTATTTGTGTGACAAACATCCGAAAACCCCTAGCAATTACGTTTGGAATTAATGTTTATCATATAAATTATATATATTTTAGGTAGTCGCTAGCAAGACATGTCAAAAACTCACGGTAGAGCCTCTGAACTGCAAATAATAACGTGCAGAAATTCAACTTCATCTCGTTAATCAAGATTTAAACTTAAAAAATGAAAATATAGCCCGAAAACCGAATAACCCGAAAAAATCGGTTAACCGTTTTTTTTTAAATACAATAACCGAAAAAACCGGTTTCCAAAACCATCCGGTTTTTGCATGCCCTAGTGCTATCTAAATAAGTATAATACATGAATTTCGACATTAATATGTATATAAAATATTTTTAATTTAAAAAACTTCATAAATTACAAAGTCTATTGGAATATCTTAAGTTAGTTCTTCTTTTAAATAAAAATGGTTTCCACGCATAATATGTATCTGATGACTTAGCTAATGTCAAGTTAAATAGAGCAATTATGTTTTCACAATGACCGTGAGACCCAGATGTGGATGATCTCAAGGTACTGCTGGGATTATGGCGGTAATTCCTTCCAGTGCGATGCCCCACGGATGACCTTCACTCGGCGAATCAACCGAACAAAGCCAGCCAACGCACCAAGCAAAACTCATCAAAGATCACCGATTAAAACCACATTATATTGGCCATTTTCACTGAAGTTTGATGCATTAAACCACATTACTTAAAAACAACAAACACAGCTTTAGAGAATAATATGAAATAATTTTAACAAGCGACACCTCCCACTCTGTCAGACTTCCCGTCAAAATCCCCTTAAGTTAATTAAGTTAGTATAAAAGGCTATTAAATCATGTACATAATTAAAATCAGTAGGTACCCAATTAATAAAAAGGTCGTACCTTCTTCGGTAGCAGAATTATTTTCCATGATAATCTTGAATACAAAGTGTTACGAGTCGTACACTTTGTCTTCAAGATTATCATGGAATAAAAAATAATAATAAAAAAAATCAAGGCTACAACGTGCTTCACCGGCTAATAGCTTCCAGTTTCCACATGGAAGATGCATGAGGCCGTTTGGAACTATGCCATAAAATATTCGGTAGATTCTGCTACGGGGACGCGAAGGTCGCCGGAGTATTTTAAATTTGACTTACGTGTGATCATGAAAATAGTGGACGCAGGCCCTGTTTAATTTAGAATTGTATGTCCTACCTGATAAATACAGTTCTACGAAGTCGGTACACGAAAAATGTATTTATCAGATTTTTGTTATCATATTTTTTGCTCATCAGTTCATATCTTTCATAAACTTCATTTAATAAACTAATATTAACAACGGAGACAGTTGTTTGCGATTGTTTGAGACAGTTGTCTGCAGCAAAACAATTATGAATTTAAGATATTTGATTGGCGTTTCTGGGTTCTTTATATGTAGAGTTTCTGATCTAATTTATACTCGATTTTACCGTTAATAAGCTATGTCCATATTCTGACGTTAGTTTTGTCACCTACATTATTTTCGAAATTGTTTGCCGCCTGTTAAAATACATCAAACGTGAAATTATGAACATGGGTATGCTAATACGCAGCACGAAGTTAAACACGTGTTATTCATATCTTGATTTAGAATTCCAAAGTAGTGGCTAAGAGATTGTTAAACAATTTATCATTGCTTACTCAAGATTTAACTGTTAATCTCACTAATAAAGTGTGTCAACACTGAACAGACGCATATGGAGGTGAATAAAATTGGTGTCTGCATTACGAATACGGAGATTTACCGTATAAGCAATAATATGGTTTGGTTTCGAGGCTAATTTCATACACGATGTGTTTAATTTTCCTCCACTTTTTATATTACGCGTATATTAACTTCATTTCCTAAACATGTAAACATATCTAACCTACTTTTACTGTCCTATCAATTTAAAACATTGCATGTAATATATGTAATTGGCAGAATACCAGTGTCAGATAGATTCTTCTACCTGGCGAATACTGAGCCTGTGGTCATTTTAGTCATGTCTTGGACACGCATGGTTTAAGATATGGACACGTTCATGGTGTTGTGTATGCTCATTTTGAAATGTGGGTGTTTTAGTTTGCTAGTGTGTATCTGCCTACCCCTTCGGGGGTACAGGCGTGAGCTTATGATATGTTATGACGTTACATCGAACTGTATCTCATTATCTATGATGATCGCGTAATATCAACCCTGTAGTATTACTATCCAGTGGGACAGTAGACACTAATGCAATGCACGGGCGGCGGGCCTCCTGTCTATTCTGTCCATGAAAGAGAATAAGCCTTAGTCTATCACGCTGGCCTGCGGGTTGGTATAATTCACATCGGTTGTCTGTGAGATTCAAACTGTTCGAGCCCGTCCATTCGTGATGTAGACGTTACTGTCTACAGCGTGGCTCAACCCAGTGTGTGCAGACCATACAGACGAAGAGACACTGTCTACCCTGTCAATTTGCTAATTAAAGAAAAAATAGCTGTCAATATCACATTTTCAAAATTTCTGCGCTCGTATCAAATCCAAATCAAAATCATTTATTGAATCCATGAAATGTTCAAACATTATTTAGATTCCGTCAAATTTTAACTCTACCGCCTGTTCGGAAGGCTGTTTCGCCCAGAGAAGAACGGACAAGAAACTCTGACGTTGCTCTTTTTAACACCAATTTACAGTCAGCTACTAATAAAGTACAGCACCAGATACAGAAAGAGCTTGAATTAGAGCAGCTAAACCATGATAACAATAGTATAGGACATCTAATAATATAGGACAAAGTAACATACAAGATACACTGAGCGACCCCCGTAGCCACGGCAAGTTGAATTGATACAAGGGAAACAAAACAGTCCAGGCAGACCAGTCTCCACAAGCAGCACCCGTTCACGAGTATGACGCATGTGCCAGCCATCGACCTCCTCAACCATGTTGCAGGGAAGTGATCGACCCGGCACACGACGCCGCCACAAGCATAGACCTTAAGTGAGCATGACTACCTAGACTGATGCAATGGGCAAATAAAGTACGCCACAATACTAGTATTTACTTTTAATCGATAAGAGGAACGGTCATAATAGTAATGGTGATGTTCGTGGTTATGCAAGAATTAAGGAACGAATTTTGCAACTTTTTGTCTATCTAAACTGAATGGCTGTGCACGTCACTGGCTCTACCATTCAAAATTAGAACGGAGAATATGAAACAGAAAAAATATGAAACAAAGTTAATTAATATTACCCCGCGTTACTACTCTAGGTATTACCCATGTACTAAAATTAAGTATTCTAAACTGATACTACTATCCTCTTTGATCCCTAGGTAAAGTAATAAAATATGATTCTTTTGCTGAGTAAAAGAGATAGAATACAATTATTTAATTGCTTTAAAATATAGTGAGCTAATAGAAGACTGGTTCTGAGGCCACATAGGTTGTCTATAATGGGACGGGTTCCAGACTATAAAAATACTATAGAAGCTGCGATAGTTTAGTGCGAAGAAGTACGGACTATCGAGACTGAACTGTCCTGAAGCTACAGGTTCAAAGCTAATCCTAAAATACGCTATGAATTTTGTAATTTAGATGCTCGTTCAATGAGAATCATTATTTTGTTATTACTTTTATTGTTTTTATTATTTACTTATGAGGCGAAAGAGGTATGTAATCGTAGAGGATCGTAGCATGTGGAAATCTGTTGTCTCTGCCTACCCCTATGGGAAAAAGGCGTGAGTCTATGTATTACTTGAAAACGGGCATTGCAAGTTCTGTATAATTAGTATATGGTATCTTTTATCTTGCATTTAACAACGAGGCTGTAGTTTGGCCGTTTGAAGCCAGCGTGGTGTACTAACCTAATCGCTTTCATTATTATTAGAGGCATGTACTGCAGGACTACGATACGATAGGATACGACGAACGATACGACAGTACGATAGGACTACAGGTCAATTCTCTAAGAAACGCCACAACGTTGCGATCGACGACGAGCTCCCGCAGCGCACATCGTTAAGATCGACGGAGCGTTGAACGTTGTTGGGTCTTAGAGAATACAATTTTCCATACATTTATGTCAAACGCCTCGCTCGAGAGAGCTAGTTCGCATAAGAATCGTCATCATGCATAGCGCTAGTTTTTGTACCTTGTTTGTACCTTGCTAAATACAAAAATTAAAACATCGTTGCCGCAACGATGTCGCAACGTTGTTTTCACAAATGGAACCTTAGAGAATCGACCTGCTGGTCACAGGGAATGAAAGTATTTTAATAACGTCAGAATCGGGATGATACTAGATCTATAGGTTATAATATAAAGTGTAATGTCTTCTAAACCACTCACTCGTCCTTGATGGAATATCGTGTGTGAACGCGATCAGGGTTGAAAAACATTTTATTATTGATATTATTTCCTCTTTGGTCTAGTGGCAGCATATATGGGCTGTGAACCAGGAGGCCTAGCGAATTTTCTAATTTAATTTGCCCGGGACTGGATCCCTCAGAGGGGGTTGACGTCAGGCAGTCAGCAGGTCGTAAAAACTAAGCCAAATCCTTTCTGCAACATGCTTGAAAAAGTGTGTTGTGCCGACCTCACAATTTACATTAAGGTGGGATACGGGCATGTAGAAAGATGTGTGTGTGAAGAAGTGTCGTGGCCGTGCTAAAATACGATAATTATGCTGGATAACTATTCAAAGTAACCGTTTTTTGTCACTATGTAAACATTTTTATATTAGTCTTGTTAAAATACTCACCAAACATTAAAAACATATTTATTGTATAAACACATATTATGTAGTTTTACTCTATAAATCGAGATAAACCATATCGTTTCGTTATTTTATACCTATACCTAATTTCTACTTATGTATAAATAATGTGCATCTTTAAACTAGGTATAATTAATGTAAAAATACATGTTTTATTTAGACGATTATTTTATTAGGCTACGAAGGTAGAGGAATAGACGGCTCACGGCCAATACGATCTTTACCATAAAAACACATGGGGCCCGTGCCCAGGGCTCCACGACGCTAGGGGCTATACAAGGGAGCTGTGAGATGACAATAAGCTTGGAAACCACTGTCTTACATATTTTCCTCTCCAAGGCCCCCCCAATTCTTGTGTGCCCAGGGGCCCATGCATGCCTTAAGACGGCCCTTCTCAGGGCCCATTGATGCTGTCGTTACCATAGAAACATGAAACAATATACAAATTGGCAGGGGCACAGCCAGTCTATACACTGCGAAAACCTTTAAACTTTGCTCGAATTAATGTAGTCGTACAGCAATTCTGCGCGACTCAAGCTTTATTCCAATTCTCACGTGCCAAAGGTTCGCAACACCTGCGTTGGATGGTGCACTGACCTGATATAAGAGTCACATAAATATTTATGTTTACTGATGTTCGGTACGATTAGGTGGAATCTAGAGAAATCGTACGCGTTATTTTTATAATTGGTTTCGTGAAATGTATGCAGATGTTAACATATCGCCGTCTTTTTGCTAGCTGTAGTTGTATTATGGCGGGTACACACCGGCTGAACGAAGGCGAACGAATCTATATTGCGTTCATACAAACAAACTTTCGCTGTTGTGTGAATGAAACAGGCATGATTCGTTCGCCTTTATTCAGCCCGGTGCGTACGCGCCATTATAGAATTCTTATGTTGTCAAAATATAAATCATATGGGATGTGTTGTCATTTTGTCACGTTGATAGTTTTTTTTGGGATTTTTATTTTATCTGCACAATGTATGAAAGGGTGAATAAAGTTTATTATCGATTCATTAATGCTTTTTATGTTATGTCAGTATTAAAATTTCAGCGAACAGATGAGAACCACTTTTGTAGGGTCTATCTTCGGTAAGGCATTTACTATTTGTGTTTATTTGGCTTACTCTCTTCGCATAATAAGTTTGGCGAGAGGTCCATGTGGGTGGTTTAGTTCTCTAGTTCATCTCTGCCTATCCCTTTGGGGACACAAGTGTGAGGTTATGGTTTGTATATTTGTTATAATTTAACGATATATATTCTCTATATGCTGTGTCCCGTATATAATTAAGTGCTATATGGATGCATTTTCTTCATTCGCCTGTCACGTCTCACTGGAGTTGGACAAAGCCGGCGCCCATGCGTTATTACTTCCTCTCTCTTATAATACACGACAATTATGCTAATTATCTATAGAAAACAACAGACAAACGACCATAAACTATCACTGTCTATAAACGGAAATGTATACATGGACCGTGGACTTGATTTAGTATTTCTTTGGCTCTGATTATTAAATTAGTATGCCGTTTCATAATCTATGCCGATTATTATAAATATTATGAAGAGGTGCTGTTGTTTGTCGTTTTCTTTCTTTAGTACGTCCAATTTGGAATCGATTAAATTGTAAACACAATGGTACTTACAAAAACATTTCCGCTTAACTTTTTGCTAAGAATAGCCTGTCACTTTTTTCCTTGCGTTACATTGTTTAAAAATGAAAGGGACAACGAATGGTTAAAGATAAGCAGCGCTTAAATATTTTTATAAGTAAGGGGTTTTATGTTAAGGAAATATTGTCTTTGCTTCTTTTTCTCTAGTTTATTTCGCAATTCGCTGAATTCATTTCCACCTTAATCTGACAAGTGGCGTGCCTATTGCCATATTGGGCACAAATATCAGACTCCGAGGTGAACCCGGGGATCGAACCCGAATCTAATGTCCTGAACATTAGTCGTATTGCGCACGCATACAACTACGCCACCGAGACAGGTTAAAAAATAATAATGCTTGAGTAAATAAACGTGTCTTCCTGCATTAATATAATCTATATTACCCTCTGTAACTATCTCACATATGGCGTGAGTCACAGTATCTGCGCATGCGCGACCGTCACTGATATTTCGGGACGCATGAATGGTCTGAAAATATACAAATTCGTGTATCACACGTCCTTATGTTATTTATCGATATTGCATGTGTCAGAGGGTGTTGGAAACTCCATAAAATTCAAAGGGAGTTGTGCCTGAGAGCGAAGATTTCATTTTATTTTTACAGTGGTCTTACGACTTAACAAATTAGCATTGAATGTCACAATATTTACAAGTCTCCTCATACAATTTATCAACCGACTTCAAAATGATAATTATCTATAGTTATATATTTATTATTTTTGATAAAGGTCGCATGAAGTCGCTGGATGCAGGCCGCTTCCAACAGGTCGATCTGGAGATCTTTGGGAGAGGCCTATGTTCAGCAGTGGACGTCCTATGGCTGATAATGATGATGATGATGATATATTTTTGAGTGGTAGAGCCACCCTGTAGACAGTTACGTCTACAACACGAATGGGCCGGTTCAACCAGTTTGATACCACTGTCTCACAGAAAACTGACGTAAAGTGGCGGCTTGCTGTCGCGTTTCATTCGGTGAGTGAGATTTCTGGTGGCCCATTTCCCTCCCTCCCTTTCCCAATCCTTTTTCCCTCCTCGTCCATTCTGTCCTTTTAAGTTGGCAACGCACTCATGATTCTTTTTGTGGCTTGTGTATCTATAGGCGGTGGAGATCACTTACCATCAGGTGACCCATCTGCTCGTTTGTCAGTCTCTGCTATAAAAAAAGGAGAAGGTCCTCAATTCGTCTGTTTTTTTATGTATATTCCCCGATATCTATGCCAAATATGGACCAATTTTCTAGATTATTTTTGTGTTCGATAGAGCTTATTTCAAGGGTGGTCCCATATAAATTTGGTTACGATCGAAACATTTTGAAGTCAGGATTTTAAACTTGTGATTTTAAAATACTGATTGCTGCTAAAGGTCGCGGGTTCGATCCTTGTATTGAGTTAAATGTTACCACCGGGTCTGAGTGTTGTGAGACCGAAAGTCTCGTAGTTCCTGACCCACGACACAAGACTCGCATCTTACTATGGGGCCACAACTACGTGCGCGTCTGTTGAGTATTTAAGTTTATTTAACAAGCTTGGACTACCCTAGCTTTGTACTATTGATATTACAAAGCTAGGGCATATATAGCGATTGCAGCGATAGCTCAGATGGATGTGGTACGGACTGCTGAGACCAGTGTCGGAGGTTCAAAACCAACTCCAAAAAAAGGAGCACACACCTCTGATTTTTCTATGTCAAGTGTGTTTTCATTGTAAATTATCGCTTGCTATAACGGTGAAGGAAAACATCGTGAGGTAACCTTACGAATTTTTCCACAAGAATTTCGAAGGTATGTGAAGTCTACCAACCCGCATTAGGCCAGCGTGGTAGACTATGGCCTAACCCTTCATTAGTAGAGGAGGCCCATATCCAGCAGTGGGACAGTAATATTACAGGGCTGATATTATTATAGCTTTGTAAAGCTCTCAAAGTTGCAGGTCAAGAATCATCTTAAATGAGATGGGAGACCCTTCGGCTGGCTTGCTACACCTATGCCCTTGAATTACCATTTATATACAACAGGGAACGTTGAAGAGACGCCTATACCTAGCACACGCCCACAGTTATTCTGAGAATGTAGTTTAAGGCCAGTTATTGACACTCAGGCACAGATTAGCTAATAGTACGTGAACTCAGGGTTAACATTATATGATAACCTGCCTGCCTGCCTGACATCAACCTCAATCTGGGGATTTAATCCCGAGAAAATAGTGTTAGAAAAACACCTCGCCCGGCCTGGGAATCGAACCTAGGATCTCCGGTCTACAGCCCATATACGCTGCCACGAGGACATAGACTATTTAGAGACGATTGTCTATTATTCGTCAGTAGGTGTTATTCATTATAACATCCAATCCCGGGGCAAATAGTGTTAGAAAAACACCTCGCCCGGCCTGGGATTGAACCCAGGACCTCGGTCTACAGCCCATATACGCTGCCACGAGGAGATAGACTATTTAGAGAGGATTGTCTATTATTCGTCATTAGGTGTTATTCATTATAAAATCCAATCCCGGGAAAATAGTGTTAGAAAATCACCTCGCCTGGGCTGGGAATCGAACCCAGTACCTCCCGGTCTACATACTCTGTCATTAGACAGAGGAGGCGATAGACTATATATAGGATTGTCTATTCTTCGTCATTAAATGCTATTCACTATAAAACTAACAAAACGGCATAACTGAATGTTGACTTGTGGTTTATATCTAGAGGCAGACTCGAAGTATTTTCGTCTACACGTATACTCGTATACCCGTTGTATACCTGGATATTGTTCTAAACCACATCCCGCAGAGTATCGCGTAGCCATTTGTGGTCTATATTTAATTGATTGGCGTGTTATTTGAAATTTACGATCTATGATTTTATGATAAAACGTATAAAGGCAGTGAGCGCCTGTTTTATGTCAAGTTTGTTTCCATGACCCATTTGTTAGCTTTTTAAGTATAGTTTATGAATACCTTAAAACCGTTTTTCGGTTTATGAAATGTATGTATGTATTTTTTTTTGGGTAAATAATTTAAAAGGTCAGAGACTAAATGTGGTTTGTAATCAGGCAGGCAGACATTCTCAATTCTATGCCGAATTTCTGGCTGATCTAAGGCAGGTGCAAAGAGTAATTGTAGTTTTTTTTGACATTTAAACAAACTTTCTATTCGACACATAATGTGATACTTAAAGCTACTCTTTAAATAAACATAATTCCTGTGAAAGTACATAAATAGTACACATGAAGCGATGTTCGTAGTACCTTGAATTAGTACAATTTAATACGGAAGCTAGCGGCTGCCGGCTCAAAGGACGCGTGCAATTGTTACAATTACTGCTGCGAATTGGACGCGTCGACGTCGACGGCCTACTTGGACAGATTTGCATACCTCTTGCACAATGCATAATATTGAGAAAGCTCTGATTTTTTCATCCGACCACGGCAAATTACTTTAGTCACCTACATGGCAATCTTTCTTTCTTTCTTTTTTCTACAGATACAGATAAGGACCTCTCTTGTAAGGTCTATCTCCAGAAATCTCAGGTAGGGCATTTACTATTTGTCTTTCTTTCTGCCTTTATCCCATCTTAATGTGGGGTCGGCGCAACAAACTTTTTCAAGCATGTTGCAAAAATTATTTGGTTTAATTTTTACAACCAGTTGCCTGCCTGACGACAACCCTTTCTGAGGTATCTAGTCCCGGTCAAATTAAATTGTTTTGCGTGCCTGGGATTCGAACCCAGAAAAAACAGGGGTTACAGTAACTCGACCATTAGTTTTCTTTTTAATTATCTCGATAGCGGTTTCGTAAAATATTTGTATGATAAACGAACGCCTCTGGCATGGCAGTTACGAGAATGGATGTTTCTTACAAATTATTTTATGTAGCCGCTAACGAGAAATGTTAATTATCACAAGTTTAAAAACGTAACGGACCGATTTCAAAATGTATCTGATCGTGATAAATCAGGTCGAATAATGATGAAAATCCACATTTTGCGGAGATATCGCGTAACATACATAAAAAAATACAGACGAATTGAGGACCTTCTTCTTTTTTTGAAGTTGATTGAAAAGCTCATGGCCGAGCAACTGTTAAAACTAACCATTTCATTATATACAAAGTACTCTTTGACCAACCCATACTAGGGTCACTGAACACAGACATAGTAGCAAAATAACTTAATGGACCGACTTCAAAATCTATTAGATCGTGATCAAAATATAAGGTCACCTTTGAAATAAGCTCTCTCTCCCCTTATCACCCTATCTTAGCCATCCCATCGTTATTATGTCCATACTTGCCTGCCTGTCTTCAAATTTATACCGAGATAATGTAAATTATATTAATCTTAATTTAAAATTTGTGTTGACTTGTCATAAGTGCTTTTTTACATGCCTACGTGATCAATAAAAAAAATATTTTTTATTTTTATTATCATCGAAGAAAAATAATCTTGAAAATCGGTCCACATTTGACTGAGATATCGCATAACATACATAAAAACATACAGATGAATAGAATACCTCCTTTTTTGAAGTCGGTTGAAAGAAGCCTCATCCAGACAGTAGCTTGTGCCGTGAATGCGTGTGATTAGCTAATGATGTCAGAGTGTCGAGTGACACACGACGGCCCGTGTGACCCGTGTCCTATTTATAAAGAGGATATTTTTATTTAGTTTATCGCTTTACGTATTTGAGGATATTCAGGTAAGCAACGGTGTAGGACATAATATCATCCGGTTTAAAAAAAACAGTTTATTTCCTTATTAACAATGACAAAATACAAATACAAAAACGTTTATTGCGGAATGTATGTAGCTACAGATGGTTAATTTATAATTTTATGATGTTCTAATACATTCTACCGGACATATACTAGTGTGCAATAAAAGCTCTATAGGTAAATAAATAGTGACAAGCGATATTACATAAACTTCATAAACCGTAGACATGAAAACATGCATTTCAGTTGTTCATAGGTAAAGAATACGACAAATTTATTTATTCTCAAAGTATTCCTTGAAACTAATTTCACAACTTGAAAGAAAGAAATAAACTTTATTCAGCCAATGTCTAGGCAATAGTGAGTGGGAGTGAACAAAAAGAATAAGACAGAATATGTAGCACTAAGAGGTAACAAATTGGGTTAATTACTAATTACGTGTTGAATATTATTAGTAAAATGAGCATACACAACACCATATACGTGCTCATATCTTATTACACTAATATTAAAAGGAGGAGGTTCTTAATTTGTCTGTACCTATACCGTTTCATAAAGTTGGTAACAATAACAATTCCACACACCGGCAGAACTATTTAAAGCATAATGGTAAATTTAAAAAATAAAAATTGATTTTTTTTTTTATAAATTATTAAGCATGGGGATTTTAAAATCGAAATGCGACCATCGTGGCAATAAGCATATGAATGGGTTTTTGTATGCTAAAAATTAAATATCCCATAGGTGGTTTGCAAATGTACTGCAGCTGACCCAATTAGCCAGGAAAAATGTTTTCGCCACAAATTCAAGTTTTCATTCAAAAATTATGAGCCTTACGAAATTTTAAACTTACTGCTAGATTGCTTAATTGCCCCTCTTTAACTGAAATTATTAATACCAACTTTCTGAAACACCCTGTTTAAAGTCATTTGCTTTCGACTGCTTCGGTAGCGTAGTTGTATTCCGGTACGACTAACGTCCTGAGGTCTGGGGTTCGATCTTCGGGTCGGGCAAATTATATTAAATTTTTCCATATTAGCCCGGAGTCTGCAATTTGTGCCCGATATGGCGATAGGCTCGCCCCCTATGACATCTGTGATCTGGTACGAAACTAGTTCTGACTGTTCTAGTTCGCTAGTGCGCTTCTGACTATCCCTTCGGGGATACAGGCGTGAGCTTGTGTTTCTATAATTCTATATATTTATACATGTCTATAGATAGTTCCATATACTACATTTAAAAAATGTTACAAAATAAAGTTTAAAAAAACTTCAAATCCGACATCAAAATCTTAAAATTTCATTTTTCAGATATAATTTAAAAGTTTCCGTCCACAATTACATCTGATTTATAAAAAGATACAAAAAATCACCAAACAGTGACGGACATAGGCCCCGGGGGGATTCGAACCCCCGATCTCCTGTTTACTAGACAGGCGCTTTAACCAACTAAGCCACGGCGCCTTTTGTTGGTCTGTCGAAATTACTGTATGAGTTATAAGTAAATTTTATGGTTTCGGAGCCAAATGGCAAGACCAACCCCAAAATCGAGCATATACCTCTGACTTTTCTGTTAAGTGTGTTTTCTTTGTGAATTATCGCTTGCTGTAACGGTGAAGGAAAACATCGTGAGGAAACATGCATACCCGAGAATTTCTCCACAAGAATTTCAAAGGTAAGTGTAGTCTACCAGCCCGCATTAGGCCAGCGTGGTAGACTAAGGCCTAACTCTCTCATTAGTAGAGAAGGCCAGTGCCCAGCAGAGGCACAGTATACAGGGTTAATATTAGTATTATATTATTTGTTTTTACAAAAGACTTACCGACTAATAATTTTATACGGATGTCTCCATATCTACACGTAAGTTGTAATTGAGCGATGAAAAATTGCATTTTCATTGCCAATATGCAATGCTACATTTATTGGTTTTGATACATATGTATATAAACATATTTATATTTATTTATTTATTTTGGTGAGGCATATGTTCAACAGTGGACAGGCTATAGAGCAGACATAGCCAATTGATTTTCGAAAGCCTCCGTGGCGCAGCGGGCGAGTAGCCGGCTGTGAAACGTCAGGTCGCGGGTTCGATTTCCGCACCGAGACAAATGTCTGTGTGGCTAACAGATATTTGTTTCGGGTCTGGGTGTTGTAAGACCGTGCGTCTCTCGTAGTTCCTGATATCCACGACAAAAGACTCGATATTAGTGTGGGGTCAGGACTATGTGGGTAACTGTTATGTGTATGTCCGGGGATCGAACCCGAGACCTCAGGACGGTAGTCATACCGAAATACAACCACGCCACCGAGGCAGTTAGTTTTCGTAAGTCTCCTTTCATCATCTCGACGTCAGCGTGTACAAAATGTCAGTACTTTAAAGCATAAATACTGTCCCATGTCCCATGTCCGTGTAATACCCACGCGTGCCCTACATACCGAGCTACATCGCGACTGATTTAAAATAACGTAATTACGTACTTAATCAACGCAACTAGAGTTCCCTATTTTGCAACAATCTTTACAAAGTTATAAAGAGGACTAAGCCCGAATGGTCAAACGCTACTCAATTTTAACGGCTTCTTACATTTTCGACTTACAAATTTGACAGATAAGGCGCCCTTAAACGGGACATAAGGCGACCTTAAGTGTATGAGCATTCGGCGGTTAGAGTAGATATTATTTGAACGAAACTATAGTAGGATTGCTAATTAAACGGAGTAATCTGACATTTCAGATGTTGCCACTTTTTTTATGAAATTTAAATAGTGCTGCGGTAAAAAGATCAAGATTATTTAAACATTTCAATTCAGTGAACCATTTCATTCTTTCATTTTCTAAAGTCCAACTTAAAGTCGTAATTCCTGCCTAATGTGTTATAAGTACTGCATGTCTATTGAATTATAGTCATAGTAAATTACTTGATGCTAAGTTATAGCATGTCTACGGGAATTATAATCATGGTTCATTATAAATAAAACTTACAAAAGGTATGAATGTCCTGAGCGTAATATTTAAAAAAAATTAAAAGCAATTTTTGTAATTTTCATTGGTATGATTTCGCGTATCTGTTGTGATTATTTACGTAAATTTATTGACACGGTCTTTTAATCGATGGGTTAAGCTGAAATTTCTAAAAATATGCAATAAAATTCTAATTTTGCAAAGTAGTGCCGAGTTGTTGTATCTTTGAATGACAAAAATTGAACTAGATCTATCACTATGTTTTGAAAGTAAGCAACATTATTTTGGAAAGTGACATTTCGATCTGTCAGTTTACTCCGTTTAATTAGCAATCGGACTATAGCTAAAACGTCTAAACGCCACCCGTTTATGTTTTTTTAAGTTTCCGTCCTACTCCATCAGATTTATAATCATAAATTGCTATCTTTACTATGAATCATGAATTGCTATCTTTAAGTTGGGAAGTAAATTGGTGCAAATTTTTACGATTTTGACTAGTAGCCCGAACACGAAAAACTAATGTAAATGTAAACTCGCTGCGCACTGATGACATTTGATTAATATTTCCTACAAATTTCATAGACGCGCATCGAGCACGAATACATTTACGGTTGTCAGAAATTTTCCTGCTCGGGCTGCTGTTCTTTTACGTTCGGAAAATCAAATAATATACCAATACCCCATAGCCACAATAGCGAAATCAACTTTTAAATAATGCTTTTAGTTCCGTGTTTTTATTTTATTCTTCAACAAATTAAATAGCCATAAACAAAACAAATAGCCGACGTTTAGGACGATTTAAGATTTACGGCGATGAGCTTAGATATTACCTAGCCAATAAAGGCGAGTTCTCTGCTCATGTTTTTTTTTAAACATTACAGAAAAACATCTACACAAAAAATGTGTAGGAGATGTGGCTTTAAAGACATTGTCTTCTGTTCACCGAGCAATGTATCATAGACAAAAATCTATGGCAAAACAACGATTGGTTTGTAGTAGCGTTTGGAGAAAAAGATAAATCATGAGCAGGAACCTTAGCTTATTTTGGATTTATTTTGTTCCTACAATGTTATGAATAGTCGTGTAGCGTGGGCAGACAAAACAATGGATTACCGAATTTTTAAAGTTGCCCACCTACCTAAATATTCAAAATGCCAGTCTATCAATTCGTCTTTAACCTTGAAATAAACGTCTTTATAATACGCCAGTGAATGAGTATTTTGGTAACCAGGACATTATTATAAAAATAATATGTAAATTAACTAAAATGATTAACTACCAGCTCTCTATGTTGGTAGTTAACGATGCAATGGTCCAAATCTGTTACAAAATTTGAATAAATTCTTGAATTTTATTAATGGAAATTACATATATTTTTTTAACGAATTTATGAATC
This sequence comes from Clanis bilineata, assembly GCA_036417725.1. Taxonomy (NCBI): domain Eukaryota; kingdom Metazoa; phylum Arthropoda; class Insecta; order Lepidoptera; family Sphingidae; genus Clanis; species Clanis bilineata. The sequence goes on from CM071159.1 coordinate 2,724,204, forward strand.
ATCACGGTATTTTAGTCCACACTCCATTTAGTCGCCTCCTAGGTCTAGTGGCAGCATGTATGGGCTGTAGACAGAGAGGTCCTGGGTTCGATTCCCAGGTCGAGCAAAGAAAATTTCCTAAATTAATTTGGGATGACGTCAGGCAGGCAGCCGGTCGTATAAACTAAGCCAAATCCTCTCTGCAACATGCTTGAAGTGTGTTGCGCTGACCCCACATTAAGGTAGAAGAAGAAGACTACTGTATGGATAAATATAATACATTTTATATGCACATACATTGGTTTTATCTTCATCGCTATTAAAATTCATCAGCGCTAATTATTGTGTTAATTGCGTGCGTTGCCAGTTTCCACTGTATGTAGAACTAATTCAAACATATACATGAACGTAAAAAATGTAATTGAAACCGGAACTGTATTCTCAATGACTGTGAAGAATGCCATCAAAGAAATAACCAACAGGCGTTCCACTCAGTGTTTATATGCTAGCTTGGCTTTGTTCCAGTTCATAATTTCGCACGTTTTCGATTTCAGAATTGGCAACGCGATCCCGATACCAAGGAACACGAAACGAACGTACAAACGTAGTATAGCGATCCGTACGTGGTACGAGGTGAAAGACCGCGGACGATCGGGACAAGATTCCCGAGTTGAGATACCGAACCCGGTGACGTCAGCAACATGGCGTCCACCGACACATCGACCGCCAGCAGTCAGATATCCGCCGTCGCAGCTGAAGAGCACAAGCGAACCGTCGACGAAGCATTCCTCAATAAGTTGAAGAGTCTCGTCGAGAGGTTGAGGCTTGAGAACTCGACCTTGAAGAAGTCGCTCGACGTCGAGCGGAGCGAGGTCAGAGCACTGAAGGCCCGACACGAGAGCACATTAAGAAACCTAAAGACTGAATACAGAAAGAAAGAGGAGTTCTTAGAGAAACAATTAAGAACAGTAGCCAAGCCAGAAAGGCCGACAGAAGATGTTCATTCAGGCAACAATAGATTAATAGAAATAAAGAAATTAACTATGGAAATTCAGTCTTTAAAAGCTGCGAACAAGGGTCTACATGAAAAAGTAAAGGTAACACACACGTTTATTTATTTCATTATTGTTTTATATCCTAATGATTATACCCGCAGACAAATATTAAAGAGGCCAACTATTATAAAGCTACGATGTAAAGCTATCTAAAATCTATCAAAACAATATTGCATTTAAAGCAGCAGAACTTTATATTTAAAGAATATGTGAACTAGGATCTCCAGCACGAATACGATTGAGCTAATGATCACTCCAATCAAATGTACTATGAATATTTCTTGTAAGTTTGAAAGATTTAATGGTTTACGTTCCTTGTTTTCTGGAATGAACAGTTTTCTATATAAACTGAACTCTTCTGTTTCCGTCCAATGTTGTGTTATACCAGCTTCATTTAGATGATGCAGTATGTACTCAAGTCTCGCTAAGTAAGGGCTTCCATACCTCAAGCCATATACTATAGAACACGGAACCGGGCAATCGGTAACAACATGGAATAATGGTCTTCCATTTACCATGTTAATTGGTCTCCTACTTATATATTGAGCATCAGTTTTCCTCAGCAGAGTAGCGTACTGCCATTGTCTCTTGACTATAAACTCTTTGATTTTGTAATCACTGAATAGTTCAACGCGATCTTTTAGCAGTTCGTAATATTGATTATCAAGACTGCTGTTGAAGAGTTTGAAATCTCTGTTATGGATTCCCAAGGTCAGGTTTGTTTTCAATAGGTCCGGTATTGTGTTTATATCTGGCTTGTAACGAGGATATGTTACCGCAGATGTTATTATACCCTGAAAATAAATCATTCAATAAGTATATTTTGTAAAATTACACTTTATTACACATTAATTGTCCATATTACAGGGGGGTTACCACCACCTCTTATAGCAGTATTATTATAATTTTACTTGTACCGATTCAGATACAAAACAAACGAAGAACGATTATAATAATACTGCTATAAGAGGTGGTGGTAACCCTGCAGATCTCGTGAATTAGTTTGATTGCCATTTTAGATAATTTAAAGTAATCAATACCGGGATATGTAACAAATAATAAAGGGATGGATTTTGAACCTAATAAAATACCTTATGGTTCACAGTTTTGTAGCAATTGAATAATGAAGCCAATGAGGTACTTCCAATGACGTTGGAATCGCTCCGCTTAAAGGGTACTTCTAAACATTATGAGAGACAGTAAGAACTTCATATTACAAATACTTACATCAATAGCACAATTAATGACCAATGAGTAGATTATAATAATAAGGGCTACGCTTCTAAAGGCAAACCCAAAGAATTTTATGTCGACTGTTTGTCTCAGGAAGCATTTTATCAAATCTAACACAGTAGATCCCAAAGATTGGCTATCCTTGATCTCCCAAATTTTTGTTTCGTATTTCCGAACAATTATTGCAACCACAATGAAGAATATGAAATTGAATATGAATAAGAAGAGAATTTTAGTTGAAATCAAGTATATTGTAGTTGTAAATGTCGATTGTTTGTTGGATTTCTTAATCATGAAACACAATTCGTCTTGAGCAAGCGGATAAGTGGTTTCAATATAGCCATAGTAGGTATTCTTTAGTATTCGTGAACTTAGTTCTAAATCTGTGTACCCATCCATAAGATCTGCTGTTACTCCAGTAGCTGTTCCATTGTCTAGTAAATCACCGACTGTATTACCATCTCTAGGAACTAAAGGTTTACAGGTTGCATTTAAGTATTCCATTACAGTTGAAGCCAATCTTGAATTACAGAGTATAGGTCCAGTTTCATCAGTGGTATACACTTTCCTAAAAACACTTAAGCGAAGTTCATGTCCGTAGAGATTGTTGTATTGCTGTGATAGGAAACGACTTACGTCTTTGATTTCTGTGATTTCTTTCAACTGATCGAAATAAGGGTTGTAGCTGTACATTCTGAGTCTATTCGATCGTAGAACCAGAACGGAATTGGTGACACTCCGACTCCAGAGTAACTGGAAGTGAGTCTTCATGTTATAAAAAAAGTAACTGTCCATTTTCACTGGAACGCTGATCACGAATATGACAGCACTCCTAGGTTGGAAAACGCCAGTTCTTTTTAGAGTATCGATGACAAATTCACTCAGGTCTATGTGTAATTTTTCTGATGTAACTACGTAAGCAGTTTGTCCGTGAATGTTATATCTAGGTTTTAACTTCGTCGTGTTCTTGTCTGGACATCCATTGAGCAAGAGCACTGGATATCCATCGCCATAATTCTCGGTGTATTTCAAAATTCTGTTTTCGAAGTATGTGAAGTCACAGAATGTGATTGTGAAGTACCATTGATGGAATGAACTGTAGATTTTATCCACGACTTCACGTGCGAAGTCAGCTTTGCCACTAGTCACCTTGTGGTAGTCAAAAACTTCTCTGAACAGAGCACTTTGGGTGTTAATACTTGATGAATGATCGATAAGAAGGAAAAAACACAGAAGCTTCATCATTTTGGGTTCGCGTGTGAATTATTCGCTACAGGACGTTATACTAAAATGTTTGAGGTCGTTTTGGATTTAAAAAGGTTTGAGATCATTAGCGGGCATGTCATCACAGGGTATTGTGTGGTTAATAGAAGCACGTCAATTAATGGATGGAAGGAAAACATTGTCGCCATTGCAGTTGATGTCATGTCTATAATGAAGAGGTGGAACCATTGTAGGTTGCGTGTACACTAAACCCATTATAATACATACAGTACCTTTCTAATAAGTTTGCTTTTGTATTTCATAAATTGCATTTGTAGTAATTAAAAGGGCTTTGTTCGGCAGTACATACATATACTGTAGCTGTTGATGATGATAAGGTTTGATAATAAGAGAAATAATATTGGATAAAGTTTAGTCTTATAAAGGAAATCTTTGGAGGAGGCCTATGTCCAGCAGGGGACGTGTCCTGTGGCTAATGATGATGATGGTGATGAAGGTTTCTAAGGTCAATGGGTTTTAAATTTCGTCAATGTTTTACATAGAAATTAAACTAAAATCTCAATTTAATTTTTGTGACATGTTTTCGGAATTATAAAGTATTTTAAAATAATAAATAAAATAATAAATTCCTACCTCTATAATAATTATGTTTTGTTATGATGCAGGTCGCCCAGGCGGCGGAGTGCGCCCGCGCGGCCGAGCTGCGCGCGCAGGCGGCCAAGCACGCCGCGCTCGAACAAGCCGCGCGGAGAGATGCGCGCGCACAGTGCCATAAACTGGTAACTATTGTATTATTATACTACTGTTTAATGTCTTTGTATGATGAAGTCGCGGATAACACCTAGTTAGGAATAGAACGGTCGGAAATTATAAGTAATCATAACTTTAAAAACTTGACGGACCTACTTCAAAACGGTCGAGACCACATAGGACCACATTTGGAACAAGCTCTATAAAAAAAAACTTGAAAATCCGTCCACATTTGTCAGCGATATCGCGTAACATAGGTACATAAGAAAATCATACAGACGAATTTATTACATTCTATTGAACTCTTTGGATAACAATAATCACAATTCCGTCATCACCACATTGAACTGTAGCCCGAGCACGAAAAATTAATGTAAATGTAAATGTATTCGAGTTCGCTGCGCACTGATGACGTTTGGTTAATATTTCATACAAATTTTATAGACGCGCATCGAGTTGGAATACATTTACGGTTGTCAGAGATTTTCCTGCTCAGGCTGCTGTCTTATAAAGTCTTGTATCAGTAAGTGAAATTCTCTCAATCCAAGTCACTTACTTTCCCCTTTCCCTAGTTAGTGGTCTTTACCATTAATAGATGTCGCAAACTCCCTTTTTGTTTGTATCAGTATGCACATTTAATTAACTGTCTTGGTTTACTCATTACCATTATGTTAAGTCTAAGATGCACTCATCCAAAGTCTTGTAAAGGAGCTAGAAGTGCTTCTTTGACAAGTCTACTTATTTGTGTAATGATAGATGTAGAGGTATATCATAATCATGTATGTAGTAGCACGAACGAAATGCATTTCTCATACAAACTTTCGCCAATTTATCCTCTTAGCTAATGGATGTCCATTTATGATTATAGAAATCTTTTGTAAAGAATGTTTTCAGAATCTAAACCTAACATTTTAGTTGTGTGTTGACTTCGAGTTTTAATATAAATAAATATCATTAGTAGAAACATTAGGAATGAATGGAGGATGCATATTTATTTGTGTTAGTAATTAGTATAATATAAGATAATTATGTCACATAAGTTATGTGATAAGATGTGAGATCTGTGACTCCGGATAGTATGTAATTAAATCGATATTATGTTGCTAAGTAGTTATAAATAGTTAAAGTAAGAGTCAAATATAACAGTAAAATAATAGTTTCTTGCGTTTTAGATCTACAGGCTATTACAAAGTTCCCTTATTACATAGTTACTTAAATCCAAACATACATGTGTATGTGCATTTAATAATATATTTGCATTGTAAGCAATTCCACTCTAAAATTCTAAATTCTAAAGCAAGAAATGTTATAACAAGCGCCTGATAAAATTTTAGTAGCAATTTACTTTCAACGAACAATATTATTATTTTTATGAGGCGCTATAAATCAAACCCCTTATTTTAGCATGATAAATTCCCCGCTTAATAAATATTATAATGAATTCTATATGCCAAAAATATGATAAACAATCAAATTTTTTTCCATAAATATTTTTACCCATACCTACATGTTTTATGTTTACGATCCTCGGTTCCTCACACGTGGTGTCGACGCATCGCGTTAGTCGTTACAAATAGATATGTTTATTTATTTCCCAAAAATAGCGCGTTTACCGTAGCGGTTAAGTTATATGTTATGTTATTTAGCTTGTTATTAATTTTGATGTTGTTTTCAGCTGGAGGAAATAAAATCGAAAGAGCGGACCATCATACAGTTGAGACGAGAGGCGGCGCGAGCCGCGGTCGCGCAACAACATGATCAGGTAAGTGCAGATGTCCAGATATTCAGTGTCATGCTATGCTGAACATAAAATAAAAAACATGACTGCGTAAACAAAGAAAAAACCAAGCTCTCAAAAGGTTAAATATGAATAAGGCAACAGTAGGTCGGACAGTAGGTAGGACTGCCTCGGTGGCGTGGTTGTATTTCGGTATGACTACTGTCCTGAGGTCTCTGTTTCGGTCCCCGGGTCGGGCAAAGTGATATTGGATTTTTCCATATCAGCCCGGAGTCTGGAATTTGTGCCCGATATTGCGATAGGCTCGTTCCTTATCACATCTGGGACGGAATTAAACTCGGCGAAATGTGGGTGTTCTAGTTCTTCGGGGATACATGCGTGAGCTTATATGCAACAGTAGGTGGCGACAAGTCAAATGTAATTTGTATTTTGTAAGTCAATTTAAATTTCTCAGTTTGGTAGCCACTGTGCGGCAATAGGTTACCTCTATGGTTATTCGTTACCCCTTTGTCACATCATGGCAATAACTTCTTCGAATCATGAGTATAGTCACACTCAGTCTCTGGGAACAAACATGAGCTATGCATATTGTAGCTGCGGCACATTTACAATCAGATGTTATTGCTATTTCTACTTCATTAAAAACATTATTTATAAAAAAGAAATTAAAGAAAGAACTTTGACTAAGTCTAAGTCTGAGTCAAAGAAACGAACTCAATGAGGATTTGGATTTTTTTAAATGAATTTGTAAAAAATGACTCGGACTAAGTCATAGTTCGATTTAAAAATTCCAAATCCCCACGGAGTTCGTTTATTTGACTCAGACTTAGTCGAAGTTCGCTCTATAGATCTCAGCCTTAGTAATTATAATTAATTTAGATGTTAGTCCTTCGAGGACACAGCGTAAGTGTTTAATAATATGGTGGAATTAAGGGTTCTTGGGCTTTTCCATAAAAACCAATACATAAATGGCCAATACACTGTGTTTCCAAAGCATAATCCATTAGTTTATTTCGGAATTTCTTCTCAGGGATATCAAAAACGCCCATGATATTAATCTATATTTTTTAAAATATGCTTGGCTTACGGGTTTTGAACTCAGAACTTCACGGTTCTCAACCTGAGTACGCGACCATTAGACCAATGGAACGGTAAATGATGAAATCATTTAAGAGTGAAATATATAATTTTAATTTGTAAAAATACGGTTAATAAGTGCATAATTTTAATTAAGTAGGATAAGCAATGATTTTAATTTCAAATGTAGTTTAATTTTGCAAATCAAGTTATTCAATATTTAAATTCATAAGAATTAGACTGGCATAGGTACTACTTACCAGTAAAAGTGATATTGGATGGAACCTCACATATTGGGCCTTGCTTATAAAAACATTTTCGCTTATCTTTTCGCTATGAATAACCTGTTTTTTTTCCTTGCGTTACTTTGTTTAAAACTGAAAGGGACAACCTATGGTTAAAGATAAGCAGTGCTTAAACATTTTTATAAGTAAAGGTCTGTAAGCATATTGGGCCTTACTTAAAACAGCATTTTTAGCTGAGCAAATGGTTAAGATGAACCCTGTCACTGTTAAGTGTTAACACACTGATAACCTGTCACTTTTTTCCCTGCGTTACATTGTTTAAAAATGAAAGGGACAACCTATGGTATAAAGATAAGCAGCACTTAAATATTTTTATAAGTAAGGGGCTATTGCGGTTTTACAGTTCTTGGTACGCCGATGAGTCGTGCTGCCTGCACTATACCGGTTTCTTCTCGGGACTGTAGCTCAATAATCCTTTAGAATTACACGTTTTATTCAATACAAAGACATTCTACAGAAGTTTTTTATAAATCTCTTTGGGTCGATGTAAAATATTTTGTATATAGTTGGAACTGTCTCGGGTGCGTAATTGTATCGCTTAGGTAAGCGGGGCGATTATCGTTCTGAGGCTTAGAACCATGCTCTATAACTCCTGAGTGTTCGATCTTCGAGTCGGTTAAAGTGATATTGGCTTTTTCTCAGTATCAGACCGGGGTCTGAAGTTTGTGCCCGATACGATACGACGCGATGTTTTTTGGTAATATACGAGCATGATGGTAAGTGACCTCCACCGCTCATAAATACCTCTAGATAGATACCCGTGATACCAAAAGAATTATGCGTGAGAGGTATAGGGATCGGGAACGGGAGGGGTAATAGAGCCATCGGAAATCTCATTCAGCAACCGAAATGTAAAGGCGAGGTACCACATCACGTACGTTTTCTGCAAGACAGTTGTATCCAACCGATCGTGTCGTCCTTACAAATGTTACTATGTTTAACTTTAGCTTTACTCTACCAAGGTGTTTTACTGCGGCATTGCTGTCGCGCTCTATGGATGTGGTTATTTTGGACAGCAAATAAAGTTAGGAAGTATTTCTCGCCTCCTTGGCGTAGCGGGCGAGTAATCGGCCGTGATGCAAGAGGCTGCGGGTTCGATTCCTGCACCGAGACAAATGTTTGTGTAGCGCACAGATATTTGTTTCAGGTCTGGGTGTTGTGAGACCGAAAGTCTCTCGTAGTTTCTGAATCCAACAATACAGGTTATACCTAGTTTGGGGTCGGGACTATGTGTGTGATTGTTGAGTGCATTTATTTATTTATTTAATGAGTTATGAATATTAATGTAAAAGAGCCTTTTGAATTTCTAAGAAAATTCTAAATATTGAGATGTAAGTATGCAACATGGGTACTAGTGATATCGACTCTATGAACATAGGTAGAGCATGCATTGTTATTTCCTTCCATTGTTTAGATCCAAACCAGTCATTAATATTTAAATAACTGTGATTACAATCAGTGGCTAATAATAAAATTACATAAAATTCGTCCTCGAGGGCGTGTGGCGTGTGAAACAGCCGCGGGGTAGTTCCATCTCTCAGGGAGCCTGTGTTGCCAGATGTTCCGTTCTATTAAGGAGATTTAAAAGAATGTTAAATGTCTTTGATTTTTTTGCCTAGGACAACCCATTTTTTTGCCTTCTCGGAATGATCGCGGATCGTTGTGACATAAGCGACAAGAAATCGAAAAAAGTCAGTTTAAAACAATATGAACCTCATTGTATTCTGCTAACATAAGCTCACGCCTGTATCCACGAAGGGGTAGGCAGAGGCGCACTAGCGAACTAGAACACCCACATTTCGCTGAGCTTAGTTCCGTCCCAGATGTGATAGGGGGCGAGCCTATCGCCATATCGGGCACAAATTCCAGACTCCGGGCTGATATGGAAAAATCCAATATCACTTTGCCCGACACGGAGTCGAACCCGAGACCTCAGAACTGTAGTCGTACCGAAATACCACCACGCCACCGAGGCAGTCGTATTTGTATTCTGCTATTATGGGTCTTACTTATAAAAACAGTTTAGCTGACCAAATGGTAAAGAATAGTCTGGTTCCTTATATTTTAAAGCAATGTGGCACAAGGAAAAAGTGACATAATATTCTTAAACTGCTAAAACTTAAACTTGCTCAGCTAAACTGTTTTTATAAGTTAGAAATAAATAATTGTTTGTAACCAATGACATGCATTCTCGCCGTCCGTCCTTCCGTCCGATCATTTCGAAACTTATTTTTTCTTACTAGAGTCGGTCTTATTTGTTCTTAATTTTTAAAAACAGGACTGGTAACACAACCGGGCGTACTCAAAATGAAATCCGGAATGTTCACATATCCGAGACAAATTAACTCAGTTTGGGCATTTCGTAATTTATGGTTATCTAACCGGCAGTTAACCGCACGGAATCGTAATTCGTAAGTTGTTTGTGTCAACGAACGGCAGCAATAGCCCTTCCTTTTGACTTTGCCGTAGTTGGGTTGGACCGTGATCGTATATGACGTTGATCCACGTGATGTTGGTCTATCTATGTAGCCTAGGAACATACCTCTATATCAAATCAAATCAAATCAAATCGTTTATTGAATCCATAAAATGTCACACATTGTTTAGATTCCGTCTAAAATGTTTACTCTACCGCCAATTCGGAAAGCTGGTTCGTCAGAGAAGAACGGGCAAGAAACTCTGACGTTGCTCTTTTTGAGAATAATAACCAGTTTACAGTCAGATATTAATACACAACCAAAATAAGAAAACAAAAAATTTCAATAATTTACATTAAATTAGAGCAGCCAATCTACAACAAGGTAACCTGCATGTAAAATAAAAACTATAAAACGTACAATTTCGATTGCTGAGCGACTCCCACAGGCTCGGCGAATAATCGCCAAACTAAACGGATATACCTTGGTGGAGCAACAATTTCTTTTGATCGAATTCATAGCGTCCCGCCCGAGATCAGTGGGGTTACCACCACCTCTTATAGCAGTTTTATTATTATCTTACTTGTACCGATTCCCATACAAAACAAACGGAGAACGATTATAATAATACTGCTATAGGACTGCCTCGGTGGCGTGGTGGTATTTCGGTACGACTACGGTCCTGAGGTCTCGGGTTCGATCCCCGGGTCGGGCAAAGTGATATTGGATTTTTCCATATCAGCCCGGAGTCTGGAATTTGTGCCCGATATGGCGATAGGCTCGCCCCCTATCACATCTGGGACGGAACTAAGCTCGGCGAAATGTGGGTGTACTAGTTCGCTAGTGCGCTTCTGCCTACCCCTTCGGGGATACAGGCCTATAAGATAGGCAGGTCTATAAGAGGTGGTGGTAACCCTGCAGCAACTTTGGCTTGGGGTCTGCACCCTGCAACATATAACTTTATTTATCCAATAGTTTATATACTTATACAAAACGAATATACCTAATATGAATGGTGACAGTTATCTACGGTACATTTTTTCCATACTAAATTAATGCCTCAGTATATTTTGCGTCCGTGGCGCAGCTGTGAAGCGTAAGGCCGCGGGTTCGACTCCCGCATTGAGACAAATTGTGGTCCACAGATATTTGTTTCAAGTCTGGGTGTTGTGAGACTGAAAGTCTCTCATAGTCTCTGACACCCACGATACAGGTTATAACTAGTGTGGTCAGGACTAGGTGTGTGACTGTTGGGTGTATATATTATTATTACTTTTATTTTAAACACTTTATAGAGGTACATAAGCTATGTACAGACGGACGTAATGCCTAAAGCATTCTCTACCAGTCAACCATAATATCATCACATATATCAACAGATAACAAAATACTGAAAATACAACATACTTGCAAAATGATAATTTTTTTTTTATTTTTGATGGACAGGTCACTATATGTACTTTGGCTCTACCATATTCTTAATTTATTATAACAAGTGGTAATTATTTATTTAATGTTCTTACATTGTTTGTGAGTGTATAAAATTTTATAGCCCGATGCACAATTTAGATTCGAGCGTGTTTTTTGCGCGTAAAAGCAACATTGTCGCAAGATTGGGAGTTTTTGCACATGAAACGAGTGTACCGTTGTAGTGATTCAGGGCCTGTCTGCTACGTTTGTTATCTAAAATCTTTTTGATAACGATGGGAATGCTTGTTTCTTCAGAGAAAGTTTAGTTTTGGCTAGTTTTATTTTGGTTATCCCGCTAAGTTTGAGTTTGACAGCAACATCAATATCATCCTGGGGGGTTACCATCACCTCTTATAGCAGTATTATTATAATTTTACTTGTCAATATTCCCATACAAAACAAACAAAGAACGATTATAATAATACTGCTATAAGAGGTCGTGGTAACTCTGCTGTTCCGTAGCTCTATACTTCCTAAGGCTCTCATTGTAGAGCAAGTTACACAATTTATTTTCCTTGTTTGAATAACACTACAAAACTTTTCGACTATAAATCTGGACAGATAAATGTCTTCTTCTAAGGACTGTCCTATTCAAACGTAGAACATGCGTGATGAACAAACGACCAGCTGAAGAGGGCCACACAGGCTGCAGGCTCTGACTGGCAGGTTGTATAGTCCCGAGACGGGATGATAAAAAACACGATTCATTATCATAGATCCGTGTGGTGTGGTCGGTGCTCGCGGTTCGCGCCTGCCGATACCGCCTCGACTCTCGCAGAGCTCTCTCAGTAGTCGCGGAGTGCGCACGCGCGAGTACAACCACAACAACGTAAACCGTCACTTGAAAACCGCGTCCCGTTTGAAAATAACGTTCGCCAACCCGTTCAAGTGTGTGACATTTGATTTTTTTAAAAGGTGCTTTATAGTGTAGTGATTATAAACTCTTGACTCGATTGGAGTCGTGTTAATCGTGATTTTTTCCACACCATCGTGGGACTCTGTTTCGGATTTACTTTCTATGTTGTAAGTAGTTTTATTATTATATCTCGTTTAGATTAAGTTGGAGAAAGTACATCTCTAGTGTGGAATTGTGCATCAATTGTTTTGATAATGTTCTTACTGGCTTCTTTAAAAGTTACTATTCGGTCAACGAATATATGAATAAATTATTTGAAATAATATTTCGCGTAGGCGATATTCTTCAAATTTACTTGGCCTAATCTTGATTTGATGGAAAGTGTGCGATGAGGCCGGGGATGTAGCACGCTCATGACGCTGATCATTTGATATCGGAAAGAGCTTATTTTTTTTAATAGTCGATGTTTAATTAGGTAGTGTTATGTTATCGGCGTCGGCGGCGTGGCGGTTCATTTGAAACAACTGAAACACGATAGAAACACATTCATTACCGCGGAATACCGGTATTTATTTGACAGGAAACGGTGTTATCGTGTTCTAACGGTTTCTGCGTTATGTACATGTGTTTTGTAACTGTAGAGTTAGGCTTTCACGCCTACCTGTTATCAAACTAAACAATGTAAACTAGTTCCTCGTCTTGCAAAAACACTTCCCCTCTTCCAGGGCAGTCGGGTAAAAAATTGAGTCTCATTTCGCCTCCGAATATCATTGGAAAAGGTCATAGCTCTGTTAAGTCTGCAGTATTAACGAAGATTTCATTATCGTTATTTTTATTTGCTTTCTCAACATAATTTATCACATGTCTGCACGTTCTTTGAACATGTGTTTTAGTTAATTAGCTTTACTTTTTATTCAGTTTATCGGTAATTTTAATATCCTTAGTAAATTATAACATGTTTAAGATAATCATTATCCTTAGTGCTTTAACATACTTTCTGATATTAATATTATCATTATCAAGGCCTACTTTAGTCAAGTCTAGCTTCACTTTCGTTGACATGAAATCACAATTTGAAATAAATTGGATTATATTTTTATTCGGAAAGAGCCGTGATGCTAGATTTAAAATACTTTTCCAAATTCACTGGATTTTATATTACTTTATCATTTGGTCAGGCAAAAAATATTTGGAGTCGTGTCTTGACTTTGATTAGAATCCGATCTTTGTTAGTTACTTCGTGAGGCTGGCATAATTATTGTGTCATTCTTAGTAACATTATATAATTTCTAAAGAGATTTGGAATTCTTATTTCTTTTTCTTGTACTTATTATATTGAATAACTACTATTCAATGACTTACAACTTTATAATGATGTTTTTTACATCATTTCTGCAGGCAGCATGAATCGAAACATCGTTTGTTTTTGACTGATGACGATAATAAGAATACCAAGGAAAAATAGTATCTAAATTATTATTACCTATTACCTATTACCGAAAATTACAATTTTCAATTTGTTGTTAAAAGGACAGCTTCCGTGTCACAACGGGATCGTTATCTGTTTTAAACGAGATGCCGTGAGTTCTATTCTGGACCCACAAATATTTCCTAGATTTTGAAAATATGAAAAATTACCAATTAGGTAATATTGTGTGAAATCTATCCACGACGTGTCCCACTGCATAACATGACGTGAAATCAGAACAATACTGTACAGTTCATCGCACTAAATGGATTACACGTGAACCGTAAACACATTGAATTTGTACGGATTCCTCATTACTCCATATTTTATATTTACTTGAAATACATAATTCTGTGATGAGAACAACTCTACCTAATTCATTATATCCAAAATCGATTGCTTTGCACGTTGACTATTGTGATTACTATGTAACCAATAGTAATAATGATTAATAATTAAATAACATAATAAGTGCATACTACTATATGTATTTTTATGTAATAGAAAAATAATTTATATTACAAATTAAATCGCGAAGTTCAATGCCGGCCGAAAGCAAACTAGATATTTTAAAAAGTAAAACAGGACAGGGCGTTTACACTTGTACCGGAGATGCATTATTATACAACGATTACACAACAATAAGCCTAGACATTAAACCTAATAATAAAGTATGAACTGTTAAAACATTTGCAGTAATAAAACTATAACAAAACAGACTGGGCATAAAACTGATTGCTAATTAACTTGTAGTGGGGTGTAGGGAAATTACTGGTTTTGAGCAAAGCGTAAGTGCTGATCGTGCTAATGTACGGATAATGCGATCCACTAGAGCCAGCTTTCTTACTAGAAAGGCTTGCTATGTACCAATAGACACTGATTGTTTACAGCGTAATGAAGAAAATTATTTGAATAATCTTTAATGTCTGTACACTTTGATGCCATTGAAATGAATGCCTCCATCTGAATTGCCTGGTTTATTCAAATGATATTTCCATTACCTTCCCATAATGCTGTTTTATGATTCAATTTAGAACTTACTGTACATTAATATTGATTAATTCCATACCTACATCTTTGTTAAAGGAGTAGTTTTCATATAATGGGCAAGTGGGTGTATGGACGGATGCGGGTGTCACTTGTTTACTGCCTCTTGTAAAACAATGACATTTTATGTCATGGCCCAAATTGCTTCCTATTTTGCTAAAATTCAATCCAGTAGGAGTTCTGATGTCTGGTAAGCTTTCACTAACCTAAATTAACCCATTTCACTAAATCGTTAAAATCTTTCGAACGCCATTTATTGCTAGTTCTCATAACATTATTGCACCTCATTTCTTTAATATTGGATCCAGTTTTTCAATATTAATATTTATAGCAGTCATAAACCTACTTCTTGGAAATATAACCTACAACCACGGAACAATTGTAATGCGACCAGCGTCGGCATCAATAACTTTTCTATAATTATTAATTTGAGCAGGTTCAAAGACCATAGAGACGGTAATAAATAAGCATTCTGTACGTGAGTATGTACTACGTATCCACTTTCTACTTCGAGTGACCGGACTCGTGTGATTTCAAACACACCAGTCATCTTATTGTGTATTTTCACATGTATTGTTTGGTGATTTATTGTACTCATTATTTTTGTTATTGGCGTTATTGTAAGAGTTGTTAAATTATTGACTACCATGATAGTGCCGCTTGTTTTGAATGTGCCATTCTCGTAAGGAATTCCATAATAATTTTGAATTAAAAAGGTCTTCATTTAAACCTTATGACTAAATGTAGTAATTTTATATTCTTCAATTTTCTTCTTCAAAATTCTTCAATTTCTGTCATAAATAATATTGAAGAGTATAAAAATGTTAACAGAAATAATATTTAGTACGTAGTACATACGTGTAGCAAAGCCTCATTTTTATATAGTATGTAAAATACAATAATAATCAAAATCCTCATAGCAATCAAACCATAATCATAATAGCATTTTTAGTTGTAACATAACGTCTTAATATTTTCCCAAACTATTTCAATGGTATCGAATAGTTTATAGTATAAATCAAATTTACATTGCCAATGAACTTGACATTATTGCAAACAGTTAATATAACAAAACTATAGACTAACCTGCGGTGATACAAAATTGCATCATTACTTCCATAGCTGTGATTAAATCGTACTTTCAAGTCTAGTGCTTGTGTGTAAATTGGATTTCCATCGAGGGTAAGGCCGCACCTTTCATAGCTCTGCCTTTTCATAAACCTTTTGATTTAACGATGTACCAGTTTGCGATGCTTCAAGTAGTAATTAGTGGCTTGTCTTTGAATAGGTTTGAAATATAACTAATTGCATATTTTTCTTTTTGCACTTTGTTTGTAGTTGTACGTTTAGCAAATACGCTTGTATCACAAATTCTTTCACTTTATTCCATATTTATTTATACTCCTCTAATTTTAATTCACAAAGTATTTCAAAGGAATTATAAATCTGTAATAATTATAGAAAAGTTACATTTTATAGGATAAGGTTTTCTGATTGGACTTTTAGCAGTTCTTCGTTTTTTTTAATAGCATTAACATCAGTAATTGGCCCAATTACATAAATAGATAGACTATAAAAACAAGGACCACATTAGCTTTATTGTGTGTGTAGTTAAGTTTATTTATAGCTTTTAATTTCATATCATCGGTCTATCGCATTAACAATTCATGATCAAGAACATGTTATAGTTTCTTAACGTGTGTTGTTCCACAATTTTTCACGTGGTAATGGCTTCTCTGTCGACAAAGATTTACAAACACCATTCATTCATCATCTTGCAATTATCAACATACGATTGTTTGTTTGAATTCAATACCACATTTATTTTGTTAATCACGCATTGTTAAGTGTATGTTTATTATAGTGAATAGATTTTCCAATTTCTCTTTTATCTTCTAAAGGACGGGATCGAATGAACAGTTGGTCTTATTTCATCTTAATAGAGTGCAGTTTTATTTTTATTAACAGAATATTAAAAACTATAGCATGTATTATTATTAATGTGAGTACTTATCCAAACTAAAATATCCGTACCACTATATAGTTTAATTTATATTTTTTCTGTTTAATTACTGCCTACGGGGCTGTGTAAAAATTCCCTGTTGACACCACGCGCGCACGCTGGCCTTTTGTATTTAGTCTTTTAATAAAATGATCTATCTATTATATAAGTTTCCAGTTATAATCATGATCAATGATTATGTACAGACCAATGATAAACATCAATGAAAGCTTCCTATTTCTCATCAACCTCCATCTTAATTCCCTCACAATATTTTCCTCAAACTTCAATCAAGTTGTCCTTCAATCTTATCGTAACAACTTTCCTATTCTTAGAACGGGCCTATAATTTTTTTAGCCGTTCAAATAGCGGTGAAAGTGATCGCTCCACATAGAGTTCATAAGGCATTCAAAGAGTCGTGATAAGAGCTCGTTGTCGATAAGGCCGTGCACCGAGATTACGAAAGATAACATGTGTACACATTGAGATAAAAATGCAGTGATTATGTAAACTACGGCAATGAACTGATAGAGTTTATATTTTATATAAAGTTACGTAAATGAAGCTATTCTTAAAGACGTATCTCTTCCTGGACGGAAATTTGGATTCCAATGAATACATTATATTATTGAATTTATTTGCCTTTCTTTTGTGTTGTCAATTGGAAATGGTAACGTGTATGATAATTTAACGTATTTAGGTTTATGGAAGCTTAAATATGCTCCATTTTCATTTGAATATTTTGAGTTCATTGGGTCGGTATTTTCTATTATTATCGTGATTGATTCACTTAATTATTCGCGTTAGTTTTTAAATTCATGAATAGCATGTTTTTGGACAGAAAATAAGTAGAATAATTCTTTAAAAAGCATCTTATTCAACATTGTTTTTCCTGCTTCTCACAAGTCGATCACGTTTTGGAAGTCGTATATAACGATATTGGTTAGTATTCCACGTATTTTTTGCGTATAAAACCAATGATTAGTCGTTTATTGTGCACAATTAACTAACAAGATTGGAAACATCGGGGCCACCGTTCACCGTTTGATTCTTATGTGACCTCGTCAGACATTGTTTACGAGGTAAATAAAAACTGCGTGGAATCTAACGCAGCCGTGTGGTATTGTATACTTTATTTTACTTTTTCAATCCAAATTCAATTTTTTAGTGCATAATCTTCTTCAAATTGCTCTTATCACATTCAAGTCCCCCAATATGAAATCAGCCGTAGTCGGAATACTCTTTACCAAATTGAAAGAAGTTTGTTTAGTTTTTGATTATTATCATCTCAACTGTGACTATTCTTCCTACGTTAGCAACTGGCCTAACAGTAAAATGACTCTTCCATATGATATCGGCCCTAGCCTGTAATACTCTTTTTAACTAATTTAAAGAGTTTGGTTTAGTTTTTGATCATAACCATCACAACTGTTACTCTATTCTTCCTACGTTAGCAACTGGCCTAACAGTAAAATGACTTTTCCAATAAATTACCCAAATATAAACCAAGCCGATTGTCATTGTAACAGGTTTAGACAAATGCAAATTTGTGACGTGGTGTTAATTCGTCATGACCTGCTAGGTCAAGTGCTCGGTTCTTATTCTACGAATGTTGTGTATTTGGGATCTAGGATATATTATTTACTTTGTAAGTAGCGTTCTACTGAAAAGATCATTGAATTGAAAAACCATTAATTTTCATAAAACTGTCAAAATATTTTAAGATCCCCAACTGGAAAGAGTTTAACATTTGATAGATGTTTAATTTTTTTTTCATTGGTTAGCCTTCGTCAACAATTGGAATTAGTATCTTATTAGAGTTTTAGATTATTGACGATATTATGCACCAATATGTTACACATATTACCTATGTTTAAAAATATCCTGCAACGATTTTTGTAAGAAACTCAGAAGTAGGCTATGGTGTCCCATAGTCTACATATTTACTGGTTAAAACCTCTTTTGTGGCTGTGGTCAGTGAAACTTTGTGGTTTGTCGATGTTCAGGAATGGCAATGCACATTTTACAAGTTTCTATTCTTTAAAAATGGATATGGCTGTATGGTTGACGCTTCCTTTGCCTGTATGAGAAAATTATAAAAACGGTATGTAATAAAATAATATTCGCAAAATTGAGCAAAATTGATCTAATTATTTAATAATCACAAGTTTAAAAACTTAACAGATTCAAATCCGATCGTGACCAAATTTATATGGAACAACCTTTGTAATTAGCTCTATCGAATACAAATAATTTTGAAAATCGGTCCACATTTGGCGGAGATATCGCGTAACATACATAAAAAATAGAGACGAATTGAGGACCTTCTCCTTTTTGAAAGTCGGTCGAAAATAAAATTTCCAAGTACATCTTTAGATTACTATCGATATGTTTCCTTTAAACAATTCGCATACATAAATAAAGTATATCTGTAACAACAACCATAGCCATAAGATTATGTCAATAATTGCACATTCGTACCCCGTAATAACTTCTATGGCTACAATCAGGTGTAGTATTTCCACAGAACGGCATCAATTGAGTTCCGTTAGTTTGCAGATGTGTGGTTTGGTTGGACTGTGGAACCAGTTTCAAGAGTTCATGTCAGCCGTGTATTACTGTACCATTGCTGGGTTGGACACGGGCGTTCTCGACGTATGAGGCATTAGGCCTTAGTCCACCATAATTAGTATAGATTATAATTCACATACTTCTAAATTTTATCGCCGCAATGGTTTACGAGCAGCATACTTCGGGAAAGACCTATAAAGCGAACTCCGACTAAGTCTAAGTCAAAGAAACGAACTCAGTGAAGATTAAAAAAAATTAAATCGAATTTTGACTTAGTTCGAGACATTTTTACAAGAAATTCTTTGCTTAGTCTATGTGTTAATCTCTTTATCTTGTATTAAATAACTCGAACTACGTCGAAGTTGGATTTGAAAATTCCAAATCCTTACTTAGACTTAGTCGAAGTTCGCTCTGTAGATCTCAGCCTATGTCTTAGAATCGTGGGGTCCTGAGTTGAAATCACAATTTGTTTGCGGTTAGAATTTGTGTCTACCACATTGAGGGACAAAAATATAAATAAATACACCCAACAGTCACGCATCTAGTCCTGACCCCACACTAGGTATAACCTGTATCGTAAGTGTCAGAAACTATGAGAGACTTTCGGTCTCACAACACCCAGACTTGAAACAAATATCTGTAGACCACACAAACATTTGTCTCAATGCGGGAATCGAACCCGCGACCTCACGTTTCACAGCCGACTACTCGCCCGCTGCGCCACGGAGGCTGTAAAAATAAGCTCGACTATATGTGTGTGCTCTTGTTCACCCTTACTCCCCCTTAATATAGGCGTGAGCTTATATCTATGAAGAAGGGTTGCCTCGCGATGCTTTCAGAAGATTTAGTGATTTTGTTTACCGTTTCATAACAGCAAGGTAAACGTAATATGGTTAGATCTAGCAAATGATAAGCTCCCATGATCCTTGTTAGCATGTCCGGCAGTAATGTATGCGATACGTAATAAGTGTATGATTGCGGCCATTAGACAGGGTCCAAGGTTAATTTGTTGACCGTTTGCGATATAGATACTCCTTCTTTTGTGTCTGATTGTTTCCTTTTTTACGCTGGCTATTATGTCATTTTTGAAATAGAGTATTATTCAATGTACATCTGGTAAAATCACCCATATTGTAATAGTACTCATTATCTTTCTTTCTACCTGCTCTTGTCCCATCTTCATATGGGGTCGGCGAGACATACTTTTTCAAGCATCTTGCAGAAAGGATTAGGCTAAGTTTTTACGACCTGCTGCCTACCCGACGTCAACCCCCTCTGAGGGATCCAGTCCCGGGCAAATTTAATTAGAAAATTCGCTTTGCCCAACTTAGGATACAACCCACGACCTTCCGGTCCACAGCCCATATATGCTTCAACTACACCAAGGACGTGACTAGTAATAGTACTCATCATTGAAACGAATCTAACATTAGTAAAAATATCCAAAATGCGAAAGACAATTTATAGCCGAAACTGGTAAAACAACTGATGGTTACCTGATACTTCATCTCCACAAACCATAGACAATCAACAATACCAAAATAATGGGTGTGTAGACAACCTTAATGGAAGGTATTTGGATTTGAAAGGAGAGGGGGAATTGGTCCAGATACTTGCGACCGACGTACTAATATGTGATAATTAAATATAAGATGTTGAAAGAAAGGAAATGCGTTCAACTGAGTATTATTTTAATTTTATATTTTAACCTAAAAAAATATTTTAAAATGTTGGTGTGTTAGTTTGATAGAGGTCATTAATATATTTTTTCATCTACATATTTAAAAGTAGGATGTGCAGATACAAATATTAAATAACTAAAAATATCAACCCACCGAAGCGTAACTTCCAAAGAACAATGAATGGTGTTGAAGGTTTGACCCTGAATGGTTTTATAACATTTATTTTGTTTATCTAATTACACATCTGATTTTAAGTGTATATTAATTATTAAATATAATGCTACGCGGTTTAGGTGTTATTTTTTTATTGTTCCCCTTCAATTTCAACTAGTTGTCTTTGATAGAAACTGATAATTTTCAAGTATAAATAACTATTAAGGCTTTTTACCCGAAAGGCCCTTCTTCGTAGGATTGATCCATTGACAAATATTTCAAATATCTAGTTAAAATATAACCATTAGGGATGAGCGCAATTAGGCGGAAGAAACTAGTGCCAAATTAATGATTATAGATACGCAGTGTGTGTTGTATCTTGTAAGTGTGTTAACTTAAGTTACGAGTATATTGATTAAGCCTCTACTAAGTAATTCTAAAGATCGCATGTCTCAATTAAAAATGTTGAGGTCACCCCATTTGTCTCAGCTTAGCGTATCAAATTTGCTTGATATTTATTTAAAAAATACCTCGCCCTTGTAAAATGTAGAGTCTTTAAAAATGCATAAGTTTCTACGTAAGTATATTTTGTATCTATTTAAAATTAAAATTTACTTTAAACGATGCTTAAAGGCTGAGTTATGTTCAAATACTGACATGACGCTGCGATGGATGCGCAACTTTCCACGATTGCAATACGTAAAGGCGCGTCTTCTGCACTTATTTTTCTCGAAACACTATGCTGAAACACATGCGGAAATCATGGTTTCGCTACACATTTTTGTCTATGGTCCATTGTTCCATGAGTAGGAGAGAGAAAAAACTTGTTTCTGTGTTTTGTTTCGAGAACAATATGTGTAGGAGATGCGCCTTAACGCGAACATCTTTTTTTTTATAGCAGAGACTGGCAAACGAGCAGATGGGTCACCTGATGGTTAGTGATCTCCACCGTCCATAAACACCCAAGACACAAAAAATATCATGGATGCGTTGCCAACCTGAAAGGAGGAAATGGAAGGGGAGGGAAAAAGGGATTGGGAAAGCAAGGGGGAAATGGGCCACCGGAAATCTCACTCACCAAACGAAACGCGACAGTAAGCTGCCACTTTACGACGGTTTTCTGTGAGACAGTGGTATCAAACCGGTCGAGCCGGCCCATTCGTGCTGTAGATGTAATTGTCTACAGCGTGGCTCTACCACTCTTAAAATCTGCGGTGGTCTTGGAGTCCGGGACGTGGTAGATAAACTACAGGAATGTAGCTCGAGATGATATATATGGTCATATTTTGAGGAAACATGTATGTTGATGAGGAGTATGTCGGTGCTGCCACCGACTCTAGACACTCGATTCGAATGTGACTTCGATTCGGTTTCATTTATTGACATAAAATTCCACCGAAATCGTGTTAAAAAGTGCGCTAATGTCCCATTCGAGTGATGATGTAGATTCGAGAATTTATCATTTGGTATTTTTTAACGTGACATTAGTGCACTTTTTAACTCTATTTTGGTGGTACTTCGACACCGAAGCAGTCAAACTTATATTTAAGTCGTAATAGATTAGTTAGCATGTACCATACGGTTTCGTGTATCGCGCCTCGTTGCGTGTCATAACATTATTCGTAACAATTTCGGTTTCGCCTTGGTACGGTGTAGAAATCGGCAGATATATGCAATTATACCGATCCATTTTCTATTTAAACTCTGGTTAAGTTTGCGACGGTTGGCTGGCGAGATTTCAGGCGCATATGACCTTCGGACGTGAAATAGTTTGTAATTAACTTGCTATTGTAATGTAATTAATGTAGAAATTGAAATGTATGTTGATAAATGCATTTTTATGCGCAAATATATCTAAATATGACTAAAATTTTGAATAGTAGGGGCGAATTGCAGTGCTATTGTTAATCTAGAGTTACACCTTATCTCGATTTATGCATAGCTCACTCCTATCTTTAAATCAAGATTTGAGATAAATAGAGATTTATTGCGAAGCTGCAACTGGTCTTATAAAGTAATCAGGAATCAGGATAGTGGAACAGATATTCCTTCAGTGTCATGTCAGTGCCGATGCTGATGCCGCTGCCTATACCGATGCTAGTCCGTCGATGCACTGACTGTCTTGTTACTGAAAACAGGTACCCACGAGTAGTAATTTAAACTTTGTTTTCTTAGATTTACGTGAATGTTATTCATTGAAATAAAAAATTAAAAAATTAAAAAAATAAAAATAAAACATTAATACATAAAGATATTTTTTTTTCAATTTAAAGTTTTTCAATTGTTTTTAAAAGCCATTTTATAATGTGTATTTTATCTATATAAAATAATGAAGTGACGATTCCCACTTTTTACAGCAAAATATTGCATAACTTTCCACCTAAGGTAACATGATTTGCATGTATTCTATATAACTAAATTATAAAACACCAATATAAATTCTATGTCACGTTTTACCACGTGATGGCTAACAAAGATTTCTTTTAAACGGTCCTGTTTGTTTATTCTATAGTTTAACTACTTGAAAGATTTAAAGCGCGATTAAAAGACATCTGTGGGAACATAATGCGACTTTAATAAGTGAATGATTATCTGCAATTAAACTTTAGTGTTGGTCGTTATGAATGCAGCTGTTGATGTTAGAATATGAAGATCATTTAAAAAGCAGGTTAATGATTTTAATACATAATATCGCGCAGTTTCAATATCAATTTTACTCGACTGCTCGGAAGGAGGGTTATGTGTTTGTGGTTGTTTGTTTTGGTTATTTTAAGAAATCTAAACCCGAATTAGCTAAATGTGTAAAGTGAATGTAGTTACTTAACTGAAATTCGTTATTTCATATTCATTAACACCTCTTAGGATATTTTCCACTAGAGACATGCTAGGAGGCCTTATAACTAGGATAATGACCGTTGCGCAAAGAAAAACCCAGAAAAAATATTACTTTTGGAGAGTAAGTGTAAGAAGTTTAAGAGTGATACTATTAGAATAGTTTGTTCTCACGCACCGTTCGCTCTTCTCGTACATCTGGTGGAGAAGAAGCCTTAGTCTTACAACAATAATAGTAGCCTCGCTTGTGGCTTGTGGCATCCGGGTAAATCATTTGCGTGTGTTATTCACCTACATGGTTCTCATGCGTTGGTGTTATGACTTATGTCTCCGGGAATTATAGACCGATTTTCAAGATTCCTTTTGTGTTCGATGGAGCTTGTTCCAAGGATGGGACCATATAAATTTTGTCAAGATCAAATGAACTTTGAATTCGGCTTATAATTTTTTTTAAACTCGAGGTTATTATGTATTTTTTTATTATTGTACTTAAATGCGTATTGACTGTAGTGTAATTGGAGTCATAATCACAGACGTTGATGTTGTGGTTTCAATTATTTTTAGAGCCAAGCGAAACTAGAGCGGTATAGTATAACAACCTTTACAATATGTCATACTTATTTTACATGTATGACGTATTTGGTTATAGGTCAGTGTGAATTATATGATCACGTTACTTATATTTGCGCTAACTATGCGACTAGAAAATTTCATCATCATCATCATCATCAGCCATAGGACGTCCACTGCTGAACATAGGCCTCCCCCAAAGATTTCCAGATCGACCTGTTGGAAGCAGCCTGCATCCAGCTACTTCCTGCAACCTTTATTTTTTTTTTTATTTTATTAATATGTGGAAAACTTACAGCTAGCACATTTTTGAATTGAGATAGTATTAGAAGCAGAAGGCCAATTACAAGTTTCCACTGATAAATTCTGTGAATATAAAAATAAGATGGTATATGAATAGCTAACACAATAAACATGATATATTTTACCTTAAATCAATGTTTATGCTACTAACAGTAATTAAAGAAATAATTGGCAAGAAGCCGCTTAGTATTCCTATTTTTAGAATTATATAAATCTATATCTAATCCTAATGTTGCAATTTGATTAAAATTTCTACTTGCTCGCAACAAAAAAGAGTTCTGCCTGTAGTTTGTTCTCGCTTTTGGGACATTCATAGTTACATATCATAAATAGGTGTATTTATTAAAAAAAAAAACTCTTTGTTCAACAATAAACAATCACCCGAAGAAATATGAAGGGTTGATTCATTTAATATAGAATTAACAGCGTTTTGATTTTGACACCGCTTACAAAATAATTTGGGTATCTGTTAAATGTTCGTGTGGCCCACAGATATTTGTTTCATGTCTGGGTGTTGTGAGACCGAAAGTCTCTCATAATCTCTGACACCCACGACACAGGTTATACCTAGTGTGGGGTCAGGACTAGGTGTGTGACTGTTGAGTGTATTTATTTTATTTATCTGAATCAGAAACGTTTCATCAAGGTTTCACCACGCTTTTAATTTTTTTCTTGATATGATATTGGTAGATTAATTTGGTATTTTGGATTAATTGGTAGATTGGTAGAGAGTTAATTTAGGCATTGAGATACTTCTAGAGTCTTTATTTTGTTTTAAAGATTCGAAGCAAACTTTTCTTTTACTGCTAAACATAGCCTGTCGAAAATAGACATGTCGAAATGTGCCACCGTTTGTTAAATGTGTTTAGAAAACACGTTGAAAGTTTCTGTCGATGATCCGCCATGTCCATCACGTTATGCAAGTGTGAGATTGTTATTGAAAGTCATTCTATGGGCTTAATGAGAGAAATCCGTAATTGCGAACGCGCATCGACGCGGGGTTGTCGCTCTACAGATCGTTTTAATGGTAACGTAACTAAACGGTCATGTTTACTGTGTCTATTTGTTGTTCTTATGGATGGTGTCTAACATAACATAACATAAGCTCACGCCTGTATCCCCGAAGGGGTAGGTAGAGGTGCACTAGCTAACTAGAACACCCACATTTCGCCGAGCTTAGTTTCATCCCAGATGTGATAGGGGGCGAGCCTATCGCCATATCGGGCACAAACTCCAGACTCCGGGCTGATATGGAAAAATCTAATCTAATCTGGATGGTGTCTGAATTATATTATTTCGACCGACTTCAAAAAGAAGAGGAGGTCCTCAATTCGTCTGTATTTTTTTATGTATGGTACGCGATATCTCCGCCAAATGTGGACCGCTTTCTAAAATTATTTTTGTGTTCGATAGAGCTTATTCTAAGGGTAGTCTCATATTTTGGTCAGGATCAGATAAGTTTAGTAATCGGTCCGTTAAGTTTTTAAACTTGTGCTTATTTATTTGTTGTCTCCGTAGCCTAGTGACAGCATATATGAGCTGTGGATCGGAAAGTTCTGGGTTCGTTTCCCAGTTCGGGACTGTAACCTTTAGAGGGCATTGACGTCAGGGAGGCAGCCGGTTGTAAAAACTAAGCTAAATCCTTTCTGCAACATGTTTGAAAAGGTGTGTTGTGCCGACCCTACGGTATCGACTTTCGGTCTCATAACACTCAGATCCAAATATCTGGACCACACAAACATTTGTCGCTGTGCAGGAATCGAACCTTCAGGCTCACGCTACACAGCCGGCTACTCGCCGTGCAGGGCGGCAGTGTAATGTTCAATAATATAATGTCTGCCAATGACACCTGTTTAAAGGGTTTTCCTCGTCCATTACCGCGGTCACCCATTGTGCTAAGTTCCGATGCGTGTCCAGTGAAACGTTTCCTCGTCTAAGCACATGATTAGCGCGCCTAATTGAAGGGAAACTTGAATTGTGTGTGGCTTTGCTGTTTACCACTTAGGTACGGTTTTTCGTAGTTACTTTGGTGAAATTGGTTGATTGAATGAAAAATATTTAGGGTCACTTGCAGGTCCGCGATAAATCTATTATCCCATATCTCGATTCAAAGATAGGAGTTAGTTGTAGGATAAATGGAGATTAGATTTGACTCCAGATTAGTAATAGCGCTGCAAGCCGCCCTTGGAATCCTCCACAAAACTCAAACACAGAACACAAAATAATATAAGGAAACAAGAGGTGAGATTTGGCGGGAATTGCGACATTGCGGTCGGCTTCTTATTTTAATGTATTTAATTTGTTGTTAAAAGTGATGTGGGTTTACACAATAAATGGGTACGAAAAGTGGAAAACATTAACTCAATGATTTTAAAGTTGTTGGGTTTACACGTTCTAATTCGTTTTTTATGGTGTTATTTAGCGTTTCACGCTAAAATTGTCTATACATGACTTATTAAAAATGTCTACTATCGAGAGTATAGAATATTGTAAGGTCGAGAGACATATTATTTCACTAATAAAGATTACCAGCAATTTCAGCATAAGTCACGTACAAAATATAACTCAAATAATTGAGAGCGCATCTGAGTCAACAAGGCCTTAACGTGACTCTCGCTATTATAGAATAGTAAACAACATTATTTAATATTGTCAATATTACGAGACGTTACGCAAGCGATCTGATTGCATCCGAGTTATGTAAACATTGCACCTCGATTGATTGCGCTCTGATGCGACATACTTGGCGAATCTAAATAGTGTTTGAAATTATGCTATACTCAATACTGACCCTACTAACTCAGAATAATAATAATAATAACAAGTTTAAAAACTTAACGGACCGACTTCAAATCCTATCGTGACCAAATTTATATGGGACCACTCTTGAAGAGTGGTATAATATGGTATGAGGAGGTATATAGAGTGGTATAGTATGGTATAATAAGCTCTATCGAACACAAAAATAATTTCGAAGATCGGTCCATATTCGGTGGAGATATCGCGTAACATACATAAAAAAATACAGACGAATTGAGGACCTCCTCCTTTTGTGGAAATCGGTCGATAATAATTATAAATACACCCAACAGTCATACACCTAGTCCTGACCCCACACTAGGTATAACCTGTATCGTGGGTGTCAGACACTACATATGTGAGACCTTCGGTGTCACAACACGCAGACTTGAAGCAAATATCTGTGGGCCACACAAACATTTGTCTCAATGCGGGAATCAAACCTATGGCCTCTCGCTTCACAGCCGGCTACTCGCCCGCTGCGCCACGGAGAGAAGGAGGATAATGTTTTCGTATTTAAAAGTCGCTAATGGATTTATCTTGATATACACATAGGAGTGAGCTGTAGGATAAATCGAGATAGGTTTAACTCTAGATTGTTAATAGCGTTACAAGTCGCCCTTAGATAATCTCTTGATGACGCTTATTATACACCCTTAATCATCTGTGACTGCCACGCTGGCGTGGTTGTGTGCCGGTACGACTACCGTCCTGAGGTCTTGGGTTCGATCCCCGGGCCGGGCAAAGTGATATTGTATTTTTCCATATAAGCCCAGAGTCTGGAATTTGTGCCCGATATGGCGATAGGCTCGCCTCCTATCACATCTGGGACGGAACAAAGCTCGGCGAAATGTGGGTGTATTAGTTCGCTAGTGCGCCTCTGCCTTTCCCATCGGGGATACAGGCGTGAGCATATGTTTATGTTTATGTAATCATCTGTTAATCTTTCATTAGGTTTTTTGGTAAAAATAGCTTTGAGCGATAAGACCATTTATTATAATTAAAGGTTTCTTTTGTTTGTACGTTGTTCAATAAAGAATTATCTATCTGTCTTGGAATATAAACATGCACATACTGCACTTATAAAAACAAGAAGTTACCAAACACAGACCCCACATAGTGTAAAGCAGGGTATGGCGCCTGATAACATTGATTGATAACATAATTACCTTACGTTGAAGCGGATGTGAGCAGAGAACGGGCTTCGTTATGTAGTTTGTTGTAAATATTGAGCAAGTCAACCATTGCAGCTTGTTACAACGGATTTTTGAAGCAGCTTATCATTTTTGAAGTTATACTTCTTTAGGCGCGTTATGAAAAAATGATGAGAGTGAAATTTTCAGATGCGCGCGCATCTGTGACACAAAATTAACAGTATGAAGTTGTCTACAGTATGAAGTTGTCTGCTTAACCGCTCATTAAGTCTCGAAAAAAAAGCTACCAACAAAATAGAAATTGAACCTCGATATTAGTCGCGCATGTTGGTACGCTCGTCACCTCTGATCACTGTTTTCATATCCTTACTAAATAATAAAAGCGAAAGTAACTCTGTCTGTCTGTCTGTCTGTCTGTGGCGTTTTCACGTCTAAACCGCTGAACCGATTTTGATGAAATTTGGTATGGGGGTACTTTTAACCCCAAGGACGGACATAGGGTACTTTATTTTTTTTTTGTGTACAGTTAGTAGCTTTTGTTCTCGGCTCCGTTCGGGTAAAAGATTTTTCTGGAAGCACTCGTTAGTCGTTACTCATTTACAAATAATTTCGTTAGACGCTCCTGATCAATATTCTTCTCATAAATCATTCCTGGTTGTTGAAGACGCTGTGGTAACCGCCCAGGGGGGTGACTCCTGACGCTCGATTCGATTGTGATTTCGATTTGGTTTCATTTATTGATTTAAAATTCCACCGAAATCGACTTTTAAAGTGCGCTGATGTTGCATAATATTCGAGAACTTGTCATTTGGTAATTTTTAACGTGACATTAATGCACTTTTTAACCCGATTTCGGTGGAATTTTAAGTCAATAAATGAAACCGAATCGATTTCAAGTTCGAATCGAGTGCCAGGAGTCACCTCCCTGGTCGTAGGGCCACTTGCAGCGATAAATCTCTATTTATCGCAAATCTTGCTTTAAAGATCAAGATAAGGTGTAACTCTAGATTACTAATAGCGCTGCAAGTGTTCCTTTGTCATTATTTTTTAATAACCTACAAACCTTGCAGCGACACTCTTCGAATGCGAGCTGGAAATACAAACATCCGCATATAATATGCGCATATATTTTGAAAACTGTGCATAAAAGTAGATTTTACGCACAAAGCATCAAAACACTGAATATATCTAGGAAACTGAATCAAGGTCGCTGCAAAGCGTTATTTTTA
Organism: Clanis bilineata; assembly: GCA_036417725.1. Taxonomy (NCBI): domain Eukaryota; kingdom Metazoa; phylum Arthropoda; class Insecta; order Lepidoptera; family Sphingidae; genus Clanis; species Clanis bilineata. The sequence continues at coordinate 2,754,118 of CM071159.1, forward strand.
TGTCTCAAAGCAAGTTAGGAAGTGTTTTAGTACAAACTGAACAGCGGTTAGAATTTGTGAAACAAAATGTCTCCTCCTTGGTCTAGTGGCAGCATGTATGGGCTGTGGACTGGGAGGTCCTGGGTTCGATTCCCAGGTCGGGCAAAGTAAATTTTCTAATTTAATTTGCCCGGGACTGGATCCCTCATAGGGAGTTGACGTCAGGCGGCCGGTCTTAAAAACTAAGCCCACCTAAGGTACCCCACATTAAGGTGGGAAAAGGGCAGGTAGAAAGAAATACTGTGACAAAAAAAACAAAAGTTTTATTCTTTGTTGTAACTGTATTCGCTGATAGTAGTATATTATCATATTTAAGATTTTTATGAAAGTCATCATGTTATTTTCATGTACTCGAAATTTTTACTCTTTATGTTCACCCGAATTAATATGTATGTATATGTATATTAAAGTTGATGTGCTGTATCGCGCGTTTTCCCTAAGTAACTTATCGGCATTATTGCTTCGAATTATTACCAAAAATAAATAATTATCGGCAGCGGTGTACTCTACAAGGAAAACGTAAAGTTCGTCAAATATAACTGTTGTTTAGCAGGCTCGTACTGGTTATAGGGAGCCATGAAATTTGCCAATCATCTTACTAACAAAACCGAAGTATTTTCCCTATTTTCCCCCAGAGGGGGTTGACGTCAGGTTTGCCAAATTCTTTTTGAGACATAATACATAACCCCACGGCTGAGGCATAGGCAGAGCCGCACTAACTTACTAGAATACCCACATTTCGCCAAGCTTAATTCAAGAAACGGTTCGCTCGATGTGACCTAGATCATCATATTTTCTGTGTCAATCACCTACATGGGACTCTGTATACTCTAATAGTTAAATACCTTGAGTGTTAGAGCCACGCTGTAGATAATTACGTCTACAGCACAAATGGGCCGGCTCGACCGGTTTGATAACACTCTCACAGAAAACCGACGTAAAGTGGCAGCTTGCTGTCGCGTTTCGATCGGTGAGTGAGATTTCCGGTGGCCTAATCCCCCCCTTTCTTTCCCAATCTCTATTTCCTTCCCTTTAAGTTGGCAACCCACCCATGATTATTTTTGTGTCTTGGGTGTCTATGGGCGGTGGAGATTACGCACCATCAGGTGACCCATATGCTCGCTTGTCAGTCTCTGATATAAAAAAAAACTTTGTAATGTCAACAATAAATAGTCACAGTCAACAAAAACCACATCAATATACAGAAGATCCGCCACTGAATTGTTAATCTCATAAGTGACCAGTTATTGTACTTATACCATACCAGTACTGACTCGAGCAATACGCCGGTATCGTAAGTTTTTTTAGCTCGGTGGCTTCTTTCACATTAGGGTTGTCAAGTGAAGTTTATACTAAAATAATACATTGAAATAAAACTATTTTTACGGATTCTATCACGATTTGGTTTTTAATTTTTATTTAATTTTTGGGAATAAAAGTTAAAAACCAAATCGTGATAGAATCCGTAAAAATAGTTTTATTTCAATGTATAACATTCGCGTAAACTTAAGAAATCAGTATAAAATAATACAATGTGATCATAGGTCTTTCTTTCTACCTATCCTTATCCCACCTTAATGCAGGGTCGGTGCACTTTTTCAAGCATGTTGCAGAAAGGATTTCGCTTAGTTTTTACAAACAGCTGTTTGAGAGGGTTCCGTTTCCGGCCAATTTAAATTAGAAAATTCGCTTTGCCCGACCTGGAAATCAAACCCAGGAACTCCCGGTATATGCTGCCCGGTATATGGCCCATATATACTGCCACTAGGCCAAGGAGGCGACTATTAATTATGACCTAAGCTTAGCATGCTATAGTAATAATTAGAACGCTGCCTTTGACAGGTTTATAGTTTATGCTCCGATTAATACTTGTAAGCACCAGCCCTAACCAGGCTTTGGTTTGACTTGATTGTTATCAAAAGCGGTCGCCGTTCTAGTTCAATGAACCTATTGGTTAGCTTGAGACATAATAATCACAAGTTTAAAAACTTAACGGACCGACTTCAAATCCGATCGTGACCTTATATGGGACCACCCTTGTAATAAGCTTTATCGAACATAAAAATAATTTTGAAAATCGGTCCACATTTGGCGGAGATATCGCGTAACATACATGAAAAAATAAATACATACAGGCGAATTGAGGACCTCCTTTTCGGAAGTCGCTCAAAAAATACTGTGACTATTTGAATCATATTTTGTCAGGTTACATTAAGTTTTGCCAAGTTTTGTTAACGCGCGTCTCCTGCACCTGTTTTACTCGAAACAAAACACAAAATCACCTACACAAAACAATGTTTTTCGCTGCCTCCTACTCATACAATGGACCATACACATAAATCTGTAGCGAGACCATGTTTTGTGTAGGTGTTTTGTGTAATGTTTTAGTGCAAGAGTCGCGTCTTTAGTTCTGCAAAGTTTTGGGTGTTCATTGATGCTAAAAATAAATTGAGCTGCCCCGTTGGCGCACATATACTTATATGTTACATAAGCGTATGGGCCATCGGAGGCCGAGCCGCCCGTGACTATTTAATGGTTTAGGAAGTACCTATTAATTATGTATGTGTGATGTGTGTGATTAAGCATAAGTGTAGACAACGGGTTCTAGGTTCAAATCCTAGGTTGGACATTCGCAAGTTGTTGTAGATTTCGATTCCATAAATCAGTAATGAGTCTTAAATATACGAAAATGATAATTTTGTGCTTAGTCCGTTGATATTCGAGATATTCTTTACTAGGTCAACTTGGCAGGATTACTCCAATTAATGCATACTTGCTTTCTTCAAGGCGATACCCGTCCCCCCTTCAATATACCATGGGTTGGTAATCAGCTCGGCTAAGAATGCACTATTCAGAAGTCAGGAGATTATGTATAAAATAGGTTTAATTCAAAAATCATTAAACGTGTGCAAAACTCTATTCTGTATAAAACAAGTTCGCATATCAAACATGACCGTTGTAATCCATTGATCACAGACAATTACGCGTGTATCAGTGTGAAACAAAGCCATTAACCTTCGCTTAAGCCTTGATCTATAATGATATTGAGCTTACAAGCCTACTACGTTTTATTTCAAATAGGCCGACATGATTCTGGTGACCATTGATAAACCATTGCTTGCGGTGATCGCTTGTTTTTTTTAACTATACTGCGCTTGTATGATGTACACCTGATTGTTCAGCAGGGTTACCACCACTTTTTATAGCAGTATTATTATAATCGTTCTTCGTTTGTTTTGTATGGGAATCGGTACAAGTAAGATCATAATAATACTGCTATTATGCAGTATTGGTGGTGGTAACCCTCCAGGTGTAGTACAGTCACTTTTACTTCATGATCATAATCATCAGCCACAGGACGTCCACTGCTGGACATAGGCCTCCCCCAAAGATATTCAGACCGACCTGTTGGAAGCGGCCTGCATCCAGCGACTTCCTGCATCCTTTATCAAGTCGTCTGTCCATCTTGCTTACTCACTTTTACTTGTTCGGTTAAAAATCGTAGCTCTGCCCTTATCCCAGTCCATTGTGTGGCAAGCGCAACACTCTTTTTCAAGCATGTTGTAGACAAAAATCGGCTGCCCCAAATCTCTGGGGGTGCCAGTTCGGGGCAAATCCTATTAGAAAAATAGCTTTATCCGACCTAGGATTTGGATCCAGGATCTCACAGTCTATAAGCCATAATACGGTGCAACTAGATCAACTAGACGTCAATTTTATTTAGTTCTTTAATCACAATTGAACTACAATGCTCTTGCTTTCGCGGGGAGACCGTTCTCAATGAAACGGAACGTGCGAGTCAATATGGCGGCAGAAAGTATCATCTGCCCAAAATGGTCACTTTTTTAAGGTTTCGTTCCGCAAATTAAAAGAACGGAACCCTAATATCCGATGTAAGTTCGCTTGTTTATTATTAAGGAAATGAAGATTCCTTTTACTACGGAAATAAATAAATTATGCAAAAAAAATTTGTTGGTTGTTATCTAAATTATTTTATTATTAATTTATTATAATGCAACTGGGAAACTGCATTAATTTACGATTAAAATACATTTATATAAAGACATAATGCACCAATAGAAATGCAATATGCGTTTGGTGGAACGTTTTTCAGTGTACATTTTATATAACATTGTAAATCCCAAATTAGAATGCAATAAAATTATATCACAGAAATATCTAGTGCATTTTAATTATGCAAGTTACGTGTAACGTGACAAGCTAAAAATAAACCATAAATAATTTTATTACGAGTACAGAATTTATTTTTGTTTTCAAAGTAAATTGGGGCAATTTTTATATAACATACAATTGTTTGTGTCCCTCGACATTTTATGTAATTTGAAGATGTTTTCAAATACGTAAGGCACAATGCTTGTGTAGAAAGTGGAAATGTATTGTGCATTAGTACTAATACAACGCTACTTCGAATTTATATTGCCATATTTTTTGTTAAGCCTCATTAGCCATACAAGCAGTAATTACTTTGATGTATGTTCTGCATATCGTATTGCTTGTACAAAACAAAATTCATAGACAATAGTTGCTTGTTATCTCTTAAATTAATGATCTTGTGTGTTTTATTTTATTTTGTAGTCTATTGATTGAGCCATGGCTGGTTATTGTTCTTTCGAATTTGAAATGTGTGTTGCTATTTTTTTATAGGTATTCTATTTTTTGCCTTAGTACCAGGTTTCATTTTTCTATTAGAAGTCTCCTTTTCGCCCCGATTTGAGCATTCTTCGTAAGGAGACCATTTGCTCTGATATCTTTCTCTAATACGCCAAGCCTTTTGTCTCTTGGAATTTATTTTAATTTCAGAATTTAGGATAGATCTTTTCTTGGTTTTATGTTAGTCTATTACGTATATCACATACATAATCACAGCATTCGTTATGTATGCATACACTATTATCTAAAGTCTGTTTATTATTAACTATCGAGATTTTAACGAATTGTTTACTTAACCACCGTTCCAACTAATCTTATAATTATAATTTGATGAGCGTGTTATTGAAAGTTCATTGTTGTAAATAGAAATTCATTAATAGTCTGTAATGTACCAGAGGTAATGGACTTCATCATCATGTCCACGCTCCACCCATCAACACGACAGGCTGGTACAAATCGTACCATTATCAATCCATCATGCGTGCTATACGATAATTTCACAATTTGATTGCTATTCATAATTTATCACTTGCAACACCGGACCTTGACACCAAGAGCCTTTATAATGAAGATCAAGAAGAGTTATTTGTGAATAAAGACACAATTAGAGGAATGCCCGGAGCGGCTGCGATAGTGGGATGTGAGAAAACAGGAAGGAATTAAAGAAATTGTGGTTAGTGCAAAAAGGATACCAGGTTTTGAGTTGTAGCCACGCTGTAGACAGTAACGTCTACAGCACGAATGGGCCGACGAAATGGTTCCATACCGCTGTCTCACAGAAAACTGACGTAAAGTGGCAGCTTGCTGTTGCGTTTCGTTCGGTGAGTGAGATTTACTGTGGCCCATTTCCCCCCTTCCCAATCCCTTTTTCCCTCCCATTTCCTCATTTTAGGTTGGCAACGCACCCATGATTATTTTTGTGTTTTGGGTGTCTATGGGCGGTGGAGATCACTTACCATCAGGTGAGCCATCTGCTCATTTGCCAGTCTTTGATATAAACCAGAAAAAATGGTTTTGCAGAAACAATGGCAAAAAAAGGAAGTTCGTACAGAAAACTAGAGGGATATAAAGGTTATTAATTATGTACCAAACGTTAAACTTACCGACTGAGATAACAATCATACTCGTTTCCTTTAGCTTGCGAACTCAGTTACAAAATAATTATCAAACTGACACGTGGTTACAGTCGGCTCCATTAGCATACAATACAAGACCTGTCTCTTGGGGCTTGTTTCGTAAGCCACCTCCGCAAGATCGCAGCCGGTGTGTGGCACTGACGAGACTACTCACATTTATCTTGTAATCTTGATTATTGAGCTCTTGAGATAAGATGATTATCTTGTCATTAAACGGCTTGGTGGTGGCATGGAAATTATCTGATATAATTGGTTAATTTTTTTTAAATTTATAGGCTTAATTATAACATTGCCAAATTTACTTTTTCTTTCTACCTGCCCTTATCCAACCTTAATGTGGGGTCAGCGTAATACACTTCTTCAAGCATGTTTCAGAAAGGGTTAGGCTTAGTTTTTACTATCTACCTTAGACTGACTGTCTGACGTTAACCTCTATTATACTACTGATGATATGTGGACACTGCCAGATGGCAGTGCCAAATTTAACAAAATTATATTATTATAATAACACAACATTCTAAAGCAATCATCTCCAAAGATGCAGACACGCGAGTGCTGCTCGTTAACCGTCTTTATTTCTATCCCTTTGTGTGATAGGGGCAAACATATAACCATCAATCACATCATTAGCTATAGAACGTCCACTGCTTAACATACGCCTCTCCCAAAGATTTCTTAGATCGACCTGTTGGAAGCGGCCGGTATCCAGCGACTTCCTGTATCATATTATATATGACTAACAGTGGACGTCCTGTGGCTGATGATGATGATGATGATATTATCGTCATACCAAGTCCACCAATAGGGGTTGACGTCAGGCAGAGAGCCGGCCGTAAAAATTTGCTTGACAAAGTGTGTTGCGCCGACCTCACATTAAGGTGGGATAAAGTAAAGTGGAGATAGGCTCGCCCCCTATCACATCTGGGACGGAACTAAGCTCGGCGACATGTGGGTGTTCTAGTTCGCTAGTGCGGCTCTGCCTACCCCTTCGGGGATACAGGCGTGAGCTTATGTTATGTTAAAGTAAAGTAAGTATACCAAGCAGAAATTCCAACCTCAACTCACTGTCTCAGTGACAGCGTACTTTTTATTTCATCATCATTTATTGATTTATTGAACTGAGGCTGGGCGCGAATATTACTTTCTTCTCATTGCTGTTGAGTTAAATTCGAATTAATTTAATTCATTCAATTCATGCTTGGACCTCTGACAATAATAAGTAAGTTTACCTAATGTACTTGATCGAATGAACATATTTCTATATCATCAAGCGTATATTCTAAGTAGTAAACAGTATTATAGTTTGAGGAAACGGCTGAGAGTGTGCTGGAAATAATAAAACGGATGCGTTTCCTGCAATACGCTGCACCGCCTTCGTGGAAACAGACACGAGTGTGTGTCTTACGTACGACATCATAAAGAAACGCGTAAGGGAGTTAATACACTTATCGACAAGGAATCATCATCAAGCAATACGTTAATAATCACAAGTTTAAAAACTTAACTGACCGACTTCCAATTTACCGATCGTGATCAAATTTATATGGGACCACCCTTGAAATAAACTCTATCGAACACAAAAATAATTTTGAAAATCGGTCTACATTTGGCGGAGAAATCTCGATTTCTCCGCCAAATGTGGACCGATTTTAAAATTTTTATGTATGTTACTCGTAACATACATAAAAAAAACGACGAATTGAACCTCCTCCTTTTTGGGAAGTCGGCCGAAAATAGTAATAGAACACATTTTTCAATTTTAGATTTTTTGTGTGTCTGTCTATATGTATGTTTGAACACGTATCAAATGAAAACCACCAAACCAATTTTATGGAACTGGATAGGAAGTCGTAGACTACATCTTTGAATATTATTTAGGCTTTGTTTTATTCAAATCGGTCAACTTTATCAAAAGATATGGATATTTTTGTATTATGTGTGCGGTTGTTGGGTGTTCTATAAAGCCTGAAAGTGATTAACAAATTTATCAATAGATGGCGTTATCCTATTTTCTGAGTCACATTGTTTTATTTTACGAATTACCATTTTAAAGTCGTTGAGTTATTGGGAATCTATTCACCTACCTACTTCACAAAAAAGGAGGTTCTCAATTCGGTGCGTAGCCAATAATAAATGCGAAAGTAAATATGTCTGTTTGTCTGGCGTTTTCATAGGTAAAGCAATGGCTTGACACACTACTACACCTCTATATAGATACCATTGACACTAATAAATTATTCAATTCTTCAGATATAAAGTCCTTTCTTGCCGTCTCTATCAATAATGATTTCTTAGGTTTACGCGAATGTTATTCATGTCTGACTCGTGACCACGAAGGCTGCAAAGATTTCGAAACGTCGGGCATAAAAATGAAAAAATTCAAACCAAATCGTGATAGAATCCGTAAAAATAGTTTTGTCTCTATCAATGTCGATAAATATGGTCACTCCCTTAGTAGTCATAATACAGCAACTTATAAATAGAACTGTGGATATGTCAATCAGTGTGATGTGCCACATAGAACGTCGTGTGGTTATTAATGGTGCAAATAAATACCTCATTATACCGTCTGCAGACAGAATGTCTAACGTTTGAGAAGTTATGTGGCGAGTTTCCATGACAGATCTTGATGGTAGTGTCTTTGCTGCTTAATATTAGCCCTGTAATATTACTGTCCCACTTCTGGGCAAGCCTCCTTTACTAATGAGAGGGGTTAGGCTTTAGTCTACCACGCTGGCCTAATGCGGGTTGGCGGTCTTTGCTGCAACAAAATTAGTAGAACGCGTAAAGGTACTGATAAAAACTGTGGTCGAAAGTTCCAGAAGTGTTTGACGGACAGTTTGTAATTTATAATATCTTTGTTATTACAATTTTCAATAAAAAAATTGTGTATACCATACAAAGATTGCGTGGTCAATAATCCGAAATGTAGAGCGCAGGCTTAAGATACAAAAATATTTCCATAGTATTAATTATTTTCATGGTTTCACAGATATTTTTAAGCAAATGGATATTTTTAAGCTACGCAATATGTCTACAATAGTTTAAATAATGTAATATTTCGTGTTTATTTTGTATACAAACATACAAGCAATGCATTTGTAAATGTGTCACGTAGTCCACTGCCACTCACACTGTCCGTACTTTTTATTCTACGCAAGAGAAAATCGTTTTGATATAAATATTAAAACGGCTTTATATATTTGTTTCTTTGTAACCTTATGAATAAACCATGCCTTCGGTCATTCATAGTAAATTATTTGATAGTAAATTCCAAGAATTAGCTGCGGAATGATTTTTTATTTGTTGTAACTAACATGAATATGTAGAGGTCATTTTATGTTCATGGGTTTAAATCGGAATAAAGTTTTGTTGATTTCGTTTAGAGCTCTTCAGCAAACTTGGTTCTTAAGATTTTAGACTTGGGTTTATGCCTGCTGCCAATGTCACAAGCAAGCCTGTTTGAGCCTTGCATGGTTATTGCGTTGAAATGACTATGATGTAATTTAATGTTGACCGCCCAAACACCTTGAATCAAATCGATACCGCCAACAGACACACATAGTCCTGGGGGGTTACCACCATCTTTTATAACAGTATTATTATAATTTTAGCTGTACCGATTCCCATACAAAACAAACGAAGAACGGTTATAATAATACTGTTATAAGAGGTGGCGGTAACCCTGCAGAAATCCTGATCCCACATTAAGATACAGACAGAGTCTTGTATCATCAGTATCAGAAACTACGAGCGACTTTCGGTCACAACACTCGAAATTCGAATTCGACTGGGTACCCTTGAGAGACCGTCAGACAGGCCCGCATTGAAGTGTTATAAGGGCACGATTCCTGGAAATTCCTGAAAATGTTCTTAAAAAACTAGTTTCAGAAATGTATCTGTACGGTACGTCTTCAGCTTTTTGTAACAACATCCCAGTGATATCAAATACAACATTGTATCATAGACTAGTTTGGAACGAGGTATCGTGAGTCGTGACCGAGTGCGGACACGCGAACCGTCCCGTCGCGCGCTGGAGAAAGTTCGCACAGGTGAGAGATCCGATGCTGTAATGATGGCTTTTGTCTCCATGTCTGTGGACTTTAGTGATTTTGTCTATCAGATGAAGCCAGCTGTGTAGGCTTTTGGAATTTGATCTATTTATGAATAAGGACCCATTTAGATGGTTCATCGCATCAAGAAACGCTTTTGTTTAAATTAATCACCCTCCGTAATTTGATTTATCTCATTTTAGGTTATGTTGTCCGAGAAAATATCTACATCTAAATCAGGCTTTATTTTGATTGGTATTGGATCTGTGTTGTCACACAAAACCTCAAAACTAAATTGGGTTTTAGTAATTTGGTTAGTTAAGTGGTCGAAGAGTAAGAATCATTCGCAAAAGGCAAGCATCTAATAGTAGTTCAAAACCTAAGTTCAAAATATTAAATTCAGTTTAAAGACAAATGTTAGACTTATAACCCAATAAAGTAAACTGAAGTCGCTGGATGCAGGCCGCTTTCAACAGGTCAATCTGGAAATCTTTGGGGCAGACCTATGTCCAGTAGTGGACGTTTTATGGCTAATGATGATGATGATGATGAAAATAAACTCGATTGGAATGCTATGATTAGTCACTGAGCGAAGTTTATTTATTCAATACCAGCGCTAAATATCCAATTTTGGTTAGGAATTTGCAAATCTTGGGAAAATATTATTTCAACCTCATTACGCAGGAATTTATCATGGATGAGATTGATTTTGATCGGACATAATGGCACAAGCCGTGACTAGTCGCGAGTTGCGAGTCGTTTCGAACCGCTGGTAATTTTCTGTAAAATTGTGTTAGGTACCTCAAACTTTTATAATTGTGTTTTATGTAATATTGTTGTGTAAAAAACTTGTTATAAGATTTAATAGTCTGAAGCTTGGTTTCTCGAAGGCTGATTAATGCAAAAATTAACAAGACATTTTACAAGTCTCATATGTTTAGATTCTATCCAAGATCATCGTTAGTGAATACTTGTTTATACCAAATTCTTGCTGAGAACAGAATTAAGTACGATGAACCAATAACGATATTGTGATAATAGTCCGTCTTTTAAACTTCACGTATAAAAAGTGTAAATAAATAAGTTGTTTTACGACAATCAAATTGTTTCAACTATCGGATACAATTATTCCGTTATACGTAGTTCCGTTTTCATTAACTACATTATTATTAGGTAAGTTTTTCATTAACTTTATTATTAAGTTAAGTTGTTGAACGAAGCCAATCAAATAGTCTTGTATTTAATTGCATTCAATTTTCCTATAGTTTCGTAAGATGATTTAAAAAATTTAAACATCTGTCATGACGTCTTTGAAATCACTAGTCTGCTTTGCGACGAGTTGCTGTTTCGAAAAAAATACTTTAAAGAATACAACGAATAATTATTTATTACAATATTATTATTGGTATCTATACCTATGTATATGTATACCAAAACGTAATGCTTTGTATCTTATAAAGTTATCGCAGTATTTCTACTTTACACGTTATATTATTTAATACAACACCTGGCTGGACTTACTAGTTCAACCTAAATCCAAATAAGGATCTCAGTTCTAACACAAATTGAATAAGTATTGATAACCTTGTACAATATTCTACGCCTTGCGAATTTCAAACAAATTCTATTGCACTTAGTTGATGCAGGATAGATAAGATGCAATAGATTGGTGCCTTTTAAGTTATATTAATAGAGAACATGCAAGGTGAGTGACCGAACCAGCACGAGCAAAAACTTCATGCCGATTTGAAATGACATGCGCGACCAGACATTTTGATGTTGAAAACGTTCAGAAACTTAGAAATATGTAAGATTTGAGTAAGAGAAAATATCATAGGAAATGTTTTACGAGACAAATTATAAGTTTTCTCTTGATTTTCTCTTGATTCCTTGCATTTTTTTCTTGATTATATTGCTCTATAAGGACAATTTTCTGTCGCTATTGTTATTGATAATTGTGTGATTTGTATGTTAAAGCTTATTATTATGCTTTTTAAATATTTTTTAGTGTGATGTTTATTTGTTAGTATATCTTTATTATTTTTAATATCATGTGAATGCAAACTGTCAACTACTGATTTGCTAGATTTATGGTCTATAGACAATCATCATCATCATCATCATCAGCCATAGGACGTCCACTGCTGGACATAGGCCTCCCCCAAAGATTTCCAGACAATACATTATAATAACTACTAACATATTAATTTGTTTCATTTTAACCTTAATTTAGTTTTATTAAACATCAATAAAACTATAGTACTTAATTATGAACACCAAATATTATAAAATCTACTGCAAATGCATTTATTGAATAGTGTCAAATGATTCTCTCGGTCTCAATCTCTGATTCTCGGGGACCAAAAATATACTAATATTGGTTAAATATACTTGTCGAATGGAGGAGTCTTCTTGTGAAGTTAGAAATCATATTCTGTGAAGTTCATGTAATTAATGACCTTGAATAAAAACTTGATTAAAAACTGAACAACCAAAACGTACGATGAGCTAAGAGCAATTTATGATTGGTCATACACGGAGCGCGGTCCACGGTACGAGTACATGTGGCTTCAGATGTAGTCGCTCCTCTTCTCGCTATTGTTTCAATGTCAAAAAAGGTTAATGACTCGTAACGTGATGCGAAGCCGCTCCCAAATCGTACATTTGGTACATTGATTTAATTGTGATTATCGTCTGCAGCCCGAGCAGGAATTATTTTTGACAATCCAATTCGTATCGAAGTCGCTGCGCACTGATGACATTTGGTTAATATTTCATACAAATTTCATAGACGCGCATCGAGCTTGATTCGAATTGTATTGTCAAATTATTCCTGCTCGGGTCTCTGTACGATGTTATGCCTAATTGTCCAATAGATAATGCATTCTTTTTTCTGGAATTTGTGCTCGATATGATGATAGTCTCGCCCCCTGCCACATCTGGGACAGAACTAAGCTCGGCGAAATGTGGGTGTTCTAGTTCGCTAGTGCGCCTCTGACTACCCCTTCAGGGATACAGGCGTGAACTTATGTTATGTTCTTTTGTCCTTATTATTGATCTTATAGGATAAATCGAGTTTAGGTCAAATTTTGGATTAGTAATTGAGCTGCAAGTCGCTCTAGTATTGTTCTCTAAATTCTAATACGGGCTTTATTGTATTCCTTTCATAATGTTGAGCCCTTAATTAAATTACAAGGGTGTAGTGTTGGCTTAATAAAATTCCTTTCTTTTTTTTCTCGTCTTTTCTTTCTTTAGTGTTTTTAGCCGTGTCTTTAATTTACGTTCTTTATGCATCGTTGCCAAAGTGATTTTAATTCATAATTTTATAGTAGTTATCATCATCATCATCAGCCATAGGACGTCCACTGCTGGTCAAAGGCCTCCCCCAAAAATTTCCAGATTGTTGTTCATGATGGGCAGCAGCATCATCAGTGCCAAAAGCTGTGTCCTGCGTTCGCCAACCCGCCTGCCAAGCGTGGCGAGTAATGGCAAACCCCCCAAAATGATAGTAGCTATGTACCTCTATAATTATGAAGTTAAAGTGTTAGAACTATTACAATAATTTGTTTTAAAGTTTTCAATGCTGTGTCCTTGAGTTCATCTTTCATTATACAATTACGCGTTTTACTTTCGAATATTGCATTTTAGCGTGTTCCTATTGTTGTAACAAAAAACATTGCGAAATATCAATTATCTATACATAGAAAGTTCTTATAACTCAATCAAGAAATACAAATTAGCACCCAGCTATATAGGTATTCACTAAATACATATGAAAGTATATACGGTAATTATATCAAAAATCATTTTTTAGCTTTTATTTTTTGTATGTCTGTTTCGGCCAATATCTGAAACGGCTGGACCGATTTTGACGGGACTGTCACTGGCAGATAACTGATGTTATAAGCAGTGATATAGGCTACTTTTTGTCGAAAATAAATTTCCACGCGAACGGAATCACAGTCAACAAATAGAAGTTTTAATATATAATTTTGTTAATGGATCTAATAAGTAATTAGTTCTAAATTAAATTAAAATTAAAGGATCTTTCCAATTAGTTGAAGCGCCGGACCGTCCAAAGGTGAATTGAAATGTAAATGCATACAACATTTTATGTATTGTTTATAAATTTTCACATATTTATGTTAATGATCATGTTTATATTCTCAATTTTGATAACATTTTAATCGTTTAAATTCTTTGATTTTAATATTTAAATAAATGATGACGCCATTTGAACCTTTTGTTGTAGTGTCAACTGTCAAGGCTTTATAATAAATTCCCGTTAATTTGCTTCAAACTGCATTGATACGATATTTGACAAAAAATGAAAATGTCAAGGATTATGGATTGTAAAACTATTAGTCGATGCATCGAATAAATTGATTTGTAATAATGTAAGGGGAATTCAGGGGAGGGCACTTGAAGTGACCAAAATATATATAGAATCCATGAAATGTGTATACATTATTCATATAATAATATTAGCCCTTTAATATTACTGTCCCACTGCTGGGCACAGGCCTTCTCTTCTAATAAGAGTGGTTAGGGTTAGGTCTTAGTTCTTACATTATTTAGACGGGCAAAACACTGGCGAAATAAATTCACTAAAGTAAAGAAATGTAAAAAAATTTAAATTCGCAAATGTATTAATTTGCACTGCAAGGATATTGGGTCCTAAAGTTGTTGTCACCTGTGCGAAATGCATAATCAGAAATTAAAATTGACCCCAAAATTCATCAGTAGCTCGACCATGAGGTTTTTTGGCATTTTACGCTAGCGACTACGTAAGAGATTTGTTTGACAAATATCCGAACGCCTCTAGCGGTTGCGCGGGGAACTGACGTTTTTCATACAAATTATTTATTATTTTACATACTCGCTAGTGTGAAATGTCAAAAAAACCTCATGGTCCAGCTACTGAGGCAGCTACACACTTTTGAAGCATGTTGCAAAAAGGATTCGGCTTAGTTTTTACGACTGGCTCGATTCGAGCTACTGATCGTGACTAAATTATGGGACCATTACCCTCCTTCGAGAAAACGGGTAAAATATACATATGCGAGTTATTGTCGGTACGTTTAATGAATCGTGACAAATAAAATCTTGTTTGATTTATATCCATTCTTGACATTACCGTATAGCCTATATTAGCTCACAGACAAGCGTAAGGCGTGGTTATTAATTGGAATACTTTCTAAAGAATCCGGCGGAACTGAACGGTGATGGCGGGCAGACGGACGAGGCGTGCTACTGTGAGTCTGTGACCATAGAAATATCATACATAGAACCGCAGTACAGGGCCACGGCGTGAAGGCGTTCTGGGTGAGCCGGTTTAGGTACCCAACGCCGCACGGCGTGTCAGTGTCCTATGTCAAGTCTTAGTATGAAGAGCTCCCACAAATTTAATTATATTATGACGAACTGCGCTATCAAAGGATGTCACAATACAATGAACAAGCACCAAGGAAATATAAAGATAACATTTCACAAGTAATTAATTGCTGACATGTTTTAATATTAAGTAAAACATTCATCAAAACTACAAATAAAATTGTAAAAATGACAGACGCCATTTACGTTATGAATCATTATGAATGTTGCCAATAATGCCAACCAATTTACCCATTTTTTAAATACTATTAGGGATAATGAAATGAGAGGGAAATGCTTTCATACAATCTTGGGCCTAGATTGTAAAAGGATGAAAGTAGTGTCAATTAATAGATATAGTATATTATGAGATCATTACTAAAACTTTGACTTAAATAAAAGTGAGGTTATGGAATAAACTATACGCAAACAAATGATGTTCTAGTTAAAATGCAAATCTATATTCATATTAAACTAATTAACTCTGCGATAACTCTGTTTGTGCAGTGGCGTGCACTTCGTATAGACAAAGCTACACTGCCTATCCTGACAATTTGCTATTAACATAAATAATGAACAAAATCAAATAACACAGCTTAGCTTATGTTTGATATCAAAATGGGGATGATGATGATAGTAATTGGTGATGTAAGGGTTAAAGAAAATAATTTTCAACTTTTATGCGTACTCTAATCGGAAAGTGTGTTTTTTGCGTTTTCATGGTTATATCACTGTACCGATTTTTATGTAAATAGGTATGATTAAACCTAAAGGATTTTCTGTTTTTTAATCTTTTTTAACGAACAAATAAAAACCAAAAGGAGACGGGGATCTTTGGGCCAAAATGTAATGAGTTGAGATATGGCCCAAAAATTTGCCATTTTTTTTATTTCAAAATATAAAAAAATCTGCCCAATTCACAATCTAGAAAATGAGATATCTGAAAAATAAGTAAAGGACATTATTAAAATAGAATCGATTACTTTACCGATTAAGATGAATGAGTTAAAAAATCCTTACTAAATAATAAAAGCGAAAGTAACTCTGTCTGTCTGTCTGTCTGTCTGTCTGTGGTGTTTTCACGTCTAAACCGCTGAACCGATTTTGATGAAATTTGGTATATGGGTACTTTTAACCCCAAGGACGGACATAGGGTACTTTATTTTTTTTAAATCCACCCCTAAAGGGATGAAATAGGGGATGAAAGTTTGTATGGGAATTTTGGAACCGCTTAATGGATTTTGATGAAATTTGGTATGAGGATACATTTGACCCTAGAGATTAAAATGGGGTACTTCATTTTTTTTCATCAACCCCTATGGGGATGAAATAAGGGTTAAAAGTTTGTATGGGGATTTAAGGTCCAATTAATGGATTTTTATGAAATTTGGTATGGGACAGTGGATACCTTTGAGTTTAAGGATACAAATGGGCCACTTTTTTAAATCAACCCCTAATGAGATGAAATAGGGGATGAAAGTTTTTATGGGAATCCAGAAACCGCTGAACGGATTTTTAAGAAAGTTCGTATCAGGATAGTTTTAGCCTTAAGGACAGAAATTGGGTGCGATATATTTTTATCCTACAAAGGGATGAAATAGGGGTTGAAAATTTGTTTCTTTGTTTCTGGACCGATTGACTTCAAAATCGATATCTGGGTCCCCCCGTGGTTCCAAACGACAGAACCGCTGTCAGACCTGTCAAAAGTGGCCGCCATTTTGATTTTCTTTGTTTCTGGGTCGATTGACTTCAAAATCGATATCTGAGTCGCCCCGTAGTTCCGAACGACAGAACCGCTGTCAGACCTGTCAAAAGTGGCCGCCATTTTGTTTTTCTTTGTTTTTGGGCCGATTGACTTCAAAATCGATATCTGGGTCGCCCCGTGGTTCCGAACTACAGAACCGCTGTCAACCTGTCAAAAGTGGCCGTCATTTTGATTTTCTTTGTTTTTGGGCCGATTGACTTCAAAATCGATATCTGAGTCACCCCGTGGTTCCGAATGACAGAACCGCTGTCAACCTGTCAAAAGTGGCCGCCATTTTGTTTTTCTTTGTTATTGGGCCGATTGACTTCAAAATCGATATCGGAGTCACCCCGTGGTTCCGAATGACAGAACCGCTGTCAACCTGTCAAAAGTGGCCGCCATTTAGTTTTTCTTCGTTTTTGGGCCGATTGACTTCAAAATCGATATCTGAGTCACCCTGTGGTTTCGAATGACAGAACCGCTGTCGAACCTGTCAAAAGTGGCCGCCATTTTGTTTTTCTTTGTTTTTGGGCCGATTGACTTCAAAATCGATATCTGGGTCCCCCCGTGGGTCCAAACGACAGAACCGCTGACAGACCTGTCAAAAGTGGCCGCCATTTTGATTTTCTTTGTTTCTGGGCCGATTGACTTCAAAATCGATATCTGAGTCGCCCCGTAGTTCCGAACGACAGAACCGCTGTCAGACCTGTCATAAGTGGCCGCCATTTTGTTTTTCTTTATTTTTAGGCCGATTGACTTCAAAATCGATATCTGAGTCACCCCGTGGTTCCGAATGACAGAACCGCTGTCAACCTGTCAAAAGTGGCCGCCATTTTGTTTTTCTTTGTTTTTGGGCCGATTGACTTCAAAATCGATATCTGAGTCACCCCGTGGTTCCGAATGACAGAACCGCTGTCAGACCTGTCAAAAGTGGCCGCCATTTTGTTTTTCTTTGTTTTTAGGCCGATTGACTTCAAAATCGATATCTGGGTCCCCCCGTGGTTCCAAACGACAGAACCGCTGTCAGAACTGTCAAAAGTGGCCGCCATTTTGTTTTTCTTTGTTTCTGGGCCGATTAACTTCAAAATCGATATCTGAGTCGCCCCGTAGTTCCGAACGACAGAACCGCTGTCGGACCTGTCAAAAGTGGCCGCCATTTTGTTTTTGGGCCGATTGACTTCAAAATCGATATCTGAGTCGCCCCGTGGTTCCGAATGACAGAACCGATGTCAACCTGTCAAAAGTGGCCTCCATTTTGTTTTTCTTTGTTTTTGGGCCGATTGACTTCAAAATCGATATCTGAGTCGCCCCGTGGTTCCGAATAACAGAACCGCTGTCAGACCTGTCAAAAGTGGCCGCCATTTTGTTTTTCTTTGTTTTTAGGCCGATTGACTTCAAAATCGATATCTGGGTCCCCCCGTGGTTCCAAACGACAGAACCGCTGTCAGAACTGTCAAAAGTGGCCGCCATTTTGTTTTTCTTTGTTTCTGGGCCGATTAACTTCAAAATCGATATCTGAGTCGCCCCGTAGTTCCGAACGACAGAACCGCTGTCGGACCTGTCAAAAGTGGCCGCCATTTTGTTTTTGGGCCGATTGACTTCAAAATCGATATCTGAGTCGCCCCGTGGTTCCGAATGACAGAACCTCTGTCAGACCTGTCAAAAGTTGCCGCCATTTTGTTTTTCTTTGTTTTTGGGCCGATTAACTTCAAAATCGATATCTGAGTCGCCCCGTGGTTCCGAATGACAGAACCGCTGTCAGACCTGTCAAAAGTGGCCGCCATTTTGTTTTTGGGCCGATTGACTTCAAAATCGATATCTGGGTCGCCCCGTGGTTCCCAATGACAGAACCGCTGTCAGACCTGTCAAAAGTGGCCGTCATTTTGTTTTTCTTTGTTTTTGGGCCGATTGACTTCAAAATCGATATGTAGGTCGCCCATATTTGGACTAAAACGACAGGGCGGATCGACAAATCAAAAGTTTTTCCGTTTGCCCTACAAAATACGCGTGCGGAGCCGCGGGAAAAAGCTAGTATATACATATATATATATATGTATGTATGTATATATAATGTTAGACCCGGATGATTAATTCAAGTAAAAATAATTGAAAACATAAAAACTAACAATAAATAGTTCTGAAAAAAAAAACCAGTAACTGAATAGCTTGGCGGCATGCATTCAGACCTTAGCTGGTTCCCTGTAAAAAAATCGTTTTCATTTGCTTCGTTTTCGTATTGTTTCGTGCGTGTGCGTTTTGAGTGTTTTCCATCTTTTAAATAGAACAATGTTGCTCAGTCTGTAGAAATATTATGTTCCTGAGAATAATCGTCTTTGTGATCAACATTTAGTTATCGAATGTGGGTGTTCGAGTTTCTGCCATCCCTTCGGAGATATAGGCGTGAGCGTATGTTATCTACATTAAAACATATCAATACGTAAGATTTGTACTTATAAACATCAGTTGTTTGCGTATAGTTTGTTCCATAACCTCACTTTTATTTAAGTCAAAGTGAGGCTCATAACTATGTTCTCAGATTACAAAAAGTCGCCAAATGTTCAGTAATGATCTCATAATATACTATCTATTAATTGACACTACTTTCATCCTTTTACAATCTAGGCCCAAGATTGTATGGAAGTGTTTCCGTCTCCTTTTTATTTCAAACACATTATACACAAATATGTTCAGACGAACTTAATGCCAGCGGCATTCGCTACCAGTCAACCTTTGGGTGGTGCAGAGAAAAGACAAGGCGGGTGTATATGAAGAAAATAAAAATGAGGGTAGTGTTAAATTCTACTGCACCGCATCTGCTTATAGTCTTCGTGACTGATCGCATGATAATATATAAAAAGAAAAAAAAAGTATTAAATATAATGTTACATATACTCATAATATTAAATATCATTGCGATATATAGCTATAAAAGAATATATCATATAATATACATAAATAAATTCATAATCATAATATTTATACATACACAAGCATACACATACAACGCGAACGCGAACATTACGAACAACTCTATCGAACAATTGATAAAAAAAGTTATGTTTATACAGAAAAATTCAGAACCTTTTTATTTTAAAGTCGGTTCAAAACTATACAAATGTTTTTTTAAGTTCAGAATAAAAGAAGTGTATCATTATTAGAACACTTTCGATTTCCCTATTTTGTTGGTAAAATGTCTTTTACTTGCAACACTATTTACGTGCGTATGTGTGTGTCGGCTCAAGTAGTTACGCGTCGACGATGCACACATTGAATCGTTATCGGCTTCAATTTCCGAAGGAATTTTGTATGAGGCTATATCTCTATACGTTATTACTCTAAGTCTGTGACTAATTTAATGCGTGATTCCGTTAGAGGCACGTGCGCACCGCTACCATGGGTTGTCGGAACTGACGTCGAAACTCGTGCAAAGTGGTTATAAAGTTATGAAAAAGGTTTAAAAGGCATAGCCTCGTGCACGAACGATGAAACACGCTGGCTTGATCTATGAAGTGAGACAAAAGAGTATGGACCTTACACGAGTCCAATCCACTAACGGCCGGTTTCAATAAACGATCTCAGTTTAGAGTGCAGATAGATCGCGATTATGAACCAATCAAATCACGTCATTTGACGGAGTCATGTTCAAATTGTGTTCTTATTGGTTAATTTTTGTAATCTATCTGCACATTCGAACTGAAATTGTTTGTTGAAACCGGCCGTAAGAGATTCTCTCGACAGTAAGGTTGGCCTGCGGAGTGGACTATAACTCGAAAGATCAACACGCGAGTGGAGATTTGAGCAAAGGCTAGTATTTGATACAACAAATCGACTCTTAAGCATATTTACGCCAGTAACATACATTTTCACGAACGAATACGTAATGGAAAACGTTAAAAACTCAGGCTACTGCACATAATTTGTTACGTAAAATGTCAAAACAGAAAGTACACGCGATCACTCTTTCATCGCAATGTGCGTTGTGTGCGTAATCGTTTACGCCAATAGTTTGCATTACAAGGAAATGTCACGTATTACTTTAATTTTGTCATGTTTAAGTAACAACTAATAAGACAGGAGCCAAATTGTGTTATCAGACTATGTTTTATAAGCTGTTGAAGCGTTGTTAAATAATTCATAACAAGGAAAATTAAATTGTACTAGTACATACAGTTAGCTGTATTCGGATTATACATGTTTAAAAGAATAATAAATAAATACACCCAACAGTCACACACCTAGTCCTGACTTCACACTAGGTATATCCTGTATCGTGGATGTCAGAGACTATGAGAGACTTTCAGTCTCACAACACCCAGACTTGAAACAAATACCTGTGGGCCACACAAACATTTGTCTCAATGAGAGAATCGAACCCGCGGCCTCTAGCTTCACAGCCGGCTACTCGCCCGCTGCGCCACGAAGAATCATAGGCGTGGTATACTTTTGTTTCGTTTATTTGTAGATATTTAATTGACTATCTATGGTCGCCTCCTTGGTCAAGTGTCAACGTAGGTAAGCATTAACCGGGGTGAATATATAGCCCCTTACCTATAAAAACATTTTCGTTTATCTTTTCGCTAAGAATAGCCTGTCACTGTATTCCTTGCGTTACATTGTTTAAAAATGAAAGGGACAACCTATGGTTAAAGATAAGCAGCGCTTAAATATTATTTAGAAGCGCTATAGTAGACAGAACTTGGACATAGCTTCCGTTTGTAGTCGTGTTTGTTTACAAATGTGATTTGTATAGAGCTCAATGTAATGTAAATACCTCAAACAAATTCCATATTGTGTACACTATTTCTATATTCAAATAAATCCCGAGGTTTGAGATTCGACCGGATCCCAGTTCGGGCAACATTATTTTACAACAAAAAAACATCAGCCTTAAAGTAACTGTACCATAAAACTCAGCTCTACTCAAGACGACAAGGAAAGAAGATGCTAGATTAACGACACGATAACACGCCATGATTTCCAAGAAGATGGTTCTCATAATGTTATAGATACAGTTAAAATAGATCCATTGTCAAAAATACCGTTACCTACAAGAATTTCAAAATTTCCCGCGGATTTTTTGCAAAAAAATTAGTCTCATTCTACATCTAGTTCTCGCTAGCTAGCGGTTTGTCTACCACTGGGTAAATAGAGCAAAGAAAACAATGAACATTCTGCCACACACACGATTTTTTCACACCCGACCGACATAAATTACAGTTAATCTGGCAACACTGTGATGGGAAATAAAAATTGTGTTAGTTTTTAATTGTGTATGTATGTTATGCGTATTGCAATTTCGCCAAGACTGATGTCTTGTGTATATTTGTGTGTTTTACGGCGTTTCTTACTACATTTTTATTACACTATCACTGAATTGACATTTTTACTGGAATGAATAAAACCTAATGTGTATTTTTTTGTTACAGGTAAGTCTACATAATTTGCTAAATCACAAAAAAGAACCGAAATGTCGTTTGGTGAGTTACATTAGTGTTACACTGGGTTAGTTGTTTTTAAGTTAAACGTGTTAACTTCGGAACGTGCTGCGCCTACTTTTAACCGGCTTTTAAACCTGTATACTAACCGGCCAGTTACTGTTTACTTTGTGGACCCGTGGGTGTTACCGAATTATGGTGCTTCGTGTTCTAAGATATTTAAAGTATTTTTGCAATTAATTTCAACAAATAGACTAACGATTCTAATTTAATATGACAGCTATGATTTAGTGTTGCCAGGTTATTTTTTTTTAAAACGGGGCATGCGTCAATAAAGCCCTTCATAAAATGTGTAACTTAACTGAGTATAACGCATATTATTCAATTATTATGGCTTTCGAGCAGACAACCCAACTAAGGGCAAGTGGTTATCGTCGCCCATTGACATTAGAAAGCTGAGGAAAAGAAAGGAAAAGGTTTTGGTACTAAGGAAATATATGATATAAAATACAACAATAATCTGTTACTTCAAGTCGGTATTTTGTGCGACGGTAGTGCTTGATGGTGTTTGACCCAACTGGCCCCTCCAATCTGTAGGCAAAATTAACCACAGAATGGCTTTACAACTTACAAAAGTATATCACTTACGCCCGAATTATCAAACGCTACTCAACTTTAACGGCTTCTGATATTGATTTTCGACCGACTTCCAAAAAGGAGAAGGTCCTCATTTCGTCTGTATTTTTTGTATGTATGTGACGCGATATCTCCGCCAAATGTGGAGCGATTTTCAAAATTCTTTGTGTTCGATAGAGCTTATTTCAAGGGTGGTCCCATATAAATTTGGTCATGATCGGATTTGAAGTCGGTTAGTTAAGTTTTTAAACTTGTGATTATCACCATACAATTTTGACAGATAAGACAATTTTAAACGACACAAGGCGATCTTAAATGTATGAACATTCGGCGGTTATAGTCTTGGTACACGGAGCTCTACACGCCTAATCCTACAAACACTTGTATTACGTGGTGTTACTTTAATTTACCGCAATGATTCACACAATAATGTGGCATGACCCCATTTAATTCGCTGTTCCTGAATTTTAAACGTTAACGGTCAAAAATGACGGTTGGAAGTTGAGCGTTAGTTGCAAATATTGCGTAATGTTTTGAAAACAATCAGCATTTTGAGGGTTTAGCTTAAGGATTTAGTTTAAGCTCACGCCTGTAATCCCAAAGGAGTTGGCCGAGGTACATTAGCGAACTAGAACATCCACATTTCGACGAACCTAGTTCCGTGATCCGTCCCAGATGTCATAGGGGGCGATATGGCGATAGATATGTCTATCGCCATATCGGGCACTAATTCTTGTCGATGATATTGAAAATATCTAATATCACTGCCCCACCTGGGGATCGAAACCGAGACCTCAGTACGATAGTCGTACCGAAATGCAACTACGCCACCGAAATCGTCTTTCTTTTGGGGGTTGAAAATTGCAAAACCTGTAAAAGTAAGAAAAATGGATGGAAACATCTGAAAAAGATTTCCAGATCGACCCGTTGCATTTAACGTCCTCCTACAAATTGGATAGACGATCTGATAACGGTCGCAGGAAGTCGCTGGATGCAGACTGCTTCCAACAGGTGGGATTGAAAATATCGTGAATTTAGAGCTTAGATCAGTGGTGGGCAAACTTTTTTAATGGCGGGCCACAAAGGTAAAAAAATTCTAGAGGAGGGTCAGAATGATAGAAAAAATGCATTTTGTATTCAAGCTTTTTAATAAACAAGATACCTTTTACTTTTACGCCTTGTTAGGCGTGCCGCGTGTGAGACATATGGAATTGTTTAT
The DNA here is from genome assembly GCA_036417725.1 of Clanis bilineata. Lineage (NCBI taxonomy): Eukaryota > Metazoa > Arthropoda > Insecta > Lepidoptera > Sphingidae > Clanis > Clanis bilineata. Next base: position 2,778,423 of record CM071159.1, read on the forward strand.
GATTTTTCATAATTTTTCGAAAGCAGGTTCCAACTGTGACGAAGCAACTTTCAGCAGTGCGAAGAAGCGGCTAGTTTAGCTTTACCAATAGGTGAAAAGAATAGATTTTTTCCAATAAATAAACTAATGCCTGTGACAGACTGCCGAGTTAATTATAATTATGGCAAGTTAATTATGACATAATGAAAGCTCAAAACACCCCTGACGAATTGGCGCTTTCATTAAAAATTCGGAGATTTTCAATTATAAACGTCTGATTTTTTTGCGTCAAAATTCTGACAAGTATATTTAGGATGGATGGATTCTCGGCGGGCCGGATAAAATACTTCCGCGGGCCGGAGTTGGCCCGCGGGCCGTACTTTGCACATCACTGGCTTAGATAGTATTTTCAAGGAGAATTAGAGGTAGATTGAACAACACGTGTTGAGTAGTTTCTCAGAAAATAGGATTATTCTTACATTATCGCAACTCCAGAACTTTTGACTATGTGTGATGACATGGAATTGGGTGATTTTTCAGGACGTAATATAGACAGCCTCGGTGGCGTGGTTATATTCCGGTACGACTACCGTCCTGAGGTCTCGGTTTCGGGTCCCGGGTCGGGCAGTGATATTGGATTTTTCCATATCAGCCCGGAGTCTGAAATTTGTGCCCGATATGGCGATAGGCTCGCCCCCTATCATCTGGGACGGAACTAACCTCGGCGAAATGTGGGTGTTCTAGTGCGCTAGTGCGCCTCTGCCTACCGCTTCGGGAATACAGGCGTGGGCTTATGTTATGTTATGTGTTATGTAATATAAATTTGAAACAATAATTGTCTAAACATTTACTTCACTGCATGATAATTTATGTTCGACAGTGAAAGCCTACTGGCGCAGGGGCGGTATCCGGTAGGATGTTGCGCCTAGTATTGTTCTGCCCACGCCTCAGACACTGACAGCTTTATGTCGGCGCCTCCTTATGTACAATCGGTTGTTAAAACGTTGGTATGATGAATTGTTTGGAAGTTAAAGACAAGACAAATGTCGGTAATATTAGGAATATAAGCTTCATTTAAAAGCACAGTATGAGCATCATACTATTTTTTTACTATTATTGCTAATTTTATTTTCAAATCGTGTTGTAGTCACGTATATGACAAATCTGGGATGCTACATTTCAAACTAGAATTAAGAGAGCCGATTTAAGGGCGAGTTGTATCGCTATTACTTATCTAGAGTTACACTTTATATCGATTTATCCTACAGCTCACTCTTATCTTTAAGGGCCATTTGCAGCTCCGCGATAAATCTCTATTTATACAAACTCTAGATTACTAATAGCCCTTCAAGTCACCCTAAAATCAAGATTTGGGATAAATCGAGATGTATCGAGGTGCTGCAAGTGGTCCTAAGTTGAAAAAATTACTACTAATTTCTCACATTACAGATAAGCCTGTATCAACGAATAGATCGGCTGAGAAGTTACATTTTACAACGCTTATTTCTGTCCTTTCATCATCATCGGCCACAGCACGTCCATTGCTTAACACAGGCCCTCATATTTCACCAACTTCTCAGTCTATGGAGGAAAAACGTATTAAAAAAGAGGAAAATGCGGTGTCACCCCCAATATCATGTTCATATTCCGTTTCCAATCACATAAATACAACACAAATCATTAGTCACGTAGGTATTTCCTTGTTTGTAAAGAACTTGCGTATGATCGTCAAAAATCTAAATATTTTGGTTCATTTAGACACGATAGGGAACTTGCATGTAAGTCGTAAGTCAAAATATGACTTACGAAACCCCGCGCTAAAAAAGGATGTGACGTCACCGCGTAGAAATTTTAAAGCTATTTATTTAAATAACGAAGTAAAAATGAGGAACAAGGAAGAGAAGGACCTCCGTAATCTTAATCACTAATAACCATACTAAACAAAACAAAAATTTTCGGTAAAACTGGAAAAATACCCCAACTTGGCAACACTGCTCTATGATTCTTTATGCAATGACGTCACTTGGGTTCTGCAATTACGTTCCATTATACGAAATTTATAAGTATAAAGTAGGATATTTTGTAAAATATCCTTTATTTTATACTACATATTTCATGATTTTGTTTATTGATTTATCAACACAATTTCTCAGTTTAATTTTTGTGCAAGTTCCCCATTGTATAATGTATTTATAGAGAATATGTATTTTTTTTTCAGTTGTTTGTATTGTTGTAACTGTGCTATGCGTGAGTTTTTGTACGCGATTGATCCTTTTCAATTTTGGGCCATAACCTTGTGCGATGTTTTGATCGATGTTGTGAAAACAATACCACGTGGACAAAAATGTGATGTAGATACAACCACGTGTTTAAATACGATGCTATTATTTATTACATCCAAGGTGTATGATAAATCTTGCACTTATCAAGAATGATAAGGTTTTATTTCACATTAAGCTTTTCATAGCCTATGTCCTGCAATGGACGACTGATGATGATGATAATGGTGGTTTTCATGTCCTACATTGGTCAATGTAGAATTGAGGAAGTATGTTTTGGATCTTATAACTCGAGGCTTTTAATTTGCACATGGCATTTGTTGGGTTTCAGGATGAGTTCAGCGATCTAATCGGGTAGTCGTACCCATACAACGACGCCGCCGAGGCAGTCTGTACGTGTCTAGGGTACAAAGTGTATTCTGTTAAAAGCATTATGACAATTCCTTTAAACAACATTTTATATTCATTGTAGACAGAAGTATTGCGTAATAAAGGCGCGGTACTGGACACACCTTTACTTGGATTAAAGGTTTCATAAAAAGCATTTCTTTCCTCAACATTACAGTCACGTCCGACTCTGAGCCCTTTCTAAATGTTTTATGATGAAAGTCGTTTTAATGAAAAGGCAAATTCCAATGTTTTTTACTGAAAAATTATACTATAAGAATGGTGTGACATTGCTGGTGGTTATTACTCCTTGGACTTAGACTTAGAAGATATGACTTCTTGGGAACCAGATACGAAACTAGGTAATGAACAACATTAACAGCAATATTCTTCAAGTTTAGTCGAACCAACCAATATGGATTTTTATTTTATTTTATAGCGTATCTTAAATTGTCGAATAGGTTACTAGTCACATAATTCTATGATTTTCGTCTCCACCTTTAGATTCCCATGACGTCTGACGTAATTGTCGCGTTATCTCTTTTATTTTCTTCAAATCACTCTGAAGTAGTATGCTGTAAGGCCGGCTTGGTCCGAATCATTACCACTGTCAGTAAACTGACGTGAAGTATTAAACAGCTTGCTGATGCATTTTGTAATATAACTGCGATTTCAGAATGCCTAATTACTCCCATCGCTTCCCAATTTCTATTCCTTTCTTTTTCTTTGTATGAAGTGTACCTCTATTCCTGTCTTTAACTTTGTAGGCTGTGCCCCGGGCATTGTTGTCGGACCTTTTGTCGTGTCTTAAAATAAACTGTTTTAGTGGTTCTCCAGTAACATTGCTATTTTGCAAATACCCTATTGTCTTTGATATCTTACACCTGTTGCTTCATGTTATTCCTTCGACAGTTTTAAATATTCAAACGTTCGATAAATCAAGATACCAGATACCTAGTTGTAAACAGCTACGCACGTTGATATCAATTGTACAACTTTCACTGATTTGTAGTTGTAATCCAGTTTAGCTTGTTCAGTATTTAGTAACAACGTTTAGTGGTAATTTAAGTGTAAACTAGTCACTCACTGAATGAGCTTTATTAACATAGTTCTGGGGTAATTTCGTGTTCCCACTTAACTTGGAATCTTTTTAGTTCGTAATTCTTGAAACATTTTCGGTTCGTTTAATGATAATTTGACTGCTAGTATGTTAATAAATGCATTTATGTTATTGCGTAGCTTGATTTATCCACGTATGGTGGATGTCCAACTAGCACTTAACCTGTAAAAGCAAGCTTGTTTAGCAATGTCATATAATCATACTAGATGTTGCCCGTGACTCCGTTCGCGTGGAAATTTATTTTTTGGGATAAAAAGTAGCTAGTAGTGTCAGCTACCTTCATACCAAATTTCATTAATATCGGTCCAGCCGTTTTAGCGTGAAGAAGTAACAAATATACAAACTCACAAACGTTCGCATTTATAATATTAATGTAATAGTTTGATATAGTCTTTAACACCTCAAATATTCATGCTCTTAGGGGGATGTCTTTCAATAGTGGATGTCAAATGAAGATAAATAAATAAGGAATCTTAAAGGACACATTGATGAATAACATCAGAGTTATGCACTGAAATGGTATATGATAATGGGCATCAATAACTAATCCTTGTTTGAAGGCTTAAATAGATAGTATTTCTTCAACATTAACTATAGCTTGTAGCTACTTACTTAAAATTGTATGGATATCGTAACATCTACGTATGTTAACCAATACTAAAGTACAGTCTATTATTAGCAGAATCTCTCATTACTCTAGGTTTTGTACAACTGTACGTGAAAGTTCCACATTGATTGATTATCACAGTGCTTCATCATGTTACACAAGTTGCGTTGATTGCTGTACTGAAAGCATGTGTGGTCAAATGCTCATAATGCATTATAATTGACTGTTACCATGGGTCATATGTTCTGTGTCATTCTTGAATAATAGTGAAGAAAAAAGTACACGCGATTGTTCAGATGGTGTTGCAAATAGATTGTCAGTTGAAGACATTATGGCTATATTGATTATATTGATGATTTACTATCTACCTTTAACAACTACGGTTCCTACATAAATATTTATTAACTAACATATACCTATGGAAAATAAGAAGAGACTATACTTACGGAAGATGCTAGTTAAAAGTTATGATTAGGCTAGTAACAGTAGTTTGGTGTTTGTAAGATTGCTTATAGGAGTTAAATTATATAATTATTGATCCCAAACGGATTTTTCATCCCTAATAGCATGTTTCATCATTCTTGTGTGATATCAGATGTTTTCCATTTTATAGACATGAGTTTTCGGTTAGGTATCAACTCGGGCGTTGACACAAGTACTTTGAGTGTAATTTGGAAATCATAAACAGATACCTCGATTTTATTTGTAAAAATATATATTAACTATATGGCTTATTTAGATTTTTACTATACGAGTTTTGTAAAGTTTACACTAACTTTCGTATGCCAAAATAACTTTTACGACCGTCCCGTGTCACAAACACCAAAATTCAATCAAGCATTTCTTGAAACAATTGAAGCGAGTACAAATTTCAACAATGCAACGATTTGTTGAAAAAATGTGTTGCCAATTAAAGCGGAACATTGCGAAAGCGACGTGTGCGCCGTGTGTGAAGCATGGACGAACCGATCGGTCGATATGATTGTACTGATTACAATTAATTATAGGATAGACGTGCAAATTTGTATTTGTTAATTTTTATACTAGTTCCACAGGTACCTATTTAGAAGCCGATGATTGCATTAGTCATTATGATATTATATACGATAGCATTATGTCAGCTTTAACTAGCAATTCTCATAATTAGCGCAAAGTGATTGGTTTATGTCAATAGGATAATAAAACTGGCTTCTAAATCAACACTACTAATCAAGAGAGTATTTAAGGCTGAGATCTATAGAGCGACTTCGACTAAGTCTAAGTCAAAGTAACGTAAAGTAAAGTAGAGTAACGAGCCTAAGAGATGCACGACAATAAAATTAGTGCTAAAAATTCTATTCCTTATAGATTTTCTTTCCACCTGACTTTAAGGGAAATTCGTTATAGCATTATTATTTTCGCAATAAAGTAATACATCATGTGACAATTAACATTATTAACATGACACATAATGTAATTAATCATACAGCCATTCAAGAGTTATTCGTTTCTTATTTTCCTTTCTTTTCTTTTTTTTTGTTTGTCATTCACCAAAAAATATTTCCAATTATTTATTAACATAAGTCAATATATAAGTACATTTGACTTTATGCGTCAAACAAAATTTTCCTGCAATAGGAATGCTCGAAAAAAGCTTGTGGTAACCCCACTGAACTTAATCGGAAGTAGTTGATTTTCTTCAACTTGGTAATTTATCTAGAGGCGAGGATATAATTTAATTTTCTTTTGTTTCAGGTGAGAGTTATATTTGTTAAAAATGTGTTGCGGCAACTTCGATCAAATCACTTAAGGTGAGCGATTCATTATTATAGTTTTTTTTTTATCCGAGCACGGCAAAGTGACTACACTACACCTGATGGTAAGCATAGTGCAGTCCAAAAAAAAAACCAACGACCATCGACAAACATAGTTTATGAATGGTCGCCAGAGTTATGCCGGCCCGCATAAATGCTTCTTCACGCTTCGCTTAAAGGAACCAATGTCATAGGAGGGAGGGAACACGTGAGCTGGCAGACTATTCCACAGCTTAACGGTACGGCAAAAGTAGGTAGAAGAGAACCTTTTGGTTCGTGCCGCGATGGAAGAGACCACCAAGTTTAATGATATTCATAATGAAATTGATTCTCTATGCCATCTCTTTAAGTCTATATTTGAGGAGTCATTAAGGCAGTGAGTTGCATTCATCAATTTGTGAATTTCATACAACGTTCGATGTGGGTTTTAAAAATTACCTTATCAAATCCCTGTTAAGTAATGATAAATTCAGAATAATATGAAAATTGTGTTTCTTTTGAGAGTATTACCAGATTTAGGGCCGAATGGTCAAACAGTGCTCAATCATCCAAGTCATTTGAGCACTACCCAAAGTTAAGCAGACAATAATTTTTGAGCGGCATGGTCGTACGCACTTGAGAAGACTTGGCGGAAAAATCAGCTGAGGATCAATCATTTTGCTACAGATAATAAAAGTTTGTTCTCGATTACAAAATTTTTATAAAATTCTATTTTTGTTTCGTTTCACGTAGAAACATTTTATTTCATTTAGTTTTTTTTTAAGATAATTATAACAAATAATTAGCAGAATACATGATTCGATAATGTTTATTTAACCTTTTTGCATTCCATGTGCCATTCCGATCATATTTCATCTGTAGTAAATTTTTCTATAATGTTTATGTTATCTCTGTCTATTTTTTGTTATTATACATTTTTATATAATAGAAACGGAATTTAAAATGGATCTTTTTATAATATATTAGTATCTTGTTAAAATATTTACCACTTGGCAGTATGTATCTTTCGTCCTTAGTCAATGATTTGTGCGGAAGAATTGAAAAAAAATTTTTGGCAAATGGCGACCTGTTTGTTTATATTTATTTTCGTAATTAAATAACTGTGTTTGTTGTATGTGAAGTGATTTTGTTTTATGTAATAAACATCAACGCAGATGGAGAGATTATGGAAACTATGAAGTTTGGATATGGAGGATATTTCTTGGAGCGTTTCAATGAAAGAAGTCTTCTTGAATTTTTCTTGCCAGGGACTGTGTGACCGTGTGAAGAAAAATACTCGGCCCGATCTGAGAAAGGAATTCAGGACGTCCCAGTTCACGCCGGCTTCAGCAGAACCATATAAAAACCATTATATTGGAGAGGATTGAGGAATTCGACAACATGCAGTAGTGTTGAATCGGATTTAATAAAATTAATCATTGTATTTTTGAAGTGTTTTATTTGTCTTGGCTTCTACGAGTGCGATAAATTGAGGAAAAATACATTTTATTGAAATCAAGGGGTAGGTAATAGGTATATATTATTAAACACTACACGGAACACGGAAATCATGAAATACAAACCTATGCCCGCCATTCCGTTCGCGTGAAATTTTATTTATTTAAACAAATCTATCCTACAGAAACCATACATTTTTCCGGGGAAAAAAGTAGCCTGTGTGCTATTTCAGACTTTAATCCATCTCTGTGCCAAATTTCATTCAGATCTCTTCAGACATTCTGGTGTGAAAGAGTAACAAAACATCCATACATCATCACAAACTATACAATAGTTTCATTTGAGATTGGTCGCAGGTACTCTCAAACTAATCTCGATCAAATGCTAGTTAAGCGGGCCTTAAATAGCTGTCAAACGTTAGGCAGTTGTTGACCATGCCGTTTTACGAAATAAGCGGGCCTTAAACTGGGTCCTGCTTACATTTAATGTGAAGAGGTAGGTTCTGTTTGACCATGCCAAATTGAAGAATAACGAGTGCTTAAATCGATAAGGCCATCCTAAATATTTAGGCAGCGTTTGACCATTTGGGGGTTTGCGTTTATCTTTTATAGAACATCGTGGCGTCAGACTCAATGGTATTATATGCACTTTTCCTCTTAGGGCTAGGCTGAAAATTTATCACACTTAGACATAATTCCCACTTATCTTGCGAATATTTCATTTCACGCATTACTCTTTAATTCGTATTTGAATCCGCTATTAGTTGTAAATGTTAATACTAACTACTGCTTTAGGGCGACTTGCAGCGCTATTACTAATGTTGAGTTAAACTTAAATTTATCCTATTTATCTACAGCTCACACCTATCTTTAAATCAAGATTTAGGATAAATTTATCGCGGAACTGCAAGTGGCCCATAAACATCAAAACCGTGCGCGCTTTATTTTCAACATTAGTCCTCGTTTGGATGAAAGAAAATCACGTGACACTTTTGTCACCCAATGCCATCACGTGTGTAAAGCACACATATTCAAAGAATAGTGTTAATTAAATTTGTATTATTTTAGCATGTCAAGGCTTTTCATGCACGACCTCACTAAGCCGTAATGGGATAATAACATTTTTGTACGCAGTTTGGGCGCGGTGTATAGCCTCATTTAGACAATGCTGTAATGGTCGTTTTCGAGCGACTTCCAAAAAGGATAGGTCCTCAATTCGTCTGTATTTTTTGATGTATGTTACGCGATATCTCCGTCAAATGTGGACCGATTTTCAAAATTCTTTTTGTATTCGATAGAGCTTATTTTAAGGGTAGTCCCATATAAATTTGGTCTGCAAAGTTCTTTTAACTTGTGATTATAGTTTAACAGCATTTGCACTAGTGCGCATTTCGACTCATAACTAATGAACATTTCAAAAGTAATTAATAATAGTAATAATTTTTTTTAGTCTACTTGGTTTAGTGAGCATATGTGATCCGCAGACCGAGAGGTCCGGGGTTAGAGTCGCAAGTCAGACAAAGCTTAAAATTCACATTTAACTCCCATTTCGAATACACTTGGCAACGCTTGACAAATGAGGAAATAATGAGCTTCGTGTTATCGAGTTGTGCTGATTGTCCTTTATGGGGTCATATTTTCAAAATAAGGCTCTTTAATAGTAATATGTTAAAAGTCTGAACGAAAGAACAATGTTTCATCGAGAAACGCCTGTCTGCAAATGCTTTTGGAATGGGTGTAGGACATAGGAATTATGATAAATTATTGATGAAGATTGAAATAAAACTATGTTTACGGATTCTATCACGATTTGGTTTTAATTTTTATGCTCGACGTTTCGAAAGCTTTGCAGCCTTTGTGGTCACCGGACGGACTAAGGTGTCAGTTGTCCAAAAATGTTTATTTTACAAAAGTTACTTAGTTATTTGCGACCCGATCGCTTTCAAAACTTTGGGTATAAAAATTAAAACCAAATCGTGATAGAATCCGGAAAAATAGTTTTATTTCAATGAATAACATTTGCTTAAACCTAAGAAATCATTATAGAATCTTCATCATCATGTCTATGATTGTCCTTCAAACAATTCGTAATAACCACCGCCCCCGACGACCTGTCCCATGACTCATTCTTTGTCTAAAGCGTTTTGTTTGTCGTTCATCTCATTGTTAGGAACTAGTCCTGACCTGTCTCAGAGCATGACGTGCGTAGGTTGAGTATTAGCTATTGCCTTACGTGTGCCAACATCGTCTAGTTCTGGACGTCTTTTTGTGTTAATTTTTATAGATGTTCTGTTTTTATTAAAGACGAGATACGTTTGGCAAGCAGTTTTGATCCATTTACATATACTGTTAAGTGTCTTTAGTTTGGATTCATCTTATGATAACATATTATTAAGCCGTCCAGGGTATTTTTTATAGATTTCATGTACAGTGATTCCCATAACTATGAAACAAGAACTCTCGAAATCGAATGAAATTATTAAACGTATTGAAACAAATAAATAAGAAAGAAAGGTTTATTGGATGAATCTGATCAATAAAACAAGATAGATTCATACTTGGTTGAAATAATCAAATGTTTGAAAAGTGAAATATAAGAACAAACAAAATAGTTATTTATAATCCAGATCTTAACAAAAATGAAATTAAATGTATATGTATAATTGTTATATTTATTTGGAACAAGCTAAACCTCGCAGCAAATATTAATCGTAAATAAAAAAAAATTGTCAAAAGAATTAATTTCTGAATTAAATAATTAGGAAGAGACCTCTATCGGACCACCGATATCTTTACTAATATGGAAACTTGTAGACAATACAATAAATCTCATAATGTAGACGAATACGTGGGCGGAAATCTTTTGAGAACTTTAGCATCATGTTACTTGAAATCAAACGTGCCGTGTGAATCGACAGGTTCTAAAAAGTTGTTATGGACTGAAGACGACTTAATAAGAATGCCAATTTAAAAAGTGAAACGTGATGATTGTGTTGAAACGTATATGTGAAGAGATAGCTACATTGTGACTTTATAAAAGTGAAAAATTCTGTATCTTCTGGTACTGTAAAGTTATTCAATATGGATTGGTATTTGGTAAGTGGTATTAAAATCTATTTTTTAAAAGTGAAAAATTCTGTATCTTCTGGTACTGTAAAGTTATTCAATATGGATTGGTATTTGGTAAGTGGTATTAAAATCTATTCTGACACATTATTGTTGTTAACGTTATCAACATCCAATGCTTCTTTGCAAAGGCTTTTTTACTCTTACATGAGAGTAATATTCAGAGGGTTAGGACACATGGGAGTAGGACTCTCATAATCGTCATCATGATAGACTAAAGAGTACTAATTACATGCTTTATTTTATTACGGAGGTACTTATATATACTGTTGAATGTCGTTGTAGGTACTAAGTTTACTTGTTAAAATTATAATATTGGATAGGCTACACAGAGTTAGCTTTTGCTTATGTTGTTCAGAATTGAGACCGAATGATGTTCAATAATATTTGTCTGCTAACGATAAACCCTAAGTCGATTTCGAGGTTGTCTGGCATTTTACTTATTTTAATAATTTAATCAGCATTATCAATTTTCTTAAGCAATACTTAGCGTTGGAAATGTCAATCGTGCTCATCCTGAATGACCTTTGCTTTGTAATTGGACGTAGCTGGTTAGTGATGTCTCGGAGAGGCGTTAAATCACAATTTGAAACGGCAATTTAAACTTTAATTCAATGAGTTAGCTATCGAATTTGTTTTGTATCGCTGTTGAGTCTAGACATTCATACTTGACCCAAAGAAGTGAAGTATCTGCCGAATGCGAATTATAGCCGTTGTTTATACTATTTCTTAAATGTTTGAAATAGGGACTTTGTTATTGCTTTGGTCTATTAATTTAAGGTTTTCTGTTAAACAATATAGTTAATATAAGTTGTGACGTTACAGCTGATTTTGATTTGATGTCAGTTGTTGTAACTGAGAAACATTGTAATATTAATAACATATAAGAAATTAATTTATAGTCGCATAAATAATTTGGTTTATAATAGAAAAAAAGTAAAGATTGACAATTCATCAGTAAGTTGCTTCCACAGATATATAATATTCGGGGATACTAACTCTAAATTCACATGCAATCAAATACCAATGATATTACAATTATTGCGCAAAACTTACAAATAACTACAAACGAAATTTACTTTCGGTTTTAGTAAAGGCATAATGAAACCCACGTAATGTATAAAATCACAATTTTCCGGCATAAATCCAAACATGGCAACGTGTGGTCACGAAGTCAAACCCAATTTGAGTATTAATTGTAAAACCTCCTTCAAACGCAGCGTGGTAACATACTTCTTAGATGCTACAGTTAAGCCTATATGGCATTGCAGTTTATGGTGATGGAAGGCTAAGATGAGATGGTTGATGCAAATGGATGAATAATGGTGTTAGAGATAACGTCAAAGTTTTAAAGTTCAACATTAAATCATGTTTCAGATTCGAATGTGATGATCCTTAGCATGTAGAAGAGACAGAAATGGTTAATCGTAAGTAAGCTTGAAACATGTCAATTGATGTCGTGCGTTGGCCTATGTTCAACAGTGAACGTCCTGTGGCTGATGATGATGTTGGGCTTGATGCTGATGATTGTCCAATAAGTTCTGAAGCCAAGTTAAACCAAGCAGCATTGTGCAAGTAATAATGTGTTTTGACTTGAAGACGTCGGAGCCAGTGTAATTACTGGGCATTATGAGACTTAGCATCTAATATCTCAGAGTGAGTTATTCATGTTATTAATTAACATCAGGAAAGCGGCTTCGTTGTCTCATCATTTCATTGCAATAAAAACAAAACTGTAGGCACTTCATATGGTACAACATGAGGCGTCTATTTACGTAGTTTAATTTTGTGGTTCATCATGCCCTCATTAAGGAAAATTATAAAATAAACTGTCAAATTAATTTGAAAGCGAATGTCCCAGAATGTGTTGCCGAAAATGGTGCGGCATCGTGTGCAACTATAGGCGTTGAAAGCGGCCCAATGTCCCACATAAATTGTCCCATTATACAAACCAGTGCTCCAATATGGTACGAATATGTTATTGAACCACTATGTTTAGTGCGGTGTCCGACCATTGAATATTAAAGACGATTTGACACTGATTACAAGTTAATAGTCTATGCTAAGATCTAATGTGGAATAGAAAATCAACAGTGATTTGTTACGCAATTTGTTTTTGTGTTGGTAACTTTTACTTTTCATCGACTCATTACTCATTACATCTATGTCTTTTTCGTATTGCTTCGGTAATACTAGACTTAAGACTGTTATGATGAAACGAGTGTGTTATATTATGTGTTTCTCTCCAATGGGAAGTAATAAACACATCTGCGAAACCAATAGACAACAAACAATTGGGTAGTTGACAGTGTTCGATTTTATACACATTTTTATATGTAATAGCTAATAAAACAAAATAGAAATCTTCCTGTATTGCATCGAAATTGCTTGAAAAATGAGGCAGTAATTGATATTTTAAAATCTGCAATGAGCAAGAGAGGGGGCGTAGTGGGGATATGTTGCTATCCCTCTTCAACGCACGTTCCGCTATGGCCCTGACGTGATTTTACTGGTACTTCTCTTTCTCGCGGTTTGAAGGTTACACCAAATTTCAAAGGGTTATAACTTCGTTATTTTTAAGAATATTTGAATATTTCTTTCTGTTCTATATTGTAGACGACGTAAATTTCATATAAAATGAATTTAAAGAAATACTCAAGTACCCAATTAATAGTATTCGGTTTTCCTTTCTTACAACGAAGGAATTGTATTCTAGTAGTATTTCTACTACATACTAAAATTAAATGTTTGTCATCATCATCATCATCATCATCATCAGCCATAGGACGTCCACTGCTGAACATAGGCCTCCCCCAAAGATTTCCAGATCGACCTGTTGGAAGCGGCCTGCATCCAGCGACTTGTTGCATGTTTGTAACACATGTTAAAAATACTATTGAGAAAATTCATTACTATTTACCAACAGTTGGTACTCATTGCGCTAAATTAGATAATGCAATTTATCACATTCAGCGCAGTGATAGAGTTATTTAAATAAAACTGATATTTCTTACTGGCAGTAACCACAACTGCCCTACCATGACGGCTTGTCGTGAGAACCTCGTTGCACTTCCTTATCTAAGAAATCAATTTACAACTATCGAGTTCTCTGTGGCGAATGTGAAAAATATAAACACACCTTTCGCACACGGTATATTTTTTGCTCATGTATCGAAATAAAAACAAAGATAAATTATATATAATATATCTATCTATCTTTGCTATATCATTTTGGTTATAAATAATCACAAGTTTAAAAACATAACAGACCGACTTCGAATCCGATCGTGATCAAATCTATATGGGACCACCCTTGAAATAACCTCTAACGAACTCAAAAATAATTTTGAAAATCGTCCCCATTTGGCGGAGATATAGCGTAACATACATAAAATTGACGAATTGAGGACCTCCTCCTTTTTGGAAGTCGGTCGAAAAAGCAGAGTATAACAAGGACGAAGGGAATGTTACCTTTAAACACTACTATCAACGATGAAACTGAGTAACCTTATGAATTTAAGCACCATACTCAAACAACTAACCTTAAACAAATGTGTGTTAGAATATTCTACTATCATTAATCACATAGACTTTGAATTGAAAAGAGACATGACATCAACAAAATAGTGGATATTTGTAAACCTTTCAACTCTAACCAAAAACAAAACGGATCTAATGAAGACAGATAGTCCTAATTCTTTGGCAGATCAGTGTTTTTACTATTCGGTCAAGGCTCGTCGACGAGGCCGATTGTATTGTTCGAGATGCGCTCGCGATCATCGAAGCGTGGAGTACAGCACAATAGGCTTGTGTAGCAGTTGTGATAGGAAGTGACTTCAGGCTTGTTAATCATTTCATGATGAGCGTATTTAGTTTAGTATTGAAGACGAAGTATTTATATAAAGTTGTCTGCAAACAATTAATATGATCTAACTTTTTTTTAAAAGGCGCCAAAGCCGCAAAGGAGCAAATGGATCTCCTTATGGTAATTGATCATTGCCATCTATAAATATCAGAACCTAGAGGCAATATATTATCATAAATTTGATGAAGTTAAGAGTTAATTTCATTTTAAATTTATGAGATAAAAATATTTTGCAATTCGTACCTATTTACTATTTTTTATTTAAAATCAACAGACACTCCCCTCTTGATTTATTAAATTTTTTTTGACAACAATAATTCTTGTTTGATTTCATATTTTACATATTCAACCTAGGTCTTGCAAACTGTTGCCAAAGTCATTCACCTATGCATCTAGGTTGCTGGGTGTGGTCTGAGTTACGACACACCATGTATGCCAAACGCGGTTACCTCAATCATTTATAATTTGACAGATTGCTGATTTTATTGCATCGTACGCTTAGCGTTTGTATGCTAACTTGATATTGCCTGGAGGTTCGTTGTTTATTGTGAAACGTGGAATTCATTTTAATTTGTTGAGGATTTCTTATTTTCATACTGTTGCTGTTGAGTTATTAGATATTTAAATTGTCGTTTTGTCCCGACCGTCTGCTGAGTTAGGCGCCAAGGTTACTACGTCTGAAAATCAAATAATATTGATAAATGTGCCCATTTGATGGATTGGGTTATTAGTCACATCTCTGATTGGATGGCGAAATGAAATTGTTGTGTAAAGGCTAAATACGACAATAAGTGTTTATATGAAAGTTCGATGATTAATTGCATGGTACATTTATGTTATGACTGCTGTCAGCCGAGTTTGTTCATTGCGGTTGAACTACAGAATTCTACACGTAATTTACATTTCACTTATTTTTTCACTGACTTCAAAAAGAGGATCCTTAGTCATCTGTGTCTTATGTATGTTACTCTTAATCCGGAAAATGTGGACCGAAATTCTAGGTTCTTTGTATTTGATAGAGCTTAAAGGGTGATATCCCCAAATATTTTGGTCAAGATTAAATAAATTTTGAAGTTGCTCTTTAAGTTTAAGTTTTTAAACTCGTTTGTCTTAAATAAGAACTACAAGATTAAAGAATTGATTTCAGTGATTGATTATGACTAGGAGGATAAATAAAGTTGATGATTCAATGTAAGCATGAGTTATAACCGACATGTCAATAAAACTTTGACCACACCATAGACCGTTTATAGAATTCAAACGCCGTACCGAAATTTATTCACGGGCGATTAAACCCCCATTCAATATTAGTAACTGTGAATCATACTGCGTGGTGTAACTTAATAGTGTTATAAAAACGTGGCTGATTTGTGAGCGGCAGCGATTTCATTTTGATAATTATGTTAAATATAACATAAGCTCACGCCTGTATCCCCGAAGGGGTAGGCAGAGGCGCACTAGAACGACAACTAGTACACCCACATTTCCCCGTGCTTAGTTCCGTCCCAGATGTGATAGGTGGCGAGCCCATCGTCATATCGGGTACAAATTCCAGACTCCGGGCTGATATGAAAAAATCCAATATCACTGCCCGACCCGGGGATCGAACCCGAGACCTCAGGACGGTAGTCGTACCGAAATACAACCACGCCAGCGAGGCACATTATGTTAAACACACAGTTGCTAAATCGAAAGAGTTTGGTTTTCTGTACGTTATATAGGCAACTGTGACTAAGGAAGTGAGATTGTTTCCATTAAAAAATTTATAACTCAATACAGCCAATTATCAATACGCAGTTGAACCTTTTTGGGCAAAAGCAATAAAATGTAATCTTAAAGACATGCAATTTTTCAATAATTGCTCAATCAACGTCTGACTTCGATTTATATTATCTTATTATGCAAGCCAAATTCGACTAACATTTTGTTTGGTTTGAAAAAATTGTTGATAACTATGTATTGACACAAATTATATGGCTTGAAGTAGAATTTAACTTCAATGCGTTCCTCAATTAAGTTGTTACAAGTGTTTATTTCATAACAGCTGTTGATCGATGAACGGATGAGGTATAAATGTTATTCCAAATTGACATATGAAATCAGTACGAAATATTAATGCAATGCAATAAAAGGTGCCGATAAAAGATCACATTTAATGAGGCTTAGAATTTATCTTGATGATAATATTTCTAAATGAATTCGGTTATTATTTTTGGTTGCAATAAAGTCTTTTCTGAATATATATATGTCGGAGGGCCAACGCTGGCGTTATTTTTAAAAACGGTGACGTCAGCATGGCTGACGTCACTTTTGACAATAAGATGATTACTCATCTTATTTATCTACTGTGAACACTGACATTCACAAAGTCCCTTTATTAACGGTGCTTAATAGCACCGTCTAGTTAGGGATGTGGACAGTCCGAGTGCCGGAGCACGACTGTGTCGAATCTGCTCTGAACACTCCTTTTATAGGGTGCAATATTTGCAACTACCTACTCGATACCGAATATCGAATGTCAAAGAAATAATTATAACGATTATTTTAACTTTTTAGAATCTTTTAAGGTTTCAGCAGTTTAACAATTGTAAAATGAATTATTAACGTGAAATAACAACGGCTTTTTAAATAAGCTTGCTATTTTGCGCCGATACGGCCATTCTGATAGGCGGTGCGTGCTCTGCACCAGCCTTGTAATTTGTTGTGAATACTCGTAGAACCAAAATTATTTTTTTTTCCTCTTTTTCTTTTCTTTTTCTTTCTTTCTTTTCATTTGAAATAGCACGTGCTCCTATTGAAAGCTCGTGGTTGTACGCCGATACAGTCATTTTGAAAGGCCTCGTTTATTATTGCGAATTTAAGATTCCGACTTTTTTTTCTTTAAACTACCACCGGATCCAGACGCGGCCCTGCCTGAGAAGACCCGGCGAAACAAACTCAGCGGGCAAAATTACCTAGCTCAAAAAACAATTTCCCGAATTGACCACTCATGATTTTTCAAATTGACCACTTATGATTTTTAAAGTTGATCACTGACGTTGACATTTAGACTTCAAAAATGACTGCAAGAGTGTCACATACACCGTCTCGATCAATCCTGACCATAAATCAGGTAGGTCTGTTTTTGCATTGAATTCTGAGATGAAATTGCACACAAATCAAAATACGGGTATTTAGACGCACCGCGTGCCCTAGTTTATATGGTTTTTACCGACCAGCCTTGCTAGACCATATTATAAACATTTGTACAACTGTTCCACACAATGCACTTTTTATGAATCAGTAGTCAGAGTGCGAATGCTCCACGCATCTATGCACTTTTCTTACGGGGATGATGCCGTGGTCCACAGGGGTTCTAAAGGAACGGGAAGGGTCGATGCTGTGGCGCTGAGCGGTCCTGTACGCCGTGGTCCACAGAGGCTCTGAAAAATGTTCCACACATTAATGCACTAGTGCAAATGCTCCACGCATTTATGCACTTTTTTTATTGTTAAGGATAATGCTGTGGTTCTGAGCGGTCCTGTACGCCATGGTCCACAGTTTTTTTTTTTTACTTTAGCTGTGGTTCTGAGCGGTCCTGTACGCCGTGGTCCACAGTTTTTTGTTTTTTTTTTTGCAAATGCTCCACGCATTTATGCAGTTTTTTTTCTTTTTTTTTAGCTGTGGTTCTGAGCGGTCCTGTACGCCGTGGACCACAGTTTTTTTTTTATTTATTTTAGCTGTGGTTCTGAGCGGTCCTGTACGCCGTGGTCCACAGTTTTTTTTTGTTTTTTTTTTTGCAAATGCTCCACGCATTTATGCAGTTTTTTTTTTTTTTTTATTGTTAAGGATGATGCTGTGGTTCTGAGCGGTCCTTTACGCCGTGGTCCACAGGGGCTCTAAAGGAACTGGGAAGGACGATGCTGTGGCCTGGGCCTTTATTATTGACCGTGGTCCACAGAGGCTCTGAAAAACTAGTTCGAAAGTATCGATCGAACTGAAAGTATCTCGGATTGAAAGTATCAGTCGGATTGAAAGTATGTGTCGGATTGAAAGTATGTGTCGGATTGAAAGTATGTGTCGGATTGAAAGTATGTGTCGGATTGAAATACCAGTCGGATTGTAATACCAGTCGGATTGAAATACCAGTCGGATTGAAATACCAGTCGGATTGAAATATCAGTCGGATTGAAATGTCAGTCGGATTGAAAGTATCCGTTGTCAGGGCAGAAAGGTTCAAGTTAAATGAGTGGGATAGCGATCCCACTTCTGATGTCGGAGGGCCAACGCTGGCGTTATTTTTAAAAACGGCGACGTCAGCATGGCTGACGTCACTTTTGACAATAAGATGATTACTCATCTTATTTATCTACTGTGAACACTGACATTCACAAAGTCCCTTTATTAACGGTGCTTAATAGCACCGTCTAGTTAGGGATGTGGACAGTCCGAGTGCCGGAGCACGACTGTGTCGAATCTGCTCTGAACACTCCTTTTATAGGGTGCAATATTTGCAACTACCTACTCGATACCGAATATCGAATGTCAAAGAAATAATTATAACGATTATTTTAACTTTTTAGAATCTTTTAAGGTTTCAGCAGTTTAACAATTGTAAAATGAATTATTAACGTGAAATAACAACGGCTTTTTAAATAAGCTTGCTATTTTGCGCCGATACGGCCATTCTGATAGGCGGTGCGTGCTCTGCACCAGCCTTGTAATTTGTTGTGAATACTCGTAGATCCAAAATTATTTTTTTTTTCTCTTTTTCTTTTCTTTTTCTTTCTTTCTTTTCATTTGAAATAGCACGTGCTCCTATTGAAAGCTCGTGGTTGTACGCCGATACAGTCATTTTGAAAGGCCTCGTTTATTATTGCGAATTTAAGATTCCGACTTTTTTTTCTTTAAACTACCACCGGATCCAGACGCGGCCCTGCCTGAGAAGACCCGGCGAAACAAACTCAGCGGGCAAAATTACCTAGCTCAAAAAACAATTTCCCGAATTGACCACTCATGATTTTTCAAATTGACCACTTATGATTTTTAAAGTTGATCACTGACGTTGACATTTAGACTTCAAAAATGACTGCAAGAGTGTCACATACACCGTCTCGATCAATCCTGACCATAAATCAGGTAGGTCTGTTTTTGCATTGAATTCTGAGATGAAATTGCAGACAAATCAAAATACGGGTATTTAGACGCACCGCGTGCCCTAGTTTATATGGTTTTTACCGACCAGCCTTGCTAGACCATATTATAAACATTTGTACAACTGTTCCACACAATGCACTTTTTATGAATCAGTAGTCAGAGTGCGAATGCTCCACGCATCTATGCACTTTTCTTACGGGGATGATGCCGTGGTCCACAGGGGTTCTAAAGGAACGGGAAGGGTCGATGCTGTGGCGCTGAGCGGTCCTGTACGCCGTGGTCCACAGAGGCTCTGAAAAATGTTCCACACATTAATGCACTAGTGCAAATGCTCCACGCATTTATGCACTTTTTTTATTGTTAAGGATAATGCTGTGGTTCTGAGCGGTCCTGTACGCCATGGTCCACAGTTTTTTTTTTTTACTTTAGCTGTGGTTCTGAGCGGTCCTGTACGCCGTGGTCCACAGTTTTTTGTTTTTTTTTTTGCAAATGCTCCACGCATTTATGCAGTTTTTT
Source organism: Clanis bilineata (assembly GCA_036417725.1). Lineage (NCBI taxonomy): Eukaryota > Metazoa > Arthropoda > Insecta > Lepidoptera > Sphingidae > Clanis > Clanis bilineata. The sequence goes on from CM071159.1 coordinate 2,798,667, forward strand.
TTCTTTTTTTTTAGCTGTGGTTCTGAGCGGTCCTGTACGCCGTGGACCACAGTTTTTTTTTTATTTATTTTAGCTGTGGTTCTGAGCGGTCCTGTACGCCGTGGTCCACAGTTTTTTTTTGTTTTTTTTTTTGCAAATGCTCCACGCATTTATGCAGTTTTTTTTTTTTTTTTTTATTGTTAAGGATGATGCTGTGGTTCTGAGCGGTCCTTTACGCCGTGGTCCACAGGGGCTCTAAAGGAACTGGGAAGGACGATGCTGTGGCCTGGGCCTTTATTATTGACCGTGGTCCACAGAGGCTCTGAAAAACTAGTTCGAAAGTATCGATCGAACTGAAAGTATCTCGGATTGAAAGTATCAGTCGGATTGAAAGTATGTGTCGGATTGAAAGTATGTGTCGGATTGAAAGTATGTGTCGGATTGAAAGTATGTGTCGGATTGAAATACCAGTCGGATTGTAATACCAGTCGGATTGAAATACCAGTCGGATTGAAATACCAGTCGGATTGAAATATCAGTCGGATTGAAATGTCAGTCGGATTGAAAGTATCCGTTGTCAGGGCAGAAAGGTTCAAGTTAAATGAGTGGGATAGCGATCCCACTTCTGATGTCGGAGGGCCAACGCTGGCGTTATTTTTAAAAACGGTGACGTCAGCATGGCTGACGTCACTTTTGACAATAAGATGATTACTCATCTTATTTATCTACTGTGAACACTGACATTCACAAAGTCCCTTTATTAACGGTGCTTAATAGCACCGTCTAGTTAGGGATGTGGACAGTCCGAGTGCCGGAGCACGACTGTGTCGAATCTGCTCTGAACACTCCTTTTATAGGGTGCAATATTTGCAACTACCTACTCGATACCGAATATCGAATGTCAAAGAAATAATTATAACGATTATTTTAACTTTTTAGAATCTTTTAAGGTTTCAGCAGTTTAACAATTGTAAAATGAATTATTAACGTGAAATAACAACGGCTTTTTAAATAAGCTTGCTATTTTGCGCCGATACGGCCATTCTGATAGGCGGTGCGTGCTCTGCACCAGCCTTGTAATTTGTTGTGAATACTCGTAGAACCAAAATTATTTTTTTTTCCTCTTTTTCTTTTCTTTTTCTTTCTTTCTTTTCATTTGAAATAGCACGTGCTCCTATTGAAAGCTCGTGGTTGTACGCCGATACAGTCATTTTGAAAGGCCTCGTTTATTATTGCGAATTTAAGATTCCGACTTTTTTTTCTTTAAACTACCACCGGATCCAGACGCGGCCCTGCCTGAGAAGACCCGGCGAAACAAACTCAGCGGGCAAAATTACCTAGCTCAAAAAACAATTTCCCGAATTGACCACTCATGATTTTTCAAATTGACCACTTATGATTTTTAAAGTTGATCACTGACGTTGACATTTAGACTTCAAAAATGACTGCAAGAGTGTCACATACACCGTCTCGATCAATCCTGACCATAAATCAGGTAGGTCTGTTTTTGCATTGAATTCTGAGATAAAATTGCACACAAATCAAAATACGGGTATTTAGACGCACCGCGTGCCCTAGTTTATATGGTTTTTACCGACCAGCCTTGCTAGACCATATTATAAACATTTGTACAACTGTTCCACACAATGCACTTTTTATGAATCAGTAGTCAGAGTGCGAATGCTCCACGCATCTATGCACTTTTCTTACGGGGATGATGCCGTGGTCCACAGGGGTTCTAAAGGAACGGGAAGGGTCGATGCTGTGGCGCTGAGCGGTCCTGTACGCCGTGGTCCACAGAGGCTCTGAAAAATGTTCCACACATTAATGCACTAGTGCAAATGCTCCACGCATTTATGCACTTTTTTTATTGTTAAGGATAATGCTGTGGTTCTGAGCGGTCCTGTACGCCGTGGTCACCAGTTTTTTTTTTTTTTACTTTAGCTGTGGTTCTGAGCGGTCCTGTACGCCGTGGTCCACAGTTTTTTTTTTTTTTTTTGCAAATGCTCCACGCATTTATGCAGTATTTTTTCTTTTTTTCTTTTTTTTTAGCTGTGGTTCTGAGCGGTCCTGTACGCCGTGGACCACAGTTTTTTTTTTTATTTATTTTAGCTGTGGTTCTGAGCGGTCCTGTACGCCGTGGTCCACAGTTTTTTTTTGTTTTTTTTTTGCAAATGCTCCACGCATTTATGCAGTTTTTTTTTTTTTTTTATTGTTAAGGATGATGCTGTGGTTCTGAGCGGTCCTTTACGCCGTGGTCCACAGGGGCTCTAAAGGAACTGGGAAGGACGATGCTGTGGCCTGGGCCTTTATTATTGACCGTGGTCCACAGAGGCTCTGAAAAACTAGTTCGAAAGTATCGATCGAACTGAAAGTATCTCGGATTGAAAGTATCAGTCGGATTGAAAGTATGTGTCGGATTGAAAGTATGTGTCGGATTGAAAGTATGTGTCGGATTGAAAGTATCAGTCGGATTGAAATACCAGTCGGATTGTAATACCAGTCGGATTGAAATACCAGTCGGATTGAAATACCAGTCGGATTGAAATACCAGTCGGATTGAAATATCAGTCGGATTGAAATGTCAGTCGGATTGAAAGTATCCGTTGTCAGGGCAGAAAGGTTCAAGTTAAATGAGTGGGATAGCGATCCCACTTCTGATGTCGGAGGGCCAACGCTGGCGTTATTTTTAAAAACGGTGACGTCAGCATGGCTGACGTCACTTTTGACAATAAGATGATTACTCATCTTATTTATCTACTGTGAACACTGACATTCACAAAGTCCCTTTATTAACGGTGCTTAATAGCACCGTCTAGTTAGGGATGTGGACAGTCCGAGTGCCGGAGCACGACTGTGTCGAATCTGCTCTGAACACTCCTTTTATAGGGTGCAATATTTGCAACTACCTACTCGATACCGAATATCGAATGTCAAAGAAATAATTATAACGATTATTTTAACTTTTTAGAATCTTTTAAGGTTTCAGCAGTTTAACAATTGTAAAATGAATTATTAACGTGAAATAACAACGGCTTTTTAAATAAGCTTGCTATTTTGCGCCGATATATATCATTCTATGAAATTATTCTGTACTCATATTTATTTAAAAAAATGTCCCTGATTCAGTAACATCGTCGAATTTGAAATAAAACTATTTTTACGGATTCTATCACGATCGGACTGACCCATGCCCACGAAGACTGCAAAGCCTATGAAACGTCGGGCATAAAAATTAAAAATTAAAACAAATTGTGATAGAATCCTTAAAAATAGTTTTATTTCAATGTATAACATTCGTGTAAACTTAAGAAATCAGTATCGTCGAATTTCTTAGTAAACTCTTCCAATTTCACAAACTATTTGTTCCCTTATTATTGACATCAAGTCTTTGAATTGTTCTCAGGTTCGATTATTAACTTTATCGACTAGCTTATGGGTCCTTCAGTCTGTTATAACTTATACCACATTAGCTAATTTAAATACGCATTGTTTGCCTGCAAGTGTTGTAACTGACAGATGCATTGTGTCAGTGATAGTATCTTAGTCAACATATTGATTAGTCATCGGTGAGGCTCTTCGATTCCCTTGCGATAACTTCATAGTTTTAGTAGTTTATCATTCAATGAGTAGTAAGTTGATTTCTGCAACTCTTATACTCATGATAACGTTTAATTCAGTTTTATAGAGATTTTAGATATCATGGAACATTAGTTAGCCTGTCAAAGTTTCGTCAACAAAACTTTATAGTTGGATGGCCAATAATGAAGATGAAATAACAGCAAATAATAGAACGTGGGGATGTGGGGACTATAAATTAAGTTACGAATGCCGCTATAACTAATGCATCATGGATCATGCGCAGGATGAATTACTGATACTATTCAACAAACTATTATCAATTGATTTCTGCCTTTGTTATATGTCTGTGATTTTTACCCAACTGGATGTGGTTTTACAAGTTAATTTATATGTTTATTTTCATTTTTCAGGTAAATGACAACAAATGCAGCTATGTAAGTAACAAGATCCATAAAAATATCCAAATGTAGCTAAAAGTAACTCTGATTATTTAGTTAGATTGATAATGCTTTCTTTTTTACGTTGGCACGATAGTGACTATGTTGGACATAATGATAACTACAATGTCGATAATGATTGTATCTTGTGTCATGTATGGCTTGTCCTATATTTCTTTCCTACTTTTTTAATTCTCATACTGTGATACTAAAGCTCTAAACAAGGCCAGGCTATCTCTCAAATACATAGTATCTATATAACGATGCCTTCAAGCACCGAATTAACATACAAATCCACTCAGTTTTATTATTACTTATGTAATAAATAAAAGGTGGTGATAAAATCGCTGATATTCACGCTTCAATCTGATTAATATGTCGGTGAAAGGTTATAATATTCATATGAGTTATTTATTTATTGGCGTTTGACATAAATGCTTGTCACGTTACGGATACGAAAGATCATAATAAAATGTTTAAAGTTAGATCTGTTATATCGATGTTTGTTATACGTTATATATAGTGAGTTATGACGAAAAAAGTAATCATACTAATAATTATAATAACACTGGAGCCAACTGTACTAGTAGTTCGGACTGTATAGTTTGTTAAAATCGACAGTGGAAAGGCCTCGCTAAGATAGAAACTTTTAGCGGAATAAGACTTGATATGACAGAAATTCAAGTCCATTTGGTGAATATCTTTATTTTTGACCAAAATGGGACTTTGCCTATTTCTCATTCCACAAAAGGAGGAATGGCTGACGTCACTTTTGACAATAAGATGATTACTCATCTTATTTATCTACTGTGAACACTGACATTCACAAAGTCCCTTTATTAACGGTGCTTAATAGCACCGTCTAGTTAGGGATGTGGACAGTCCGAGTGCCGGAGCACGACTGTGTCGAATCTGCTCTGAACACTCCTTTTATAGGGTGCAATATTTGCAACTACCTACTCGATACCGAATATCGAATGTCAAAGAAATAATTATAACGATTATTTTAACTTTTTAGAATCTTTTAAGGTTTCAGCAGTTTAACAATTGTAAAATGAATTATTAACGTGAAATAACAACGGCTTTTTAAATAAGCTTGCTATTTTGCGCCGATATATATCATTCTATGAAATTATTCTGTACTCATATTTATTTAAAAAAATGTCCCTGATTCAGTAACATCGTCGAATTTGAAATAAAACTATTTTTACGGATTCTATCACGATCGGACTGACCCATGCCCACGAAGACTGCAAAGCCTATGAAACGTCGGGCATAAAAATTAAAAATTAAAACAAATTGTGATAGAATCCTTAAAAATAGTTTTATTTCAATGTATAACATTCGTGTAAACTTAAGAAATCAGTATCGTCGAATTTCTTAGTAAACTCTTCCAATTTCACAAACTATTTGTTCCCTTATTATTGACATCAAGTCTTTGAATTGTTCTCAGGTTCGATTATTAACTTTATCGACTAGCTTATGGGTCCTTCAGTCTGTTATAACTTATACCACATTAGCTAATTTAAATACGCATTGTTTGCCTGCAAGTGTTGTAACTGACAGATGCATTGTGTCAGTGATAGTATCTTAGTCAACATATTGATTAGTCATCGGTGAGGCTCTTCGATTCCCTTGCGATAACTTCATAGTTTTAGTAGTTTATCATTCAATGAGTAGTAAGTTGATTTCTGCAACTCTTATACTCATGATAACGTTTAATTCAGTTTTATAGAGATTTTAGATATCATGGAACATTAGTTAGCCTGTCAAAGTTTCGTCAACAAAACTTTATAGTTGGATGGCCAATAATGAAGATGAAATAACAGCAAATAATAGAACGTAACGTGGCTAATGTACCTTATGTGCGTTTTTAGCAAAAACCTTATCAATTGACTTTCAAAAAGAGGGAGATTCAGTCTATTCCAGAAAGAGGGTATGATTTATGAGTTTATGTTTGTCTAGAGGCTGGCGAAAAAAGAAAGAAAGATAGTTGAGCCTCTAGAAATCGCACTCAACTGAACGCAACAACGAGTTGCCAATTTTAGGCTGCAAATTATAAATTAATAACAATATACAGTAAAACTGCAACTAATTATAATAATATTACAGATTTTAAGTTAGTTGTAAGTGTTACGTAGTCTGACCTGACGAGCTAAACTCTACTCGAAAATATTTCAAAATATGTAGATGAAGTTACTGTTGTTCAGGGAAACAACAGTACAACTATTGTTACACCATTTAACGTCGGTTTTCTGTGAGACAACCGTATCAAACCGGATGAGCCAATTCGTTCGTCTGTGTTGCTGTTCAACTATAGGTTACTTAGATTAAGTTCTATAGTTGGTCAAAAAGGAATAATCTAGCAAAAACTCATTCGCCCCTCAAAAGCGGGTCGTGACTAGTAAAATTCAAATAAGAAATGTTGGTTTGCGTTTTGAAAGAAAAGAAAGAAAGAAAGAAAGAAATTTTATTTGTCCATATACAAGGCACAAGTACAAGTTACAGTTTTGCGGTAACGCTTTAGGTACTATTTGCGCTTTCGCTGACACTACTTTAACAGTTGAGGTTAACTTTTGTTTATGTTTTCACTGGACAATTTACGGCGGGGTCGATGGAAAATGCCATTTCTGATTTACAGGCGTTGTGGTTTATGTTCTTTAGAAGTGCTTTGTTTTTGGGTGATTTTAAAGAGAAAACAGTGTTTTTTCGAATTTGCTAGCGTTTTAAGGGTAAACCTTTACTTAAAGCTAATGAACTAATTTCAATGTAAACGATGTAAGTCCGTGGTTTTAAATTGTGTGTGGCCATGTTCCACGGGGGCACGAAGACGTAAAGTAAGTTTTGGTCCATAATGTCATTGTGATTGGACTATTGGACAAGTCCTTAACCCACTCCAATGTGGACTCGGCGCAACACTCTTTTTAAATCGTATCACAGAAAGGATTCGGCTTAGTTTTTACGACCGGCGAGACACTGACATAGTTCATTCAAACGTGTTTCCATCAGAGCGAAGCTATAGAAAGGTCAAGTTTGTCCGAGAGAAAGAGTCAATGCACCAGATACATTATCAAATGCCCTTTTAACATCACGTTTCTCTTAATGCATGCCATGATGAAGGCCCGCCAAGTATACCGATAAAGTATGGCCGCTAACGGTCGCCAGCTCAATCACGAGTACGCATGCGCCGAAGTGATTTCCATGAGACTGTCACGCTTCGATTTGATTAAGTTGTTACTGTTTAATGTTTTACTCAACATGCCAATCGGGCAATACTTTTGTAGAGTTGTTTTTTTTTTAATTCATTTCATAAATCTTATCACTTTATATACTATAAAGTTTCTGAGTTCAAATCTTGTATCTAGAGTTTAGCAATCAAACTTTATTTTTGTTTAGAATTAGGAATCTTGTACAGCAGCCAATTCATAAAATAATTTAGCTTTCAAGAAGCTGGTCTGGTCTTGCTAGAAGAGTTTGAATTAAAATATCCAGGAAACCAGAACTCGGGTTTAACTTATTCAAGATTGGAATTTGTACATTATAGATTTTGTACACTATGCGCTGAAGAATAGCAATCAATACACGACTTATCACATAATTACATGTTAAATATAACATTAAAGTTAGATATATAAATTAGTTACAGTTCTTAAGTTTGGTAGTGTTACAACGCAATGCAAAGAATGCGATGTGTTTTTACTCAGCTGGTTCACCAGACGTCAAGTATTTAGATACAGCTACCATGTTTGTTCCCTATTCATGGGCTGTGAGGAGCGGCGTCAAGGATCGTTTTGCATACGTTTCTCACGTGAACTTGGAAACTAATTTATTTGAAAGCAAATGAAAATTGAGTTAATTCTATTCCCTTGCAAACTTAGAATAGACATTGTTCGTGGATGTCTGGCTGGTTCTTTTTGACTGTCTTTTGGCGAGCATAAAGTTGGAATAAAATTTCACTTCTATTTTTTGATCTCCCACTAACCATACGAAATAAGTGAATCTAAAACACTTCTTGCTAACAACTTAATCTCAAATACATACAAATCCACCTGCCTCGTTATTTTCACAATCCTTCTTCTACCGCATGTTATTCTATTCGTATGTACTTTTCTATATTACTATGGTACTTGTTATGGTTCTTTTCCAAGGAAGAAAAAAGAATTTGGTTTAGTCTTAGACGACCACTTTCTTAACGTCAACCTGTTAGGGATCCAGTCCTGGGAAAATCGTATTAGAAAATTTGCATTGCTCGATTTGGAATTGGATGCAAGCATCCTCCAACAGGTCGATCTGGAAATCTTTGGGGGGGGGCCTATGTTCAACAGTGGACGTTCTATGGCTGATGATGACGATGATGATCATGATGATTTGGAATTCTCAATTATCACACAAGAAACGGAAATAAGCTCAGTAAAATGTGTAGTTTTTGTATTCTGTTTATATTATCCGGGGGGTTTTGGCGAATGGGATACTGAAACCACCCGGTAGTAAAATGTGGTTTATGCTAGTTGATTTTGCTTACTTCTTGGAGTATATAAGCTAGAGTATACAATACACGGGCAAGTGGAAAAAATAACACATAAATTGTCTCATACAATCACGTTCATAAATATAATATTATGAATGCGGTGCGCGGCGCTGACCGACCAGTTGCAGTAGGTACTGTATAACCACGGGCCAATGTATGACCACTTCCAAGAATGTCAAAGGTGCCGGCCCGAAGTGTCGACAGAATGACAATACGGCGAAAGTGCCGGAAATATTATATAAATACAATATGTACAATAATGTAACTGGGCCGTGAAGTGGAGTCGTGTTATTCATTTTGGACTTTTATTTCATGTCCGTGTTAATTCTGATATCAAGAAAAGTAAGGTTTTTGGATTATTGACTGAGAAATAAGTTGCGTCATTGGATGATTAGCGATCGTGGAAAAAAAGAGGCTATGAAGGACCTGCCCGCCTAGCATGCGCGCCACGAGAACATTTTGTCTACGCTTTTTGTCCTGTTATAACCGGTTTTCTCTATTTGTCTACGGACACTAACATGCGTCCTCGTTTATTTTCATATAATATTGTCGACAACACGTAGACAACATCTCGACAGTCGATCATCGGAACATCTCGTGGCGCGCATGCTAAGCGGGCTGGTTAGCGTAGTTAGAAACAATGTATTTACAGATTCTCAATTCTTCATATCCTCTATTATAGGTACAATCTTTATATCTACATGTCGGTTTAGGGTACTTCTGAATTGACCTTTCTCGAATCTCGTTGTCAAAGAACGTTCGACTAGGTGTTTCTTTCCAGACTGTACCATTTACACTCTCAATCTTTATTTTCTTTGTTATGTGTGAACCTCATTTTATTCTTACCCACTTATTCATAATGACTTAGTAGAGCGTAATTAAACCGCAATAGTACGTTTCATAAAAATTAAATTCATAATCGTTCAATCAATAGTGTTAAAACATTCCAAGGATCAATAGTGAAAACATGGCCGATTCCGATCAGCTGTTTCAAGTTTGATATTCTTTCTTAATGACATTAATTTTGCTATAGTCTAGGACCCCATATAAGATGGATATATATTCTTTATTAATTGTTTCCAGCCAAGACTTCCTATTTGTTTCGAAGCTTGCCAGAGATAAAAATAATATTTTTTCTGTAACCAGCAACATTGTATTCGAATAACATATTTTAGTTCTCTTTTTGCTAAAGCAGGCAAAACTAGAGTTATGTTTCGATAAGACCATGATTTCATTATGAAACAGGGGGTTACTCTCTACATGCCCCATTCACCAAACTAGTTGAAGTTTATGCACAGTAATTTTAATCTACTTAGATAACTGTTTCGGTGCTGAAAAATCCAAAGTTGAATGGTTATCACGTGATAGCTTTATTAAACTAAAAATTCACATTTGCTACCCACACAGAAAGAAACAGTGAATTAATTATGAGTGGCTAAATTTCGCGAAATAACTACTGTCTACTTTTGTTATAATTATACATTCATGCCACCTTTCTCCCGTGAGTTTGATAATTAAGTCTTTCTACATTATGATTTAAACAAAGCAAAAATACTCTTATAGTATTTTCTCAATTACCAATTATATTGCAGTAGATATTGACAGATAATTTTATTGTATTCGCGTCAAATGACAGGTCACAAGCTAGTTTCATGGAGTCCGCTAAAAACTCGTGTGATTTCGTCTAATTAACGCCTTCATAGGCACAGAGTATCTCTCACACTACTATTGATTAGAGTTCTTGTATCAGTACAAAACGATTGCATGAAAAAGTATTATAACCTCTATGGTTTTGCCGAAGACTTTTTAAAAAAACTCTTTTGTTTTTTAATACTGGCCATTCAAAAATTATTTTATTTGTGTTTTTAAATTCCGAAAAGAACGCGCAAAAGAATCGTTATCCTAAAGCTACGACTAAACTCGAATAGTTTAGATTTTTCACAAAGTAACTAATTATTGTCATTAACTTTATGTAGGCTAAGTTAAGAAAGAGCCATAATTTGCTGGGCATTTAATATTTTCCTTGGCCAACTTCAATTAAAAAATATTCACGTAATAGGTCCCATGTTAGAGATGCAATTAGTCTGAGCTTGAGAACATGGACGGCAAGGTTCATTGCTAAATGCCGTTCGGAACTCATTGTTATGTAATTTATTCTGTATGTAACATTGTTATGAGAAAAACATCTTTTGAATAACATGTTTCCGTGTAGAGGCGTTATCAATAGCCTATGACTTGTAATTTTATTGTGATTGGGACCTGTTGTTACTCTAGGAAACGATACGTGGGTTTATCGTGAGAGAATAAGACTTACGAGGTGCTACAACTGTTATAATTATGAATTGCTGTTGATTTGAAAACTTTTTTCTGCCTAACTGCCGACTGCCTCGGTGGCGTAGTGATATTGCGTTCGCGGTACGACTATAATCCGGAGGTCTCGGGTTCGATCCCCGGGTAAATGATAACGGGTAAAATTATATTGAATTTTCCAGTATAAGCCCGGAGTCTGGAATTTGTGTCCGATATGGCAATAGGCTGGCCCTCTATCACATCTGGGGCGTAACTAAGCTCGGCGAAATGTTGGTGTTCTAGTTCGCTACTGCGCCTCTGCCTACCCCTTCTATCCCCGAAGACGTGAGCTTATGTATGTCTAAAAACTTTTTCTGTAAAATATTCTTCGCCTTTATCGCATTTCACTGTAAGTTTGGTGCAATCCACCATGGAGGTTTTCTGTAAAACGCAGATCTAATGCATGGTTTTAATATGAAAGATCTTTATTACTGCCAATTCGTTTTCGTTCGAGGTTTACATTGATAAGTATGTGGTTACTACAAAGATCAGCGCCAACTGCAAAAAACATTGATTGTAGTACTGTCATATGAATGTTTAATAGGAAGCGAGTGCGGTTACATAACGCATTCAACACCTTTTTGCACATTGTATAATATTTGCAGCCTCGCCCAGTGCGAGAAAGTCTTTGTAAGCTGTTTTTTAAGGAGCTTATTATGTGCGGTTTTACAATCATTGTTTATAATGTCTAGTTTTATTAGTATAGCCTAGATTTTTTTGTCTTGGATGGATAGTAATTACGAACGATACGGCTACATTCACATTATATTTCTGCTTTTCCACCTGCCATTATCCCACTTTAATGTGGGGTTGGGGCAACACACTTTTCAAGCATGTTCCAGAAAGGATTTGGATAAGTTTTTACGACCGGATGCCTGCCTGACGTCAACGCCCTTTAGGGGATCCAGTCCCGGGCAAATTAAATTATAAAATTTTTATACCCGACTTGGGTATCGAACCCACGACCATCATGCTGCGACTAGACCAAGGAGGAGACACTATATTTCTGCTTATTGTTAAATAATTCGCCTGACACCTCATTTTGGTCTAGTAGCAGTGTTATATGGTCTGGGTACCGGGAGCTTCTTGTTTTGAATCTCAGATCGGATTACACGGCAAGTAACTCGATTTGGGACTGGATCTCTCAAAGGTTGTGTCAGCAGGCAGGCGGCCACTGGTAAAAAAAATCTTCAACATGCTTGGAAACATGTGCCGACTTCAATGTATATCCGATCAAGACCAAATTTAGATGAGACCACCCTCAAAATAAGCTCTATCGAACACAAAGAATCTTGAAAATCGGTCCACATTTGCCGGAGATATCGCGTCACGTACATAACAAAGATACCGATGAATTACCGATTAACGATTATTGTTTTAAAGTTAATCCATATAGATTTAAGACAAAATATTACGAGTATATTAAACACAGATGTACCTAGTGTTATTGCATACATACATAATATCACGCCTGTATCCCATAGGGGTAAAAGCACAGACTATGGATTTCCACTTCACCCGATTCTAACACACTACTTTCGCGTCATCTACTTTCATCAATCTCCTTCATACATTCGCGTCAGTTAAGGGTACTTTTTATCTTTCCTTTAGTTAATATATCATCAACTTGCCTAAAATAAGTGCTAGTGTTAATAACATAATAAATGACCATTGACTACTAGCACAGGACACGTCGGTAACCGTAGCAGCACACTCCACAGGTCATCGAGTCCGCTCACTGTTGCACAACTGCGGTCAACGCTACTCGATCCATAATTGCACCCATACATTGTGGACGCGATTTATGATCACCTGATCAGATTTATCTGTTGCTCCATCGTCATTGAGGTCTTTAGCGGTTGTGTGACCTTTATTAGATCGTTTAGCGTTGTGAAATTTGGGATAAAATAGTACTATATGTTATACCTTAGCGTAAGAAGTAAAAAAAAAAATATAAAAAAATATAGAAATGTCAAATATTGCAAGTAACCTCTTTGGTTGTATATTAAGATGGCGTAATACTCTGTATCTAAAAACACGATGTGAAAGTTAATTAAAAGTTATTATACTAAAAAACAGTTTATTACATTGTGGATTCCCAAATAAAACATTTACACATAACCCCGACACTATATGCAGGTATTTTGTATCTTATAGCTCTTTCGTATGTGATAGCCTATCTGGAAAGATGCTACCGTTTGATTTTTTCTGTCGCCATACATTAGCATATAATTGCCATAGTATTCCGTTTTGAACGGCTTGGAGATCACAGAGTCTTATGGTCCTTCAAATCTTACGTGTCGAGATAAAGGTGAACGTTTTTTTTAGAAACATATCACATAAGAAATGACAAATCTTTGGAAGATTTCAAGTTACTTGAAATAATATTGCTCTGTGTGACAACACTATCAAACCCTACATTCTTTTACAAATTACAACAAAGTTTACTTATAACTCTAAGTGAGAACAATACAAATAGAAACAACTTTGTCGTAATTCGAAAATGATTTCCCTTCGACTCTACGGGAACCGTTTATTCAATACATATTGGCCTCAAATCTATTGTCAGTGCCACCTACGGCATAGGGCACTTTCGTAGGCGTTGTTTACTATTTGTTTATGCGAAACGATCTGATGTACAAAATGATTATGTTATATATCGAATAAATTTCTCTTATCGTCTTGGTTTAGAACAGTGTTCGTCAAACGGTTAGTGAGAAAGTGTTCACAAATGGCATACTGGGGCCTGATTCTCTATGCCCTCAGACTTTTCATTAAACGAGTGTGTAACGCATCTCATCGCATTTATGAAAATAAATTAAAGACAATGGTATAAATAATAATTTGCCACACAAACTTTAAGTTGACATGATATAAACGTAGTCATAGAAAATAAGGGCCCTGGGGGGGTCCTTTATCACCCACCACCACATTTTATAGAAGGATTATTATAATCTCACTAGTTCCGATTTCTGTACAAAAAACACAAAGTAACATTATAATAAAACTGCTATAAGACGTGGTGGTAACTCCCCTGATGTGCAAAATGATTTTATTACGTATCTAATAAATTTCTCAGTTCGTATGGTTTAGAACGGTGTTCGTCAAACGGTTAGTGAGAGAGTGTTGACAAAGGGCGTACTGTTTGGATTTCCCACGAACCCTTTTCTATGTACACATTACGTAGCTTCGCCTTTTAGTGGGATAATTTATACACTCTTTCTTAGTTTGCTAATTTCTATTTTAGGAAATATAGTGGAAAATGAAACCAATGTTTGGGAAAATACATAACATTGTTTATTCTGAGCTTCTAGCTCTTTTTTTCCACCTGCATTTATTCCACTTAAATGGTGGTGCAACAAACTTATTCAAAGCAGGCGGCAAGCAAGCCTTCATAAGTTTCGAACCTAAACTACATAGTGCTGTGAACTTTTAATCAGGTCAATAATCATTTATTGGTTACGAGCGTCATATTTAGAAAATTCGTTTCATAAACACGTTATTCATAAAGGAAATATTTACATAAAACCCATTGGTTACTCATTTATTTAAATTTTTTACAAACCTGTCCAAAAAGTAGGCAGACTGTGTAAATCCGGTGCTATAACACAAATAAAAGGCCTACAAACGCACAACTTATGATATAATTAAAAATTATCTATCCTAACATTTATAAGTATAATTATATGTTATAATACAACAGGCTATACAAATGTATTTCTCATGCATAATTATTTTGGTGCAATCACGAGTGTCCTAGAAAGTTAGTGACCGTATTCTGAGTTGATTCCTCATTCGCACGATTGTAAGCTTAGGATTGAGGCACACCATTCTTTGTACTCAAGAAAGTATTTATGTTTAGGCGATAGGAGCGTAGTTAAACGTCGCATTATCTATTTCTTACAGATTTTCTGTTATGATTTCAGTTGTATTACGGCCGGTGTTAAGAGTGCAGATAGATCGCGATTATGATCCAATCAAATCATGTCCTTTGACGGAGTCATATTCAAACTGTGTTCTTATTGGCTAATTTTTGTAATCTATCTGCACATTCGAACTGATATTGTTTACTGAAACCGGCCATAAGTCAATCATAATTTTCATCAACTACAGGACGGTCAGTGCTAACCAATGGATTTCCATCATCTCAAAGATTTCCAAACCTTCCTATTGCAACCAGCAAACTTAATTTTCTTATCTATTTAAAATTGAGTGTTACTTTTTCCGTGCCTTATTACTTGTTTTTGGACTTAAATGTAAAAACTTTATGGAAATGATTACCATACCGAGAAATGAAAGAAAATGGAACAAATAAGACGCATAATGGTAGGGCCAGAAGAGAGCCAGAAGAGGACGCCCGGTACGATCCTATTTGGATAAAATAAGCGATTTCCTGCGTAAAGGGCAAGTTCAGAATACCCTCAACCGGCGGAATAGTATGAAACGATGCATGAATGTGGACGAGGCAAAAGAGGTGTGTCAGCATCGTAGCTTGTGGTGCTCATTTGTCTCTGCCTACCCCCATGGGATGCAGGCGTAAGTGTGTATATATGTATTAGAAGTTTATATAAAATCGACGAATTGATTAAATATACATACCTAATTACCTAGTGTACCACTTTACTGTCATCGCGTTTAAAAATGTTTTAACTTCAAAAATCTGTTTTTAAATAGCAATTTGTTTGTGTCCCAAATCTTTAGACGATTTACTTCCGAAATTGCTAATGTATGCCGAGATAAAACCGAATTTAATATTACCAATTTTTATTGATATCAAAAAATCATTAGGCATTTCAATGAGTAAAACAAGTTTCATGTTAGTTATATTTTTACTCTGTGTTGGTTATTAAGTTCTTTTTATCTCATTATTAATTTCAGATACGTTTATGTTGTTGCCCCAGTTTTACAATCTAGTTACTTAGATATATTAGTTTACTCACACTGGCTAAGCTTTAGAATTTGAAATTAATTACAAGGATTGTGAAAAAACTAGTTTCATTTTGTGCGTTTCTTACCTTTATATTGTGTTTGAGTAATTTTGAGTGTTCATGAACATTACAGTTAGATATGTAGAACAATCCAGTTCAGAACGTCAATGATCTATAGCTGGAATTAAAATATTATTTACATTAAGTATTCACCAATCTAGTTTCTTAAACGTGTTAGCTTTGAACATCTAGTTTTTCGTTATCATCTTTTTAGCGTCATAAACATCAATTTTTATATTTTGACGTCAAACACATTCACTCCTTAATTAAATCGAGTGCTATTGTTATTCAAAAATTTTACTTTACGAAATTTCTCATTTCATGCAAATCTCCTAGACGCATTAGGGTAATGGTTGCTATTATGTCGGTCTGTACATCGTTTGAAAGTCTTTCACCGTTCATTTGAAGTTACCGGCGTAATTGTTTATGTAGACCAGTAGTTTAAGATTAAGCAATTTGTATGACTACTCAATAATTAAGATATATTTTTGTGATCTAATATGCTTGTTTGAGAATCTTAAAAATATCTGTTGCTGTGCTAACGCTTGTACGAATAAAAGAAAAAATGTTTGTAGATATAGTAAATTGTAAATAGGTGGGATATTACAAGGATTCAAGTAATAGTATCTATCCTTAAACATGGTGTAAATGTATATTAGACATGATTTTTAAAGTATAAAACAAGGAAGGTTTTTTAATTTGATATCTTTACTTCAGAATAGCTACGTTAAATGATCCACCTAGAACCGTTCGTATATTTTATTTTTTCTTTCAGCCTGGCGTTAATCATCTTTAAAAAGGTGCTTCACATTTTTTTCAACTTGACAGTCATTAGTATTGACTCTGGGGTCTGGTGCAGAGGTTGCACAGTCTTCGTTATTTTAATTGCCACTATTGTTCACTGCGACTCCTTCTCTGTAATTAACATTGGCAAGCTACGAAGTTGACGCTAGAGAATAATTTATAATTATTTTGACCATAAGAGGAGATCAGAGGTCATGGTAACGAGTTTATTACCTTGATATAAATCTACATATATAAATATCCTGAAATGATTTTTCTTTAATTGAATAAAAATATTAAGTCAATTTTATAGGATTTCAGATAATGTTGTCTAGTTTATTTTGTATTTTCATTTTCCATGTTTTGTTTTATATTATCTATTTTCTGAAATTTGTTTCTAGCGAAAACATTCAGAAACCGCAGTTTTGCATTCATCATTTCGACCGTGAACTTCAAATGCATTCTCTGTTTTGTTATTCTAATCTTAAATCACACCGTCGCATACAAATATTTCATTAAAAACCGCACGAGGCGCGTTGATTTCCATTAAATAGCGTTTCGTGTGAATCATTAATGTTTTGTTCAACTTGCGTTCTGTTTTGACCTCTGTTAGATTGATTTGCAGACTGTTATTGATATGTATGGATTCATTGTCATATTTCTTACGTTATTACATTCATATCTTAAATTGAATTGTGGTATTTGATTAATTTTCTCTATTAATTTATATCTTTACATTAATTGTCCAAGGCTTGAGACGCAGAAAGCGATGTATAATTTTGACTATAATTTGTTAAGTGTGAATTGATATCTTTATGGGTTTTGAAAGAAACAAGTAAAATATTGTAATCAGGTTTGATATCAGTAAATATTATTGATGATCAACTATTTTAATAATGATTTTTTGATGATGATGAATTATTTGTCCATAACCTTGATACCATTTAAAGAGGTATTTTATACATTGTGAAACTTTTTAAACAAGTCCCATCTTGTTTTCAATAACGAACTCGACCTTTTATTAATAGGCACTAGTTTCACGCACTCTGCAGGTGACTTCTGTGTCCATCGCCCTAAGCTATTTGTAAATACAATTGCATTTTACTCCACAAAAACAGTTAATAGTCAAGAATTTAAATTGTAAAATAACTCACGTGCCATCTATAGATAAAGCTCAAATATGTGGTTTTTGCGAACGTAACGATACTCGATAGGTCGTAACGTTTGCATAACGATCTTTATACGTGTTTAGAATGAAAATTTAGAATTTAGTGTTTTCTGAGAAGACGAAGCATTATTTTGTTTTCATGACTGTGAAGCTTATTAAAAATATTTTTTATGATCGAGTATTTTTTTGAATTCCCATTCGGCAGCTAACCTGATGTTCAATTTAAAAAATACTGTTATACTAGTAATGGTTAATTAATCCCGGCTGAAAGTGAATCGCTGGATTTTGCTGCTAAGACAGATTTTTCATAATGAATAATTTGTTTGTAATCCAATACAAACTGCTGTCCTCTTCTAAGAGCATAATATTCTCTTTATTATAGTTACAGTAAGATATACCAAAGAATAAATTAAATTAATAGGTGTTTGGACTATTTTATATAAACAAACACATCAAGTATAATATTGAGTATCACACAAAATTTAAGAGAAAACAAAATCACAACAACACAATAACAATGAATGCACAAACACTTGTAAGTGTAAACATGCAAGAATGTATTTCTTTGTCGTCATTCAAAAAGCCGAAAATGATCCTGGGAATGAATTTAAAAATGCAGCACATTAAGTACGTTCAACTCAAATATCACGCTAGCCTCATGAGGACGTGAGCAGAAACAGAATACGTCACGTAATAAAGTTCACATGGTGCGGGAGGAATGGGTAATTTGATTGGCATTCGCTAATATACCGTTATCTTATAGATATTAATAGATTCCATAGAAGAATACCGAAGTGGCTGCTTAGTAAAATATTGACGTAGCAAATTCACACGTACGAGGACTACAAGATAAGTGAACTTGCTAGATAGATCTTACCAGTAGAAAACCAAGAATTATCAATAATGATAAAATATATTACCGATTGATCTTTGGCGATAATGATAATTATGTAAAATAGTTTTATCATTGTTATACGAATTTTTATATAACTTAGATAGACCATTTCTTTACTTTTAGATTGTCATCGATTATCGTCAATTTTAATCCTAAGTCACCTTAAACACAGTTCTTCCAATATACGCAACACCATCATAAATAAAGAATTTTGCGAAAAAATTTACTAAAATTAATGTTCAGTTAAACCGGTGTCATCAATAGGTTCTAGGCTTTCACCTGCCGCCAATTACATGCGATCACCTGTCTCATAACGTTTTATTGAGATGAATAGGCGTCTGCTGTTGCCTAGGCATAAACTTTACTAGGGTCTCCGCGATATTTTCTAGAAAAAGTATCGATATTTTTAGAATGATAGTTATTGATTTTCATGTATGCGTCAGTAATTTTATTTTAACTTTTTCAATGAGTAATTCCTCCTCTCATACTAAAGTGAATACAACTGAGGTAAGCCCAGTAGTCTATATTTAATGGAATCATCATGTTCAATTAATACGTCATAAAATATCGATTTTTGAGAATATTAACAGTTTGAAGAATGATCATAATGTAATTTTAAGGTTTTCCTGTAATTTACTCGATACATTGAAATATAACGAATATATTGATCAGATACCCACCACACAGTAGTATCGACAATTATTTTCGTAAACTCTAACTTGTACTAGCAATGCGTAAACAGTCGTGCTGTCAGCTTTGCAATTACTGTAAATCGTTACTGTAAAAACGTTGTTTATGATCATCTTAGAAATGAAGGAAAAGTTATGTTTGATTTCAATGCTGATTGAATATTAAATACTAGATAAGGCACATAATTTAAACTTAAATACACTTTGTAAAATACTTCAGCTATTGTGACTATGTAGAAAATATCGATAACCATAAGAAATTAGTAATTAATTATTTGATGCAATCTATCCATCCACGTCATCCACAAATCTATGATACAAATTGGGTAAAACATCTTCATCGAAATTACTTTTTTGACGTGTCCATACATCTAATTCTTTATCGTCTATGATTTGACAAAGTTCAAGTAATTTAAAAATTCAATTATAAACGATTGTTGAAAACTTACGTTTTATCATCTGTTTGTTATAACTTTCTTCTTTAACAACCTTTGCTACGTGACTTGTTGTTTATTAACTATTGCATCTACTGAGATGATCTCTCTACATCTGTTGTTATTATTTAATTAAAAGTAATTTATATTGATTACAAACAACTTTCCAATGCCTATTAATAGTACGAAAGTCGTTCTGTTTCTCACTCGTTATTTAAAGTTTATTGCTTTAATTTTTTTCCTCTACGCGAATTTAACATTTATTGTGATAATTTAGAATTGTTTTGTGTTATTTATAAATGTTATATTTAATTTTATTCAGCCGGTTCATGTTAATTCAACCACAAATTTAGAATTCAGGAAAGAATCTAAATACGTAATAATTAGCAATGCAAATGTATTCTATAGGCTGATAGTAAAAATTTTCTCATTCGCTAACGAAGTAGCCGATGATAATGAATATAAACATCATCAGCCTATTAGTTCGATGGAATGTAATCTAATTTATTCGCATAACAAAGTTTTATTATTGGTAGCTTACATACATATGGATGAAGTTACGTTTATGTGACATAAGACTAAAAGAAATCTTTATATAGGTAAAGTATTTGATAAAGTAAACGCCAAAGATATCATTAATCGGTAAGGACAAAATATCTCTAGAAACGCCTCAGACCACATGGATATATTCGTCGTTCTCTTTGTGTCAAACAGTTGTAATATTTTTAGTTTCCTAGTCTCCGAACAGGATAAGAAACAATAATATGATATTATATTTATATTTATCTTACAAGACGACGTTTGACACAGAATCTTACTAGGTAAAAAAATTAAATTATACTTCTAATCTATTAACGGAACAGAATAATAACTAGGCCCTTATACAAAAACAAGGAAGTTTAGTCATCAATAACAGTTTAAACGAAAGCACGTGCTATTAATATCCGTAACGGATTCACGATCGCGATATAGATTATTTTTAATAGTTTTTACTCGCATAGCCTCGATGATGTAGTGATAAGTTGAGCTAAATTTAATGGTTACAGCATTGATGAATGACGATGAACTAGCAAAAGTAGTAGAGAACTGATTCAATTTTGTCTGAATCATCGTTATTTAACAAGAACTTAAGGAGGAGAAAGAAGCAATTCAGTGTGATAAATAAAAGATGCATCAAAAAGCGACCTCTGTAAAGCCAAGTATGTTACAACTTACAACTACATTAAACACCTCAACCGGTTCACATGCAAGTTTTTAAAATCCTATCATTCTAATGAAATCATAAAAGGTATTATGTAAAAGTCAATCATTACGTAAACAACGAGTATTTAAGACTAATGAAAATTCAAACCTTTTTATAATCAGTGAATATTTGGGTCACGGAATTTGTGATTTCGACGCGCACATTTGTTATAAATAAATCTATTAAAATTGTGGATTAAATTGGAGGTGTAAAAAGTTGATTCCATTTCCTTATAGTTACATCATTGGATTATAAGTATAAGTTGGACTTAACTGGTGCTAAATAATATTGAGCAAACCCTTCCTTGATTGCTATTCAAAGATATTACAAGTTATGTTCTGAGTATTACTAGTTCTAAATAAGATGCTTGTCATATGATAAGAACATTAATTTGTATGTTTGATTTAGCAATTTCTCCAATTTTTCTTCATTAAAAGGTTGGTAAAATAGTTTTTTTTTAGCAGAGACTGGCAAACGAGCAGATGAGTCACCCGATGGTAAGTGATCTCCACCGCCCATAGACATCCAAGATACAAAAAGTATCATGAGTGCGTTGCCAACCTAAAGGGAGGGAATAGGAGGGGACGGAAAAGGGTTTGGGAAAGGGAGGAGGGAGCCAATGCGCCACCGGACATCTCACTCACCGAACGAACCGCGACAGCAAGCTGCCACTTTACGTCGGTTTTCTGTGAGACAATGGTATCAAACCGGTCGAGCCAGCCCATTAGTGCTGTAGACGTAACTGTCTACAGCGTGGCGCTACCACTCAACGACTCAAGTATTTTGTAGTAATTGTAATGAATTGATATTTAAAGTGACTCATCTTATAATTTTCTATTACTACCAATATCATAGAGAATCATATACCACGAAGGAAAGACAAAAACCACTACTTAAATTAAAATGCGAAGAAACTCAACATAATTAGTTTTTAGTTTTTTCATAGTTACTGATTTCTTAAGTTTACACGAATATTATACATTGAAATAAAACTATTCTTACGGATTCTATCACGATTAGGTTTTAATTATTATTCCCGACGTTTCGAAGGCTTTGCAGTCTTCGTTGTCACGGGACAGACTGTGACTATGTCTGACCCGTGACAACGAAGACTGCAAAGCCTTCGAAACGTCGGGAATAATAATTAAAACCTAATCGTGATAGAATCCGTAAGAATAGTTTTTTCATAGTTCTTCATCTATGTTTAAGCATGTCATGTTGAAAATGTATTGTTTGTACAAGCTTAAAGTTTGTTTTCTTGACATCGTGTAGGCACCGATGCTAGATGACTTGGCTTCGTCCCAAACGTAGACACTGCCAATTATGTTGAACATTGTATTAGGAAATTAAATGCGTCTATCTGTCCTTCACGATACATCTTACAGATACGCCAACGCAATTTACCATAATGACCTCTCATGTGTTGCCTCTTTGTTTTTAATTTCCTATGACCTTGCCGCCCTTTGGTTTTTGGCTTACGGGTGCGGTTATAATTACGTAATCCACTTTTCATTAAGGCAAGTGTTTTGCGGTTTTTTGAAAATGAATTGTTAGTTTATGACTATTATTGCGTTACATGACATTTTATTTCGATGTTAGTGGTCTGTTTCGCAAAACATTTTTTCTATGCCTGTGATTTCGATAGTATTAAGTAGAGCTTCATCAACTTCTTCTATTCCATCTCTATTCCATAAAAATAAATCATAACTTTAGTTGCATTCAAAGAGTCTAAAGATTAAAAAATCGATCAGTATAGCCTCCAATGACTCAAAGATAAAGATACTTGTAGATGTTTACATCCCATATTGTATCTAGATCGTGCTGTGAGGTCGCTGTTACATCACCAATGGACATCCGATGCATACGATTATGATAATGCACAGGAAATGTATTCGGAATTAATTATAAATACTGTGAATCGGCGAAATTTATAATTATATTGTGAAATATACATCAATAAACGTCAAGCCCTTTGATCGTTAAACTAACTAGGAAGTCTTAGCCAATATTCTCAACCAGGGATGTCATTTATTTTTGTAATGAGTCCGTGTTTTATTAGAAATCAATTAAGTGATTACCCACTGTGTGAATAACATTATCTGCATAATTATAATATTTTTAATTTTTTTACGCTGTTTAATTATATCGTTTATACTACGACATTTTATGAAACAAACGTAAGGCCACGTCTTCTTAACTTGGTTCACGCTGTGAACTGTACTTTTGCAAGTCGCGGTATATATTTTCACAAGGAACCCATAACAAGCGTGGTGGTCTTTATTATGTCTTAGATTTCATGTGAGCTGTCGCTGGAGAGTTTATAGCGAATAGTATGCCGACCATTAAAATATTTATAACGATCCTTATGCCAAACGTAGTACAATGCGCAAAAATTAGTATGCACTCGATGTCCGTTTGCATCATATTTTCTCTCCTTACAAAGACATAGGTCCGGCAATTAACTAGTATTTTTTTTGGTTTGTATGGGAATAAGAAAGTTTAATGCATCTACGTGCAGGCGTTACGCTTCCTCTATTTACTTATTTTAATTTACTTAGTCTTTGTTTTTGTGCTCTTGTTTTAAAGTATCAACAAAAACAAAAAGTTTAGAATGTCTCGAAATCTATTTTTTTATTCCGTGAATTCTATAAATAAGATTCCAATTAACGGTAGCTATTTGTCTGATGGCCTTTACATTTCCACTGGCAACCTTAGAGGCATGCAACTGTTACGAATGTATATTTAAAACATCTATATATTCATAATATACAAATTCACTACATTGTTCACCTACAAAACGTGGATAATGTGCTAAAACAATGCTTACTGGCCTGTATTATTCTTTAATACGGAAACCTACGTAGTGTTAGCATATAAAACCTTTGTAATAACCGGTAAAATATGTTCAATGTTCACAATTGATTTGTTTCGAAACATTTCTAAATGTTGCGTGCTTGACGACCGTAAAATTTTGAATTGTTACTTTCCAATAATGGTGGCGGTTTTTGCATTAATTACTCGTTTTCACGCGAGAAAATTATTCAATTTGACATAACCTGGCGATGGGCTCGAAGAAAGAAAGAAAGAAAGAAAAAATATTTATTTGGCACAGCATTAATAAGGTAATTAATATTTAAATACAGAGTATCCTGTATTAATTACTAACATTCATCATCATTATCATCATCAGCCACAGGACGTCCACTACTAGACATAGACCTCCCCCAACTAACATTACCTACGACTATATATTTAGTATGACTTAATATGTTAAAAACTGACTTTCTTTATTTAACTGTGTGTAGATATTCAATTATGGCGTCTAGTTTTTCTATGTTAACCTACGTGATCATCTACTTATCACCTTCAAAGACGTCCTTTTTATTCAAAAATGATCAAATGTTTCTTAAATTAACCCAAATAGGTTAGGAAACATATTTTAACAGAAATAATAAGTTATAACTACACAACAAGCAAGCAAGTTATAACTACAAGTTTGGCACCAAATTAATTCTTGCACTCGGTGGCGTGACTGTATTTCGGTACGACTACCGTCCTGAGGTCTCGGGTTCGATCCCCGGGTCGGGCAAAGTGATATTGGATATTTCCATATCAGCCCGGAGTCTGGAATTTGTGCCCGATATGGCGATATGCTCGCTCCCTATCACATCTGGGACGGAACTAACCTCGGCGAAATATGGGTGTTCTAGTTCGCTAGTTCACCTCTGCCTATTCCTTCGGGGATACAAGCGTGAGCTTATGTATGTATGTATATATGTAATTTTTGCAATTATCTTCTTCTTGCCAATTTTGCTTTATTTGCTTCATGCAAATTTGCTTCATGTGCATATTATTTTGTTTTATCAGTCGGACTAATCGATAACACTGTTGGCAATGAAGAACTCTTTCCGATTCTGTCGTCACCATGACATTCCACTAGTGTGTGATGTGGAATGTTAATCACACCTCGACGCCAATTGTTTTCTAATTTGAAACCTGTCTGGTTCTGGGGGGTTACCACCACCTCTTATAGCAGTATTATTATCATCTTACTTGTACCGATTCCCATACAAAACAAACGAAGAACGATTATAATAATACTGCTATAAGAGGTGGTGGTAACCCTGCTGTATCTTTGTCTTGTGTCGCTATATCAAATCACGCCTTTTTTGCAAATTAAGTAAAGTGATTGTTGAAGAACGTAGGACGTCTACCTACAAGGTGGACCGACGGCCTGATAAAGGTCGCAGGTAGTTGCTGGATGAAGGCAGTTTCCAACAGGCAATCTGGAAATCTTTGGGGGAGGCCTATATCCAGCAGTGGACGTCCTATGGCTGATAATGACAACGATGATGATGATTGTTGAAATGCAACGGAATGAATTAAATTATCTATCTATTCCATGATTTGTCAAGGATACTACTAGTTTTTAACTACTACTATTGTTTATTGGATTTATTCTCAAGTACGAGGGAAAAAGTAGTAAAAGGAAAAAAAACTTACTATAAGCCTAACCACAAGTCAGAATTGGACATAGTTTATCCAACGCTTATTTAATTTGTTGTTATTATAAATACTCTTATGCTTTAACACGCCCGCCACTGTAAATCCTATAAGCCAGAATCAATGATGGCACAAACACACACCAAGCAAAGAAGCTGGCGAGCATCTTCAAATGCGGAACTGGCTTTATCCTGCAATGGAATTGATCAAAGCTACATCTTTAATTGCAAAGTAGGAACATACACACATACGTTGTAATTATTAGCTTACTGGGTTGCTACTACCAAAAACGAAATCCGTAGTTTCAAATGACGGATCGCACATTTTGTTACTACGAAGTGTTTCGGATCCGCTGACGGATTCGACGACGGATACGATGCTTAGATTTTGACATTATTGACATTATTACTTTCGTCCGTCCTACTTGACTCTACTATGAAAACAAATGTGACATGAAATACATCGTTTCTTCGTTCGGATCATAACCTCGATTGTACGAAAGCTTTAAACCTGTCGTTCGCTTTTCGTTTTGGTTTCGAAGTCTTCGAAATGGCTAGATTCCTTTTGTATGAAGTTGTAACATAACATAAGCTCACGCCTGTATCCCCGAAGGGGTAGGCAGAGGCACACGAGCGAACTAGAACACCCACATTTCGCCGAATTTAGTTTCATCCTAGATGTGATAACGGTCGAGCCAATCTCCATATCGGGCACAAATTACAGACTCCGGGATGATACTGAGTGGAAAAATCCAGTATCACTTTGTCCAACTCGGGGATTGAACATGAGACTATAAGTACATACTGCTTCCTCCCAAAAAAAGTTTTCTTGTTTCAGAAGAGAATGATTACAAGACTGCTAACTTGTGAAAGCAGCCGTGACCAACAATATTCCCGAGCATGGAGCAATATACTCAAATACTTGTATTCATACATATGTACTCTCACGCCTGTTATCCCCAAATGGGTAACGTAGGCAAAGGCGCAACTAGTGCAGCCACTTTTCGGCAATGCTATTTCCGTCGCATGATATGATACTAAGCAGAAAACCCTAATATAATTTTGCCAGACTCGGGGATTGAACCCGAGACCTCAAGACGATAATGTAACTGCTTAAGTGCTTACGCAATACACTTACGCCACCAAAGCACTCAAATTATTATGTATTTAGGGAAATAAAACAACTTTTTTCCATTTTTTTCTATTACATTTTTATAAAGGTCTTTCAACTGCCACAAAATAACACACAAAACTCCAGCAACTCCTTGTTTTCAGCTTCAAAGCGAAGGGCGCAATTAGGTCCGCCTGCATCGCTGGTCGCACTCACTCGTCGTAATCTTCTTAAACTGTTAGGGGAAATAATAAGTAAAATGTTAATTGTTTCAATTTAGATATCGCTATTATTACTCAAAAGAACAATTGTCTACATCAAAACAGGTAACTGTGCACACACATTCAAAGCACATGCTATGGTAATGGGTAACAATAGGTGTTCATGCATGAATTGATGAATGAATGAAAAGTGCATCCTAATATTATTCCAGTAAGGATATTACCTTCTTCCACTGCAGCATAGATTTCATTAAGCTACCCATGCTATTAATGTGGGACGTCAAGGTCTCCTACAACCGTTTTGATTTAGCCCGCTTCTCCAGGCTATGCACATAATCACAGCGGGATCGGGGTTTTCCGTCATAAATTGTAATAACGCCTCCATCTGCAAGCTCGCAGCACTCATCTTGAACTGAAATGTTTTGAAAAATAGTCAAAAACATTATACCTTAATCGTATGTATAATGTAAGCAACGATCATTTTTGAATCGTTCAAAACATAGAAGTTGCATTTTGTTATACAGTAACTACATTTAATACAATAGATCATTCGTTTAAAGCAAATAAATAACATTTAATTATAAACTTACCAACACGTATTTGTCCAACACAATGAATTCTTCTAGCCAACTTGTCAGTGTCAATCAAAAATTTAAAAAATGCCAATACTCCACAGATTAAACATTATGCAATAAGATTAGGGCAGATTGCAAAATTAGCAAAAATATTTGTTATTTTGTATTTAATAATTATTTCGAAATATGAAATGATATACTTATTACATAAAACCTAATTAGAGATCTATTTTATATGTATTTTTCCTAAAAATGTCACAATTGTTAAAAAATTACGGTTTTTGAAGATATACCTCCCTAATCCGACACAACATGTTCATTCGAACGATTGTTTATGGCTCCGAAACCAACGGTGACGGATCCGAAGTAATTTGGTAGTAAGGTTAAGTCGGAAGTTCGTCGTTTCTTCTTTTTCGGCCGACGTTTCGGCGTTCGTTTTTGATAGTAGACGCCCTGATCCGTTTCTTCGTCTAACTGCCGCACTCAGAGACGTTCCTTACATTAGTCCTAATTGGTATTTAACTAATTGACATTAAATTTTTAAATACAGAATACATGGTCTGCCGCACTCCGTGTCATGTAATGGCCAATTAAATAGTTCCTAAGTGTAGATTTTAAAAAGTTACCTCTCAGAGTCAGATAATGATTCATTAATAGCCCTTAATGACAATTAAAGTTAAATACGGCACGACCCTTACTTATCTATTTATTGATTGATTTGTGTTTGGGGTTACATTTTTACAAAATATGACATAGGCTCACACCTGTATCCCCGAAGTGTTAGGTTAAGGCGCAAAAACAGCGAACTGGGTGTTCTACCCATATAATATTTTTATTACAGAAAATACCGGTGAGTTAAATTCGCATTACGTATTTCAATATGGCCTATGTCCAGCAGTGGACGTCCTGTGGCTGATGATGATGATGATTATAATATTTTAAATCGCACGCACCAGCATCATCATTGTTACCAAACAATGTGTGCCGGGACCATTCAAGACATCGCAATTCTGGCGGCAGCGGCTACCGGCCATGTTATTAGACGCATACAGCGATGCGATGATGGTTTAATTTTAAACAAGGATTTCTTTGCCCAATTTAAGAGTTTAGAGACGAAATTGTCTCGGGCAGCAGGTGCTTTCGGACGACGGCTGCCCAATATGGAAGGTCCTGGCACCCATTGCTGAACATGCGTGACGTTTGAAGAATACCACCGTGGTATCCCGTGTCAGCCGTAAGAGGCGCCTCATAGCGTTCCTTTTAGTACTTTTGTACATGTGGATTCGGGATGGATGGTAGCACAGGTGCTTGGCCTTGTGCTGTCGTCGGCGGCGGGGCCTTATGAGCAACAATTGGAGACAGGCCGCAAGACAGCACCACGCAGGGGTGGTTCAAAACGAATCCTGGGCGCTTTTCGCCTAAGGAAACCGGGAGCTGTCCCTTAAGCACTGAAGAGGACCACCGCGGGGTTTGAAGTCGATATTGCCGGTGTAGGGTGTATATAGTGTTAGGGACTCCGCCTCACTCATTAACAAATAAAACAAAAAATATTGCGCACGTTATTTTTTGCGATGGTTCTTATGATATTCATTTATATTATATTATGGTGCATAAAATATCGCCACCTTGGTCTAGTGGCAGTGTATATAGACTGTGAACTGGGAGGTCCTGGGTGCGATACCCAGGTCGGGTGTGATGTTTTGCTAAAGTTATTTTCTCGGAACTGGATCCCCCAGATAGGAGTTGGCGTCAGGAAGGCACACGGTCGTAAAAAACTAAGCCAAATTATTCCTGCAATATGCTTGAGACAACAAAAAAATGTGTTGCGCCAACCACACATTAAGATGGGATAAGGCCAGGTAGAAAGAAAATGTGAATAAGATTACAATAGTAATAACTGCTGCACCCACCAAGATTCATTAAATTAGGCCTAATTAGTCATTAACTAATTTACATTAAATTCGTTAATTATCGTTGCATCCCAGAGTCAAAATTTAATGGTTCATTAGTTAATGTCAACTTTATGTTTCCGTAGGACAGACGTCAATGTGTAGGAGCTTTGACATTTGATCTGACAGCCTTCGTGGCGCAGTGTGCGAGTACTAGTAGCCGGCTGTGAATTGGGGGACGGCGCGGCGGGTTCGATTCCCGCACCGAGAGAAATGTTTGTGTGCTTATTTTTTAAAAAGGGCATAACGAAACGCATAATTTTATCTAAATAAATAAAAATAAAAATTGAGCTCATTTTTTTCTATGGCATAATTGGTATCACTTTCTACTGTAAAAAGAAAAGTCTGTTTTAGATAAAAACAGTATATTGTGTAGGTACATAAATAGGGATTTGACATAGACTTCGTTTAATGACTGACTGACTGACTGTGACTGGCGTGGTTGTATTTCGGTACGACTACCGTCCTGAGGTCTCGGGTTCGATCCCCGGGTCGGGCAAAGTGATATTGGATTTTTTCAGATCAGCCCGGAGTCTGGAATTTGTGCTATTCTACGAGAGACGGCGTTAATGAAGTTTGAGATCAAACTTTTTGTATAGAACCTCTCTATATATGTAGTGTGAAATCTCTTTGATTTTCTGTATTAAAAATAAAATGTCAAATGTTTGACGTAAAATTGCTAATCAATCATTAAGGAGTTATGTAAAGGTGTTTCTGTACATTGTCATTTAGGGACGCTAATGAATCATTAGCTGTCTCTGAGTGGTAACATTTTGAAATCTATACTAAGGGACGATTTAATGAGCGATTAAACGTCTCTGAGTGCGGCAGTAAGAGTTGCTTCAGTGCTCCATCGTTGTATGTGATGTGCGTAAGTCGTAATACATTTTCGCAATCCTGACCTTCAGTTGGTGTATTTGCGCTCCTTTTCTGAAATAATGACGTCTCGACACTTTGCGAATATTAATGAGACTCCACAATAACTCTTGTGAAGAACCCGAGGGTCGTCGTGACACATTGGATTTATTTATTATGACAGTCACGTTGTTTGTTTACGAAATCCACGTGTTTGATAAACGTATTTTTTTATAATTCGTTCTTTTTTTCTGGTATACTAGAGGATGGACTTATTAGAAAGATGATTTGATTCAGTAGATTAGGAGCGTGTTAATTCCTTAACATTCATAAAGATCTACAATACTAGGCTTTCGGAAATAAAATATGTTTAGATATTCTTAACAAAAATAATAATAAATATCCTTGACAACATTTTATTTGTTCTTCAATTGGATTGGTTATTTAATCTTCATAGCGTTCATTATAGCTAGAAGTTTATATGTATAAATCATATTATATAAAAAAACAAAAAACACATACATTGCAGTTTCTTTTCATTTATATACATTAAAATTACAATTTATAACACGTTACATACTTAAAGTTTAACATGTAATACACATTCGTTCCTCTAACGTACTAACTTCATTGATTGAAAGTCGTTTCGTCAAATTATTCTGCTACGATAACGATAATATTACTACTTTAAAATTGAAGTGCCTTTATCATAATATTTATTGGTATTCTGTGGTCCTATTCTCCACATTAATCATCAATGCTTATCTATATAAGCAAGCTGGTTTCCTTTGTAAAATTACTTCAAATAATATGAAGAAGTACCAGATGTGATCGAATAATTCCCCTGCTTCACAGATTAATGGTCCAGATTGAAGACTTTACGACCAAGTCACGATCTACTACAATTCCACGTAGATTCACTTGGATATAACTTGATGACTGCGAACTGGATTAGGCCTTGGAATATCTTAGGAATGTCTTTGTGACGCCGTTCACTGTTAGCTCGCACTTTAACCTTTACTTTATGTTTCACGAGATGTGGTGATATTGATATTAATCTTATGTGGGAAAGAGGATGTGAGGCGTGGTTTTGCAGTCCTGTTACGCATATGCTCATGTGTGTAGTTCACTGTACCTCTAGTAACTAATTATATTTTTCTGGTTTTCGAGGAGCCTATATGTTTCTTTCGATCTTTTCTTTATGCCTGTCGTCAACCCGACATAATCCTAGGGGTTGCCTTCGTACTAAAACGCCTCGATTTTGAACAGTAAGAGTATTGGCTCTTACATCTTGCTTCTAAATGTCTAGTCAACGCTTTTTGAGCCTTCCGCCCACAGGTCGCGCCGCTGGTACGATGTTTCTTTCGATATTATAACTAAAATATACTTATTAGACTAGTGCAGAAATGTAAATTCTTACTATACTTTAGATGAGTTAAAACTACTAAATGCATCTTTTGCAATTAATTTATTTGGATCTACTCTATGCAGATAACTTCTGAATTACTAAAGAAACGATATCTGGATTTCTTTCTATTTAATGTACCCACCATTAAAGATCATTTTGCTACTGCGATGCAAATCATAATAAAAAATTCTTTAAAATCAACACTTGGTTATGATCAGCAACATCCTGACGTCGCCGTCATTAGTTGTTTGTTGAACTTAGCAAGTATTAACTCCATTGCAATATGCAACATGTCATCTGAGAAATAAATCTTAAAATGGCTTAACTCAAATGCTTGTGATAAAAGTGCTTCCATGCACCTAATAACACTTATTACAGGGCATTAAAGATGCAAATTGCGTAGCATGGTAATAATAAATTGAGATCATAAAGCTCGCCCAGCGGATGGACGTATGAATCGCAATTGCTCTCTTTCACGTCATCGATTATTTTTTTTAGGGAGGCAAGAATGTGCTTTAACTGCTTCATGTATAGGTTTAGCAAAATCGAGTAACGTCAATATAACATCACAATTTTTCTTTCCATCTAGCCTTTATTCTGCAAACTTGGGGTCATCGCAGCACATTTTTATTACAGCAGGGGTTCGGCTTAATATTTGCGACCGACGACTTGCCATACCAACCGCCTCTCAAGGACTCAATCCTAGCAAATCGTGTTACAAAATCGCGTTCCCAACCTGGCATTAAAACCTAGAACCTCTCGGTTCACAGCCAAAATACGATGTGATTAAACCATGAATGTAACTTCATAGTTAGTAGTTACATCATCGTACAATTGAAATTAAAATGGAATTTATTTTGTTGCAGGCGCAAAGAATGGAGTGCGGAGCCAATGAGTTCAGCAGGAAACTGCGTTTTGATCAGGTAAATGTCATATCTTTTATTATTTCTATCTAGCGCATTTCGGGATTTGAGCCAGGGTCTGTCATCCCGTTTTGTATTTTCTGCTTAAACAGTCTTTAACATCCTCTGGTCTTAGATGTTCTATTTTTTTGTAAATGAAACTTCTCTTAAAACTAAATTAGATTTTATGAGCAAATAAAACAGCGGTTAACGAAATTAAAATCAATTGATCATCATTTTTGAAACATGCTTGAAAATGTGTGTTGCGCCGACGCCACGCTAAGGTGGGATAAGGGCAGGTAAAAAGAAACAAAAAGATCATCAGCCATCCATCAATTTGGAGTCAGTAGTAGCAAGCTCTCAATATTTGTGATTTCCAACCGAGACGAACGTGT
Source organism: Clanis bilineata (assembly GCA_036417725.1). Lineage (NCBI taxonomy): Eukaryota > Metazoa > Arthropoda > Insecta > Lepidoptera > Sphingidae > Clanis > Clanis bilineata. The sequence goes on from CM071159.1 coordinate 2,831,660, forward strand.
AAATTCTAACTGCAAAGTAGAGAGATGACCTGATAGAGGTCGTAGGAAATCGGTGGCTTCAGTTTGTCTTAATTGTATTACATAATAATCCTGTCATATTCTGAACCAGGGTAGCAGGCAATTGTTGAACACAGAAAATCGTGGGTATGTAGGATCTAGCAAGAGTCCCTGCATCACACAACATTCCCTGAACTAATTTTGAAAATAGTTCACCACACACAACTCAAAACTGCCACAGGCTATTCAAACATGAGGTCGTATTGTGTCTTAAAACAATGACAAATTATCGTATAAAAATTATTAGCTCTACAATAATTAAACTACATTTATTTCGGTATAGTCATCCATCTCTATTGTATTTTTGACAGGTGATAATCTTGTGTTTACTTTAATGAATGAAAAGTAATTACTTGAGGTCTTGTTTGAGATTATATCGACTGAACAGGAATTTTATTTAAAGCTAGGTTTACTGTTATTTGCGGATTTGTTTTTCTCCAGGGTTCATTTTTAAAAGGCAAAAAATAGCCCGTCTCGACAGCGTAATTGTTTGATTGATTAAAATGATTATACTTTTAGTAATACAGAAAATAGTTTAGATTATCATGTAAATATTAAATTGATTTAATATTTTATTTATTCACGCTACCAACAACAGAATACGGTACGATAGTTTAGAAAATAATCATCTGTATTTAAAAAAAAAGGTGAATACTTTTCTCTCTTCTTTTAATTAATATATTTTTAATAATTTCGCCTTCACAGCGTTAACATGCGTTTCAACGGCGATTTTAACCGATTTAATTTCATTTTCATTTATAAGTATTAGGTAACTGAGAAAAGGTAAAAGGGACTACTGTAGAAGACATCTCTATTCACGAGTTTGACATAACTCCATCACTAATAACAGCTGTCAAACGCAAGCTTACGCAACCGGTCCGACGCACCTGTCAAAAAAGTTTGCAGACTCCATCGGTCATTTGTGGGTTAACATTAATAGCAATTATTAGTTAAATTGCACTCATTGTGGTCCACTTACCACTTACCAGCTGGCATTTGGCTTCACTGACCGGGCCGTTTGGATTAATGCGAATTATTAGGCTCGATGTTCGATAAGTCGGTTTGAGGCGGGTTTTAAAGGTCAGGATTAATTTAAATGCCATTTATGGGTCTTACTTATAAAAACAGTTTAACTGAGTAAATGGTAAAGAATAGCCTGGGAGTTTTGGCGGGAATTCTGACGGTGCGGGTGGATGCTTGTTTTAATGATTTCATATTTTAGTCTAAAGTTGTGTTTGTGGTTTAAATGTGATGTGTATCTAAGCAATAGACATCAACGAAGATGGAAAGTATGTGAAAGCTTTGAAATAAGTGATTTTGGATGCTTTTTGTCGGGTGGATGGGTCGACCATGTTCGATTCCTCCGCTGCGAGAAAATCGTCTAAAAACATCAAACTGCAAGGAATTGACGCCAAAACTCCAGCAGGGCCTTGAAATTGAACACATCTGACTTCATTGCACTTGCGAAAACTTAGATATAGGAAACAATTTCCCTAGCTTGACATTGGCATAATGTATTTAAATTGCCATTAAAAAAAAAAAAAAGAATAGCCTGTCCCTTTTATTTTCAAACGATGTGACACAAGGAAAAAAGTGACAGGCTATTCTTAGCAATTTGCTCAGCTAAACTGTTATTATAACTAAGGACCTATATGCTCCGAAATTAGCAAGATCGGAAAGGGTATTAAGAATGGCAGCATGTTGGGGGTTGCAAAAAGTTTGTACCAATAACAATTCCAGATACAGGAGTGTAATGGTTACGTTATAAATTAAAATTTAAATGGGACTATTTTTTTTTTCAATTTGTAAAATCAAAATCGAAATACAACTTACAAATTGTTGCAATTACTAAAAGAACGGCGGTGAATACTTTAAACATAATCAATTACTGCATCGGCGGTTTATAAATGTACAGCAGCTGACCCAATGCTCCAGAAACATTTTTTATTCACAAAATCAAGGTATTATTCAAAAACTGCGAACTTTACTCAATTTTAAACTTTTACGGTAAATTGTTAGTCGCCCTACCTTTGAGTATAGTTATTATGGATACCACCTTTGTGCAACATCTTGTATGAACATAATATTATAACATCGCGATCTCAAATACATTAACAAAAAAACTCAGGCAAGTTGTGGATATGGAGGATTGAAATTCCTGCCTGATATCACGAGATTCAATACCTATCACATCATACCACTGTTCTAATTGCATTTCTTTTCTTATCATATAGGCCATATTATTATATAGATTATTAGGAATTGTCGTCAAACGATCAAATGCCATCTCAGAAGAAACATCGTCATGCTACTGTCCTGCCATTATTGGTCAGAGTCAGAGTTCCTTTAAATAAAACTGTCACGATCTTTAACCGACATCCGGTTTACGTCCAAGCTTCACTTTCATACTTTGCAAATTTTCCGCCTAATTTCATTAGAATGTTGTTATTCTACCATTGGACTATTAAACGGATGTCGAGCGGTATTGAATGTCGAGAGACTTACGTAATGCAGTGCTTCTTGTATATCGCACGGTCGCACCCGATCAACCACAGGGGGTTATTATCGAAAGTGTTAGACATTTATCGACTTACTAATAACAACGGATGTTTTACGTCACTTAGGACAACTTGCACCACTATTACTAACCTACAGTTAGTCCTAACCTCAAGTTAAATCGAAAAAGAAGTATATCAATGACATGTAATTCATTTCGAAGTTGTATTTCTGTACGCCTACCGTCCTGAAATTTCGGGTTCGATCTCCGGGTCGGGCAAAGTGATATTGAGTTTTTCCATTACATATCAGGCCGGGGTCTGAATCTGGGAAGGAACTAAGCTCGGAGAAATGTGGGTGTTCTGTGGTTCGCCACTTCGCATCTGCCTATCCTTTCTGGGAGAAAAGCGTGAGCTTATGTTATATTTATACTATTTACTAAATCAGACGACACAAAATTACATTAAAGACAAAATTCCTCTTAACTATTCTACAGCCCCTCTGACAATACCGAGTTTTTGTATTACCATTCTTTCAATTGCAAACTTTAGTGCGATGTTATTGATGTCAATAACCTTTCAGACATCGTCCACATGAGATACGATGCGTGTATTAATTACGTAAAGGTGTAAAATTACGTAATTTGCGTTAAATCATGACCGAGCGATCCGTGACGTGATGATTGGGTTTCATATGTGCAGATGTTTATCTGTGAGAGTAATATAGGAAGAGTTACGACTTATGAGTGTAGCTATTGACATGTTTGATATGAGTAATGTATTTTATATAATAAAATATAATATTAGCCCTGTAATATTACTGTCCCACTGCTGGGCACGGGCCTCCTCTACTAATGAGAGGGATTAGGCCTTAGTCTACCACGCTGGCCTAATGCGGGTTGGTAGACTTCACATACATTCGAAATCTCTGTGAAGAAATTCTCGGGTATGCAGGTTTCCTCACGATGTATTTTATATAGTAATGTATTTATTGACAGCCTCCGTGGCGCAGCGGGCGAGTAGCCAGCTGTGAAGCGAGAGGCCGCGGGTTCGATTTCCGCATTGAGACAAATGTTTGTGTGGCCCACAGATAATTGTTTCAAGTCTGGGTGTTGTGAGACCGAAAGTCTCTCATAGTCTCTGACACCCACGATACAGGTTATACCTAGTGTGGGGTCCGGACTAGGTGTGTGACTGTTGGGTGTATTTATTATTTATTATTATTATTAAGTGTTCAGAGGGGTTAGAAGTATTTTAGCGTAACTACAGTTCACACAACTGCGAAAAATGTGGGGTGGTGGAAGACCTGCACCATATATTTATGGAATGTGTTCGATCTAAGTCTATGAGGTATAATTTATGGACTTCCTTAAAGTCAAGTAAAACTGATATAGGAATGTTCCATGAAATCTTGTCTCTCAACCTAATAGCAATCGTGCGCCATTTTGTTAGAATTTATGGCAGAAATATAATCTTTAGTATACATTAAATATTAAGGGTACGATGGGGCTGGCTATACGCTATGCGTAAAATAAAAAATAAAAAAAGATTATAACATAAGCTCACGCCTGTATCCTCGAAGGGGTAGGCAGAGGCGCACTAGCGAACTAGTACACCCACGTTTCGCCGAGCTTAGTTCCGTCCCAGATGTGATAAGGGGGTGAGCCTATCGCCATATCGGGCACAAATTCCAGACTCCGGGCTGATATGGAAAAATCCAATATCACTTTGCCCGACCCGGGGATCGAACCCGAGACCTCAGAACCGTAGTCGTACAGAAATACCACCACGCCACCGAGGCAGTCAAAGATAAAGATTATATAAAAATAAAAAACTCATGTCTCCGATGGCCACATATCAATTATTCCTATTGAACTTGAACTGAGCTACACTTACCTTTTAGAGGAGCCGGATCTCAGCTGAATTAAAAAAATAGTTTTTTTTTATCCAAGCACGGCTAAGTGACCACACAACACCTGATGGTAAGCGATGTCCGGTCCTAAAATAACAGCTACCACCTATAGACCTTGTGTCCATCGGTGGCCACCAGTATCATGCCGGCCTGCATAAATGCTCCTTCACACTCCGTGCGATCGATGAAGCGCATCTTACGAGTATATACGATAATTAGTATCAGATGATTTGATTAATTGTCGCAGGAACTCTCTGGATGCAGGCCTCTTCTAACAAGTCTATCTGGATATATTTGGGGGAGGCCTGAGTTCAGTTGTGGACATCCTATGGCTGATGATGATGAGTTGTTTTTTGATCAAACAGTTAGATTTCTATTTATTTAAAATTGGTTTTGACAAGACTATCGCAGGTTGATAATATTATCTGAATTCCATCATGACCACATTTGGAACTTCGCATCGTAGAATTTCACTTGGAGAGTTTGACAAAAGTTCCATTCCACAGATATCGTTTTATAAATAGCGTGGCATCGCTGGTACGTGCTTGAAAATTAAATTGACGGACAAAATGCAAGGAAAAATTTAATTTATTGATCTTACATAAACTAATTGGCGCCTACTGAGTTAACAATCGGATGTTTTTCAGTGCACAGTGCATAGCGTAGAAAGGAGGCCGCATTCATTAATTATACCTATTATTAAAATCATTCGACATTATCTCGCACGTTAATTACTGTTTTAAAATAATGATCTAAACTCAAGGTTGGATGCAAAGACTTCTATGTTTACTACTAGACTGGCTGTTCGGTACATAGAATGTGCGCACTAAGTCTCTGTTAATCGACTTCAACTCACTATAGAAATCTGCTCTTTTCCTTAGCCTTGAAACGTCAAACACTCGCCGTCAAGTGCCACAATTTTACTTCGAAACAGCTTATCTAGTAAATACATAGAAGTCTTTGGTTGGATGTAACGCTTCCAACTGGGGAGACCTATGTTCAGAGGTGGATTATAATGATAATGAAATTTATGGGTTCTAGTTTTGATTCTTTTGACGTCAGGCGTAAAAATATTCCATTAGCCATGCTGCATGCAGAAGGTTTTTTTTTACAGCATAGACTGGCAAACGAGTTAATAGGTCTCCTGATGGTAAGTGATCTCCACCGCCCACAGACACCCGATACTCAAAAAGAATCATGGGTGCGTTGCCAACCTAAAAGGAAGGAATGGAAGGGGAAAAAAAAAGGATTGGAAAAGGAAGCGGGAATTGGGGTACCGGAAATCTCACTCACCGAATGAGTGACAGTGGCATCAAACCGGTCAGGCCGGCCCATTCGTGCTGTAGACGTAATTGTCTACAGCGTGGCTCTACCACTCAATATGCTTGAAGAAGTTGATTACGACGACCCCGTATTAATGAGATAAGGCAAGGTAGAAAAAAAGTTAGGCTGATGATTCCACTTTACTGTGGGACCATGCCACCAGACATGTTCTGATGACTAGAGCCAATGTCACTTTACTGCACCAGCATATAGAACTACAAAAATTTTAACCGCCTCCGGCATAAGTGCAACTGTCCACCTCGGGCAATATGAGTCGCGAAATCGTAATGGGACGTCACAGCGTCATCCATCACGCGGCCGGATCATTGGACCGGTCCCGCAGGTCGCAACGGTATTACAGATGGGCCATTAAGGGGAAGTGCTTTTTTACCGGAAATTGTTATTATTTTTTTTAACTTGGACTGAGTTCTTCTCTGTTAATGTATGATATAAGTCTGTCTAACTACGTAGGTAATGTGGACCCTATGTAGTGTTTTGTCCATCGATCATTGGTGCTGACAAATTCTACGGTTTTAAAGAAAAAACAAAACTTGTCTATGGCATAACATCATTTTTACAACAATTCTGTTTGTGTATCAATATATAAATCATACAAGTCAATACTTCTTAATTGGATTATTATGCCTTTACCTTCTGTAAGTAGAATAATGTTTAATTAGTTAATCAAAACATCAGAAAACACGTACTTGTAAATAGGCTCTATGCGGATTCATCTTGGTAGGATTGCTCCTCTTATACATTTACGCATACTGTATAATTATTTATTTTATAATGAAACTTATTATTTAAAATATTTTCTGGGTTATAAGTACGTATTATTTCCTTTAAATGAGCAAACATTATTCGTGGGAACGTAAAATTTCACAACATGCGAAACTTTTGCGTAATGCGTTTTTATTATTTAATTTTAATATTAATGTCGCATTGTAGTATTCGTAGCTCGGACCCACGACACTCATTAAATTGAGCAACTCAAAAAATTAAGATTAAGATGAGCTAGTTGAGAATTCTTAGTTATGCAAACATATTTCGGAATCTAAGCCTGTTAACCTAAATTTTCATGTAATAACGTTAATTAAGGACATCCCTTTCATCATATAGTTTATCTATATAAGCCATTTAACGAGGAAGAATGTAGTGATGAAAGAATGCATAAGACACATTAGATATTTTATGTCAAACAATACAATACATAGAGAATACTCATGTATGCAGATAACAAAGCAATGCAATTTTCTTTTACCAAAAAAAAATCACTTCCAAAGCGTCGAATATTGGACTTAACACCACTTGGACTCACTGCAAAACTTCTCGATAATTCCAACTTATGGCTCAACCAACCTTATTTTTAAATGTGGTTTCATCTCGGCAAACACTCCCGCGAAGTTTGTGTCTGTTCCGCGTACTATCCACTATGCGACTCAAGTACTACTCTCTTTTGGGATATGTTTCTTTCACATAACTTCCACAGTCCTTTTCATTATCTGACTTCTCGGTTCCTTTACAAGTCCCTTTTCTTACCTCCTGTGCATCTCTATCTTCAGGTGTATGCTTTCTTCTCTACACTGCCTCTACGCTTGTCAACAGCACTCTTCAGTTCCCTATCAAGTCACTTTTCTTACTCCCAGTGCAACTCTATTTCTCTCCGTGTGTTGACCCCAACCCAGTTATGCTTCCCTCTCACCAGTCCCACTAACCAACTGATTAATTGAGCAAATGGTAATGAATAGCCTGTCTCTTTTATTTTCAAACAATGTGACACAAGAAAAAAAGTGACAGGCTATTTGCTCAGCTAAACAATTTTTATAAGTAACGCCCTAAAGTGTCACTTCTCGCTCAGCTCGTTGTACACGACCTGTGCATTTGTCACAGAGCTTGCCCTTAACAGCCGGTGCGTACACAGCAGGTTCTGGTGTCGATGTGGAATATTGGGTTAAATGTTAACACCTTGCCGGTGACGGACGGCCTGACCGGACCGGAATGGATGGGACGAGACCAATGACTAAAGAAAAAATAAGAGGACCTGGCATAACTACGAAAAATACGTGTTTACTATGAAGCCGGTTTCGCCATTTTAGTTTCGCGATTTATTTACACATTGTCACCGTGTCATAAGAATTAAATAACGTTTAATTACTAATGATTTTATTGTAAACACGGTATTTTATATACAATAATACCACTTTCAGAATATGAAAAAGATGCCTAACTGTTACATTAATGGGATCTTTCTTTCGCAAAGTCGCCATTTTGGTTTCGTTCCATACATTAAGTATGCTTCATTTTTTCGTAGTTATGCCCCGTCCTCTATCTTCTTTTGTCTATGGACGACACCGCGACTCCGCGACACACGCTCCCAATTGTTTTTTACATGTCAACTTTACCGAAAGTAATTTCGTTTTTTGGTGGATATGGCCGCTTTTTTAGTGGTTTTTGTAAATTTTTTACGTGATTTCTTTTCAAATATAAATTGAGTCGTGACTTCGTAATGTGCTGTTTAAACGATGACTTGGTGTTGTGGGTTAGTGCCCTAAATGGCGACAAAACTCATGTGAGTTTTCACCGAACCGAAACTTGGTGATCTCTTACGCCCAAAACACATATCGACCTATCCAAAGAATAAAGTTACATATGATAATTAATCGAAATTGCTTTTATATTTTTCTGAGCTTAAATTAACCTATATATTTAACTAATACTAGTATTTTTTTAAATTTATGACATAATAAGTTAAATTATGACATAGCTTAAAAAAATATTCACTAGTTAAATATACAGGTCAATAAATAAGCTCAGAAAAATAAGAAAGCAATTTCGATTCATTATCATATGTAACTTTATTCTTTGGACAGATCGATATATGCAACAATCTGATGAAAATATAGCATAACATAACATAAGCTCACTTCTGCATTCAAAAGGCGGACTGATATTGAATTGAAAAACCCAATATTACTTTGTTCGGCCCGCGGATCGAACCCGACGGTAGTCGTGCCGAAATACGTTGACGTAATCTGGTATAATCGTAATATATGGGCTTTTCTGGTCAGTATTATTAGAACGGAAATAGTGGATCTTATTTTATGTTTAAATACAGCGAGATTATGGAAATATTAAGGAAAACAAATTACGTTAATCATGACCGTCGGCAAGCGGTCTCATCTCTTTATTCCTTTGTCATGTAAAAATGTAAAAGTTCCATCTGCATTTATTATTTATAGCTTCACGATTCCATTGTGAACGCGACATTTTAATGTTAACTTTCTGTCTCTTGGCACACTTATTTCATATGAGAAACCTACTGAGTATTTAAATGTAAACGTATGTAGCTAATTTCTTATTTCAAGTTAATTGCGGCAACACAAGGAACTCTGGTTTTGGAGCAATTTCTTTTGCATAAACGTTAATATGAGCAGAAAAGAAAAATACTGATAATTTTTGACAAATTCCACGGTGCATGTTGAGTTTTCCCTTATGTGAACTTACATTATGCCTCTAGGATTATATATAAAGTCTACTCAACTTTGATGAATACTTACATAGTTTGAGCCATACGATTTTGTTATAAAAGCTGCCATAAAATACATAACTTTAAGGGTTTTAATGATTAACCATCTCAAGCCGCATAAAGATTGTCTTTTGTAGAGTAAATACAAACATAGGCTCACGCCTGTATCCCCGAAGGGGTAGAAAAAGTGAACTAGCAAACAATAACACCCACTTTCGGTGAGCCCATTTCCGTCCTAAATGTGACAGGGGGTACAAATTCCAGACTCCGGGCTGATATTGAAAAAAAAACAATATCACTTTGGCCGCCCCGGGAACAGTCGTACCGCGCACGCTATACCACTACGCCACAAAGGCGGTGTTTGTAGGATTATATCTACAAAGACATCGTCATAGTTCAAGGAATCATTAATAATATTTAGTTCCCACTATTGTTAGTCCGTTGGACGTTAAAACTGGATTTGGTAAGCTACAGAGGAGCTACAGGTGAGCTACGGGAACAAAGCAAAATCCTTTGAAAAAATTCTGACTTGGATGGATCATATGGTAGCGTGTAGCATTTGTGTGTGTTGCCATATCTCAGGATTTGTCCTGAGATTTCAGGATTTTTGGACTGTTCTTTTGCAAATCGCATGAACTCTCAGGATTTTCAATAAAATACAGCTTACATTTTAGAGATCTCTAATAAAAAGTTAAACAAACTAAAAATAATCTTCCTTTGGTAATAATGGCACAATTAAAATTATTACTTATTTATCTATACTGTAAAGACTTTAAAATCATCTATGCCGCCGCGCCGTGGTGCCGCTGACACTTTCTTTCAAATTCTCAAACTGTAAAAAATATCAGGGTTTTTCAATTGAAATCAGGCCTTTTCTCCGGACTTTTGATTTTTTCATTTGGGTTACCCAAAATGCCTAACAGAGCAGAGATCGACTCTTCACACTTGCTACACCGTGAAATATTCACCTGAAGCTCCATGTTTGACAGTTCCGTCGGGAGTTTTGGGTGGATCACATTGTAGCTGAAATGTTCGCATAGCACCACGTCCACACGATCGTAGCAGACACGCGGTGTTGCTACAGAGCTTTGTTCGTTGAAATGCTACAAGTCTGGACGAACCGTAAGTTGCAGTGAAGGGAAATATTTCAGGGAGTCGTTAACTAGATCAGTCACACACGTTTCGACTACTGCATGTAATTTGTTCCTGTTGGATAACATCGCTAAATCTTATTTCTGCTTGAGAAATAGTATATCTTGAACGAAATAACACCTTTATTAGAGCGAGCTTAGATATTTAAGGGCCACTTGCATCTCCGCGATAAATCTCTATTTATTCCAAATCTTGATTTAATGAATATTTATGTATTAATGCCATTGGACACAAATTCAACACGTCGGTCTGACACTGAGTAGAAAAAAACAATATCACTTTACCTAATGACTGCCTCGGTGGCGTGGTGGTATTTCGGTACGACTACGGTTCTGAGGTCTCGGGTTCGATCCCCGGGTCGGGCAAAGTGATATTGGATTTTTCCATATCAGCCCGGAGTCTGGAATTTGTGCCCGATATGGCGATAGGCTTGCCCCCTATCACATCTGGGACGGAACTAAGCTCGGCGAAATGTTAGTGTTCTAGTTCGCTAGTGCGCTTCTGCCTACCACTTCGGGGATACAGGCGTGAGCTTATGTTATGTTATGTATTAATGCCATATTGGACACAAATTCAACACTTCGGTCTGATATTGAGTAGAAAAAACAATATCACTTTACCTAATGAATAAAACAAAGTAAAATATGATAGCTCATCAATTATTCGGTTAAAATAAAAAGTAAAACATTTCTGAGAATCGATCTAACACAAATTGGTTTATTAAAGAGATATCCCAAAAAGATCAAGAATGAAACTTAGCCATATTAAAATTCATTCATGTTTTACAAAACGATCCGTTTGGTTTACAAACATATTTTATAAAAGTTTCAAAGAATCTTGATCTTTATGGCTTTGTTAATAAAACTTATGAAACTAACAAACGTAGTTGTCAGATTTTGACAGCACCACCCAAAGTTATAATCTTTTTAGGTAGGGATGTAATATGGAGGACAATATATTAGAATTAGATAATTTCACAGATATTTTGGAAACAAGCAGAGGACAATAATATTTTCTTTGACTCATCTTCTCTGAATTTAATTATTTATACTTTGTATTATATTCTTAGTTTAATGAAATGTTAATTAAAACTTCGACTAAGTCTAAAAAATAACTCGGACTGAGTCAAAGTTCGATTTAAGAATTCCAAATCCTCACTGAGTTCGTTTCTTTGACCTTAGGCTTAGTCGAAATTCGTTCTATACATCTCAGCCTATGTGTAGCTGCCTATTAGACAATTTCTTAGGTTATATACAAAATTCAATGTCGTCGTGCTAAGTGTTTGTCTTCTATAAACATAACTAATATTATAATATGTTATAACAGCACCATAGGATGTTTGGCGCGACCGCCGAAATTCGTTAATGGGAAATTTTGGCAAAGGGGAACCAGAGATATATTATCCCGATATATCTTATCCTTTAGACTTAATCTGGATTATTTTGCCAGACTGCATTCATTTTTGACCGACTTAAAAAAAAGGAGAAGGTCCTCAATTCGTCTTTTTGTTTTTTATGTATGTTACGCAAAATCTCCGCCAAATGTGGACCGATTTTCAAGATTATTTTTGTGTTCGATAGAGCTTATTCCAAGGGTGGTCCCATATTTTAGTCACGATCGGATAAGTTTAGAAGTCGGTCCGATAACTTTTTAAACTTGGGATTATAAAGTTTTTTGTAGTCGTCCGTAGTACGAACTTAAAGCGATGTGGACTGTGGAGTAAGGACTCAGGACTATGACATGTTAGTTGTTACTGTTAAGTATCTTCTGTATATTTCATTAATTCAAAATTGTTATATTATCAAAAAAGCAGCGATAGCTCAGTTGGAAATGGTACGGACTGCCGAGACGAGTGTCGGAGGTTCGAAAGCAACTCCAACATGGAGCATACACCTCTGACTTTTCTATGTTATGTGTATTTTCGTTGTGAAATATGGCTTGCTATAACGGTGAAGGAAATCATCGTGAGGAAACCTGCATACCCGAGAATTTCTTCACAAGGATTTCGAAGGTATGTGAAGTCTACCAACCCGCATTAGGCCAGCGTGGTATATTAAGGCCTAACCCCTTTCATTAGCAGAGGAGGCCCGTGCCCAGCAGTGGGACAGTAATATTACAGGGCTAATATTATTATTATTTATTTATATTATTATCAAACCTTGCGGCATCCCTACCTGTTACTTCTGAACGTGCCTTACCCACGAAGATTCCTTAAAACCGGTCGCAGCAACTTCATTGAGAAAAAACTCGATGCTTTTTATGTAAAGAACACAATGACACACGAATGGTCCCAAACGGGGTCTCTGGCACAGATTCTGCTGATCTATAGAGTAATAGTGGCTTTTATCTGGTTTTCACACTTTCTTCGTATCGTGTTTTTAATTATGTTTTAAATCCTGGTGACCTTAGTTGATGTTTCTTGCGTGTTGTGAATATCTGTTTTCTAAAAAACATAAACAACGTTTGTTTTAAGTTGAGAAAGTATTCTCATGACAGTTTTTCGTTCCAAAACACTGGCCTAGCTTCAGTGTTCGGTTTAGAAAAATGGGTACAGTCGGCTCGCCGCAACGCTCTTTTTAAAACATAATATAAGCAAGCCTGTATCCCAGAAGGGGTATGCAGAGGCATACTAACGAACTAAAACACCCACATTTCGCCAAGCTTAGTTCCGACCCAGATGTGATAGGGGGCGAGCCTTAAGAATATTTCCTAATATTTCCGAATGACCACAAACTTTTCTGGGAATCTATAAATATATCTAATCGTATTATAGAGGTATAAACCGTTTTGTCCAAACGGGGGTTTAAACTCATATCCTCCGAGTCCACATGCAATGTTCATATTAAGTTGGCACCAGGCCAAGAATGCAGTGTCCAGTAGAGCTTACATTACCGTGGCAGGATAAAAGGAACTACAGATCTACAAGATCTAACTCCACAATTATCTCATTACTTCACGATGAGTGGTCGTGAAATGACGTTCATTATGTCGGCGGAAGTTCGCACATTCCCACGTGCATACGAGACGTGGTTATACGAGCCTCTGTACTGAGATTTAGTTACGGACTTCTGATAATTTTTTGATAAAAATGTAGTGCTTTTAAGGATTCGAGCCTTATATTTGGGTGGTCCGAAATAAATACATGTATTCGTTGAAATTGGCTGTCACCGTTAATCAATACAATAATAAGCAATCCATTCAAGGATGAGTTTACCAGAAACCCAATTGTAATTTTTGTGGTTATTTTAAATATCAACATCGAGACTTGATTAAACCTTCACTTATAAAATAATCGATAATTGAAGAAGGAACTTTTCAATTTACTATGTGTGTATTTCTAATGTTTATTGCAGGTAGGCATTATATGGCGTTTCAAGCTCTAATAATACACCCAAAAGTCACACATAGTCCTGACCCCACATTAGGTATGACCTGTATCGTGGATGAAATAAAACGCGATAAAATCCGTAAACTGCCTCTGCCTCGACACTGACTGCCTCGGTGGCGTAGTGGTATTTCGGTACGACTACGGTTCTGAGGTCTCGGGTTCGATCCCCGGGTCGGTGCAAAGTGATATTGGATTTTTCCATATCAGCCCGGAGTCTGAAATTTGTGCCCGATATGGCGATAGGCTCGCCCCCTATCACATCTGGGACGGAACTAAGCTCGGCGAAATGTGGGTGTTCTAGTTTCCTAGTACACCTCTGCCTACCCCTTCGAGGATACAGGCGTGAGCTTATGTTATGTTATGTTATGTATCGTGGGTATCAGAAACTACGAGACACTTTCTGTCTCACAACACCCAGACCAGAAACAAATCTGCGAGGCACACAAACATTAGTTTCGGTGCGGGAATCGAACCTGCGGCTACTCGCCAACTGCGCCACAGTGGCTGTCTGTCTTGATCTCTTTATATACTCTAACCTCAGTTATGCTCAGCCCCCTGACTTTTGACACTCGATTCCATTTTGAATACGATTTGCATCGATATATTATTTTATATTATTTAGATACACAGTTGACGCTCGGAAAATGGGACAGCAAAGGAGTGGTTAAGCACTCGTTTTGCATACAGTCCGACGCCGATGGAATTCTAAATTTCAAAATTCAAATTTAAGAACGCTTGCTCATTTCGTTTAAAAAGCTACTTTATTACACGTGCATAGGGTTATATTTGTGTTGATTTAATTATAACTTGTGATCTTTTTCTTTGTTTTATTTCTGAGACCACTTTTTAGGAGGATATTTGCAAAGAACTGTGCATCTAGGGTATATTATATTGATGACGATTTAGTTTCATTTATTGACTTAAAATTCCAACATCGAATTGAAAAGTGAAAAATGTCGCATGAGATTCGAGAACTTCTCATTTGGTAATTTAGCGACATTAGTGCACTTTTTACCTCGATTTCGGTGGAATTTTAAATCAGTAAATGAAACCGAATCATAGTCGCAATCGAATCGAGTGTCAAAAGTTACCTTATAGTTGTCCAGATGGGGCATTTGTACGGGATTCTATGTGGGTCAGTAGCCCACTTGCGGCACTTTCCCAAAGCGAGTGGGTCATAGTGGCCAGGGTCAAAAGTCTACGCGCCGCTATGAGAAACACTCATAACCTGTCATTGAGCTTCGTTTCCGATATGCATGATTAACTTTGATATAAGTTTTGATATCAAAACCGCGTCTCTTGAACTAAAACATTATACAAAACACCTACGCAAAACATGGTTTCGCTACACATTTTTATCTATGGTTGATTGTTCTATGAGCAGGTGACAGCCCAAAATCATTGTTTTGCGTATGTGTCTTTGGGCTTTGTTTCGAGAAAAATCAGGTGCAGGAGACGCGCCTTTATGTATTTATTGTTGAGGGTTTGATTTTGCGTTTCTCGAGACAAAATAATCACAAGTTTAAAACTTAACTGACCGACTTCCAATTTATCGATCGTGACCAAATTTATATGAGACCAACCTTGAAATAATCGCTATCGAACACAAAAATAATTTTGAAAATCGGTCCACGTTTGGCGGAGATATCGCGTAACATACATAAAAAATATACAGACGAAATGAGGACCTCCTCCTTTTGTGGAAGTCGGTCGAAAATTAAGAATTCTTCTAGATTTGAGAAAAGTCTAGTTTTTGAAAATTTGGCTATCCTCTAGTTCTAGGTATTGTATTATTTTTGTAACTATTTAATCATTATGTGTTAACATGTAAATTTCAGGAAATAGCTCGTCATTTCTGTGAAAAAAAAATCAAAAATACTAATCTAAGAATCGAACTCGTAATACAACAGTCCACAGCTAACTAATATAAAATCTTAAAGTACACGTGTAGAACCTACTTTGAATCGAGTGTTTTATATTATGCACTTTACAAAGTCATAAAGTCCATTCAGATTATTTTAATCTCACAAGATAAAGAATAAACAATATTTGTGGATGCACAGAATCACGGCGCGTGGAGAAAGCAGGCCGGTGCATCTCGACTTTTCGAGTACGGATTACGGGCTCGGGGCGAGCCATGCCCATGTCAAAGGTTTCGACGCGACTGCTTTTTGTATACATAGTGCTACATTTGCAACATAACCTTATGATTAGCATACTCGTGCTGTAATGTATTATTTACTTTAGATACAGTACATGTCGCCACCTTGGTCTAGTGGCAGCATGTATGGGCTGTTGACCGGGAGGTCCTAGGTTCGATTCCCAGGTCGGGCAAAGCAGATTTTATAATTGAAATTGCCCGGGACTGGATCCTTCATAGGGGGTTGACGTCAGGCAAGCGGAAGTCGTAAAAACTAAGCCAAATCCTATTTGCAACATGCTTGAAAAAGTGTGTTGCGCCGACCCCACATTAAGGGTGGGATAAGGGCAGATAGCAAAAACTTTAGATACAGCATATGGTGAAATGTCAAATTTATGTTCAAAACCATTTCTCTTGGGAATGGTACGGACAGCCGAGACGAGTGTCGGAGGTTCGAGACCAACCACAAAATGGAGCATACACCTCTGACGTTTCTGTGTTAAGTGCATTTTCTGTGGAAATATCGTAGAGTACAATTAATATTCTCAAAACTTCAACTATAAGTACCACTCCGACGTAAGACTTGAAAAAGACAATCTATGATTGCAATGCAATGTCAACACCTATTTACCTCTATTTCAAATCACGGTGTGTATTATATGCTTACGATACTGATTATCCTAGTGTAGGATCCGGACTACGTTGGATGTATGATGTGCTTTGTGTGCTATTTAAGTAAGTTTTACTATCTACGTGTATTATTAAATATTCTTCCCCATACCCGATAACACATCCGCTCATTAGGTGCGTAATGACTGCCGGTCGTGCCTTACCGACTGCGCATAAGGTCAACTTTCCCGCCCTAACTCATTGTCTTTAATACAATCATCTATTCACAATTTAACTTATCATTAGTAAGTAATGTTTCAAACGTTGGAAACCACAGCAGGTCGATTCTCTAAGGTTTTATTTGTGAAAACAACGTTGCGGCATCGTTGTGGCAACGATGTTGTCATTTTTGTATTCAGCAAGGTACAAAGCGCACGCACTAGCGCTATGTGTGATGACGGCGCTTATGCGAACTAGCTCTCTCGAGCGAGGCGTTTGACATAAATGTATGGAAAATGGTTATTTTCTTAGACCCAACAACATTGAACGCTCCGTCGATCTCAACGATGTGCGCTGCGGGAGCTCGTCGTCGATCGCATCGTTGTGACGTTTCTTAGAGAATTGACCTGCAGGAGTACGTCGGTCGCATGTGTTTGACCCAAATCATACCAGGGGTGCGTCCATGGATGGCCCAAAAAGCGCTGGTTAGACGTTCTGGAGGAAAATATGAGCACCAATGGCCTCAATATGGAGGATGCTCAAGACCGGGTGAAATGGAAGCGTTTAAATAGGAAGGCGGACCTTGGCAGAAGGCCGGGATAACGACAGGCAGAAAGAAAGAAAGAAAAGTTTCAAACGTACGATCTCCTTGGTCTAGAAGAAGCATAAACAGCTTTGAACCGGGAGATCCTGGGTTCGAAGCTCAGATCAGGTGGAGGTTAGATAGAAGTCATCATCAGAGCGACATTCTGCACTCATATAAATCGATTTGAATATACGAATGAGATGTAAGTTAAATCGAATTTAGGATATGTCTAGATTGAGTAATAGAGCAGCAAGTTGCTCGTAATATTTGTTTTAGTTGCAAATATTTATCGTCTAATGCAACACTCTATATCGATTTATTGCCATCGAAACACTCGATTGTCGGTAGTATTCGATATGCCACGTCTCGATACCGGCTGAATTATTGTGAGTTACGTAAACAAGTCCAAATGTCTTGTGTGATTTAATGATGGCGACTTGTTTTGCGGTTTGGAATAGTTTAATTCAGTAATAGTCGATTTTATGTTCCAGTGATGTTAGATAACATTTATGTAATGTTACATTATCTGTTGATACTATCTTTTAATTTAATTTCTGTTTTGTTTTCACGCTTATTATACCTCTAATAATATTTGATAGTGTATTCTAATTACTGTTTGAGAAGCTTCTCCTTTGGATAGGTATGAAATCAAATTTGTTAAATTCTGATTGATTCAGTACAAATAATATCTGATTACAAAGATTCTGATCGTACCTAAAAGCATCGCAATTCTAACGTACCTAAATATATATAGTCTAAAGGTCTTTTGTTTGTTTTACAACGATTGATATGAAAGAAAAGGAATGATGAGAAATCATTTCATCCACCGCCTAGATAGATATAGAAATTATTTAAAAAGCTTAAATGTGGTTTCTTTAATATCGTATAGTTTATTTATGAATACACGTTTAGTCGCGTGTTTAACATAACTAGTTGCTACTCTTCTCACGTGTCTGAACATGACCAAAATATATAATTAAATTCCTTTGCTTAGAAATATAAACATGCAACTAGTTCCTGTTGCATTCAGTTTTTATGAAACTACGTGAGTAATACAAATTATGCTGTATGAGTTATATTAATGCAGTTCTAGTTTATTACATTTCGTGCTACGGCTCATTATATTTTAAGTCTGTTCTTTGTGTACTATGCTAAAAATAACTAAAACCAATTATTTTTTTATATAGTTCTAAAACAAATTCCATATCGGGAGGTCCTGTTCGAATACCAGATCGGGCAATGCGTTTTAATAAGAGAATTTCCTCGGGTCTGGACGCCCTAAAGGGGATTGACTTCAGGCAGTCAGCCGCTCTTAACAACTAAGCCAAATCATTTCAAGGACTTGTTTAAAAAGCGCCTTTGGGTAACTAAAAATTAGAATGACAAAATAAGATCAAAAAGGATGCCGGCCGCTTCCAACAGGTAGGTCTGGAAATCTTTGGGGGAAGCCTATGTCCAACAGTGGATTGCCTGATGATAATGATAATAAAGGTCAAAAAGAAGACGGTACTACTTATCTTGAACCTGAAATTTGATTTGTAGATCAAAAACATTCCAATAAAGATTAATAGTTAACCGCTTGTTTACATAAAAACAATAGTATCATTAAACGTCTAGAATTAGACTACAAATCCATTCACAGTAAACAAATAGAACAAAGGAAAAAATCGTATGATCATCAAGACAGTCCTTTGTAAACTAAATTAGCTTCGTAAACCAGATTAGCCTGTAAATCAGATTGCGAAATCCAAACATAAAACAGTTCGGCTGTCGAATGTTATGCAATGGACTCCCGTGTGACCGACTCATGGGAACTGGGCCACTATAGCCCATAGCACAAAGACATGGCAAGGACAACAGCATCGATTGTCTTGTCTAACCATTCGATATGGCTAGTGATTACACTCGATTATTCAATTATAATATCGATATCGTTAATTGATTGCGTTATAGGGCGACCCTATAGTTATAGGTTATTTGTGTTGGGACGGAAAAGTATGATTTTTTATATTTTTACTTATCACAAAAGTATATAAGTAATACTGACGTTTGGAAAACTTACCGTGAAAATAGCATTAAATTGCTACATTCATTACTTATGGCAATCGTAAAAAATCCAATAAATATAGCCTAAAATCAATGGAATGCATAATTATCGATAGTTCAACAATCACTAGACAATCGCACAGCAATGCTTAATGCTTAAGGCGCCGTGATACAACTACCAGTTTGCAACACTTGTTAAAGGCTGTATTTGGATACTGTTAGAAGTGGTCGTAAATTATTGAAAATTTATTTACTCTACAGTCGATACTTGGTAAAATGGTTCAAATAAGTTGTTTTTGTTTTCGAAACCAAAGCTACCTTCACTTACCCGTACGAAACTTCGAACATACTAACGAGTGAAATGGATCTTTGACATGAGTTGGTGCAGTTGTCCAAAGTGATGTATTACTGATTTGTGCAGTGGACTATAAATATCAGGTTCATAACAAAGAGGATGAAAGAGTGATCAGTGACCTACATTTTGTTTTACGCGCTAAGGATCTTGAAGGCATAAATTCTAGTTTTATTCTTGCTGTAATATGCATAAATAATATTTATGTTATAACTGGACCGTGAGAGTCGATTGAATTAATTGTCTATGGCGTAGCATAAAGACATGGCAAGGATAACTGGCATACTGCATTTAGATTATGATCGATTTAAAACCAATTATCGTTCAGTCAAGAAGTGTTTGGACACCGAGAAATAAATAATCGAACAGTACAGTGTTTTTCATTATGGTATAGAATATAGATACAATTTGTATGGTTTGGTACTATATTTTATAGAACAAAACCGTTTTTATATATAAAACTCGATTTGACACAGTTCTCGTGTAGAAGAAAGTAAAAGTCAAATAAGTTTATCAACTAACCGTGAAGTAGAGCCTAACATGGGCTTTACAAAGTTTCTAAAAACTTAAATAATAGCACCTACCACGTAACACGACTTTTGTACCAGGCGAAGAACTAAAAAAATACTAAGTTAAGTTCCACCATTAAAATTCCGTAGATTTTCCCTCACTGTCACACAATTGACCTGACACCCTTAGCGCCTAAATGATAAGAAAGCAGCATAATCGATTAAAGCTTAAGACCAATCGATACATCGTCAACCGAATGCCAATTAGTAAAACAATGCAGTGAAAGTTTTTGGTTGTATTCCAACATTGCGATGGTCAAATGCTTTTCAAAATGAGTGCCGCGGCTGCTTGCTTTCGTCATTGTGTGCGTGAGATGTTAAAATAGAACGAAATTCACTCTCGAATGCGATATCGATATTCGTGTCTCGTTCGTAACACATTGATACCCGATATGTTGTAAAATCGTTGGCTAACTATTCGAAATTACGTGTATTTGTATCCGTTATTTGTGAAATAGTTTAGGGCTTTTGTAGGGTAATAGTAATTTTAGAGTGTTGCATCAGGGTTACCACCACTTCTTATAGCAGTATTATTATAATCGTTCTTCGTTTGTTTTGTATGGGAATCGGTACAAGTAAGATTATAATAATACTGCTATAAGAGGTGGTGGTAACCCTCTGAGCTGTTTTTGGTGGATTTCTGGTTGATTTTATTACTTAGTATGTTTTGAGTTGACTTACTTGTGTATTATTAAATGTTGTTGAGATATTATATAGTTGAAAAGCTGCTTTATCTTTATATTTAGAAGCCATATAATTTAATAAATGGTCGTGCCAGTACAAAAACATGGCCAATATAATCACCTCCAATTAGTGTTACAGCCATTGTCAGTTGGAATCAAGCGAAAATATATCGATAAATAAAACGATATCGACGTTTATAAACTGATAAACAACATCCCTACGCGATGCAGGGCAGATATCATCTGCAGATAACTAGATATTGTATTGCTTTCTATTTACTTTCGCTAATCATCTGGCGCCGTTAACAATGGAAGGTCAGAATTCGCCGTGAATTCGTGATGTGGCTTGTATGTTGGTTCTTTGTTTCATTGATTAATCGACTCCAAAAAAGGAGAAGGTCCTCAATTCGTATGTTTTCGACCGACTCCAAAAAAGGAGAAGGTCCTCTATTCGTCTGTATTTTTTTATGTTACGCGATATTTCTTCCCAAATGTGGACCGATTTTCAAGATTATTTTTGTGTTCGATAGTGCTTATTACAAGGGTGGCTCCATATAAAGGTCATAAATCGGCGGCGCTACATCCATTTTCAAGAATGTTGTAGAGAGGATTCGGCTTAGTTTTTACCGCTAGATGTCGTTGCCATCTAAGTAGCGAGTAGCAGCACTTAGATAAATCTCGATTTCTCTCAAATCTCGATTTCAATATATGAGTGAGATGTAAGTTAAATCGAGTTTAGGCCCATCTCTAGATAAGTAATAGTGCTGCAAGTCGCCTTAAGAGAATAGAGTAAGCCTAATTGAACAGAAGCAATTGATTCCTATAGAATTTCACGGAGATATTATGAATACATACGAGTAGTTGAATTGAGAACCTTTTTTCAAGGCTGCTTAGATTGAGAATGGTATGATAATAAGTTGTAGAGCCACGCTGCAGCCATTTCATTTCACATAAAACGACCAGCTCGACTGGAATATTATCACTGTCTCACAAAACCGACGAAGTGACAGCTTGCTGCTGTTATCAATGAGATATCTACCTCTGCCTCCGTGGCGTGGTGGTATCTCGGTACGACTACGGTTCTGAGGTCTCGGGTTCGATCCCCGGGTCGGGCAAAGTGATATTGGATTTTTCCATATCAGCCCGGAGTCTGGAATTTGTGCCCGATATGGCTATAGGCTCGCCCCCTATCATATCTGGGACCGAACTAAGCTCGGCGAAATGTGGGTGTTCTAGTTCGCTAGTACGCCTCTGCCTACCCCTTCGGGGATACAGGCGTGAGCTTATGTATGTTATATCTAGAGGCCCAACATTGCGGTTAGGGTAACCACTTACCATCAGGCGGGCCGTTTGTGTACCGCTATAAAACATCTTACCAACTTACTTATAGTTTTTGCAATGATCAGCCACTTTTTGTCACAGATCGAACGTGATACATAATTGTTACACGCTTGAATAGATTCGTTTCTGTGATTAACGCATCAGTTACATGTGGAATAACATGTCGTGTCATTTACCTGTAATTTCCTTTTCGTTTGTTTTGCAAGAGGTAGAGCCACGATATTTAGATTCACGCTGTTTCCGATGTTCAGTATGTTTTAGCTAATTTAGTTTTAGGAACCGCAAATGTGAATGATTTTAATGTAATAAAATATAACATGTAGTTCAGCAAATCTTTTATTTATATTAAAAATATTTTAATTTCAATTATTTTTCTATATCGTCGAAGTACTAACAAGTACTAAGTAAATACTTTTAAACTTTTTTGTAGTTGTCAGATTCCGAGATTCTGAGATATTGGATTGTAACAGTCTCACGTTATGTACTCATGAGCCTATATATACATATTTATGCATGTATACATACATACATATGTTTGTATAGGCTCATACCTTATTTATATAAGCTCACCTTTGTATCGCCGAAAAGGTAGGCAAAGAACACCCACATTTCGCCGACCTTATTTCTGTCCCAAATGTGATGGGAGCGAGCCTATAAACCATGGCCATGCATGAGCCTATATATTTACGATTATTCTTTATCTCCATTACAAAAACTGATACAAATTAATAACGAAATACAACTTGTTAGGTTGGCAACATACCCATGATTATTTTTGTATCTTGGGTGTCTATGGGCGGTGGAGATCACTTAACGTCAGGTGACCCATCTGCTCGTTTGCCACTCTCTGCTATAAACATAATAATAACACATTTTTGACTGAAATACAAAGCAAATTTTCGTAAACAGTGCACTCATTATTTAGCAAGTTTAGCAACATTACTTACTATTCATGGGGCATGAGTTTCAGTATTTGGGTTGCCAATACTAGGTATATCAATCAGAGTCGCAAGTGCAACTGGTGAATGCAATTTGTTTACGTGCCGTGATGCAACTGAGATAAATGTTTGTTCAGTCATGAAGGCTGGAACCTGAACGGATTATAAAATACCTAGAATATGTTATTGGTATTATATATCGAGTGGAGACCACGTACCGGCAAGCGCAGCGTTGGACGTCCACCTGCTAGGACACACGACCTGATAAAGGTCGCAGGAATTTGCTGGATGCAGGCCGCTTCCAACAGGTCTATCTGGAAATCTTTGGGGGAGGCCTATGTCCAGCAGTGGACGGCCAGTGGCTGATGATGATCATGATTGTTATTATTAATATTTTATACGTACCAAGGTATCCATGTTTATGAGTAAGTTACAGTAACAATTAACTGTAGTAGATAACTTTTTTTTCTATCTGCTATATATATACTCGTTCTATATCTATAGAGAGTACTTAGATACTTGGAAAGGTACTTTTCTTCGTAGCAAAGTCCATTGTGTGAATAATATTAACTACTTTAACATTATGTAATGCTCGTAAATAAATATAAACAAGTCTTTGGCATTAATAATGCACCTGTTCTGAGAAAAGTGTACACTCTGGAAACTGGAAACAGTGAAAATGAAGCGCCTGATAGTTTTGAATAGCATTCATATATCATGCCACATACATTTTGTAGGCGCTTTTATGGTCGCCTATCGTAAACTTACTAATTTTGAGAATCGAGCTGAATGATTGAGTAGAATGCAATGATATTTCATTAAATATGATGTATAATGATTTCTTAGGTTTCCGCGAATGTTATTCATTGAAATAAAACTAGTTTTTACGGATCTTATCGCGATTTGTTTTGTATTTATTTTTAATCCCGACGTTTCGAAAGCTTTACAGTCTTCTGGTTCACGGGTCGAACTGTCCGACCTACACAAAACAAATCACGGTAAAATCCGTAAAAACTAGTTTTATTTCAATATATATAATGTAAACTGTTTTATAGGGATCATGCCTTATTATATATTTAAAACACATGTAGCAAACAAATGATAATAATTTTAATTCTAACAATGGGTCAATCAGTAGTTAGTTCATTTACAAAAATGCAAAGAGATCATAAATGTGTTCTATTATGTGTTTTATGTGTTCTATTAAATCTTGTAAACATCGTCAAAGTGAACGTTTTTGAGTGGTAGAGCCACGCTGTAGACAGTAACGTCTACAGCAGGAATGGACCGGCTCGACTGGTTTGATACCACTGTCTCACAGAGAACCGACATAAAGTGGCAGTTTACTGTTGCGTTTCATTCGGTGAGTGAGATTTCCGGTGGGCCATTACATTCCTTTCCCAATCCCTTTTTCCCTCCCCTTCCATTCCCTCCTTTTAGGTTGGCAACGCACCCATGATTCTTTTTGTGTCTTGGGTGTCTATGGGTGGTGGAGATCACTTACCATCAGGTGTCCATCCGCTCGTTCGCCAGTCTCTGCTATAAAAAAAAGTATGACATTACATAATTCAAATAAAACCGACAACACGCTTACGGCTAAAATGTAAATTAATCTCGGTATGCAATTTATGATGTCCTATCGTATAAACTGGGCTTAAGTCTCAGTCGCTCAGCTCAGTGGCTAACCTTCGCCAGTGAAATTATAGATCAGCTCCCACAGAGCTACTTTTGTTTTCATCCGAGCCGGTCACGCTCACGACTGAGTGGCAGATGTCGGCCCGAGGCTGTAATTGCGTACTCGGTACTTAAGTATAGATCGACGAGGATATGGCCGTTATGGGCGGCGCCTTCGTCATTACTTTTAACCGATTTAAAAATGATATTGCAATAATAATTTTATGTCATTGGCAGCCGTAGTCGTAGTAGTCGCCTCCTTGGTCTACTCGCAGCATGTATGGGCTGTGGACTGGGAGGTGCTGGATTCGATTCCCAGGGTGGCAAAGCTAATTTTTTTATTTAATTTGCCCGGGACAGGATCCCAGATAGGTCGACGTCAGGCAGACGGCAAGTCGTAATAACTAAGCCAAATTCTTTCTGCAGCATGCTTGAAAAAGTGTGTTGCGTCGACTCTACATTAAGGTGGGATAAGGGCAGGTCGAAAGAAAGAAAGACAGCCGTGTAGAAGCGAGCGAGTAACCTAGCCAGCTGTAAAGCGAGAGGCCGCGGGTTCGATTTCCGCACCGAGACAAAAATTTGTGGCCCACTGATATTTGTTTCTGGGTGTTGTGAGACCGAAAGTCTCTCGTAGTTTCTGATACCCACGATACAGGTTATACCTAGTGTGGGGCGACTATGTGTGTGCCTGCTGAGTGTATTTATTCATTATTAATTTTTGCTTGTTTCAGGGAAAAGAGAAGAGCAACCGAGAAGATCTGAAAACAGATATACAACATAGGAAAGAAACATTTTACAGGGTACGATAGCTATACTTATTTCGCTCTCGTTAAAGTCTTTTTTATGAAAAAAAATTGTTTAACCTTAAAATTTGAAAATAGGCCGGAATAATTGTTTCACGTTCTATATTTCTATTTCTGTGGAATATCATATTAAATAGATCCGATGTTTGTTTTTATAAGCTTAAGATCAACAGCAATATCAAGCTTGGTAGATGAACCAACCATGGATTAGGGGTATTTGGGCCTCCAGATCACTTGCTGTATGAAATGAAGCTGCCACTTCATGTCAGTTTTCTATGAATCATTAGTAATAATGCGATAGTTATAATAATAACCTATCTTTATATAACCTAAATATAATAAGTCACCTCCTTGGTGTAGTGGCAGCACGTACATATGGCCTGTGGACCGGGAGGTTCTGGGTTCGATTCCCAGGTAGGGCAAAGCAAATTTTCTAATTTAATTTGTCCGGGACTGGATCCTTCAGAAGGGGTTGACGTCAGGCAGGCGGCCGGTCGTAAAAACTAAGCCAAATCCTCTCTGCAACATGCTTGAAAAAGTGTGTTGCGCCGACCTCACATTAAGGTAGGATAAGGGCATGTAGAAATAAAGAAAGTTATAATGATAATACTTATAAGAGCCATTGACACGATAGAAGAAAAAAGAAAAAGAAGAATAATGCGATCGCGCTGGCCTATTCATGCTGTAGGCAATATTGCTATTCATGTGTAATGCTGTGCTTATAGCAGTTGTGATCCGCAGGAAGCTCCGTCAGACGAGGACTCAGCGGTGTCATCCGCACCGGCCTCGTTGTCGCCACAGCCGCTCAACGATATGTGGGTTAGTAACCTCGTAAACAACTATACACCTAGCCCCTTACTTATAAAAACATTTACGCGTTTCTTAACTTTAAAACTAGTTTGTCCCTGTCATCTTCAAACAATGTAACGTAAGGAAAGAGGAGAGGAAAGCACGTAAATAATTTTTCCACATTTCTAATCAAATCCTACAAGCTTCCTATTTTATTTACACGTCAATTCCCTGCTAGCATTCTTGAAAATCATAAACCCCTTATCTAAGCCTCATCCTTATTATTAATAAGGACATCTAGAAAGAAAGTTTAAGGTGTAGAAATGTAGGGCCTGTCACTTTTTTCTTTGCATTACATTATTTAAAAATGAAAGGAACAACCTACGGTTAAAGATAAGCCGCAAATAAATATTTTTATAAGTAAGAGGCGTAGAGTTTAGTCGTACAATATTACATGCGCCTATCGTCGTTTCTGCTAAAAGTTTTCGTAAGGCGCTATAACACGGTTCAGTACTTGTTTACATATTTTGTTAGAGAAATGCAGTTTAATCAAAATTTCACTGAGTTCGTTTCTTTGACTTAGACATAGTCGAAGTTCGCTCTATAGATCGTAGCCGTAGTAGTGCGCGCACAAATGAGTTAAACTCGAATAATGTGTACTAGTAATATCGCTAGTTCAAGTCTAAATAACATTGTTTATATCGAATAGGTACAACCAATCAACCAAAAACAGGAAAAATAAAGTAATCCAAAAAATACAGCAACATTTAATGATTTAAAAACAGAAAGGCCTTCGGTAATTGAATCGAACAATAATTAACTAAATATCATGTAAGGAAGCTATTGATACCATGCTTCACATTTTCTTAGGCTTTATTTAACCAACTAACAAAAAAGGAGGTACTCCAATCGATGCGTAAGTTCTTATGTGTTAACCACCCCCATCTTTTCACCCCCTTTGTTACGCGATTTTGTGGATTCTTCTCAATGCTATGTTCCAGTTTAACTTACAAGTCATTCATTGATGATATTATTAACACATATGTACATACATACTCAAAACATAATTACACAAAGTTTTAGAGCATTCAATTTTATGCTTTTAAGTATTTTACCATCTGTTGTATTTTCGTTACACATACCATATAACATAAGCTCACGTCTGTATCCCCGAAGAGGTAGGCAGAGGCGCACAGGCAAACTAGTACACCCACATTTCGCCGAGCTTAGTTCCGTCCCAGATGTCCGCTACAAAGTTTTTTAAACTTATCTTATTTGAATTATTTTGTTTAAACTTACTACTCTCCAAATCGATATTAATACTATTCATATGTAAGTAACTATGTCTGTTTGTTAAGTTTCCACACTTACGGAATCCATTTTGGTAAAATGTCTTATGAAGAAAGCATGTATTATTCGTAACCCTTGTGTTTCCTAAAGTAGAATAAAGGCTAACATAATATGTCACAGGAGTTATAAAAGTTAAATAAATACCTAATACCCAACAGTCACATACATAGTCTTGACCCCAACTAAGATCGAGTCTTGTGTCGTGGGTATCCAGGAACTATGGCTGAGATCTATAGAGCAAACTTCGACTAAGTCTAAGTCAAAGTTACGAACTCAGTGAGGATTTGGAATTATTAAATCGAACTTTGACTTAGTCCGAGTCATTTTTTACAAGAAAAATAGACTGACAGACAGACTAAGCAAAGAATTTCTTGTAAAAATGACTCGGACTAAGTAAAATCCTTACTGAGTTCGTTTCTTTGACTTAGACTTAGTCGAAGTTCGCTCTATAGATCTCAGCCTAAGAGAGACTTTTGGTCTCACAACAGTTAAAACTTAAAACAAATAAGAGCGCCTAATGAATGTCTATAAGCGGTGGAGATCACTTACCATCAGGTGACCCATCTGCTCGTTTGCCAATCTCTGCTATAAAAAAAAGTTGTTTAGAATCCGTATATGGCGCCAGTGTGTCGGTTGATTGGACGTAATGTTCTAAAAGAGGCGCTTTGTCTTCTAAAGGTTTTTAAATTAAAGCTAGACAAATATGATAAATCTGCTTAAAGAGCCGTATCAAAATTGAAATCCATAAAATTATTTAATTTAATCAACAGACTAGCTGATTGGGGCCACGAGTATTAAAGCAATAAAATCGCTGATTTATATTTATAACGGCATTATTTAAATCCAATAGATTCCTATGTATTATGCGTACAAACAATTCGACCTTGTCTCTGAGTCTCGGGACATCGTATAGAAATGTCATACAGTATTGCAAGCATTTTGTCACCTAGTAAACTTTGGTGCTTAGCTGTTGCGTCAATTGCATTGTCTCAGCTTGTAGGGTGTCCACACTTGGTACAACGTTGATGAGGAGAAATGGGACTGAGTTTCGTAATCATTACTAAAAATGTTTTGTGCAATATTACTTTTTTTTAAGGCAAAAACTGGCAAATGAACAGATGGGTCACCTGACTGTAAGTGATCTCCACCGCCCATATACACCCAAGACACAAAAAGAATCATGGGTACGTTGCCAACCTAAAAGGAGGGAATAGAAGGGGAGGGAAAAGGGATTAGGAAAGGGAGGGGGAAAAGGCCCACCTGAAATGATTAGATGTATGGTACTAACAGTTGGCGAATTATTTCATTTAGAGAATGTTATTTATAATACTTATAAATATATTATCATAATGTTTCTAAATATTTTACTATGTGGGGTTAAAATAGTATCCTTTAAAGTATAACTCCAGATAGAATATGATATCCAAATTGGTGAAGTTATATACAATTTCATAGTTATATACTGCAGATGATACTCTGACAATACAAAATAATTAGGCTAAATAGTTATAATCATTAATCTTAACCCAGTTAAAGGAATCGTGTCATGTCAACTCAATATAAGTCTAGGTATGTTGGACATAATTTGTCACAAATGAAGATAAAGAAGTATTTACTCCAACCTTAATTAATTATTTAAGGCTGATTTTCGTCCCAAGGTCCTCAATTCGTCTGTACTTTATTTTATGTATGTTACGCTATATCTCCGCCAAATGTGGACCGATTTTTGTGTTCGATCGAGCTTATTTCAAGGGTGATCCCATATAAAATGGTCAGGATCGGACAAGTTTTGAAGTCGGTCTGTTAAGTATTTAATCTTGTGATTATTAAACATAACATAACATAAGCTCACGCCTGTATCCCCGAAGGGGTAGGCAGAGGCGCACTAGCGAACTAGAACACCCACATTTCGCCGAGCTTAGTTCCGTTCCAAATGTGATAGGGGGCGAGCCTATCGCCATATCGGGCACAAATTCGAGACTCCGGGCTGATATGGGAAAATCCAATATCACTTTGCCCGACCCGGGGATCGAACCCGAGACCTCAGAACCAGACCTTGTGATTATTAAATAGCCAGATAATTCGTCTAATGGATAATTTTGTTTTTTAGATTTATGTTGATTATAAATCTGCCATAATGTTAAACTTATACCACAAATAAAAGTTATTAGCTATTGAAAAATCAGCCCTTAGTTACTATGTATTTTATAATATACTCATAATATAATTATTTGAAATATCTCAATCAATAGTTACACAGACTTCTAGATGTTACCTACCATGTTTGAAGTTGAAATGTGGGCGTCATTTGTTTTTATGAGCTCTATTTAACAACACTTGCATAAAATTGCTAAGAACAAAAATATGCAAGGTTATAATTATAAGCGGTTTTGTAGGTAACAAGTTTATTACAACATGTATATGTTACGGAATTGGGTATTTTTATAAATGGTTCCAGTAGTAAAACGTATTTCCTTGTACGAGGAAAATGGCTTTAAATTGTCAACGTATGTGCGTAATATTATTTTACATTAATATGTTTCGCTATTTATTCAACATACTACTACAACAATATTTTATAATGCCAATACATACAATAAGATAGAATATGATAGTGTCACGCTGTAGACACTATTGTCTTACAGCATGAATTCATTTGGTCCGCGGTAGTATTACTATTTCACAAAATTGTTGTTACATTGTGAACGGTGACTGATATTCCTGAAGGCTCAATTTTCCTATACTCGTCCCAGTCTAATATCTAAGAGATGGCAATGTATCCATATGTTTATTATATTATTATAACTCATGGTTAGCAGCAATTGATGAGCACTTGATGGTTTACCAACTTCTGCTACAAAGATTATTTTAGAGTTTTCCATGAATAACGTTTTACCACCTTTAAAATAAGTAACACTATTTAAATAAAAACACTAAGATAAGGATAATAATTTAAATTAATGTAGCCATACATGTAGCCTTGTCTCTGGTCAAGTGACATTTGCATATCTTATGCTAAGAACTAAGTTAGAAATGTCATAATATTAATATAGCGCGTTTTATTGTTTATCTTATTCAAACAAGTCCATTGTCTGATCACAATGTTGTATCACCATAATTCCGTATTTTACTGATTTCTTAAAGTATTACAACATAAGAAACACTGCAATTGTGCTTTGCTTCTCTTACGAATTTCTAATTAGATTACTGAATCTATTTAATATTTCGACTTTAGAGTAAGCATAAAGAGTTATTTTAATTTTATCCCTATTAATATTTGAAACACAAGCAATCTGTTAATTATTTTCAAGACTTGTGAATTCTAAATTTGGTCTTACAACGTAGTCACTACTTTATCACTTAAGTGCAATATAGAAAACTATTTGCCATAACCCGTTCACATACATACGAGACAGTCTCAACATACAATAAATTGATGGTCACCTCACTCGCCGACAGTCATGCGGGCAGTGCCGCGGGGCGGCAGAACGCGCGTCGGCGGCGGCGCGCGAGTGCACGCGGCTCGCGGACGCGCTGCGAGACGCGCGAGACCAGCTCGAGCTCATGGAGTTCAGACTTTTGGAGTTGGAGGACGCACACCCCGACAAGGTACTAAATCTTTATTTACTTGCGTTTTAATTTCGAAATACTTCAGTGTAGTTTGTCAGTGCAAGTGAATAAGATCTCTATTATTTTTCAAATACGGTTAAATTGGAAATTTTATTAAGATGTGTTATTAGATGTTTACAGTGTTATAGCTTCTTTTAATACTTACATTATATGTTGCGGTTGATCCAGAACTAATTACGTCTTATGTAAATTAAGATATTGTTAAATTTGAAGGACGTAAGACGGTTAAGTGCGTCATTCGTAAATAACATGGGTTTGAGTTTGTGTCAAGTGTCGTGAATGAGTTTGTGCTAAATTCTAATGGGGAGTGAATGTGTAGTGAATTCAATATTGCAACGTATAATATATTCAGTACTCTTTATTGTATAAGTTTTTTTTTACATTTTTAATATTCCCCTCTGAGGGCGAGGTCGGGACTCAAGCCATCAGCGGTTAGGACCCTAGAATGAGGAACCTCCTCACAATTCGTGCCGTATCCAGTAACACTATCTGCATTTGGCTCCTGACCCAAACATCAACCGAGAGGCTCTTGAGGTGTTGGTCGAGGCTCATTGGCATCAAACCTTGGGCAGAAATGACTATCGGAACAATGATTGTTGATTCCACATCCCACTTGCGAGTAACCTCATTTGGAACGAATTTATTATTAGTGATAGAAATGCGAAGAATGTGTGGTGAATGGTGATATAAGTTCGTGTGTTTCTAGTGAATGTGGTTTAGACCGGTACAGTTATTCGATAGCGATATAAAAAACACATTGTTTGCAAACATAAAGCAAGTATGTGCCTATAATTATGCAAATTAATTACCCAACAATTCGTTTAAGAATTTGAAAAATAGAAACTGTGAGAACGAATGTCACTTTCGAACACTGTTTATGAATTAAAAGTGTTTCGCAACTGTGAAGTGGGTTAAACGGAATTCTGTATTTCGTTGGTCCTTTTTTCTTTACTTTAAATTTAATTTACTGTTTTGTTATTTTAGAACATTTTAAAAATCAACTACTTACTTATCTTTAGATATGACGGTGCCTCGAAGTCAGCATCCAAACTCGACAGTCCTATTCATCCACCTTATAATATAGGGTCCAATATAGGGTCGGTGCATGTTTTAGAAGGCTTTTTTACCCCAATCGCTTGACGTCAATTTTCTAGAGAATCCAATTCCGGTCAAATCAAATCATCAGATAAATACTACAGATGTGGGATTCGAACTCAGTACCTCCCGCATACATTCCTGCGCGATGAAAGATATTTTTAACCGACTTAAAAAACGGATGTAATTAACAATTCGTCGGAATCTATTTTTAAGGTATATTACCTGATTACTCGAAGACGCTTGGACCGATTCAATCTGATCAAATATTGATTTGATAAATTGATTCCTATTTGGACTCCAAAATACGAACCAGGAACTCTTTTCTTTCTTCCTTCTACCTGCCCTGATCCCATCTTAATGTGGATTCATTCAATTTGGATCGCAACACAATTTTTCAAGCATGTTGCAGATAGGATTTGTCTTAGTTTTTACGACCGGCCGCCTGCCTGACGTCAACCCCCTATGAGGGATCCAGTCCCGGGCAAATTAAATTAGAAAATTTGCTTTGCACGACCTGGGAATCGAATTCAGGACCTCCCGGTCCACAGCCCATACATGCTGCCAGTAGACCAAGGAGGCAACCTCTACGGTAAAAATATATAGGTTCCCTATTTTAATGACGTTGACCGGCGTTTTTTCACTTGTCAGTCGTGTCTCGTGACCCCTCTAGGGGAGTTCTGGGACGACCCCAGCCCCCTTGGACCCTTTAGGGGTCGCGACTCACAGTCGAATTATCACAGATATAATGCATTGTAAGGCAAAGTGGATGTCTTGTTTCGTTTAGTACATTTCGTTTTATCATTTATTTTTCTTAGCGACATGGTATGGCATCGGTGTTGACATATATTGTTTGGACCTTAAAGGCTAGGAACTAAGGACCTTGAGGTGTATCTACAACCTACTGAGGCTGCAATTTTATCATTCTTTGTTTACACAAGTAATGGCATGTGAGGATCATTATTTATGCAAATATGTTCGAGTACGAAGTGTTACGTCACGTTTGCTCATTGCTGATCTATTGAGATGCCATATAGACTGTTGTAACTCGTTATAAACGTGTGTAGGTCGCTTGTTGTGTACATTCAGGAAATAAACAAATCAAATATTTCTGTAGGTTTTTCTACTTGTATGAACGAAAGAAAAATAATATTGTTATACACATATTATGGATTTTTCCATATCAGCCCGGAGTCTGGAATTTGTGCCCGATATGGCGATAGACTCGCCCCCTATCACATCTGGGACTGAACTAAGCTCGGAGAAATGTGGGTGTTCTAGTTCGCTAGTGCGCCTCTGCCTACCCCTTCGGGGATACAGGCGTGAGTTATGTTATGTTATGTTATGTTATATTATATCAACTTTAAAAACTTAACAGACCTACTTCAGTAGCCCGAGCACGAAAAACTAATGCAAATGTAAATGTATTCGAGTTCGCTGCGCACTGATGACGTTTGGTTAATATTTCATACAAATTTCAGAGACGCGCATCGAGCTGAAATACATTTACGGTTGTCAGAAATTTTCCTGCTCAGGCTGCACAACGTATCTGATCGTGGCCAAATTTATATGCGACCTCCCTTGGAATAAGATCTATCGAACACAAAAATAATCTTAAAAAGCGATCCACTTTAACGGAGACATCGCGTAACATACATTAGAAAATACAGACGAATTAAGGACATCCTCCATTTTCTGAAGTTGGTCGAAAACCCAATTAAGTAATAGACAAATCAAATCAAATCAAAATATTTATTGAATCCATGAAATGTTACTACATTATTTAGATTCCGTCAAAGTTCCTCTACCGCCAGTTCGGAAGGCCGTTTCGCCAGAGAAGAACGGGCAAGAAACTCTGGCGTTGCTCTTTTAAATGCCAGTTGACAATAAAAGCTTATAGAGTACCATATACAAAAAATATATATAAATTAGAGCAGCTAAACCACCAAGAAAATACATACAAATGATTTTTTGTAGTAATAATTGTGTATATTGATACAAAACAGGTTGCAATCCAATGTTTTGTATGAAATAAAAAAATACAAATAAAAACATACAAAAAAATACAATACAATGGCTCACTGAGTGACCCCACATAGCAATCTCCTCCAGACCTTAGGATGTGTTGATGACAAAAGAAAAAGTACTTATTAGATTTCAGATGTGGCCATTACTACCAAAACAAGTATTGTTAATATAAAAGTATCTAGTATTATTAAAGTCATCCACATCATCATGATTGACTGACTGCACATGCATATACTGTAGTGTTGCCAATCTCATAGTTTAATCCGTAGTTCGTGTTGGGAGACATGCTTGACACCTTACAGCGGTGCATGAGGTGACAATCAATACTTGTTATGAAACTACCTCTAAGTTTAGCAATAATAAGCGTCATTCTATAATAATAGACATATTAAAAGTTGCAATAACTGAACCTAACCTACAAGTGAAAATAAGTGTTGAAAACTTTTCAACTTTCCTTCATCATCATCGCCACCGGACTGTTGAACATAGTCCTCTCCTAAAGATTTCCAGATTCCTGTTGAAAGCTGTTCCCTCATACTATGTCATCAAATCTTAGACAATATACGACTTTTGTTGGAGTAAGTAAATCCTATAGAATACAATGGTAATTATCAAAGTTGCTTCATATTTATTGAAATTAAACTATTTTTACGGATTCTCTCACGATTTGGTTTTAATTTTTATGCCCGATGTTTCGAAAGCTTTGCAGCCTTCGTGGTCACGGGTCAGACGTAAAAATAGTTTAATTTCAATGAATAACATTCACGTAAACCTAAGAATTTGTGACCGATATGGCGATAGGCTCGCCCCCTATCACACCTGGGACGGAACTAAGCTCGGCGAAATGTGGGTGTTCTAGTTCGCTAGTGCGCCTCTGCCTACCCTTTCGGGGATACAGGCGTGAGCTTATGTTATGTTATGTTATGTTATGTAAACCTAAGAAATCATTATGCTTCATATTTAGCAAATCTATCGCGTAATAATATAACAATAATTTGCTTTTTAATATTACTGTTCCACTGCTGGACACGGGCCTCCTATATTAATGAGAGGGGTTAGAGCGGTTAGACAATCCAACACGCTCTATTAATAATTACGCTGGTTGGTATAGGTACAGTGGCGTAGCTACAGGGTGGCATATCGGCAAAATGCCACGGGCCCCCGATCATAGGGGGCCCCAGCGGTGATCCGAAGAGGGCCTCAGTCCGAAAAAGCCTTGACCATATAAGGAATCTTGAGCTGAAAAGACCTCGATCCAATGAATTTGCCACGGGCCCCAATACTATAGTTACGCCATTGTATAGGTAGGTACTTCACATCAATTCGATATTCTTATGGAGTATTATCTGCTAAGTAGGTTTTATAGCCATGTTTAGCAAGCGATATTTAATAATTTTACATAGAAAGTCAGAGATGCTCTTGGTGTTGGTCTCGATACCTGCGATATTGATATCGGCAGTCCATACCACTCCCAGCTTAGCCATCAAAATCATAAAAAATATATCCATTACGCATATAGTCACGTGTCTAACTACTGTACAAATATTGATGTCATCTGCATCTTCGCCAATGATGCAGTTTACTTAAAGCAATCGCAAACTTACTACGTCTTTGCAAAACACTTGTATTTAAAAATTCTGTTAATTCTGTGTTATTGGTGTAATCATGGTGAGTGTTATTTTAATTACTAATGGTATTTAGAGTATTTTCCACTGTATAGGTATTTTTAGGGAATGATAATAATCATTTTATCAGATGCCTTAGTTTTACTGTTACATTGAATATTAGTTTGTACTACAGACAACTTAGTTGGTTAAAGTATTATTTGTGAATATTGAGTACTAAGATTTTACACAGTGCTCGATAATCAAAAAAATAATATTATTATGGTAATTATTACTTCTATATCCGTAAATAACTTTATTTACTGATTAGAAAAGAAATGAAACTGTTTATAGCATATGTTTACACACAGATACCTTTTATAGTAAGTAATATTTTGTAGTATCCTTGATAATACAAAACCAATCTGGAATTATGTACGTAGTAGATTTTTGTTGTAAAGTTAAAATACGTATGAAATGTACTATTGAGGAAAGTCACGGAAAACACTCATGAGAGATGAGTGACCACAGGGACATAAAACTGATTCATACGTCACACAATCCACAACACAATGTACTCGTAGGTACAAATAAATTGTTGATCATGATGCTACGTTAATCCCTATTAGTACCTAAAAATCAAAACAATGAAACGAAGATAATAAGGATTGTTAGTTAGCCTATTCCAGCAGATGCATATTTGTGTAGGATAAAGACTTCACGTATTATATAAAGTGGAAAATACTATGTATGCATGTACTTATGTATCTATGTACGAATGCTAATCTGATTCAAAAGAATAATAATTAAATCTTAGATTAATAAATGAAATGCATAGGATTAAAGTTTCCGATAAAAGTAGGACTGAGGCGTCTGATGCTATGAAGATAAAGAATCTCTACGAATGAGTAGCAGTACTGAGCAACAATGGCAAAATTCACCATTCACCAAAAAAGAATTAAACAGATTACTGTTCCCAAAAATATTTTTAGATTTCTGGAGTAGATACTGAAATCCTTCAAGTTGTAGCCTTTCCAATAAAGAACTGATTTGTGAAAGGATTCCTCGCTCATTTGATGAATAAAAATGATGGTGTTATGTTTACTAACGGGTATATAAATAACGGTATTTTAGAACTTTGCTATACAGGCGTCCGGCATCACTCCTTAACCGTACTGGTACAGCCTTAGTCACTCGGCACAATGTCCACCAAACTTCCATAAAGTGCCGAGCAAATGTTTTATCATACACTCACAGTTCCGGTATCGGGCGTTGTTAAAATAGCTCGTGAATGGATAATGCCTTGGAATTATGTATTAGTTGCTTAGTGTTTGCGATGGATCTAAAAAGGCTGACGTGTTTTGGATTGTGTTTTGCGGTTGGATTTTTACCTAGATATTTGAATCAGAATTTGTGTAGAAATAATAATTGGCTTTAAAATGGAGGGAAATTAATAAGTAATAATCATTAGGAAATACTTTTACTGAATTTGTTTAAATGGTTCTATGACTATTACAATTGTGAACCGAGTGCGTGTTTTGTATTACATTAATGAAAATGATTGTGAAAAATTAGAATATAAGGAAACAAGAGCAGACAGAACAAAACCAATGGATATTTTAAATGAAAACGTAAGTAAGGAATACTAAGTAAGGATAGAATCAATAATTTCAATAACGAAACCTATTAACCTATACATAGTAAGTAAAAGAAAAATATAATAATGAACAAATAAATATTATAATATGTTGTATTAACCTAGCGTGCACAGAAAGTAAGTCAATTACTAAAGACCTCGAAACTAGCAGAGATTATACAGGTACTACAAGTAAACAGTTTACCCCATTCAGCAGCAGTAAGTTAAACGAGGGCGCCCTGACGTCATTAAGTTAATAATCTTTGATCTTGAACATAAATCTTAACACAACTCTACGACAGTTGGGTAATTTTGAATCAGTTTCAAGGATCTCGCACAAGTACTATCCATTCACAGTTTTGTTTATAATTGAATGTATGAATGAGAGTTTCTGTCTAGTGAATAAATTCATTCCGTGTGAACTTAGTATTGGCCAATCTGGTGTCAGAATTCCCAAACTATACCTACATGATTATTGTCTACAGTTCAATAGAGTGTCCTGTAAGTGTAGAGATGTTTTGCAATCTATCTATAATGCTGTGGATTGTTTTTTCTGGAATGTAATGATTCGATTTTGGTCTCATTTAATCGCTCTCCTGAGTAAGTAAACGACAGAACAGATTGTTCTATGATATAAACCAACACTTAATTTATTATACTCCAAGAGTCTCCTATATAAGAGGTTACTTGTTACCAACTAAAATCCCACGCCAACAAATTTAAATACGCTTAATGCATAATAATGTCTGTTATATTATGTACTAATCTGTCATTTTTCATACACTCCACAGCGTTCCGTGATTAATTTAATAATAGCTTGTTTAAAAGGAATTGGTATTTATTCACAAAAGAAATAAATTATTTAAAGCAGCTTGTTTATGATCGAGCCTTTTGTATTGCTGACTTTTATTATAAACGACGTCAATAATACATTTGTTAGTATAATCAAAGATTTATATTCATGGAGCATTAAAAAACTGCCTCTGCCTCTGTCCTCGTTAACTTAGATGTTGTTTCTCGCGATAGCTCCATTTGTCTCGCCCACAGCTGGCACGATCTAAAAAATGAGAATACATGATGTAAGCCAACCGAAAACGTTTATTCTTACGTTTAACTCCGTAGTGTGACCATTGTGTATTAGATTGATGACAAGATTGTCTTTTTATAGGTGTTTAAAATGTTTATATTTGTAAAAATGTCGTTGCAGGGTGCTAGGGACAACCTAACCGACTCGGATTCGGGCTGCGTGTCCCCCGGCTCCCGTATCAAGGATTCCGCATCGCCTGAACTCAAACGAATGGATTCCGGATACAAATCACCACACGTTCCAAGCAGCCCCTGCAATCCGCGACGGCATTTAGGTACGCCCCACGAAGACTTCAAAGAAGACTTCGCTAAGGCGCAAGTGCTTGCGGACATCTTGGATAGGAACTCAGAAACCACCAGTGATTCTTTGAAAAGCAACCCGGTGAAGGAGCATCTAGAACAGATGATTTTAAACGCGGCATCTGCGGAAGACAGGAGTTGCTTGGAGCAGGTTCTAATGCTGCTATACAACCTACAAGCGTTGAGCAGTTCTGTCAGCGAAGATGAATGCTATCAGGTAAATTTCAATTTGACGTTACATGACAATTAACAAAATGGATAACTTTTGATACACTGATTTAATATAAAATATTTTTCTATAGGCAAAACCGAGAAGACTATGTGATTTAAGGTCGAAAGAAACAGACATTCCATCGCACAAAACTCAAAAAGCAATAGCTACCGTCACGCCTTACCAGCAGAAGGGATACAAATGCGAATCGTTGGAAAGTCTTTGCAGTGAAGAAAGGAAACCAAACAGCGTTTTGCAGGAGAGCGGCATCTTCGAGGGCGTCGAAACAGAGACAAAGAGTACCCAAACCGACGTCAACGAAAGTTTTGAATGCACCGGTGAATTGAATACTGAAATACAACGACTGAATAGCATAAGGGAGAAACTTGAGAGGCAAGGTGTTAGGAATAGGACGTTAAGTGTGAAGGAAGAAGGTGACGGCCTGGAGTGCAGGTGCGTGAAGTTGGGGAAGAAACACAAGCAGTATTACGAGAGGAGGCTTAAATTTTTGGAGGGTAAAATCTCAATATATGAGGCGGCGCAAGACGTCAAAGAGGCTAAGCTCGCACAGAGACTGCAAAAAGAATTTTTGTTAGAAAATCGAATACAAGTACGTACCATACACTTTGTTTTAACTTTTCTAACTTTGTAAATGGTGTTCTTATGCCAAGTTTTACTTTTTTAGGAACTTGAATCGCAGCTGACAGATCTTCAAGACAAATATGAAAGGTTAGAAGAGGAATGTTGTGAATTAGAGGAGATAGAAAATGATACTCGCTTACATTGGCAACAGTAAGTTTTATAATCAATGTAAAGCTTTCATAGTCGTATGACATAAAGAATTAAGGTTAGCAATTGTAACTATAATTGATTGTTTTAAAATTCAGGCTTGAGATGGACTATGAGCTCTGTTCAGCACAGTTAAGAGACATGACGGAGCAGAGGGAATGTTCGAGGGCTCAAGCCGAGCGCCTTATGTCCGAGCTGACTAACAGGGAGTGCGCTTTGAAAACAAGAGAGGTAAAGAATTGTTAGCATATTATGTGTATAATAAAATAATAATATATTTTTATTTCATTAACGATTTGTTGATTATTGCTGATTTTAAAAGTACTTAACTACAAATTACTTTACTTAATAGATAACTATTCTAATATCTATATATGATAGAAAGTGTTAATGATATTGTCATCGTAACTAAATTAGAAATTATTTCCCATGAGGTATAAATGTTATTTTCAGAATGAACTGCTGACGAGGCTAGATAAACTAGAGAAGGCCGTACCTGCGTTGATAGCGTGGAACGTTGTACAAGCGATAGGGGCCAACATCTCTTATGGCGGACAGGTACGAATATTCAATACAGTTTTCCTACTAATTCAAGATAAATGTACATTATACAATGCAGAATAATGCTGCATAATAAAGATGTTAAATGTTATACAAGTATCTTTTCTGCGGTTTGAAACCCAAGATGTTGTTTGTCACATTAAAGCATTACTACATATCATAACGCATTATAAATTTATGCATGATCAATAAAATCTATTATTCAAATATCTTGTTACATATTTTTGCCCTATATCCTAGGGTATTGGCACATTCAGTATGAGAAAGTAATACTGAGTTGGGCATAAGTAAAGCTAAAGTATTAACATATAGCGGAGGTTAAGTTTGGCGAAGTGAACCCAAAAATTATGTGTGCTTTTACTTTTCCGGGGGTCCAGTTTGTAGCCTATTTCACATGGCTATTAATGACATGATATTTTATTGCAGCGAGCGTTAATGAATCGCATGGGCCCTTACGGGCAGAGCACGAAAGCAGCAATCGCCCAAATAAGGCAGGAGTCCCGCAAGAAGGAGCAGTGCGCCGCGCTAGTAGCGTGGACGGATATTAACGCAGAACCACCGCCGAATGTCAAGGAGTTGCAGCAAAAAGTTACAAAGTGAGTCTTAGACGATGAATGATGAACTTTAAGTAACGAAACAACTGCGGTTACACTTTAGAAAAATGTAGATGTTGATATACATAAGTTCCTATGTCAATCTAGATATACTATAGTTATTATATAATATACTACTATGTATGTATACTTAATAATAATCATAACGACAAGATCACGAAAAATACATGAAAATTGAATTTCCAACGGAACGTATAAAATGTTATTGTAGACACATTAAAATGACTGCCTCATTGGCGTGGTGGTATTTCGGTACGACTACGGCTCTGATGACTATGGTCTCGGGTTCGATCCCCGGGTCAGGCAAAGTGATATTAGATTTTTCCATATCAGCCTGGAGTCTGGAATTTGTGCCCGATATGGCGATAGGCTCGCCCCCTATCACATCTGGGATGGAACTAAGCTCGGCGAAATGTGGGTGCTCTAGTTCGCTAGTGCGCCTCTGCCTACCCCTTCGGGGATACACACACATTAAAATTGTATTGCAAACATCAATCATAAAATATAACACTATTTATTACAGGCTAATAGCAGAGAAGAGACAAATAGAAGACCAAACGTCACATCTCACAAAGGCTTTAGAAAAGAGAGTAAAAGAACTGGAAGAGGAATTAGAAACAGCACACAGACAAATGGCGGCTGCTGCCTCCGGGGCTGAAGCAAGAAAAGATATGATAGAAGATAAGATCGTTGAAATAGAGGAAAGCATTAGGAGGCAGAAAGACAACGAAAATGTAACGTATCAAAAGTACTTATTTTTTACAAATAAAATATTCAAAATGTTAGAATATTTATTTCCTACTACATACTTATCAAGATATTTCATTAAGTAGAGCATGGAAATTACTTTTTATTTAACGCCTTCGTAAAGTCTACAAGCATGACGGTTGATTTCATTAAAGCTAGATTACAGTGTAGTTTGTGCGTTACGAAAGTAAACATCTATAAATCATGCATATCAAATATGATAACTATTTTCCATATCAATTATCATTTATTTAATAATTTTCTCCCCACAGCTCCCAGTAGATCCATCGGTCGGCAGTAAAATCAGAGCATTGCTAATGAGCGAGCAAGAATTGAAGACCCGAGTCGCGGAGCTCGAGAGAAGAGAAACAGCTTACTTAGAGATGTTGACTCAAGCGGACGACATGTGGGCGGAGATGGAAGGCGGTTATAAGAAGAAAATCGAAGAGTCGCAAGCCACAGAAACACAGCTTAAAGGAAAGGTTGGTAAAATGAAATATATTTTGAGACAGCATAAAATACCATAATAGACTTTTCAGTAGATAAATAATAATTTTATAAAATCCAAGGTTTTTTATCGCACCTATAGATTGCTTATAATCCAATTATAATGACCATTTTAATCTCACTAATGCATTCTGGCGAGATCTACCGAGATATTAATTCTTTGATTCTGCCGAAACTGTATCTTCAATCCATGTTGTAATTCCATATTTTTTATGATTCCAGATTAAGAAACTAGAAACAGAAAGAGACCAGTGGAAAAAGTGTTTCGAGCCGTTAAAGAAGAAACTCAGAGAGGTAGAAGAATCAGAGTCAGGCATGCGTATAGCTTTAGAAAAGGCTGAAAGAGACGCGAAGGTCCTCAAATCACAGAATACAAATCTGGCATCGATGTTTGGCAAAGCTGATGCAGAAGCTAAGAAGTCTGAGGCGGCATTTAAAAC
This sequence comes from Clanis bilineata, assembly GCA_036417725.1. Classification (NCBI taxonomy): domain Eukaryota; kingdom Metazoa; phylum Arthropoda; class Insecta; order Lepidoptera; family Sphingidae; genus Clanis; species Clanis bilineata. Next base: position 2,874,863 of record CM071159.1, read on the forward strand.
GGTTGAAACAAAGTTTAAAGTAAGTTATTTTTTTTATAGGAAAGACTGGCAAACGACCAGGACCTGATAATAAGTGATTTCTACCGCCGATAGACGCACAAGGAACTAAAAAAATCATGGGTGCGTTGCCAACCTAAAGGAAGGAATATAGGGTTTGGGAAAGGGAGGAGGGATTTGTGGAATTTTCACTCACCAACGAAACGCAATAGCGAGTTCCCACTGAACGCCTGTTTTCCGTGAGACAGTGGAATCAAACCGGTTGAGCCGACCCATTTGTGCTGAAGACGTAACTGTCTTCATCTTGGCTCTATAACTCAAAAAAGTAATAAATATTTGAGAAGGATGTAATAGTAATGAGAATATGGTAGTTAATGCTATTTCATAATGAAAGCTATGACTATTTTTTTTACAGAAAGAGATTGATCAACTGAGGAAATTGAATAAACAGCTAGACGATGATCTAAAAACTCAGAAAGAAGTATCAAAGAAGACGGAGTTGGGTTTCTTAGGTGATTTGGAGTGTATAAGGAAAGAACTCAATAGGGCCTGTAAGAGTAATCAAGATCTGGAAGTCACTAACAGTGAATTGAAGGAGGAGGTGAGTAGCAATATTATTCATAGTAATGGAAAAACAATAATATGGTGGTTATCATAATAACTTAAAAAAAAAACTAAATGGTCGGACAATGATGGCTCGGTACATAAACGAATATATCAACAGCATACAAAGAATTATTTTTGTTAATTTTTATAATTATGGTTTTAAAAAGCTTTTGTGTCAAGCCATTTCATTATTCTTCATTATTGGTTAGTGGTTGTCTGTATTTAGTTATATGTTAGATGGAAAGGAACAAATCTTAAACCTTGTTTGGAGCACGTTTTTTAATGTTTTCATCATCTTAAATGTGTTTTGAAATAATGTTTGGAGTAATTTATTTATCTACTTAATTATAAACACTTGAAATCGTGTTCAGCAAGCAAAGTTGCTAATAGTTTGGAATTAGATTAGTCTTTGTGTAGTTGCTTCTGTGCGGCATTGAGTAACGCTTTCAATGTTTCCTTATTTATGATTAACGCGTTTTGTGCATGTTGCATGTCGCTTCAAACACTTATTACTTTACGTTCGCTCGTTCACGAATACCGGTGCATGTTCGATAAGTGAATCGATGTAAATATGCATGGAAAAAAGTGGTTGTGAAGCAGTTTTAAGAAGAAATGTGTTCTCAGGTCGAATCTCTGGAAAAGCAGCTTGCATTGACGCAGAAAGCTTTGAATCAGTGCAAGAGGAAATGCGACGAGAAAATAAAGACTTTAAGTCACGAACTTTCAATAAAGACTGAGGAATTAGAAGAATTAAGGAGTGAAACGATGAGACAGTCGTATCACGCGTCGCGTATAGATCTGAAACCCGAAAGGACGGAGTACATAGACGAAGGTTACTCCATATACACCGCCGTACCAAAGAAGACGGACTACGGAAGAATGCATCACAGCATGAGTTACATAACATCAGATTCCCGTTGTTCCTGCCCATCAATGAGAAGTCAGCTAGTCAGTCAATTAATCGAGGACTTATTCGAAAGAATCCATAACACGGTCGACGAAGATCTGACGAGACTGTGCAAGGACATCGCCCCGGCTAACAGTAGGGACGTGACAAACGAAACCAAAGCGAAAATTACAAATTACCTCTTAATGGCTATTTCGAAAGAGCTCGTTAGGTCTATAGGAGATGCCGATGCAAAGACTGATACCGAGGTCAGTATGGTTGCGGATTATTTTATTTATATTATGAATGTGACTAAATATGTTTTAACAGTATTAGTTAATGTCATTGAATTTACTAATTGTAACAACCAATCCATGGTTGGGGTTCATTTTAACCATATGATATATAAATCTCTGGGGTCATTATCATGACGATAATAATGGAATCATAATGAGTATCATTCTAATCATTAAGTAATAATTATATAAATCCAGTTTTGCGATACTGGCTCTATGGTAAGTTTAATATTTTCTCTTTCTCCTTTTTGAATAGCATTTTAATTTGGCTTTATAAAAAAAGTGTTAAACATAAAACAGAAAGGGCATGTATATATAGTTCATTCGATACTCAGATATAGCCACAGACATGTACGAAACGATATAGTTAGCTTATTAATACTAGTTACAAAGAAGAGAAGAAGAAGTAACGGAAGATAGTTTTTAGTGAATATTTAAGGTGTTTGACGTGCGTGGTGTTGGTAGGAAGCTTTTGTAACAAAGTGTTATGAAAGAATCTGGTTGTAGGAATGGCAGCGTGCCGTGTCGTCGATGACGTACACGGTGGGGTTCCCGCGCGAGGGCGAGTCGCTGTCGACGCTCGCGCGCGGCAACGCGGGCGTGGTGCAGGGCGCCGCGCGGCTCGCCAGCGTCAGCTGCGCGTGCGCCGCCGCGCGCCTCGCCGCCGCCCTGCCTGAACTCGCTGATGCTGTCAAGATTTGTCAGGAAGTATGGCATATTTTATGTATAGAAATGAAAATATACACCATGTGATGTCAATAACTATCAACTACGTATTCGATTCAGAATTCGTGATATTTGTTTGTTTCCACTTTAAAATTAATTCGTTTAAGGAAATGTTATATCACATCTCATAAGAGTTCAACCTGATCTGCTACTAAGTTAGTTATTCGTACTTAAATATTTCACAGTAAATAAAATAGTATATTACACCGTACAAAATGTTTGGTCCTTCGAGCCAGATTAAATAGTTCCTTTTTCTACTACAGGAAGTTCTGGACCATGGCGATGTGAAGATCATGGAAGAGCAATTAGCGAATGCGATCGAAAGTATTGTTGTAAGTAAAAAAAGGATTTCAGAACTTAGATATTTATTATAAGCATATTACGTAGATTGAAACTTTTTTTGTCTATTTCAGAATTGTCCATCTTGTGCGTTGGGTACAAATGCGATAGTTTGGAGCACGGACGTGTGAACACACGTACGTGTGGATTATTTGTGAGTATGAATTATTTTCAATAAGAATATCAATCATATATGAAGTCTATCAAACCTCATCAGGCATGATGCAGTAAAGCCAAACATCTCTAATTAGGAGAGTATGCAAACTGGCATTGGGACAATTTTACATAATAACTAGTGCCACAAGTTTTTATGGTCTTCTTCTTTTTTTATATTATGAGACTTCCGCGGATTTGCGATGATTCTGCCAATGTCAAGGTTGGATCGCACCAAGGTTATAATAAAATTATCGACTAAAAAGAGAGAAAGTAAATGGTCCAAGAATTCCATAAGAATACCTCCTTAATTTTGTGTTCTTAGTAGTTATAGGGGACAACACCTTTGATTTTTATGGTCATCGGTGGTGATAATATAGATGACTGGTATCATGGCGAATGTGAATTGAATTTTTAGATGTGAATCCATCATCTAATAATGCATTAGATCTGAAACTACCATTGATAATAATCATAATGTAAAAAACATATTCTTCGTTAGGGATCATATCAGTGGCGAAGGGTCCAAACAACACGATTCCTACCCGCTTACCTTTACCATATTGTCGACTAATAAGAAAAGAGTTAATTAGAAGATAAGAACTAGCTTCGGCTTCCCTCTTGAAACTTTCCACTCTTCGGTACTGTTTCATATTATATCTGAACATTCACCTTTGATCTTTAATTCAATTAAAACTGTTACTATAACCAATTTGTATTTATTTTCAGGTGCATACCTCCACCGACCTCACTCTGGTGCCTTCATAGTTAAGCCGTTAGAAACTAACGAAATGTAAATAAACATTGTAACATAATAAAAATAATACTCTTATTTCATAATAAGATTATAACGTAAGCGAAACATATCGAACAATCGTACCTTTTTCGAATTATATTAATGCCGCATGGGTTTCGACATTTTCGTTTTTTTGTCTTGTCGTTTCTGTGCCAATCGTGTTTGTGTACACTGGCTTGCAATAAACCGAATTGATTTAGGTAGAAAATACTTTTCGCCTAGTTTTGATAAATCTAGTTGAACGAATCAGATGAATTGATTGAACTCTCTTCTTAGTCGGTATCTTCATGCTGAAGGTCGTGTCTAGCTTGAAGTTGTATCACTCGATGTACTATACTCTTCCACGCGGTTCTGTCTTCGGCGGTCTTAATAGCTTTCGGTATTGGCATACCAGTGAGCGTCTTTATTAGGTCTGTCCAACGGGTAGGTGAACGACCCCGTGGTCTTTTCCCATCAACCTGGCCAACTATCAGCATCTTTTTCACAGTCAGGATTGATTGAACTATCGTCATGTAATTAGTCTGAATTTAGTCACAAGTCATAACTGTACAGTTTATACCTAGATATGTATATTCCACCGAAGTTTTAGGGGGTAGGGGGTAAAGAGGTGTTTAGTTTGATTGCAAGCCAGTTTAGTTTGTGTAATGTAACACATCGACGAATCAATTTTATTAACAAAACGAGTCATTCAAGAAAATTAGCGATCGTATTTACATTATTTTGTATTCATTAGAAATGTTTTATCTACGAAAAGAAATTTCATTGATGAATTAAAATGACTATTTAAATTTATTTTTGTTTCATTTTATGTCCTTGATATTTTAGATGCAAAAATGTGCTGATTGGTTCGCACTTTGTTTTACGACCGACCGCTTGCCGCATCTGGGGGATCCAGTTACGGCTAAATTGTGTTGGAATAACTGTTTTGACTGTGCTGGGATTTGAAACTAGGATCCCCCGATCCAGCTGGTCTAAGGATTCAACCCTACTAGACTTTATGGCGCGTACACACGGGGCCGAACGAAGGCGAACGAATCATGCCTGTTTCATTCCCACAACAGCGAAAGTTTGTTTGTATGAACGCAACAGGTATAGATTCGTTCACCTTCGTTCGGCCGGTGTGTACCCGCCATTAGAAAAGACACGTAAGTTCACATAACATACATATTGCCTTGGTGGCGTAGTTGTATTTTGATACGACTTCCGTCCTGAGATCTCGGGTCAAATTCGCGGTCGGGCAGTGTTGTTGGATTTTTCAATATCAGCCCGGAGTCTGGAATTTGTGCTCGATATGGCGATAGGCTCGCCTCCTATCACATCTGGGACGGAACTAAGCTCGGCGAAATGTGGGTGTTTTAGTTCGCTAGTGCGCCTCTGCCTACCTCTTCAGGGATTCGGGACTATTGGTACTAGAGAGGTGTAATTTGGTATGAGTACCTATACACATAAACCACGCTGAGAAAATGGTAAAATAAATTTTGGCGCCTCCCGCTGTCGCTCACACAAACATTTGTCTCGGTGCTGGAATCGAACCCGAGGCAACTCGCTTCACAGCCAACTACTCTCCCGCTGCGCCACGGAGGATGTCAAATGACAGGAAATATAGAATTTCTTTTTCAATACACATGAAAGAATATTTGACAGACCGACGTAATGGTTTGACATGTTGTAAAATTGTGTAGTAAAATTAAAATTAAAGTATCAGTAATTCAAATACAATATGTGTACGTAGACGATTGGTGAGATGATTTAACTCTTATAATATAATACCTTTTGTTAATAGTTACTACATGCCTGATACATTTTGAGGGGCTTGGGTTCTTGGGTGGTTGTCAATTTAGAAACATCCTTTCTATCATGTCGTATCTTAATTTAGCGATTGGTCTTCCTATGCAGGTTGTTACCCTTTGCAGTGAGACCATTGCAATGTTGAGTCTAACCGATATAACTGTAAACAAGTTTTGAGTAATAGAGCCACGCTGTAGACAGTTACGTCTACAGCACGAATGAGTCGGCTCGACAGGTTTGATGCCACTGTCTTACAGAAAACTAGTTGCAGCTCGCGCTTCGTTCGGTGAGTGAGATTTCCGGTGGCCCAATTGACACCTCCCCTTTCCCAATCCCTATTTCCCTCCATTTAGGTTGGTAATGCACCCATGATTTTCTTGTCTTGGATGTCTACGGGCGATGGAGATCACTTACCATCAGGTGAACCATCTGCTCGTTTACCAGTCTCTGCCATAAAAAAAGCATCTACCCTTCGATAAACTATATTCATTTCGTATAAACGACTACCACTTTAAAGGCATTATTTAAAATGGTAGTTATTTGCTTACCTAGTAGATTTTAAGAGTAGTTATGGCTCTAAGGACTGTAGAAATGTTTACATTTTACGTTTACAATAATGTTTCTTTCACAGGTAATAAAAACGCCTCAATGTTGCCTAAGTGCAACATCGTTTATGAAAACACCTACTTCTGTTTCCAATGAATCAAACCTTAGCAAACGCACCTGTGGACACTAAATTCCCGATAAGTTGAGAAAGATGGCAAGTGGACCGACCGTTACTAACGAAGGACAACATAAGAAACATTCGATTGCTAATCCTGAATGCTCATGTCCTAAATGTGACTCCTTAGTTTGCTTTTCAATACGTCGAAACAAAGTGCCATGCTCTTGTCAGAAGTGTCAGAATTCCAAAACATGTCTCTACTTTCCTCACAAAACTGATAATGTTACTGATTTAGCTGACACAGTAAAAAAATCAATGGAAGGCGACGATGTTACAGCAAAAGAACGTGTAAAAAGAGAAATTACTTACGAATTTGATGAAATTTTGAAAACACGGAATGCATCGAAAAATATCAACAATGCTATACTTTCCGTTAATAAAGACAGTAAAATTTCAGAAAAATATAAAAATAATGAACAGCCGTCCACACAAATCCATAATGAAGCTGTTAATGTTCCTCACAAAGAACAATATTCGCCTGATGCAAAGCTCAGCGCACAAATTATGGACTTACCGCCTGAAAAGAAGGATGATGATTTAATCCAAGCTTCTGAAACATCTACGTATAAAATATCAGCATATGATGTACTTAAAAAAATAAGAGATGCATACAAAGCGTGTAGCTGCAAAGTCTGCGAGTGCCTTGTCGGTAAATCATTGGTACCAAAAAACAACTTATGCAAATGTGAGCCTTGTGACTGCAAAGATTTTACTAGTTTCTTATCGAAATTCCAATATTTACAAGGGCCCATGAAAGAACCCGATATCGGTTGTCCTTGCATAAGATGCACCAGGAGTCAGTGCAAAGGTATAGTAAACCGATTTGACGAACCTCAAATATGCGATTGTCCGCCTAGCAATTGCACAAAATGTGATGAAAGCTACGAAAAGCCATGCAACTGCAAACCGTGTCAGTGTTTGCAATGTAAATCTATGTCAACATACTTTCCCAGAACCTTTACAGTAGCACCAGTCGGAGAGCAATATCAACGTCAAAACTGCGAATGTTCTCCGTGCGAGTGCATCGAATGTGGGGCATACGGAACAACTTCAAGTCACATGAGAGAAGCAGCGACCAATGTGACTAGGCAACAACAATGCCAGTGTAACACTTGCATCAATGAAGCCTGTATTGCCGATAGTAGTCAAGCTTGCAAATGCGAACGACGGAGTAGAGTTATGGCAAAACCGGTTGAAAAAGACGTCTGTGATTACGATATTCGTGCCATGTTTACAAGAGATAAACTCATCCGAAGTACAAATAACAGGCCATTAAGAAATAATACAATTGCTATGTATGCTAAAGTACCAAATATTTACAATGAAAATCACTGTCAGAAAGAATGTGTATGCGACGCATGTGAATGTATTACAAGCAACTGCAAAGAGTTTGCAGTTGATAGTATTAAATCTTCACGAATGTTTAACCGTCCGTATAAAGTTCAATATGTATCAAACTTACCTTCGAATGCATGTAAATGTTTTCCATGCGAATGCCAGATATGTTTGAAGAAAATTGATAGCCTAAATAAATCTAATACAGTACCAAATAGCTGTAATTGTGACGTGTGCCGTTGTTTAAATTGTGAAGGAGAGCTAAAACAGAACAACAACAAATTTTATTCGTATGTTAATATTTTTAAAGAACATTCTATCAAAGACTCATGTAAATGCAATCCATGTGAATGTGTCAAATGCAATAACTCTATCACTTGTGCAGGTGATGTTTGCTGCTGTGCGAAGTGTAGTTGCGAACATTGCTTTAAAGAAAGCAAGGAATCCGTTTATCCCATTAAAAAGGCGGAACTACTCACACCATCTTCATTTATGCAAGGAAATTTGAAGAATTCTATACATAACAAATACCATAAAGTGTCTGTTAAAGACAATTACAATAGTGATTCTAGTATAAAATTATACGATTGTCGAGAAAAAATATATGCCCAAAAGGACACTGCCGTTTTTCGCGATCATTCACAAAACTATCCTTTGATAAATAAGATGGAATACACACTTCCTCCTGGAAAAGAAACGCCAATTCTTCCTAAAAGAGGACATATTAGTTACTATATTAAAGATGATATTACAAAGTATAACGTTCAGAATCTCAAACGTAGTATTTACAGACGGGACTGGGAAAAACATAATGCTCATGCTAGTGAAGCTCCTGGTTATAATATGTATACCTATACGAGAAATTGTAAAGACAACATCCGAACACAAGTTGCAAGTGAGCGTCTTTGTACTAATTCCTGCGATTCAGGGTGCGGTTCCTTTGATAATTCCAGCGTTTTTGCTCAATGCCCTAAAATAGAGAAAATAGGCCAAGAGTACAACAAACATCAATCTTTTCAAGATTCAAACTTTTTTACAGAAGAAACAGTTGTTGGTAAAAAACATAATATTACTAGATATCCACAAGCTTTTAGTGGCAGTCAAGGTCATCATTATCAAAGTTTTGAATCTGACAGCAAATTTTATCTAGAGAATATAAATAAAGATTATTCAACTCACCATCCAAAAAAAGACAAAGCGTATAATACAACACGTAAACAAATATATTGGATAAAAAATTTTGATGTTTCGGTAACTGTGCATGACAAAATCATAAACGATAGCAAAGAAAATAATTCCATTAATGAAGATTCTAGAAATAATTCAGCAGATAATACAAATACTCTCCAAGACAGTTTTGACAATCTATCAAATTCCCAATACATTGGTGATCATTCACTTAGCTCATGCAGTAAACAGGTGGAAGACGTATTGTATAATAATGACGCTTATTATGAGGGAGTACAAAAAACCCTGCAAAAAGCGAGGGCATTTTCATTACAACTAATGAAAATTTTGGAAAAGTATGAACGAGCTAACAATGAATTTCAAAGTATTACAGAAAAATTGAAGTTATCACATGCAACGCTACTGAGTAAAAATACTTTCGACGAACAGAAATCAACAAATGACATTATTTGTCTAAGTTCAACATCGACAGCAATTGGTGAGTACGGTGTAAATATTCTACAAAAATACCATAAGGAACAAGAAATACCACTTCGATTATCTTTTAATAATGACATAAGAAATAAAGATATAAGAGAACGATGCACAGAAGTCGATAACTCATCAACATTGAACATTTCCAATGATAGCGTTCTAGATTTAGAAAAATCTAAATATTTTGGTGAATCCCGTAACACAATAAATTTACGGAAAACAAGTCAAAGAAATCTAAATGAGTTTACAATGTGTGATAGGAAATTAAGAAGTGTTAAGAAATCGAATAAATCGAGTTTTAGAGTATTAAAACAGGTTGTGAATGTATCAAAAGGAGCTCAAAGTACTGGTGCATTAAGCCGAGCAATGAAGTTTGTAGTATCCACTCAAACTACACCACAATTGCAAAATTATGAAGAAGCGGCTACTAACGCAGAATCATTGACAAAAATGTATGTTCCGACAGAGGAAGAGGCAAGAATTTTTGTACCTAGCATTTTTATTTTAGGTCATAATAATTTATAACAGACTGATTCAACATTGATTTTGCAGAAAACGCCTACAAATAGAAGCCTAGAAATATTGCCAATTTTAAAGAAGAACTTTTTCTTAACAACCAAATCTATGACAAGGACTAAGGGAGTCTGTAATTTTCCGACACTATTAGGGGAAGTTAAGCAAGCTGTGCAATCAATATCAATGCAGACAAAAATTTCAGACAGTAAAAATACACCGCGTATAAATGTAGCTTTGGTAAGGTTTACTCTAATATTAAGAATGGTTATGTTGTGTAGAAGCAATGGTTAATATTGCTATAATATGTATACTGCATTCGTTTTCAGTACTAACATTGCTTCAACATCAATAAATTTCGCGAATCAATACGCTTCACCAACGCCTTTTTAGTCACATATAGTTGACACATCTCAAGTAACAAATTATGGGCTAGTTTCGGTACCAACACTCGTAGCACAACATCTATTCTTTATTGGATCCTATTTTTTTCCATTTCAATTTGTATTTTAGCAAAATTTACAAGTGGAAGTGCAGAAGCTCTTAGAAATGCCCCTTCTACAACAAGTCCATAACAAACCTTACAACTATTTGGAACAGCAGACAATATGGCTACCTCAGGTATGAGGTATTGAATTTGAATATCCTCCAAATTGTTATTATTCTTTCTTTCTACCTACCTTATCCCACACCAATGTTAGTCAACTGCCTGACGTTAACCCCCTCTGAGGGATCAAGACTCAAACAAATTGTGTTCAAGAAATCGCGTTGCTCGACGAATCAACCCAATACGTCACGATGCATATTTATTTACACTACATTATCAATAATTTGTTTCATATTTGTTATAGGCAAAGATTTATGAGTTTCCAAATTACATGAACGCCACGTCCTGCCAAACAAATCAAAATATTGATTATCATAGTGATGTGTTTAATAAAACAATGGATTGTAAGGTAAATACAAACCTGATATGTAAAATAAGGTTGTTTTATTACCTACGCGTTGTCTCTTACTAATGAGACCGCAACTGAGAAAAGTATTTTTAATTGGCAGAGTTCTAAAAGCTGCTGCGACTCACACAAAGTTAATTTCCTGAGTTTACGAAGAGTATCTGACCACACAGTTCTCGTAAAATGGACCGCTCCCCGAATAACGAAGAATATCATAGGCTACGAGGTCCGTATATTACAGTAGTACATAATTATTTGAAGGTTAGACTTGATATCACGACATGAGCACCAGATGTTGAGGAATCCAAGTATTTACTTCCAATTTTACTATCTCATCCTCATAATTGATACCCTAGAAATACCTGGTTGAATATCGCACACACTGAATCACACTATCGAACTTTGCGTAGTTTGCTCTGATTCGTGATTTTACCATTTTGGTGCCAAACAGCAATTCTGCTTAGTGGCTACTCATCGGCATAGCAAAAAGGGTGAACTGGGGCATTTCACGTCAAGCGGACAACGAAAAAAAAAGTGAGGTTCTGAAATTCGTTCATATTTTACTTATTTATACTTCTAGAGGGTATGAACGTGTACACAAAATATTTTTTTTATAAAAGGTCAATTGACAAATTATGGACTTCTAAATTATTGACCTCACCGGTATAAGGGTTCCTTTGGGAGGTATTTTGCGTATTGAAGTAATTTATAATAAAATAACAAATGTAGTGTTTTGGGTAGTAAATTTAATGGACTTTTTGATTTTTTGAACCGATTCGAAATTTAAATTTTTTCTCTTGTGCTAAACCGGAAGTAAAGATTTCAAAACGAAATTTTAATAGTTTGGGCAACAACATTTTTATTGTTTTTTATTCGAAAATAAAGCTTGACATACACAGATTCTACCATAAAAATTATAAAATGGGTGCTACATTCATTTAGGATTTATATCAATTTGAGTATGTATATGTCGTACTGATCGAGGTACCTGACGCTTGTTAAAGTCGGCTATTTTGCGTAAAAAAGAATGCACACAGTAAAATTGCTTTAAAGTCACCTTTATATGTATGATTATAATATTTACAGTTAATTTTATATTGATAACCGACTGATCCTGAAAGAGGATAATGTTTTTCGAGTATAGGTTTGTATTTATGTATGTCAATTTCTTTCGCACGCTCTACATCCCAAACGGCTTGACGGATTTTAACATTTGAGATGTCATTTCATGTGTCTAAGTAATGGGAGTAATAAAGTATGTAATATTCAGTTGTTGCGCCTGCGCATAAAATGGGAAAGGCGAATAAAATTTTTTTTTATTATTATATCGTTATTGTAAACTCGCAACACTTTTTGTCAGATAGCAACACTATCAAAATTTTATTATATCTTATTTTACTCCCACTACTGAGGCGAATGAAATGACATCTCATATGTTAAAATCACAGAGTACTTTGTATATACTGAAATAGAGGTCTATCTTCGGCCTCAAAATGGGTAACTCATAAAAAGCGCCATCTGTTTTCCAAAGTAGGCGACTTTTGTACGCTTTTAGGTCTTTTGGTTTAAGAAATCACAAAATCCTTTGATAGAATTTTTAAAATAACATTTTTAATTATTACATCTTATAAAGTGTAATCTGATTTTATGTGATACTTATCTATTTATAAAATGTATAAATGTGAGTGTATCAGATCACACAATTATCGATGTAAAAAATGAAAATGTTATTTTAAAAATTCTTTCAATAAACTTGTATTGGCGACTTTTTGGTATGTAACTGCTTCATGGGAATGTTGTTAAATAATACACTATTTCTTGTCAACATTGATATATCATCAATGTATATCAATCATTTATTGAAAGATATGTATGTACATCATGCTTTGATATAATTACATATAACAATGATTATTCGTATTATGCGCCATACATATTGTAAGCTTAGCTTCGGAAAAAATACCATTACAAAAACGCATTTAACTTCTTTACCAAAGAACAAATGCTTTAAGCTGAGATCTATAGAGCGAACTTCGACAAAATCTGAGTCATAGAAATGAACTTGATGAGAATTTGGATTTTTCAAATCAAACTTCGACTTAGTCCAACTGACAGACAGACTAGGCAAAGATTTTCTTGTAACATATGACTCGGACTAAGTCAAAGATCGATTTAAAAATTCCAAATCCTCACCGAGGTCGTTTCTTTGACTTAGATGGTCTTAGTCGAAGTTTGCTCTATAGATTTCAGACTAAAACTATTTACTACGTGCACTACAGTAGCGCCGCCTACCGTCTGAAACTATTAAGGGCCCGTAAATTTTTTAAAATAATATTTTAGGTTCATTTTTAAAACAAGGTAAAAATTAAGAAAATTGGTACCAATAGTAAATAATAATTATAGATTTCAATGTTGACCATATTTATTTATATTTCAAGACTTGTAATTTTATAGTCCCAGTTTTGTTTGTTGTTATTTACTGCACACTATGATCATTTTTGTAACTACGGTGTAACTATATAAATTTTTTTGTTTAAGCAATTTAAACACCTTAAAGTAGTTAGAGCACAAGAGCTCGAGAACGATATTACATAAAGTTCCAATCAACATTTAATTAATCAATAATGTTAAAATGTTTTATGGTATTTAGCGACATTAAAATGAAGTCGCTTGTGTACTAAATATTTGATTATTACAATAATTAACAATCTCTAATAAATTTAAATAAGGTAGGTAGAAATTTTAAAAAACTACATTGAAAATTTCGATTTAAACAATTGTTTTGTTTTTAATTAGTTAACTAAACCTTATTTGTTATCTGTCAAAAAAATGATAACTGTAATAAAAACAACAACAATAATAAACAACAATCATTTTTCCCTCATTTTAGGTTGATTTTCGTGTCTTGGGTATCTTTACGCGGTGGAGATAACTTACCATCAGATGACTCATCTGCTCGTTTACCAGTCTCTGTTATAAAAAAAAAATACTTCTGAAAACAGTTTGTATGTACCTATACGTAAAAACTAGATTTGACTATTCAGAAGTGCTTCTTACAGAATATCTAAGTAAGAACTAGTATTTATAAAATGAATATTAGTTAAATTAGATTTCGCTAATAAAAATAATAAAATGACTTTTATGAAACTCTTTCTACTCAGGACAAATTTTGATTCAGACGCTCGCTTGCTGCTATCGTGGCACTGTGTTATAGGGAAACTAAAAAGTTACATACTCTTTATATCTCAGATTCTTATAGTTTAGATCAAAATAAACGCTAGAGTAAATTCCCAAATGTTTGATAAACTTACTTTAAGTTTAGTTTTTGTAAATCTATAAAATTTTAGCTGGATAAATCTAAACGTAATAAAATGATTAATTAATAGTGAAAAAGTAAAAAAAAAAGTAGTAGACAGATTCTACGTTACACATGTATTTTTTTTTATGTATGTTACGCGATATCTCCACCAAATATGGACCGATTTTCAAAATTCTTTTTGTATTCGATAGAGCTTATTTCAAGAGTGGTTCCATATAAATGTGGTCACTGTGGTGATTATTAATGTCTTCTACACACCATAAAGTCATGGTCAGAAACTATGGACTACCGGAGATATATCGATATAAAGGTTTTTCCTAAGGTTAGTCATACAAATCTCAGCTGTGAATGCCTTAGTTCTCTAGCACGTGTGTATTTAGATGTATTATTATAGTTCCAATAATTTAATTTTATAATTGACAGGAATTTATGCGATTACATGTGACAACCCTAGGTAAAAATATTCAACCGACTTCCAAAAAGGAGAAGGTCCTCAATTCGTCTTTATTTTTTATGTATATTATGCGATATCTCCGCCAAATGTGCACCGATTTTCAAAATTCTTTTTGTGTTCGATAGAGCTTATATCAAGTGTGGTCCCATATAAATTTGGTTACGATCGGAGTTGAAGTCGATGTGTTAAGTTTTTAAAATTGTGATGATGCATATATATCCGATAGTCCACGGTTTGAGGTTATGATAGTTATATATATCGTTTTTAGACACTTGGAAACATTATTTTTAGTTTAAAAATAAAATTCTAATATTGTGACTTATTCCAGTTATTAAAGATAAAAGCGAACATTAAATAATAATTACCTACTCCGATTCTAATGGATATACGATGATTTTTTATCACTTAATATGTAGCTATCTTTAGATGAGTTTCTTGCACTTATTTTTCTTGAAACAAAAAAAAATACCTACACAAAACAATTTATTTTCTGTCTCCTGCTCATAGAACAAAGGCCCATATCTAAAAATGCACATCTTTTGTGAGTATGGGTTCTATTACGAGCAATATGTTTTCGTTGTTTCTATTGTGTTTTGTTTCGAGAAAAAAATGTGCAGGAGATTGGCCTTAAGATACACATTATCGAGTGATAAGAAATAATTTAAGTTCATTAGAAACGTCTTTAGGAGGTTTAATTAACCAGCCAATACAATTTGCTGATAATTATCACCGATATTTATAGGTTTATTGGAAGCTGCATTAGTACTAGCAAATTTCTTCGCTACGCTTATGTGTGCTGACTGTATTTTTCAACTTGCTAGACTTTTTTTACAGCTATTAGTTGACAATGCATCACCCTTTCCGCATTTGAAACAATACCTGTTTTAAATATTTTCTTTTCATTATCTCCGTTTCCCTGTAAGAAAATAATATATATTTTTTTTAATTAACATGATTAGTTTACATACTGATTTCAATGATTAGTTTAAAAAGTTATGACATAGAAATATATAAGTTTTATTCCATTTTATAGAATAACAATGTATATATTGTTTATCGATTAAAATCTAGAGTCTAAAAGCATTTACTTATGACAGGATTTTTAAAAATAACTAGGAGATCACTGGAAAGAAGCTACACAACTACTTGGTATATAAATGAGTTAAAAGTAAGGATTTATTTTGATTCCATTTGACACCAGGCTTCGAATTTTATTTAGTGAAGTATTAGATTTAGTAATAGTACGTAAAGTCAATAAAGTTTTAATTTTAGTTTTATTTTTAGTTTTTTTTATATATATCGCAGCAATTTAATCCGTCTATTTATTATCAGATTTACTTTTAATAATTCAATCTTTTATTGTTAAAATGACTTCGTAAAATCGTATAAAGTATTTAGACGTCGAGGTGATGAAGTAATCGTAATTATTCTTACGTTTTTATACTATTGTTTGTATAATGTTATAGTCTCCGGATGTGATTGTGACAATTGCGATCTAAAGCTTAATAATTGCTGAATTACTACTTATATGGTCTAAATAAATCTAAAGGTAATTTAAATAGCTATTTTGTTCACAGATTGCTTAATAGTTAAGATTTCAGAGTAGTGGTGGCAGCCTAGCGGAAATAATCTTAATGATTGCCATCTAAAGCTTTTTAATTGCTGGATCACTTATCAATAGGTCTAATTAAATGTAAAAGGAATTAATATAATGGTTTTATAAATAGATTTGCTTAATTGTTGAATTATTAGAGAAATTGTGCCGTCACCTACCCGCACTCTGACGAAGAGAACGCAGAGGAAGGGATTCATGATAATATAATGGCTTGCAGACTGTTCAGAGGTGCTTTTAGTCATCGGCTATCAAATAGATCACATATAGTTCGGGAGACCATAGTATTTAGGGGTCGTTATGCCTAAATTAGGGGCGACCTCTTATTTCCAAGTATTTAGTAATTCAGTGTTATATTTACCGTGACAATATACTACAGTTCTCAGTGCAAACGTTGTTAAACTGAGAATAGACTATTCTAATGAAATGTGAAGTGTTTCGTGTTAAATCTATGGGTTATCTTATCAGTTCCTCCCCATAGCGTATTCCGAACTGACGGTAAATTAAATCAAGTGCATAAAACAAGCACTGAATAAACTGAAGTGGTAAAACCTGTGTTTCTATCAATACCGACACATAACTTTCATTATACCGACATTTGTTGTGCTTTGACCTATCTGCTAGGCTCGGTCACTATTAAGTACATAGATCTACTGCGGCATATATATTAAATTAAAACTTTATTGACTTTACGTACTATTACTAAATCTAATACTTCACTAAATACAATTAAAATAGATATTATATATATTTATCTCTTAATATTTAATTGACAGCCTCCGTGGCGCAGTGGGCGAGTAGTCGGCTGTCAAGCGGGAGGCGGCGGGTTCGATTCCCGCACTGAGACAATTGTTTGTGTGGCCCACAGATATTTGTTTCCCGTCTGGGTGTTGTGAGACCGAAAGTCTCTCATAGTCTTTGACACCCACAATACAGGTTATACCTAGTGTGCGGACAGGACTAGGTGTTTAAATAAATAAAAAAATACACCTAACAGCCATGTTGGGTGTATTTAGTTATCCATTTCTGAGAAAAGGAATATGTATAGAAACCTTACCAAGGAATTGTTTTGGGATGTTCTGTGTCTCTGACAGTTGCGGCAGTAATTCATGCATCACATCTGGATCTGGAATATAAGATTTAAAATTTTACAGTATATCATAGCATTAAAGCTCACGATTCGGCAACCGTGTTTCTACTTTCTTGCATAATTTACCGAGACAGAGTACAGAGCGGTTGATATCAAGCAGGCCAGGTACGAGGCCCCTCAGAGGCGGCTTGGTCACCAGCAGCCAAGCGATTAATGTAAAATACATCATGACAACGAAATTGCGGAGTATTAAAGTCAACAAAGTTTTAATTTGTTATTTTCATCTTAATTCACAGCATCCGTGGCGCAGTCGGCGAGTAGCCGGCTGTGAAACGGGAGGCGGCGGGTTCGATTCCCACGTTGAGATAAATGTTTGTATGACCTACAGATATTTGTTTCGGGTCTAGGTTTTGAGACCTAAAGTTTCTCGTAGTTCTTGATACCCACGACACAAGACACGTATCTTAGTGTGGGGTCAGGGCTATGTGTGTTACTGTTGGGTGTTTATTTATTATTTAATGTTTTTTTATTAGACAAGCGCTATATAGTTTTATTATACGCTTATGTCTTAGATCTTTAACATATGACATGATTGCTTATTTATTCATAAAAATGAAACTATATCAATAATAGTGTCACTAAGTGGGACTTGCAGCGCTGTTACTAACCTACAGTGAAACCTAAACTCGATTTATCCTACGGCTCATTCCTATCCTTAAAATAAAGATTTCGGATAAATAGAGATTTATCGCGGAGCTGCAAATGGCTTTTAGGTCTTAAAACTGACCTCAATGCTTTCAGTGATATCTATCCCAAGGTGACGTTGTAGAATTTTGGGTATATTTTCTTTTTTAGTATAGTTTATCTCACTTATGGCGACTTGCACCACTATTACTAACTTAGTTAGTCCTTACCTTATGGTAAATTCAAAAAGAAATATATGAAGGACATGTAATTCATTACATCATGTAATTAATGAAATGTCATCATATTATCTGTAATTACATGTACGTGTAATGAGTTACATGTCCATCATATATTGGGTCATCTTGTTTCCACTACATGTTTCTCAAGTGACAAGTTAACAACTAAATTACCCCAATCTGCCATTAAGTCACAAGTAGATTCAATTACCTGATGATGTTGATGATGCTGGAAAGTTAGTATGTGTCTGTGTTCTTGAAATTTACATTCGATTTTTCCTTCATCTGGTAAAAAGGCTGAAATAATAGAGAAAGCTTATTTAATAATTGTTGCTGCATATGTATCTTCTTCAAAATGTGAGCGACAGACACAACAGTACTTATTATTATTATTATTAGTACTATAAGTGCATTTTTTGTAGTACCAAGATGTCACCACTATGTGCATGGTAAAGAGTTGCTAATATGGAAATTTCATTATGACAATAATACTACTAATTTTAATTATCTAAATTTTTATAAACTTGAATACATTATAAAAAATAATCTAAGTTTTAACCAAATGTTATAAGTTAGTACAAGAAGAATGACATGTAAACTTTTTCACACAACTTTTTTGATTTTTCGTAGCAGGGATTATATTATTAAGCATGAGTATGAGGTATGTTGTATGAAAGTATATATCGAAGTACATTTATAATGATACTTGTTACTGCTCCTGGGAGCAGATTTTTCACACGTTATTAAGATATTTAAATATTTTACTAATTCTTAAAACTTCACATATTGGAAACCTATTTCTTATAATGTAGCTCTTATGTGACCTACATATTTCTTATAATGTCATCATATATTATCTGTAATTACACGTAGTACATTACATGTACACTTATTTCTTCCTACTTGTCCTTATAGGTACCAGCTTAATGTGGGCTCGGCGCTACACGCTTGTCCAAATATATTTGCATAAAGGATTTGGCTTACCTTTTACGTCTAGCTTCCTGGTTGACGTCAAATACCCTCAGGAGGATCCAGTCCTGGGCAAATGTTGTTAGAAAAATACTCCGTCCGACCTGGGAATCGAACCCATGATCTGAGCGTTCACAGCCGATATATGCTGCTACTAGATCAAGGAGGAGACTCCTATTATTAATTATTATCATCGTGGAACAGAAAAGGCTAAACTAATTTATTGCTAACAATACATACCAATGTTTCCCTGCTGGCAGTCATCGTTTATAATTGTTGGTGGTATGTGGCACAAATGCACTCATTTTGACATCTGAAAGTATAAGACACAATATTTAATTAAAAACGAAAATTAAAATAGTTTTTAGGTGGTATGGAGTTTACTGTGTCATCTTGTTTCCATTACATATTTCTCAAGTGACAAGTTGACAACTAAATTACCCCAATCTGCAATTAAGTCACAAGTAGATACAATTACCTGATGATGTTGATGACGCTGGAAAGTTAGTATGTGTCTGTGTTCTTGAAATTTACATTCGATTTCTTCTTTCTCAGGTAAGAAGGCTGAAATAATAGAAAAAGCTTATTTAATAATTGTTGCAGCATATGTATCTTCTTCAAAATGTGGGCGACAGACACAACAGTACTTGTTATTAGTACAGAATTATAAGTGCATTTTTTGTAGTGCCAAGATGTCACCACTATTTGCATGGTAAAGAGTTGCTAATATGGACATTTCATCATGACAATAATTCTACCAATTTTAATTATTTAAGTTTTTATAAACTTGAATACATTATAAAAAATAATTATAAAGAATAAACTTATCTTACGTGATTCTTAACCATTCACAAAATATTATAGGGTGTAAATTTTCACAATCGCCCTCGCATTGTAATAAGTAGTTGATGGCGGTACTGAAGTTTGAGATCAATTTCTTTGTAAGTTTCCAACTTACTTGATAGCCCCTCTATAGTTAGTATTATTAAATCTCCTTGTGTATAGTGGACTTGTTTTAAAATGTAATAAGGTTTGTGCCTGTTCCAAGTATATTTATAAGCCAAATATAGTACTGTATACATACTGTATACTGTACATACCTGCATCATCTTTGCATCCCAGGACGCAGCATATTTTGTCTGATTGCATGTAACTGGTGCACTTTTCACAAACACGAACACAAAACAAGGAATCTTATCGTAAAATACATTACAAAAATTAACACACACAATACGAACCGTGGTTATTTTCATGTTTGAGTTTTGACAGCAAAGTTTGACAGTTGCGATCAGTGTGACCACAACATTTTTTTTGAAAATACCGACGCCATCTCGAAAAATTACTGAAATATACTGTTTCACCCAGCAGAAATTACCGAAGTAGAATATTTATAAAATAAGTTTTATTTCACAATCATCATTAAAGTATCATAAAATGGTATCTTATATTTTACCTGAACATTTACAACTTTGAATTCAAACAGTTCATTAAAAGTGTAAAAAAAAATTATATTGTTAAGCCGCGTCTCCTGCGCTAAAACACCTACCTAGAAAAAATATGATTTCGCTACAAATTATGAGCTCTATGAGTAGGTGGCACCGAAAAAATGGTGTTGTGTAGATGTTTTTGTGTTTTGTTTCGAGAAACACATGTCTAGGAGATTTTATCCTCGGAATAATGATCATAATCATGTTACTTTATTTTATGAGTTCGTTCTATCACAGCATACAGTGTGTTTTTTTCCAACTGAGACAGTATGGGGATTCGGATCACTGGAAACCTCACTTGCTGAACCAAATGCAGTAGCGAGCTGTATCGTACAGGTTGAAATAAAATTACTTTTACGGATTTTATCACGATTTGGTTTTAATTTTTATTCCCGACGTTTCGAAGGCTTTGCAGTCTTCGTGGTCACGGGTAGTAATTTTAAAGTAATTTTATTTCAATGAATAGCATTCGCGTAAACTTAAGAAATCAATCGTACAGGTTGTTCAAATCAATTTTGATTTTATTTGATTTACTTAATTAACCCCCTCCCCTTCTCAATTCTCATTATCATCCATTAAGGTTGGCAACGCACCTGTGATTCTTTTGATACCCACCATAGGTGTCTTGAATGCTAGAGATTAGTTACCACCATAGAGCATTTTTATATTTTTTTATTCCATTTATAAAACGTCCTTGGTTCACAATTTTTTTGGTCGCCACGACACCCTTCGAGTTTGCCTTAAGCCTAGTCTACCTACTGCACTAGCTTTTTCGAAACAAAAAACCCAAAGCAAAACAACGATTTTAGCTGTCACCTGCTCGTAGAACAATGGACCCTAGATAAGAAACGCATGTTTTGTGTGATGTTTTAGTGCAGGAGACCCGGCTTTAAACGCGAAAAATCTCCTAACTTGGCATCAACTGTGCAATTTTTTCTCTGCGTAAGTTTAGTGGCTACATATTATTTTTTATTAGTCAACATGTATTTTATTCAAAATATACCGAAAAATTACTGAACTCCGCCAATATACCTATAAAATTACTGATGGTCCAAAAATACGTCAAAATATACTGAAACAGTAATAAATTTCTGAAAATGGTCACACTGGTTGGGATTTCCCAATGTCTATACATCTATGGATGGACGGCCATTTTGTTGCATATTGGACAATAGAAATTAACTATTTTACATTTAATATGATTATATTAATATTCTGTCATATGATTTATTTAACAATTGCTGTTAGTTATAATACTTTAATAAAATAAATTCATTTTATTCCATTAAACGAAATTCTTGGTCTGTACTTAGGTAGTGACATCTGTCCACAATGAATTACACTATCGGTTCAAAATCTGTTACAACGCCATCTGCACCTCTAAGTAAGCATATATATACCGAGTATAATACTATGAACTTAAAAGCAACCGTCTACTATGAAACTGAATGTTTAAACGTGTACTCTATAATTTTATAGGATTATAAACGTTAGTTACCACTTGTAATGTACTAAGATTGAAGTGCCTGGTTAAAATTCTTCAACCGTTTTGGCTGAAGAGCGTGCGAAAGAAATTGACATACATAAATACAAACCTATACTCGAAAAACATTATCCTCTTTCAGGATCAGTCAGTTATCAATATAAAATTAACTGTAAATATTGTAATCATGCATAAAAAGGTGACTTCAAAGCAATTTTACTGTGTGTATTTTTTTTTACGCAAAATAGCCGACTTTAGCAAGCGTCAGGTACCTCGACCAGTACGACATGTACGTACTCGAATTGATATAATTCCTAAACTAATGTAGCACCCCATTTACAATTTTTATGGTAGAATCTGTGTATGTCAAGCTTTATTTTCGAATAAAAAACAATAAAAATGTTGTTGCCCAAACTATCAAAATTTCGTTTTGAAATCTTTACTTCCGGCTTAGCACAAGAGAAAAAATTTAAATTTTGAATCGGTTCAAAAAATCAAAAAGTTCATTAAATTTACTACCCAAAACACTACATTTGTTATTTTATTATAAATTACTTCAATACGCAAAATACCTCCCAAAGGAACCCTTACACCGGTGAGGTCAATATTTTAGAAGGTCATAATTTGACAATTAGACCTTTTATAAAAAAAAATATTTTGTGTACACGTTCATACCCTCTAGAAGTATAAATAAGCAAAATATGAACGAATTTCAGAACCTCACTTTTTTTTCGTTGCCCGCTTGACGTGAAATGCCCCAACTGGATTAGCCAGGGAGACGTTGTGCTCGAGAATTAATTTAAAATTGGCCCCAACGCCTAAATGTTTCACTAACCTCTTCAATCCATTTCAAAGCCGGCTCTCGGTGGTAGTTGTATACACAAATTAATTATCGAATAAGAGATACCTACTCAATCTATTTCCAGTTACTAGTGGATGGCCGTGCGGTTCAGAAAGTGTTGAGTCCATCGCGGTGTGTTGCCGTTGTCACGTGTCTACCACATTGCGAGACTGTACTCCTCACCATCCGTACGATCACATCGCTGACACCCTCTGGCCATTTCCCTTCAAGCACTATTGTCTATCATCCAAGAGTCAAGTAAAAATTACGGTCATGTCTGAATTAAAAGTATTGCTTTACAATATAAACAATAAACATACATTTTCATATATGCGTGGTTTTATTTCAATTGGATTCTTATGAATACCTGTATACCTACCTATCTCTATAAGTACCTACTTTAATAATTCTTAGATATGCCGATTTACTCGCATTGTTTTCCTTCACCTTTATAGCAAGCGATAATAAATTTATAATAAATACGTATAATACCAATTGATATTGAAAAGTCGGGAGGTGTATGTTCTTTTTGGGATTTGTCTTGAACCTCAGACACTTGTTTCGGCTCTCACCAGTCACCAGTTACCTATAACAGTGCTATCGCTGCAAGTAAATCAAAGTTATGGAGTGTACCTAAACTATTGATCAATGCTATTGATAGATATGTGTTTATTTTCAATAGAAATATAAGTACGACTGATACGATTTCCACCATAGATTATAACTACAGATAAGTACTATCCACTGCACAGCGCGTCCTCAGTCCTCAGTCTTCACGCTACATGGTGGAGGACATTTTATGGATGCAGAAAAGGAAATAGCAGTAACTGGATTTATTTGCTCTGGACTCTCGACAAATTCATATTTGGATGTTACCTTTTATTATTCTTTTGAAACCCTGTTTACGTTGGTACCTGATCGGTCCCACGAGCATTTAACGACAACTGCGCCACACCGTGCCGCGCCGAGCACGGCCGATCCACATCAGTCGAATGCAGTCGGAATAGACTACGTTTTCAAGATATACGTTTTTGAGTGGTAGAGCCACGCTATAGACAGTTACATCTACACCACGAATGGGCCGGCTCTACTGGTTTGATACCACTGTCTGACAGAAAAACGACGTAAAGTGGTAGTTCGCTGTCGCGTTTCGTTCGGTGAGTGAGAATTCCGGTGGCCCAATTCCCCCCTTCCTTTCCAAATCCCTATTTCCCTCCTTTTAGGTTGGCAATGCTCCCATGATTTTCTTGTCTTGAGTGTCTATGGGCGATGGAGATCACGTACCACCAGGTGACCCATATTCTCCTTTGCCAGTCGCTGCTATAAAAAAAATATATATAAGATATATATAATTTGCTCGGCTAAACTATTTTTATAAGTAAGGCCCATTATATTTAATGTGATGTGAATCTAAGCGATAAACATCAACGAAGATAGACAGTATGTGAAGCTTTGAAATAAGTGATTTTGGACGCTTTTTGTAGGGTGGATGAGTCGACCATGTTCGACTCCTCCGCTGATAGAAAATCGTCTAAAAAGCATCAAACTGGAAGGAATTGATGCCAAAACTCCAGCAGGGCCTTGAAATCGAAAACATCCGATTTCATTGCACTTATGAAAAAAAATTAACAGACCGACTTCAAATCCGATCGAGACCAAATGTATATGGGATCACCTTTAAAATAAGCTCTATCGAACACAAAAAGAATTTTGTAAATCGGTCCACATTTGGCGGAGATATCGCGTAACAAACATAAAAAAATACAGACAAATTGAGGACCTCCTCCTTTTTGGAAGTCGGTCGATTAGATATAAGCAAATGAAGACATAAAAAGCACATAAGACGAGGCTGTATGGGCTAGATCCCTTTGCCTTCCCGAAAGGGAGAATTAAAAAAAATGATTGGTGATTAGGGATGTCGATATTAGAAAAACATCAATGTTGACATCGATGCTAACATCGATATGTCAAAACATCGATTTTTTTCTATAGCAAATAAAACTGTGTATTCTATTTATTTTTTGTTATTTTCTTATTTTCTAACTTATGTGTTTATTGTTATTGAAAACACAATAATTTTTTTTAACATTCCTAGTATTTTTAGGTCACACTGTAAAAAAAATACTTTTTCAGGTGTTTTTTTTAATCCCTTAGGGCAGGGCTGTCCAGACTTGGTGGGACCCAGGGCCAATAAAAATGACTAAATACATTGGGGGGCCGCAAAATATTTATAAAGTAAAATACAAGTATAATAGGTATCATTATTTTTTATTACTTTTTCATTAATTTATCTTTTACAATTCTGTCAACATCAACATCAATATTAGTAGTAGCTAGACGCAGTGCATGTATAAGTGAAGTATCTGTCAATGAAGACCTGTATTTCGATTTTATGAACTTCATTGTTGAATATGCACTTTCACAAAGATAGGTACTGCCCATCATCGAGCCCATTTTTAAGCCGAAACTTGTCAGTTTCGGGAAACGTTCACCAAGGAGCTTAAAAAATTCAATTCCTGTTTCTGTTCTGCCCTTGTAAAAGGGGTCTGATTGCAGATCACACAGTTCTAGTTGATAATCAATCTTCACACTCTCAACTGCGATCGTTAATGGATGAGTGAAGAGTGCTATATCACTCAAATTTTTTAAAATCTGCGAAACGCTGCTCAAATTCGACGATTATTTCGTCCATGTAATTGAGGTGGTCCAAAAAATTACATTCTTCAAATTTTTTCATTTCTAAATAATGTTCTTTACAACTTGGCAAAAATTAAAATCGTTTTGTTGTAGAGACGCTTTGAATAATATCAGTTTGCTTCTAAATCCATTCACATGTCCGTACAAGTTGGCTATATTATGGTTTTTGCCTTGCAAATTTAAATTTAATTCGTTCAAGTGTTGCGTCACATCAGTTAAAAACGTAAGATCAGCCAGGAACTGAGGATCTTGCATTTTATTTTGTAGTTCCGAAGTGTCAGATGGGATTTCATTTTTTAGAAATAAAGGTATTTCTTTTCTTCATGTAAAGAAGTATAGTGTCGTTTAACATTATATTCTTTAATTACAGACAAAACTTGCATACAAATCAAACACTGAATTTTATTGTTATTGATGGATATAAAATAGTCCAACTCCCATTTCTCATTAAATGTGCGGTTTTCTTCACTTAACTTCCGCTTCTCTGCAGACATGATGAGATTAAAAGTTCAATTTACCTAAACACAAAGCGACCAACGCAATAACAAACTTTAAAATAATGAAAATGTTTTAATAACCTGAGAATTACCTTGTTTAATCAAAACTTTCGTCTATCGCGTAAAATGACAAGTGACTAACAATGCCTAATGAACGACGGATAAGCGTTCAAAGATTCTCGAACTGGGTACCTATTTTGCGTTCGGGAACTCCCCGAGTTCTCGAAATCAGCGAATAGTGATGTGTGCGGTGTAATCGAATACGATATGTATTCGATTATTATATCGTATTCGATCATAATACATATCGTATTCGATTACGCCGCACATTTGAGTTTCGTCGCGAGAAAAAATATTTGATCATTAATGTATTTTAACAAAGAAGATAAAATGATTTTGCGGGCCGCACCGATTCGAGCCGCGGGCCGCGTGCGGCCCGCGGGCCATGGTTTGGACAGCTCTGCCTTAGGGAATGCAAAAAAATAATTTACTTCAATGATGTTGATCAGTGTCATATAGTGCTAAATAGTTGCAACTCATAGTTATCTAGTCCCTAGCTAGTCCATCCAACGCTAGATGGCCATAACGAATATATTGACGTTTCGATATTTTATTATCATAACATCGATGTGTCGATGGTATCGAAATCAAAACATCGATGTAAACATATCGATATTTTCCAGCTAAATATCGATGTTTATTAAACATCGATGTACATCGATCATCCCTATTGGTGATTGTTTACAGAGTACTTTGTATATACTGAAATTGTTTATTCTAATGTTTTGAAGTTGTTTAACACAGTTGTTTAACATGTTATAAAATAATATTGTGGGGTTTAATAAGTAAATAATGGATAACAATTTTAAATACTGCGCAGCGTGTTTGGTGACCGACGTGAAAATGTATAGTTTAGCCGCAAAACATACAAGCAATCATTCATTTAACACATTGGGACATACATTTTCGCGATTGCTACAAATTCCTGTAAGTTTATTGCTTCAGAAAAAGATACCCTACACACAGAAAAAATACTTCAGAAGAAGACACGATAATCATAGGCAAAGAGCATATAAGTAATCATAGGTGCATTCGTATTGCCAACCTTAAAGGAGGGAAATAGGAATTGGGAAAAGGAGGGGGGAATTGGGCCACCGGAAATCTCACTCACCGAACGAAACAACAGCGAGCTGCCACTTTACATGGGTTTTCTGTGAGACAGTGGTATCAAACACGTCTAGCCGGCCCATTTGCGGTGTAGATGTAACTGTCTAAAGCAAGGCTCTTCCACTCAAAAATGATTTTTAGTGCTCTTTTTCTAAAATAAAGTACTAAGTTAC
Source organism: Clanis bilineata (assembly GCA_036417725.1). NCBI lineage: Eukaryota > Metazoa > Arthropoda > Insecta > Lepidoptera > Sphingidae > Clanis > Clanis bilineata. Next base: position 2,902,349 of record CM071159.1, read on the forward strand.
TCCTTTTAACATCTGTTATCTGCCAGTGAAAATCCTGTCAAAATAGGTCCAGCAGTTTTTTAGAGATTAGGTAGACAAGACAGAGAGACAAAAATTTACAAACTGATTTCTTTTATTTATGTATCGTATATACTTTCGTATGCATAGAAAAATATAAAAATCTGTTAATTTGAAATTACAAACATACACTCCAATTTAATTTATTTGTGTAGAGTATAGATGGATAGCAGTCTTTTTTACATCAAATTAGTGTATTTTGTAGTGAGCCCCATGACTACATCATATTTCTACTGATCTTTTGTTCCGTGATACTGATTTCTTAAGTTTACGCAAATGTTATACATTGAAATAAAACTATTTTTACAGATTTTAATAAATTTTTACGGGAATAAAAATTAAAAACCTAATCGTGATAAAATCCGTAAAAATAGTTTTATTTTAATGTAGGTGATATCAAACACATCACATGTTGACCAGTGGAGGAAGATCGAAATGGAAATATCACATACTTTTATTTGGCAGTGACATCCTGTGGCTGATGATGATGATACTTTAATTTAGGAGTTGGCATGACATTTTAGGGAACATTATTTTAATTGTACCATTTCGTTATAGATTTTTCACAAGAGGGAATGTTTTTTCTCCAGTGTTCCTGAATTTATGAAATGCTTTTATGATACAGAATCACAAAAGGGAAACAATGTGTTTTTTTTACAAATGAGACAGTCATTTCATGAAAGGTGCCCATCCCTTTTGAGCAGTAATAAAACTTTATGTAAAAATTATTTTATAATTTTTATCAAGTTTAGCTGTACTGTAACTGATATAATTAAATAACTCCCACCTACAAATGATGACATTTATAGTCATAAAAATATACGATACTTAATATAAGATACTTAATATTTTTTGTTTTATATTTCAGATGTTTGAGAAAAGCCAACATGTATGTTTTGAATGTGCAAAACTAATGTACAAATTCAGGGCATTCAAAACTCAGTGTGAAAAAGCACAAGCTTTACTATCTGCAGTGATAGAGGATAACCCTGAAGTACGTACAATCATAAAACCAAATTCCCTCACTTAAAACATGTTTTATACAGTATATTATAGAGTACCCCTCGTATAGAGCCTTTCTTATAAAATCATTTTCAATTATCGTATCTATAAGAATTCTTATAGATAAACAGTGCTTAAATCCTTACTAAATAATAAAAGCGAAAGTAACTCTGTCTGTCTGTCTGTCTGTCTGTCTGTCTGTCTGTGGCGTTTTCACGTCTAAACCGCTGAACCGATTTTGATAAAATTTGGTATGTGGGTACCTTTAACCCCAAGGACGGACATAGGGTACTTTATTTTTTTTAAATCAACCCCTAAAGGGATGAAATAGGGGATGAAAGTTTGTATGGGAATTTTGGAACCGCTTAATGGATTTTGATGAAATTTGGTATGAGGATACTTTTGACCCTAAGGACACAAATAGGGTACTTAATTTTTTTATCAACCCCTAAAGGGATAAAATAAGGGTTGAAAGTTTTATATGGCGATTTTAGGTCCACTTAATGGATTTTTATGAAATTTGGTATGATATAATGGTTACCTTTGAGTTTACAGACACAAATGGGCTACTTTTTTAAATCAACCCCTAATGGGTTGAAATAGGGGATGAAAGTTTGTATGGGGATTTTAAGTCCACTTAATGGATTTTCATGTTTGGTATGGGATAGTGGATACCTTTGAGTTCAAAGACACAAATGGGCAACTTTTTTAAAATCAACCCCTAATCGGCTGAAATAGGGGATGAAAGTTTGTATGGGGATTTTAGATCCACTTAATGGATTTTTATGAAATTTGGCATGGGATAGTGGATACCTTTGAGTTCAAAGAAAAAATGGGCTACTTTTTTAAAATCAACCCCTCATGGGATGAAATAGGGGATGAAAGTTTTTATGGGAATCTAGAAACCGCTGAACGGATTATTAAGAAAGTTGGTATGAGGATAGTTAGATAGATAGTAGCGCTAAGGACAGAAATGGGGTGTGATATATTTTTATACTACAAAGGGATGAAATAGGGATTGAAAATTTGTTTCTTTGTGTTTGGGCCGATTGACTTCAAAATCGATATCTGAGTCGCGCCGTGGTTCGAAACGACAGAACCGCTGTCAAACCTGTCAAATGCGGCTGCCATTTTGTTTTTCTTTGTTTTTGGGCCGATTGACATCAAAATCGATATCGAGTCACGCCGTGGTTCAGAACGACAGAACCGCTGTTAATCTGTCAAAAGTGACCGCCATTTTGTTTTACTTTGATTTTGGGCCGATTGACTTCAAAATCGATATCTGAGTCACGCCGTGGTTCAGGACGACAGAACCGCTGTCAAATTTGTCAAATGCGGCCGCCATTTTGTTTTTCTTTTTTTTGGGCCGATTGACTTCAAAATCGATATCTGAGTCGCCTCGTGGTTCCAAACGACAGAACCGCTGTCAAACCTGTCAAATGCGGCCGCCATTTTGTTTTTCTTTGTTTTTGGGCAGATTGACTTCAAAATCGATATCTGGGTCGCCCCGTAGTTCCCAACGACAGAACCGCTGTCCGACCTGTCAAAAGTGGCCGCCATTTTGTTTTTCTTTGTTTCTGGCCTATTGACTTCAAAATCGATATCTGAGTCGCTCCGTAGTTCCGAATGACAGAACGCTGTCAAAACTGTCAAAAGTGGCCAACATTTTGTTTTTCTTTGTTTTTGGGCCGATTGACTTTAAAATCGATATCTGAGTCACGCAGTGGTTCAGAACGACAGAACAGCCGACGAACCTGTCAAAAGTGGCCAAAATTTTGTTTTTCTTTGTTTTTGGGCCGATTGACTTCAAAATCGATATCTGAGTCACCCCGTGGTTCCAAATGACAGAACCGCTGTCAAACCTATCAAATGCGGCCGCCATTTTGTTTTTCTTTGTTTTTGGGCCTATTGACTTCAAAATCGATATCTGGGTCGCCCATATTTAGACTAAAACGACAGGGCGGATCGATAAATCAAAAGTTTTTTACGTTGGCCCTACAAAATACGTGTGCGGAGCCGCGGGCAAAAGCTAGTATTTTTATAAGTGAGGGGCATGAGTTTTAAGTTTCCATTTTGTTTTTGACACTTTTTAGAATTATTACTACTGAATAATTCTCAATATGTTTAGTTTATTGTAGTTTTCACAAGTCGCGCTAATGGTCGAATGTATGGAGAAATTGAAATCTTCAGTTTTTTAGAACGACTAGGCACCCTATATGTAATACCATGTCTAATGATAAAAACTAATACCCTCCTGCTGAGTTGGGTAAAAAGGGAGTGGCATGATGAAACAAAACATTGATAACACTGTTGATTGTAAAAAAATATTGTTAATCAGCTTGTATCTAATAACATAATTTTTATTTTACCATTATATTTGTTTTGTGAAACAAAGTAATATAGCAAGAATACATATTTTTGTTAAATATAGTTAATTATCATGTCATGTCTTTACAGATAATAAGAGATGTTATTAAAAACATTGATAGAAAAACTCACAAATTAACTTCTAACTTAACACAATCATGTATAGAATTCATCAATTTTAATATTGTATGCGATAACAAAGTATCAAAAATTCCAGCAAATAATATAGAACCAAATATAAAAATAGAAGATGAAATAGTTCAGGCAACAAATGACTTTAAAGTAAATAGCAATGTAGAATATGAAGAAAATAAGAATATACTTAAAAAAGAGTATGTTGAAAATATAGATGAATATGATGGAGAAATTGAATACAGCTGTATGGAAGATAGCTTGGATTCTGATTTAATTGTTTTTGTTAAAGACAAAGAATCACCAAAAATAAGGAAAAGAAAAGTTAAGAACAAAATCAAAACAGATGGTATAGAACACTTGTGTGATGATGAACCTTTATCTAAAGTATCTAAAAGGCTGAATAAAAAAGTAGAAAATGTAAAAAGTAAATATCCGAAAAATTTTAATGTGAGTTTCTTTGAAGAATATGCTACTGTTGTCTTTATGACGCCGGAGGATGCGAAAAAAGAACTATTGCTTAGAAAAGAATCTTCAAATTATAAAACATGTCCATTCAAATGTGAGTTTTGTTATAAAGGATATGAAGTTAAGACTACCTATGAAAACCATATGAAAAGGCATAGTGTGGTAAGTGTTATTTTCTTTCTAGATTTCCTACGAATGCTCTCAAAAAGCCATTTTTCATTACATAACATTAACAACTATTGGGTACTTGACTATAGTAACCAATATCAATGAATTTTTGTAGGAACATAGATTTATCATCGAAATAACAAGTGCAATTTATTGAAATACTCCAAGTATAATTTTATTATGGTATTTTAAAAACTTAATTTTTTATGTGTTAGTCACGTGACTGTAAACACCAATCACGATGCGTGATGTCACATTACTAATTTTTCTTGCATATTTGTCCCCAATTATCTGGACTTTAAACAAATTGATAACTGTTTACTTTGTTTTTCCATTTCTTCTCAGGCATAGCCTCGAAGCGCCGCCATTAAAGCGATAAATATATTATATTTGCAGAATAATAATTTGAATCCGAATTCTACCAAACCATGTCTCACTTAATGTAAGATAATAATAATGTGAGATAAATGCAACACACTCAAGCATGTCACTGACAGGATTTTGCTTAATTTTAACAACCAGCTGTCTGCCTGACGTCAACCCTCTTCTGGAAGCAGGGAGGATGTCATCATGACTAATTATCTATTTCAGGAATCTGGTGAATATGAGTGTGATCTTTGTCATATAAGATTTCCGGAGCAAAAGTTCCTCGGTAAGCACCGTCTAGCTTGCCACAAGAGAAAGTTCTGCTGCAAGTTATGTTCATACATTTGTTATTGCACGTAAGTGTTATACATAATAACTTATAAGTCACTCCTGTATCCGAAGGGGTAGGCAGAGGCGCATTAACGAATTAGAACACTCGCATTTCGCCGAGCTCAGTTCCATCCCAGATTTGTAGGTGGCTAGCTTATTGTCATATTGTGCAATACTCCGGGCTGATACTGGATTGAAAATCACTGCCCGACCCGGGGATCAAACCCAAAACTTCAGTAATCGTACCAAAATAGAACTATGCCACTGAGGCAGTCTAAAAAATTTTTTGATGTTTTTCTGAAGATCAGTCCCAGTACGTCACAATTTCCAATATATTTTCAGACACCAAGCCACAACTCACGTGAAGTTACACATGGGAATGAAGTATCCTTGTTCGGAATGTGACGAGGTATTCAGGTACTTATTTAATGCTATAACCAGTGGTCAAGGAATGTCACTTGCTCACTTTATAAGAAAGCCACAGATGTAAATAGGTCGCAAGTGACTGGTCATACCAAGTGTAAGACATTGCTTGGTATAAACTGCATTGGTTTGGCATAGAGGGAAATGTATATTTTTTAAGTGGTAGAACCACGCTGTAAACAGTTTCTTCCTTCCTTTCCCGATCTCTATTTCCTTCTTTTTAGGTTGGCAACGCACCCATGATTATTTTAGTGTCTTGAGCGTCTATGGGCAGTGGAGATCAGTTACCATCACATGACCCACCCGCTTGTTTGCCAATAACTTTTTTCTTTCTACCTGCCTTATCCCATCTCAATGTAGGGTCGGCGCAACACACTTATTCAAGCATGTTGCAGAAAGGATTTGGATTAGATTTTACGAGCGGCTGTCTGCCTGATGTCAACCCCCTCTGGGGGATCCAGTCCCGGGAAACTTAAATTAGAAAATTCTCTTTGCCCCACCTGGGAATCGAACCCAGGACCTCCCGATCCACAGCCCATATATGCTGCCACTAGTCCAAGGTGGTGACTCGTTTGCCAATCACTGCTAAAACAAAAACGACTGCCCAAGATCAGTTTATATTCTAGATAGTTTGTAATACACTTTATATTTAGGGTTGCCAGGCTTTAGTTCGGTTTTTCCACTTTTTTGTAGTCGTGACCGGCTTTTGTTAGGGTTGTGAATATTGATGACCTCAGTCTTTTTAAAGGTGTACAAAATAGCTTCAATATAAAAACAATGTTACATCCACAGCATGCCGAACAGTCTAGCGATGCACAAACGCAAGAAACACGTGACAGAGTGTGTGTGTGAGTTATGTGGAAGCACATTCGCAACGGCACGTGGATTGTACTTTCATAATTTGAAAATACACCGACAGGTTTGTAATTAAAATGGGTTCGTGTATTATCCTCACTCAATTTAGAGTTACACCTTGTCTTGATTTATACAGCTCACTCTTTCTTTCTGCCGGGCGTTGTCCAGGCCTTCTGCCAGGGTCCTTTTCCCACTTGGCACAGGTTTAGGGCGATCTACCTGCGCGTCGTTTTTCGGCGACGCCCTATCCGTAGAAAGAGAATAGTCTTTCTATTGCTACCCATTATAATTTGACGGAGTTAAAAAAAATATTATTCAAATTGTTTTACAGGATTACTCTTGTAAAATAACTCGATGCGCAATGCGTTAAAATTCATCTATTTGCAAATAACCAGTGACTTACTAAATTTTTTATAATCAACCAAACTTATAATCAACCAAATAATATAACAAATCTGCGATAATGTAACAAAGTTGTCAACCAATTTTTCTTTGGGTTACTGTAGCAAATATTTTGACATTTTCTGACAATTTTTCCCGCAATTTGCCAATTACATCTGGCAACATTGTATTAAGTCGCGTTATCAAGATTTTATGATAATGACGTGAAAATATGTTTTAGGATGTAAACAATAAACTGGGCCCAAAATGCGATGATTGTGGAATACATTTTGCCACTGAGATGGCGTGGAAGAAACACTTTGTGCTCTCCTCAAAACATCGTGTCAGGTAATTTATTTTACAATATCAGTCGAATTATCGTAAAATTGAATTTAAAAAAATATTTATTAACCCTAATAAATAAATAATACCCAATTATCAGACCCGTACTAAGATTTATCATGAAAGGTGCGAGAATCGAACCCGCGGCCTTTCGCTTCACGGTCAGCTACGTACCGGAGGCAATCATAAACTGCAACAAATAAACAACTACAAATGCATTTGAACATAATTGAAGTTGATTATTATTTTCATGGATGCAGGCCGCTTCCAACAGGTCGATCTGTAAATCTTTGGGGCAGGCCTATGTCCAGCAGTGGACGTCCTGTGGCTGATGATGATGATAATGATTATTTTCATTATTTAGCAATGGGTGCAAGCATTGTGGTGAAACATTTACAAACATAGAACAGCTAAAGTCCCACGTAAAGATACATGCGAGGAGACAGGCGCGTCGAGTTCATAGGCTTGGCCGAAAATTCCCGACGGCTTGTGGCATCGTAAGTAATAAGTATTGACAATTTAGAGGTGTTCCGACTAATAGAGCAACGCTAGATATTTCCAAAAGCATGAATTGGTCGGCTCAACCGAGTTATTACCAATAACTCACAGATAACCTACACAAATATTCCGAAAACCTACATAGATAGTGACGAATAGTGAGAATTTTCAAAGGGAAAGCCGCTACAAGTTTTTCTTTTCCTTAATCCTATTTATTACCAGAGAATTCGGAAAAGGTAAGCCGAAAAGAATCGAATGGACTTGACGCCACTGACAGATACACAGTTTAAAAAATCTGAAGTTTCTGAAAGTGTTTAGGCCCCTTCGAACAGGTCTCTGGAATTATGAAAATCTTTGGGGGAAGCCTATGTTCAGCAGTGGACGTCCTGTGGCTGATGATGAAATGTGTTTCTTTTTTTTATTGGGTTGCCTTTCATGAGGTGCCTGCGCCCCAATAATAAAAGAAAAGTAAGGACCTGGCATACCTACGAAAAAGACGTTTACTTTGAAGACGGTAGCGCCAATTTTTTTTCTCTTTATTTATTTAGGAGCTTTCGAACATGTTCACGTCGGCTCCATCGTAACCTAAAATCGTAGTTATATAATATTTTGCAAATTACTACTAAAAGGTGACCAAATCATATACAATTTTTGCTTGAGGTGAGCTAGGTTGCGCTAAAATAGGTACTTTGAAATTTACCCAAGTCCAACTTATTGATTTTTAAATCGTTGATCATTTTTGTATTCTATCTCTCTCTTGTATACAATATTTATATATTGGGCATACGTATTTTTTTGTAGTCATGCTAAGTCCTTATTCTTCTTTTGTCATTTATGCGCCCTTATACTACTTATTCTAGCCATATCAATTATCCTTCAGTTAAAAGTTGTCTGGCTACTGAAATATCGTCCCTAATTTATATTGCAGTGTAATAAATGGCTGTCGAATCGCATCGAGTACAAATCTCACATGACGACTGAACATCCTCATTCCGACGTCGCCAAGAGGTTGAGTATAGATGATGAGACTCCATTCGTATGTGAAGTCTGTGGACAAATGTTTAGGGTTCGTACCTTTTTATGTCTTGAAATATTTATTGGTCACGTTTTGAGGAAACCATAGGAGTTCATTGTTCGTAACTATATGGATCAGATCGTACCGTGGGTGTCGACCCAAAAAAGTGGTTGGAATTTTTAGAGGATGATATGAGAGCCAATGGTCTCACTGTGGAGAATTCTTAAGACCGGGTGAAGTGGAGGCGTTTAGAGGAATGCGGATCCTTGCACTAAGCAAGTATTACGCAAACGGCAAAAAGAACGAATGCCATATTATATTTGAAATGTAAATACACCCGTTATTTGGAGTCCCATCCCATCACTTGGTCGCGTCCATAGCAGCATCCATAACAGCCCCTTTGAAAATGGCGATTCGCACTTCGCAGTCGGGAAGCTACCTCTATTTTCATGTTCGCAAATCGTAACCCTATAATTTATAGTTAAAAACTGGGCTTGAACTGTCAAATTAGTGTTGCCAGACCAGATTTTTTAATGTATTTGTAAATTTTTGAAGTAGTTTTTACATATTTTAATTTACTATTTTTTAAATTCGAATCGTATATATACTTCAGGGCTAGTTGATTTTCTATTTCAAAAAATGAAAATTGTTAAATTCTAGTGATAATAAATCTCTAAAAAGTTTTGTGAAACTGTGAGTGATTCATCTTTGGTATAACTACATTCACTGTATTTTTATTTTATGTAACATTTTGTTGTATTGACATGTTATAAGATTTATTTGTTAGCCTACAAGATAAACTAGCCTTTGTCCGCGGTTACGCCCGCGTCAGAGGCTGTCCCGTCGTATTTCCATTTTCTCTATAGAAACTTTCATCCCCAGTTACATCCCTTTAGTACCTATATAGTACAAACTATTATCAGGGTGTGTTCATTTTTTTTTATACAATCACACCTAGTCCTGACCCCACACTAGGTAAAACCTGTATGGTAGGTGTCAGAGATTATGAGAGACTTTCGGTCTCACAACACCCAGACTTAAAACAAATATCTGTGGCCACACAAACATTTGTCTCAATGGGAATCGAACCCGCGGCCTCTCGCTTCACAGCCAGCTACTCGCGCGCTGCGCCACGGATGCTGTCACACATTATGTGACACGTTGTATGGATAAATCAATGAATTGCCCAGATGCAGTGTTTCCTGCGGTACCACCAGCGCAAGCACACGGGCGAGCGTCCGTTCTCGTGCCCGGAGTGCGACAAGTCGTACAGCGCGAAGAGCGCGCTGGCGGCGCACCGGGCGCGCGTACACGAGCGGGTCGCGCGGGCGCCGCTCGCGTGCCGCGTGTGTGGACGCACCTTCACATGGCGCAGCGGACTCAACAAACACATGAAGGTGTATAATATGCTTTGTATAGTGTAACAGGCTCGGCACGCACTACAATGAAACACGTCCACTCTCGCTCACAGGCTCTCGTGTACTGACGCGGTGCGCTCGAGACAGTGAATTGTATGTAATGTATTATATCTATGTATTAAGTACTTATACAATAATTTCACCACCACCACGGAACAACCACAAGGTGGACCGACGACCTGATAAAGGTTGCAGGAAGTCACTGGATGCAGGTCGCTTCCAACAGGTCGCTCTGGAAATCTTTGGGGGAGGCCTTTGTTCAGCAGTGGCTGTCCTGTCCTGTGGCTGATGATGATGATGATGACAATAATTTCCACTTCCCCTAATTCTGACATATTACTTTCTCTCGAGTTTAAAAATGAGCAATACATTGTATTAACTGTAAGCAAAAGTGGAACGTTTACTATGTAATAACTTTTACTCGTGACCCTATTATCTTACAAGAATGCATTACAAAGGTCACGTTAAAACTTGTCGAATCGAAAGTAATAGTAATAACAGTTAAACGTAGGTAATATTTATTAACCGGTAATTTACCAAAAGTATGTCAGTAGGACGAGTTAAATAAACTCTCCACCACTATAATATTGTATTTTACAGGGTCATCTGAACATACGCCCTCATAAATGTACAATATGCGACAAAGCGTTCATCAACGCGTGTGATGTGAAATTGCACATTAAATATGTCCACAACAAAGTGCCATGGCCGAAACGCGACAGAACAAAGCGGAAAGATACTATAAACGCACTAAGTTCCTGATGTTAACAACAAAATAATATTATGAAATAAGAAATAAATAAACTTACTATTTTTATCATTTGCTATTATTTGGTTAAAAAGCAGCATTGGTGACATTCTTTTTTATTTCAGCTCATCAGCAATCATTGGACATAGGGATTTTCCGCAATCATTCTTGGCAAGTTTGGTCAGTTGAACTTGGCAACATTATTTATGTCTGTCACTTCAACCAATGCTTTAGCCTTGGCTTTTCTTGGCTTCAACCTTAACTTGTAATTTTTGCTGCAATGAAACATTCACATTGTACAATTTATGCAATAAATATTGTTTTTATCCTTTTGCAAATACAAATAAAAACTTTTTTTCACATGGGATTGGCGATGGATGAGTTAACAGGTTTTAACCCTTGGGTTTAACTCATTGTGACCATTTTACCTGCGAGTCGTCGCTTATTATAATGAAATATATACATATTATAAAAAAAAACATACATAAACAAGCACACGCCTATATCCCCGAAGGGGTAGGCAGAGGTGCATTAGCCAACTAGAACACCTACATTTCGCCGAGCTTAGTTCCGTACCAGATGTTATAGGGGGCGAACCTATCGCCATATCGGGCACAATTAGAGCATATATGACGGCACAAATGTGAGACTCCAGGCTGATAATGAAAAATATCCAATATCACTGCTCGACCGGGGATCAAACCCGTGACTTCAGGATGGAAGAATACAACTACGCCATCAAGGCAGTCATTTCACAATTTAGTCTAAAGTTGTGTTTACTGTTCAGAAGTATAAGGATAACGATCATCGAGGATCTTCAAAGATGGACAGTATGCAAGTTTAAAATAAGTGACGCGTTTGTGTGGTTTGTTCAACCGCCTTATATTCTTCCGCTGTAAAGGCGCTGTAACAAGGACGATATTATGATTATGTAGTGATTTATGGGCTGTAAAGATGCTCCGCTGTGAGAAAATAGACCAAAAAGCATCTTTGAAGGAATTGACTCCAAAACTCCAGCAGAGCTTTGAAAATGCTCGAAATCGACAGATCGATTTTATTGAGTTTGTGATGACTTTAATTTAAACCTTAGGTTAGAAAATGAAGACGAATAAATACAATAGGAGGCTGTATGTGTTAGATCCCTTTGCCTTACCGAAAGTGAAATTGGAAAGAGTTTTTTGGCGGGAATTCTGACGGTGCGGGTGGTCGCTTGTTTTAATGATTTCGTATTCTAGTCTCACGTTGTGCTTGTGGTTTAAATGTGATGTGAATCTAAGCAATAAACATCAACGAAGATGGACAGTATGTGGAAGCTTTGAAATAAGTGATTTTGGACGCTTTTTGTCGGGTGGATGGGTCGACCATGTTCGACTCCTCTGCTGCGAGAAAAACGTCTGAAAAGCATCAAACTGGAAGGAATTAACGCCAAAACTCCAGCAGGGCCTTGAAATCGAACACATCCGATTTCATTGCACTTGTGAAAAATTAGATATAAGCAAATAAAGGAATAAAAACCACTTAAGACGAGGCTGTATGGGCTAGATCCCTTTGCCTTCCCGAAAGGGAAAATTAAAAAAAAAAAAAAAAAATGAAATTGGAAAAAAATGAGTTTTGGCGGGAATTCTGACGGTGCGGGTGGTCGCTTATTTTAATGATTTCATATTCTAGTCTAAAGTTGTGCTTGTTGTTTAAATGTGATGTGAATTTATGCGATAAATATCAACGAATATGGACAGTGTATCGAAGCTTTGAAATAAGTGATTTTAGACGTTTTTGTCGGGTGGATGGGTCGACTATGTTCGGTTCCTCCGCTGCGAGAAAATCGTCTAAAAATCATCAAACTGGAAAGAATTGACGCCAAAACTTCAACAAGACTTTGAAATTGGCACATCCATGCTTCATTGTTCTTGTGAAAATTTAGCTATAGTACTTATAGTTAACTTGGCAGCATGGTCTCCGACCTTAGCCGGTTCCCTGTAGAACAAATGTAAAAAAAGTGAAATAAATATTTTGAAGATTTATTTATAAGGATTCTTCAGGTTTATTATGTAAATAATGGATAATAGGTTTAAATACTGCGCAGCATGTTTGGTGACCGATGTAAAAATGTATAGCTTAGCCGAAAAATATACAAGCAATTCATCTAACACATTGGGAAATACATTTTCGCGATTGCTACAAATTCCTGTAAGTACATAATGTACCTCTGTAAAAAGTATATAAAGTATCTTTTTCTGTAAAGAAATATATTAAGGGTCAAGACATAACATTCCTATACCTTATTGTCAATAAAATATTTAATTATTTAAAAAAAATAGACTCACTGATACTTAAACTACTTACATAAACATGAATATAAATCTCAAAGTCTACTCAAAGAAATCTAAGACAAAGCTGTTATATTTTATAAGCTAGAATTTCCAAGGGTTCCCAAACTAGGCTGAGCCTGTATCTTAGGATATCTGCACTTATCCCACCTTAATGTGGGGTCGGCGCTACTTACTTTTTCAAGTATTTTGCAGAAATGATTTGGCTACGTTTTTACGACCAGCTGACAAACCCTCTGAGAAATCCAGTCCTGGGCAAATTAAATAAATCACTGCCTGACCTGGGAATTGAACCCACAACCTCCGGTCCACAGCCCAGCTGCGGCTAGACCAAGGAGGCGACCTTGGGATACCAATAACATAATTATATTTATGTGTCTAAAGAATTTAAGCAGTTTATAATTCAAACAATATAAGATTATGTTATAATATTAAAACTCCCAATTATTTTACTATTGTATCCAACTAAAATAAGTAGGTTGTTGGTTTTGTTATTTAAAAAGAAAACTGTATAATCTTCAGTGTTTCTTTTTCTGTAGGGACTGCGTGCTATTGTTTCTGTCTGGCATATCGCCAACTGCTACTCTAGAGTAACAGGACCAATTTACAGCCGGTCTCAATAAACAACCTTAATTTGAGAGTGCAGATAGATCACGATTATGAGCCAATCAAATCAAGTCATTTGACAGAGTCTGTGTTCTTATTGGCTAATTTTTGTAATCTATCTGAACATTCAAACTGAGATTGTTTATTGGAACAGGGCGTTAAATGTAAAAATACTAGAACTCATAAAGTATTGAAATAAAACTAGTTTATATGGATTTTATTTTGATTCAGTTTTATGATTAAATTTGTTTTATCTAAGTGTATAATATTCGTGTAAACCTAAGTTCATCATTACTCATAAAATAGTAATTTATATAATTTTCCAGATGTATGAGGAAAGCGAGCATGTGTGTTTTGAATGCACTGTATTGATGTGCAAATTTCTAGAATTCAGAACAAGGTGTGAAAAAGCAAAAGCTATCCTGTCCACAGTGAAAATAAAGGATGACGCTGAAGTATGTACAATTTAAAATTACTACACCATACAGAAAAAACTAAATTGTTGTATTTTATACACTAGAATCAAGATTATCTAGATTTCACAGTTTTGTCAGATTTACTTTTGGTGCAAGTTTTACTTTTAGTTCAAGGTTATATGTTTTGTTCACCTCCTTTGTCTAGTGACAGCATATACCTACGGGCTGTGAACTGGTAGGTTCTGGGTTCGATTGCTAGATTGGGCGAGTTGAGATCATAATGAGACCCCCAGATGAGGATTGACATCCAGCAGGCATCCGGTCCCAAAAAACAAAGCCAAATTCTTTCTGTAACATGCTTGAAAAAGTGTGTTGCATATAAATAATTCATCTACTTGCTTCTAATACATACTATGTATAATCTTTTCCAGATAATAAGAAATGTAATTCAAAATGTTGATAGAAAAGCTCACAAATTAACTTCAAATTTAACACTATCATGTATTGAAGTCACAAATATTATATGTGATCCTATTGAATCACCAATGAAAGCAATTGATGTAGGACCAATGAAAATAGAGGAAGAAGGATATCAAAATGTAAAAGAAGAAGATAAAAATATAAATAAGAAAGAATTGGAATATTGTGGTGAACAGGATGTAAAAATCGAACATAACTTTGAGGGAAACAGTCAGGATCCTGACTTAGTTGAAGGTGTTAAAGTGACTAAATCACCAAAAACAAGAAAAAGAAAAATCAAAGATGAAATAAAATCAATTCAAGTAGAAAATAACATGTGTGATGACAAACATCTACATAAAGTATCTAAAAAGCTGAATAAGAAAGTAGGAAATGTAAAAAATAAATTTCCCAAAAAATTTAATATTAATGGCATTGAAGAGTTTGCTACTGTTGTCACTATGACGCCAGAGGATGCGAAAAAAGAACTGTTACTTAGAAAAGAATCCTCCTGTTATCAAAACTCTACATTCAAATGTGAGCTTTGTTATAAAGGGTATGAAATGAAAGATGCATATGATAATCATATGAAGAGGCATAGTGTGGTAAGACATGTTAAAGCTATCCAATATAATAATTGGGTCCTTGACTATAGTAACCAATATCAATGAATTTCTGTAGGAACATAGATTTGTCACGGAAATAACGTTTGCAGTAGGAATTTATTAAAAATACTCCAAGGATAATTTTATTTTAGTAATTTAAATACTTAATTTTTTATCTGTGTCACATGACTGTAAACACCAATCACTATGCATGATGTCACATTACTCATTTTTCTCGCATATTTGTTGCTCAAGGGCTTTGCTCAAGACCTAAGACCCAAAGTCATACTGCCAGGTTATTTGGATTATTTTTTCATATTTTTGTTAAAAGCTCAATCCAATTTTAATGCGGATGTGATCGACAATCGATATCTGATCGACAAAATATCTGACCCTTTTTTTTAGTTTGAAATCATAAATGTTATTTCCTCAATGTTTTTTATGAGCGATTTTGTATCTATGGTAAGGAACAATTACATCACCCGTATCTACAGTAAACAGATAGCGTTTTGGCGGCAAATTAAATTCTACATAATAATTTTTGCTTTTTTACATGAAATATATGAAAATAAATTCCGATTATTTTTTACATGTTCAGGACAAACTAATAAATTGCCCTGTATACTTTTAAAAAAAAAGTCAAGTAGCCAATTGTAGCGACCAAGGCTGCAGGTTTGATCACTACATTATGGCAAATGTAATTGCTTTCGTTTCATGCATCAGGTTGTCAACATTATCATAATATAATTTCAGGAATTTGGTGAACATGAGTGTGATCTTTGTCATTTAAGATTTTTAAAGCAAAGCCTCCTTCATTCCCACAATCTAGCTTGCCACAAAAGAAAGTTCTGTTGCAAGAAGTGTCCATATATTTGTTATTGCATGTAAGTCACAAACCACCACACATTTGGATATTTTGGCCGGTTTTTATATCACATATCCTTACGGTTTCTATTTTTCAGAATTCAAGCCAAAAATCATGTGAAGTCGCACATGGGAAAGAAGTATCCTTGCCCAGATTGTGACGAGGTATACAGGTAACTATGTAATGCCGTAATCAGTAGTTTATCTAGTATTTGCTCATTTTTTGAGGGACTGATATTTGTAATAGTGTACCTATTTGACAATATAAAAAAATATTCGAATTCCGTACTGAATTTTAAAGAAAGGACAATTATTATTCTGTATAAAAATGCTTTTATATAATCTCATTCAATTCGTTTTTTTTTTAATCAAACTGATCACGTGACCTTACTCCGTTTTTTTTTATTTCTGTGTAGTGTGTTGCCATGTAATAATTCAGGAAAATGCTAACTTTCTATTAAAAAAAATGTTAAAACATGCTAATGTAAATGCTTAGTAAAGCATATTATAACAATGTATCCAAATCAAATAATTTACTGAATCCATAATACAAATTCCTTCGAATTGTTACTCTGTTACAAGTAATTCTGACGTTCTTTAAAAACAGTTAACGATCAAATTATAGAATAAACTTCAATAGAATTCCTTAGAGCATTTTTAAGTTTATCACGTTCTGTCTGTTATATAATATCTTGTATGTGTTGTGGCTACGCTGATCAGGAAAAAAGAAGTCAGTGGAAGTGTGAAGTAGGCGTCGCGTACCTGTTGCAATTAGGTTTAAATACACTTATTAGCATATATGAGCTGTGGACCGGCAGGTCCTGGGTTCGATTCCCAAGTCGGGTAATGTAAATTTTCTAATTTGATTTACTTGGGACTGGATCCCCCAGAGTGAGTTGACGACAGGCAGGCAGCTGTTCGTAAAAACTAAGCCACATCCTTTTTGCAACATGCTTGGAAAAGTGTGTTGCGCCGACCCCACATAAAGGTGGGATAAGGGCAGGTAGAAAAAAAACTTCTACTGGCTTATCTGTTCTGTAGTTATAATTTACATGGCTTTAAATCCGTGCTGTCTGTAATAAAAGAAATATCACATCCACAGTTTGCCCAACAGTTTGTTTATGCACAAGCGCATGAAACACAATCTGGCAGAGGTGGTGTGCGAGATGTGTGGAAGCACATTCACTACGACACGTGGTTTGTTTGCGCATAAAGTGAAAATGCATAGGCAGGTTTGTAATATCGATTGACTATATTCGTTTGTGCGATATGCGTAACCCAGTGACGATTTAATATTAGTTGTATTACTTGTACCTAAAATGTCGATGGCGTAATCTTTTGAAAGAAATCGATGCATAACGGCGTATTTTCTTTCCACCTGTGCTTGTGGCGTGGATCCTACATTGGAGTGGGATAAGCGCAGGCGGAAGAAGGAGAATTATTTATGCTATTTTTGACCAAATTGTTTATACTGAAAATGTTTAAGGAAGTTAACAATAAACTTGGTCCAAAATGCGATGACTGTGGAATACATTTTGCCACTGAAATGGCGTGGAAGAAACACTTGGTGCTCTCCTCTAAACATGCCAGGTAATTTTAATGTTACAGTTTTAGTAAATATGGGTATTTTGTAAACAGCTTTATTTGAAGTAGAGTACTACTTTTGGACTTAGTTTGGGAAAATCAAAGGAAGCTGTATTTTGCTACAGTTATATTATAGTTTTCTTAATTTGCTTTTATTTTCATTCAATATTTTTAGCAAAGGATGCAAGCATTGTGGTGAGACGTTTACGAACAGCGAGGAGCTAAAGTCCCACTCAAAGATACACGCGAGAAAACCGTCAATTTTTATAGATAAATTCCCGACGGTTTGTAGTATAGTAAGTATTTACAATGTTTTGTTCAGTAGTGGACGACCTGTGACCGACAATGATGATATTTCAATAAATTCATAAATATCATTCATTTATGTTGTAGTGTGATAAATCACTGTGGAGACGCATCGACTACAAATCTCACATGATGACGGAACATCCTCAGTCCGACGTTGCTAAGAGATTGGCTTGTCTAGATACAGAAACGCCATACATATGTGAAGAATGTGGGAAGATGTTTAAGGTTCGTTGTTTTTCATTATTAATTAAACATTTTACAATTACTCCTTCCTTTTACCAGATTTGGATTTCTTCTGACTTTTTTTTTTGTAATAGTTCGTTTATCCATATTGTTTTAGGTAAATATTAGAAAATTAAACTCAATACATTTCTTATTATTCCTTGAACATGTATAAGGTGTCGCAAAAAGGTGGTAATTGGTAGAACTACGCTGAAAAGGAGGATGTCTAGGAACCGCTAAATTTTAAAATTTCGTAAAACTTACAACTTTCGAATAAATGGAACATGGATTTGTAAGAAAATGAAAGAAAAATGTTTTAAATTGTCCTTATGTGAGTGGAATTGATATTGATACGGCGTATCTACAACACTCAGTATAATGGTGTGTATAATACAGAAGCCGTGTTTCCTGCGGTACCATCAGCGCAAACACACGGGCGAGCGTCCGTACTCGTGTCCGGAGTGCGACAAGTCGTACAGCGCGAAGAGCACCCTGGAGACGCACCGCGCGCGCGTGCACGAGCGGGCCGCGCGGCATCCGTGCCG
Source organism: Clanis bilineata (assembly GCA_036417725.1). Taxonomy (NCBI): domain Eukaryota; kingdom Metazoa; phylum Arthropoda; class Insecta; order Lepidoptera; family Sphingidae; genus Clanis; species Clanis bilineata. The sequence continues at coordinate 2,920,856 of CM071159.1, forward strand.
GCTGTGTGACCGCACGTTCAAGTGTCGCAGCGGACTCGGCAGGCACATGAAGGTATCTCTCTCCAAACATATATTTTTATCGATCGACTTCCAAAAACAAATAGAAATGTAATGGGTTTTGCACTACAATTTACCTAGACCCATGTTTTTAAGTTTATTTTCTTGTGTTAGCTGTTATAGGATAATATTTAAATAATAAAGCCTTTACGCTATTACGTAGATCTAGCGATAACGGAATATTGGTCTAATGATTCCTCAATATATTTTAAGATTTTAGAAGATATGTAAGGATACTGTTATCATTAAAATATTATACATTATATTATCTGATTCACTAGTTAACTTCTTAACAAACAGCATATCTAGGTCTATACTCAAATGTCGCGATTGGGGTTTTTAATATTTTAAACTTTTTCTACAGGTTCATCTCAACATACGCCCTCACAAATGTTCATTATGCGGCCAAGGTTTCATCAACCCGTCTGATATGAAACTGCACGTTAAATGTGTTCACAATAAAGAGCCGTGGCCAAAGCGCAAAAAACCAAAACAACAAAAATGTGCCGAAATAAGCAATAAATTATGATTTTTTAAACTTATCTAATCTTATGTGTTCGACTTTCCCTTTAACATAATGCAAAAGAAGCACTCGCAGCTGTTAGAGTATTTAAAAACCATGTTTAATTGTACCTAATAATTTGTAAAGTGGTTGTAGGGATTTTAATGGTTAAAAAAATAAGTGTACCCCCATGTCCGTTCTTACGGCTTAAAGTACCTATCCTCATACCAAACATTCTAATCCGCTTAACTGTTTTCATCTCGTTTCACATACATATTACATTATACTTAAATGATTTTCATACAATTACCCTGCATGATTTACGGATAAACAATGTCGTTTTTGTACAATTTCTACGATTTACCTATTAGCGGTGAAGTTGGCAACTCTGGCTTAGACGCGCGAGTGTGACGTGAGGAAGTGTAGCGTTATTTTTTTACGTTCTAATCCTGAATTCCTGACGAATCGAATCTTACGTATTATTTAGTACACCTAGCTGGAAGTATTCATAATATTATAATTACGAGAAATAAGCTATATGGTAGTTGTCGATTATGTAATTACACTTTACACCTTTGCACATTCGATAGTAATAATAATAAATACGGCGAGTAAAATGACGATCTAGTGATGTGGCGAATATTTTATCGATACAATTTTATACTGGCTATATATTCATATCTCACACCTAGATCAAAATTAGAACAACTAAAAAAATGTTTCACGTTAATCTATAAATGGAGATAAATGTTTTTCTTGACTCCTGAAAAAAATAGTTATTTTTTTGTTGTCTTAGTTTTGATCTAGGTGTGCGATGTCGGTCACACAAAAAAATATTTGAGATAAAGAATTTTCTTCTTTTTTTAGTCGGTTAATATGTACTAATTAAACGGTGTGTTCTTTAAATAGAACAGTATGAGAAAACATAGTAGGCGTCGCAGAGAAATCGTCTAGAAACTTGAGGTAGATTCCAATATCCAAAAAAAGAAAATAAGAAAATCAGCTTTTAAATACAATTAGTTTTAAACATTGAAAATAGTGTTGAAATAAAATAATTTACGGATTCCGGCAAAGCCTTCGAAACGTCAGGAACAAAAATATAAAAGAAATCGTGATAGAATCCGTAAAAATTGTTTTATTTTATTTCAACACTAATTTCAATGTTTAAAACTAAATTCACGTAAATTAAGGAATCAGTATTGAAATTACCGTTTATGTGCTCAATGAAATCTTGTCTAATATGTCAATAAAATATTTATATATATCGATGAAAAATATCGATAATATTAAACACACTATTCTGAACCGCCATCTTAAGCTGCCAGATCAAGCTTACGTGCAAAGATCACAGGTAAAATGACCAATCTCTTTATATTGTAACATTGAACAGTAGTGTGTTTATTTTGAATTCGGTTTTGCATTTGTGTATTTTATTTTATAATTTAACTTTTAGCAAGGAAAATAAGCTTAGTGCAACAATGGATGACTTTAAATACTGTGCAGCATGCTTGGTGACCAATGTGAAAATGTTTGATTTAAATATAAAACCTACAAGCACTTTACCAAACTCATTGGGAACTACTTTCGCGCTACTGCTGCAAATTCCTGTAAGTATGAAAGTGAACGATATTCTTGGAAACTTTGTCAGAATTAAAATGTAATTTGAAGGTTGTTAACGCTAGTTGCTAAGCAAACGTAGAGCTGGGGGCTTAGACAAGTGGCTTATGCGCTAGTCGAATAGAATAGTCAAATCAAAGAATTTAAACGCAGTCAAATAGAATAAATGTATGGGAATGACATAAGGGTACACCGCACATAGCGTACTCCTATGTCATTTCCATACATTTATTATTCTATTCGAATAGCTCTTAAGCCCCTTGTCTAAACCCGCTGGACTGCTATCACTCGTCAAACGTATAAACTGATGACCTGTGGGCCTGGATTTCAACTTAATGAAGTTAGTGGCTGTAGCTCTAGACAGTAAACACACTAACAGTGTCCCTAGTCTAAAAAAATGATTTCAATAGCATATTAATGTTTGGTAGTAACCAAAGTACACACATATAATATACAAACGTAAGTATTGTAATTTCAAACCAGTCATAGCTCAGCTAGGAGTGATACAGACTGCCAAGACCAGTGTTGGATGTTCAATACCAACCTGAAGAAGACCTCTGACATTTCTATGTTAAGTGTATATTAATTTCATTCATTGTGAATTATTGCTTGTTAGAACAGTTAAGGAAAAACATAGTGAGGGAACCTGTACACCTAAGAATTTCTCTATTAGAAATTTGAGCTCCGACAGCCGCAGTGGTGCAGTGGGCGAGTAGCCAGCTGTGAAGTCAGAGGCCACGGGTTCAATTCCTGCATTGACATAAATCTTTGTGTCGCCCACAGATATTTGTTTCAAAGTCTGGGTGTTGTGAGACTGAAAGTCTGCCATAGTTTCTGACGCCCACGATACAGGTTATACATACATAGTGTGGAGTCAGGACTATGTGTGGCTGTTGGGTATATTTATTTCATTTATTTAAAAGAAATTCGAGGGTATGTCTAGTATACCAAGCCAGGGTGGTAGACTAAGGCCTAAAACCCTCATTGCTAGAGGAGACTTATTCCCAGCAGTGGGCTAGTAATATTACTGGACTCAAATTATTATTTAGTATATGACGGTATATTGTTATTTCATTCAAAATATATGTAACTTTACATTTCAGTCATTTGAGAAAAGTCACCATGTGTGTTTTGAATGTGTAAAATTGATGTTCAAATTCAAACAGTTCAGGACGAGATGTGTAAAAGCACAATCTATACTGGCCACACTGGCGATGGTGAATGATCCTGAAGTATGTATCTACTGTTCCCTTATTATTTATTCCTAATTTTATACCTTAAACTTTGTCTTCTTATGTTTAAGGTTCGAGATATGTTGTGTTTTCAATTTGATAAATGCTTATATCAAATGCCATTTAAAATATTTGTATTGTTTGAATCTTCAGGCGATTTAAGGGCTTCCTTTTAAAATTTTGTTCATCTGGGCTAATTTTGAGTTTGTTCATTGGGCTCGGTCATAAGTATACAATTAACTGATAATGAGGGTTAGCAATCAGTCTCTGGCGAATCCCTGGGTCAGGTAAAATCGTATCAGAGGGTTTTTGCTTAGTATAAACCTGGTGTTTGGAATTTATGCTTGATACGGCAGTGGGGTCACCCTCTATTAAATAATAAGACTGAAAGTTTCTGCCTACCCCTTCAGAGATGACATGCATGAATATGTATATTAGAAATATTTATATACAACATTTTTTTTTCCAGACAGTCAAAGGAGTGATCCAAAAAGTGGATCGTGCATTTTATAAATTAACATCAAACTTAACATATTCTTTTGTTATTACAACCAATAGTACATGTACTAAAAAATTAAAGGCAGTGAATGCAAAACCAAATGATTTAAAAAAAAGTAGAAAAATCAAATCTGAATATGTAGTTACTAGGCAAGTAAATACAAACACAGATAATGACAAGAATAGAAGTACATCAAAAACAAAGATCATAGTAATACGGGACACAGATGATGATAAAAATGATGATGGGGGAGATGGAGTTAGAGCTGAAGAAACTGGGGATGGTGTTGTTGGGTATGAGGATAATGGCGGCGATCATAATAATGTGTATGGTCGTACAGAGATAGGTGCTAATGATAATGAGAGTTATAATAATGTTTATAAAGATAAGATTGTTGATCGTAATGAGAGTTATTATGATGGGGATGGAGGTTATGATGATGGGAATGGAGGTTATGATGATGAGAATGGAGCTTATGATGATAGAAATGGAGGTTATGGTGATGGGGATACTGTTAATGATGGTGAAGGTAAAGAAGATGATGATCATAATACAAGTTATGTTTGTGGTGATACAGAGCAAGATATTGATGATAATGAGGGTTATAACATAGACCAAACAGATAATGTTGATGATAATGAGAGTTATAATAAAGACCATACAGATGATGTTGATGATGCTTCTGGGAATGAATGTGATTATGGTGGGGATGGGGTTGGTAATGATGATAATACAAGTTATGTTTACGATGATGCAGAGAAAGGCGTTGATCATAAAGATGTAGATAGTGATTCAAATAAAGTTGATGATGGCAATCAAATTGATGATGATAAGGAAAATGATGATTTATATTGTGACAGTGATGACATGCTTATTGAATTTATTACCTATTCAGATGAAGAGAGCAGTGATTCAGATAATAGTACAACAGACAATAGTAAAGCACCAGATACACCAGAAGCATTGGAAATCTCTAATACAATCAAAAGAAAAATCGATATGAATAGTGATGAAAATCATGATATGTGTGTAGATGAAGAACATACATCTGATGATGAACCTTTATCGAAAATGTTAAAAGGTGATGATGACAAATATGATGAAATAGCTGATATTGAAGCTTTTCACTTAGATTTTTGTAAAGGTTATGCTACAGTTGTGAAATTGTCACCGGAGGACGCGAAAAAGGAATTATTGCTTAAAAAAGAATCTTTGAATTTCCAAAAATCTCCTTTTACATGTACATCTTGCTATCAGGGTTTTGAATTTAGGGCTGTGTATGAAAATCATATGAAGAGGCATTCTGTGGTGAGTACATTTTAATATTTTATAAACAACACATAACAAGCTCACACCGTTATCCCTGAAAGTGTAGGCAGAGGCGCACTAGCGAACTAGAACACCCACAATTCGCCGAGTTTAGTTCCGTCCCAGATGTGATAGAGGGCGAGCCTATCGCCATGTCGGGCACAAATTCTTTGGACAAAGACTCGGCTGATACTGAATTGAAAAAAGTTTATATAATTTTTCCCGACACGGGAATCGAACCCGAGACCACAGGACAGTAGTTGTACCGAAATACAACTACGCCAGTACGCAGTCCTTTGTAATATATAGGTGTAAATAATATTGCATCCTCTTTGGTCTAGTGGCAGTGTATATGGCTGTGAACTGAGAAGTCCTGGGTTCAATTCCCATGTCGGGCGGGGCGATTTTCCAGCACGATTTGCTTGGGACTGGATCCCACGCAGCCACGCATAACGTAAAAATTAATCTAAATACCTCGCCAATCTGCTAATTAAAAAATGGTCGCCAGCAATTGGCTTATTGAGTGGTTGAGCTATGCTGTAGACAGTAACGTCTACAGCACGAATGGGCCGGCTCGACCAGGGGAATGACTCCTGACGCTCGATTCGAACTTGAATTCGATTCGGTTTAATTTATTGACATAAATTTCCACCGAAATCGAGTTAAAAAGTGCATTAATATCACGTCAAAAATTACCAAATTACATGTTCTTGAATATTATGCAACATTAGCGCACTTTAAAAGTCGATTTCGGTGGAATTGTAGGTCAATAAATGAAACCAAATCGAAATCACAATCGAATCGAGTGTCAAAAGTAGAAGGCAGTTTGATACCACTGTCTTATGGATAACCAACGTAAGGTGGCAGCTTGTTGTTGCGTTTCGTTCGGTAAGTGAGGTTTCCGGTGGCCCATTCCCCTCCCTTTCCCAATCCCATTTCCCTCCCCTTCCATTCCCTCCTTTTAGGTTGGCAACGCACCTATGATTGTTTTTGTGTCTTGGGTGTCTATGGGCAGTGGAGATCACTTACCATCAGATAACCAATCTGCTCATTTGCTCTCTGCTATAAAAAAATTAAAATAATTCAGTCTGTGCTATAAAAAAAATAATTTACAAAGCATTTTTTTTCAGGAGTATGGCGATGTTGAATGTGAAGTTTGTAACTTGAAGTTTACGGAGAAAAGATATTATATTAGGCACTTCAAAGATAACCATGAATGGAAGTTTTCTTGCAAATGGTGTCCATATACAATCAATTCTATGTAAGTGAATACCTACCACATATTATTATTATTGCTTCTTTCTTTCAACCTACCTTTTATCCCTGTCAATGTAATGCGTAAAAACTAAGCCGAATCGTATCAGCTTCAAGACTGTAGTCGTTCCGAAATACAACTACGCCACCGAGGCAGGATTTTGACTTAGTCCGAGTCATTTTTTACGTATATTTGCTTTGTCTGTCAGTCTGCTTTTTTTTACTTTGACTCGAACTAAATCAAAGTTCGATTTAACAATCCCAAATCCTCACTGAGTTCTTTACTTTGACTTAGACTTAGTCGAAGTTCGCTCTATAGATCTCGGCCTAAAAGGCCTAACCCCTCTCATTAGTAGAGGAGGCCCATGGCCAGCAGTGGGAGAGTAATATTACAGGGCTGATATTATTATTATGATTGTTTAAATGTTTCAGTAAACTAGCTAAAATTCACATAGATTTACACCAAGAGAAACGGGGATATTCTTGCAAAGACTGTGGAATGTTGTTTCCGTAAGTACATACATAATTTATTATATTGGAGACATATACTAACTCCTAGATTTAAAATGGTGGTTACATTAAATGGACGGTGTTTCGGTCGCCTCCTTGGTCTAGTAGCAGCATGTATGGGCTGTAGACCAGGAGGTCCTGGGTTCAATTCCCAGGTCGGGCGAAGTAAATTTTCTAATTTAATTGGTCCGGGACTGGATCCCTTATAGGGGGTTGACGTCAGGCAGGCGGCCGGTCGTAAAAACGAAGCCAAATCCTCTTTGCAATATGTTTGAAAAAGTGTGTTGCGCCGACCCCACATTAAAGTGGGATAAGGGCAGGTAGAAAGGAAGTTACGCAGAAATGATCCGACCCATAAAAAAAAATTCACAACAATATGGTCTATTAATGGTTTAGAACATGTTGGCATCAATAATTTTTTTTGGGTTGGATCATGTCTGCGTAACACGGTCCAAATGTTGTGCTAATGTTGAGCCATTTGAATAAGTCATGAAAATATAATTTTAAAATGAAGGTAGATTTTGTAACACTAACATTCTTGGACAAATGACATCTCAGTCCAACCCGTGACCACGAAGCCTTCGAAACGTCGGGAATAAAAATTAAAACCAAATCGTGATAGAATCCGTAAAAATAGTTTTATTTCATACTGTATTCATACTGTATATTACATTTCGTAAGTAAGTGATGATTTGTTGCAGCACGTCGCAGTGCGTGCACCTGCACTCGCGGCGCGACCACGTGGTGACGTTCGCGTGCGACGCGTGCGGGCTCACGCTCGCGACGCAGCAGCTCGTCTACGAACACAAGAAACGGAAACATTGGAAGGTAAACTTTTTCACTATTGGATATTTGAATTTTTTTTTAAAAGTATACAGGGCTATTTATTAGTTTATCCTTACTATCCTTACTAAATAATAAAAGCGAAAGTAACTCTGTCTGTCTGTCTGTCTGTGGCGTTTTCACGTCTAAACCGCTGAACCGATTTTGATGAAATTTGGTATGTAGGTACTTTTAACCCCAAGGACGGACATAGGGTACTTTATTTTTTTAAATCAACCCCTAAAGGGATGAAAGTTTGTATGGGAATTTTGGAACCGCTTCATGGATTTTGATAAAATTTGGTATGGGGATACATTTGACCCTAGGGATTCAAATGGGGTACTTCATTTTTTTTTATCAACCCCTATAGGGATGAAATAAGGGTTAAAAGTTTGTATGGGGATTTTAGGTCCTAAAATTGACTTCAAAATCGATATCTGGGTCGCCCATATTTAGACTAAAACGACAGGGCGGATCGACAAATCAAAAGCTTTTTCCGTTGGCCCTACAAAATACGCGTGCGGAGCCGCGGGCAAAAGCTAGTCCTAAATATGTAAAAAAATATTTCGTAATTTATTTTACATTTAGTTAAAAAAAGCAAAAATTAATATGTATAATTTAGTTTCCCGCTAAAACGCTACCTTTTAACTGTAGCTACAGGTGACGTCATTGTTCCTTAAGAAATGAAGTTGAGGTTTAATCAAAAATTGGAAAAAAAAACAACCTGGCAGTATGACTTTGGATCTTAGGTCTTAGGCCCTCGTGGAGCAAATAAACAAGTAAAATGAATCTGACATCATGCATCGTGATTGGTGTTTACAGTCACGTGACTCACAGACAAAAAAATAAGTATTTAAATTACTAAAATAAAATTATCCTTGGAGTATTTTTAATATATTCCTTTGCATACGTTATTTAGATGATAAATCTATGTTCGTACAGAAATTCATTGATATTGGGTCCTATAGTCAAGTACCCAATTACTGGTGGTAGAATACTTTTTGTTTGTTTGTTGTTTGTTGTGTGGGCTCCATTTTCCGCAATCAGTCCATTTCGATGATGGACCATTGTGCGTGACGTGATGCCAGCTAAAAGTTTAGCCAGCCTAGCTCCGACCAGAAGCGCAGGATCTTCCTGGTGTCTCCGCAGGCTTCTCGGAGCGACCTCGGTGTGTTGAGGATTTTAGCCCGTTGTGCAGCAACGCCTTCGCATTGCAGGATGACGTGGGCAGCTGTTTCATCGGCCGACAGGCATCCCCTACACAGGGGGCTGTCGGTCATACCTAGAACATACAAATGTTTGTTAAGTGGGCAGTGTCCAGTTATGGTACCTACGACTATGCGTAGAGATGGCCTATCTAAGGACAGCAAGCGTTTAGTTAAGCAAACATCCGGGTGTGGCACAACATCCCGAGAATGTTTGCAAGTGCTCATTGTAGCCCATTGATCAGCCTGTGTGGTAGAATACTTATACATAGAAATATACATAGAATACTTATACATACATACTTCCGGTTCTCTCGAGGGGCTTGCGGTATTACTTGATGGGGGTATGGGTCTGATACATACATACTTCCGGTTCTCTCGAGGGGCTTGCGGCATTACTTGATGGTTGGCTGGGGTATGGGTCTGCATCGGTCATCCTTTTGTCGTCATAATTTCTTTCTACCTTCCTTCTTCTTTTAAAAATAATGGCTTCCACGCATATGCGATGATTTAGCCAATGTCAAGGTAAATAGAGCAATTATGTTTTCACAATGTTTTCACAATGACCATGAGACCCAGATGTGGATGATCTCAAGGCCCTCGTGGGATTATGGCGGTAATTTCTTCCAGTCCAGTGCCCCTCAGATGACCTTCATTCGGCGAATCGACCGAACAAAGCCAGCCAACGCACCAAGCAAAACTCATCGATTATCACTGGTTAAAAATTTTCCTCATACTGTCCATCTTCACTGAAGTTTGGTGCATTAAACCACAACACTTAAAACCTACAAACACAGCTCTAGAGAATAATATGAAATAATTTTAACAAGCGACTCCCACCCTGTCAGACTTCCCGTCAAAATCATTTCTACCTTTCGGTTGAGATAATTTTGAACATGACGTCAGATTACCGACTACTATCAATTAGACCGTGTTGTGCAGGAAAAAAAATATTGACGCCAACATGATCTAAACCATTAGTCGACCATATTGATGTGAAAGTTTTTTTTGTGGGTTAGATCATTTCTGCACAACACGGTCCAATTGATACACGCAAAGCAAATTCCAATTTATTATTATTTAATTTAAATAATTATTTTTTATATTACAGGTATGCAGGATAGACTCATAGGTATTTTGTTCCAGGTTAAATTTACTTCTCGAAGTCAAAATATATGTAATAAATATAGTACCTATCAATTGTTTACTTATATTTCATTTTAATTGTGTAAATATTAGAATGTATATTATTTTAAGTTGTATTTTATTAAAATCTGTTGCACAAGTAATTGCAAATCTGTAATTGCGCATGCTACAGTTCAGTGGTGTCAGTGCCTAATGCGAGTTTTTTCGTATCCCATCGGGCATCGATATTCGTATACCTTTTCGATTATAATACGCATCTATGCACTTCGGAGAGCAATACAGCGACCCTAGCATATCATAAATATTAGTACCATTAATACGAAATCAAATACCGTCGAGGCAGTATGAGATTTCGAAATATAATATAACATAATGTCACGCCTGTATCCCCAAAGGGGTAGGCAGAGGCGCACTAGCGAACTAGAACATCACATTTCGCCGAGCTTAGTTCCGTCCCAGATGTGATAGGCGGCGAGCCTATCGCCATATCGGGCACAAATTCCAGACTCCGGGCTGATATGGAAAAATCCAATATAACGACCCGGGGATCGAACCCGAGACTTCAGCAGGGTTACCACGACCTCTTATAGCAGTATTATTATAATCGTTCTTCGTTTGTTTTGTATGGTAAAAAAAATATAATAATACTGCTATAAGACGTGATGGTAACCCCCTTGGACGGTAGTCTTACCGAAATTCTACTAGGCCACAGAGGTAGTGGGAATATATTTATCTCTTTCTCTCTTATAATGAAGGCTAGAAAAAGAAATTCTTTGATGTGTCTGGTATCGAAAAACTAAGCATTAGATTCGCTGTCCACAGGAATTATTGTACTTTTGTATTGACATGCTTATTTGTTATTGTTATGTAGTTTTAATTCTATCTGTTAAAATATGAATTGTTATAATCAAAAACAGCAAAAGTACACTATCATACTTCAGACCACGGACGTAAAAAAAAAGATTGACGGAGCGCTATGTAGGTACAGTTAACCAAGTCGCCGGTGATCCAGTTTTTAAACATTTTCCTTTGAACGATTTACAGTGTCTCGACACACTCACATTTACATGAGTAATGGATTCCGCGCCTCCTAGCCGTAAAACTGGTTTTTGCGTGTCGTTGTGTGCGCGCTTACGCCGAGAATAATGTTCTTGTCACGCGACTTTGGTCTTAAGGGTGATCAAGCGGCGGCTTGGTCCACTGTACATTGAAAGTGACTGCTTCACTTGAATAACACCTACTCGATAGATTAGATAAAATTTATAAAGAAACAAACTCCCTTTTTAGGTCTTAAACAATATGGATGTGACGCCTCATATTTTTTGTATTATATTATTATAACTTGTAAATAAATAATTTTGTATAATAAACGTGTGTATCAATTTTTTTAATATTTTATTCGTTAAAAGGGGTGATCGTTGGGCAGGGCAAGTCGTAAAAACGAAGGCGAATCTTTTTTGCAACTATTAAATATTTTGTTACATAGCAAACAAACAAATCAAGTACGGGCAGGTGAGAACGGTTCTTAGACCTTACGTCTACATCGGGGATGCTTCTTGGGTTTTTATTAGTGTGAATTTTTTATAAGAGATTGGCAAACGAGCAGGTGGGTCACCTGATGGTATACCCAACTTAGATTATATCAATGATACCAAAAGAATCATGGATGCGCTGCCAAATGCCAACCTTAAAGAAAGGGGAGAGGTGAGTCGGGCCACTGGAAATGTTCTTTCCACCTGGGGGTTACCACCACTTCTTATAGCAATTTTATTATAATGTTACTTGTACCGGTTCCCATACAAAAAAAGCGAAGTAAGATTATAATAATACTGTTGTAAGAGGTAGTGGTAACCCACTTGTCCCAAAGAGAATATAACCACTACGTTATAATCCCTACGTTCACGATAACAACCTATGTGGTAAGGATATATTGAGCAAAATGTCTAGGGAGCAAAGAGTATTGTAGAATGAATTGTCAATAACGACTGATGTTATTTTGACATTGCCAAACATTGAAAAAATGTAAATAAAATTATTAGTCCAAAAAAATGAGATGAACAGAAACCAACGTAGGTACGGTGCAAAGGTTCCGCGGAGGAACGACAGTGAAGGCAGGTTTAGGACGGTGAGGTCTCGAAATGGCTCTGAGCTTGAGGAGATTTACGTGCCGAAGATACGGCGGGAGTCTCCCCCCATGACTAACAGGTGCTGCTACGTGACCCCCGAACAACAGGACTTCGCGCAGCTCACTGACGGCGAAGCTTATGCTGATCAGGTAGGTTGCATTTCCTCCGTGAGTTGTGGGCAGTTCCGACATGGCGATGATAAAGGTCGCAGGAAGTCGCTGGATGCAGGCCGCTTCCAACAGGTCAATCTGGAAATCTTTGAGGGAAGCCTATATCCAGCAGTGGACGTCCTATGGATGACAATGATAATGATGATGATGATAAAGGTTTTTTCCCACGAAACAATTTCATAATGAACAATCATGTTGAAACAGTGAATTGTACTTTAAGGCTGGGATCTATATAGCGAGCTTCGACTAAGTCTAAGTCAAAGTAACGAACTCGGTGAGGATTTTGACTTAGTCATTTTTTACAAGAAAATCTTTGCTTAGTCTGTCTGTCAGTCTATTTTTCTTGTAAAAAAATGACTCGGAACTAAATCAAAGTTCGATTTACCAATCCCAAATTCTCACTGAGTTCGTTACTTTGACTCAGACTTAGTTGAAGTTCGCTCTATAGATCTCAGCCTAACTTTAATGGCGAACTTGCCTGAAAATTATAACGAGAATTTGTGTTGATAAATCGATAAACAAAACCTTTAAATGTGCTATGATAAAAGTAGTGTAAAATAATTGATATTTTACAAAATATCATGATCATCATCAACCATAGGACATCCACAGACAGGTCTCCTTAAAGATTTCCAGATCGCCCTGTTGGTAGCGGTCTGCATTACAAAATAAATTAGGTAATTAGAAATTACGTATAATACACGTAATTCCAAAACCCAAATGAATGAAGTCTGCGTTGAGCAGTGTTTCCCGGTTGATGTATTTATCCTAATTTTATAAGATAAGATATACGCTGAACACTGCTTCTGACCCAGAACAACATATGTGATTCTTCGAATAGAAGAACTAAAAATATGATTACCTACCTGGAAATTGAAGCCAGGAGCTCACCGAGTAGGTACGCTGCCAGCAGGCAAACGAGGAGTCCAATAAGATTTTTAATTATAACGATGAAATCTTTCCAGTACCAACAACTAATATCCGATCAGTACGGGTTCGATCCAGTAATACCAGACACAATTCAGCAGTTAAAGGAATTGAAAAAGGTACTCTGCGGTAGTTGCGCGAAGATCGAAAACGGCTCGCAGTATGTCGAACCCGACGTCCCATTTCCAAATTATGTGGAGACGCTGGACGGCTCGCAGTGGCAGAGTATCGATAACGCTGAAGATATTGAAAAGTACATCATCAAGGATACGGGGACGCAGAAAAGTTTGTATTTCCATTTTTGATATGAAGCATTCAATGGTTTCATTATTATTCGTGTAGCAGAAGACCGAAAAGGGCAAGTGAGGAGTACCCTCAACCGGCGGAAATGTATGGAAAGATGCATGAGTGTGGAAAGGCAAAAGAGGTGTGTCAGGATTCAGGGTCGAAGCTTGTGGCGTTCAATAGTCTGCCTACCCCCATGGGATGCCGGCAGGAGTGTGTAATTTATATGTATGTGTATAGCCGCGTCTCCTGCGCATGTTTTTTCGAAACAAAACACTAAAAACTCCGACACAAAACAACGATTTTAACTGCCTCCTGCTCGTAGAACAATGGACCATAGATAAAAATAAACATGTATTGTGTAGGTGATTTGTGTGATGTTTAAGTAAAGAAGACGCGGCTTAAGTTATAAATTAAGTAGGTAGGTTGCAAGGAAACATAAGGATTATAGGAATAATAAGGAAGTAACCAAGATTTTCTTCAGAATGAGCCGAAATTTGCTTCACCCGAAAAGTATCTTGCGTGGCTCATGAAAATTATAACGATGGTCCCGGTTTTTACAGAATATACAGTTTATTACTGAAAATTGCAATGGTTATTTAATTTACAGAGTTAGAATAATAGATCCCATACAAAATATTTCGTTTTAGATCCAATAAGCCCCATACAGAATATTTCATTTAAAATTAACAATCAAATTGACATTTCATTAAGAGTTACTTCTTCACACTGAAATCTGAACTGGGATAAGACAGGCGCCATCCCACTTCAGAGTTAAGTGTGGGGTCGGTGCAACATATTTCAAGCATGAAGAAAGGATTTAGCTTAGTTTTTACGCCGCCTGTCTGTCTCATTTTAATCTAAAATTATAGGTTCGTCTACTGTAACCGTCCAAGAGATACTTCCTCGGAACATACGCATATCAGACACGCCACGTATTAAAGTCATTGCTAAGAAATTTTCAAGATACAAGAAGAATAATATAGAACTGAGAAAACTGACCGAGAAAATCGTATGTGTGGAATACGATATTTATGATGAATCGTCTACTGGAGATTTGGATGTACCAGCTCAGAAAATGAGAGCGTTCTTTTCAGTGAAACCGTTTGAGAGTATTGATGGCCGACGAAAAAAAGGTGTGTACAAGTTGATAGATAGTTTTAAAAAGGACAGACCAATTGATTACTACTTGTTTTGAGGTCGGTCGATAAAGAAGTATCTAATTCTAAGTGCGCCGTTATGTTTAGCAATATTTTTGTATAATACCTATTATGAAAATAGCAAAGGGAGACAATATTATCGATATTTACGAAGTCTGTTGTAAAATTAGCGACGTAGTAAAAGTATTTATTTATTTATTTATTTATTAAACTTTTACACAAATTATGTAAAGGCGGACTTAATGCCATAGGCATTCTCTACCAGTCAACCTAGTATATTATAAGTAATAAAAATAAGTTTTATTTTTAGATGACACCGTTATAAAAATGCCGTCAGAAGTGAAGAACAACTTTCATATAAAAGACGATGATCTGAAGAAACTCAGCGAAAAAGAAATCGAGATTATAGACAGCGAGATTCCCGATAACAAATCTTATTTAGAAGACTTAAAGATAGTTCTTAGAAGAAACCACGTAATTAATGCTAATCGAAACAGTACTACAGTAAATCTGATAACATTGTATGAAATGGCTTTACAGGAGTACACGCCATTGAATTATGATAATTCTGACGAGAATTTTCTATCAAAAGCCGAATTAAAAAACATCAAAGAGTTGATAATGAAGAAATGCGCGTCAAGCGTGCATGGAATATGCAGGAAGACGATCAAATCAGATAGAGAAAGCGGAGGTAAAGGTAGAGAATTTAATTTGATATCGAATAGTATCGTCTCTGAATTACTTCGAGAAGATGGGAAGACGAATGTATTTCAATAAATGCTCTGTATTCTGATGATGTGTTCCTATTGTTTTTCAGATCTGTAAGAAATATAAAAATAAATGTAGATTGGCACAAACGCTATAAAAAATAATACAAATACGTAACGTACCTACGTACGTACGTCATTAATAATTTCATTTGTAGCGCAACCATGAGTTTTTTGACATTTCACGTTAACGATTACCTACGTGATGTAATTTGCATAAAAAAACCTTAATTCCCTACGTAACCGCTAGAGGCGTTGGGGTGTTTGTCAAGGTTCGCTACAGTTAATTGTAACAGCTAAACACACTAGGTTTCAATAAAGAGGCTCCTTACAAATCGCTCGATTTGATTCCACCTTGGACTAGAAACAATGTCGAAACAAAAATATATGGAGTAACTAGAAGTAGGTAGCTCAGCCATGCTTTTCTGCACGTATCTCAGCGAATACGTAATATATGTATTTGTATGATTATATTATTATGTGTCATACAAATATTTTACGTAGTCGCTAACCCTAGCGCCTCTAGCAGTTACCTAGGATTAATGTTCTTCTTATTAGCCCATATCATCCCACTGCAAAGGCTTCCCCTTTATCTCTCTACTCATCACGATCAGCAGCAAACTCCCACCAGTCGTCGCGGAAGGCATCCAAGTCTTCTCGCTACCTTTTACGTGATTTGCCCCGTCTACGCTGTCCTTCTTGGGGTTCCCATCGCGTGACAATCCGGATCCACCGCTCGGGGCTCATACGGCTAACATGTCCAGCCCAACCCTACTTTAAAAGAGCAGGGGGTTGACTCCTGACACTTGATTCGAATTTGACTTCGATTCAATTTCATTTCATCATCATCATCATCATCAGCCATAGGACGTCCACTGCTGAACATAGGCTTCCCCCAAAGATTTCCAGATCGACCTGTTGGAAGCGGCCTACAATCATGCTTCAATTTCATTTACAGACTTAAAATTTCACCGAAATAGAGTTTAAAAGTGCGCTAATGTCATGTTAAAAATTACCAAATGACAAGTTCTCGAAACTAATGCAACATTAGCGCACTTTTTAACTCTATTTTGATGGAATTTTAAGTCACTAAATGTAACCGAATCGAAGTCAATTCGAATCGATTGTGAAGAGTCAGGAGCCAGTCTTGCTGCCGAGTGCTGACATCAGCCTCTACCTATGGAGGGGCCGCTTGGCATTAAGGGTGATATAGTTCTAATAAGTGAGCTGATCACCCGTTTTTGCGGTTGCAGTCGTCCCCACCATAAATGATAAGGGAGGGGCCGCGGGAGGGGGGCGGTAAGGTACGACACCCGCCTGACGAGGAGATCAGGAATACTCCCACCCGTTCTCTACTTAGATGATTATATGAACATATCAAATAGCCCAACAAAAAAATAACAGAACTGCATGAAAAATGAGATATAATGAAAGGCTTATTTATTTAGTATATTATTTATTATCAAGTAGCCCTCTAAAAGCACCATAGACTCGTCAATTGTAAGTTCTTTATTGGGGATATACTATGTCTATCATTAAAATATTAAATGAATAATAAATACATCTAACAGTGACACACATAGTCATGACCTGGGGGGTTACCACCACCTCTTATAGCAGTATTAGTATAGTATACACCCAACAGTCACACACACAGTCCTGACCCCACACTAGATATTACCTGTATCGTGGGTGTCAGAGACTATGAGAGACTTTCGGTCTCACAACACCCAGACTTGAAACAAATATCTGTGGGCCACACAAACATTTGTCTCAATGCGGGAATCGAACCCACGGCCTCTCGCTTCACAGCCGGCTACTCGCCCACTGCGCCACGGGGGCTGTCATATAGGCTAGCAGTATTATTATAATCCTACTTCATTTTTTTGTACAAACGGTACAAGTAAGATTATAATAATACTGCTATAAGAGGTGGTGGTAACACCCCTATATCGTGGATATCACGAACAATGATGGACCAAAAATATATTCCTAACACAAAAGTCTATCCAGCCTTTTGCTTCCTCTAGAAGCACGACAGAAGTGCCCAGTCAAACATATGGGGTGGGATGACAGCCTAATAAAAATTTAACTGAACGACTTCCAATTTACTGATCGTGACCAAATTTATATGGGACCACCCTTGAAATAAGCTCTATTGAACACAAAAATGATTTTGAAAATCGGTCCACATTCGGCGGAGATATCGAGTAACATAAAAAAACGACGAATTGAGGACCTCCTCCTTTTTGGGATGTCGGTCAAAAATCTATCTCGGTGTTATTTTTTTTTAATGTGAGTCAGTGGTATTTTAAAATCTAAGATGGTATGTCACCAAATCAAATTTTAAACAAGTCGATGTATGCAGGTCGCTTCCAACAGGTGGATTTGAATCTTTGGGGAGGTCTATGTCCAGCAGTGGACGTCTTGCTGATGGTGCATAATGTACAAGCCTGTATCCCCGAAGAGGTAAGCTGATGCGATCTAGGATACCTACATTTCGCCGAGCTTAGTTCCGTCCCAGATGTGATAGGGAGCGAGCCCATCGCCATATTTTTTTATTTTTTTTATTTATTTAACTCTTTATTGTACACCATATACAAATTACAATTTATAATTAAAACAATAAACAAAAGCTAAGTGTAACAATGGGCGGCCTTATCGCTAATAGCGATCTCTTCCAGGCAACCTTATGATGATGGTGAATGGGGAAATCTCGATATGGTAAATAGAAGTACAAATATAGTATGAAGAAACAATATAACTTTGTACATAAGTTTCTTTAACAACAATATATTTCAAACAATATAAACAGTTTTGGTACTTGGTCACTAACATTAACACTTTGATATTTACTTATAACTAGCAATAAAATTGAAGAGCTATATTCCAAAGGTACAAGTTCCTTATTTTAATTTAATTGTGTGCTTATTTATTACATATCTATTCTTATCATATTATCTTTCTTATCTAGTTAATCATTACAATGAAGACCATTTTTTACGGGCCTTACTCATAAAAACATTTTAGCTGAGCAAATGGTTAAGAATAGTCTATCACTTTTTTCCTTGTCACATTGTTTGAAAATAAAAGGATAGCTGTATATTTTTTATGTCCAAAAAACCTAAATAAATAGATAATGATTTCTTAGGTTTCATCATCATCATCATCATCAGCCATAGGACGTCCACTGCTGAACATAGGCCTCCCCCAAAGATTTCCAGAGCGACCTGTTGGAAGTGGCCTGCATCCAGCGACTTCCTGCGACCTTTATCAGGTCGTCGGTCCACCTTGTAGGTTTACGTGAATGTTATTCATTGAAATTAAACTATTTATACGGAATCTATATCAATTTGGTTTTAATTTTTCGAAAGCTTTCGAAACGTCATAAAAATTAAAAATTAAAACGAAATCGTGGTAGAATCCGTAAAAATAACTAAATAAATAGATACAAAAATGACTCTATCTCTGTTGATTTTAAGGAACTTAGTGCAGTTTGGAATAAAGCTCTTCAATCATTCTTGGAAGATTTGTAGGAAAGCTTATTCATAACGTTCCATGAGTGGTTAGTGTAATATTGTAATAAGGTATGCGCTTTATTTGTTGTCTCCGTTCTGAACCGACTCAGGATTGAACGCTGGATCGAGACCAAGCTTTTTCATTTCCACAGCCATCTCGAACAAATAATCGTAGCATTCGGTCCTGGAGTGAAACAACACAGTATATAGAACATAACATAGTGTTACATTATGTATGATAACGCTCATAGTGTATTTTATTTTATGCTTCGGTGGCGTGGTTGTATTTCGGTACGACTACCGTCCTGAGGTCTCGGGTTCGATCCCCGGGTCGGGCAGCTCGGAGTCTGAAATTTGTGCCCGATATGGCGATAGGCTCGCCTCCTATCACATCTGGGACGGAACTAAGCTCGGCAAAATGTGGGTGTTCTAGTTTGCTAGGGCGCCTCTGCCTATCTCTCCGGGGATACAGGCGTGAGCTTATGCTGTATTTTATTTTAAAGCAGAGATCAACAAACAAGCAGATGGATCACCTGATGGTAAGTGATCTCCACCGTTCATAGACACCCAAGTCACATGAAGTATCATGGGTGCGTTGCCAACCTTAAAGGAGGGGAGGAAAGGGAGGGAAACGGGATTGGGAAAGGGAGGGGGGAAATGGGCCACCGAAGATCTCTCACCAAACGAAACTCGCACTTTCAGCTGTAAAATGACGTCGGTTTTCTGTGGGACAGTCTTATCAAACCGGTCGAGCCATTGCCCATTTGTGCAGTAGACGTTTCTGTCTACAGCGTGGCTCTACCACACAAATATTGGGATAAGGGCAGGTAGACAGAAAGTATATACTTACATAGTCTTGGCTTGTTGCCACGTGTCTCCCCACACATATACTCCATGTCTCCTGACCAGCACTGCGCTGGTGCCAGGATACTTCTGTAGCGCCTCGTCGAGACTGCTCGCTAGATCCTTCTCGAACGGGGTGTTCTCTATTATAGGCACTACCAGCTTCTCGTCGTATCGCAGGTATCGACCGAGGGAGGCGTCTTTTATACCCTGGAAAATATTTACGATAACTATTTACTACAATGCGAGGGCGATTATTACAATTTACACCCTAGAGTGTTTTGTGGGGGATTAAGAATCACGTAAGACTATTTATTTTATTTTAATTGGTTCACAAACAATTGTTACACAAAATACATCTACTTAATATTTAAACTAAGTGCACAACATAAAACCGTGAATGTGTATTATTCTTTCAATATTATTTCGCTGGCGTGCGTATATTTCAAATATACTAAGCGACTTATGACCACTAGGTCATAACTTTTGGATCACAAGTTTTGTGCTGTTGTCCCATTTATACCTCTATACTGTTGGATGTGTTTGCATGCAGCACCCACAAGAAGGCGTTATCGCCCACTTTGGGAAAGACTGGACTCTATATGGACTGCGCGAAACTGGATATCATGTGATATTATGAAATCATTTAATCATTTTTTAATCATTTATTTGTTTCACAAGATCACATTATTATAACCAAAATACTTGCTTACTTAATTAGTTACAAAAATTATAATATTATTTTTTTAAGATGCTCGTTACGCTCACTCTAGTTCTACATTGTAATAACACTCTGTAAACCTGTATGGTCTCCTGCAATACAGGTGCGCCCAGTGCGGGGACCGTTGCACTACTATTATTGTCATTACTATGTTTTTGGTACTCAATAAATTATTTGTATTTTGTATTTGTATTCTTGGCCCCTACACTAGGCTGTGCCTGTCTCTCTGTGTTACCTTAATCATCTCCTGGTGCGTGATGACGAACTCCTTGTCATAGAGTAGAGTGCAGCGGACGGCGTGCGGCGAGTGCGTGTGTATGACGGCACCGGCGCTGCGCATGCGGTACGACAACATGAACAGCGGAGTGCACTGACTCTTCTTCAATCTGGAAACATTTCACAGTAGTCAATGGGTCGCCTCCTCGGTCTAGTGGCAGCATATACAGGCTGTGGACCTGACTAGTCTCTCCCATTGACTGTCTTTTTTTTTCTACCTGCCCTTATCCCACCTTGATGTGGGGTCGGCATAACATACTTTCAAGCATGTTGCAGAAAGTTTTTACGACCAGCCCGCCTAGCATGCGCGCCACGAGATATCCCAATAATCGACTGTCGAGATGTTGTCTAAGGGTTGTCTACAATATTGTATGAAAATAGACGAGGATGCATGTTAGTATCCGTCGACAAATAGAGAAAACCGGTTATAACAGGACAAAAAGCGTAGACAAAATGTTGTCATGGTGTGCATGCTAGGCGGGCAGGTGCCTGGCTGACGTCAACCCCCTCTAGAGGATCCAGTCCTGGGCAAATTAAACTAGAATATTCGTTTTGCCCGATGTGGGAATAGAACCCACAACCTCCTTGTGACTCCTGACACTCGATTCGAACTTGAATTCGATTTGGTATAATCTATTGACTTAAAATTCCATCCTTTGATGGAAATCATATTATTTTAATAAAAAAGAAGAGGGTTTTCGCAGTGTATATATGTTCTATACTTACTTTTTCTCTGGAGGTGGTAGTTCTAAGTCCACATCATCAATGGTTTGAACAAACAGATCGTTGGGCTGCATGCGCTCCTTCTGAACTCCTGATGGGGCTATGTAGATCTTGTCTCTGTCACATACACCATTATTGATTGTTAGACAAGATTTATTCTTAATATTAATATGATTAACCCAATATTATGAACTCAGTTATTGCAATGATATGGAAACACAATGGGGTTTAATATTTATAATGGAATGGGCGTAATGTTTTCGAAAAGGAATAATATCTTATTGTAATAGTTGTAGAACAGTGACGGATCCAAAAAATATTAAACTTTTTTTTTATTTATTTATTTAAGACATTACAGAATACAATCAAGTTATAGAATCCATACAGCTAGTATGAGTAAGAAACTACTAACAAACTTTACAGGGCACCATTTCTTATATTTTTTTTGACATAACTGTTTTAATTCCAAATCTGTAGTTATTAAAATTGGTATGTAGGTATCTAAAACACATAGGCTTTTTAATGTACCTAGTACCTAGAATAATATTAAGGCAGTGTAATATCCAAATAAGGTAATAAGCCAAATAATTATCAGAGATAAGATATTTAAAAAAAATTAAGGACCCCTGGACAAGAATGTTATCAGAAGAGTGGATCTGCAGGGAAAAGCTTGTATGTAATTGTTTTGATTTTAACCTACTTCTTGTGTTTTATCATGGCATGACAAAAGTTTTTCATCTTTATCTAAAACAATAAAACAGTAAAATTCAAAATAAATAATGTTTGGTAATATCTGCATTAGTCTATTTTATCCTCTATCCTATGGCTCTATTACAATAATATATTGAGACAATTACATTCTTGACATGTTTATTTAAAAAATCACTTACTGACCCTTCTTTGATTGAGATTCCTCCACCAGTACCAGTTACCCATCCCAAGTGATAGAACTGTTTGCAAAGCTCAGGAATTAAGTTCCTGGGATGTTCCTGAGAAAATAATATGAAGTAATTATATTACCAATGTAATTTTCAGTGTATCAAAACAGGTAATTATAATAAAAAACTTACTGGACCGAATTCTGACATTATATTTTTTGAAGTATAATTCGTTTTAATAAATGACTGTAAGTTGTTAGTTACGATATAAACACAAAACCGGTAGATATTAGGGTCAACAACAGTGATAAAACGAGGATAAAACTGATAAGTGATAACCCAGCAGGCAGCAGCCCAAATGCCAAATGCCAACTGTCAAACAAAAGCCGAAACGTCAAAGGTTAAAAGTACAAGGACGTTCGGAGGACAACATAATTATTTCAATCTATGTAGTTTTGAGCACAATTTTATTCAGAGAATTATTGTATTATTTTATGTTATGATTTATATTCCACTTTATTATTCGGTTTTTAATATGATTATATCATTTTAATTCTATTAATTATTCAATTTAAAATCTCCTACAAAATAATATTGAAAAATGTTAGGAATAAGTTTCTGAATGGATGTTGATGGAGACTGGAGACTCATGACAGTATCCAATATGTTTACAAAGCATGTTGTTATAGTAATTTTATTACTCTTTAAAATATATTATTAAATTATTAGAATAATATTACATTGAAATTAAATGATTCCGATTTTATATTTTTAAAGTATTCATCAAAAAAATATTAAAGTAATATTAAAATATTAAAAAAAAGGGGGGAATGTGACTATACTAGTCGCATTTCAATAATCACGGGCGGCTCGGCCTCCGGTGACCCATACGCTTATGTAACATATTTATGTGCCGCCTCCGACGTGTTAATCTTCATCATCATCATCAGCCATACATAGTACGTCTGCTGAACCTAGGTATCCCCCAAAGATTTCCATATCAACTTGTGGAAGCAGCCTGCAGCAGCCTGCATTAATCTTAGGGCGGGAAAATGAAATATTATTTTCTCTACCTGGCATAAAACTACTTTCTCTTTTTCTTGTAGGTAATTTTCACTTTCAATACAGGTGAAGTTTCATATTTTTTTACAGAATCATGTCAAAATTCTAGCAATTTAAAATATTGTAAAATTTTATTTAGTGGGCCCAAATCATGTCTAAAAAGAAATAAAAAATACAGAGTAACGTCTTTATAAGAAGTTGGATATAATATAATAATCGGTATGTATGTTATGTCTTGCTTTCATTTACTGATTCAATTATTCTGATCTTTGGCCATTCTGAGCAAAGATTTTTTATATTAAGGGTGCTCAATTAGGTATCCAATTGATTTGGTATGCTCAGTATAAATATAAGGACTTCCCAAGTTTTGACAGCCTCCGTGGCGCAGCGGGCGAGTAGCCGGCTGTGAAGCGAGAGGCCGCGGGTTCGATCCTCGCACCGAGACGAATGTTTGTGTGGCCCACAAATATTTGTTTCGAGTCTGGGTGTTGTGAGACCGAAAGTCTCTCTTAGTTCCTGATACCCACGACACAAGACTAGTATCTTAGTGTGGGATCAGGACTATGTGTGGGACTGTTGGGTGTTATTGGTTTATTGGTTTAAGTCCCAACCTACAGACTAAAGTATTGATCATGAATCTTAGAAGGCGGCACAGACGGATTTTACATACATACGTTTATGCTAACGCCTGCACACCAAGGGGGAATGCAGAGACTATTAAGACCCCCAAGTTACTATCCTGGCACACCTCATTTGATAGGTCACCTGATGGTAAGTGATCTCTACCGCCCATAGTCACCAAAGACAAAAAAAGATAATCATGGGTGCGTTACCAGCCTAAAAGGAGGGAATGGAAGAGGACGGAAAAGGGATTCGGAATGGAAGGGGGGGGGGAATGGGCCACCGGAAATCTCACTCACCGAACGAAACGCGACAGCAAGCTGGCACTTTACATCGGTTTTCTGTGAGACAGTGGTATCAAACCCGTCGAGCCGGCCCATTCGTGTTGTATACGTTACTGTCCACAGCGTGGCTCTACCACTCAAAGATTTTATTACAGAGTTAATAAAATAAAGTAAAATTAAAAATGCGTGACATACCGGAGTGTCTGAACCGTCGCTACCAGGCCCTGGATGAGCTTATAAAGGAGCTGACTAGATTAGCACCCCCACAAGGAGCTTCTGAAGGCGCCACGACGGGCGACAGTGATGCAGGCATCAAGCTGTTGTGCGACTTCTGGAACATTCTCAAGGAGGATCCTGATTATGATCTGGTGGTATGGTGTAGTTTGTGCTTCTAATCACCGAGGGAACGTGATATTTTTAACATAACATAACATAACCTCACGCCTGTATCCTCGAAGGGGTAGGCAAAGGCGCACTAGCGAACTAGAATATACATTTCGCCGAGCTTAGTTCCGTCCCAGATGTGATAAGGGGCGAGCCTATCGCCATATCGGGCACAAATTCCAGACTCCGGACTGATATGGAAAAATCCAATAACACTTTGCCCGACCCGGGGATCGAAGCCGAGACCTCAGAACCGTAGTCGTACCGAAATACCACCAAGCCACCGAGGCAGTCATTATATTTTTATTCGTATGAAGAATGAATGATACAAAAACTTTGCTATTCGCCTTGTGACAAGCGACGTGATTAGAAACAGAACAACATCCAGAACATTCGATTGAATGCGCTGTAGGTACCTACCTACTGCATGGTTTGGTATCGTACTGAGATCCTCACCCGGAGACAAGAAGTTAATCTTTCGTAATGCTTAGTAATGCTAAAAGTCAAAAGTCTTTGATAGTTGTGTGTTACCAGTGATGACTTACGGCACTGAAACGTGGTCTCTGACTATGGGCCGCATAAGAAAGCTCACAGTAACACAGCGCGCTATAGAGAGGGCTATGCTCGGTGTTTCTCTTCGTAATCAATTCAGGAATGAGGAGATCCGGAGAAGAACGAAAGTCACCGACATAGCCCATAGGATTAGCAAGTTGAAGTGGCAGTGGGTATGGCACATAGCTCGTAGAACTGTAGCCCAAGCACGAAAAACTAATGTAAATGTAAATGTATTCGAGTTCGCTGCGCACTGATGACGTTTGGTTAATATTTCATACAAATTTTATAGATGCGCATCGAGTTCGAATACATTTACGGTTGTCAGAAATTTTCCTGCTCAGGCCGCTGATAGCTGGTGGGGCAGAAAAGTTCTCGAGTGCAGACCACGTACCGGCAAGCGCAGTGCCGCTTCCAACAGGTCGATCTGGAAATCTTTGGGGGAGGCCTATGTTCAGCAGTAGATATCCTATGGCTGGTGATGATGAATGTTTAGTAAGGCATAATCCGTCAACTTCAACATCCTTATATATATTTTTCTATTCTTAATATAGGTTATATTTAAATGTTATGTTACTAACATAATAAATCTTTGTGGCTTGTAAATACCGTATTTTTTTATTTACCAGCAAGCAATCCAACAGAAGTTGGCACTAGTAGAACAGCCTAAGCAGGAAGGTCCTACGTTCCGTCCAGAAAACATCACGTGCTACATGGCTAGCAAGTGTTGTAAAAAAGACGATGGTGATGATAAGAGGCGCGAGACGATAAGTAAAATTAAGAAGTTAGTGCTGATGTATTATATGAACATGTAATAAAATATAATTATATTAAGGTCCATTTTGATATAGGTAACATAAAAAGAGCAATGGTGCAGTCAGTAGTAACTACGAGTAACGAGATAGATGCGCTATTTGCTGCATGTACGTGAGCTTACAATTTTATTGTCGTATGTCTAGCATTGACGCGTTAGTCTTTATCTTAGTTATACATTAACAAACACAGCAAGTCTATAAACTGCACATAACAATATGTGGACAAATGAGTTGAACGATCTATACCTCAGCTTTATAATCAGGAGAGATTTAAGAGACAATCAGTAGCACTTTATCTATGACACTAAAACATAACAAGTGATATATTTAATTTATAATCCGCCTATAGAATATGTAGTAGCAGCAGCGGTAGTGAAAATCCAAAATGTTGCGCCTCCAAGAATGTCTCTCCGGGTGGTGGCAGCGAAGTCTTGCCTCTCAGCAAAGTCCTATGCAACTTGAAGGAGGTAAGTTCGTTATTTTTTTGGATATATTTTTTAACCAATCGAATAAAATAGCCATAATCGAGAATATTATGTTGTAGAATAACAAGGTAAACTCATTTTTCTTTTTCACCCGCCCCCGCTGTGGTGGGATCAGCGCAACAATATTTTAGCATGTGGTAGAAAGGATTCGACTTGATATTTACGACCGGCTGTCTTCCTGACATCAATATTTAGGGAATTTATTACCACTGCCATGATTTCTTTCAGTTGCCTACCAAAGTAGTTTATTTTAGTTTTTATGGTGTCGTTGTATGTAATTTTTTTTGTTTAAATTCATTTGTATACTTTTCTTATATTTTTGTCCATCATATGTCTAGATTTTATTTGATTTTTGTTAACAAGGCGGCATCATTCGACAAGAAATGTAACGCAAGGATCAACGAATTAATGGAGACACAGAAAGTGCTTCAAGACCAGATTATACATCTGGAACACAGAGAGAAGGAAGGTGTGCAGTTGCTTAAAGAAGCTGACTGCATGTGGACATGTATGGAAGACACTTATAATAAGAAGATAAACGAGTCTGTGGAAAGGCAGAAGATGTTAATGCATCAAGTAACTAAAATATACCTAATTACTATTAGTAGGAGTGTCCTTCGTAAATTTCAAAGAAATCCCAAACGCCGTATAAATACAGACTCAACTAAACTACTTACGAATTTTCAAATTTTGTAGCTAAAAGAATTGGAGACAAGTACAGCAAAATGGCGGAAAAACAAGAAAGATTTAGAGCTGCAACTGGTCACTGTAGGGAAGTGCCACGAGGAAATAAAAGACAAAATCAACCAGAAGAACAGCGACCTTAAGTGTATGGATGTTGAGATTGAGGATTTCAAAAAGAGGATTGAAAACAACAAGAAGGATATGGAGTCAGTGAAGAAATCCTTTGGCACTAAGAAACAAGCTTCGGAGGTGAGATTATCGATGACTTTTTTACTCAAAATAAAGATTGATGAGCATTGCATATAGAGATACCTATGACTTTGAGATTTTGACAGAATGTTGATATTTTTTTCTTTTGTTTGGTGATTTAAGTACTTAGTAAAATTATTTTATTCAATCGGAATTTAGAATTCATAGAAAATGAGACTATATTGAAATTATTCTAACTAAATATTATGCTTTTAAACACAGGCTAAAGTAGCTAAAATAGCCGCTGAAATATCAAGATTGGAGAAGGTTGTGCAAGAAGAAAAGAGATTTAAGAACAGCAAGGAACAAGAGGGTTCACAATATGTACAGGAAGCGAGAACTGAGTTACAGACTATTTGCAAAGTTCTTCTACAGAAGAAAATAGAAAACGAAGATTTACGAGCAGAGGTAATTTATTATAAAAATTATGAAAACGTTAAATAGTCAAAAAATAAATTAATCTGTTAAAAAATAATAACATACAACAAAAACAAAAAATCTCACATATTTGATTAAAATATCTTTATCTAGATTTTCATAATTAGGATATTGATAATGTAAATATATTGTATCAAAAGAGATTAAATATTTTCAGAGAGAGGCTCTCAATTTCGAATTAGACGTACTGAAGAAAACATGCGACCAGTGCAAAGATAAATGCAAAAACAGACAGCAAGAAATAGCCGACGAAATTGCTAAAGTTGATAAGCAAATCAAAGAGTTCAAAGTTAGATGTACTCGATGCCATGAATGTACAGACACTGTGGATATAAGGAAATGTTGCACCGACTGTCCTAGATGTATTCAAGACAGAGATTGCCTACTTGAAAAAGATCATTGTAGTCCAGATCACACCATGGATTGTGTTTGTACGACAGTTAAGCAGAAGTTTTTAGACAATGTATTCGATAATATGTACACTGTCTTAGAAAGACAGGTGAAAACTGGTCCGGGCAAAGCCGTAGCAGATGCGGTGTTGAATAGCTTGAAAAAGAGTAGAAACGGTAAATTAGATTTGGATACTAGGAAGTTATTGCAAGAATTCATATTGACCACGGTTAAGAAGAATTTGAACTTGACGATTGTGGGCGGTGCTGTCAAGACTAGATGCGAGGTACTTATGTATTTATAATTTTTGTTTTAAAGCTGCCTAAAGTAAATTTACGAAATCTCTCTATCTTATGTAAAGTATGGCTGGTTAAATAAATTCTGGTATTGTGATATAATATGTTTAGATTTATAAACAAGCATTGAAATTATTCCTAAACTCAGTCGCGTTTTTTTAGATGGATCCGGATACGTATAAACAATTAATGCTATGTTTGCAACAAGTTAAAGTCGTGAAACCACCGAAAGAGGATAAGGCAACTCCAGCTAAGAAGGTTAGTACCTACACGATGTGCTATATTTTGTAGAAAGCAGACAATGTTAGATAAAGGAAGACTGCTGAAGAACATCATTTAGTACATACCTAAGTTTAGGCTGTTCCAGTTTCGTATTAATATATCCAAAATTCGTGTCAGTTGATTTTTGTCATCATAAGTGATATTATTTTTGTTAGTTGCTTTTTAGGCTTACAATGGTTTTTGTTTAGGATTCATGCCGTCGCTGGGGTGGTGTCAGTGAATGCAATTGTCCTAAAGGGCCCAAAGCTTGCATATGCCTGAAGAAAGCACCTCCACAAGCTCACGAGCCTCCTTCCTGTCCACCACCCGAGGATAAGGAAGAAGAGGTAGTTTGTGTTGATGATAAATTTACACGTAATGTTGTAGACAAATAGAGTGATAATTCCATATGATATTCTAAAAATGAAAGTATTTGTACTTGAATTTTATTAGGAAAAATATTATACAATTTTCTATTAAAAATTGAAGGTGGGAAAATTCGTCTTCCGATCTATCAAGTTCAGTATATTAGTAATCATAGCTTAGTAAAACGCCATTCTGACCAACAAATAATTTGATAGGGCGTGGTGATAAAGTGTCCTCACAGAGACACAGGGGCATGCGGTATTGATTGTGCCATGCATGCTGTGCCAAGTCGAGTGGGAGCGGATATAGCCGCCTGGAGACCAGACCCTTGCAAGGACCAGTCCTGTCGCTTCTCCAAGAACATGAGGGCTGCCCAGTGCATGCTGGGTCCGGAGTCTCTAGTATCACTGCCCAAGGGACATAAAACCATGATACCCCATGTGCCGGTTTTCGAGGACTTGGATGATTTGGTATGTCTAAATGGTTCAGTTTGGAAACTAAGAAATTGTATGGACACTGTTGATGTTAATCATATTAAATCTTGAGACATGCTGATTTACAATGATTATTGCGAGGTACATATCTATAAAATTGTGAACTGCACCATTCACAGTGAATGTTTTCATTTTTTTCTGATAGCAGATACTGGCAAACGGGAAGATGGGTCACTTGATAGTAAGTGATTTCCACCGCCCATAGACACCCGAGACTCAAAAAGAATCATGGGTGCGTTGCCAACCTAAAAGGATGAAATGGAAGAGATTGGGAAAGGGAGCGGAATTGGGCTACCGGAAATCTCACTCACCGAACAAAACGCGACAGCGAGCTGCCACTTTACGTCGGTTTTCTGTGAGACAGTGGTATCAAACCGGTCGAGCCGGCCCATTCGTGCTCTAGACGTAATTGTTTATAGCGTGGCTCTACCACTCAAACGTCAAATATTTTGTTTATATTTTAGCCAGCAGTAGTTGTAGTATTGAGGAATAAAGACTTGTTCCTAAACTACAGTTTTCTTTGTTTTGATGGCAAATGTTAGTTTCAATGTTATTTCATTTTCAGATGACATGCAAATGTGGTCATACTCCAACTAAACCATGCAACTGTCAAGGTAAGTGATGCATTTATAAATTCTTTTCAACTTACGTGGGAGTATATTGTATCAAGATATTTCATAATTTTAGATCGTAGAAGTCAACCTCGCGAGAGGATTATCGAGGAAGTTTTGGGAAGATATGTTGATATGCCAACTATAGATAAAGTAAGTTATTCTTACATAAACAACGACTCAAACGAACCGTATCAATAAACCGGAAAACATTTGAATGGAGTTTAATATCGATTAAAAATATTGTTATTAATTGTTATAATTTGGTTTCAAATAAACTTAACGAAAACGCATGGTGGTTTTATTGTCTTTCATGTCATTGAATGAACCACCATGCCTTGTGGTAGAAAAAGGAATCTAAGTCTGCTGTTTATCTTAGGTAAACATTGAGAATGAATTGGGTGACGCTGAGTCAAATAGAAGAATACGTTCAGCGAAAAATTGTATGTCCTCGGATGTTAGCAAAGATTACGCATGTCAAAATAAAACTATTATTTCGGATAACATCCCTCTTCTTCTAGAAATTCATACAAATGGACAGAAGCATGATAGCATTGATAAGTTCAGTAAAGACGAATTAGTTACTTTATACTCTAGCAGTGGCAGTAACGAATTTAATAAAAATAATGAATTAGATGGTGAGCTGAATGCTAGAATGGTAGTAATATTAAACCCACAGTTTACTGGTACTTGTAGTAAAAACACTGAAAACACAGATGATACAGAATGGAGTTTAACAGACTTACAAGAAAATCAAAATAATATTAAAAGTAATGAAGATTTTTCACGTAATGATAAAAGTATGTTTGGAAGAAAAGTTTGCGAAACAGTAAAGGAGCTGTTGAAAGATATTATAGTGCCTGACGAAGGAAATAACAAGTCTAACAATTCTGACGTAGAATGGGTAACTGTAGATTCTTTGATGAAAGAAATAACGTCATTAACATCAACCGTAGACAAAGCTAGCGATGATGTTGTTACTAGTAATGAAATAGAAATAAAAACAGAATCTTTAGGAGGTTCAAAAATAAATAAACAATACAACGTGAAGCTGGATTTAAATAAAAATGACAAACATAAATTTTCACGACAGAGGGAACTACCGTATATTTTTAACAATTTTAAAGAATCTGAAGTTATTAGAAAAAGAGTGACTAAATGTAAAGGATCATCTTCAAAGTTGTCTAGGAACAGTGACATTTGTAATTATGAGTATAATGAACGTAAGAAGAAAAGACAAAACTGTCGTCCTTTTATTTATCATGATGATAGATATAATTGCATTAAGACAAAAAAATATTCAAGTACACAAAAAAATATACATTTGGAATTTTATAGGACATCTAATCCCAGCCAACAAACAACAGCAGTACGTCGTATATTTAGAAAATCCACCTAAAAGCATAGGAGGTGCAACTAATATCGCAATAATTATAAATGACACAACAGTTAAACTTGTATAATGCATTTCTGCTTTCAATTGTTTTGTACTCCCACGTAAGTTTTTCTAAGGAAAAAAAATAAACCTATCACCAATATTCCTATAATCAAGTCTATACTTAATACTTATTTAATAACTTGCAGATTCAAAACAAGTGAAAGCAGGAATAATCAAGCCATGTGATAAGGTAACATGTGGCTCTCTATGGAATGAAGTTAAAGAGAAAGCAAATAGGAGTTACTCGCTTTTAGAAAAAGAAATAGGTAAAGAGACTTACGATGAACATTCGGTGGAACAATTTAAAAAAGTACCTAGCGTCCTTACTGATGTTTTCTCTGGGGCTGATAGGCATTTTAGTTCGGAAATTACTTTACCGACAAAACCAAATGATAACAAAAATGTTAGTTTTGGTAAAGATGTAAAAGAAGTAAAGGCGAAGGAGCGTTTTAAAGTAATTATTGGTGATGAAGATATTTCAGGTGATCAAATGAGTGAATTAAAAGCAACTAAATCAGGAAATTTTGCCCTAGAATTAGATGAAAAAGTCATAAGATTGATTGAGGAGAAATGTGCAGAGAATCCAAGTCTTTTTGTGTCACTGGATAAAACTGATTCAGATAATTATATTATTAATTTTAGTCCATTTGAAAACGTGACGAATAAAAATCGAAGAATATCTATTAAGAAAACGCCATCTGGCGCTAGACTTCTAGAAGTTCAAAAAGAATTTTTGAATAAATTAAAACAAAGTGAAATGAATAGAAATACAGTAAAAAATAATTTGGATTTTTATACAAAACAGACAAATAACACATGTCAAGCAATGTGTGATTGTAAAGATCATGACGGAAATAATAAATATGTCTCAAATCAGAAAAGCTGTTCAGCGGAGTTAAAACGTCTTTGGGATGAGGGTACTAAAGATATAACTATCAAAGTTATGGGACGGAATGGCCTATGTAAAGAAATAAAAGGAACGATGATTAAAAATTCATCTGGTGATGTAGCCATTGATGTAACTACTATACGGTCCGTTGGGGACATAACATTAGAAACTGGAGAGTGTCCCGTATTATTAACACCAACAATTTCAGATATTTTTTTGTTAGAAATATGTCATGTTGATAATCGTTTTAACGCAGTATTAAGGCGTTCTGCGGTGGATGGGATTATATTAATTGCCAAAGACTCTATTTCCAAGCCCATAGAGCCGATCCAGCGTGCATATGAAACCAGACCAAAGAATGATTTCTTTAGAGTAAAAATAAAAATTTCTAATAAGCATGGGGAAGAACCTCCTGTTGTCTTAAAGATGACACCGTCTCGCAACTACACATTGGTATTGGATAAAGAATACGAAAGAACGTTCACAAACACTATAGATGAATGCATTGGGAATGACAGTGAATGTTTTGTAGAACTTGATAAAACTAACTCTGGGAATTTTTTGGTTATTTTTGATGAAAATGATTCTTCCGATAATTGTGAGCCTAACGCATTATTGACTAAGTCACCATCAGGTCATATTAAAATGCTCATGCATGATCCTGCTATTGAAGCTAAGGATAGTGTTTCACGAAAGAAAATGGGTGCTTCATCATCCAAGGCTGTTAGCCATCTGTTAGACAAGTTACCACCATCTAATCGCCAAATTAAAAGAGACAGTGTAAAGAAAATAACATTGAATGATGCAAAATCTTGCAGCGACTCTAATTTGTACGATAGGTTAAAGATGAACCTTCCAGATCACAAGGGCTTGCTAGAACCTTCGGCTACTCTGACGAGAACTGCGTCGGGTCAGTATGCAGTGGTTCTAAACAAAGAATCCAAGAAGGCTTTTGTTAATCACTTGAGAAGTTATTTGAGTGGATCGCAAGGTTTGATTCCAATTAAACGAACAGAATCTGGTGAGATCACCATAGCTCTTAACAGTGATAAGGAAAGCAATCATTGTGGTTACGGATCGTTGAAGATTACTCCATCAGGAAACATTTACGTTACGATTGATGAAAAGGTTATTGAAGGAATGGCCAAAGATGGGAAGTATAGCGAAGGTTCCAGTTTAGGTGAGGAGCTATCAAAACATTTAATCGATTCAATTATAAATCCGGTGAACAAATCAGTGACTACAACTTGCAACGCTAAACTGGACACTTGTTTTTGCGACATATCAAAGTGCGTATGTAAAGATTTGCAGTTGGATCCTCATAAGTGGTTTCAGTGTAATGCTTTACAAGATACCTCGATCTTAAAATCACAAAATTATTCTATCGATTCAACAGAAATAAGAAAAGACCCGTATGGTGGATACAAGATTTGCGACCCAAAAAAATGTCAGGAACCATGTTGTGCCGGGAGTAAAACAATCGAGAGTTCTTCGAATAAGTCACCCCATATCGTCATAAAACCTTGCGATTGTCGCCCGGTGTTACCCAAAAATCCGAGGTCTGAGGAGTGTTGTTACGTTGTGGAAGCTATATGCCCTTACCATATAGATAGATACGAGACGGTTCCCACTGATTTGTTGAAAATTTCGGGTTTTAGCGCTTTAGAAAAAAGAAACGAGTCTTTTGATAAGGCTAGAAAAACTAAAGACAATGCAGTTAGTGATCGTAGTTGGGATTCCTTGAATTATTTGCCACCGCAGTTGCCACGCTTTTTGCAAGATGTTAATTTTCGATAATCTATTAATAGAAATACCTGCCCGCCTAGCATGCGCACCACGAGAACATGTGTCTACGCTTTTTGT
Source organism: Clanis bilineata (assembly GCA_036417725.1). NCBI lineage: Eukaryota > Metazoa > Arthropoda > Insecta > Lepidoptera > Sphingidae > Clanis > Clanis bilineata. The sequence goes on from CM071159.1 coordinate 2,955,584, forward strand.
CCTGTTATAACCGGTTTTCTCTATTTGTCGACGGACACTAACATACCTCCTCGTTTATTTTCATACAATATTGTAGACAACACGTAGACAACATCCCGACAGTCGATTATCGTGACATCTCGTGGCGCGCATGCTAGGCGGGCTGGCGTACGTTCATAAGTCGACTTACAATATTGCGTCAATTCTACAAGTATATTGGTGTATAATACACAATTCTCGGTAAATGAATGAAGTTGCAAGAGGTCACACAACAAAAACTATTTGAGATAGTCCATAAAAAATAGATAAAGTTGATGCCAATTTTGATACATTTTGTAAGTCGACTTGTTATATACGTGGCAGTTAGCCATTATTGAAATCTTTTGTTACTGTTGTGCCTTTGAGTAATAGTAAAGATTAATCGCAGTTTGTTATAGAATAAAACATAACATCGTAAAGCTATGTTATTTTATTTTAATGGTTTTATTTAATCACAAGTTTAAAAACTTAACGGACCGACTTCAAAATGTATCGTGATCAAAACATGGGATCACCCTTGGAATAAGCTCATCATCATCATCATCATCAGCCATAGGACGTCCACTGCTGAACATAGGCCTCCCCCAAAGATTTCCAGATCGACCTGTTGGAAGCGGCCTGCTTCCAGCGACTTCCTGCGACCTTTATCAGGTCGTCGGTCCACCTTGTAGGTGGACGTCCTACGCTCTAAGAAAAAATAAAAAGAAGAATAAGCTCTATCAAACACAAAAAGAATCTTTAAAATCGGTCCACATTCAGCGGATATATCGTGTAACATACATTAAACGTACCTATTGAGGACCTTCTCTTTTATGAAGTCGGTGGAAATATTTCTTCTGTGTAATCAACCAGTTTCGATTTTCGGCCGACTTCCCAAAAAGGAGGAGGTCCTCAATTCGTCGGTACTTTTTTATGTATGTTACTCGATATCTCCGCCAAATGTGGACCGATTTTCAAAATTATTTTTGTGTTCGATAGAGCTTATTTCAAGGGTGGTCCCATAAAAATTTGGTCACGATCGGTAAATTGGAAGTCGGTCAGCTAAGGTTTTAACTCATGCTAAACTTTATTTTACGTCAACTTTGGGAGGCGACGGTCGTTCATCTGGACCTTGTTTGCATACATATATACACGAAATAGGAAGTTTATTCTTTGGTCTGGCAGTTATCATAGACTTTTATTTGTTTAATATGATAACGTCTCTATAATAATTAATTTTTTAAATGTTTTTCAACTTGTGATTATATTTCTTAATGTTTAAAGCTCATTTCAGGCTACACTATAATTATATCCTAAAAAAAACAAATATTATTCTAGAAGTGAACAAAAGTCTGTATAATTTTCTTATTTTTCAAACAGTGATATTATTCAAAGTGAACGTGATAACAAACTATACAAAAACTTTAAACGTGCCTAGTTTTTCCATTCCAGCCGTCTGGATTGTTTCCATTTATTTTCTGTTTTACTAGCCGAATATACTTGGCACTGATATATTTCGCGGGAACAAATTACGGAAAAATGTTAAGCGTGTGTCGAACCACGCATAGTTATGGGTTCTAGAGTTGAGAGTCCACGACACACTCCAAATTGTAATCATTTATTTTAAGAACTACACACAGCAGAAACGAATTGCTTCTGGAAATTAAAGACGTTCAAATGTCAGGCATATGTACAACATATTATACTATTATACTATTATTATTATACTCAATCCTATTTGACCGACTTCCAAAAAGGAGAAGGTCCTCAATTCGTCTGTATTTTTTAATGTATGTTACGCGATATCTCCCCCAAATGTGGACTGATTTTCAAAATTCTGTGTTCGATAGTGCTTATTTGAAGGGTAGTCCCATATAAATTTGGTCACAGTCGAATTTGAAGTCGGTCCGTTAAGTTTTTAAACTTGTGATTATGTTGGAAATAGTTGCCGAATTCATTAGAATATAATGTTTCAGTCTGTTGAAAAAACATCCATTGTGTGTATGAAGTATTTTTAATTTGTATTCTTCGTAATATTACAAATTTTTGCATGATATGGCGATAAGTTCGCCCCCTATCACATCTGGGGCGGAACTCGGCGAAATATGGGTGTTCTACTTCGCTAGATCGCCTCTGTCAACCCCTTCGGGGATACAGGCGTGCACTTATGTATTACAGTTCATAGAAAACACTTATTTTGTTGTATTTTGTTATTATTTAAATATATTGCCCCATAGTCTCTAAGAAAAGAGGCTAAACCATATAGGCATAAATATTTCGTTTTTGCGATTCGGAATCCTAAAACAATTTCTGTCCCAAACCGTACCATTTACACATAAAGAACGGGCGTCGTAAAAGTCGTCTAATTCATGAAGTTTGAATTCAAAAGGCACCTCAATTCTCATTTCCCCTTCACAGTTGTTCCTGTTTTCCTTTGCAGTTTTCTTAATGACTTCGCAGCGCTATATTTTTCAAGCAGATGGTGTCTGTTTTCGCTTTATGCTAGGGACGGTAAATGATTTAACTTTGAGTGCACTTTGTCATATTCTCGTGTTTAGTTACTAGAACTATGGCGGTTAGCGTTTATTGATTAGATCTAGGCTGAGATTTATAGAGCGAACTTCGACAAGTCCAAGTCAGTCACGAACTCAGGGGGGATTTGTAATTGTTAACCCATCGGAGGCGTCACATAAATATGTTACATAAGCGTATGGGCCACTGGAGGACGAGCCGCCCGTGACTATTTAAATCGAACTTTGACTTAGTCCGGGTCATTTTTTATAAGAAAAACAGTCTGACAGGCAGACTAAGCAAAGATTTTCTTGTAAAAAATGACTCGGACGTAGTAAAAATCCTCACTGAGTTCGTGACTTTAACTTAGACTTAGTCGAAGTCGCTCTATAGATCTCAACTTAAGATCTCTCTTTATATTAGATATTTATATTACTCTAGTAGTAATCATAGAATGAAGTCCTACTATTATAAGGTTGTAAGCATGTTTGTGACTTTATAATCAATCATGACACTGAACCGATTTGGATGAAGCTTTGCGCACATCATCTGTCATCCGGATAGAGGATTTCATTTCGCTCATGAGTCTTAAACACTATAGGGCCATAGCGCCTTACTTCTAATAACATTTTCGCTTATCTTTTCGCTAAGAATAGCCTGTCACTTTTTTCTTTCTTTAAATTGTTTTAAAAATGAAAGGGACAACCTATGGAGAAGTAGCGCTTAAATATTTTTATAAGTAAGGGCCTATGTACTTAGTCCAGAAGTTGAACTTCTTAAATTACTCAATGCTCGAGCAATGTGCACAGGCTTTGCAGCTCAGTAGTAAGAACTCAATAGAAGCGGTCTGTTCGCCGTCGACACTTGCTAACTTGCTAGTGATCATTCAAGGACTATTCATAGCTACAGATACGCACCCATATAAGCATTATATCCAAGAATACGCTGAATATACGCATTAAAGTAGCTTTATCTGGACGGATATATTCTCTACATTCATAATTTATTTATTTATTATTTGAAAGCTACACTATCAATCAGATAGGCTATTTTTTCCGTAGTCGCGACGAAGACTAATTTGGTGACTGATGTCTGTACTGTATGTACTGTGGGCTTATCCAAGTGGCTTATACGTTAGTCGAATAGAATAGTAAATGCATGGAAATGTCATAAGAGTATGTTATATTATAGCGTACTCTTATGTTACTCCCATACATTTATTCTGTTATGGTGTGTACCCACACACCGGTCGAACGAAGGCGAACGAATCTATACCTGTTGCGGTCACACAATCAAACTTTCTCTGTTGTGGGAATGAAACAGGCATGCTTCGTTCGCCTGCGTGGACGCGCCATTCTACCATTCTATTCGACAAGCGCATAAGCTACTTGGCTAAGCCCGCTAGTGTGTTTTCGATGCGATATTAGCGCACTTTTTAACTCGATTTCGTTAGAATTTTAAGTCAATAAATGAAACCGAATCGTAGTCGCAATCGAATCGCGTGTCGAAAGTTACCGTTGGTACGTGTTTGGCTCCGTACGATGTCTGTAGATATGAATGGACTTGCATACTTCTGACTACGAGAGTATGGGACTCGGGAGCAAGGATGCACGTATGTAGGATTGCATGCCGAATACTTAATGCCGTACGCATTAGTTCAAAGGACATTATTCATTTTTATTCATCGCTTTTAGTTCTTTCCGTCGAGTTGCAGTTTTGAGAAACGAGTTTTGTTTGCGCGACAATTCTCAAATGTGACTTTAATATAATTTCAACTTTTCTTTCACGAAATTCCGAATGTTCTAGTGGTTTTATATGCATTCAGAGGTTACACGTGTGATATTGTTTTAGAAATGTTATTTATTTTACTAATATTGGGTTGTAGACTGTTAGACGGAATATTATAATCCCGAGAGGAGTTAAATCAGACAAAATTAAGGAGTCTAAAGTCATGGTAGCCCGCAGTGGCGACGGGTCTATACAACTCGATTCCTACCGGCATCCCTTTTCCAGATTGTAGGCTAAGAAATGGGATTTATCTAGGTACTATCTAGAGGAGAAAGTAGCACTTCCTGCGGTTGATGATGATGATGACATAATTTAAAATTCGTATTCCGACGATGACCTTTAGGTGGTCACTCTTTTCTTCCTGGCGGTACCCCGGTCCAGTGCCAGGGTCTTCTACTTAAACGCTTCCACTTCGTCCAGTCTTGAGCATCCTCCATAGTGAAATTATTGGCTCTCCTATCTTCCTCTAAAACGTCCGGCCAGTTTTTTGACTGTCCATGGAGATGCACCATGGTATGATCTGGTCCAGGCACTTGCGACCGACGTACTCCCGGAGATCCACAAAACGTGGCCAATGTCAGGCGACATTCCTGCAGAAGATACGCCACGTCGCGAACACCAAGACTACTGCGGATGTATCCTTAACGCCCGAATACTGGAATGCTACTCAACTTTAACAGGTTCTTACATAGCTTTCATTATATAATTTTAACAGATAAGGCGGCTTTAACGACATAAGACGACCTTAAGTGTGGTCTTCTACATACATACATACATAACCTCATGCCTGTTTCCCGTTGAGGTAGGCAGAGACTAAGGAGCGCCGATTGCCTCGGTTCAAACACACCTCTTTCGCTTCTTCCACAGTCATCAGTCTTTTCCAATAAGGAGTTCTCGTAACCGACGAGCGTGGTCTTTTAAAGCCGTGTTTTTCAATCATTTTCTTTCTTTCTTCTTTCTTTCTTTTTAAACAGTGGGTCTCGTTGTAGTGTCCTGTTTTCTGAATCATCGTAGTTCGAGTGAAATCCGTTTGTTGACTATTATTTCTGAGATTTCAATGTTTAATTTGTAAACAATAACGACAGACATCGATCAGATCTTTGTCTGAACCCGGTGTCGGTTATAAGATTTGAGCGAAATATGTCACAGTGTTCGGATTAATTACACACATAAGATAACATAACATAAGCTCACGCCTGTATCCCCGAAGGGGTAGGCAGAGGCGCACTAGCGAACTAGAACACCCACATTTCGTCGAGCTTAGTTCCATCCCAGACGTGACACCGGCCTGATATGGAAAAATCCAATATCACTTTGCCCGACCCGGGGATCGAACCCGAGACCTCAGGACAGTAGTCGCATCGAAATACAACCACGCCACCGAGTCAGTCTATTACGCATTATTTATATACTTTGGCATTGTCATGCCTGGTTTTACAAAGGCTAGTCAATGTTCAAAATTAACTAAACTTTTGTCAAGCCTCTACAGAACTTTGAAAGTTGTAAAAACATGCTTTTAAATTCAGAAGTCAGTAACCCTAATTGTTGTAACATCTTGGTTTGTCAGCACTGTCACATGGTAGAGCCACGCTGTAGACAGTTACTTCTACAGCACGAATGGGCCGGCTCGACCGGTTTGATACCACTGTCTTACAGAAAACCGACGTAAAGTAGGTGCTTGCCGTCATGATTCGATCGGTGAGTGTGATTTCCGATGGCCCATTTCCCCCCTCCCTTTCCCAATCCCTATTCCCTTCCCTTCCATTCTCTTCTTTTAAGTTGGCAACGCACCCATGATTCTTTTTGTATCTTGGTTGCCTATGAGCAGTGGAAATCACTTAACATCAGGTAAGCCATCTGCTCGTTTGCCAGTCTCTGCTATAAATATATATATATATATATATATATATATATATGGATTATTATGGACTGTAGACTAACACAATATTTGAATGTTATTACATTATGGATTAATAGGAAAGTTGTGATTTATTCCCTGACTCATCAAGGCCCAGACATTCTTGGCCAGTACAGCTCAGACACAACTATAGAGGTAATGTGGCCTTACCTCTCACATACTTGTACTAAATTACTTCATAAATACTTACAGACCAACTTCAAAACTTATCAGATCGTGACCAAATTTATATGGAACCACCCTTGGAATAATCTCTATCGAACATGAAAAGAATGATAAAAATCGCTCCACATTTAGCGGAGATATCGGGGAAGATACATAGAATAATTTTATTTATTTATTTATCCACTTCATATACAATCGATATAGGCGGACTTAATGCTGGAGGCATCCTCTACCAGTCAACTTTAAGGTGATGCAGAGTAGAATAAGGTAGGTGCATAAGAAAAGAAAAGAGAAGAAGAAAGAAAAATAATCACAAGTTTAAAAACTTAACAGACCGACTTCAAATCCGATCGTGACCCTTTATATGGGACCACCCTTAAAATAAGCTCTATCGAATACCAAAAGAATTTTGAAAATGGGTCCACATTTGGCGGAGATATCGCATAACATACATTAAAAAATGCAGATGAATTGAGGACCTCCTCCTTTTTAGAAGTCGGTAGAAAATACAGACGAATTGAGGACCTTCTCCTTTTTAGAAGTCCGTCGAAACCTAAGTTTTATCGCTGCAGTTCATCACGCTCACCATCACCGAACATTATTAGGTACGAAACCGTCCCCTTTCGCACAAAGAACACAATAACTGATTTGAATACCCTCCCATCGAATACAAATCAATTCGTAATGGCTGTCCCGCAGGGCACGAATATACACACGCAAATGCCTATTGTACGTTGTTCAGACTACTAATGGCGTTATTTGTTTTAAAAAATATGTGTAAATTCATTTATTTACGTTTTTTTATACAAACTAGTGGTAGACCAGTTGTCGAATGACCATAATTAATTTAATTTTTAAGTTTGAACTTTATTAGGGTTCTTTTGTCATATACCTCTCTAATTCAAAGTTTCATTATTTCCTCTATAATCAGTTAATTTGCTATTTTCTATGCTTTATATAAAAATAGCTTTAGGCACTTCTTTTCCATATAAACTGTAAATGTGTCATAAACGTTCATCTGTTCGCGCAATTCTTTTAAAAAGATGTACAAAGTTTTCGCTTCACTTCACTTATCAGGCAGAGGCGCACTAGCGAACTAGAACACCCACATTTCGCTGAGCTTAGTTCCGTCCCAGATGTGATAGGGGGCGAGCCTATCGCCATATCGGGCACAAATTCCAGACTCCGGGCTGATATGGAAAAATCCAATAATGTATGTAGGTATCTGTAACTATAATATACACCCAAGATGATTACTTTAGCACCGTATTATTATTTGCCAACTTCATCCTGATATTGGACCACGGTCTAATATTGTCTGTGATTTATTCGTTTATTTGTGAGTCTCGTGTGTTCACAAACATCAGTGGGCAGGACATTCGGCGACCATTATTATTTTAGTATCCTGTTTTTGTAGAGTCGGGATGCGTCCATTGGATCAATCGCGTAAACTTAAATAAACAAATACACGCAACAGTCATATACATTAGTCCTGACCCCACATAACCTGTATCGTGGGTATCAAGAACTACGAAGGACTTACGGTCCCACGACACCCAGACTCGAAACAAAAATCTGTGAGTAAAGCCTCGTCTCCTGCACTAAAACATAACACAAAACATGATTTTTTTATCTATGGTCCATTATTTTACGAGCAGGAGACAGCTGAAATCGTTGTTTTGCGTATTTTGTGTAATTTTTTCGAAAAAATATAGTGCAGGAGACGCGGCTTCACACAAACATTTGTCTTGGTATGGGAATAGAACCCGCAGCCTCGCTTCACAGCAGCCTACTTGCCCACTGCGCCACGTACGCTGACACTAGAATCCATTCTATGGTTTACTGTTTTAAATTATTAAAGTAAGAAATAAATATTTATCCCGGTGTTGTAAACATGGTATCAATGTCATATTTATTAATTTGTCATCAGAGCTATTATTAGCCTACGTGATAAATAAAAATAAATAGTTTTTGAAAAATTGAAATTATTTTGATTTATTTTTATTTGAATTTTGTCGCCTCCTTGGTTTAGTGGCAACATGTATGGGCTGTGGACCGGGAGGTCCTGGGTTCGATTCCCAGGTCGGGCAAAGCAACTTTTCTAATTTAATTTTCCCGGGACTTATTCCCTCATAGGGGTTGACGTCAGGCAGGCGGCCGGTCTTAAAAACTTAGCCAAATCCTCTCTGCAACATGCTTGAAAAAGTGTGTTGCGCTCACCCCACATTAACCACATTAATGTGGGATAAGGGCAGGTAGAAAGAAAGAAAGAAAGACATTATTTTGAATTTTATATCGAAGAAGATGTTTAGATCCAGAACTTAATCACTAAAATCTATGTTTAGAACGTGGTTCATCTTCTACTGCGTGTTACTAAACAACCTATACGTAGAGATAAAACTATTTTATACGGATTCTATCACGATTTGTTTTCATTTTTAGACCCGAGGTTCCGAAGGCTTTGCAACTTTCGTGGTCACGAATCGGACTATATATGTAACTAAAATAGTTTTATTTAAATTTATAACATTCGCGTAAACTTAAGAAATCAGAATCTATACGTACCTAATTAAGTATGTAGAGGTATAGTCAATGGATCTATTCTTTATACTAACCTGGCTAGATGATTTTAATGACATACATCTGCCTGCTCACGCCTGTATTCCTGAAGGGATAGGCAGAGGCGCACTAATGATCTAGAACACCTACTTTTCGCCGAGCTCTTTTCCGTCCCATATGTGATAGGGGGCGTGCCTATAACCATATCGGGCACAAATTACAGACTCCAGACTGATACTGAATTAAAAACACAACATACCTTTGCCCGCCCCGGGAATTGAACCAGAGACCTCAAGACTGTAGTCGTACCGAATTACAACAACGCCATCAAGGCAGAGCAGATGGTAATTATTATTCATGAAAGCAATGTGTTACCTTACTATTAAAGAAAGCCAATGAAGTATCAAAATTAGTACATCTCTCATAAATATTCCAGCCAGCTAAAACATTTTCCAGTTCAAACAATGACAACACCTACATAAATCACAATATCCAGCCAATACAATTAAACTTAGCTCGTATTGCGTTATAAAGTAGCATTCAATTCTACAGAATGATTACATCTGTGTGGTTAACTGCAGGTAGTTTGAAATGGTTTGACCCAGTTGAAGGTGCGGACGCGTTGACATGGCTTTGCAACGTGTACCAAAGAATACATCTTTGGTGTTGCCAGATGTCTTATAGGTAGGATGTTCAGAATTTACTTTCATTCCGCCCTGGAAGTACTTAAACATACATACATAGACTCTCATCTTTTTCCCATAGAGGTAGGCAGAGGCAATGGATTTCGCCCCAGCATTTCACCTCTTTCGCCCCATTCAGTCTCATTACATTCTTCATGCATGCACGTCAGTTTAGGGTGCTTTTAACTTCCTAAAAAGAAAGAAACCGTATATTATACCCATCTTACTCTAAATAATCTTAAGGCTTTAACAAAACATAGACACTGTACGAGCTAGCACTTGTATATACATATTATACTTTGCGACGTCAGCACTAGCTATCATTGTACTGCCATTTAAAACAGTTTTAATAATATATCAGTATCTTCCAACTCGGACTATCATTTCTATCATATCAATACCTATCAACCAAGGACTGTACAGCAGGATTACCATGACCTCTTATAGCAGTATTATTATAATCGTTCTTAGTTTGTTTTGTATGGGAATCGGTACTAGTAAAATCATAATAATACTGCTATAAAAGGTGATGGTAGCCACCCTGGGCACCGTATCAGCCCGTGCAGGCACTTAAAGTAGGTGAAAATATGTTAAGTTAGGCTGAAGCTTGTATCATTAAGCAGTCCGGCAGCGGAGCAAACCTTTGTGCCGACGTATCGCAAAATTTCATCACTGTTTTTTCAAATTGAAAAACCAACCAACCGTCAGAGGCGGCACATATATATGTTCCATAAGCGTATGGGCCACCGGAGGCCGAGCCGCCCGTGACTATCTACATACATTTTAAGATATATTGTGAAAATAGCTGAACTAGAAACACTTCACTCAATGCGTAACCATTAAATATCCCCGAAGCGGTAGGCAGAAGCGCAACTTGACCTATGATATACTCAATCCCATGATGTGATAGATAATGAACTTAAGGCCATATCGGACAGAAAATCCAGAGTTGATTCTAAACAGAAAAACCATATATTTCTTCGGCGATGAACCCAATATCTCGGGACGGTAACAGTACAACAAATACGTAACCAAATCAGTCCTATAAAACATAGTATAGAGGTAACATAACATAACATAAGCTCACGCCTGTATCCCCGAAGGGGTAGGCAGAGGCGCACTAGCGAACTAGAACACCCACATTTCCCCCGAGCTTAGTTCCGTCCCAGATGTGATAGGGGGCGAGCCTATTGCCATATCGGGCACAAATTCCAGACTCCGGGCTGATATGGAAAAATCCAATATCACTTCGCCCTACAGAGGTAAACATAATACAAAAATTAAAGAGAAGGGTTCAATGGTTATCTAAACAAAATGGATCGACCACGACAAACAGATGTAATACAAAACCTCCAGTTATAATCCGGTTGAAAATATCTCCAATTTCCAACAAAACCCTTCGAAACCTTACACATTCAAACAAGCACCGGCGCCGAATTTTACTCGACATTCGTTTTTTTCGCATTCCCGCAGTAGTTTTACTATCGGGCACATCGTATACCGTTCGACCTTTCGTTTTATTCGCTCCCAATGCCGTGCCATTCTGTTTTATGCGGTTCCTATAGTCCCCAGTCCCCACGCGGGGTCAAGTGTTAAAACTTTTACAGCACATTTTAAGTTCACGCATGGATAGATTGACAAATTGACTGAGCGAATTTCTTAGGTCGAAACGGATGGAATTACGGGGTCAATGCCGTCTGATCCCTTGATATTATTGGATTTCGTGTTGTTTCCGTATAAAAATATTGGGTGGAATTCTGTGTGCGGGTTTGAAAGATTTTTTGGGATTAGCTTAAGTGTGCCCTGGCTGGTCTCGTGTGAATTCATTGTTATTGTTGCTGGATTCTTGGTCTTCATTGTAACTGTAGGATCCTTTTACCGCACTTAGCCCGTAAAAGGAGCCATAGTGCGTTATTGCGTTGTACAGCTTCCGTGGTGCAGCGGGCTGTGAAGCGAAAGGCCATGGGTTCCATTCCCGCACCGAGACAAATATGACAGATCTTTTTTTCGGGTCTGGGTGGTATGAGACTGAAAGTTTTTCGTAGTTTCTGTTACGTACGATTCATATTAAGCCTAGTGTGAGGTCAAGACCATCAGGTCAGGTCGTAAAGTGGTAGCTTGCTGTCGCGTTTCGTTCGGTGAGAGAGATTTCCGGATGCTCATTTTTCTCCCTTCCTTTCCCAATCGCTTTTGCCCCTCCTCTTTCTTTTTTCCTTTTATATCCTTGAAGAAGAAGCGAAGATCACTTACCATTAGGTGACCCATCAGCTCGTTTGCCAGTCTCTACTATACAGAAGGACCATGGTGTGTGAGTATGTATTATTTATTATATTTATTGCCCGATCAAACAATTAAAAAACATAATGAGGAAACCAGCACATCTGAATTCTAGATCAGCATGGCAGAAAGTCGCACACACACACACTTCTTTCTTTCTTTCTTTTCTTTCTTTCTTTCGCAGGAAGTCGCTGGATGCAGGCCGCTTCCAACAGGTCGATCTGGAAATCTTTGGGGGAGGCCTATGTTCAGCAGTGGACGTCCTATGGCTGATGATGATGATGATGATGATGGCAGAAAGTCCTAATCCTCTTTATTTGATAGCGTCCAGTTCACACGGTGAAAATTCCTCCATAACGGCTTTATGCAAGTTCTGCTCGATGTCAGCCAGTGTAATAGCCAAGAACTAAGCTTCCATAATCTTGATCGTCGAGGAATATTGTTGATGGTTGACAATATACATATTTTAGCTAAACTCACAAATAAAGTCAACTCCAAGGAAGTAGTTCACTACTGAAATAATACCTACATACACACTGACTCATGTATCCCATGATGGTAGGCAGAATCTACTGAGCGTCCGAGGAAGACATACATAAATAGATCAAATAAGTGATCTCCAAAAGGGCAAGTGAGGAGTACCCTCAACCGGCGGAAATGTATGAAACGATGCATAAGTGTGGAAGAAGCAAAAGAGGTGTGTCAGGATCGTAACTTGTGGCGCTCAATAACATTCGATGAAATCGACTAAACCGTGTAATATCAATTAATCAGAGACCTGGATACGAATGCTCCCATCATATTCGAATCGACTTCAGTGCGATTCAAAAGCTGTGTTAAGGGCTCTGGTGTGCAGTAATGTAATCTTAGCTTATTATAAATGTAAATGGAAACTGCATTGATTATGTCTTACTATGCTATATTGATTATGTCTCTATTATGGGATTACATCATCAAATTAAGACGAGAATTGAAAGGCAAGATTATTCATTCGATTTCTGCATATTACTTACATTTTCGACCGACTTTCAAAATGGAGAAGGTCTTCAATTCGTCTGTATTTTTTTTATGTATGTTACGCGATATCTCCGCCGAATGTGGACCGATTTTCAAAATTCTTTTTGTATTCGATAGAGTTTATTTCAAGGGTGGTCCCATATAAGATTGGTCATGATCGGATTTGAAGTCAGTCCGTTAAGTTTTTAAACTTGTGATTATTATGGATACTGTTTAGAACTATAGGAAATTAAAATATTTAGTATAATAAATATAATAGTAGATATGTCATTTTTCGCTTTCTATTAATGTGGGGAAGGCGCAACACACTTTTTCATGCATGTTGTAGAAAGGATTTGGCTTATCTTTTACGACCGGCAGCCTGCCTGATGTCAACCCCTCTCTGGGAGCCAGTCCCGGGCAAATCAAATTAGAAAAAATCACTTTGCCCGACCTGTGAATTGAACCCAGGACCTCACGTTCCACAGCCCATATATGCTGCCACTAGACCAAGGAGGCGATGAAGCGGTGAGAAAATGTTTGGATCATTAAGAAAAAACATATTTATGTAATTAAGTTGTATCATGTTCCTATGCGTATTTTTTTACCCGACTGCGTCGTAAGGAGGATAATTTTTGTAATTATCGTAACCCAACCTACTAGACGACGTGAGTAATTTTAATCATAATATCTACTGTTTAAATCCATCTTATCTGACGTGAAAAATATTGTACCTACATTTACTGCCTCACTAAAATTCTTACAAAACTCGGCCATAAAGCTGACGTAAAACACCAAACGCAGCGTCATAAAACGTCCAATCCCATTAGAAATTACATGAAACCAACGGAAGGCTTTCCAATTCCGCCGATACGTTTTTTCTAATATCTGGAGAGTTGCCAATCGGCATATCGCGCGAACGCCTTCATCACATAAAAGGTGCGTTCAAACTACGTTACTAGAGTATCGTCATAGAAGGGTAATTACAGTATAACCTAGTGGAAACGAAACCGAAAACGGTCTTGGGCTAATCCAGGCTTACCCACTAAGGTTTACATATATATTATATATTTATAAGCTCACACCTGTATCCCCGAAAGGTAGGATAGATAGGTTTTTAGTGGTAGAGCCACGCTGTAGACAATTACGTCTACAGCACGAATGAGCCGACTCGACCGGTTTGATACCACTGTCTCACAGAAATCCGACATAAAGTGGCAGCTCGCTGTCGCGTTTCGTTCGGTGAGTGAGATTTCCGGTAGCCCAATTCTTCCTCTCTTTCCCAATTCCTTTTCCCTCCCCTTCCTTTCCATCCTTTTAAGTAGGCAACGCACCCATGATTCTGTTTGAGTCTCGGGTGTATATGGGCGGTGGAGATCACTTACCATCAGGTGATCCATCTGCTCGTTTGCCATTCTCTGCTATAATAAATATAAATCCAGGTGTGATAGGGGTTTTCAATCTGGAATTTGTGCCCAATATGGCGATAGATTCCCCCCTATCACATACTAGAGGTACTAGCGTATTCTTATGTCATTCCCATTCATTTATATTCGATTAGCGCATAAGCCACTTGGCTAAGCCCGCTGGCTAGGCTCGCCCCCTATCACATCTGGGACGGAAATAAGCTCGGCAAAAAGTAGGTGTTCTAGTTTCTAGTCTCTAGTTCGCCTCTGCCTACCCCCTCGGTACATGCTTGATAGGTATGTAGGTGCTATGAAATATAAAACAAATTAATATATATTTTTATATCTAACCCTCCTAAAAAAATTAGATTCGAATATCATAGGCCCTTTTCACAGCACCATGTATATATCGTCCGAAACCAGCCTAAAACGTTAGGTATCGTTAAGAATACCGACGCGTTATCCGAAATATCTAAACTAGATCACGGGACCGGTCATAAATCAATCAACCGACCGCCGTTGGAAGCTTACGAAAACATTTGTTGGGCCGGATTTAGGTTAGGCTAGGCTTGATACGCTTCGTGCATAGAGATTTAATATTACCAACTATAGAGGGGTTATGAAGCAAGTTTCCATACAAGAAAAACTCTCTCAAACGTTTTTTTTATTGCAGAGATTGGCAAACGAGCAGGTGGGTCACCTGATGGTAAGTGATCTCCACCGCCCATACACCCAAGACACAAAAATTATCATGGCTGCGTTGCCAACCTAAAAGGAGGGAGTGGAAGGGAAGGAATCCCTTTTGGATTGGGATAGGGAGGGGGGAAATTGGCCACAGGAAATCTCACTCACCGAACAAAACGCGACAGCAAGCTGCCACTTTACGTCGGTTTTCTGTGAGACAGTGGTGTCTAACCGGTCGAGCCGGCCCATTCGTGCTGTAGACGTTACTGTTTTCACCGTGGCTCTACCACTCTATAATAACACGTCAGTAATGCCATCTACCACCTATTACAATGCGAGCGCTATAATTATTACACCCTAGAATGACCTGTGACCTGTGAGGAACAACCTATGGTTAAGTATAAGCAGTGCTTAAATATTTTTATAAGTAAGGAGCCAAAACCCTGACACGACCTTGCTCGCGTATGTTTCAAATACGACTGAGTGACTTATGATCACGAGGTCACAACTTTTGGATCCCAAGTTTCTCACTGTTATCCCGTCTGTATACTGTTGAAGGTCATTGGCATCGTGGATCGTTCTTTATCTAGACATCAGTCCGCTATAGAATTGGACGATCGAAACGAAAATATAGTTACTGTGACGGACTACTCAGTTTTATTTGAATTTCAAATAGTTTTCTATATAAAAACTAAAAGTAGAATACGAGTAAAGAATAACATGAAATATAGATATAAATAGTAATAGACAATGAGATTCATTCTTCGTTACTTGGTAGGATTACTCCTTATTGCCAAATTAGACCAGCTTGGCGGACTGGCTCCCTCGAGGCGAATGATAAAAGCAGCGATAGCTCAGTTGGGAATGGTACGGACTGCCGAGACAAGTGTCAGAGGTTCGAGACCAACCCCAAAAATGGAGCATACACCTCTGACTTTTCTATGTTAAGTGTATTTTCATTGTGAAATATCGCTTGCTATAACGGTGAAGGAAAACATCGTGAGGAAATCTGCATACCTGAGAATTTCTTTACAGGAATTTCGAAGGTATGTGAAGTCTACCAACCCGCATTAGTCCAGCGTGGTAGACTAAGGCCTAACCCCTCTCATTAGTAGAGGAGGCCCGTGCCCAGCAGTGGGACAGTAATATTACAGGGCTAATATTATTTATTATTAGACAATGAGAAATAAAATAACAATAAATATATCTCTACATGCATACATACATAAGCTCACGCCTGTATCCCAGAAGAGATAGGCAGAGGCGCATTAGCGAACTAGAACACCCACATTTCGCCGAGCTTAGTTCCGTCCCAGATGTGACAGGGGCAAGCCTATGGCCATATCGAGCACAAATTCCAGACTCCGGGCATATCTATCTAATAGCTTGTTAATAGTAATCTATTAGCTATTTTAATAAAAATACACGTGAAGTTAAATATAATGGAAGTTTGAAATAAGTTAGACTGAATTCTAATTGCGCTGTATAAGTTGTTTAGAGTTTCAGCTATAAGACCTTTTTTTAAACTACCAGCGACCCTACTGGTCAGCAGTATTAGAAAAACGAGACAATGTATGTATGTACATATTATGTAGGTTACAGAGTCTGAAAAGGGATGCCTCCAATTTCCGTATTACATCACTTCCTATGGCAAGAACATGTCTCCAAATATGATTATCGGATTCTGATCAGGCGAGGGCTGAAAATTCTTCCTCGTCATAGAGTTAATATTCCTTCTAGATAAGGCAGCTACACTTAATGCGCAACGAACGACGTCACATATGACATGTCTATAATAACATATTTCGTGTGTATTTTTGTAAAGATTTTACAAACATTTTTTTAATAAAAAAGAGATAGAATGTGTAGTTATTTTCTGTTTCTTTCCGCTGGGACACTATTTATCAGTTTTGTTTTGCTTGCTTTTTAGTTTCTGGTCAATGCAAAGAATTTGAAACTTCTGTTAAAACATCTCATATTAAGGTTTTTTTTATTGAGCTACAAAGGCAGACGAGCAGACGGCCCATCTGCTGATAATTGGTCACATTCGCCCATGGTCATAGACAAAAACAGGGCACGGCCAAGGCCGCTACCTACCCAAAAATTTACCAGAAGCGCAATGACTCTTAGTTCAGAATCCCGAAGTGTGGAGATTCTTATGAAGACAGATCAGCATTCACGCAGCGTCGAAAAAAAATGTTCTATTAAAATAATTATCTAATAATTAAATGTTAATTATAACTCTTTCAGAAACCGGGGATGACTCTATGTGCATTATCTCTATGTTTATCAACGAGCGGATCTACAATTCGATATTATTCTCGGCCGAATCCGCGAACTTGCCGTATAAAGAAACAATTTGTATTCAATAAGGCGTACGCACTCATGGGACTGTTACACTATTTTACATTTCTCGAATGGTGATAGAAAAGGTTTTACTTTTTATAGCGGATGAGTTTTGAAGGGCTACACATCGATTCCGATTGATGATGAAAAAAAATAAGCCCGGAGTTTCTTCCTGCCTTTCTTCTTCGGGTCATCATCCGTAGGTAGCTAGAGAAAGGCTGGTAAGTTAGCTAGGATAGGGCCTCATGCACCAATCCCAAATGCTTCCAGTATTTCCAATCAATCCCCTGCCACCATTACTGCCATATGCCATTCCCATACAACCCATCCATTCCCTGACACTCTATTCCTATCTCCGCACATCACCCTATATTATCCATGCCATCGTTATTATGTCCATACTTGCCTGCCAGTCTTCCAATGTATAGCTTGATTATGTAAAATAAATTAATCTTAATTCAAAATTTGCCTGTGTTGATCTGTCATAAGTGCTTTTTTACATGCCTATCAGTGCGTTCCACTAAGCGTCCACAACGATCAAAATGCTCCTTTAGTCGTTCCACATAACGACCGCGGTCGTTGTGGTCGCGGCGAAAACGTCACTTATGACGTCATGACTTACGCTCACGCGAAGCTCACGACGACCCATCTAAAAAGGTGGGTCGTTGTGATCGTTGAGAAAAATAGCGGCGTTTTCAAAACTCAGTGCATCAAAAATGGCGCCCGATAAGCTTACATTATTTCATGCGGAAAGATATATTTTAGTAGAAGTGAATGTTTCTGCAGCGGATATAAAAAAATAAATTATATATTTTTTTCAATATAAATAGATTTAAACAATAATTAATAAAGTTTATTTTCAAGGCTTAGAGATTATAATCAAACCTGTTAAATATTTTGCATTATTTTTATTAACTCGCCGTTTGTATTATTTACCTCCACGCTCAAAACGCTCTATAATCCATTCCACTTGAGTTTACGACAGTAACGCTCACAAGCAAGTGGAACGGGAAAAACTGCGGTCGTGAGCGTGGTCGTTGTGAACGCTTAGTGGAACGCACTGTATATGACCAATAAAGATTTTTATTTTATTTATTGTATCAGCCTTTCGGGCCCCCCTAAGATTAGATTAGATTTTTTTCAAATTGACTTGACATTGATTGAATTTTTTTTTTATTCAAATTGACAAACCAAGTTGTTGTAAGACTGTAGACTCACCGGGCTTTTTTTTTTTTTTTTTATCCGAGCACGGCAAAGTGACTACACTACACCTGATGGTAAGCGTAGTGCAGTCCAAAAAAAACCAACGACCATCGATAAACATAGTTTATGAATGGTCGCCAGAGTCATGCCGGCCTGCATAAATGCTTCTTCTTCTTTCTTCTTCTACCGGGCTACCAGTGGCGAAGGGTGAACATTTTCAAAAGAGAAGCCCGTTCACTGCTGGACATTTATCTAAACTGAAAATATGTATTATAGTTAAATTGTGAGTCGCCTCCTTGGTCTAGTGGCAGCATTAATGGGCTGTGGACTGTGAGGTCCTGGGTTCGATTCCCAGGTCAGGCAAAGTAAATGTTCTAATTTAATTTGCCCGAGACTTGATCCCTCAGATGGGGTTGACGTCAGGCAGGTAGCCGGTCGTAAAAACTAAGCCAAATCCCTTTTGCAACATGCTTGAAAAAGTGTGTTTCGCTAACCCTACATTAAGGTGGGATAAGGGCAGGTAGAAAGAAAGAAAGTTAAATTGTGATCAAGAATGACCTTGAGCTTTACCATAATCTGTTATTGTCAAATTATCTCTCTTGTGGACGTTTGCACCTGCTTTGTACATCTCTGCACCTCCTGAAGGTTGACTGGGAGAGAATGCTTTTAGCATTAAGTCCGCCTATATACTACATGTATATGAAGTGTAAATAAATAAATAAATAATCCAATCTTCATCACTAACTGTAATGTTAATCGACACTGACTGCGCGGCAGGCTGCAGTGTTCTATTGTAATAAATAAGGTTAAAACTTAGTAAACCGCACGACGACAAGTTGCTAAGTCTTTTGACTGCAACCACTAAACTTATAGTATTATTCCAGGCGTACCTAAAAAGTTGAGGGTAAGCCTGTTAAGTTGAACCTGAAAAGTTAAGGTGTAACTTAAGCCTACATTACGTAAACGTTTTGTATTAAACTTAATCTAGGTAGACTAGGATCGATAGTTCATAAATGTTATAATAGTCATGTATTCAAAATATTCATGAGCAAGAATTTTGTCTGAATTTAAACTTTTTTGTCATTAGAAAGAAAGCAAGAAAGAAATTTTATGCAGCCAATGTCTCAGGCAACAATGAGTGGGAGAGAACAAAAATAATAAGACAATATGTAGCACTAAGACGTCACAAATTGGTTAATTACTAATTACCTGTTGAATATTATTAGTAAAATGAGCACACACAACATCATGAATAAAGACAGAAAGAAAGAAATAAATACATATATTAATTACATACAGCTAATATAAGAAGACTGCCTCGGTGGCGTGGTGGTATTTCGGTACGACTACGGTTCTGCGGTCTCGGGTTCGATCCCCGGGTCGGGCAAAGTGATAATGGATTTTTCCATATCAGCCCGGAGTCTGGAATTTGTGCCTGATTTGGCGATAGGCTCGCCTCCTATCACATCTGGGACGGAACTAAGCTCGGCGAAATGTGGGTGTTCTAGTTCGCTAGTCCGCCTCTGCCTATCTCTTCGGGGATACAGGCGTGAGCTTATGTTATGTTATGTAATATAAGAAGATCGCTGACGTTGTAGTGGCACCAATAATTTCAACAAACAACGAATCGCTGATGCAGCATCGCCGAGAGGCATCTTTAATAATAAGATTATTAAAACAGGCATTCTAATTTCACATCTCGAAGTAGGGTCACTTTTCAAATTATAAGTACCTAATTGTAATTAATTATAACTTTTATTCAAAAATTCAATAGTTATTAAAATTATTTCGTTTTTTTTCGACTCTCCTGCTGCCGCAAACGTAATTTATTAAATACAGAAAGAATACATAACAAATAGAGTGTGACCGTCATCCTAGTGGTTTACATGATTACGTATAAAAATATCACGTACATATCTCTCGAGGGGCTTGCGGTATGACTTGATGGTTGGTTGGGACGGATATGGGGTAGGGCATGCAAACCGGTTAACCGAAAACCGAAAAAACCGATTAACCGACCGTTTTTGAAGACCGGTTTTCTTCGTCTAAAAAACCGGTTATTTCGGCGTTTTCGGTTTTTTTCCTCCTTACATCAATAGTGAGTAAATACGTACAATTAAATACATACACAATGATAAGGAACGAGCTTGCTGTAAAAACGGACGAGTTTAAGTATCTAAAATATCCATACTGCACGAGTCTGGAGACATTGACTCCAACGTCAAGCCCCATAGTGGCGCCGATTGTACTAAATTGCAAGAGGGAAAATCATTCGGCCTGTACTTTTATATGGATGTGAGTAGTTACCTGTTCTGAAGCGTTATGTTAGGGAAATCTACGTCATGGATATGAAGATGATGCGGAGGATGGGCAACGATACACGACTGCATCCAATACGTAACGTTTACATCTGAGATAGTATTGGTGTCTGCAACGTGGCAAATAAATTGCAGAAATATCGCTTGCAATGGTATAGTCACGTTTTGAGAAAACCACAGGAGTACGTCGATCGCAAGTGTCTAGACCAGATTGTAACAGGAGTGCGTCCCCGTGAACGGCACAAAATGCGCTGGCTAGACGTTTTGAAAGAAGATTTGAGAACCAAGTATCCCATTGTAAACGATACTCAAGACCGGGCGAAGTAGAAGCGTTTAGGTATGAAGGCGAACACTAGGCGTGACACTAGGCCATGATATTGCCAGACAGAAAACAAAATAAAGCAGCCACACTATTGTCATGTTAATGTAATAGCAAAATGGTGGTCCATTTTTCATATCTTATATTGTACGTATTTATATATTATTTATTTAGGTTAGACGCAAAACAGGATACAATAAAATACATAAATACAATTTTAAAGTTATGTATTACTTAAAATTATACTGTATCCAAAGCATGCGCCCTTATGTGTTTGACAGCCTCCGTGGCGCAGCGGGCGAGTAGCCGGCTGTGAAGCGAGAGGCCGTGGGTTCGATTCCCGCATTGAGATAAATGTGTGTGTGGCCCACAGATATTTGTTTCAAGTCTGGGTGTTGTGAGACCGAAAGTCTCTCATAGTCTCTGACACCCACGATACAGGTTATACCTAGTGTGGGGTCAGGAATAGGTGTGTGACTGTTGGGTGTATTTATTTATTTATTTATTTATTTATGTAGAATATTGCATAAAGTGGGGACTACAATACATAAAGTAGTTCTTATTACAAATCCCCTATTTCACTGATTTATTGAGGACTGATTTAAAATAATAAAGTACGCTAGATTCGTCCGCAGAGTTAAAAGTTATCCTCACATGAAACATTAATATCGGTTCAACGGTTTCGCCGTTAGAACTCCACAGACAAGCTTTATTTTGCATTTATAATATTACTATGAATTAAACTGTAGCTTAACTAGGGTCACTGAAAAGTCGGAAGAGAAATGATTGCATGCAGAAGAAATGAGAATGTTGAGATTGATGTGTGGAGTGATAAGGATGGACAGAGTTAGGATTAAGCACAGAGGAAGCTTGAAAGTGACACCTGTGGTAGGTAGATTAGAAGGAACCAGTTTGTCTTGGTATAGGCATGTTATGAGGAGAGAAGCGACATAATAAGTGGATAAGAAAGTGATGAATGTGAATGTTGATGGATGGGGAGGTAGAGGAAAACCAAAGAAAAGGTGGACAGAGTGTGTGAGGGAGAACATGAAAAATAAGAGGGTGAAAATGAGATGATCGTGTTTATAGAAGTCGAATACATGTTGCGCCGACCCCAAATAAAATTGGGACAGGGGCACGAGAATGATGGTGGATTAACCTGTCGCGGCTTGGTATAGTGGCAGCGTTTATAGGCATAGAGATGAAACGCATAGCTGTTTACTATGTAATACAATTTACTCGAAGCTGGAGCCCCCAAAAAGGGTTGTCACTTGCCATCAGAAAAATAGCCTCGCCGGTTGTCAAAATGACAGCTGAATCTTTTCTGCAACATGTCTAAAAAGTGTTGGGCGAAACATATAGTGAAATGGGATGAGGGCAGGTAGAAAAAGAAGAACAATCAGTGTTCTTCCGGCTGGAGCCTGGACGCTTTAAGTGTAGGGCAACCCCGGGCCGTTCCGTTTCGTAAGTCGGTATTGCCGGTGTAGGGTACATAGTGTTAGGGACTCGACCTAAAGTTCGCCTAGATGCTGTCAATCTCTCCGGTGCGGCTTAACGTTGGGTCGTAGGACAGGCGAATCCGACATAATCATCACGTCTCCCCCCAGGCGTGGCGGTAGCGGTAAAACACTTTTCCCCGGGAAAACAAAAAAAATCCTAAGTTTATTTTTACCTTTCTCGCTAGCGACTACGACTACCTATTACCTATTAACTACCATACAAATGTATGACAAACATCCGAAAACCTCTAGCAAATTACGTTTGGAATTAATGTTTATCATATAACATAACATAAGCACACGCCTGTATCCCCGAAGGGGTAGGCAGAGGTGCACTAGCGAACTAGAAGACCCACATTTCGCCGAGCTTAGTTCCGTCCCATATATGATAGGGGGCGAGCCTATCACCATATCGCCATACTCAGAAATTCCAGACTCCGGGCTGATATGATAAAATCCAATATCACTTTGCCCGACCCGTGGATCGAACCTGAGACCTCAGGACGGTATTCGTACCCAAATACAATCACCCCACCGAGGCAGTCGCCATGTCGTTCATCATATAAATTATATATTTTAGGTAGTCGCTAGCAAGAAATGTCAAAACTCACGTTAGAGGCTCTGAACTGAAAATAATTACGTGCAGAAATTCAACTTCATCTCGTTAATCAAGATTTAAACTAAAAAAACGAAAATATAGCCCAAAAACCGAATAACCCGAAAAAATCGGTTAACCGGTTTTTTTCAAATACAAAACCCGAAAAAACCGGTTTCCAAAACCATCCGGTTTTTGCATGCCCTAATATGGGGGTATCCCTGTGTCTGCATCGGTCATCCGCCTGTCTTATCACAAGTCCCTCGATTTGCTTCTTCCCTCTTCGGATTCGGAGTGGGAAGAAGCATAAATAGGGCGGCATGATTCAGGCGACCACTGATAACCCATTGTCTGTCAGTGGTTGCTAGTTATTTTGGACTACGCTTACCATCAGCTGCTGTGTAGTCACATTACCGTGCCGGGGTAAAAATAAATCGTCGGTTAATACCTCTAGAGTTACTTTTTCACTTCAGAATACAAAGACGAGGAACTGTGTTTGAATGGCAATGCATATTACCTAACAGGATTTTCGCCGGACTCGAACCTCCAGACAGGCTTGATGCTATGCAGGTCGTTGGTTCTAAAAACCTAAGCGGAACCCTCTCTGCAACATGATTGGAAACTTGTGTTGCACTGAGCTGGTGGAAGAAGATAACGGCCGTTTTCAATAAACAATCTCAGTTCGAATGTGCAGATAGAATACAAAAATTAGCCAATAAGAACACAGTTTAAACTTGACTCCGTCAAATGACTTGATTTGATTGGTTCATAATCGCGATCTATCTGCACTCTAGACTGAGATCGTTTATTGAAACCGGCCGTTAGTGTGTTTTCATTTTCATACAATCACCTGTACATCTCCCTAGGAATTCCAACGAATGCACCTTCAATTACATTAAGCTTACTGTCATTATTAAGCTCTTGTACTTGAATATTCTATCTAGGGATAAATTCGTTACCTGAGAAATCAAAAATCTGGTCGGATTCCGAGCCAAATGACGCGGACGTGACGTAATTTTTCCGAGTACGTGACGTCAGGTTGCGTTGTTTCTACTTTTATTTTGTCGTCCAAGGAACATCGTTTACCAATGATTTAGATGTTGTTCTATAAATAACATTACATTACACGAATGTTATAAAAATTAGCAGTATAGCTCAGTTGGGGAACGTCGAGTGTCGGAGGTTCGAGACCAACCCCAAAATGGAACACACACCTCTGTCTTTACTATGTTAAGTGTGTTTTCCTTGTAATCTTTCTCCATTATTAAAAGCGATAACTTCCTATAATGGTGAAGGAAAATATCGTGAGGAAACCTGTATACCTGAGAATTTCTCTACAAGAATTTCGAAGGTATGTGAGGTCTATCAACCCGCACTAGGCCAGCGTGATAGATTAAGGCCTAACCCCACTTATTAGTAGGGGAGGTCCGTGCCCAGCAGTGGGACAGTAATTATTACAGGGTTAATATTATTTAATATTATAAAGGCGAAAGTTTGTGAGTGTTGTGTTTGTATGTTTGTTACTCTTTCCAAAACTACTGTATGGATATTGATGACACATTGTGAGACACAATGGCACATTAAAAGTTATATATGTAGATTATACCTCTACATCAAAGTAACACATAGACTACTTTCCTGGGAAATAAAATTCACCCGGAATACATTTAATAACAGCTAGTAATAAATAATTTCTACATTAGTAGAGAGACAGCCTCCGTGGCGCAGCGGGCGAGTAGCCGGCTGTGAAGCGAGAGGCCGCGGTTTCGATCCCCGCACCGAGACAAATGTTTGTGTGGCCCACAGATATTTGTTTCGGGTCTGGGTGTTGTGAGACCGAAAGTCTCTCGTAGTTCCTGATACCCACGACACAAGAGTAGTATCTTAGTGTGGGGTCAGGACAATGTGTGTGACTGTTGGGTGTTATTTATTTATTTAGTTAGGATATATCATACATACATACATAACATAAGCTCACGCCTGTATCCCCGAAGGGGTAGGCAGAGGCGTACTAGCGAACTAGAACACCCACATTTCGCCGAGCTTAGTTCCGTCCCAGATGTGATAGGGGGCAAGCCTATCGCCATATCGGGCACAAATTCCAGACTCCTGGCTGATATGGAAAAATCCAATATCACTTTGCCCGACCCGGGGATCGAACCCGAGACCTCAGCACCGTAGTCGTACCGAAATACCACCACGCCACCGAGGCAGTAGGATATATCAAGACATCTAAATGAAAGCTATTCTATCTATACTCTCTATACCAACAGGGCCTTGCGTCACAATTCATAATTAACGTTGTGTGGCATAAAGTGCACTTACGAGAGGGCGCAGGGATAGTTTATATAGCTTTTAATAAATTTGTATAGTCGTTGTTTATAATTATCCATGATCTTTAGGCAGTCAGTAGATTACCATAGGCACTTTCATTATCAACTAGGCGTCCTCACGCCGTCCGCCCGTCATCTGCGCGCTGTCCACCCGTTACACCAGCCATGCGATGCCCATCCATTTTCAATTTCCACTGTTAATTATACTGTCACTTGAAAATTCTTGAGTATTTTCCACTAGTATCGAAGTCATGCTCATGTAAGTTTCAAAATCTTTGGGAGTGAACATTGCTCATCCCTGTTCACGCTGTTCAGTGAGTTGAGCCAATGAACTCGTTATCTCTCTAGTTTTCACTGAGTTTGTAAGAGCACGTAACAGTAAGAAATTTTAATATTCATTTTATTAAGTCATTTTAGGTGATCTTTCGTCTCTATATGAAATCTATGTAACGTTCTCTTGTTAATGGTTGTCATGAGAAGTTGTATCGCTTACCACTAGGGAGGGTAAAATGTTCCGTATAAACACAACAAACTCCTCCGTTTCATTTAATTGTTGTTGGTTGAAAGACCAACGCGATGTAAACAACATCTTGACCCCACACTAAGATCGAGTCTAGTGTCGTGGGTATCAGGAGCTACAAGAGACTTTCGGTCTCACAACAACCAGAGACACACCACACAAAACACGGAGGAGTATGTTTCTTTTTACGGAACATTCTAGGGAGGCTGCCTCAGTGGCATGGTTGTATTACGGTACGACTATCGTCCTGAGGTCTCGGGTTCGATTTTCGGGTCGGGCAAAGGGATATTGGATTTTTTCATATCAGCCCCTATCACAAATGGAACGGAACTAAGCTCGGCGAAATGTGGGTGTTCTAGTCCTCTGCGCCTCTGCCTACCCCTTTTCATTCTTGGATACTCGCCGAGCTTTATGGCTCGATGTCGTAAAATGCGTGCCATTGTAAGTTACAGTGGCGGGTGTGTGGGCGGGATAGTCAAAAAAGCCATCACATAAAATAATAAATACACCCAACAGTTACACACCTAGTCCTGACCCCACACTAGGTATAGCCTGTATTGTGTATGTCAGAGAATATGAGAGACTTTAGGTCTCACAACACCCAGACTTGAAACAAATATCTGTGGGCCACACAAACATTTGTCTCAATGTGGGAATCGAACCCGCGGCCTCCCGCTTCACTGCCGGCTACTCGCCCGCTACGCCACGGAGACTGTCTCAGGAACTGATGGAAATGGCTCGGCGAGATGTAAATGTTCAAGTTATCTAGTTTAACTCTGCTTACAATTAAAGGATACAGCCTTGCGTGTTATTTTATGTTAAACCTTAGCCTTTCCAAAGGAAATATCCCAAAAGCAGTAAGCACATGTCGAAAGGTGAGTGAAATTCTTATTCAGCGTTTCGGAGGTCTGTACTTATAACAACACGGCGCGCCACGTTCCGATGAAATATGTATCCGCACTTAAGTGTATGAAATGTTTGCGTATTCTTGGCCACGGTATGGAAGGTTTTCCTTATTGTGCGGAATTGTTGATGACGAGACTTTTGGTGATAGGTCTGGACCTGGGTTAATGATAGAGACTAACATTCATAATATGAAGCTTAACTTTAGCTGAGCACATCCAGTTCTTAATTTAAATGAGTTCTCAGAAACATTTTCATTTCACGTTAAAAAAAATAAAACCTTAATAACCAACTTCAAACCTCATATATTGACCAAATTAAGATAAGTGGGACCTTTGGAGTAACTTCTCGATCACCTTATATATATTGTAATCTGTATCCATAGCTAGAGCTATCACCTAGAGGTGATACATTAATAAATGGTATATTAGAATGGAAGTATAGACTTATGAAAAAAATATTAAATGCGCTCTGTTAGATTCGCATTTTTTTTTCATTTTATTTTATTATATTTTCGACCGACTTCCCAAAAAGGAGGAGGTACTCAATACGTCGGTTTTTTTATGTATGTATGTTACTCGATATCTCCGCCAAATGTTGACCGATTTTCAAAATTCTTTTTGTCTTCGATAGAGCTTATTTCAAGGGTGGTCCCATATAAATTTGGTCACGATTGGTAAATTGGAAGTCGGTCAGTTAAGTTTCTAAACTTGTGATTATAATATTACCTCTATACATATGTATCCATAGCTCTAGGTGACACATAAACAAATAGTTATAACAACTTAATTATATTGGAATGTAAGTATACACTTATCATAAATTAATTAAATTCGCTCTATTAGATTCGCATTTTTTTTTCAATTTTATTTTTGTCAGTATTTGAAATAATCTAATTTTCCGTGATGCCAGACCCTAAAATGCTTTTTATAAAAAAACTTTAAGGAGTAGCTTTAAATTGAATTTATTTTCTACGCAACCTCTATTAGTCAGGGCAAATTAGTTTTTATTACATCAGACCTTTCATTAGCAATCTGCCTCCATTGCTGTGCCGAGCACATTTCGCACTTTGAAAAACATCGGAACAAGTGTTTGCATCAACTTTTTTTGCGTATGGCAACAAGAAGACAAGCGATAATCACAAGTTTAAAAACTTAACATACCGACTTCAAATCGGATCGTGACCAAATTTATATGGGAACCTTGCAATATGCTCTATCGAACACAAAAATAATTTTGAAAATCGGTCCATATTTGGCGGAGATATCGCGTAACATACATAAAATACAGACGAATTGAGGACCTTCTCCTTTTTGGAAGTGGGTTGAAAACAATGAGGTTTTCGATGGTTATCAGAATCATGCCTACAAATTATATAACTGTACTTTCCGTGTATACGATGAGACTGACATAGTCAGATTGACTCAAAGTCTCTTAAATCATGCCGGTCTGTATAATTGCTTCTTCATACTCCGAAGAGAGAAGAAGTAATGGAGGGGCCTGCGACAGGACAGACCGCTGACCAATGCACTGAACAGGGGGGTGACTCCTGACGCTCGATTCGATTGTGATTTCGATTTGGTTTCATTTATTGACATAAAATTCCACCGAAATCGACTTTTAAAGTGCGCTAATGTTGTATAATATTCTAGAACTTGTCATTTGGTAATTTTTAATGTGACATTAATGCACTTTTAACCCGATTTCGGTGGAATTTTAAGTCAATAAATGAAACCAAATCGAATTCAAGTTCGAATCGAGCGTCAGGAATCACCCCCCAGGAATAAAGTCACAAGGACGTTCGGTTGTACCCCATACCCGCTTTAACCCGTCAGAGGCGGCACATATATATCATATGTTATAGAAGCGTATGGGCCACCGGAGGCCGAGCCATTCGTGACTATTTAAACAAGTCAAGTCGCTAGTTCCTCAGGACCACGTTTAATTTATGATGATTGATTGATGTAAGTAGATGAAGCGAAAGTAGTGTCAGAATCGGGCGAAGTGGAAATCTATAGTCACTGCCTACTCCTATAGGATACAGGCGTGATATTATGTATGTATGTTATGTAAAACACGTCGTTCGTGGCCTCCTTGGTCTAGTGGCAGCATGTATAAGCTGTGGATCGGGAGGTCCTGGGTTCGATTGCCAGGTCGGGCAAAGTAAATTTTCTAATTTAATTTTCCCGGGACTGGATCCCTCATAGAGGATTGACGTCAGGCAGGCGGCCGGTCGTAAAAACTAAGCCAAATCGTCTCTGCAACATGCTTGAAAAAGTCTGTTGCGCCGACCCTATATAAGGGCAGGTAGAAAGAAAGATGTTATGTAAAACACATTTATGGTGGTTGCTATCTGGGCGTATAAGAATCCTACCACCAGCCGAAAAATATAGCGTAAATAAGATGAAGTATCAAAAAGATCAATGTCGAAGTCTTCTAGCGACTCGTGGAGAATAAATTAAAAACTAAATTCTTTAAAACACCGGGCGAGGCGAGAATATTCAATTTTCCAATACATTAGAGGCGGGCCGCTCTCGAGGCAACTACAAGTCATGATTGATTCACTGAGCGGTGGGAAGGCAACAGTGATTGATACTGCCTGAACCGGGAAACGCTTGATGCAATTGCTGACGCGAAATACGAATCTTTTCCCTCTGCTATGGAGTAAGGCGAAGCATTCACTTGAAATTCTATAATATATTGTACATAACAGCAGTGTCGGGACTATATAATGTGATTCCTATTAATTTACCTTTGATGTTTATATTTTTTTTTTTTAGCACAGACTTGCAATGGGTCTTCTGATGGTAAGTGATCTCCACCGCCCATGGACACCCAAGACACAAAAAGAATCATGGGTGCGTTGCCAACCTAAACGGAGGGAAATAGGGATTGCAAAAGGGTAGGGGGGAAATGGGCCACCGGAAATCTCACTCATCGAACGAAAGGCGACAGCGAGCTGCCATTTTTCGACGGTTTCTGTGAGACGGTGGCACAGTCGTATATATAATCAAGTAAACATTTTAAGCAGCGATAGCCCAGTTGGGTGTGGTATGGACTGCCGAGACGAGTGTCGGAGGTGTCTATCAACCCCCATTAGGCCAGCGTGGTAGACTAAGGCCTAACCCCTCTCATTAGTAGAGGAGGCCCGTGCCCAACAGTGGGACAGTAATATTACAGGGCTAATATTATAAAACATTTTAGCTTGAGCGAGCTTTCCAAAATTTGTGTCAGTTTTTTATTTAATTGTGAAGGAAAAGCAAAGGAATTTTCTTATAATCTTGTCGTAACTTTTTATTCGTAAAATATTCTTGCTTTGCTTGAAATATCTGAAGCAAATAAGTACACAATACCATTCCATACCACAATCAAAGTTTAATTTCAAGTAAGATTAGTTATTAAATCAGGCAGAATCCGCAGCATCGTCTGTTTGATAAGGCGCCACACGACTACGAGCGAAGGCGCGGTGTTTAGTATGTAACTCGCGATCACTCACTCAATCGATGTTTCCGATTGAGTGAACAACGGACATCATTGGAGCTGTACAACTAGCGAAATATAGGCTACGAGGAAATATGGGCATGAGTGTATGTTAAATTAAATAATAATAAAAAATAGTAATAATAAAATATTTTTATTGAACACTTTTTACATTATTACACCTAACAGTCATACACATCCTGACCCCACACTAAGATCGAGTCTTGTGTCGTGGGTATCAGGATTAAAACAAGTAATAAATACATTATTTTGTAAGTAGAATTTTGGTATAATCTCCTTCTTGATCTCGTGTCAACGTAGATTTATGGGTTTTTCTAATCGATTGGCTCGACCTGAATCCATCATAGATGGTTGACGTCAGGCAGGTCGTTTAAATTCAAATCTTTATTTAGTTATTAAGCCACTAGAAGCACTTTACGTGTCACATAATCTACCGATGCTTCGGAAATGTCCACTCGTAAAAACTAAACCGAATTCTTCCTGCAAAACTCTATAAACGAGTGTTGCTGACCCCCATTGAGTGGGACAAGTGGAAAGACTGAAGTAAAATTGATATCGATAAATATATTTTTTTATATCCAGTGTTATAATTGTTTTATCTGAATCCAGAAAAAAAATGAAAAACCTATTTATCATTTAACCTATGTCTGATTTGACAGCCTCCGTGGCGCAGCGGGCGAGTAGCCGGCTGTGAAGCGAGAGGCCGCGGGTTCGATTCCCGCATTGAGTCAAATGTTTGTGTGGCCCGCAATTATTTGTTTCAAGTCTGGGTGTTGTGAGACCGAAAGACTCTCATAGTCTCTGACACCCACGATACAGATTATACCTAGTGTGGGGTCAGGACTAGGTGTGTGACTGTTGCGTGTATTTATTATTTATTATTATTATTTTGTTTTTGAATACTATGCACAAAATTACTTGGTTGTAACAGCTCTATATAAATCTCATCAGTGTATAGAAATCGAATCACATACTCCTTGATTTTGAGAAGATCACGGTCCGCATACAGATGCGCCGGTGTTCTTCGTTTACAACCCCGCGCCCTGTTCGCCGGTCATAATCGGAATATCACGGGTTCAATGTGAAAAATGTACGCACTATCTAGTATAGATAGATTCATGTATTTATTTCTTAGTGATTCTAGTCTTCAAAAGGCTTAAAAAATTTCACGGTGATCCCACATTGGAGTGTGAAAAAGTCGGATAGAAGAATAGGTGCGACATTCATAGGTAAAACTCAATAGGTATATGTCTCAGGTATAGGTTTTGGTAGCTAGAACTTTGAAGTTCTATTTCATATCTCTGGTGAATGTGAATTCTAGACACCCAATCCTCTTTCCCATATTTTAAGGTCTAAAACCACATTATTCGACAGCCTCCGTAGCGCAGCGGGCGAGTAGCCGGGTTCGATCCCCGCACCGAGACAAATGTTTGTATGGCCTAGAGATATTTTTTTCGGGTCTGAGTGTTGTGAGACCGAAAGTCTCTCGTAGTTCCTGATACCCACGACACAACATTCGATCTTAGTGTGGGGTCAGGACTACATATGTATGTGACTGTAGGGTGCTATTTATTTGTTGATGTTATTCTTCTGGTACATGGGTTGTGGAGATCTCATATAAAACACTTGCCGTTTCTCGGCCTTTGTCGTAAAAAAATAATTAAATTGATTTTACATTTTAAACGGGGAATTTTAAAATATTTTAAAATTCCCCGGGTCGGGCAAAGTGATATTGGATTTTTCTATATCAGCCCGGAGTCTGGAATTTGTGTCCAATATGGCGATAGGCTCGCCCCCTATTACATCTGGGACGGAACTAAGTTTGGCGAAATGTGGGTGTTCTAGTTCGCTAGTGCGCCTCTGCCTACCCCTTCGGGGATACAGGCGTGAGCTTATGTTATGATACGTTATGTTATATTAAGTTATTTTAAATGTTTCAACGGATCAACCTGAATCACGTTGAAACACTAAGCAGAATAACTCTGGTCAGCGTGTTATTTATTAATTCTGTAATCTTCCAGAGTTCGCCATTTTATAGACACTGGAGCCCGCAGTAAAGCTGCATCCCTTTACGATTTCGGCTCACCGCAGCCTTTTTGACTATTTTCCTATGATTAAAATTAATTATTCACTGAGCGTGTTTTCGACGTTTCCAAGGCACAGCTGCGAATTTATTTACGATTCCGACAAAATTTCAAGTGTTTCGACACAGTTGGGTCTAGAATAAAACAGGTCGTAAATGTGAAAAGGTTTTAAGACTTTTTTCTTAGTACCAAGCGTCACATGTACCGAATAATTTTCAAGGTAATTTTTTAAAGTAATATTTGCTGCTACATTTTACGAGTTTTTGACCTTTTTTTTACAATAACGCCCGAATGATCAAACGCTACTTAACTTTAACGGCTTCTTACATTGATTTTCGCCATACAATTTTGACAGATAAGACGGCCTTAAACGATATAGGGCGACCTTAACCGTATGTACATTCGGCGGTAAGTTTATTTATTTAATGTAATCCTTTCTGTAAAATGCTTGAAAAGTATGTTCAAGCTGTTCGATCCCACTTTATGGTGGGATAAGGACAGGTAGAAAGAAATAAAAAGTTACATATTTTATTCATAGTATAAATTACATGATTAGGATTCGATATCGGTGTAATGTAGTTTTCAACAAAATAAATTAATAATTTCATAAACGTGAATGTAACGTATTGAAATAAAATTAATTTTGAGGCCGAAAAAAAATCGCAAGAGAATAAAAAAAAATGTTTTATTTATAAATGAATGATATAAGCAAGATATATATTTTAATATAACATAATTATAATTATAACTAAATAGATTTTTTTTGTGTAAATTCATATCATTATCATTAGCCTCATTCGCACGAGCACTTTTTCATCGCGCGTTTAAAAAGCTTTGTAATGGAACAACTGAATTTTAGTATAGTTGTTCACACGCCGGCGCTTTTAAAACGCGGCGATTTTTTGGCGTTATGTAGAATATACCTTATTAGAGAAAAGACAAGAATTATTTTCAAGGAATCGTATCAACAGACATGTTGAAACGCTTTTTTTAACGCGCGTTGAAAAAGCTCTCCTGCGAATGGGGGCTTATGTAAACAAATGTCTACAGGTGAGATTGCCGTTGTGACGCTTCGTAATTTGTAATAGTCTTAAGTGTTGAACTCTGTAATCACATTTTCACTCTGTAATCATTTTTTTGCATGTTATGTTATTATCTAATGCAACTTGAGCACTTAGATAAATCTCAACGAATATAAGAATAACATATAATTTAAATCAAGTTAAGGACTAACTCTACAGGACACTTGCAGCTCCGCGATAAATCTATATTTATCCCAAATCTTGAATTAAAAATAGTAGTAAGTTGTAGGATAAATCGAGATACGGTGTAACTCAAGATAAGTATCGTCTTTTCAGTCAGTTCAAACCGTGACCACGAAGACTGGAAAGCTAGACTAGAATCCGTAAAAATAGTTTTATTTCAATATTTATGACAAATTTTCACAATAATCACGGGCCGCAAATAGGACATCCAAGGGCCGCGTGTTGCCGACCGCTGCTCTAGATGAGTAATAGTTTGGTAATCGCCCTTGAAGTTAAAACCGCAGTCTACCTAATATTACTGTGTATAAACTACCATTCAAAGTAATCGATATGAGTACACGAGTTGACATTGCCGCAGTGTCGCCTTTCCGACAGTTTTGGACATTTCCGCCCGTCTCCCTGCTTCTGTTTCAACACACTCCTGTATCTGTACTTGTCCCCAAACCCGCAGGTCACTGAGCATGGCGTCCATTCACTCCACTCGGAGACTAAGCAATCGTTAGCTGGAAACGAGACATTATACTGATACCTTCTTATGGTCTAGTGGAAGCATATGGGGGTTGTGGACCAGGAGGTCTTGGGTTCGATTGCCAGATCGGGTTTTCTAATTTGATTTGCCCGAGACTGGGTTGACGTCAAGCAGGCAGCCGGTTGTAAAAACTAAGGCAAATATCTGCAACATGCTTGAAAAAGTGTGTTGCGTCGAACCCACGTTAAGGTGGGATAAGAACAGGTAGAAAGATAGAGAGTACTTACGTTGTGCCCTATTAACTGCATGATGCAGCCGAGATCTGAAGTGTCTGGGCAAGTGTTTGTGGAGGCCCAATTTTCGTCCATTAGCGACCGCCAGTATGACGTCATCCATGTTGCTTAACTCGCTGTCGAATTCCGATTCTGTCGTCCTGTTAAAGAATTACGAAGGAAAGTACTTCTTATAATCCCTTATATTTAAATGTGCCTACATCCCCCCAAAGGGAGTAGACGTCAGGTAGGCAGATAGTGGTCTTAGTACTAAGCCAAAGTCTTTATGCAAGATGTTTGGAAAGTATATTGCGCCGACTCCACATTGAGATGGGATCAAGGCGGGCCATCGCCATATCATAACTGTTAGACACATAAATAACTTATTTGAATTCCCGTGGTCCATTTCCCCCTTCCCTTTTCCAATCCCTATTCGTCTCCTTTCAGTTGGCAATGCACTCATGATTCTTTTTATGTCTTGGATGTTATGGACGGTGGAGATCACTTTCCACGTGACCCACCTGCTAGTCTGTCAGTCTCTGCTATAAAATATGTTTATCTAAATAACCTTTTCATAAAACATAATTTAATAAAGTATCTACCCACGCACCTACGTACAAGACGAAATAAAACACAATGACACGTATGCCCTACGAATTTAATCTTACTTAACTGGCTTTTACTTGTGGCTCTACTCGCATAATAAGTACCCTAACGCCCGAATGGTCAAACGCTCCTCAACTTTAACGGCTTCCTAAATTGATTTTCTCCATACAATTTTGACAGATAAGGCGGCCTTAAACGACATAATGCGACCTTAAGTGTATGACCATTCGGCGGTATGTTAAGCCGTGTCTGCACTAAAACATTACACAGAACACCTACACAAACATGTATTTTTTATCTATGGTCCATTTTTCTACGAGCAGGAGACTATAATCGTTGTTTTGCTTATGTGTTTTTGTGTAATGTTTCGAGAAAAACTAGTGCAGGAGACGAGGCTTTACTCTTGCTACACATGCTCTTCGGTTTATAAATCTCTATGTAAAGAGTGTCCATGCATCCGTCCGTTGTGAATTGTGATGCGACTGTATACAATAAAGAATACATTTTCGAAGTAACGATATTAGGATGCCGTTGTACTCGACTCGTTGTGAGACTAGAGGCCGCGGGTTCGACCCCACACCGAAGCAAATGTTTGTATAGCCCATAAATATTTATTTCGTGTCTAGGTGTTGAAATTAAGTACTCAGTCTGAGCCGTGACAACGAAAACTGCAAAGCCTTCGAAACGTCGGGAATAATAATTAAAACCTAATCGTGATAGAATCCGTAAAAATAGTTTTATTTCAATGTATAATATTCGCGTAAACTTAAGAAATCAGTATGAAACTAAGTCTTTCGAAATTAGTAATACTCACAACGCAAGACTCGAATCGTGCTCTTGGACTATATGTATGATAGGAGGATGTTATTTAAAATATATCTAAGATATATAGCATAAGCTACTATTCAGCACAGCAGATTTAACACATCTCCCACTAAACTAAATGCAGCTTTGTTTAAGCCTAGATCAGCAACTGCGGTGTCTTTTCATACTTAATTGCACGGTAACACGGTGTACCGAACTTGACGTAGTAGTGAGCTTCGTTAAGCTTAGCTATAATATATACCTACATACATACATAATATCACGCCTGTATCCCATAGGCGTAGGCAGAGACTATGTATTTCCACTTCGCCCGATTCTGACACATCACTTTTGCTTCATCTACTTTCATCAATCTCTTCATACATTCGCGTCGGTTAAGGGTACTTTTTATCTTTCCTTTAGTTAACATCATAATATGGCTATAATATTATATTATAATAAAATTCGTAGTGTGGCTTGCGCTTTAAGCGGTTATAAACTTTATTGTTTATGTAAATATTAGTTACTGATTTGAAGAACAAACCAACAAACACTTTTCATTTATAGCAATGTCTATGCTGTTATAAATGTTTTGTCAAAAAAGCCCTTTATTTGTATACCATGCTAATGGAAAGTAATAAATGAATGAAAATGTAACAGATATGAAAATTAATGTATTCAGAGTGAATTTTTGTGTTACTTTGTTTACAAATATCTTTCTGTTCAGTTTGTCTCTGGTTTCCATTAGTCATTC
Organism: Clanis bilineata; assembly: GCA_036417725.1. NCBI lineage: Eukaryota > Metazoa > Arthropoda > Insecta > Lepidoptera > Sphingidae > Clanis > Clanis bilineata. The sequence goes on from CM071159.1 coordinate 2,992,359, forward strand.
GAGATGACAGCCGTTGGTCATAAAAAGTATTCATTTTAGTGAACACTTGTTTAAATAAAGCACTTTAAGTTTTTTGTTTGAGCATTATGATTAGTTTTTATATGCCTAAATTGATTTATAAATAAATAACACCCAACAATCACATACATAGTCCTGACTTCACACTAAGATACCGAGTTTTGTGACGTGGGTATCAGGAACTACGAGAGACTTTCGGTCTCACAACACTCAGGCCCGAAACAAATATCTGTAGGCCATAGAAACATTTGTCTCATTTGTGTCATAAAGGTGGTTAATTACTACAAATTACTAATTTACACAATCCATTAAAACAAGCTTAAGATTAAAAACAAACAAGACTTCTAAAAGCAAACAAAAGTACCTAGAAAAAGTAATCATATCCATTAAAAAACACTTTCTTATCATTTCATTGAAAGGATTTCAAAATAAATGATTCTACTAAAATAAGTGTAACTTAAAGAGACGAAGTAAACTTTAAGCAAGCATTGTTAGTTATGCTCTGAAAGGATGCGAAACTTTTAAAACTTTTCTTTCAAGATACTTACGTTTTAGGCGTAGTTACAACAATAACTCTATTTTCTGGTAAATTAGGAACCGGTGTTCCCACAGGATCCTCTTCCAAGTCTTTAAGTCTTTCTACATAATTCTTTGTTGTCACATCTCGGTTGTAGTCTTTTGGACCGTCCTTTTTGACAATCCTCTTTTTTGGAAGACCTTTCCGTAAATCTTTCTCTCTCAGTTTCGCGATCAGGTCTTTTCTTATTAAGTCGTTCAGCTCTTTGGTTGAGTACTGCTTTATCTAAAATCGTAAATGGATTGTATTTCTGATGTTGATTTTTTATTACGAAATTTAATTCCCCGGCAACCAGAGACGTGTATCGGCATTCCGATTATGACAGACCATAGTTCTAGCATCACTATCATCATCATCATCAACATCATAATCATTATTACCGTCCTGTCAATTTCAAATATAAGCCGAGCGGAGGGGTAAAAAAAATGGAGTGTCTATTTTTATGGACTTCAGGCCACAGACGTTTGATTCTATCACACGACGAGACGGAATGTCATTACCAGAAATCCTAACAGCACATCTCCAGATTAAAATTTCATTACAAAGCAAGTCACACACGAAAATGTCATTAACTTTAATTATAGGATGTAGGACGTGTGAAACATACATACGGGCCTCGTTTGCATAACGTTTAATAAATTATGATATCACAGTAGTTACGAGATGAGTTAATAAATAATTTAATTAAACACTTAGACGCCATTAACGTGGTAATGTCGGTGTGAGCCTTAACATGGTAATTAAAATAGATAGCAAGATATGATAAATGATATCAGAATTTGGAAGGCTTGCTGGGATTTTGGATGTTAGAGTATTTACGAGAGAAGATATGGTTGCTTTCTTGATCTAGTTGAAGTGTATATGGGATGTGGATGAAGAGCTACTGGGTCCAAATCCTAGGCCGTGTAATGTGCCTTTCGCTATTTACCCAGGATTAGATTCCTCAAAGGACGTCAGGCAAGCAGCGGACAGTAAAAAATAAGCCAAATCTTCTGGAATATGCTTAAAAGACATTAGTGTGGGATAAGAGTAGGTGGAAAGGAAATATAGTTTTGACGAACCGGGATATTAACACGGACTTCATTGCTCACTTTTCTCTTAGTCTAGCAGTCCGCCACCAAAAAGTAGAGTCAAGTACCTATTCCTTTTATCCAAATCTTTCTTTCTGCCTTTCTTCTTCAGGCCGTCATCCGTAGGTAGCTAGAGGAAGGTTCGTAGGTTAACTAGGATAGGGGCCTCATGCACTAATCCCATCTGCTTCCAGTCAATCTTCTGCCACCATTCCTGCCATATGCCATTCCCATACAACCCATTACCTTACACTCTATTCCTATGTCCTCTTATCACTCTATCTTAGCCATCCCATCGTTATTATGTCCATACTTACCTGCCTGTCTTTAAATTTATAGCGTGATAATGAAAATTATATTAATCTTAATTCAAAATTTGCCTATATTGACTTGTCATAAGTGCTTTTTTTACATTCCGACGTGCACGTGACCAATAAAGATTTTTATTTTAATAAAATTTTCCCAACCTGAGCATCAAAACCAGGATGGTTAGTATACCACTAGAAAGTCATAAACAATATTTACCCTGGTAACCTCTACTTTCGCGATAGCCGGCAGCTCTTTCAGGTCAGGATAGTAGAATCCAGCGGCAGGGTGGTTGGGTAATCGAGGTTTATGCTTGGATACTGGCTCGGGAGGAGTGGTGTCCCATCGTGGTGCTGTAAATGTTAGCCCACTTGCCGCCCCCGCGTCCAATGGTTCAAGCTGTAAAGCCATCGATATATTATTTACCTAGATACACAGTTGACGCTCGAAAAATGGTACAGCAAAGAAGTGCTTAAGCACTCCTTTTCGATACAGTTGGACGCCGATAGTAGAATTATAAATTTGAAAATTCAAATTTAAGAACGCTTGATCATTTCGTTTAAAAAACTACTTTATAATACGTGCATAGGGTTATATTTGTGTTTGATTTAATTAGAACTTGTGATCTTTTTCTTTGTTTATTCCTGACACCGCTTTTTAGAACGATATTTGCAAAGAACTGTGCATCTAGGGTATAATATATTGATGTGTAAAGCACATAATACTATATCCCTGGAGTTAACACTTTTCGATAATAAATACACCCAACAGTCACACATCTAGTCCTGACCCCACTCTAGGTATAATCTGTATCGCGGGTGTCAGAGACTATGATAGACTTTCGGTCTCACAACACCCAGACTTGAATATCTGAGCAACACAAACATTTATCTCAATGCGGGAATCGAACCCGCGGTCTCTCGCTTCACAGCCGGCTACTCGCCCGCTGTGCCACGGAGGTTGTCATAATGATAGTAGTTAGAAGAAAGAAAGAAAAGAAAGAAACTTTATTTAGACAATGTTACAACAACTAATACTACAGTAGCATAGCAGTGCCTGTTACAGAAAATACAATGAACTAAATAAATTTACGGAGATTAAACGATAAATGAGTATTAAGCTACACTGTAGTCAGTAACCTCTATAGCATGAATGGGCAGACAGATCGTACATATAATATATGTAGAGGTACATCTGCATTGGCATATGAAATGTAAATGCACCAACTCATAAGAGTCAGAAGTGGGATATTGATGCAAGAATTGTCAGAGTTGAATTAAAAAAATACCCTTCTCGCGTTGTGAGGTCGGTAAAACACAATTTTTAAGCGTGTTGCAAAACGGGTTTGGTGTAATTCTTATGACTAGCCGCCTGCCTCATATTAACCCTCTGTAGTTTTCGACTTGGGATTGGGATTCGAAGCGGGAACTCCCAGTCCACATCCCATACTCTACCACTCTACAGAGGCGGTAAAAAAATAACTTTAAAATATCTACTTCAAATACAAAAGAAATGTGAGCATTGAATTTATTTAAGACTTTATCAATTTACATTTCAAAGTGCTATTGGTTCAAACATACAAAAGAAGTGCAATTCAATTTGAATTTTACAACTTCAAACACAATTTTTAAAGTACTTTAAAATTGCTCTACATTTTTCAACTGATCGCGAAAGTTTTCGAATGACGCAGTTTCTGAATTTTAACAACAGAAACGATAATTGGAGCCCTGAACTCTGAATCATGATTTTATGTCAGTAGGTCAAATTCTTGGAAACTATATTATAATAGGTCGTTTGGCAACAGTCCCGTGATTCTTGTGGTTCCATAGGTGTCTATAGTTGTCTCATTGATCTAGTGGCATATATGGGCTGTGAACCGGGAAGTCCTGGGTTCGATTCCCAGGTCAGGCAAAGCAATATTTTCTCATTTAATTTGCCCGGAACTGGATCCCACTGAGGAGGTTGACGTCAGGCAGACTGCCAGTCGTAAAAACTAAACCAAATCTATTCATCATCATCATCACATTAAGGTGGGATAAGGGCAGGTAGAAATAAAAAGGTGTCTATGGGCGGTGGAGATCACTTAATATCAAGTGACCTGCTCGTTTACCAGTCTCTGCTATAAATAATACATACATCCAATGTGATTTGGTCCACCCAAGATGAGTCCACGCATAAGTCCAGGCTGTCTACTCCGACGAACCAGTCCGGTGAAGGTATTATACGACTGATCAGGGACATCTGTAATTACATTCTAAAATTAATTCGGGCAACGAATTTTCGTCTTCTCCTATTTAGAAGTAGTACATAAATATCTCTCAGCAGTTACAAAGGAGGAGGTTCTCGGTTAACATTTTTTTGGATGTATGTTACTCTATATCTCTAGCAAATGTGGACCGATTTTCAAGGTTATTTTTGTGTTCGATACAGCTTTTTCAAAGGGTGATCTCAATTTCGGATTAATTTGGAAGATTGTTTTTGAGTTTATAAACTCGTGATTATTTAATTGCTATATTTACCATAGTATGTCCTCCATCAACAAACACCATATTCTCTGTTTCTCCACTCCCGTCTCCAACTGCTGGAGCTGTGAACTGGTCGTATACATTGGCACCTTCCTCGCCTTCTCTCACTAGCTCATCGTATCTCGCGAACTGTGCGAAGTTACGGACAGCTGGTCTGGCTACTTCACCAATTCGATAGAGTTTGTAACTGCTGTTGTGTGATTGGCCTGAAATTACATAAACATAAGCTCACGCCTGTATCCCCGAAGGGGTAGGCAGAGGCGCACTAGTGAACTAGAATACCCACATTGCGCCGAGCTTAGTTCCGTCCCAGATATTATAGGGACCGAGCCTATGGCCTGAAATTATATTATAACATTTCTAATCACCTCCTTGGTCTAGCGGCAGCATATTTTATGAGCCTTGAACAGGGAAGTCCTGTGTTCAAGTCGGGCGGGTGTTTTTTAAACATAAATCCAGGCAGCCAGTCGTAAAAACTAAGCCAAATCCATTCTGAATGTGCTTGAAAAAATGTGTAGCGGTGATATCACATTGAGGAGGCATAAGGGTATGTGGAAATATAAATAAATTTTAACACCGTCGACGATAAGCCGTGTTGTCGATGATGATGCAATGAAAAGTGACATACATAGACAGATTTTCGAGTGACTAACGTGTTATTATTTATATAGGGTTAGGTTATACTAGGGTTTCCCGACATAGGATTCAAACCCAAAGGGCTTCACGATTTTTTGACCTAATTCGCTATACTAAGCTGATGAAAGCTGCGCAAGACCGGAATGGTTGGCGTTCGCTTGGGGAGGCCTACGTTCAGCAATAGACGGCGATAGGTTGGGTAGATAGATAGAAGCCGATGAAATGCAAATAATTGTAGATTGAACCAGCAACCTGATACCTTTATCGGAGCATTTTATAGACCATTTGCAGAATAAGCCGAGTGAGATATGCAAATGCGCCAGTTTTGTAAGGTAGTACGCGCGTTTTATCCCAATTACGGAGCAATTGGCCAGACATGCAGCGATATAGCAACATCTCGTAAACGTAGGCAGTTTGCATTAATAACGAATTTGTAAGTTCGCCTACTGCTTCTCTGTTCTTATTTTCTTCACTAGCTTTTGCTTACAGTTCCGCCTACGTGGGATTCTCCCGTAGTATGTCTATTGTTTCTCTATATAAACTTTGACACAATATTTTCGACCGACATCAAAATAGAAGAAAGTCATCAATTTGTAGAGGAACGGGTGTCGGTGTTCCTCCACCAGAGGGGAGATCTTCTCGTCAGGCGGGTGTAGTGCCTGACCGCCGTGGCCCCTCCGATGGTTCATCTTCGGAGGTTGTATATATGCTACGTCTGCGGTATACTTTTGCCATCGTGATTTAGGATTCGGTGGCTCCATCTGTTGTTCCGTAGCTAAAGCCAGTACCGCTGTGCGCTGACGCTCGATGCGTGTAAGTTGGTTCGGCGCGCATTGCAGAGATGTCGCCACAAATTGGTCTGTATTTTCTATTTTGGATGTATGTTCGATATCTCCGCCAAATGTGGATCGATTTTCAAAATTCTTTTTGTGTTCGGGTCGGGGTAACGCGCTTTTCAAACATGTCGCATAAAGGCTTTGGCTTAATTTTTACGACCGGCTGCCTGCCTGACATCAACCGCACTGGCGGATCCAGTCCCGTGAAAATGTTGTAATAAAAATATCCTGCCCGGCCTAGGAATCGAACCCAGGACCTCCCGGTCGACAGACCGTATACGCAGCCACTCGACCAATGAGGCGCCTATTTATCATTATAAACTATCATATTTATATTAAACAGGAAAACTATCGTCAAAAGTTCAACAAACTTCGTATTAATAGATGTGGCGCAACTTCAAAAAGCTCGAAGTTAAATATAACACTAGGTATAATATTCTGGTAAAATTGTTATGTGTGAAAACACTAACATCGTTTACATTATGATTTATTACTATAATGTAGCACTTACATATTTAATGTTATGAGGAAAATAACATTGCTGTAGTTAATTCTTTTAGATTAATGTTTTGTTTACAATTTGCCTTTTAAAGTGGTTGTGCTATTTTTATATGCTTACATTATGTTGTAGAAATTATTCCTACCTACTACATGCTAAAGCGTTCCTATGTACTATAATGTACTACCCTACTGTAATGTATTTATATGCGAATTTTTATTACCAACTTTAATCTACATGCCCCTTGTCGCTTCCTTGGTGTAATAACAGCATATATGGGCTATGTTAGTACAATTATCAATGGATTCTAATTATGCTTTATTCAAAAAGAGCTTTTTCAACGTTCCTTAAAAAGCGTTGAAATGGAACAAATGAGGTCTGGTATAGTTATTACACCCGATTTTTTAGATGCCTGCCCGCCTAGCATGCGCGCCACGAGAACATTTTGTTTACGCTTTTTGTCCTGTTATAACCGGTTTTCCCTATTTGTCTACGGACACTAACATGCGTCCTCGTTTATTTTCATACAATATTGTAGACAACACGTAGATAACATCTCGACTGTCGATTATTGGTATATGTCGTGGCGCGCATGCTAGGCCGGCTGGCGTTTTGTCGAATATAGCTTATTAGAAACAAGACAAGAATGATTTTTAAACACCTATACGAACAAAAGTGTTGAGAACGTTTTTAAAGCGTCAACGTTGTTTTAACGCAACGTTTATTTAACTCTCGTGCGAATGATGCCTTATGTAAATAGCACCTATAATTATTTCACTTTTATCATTGTAATTAACGACATTGTTCACAGATAACCCAAGGAAATAATTCAGCAATTAATCCCCAGAATTCGCGCTTCACCCAAATATTTTCCAGTCGCATCCGCTTATCCGGTAATTTACCAATCCTGTCCTACAGAAAACAGAGAAGGGTTCTGACGAAAAAAGGACAAATGCCTTTCAAATACCATCGTGGACGGAGATTTGTACTGTATTGAATTACGTTTCATTCTCGTGGCAATAGAGATACGAAACTGAATACAAAAAAGTCTACAAAGTGACTTTATTAATGTAAATTAGCACGATTTGTATAATGTGTCAAGAATCAAGATAGTAAAGTAAAGGAATTCTACACATTTTTAACAAGTTTTAATTAGGTAATCATGCATGACTAGACTGCCTCGGTGGCGTGGTTGTATTTAGATACAACTACTGTCCTGAGGTCTCGGGTTCGATCCCGGCGTCGGGCAAAGTGATATTGGATTTTCCATATCAGCCCGGTGTCTGGAATTTGGGCCCGATATGGCGATAGGCTCGCCCCCTATCACGTTTGGGACGGAACTAAGCTCGGCAAAATGTGGGTGTACTAGTTCGCCAGTGCGCCTCTCAGAGACTGGCAAACGAGCAGGTGGGTCACCTAATGGTAAGTGATCTCCACCGCCCATAGACACCCAAGACACAATAAGAATCATGGGTTCGTTGTCAACCTAAAAGGAGGGAATGGAAGGGGAGAGAAAACGGATTGGGAAAAGGAGGGGGGGAAATGGGACAACGGAAATCACACTCACCGAACGAAACGTGACAGGAAGCTGCCACTTTCCGTGGGTTTTCTGTGCCTACCCCTTCGGGGATACAGGCATGAGCTTATGTTATGTATCATGTATGGATGTATGAAACGAAATGTTTTAACGGTATTGACGATTATTTGGTTTATATATTCGATATTTACAGCCTAAGGGCGACTTATATTTGCGATAAATAGAGAATGATCGCGGACGAGAAAATGGAAAAAGCTACGATAATTTTAAGCCTAACCGACATATTTTTCGACACTCTTTTTATTTTCACTAAATTCAGATAAAAGGATATAATTACAGAAACATAAATAGCGGTAATCGCGCGTAAAAATGTTGAAGACAAGAGAAGAATCGTTAAGATAATATCGGTTCTTTGTGAAAAAACAACGGGAACGCGTTATCTCGCCCTGAAGCCGCGAAATGTCACTAACAATTGAAAGATAAAGGAATTATTTGTAGGCATACAGTCAGAGCAAACAGAGCATCTGCCCCAATTTTATAGGAAAAAGATTGATTTACTTTAAGCAGTTTAAGTAACGGTGGACTGTAGTAAGCGTTGATCTTCCACCTGCCCTTATCCCGTCTTAATGCGGGGTCAGCGCAACATACTTTTTAAGCTTTTGCAGAAAGGATTTGGCTTAGTTTTTACGACCTCCTGTCTGCTTGACGTCAACCGCTATTTAGAAGGTCTAAGGACAAATTGAGTTACTAAAACACACGGTTGGCGCCGGTGGCCGCCACACTCTACAAATCGTCGCTTCCTGTGGCTCGTACCGCTCGCCGACACAAAACACCCCTCTCTGCCTTGCCTCAGTTAACCTGTTCGAGTCGAAGGCAAAGCAAAGGGTTAAAAATACTAGCAGCCACCGACCACAAGTATCGACTACCGGCCACAAGTGGTCGCGCGCTTCAGCTTTGTGGTCGCTTATAGCTTCTCGCGACGGCGTTAGTCGCTGTCGCGTTTGGCCCGTGTGCAGCGACTCTAATCCTTTTCGGCATAGCACACAACACTTCAGGAAAATAATTGTAGCGTTGTAAAAACTAGTGTGTCCGTTCCCTTTTCGTAAATAATCGGGCGACGTTCATTACTTTCATCCAGCGGACGGCCTTTGGATTTAATTACAGATATAAAAGTTTGTTGGACTTTTTGACGAACGCTTTAGATGTTATCGTCTGTAGACATGATGTTATTTTTTTGCCGCCATTGTGTCACAACACGTCTTTTGTGTTGGAATAGGGATTATTTGTACAATTGCTTTTGTTTCAGTTGTTTTTCGTATGAACACGATTTAGTTACCTTTGGTATCAATAAAGTTAGTACTTAGTAGTCACTGTTTGCTTGTAACATTTCTACAATAATTCATAATTGTTAAAAAAATACTGCCTAATAATGACTGCCTCGGTGGCGTGGTTGTATTTCGGTACGACTATCGTCCTGAGGTCTCGGGTTCGATCCCCGGGTCGGGCAAAGTGATATTGGATTTTCCATATCAGCCCGGAGTCTGGAATTTGTGCCCGATATGGCGATAGGCTCGCGCCCTATCTATCTGGGACGGAACTAAGCTCGGCGAAATGTGGGTGTATTAGTTGACGAGTGCGCCTCTGCCTACCCCTTCGGGGATACAGGCGTGAGCCTATGTTATGTCGAAAAATATTTTTCTCACGCACTCACAATATTGTTGCAAAACGTGACCTTCTCGATGTTCAGTTGTATTCATAAAACACAGTCTTTCAAAAATTGTTTGTAGCCGAAAATATAAGATTTATTTTATTTCAAATTGAATCTAAAACAAGTTGAGTCATCTAAGTCGCAATTTAATATCTACACTGTAACCGAAATGTATGCAAATACTTTGCATGTTTTATATCGAGTATTTCGTCTTTATGAAAGGATTTATTGTTGTTAAAATGTAAGAAAAACATTTACGTCTAAGATAGCTTATAAAATATAATTTAAAACTCTTGTAGATATTTAAATTGCTGCAGTGTATTTTCTATGACCCTTACTTTATTGTAAATAAATAGATCTATAAAGGTTGTCTGGTAGAAATCGTTATAAGCAAAATTACCGCATTTCCACTTTATTTTTTTTTGTAAACTTTTTTTGGTTGGTGTATAAGAAAATGTTATCTATCTATCTATAAATACATACCTGTTACACGTTGTTTATAAAAGGATGATCAAATTGAAATATAATTTTTGTCAGTTTTGGTTTTCACATCGCTATAAGATAGGTAGATAAAATATAATAATAACAGGCGTTCCAACGTCTTTGGTCATAAGATATAACATGACTCTTATGTCTTAGGAATTCTAAATTAAAAGCGTTTGACTATTCTATTAGTATTTAAGAACATTTTGACATGAATTGTAATAAAAATGTTGATATTTTTGCATCGATAAGCCGAAAAATATAATCCCAATTTAATATTGTTGCTACGAGTACTCATTTTCCTAACAGTAAATATAAAAGAAAAGTACTAACCAAAAACTTGCGACCACTGCGCTTTGGGACGATGCTGGATGGGATAATCCTTCGGAAACCTCTCCTCACTCCACATCATCCGTAATGACACTTTGTAAACAGCAACATCGTCCACATCACAACTTATCGCCAAACCAAACAATAAAACCAATATGGCGGCCACTTGATGTCCGACCGCCATACTGAATGGACGTGTCCGTAATTTGTATGCACAATTAAATTAATTAAATGTTTGTAAATATCTCGAATTTTCCACGTGCGTGCACCGTGTGCGAAGAGACGACGTAGACTTTTCTATTTTGGATTCCGGTTGCTCTCTGGACAGAAATAAACACATTGGCGACGAACGAAAGCGCGGGGCGGGCGACTTGTGCATCTCGATTATTTTTAACATGCGTTATTTAGAATTTGTAAAAAGTTGGAGAATTTGGTCCTTAGCTATCCGTTTCTGGAGAAATGAGGACAACGTAAAAATATATCACATAAATTGATTGTGGGAAAATATTTACATTTAAAACTTCATTTTCGTTCTTAAACGTTCACGTGCTTCTGTCCTTTTGTCTTCGCAAAACAGTTTTTAAGGCATGTTACCGAGAGGATTCCGCTTAGTTTTTACGATAGGTTGCTTGCCTGATGGCACCTGCTCTGGGGAAATGGAGTTAAAAAATTACATTGCCCGATTTGGGCTGCTCAGGTCCTCACGATCTAAGCTCATTATACGCTGCTACTAGATCAAAAAGGTAACAAAATGAATCTTACTGAGTTACTTCGTACCTTAAATTAGCTATTTTGCTACTACTTTGTTACTTATTTTTCATTCATGTTAAAACTTAAACTTTGTTTTAATTAAATTTCAAGTTTAAATAAAAGCTAGTATCTTTACAGTTATGCAAAGCGGACTAAGCAGTTTTTAAATTTTAATGCACACTGCAACCGCGGCAGCGTTTAATAAAAGTGAAATGTAGCCTTTATTTAATCCACTTGTTCCATATTACCCCACTAACTGACGCCGAGGGGTCCCAGGTGTTTGGAGGTTTTACCCCGATATTTTACCCCAAAATCGAGGAGTTTTATTACCGAACACTTAACCCGCCTCAAGTGTCCGAGACCTTGATTGATTGATAGTGCGGAACGGATATTATGGGCCTTTTTGTTACACTTTTTAAGGGTTGTTTTGTTTGAATTTTTTCGGTGTGGCAACATCGGTCACGCACGCGATGGTCGGGGAATTTATTGATTTATGATAACACTTGGTTTGATAGGCGACGCTTTTAAGTTGAGTGGTCAAGGGGTGGTATAATACTAGTGATTTTAGGGCAATAAGTATTGTGTTCGCATTTTAAATTCGAGTGGTAGGTATGCCTTTGCCTACTTCCTCATGGACACAGGGGTATTTGTGTGATATTTTCGCTACGTATCTTTTAAAATTATTAATTGTTATTTTCTTTCTACTTGCCCTTATCCCACCTTAATGTGGGGTCGGCGCAACACACTTTTTCAAGCACGTTGACCTGCCTGACGGCAAAACCCTTTGGGAGTGGTAGCCGCCTGCGTGGTACTAGTGGCAGTGGCGAGCCTATCGCCATATCGAGCACAAATTCCTGACTCCGTGCTGATATGGAAAAATCTAAGTGTGGTAGAGCCATGCTGTAGACAATTACGTCTACAGCACGAATGGGCCGGCTCGACCGGTTAGATACCACTGTCTCACAGAAAACCGACGTAAAGTGGCAGCTTGCTGTCGCGTTTCGTTCAGTAAGTGAGATTTCCAGTGGCCCATTTCCAATCCCCTTCCCTCCCCTTCCATTTCCTCCTTTTAGATTGGCAACGCACCCATGATTCTTTTTGTGTCTTGGGTGTCTATGGGCGCTGGAGATCACTTACCATCAGGTGACCCATCTGCTCGTTTGCCAATCTCTGCTATAAAAAAAAAAAAAAACAAGATCACTTTGCCCGACCCGGGGATCGAACCCGAGACCTCAGGACGATAGTCGTACCGAAATACAACCATGGCACTGCATCGAGGCAGTCTTCATAATGCTCCACTTTAACTATCTGTAAAAAAAGTTCGACAAAATAAAAAGAAGTTCAAAATTATGCTCGCGAAACTTCGTCTATTAAGATCTTTGCAGAATATTCAAACCTTGAACTCAAATAAAACTCCCCTTGTATCGGGATTTCATTCGGTTGTAGCAATATCGTATTCTAGAACAACTTTTATATTACCGTTAAATTAAATAATATGCAATACTTCATGATCCTTATTTATTACAAAATTAGAAACCATTTTCCAACGGCAGCTCATTTTCTTTGTTCTTCGGAAGTGGAATTATAATATTGTAAATATGCCACAGTAGTGAAACAAAGTTGCGAGACGGAGCCAATCAAAATTAGTTCCAAAACGACTATAACTCTATTTATTTAACCATATTCTGGTTTTGTGATTCTTAAGAACACATTTTAAGCTGTTTGGAATTTCAACAACTTTGTTATTACTTAGAAATAGTTATTCATAAAATTATTAAAGTGAAATATCTTATAACAAAGTTGTTTTTACTGGAATAACTGGAAAACCTTGACGTATAACAAGACGATATAGTTTCGAAAAATAATAATATTATTTAATACTTTGTTATTGGAGTCAAAGTTTAAACTGGTGAAATATTTTTTAATTTATTCATTTCTTTCACATTCAGCCCCTTACTTATAAAAATATTTGAGCGCTGCTAATCTTTATACCATAGGTTGTCCCTTTCATTTTTAAACAATGTAACGAAAGAAAAAAAGTGACAGGTTATTCGTAACCGTTTCGTTTTCGTTCGTTTGCTCAGCTAAAAATGTTGTTTTAAGGCCTTAAATCTATATTTAATTGCCTATGCCAAGTCATATTTGCTCGTAAAACTAACAATAATATATTAATATTTAATTCGAAAATAGATCATAATGGATTTAAATTTTTATTCCTAAGGTGATGTGGTAGATTTCTAGGTTCTGAGAATGAAGAAAAACGTTAATTCGCGTGCTTAGTCATCCACTATCTACTTTGAGAATATGTATTAAAAATACTATAGGTATAACAAATTCTACAAGTAAACTCATAAAACTTACTTAAAGAAATAAATGTCCACAAAATCAGAACTCCCGCTAAAACCATTGGCAAACTTATTTCGCGAATCTCAAAATCAATAAATTGTTACATTGCAGCCAGTACCTACCTACTGTTTTTAACTTTTAAATTCATAGACCGCGACGTGCATAGCATACCTCTTTTACAAAACCTTGGACTGGACACGTTCAAATTTCGAATAAACAAGACACAAGCAGTTCAACTTTTTAGATATTAAAAAAGTTTGTTCTCGCTCTATGGTACGATGCAGTTGATATTGCACTGTGGAATTTATTTGAATGTTTTTCATATTCATAATTTGAAATGGTAACAAAGGAATTAGGAATATAGGGCCTTACTTATAAAAATATTTTAGCTGAGCAAATGGATAAGAATAGTCTGTCCCTGTTATTTTCAAACAATGTGACACAAGGAAAAAAGTGACCGACTTTTATTAACCATTTGCTCAGCTAAAATATTTTTTGTTAAGGGTCATAATGTTTTAGCATTATTTATTAACATATATATTTGTATATCTTACTCCTACGAGTAATGCAACGTAAAAATATGGATACAAGACCAAATTTTAGGAATAACTGTTGTCCGCGACTTAATTTTTTCCGGATTAAATTTATTTTCCGGGATAAAAAGTAGCCTGTGTTAATCCAGGGTGTCAGCTACCTCCAAATCTAATTCCATCAAAATTGCTCCAGCCGTTTGACCGTGAGACGTAACAAACATACAAACACACACAAACTTTCACGTTTATAGTATTGGTAGGATGATTATATAAAACCTTAGTAAAACCCATATTTTTTATTTATGTTTTGAGTTTGTATTGTGAAATTTGGATTTGTATTTAGGCCTATGTCCAGCAGTGGACGTCCGGTGGCTGATGATGACGATGATGAAGATTGTGAAATATGTCTTTTTATTGCGTTACTATATTTGACTTATATTGAGTATCTTATTAAAGTGTTATCTGCTTGGGAAAATTATGTTTCTTTCTCCAACATACTGTATAACCTCATGTGCCAGGGCTAGTAACCTCATGTTCCAGGGCTAGTAACCTCATGTGCCAAGTCTTATTACGTATTGTTAACCTAATTACATTCACTGCACTAACTTGTAACCTAGTTATACTATATCTATAACTGATAACTAGTTGGCTAATAGCTGTGGTGCATTAAACTGTCATAAGTTCATAACTATCGTTATTTAGTTATAGTTATGCGAGTAACTAAGTTGGCATGCTGTTTCTGATTTAGATCGTGTGCAAGAGCCATTACTGAAATTACGACTGTATTCAATTGAACGACTGCGTCTGTGGCGTGGTGGTATTTCGGTACGATTATGGTTCTGAGGTCTCGGGTTCGATCCCCGGGTCGGGCAAAGTGATATTGGATTTTTCCATATCAGCCCGGAGTCTGGAATTTGTGCCCGATATGGCGATAGGCTCGCCCCCTATCACATCTGGGACGAAACTAAGCTCGGCGAAATATGGGTGTTCTAGTTCGCTAGTGCAACTCTGCCTACCCCTTCGGGGATACAGGCGTGAGCTTATGTTATGTATTATGTTATGTCAATTGAACGAGAATGACGACTGACGCGCCGCTTCTATAGTCGATCTGGAAATCTTTGGGGAGGCCTATGTTCAGCAGTGGACGTCCTATGGCTGATGATGATGTTGACCGGTGTTAACTAGATGTGTTATCACTTTATCAACTACAATAGAAGTTCTCAGTTCGTTGTTTTTCGACTGACTTCCAAAAAACGAGAAGGTCCTCAATTTGTTTGTATTTTTTTTGTATGTTACGCGATATCGCTTCCTTGGTCTAGTGGTGGCATATATAGCACTAGATATACAGCATATATCTAGTGGTCCATATATATATATATATATATATATGGACTGTGGACCTAGGCAAATAAAAAAAACATTATAATGGCTGCCTCGGTGGCGTGGTTGTGTTTCGGTATGACTGCCGTCCTTAGGTCCCGGGTTCCATCCCCGAGTCGGGCAAAGTGATATTGGATTTTTTCAACCCAGAGTCTGGAATTGTGCCCGATATGGCGATAGGCTCGCCCCCTATCACATCTGGGACTGAACTAAGCTCGGCGAAATGTGGGTGTTCTAGTTCGCTAGTGCGCCTCTGCCTACCCCTTCGGGGATACAGGCGTGAGCTTATGTTATGTTATGGCGATGGTCTCGCCCCCAATCACATCTGGGACGGAACTAAGCTCAGCGAAATGTGGGTGTTCTAGTTCGTTAATGCGCCTCTGCCTACCCCTTCGGGGATACAGGCGTGAGCTTATGTTATAATGATCCAAAAACACGGTTTAGCACGACTAAATAAAACAAACAGGCCAATTAATCTAACACTCGGATATTAATTGCAAAAATTAATTGAGCCCCATCAAACAATAGTATTGTGGAGATGAATAAATTGGCAATTAAGCGGCTCTTTTGCGGAGTTGTTTGTTGTACACCGGCTACCTTCGGTGTGGGGTTTATTTATTTTAGCCGAGCTTTTTCGATTTTAATGACTTGATGGACAGGTGACCTGTGACCGGTCAATTTATTAGACATACATAAACTCACGCCGGCATTCCCGAAGGGGTAGAGGCCAACTATAATACCCACATTTCGCCGAGCTTATTTTGGTCCCGATATGGCGATAGGGGGCCTATCGCCATATAGGGCCCCAATTCTGACTTCGGATTGATACTTAGTCGAGAAAACCAATATCACGTCACCCGACCCGGCGATCGAACCTGAGACCTCAGAAAGGCAGTCGTACCGCGCACACTACCTCTATATTCTTTATGCATTTAAATTAGACGCTAATGATATTTGTTTTTTTGAATCTAGGTATTTTATATTCATAAATAGATTGCATATAGTTTTCCATGAGGATTAGTTCTCAAATTATTGGTATTATTATGTATTTTTTATAGCATTGACAAACGAGTGGTGGTCATGGTAAATAATCTCTACAGCCCATAGACACCCATGACACAAATGTTTCATGGCTGCGTTGCCAACCGAAAAGGAAGGGAATAAGGATTGGGTAAGGGAGGGAGGAATTGGGCCATCGGACATCTCATTAATCGAACGAAACGCAACAGCGAGCCGATGCGGTCCATTCGTGTTGTAGAAATTACTGTCTACAGCGTGGCTCTACCACTCAAATGTACGTAACATGTTATTCGGCAAATGTGTACCGATTTTTAACATTATTTTGTATTCATAGAGCTTATTCTTTGGATGATCTCATATTGATCAAGATTTCGGTGTTTTATAAATAATTTTATAGAATGCATACATGTAACTTTGTTAATTCTAGAACACAAGTTTTGGGTTATAATTATGTTAAAAAACATTGTTTGTAGTAATTTGTACCTATATTTGATTGTAACCTGTTTTGTGTTTTAAATACATAAAATAAATAAATTTCCACATCAGACGAAAAACTCCAAACAAACAAGCGAACGGTTAATCCATCATAACCTAACCGAGGGATTACCGAATAATGGACAACAAACATTGACAACGCCGAAACGTGACCATACACCTTGATAAAGGATCTGGACTTATGTTTTAAATGCTCCTTGAAGAATTCCAACCGCTAAACATTGTTCAAAGCTTTTTGTTAAAAGTTTGAAAAAACCTTAATGTGGGGTCGGCGCAACACACTTCAAGTTCTTGCAGGAAGGATTTGGCTCAGTTTTTACGACCGGCTGCCTACCTGACGTCACCCCACTTGTAGGGGATCTAGTCACCGACAAATAAATTAGTAGAATTGCTTCGCCCGATCTAGGAATCGCACCCAGAACCTCCCGGCCCATATGTGCCGAGAATAGACCGAAGAGGCGACCTTTTTGTTGCAACTACGTAGAATATTAAATATTTTTATAGACGATTTTTCTTCTTGTAGAGCCATGCTGTAGACAGTTACGTCTACAGGGCCGACTCGTCCGGTTTGATACCACTGTCTCACAGAAAACTGACGTAAAGTGGCAGCTCGCTGTCACGTTCGGTGTGTTAGATTTCCTGTGGCCCAATTCGCCCAATCCCTATTTCCCTCCTTTTAGGTTGGCAACGCACCAATGACACTTTTGTGGGAACATAATTTTTTTCTCTTTTGCCAGTGTCTGCGATGAATTAACGGACGGACTTCAAAATTTATCAGATCGTGACCAAATTTATATGGTCCACCCATCGATATATTTTACCTAGATACACAGTTGACGCTCGGAAAATGGGACAGCGAAGTAGTGCTTAAGCACTCGTTTTGCCTACAGTCGGACGTCGATAGAATTCTAAATTTCAAAATTCAAATTTAAGAACGCTTGCTCATTTCGTTTAAAAAGCTACTTTATTACACGTGCATATTTGTGTTCATTTAACTAGAACTTGTGATCTTTTTCTTTGTTTTATTCTTGAGACGACTTTTTAGGAGGATATTTGCAAAGCACTGTGCATCTAGCGTATATTATATTGATGGGTCCACCCTTGGAATAAGCTTTATTGAACACAAGAAGAATCTTGAAAATCGGGCCACATTTGGCGGAGACATCGTGTACCATAAATATAAAAAATACAGACAAATTGAGGACCTTATCTTTTGAAGTCGGTTGAAAAAAGTCGTGGTCGCCTATCTTGTAAACAACATCAAAACTCGAAAGTCGATGGGGTTGCGCGTTTGTACCGACGCCGTTATAACATAGTTTAGGAAGTCCCCTGGGACCTTAGCCCTATAACTTGACTCGTTAACCCTTTAAAGTGTCCTCTGTTATGCCCTATGACAAGAATGTTTGCTATTGGATGTATAGCTTGGCAAGTTTATCTGTGCATATGAAGATGTAGAGCCTTACTTATAAAGACAGTTTAGCTGAGCAAATGGCTAAGAACAGGCTGTCACTTTTTTTCTTGTGTCACGTCGTTTGAAAATAAAAGGGACAGGCTATTCTTAGCCATTTGCTCAGCTAAACTGTTTTTATAAGTAAGGCCCGTAATGTTAAATTATGGATGAATAAAGTTATTGGTAGTGCTAATTTTTGAAACGTCATAATGGTGGTTACTCACCCAAGATAAATTGCGTGTAGTATAACTCGTATTAAGAGTTTTGAGTGGTAGAGCCACGGTGTAGACAGTAACGTCTATAGCACGAATGGGATGGCTCGACCGGTTTGATTCCACTGTCTCACAGAAAACCGACGTAAAGTGGCAGCTTGCTGTCGCATTTCGTTCGGTGAGTGAGATTTCCGGTGGCCCATTTTCCCCCTTCCTTTCCCGATCCCTTTTTCCTCCCCTTCCATTTCCTCCTTTTTGGGTTGGCAACACACCCATGA
This sequence comes from Clanis bilineata, assembly GCA_036417725.1. NCBI lineage: Eukaryota > Metazoa > Arthropoda > Insecta > Lepidoptera > Sphingidae > Clanis > Clanis bilineata. The sequence goes on from CM071159.1 coordinate 3,011,348, forward strand.
TTCTTTTGTGTCTCGGGTGTCTATGGGCGGTGGAGATCACTTACTATCAGGTGACCATATGCTCGTTTGCCATAATTTAATGTTTGCTGCATAGATAATTTTGCCAAGCTATGCCATAATTCTTGTCTTGAGTCCTTATCAGTGAAGTTTGTCAAATTCAACATTGATTTGTATGATCCTCTCGTTTCAATATCTGAGGTCGTGACCAGGAAGTTTCTCCCAACTGATTTTGGGTTTAGCCCACTCCTGGCCTATTTCAAATTATAATTTTGCTATACAACTAAATGTTAATATTTAGGTAAAGGACGTTAGACCGGTGAGACCGACATACCTTTGAGCTTTGATTACGAGAGATGCGTAAATAAATTTCGCCGTGTTAAAAAAGGTATTGGACGTAAGGCTTATTAAATAAATTAAAAGTAAAAAAATATTCTTAAAAATAAGCTTTTATCTGGAATAATGAACTAAAAAGTTTAATATAAATTCTAGTAGGTAATAGATGGTATTAGAAAGTAATATTTTGCTTGTAGGTACATACATATATTCTTAAAAGCTTGAGGCACTACCCGTTACTCCGTTAGGCTGACCTCACACAGCGCCGCGTTTGCGTTATTATTATTAATAGTTAATTATTACATTTAAAAATAATTAAATAGCTTATAGCCCTATAGCATCGAATCAGACCGATGCTCTACTAAAATTTAAAATAAATTTCAAATTCACATTAATTAATTAGTTATTAGTTAACTAGTAATTGGATAGTTCCAGCAAAATTCTACGGCCTGAAGAATCGATCCTTAAGTAACGAAACCATATCGCGATGTAGCCACAAAAAATAATAACATCCCTTATTGTAACAGTGCAACAAATACTAATAATTATTATTTTAGTAACATCGATATCTATGCCCACTCAAAACCAGTATTTAAAGAAAAAGTTAAAATTAATTAGTCAAACTGAAGCCACCAATTAAATCTAATTATGTATCTCGATGTACCTACATATATTTGCATCGCGCTGTAATATACATTTATTTATTACCTATATATTTATTTCTTGATGTTTATATATATTTTATCTAAGTAATAATATTATCACCTATCCATATTATAATCACTGCCTCCGTGGCGTGGTGGTATTTCGGTACGACTACGGTTCTGAGGTCTCGGGTTCGATCCCCGGGTCGGGTAAAGTGATATTGGATTTTTCCATATCAGCCCGGAGTCTGGAATTTCTGCCCGATATGGCGATAGGCTCGCCCCCTATCACATCTGGGACGGAACTAAGCTCGGCGAAATGTGGGTGTTCTAGTTCGCTAGTGCGCCTCTGCCTACCCCTTCGGGATACAGGTGTGAGCTTATGTTGTTATATTATAATCATTTATTCCGCTCTTGACACGTAGTTTATAAAAAATGTTAAAACACTATAATTTTTGTGATATCCTATGATTGGCGAAGCAATATTATTTTTGTATCCTTAATAAGATAATTAAGTTAGTAAGCTGTTGAATGTCCGTATAATAATAAATAAACTGCTTTCGTCTACTTTAATTAATATTATACATCACAATGCATTTAAGTACAGTCTGAAATAAAACTATTTTTACGGATTCTATCACGATTTGGTTTTAATTTTTATTCCCGACGTTTCGAAGGCTTTGCAGTCTTCGTGGTCAGGGGTCGGACTGAACCGACCCGATTTCAATGTATAACATTAGCGTAAACTTAAGAAATCTGTAGCCCAAGCACGAAAAACTAATGTAAATGTATTCGAGTTCGTTGCGCACTGATGACGTTTGGTTAATATTTCATACAAATTTCATAGACGCGCATCGAGTTCGAATACATTTACGGTTGTCAGAAATTTTCCTGCTCAGGCCGCGGTAAGTACAATCTATCAAGTATAAGTTGGCGTTCCAGCGGCGGCGCTTTAAACGCTTAAGTGTTAACATCAAATTGCTCTGTGACTGAAAATAGTAATATTAACTTGATAAGTATGAGTGGGATACCTAAATAAATAAATAAATAACACCCAGCAGTCACTTACATAGTCCTGACCCCACACTAAGATCGAGTCTTGTGTCGTGGGTATCAGGAACTACGAGAGACTTTCGGTCTCACAACACCCAGACCCGAAACAAATATCTGTGGGCCACACAAACCTTTGTCTCGGTGCGGGAATCGAAGCCGCGCCTCTCGCTTCACACCCGGCTACTCGCCCGCTGCGCCACGGTGGCTGTCATAAAAAACTTTATGTATTAAGCATCCGTAGAATCCCCAAATATCGGCTCTGAGTTACATAATAAATGAGCACCGTTTTAGTGATCAACCACCGATGAAATCCTTTGTTAATAATTCAGATATAAACCGCTCAATTTCGCTCCACCATACCGTAAATATTTTATATAAATCCGATTTGTATAAAACTGTGTTTTTTTGGCAGTCACGTTATAGACAGTAACTTCTACAGCACGAATGGACCGGCTCGACCGGTTTGATACCACTGTTTCACACAAAACTTATGAAAATTGGCAGCGAGATGTGATGTTTTCTTTGGTAAGTGAGATTTCCGGCGACCACAATTCCCCCTCCCCTAAATAATTATTATTTAATCGCCGTATTCCTAGCCTCTGTGGCGCAGTGAGCAGAGGCCGCGGGTTCGATTCCCGCACCGAGACAAATTTTGTGTGGCCCACAGATATTTGTTTCGGGTCTGGGTGCTGTGAGACCGAAAGTCTTTCGTAGTTCCTGATACCGACGACACAAGACTCGCATCTTAGGCTGAGATTTATAGAGCGAACTTCGCCTAAGTCTGAGTCAAAAAATTTGGAATTTTTAAATCTGTAAAATGTTTTATGTAACTAAAATTGTAATAAAAATTAGAACCGATTATTTTCTCTAACATATTTGAAAAGTGTGTTCCGCCCCCACAGTGCAGGTAGAAGAAGAACTATTATATAATGATTTCTTAGATTTACGCGAATGTTATTCACTGGAATAAAACCATTTTTTTTCGGATTCTATCACGATTTGGTTTTAATTTTTATGCCCGACGGTTCTAGAACTATTATACTTTAATTTTAGCTACTGGGGCAAACACATTGTACAGAATAGTACCACTATACGATAATAGATGGCGCCACTCACGCACAACATTTTACATTTTACCTCATATCTGCCTAGAATCCCAATTATAAAATAAAATAAATCCATAAGTAAATAAAAAAATAATTTTTAAATATATTTTGATGTGTTAAAGAAGTTCATCATAATTTTATTATATATTTATCATATTTATGCGTTTCCAGGGCTACATCGCGATATGGTTTTGTTACTGAGTTTTGTCGATATAGCTAGCTTTTCGCTGACTCTACCACGATGTTTTCTTTCACGTTAAAGTGAAAGTGTTTTTGCAAGCATACTCAACGTCTAATGACGTAGAACTGCTTTATAAAATCTAATTCCCTATTTCACCAGTCGCAGGATTACTAAATCTATATATATAAAAATGAAACCCGTTTTCCGTTGTCACGCCATCACGCGTGAACGGCTGGACCGATTTCGCTAATTCTTTTTTTAGAATATTCCTCGAAGTACGAGGATGGTTCTTAAGGAGAGAAAAAAATGAAAAATTGTCTGAAAAAGTCTAAAAACAACACTTTTCTGTACTCCCATACAATCGATTCGTAATAATACTTAAAAGTCAATTTGAACTTTAATACCATACCATAAAGTTCAAATATTAGTGGAGAGGTTCCGGGAAGGCAAAACAATTGAGTGTCGTTAGTATCTACTGGTTCGATTTGAAAAATTCTTTTTGTGTTGGATAGCCCAATTATCGACGGTGGCTATAGGCTATATAACATCACGCTATGACCAATAGGAGCAGAGCAGAAATGAAAAACGTTGCCAAATCGGGAAAGTTTATATCTCAGACAGAAACTACTGGTTCGAATCGAAAAATTATTTTTGTGTTGGATAGCCCATTTATCGAGGATGGTTATATAACATCACGCTATGACCAATAGGAGCGGAGCAGAAATGAAAAATGTTTTAAAGCGGGGAAGTTGATATCTCGGAAACTACTGGTTCGATGTGAAAAATTCTTTTAGTGTTGACCGACGGGTTGAATGATGGGGTGACTAAGGGATACCTGACGGGGTGACTGATGGGGTGACTGACGGGGTGACAGACGGGTTACAGACGGGGTGACAGACGGGTGACATGCGGGGTGACAGACGGGTGACAGCCGGGGTGACAGATGGGTGACAGGCTGGGTGACAGATGGGGTGACAGGCGGGGTGACCGACGGGGTGACAGACGGGTGACAGGCGGGGTGACAGACGGGTAACAGACGGGGTGACAGACGGGTGACAGACGGGGTGACAGACGGGGTGACAGATGGGTGACAGGCGGGGTGACAGACGGGGAGACAGACGGGGTGACAGACAGGGTGACAGACGGGGTGACAGGCAGGGTGACAGACAGGGTGACTGATGGGGTGACAGACGGGTGTCAGGCGGGGTGACAGGCAGGGTGACAGACAGGGTGACAGGCAGGGTGACAGACAGGGTGAGTGATGGGGTGACAGACAGGGTGAGTGATGGGGTGTTAGCCGATGTGACAGACGGATTACAGACGGGGTGACAGACGGGTGTCAGGCGGGGTGACAGGCAGGGTGACAGACAGGGTGACAGGCAGGGTGACAGACAGGGTGAGTGATGGGGTGACAGACAGGGTGAGTGATGGGGTGTCAGCCGATGTGACAGACGGATTACAGACGGGGTGACAGACGGGGTAACAGACGGGGTGACAGACGGGGTGACAGACAGGGTGACTGATGGGGTGACTGACGGGGTGATAGACGGGTTACAGACGGGGTGACAAATGGGGTGACAGACAGGGTGACAGACGGGGTGACAGATGTGGTGACAGGCAGGGTGACTGATGGGGTGACTGACGGGGTGACAGACGGGTTACAGACGGGGTGACAGACGGGTGACAGGCGGGGTGACAGACGGGTGACAGGCTGGGTGACAGGCGGGGTGACAGACGGGTGACAGACGGGTTGACAGACGGGGTGACAGACGAGGTGACAGGCGGGGTGACAGACGGGGTGATTGACGGAACCGCACCGAAGTCACGTACTATCTCTCGAAGTTTAGCAAAACATATCATTACCTTTTTAGAATTATTGTGCTATAGGTGCCTACGACTCACTCTTTCAACCCTCTCTCTCATACGCAGACGAAGTTGCGCGGGTCAGCTAGTTAGTAAATAGTAATACACATTTATTTATTACACACTAGCTTTTGCCTCCGTGGCGTGGTGGTATTTCGGTGCGACTATTCACTATGGTTCTGACTTCTGACTTCTGAGGTCTCGGGTTCGATCCGGGTCGGGCAAAGTGATATTGGATTTTTCCATATCAGCCCGGAGTCTGGATATGGCGATAGGAGTCTTTGTGGCCGATATGGCGATAAGCTCGCCTCCTATCACATCTGGGACCGAACTAGGCTCGGCGAAATGTGGGTGTTCTAGTTCTCTAGTACGCCTCTGCCTACCCCTTCGGGGATACAGGCGTGACCTTATGTATGTATTTTTAGCTTTTGCCCGCGGCTTCGCAAGCGTATTTTGTAGGACCAACGGTAAAAACTTTTGATTTGTCGATCCACCCAGACGTTTTAGTCTTAATATTCTACAATGGGGCGACTCAGATATCGATTTTGAAGTCAATCGGCCCAAAACAAAACAAAATGGCGGTCATTTTTGACAATTCTTACACCGGTACCGACGTTTGGAACTACGGGGCGACTCAGATATCGATTTTGAAGTAAATCGGTTCAAAAACAAAGAAAAAAAATGGCGGCCACTTTTGACAGTTTTGACATCGGTTCCGTCGGTTGGACTCAGAAAATATGGTAACGCCATCTATTGATAAATTTGAAAATCACTTTCAGGCTTCATAGAACTCTCAACAATCGCACACATAATGCAAAAATATCCTTTTCTTTTGTTAGAGTTGCCCGATTTGAATGAAACAAAGCCCAAATGTTGTCCCAAGATGTGGTCTACGATTTCCTATCAAGTTCCATCAAATAACTTTGGTGGTTTTCATTTGATACGTGTACAAACACACAGACAGACAGACAGACAAAAATTCTAAAAATGATAAAAATGTGGTCTATTACTATTTCTGCACCCCCCCAATTAGTTTTTTTGCAAATCTAAACAATGTACAGACACGCGATATTTACATTCTTATTATATGTATTGATTACTCAAATCAATATAACATCAACCAAACGAAGGTGGAAAGAATGTTCGCGATGGGCCATCGCCGATGGGGATCGAACGTTTCCGAACATTCACGACACTTCGCTGTTGCGTTCACACAACACGATGGACCGGGACAGAAGTACAGAACGCTTTCGTTCGTTCGTTTGGCATCGGTGTTGCGTCTACACCGATCCCTTTGCGAACATTTCTTTAACCTTCGTTGGTGTGTACGCGCCATCGTACTAATATAATGTTAGCCCTGTAATATTACTATCCCACTGCTGGGCACGGGCCTCCTCTACTAGTGAGAGGGGTTAGGCCTTATTCTACCACGCTGGCCTTAAGCGGGTTGGTAGACTTCACATGCCTTCGAAATTCTTGTGGAGAAATTCTCGGGTATGTAGGTTTCCTCACGATGTTTTCCTTCACCGTTATAGCAAGCGATAATTCACAATGAAAACACACTTAACATAGAAAAGTCAGAGGTGTGTGCTCTTTTTGGGGTTAGTCTCGAACCTCCGACACTCGTCTCGGCAGTCCGTACCATTCCCAACTGAGCTATCGCTGCTACTACTATCGTACTAATAATTATAATATTATAGAGGTACTCTTTTTTCTACCTGTCCTTGTTAAAAGCTTGAGGCATAGAAATATAGTCAGTACCTAACCTGTAACTTGTAATGGGTAGTGAGCGCCTCAAGCTTTTAAGAATATAGGTAAGTGCCTACACGCCGAATACTTACTAGAACTTTTTTACTTTGTAGTTCATAGTCCCACATAAAAGGTTGTTCTTAAAAATATTTTTTTACTTTTAATTTATTATTAAGAGTCACTGGCGGCTCGGCCTCCGCTAGCCCATACGCTTATGTAACGCCGTATAACGTATATGTGCCGCCTCTAACGGGTTAAACAGAAAAACACAACACAAAATATATATTTAATATATATAACCTGTCACTTTTTTCCTTGCGGTACATTGTTTAAAAATGAAAGGGACAACCTATGGTATAATGGTATAAAGATAATCAGCGCTTAAATATTTTTATAAGTAAGGGGCATTTTTAACATTATCTCCGAAATAGGGATGCTCGAGATATGTTAGAAAAACATCGATGTTGACATCGATTCAAAAGTATCGATTTACGATAAATATCGATAGCAAAACATCGATATGTCAAAAATATCGATGTTTTCTGTAGCAAATAAAACTTTCTATTCTATTTATTTTCTATTCATTTCTTATTTTTCAATTTATGTGTTTATTGTTATTGAAAACACAATACAGGAACATTTTTAACATTCCCAGTATTTTTTGGGCACACTCTGTAAAAAATAACTTTGTCAGGTGTTTTCCCTTTAGTCTTTGCATTGAAGTTGACAGGTTTTTTAACCCTTTAGGTAATGCAAAAAAAATAACTATTCGTAAATCGTATGGTTTACTTCGATGTTGTTGATCAGTATCATCTACACAGTGCTAAATAGTTGAACTCATAGTTATCTAGTCCCTAGTCCATCCAACGCTAGATGGCCATAAAGAATATATTGACGTTACGATAAATTGTCATAACATCGATGTTTCGATGTTATCGAAATCAAAACATCGATATTTTTTAGCTAAATATCGATGTTTATTAAACATCGATGACTATCGATCATCCCTACTCCGAAATAGAACATACCGTTACATCACGGACGTAAAAAAAAAATGGCCGGAGCGCTAGGAACATTCAAAGTGGAATATCGTAACGTCAATATATTCTTTATGGCCATCTAGCGTTGGATGAACTAGGGACTAGATAACTATGAGTTCAACTATTTAGCATTATGTAGATGATACTGATCAACAACATCGAAGTAAACCATACGATTTACGAATAGTTATTTTTTTTTTGCATTACCTAAAGGATTAAAAAAACCTGTCAACTTCAATGCAAAGACTAAAGGGAAAACACCTGACAAAGTTATTTTTTACAGAGTGTGCCCAAAAAATACTGAGAATGTTAAAAATGTTCCTGTATTGTGTTTTCAATAACAATAAACACATAAATTGAAAAATAAGAAATGAATAGAAAATAAATAGAATAGAAAGTTTTATTTGCTACAGAAAACATCGATATTTTTGACATATCGATGTTTTGCTATCGATATTTATCGTAAATCGATACTTTTGAATCGATGTCAACATCGATGTTTTTCTAACATATCTCGAGCATCCCTATTTCGGAGATAATGTTAAAAATGCCCCTTACTTATAAAAATATTTAAGCGCTGATTATCTTTATACCATTATACCATAGGTTGTCCCTTTCATTTTTAAACAATGTACCGGAAGGAAAAAAGTGACAGGTTATTTTTAACCATTTGTTCAGCTAAAAATGCTTATAAGTAAGGTCCCCATATATTTAGTGTTGTGTTAGATTTTATAAAGCAGTTCAACGTCATAAGACTTGAGTATGCTTGCAAAAACACTTTCACTATAACGTGAAAGAAAACATCGTGGTAGAAATCGACGTAAAGTTAGCTATATGAACAAAACTCAGTAACAAAACCATATCGCGATGTAGCCCTGGAAACGCATAAATATGATAAATATATAATAAAATGATGACAAACTTCTTTAACACATCGAAAATATATTTAACAATAATTTTTTAATTTATTTATGGATTTATTTTATTTTAAAATTGGGATTCTAGCCAGATATAAGGTAAAAATGTAAAATGTTGTGCGGTAGTGGCGCCATCTATTATCGTATAGTGGTACTATTCTGTACAATGTAGTATGTAGTATGTAGTCGCCCCAGTAGTTAAAATTTGAGTATAATAGTTAACCTAGGATCCAATTATACATCTTATTAAATCGGAACCCAAAAGACCAGCTGCCAAAACTCAAGACACCGTGAGCTCGTACTGCGAAGATCGGTACACAAATAATTAAACTTTTTTGATTTTGTATAATTTTTAATGATGGTAGATATTGTAACACTAACCTTTTTTGGACAAATGACACCTCAGTCTGACCCGTGACAACGAAGACTGCAAAGCCTTCGAAACGTCGGGAATAATAATTAAAACCTAATCGTGATAGAATCCGTAAAAATAGTTTTATTTCAATGTATAATAGTTCTTCTTCTACCTGCACTGTGGAGGCGCAACACACTTTTGAAATATGTTAGAGAAACGAATCGGCTTTAATTTTTATTACAATTTTAGTTACAGAAAACATTCAGCTTAGTTGCTAACTAACGACTTTAATTGCCTGATGTGGACTTCCTTTGGGGATGGAAGATATTAGAAAAACTGGTTTGCCAGACGTGGGATTTGAACCCAGGACTTCCCGGTAAACAACCCATATGCACTGCCACTGACCTTTTTATAGCAGAGATTGGCAAACGAACTGATGGGTCACCTGATAAGTAATCTCTACATAGACACCCAAGACACAAAAATAATCATGGGTACATTGCCATCCTAAAAGGCGAGAATGGAAGGGGAGGGAAAAGGGTTTGGAGAAGGGAGGGGAATTGGGCCACGAGAAACCAAGACCACGGACCATGGCGACCTTAGATGAAGAGTACATATAATATGATTGGAATACAAAAAATGTACCTACGAAGCAAACTAGAATTCGTAATGTCGTACAGAACATTTCCAATTCGAATTTTAAAATGCATTTAAATTCTCAAACGCAGCCATGTCACGAAAGCGTAACGAAATTTAAACCCCCTCAGAGTAAATTCGATTTACAGCGCTGGACGTTGCTAACTTACCACTTAACTCCAACTTAGCCCAAGTTAGCCGCCCCCAGGGAGGTAATGGAGTGCCCTCCAGGGGTCTATCGACCCCCCGTGAAGTCAAACTTAGAAAAATACATACTGTAAAAATAGGAAGGAAAGGACTGCCTCCGTGGCGTGGTGGTATTTCGGTACGACTACGGTTCTGAGGTCTCGGGTTCGATCCCCGGGTCGGGCAAAGTGGTATTGGATTTTTCCATATCAGCCCGGAGTCTGGAATTTGTGCCCGATATGGCGATAGGCTCGCCCCCTATCACATCTGGGACGGAACTAAGCTCGGCGAAATGTGGGTGTTCTAGTTCGCTAGTGCGCCTCTGCCTACCCCTTCGGGGATACAGGCGTGAGCTTATGTTATGTTATGTTATGGATTTTTTAACATAGGTATCCGTTGAAGGCGGCACATATACCTTTATATATATACATAAGCGTATCGGCCACTAGAGGCCGAACCGCCCGTCACTATTTAGAAGATTCATGTATAAAGACTATAGATTCATTCATAATGTGGATGGCCAAAATTAAATAGTTGTATTTGTCATAATAGTAAATAGTAAAAAATTTAGGTATAAATCTAGGAGTAAAATAAATAAAAATACATTAAATATAACTGGATTGGATTTTTCCGTTCCAGCCCGGAGTCAGGAATTTGTGACCGATATGGCGATAGGCTTCCCTTTACCACATCTGGGACGGAATTAAGCTAACGAAATTTAATGAAACGAGTAAATTTAGTATTTCTATTAACTTTTTATTCATAATGACTAAACACAAAACACATTTTTAAGTGTCCTTAATTCGTATCTGCACAAATCTAAATCTTAAGTTATCTTGAATTATGGCCAGCCCCATGCAACGAGTTAAGTTTCCAAGTTTAAGTTATGAAAGTTGACTTGCATAAAACCGTGAAAATGATATATTGTATATTAAGGAGCCTTCCTGAAACACTTTGTTTGAAAACTAACAAAGTTTAAACTCAGCTTAATTATATGTTTAATTGTTTTTGAACAGACAAACTCTAAATGAAATGTATATTTAAGTTAAGACATTGTCAGGAAACAGTGAAGAATTTTGTGATTGAGACTTAGGCTGAGATCTATAGCGAACTTCGACTAAGTCTGATTCAAAGAAACGAACTCAGTGAAGATTTTGAATTTTAAAATCTAACTTTGAGGTAGCCCGAGTCTTTTTTTACAAGAAAATCTTTGGTTAGTCTGTCTGACTTTTCGGATCGGACTTAAAATCAAACAAAACATGTCATACACCCTATTGATCAGAGTCCAAAACGTATGTTCACGGCCAAACTTTGACGGGGCCGCCATAAATCGAGGGCGGGTGAGCTCCCGGGACAATACTTCGGTTTTTGGTTAAACTTACCTGGAAAATAATGTGCGGAAATTATTTTGATTTATCCTTATTCTTGTTCCTGTTTTTGATAATATTTTTCTTATATTTGGGAATAAAAGATCACGCCTGTATCATCGAAGGACGGGCAGGGTGCTACTAGTAAAGAGACGATTTGACATTTCTTATTCATAATGGTCCTTACTTATAAAAATATGTTCGCTTGTGTTTTCGCTAAGAATAGCCTGTCACTTATTTCCTTGCGTTATATTGTTTAAAAACGAAAGGGACAACCTATGGTTAAAGACAAGCACCGCTTAAATCTTTTCATAAGTAAAGGTGTTTTTAATTTTTTCTTTTTCAATTTGTTCCACAGGGAACCGGCTTAGGTCGGAGACCATGCTGCCAAGTAATTAATTGCATATTTTTCTTTGTAACTTATTACTTAACCTAACCTATAAACTAACTATGACTAAGTTTCACAATAACAATGAAACACGGATGTGCTGATTTCAAGGTCTTGTTGGCGTCAATTTCTTTCAATTTGATGCTTTTTAGACGATATTCTCGCAACGGAGGAATCGAACACTTAAATATTTTTAATAGGAATAGGGTTAAACTAGAAGCAAAGGAAAAAACTATTAATGGCCAACACTTGAGACCGGCACTAAACGAAAAATAATAAGTATTTTGTGAAGTACTCAAACAAATTTGGCAACCTAAAGCAATATAATTAGGTATAAATAATATTAAATAAGAATTAAAATAAAAAACAGAAAATAACCGTGATACACAATTTGCAGCTATGCATAACAACAATAAATATTAAGCCAAGTGAATATAATAACTTCATTAGTGCTTCACTTCCTGACTTAGCCTCCTGATGTAGTGCAAAAATATTTACGTAAGTACGTACGCCTTGCTCTAAATGAACGACAAACAAGTGCCTGTTACAGCGCGCAAACAAAACTACGCGTACGCTAGAGGGTTGCCAACTCATTGTATACAATCAGCCGGCTTAAAACTTATTGGCTGATTAATTTAGACAACCCTATAAGTGGTTGTGTCTCCTGAAAAACTGGTTTGCCAGACGTGGGATTTGAACCCAGGACTTCTTCTTTTAGGAGTCTCCTGTCTGTTTTTAAGCTGTCATTTCAGGTTGGTTTTCTGGTAAGAAATCTGTACCCTTAGTAACGACTTTTGAAAGTTTGCAAAAATGATAAAATGGTTATCCTCCATACATTTATCGATCAGCGCTACTTGCGGTTTGCGGAAACTATAATGAATTAAAATAATTTAGTAAATTATGTCTATTGCCGTTATTGAGACTAAAATTAACTCATAATATTTCACGCCAGCATATTCACATTGTTCGCAAAATTCTATACAGCGTGGCTTTACTATGCATTCTAGTCTAAAATTGTGTTTGTTGATTAAAAATGATGTAGGTTATTTATTATGCACTAAATGATTATGAAAAGTTTACGAAAAAAATAAAATAGGTGAAGTTGGGAGCTTCTCGGCAAAGAGTACGCAGTGTCCTACATACTTTGGTTTGTTATCAAATTAGATGCGCAAACCTCTCTTGGTCACAATAAAAGAAAAATAATTCAGTGTATTATTTTTGATGTTAGCAACCCTGTATAGTTTGTGCAAATGTTTGCGCAAAGATATTCCAATAAATGTGACGCGGAGATGTGTAAAATGTAGCCTCACTGGTGTGCAGCGTTCTGAAACTATGTATATTTATAGAAGTACATTATAAACATTTTTTGAAAATTGAAAGCCCGCTTGAACAGTGCGTCAACATAATATTTTATTATGATGGATTATAAATCTAATCCATAGATACATTTTCGGACCCCTTTAATTACAATGCAGGTACGAAGGTGGCTGAGATTTGGCACCTTAATAAGACTAATCAAATCAAAATATTTGGTGAATCTATAAAATGTTTACACATCATTTAGATTCCGTCAAATTTTAACTCTATCGCCTGCTCGGAAGGCTGTTTCGCCAGAGAAGAACGAGCAAGAAACTCTGACGTTGCTCTTTTTAACACCAATTTACAGTCACTAATACATCATTAAATACAGAAAGACCTTAAATTAGAGCAATTAACAAATTGAGAACCACTACCTTTTCAAAGTTGATTGATGATTGCACAAAAATCTTATGTCACGGTTATCTTTTACGAGTACTAGAGCCACGCTGTAGAAAACAACGTCGATAGTACCAATGGGTGGTTACCGTTTTGATACCACTGTCCTTACGTAACTATCCTGCCCACATACCCGCCACTATATCTCCTGGAAGCCAGGATCAACAATCAATAACAGAACAAAAAAAATCAAAACGATCAGATTTTTTGCTCAGTGTAGCAGTGAAGCTCAGCGAGTCTCTGAGAATGCAAAATTGTCTTTATCCCGCAACGAAATTAATCAAACAGAAAGATAGGGAGAAGTTGGCATTATATTAGGTTTTCACTTCCCTCCGTAATGAATATAAATTATTTACTTATTTACTAAAAAAAACTTAGACAATGTAGTGAATTAAAAAGGCATCATACATAGGGACATTTACAACTGGAGATGCCAGACGTTAGGCACCACGGATATAAGTGATATTTTAGTGGGTCCTATGTGAGCTGTTAAACTTGATTCCAATATTACCATATCACTGTCTTGCACAAGTTGAGGTGAAGTGGCAGCTCGCTGTTCATTTACGATGAATCTGGAAGCATGGCAGTGCCCCCGCCAAGTCGAGCAAAAAAGCGGTACGGCCGTACCATCCTTTTCTCGAAGCAGTTCAGGCCATTTTAGATCCCCTATAACTTCTTTGTGGATAAAACTAGAAGCTTGACTTTTCAGTAACCAAGCATGCATTGTATAAACACGGTATATTTCAAAGGAGACTTGTTTTAACGGTAATTGTATAAGTTTTGTTTTTGATGGCATGAGATTTTCGGTGGCCCAAATCCCCTTCTATTAGTATTCCCTATTCACTTTAAGGCTGGCAACGCTAGGTGCGTTATATTATTTATTTTTGTATCTTGGATATCCATGGGCGTAGGAGATCACTTACGTTCAGGTGAGGCGCCTGCCCGTTTGCCTTTTTCTGCTTTATAAAATAACTCAGCCGTTCTCAAAACTAGAAATGTGCCAATTACCGAAATCAAATTCAGTCTGTTACACTGACGAGACAATACCTCAAAACAATCGTAATAATAAATGCGTCATCACGCCTACCCCTTTCATTTTATGGATAATGGGGGCTGACCACTTTGTTAATGTTAATATTGGATTTATAGTGATAAAATACGTTTGATGTTTCATTTCAATATTTATGTTCTTTTTATTGGGGTTTTATCATTGATTGGCATATTATGAATGATTTATTCGGTTTTATTTATTGCTGAATTTCTTTTTGACTTTAAAAAAAACAAATTCTGATTATCTGTGCCCACAGTTAAAAAATGTATGTGCATAATGAAATTAATGAATTAATGAATAGTTCTTTATTTCTGCTAGGCCTTATACTATCTTATTGTGGGGTTGGCACAACATACTTTTGAAGCATGTTGTAGAAAGGATTTGGCTTAGATTTTACCACCGGCTGTCTTCCTTAAGTCGACCTGGGGGATCCAGTTCCGGGCAAATCAAATTAGAAAAACCGCTTTACTCGACCTGGAAATCGAACCCAGCACCCCCGGTTCACAGATATATGCTGTCATTAGATCAAGGAGGCGACTTTTATACTTAGTTGTAAATATATTTTTCTTTTGTATAAAAATATAAAAAATGTATATGAAACCTTATCCAAAAAACAGCACCCAAATGATCAAAATAAATTACATATCATTTTGTTCGATATTACGAAAACACAATATTGCAAAAGTTAAACGAACTTATTCAGCAATATTGTTCAGTGATCTAGATATATTTTACAAACACGCTTGGTTAGACATCAGCGTTTTAAGAGTAAACAAATAACAGAATACAAATACGCCATCTTCAAATAACATTCAATAATAATTCTGTTATTAAATCAGTATTTATTCTACAGCTGTGTCAGCCTATGTAGAATAATTTAGGACCGATTTTGTAAGTCAGATATTTTAGGAATAAAGTAAAGTACTGAAGTACACCCAACAGTCACACACACACCTAGTCCTGACCCCACACTAGGTATAACCTGTACCGTGGGTATCAGAAACTATGAGTGACTTTCAGTCTCACAACACCCAGACTTGAAACAAATATCTGCGGGCCAAACAAACATTTGTCTCAATGTGGGACTCGAACCCGCAGCCTCTCGCTTCACAGCTGACTATTTGCTGCGCCACGGAGGCTGTCTTAATTTAGTTGTTTTGGCCGATGTTCTGCGTCAAATTATTCTCGTGATAAAAATTTCTGGATATTTAAAATTTTGCGTTAGACCGTTATGTTTACCGCACGAAAAGAAGCAGTTTTACTAGGACCCGATTCCCTACATGCCATCCTCAAGCTAAAATGCAGTTAAGTGAATAAAACGTGGAAAATATGGTCCCTAGAGATTCCATAGACCTATGGTTATTTTTAATATTAAAGTAAACAAGTTATTAAGTCTATTAAAATATAAAAGCCGCAGTCTAATCTAGTGTCTCCACAAAGAGTCTTGTGTCATGGGTATATGGAACTACGTCAGACTATCAGTCTCACAACACCCAGACCAGAAACAAATATTTGTGGGCCACGGTCGCAAACGTCGTACGAGACACGGTTTTCTGTAAAACGGTGGTAGTATCCCAGTCGAGCTAATCCATTAATCCTATTGGCAATATTTTTCCATATCGTAGCTCTCTATTAGAACTATCTAGTACTTACTTTTAAAAAGAATTAAAATTCTTGGTAAGATTTAAAAAATATTCATAATACTACCAAAAGATGGCGCCACTTATGCAACGAATTTCAATTCTTTCCTCAGATCTCCTAGGAAAAGCAGTTTTTAAATAAAAATCAATCATGATATAAAGGCAATGATGTTTTAAGAATATATTATGTGCATAATAATAGTGTGCGATACTTGTTCTTTTGACTATAGCGTGTTGTGAGATCGCGCGGCTACATCGCGATATGGTTGTGTTACCGTGATGAGTTGAGTATGTTTTCTGACAAGTTTAAGTCGTGTTCTAGTTTAATGGACCGAATACCCGATAGTTCGGTTCTAGTTTTTGAAGTGCATCGAGTTTAAGTATTTACTCTTGGTGCGTCTTATTCCATAGTTCTTACTTCTTACTTCTTAGCAGTGTTGCCATCTTAGTGGATTTTCCACTAAATCTGGTGGTTTTGAATCCCGTCTAGTGGGAAAAAATGCCGTCTAGTGGTTAGTGGATTTTTTTAGTGGATTCGTAGAAAAATTTTGTGAAATGTTGATCAATCAACCACTGAGTGAGTGATACATTTCCAAATATATTGCACGTTATTTCCGGTTGTTCGTATCTTGCTAACGGTGAGTATTTGCATAGGCATAACCTTATAGTCAAGATCCTACACCAGCAACTTGCTCTATGATATTGCCTTGTGGCTTCTGAGGTGCCTTATTATCAATATGTCCCTCAACCAGTTCTCGAAAATAGTCATGCAACGCTCTATTGGGATCGATCTGTTATCACGGACAGGACTTTCGTGGCCAATAAGCCTGATGTTGTGGTAGTAGATCGATTGACGCGCCGGGCGATGCTTGTTGATGTCACGATTCTGCATGATGTGAACCTTGTGAAAGCCGAAAAGGACAAAATGTCGAAATATTTAGACTTGGCACATGAGGTTACTCGCATGTGGGATGTGTATGCAACAATAATTATTCCGATAGTCATTTCTGCTCATGGTTTGATACCAATGAGCCTCAATCAACACCTCAAGAGGCTCTCTATTGGTGTTTGCGTCAAGAGCCAAATGCAGAAGGCGGTGTTACTGGATACGACACGAATTGTGAGGAGGTTCCTCACTCTAGGGTCCTAACCGCCGGTGGCGTGGGTCCCGAGCCTCGCCATCGGAGGGGAATATTTTTATATTTTTAATTGTATTTTTATTTTTGTAGCATATATTTAAAAATGTAAACAAAAACTTTGAAAATAAAGAGTACTGAATATAATAATACCTAAAATAAATAGTGCTGAACTATTCCAGTAAATTTCTTGACTTTTGTTAACCAATTTTCTGTTTAGTATTAAGCACAGAGAGTGTAATTACATCGTTTAGTGCTATCAATAAAAATATTAGCAAAAATTTTATTTTTCATTATGGTCAAATTTCGAAAATATCTCATTGAAGGGTCTGTGTCTGGGTGTACGAATGTCATCAGACTTTCGCTTATAATATTCAGTGTATATAACATTTTTATAAAGAATTTATATAATATATGAGATTTTACTTAGGTATACTAATATTTTAATTATATTTTACAAAATAATGTTGTTTACTTCCAAAACATATGATGGATCCAGTTTAGTGTTTATTATTCAAAGAAACAAAAACTCAACACTAAATTGCAAAATCCAAATTTTATTGCGAATTTTAGAAAATTCAAGTCATTCCTTCGATTAAAATGTCTATATAAATAATCAATATCAATACATATAATAAGAATGTAAATATCGCGCGACTGTACATTGCTTAGATTTGCAAAAAAAACGAGTTAAGGGGGTTTAAGAAATAGTAATAGAACAAATTTTTATCATTTTTAGATTTTTTGTCTGTCTATATGTTTGACCACGTATTAAATGAAAACCACCAAAGTAACATTACGAAACTGGATAGGAAATTGTAGACCACATCTTGTAATAACATTTAGGCTTTGTTTTATCCAAATTGGTCAACTTTATCAAAAGATACGGATATTTTTGTATTTTGTGTGCGATTGTTGGGATTCCTTTATAGCCTGAAAGTGATTTTCAAATTTATCAATAGATGGCGTTACCATATTTTCTAAGTCATATTGAATATTTTACGAATTATGTACCATTTTAAAGTAGTTTAGTGATCCGGGGTCGAAATCTAAAAAAGTGACCGTCATTATGCTTTTCTTTGTTTTTGGGCCGATTGACTTCAAAATCGATATCTGGGTCGTCCCATGATTCCAACCAATGGAACCGATGTTAAAACTGTTAAAGTGGCCGCCATTTTGTTTTTTTTTTGTTTTTGGGCCGATGTACTTCAAAATCGATATCTGGGTCGCCCCGTGGTTCCAAAAGACGGAACCGATGTCAAAACTATCGAAAGTGGACGCCATTTTATTTTTCTTTGTTTCGGGGCCGATTGACTTCAAAATCGATATCTGGGTCGCCCCGTTGTAGAATATTTAGACTAAAACGACTGGCTGGATCGACAAATCAAAAGTTTTTACCGTTGGCCCTACAAAATAGGCGCGCGAAGCCGCGGTCAAAAGCTAGTTTTGAATAAGAAGCATGAAAGTCGAGTGAATGCGGTGGAAATGCGTTTCCTGCGTTGTATATGCGCAATCACCTTGCTGGTCGTATAAGGAATAGCAAGATAAGGGATTGTTATGAGTTGAAAGATGATGTGCAGAGTAGGATTGAGAAAGGGATGCTTAGGTGGTTTGGAGATGTTGAGAGGATGGATGAAAGGCGACTTACGAATGGGGTCTATCGTGCTAAAGTGAATAGTAAGGCAAGTGAATTAGAAGAAGGCGCCCAACGCGATCCTATATGGATCAAATAAATGATCTCCTGCGTAAAGGGCAACTTCGGAGTACCTTCAATCAGCGGAAAAGTATGAAACGAAGTATGAATGTGGAAGAAGCAAAAGAGGCGTGTCAGGATCGCAGCCTGTGTAGCTCAATAGTCGCTGCCTACCCCCGTGGGATGCAGGCGTGAGTGTGTATGTTTGTATTGTAAATAATTTTGCATTAGTATTATTAGTGTGGCTAATGCTGATGAAGATATATTATCACAAAAGATACGCGAAATAATAAAAATGAACAACTTTTAGTTTTAAAGGGCCTTAAACTATTTGAGAAAAATTATGTTCTGTACATTCATATTGTAAGTTTTTTTACAAAGCACCATTACTTTAATTCCAGTTTCTATTCGTTGATTTTTCCGTACGTCCTTCAATTATTCCGTACGTCAATGTTATTCCTTAGCCGGGTCTCCTGCACTAAAACATTACCTACACAGAACACCTACACAAAACATCCATTTTTATCTATGGTCCATTGTTCTACGAGCAGGTGACAGCTAAAATCGTTGTTTTCCGTATGTATTTTTAGTGTTTTGTTTTAAAAAAAGCTAGTGCAAGAGACGCGGCATTACACAAAACTTTTTCACTATTACAGGCCTTATTACCTTTTAGCATAAAAATAATGTTCTGTATTTTTTTTACTCAAACTAAAAATAATATAAAAATATACGTTAGTCTTAGATTAGAAAAGTCTTCCGAAGGGTTGAAAAAGTCATACGTAGCGCTATTTTCTTGTTTTTCATGTATTTTGCATTCAGCACTACGTTTTAGAAATAGGCAATACTAGTATACTTTGTAGTATACTTGTAGTATACTTTGTAAAGTGACATTTCGGTTTGTTACGAGTTAACTTCACTGTATATTAGACGAACAAAATCCGTGTTTAGTGGAAAATCTGGTGGTTTTGCGAGCAGGGTCGATTTTGTTAGTGGTTTTCTGGTGGTTTTACAACTTGGATCTGGTGGGGAGCAAGATTAACCGTTGGCAACCCTGCTTCTTAGTTATCATAATCAGGTAATCAGCGACTGGTCACACTCACTGGTCAGTGGTTACCTGAGAGTAGTAGTAACTAGTATGTTAGGACGCGGCGAGGTGGCTCTTATTATAATATATTATAATATCAACTTAGTAATATTACTGTCCCACTGTTGGGCATGGGTCTCCTCTACTAATGAGAGGGATTAGGCCTTAGTACCACGCTGACCTGATGCAGATTGGTAAACTTCACGTACCTTCGAAATTCTTGTGGAGAAATTCTCGGATATGCAGGTTTCCTCACTATGTTTTCCTTCACCGTTATAGCAAGCGATAATTCATAGGCCCACATTTAGAACTTCGTAATTTTTTTCAAGATTCTTGGTATTATTAAAAAAAAAACTCATAATACTACCAAAAGATGGCGACACTTATGCCGCAAAATTATACGTTTTTCTTCATATCACTTAAGAAAAGCGGTTTTTATATAAAAATAAAGCATTATATAAATACAAGAATGGTGTAAGAATGTATTACGTGCACAGTAATAGTGTGCAATACTTGTGCTTTTGACTATAGTGTGTGGTGAGATCGCGCGGCTACATCGCGATATGGTTGTGTTACCGTCATTAGTTGAGTCGGGTTTCTGACAAGTTCAAGTCGTGTTCTAGTTTAATGGACCGAATACCCGATAGTTCGGTTCTAGTTTTTGAAGTGCATCGAGTTTAATTATTAACTCTTGGTGCGTCTTATTCCTTCTTAGTTCTTAGTTACCCTAATCAGTAATCAGCGACTCGTCAGTGGTTACCTGAGGCCTGAGAGTAGTAATAAGTAGTACGTTAGGATAGGACGCGGCGAGGTAGCCCTTATAATACAATAATATCAGCTTAATAATATTGCTGTAACGGCGAAAGAAAACATCGTGAGGAAACCTGCATACGCGAGAATTTCTTCACAGGAATTTCGAAGGTATGTGAAGTATGCCAATCCGCATTAGGCCAGCGGGGTAGACTAAGGCCTAACCCCTCTCATTAGTAGAGGAGGCCCGTGCCCAGCAGTGGGACAATAATATTACAGGCCTAATATTATATTATATTATTATTATATTAATCGAGTTTTTGTTACATCTCTGTGATTAAATATGTTGTATTTGTTTTTGGTAATAATAATAATAATAAAAAAAAATATTACTGTCCCACTGGTTGGCATGGGCTTCTTCTACTAAAGAGAGGGGTTAGGCCTTAGTACCAAGCTGACCTAATGCGGATTGGTAGACTTCACAATCATACATACCTAAATACCTTCGAAATTATTGTGGAGAAATTCTCGGGTATGCAGGTTTCCTCACGATGTTTTCCTTCACCGTTATAGCAAGCGATAATTCATAATAAAAACACACTTAACATGGAAAAGTGAACAACTTAGGCCCACATTTAGAACTTACTTCGTAATTTTTTTCAAGATTCTTGGTATTATTTTAAAAAAAGCTCATAATAATATCAAAAGATGGCGACACTTATGCCGCAAAATTATACGTTTTTCGTCATATCACCCAAGAAAAGCAGTATTTATATAAAAATAAAGCATTACATAGACATATCTATATATACAACAATAGTGTAAGAATGTATTATGTGAACAGTAATAGTGTGCGATATTTGTGCTTTTGACTATAGCGTGTTGTGAGATCGCGCGGCTACATCGCGATGTGGTTGTGTTACCGTTATTAGTTGAGTCTGTTTCCTTACAAATATAAGTTGTGTTCTAGTTTAATGGACCGAATACCCGATAGTTCGGTTCTAGTTTTTGAAGTGCATCGAGTTTAAATATTTACTCTTGGTGCGTTTTATTCCTTCTTAGTTCTTACGATTGTTCGGTTTATTATTTGCAGTGCGTCAAGCCTATTACTCTTGGTGCATTTTATTCCTTATTTCCTTACGGTTGGTCTCAATAACGTGTATTAACATTTAGCTGGAGGTTACTATCCCAGTTCAACAGCAAAAGTTACAGTTTCTGTTACTGCCGTCTCAATAACAAAAATGACGGATTTAGTATCCGTAACTTTAGTAGCGGCATCCCCCCGTAGCGTTTTATTTTGAGTGTTAGTAATGTCAGGTTTAAAAAATGTTAATGAGTACTTTTATGCTTTATTATTGTAATTCGATATTTTTACCATAAACTGTACATAAAGGAATTAAATAACATACTGCATGATACTGCACATATTGTTACAAAAAATGAATAATAGCTCTATATTTAACTTTTACAAGAACAAAACACACTAGTGACTGTTTTTGTCATTTTTTTTTGTGATATGGCTGGCTCTTAGCAATTCTGCCAACATCATGTATGATTTATTCTATGTTCGTCGTTTACTATAGTTTTGTACAGCCGGAATCTATACACAAATCCTGATTCCAACAGTTCCTTTCTTATTGTTTATTCGATGTTCTCCAGCCTTCGTTCAGCATTACTTGCCGGCTTAACATAATTCGTTATCACTTGAAATAAAACTATTTTTACGGATTCTATCACGATTTGGTTTTAATTTTTATGCCCGACGTTTCGAAAGCTTTGCTTCGTTATCACTTTCTTCACTGAATTAATCCATTCTAACTTAAGAATTTTATGCTAAAGTGGCCTATGTATAAGGTTATCCTTTGATTATCTTCCAAAATAGAGAGATAACTGCAACCTAAAACGCTCTGTTATTTGAGCTACTAACGCTCTGTAGATATTTTGTATGAAATGACAAATCTACGGTAGGTAAGCAAATACGGACAGTTAAACGTCACGGGTAAGGTATACTTATCTATCTTGTTTATGGAAACACAAGTAACCAACAAATGTAAGCATTTAACTGTTAGTAAACTGTCAGTAAGTTATTGATACCGGGCATTAGTAATCAGCGGCTACCTGAAAGTAGTAAGGACGCGGCGGGGTGCACTTTGCTCGACCCGGGGACTGAACCCGAGACCTCAGAACCGTAGTCGTACCGAAATACCACCACGCCACCGAGGCAGTAGCTTTTATATAAAAATAAAAACATAACATAACATAAGCTCACGCCTGTATCCCCGAAGGGGTAGGCAGAGGCGCACTAGCGAACTAGTACACCCACGTTTCGCCGAGCTTAGTTCCGTCCCAGATGTGATAGGGGGCGAGCCTATCGCCATATCGGGCACAAATAAAAATAAAGGATAATATAAATACAATAATGGTGTAAGAAAGTATTACACATACAGTAATAGTGCTCGATACTTGTGCTTTTGACTGTATTTTGTCAGATCCCGCGGCTACATTGTGATATGGTTTTGTTACTGCGAGTAGTGGAGTTGTAAAGGTAGGCCTTTATTCATAATAAAACCCCTAATGAAGATATAAACTCATATTGGTAAAAATGCATTTTAAGCCTATCGAAGGTTCGATAAAATTCTTTATTCATAATAGTTTACTATAGCTCCATTACCTAAAATATATTTACCGTGTCACAATGTTGCTAGTACATAGATAAAACGTAATTTAACAAGTTTTGTCTCTGGAAAGTCATGGAACGATGGCCTAATAAAAAAAACAATCATTCACGCGCGTCTTGCGCGCGCAATTCGAAATGGCAAATGGCGACCATGGCGACCAGTTTAGTTTGTTTATATATTTATTTAATTAATTTAATCAAAGTAAAACTATGTTTGTTGCATGTGAAGTGATTTTGTTTTATGCAATACCTAAACATCAACGAAGATGGGTAGATTATGGATATTTGGAAATGAAATTTAGATTTGGAGGATATTCCTTGGAGCATATGAATGAAAGGAGGCTTCCAGTCTTTGCAAATCGTGTAAGAAAAATACCCTGCCTTCTCTGAGAATGGAATTCAGGACCGGACTTTCCAGTTTACAGCGGCTTCAACAGAACCGTCTAAAACCCATTGTATTGAAGAATAATTAGGCAACATGCGTGCATAAGTATTCTTTGTTGAATCAGATTTAATAAAATTCATCATTGTATTTTTGAAGTGTTTTATTTCTCTTGATTTATTCATGTGACGCTTTATTCGTGTTTAGATAATGATGATATTGAAGAAAAATATGTTTTGTTGAAATCAAGGTAGGTATGTAATTAAATACCACACGGGGAATATTAAATACTGGCTGACTCCATTCGCGTGAAAATTTATTAAATCGAACAAATCTATCCTACGGAGACCCTACATTTTCTGGAAAAAAGTAGCCTATGTGTTATCAGTTATTCCTTTATAAATAAAACCGCTCGCCAACCCGCCTGCCAAGCGTGGCGAGTAATGGCAAAACCCCCCTATATGATTTTACAGAGAAAGGCCAGGCCCCCAGTCCCCGCCAGCCCTGCTATTCCTGGCCTCGGTAGCGTCTACGGTAACGGCGGGGCAGGGGGTGCTAAGAATCCCCGGGTAAGATCCCGCTACCACCCCCGACGACGACTGGCTCTGGTAACACACAACATTCGCACTTTGAGGACAGACGAGAAGATTTTTGAGCTGGAAGAAGAAATGAGTAGGTTACGCTGGGATATCTTGGGGTTATCGGAAGTCCGAAGAAACGGGGAGGACACGGTAATCCTCAAGTCTGGTAACCTGCTCTACTACCGGGAGGGCGACCAACAGTCCCAAGGCGGTGTCGGATTTCTCGTCAACAACATCGTATCCATTGAAAATGTGTCGAGCAGGGTCGTATACCTTACACTCAGAATATCCAATAGGTATTCGCTGAAGGTCATATAGGTATACGCGCCGACCTTGACACACCCAGATCAGGAAGTAGAGGAGATGTATGAATACATTAGTCGGGCCATACACACCTCCGAAACCTACTTCAATGTTGTTCGGGTTCGATCCCCGGGTCGGGCAAAGTGATATGGCGATAGGCTCATCCCCTATCATATCTGGGACGGAACTAAGCTCGGCGAAATGTGGGTGTTCTAGTTCGCTAGTACGCCTCTGCCTATCCCTTCGGGGATACAGGCGTGAGATACAGGCGTTTTTATGTTTATGATGGAAGTCGCAGGCACCCTCAAATTAATCTCAACCAAAACGGGTGAAACGTCAAATACGAATCAGCTGATCGAAATCGGACATATTTTTTGCTATTGCAGCGTTAAAGTAGGGTGCCAGCTTCTATAAATTGCAGATATTTTATGGGAGATTTTGGGAACGTTTTAACGCTATTGAGCTATTATGAATAACAATTTTTAGGAAACGTCCTTCAGCGGTACTATAGCGTCCCATTAAGTTATTATGAATAAAGGCCGTAGGATTTAGTTATCTGACAGTTTGGTTAAATTTGTTTTATGCCCGGTTCCAATAAACAATCTCAGTTCGAAAGTGCAGATAGATTACAAAAATTTGCCAATATGAACACAGTTTGAACATGACTCCGTCAAATGACTTGATTTGATTGGTTCATAATCGCGATCTATCTGCACTCTAAACTGAGATAGTTTATTGAAACCGGTCGTTAATAAATTTTTGTAAACCATGTAGTTTGACTTGGTGCTTGATTCTTTTGTTTCTATACTATAAAGGTCCTTACTTTTCAAAACATTTTCGCTTATCTTTTTGCTAAGAATAAGCCTGTCACTTTTGTCCTTGCGTTACATTGTTTAAAAATAAAAGGGACAACCTATGGTTAAAGATAAGCAGCACTTTAATATTTTATAAGTTAGGGGCATAAAAGCTAGCGCGAGTTCTTGGTTTGGTTTCTTGTTTTCCGAATTTCGGATTCGAATTATCGACTACCGAATACCGAATACCGATTACTCTTAATCGAATCGGTATTTGGTTTTAGTTTTACGTTACATTTAGATTACAATATGCTCTTTGGCGATTATACATTATATCCTAAATTCCTATACAATTTACAAATGACTGATTAAATACCCTTTAGTACATGTTAATGCTAACCTTAAATTAAGCTTGATGCTCTTCAAAAATATACACATTGAAAATGTGTAATCCTATACAAATATACATCGATAGAGTTAAATTAGAATGAAAACAAACAAATACTAGCGGTAACAAAACCATATCGCGATGTAGCCGCGGTATCTGACAAAATGCACTAGTAAAAAGCACAAGTATCGCACACTATTACTGTATACGTAATACTCTCTTACACAATTATTGTATTTATATCATGATTTATTTCATTCAAAAACTGCTTTTCTCAGAAGATACGAAGAAAAAACGTAAAATTTGAAGCGTAAGTGGCGCCATCTTTTGGTAGGATTATGAGTTTGTTAAAGTTCTAAAAATGACCTTGATATAGAGAGTCATGTAGAGATTCATAATAATAGTAGTGACATTTTTGGACGTATTTTTTTATCAACAATTAAATTATAATATCAAGAACAATGAATCTAAAATATTGAATAATTATAACAAGAAGTTGTAGAGCCACGTTGTCGAAAACTTTGGCTGGAAGATTAACGGTCCTGCTCTACCGGGTTATTCAATTCAAAGTAAAACAAATTGTTAAAAAATAAATCTGGAACATCACATCTGGAACGGAAATAAGTTCGGTGAAATGTGGGTGTACTAGTTGTCTAGTTCGCTGATGCCTACCCCTGCACAGATAGGCGTTATTGTAAAAGTAGTTGAACAACATGGGAGATAAAAAAATGAAATATGAAATAAAATGTAGAAACAAAATGGTCTGTGGTCCAAACTGTACATATTTTATGGGATAAATCATATCGGTCAATTTTGTAGTGGACGCGTATCTTATCAAAAATCATGCTTTAATAAAATTCAGCGAAAATACAAAATGAAAGTTGGCAAAACTAAAGTATTTTATCGTTTGATCGCAGCCTGAATTATAAGCGGGAGGCGGTTAAATTGGAACAATGAACAAAGTTATGTTTATTGCTGCCTCGGTGGCGTGGTGGTATTTCGTACGACTACGGTTCTGAGGTCTCAGGTTCGATCCCCGGGTCGGGCAAAGTGGATTTTTCCATATCAGCCCGGAGTTTGGAATTTGTGCCCGATATGGCGATAGGCTCGCCCCCTATCACATCTGGGACGGAACTAAGCTCGGCGAAATGTGGATGTTCTAGTTCGCTAGTGCGCCTCTGCCTAGCCCTTCGGGGATACAGGCGTGAGCTTATGTTATGTTATGTTTATTGCGATTTCAGACTCGGTGGCGTAGCGGGCGTGTGAAGTGTGTGAAGCCAGGGCCACAGGTTCCATTCCAGAACCAAAATGAATTTTTGTGTGACCCAAAAGTGTTAATGTAGTCAAAAACTTAAACCAAAATAATCATAAGTTTGAAAACTTAATGGACTGACTTCAAATTCGATCGTGACCGAATTTATATGGGACCCTTGAAGTAAGCTCTATCGAACACAAAAAGAATTTTGAAAATCGGTCTCAGTGGGAATGGGATAAAGTATATATGAGTATTTTTTTATAAGAAGACATACTTCCATAGCTTGTGGCAAGCGTTACGTCAGCACGCCATCCGGGTCGGGACCATATTGGATTACGGTTGACGAAAACCGCTGACGCGACGGCGACGTGGCGGATCCGTCACGACTTCCGCCGGTGCCGCGCGGTGCCATTTTGCGCCGACATTCCCTCGCTTTTATTACGCTTGTTTAGCTTTTGGTTTGTTTTTTAAATTGTAAAGGAGCTGTTGCATGCAGCCTAATTGAGTGTCAGAATAATCAAATATAACATAAGCTCACGCCTGTATCCCCGAAGGGGTAGGCAGAGGCGCACTAACGAACTAGAACACCCACATTTCGCCGAGCTTAGTTCCGTCCCAGTTGTGATAGGGGGCGAGCCTATCGCCATATCGAGCACAAATTGACTCAGTTACCATCTCCATATATCATTATATCTGCGTAAAGTTCCTTGCACAAATGGTTGGATATCCAGTTTTATTAACATCAACAGGTGAAGCTGACAGCCGGTGAAAATGACACTGAGGTTATGAAAATGTTATTTTATTTCCACCTTTTTGTCTCCTTTTATTTTCGTCTGTTTTGGATGGAATGTGGACTTTGTTAAAACAATAGGCATATACTTACTATTTATGGATCAAACTTAAATATAATAAGTTATAAGTAATAACTGCGTAAAGACTGCCTCGGTGGCGTGGTGGTATTTGACTGCATCGGTGGCGTGGTGGTATTTCGGTACGACTATCGTCCTGAGGTCTCAGGTTCGATCCCCGGGTCGGACAAAGTGATATTGGATTTTTCCATATCAGCCAGAGTCTGGAATTTGTGCCCGATATGGAGATAGGCTCGCCCCCTATCCATCTGGGACGAAACTAAACTCGGCGAAATGTGGATGTTCTAGTTAGCTAGTGCGCCTCTGCCTACCCCTTCAGGGATACAGGCGTGAGCTTATGTATGTATGGAAAAATAATAATAATATTAGCCCTGTAATATTACTGTCCCACTGCTGGGCACGGGCCGCCTCTACTAATGAGAGGGGTTAGGCCTTAATCTACCACGCTGGCCTAATGCGGGTTGGTAGACTTCACATACCTTCGAAATTCCTGTGAAGAAATTCTCAGGTATGCAGGTTTCCTCACGATGTTTTCCTTCACCGTTATAGCAAGCGATATTTCACAATGAAAATACACTTAACATAGAAAAGTCAGAGGTGTATGCTCCATTTTGGGGTTGGTCTCGAACCTCCGACACTTGTCTCGGCAGTCCGTACCATTCCCAACTGAGCTATCGCTACTTTATGTATGTATGTAGAAGTAATAAATAAGGGATGTACCTACTTAACTATTCTATTTAGTCAAATAGGGCTAAATTTTATTTTCAAACAATTTGACACAAGGAAAAAATGTGACAGGCTATTCTTAGCCATTTTCTCAGCTAAACTGGTTTTATAAGTAAAGCCCACTCTGTTTTGAACTCTTAATTATTTAATTCTAAAAAAATATAGTAAGTGTATCTTTTTGACACAAAAGTAAATAATTAATTTAATTATAATAATGCCTATACAAATTAAAGGTTTTATACAGCCTTTCAAATTAATTCTTTAATTTAATCTTCAAGATGAATTCACAATTCAGTGTAGTAAAATATATAACACTCTAAATTCAGACTAAATTGAAACTGCATAAATATGATTTTACGGACGAGCGAGCAGTTTTTCATATTTCTCAATTTTCCCCACAATTTCGTTTACCGCTACACGATGACGTCATTTCATAATTCAATATGGCGGCCGTCGAGGCGTCATGTCTCAGCCCCGGGCGAGACATAACCTCAAAATCGCATCAACCCGTTGCAAATTACTGGAAAATTAAACCACCGTCGAAATTATGGACGCCTGGTGTTGATCTAGCTAATGTACATGTGTTTATACAGCATTATATGCATATAGCTGGCATTAGCATACGCAATATATAACAGAAATTGAATTCTATTGGTTTGAATGCGTAATGAGATAAATAATACATCTCTATGCGTAATGAAATAATAATACATCTCTAAAAAAATGTCGATTAGGTAAATAATTAATTATTAATCGATTATATACATAACTAGTTAAATGTTTCATTAAACATTGCCCAATTAGGTACTTATCAGTTATCATATCTGTATTGATTTCTTAAGTTTACGCGAATGCTATTCATTGAAATAAAATTACTTTTACGGATTTTATCACGATTTGGTTTTAATTTTTATTCCCGACGTTTCGAAGGCTTTGCAGTTTTCGTGGTCACGGGGTGGACTGAGATGTCATTTGTCCAAAAATGTTAGTATTACAAAATCTACCTTCATTTTAGAATTATACAGATTTTTAAAAAGTTAACCGTTTATGTTCCGATCTACGCAGTACGAGCTCACAGTGTCTTGAGGTCTGGCAGCTGGTCTTTTGGGTTCCGATTTGATTAAATGTATAATTGGATCCCAGGCTTGTGCAAGCTTCCAACCATCTTCTCTATTGAAATTAGGATGTTTTTTAATTTCAATAGCCTCGCGTATCATCCTAGGTAGGAATCGTTGTTCTTTGGCAAGGATTTGTGGCTTGTCAAATCTTAGGTAATGTTTGGAGCCTTCCTCTGAATGTTCGGCAACTGCAGACTTCGTAGAGCGTCGGTGTTTCACGTCAGCTATATGTTCTTTTACGCGGGTCCCTATATTACGCTTTGTTTGTCCAATATAAGAGAGACCACAGTCACAATCAATTTTGTACACGCCTGGTTCTTGCAGAGGTATGTTACACTTGACGGGTGGTAGGAATTGACTAATCTTCTTAGGCGGCTTGAAATAAGTTTTTATAGAAGCACGCTTCAGGATATAGCCAATCTTGTCGGTGACTCCTCTTACATATGGTAATACAACCGGGACGCGTTCAACAGTGGCTGGTTTCACTCGGTTTCTGTGACGGCGCCGTGGAATTTGGAGCTTGTTGTCGCGCAGGACTTGCTTGACATGATGCAGCTCAGCGGCAAGATGTTCCTCGTCACAGATTCCTTGTGCTCTCTGAAACAAAGATTTACCCACGGTAGCTAACTGTTTCGGATGGTGGTGAGATTCTCCATTCAGGTATTTATCAGTATGGGTATTTTTCCTATACACAGTGTGACTCAAGGACTCATCAGAATTACGGATAACTAAAACATCTAAGAAAGCAAGAGATTTATTCTGTTCTAACTCCATAGTGAATTTAATTTTGTTGTTAATGGAGTTAAGATGATTTAAAAATGCAGCTACTTTATCTGATGGTAAAATTGTGAAAGTATCATCTACGTACCGTTTATAAAACATTGGTGAGACCGGGGCAGTGCTCAGGGCTGTCTCCTCAAAGTCCTCCATGAATATATCGGCGACTACTGGAGATACAGGTGAGCCCATCGCTACACCCTCCACTTGTACATAGAATTGATTATTCCACAACATATAGCCAGATGTGAGGCAATGTTTGAGTAGTTCTGCATATGCCAGGGGTATGTTGTTCTCTGTTAACCTCTTAGATACAATTTCAATGCAGTCTTGTATTGGTAAGCTTGTAAACAGCGACTGAACATCAAAACTGACCATGGTTTCATTGTCAGCTAATTTTAGGTGCTTAATATCACTGACAAATTGGTATGAATCCTTCACAGAAGCCCTAGTGTTTCCTCTGAGTGGTGAAAGGACTTTTGCTACGTGGAAGGGCCTAATTTTAAAGGACACCAGCTCTTTAATACGCAATTACTCCGACTCATTGAACTTAGACGTAAACTTACTCATCCCATCGTCAGCAAAACCACCAAAAATGTATGGGTTACCAAAAATACATAAACCAGGTGCCCCGCTACGTCCCATTGTGAGTCAAATCGACACACCAACCTACAGATTGGCTCAGCACGTAGCAAAAGTCCTTTCACCACTCAGAGGAAACACTAGGGCTTCTGTGAAGGATTCATACCAATTTGTCAGTGATATTAAGCACCTAAAATTAGCTGACAATGAAACCATGGTCAGTTTTGATGTTCAGTCGCTGTTTACAAGCTTACCAATACAAGACTGCATTGAAATTGTATCTAAGAGGTTAACAGAGAACAACATACCCCTGGCATATGCAGAACTACTCAAACATTGCCTCACATCTGGCTATATGTTGTGGAATAATCAATTCTATGTACAAGTGGAGGGTGTAGCGATGGGCTCACCTGTATCTCCAGTAGTCGCCGATATATTCATGGAGGACTTTGAGGAGACAGCCCTGAGCACTGCCCCGGTCTCACCAATGTTTTATAAACGGTACGTAGATGATACTTTCACAATTTTACCATCAGATAAAGTAGCTGCATTTTTAAATCATCTTAACTCCATTAACAACAAAATTAAATTCACTATGGAGTTAGAACAGAATAAATCTCTTGCTTTCTTAGATGTTTTAGTTATCCGTAATTCTGATGAGTCCTTGAGTCACACTGTGTATAGGAAAAATACCCATACTGATAAATACCTGAATGGAGAATCTCACCACCATCCGAAACAGTTAGCTACCGTGGGTAAATCTTTGTTTCAGAGAGCACAAGGAATCTGTGACGAGGAACATCTTGCCGCTGAGCT
This sequence comes from Clanis bilineata, assembly GCA_036417725.1. Taxonomy (NCBI): domain Eukaryota; kingdom Metazoa; phylum Arthropoda; class Insecta; order Lepidoptera; family Sphingidae; genus Clanis; species Clanis bilineata. The sequence goes on from CM071159.1 coordinate 3,043,543, forward strand.
GCATCATGTCAAGCAAGTCCTGCGCGACAACAAGCTCCAAATTCCACGGCGCCGTCACAGAAACCGAGTGAAACCAGCCACTGTTGAACGCGTCCCGGTTGTATTACCATATGTAAGAGGAGTCACCGACAAGATTGGCTATATCCTGAAGCGTGCTTCTATAAAAACTTATTTCAAGCCGCCTAAGAAGATTAGTCAATTCCTACCACCCGTCAAGTGTAACATACCTCTGCAAGAACCAGGCGTGTACAAAATTGATTGTGACTGTGGTCTCTCTTATATTGGACAAACAAAGCGTAATATAGGGACCCGCGTAAAAGAACATATAGCTGACGTGAAACACCGACGCTCTACGAAGTCTGCAGTTACCGAACATTCAGAGGAAGGCTCCAAACATTACCTAAGATTTGACAAGCCACAAATCCTTGCCAAAGAACAACGATTCCTACCTAGGATGATACGCGAGGCTATTGAAATTAAAAAACATCCTAATTTCAATAGAGAAGATGGTTGGAAGCTTGCACAAGCCTGGGATCCAATTATACATTTAATCAAATCGGAACCCAAAAGACCAGCTGCCAGACCTCAAGACACTGTGAGCTCGTACTGCGTAGATCGGAACATAAACGGTTAACTTTTTAAAAATCTGTATAATTCTAAAATGAAGGTAGATTTTGTAATACTAACATTTTTGGACAAATGACATCTCAGTCCACCCCGTGACCACGAAAACTGCAAAGCCTTCGAAACGTCGGGAATAAAAATTAAAACCAAATCGTGATAAAATCCGTAAAAGTAATTTTATTTCAATGAATAGCATTCGCGTAAACTTAAGAAATCAATATGTAAACCAGTACGGACTGGAAATTGCAAATAAAGTTCGCCGGTTAGAGAATCTGATGACTAAGCGCGCAAGATATTTGTCATCCCTGAACTTCTTGAAGAGAAGCCGTGATCATAATCTCATCCCTACGTGTGTGAAGATATCACCCAAGAAAAACATACGTGGGAGCGCTAAAATTCTCAACCAGGCAAGTAAAAAACTATTACAAGCTACCGTACATGAAACTCGATCCGATCTACATTACATAAATAATTGTGTTGAGATTTCGTCCAATGAATTAAAGACAGAACTATCAGCATTTGATTTCAAAAATTGCATTGACAAACTAAATAAACGAGAAACATCTAAATATAATGAATGCAAAAATAAACACATAATAAATTCAACAAATTAACATCTAAATCGAATGCCATAAATAATAATGATAGCACTAACGAAACGCAAACTACCATAGACGTCCACTCTCGCGCAGCCAATAAACACCGCGCGGTGATCAATCTGTCAAAACAAACATTGGACGATAACACAGTTCAGGTTTTATCAAAAGGATTAAATTTTGCTGTAACACCACGAAGGGTACCGTATGAAGACATTATTTGCAACGTCGAGAACAGTCTCTTCAAAAATAACATTAAAAAGGAGGATTCGGAGGCGATTCGGCAAGACATCTCTTCCATATTACGTCAAACGAGGCTGCCCAAACCAAATCTTCCAAAACCACAATATATCGCGTTAAATAACTTGCGATCTATGAAGGACCTAACTATTCTCCGTGCAGATAAAGGGAATGCGACAGTAGTTATGGATACGTCTGACTACAACAATAAAATGGAACAACTTTTGTCGGATGAAAGTACTTACAAAATAGTCAAAACAGACCCGACTAGCAAAATTTTAAAGGACACCAGCTCTTTAATACGCAATTACTCCGACTCATTGAACTTAGACGTAAACTTACTCATCCCATCGTCAGCAAAACCACCAAAAATGTATGGGTTACCAAAAATACATAAACCAGGTGCCCCGCTACGTCCCATTGTGAGTCAAATCGACACACCAACCTACAGATTGGCTCAGCACGTAGCAAAAGTCCTTTCACCACTCAGAGGAAACACTAGGGCTTCTGTGAAGGATTCATACCAATTTGTCAGTGATATTAAGCACCTAAAATTAGCTGACAATGAAACCATGGTCAGTTTTGATGTTCAGTCGCTGTTTACAAGCTTACCAATACAAGACTGCATTGAAATTGTATCTAAGAGGTTAACAGAGAACAACATACCCCTGGCATATGCAGAACTACTCAAACATTGCCTCACATCTGGCTATATGTTGTGGAATAATCAATTCTATGTACAAGTGGAGGGTGTAGCGATGGGCTCACCTGTATCTCCAGTAGTCGCCGATATATTCATGGAGGACTTTGAGGAGACAGCCCTGAGCACTGCCCCGGTCTCACCAATGTTTTATAAACGGTACGTAGATGATACTTTCACAATTTTACCATCAGATAAAGTAGCTGCATTTTTAAATCATCTTAACTCCATTAACAACAAAATTAAATTCACTATGGAGTTAGAACAGAATAAATCTCTTGCTTTCTTAGATGTTTTAGTTATCCGTAATTCTGATGAGTCCTTGAGTCACACTGTGTATAGGAAAAATACCCATACTGATAAATACCTGAATGGAGAATCTCACCACCATCCGAAACAGTTAGCTACCGTGGGTAAATCTTTGTTTCAGAGAGCACAAGGAATCTGTGACGAGGAACATCTTGCCGCTGAGCTGCATCATGTCAAGCAAGTCCTGCGCGACAACAAGCTCCAAATTCCACGGCGCCGTCACAGAAACCGAGTGAAACCAGCCACTGTTGAACGCGTCCCGGTTGTATTACCATATGTAAGAGGAGTCACCGACAAGATTGGCTATATCCTGAAGCGTGCTTCTATAAAAACTTATTTCAAGCCGCCTAAGAAGATTAGTCAATTCCTACCACCCGTCAAGTGTAACATACCTCTGCAAGAACCAGGCGTGTACAAAATTGATTGTGACTGTGGTCTCTCTTATATTGGACAAACAAAGCGTAATATAGGGACCCGCGTAAAAGAACATATAGCTGACGTGAAACACCGACGCTCTACGAAGTCTGCAGTTGCCGAACATTCAGAGGAAGGCTCCAAACATTACCTAAGATTTGACAAGCCACAAATTCTTGCCAAAGAACAACGATTCCTACCTAGGATGATACGCGAGGCTATTGAAATTAAAAAACATCCTAATTTCAATAGAGAAGATGGTTGGAAGCTTGCACAAGCCTGGGATCCAATTATACATTTAATCAAATCGGAACCCAAAAGACCAGCTGCCAGACCTCAAGACACTGTGAGCTCGTACTGCGTAGATCGGAACATAAACGGTTAACTTTTTAAAAATCTGTATAATTCTAAAATGAAGGTAGATTTTGTAATACTAACATTTTTGGACAAATGACATCTCAGTCCACCCCGTGACCACGAAAACTGCAAAGCCTTCGAAACGTCGGGAATAAAAATTAAAACCAAATCGTGATAAAATCCGTAAAAGTAATTTTATTTCAATATCATATCTGTATTTTTTGTGCAGATAGGTAGATACTATGAAATTCTACTTTTCCTTATGGTGATACAAGTAATTCATAGGCTTTCATTTAAACCTTCGTACATTTTGTTATATCTTATCCTAGCTCAATTCAAATAAATAAGCTTTTAATATAAATTTTCTCCATGCATGGATAATACAATTAAGAGATTTTTCATGTACCTACCTATATTTGTTTGATGCGCAGCGCAGCATAGCTTTATTTTGATATTAGCTATTAAAAGATTTTCTCAGCATTAAGCTTTCTAATAGTAAAATTATGTTCAAAGGCTTTAAAATAATATTAGTACAGCTGATATAAGCTATACCCCACTCCTATGTGGCCTGTGAGGTAGGCGCAACACAAATTTTAAAGCATGTTGCAAAAATGATTTGGCTTTAGTTTTTCGATCAGCCATCGTTGTGTGTTACGGCGTGTACACACCAACCGAACGAACGTTCGCGAATCTACACCTTGCGGTCATACAAATAAACATGTTGTGTGACTGCAACTGGCGTAGATTCGCGAACGTTCGTAAAACCACTTTGTCTGATCTATCTTGAATCTAGAACCCAAATCAAATGTACTAATTGGGCGGGAATTCTGACGGTGCGGGTGGTCGCTTGTTTTAATGATTTCATATTTTAGTCTAAAGTTGTGTTTGTGGTTTAAATGTGATGTGTATCTAAGCAATAAACATTAACGAAGATGGACAGTATGTGGAAGCTTTGAAATAAGTGATTTTGGATGCTTTTTGTCGGGTGGATGGGTCGACCATGTTCGATTCCTCCGCTGCGAGTCTAAAAAAACATCAAACTAGAAGGAATTGACGCCAAAACTCCAGCAGGGCCTTGAACTCGAACACATCCGACTTCATTGCACTTGCGAAAACTTACATGTAGGAAAACAATTTCCCTAACTTGACATTGGCATAATGTATTTCAATTGCCATAAAAAAAAAAAAATGTACTAATTTGTATACAGCTCACATTTCCTCAACTAAAAATCTAGTACACTAACAAGGCCGCTAATGAACCCTCAAATAAAATACGTTTATGTAACCCCGAAGCGTGCCCGGGGCTAGTTCCACCCGCAAATTGGTTGCCGTTAACATTTGAACGCGATTTCCGAATTCGGCGGCCCTTAACAAGCGCCGACCTCGAAACTTTAGTTGCCGAAAATGACCGGACATGCCTCAATTAGTGTTGGATAGAGATTCGGAAATGTACTGATTGTTGGATGTGCAGTACTTGGAATATTAACATAGAACCTTTGATTTGCTATTAGAGTTGACTTTTCTTTTTTCACCTGTCCTGCTTACGCTTGTTGCAAAGAGGATTTGGCTTAGTTTTTTTATAACCAGCCGCCTGCCTGACATCAAGCCTCTGGGGCTCTAGTCTTGATAAATCGTGGTGTTAAAACCACGTAACCAGCGGCCCGAGCAGGAAATTTTCTGACAATCGTAAATGTATTCCAACTCGCTGCGCTCTGATGACTTTTGGTTCATATTTTCAACAAATTTCATAGACGCGCATCGAGCTCGAATACATTAAAGATTGTCAGAAATTTATCTGCTCGGGCCGCTGGTTAACAATACACGTACAACGCACGTTCGCTGTCACTCGACCAAAGAGGCAACAGTAATATAATAGACGGGACAACAGCACAAAACTTGTGATCCAAAAGCTATGACCTAGGGGTCATAAGTTGCTCAGTTTATTTGAAATATACGCGCGCCAGGTCGGCCAGCCAAATAAACATGAGAGAATAAACATATCTTACGTGATTCTTAACCATTCTCAAAATATTCTAGGGTATAAATTGTAATAATCACCCTCGCATTATAATAAGTAGTTGATGACAGCCTCCGTGGCGCAGCGGGCGAATAGCCAGCTGTGAAACGAGAGGCTGCGGGTTCGATTCCCGCATTGAGACAAATGTTAGTGTGGCACACAGATATTTGTTTCAAGTCTGAATGTTGTGAGACCGAAAGTCTCTCATAGTCTCTGGCACCCACGATACAGGTTATACCTAGTGTGGGGTCTTTATTTATTTATTTATTATTTATTATGTCGGTACTGAAGTTTGACATCAATTTTGTACAGAAACTGGCTCGATAGCCCTCTATAGTTAGTAATATTAAATATCTTTGAATATAATAGACAAGACCTCCCAATATGTTTCTGACGTTATTCTATAGACTCATTCGCGTCTCGCACTGGAGTACACGCGCTATGATCCAAACTCCGGTTACCCGGTTTTTCCGAAGGCATTATAATACATACAAATGTAACGATTTCTTAGGTTTACGTGAATGTTATTCATTGAAATTAAACAATTTTACGGATTATATCATGATTTGTTTTTTTTTTTAATCTTTATAATAATAATAATAAATCGTTTATTTCAACTAATTTTTCAAGTCATATAGTAATTCAAGTAATTCAATTCAATTCAATACAATCTTAATTTTAATCTTAATCTTAATATAATTCATTAGCCAGTACATGAATCATGTGACAATGGTTCATGTACTGGCAGTCAAATCTGTTTGAGAATACTTTGAGGATGGTGTTAGGGCTGGCCCGGACCCTGCGCACCAGGGATGTGCAACTCTTCCGCAAGGTGGTATAAAAACAATCGACCTGCCATTGAGCAAACATCCCTGATGCGCTACACCTCCGTGGCAGCCCCATCACCACCCTAAAAGCATTATTAAATTGCACACGAAGGGCGCTGTATTGTTTCCTCGTATATGACAGCCACAGAGCACAAGTGTAGAAGGAAGTACAAAATGACTTGAAAAGAGTCATTTTGACATCCCTCGAACATCGAGCAAACCTGCGAGCTATCATATTTGCCCTAATAGACAGCGTCCTCCGCTCCCTCTCAATATCTACGTCGTCTTTCAAGTCAGAGGCTACAATATGCCCGAGATACTTAAACTGTTCAACCCTAGCGATATCGGTACCGTTCAATCTAATGGATGGTACGGTATCAGGGCATTTGCCTCCTCTGGCCCGAAAGACCATGTATTCCGTTTTCTTCGAGTTGTATAGCAAGCCATGAACCCGAGCATACTCTTCACATATCACCAGCAACCGTTTCAAACCGCAGACCGAAGCACTCAGCAGAACCATGTCGTCCGCGTAACTGATATTGTTGACACAGACGTCATCAATATGGCAGCCTACACGGGTGCCGCTGAGCTGCTCTATCAGGCCGTTGACGTACAAGTTGAAAAGCCTGGGTGAGGTTAATCCCCCCTGCCTCACCCCGCACTCCAACCCGTACGGCTCCGACAGCGCTTCCGACCACCGAACGACGTTGATCTGGCCTGAATACCAGTACTTGAAGATTTGCACTAATTCTATAGGCATAGAGATGTCACTAAGTTTCTGCCACAAGATGTCGTAACAAACCAGGTCAAACGCTTTCGATAGATCAAGGAATACCGCGTAGACAGGAGTACTTCGATCCGTGTAGTACCTGACAGTCTGCTTTAAAGATAAAATAGCCGATTCCGTTGAGAGTCCAGATTTAAAACCGAATTGGTTATCGTGTATTTTAAGGTACTTATCGAGCTGAGTGTTAAGCAGACTATCAAGAACTTTTGCCAAAACTGTGGCTAATGAGATCGGCCTATAGTTGTTACGATCACTGATGTCCCCAGTTCTACTTTTCGTAATTGGCACCACCACAGTCTTCATCATCTCGGATGGTAAGTATGAATGTCCCATACATAACGTATAGAACATTGCAAGTACTCGAGGTAAATGGTCACCAGCGTACTTTAGATGTTCAATGCTTAGGCCGTCATGGCCAGGAGACTTGCCACGAGACATAGATGTTATGGCTTTTTTAACATCATTCACATTAAACTTAGTGCAAATCTTCTGACCACTAAAGCCATCACCATTGAGTGACTGTGATGGCCCCAATGGCGAAGCCACGGCAAAATGATCTTTAAACATATTAGCGATCTGTTTAGAGTCGCTGAGTCCATTGACACTAACAGGCAGGCCCGGTTTATAAGTTAGTTTATTTGTGGTCTTCCAAAAGGTACCGAAATCGCGCTTAGAATGTTGTGAAGCGAGGATGTCCATTTTAATCTGCTCCGCGTTATTAAGACACCACCTCAATCGAGCCTTAAAGGTCTTACGACTTTCACGCATCTCATTCCACACATGGCCATGCCTCGGTTTCCCACATAAAACCCAGAATGCGAATTTAGACCTGGCCTGTCCGTGAGCCTCCTGAACGTGCTTATTCCAACCAACGACAGGTCTCTTTTTTCGTTTCTTAGTATATTTAACGTAACTACTATCAATGGCGGCATTAGATAAAGTTTTAATAACATCATGATACATATTGTCGATTATACGTCGGTGGTCAGATTCAGTACAAAAATTGTTACAACAAGAACTTAATTGAGAGGGAACATTTATAAGCCTCAACTTTTCGTGACATAACTTACTATAAAGTTCAATTTGAGCCAAAATCCTTTCGCCCCATCTAACCTTACAGTAATTATTACTGTTAATATTATTATCTATATTTAAAATTTTAGGTATAATTAAATCTAATTTACACTGTATTACTAAGGGCCAATGATCAGAACACACGATATTGTAATCAATATAAACATTACGCACAGTCAAAGAAGCTGATTTAGTGACCACACAATGATCCAACCAGCTTAAACATCCGTTAATATCACTCAAATAACTGTATGTATCTGAAGATAACCCGAGTCGATCTACATCCGCACACGACCATTCCATCTCACTACAAAAGTTAGTCAATTCATAATAAAATGGCTCACCCGGGTGCGCGTTGAAGTCCCCGAGCATGTAAACACACTCGACACTTTCACAGTTAACCAACGCACTGAGAGCTCCAAGGCAATCCGTGAATTCTGTTATGCCCGACGTTTCGAAAGCTTTGCAGCCTTCGTGGTCACGGGTCAGACTGATGTAGGCATACAAATGTAGCCATTTTGCCGTGCTCGGATAAAAAAGACACCTTTTTCGCTTCTTCAGTCTCATAAGAGCCAAGAACATTTAATTTTAGCATTAAACACTTTAATAATGATATTGCAATATATCCGCTTCAAAAACTATTCAAAGACCTCATCCAAATTTCTCATTCCGTGTTGTAGGGAATGTCCGTCGGTCGGCTGGACGAGATGAGTTGTGTACAAACTTTTGAGTAGATGCTCATTTTGAACCGCAAAACTATCCTTCGCTTAATGAGCACAGAAAATCTCTGGACGGGTTGTCGAGTGCCGTAACTTTACTTTCCTATAAAATGTATTTTCTTCAAATTTTTTTTTATAGCATAGACTGGCAATCGAGCAGATGCGTCAACTGATGGTAAGCGATCTCCACCGCCTATAGACACCCAAAACGTTAAAAGAATCATGGGTGCGTTGGAAGTTGAAAGGGAAGTGGGAAATGGAGGGTGAATTGGGCCACCGGAAATCTCACGCACCGAACGAAACGCGACAGCAAGCTGCCACTTTACATCGTTTTTTTTTATTTTTTTATTGCCAAAGTGGGCAGACGAGCTAGCGGTCCGCCTGATGGTAAGCGGGACCGCCGCCCATACACTTAAGCAATGCCGGGGGCACAGCCAAGCCGTTGCCTACCGTGACGTACCTATGGTTTTCTGTCAGACAGTGATATCAAACCGGTCGAACCGGCACATCCGTGCTGTAGATGTTACTGTCTACAGCGTGCGTTTACCACTCAATTCCCTCACATATGAGTGCATATTTCATATGTACATACATTATACACGGTGGAGCGGCGCTGCGTTCTAATGACCTGAAAATGACACTTGCCGCTAGAGTTATGCGCGTCACTCCCCTGTTACCATAAATTAAGCCAGCGTGTGCAAGATTACGGGTTAAAATGGGATAAAACTGCTTAATTTATGTTCACGTTGTTGTCCTAGCTTAAAATATATGGAAATTGTTTTAAATTACTTTTAGGGATCAGTAGGCCAGAGAGAGATTTGAAAATATTTGTATGACAAACTTTTTGGACGCATCTGGCGGTTATGTCATACAAATTATTTTAGATACATAGTCGCTAGCAAGAAACGCCATAAACTCATAGTTGAGCCTTAGTTTATGAACTTATGAGTATCATAGTTTATGACCATATATCAGGCTGTAGATTAGGAGGCGCTGGGTTCGATTCCTAGACCGGCAAACAGTTTTTCTAACGAAATAGTAAAAATTACCTCGTATACTACGATATTTTGTAGTAGTACCCTATTCCCCAACAATCTTTCTTTCTTTCTATCTGGCCTTATCCCACCTTAATGTGGGGTCGGCACACTTTTTCTAGCATTTTGCCGAAAGGATTTGGCGTAGTTTTTACGACCAGCTGACTGCATGACGTCATCTCCTTTAGGAGATCCAGTCCCAGGAAAATTACATACATACATAATATCGTGCCTGTATCCCATAGGGGTAGGAAGAAACTATGGACTTTCACTTCACCCGATTCTGACATATTACTTTCACTTTATCTAATTTCATCAATCTCTTCATGCAATCGCATCGGTTTAGGGTACATTTTAAGTGTCCCTTATTTAATATATCATGGAAAATTAAATTAGAAAATTCATCTTCATCATCATCAGCATCATCATCAGTCACAGGACGTCCAATGCTGAACATAGGCCTCTCCCAAAGATTTCCAGATAAACCTGTTGGAAGCGGCCTGCATCCAGCCACTTCATGCTAGAAAGTTCGCTGTCCCCGAAATCGAACCCAGGACATCACGGTCCACAGCCCACGCATGTTGGCATTATCGATGATACGATAAAAAAAATATTCAGACAAATTAAAAACTCAATTTTTGGAATCGGTTAAAATTTACATCGGAATGCCTACTTATTCAATACCACAAACTCGAGCAATAAAAATACATCAGCATAAAAGGTATTGTATAAAAACATTGAAATGGCGAACATTCAATAATCAAGCGGCGATGTACTACGGGCCTACGACACCCCGGGGTGCGTGCTGTTGCATAAATTATACAGTTGTAGGTTATTATATCACCCCCAGGGGAGCGGATACATTTCAATAAAACATATCGTATTGGTTTCATGTGGTATTTGCACTAGTTGCTCTTGATTCCGGCTGGTAAAGTTAGTAATGAGAGATTTACGACTGGTTTCTTGAGAGCTGATCAGTGTGAAAAGTAATCGCCTGTCAAAACAAATGTCAAGTTCAAGTTGCGTTACTTTAAAAGTGATCAAAGTCTTGTGAAGTATCCCGAACTCTGATCCCGAAGTGTTTCGAAAGAGGTGTAAAAATCAAAATGTTATAAGATATTCTGTGGTCATACGACACAATACGATCAAAATATAAATACTTACCCCCTTATTCTGGTCTTATCGAACGCATAACCCTACTTTTGCCTACTTTAGCTAAAAGAGAACTAAAATATGTTTATCGAATACAATGTTGCTGGCTTACAGATATAACATGATTTTTATCTCTGGCAAGCTTTGGAAGTCTTTCTCTGGAAGTCTTGGCTGGAAACAATCAATAAAAAATATACATATATCAATCTTAAATGGGGTCCTAGACTATAACAAAATTAAGGTCATTAATAAAGAACATCAAACTTGAAACAGCTGATCGGAATCGGCCATGTTTTTACTATCGAACGTTGGAACGTTTTAACGCTATTGAACGATTATGAATACAATTTCTGTGAAACGTACTATTGCGGTCTTTTTACGCTCTATTAAGTTATTATGAATAAGGGGGTAAGTGCATATTAAAAAACTGAATTATCATACTATAAAATGTTTTTTCATCAGACGTAAATAGATTTTACCATCCATATCTCCAAGTCATGTGAGAGGCTTATGGACGTCCCGTGGCTGATGATGATATCTAGGTTGCTTTGTAAATCATTAGGAGAACCCTATGTTCAGCAGTGGATGTCCTGATTCTGATGATAATGATAGAGAAAATACAAAACATAAACATTTTCCATACAATAACATTCTTATTCCGCGAACATACTTCAACTTTAAATGAAAATGTATTTTTATTTATTGACAGACACGTTCTTTGAAATCGATAAATAATACAATGTTAAATTCAGACTATATAAAGTGAACGAACCCGTTCATATATCCATTTTACTTTTAAATTGATAGCAATTTCATAAAAACCCAATTACTTAGATACGCTTCGCTCAATATTCGAGCAGTAAATCAAGCTGTAAAAGCTGTTATCTTTGTCACTTGATTAAAAAAACTTGTAAAAACTTTACAGCCAACTCGGTAACGAAGTAACAAATGGTTTCGCGATACACAATGCCTTAATCAAACCGCATTAAGATAAGGGAAACAAAAGACCCTTTTTACTGTGGTCCGAATTATAAGAAATGGCGTGGAGAAAATTATGTTGACTGCTGGTTTTATGCTGAAGTAAGTTTTTTTAAAGCAATGACTGGCAAATGAGCAGATGAGTCACCTGATGGTAAGTGATCTCCACCGCCTATAGACACCCAAGACACAAAAAGAATCATGGGTGCGTTGTCAACCTAAACGGAGGGAATGGAAAGGGAGAGAAAAGGGATTGGGAAAGGGGGGAGGATTGGCCCACCGGAAATCTCACTCACCGAACGAAACACGACAGGAAGCTGTCACTTTACGTGGGTTTTCTGTGAGTAGTAAGTAAGTAAGTTCAAAAAAGACGAATTAGACAATGGTTTATGAGTGACGGTTTTGTAATTACCATCATCATCAGTAACATAAGTTTCCCCCAAAGATTTCTAGATCGACTTGAAGGGAACTTGGAACGTGGAAGCAGCAACAATTACCATAATCGTACGTTAAGTCATACTAATATTACACTAGATCTAGGGTGCCTCACCGCTAAGACGAAATCTCTAGAATGTGAAGGCAAAAGTGCTTTCTGTTTACTAAAAATATTACAATGATCATGAAATCCGTAATCATTAGTTTTATTTAAACGAATAATAAAACAGTAAAAGATAATTCTATAGCTAATTAAATAATCGCTTTCTCTTTTGTCTTAAACTAAGTTTTCAGTCCTCGAAAGCCAGTAATAAAAAGCGACAGGATAAAATGATTTATGGGATAACTAGATAAAGGAAGTGCCAAGTTCAGTTGGACCGCTCCTTTGAGATAAGACAATAATAGATACCTTACAGTCGCAAGCAGGTACATCATACTGTTGAATGTTTAAATTAGAACTTTAGAAGACGATAATAATATTGGTCAGCTGGATGCAACGATACGACAAAGTCCACTTTGACCGTCATTGTTTTGACGAAGAAGGAAGAACTAGAAGACTCGACAAAGAGCTGAATTGAATGATGCGACGAGGCACCGGCGAAGAACTATACGGAGACAGCAAAGGGAACCTGCGCTTCTGATCGGAGTTAGGCTGTTTTTTCTAACTAGTATTTAGCTTATACAATGGCCCGACTTTTAACAGACTGAGTGCGGAAAAAGGAATCTTCAAGTAATTTGCCGATGTTTTAGCGTCACCAAAGACCATCAAGGAATGGTCAATAAATATCCAATGGGATCCTCAATATTCTTCGAATATTTTGTATAGTGGAAGTAAAGCTATATATATGTATAGACATATACATTTATATATCCGTTTATATAAACGGATAGGAAGAAGATTGCAGGGTATTTTTCTAATACGGTAACCTGTGACTCGATCCACCAAAGGTGGTTGACGTTAGGCAAGCAACTGGTCGTAAAAACTGCGCCAAATCCTTTTTGCAAATCCTTAAAAAATGTATTGCGCCGAATCCTCATCGGAGTGTGATAATAGCAAATGAAGATGAAGTTCTCAGGTGAAATATCAAGTAAAAGAAAAAATAAATTCGTGTGCATGTATAAAATTCCTTGTTTATTGTACTACGTTATCATCGAATAACAAATCGATACCACGTCCCGTCATAGACAATGGCTCAAGTTGATTTATGGCGATTCCGCAGCTCGTTAACATGCATTCATCTATTGGAATGTTATAACACCCCCCTTCATCCCTCGTCTTCCCCAGCATGCAAGCGCGCGTTTCAATTATAGCATAATGCGCCTTCTGGGCTACTGTAATTAATTATTATATCGTAAATCACTGTTATAAGATCGTTAGTAATATGATGACATATATGATCAGCGTAGAAGAGCAGCAAATCATCTTTTTTAACTATGACATGTCTTTGTATTTTCCTTTATTTTCTTAAAATAACTGGTAGTTTTAACAAGAATACAAATCTTGCCAATTATATTGGTTATATTTATACGGATTTTTTATTGCAATCAACGGCAACAACCCGAGCGGATACGACTACTCATGAATAGTAGCTGCACCACCCGCACTTTGAATAACAAACCACTGAGAAGCACTGCTATGCGCTCGTCACCCTGAGACAGAAGCTAAGTCTTTATTGCCCATTAACTATGATGGTCACAATTTTATAGCAGAGACTGGCAAACGAGCAGATGGGTCGCCTGATAGTAAGTGATCTTCACCGCCCAGGGACACCCAAAACAGTAAACGAATCATAGGTACGTTGTCAACCTAGAAGGACGGACGTAGGGATTGGGAAAGAGAGGGGGGAATTGAGCCACCGGCAATCTCATTCACCGACAATATGCGAATGTCCTACTGGCTATTAGTAAATCCTACCGTTTACTTAAAGGAAAGTTGTACCAATTATTTTCGCAAGGAAATAAGTAAATACGTCTCACTGACCACTAAACATGGTTCTCAGCTAATATCACTCAGAGATATTCTTTCTTTCTACCTGCCCGTTATTATCATCATCATCACCATCAGCCACTGCCCTTATCCTATCTAAATGTGGGATCGGCGCAACACACTTTTTCAAGCAGAAAGATGGCCAAGTTTTTACGACAAGCTGTTTGCCTGACGTCAACCTCTTCTCCCGTCAGCATGTTGCAGAAAGGATTTGGCCTAGTTTTTACGACCAGCTGCCTGCCTGACGTTAACCCCCTCTGACGGGTCCAGTCCCGGACAAGTTAAATTAGAAAATTCTCTTTGCTCCACCTGAAAATCGAACCCAGGACCACCATGCTTCCACCAAGGAAGCGACGATATTAGATACGATATAGGATACGACGACCACTAGGCGATATTCCGGCAGAAAAATAATTATCGTAAAAGCGAAAGTCACGATTGACAGTGTAGCACCCGGGTATTCGGCCAAAACTGCCCGTCACCGCACGCTGACCGCCTCGCAAGAAATAACAGGAAAAACTACAAATACTTTTTGCTGAGAAAATTGCCTTTTTCACACAGAAATCGACGCACAAATAAAATACTTTGTTCCGTTTGATGGATTCGAGGTTGTGATGTGTTGCTTATTGTTTTTGTGGATGGCGAAAATGATTTCTGATGGAAGTTGTTTTTAGAACTTGACTGCCTCGGTGGCGTGGTGGTATCTCGGTGCCACTACGGTTCTGAGGTCTCGGGTTCGATCCCCGGGTCGGGCAAAGTGATATTGGATTTTTCCATATCAGCCCGGAGTCTGGAATTTGTGCCCGATATGGCGATAGGCTCGCCCCCTATCACTTCTGGGACGGAACTATGCTCGGCGAAACGTGGGTGTTCTAGTTGGCTAGTGCGCCTCTGCCTACCCCTTCGGGGATACAGGCGTGAGCTTATGTTTTTATGTGAAGTTGTTTTTAGAAGAGGCTGGGTCGTTCAATTGGTCACCTGATGGTAAGTGATCTCTGACACCTACTGTAAAAGAAACAAATGCGAATTACCCAATTAACAGCCTCTGTGGCGCAGTCGGTGAGTAGTTGTGAAGCGAGAGGCCGTGGGTTCAATTTTCCCGTGGTTCCTGCACCAAGACAAATGTTTGTGTGGTCCACAGCTCAGCGAAAAGTGGGCTAGTTAAAGTTAAAGCTAGTTCGTCTCTGCCTATCCCTTCGGAGGTAGAGGCGTGAGTCTATGAAGGTATGCATGTACTAATAAAAATTAGAAATGTTTTTTTTTTTTTTCAAGCATTGTTTTAAATAACTTGTATGGAAATGTATTGTACTACCTTTTTATTTCTTTCTACCTGCCCTTATCCCACCTTAATGTGGGGTCGGCGGAACATACTTTTTTAAAGCATATTACAGAAAGGATTTGGCTAAGTTTTTACGACCGGCTGCCTGCCTGACGTCAACCCCCTCTGAGGGATCCAGTCCCGAGCAAATTAAATGAGAAAATTCGCTTTGCCCTAGGAATCGAACCCACGACCTCCCGATCCACGGCCCATATGTACTGCCACTATACCAAGGAGGCATCAAATACCAATGTATTGTAGTACCTATACGGCAATCATCATCATCATCATCATCAGCCATAGGACGTCCACTGCTGAACATAGGCCTCCCCCAAAGATTTCCAGATCGACCTGTTGGAAGCGGCAATATTGGGCTATATATAGAAACTTCAATATCTTTTAAAACGATTTGCAATCCAGTCAAAGTCATGCAAATAATTCAAAATATTTTTTCATGAAAGCAACACAAAGCGGGTATGCACTGGTGAGTTTTACGCGAATGTGTATGAATGGACGAGTGCTGTGTCAATATATTCCAAACCGTATAGAGGTCCTAGCAGGGTCACTTTCGACTGTGCTTTCGAATCGACTAAGTCTTTTTTTGATTCGATATATATACATGAGTAACTCTTGTTGCTAGGAGTTGGAATTTGTGCCTGGTATTACAAGAAGCTCGCCCTCTATAAAATAAGCTCGGCAAACAGGTTATGTATTTGGGTGCTGCATATATGGTTGACCAGGAGTTCCAGGGTTCGATTCCCAGATTGGAAAAAGCGATTTTTTCCATTTCATTTTCTCGCGACTGGATCTCCCAGAGGGCGGGGGGGTTGACGTCGGCAGCCAACAGTAAAAACTTAGCCAAATCATTTCTGCAACTGCGCCCCCATTGGAGTTGGGTTAAGGGCAGGCAGAAAGAATCATGAGCATATTACGTATGTCTGCGAATTCGAATGCACTCTGCGCAATCATGATATTATTATTTGTTTTAAAATTCCAAAGACATACAGAGGGCTCGATTCGAATACATATTCGAAAGTCATACGCGCTACACCCTGTACCGATGTAAGCCCCGTTCTACATGAATACAACTCGGATGTACTGGTGGTGTGACGTAGCGCTTGAAAACTTGAAGGTCCTTAGAATATAATATTGTTGTAAAGGAGTCGTTTTATTGATAGAATAATCGTTATAAGTTGTGATTCTATAGGGCCTTACTCATAAAAACAGTTGAGCAAATGGTTAACAATAGTCTGTCCCTTTTATTTTCAAACAATGTGATACAAGGAAAAAAGTGACCTATTCTTAACCATTTGCTCAACTAAAATGTTTTTATGAGTAATATGTTGGGTTCAAGACCCGTGAGATTGGATTCAAATCACGTTATGTAGTTAAAATATGAAAATGCTTCAGAAAGTAAATTGAGGCATTATTCGTGTTAAATTGCAAATGATATTCTTAATGCCCGTATTAAACAGACAGCGAAGGATGCAAAGAAGTGAATGTAAAAAATATATCATGGTTGTACTGGCCTGAAGTAAATTTGCAAAAAACAAATTATATTAATTGAATTATAAAAACTATGTCGGGATTTTTTGGTGGTGACATTGGTTGACCTACATTTCGACCTATCCAAAGAATAAAGTTACATGTGATAATTAATCGAAATTGCTTTCTTATGTTTCTGAGCTTATTTATTGACCTGTATATTTAACTAGTGAATATTTTTTTAAGCTATGTCATAATTTAACTTGTTATTATGTCATAAATTAAAAAAATACTAGTATTTGTTAAATATATAGGTTAATTTAAGCTCAGAAAAATATAAAAGCAATTTCGATTAATTATCATATGTAACTTTATTCTTTGGATAGGTCGATTTACATAGGTACATACATACACACTCACGTCTGCTTCTCATGGGGGTACTATTGCGCGCCACAAGCTATGATCCTAACACACCTCTTTTGCCTCTTCTACAGTCATGCATCGCTTAATAAATTTCCGCCGGTTGAGGGTACTCGGAACTTGCCCTTTACGCAGATCACTTATTTGATCCAAAAGAGACCATATCGGGCGCCTTGTTCTTGTTCTACCATCCACATCATCATGATCATCAGCCACAGGACGTCCACTGCTGTACATAGGCCTCCCCTAAAGATTTCCAGATGCACATGATGGAAGCGGACTGCATCCAGCGACTTCTTGCGACCTTTATCAGGCCGTCTGTCCACCTTGTAGATGGACGTCCAACGCTGCGCTTGCCGGTACATGGTCTCCACCCGAGAACTTTTCTGTCCCATCGGCTATCGGTTCTACGAGCTATGTGCCCTGGTACCACTACCACTTCAGCTTGCTAAGCTATACCATCCAAATTTGCATGATAAATACTTTTCTTAAGTCGCCTTTCATCCACATACACTACCAAGTTAATTTCGGAATTCAATACGCCCGCTCTGCCATATTTTACTCTTTGCCATGTAACTTGCATGCGTCCGGTAAATCAATATACATAGTCGCGCATAAATTTTATTTAATGCATTTTATTTATCAACTGGGAATGTGCAACGACCGTTCGGAAACTTTAAACTCGGCTGTATATCTTTGCAAATCGCCCGAAACGGCGTGTTTTCGTTTAAAAATCGAACATCGCAGATAAATATACAGATATTGAATGCGAATCAGGCTGTCGCGAATTCTAAATAACATCTAAATTTAACTGTATTTGGGGGAAACGACTGGTCGGGGGAAATATTGCATTAGGAAGTTTTCGTCATGTAATGTTTTGTCTCCTTAAAACGGGGTTGCGGATACTATTGGCATTAGTTTGTATGTTTGCGATGGTTTCGTAAATGTATTTGTTTATAATAATAAGTTAAGAACATGAAAATTATTTTAAGAGTTTATCGATCTTGCCAAAAATACACGGGAATTATATGGGGTTGGGTACTCCAATAATAACAAGTTTAAAAACTTAATGGACCGACTTCAAATCCGATCGTGACCAAAGTTATATGGGACCGCCCTTGAAATAAGCTTAATCGAACCATTTTTTTATGAGGATAAGGTCTATCGAACACAAAAATAATTTTAAATATCGGTCCACATTTGGGGGAGATATCGCGTAACATACTTACTTAAAAAAACAGACGAATTGAGGACCTTCTCCTTTTTTGATGTCGGTCACAAAAAATTTTATTGGACACAAAAATTCCTAAGAAAATAAAAAAATACAAATCCTCATTTTCGTCGGTATACAATCCTGAGGTCTTTGTTGATTTCCATTGTTACTTCAAATTCATACTCATACAAAGCCCTACCATATAATAATTTCATCCCGTTGCACGATCCGTTTCGGTGTTCATCCCAGTTTGATTGCGGAATGTCCGCGGTAATCCGCCATTAGTGGTCGCCGTTCCGCGGATTAGGGACGTGCGCGCCCATTATATGCCCCTGTTTTACCCACTTTGCCAACTTCATAATGTCCGAGCTCATTTGAATTTATAATTATTCGGGTTTGTGATATTGTTATATACATAAACTCATGCCTGTATCCTCGAAGTGGTAGGCAGAGACGAACTAGCGAACTGTTACACCCACATATCGCTGAGTTCATGTTCCATATAGGGGGCGAGCTTATAGCAATATCAGGCACAAATACCAGACTGCTGGTACAGAGTAGAGAAACCCGATATATATAGTAGTATAGTCTGACCCGTGACCACGAAGGCTGCAAAGCTTTCGAAACGTCGGGCATAAAAATTTAAATCAAATCGTGATATAATCCGTAAAAATAGTTTAATTTCAATTCAAAAAAGTTCTCAATTCTTCTGTATTTTCTATGTACTATGTTCCTCGATATCTCCGGCAAAGGTGAATCGATCTAGGCTCGGCTTCGATTCCCGGATCGGGTAAAGTGATATTGTGTTTTTCTACTTAGTACCAGCCCGGAGTCTGAAATTTGTGCTCAATATGGTGATAAGCTCGCCCCCTATCACATCTGGGTTGGAAATAAGCTTGGTGTAATGTGGGTGTTTTAATTCGCTAGTTTGCCCCTGTCTACCCCTTAGGCGATACAGTCATGAACTTATATATGTATTTGTGCACTAAAACCAACGTACCTAACATTCCCTAGAAAAATGTTATACCCCACCCTTTTAAAAAAGGCTTGTAAAAAAGTCTAATAGATTTCAAATAACATTTTACGAATCGAATTGATGAAAGTATTTTATTTTAAGCTTCAAATGTTTTCTCTGTCGTTGTCGAAGCAAACTGATAGAGATTTTATTTTTTAAATATTCCTGAGCCAGCTTTTATCGTCGCTGAAGCATTTAAAAGCGCCAGATTTGCTAAAATGAAGCGAGGCATTACAATGTCGCTTTGTTGATGTGCTAAATGTACTAGCTATTCGAATGTCTAGTCGAATGGAAAACAGCGTACAAATGAGAACTACAATTTTTATTTTTAAGAATAAAATAGGCCCCATATATTTGTCTAGGTGCCGGATTGAACCCGCGGTCTCTAGCTTCCCAGCCGAATTTTAGCCTATTTCGCCTCCTCGGTCTAATGACAACGTGTGGTATGTCGACCGGGAGTATCTGAGTTCGAACCCAAGCTCGGGCAAAGGGACTTTTCAAGGGACAAAATGTGGGTGTTCTAGTGCGCTTCTGCCTACTCTAGCAGGTCGTCGGTCTAGCAGCACTGCGTTCATAAACAGAAAAAAAAGTAGAGTCGGAAGTTTGGATCTCAGGTCGAGAAACCTCAATTTTATCTGACCCATATAACCGCACTGGCCCCCGTGACATTTCTTCGTTGATTAATTCAATTTTATTTTGAAAAGAAACATCAACATTCACACAATTCCATGATTATTTAAATTAAATCCAGTTTAGTTTGTA
The DNA here is from genome assembly GCA_036417725.1 of Clanis bilineata. Lineage (NCBI taxonomy): Eukaryota > Metazoa > Arthropoda > Insecta > Lepidoptera > Sphingidae > Clanis > Clanis bilineata. The sequence continues at coordinate 3,064,006 of CM071159.1, forward strand.
TCTAAACTGGAATTCGGCGCGGAGTTGTTCCACTAGTTATTTCACTGCAGTAAAACTCTTTAAATCTTCAGGAATAGTGTCGGAGCGACGCTTCGAGGCGAGCTTTTACGCCGTACAGTCGGAATAAGTCAGTGCGGCATACTATAGGGTGTGGAATATGGTGATGAGAGGGGCGGGAGCGATATTTATGAGATGGGGCGTATATTAATCGTCGATTCTATACGGTCTCCGAGTCTATATAAGAAACTCTTTTTTTGATTCCGTTAATCATTAGAGGCTGAATTTTTAGTAAAATATGTTCTATGTGGGAAATATTTTGTCTTTTAACAATTAATCAATGACGTTGGAATTGCTCGTTGTTATATTTTATATATATGCAAGTAATCGATGAAATATTTGTTCAAAGTCATCATCTGACTGATAAAAATATCGGGCTATAGAAAACTTGGCGCTAAAGCTCTTTAAATGGGTATTATGTAGGCCCTGTTTTTTTTATAGCAGAGATTGGCAAACGAGGAGATGGGTCATCTGATGGAAAGTGATCTCCACCGCCATAGACACCCAAGACACAAAAAGAATCATGGGTGCGTTGCCAACCTAAAAAGAGGGAATGGAAGAGGAGGGGAAAGGGATTGGGAAAGGGAGAGGGTAATGGGCCACCGGAAATCTCACTCACCGAACGAAACGCGACAGCAAGCTGCCACTTTATGTCGGTTTTCTGTGAGACAGTGGTATCTAACCGGTCGAGCCGGCCCATTCGTGCGTTACAGTCTATAGCGTGGCTCTACCACCCAAAGAGTCTTATCGTGAAAGGCCTCATTTTAATTTACTCAAATAAAGATACATAATTATCCACTAAGTATACTGAAATTCTCGGCGGATTTATAAAAGAAAAACACCACTAAGTCATATAAATCGGAAACGAAACCCATAAACAATAACATTTCTAATATTCATGGGTGATGGTAACCACAAACTCTCAGATGAGTCTCTGCTCATCTGCCTTCATAATGCAGTAAATACATCGCTTCCACCCACGCTTGCGCTCTTCAACACATCCTCACCTATACAATCTTATGCATACCGAAGTGCAGGCTCGATTCCAGGCTGAAACAGACCCATTCAGGCTGTAAACATGACTGTGCAATGGCGACAGAGTGGCGACGTTTTGTATTCGATATTGCGGTGTCAAGTGGCCGTTTTTGTCCGGAAAATACCAGCGCATTCTTGAATAAACGCGATTATGGATAGGAAATGTTGTTTTTATTTTATTTCGCATCTGCTTTTTTGTTATTGTTATTTATAGTTGCTATTTTGAATATGGAAAGTCTATTTTTACAACTTGGATGTTCAGCCATTAATAGTGTATAACCTAGTTTGGATGTTAATGTTTGTCAAATATTATATAATGTAATTGTAAAATAATCAATTACGAGTTACGAGAATGATTAATATTTTGCACCTCAGCATGATTTGAGATGACTCCGGGTCAATTCCGGGAAAATCGTGTAAATGGAATCATAGGAAAAACTGCCAGTTTTCATTCAGGACCTGCCCTCCATAGTCCATAATCCGCTGCCACTAGACCAAGGACAGCAAAATATAAAATCACTTTTCTTTTACTTAATAAATATATATTTGTAATACCCGCTTATTTGAAATTTTAAATGGTGACGGGCGGCTCGGCCACCGGTGGCCGAGAAGTTAATGTAATGTGTATTATGCCACCTCCAACAGGTTAAACCATTATAGTCTAAGGGCGACTTGCTGCACTTTTACTAATCTAGAGTTAGTACTTAACTCGATTTAATTTACATCTTAATTGTTTATCGACCGACTTCCAAAAAGGAGGAGGTTCTCAATTCGTCTGTATTTTTTTATGTATGTTACGCGATATCTCCGCCAAATAAGGAATTTTCAAAATTCTTTTGTGTTCGATAGAGCTTATTTCAAGGGTGGTCCCATATAAATTTGGTCACGATCAGATTTAAAGTAGGTCTGTTAAGTTTTTAAACTTGTGATTATTTTACATACATGTTTGTATGTTTATTTTTTATTTATATTGAGATTCAAGATATGGATAAAAGCCTCACCACTGAGGACGATCAAGACCGGGCGAAGTGGAAGCGTTTAAGTAGGAAGGTGGACCCTGGCAGAAGGCTGGGATAACACCAGGCAGAAAGAAAGATAGAGATTCAAGATAAGTTGAGTCATCTAAATGCTTCAAGGCGCTCTAAGGATTGGTGATTAAATAACAAGCTTCAAATTTAGAATTCTAACCTCAGTTACTTTATCCAGCCAGTATTCCAAATTCTTTTGAAACAAGATTAAAAGATTGTTTGTCCGTCTGAGAGTGAGCCCAGCCTCCCCAGGGGATGCAGGCACAATGAGCCCGGCCGCGAGTGTTTGCACTACACTCCTACGAGAGCCGTCTAGGATACAGACCTAAGTAAATCCATTATTAATTTTTAGACTATCTAAGAGTTGAGGTTTTCTTGCGTGATATATCCATACTGATTTCTTAAGTTTACGCGAATGTTATACATTGAAATAAAACTATTTTTACGGCTTTTATCACGATTTGGTTTTAATTTTTATTCCCGACGTTTCGAAGGCTTTGCAGTCTTTGTTGTCACGGGTCAGACTGACCCGTAAAAATAGTTTTATTTCAATGATATAATCCATTGATGAAAGCTTTCGATAATAATAAATACTAATGAAAACTTAAAAACTAGGAGTCGCCTCCTTGGTCTAGTGACAGTGTGTATGGGCTGTGGATCCGGAGGTCCTGGGTTCGATTCCGGGGATACAGGCGTGAGCTTATGTTATGTTATGCATAAATATTAAATTAAAAACCCTTATTTTGTGTATTGAAGTAAAACTATTTTTTAAGGATTTAATCTTGACTTGTTTTCATGTTTAACCGATTTCCGCCATCATCATCATCGTCATCATCATCATCATCAGCAGCCATAGGACGTCCACTGTTGAACATAGGCCTTCCCCAAAGATTTCCAGATCGAACAGTTGGAAGCGGCCTGCATCGAGGCATTCTCAATTGTCTTCAAAGAAATCTGCAGCCCGAGAAGAAACATTTTAACAATTGAATTCGATACTGGTTTCTTAAGTTTACGCGAATGTTATACATTTAAATATAAAAAAAAATACGGATTCTATCACGATTTGTTTTAATTTTTATACCCGTGTCCACGAAGACTGCAAAGCCTTCGAAACGTTGGGCATAAAAATTAAAACAAACCGTGACAGAATCCGTAAAAATTGTTTTATTTCAATCAAATTCGAATCGAGGTTGATGCGCGTTTGTCAAATTTGTATGAAACTTTAATCAAACGTAAAAGACGCCCATCCAGCTCGATAAGAATTCGATTTTTAAAAATATTCCTACTCGGCCGCAGTGCGAGCTCGATACTACGATTTCGATTGTCAAAATTTTTGCACATCGGGGCCTCGGGCTTTAGTAGATGTACATCACTGAAACTGACATCATAAGGGTACAAAATAATTTATTTAACTGTGTTGAGCATTTTGAGTATTAAAAATGTAAGGATAAAGGACATGAGCAGCGTTATTGGTAGCATGTGCACGCTGCACTCGGCAGAGGGTAAGCAGCTCATATAAAATTTACGATTATTGTTCCAAGACGGTGTAATGAAGGAGAGATTGGCGATTACATTTATATTTCATACAAAGTACGACAGCCTCTGTGGCGCAGCGGGCGAGTAGCCGGCTTTGAAGCGAGAGGCCGGGGGTTCGATTCTCGAATTGAGACAAATGTTTGTGTGGCCCACAGATGTTTGTGTCAAGTCTAGGTGTTGTGAGACCGAAAGTTTTTCATAGTCTCTGACACCTACGATGCGGGTTATACCTAGTGTGGGGTCAGGACTACATGTGTGACTGGGTGTATTTATTTATTTTGTGAACAAGGCCAAGCCAACCGAACCGGAGGCAAAACGCTGGATGTAAGCGAGATGCCGCAACATCGATACCAGCATCGAAACGAATGTTTGTGCACAGATATTTGTGTCTGGTCTGGGTGTTGTGAGACCGAGTCTCTCGTAATTCCTGATACGCACGACACGACAAGTGTGACGGTTGAAAATAGTGATGTGAATAATCGATTATTTTGCATAAACGATGGTTTTTAAGACGTATTATTTGACGATTTGCTTTTACTATTTTATCTTCTCCATAGAAAGGTTGTCTGGTAGAGATCGCTTTAAGCGATAAGACCGCCTATTGTCTACACTTTAATTATTTGTTTTCTTTTGTATATATTTTTTTGTTTTTGGTGTACAATAAAGAGTTATCTATCTATCTATCTATCTATTATTATATTACCTGACTGCCTCAGTTGTATAGTTGTATTTCGGTACGACTACCGTATCTTAAGACTACTAAGACTTCTAGCTATAAGTGTAATAATTATTAACGTAATACTCACTAGTTGAAAATAAAATGTACTTTTTGTTTATTATAATAAAAAAGTACATTTTCTTTTAACTTAACCCAGTCACCTACTTTAGTATTCCCAATTGCCAGGCATCGCAATGGACAATCCCGAACAAAGCTTACAACCGACAGACTATGCGCCGGACAAGCGCTTTGCTCTCACTTGCAGTAATTTAATTCACTATATCTGAATATTACTCAGCTTTCCTAGTTTAAGCCAAAATCACGGACGTAAAAAAAGATGGACGGAATGCTAGGAACATTGAAAGTGAAGTAGGATTTTCGGCCCATTTGATTTATCGACACGTAATGGCGTGTGTGTGTGCGTAGGGCACTTTTGTACAGGCGCGTTTGTGTGCGTGGCTTCTCTGTGGTGTCCGTTTAACTATAGGCGAGATGGTGTCTTTCTTTTTTTTACGTCGGTGGCCAAAATTTTAATATTTAAGCGCAGTAACTTTGTCACTTCTAACTTTTAGGAATTCGAGGTAATGTCTACAAAATAAAATTATAATTGCTGGGACTAATTGACTGCCTCGCTGGGATAATTTCGGTACTGTTCCAGATGTGATAGGGGCCGAGCTTATCACCATATCGGGCACAAATTCTGGACTCCGGCCTGACTGAAAAATCATTCAACTTCAAATCAAATCAACAACAAACAATCATCACTTTGCCCGACCCGAGGAACGAACCCTAGAACGATAGTCGTAGCCCGCAGATGACGCGACCTTAGTCAAGAGGCTTATGCGCTGGTCGAATAGAAAAGTAAATGTATGGGAATGACATAAGAGTGCGCTATACATTTACTATTCTATATTCTAATAGAACATACATACATACATTTCCATACATTTACAGATTTATTTTTTTATTTATTTATTTATTTTTTAACCCGCTGCGGGCTTAGACAAGTGGCTTATGCCATGTGGGAATGACGTAAGGGTACGCTATATGCGGCGTATTCTTATGTCATTCCCATACATTTATTCTATACGTCTATTCTATTCGATTAGCGCTTAAGCCACTTCTCTAAGCCCGCTGTAAATGTATGGGAATTATATAAGAGTACGCTGTATAAAGCATACTCTTATTTAATCTCATTTACAATTCTATTCGACTAGCGCATAAGCCACTTGGCTAAGCCCGCTGGTTCAATCTAACAATAGTAAACAATTATACATGTAAAGTAACATCCAAAAGTAAAATAAAACGCTACGAGGCGTTCCAAGGTAGACCGGTAGCTATTGGAAAAGTTCAGTGGGCTGCATTTGTTCGTATTGTGGACTCAAGTGGAATATAGCTAAAGTTAAATTGGAGATCACTATCGGTGAATTTGAATCTGCCATTTTATCCGTATCTATTGCTACGTGGTTCAGTATACTAGGCTTTGGGATATTGGATAGAGGCTTTACGTTTTTAGGTTCGTATTACGTATTAGTCGCTTCCTTGGTCTAGTGGTAATATATATGGGCTGTGGACCGGGAGGTCCTGGGTTCGATACCCAGGTCGGGCAAAGCGAATTTTCTTACTTAATTTTCCCGGGACTGGATTCCTCAGGGTTGACGTCAGGCAAGCAGCCGGTTGTAGAAACTAAGCCAAATCCTTTCCCCAACATGCTTAAAAAGTCTGTTGCGACGACCCCACATTAAGGGGGGATAAGGGCACATAGAAAGAAAAAGAGGCTAAGCAAGACAGTAAGATAGCCAGGCTTTTATATTTTGAAAAAGAGGACCACCCACTCTGGAGGATTCAATCCCGAATCGTTTTCCAATCTTGTATTCGAAGCCAGAACCTTCCGGTTCACAGTCCGTATATAAGTTGCCACTAAACCGAGGATTTAACTTGATACTTGAAAAATTAAAATGTAATAAAATATATTATGTTACACATAAAACTAAGATCATCAAATAACCAGCAATTACCCATATATCAAATAATCCAACCGTAAAAAAGCAATCAAAATTACCTCAAATATATTGCATTGAAAACGTGACTGTGATGCGAAATTGCCGTCCAATGATGCAAAAATATTAAATCGCCCCGTCGTTAGGGAACATAATTAACAATTACTTTAATGGTGGGCTAAAAAAGTCTAGTATGTAATAACATGGTAATGAAATTTGTGGCCAAGATGGGTGTCTGGAGAACCAAGAGGGAGAAATTCAAATTGCATTTTATGCTGCCTTAATTTTAAATTAGTTTTGAAGTATACTAGGTATATTTTCTTATTATTGTGATTGGTTTTCGCATTTATAGGCTTCTTGAATTTTTTGAGGACTTTTTTTACACTTAAAAGGTTTTAAAAACTACTTATCTAAGTATTTTATGAAATTATTTTCGTAAGATATCTAAAGCAAGATATATTTAAGCATTAAGATATGTATTCGATCTAATCTATTAATTTCATTTTCATTTTTTAGAACTACTAATCCTATAACTATTTGTATTTAAATTGTTTTATATATTATCAATTTTTAGATTAACAATTACTTTCTTACAAGTGCCTTTACCTTTGCTGGTGCCTTTTCATTTGATCCGCATTGGTCATCGCATCGACAGCAAAGAGAAATATTTTTGGCTATTGAAGTCGTTTTTAAACTTAATTCTACCTGTAGCTTTCCAAATCTATATGGGGCCATATGATCTTAAATACTTTGATCAATTATACTCTAAACTCTTTCAAACAAAAAAATAATCATAAAAATCGGTATACGCATTTCTGAGTCATAGTGGACATCTTAGATCAATATCTGCGAGGGATATACACAAAAATATATAATATTTATATAGCGATGAATCAAGAACCTTCTTCTTTTCAAGTTGATTAATAAATAAACAAAAAACGTTAAGGTTTTAATCATTTACGTAATTTTTCAACCACATTAAACCCATAATTAAACTGCCAGTTTCTAATGACGTCATCTCCATCAAGACATCATCGTGAGGGGGAGGTAATTAACAATTAGTTAATGGATTGAAGCAATGTTTGCGCAGTACTCAGAACCAGGGGACGACGCTCTGCGGATTAAATGCCAGGGGAGTGGACACAGTTCAATTATGATGCACTTTTAGAAGCATTAAGAAGTTTTTCTGGCCGAATAGTCTGAATCTTTTATTTCAACCTGCCCTTATCCCACAATGTAGGGTCGGCTGTACTACCGAGGCTGTATATATAAAAGGAGAAACTGAGTGACGTATCAGCGTACTATTGGATTTAGGAACGTGAAATTTTACCCGCGGCTTCTTTTTATGACGTAGGCGAGCACTAAGATAGGATTTCTGCAAGTTCTAAGGGGGTGAAAATAGAACTACGACGGGACAGACTCTCACACGAGCGTAGCCGCAGGCTCAAGCTACTATTTAATATATAATAATTATTTAAATTTAAATTACCTATATTTTTTTCTACAATAGCATTATTGATTTTATGTAGGATATCTGCTATGGCTAATCATATCATATTTTAAAACACACGACGTTCAAAACGTCATATTTTTTAAAATAAATACAGACATTAAATGCAATTTCCTTGTTATTTATCCTTGGCAAAACGTCTGAGCGTCGCGGGAATGCAATGTAGAAGGTTTATTTCAATTTATTGCTTTTGCTGAGGTCCTTGTTGGCATTACGATTGTGGTGGCAATATACGAGCTGTTACGCTTACTGATACGTTAAGTGCAGTTTAAAGATCAAGGACCTTACTTAGAAAAATATTTCTTCTTCTTCTTTTAAAAATAATGGCTTTCACGCATATGCGGTGATTTAATCAATGTCAAGGTAAATAGAGCAAATTTCACAATGACCATGAGACCCAGATGTGGATGATCTCAAGGCCCTGCTGGGATTATGGCGGTAATTCCTTCCAGTCCAGTGCCCCTCAGGTGACCTTCACTCGGCGAATCAGTCAGAGACTGGCAAACGAGCAGATGGGTCACCTGATGGTAAGTGATCTCCACCGCCCATAGACACCGAAAACACAAAAATAATCATGGCTGCGTTGCCAACCTAAAGGGAGGAAATGGAAGGCGAGGGAAAAAGGGATTGGGAAAGGAAGGGGGGAAAAGGGAATCTCACTCACCGAACGAAACGCGACAGCAAGCTGCCAGTTTACGTCGGTTTTCTGTGAGACAGTGGTATCAAACCGGTCGAGCTGACCCATTGTGCTGTAGACGTTACTGTCTATTTCTACTGAGCTATAAAGATATAATCAAATATAAACCTTTTCACTTTCTTTCTTTCGTGTAATTGGGAAGTTCGATGTGCCCAAGTTTTATCGTCTTACCTCTACATTTCGAGCATCGTCCTGCATTACGACTGCCTAGGTTCAATGAACCTATTCCTTTCAAAAAGATTTCTAGAAACGTAGATACTTCAGGTAATGTCTATAATAAATTAGGATTTCTAACCAATATTGTATGAAGAAAAAATATGTATTGTGATAAGGGGTTTCATCTCAGCCAATTGATTTTGTGGCAGCGTTTATGGGATGAAGTTATCGCCTCCTTGGTCTAGTGGCAGTGTATATGAGCTGTGAACCGGGAGGTCCTGGATTCGTTTCCAAAGGGATAGCAAGATATGCTATGCGCCCACTCTTGGTCATTGCAAAAATTTAAATGTGAATTACTGCCTCAATTTTCAACCAATGCAGTTTTTATAGAAGGATTCCTTTGTAGTATTTGCTATTTCGTAAAAAATAATGTTCAAAGTCGAATATAGTCAAATACCCTATTGTGTATTTGACTATATTCGACTTTACCATACGACAATACCATATTTTGGGTCACTAGATCGTCTACAAGCTTTGCTACAAAGATTCTAACCTCCTATACGTCATATCAGCGACACCAACCGAACATTTTTAAAAACACCCAATTTGGAAAATGTCGGCAACTTTCTTCAGCAGAATTTCATTCGGCTAAAAGCCCAGAATGTGATACATACTTTATACATTGCATTGGGTCGGGGTCGCCGACCCTTGGTCCCTTTTCGGTTCTGTAATGAGGATCTTCCCGTTAAATGTCCGTCTTGTTAAAGCTCTGATATTTGATATTAGGACCCAGTGGGCGTTTAAACGAAAAGCAGATAATTGTTAAAATAAGCACACTAAGGGCGACTTGCACCACTATTACTAAGCTGCAGTTAGTCCTTACCTCAATTCAAATTGAAAAAGGAATATATGAAGGACATGTTATTCATTACATGTAATTAATTAAATGTCATCATATAATGATTTCTTAGGTTTACGCGAATGTTATTCATTGAAATAAAACTATTTTTACGGATTCTATCACGATTTGGTTTTAATTTTTATGCCCGACGTTTCGAAAGCTTTGCAGCCTTCGTGGTCACGGGTCACGGGTCAGTCTGACGTCGGGCATAATAATTAAAACCAAATCATGATAGAGTCCGTAAAAATACATTATCTGTAATTACATGTAGTACATTACATGTAATGAATTACATGTCGTTCCCATATGTGTTTTTCAATTTAACTTGAGGTTAGGACTAACTGTAGCTTAGTAATAGTGGTGCAAGTCGCCCTAAATAATTGGGTACTTGACTATGTTTGATTTTATACACATATTTATATGATATAGCACAAACAACAAAAAAGAAACCCTTCTGCGAAAACTCCATCGAAATTGGTTGAAAAATTAGGCAATAATTCATATTTTAAATTCTGGAGTGGGGGGCATATTGGCGATATCTTGCTCTCCCTTTTCAACGCATGTACCGTTATAGCGTGACGTGATTATACTGTTAGTTCTCTTTCCCGCAGTTTGAAGGTTACACCAAATTTCAGAGGCTTATAACTTTTTTATTTTTGAGAATATTTCATTATTCTTTTTGTTCTATATCTAAGATGACGTAAATTTCATATAAAATTATTTTAAAAATATTACTCAAGTACTCAATTATATCAAAAAGAAACATAAATAAAATGAAACAAAAACTTTAAAGCAAAGATGTAACGAGATATAAATGGCATAACATCTGGAAATCTAGACCGTGCAGATTACGGCGTGATGCTGTTGTTAAAGTAATTAGGAATAACGCGGATCTTGACCTTTGTATTAATTAGGCGTTTAATTGTGCGTAATTTAGCTTCTTTATTTTTCGACCGACTTCCAAAAAGGAGAAGGTCCTCAATTCGTCTGTATTTTTTTTGTGTTACGCGATATCTTTGTTAAATGTGGACCGATTTTCAAAATTCTTTATATGTTCGATAGAGCTTATTTCAAGAGTACTCCCATATATAAGCCAGCCAACGCACCAAGCAAAACTCATCACAGATCGCCGATTAAAAAGTTTCCACATTATACTGTCCATCTTCGCTGAATTTTGGTGCACAAAGCCATATCACTTTAAACAACCAACACAACTCCAGAAAATAATATGAAATAATTTTAACAAGCGACAACTACCCTGTCAGACTTCCCGTCAAAATCCCACCAAGCCTTTCACACCATAGGATTAAAAAATAAACCAATGGCGAACTGTGGGCGAAAATAAAAACGGTTAAAACATTCTTAAAACAAAAGCGTAATACATCGAACGTTAATTTCAACAGATATTGCATGAAAAGCGAACAAAAACAATGTTAATTAAAGCAATTTTTCAACAAATTTTCTATTATACGGTAAGAGCTGGCGAATATTTGTATGCGCGGCGGGACACCGGCGGGCGCGGCTGTCCAAGATTTACGACTGCGGACAGTCCCGGACAGCGGACACCGTCCGGACAACTCCCGTAAGATTAATTGCACGCGCCGCACTATTTGGCCACTGTTGATTTTTAATACCGTTGGAATTGGGAAAAAACATCGGACCGTTTGTTATTCGAATTTTGAATGATTGATGTTTGAACATAATTAATTATTAACTTTGTATGACTGCCTCGGTGGAGTGGTGGTATTTCAGTACGACTACGGTTCTGAGGTCTCGGGTTCGATCCCCGGGTCGGGCAAAGTGATATTGGATTTTTCCATATCAGCCCGGAGTCTGGAATTTGTGCTCGATATGGCGATAGGCTCGCTCCCTATCACATCTGGGACGGAACTAATCTCGGTGAAATGTGGGTGTTCTAGTTCGCTAGTGCGCCTCTGCCTACCCCTTCGGGGATACAGGCGAGAGCTTATGTTATGTTATGGTATGTATTTATGCGTATAGCCGTATATATTATAACTATTATGAGTGTTTGTAATGGAATGAATTAACAGTCAATAATTGGTATTCTATACTGAATTATAAATTAGACCTATTGAAATGATTCGTGATATATAAATTTCAATTTCAATAACTGTGGAGGGACGCACAGGTCGATATTTGGATTGCACAACACAATGGTATAAATCGTATTGGGTATCTAAACCGAACGACTTTCGAACAACGTATTCGAATCGAGCAGACAACTTCGTAATAATTTAAATTTTTGATAGCCACATAGTCTTCGAGACATTGAATACTTTTATTCCAGGCGAAGACTTTGATTGGAGTGGAGCCATAAGCAAACGTTAGTATATCATAAAATGAAAACCTTGTATGTTTTTGCTTAGTTTGTTAGTCGTTACTGTAGTTACATGAAACTTGTCGCCATGGGAGTAGTATTCGTGTTCACTGTCAGTAAACGTTACTGCACCGTGTCACGATAGATAACGTTTAACATAATATTAAATGTAGGGTGAGTGCACCCATTGATACCTACTTTTAACAAAGAATATCTTGTTTAAGATTCGATAGAGATTATATAATGGACAAAAGGAATGTTGCAGGAAGGTCGCAGGAAGTCGCTGGATGCAGGCCGCTTCCAACAAGTCAGTCAAATCTTTGGGGTGGCCTATGTCCAGCAGTGGACGTCCTGTGGCTGATGATGATGATGATGATAGACAAAAGTTCATTATACATATAAAATCTTGACGATATCATATCTCTAAGAGCACTTTAATTCCATAAAGAATCATCGTTTGGCTATGCAAATCTTTAAATTTTTCTTTCTGCCAGGGTCCGCCTTTCTACTTAAACGCTTCCACATCACCCGGTCTTGAACATTCTCCATAGTGAGGCCATTGGCTCTCATATCCTCCTCCAGAATGTCTAGCCAGCGCTTTTTGGGCCGTCCACGGGAACGCACCCCTGGTACGATCTGGGTCAGACAAATGCGACCGTTGTACTCCTGTAGTTTTGTCAAAACTGCTATGATTGGTTATACATATACAAAATGTGTAAAAGTGGGTACACTGGCTAGTCTGCAAGCATTTAATAGTGACTAGATGATTGAGAGTGAGTTAGTAGGTGATGTATTAATAAAGTTAATAAGATTAAAATATAAAGGAAGAAAGAAAAAGCGCTATACTTAAACTATTGTGTTATATGAATTTACATACACACACTGTGCCCGACCCGGAGATCGAACCCGAGACCTCAAGACGGTAGTCGTACCGCGCACGCAATAAATACCACTACGCCACCGGACAGTATATGAATTTGCAAGAATTTTTAAAAGTATGTCAGTAAAAAATTATGGTTCGTCACACTAGTGCAGTCACCCTACACATACAAAGAAGTACCTCTAGTACCTAGAATTTGGTTAATATAAAATGAATCGGGCCGAATTCTCAACGGTCTTCGTGACCCACGTCCCTAAGGTACCACGGTTTTGATTTAATTTGAATACAAACTCGGTACTCTTCGAGGCATTTTGTACGATAAGTGTAATTTTAAAAGAGACGGCAAACTGATATTATGAATATAGATAATTTATTCAGCGATTATATAAGAATAAAAAAATATTTTATAATTTAATAAAGACAAAGCTTAGGATCCCTTTTGAAGAATTTTGCACGGATGAGTTTGATATAGTATAATTAAATGTGATTAAATCCATAGATACATTATGTATACATAGATGGGGTGTGATCGTCGATTGCGAAACCGAAAGAGATTTGCATTAGTGTGCATGAAAAATAGCTGTTTATGTTACAAATAGTACTTTAAAATACAAATCTGCAGTTCAAGTGCATTAAAAGTCTTAATGGAAATGGCTGATTTGCTAAAAAATCATTGCTACCATCATTACAACGAGAAAAGTGAAGTGAAAATTCATGTATTTATATGTGTATATATAATGTAAGTAATGTTTTATATGTCAGTTTTTCAAGCAATTTGATTTTTAAATACTCGAGCCAATCTCTTCATAAGTACATAATAAATTTGCGCGAATTCGGTAAACAAATGCGGCAAAGCAATTTTTTGTCGAAATTCAAATGTTGATCGAATTCCGTGGAGTCAGTAGCTGATGGTGCATGATAAAATTCGATAAAAGTTGAGGTGATACGTAGACGACTAATTGCGTTAGAGGGCGCTGCGGCGCGCTGCAGTGGTGACTGCGCATTTACACCTACCGCAAATTGAGTTTGATACGAATTCTTGGGGCGTCTGCCATCGAAAAAGCTGTACTATAGTCTCTCGAATGAAGTCTCGAATCACGAATGTTATTTGAGTTTTAGAGCTATGTGGTAGGTATTACGTTCTACAGTACGAATGGGCCGGCTCGACCGGTTTGATATTACTGTCTCACAGAAAACAGACGTAAAGTGGCAGCTCGCAGTCGCGTTACGTTCGGTGAGTGAGATGTCCGATGGCCCAACTCGCCTATCCCTTTCCCAATAACTAATTCCCTCATGTTAAGTTGGCAGCGCAGCCATGATTCTTTTTGGGTCTTGGGTGTCTATGGACGGTGGAGATCACTTAGCATCAGGTGACAGCAGTCAGTTTTTTTTTTCAATTTAACATAACATATGTTATGGGTGTTATGTTAAATTGAAAAAAACTATCAACTTTCACGTAAATGACAGTGGAAGATGCGTTTTGTTTGGGGCTGTATTCTAGAGGTATACATAATAACATCCAAATAATCACAAGTTAAAACTTAACGGAACGAACTTCAAAACTTCCTCCCGTTCCATTCCCTCCTTTAAGATTGGCAACGCACCCATGATTATTTTTGTGTCTTGGGTGTCTATGGGCGGTGGAGATCACTTACCATCAGGTGACCCATCTGCTCGTTTGCCAATCTCTGCTATATAAAAAAAATATCCGATCCTGACCAAATTGACCCTTGAATAAGCTCTATCGAACACAAAAAGGATTTTGAAAATCGGTCCACCTTTGGCGGAGATATCGCGTAACATACATAAAAAAATACAGACGGATTGAGGACCTTCTCCCTTTTGGAAGTCCGTCGATAAATGATGGAATATGTATTATTAAATTAACATCTTATTGTAAATCTGAAATTAGGTAGAGGTTACTATGATTAAGTTGCACTTTATTTAAACTAAAATAAACGTTGAAAGTGGCGCATCGAGTTTCAAATGAGATGTAAATGGTAGAATATATCGAGAAAGTGAAATTTAAGGGATGTTAACCCTCTACGTAGAGATGACTTGCATTAAGTATAAGATTGTTGACATTTCGCGAAGTAATAACACGTATAGAATATTTAATTCACTCGGCTTCCACTGTGTTCCAAGAGTAAACAATATTCCTCCTTCAACTCCAAAAACTGTTTGACTGCCTCGGTGGCGTGGTGGTATTTCAGTACGACTACGGTTCTGAGGTCTCGGGTTCGATCCCCGGGTCGGGCAAAGTCATATTGATTTTTTCCATATCAGCCCGGAGTCTGGAATTTGTGCCCGATATGGCGATAGGCTCGCCCCCTATCACATCTGGGACGGAACTAAGCTCGGCGAAATGTGGGTGTTCTAGATGGCTAGGGCGCCTCTGCCTACCCCTTCGGGGATACAGGCATGAGCTTATGTTATGTTGTAACTTAAAAAATCTTTATTATTAACCAACTTCAAAAAAGGAGGTTATCAATTCTACCCTCATGTAAGTAATATTAGAATTGCACGATATTCTTATGTTAGACTATATGGGCTTCTAAATAGGTGTGCTAAATTTCATAAGTGTATGTTGTATGTATGTATGTATATATGTATGTTTGTCCAAGTTTATCTCAGAAACTATAAATCAGATTGAGATGGATGTTCATTGGACTAGGTATCTTCTAACTTAGGGAATAGTGCAAGTTTCATCGAAATCGGTTCCGTAGTTTTAAAGATATGGAATTAAATATGTGAAAATGGTGAAGTTTGATTTAAGTTTTGGTTAAATTTCTTTTAGGTGTTTCGTCGAGCATGTCGAAAACAATTCAATGCAAAATAGTCAGCAAAGGACTTAACATAACATAACATAAGCTCACGCCTGTATCCCCGAAGGGATAGGCAGAGGCGTACTAGCGAACTAGAACACCCACATTTCGCAGAGCTTAGTTCCGTCCCAGATGTGATAGGGGGCGAGCCTATCGCCATATCGGGCATAAATTCCGGACTCCGGGCTGATATGGAAAAATCCAATATCACTTTGCCCGACCTGGGGTTCGAACAACCCGAGACCTCAGAACCGTAGTCGTACCGAAATACCACCACGACACCGAGGCAGTCAGGCAAAGGACTTCTTGCGAATATATCAAAGTCGAGCTTGTCGGAGACTGATCAGTTACAATCTCATGTCAAATCATAATTAAGTTATTAAAAGCTTACTCAAAAACTTTTCGATAGTTTCTGCAATGGTTAATTTAGTCACACATTCAGAAACAGTTGCTCGGGCTCGTTGCGCATTAATGACTTTTATATGATATATTAACCAAACGTTATCAATGCGCAGCAACCTCGATACGAATTAGACTGACAAAAATATTCCAGCTCAGGCCGTAGAGCATTTAACATTTCCAGTTCCAATATCTAGAAATATCATCAAAATAATTTATATGCATAGAAAATTTTACTTGTCCATCACGGGTATAAAACTTAAAAATGAGTCGACGGGAAGTTATGGTCGGTACGTCAGTCCCGCACATTGTATGCAAATGCGGCAATCTAGTAAAACACAGCATTCTCTCGTACTGGGAGACAATCTGCCAAATTGCGCTTCGATGTTCTTCGAGTGTGTAGCACCGGCTTTAGGATAGAAGCTTTGTAAATACCCTAGAGATTGTTTCTATGCATTGTGGGATTCTGAATAGATTATTTGCATTTATAAATTGTTTATTTTGTGCGGAATTTGTGCCCATATGGCGATAGGTTCGCCCCCTATTACATCTGGGACGGAACTAAGCTCGGCGAAACGTGGGTGTACTGGTTCGCATGTGTGTCTCTGCCTACCCCTTCGGGGATACAGGCGTGAACTTATGTTATGTTATAAACTGTTTCACAGTTCTATGTAATCTAAGTAAAAAAGAACTTGGGGTTTTGTGGGTTTTAGGAACTGTGAGAGGCTTTCCATATAATAACACACAGAGTCTTATATTTCCTGGGGGGTTACTACCGCGTCGTATAGCAGTATTATTATAATCTTACTTTGTTTTATGTACGAGATTCGGTACATGTAAGATTATAATAATACTGCTATAAGACATTGTGGTATTGCACGTATCCTACTTCTGATCTTAAAAACTTAATATCATTTCCTCCGACCGAGGTTCGTCGGTATTTTTTCAACCGAATTCAAAAGAAGAAGGTATTCTATTATATAAAGTAGGTTTTTAAACGAAATGAGCAAGGGTTCTATAATTTGAATTTTGAAATTTAGAATTCTATCGACGTCCGACTGTAGGCAAAACGAGTGCTTAAGCATTTAGTTTAGTTTTAGTATGTATGTGATGAGATATCTTCGCCGAATGTGGCCCGATTTTCAAGTTTTTTTTTGTGCGATAGAGCTTGTTCCAATGGTGGTCCAAATCGGATGATTTTTTAAGACTGTTTTAAAACTTATGGTTTTATCATAACCGGATTAGTAGTTTAACTGTGAAAACGTAACAGCGTATTTTTTACCGACTTCAAAAAAAGAAGAAGGTCCTCAATTCGTCTGTTTTTTATGTGTATTACGCGATATTTCCGCCAAATATGGATTTCCAAGATTATTTTTGTGTTCGATAGAACTTACTCGTGGTCTCATATAAATTTGGTCACGATCGGATAAATTTTGATCGCCTCCTTGGTCTAGTGGCAACTTAGATGGGTTGTGGACCGGGAGGTCGTGGGTTCGATTCCCACATCGGGCAAAGCGAATATTCTAATTTAATTTGTCCGGGACTGGATCCATCAGACGGGGTTGACGTCAGGCAGGCAGCCGGTCGTAAAACTAAGTCAAATCCTTTCTGCAACATGGTTGTAAAAGTTGCGCCGACTCCACATTAAAGAGGGATAAGGGCAGGTAGAAAAAAAGGTCGGATAAATTTCAAAGTTAAGTTTTTTTATTTTTCGTATTTATAGTGTTCATCATCTTCTGCCACAGGACGTCCACTGCTGGACATAGGCCTCCCGCAAAGATTTCCAAATCGACCTGTTGGAAGCGGCTTGCATCCATCCAGTGTTCATATTGTATGTAAATATTTGCATAGGTTGAAAAAAAGCGCAAGTTCGGACTGTGATTATATCGAAACAAACGAAACGTGCAAATATGTAACTATTGTTCGACCGCCTCTCCTCACATGAAACCATTCGTGACTCGAATGAATCACATTTATAGCAGAGGCTTTTTTTTATAGCTGAGACTGGCAAACGAGCAGATGGGTCACCTGATGGTAAGTGATGTCCACCGCCCATAGATACCCAAGACACAAAAATAAACCTAAAAGGACAGAACTGACGAGGAGGGAAAAGGATTGGGAAAAGGAGGGAGGGAAATGGTCCACCGGACATCTCACTCCCCGAACGAAATGCGACAGCCAGCTGCCACTTTACGTCGGTTTTCTGTGAGACAGTGGTATCAAACCTGTCGAGCCGACCCATTCGTGACTTTACTGTCTACAGCGTGGCTTTACCACTCAAAAATGCGGTAGAGATCACTTACCATCAGGTGACCCATCTGTTCGTTTGCCAGTCTCTGCTTTAAAAAAAATCGTGTTCTATATAATATATGGATCCTGATCAATCTCCACAAACACATAAACCTTAACGCTACACGTAATGTGACGGAATCGAGAGATGCGACAAATCAAATTCCCTTACACGGCTCGCCTATCATTCCCCATCAGTTGTTCCCGCCTTGAGAATTCATTTTGTGTCACTGGTGCCGTTTTGAAATGGCTCTATTTAATGTAAGACGGTATTGGATCATAATATACTGAGGTAGCACGGGTGACTTGTCACCGAGACTATTTTGTCACTAGTCCAGATTATCTCACCGAGACTATTTTGTCACTAGTCCTATTTAGTGCAATCAATAGATTATCTGAGTATCTTTTGTTGCTTACTCCAAGCGTCACATTTTCTCGAATACACAGAAGACAAGAGAAAAAGAGATAGTGAGAAAACACAGCTACCGAAAGTACGGGTTTTTAGGGGTTCCGAAGTAAAATGGTAAAAAAGGAAATCCTTATAAACTATGGGCCTTACTTATAAAAGCATTTTAGCTGAGCAAATGGTTAATAATAGTCTATCACTTGTTTGCTTATGTCACATTGTTTGAAAATAAAAGGGACAGACAATTCTTTAATATTTGCTCAGCTAATCTGTTTTTATAAGTACGGCCCTATGACGCTATGTCTGTCTGTCTAGTCTTTCATGGATATATGTATGTGCCAATGGCTTACGAAATGGAATCCGGTGCCACTATTTCTCTCATTCATCGTTACTCTACCTCAGAATACCTATATTACACTACTCGGCAAGTTTGCAAATTTATTCATTCATCATTCATAAGCTCACGCCTGTATCCCCGAAGAGGTAGGCAGAGGCGCACTAGAGAACTAATACACGCACATTTCGCTGAGCTTAGTTCCGTCCCAGATGTGCTAGGGGGCGAGCCTATCGCCACATCGGGCACAAATTCCAGACTCCGGGCTGATATGGAAAAATCCAATATCACAAAGCCCGACCCGGGGATTGAACCCGAGACCTCAGGATGGTAGTCGTACCGAAATACAACCACGCCACTGAGGCAGTTTGCAAATGTAAGTCGGTAGGAATCGTAGTATATGGACCCTTCCCCACTGGCGTGTGCTAATGTATAAGTACATAGCATTGTATAACATATTCTTTGTGGTGCACACAATGCGTTATTATACGAGCCTATGCATAGAATGCCCTTTGTGAGGTATTGCGTGGAAAAATGTAGCATTCACTAGGACAATAGTGCATGTAGATCGGGCGTGACGCGTGTTTATACACGCTGATGGTTTACCCATATATGTAGGAACAGTACCACATGAGTTTTTAAAACAAAATATAATAAAGAACACCCAACAGTCACTAATCCTGACCTTACACTAAGATACTAGTCCTGTGTCGTGGGTATCAGGAACTACGAGACTTTAAGATCTATGGGGCATGCAAACATTTGTCTCGGTACAGGAATCGAACCCGCGGCCTCTCGCTTCATAGCCGACTTCTCGCCCACTTCTCGTCACCCAACGGTTGGGCCTCGGCTCATCATCCCTCTAGATGAGGTGAAATGAGGCGAGCCTGTAGCCTCATCATGCAAATTTAGGCTGAGATGTATAGAGCCAACATCGACTTAGTCTAATTTAAAGAAAGGAACTCAGTGAGGATTTGGAATTTTTAAATCAAACATCGACTTAGTTCGAGCCATTTTTAGGGTTCCGTACCTCAAAAGGAAAAAACGGAACCCTTATAGGATCATTTTGTTGTCCGTCTGTCTGTCATGATCCTTTTTCTCAGGAACGCGTGGAGGTATTCAGCTGAAATTCATATCAAATACTCAGGTCTACTGTCCCTTAAAGCTGTGAAAAATCAAACTACTAAGCAAACGCAATAAAAAGATACAGCCGTTTATGCATCGATATATTATTTACCTAGATGCACAGTTGACGCTCGAAAAATGGGACAGCAAAGAAGTGCTTAAGCACTCGTTTTGCCTACAGTCGGACGTCGATAAATTTCAAAATTCAAATTAAAGAACGCTTGCTCATTTCGTTTAAAAACCTACTTTATAACACGTGCTTAGGGTTATATTTGTGTTGATTTAATTACAACTTGTGATCGTTTTCTTTGTTTTATTTCTGAGACCACTTGGAATCACATAACATAACATAAGCTCACGCCTGTATCCCCGAAGGGGTAGGCAGAGGCGCACTAGCGAACTAGAACACCCACATTTCGCCGAGCTTAGTTCCGTCCCAGATGTGATACGGGGCGAGCCTATCGCCATATCGGGCACAAATTCCAGACTCCGGGCTGATATGGAAAAATCCAATATCACTTTGCCCGACCCGGTGATCGAACCCGAGACCTCAGAACCGTAGTCGTACACTAATACCACCACGCTACAGAGGCAGTTGGAATCAAAACCTATTTATTAATATTTACTTAGCATACTGCACATACCTGTACAGCAATATTGCTACCTTTTGTCCTTTCCACGACAACCATCGCATTCCGTTATTGTGTACGTAAATTGATTTATTGAATAAAGTCATTACCGAGGTCTTTTGTCGCTCCACGTCGGATTTTATTAAAACCTGTCATTTCGGTCGCATAGTACACAATGTGTGGGACGTATGGCCTAATTTTTAAAGCTATGTCGTATTGGGTAGTTTGGGTCGCGGTTAGCTGACGAAGGGGCAATATTTTCAGATTGGTAGGACACTTTTTTATTTTGGCGCTGTGTAATACAGTTCAGTATGATAAGAAAAAGAAAGAAATGTACTTTGTTTTCGACCAACTTCCAAAAAGGAAAAGGTCCTCAATTCGTCTGTTTTTTTTATGTATGTTACGCGATATCTCCGCCAAATGTGGACCGGTTTTCAAGTTATTTTTTCATTCTTTTTGTGTTCGATAGAGCTTATTTCAAGGGTGGCTTCATATAAATTTGGTAACGATCGGATTTGAAATCGGTCCGTTATAAATATGTACACCCATATCAAATTACAGTTTTCTAGTACTAATAGTTATTGAGGTAATCCGCGGTGAGACTGGTATACAGACAGACAGACGGATGGACAAGGCGAAACTATAAGGCCGCGGTCTCGAACTCAGCGGACTGGGAGAGGCGGCGGCGGCGCGGCGAGCGGCACGTTGCAATGCATAGATTTAAATGGAACTGGCCTCGAAGGCAGCGCTGGCCTGTTTAACAATACGTTGCCGCGCCGTTCCCCGCGTCGCCGCCGACGTCGCTGAGTTCGTGTCCGCAACCTGAAGGTTCAATTTTGCCATTTGGTTTCGGAACCTTTAAATGGCAATCAGCTAGTGTTCTTATAATTGTATTTCAATCATTTGTAACGTTTTGGTTCACCTTTTGTTGGTGATATCGTATCCGATGTATATTCTACGTGATATATGAATGGGCGTACCCATCCTATACCTACTAATAAACAAAAGTACCATAAACAAACCAATTTGTCAAATTAAACCACTATTTGACAAGTTTATTCCACGTTTTATACTGCAATTACAGTAACGTGGGAGTATAAATTAGCCGGTGAGGTTACCAGCGCCATTCACTCCCATCGTCGAAATGGGCGTTTTATGCGTGACGTAAAAACTCACGGCACGTTTCGCTTACATAAATATGTATGGACCTTTATTAAGGTCCGTTTGTCTGTGTTTTCGTGTTTTTGAGTGGTGTTTGATATTAACAATCTTCTTCCAGCTTTATCCTACTTCAATGTGGGGTTGCAGAGAGGATTCGACTTGTTTTACGGTTACTTCTCTGAAGTCAACCCGTAATATAAAAAGTACTTAAATAACACATAGTCTTGACCCTACACTAAGATGGGAGTTTTGACGTGGGTATCAGGAACTACGAGAGACTTTCGGTCTCATAACACCCAGACCCGAAACAAATATCTGTGGGTCACACAAACATTTGTCTTAGTGCGGGAATCGAACCCGCGACCTCTTGATTTACAGCCGACTACTCGCCCCTTCTGCCACGGAGGCATGTAGTATTTATCTCCTTAACAAGCAAACTAACATAACTCGCCACTAGAATATGTTATTAAAGCCAAAACTGAGACTCGCCCCATGAATTCTAAAGAAGGTGGTGCTGAATCTGCGCTAACCGTCCCTCATACGCCATCACATATTTATGTAGAGTAGTTAATGAACGGTGTCTACCCCGCGTCGACACGGCGCGATGCCCGCTCTATCAATATTTATCAACCTAACACTCCGTGTAGGAGATGGACAGTGTGCTCGCGGCTTTATGTTTGGATGTTTATGCGTTTTATTGTTTTCAACCTGGGGGGATACCATCACCTCTTATAGCAGTATTGTTATAATTTTACTTGTACCGATTCCGATACAAAACAAACGAAGAACGATTATAATAATACTGCTATAAGAGGTCGTGGTAACCCTGTTGCACTAAAATATTGGAAAGAGAGTAAGAATAATTTATTGACACAATTTTGGTGGCGTACAGGTACAAGACGTAGAAACATATTATACAGATATTTAGGTATGTACCTAATTATTATATATATCAGATCACCCATACTGTGGAATGTGGATGATGATATGTATCCCACCACAACCGTGTCCAAAGGACCTAGATCAGCATATGTCAAGCACTAGGTGCTTGACGCTGATTTTCATCCAGACCTCTTGGCGTCCGACAGATGCAAAACCAGAACTACTGTGTGCGCAAGTGTGTATGTGTGTGTGTGTGTGTGTGTAAGTGTGTGCGCGTGCATGTTTCTATGTATTTCAATACTTATCAACAATATTTATCAATACAAATAAATAACACAAAACATGGTATTTCTACATTTTTTGTCTATGGTATGTTATATGAGCAGGAGACAATGAAAATCCTTGTTTTGTGTAGGTGTTTTAAGTGTTTTGTAGAGATGAGAAGATAATTATCTTTTAATAGTATAATAGTAGTAAAAAAGTAGTATTTAACAAAATTTGGTCGCCTCCTTGGTCTAGTGACGGAATATACGGGCTGTGGACTGTGTGGGTCGATTCCCAGGTCGGGCAAAGCAAACTTTCTAATTTAATTTACCCGGGACTGGATCCCTCAGAGGGTTGGCGTCAGGCAGGCAGCCGGTCGTAAAAACTTAGCCAAATACTTTCTGCAACATGCTTGAAAAAGTGTGTTAAGATGGGATAATGGCGGGTAGAAAGAAAGAATATCTAACAAAACAGCGGTCCAAGCAGGATTTTTTGACAATCGAATTCGTATCTAACTCGCACACTGATGCTTACTATTTCATACAAATGTCAGGATTTTTTGACAATCGAACTCGCGCAGTGATAATGTTTGGTTAATATTTCATACAAATGTCATAGATGCGCATTGAGCTCGATAGGAATTCGATTGTCAAAAATATTCCTGCAAATGCCACTGTTCGGGCTTTTGCTACTCTGTGAATTTAAAGAGTTAGTTGATAATCACAAGTTTAAAAACTTAACAGACCGACTTCAAATCCGATCGTGACCAAATATGGGACCACCCTTGAAATAAGCTCTATCGAACACAAAAAAAAATTGAAAATCGGTCCACCTTTGGCGGAGATATCGTGTAACATATATAAAAAAAAACAGACGAATAGAGGACCTCCTCCTTTTTGGAAGTCGGTCAAAAATTATGGTCTTAGTCAAAATATGACAGCGTCCAAATAAGTTAAATGCAATAAATTCCATTTATTTTCAGCGTATAGATAAACAACGGATGTAGATAGTATCCGTTGGCTTATAGTCATGATTCTGACAATATATTACTCATTGGATACACAAAATAAGTAAATAAATAAATGACATCCAACAGTCACACATAGTCCTGACCCCACACTAAGATCAAGGCTTGTGTCGTGGGTATCAGGAGCTACGAAAGACATTCGGTCTCACAACACCCAGACCCGAAACAAATATCTGTGGGCCACACAAACATTTGTCTCAGTGCGGGGAGGGTCTGGGTGTTGTGAGACCGTGCGTCTCTCGTAGTTCTTGATACCCACGATAGAAGATTCGATCTACGGTGGGGTCAGGACTATGTGTGTGACTGTTGGGTGTATTTATTATTTATATGACTTTTTATAACAAGCTGTCTCGATGGCATAGCGTACGCGGTACGTCTGATAGCCATTACCATCCTGAGGTCTCAGGTCCGATACCCGGGTTGGGCAAAGTGTTACTATATTTAACCGACTTCAAAAAAAGGAGGTAATCAATTCGTCTGTATTTTTGTTAGTATGTTAGGCGATATCTGCACCAAATGTGGACCAATTTTTAAGATTCTCTTTCAAGATTCAAGATATAAATTTGGTCACGATCGAATCAGTTTTGAAGTCCGTTAAATTTTTAAACTTGTGACTTTTCCATTCAGTATCAGCTTTGATATTAATTTAATAAAAAGTACATTATATTAAATAGCTTATAGCGAGACAATTGTTCAAATATTTAGCTTATATTATAAGCTCGCAAGAAACACGATTAAATCGAGTTCATAGTGGCGAAAGTAGGAAAAATAGACCAAAGCTTCGGCCTGTCAACACATATCCACCTCCGTGGTGCAGCGGGAGAGTAGCCGGCTGTGAAATGTGAGGTCGCGGGTTCGATTCCTGCACTGAGATAAAAGTCTATGTGGTCCAGAGATATTTGTTTCGGGTCTGGGTGTTGTGAGATCGCGCGTTTCTCGTAGTTACTGATACCCACGTCACAAGACTCGATCTTAGTGTGGAGTCAGGACTATGTGTGTGACTGTTGGGTGCTATTATTATTATTATATTATAAGCTCGCAAGAAGTACGACTAAATCGAGTTCATAATGGCGAAAGTAGAAAAAATAGACCAAAGCTTCGGCCTGTCAACACATATCAATGCCTATCAATAACTCAGCGAGCTTAATGAAAGCCAATCGGTATTTCTAGCGACGCCGCAGAAATAGACATGTCTGGCTCTTATCCTATTTATTTTATGCATTCCGACTGGGTGATTTTCGGGCACAGTTAATTTAGTAGCCATTATATTAACGCGGGCCATCAGATAAATTCGGCACTCGGCTGCTAACTTTTTGTGTTAAAAAATTGAATTTCTCTTATTGAATTTGTCAAATTTATCGTTGGGATACGAAATCGCTTTATCAATTTAGATAGCTTTAAATGTTTTTCGATGCGATATCAATCATGTGGATTGTGAAGATCTTATTGTTTGAATCGTGGAGTGTTTTTGGGAGGAGCTTGACTTTATAGTGTTACGAAAGTATAAAAGTTTGATGACCCATCGGTTAAATATGGTATTTCTTTCGTCGAGCTTTGTAAAACTTATATTTTATTACTACGTACTTTTTTTCTACCTGCCCTTATCCCACCTTAATGTGGGGTCGGCGCAACACACTTTTTCAAACATGTTGCAGATAGGATTTGGCATAGTTTTTACGACGGGCTGCCTGCCTGACGTCAACCCCCTACGAGGGATCCAGTCCCGGGCAAATTAATATACATAGACCAAGGAGCGACTAACTTTATTACTACGTACATTATTTGTAAACATTTATCAAATAAAGTTATGTTCAAGACTATTTCGAATACAATGTAGTGATATTAAAATATACTTTATATCTTCTTTAATACATTTTGCTTGTTATTTGTGCCTCGGTGGCGTGGTGGTATTTCGGTACGACTACGGTTCTGAGGTCTCGGGTTCGATCCCCGGGTCGGGCAAAGTGATATTGGATTTTTCCATATCAGCCCGGAGTCTGGAATTTGTGCCCGATATGGCGATAGGCTCGCCCCCTATCACATCTGGGACGGAACTAAGCTCGGCGAAATGTGGGTGTACTAGTTCGCTAGTGCGCCTCTGCCTACCCCTTCGGGGATACAGGCGTGAGCTTATGTTATGTTATGTTATTTGTGCTACTGTTAAAAATAGCATATTTACAAGTACGCGTACTAAGATGTGCTAAATGTACAGATACCTATGTTTATTGGCATTCTTGGTCGCAAGAAGTCGCTGGATGCAGGCCGCTTCCAACAGGTCAATCTGGAAATCTTTGGGGGAGGCCCATATCCAGTAGTGGACGTCCTATGGCTGATAATGATGATGATGATGACGATTGGCATTCTTTCTTTCCATCTGCCCTTATCGCTTATGTGAGGTTACCTACGCGCAGCATTTTTTTAAGCAAGTTGCAGAAAGGATTCGCCTCAATTTTAAAATTTGCTGCCTGCCTGACGCCAACTCCCAGGCAAATCATTTTAGGAAAACACCCACCCTGGGTAACGAAGACAGGACCTCCCAATCCAATACTCTTAGAACTTGCCACTAGATGAAGGCAAACATACCGTTCTAAGTGCAGCGGCCTGAGCAGGAAAATTTCTGACAACCGTAAATGTATTCGAACTCGATGCGCGTCTATGAAATTTGTATGAAATATTAACCAAACGTCATCAGTGTGCAGCGAACTCGAATACATTTACATTTACATTAGTTTTTCGTGCTTGGGCTACTGATAATAAAAATCTTTACATTACAAAAGTAATAAGGGCACATTTCGTCTACGTTCGTTATGACGAAAATAATTAATAAAACCAATACTCATAATTAATTTCTTGGCCGTTATTCGCCAATACCTTACTCGGCCAATAATTAATAAAGGTAAAGCGAGATATGGGTTACGTAAGCAACTTTCCTCCTCATTTTATTATGTAGAGATGAACAAGTAGGATTTATACGATAAGTAATAGTGATCTATTTACTCTATTATAATATTACATAATATTATATCCTTTCTTTACGAATACCTCGGTGGCGTAGCGGTATTGCGTGCGTGGTACGGCTTTTGTCCTCTGGTCCTGGGTTCGATCCCCGGGTCTAAGGTGATATTGGATTGTATCAGTCTGGAATTTGTGCCCGATGTGGTGAAAGACGGGCCCCCTAGGACAGAACTAAGCACCGCCATTTGTGGGTGTTATAGTTCGCAAGTTCTCCTCTGCCTAGCCCTTCGGAGATTCAAGCGTCAGCTTATGTATGTATGTTTCATTACGTCGTCAGACGGGAAAACAAAAATTGGGTTTCCGATACGAAATCACAAAAGGTTCGTGGAATTTATGCTGCATACGCTGGTGGGTTCGGTTGCTATCATATGATGTGACGCAAATAAGCTCAGCATTTAGTGGGAGTACATATTGCATATGTGTTAAAGGCGAAGGGCCTGTAAAAAACGATTCCATCTGGCTTATTTTTGCCTTTGTCTACTAATACATAGGTATTCATTCAACGAGGCAGCATATCCTGGCTTTCTTTTTAGAAATTTTCCCAGTTCGCCTATCTATCTGCCTACCCTTTTAGAAATGTAGGCATAAGACTTTATGCATAAACGATTTATTGAATGTGATGCACATACATTTCATTTCATTATTTTTTATTTTCACCAAAATAGACAGAGGAAAGTCAACACATAAGAAAATAGGGTAAAAGTTCCAACTCTGCAGTGTAATTAAAAGAAAGTGCCTGACGATATCGTTAATAACTTGAAGCAGATTGCATCGGCAAGAATACTACGTTCTTACTTTAACTTAACGGATTAAATTCCTTTCCAGATGCATTTTAGTTCTATTCACTAAATAAATGCTGATACTACCTAACACATTTTTCACTTCTTCTAATATAGGTTTTGTTTTCTTTAGTTTCTTTAATCATAATATTATTATGTGTTTTAATATACCAATTCACAGAAACTCTGACGTTGCTCTTTTAACACCAATTTACAGTAAGTTACTAAAACAGTACAGAACCAGATACAGAAAGACATTGAATTAGAGCAGCTAAACCATGATAACAATAGATATCTAATAATATAGGATAATTGAAATTAAACTATTTTTACGGATTATATCACGATTTAAGCTAACTGACCCGTGACCACGAAGGCTGCAAAGCTTTCGAAACGTCGGGCATAAAAATTAAAACCAAATCGTGATATAATCCGTAAAAATAGTTTAATTTCAATGAATAACATTCACGTAAACCTAAGAAATCATAATATAGGATAAAGTAACATACAAGATTCACTGATAAATAATTACACTCGAACTGACTTGACATTTCGCCACTAATAACTAAACTATAACAACACAAAATCTATTGACAATTGATTATAAACTTTCACAACTCTGTCGGCAAAGTTACTGTAATTATCTCAAGAGACTTCAATACTCGAAGTAGGAAAGTGCGAGCTTCTGTTATCCCATTACCGTAGCCCAAATAAACATCTAATTCTTTCCTGCGCACCTCTGCACCTTCGTCCATCCCGCTTCCACATATACTCTATCCTCTTCCAGCTTAATTCGGGCTTGGAAGATAGCGAGCGACGAGCTGAGAGCTCCTAGTTTTGCTCGCTGCTTCGTGGCGTGCGGTCGCGTCGTGTGTACGGGATATTTCAACTCGTCACAGGCGTGTTTTTCCGGGGATTATTAATGAAAAATTAATTGAAACTCGTTTTTAATCAACGATTGAGAACGTGTATGTAAATTAACATTAGTGCTTGTGTGTTGTGTGGAATGTAGGAATCTATGAACGGTGAGTAATTTCAGTGACAATTTCAGGTAGATAAAGCGTTTCATAATAGTACTTCGTGGGGATTTGGTTGTTGTACCTGGTTGTGTTCGATTGTTTTTCGATTTTCTTTTGCTTTATCTGATTGTATGCAGGAACTTTTGTGTGACTTTGTTTTCTTCCTGCCTGGTGTATGAAGTTTTATTGTCAAATTCAGTTTTTAGATATTTTTTTATTATCTGCCAATTATTTTGATACATACTTACATCCATTATTTATAAAGAACATGTCACGTTGGTAAAGTTGTAAAAAGAAGAGGATATAGCTCTACATCGGTTCAATTTAATTCAGTATGATATAGAGGTTTCTTTATCAATCCGGAATTTATAACATTTCGAATCTATGTTATATTTTTTTTCCTTTTTTTATTTTTATGTTCTATTGCTTGATTTAGCTAGAACTATTGAACTCGTTAAATCTAATATGATATATTTGATGATCATATTTTTGATAATTTGAGATGGGAAATTATCGATTATAATCAGACAGCCTCCGTGGCACAGCGGGCGAGTAGCCGGCAGTGAAACGTGAGGTCGCGGGTTCGATTCCCGCACCGAGACAAATGTGTCTCGGGTCTGGGTACTGTGAGACCGAAAGTCGCTCGTAGTTTCTGATACCCACGATATAAGACTCGATCTTAGTGTGGGGTCAGGACTATGTGTGTGACTGTTGAGTGTATTTATTTATGTAATCTATGGATTATCTTATTTCAAAAGTTATAGTTTTGTTATATTATTCATTGATCTATTTTAATGTATTTTGAAAGTCAACATTGTATTTCGCAGTAAAATATAAATAAACATAAAAGGTTAAGTAAAATTAGGGAACAAAATAACACGTACATTTTATTAAATAAATATGGCTGTACAATACATTCGCGAGGCCTCTACGGCGTAGCACATGTTTATTCTACGGCGCTACGCTCGTAACGCGTCGCTACGGATCGTATCTATAATGATTATAGGATTTACTCTCTGGCGTGTTTGAAAAATACTCGTTCGTCCGGGAGATTGTGACTCATCTACTTTTAATTGGATCGAGTCTAAATAAATACACGGGTATTTGTGAAAAGTCTTTCGACCCATTTCGGATTGATGTACTTTCGGATTAATGTGCTTTCGGATTGGTGTACTTTGGGATAAATGTATCTGGTACATGAAAGCTTGCTCAAATAACGCTAAAGTCATCCTTTGTACCGGAGATTAAATAGGCTTTGGTATCGCGAAGGCGTAACTTTTCGTTTTGTTGCTACGTATTATCTACTTTACTAAAAGCTTGGAGCTTTCAAGGCCCTTTCTTAACAAAAGTATGTAACTTATTAATCCGAAGATGAAATTGCGATATAATACGCTGTTGAGATAAATATTATGTGAAACCTCAATCGATACGATGTAATAATAACCCACGGAAATAAGGTCGGCGCAACGTGGATGCTCCAATTCTCTACATATTTTTATTTACATTCACATAACATAACATACATAAGCTCACGCCTGTATCCCCGAAAGGGTAGGCAGAGGCGTACTAGCAAACTAGAACACCCACATTTCGCCGAGCTTAGTTCCGTCCCAGATGTGATAGGGGGCGAGCCTATCGCCATATCGGGCACAAATTACAGACTCCGGGCTGATATGGAAAAATCCAATATCACTTTGCCCGACCCGGGGATCGAACCCGACACCTCAGAACCGTAGTCGTACCGAAATACCACCACGCCACCGAGGCAGTCATTTACATTCACCTCTGTTTATTACTTTGGCGACATAGGCTTCAGATTATTTTACACTGTACTTTTTGACGTTACTTGCTAGAAAAAACCTGTAGGCTAACATCATAATAACAAGAATCATAATTCTTTATGACGTTTCACGCTAGCGACTGAGTAAAATATTTATATGACAAATACCCGAACGTCTCAAGCGGTTACGTGGGGCAATTGACGTTTTTCATACAATTTTACGTAGTCGCTAGCGTGAATTATCAAAAAAGTCATGATCGAGCTACTGAAGCGAGATACAGGTGAAACCTAGGGGCATCAGGGGCAAGCCTACGGCTATATCATGCACAAATTCCAGACTGATACTGAATAGAAAAACCCAACCACTTTACCTGACCCGGGGCTCAAATCCGAGACCCCAGCCGTACCACGCAAATAATAATACGCCATCGAGGCAGTAGAAGACTAGTAACTTCATTTGCGAAAGACAACCGTGATTTTTTTTATACAGCCAACAGTCACACATAGTCCTGAGTCCTGACCCCGCACTAAGATCGAGTCTTGTGTCGTGAGTATCAGGAACTACGAGAGACTTGACAGCCTCCGTTGCGCAGCGGGCGAGTAGCCGGGTGTGAAGCGAGAGGCCGCGGGTTCGATTCCCGCATTGAGACAAATGTTTGTGTGGCCCACAGATATTTGTTTCAAGTCAGGGTGTTGTGAGACCGAAAGGCTCTCATAGTCTCTGACAGCCACGATACAGGTTATACCTAGTGTGGGGTTAGGACTAGGTGTGTGACTGTTGGGTGTATTTATTTATTATTTATTTATTTTATTACTTTCGGTCTCATCGGTTATTTAAAGAACCCTGCTATTTAGCTGTCGTGTTTACTGTCATTCTGAAACTTTGCGCTCAAGCAAAAGGTATAATTTGAAGATGTTATCTCGTTTGTACATTTCCACGGGCTACAAGATACGCAACGTTATCTGTAACATTACGCCTCGCTCGAATTGCTCCAAAACAAATTGCGTAATTGTTGTAATTTAGTTTTATTAAGTTGAATTTC
Organism: Clanis bilineata; assembly: GCA_036417725.1. NCBI lineage: Eukaryota > Metazoa > Arthropoda > Insecta > Lepidoptera > Sphingidae > Clanis > Clanis bilineata. Next base: position 3,095,839 of record CM071159.1, read on the forward strand.
TGGAGACTTTCCTGTGTCATTTGATACTATTAGAATGTTAAGAAGAATATCGTGTTCAGTATTTTCTTTGTAGATTTTGTCAGTGATATTTTTGAAAATCGTTTTTTTATCGAGCTCGGTACGTACAGGGGGGTGACTCCTGACGCTCGATTCGATTGTGATTTCGATTTATTGACTTCAAATTGCACCGAAATCGACTTTTAAAGTGCGCTGATGTTGCATAATATTCGAGAACTTGTCATTTGGTAATTTTAACGTGACATTAATGCACTTTCCCTGATTCTTGACACTAGATTCGAATTTGACTTTGATTCGGTTTCATTAAGTGACTTAAAATTCCATCAAAATAGAGTTCGCTGAGTAGTGCGCTAAAGTTGCGTTGGATTCGAGAACTTGTCATTTAATATTTTTTAACGATGGGCAGAAAGATTATCTATTTTATGCTAGTCCGTACATAAAGTTTTGAAATGCCCGCCTTTGCCCGCGGCTATGCCCACAAAAGTCTTCCGTTGTATTTCCATTTTCCCCCCTTAGTGGATGAATTTCTAAAAACTCTTTTGTAAGTACCCTCTTACGTCATAAAAGGAAGCCGTGTGTAAAATTTGACATTCCTAGTTCCTAGTGAGTCAGTCAGTTTCTTTTATATTTCTTTTTTCTTAATGTAATGTTCTTTTATATATATAAATTTTGATCAAAGGTATAGTGTTTTACTGGAATAAAAAGCACTTATCTCGTATTATCCAGGAATAGTATATGTAGGTTAGTGAAGAAATAAAAAATCGTTATTTTCATACATTAGAAATATATCCCACGCCCACGCCCTCTAAGTTAGATGTAACGCCTACGGTTTACTGAGCTTACATGACGTCATAGGGGCCAAGAAAAAAGGTATAATTAAACAGTTTCACACAAGCTGTAACATTTCCTCGTTTTCAGTACATTGCGTTGGTCCGAGACAGGAACACGGTGCTATTTCCTGCCACTTAACTCTCTTCCTTATGTTACGTGACCAACTTACTTCGAGTATAAAAAGGCTTTACTTCGGTATAGTTCTCGTATTTTTCCAACCGACTTCAAAAAAGGAGAAGGTTCTCAATTTGTCTGTATTTTTTTATGTATGTTACGCGATATCTCTGCCGAATGTAAACCGAACTTTTTGTGTTCGATAGAGCTTCTTTAAAGGGTGGTCCCATATAAATTTGGTCACAATCGGATTTGAAGTCGGTCTGTTAAATTTTTAAACTTGTGATTATTTAATGTGTGTACAAACCCTTTTAAGCAAGTTTCAGAAAGAACTTGGCTTAGTTTTTACAACGTCCACAGTGTATATAAATATTTTTCCAGGAATTTACAGTGAAATGTAGCTATAAAGTAACAAATCACATTAAAGTAACAAATCACCAGAATTCCCCCATTGTGAAACGGATCAAACTGACAATAATTCAGAGACATCGATGTTAAATCATCACACGCGACTGAATTTAATGGTGTGAAAAGCCATTCAAATATTTTTAGACAATTGAATGTGTTTTATTATCGCCGCATTATATGAATATTAAGTAAATTCATGGAGATATTTGTTTTATGAATTTTTGCATTTGTTTATAATAAATGATAACTAAAATACACCCAACAGTCACTTACATAGTCCGGATTCCATACTAAGGCTGAGATCTATAGAGCGAACTTCGACTAAGTCTAAGTCAAAGTTACGAACTCTGAGGATTTTTACTAAGTCCGAGTCATATTTACAAGAAAATCTTTGCTTAGTCTGTCTGTCAGTCTGTTTTTCTTATAAAAAATGACCCGGACTAAGTCAGAGTTCGATTTAACAATTACAAATCCTCCTGAGTTCGTGACTTTGACTTAGACTTAATCGAAGTTCGCTCTATAGATCTCAGCCTAAGATTGGAATTATGTCGTAAGTATCAGAAAAATACGAAAAACTTTATTACATCACACTTATAATGGAGCTAAAATCTCGAAAGAATATTGTGGATTTACCTTAATCGGCCAAGTCGTTCAAAATATACACGATCACGTACAGACGCACTTAAGATTATAAATACATAAGTATAAAGGTTTATTTTATATTCAATATTCCTAAGAGCACTTCTGAGAAGACAAAAAGTAAAAATACTTGAGCAATTTTGAAAATTGTTTCACCTACAGAAAACGAATTAATCAATATTTGATTTGAAAAAACTTAACAGACCAACTTCAAATCTGATCGTGAGCAAATTTATATGGGACCACCCTTGAAATAAGTTCCATCGAACACAAAAATAATTTTGAAAATCGGTCCACATTTGGCGGAGATATCGCGTAACTTACATTAAAAAATACAGACGAATTGAGGACCTCCTCCTCTTTGGAAGTCGGTCGAAAAGAACACAGAAGTATCTCTATAGTAGAGTGAGAAGTATCTCAGTAGGGACACGACATATTTTATCATAATAGACGATACTACTTTGCTTTTGTAAGTTGAAGCGAGACGATATTATATAGCTACAATATAGAAAGCAATAGTGTGGATATGACCTTAATCAGTCAAGTCGCCCATAATATACACGGTCACGTACAGGTGCACTTAAGATTATAAGTACATAGGTATAAAGGTATATTTTATATTCAATATTCTTAAGAGCACTTCTGAGTAGACACAAAATTAAAGAGATCTTTAAGTAATGATTATAGAAAAGTTTACAAAATAATATTATGCAAGTCAAAGAGAATCATAACGTATCCAATCATTAAAAGTCATCGTGGCGCAGTAGGCGAGTAGCCGGTTGTGAAGCGAGGGACCGCGGGTTCGATTCCCGCACCGACACAAATGTTTGTGTGGCTCCACAGATATTTGTTTCGGGTCTGGGTGTTGTGCGACCGACAGTCTCTCGTAGTTCCTGATACCTACGACACAAGACTCGATCTTAATGTCAGGACTATGTGTGTGACTGTTAGGTGTTATTTATTCCTAATTCTTGTTGTCTATAGCGTAGCTCTGGTACTCAAAATCTAGTGGAGACTAATCTTTATACTAGCGAAATTGAGACCAACTTCAAACTTTAATATACATTCCCCATTTTTTGGCAAGATTCTCATTTTTGTTATTGTTAATGATCTTGACAGCCAGTACATGACGACGGTATAAATAATTCAGCAGAGCGTTTATAAAAGTTTTTCAAATCTATGTTCTTTATATTTCTTAAGTGGGTACAATGAATAAATAAGACGAGCGAAGGCGGACACCTGTTTGATGTGCTTCATAGTCTGAATTAAAACACCTGGTGTTTGTATCTTTACTCTTTCTTTCTATCTGCCCTTATCCTACCTTAATGTGGAGTCGGCGCAATAGGCTTTTTCAAGCATATTGCAGAGAGAATTTGGTTTAGTTTTTACGAGCGGCCGCCTGCCTGACGTCAACCCCTTATGAGGGATCCAATCCCAGACAAATTAAATTAGAAAATCTGCTTTGCCCCACCAGGGAAACGATCCCTGGACCTGCCGGTCCGCAGTCCATACATGCAAAGGTGTTTGTACCTTTGCTAAAAGTTCAATTTTAAAATAATAAGAACTGGTACCGATGGCAGCCGGCTCTGAACCGAAAAGCCGAGGTTTCGATCCCCGCAATGAGATAAATGTTTTTGTAGTCCACGAATATTTGTTTCGGGTCTGGGTGTTGTGAGACCGAAAGTCTCTCATAGTTCCTGGTGTATACGAAGATAGATTCCTATGTTAAGACCACTTGCAGCTTTGCGATGAATTTCTATATATTCCAAACCTCGATTTAAAGATAGAAGTGAGCTGTAGGATAAATCAAGATAAGGTGTAATTCTATATTAGTAATTACGTTGCAAGTCGCCCTTAGTGTGGGGTTGGGTGTTATTTATTTATTTATTTAATCAGCGAATTTATTTACAGATCTGGCTAAGTAAAAAACCTTGAAATGTATCTGATATTATGATTGGTTTATGATCTTGCGGTCACGTATTTAGACCCAGAAAATGTGAGCTCTTGAGTGTTTAAATCAAATGTTTTCACAGCAAAGTGTAAAACCACCAAATAATATAAACGTAACATAAGCTCACGCCTGTATCCCCGAAGGTCTAGGCAAACGCGCACTAGCGAACTAGAACACCCACATTTCGCCGAGCTTAGTGCGTCCCAGATGTGATAAGGGGCAAGCCTATCGCAATATCAGGCCTAAATATCAGACTACGGCCTGATATGGAAATATCCAATATCACTTTGCCCGATCCGGGGATTGAACCTTAGGACGGTAGTCGTACCGAAATACAACCACGCTACTGAGGCAGTCAAATAATATAAGAAATCTATGAAACTACTTCTACTATTTACTAACCTATAATAATAATGATTCATAAGTTTGTTGCTAATAGGAAAGCAAACGGAAAAAAGCAGTCATAGAAGTTACTAAGTTTTCCAATCGAACGTAACATCCGGTCCCGAACAATTTAACATGAAATTAACTTGACATTTTTAATTTCGACAAGAAATGACTCGTAAAGTAACATTACGTCGTCTAATTTGCGTAAGCTATAAAAAGTTAAAGGAAAACTTTATACATCACGCTTACATCAAGGTAACATCTGTCCGAGGAAAAAAATTGAAAAGATTAAGAAATTTTACGTATAGCCTGCAGTCAAATTTGTGCCCTGCTCTAAAAAAACAAGGTTGAGATTTGAATAAATGTAGGCCGAGGAAATCGGCAAATCTCACGACTGTACCGTGGATGGAGACAAGTTGAGGCTTTCTCTCTGGAGGTTTTATGCCCGTCACGCTCGAAGTAAGCTATAAAGCGCTTTACGTCGAAAATTGAAAGTGACTTTAGCTGTAAAACGTACACGTTGGATATAAAGCGCAGTAAGAAAATATCAATTTTGGCTTTCAGCGCTTTTATGTATTTTTTACTGTGCGGTTGAATGAAGAAGTTTCTAGTCGTTTAAATGTTCTATAAATTCTATTTGATATATCAATCGTCGTATTAATATTCAATGTGAGCATTTTGTTGCTTTTTTCTTTGCTTTATGCCACAGGTGTCTTCGACTCGTTGCCAAGATAGTATAATAAATTATTATGATAAATACGGTTTTCTAATAAAATATGAAATGTCTTAATAATTTTTTTTGTAGTAAAACGTTTTTTATGGCATAGAAAATGAGCAGACGGGCCATCTGAGGGTAAACGGTCACCATTGCCCATTAACACCCACGATACCAGAAGAATCGACTGACTAGACAGAAGATTAAAGATAAAGATTATACAGAAGAGTAGACTAATAAATAAGCAACTTCTAGGTTTTATCAGACAGGACAGCCTCCGTGGCGCAGCGGGCGAATAGCCGGCTGTGAAGCGAGAGGCCGCGGGTTCGATCCCCGCACCGAGACAAATGTTTGTGTGGCCCACAGATATTTGTTTCGGGTCTGGGTGTTGTGAGACCGAAAGTCTCTAGTAGTTCCTGATACCCACGACACAAGACTAATATCTTAGTGTGGGGTCAGGACTATGTGTGTGACTGTTGGGTGTTATTTATTTATTTATCTAGTAGAGCAAGTAGCATTGACTTCTCTTTTGAAAATTGTCACCCTTCGCTACTGATCTGTAGGCTATTTTCTTGAAGGTCCCTATGTCGTGTCAGTCAGAAAAGATTGCTGGGGGAAGCTGATTCCAGAGGGATGTTGTTGGGGAAGAAAATTCCTCGGAAACTTCATTGCCGACATTCATATTCTGATTATTCAAATTGAAATCAAAATAGACACTGAAATTCTGATTATTTTACTAGAACTATTATTATGTTTTGTAACTCATTGGATTATTTTAAACACTTGGCATCTCATAGTAATTGTGTGCTTAGTGCATCGATATATTATTTACCTAGATGTACAGTTGACGCTCGGAAAATGGGAGAGCAAAGAAGTGCTTAAGCACTCGTTTTGCCTACAGTCGGACGTCGATATAATTCTAAATTTCAAAATTCAAATTAAAGAACGCTTGCTCATTTCGTTTAAAAACCTACTTTGTAACACGTGCTTAGGGTTATATTTGTGTTGATTTAATTACAACTTGTGATCGTTTTCTTTGTTTTATTTCTGAGACCACTTTTTAGGAGGATATTTGCAAAGAACTGTGCATCTAGGGCATAATATATTGATGGCTTAGTGCTTTATGATTTAAAGTAAAATTTTCGTTAAACGATAGTGAGGCGAGATCGTGCTAGTCAGGTGCATATAAAATATTGCCTTTTATTCAGTTTGTAACATTTCCTTAATATTTTAAAAAGAAAAAAATCATAGTCCATTGTGAATTTGCAAGTCATTCTGACCGCCTCGTCGAGTTATTATTGCCGAAATACGAGTAATGCTGCGAGAAAATAGGTTAACAACTGCAGTTTTGGCTGTTCCTCGTGTTCAGGGCTGCCTACCTTTTCACCCATTTTTCCGCAGGAAATAATTACTTTCCCAACTCCAGAGAAAAGAGATGGTTATGCCAGACTTCTTGATCTTTTAATCCAATACTCACTGCTATATTTTTTTATGTTGATAATACACTGGTATACAATACAATGGTTGTCTATCATGCTGATGCATCAACTCGTAAAGTGTACATTATTAAATTTCTTTTTTATATTTTAAGACGTAATTGACATGAAAAAGTGTTGTTAATTATCCTATTTGCAGAATTAAATACCAAAAACTTCTAGTTAGACCTAAACAAGTTAGAACTTGAAGTAAAATTGTGACACATTACGGCGAGTGTTTGACGTTCGATGGCTAAGTAAAGGAGCAGCAGGGTTACCACCACCTCTTATAGCAGTATTATTATAATCGTTCTTCGTTTGTTTTGTATGGGAATCGGTACAAGTAAAATTATAATAATACTGCTATAAGACGTGGCGGTAACCCCTGATCTCTATAGTGAGTTGTGGTCAATTGACGGCAACTTAGTGCGCAAATTCTATGTACCGAACTGCCTGTCTAGTAGTATACATAGAAGTCTTTGTGAAATACATTTAATTTTCTAGATTGTGACAACTGACAACCCTGCTTTGACCACACCTGACATATTGACCTGAAGTCAGCCTGTATACACCAGTTTTAATTATTTAACAACCACGAATATTGCTGCGGTAGAACTGAATTAAATTGAATCACATTACGTGAGATCTGTGATGGATTTCACTACAATATAAATAAACAGACTATAATATATATGAATAAGGGCAGATGGATGGGCAGATTAATGCAAATAATCACAAGTTGAAAAACTTAACGGACCGACTTCAAATCCGATCGAGACCAAAATATGGGACCACCCTTGAAATAAACTCTATCGAACCCAAAAAGAATTTTGAAAATCGGTCCACATTTGGCGGAGATACCGCGTAACATACATAAAAAAATACAGACGAATTGAGGGCCACCTCCTCTTTGGAAGTCGGTCAATGAAATGTATGATTTTTTTAACAACTGACTAATCAATAAAAAATATGTTTCCAGAATAACCAAAATGTTCAGTAGCTCCACATTTTTTTTTTACAATCACAACCTATATATAAATTAAACACAACGTATACTATAAATTAAATATTCTGTTCCCAATACTTAAATATTTGTAACTTCCTATACGTTAAATTGTACATTAATTTGTGTAACTTTTAATTGGAAATATTATAATATGGTTAGTTATCACGAGAGCTAATTTGAGTATAGAATATAGAGGTTTTATTTTATTGATACATACATATATCCTGTATCCCATGGGGGTAGGCAGAGACTATTGAGCGCCACAAGCTACGATCGTGACACACCTCTTTTGCCTCTTCCACACTCACTTTTCATACATTTTCGATGGTTTTTCCCTTGCACTTTTTGGAGAAGATTACTTATTAGATCTGTATATGTCGTCCTCGGGCGCCCTCTTCCGAGCTTTCCATTAATTTTATTGATATCACTACATTTATATGACTGCCTCGGTGGCGTGGTGGTATTTCGGTACGACTACGGTTCTGAGGTCTCGGGTTCGATCCCCGGGTCAGGCAAAGCGATATTGGATTTTTTCATATCAGCCCGGAGTCTGGAATTTGTGCCCGATATGGCGATAGGCTCGCCCCCTATCACATCTGGGACGGAACTAAGCTCGGCGAAATGTGGGTGTTCTAGTTCCCAAGTACGCCTCTGCCTAAAACAACGTCGCTTCCCGCTGTCTGTCTGTCGCTATGTCGCTATGCTTAGATCTTTAAAGTACGCAACGGATTTTGATGCGGTTTTTTTAATAGATAGACTGATTCAAGAGGAAGGTTTATATGTATAATACACGCATTGCGCTGTTATGCATATGTGACGCTGACGAAGGTGCGCTGGTCAGCTAGTTAAGTAAAATATCCTAAAGTTTGTTACGTTAAAATAGCGGAATTGCGTATGCCTCCGCTAAGCTCTATTAATATCTTGGCTTTTGTATCATGAAAATTCGTACGACTTAATCCCTTGACAATTAATAAGAGACTTTTAGGATTTTGTCGTGGTTATTTTCTTTGGATTCTTTCTTTTCCCTATGGATTTGCGTAATATAAGAGGATTATAGGATCGAATTATTTAAACCTCAAATACGTTGTTTATTTTGCCTTTTTGGAATATTAAGGTTTTTTACACAACCAAAAGCTAATCTTCCTTCAGAAAGAAACAAAAAAGACTTATTATTACTGGACTTTCTTTCTACCTGCCCTTATCCCACCTATTTTTGCGCCTAGAGTTAAAGCTTACTGAATTAATTAGCGATGGAAATAACGGCTAGTGTTTGTCATTAGGTAATGTCGCTTAGGCTTTTTTTTACAAAGTGTTATTTTAAGACGCTATTTAAAGCTCCCAGCTATTTTTCGCCGCGCAGTTTTAGTAACGTATCGGTTACTTTTTAGTTTTAGTAACGTATCGGTTATTTTTTTCATAGCGAGTTCTTGAATCGCCTCAGCTACCTTGATAGCTGTAAGCTTTATTATTAAACGCGTTTTTCTCGTTGTAATATTACTTTGTAAATCACGGTCGTTGTCGATGGGGTTGTCATATGTTGTTTATTATTTTGAAATAGGTATATATTTTTAAGTTCCTCTACTACAGAACACAATAATTATGTAATATTATAATTATTTTGTGTCAGTGGGATCCTTGTTGGTGATTCATTTCAATAAAAAAAGCTATGAATTATAACGTTAGTATCTATTTCAAAATCTAATGTGACTTTAAAAAAAATTACTATTATTTTAACTGCTTTCGTTATAACGCGTTTCGTTATGACTAGAATCAATACAAATTAGCAAATGCCGCAAAACCAGTCCGCCAATGAGCTTGCAGTATTTAGTTATGGTTATCGAGCAGCTAAGTTATATTATAACTCGACCAAATTACGTCCGTGCCGAGCGTTTAATGAAGTTTAAATAATTCAAGACCTTCGCAAACTGTTGCTGTAAGTTTTGCCCGAAATGTTCGAATGTTGGTCTGTTTAAAATGTTAATTGGTGGACTTTCAGCTGAGCTATGGTATACGTTTGTTCATCGATTTCTTTAACTAAGTCATTGTGTTGTACTTTTTCTTTGAAAATTTATTTTGCCTGAATTTGAATTAAGTAAAAAAGCAGTATATGGTCACACATCCATCTATTTTTTTATGGCAGAGACTGACAAACGACCAGATGGGTCACCTGATGGTAAGTGATCTCCACTGTCCAGAGACATCCAAGACACAAAAGTATCACGGGTGCGTTGCCAGCCTAAAAGGTGGGAATGGAAAGGGAGGGAAAAGGGATTTTGGGGGTAATTGGGCCACCGGAAATCTCACTCACCGAATAAAACGCGACAGCAAGTTGCTACTTTACGTCGGTTTTCTGTAAGATAGTGGTATAAAACAATTCCCTATTAATTACCTCTAATACATTATGATTGTTAAGTGATTAAAAAATCAGTGTATCTAAGCAATCTCATTTTAGTTATGTTTATTACTACAAAACAGCATCAGAAGGATATTATAGATATACATAACATCACACCTACCTCACATAGAGGTAGCCAGACACTATGGATTTCTACGTCACACGATTTTGACATACTACGTTGATTCATGTTTTCAAATTTTCATACATTCTTGTCGGTTTAAAGTTATGTAATTTGTTTTTTAAACACTTTATATATATACATGTACAGGCGGAGTAAATTATATTATAAAATATTATAAAACACATACATATAAGCTCACGCCTGTATCCCCGTAGGGGTAGGCAGAGGCGCACTAGCGAACTAGTACACCCACATTTCGCCGAGCTTAGTTCCGTCCCAGATGTGATAGGAGGCGAGCCTATCGTCATATCGGGCACAATTTCCAGACTCCGGCCTGATATGGAAAAATCCAGTATTACTTTGCCCGACTCGGGGATCAACCCGAGACCTCAGGACGGTAGGCGTACCGAAATACAACCACGCCACCGAGGCAGTCATTATAAAACATATATTATAAAACAATAAATGATAATTCTATTAACCATTTGAAAGAAAATAAGACTATTAAATCTATACACATAAATAAAGCAGAAATTAATGTCATTTAGTGCTCTTTAAAAATAACGTAAGAAACGCAAAATATTTCTGTCATTAGTCCGAGCGCTTCAAAATACCCAGTATTCATCAAAATAGCTAACGTGACACACCAATCACCTCAGCCAATGAGTGCAAATCGAAAATAGAACTTCGATATAAGAGCGACTCATTATTTAATTATACCTCATTGAATTTAAGTCTTATTTCCAACCCGCAATATCATTTGATGAAAGATATGTTTATTGTGAAAATACGCAAAGGATTTTAAAGATTCGCGACCCGTTTTCGAACGTGTAATTTCAATATTAATAATTAAAATGAGAATTGATTATAAACTCAGTATAGTAGTAACACTAGTATGTTACCTCCTTGGTTTAGTGGGAACATAAATAGTCTGTAGACCGGGAAGTTTGAGGTTCAATTCCCAGGTCAGGCAAAGGAGTTTTCTCACACTGCTCGGAAATGGAATCGGGATCTAGTTGAAGTTGTAGTGGCCATACACAGTGGCATATTCAGCTTAAAAAAAGCCCTTCGGATTTTTTCCTTCCACTTGTCACATTTTTAAGCATATTGCAGAAAGGATTTGGCTTACGTGTTTCGAATAGCTGCCTGCCTCACCTCAACCCCTTTTTGGGGGAAAACCACCCCTTCCGATCTGAGAATCGAACCCAGGACCTGTCGTATCACAGCTCATATTCGGCATATAGACCAAGGAGGAGCGACGCCTCAAGTATAATACATTCAATATTTTTACACGCAAATCTCCGTCCATGTCAACACTTAAAGAGGTCATCCAGTAAAATCCACGTGTGTCCCAGAGAAATAACCTCTACATCTATTTACAAGTTCGTACGCTAAGGCCCGCCTACACACCAGTTCATTGAGGCGGAAAGTGGGCTCATGAATAAATTATTATGCCAGTTGAACTGTATTTCAGAAAACCTGTTTGTGGAGAAAACGTGTTGAAATATCTATTTTTCGAGTGTTCGCGGCGATAAGGAGCTGATATGGAAAAATCCAAAATCAATTTACTCGACCTGGGGATCGAAATCGAGACCTCAGGATGGTAGTCGTACCGAAATACAACCACGCCACTGAGGCAGTCACTAATTTAACAATTGTAATATAATAAGTCGCAGGAAGTCGCTGGATGCAGGCCGCTTCCAACAGGTTGATCTGGAAATCTTTGGGGGAGGCCTATGTTTAGCAGTGGACGTCCTATGTCCGTATGGCTGATGATGATGATAATGATGATGATGTAACAATAAGTAAATTTTGTTGTTTTCAAATTTTTTTACGTGACTACTAGGCCCACACTATTTATTTTTCCAACGAAAATAAGAACATTAGAAAGTTCCCAAGGTTTTCCTTGCTTCATCTAATTATTCACAATTCTTTTTCTACTTACATTTTTTACGACTTCCTAATTGCTCTCGTTTGTCTGTAGGAATATAAGCTATAAAAAACCGGCCACGTGCGAGTGAGACTTACGACATTGGTTCCATATAATTCATACTTTGAAAAAAAAAAAAAACTCTGACGCCTATTATCCCAGATGGGTTCGATACAGCCACAATTGGCATTAAGCAGTTTTTCTAAAACGATTTACCCGGTACTAGACCCCTTAGATGGGGTTGATGTCGTGTGTCGTGTGGTTGTAAAAACGAAGTCGAATCCATTCTGTAACATGCTAAAAAATTCAACAAGTCATAAATCCTTACCAAAGAACACCGATTCCTACCTAGGATGATACGCGAAGCTATTGAAGTTAAAAACATCCTAATTTCAATAGAGAAGATGGTTGGAAGCTTGCGCAATCATCAAATCATCTGACCGTCAGCAAATTTATATTTTATGAGACTGTCCTTGCAACGAACTCTATCGATCACAAAAAAATCACATAATCATGAACATCGGTCTCAATTTTCCGAAGATATCGCGTGTCATAAAAAATACTGATGAATTGATAATCTCCTTATTTCAAAGTCGTTGTAAAGCCTGGCCTATTAGCTGATAAAGTCCTTTGAAATTAAGATAAAGTAAGAATCATTGAGTGTATTTTCATTGTGAAATATCGCTTGCTATAACGGTGAAGGAAAACATCGTGAGGAAACCTGCATACCCGAGAATTTCTTCACAGGAATTTCGAAGGTATGTGAAGTCTGCCAACCCGCATTAGGCCAGCGTGGTAGACTAAGGCCTAACCCCCCTCTCATTAGTAGAGGAGGCCCGTGCCCAGCAGTGGGACAGTAATATTACAGGGCTAATATTATTTATTATTATTTAAGAATCATTTGCCACATAAGATACCGTTGCATGCGCTTTCAGTCTGCGGAACCCTAAAACAGGTGTACTATTTTACGCACCAGATACTATGACTAATACAATGTCTATGTATCATGGCGTTTTGTCTCAATTTCTTGGATTCAATCCACAATCGTAAAGATATTTCCATCAATATAATCACGGACATAAAAAATGATGGATGGAGCGTTAGGAACATTGAAAGTGAAGCAGGGTTTTCCTTCCAGGGTTTCAGGGTTTGCCCATAAAAAGCCCGGAGTTTCTTTCCGTCTTTCTTCTTCGGGTCGTCATCCGTAGGTAGCTAGAGAAAGGCTGGTAGGTTAGCTAGGATAGGACCTTATAGTCCACGGCGTGATTTTCCTTACTCACATTTCCAGTCAAATCCTACAAGCTTCCTATTTTTTTCCCGTCAATTCCCTGCTAGCATTCCTGCCATATCCCGTTCGTTCCCTTTCCTACAAATCACAATCATTTATATAAGCTCCATCCTTGATTTGTGTCCATACCTGCCTGCTTGTTTTCTAAATTGATAGTGTTGTAATATGATTAAATATTATATAAATGTATCTAGACCTTGTTGTGACCTGTCATAAGTGCATTTGATGTGCCTACGTGACCAATAAACATTTTTATTTTTTATTTTATTTTCATTCGATCAGTCGCCGCCATTATGTGTCGATAGATCGTATGAGCCGAAAACTCTGCTTCACTTTCTACTTCCTAGCGCCCCATCCGTCTTTTTTTTACGTCAGTGATTATAATATAAGTAGTAAAATTATTGAAGATATTATGCGGCCTGAACCTAATGCCAGTAAAATGTCTTATTTAATAAATATACGACATTTATTAACAAACACATTTTATTGGTTGAAATAAAACTATTTTTACGGATTCTATGATAATTAGGTTGTAACACTAACCTTTTTTTGGACAAATGACACCTCAGTCTGACCCGTGACAACGAAGACTGCAAAGCCTTCGAAACTTCGGGAATAAAAATTAAAAACCTAATCGTGATAAAATCCGTAAAAATGGTTTTATTTCAATGTATAATATTCGCGTAAACTTAAGAAATCAGTACATTTTATTGGCATTATGTTCAGTCCACATAACATCTGGGATGGAATTGAGCTCGGAGAAAATGTAGGTGTACAAGTTCGCTAGTTCGCTCCTGCCCATCGCTTTAGGGACATAAGTGTGAGCCTATGTCTGTGTGGCCCACAGATAGGCAGATAGGCAGAGGTGCACTAGCGAACAAGAACACCCACATTTCGTCGAGCTTAGTTCCGTCTCAGATGTGATAGGGGGTGAGCCTATCGCCAATACGGGCACAAATTCCAGACTTCCGCACTTTGCCCGACCCGGAGATCGAACCGAGACCTCAGGACGTTAGTCATACCGAAATACAACTACGCTACCGAGGCAGAGTAGTAAATAATAATAAAATAGTACTAGTTTAGATGATAAATATTTATTCAGACATCTCAATTAAGTCGGAAGAAACCTCACAAGACGATAACGTGTTGAAAAATTTAAAGCAACGAAATAAGATCTCTGACCTTGCTCAAACAAATGTTATGACACACTGACACAAAAATATTTCCAGCATTTACACCGACTATTTCAGGAATTGCGAGAGCGTTGTTTAATGTTATTGTCAACGGAGATATGTAACAGCGAATGTGTTTTAGTTTGACAGGGGGTTAACACCACCTCTTATAGCAGTATTATTATAATCATACTTTGTTTTTTTCTAAAAACACATTCGCTGTTACATATCTCCGTTGACAATAACATTAAACAACGCTGTTATAGTAATCCTTGTCGCTAGTCTAATGTAGTTCTCGAACGAACTAGTTCTTATGATTGCTCCAAGAAACTAAATGAAGGAACTAGTTCTCAGATTTCTCAATGCGTTTGATAAGTTGAACTTAAAGTAAATAATTGAACAATCAAAAAACCGTGTGCGAATTACTTTTTTTAGGCTTTCTCTGTTTGGAGACGGGAGCTGGCGAACTAAAAGAATAAACTTGTTCGTTGAGGAGCTGCGAACAAAAGTGACCGCTCCTCCTCACGAACTCTTATGCGCAAGACTACGAGTCTTCTTCGTCATCAATGGCTGCGTAAATGGGCTGAGAACTCAGGAAGGGTTCGATTACCAGGCCGGAGATAGTTTTCTAATACGCTTTGCCCGGGATCGGATTCCCTAGAGCTCGACGTCAAGCAGGTAGTCGGTCATGTTGTGGAGGCGTATTACACGCCTTTTATTTGTGCTGTATGAGGTGGGTACAACAAAGACCACGAGTGGCCCAGTAGAAAGGCCGACTCTCGCGAAGGCTGCGCCTGAATGCAATTGTGTACCCCGTGGTCTTCGCAATAGGGGGAGAGAGGAACACCGCGGGGTTTAGTCGGTAGGATGGTGCTTACCGATGAGTCCGACATACCTCCGAATCAAGACTCGGAGGTATTTAGAGGAATCGAGGGAATCTGTTTACAGATCTCTCCGAGTCAAGGACTTGATTCGGAGAGATCTGTAAACAGATACCCTGTGTTAAAAAAAAGGTAGTCGCTCATATAAACCCTATTTTTACTGATCAGCTCGCAAGAAGTTAGCCTTCGAGACGTACTTCACCCTGACCTAACTTTATAATACAAAAACGAATATTCTAACAGTATATATCAAGCAGCGATAGCTCAGTTGGGAATGGTACGGACTGCCGAGACAAGTGTCGGAGGTTCGAGACCAACCCCAAAATGGAGGATATATCTCTGACCATCTTTCTATGTTAAGTGTATTTTCATTGTGAAATATTGATTGCTATAAAGGTGAAGGAAAATATCGTGAGGAAACCTGCATACCCGAGAATTACTTCACAAGAATTTCGAAGGTTTGCGAAGTCTAGCAACCCGCATTAGGCCAGCGTGGTAGACTAAGGCCTAACCCCTCTCATTAGTAGAGTAGGCCTGTGCTCAGCAGTGGGACAGTAATATTACAGGGCTAATATTATTTTTATTATTATACATATCAAAACACATTAATGCTATTATTTTAATTGATATTGCAGTTGGTTGCAAATGATAACGTCATCCGGATTTTGCAGAGCACGTTTTATCTATAGATAATTATCTACAGAGGCATCATTCATCATCATTATCACTAAGTTTTAAGAGCTTTAGAGAAGCTTTTTGAAGTCGGTGCATATTCGATATGGCGACGAAACGGACAGCGCCATCGCTACCGACACCAACTCTAACGCTGAGATCTATAGAGCGAACTTCAACTAAGTCTGAGTCAAAGAAACGAACTCATTGAGCATTTGGAATCAACATCATCATCATTATCATCAGCCATAGGACGTCCACTGCTGAACATAGGCCTCTCCCAAATATTTCCAGAATAAAATATAGCATTTGGAATATTTATATCGAACTTTGACTTAGTCCGAGTCATTTTTTACAAGAAAATCTTTACTTAGTTTGTTTGTCAGTCTGTTTATCTTGTAAAAAATGGCTCAGACTAAGTCAAAGTTCGATTTAATAATTCCAAATGCTCACTGAGTTCGTTTCTTTGACTCAGACTTAACCGAAGTTCGCTCTATAGATCTCAACTAAAATTGACCTGTGTGCTTTGATGTAAGAACTTATCGTTATTGTAGCTTTTCAGTGTTAATTTCCAGACGTCAGTTTTTAAGTGTTTAAAAATATTTATGGCATAAAAGCATAATATGTCACATAAAATTCATTGGAGATTCGCTTGAAAGCCTTTCAAAATTACTCCGTTCACTCATCGGTCATCATTAATTACCCGCCGTTCATTTTTCATTCATTCGTTCACGGGACCGGTACGAAACATGACAAAATATTGAATGATTTATCAAAATGGCGTATCAATGCAACTTGTTTACATTTTGTTTACGATGTTTTCGTACAATGAGCAATAAACATTGGCATTCGTGCTATTTTGGAGGGAAAGTTTTATTCAAATATTTATTGTATTTTCAATGAATAAAGTAGAATTATTTTGACTAAAGAATCCGTATCATGAATAGCTTTTGATTTTAGAATACACCCATTTAATGAAATACCTGTTATAATCTGTACAATGTATAAATAAATAATAAATAACAATTATTTGATCGAAGATAACTAACTGCCTCGGTGGCGTGGTTGTATTTCGGTACGACTACCGTCCTGAGGTCTCGAGTTCGATCCCCGGGTCGGACAAAGTGATATTGGACTTTTCCATATCAGCCCGGAGTCTGGAATTTGTGCCCGATATGGCGATAGGCTCGCCCCCTATCACTTCTGGGACGGAAATAAGCTCGGCGAAATGTGGATGAACTAGTTGGCTAGTGCGCCTCTGCCTACCCCTTCAGGGATACAGGCGTGAGCTTATGTTATGTAGATAACAAACTAATTCTAAATGAAGTAGAAATCCGCCATATTCGTGGCTCACATATATTTGTTTTGGGTCTGGGTTTTGTGAGACCGAAAGTTTCTTCTTACTTACTCGTAGTTCCTGACACCCACGAACCAAGACTTAGGCTGAGATCTATAGAGCGAACTTCGATTAAGATTGAGTCAAAGAAACGAACTCAGTGAGCCATTTAAAAAAAAAAAACCTGACAGGTAGATTAAGCAGAGATTTTCTTGTAAAAAATGTCTCGGACTAAGTCGAAGTTCGATTTAAGAATTCCAAATCCTCACTGAGTTCGTTTCTTTGACTCAGACTTAGCCGAAGTTCGCTCTATAAATCTCAGCCTTAGTATCAGTGTGGCATCAGTGTGTGTGACTGTTGGGTATTATAAATAAATAAATAAATAACACCAAACAGTCACATACATAGTCCTGACCCCACACTAAGATCGAGTCTTGTGTCGTGGGTATCAGGAACTACGAGAGACGCACGGTCTCACAACACCCAGACCCGAAACAAATATCTGTAGGCCATACAAACATTTGTCTCGGTGCGGGGATCGAACCCGCGGCCTCTCGCTTCACAGCCGGCTACTCGCCCGCCGCGCCACGGAGACTGTCATTATTATTTATTATGTTATTATTTATTATGTATGTTTAAAATTAAATTCCAATTTCAAATCTTCCAAACCAATCCAATAACCGTTTGAAATTCATTTGACATGAAAGCAATTCCCTAAAGAATTCATCAACAGCCCCAACACGCCAATTATGCCACAAACGTTCCATCCCGACTATGTTGATTGGACAATGTTGAACGATAAATATATCTGAGTGCCGTAGCCGTGCGGTTGTCACCGTTCGATGACCTATTTCAAATCTATTTCGGCTCCACATCGAGGGATCACTTGGCTGAAAGCGTCGTTTCCTTCGAAAGAAAAAAGTGACGAGTGTCTATGGTTTTTTATTTAAAAGGCGGTAAAAATGAATTTTATGGGTTTGTTGATATCATAATCGATTAGCAGTCGCCTCCTTGGTTTATTGGCAGTATATGGGATTTAATCACGTAGAGAAACACCGAGCATAGCCCTCTCCATAGCTCGCTGAGTGACTGTGAGCTTTCTAATGCGGCCCATAGTTAGAGGCCACGTTTCAGTGCCATAAGTCATCACTGGTAACACACACTGGTCGAAGACTAGAACTGATAGCCGATGGGGTAGAAAAGTTCTCGAGTGGAGACCACGTACCGGCAAGCGCAGCGTAGGACGTCCACCTACAAGGTGGACCGACGACCTGATAAAGGTCGCAGGAAGTCGCTGGATGCAGGCCGCTTCCAACAGGTCAATCTAGAAATCTTTGGGGGAGGCCTATGTTCAGCAGTGGACGTCCTATGGCTGATAATGATGATGATGATGATATGGGATTTGAGCCGGGATGTTCTGGGTTCAATTCCCAGGTGTATTTTTAACACGATTTGCATAGGACTGTGCCATGCAGAGGAGGATTGACGTCAGGTAGGCTACCAGTCGTAAAATAGAAAGCCGAATCCTCTGTAACATGCTTGAAAAAGTGTATTTCGCCGTCCTCACACAGAGGTGTGTTATAGCAGGTAGAAAGGTTATTCATTAAGTTTGTTTACATCCTAACGGGATTATTATACTTATTCCCGGGTCGGGTAGTGATTTTTTTTCCGCGTTTTTCTGCTCAGCAGCAGCGCGGACTCTGGAATTTGTGCCTCATATGGCGATCACAATATAAATAAATAAATAACACTCAACAGTCACATACATTGTCCTGATCCCACACTAAGATCATGTCTTGTGTCGTGAGTAACAGGAACTACGAGAGACTTTCGGTCTCGTTACACCCAGACCCGAAACAAATATTTGTAGGCCATACGAACCGAAACAAATATCTGTAGGGATCGAACCCGTGGCCTCTCGCTTCACAACCGGCTACTCACCCGCTGCGTCACAGAGGCTGAGACGGAATTTAGTTTGGAAAAAAAATGGGTAAATTAGTTTTGTCTCTGCCTACCCCTCCGGGGATAGCAGGCATGATAGTGTATCGTTCACATCCCTAGGAGCTATAAATAATAATGTAATTCAACAAAATGTTAATTTATCATTTCGAGGGTTTATAAAAATATACTTTTTACAAATTGCATCGGCATTTTATGAGCACTTGATAAAAGTTATGAACAACGATAATAAAATTTTACAAGTATTTTATTGGTGCACTTTAATGTTTTTTATATCCCAAATAACTTGATTGCACGCACAAAGTAAACACCATTGCGATTTTTTAAAATAATAAGTACACAATCGGACAATTTGTTATGGGGCTCAAATGGAGCTGGGCGAGACATGTGGCTAGGCGAGCAGATGATTGATGGAGTAAGACTATACCAGAATGGTGGCCAAGACAAGGTAAGCGCAGCGTTGGCCGTCCGATGGTAAAATGGGTCGACGACCTGGTTAAGATCGTAGGTCGAACTTGGATGCGTATGGCCCAGAATCGTGAGGAGTGGCATGTTATGAGAGAGGCCTATGCCCAGCAGTGGGACCCTACAGGCTGTGGATGATGATGATGATGAAATACATCCAACAGTCACACACCTAGTCCTGACCCCACATTAGGTATAACCTGTATCGTGGGTGTCAGGGACAATGAGAGACTTTCGGTCTCACAACACCCAGACTTGAAACAAATATCTGTGGGCCACACAAACCTTTGAAATTGCGATTGACTGCGTAATTTATAATAACAATAGCTCGCAATAAAATTTGCCAACTGGATCCCCTAGAAGCAGATTGACGTCAGGCAGGCCGTTTGGGAAAACTAAGCCAAATCGTTTCTGCAACTTACTTGAAAAGAGAGTTGCACCAACCCCACATTGAAGTGGGATGACAGGTGAAAAAAAATAGGCCGTAAAACTAAAAAGGTGAAAAATATATTTAAAATACACGTGTGCAACAATCCAGAGAAGTCACCTCCTTGGTCTAGTGCAGCATATATGGGCTGTGGACCAAGAGGTCCTGGGTTCGTTTCCCAGGTCAGGCGAATTTTCTTATTTAATTTACCCGCGACTGGATCCCCAGAGAGGGTTGACGTCAGACAAGCAACCGTAAAAACTTAGCCAAATCCTTTCTGCAACATGAAAAAGTGTGTTGCGCCGGCCCCACATTAACGTGGGATAAGGGCAGGTAGAAAAAAAGATAATATCCACACACCTGTAAAGAATACAAAGAACAACAATGGCGGATCCCCGAGTCCCCTCGCAAACAACCTAAAACTTGTTCCGATCCCCCTTTGTTTTCCAACTCTCTCCATGGAGCGATAACTCGATTACATTATTGTTTTATGGTCTTATATTTGGAAACTGTTTCGCGGTTTGGTGTTTTGTACTTACTGCTACGGTTTGTGAACAAGGGAAGTTGTTGAGTTATCTAAATTATACCTACCCCAAAAATGTATATAATGTTGCATAGGTTCATGCTTGTATCCATGATGGCGTAGGAACAGATCTACTAGATGTACATAGTTCTCTCATCTCTAGTGAACATACACTTTAGTGGAGTGAGTGGTAAAGTGCAGTCTTGAGTGGTAGAGCCACGCTGTAGACAGTAACGTCTATAGCATAAATGGGTCGGGTCGACCGGTTTGATACCACTGTCTCACAGAAAACCGACGTGTGGAGGAAGTGGAGGAGCTCGTTGTGGCGTTTCGTACGGTGAATGAGATTTCCAGTGGCCCAAATCACCCCTCCCTCTCCCAATCCCTATTCCCTTCCTTTTAGATTGGCAACGCTCATTGATTCGTCCCTTTATATCTTGTGTGTCTATTGGCGATGGAGATCACTTACCATCAGGTGATCCACGGTTGCTAGTCTCTGCTATACAAAAACACAATAATAATAATAAATAATATTAGCCCTGTTATATTACTGTCCCACTGTCTGGTACGGGCCTCCTCTATAATGAGAGGGGTTAGGCTCTACCACGCTGACGTAATGCGGCTTGGTAGACTTCACATACCTTTGAAATTCTTGTGAAGAAATTCTCGGGTATGCAGTTTCCTCACGATGTTTTCCTTCACCGTTATAGCAAGCAATAATTCACTATGAAAATACACTTAACAGAGAAAAGTCAGAGATGTATGCTCATTTTTGGGGTTGGTCTCGAACCTCCGACACTCGTCTCGGCAGTCCGTACCACCACCTATCTGAGCTACAGCTGCTTTTTATAAAAAACACATAAATAATGTTTTTTATTTTTTTTTGCTAAATAAATACATACATACATCTACCAGCAACACACGTACTCCTGACTCTACATTAGGTTTATCCTGTCTAGAATGTATTGGTGTTCTACAAGGGGGTTAAGTTTTTACAGTCCAATATATTGTGTAAAGTAAATAAAAAAACTGCGCTCGTTCTCCACATAAAATAAAACTATGCCTTATTAAAGACCAATCCAAGAGCGTGATGCGCAGCTTTCTTTTCACTTATTAATTAGGTACCTACATTACAAGTAAACATACAAGTTGTGAATCATTACAAATATTTTCTCCCTAAATCCAATTTACTACTTCTTCTTTCATAGTCCGATCGTTCCGAGTATTAGAAATAATAAGAGTTATAGGCACTTCTATCCCTTTCTATCTTACAGGGCTGATAAAGACACCAAACCCACATTTAATTCGCAGAACTGTATCTTTTGAGTATAAATAACTTTTGGGTCATTGAATAAATGGCTAGCGGGACAACTAATTTAAAAGCTTTCAATTTTGTTCGGTGATTTTAGCATTACCTTTATGCCAAATGTTTTTAATAAAACGAAGAGATTATCAGAGGCCAGAGAATGAGTCATTTTAACAATCGTATTCGCATTCGATGTTAAATTTTAATAGACAGTGTATTTTCACTGGCTTGAATGTTCGAGAAATTGGAGCACAATTGTTGTGCACATTATTGATTGAAAGCAGAAATAAATAAATACACTCAACAGTCACACACCTAGTCCTGACCCCACACTAAGTATAACCTATATCGTGGGTATCAGAAACTATGAGAGACTTTCGGTCTCACAACACCTAGACTTGAAACAAATATCTGTGAGCCATAAAAACTATTTGTCTCAATGCGGGAATCGAACCCGCGGCCTCTCGCTTCACAGACGTCCATAGACGAAGCGGTGACACCTAACTCAGACGCTCTTCGTCTCCTTGGAAGATGTAGAGTTACTTGAGAGATGTTAATGGATTCATACATCTATGTCTTGGTTTAATGACAATTGGGTTCTTGAATATTTTTTAAAAATATACAGGGCTATTCATTAGTTTATCCTAAACATGTACAAAAATATTTCGTCATTTATGTTCATATATTATAATAATACTAAGAAACAGGACAATACAGGCGGGTACCGGAGCTAACCGCGATGGAGAATCCCGCCCCGGGCCTTCCAGCCCGGGCTGCCCTACGTATTCTGGGGAGGGCACCGTATCGCAACAGCCTGCCCAGTTTACAACTGTTGCAGCTCAACATGACCAAACACCGTCGTCATGTTCATCACCGAATTCATTATTCTCGTCTGTCCCTTCATCACCACCATCATACGTCAATAGAACCCATGTTTCAGCTAGTTCATCACCTTCATCATCATTTCAATCCGCTTCGGATGCTGTGCAGAAGGCTACTTCAGTCGAAGTTACTGCACCCGCCAAAGTCGGACGGCGCACACATAAAACGTGGTCAAAAGAAATGAATATGTTCATTATGCGCCATTACTTCATTCTCACTGATTTTGAAACCAACACGAAATCGTACCTCACACCTTTACACGCCAGATTTATAGCACAGTTTCCCGAAATGCAAGTAGGAAAACAAAGAGTAGGAGATCAACGCCGCGCTATCGTCCAGCGAAATTTTCTGTCTCAACAAGAGATCCAGATTGTTAAAGACGAAGCAAAGGACCTATTACAAAGTCAATCCATTTCTGATATAAATACACACACAGAATACACACAAACACAAAGAATAAGATGGACCGATAACTTAAATGAAATCATAATGAAAAGCTATTATAGACTAACGAAATTAGAAACCGATTTAACTACATATAGGCCACTGTTACATCAAGATGTAATTTTGCAGTGTCCTTCAATCGCCCATCTTTCTGCACAAAGAATATCTGACCAACGCAGATCTATTGTCAATAATCGACTTCTATCTCCAGAACAATTAAATAGAATTAGAGATGAAGTCAAGCTCGAACTAGGCGCTTATATAACACATAGCCAAGACGATCAATCTGATCAGAATATTCACGTTTATTCACCACCAAATAGTATAGATCCTCCACATTCAACAAACAAACAACATTACTCAACCGAAGACCGAACAAATAACTACCAACAACAACAAACTCATAATTTATCTGCAAAATTACAAAAAGAATTAGACGATATGTTTTTTGAATCTTTTTCAAAGTTTAAAGACACTCACCCAACAGCTCGACCATACCTACCTAAACTAAAACCATCAAAAAAGCTTACAACAATCATAACTCATCTCAATACTATACTCTCAAAGTTACTACTCCCGGAAACAGACTTTGACACAACTCAAACAGCATTATATTGTGCAGCTTACACAGCTGTCAAATTTAATGGTGGTAAAATTCCGGAAGATAATAAAGCACGCGATAGTTATACTCCAGTAGCACCGAGATGGCAAAGACGGTTGGAGGAGCGTATAAATGATCTTAGAGCTAACATAGGAAGACTAACAGAATACGCTAGAGGCACCCGTTCACAAACTTTAGAAAAACATGTCACTAAAATAAAACGTCAATACAAAATTCACACACATCATGAGACCCAAAACACAGACATTATGCACTATCTTGACACATTAAAACAAAAATTAAATACACTTGCAAGCAGATTAAAAAGATACAAACTAACAACAACTAGGAAAACCCAAAACAAACTGTTTTGTAATAACGAGAAACTGTTTTATAGAAAAATAACGCAATTTAATTTACCAGATAACTTAACATTGCCGAACCCTGAATCTATGCAATCATTCTGGTCGAATATTTGGTCCAATTCTGTAAACCATCAGGAAAACGCCTGGATTGAGGAGGACAAACAAAGATTACAAAATATACCAGAAATGGAATTCGAACAAATTAGTATTGACCTTTTGAAAGCTGTTATATCTAAAACACATAACTGGAAAGCTACTGGCTCCGACAACATTCACAATTTTTGTGTATAAAAAGTTCATATCTGTTCACACTCTCCTACTCAATCATATAAACACATTCATTCGATCACCTCACACTATGCCACATTATATCACACAGGGTATTACGTATATGCTACCGAAGGATTTAAATGACACCTCAAACCCTGCCAAATACCGACCAATTACTTGCTTGCAAAATATATATAAAATAATCACATCCTGTTTAAACGAAAGCATCTATAAACATACCCACGAACATAACATTATAGCAGAAGAACAGAAAGGAAGCCGGAAAAATAGTCAGGGCTGCAAGGAACAGCTCACGATCGATGCTGTAGCATCTAAACAAGCAGTTGTCGAAAAGCGCAATATACACACTATGTATATTGATTACAAAAAGGCATTCGATTCTGTACCACACTCTTGGCTAATATACATACTTAAACATTATAAAATCCACCCAACGATTATTTACTTTCTGGAAAAGACAATGTTAAATTGGAACACAAAATTAAAAATATGTGGCAACGGCAAAACAAATGAAACTGATTTTATCCCAATAAAAAGAGGCATATTCCAAGGTGACGCGTTAAGTCCCCTATGGTTTTGACTAGCATTAAACCCTCTATCTAACATGCTAAACAAAAGTAACATCGGATTCCAAGTCAAACATGAAATACACCAATCAACACTTTCTCATCTTATGTACATGGATGACATTAAACTTTTCGGTAGCTCATATAATGACATACAAACACTCGCTGACATTGTTCAGACATTCTCAAATGACATCCGCATGCAATTTGGAATAGATAAATGCAAAATACAATCAGTAAATAAAGGAGTGATAATACCTGCTTCCTATGAACTAGCAAACCACGACGTAATAGACGCCGTAGATCCAGTAGAGGGCTATAAGTACTTAGGTTACCACCAGTCGCAACAAATACACCACAAAGACATTAAAAAAATACTGCAACAAAATTTTCGCAATAGGCTTCATAAAATATTAAACTCACATCTAAACGCACGCAACACTATCAAAGCCATAAACACATTTGCTATACCCATACTAACATACTCATTTGGAATCATACGTTGGACCCAAACGGACCTTACAAATTTACAAAGATACATTAGCACGACTATGACTAAACACAGAAAACACCACCCACGAGCTTGCATCCAGAGGTTAACTCTACCCAAACACGAGGGAGGAAGGGGGCTAATTGACATACCAAACCTACACAATAAACAGATAGCATCCCTAAGATCATTCTTCCACAATCGTGCATTATACTCCGCGCTACACAAAACCATATCCGAAGTAGACAAACATACGCCACTCTACCTCTCTAATTACAACAAAGAACTGAAAACAACCTCTAATCAACAAAAAATAGAAACCTGGACCCAGAAATCCCTTCATGGCCGTCATCGCCTCGATTTGGTTAGCCCTAATGTTGACAAGATAGCGTCAAACGCGTGGCTACAAAGAGGTGATTTGTTTCCTGAAACAGAAGGGTTTATGCTGGCTATTCAAGATCAGGTCATAGATACTAAAAATTATAGAAAATATATCATCCGTGATAGCAACCTAAATAGTGATCATTGCCGTCATTGCCATAAATACCCTGAAACCATCCAGCACATTACTGGAGCCTGTCCATCCATTACACAGTCGGACTACAAACATAGACATGACCAAGTAGCCGCAATCATACATCAGACATTAGCGCACAAACACAAACTCATCACAGAAAAAACAGCCTACTACAAGTACACACCTCAGATCATTCTTGACTCAGCAGACTACAAAATGTATTGGGATAGGACCATTTTAACCGATAAGACTATACACCACAATAGACCTGACATCACACTACATGACAAACACAATAAAATCGTTTATCTTATAGACATAGCCATTCCTAACACACACAATCTCACAACCACACACACTAACAAACTTTCTAAATACGCAGATCTTACAATAGAACTTAAAACTCAATGGAGAGTTCAGAGTGTTAAGACCGTTCCCATTATTATTTCAAGTACCGGCGTCATCCCCAAAACTCTTCACACAAGCCTTAAAATCTTAGACATCCATCCACTCACATACACACTCCTACAAAAAGCCACCATACTGAACACTTGCAGGATCGTCAGAAAATTTTTATCTATAGATTAAAAACAATTATATTAACACCAAAGTTGTTTGGCCAAAAGCCCGCAACTTTGGCGTAGCACCCCACATATGGGAGAAGTTATAAGACTTACGATAAATAATAATAATAATAACGTTTATTGACTCCAGAAAAAAACATAATAGTACAAACCTTAAATACTAGGGTGATAAATTATGTTTATTATTATTATTATTATATATTTAGTTTAAAAAAGCAAAAAAATATTATGTCTAATTTAATTTGTCGCCAAAACGCTATCTGTTAACTGTAGATATGGGTGGCGTCATTTTTCCTTACCATAGATACAAAATCGCGGATTAAAAAAATATTGCGGTAATAACATGTACCTACGATTTCAAATTAAAAAAACGGGTCAGATATTTCGTCGATCAGATATTGATTGACGATCACATCCGCGTTGAAATTAGGTTGAGCTTTAAACAAAAATACGAAAATAATATACCAAAGAACCTGGCAGTATAACTTTGGTCTTAGGCCATTATGGAACGAATATAAAAGAAAAATGAGTAATGTGACATAATGCGTCGTGATTGGTGTTAACAGTCACATAACGCACAGATAAAAAATTTAGTATTAAAATTACTAAAATATATTATCCTTGGAGTATTTTTAATAAATTTCTATTGCACAATGCACAGGTTATTTCGATGATAAATTTATGTTCCTACAGAAATTCATTAATATTGGTTACTACAGTCAAGTACCCAAAAAAAAATACAGGTGGCAATAACAAGTTCTAACATAATATGTAACAGATAAAATATGTAAGTGAATCATCATCATCATCATCATCATCAACCATGATCACATAGACCTCCCTCAAAGACTTCCAGATCGACCTATTGGAAGCGGCCTGCATCCAGCGACCCTGCGACCTTTTGTATCATTCATTTAATTAAGTTATCGCTAATTTTCTTTTTAATTTTGGAAATACTAGTGTTAAATAACTCCAATCCAAACAGGCGATAATTTATTAATAGAAATTTACTAGCTGGTATTAGAAAAGAATCCTTCCGTCCATTTTGTTCCGACCGCTATTATGTGGTCCGCTGCTTTCCCTTTTAAAATCAATCTTTAAAACTTACTAAATTAATACAGTTGAGGAGAAGTTAAAGTTTCGCAGAAACGAGTCACGCTCGCTCGTTTCGCTCCCGAGTTATGTACTGAATGGCTGATCATTTCGCTGCTCCATACTTTCAGATTTCTGTACAAAGTTCTATTCGAGTTGTGTAAAACTGGATTGAGAAATCTTATGAGACAGTTATCTTCTGTCTTCGGTTATTAGAATGATTAATATATCACTAGAAGTTGTTACAAGTAATTATTAGAAAGTACGTATTAATCTTTCTTTCTACCTGCCCTTATCCCACCTTAATGTAGGGTCGGCGCGACATACTTTTTCAAGCATGTTGCAGAGTATATTTGGCTTAGTTTTTACGACCGGCTGCCTGGCTGACGTCAACCCTCTCTGAAAGATCCAGTACCGGATAAATTAAATGAGAAAATTTGCTTTACCCGACCTGGGAATCGAATCCAAGACCTTCCGGTCTACAGCCCATATATGCCGCCGCTAGACCAAGGAGGCGTCAAAGTATGAAAGTATGTATTAATTTGACGTTCATAAATCATTAATCAAGCTGAGTTAGGGGTTTGCAGAAAAGCTACTGTAGTTGCCGCAACCCTTAACTCTTCAAAATATTTCGTTGACAATTGCAGCAACAGTAGAGTTGAAAGTTGCAAGTTGCCAAAACACAAGTACTGTCTGCAAAGCGCATGCCTAACCAATAAGCGCAATTACGTAAATCCGCAAAACATTATCCATAAAAAGAATCTCGGAAAAGTGTTTCACACAAACGAAGCTGCGAATAAAAAGCTAGTCATCATATAAACCTCACAAGAAAGAATTATCTATTTCTAGAAAATGAACATAAAACAAAGAACCGTGTACCCACGAACGTTAGGAAAAAGAAGGACGTTATCTCGCGTTAAATGGACGCCACAGAGAATCCACGCACACAAACCTGCTTGCACAAAAGTACTCACACACACGCCATTACGTGTAGATAGATCGAATGGGCCGAAAACACTGGTTCATTTTTACTTTAGGTCTATGCTTGTGGCGGCGTCATGTGCCGGGTCGACCACTTCCCTGCAACATGGTTGAGGGGGTCGATGGCTGGCACATGCGTCATACTCGTGAACGGGTGCTGCTTGTGGAGACTGGTCTGGCTGGACTGTTTTGCTTGTGTCTATTCAACGTGCCGTGGCTATGGGGGTCGCTCAGTGTATCTTGTATGTAACTTTGTCCTATATTATTAGATATCTATTGTTATCATGGTTTAGCTGCTCTAATTTAAGGTCTTTCTGTATCTGGTGTTGCACTGTATTAGTAGCTGACTGTAAATTGGGGTTAAAAAGAGCGACGTCAGAGTTTCTTGCCCGTTCTTCTCTGGCGAAACAGCCTGTCGAACAGGCGGTAGAGTTAAAATTTGACGGAATCTAAATAGTGCTTATGGATTCAATAAATGATTTGATTTGAATGTTCCTAGTGCTCCGTCTATATTTTTTCACGTCCGTGTAGAAAGAAGAGAAAATAAATTAGTACTTAGTACATACATAAGTATCAATTTCTTCGAAAGTCAAGCCATCAGCACGGTACAAACACGTTATATCGCATAGTGCACAAACACGACGCACCCAGCTTGACGTCAGCTTAGCCGGACTTTTTGATGTATTAGCAAAATATTTGGCGAAGCACCCACGCGCTCTTTTATAGGGGGAAACAGAGCAGGGATACTTGATGCTAAGTTAATTAACATCATAGCAAATAACTAGAGAAATGTTGGTAATAATGGTACATTTCACAGTGAAGGATTTTTATCAAACGTCTCAGCATGGCAAGCACAGTTTAGTGTCATTCAGTGCTTTGTTATTCAAAGTTCGGATGGTGTTGCTACTGTCCTTGGGTAGTCGTATCTACCTTCAGACAAGCGGCTTGCTTGTCTCGTCAATCTTCATTCGATTGTAATAGAAAAAACTAAATTACTGTTTAGCCAATACATGTTTAGCTGACTTAAAAAACGAGATTCTGTTTTTATGGCTGCATACATCATGCTTTCAAATCAACCTCGTTTCCATTAGAGATAGAGACGAAAACAACATACATTATCCGTCCGCCGCGCCGTCAGTATTCGGTCGCCGGACTCGTCGGCTGATCTATCCGGTTGTTTTTCGGTAGAACATGTGAACTGGAGTGCCTGCTTTTTTATTCACCGTTGGCCAACGAGCTCTAGTGCGTGCTACACGAGTGAATTTTACTTTCTGTTACGAAGTTTGAACTGTCTTTTTTCGACCGACTTTCACAAAAGGAGGAGGTCCTCAATTCGTCTGTATTTTTTATGTATGTTACTCGATATCTCCGCCAAATTTGGACCGATTTTCAAAATTCTTTTTGTGTTCGATAGAGCTTATTTCAAGGGTAGTCCCAAATAAATTTGGTCACGATCGGTAAGTTTGAAGTCGGTCAATTAAGTTTTTAAACTTGTGATTATTAATGAATATAGTGTCAAATATTTCTGGATATTTTTAAAATTCCTTGTTATGGGATTACTGTAATTTCATCTACTGACGTATCAGGAAACATAATCTATGCTATTAGTGATGTTAGGCTTTTTTTATAGCCCAGACTGGCAAACAAGCAGATGGGTCACCTGGTGGTTGCCTAGGGTTGCCAGAATCTTAAATAAAAAGACCGGACCGGCGCAGCGCTGTATTTGACCGGTCATTTAGCCCTAAAAGTCGGACACATCGTTTTTGAAAGCCAAGCACACCTTTTTAAATCAGGGCAACATTTCATAATAAAATGATCTAAAAGTCGGACATATCTTTTTTGACAGCTAAGCATATTTTTTAAAGTCGTGCAATATTTTATAAAAAAAAAAGATGGTTAGGTTTGACAGTTATACCGCGCATCGCCGCGTTGTTTATCAGCATATGCAAGAGCTTGATCAAAGCCGGACTGGCTGGCCACGTACATAGTTATCCGGACACGACAGTAAAAAACCGGATAAGTCCGCCTAAAGCCTGATACTTGGCAACCCTAACTACTTCACTATTGTATACAGTCATACCAACCGACGTACTTTATTGACATTGTACCAACGTTGCAAACACATTCATACGACGTCCTTTCATAGATGGACGTGTTCAGAGAGCCGATATCTCACCTCAAAGGCACCGAAATAGACGGGTCGATGACCTCCCTAACGAACAACTTATTTTGTTTGATGTTGAGGTATTCCTATTTTAAACTAATTATGACATGTTTTTAACGTGGTCGCTATTAATTAGTGAAATTTTAAAGTGTCCTATTTAATTTAATAGCCTTTTTTAGGTTTGATTAATTATGGTATAGGAAACCATTTTTAATACTTGTAAGATTTAAAGCGAATCAAATATAATATAATGTTTTCTGAGGATTCCGCGAATGTGACACATTAAAATAAAACCAGTTTTTACGGAATAAAATAAAAACAAATCGCGATAGAATCCGTAAAAACTTGTTTTATTATATTTAATTAATATTATAAGTGAAGATATTTAGTTGTCATGAAAAATATAACGATGACGCACTTAACTAAAACTAAACTAATTCCACTCACAACAAAATCATTCTATTAAGTTAAATATCTTAAAATATTTTTCGTCCAATTAGTAATAGCAGATTTTTGTTGAATGTTGTGCAATTATTCTGTCTACCTGCCCTTATCCCACCTCAATTTTTCAAGCATGTTGCAAAGAGGCTTTGGCATAGTTTTTACGGCCGGCCACCTGCCTGACGTCAACCTCCAATGAGGGATGCAGTTCTGGGCAAATTAAATTAGAAAATTTACTTCGCCCGACATGGGAATCGAACCCAGGACCTCCCGGTCCACAGCCCATATATGCTGCCACTAGACCAAGGAGGCGACCAATGTTGTGCTATTATTATGAGATAAAATTAGTTTATTTACACTAAGAAAGTTCTATTAAAACACTGCCGTTCCCGCATGAGTTCATAATGAGCTACGATTTAAGGTTAGGTTTACACTGAAACAGTAGAAGAGTGAGATAGATAGTTTTATGGAGTTTGGAAATCTCGTTACGGCAAATGGACGTAAATCTAAATTGAATTTTGAGAGACTAGCACCAAAATCTTTCGAGTATATTTTCGTATCGGGCTTGCTACGCTATCTACGCACTCATATCAAATTTCATACAAATGCGTTGAGAGTGTTATGTCCTCGATTCGAAAATGTAGTCGAAAGTTATTCGTCCTACGGGCCCTGCTCTTATGTAGAGTATGGAGGAATGGAGTGAAATATTTTAGTCAATAGCAGGATTACATTACCTCTTTCTGTAACAAATATGTTTATGGAAATTCCTTTATTTAATTCTATATATTTTAAGATTTAGATTATATAAAATGCTAATGTTATGCTTAAAATGCTTAAAGATGCAGCAGCTAGAGTATTTCAACATTTGACCAAATGCCAAAGCACGATTAATTTTGAAAATCGAATTGGAACTGAGTTCAATAAATATATTCGATTTTCAAAATTATTTATGTTCGAGTTCATACATGCCTTTACGTCGCACCCTCAGCGGCCTGCTTCTTGTCTATCAACGATAAAAAAACCTATTACAAAAATGTTATGACTTCCTTAAACCTGTCACATAACGTGTGCTATATTTACCAATATATTTTTATTAAGCTATAAAAATATCTTCCGCAGGTACGCCGAGTGACATGTTGTGACACAGGCCAACGATGTTAATAGTGCAGTGACAGTGTCGATATCGATTAAAATGGCGCGGCTGATTCTCGCGCTGCTAGTGCCGGCGATCGTCGCCGCACTATCCCCGGACACGGACACATGCAACCCGGATAAACTGACGATATACAGGATGGTGCTCCACACGTACTGGACGAGGGAGAAGTTTCCGAAACATTACCCGGACTGGAGACCACCGGCGCAGTGGTCGAAGATTTATGGTAAGTTATTTATGTTTCCGTTTCGTAAATGTTTACGCTTATGTAAAATTATTTCCGAAGATATAAAAACATAAAAAACCAATATGAGACTGTTCTACAGCGGTTTAAAAAAATGTAGTTAATCAACTTCTATATTTTTTTCAATCGTGTATTGGAGCTAGACTTTCTAGATCAAACAATTGAGAAAAACAAATAGAAGAAATGTAAGCTCCTGTAGTCATGGCCTATCTTGGAATGTAAACAAGCTCGGTGTGTGCCCAATTATATAGTTGCACCTTTACTTACTTATCAAAAAATATAAGCTTGAGCTTTATTTAACAATAAAACTCAGTAGTAGTAGTCCTAAAAAATGATTTTGACAAAAAATGTTTCTTAGAAGCGAGAAAATAAAATACAATCCCTGACTCTTTTTGTAACGTTAGCTATTTTAAAAACCATTGTTAAAAAGTCACAATAACCAAACCAAAAAATAATTGCGAAACCACTTTCGATTGAAGGACAAGACACTCCAAGTTTGCGCCAGACGAATAAATTAAAGTCCATTGTGTGAATTTGTACGTAATAACCACCAATGAATAAATTACAATGAAAATTTACATTCATACCCCAGTTAAATAGTAATAAAAACATGAAAGTGAAAACTTTGGTGTTGACACAAACGTATCGTTACTGAAATACAATGGTGGCGGGATTTATACTTGTTTGTTTTTAAACTGCCACGTTTGCTGTACAATAAAAGCGAAAAAGCGCGTGACAGTTTAATAATGTTGGGGATATTTAGGTATTATTTTACTGTGTTTTGTAGATGGATATGAACTTATGACACACCGGGTTTGTCTTTAACTAGAATAAAAAGTAATTTATATGTTAAGGATAGTCAGTCAGATCAGTAGTTAAATATTACATCCAGCTACAAACACTATTGTATATAATACTAGAAATTCGACCATAATTCACATAATTGTTAAATATGAAAAAATAGCTTTATGCACATCTCCGTATAAACTTTAATTGTGTAAAATTTCACGTTCATCCGTTCGCGCAATTCTCTTAAAAAGATGTACAATATTTTCGCTTCACGTATTAATATATTATAGAGTATAGACAAAAGCGAAATAATACATCACTTGTATTTACGTAGTTGAATAGTTTTGTAACTCAAATTTTGGATTGATTTTTTTCATCCGGGTTTCGGAGTCCGCAAGATGCGGAGATCTGTAAAGTTTACTACATTATGATTGATCAGTGTAGTCCAAAAACTAGACACCACCAATATGGATTTACAATAATAATATAATAGATTTACTGTATAAAAATTTCTTCACACTCCGAAGATAGAGAAAGCAATTTGAGAG
This sequence comes from Clanis bilineata, assembly GCA_036417725.1. Lineage (NCBI taxonomy): Eukaryota > Metazoa > Arthropoda > Insecta > Lepidoptera > Sphingidae > Clanis > Clanis bilineata. The sequence continues at coordinate 3,130,013 of CM071159.1, forward strand.
GCCTGCAACCGGAGAGAGAGATGGCCAATGCAGGGACATAAAGATCATCTTATAATTCGTTTTATATTTTAATTTTGTTCTCCAGTTTAAAGATGATTTAATTTTTACCCGTTATACATGCCATTCGCAATGCCATATATTCATTTACCTATGCCAACACGTTCAATATCGGTGGAATCCATGGTTGCATGATTCATGATTCATGCACACTTCACGACAGTCGATAAATGTATGCAAGCTCGTCCCGTCATCGACTTTGCTTCGTACTTATCGAAGCAGCTGATATACATTATTCATACCCGAATGGAGTTTGAAAATTTCATTATTGTTGTTAAATTATTCCACAGTTATAATTGCAATGTAGGGTTTTTGATAGGATAGCAACAAATATTCTAAAAATGCTGCATTAGCAAAACCCTTTTATTGATTTGAATTTGTAAAGTGTTGTTCAAAAATGTATGGTTTCGGAATATTATATTGTTGAAATTTGTATTAAAAAGTCGCCTCATAAATATAGCAGTGTTCTTAGGTTGACAGCTGTAATACTGTGGTTTCAAATACCAGGGCAAGCATTCATAGTTTCAATTCGAAAAATTGTGACTGTTTCCTTATGTTGGGACTTATGATATACATGAGACAGAAATAAAACCGACTCAGCAGATGCAGTTGCAGTTAAATAAATAAGTATAGTTGATTTACTTCCCATATTATGTATTCAAAACAAATCCGTCTACTATAAACTTCCATCGCAATAACCTTCAATAAACATTCTTTTAATCTTGTTTTTATTTCTAAAGTTCCAAAATTATACTATCCCCAAGGCCCGATATTTTGTTGCTTTGATTCTCATGTTTATCTTAATTTAAATCGAAAATATGACATCTTTCTCATCGTGAGTCGGTGACTCTGTGGGGACTACTATAAACTTCAAATAGCCTTAAATTTTATGCAAATCTTATTAAAATATGTGTATGAAATATCTAACTCGTTCACATGTTTGCTGCCCCGGGGATATGTGAAAAGTACATTTATAAAGCACATAATTTCATAAAGACTAATGCACGATTTTTGTTCAAGAGTAACATTCATTTTGTTTAGAAATTACGCACTATTTTCTTGTAGTTTAAATCTGAATAGTATTTTTTTTAATAGAAGTTACCTGAATTCCATTTATAATTCTGAGATTTCAATGGTTTAACTTGATTTTAGATATGCCTGCATGCATGGAAAACCTGAATATTGAATTTTACTTGTAAAATGAGTATCTTAACTTTGAGGATAGTGATTCTGGGTTCAACATAAGGTGACTTTTTTGTTTATAAAGAAATACATGTGTAACTCGGCATTGAAGTATGTGATTAGTTTGACAAGAGGCTCATAGGTCTATCACATTCAGGGACGGAAATAAACCCGGATATATATAACATAAGCTCACGCCTGTATCCCCGAAGGGGTAGGCAGAGGTGCACTAGAGAACTAGAACATCCACATTTCGCCGAGCTTAGTTCCGTCCCCGATGTGATAGGGGGTGAGCTTATCGCCATATCGGGCACAAATACCAGACTCCGGGTTGATATGGAAAAATTCCAATATCACTTTGCCCGACCCGGGGATCGAACCCGAGATCTCAGAACCGTAGTCGTATCGAAATACCACCACGCCACCGAGGCAGTCAAACCCGGATAAATATAGATATGCTCTTTCTGTCTCCACCTCTCCTTTGGAAACATAGGTATGAGCATATCGACTTATTAGGTCTTCAATTTACAAATTGCATAAAAAACAAATGATTGAGACTAACAAAGCATGAATCCATCCGATCCCCATTCGAAACGTGAATAAAACACGATACAAAATGCGGAACACATTTTTCTTTTATATCACAAAGGAACGTAACAAATGGGCACACCCTTTATTATCCGTTTGGAACACGCCTGCCTTATTAACTCAAACGAGTTGTGTTAGATTTATATCGTGTAGTAATAATAAACTCTTAGAAATATTTACACCGATTCAATTAATTCTATCATCTTTGGTTGGCGCGGCGCCAAACTAAAAAAGACATCGATAAACTCAGGAAACGTGTGAGGTGTCAACACTATTAGGTTACAGGAAGTGTATGATAGTATATCGATAATTAAGAAAATTATAATGACATATTTATATCGATATTTAAGTTAAAGTTCCGCAGCTACCGTTGATAGTTGGAAAGCAAAAAAAATGTGTACTAGATCTTAATAAGATAAGATGTATGTTACACGATATTTCCGCCAAATGTGGACCGATTTTCAGAATTCTTTTTGAGTTCCATAGAGCTTATTTCAAGGGTGTCCCATATAAATTTGGTCACAATCGGATTTGACGTCGGTCCGTTAAGTTTTTAAACTTGTGATTATTTTCATCACTATTGCAGTTCTAAGACTTTAAATTGTATAACTCTCTAATGATTGATTTTCATCCATATTTTACTTATAATGTAGTCTATTTTTGACAGCCTCCGTGGCGCAGCGGGCGAATAGCCGGCTGTGAAGCGAGAGGCCGCGGGTTCGAATCCCGCATTGAGACAAATGTTTGTGTGGCCCATAGATAACTGTTTCAAGCCTGGGTGTTGTGAGACCGTGCGTCTCTCATAGTCTCTCACACCCACGCTACAGGTTATACCTAGTGTGGGGTCAGATTAGGTGTGTGACTGTGGGTGTATTTTATTTATTTACATAAACATAATGTAACATAAGCTTACGCATGTATCTCCGAAGGGGTAGGCAGAGGCGCACTAGCGAACTAGTACACCCACGTTTCGCCGAGCTTAGTTCCGTCCCAGAAGTGATAGGGGACGAGACTATCGCCATATCGGGCACAAATTCCAGACTCCGGGTTGATTTGGAAAAATCCAATATCACTTTGCCCGACCCGGATCGAACCCGAGACCTCAGAACCGTAGTCGTACCGAAATACCACCACGCCACCGAGGCAGTCGTTTATTTATTTATTTTTATTGTATTCATGTTTATGTCTATAAATCGGCCTGTTTTATTTGATCGCATTCATATTACACTGATTGGCTATTCAGTATTCACTACCACTTCAATCAAGCAGCGATTGTGATATTCACATTAGCCGATTTTAGATAGCTTTTGACGGTCAGTTGCCGAAAGGAAAATTATACACAAAGCATGACCCCTTTCATTAAGTAATTATTTAAATTATAATGAGATTATTCTTTCTCTCTTGGTAGCGTAGTGGTATTGCGTGTCGGATACGACTATCGTCCTGAAGTCTCGAGTTCGATACCCTAGTTGGGCGAAGTGATATTGGATTTTTTCAATATCAGCCCGGAGTCGAGAATTTGTGCCTGATATGGCGATAGGCTCCCTATAGGATATCACATCTGGGACGGAACTAAGCTCGGCGAAATGCGGGTGTTCTAGTTCGCTAGTGCGCCTCTGACTACCCCTTCGGGGATACAGACGTGAGCTTAAGTTATGTTCTTACTATTCCTTTATGCCGTTCAATGTTAGGTCGGCACAAGTGTAATAAACTTTTTCAAACATGTTGCAGAAATGATTTGGCTTAGTTTTTACGAATCGCTGATTGACATCTACTCCATACTGAGAGATCCAGTCCCGTCCATGTTAGAAAACATCTGAACACACCAATACCAAAACACTTAGGAATCGAACCCAGGACCTCCCGGCTCACACCCCAGACGCTGCCATTAGACCATGGAAGCGACGATGATAATAGAAGCCCTATTAAACTTTAATTGAATGTGTTGAATGCGCAAACTTTATGCGGATAGCTTTGAAAGCTATTTACTAAAAACCGGTGCCTAAGTCCCCGGAATAATAGCCCAAAATCCCGTTAATTACTTCGGAAAATTTCCTCCGAGCATTCCGTTTTGGGGTAATTTTATTATATTGAATAACTCCAATGGCGTGCTTTGAAGTCGGCCAACTTTTACTTTAATAAAATAATTAGGAAATTCTCGAATCTTCGGCAGATTCGTGACCTAAATAACGCAGGTTTTGGTGTTTTGTACAGACTTTGATTAAAACGAACTTTTAGATTTTCTTATACGTAAAGTGATTTTAATAACAACCGCTTCCAACAGGTCGATCTGGAAGTCTTTGCGAGGCCTATGTCCGGCAGTGGACGTCCTGTAGCTGATGATGATGATGAAAGATGATTTTGTTTAAATTTGGTTTAATCTGTTTAGGCTTATGGCTACTTGCAGCTCCGCGATAAATCTCTATTCATCCCAAATCTTTATTTAAAGATAGAAGTGAGCTGCAGGATAAATCGAGATAAGATGTAACTCTAGATTAGAATAACACTGCCAGTCGCCCTTAGTGCTTTCGAGTATAAACCACACTTTATTTATTTAAAAAGGCACATCGGCTGTTTACAAATTAACACGCTCAAGGTATTTTTATAATTTTTTTCAATCAGCGAGTCCGGTTGCGGTCCGAACAGGAATATTTTTGACAATAGAACTCGTATCGAGCTCGCTGCGCACTGATGTCGTTTGGTTAATATTTCATACAAATTTCATATACGCGCATCGAGCTCAATTCGAATTTGATTTTCAAAAATATTTGCCCCGTCCGCTTATAAATTTACAGAAAACGCAAAAAAGTACGGTCAAATATGATTTGACTCGGCAAAATCATTACTTTTGTTGTTAAAGAATCTCGTTACAAAAATTTCGCACCCAATTTTATTCTCCTCTAACAATAAATCAAATACATTTCACATCAAAAAGTTATTTCAACTACACCTGATGCCTGTGTAAGGTGACCCGCAGAGTTGCTAGATGTAAAATGTGTCTAAAAGTCATATTAATCAAAAATATTATTTTGCAGACATGAATCACTGGCTATAAGACTGGATTTTTTTTTTTTTATTGCCGTCGTGGGCAGACGAGCTAGCGGTCCTGTTGGTAAGCGGTAACCGCCGCCCATAGACTTGAGCAATGCCAGGGGCACAGTCGAGCCGCTGCCTACCGTTGGGTGAATACTCTTTTTAAACCTCGTAGTAGTACTAGTGGATAATAATATTTCACAGTTTTTAGTAGATTTGAGTCTTAATAGTGTCTTACTAAACAATCACATACTAAGGCTGAGATTTATAGAGCGAACTTCGATTAAGTCCGAGTCAAAGAAACGAACTCAGTAAGGATTTGGAGTTTTTAAATCGAACTTCGACTTAGTCCGAGTCATTTGTTACAAGGAAAACAAACTCACAGATAGACTAAGCAAATATTTTCTTATAAAAAATGACTCGGACTAAGTCAAAGTTCGGTTTAAAATTCCGAATCCTCATTGAGTTCGTTTCTTTGACTTAGACTTAGTCGAAATTCGCTCTATAAATCTCGGCCAAGTCCTGACCCACAATATTTTTTTTGTTGTGGATATCAGAAATAGACGCACCGTCTCACAACACCCAGACTGAATACAAATATTGTGGGTTACACAAAATTATTGTTTCGGTGAGGATCGAACACTGCCCACTTACTTAAAATTCCACCAAAATCGTGTTAAAAAGTGCGCTTATATTGCAGTAGATCCGAGAAATTGACATTTAGTAATTTTTAATTCGACATTAGTGCACTTTTTAACCCTATTTCGGTGGAATTTTAAGTCACTAAGTGAAATGGAATCAAATTGGAATCAAGCGTCAAGAGTCAGCGCCCAAGCCTTTAGCTTCACAATCGACTACTCGTTCATAATCACAAAAATTGAAAAATAAAACTTGTAAGTGTTATAAAAATCAGTAAGTCTGTAAATTTCTAGGAAAATCAGGAGATCTGGCAACTCTGGTGACCCGCGAAAATAACGTCTCAAACAAGCTAAGTCGTTTAAAGGTTAGATCTAGTTTCAATCCCAATTAGTAACGTTGTATAGTGATAAGTTGTGAAGTTATGAGTAATGCTCGTTTTGTTACGCTGAAGGTTAACTTGGTCACACTCACCGCTGGATATTTTAAATTATGCACTAGAAATATGAGATTTATTATTAACCGACTTTAAATAAACATAAGATAACGTAAGCTCACGCCTGTATCCCCGAAGGGGTAGGCAGAGGCACACTGGCGAACTAGAACACCCACATTTCGCCGACCTTAGTTCCGTCCCAGATATGATAGAGGGCGAGCCTATCGCCATATCGGGCACAAATTCCAGACTCCGGGCTGATTTGGAAAAATCCAATATCACTTTGCCCGACCCGGGGATCGAACCCGAGACCTCAGAACCGTAGTCGTACCGAAATACCACCACGCCACCGAGGCAGTCACTTTAAATAAAAGGAGTTTAAAATTAATGTTTAAAGGATATTTCGTAAGATTGCAGTAATAAACATAAATGCAGCAAGTCGGAACGTTTAGCCGTTACTGTATTATAAACACAAGTTTAAAAACTTAACTGACCGACTTCCAATTTACCTATCGTGACCAAATTTATATGGGACCATCCTTGAAATAAGGTCTATCGAACACAAAAAGAATTTTGAAAATCGGTCCACATTTGGCGGAGATATCGCGTAACATACATAAAAAAACGACGAATTGAGGACCTCCTCCTTTTTGTGAAGTCGGTCAATAACGTACTAACTCCATAAGTGTATAACATTTAATGTATAAGTTATATAATAAAATGTTATATGATTATTCATATTATATAGTCGCCTCCTTGGTTTAGTGGAAGCATATATGGGCTGTGGACCGATTCCCTGGGTTCGATTACCAGGTCGGGCAAAGCGATTTTTTATTTAAATTTGCCCGGGACTGGACCCCTCATAGGGGATTGATGTCAAGCAGGCAGCCGGTCGTAAAAACTTAGCCAATTCCTTTCTGCAACATGCTTCAAAAGTGTGTCGCGCTGACCCCACATTAAGGTGGGATAAAGGCAGGTAGAAAGAAAGAAAGATTATATCAGCATTTATTTATCATTATCCCCTATGACCATCAATATATTATACCCTAGATGCACAGTTCTTTGCAAATATCCTCCTAAAAAGTGGTCTCTAAAATAAAACAAAGAAAACGATCACAAGTTGTAATTAAATCAACACAAATATAACCCTAAGCACGTGTTATAAAGTAGGTTTTTAAACGAAATGAGCAAGCGTTCTTTAATTTGAATTTTGAAATTTATAATTCTATCAACGTCGGACTGTAGGCAAAACGAGTGCTTAAGTACTCCTTTGCTGTCCCATTTTCCGAGCGTCAACTGTGCATCTAGGTGTACTCAAAAGTGGTAGAGCCACGCTGTAGACAGTAACGTCTATAGCACGAATGGGCCGGCTCGACCGGTTAGATACCACTGTCTCACAGAAAACCGACGTAAAGTGGCAGCTTGCTGTCGCGTTTCGTTCGGTGAGTGAGATTTCCGGTGGCCCATTTCCCCACTCCCTTTCCCAATCCCCTTCCCTCCCCTTCCATTTTCTCCTTTTAGGTTGGCAACGCATCCATTTTTTTTGTGTCTTGGGTGTCTATGGGCGGTGGAGATCACTTACCATCAGGTGACCCATCTGCTCGTTTGCCAATCTCTGCTATAAAAAAAAAAGGGTAAATAATATATCGATGCCTATGACACATTAACGTATTTACGGCACGAATATGCATTTTTACAACCGTCTTTAAATGACTTGACAACACGATGTTTTTGCATTCTTTGGCATTTTTCGTCGGTAGTTTTTTGGATTCCACTACGCTTACTTGGCACAGAGTACTCGCGAAAAAAGTAGTTTTTCTTGGACAAATGATTCATGTTATAAAGATGGACAGATAAGGTAACATAATATAAAGATTTTACGATTGCGATTTGTTTTTATTTTTGTTTTCGACGCTTCGAAAGCTTCCCCGCCTTCATGGCCACGGGTTCGACCCGTTTTATTTCATATATGCTTAATTGTAATAGCAAAAAGTAAACAATGTACCATAAATTTTGGTCACGAATTGGGCATTACTTTACAGATTGATCAATCCACTTGTGTTATAATCTCATTAAAATCTCTCTTATTTGTCGATTCACGCCGTTTTACGGTAGTTATATTTACAGGCTTGACAAGGACTGCTTGTCGGTATGGGCTGCACGCCACTGACACCATTCATGTGAAGCTGCAAAAAATAAATTTCTTGGACGTATGAGTCATAGGACAGGTAAATCTGCATTGGTATAAATATACCCAGTCATTGTGACACCGGTGATTCAATATTCAACAGGTGTGTTTATGTTTGGCGGGACACGCATTGTCTTTTCATTTCTCGAAGGAAAATGTGTCGTTTCGTAAATAAATTAGCTATCTTTTTTATTTGGAATCTTCCATGATCCGTACTAGCCCCTTGTACTTCTATATCTATATATATAAAAATGAAACCCGTTTTCCGTTGTCATCGCATCACGCGTGAACGGCTTGACCGATTTCGCTAATTCTTTTTTTAGAATATTCCTCGAAGTACGAGGATGGTTCTTACGGAGAGAAAAAAATGAAAAATTGTCTGAAAAAGTCTAAAAACAACACTTTTCTGTACTCCCATACAATCGATTCGTAATAATACTTAAAAGTCAATTTGAACTTTAATACCATACCATAAAGCTCAAGTATTAGTGGAGAGGTTCCGGGAAGGCAAAACAATTGAGTGTCGTTAGTATCTACTGGTTCGATTTGAAAAATTCTTTTTGACGCTAAGACCAATAGGAGCGGAGCAGAAATGAAAAATGTTTAAAGCCGGGGAAGTTGGTATCTCAGAAACTACTGGTTCGAATTGAAAAATTCTTTTAGCGTTGACCGACGGGTTGAATGATGGGGTGACCAAGGGATACCTGACGGGGTGACTGATGGGGTGACTGACGGGGTGACAGACGGGTTACAGACGGGGTGACAGACGGGTGACATGCGGGGTGACAGACGGGTGACAGCCGGGGTGACAGATGGGTGACAGGCTGGGTGACAGATGGGGTGACAGGCGGGGTGACCGACGGGGTGACAGACAGGTGACAGGCGGGGTGACAGGCGGGGTGACAGACTGGTAACAGACGGGTTGACAGACGGGGTGACAGACGGGTGACAGACGGGGTGACAGATGGGTGACAGGCGGGGTGACAGACGGGGTGACAGACAGGGTGACAGACGGGGTGACAGGCAGGGTGACAGACAGGGTGACTGATGGGGTGACAGAAGGGTGTCAGGCGGGGTGACAGGCAGGGTGACAGACAGGGTGACAGGCAGGGTGACAGACAGGGTGAGTGATGGGGTGTCAGCCGATGTGACAGACGGATTACAGACGGGGTGACAGACGGGAAGACAGACGCGGTGACAGACGGGGTCACAGACGGGGTAAAATACGGGGTGACAGACGGGGTGACTGATGGGGTGACTGACGGGGTGATAGACGGGTTACAGACGGGGTGACAAACGGGGTGACAGACAGGGTGACAGACGGAGTGACAGATGTGGTGACAGGCAGGGTGACTGTGTCAGGCGGGGTGACAGGCAGGGTGACAGACGGGTTACAGACGGGGTGACAGACGGGTGACAGGCTGGGTGACATGCGGGGTGACAGACGGGTGACAGACGGGTGACAGACGGGTTGACAGACGGGGTGACAGACGAGGTGACAGGCGGGGTGACAGACGGGGTGATTGACGGAACCGCACCGAAGTCACGTACTATCTCTCGAAGTTTAGCAAAACATATCATTACCTTTTTAGAATTATTGTGCTATAGGTGCCTACGACTCACTCTTTCAACCCACTCTCTCATACGCAGACGAAGTTGCGCGGGTCAGCTAGTGATAAATAATACACAACAGGGGGGTTACCACCACCTCTTATAGCAGTATTATTATCATCTTACTTGTACCGATTCCCATACAAAACAAACGAAGAACGATTATAATAATACTGCTATAAGAGGTTGTGGTAACCTTGCAGAACTACAATTTAAATATAATATTCCAAATATATTAACCTTTAAATACACTGTAACCAAAGTATTGACTAATTATTGTTATCCTAAAATATACATAAGTTGATTTATGTAGTTTTTGTTCTTTTATTTTATTATATTGACTTGTCATAATAGCCTACAGTATGAATGAAAGTGGATTCAATAAGTCAGTTGGCAACCCCCACAGTCTAGTTGCTTCCAAGAAAAATCGGCCATCTTTTGTCAACACGTATGACCACAGCCGTGTTGATAGGCGGAAGCGGGTTAATTTTTATTGACCAATAAAACGTTTGTTCGTCAAAGTTTTAGGAGACCAGATAATAAAATAGTACATTTGTAGCTTCCTCTTTTATGTGTTACTATTTGGAGCATTTGTTTTGCTAACCTATTTATATAAAACTATTTTTACGGATTCTATCACGATTTGGTTGTCAGACAGTCTGACCCGTGACCACGAAGGCTGCAAAGCTTTCGAAACGTCGGGCATAAATTAAAATTAAAACCAAATCGTGATAGAATCCGTAAAAATAGTTTTATTCCAATGAATAACATTCGCGTAAACCTAAGAAATCATTATGTAAACCTATTTACAGTCTTGTTTATTTACCACTTCCAGAAGAAAAACATAACTTCGATAGACTTGTTACCACAGCGACAATACCCGGATTATAAAAGGGTTATCAAATTAACAGAGCTATAATTTTGTCATTCCGGATTATGAATTCCAAAGCGTTTGACCACGCTTCTGGCAACACAATTTTGACGTCACACGATAATTGACAGAAGATTATTTCTGACATTTAGCCATCGACAAATTAGGCTTCAGACTTGAGCAGATTACGACTATTCTTTCTTTCTTTCTACCTGCCATTATGTCACTTTGGCACAATAGAATTTTTCAAGCATATTGCAGAAAGGATTTGGATAAGTTTTTACGACCTGGTTGCCTGTCTGTTATCAACCCCCTCTGGAGGAATCCTCTAGATTACGATTATTATTAATGATATTTCATCACATTTGAAAATAGAATCCATAACTTTGACTCATATTGTTATCTTGTTTATATTTTATTTTATACAGTAACTTGCGGTAACAATTAAAAGGAAATCCACAGTTCGATTAGGTAAGCGATCGCAAAGCAATTATTTAGGTCATTTACAATTACTGCGAAGGTAATCATTATTTATTAATTTGAACAAAGGAAATTATATACTTAGACTGCCTTGGTGGCGTGGTGGTATTTCGGTACAACTACGGTTCTGAGGTCTCGGGTTCGATCCCCGGGTCGGGCAAAGTGATATTGGATTTTTCCATATCAGCCCGGAGTCTGGAATTTGTGCCCGATGTGGTGATAGGCTCGCCCCCTATCACATCTGGGACGGAACTAAGCTCGGCGAAATGTGGATGTTCTAGTTCGCTAGTGCGCCTCTGCCTACTCCTTCGGGGATACAGGCGTGAGCTTATGTTATGTTATGTTATGAAATTATATAACATAGACTTTTGTGGCATGTGATTGTGTACTTCTTTTGGCGCGTTTAGATGAGACTAAAATTGAGGACTCTGCGCGCATACCGTTACGGAAATCCGACAGTATGAAGTTGGCTGAGAGTAAAATTCGATTTTTAAATATTTTTCTTCGATCGTGATATAGGTTAGGTTTATTTTTAAAAACAGTTTAACTGAGCAAATGGTTATAAATAGTCAGTCCCTTTTATTTTCAAACGATGTGAACAAGGAAAAAATTGATAGACTATTCTTAGCCATTTGCTCAGCTAAACTGATTTTATAAGTAAGGCCCATAGAGTGTTACGTATTGAATAACTAAGCTTACTATGACTTCTTTCGAAGCGATCCGTAGGATAAATTTTATTCCATTATTGAGGACACAAGCGGCTTAATTGTCAGTTTGCTTCGTTCTAGGATGCTTTGTTTTGTTTGTGCTGGAACTGCTGGATAATATTTAATTGGACTCAATTGAAAAGTACATACATTGCTTATATTAGAACTGCAGTATATTCTACAGACAAATTGATTACAGATGTAGATTGATATGCAATTATTAACCTCTCGGAGGTGGCCTTATTATTATTAATAATGCATTTTATATAAGCCACTCGGTGGCGGCTGTAATAAAATGTTATATAATCGCCATCAATTTAGTAGTAGGACTTTGTGGATACTCATAATCAATACACCATTTATGTAAGTCAAAATATTTTGACAAATATGGTGTGAAAAGAACTTTAATCTGTCAAATCAGTGATTATTTTTAATCATAACCCTCACCTGCTCCCACCTCAATGTGGGGTCGGCGGTAAACATTTTCTAAGTATATTGCGGAAAGTATTTGGCTTAGTTTCTACGATCGGCTGCTTGCCATCAACTCCTTCTGGGAGGTCCTTAGCAAATAATGTGAGAAAAACTGCTTTAGTTCATACATGTATACACAAGCTCACGCCTGTATACAGATGTGACAGGGGGGCGAGCCTATCGCCATATCGGGCACAAAGTCCAGACTCCGGCCTGATACTGAAAAATCTAACATCACTTTGCCCGACCCGGAGATCGAAGACGAACCTCAGGACTTTATATGGCTAACAAGTACCACTGGTCCACAGCCCGCATATGCTCACACAATCGACGTCAATTCCTAATCGTAATATCAGAAAACACGCTTCAGCCTTTCCACTACGTCACACCCCAAACTGCTCTTGTAAATTGAACTCATAAAGACGGGGAGCAATTCCGAAGACATGCGACATTAGCACGACGCAATCAAGGACTCGACGCCTGTTGTGGTATCTGTAACAAGCACATGTTTCTTGCGTTTTAGACAAATTAAGCGTCACACGGACGCGTCGGCTTGCGGGCACCGCGGGCCTCGAATAATTAATGAGTTTTTGGAAAGTTTAAAGTATTTGCCGTTTAAATGTGCCGTATGTCACGTATGTTAGTATGTATTACCCAGATGCGTAATGTGGGTTAGGAGTTTGTTTTGAGCCTATATTTTAGACTAATGGCCAGTTTAGGTTAGTTTTTGAGGCTGAAAAGGTTATCTAACATATTTTTGGTAGAAGTTTAATAATACTAATCGTTTTATAGAATTTGGTCGCCTCTTTGGTCTAGTGGCTCATACATGAATTGTGGACCGGGAGGTCCTGGGTTCGATTCCCAGGTCGGGCAAAGCGATTTATATAATTGAATTTTCCCGGGACTGGATCCCCCAGAGGGGGAGAGGAGGTTGACGTTAGGCAGCCAGCCGGTCGTGAAAACTAAACCAAATCCTTTCTGCAACATGCTTGAAAAAGTGTGTTGCGCCGACCCCACATTAAGGAGGATATGGGCAGGTAGAAAAGATGAATGTTTTATAGAATTATTGTGTTGATAAGCTTAACATTTTACGACTATACTCAAATTCATAAACGCACGACGGTGTCATCGAAGGTAGGCATTGGCGAACTAGGAAACCCACATTTCCCCGAGCTTGGTTCCGCCCTAGATGTGATAGAGGGCGAGCCTATCACCACATCGGGCCAGATTAAACCGTTGTTTAACTAAAAAACAACAAAAATAATATCATGAGCATCTATAGTTAGTTGTTCACGTTACCACAACTTTTATTAAAGAGGTAAAATTCGCAAATTGGTGGCACAAAAACACACAAGAATTATTTATCGCGAGGAAACCGAAATATTTTTACAATCGTGATAACCTAATTATACACGCTTTGTCGGGTGTCAAAGCGAGTGTTTGGTGATGGAAACTAATGAGTTTGGGTTTATTTATAGAGCTCGCGGCCACGGCAACTGCTAAACACATGCGATTATAAAACATGTCTAGTGTTTTATAGTATGCAGACAAAACGCATTTAGATCATGTGAGATACAGATGGCTAAATCAAAAGAGTAATTTCAGACTGTTCAGTAGCCCGAGCACGAAAAACTAATGTAAATATAAATGTATTCGAGTTCGCTGCGCACTGATGACGTTTGGTTTATATTTTTTTGCTCAAGTGGTAGAGCCACGCTGTAGACAGTAACGTCTACAGCACGAATGGGCCGGCTCGACCGGTTAGATACCACTGTCTCACAGAAAACCGACGTAAAGTGGCAGCTTGCTGTCGCGTTTCGTTCGGTGAGTGAGATTTCCGGTGGCCCATTTCCCCACTTCCTTTCCCAAACCCCTTCCCTCCCCTTCCATTCCCTCCTTTTAGGTTGACTTTGTAGGTGTCTATGGGCGGTGGAGATCACTTACCATCAGGTGATCCATCTGCTCGTTTGCCAATCGCTGCTATAAAAAAAAATATATTTCATACAAATTTCATAACGCGCATCAAGTTCGAATACATTTACGGCTGTCAGAAATTTTCCTGCTCAGGCCGCAGAACAATGACTCAAGAAAAAATACAAGGACATAAGGCATAACTTGGCATAACAATTAACGGACCGACTTCAAACTTTATCCAAACGTGACCAAATTTATATGAGACCATCCTTGAAATAAGCTCTATCGAATACAATAATTTTGAAAATCTGTCCATATTTGGCGGAGATTTTGCATAACATACATAAAAAACAGACGAATTGAGGATCTTTTCCTTTTTTGAAGTCGATCGAAAAACACTGATAATGTGTATGAAACATTATTATAATTATCCTATATTGAAAGTGAGAAAATAATCTCTATCGAACACAAAAATAATTTTGAAAATCGGCCCACAATTGGCGGAGATATCGAGTAACATACATAAAAAAAATACAGACGAATTGAGGACCTCCTCCTTTTGTGGAAGTCGGTCTAAAACATACGGTTTAACAAAATCACTGACTGACCAGTGACCACTAGCTATGAATGGGTGTGACAGATTGACACATATGTGTGTCGCTTTCAATAACAATAGCGATAATAGAGCGCCAGAAGTTATTCGCAGTGTGTCTATTCTGGCGACTGGCGCTTGTTTGTTACTCACTCTTGGCAACGGTTCATAGTTACGATACTATAAAATACAGTGAGAGTGATGTGAATAAATAAATAAAAAGATAAATAACACAGGTCAACAGTGGTTTTGTGCCTAATGTTTGATAATTACTACCTAATTCTGAATGTATTCGCCTTGCTGATTGCAAATTTGAAGTCCTTTTGGACCGACTTCCAAAAAGGCGAAGGTCCCCAATTCGTCTGTATTTTACCGAGACAGTCGCAACCTTTTCATCGCAAATGATTCCATTAAACCACGCGATATTAAACTTCGTCACTCATATAAGTTGGGCATACAAAGTTTCCCATGATATCTCTAATGGCCGCATTTAGCCTAGCCTAATGACAGCGCCCTAACGACTCTCCTAATTGCTTCAATATCTACGTACATTCGTAATTGATGTGTACAAATATGAAACTTTCGTCATTAATTGTGGAGTGAAAGATGAAAGTTAGACACGATTTTTAATGAATGCGTCGTTTTGGTGATTTGTTGCGATTTTTTTTAAAAATTCTTTCTCCCTGCCCTTATCCAACCTTAATGCGGGGTCGCTGCAACACACTTTTCCAAGCATGTTGCGGAAACAATTTGGCTTCGTTTTTACGACCGGCTGCCTACCTGATGTCAACCTCCATCTGAAGGATCCAGTTCCGGGAAAACTCCCAACCTGGGAATCGAACCCAGGACCTCCCGGTCCACAACCCATAATACATGTTACCACTAGACCAAGGAGGGGACTATTAAGCTCTATCGAACACAAAAATTCTCGAAAATTGGTCAACATTTACCGGAGATATCGAATAACATACATGAAAAATACCGCGAATTCGATTACCTTAGTTTGAAGCTGAAAACACACAAAACTGACGCAACCGAAGAACTAACAAACATTACCTAACATTAATATACGTAAGAAAAGACCAATATTAACGTTCCCCTACGTAACGCCCTCGTATTTTTCTCCACGGGAAGAAATTAGCTCGAGGGCCCCTGTGCCCAAACAAGCACATTTGTTAAACGTGCGCCGTGGCTCTAATTACCAGATCCAATATATGGGTGTGTTTACTAGGTTTGTTTTGACTGAGGCTTTGACAAGTAATAGTTAAGGATATTACTTTAAGGCTTTTTAATATCTAGATATTTTTGGCAGTTAATGAAACTTCTTTCAAAGCTCCTAAATTATCCTTCAAAAATTCTAGTGGAGAAACATGACACGAGCGCTTTTTCAACGCGCGTTAAAAAGCGTTGTAATGGAACAAATGAGTTCTAATGTAATCATTCAAACGCCGGCGCTATTAAAACGCGGCGTTTTTGTTGAGTGGTGCGTAGAGGTAGAATATACTTTATTAAAAACAATGCAAGAATGATTTTCAAACAATCATATGAATAGACATGTTGAGACGCTTTTGACCGGACGTTGAAAAAGCATCTCAACATGTCTGTTCATATGATTGTTTCACCGCCGTTTGAATAACTATATTAGAACTCATTTGTTCCATTACAACGCTTTTTAACGCGCGTTGAAAAACCTCTCGTGCGAATTTAGACTTATAGCATACATAACACAACATAAGCTCACGCCTGTATCCCCGAAGGAGTAGACAGAGGCGCACTAACGAACTAGAACACCCACATTTCGCCGAGCTTAGTTCCGTCCCAGATGTGATAGGGGGCGAGCCTATCGCCATATCGGGCACAAATTCCAGACTCCGGGCTGATATGGAAAAACCCAATATCACTTTGCCCGACCCTGCGATCGAACCCGAGACCTCAGAACCGTAGTTGTACTGAAATACCACCAAGCCACCGAGGCAGTCTTATAGCAAGTAATAAATGAATAAAGTATTGAATATGTTATGTGAATACAGACCACAGATATGACACACATTGTACATAGAAAAGTCACACTGCTTCGTACTTCTAAAGAGAAAACATTATAATATCATTCTATGTTCCAATCATCCAGCCACCTAGAAGTCGCTGGATGTAGGCCGCTTCCAACAGGTTGATCTGGAAACCTTTGAGGGAGGCTTATGTCCAGCAGTGGACGTCCTGTGACTGATGAGAGACTGTGAGTTTTTGGTTGATTCGAACATCATCATCAGATGTTCCAATCAACCAAAAACTCATCAATAATGAATAACAATTTCTTTTGAATAGTCAAACATAATTCCGCTAAAATTGAACCATTAAAATTTCATGATCCAAATCCACTAATAACGAAGACCGAACGCACATTCAAAAATCAATTCATAAATAATAAATACCCATTCAATATACAAAGGCCGAGGCTTAATAAAGGGTGAGCGACCCAATTAATAACAAAGGTAAGCTTCTAATGAAAGGTAGTAACCTAAAATAATATTAAATTAGGTGCCGGTTTCTGGAATATATTTTATTCATGTGTCAACCGGCCCACCCCAATTATTTCGGGTTCGGTTAGTCGGCACAGAAATGATACTCAATGGGCGTAATTGTATAGTTCTGTGACATTTGTTATATATATATCCTTACTAAATAATAAAAGCGAAAGTAACTCTGTCTGTCTGTCTGTCTGTCTGTCTGTCTGTCTGTCTGTGGCGTTTTCACGTCTAAACCGCTGAACCGATTTTGATGAAATTTGGTATGTGGGTACCTTGAACCCCAAGAACGGACATAGGGTACTTTATTTTTTTAAATTCAACCCCTAAAGGGATGAAATAGGGGATGGAAGTTTGTATGGGAATTTTGGAACCGCTTAATGGATTTTGATGAAATTTGGTATGAGGATACTTTTGACCCTAAGGACACAAATGGGGTACTTCATTTTTTTTTATCAACCCCTAAAGGGATGAAATAAGGGTTGAAAGTTTTATATGGGGATTTTAGGTGTAATTAATGGATTTTTATGAAATTTGGCATGGGATAGTGGACATCTTTGAGTTGAAAGACACAAATTGGCTACTTTTTTAAAATCAACCCCTAATGGGATGAAATAGGGGATGAAAGTTTTTATGGGGATCCAAAAACCGCTGAACGGATTTTTAAGAAAGTTGGTATGAGGATAGTTAGATAGATAGTAGCGCTAAGGACAGAAATGGGGTGTGAAATATTTTTATCCTACAAAGGGATGAAATAGGGGTTGAAAATTTGTTTCTTTGTTTTTGGGCCGATTGACTTCAAATTCGATATCTGAGTCACCCCGTGGTTCCGAACGACAGAACCGCTGTCAGAACTGTCACAAGTGGCCGCCATTTTGTTTTTCTTTGTTTTTGGGCCGATTTACTTCAAAATCGATATCTGAGTCGCCCCGTGGTTCCCAATGACAGAACCGCTGTCAGACCTGTCAAAAGTGTCCGCCATTTTGATTTTCTTTGTTTTTGGGCCGATTGACTTCAAAATCGATATCTGTGGCCCTACCATCATCTTTTATCGACCGACTCAGTACTGAATCAACTCAATATAGGTTCCTGAACTGAATCGGGATTTATTCGTACCATGACGTTACTGAATCATTATCGGACTTGAATCGGATGAGTGAATGAATTTTCTCTCTGGTCCGTTTGTTACTTATTTAGTTAAAAAGAGATAACTATATACGCTCTGTATAAATCTATCTCGCCTACTCAAGACGAGGTCTTTCTGCGTTCCGAAACCTTCGTTAACTTTTTTGCGATAAGTTACGGTTTAATATTGTGAATACTTAATAAATTATAAATTACAAAAATATATTAGTAATCTTGCTACTAATATTAGTAGAACGTTATTTTTTCACGATATTTTATGAAACATATTAAACATACGTGGAATTATGTTATGGTTTCTATACGTCCATACTTACTAGGTTCGGATGTTAGTTTATAAACGCACCTCTTGGATTTGACTGAGGTGTCGGATAACGCGCGTGTTGTTTACGTTTTAAATTCTTACAGTGTGGTTGGCGTTTTTGATTTAAGTTTTATAAAAGGATTTCTGCTGTTTATTTTATAATGTCGTAAGTAATATGTGCTAATTACAATGCTTTTTTTTAATGAACATATTATTAATAATAGTTATTGAACTGTGAAGTAAAATTGGAATTCACGTAGTTTTTATCAATAAAGTGTTTCAAGTGTCGTTTGTTTTTTTAGTGAGATGTCGCGCCGAAGAGTTACTTATAGTCAACTGGAGCAATTATGGGAATTTTTGGTGCAAAATAAATCTTTAGCGACGGGCTACAACAAAACTTCCCAAGCCAGGGAATTTTCTAAGCGAATGTGGGAAAATGTCGCTAGATCCCTTAATTCTCATGGTGATGGGGCTATTAAAGACTGGAAAGGATGGTGCAAAGTAAGTGTCAATTTTAAATTTACTTTATTGCAAAAGGTTTTTTAACATAAGCTCACGCCTGTATCTCAGACTGTCCCAGGCAGAGGCGCACTAGCGAAATAGAATTACCAAATTTCGCCCAGCTTAGTTCCGTCTCAGATGTGATCGCCATGTCGGACATAACTCAGTTAAAGAAATTAGAGCACACTCCGGGCTGATACTGAAAAATTCAATATCAGTTTGCCCGACCCAGGGATCGAACCCAAGACGTCAGGGTGATAGTCGTACCGTCTACCGCGCATGCAATACCACTACGCCATGCCACTGAGACAATCATAAGTTTTATTTTATAACATTTTTCAATATCTATAATCTATATCTAGGTAAACTTAAGATTATAAATCTAATAATATAAATAGAAGATATTTGTTTTTTTTTTGTTTGTAATGAAGAGGCTCAAAAACTACCGAACCGGTTTTAAAGACTCTTTAACTTATGGAAACCTATATTATCATCGAGTAATATAGGCTACTTTTGATCCCGGAAAATGTACGGTCCTGTGGGATATCTACGCGAACGAAGTCGCGAACAACAGCTATATAAAAATAAAACTAAAATAAACTTGCTTAAGTGGGTATAGTATTTTGTCCTTAAATTTTACAATTAAATACATTCCATGCGTAGAGTTTAAACAAACCACACATCTACCTGCTTGACAAAATATTTTAAGTGGGTTAGTTTTTTATAGTTAGAGCAGCATCGCACCATACTTAGGGCCACTTGCAGTTCCGCGATAAATGACGATTTCAACAACCCCAAATCTTGATTTAAAGATTGGAGTGAACTGGAGGCTAAATCGAGATGAGGTGTAATTCGAGATTTATCGCGGATCTGCAAGTGGCTTTTAATGTGATTGTATAAACCGATTTTGTCCCAATGGTCTACTATTTGTAAAGAAATCCGTGTTAGATTCTCTGCACCTCATTGAGACTCTTTTGTTACTCAGTCACATCGGAACAATGTTTTGCTTAGTTAAAGTTTTTACCTTAATGGCGTGATCATATGACCATTCCATTTTAAAATTTTATGAAGTACCTAGGTGTATGTTGACTACTGTAACTGTTTATTCCTACTTCTAGTACTGGAATGACTACAAGTCTAATTTAAAAAAAAAGGCAGCAACTGCAAGAGCATCATCCGAACAGACAGGAGGAGGACCATGTCTAATTAAAGCGATGACGGACATCGAAAAAAAATTTTTGCAAATTCTCGGAGACGACTTCGGCATGGGGATGGCTGGAATACGGGTGGAGCCTTTTCAAGTGGTAAGTTTTAAGAGCAACATCGCCATAAACAAACTGTGGTAACAATAATTCGGACAGGCTGGCACAAAGCAGCAACAAAGACTAATTAATATACATAAGGCCGAGTTTCTTTTTAATGCCATTTCTGCCTACACCAGCCGACATATCATAACTTATACAGTGGCAGTAAAATATATTTTGATTAATTTAATATGTTATTAAGTACATCGAATGCAGTCTCTGTAAGTACATAGTATGCATATTAAGTGTATTGTAGCAACAAGATCATGATGTACCCATTTTTGAGGGGACTATTAACATAAGTCACGCCTGTATCCCTGAAGGGGTAGGTAGAGGCGCACTAGTGAACTAGAGCACCCAAATTTCGTCGAGCTAAGTTCCATCCCAGATGTGATAGGAGGCGAGCCTATCGCCATATCGAGCACAAATTCCAGTCTCCGAGCTGATACTGAAAAATCCAATATTACTGCCTCACTCGGGAATCGAACTCGAGACCTCAGAACGATAGTCGCGCGTAACCGGGACTATTAAGACGTACGTATTAATCTTATGTTATAATTTTTTAGTATTACATTCTTATATTTACAGGAGGAACAATTACAACATAACCCACGAGTCGGAGAAAGTACGCCCACGATCCAGGATGCAGATTCTGAGAGCATTTTACCTTTGGGTGCCGATAATACAATTCCTTATCGGGACCCCGGGGTAGATGCTGAATCTGCACAGCCTGGACCATCATGGCGACAATCCCCTCCTCCGGCTACACCACCGCCTGTAATTCCCGAAACCCAGCGCACGCCAACACGTACTCCTCGCTCAAGTATTCGACCCCGAAGGCGCGGTACATCCATCACGCAGGAAGTTGCTCGCCGAACTATAATTCGGTTTACTGAAAAAAGATTGGAGATCGAGGAGGCTAAGCGCCAGTCGTTAAACGACTTAGTTAAAGAAATTAGAGAATTAAAAGATTTTATGAAATCAAGGTAATAATCTATATTTTTTTTAAATATACAAATATTGAATATTAGGTATCCACAATATAAATATAAGAATTCTTTATTGCACACCATTGGTAAAAGACAAACGAAATAAATAAATTTACTTAATTTATTAATGGCATAGACATAACTAGTGGTATAATTTATTTATAAATATATTTTAATTTTCAGGTTTGGCGAACATCCCACAACCGGCGAATGAGGTTGTTCCTGGTGGCCACACCACACTGAAGCTCCGGATTGTTGCTGGTGACACTTTCGGTGTACAATCTTGTCACCAATCCAGCCTGTAATTGGGCTTCTCGAGATAGATCCGAGTTATTCAACTCAGGCACCGTTATGTTAGCTCTATTACAAATGTTGTGTAGTATTACACAGGCATTTATAATAGAACCAGCAACTCTCGGTGTGTAATGTAATATACGATGCACTAAAAGACATCGGAAGCGTGCTTTAAGAAGGCCAATGGTTCTCTCAATTGTGTTCCTAGTTAAAATATGTCCTTCATTGTAATAGCTCTCCGGTGTATCAGGTATTGCGTTATTAATGGGGGTCATCATATACTTCCTTAGTGGATATCCTGAGTCACCTGGAAAAAAAAATGTTAGTGTTAAATAATATTGCAACTGTACCCGCTACTGAGAAAGTAATTAATATCACTTTATCCAAACCGGGGATTGAACCCAAGATATTAGAACGGTAGTTGTAAGTACCACGTACGTTACTACGCAATACAATTTAGCCACCGAGGCAGTTTAGATATTATTTTTTTTTTTATTCAATGTATTATAAAATTATAAGAATATTAAAAATGTAATTTGCGTGAAATAAAAAAAATGTATATAAATTAAGTTATATATATATCATTCTATACTAATATGTATTGAATAAAATAATAACCAGCATCCAATATTGTTATTACTCACCTAGTAACCATGTAGATTCATTAAGATTTTCTATATGATTTTTTAAGGGATGGTTATTCCAAATGTATGAGTCGTGTGTTGCACCACCATGACTTGCATCCACGCTAAGTATTTGCATATCTGCATCACAAATCTGGGAACAACAAATATGTATAACAATAATAATACAATTAAAGAAACATATTTTGTAAAGGATTTGGAAACATACCAACTGAACATTTATGGAATGATAATGTTTCCTACAGTAGTATCTCTCTTCTTGCACAATTGGCCTTAAGATACCTATTTGAGTGCAGTCAATGCACCCTAACACACCCGGGAATTTAAACTTGTCGTAAAACCTAAAACACAAGTTAGGTCAGTATATACAATTTTCAAAAGAACATAGCATGTATTTCATTTACTGACCTTACTCTAACTGAATTCCTTTCTTCAACAGTTTTAGGAAAAACAATGTATTTGTTTCTCATATGCAACGAATCTAGGCATGCAGTAACTTCTGAAATAACAGAAGATACTGTTTGTTGAGCCATAGAATGGGCACTAATGTCACCAATAGGTCTTTGGTATGATCCATTGGCATAAAATGACAATGCCGTTAAGATCTGAAAAATTAAGGGTAAGGAATGTTATAAAAAAAAATATTATTTTCGAAGGAGTTAAGGTTTTAGTACAAATTGGTTAATACTCATACATAATTGGGAATAATATGTAATAGGTACCTTTGTCTCAACAGATAGATCTGTAGATCTTCTTGGCTTTCTAAAAAATGGCCTTATCTCATTACACAAATCATTCACTAAATTTTTTGAAAGCCGATAGCGTTTTATAAATTGTCCTTCTTCCATATCGAAAGGATCAGACTGCTCCCGTAAAACACGTCGTCTTTGGCGCCGCGATGCTCTTAATTCATCATTTTCTAGTAATTCCAACAATAGGAATTCGTCAGACATCTAAAAATAAAGTGAACTGTTACTTTTTATGGGAAAATACATGATAGTTAGGTACCATAATACAGAACAAAATATGGAGAATTTACCTTGTATTATAATGCAAGTATCTCACGACTCACGAGTTACAAATCTACACAACTTTAATCAACAAAGCTCAAATTACAAATAGTAAAATTATGTCTGCAGTCAACGTTTTTGTGTTCTCAAAATGTTAACTTATACAGAATTTCAAGTCTTTTTGAACACGGGTTTTTATTATCGTAACACTTTTTAATAGTTTTTTTCACAAGGATACTTTTAAGTGTTTTTGCTCGAACCCAAGTCACAACTCACAAGTGGCCACTTAATACTGTCTAAGCGAACACGTATAACCACAGCATTCCATTTCGACACATAATATGAGTACATTTTTGTGTTTAATGATAAACAAGATCAATCTAGGCATAAAAATAGTAACTTGTTTTGAATCGCTTCTTTTGACAGTTAGCCGACTCAGTTTAGGACCAATTGGTAGATAATGGTACGACAAAGAACGAATGAATAACAAATTCCGATTCAAAATTGGACTTGATTAGGCAGTGACGTGTGTTGGTCGTGTTTATGTACGTCATGGTAGGAAATACCGAATCAGTTCAGTTTAGGTTCTGTATTGAGTCGGAATAAGAGATGATGGTAGGCCCGCTGGGTCGCTCCGTGGTTCCGAACGACAGAACCGCTGTCAGACCTGTCAAAAGTGGCCGCCATTTTGTTTTTCTTTGTTTTTGGGCCGATTGACTTCAAAATCGATATCTGAGTCGCCCCGTGGTTCCGAACGACAGAACCGCTGTCAGACCTCTCAAAAGTGGCCGCCATTTTGTTTTTCTTTGTTTTTGGGCCGATTGACTTCAAAATCGATATCTGAGTCGCCTCGTGGTTCCAAACGACAGAACCGCTGTCAGAACTGTCAAAAGTAGCCGCCATTTTGTTTTTCTTTGTTTTTGGGCCGATTGACTTCAAAATCGATATCTGAGTCGCCTCGTGGTTCCAAACGACAGAACCGCTGTCAGAACTGTCAAAAGTAGCCGCCATTTTGTTTTTCTTTGTTTTTGGGCCGATTGACTTCAAAATCGATATCTGAGTCACCCCGTGGTTCCCAATGACAGAACCGCTGTCAGACCTGTCAAAAGTGGCCGCCATTTTGTTTTTCTTTGTTTTTGGGCCGATTGACTTCAAAATCGATATCTGAGTCGCCCCGTGGTTCCCAATGACAGAACCGCTGTCAGACCTGTCAAAAGTGTCCGCCATTTTGATTTTCTTTGTTTTTGGGCCGATTGACTTCAAAATCGATATCTGGGTCGCCCCGTGGTTCGGAACGACAGAACCGCTGTCAAATCTGTCTAAAGTGGCCGCCATTTTGTTTTTCTATATTTTTGGGCCGATTGACTTCAAAATTGATATCTGATTCGCGCTGTGGTTTCGAACGACAGAATCGCTCTCAAACCTGTCAAAAGTGGCCACCATTTTGTTTTTCTTTGTTTTTGGGCCGATTAACTTCAAAATCGATAGCTGGGTCGCCCATATTTAGACTAAAACGACAGGGCGGATCGACAAATCAAAAGTTTTTTCCGTTGGCCCTACAAAATACGCGTGCGGAGCCGCGGGCAAAAGCTAGTATATATATATATTTTAGCAGAGATTGGCAAACGAGCAGATGGGTCACCTGATGGTAAGTCATCTCCACCGCCCATAGACACCCAAGACAAAAAAATCATGGGTGCGTTGCCGACCTAAAAGGAGGGAATGGAAGGGGATTGGGAAAGGGAGTGGGGAAATGGGCCACCGGAAATCTCACTCACCGAACGAAACGCGACAGCAAGCTGCCACTTTACGTCGGTTTTCTGTGAGATTATATGTTATATGTTTTGATATAGATTATATGTTTTGATTTTCCATATAGTTGTTGCAAAAGTTGATATACATAAGCTCACGCCTGTATCCCCGAAGGGGTAGGCAAAGGTGCACTAGCGAATTATAACACCCACATTTCGCCGAGCTTAGTGCCGTCCCAGTGATAGGGGGCGAGCCTATCGCCATATCGGGCACAAATTCCAGACTCCGGGCTGATATGGAAAATCCAATATCACTTTGCTCGACCCGGGGATCGAACCCGATACCTCAGGACGGTAGTCGTACCGAAATACAACCACGCCACCGAGGCAGTCATTAACTCAAAAACCAACAAAAATAATAAAAAAATATCAACGATCATCCATAGTTAGTTGTTCACATTACCAGAACTTTTATTAAATAGGTAAAATTCACGCATTTGTTAGCACAAAAAACACACTAGAATTATTTATCGCAAGGAAACCAAAATATTTTTACAATTGTGATAACCTAATTAGACACGCTTTGTCGGGTGTCAAAAAAGCGAGTGTTTGGTGACGGGGATCGAACCCGAGACCTCAGCACGGTAGTCGTACCGAAATACAACCACGCCACCGAGGCAGCAAAGATTAGTTATAAAAGATTATATTTTTCAGTCGAGAGTCGACGTCGTAATTTCAGTGTAATATTGTTTATCACTTATTGTAACGTTGCCAACTGGCAGCCACAGAGTTCACTAAACCCTGATATCATTTGTGAATCATACGTTACGCAAAACTGTGCGGAATTGGGAAAGTGGTGTCTTGTTTTGCGTTTTGACCTTTATATTCAGCAGGACATGACCTTATATCGCACAATCACAAATCTAATTAAACGTGACAGAGTATCTATATACCTTATTATTTGAGTACTTTCTGACAAGATACTTATTTTGGGCCTTATCCCACGTGGAGTCCGCGCAACAATTGGAGGAAGAAAGAAAGAAAGAAAGAATTATTTATTGACACAAGTGTGGTGGCGTACAGGTACAAGACGTAGAAACATATATTTAATTATACAAATATTTATGTATGTATGTACCTAATTATTAAATATCATTTATCAGATCACCCAAACATGTGGATGATGATGATGATGAGCACTTTGCAAAAAGATTTCGGCTTAGTTTTGATAACTAGCCTGCCTTATACTATCCCTTTGGGAGGTCTTCAACATCTTATGTATTTATATCAAACGTGTTTGTCACTCGTCAGCTAACCTTCTATTTTTAAGGGCTACTTGCAGCTCCGCGATAAATCTCTATTTATCCCAAATCTTGATTTAAAGATAGGAGTGTGCTGTAGGATAAATATCGGTGTAACTCTATATTAACAATAGCGCTGCAAGTCACTCTTAGGCGGTTAAAAAGGATTAAATATTATATCAGAATTTCTGTAAAATTATTGGTTAACTTTGAACTCCAAACTAACCGTGCTTTGCCGTGTTTGCGGCGCTGATTGATTTTCATTTAGTTACAGTGGGTAAACAAACTATCAGTTTATCCATTAACGCGTTGCCTAGCAGCCATCGAATTATCGAACTTTGTACTATATGCTTTTTAACAATTATCGACTCTATTACTAATAAAATTGGGGCCTTTTGACTTTAGCACTACGTCAGTCATCCTTCATTGTGGTTAAATTACCCAGTCTACCGCCTAACTCTCGTAAATTCCAATTATAAGGCCCTTTAATAATTTCAGGGATTTCCCAAATTATAATTTCAGGGATTTCCCAAATTAACACGCGAAAGGGCTAGCATCGATAACCTTTTTAAAAGTCAAACGTTGCTTTTAAAAATCGAACATAAATCTTTTAAGCCAGGGTTCCTTTTTTGAGCCAATTTCCGAACGGGTATGTAGGCGGGCTGAGAATTATTTTTATTTAATTGAATTTGTGTTATTCTTAAATGTGTTAATGGGGCATTTGTCGCTTTTCTCAGTAAAACCAAATATAGTGTGTACTGTCTTAATTTTTTTTCTTAAATAGTAGTCGTGCTGCAAATGTAATAAAACTACGCCACCGAAGCATTCTAGTATTTCCATTATTTAAAGAATAAAGAAGAATTCCTTTTTCTGATTTGTTTGTTTGTGGCGATTTATGCTATTATTGCCGCTATAAAGACTTTTCCGCTTCAAGCCGATTCCGCGGCGAAAATTATTATGTGGTATTGGCAAGTAAATGGATAACTACCTAAACATATCTCTCAGATGATGTATTTTCATAGATTGACAGCCTCCGTGGCGCAGTGGGCGAGTAGCTGACTGTCGCGGGTTCGATTCCCGCACCGAGGCAAATGTTAGTGTGGCCCACCGTATTTGTTTCGGGTCTGGGTGTTGTGAGACTGCAAGTCTCTGGTAGTTCTTGATATCCAAGACTCAATCTTAGTGTGGGGTCAGGACTATGTGTGTGACGGTTGGGTGTATTTATTTATTGATAGAATCCGTAAGAATAGTTTTATTTCAATGTATAATATTCACGTAAACTTAAGAAATCAGTTATTTATTTATTTTATTTATTACATAAAACATCTTATTTCGATGAGTAAACATTTTTTTTACCAGCCCTTAGGTTTGTGGGCTTGCAGATATGACTCGATTTCATGTTTACGGCCGGAGGCTGTTTGAGATATCTAGAGATCTCTAGAGATCCAGTCCCCAGCAAATTATGTAAGAAAAACACACGTCCGATCTGAGAATTCAACGCAGGACCACCCTCACAGCCCAATTCCCATATATGCTGCTATTTTACCAAGGAGGCGACAGATGTGCAAAAAATTAGCCATTATTTCTTACGAGATCGTTTTCAAGAAAACTTATCTTGTTTCTAAATAGTTAAGCGATTAACGGCCGGTTTCAATAAACGATCTCAGTTTAGAGTGCAGATAGATCGCGATTATGAACCAATCAAATCAAGTCTTTGGCGGAGTCATATTCAAACTGTATTCTTATTGGCTAATTTTTGTAATCTATCTGCACATTCGAACTGAGATTGTTTATTGGAACTGGGCGTAAGACACCCTGTATTTATATACAGAGAGTAGTCGCCAAACTTTAGCGTGTCATGTTTCGGTAAGTTGCTTTACTTATGAGCTTAGTACGCTAGCCGAAACACAGATACCCTAAGTTGCTATCTTTAGGTAACTCCCCCAGATGTTATTCACTGCAAGCAATTGGTTGTAAAAAGTAAGCCGATTTTTTTCTGCAACATTCTTCAAAACGTTTGTTGTGCCGACCCCACACTGGACTGGAATAAGGACAGGTGGAAGAAGATTAGTGCATAAATTGAATTGACAAAAAAATATTACATAAACAAAACATAAGCTCACACATGTATCCCCGAAGGGGTAGGCAGAGGCGCACTAGCGAACTAGAACAACCCCATTTCGCCAACCTTAGTTCCGTCCCAAATGTGATACGGGGCGAGCCTGTCGCCATATCGCACACAAATTCCAGACTCCGGGCTGATACTAGATTATATCATTTCTGCTAATTTATGTAAAAAAAAACAAAATTGGAGCCATGCCATAGATCGACAGTGAGAATCTAGTAGGTACACAACATAAAACCTACGCCAAAATATTGGCTCCGTTTTTTGTCCTTATTAAGCACACCAAAACCTTATGACTAAAAAACTTTGGGCAAGATTAAACGGCTAAATAACTTATCCCTAACAACAAATAAAAAATACGTAAATTAAAAAGTTACGGAACGAAGTGCGGCGCGGCCGACGGGATATTTTCACAGAACGCTGTTTACAAAGTAATCTGCTAGCCCTTTCCACACTTTCACGATTCATCCGAGATTTAATAAAACTTCATTAGAGCGGGACGCCTTTCTCAATTAAAAAACTTATGAATAAACTGGCCAGTACTTTTCTCAGGATTCCGTGTAAGGGTACGTTCACACATTACGTTTTTGCAGGCACGGTTTTGCACATGTTTTGCGGGATGCCTTAGTTCGTACTTCATAATAATAATGTCTACAGCATTTCTCTACCACTCAAATGAGTCTACCTACTTTAATATTCGTCTTTGTTCGGGTTTCTCTATACTTAAATAATTTTTTTTTTTTTATTTTGTTTTTATTTTTATTTACACTTTATATACACGATAGTATAAAGGCGGACTTAATGCTAAAAGCATTCTCTGCCAGTCAACCTTAGGGTGATGCAGAAATGTACATGGCAGGTGTAAAATTAATGAAGGGTAAAGGGAACACAAAAAAGAATATAGTCAGACATGATTCATGTCACATGAAATATGTTCTAAATAAATAATCACAAATTTAAAAACTTAACGGACCGACTTCAAATCCGATCGCGACCAAATTTATACCCTTGAAAGAAGCTGTATCGAACACAAAAAGAATTTTGAAGATCGATCCACATTCGGCGGAGATATCGCGTAACATACAAAAAAAATACAGATGAATTGAGGACCTTCTCCTTTTTGGAAGTCAGTCGAAAACAAGTAAAAATGACAACGGAGACATTCTAGTATTTCTGTTTACTTATTTTTTTAAAATTTTATATCTTTAAACTTTTTTTTTAATTACACCCCATGGAAACACACAAAATCTTGACCCCCACATTAAAGATACTTTCAGAAAAACACACCAAGACAAACTTTCGGATTTACAACATCCACTCTGTATCAAATATCATTAGACCACACAAACATTTGTCTCAGTACTAGAAGCGAATCTACGGCCTCTAGCCTGGCTTCTGCACCATGAAGGTTAACAATTACAATGAACTAAACCCAAAATTTTGTCCACAGGTGTATCACACGACAGGTCCTACGTCCTATTCCGTTTGGGTCGACGGGTATCAGCCCCGGTGCGTCAGTTCGCCGAGTCTGGTCGCTCGGACGCGCTCGGCTCCGCGCCGGGCACTATGGATGTCTTCGGAGCTCCTGCAATCTCGCAGGGCTCTGGGAGAACTGAAGCGGAATTCTTTGTCGATGGAAATCACTCTAGAGTAAGTAATTTCACGTTAAACGACCAACTATAGTTGGGGCTGTGTAGTCTCTGAGTTGTTAGAGTCTGGTCGCTCAGATGCCTTCAGTTCTGAGCCGCGAGCTATGGATGTAGACGTGCCATTCAAATTACGACATAATATTTCTTCAATATGACAGCCTCCGTGGCGCAGCGGGCGAGTAGCCGGCTGTGAAACATGAGGTCGCGAGTTCGATTCCCGCACCGAGACAAATGTCTGTGTGGCTCACAGATATTTGTTTCGGGTCTGGGTTTTGTGAGACCTGAAAGTCTCTCGTAGTTCCTAATACCCACGACACAAGACTCGATCTTAGTGTGGGGTCAGGACTATGTGTGTGACTGTTGGGTGTATTTATTTAATTATAGAGTGTGATCATTCTTAAACCGTTTTTCAAACTTGAAACAATTGAGTGCTCAAAGTCAACTAGTCACGAAAACCAAGGGACCCTTAGCATTTAAAATTCGTTGCACTCTAATTTATTTTTTGTAGTCTTTAATTACAATCAATTACTTTAATCAGTGATCAGCGCAAAATTAACTCAAATTAAAACTTATTTAAAATACGAAAAAAATATAAAGATTGACAGATCAGTACGAAGGATCAATAAACCCCCTTTTACTTGGAATAAGTGATTTCTGGAATCGATTCCAATTTATCCTCCAACTGAGTTATTTACCCAGAACATCGCGCAATAAAAGAACAGTACTTTTATGTCAGTCTTTATTGGCAGTTAGGACTAATTTCGTTTGTACCGTTTTGTTCCCCGTGGTTGATGTGCTATCTATAGCTTCAAAACACCGCAAATGGGTTAATGGATTACTCGATAATGGAATAGAGAATTTATTTTTCCCGCGTATAGTGAAGACATCATTATGATACGAACTGGAACGTGCTCTGCATGGCTGATTAAAAAGTAATCAAAATGATTTTGATGATGAAATGAGGTCAAATTAAAATTGAATTCAATGTTTCTCCTATTATTAACGATAATCCTAGTTTCTTACCTCTTGGAAGCGTTATAATACACATTATATTAACCGCTCGGCCGCCGGTGCCGTAATAAGTTAATTCGTTTTTTCATCACTGTGATTTTTCATTATA
This sequence comes from Clanis bilineata, assembly GCA_036417725.1. Classification (NCBI taxonomy): domain Eukaryota; kingdom Metazoa; phylum Arthropoda; class Insecta; order Lepidoptera; family Sphingidae; genus Clanis; species Clanis bilineata. The sequence goes on from CM071159.1 coordinate 3,161,436, forward strand.
TTTTTTTTACTTACGAAGTACTCGATCAGCGGCCTGAACAGGAAAATTTCTGACAACCGTAAATGTATTCGAACTCGATGCGCGTCTATGAAATTTGTATGAAATATTAACCAAACGTCATCAGTGCGCAGCGAACTCGAATACATTTAAATTTACATTAGTTTTTCGTGCTCGGGCTACAGATATTTCAGATGGTAAGCTAAGTGACCTACTAAGGAACAGAAAGGAATAGAAATTAGAAACAAAATGCGTGTTTGGATCTACGGCAAATGTTCGCTTTATAATTTCGACCGACTACAAAAAAGGAGAAGGTCCTCAATTCGTTTGTGTTTTTTGTATGTTACGCTATATCTCCGCCAAACGTGGACCGATTTTCAAGATTCTTTTTGTGTTCGATAGAGCTTGTTCCAAGGGTGGTCTCATATTTTATTTATAATTTGGTGTCATGATCAGATAAGTTGAAATCGGTTCGCAAGTTTTTAAACTTATGATTATTGGTTGAATAATTTTTTCACCTGTTTTCCGTCTGATAATTTATAATACTTCACTCTCTGTGCCAGCTGAATTTGTTGAGCCCTAAAATATTAAAATAATGAATATAAAATGTTGAAATAATAAACAAAATTAAGTATAGGATAAATTAATTTCGCCCACCAAAGTAAGATAATTAAATTGTTGAGCCGAGAAGTTGGATGTAAAAATGTTCATTAAGGACGGCTTTGACGCTCGTAATAATTATTAGTACCGTCATTAAATCTCGAAAATGATTCCCGCTAAACTCATCAAAATGTTATCTAGAAGGTTCGACGTTAACACAAAAACGAAATTTTGTTTACTGAGTGTTTACCTATGTTTTCTGTTTTTTTTAATTCCTTATTATATTGGTCTCACAAAAATCCGACGTAAAATAGCAGCTTGCAGTCGCGTTTCGTTCTGAGAGTGAGATTTCCGGTGGCCCATTTCCTTCCCTTCCTTTTCCAATCCCTTTTTCCCTCCCCTTCCATTTCCTCTTTTTAGGTTGGTAACGCACCCATAATTCTTTTTGTGTTTTGGGTTTCCATGGGCTGTGGAGATCACTTACCATAAGGTGACCCCTCTGCTCGTTTGCCAGTCACTGCTATAAAAAAATTGTCATGGTTATTAGCGCTTTAATATACTTTTTGTCTGCTTGACTGACCTTCCTTTCTCCATTGTTTCTTCACATCACCTCAAGGGTTGAATTGATATATTTTTTCATTATTAAAATCTTTGTTCAAGAAGCTAGTGATACATAATCACAAGTTTAAAAACTTAACGGACCGACTTCAAATCAGATCGTGATCAAATTAATATGAGACCACCCTTGAAAGAAGCTCTATCGAACACAAAAATAATTCTGAAGATCGGTCCACATTCGGCGAAGATAACATACATAAAAAAATACAGACGAATTGAGGACCTTCTCCTTTTTGGAAGTCGGTCGAAAGGAGGTGAAAATTGTATGGGCGCCTAAAAATGTTATCCACAATCATGCAAATCTTCTAAAACGGATAAAGTGGGGGTGATTCCAGTACCCTTAGTATGAGTTTTTCTCGATTCTCGAAATCGACGATAGTTTACAATTTCTCCATACATTTTTTTAGTTTGTTGTAGTTTTCGCAACGTGGCGGTGCTAGTCAAATGTATGCAAAAACGCAAATTATCGTCGATTTCAAGAATCGAGAACTGTCAAAATAAACTCGTACCAGGAGGACAGGAAGGGATTTTGAAGGGAAGCCTGACAGGGTGGGCGTCGCTTGTTAAAATATATTATTATTCTCTAGAGCTGTGTTTGTTGGTTTTTAAGTGATGTGGTTTAATGCATCAAACTGCAGTGAAGATGGACAGTATAATGTGGAAACTTTTTAACCAGTGATCTTTGATGAGTTTTGCTTGACGCGTTGGCTGGCTTTGTTCGGTCGATTCACTGAGTGAAGGTCATCTGAGGGGCACCGCGTTAGAAGAAATTACCGCCATAATTCCAGCAGGACCTTGAGACCATCCACATCTGGGTCTCATGGTCATTGTAAAAACATAATTGCTCTATTTACCTTGACATTGGCTAAACCATCGCAAATGCATGGAAGCCATTATTTTTAAAATACGAAGAAGAAGAAGAGTAGGTACAGGAAAATCATTCACATGGGCGGAGGCGCGACCGAAATCTAGTAAAAGAATGAAAATTCAAATTAAAAACCTTCATTTACAATAGTTCGTATTATACTTAATAAAAAGACCTTCTATTTAAATATCAAAGGCGTTTAAAAAGATAAAATCCATGCTTGAGGCGAGCGATGTCACGGATCTTGCATCTGCCGAGGACATGTTAATTACCCGCCTGCTGACCTGTCGGTTACAGACAGCGCCTTTTCTACTAAATTAATTACAGAATTTCGGTTGTAACGGAAAGTTTAAGGATGTCAGATTTTTATGTTATAATTTTTTAATTGAATTCTGCACGGTAGAGTGCCTGTACTTACTTGTTCTAATGGCAGAATAACAGCGACGAGGTAAAAGTCAGTTTTGCTCCATATATTAAACTTAAAATATCTGTAGTTCTTCTTCTTTTTTTAAAAATAATGGCTTCCACCATCAATATAATATACCCTAGGCGCACAGTTCTTTGCAAATATCCTCCTAAAAAGTGGTCTCAGAAATAAAACAAAGAAAACGATCACAAGTTGTAATTAAATCAACACAAATATAACCCTAAGCACGTGTTATAAAGTACGTTTTAAAACGAAATGAGCAAGCGTTCTTAAATTTGAATTTTGAAATTTAGAATTCTATCGACGTCCGACTGTAGGCAAAACGAGTGCTTAAGCACTTCTTTGCTGTCCCATTTTCCGAGCGTCAACTGTGCATCTAGGTAAATAATATATCGATGGCTTCCACGCATAATATGCGATAATTTAGCCAATGTCAAGTTAAATAGAGGAATTATGTTTTCACAAAGACCATGAGACCCAGATGTGTATGATCTCAAGGTCCTGCTGGGATTATGGCGGTAATTCCTTCCAGTGCGATGCCCCTCAACAGGTCGATTCTCTAAGAAACGCCACAACGTTGCGATCGACGACGAGCTCGCGCAGTGCACATTGTTGAGATCGACGGAGCGTTCAACGTTGTAAGGTCTTAGAGAATACCATTTTCCATACATTTATGTCAAACGCCTCGCTCGAGAGAGCTAGTTCGTATAAGCGCCGTCATCACGTATAGCGCTATTGCGTGCGCTTTGTACCTTGCTGAATACAAAAATGACAACATCGTTGCCGCATCGATGCCGCAACGTTGTTTTCACAAATGAAACCTTAGAGAATCGACCTGCAGGTGACCTTCACTCGGTGAATCGACCTAACAAAGCCAGCCAACACACCAAGCAAAACTCATCAAAGATCACCGGTTAAAATATGTATTCCACATTATACTGTCCATCTTCAGTGAAGTTTGATGCATTAAACCACATCACTTAAAAACAACAAACACAGCTGTAGAGAATAATATGAAATAATTTTAACAAGCGACGCCCACCCTGTCAGACTTCCCGTCAATATCCTATCTGTAGTTCAATTTGTATCGCCAAAGTATTATTTAACGAGTAAGGTAATTTAAGAACTGTTTATGAACTTGATTTTTTTCATTGGCTATCCTACACTCTTCGCTATTGTAGAGAATTCATGTGACAACCTACTCCCATTTTACATCAGTTTTCCTTTTATTTGAGTTGGAGTCTAGGCTCAACTACTTTACAATTTCCTCCCTTAACGTCTTACATTCGACCCACGTTTTTGGATACACTTTATTACTATTTTGGTTAGGACCAAATCTAGGGATTTTGGCTACACTATTACTGTAACTGCTGCCTCGGTGGCATGGTTGTATTTTGGTACGACTACCGTCCTAGTCTCGGGTTCGATCCCCGGGTCGCGCAAAGTGATATTGGATTTTTCCTGCCTGATTTTTTTTGTATGGAATTTGTGCCCGATATGGCGATAGGCTCGCTCCCTATCACATCTGGGACGGAACGAAGCTCGGCGAAATGTGGGTGTTCTAGTTCGCTAGGGCACCTCTGCCTACCCCTTCGGGCATACAGGCATAACTTATGTTATGTATGTATGTTATGTTATTACTATAACAGGTCGATGCTAATCTTTCGTTCACCAGTATTGTGGACGTCCTGTGGTGATGATAATGATTACTATCCAGACCTACATTTTGGGATAGACTTTACTTCTAATCTAATCCCTTATTTCTGGATATACTTTATTACTGATAACATTGCATTACCTACGTCTTTTGGCCAACACTCAGGTCGATACAAATTGACACCGTCGCCGTCCTTGTTGGAACGTGTGTGAACGCCTTAGATCGATGACATCGTTTACTAAAGAAGCGTGTAAGCACCCCATTAACCTCACACGACTTTACCGAGTTACCCAAGGACGTCTTATAGAGACGTAGAAATTTACTGTTTGAAGTTTACGAACTATTTTCTTTGAAAATATGCATGATATTCCTTGAGGAACCTATATTCAGCAGTGGATGTTCTGGGGGGTTACCACCACGTCTTATAGCAGTATTGTTATAATCGTTCTCCGTTTGTTTTGTATGGAAATCGGTGCAAGTAAGACCATAATAATACTGCTATAAGAGGTGGTGGTAGCCCCACTGTAACTGATGATGATGAGTAAGTACCATTCATAACCACACATCACATAGTTACCACTATTGCGAGTTATAAAATACATAACATAACATAATATAAGCTCACGCCTGTATCCCCGAAGAGGTAGGCAGAGGCGCACTAGCGAACTAGAACACCCACATTTCGCCGAGCTTAGTTCCGTCCCAGATGTGATAAGGGGCGAGTCTATCGCCATATCGGGCACAAATTCCAGACTCCGGGCTGATATGGAAAAATCCAATAACACTTTGCCCGACCCGGGGATCGAACCCGAGACCTCAGAACCGTAGTCGTACCGAAATACCGCCACGCCACCGAGGCAGTAAAAAAAAATACTTGATCTTTATATTTATAAAGTCCTGATTCAAACATTAATTCGTCGTCTCATCAACCTACTCCAAATCATTGAAACTAGAACGCTGAATTTTTCCAAAGAATCATCAGCATCAGCCACAGCCCACACGACGTCAACTACTAAACATAGATCTAACTAAATGAGAGCTTAATATGTAGAACCATCGATATTTGGTTCCTGGTTTTCTGTTTTACTTAAAACGGTAAATCTACCAGCTTATTGTTTGTACCTTAGATAACATATCTGAAAGACTAATTCGTTATGGTAATGTTTGTTTAATAGTTTTTTTATTGCAGGTTTCCGTGATGGCAAGAATGATACCTTCTCCAGACTGGTTTATTGGAGTGGATAGTTTCGATCTGTGCGTCGACGGCAATTGGCTGGACAGCATTACCATTGAGGTAAATGATGAAAATATTTTTAATAATAAATCTTATTTTACACAAACAACTTTCTTTGATATCTAACGCTTTGTATGCGTCGATATACTCACAGGCAATTAGAGTTAATGATTTGTTTATTAGACAAAGCTACGTAAAATGACGGCATTACTCTTTGTTTTTAAATATTTTATTAGGTATTCAACTTTTTAAACCAGCAGCCCGAGCAGGAAAATTTCTGACAACCGTAAATGTATTCGTGCTCGATGCGCGTCTATGAAATTTGTATGAAATATTAATCAAATGTCATCAGTGCGCAGCAAGTTTACATTTTCATTAGTTTTTCGTGCTCTGGCTACTGTTAGTCTCATTTACACAGTTATACATGGTAGTATAAAGATTTTTAGAATTACCTAAACTTCAGCATCGTAGTCCTTGCTTTATTAATAATTTTAAAACTATTTATTTTCATATTAGGTGGATCCTTTAGACGCGGGCACAGACAACGGATTTACATTCACTGCACCAAACTGGCCGACCGCACCGCAAGGGGTCGCCTACCGAATCACATCAAAATACCCCTCACATCCAGCTGGATCCTTCTTCTATCCCCACTTGAGAAGACTGCCGCCTATTGCCACCTTTCAGTTCATTAAGGTAAGTGATAATAATTATAGTGTTACTCTTACGAGAGCCTCTTATGTTTTTAAATCTTCAGCTTAAAATCCTTAGAAAAATATAAACAATTATTTAAAAAATGTTTAAGCAATCTATAAGTATAACTATTCAGAAAACATCTAAAATATAGTTTTGACTTAAAGATAAAACTAATTGGCCGCTCCCAACTAGTTGTTCAGAAAATCTTTAGGGGTCTATGTTAAGCATTGGATATTCAGTAGTTGATGATGATGATGATGATGATGATGATCCTGTTGATGATGACGATGATGTTGATTATGATGATGATGTTGATGAGGATGTCGATGATTATGATGACAATAATTAAAGCTAAGACTGATAATATACTCCACTAGCCTATTACAATGTCACAAGTAGAATATCCTAACATTAGTAACATCATTCAATAATTTCTAGATATTACCAGACATAAAATAACACAAACTATAGAAAACATTCATGAACTAGTTTGCACGGTGTAAAATGTCTTTCAGTCTAACAACACTTAATAAACATCAGAGAGAGTAATTTGATGCAGACTAAGACTGATGTACTGTAGACATGTCATCTCATTGCAAGTATATGACAGGCTAACAAACTCTATATTAGATTCTCTTGAGTACGAGCAATCAGCATCTGTGAAGATTCTTCATAGTTGATTTGCATATATCTTTTCAACCGACTTCTAAAAAGGAGAAGGTCCTCAATTCGTCTGTATTTGTTTATGTATGTTACGCGATATCTCCGTCAAATGTGAACCTTTTTTCAAAATTGTTTTTGTGTTTGATAGAGCTATAGCATATAAATTTGGTCACCATCGGATTTGAAGTCGGTCCATTAAGTTTAAAACTTGTGATTTTAAAGGTTTCGACAATTTTCTCTTCCACCTAAAATGTAACTACGAATATGACTAACGTACGTTTGGCTTTGCAATACAGTTCATAATTTTATATCTGTTATTTTTGTTGTCATCTCACCCCTGTCTTTTCTTATTTTCTTTTTCCTTACCTTGTGCAGTGTTTACTACAGCCACGACAATTTAAATTCACGCTTCTGTTGATGCAAAATAATTTCGTATGGCCTCCAGTTATTGTTGGTCCATAATTAAAGTGTCTCTTTCTTTCTACTGTAGCGTCGATGCAACACGTTTTTTCAAGCATGTTGTAGAAACGATTTGGCTTAGTTTTTACGTCCAGCTGCCTGCCTGACGTCGACTCACTCTAGGGATCTCCGGCAAATCAAATTAAAAAATACGCTTTGCCCAACCTGGGAATCGAACCAGGCCGAAATCGACCTGGGAACCTCCCGGTCCACATCCCATATATGCTGCCACTAGACCAAGGAAGCGAAAATAATTTAAACCACAATCAACATTTTGCCCAAAACTAAAACATTTATGAAGCATAGTTCAAAGTATCAAATAAAGAAACAAATATTAAAACATGAAATATAGAGCAACGTCCACTTTATACTGCAATACATCCCACCGGGGCAGCTGGAATAACAGGACGCCACTTTGCTCTAACTTTATTTACCTTGTAGATAGAACTGGGTACGCAAAGATGTGTACTTTAATGTCCAGGAAGATAGACTTTGTAGTATAACCATCTAGTTTCATCTAGGTCAACGATCCGATCTTATATTTACTTTGTGAGTGCATTTAGAGAAACATGATATGAGCAAACGTAGTTTGAATTGGAATTGAACAATGATATCGAAAAGGCAAATAATTATGTAATACATAAATACAAAGCATGAACATGATAATATACCTACTGTTAGAAACCCTCGGAGAGTGACTGTCTAGAGTAGACTACTTTAATCTTCTCTATAGAAACGTCACCAATTCGGCAACATAATGATGTACCCGCCTACATTAATAATTTTCATGTCGGTGCCATCATCATTTTCATACCCCTAAAAGTTACAAATAAAAAGTAATTGCGTTATTAAGAATACATGAAACTCTGAATGGCTAGGCAAAGTTGCATCAACACCTATTGGTGTATGCTTTTGTCTTTGCTCGTCATTTACAATTCTAGAACTAACAGGGCTATTGTTAGTTCTAGAATTGTGGATAGAATTGTGAGAACTTTAAAAAGACTTAACTTTCAACCTTTATTCACCAACATTTTACTCTGGATGTTTTATTTCTGCTCTTAAATACGTATTTAAGATAAATAATATAATTCCAGTGTAGAAATAAGGGATATGGGTAGGGTACTTGGATCTTCGACAGGTGTTAAGTATTATGTTTGTGATTGGATATGTTTCTGGCTTTGATTTTTTTTAAGCATATTACATGAATTTTTCGAAAAATATAAATCGATTTTTAAGATTATTATTGTTCGATAGAGCCCACTCTGAGCATGATATCATATAAATTTGACCAAGATGCGATGAAGAAGTTAAGTTTTTAAAGTTTATGATTATTAATTTTCCGTTATTTGACTTTTTTATACAGCTTCGCGAATACGAACTCTCGGAGGTGTTCCACCGAGCCAGCGACGACCGCAAGTACGACGTGCTGCAGTTAGACAAGCTAAACCACAACAACATAGACGTGCTGGACGGGAACCGAGCTCTGGCAGTAGCTGAAGAGGCGGAGCGCGCAGAACAAGCACCCAGAATATACTCCGAGGGATCCATTACAACTCCTGATGGATCCTACTCATACTACACTCTGTAAGTAATGCTAGTACTTGCTGTACTTGTTCTGAGCTCTAGAAGTTGAGAAAGCGGTGTATGAGGAGCTGGTGCCTAGGAATACTCTGAGGGATGCATCTTTACACCTGATGACTTTTACTTATAATACACTTAAGTAATGCTACATGCTATACTGGATAAGAACACCAACAATAGTTGAAGAAACAGCTTGCGGAAAGCTGGCACCCTGAATATAGTCCGAAGGGTCCGTAATCACAACTGATATACATGCAGTAAATGTGAGCGTAATACTGTGCTTGATATGAGCTCTAGCATTACCAAGAAAAAAGAGAAGCAGGTGCTAGCATATACTCTGGAGGTTATGGACCCTTACGTGATGATGGCACCATAGTTGATTAATCATACTCATAATACACTAAAGCTAAGAAATGCTTTACATCAACATAATGTATGTACTGGACCAGATGGTCTAGGATCATCTAATCCTAGACCTCTTTCTATCTATGGCCAAGAAGGTAGACGATGCATACATAACTCTGGTTTAATACCTATTTTTTTAATTATTTAATTATGACAATAATATAATCGCGCGTTTACTCCATAAAGTTCTCAGCCAAACTTTTAAACGACTCACAAAATAACTAAATTCTTAACATGTAATAAATAGTTCTGAGCGAACCATTTCGCTGTCTGGCAGAACTTCATTAGAGCTTAGAATTTGTCCCTCATTCTGGAGTGTAGTTGGATGCCACATATAAAGTGCTACTTAAAACTAAACTCAACTATCTAGATTCCAAGCAATATAGAGTATCGTGCTCAAACATTGACAGTTTTGATACCATGTAATAGTAATATTCGATATATTATTTAATTTGGCCTGCTCAGATAAATTTGATAGAATTAACAAATGGTTTAAGAAGTTTCTTTACATATTGTGGCGAAATTCACATTTATTTTGACAAAGTGTTTTAATTTACAATTATAATTTACCTGCTTGTTTTTTCTCTTTTCCCTATCACTGGGATTCTAAAACAAGAATCTTCATTAACATTTATTTAACCAATAAGTATCTATCCCGTCCACAAGAAATTGAAGCGACCTACTAGCACATGTTAGGTCATCCTCATTTTTACCCGACTGTCCCAGAAGCAGCATAATATTTTTGATTATATTAGATCGAACACGACATCGAGCACGACCGAAGAGCCCCGCTCGGCCAACGAGCTGCCGACGTCGGGGCCGACCGCCAGCGAGCGGTCCGCGCTGCGCAGCCTCGCGCGCCGGTACCGCGCGCGCCGGCGACGCAAGCTGCGCGTCGACACCACCGACCCGGCGGAGCGGAGGAAGCGGAAAAGAGCGAGTAAGGAATACATTTTGATTGTAATAATAGCTATTTGTAAAGCTTTAATGATCATTATTAGATTTGCATTTGTGAGTGGTAGAGCCACGCTGTAGACCGTTACGTCTATAGCACGAATGGGCCGGCTTGACTGGTTTGATACCACTGTCTCACAGAAAACCGACGTAAAGTGGCAGCTTGCTGTCGCGTTTCGTTCGGTGAGTGAGATTTCCGGTGGCCCATTTCCCCCCTCTCCCTTTCCCAATCCCTTTTCACTCCTCTTTCATTCCCTACTTATAGGTTGACAATGCACCCATTATTCGTTTTGTGTCTTAGGTGTCTATGGGCGGTGGAGATGAATTACCATCAGGTGACTCATGTGCTCGTTTGCCAGTCTTTGCTATAAAATAAAATTGCTCTAATTAGACGGCTAAACCTCGGATCTTGAAGGGAAGATCAAAATACCGAATTTTTATGTCTGCCTGACGGAGCAAGCTAGAGAGAAACCACAATTCTCGAAACTTATTTCAATAATGCAATTCATTACATCTGATGGGTTGGTAAAATACATGAATGGTATCTGCGCAGGGCTGGTAGACTGTCGCGTCTCGGAGTGGGGCGAGTGGAGCGAGTGCCGCAGCGAGGGTGGGTGCGTCGGCTCCGTGCTGCGGACACGACGCATCATCCGCCGCCAGAGGCCCGGCGGCGCGCCCTGCCCCCCCACCGTGCAGTCCCGCTGGTGCGCCACCAACTGCACCCACCACGACGACTGGCGGAACAACCTCACGTAATTCATATACCGACAGTCGTAATCATCATCAGCTATTGGATGTCAACTGCTGGACATAGGTCTCCCCCAAAGATTTCCAGATTGACCTGTTGGAGCGGCCAGCAAAAATAAATAATATTGGCCCTGTAATATTGCTGTTCCACAGATGGGATCCTCCTCTAATAATGAGAGGGGTTAGGCCTTAGTCTACCACAGTGGCCTAATGCGGGTTGGTAGAATTCACATACCTTCGAAATTCTTAGGTATGCAGGTTTCCTCACGATGTTTGCTTTCACCGTTATAGCAAGCGATAATTCATAATGAAAACACACTTAACTGAGCTATCGCTGCTATACAAATTTATTTATCTTGTTTCCAGCTAGGTACGTCTTTATTTTGAACTTCGATTCAAAGACTTTTTTATATTCGTTGACTTCATTACTCTGTCTGTCCGTCCAAATTTTTATTTTCCATTTGATTATTTCGGGTTTCGGATGTAAATTCATCGGTGTGTAAAAACTAATGTGAAATGTATAAAATAAATTTAGTAATATCGTATGAAGACTTATCGTTTCCCGCTGTACCTAATTAAGCTTCTTCCGATTGTTTCGTTTATTTGTCAATTGTTAGACGTTACTAAGACTTAGGATAAGTGGAAATGATTTTAAATTATTTTACGTTTACAATAGTCTTAGGCCCGTCTTACTAGGCATTAACCTAGTTTAAGTTTTTAGTAAAAACTACATGTAAATCTAGATTGATTCCTAAGTAATACGGGCCTTAGTGTTCAGACGCTTATAGTCTTTTCGATAAATTCCGATTATTCATAGAATGTTTTGATGTAAATCAGATTTCAGCTCTAGTACAAACTCATGTCGTGTCTTATGCTGTAATGTATTGCCCAGAACTATAACCCCCTGACAATATTATGGGAGATGTTAAAATAGATAAAATACATATCGTTTACGTAAATTTAACTTCGTGACAGTAATTCAATAAAATGTAGCACGTTTAGTGAATGAATCCAAAGATGCAGCTTTTATTTTTCATACTAATAAGTGTAAAGAATTAAATAAGTATTTAAGGTTAGGTGAAGCCTTCTGTAAGACTTTTAATTCTATGAATCGTTTGCTTGGTAGTTATGGTTAGATGCCGTCCACGGAGCAGAGCGGGTAAAGGTGGATTTAATTTTTTGATACTTTATAATTCTGTAAAAAATACAATTACTAGAAAATTTATTTAAAAAATAACCAATTTTTTATATTTATTTATTTTTATTTCCAACCAGTTCAGATAAATAAGATAGTTTTTTGCTTTTCCATTAGTATTTTTATAATCTTGATACTTTCAATTTTAAAACGCAGTTACCTGCTTTGTGTCGTGTACTATTGCATGAAGAAGTATTTCGAATACTGTTATTTTATATCAATACTACGAACTTGACATTTTCAAAATATTTCGTGTTTCGACTTTGAGACCGCTTGTGCGATGCCAAAGAGATATAGGCTAATTTTGAACCAATATTTTTAAGGTCAATTCACACATGGCTTGGTTAGAAATATGATCAAAATTCGTTTCAAATTTGGCCTCCTTAGTGTAATAGCAACGTATATGGATTGACTGGGGGCCCTGAGTTTTAATTCCATGTATTGTAAAAACTAAAGCCAAGTCCTATCTGTAACATGCGTAATAAGGGTTCCTTTATTGCCATTTGGCGCAGGACCCCTAAAATGTATGTGGCTCCAATCCCACATAGAAATGAAATAAGGGCAAGTCAAGGAAGAAGTCATAAAGTATGAAATAATTTTACTGGTGTGTGAATTGGCCTTATATGAAATTCTTAGTCTAAGTACCAAATGTCAAAATCAGGTGACAAACGATGTTGCTGTAGTAAAATGTAAAATAGAGCCAAAAAAGCTGAAATGTTAACCTTAGTGTACGGGAGTATGGTGTATTTTTTACATATAAATTATTCTGATTTCAGTAATAAAACATCTTCAATAAAAACACAAAATTTTGTTTTATTCCTAATATTAAAAATAAATTTGTTCACATTCATGTTTGGTAAGAGAAAATAAGCAACAAATAACACATAAGCTAACGCCTGTATCCCCAAAGGGGTAGGCAGAGGCGCACACTAGAGCGCACACACAACTAGTACACCCACGTTTCGCCGAGCTTAGTTCCGTCCCAGATGTGATAGGAGGCGAGCCTATCACCATATCGGGCACAAATTCCAGACTCCGGGCTGATATGGAAAAATGTAATATCACTTTTGAACAACAAATAATGGTTTTATGGTTATTCTAGTTTACATACATGCCTCATAACAATAAAATCGATTTACTATTTATCTATACAGAAGTTTTTGATCTGAACAAAATTTAAAGTACCAATAGTAATAGAGACTGCCTCAGTGGCGTGGTTGTATTTCGGTACGTCTACCGTCCTGAGGTCTCGGGTTCGATCCTCGGGTCGGTCGTGATTTTGAATTTTTCATATCAGCCCGGAGTCTAGAAATTGTGCCCGATATGGCGATAGGTTCGTTTTATATCAACATCTGGGACGGAACTAAGCTCGGCGAAATGTGGGTGCTCTAGTTCGCTAGTGCGCCTCTGCCTACTCCTTAGGGAATACAGACGTGGGATTATTTAGTAATAGAGATACTTATGCAAAAATATTGTATCAAATAATTATTAAAATCGGTCCTCATTTTCCAGATAAATTTAACTACTATAGAATGTAATGAGTAAAGTAAACTTTGCCGCAAATTTAAGTAGAATCTTGCCGTAAGTTGAAACTTTGTCGAAAACGTTTTTTTACTTAACCACTTGTCTTACAAACTATAAAAAAAAATTACAAATACATTTTAAGCCTCAGAAAAACCAAGTCAATTCTCACTAAAGCAAACGTGTCAAGTCTTAAGAAGAATTTTGACTACATTGCCCACATAAAAGTCGTATAAAGAAATTCAGTTCAGAGAAAAAATATTGAAGAAAATCTCGCATTGAGATCAAATAAAAAACGGCACAGAAGGCAATCCTATACAAACACGTCAAATGAATTGAAGCGTTATGAACATGTGTGCGTGTATGTATGAATCACTGAACGTTGAATGTCACTGTGTGCCAAGCTGTTTGTATTAAAAAGATATGGCCAATAGGTAGGGACAGGTACACCCAACAGTCACAGTCACACACCTAGTCCTGACCCCACACTAAGTATAACCTGTATTGTGGGTGTCAGAAACTATGAGAGACTTTCGGTCTCACAACGCCCATACTTGAAACAAATATCTGTGGGCCACACAATAATTTGTCCCAATGCTGGAATCGAACTCACGGCCTCTCGCATCACAGCCGGCTACTCGCCGACTGCGCCACGGAGGCTGTCAAGCTTCGAAAGATCTAGTAAAAGCTATTTATGGCCGATAGCATCGAAAGTAAAGTACTACAAGTTACTACTTCTGGCTACTGTTTCTGAATGGTAAGTGTTCACCACCATAACTAATACTAGCGGATTACCAAAACTAATTTCTTTCTACTTACCTTTATCCCACCTTAATGTGGGGTCGGCGCTACACACTTTTTTAAGCATGTTGCAGAAATGATTTAGCTTAGTTTTTACGACCAGCCGCCTACCTGACGTTAACCCCTTGTAAGGGAATCAAGTCCCGGGCAAATTAAATTAGAAAATTTTCTTTGCCCGACCTGGGAATCGAACCCAAGACCTCCTCCTGTTGACCTCTATTGTCTGTTGACCTCCAAGGTCAACAGACAATACATACTGTTATTAGACCAAAGAGATGTCTACCATAACTAATACCACCATAATTTATACTGTGACAGATGAAATAAATAAGAACAGTACTAAAGTTCGAGTACATTCAAAAAATATGGTATTCGTCGACCCCATATTGAGGGAGGGTAAGAGCAGTTGGAAAGACTAAATTACAAATTAACCCAGGTTCCATAAACCCCCTTCAGGTTAAGATACCATCGTCGCGTCACGTCACTCATCACGAATGATACCAAAGTTGGACGACTGTAAAGATTTACAAATCCTGATATTCATAACTTATGTTAGCCACGAATAGACATTCAGAAATACTAATTTTCATACAGATCACGAGGTGGTCGTAAAAACTAACTTAGAGGTTTAAAAAATAATATATTGTTTCATGATTTATGTGTTTGAGCTGTTGAATAATAATGTTAGCTTAGTAGACATGTATTCATTACAGTAACACGATAAAAATTCTCGCTTTCTTTCTGCCTGGCGGTAATCAGGCGTTCTGCCAGGATCCGCCTTCCTACTTAAACGCTTTGCTGGTCTTGAGCATCCTCTATAGTGAGACCATTAGCCCTCATTTCTTCCTCCAGAACGTCCAGCCAGCGCATTTTGGATCTTCCACGAGAACGCATACAATATGCAAACTTGGTCCAATCTGGGCCAGATACCTAAGACCGACGTACTCCCATGGTTTCCTCAAAACGTCCATACCATCTCAAGAAGCAAAAATTCTCACTTTCAAACAAGTATATCGATAATAGCAGAAATTGTTAAACTCGTTCCGTTAAAATACATTGTCGACATTCTTCAAATTCTATCTTTCACATTAAACTCATCCGAGGTGATGTCGACCCAAAAAATAACTCCATTTGGTCGCTGGATTATTGTGTCGTCCCAAATTCGTGGCGCAACTTTTAATAGGACTCCGGTATGGGACATTACGTAATTTTGTCAACGCGTATAGCAGTACCAGAATGCTGTATCGAAACTTTATAATTCTCTCATTATGTTTTTAGGGACTTCCTTTCCTTTAGACATAGGAATAATTGTGTAGATTGTAAAGAAATTATCACGAAAAAAGCCATTGAAATTAAAAGAAAAAATAATTTAAACACAATTTTTATAGGAGTAACTGTCAAACGAGCAGATGCGTCACCTGATGGTAAGTGATCTCCACCGCCCACAGATATCCAGGGCACGAAAATCATGGGTGCGTTGACTTAAAAGGAGGGTAATAGGGATTGGGAAAGGGAGGGAGAAATTGGGCCACCGGAAATCTCTCTCACCGAACGAAACGCGACAATGAGATGCCAATTTACATCGGTTTTCTGTGAGACAGTAATATCAAACCCGTCGGGAAGTACGTACTGTAGACGTAACTGTCTACAGCGTGGCTCTACCGCTCAAAAATTGACGAAGATCTGTTTTTCAATATCTATATAACTTCTATCTGACGAATTATTTTCAGTTTTTGATGAAGATTAAAGTTATCTATCATAATAAAAGTAAAACTGCCTCGATGGCGTGGTTGTATTTCGGTACGAATACTGTCCTGAGGTCTCGGGTTCGATCCCCGGGTCGGGCAAAGTGATATTGGATTTTTCCATATCGGCCCGGAGTCTGGAATTTGTGCCCGATATGGCGGTAAGCTTGCGCCCTGTTACATCTGGGACGGAACTAAGCTCAGCGAAATGTGGGTGTTAGCTAGTGTGCCTCTGCCCACCCCTTATGTAATTAATCAGCCCTGAGGCGACATTCTGTGAAGTAGTATGTTGTTTTTAAAGCAGAAGCCAGACGAGCACGTAGGTCACCTAATGTTGTAGGTATGACTTAAGTGCCGTTGTCAATGCCTCATAATTTTATCCACAATACAAGAAGAACTATGCATGTGATGCTGACTTTAAAGAAATGAATGAATACTGAGAAGAGAAGGAAAGTAAAATAAACAAAGACTCCTGCATCAATATTGTGAATACGAAAGTTTCTATTTGGGTATCCTTTTATCATAGATACTTCAGTGAATTGGATAGACCATAACTTCAATAAAGACATGTGCGAACTTTTATCAGATATGAAGGAAAGAGAGTTAAAGCTAGTAGTACATCTATATATTATATGCGAAAGTTTGGGTGGATAGTTGTTTGTTAGTCAATCATGCCAGAAAGGCTGAACGGATCTGGATGAAATTTGGAACAGAGTCAAATTATAGCCTGTACTTTTTATCCCGTTAAAATGTACAGTTCCCGTGGAATAGATTTTTTAAGAAATTTCCGCGCGAACGAAATCATGGCCACCAGCTAGTTGTATAAACAAAAAATCCAACAAAGACCTTACTGCTTGTAAACAACATTGTAATTACCTTACCAGAGGATGAACGAAGTTTGGAGCGAAAAATTGTACAAATGTAACTCTGTAACAAGATCTGTGTAGCGAAGTACGGTGAAATTAGCCCGAGGGGAATGTAAAAAGCACTAGTGTACTCGGATTTTTTCAAACTGGTGTTGAATTTCTACTGGACGATATTCTTTGGCAAGGTGAGTTTTATTAAAGTGCTTTTAGTTTTATATTTCTGAATGCGACTCTGCAACTTAAGGAAGATCGCATTTTTCCATTTGATTCTTGATACTGTAAATCTAATTAACTCTTGTAAGCAAAATAACGTTAGTTATCTTGAGAACATTTTTATTACTTAGATGGTAATTAAGTGTTGCAAAAGGATTTGGCTTCGTTTTTCCTATCGAATGCCTACAGAGACTGTCCCGCCCACACACCCGCCACTGTAACTCCTGTAAGCCAGGATCAACAGTGGCACGCATTTTACGACACCGAGCAATGAAGCTCGGTGAGTCTCAGAGAATGCAAAATTGTCTTCATCCTGCAACGAAATTAATCAAACAGAAAGATAGGGAGGAGTTGGAATTATAGGGTTTCCACTTCCCTCCGTAAAAATGCAGGAGACAATGTAATGAACTAAGGAGGCATCAGCCTCATAGATATCGAATGCCTGCGAAAGCTTTTAATGTAACCCCATTTAGGGGATTTCAATATCTCCAATGCCCATAGACACCCTTTGCTTTCTACCTGCCCTTATCCCACCTTAATGTGGGGTCGGCGCAACACAGTTTTTCAAGCATGTTGCAGAAAGGATTTGGCTATGTTTTTACGGCCGGCTGTCTGCCTGACGACAACCCTCTCTGGTGGATCCAGTCCCGCGCAAATTAATTTTGAAAATTCGCTTTGCCCGACCTGGTTAACGAACCCACGACCTCCCGGTCCCCAGCCTGCCATGTATATACTGCTACTAGACCGTGGAGGCGAGGCGCCCATAGACACACAATACACAAAAAGAATCATAGGTGCGTTGTCTAAAGGAAGGGAGGGGGAGGATTGGGCTACCAGAAATCTCTATCACCAACCGAAATGCATTAGTGAACTGCCACTTTATGTCATTTTCTATGAGAAAATGGTATCAAACCGGTCGAGCCGGCCCATTCGTGCTGAAGACGAAACTGTCTTCACCATGGCTCTACCAATCAGAAATAGGGCGAAGAAGAACACGGTGTCGAAATGGGAGGCCGCGGTTCGATTTTCACTTCAAAACATTTTTTTGTGGATCCATAAATATTTGTTTCGGGTCTGAGTGTTATGGGATTATAGTGGCCTTGTAGTTACTAATACCCTGTTCCTGAGGTTAAAGTGTGGGGTCGGGAATAGTCCCGAGTACCCATAGGGTATAACTTGGGTGTATTGATTTATTTCATCATCATCATCATCAGCCATAGGACGTCCACTGCTGATCACAGGCCTCCCCAAAGATTTCCAGATCGACCTGTTGGAAGCGGCCTGCATCCAGCGACTTCCTGCGACCTTTATCAGGTCGTCGGTCCACCTTGAAAGTGGACGTCCCACTTATTGATTTATTTGGATTACTAAAAATAAATCTTTAAATACGAATTCCAAAAAGACTTATGTTTAAAAACATAAGCAAAAGTTCGGAGTCGTCCAAAGCCCCGCAGGTAAAGACAAACGCAAACCAGCTTTCTTATAATGGTCTAAAGTTTCACCTCGGAACGCATTCAAACAATATTAACCCGTTCGTCTCGAACATTTTCAACTCTACCACCCACGAATAGGGGGGAATATGGCATGTTCAGAAGTTTTCTAAGAGTTTTGCCCTGTTTAATACTATTCCAAGTGGGAGTTCGTTACGTAGATAGAATCTTTAATTTCCTACGTTTGCCGGTGTCGTGGATTTTACAAAAGGTGTCCTGCACGGGTGTCGGTTAAAATTGTGAATAAATTAACATATAGAAAGGTTAATGCCTTACTGAAAACCTTAAAACGACTACAGAAACAAGCAGTTTATTAACGGAAGTGGCCTCCTTGTCAGTGGCGAAGGATCCATACAATCTGATATTTACCGGCTTCCCTTGGCTAGATTGTAGTAATAAATAAGTATGATGTAGGTATTATCTAGAATATAAAGTACCATTGGCTTCCCTTTTGAAAATATTCACCCTTCGCCACTGATCCTTGATCTAGTGGCAATGTATATGAACTGTGGGCCAGGAGGTCCTGGGTTCGATTCCCAGGTCGGGCAAAGCGAATTTTTTAATTTAATTTGCCTGGGACTGGATCCTTCAGAGGGGGTGTCAGGCAGGCAGCCGGTAGTAAAACTTAGCCAAACCATTTCTGCAACATGCTCAAAAAAAATGTGTTCCGCCGACCCCACGTTGATTAACGTGAGATAAGGCTAAATAGAAAAATAAGAGCAAGTACAGACTCCAATCTCTTCATTATTTAAGTTGCTTCGTTAATCCAGTGGCAGAATAAGACCTCATTCGCACGAGCGCTTTTTCAACGCGCGTTAAAAAAGCGTTGTAACACATAGTGTGTGTGATTTTTGAAAAAAAAACAGACTGAGTAAATAAAAAAAAAATTTATAGCTACAATAAAATAAGCTGTTGCAGGCGTAGACGAATCAATGTGTTTTCTTCGAAAAAAATATCCTCCTTCCGACTCAGTAGGGTAAGAACTAACGATTGCCCATTAATACTCATCCTAAGAGTGGAACACAAATCCTCTTACCTTCTCAGTCTAATTAGGTCTCATTCGCACGAGCGCTTTTTCAACGCGCGTTGAAGAAGCGTTGTAATGGAACAAATGAGTTTTAGTATAGTTGTTCACACACCGGCGCTGTTATAACATTTTTTGGGCGTTATGTAGAATATACCTTATTAAAAAAAAGACAATAACGATTTTCAAGCAATCGTAGCTTTTAAATCGTGGCTTTATTTTTGGGCGTTATGTAGAATAAACCCAATAAAAAAAAGAAAATAATGATTTCAAGCAATCGTATGAACAGACATGTTGCGACGCTTTTTTAACACGCATTGAAAAAGCGCTCGTGCGAATGAGGCCTAATTAGGCTATGAAGGTAAGAGGATTTGTTTTCCATTCTTAGGATGAGTATTAATGAGCAATCGTTAATTTTTACCCTACTGACTCGGAAGAAGGATATTTTTTCGAATAAAACACACACACGCCTGCAACAGCTTATTTTATTGTAGCTATAAAAATATATTTTTTTAATTACGCAGTCGTTTTTTTTTTAAATTAAACTATTTTTACGGATTATATCACGATTTGGTTTTAATTTTTATGCCCGACGTTTCGAAAGCTTTGCAGCCTTCGTGGTCACGGGTCTGACCCGTGTGTAAAAATAGTTTAATTTCAATGAATAACATTCACGTAACGTCGTGTTTTTTTTCAAAAATCACACACTATGCCCCTTACTTATAAAAATATTTGAGCGCTGCTTATCTTTATACCATAGGTTGTCCCTTTCATTTTTAAACAATGTAACGCAAGGAAAAAAGTGACAGGTTATTCGTAACCATTTGCTCAGCTAAAAATACTGTTTTAAGTAAGGCCCTATGTGTGTATGTGTCAGTGACGAATAAAATATTTTTCTTTCTTTTTACTAAATAATTAAATTATTTTAATTAATTAATCCGTTACAACGCGACCATATATATGAATAATAAATGAGATTTCCAAACGAAGGCGCAATTCGTGAAACAATAAACTGAAACCCAAATGGACCGGATGTATTAATCATCAGATTACGTTAATAACTTCCATTCAGATAAATATCAGTTAATTACGGATTAAATATTTACATTTATTGATAAGGCTGTCTCGGTGGCTCAGTTGTATTTCGGTACGGCTACACGGCTGAGGTCTCGGGTTCGATCCCGGGTCGGGCAAAATGATATTGGATTTTTAAATTTTTCAATGATCAGCTCACGCCTGTATCCCCGAAGAGGTAGACAGAGGCGCACTAACGAACTGGAACACCCAAATTTCGCCGAGTTTAGTTACGGCCCAGATGTGAGGGGGCGAGCTTATCGCCATATCGGGCACAAATTCCAGACTCCGAGCTGATATGGAAAAATCCAATATCACTTTACCCGACCCGGGATCGAACCCAAGACCTCAGGACGGTAGTCGTATACAACCACGCCACCGAGGCAATCAGAGGTATTAAATCATCATCATCATGATCAGCCATAGGACGTCCACTGCTGGACATAGGCCTCCCCCATAGATTTCCAGATTGACCTTATTAACATAACATAAGCTTACGCCTGTATCCCCGAAGGGGTAGACAGAGGCGCACTAGCGAACTAGAGCACCCATATTTCGCCGAGCTTAGTTCAGTGCCAGATGTGATAGGGGGCGAGCCTATCGCCATATCGGGCACAAATTATTGACCTTATTATTAGGTATTAACATCAATATAATATACCCTAGATGCACAGTTCTTT
Organism: Clanis bilineata; assembly: GCA_036417725.1. NCBI lineage: Eukaryota > Metazoa > Arthropoda > Insecta > Lepidoptera > Sphingidae > Clanis > Clanis bilineata. The sequence continues at coordinate 3,182,948 of CM071159.1, forward strand.
TCAAATATCGTCCTAAAAAGTGGTCTCAGGAACAAAACAAAAGATCACAAGTTCTAATTAAATTAAACACAAATATAAACCTATGCACGTGTTATAAAGTAGCTTTTTAAACGAAATGATCAAGCGTTCTTAAATTCGAAATTTAGAATTCTATCGGCGTCCAACTGTAGGGAAAAGGCGTGCTTAAGCACTTCTTTGCTGTCCCATTTAAGCATCAACTGTGCATCTAGGTAAATAATATATCGATGGTTATTAAATATAATCAATTAAACATGACATACCCACCCTACCCAAAACAAACAAGATCATGCAGCAAACAAGAGATAAATGTAAATCGGCTTACTCTGGCGTTATCTTCGCGCGATTTGAGGGGCGTAATGCAATAATACCGCGGAAGGAAGCAATTCCGAGGGTGAGACGAGATATGAGTTATGGCATTAACTCTTGGATTACTCGAATATTTAAAGGGTGATGTGGAAATATCATTAGGTAAGCTGGTTTTAAAACGGGATATAAAAGTAATGGTTTAATATGGTCACTGGTAAACCGTAAAACCTAACCTACTAAACTGTAATATTAAAAGCCAGAAAAAGGCGTTCCTTTTGGACCGACTTCCAAAAAGGAGAAGGTCCTCAATTCGTCAGTACATTTCGACCGACTTCCAAAAAGGAGAAGGTCCTCAATTCGTCTGTATTTTTTATGTATGTTCCGCGATATCTCCGCCAAATGTGGACCGATTTTTAAAAATTCTCTTTGTGTTAGAGCTTATTTCAAGGGTGGTCCCATATAAATTTACGATCGGATTTGAAGTCGGTTCGTTATGTTTTTAAACTTGTAATTATTTCTAATACTTTCGAAACTAAACTGCGGGTTTAGCCAAGTGGCTTATGCGCTAGTCGAATAGAATAAATATAATCATAATCATAATCATAATCATAATATTTATTAGTAAAAATATTTACACGTCTTTTGTTTAAACTAATAATAATAATTTGCTAATTAATAATTGTACAATCGCACTAATGATTATATTACTACGAAACATATTTAAAAATTTTACACCTTTTTTAATTTTGTTTATTTTCATTATGTTATAGGTAAATTATGTATAACAAATAATTAATTATTATTCGTAGTCTGCATAAAATGTTCCACATCATAGAACGCTTTCCCAGTGAGCCATGACTTTAATTTGGTCACAAATAATGAGTCGCTGGACGCTTCCCGAATGTACTTTGGAAGATAATTATAAACCCTCGGGCCTAGAATATGTGTAAGTTTATCAGATTTATATGGGAATGACATAAGAGTACGCTATATGCGGCGTACTCTTATGTCATTCCCATACATTTATTATTCTATTCGATTAGCGCTTAAACCACTTGTCTAAGGCTAACATCTATTGAGCGAACTTCGACTAAGTCAAAGTCACGAAATCAGTGAGGATTTTTACTAAGTTCGAGTCATTTTTTTCAAGTGGTAGAGCCACGCTGTAGACAGTAACGTCTATAGCACGAATGGGCCGGCTCGACCGGTTAGATACCACTGTCTCACAGAAAACCGACGTAAAGTGGCAGCTTGCTGTCGCGTTTCGTTCGGTGAGTGAGATTTCCGGTGGCCCATTTCCCCACTCCCTTTCCCAATCCCCTTCCCTCCCCTTCCATTTCCTCCTTTTAGGTTGGCAACGCATCCATGATTCTTTTTGTATCTTGGGTGTCTATGAGCGGTGGAGATCACTTACCATCAGGTGACCCATCTGATCGTTTGCCAATCTCTGCTATAAAAAAAAAAAAAAAAAAAAAAAAAAAACTTTGCTTAGTCTGTGTGTCAGTCTGTTTTTCTTGTAAAAAATGACCCGGACTAAGTCAAAGTTCGATTTAACAATTACAAATTCCCCCTGAGCTCGTGACTTTGACTTAGACTTAGTCGAAGTTCGCTCTATAGATCTCAGCCTAAGCCCACTGGTGTTAAAGTGTGATCGGTACCCAAAAACTATGAGAACTAGCGTTATGTATTTGTAAGCTAACACACAAATGAGTAGATCATCTACACAAGCATAACATTCCGACAAACAAAGTGGAAACCTCCGTCATGCGGCAGACAGGCCCACAATGGGAATGACGGCCCACTTCGAGTTACCTAGCGCGCTGATTAATTTCCTATCCCATATCAATGATAACAGGGACGGACGTGTTATACAAATATGCAGTGAAATTAGAAATACTAACATAAGCTCACGCCTGTAAGGTAGGCAGAGGCGCACTAGTGAACTAAAACACCCATATTTCGCCGAGCTTAGTTCCGTCCCAGATGTGATAGGGGGCGAGCCTATCGCCATATCGGGCACAAATTCCAGACTCCGGGCTGTAATGGAAAAACCAATATCACTTTGCCCGACCCGGGGATCGAATCAGAGACCTCAAGACAGTAATCGTATCGAAACACGACCACGCCACCGAGGCAGTCATATTAGAAACACTAGAATTATATAATGCCTCGATGGTGGTATTGCATGCGCGGTACGACTATCGTCCTGAGGTTTCGGGTTCGATTTATTTTTGTAGTAGAGACTGGTAAACGAGGAGATGGGTCACCTCATGGTAAGTAAGGCAAAAAGAATCATGGGTGCGTTGCCAACTTAAAAGGAAGGAAATAGGGGTTGGGAAAGGGAGGGGGGAATTCTTCGGGGCCACCGGAAATCTCACTCATCGAACGAAACGTGACGGCGAGTTGCCATTTTATGACGGCTTTCTGTGAGGCAATGGTATTAATCTGCGGCCTGAGCAGGAAAATTACTGACAACCGTAAATGTATTCGAACTCGATGCGCGTCTATGATATTTGTATGAAATATTAACCAAACGTCATCAGTGCGCAGCGAACTCGAATACATTTACATTTACATTAGTTTTTCGTGCTCGGGCTACTGGTCGAGCCGGCCCATTCGAGCTGTAGACGTAATTGTCTACAGCGTAGCTCTACCTCTCAGAAATATTTTAGTCACTCACTCTTTATGTTTAAATCTTTGAAATACTTATCTGGATCTAATAATAAGCAATAACATGTCACATGATGACATTTTAAAATATTTTTTGTACCTTGTATATACTCATGACTCTTCATTACTCCATATTTTCCTCAAATACAAATAAACAGAAGAAATAGAGATACGCACTTAGCCAAAAAAACGCTGCGGAAATCTACTATGTATTAAATCTTACATGAGTTTTGTTATTTGTTTGCCTAAATAACATTTCTACGCCTAGCAGCCAAAAGGACTAGAAAACTCATGTCTATACACAGACATTAAACAGTACTTGTGATCCAAAAGTTGTGACCTCGTGGTCATAAGTCACGCAGTCGTATTTGCAACATACGCCCACAAGGTTGTAATAAAGTTTAGACAATAAAATTGTCTTACGTAATTCTCGAACATTCACAGAACATTCTAGGATGTAAATTGCAATAAGCGCTCTCGTATTATAATAAGTGGTAGATGGCGTTACCGATCGACTTAAAATAACCGGTCGTGACCAAATTTATATGGGACCATCCTTGGAATAAGCTCTATGTATAATATAAAAAGAATATTGAAAATCGGCCCACATTTGGCGGGGATATCGCTTAACATACATACATAAAAAAAAATACAGACGAATTGAGGACCTCCTCCTTTTGTGGAAGTCGGTCGAAAATCCAATATCACTTTGCCCGATCCGGGGATCGAACCCGAGACCTCAGGATGGTAGTCGTACCGAAATACAACCACGCCACCGAGGCAGTTGCTTCTAAAAGTTGGTCAAAAAGCGTTAAAACGCCCAACAAAAACGCAGCGTTTCTCCAAGCCAGTGAGTTCGTGCCGAGTGCCGACTGGCGGTGATCCCGGCGTGCCGTGTTCATTATCATTTGTATTCACAGTCGAGAGGGCGGCACCTGGAGCGGCTGTCAGCCGGCAAGATTTATACCCTCCGTGAGAGTGAGCAAAACGCGCTTTTGTATGGTAATGTCCGTCCGTATTCTTTTGACGGGTGTTTTGTTAATAAAAGTAATTTCATGCTTTTATCCGGAGATGGGTGATGTAGACCAGGGATGCGCCTGTTTTCACCGACCTATGATTATACAAAATGTAAGATAGGGTGGTGTTATGACCTCCATTACTTCCGCGAAGACTGGGAGTTTATCTTGACATTGGCAGAATCATCGCAAATGCATGGAAGCCATCTATAATATAAAAATGAATCCCTGAATGTGTTGCTAGGCGCAAATCCCGAGAGCAGCTGAACCGATTTCGCTTTATTGATTATTTTTTTAGAATATTCCTTGAAGTACGAAGATGGTTCTTACGGAGAGAAATTTTTTAAAAATTGCCTGAAGAAGTCTAAAAACAACACTTTTCTATAATCCCATACAATCGATTCGTAATCTATACTAATATTATAAAGCTGAAGAGTTTGTTTGTTTGTTTGTTTGTTTGATTGAACGCGCTAATCTCAGGAACTACTGGTTCGATTTGAAAAATTCTTTTTGTGTTGGATAGCCCAATTATCGACGGTGGCTATAGGCTATATATCATCACGCTATGACCAATAGGAGCGGAGCAGAAATGAAAAATGTTTAAAATCGGGGAAGGCGATATCTCAGAAACTACTGGTTCGAATTGAAAAATTATTTTTGTGTTGGATAGCCTATTTATCGAAGATGGCTATAGGCTGTATATGCTGCTATGTTTTGTATAGGCTATATAACATCACGCTTTGACCAATAGGAGCGGAACAGAAATGAAAAATGTTGAAAAGACTATATTTCAGAAACTACTGGATCGAATTGATTTTTTTTTTTGTGTTGGATAGCCTATTTATCGAGGATGTCTATAGGCTATATAACATCACGCTTTGACCAATAGGAGCGGAGCAGAAATGAAAAATGTTACCAAATCGGGAAAATTTATATCTACGACAGAGACTACTGGTTCGAATTGAAAAATTCTTTTTGTGTTGGATAGCCCAATTATCGACGGTGGCTATAGGCTATATAACATCACGCTATGACCAATAGAAGCGGAGCAGAAATGAAAAATGCTGCTAGCGGGGAATTTTATATCTCAGAAACTATTGGTTCGATTTGAAAAAATATTTTAGTGTTGACCAAGGGGATGAATGGTAGGGTGACTGACGAGGTGATTGATGGGGTGACTAATGGGATGACTGACGGGGTGACCGACGTGAGGAATGACGGGGTGACTGACAGGCTGACTGATGGGGTGGCGGACGGAGTGACTGACGAGGTGAATGACGGGGTGACAGATGGGGTGACCGACTGGGTGACAGCCGGGGTGACAGATGGGGTGACCGACTGGGTGACAGACGGGTGACAGAAGGGTGACAGACGGGGTGACAGACGGGGTGACAGACGGGGTGACGGACGTGGTGACAGACGGGGTGACAGACTGGTGACAGACAGGGGGACCGACTGGGTGACAGACGAGGTGACAGACGGAGTGACCGGTGGGGTGACAGACGGGGTGACGACTGTGTGACCGACTGGGTGACAGACGGGGTGACAGACGGGGTGACGGACGTGGTGACAGACGGGGTGACAGACGGGGTGACCGACTGGGTGACAGACGGGGTGACAGACGGGTGACAGACGAGGTGACAGACGGGGTGACAGACGGGTGACAGAAGGGGTGACCGACTAGGTGACAGACTGGGTGACAGACGGGTGACATAAGGGTGACAGATGGGGTGACAGACGGGGTGACAGACGGGGTGACGGACGTGGTGGCAGACGGGGTGACAGACTGGGTGACAGACGAGGTGACAGACAGGGTGATCGGCGGGGTGACAGACGGGGTGACAGGCGGGGTGACAGACGGGGTGACAGAAGGGGTGACAGACGGGGTGACGGGCGGGGTGACCGACTGGGTGACAGACGGGGTGACAGACGGGTGACAGACAAGGTGATATACTGGGTGACAGACGGGGTGACCGACTGGGTGACAGACGGGGTGACAGACGGGTGACAGACGAGGTGACAGACGGGGTGACAGACGGGTGACAGACAGGGTGACAGACGTGGTGACAGAGGGGGTGATAGACTGGGTGACAGACGGGGTGACCAACTGGGTGACAGACGAGGTGACAGACTAGGTGACCGACTAGGTGACACGAGGTGACAGACAGGGTGACAGGCGGGGTGACGGACGTGGTGACAGACGGGTGACCGACTGGGTGACAGACAAGGTGTCAGACGGGGTGACAGGCGGGGTGACAGACGGAGTGACAGACGGTGTGACAGAGGGTGTGACTGACGGGTAAGAGACTGGGTGACAGACGGTTTGACAGACGGTGTGACTGACGGTGTGAGAGAAGGGGTGACTGACGGCCGAAGTAGATCATCCCATTACCTCTTTTAGAATTATTGTGCTATAAGCCTACGACTCACTCTTTCAACCCTCTCTCTCATACGCAGACGAAGTTGCGCGGGTCAGCTAGTAATACATAAAAGTCGATTTGAATTTTAGTACCATACCATAAAATTTAAGTGTTAGTGGAGAGGTTCCGGGAAGGCAAAACAATTAAGTGACGTTAGTATCGTATAAATATTATTATTATTATATCGTATAAATATAATTTCTGCAACATGTTATAAGACACCTCTTATAACATGTTGCAGAAAGGATTTGACTTAGTTTTTACGACCGGCCTGTCTGACGTTAAACGTCTGGGAGTCCACCTGGGAGTCAACTCCAGTCCGAGTCAAATAAAATCAGAAAATTCGCTTTCCCCGAACTAAGAATCGAACCTAGGACCTCCCGATCCACAGCCCATATATGTTGCCACTAGACCAAGGAGGCGACCTTTATCCCGCCTTAATGTCTGTGAGTATGATCACTGAAATGTGGAATCCGTCTCTGTATGAAATAACATAACATAAGCTCACGCCTGTATCCCCGAAGGGGTAGGCAGAGGCGCACTAGCGAACTAGTACACCCACATTTCGCCGAGCTTAGTTCCGTCCCAGATGTGATAGGGGGCGAGCCTATCGCCATATCGGGCACAAATTCCAGACTCCGGGCTGATATGGAAAAATCCAATATCACTTTGCCCGACCCGGGGATCGAACCCGAGACCTCAGAACCGTAGTCGTACCGAAATACCACCACGCCACCGAGGCAGTCTGTATGAAATCCGTTTTAAAAATGTCGACCATATACATCAAACAAGTGCCACTAAATTGAACTCATTTTTAATTCAACCATATTCAACGTTCAAAGCGCTGTCATCTATACAGGAAACGGAAAGAAGGGAGTTCATTATCATTTCCTTTCATCGGATACACCTGAGATTTCGCTCAATCCGGTCATTCGAAATGAGACTCTGTGAAGCCGGAATTAGGAATGTTTTGGAATGGGTATTTGAGAAGCTGTTAATGACGGACTAGGGTTTCTATGAGCGGAGAAAGTAAAAATAGCGCGTGACTAAAATGCGTTGGAAAAGTGAAAATAGAGCGACTATGTATTTGGCAGTTTTTTGAAGTGAAAACTTCTGTAGCATCGTTGTGATTTGAAAGTCTTTTCATCATTTTTATAAAAAAATTCTTCATCATGTTTATAATAAAATCTATGTAATACTAGCTGACCCGCGCAACTTCGTCTGCGTATGATTAAATTACAAAATGGCTATTAAAAAATAAGGGTTGATCGTAGAAGGGTGAAAATTGAGGATTGTATGTATTTTTGTATGTTGTATCATAAAAAAATAGAAATTAAAAATTTTGTCTAAAAAAAAAAACTTTAGGGGTGGACTACCCCTAACATTTAGGGGGATGAAAAATAGATGTTGGCCGATTCTCATAGATACCGGATAAGCACAAAAAATTTCATCAAAATCGGTCAAGCCGTTTCGGAGGAGTATGGCAACGAAAACTGTGACACGAGAATTTTATATATTAGACTAGCTGACCGGCGCAACTTCGTCTGCGTATGAGAGAGAGGGTTGAAAGAGTGAGTCGTAGGCACCTATAGCACAATCATTCTAAAAGAGGTAATGGGATGATCTACTTCGGCAGTCAGTCAACCCGTCTCTCACACCATCTGTCACCCCGTCTGTCACCCCGCCTGTCACCCCGTGTGTCACCTCGTCTGTCACCCAGTCGGTCACCCCGTCTGTCACCCCGTCTGTCACCGCGTCCGTCACCCCGTCCGTCACCCCTTCTGTCACCCGTCTGTCACCCCGAAATGATTAAATTACTAAAATGGCTATTAAAAAATAAGGGTTGTTCGTAGAAGGGTGAAAATTGAGGATTGTATGTATTTTTGTATGTTGTATCATAAAAAAATAGAAATTAAAAATTTTGTCAAAAAAATAAAAAAAAAATTTAGGGGTGGACTACCCCTTACATTTAGGGGGATGAAAAATAGATGTTGGCCGATTCTCATAGATACCGGATAAGCACAAAAAATTTCATCAAAATCGGTCGAGCCGTTTCGGAGGAGTTCAAGTTCGAACACCGTGACACGAGAATTTTATATATTATCTAGATATACCAACCCCAAAATGGAGCATACACCTCTGACTTTTCTATGTTAAGTGTATTTTCATTGTGAAATATCGCTTGCTATAACGGTGAAGGAAAACATCGTGAGGAAACCTGCATACCTGAGAATTTCTTCTCAGGAATTTCGAAGGTATGTGAAGTCTACCAAGCCGCATTAGGCCAGCGTGGTAGACTAAGGCCTAACCCCTCTCATGAGTAGAGAAGGCCCGTGCCCAGCAGTGGGACAGTAATATTACAGGGCTAATATTATTATTTTTATTATAATATATACGAATGAAATATAGGAAAAAAGTGTGAAATAATTATCAAACTTTGTAAACACTATGATCATTACTATAAAAACCTACAATTATCCTCTTCCCGAAATTTTACATTCGTTTCATTATCTTGGAGCCAAAATTTTTGAAGTTTTCACTTCTACCACGTGTGACTTGCACTTTTTTTTATCCAGGCACTACAAAGTGCCCACACTATACCTGATGGTAAACGTAGTGCAGTCTAAAAACAAACTAGCGACCACTGACAAACAATGGATTTATCAGTGGACGCTAGAATCATGCCGGCCTATTTATGCTTCTTCACACTCCGAATCCGAAGAAGGAAGAAGCAAATCGAGGGGCTTGCGACAACACAGGCGGATAACCGATGCAGACACAAGGATACCCTCATACCCGTCCCAACCAACCATCAAGTCATGCCGCATGCCCCTCGAGATAATTGACAAGAGATATTTTTTTTCTCTTTCGTGCATGATATCATAATACCAAAAAATCACCCATAATCCTTAGTCCACACTGGTTTACCTTGTATTTTGGTTATGATGAACTACGAGGGTTTTACGGCACCGCAACGCACATACCAACAACTTTTCGGGAATCGAACCCACAGTCTCTCGTTTCAAAGCCCGCTTTTCGTGCGCCGCGCCATGGAGGCTGTCAAATAATTATAGACATAGACATAGACATAAGCTCACGCCTGTATCCTAGAAGGGATAGGCAATGGCGCACTAGCGAACTAGTACACCCACATTTCGCCGAGCTTAGTTTCGTCCCAGATGTGACAGGGGGTGGGACTATCGCCATATCGGACACAATTTAAAGACTCCGGGCAGATATGGAAAAATCCAGTATCACTTTGCCCGACCCGGGGATCGAACCCGAGACCTCAGGACGGTAGTCGTACCGAAATACAACCACGCCATCGAGGCAGTCAAATAATTATAAAAACAGGCTAAAGCCATAAATAAAAATATTGGGCCTTACTTATAAAAAATAGTTTAACTGAGCAAATGGTAAAGAATAGGCTGTCCCTATAGCCCCTTACTTATAAAAATATTGAAGCGCTGCTTATCTTTATACCATAGGTTGTCCCTTTCATTTATAAACAATGTAACGCAAGGAAAAAGTGACAGGTTATTCTTAACCATTTACTCAGCTAAAAATGCTTTTAAGAGTAAGGCCCATTGACACATGAAAAAAGTGAGAGGCTATTCTTAGCCATTTGCTCAGCTAAACTGCTTTTATAAGTAAGGCCCATATTGTCTAAGACATACAAACATACATAAGCTCACGCCTGTATCCCCGAAGGGGTAGGCAGAGGCGCACTAGCGAACTAGAACACCCACATTTCGCCGAGCTTAGTTTCGTCCCAGATGTGATAGGGGGCGAGCCTATCGCCATATCGGGCACAAATTCCAGACTCCGGGCTGATATGGAAAAATCCAGTATCTCTTTGCCCGACCCGGGGATCGAACCCGAGACCTCAGGACGGTAGTCGTACCGAAATACCACCACGCCACCGAGGCAGTTAACTAAGACAAAATCAATTGTTATTCTATTTTACGAGATTAATGACATTGTATGTAAAATTAACAAAAGCATTCAAGAGAAGCCACTCAAAAAGCAATTTAACACCAGTGTGCGATGTAAATCAAAAATAAAGCGTAATTAATAAGCACGAAAGGCGAATAATAAATATTAATTATGATGAATGGCGGAGGCGTTGTTGAATTCAATGGGGGTTTGAGTTGAAAGTGTTACCTAGTAGGGGTAATTAATGATGTGACGGTAGCATTAAACTCTTAATTTTTCGGGCGACTTCCCAAAAAGGATGAGGTCCTCAATTCATCGTTTTTTTATGTATGTTACGCGATATCTCCTCCAAATGTGGACCGATTTTCAAAATTATTTTTGTGTTTGATAGAGCTTATTTCAAGGATGGTCCCATATTTGGTCTCGATCGGTAAATTGGAAGTCGGTCAGTTAAGTTTTTAAACTTGTGATTATTGTCTTTACTAACCTTATTAAAGCTGATTCAACATTATTACAGTGGTAGTGATTCGCGAGGTTTTGGATTCAAATCCCAGCTCAGGCAAAGCACGTTTTCTAACACTATGTGCCCGAGACTTATTCCTTTAGAGAGGGTTGAGACAAGGCACGTGGGTACAAAAACTAAAACTAAATATTTTCTATAAAATGCTTGATGTAGCGTCGAAGGCACAATGGGATAAGGGCAGGTAGAAGGATACAATGATATCATCATCATCGTCAACACGAAGATATCCACTGCTGGACATAACGTCTGTCCCTATTAACAAGGTAGGTCATGCAATATTATGGATTTGCAGTTCAGATAGGGACTGGCTATTGGCTGTCCCTTACACCTCTCTTTCCGACCCCCAAAGGTTTCCAGATCATCCTCTTGGAAGTGACCGGCATCTTCAATATTATATCTTGTATGCTTAGCCACATAGAGTAATGTTTGATTGTCATACCAAAGAGATTCCATTCGAATGTAATCAAGAGCCAGTGTAATTAGCAGCGTGGGGTAACGACCTCGCACATTAGTGAGATTTGTTCACAGGAAATTGGACATGCATACCGAATGGGGGACTTTTTGCATGGTTAGTTCTATAAATTGATGGCAACGTAGCAGTATGTAGGCACACAATGAATAGTTTTTCAAATTTCTTCCAGCTCTTCTTATTCCATGATGGCAGTATGTTGTACACAATGAATAGTTTTTCAAATTTCTTCCAGCTCTTCTTATTCCATGATGGCAGTATGTAGTACACAATTAATAGGTTTTCAAATTTCTTCCAGCTCTTCTTATTCCATGATGGTAGTATGTTGTACACAATGAATAGTTTTTAAAATTTCTTCCAGCTCTTCTTATTCCATGATGGCAGTATGTAGTACACAATTAATAGGTTTTCAAATTTCTTCCAGCTCTTCTTATTCCATGATGGCAGTATGTAGTACACAATTAATAGTTTTTCAAATTTCTTCCAGCTCTTCTTATTCCATGATGGCAGTATGTAGTACACAATTAATAGTTTTTCAAATTTCTTCCAGCTCTTCTTATTCCATGATGGCAGTATGTAGTACACAATTAATAGTTTTTCAAATTTCTTCCAGCTCTTCTTATTCCATGATGGCAGTATGTAGTACACAATTAATAGTTTTTCAAATTTCTTCTAGCTCTTCTTATTCCATGATGGCAGTATGTAGTACACAATTAATAGTTTTTCAAATTCCTTCCAGCTCTTCTTATTCCATGATGGCAGTATGTAGTACACAATTAATAGTTTTTCAAATTCCTTCCAGCTCTTCTTATTCCATGATGGCAGTATGTAGTACACAATTCATAGTTTTTCAAATTTCTTCCAGCTCTTCTTATTCCATGATGGCAGTATGTAGTACACAATTAATAGTTTTTCAAACTGCCAGCTTTTCTTCCACTCTAATGTGGGGTCGACGACACAGGTTTTTTAAACGTGTTGCAGAAAGGATTTGACTTTTACTTTTTACCACCGGCTGGCTCTCTGACGTGAACTTCGTGTGATGATAAAGTTCCGGGAAAACCATATCAGTAAAACATGACTAGCCCGATCAGGGATCAAACATTCATTCATATAATACATATGTTAGGATATAAAAGTTACACACTGTATCCGAGAAAACCCACGTTTGCTATTGCGATTCGTACGGTGAGTAAAATTTCCGGAGGGCTACATCCCTCCCCCCTTTTTTCCTAATGCCCATTCCTTTCCTTTCTCCTCTCCTGGTATTGCCAATGTTCATGAGGTATGGTGACCACTTACCATCAGGTAGGCTGTCTGTTTGTCTACCTTCGTAAGACAAAAAATATTTTACAAAATTCAAACGCTCTAACTTGTTTGATTAGCTTGAACTTGAGACTACATTAATCACGCCTTAAAGGAATATAAATCAGAAAGTGTTTGTCTATTAGTCAAACAAATGATGGATCAAGACAAGTCACACTTTAAGTATGAAATTATTGGTCGTTTGGGAACGCATTTATGTATTTATATATATTATGACTTCCTGCAACCTTTATCGTCCACCTTGTAGGTGGACGTCCTACGCTGCGTTTGCCGGTACGTGGTCTCCACTCGAGAACTTTTCTGCCCCATCGGCTATCAGTTCTACGAGCTATGTGCCCTGCCCACTGCCATTTCAACTTGCTAATCCTCTGGGCTATGTCGGTGACTTTCGTTCTTTTACGGATCTCCTCATTCCTGATTTGATCACGTAGAGAAACACCGAGCATAGCCCTCTCCATAGCTCGCTGAGTGAAATATGAAACCATAATTTTACCCCCCTTTAAGAATTGAACTTTGCAAATTTTTGCTTATACGTTTATTATAATTTAATAGATAGGAAGGATTGTACGAATTTTTTAAACTTTAATTTTTAGGTGTTTTACGCGTTACCTGTTAGATCTATTTATTTATTTCAAGTCAAATGTAAGTTTACAGTAGTTACGCCAAAACACTTACATCCTAATTATTAAATAATAGCTATAAAATCTGACACTTAACTAGTCGTACCTCGTAACATTAACGTATATTATATAATAATTCCATAAACTAAGAAAAATTCAGTAATAAAAGAAAGAAAAAAAGAAAACAACGAAAAACACAGTTAGTTAGAGCTTACTAACATTGTATTTAAGTTTTTACAAGCTCTCCAGTAAAGTTCAAACAAGTAGTTAGAATTGTCGAGTAGTGGCTTAGCAAATTTAATATAATTATCACCAATCGTAGATAAAATAGTAGTAATTGAACTCCATTTCCCCAACAGGCAAACAATAAAAATACTTCTCGAATATTCGTTTTAAAACAGACTCTAGCTCATGTAATATTCACACTTAGGGAGTTACAAAATATCGTTTATCGGTTAATGTTACAGATAACAACCAAACTTGGCCAGTTTATATTCCGGCTTAATGTTTACACAGTTTTATCTTAAAACAACTTTAAGTTGCTGTAGTTTATGCTCCAAACTTGTACAAGTGAAGCTACGTGTGTGGGATCTTAGGTACCTATACGAATATTTTGAATTCCGCTTCACTAACAAATATGGTGTATTGAAATAAAACTATTTAAACTATTATTATAATTTAAACTCACATAGTCTCTGACACCCACGATACAGGTTATACCTAGTGTGGGGTCAGGACTAGGTGTGTGGCTGTTGGTTGTATTTACTTATTATTATTATTTATTTTTTACGGATTCTATCACCATTTTTTTTATTTGTTATATTATCTTGTTTTAATGGTAGAGCCATGCTGTAGACAGTTACGTCAGTACAAATGGACCGGCTCGACCGGTTTGATACCACTGTCTCACAGAAAACCGACGTAAAGTGGCAACTCGCGGTCGCGTTTCGTTCGGTGAGTTCCAGTTGCATGATTCCTCTAATTACCCCGCTTCCTCCCTGTTTCTCTTTTTTCAGGTTGGCAACGCTCAACGATCCCCGGGTCGGGCAAAGTGATATTGGATTTTTCCATATCAGCCCGGAGTCTAGAATTTGTGCCCGATATGGCGATAGGCTCGCCCCCTATCTCATCTGGGACGGAACTAAGCTCGGCGAAATATGGCTGTACTAGTTGGCTAGTGCGCTTCTGCCTACCCCTTCGGGGATACAGGCGTACGCTTATGTTAAATGATTTTCTGGGAAGTTCTGCATTAAAACAACGTCATCAAATCTATCCTACATTGTGGGTAGAATTTAGTATAAACTTGGTATAAACATGTATATGCAATACACACGTGTGCCTAATACACGTCGTATTGTACTAAGCCAACAGCAGTATCTGTCACTGACGATTTGCAAGGCTTACACTATCTGATAGAGGTATAGTACAAGAGCTCACATACACGACAATATAATAATCTTTGCGGGTCTGCAGGGTTACCACCACCTCTTATAGCAGTATTATTATAATCGTTCTTCGTTTGTTTTGTATGGGAATCGGGACAAGTAAAATTATAATAATACTGCTATAAGAGGTAGTGGTAATCTCCCTGGATGTTGTTAAACTGAATGTTTCTATGTAACAAAACTAGTATATGTGTATATCCTGGATTTTATTTTCGATCGACTTCAAAAAATGAGGTTCTCAATTTGTCTGTATGTTTTATGTGGATCATGCGATATCCCTATCCCTATATATATCCCTATATCCCTAAATATGGGTCGATTTTTAAGATTATTTTTGTGTTCGGTGGAGTTTAATTCAAGGGTGGCTACATGTAGTCATTTTGGCTTAGTCACGATCTGATAGATTTTGTAAACAGTCCCTTAAGTTTTCTATTATTTAAACTTTTTATGTGAAAATCTATTTTTAGATGATACACAGCCGCAATAAAATTATCTATAATAATATTGTTAATAAATTTATTCTTATCTTCATTTTATCTATCTCCTTAAACCTCCTAACGAAAGCTGTGATTTTAGCCAATTAAACAAGGTAAAGATTCTCGTTTTTTTATATTTTTAATGAATTTTAATATTCAGTGTATAAGGTAACGTAATATTATTCAAACAATTATATCAATACGTAATTAAGATTACTTGAAATATTTTTTGCCATTTCAGTATCAGCAATACTTAAAACAAAATGCAAACCCAGCTCTCGGACTAAGATAAACGGAACCCAGTGAGCTACGAAGCACCCAAATGTTCATTTATCCGAAAGTGATAAATAGGCCTATATGAATTCCGTGGAGATGGGGGGAGCCACCCCACTCTCATCCTGAAATCATCCCCACGGGGTGGGTTAATGAATATATTATTAACAAAATCCGTACGTCTAAACTGAAACTCGTATTTACAGTCAAATTATAATATTAAACATGAGGAAGAAACATCGGCAGAAATTAAGCCTATTTGAATTTCATTTGATAGACATAATGATGGTGGTATATTCATGGTGAATTGCTTGCTTTAACGGTGAAGTGGAATATCATGAAGACACCTGTATAGTTAAAAACTCTGTAAGAGCTTTTATGGCACGTAAAATGTACCAAGCTGAATTAGGCTCGCTTTATTCGTAATCATCCGGACGTCAATTACTGCGCAACATAGGCCTCTCCCAAAGATTACCAGATCGACCTGTTAGAAGCGGCCAGCATCCAGTGACTTCCTGCGGCCTTTAACAGGTCGTCTTGCCATGCAGGTACCGTTCTATGCATCTCAATTCTCGATTCAAGAACTTTCAGTTCCTTGTACTAGTAGAAAAGGAAAGTGCCCAATAATGGGCTAATGTTCCGCGGTGACCCTCTTCGGCGCTTTAGGGCCAGCTGAGAATTACCCTAGACGAGAAGCGCCAAGGATGACATACTGCGTTGTGCTGCTTAACGCTCTTGTAACATAACATAAATAACATAAGCTAACGCCTGTATCCCCAAAGGGGGTAGGCACAGGCGCACTAGTGAACTAGAACACCCACATTTCGCCGAGCTTAGTTCCGTCCCAGATGTGATAGGGGGCGAGCCTATCGCCATATCGGGCACAAATTCCAGGCTCCGGGCTGATATGGAAAAATCCAATATCACTTTGCCCGACCCGGGGATCGAACCCGAGACCTCAGAACCGTAGTCGTACCGAAATACCACCACGCCACCGAGGCAGTCTTGTACACTCTCTCTATCTACAATATTTACATTTTTTGTTGTTGTGATTAAGTACATTATCAATTTATTAAAGACCTCATCATATTACTTCTTAATCTGTTTTGATCATTGGGCCTTACTTATAAAATCATTTTAGTTAAGCAAATGGTGAACTCAAGAATGGTCTGTCACTTTTCTCTTTGTGTAGCATTGTTTGAAAGTAAAAGGGATAGACTATTTTTAGCCATTTGCTCAACTAAAATGATTTTATATAAGTAAGGCCCCACAGGTTTGGCTTAAGAGTGTGATAAATATGTCGCGACAACACAAGAAATCCTCGCGCGACTGGCCAGTATAGCGACTGAGTGCAAACCGCAGGCTTCTGTTATTACGATATAAATCGAACCTGACTCCGTTTGAAACTTTAATGTTAATTTATCGAAAGCGACGAACCTTCTTTATTATTTACTGAGAAAATCGACTACATAATTTAATAGGTTTGTATTGAATTATCGAATTGATGTAATAGCAATGGAATATTTGAATCGAGCTATGATTTTCGCTGTTAATGGAAGGGGACGTGTTTTAATATTTGATATAGACTTCAATTATTATATTAGATACTAATATTATTCTTTTCTTTCTGCCTGGCGTTATCGCGGTCTAATGCCAGGGTCCGCCTTCCTACTTAAACGCTTCCACTTCGCCCGGTGTTTGATGATTCGAATATACTGAATGTAGATTCATAGCCCCTTATAAAAATATTTAAGCGCTGCTTATCTTTAACCATAGGTTGTCCCTTTCATTTTTAAACAATGTAACGTAAGGAAAAAAGTGACAGGATATTCTTAGCGAAAAGATAAGCGAAAATGTTTTATAAGTAAGGCCCATAATTTCTCTACGTTTCGCTAGTTTACATTGTCTGCGATATAGACCACTTTGTATACCGGGAAATGACTTATAAGGAGACGTATAACATAAAATAAGCTCACGCCTGTATTCACGAATGGGTAGGCGAACTAGAAGACCCACATTTCGCCGTTATTATTTACCTCCCAAATGTGATAGGGAGCGATGTTAATACTGAATAGAAAAATCTAATATAATCTTTATCTTTTAGTGGTAGAGCTACGCTAACTAGCTAACTAACTGTCTACAGTTGCGTCTACAACACGAATGGGCCGGCTCAACCGGTTTGATACCACTGTCTCACAGAAAACTAACGTAAAGTGACAGCTCGCTGTCATGTTTCGTGAGGCGAGAGATATTTCCGGTGGTCCAATTTCCTTCCCCCCTTTTCCAATCACTATTTCCCTCATTTTGAGTTGGCAACGCACTCACTATTCTTGGGCGTCTATGGGTGGTGGAGGTCACTTACCATCAAGTGACCTACCTGCTCATTTGCCAGTCTCTGCTATAAAATAAAAAAAACACTTTACCATACCTGGGGATCGAAGCTGAGATCTCAGGACGGTAGTCGTCGGCAGTCAGACATATACCTCAATTTATTAGCAAGGCTGTAAATATCGAATAGTTATAGCACTCTCTACCTCAGCAGCTGGGCATAAATCGTCTAACGAGATAGGATAAGCAGGTCATCTTCGTACTGTGGTTGGGCACAGTCCGCAGCGACAGTTATTAAGCAATTCTCTATGTAGTGATGTGTAGTTTAACGATAAAACTTTATCAATACGATGGGATTTGAATTTTGAATTATAGTTTTTGAAGAAGTTAAAAAAGGAAAACCACTTAACATTTAAAAGATAATTTTTTAAGTTAGTTTTTAAATATACTTTGGTCTTTAAGTTTTAAAATAAATTGGATTTAATAATTTAATATGAATATAATGTTTGAATTCGCTGTTGCGTTTCGATTACTCAGTGGCCCAATTTCCCCTTTCCAATGTCTATTTCTTTGCTTTAAGATTAGCAACGTACTCATGATACTTTTAGCAGCGTAGATGTCTATGGGTGGTATAGAATACTTACTATCAGAGGCGCGAGCAGAAATATTTGTGACAATCGAATTCGAATCGAGCTCGACGCGCGTCTAGAACTTTCTTTCTTTCTCTCTACCTGCCCGTATCCCACCTAAATATGGAATCGGCGCAACACACTTTTTCAAGCATGTTGCAGAAAGGATTTGGCTACGTTTTTACGACCGACTGCCTGTCTAACGTCAACTACCTCTGAGGGATCTAGTCCCGGGCAAATTAAATGAGAAAAATGCGCGTCTAGAACATTTGTATGAAATATTACCCAAATATCACCAGTGCGGAGCGAACTAGATATTCGATTGTTAAAATTTTTCCTTCTAGGGCCACAGATACCTTTCCATTAATTCGCAAACCGGTACTATAAAAAAATATTAAATTTTCCGCATATCGATAAAATGTATTACAGCACTACGTTGACCGGTCTGCAACAACCGCTCTCATTAAGCGCTAGTGGGTTGAACCGCGACATGAACATTCCACGAACAGCTTGTACTTATAGTGTATTGAATCAGCTAGTTCCAGAAATGTTAACAAATATCTACCTACTGTTTATGCAGGGGCGTGTACAGGCATTCACATAAGGGTAGACAAAAACTTACAAAATACAGTTTTCTATTCCACATCACTGTCGTTATCATCATTATCATTATAATCATTATCATAAAATGTAAGCTGAGTGCAACAATCTTAAAAATCTGCTTTTAATGGTTATCTTTAATTAGTAAATTGCCAGGGGTCAGCCAGAGTGTCTGTATGGTCTGCAAGAAACTATGTTTCTGTATAGCTCACGGATGTAATAAAAAGATGGACGGAGCGCTAGCAAAATTGAAATTGAAGCAGTGTTTTCGGCCCATTCGATCTATCGACTCGTAATGGCGGCGACTAATTGAATGATGTTCCTAGCGCTCCGTCCACCTTTTTTTTACGTCTGTGGTGTAGGTATACTATCTTTCTTTCGGTAATGTGACTAATTCGTCGCTTTCTTAGCCGCAAATCGCAATGCATATGGTATTGACATCCTGTGTTCGAATCCGAGCTCGAGTAAAATCATTATTAATTTCTGCAACATACTTAAAAGTGTGTTGCACGGACCTCAATTTCGATTGGGATAAGGGTAGGCGGGTGGTGAATTGACACACATTTCTCTCCTTCCGTGGCAGTCGGGTAAAAACAAAGTAAAAACGTGTTATTGGAGTACCAATTAAGATTGATATTTTTAATTTTTATTTTCATCACGAAGCGGCCATTCGCATAACCGTGTCTCAATTAAGCTAATGGCTGCAACAGAATCGTAGTCACCCAATTAACTAATGAACTTGCGCGGGATGGACTAACTTTTTGTTTCCAGATTTATGCATGTCTAACAGCGAAGCGAAGGCGAACCTTCCCTATGGGTTTAGGCAGGACGTGCGGTCCATATAGACATTGTCTACCTTGAAAGTCATAACTAAAAACAGTAGCGGTCGGTTGGTCGCCTCCTTGGTCTAATAGCAGTGTATATCCTGGGTTTGATTCCCAGGTCGGGCGTGGTGTTTTACTAACACTATTTTCGCAGGACTCCATTGACGTCAGAGGCAGCCGGTCGTAAAAACTAAGGCAGATAATTTCAGCAACTTGCTTGAAAAAGTGATATGCCGACCCCACATTAACGTAGGATAAGGACAGGTAGAAAGAAATAATCAATATAGTAGTGATAGGCTTAAAGCGGCAAAGGATGATAGTAATAATAATTTATGATATAAGAGTTGAAGAAAATAACCGCATAATTCCGGCGTTTAGCTCGAAATGAGCATCAATGGTCAATAATAACCATTCTTGGGCTATACTTTTTTTAATAGCAGAGACTAGGAAACGAGCTCAAGACCGGGCGAAGTGGAAGCGTTTAAGCAGGAAGGCGGACCCTGGCAGAAGGCCGGGATAACGTCAGGCAGAAAGAAGAGACTGTGAAACGTGCAGATGGGTCATAGATGAATCTCCACCGCCCGTAGACACCCAAGACACAAAAAAAACGGGTGCGTTGCCAACCTAAAAGGAGAGAATGGAAGGGTAGGGAAAAGGGATTGGGAAAGGGAAGTGGGGAAATGAGCCACCACGCAATGGAATAGATGTATGTTTTCTGGGAGATGGTGGTATCAAACCATTCGAGCCGGCCCATTCGTGCTGTAGGCGTTACTGTCAACAGCGTGGCTCTACAACTGAAAACTTTTTCTGCCTTTGTCCAATAAAAAGGAACCGAACTGAGGAAAGTGAATATCAACGCGGTTCACTACATCGAGGACGTATTTTTTATTAAATTCATACATAACATAAGCTCACGCCTGTATCCCCGAAAGGGGTAGGCAGAGGCGCACTAGCGAACTAGTACACCCACATTTCGCCGAGCTTAGTTCCGTCCTAGATGAGATGGGGGGCGAGCCTATCGCCATATCGGGTACAAATTCCAGACTCCACGGGCTGAAAAATCCAATGTCACTTTGCCCGACCCGGGGATCAAACCCGAGACCTCAGAATGGTAGTCGTACCGATAATATAATACAACCACGCCACTGAGGTATTAAATTCCTGTAAACAAAAAATAAACTCTATTTTACATTCAATTATAATTTCCACTTAACCAACACCGAGATCATAAAATAGCGGCAAATATTCACAACATTTGCGTAGAATTAAAACAAATAGAAGCAATTAAAGGGTGTCCTTTGTTATAATATTGGGGCGAGTAATATTAGGGGCGGTCGGCGGTTAATTAATCGCTCGTAATCAAATCAACGGCCCACAGGTTCCGATAGTATGAGTTGGGACTGTTCTTGAGATAGTGCTGCGGTCCCTTGACGCGAGCACAGGGCTGTAATCAGTGAAATGCTGAGTGGAAAAAGTTTATTATGGTATACTATACCTACATATGTGTTAATGATAGGCTCGGTAGCGTAGTTGTGTTTCGATGCGACTACCGTTCTGAGGTCTCGGGTTCGGTCCCCGGGTCAGGCAAAGTGGTATTGGATTTTTTTAATATCAGCCCGGTGTCTGAAATTTGTGCCCGATATGGCGATAGGCTCGACCCTTATCACATCTGGGACGGAACTAAACTCGGCGAAATGTGGGTGTTCTAGTTCGCTAGTGCGCCTCTGCCTACCCCTTCGGGGTACAGGCGTGAGCTTATGTTATGTTATGTTATTATTATTATACATTATTTGACCCACGATTGTACGCCTGAATACACACGTTGCGTCATATACAACAATATAACAATAAAGTTGCGATAGGCTTTGTTTAGTGCCCTTGTTTAGCTGACCTAACATTATTCCCTCGGTTATATACTCATAAACTATTGTCGTAACTGATTATCAAGAGTATTGTAAATACGAAATGTTATTTATTTTTAAGCGCAAATACCTGGATGGTTGGAGTCTGAACACACAAATATGCTAGTTTACCTCTAAGTGACAAAGTGATTTAAAAAGTCTAAAGTATTTTTTTGAAGATGACAAACGAGCAAGTGGGGCACCAGCGGCCTGAGCAAGAAAATTTCTGACAACCGTAAATGTATTTCAGCTCGATGCGCGTCTATGAAATTTGTATGAAATATTAACCAAACGTCATCAGTGCGCAGCGAACTCGAATACATTTACATTTACATTAGTTTTTCGTGCTCGGGCTACTGATGGCGCGTACTCACCTGTTTCATTGCCTGTTTCATTCACACAACAACGAAAGTTTGTTTGTGTGAACGCAACAGGTATAGAATCTTTCGCCTCCGTTCAGCCGGTATGTACCCGCCATGATGGGAAGTGATCACCGCCTCTCATAAAGATCCACAATGCCAGGGACATCATGGATGCGTTGCTGGCCGTTGAGGTAGGTATAGTATCTTTTCTTGAAGCTCCCTAACTCGTAAACGTCTCTGCCCCCGAAAGCCGCCATAAATCAAAAGGCAACAAATATCAAAATAATAGGCCAACCATGAGTTTTTTCGACATTACTCGCTAGCGACTTCATAAATATTTGTATGACAAACACCCGAACGCCTCTAGCGGTTACGCGGGGAACTGACGTTTTCCATACAAATATTTTACGTCCATACTCGCGTAAATACGTGCAACAAACTCATGGTTGAGCTACTGCAGGTCGATTCTCTAAGAAACGCCACAACGTTGCGATCGACGACGAGCTCCCGCAACGCACATCGTTGAGATCGACGGAGCGTTCATCGTTGTTGGCTCTTAGAGAATACCATTTTCCATACATTTATGTCAAACGCCTCGCTCGAGAGAGCTAGTCCGTATAAGCGCCGTCATCACGCATGGCGTTAGTGCGTGCGCTTTGTACCTTGCTGAATACAAAAATGAAAACATCGTTGCCGCAACGTTGTCTTCACAAATGAAACCTTAGAGAATCGACCTGATGTTACAATATGCAAAACATCAACAAAAACGGCAACCTAAAACCGAATTAACCACCCGTATTTAATTACCCGAGTCCTTCAAAACCCGAGAACCCTTCGACATATGCTTATCGAGCAGGAGGGCTCTTACGACGCTCGGCGACCGTCAAACGCAATTAACTTAAACATCTTTAAAGTATCTACTTCAAAAAAGTGGTTCTGGATTCAACTTCTTTTGTTTGATACAATATATGTAATGTTGGATAAGATTTACTCCAAAAGGTTGATATTTGTAAAGCAAGGCCTATTATAAATCATCGGGATTTCCAAGAGGGGATTGCTTCTGCAGGTCGAATCTTTAAGGTTTCATTTGTGAAAACAACCTTGCAGCATCGTTCCGGCAACGATGTTTTCATTTTTGTATTCAGCAAGGAACAAAGCGCACGCACTAGCGCTATGCGTGATGACGGCGCTTATGCGAACTAGCTCTCTCGAGCGAGGAGTTTGACATAAATGGATGGAAAATGGTCTCTAAGACCCAACAACGTTGAACACTCCGTGGATCTCAACGATGTGCGCTACGGGAGCTCGTCGTCGATCGTAACATTATGGCGTTTCTTAGAGAATCGACCTGCAGGCAAGTATGTGGTAGTAAAAACTCAGCCGAATGGTTTATACTATATATTTAGGGGGGGGTTGGGAGAGGATAAAACGTAGCAAATCTCAGTAACCAAACGATACGAAGTAATGTGGTCTAGATATCTATTATACATACATACATACACACTCACGCCTGTATCCCATGGGGGTAGACAGAGACTATTGAGCGCCACAAGCTCCGATCCTGACATACCTCTTTTGCCTCTTCCACACTCATGCATCTTTTCATACATTTCCGCCGGTTGAGAGTACTCCTCACTTTCCCTTTTCGGAGAAGATTACTTATTTGATCCATGTATGTTCTCCTCGGACGCCCTCTTCCGACCCTTCCATTTACTTTCGCGCGATAAATACCTTTCGTAAGTCCCTTTTCATCCATCCTCTCCACGTGCCCAAACCACCTCAACATTCCTTTATCAATTCTAGTCACCACATCATCCTTCAGCTTACAGCGATCTCTTATCATGCTATTCCTCACACGATCCGCAAGGGTGACTCCACACATACTCCGTAGGGAACGCATTTCCACCGCATTTATGTAGTAGCCGTAATAGTCGCTTATCATCTAAAATGAGTACTTCTTTCAATATAAGTACATTTTAGTTATAACCTAAGTTACGAATCATAACTCAAGAGGTTTTCAATTCCACACCGATATCGGATTTGTGGGAATTTAATAATTGAAGGTACAATTTTTGGGTCAAAATATTGGAATTTTACTCGTAACTTTTTTAATTTATTGCCCAACCTTATTACTTCATATTACATATTTTTCTAAAGGTTTTGCAGTAAACTTATAAGATTTCATTTAGGATTCATCGAACTCACCACATTTTACTCAATTGACTTCAAAATAGGAGGTTTCAATTCGGCGATATTTTTTGCGATGCGGGTTTGATTCCCGCTATAAACATTTATGTGATCCACAAGTTTTTCTGATCTGGGTGTAGAACAGTAAGTCTGCCATGTTTCTTGATACGATATAGATTAAACGTAGTAAGAAATCAGGATTATACACTCCCGCCTTAATTCCCGAAGGGGTAGACAGGGGCAAACTAGAGAACTGGAACACCCAGTTTTCGCCAAGCTTATTTTTTTTATCCGCGCATGGCAAAGACACTGCACCTGATGGTAAGCGTAGTGCAGTCCAAAAAAACTAGCGACCACTGACAAACAATGTCTTTATCAGTGGTCGTCAGAATCATGCCGGCCTATTTATGATTCTTCACACTCCGAATCCGAAGAAGGAAGAAGCAAATCGATGGATTTGTGACAAGACAGGGGGATGACCGACGCAGATACAGGGATTCCCCCAAACCCGTCTCAATCAACCATCAAGTCATGCCGCAAGCCCTTCGAGAAAACCGGATGTACACTGGCTGATCCTAGAACGCGAACCACACATGGAGTGTGGGTCACTATGGTAGGTTTTAGCACCATGTGTACGGTGGTCGCCATCCGTTCGGATACGAATATCAATCACCAGCAATTATAATATTTTCGTCCTAGATGTGCTAGGCTATAGGCTATTATAAAATATTAAGTGTAAAATAACTACTCTCATACCCGCTGCACAAACTGCATCAAAATCAATAATACAACTGGATAAGGTATAAAAATTCCGGTACGTGCCCGGAATCGGAGTGTTCCTGG
This sequence comes from Clanis bilineata, assembly GCA_036417725.1. Classification (NCBI taxonomy): domain Eukaryota; kingdom Metazoa; phylum Arthropoda; class Insecta; order Lepidoptera; family Sphingidae; genus Clanis; species Clanis bilineata. Next base: position 3,208,120 of record CM071159.1, read on the forward strand.
TCTCAGTGGGAGCAATTAGGGCGCCATTCCCGGGGCACGGATGTTCCCTCCCCGGATAATGAGGCGCATAATACATTATGCACTGAAAATGCCGTTTTGTATTGGGGATTACAACATACAAGCTTTTGTTTTGAATCCTGCGTAGAGGTTTTCTAAATAATTTGGGAGGTGCAATGTGCTAGCTTAGCTAAGCAGCGATAGCTCAGTTGGCAATGCTACGGACTGCCGAGACAAGTGCATACACCGCTGACTTTTCTATCTTAAGTGTATTTTCAATGTGAAATATTGCTTGTTGTGGAAAACATCGTGAGGAAACCTGCATTATGCATACCCGAGAATTTTTTTACTGGAATTTCGAAGGTATGTGACGTTTATCAACCCGTATTAGACCAGCGTCGTAGATTAAGGCCTAACCCCTCTCATTAATAGAGAAGGCCCGTGCCCAGCAGTGGGTCAGTAATATTACAGGGCTAATATTATTGTAATATGCTTATTTATTATGAACATATAATAAGGCGTAATTGTATTGCGTGTGCCGTACACCTACCATCCTGAGGTGTTCGGTTCGATTCTCGATCGATTTAAGGTTTTTCTCCTTAGCATCAGCTCTAAGTCTGAAATTTGTGCCTGATGGCTACATCAGGCACAAATTAGGTCTCTGGTTCGATCCCCGGGTCGGACAAAGTGATATTGGATTTTTCCCTATCAGCCCGGAGTCTGGAATTCGTGCCCGATATGGCGATAGGCTCGCCCCCTATCACATCTGGGACGAAACTAAGCTCGGCGAAATGTGGGTGTTCTAGTTCGCTAGTGCACCTCCGCCTACCCCTTTGGGGATACAGGCGTGAGCTTATGTTATGTGTTATGTGTTATATTTATTGTACAGTTAACCAACAGAAATAAAACCGTACTCGACGTGTTTACGGTTGTATAGAGACGTAAACCGAACGTTGTTAACGCTCTACAATGGAAAATGGTGGCCGAAGTTGCCTAACTTAGTGTTACTGACCTAAATAAACTGCTAACTTTGTAGTTGTTTGGCTATATTTGTTGGGGTTGTTTTGTAAACTTTCTGGGTATCATAGTCGAGGCTAGGAAAGGGATTTATAATAAAAACTTAATAAACCGACTTCAAATCCGATCGTAACCAAACTTATATGGAAGTTGGAACCACGCTTGAAATAAGCTCTATCGAATACAAAAATAATTTTTAAAATCGGTCAACAAAAAATGGACAAATTGAGGACCTTTTCCTTTTTTGAAGTCTTTCGAAAAGTGGGATAAGGGCAAAAAGAAAGAAAGAAGAGGGAAGTCGCTGGATCTCCTGTGAACAGAAACATAAAAACCGTCTTTTCAATTTCTTAATAAGATACTGAAAAGTAAGTAATAATCACAAGTTTAAAAACTTAACGGACCGACTTCAAACTTAATACAATCGTGACCAAATTTATGTGGGACCACCCTTGAAAAATCCTCTATCGAACACAAAGATAATTTTGCAAATCGGTCTACATTTGGCGGAGATATCATGTGAATATGTTACATAAAAAAGTACAGACGAATCTTTTTGTAGACCTCCTTTTTTGATGTCGGTCTATAATAACAACAATTTATGGTAAAGTAGAGACCTCTTTGAAGTAAAACTTATTTAACTTTATTTGAATTTTATTATTTTCTTTGAAAGGTATACGTCTGCGGCGTATTCTGTGTAATAAATTATTTAATAAAAGCCTATTATATAATTTATTGCATCTTTTCATGGAACCCTAAACGTAGGACGCATAAAATTCCCCTTTGCTCTTAAAAATGCAAATATTTCAACCATCTGTACAATAGAATCTCGGAAGCGCGCGGAGACAAAAATCACTTCCCACCCTCAAGAATTCAATTATTTATTTTTATTCTTATTTTAGGTGCGTACTTACTCGTTTTATAGTCCTTTTAAAAGAGAGTGTAGTTTAATTTATTCGAGGTAAACATTGCTTTATAACTTTTAGTCTAGGTAATAAACTCGTAGAAAATAAGGAAAATAAATTAAATTACTGCCCCATGATTTAGTGCGAGCGTACTGAGTTCGAGAAGTGAGGTTCAGGGTTCAAATCCCAGATCCATTATTACGCCAAATTGTCTAATGCCAAGTGTAGAGACGCGCTCCTGTTATCACATCATGGGACGGATGAATCTACAAAGTATTGGTGCATATCTATCTAAATTAGCAATACAGTAATACCAAAATCCTGATAATTACAAGCTGATTTGAGCCCTGTGTCGTGGGTATCAAGAACTACAAGGGCGTACAGTCTCACACCTTAACCGAAATAAATATTAATAGATTTTAAAAACAATTGCCTCGGTATGGAAATCGAACCCACACCCCATCGTTTCACAACTATCAACTCGCGGCGGCATGTAATCTATCAAAATGCATTGTTAGCTGCATTTATGGAACCATATTTCACGATCCCAAAAAGTTGCGGGCACAAAGCGTCGTCGAAGCTAGGTCTTTCAACCACAGACCATAAATAACCTTCCCGAGCTGTCATAAACACAACTCTCACAAGAACTGCAGACATCCAGATCCACAGATCAAAAACATGAAATAGATATTGCATGTTATTTGTATGAAATCATCTGTGTCAATATGTACTTGGTTCTTAATGTCATGAGAACAATTATTTAGTGGTGTTAAATCCCGGGCTTAAAAAAAAGGATACCATCTTGCCTATAGTTAAACGGACGTCACATTGAAGCTACGCACACAAACGCGCCTGTACAAAAGTGATACAATAGATCGAATAGGCCGAAAACCCAGCTTCACTTTTAAAGTTCCTAGCGCTCCGTCCATCTTTTTTTATACGTCTGTGTGCTAAATGTACTTAAAGTACTATAGTTTACGGCACAAAATTGTATTTTTGTGTGAGTGCAGATTAAAGTTTTATTTAATTTTCTATATTTTCAAGAGGAATTGTTAAACAATTCTATTGTTTATAAGACCGCATCATAATATTTTTATATTCATGTTGAATGACAGCTCTTTTTTGCAGTCTACTATAAAAAGCGCTTTACTCTAAACGAAGCTTAAAATTTTAAAACATAACATAAGCTCACGCATGTATCCCCGAAGAGGTAGGCAGAGGTGCACTAGCGAATAAGTACACCCACATTTCGCCAAGCTTAGTTCCATCCCAGACGTGATAGGGGGCGAGCCTATCGCCATATCGGATACAAATTCCAGACTCCGAGCTGATATAGAAAAATCCAATATCACTTTACCCGACCTTAAAATTTTAGGAATAGAAAATACCTCATATTTCATTTCGTCACAGGAAATAAGTCATCTTACGGTGTCTATTATATATTTCGTCTATGCCCGGCCCCCTTATTGAGTAGTATGAAATATTGGACGACTGTATGTTCAACACGAATCTATTTGTACGAAGTTTTTGTTACTTACAAAAAAGTTACAAGTTTTAGAAGTTTCTATAGATAAATGTTCGGGACCCTTTTCCCCTTGTGCGAGCTGGGTGGCGATGTGCGATTTTTTCGCAAAAATATATCTTTTGCAATAAGTTTTTGTTGATGATAAGGAATAATACATTTGTTTCATATACATTAGCAGTGGTAGCGCATATGGGCGGTGAACCGAGAGGGCCTGGGTTCGAATCCTAGGTAGCATTGAGATTTTTCTAACACGATTTGGCTAGAACGGGATCACTCAGTTGAGACTGACGCCAAACAGGCGGTCGTGAAATCTATATATTTATAGCTTTTCTTTGATAACAACTCTGAACAATATTCAGCCTTCCCATAAGTCACCTTCATGTGGAGTCAACGCAATATACTTTTTCAAGCATGTTGCAAAAAGGATTTGGCTTAGTTTTTATTACCGGCCTTTCCAAACAAAAAAACAACCAAGTGCGAGTCGGACTCGTTCACCAAGAGTTGCGTACAAACCTGTAGGTATATAATTAATGTCGCAATTTTTCCTTTATCTGTGCAGTAAGACGTTGCTTCGTACCAAATTCTGATTCTGAGTTCACGGGAACCTTGTAGGTTTTGATTCAATTGCGAGTGTTGAAAATTTGCGGCATAAACGTCTGTATCTTTTGATTGCGTTGGTTTAGAAGTTTGATTTTTTCACAGCTCCAAGAGACAGTGAGTATTTGATATGAATTTCCGCATAATACCTCGACGCGTTCCTGAGAAAAACGGTCTTGATAGAAAGAGAAACGAACAACAAAGTGATCCTATAAGGGTTCCGTATATTCGTTTTGAGGTACGAAACCCTAAAAATCATCGATATCAGTCAACACTTGTCAGAAATAAACATACGATTGAGCTTCCTTTTGCAGTCGGTTAAAATAGCTGCCTGCTCTAACATTTGTGCCTCTATGTCCTTTCACGAAACATTACGGATGCACCCTCCACATCTGAACCTCTTATAAAATTAGCTCTAACGTCAGGTAAAGTCCTTGTTTATTGCAATTGAGTGTAATGGGTATTCCAAGGGGAGGTGACGTCAGGTAGGCGGTCGTAAAAACTAAGCTGAATACTTTCCGCAACATGCTTGAAAAGTTAAGGGCAGGTGGAAAAACAAGGAAAAGTAAATCCATAGTTATTTTCATGCAATATTGCATTATTATTAGATTTAACTAAATCAATATACTCAGAGGTGGTTGACGTCAGGCAGGCAGCCGGTCGTAAAAACTAACCCAAATCCTTTCTGCAACATGAAGGTGGGATAAGGACAGGTAGAACGAATTGAGTAGGTTTAAAAAGGAAACTAGAATTGGCTTCCCTTTTTAAAGTTTTCATCCTACACCACTGGTACTTAATAATAAACACCCTCTTTTTGCTATGGTCAAAATACAACACAGCCAAGCTAAGGAAACGATTCCTCGCAAAATTAATTATTCGTAAGTTCATACGAGGCCCCAACAAAGGGATTAATCTCGTGGAAAAACTATCGTTTGCACCCCACGGCGTTAATAATCGCTTGTATTGTTACTATGTCGGTGTTTATGGATGTGGCATCAGCTGCACATAAATAGCAGCTATTATTCTATAGAAAGTGTTTTGGGGAGTGGAATAACGAATTGTAAAAATTAGAAAAAGACCTCCAAATCAAATCAAATCATCTATTGACAGCCTCCGTGGCAGCGGGCGAGTAGCCGGCTGTGAAGCGAGAGGCCGCGGGTTCCATTCCCGCACCGAGACAAATGTTTGTATGGCATACAGATATTTGTTTTGGGTCTGGGTATTGTGAGACCGAAAGTCTCTCGTTGTTCGACACAAGACTCGATCTTAGTGTGGGCTCAGAACTATATATGTGACTGTTGGGTGTTATTTATTTATTATTGAATCCATAAAATGTCATAAATTATTAGGTTCCGTCATCAATATAATAAACCCTAGGCCTAGATGCAAAGTTATTTGCCAATATCCTCCTAAAAAGTGGTCTCAGGAATACAACAAACAAAATATCACAGGTTCTAATTAAATAAACACAAATATACCTATGCACGTGTTATTAAGTAGCTTTTTAAACGAAATGAGCGTTGAGTAAGCGTTCTTAAATTTGAATCATAGAATTCTCTCGGCATCCGACTGTAGGCAAACGGATTGCTTAAGCACTAAGTTAAGTTCTATAGTAGAATTGCTAATTAAACGGAGTAAACTGACATTTCGAATGTTGCCACTTTTTCATGAAATTTAAATAGTGCTGCGGTAAAAAGATCCAGATTACTTAGACATTTCAATTCAGTGAACCATTTCATTCTTTCGTTTTCTAAAGTCCAACTTAAAGTCGTAATTCCTGCATAATATGTAATTAGTACTGCATGTCTACTGAATTATAGTAATAGTAAATTAATGAATGCTAAGTTATGGCATATCTACTGGAATTATAGTCATGGTTAATTATAAACAAAACTTACAAAAACTCTGAATGTGCCGAACATATTTTTTCTCAAATAATAAAAATAATATTTGTAATTTTCATTGTCATCATTTCGCGTATCTGTTGTGATTATTTACGCAAAATTATTTACACAGACATTTTGTCGAAGGGTTAAGCTGAAATTTCTAAAAATACGCAATAAAATTCGAATTTTGCAAGCTAGTGTTGAGTTATTGTTTCTTTGAATGCTAAAAAATTGAACTAGATCAATCATCATGTTTTGAAAGTAAGCAACATAATTTTGGAAAGTGACATTTCGATCTGTCAGTTTACTCCGTTTAATTATCAATCAGACTATAATTCTCAATTTTTACGTTCATCATCATAGACTACACTTGAATAATAACACCTAAATCAACTCAAGCATTTAGAAGTTGTTGAACGAGTTTGTGAACCTACAAAAGGCAAACTCAATAAATAGAACTCTAATAAAATTGAACACGTCCCAAGCTCCAAGTTTTAAACGCATTAGAATATTTTCTTTACATAATTGAACATTAATATTCTTCGCGCTGAGCAAGATTCAAAGACACGAGGATTCCACTGATTTAATCAAGGGAGTAACTCATTCAACGTAGGGGTGACGTTGCATAAATACTTCGATAGGGTTACCACGTACATTAAGATGAGTATGGAATTAAAATATACTAATGGTCGCCTAATGGTTGAAATTCGACCATATTTCATAAAACTTTTTACTTTATTTATCCGGGCACGGCAAAGTGACTACACTGCACCTGATGGTAAGCATAGTGTAGTCGGAATCATGTCGACCTATTTATGCTTCTTCACAATCCGAATCCGTAGAGGGAAGAAGAATTTGAACTTTATTAGGGTATTTTGTCAAAGGCTTCTCAGTTAAATTGCCATTTACCAATAATAATAGAGGTAATATTAGCCCTGTAATATTACTGTCCCACTACTGGGCACGGGCCTCCTCTACTAATGAGAGGAGTAAGGCCTTAGTCTACCACGTTGGCCTAATGCGGATTGGTGGACTTCACATACCTTCGAAATTCTTGTTCGAGAAATTCTTGATGAGATGTTTTCTTCACCGTCGTAGCAAGCGATAATTCACAATAAAAATACACTTAACATAGAAAAGTCAGAGGTGTATGCTCTTTTTTGGGGTTGGTCTCGAACCTCCGACACTCGTCTCGGCACTCTGTATAAAAAAAACATGGGACCATCTTTCGAATAAGCTCTAATGAACACAAAAATAATCTTAAAAATCGGTGGACATTTGGCAAGATATCCCGATATCTTGCCAAAGGTCCTCAATTCGTCTTTGTTATGTCTGTTACCCGTAACAGACATAACAAAGACGAATTGAGGACCTCCTCCTTTTTTTGAAGTCGGTCGAAAACAATATGACGTCCAAACGTGGCAACCCTATTATCAGTGATTGATTACATTTGCCCACGCATTTAAGCATACTTCAGGGAAATGTGCAAACGCAGCGTCTAATTTAACCCCCCTCCGCAAACCGACCCGCAAGGGGAATTCAAATAACAATTTTAAATTGAATTTATTAATTCAACGGAAATCGTTTATGCATCGCTAATATTTGCTTGTGAATTACTGACATATTTTTCTGGTCCCATTAGGGTTGTGACATAAAAAAATACAAATTTAGAACCAGTCTGAATTCATGGCTTCAATTTGAAAACATGTATTTTTCGTAGTTATGGCAGGTCCTTATTTTTTCTTTAGTCATTGATCTAAATACATAAGGGAAAAACCCATTAATTTATTCAAAAAACATACGTAGGTAAACAGTACTTAAGGCGAATGTACAAGAGTACGATCATTTTTCGTCATAAAAATCAACCGAGCCATGCCTTGGGGGCATTTTATTGTGGGGCCAACAAAACGGTTGACAGACAAACTTTGGCTGCCCTCTTTATTCAGTCGAGCCTTTGAGCTGTTTGCGGTTATGGTGGAATTGGTAAGTGGCCTTAAATAATAATATTCGCAGAGACTTAGTACAAAAGAATATATGGGTCCACCCTTGGAATAAGCTCTATCGAACACAAAAATAATCTTGCAAATCGGTCATTATTTGGCGGACATATCGCATAACATAGAGGCACATATTAAAAAACATACAGACGAATTATGGAGTACCTGCTTTTTTGAAGTCGGTCCAAAAATATAATAGCTTCAACTCGAAGAAATTGTGCAAGAAAAACTCCGCCCGACCTGAAAATCGAACGCAAGACTTTCCGATTCCCAGACCATATACACTGCGACTAGAACAAGGAGGCCACTATCCAATCATGTCACAAAAATTTGACCTAGTATAATTACAACCTACTTCTGCCTACATAACCAACCTCTTAAGAAGATACCAAACATATTCAACATTAACCCCTTTATTCATAATGAAATACTAGTCTTATCAAACGCATAACCCTACTTTTGCCTACTTTAGCTAAAAAAGAACTAAAATATGTTTATTGATTACAATGTTGCTGGTTACAGAAAAAACATTGTTTTTATCTCTGGCAAGCTTTGAAATAAATAGGAAGTCTTGGCTGGAAACAATCAATAAAAAATATACATCAATCTTAGATGGAGACCCCATTAGGACGCCCCAAGATAGTCAGATATAACAAAATTAATGTCATTAAGAATGAACATCAAACTTGAAACAGCTGATCGGAATCGGCCATGTTTTCACTAAGTATCGGACGTTTGAATGTTTTAACGATATTAAACGATTATGAATGCAATTTTTATGAAACGTACTATTGCGGTCTTATTACTCTACTAATTTATTATGAATAATGGGGTTAGTCTTTTTAGGTAATCAGCTCTCGGGCAAAACTATGACATTAAAAACACTCTTAAACGCGACATGCCTATTCCTAATCCATGGCAGAACAACCCTCATCGCTCCTAGGGACCGGGCCATTTTATTTAAAGAAGCGAACAAAGTTCGGCAACGGGCGCGGCCGCGCGTTAACATTTACTAGAAAGGTTTATTGACGTTGGTCAACGCTACGTTTTACTGCCGAGGCCCTTTCTGCTTCACGGATTAGATTTGCGGTGTGGTTGCATCTATTGAAGATATTTTATATTACATAAGGTCACGCTTGTGTCCTCGAAGGGGTAGGCAGAGGCACACTAGCGAAATTGAACACTCATATTTCGCCGAGCTTAGTTCCGTCCCAGATGTGATAGCGGCAAACCTATCAACATATCGGCACAAATTATGAAAAAGACAATATCGGGTATCGAACACGAAACCTCAGTCGGTAGTCGGTCCGTAATACACCAATGAGGCAGTTTGTTATATTTTATCAAATAAATAATACCTAAATATCACTAATAGTCCTGTCTCTCACAGTAAGATAAGTAAGATACGAGTATTATGTCGTGGATATCAGGAACTACCAAAGACTTTCGATCTGACCTGGGGGGTTACCACCACCTCTCATAGCAGTATTATTATCATCTTACTTGTACCTCTTGACTGCCTCGGTGGCGTGGTGGTATTTCGGTACGACTACGGTTCAATACAATTAAATTTGTGGGAGCTCTTCGTACTAAGATTTGACCTTCGACACTGACACGCCGTGCGGCGTTGGGTGCCCAAAACAACTCACCCGAAACGCCTTCACACCGTGGCCGTGTACTGCGGTTCTATATTTGATATTTCTATGGCGCTATATGGCAATAGGTTCGCCCCCTATCACATCTCGGACGGAACTAAGCTCGGCGAAATGTGGATGTTCTAGTCGCTAGTACACCTCTGCCTACTTTTTCGGCGGTACAGGCGTGAGCTTATGTTTTGTGTAAATAAATTGTCCTAATGCGCCGCCGGGCCCGCCACGCTACGTCACTTGTTTGATTTATCAACACCGCTTGACATCCTATGACGCCATTAGTGTATGAGCGAGACAGAATACGATAGCGCAGTCTAGCGGGGACGGGTAGCGGGTGCAAAATTTGAATTTGAGGTACCATGCACTCTTAATATCCCGAAACCACAACACATATCGTATCTGACAATAATTCGGCATGACGGCTCCTCGGAGGCAGCGCATTTGCATTCATTGCATACAGTTAGCCGGTCCCGTGTGAGTTGCAATTTGTATGCACACTGTACCTCAGAACTGACTGTATTAATATTATATTATAAAATAGATGGAAAAAGCAGGCGCCTTGTTGATCTAGGGACAGTGTACCAGTGGCGAAGGGTACATATGTACAACCTGATTGTTACTGACTTGCCTTTGCGAGATTTTCGGCTAATAAATAATTATCATCTACTTACTATTCTTTATTTCTACCAGCCCTTATCCCACCTTAATGTGTGGTCGGCGCAACACACTTTTTCAAGCATGTTGCAGAAAGGATTTGGCTTAGTTTTTAGGACCGGCTGCCTGCCCGACGTCAATCCCCTCTGAGGGATCCAGTCCCGTGCAATTTAAATTAGATAGTTGGCTTTGCCCGACCTGGGGATCGAACCCAGTACCTCTCGGTCCACAGCCCATATTTGCTGCCACTAAAGCAAGGAGGCGATTATCTACTTGCAATGTAGAAAAATAAATAGTATTGGCTTCCTTTTTTAACATTTTTAACCATCACCACAATTTGCCTAGGTCCCCTAGAAAGGGTTGACGTCAGACAGGTAGCCGGTCGTAAAAATAAGACAAATCCTTTCTTTAACATGCTTGAAAAAGTGTGTTGCGCCAATTCACATTTAGGCGGGATAAGGACAAGTAGAAAGAAATATTAATTGGACCGTGTTACGCAGAAATGACCCAACCCACAGAAATACAAAAAAAAAATTGTTGACGCCAATATGGTCTATAAATGGTTAGAATATGTTGGCATCAATAAAAAATATTTTTATTTTTTGTGGGTTGGATCATTTCTGCGTAACACGGTCCAATTTTAGTTCGTTTTAGATTCCGCAACTGGCGCTGCTATTGAATTACGCACGGCAACACGACACATTTATATAAAATTACTAACCAATATACAGTTCATAAGCTCACGCCTGTATCCCCGAAGGAGTAGGCAGAAATGCACTAGCGAACTAGAACAACCACATTTCACCGAGCTTAGTTCCGTCCCAGATGTGATAGGGGGTGAGCCTATCGCCATATCGGGCACAAATTCCAGACACCGGTCTGATATGGAAAAATCCAATATCACTTTGCCTGACCCAGGGATCAAACCCGAGACCTCAGGACGGTAGCCATACCAAAATACAAACAAGCCACCGAGGCAGTCATGCATTAAACAAAATCGCCCTTTCACTGCTTTCCCTTCCAGTATGAAAACATCAAAGCATTTTATGAACATTATTCAATTTTTTAACTTCATCACAGCTCTTATCATAAAAGATGGGAATAATGTATTTTTATGTCCTCTCACAAAATAGCTCCTTGCAATTTGCAATGTACGTATAAATAAAAATCCCATTTTTATTTCATCGAAGTAAAAGCACAATTTTTTGACGTCACGTGAAAGAGGAACGGAAAAACCATGCGTCCCTAATTCTGTACGGTCGGGCAACCTTCATTTACGATGTATTGTGTCTGCGGATTATTAACCCCCTGCTGGGGACGGACTTGGGAATATCTTGTGGGGGCGTTTGACTCCCCGTGGGGAACAAGTTACTATAGATTTCCTTTGTTGACCCTATGAAAGAATAAATGCATGATTTAAAAGTTTCTAAAATACAACAACTATAAAGTCCTGAGGTCTCGGGTTCGATGCCAAGGTCAGGCAAGTGATATTGGATTTTTATATTTCGTATTAGCCCGAGGTCTAATGTGAAATATAAAAAGGTCTGCAACATTCTTGAAAAAGTGTGTTGCGCCGACCCCACATTAAGGTGGGCTAAGGGCAGGTAAAAAAAAAAAATATTAGCCCGAGGTCTGAAATTTGTGTAAAATGACGATAGGCTCACTCTCTATCATATCTGGTACATAAAAGAGCTCGGTGAAATGTCGATGTTCTAGTTCTCTAGTCCGCTTCTGCCTACCTCTTCGTTGATACAGGCGATGTATGTGTATTTTAGAAGTACTTTTACAACATTTGACATCGATACTTGACACCACCCAGTACAGAAGATATTCAACAAAAAGTCACTTTATACGCAAATAGAAGACAAAATTTGGAATTTTCCCCCCGAAACACATTCTGAGTACTTCCCAGTCCCCCTTACAATACACGAAAGGGCCTCTCGTAATGAGTGGAATTATAACTTTTTTTGTGCCCAAATTACTCTTAAGCCGCATACAGGCAGGTACTTAGGCGTATCGCCGGGACTTTGTCTCGGATTAAAGACTCCGCACTTAAAAATGACTTAGGACTCTTCAAAGAGATAAATTGCATTGTGGAGCGGTGAAGTGATTTGATTGTGACTGGGAGCGTCATTTAAGATCTTATATGGGCTTAAAGTCTATATCTGTGTATTATTTATGTTTAAATGTTACATAAGCAGGTAAAGATAAAGGTCGCAGGAAGTCGCTGGATGCAGGCCGCTTCCAACAGGTCAATCTGGAAACCTTTGGGGGAGGCCTATGTCCAGCAGTGGACGTCCTATGGCTGCAGGGTTACCACCACCTCTTATAGCAGTATTATTATAATCGTTCTTCGTTTGTTTTGTATGAGAATCGGTACAAGTAAAATTATACTGCTATAAGAGTTGGTGGTAACCCCCCTGATGATGATGATGGTGATGATGATGATGATGATGATGATGATGATGATGATGATGATGTTACATAAGCTCACGACTGTATCCCTGAAGGCGTAGACATAGGCGCACTAGCGAACTAGAACACCCACATTGCGCTTCGTTCTTTCTACCTGCCCTTATCCCACCTTAATGTGGGATCAGCGCAACACACTTTTTCAAGCATGTTGCAGACAGGATTTGGCTTAGTTTTTACGACCGGATCTGATCTCAACCCCCTATGAGGGATCCAAGCTATCGTCATAAAAATAGTAAATATTATCAATAAAAACTGACCCATAGCGATAAAATATTATGTGGAGCCTTAATCCCATTTCTCCCCCATTTAATCGTAACAGAAAGATTGAAAGATATCCAACCGACTTGACTGAAACTTTGTCATTTCCTTCATGCAAAATTACATTCGGTGGAGACCTCTTACGCATAGGAAATTTTTAGGGTCAGTTTCGCATGTCCACGTAACGTAACCGACACGATAACTACCAAATATTGTCCATAACTTTCGGAATAAACCAAAAAATAAGCTAATATGTAATATTTTTTGAAAATTAATTGTGACTAAAATCCTTTGCCATCTTTATACCTCAAAGAAAATGTATGAGTGTGTCAATATTATTTTGTGTAATCTAATATTGTATGTGTTTTCACAAATAAACTATTTCTTTCTTTCTTTAATATTGTGCTTTTACAACGAGATTTTCAGACTCGGACAAATATTATAATGTTATTAATAAAGCTTTGAGAAATAACACTACAAGTAGAGGCCTGAGCATAAACAAATTTTGATTACGTATTAGAAGTAAGCTTGTCGCCTCCTTGGACTAGTGGCAGCATATATGGGCTGTGGACCGGGAGGTCGTGGGTTCGATTCCCAGGTTGGGCAAAGCGAATTTCCTAATTTAATTTACTGACTACGGACGTTACGGACTGGACCCCTCAGAGAGGGTTGACGTCAGGCAGGCAGCCGGTCTTAAAAACTTAGCCAAATCATTTCTGCAACATGCTAGATAAAGTGTGTTGCGCCGACCCCACATTAAAGTGGGATAAGGGCAGGTAGAAAGAAAAGATTAGAAGTAAGCTTGCTACCCACATATTATGATATTTGGATAAACGTCATGAGCATTTATCTCATTGCATTGCACGCGGCGAATTTCATCTACATAGGCACGAGCACTGACTCCAAAATGAGAAATAAATATATAATACATACTTACGCCTATTACTGTCTCGGTGGCGTGATTGTATTTCGGTACGACTACCGTCCTGAGGTCTCGGGTTCGATCCCCGGCTCGGGCAAAGTGATAATGGATTTTTCTATATCAGCCCGGAGTCTGGAATTTGTGCTCGATATGGCGATAGGCTCGCCCTCTATCACATCTGGGACGGCACTAAGCTCGGCGAGATGTAGGTGTACTAGTTCGCTATTGCGCCTCTGTCTACCCCTTCGGAGATTCAAGCATGAGCTTATGTAATGTTATGTTACGCCTATTATCACCAGAGAGGTAGGTAGATGCGTCACTAGTGCACATACTTTTTGCCAACCTTATTTCCGCCCTATGATGAAATTACACTAAGAAATCATGAACTTTTAAAGTTTTTTTTTAACTTTATTTTCACTAAGCACGGCAGTAACCACACAAAACGAATGGTAAGTCTGTACTTACCATTTCACTAATACCACCTAAGTCAGACTTTTCGACAATTCATCTATTTTTTTTTATTCATCTCAATTCATCTATTTTTTTTTTATGTATTTTACGCGATATCTCCGCCAAATGTGGACCGATTTCAAAATTATTTTTGTGTTCGATAGAACTTATTTCAAGAGTGGTCATGGTTATATTTGGTTACGATCGGATTTGAAGTCGGTCTCTTATGTTTTTAAACTTGTGATTATTGGATCCAAGGTATTGCGCTAGGAATTAATAAATTAGTAAACAAGACTTTTCTTTGCCTTCATATTTCAGTTTTTATAAAATAAATTTCGTGGAAGTGCGACGCGCCTTTTTGGGGTCGGGATCACATTGAGCGGTGAGAATATTAAAAAACTTTCGGTCGTCCAACTTGGATTGTCTTTTTTCAAAGTCTGTTTACTTGTCGGGATCACAGAGTTTTATTTAGTTTATCGAGATGAGTTCATATGTCCGCGACCAATTCTCTCACCACGCATATGTAACATGTTTTGTTGGAGAATTCTTGGACTCCTTCTAATATTATTCTGTTTTTTTTTATATCAGAGACTGGCAAACGACCAGATGGGTCACCTGATGGTAAGTGATCTCCACCGCCCATAGACACCCAAGACACAAAAAGAATCATAGGTGCACTGCCAACCTAATGGGAGGCAGTTGAAAGGGAGGTAAAAAGGGATTGGGAATAGAAGGGAGGAAAAGGGCCACCGGAAATCTCACTCACCGAACGAAACGCGACAGCAAGTTGCCACTTTACGTCGATTTTCTGTGAGACAGTGGTATCAAACCGGTCGAGCCGGCCTTCGTGCTGTAGACGTTACTGTCTACAACGTTGCTCTACTACTAAGGTTGCCTTTGTATCATAAAGCTGGCAAACGAGCAAATGGCTGATCAAAATTATATGGTTCAAATGGATACTGCCAACGTTGGACGTCCACAAGGTGGACAGACGACCTGATAAAGGTCGCAAGAAGTCGCTGGATGCAGGCCGCTTCTAACAGGTCGATCTGGAAATCTTCGGAGGAGGCCTATGTCCAGCAGTGGGCGTCTTGTGGCTGATGATGATGATGATTGTGCAAGTTGTGTTAAGTTTATGTATCACGCAAGATTATATACAATACCTTGGACTGGATACCCAGAGGTTAATTTGGGTCAAACGGCCGGACGAAAAAAACACAAAGCCCTTTAGACCCCACATTAGAGTGCGATAAGGATAGTGGAAAGAATCGGATATAAAATATATAATTACTAGCTGTCGCCCGCGGCTTCGTTCGCGTGGAAATATATAACGGGAACAATAAATTTGTCAGAGATAAAAAACCTATGTGTTATTCTGATGTATAATCTATAGAAGTATAACTGTAAAGTTTAATCAAAATCGATTTAGTAGTTTTTGCGCTAAAGAATAACTAACATCCATACATCCTCACACACTTTCGCGTTTAAAATATTACATTAGATTAGATATTTCATTGTATTTCCACTATCATCGCCTTCTTGGTCTAGTGCCAGCATATATGTGCTGTGGAGTGGAGGTCCTGGTTTCGATTCACAGGTCGGGCAAAGCGAACATTCTAAATTTGTTTGCCCGGTACTGGACCCCTTAGAAGAGCTTGGCGTCAGGCAGGCAGCCGGTCGTAAAAACTAAGCCTAATCCTTTCTGCATGCTTGAAAAAATGTGTTGCGCCGACCCCACATTAAGGTGGGATAAGGGCAGGTAGAAAGAAAGATTGCTTTTCCTCTATGAATTCGTCCTTCTTCATTCATTAAAGCATTCCAAAAGTATATAAATCAGCACCTAATAGTATTTATCTGTGTATTTTACGAATTAAAAGCAAAAACCGAACCCCTGTATTTAAACGAGAGTGTGTTGATACAGGGTGATCTATTTAAGAAGAGGGTGGTTCGCGGTTCTCTTTAGGCAGGGAAATTGTGAAGAGCCTTTAGATTTCCTAAGTGGAAAGTAATTTGTTCTGGTATATGGTGTTTTTGTTTGGATGCATGATTACCAGAAGCTCTTGGGTATAACAGTGGTCAAGGTTTATTTTAATGAGTGGTAGAGCCACGCTGTAGTCAATAACGTCTACAGCACGAATGGGCCAGCTCCGTTTGATTACTTACAGAAAATTGACGTAAAGTGGCAGCTTGTTGTCGCGTTTCGTTTCGTGAGAGAGATTTCCGGTACCCATTTCCCCCCTCCCCTACCATTCCCTTCTTTTAGGTTGGCAACGCACCCATGACTCTTTTTGTGTCTTGGATGTATGGGCGATGGAGATCACTTACCATCCGTTTGCCAGTCTCTGCTTTAAAAAAAAAGATTGCATGTAATACGAATCCTATTGGCTTTTTCAGTTGACTGTCGACAAATAAATATGTCTGGAAATGTTTGGGGAGGGCTATGCTCTGCAGTGCACGTCCTATGGATGATAATAACGATGATTTATTGACTTGTATAAATGCTTGTATCAAATCTACAATCTTTCATTTTCATTGATGCTTCATATTTATAAAGAAGAGCCGATTAATCAAACTTAGGTACTTCAGACGCATAACATTAGTGTTAATTACATTTAAAATCCAAAAGAGGAGTGCAAATCCACTCTCTGAAATTTGAATTGAAATTGGCGAAAGCCCGAGCACCAATCCCAAACATCGATGTATAAAAACTGGATGTGTTTGCGAACTACGCCTTAAAAGTTAAACATAACATAAGCTCACGCCTGTATCCCCAAAGAGGTAGGCAGAGGCGCATTAGCGAACTAGAACACCCACATTTCGCCGAGCTTAGTTCCGTCCCAGATGTGATAGGGGGCGAGTCTATCGCCATATCGGGCACAAATTCCAGACCCCGGGCTGATATGGAAAAATCCAATATCATTTTGCCCGACCCGGGGATCGAACCCGAGACCTCAGAACCATAGTCGTACCGGAATACCACCACGCCACCGAGGCAGTTAAAAGTTAAAATTCAAGAGTATTATAAAGCCGCGTCTCCTGCACTAAAACATTACACAAAACACCTACACAAAACATGGTTTTTCTAATTTTTTTTGTCTATGGTCCATTGTTACATGAGCAGGTGATAATAAAAAACCTTTCTTTGTGTAGTTGTTTTCAGTGTTTTGTTTCGAAAAAACGAGTGCAGAAGACGCGCTTTTATAAAGGCTGTGGACATTCTGGCTTCAAAGAGATAAAAACCAGCACAGTGGTATGTTTAAAAACCATTGACTCGACACAAAGAATGGTATTCATTGGGTGAAATAAGCGCCGTAGACGAATGAAGGTTAATAATTATGTGTAAAAGCTATTAGTGTGCATATTTTGTTACTTTTAAATAACAACACTTAAGCTCTGCCAGAAATAAGGGCGGTTCCCAAAAATTGTTATAATTATATTCTGCCACTAAGCCAATTTAAACTTGTAAATGTACTTGTTTTAATATTTATAAAAAAAAATAAAAAAATAAAGAGTACTCTGATATTATTAAATTCTAACTATCAGTCACTTCCACAATCTATATACAATGTTACCTCACCGGAGGTGATCGATGTCCGCAAATTAGCTGCGACGTACCCCAGGGCGGGCGGGGCGGTCGGCGCGTAGCGGACCGCGCGGTGATTTTTCAACGGAAACTTTTAAAACGCCTCACTCTTCTACCGTACTTTAGATTTCTTTTATGGGCTTCGTATTTCCATGGTAAGAATGAGAATATTTATGGAAAAATAGTTGAGTAGAAAAATAGTTGCATAAATTATTGTAGAGAATGCTGATGTGACAATATAGTAATGATAGAGATATTATGATTGTATGCAATTGTTTTTGTTACAAGGGGTATAATAATCACAAGAGTAAAAACTTAACGGACCGACTTCAAAACTTCAAACTTCAAAACTGGGACGATCCTTGGGATAAGCTCTATTGCACAAAAAGAATTTTGAAAATCGGTCCACATTTGGCGGAGATATCGCGTAACGTACATAAAAAAAATACAGACGAATTGAGGACCTTCTCCTTTTTAGAAGTCGGTCGAAAAGGAGGTAAAAGACCATTAATATTCCGCATAAAATGTCTATTTGGTTCATAAACTAGGTAAAGGGTGTACAAAACTGGCCGGCGCGGCGCTGTGACGCGGCGTCATGCGGGTTCCGCGACATTCCATCACTCTGTGTATGTTGGACGGAGTGTGTGGTAGGCACACAGTTGCGAAGCTCCAGTAAGTAAAAAGACATACACACATAGACGTCTAAATCCGAAGGGGTAGAGAATATCCCACACACCCACCACTGTAGCTTCTGTAAGCCAGGATCAACAATAGCACGCATTTTACGACACCAAGCTATGAAGCTCGGCGAGTTTCAGAGAATGCAAAATTGTCTTCATCCCGCAACGAAATTAATCAAACAGAAAGACAGGGAGGAGTTGGATTTATAAGATTTCCACTTCCCTCCTTAAAAAGGGGTAGGCAGAGACGAACTAGATAACTTGAACTCCCATATTTCGTAGAGCTCACTTCCTAGATTTGATATCCGAGCCTATTGCCATATTTTAGAAAAATTTTAGACTTCGGGCTGATACTGAATAGAAAAACCCAATGTCATTCGGGCGGGTTCGGTGTCGGAGTCTAGTGTTAGATGATAAATTGGACCGTGTTACGCAGAAATGATCCAAACCCCAAAAAATTAAAAAAATCGTTATTGATGCCAACATGTTGTAAACCATTAATAGACCATATTGGCGTCAACAATTTTTTTTAAATATATTTGTGGGTTGGATCATTTCTGCGTAACACGGTCCAATTATTTCTGGTATTGGATGAGGAAAGTACTTCTTCAGCTACTGTGATGGGATCGTTCGGGTCTGCCAAAATATGTTTCGGACGACGACGGAGTAAAGTCAAAACTATGTGTGAGACTGTCGGGTGTTATTTATTTATTGGTATTGCTTTACTGTCTCGAACTGAACTGTAACGTTACACAAAGGGAACAAACTGCCGTTGGCGCGTCGCATACCTCCCATGTGGACCTCAGTAGCCCTTTGTAAGTTTGGCAACGCGTTTGAGGTCAGCCTTGTAACTGTATAGTGAATTTCCTTTGCAAACCCTACTATTATACGTCTATTTATATATATTTTGTGACAGCCACAATGCCGTAGTGGACGAGGAACTGCCTAAAACGAAGGGCTATGGTTTCGATTCCTGATACAGAGGCTTTGTGCAATCCACACATATTTGTTTCGGATAGAAAGACTCTTAATTCTGCAGGGTTACCACCACCTCTTATAGCAGTATTATTATAATCGTTCTTCGTTTGTTTTGTATGGGAATCGGTACAAGTAAGATTATAATAATACTGCTATAAGAGGTGGTGGTAACCCCCCTGGAATATTCTTTGTCTGTGTGAGATTGAAATTATCTGGAAGATACCAAATGTCTTATTTTATTTAATTTTTGAGACAATGCAACAGTACTATAAATATTTGAATTATTCGGGCGAAATCAATCTGCATTAGATTTAATGAATTTTTTTATAGCCTGGAATTTTACATTAGCTAAATATAAAACTATATTTACCATTTATAAGTAATACACAAAGAAATATGCAGACGCATAATAAGATACACGGAAATTTTGTAAACTCAAAATATTCCGTGTATTTTCTTTACAAAAATGTGTCCAAAACACGAATATAACACAGTTTGTGCGTGAAAAGAAGCGCTTGATTAAGGTCGTTGGAAGTTTACAAAAAGACGGTGTTTACGTAAAAAATGCCAATTTGGCGGAACGGTGGAAGTGGGTGAAACTTAGACGATGTTAGAGCCATGTCCGCGGGAACTGGTGGGCGGGGCGCTTCAATTTCTTGTTGGTCTGCCGTCACACACACACGTGGCCCACGAGACGAGAGAATCGCGGGGAGAAAGAGTTTAGGAATCTCAAACCAAATTCTAAAAAACGAATCTAACAACAATTCCTCACTCTAGAATTTTTTGATAATAGGTCACATTTAACGGACATCGCGTAACATATATAAGAAACATAGAGACGTATTTGGGAACTTTCTTTGAGTCCGTTAAAAAATATCCAAAACGACGATCTAGGTATATCTAAGTTCGCGAGACACAAAGCCGATTTTTTATATACACACATCATAAGACATGTTGATATGTGATAATATTATTATTACTTATATTTCTAAGAATATGTTCTAAGAAAATAATACATATCAAGTGTACGTAACTGTGTCTAAACACGGGTCTTAGTTCGGTTTTCGCCAAAAAGTATGCCAATGACAAGGTATGTGACATTTAGATAGGCCCCGTGGCGCATCGGGCGAGTAGCCGGCTGTGAAGCGAGAGGCCGCGGGTTCGACATTGAGTCAAATGTTTATGTGGCCCACAGATATTGGGTTCAAGTCTGGGTGTTGTGAGACCGAAAGTCTCTCATAGTTTCTGATACCCACGATGCAGGTTATACCTAGTGTGGGGTCAGGTGTGACTATTGGGTGTATTTATTTATTTATTTTTATTCAAATGGCTGTCTTGAATAAAAGGCCTTTAAATCACTACAATCTTTGTACCAGACATCAAACATTAGTAAAGGCCGCAAAAAAATATTATAAAACGCTACCTGCCATCGCTTGTAACGTGGCACAGCAACGGGAAGTGACACCGACCAGCTGAGGAAATTGGCGACGCGACGAATTAAACTTGTACACGGTGCAAGAGAGTTTTATACTTGATTAGTACCACAGAATGAAGGAAAAAGGTCCAGTTAAAAGTACCCTAAACCGTCGTGCCTGCATGAAGAATGTAATGAGACTGAATGAGGCGAAAGAGGTGTGTAAGGATCGTAGCAAGTGGAAATCCGTTGTCTCTGCCTATCCCTATGGGAAAAAGGCGTGAGTCTATATATGTATGTATGTATGTATGTAGTACCACAGAATACCACCTCGATGGCATGGTTGTTTTGCGTGCGTGGTACGATTACCGTACTATTATTTCGCCGAGCTTATTTCCGTCCCAGATGTGACGTGCGCGCTATATCGGGCACAAACTCTGAACTTCGAGCTGACTGAGTAGAAACATCAAATATCACATTACTCCGCGCGGGAATCGTACCCGAGGCTGCAGAACGGTCGTACCGCGCACAACACACAACTACGCCACTGAGGCAAGCATTTTCAACTCTGTATTTACTGCGTACAATTACTTTTTTCTTAAAAAGTCGCAGGTTTTTTCTTAAAAGCAACGTCAGAATTTTTTGCCCGTTCTTCTCTGGCGAACCGGTCTTCCGAACTGGCGGTACAGTAAAATTTTTGGAGCGAATCTAAATAATGTGTGACATTTTATGGATTTAATAAATGATGAAACTTTTTTTGAGTGGTAGAGTCAACCGGTCTAGCCGGCCCATTCGTGCTGTAGACAGTAACGTCTACAGCACGAATGGGCCGGCCCGACTGGTTTGATACCACTGTCTCACAGAAAACCGACGTAAAGTGGCAGCTTGCTGTCGCGTTTCATTCGGTGAGTGATATTTCCGGTGGCCCATTTCCCCCCTCCATTTTCTCAATCCCTTTTCCCTCCCCTTCCATTTCCTCCTTTTAAGTTGGCAACGCACCCATGATTATTTTTGTGTCTTGGATGTCTATGGGCGGTGGAGATCACTTACCATCGGGTGACCCATTTGCTCGTTTGCCAATCTCTGCTATAAAAAAAAAATGATTTGATTTGATTTGTATATTACACTCCTATATAACTTTATACAAGTATAACTGCTTCGGTGGCGAGTTGTATTTCGGTACGACAACCGTCATGAGGTCTCGGGTTCGATTCCCGGGTCGGGCAAAGCGATATTTTTTTTTTAAATATCAGCCCGGGGTCTGAAATTTGTGCCAGATATGGGGATAGGCTCGCCCTCTCACATCTGGGAGAGAATTAAGCTCGGCGAAATGTAGTTCGCTACTGCGTCTCTGCCGACCCCTTTGGGGATAAGTACAGCGGTCATTTTATGTCTATGTCATATATAATCACAAGTTTAAAAACTTAACAGAACGACTTCAAATCCGATCGTGACTAAATTTATATGGGACCACCCTTGAAACAAGCTCTATCGAACACAAAAAGAATTTTGAAGATCGGTCCACATTCGGCGGAGATATCGCGTAACATACATAAAAAAATACAGACGAATTGAGGACATCCTCCTTTTTGGAAGTCGGTCAATAACCTTAACAACGCTTGAGATGCAATTATCCACAGCCAGTCCAGCTTCACCGGCCATTCTATTGATTTTTATCGTCACGTGTCAACAAGATAACAAGGTGCTACGAATTTTCGATACAATTTTTGCTGGAACACGAGGCTCGTTAGGAAATTGCTTGTGTCGGGGTTGTTTTTAATATGTCGCGCTTTTCTGATAACGCTAGGTAAATGTTGCAGGCAATTTAGTTTTAATAACACGGTTTACTGGCTAATATTACCCCCCAGATTCACGGATGGGTGTAAAAACGAAGCCGATTCCTTTCTGTGACATGCTTGAAAAAAAAGTGTTGCGTCGACCCCAGAATACAGTGGGATAAGGGCAGACGTGTTAATTATGATTTTATTTAAACACATTTTATGCTGGAAATGGCGATAGGCTCGCCCCCTATCACATTTGGGACGGAACTAAGCTCGACGAAATGTGGGTGTACTAGTTGGCTAGTGCGCCTCTGCCTACTCCTTCGGGGATAGAGGCGTGAGCTTATGTAATGTTAAACACATTTTGATTTTACTGAAATTAAACTTCTTATTTATCTTTCTCATTGTGTACGACATAATAATTTGTAAAACATAAATATTATTTACAATACAACTAGAAACTACAATTGTAATATGACGTGGCCTTAGATTCATGTTTTTAAGTAAGTTTCCCTTTCGAAATAGGGCTTACAATTCAACAAAATAAACTATTTTTTTTACATTTACAACCAATTTAATAATACTCAATATCTCATATAATTACTAACAAATAATTAATTATATCAATCACTGATACAAAAACCCACAATAACACCAACTCAAAATGATATAGCTGGAAAATTTAGAGAATTAATTAGAGAATAAATAAATAAATACACCCAACAGTCACACACCTAGTCCTGACCCCACACTAGGTATAACCTGTATCGTGGGTATCAGAAACTATGAGAGAATTTCGGTCTCACGAAATCAAATGATTTTGTTATTTACCATAATTTATGATTCAGCACATTTAAAACAATATTATGCTATAAAACAAACGTAGCAAAAAATATTTCAAACTTCCACGCCGCCAGAATAAAGACAAAATGCTGAATTTATATTTTTGCCAAAACCCAACAATTTACCACCTGGATATTGTCGAATGGAGAGAAAAATACTGACACGGTATTGTTGGGACGTGGCATTGTGCCAAAATGCCGCTAACTAGGAGGCAATGTGAATTGTGGACTACTTTCGGCATTCATTCGCAATTCGAAAACAACTGAAATTAGGTACTTGACACATTTTTTAAAATTAATTGATGAGCAATTTACGTCATCTCAAATATAGCACCGAAAGAAATATTCTCAAAAATAAAAAAGTTATACGCCTTTGAAGTTTGGTATAACCTTCAAACCGCGGAAAAGAGAAGTATCAGTATAATCACGTCACGACCATAACGGAACGTGCGTTGGAAAGACAGCAAGATTTCCGCACTACGCCCCCACTCTTGTTCCTTAAATGGTATAAGATATGCATTATTGCATCATTTTTCAATTAATTTCGATTATGTTCGATGCAGTTTTTACAGGAGATCTTTTTGGATTTATTTTATATAAAATGTCTATAAAATCAAACATAGTACCCAACTGTGGCCCATTCCCCCCCCCTTCCCTTTCCTAATCCCTTGTCCCTTCTCTTCCATTTCCTCCTTTTAGGTTGGCAACGCACCCATGATTATTTTTGTGTCTTGGGTGTCTATGGGCAATGGAGATCACTTACCATTAGGTGACCGGCTGCCTGCCTAACGTCAACCCCTCTGGAAGATCCAGTCCGGGCAAATTCAGTTAAAAAAATCGCTTTGCCGACCGATAATCAAACCCACGATCTCCCGGTCCACAACCCATAATGCTGCCACTAGATGAAGCGACTTTTCTTTAATGATAGACAATAAACAAAACAGGACCCGTCAGAGGCGGCACATATATATGTTCCATAAGCGTATGGGCCACCGGAGGCCGAGCCGCCCGTGACTATTTAACAAGCTGATCCTGACACAAAATAAATAGTTGTGATGTTATCGACGATGTGATCAATTGTCGGAATTGAGCCCTTCTCAAATTATACGACGACTCGATAAATCTAAGTACAGTTTTATTACGGGGCAGTAAAATGGCGCATGAACTTCGGAGATAAGTATTTTGTGTGTATTGGTCGTCCGTCTTAACACAAAGTAAACACCTCATCGCATTTATGAAAATAGACTTAAAAAGAACGGTATAAAGAATATTTTTCCATACAAATTTCTTTAAGTCTACATTACGTGAATCTGAATGTACGTTTGGTCGTAGAAAATCATGCGCACTCCAAATGTAGGTCAAATGAAAAGGCACCGACTCCAAAGAGGATAACACTTTTTTTAAAGACATTTTTTAAGTTTTATTAACTACACGTATATAACTGCGTTTTATTTAAACAAGTTTATGGTTTATATAGAACATAGGCCTCCCCAAAAATTTCCAGATCGACCTGTTGGAAGCGGCTTGCATCCAGCGACTTCCTGCGACCTTTATCGAGTCGTTGTCCACCTTGTAGGTGGACGTCCTATTAATTCCTAATCTTTGGGGGAGGCCTATGTTCAGTGGACGTCCTATGGCTGATAATGATGATTTATACAAATTCCACGCGTTTTTTTACCTTTTTTTATAATTCCAAATATCTAATTAACCCAGTTCACAGCACCATTTTACCACACTACGACGGAATCTCCGGGGTCTGGCGACTCATCGTTATGTATCAGATGGAGCGAAGTTTCCAGCGGACTGTAATCTTTTCTATACATATCTACGGTTCAAAACTCCGATCTTCTGGGATCTGTATTGAAAATTCAATGCATTGTCACTCGAATTCTGGACGTGAATCGTTTTTGCAAAACGTCTTGAAGGCTAGTATGTGTATTTTTATTCACTATTTTATGTGATGTTTGTCTCGGGTTCGATCCCCGGGTCGGGCAAAGTAATGAATTTTTCCATATCAGCCCGGAGTCTGGAATTTGTGTCCGATATGGCGATAGGCTCGCCCCCTATCACATCTGGGACGGAACTAAACTCGGCGAAATGTGAGTGTTCTAGTTCGCTAGTGCGCCTCTGCCTACGCCTTCGAGGATACAGACGTGAGCTTATGTTATGTTATGTAATATTAATGTGTATAATTTATTCTAATTTATATGCCGATATCTTTTCTTCTGCAAGGTGGATCCATGACCTGATAAATGTTGCAGGAAGTCGCTGGTTGCAGGCCGCTTCCAACAGGTCGATCTAGAAAAATTTGGGAAAGGCAGTATGTCCCGTGGCTGATGATGATGATGATCTCTTGTTAGTGGCTTGAAATTATTTTTTAGAATTCTTCTCTCTATGTCGTGTAAAACGGATTTGCGTGAATGCATATAACAGTTTATCACGTACCCCAAAATAGTTTTCGTCTTTTATTACTCCATGAAGAGTTTTGAGACAGTTCCCTACAGTTTAAGCTTGCCTTCGTGTCATATTATACAAATTTCAATATTGTTTGTGTGAAATTTCATATCCCATTGCATAGTTATCAACATCGCACCGACATAACCTCACGGCTCATCACGTTCCGAAGACTATTTGACGAATTTTTATTTCTTAAAATCCGTTTAAAACAAGCACGAAGAATTGTAAAACTGAATTATAAATATGAACTCTGTTTTAACATTGTATAAAACACAGTAACTAAATTAAAGGTAAACCTCACAACATTACATTGTATATAGACTACAGAGGTAACAATTTCATATTCCCATTACATTTAAAGTTCGCAGCCACAATAAAGTTCACCTCAGCTGTAGAAAATTATAAGCTTCGCCGCGGAATTTCCATGAAAATCAATAACCGACCGTACTCCCCGTATGGATAATAAAGGTAACTATGTAGTTATATATTGAATATTATTGTATTGTAGACACGGGTCAGTATCATTAATATAGCTCGGGGGCTCCTAGTTTTGAATCCCAGTTCGGGAAAAGGTTTTTTTTCCTAACAAGCTTTATGCCCTATAGTCCCATTGCTAATTAAAGGGAGTAAACTGACAGATGAAATGTCACTTTACAAAATAATGTGGCTTACTTCCAAAACACAGTGTTTGATCTATAGTCCGATTGCTAATTAAACGGAGTAAACTGACTGTTCGAAATGTCGCTTTACAAAATAATGTGGCTTACTTCCAAATCATAGGGGCTTACTTATAAAAACAGTTTAACTGAGCAAATGGTAAAGAATAGCCTGTCCCTTTTATTTTAGTAGACGTGCAATAACATAGCATGCAATAATTACTAAGATCATAATTCAGTGACGTAATTCCAGTCAGACAATAGACGTGCAGTACAAACACACATTAGGCAGAAATTACGGCTTTGAGTTGGACTTTAGAAAATGAAATAATAAAATGATTCACTGAATTTATATTGTTGAAATAATCTTATTCTTTTTACTACAGCACTATTTAAATTTGATGAAAAAGTGGCATCATTCGAAATGTCATTTTACTCCGTTTAATTAGAGATCGGACTACAGATATGTTTTGCTGTCACACTTTGTGACCGTGGCTGTCAAGCTATCTATATGTTAATGTAGATGGGGTTTATAGTAATCGTATAATGTATATGACAAGTCGCCTCCTTGGTCTAGTAGCAGCATATAATGGGCTGTGACCGGGAAGTCCTGGGTTCGATTCCTAGATCAAGCAAAGCGATTTTTCTGATTTGAATTGCCCTGGGCTGATATCCTAGAAGGGGTTGAAGTCAGGCAGGCAACTAGTCGTCAAAACTAAGCCAAATAATTTCTGTAACATGCTTGAAAAAGTGTATTGGACGACCCCACATTAAGGTTTTTTATCGATTATCCCACATTATGCGTTGGATAGCTCGTTAAAAACATTTTAGGTTTGTTAAAACCATGACAGCCTCCGTGGCGCAGCGGGCGAGCAGCCGGCTGTGAAGCGAGAGGCCGCGGGTTTGATCCACGCACCGAGACAAATGTTTGTATGGCCCACAGATATTTGTTTCGGGTCTGGGTGTAGTGAGACTGAAAGTCTCTCGTAATTCCTGATAACCACGACACAAGACTCGATCTTAATGTGGGGTCAGGACTATGTGTGTGACTACATACATACATACATACATAAACTCACGCCTGTTTCCCGTTGGGGTAGGCAGAGACTAAGGAGCGCCAATTGCCTCGGTTCAAACACACCTCTTTCGCTTCTTCCACAGTCATCAGTCTTTTCATGCACGCTCGTCGGTTACGAGAACTCCTTATTTGGCCCTTTTCTAAAATATCGCCAATTTGGTCCATAAAGGTACATCTAGGACGTCCTCGGCCGGCGTGTGTGACTGCTGGGTGTATTTATTTATTTATTTATTTATCATTTTCCCTCGGAAAATGTACGATTTCTGTGATTAGATTTTTTAAGCGAAGTCGCGAGGAACAACTAATATGAAATACATATTATATTTAGTAGTACTATTTGAAACAACTTACACTAAATCGTAACAATTCGAACAAAATACGAACATTTGTACCAAGATTTATCGACCTCTGACATTCGCTTGCCAAGTGTAGCAGTAAAAGGCTTTCCTTTTAGTTTCTTATGGACTAGCTATCAATAATAAAAGAATTCCTTAGGTCGAATAGTTTCATGAAACACATAGCTTGGAAAAATACTCGGCACTTAGTACAAAGATACGAACTACGTAAACCAACTGTCATTTTGCGTATTTATCGACCGACTTCCAAAAAGGAGGAGGTCCTCAATTCGTCTGTTTTTTATGTATGTTACGCGATATCTCCGCCGAATGTGGACCGATCTCCAAAATTCTTTTTGTATTCGATAGAGCTTATTTCAAGGGTGGTCCCATATAAATTTGGTCACGATCGGATTTGAAGTCAGTCCGTTAAGTTGTACAATATGATATGATGAGCGTGCAGCTTCATTTGAATACATAATTGACACACAAATAATAAACACATACATTTAGATGCTCACGCCCTTATTTCCGAAGAGGTAGGCAGAGGCGAGCTAGAGAACTAGAACACCCACATTTCGCCGAACTTACTTCCGTCCCGGATGTGATAGGAGGGGGGTGGGGCGAGGCTATCTCTATGTTTGGTATAAATTCCAGACTCCGAGCTGATAATTAGAAAAAAACAATATAGGGGTAATATTGCCCGCCCGAGGTTCGAAGCCGTGACTTTAGGACGTTAGTCAACCACTACATACCACTACGCCACCAGGACAAATAATAAATGTTTTTGTAACTATATTAAAGAATTGAATCACCAAAGTATTAATATATGAACACTGAACGTATTGCAATACGTGGAGACGTGACGCAAAAGTAATATACGCTTCGATCTTTTAAAACAAAATAATATTAAATCTGTCGCTATCGTTTACCTTTGGGAGGGTGTGTGCCGCTTGGTACTCATGTTTTCAACTATTAAAAAATAACAAGGTATAATTTCTTAAAGTTTGAAAGCCGAGGTTCACAATGTATTAAACTTCATAACCTCAGTTTCTGTAAGGGTGAACAAGTTAAAAGTTTAATCGATGGATATTTCAAAATTCCTCATTTTGACCACATTGCTAACAACTGTATTTTAAAATGAGATCTGACAAATGTTTATTTATTATATTAATGATCGGCCTTCGAGAAATTAGGCAATAATCTGGCACTAAAGTGGTTATTAAGCAACTTTATTGTAACGTAAAGAATTCAACTCACAAATTAATTAAAAAGAACGGTTTCTGATAAACGACAGCCACCATGGCGCAGCGGGCGAGTAGCCAGCTGTAAAGCGAGAGGCCGCGGGTTCGATTCCCGCACCGAGACAAATGTTTGTATGGCCTACAGATATTTGTTTCGGGTCTGGGTGTTGAGAGAACGAAAGTTTCTCATAGTTCCTGATACCTACGATACAAGACTCGATCTTAGTGTGGGGTCAGGACTATGTATGTGACTGTTGGGTGTTATTTATTATTTATTTAATACCATGTGGTTTGTTGATTAATAAAATGTTATATCGATTAACGAAATATATTTCATATATTTTTTGACATCGGTTACACACATAGTCCTGACCCCACAATATATTTAACATATATTGTATCAGGAACAACATGGGGCTTACGTTTCCACAACATTCAGACCCAAAACAAATATTAGCGGATTAAGCCGTTGTTTTGTGTAGGTGTTTTTAGGGTTTTGTTGCGACAAAACTTGTGCAGAAGACGCCGCCTAGCATACACATTCTCACAACTCTCGTTATACAGTCAGTTACTGTTCCATCATGGAGGTATTCATTTTTTATTTTTTAACATACCATATCACGCCTGTATCTCCAAAGGCGTAGGCAGAGGCGCTCTAGCGAACTAGAACACCCACATTTCGCCAAGCTTAGTTCTGTCCCAGATGTGATAGGGGGCGAACCTATCGTCACAAATTCCAGACTCCGGACTGATGTGGAAAAATCCAATATCACTGCCTGACTCGGGGATCGAACCAGATACCTCAGAACAGTCGTCGTACCACGATAAACCACTTCACCGAGGCAGTCTTTTTATTTTATTTTTTGTAGGTCCTTTTTGCTAAGCTAGGTCCAAGTTACAATGTCGCAAGACGTAAGCGGAGCACCACACGGCGGACGGTCGGTGGCGCCACGTAAAATATTGACTCGTAACAAGATTCTTGCACCCTTCACTGAACTGTAATACCCACTGCTAATAACGACAAGAATATCATTTTCATCACACAGACGGTGTATAAAGGCTGATTTGTACGAGAGTTATTTACATGAGACTGGAATGTAACACAAAATGCCCACTTGTTTGAAAGATTTCTTTGTATACTACTAGATAAGCTGTTTAGAAAAAAATTGTGTCACATTACGGCGAGTGTTTGACGTTTGACGGCTAAGGAAAGTGAGTTGCCGTCAGTTGACCGAAACTTATTGCGCAAATATGCACCGATTAGCCTGTCTAATAGTATAGAAGTCTTTGCTTGTTTGCATGAAGAATGTAATGAGACTGAAGGAGGCAAAAAAAATCATAGCAAGAGGAAATTTGTTGTCTCTGCTTACCGCCATGGAAAAATGGCGAATGTATATGAATAATGAATGTACGAATACCTGTAACCTAATAATGCATAGGCGTTACTCGAAGAAAATAAAGACAAGCCTGAAAGGGAGAGATTATATCGAACTATCATCATCATCATCATCAGCCATAGGACGTCCACTGCTGAACATAGGCCTCCCCCAAAGATTTCCAGATCGACCTATTGGAAGCGGCCTGCATCCAGCGACTTCCTGCGACCTTTATCAGGTCGTCGGTCCACCTTATAGGTGGACGTCCTACGCTGCGCAAAAAAACCATCGCCTAATATAAATAATAAATAACACCTCACAGTCATATACATAGCCCTGACCCCACGCTGAGATACGAGTCTTGTGACATGGGTATCAGGAACTACGAGAGACTTTCGGTCTCACAACACCCAGACCCGAAATAAATATTTGTAGACCATTCAGACATTTATGGTTGCCTGGAAGGGATCGCTTTTAAGGCCGCTACTTGTGGCACAGTTTTTATGTTATTTAATGTTACCTGTTTTCTGTGTGTGTCTACAATAAAGAGTTACTATCCATCTATTTGTCTAGGTGCGGGGATCGAACCCGCGGCCTCTCGCTCCACAGCGGGCTACTCGCTAACTTCACCACAGAGGCTTTCACATTTCCTTGCTATCAAACTTTTCTCGAGGTATTTGTACAATTTTGCTCTAAAGAAACTATCCTAGCTATTCCAGTTTGAAAATTACAATAAAAGATGAAAACTTGGAAGACTGTCGGAAATTCTTTAGGAACTCCTGCGTTGTCTAGTATTTTAAATAGACGGGATATTTTCTGATCCCCAAAGTTGTAATTATTCTCATCACCTTGGTCTAGTGGTAGCTTTGGGCTAAGAACCGTGAGGTCGTGGTCCTGGGTTTGAATACAGATCGGGGAAAGTGGGTTTGCGAACACAATTTTTCTAGGATATACCTCAGAGAAGGTATTAGTGATTCATCATAAACACGCTTTTACAAAAGAATAACGCCTTTAGTTTATAGTTAGAGTTTATTTCCTATTATTCTTTGGTGGACCAGTTTTCCAGCTTTGTAGTAAATAATTTATCATTTAATAAATATTTTAGTCTCTAACATGGACATAAAAAAAGATGGACGGAGCGCTAGGAACATTGAAAGTGTAGCAGGGTTTTCGCCCATTCGATCTATCCACACGTAATGGCACGTGGGGCACTTTTGTACAGGCGTGTTTGTCTGCGTGCCTTCTCTGTGGCGTCCGTTTAACTATAGGCGAGATGGTGTCCTTTATCGTTACGTCCGTGGTCTTTAATTAGAAAATAAGTGCCCCCGTGTTACTCTGAGCTTTATTCCATACTTTCATGTGGTAAGAGGTGAGTTTATCGCCATCCTGTACCAAATAACTCCAACAACTTATGCGTATTTTATAATAAATAACACCCAACAGTCACACGCGTCCTGACCCCACACTAACATACTAGTCTTGTATCGTGGCCCGTGGGTATCAGGAACTACGAGAGACTTTCGGTCTCACAACACACAGACCCGAAACAAATATGTGTGGGCCACACAAACATTTGTCTCGGTGCGGGGATCGAACCCGCCTCCCGCTTCACAGCCGGCTACTCGGTCGCTGCGCTACGGAGGTTGTCAAATCAATTTATAATCATCACAAATAAGACAGACTGCCTCGGTGGCGTGGTGGTATTTCGGTACGACTACGGTTCTGAGGTCTCGGGTTCGATCCCCGGGTCGGGCAAAGTGATATTGGATTTTTCTATATCAGCCCGCAGTCTGGTATTTGTGCCCGATATGGCGATAGGCTCGCCCCCTATCACATCTGGGACTGAACTAAGCTCGGCGAAATGTGGGTGTTCTAGTTCGCTAGTGCGCCTCTGCCTACCCCTTCGGGGATACAGGCGTGAGCTTATGTTATGTTATGTTATGTTATGTTATGTTAAATAAGAGATCTCGAACGTACACGCCAATAGACCAATGAAATTAAAAGTATCTAATATAAATTCGAATTCCCTTCTCGAAGCACGATGTCGTTGACTCCTTCATTCCAAAACTTCTCACAAAGGCTTAAATAAGAAATTAGTTGATACAAAGCAATCCCCTCGCGTTCGGGGATATCAGCATATTACAGAACGGGGCCAAATCCATTGCTTATAGTCGTAAAACTTCCAAACTGTGTATTTATAACGTCAATTTTAATACTTGTAATTCAACGAAACTCGAACTTTTGTTGGTCGTATTTATTAACTTTGTTGCTTTTACAATACTGTTATATTTGTAACTAGTTTTAACCCTTGCTTCGTTGGTTTTAAATTTATTTGAGAATAAGTCTAAGCTCACGCCTCTATCTCCGAAGGGGTAGGCAGAGGCGCACTAGCGAACTAGAACACCCAAATTTCGCCAAGGTTAGTTCCGTCCTAGATGTGTGCCTATAGACATATCGGGCATACCAAACTCCGGGCTGATATTGAAAAATCCAATATCACTTTGACCGACCTGGGGATCGAACCCGAGACCCCAAGTCGATAGTCGTACTATGCACGCAATACCACTACGCCACCGAAGCCGTCGGCAAATATGCGTAATTACGGATACAATTTTATTAGATGCTCCTGAACTACATTCATGGCCTAAACTATCCTTGTCAGGTTTTTTGAGACTTAGGTAGCTTTTTAGAGCTTTTTATCTTTATTTATTGAGCTTGATCACTAACGGCCGGTTTCAATAAACGATCTCAGTATATAGTGCAGATAGTTCGCGATTATGAACTAATTAAATCAAGTCAATTGACGGAGTCATGTTCAAACTGTGGTACTACGGCCGGTTTCAATAAACAATCTCAGTTCGAATGTGCAGATAGTTTACAAAAATTTGCCAATAAGAACACAGTTTACATGACTCCGTCAAATGAATTGATTTGATTGGTTCATGATCGCGATCTATTTGTACTCTAAACGGGGATTGTTTATTGAAACCGGCCGTTATTGTCTAATTTTTGTAATCTATCTGCACATTCGAACTGAGATTGTTTATTGGAACCGGGCGTAAGTGAACATGTCGCTCTATAATGTACACCAAAATACAAAAAAATAATCGTAATTTCTATTATTCATAAACCGTCTAACAATTTTGTACAACTGAATGGCTTCTGTAGTAGGGGAGGCCATAAGTATAATAACCGAAATTCATCATATTGCGAAAATAACAAAAGGCCAAACGCTGTTCTTCTTGTCTTTTCTTGTTCTTGTTCTTCTTCTTGCTTCTTATATTGATTTTCGCCATACAATTTTGACTGGTCGCCTCCTTGGTCTAGTGGCAGCATGTATGGGCTGTGGACCGGGAGGTCCTGGGTTCGATTCCCAGGTCGGGCAAAGCAAATTTTCTAATTTAATTTTCCCGGGACTGAATCCCTCATAGGGGGTTGACGTCAGGCAGGCGGCCGGTCGAAAAAAAATAAGCCAAATCCTCTCTGCAACATGCTTGAAAAAGTGTGTTGCGCCGACCCCACATTAAGGTGGGCTGAGGACAGGTAGAAAAAAATAATAATTTGACTGATAAAGTGGCCTTAAACGACATAAGCGTATGATTATTCGGCGGTTAGTCTTCCCTTGGGGGGTTACCACCACCTCTTATAGCAGTATTATTATGGTCTTACTTGTACCGATTCCCATACAAAACAAACGAAGAACGATTATAATAATACTGCTATAAGATGTGGTGGTAACCCTGCTGGGCTTTAAGCTTTCTTCATATCAATATTTCAAAATGAAAATTGTGGTTTAATCATTCGTCAATAGATTTAACTGTAAGATGTAACAAACAAGACACCAAAACAAAAGTAACACATGATCACGTTACGCGTTTTGCCAATTGCCTCTTATTTATAAAAATACTTATACCCTTCTTATCTTTGCCTTTTTATTTTCAAATAATATAACGCTGGGAAGAAGTGACAAAGCGCGTATATGTTTTTGTAAGTTAGGCCCTTTAAATATATACCTACAAAGCTGAAACCTTTCATAACTAGAAATCTATCAACCCATCCGCATTTTATAAGGGCATCCCTCCCATGGGACGTATGCCTGATAACGTCACGTCACGTGCCACGGGTATATCTTGAAGTTCGCGCAGACCGCTCGGGGCCACCAGTCAATCCACTGTCGGATTACGCGGATACAGGCACCTTAGCTCCGGCGAGAACTGAGAGCTACGGTACTTGTGTTCATTTAGTTTATCTAAGAGAAAACTTACATAAGCTCATCTATATCCCCGAAGGGGTAGGCAGAGGTGCACAAGCGAACTAGAACATCCACCGCCGAGCTTAGTTCCGTCTCGGATGCGATAGGGGGTGAGCCCATCGCTATATCGGGCACAAATTCCAGACTCCGGATTAATACTGAAAAATCCAATATCACTTGACGCGACCCGGAGATCGAACCCGACACCTCAGGACGATAGCCGTACCGCACATGTAATACCACTACGCCACAGAAGCAGCCTTTTAAAATTTAGTATCAGTCGGTTATTCAGACATTTTTAAGTAGTTACCAAGTTATCAATTAGTAACGAATTCCAAGATTTTTGGCGTCAAATCATTCCAGTATGACGGGCCTTAAGGTCTAGGATTTATGCCCAGTATGGCGATAGAGGATTAGCAAGTTGAAGTGGCAGTGGGCAGGGCACATAGCTCGTAGAACTGATAGCCGATGGGGCAGAAAACCTCTCGAGTGGAGACCACGTACCGGCAAGCGCAACGTAGGACGTCCTGATTAAGATAACAGGAAGTCGCTGGATGCAGGACGCTTCCAAAAGGTCGATCTGGAAACGATGCCCCAAAATGGGACGGAAATAAGCTTACACACCCTCCATATTACAAACTGGTTGCATCTTTATAATAAATAATCAATATTCTCTTAACCACCCCCTTCCGGGAAATATAAAACGTTTCTTGGCATTTTCTACGTGCACAGGTACTAAAGCCACAAGAAATGAGCAAAAACCCCCATGACAGGGAGTAATGATGTGAAATATCAGGCGTTTACGCACCACCTACGTTTGAGCTCGCTTGCACTCAACACAGTCTAAATATATACAGTGTTTTGTCTGATAAGTTAATAAGGAAAATAGTAAATAAGGATTTATTTATTCCCCATATATAATATTGCCGACAGCCTCCATGTTGCAGCGGGTGAGTAGCCGGCTGTGAAGCGAGAGGCCGCGGGTTCGATTCCCGCATTGAGACAAATGTTTGTGTAGCCCACAGATATTTTTTCAAGTCTGGGTGAAGTGAGACCGAAAGTCTCTCATAGTTTCTGATACCTACGATACAGGTTATACCTAGTGTGGGGTCAGGGCTAGGTGTGTGACTGTTGGGTATATTTTATTTATTTATTCCGCATATACAGGATGTTTAATAAAGTTGGTAACAATAATAACTACACTTAGAGAGGGTGTGGCTAGCCAAGCGGTAAAGTTTAAAATTTCGTAAGGTTTTTGAGTAATGGAAACTTGAATTTGTGACGACAACATTTTTTCTGGCTCATTGGGTCAGCTCCAGTACGTAAGTACATTTGCAAACCACCTTTGGGGTAATTTATTATTTTTAGAATACACAAAGAAATTTCTATAATAATTGTGACGATTTAAAAGTCGCATTTCGATGATCGCCATGCTTAATAATTTATTAAAAAATTAAGTTCAAATCGTTCTCCCTGTATGTGAAATTGTTATTGGTAAGTCTGTCTTGTCGTATTTCCATTTTCGACCGACTTCCACAAAAGGAGGAGGTCCTCAATTCGTCTGTATATATATATATATTTTTTTTATGTACGTTACTCGATATTTCCGCCGAATGTGGACAGATTTTCAAAATTATTTTTGTGTTCGATAGAGCTTATTTCAAGGGTGGTCCCATATAAATTTGGTTACGATCGATAAATTGGAAGTCGGTTAGTTAAGTTTTTAAACTCGTGATTATGTCTATACAAACTTTTCATCTGCAGTTCTTTCTTAATGCTCGCTTACGTCATAAGGAAACCTTGTGTAAAATTGCCCGTTCCTAGTTCTAATAGTTTCGTCTGTACGCTTATACGTCATTATCCTACAAGGTGGACCGACGACCTGATAAAGGTTGCAGGAAGTCGCTGGATGCAGGCCGCTTCCAACAGGTCGATCTGGAAATCTTTGGGGGAGGCCTATGTTCAGCAGTGGACGTCCTATGGCTGATGATGATGATGATGATGATATATAAAAAACAATGCTGTTAATAAATGTTTCTACACACATACAAAACTATGTCACGATATACCATGTTATTGAAAACGCAAAAAACAAAATCTATGCCATATCATGACCAAAAGTTCTCATCCCACTTCTGATAGAAATAACTCATAAAACTAGAACAAATAGAAAAAATATTTTCTCCGTAACAAGTAATAACACGGACCGCGTAAAAACAAAGGCTATATTTTGAAACCCACCGACCCGTGTGAAATAGTTCAACGACTACGTAAAGTAGGCCGAAGTCACACGCTGTCATAAGCAAAAAACAAGCCAATGCTCACCGGATCATAAAACTGTGTCAACAAACGTAATGCCCTGTACACACGTTGCGTGAAGTCGCTGCGATTCATGGTAGTTTTTTTAATAAATACCCCCAACAGTCACACACCTAGTCCTGACCCCACGCTAGGCATAACCTGTTTCATGGGTATCAGAAACTACGAGAGACTTTCGGTCTCACAACACCCAGACTTGAAACAAATATCTGTGGTTCACATAAACATTTGTCTTAATACGGGAATTTAACCCGCGGCCTCTCGCTTCACAGCCGGCTACTCGCCCACTGCGCCATGGAAGCTGTCAGTTCAAACTGCACCGATATGATTTTAATATGATTATAATTTGCTGGTGGTAGGATATTCTTATCAGAATGGCTGGCGACTACCGTGCACATGGTGCTAAAACCTGACATAGTGACCCGCACTCCGTGTGTGATTCATGTTCCAGGATCAGCCAGTGTACTTCCGGTTCTCTCAAGGGGCATGCGGCATGACTTGATTGTTGGCTGGGACGTGTATGGGGGTATCCTTGTGTCTGCATCGGTCATCCGCCTGTCTTGTCGCAAGCCCCTCGATTTGCTTCTTCCCTTTTCGGATTCGGAATGTGAAGAAGCCTAAATAAGCCGACATGATTCTGGCGACCACTGATAAACCCATTGTTTCGTCGTCACTAGTTTTTTGAACTGCACTACGCTGATCATCAGGTGCAGTGTAATCACTTTGCCCGGATAAAAAAAAGATTAAAAATTAGTTAATAACACCAAATAGTTCCTCACATACTCCTGACTGCTCTGTGTTCCTCTGCAGCGGAATTCAAGGATCTAACACAGAGTAACTACATTACACCTGATGGTAAGCAGAGTACAGTTCATAAATCTTGTAAGATCGGTCAACATTTGCCAGAAATATTGATCGTCTCCTTGGTCTAGTGGCAGTGTATGGGCTGTAGACTGGAAAGACCTGGATTCGATCCCCAGGGCAAAAAAATCGCAAAAACTGAGGCAAATCTTTTTTGCAAAATGCTTGAAAAAGTGTTTTGCGCTGACCCCATATTAAGATGGAATATGAGCAGAAATAAAGATATTTATTAAGCAATAAACACCTTATACTATGATGTCTACGCTAGACTCAGCCTGTATCGTGGCAATCAATTAGATTTCATTATATTTTATTATTTTCGTGGAGACCACGTACCTGCAAGCGCAGCGTAGGACGTCCACCTACAAGGTGGACCGACGACCTGATAAAGGTCGCAGGAAGTCGCTGGATGCAGGCCGCTTCCAACAGGTCGATCTGGAAATCTTTGGGGAAGGCCTATGATCAGCAGTGGACGTCCTATGGCTGATGATGATGATGATATTCCATTTAAGAGAACATATCGAGTAACATACATAAAAATTACCCACGAATTGTGAACCTTTCTTTTGAAGTCGTTTAATAAACATAGTATGGAATAAGCTCGATAGATAGATGAAATTCGTCTGCTATTTTAAGCCGATTAGTCTTCACATTCAAATCGTTTGAACTAGACGTACTGAACAAACAAAACGATCCGTGCCAATTAAGGGAAAATTAATTTATTTACTTACGGAGTTCGTCGACTTTAAATCATGGCATTTATAAGGTAAGCCGATATCTGAGTGGTAGAGCGACCTTTTAGACAGTAACGTCTACAGCACGAATGGGCCGGCTCGACCAGTTTGATACCCTGTCTCACAAAAAACCGACGTAAAGTGGCTTGCTGTCGCGTTTCGTTCGGTGAGTGAGAGTGGTGGTCGGATTTCCGGTGGCCCATTTCCCCCTCTCTTTCCCAATCCCTTTCCCCTCCCCTTCGATTCCCTCATTTTAGGTTAGCAACGCACCCACGATTCTTTTTGTGTCTTGGGTGTCTATGGGCGGTGGAAATCACTTACTATCAGGTGACCCATCTGCTCGTATGCCAGTCTGCTATAAAAAAAGAGTTACCTAATAATCAAATTGTTACTATTGGTATTCTGTTTGGTAGTCTGTATTGATTAAAGATTCTTTAACCAAATCTAATTGTGTAAGAATAGTTCATAAGACTTTCACATGCGAGGGTCCGTCTGGCTAAGTACCACGGCTATTTCTATCTACCTCCAAGCAGCGTTGTTAACCGACTTCAAATAATAAAAACTCGGATAACGGAAACGTCTCGGATGCGAGCCTATCCGCATATCAGGCACAAATTCCAGACTCCAGGCTGATACTGAGCAGAAAAAACTATTATTTGTTTTCAATATTAATATTTGTCTGTTTTCAAAAGAACTATACTTATTAGAGATCGAAAATATATAAGTTCACGCCCGTATCCCCGAAGAGATAGGTAGAGGCGCACTAGCGAACTAGAACACCCACATTTCGCTGAGCTTTGGTCCGTCCCAGATGTAATAGTGGGCATGCCTATGGCCAGATCGGGCACAAATTCGGAATTAATAATTTATTTAAAGTTTTAACATTTATTAATGACCATATACTTCTGTCATATTTATTGGGCCTTAGTCATAAACACATTTTAGGTGAGCAAATGGGTAAGAATAATCTGTCACTTTTTTCCTTGTCACATTGTTGGAAAATGAAAGTGATAGACTATTCTTAACCATTTGCTCACTAACATGATTTTATAAGTAAGGCCCATTATGTTTTTCAATAAGATCTAC
Organism: Clanis bilineata; assembly: GCA_036417725.1. NCBI lineage: Eukaryota > Metazoa > Arthropoda > Insecta > Lepidoptera > Sphingidae > Clanis > Clanis bilineata. The sequence goes on from CM071159.1 coordinate 3,248,125, forward strand.
ATCAATATAGGTGGAACATGTCAATCTGGTAATTCAATTTAAACCCTTCTCAAGCCAAGTTCGTTCCACATAACATTGAATAAATAAAGCTCCGCACGCCTATGGTTGCCTCAATAAGTCTTAATTAATTCGTCTGTTTAATCAAGTTAGGCATTTAAATTTTATAGCTCTTTACTGCTACGTACGCATTATAAACGAAGATTGGCTTTGAATTTCCACAAAGGCTATGTATGCCTGTGAATTTACTTGAATACGCCTAGATTTCCTTTGTATACGGTTCCTTTCAAACATCAAAATGTAATATTATACTAAAAAAAAAGGAAATTTATTAAAACTAAACGGTATTGGTACTCAAAAAGAACTAGCGAACCATCGACAAACAATAGGTCTATCAGTGGTTGCCAGAATCATGCCGGCTTATGAATGGTTCTTCACACTCTTATACCGAAGAGGGAACGAAAATCAAGGAGCTTGCTACAAGACAGGCGGATGACAGATGCAGACACAGGGATACCCCCATACCTTCCCAACCAACCATCATGTCATGTCGCAAGCCTCTCGAGAAAACCGCAAGTACACTGGCTGATCCTGGAACACGAACCACACACGGAGTGTGGGTCATTATGGCAGATTTTAGCGCCATATATAGGGTGGTCGCCATCCAGTTGGATGCAAATATCCTACCACCAGCGTTATTCAAACCAGAGATTTATCCAAAATGCTTATTTTCTAAATTTTAACTTTCCTCCGAACGGACAATAAAGCTTTACAACAAGAAACAAACTAGTCTGTATTCACATTATTTTCTTTTGACGGTTCTTTTTTATATGTCATTGTAAATCCCGCAAATTATTCCCCCTATAGACACACGATACACTATAAAAATCAAGAAGCCAAAACACCTGAAGAAGCGAAAAGCCGCCCCTTAAATATCAAATTACACTTCAGATTGAATTTCCACTGACGTCAACAAACGGGGAAGCCGTCGGCACCTTGAGGTTGTAAGAAATATGAAATAGTTACAGGATTAACTTAATTGTCCGTCTAGTAGTTTGAACTGGAATTTTGAGGTTTCACTTTAACAGTTCAAGTAGTTAAATGGAAAAGTTTAAGGAATTTGAAATTTTGCTGGATTCTGTTGGAAGTTGGTATTATGATACTATTCCTGTCTGTTTCTATGGTGTAGTTGTATTTCGGTAAGACTGCCGTTCTGAGGTCTAGGGTTCGATTTCTGAGTCAAGCAAAGTGATATTGGGTTTCTCAATTCATTATCATTCCGGAGTCTGGAATTTGTGCCTGATATGGCTCGCTCCCTATCACACCTGGACGGAACTAAGCGGCGAATTTATTGAATGTATGTCCCGCAACTAGTATTCCAGCTATTATATCTACCATCATAGCATTATATTATTACTAAGTGTTATCAGTAGTGACTACAACGTAACGACTAAACCGATTTGGATGTTTGGCACAGATACCATGACTCGGATTTCCTAATCCGAGTCATGGTATCAAATATAATCCCAGTAGAATCATCATCATCATCATCAGCCATAGGACGTCCACTGCTGAACATAGGCCTCCCCCAAAGATTTCCAGATCGACCTGTTGGAAGCGGCCTGCATCCAGCGACTTCCTGCGACCTTTATCAGGTCCACCTTGTAGGTACACGTCCTACGCTGCGCTTGCCGGTACGTGGTCTTCACTCGAGAACTTTTCTGCCCCATCGGCTATACCCATGCTCCGTAGAATATACCCATGAGATTCAATATGGAACGAAATATATTTTATAAGCACAAGAATTACATAACATAACATAACATAAGCTCACGCCTGTGTCCCTGAAGGGGTAGGCAGAGGCGCACTAGCGAACTAGAACACCCACATTTCGCCGAGCTTAGTTCAGTCCCAGATGTGATAGGGGGCGAGCCTATCGCCATATCGGGCACAAATTCCAGATTCCGGGCTGATATGGAAAAATCTAATATCACTTTGCCCGACCCGGGGATCGAACCCGAGACCTCAGAACCGTAGTCGTACCGATATACCACTACGCCACCGAGGCAGTCAAGAATTATTGTCTAGTTATTAAAAGAACAACAAAACCACTGTACTTATTCACACATTTGATTAAATGCGAAATAAAAAGGTGCACATATTTCGTCTAATTGATGCAATGGGCCACTTAGCCAACCAGCGCGGCTGAGGGATTAATCACGGATGTAATCTTAACAAACGCCGACATATAATCGCACTGCATTACTTCATAGTTGGCAGATTGATGTCTTATTATGGAACTCGTGTATATTCGTTTTCGATCGACTTCCAAAAAGGAGGAGGTCCTCAATTCGTCTGTATTTTTATGTATGTTGCGATATCTCCGCCAAACGTGGACCGATTTTCAAAATTCTTTTTGTGTTCGATAGAGATAATTTCAAGGGTGGTTCCATATAATTTGGTCACGATCGGATTTGAAGTCGGTCTGTTAAGTTTAAAACTTGTGATTATTTTAAGAGTCTTTTGTAACAAAGATTACATTTACATGTGGTAGAGTCACTCTGTAGACAATTTTACCTAAGCTCAGTCAGCTACCTGTTTTATCGAAACCCACATCTCACAAGATCCGACAGGAAGTGTCAGCTTGATGTTATGTTTTGTACGGCGAGTACTTAAGATTCCAAGAAGAAAACCCCTTTTTAATCTTAGGCTGTTCTTGGCCACGCTCCGTATGGCTTGGCTCAGATAGTATTGCCGAATGATGATGGCAATAGGCGATGGTAACTATTTCCTGTCACCTTTTACCTATGTGTCTGTAAAGCAATTATATTGACTTGCTATGAAATTTGACAGATTTATAGTTAATAAAAAAAGGTAAAGGTCGCAGGAAGTCGCTGGATGCAGCCGCTTCCAACAGGTCGATCTGGAAATCTTTGGGGGAGACCTATGTTCAGCAGTGGACGTCCTATGGCTGATGATGATGATGATGATGATAGTTAATATTGAATTCCTTAAAACCGGGCGCAAATTATAAATTAAACTGTAGGCCAACCATGAGTTATTTTGACATTACTCGCTAGCGACTCCGTAAAATATTTATATGACAAACACCCGAACGCCTCTAGCGGTTACGCGGGGAACTGATGTTTTCGATACAAATATTTTAAGTCCTCGCTCGCGTAAATACGTGCTACAAACTCATGGCTTGCCTACAGTAATGTGTTTAGTTAAATATTTTTTGCATTAATCAGCCTTCCCTCAGAGGGACGTCAGGCAGGCAGCCGGTCGTAAAAACTTAGCCAAATCCTTCCTGCAATATGCTTGAAAAAGTGTTTATGACCCCACATTAAGGTGGAATAAGGGCAGGTAGAAAGAAAAAAGAATCAGACTTAAAAAAAAATTATAGACATTATGTCTATACAAAACTCGAATATCCGCAAATAGGCCTCCAGTTCGTCGGCCTGCCGGCATTTGTCGGCAATACCTACATGATCAAAGGACCGCAGCTGCAAACGCTCACGACATTCTTATATCTTAGCATAACTTGCATAACTTACGATAACTTGGCTAATTAGGGAGGTCACGCGAGGGCGCATTGGGAGGTCGACGACCTGCTTCATTGTCTCCTTCATCTTTGCTTCACCGACTTCAAAACTTTTCTCATCTTAACCTTTATTGGTCCATATTTGGCGGATATATCGCGTAACATACATACAATAATCACAAGTGTTTAAAATTGAACGGACCGACTTCAAATCCGATCGTGAACTTTATATGGTACCACCCATGAAATAAGCTCTATCGAACACAAAAATAATTTTGAAAATCGGTCCAAATTTGGCGGAGATATCGCATAACATACAATAAAAATACAGACGAATTGAGGACCTTCTCCTTTTTGGAAATCGGTCGAAAAAGACACAGACGAATTGAGTACTAGCTGACCCGGCGAACTTCGTTCCGCCTAACAGTCGATTCTTTCATTTTTTAGGGTTTTTTTTTTTTGTTATGTGTAAAATAAACGTAGCCTAAGTTACTCCTTATTACATCAGTTACCTGCCAATAAAAGTCCCGTCAAAATCGGTCCAGCCATTTCAGAGATTAGCCGGAACAAACAGACAGACAAAAATTGTAAAAAATGTTATTTTGGTGTAACTCTTATATACAAGAAAGAAAGAAAGAAAAATAAATATATACCGTATATACCTCTATATTCATATAACAAATAATAATAATATTAGCCCTGTAATATTACTGTCCCACTGCTGGGCACGGGCCTCCTCTACTAATGAGAGGGGGTTAGGCCTTAGTCTACCACGCTGGCCTAATGCGGGTTGGTAGACTTCACATATGTACCTTCGAAATTCCTGTGAAGAAATTCTCAGGTATGCAGGTTTCCTCACGATGTTTTCCTTCACCGTTATAGCAAGCGATATTTTACAATGAAAATACACTTAACATAGAAAAGTCAGAGGTGTATGCTCCATTTTGGGGTTGGTCTCGAACCTCCGACACTTGTCTCGGCAGTCCGTACATTTCCCAACTGAGCTATCGCTGCTTTATATACATGTAGTAAAAACGTATTAGCAGTATTTGCTTTCTTACAATACCATGCAAAATATTATATGCATTCCATACCCGCGCTTTGTGTTGTACAAAATGGGGGAGAGTTTATTAGCCGAGATTACGTTTCTCGCAAGTTTCTCGTTTCAAAGGGCGGTTTAAACCTGATCCTTGGGGGGGATTTTACGGTCCCGTGTAAGCTAATGAACGAAACTCGCTGCGGTTTTGCTTTGTGTATTTGTTTTGTTAAAACCGCGTCTCCTGCACTTAAACTTTACACAAAACACCGACGCAAAACATGGTTTCGCTACACATTTTTATCTATACTCCGTTGTTTTGTGAGCAGCAAGTCGATTTTCTAAGGGTTCATTTGTGAAAACAACGTCGCGGCATCGTTGTAGCAACGATGTTTTAATTTTTGTATTCAGCAAGGTATACAGCGCACGTACTAGCGCTATGCGTGATGACGGCGCTTATGCGAACTAGTCCTTTCGAGCGAGGCGTTTGACATAAATGTATGAAAAATGGTATTCTCTAAGACCCAACAACATCAATATACCATAATATACTAGATATAACATAATATAATAATATACTAGATGCACAGTTCTTTGCAAATATCCTCCTAAAAAGTGGTCTCAGGAATAAAACAAAAAAAAAGATCACAAGTTCTAATTAAATCAACACAATGCACGTGTAATAAAGTAAATTTTTAAACGAAATGAGCAAGCGTTCTTAAATTTGAATTTTGAAATTTAGAAATCCATCGGCGTCGGACTGTATGCAAAACGAGTGCTTAAGCACTTCTTTGCTGTCCCATTTTCCGATCGTCAACTGTGCATCTAGGTAAATAATATATCGATGCCCAACAACGTTGAATGCTGCGTCGATCTCAACGATGTGCGCTGCGGGAGTGAGGCGTCGATCGCAACGTTGTGGCGTTTCTTAGAGAATCGACCTGCAGAACAAAAGCGAAATTAATTGTTTTTGTTTCGAGAAAAAGAAGTGTTTTTCGATCGATTCCAAAAAGGAGAAGGTCCTCAATTCGTCTGTATTTTTTATGTATATTACTCGATATCTCCGCTAAATGTGGACCGATTTTCAAAATTATTTTTGTGTTGGATAGAGCTTATTCCAAGAGTGGAGGGTGGTTTAATTTGGTGGTGAATTTTGAAGACGGTAAAGTTTTTAATTATTGGCCTACTTGTTTAAAATACTTTGTTGCAAATACGATAAGAATATTGTCGCCTCCTTGGTCTGGTAGCAGCATAAATGGGACGTAAACCAGGAGGTCGTGGATTCGAATCCTTTTCGGACACGAATTGCACAGAACTGGTTTTAACAAAACTAAAGCCGAAATATTTCTGGATTGTACCTCTATAAAATATTTGTGATGTTTAGAACATAACATAACATAACATAAGCTCACGCCTGTATCCCCGAAGGGGTAGGCAGAGGCGCACTAGCGAACTAGAACACCCACATTTCGCCGAGCTTAGTTCCGTCCCAGATGTGATAGGGGGCGAGCCTATCGCCATATCGGGCACAAATTCCTGTTGAAAAATGTCTTCTTTCTAAAATGATGTTTAGAAAGAAGACATTTTTATGGTCGTTTGTTTAATTTAATTTGGCAAAGGATGTTGACGTCAGCCAGGTGTAAAAACTGAAGTCGAATCCATTCTGCACCAAACCTAAAATGGTGTATTGCACGGATCCCACATTGAAGTGGGATAGCATTCATTGCACACACAGTACCTAGTTGAAACATCTGTATCAACAATATGCAAGGAAAATAATGTAACAATATTTATAACGGATTATTGTAATATCTGCTTGGAAAATTGTTATTATATTTATCGGCGGAAAATCACAAGCTTATTTAAAAAGCCGTTGTTATTTCACGTTATTAATTTATTTTACAATTGTTAAACTGCTGAAACCTTAAAATATTCTAAAAAGTTAAAATAATCGTTGTAATTATTTCTTTGACATTCGATATTCGGTATCGAGTAGGTAGTTGCAAATATTGCACCCTATAAAAGGAGTGTTCAGAGCAAATTCGACACAGTTGTGCTCCGGCACTCGGACTGTCCACATCCCTGACTAGACGGTGCTCTTGAGCACCGTTAATAAAGGGAATTAGTGAATTTCAGTGTTCACAGTTGATTAATAGGATGAGTAATCATCTTATTGTCAAAAGTGACGTCACCCATGCCGACGTCAGCGTTGACCCTCCGACATATTAAATACTTTTATATAGTTATTATCATCATAAAAACACTTTTTCACTATGATTACCTAACACCTGTCTACTAAAAAAAATAGAGATTTAATTACATAATAATAATAAATACACCCAACAGTCACACACATAGTCTTGACCCCACACTAAGATCGAGTCTTGTGTCGTGGGTATCAGGAACTAAAAGAGACTTTCGGTCTCACAACCCCCAGACCTGAAACAAATATCTGTGGGCCACACAGACATTTGTCTCGGTGCGGCAATCGAACCCGCGACCTCACGTTTCACAGCCGGCTACTCGCCCGCTACGCCACGGAGGCTGTCATGGTATTCATATATGTATTAAAGTTGTATACTCATACGATAAAACATAAATAATTATGTACACACACAAATCACGGTCACCCATAAGGTGCAAATTGCACTTTGGTATATGTAATTCTTTTTTCAGAATAAATATCTTAAACCTCAGGTGATTGTTATAATATTACGTAGGTGCCAAATTGTCAATTGCCAAACGAATATACATAAATCGCCAGCCGAATCGATAACCTTCTCATTTCAAAGTCGGTTAAAAACATCTCTACATAATAACGTTACCCCACTCAACTTCGTAATACTGTACAAGTATACTAGAAATCCGTCTCCAAAGGAAATATTTCGGGGGAAATATTAATAAAGGCTCGGTACGATCAAACGTAGTGGAAAGGGAATAAACATTAAGTATATCAAACATCAAACAAAAATGCTTTCGTATCAGACGGGGTAATATGGGAAAGAAGATAGGATTGTGACACACTGAGAACTAGCTATTCTTTCCACCTTTTTCTACTACAATGTGGGGTCGTCGCAACTCTTTTTAAGCATGTTAAGGATTCGATTTAGTTTTTATGGCCAGCTGTCTGCCTGACGTCGATCCCCTCAAAGGGTTTTGTTCTTGGACAAATGTGTTAGAAAAAAAGAAAGAAAATAACTTTAATTGACCATCCCCACAAGTACAGAAGTATACATAAACCGTATAAAGACACGTCTCCTGCACCTGTTTTTCCCGAAACAAACCACAAAAACACATACGCAAAACAATGATTTTCGCTGTCTACTGCGCATAGAACAATTAACCAGAGATCAAAGTGTAGCGAAACCATATTTTGCGTAGGTGTTTAGTGTAATGTTTTAGTAAAACAGTTTGCCTTAGGATTACCTAGACTTATACATTTATGCTGGCAGCATAATTTATACCAACTGAAAATACTCTTTCCACCTGCCTTTATTTATTTACGAAGTATATAAAGATTGATCAAAACGAACGATATAATTTTGCCATCGTTACCTAATGTTTTGTATTGCTTTATCGAGTGACAATTAACGCCAGAGGAAGCGTGACAATGCCCATTGTATAACTGTGACAAATGTACTCAGTCATTCACCGTTATCGTGCACTCACTGTGCCCCAAACTTAACACGTCCAATGGTTGACTGTTTTCTTTGGTTTTGCTAAGAGAGAAGTTGCTAAATATATGTACATTTTACTTATGATAATAATAATTGCAGATAAAATATTGCAGTTTCCAGGTCTGGGACTGAAAGGTTATTCCTAGTATTTTATTCTGATGCTGGAAATTTCAAAATAAATTCGAATCGCTTTTGATGTCAATATTTGTCTACAAATGTTTGGTGTTTCGCTTCAGGCTTGTACATCGGTCGATATTTTCAGCGGATTTATATTTTGGATGATTATAGAAATGGAAAAATCAGTGTAAGCTGATTTTAGTTGAGGGAGGGGATGTTATGAAGGGTGAATTAAAAATATGTGGATATTTTAAACGCATAAATTGCTGAGTTTATCAGTTTAAATAAAAAAAGCACTATGAATTAATGACAGTTTGGTCAACACTTTTTCGGAATCCTGAATAGTTTTGATAGTCGTATTGAAATAAAAGCTCTGTTAATATGTTGATTGGTTTTTCAGAAACCGCGATTAGGTCAGTGCTATTAAAACATCAGTTAAAGGTCCTTGGTTAACGGTACAAATAACATATTTGTGAAATGAACAAATTATTTTCGAATATCAAGCAGAATTTCAATAACAATATATTGCGTGCAGAAATATGTTCGTAATTTGAAAAACGTCATTCAATATTTTATTTTTAGAATACATGCCCGTTAGAGGCCATTCATGTTGGACCCGACATGCAAAACTTAATAACCCGTCTATGCCGAATAATTTGCAAGGGAAAAGCCTTTCACACGAACAATCGCACCCCGTAGCAATCAAATCCAAAATTCATGCGCAATTAACAACGCGCAACTTTAGAGCCATTGTGTCGCAGCAATAAACGAAAATTGACATAACGCAAAACGACCGGGTGTTATTAAAAATTCCATCATGAGGAGATTGCCTGCAGCGTTACGGTTCCAAGGTCATACAAAGGCTTCCAGCGGGTGGTTATTGTGCTAATAAAGGCACATGTTTATTTTTTATGTGTTAGACGGAAATTGCATTTTAGCCATCGTGTAGGTGGGCAATTGAGGATTTTTTAAGGAATTTCACGGCTCGTTTAACGCAAGGTGTTAAATATTGGGCTTGAAAATGCTTAATATCATAGAACATTGAAATATTTTCGAAAGACTCATGTAGGTACATCAGCAATAAGATATCGTTATGGACTAATTTTCAAGATTCTATTTACGTTCAATAAAGCTTCTTCCAATGGTGGTCCCAATAATTGACAGCCTCCGTGGCGCAGCGGGCGAGTAGCCGGCTGTGAAGCGTGAGGCCGCGGGTTCGATTCCCACATTACGACAAATGTGACCCACAGATATTTGTTTCAAATCTGGGTGTTGTGGGACCGAAAGTCTCTCATAGTCTCTGATACCCACGATACTGGTTATACCTAGTGCAGGGTCAGGACTAGGTGTGTGACTGTTGGGTGTATTTATTATTATTTATAATGTGACTACAGAGAAATTATGGCCCGCACGAAAAAATTCCATCCCTAATCTATGCACCACTTAAAAATGATTTAAGAAGAGCTGAAAACTATGGACAACTCTTAACCGTATACGCACGGGCGTGGCTAGGGGTAACTATCACTTACACAAGAGGTGTATATTGGATTCACCGTCATGCTAGTGTGGTGAACAACCCGTCCAGTGTATAGGAGAGGATTGTCCCAACAGGAGCTTTCAAGAGAGTCTACAGGACCTGCAGGTCGATTCTCTAAGGTTGCATTTGTGAAAAGAACGTTGCGGCATCGTTGCGGTTCAACGATGATTTTATTTTTGTATTCAACAAGGTACAAACCGCACGCACTAGTGCTATGCGTGATGACGGCGCTTATGCGAACTAGCTCTCTCGAGCGAGGCGTTTGACATAAATGTATGGAAAATGGTATTCTCTAAGACCCAACAAGGTTGAACGCTCCGTCGATCTCAACGATGTGCGCTGCGGGAGCTCGTCGTCGATCGCAACGTTGTGGCGTTTATTAGAGAATCGACCTACTGGATCAGCTGACACCGAAGGCCAAAACATGGCTGTCAATAACCATAGCATTCTGAGCTAGCTCATAACATATAACCCACCATACGATAATAATAATGGCTCCGAATGGAAAGGGTTAAAAGTACAAACTATCAAGTTACACGTTTATGTACTGGATAATTTTATCAAGTTACGTTAAAGTTAATCACACGCTGTCCGTGTATAATTATGCAGTGGTACAAATTGGTAGGACACGAGTTACATGGGCGCCAACATCGAACTCAATTACAGAGTATTGTGTTATTTCAGAGCATACACACATAACATAAGTTCACACCTGTATCACCGAAGGAGTAGGCATAGGCGCACTAGCAAACTAGAACTTTCCCGATGTGATAGGGGGCGAGCCTATTGCAAATCGGACACAAATTCAAGACTCCGGGCTGACACTGAAAAATCCAATATCACTTTGCTCGACCCGGGGATCGAACCCGTACCTCAGGACGACAGTCGTACTGTCACGCCGTCGCAATGCCACTGACATAATCAGCAGCATACACTCAAGTACATTTTATTTCTTTATATAAACTCTAAGGGCCACTTGCAGCTCCGCGATAAATCTCTATTGATCCCAAATCTTAATTTAAAGATAGCAGCTTGGGCTGTACGATAAATCGAGATAAGGTGTAACTCTGGATTAGTAATAGCGCTGAAAGTCGCTTTGGCTGCGCTTATAGACACCCTCGCTATTGAAGAATCATGAGTGTGTTACCACCTTTAAAGGAAGAAAATAGGTATGCCTTTACTATTCCTTTGCTTCCTTCTTAGAAATTGGACTAACGGACATCTCAATTACTGAAAGAAACGCAAAAGCGAGCTGCCGCTTTACAACGGTTTTCTATGAGACAGATATATAAACTGGTTGGACCAACCCATACAAAATTGTCTACAGCGTCGCACTCAAGCTAAGCTATAAAGTTAAGAAAATCGCCACACCTCCTAAAGGCTAACAATGAAAGCAGCCATCGATTTCTCTTGACATCTTGCACAGGTCTGCACACCGTGCTCGGTGCAATGTAAGTCAATTTGTCGGCGTCGCGCCGCGGCCATCGCGGTAATCCGGTTCAAACTGGATCGATCTAGTTGCGTGTTAGCTTGTTTACCGGATTATACCGGATCGACAGGTTAACACCTCCCGTGTGGAGACAGTTTGCTCACTTTAAATGAGTTTAATAAGGGTTATTGGGTCGAATTGTATTATAAACTCCTAGTTTTTGCCTGCGACTTCGTTCGTGTGGATATTCCACGGGAACCGTAAATTTTTCTCTGATAAAACTAGCCTATGTCACTAAAGTATTATGTAGCTTTCTAGTGGTGAAAAAATTTTCAAAATTCGTTCAGTAGTTGAAGAAATTTAGTTCCTACAAACAAACTTACCAACTTTACCTCATTATAATCTTATTAGTATAGATTTGCTTTCACTGTAATATCTGTGGAAGTATTTTCCAGAATTAAACCTAGGAGTATTATTACTTGGTAAAGGTTAACGTATAAAACCTAAAAATCCAGATCGGTAAGATATATTTGTGGATTGCACAAAGGTGGGATGAGGGGACCAAACGTTGAGGCAATGAAAAATGTGAATAAATCAATAGTAGGTGCTAAATTTCTAAATCGTTGATATTTCAATTTCTACCAAAAACAATTTTCGATAGTGCACCATTTTTTTCTCGTCCACTTTCAATATTGTATCTACATTATATCAAATGATTCGTATAAAATATAAGAAAAAAAGCCTTCTCACATATTTTCAATGCTCATATTGAAAATATCAATTTAATATCCGAAAGCTATCAAGATTTGAACGTCCCAGAGGCGCTCCGATTTAACAGAAAATTCACGTTGAAAAACTTTTATAATACATTTACTCTGGAGCCTCATGATGTGTTATTTACATGAGTCCTTTTTGTGACATTATTTGTTTTAAAAATTGAGTCTACTTCTCTGATACTATAGTGGTTATCAGCTCTGGAAGTACTTGTAACTTTAAAAATACTGAGTATAATTTTATCGACCGACTTCCAAAAAGGAGAAGGTCCTCAATTCGTCTGTATTTTTTTAATGTATGTTACGCGATATCTCCGCCAAATGTGGACCGATTTTCAAAATGATTTTTGTGTTCGATAGAGCTTATTTCAAGGGTGGTCCCAAATAAATTTAGTCACGATCGGATTTGATGTCGGTCTGTTAAGTTTTAAACTTGTGATTATTTATCTTACTGAAGTGCCTCGGATTAATTAAATTATTATGTTGAAGCAAAAAGCTTTTACTGATGTAACCTTAATGGCTTATGGTCTGATGTATCCGCTTATTAGTTATAGAAATTAACAAAATATAGATTTTCCATTGGAAACAGCTTTTAACCGTGGTCGACGCCATATTACTATAATATGCTGAGTCTTCACCTACTTGTCACAGTTTTCTTTTTTATGTCTGTTATGGTGGGTACACACCGGCCGAACGAAGGCGAACGAATCTATACCTGTTCCGTTCACACAAACAAACTTTCGCTGTTGTGGGAATGAAACAGGCGTGATTCGTTCGCCTTCGTTCGGCCCGATGTGTACGCGCTAGTTATAATTAAAATGTTTTTCTTTGCTTATTTTATAATTCTACTCATATATACTACTCATATAAACAAACTATTCCCTACCTATATAATACTCCTTTTTCAAACTACCCTAGTCATTCCTCCGACTGCATTTGACAAGCGGGTCCGATGACGTAAGCAGTAAGCACCCAAGGCACGTAACCTCGACATCTGGACCTAATGCTTGCTTGCGATTATTATGTACAAGGCGATCCATCATTTCGCTCCCGGGAGTCACGTTTCGAGACTCCACAGTGTAGTGCATTATGTATTGGATATCATATTGCTAGATAATACACAATCTAACAAAGAATATGCTTCGAATAATATCTTCCAAGAAGTCGAATTCGAAAATCGCCCCCAAGAAGACTGATGAGCACGACCTACCACGTACCACCATCTCAACAACCACGACCACTCTGCCAAGAGTGCACGACTAAGAAGAGAGACAGAATATCTTCCAAAAAGGCGTTAGGTAGTTCCTTGGGAAATTAATAATGAGGAATTAATGGTCAATACCATTCTTCTTTTATTTGCCCTTATCCCATTCTAAAGTGGGGTCAGCGCAACGCTCTGTTGCAAGTTGAAGAAGAAGAAAGTATCCAACTTAGTTTTTACTACCGAGTGCCTGCCTGACGTCAACCCCCTATGAGAAACTTAGTGTAATAATTAAAATTCTTAATATCTAAATTAGGCAAAGATTTTTTAAGTTTATGCTAATGTTATACGTTGAACCAAAACTAGTTTATACGGATTCTATCGTGATTTGTTTTTATTGTTACTCCTGATGTTTCGTAAAACTTTACAGCCTTCATGATCACGGGTTAGACTGAGGTGTCAATTGTCCAACATCGTCGAAACGTTGAGACTAAAAATTAAAAACGGTAGAATCCGTATAATAAAATAATTTCATTAGGTTCATCCTCGTACACACTGCTTGGAGGGGCGTGTAAATAGCCCAAGCTCCACGCGGGATCGTAATCGTGAAAAAGTGTTAAGGTACATTAATAACTACCTACACAATAGAGAAAGATTACACCTTGCCTCACAAATCAACCAAACAGCAACCAACTGAATCGTAAGCCACTCACCTGGAATGTTCGAAGCCGCTACGCAGTCCAGCAAATCAGTATCCACTAACAGCTCCAACCCCGGGGTGGTAGGTACATTGGTATATGGTGCTTGACGATTTCGTACGTGCACTCACTTATCACATACAAGGAGTCCACTAATGCACTCGTGAGAACAAGGTCTTTTTATTAGCACAATGCCATGTTCAGTTTACAGTCCAGAGCACATCTTGTCTGGAGGCTTCACTTCTTGAAGGAGCCGTTCAAGTTACAACAAGTTACAACGACGAAAAAAGTAGAAGAAGTAAGAAGTGTCAACGCGCATGCGCCGAACCGCCGAATTCTTCATCCATCTGGCGGAAGTTTTTGGCGAACGCAAGAATTGTCCAATTACAGTGAACGGCATCACATCGTATATTAGCGTAAATTGCATTCAAATGAGTGACCCGTTCGACCACAGATGGCGCTGATAAGTAGTTGCGAGGACAAGATGTCATGAATTGCAATTAATTAAATATATATTAATAAAAAATGCTCAACCATGCTCCCCGCGTTGAAAGTTCCAAGAACTTTCGAAAGAAAAAAAAAATAATGCTACATTCTATTAAAGAACTTATAACAGAATGAAACTATTCAAATATTTTTAAGTTAATTATAAATGAGAATAATTGTCATTAAACAAGAATTAAATGAGAAAAATCTCACGTAACAACATTGTCAACCGTGAGTTAATTGAATTAAATTAAATTAAATGATTACTCATGACTGAAACTTATTGAGTAGGTATAGGGTACAATTTAACAATAGGGCGCTTAAAATTGCCAAATTTTGTTTTTACCGTCGCGACCCTCACGACATTATCAGTACCCGGATAAACTTCGGTTATTATTCCGATTGGCCAACTTAAAGGCGGTGAATCGTCTTGACCCACAAGTACAACAGTTCCGACCTGAACTGGTTTCTCTGGGGTTGCCCATTTCTGCTTAACTTGCAGAGTGTGCAAATACTCGATTCTCCACTTTTTCCAAAACGATTGGACCATACTATCCAGCAGCTGTTTACGTTGTAATAAATTAACACGTTCATGAGTTACGTCAGCGGCCGGTAAATACTTCAATGGGGTTGACATTAAAAAATGTGCGGGTGTGATAACCTCCGGATGCGGATCAGAAGTTACCACATTTAAAGGACGAGAGTTAAGTATACATTCTATCTGCACTAAAACAGTTTGTAACTCTTCGTATGAAAGCAGTTGATTACCGATAACCCGATATAAGTGAGTTTTTAAACATTTTATATTAGACTCCCACATTCCGCCGAAGTGGGGCGATCTTGGAGGAATCATTTTCCAATTTATCCGTTGTAATTTCAATTCCGCGGATATAATTGAATTAAATTTGGAATTTAAAAGAAACTTATAGAGCTCATCAAGTTGAGCTTTTGCACCAACAAAATTAGTACCATTGACGGTACATTTTGACGGTAATTTACCAGTTTTAATTAATTTTATGTCCTGTACAAAATGTACAGATTGAACCTCGCGAATCATAGCTCGTTCCGCGATTATCAAACCTTCAACAGATTTCAATCTGTCATCTTTTCGATGTATGAAACGAAAAATGCAGACGATAGTACGCAATAACTTGTCCCATGACGAGACGCGCTGAGACAACTGACACAACAAGGGGAGTTCCGGTTGCGTCGTCACTGTCAGAACATTTATCTTATGTTCAGGTAGCTCTCCAATATTTGTGGGAGCAAACGGTTTAATAGGCCAAGCTTCGGGATCGCTAAGCATCCACGCGGGACCATTCCACCACAAGTCATGAGAGACGAGGTGGGATGGTAGCATGCCCCGAGAAAGGCAGTCACTAGGATTATCTTTCCCAGCTATATGAAAGAAATGCTCAGGAGCCAAATTTTCGTGGCACTGGGCAATGCGGTTACTTACAAAGATTGACCAACGGTGCGGGGATGAATGTATCCACGATAACGCAATCGTTGAGTCCGAAAATGCATACACTTCAGCGATTGGCATGCGTGCAGCGTATGTGTCCTTAACAATTTTAACTAATTTAGCCATCAGCACGGCAGCGCATAACTCGAGCCGAGCGAGCGTTATTATTTTTGTTGGCGACACTTTTGATTTTGCACACAAAAGTCTCACCCTTATACCTGACGGATATGTGCAATGTGCATAAATCACACATCCATATCCGTCCATACTCGCATCACAGAACGCAACAAGTCGGACAACGCAATCCATTCGAGCACCGATATGTCGCGGAATACGCAATGTGGCGAGCAATGAAAATTCTTGCGCAAGCGATAGAAAAGCTTTAACCACATGCTCCGGTGCGGGATCATCCCAACCGATTTTGCTAAGCCATAATTCCTTTATCAGTAACTTAGCATAAAGAATTACGGGAGCAACCAAACCAAGAATATCAAACAAACGGGCTACCACAGACAGTATATTCCGTTTTGTACATTTCTCAGTAATTGGAGCGGATGTGAAAAAGAACTTATCCTTACACGGATCCCAGGACATCCCGAGAACCTTTGATGAACTGCTTCCGGTGTCAAATTCCAATGATTTGCGATGCGAATCAGGGAGACTATTAAGTAACGTCGGTGAATTACTGGCCCATTTAACTAAGTCAAATGAACCTGCTTGAAACAAAGCAATAAGATCCTGAGAAAGCTGCTTAGCAGTCGCTTCATCAGGAGCGGAATGCACTAAGTCATCCATGTATAAAAACCCATTAACTATTTTTGCAGCTTCAGGGAAATTCGTACTCACATCCGCAGCCAGCTGTCGCACAGTGCGCATAGCTAAATAAGGGCTGGACTTGAGACCAAATAGAACGCGATTAAATTGAAATGTGCGAATCATTTCATTCTCATTAAAACGAAATAATATGCGCAAATATTTACGCTGGTCATGAGGAACACCAATACGTAAATACATTTGTTTAATATCAGCATTCATAGCGATTGGGAATAAACGGAAATCTAACAAAAGCAAAAATAAATCAGCCTGTAAATTAGGGCCAGTATGCAAAACGTCATTCAAAGACAATCCGGTATGTGTCTTCGCGCTGGCGTCGAGAACAATGCGCGGCATCGGTTTGTCCGAGCGAACAACGGCATGATGCGGTATGTAATAACCGCTATCGGAGATTTTGGATTCGTCAACTTCGCTTAAATAACCGTTTTGTACATAATCCTGTATAACATTATTATAGGATTCTCTCAATGACGGAAGTTTATGAAACTGTCTTTCCAACGCCACAAATCGACGGTGAGCTACAGACCGGGAATTACCGAGTTCAGAAGGATCTTTACAAAAAGGCAGATTAACTGTATAGCGCCCTTCGTGATCACGAGTCACGGAGGACGTAAAAATATTTTCACATTCCGTCTCTTCCGGCGACAACCAGTGAGTCTGAGGTAACTCCTCAAGTTCCCAAAATTTTTGAACTAAGTCATTTAGTGCTAACGCCGTAAAAGAAGACGTGTTATCAGAGATACCGTCATCACGAGGGTAATTTCCCATCAAAACATAACCGAATACGGTCGCCAACGCGAGTGGAGCGCGAGTGCCTGACTCGATCCTACTTCCCAAGTATATGTACGGAAATAGCTGCGCACCCAACACGACGTCGATATTACCAGGGATGTTCCAACCTAAATCAGCGAGCGGTACGTCACGAAGATGATTTAAGTCACTATCCATCTCTATTAAATGCGAAGGTAATTGATCGGTTATGGATCGAACAACTAGTGCACGTATACTGAATTTTTGTTCAGGATATACGCGGGATTCAATATCCAAATAAACATAACCATAAATCGGTCGTGAAGTAGAACCAATACCATTAACAAAGGAATTACTTAACGGTATTATTTGTAAATTAAGTTTCTGGCAACAATCAGTTGTTATTAAATTATTTTGGGAGCCGTTGTCAATTAAACAACGCACTACCTTCTTACATCCTGTATAATTACCCTTAGGTCGAGCGTACACTTGAGCGGTTGCTAACAAGATAGTAGCACTCGATACTACTGGCAGTGCAACCGATGTATTGTCACACTGCGCCGGTGAAGTTATTATATTCGCATCCGTATGTGTCGTTTGTCTAACTATATTATGACTCACGGCATCACTAGCGATCCGAGTGGCGGGCTGCGGCGGCGTCGGTAACGAACTAGCACCGGACAGCGACGAAAGCCCGAGCGCGGCAGACGTCGCGGGTACCGAGACCGACTCAACAGAATTATTCAAGTCGGAAACGGTCATTACATATGATTTTGTTACATTTTTATTTTTCGTAAAATGTAAACACTTATGATGTCGTTTCTTGCATATCTCGCAAACTGACGACGAGTTACAACTTGATAAACTATGCGATACACTTAAACAGTTAACACAACCACGCTTAGATTTAATAAATTCATATCGCGCATGCGGAGTAGGCAACTTCTTAAACTCCGAGCAACTATAAAGTTGAACGTGATCATTTTTATTGCAATACGCACAATGTGACGTAGGCGCGTCCGCAAGCGGAGCCCCGACCGCGTCGGAGGCACCGTGCGCCTGCGGGAAAGTGTTGTCGCTTACGACGAAAGACTTGTAGGTATGTTGTACGCGCTTATCGCGTGGCGCTTGAACGGGAGGTTTTTTCGTATTCGAATACGCACACACGGTAGCCGACCGTTCTAAAATCTTAACTTGATCTTGAACGAACTTAATTAACGTCTCAGTAGACGGGAATTCAACGTCACGAACTGACATCTCAAATGCTTGAATGGTTTGAGAATCCATCTTTCTCAGTGCACAGTTCAGTAATATAAAGTCGGTTAAATCAGATATACCTAACTGTTTTAGAGCTAACATTGAGGAAGTATATTTATCTATAAACCAACTCAAGCTATTGCTACTATGCGCACAAGCCTTCAGATCGAGAATATTATTTAGGTAATGAGTACCTAACTCTCGCTTATCTTGGTATTTTTTCACCAAATTATTCCAGATAATATTATAGGTTTCACCATTAGGTACAATACCTGCCGTGACCTTCAATGCGTTGTGTGTCAATTTACCTACTAAGTACTGCACACGCTGCGAGTCAGTAAGCTGTTTATTTTCGTGAATATTTGCTTTAAACGACTCATAAAAAATAGGCCAATTTTCAAACTTACCATCAAAACTAGCTAATTGGACAGGCGGTAGTTTTATACCTTTATGGGTTTCCGAATCTCTGTTGTCAAGGCGCGACGGCAACTTATCCGTGCTCATCTTATTTCGAACGCGTTTAATACGAATATACAGATCTTCGAATGATTCTAAACAGGCATAATCGGGACTCGATTCCGGTTTAAGTGTTAAATTTATTTGATTTATTTGATCTATAATGGACTCGAACTTACTTCTGATGTCATCAATAGTCTCAGTTTCAGTCATGAATTCCTCATTCGATCGCGACTCGAAAGAAACAATGTTTTTCGACATATTAAATATACGATTAACGCGCTTAAACAACAGTTCTTTTTTATGCTCAAGCATAGCTAACATAGTTTGCTGGCTTGTTTGAGCCATTTTAAAGCTTAAAAACCTTATAAAACGTGAGAAAACTCAAAATTACAATTAACTCACTGTTATCAACTAATTACGTAAAATATTGCGAAACTTGCAATATGGCGGAAATGGATGCCAATAATCGGTGAAACAGTAACTTTTTACCAACTTTAATTACGCAAAAAGTACTAAGCTGATGAGCATCCGAGCTCGTAAAGGACCATAAGGGATGGAGGGGCGTGTAAATAGCCCAAGCTCCACGCGGGATCGTAATCGTGAAAAAGTGTTAAGGTACATTAATAACTACCTACACAATAGAGAAAGATTACACCTTGCCTCACAAATCAACCAAACAGCAACCAACTGAATCGTAAGCCACTCACCTGGAATGTTCGAAGCCGCTACGCAGTCCAGCAAATCAGTATCCACTAACAGCTCCAACCCCGGGGTGGTAGGTACATTGGTATATGGTGCTTGACGATTTCGTACGTGCACTCACTTATCACATACAAGGAGTCCACTAATGCACTCGTGAGAACAAGGTCTTTTTATTAGCACAATGCCATGTTCAGTTTACAGTCCAGAGCACATCTTGTCTGGAGGCTTCACTTCTTGAAGGAGCCGTTCAAGTTACAACAAGTTACAACGACGAAAAAAGTAGAAGAAGTAAGAAGTGTCAACGCGCATGCGCCGAACCGCCGAATTCTTCATCCATCTGGCGGAAGTTTTTGGCGAACGCAAGAATTGTCCAATTACAGTGAACGGCATCACATCGTATATTAGCGTAAATTGCATTCAAATGAGTGACCCGTTCGACCACAGATGGCGCTGATAAGTAGTTGCGAGGACAAGATGTCATGAATTGCAATTAATTAAATATATATTAATAAAAAATGCTCAACCACTGCTTCTTGATGGCAGAAGTCGTGGTACAAGACGTATTATTATTTAATTTTTTTGTTTAAAAAAATTGTTTGTATGAATAAAAGATGTCTTAGCCAACCAGTTATTCATTTCAGTACACACCTAGTCATACTTTAGCATAGGAACTATTTACCATCTACTACTAACTTCAACTGGGCTTACCTCCAGCTCTCCTCCAGCTACACTTATTCCTTCTGCCAATACCAATCAAAAAGCAATCCTTGTCATTCCAAAACTCTTTCACAAGACGTCAACAAACTGATCAATAAAAAAAATAATCAAGATAAGTACGCGTTCACCCTCGTCCAAAACATCCCTTATTTACGGGGGTTGTGAAATTGATGTCATGAAATTTGTTTTACATTTTATATGAGTTGCCAAGTTTGGGAGCAACTTTCCTTGTTGCTCGCTTTTGTTGCGTCGAGTGTTTCGAACAGTTTTTGGGATAACATCTTGTTTAAAGTAATATATTGTGCTTGACACATACAACCTGCTTACATGAGAGTTTTTGAGAAGGTTTTCGTTTTTAAATGATGTTTTTACAAAGTGCAAATAAGGTTAAATAAAGCTTAAAAGCGCTTAGCGCTATGGAGAGGGCTGTGCTCGGTGTTGCTCTACGTGATCAAATCAGGAATGAGTAGATCTGTAAAAGAACGAAAGTCACCGACGTAGCCCAGAGGATTAGCAAGTTCAAGTGGGCAGGGCACATAGCCGATGGGGCAGAAAAGTTCTCGAGTGGAGACCACGTACCGGCAAGCGCAACGTAGGACGACCACCTGCAAGGTGGACCGACGACCTGATAAAGGTTGTAGGATGTCGCTGGATGCAGGCCGCTTCCAACAGGTCGATCTGGAAATCTTTGGCGGAGGCCTATGTTCAGCAGTGGACGTCCTATGGTGATGATGATGGAAACTTAAAAACAGACGTCAAAATAATTTCTCATTGAAATCAGTGCCCTTTCATTTGATCCGCATTAGCCCTGGCACTCATTTCTTAAATTATATTTTACTTTGTGAAGGCGGTTTTTAAGTTTTGTTAAACTGTTTTTAGATTTTCCATATTTATCGTGAACCAATTATTATGAACAAAACTTGGTAAAGCAAAAAAAGTATCATATCATAAAAGAATCATCCAAATAAATCCAGACGTGTTTTAGTTACATATACATAATATGAAAATACATTAAAAAATCCCCTGATGAATTAATTACTAAGCTGATATTTGCACGTACCATTTACCATTTTCCAAATCAAGAAGTAAAATAGTGTAATAGTAATTTAATTATCCTAAACCAATACCAGAGTACGTACAATATTTAGTATGAAAATAGACGTGGGAAGGGCTTTGCAACCTTGTATTAATACTGTTATGTGTTCATTTCTATTAATCCTATTACCATCGATGTCACTCCACGTATATTTACTAAACGGGGACGGAGTAAGAAGTTATTAGTGTGGACATAAAAGTTACGTCTTACTAATAAAAATATTTATCAATCAATTTTTAGCTCATATATTATATTTAATCCCATAGAAAATAATAAATTTTATTACAGTCATTTAATTTTTAATATACGATTTCTCCTTGCTCGGCAATTATTCCTACAGTTCTTTCACACGTAGCCTTCTAACACACATCAAAGTACCTTTTCTTTGCTTGAAATACCAGACATATAAGTGTCACTTGACACTTAAACAATTCCCTGTGACAAGCTCAAAAATCCGTATACTTATTTATTTTAGTACAGGTCGATCTGGAATTTTTTGGGAGACGCCTATGTTCAGCAGTGGACGTCCTATGGTGTGACGTATGACGTCCAAGTTTAAAAACTTAACGGACCGACTTCAAAACTTGTCTGATCATCACCAAAATATCGAACCACCCTTGGAATAATATCGAAAACAAAAATAATCTTGAAAATCGGTCCACATTTGGCAGAGATATCGAGGAACATACATAAAATACAGACAAATTGAGGACCTCTTCCTTTTCTTAAGTTGGCGGAAAATAATAGTCTACTTGAACAAATAAGAAATCGTTCAAACTTAACATTCTTAGATAGTCAACTTCTTTGCTTACTACACATTAATTTAGTACCTATGTACTAAAAAAATATCAAGGCCCCAACATAAAGGTCTCAATCCGCTTCTGGCCGAAACCCTGAACTGTACAGAAAGGTCTAAAACAACGGTATAGAGCGTAAAGTCGATTACTCGCGCGTAATGGTTTTTCTTACGAGCAAACATTTCTTACCAAACTTTAATAATATCATCGAAATATATGGCTCTATTGAACTGCTCGAATTTGAGAATAAAACTCGTTTATGGCCTCTTTTCTGATAAAATTACTCGTTGGTTTAACGCATGATATTTTTTTATAATACACAGACATTTATAGGACAAGTTATTGCGCCTGTGACGGCAATAAACAACAAACAGTGGGAATAAAGTAAAGGCTTAGAGTTTAGACAAAAGAATATAGAGGACGTGGCATAACTACGATGAAGCATTCCTAATGTATGGAACGAAACAAAAATGGCGACTTTGCGAAAGAAAGATCCCATTAATACAACAGTTACGGCATCAACAGCATCTTCTTCATATTCCGAAATTGGTATTATTGTAAATAAAACATCGTATTTGCAATAAAATCACATAACATAACATAAGCTCACGCCTGTATCCCCGAAGGGGTAGGCAGAGGCGCACTAGCGAACTAGAACACCCACATTTCGCCGAGCTTAGTTCCGTCCCAGATGTGATAGGGGGCGAGCCTATCGCCAAATCGGGCACAAATTCCAGACTCCGAGCTGATATGGAAAAACCCAATATCACTTTGCCTGACCCGGGGATCGAACCCGAGACCTCAGAACCGTAGTCGTACCGAAATACCACCACACCACCGAGGCAGGCAATCAATAAGAAATCAATAAGTACTATTATTATATTATTACGTTATTTAATTCTAATGACACGGTGATATGATATGATATGATATGATACTAAATAGATCGCGAAACTAAAATGGCAAAACCGGCTTCATAGTAAACACGTATTTTTCGTAGTTATGCCAGGTCCTTTTATATTTTATTTAGTCATTGAGTAAAAGATAAAAGTAGCCTATGTGCTATTCCAGGCTATAATCTATCTTTGTGCCAGATTTCATCCGGATCTGTTTAGCCGTTCTGACGTGACTGAGAAACAAACATCCATCGATCCTTTTCGCATTTATAACTAGCTGCTGCCCGCTACTACGTTCAGGTGGAAATTATTTTCCGGGTAAATTTTTTCTAAAATAAAAGTTATTCTAGGCTCAAAAGTCTCATCAAAATTGGTCCATCCGTTTCAGTGCTTAGCCGGAACACACAGACAGACAACATTTTAAAAAAAATGATTATATAAGTACCGTATATTGACAGCCTCCGTGGCGCAGTGGGCGAGTAGCCGGCTGTGAAGTGTGAGGCCGCGGGTTCGATTACCGCAGTAAGACAAATCTTTGGGTGGCCCACAAATATTTGTTTCAACTCTGGGTGTTGTGAGACCGAAAGTCTCTCATAGTCTCTGACACCTACGATACAGGTTATACCTAGTGTGGGGTCAGGACTAGGCGTGTGACTGTTGGGTGTTCCTATTTATTTATTTATATACTTTCATATGCATTTAATGAAAAGCTGTTAAAAATACAAACATACATTCCAATTTTATTTATTTGTATAGATATACTTAGATCTATATATATAGATTATATAGTATGATTTTGAAATGACAGTGACAATATCTTTACTTTCATACCATCACTGAACGCTTCCAAATTCCAATCTAAAAGCAGGCGTCGATAGTGAGAGATCAGCAGATATTTTCAAAATCCCCACGCCGCCGCCGACGGGTTAAACTTAATTTGCGCCTCTGATCCAATTTCCTCCGGCGAACGGCAACCCCCTGATTATTGGAAAGATATACATCACCATCTTTCTCACAGACATGTATCGACTGGCGAACTATTTTCAAAGCGGTTTTAAGATGCAGTTTTACGTTGTATAAGATATTTTACTTTAGGAGTCTAAAGTTTATGTTGATACTAGTAGCTCGACCATGATTTTGCCCGACTATGGCGAAGCAAAAAGTGGTAGAGCCTCGCTGTAGACAATTACGTCTACAGCACGAATAGGCCGGCTCGACCGGTTTGATAAAAAAAATACTGTCTCACAGAAAACCGACGTAAAGTGGCAGCTCGCTATCGCATTTCGTTCGGTGAATGAGATTTCCGGTAGCCAAATTCCCCCTCCCTTTTCCCTTCAATTCCATCCTTTTAGGTTGGCAACGCACCCATGATTCTTTTTGGGTCACGGGTGTCTACGGGCGGTGGAGATCACTTACCATCAGGTGACCCATCTGCAAGCTTGCCAGTCTCTGGTATAAAAAAAAAAAAAGAGAGCGTTATGTTTTTGACCGGTATGTGAGTATGTATGTGGCGACTGCCTCCGTGGCGTGGTGGTATTTCGGTACGACTACGGTTCTGAGGTCTCGGGTTCGATCCCCGGGTCGGGCAAAGTGATATTGGATTTTTCCATATCAGCCCGGAGTCTGGAATTTGTGCCCGATATGGCGATGGGCTCGCCACCTATCACATCTGGGACGGAACTAAGCTCGGCGAAATGTGGGTGTTCTAGTTCGCTAGTGCGCCTCTGCCTACCCCTTCGGGGATACAGGCGTGAGCTTATGTTATGTTATGTTATGTATGTATGTTCATCTCTTCCCTCGTAACTACTAAATAACATAATTTGACAAATGAGGTGTCGTTGGAAGCGTTTTGTTTGTCCGCTGGTTATTTTAAATTTCTCGCTAGCAACACGTAAATTATTTGTATGAAAAAAGTCAGTGCCCCAGGTAACCGATAGAGGTGTTTAGGTGTTTGTCATACAAATATTTTACGTCGTCGCTAGCGTGAAATGTCAAAAAAACTTATGATCGAGCTCTTTGCTATTGGCTCCGTCCATGTTACGCAACCATGGATGTACAGAGGCTAATTCGGGAAACCCGGACCGTGATTTTTTTCCGGGATCCCAGTGACAAAAAAGCCGGAAATAAAAACCTTAATTAAAACCATAAACCCGAACTCGAGCAATGATATATAATTCTTGCTTTGATAGAGAAATATCACATTGTATCCAATGTGGCAAAATGGAAAGCGGCGCTTAGTACGAGATTATTAATGTTTGAAAAAATCTTATACAATCGTAATTTTCGTTTATAATAATAATAAATAATATTAGCCCTGTAATATTACTTTCCCACTGCTGAGCACGGGCCTCCTCTACTAATGAGAGGGGTTAGGCCTTAGTCTACCACGCTGGCCTAATGCGGGTTGCTAGACTTCACATACCTTCGAAATTCTTGTGGAGAAATTCTCGGGTATGCAGGTTTCGTCACGATGTTTTCCTTCACCGTTATAGCAAGCGATATTTCACAATGAAAATACACCTAACATAGAAAAGTCAGAGGTGTATGCTCCATTTTGGGGTTGGTCTAGAACCTCCGATACTTGTCTCGGCAGTCCGGACCATTCCTAACTGAGCTATCGCTGCTATTAATTTTCGTTTGCTATTCATTTATTTTAATTCATTATAACTCCGAGAGGCGTCGCTAGACAAATGTATGATGAAAACGCACACTAGAATTTTATATCTGTGAAACTCAAACAAACGGCCAGAATACCTAGGCCTACCTCTTCACAACCACAAGACGACACAATACTGAAGACTATCTTTCTTTCTAGTTGTCCTTATCCCACCTTATTGTGGGGTCGGCGCAACACACTTTTCCAAGCATGTTGCAAAGAGAATTTGGCTTGGTTTTTACGATTGCCGCCTGCCTGACGTCAACTATGAGGGATCCAGTCCCGGGCAAATTAAATTAGAAAATTTACTTAGCCCGACCTGGGCATAGAGTCCAGGACCTCCCGGTCCACAGCCCATACAGGCTGCCACTAGACAAACGAGGCGACAATACTGAAGGCTATATAAAACATTAATAATCCACGACACACTTTAATAAAAACACTTATCTTGAGAATATAGAAAACATTTTCCTTTTGAAGCGCGTAGTTTTATTTCCCGCTGCACTGAAGGGGTGTCGGCAATGGTCTGTAAACATTTCTTTAGAAAATCGTGAAAGAAGCTCTATGAAAAGTAGTTTCGCTCGTGTGTGAATCATGCTTTCTCCGGTGTATTATTATTTATTTCACGTTGTATCTTAATACTATATTTTTGGTGTGTATGTGTGAGTAGGTTATGATTGTGTGGGTTCCAATCTTACAAAGATATGATTTTTTGGATATGGATTTTTCAATCTGCCCTTATGCATGTTGCTGATAGGATTTGGCTTAGTTTTTTATAGCAGATACTGGCAACTACAACTGCCTGGCTAACATCAACCCCCACTGGAGATGGTAGTCCCGAGCAATCAAATTAGAAACATCGCTTTGCCTGACCTGGGAATCAAACCAAGCACAAATAAATAAATAATAAAATACACCCAACCGTCACACACCTAGTCCTAACCCCACACTAGGTATAACCTGTATCGAAGGTATCAGAAACTACGAGAGACTTTCGGTCTCACAACACCCAGACTTGAAACAAATATCTGTGGGCCACACAAACATTTGTCTCAATGCTGGAATTGAAACCGCGGCCTCTCGCTTCACAATCAGCTACACTGCGCCTGAGGCTAAATAAAAGTTATGTACCTGAAAAATCACATAACAAATTAATAATATTGTACTGTATCATCCCAAAGCAGACATAAATGTTCCTAATTTCCTTTACATAACTTAGAACCCAAAAGACTCAGTTTCCATACTTTCGATAAACGACTAGAAAAAGTAAAAACTCACGGCTCACGCCCACGAATCGAATATCATCCAGTCGACGGTAACGCCCGGAGGAAATTAAAGATTCTATCCGTTGTTAGAACTTAATCCCTCAATACTAGGAAGTCGGAAATTTGCAAATTAAAAGCCATCTCCTCGATACAAAAATCAACCATAACATTATGAGAATAGAGTCCGATTTTGAATCAGTACAAATTGTTAGGCATCAGATAAAAACTCTGATTTCCGAAGGTTCTGGATGGGCCAATTAATTAACGGTGCCTATGGATACGGCTTTATCGAGTGGTTATTGACTGTTAATAATGCAACTCAATCGTCAATACAATTCGGATGGTGCTTGGATCATGTTTTTTCTGTTCATTAATGCATTATTGGGGATTAATTAAGCATTTCAGGTGGTAAATAATGATTTAAACATGAATGTGTAAAATAACTGCCTGTGGCGTAGTTGTACTGCATACGCGGTATGATTATGATGCCTCGGGTTGCGCAAAGTGATATTGG
Organism: Clanis bilineata; assembly: GCA_036417725.1. Lineage (NCBI taxonomy): Eukaryota > Metazoa > Arthropoda > Insecta > Lepidoptera > Sphingidae > Clanis > Clanis bilineata. Next base: position 3,276,028 of record CM071159.1, read on the forward strand.
GTTTTTTCTACTCAGTATCATCCTGGGAATTGAACCAGGCGATAGGGGCGCCTATCCCATCTTGAACAGAAATGGGCTTTGTGAAATATGGGTGTTCTAGTTCGCTAGTTCGCCTCTGTCTAGCCTTTAGGATATACAGGCGTGAGTCTATGTATAAATTATTGTTCAGTACTCTTTATTTTAAAAGACTTTTTTTACATTTTTAAATATATGCTATAAAAAATACATTTAAAAATATAAAAATATTCCCCTCCGATGGCGAGGCTCGGGACCCAAGCCACCGGCGGTTAGGGAAGAACCTCCTCACAATTCGTGCCGAATCCAGTTATACTGCCTTCTGCATTTGGCTCTTGACCCACACACCAACCGAGAGCCTCTTGAGGTGTTGGTCGAGGCTCAGTGGTATTAAACCACGGGCAGAAATGACTATCGGAACAATGATTGTTGAATCCACATCCCACATGCGAGTAACCTCATGTGTAAATTATTGTTATTGTTATTTATTCTATGTGCATAAGATATCAGTAGCTTGACTATGAGTTTTATAACATTTCACGCTAGCGAATATGTAAAATAATTTTTATAAACACGTCAATTTCCCACGTAATCTCTGGAGGCGTTCGGGGTGTTTTTCATATAAATATTTTACGCAGTCGCTAGCGAGAAATGTCAAAACCTCAAGGTTGTCCTACCGTACTGATTTCTTAAGTTTACGCGAATGTTATACATTGAAATAAAACTATTCTTACGGATTCTATCACGATTAGGTTTTAATTATTATTCCCGACGTTTCGAAGGCTTTGCAGACTTCTTTGTCACGGGTCTGACCCGTGATAGAATCCGTAAGAATAGTTTTAATTCAATGTTGTCCTACCGGTTTATTTTTGAATAAAATACCATAAATCTGAAATTATATTAAATCTTTGAATGTTGACATTCCAATACAAATTACTGACTCTTATGAACACAATATCAACAAAATAAATCTGCTATAAAATGATTTTTATTAAAATCTGATTTTACGTTACATTTTCGAAGCAACAATTTGTTTGCTTTCCTTATCTAAACAGATAATCTGATTAGAGAGGATTCTGAGGGCTGTTGTAAAGATTAATTTATTTTTCAAGTTGTAATTGAATTTTGCCAAATTCGCGAGTTTACATAACAACGTAAACAGAGTGTTAAAAAATTATATTGTTTTAGTAAAATCTACTACATTTTTTGTAGCCTGAATTCGATGAGGTTCATTGTTAACTACTATCGAATGGGTAATACTGCATGTTTTTAAAAAGCAGTATTTTTTGTCACTTAACTATCTTTTACCCACAGCTTCGCTTCCGTGATGAGATTCATCTCGTTGGCCGCTTTAAACTGATCCCTCCTTTTAACATAAATATTCTGAAAACGGAAACTCAAATTGTAGTTATTTGTTGTAATTTACATATCGCTCATTTACAACGACAGTGTGATATCTCGATTTTACAGAAAACACTTTTAAAACTTTATCTTAAAAGCGTTTTTTTGTAAATAGAGGTTTCCGAGATATCACATTGTCATCACAAATGAGCAAATGTCATTTTCTTAACAAAAATCATTTATTTAATATGGCATTTTTTTTTAATAAAACTATTTTTTACATACTGTAGTCGGACCCGTGACCAGGAAGGCTGTGAAGCTTTCGAAACGTTGGGACTAAAAATAAAATAAATACAAAACAAATCGAGATAAAACCTAGTTTTATTTAATTAATTTTAATTTAGAATAACATTCGCGTAAACCTAAGAAATCATTATTGCATTTTCTATCAAAATTATATTTCCCGAATCTCCCATTTGGCGGTTGACACTGATCCTAATAAATAAGCCGTATTCACTGCAACATGCTTAAAAAGCCTACAGTTTGAGTGGAATAAGGGCGAGTGTAAACCGCAATCTTAAAAATATCACCAAAGCACATAACAATACTAATTCAAACTAAATACACCCAACATTCACGAAATTTTCCCTTCTCTAACCATGAATAATCATACCTTAGTATACAATATAGGTGCTTTATACACGCACGTACTCTGAACAGTGAACACCAAAGTATACGTATACAAAGTGATCATAAAATCTGTAAGTGTTGAACAATGTTATCAATGCGAAGTATCGTGTAACGAGACCCTAAATTTCGTGTTCGCGGTTAAGGCGGTGACATAATGAGTATTGTAATTAAATTATTTAAGCTCACTCAACGGTAGATAATGATTGGAGTCAGAGTTAATACAAATTGTTAACACAAAAGTTAATACAAAGTGATACAATCACATATCTTTTTATCTGCCCTTATCCCTTACTAGTATCATCATCATCATCATCATCATCATCATCATCATCATCATCATCATCATCATCATCATCATCAGCCACAGGACGTCCACTGCTGGACATAGGCCTCCCACTAATATAGTTGGCGCAAAATAATTTTCGACCGACTTCCAAAAAGGAGGAGGTTCTCAATTCGTCTGTATTTTTTATGTAACGCGATATCTCCGCTAAATGTGGACCGATCTTCAAAATTATTTTTATGTTCGATTTCAAGGGCGCTCCCATATAAATTTGTCCACGATCGGATTTGAAGTCGGTCTGCTAAGTTTTTTCAGATTAGTTTTCACAACCGATTACCTGCCTATCATCAGCAACCTCTGGGGGATAAAGTGTTAGAGCCGCACTATAGACAATTTTAGCTACAGAATAAAAAGGTCAGCCATGTAAATCGGAATATTTCCACTGTCTTACATAAAACTGACATAAACGGCAGTTTGTTCATGAGGTTCGGACGGTCAGTGAGATTCCAGAAACCATAAAACTATTATTTTTCCAATTTGCCATATCTATAGAGTTGACAAGCCTTTCAAGATTTTTCTGGTATGATGAGTGTATATTGGCGATGAAAATCACTTACCAGCATCAACCACAATCGAATAAAATCCATAATATTATGTTAAACATTATTTAGATTCGATTTAAACATACTACCTCTATAGTACTGTGTGTATCTATGGGGGGTACAGATCACTAAGCAGCTGATGAGCCACTTGATAATTCTGTGAAAAAAAACGAAGACGCGTTTGTGGACGTTTGAATTTGGCACTCCTTATTCTCTGCCTACTCCAGTTACAAACAAAATTAATCTTATTAGTAATCAGTGGCGTGCAATCCATATAGACAAAGAGACACTGCCTCCCCTGACAATTTGCTATTTTCATAAATAAAGAATAAAAATCATGACTAAATACAGATTTTCAAAATATCAATGCTCGGCTAGTATTTCAAATCGACATTGAGATGACAATAATAGTGATGGTGGCGAAAGAGTTGTAGAAAATTATTGTGCAAGGATTTTGTCTACCCTGTTCGGAATGCCTATGCACGTCACTGTTAGTAATATAAGTTTTAATTAGCAGGCAGCACATATGGGATATGGACCAGGAGGTCGTGGGTTAAATTTCCAGGTCGGGCAAAGCGTATTTTGCTTGTTTAATTTTCCCGGGACTAGATCCCTCAGAATAGACGTCAGGTTGACGTCAGGCAGGCAGCCGGTCGTAAAAACTTAGCCAAATCCTTTCTGCAACATGTGGAAAAGTGTGTTGCGCCGACCCTATATTAAGATGGGATAATATATATAATTGATAATAAATATTAAAATATATATACATATAAATATATATGATTAATGAGAGTGTAAAATAATTCATAATAATATTAATGTTAGTATAATATAATTAAAATACAATAATCATAAAATAAGAATAAATTGTAATTAATGAAAAGATATAATAAAAAAAAAACATATGTAAGTAACAGAACTCAAAATTGCCATAAAATCAATAATGGCAGGTGTAAAAGAAATCAATAAAAAAAAGGTGGGTTATGGGCAGGTAGAAAAGTAATATAAGTTTTAATTCAACTTCTTGCACTCACTACATCGCCTACTTAAGCAAGTCCCTAACAGCAAGTTTAGGGGCGGTTAGCGTTACACTTAATTGTTCGTAGTAAAACAAAAGTTTCCGATGCCGATAACGTAACGGGGATACAGAATATAACTCAGGAGTTAGGGGGCGTTGTGTCGTCGTAAAATTACATTTCTAAAGGTAAGAGCGCTTTTAAAATTTATTTTTGTTATATTTTTAGAATTGAGCGTCTTTTTGTCCTAGTGGCACATTTGGATTGTGGATGAAAGGTTAGGGTTTGACTCCCTAGTCAGAGAAGGTTTTCTAACACGATTTACTCACATACTCATTTACTTAGGGCGACTAGCAGCTCCATTACTAAGCGACAGTTAGACTTATACTCGATTTATCATACAGATCATTCCTATATTTAAACCGAGATTTGGCTTAAATTGAGATTTATCGCGGAGCTGCAAGTGGCCCTTAAACGTCAGACCAGCAGATGGTCGTAAGATCAAAGCCGAATTATTTTTGCAACGTGATAAAAAGTGTGTATCGCCGACCCCATAAGAGAAGGTAGGGCAATGTTTTTCGAATTCGGTAGAGCCACCATATAGATTGTTTACAGCAGGGATGGGCCAGCCTAACCGGTGTGATACCTGTCTCATAAAATCCGTATGATTAGTATTGCCGGTGATCCAAATCACCCTTTCCCTTTCCAGTCCCTACTACCTTTCTTAAATGGTTATACATCTTAAGTCTTATGGTATCTTTGGTGGCTATAGGCGGTGATCTCTTACCAGGTGACCCATCTGCTCGTTTCCCAGTCTATAAAAAGCGTGATAAAGAATATTCCAGAACATTGCCAATCCAATCGTGCATGAGCCGCGGTACGAATGAAAACGCGGGCCATTTGTTTTTTGTCGAAGCAATACCGCTGAAGCTTACCGGGGTAGTTTATGATATCATATATCGTTGTACCGTGTTACATAGCCGGTGTTTGGAGTAAGTTATAAGCGATGTTGAATTAAGTTTATAACTCAAGTGGTCACGTGTTTTTGAGTGGTAGAGCCACGCTGTAGACCGTTCGTTTGCAGCACGAAAGGGTCGGCTCGACCGGTTTGATACCACTGTTTTTAGAAAACCGACGCAAATTGGCACTTTGTTATCGCGTTTCGTTCAGTGGGTGAGGATTCCGGTGGCCTAATTCCTTTAAGTGTTAAGTGTTCGGCGGGTTAAGTGTTCGGTAATAAAACTCCTCGATTTTGGGGTAAAATATCGGGTAAAACCTCCGAACACCTGGGACCCCTCGGCGTCAGTTAGTGGGGTAATATGGAACAAGGGGATTAAATAAAGGCCATCTTGCTTTTAGTTTGGCAACGTACCCACCATTCTTATAGTGTCGTTTGCCAGTCTTTGATATAAAAAACTGTCTTATGATATTAAGAACTACAACTTTCGGTATTACAACACCCAGATTTGAAACAAATATTTTTGGGTCCCAAATATTTGTCCCGGCGCAGGATCGACACCGAGATCTCTTGTTCCATAGCCTATTCCATAGCATATTCGACAGCTACGGTACTGAGACTATCTATAGCTACCTAGCTGAGAGTATAGTACACCATTTCTAGCATATATTTGTGAGATTATAAATCCCTACCCACAATTTTAAAATAAATAACACACAGCAATCACACACATAGTCCTGACCCCACCTATTTCATCAGAAAGAAGATTCAGAAGTTATTTCCAATATAGGACTTTACATTAATAAGAATGCTATAATAGTATAAATCGTGTAAACGACAGTCTACCGAAAACTGATACCAGGTGTTCAGTACATGATTCTGTAATGCCCAGCGTTAGAATTTTTTGTCAGTCTTTTCATGTATTTTTGATATTATATTTTAATCATAACGCAATAAAATCAATACTATTCACTAACACAACTCCACTTTCATAAAACATAATAAAAATCATTTACCCTTTATGTAATAGTCCAGTGAATAAGAACAAAATGAATATATAATCTACTATATAAAAATAAGTCGGGTTTTCCCTTCTGACGCTGTAACTCCAGAACGCACGAACCGATTTCCACGGTTTTACATTCGTTGGAAAGGCTCCGTGAGGTTTATAGCAAAGAAAATTCAGGAAAAGTTTCAACAGAAAAGCGGGAATATCTTTTTTCACATACAGCGCCATCTCTGATACATAGCATGTACTACAAACCCATATTTTAAGTAGATGGCGCCGGTGCGTGATACATTGATTGACAGCTACTCATTGTTCTCTGCTCAGTTAATTTCATGTGACAAACCGGTATTGTGTACACTATGAAATTGTGAAAAAAAGTAGAAAAAATTAGTTATTCGTTTCCTAACATTTACCATCAAATCAATCACGTGTATTGTGCAAATTATATGTTTACATCGTTTAAAATATAGAACAGAAAGAAATATTGAAATATTGTCAAAAATAATAAGTAATAACTGACAGGCTGACTCATGGGGTGGCGGACGGGGTGACTGACGAGGTGACTGACGGGTGACAGATGAGGTGACCGACTGGGTGACAGACGGGGTGACAGACGGGTGACAGAAGAGTGACAGACGGGGTGACAGACGGGGTGACGGAATGGGTGACCGACTGGGTGACAGACGGGGTGACAGACGGGTGACAGAAGAGTGACAGACGGGGTGACAGACGGGGTGACAGATGGGTGACAGACGGGGTGACGGAATGGGTGACCGACTGGATGACAGACGGGGTGACAGACGGGGTGACAGACGTGGTGATAGACGGGGTGACAGGCGGGTCACAGACTGGGTGACAGACTGGGTGACAGACGGGTGACAGACGGGTTGACAGGCGGGGTGACAGACAGTGTGACGGATGGGGTAAGAGACGGGGTGACAGACGGGGTGAGAGACGGGGGACTGACGGCCGAAGTAGATCATCCCATTACCTCCTTTAGAATTATTGGATTATAGGTGCCTACGACTCACTCTTTCAACCCTCTCTCTCATACGCAGACGAAGTTGCGCGGGTCAGTTAGTATTATATATGATTATCACAACGGCCTCTGAGCATTAATAAACGCTTGTAGCCTATGACGTGTTCCACACATAACCCCACAAATTAAGTGCGAGAAACTATTTATTTTTATTTTACAACTATTCTTCTAGCTCGTAACATGATTTTTCATTACGACTCAACTTCACACACGTCATTATTTAAAACTTTCGCAACATTACTTCTGTTGCTTTGTTGTACGTTATTTAATGTTATGCCTTTTAACCGACTTTCAAAAAAGAGGAGTTTCTCAATTAAATAAATAATAAATAAATAAATAACGCCCAACAGTCACATACATAGGTCCTGACCCCACACTAAGATCGAGTCTTGTGTGGGTATCAGGAACTACGAGAGACTTTCGGTCTCACAACACCCAGATCTGAAACAAATATCTGACGGCCACACAAACATACTTCTTGGCGCGGGAATCGAACCAGCGGCCTTTCGTTTCACAGCCAGGTACTCGCCCGTTGCGCCACGAAGGCTGTAATTTTTTTTTTTATTCGTATTAAAAATATTTATCAGTAAGGAGCATAAAGTTAGGCTTAGTTCGCTTATCCCTCGTCACGTCGTAACAGGTTAAAGAATTTTGACTTGCCTAATAGTCGACAACAATTTAATAACTCTGTAGACTGTAAATATTTAATAAACGCCCTACTTTCCAACTAGACACCGTCTAAAATGTTCTTAAACATGTAAATTACTTTAGATTAAGCTCACTATACATTTTCAAGCGCTATGAAGGACGTTATCTTTCCTTCCACCTCTCCTTATCGCACGGTGCACCTTCTTTTTTACTTTTAGGGCGACATGCAACGCTATTACTAATCTAGAGTTACACCTAAATCGGGTACTTGACTAATTTTTTTTGTTAATTTTCCATAAAATATACGTCATCTAAAACATAGCACAGAAAGAAATATTGAAATATTCCTAAAAATAAAAAAGTTATAAGCCTTTGAAATTTGGTGTAACCTTCAAACTGTGGGAAAGAAAAGTATCAGTATAATCACGTCACGTTCATAACGGTGCGTGCGTTGGAAAGGGATAGCAAGATATCCCCACTACGCCCCCATTCTTGCTCATTACAGAATTTAAAATTTGAATTACTGCCTCATTTTACTACCAATTTCCATGCAGTTTTCACTGAAGGATTTCTTTTTCGACTTCCACAAAAGGAGGACGTCCTCAATTCCCTGTATTTTTTTTATGTATGTTACTCGATGTCTCCGCCATATATGGACCGATATTCAAAATTCTTTTTGTGTTCGATAGAGCTTATTTCAAGGGTGGTCCCATATAAATTTGGTCATGATAGGTAAATTGGAAGTCGGTCAATTAAGTTTTTAAACTTGTGATTATTGTTTTATTTGCTGTTACATATAAAAAATTGTGTAAAATCAAACATATTCAAGTACCCAATTCAATTTATTCTACATTTGCAAAATATGTCATACGAGGAACTTTCTCCAGAAGGAGAAGTTAGAAGTTAGAGTCCCTTTTTAGATAAATGGGTCTAAAAACGAACAAACTGATTTAAACAACATACATACATAAGCTCACGCCTGTATCCCCGAAGGGGTAGGTAGAGGCGCACTAGCGAACTAGTACACCCACGTTTCGCCGAGCTTAGTTCCGTCCCAGATGTGATAGGGGGCGAGCCTATCGCCATATCAGGCAAAAATTCCAGACTCCGGGCTGATATGGAAAAATCCAATATCACTTTGCCCGACCCGGGGGATCGAACCCGAGACCTCAGAACCGTAGACGTATCGAAATACCACCACGCCACCGAAGGCAGTCGTGATTTAAACAACGTAATAACATTATTTAATTCAACCACAAAATGAACAATGTTTAGTACATAATTAAAAGTTTCTTAATGAAACGGTTTCAGTAATTAATATTTATAAAAGGCCGAGCGTTGCGGAACTTTTATTTTACAAAAGTTTTTAATTAACACCATCGGCTTTGGGTTAGTTGGGCGTTCTTTGCTTATTTAACTAACTCTTGACCTTATTGCCGCTTCAATTCCTCGGTGGCGTAGTTGTATATCGGTACGACTACCCTGGTTCGATCCTCGGGTAGGCCAAAGTAAAATTGTGTTTTTCAATTCAGTACCAGCTTGAAGTCTAAAATTTGTGCTTGATATAGCAATAGGGTCGCCCCCTATCATATCTGGGACGGAAATATGCTCCACGAGTGGGTGTTCTAGTTCGCTAGTGCGCCTTTGCCTACCCCTTTAGGGATACAGGCCTAAGCCTCTGTAAATTTTAAAGCACTTACCGCCAAATGCTCATACACTTAAGGTCACCTTATGTCGTTTAAAGCCTTATCTGTCACAATTGTATGGCGAAAATCAATGCAAGATGCCGTTAAAGTTGAGTAGAGTTTGAACATTCGGGCGTTAGAAACTTTACGTCACATTTCAAGATATTAAGTGCAGTTTTAAATGTCTTTGCCATTGGAAAGGAAGACAGCCAGTAATTTCTCGGTTTTATTAGTTTCGTTTTAAGGCCTATAACATTGTTATTTAGAATGTCGTTAAAATTTAGTTTTTACACTGGCAGCTATTAAAACGCGTTGGCTGTTTAATGTTATTTTAACGACAGAGTATACCGGTATTAAGTTCAATATGCTTAAAATTTACGTTCTTTCATTAATGGTCGGTTTTTAAGTTGGTTGTTTGTAGTATGCGGGAGTAAGTATCTACATAGAAAAAATGGCCGATACCGATACAGATCAAATAAAAATGCACAGACTCCAAAGAGTGTAAGAAATTAACGTTGTTATTAAGCATTCATTGTTTAAATCTATAGTTTCTACTTTTCTGATAAAATCTATGCTTTGTCTGCCTGTTTTGTTGTAAAAATTGGCTAGGATTAAGCCGAAGATCGATTTAAAAATTCTAAATCCTTACTGAGTTCGCTTCTTTGACGCAGACTTGGTTGAAGTCTGCTCTATATATAGATCTAAGCCTACGTCAAATCTTGACCAAATTTACCATCCTTGAAGTAAGCCTAAAAAAAATCAGAACCTAAAGAAATAACCTCCACTTTTTATACGGATAAAATTGAATATTCCAGAGGCCAATGAATATGCACCATCTAACAAAATAAGTTTAGCTACTCCAAGGTCCGAATGTACTCAACTTTCTGTCCATTTCTGGGAAAATATCTTTGTCGGGCTTCGAATTCATTACCTTACGTATTACTCTTCCAAAACTGAGCGCCGAAGCCCCTTCAAAATACGTAATTAAAAAACAAACAAAGAAAGTTGCTTCCAAGTTCCGTAAGTCAACAAGAAAAACTTGGCGCATGGTACTGCCGTTTTGAATTACAAATATCCGACAGACTGACGAGCGGCGAATTAATTTGACAGTAACAAGACGTAATTAAGGAAATCGTTCTTGAGTGGTAGAGCCACGCTGTAGACAGTAATATTTGCAGCTCGAATGGGTCGGCTCGACCGGTTCGATACCACTGTCTCACAGAAAACCGACGTAAACAGTAGGCCAACGAGCGATTCCGTAAAATATTTGTTTGACAAACACCCGAACGCCTCTAGCGGTTACTCGGTGAACTGACGTTTTCCATACAAATATCTTACGTTCTCGCTCGCGTAAATACGTACAACAAACTTATGGTTAAGCTACAGTTTGCTACTGCGTTTCTTTCGGTAAGTGAGATTCCCAATTCCCCCCTCCCTCCCGCGAGCCCTATTCCCCTCCTTTTAGGTTGGCAACGCACCCGTGGTTCTTTATGTATCTTGGGTGTCTATGGGCGGTGAAGATCACTTATCATCGGTGACCCACTTGACCTAAAAAAAACATTTTGGTGACGATTCTAACACTTGTTATCTAAGTTCGGGAAAGTATTGAAATATAACTATTTTTACGGATTCTATCACGATTTGGTTTTAATTTTATTCCCACGTTTCAAAGGCTTTGCAGTCTTCGTGGTCACGGGTCGGACTGAAGAATAACGTCGAGAATAAAAATCCGTAAAAATAGTTTTATTTCAATTCGGGAAAGTAGTCACATTACACTTGTTTGTAACTGCAATGCAGTCCAAAACACTAACGACCAACCACAATGAGATTATCGGTGGTCACTAAAATCATGCCCATCAGTATAGATGCTTCGTCACACTTCGAAGGAAAGAAGCAAATCGAGGGGCCTGCTATAGGTCAAGCATATGACCGATACAGGTAGAGGGACATAAGAATGTATCCATAAACCCGCCCCAACCAACTATCAAGCCATGAGCAAGATCCTTAGGAGAACTGCAGGGTTACCACCATCTCTTATAGCTGTATTATTATAATCGTTCTTCGTTTGTTTTGTATGGGAATCGGTACAAGTAAAATGATAATATTACTGCTATAAGAGGTAGTGGTAACCATCCTGGATGTGTGAGTGATCTTGGAACGCGATACACAAGTAGTGTGAATCACTATGGCAATTTTTTAGTACCATGACTACGATAAGTGGTTGTTGCCTCCTTGGTCTAGTGGCAGCATATATGGGCTGTGGACCGGGAGGTCCTGGGTTTGATTCCCAGGTCGGGCAAAGGGAATTTTCTAGTTTAATTAGCCTGGGACTGGATCCCTCAGAGGTGGTTCAACAGGCAGGCAGCCGGTCGTAAAAACTAAGCCAAATCCTTTCTGCAATACGCTTGAAAAAGCGTATTGCGCCGAGTCCACATTAAGGTGGGATAGGGGCGGGTAGAAAGACTACGATAAGTGGTTATTGTGTGGTTTAAAATTGCAACTTTTCATTAAAAAAAAATCACTTTATCTTTTAAAAAAAGGTAATAAAAAGAAGTTATGAATATATCTCGAAATATTTTAATCATAAGTTTTTCTTAATAGTAATAAAACAGCACTTTTAAGAAAGTTAAACAGTGTGGCACTATTTTTAAATATTTCCACAAGTTTCCACTAAAAGTTCATTAGAGGCGGATTTAAGGCGATGTAATTCAGTTTTAGGGTAAATTACGAAAAATTTGGCCAAGTAGGGTGTCAGTATATTCACTGTTTTAATAGATTTTCTTAGAAACATAACTATGTAACTATGATATATCAACTTACGTTAAATATTTTGTACACAAATGGTAACGTTACACTCTTAACATTTAAGATGAAGGAAGAAAGATACATCTATTCAGAATACATTCAAGTAAACTCATAACAAACATGATGCAATCGGTTGGCTGAATTCACCTGAAGGAAATTACTCTATAAAACTCATTCAGTGCTTTGCATAGACGATATCCGAGAATAGATCTTGATGCGTTCGAAGCATTGAAAGGTACTGCACTAGATCTAAGAGACATATCTCGTTATTATAAAAAATGGGAAAAATTGTATCACGCTTGGTAATTTATCCTCATATAATGTGTGTGTAAGCTTCGAAAATATAACATGGTTTCGGTTTGTATGGCATACGACAGCCAGCATTCTTTATATTTACATATATACATAGACTCACGTCTGTATCTACGAAGGGGTAGGCAGAAGCGAACTAGAGAACAAAAACACCCACATTTCGCCGAGTTCATTTTTGTCCCAAATGGGATATCTATCCTATCGCCATATCAGACAAACTCTAGACTTCAGGTCGGTATTTAATAAAATATCGTTTACATTTAAAGAAGCACAGTTATGAAACATTACATACAACACCTACACAAAACTTGTTGTCGCTACACATTTTTGTCTTGTCATTGTCATAAGTAGGAGACGTCGAAAAAAATCGTATGTGTAGGTATTTTTGTGTTGTGTTCCGAGGAAAACACATGCAGGAAACGCGCCTTAAGAAACACAATACATACATTGTAGCGAACAAATTAGTTTGGGTAAATAAAAAAGTATTTTGCGGAAATATATAAAATGCGGAGTTTCATGGTGACCCCAATCCGGTTACACCTTGCGGCCTCTTGGCTTGAATTTAATTAAGCATTTTTCGCGTTGATTAAACACTGGAGGCCTCTTAATAAACAGGCTGAATGATTGGGGAATTTTCTCCTGTTTCGTATCTCCAATAAAATATTTTTTATATTTTTTCATCCTCACTTAATTTGTAATATAATATTCGAGCAAAATCTGCGGCGAAAATTTTTCTTGTAAAATGAAAAGGCGGTAAATTAAAATTTATTTAAAGTTAGCTTTATCTCGCAGCTTTGCCTGCATACAAATCGATCTGTCAACTCTCACATCAGTGAAAATTGAAGCTAATTATTGCTGATTCATTTTATACATACATACATACATAATATCACGCCTGTATCCTATAGGGGTAGGCAGAGACTATGTATTTCCACTTCGCCCGATTCTGACACACTACTTTCGCTTCATCTACTTTCATCAATCTTTTCATACATTCGCGTCGGTTAAGGGTACTTTTTATCTTTCCTTTAGTTATTTATTTAATTATTTTATTTATTTTAGAAACAAATAATTGTAAGTTGTATTGTGAATTAGTAAGTTAAATCAGTTTAGTGTTAAGTCTCGTAATGGTCAGTGGTTACACTGACTACAAAATGGCTATAATAAAATTAATATATTTGTCAAATCATAATATGAACATCAGTTATAGATGTAAAGTGTATACACAATCTTTTTACCTGCGGCCTGAGCAGGAAAATTTCTGACAACCGTAAATGTATTCGAACTCGATGCGCGTCTATGAAATTTGTATGAAATATTAACCAAACGTCATCAGTGCGCAGCGAACTCGAATACATTTACATTTACATTAGTTTTTCGTGCTCGGGCTACTGCTCTTTACCCACAGAGTACTTTGTGTATACTGAAATCTTTACCTTAATGTGGGGTCGGCCCAACAGACGTTTTTTAAGCATGATGCAGAAAGGATTTGGCTTAGTTTGGCAGATCGGCCTGACGTCAACGTCCCTCTTGGAGATCCAGTTCCGGACAAATAAAATTAGAAAAATCGCTTTGCCGTACCTGGGAATCGAACCCAGGATCTCCCGGTCTACAGCCTATATATGCTGCCACTAGACCAAGGACACTACACAATAATAATACATAAATTACATAATTTATGTATATTCGACAGTCGGTAGACGCAATGTCTCACCACAACATTACGACTCCAATGTTACTTACCATAAGTAGTCCAAGTTACGTATTAGGTAATCTGTGCTCAAGCACGAACAACAATCGAATGCGTATTCGAATGACATTTACTTGATATTAATTGATTCATAGATAACAGACCGACTTCAAATCCGATCGTGACTAATATATGGGACCACATTTGAAATAAGCTCTATCGAACACAAAAATAATTTTGTAATTCGGTCCACATTTGGCGGAGATATCGAGTAATATACATAAAAAAAAATACAGACGAATTGAGGGCCTTCTCATTTTTGGAAGTCGATCAAAAAATGTAAGAGTGCAGTGAGTTCGATATACGACAGACTCGTCAGGTCCAATGTAATTTGCCTGAACAATATTAAAAAATAATAGAATAATATTTCGAAGTATAACAAAAGCTAATATCCACATTTATTTTAAATATAAAAGGCCACAATTCTCGAATAACGTTTTATTGGCGTATATTTTTATGGCAAAGTAAATATTATCCCCCGGTACATCATAGGTATGAAAATGTGATCCCTTAGCCCGCATAATGTGCCAGCATAAAACAAGTAATAGAACTCAATATTGAGCTTTGAATTCACGTCGTAAAGATCAGTGAGGCACTTGTTTATTGGAAGCAATTTCGATATATGAAGGAATTAAAACGATAACATTTATTATAGAATATATGTATTTATGTATTTTGCCGATATTTTTACCCACAAAGGTAAAATAAGGACAGTCTCCATGGCACAACGGGCGAGTAGCCGGCTGTGAAGCGAGAGGCCGCGGGTTCGATCCCCGCACCGAGACAAATGTTTGTATAGTATATCGCTAAACTAAAATTATAGCCAGTACATTTATTTTTTATACAACTTTTTGTAACTACCTACCACGCATCGCATCGCAGCTCAGCCTCGCATGCCGTTCTTGCAAACAAAGCCTTGTAAGAATGGCCTTACTGTTTTACTTTAGTACATGATGCCTGTATGAGGAACAGTCAGTACCCAAAGCAAACATTAATGGAGAACTCCTATATAACGGTTATAGCGGTTATTTATCTTCAACTTTTATACCTACATAGGCTCACGCCTGTATCTTCATAAGGGTAGGCAAAAGGGAGCTGGAGATCTAGAACACTTTCGCCGAGGTGATTCCTGTCCAGATGTGATAGATCGCCATATCGCCATCGCCATCGCCATCCATATGACAGCCTCCGTGGCGCAGCGGGCGAGGAGCCGGCTGTGAAACGTGAGTTCGTGGATTCGATTCCCGCACCGAGACAAATGTCTGTGTGGCCCATAGGTATTTGTTTCCGGGTCTAGGTTTTGTGAGACCGAAAGTCTCTCGTAGTTCCTGATACCCACGACACAATACTCGATCTTAGTGTGGGGTCAGGACTATGTGTGTGACTGTGGGGTGTATTTATTTATTTATTAACTAAGCTCGACGAAATGTAGGTATTCTAGTGCGCTAGTGCCTACCCCTTCGGGGATACAGGCGTGAGCTTATGTTTGATGATGTGTGAAAAAATCGCTTCAATTCAAATGCATTGCATTTCATTATGCAAATTCCTGACACATACAGACGAGTCGCCTTTTAGTTGTCAAAATTATTTGTAATCGGGCTTCTGACTCAAAAGGGCACTTCACCGGAATGCGTCAGCTTGTTTTTATAGAGGATCAGAGGGTCAACCAAGAGTTCTTTCGACGTTTATCGCTACCGACTACGTAAATTGCTTTGTATCATCATCCTCCTGCCCTGATCCCAATTTTATTTTGGGTCGGCGCAACATGTTTTGACTTCCATACATGCCTATCAGCCGTCATCTTATCATTCACTCCTTTTTCTTTCATGTCCTTCCTTACACACTCCATCCACATCTACTTTGGCCTTCCTCTACCTTTCCATCCATCAACATTCATATTCATCACTTTCGTGAATTCCTTTGTATATTTTCTTTCTTTCTTTCTGCCTGCCCTTATCCCACCTTAATGGGGGTCGGCGCAACACACCTTTTCAAGCATGCTGCAGAAAGGATTTGGCTAAGTTTTTACGACCGGCTGCCTGCCTGAAGTCAACCCCCTCTAGGGGATCCAGTCCCGGGCAAATTAAATCAGAAAATCTGTTTTGCCCGACCTGGGAATCGAACTCACGCCCTCCCGATCCACAGCCCACATATGCTGCCACTAGACCAAGGAGGCGACTTTGTATCAAAAACATTAATTCCTGACATAGAGGGACCTTCGGGTGCTTGTTATACTTTTACGTAGACGCTAACGAGGAACGTTAAAACATCATGGTTGAGCTGCAGGCCGTTAATAAGTCGTTCCAGAATAAAAACTAACCTAATTTACTACCATTATGTACAACAATACCATTCTAAAAATTCCAACACAAAAGATACATCATCAAGAAACCGTCCATTACACTGATGAAAGACTACACTATTGAACGCACGAGCGACCGCTAAAGGCAAGTAATTACACCACATAATAATATAGGTTTTATAGGAAAAAAGGTTTATTTGCGGGCACGAGACGAGGACACCCTGCACGCTCCGGTTACTTCACTGAGCCCATCCTAATCGCGTTACACATGGTTAATTATGCACATCCTTTTAAACTATGACTTAAGTTGTGAACTTATAGCCCATTATAAAAATATTTACGCGCTTCTTATTTTTATGAATAGTTTGTCCCTTTCATTTTCAAACATCGCAAAGAAACTAAAACATGTGTGCAACTCACACGTGGTAGAAGTGAAACCTACAAAAATTTTGGCTCCAAGATAATGAGACGAATGTAAAATATCGGGAAGAGGATAATTGTAGGTTTTAGTAATGATCATAGTGATACAAAGTTTGATAATTATTTTACATTTTATTCGTATATTTCATTCGTATATCATCATAATCAGCATCATCATCAGCCATAAGACGTCCACTGCTGAACATAGGCCTCCCCCAAAGACATATATTACATAGATTTTATTATAAAAATGATGAAAAGAATCTACAAACGTAAACTAAATACGTATACAAAACACCACGGTTGTGTGATGCCTTTTCCCAAACTTTGTACTACACATGCGCGTGCACTTTTTACTGTGGCTTTTTCGTTTCATCGACTTTCAAATCAACGATGTTAAAAAAGTTTTCACTTCAATAAGTGACAAACTATTCATAAAGATAAGAAACGTGTCAATGTTTTTATAAATAAAGCCCATGGTGCATTGAAGTGTTCCAGTTTTTGTCACCCGAATATAATAATTTATTTGAATTATATATTTACTGCGAAACATAGGTCTCCCTCAATGATTTCCATATCGACCTGTTGGATGCGGCCTGCATCCAGCGACTTCCTGCGACCTTTATCAGGTCGTCGGTCCACCTTGTAAGTTCTATGGCTGATGATGATGATGATAAATTTACTATAACTGATTGCCTCGGTGGCGTAGTTGTATTTCAGTACGACTACCGTCCTGAGGTCTCGGGTTCGATCCACGGGTCGGGCAAAGTGATATTGGATTTTTCAGTATCAGCCTGCAGTCTGGAATTTGTAACCGATATGGCGATAGGATCGCTCCATATCACATCTGGGACGTAACTAAACTGGGCGACATGTGGGTGTTCTAGTTCGCTAGTGCACCTCTGCCTACCCCTCCAGGGATACAGGCGTGAGCTTATAAATATAATGAATTGAAAAATTTAATTGTGCAAGTTGTAGACTAGTCTAACCTCAATACCTAATCTGAAGCTATTTTTGCATTTATGGTACTATAAATTATTACAGGTATAATACTGGAAAAGTTGGGCAGTAAAACGTCGGACATAAAACTGGCACTTTACAGTACATTTGAAAGCGTTTCAGACGTCACGTCCTTGCTCGCGAAAGCCATTGGAAGTGTGAATTACAGGCGGAACGCTTACGGAGGAATGGAAGCTGGCGTGGCAAATTACAAAATGTTTTTATGATACTTATAGAATGGAGAAATTGCGCGTAATACAAGCCGGAGGCGCGGAGGGTGAGGCCGGCTGTGAAGCGAGAGGCTGTGGGTTCGATTTCTTCTTCGATTCGGTGTGGGTATTGTGAGACCGCAAGTCCCTTGTGGTTCCTGATAACCATGACCCAAGACTTGTATTGTAGTGTCAGGAAAACCGACGTCAAGTGGCAGTTCGCTGCTGCGTTTCGTTAGGTGAGTGAGATTTCCGATGGCGTAATTACCCCCTTTCCAATACCTATTTCCCTCCTTTTAGGTCGGAAATGCACCCATGATTCGAATCGCATGAGTATCGCCTCCTTGGTCTAGTGGCAGCATATATGGGTGAACCGGGAGGTCGTGGGTTCGATTCCCAGGTCGGGCAAAACGAATTTTCTTATTTAATTTGCCTGAGGGGGTTGACGTCAAGCAGGCAGCCGGTCATAAAAACTAAGTCAAATCCTTTCTGCAACATGCTTGAAAAAGTGTGTTTAAATACTGATTTCTTAAATTTACGCGAATGTTATACATTGAAATAAAACTATTCAGATTCAGACTCAGACTGAGTCTCTCAGTCCAACACGTGACCACGAAGACTGCAAAGCCTTCGAAAAGTCGGGAATAAAAATTAAAACCAAATCGTGATAGAATCCGTAAAAATGGTTTATATTTCAACTAGTTTTAAAGTTAAGAAGCGCATAAATCTTTTTATAAGTAAGGGGCTAATTGTTTAGTAATATACCTCCTTGGGACATGTTATTAGAACATTGTATTCGCTATATCCAACATCTTGTACCACCACTCCGGTAGGCAGAGCTTATCAAGGGTTGCCTAGGTGGAATCGGGAAATTAATTATGAGAAAAACGTTGACTAGATTAAAAGGGTTTACAGTATTTGGGAGCGCCGTAGGTTTCACACTGATTTACTGTTATGTCTCTTTAAGCCGTTTTTGTTTAAATAGGTCCCATATTAAAATTACAAATCTCGTAATTTGTCGCTTTTAACGCGAGCTGGGTTTTACTAAAAGCTACGACTTTATCTTTGAGTTAGGGTTTTGTTAGTTCTTATGTTGATGACGTAAGGTCTAGTTTAGCGGCTTATTTTGAACAAGTGACGGTTATTGTACTTGGTTTCATAAGCAACTTAGGTACTCTGTTCAAATGAAGACCTTTATGAACATTGTAATTTATACGGCCAAATGGATTATGATTCTGTGATTTAATTTTATACACATTAAAATTAACATTATTCATTCCGTTATAAGCGATGTACTTAATATATTTGTCTTGTTTGAGTGGTAAAGCTATGCTCTAGACAGTAACGTCTACAGCATAGCCGGCGGGCTCGACCGATTTGATACCACTGTCTCGCGGAAAACCAACGTGAAGTGGCAGCTTGCTATTGCGCTTATCCCAATCCCTCCTTCTCTTCTCAATCCTCTTTTCATTCCTTTTCACGGTAGGAAGAGGTATTCTGGCATTGCCGATGTCTACAACCGATGATAACCATTTATCAAGAGATCGTCTGTTCGCCACGAAAGTTCTAGAGTAGTAGAGCCACGCTATAGACAGTAACGTCTACAGCACGAATGGACCGGCTCGACCGGTTTGATACCACTGTCTCACAAAATACCGACGTTAAGTGCCAACTTGTTGTCGCGTTTCGTTCGGTGAGTAGGATTTCCGGTGGCCCATATACCCCCTTCCTTTTCTAATACCTTTTTCCATCCCTTTCCATTTCCTCCTTTTGGGTTGGCAACGTACCCATGATTCTTTTTATGTCTTGAGTGTTTACGGGCAGTGGAGATCACTTACCATCAGGTGACCCATCTGCTCGTCTGCCAGTCACTGCTATAAAAAAAAGTGAATAAAAATATAACAACTTTAAATTTTCCATGCGATTAAAATAACAAACAGTTAAAACCAGTGATGTGGATAAGCGATTAATAATCGATTATTTATCATAATCGATTATTTTTTTAAGATGTATTATTATATAATTAATCGACGGAGATGGTTGGCGCTCACTTGGGGAGGCCTATGTCCAGCAATGGGAGTCGATAGGCTGAGATAATAATTGACTAACCGATTATTAAATCACGTCATTAAAAATAATTGAATAATCGATTATGTAACATAATCGATTATTCACTTCACTAGTTAAAACATCCTATGCGCTGTATTAAGCATTCTGTGATTCTGTAGAATAATGACAACAATACAATGAGTACAATGAATGTAATTAATATCAGTAATTACTCCAATAACAGCCGATCGCCGTACCACTTCGCTCTCGATTTTATTGCTCTCATCTGTCGACCGTTCGCAGTCATGTCCGATGTGTTTTATTGCTTTTTGTTTTCCGATTGTGGTACCATTAGTGTACTACACATTCATTCATTGAAATCACAGATAGCGAACAGAATCATTAATAACAAATTCAAATTTTTATTCAGCATAAAGGTAGCAAATTTTAAACGTTAATATTAATATATCAATGCTTTAAAAAGCCCAATGGTCTAAGAAGAATCACCAAGAAACTCAGCAACAGTTTGTGAATGGATGCAGAGAAAATAATAGAAAACACGTAAAAAATATAGATGACGGCTACCGTGGATCAACGGGCGAGTGGACGTCTATGAAGCCGTAGTTTGATCCCCACACAGAGATAATAGTTTGTGTAGGCCCAGGTTTCCGATCTGGGTGTTGTAAGACCAAAACTCTCTCGTAGTTCCTGATACCCACGATACAAGACTCAATCTTAGTGTGGGGTCAGGATTATGTATGACGAATTGAAATATCCTTTCCCCTATATTAAACCCATTTAGGTGGTAGGCAGCAACTTCGATGTATTCCTAAAAATGCCCATGAGCGACGGCAACCATCAAAAACCTATAAAAAACACCTTATATCATTTGCCACACTATAAACAGAAGTACCAGGGTCACATAACACAAAGAAGCAAACATCAAAGCACGTTATTAAGAAGCTAATACTCCAACCGAGCTCATGCAATTACTATGGAAACGTGATCAAAACCCAGCCTACGAGCGACTCTCTCAAATTAAGTTCTTTGTTCTAGCACCGGCGAAATGCCATGCACTGCAATTTGAATCTAGTCACTTTATATATGTCATGCTCATACAGTTTCTGAACGTGATTAAAATAATGTGTTGTGAATTCTATAAACATATTATAGCAAATGTTAACATATTAAACTACCTCTATAAGCCATATTGAGCCTTACTAACAAACAGTTTTAACTGAGCAAAATATAGTAACGAATAGTCTGTCCCTTTTATTTTCAAACAATGTGACATGAGGAAAAAAGTGAAAGACTATTCTTAGCCATTTTGTCAACTAAACTGTTTTTAAGAGTAAGGCCCATTGTATTAAAAATGATTCGAATACCAGATCAATAAAATATAATAAATAATAATACTATTAGCCCTGTAATATTACTGTCCCACTGCTGGGCACGGGCCTCCTCTACCAATGAGAGGGGTTAGGCCTTACTCTACCACGCTGGCCTGATGCGGGTTGGTAGACTTCACATACCTTCGAAGTTCCTGTGAAGAAATTCTCAGGTATGCAGGTTTCCTCACGATGTTTTCCTTCACCGTTATAGCAAGCGATATTTCACAATGAAAATACACTTAACATAGAAAAGTCAGAGGTGTATGCTCCATTTTTAGGGTTGGTCTCGAACCTCCGATACTTGTCTCGGCAGTCCGTACCATTTCAATAAAATATTATTCAAGTAATTTTTGAATCCTCTAAAACCGTTTTTCATCTTACTGGATTAAACGTTGATATTATCTTTGTTATTATTTCTTTTCATCTTTTCGATTTTTCGTGTTATTCATAGGAAAAGAGATTTCAGAAGAATATTTATATCAGTCTCATTTCCTTAGAATTATTGCTACATTCAAAGCAACGATACGGAAAGTAAGATATTAGCCTACATCGGGATAAATGAAAGCTACAAACATAATCATTTGTAACTTCCTATCGAACGCACAATCTAGATCCAGACATAAAAAAGAAAATACATGTTTACTTCAACTGGAAGCGTAAACAAACTTTCCCCAGTAGACATTATCTCGAAAACAACTCAAAAAGTACAACAGTCCGCAAGTCTAAAGGTCCGTAATAGGCCATCGTCTGATCGAATCAGTGCCTATCCTCTATTAATGCTAGCCATCACTCTCAGCAACTGATTAGATCAGCCAATGCAGCCAACGATAGAGACTAATACAAAAACGTCGCAACTTCCAAACCCTCGGCGCATTTACGACGTTTTAGAATTGAGAGATATTACTGAAAGATTCCAATAGTGCGTGACGAAAGGGCGTAAGTCGGTAAACGGATTGGCTGTTACGACGTTCTGGAATGGGTGGTGGAAACTTATTAATGATCGTGCTACAACTGTAGGCAACTCGTTACTACGGTAATAAATAACACACGAACTGCCTTCGAAAGTTGCCTCTTTCAATCTTTCGCGTTGGAGTGGTACGTAACATTTCTATCTCAGTCTCTAGGGATAACTTAATTGTATTTGTTATCAAAAATCTTCGGTATTTTAATTATGAATTAAAGAAATCTAGGAACGAAAACGGTAGCGTTTACATCCAGAAGTCCTTCTAATTCACTAATACCTGTTTAATGTTTAACAGACAAGCAGCCTATGACTGGACTCTGGCTATTTTTTTTATTACAGAGAGTAGAGACTGGCAAGCGAGCAGATGGGTCACTTCATGGTAAGTGATCACCACACCTAAGACACAAAACTTAAAAGGAAGGAATGTAAGGGGAGGGAAAAGGGGAAAAGGAGGAGGAATTGAATAGCCAATCGGCCCAAAAACAAAGAAAAACAAAATGGCGGCCACTTTTGACAGTTTTGACATCGGTTCCGTCGTTTGGAACCACGGGGCGACCCAGATATCGGTTTTGAAGTCAAAACGAACACGGTAGCATTTACATGCAAAAGTCCTTCTAGTTTACTAATACCTGTTTAATGTTTAACAGACAAGCAGCCTATGACTGGTCTCTGGCTATTTTTTTTATAGCAGAGACTGGCAAACAAGCAGATGGGTCACTTGATGGTAAGTGATCACCACACTTAAGATACAAAACTTAAAAAGAAGGAATGGAAGGGGAGAGAAAAGGGGAAAAGGAGGGGGAATTGAATAGTCAATCGGCCCAAAAACAAAGAAAAACAAAATGGCGGCCACTTTTGACAGTTTTGACATCGGTTCCGTCGTTTGGAACCACGGGGCGACCCAGATATCGGTTTTGAAGTCAAAACGAACACGGTAGCATTTACATGCAAAAGTCCTTCTAGTTTACTAATACCTGTTTAATGTTTAACAGACAAGCAGCCTATGACTGGTCTCTGGCTATTTTTTTTATAGCAGAGACTGGCAAACAAGCAGATGGGTCACTTGATGGTAAGTGATCACCACACTTAAGATACAAAACTTAAAAAGAAGGAATGGAAGGGGAGAGAAAAGGGGAAAAGGAGGGGGAATTGAATAGTCAATCGGCCCAAAAACAAAGAAAAACAAAATGGCGGCCACTTTTGACAGTTTTGACATCGGTTCCGTCGTTTGGAACCACGGGGCGACCCAGATATCGGTTTTGAAGTCAAAACGAACACGGTAGCATTTACATGCAAAAGTCCTTCTAGTTTACTAATACCTGTTTAATGTTTAACAGACAAGCAGCCTATGACTGGTCTCTGGCTATTTTTTTTATAGCAGAGACTGGCAAACAAGCAGATGGGTCACTTGATGGTAAGTGATCACCACACTTAAGATACAAAACTTAAAAAGAAGGAATGGAAGGGGAGAGAAAAGGGGAAAAGGAGGGGGAATTGAATAGTCAATCGGCCCAAAAACAAAGAAAAACAAAATGGCGGCCACTTTTGACAGTTTTGACATCGGTCCCGCCGTTTGGAACCACGGGGCGACCCAGACATCGATTTTGAAGTAAATCGGCCCAAAAACAAAATGGCGGCCACTTTTGACAGTTTTGACATCGGTTCCGTCGTTTGGAACCACGGGGCGACCCAGATATCGGTTTTGAAGTCAAAACGAACACGGTAGCATTTACATGCAAAAGTCCTTCTAGTTTACTAATACCTGTTTAATGTTTAACAGACAAACAGGCTATGACTGGACTCTGGCTATTTTTTTTATTACAGAGAGTAGAGACTGGCAAACGAGCAGATGGGTCACTTCATGGTAAGTGATCACCACACCTAAGACACAAAACTTAAAAGGAAGGAATGTAAGGGGAGGGAAAATGGGAAAAGGACGGGAAATTGAATATCATAATATTCATTATAATATTCAAATTTAATAACTAGTGCTGAGTTTTCGCTTTAACAACATGCATACTCACACCCACGCCTGTATCCTCAAAGGGTGGAGCAGAGGCTAACTAGGGAACCAGAACACTCACATTTCGCCGAGCTCATTTCCGTCCCAGACGTCATAGGGGGCGAGCCTATCGCCATATCGGCACAAATTCCAGGCTCCGGGCTGATATTGAATAGAAAAACCCAATATCATTTTGTCTGACCCGGGGATCGAACCCGAGACTTCAGGACGGAAGTCGTACCGCAATGAAACTACGCCACCGAGGCCGTCGCCTTATAAAACACATAATATACCAACTCCATCCCCTGTGCATTATAATAAAAACTTCCCCTGGCTAAATGCAGCGGCGACGCGCCATTTCGCTTCATTTTATAAGCTTAACATTAAATTATGGTGTTTATGTGTAAACATGGGTTATGCATTAGATTAATGGACCCATTACACGGTTTATATTTCATGACACATTGCTAAAATGGTTTTTTCATTTAAGGTTATAAAGCGTACATTTTGCAAATCATGCGTTCTGATATAGTTCAGGCGGGTTACCATCACCTCTTATAGCAGTATTATTATAATTTACTTGTCAATATTCCCATACAAAACAAACGAAGAACGATTATAATAATACTGCTATAAGACGCCGTGGTAACCCTACAGATATTTTGAAAATCTATGACTATAAGGAATGCTATAAATCGTATCCTATTATAATATACTAGCCTTTGCTTGTAACTACGCCCGCGTGACAGTCTTGACAAACATTCATCCCCATTACATCCCTTTAGAGGATGAATTTATGCATGTATTAAACATATAAACCTTCCTCTTGAATCACTCTATCTATTAAATATGCATCAAAATCCGTTGCGTAGTTTTAAAGATCTAAGCATACATAGGGACAGACAGACAGCGGGAAGCGACTTTGTTTTATACTATGTAGTGAATAGTTCATCCTTTCTTTACCATTTGCCCTCAATGGAACATATTTTCAAGCATGTTGCAGAATAGATTTAACTTAGTTTTATCGACCGACTGGCATTAACATGCAAATCTTTTGAGAAGAACACAAAAATATAAATCTTTTTTAACCTTCAATTCTTAACTATAATAATACCTAACTTAATCTACACTAATCTGAAGTACTTCAACTTCATTATGCGTATAAATAACTTTGACACTTTACGACTTTGTCTGGAGAATCCACAAATTATCCAGACAATCTGCACTTTAAAGTTTTATAGTCTTTTACATAAACATTTTTATTACAACTGAAAAGTACCTCTAGATCTTAACATGCTAGTATCAATTTCAATAGAATTACAAAATATGACACTAATTTCATAAAGACAAAAGTTTGTGAGTGTGTTTGTATGTTTGTTACTTCTTCCTGTTCAAACGGCTGGACCAATTTTGATGAAATTTAGTATGAAGATAGCCGACACCCTGAATTAACACATAGGCATAGGCATTTTATCCCAAAAAATAAATTAACACGCAAATGACGTTGCAAGCTACAGCAACTAATATAAGTAAACCACACACATATAATAATAATAAATACACCCAACGATTACACACCTAGTCCTGAACCCACACTAGGTATAACCTGTATCGAGGGCGTCAGAGACTATGAGAGACTTTCGGTCTCACAACACCCAGACTTGAAACAAATATCTGTGGGACACACAAACAATTGTCTCAATGCGGGAATCGAACCCACGGTCTCTCGCTTCACAGCTGGCTACTCGCCCGCTGCGCCACGGAGGCTGTCATATAAATAAAAGCAGCACAGTTTTTACTATTTAGGTCTCTTATGTGACATACGTAAGTATTAGATACTAGCCTATTAGGTATCTGTTTTTGCAACTACACAAACATACCTCTACATACACAGTCTCACGCCCGTATCCCGGAAGGGGTAGGCAGAGGCGAACTAGAGATCTAGATCATGCTTATACTTATCTACAATTTAGATTTCTAGACCACGTACATTTCGCCGCGCTGATTTACACAAACTTAGAAAGAAATTTTGGAAATGCATAAACCAAAACAGTTACTTTTACATTCAAATATGTAATAATAGTTCGAGATATGTTTATTGTTGGAAATGAAGATGCTGCGGTGGATATGCAACGTTACACGCCTAGATCGAATACGTAACGTATACATCCGCGGTAGTCTTGGTGTCCGCGACGTGGCGGATAAACTACAAGAATGTAGCTTGTGATGATATGGTCACGTTTTGAGAAAACCACAAGAGTACGTCGGGCACAGATGTCTGGACCAGATCGTACCAGGGGTGCGACCCCGTGGACGACCCAAAAAGCGCTGGCTGGACGTTTTGGAGGATGATATGAGAGTCAATGGTCTCACTGTGGAGGATGCTCAAGACCGGGCGAAGTGGAAGCGTTAAGTAGGAAGGCGGACCCTGGCAGAAGGCCGGGAACAACGCCAGACAGAAAGAAAAAGTTATCTGTTATGTTGTCCTAATAAATAAGTAAATAAATAAAAAGAAAGTTGAAGTTATGTTTTTTGTCGATGAATAAAAGTGTACACGCGAACAAAAATATCTTACCTCTATATAAAGCTATCAAAGGGTGACATAAAATTATTTTTACGGATTTTATCACGATTTGGTTTTAACGGGTTTTTCACGGGTTGGACTGACCGTGACCACGAAGACTGCAAAGCCTTCGAAACGTCGGGAATAAAAATTAAAACCAAATCGTGATAAAATCCGTAAAAATAACTTTATTTCAATGAATAGCATTCGCGTAAACTTAAGAAATCACTATCAAAGGTTGTTTAGAGGGTATTATGATTTTTATAGAGATTAGATTTTTCTGATACATTGACTTTTCATGGTGGGTACACTTGGTCATCGACGTTTATTTTGTGAAATAAGTATAGCGTAAAATAATACACTGCCTCGGTCGTAGTTGTTTTTCAGTACGACTACCGTCCTGAGGTGTTGGGATCGATTCCGGGGTCGGGAAAAGTAATATTGTTTTTTTTTCAACATCAGCTCGTAGTTTGGAATTTATGCCCGATATGGTGATAGGCGTGCCTATCACACAGGGATGGAACTAAGCTCGGAGAAATTTGGGTGTTTTAGTTCTCGCTAGTGCGCTCTGCCTACTCCTTCGTGGATACAGGCGTGAGCTTATATTGTCTAGTGTAGTGCTTTAGAAACTGATATTATAATTTTTCATATCACTTACAGCATCATAATGAATCTTGTTATAAATAATACGGTCTTAGTTATGTCCTTGCCTTGTTATAATAATAATAATAATATTAGCCCTGTAATATTACTGTCCCACTGCTGGGCACGGGCCTCCTCTACTACTAAGAGGGGTTAGGCATTAGTCTACCACGCTGGCCTAATGTATTGGTAGACTTCACATACCTTCGGAATCCTTGTGGAGAAATTTTGGGGTATGCAGGTTTTCTCACGATGTTTTCCTTCACTCTTATAGCAAGCAATAATTCACAAGGACAACACACTTAACATAGAAAAGTCAGATGCTGCTCTTGGGGTTGGTTTTGGACCTCCGACAGCCTCGGGAGTCCGTAACATTCTCAACTAAGCTATCGCTGCTTACGTTGTTTATGCTTTACTTGAAATACTAACTCATCCAATTAAACAAAAACTTAATATAATGATTTCTTAGGTTAACGTGAATGTTATTCATTGAAATGAAACTATTTTTACGGATTCTATCACGATTTGGTTTAAATTTTTAATTTTTATGCCCGACGTTTCAAAAGCTTTCTGTCAGTCGGCCAGTCTGACCCTTGACCACGAAGGCTGCAAAGCTTTCGAAACGTCGGGCATAAAAATTAAAAATAAATCGTTATAGAATCCGTAAAAATAGTTTAAATTCAATGATTAATATTTGAATGAAATAAGAATGAACAAAGTTCCGCCCTATGAATATAAAATATAATAAATGTAAATCGTCGATTAATCTATGAATTCATTGAATTTCGCGGAAGATTGAGTGCAATCGGATCGTCTTTTAATCTCGTTCAATTTTCCCCCCTCCCTGTCCCTCTCCCGCTTGTTAACGAGGGAGGGAATCAGAACACTCTTCAAGTTTGCACTTTTGCACGTTGTTGAGGAAATTGTTGGAAATATTATTTCTTTTTTATACACTATGATGCTTATTAAAAGCAGCGATAGCTCTATTGAAAGTACTCGTATTAAAGACTTTTAATACGAGCTTTCTGCTTTGAATTATTTTAGCATAATGCTTATTAACTTCCTTGTCGCCTTTTTGGTCTAGTGGCAGCACACATGGGCTGTGGACGTGAATTCGTGGGTTAGATTCCCAGGTCAGGCAAAGCAAATTTTTCTAATTTAATTTTTCCGGGACTGGATCCCTCAGAGAGGATCGTCGTCTAGCAGGCAGCCGGTCGTAAAAACTTAGTCAAATCCTTTCTGCAACATGCTTAAAAAAGGGGGTTGCGCCGACTCCACATTAAGGTGGGATAAGGGCGGGTGGAAAGAAAGAATGATTATTAGCTTCAACTTTCAAGACTATCAAGGGGGTGAATAGACCGTTGACAAGTTTGATACCACTGTCTCTAACGCCCGGTTCCAATAAACAATCTCAGTGGGGTTACCACAGCCTCTTATAGCAGTATTATTATAATCGTTCTTCGTTTGTTTTGTATGGGAATCGGTGCAAGTAAAATTATAATAATACTGCTATAAGAGGTTATGGTAACCCCTCAGTTCGAATGTGCTGATAGATTACAAAAATTAGCCAATAAGAACACAGTTTAAACATGACTCCGCCAAATGACTTGATTTGATTGGTTCATAATCGCTATCTCTCTGCACTCCGAACTGAGATCGTTTATTGAAACTGGCCGTAAGAAAACTTACGTATAGTGGTAGCTATTACATTTTCTTCAGTGAGTGAGATATTCGGTGATGAAATATCATAAGCCCCTCTCTCCCCATTACATAATGCTTATTTTTAAATTTTACAACGCCTATGATTCGTTTAGTTTTGTAAATGTCTATGTGGAGTAAAGATGACTTACCATCAGGTGATTCATCATAACCAATGACCATAACACCCAAGTGTGGACAATCTCAAGATATAATATAATCTTGCTCACATAACTTAGCAACAGCTTTGCCAACTTAACAAAGTGAAAGGAGAAAATTGAGCATGAACTTCGCCTTTCACGCCATCTCACGCCTACAACTCATAACTGCATTATTCATCCCAACAGGATGCTCCAAATTCAAACTCAAGTACGTAACTCTGTTACCGAATCACGCCGAACTCTCATAATGCATGAAGTAACATAACAAATTTAGAAGCTAACCGACACATTAGACTCTAAATAAGACGCGTTTACGACGAGCAAAGTGAAAAGCCGTGTCACGGGCGGATAGACGCGCGACGCTGTGCTCGTGGCCCCAAGGGTTTTATGGCCACACGTGTTCTATTTTTAAATTACGGGCTACGTGAGACTGGCTGTCTCATTTGATGAGATTTAATAAGTATTGAATTATAATTAAGCATTCCAAATCATGTTTTTTACCTATATTTCTTCTTTCTACCCGTGCGGTCAGCTCAACTTTTACATACTTTTTAGTATGTCGCAGAAAAGATTTAGCTTAATTTTTTACGACAAGCTGCATACCTGACCTCAACGGAGAAGCCTGCCTGCCTGCCTGACTCACGGTGACGGTCACGAGTTAAGTGTCCGACATTCGAACTCGGCCTCGAGTCGAGTGTCAGACATTCGATCTCGTCTCGGGTTCTGGTCATGGGCCAAATGCAATAATCATGGTTATGGTTACGGGTCGAGCGTCGAGACAATCGGTACCACAATCTCAAGTCGAGTTTCTGACACTCGGTCTCGGGACGAGTGTCTGACACTTCGTTACGGTCAAGGGCCAAGTACCTGATCCACCATTACGGACCCGGGTCGAGTGTCGGACACTCGGTTACGGTCTCGGGACGAGTGTCAGAAATTTGAAGACATGTTTGGGTCACTTTTCTGTGAAATATAAGTAACAAACGGGTCGATCCAGCCCATTAGTGCTAACAATGTCTATACATCGAGGCTATTCTAATAAAAAAAATATCAGGGTGTATTGTTGTCTATACCAACACGCCACAGTGTACACACGCGTGTGAAATGGAACACGGGCGCAATGTTTTGAAGCCACGTTTTCCAATAAATTGTGTCGCGTCATAAAGCCGTAGTCACGTAGCCATCGGAAGCATCGTGAGGGTTACACTGGCCGTGCAAGTGTCAGTGTGCTGTTATGACCGGGCCGTGCACGGTGTCGATGTGTGCGGACGTATTAAAAAGAAGACATCTCGCCTATAGTTAAACGGACGTCATGGAGAAGCCACGCACAAACGCGCCTGTACAAAAGTGTCGAAATAAACGTAATAACTACTAACGGACGTAAAAAAAGATGGATGGAGAGCATAGGAACATTGAAAGTAAAGCAGGGTGTTCGACAGCTCATTCGATCAGTCGCCGCCATTACGTGTCGATTGACCGAATGGACCGAAAACCTTGCTTCACTTTCAATGTTCCTAGCGCTCCGTCCATCTTTTTTTTACGTCCGTGGATTCCGGTTATGGCCGCGCCCGGTGTCAATGTGTGCGGTTATGGCCGTGCAAGTGTCAATGTGTGCCGTTATGGCCGCGACAAATAAGTGTGTAGGAAATTGGTTCGCTGTCGGGTAGGTTCAAATTTACGACTTAATATAAAAGTAGGCTTTCCGGGGTAAATTTCCGTGTTGGCTACGTGAGTTAGGCTTGTGGACGTATCGGGTACTGTTTTGTTATTTCACCGTGGTTGGAAGTTGGAACACACGTTCACACTATTCGTTCACCCTGTAGGGTAACTCCATGGACGTATAAAAAAGAAGGACTCACTCTCGGCTAAAGTTAAACGGACGCTACAGATAAGCCACGGACACAAACGCGCCTGTACAAAAGTGTCCTACGCACACAATACTCGTAACACTATAACACGCTCAGTCGCCGCCATTATGTGTCAATAGATTGAATGTGCAGAAAACCTTGCTTCACTTTCATTGTTCCTAGCGCTCCGTCCATCTTTTTTTACGTCCGTAGGTAACTTTTAACACTCGATACCACTTCGACTTCGACTCGATTTCATTTATTTACTCAAAATTGAACCGAAATCGAGTTTAAAAGTGCGCTAAGAGGACTTTTATTGCGATAATGGGTCTGTGTAATATATGTTTTAAGGCATGTTGCAAATAAGATTCGTCTATAGTTTTTACGATCATCTGCTTGCGTGACGTCAACTCTCTGTGGGGAAACCGTATTGGAGCCATAATTTTGGCAATCGAAATCTGTTAGAAATAAGGACGCATAAATAAAACGCCTATTTCGATATCACTGAAAAGTGGTAACACCGTAATGTTTTTTTAAAATTTTTGATGTAGGCGCGCCACACTCTCTCTCTCTGTACGCGGCCATTAAGTCACATGTAAAAGTTTTGTAAAACATATAATATAGTTAGATAAGTTTGATTTATCAAAGGTCTCGCCTTTTATTTCATCAGGTTATGGGCCCAGGCGTGCCTGAAGATAATAATATAAAGTTTCTCTTTGCCGTAATTAGAAAAGTTGATAACCTAAAAAAAAGTCACCACGTGCCGGTCAAGTTTTTTTTTTCCCCTCGCGAGTTAAAGTCTATTTCAGCAAAATGAACAATCATAATGGTGTAATGCAAATTGAAAAGCTAAATGGAAGGGATAACTACGCGACATGGAGTTTTGCAACAAAGGCGTATTTGCAAATGGAAGACTTGTGGGACTGCGTAACAATGGAATGTTCCGACATGAAAAAGGACACTAAAGCTAAGTCTAAATTAATTCTTTTAATCGACCCAATGCTATATGTCCACATACAGGAGGCTAAAACGGCAAGAGAGCTATGGGACAATCTGTCACGGGCCTTTGAAGACTCCGGTCTAACTCGTAAAGTAGGTCTGCTAAAGGATCTCATTAACACAACACTAGAAACTAGTTCTAGTATAGAGGACTATGTAAACAAAATTATGTCAACTGCACATCGTCTTAGAAATATTAACTTCAAAGTAGATGATGAATGGTTGGGGACTCTAATGCTTGCCGGATTACCAAATAATTACAAGCCCATGATTATGGCCATGGAGAGCTCCGGAATAAAAATATGTGCAGATTCTATAAAAACTAAATTGTTACAAGAAATAAAAACATCGGAAACAAATGCCTTTTACACAAATTCAAAGAAAGGTTGCCCAAAAAAACAGCCTAAAAGTTATAATCAGCAACCACCTAAACCAAAAGGGCCTAGATGCTATAATTGCAATAAATTTGGACACCTGAGCAAAAATTGTTGGCACAAAAAGAATAAGACGGAAGATAAAAGTAATGGTTTCATTGCAGCTTTTTCAGCAACCACAGGCAATAGTTCACTGAACTGGTACATTGATTCCGGGGCATCAATGCATATGACAATGCACAAAAACTGGCTGGATGAGGAAACCACACCGCCTGTATCAAACATCAGGATTGCTGACAATAAAGTTCTCCGGGTTGAAAGTTGTGGTAATGTAACCATCAGAATACCAGGTGCACAAGGACAAAACAATAAAATACAGGTGAGAAATGTGCTATATGTACCTGAATTGTCAACCAACTTATTATCAGTAAGCAAAATAATAAAAAGTGGTTGTAAAGTAGAATTTAATAAAGTTGGTTGCAAAATATTGAATCAAAATGGAAATCATTTAGCTAATGCCCATTTAGTAAATGATATGTATAAGCTGATAGTTGATGAAGGGCATGCAATGTCAGCAGAATTAGAAACTGACACATTTCTATGGCACCAGCGTATGGGGCACCTGAACTTTACTGATTTGAATAAAATTCCATGTTGTACAACCGGTGTGAAATTATCACCGACAAAGGAAAATATAACTTGTATAAGTTGCATTGAAGGAAAGCTGACAAGGCAACCATTTCCAAAAGAAGGCTCCCGGGCAACTGAGTTGCTAGAAGTCATCCACTCCGATGTATGTGGACCGATGCAAACAACATCCTTTGGAGGTTCCAGGTACTTTGTCACTTTTATTGATGACTTCTCACGAAAAGTATTTGTATATCCAATTAAAAATAAATGTGAGGTACTTTCAATGTTTATTCAATTCAAAAACAGAGTAGAAAATGAATTAGAACGAAAAATTAAAATACTAAGAACCGATAATGGCAAAGAATATAGAAACTGTAACTTTGACACATATCTTAAAAACTTTGGGATTATGCACCAAACTAGTAACCCGTACACACCTCAACAAAATGGCCTAAGTGAAAGGATGAATCGGACGCTCATTGAGCGGGCTAAATGTATATTATTCAATGCTGAATTACAGAATGAATACTGGGGTGAAGCTGTCGTCACAGCCGGATATATAATTAATCGCTCACCCACAAAAGCACTCTCCAACATTACTCCTGAGGAAGTATGGTCAAAAAGGAAACCAGATTTAAGCCACATGAAAATTTTTGGATGCAAAGCTATGGTACTAATACCCAAAGAGTGTCGACGTAAGCTGGATGCCAAAGCGCGTGAGTTAATTTTTGTTGGCTACTGTGATGGTATAAAGGGCTACCGTTTCATAGACCAAAAGAGCAAGAAGATCATCACCAGTAGAGAAGCTGTATTTCTTGAAGGTACCATAAAAAGGAATAAAATTGACAATGAAGTCAATGAGTTATTACCTGAAAAGGAAACAAATATTATTAATAGCCAAAACAAAACACATATAAATGAAAATAAAAGAAAACACTTACCTATTTCCACCATAGAATGTGTAGAGAGTATAAGTACATCCTGTGATAGTCAAAATGATGAGTCGTGTACTGTAATTCCCAGTGATGAAGAAACACGAAGAGACTCGAGCATGTCATCCTTAGAATATACTGACCCAGATGATTCTACGTACTCACCTGGTAGAAGTGTTGAGACTGCAGCCAATAATATGGTTCTTCGGTCAAACCGTAGAAAAGAAATATATGAGGCAGAAAACTTACCTGCGGATCAGTTATGTGATGAAAATCCTGCTAGTTTTGTTTGCAATGCTGAATCCACAATGAGCATTTTGGACAGTGACCCACAAAGCCTCTCTGAAGCTTTAAATAGCACTAACGCAGACAAATGGATGGATGCCATGAATCAAGAATATCAGTCATTGTTGAGTAATGACACCTGGACATTAGTGGACTTACCAAAGAACAAGGAGGTACTAGCTTGTAAATGGGTTTTTAAAACCAAAGAAGATAAAGATGGCCATGTTTTACGATATAAAGCCAGACTTGTTGTGAAAGGATTCCAACAAAAAAAAGGAATAGATTTTAATGAAGTATATGCTCCGGTAATTCGCTATTCTTCGCTGAGATATATGATAGGATTGGCAACGAGGTATAATTTAAGCATTCACCAAATGGATGCAGTTACTGCATTTTTGCAGGGTGATATTGATGAAGAAATTTATATGTCACAACCACCAAACTATGAAAAAAACAAAAAGGTATGTCGACTGAAGAAATCAATATATGGTCTCAAACAGGCAAGTAGACAGTGGAACAAGAAACTTAATGCATCTCTTATAGAAATTGGGATGGTACGATCTAGAGTAGATCCTTGCATTTATTATCAAATAATAAATGAAAATGATATTTTATTCATAACAGTGTATGTTGATGACATTCTAATTTTTTTTAATAATGAAGATACTGTCCGGTTACTAAAGAAGAAATTAAATGAAAAATTTCAAATGAAAGACCTTGGAGATGCGAAATTTTGTATAGGTTATAGAATAACAAAAGGCAAAGATGAAATTTCGCTTGATCAATCAACTTACATAGAGAAAATACTCAGCCGGTTCAACATGAGTGAATGTAAGCCTGTCTACACGCCATGTGAGCCAAATTTACAATTGAAGAAGGCTGAAAATGAAGATGAAGTTATGATCAACATTCCTTATCAAGAAGTCATCGGATGTCTACTATATCTATCACAAGGGACACGACCAGACATTGCATATGCCATAAATACATTAAGTAGATTCAACAACAAACCGACTGCTCAACATTGGACTGCACTCAAAAGAATATTGCGATACCTAAAAGGAACAATAACAATGAAACTTGTATTCAAGAAGAATAGTGGCAACATTATTGGTTACTGTGATGCAGACTGGGCAACTAACTCAGAGGACAGAAGATCCTGTTCCGGTTATATCTTTATTTTTCAGGGAGCCGCTATAAGTTGGTGTTGCAAAAGACAAGCAACCATAGCATTGTCTAGTACTGAGGCGGAATACATGTCATTGGCAACAGCCACTCAAGAAGCTTTATGGGTCAAACAATTGGAAGAAGATTTTTGGCCTTGTCTAAAAGGTATACCAATTACACTGTACTGTGATAATCAAAGCGCCATCAGTATTTCAGGTAACGACATCTACCACGCCCGCAGCAAGCACATTGATGTTCGCTACCACTTTGTGAGGGAAAAGGTTGCAAACAAACTGGTCTCCGTTCAATACAAGAACACTCAAGAAATGGTGGCTGATGCATTCACGAAGGGCCTACACCGACCAAAGCACGAGAAATTCGTCAGCGCTATGGGTTTGCGTCCAGAGGAGGGTGTTAGAAATAAGGACGCATAAATAAAACGCCTATTTCGATATCACTGAAAAGTGGTAACACCGTAATGTTTTTTTTAAATTTTTGATGTAGGCGCGCCACACTCTCTCTCTCTGTACGCGGCCATTAAGTCACATGTAAAAGTTTTGTAAAACATATAATATAGTTAGATAAGTTTGATTTATCAAAGGTCTCGCCTTTTATTTCATCAAAATCGAATCGAGCTCAATGCGCACTCATGATATTTAAGCTTTGAAATATCACAAGTGCGATACACGCTCGATTCAAATTCGATAATCAAATTATTCGTGCTTGGACCTATCGGCTTTATCAGCTGTAGATATCGAATAGATAAACCAGTCAAAAACCTTCAAAACCGGGCATTATAACACAAACATAAGCTCACGCCTAAATCCCCGAAGGGATAGGCAAAGGCGCACTAGCGAACTAGAACACCCACATTTCGCCGAGCTTAGTTCAGTCCCAGATGTGATAGGGGGCGAGCCTATCCCCATATAAGGCACAAATTCCAGACTCCGGGCTGATATGGAAAAATCCAAGGCATTATAAATAATTCCATTACATTCATAAAACACATTAAATGCGTTGAAATGGTGGTAAAACGTAATCATCGAAAGCACGAACGCCTACAAAGAACTTAGCAAATAAATCAGAACAGTCTAATAAATTGGCGCGAAAGTATTTCCCTCTGCTGAAGAAAATCTCACAAATTGATGGATTCCAGAAATTCCTCCGTGAAACCCATTGGGGCGGGGTTTAAATGATTTTTCCCTTGTCGCTTTAGCTTTAAGCAATTTTTGATGTTTCCACTCGATAAATTGAAATAAATTGATAAATTAGAATGAACGTTATTTTAAGTATTTTAATTAATATTGAATGTAACGTGTTTTGTGACCACTGCAGAGTTCAAGCCTACCATTTATGTGAACCAAACAAAATTATTATTTACTAGCTTTTGCCCGCGGCTCCGCACGCGTATTTTGTAGGGCCAATGGAAAAATCTTTTGATTTGTCGATCCGCCCTGTCGTTTTAGTCTAAATATGGGCGACCCAGACATCGATTTTGAAGTCAATCGGCCCAAAAACAAAGAAAAACAAAATGGCGGCCACTTTTGACAGTTCTGACAGCGGTTCTGTCGTTCGGAACCACGGGGTGACTCAGATATCGATTTTGAAGTCAATCGGCCCAAAACAAAGAAAAACAAAATGGCGGTCACTTTTGACAGTTCTGACAGCGGTTCTGTCGTTCGGAACCACGGGGTGACTCAGATATCGATTTTGAAGTCAATCAGCCCAAAACAAAGAAAAACAAAATGGCGGCCACTTTTGACAGTTCTAACAGCGATTCTGTCGTTTGGAACCACGGGGCGACTCAGATATCGATTTTGAAGTAAATCGGCCCAAAAACAAAGAAAAACAAAATGGCGGCCACTTTTGACAGTTCTGACAGCGGTTCTGTTGCTTGGAACCACGGGGCGACTCAGATATCGATTTTGAAGTCAATCGCCCCAAAAACAAAGAAAAACAAAATGGCAGCCACTTTTGACAGTTCTGACAGCGGTTCTGTCGTTTGGAACCACGGGGCGACTCAGATATCGATTTTGAAGTCAATCGCCCCAAAAACAAAGAAAAACAAAATGGCAGCCACTTTTGACAGTTCTGACAGCGGTTCTGTCATTTGGAACCACGGGGCGACTCAGATATCGATTTTGAAGTCAATCGGCCCAAAAACAAAGAAAAACAAAATGGCGGCCACTTTTGACAGTTCTGACAGCGGTTCTGTCGTTTGGAACCACGGGGCGACTCAGATATCGATTTTGAAGTCAATCGCCCCAAAAACAAAGAAAAACAAAATGGCGGCCACTTTTGACAGTTCTGACAGCGGTTCTGTCGTTTGGAACCACGGGGCGACTCAGATATCGATTTTGAAGTCAATCGCCCCAAAAACAAAGAAAAACAAAATGGCAGCCACTTTTGACAGTTCTGACAGCGGTTCTGTCATTTGGAACCACGGGGCGACTCAGATATCGATTTTGAAGTCAATCGGCCCAAAAACAAAGAAAAACAAAATGGCGGCCACTTTTGACAGTTTTGACAGCGGTTCTGTCGTTCGGAACCATGGGGTGACTCAGATATCGATTTTGAAGTCAGTTGGCCCAGAAACAAAGAAATACAAAATGGCGGCCACTTTTGACAGTTCTGACAGCGATTCTGTCATTCCGAACCACGGGGCGCCTAAGATATCGATTTTGAAGTCAATCGGCCCAGAAACAAAGAAAAACAAAATGGCGGCCACTTTTGACAGTTCTGACAGCGGTTCTGTCGTTTGGAACCACGGGGCGACTCAGATATCGATTTTGAAGTCAATCGGCCCAAAAACAAAGAAAAACAAAATGGCAGCCACTTTTGACAGTTCTGACAGCGGTTTTGTCATTTGGAACCACGGGGCGACTCAGATATCGATTTTGAAGTCAATCGGCCCAAAAACAAAGAAAAACAAAATGGCGGCCACTTTTGACAGTTCTGACAGCGGTTCTGTCGTTTGGAACCACGGGGCGACTCAGATATCGATTTTGAAGTCAATCGGCCCAAAAACAAAGAAAAACAAAATGGCGGCCACTTTTGACAGTTCTGACAGCGGTTCTGTCGTTTGGAACCACGGGGCGACTCAGATATCGATTTTGAAGTCAATCGGCCCAAAAACAAAGAAAAACGAAGTGGCGGCCACTTTTGACAGTTCTGGCAGTGGTTTTGTCGTTCGGAACCACGGGGTGGCTCAGATATCGATTTTGAAGTCAATCGGCCCAAAAACAAAGAAAAACTAAATGGCGGCCACTTTTGACAGTTCTGACAGCGGTTCTGTCGTTTGGAACCACGGGGCGACTCAGATATCGATTTTGAAGTCAATCGGCCCAAAAACAAAGAAAAACAAAATGGCGGCCACTTTTGACAGTTCTGACAGCGGTTCTGCCGTTTGGAACCACGGGGCGACTCAGATATCGATTTTGAAGTCAATCGGCCCAAAAACAAAGAAAAACAAAATGGCGGCCACTTTTGACAGTTCTGACAGCGGTTCTGTCGTTTGGAACCACGGGGCGACTCAGATATCGATTTTGAAGTCAATCGGCCCAAAAACAAAGAAAAACGAAGTGGCGGCCACTTTTGACAGTTCTGGCAGTGGTTTTGTCGTTCGGAACCACGGGGTGGCTCAGATATCGATTTTGAAGTCAATCGGCCCAAAAACAAAGAAAAACTAAATGGCGGCCACTTTTGACAGTTCTGACAGCGGTTCTGTCGTTTGGAACCACGGGGCGACTCAGATATCGATTTTGAAGTCAATCGGCCCAAAAACAAAGAAAAACAAAATGGCGGCCACTTTTGACAGTTCTGACAGCGGTTCTGCCGTTTGGAACCACGGGGCGACTCAGATATCGATTTTGAAGTCAATCGGCCCAAAAACAAAGAAACAAATTTTCAACCCCTATTTCATCCCTTTGTAGGATAAAAATATATCACACCCCATTTCTGTCCTTAGCGCTACTATCTACTATCCTCATACCAACTTTCTTAAAAATTCGTTCAGCGGTTTCTGGATTCCCATAAAAACTTTCATCCCCTATTTCATCCCATTAGGGGTTGATTTTAAAAAAGTAGCCCATTTGTGTCTTTGAACTCAAGGATGTCCACTATCCCATGCCAAGTTTCAAAAAAATCCATTAATTAGACCTAAAATCCCCATTTAAAACTTTCAACCCTTATTTCATCCCTTTAGGGGTTGATAAAAAAAAATTAAGTACCCCATTTGTGTCCTTAGGGTCAAAAGTATCCTCATACCAAATTTCATCAAAATCCATTAAGCGGTTCCAAAATTCCCATACAAACTTCCATCCCCTATTTCATCCCTTTAGGGGTTGAATTAAAAAAAATAAAGTACCCTATGTCCGTCCTTGGGGTTCAAGGTACCCACATACCAAATTTCATCAAAATCGGTTCAGCGGTTTAGACGTGAAAACGCCACAGACAGACAGACAGACAGACAGACAGACAGACAGACAGAGTTACTTTCGCTTTTATTATTTAGTAAGGATAATATCGGCTATTGTTTGTAATTTTCGGTTTTAAATTAAATATGATGTACTCGTTTATTCGTTCGTTCGGAAGATAGTGCGTCTGGCAACCGCATGAAAATTGCTGAAAAAAAAGGGAAAAAGTTCATTCTTAGTTTTGACAAAGTTCGCTAGAATACCTAGGTAAAAATAATTTTTAAATAAATACACCCAACAGTCACACACCTAATCCTGACCCTACACTAGGTATAACCAGTATCGTGGGTGTCAGAGACTCTAAGAGACTTTCGGTCTCACAACACCCAGACTTGAAACAAATATCTGTGAGTCACACAAACATTTGTCTCAACGCGGGAATCTAACCCGCGGCCTCTCGCTTCAAAGCCTGCTACTCGCCCACTGCGCCACGGAGGCTGTCAACTGATTTATTTACAGATTAAAAAGACCACAAACTAAAGGTTTGACTAACTTCACTCAAAACGAATTTATTTCATGTCTTTACAACAAAACGGGCACAGATAGTTCATCAATCCAATGACAATAAAACAGCATTAAGAGAGCAATAAATAAATGCCTTTATTTAACAATCTCACTTGTACACGTTTTGTTAACCCCCCTTCCCCGTGCCTACCCTCCCCTCCCCCCTATTCTGCGAAGGCAGCGTCTTAATTAATTACATTGAGTTGTCAACCGTTGAGCTGTCTTCACGGGTGTCCTCATAAATTTAGTTTTTGCCATACGCCTAATAACGTTTAGACTCGGCAAAAACGTTTTGTTGGACTAGATGGCAAAATAAATACTAAATTAAATTTCCTTTAATACATAAATTATAAAGTACTAAGACGACAACAGACAATATAGAATTTTATAAAGAGAGTATGTTTTCTAACTATTCATATCGGAATATACTGGGTGAAAGTGAAACGCTTCCGAAAACCGAAATTGTAATAATATAGCAGAACACAATATTCGTTTACGTCATATGGGGAATTTGAACAATATCATCATCATCATCATCATCAGCCATAGGACGTCCACTGCTGAACATAGGCCTCCCCCAAAGATTTCCAGATCGACCTGTTGGAAGCGGCCTGCATCCAGCGACTTCCTACGACCTTTATCAGGTCGTCGGTCCACCTTGTAGGTGGACGTCCTACGCTGCGCTTGCCGGTACGTACGTTGAACAATATGATATTTCGTAATCTCGCAATGTAATGCTGTAAAAAAAAAAAATTGAAGTTCCGTATCACCATTATTTTTGTGGCATCGTGTTTGAAATAATGAGCACCTGTATTCTTTTCCGGAAGCGTTTTCCTTACATCCTTTCTATATTTGTACAAATAATACGTACGTGGTTTTTATTGTAACATAACATAACATAAGCTCACGCCTGTATCCCCTAAGGGGTAGGCAGAGGCGCACTAGCCAACTAGTACACCCACATTTCGCCGAGCTTAGTTCCGTCCCAGATGTGATAGGGGGCGAGCCTATCGCCATATCGGGCACAAATTCCAGACTCCGGGCTGATATGGAAAAATCCAATATCACTTTGCCCGACCCGGGGATCGAACCCGAGACCTCAGAACCGTAGTCGTACCGAAATACCACCACGCTACGGAGTTTTTATTGTATTGTTGATAAAAATGTCATTAAATACTTTATCAAGAGTTTTACATAACTTACAATATGTTTTGTACTATACTTGATCTTTAAACAATTAAAAATGGGATGCAGCTGGAACTTTCGATTTTTTAAAAAGAAAACCCATTTATTTAAATATTATTTTACCTGTCTACGAGTTTTCTATGTCTGTGCGTATTATGCGAAAACGTAAATTACAAAAGCTATAGCCAAGCACAGTGACGTGTCGCGAAATTTCAACCCAAAGTGGATGTATTCTTAACAAAATTAAAACCTAAGGAGTTCTCTAATTGGCGTGTCAACTGTGCTTGTGATGGGATCTCGCGGATCAATCTCTATTAAAGCTACTGTTATTTTGTGAAAATATATTAATTATTATTTTTATGAATAGTTTTAGTTGTACTCTAATATGAAATATATTTTAAACTCTCTCGTACAAAGCGATTCCCGTATCGTATCTATCGTGCTATGGACCGGGAGGTCCTGTGTTGGATTCCTACGTCGGGCAAAGCGAATTTTCTAATTTAATTTGCCCGGGATTGGTTCCCTGAAAGGCGGTTGACGTCAGGCAGAGAGCAAGTCGTAAAAACTAAGCCAAATCCTTTCTGCAACATGCTTTAATAAGTGTATTGCGCCGACTCCACACTAGGGGCAGGTAGAAAAAACTACAAAACGTAATAGCGAGTCGCCTCTTCTCGTAGATTTTCTCCGATAAACTCGTAAAAGACGTATTTCTGTATATTAACGTATTATTTTGTATATCAAAAATCTTAACAAACCGACTTCAAATCCCATTATGACCAAATTTATATAGGACCACCCTTGAAATAAGCTCTATGTTGGCTTAACAAAGTTCCTTTCATTCTTTCTATCGAATACAAAAAGAATATTGAAAATCGGTCCACATTTGGCGGAAATAACACGCAACATACATAAAAAAACAGACGAATTGAGGACCTTCTCCTTTTTGGAAGTCGCTCGAAACTGATATTGCGGTCGAGACAAACGAAAATGTCCACAGCTTGCCTCTAGGATTAAAAAACCTTGAACACAAAACTGTAAGGCCAAACAAATCCCACAAAAAGCCAATAAACATTCTATCATCCCGAATTAAAACAATAAAACAAACCCAACGCGAGAAACATTACTCGGAAATAAGGGAACATCTTCGAAAATCGTCTCCACATCCAAACGTACCGATCGGAATGGCTTTCAATACAGTCTTGGTCGTTCATAAGGCGGCGAAAAGGAACAATTCCTATTCTCAGAGGATCGCGGGCCGTCTGCCGAGTATCTATCGGTATAAAATGCTCCCGGGATGTGGGTGCGGCGGTACGGAACCAAAATACTTACTGCTAGTACGTTTCGTTTATTTTCTTGGCTTTTGGTTATGTCGTGATGAGGAATTTCCATCGTTAACGTAACATAAGCTCACTGTATCCCCGAAGGGGTAGGCAGAAGTGAACAAGCGAACTAGAACACCCACATTTCGCCGAGCTTAGTTCCGTCCCAGATGTGATATCGCCCCCTATCACAACTGGCATATCGCCATTTCGGGCACAAATTCCAGACTCCGGGCTGATATGGAAAAATCCAATATCACTTAGCCCGACCCAGGGATCGAACCCGAGACCTCAGGACGGTAGCCATACCGAAATACAACTACGTCACCGAGGCAGTCGTTAACATATAAAATTATTATTTCCAGCGATAGCTCAGTTGGGACTACCGAGACGAGTGTCGGAGGTTCGAGACCAACCCCAAAATGGAGCATACACCTCTGACTTTTCTATGTTAAGTGTGTTTTCATTGTGAATTATACTTGCTATATCGGTGAAGGAAAATATTGAGAGCATACCCGAGAATTCTTCTCAAAAATTTTGAAGGTATGTGAAGTCTACCAACCCGCATTAGGCCAGCGTGGTAGACTAAGGCCGAACACCTTTCATTAGTAGAGAAAGTCCTTGCCCA
This sequence comes from Clanis bilineata, assembly GCA_036417725.1. Lineage (NCBI taxonomy): Eukaryota > Metazoa > Arthropoda > Insecta > Lepidoptera > Sphingidae > Clanis > Clanis bilineata. Next base: position 3,319,926 of record CM071159.1, read on the forward strand.
GCACTGGGACAGTAATATTACAGGGCTAATATTATTATTTACATATACAAATAAAATTTTAATTCAAAATATTTTCACTTCACGCGCAGTGTACTTGGTGTTGATTTGGAATTGTTTCAATTTCCTTCGTCTTCACATCTTCAACTTTTTATGGGACCAACAGTAAATTGGATTATATTTTAATTAAGTTGGATTGTTGTTATCTGAATAAATAAATAATACCCAACAATCACACACATAGTCCTGACCCCACACTTAGATCGAGTCTTGTATCGTGGGAATCAAGAAATACGAGAGAGACTTTCGGTCGCACAACACCCAGACCCGAAACAAATATCTGTGGGCCGCACAAATATTTGTCTCGGTGCGGGGATCGAACCCGCGGTCTCTCGCTTCACAGGCGGCTACTCGCCTGCTGCGCCACGGAGACTGTCTCTGTCTGTTATATTATTATTATAGTAAAGCGTTAACCGTATCCAGTACAAATAGAAGGATCATAATTAGGCAGTTTTTTATAACGGCAAACGAGCATGTAGGTCATTTGATTCTCCATAATATAAGAAATCATGTATTGCCGATCTTAACCCAGAAATTGCATTACAAACCTCCCTTATTTCCAAAATCGGTTAAACACCCGAAGGCTACAACGTAAACCAGCAAACAGAAACTCCAGTAGTTCAAACAGTAATTACACTAAATTCATACATCATGAAGCCCGCTCTAAATCCCCGGGCTAACATAAACCTCGCAAAAACTATTAACACATAATATTAATGTTTAGCGAGGCTCACGAATGAAACAGTGCGGGAGGCGGTGGCGGTTGTGGCGGTCGTGGCGCTAGTGGCGGTAGCGGCGGTGGTGGCGCTAGTGGCGGTGGTGGCTATAAATTCACACATTCTGATAGTAATTCACGCCGACCTTGTGATTTATAAACGGTCTCGTTTTTGCGGGTTTACTTAATCATTGCCTTTTGTTTTCCGTGGTAGTTTAACAATTTTGTTCTAAGCGAATGTTTTGTAACACAGTTTGAATATCGTACTATTATGGTTTTTTTGCCTCCATCCTATTCCAATGTTATGCCTTTTTTTATATATCAGAGACTGGCAAACGAGCAGATGGGTCACTTGATGGTAAGTGATCTCCACCGCCCATAGGCAGCCAAGACACAAAAAGAATCATAGGTGCGTTGCCAACCTAAAGGGAGGAAATGGAAAGGGAGGGAAAAAGGGATTGGGAAAGAAAGAAAGGAAAAGGGCCACCGGAAATCTCACTCACCGAACGAAACGCGACAGCAAACTGCCACTTCACGTCAGTTTTCTGTGAGACAGTGGTATCAAACCGGTCGAACCGGCCCATTCGTGCTGTAGACATTACTGTCAACAGCGTGGCTCTACCACTCAAGACCTAATACCTAGTAAAATTTTGCTTATTTCACAAAGGGTTCGGCTTACTTTTGGGCACTTTTGGCAACCAGTAACCACTTTTCTCATTCAGCCCTCTTGGGGTGATATATTTTTTAATAGCCCTGTAATATTACTGTCCCACTGCTGGGCACGAGCGTCCTCTACTAATGAGACGGATTCGGCCTTAGTCTACCACGGCGGCGGGTTGGTATACTTCACATACCTTCGAAACTCCTTTTGTGATATATTGACTGGCGAATAAAATTAAAAGACTCACATTGACTTGGGACTGAGACTGCCTCGGTGGCGTGGTAGTATTTCGGTACGACTACCGTCCTGAGGTTTCGGGTTCGATCCCCGAGTCGGGCAAAGTGATATTGGATTTTTCCATATCAGCCCGGAGTCTGGAATTTGTGCCCGATATGGCGATAGGCTCGCCTCCTATCACATCTGGGACGGAACTAAGCTCGGCGAAATGTGGGTGTTCTAGTTCGCTAGTGCGCCTCTGCCTACCCTTTCGGGGATACAAGCGTGAGCTTATGTTATTGACTTGGAATTCTAAAAAACTCCCGAACTTGCGATGCTCAGTTCGAAAACCCCAGAAAAGTGCCACTTGAAAGTATATGCTATAATTACTTGAAACTACAGATAACAAATTCCATTATTCTTCCATCAATTTCATTATCATTATGTGCGATTTCTCAAACTGCAGAATTTTATCTTTACTTAAACTTAGCTTAGCTTTATAATTTCTCCACAATTACGCAAATCACCTATTTATTGAGTGGTAGAGCCACGCTGTAGACAGTTAAGTCTACAGCACGAATGGGCCGGCTCGACCGGTTTGATATCACTGTCTCACAGAAAACCTGTAGTTATTTTAAAATTATTACTCAGGACAAAATGAAAGACGTGCTCGTGATCAAAACGGAAGGAAGTATATTTTTTTTTTTAAAACAACTAAACACATTACACTATGGAAATAAATCATACAGTTAAGTATACCTTACACAATATAGATGGCGTTGCCAATAAAAGTATAATAGTATTTTGAGGACAATACAACACCCCCACTCTCAAAAATATCAATATGCACATCACATAAAATTATACTTTTACAATGCCCAACATTTTAACAAATTTATCATGTTTAACCGAATTTAAACTTTTAGTAAAAATATCTGCTGGCATATATTCTGTTGACAAATAATTGATTTTAACAATCTTATTATTAACTATTTCTCTGCAATAATGATAACGCACATCAATGTGCTTCGATCTGTTATGATATACAGGGTTTTCTGATAACTTCAAAGCACTTTGATTATCATTATATAAGTTTATGGTATACATTTGTTCAGTTATCTCATTTTGCAAATTAATAAGATACACAGCTTCTCTGCAACCCTCTGTAATTGCCATGTACTCAGCCTCTGTACTTGAAAGTGCTACACATGTTTGCTTTTTACAACCCCATGAGATCACTGAACCTGACAACATAAAACAGAAACCTGAATAAGATCTCCTATCTATAGAACTATTTGCCCAATCAGCATCAACATAACCCTCAATATTAGCATTTCCATCTTTATAATATTTTAAACCCAAGTGTCTGGTTGTTTTTAAATATTTTAAAATCCTTTTTGCATATAACCAGTGTTCATTACTATGACAATTATTAAATTGACTTAGGTATCCAACAGCAAAAACTATATCTGGCCTAGTCAGTACAGCCAAATACATTAGGCTACCTATAAGCTGTTGATATGGAATCTGATTGTTTACTTCACAACTTTTTTCAATATTTAACTTTGCCTCCATAGGCGTATTAATAGACTTACAATCTGTCATATTAAATTTAGACAATAGTTTATCAATATAGTTTTCTTGACTCAAAGTAATAACTTTATTCTCTTTATCAGTATTCACATTTATACCAAGACATTGTTTAATTTCCCCCAAATCCTTTATTTTGAATAAATTACTCAATGTTTTTTTTAACAACTCTGTTTCCTTTTTATCATTTGAAAAAATAAAAAAATCATCAACATATAAAGTCACAATAGTCCTAAGACCATTTACTATTTTTGTATACAAACAGGGCTCCAATTTAGATTTTTTATAACCACTAGTTAACATTACAGTATCAACTTTCTTATGCCATGCCCTCGAGGATTGTTTGAGACCATATATAGCTTTGGTTAGCTTAAGTACTTTATTACTAATATTCGGACACTCAAAACCATCTGGTATTTGCATATATATGGCTTCTTCCAATTCTCCATTAAGAAACGCAGTCTTTACATCTAAATGGACAGTATCTAGATTAAGTTGTACTGCTAAGGCAAACATTAACCTTAAAGTAGTATGCCGGACTACAGGCGAAAAAGTCTCATTATAGTCAATACCACTTTTTTGATTAAAACCTTTTGCAACTAATCTCGCACGATAACATATGTTATTATCACTATCACACTTTTTCCTTAGAACCCACTTACATTTGACAATAGTTCCAGTTGCTGGTGCATCTACAAGCTCCCATGCATTATTATCTTCAAAGCTTTGTAGCTCATTTTGGACAGCACATAACCAAAGTTCCTTTTCTGGGCCTGCAAGAGCTTCCTGTAATGACAAGTCAGAAACATATGTAATACTTTCCGTACACATATTTGAATAGCCATACCTATCTGGTTCACGTCGTTGTCTTGTAGGTATTGTCCTTATAACACTGTCTGTATTTTCGGCTGAACTATCCGAGTCATCATTTTCACTTGGTAGGTATGTAGAATCATGTATATTGCCTGCAGACGTAAATGATTCATCGGACTGACTGTCCCCCACTGGATCCAAACTCTCTTTATGTTCAATTTGATTTTCTAAATCTTTAATATCTTCAGTAATAGTCACATTACTAACATCAGAGTCTTGCTCAAAAATAATTACATCCCGACTAGTTGTAATCTGTTTGGATTTAGGATTAAAAATTCTATATCCTTTTACTTCTTCGGAATAGCCTACTAGAATACACTTATTTGATTTTTTATCCCATTTTAATCTTTTTTCCTTGGGAATATGTACCATTACAATACTCCCAAATACTCTAAGATGACTTATATTAGGCTTAGTACCTGTCCATAGTTCATACGGAGTTTTATTTTTCAAGTTAGATGACACTGTTCTGTTCTGTAAATAAACAGCTGTATTAGTCGCCTCTGCCCAAAACTCCTTCTTCAAACCAGCATCATATATTAAACATCTAGCCTTTTCAACAATAGTACGGTTCATCCTCTCGCTTACACCATTTTGCTCAGGCGTATAAGGGTTCGACCTTTGATGAATTATGCCTTTTTGTTTAACAAAATTATTAAATTCACTATTGCAAAATTCTGTACCATTGTCACTACGTAATATTTTTATTTTTTTTTTCATGCAAATTTTCAACTTTACTTGTATACTCTTTGAAACATTGCAATGCGTCACTTTTATTTTTTAAGAAATAAATATGAGTCATATGGCTATAATCATCAACAAAAATTATAAAATACCTTGAACCTCCCAGAGAAACAGTCTCCATTGGTCCGCACACATCCGTATGTATCACATCAAGCAGCTGAGTGCTTCTATTACCTCTGTGTGGAAAAGGTTGACGACTCTGCTTACCTTCACAACAAGTTACACACGAAGTTGTATTTATCTCTGCCTTTTTGTCAATGGAAAAACCTTCTACAGCATTCTGCATTCCATTCAGGTAGGTACTGTTGACATGGCCAAGTCTTCGATGCCATATCTCACTGGTCACCACAGCTGCAGCTGACAGGTGTGTTGGTGTATTAAGTTTATACACTCCATTAACCAATGTGGCTGTTGCCACCAATACTCCTTTACTGTTGTGTATATCGCAGCCATTTTTTCTAAAAATCACTTTATTTCCTTTCTTTATAAGTTGACTCACCGACAAGAGATTCGTTGTGAGACTCGGAACACACATAACCTCCTCAACTGTCACCTCAAAATTACCTTTCGGCGTACATGTAGTTATTTCGACGTTACCAGAACATATAACCGGTACTTTGTTCTTGTTTGCAACAATTATTTCCTTTACGCATTGTTCGTAAGACGTATTTACAATCCAATGTTCATTTGTTGTCAAATGTACGCTTGCGCCCGAGTCAATGTACCAATCAGATTTACTGTAAGACCCACTAAGAAACACGGCACTAAACGCGTTTGTTTGTTTCCGTTCCATTTCTTTGCCTGTACTTGTACACTGATTATGATAATGTCCCATTTTTCGGCATTTAAAACATTGTACTTTTGTTTTTGACAATTGTGACAGTTGTCTGTCGCCATCTTTCTCGCCACTTTTAACTTTCTCTATGGACTTGACATTTTTCTTAGGTTGGCCCCATTTACTTTTTGGTTGAAAACTACCAAACGCAGAACTGTCGTTTCCGGCAACTTCCGACTCCATGTCCAACAATTTTGACTTGATGGCATCCGTTGTTATGGACATTCCCGAATGTTCGATAGCCATAATCATCGGAGAAAATTTTTCTGTTAAACCTGCAAGTAGTAATGAACCGATCCATTCATCGTTTATATTAAACCCGGTTCCAGCCAATTTTTGACCCGTCTCCACTAATTGAGTCACATAGGAATTCATAGAATCACAAATTTCAAGCCTTATCGATATGAGATTTCTCAACAAACTTATTCTTCTAGTGAATCCTGAGTCATCATATAATGATTTCAATTTATCCCATAATTCTTTTGTAGTCTTGACTTCTTTAATATGAACATAAATGGAGGGATCTATTGTCAATACCAACTTGGCTCTGGTCTTAGCATCTTCTGCAGCTGTAACTGCTGCTTGGCCTGGCTCTGGCTTAATGCATCCTAGCGTTCCTTCCAACACTAAGAAGTTTTCTGCCGCAAAGCACCATTCGCTATAATTTTCTCTCCCTTTTAGCTTGGGTACACTCACGACGTAATTCGGGTTAGACGCCATTACAATTTTACACAACACGACTGCACGAAACAAAACACAACACAACTAACTGTACTCTTTCTGCAACTTATTAACATCCCGATAATACTGTCGCAAGATAAACTTTTTAATTGTGCCTGAAACTGTCCTGGGCCCATAACCTGTAGTTATTTTAAAATTATTACTCAGGACAAAATGAAAGACGTGCTCGTGATCAAAACGGAAGGAAGTATATTTTTTTTTTAAAACAACTAAACACATTACACTATGGAAATAAATCATACAGTTAAGTATACCTTACACAATATAGATGGCGTTGCCAATAAAAGTATAATAGTATTTTGAGCACAATACAACAAAACCGACGTAAAGAGGCAGCTCGCTGTCGCGTTTCGTTCGGTGAGTGATATTTACCGGTGGCCCAAATATCGCCCCCCACCCTTTCCCAATCCCTGTTCCCATCCTTTTAGGCTGGCAACGCACCCATGATTCTTTTTGTGTATTGGGTGTCTATGGGCGGTGGAAATCACTTACCATCAGGTGACCCATATGCTCGTTGCCCGCCTCCGCTTTCTTTCTACTTTCACTTATCCCACCTTAATGTGGGGTCGGCGCAACACACTTTTTCAAGCATGTTGCAGAAAGGGTTTGGTTAAGTTTTTACGACCGGCTGCCTACCTGACGTCAACCCCCTCTGAGGGATCCAGTCCGGGGCAAATTAAATTAGCAATATCGCTTTGCCCCACCTGGGAATCGAATGCACGACCTCCCGGGTCACAGCCCATATTTGCTGCCACTAGAACAAGGAGGCGATTGTTGCCAGTCTCTGCTATAAAAAAAAAATTAAAGCCGATACAAATTATTCCAGAATGTCAAAGTTATGAACCTTTGACATTCTGGAATCATTTGTATCGGCTAAGTTTAGCTTACAGCTATGAAGCTGAAAGCTACTTATTACAAAATAAATATTAAAAAATAACCCAACATTTACGTTAAGAAAATCTACAAAAGAACAAGCTCTTCAAATAACTTAAATGTCACATGGTAAAGTGCGGTGACCAGAACAAAACGGAGACTCAAATAGCTGCGGGGCACTTTTAACAACCTTTGACGTGAAGGCAAGCGGAGGCGACGTAATTGGACCGAAAGGGGAACTGGAAGACGCCTTGGACGACAACACCAAGGTGTCTATTACTAGATTGTAGATGATATTATAAAACTCTTAAGAGGTCACAATATCTTAGATAAAAAAGTTAAATAATGAAAGCTATTTGAAGTTAAAAAAATCAACAGGGTTACCACGACCTCTTATAGCAATATTATTATAATCGTTCTTCGTTTGTTTTTTATGAGAATCGGTACAAGTAAAATTATAATAATACTCCTATAAGAGGTGATGGTAACCCTCCAGAACCCCTAGTTATACAAGACCTTGGACAAAAAAAGATAGAGGACAGGGCATAACTGCGAAAACATGAAGCATTCCTAATGTATGGAACGAAACAAAAATGGCGACTTTGAGAAATAAAGATCTCATTAGTATAACAGTTAGGCATCTTCTTCATTATTCGAAAGTAGTATTATTGTACGCAGAACTCCGTATTTATAATAAAATCAATAAGTATTCATACGTTATTGAATTCTGATGACACGGTGACAAGTTACATATAAATAGATCGCGAAACCAAAATGGCGGAATCGACTTCATAGTAAACACGTATTTTTCGTAGTTATGCCGGGCCCTCTTATTTTTTCTTTAGTCATTAGTTTTGACACTTCTCGTAAATAGATCTCGGTTTAAATAGCTAATGTATTTCAGTAATTTGATAATTTGGTAGAAAGGCTTAAAGCATATTAAAAATTATGTAATAACTACCTAGTTAAACCGTATCGTGGATATCAAAAACGATAGCCACTTGTCACTATTAGTGGTTAGTCAGTGATAGAACAATGGACCATAGATAAAAATGTGTAGCGTAACCATGTTTTGTGTAGGTGTTTTGTGTAATGTTTTAGTACAGGAGACGCGGCATAATATACAACTTGTGTTCTATAACTTTACATAAACATTTGTTGAAATAAAACTGTTCTTACGGATTCTATCACGATTAGGTTTTAATTATTATTCCCGACGTTTCGAAGGCTTTGCAGTCTTCGTTGTCACGGGTCAGACTGAGGTGTCATTTGTCCAAAAAAGGTTAGTGTTACAATATCTACCACCATTAAAAAATTATACGAAATCAAAAAAGGTTAATTATTTGTTTTCCGATCTATGCAGTACGAAACGTCGGGAATAATAATTAAAACCTAATCGTGATAGAATCCGTAAAAATGGTTTTATTTCAATGTATAATATTCGCGTAAACTTAAGAAATCAGTATATAAACATTTGTCTTGGTGCGGGAATCGAACCTGCATAGCCGGCTGCTCGTCTGCTGCGCCACCGAGGCTGTCCAACCAAACTTTTATCAAAAATCAAGTCGAGATTGAGTTGATAAAGCGTAGTCAAACACTTCTAATAGTGTTAAATATACTATTTCGATGGAATAATAAATTGGTAATCCTTTCAGAAACCTTTCTTTCTACCTGCTCTTATCCCACTTCAATGTGGGATCGGTGCAACACACTTTTTCAAGCATGTTGCAGAGAGGATTTGGCTTAGTTTTTACGACCGGCCGCCTGCCTGGCGTAAAACCCCTACGAGGGATCCAGTCCCGGGCAAATTAAATTAGAAAATTTGCTTTGCTCGACCTGGGATTCGAACCCAGGACCTCCCGGTCCACAGCCCATACATGCTGCCACTAGACCAAGAAGGCAACTAATAATCCTTTCAGAAACCGCTTCTATTTTTATTTTTATTATTCTTAATTTGCATGCATGCTATTACAGTTATTCACTACAAAACTCATTATGATGAATTCCGCAGACGTGGCTGGTGCCACATGCAAAGCCTTGAACTGCAGCCAATTCTTTACATACAATAATTTGGGAAACAATAAAGCGATGTCACACTGCGGTTATTGTTATAAAATATTCGCGTCACGCTGCTCAAGTCTCGTAAACTTGTTCCGCATAAACATTTTTCGCGTTACAAAAGTGTCCCATTACTTCAGTTAATGTGTTTATATTTGATACTCAATGAGTATTGAAATAAAACTATTTTACATATAACATAAGCTCACGCCTGTATCCCCGAAGAGGTAGGCAGAGGCGCACTAGGGCACTAATACACCCATTCGCCGAGCTTAGTTCTATACTAACTATTTTATACGGATTCTACCACGTCTTCGAAACTTCGGGCTTAAAAATAAAAACAAATCATGATAGAACCCGTATACAATAATTTTATTTCGATGTATAACATTCGCGTCAACTTAAGAACTCAGCAGCCCGAGCAGGAAAATTCTGAAAACCGTAAATGTATTCGTGCTCGATGCGCGTCTATGTTTGTATGAAATATTAATCAAATGTCATCAGTGCGCAGCGAGTTTACATTTACATTAGTTTTTCGTGCTCGGGCTACAGTACTCAATAAGTAGTTGAGGATATCAATTTTATACCCCAGACATCAGGCATGCAGTCGGTCATAAAAATAAAGCCTAAAGGCGTGTCTCCTACACATGTTTTTTCGAAATAAAACACAAGAAACACCTACATAAAACATGGTTTTTCATGGTCTCCTGCTCATGTAACAATGGACCATAGACAAACAAATTTAGAAATACCATGTTTTGTGTAGGTAGGTGTTTCGTGTAATGTTTTAGTGCAGACGTTCGCTTTATAGTTCGCTTTCGCCTTTTACTGTGACCTTTCCGCCCACATACCCACCCACTATAACTCCCGTAAGCCAAGATCAACAATGGCACGAAATTTCGACACCATTTTTAGTAATATAATATACTCTATTTTGAAATACCTAATTTATTACTAATTTTTATGAGTACCGAAGGCATAATATAATCTGTTGCGACTAACGAATTGTATTTTTTGAAGATACATACAAATCTTGAAAATCAATCCACGTTTTTAGAAATATTGAGGAGGTATAAATAATCAAAAGTTGAAAACTTTAAGGACCGACTTCAAAATTTATCCGATCGTGACCAACTTTATATGGGTCCACCCTTGAAATAAGCTCTATCGAGCACAAAAAGAATTTTGAAAATCAGTCCACATATGGCGGAGATATCGCGTAACATACATAAAAAAAATTACAGACAAATTGAGGACCTCCTCCTTTTGTGGAAGTCGGTCGAAAATATAAACGAATTGAGGACATTCTCTTTTTGAAGTCTTTGAAGAAAAACAAAATACACACGAATTAGGGACTTTCTCCTTTTTTAAAGTAGGTCGTAAAAACAAAATACAGACGAATTAGGGACTTTCTCCTTTTTTGAAGTTGGTCGATAAAACACAAACGAATTCAGAAGCTCTCCTTTCAAAGTCGGTACAGTGCCAAAGGCGACAGTGTTACAACGAGCACTCGCAAACCGCTAATCTTTTCGCGCATTCCTTTGTCGCCGAAGTAATATTTTAATTAAGACTCACTGCGCCTCGGTTGCTTCCAATTAAAACTTGCGTTTGTTTTGGCAAAATATTATGATCTACAGTTGCATACAACAGTGTCAATAACACCTCGGAGAAAACACAATTAAAGCAACAGCTTTAATTGTGTTTTCTCCGAGGTGTTGTTAAGAGGAGTGGTGTTGTGCGTGTTTATTTCTATTTTCGACATACTTCCAAAAAGGAGAATGTGCTAAACTCGTCTGTATTTTTCGACCAACTTCAAAAAAGGAGAAGGTCCTCAAATTGGTCTGTATGTTTTTTATGTACTTTCCCCCAGGGTACAGGCGTGAGCTTATGTTACCATAATAAAAAATACAATAGACTGCCTCGGTGACGTAGTTGTATTTCTGTACGACTACTGTCCTGAGGTCTCGGGTTCGATCCCCGGGCCGGGCAAAGTGATATTAGATTTTTCCATATCAGCACGGAGTCTGGAATTTGTGCCCGATATGGCGATAGGCTCGTCACCTATCACATCTGGGATGGAACTAAGCTCGGCGCAATGTGGGTGTTCTAGTTCGCCAGTTCACCTCTGCCTACACCTTCGGGGATACAGGCGTGAGCTTATGTTATGCGTGTAAAAATACAATAAAATCCATCTACATTAACTTAAAACTAAAGTCGGACAAAATGCAATAGTTACCAATTAAAATTTAAGTTCTTAATTAAAGTAGTAACTAACAATTACGTTTAATTCACCGTGAGATCAAACAACAATTAACTTCAAGTTTCAATTGCTATTATTTTGATTGGAACTTAATTGTAGATTGCTAGAGATTAAATAAATGTTTCTTCAGAGCTATATTTATAGATAAATCGACCTATCCAAAGAATAAAGTTACATATGATAATTAATCGAAATTGCTTTCTTATTTTTCTGAGCTTATTTATTGACTTGTATATTTAACTAGTGAATATTTGTTTAAGCTATGTCATAATTTAACTTGTTATTATGTCATAAATTTAAAAAAAATACTAGTATTAGTTAAATATATAGGTTAATTTAAGCTCAGAAAAATACAAAAGCAATTTCGATTAATTATCATATGTAACTTTATTCTTTGGATAGGTCGAAATATAGTTTAAGCTTCGCGCAGACAGACGAAAAACTAGGCATATATTAAGTAGTCATGAATTTCCTGTGTTACAATTTAAATCATAAAAATATAAATGTTAAAAAGTGCCTTTAATACGCTCCGAGTCATAGCGGTGATTTCTTACAAACTATCTTAAATTCGACAACAGTAAGTAATACATTCATTTTATTTTTGTCAATTTTCAACATTACAAAACTCTGAAATATTATTGTTCTAAATTTTTTTTCTTTTTATCTGCCCTTATCCCATCTTAATGCGGGGTCGGCGCAACACACTTTTTCATGCATGTTGCACATCGATATATTAATTACCTAGATGCACAATTGACGCTCGGAAAATGGGACAGCAAAGAAATGCTTAAGCACTCGTTTTGCATACAGTCCGACGCCGATGGAATTCTAAATTTCAAAATTCAAATTTAAGACCGCTTACTCATTTCGTTTAAAAAGCTACTTTATTACAACGTGCATAGGGTTATATTTGTGTTGATTTAATTAGAACTTGTGACCTTTTTCTTTGTTTTATTCCTGAGACCACTTTTTAGGAGCATATTTGCAAAGAACTGTGCATCTAGGGTATATTATATTGATGATGTTGCACAAAGGATTTGACATCGTTTTTACGACCGGCTACCTACCTCACGTCAATCCCACTTTGGGGGGTCGCCAATCTTTGCTATAAACTTTTAAAAAGACCATTATATCGCGGAGTCTGTCAAAAAAGTCCTTCCCGATACTCTTAAAAAGTACTATAAATGAATTGCTTTACATATTAAAACCTTACAGCAATAACCATTTAATGTCAAATAAAGTATGATGAACCGCTTCTGAGAACACTGATCATTTAATTTCCCTCCTACGGTGCGTTGGAACGGTATACCTGGAACGATTTTTCCAGAAATATCAGCGGCCTGAGCAGGAAAATTTCTGACAACCGTAAATGTATTCGAACTCGATCCGCGTCTATGAAATTTGTATGAAATATTAACCAAACGACATCAGTGCGCAGCGAACTCGAATACATTTACATTTACATTCGTTTTTCGTGCTCGGGCTACAGTTCTTGGAATAGTTAGTTCATCATGAAGAGGTCGTAACTCCCGTAATATAATCCACACTAATATTATAAATGGGAAAACTGTCTGTGTATCTTTGATCTAGAGGCACCGTACAAGGTCTGTGAACCGAGAAATGCTGGATTCAATTCCCACTTCGGATAAAGCGGTTTTTCATGATTTTCCTTGGAGTAGGGTCAAAGGCGTTGACACCAGGCAGATAGCCGGTCGTAAAAACTGAAGCCGAATCTTTTCCGCAATTTTTAAAAACATGTCTTACCCCCCAAGTGGACTGGGATAAACGCTGTATACAAGTCATATGACATATTTATAATATCACATAATACCTTCAACACAGGCGGAGCCGAGAGCAAAAGTTACAGTTAGAGTAAATAGCATCGTTTACTTTAGCTCATACCTTTTTGATATTAAACAGAACATTCCAGAAAGTCAATATTTACTCTTAACTAATTCTAAGCATCAAAGTTCCTTACTAAGTATTTCGGGCTTCAAATAACATATTGTGCATCGATAGCTCCAAAACTTTCCCGTAGCCGCTCATCTAGTCTAGCCGAAATGTACCGAATATTATGTTTTATGCGTCTGGCAACACACAATAAATCTAATCTCAGCTAAATTACGGCCCACATGCGAGCCAGTCTATTGTAATGGCAATAAAATTATTCCCGAAACAGTGTTGCCACAGCTTACTGAATATAAACGTTGGAGTGAATTAGTTGATTTGAGTTATCTGTGTAATCTATAACATTTATTTATTTAGGCAACGTTTACGACTATAAAAGAGACTCCGAAATCCGAAGTGAAAATGTGGCAAAGCGTTTTCGTACAGTATTGCTCTTCCACCTACCTTTATTGTCTAAAGTCAACGCTTTCATAAGCATCCAGTACTAGGAACGCTAGAATAATCTTAGAAAACCCACTTCGTCCGATCTGGGTTTGAAACTCAGTACCTTTTGGTCCACAGACCATAAACTCTTCCACTAGACCATGTAGGTGATATAGTACCCTTAACTAGCGAAAATCCACATTTGCAGTAACTCCCTGCTAATTGTAAAAATAAAGCCTTTAAATAGAAGTACTTACGCGAAAAAAATCCTACAGCAAAATAATTAGTATATATTAATTGGACGTAGATACGCAAAAAGGATCCAACCCACAGTATGGTCGAAAATAAAAAAATGCGAAATTTGTCTATAACGTCTATATTTTCTGAATTAAACTTATTTCTATAAAAAGGACAATATTCTTGCAACAATGTTCCAAAACAACAAAATTATTATCTCAAAAGTGTCATTTTGTGGGTTGGATCCCTTTTGCGTATCTACGTCCAGTTGTAGTTTGATAAATGCTTAAATTCGGAAAAACCTTACATAGATTTCATAGACATAGACAACATTTTATAAAAATAACCTCGCCATTTTAGGCTTTCGGCTTGTCGTTTGCATGAATTCAAATGGGAGTCTTCTTTACAATATATTTTTCTAATGAAACCTCAGCCCGACTAGTGCAGGGAAATAGCCCACTACTTCGGGGAAATATTTTTGGAGGCAGCCGGCGCGCCGCGGGCGACCAACCCGGCGACCAAACGTCCTGTTAGCCTGCCAATTTAGCATAGCCCTGGGCTACTGCGATATTGGTAAGGGCTAGTACTACCATCCGTCTGAGTTTCCCCGGATTTGTCCGCAAAGATTGTTTAATAACAGTTTCATTACAAAATTCAACTTATTTTATCCGGGCATATTATAATTTCTTAACAATGTATCTCTAAAACAAACCTTAGAGTTTCTTTCTACGTTAGTATCCGTCTGAGTTTCCTGGGATTTTTAAAGATTGTCTAATAATTAGTCTTATTGAAAAATCCAATAATTTTTAATCATAAATAAGCCACTAACTTCAAAGCAAACAAAGTAAGTTTATAATAAAAGTTAGAGTTTAAAGCTAACTTTTAGACGAATATATGCAAAAGTTCTGATTTCAAAACTCCACTTACCAGCATGCAGATAAATGGAACCTTTTTCTTTTCTAAAGCTGGTTGAAAATTAAATAAGATTTTTAATTATCATGATTATAGTAAAATGTATCAATAACTATACAGGGGCTATCAAGCAAGTTTCCATACAAAGAAATTGATCTCTTGATAAATTTATTCTCTCAATATTATATCGCTGGCCGACCTGCCCGCCTAGCATGCGCGCCACGACAACATTTTGTCTACGCTTTTTGTCCTGTTATAACCGGTTTCCTCTATTTGTCTACGGACACTAATATGCGTCCGCGTCTATTTTCATACAATATTGTAGACAACATGTAGACAACATCTCGACAGTCGATTATCGAGATATCTCATGGCGTGCATGCTAGGCGGGCTGGCGTGACTTGACTTGACCAACTAGGTCGTAACTTTTGGATCACAAGTTTCGTTTTCACAGTTTTCGTTGTCCCATCTATCTGACAAAATTTATCTCAACAATTTTTATTTTACAATTTTGTCCGGTATTGTAAGTTGAATTAATGGTGGTCCTAGCGAGGGTCAATTCCGGCTGCGTTTTCATTTTGCTAGACCGGGATTTGTTGGGAATTAGTAGTAATATGAAATGTACGGTTAGTTGTTTCGGTTATCGGTTTAACAAGTTTTGAATTTAAAATCGACTGCCTCGGTGGCGTAGTGGTATTTCGGTACAACTACGGTTCTGAGGTCTCGGGTTCGATCCCCGGGTCGGGCAAAGTGATATTGGATTTTTCCATATCAGCCCGGAGTCTGGAATTTGTGCCCGATATGGCGATAGGCTCGCTCCGTCACATCTGGGACGGAACTAAGCTCGGTGAAATGTGGGTGTTCTAGTTCGCTAGTGCGCCTCTGCCTACCCCTTCAGGGATACAGGCGTGAGCTTATGTTATGTTATGTTATGAATTTAAAATGGTGATTGTGTATCTTGTCTAACTAATTAGAAAAGGAGAGATGAGTCACTTCATCTCATCTTTTATGTACGCCGCGATATCGGCAAAAAAGGAAAAGGTATGATGATTTTAAAAAGACATCATTCTCAGTGGACAGCCTAAACAACTAGAAGTTTTTCAGGAAGATATAAGTACTCAGGCCTCACTGTGGAAGAAGACGGGCTTGGCATTTGGCTGGGATAACTCCAGGTAGAAAGACACAAATGAAATAAATCTAAAGAGTTTTTATTGGGTCTATTCTCGTTCCATTTGAATTCCTCGTTCGGAGTAAATTCCGTGGTCTCTGGTGAATTGTCCGAAGCTATTTGATGTAACGTACTATAGGAAAGTAATTCGTTGAATTCCTAGAGACGCCAATGTTTGCCTTAAATTTTTAATTCAACAAATCAGTATATATATTACATACACAATACAAGTACGTTATACCTACACACACTCACGCAATGTTATCTCAGAAGGAGAAGCAGAAGCGCAACTAATGCCTCTACTTTTCGTCCCACTGTGTGATAGTGAGCTTACGTCGTCATTATCATCATTAAACATTCACCCACTGCTGGGTAGAGGCCTCCCTATTTTTCGTCATATCGGACTTGGGCCACCCACCCATCCATATCCACCACTTCCTGGCCTTGACTGTTACATCATCGGACCACCAGAGCTTACCACGTGTTGTACACAATTCTAGATAGATTATACAGGATATATTTATCTCTCTAAGTACACTTTGTGACGATGTCATAAATAATGTTAAAAATTGTTTTACAAATTATAGATTAATTATTTAAGTATAGATTTTACCTACCCTCATTAGGCCAGCGTGGTAGACTAAGGCCTAACCCCTCTTATTAGTAGAGGAGGCCCGTGCCCAGCTGTGGCACAGTAATATTACAGGGCTAATATAATTTTTTTTTATTAATCTTTCCTTTTGACTTTGCCGTAGTCGGATAAAACATATCCAACACAAGTAATTCTTGTTTCCAGTTACATAATGCGCATGTTTCACAAACTAGTATGCGATTAGTACACAAGTGTAGGGTGCGGTCTGGCCTCGCTCCAACACTGTCTGCTCCTTTGCCTGCCAATACTTCGGACCAACGAGTACTAGCTACCTCGTACTGCATATCCAGTATTCCAGTACAGTTGCGTATTGCAAGTATGCAATTATGTTCCAGATGTGATAGGGAAGAGCCTATCGCCATATCGGGCACAAATTCCAGACTCCGGGCTGATATGGAAATATCCAATATCACTTTGCCCGACCCGAGATCGAACCCGAGATCTCAAGACTGCAGTCGTACCGAAATAAAACCACGCCACCGAGACATACATAACGTTTTTCTCATTAAAAAAAATGTATTTTTTTATTCATAAATTAAAATAAAGTACAAGAAGACTACACAGTAATAACTAATAAATACAATAATATAGTAGAAAACTAAAATATCCAATATAAATAATACGCCATTTTCTACATACAAGAGGACAATAGAAAAATCCTTATCGAAGTTTCTCAGAATAGTGAAGTTATAAAGTATAGTTCCGACAATAAGTTACGTGTTCTTAGTGAAGTCATACTGGAACTGCTTACTTGAAGGGAAATAAGCTACACTACTTGGTCCATTGTGAAGAGAGAACTTAATATGGGTTTTTGTTTTTATGTTCCTTATAATCTATACTTATAAAATTATCATATTAGACTGTACAATGTACATACATGATAGTCAGTCTGAATTTTATAAGAGCTGCGGCCTAGCGTCTACTACCAAAAACGAAATCCGTATTTTCAGATGACGGATCGCACGAAAATTTCTGACAATCGTAAAGGTATTCGAACTCGATGCGCGTCTATGAAATTTGTATGAAATATTAACCAAACGTCATCAGTACGCAGCAAACTCGAATACATTTACATTAGTTTTTCGTGCTCGAGCTACAGTAGCCTGAGTAGCCCGTAGTACTTTTCTATTGTTACTAAAAATGCTCAAGTAGTAGCCGTACAGGTACTACTTGCGTATTTTTGATAATCTTAACTTTAAGGAGGGGGGAAAATGGGTAAAAGTTTGTATGAAGAAAAAATATTTAATAGATATTTCGTCTGGAAAATAAAAGTACTCTAAGCATTACTCGATTTCGAAAAATTCAACTCTTAACCGGTGGTTTTGTATAAATAAAAAGAAAATATGATTGGACATAAAAGTCATCTCCCCGGGTAAAGCCGGAAGCAAAATCTAGTATAGATAACATAAGCTCACGCCTGTATCTCCGAAAGGGTCGGCAGAGGCGCACTAGCGAACTAGATCACCCACATTTCGCCGAGCTTAGTGCCGTCCCAGATGTGTTAGGGGGCGATCCCATCGCCATATCGGGTGCCGATTCCAGACTCCGGGCTGATACGGAAAAACCCAATATCACTTTGTCGACCCGGGGACTGAACCTCAGGACGGTAGTACCAAAATACAACCACGCCGAGGCTAGTATAGATGACTAGATATACCTCTAGTTAAATTATTTGATCATGATACAGACAATGATCATAACATAACATAAGCTCACGCCTGTAGCCCCGAAGGGGTAGGCAGAGGTGCATTAACGAACTAGAACATCCACATTTCGCCGAGCTTAGTTTCGTCCCAGATGAGGGAGCGAGCCTATTGTATCATGACTAGACTTATAGTTAAATGATTTGATCATGATACAGACAATGATCGCGTCTACTCTGAACATTATTCGGAGGATATAATATGTAACAGTAATGATTACATGATAAATAACACATGTACGCACATATAAACTAATTGCTAATGTATCGCATTACCGAAGCTATGTTATTACCCACTAGAACGCCGTGTAATACAACATGGATATTACGATCAATCAGAGTGTAATTGGGTAAGGTGACATCAGTACTATATCGACCATGAGTTTTTGTATTTTTTTTTATTATTTTTAAGCGGAGATTGGCAAAAGAGCAGATGGGTCACCTGATGTTAAGTGATCTCCACCGCCCATAGACACCCAAGACAAAAAAAACATGGTGCATGGAATGGAAGGGGAGGGAAGGGGATTGGGAAAGAGAGTGGGGAAATGGGCCACCGGAAATCTCATTCACCGAAGGAAACGCGACAGCAAGCTGCCACTTTACGTCGGTTTTCTGTGGGACAGTGGCATTTAACCTGTCGAGCCGGCCCATCCGTGCTATAGACGTTACTGTCTACAGCGTGGCTCTACCACGGCCATTTCTCGCTAGCGATTACGTAAAATATTTGTATGACAAAACTTCTGTATCTGGACCATTAGTTTGTTTTACATTTCATGCCAGCGACTTTGTGAAATATTTGTATGACAAACATCCGAACGCATAGAGCAGTTACGTGGCGAATTGATGTTTTTGACAGCCTCCGTGGTGCAGCGGGCGAGTAGCTGGCTGTGAAACGGGAGGTCGCGGGTTCGATTCCGCACCGAGACAAATGTCTATGTGGCCCATAGATATTTGTTTCGGGTTTGGGTGTTGTGAGACCGAAAGCCTCCTAATTTCTGATACCCACGATACAAGTTACACCTAGTGTAGGGTCAGGACTATGTGTGTGACTGTTGGGTGTATTTATTTAATTATTTATTCATATAAATTATTTTACATACTCGCTAGCGTGAAATGTCAAAAATCTCATGTTCCGAAGTTGAACCCGAAGTATTTGGAGTTACTGGGTCCTTACAATGTTAAATATGCACAAATTATTTCATTAATCAAACTTGACCTTTATTAAAATAAAAGGGTACAGTTTTCTTCGATTCTATGTCACCTCCTTGGTCTAGTGGGAGCATATATGGGATGTGAACTGAGAGGTCGCAAGTTCGATCCCCAGGGCGGGCAAAGCGAATTTTCTAATTTAATTGGATCCCACTATAGGATTAACATCTCGCAGGCAGCCGGTCGTAAAAATTTAGCTGAATCCTTTCTGCAACATGCTTGAAAAAGTGTGTTGCGCCGACACATTAAAGTGGGATAAGGGCAGGTAGAAAGAAAGAAAAAAGTTTCCTTCAATTCAATATTTCCGTATACATACAATTTGCCATTTCATTCTCTCAAAGCGAATTACCATTTCAAACCTACAAAAAATTGATTCGCCATAACATTTATGAAATATTTCACTCGAAACATCTTATGGTAAGTCCCCGATCAAATATTCAAGGGGAAGGGATTTTTGGGTGGAACCTGCAAATATTTACTCTTTTTATATAAGAGGGTACGGTGTTTGCCATGAATATTAAATTAATGAACATTTCTTTTATAAGTTTCTACGAAAAAAACTCAATTCCGGCGTATTTTAAATTGATGACGCCAGAGAAAAGGGTGAAGGCTAAGAAGTAATGTGGAATTAGGACGATATTTTCTTCAGTAATCTCTCTAATATTACTTAAGATAGTGGATGTGCTCTCAACTGACTCGTATCTGTCTATACAATATTATCTATTCATTGATTGATTAAAGTACATTGACTGGCTTGACATTAACATTAATATAGTTATCTGATAATAATATAGGACATTAGGTATATTTATTATATTTTTATTGTAAACAGACCGACCGATCGACCAATTTGGAAAGTGTATGCCATAAATTGTATAAAAATAATCATATAATGACTAGGCTTATTGTTTGTGATATATATAGATATAAGGATTTTTGTTAGTATGGGTTTTTGCATTCTACAATGCCATTTCACCTTTTAATCATTATTTTGGTAATTACACCTCCAGTGGTATTGAGGATGCGTGAATCCATATAAATATGATTATCAATTGTATTGACAATTTGTAAATCAAATTATTAAAAAAGGAAAATAGACAAAAGAAAAAAAAAAGAAATAGTGACAATTGATGATGAAAAAAATAAGCCCGGAGTTTCTTTCTGCCTTTCTTCTTCGGGTCGTCATCCGTAGGTAGCTAGAGAAAGGCTGGTAGGTTAGCTAGGATAGGGGCTCACGCACCAATCCCAACTGCTTCCAGTATTTCCAGTCAATCCCCTGCCACCATTCCTGCCATATGCCATTCCCATACAATCCATTCCCTTACACTCTATTCCTATTTCCCCTTATCACCCTATCTCAGCCATCCCATCGTTATTATGTCCATACTTGCCTGCCTGTTGTCAAATTCAAATATATAATGTAAATTATATTAATCCTAATTTAAAAATTTACTTGTGTTGACTTGTCATAAGTGCTTTTTTACATGCCTACGTGATCAATAAAGATTTTTATTTTTATTTTTATTTATTCCTATAGTCTATACAGCGGGTTTAGCCATAGCCTCATAGGTGGTTTGCAAATGTACTGCAGCTGACCCAATGCGCCAGGATAAAGTTTTTTCGTCCCAAATTCAAGTTTGCATTATTCAAAAACTACAAGCTTTACGAAATTTTAAACTTTACCGCTAGATTGCTAGCCATCGCCACTCTATGTTTATTTATCATTGATACCAACCTTATGAAACAACCTGTATAGACAAGATTGCGTACAATGCGACTTTCATGTTAAAGAATCATCTATCCTTGTGGTCTCATTGTTCTAGTGGCTGGATAGACCATGGATCGTGAGATCTTGGGCTCAAACCACAAATCGAGGAACGTGGTACATGTTGCAGAAATGATTCGCCTGAGTCATTGCGACAGGCTTTCTTACGGGATCCTGTCCTGGGAAAATCGTGTTAGCAAAACTACGTCTGACTTTGAAATCGAACTGAAAACCCGGTACACATTATATGCTGCCTCTAGAACTAAGCTATCGACACCAATAAGAACAATATCTGGAGACCGCGCGTCTCTTTTTTTGTTATAGCAGAAACTGGCAAACGAGCAGATGGGTCACCTGATGGTAAGTGATCTCCACCGCCCATAGACACCCAAGACACAAAAAAATCATGGGTGCATTGTCAAACTAAAAAGAAGAAATGGAAGGGGAGAGAAAAAGGGATTGGGAAAGGAAGGGGGAAATGGGCCACCGGAAATCACTCACCGAACGAAACACGACAGCAAGCTGCCACTTTACATCGGATTTCTGTGAGACAGTGGTATCAAACCGGTCGAGCCGGCCTTTTCATGCTGTGGACGTTACTATCTAGAGCATAACTTTACCACTCAAATATGCACAAACTAAAACTATATGACCTCTTATCACGTAATGATAAATCATAATCTTCATCCTCATATATTGCAGAAGATCTTATAAAGGTCCAACGCTTTTATTTAAATCAGAGGATCCCAACCCTTTTTGGGTCTGTGCCAAAACTAAGTTTATATTATGTGCCTTTACGAGCGCCATACAAAAGGTTAGAATTTCAACGTATATTTCCTTTAGTAAGGTTGTAAGCAGTAACGATCTTAAAGAATGCCATTATTTGTAGCTAGTGTCATTACTGGGTCTTATGAGACATACATAAGCTTGTCCTGAGGTCTCGGGTTCGATCCCCGGGTCGGGCAAAGTGATATTGGATTTTTACATGTAAGCCCGGAGTCTGGAATTTTTGCCCGATGTGGCGATAGGCTCGCCCCCTATCACATCTGGGACGGAAATAAGCTCAGCGAAATGTGGGGTTCTAGTTCGCTTCAACCTAACCCTTCGGGGATACAGGCGTGAGCTTATGTACATATATTATAATATGTATGTATCATTACGAACGATATCCAAATCGTTAGAATTTCAACGTATATTTTTTTTAATAAGGTTTAAAGCAGTAATTACCTTAAATAATCCATTATTTACAGCTAGTGGAATAACTAGGCATTATGGGACATACATAAGCTCATGGCTTTAACGCTAAAGGGGTCGGCAGAAGTGAACTAGAACCCACATTTCGCCGAGCTTATTTTTATCCCAAATGTGATAAGGGCGAGCCTCTCACTATATCGGGCACAAAATCCAGACTCCGGGCTGATAATGAATAATCACAAGTTAACTTATGTTAAAACTTAACGGACCGACTTCAGAAATTATCTGATCGTGACCAAATTTAAATGGAACCACCCTTGAAATAAGCTGTATCGGACACAAAAAGAATCTTGACAATCGGTCCACATTTGGCGGAGATATCGAGTAACATACATAAAAAAATCATACAGAATTGAAGACCTCCTCCTTTTTTGAAGTCGGTCGAAAAAATCCAATATCACGTTACCCGAACCCGACCCAGTATCGAACCCGAAACCTCAGAACAATAGTCATAAAGTAAAAATACACATCCTTTTCAATGAAATAAGGTACACCCTACACAGTAGATTATGTTCAGCGCCCTCTATATTTCGTCCCGTAAATATCGCACCTCTATAAACACCTCGAACCTAAAAGATACGATACACATCCGCGTCCGGAATCCGAATTAGCTCATTTCAACAACGCCGTCCAAAAAATCTGTCCATGATTTAGAATCGTACTCTCCTATGAGGACGCCATAAAATAGTCCCCTGTCAGAACCAAGCCGGGGTACATCGACTAATGCTTTACAAATATTTGGAGATACATATCTGTGAAAATATGACGTTATGTAACTGACTGTTGTACACATT
This sequence comes from Clanis bilineata, assembly GCA_036417725.1. Classification (NCBI taxonomy): domain Eukaryota; kingdom Metazoa; phylum Arthropoda; class Insecta; order Lepidoptera; family Sphingidae; genus Clanis; species Clanis bilineata. The sequence continues at coordinate 3,343,573 of CM071159.1, forward strand.
GAAATAAAACTATTCTTACGGATTCTATCACGATTAGGTTTTAATTATTATTCCCGACGTTTCGAAGGCTTTGCAGTCTTCGTTGTCACGGGTCAGACTGAGGTGTCATTTGTCGATTCTATCTTATTTCATTGAAAACGATGAGGATGTGTATTTTTACTTTATGACTATTGTTCTGAGGTCTCGGGTTCGATACTGGGTCGAGTTCGGGTACTGTGATATTGGATTTTTCGACCGACTTATGTATGACCGTCTGTATGTTTTTTTATGTATGTTACTCGATATCTCCGCCAAATGTGGACCGATTGTCAAGATTATTTTTGTGTTCGATAGAGCTTATTTCAAGGGTAGTCCCATTTAAAGATCACGATTGGATAAATTTGGAAGTCGGTCCGTTAAGTTTTAACTTAGTTAACTTGTGATTATTCATTATCAGCTCGGAGTCTGGATTTTGTGCCCGATATAGTGAGAGGCTCGCCCTTATCACATTTGGGATAAAAATAAGCTCGGCGAAATGTGGGTTCTAGTTCACTTCTGCCGACCCCTTTAGCGTTAAAGCCATGATCTTATGTATGCCCCAAAATGCCTAGTTATTCCACTAGCTGTAAAGAATGGATTATTTAAGGTAATTACTGCTTTAAACCTTATTAAAAAAAATATACGTTGAAATTCTAACGATTTGGATAGCGTGCGTAATGATACATACATATATATGTACATACGCCTGTATCCCCGAAGGGTTAGGTTGAAGCGAACTAGAACCCCACATTTCGCTGAGCTTATTTCCGTCCCAGATGTGATAGGGGGCGAGCCTATCGCCACATCGGGCAAAAATTCCAGACTCCGGGCTTACATGTAAAAATCCAATATCACTTTGCCCGACCCGGGGATCGAACCCGAGACCTCAGGACAAGCTTATGTATGTCTCATAAGACCCAGTAATGACACTAGCTACAAATAATGGCATTCTTTAAGATCGTTACTGCTTACAGCCTTACTAAAGGAAATATACGTTGAAATTCTAACTCTTTGTATGGCGCTCGTAAAGGCACATAATATAAACTTAGTTTTGGCACAGACCCAAAAAGGGTTGGGATCCTCTGATTTAAATAAAAGCGTTGGACCTTTTTAAGATCTTCTGCAATATATGAGGATGAAGATTATGATTTATCATTACGTGACAAGAGGCCATATAGCTTTAGTTTGTGCATATTTGAGTGGTAGAGTCACGCTGTAGATAATAACGTCTGCAGCACGAAAGGGCCGGCTCGACCGATTTGATACCACTGTCTCACAGAAAACCAACGTAAAGTGGCAGCTTGCTGTCGCATATCGTTCGGTTAGTGAGATTGCCGGTGGCCCATTTCCCCCATTCCTTTCCCAATCCCTTTTTCCCTCCCCTTCCATTTCCTCCTTTTAGGTTGGCAACACACTCATGATTCTTTTTGTGTCTTGGGCGGTGGAGATCACTTACCATCAGGTGGCCCATCTGCTCATGTGCCAGTTTCTGCTATAACAAAAAAAGAGACGCGCGGTCTCCAGATATGGTTCTTATTGGTGTCGATAGCTTAGTTCTAGAGGCAGCATATAATGTGTACCGGGTTTTGAGTTCGATTTCAAAGTCAGACGTAGTTTTGCTAACACGATTTTCCCAGGACAGGATCCCGTAAGAAAGCCTGTCGCAATGACTCAGGCGAATCATTTCTGCAACATGTACCACGTTCCTCGATTTGTGGTTTGAGCCCAAGACCTCACGATCCATGGTCTATCCAGCCACTAGAACAATGAGACCACAAGGATAGATGATTCTTTAACATGAAAGTCGCATTGTACGCAATCTTGTCTATACAGGTTGTTTCATAAGGTTGGTATCAATGATAAATAAACATAGAGTGGCGATGGCTAGCAATCTAGCGGTAAAGTTTAAAATTTCGTAATGCTTGTAGTTTTTGAATAAATTAAAATTAGCTCATTTCAACAACGCCGTCCAAAAAATCTGTCCATGATTTAGAATCGTACTCTCCTATGAGGACGCCATAAAATAGTCCCCTGTCAGAACCAAGCCGGGGGTACATCGACTAATGCTTTACAAATATTTGGAGATACATCTGTGAAAATATGACGTTATGTAACTGACTGTTGTGCACATGTTTAAAAAGAATGAGAAGATTGTTTTTAAAGTATTTTCGACCCACTTCAAAATGGAAAGTAAGAAGTCCTCAATTCGTCTGCATTTTTGACCCACTTCCAAAAAGGAGAAGGCCCTTAATTCGTCTGCATTTTCGACGACTTCCAAAAAGGAGAATGTATTCAATTCGTCTGTAATTTTTTATGTATGTTACGCGATATCTCGGCGAAATGTGGACCGATTTTTAAAATTCTTTTTGTGTTCGATAGAGCTTATTTCAAGGGTGGTTCCTTATAAATTTGGTCACGATCGGATACATTTTGAATTCGGTCCGATCAGTTTTTATAATTGGATTTGTGATCTACAGAAAATGCCTATTATCAACATAATATTAGATACACATAGGCCTATGTCCAGCAGAGGACGTCCTGTGGCTGATGATGATGATTATGAAGATTAAATACACATATACATCTATAGTGACTAATTTCTCTATATAACGTATTATAATAATTATTTTTGGATTTGTGATAAAGAAAATGACGTAATAACAAAAAATTCTTAGATACGTACGTATATGTAGTATGGATTATAAAACTAAAACGATAAAGTATTTTAATGTATGTAAATGTAATCATTTATAAACGAAGTAAAGAAAATTTAATAGACCGTATCAACGGTTGGAGATGCAGAAATAAATGCACTATTTCTTTTGCACAGGAAATCTTTATCGCTCTTTAGCGAAGCGAAATCCCATCTTCGCTGCAAAAAGTGTTTAGTTTCTTTAAAAAAGTTTAAGTGGTGTAACCATGATTCTGAAATAGTTTATTTTTTGTTGTTTTTATAAAAAAATATTCAAATCGTTCACACAGTGTAGTACTTTTGTTTAATTTAGCTTATACTTCTGTACTTACTCTAAAACAACTTTAAAAATTAATCGGACCGACTTCAAAATTTATCCGATCGTGACCTTTATATTGCACTCTTTGCAATAAGCCTTATCGAACACAAAAATAATCTTAAATATCGGTCCATATTTGGCGGAGATATCGCGTACACAAAAAAAATACAGACGAATTGAGGTCTTCCTTTTTTGAAGTCGGTCTAAAATGCCGGCCAAACGATCATAATCCATTCAGTGATTTTTGCATGATTCACGAATAAGGGAGGATAGAATATAATAAAAGGTTTAATACATGCCTCCTTTATCTAGTGGCAGCATGTATGGGCTGTGGACCGGGAGGTCCTGGGTTCGTTTTCCATCAAATTAGAAATATTGCTTTGCCTGGGGCTGGATCTCCTAAAATGGGTTTGACGTCAAGCAGTTGGTCGTAAAACCTAAGCCAAATTATTTATGCAATATGCTTGAAAAGTATGTTGCGCCGTACCTGCTCTGTAGAAAGTCTGCTCTGTGTGTCTGCTAGGTAGAAAGAACATTTAAACTCACAAGATAAACCATATTGATTTAATGTTCGTCCAATAAGCAGATACGACGAATAAATTTCTTTACAATTTTAACAATCGACGGTATACACTTACCGGTAACACCTAATTCGATGCAATTTACGGCCAGTTTCAATAAACGATCTCAGATTAGAGTGCAGATAGATCGCGATTATGAACCAATCAAATCGAGTCATTTGACGGAGTCATGTTCAAAATGTGTTCTTATTGGCTAATTTTTGTAATCTATCTGCACATTCGAAATGAGGTTGTTTATTGGAACCGGTCGTAAAACAGATTTAAAACACGACGATAAAACTTATCAATAATTGAATCAGTTAATTAGCATTAAAATATACCAAATATTATGTAAAGCAGACGAGCGGGGCGAGGAGCCCAAACATGAATTATATACATAATCGAATACGAATCAAACTCGTTGCACACTGATGACATGACTATTTGGCCCTCCAAAAATCCCACTCGTCGTATTATGAACGAGGTGTCACTTCATATTTTGACTAACACAGATATTAATTGTACATTATTTCTTACTCCATTTTGCTCATTGCTACAAACAGTGGCGTGCACACCATACATACAAAAAGGCACTGTCTACCCTGACAGTTTAATAAAAAAATATTGTTACCCTTGACTTTTAAATCAACACGCTGTTCGCTATAATTGTGATGAGATGGCGATAATTTTGACAACGATGGTGATGAAATAATTGAATTTTATAAGTGCCTATCCTATTGAGAATGTTTGTGCACGGCCCTGGCTACATGTACACGAATAAATAGAGACCCAGGACCCTATATTGCCACACATTACATAATAATTTATAGTCAATAAAATAAATAAATAAAAAATAAATATAATAAATATAATGTATCTTAAAATAAATAAATAAATAAACAATTTCGAGGTTAGAACTAAACATAAAATTACGTATTCACGATGAACTTCTTGTTGGCAACCACGAGACAGTAATAAATTCTATGGGCAATTCAGACTTGCGGATTGCCAAGTGATTACACTACATAAATGTAAGCTCACGCTTGCATCCTCAAATGCATAGGCAAAGATAAAGGCGTATCTACATTGTACTGAAATTAATTTAATTGATGTGGAAATAAATAATAAAAAAGGATTAGGTCCTTTTTGCATCAAAAATATTCGAAAAAGTTTGTTACCTACTTTAGAGTGGGATAAGGGCAGGTGAAAACAAAGGCAGAAAGATGATACAGAAAAAGGCTATGCTCTCTCAAAGAAATAATTCCAATTATGTACTAAATTATTTTCAAATTAAACTCAGAAAACACTTAAAAAACTCACACACAAATTATAATTTAACGTCCAGATTTAACCTAGAACCTAAAGGTTTCCAGTCTAAGGCTCAATTGCACCACTATTATTAACCTAGAGTTAGTCCTAACCGCAAGTTAAGTTACATGTCATTCATACATTTTCTGTCAATTTAGCTTGCGGTTAGGACTAACTCTAGGTTAATAATAGTGATGCAATTGAGCCTTAATATGCTGCCACAAGATCAGTAGGGTGATTACATCGGCATAATAAATAACTGAAGGTCACACGAGAAGATATCCGATTAGATGGGACCATTGTGGGCACGTAGTATATTGGATAAACGTCAAACTTGACGTATGGTGTACAGCAGTGCGTCTGCTTATACAGCGTCGGTGGTGCAAAGTACAAGAGATTAGCGCCCGAATGGTCAAACGCTACTCACTGATTTCTTAAGTTTACGCGAATGCTATTCATTGAAATAAAATTATTTTTACGGATTTTATCACGAAATTAAATATATTAACGAGATTAAATAATAATGTTAGCATTAACGGAACGCAAACTACCATAGACGTCCACTCTCGCGCAGCCAATCAACAACGTGCAGTAATCAATCTGTCAAAACAAACATTGGACGATAACACAGTTCAGGTTTTATCAAAAGGATTAAATTTTGCTGTAACACCACGAAGGGTACCGTATGAAGACATTATTTGCAACGTCGAGAACAGTCTTTTCAAAAATAATATTAAAAAGGAGGATTCGGAGGCACTTCGTCAAGACATCTCTTCCATATTACGTCAAACGAGGCTGCCCAAACCAAATCTTCCAAAACCACAATATATCGCGTTAAATAACTTGCGATCTATGAAGGACCTAACTATTCTCCGTGCAGATAAAGGGAATGCGACAGTAGTTATGGATACGTCTGACTACAACAATAAAATGGAACAACTTTTGTCGGATGAAAGTACTTACAAAATAGTCAAAACAGACCCGACTAGCAAGATTTTAAAGGACACCAGCTCTTTAATACGCAATTACTTCGACTTATTGAACTTAGACGTAAACTTACTCATCCCATCGTCAGCAAAACCACCAAAAATGTATGGGTTACCAAAAATACACAAACCAAGTGCCCCGCTACGTCCCATTGTGAGTCAAATCGATACACCAACCTACAGATTGGCTCAGCACGTAGCAAAAGTCCTTTCACCACTCAGAGGAAACACTAAGGCTTCTGTGAAGGATTCATACCAATTTGTCAGCGATATTAAACACCTAAAATTAGCTGACAATGAAACCATGGTCAGTTTTGATGTTCAGTCGCTGTTTACAAGCTTACCAATACAAGACTGCATTGAAATTGTATCTAAGAGGTTAACAGAGAACAACATACCCCTGGCATATGCAGAACTACTCAAACATTGCCTCACATCTGGCTATTTGTTGTGGAATAATCAATTCTATGTACAAGTGGAGGGCGTAGCGATGGGCTCACCTGTATCTCCAGTAGTCGCCGATATATTCATGGAGGACTTTGAGGAGACAGCCCTAAGCACTGCCCCAGTCTCACCAAGGTTTTACAAACGGTACGTAGATGATACTTTCACAATTTTACCATCAGATAAAGTAGCTGCATTTTTAAATCATCTTAACTCCATTAACAACAAAATTAAATTCACTATGGAGTTAGAACAGAATAAATCTCTTGCTTTCTTAGATGTTTTAGTTATCCGTAATTCTGATGAGTCCTTGAGTCACACTGTGTATAGGAAAAATACCCATACTGATAAATACCTGAATGGAGAATCTCACCACCATCCGAAACAGTTAGCTACCGTGGGTAAATCTTTGTTTCAGAGAGCACAAGGAATCTGTGACGAGGAACATCTTGCCGCTGAGCTGCATCATGTCAAGCAAGTCCTGCGCGACAACAAGCTCCAAATTCCACGGCGCCGTCACAGAAACCGAGTGAAACCAGCCACTGTTGAATGCGTCCCGGTTGTATTACCATATGTAAGAGGAGTCACCGACAAGATTGGCTATATCCTGAAGCGTGCTTCTATAAAAACTTATTTCAAGCCGCCTAAGAAGATTAGTCAATTCCTACCACCCGTCAAGTGTAACATACCTCTGCAAGAACCAGGCGTGTACAAAATTGATTGTGACTGTGGTCTCTCTTATATTGGACAAACAAAACGTAATATAGGGACCCGCGTAAAAGAACATATAGCTGACGTGAAACACCGACGCTCTACGAAGTCTGCAGTTGCCGAACATTCAGAGGAAGGCTCCAAACATTACCTAAGATTTGACAAGCCACAAATCCTTGCCAAAGAACAACGATTCCTACCTAGGATGATACGCGAGGCTATTGAAATTAAAAAACATCCTAATTTCAATAGAGAAGATGGTTGGAAGCTTGCACAAGCCTGGGATCCAATTATATATTTAATCAAATCGGAACCCAAAAGACCAGCTGCCAGACCTCAAGACACTGTGAGCTCGTACTGCGTAGATCGGAACATAAACGGTTAACTTTTTAAAATCTGTATAATTCTAAAATGAAGGTAGATTTTGTAATACTAACATTTTTGGACAAATGACATCTCAGTCCAACCCGTGACCACGAAGACTGCAAAGCCTTCGAAACGTCGGGAATAAAAATTAAAACCAAATCGTGATAAAATCCGTAAAAATAATTTTATTTCAATAAACGCTACTCAACTTTAACGGCTTCTTACATAGCTTTACGCCATACAATTTTGACAGATAAGGCCTTAAACGATATAAGGCGACCTGTCAAATCACACGCCTCGGAGGTAATTCTCGCGCCATTTATATTGGAACCTTAAATTTTGCTGGAAAAAAGTTCAAATTCGAAAATTCGAAATGCTCACTCACTGACATGCTCATCACATCCAAATCACCAAATCTGGAAAGCTATTTAAAACAAAGGTTTATTTTATAACGTAAGCATTCGCTAAGAAGGGTTTTTTGAAATTTAATTTTACTAGGATTATTGGCGATTGGAAGTATGGAGACTCGGTGGAAATGCGTCAGTAAATACTTCCTCGCAGGCGAAGCCGCAACCAAAGACAAATAGTATATAATATACAAGAGTGCACCGATAGCTCAGTTGAAAATGGTACGGTCTGCTAAGACGAATGTCGAAGGTTCGAGACCAACGCCAAAATAAGAGCATGCAGCTCTGATTTTTCTGTGTTAAATGTGTTTTCTTTGTGAATTAAATCTTACTATAACGGTGAAGGAAAACATTGTGAGCATACCGGTATACTCGAGAATTTCTTTACAAGAATTTCGAAGGAATGTGAAGTCTACCAACCCGCCATAAGCCAACGTGGTAGATAAAGGCGTAACCTCCCTCAATAGTAGAAGCCCGTGCCCAGCAGTGGGACAGTAATATTACAGGGCTAATATTATATACAATTGACAGCAGCTTGACAGCCTCCGTGGCGCAGCGGGCGAAGAGCCGGCTGTGAAGCGAGAGGGCGCGGGTTCGATTCCCGCATTGAGACAAATGTTTGTGTGGCCAACAGATATTTGTTTCAAGTCTGGGTGTTGTGAGACCGAAAGTCTCTCATAGTCTCTGACACTCACGATACAGGTTATAACCTAGTGTGGGGTCAGGACTAGGTGTGTGACTGTGGGTGTATTTATTTATTTTATAATTCTAACCGCTTGCGATTTTACTATGACCCAAGCGCCAAATCTTGCGTGTCCGTATTGTATATAGTTCGAGACAATTACGAGTCTGCCACAATTGTCCCAACGAGCTGCATTTGCTGTAGCCTGCAACTAATCACGTGTTTAGACTGTACTGGCCATTCAATCATCAAACAATGCACATACGCTCCACTAACGACACATTGAGCTTTATAACTATCGATTTGTTACCAATGTTTGGCCAATATCAAAGATAAGTATAGTTTGATACGAAAGCACCGACTTACTCTGACAGTTTTCATCACTGCGTTATAAAAGTCCTATAACTTGAATATCATGGACTATGAGTAACTTCAGTCTCAGCATCCACATCTAAACCAAATTTTTGTGACATACCTCAATATTTATACGAGGATGCCCACAGCATGTCGTTTCCCCAAATGCTATATTGTGATGTAATGTTATTACCCCTCTATATTATTGTAGTCTATGAATGATATACTTTCTATTTAACTTTGATGTACAAATAAATATTCAGTATTATTTTAGCATTCAAGGTATTTTATTCGTCTCATAATATCATCCGTACAATATGCTCACAACTTTATTTCCAGCTGCCCTTATCCCGCTTAATTTCAAGGCGGCGCAATATTTTCAAAAAATGCTGAAAAGCTTCGGTTTAGGTTTTACGACCGGCTGCCTGTCTGACATCAACCCCCTTCAGCTGCCCAACCTGGGATTCGAACCCAGGAACTCCTGTTCCACAGCTCATATATGCTGCCACTAAAGAGGCGAGGCTATATGCTCATCACGCAACAGTTATTTAAAAAACTAGACAGTAAATAATTTAGTCCCAACCAAAATCCCCAAGTCTGTACATCGGTCTGTGATTCAGCTAAGCTCTCTACATCATAATCCTCTGGAAGGTTTCAACCGAACGAACAACGGCGTGTTAGCCCATATTTACTACATACTATAGTATAGCTATACGTGCCTAAGACCCAATACCATTCAGTTACAATGCTATCCAAACCCATTCGCACGCCTTAACTCAGCGTTTCTCAAACATTTGTATGGACCCTATATTAATCATTAAATAAATACAGCCTATAGTCACACACAGTTCTAGTCTTGTGTCTACGGCTGAAATCTATAAAACAAACTTCGACTAAGTCTAAGTTAAAGAAACGAACTCAGTGAAGATTTGGAATTTTTAAATCGAACTTTGACTTAGACCGTGTAATTGTTTACAATAAAATCTGTGCTTAGTTTGTCTGTTAGTTTACTTTAAAAAAAATGGCTCAGACTCAATCGAAGTTCGATTTAAAAATTTCGAATCCTCACTAAGTTTGTTTCTTTGACTCAGACTTATCCGAAGTTCGCTCTATAGATCTCAGCCTTAGTGTGAATCATAGGTATCGAGAACTATAAGAGACATTCGGTCTCATAACTCACTGGTTCTGTGGGTCACATAAACTTTTGTCTCGGTGCGGAAATCGAACTCGCGCGGCCTCTTGCGTCACAGCCGGCTACTTGCCCGTTGCGATACAGAGGCTGTCTGTAATGGTACTATCTTTAAAGGAGAGGCACGGGACATAAGGTACATACAGTAACTTTTGTTAAGTTACTTATTTTGTCATTAATTTATCTGGTCTTATTTGCCTTAAATCGATCACCAATTGTGGGTGTAATTCAACATATTTGTAATTCGAAAATCACAAATTGCCAGACACTGGCAAACTCTAGTACCATCTATTTCAGGATAGATTCAGTCTCTTTCAGAATATAGGATAGAAACATTAAAGCTAGACGTGTATAATAATAATAATAACATAGTTAAGAATAGACTGCCTCGGTGGCGTGGTGGTATTTCGGTACGACTACGGTTCTGAGGTCTCGGGTTCGATTCCCGGGTCGGGCAAAGTGATATTGGATTTTTCTATTACAGCCCGGAGTCTGGAATTTGTGTCCGATATGGCGATAGGCTCGCCCTCTATCACATCTGGGACGGAACTAAGCTCGGCGAAACGTGGGTGTACTAGTTCGCTAGTGCGCCTCTGCCTACCCCTTCGGGGATACAGGCGTGAGCTTATGTAATGTAATGTAAGAATAGTAAATAGTTTCTTATATAATAGTTAATAACATTTCTACATAACTCTATGCTTATTTAGGTAAGATTTCAAGTTAGGTGAGGAAAAGTAATATACAGTTTATAGTTAGATTGGTCTAGTCAATAGACAAACTTTGAGAACCAGATACAACTCAGATCCGATTAACATAGTCGGCAACTCTGTCGAAACTACGTCACAGTGTCCTTTTTTTGAATGGCATCGTCAGGGCTTAGTGTAAAGAGAGAAAAACTCGTAATCGCATGAACTACGAAAAGATTTTCGACACCCAAAAATCGGAACGCCTGTATTTACGACTATTCTACTGCTGAAAGACGATTGAATGTAGTACAAAAAGTAAACTAAGATATTTTGTTACCCCTCTCATTAGTAGAGGAGGCCCGTGCCCCCAGCAGTGGGACAGCAATATTACAGGGGTAATCTATATATACAAAAATGAAACCCGTTTTCCGTTGTCACGGCATCACGCGTGAACGGCTGGACCGATTTCGTTAATTCTTTTTTTAGAATATTCCTCGAAGTACGAGGATGGTTCTTACGGAGAGAAAAAATTAAAAAATTGCCTAAAAAGTCTAAAAACAACACTTTCTATAATCCCATACAATCGATTCGTAATAATACTTAAAAGTCAATTTGAACTTTAATTCCATACCATAAAGTTTAAGTGTGAGTGGAGAGGTTCCGGGAAGGCAAAACAATTGAGTGACGTCAATATTTGTCAATATTTATACGATGGTAACGTCATTCAATTGTTACTACTACATACTAGCTGACACGGCGCGGCGTCCCGAATGGGAGCGGAGCAGAAATGAAAAATGTTGAAAAGCGGGGAAGTTGATATCTCAGAAACTACTGGTTCGAATTGAAAAATTATTTTTATGTTGGATAGCCCATTTATCGAGGACGGCTATAGGTTATATAACATCACGCTATGACCTACGGGTTGACTGACGGGGTGATTGATGGGGTGACTGATGGGGTGACTGATGGGGTGACTGATGGGGTGACTGATGGGGTGACTGACGGGGTGACTGACGTGAGGAATGACGGGGTGACTGACAGGCTGACTGATGGGGTGGCGGACGGGGTGACTGACGAGGTGACTGACGAGGTGACCGACGGGGTGACTGATGGGGTGACTGATGGGGTGACAGACGGAGTGACAGACAGCTGACAGATGGCTGAAAACGGGTGACATACGGGTGACAGACGGGGTGACAAATGGGTGACAGACGGGATGACAATCGGACAGACAGATGGGGTGACTGACTGGGTGACAGACGGGGTGACAGGTGGGTGACAGACGGGGTGACATATTGGGTGACAGATGGAATGACAAACGGGGTGACAGACGGGTGACAGGCGGGTGACAGACTGGGTGACAGGCGGGTGACAGGCGGGTGACAGACGGGTGACAGACGGGTGACAGATTGGGTGATGGACGGGGTAACCGACAGGGTGATGGAGGGGGTGACTGACGGGGGTACTGACTAGGTGACTGACGGGGTGACTGACGAAACCGGACCGAAGTAGATCATCCCATTACCTCCTTTAGAACTATTGGATTATAGGTGCCTCCGACTCATTCTTTCAACCCTCTCTCTCCTACGCAGACGAAGTTGCGCGGGTCAGCTAGTAATATATAATTTTAATACTTTATTTCTTTTTTTATACTGCTGCCTCGGTGGCGTGGTTGTATTTCGATACGACTACTGTCCTGAGGTCTCGTGTTCGATCCGGGATCTCGTGTTCGGGCAAAGTGATATTGGATTTTTCCATATCAGCCCGGAGTCTGGAATTTGTGCCCGATATGGCTCGCCCCTATGACATCTGGGACGGAACTAAGTTCAGCGAAAAGTGAGTGTTCTAGTTCGCTAGTGCACCTTTGCCTACCCCTTCGTGGATACAGGTGTGAGCTTATGTTATGTTATGTTTTTTTTACCGAGCACGGCAAAGTGACTATACTACGCCGCGTAAGCGTAGTGCAGTCCAAAAAAACACTGACCACTAACAATGGGTTCATCAGTGGTCACCAGAATCATGCCAGCCTTTATATGCTTCTTCACACTCCGAATCCGAAGAGGGAAGAAGCAAATCGAGAGGCTTGGGACAAGACAGGCGGATGACCGATGCAGGCACAGGGATGTACCTCTATATCCGCCCCAACCAACCATCAAGTCATGCCGCAAGCCCCTCGAGAGAACCGGAAGTACACTGGCTGATCCTGGAACGCGAACCACACAAAGAGTATGGTTCACTATAGCAGGTTTTAACACTATATGTACGGTGGTCCATCCGGGCGGATACAAATATCCTACAACCAGCAAAAGCACAACAAATCAGTAGCCCGAGCACGAAAAACGAATGTAAATGTAAATGTATTCGAGTTCGCTGCGCACTAATGACGTTTGGTTAATATTTCATACAAATTTCATAGACGCGCATCGAGTTCGAATACATTTACGGTTGTCAGAAATTTTCCTGCTTAGGCCGCAGGTATTTAAGAAAGAGATAAGACAATAATTTTATTCTAAATACTACATATTCTACGTATATAAATATAACACACAAAAGAAACACCAAATACATCTCAAAATCTAATTTAATTTTATTGCACTTACCTAGTTTACGAGCAAAGAGTCTTAAAACAAAATTTACCCGTTTACCAAACAGTATAACAGGGTGATTTACGCTAGAACAAGTAAAAAAGTTGTAAAAAATTTGCTATAATGATACTACAAACGTAATTCACTTCGGTGGAGCATTGTTCTGGAAAACTGGGTCAGAACATTTCAGTTTTCTTCCATCCAAACGTAGTTTCAATTTGCGAGGAATGCAATGCAACTGAATGCAACTATTTTTATTTTAATACTTTAATCTCGCAGTCTCTCTTGACATTTGTAACCACTGTCGTCGGTTAAGCCTTTTCTTTTGTGAATGTGAGCATGCGTTATCGCATTTCATTCTTGTGTATTCTGTAGGATTTGAGTCATAGTGAGTTGTTTATGTGTAAGTAAAGCTTTGGTATTTTTATTCAAAACTAGCTGACTCAGCGAACTTCATACCGCCTAATTACCTACTGTTACCATCGTATAAATATTGATAAATATACATACATACATAAGCTCACGCCTGTATCCCCGAAAGGGTAGGCAGAGACGCACTAGCAAACTAGAACACCCACATTTCGCCGAGCTTAGTTCCGTCCCAGAAGTGAAAAAAAATTTAAAAAAAAGATAAATATTTACATTAATATTTATACGATACTAACGTCATTCAATTGGTTTGCCTTCCGGGAACCTGTCCACTAACACTTAAACTTTATGGTATGGAATTAAAGTTCAAATTGTCTTTTAAGTATTATTACGAATCGATTGTATGAGGGTATAGAAAAGTGTGTTTTTAGACTTTTTCAGGCATTTTTTTTTAATTTTTCTCTCCGTAAGAACAGGAATAGTCTAAAAAAAGAATTAGCGAAATCGATTCAGCTGCTCTCGAGATTTACGCTTAGCAAAATTTTCAGCGATTCATTTTTATATTGTAGATGTTTTCATCATTTTCAAAGGTCTTCAATAACATTAGCCAAGCTTAAGCAGTCCTTTTTCCTACAGTCGGACGCCGATAGAATTCTAAATTTCAAAAATTAAAAAGCTACTTTATAATACATGCATAGAGTTATATTTGTGTTGATTTAATTAGAACCTGTGATCTTTTTCTTTGTTTTATTCCTGAGACCACTTTTTAGGATTCTGCAAAGAACTGTGCATCTGGGGTATATTATATTGATGCCGAAAGTATCTCGAAGTTTCTGATACCTACGACACATGTCAACCCTAGTGTGGGGCCAGGACTATGTGTGTGACTGTTGGGTGTATTTATTTATTACTATTATATGTATGTTTTCATAATATTGCACCTAGAATATACAACTCAAAATTTCGTTTCAAAGGCAAGACAACACGCTACGAGTGCTACGACCAAAGACATTCAACAGTAGGTATATAGATGGGACAACAGCACAAAACTTGTGATCCAAAAGTTATGACCTAGTGATCATAAGTCGCTTAGTTTATTTAAAATATAAGCGCACCAGGTCGGCCTTCGTAGTAATATTGAGAAAATAAACTTGTCTTACGTGATTCTTAACCATTCACAGAACATTCTAGGGTGTAAATTGTAATAATCGCCCTCGCATTGTAATAAGTGGTTGATGGCGGTACTGAAGTTTGAGATCAATTTTTTTGTATGGAAACTTGCTTGATAGCCCATCTATAGTTAGTAATATTAAATTTCTGGCAACGCCGCATGCCGTCTTTAAAAAATACCTACGGCCTGAGCAGGAAAATTTCTGACAACCGTAAATGTATTTCACCTCAATGCGCGTCTATGAAATTTGTATGAAATATTAACCGACTGCCTCCGTGGCGTGGTGGTATTTCGGTACGACTACGGTTCTGAGGTCTCGGGTTCGATCCCCGGGTCGGGCAAAGTGATATTGGATTTTTCCATATCAGCCCGGAGTCTGGAATTTGTGCCCGATATGGCGATAGGCTCGTCCCCTATCACATCTGGGACGAAACTAAGCTCGGCGAAATGTGGGTGTTCTAGTTCGCTAGTACGCCTTTGCCTACCCCTTCGGGGATACAGGCGTGAGCTTATGTTATGTTATGTTATATTAACCAAACGTCATCATTGCGCAGCGAACTTGAATATATTTACATTTACATTAGTTTTTCGTGCTCGGGCTACAGTATGTTCATTAGTACATAGTATGTTTCTATCTGCCTTAAACACTCTAATGTCGATTAGGAGTGACCCATTTTTTGTTTAGCATGTTGCCAAAAATTTGTTTTTACGATGATCATTTACATTTACATTAGTTTTTCGTGCTCGGGCTATTGATCACATTTTTAAGCTAATCCAACTATGCTATAGTTTAAATTCTCATTACCAGAGTAGCGTCGTCATCTATTAAACCTCGCACCATAAATCTTCTAGAAAGATCTAGAACGCAACTAAGAAAAATATCAGCCATTCCCGCCGCAAATCCGATTTCATTACCCTTCGTCTCATTAATTACGGCCAAGATTGCGCTCAATCCACGTCGGCTATTAGAAATGTAAAACAGAAGGCGAAATGAGTTTTTGGCTCCGCAAAATCCATCAGGTTCGCGAAGAACATTAATTAGCACAGTGGTAATGTTGCCGTGGTTTGGTAATGTTGACTTCAGATCGATTTTATTGTTCTCATTGTGAATAACGGAGTGGGATGAATGGCAATCTTGTTAATACACTTGAGAATTTAACATCATAATAATATTTTTTTTATTATTGTATAACATAAACATAAAACATAAGCTCACGCCTGTATCCCCGAGGGGGTAGGCAGAGGCGCACTAGCGAACTAGAACACCCACATTTCGCCGAGCTTAGTTCCGTCCCAGATGTGATAGGGGGCGAGCCTATCGCCAAATTGGGCACAAATTCCAGATTCCGGGCTGATATAGAAAAATCCAATATCACTTTGCCCGACCCGGGGATCGAACCCGAGACCTCAGAACCGTAGTCGTACCGAAATACCACCACGCCACCGAGGCAGTCGAGATTAATTATTGATAATATTTAAAAAATAATATCGTTAAAATCGAATGCCTCGGTGGCGTAGTTGTAAATATCTGTGGGCCACACAGACATTTGTTTCAGTGCGGGAATCGAACCCCTGACCTTACGTTTCACAGCCGGCTACTCGCCCGCTGCGACACGGAGGCTGTCATCAAAATCAATACAATGCATATCGTCCAACTTATAAGTCAATTTTTGAATCCTTTTGAAAGAATGCCGAGTTAATTTTGTATGAAAAGACATTTCCTTTGAGCTTCGTTTGAGTATAAAACAATGCAGTAGTAATGTTTTAACGAGCTGTGCATAGACATGTTGAAAAGACTTTCCTCGCTTCAATCGGGACCTCCGTCTCTGAGTTTTAAACGCGCTACACACAGACTATACGTTTATGTAGTAAAATATTTATTATAAGTTCTAGTTCCAAATCGGAATGTGGACCGGTTTGAACGCCATATATAGCAACGCAATTTTTCTAAATAAAACACGGCTGGATCCCTCACAGGGAGTTGATCACAGGCAGGCGACCGTTTCGTCTGTCGAATCGTTTATACAACAAGCTTAATAAGAGCATGTGTAAAAACAATAGTCACATAATATTACGATTAAGATGGAGCCTGCTATTGTAGAAACAAGACTAGTTTCAAGATTATTAAAGGTATTAAAATTATGGTAACCCACAGATAGACAAAGGTGAAACAAAACACTAAACTTATTTCCGTTCCTTCATGGTGTAAGTAGGAAGCATATCAACAGACATTCCAACCACAAGCAAGCTATGTGTGAGTTTGCGAATTGAAAATAATAATTTTCGGACCCGTAATTTGAAACCAGGACTTCACGGTTCTCAACCTTTGTAAATTGTTGCTAGACCATAGAGGTGGTGATTAAATCTAAGCACAAGATTACAATACACTGCTGATTTTATCTAAGTGAGGCGTTTATTTTATGCATAAAAACTCCGTTTATGTCACAACATTCCCCACCAAGTTGTTAGTGATATCAATAAATTATTTCGCAGTCTTCAGAACCGTATGTCAACATTTATGACCACTGCGTCGTATAAACTTCTGTATTGAGTTTAAAGTTCGTGGAGGCGCTTAAATGAATTAAACACTAGGGATGAGACGCTTTAATGTTGGGTTTTCTTTTTATTTTAATGACATCTTGAAGTTATAACTCAGCCTATTGATGTGCAGTGTTTTGAAGTCATAAAAAACTAATACATAAACTCACGCCTGTATCCCCGAAGGGGTAGGCAGAGGCGCACTAGCCAACTAGTACACCCACATTTTGCCGAGCTTAGTTTCGTCCCAGATGTGATAGTGGGCGAGCCTATCGCCATATCGGGCACAAATTCAAGACTCCGGGCTGATATGGCAAATTTCAATATCACTTTGCCCAACACGGGGATCGAATCTGAGACCTCAAGATGGTAGTCGTACCGAAACACAACATGCCACCAAGGCAGCTTTACGCTCAAACGTCTTTTTTATAGCTGTGGCTGGCAAACGAGCAGATGGGTCACCTGATGCTAAGTGATCTCCACCGCCCATAGACACCCAAGACACAAAAAGAATTATGGTTGCGTTGCCAACCTAAAAGGAGGGAATGGAAGGGGAGGGAAAGGAATGGCGCGAAATGGGCCACCGGAAATCTCACTCACCGAACGAAACGCGACAGCAAGCTGCCACATTACGTCGGTTTTCTGTGAGATAGTGGTATCAAACCGGTCGAGCCAGCCCATTCATGCTATACACGTTACTGCCTATAGCGTGGCTCTACCACTCAAATAACGTCTGGACTAGTTTTATTGAAATTTGGTATGGAGATAGCTGACACCTTAGTATGGCATATCTTATGTCCCTGTGCCTATATCGAATATCTACCTGTGGGCTTAGCCAAGTGGCTTATGCACTAGTCGAATAGAATAGTAAATGTATGGGAATGACATATGTAAGAGTTCGCCGCCTCAAGCGTACCTACTCTTATGTCATTCCCATACATTTATTCTATTCGACTATTCTATTCGACTGATATAAGCCATTTGGCTAAGCCCGCTGTTCTATCACAGGGCCTTCAATTAACATTGTACATTTTCGGAATTGAAGAAGAATTAATGTTATGAGACCGATCGATCGATCCTTCGAACTTCCTGAATTTGAAAATTGAACACTAGTATCTATATATAGTATCTATATATATCCTGTTCTGTTATGTGTGTGACTATTGGGTGTAATTTATTTATTTATCACTCCGACATTATTCTGATTTATATTTGGATTGCACTACGCTTATCATCAGCGACCTGAGCAGGAAAATTTCTGACAATCTCGTTAATGTATTTGAGCTCGATGCTTTGTAATTTGTAATGAAATATTAACCAAATGTCATCAGTGCGTAGCATACATTTACGATCGTCAGAAATGTTCCTGCTTAAGCCGTTGGTGTAGTGCAATCCTTTTGCCATGCTCGGATAAAAAATTATAGACATAAATCGCTCGTATTTTTGTCTTACGAAGTTATAATACATAACATAACATAACATAAGCTCACGCCTGTATCCCCGAAGGGGTAGGCAGAGGCGTACTAGCGAACTAGAACACCCACATTTCGACGAGCTTAGTTCCGTCCCAGATGTGATAGGGGGCGAGCCTATCGCCATAACGGGCACAAATTCCAGACTCCGGGCTGATATGGAAAAATTCAATATCACTTTGCCCGACCCGGGGATCAAACCCGAGACCTCAGAAACGTAGTCGTACCGAAATATCACCACGCCACGGAGGCAGTCCGAAGTGTCGGAGGTTCGAGACCAACCCCAAAAAGGAGCACACACCTCTGACTTTTCTATGTTAAGTGTATTTTCATTGTGAAATATCGCTTGCTATAGCGGTGAAGGAAAACATCATGAGGAAACCTGCATACCCGAGAATTTAGAAGGTGCCTATGTGAAGTCTACCAATCCGCATTAGGAAAGCGTGGTAGAATAAGGCCTAACCTCTCTCATTAGTAGAGGAGGCCCCCAGTAGTATTATTACCGGGCTGATATTATTATTATTTATAATAACTTCTCATTTTGCTAAAATATAACCATCTACACAAACTATCCGAGTACATATTAAAATACCTTCGAATCCAACAATAGAGATTCCCAACATGGCGGGCCATTGTCATATTGTCCTTACTTGATATTATTAAAAATTCCAACCCAGAACCCTCGGGTGCACTCCGTATAATGGCCATTGTGTAAACATATTCAGATGTCGAGGGTTTGAGACATTAATCTGTTATTGGATCTTTCACTTGATGAACCTCTTTACTTTTTATTTCTGGTCGGTATAATGATTAAGATTGTTTTTTTTTTCAAAATAAAATAAATTTGTGAATTAATAAGTCTGGAATTTGTGCCCGATATGGCGATAGGCTTGCCCCCTATCACATCTGGGACGGAACTAAGCTCGGCGAAATGTAGGTGTTCTACCCCTTCGGGGATACAGGCGTGAGCTTATGTTATGTTAAAATAAATACACCCAACAGTCACACACCTAGTCCTGACCCCACAGTAGGAATAATCTGTATCGTGGCTATCAGAAACTATGAGAGACTTTCGGTCTTACAACACACAGACTTGAAACAAATATCTGTGGGCAACACAAACATTTGTCTCAATGTGGGAATCGAACCCGAGGCCTCTCGCTTCACAGCCGGCTACTCGCCCTTTGCGCCACGGAGGCTGTCAGTGCGTTATAGGAGTGATATCTTGGCGAGGGGAGAGAAACGATACAGAATTGTATTTTTACTTAGTATGAGTCGCCCTCCTCATTAGTAGAGGAGGCCGATGCCCGGCAGTGGGACAGTAATATTACAGGGCTAATATTATTATGGGTCGCCTCTTTGGTGTAGTGGCAGGATAATATACCTAGGCTATGCACCGTGAGGTCCTGGGGTCGATTCCCAGGTCGGGCAAATGGATTTTGCTTGACGTCGGGCAGGAACCGGTCGTAAAAAACTAACCGAAATCCGTTCTGCAACACAACACAATGGGCCACTAGAAATCTCCCTCACTGAACGAAACGTGACAGCAAGCTGCCACTTCACGTCGGTTTTCTATGAGACAGTGGTATCAAATCGGTCGAGCCGGCCCATTCGTGCAGTAGACGTTACTGTCTACAGCGTGGCTCTACCACTCAAGATACTTTCTGTCGACCCCAAATTTAATTGAGATCATTATTAAGCGATGGAACATGTCATACTAAAATTCAAACAAACCATCAAAATATATAAAATCAAACCTAAAATATTAAGAAACTACTCCAACATAATAATAATCAGTAATTAATTTGTCAGAACAATGAAACAAAACCGAAAGTTGAATCGAAATCGTCTCCGAAGCGTAATCAACGACTGCGTTACTTACTTAGACAAAAGAAGATAGAGGATACGGCATAACTTCGAAAAAATGAAGCATCTCAAATGTATAAATAATAATAAATAAATAAATAATACCCAACAGTCACATACATAGTCCTGACCCCACACTAAGATCGAGTCTTGTGTCGTGGGAATCAGGAACTACGAGAGACTTTCGGTCTGACAGCACCCAGACCCGAAACAAATATCTGTAGGCCATACAAACATTTGTCTCGGTGCGGGGATCGAACCCGCGGCCTCTCGCTTCACAGCCGGCTACTCGCCCGCTGCGCCACGGAGGCTGTCAACGGAGGCTGTATGGAACGAAACTAAAATGGCGTCTTTGCGAAAGAAAGATTTTATTAATATTCAGTTAGGCATCTGCTTCATATTCCGAAATTAGTGTTAATGTAAATAAAATACCGTATTTACGATAAAATCAATAAGTATTTATACTTTGCTTAATTCTTATGACACGGTGACAACTTACATGTAAATAGATCGCGAAACTAAAATGGCGGATGGTATAGTAAAAACGTATTCTTCGTAGTTATGCCGTGTCCTCTAATTTTTCTATAGTCATTGATTACTTAATGTTCGTGAACTTTCGGTTTGACATTCACAAGTCAGAATGACAGGTCGTTATGACGTCGAGTTTTAATTATGATGCCAAGTGGCACGTTACGTCAGCCATTTTTTTTTATTGTGCTAAGTGTAATTTATGATTTTACGTTACGCTACAAAAGTGGTGATGGCTTAAAGAAAAGTAAAACATATCGCCTATATACATATTGTTATTTGTTATAACAGCGCGAAACTTGTGATCCAAAAGTTGTGACCTCGTGGCCATTCTAATTAATTATTTATATCAACCATCAATATAATATACCCTAGATGCACAGTTCTCTGCAAAAATCCTCCTAAAAAGTGGTCTCGGGAATAAAACAAAGAAAAAGATCACAAGTTCTAATTAAATCAACATAAATATAACCTTAGGCACGTGTTATAAAGTAGCTTTTTAAACGAAATTATCAAGCGTTCTTAAATTTGAATTTTGAAATTTAGAATTATGTTGGCGTCCGACTGTAGGGAAAAGAAGTGCTTAAGCACTCCTTTGCTGTCCCATTTTCAGAGCGTCAACTGTGCATCTAGGTAAATTATATATCGATGATATCAACATTTAAACATATTGCGAACCACCTCTTTTTTGATGTCGGGTAACAATGATCTGAAAATGATATATCGTAGCGTTTTGGAATGAGTTACGATCACATCTAAATTAAAATGGAAAAAGCTATACCAAAAACAAAAATTGGCTTACCATTCAATTCAAACCGCTATAAACTTTCCCCCACTATACACACGCATATTTTTGGTGTATGGCAAAGACAATAGTACATAGATGGGACAACAGCGCGAAATTTGTGATCCTTAATTTGTGATCTTGTCATAAGTCCCTTAGTTGTATTTATAAATGCCTGTGTGGCCTATAGATATTTGTTTCGGGTCTGGGTGTTGTGAGACCGAAAGTCTCTCGTAGTTTCTGATACCCACAATACAGGTTACACCTACATTCACAGAACATTCTAGAGCGTAAATTATAATAAGCGCCCTCGCATTGTAATAAGTGGTAGATGGCGTTACTGACTATTGAGATCATTTTTTTGTATGAAAACATATATAAGCTCACGCATGTATCCCCGAAGAGGCAGGCAGAGGCGCACTAGCGAACTATTATATCCACATTTCGCCGAGCTTAGTTCCGTCCCAGATGTGATAGGGGGCGAGCCTATCGACATATCGGGCACAAATTCCAGACTCCGAGCTGATATGGAAAAATCCAATATCACTTTGCCCGACCCGGGGATCGAACTCGAGATAGGACTGTAGTTGTACCGAAATACAACCACGCCACCGAGGCAGTCTTGGTTGATATTCCTTCTATAGTAATATGAAATATCTTTGGCGTATGGCAAACGCAAACATCGATAGCCGACGAGCCATAAACTAGCCTCTTTATATGAAAAACCCGCGTTGGAATATATCAAATAATAACTACGTCAGCCCCAGAAACGGACGAACTCACACCGACATTCGAATGTTTTGCGTATTGTATAGTTTATGATTATGGTAAACGTCGGCTAAGTTAACTAGCATGAATCAAGCATGTTGCAGAAAGGATTCGGCTTAGTTTTTGCGACCAGCTGCCTGCTTTACGTCAATCCCCCTCTAGCGGATCCAGTTCCGGTCAAATCCAATTTGAAAAATCACTTTGCCCGACATGGGAATCGAACCCAGGACTACCCGGTCCACAGCCCATATAAGCTTAAAAAAGCATTTTTCACAGTAGGCAGCGGCTTGGCTGTGTCCCTGACATTGCCGATGTCCATGGGCGGCGGTAACCACTTACCATCAAGTGGGCCGTCTGCTCGTCTGCCTTCTCATGCCAATAAAAAAAAAGAAAAAAAAAGCTGCCACTCGACCAAGGATGCTACGTTTATATCACGTAAATATCGCGTGATATTTCCAAAAATAAAATACTTTATTACAACTCCCGGCTGTGTGTAGACCGGCTAGCAGTAGTGTTGCGTGCAGCATCACTGAACCGAATTCAAACCCGCTACTTATCTATTGAGAGCAGAGTATTCAATTCCGCGAGTGCTCTTTTATACGTTTTTTTCGAAGGGGACGTTGACAATAATTGCATCGAGTTGTTATTCCCCTTTCTGTTTCATTGTATTCAATCCGCGTCTCCTGAACTAGTATTTCTCGAAACATTACACAAAAACACATACGCAAAACAACGAATTTAGCTGTCACTTGCTCGTAGAACAATGGAAATTAAAAAAAAATGATTTTTGTAGCTATTTTGTGTAATATTTTAATGCAGGCGACGCGACTTCACAGTTACTATTCCATAAAGTATAATTAATTAAATAAGTGTATGTAGTAAGTTTTTGGAATAAAATACAATGAATTAGTTCAACCACACGTAGCCACGAAGAGTTAATTAAACATTCTTGATACTTTTATGACAATTTCATAAAATACAACTATGTGATAGTTTGTCGTTGTTGTTTCAAAGTTGTGAGCAAACTTATTGCTATATCATCAGGTGCAAAATCTCAAAAAAGTCCCATATGGTTTACCTGACCCGAGGATCAAAATCTCAGAATCCCACCTTACGAGGACTCTACAACTACCGAGACGATCGTCTCGTCATTAAAAAATACTCACATTAAAACCATTTGTGCAACAATTCACAAAAGTCCTTAATAACGTATCACAAAGGCAGATTAGGAAGCCGCACTCATTCGGGTTTCATTAAAAAGCTCCGTGTTCCGTCATACATTTCATAAACAACAAATAAGCGGCTTATAAGAATATTTCACAGAATTTTTCTTTAATAATGAGTGGGGTGGACGTGATTCTGTTAAGAGAAAGATTGTGTTGCCAACTGTAAAAAAGATTTTTTTGTATTGATTTGGAGGGGGTAGAACATGGGGACCACGATGGTAAGTGGTTCGAATTTTGAAAAACTCAACACTGAATATAAAAACTAAGCCAAAGCCTTTCTGCAAGATGCTTAAAAAGAATAACCCCACATGGCAGGTGAAAAATTAACATAGTTGTTTATGCTTGCGGTAATACCTAAAAAACTTGCTAGTTTCTATTATATACGCCGATATTAGAATGAGGTAAATTATAAAAGTAGATAATCATTGTAATAATGACACGCAAAATATTGTTGATATTTCATTATGAATATTAATATCATAGACAAAGCCCTTAAACAAAGGCCCATTCACAACAAAAAACAAAAATAATTCCATCAAAAGACGTTTGTCAAGTAATCCCTGCTCAGTGTTGCCACCCTAACAAAAGTATTCGCTACTTAAAAATGCAGCCAGACGTTTCTAATACTTCTCTTTTAACGTTTAAAAAGGGAAATTAACCGCAAAAAGTGGGCAACACTCAGCTGCGAATACGTTATTAAAAATTTCCCTTTCAGAGCTCTCCCCCGGACCTTTTGTTGTGAATGGTATAAATATGTACATTGTTATGTTATAAAACTTTTTTTAATTATAGGAAGCATTTCTTATTCTCTTTAAGAAAAATATATTGAATGCATTCATCCATATACTCTTTAAATCAGTTTTAAATACAGATGGTCCAATTCGTATTGTATAAATAGTTCATATATCTACTATTAAATTAACAATGCATTATTACTGATCTTTTATTTTTGGCACGAGCCTCCATACTAAAGACTACTATTATAAATTATACCTCTTTACTTAAAAGTTATAGTGGTAGAGCCACGCTGTATACAGTAGCACGAATGGGCCGGCTCGACCGGTTAGATACCACTGTCTCACAGAAAACCGACGTAAAGTTGCAGCTTGCTGTCGCGTTTCGTTCGGTGAGTGAGGTTTCCGGTGGCCCATTTCCCCAATTCCTTCCCTCTCCTTCCATTCCCTTCTTTTAGGTTGGCAACGCACCCATGATTATTTTTGTGTCTTGGGTGTCTATGGGCGGTGGAAATCACTTACCATCAGGTGACCCATCTGCTCGTTTGCCAATCTCTGCTATAAAAAAAAGATATTAACTAGAGGCTTAAAATTAATAACCCTTATTTTAATAAAGGAACTTTTAGGTACCTAGTAAGCTTACTCATGAAGTTGTCTTTAATTATAGCTGTCACCATTAAATCAAAATTGTTAATAATTTATTCACGGTGAATACTTACGACAATAAAGAGATTTAATATTACCAACTATAGACGGGCTATCTAGCAAGTTTCTATACAAAAAAATGATCTCAAACTTCAGTACCGCCATCGACTACTTATTACAATGCGATGGCAATTGTTACAATTTACATAACATAACATAACATAAGCTCACGCCTGTATCCCCGAAGGGGTAGGCAGAGGTGCACTAGCGAACTAGAAAACCCACATTTCGCCGAGATTAGTTCCGTCCCAGATGTGATAGGGGGCGAGCCTATCGCCATATCGGGCACAAATTCCAGACTCCGGGCTGATATGGAAAAATCCAATATCACTTTGCCCGACCCGGGGATCGAACCCGAGACCTCAGAACCGTAGTCGTACCGAAATACCACCACGCCACCGAGGCAGTTACAATTTACCTTAGAATATTTTGGGAATGGTTATGAATCACGTAAGATACGTTTATTCTCTCAATATTATTTCGCTGGCCGACCTGGCGCGCGCATATTTCAAATAAACTGAGCGACTTATGACCACTAGGTCATAACTATTGGATCACAAGTTTTGTGCTGTTGTCCCGTCTATATACTGTTCAATGTCTTTGCTACGAAACTAAACAAAATCCCCAAAGTGCAACAAAAAATTACAAATATAAAAACAAAACTAGATTTTACTATTGTTATAATGTAATTACTTATGTACATTATTTTATTCAGAGCTCTAAGATGCCTCTTTCGTACCAGTTGCTTTGTAGTTGTAACAGACTTTTGTCAGTCTTTCAAATATTTTGTCTTTGTAAATTCAGTTATTACTTCACTGAGTTACAAAGAAACCGAGTAAAGGCGCCCACCAGAACATCATAATTGGTTTATAAAAGTTTTGATTATTTTGTGATTTTACTTTGGAGACAATAACTGTATTTTTTTAACTAATTTATTTGTTTGTAATAAAATATTAATTGTTTTAGACTATTCGCCGTCTTGGTCTCATGGGTATATGGGCTATAATAGGCCGGGAGATCCTGACTTAGAATCTGTGTTTTTTCGGAACAATTCTCCCTTGTGGTTGACGCCAGGCAGGCGGTCTGTCGTAAAAACTAAGCCGAATTAAGGACAGGCAGTGGCGGATATGAAATGCTAGCCACCCTAGGCCCGGTACTAGCTGCCGCCCCTTTTTTAACCCACTTCAAAAAGGGAGAAGGTTCTCAATTTTATTGTAGATAATGGAGTTAACTTCGTCAGTAAGGTGAAAGTTGCCAAATTCTTTGTTTCGTGTTTGGCCGCCTCTAATGGTACAACCCTCATAGGCCCAGGCCTAGTTGGCCTTTGGGGAAATCCGCCACTGAGGACAGATGGAAATAAAGACAGACTCAGATTATTAAACTATTTACAACGCAACTCAATAACAACAAAATAACGACTGCTTCGGTGGCGTGGTGGTATTTCGGTACGACTACGGTTCTGAGGTCTCGGGTTGGATCCCCGGGTCGGGCAAAGTGATATTGGATTTTTCCATATCAGCCCGGAGTCTGGAATTTGTGCCCGATATGGCGATAGGCTCGCCCCCTATCACATCTTGGAAATGTGTGTGTTCTAGTTCACTAGTGCGCCTCTGCCTACCCCTTCGGGGATACAGGCGTGAGCTTATTTATGTTATGTTTACAAAAGAACAAAAAATAATTTAATATTTTTTACATTTATTTAACATTTAAAATATTGTTATACACAATTCTATTACCCTGTGTAGTTGCAATGATGTAAATAATATTTATTGTTTATTTTCGTCAATCGCATTATATAGTTTTACCCGCGAGTTGTTTCCCGTCATTCAGATCCCAATAATCTTGGTGGGACATAACAAATCCCATAAGAGCCCCTAGTACAGGATGAATCCCTTTGAAAACAAATTGGGCTTCGATTAATGCAACTTTTGTTCATGTTGATTTACCGATCTTGTTTGAATCCAATATTAAAATGCAGTCACACTTTTTCCAGCATATTGCAGAAAGTATTTAGCTTAGTTTTTGCGACAGGCTGCCTGCCTGATGTCAACCCACTCTGAGGGATCCAGTTCCGGGCAAATTTGATCAGAAAATTCGCTTTGCCCGACCTGTGAATCGAACCCAGAATCTCCCGGTCCACAGACCATAATATATGCTACCACTAGTCAAAGGACGCGACTGAAATGCAAATGCAACATGAGAAACTTAGCGAATCAGTTTTTCTGGATTTAATGTTATAAACCAAAATAAAAACATGTTTTTTTTCAGTCAAAAATCACAGTGTACACGAAACCCTACACCAAAACAAGTTCAAAATGAGAGTCGATGTAATAATTTTTTCATTGAGCAACACTGTTATTGCCGATGTAAAGGTGAACGCAGCTGTATTTCTTTACAAACGATAAAAAATACGTTTTATTGAAATATATTTCAACAACATTTTGTAATACGCTGTGAAGTCACGTTTTGCAGTTTGTTATTAAAATCTGAATAGTTTTATTCTTATTGGAGTTTAGGAGGGCTTAATAAACATAGGGGGTTACTTATAAAAATATTTAAGCGCTGCTTATCTTTATACCATAGGTTGTCCTTTTCATTTTTAAACAATGTAACGCAAGGAAAAAAGTTACAGGTTATTCTTCATTTGGTCAGCTAAAAATGCTTTTAAATAATGCGCTAAAATTTTTTTTAACGTCCATAATGTTTACGTAAGATGTTTATTGCAATACGAAAATGTACTGGTACTTTGAAAGTTAACAAAATTTAATATTGAGTAATAAAAAATCAATAAACGTGATATAATTAACTAACTAGGAAGCAACCCTATAGCAATATTGGCATTCCGGATTGAATTATATACCATATTATGACAAAAAAAAACCGCGCAACGATTTCGCCTCGTCGATTGTAATCATGAGTTTTGAATTACGATCTATTACAAAATAGCTTTGAAACTAAAACAAATAAAATTAGATATAAAAAACTTACTGTACAATTAGGACATGTATTTTAAGGACATTAAGTCCATAAGACAAACAAAAACATAAACAAACGTAGTACGAGTAAATCCCTAAAGTTGTAGTGAGGGGATAGCACCGTAAGCCCTCGCAAGACAAGACGTCCCGCCCTCAGGAAACGTCGATCTGTAACCACTACCATTTGTACAGAAATTACGAGCGTAAAGGAATTATTAGGAATCTATAGAGCAAACTTCGACTAAGTCTGAGTCAGAGAAACGAACTCTTTGAGGATTCAACATAACATAAGCTCACGCCTCTATCCCCGAAGGGTAGGCAGAGGTGCACTAGCGAGCTAGGACACCCACATTTCGCCGAGCTTAGTTCCGTCCCATATGTGATAGGGGACGAGCCTATCGCCATATCGGGCACAAATTCCAGACTCCGGGCTGATATGGAAAAATCCAATATCACTTTGCCCGACCCGGGGATCGAACCCGAGACCTCAGGATGCTAGTAATACCGAAATACAACCACGCCACCGAGGCATTGAGGATTTGGATTTTTTAAATCGAACTTTGACTTAGTCCGAGTATTTTTTTATAAGAAAATCTTTGCTTAGTCTGTCTTTCAGCCTGCTTTTGTCACCACCCTTAAATAAGCTCTATCAAACACAAAAAGAATCTTGAAAATCGGTCCATATTTGGCAGAGATATCGGATGACATAAATCTAAACCATGAAATCTATTGTTATCATGGTCTAGCTGCTCTAATTTAAGGTCTTTCGGTATCTGGTGCTATACTGTATTAGTAACTGACTGTAAATTGGTGTTAAAAAGAGCAACGTCAGAGTTATTTGCCCGTTCTTCTCTGGCGAAACAGCCTTCCGAACAGGCGGTAGAGTTAAAATTTTACGGAATCTAAATAATGTTTGAACATTTTATGGATTCAATAAATATTTTGATTTTGATTTGATTTAAAAAAAAATACAGACAAATTGAGGCACAATTATTAGGCCTCTTATGGTTTTGACCTTTACTATCTCCTCCTTCATAAATGTCAAAAAACCTTCTCCTTTTTTTTTGAAAGAGGACATAGTAAGGGCAATGTCAAAACCATAAGAGGCCTAATTGTGCGTCTAAAAAACTCCGCACACGGTCGGCCGCAGCAAAATGTGGCGACTCTTTTGATGTATCACTCGGGGCAACGACCCGCCCTTTTATTTTACCACTGTACTTTTTGTGTTTCGTATATTTTTAAACGTCAGACAAGTGCTTAAGATGGATGTGTTTATTTCGGGTGTGCCGTTTGTTTTCATGATGAATGTGTAGCAAATGTGTTTATTTTGAGGTATTAGTTACTGAAAGAATTAATGAACACTATAGGTAGTACAGCTTAACAGCGATAGCTCAGTTGGCAATGCTACGGACTTTCGAGACAAGTGTCGGAGGTTAAAAAGAAACCAACCCCAAAAAAGAGCATACACCTCTGATTTTCTATGTTCAGTGTGTTTTCTTTGTGAAGTATCGCTTGCTATAACGTTGAAGGAAAACATTGTGAGGAAACCTGCATACCCGAGAATTTCTCCACAAGAATTTTGAAGGTATGTGAAGTCTACCAACCCACAAGGCCAGCATGGTAGACTAAGGCGTACCCCCATCCCCTCTCATTGGTGAAAAGGCCCGTGCTCAGCAGTGGGAGAGTAATATTATAGGGCTAATATTATTATTATTATACAGATAGTACATATTCTGTGTACAAAAAAATAAACAATATAGTGCTTAGTCCTTATTGAAGTAAAAGGTATAATAGGAATTTATAACAAAACAAATACATAGATATACACCAAATAAACTTCTCAAAACAAAATCCAATTTTAAATCACTAAATTATTATTATACGTATGAATAAGTAATTTTTATTTCATGGAAAACTTCAGATTTTAAAAAAAAAGAAAATTGTTACTATTAAAATATGAAAATTATACGAAAAATCTTAACTATGTAAGTACATTATGCTTATATATAATTTTATAGTCGTAACTCGTAACTATGTACGTTATAACATAAGCTCACGCCTGTATCCCCGTAGGGGTAGGCAGAGGTGTACTAGCGAACTAGAACACCCACATTTCGCCGAGCTTAGTTCCGTCCCAGATGTGATAGGGGGCGAGCCTATCGCCATATCGGGCACAAATTCCAGACTCCGGGCTGATATGGAAAAATCCAATATCACTTTGCCCGACCCGGGGATCGAACCCGAGACCTCAGAACCATAGTCGTACCGAAATACCACCACGCCACGGAGGCAGTCCGTTGTATGTTATACTATTATATAATAATAATAATATTAGCCCTGTAATATTACTGTCCCACTGCTGGGCACGGGCCTCCTTTACTAATGAGAGGGATTATAAAATTACCAACTAAATACATACATATAAGATATGGCCTTAATATAACAAAATCACTAACCAAAACACAAATATAAAAGTCCGTGTATCCATCTTATTCAAACAAAGGTACTAAATCCTCACTTTGCCATGAATGCAGGTAAGGCTGAATGGAAAGCGGGGGAAATGCATGATAACAATTTCCTATTTGCCCCCAACTGGTAGCTTACAACCCAGCTCTGTGTGCTTTGATCGGCACAGGGACGTATTTGGGAGTTTGTGATGGGGGCACAAAAGACGTATTAAGTTTTTGTTATTTTATTGTAACATAATTTGAGAAAAGTCACAGTCACGCAGAGCGCTATGGAGAGGGTTATGCTCGGTGTTCCTCGACGTGATTAAATCAGGAATCAGGAGATCCGTAGAAGGACGAAAGTCACCGACATAGCCCAGAGGATTACCAAGTTGAAGTGGAAGTGAGCAGGGCACATAGCTCGTAGAACTGATAGCCGATGTGGCAGAAAAGTTAGTACCGGCAAGCGCAGTGTAGGACGTCCACATACGAGGTGGACCGACGGTTGCAGGAAGTTGCTGGATGCAAGCCGCTTCCAACAAGTCGATCTGGAAATCTTTGGAGGAGGCCTATGTTCAGGCAGTGGACATCCTACGGCTGATGATGATATTTTGAAAGACAAAAATACTCCTTTATCTTGATTTACTTCCTAGTTTAATCTAAGTTATTTTTAAATTGACTAGTTTGATAGTTTAGTTAAATTGTTAAATTATTAAACCAGCCAATGACTTCATAAAAAGGTAGGCATCGAATTGAGTGTATTACTACTTTTGTTTGTTGGGTAACAATAACTTCTCCGAGCTCCGATATAAATGCAGATTATTCTGAAACGAAAATTCTCGATATACTAAACTCAGGATGACTTGAGGCGTTATTAATAATCTAGAGTTACACCTCATCTCGATTTATCCTACAGCTCACTCCTATCCCTAAATCAAGATTTGGGATTGCAGCATTTAGATAAATCTCTATTATTAATTGTTGAAACTAGAGGTAATTTGTTGGTATTATTATGTCTCATTAATTAACGTCTTCTGAATGAATATTTTAATCATAATAGGCTAATTATTCCATGTTAATTTTGTCGGTATTAATTCCATTTTCTAGTAATAGTATAAACACAAAATGTTCCCAATATTATAAACCTAAAAAACTTAGTTTGCTATTATAGGAATATTCCAACAGTCTAGGCTCTAAGCAAATATATTTTGCCAAATTACATCAAGTAAACAATGAAATTTTATAGTGAGGCTTTTATTCGTCGTTCACAATAGATATTAAATTAAGAAAATGAAACAAAATTTAATATCGTAGGAGGCTAAGCGAAGAAAATTCTAATAGTCTAAGGGCTATCATGTTTTGAAGTGTTGAGACTTGAGGTAGGTACATTGCAAGGTTAATTAAGAAATAGTTCATTCGGCCTAGTGGCTTATAAAGTCGTATTTCTTTTGATTTTGGACTACCTTTGGACTTATTATCGCTAGGGTATATGGAGTCGTCTCCTGCACTAAAACATTACATAAAACACCTATGCAAAACTTATTTTTGCTACATATTTTTGTCTATGGTCCATTGTCCCAGGAGACGGCGAAAACCATTTGTTGTGTAGGTATTTTTGTGTTTTGTTTCGGGACTAACACGTGCAGGAGACGCAGGATTACACAAACATGTGTACATTAAAACATTAAACAAAAATTGTGAAAAGCTAACATTAAAAATGACAAATTATATGAGTAGGTAACACTTTATGTATATTAATCCTGGTAGAGTTCGATTTTCGCGCCGCATCGATATTTTTTAACCTATTACAAAAAAGGAAGTTATCAATTCGACCCGTGTGTATGTAATATACTTAGATTTACATGATATTCGTATACGTTAGTCTATATGGGCCTTTGAATAGATTTGCCAAATTTCATAAGTGTATGTATGTATCAAAGAATTCTATGTATACTACTTGTATGATATTTCTATGACTACTAGA
The DNA here is from genome assembly GCA_036417725.1 of Clanis bilineata. Taxonomy (NCBI): domain Eukaryota; kingdom Metazoa; phylum Arthropoda; class Insecta; order Lepidoptera; family Sphingidae; genus Clanis; species Clanis bilineata. The sequence goes on from CM071159.1 coordinate 3,376,447, forward strand.
CAGACTGATCGGTACATAGAATTTGCGCACTAAGATTCCGTCAATTGACCGCAACTCACTATAGTGATCTGCTCTTTTCCGTAACCGCCAAACGTCAAACACTCGTAATGTGACACAATTTTACTCTTAAACAGCTTATCTATACATAGAAGTCTTTGATATGTATATATGTTTTTTTTTAACGGACGATAATGAGTTTAGTTATGTAGAACATAATACCTTACTTTGTGCCTGCAATTTTGGAATTTATACCCGATATAGCGATAGGCCCTTATCACATGTAGGACAGAAATGAACTCGGCGACATATGAGTATTCTAGTCCACTAGTTCGCTTCTGCCTACCTTTAGTAGATACAAGCGTGAGCCTATGTACAATTCCGTATGTCACCATTTCATTTACGCAAGCGGAGTCACAAAAACTATATTCATATGCATATACAATTCTAATCAAACAGAGAGTCAAAACAAAGTGTTCGTACAGAAGGTACACATGTTGTTATCTTGAGTTACCCCACCGTTACAGGGGATCTGTCTAAGCCCCTTAAGCTCAGAGATACGCACCGCCAATATACGTGGATCTTCCTTATCTACGAATGAACCGATGCTAATTTCGTGTAGGTTTTAGGGAGGGGATCTAATTGTTGATAGGTATTTTGTTTTATTAAATGTTTTGACGATTTGTTGGTACTCTAGGTTGACTTTATAGAAATAATTATGACCTGTAGCCTGAGCACGAAAAACTAATGTAAATGTATTCGAGTTCGCTGCGCACTGATGACGTGTGGTTAATATTTCATACAAATTTCATAGACGCGCATCGAGTTCGAATACATTTACGGTTGTCAGAAATTATTTAAAATACATTAGTTTTTCGTGCTCGGGCTACTGGCCGCTGTTTGAAAAGAGTAAGAGACACCTAATGTACATAACATTTGAACATTTCATAGATTGAATAATTTTTTTCTTTTTATTTCATTAAAAAATGTATTCTAAAAATCATAAATTATTTCTCAAACATCTGCATTTAAACAAACATAACGTCGAATTAAACAAAATTATAAACGCGTTGAAAATCCATACGTTTCTCGCTAGCGAGTACGTAAAGTAATTTGTATGAAAGACGTATGAAAGACACAAATATTTTACAGAGTCGCTAGAGTGAAACGTAAAAAAATATCATGCTACAGTGTAACAAACGAAGCGTTCAATGACTGTGAATTTGCAGATATAATCTTATATTAACGGGAAATGCGCAGTATATCCCTAACGTCTATGTTTACGCTAATATTTAACAGATGAATAATTAAATGTAACAAGAGACAATAAAAATAGCACCTAAATACCTACGCCCATAGACCCCAGAGCAGGATAATTGTCTGTCAGCGGCACGCGTTTGTTTTGTCTATGGATCAAAGAGCTGTCAGCCGTGTTTATGGCAAAACAGGGGAGCTTCCACTAAGATTACTTCCCGCAGCGTTTAAAAGGTACTCGATTCCGCATTCGAGCGTAATTTATTAATTTTACGGAGTCTTTGAATTACGAATGCCAAATTGTTTTCAGATGGTTGAATTAACAACGTGAATAATATTATTGTCTATGAAAGGGAAGATTTATGAATAACTTGAGTTTATTAGTAGAGCCACAATATAGCCAATTATATGGCGAAGAAAATTATATGGCGATAATTATATATTAATGGCGAAGGGCGAAAAATTGCAAAATAAATCCGGTGCTCTTCACATAAATATTATATTTTCTTCAGGGTTTGTACCAAAGCTAACATATAAAGTACTTCGTCTTCCACCTGAGTTTAATCCACAACAATGAGGGATCAGCGCAACACAGTTTTTTCAACACAGCGCAAGCATTTTGCAGGAAGAATTCTGCTTAGTTTTAGGATCGGCTTGCCTGACTTGCCCCTCTTTGGGGATAAAACGTTTTATAGTATTTCGATACATATAATACGATAAAATGCTTGCAAAATTGTGTTGCTCCGATCCCTCATTGTTGTTGTTAGAATAGTTATGTATTTTTAATATATTAACCCCCTTTTCATAATGAAATCTTGGTCTTATCGAAAGCATAACCCTACTTTTGCCTAGTTTAGCAAAAAGAGAACTAACATATGCTTATCGAATACAATGTTGCTGGTTACAGAAAAAATATTATTTTTATCTCTGGCAAGCTTCGAATCAGATAGGAAGTCTTGGCTATATTTTTTATTAATTGTTTCCAAACAATTATTAAAAAATATATATCAATCTTAGATGGGGTCCTAGACTATAACAAAATTAATATCATTAAGAAAGAACATCAAACTTGAAACAGCTGATCGAAACCGGCCATGTTTCCACTATCGAACGTTGGAATGTTTTAACGCTATTGAACGATTATGAATACAATTTTTATGATGTTTACTATTGCGGTCTTATTACGCTCTACTAAGTTATTATGAATAAAGGGGTAACACTATAACTGCGATATAATATGGAACACGGTATTGGCAACAGCAATTTACTTCGACGCTCTCGCGCTACTCTCGCTGCGCTCTCTCTACTAAATTATGTTGTTACCTTTGTTGATGATATTAACATGAAAATAAAAGCTTAAATATAGATTATATTATCTAACATAATCTATGTAACATGATAATGAAATTGATCTATAATATCAGCCCTGTAATACTACTGTACCGCGCTGTAATACTGGTAGACTTTACATGCCTTCAAAATTCTTGTGGTCTTTCTTTACCCCTATGGCAAGTGATTATATTTTATAATGAATATACCTATTTAATATGAAAAAGTCAGAAGTACATGCTCTCGAACCTGCGACACTCGTCACGGGAGTACGTACCACTCACAACTGTTTTAGCAATATTTTAAATAACTTAACTATGTTTATGAATTGTGCAATAGATAGTGCTAAATGGATAGTGATTTCATAAAAAGAATACACAACGAATTCAAAGGCAACAGACAAATCTAGCTGCTATACAATAGTGTAAAAGTATTGTTTAGTATTGACATTGGAAACTTAAATTTTAATTAACTCAGTGATGACGCCTCGCACTTTGTTTGGTTTTAATTGCGCACTAGACTCTAATATTCTAATTAAGTCGGAAAATTTCTTGTAAATACAGACTGAAATATTAAAATATTGGACTTGATTTTTCAATGGTTAGGGGACAGTTAAAAGAAATATTTTGGTTTAAATATTTAACTATCTTTGGTAAATTAAAATCTGAAATTGACCAGCTCAGGTTAAGTAGCATAAACAATTTTCGAAAAAGTATTCGATATAAAATTGAACAATCCACGCGATCAATGCGTGAAAAATATTAACAAATCCATTGCACTTAGCCGTTTACAATACGAAGTTAAACATGATTATATATATATATATATATTTACTAACCTGTATCATCTCACTGCTGGGCAAAGCTCCCCCTCTCCTTCCACACATTTATTATTACTATTAAAAAAAGAAACGAGCATAAATTTATTTGCATAAACGTCGACTAACTATTGAAATAAAACTATTTTTACGGATTCTATCACGATTTGGTTTTAATTTTTATGCCCGACGTTTCGAAAGCTTTGCAGCCTTCGTGGTCACGGGTCAGACTAAGGTGTAATTTGTCCAAAAATAGAACCGTTTTCCCCCCGAAGGGTAGAAAACGGATATTTAGGTTTTAGCCGAAGCTTAAACCACATATGAGATGTACCCCTTTCAATGTTCACTCGACTACCCTCATTTAGCCGATATTTAGGTGTGTGAAGAGTGCGAACCCTTCCCCGTCACTCTCCCTCTCCTTGTCTTTCAAGTGTAAGGCAGCGCAGGCGGTGGATGGACTTTATTTCTCAGTACGTTTGATTGCCATGGTCGGCAAGTCAATTAAGTGTGGTTTAAGCTTCGGCTAAAACCTAAATATCCGTTTTCTACCCTTCGGGGGGAAAACGGTTCTATTTAGGTGTTTGAGCCTTCGCTTAAACCACATATGAGACGTGTTTACTATCTGCCGACTGCTTTAATATGTCATTTAGGCGTACTGTGATCGTACACAATAATACAAAAGAAAACTCAATTGCGATATTGTAAATTATTTTATAATGACATTTGTTTGATTTATCAAATTAGCCTTAATTATTATTATTATTTTTTATCATGATCCTGTTGGTGTAAAGACCCAACACAAAATATTAATTTACTGGTAGGAAGGAATCAACTAGTATATTTGTTTTTGGCTTACTAGTGACAGCGACCTCTTTGAAATAATGATTGAAAAATGTGTTTTTGCATCTCCAGTTTCCCCTTTGTAAGACTTCGTCTATATTAAAGTTGTTATTAACCCAATTATCACTTGCTACTGCGGCTCGAAAGCTACCTGCGGACGCAAAGATACCCGCCATCCTGAATAAGTTTCTGATCCAGCCCGCAATGACCGTGCGGGATGCATCCTTTACTGGGCCTCGCGTGGTTATAAACAAATTGCTTAGTAGCTTTCGACGAGTTGCTGTTACTGCAATAAGTTTCCTTATCCAGTAGACTAGATCTAATGCTAGATCATCTTCCCTGGATCCTTTTTTCAATAACCAACCCGATTGCTTGTGCGATGTGGAATCAGTTTTTGATCCGAATTTTGGCCAAAACGTAATAGAGTCCCCCTTGTCTTCGAAGGCTTCGTCCTTCAACGTTAACAGAGTCAGATCATGGACTCTTCTTCCCGATGCCAACAGAAGAAGGACACAAGTATGTCTGGAGACAGCGAAAATGCTACTATCATCGAACTGGTACGTACGTAAGAACTTTAATAGGTCTTCTATTTTCCATGATAAACTACGATTACTAATGGGAGGTTTGTCTGCAAAAATACCCTTTACTACTTGCCTTATCAAGGGATTGGACGAGAGTTCTTTTGTGCGTAAAGGATTAGCAAAGTTTATAACGACCGATTTATGCAAAGCCACTGTCTTAGCTGCTAGTTTCACTTCATTATAGAGGTAACATAGGTATTTTGCAACAGCTTGAGGATCCGGATTACTCACAGTGATCCCGTTTTCCCCTGCCCATTTACACCATCTTAACCAAACAGGTTTATATGTTTTCATGGTAGATTGTCTCCATGATAACTCAAGGAGTTTTATCTCGGAATAATTCCAGCCTTCTATTTGCTTTGTCCAGCCCGTACCTTCCAAACCCCCAAATTTAAGTTCTCCACTCCTGGTGGTGGGCGATTCGTTCGAAGGTCGATCAGATTTTCCCTCAGATTCGAGATTTGAAAGGGCGGTTCGATCGTTCGTCGGCGGAGATCTGGTTCCCAGAACGCTTTGTCCCACTGTGGGGCTACGATTAAATAATGACCCTTCGACATGCATAGGTGCTGAAGGACCCGAGGTATAAGTGCTGGAGGTGGGAAAATCCATCCCAGCTTGTACTCCCACTTCCTGCTGAAGGCATCGGTAAAGAGGCTGTGTGAGTCCGATGCGTCCTCGCTCACATAAGCCCGAACAACAGCAGATTTTCTGGAAGCGAAAAGGTCTATTTCCGGAGTGCCCAGTTTTGCAAATATTGTGTTTATACATCCCTTGCTGAGGTGCCATTCTGGAAGAGCTTTCGCTCTGGATAGACCGTCGGCGATTCCGTTGTAAGGACCCGGAATGTGACGTGCAACCAGGTAACAATTTCTGAGCTCGCATAGCAAAAGAATTTTTGTGGCAATTCTCAAGAGACTCACTGACTTTGTACCCCCCTGCTTTGTGATATAAGCAATGCTTGTCCTGTTGTCGGTTTGAAGCATCACAGTCTTTCCCTGTATCTCGGGACCCACGCGTTGTAATACCTCGTACACCGTCCATAATTCCTTTAGGTTGCTGTGCCATTTTTGTTGAAGGGGCGACCATTTTCCCCACATGTGACAGCTGTTCGCTATGGCGCCCCAACCCGTATTTGCGGCATCGGTTGTGATGAAAAAAGATGGGTCTGGGTAATGTATTGGAGTGTGCTTGTGACAATTTTCCCTCCACCATGTCAGTTCTTTCCAAACGTTTTTTGACATAGGTATTTTTTGATATCGATTTCTCCTTGGGAGCTGACGCAAAGCCCTTTGAAGCAAGCGACAGTAGAGGCGACCCAGAGGTACGGTGAAACATGCGAAATTTAGCTTTCCTAAGATGACCTTGGCGTCGTGCCAGCTCCATTGTCTTCTGCTTGTCAGTTTCCTTATGGAACGTTTTAGTTGCGTGACTTTTACTGCCGATAGTCTTTTTGTATTTGCTGCTGTGTCCCATGTTACACCCAGATACTCCAGCTCTGTTGATGCTCTTGACGATGACTTTAGACCGTTTATTTGCCATTCCAGCTGCTTTAGGTAATTTATAGCAAAGTCGCATTGCTGTTTCAATATCAGAGGATCGTCGTGCATGAATAGGAAATCGTCCAAATAAACTATCACCCGTAAGCCTTTCTGCCTTAATTGATGAGCAACCCAGTTTGTGATTTTTGCAAATGCCGATGGGGCACTGGCTAGTCCAAATGGGAGACACGTCATTTCGTAAATTGTTCCCCGATAGGACAGGGACAGATAACGTCGATGATTTCGTCGGAATATGAAAGTATGCTTGCGAAATGTCTACCTTCATCATAAAGTCTCCCGTTTGTAGGTGGTAATGAATCTGATGCAAGTTCACGAGTCGGAATTTCGGGGCTGATACATACTCGTTTAACCCTTTCAGATTGAAAATTGGTCGATTTTCTCCGTTCCCTTTTTTCCTTAGAAAAATGGTGGAAAGAAAACCCCTCTGGTGAGTGCTTTTTTCTATAGCGTTGGAAGAAAGAAGTTTTTGTATCTCTAAATCCATTTCGGACGAGATTTTGGTTGAAAATTTTATGGTATTTACCCTTGAGAATCTTGTAGAAGGAGGTATTTTGTTGAAGGGTATTCTGTAACCCTTTATAATGCTTAATAAAGTTTTGGGGGCCGATGTCCAATACGCAGCGTATTGTGCCAGACGGCCTGCCCTGAAACAGTCATTTTGCGCCCCCTCCCCATATTTTCCCTGATTGGGAAGAATTATAGGTGTTGTTCTTCTTTTTATTCTTTCCTTTAAACTTTTCGTCTTTAGTGGTATGTGTCGTGTAATGGGTTTTAGACCTGCTCTTATCTTTGTTGTGATACTCGCGCCACTGATTTTTCTGATGTTTGCCTCTAGGTCTTGGCTTCTTTTTCCTCTCAGGAAAAAATCGTCGTACTCCCCCTTGTTCCTATATTGCTTCAGACAAAGACTTTTCTTCAAACAAGTGGGTTTCCGAAGGCGGAATATCATTTAAGATATGCTTTAATGCTTTGTTTTGCGGCGCAAAAATATCTCTTCTTTCTTTAATGACCTCTGCACGACGGCCACAAACGTATTGCAGCAGATGATCGGAGGTTTTCCTAAATTTCGAATCTGCTGCTATCATTTCTTTCCCTATGAGACTCTTTGTCTCTTTCGGAAGACTATTCAATAGACTTTGAAATGTAAGTCGTTGTTGAATGAGGCCGTTCGTAATAGCACCAAGCGTTAAGTCAAATCTTTCAAGCAGTGATACTGACTTCCAAGTCGGCGTAACTTCAGCCAAAACATTATTTGTTTTCAATGCGCTGAAAACAGGTGTAGCTTGGAAATATTTTTGAGTGTCAGCGTAACGAATGCTACACCAACTGCTTTTGCCCAGTCTCTGACATTCTACACCATATTTTACGGCTGCAGAATCCGCATTTGCGATTTTCGGTTCTTGTTCTAGAGTTTTTGGGGCAAAATCATACTCTGGATTGAATTCGCCCTCAGATAGATCGTTTTCTGGTCCTTGTGGTGTAGTTCGTTGCTTCTGCATTTCAGAATTCTCGATTCGTACACGGGGTCTTTGATAATGTCGTGAAGCATGTGCAGACGTCTCTTGTTCGCTACATACACTTAATGATTCGAAAGGCGGCGATTCAGGTTCTTCCTCAGATCGAGTACTATCTGGCTGTGAGTCGAAAGAGTTGTTTAATGAATTCTGCACATAATTTATGTTACCAGATACCTCCTGGTTTCGGAGGATCGATTTTATATTTTGACCCTGTTCTGACTGCATTTCAACCAACTTGTGAAACAGCAGCATTTGTTGGTTAAGCACCTGGGCTAGCATATCATCCTGGGTCTTTGGTAGTTGTGGAGCTGAGTGAATTGGAGTTGAGGTTGATGTCTGGGCCATTTGTGTCGTGTTGGAGCCGTGATTGACAGAGGTATCGTCCTCTTGATTACTGGAGGTACGGCGCCGACGTTTTGACTCCCTCTGACTGGGCTCGGCATGCCTTTTACCCGAAAGCGACGTCTCACTGCCGCTTAACTCATCGGAGGCATCTTTTCGTTTTAAAAATAATGATTTTATAGATTTTACTGTATTCATAAAAGAATCGTAGGAGTGAGTGTGCACTTTCTCAACAATTTTGTGCGGGGAGTATATAAGAGCCCTGCCCAAGGGCCATCTGAGTATTATGTTGCGTATATTCGTGTATGCGCGTTCTGATAGGGACGTTGCGTTAGGATCAAATGATCGCGCAAGATCAACTGTCGGGATAGCGAATCTTAATTTAATTTCCATTGCGCGACTCACTTCATTACTGCCGAACAACTCCTCAAATGAGTAGTTCGAAACTTGCCAATCTCTCCAGTCTATGGGGAAGTAGCGGTCCAGAGATGCGACTACAGATTCGAACGCTCTCTCTTCCTCAACCCGACATGGCAGTTGAGTCAAATCACCCATGGTCATCAGTTCTGGTGGCATGATCTGCACAAAGCAATTTTCTACAATTATTGAACGTTAAAGATGAGTGGCGAAAGAAAGGGCGCTTTCTGTTTTTTTTTTTTTTTTATTTGTCGATTCATCATTATGGTGAATACGAATCGTTCGATTCGGCATGTCTAACGTCGATTCGATTCGTTGGACATCGAGTCGACGATTTAGTTAAATCGTCGTATCAAATTTAAATATCAGGATTGGTTTCCTGAGACTGATTTGATTTGAGGTTCACCACTACTGGTTTGCCCCTCGACTACGAGATCATTAACGCTCAAAGTCGAAAGCTGATTTCTGTTGAAAGTCAGTTTCGAATCGTCGCTGAGCCAAAAGGGCGTCGAGCGGATATTTTGCCGGCGCTCTAGAGTTGCAAGCGGGCAATAAAGTGCTATTATAATAATAACCAATGTTTTTAACTTACTTTGAAATTTCTGCACTTTCAAATTGAAAATATTTGAGATTTCTTAAAAATGCGTCTTTATCGTGTGAACGTTGAAAGCGTACTGAGAAATAAAGTCCATCCACCGCCTGCGCTGCCTTACACTTGAAAGACAAGGAGAGGGAGAGTGACGGGGAAGGGTTCGCACTCTTCACACACCTAAATATCGGCTAAATGAGGGTAGTCGAGTGAACATTGAAAGGGGTGCATCTCATATGTGGTTTAAGCGAAGGCTCAAACACCTAAATGTTAATATATATATATAATATATATCTACCTTCATTTTAAAATTATACAAATTTAAATTTAAAAAGTTAGTTATTTGCGATCCGATTTACGTGCATTACGCACGATTCTATCAAATTGTGATAGAATCCGTAATAATAGTTTTATTTCAATGAATAACATTCGCGTAAACCTAAGAAATCATTATTCCACTAACTAATTTTATTTCTCAAATAAACTAGGTCCGGAGCACATAACTCAGATTAAAGTCTACTTAACGACTTCCTTACTTACGAAATGTTACCATTCTATTCATTTATCATAGAATTATATTATTTGCTAAGATCGACTAATATGTTAGGGTTATTTCTAAGTTTAATAAAATAATAATAATATTAGCCCTGTAATAATACTGTCCCACTGCTCAGCACGGGCCTCCCTACTAATGAGAGGGGTTAGGCCTTAGTCTACCACGCTGGCCTAATCCGGGTTGGTAGACTTCACATACTTTCGAATTTCTTGTGGAGAAATCCTCGGGTATGCAGATTTCCTCACGATGTTTTCCTTCACCGTTATAGCAAGCGATATTTCACAATGAAAACACACTTAACATAGAAAAGTCAGAGGTGTGTGCTTCTTTTTGGGGTTGGTCTCGAACCTTCGACACTCGTCTCGGCAATATTAAGTTTAATAGCCTCTAACAAAATGTCAAGATTCTGCGAATTAGATTGCAGCAGCCTATCCACATGACATAACTTTGGCGTTCTGTTATTTATTTTTGTTTCTCTCTGGCGTTACCCCGGTTCTGCCAGGGTCTGCCTTCCTACTTAAACGCTTCCACTTCGCTCGGTCTTGAGCATCCTCTATAGTGGGACCATTGGCTCTCATATCTTCCTCCAGAACGTCCAGCCAGCGTTTTTTGGGCCGTCCACGGGAACGTACCCCGATTTTACGATAATAAGATCGGATAACATGGTTAAAAATACATAGGAACTAAAAACCCGCTTCTTTTGATGTGGGTTTACATTCGCCCATGGACATTTTCATGGACCACAGCAGCTGTGGGCTTAGCTGCTAAGCACCTGTCTACCGAAGAGTGGCGGAGGGTGAACATTTTAAAAAAGGAAGCTAAAGCTACTTTCTCCTCTATATAATACTTAGATTATACTTATAAATTAGCCTATAAACTCGAAAAATAGAAGCCGGCAGGAATTGGGTTGTATGGACCCCTCGCCACTGCTACCGAGGAGTAGAAGGGCATGGCCAATGGGGAGCAAAAAACTATAATTGTGTTATTTATTGCTAAGAATGTCTCAATTTAACTACCATATAAAACATTATAAGGAAACCTAATCATCTAAGAATTTTCATGGCATATTCAAAATATGCCACTGTCGTGATAGACCATCACTGTTGCTTACCGCCGAATGCCCATACATTTAAGGTCGCCTTATGTATTTTAAGGCCCCCTTATCTGAATAAATTGTATGGCGAAAATCAATGTAAAAAGCCGTTACAGTTGAGTAGCGTTTGACCATTCGGCCTTTAGAGACCTAAAAAAACTCATCTCATCTCATGACTCCTTGTCATGGGTTCATACCCAGCAGGGAGACAAGGCTTGTATTATTATTGTTAAGCTCGTTATTTCGCATAATTTAAAAAAAGTTTGCTCTTTATTTAAAAACTCCACAATGCACTAGTATATCTATTAGTCAGACAATTTCTCGTGAAGCCGAGAGTAATCTTGGTGCGGCGAGCCAAGTTCTGTGGAGTGATGCAAATTGTATGCAAGTTTGCACACGTGTATGCACTGAGACATGCCGAGCTGAATTCATTTATTGTGATACCACTGTATTTTGTTTGGGACTCGCTATTTGCTTAAACTTTTTATTTTGCGAATTGTTTGGACCGCTTTATTGTTGTTTAATGTAGTGTTTTTAAAGGTTTTAAGACTTAAGGGAATGGCATTTATAATAAAAATTACACACATGACGTCAGAATTGACTTGACTACTAATTAAATAAATAAATAATAAATAACACCCAACGGTCACATACAGAGTCCTGACCCCACACTAAGATCGAGTATTGTGTCGTGGGTATCAGGAACTACGAGAGACTTTCGGTCTCACAACATCCAGATCTGAAACAAATATCTGTGAGCCACACAAACATTAGTCTCGGTGCGGGGATCGAACTCGCGGCCTCTCGCTTCACAGCCGGCTACTCGCCCGCTGCGCCACGGAGGCTGTCACATCGCCAATCACTGTCGCCTAAATGTTTGAATTAATATGAGCTAGAACGCCATATTTTGGTGCTAAAATTGTGCATTATGTTGAGTGGTCATTGGTCATCCACCTAAAGCAAAGTGTACCAGCCAATATGAAAATGCCTTTTCATAAGAGAAAGAGAGAGGACACTCCAGAGACGGTTGACGTTAGACAGGCCGCCGGTCATAAATATTTAGTCGAATCTTTTCAGCAAGATGCTTAAAATTGTGTGTTGCGCGGATCCCATATCGGAGTGGGATAAGGGCATGCGATAGAAAATTAACACATCTTCCATTTTCATTTTTCTATCTTTATTTTGAAAGTGGATGGTGTGAATGGATATTTTGCCAGCATAATTGTGCTTTTAGTATCAGTATACAAAATATTATTTGGCCAGTTTAACAATCTGTGTAACTCTATTCCACGTAACTCCCAACGGCTTCCTAATTAACTAATCAACCACATCGCGAGCATTCAATTATTAAATCAAAAGTAGGTTCTAGAACTTGGTTCCTACTGAATTCTACTTGGAATTGGAAACTTGGTAGTTGGTACATAAATTATCTGGTGTCGAAATACGACGATCCTTGATATATGCTATTTCGACAAGTACCTTAAGCTAAGCTCCCTTCAAGTTTCGACTGATATGGAAATGTGAGATTTAGGAATTGATATTGATAAAGTTGTGATAAATGTTATGTTAGAAGGCATATGGTGTATGTATGCTAAGTGCAAAACCAACCATGAGTTTTTTTGACATTACTCGCTAGCGACTCCGTTAAATATTTGTATGACAAACACCCGAACGTCTCTAACGGTTACGCGGGGAACTGACGTTTTCGATACAAATATTTTACGTCCTCGCTCGCGTAAATACTTGTAACAAACTCATGGTTGAGCTACTGATCTTGTATGCAATCGTATAGAGTGTAAGATTATAAATAAATAAATACACCCAACAGTCACACACCTAGTCCTGACCCCACACTAGGTATAACTTGTATCGTGGGTGTCAGAAACTACGAGAGACATTCGATCTCACAACACCCCACAACACCCACACCCAAAACAAATATCTGTGGGTCATATAAACATTTGTTTCGGCACAGGTATCGTACCCGCGGCCTCTCGCATCACAGTCGACTACTCGCCCACTGCAGCACGGAGGCTGTCAAAATTAAATGAAAGTATATTTATTTGGTCCACTGCTGAACATAGGCCTATGGTTGATGATGATGATATTTATTTGGTAGACCGACGAGCTGATAAAGGTCGCAGGAAGTCGCTAGAAGCAGGCCGCTTCCAAAATCTGGAAATCTTTGGGGTAGGCCTATGTTCAGCAGTGGACGTCCTATGACTGATGATAATGATGATGATGATATATTTGGGGGAGGCCTATGTTCAGCAATGGACGTCCTACGGCTGATGATGATGATATATCTATCTATATTTGGGGTAGGCCTATGTTCAGCAGTGGCAGTCCTATGACTGATGATGATGATGATGATATATTTGGGGGAGGCCTATGTTCAGCAATGGACGTCCTACGGCTGATGATGATGATGATGATATATTTGGGGGAAGCTTATGTTCAGCAATTGACGTCCTATGGCTGATGATGATGATGATGATATATCTGTCTATATTTGGGGGAGGCCTATGTTCAGCAGTGGACGTCCTATGGCTAATGATGATATATTTTTAGAATTACACATATATATTTGAAAGGGGCCTCTATAGTGAATGTATGTGATAAACGACTGTCATTCCATGCAAAGCCAAGGCAAAAATTAGTCTGAAACTACGAAATACAGTTTCATTTTTCGTTTTACAAAAGTTGGATGCATTTTCGGCGCGTCGTGAGTGAGGGTAAGTGGATTTAAGCATGCTTGCATATGATTTATACTGTCGAGTACTGGAATCTATGGCAGTGTATGCAAAAATATTTTCTACATTTTTAACCAATATGAAAAAGCAGGAGGCACTTGATTTTTATGTTATACGATATCTCCGTCTAACGCAGACCGATTGCGATAACTGAAGATATGATATTTAAGTTGTTATGCACTTATAATTATAGTACTTTTATCATAGCTTTCATACATAAGCTCACGCCTGTATCCCCGAAGGGATAGGCAGAGGCGCACTAGCGAACTAGTACACCCACATTTCGCCGAGCTTAGTTCCGTCCCAGATGTGATGGGGGCGAGCCTATCGCCATATCGGCACAAATTCCAGATTCCGGGCTGATATGGGAAAATCCAATATCAATTGCCCGGCCCGGGGATCGAACCCGAGACCTCAGAACCGTAGTAGTACCGAAATACCACCACGCCACCGAGGCAGTCAAATTCTTTCACTATATTTTATAACATAAGCTCACGCCTGTGTCCCCGAACGGGTAGGTAGAGGCGGATTGGAACACTCACTTTTCGCCGCAGATCATTTCTGTCCTAGTAGATCAACCATGAGTTTGTTGCACGTATTACGCGAGCGAGGACGTAAAATATTTGTATGGAAAACGTCAGTTCCCCGCGTAACCGCTAGAGGCGTTCGAGTGTTTGCATACAAATATTTTAAAGAAAGAAGAAGAAAGAAAAAGTGTTATTGCCACTAGTATATAACATGCAACATTAACTAACATTAGATTATACATAATTTAAACTAAAACTAAAGAGTCGCTAGCGAGTAATGTCAAAACTGTCATGTTTAGCCTACAAGTGTGATAGCAGGTGAGCCTATCGAGTCGTATCCTTAATTATTTAATACAAATATTCCTCATAATATTCACTAAACGGTCAACAAACATCGATACAATCTCCGCATTAAACAATGCCGCCGAAAACCGCACAAATAACGCCAGAAGGCTCAAAATTTCCCAAAATTTCGTATCGCGTTTCAACTAGCATTGTTCAAAGTACAGAAAGCACTAGACATGAAACCCGACGTTACCTGACGCCAGTTAAATGGCTTTTGTTTTCTATATAAATTCCAGTTTGTTTAGTTTGAGTTGAGTAAATTTTATAGTACAGTGAGGTTGGGAATTGTGTATTTTATTGTTTAAAATTTGGGCTTTGTTACATTTTGATTAACGTAAATTAGAACTACGTGCGTTTAATAATAAGGTAGAAGTTTGGATTTTATTTATACTTTATAGTCCGGTTTCGCATGTGTTCTGGTAAGCTTATACCAAAATCATCTAAACTGACAAATTTTATGTCAGAACTAAAATTTAAAGGAACCCGAAATCACGAGTCACGGGACCGCCTAAAATTCAAAATAAAACCAAATCGCGATAGATTTTTAAAAATTAGTTTTAATTTTTATAACATTGACGTAAAACTAAAAAATCATTAAGATTGAAAGACACGCCGTGGGAAGAGCCGCGACCAAGAGCTAATTCAAATCCACAGACGTAAAAAAAGGTGGACGGAGCGCTAGAAATATTGAAAGTGATGCAGGGTTCTCGGCCCATTCGATCTATCGACACGGCTGCGACTGGGCGTGTTACGAGTGTTAATGTTTGCGTAGGGCACTTTAGTACAGACGCGTTTGTGTGCGTGGCTTCTCTGTGGCGTCCGTTTAACTACAGACTAGATGATGTCCTTCTTTTTTAACGTCCGTGTTCACATCATGCAAAATTGTACTACGAAAAACCAGAAGTATTAATACCGTGACTGACACGGCATAACATCTCCCAAATGAAATTACATTTTGATACAAACTTTTTAAAAGTTTTATATGAATAATTGCCAATTAAAAAACTAATGATGCTCTAATTTCCAACAATTATCAACTTTTCATATCAAAATTGTTCGCTCGCCAATAAATGTGACTCGGTGTTCGTTTATTTTTAAGAATCCTTTAGATTATCCTCGCAAATCGCAGGCATAACCATTAGCATAAAAGCTAAAACTACTTAAACTGCTACTTAATTTTGCAAACTCCAATTACACTTACTACTTATTTAAGTTGTTTTCAAGCATTACTATGAAACAAGTACATTGTACGTGTAATGGTCTTCACATACCTTGTTAAATATTTTTATGAACTTTGACCTTAGCAAGGTCTCCTTTATTTTAATTTTAAGTGGAATATTAGAATGTTCAACTTGCTAATCCTCTGGGCTATGTCGGTGACTTTCGTTCTTCTACGGATCTCCTCATTCCTGAATTGGCATTGTGGCAGTGGGCAGGGCACATAGCTCATAGAACTGATAGCCTATGGGGCAGAAAATTTCTCGAGTGGAGACCACGTACCGACAAGTGCAGTGTAGGACGTCCACCTACGAGGTGGACCGAATTTGCTGAATGTTGCTGGATGCAGGCCGCTTCCAACAGGTCGATCTGGAAATCTTTGGGAGAGGCCTATGTTCAGCAGTGGACGTCCTATGGTTGATGATGTAATGATGATAATGATTAGAATGTTCAGTTCGTCCCCTATCACTAAGGGATTACTATATCTTATTATGGGTTCATTGTTTTTAAAAGGTAAACTATTCAGATTAAGTAGGCTCTCAATATCAAACCCAAATGGTCAAAACAACTTCTGATCTGCCCTTGAACACGTATTGTTATGTATTCATTTTTAAATAAACCAAACGATAGTTAAATGTGGACTATGTCCATCTGTAACCTGTGAAGTTATGTGTTCCATCATTTTCAATTATCGGTCACTTAAACAGGGAAGACGAAACCCCTAGAAAATTTACATACCAAGGAAATCTCACTAGCAGCGATAGCTCAGTTGGGAATGGTACGGACTGCCGAGACGAGTGTCGGAGGTTCGAGACCAACCCCAACATGGAGCATACACCTCTGACTTTTCTATGTTAAGTGTATTTTCATTGTAAAATATCGCTTGCTATAACGGTGAAGGAAAACATCGTGAGGAAACCTGCATACCCGAGAATTTCTCCACAAGTATTTCGAAGGTATGTGAAGTCTACCAACCCGCATTAGGCCAGCGTGGTAGACTAAGGCCTAACCCCTCTCATTAGTAGAGGAGGCCCGTGCCCAGCAGTGCGACAGTATTATTACAGGGCTAATAAATAAAAAAAAAAAAAAGCAGTCTCACAGTTTCAAAAGTACGAAGAGTCCACGAACTCGCAATTCCCAGTTTGAAGGACTAAAATCTAGCTTCTCTACTTAGATATACCTCTATATAGATACTCCATATATTTTTATAAGTCCAATTGAGCAAATAAAACCTATCAGGACGTTATCTCTGTCCAGTCCATTGCAATACGAATAGAATTGGTTCCCAATGAGAGTAATTAAATAAATGTGCTCGTGCTAGTTACGTTGAAAGGGACGTGCTGGGCTCAACGAATTGCCTATAAAACTTGTGCCTCGTTTACATCGCATCAGTATAGTAGACAGTAGGTAAACACTAACGATGGAGAATAGATAGATGAAAACTGCCGTGGATTAAGGTGTTGCATCAATGTATTCTATAATTGAAATAAAATTATTCTTACGGATTCTATCACGATTAGGTTTTAATTATTATTCCCGACGTTTCGAAGGCTTTGCAGTCTTCGTTGTCATGGGTCAATCTGACCTAACTACTGACTGACTGACTAATAATCGTGATAGAATCCGTAAGAATAGTTTTATTTCAATGCATAATATTCGCGTAAACTTAAGAAATCAGTATTCTATAATGACATACATTGCACTTGCATCATCATCAACATCAGCCACAGGACGTCCAATGCTGGACATAGGCCTCATCTGAAAAAAATCCAGATCGACCTGTTGTTAGCGGCCTGTATCCAGCGACTTCTTGCGATCTTTATCAGGTCGTCTGTCCACCTA
This sequence comes from Clanis bilineata, assembly GCA_036417725.1. Classification (NCBI taxonomy): domain Eukaryota; kingdom Metazoa; phylum Arthropoda; class Insecta; order Lepidoptera; family Sphingidae; genus Clanis; species Clanis bilineata. The sequence continues at coordinate 3,394,023 of CM071159.1, forward strand.
TTAGGTGGATGTCCAGCGCTGCGCCTGCCGGTACGTGATTTCCACTAGAGAACTTTTCTACGCCATCGGCTAACCGTTCTACAAGCTATAATTGTTTACAATTATAAACCTGCAACATGATTACTAAAAAATAATTATCACGTAACTTACAACCAACTCTCCTGAAATAGAAACTGTCCAATTCAAACACAGCACAAGTTGTATAAGAACGCAGCCAATGAAATTACCGAGCGTAATTGGCTCAAAGCTTTTATCTCTGTTTACTTTACACTAATCTTCAAAATTGTATCATCTCTCAGTGAGCTGGAAACATTGGAATTCAATTAAACGTTGTATCGAGTTGTGTTTACGATTATTACAAATTGTTACGTTTTGAGGTTAGGTTAGAATCTACGATATGATATTTAAGTTTAAAACTGACTTGAAACCCCCAAACAATAAGATTTATTATCTAGATATAGATAGATAGAGGGGCTGTCAAGCAAGTTTCTATATAAAGGGCATTACTTATAAAAACATTTTGCATTGTGTGAGCCACGCTGTACAGTTTCGTCTACAGCACGAATGTGCCGGATCGACCGTTTTAATACCACTGGTTCAGAAAACCGACGTAAAGTGGCAGCTCGCTGTTGTGTTTTGTTCGGTGGGTGAGATTACTAGTGGGCCAATTCCCTCCCTCTCGGTACCAATCCCTATTTTCCTCCTTTTAGCACCTATGACTCTCTTGTGTCTGGGGTGTTCATGGGCGGTGGAGATCATTTATTATCAGGTGACCCATCTGCTTGTTAGCCTGTCCCTGTTATAAAAAAAAGTCACTGCCAAGCATGGATAAAAAAGTCTTTCGTAGTTCCTCATGCCCACGACACGAAAATCGTATCTTACTGTAAGGTCGGGACTATTTAACAACTGTTGAATTTTATTTATTTATGTAAAAATACGCAATTATTTCAAACAAAACCTTGTTATATACAATGCAGACCCTTCAAGACCACTATAATTCGCAATAATATCGTATACAAAACATATTTCTAGTTCAAAAGGCAACACGTCTTCATCATAGATCCGATTAAACTAATTGGCTTCAAATACATTGAATCAACATTACTGAATACAGACAATCTTTGAAGAAATTGCACTCATCGTATAGACAAAAGACTCGAGACTAGACGGTCTAATGAGATATTCTCGTATTTCTTGTATTTTTTGGATTCGCTTTACCTAACAATTCTTTATTCAAAGTATATTCAATGAGATTAACATCGCCAAAACTTGTTATTTTTAAATGACTACGAAATTTCTTCAACAATGACTAAAGAAAAAATATAAGGACCTGGTATAACTACGAAAAATATGTGTTTACTTGCCGGTTCCGCTATTTTAGTTTCGTTATCTATTTATATGCGAGTTGTCACCGTGTCATAAGAATGAAATAACTTTTAAATATGTTTTATTTACAATAATACTAATTTTGGAATGTGAAGAAGAAGCCTAACAGCTATATTAATGGGATCTTTGAAAAGTCGCCATTTTGGTTTCTCTCCACATATTAGGCATGCTTAATTTTTTAGTAGTTATGCCTCGTCTTCTTTATTATTCTTAAGTCATTGGTCTCCACATTTTAGATTGTGTTGCTCTACGAAATAAAAAACTGTTTAATCAAATATATTTAGTTATGTAGAGAAAAATTGAGTATTATATATATTGAGTATTCTTTTATTTTTTGCGCCATCCTTGTTATTGTGTACATACATGCCTGCTTGTTTTCTAAATTGATAGTATTATAACATGACTATTATAATAATGTACCTAGACCATTAATCTAACCCTAGACCTTGTTGTCATCACTTATAAGTGCATATTTTGATATGCTGTAACCAGCCGTAACCAATAAACATATTAATTTTACTGGAAAAGCATTGTTTTTTACAGAGTTTTTTTATGATTACTCATACAAAAATTCTGCTGCTCACATTACTAATTAACATAACATAAGCTCACGCCTGTATCCTCGAAGGGGTAGGCGTAATTACTTTTACGATTAATAATCATTGCCACTTTATCACGGAGTAAACACCCCCACTTATTTTAAATTGAATCACTTTACAATATTTCATTTTTTCTGACAAAATAAAACACGGCTCACGGCATTTTTCTTTACAATACCAATTCAAGGATGCTAGGAAATCATATTCTAACCACGCCGCCATTCCTCACGTCTATCCATTTTGTATCACAGCTAATCACAAAATTCCAGTTCCAAACTTAAATCAGTCTCCACCTACGCCATTAAAAAACCATACAGCAAGACTAAACTTCGACAACTCATGGTAATGTATTCATAGGTTTCGGATGTGAGCAATCGGAGCGCTCGAGGCGCGGGGGAATTAAGGGTTCCTATCGAGAGGATTTATGGCAGCTCGGGGCTGATGTGCACTCTTAATTAGTTTATGATTGTCGATATGTCTACTTGTAAATTCAGGACCGGATTTAAACGAAATTTATTGCAGTACTAGGATTTAGATTACGTGCAATCTTCGTTTATTTAGAAAATACGAATATATGACGATAATATACTGATTTCTTAAGTATAAGCGAATGTTATCCATTTAAATAAAACTATTTTTACGGATTCTTTCACGATTTTTTAAAATATTTACGCCCGATGTTTCGAAGGCTTTGCAGTCTTCGTGGTCACGGTTATATATGTATATAGAGATATGTTAATCTCATGACTCATGTCATGAGATTAACATATTGCTAGTTTACAGGTCATGAGGTCAACCTCATGACCTATAAACTAGCATCAGTGGTAGATCCAAATCCATGACTGCCTCGGTGGCGTGGTTTTATTGCGTGCGGACTATAACTATCGTCCTGAGGTCTCGGGTTCAAACCCCGGGTTTGGCAAAGTGATATTGGATTTCTCAGTATCAGCCTGGAGTGTGGAATGTGTGTCCGTTAAGACGATAAGCTCGCCCTCTATCACATATGAGACGGAACTAAACTCGGCGAAATGTGAGTGTTCTAGTTCGCTAGTGCACCTCTGCCTACTCTTTCGGGGATACAAGCGTGAGCTTATGTTATGTGTTAGTAGATCCAAACTGCAAACAATATTCTTTTCTGAGGGTTACAGTTCTGGGAAAATTGCTTCAAAAAATACGAATTGCCGGGCCGTCGATTCGAACCCTGGACCTCCCAATACACAGATTATATATGCTCCTAGATCAAGGAGACGACTAGGGTTTATTCTTTTCTTTTTTATTTATGGCAAGTAGTGCCGATGCCGACAATTCTGCCAATGTCAAATGTGCGATGAGTACTCGTGTGTAATTATAATAAAAATTCTAAAGCAGTAGAAGTTAGGTTGATTCGGCAGTGAACTTAATGTAGGTAGGAGCAAGGAATTCAATTACAGCGACGTGGGTGGTTAGTAGTTAGGACACTGAAACAAACAGATAACCACATTTAAGGAATATAGTACTAGGGTTTATTATAAACTACTGCCATATTTCGTGCTGTCAGTGATCAATAAACTAGTCAGAGTATAACAATTCTTACAAAAAATTACCCTCGACAAAAAAATATTTAATTGCTATTATTTTATTTTGTTATCCGACAACTAATAGCCATCGATATATTATTTACCTAGATGCACAGTTGACGCTCGGAAAATGGGACAGTGCCTACAGTCGGACGTCGATAGAATTCAAATTTCAAAATTCAAATTCAAGACCGCTTGCTCATTTCGTTTAAAAACATACTTTATAACACGTGCTTAAGGTTATATTTATGTTGATTTAATTACAACTTGTGATCGTTTTCTTTGTTTTATTTCTGAGACCACTTTTTAGGAGGATATTTGCAAAGAACTGTGCATCTAGGGTATATTATATTGATGCTAATAGCTCTTAATAACTAAATAACATTTTGTAGCTCTTAAAAATGTTCGGTGTTATAAATAAAGTGATAAAGTTCACAATAACAGTTTAACAGTTAACGTGGCTATATTTCCAGGCACCTGTGCATTGTGCTAACGATGCCATAAAAGCCAGCCGGTTGTTGTAACTTACATGAAAATCATGCGCTTTTAACAAATAATCCATAGTTAAAACTGAAAAATTACATATAATACAGATGGTGGATGGACAATCGTCACGAGAAGGTCCAGGTTCGGTTAGTATACCAATACAAATGTCTATGTAAATCATGTCGTAGGGATTTTGACGGGAAGTCTGACAGGGTGGGCGTCGATTGTAAAAAGTATTTCAAATTATTGTCTGGAGTTGTGTTTGTTGTTTAATGTGATATGGTTTTATGCACCAAAATTCAGCGAAGATTGATATTATATTGTGGAAATTTTTAATCGTGATCTTTGATCAGTTTTGCTTGGTGTGGCTGGCTTTGTCTGGTCAGCGCGCGGAAGGAATTGCCGCCATAATATCAGCAGGGCCTTGAGATCATCCACATCTGGGTCTCATGGTCATTGTGAAAACTTGATAATTGCTATACTTACCTTGACATTGGCTAAATCATAACAAATGCGTGGAAGTCATTATTTTTAAAAGAAGAAGAAGGATCATGCCATAGGGTTAACATGACACAAGACTCGTATCTTCCATGAGATTAGGACTATAAATGTGGGTGTTCTAGTTCGCTAGTTCGCCTCTACCTACACCTTCGGGGGTACAGGTGTGTGCATAACTAAGATATTAAACACAAACGGCATTATAAAGTCGAACGAGGACGCTGCAAATGACTATAATTTAGCCGACAAAGCTTCTAAACACAGCACAATCGCATCTCTTACAGAATGCATTAGCAGAATCGCTGCGAGATGACAAACGCTCTACTAACGACCAGCGCTGTATAATACACGCTTGTGTGTTTGAGAATGAAAATTGTCTTTGGTATGAGAGCTTTTGTACCGTAACCTTACATTAAGAAAGTTACGCTGAGATCTATAGAACTAACTTCAACTAAGTCTGACTCAAAGAAACGAACTCAGTAAGGATTTCGAATTTTTCAATCGAATTTCGACTTAGTCCGAGTTTTTTTTACAAGAAAAACAGACTGACACATAGACTACGCAATAATTTTCTTGTTAACACGGACTAAAGTCAAAGTTCGATTTAAAAATTCTAAATCCTCCCGGAATTGGTTTTTTTTACTTAGATTTAGTCGAAGTTCGCTCTATAGATCTCAGACTTATATACACGCATTGGAAACCTATTAGAGAGGCCTATATTCAACGGTGATCTCTAGCGGTTACGTGGAGAACTGACATACAAACTCATGGTCGAGGGTCTGGTGTAGGTACTTGTGTCAGGTATGGTGAAAAACATATCCCTAATGATTTTAATAGCCATACCCATTAAGGTCGGGTCGCGAAGACGGCGTTGGTTAACGTTAATAAACATCCGTACTCTTAATGGTAGAGTCTAGGGCTCACGAACGAGTTTTAAACTTCATTTAGGGGTTGCAACATTTTTTTAAAATCAATTTTAGGTTTGAGATTCATAAGTTTAAAAACACTGTCATAAGACATCACAGGACATACATACATACTTAGACTCACGCCTTTTCCCATAGGGGTAGGCAGAGACAACGGATTTCCACTTGTTACGATCCTTACACACCTCTTTCGCCTCATTCAGTCTCATCACAGGACATAACTACTATATGTATATGCATTATCTTGTTGTACAGTATGGGTAATAGCCAGTTGTAATTTCGGGCCTATATTGGATCGGAATTGGGCCAATCCGTCACACAATCGGAATTGCCGGCGGATATCTGGATTCGATACAATCGTGAATCGAACCGTTTTTATTTCTCGCTTTATCAGAAATATCACAGCTCGCTCCTGTGATAGTCCAATCAAGTTATTCCTTCCAATATTTTTCTACACACCTTTTACACAAAAAATATACTTGGCGTGCAGCCTCCGTGGCGCAGCGGGCGAGTAGCCAGCTGTGAAACTCAAGGTCGTGGGTTCGATTCCCGCACCGAGACAAATGTCTGTGTGGCCCACAGATATTTGTTTCGGGTCTCGGTGTTGTGAGACCGAGAGTCTCTCATTTTTTCTGATACCCACGATACAGGTTGTACCTAGTGTGGGGTCAGGTCTATGTATGTGTGTGACTGTTGGGTGTATTTATTTATTATTATTTATTTACTTTCAATTAACACTGCTATGGGTCCTTTTATAATATAAACCAGATAGATGTACCTTGTTAATTAGTAATTACGTATTATGGGGTAACTCAGTGACAATTAATACAAATAAACTAGGAACAGTGTTTGTGAACATTTTCTTCTGGTACCACTGGCTTTTCTTCAAATAACAAATTTAAACTTTTTAAATATAACAGACGTGTACAAGAATTGTAGCAAATGGAAAAACGTTATCTGGAAAACAGCCGTAAGTATATGTATTTTTTTTTATTAAATCAGTCCTTAAGAGGCTTCACGCTCAAAGAATAGTTTATGTAGGACACAAAAGAATGAAACAAGTTAAAACTCACGAAATGTTTTGCACAATGCGCGAGGAACAATGAATTTACCCCGAAACAGCTACGGGCGAGGAAGCTCGTAGAGCTTTGCTACGAGCGCTACGCCGCTACGACAGTGTACTGCTCAACAACGTAGCAAGACTAGTTTTTATGCTGTTTGTGTTTTAATTTTCTACAAGTGCATTACAATGTTACATTGTTGCAGGATTTTTGGATTACAGCTGAATGTATTAATATATTCAGTGGCGTGCAGTCCATACAGACAATGAGACACTGTCTACCCTGGGTCCGTGAATTTATTAATTGAATAAAGAAATAAAAACATAATTCTAAAATTGTTGACCTCCCTTAAATTTTAAATCAACACGTCGATAATGATGATGATGGTGACAGTGATGGTGGTGACGCAAGAAGTGTGAAAAATAATGTTGTAAATGTTTGTCTATCCTGATGTGAAAGCCTATGCACTTCACTGGATATAGTACAACAATACAATTGATAATCATATTTATATGGATTCACGCATACTCAATACCCCTGGAGGTGTAATTACCAAAAGAATGATTAAAACGTGAAATGGCATTATAGGATGCAAAAACCCACACTAACAAAAATCCTTATATCTACATATATCACAAACAATAAATTTAGTCATTAACAATCATCATGAATAAAACATTTTACGGTCCTTTTTAATGAAATCTGTATATAAATTGCTACATAGACGTCAAACAACCAGCATGCTATCGTAGCTCGTTTTGAAAATCAACATAAATACAAAAAGTCTATGTAATATATTTCCTATTAACTTACCTAGAGCTGAAAAATTAAAGCTGTTTCTTGTTAAAATAATAAAACTAGCTTCTCGTTGACAGGTGGAAAGGTCCATATGCCAACACAGTGTTGGGTCATCGCAGCTCACTTTTTCAAGCACGTTGCAGAGATCTGCTAAGCTATAAGCGATAGGCTAAGCCAGATGGCTTAGCCTCAGATTGCCTTTAGATTTATAATTCCCTACTGTTCTACACAATTTACGAGTAAACACAGTAGAGGTAGATAGTTAAATGATTTATTTCCAATGTAGGACGGAGCACGGTGTGCACCATTCAACTAGCAAACAATACCTAACGAGCCACGCAACATCGACACTCTATTATCATTCTGCAAAACCTTTCGCGGATTAGTGTCTCCGATTATAAACCGACTTCTGAAAGAAAGAAAGAAAGAAAAAAGATTTATTTGACCATTTCGACAAGGACACAAACACGCACAAACAATTTATACACTTTGTCTAAAATTACGAGAAACAGAGAGCCAAGGAACAATCATATTAACAAACAAACAATAAAATAATAATAAAAACAGGCCACAGCTAGTGGAGGAGGAGGTGGTACTATATTCTTATTCTTCGTCACGCATTATTACACCCAATTTTTGTCATGGAGACATCAATACCTAGATGTACAGTTGACGCTCGAAAAATTAGACAACAAAGGAGTGTTCAAGCACTCCTTGTGCCTATAGTCGGACGTCGATAGAATTCGAAATTTAAAATTCAAATTTAAGAACGCTTGCTCATTTCGTTTAAAAAGCTACTATAGGTTATATTTGCGTTGATTTAATTGGAACTTGTGATCTTTTTCTTTGTTTTATTCCTGAGACCACTTTTTTGGAGGATTTTTGCAAAGAACTGTACATATCGCATTGGGTATATTACATTGACGCATGGAGATTCATAAGTTACTCAAATGAGACAACCTTATTTTGAAAATTACATTCTGCTGGTACCTATACGCTTTGGTGGTCATAAATTTTGTTTCGTTGTAGGTCAACACAGATTAATCCAAATACGGTACTCTTTATAAACCACAGGAACTTCATTCAAACTTATGTGTGCGACAGTTAGGAGTAATTTTATTTACTGTAATATGATGTGGTGTAAGCCACATTGCCGTATTCAGAAAAAATGGTTTTTATTGCCAAGGAAGTAGTTACATATTTTTCTTTCTACCTGCCCTTATCCCACCTTAATATGGGGTGGGCGCAACAAACTTTTTTCAAGCATGTTGCAGAAATGATTTGGCTTAGTTTTACGACCGGCTACCTGTGTGATGTCAACCTCCACCTGGAGATACAGTCCCGGGAAAATTTAAATAGAAAATTATCTTTTCCCGACCTGGGAATCGAACCCAGGACCCCCGGTCCACGGCCCATATATGCTGCCACTAGACCAAAGAGGCGACTAAGGAAGTAATATATGTAATACTATTAAAAGACAGCCAAAATAGAACCTCACTTAAACAAGTACATTACATACGAATTCCAAGTTTGTCAGCAGGGTTACCACCACATCTTATAGCAGTATTATTATAATCGTTCTTCGTTTGTTTTGTATGGGAATCGGTACAAGTAAGACCATAATAATACTGCTATAAGAGGTGGTGGTAACCCCATGTTTACCACTTTCCTATCGTAAAATAAAACCGAACACCCGAAACCGGCACCGGATAAACCGGCAAACATTAACGATATTGCGTGCCGGCAGACGCATAAAGAACAATGAAATGGGGATTTTCTTTATTACGAGCCCCGGCTGCGGGGTTGCCAGATGAATTCCGAAAAATCAGCAGATCTTTGACCTAAAATGCGATGTCGATCAAATCAGTAGATTTATTATACTAGATTATAATGACGTGTCATATAAGAACACTGCCTCCGTGGCGTGGTGGTATCTCGGTACGACTACGGTTCTGAGGTCTCGGGTTCGATCCCCGGGTCGGGCAAAGTGATTTTGGATTTTTCCATATCAGCCCGGAGTCTGGAATTTGTGCCCGATATGGCGATAGGCTCGCCCCCTATCACATCTGGGACGGAACTAAGCTCGGCGATATGTGGGTGTTCTAGTTCGCTAGTACGCCTCTGCCTACCCCTTCGGGGATACAGGCGTGAGCTTATGTTTGTATGTATGTATGTATGTATATAAGAACAGTGATTTCTAAAAATCCATACCTTCTTCCCTTCTAAATTTCCACATTCATGGTAGAGAACGACTTGGTATGTAACGGCGTATAATCAGTTACCATCAGGTGAAAATTTGTCAAGATTTAAATTTTACTTGAAAAAAGATCGTTCGTGTTTTGCACTCCAAAATTCTATTGAGTCTCAAAAAACTGTGGGCCACAAAAACATTTGTCTCGGTGCGGGAATCGAACCCGCTGCCTCTTGCATCACACCTGGCTACTCGCCATCTGCGTCATGGAGGTCAATTAGTCGTCCCCTTTCTTTCATTCTACCTGCCCTTATCTTACTTTAATGTGGGGTCGGTGCAACACACTTTTTAAGCATGTTGCAGAAAGGATTTGGCTTTTACGAGCGGCTGCCTGCCTGACGTCAACCTCCTCTGAGGGATCCAGTCCCGGGCAAATTATTAATTAGAAAATTATCTTTGCCCGACCTGGGAATCGAACCCAGAATCCGTGGTCCACAGCCCATATATACTGTCACTAAACTAACGAGGCGTCAGTCTTCCCCACCATAATATAAATTCAATGTATCTAAGAAATAAGTAGGTGTACTGAAATTAACTATTTTTACGGATTCTATCACGATTTGCTTTAATTTTTATGCCCGACGTTTCGAAGGCTTTAGTCATCGTGGTCACGGGTGGGACTGAGATGTCATTTGTCCAAGAATGTTAGTGTAACGATATCTACCTTCATTTTAAAATAATATAAAATAAAAAATAAATATAATGTATTATTAATAATGTACATATATTTATTGTTTAATCGAAACGTCGGGCATAAAAATTAAAACATATCGTGATAGAATCCGTAAAAATAGTTTTATGTCAATGTATAACATTCGCGTAAACTTAAGGAATCAGTAGGTGCACTGACAAGGATTTGTCAGATATATGAGGCCTTACTTAAAACAGCATTTTTAGCTAAGCAAATGGTTAAGAATAGCCTGTCATTTTTTTTTCCTTGCGTTACATTGTTTAAAAATGAAAGGGACAACCTATAGTATAAAGATAAGCAGCGCTCAAATATTTTTATAAGTAAGGGGCATAGTTTGTATAGATATTCATACATTAACACTGCCCAATCGCCATGTTGAGCAGAAGTCGTGATGACCTTCGAACTTCGACCTCGGGTCTAGACTAACCGGACTCCTTAATTAAAGACCCTTTGCGATTTCATTGCTTTGATCGTTCTTATATATGAGTTCAGTAATTCGAGTAATTTGCAGTAATGACGGATAAATACGACGCTTTAATGGATTCTCTTTAAGGTTTTAAAGGATTAAAAGCCATTTGCAATATTGGATGCTTATTTAAACGCAATTTGAAAAAGAAGCGTAATTAGGTTTCGCATTTTTAAGCGTCTACAGTACCAATGGGTTGGCTCGACTGGTTGATACCGCTGTCTCACAGAAAACCGAAGTAAAGTCAGCTTACTGTGTAACATGTATAGTATAATGTAACAAGTAATGAGTGTATGTTTGGTCGATGTGTCAGGTTAAAACAAATTAAAAACCAAAGACCGAGATGTTCTCATACAATCTATATATTATTAAAATATCACAATCATTATAATTATTTTACTTTTATTTTTATAAAATCAATACAGAGCGGGTCGTGAGCCTACTGGATTTGCTATCGTTCAATGCTCGAGTACATTTAATTTTGATGTTATGATAGTAAACTGTTACCACAAATACAAATACAAAGGAAAACTAAAAGGGGCGCCACCAGCCTCCGGGACAGACTGGAAATGGAATACGGAGGTACCTTCTAATGGGTTTGCGGAGTGGAACTCGCAGCCAACTCCGAGCACAACCTCATATAAAATGGAGTGATCCACCAAACACGTGGACACCAACACGACGCGGCCACGCGCTCGGAGTCACCCACGCAGCTGGCCCTGGACCGCACCTCACCCAGGCAATGCAGTCCACACCATGGAGACCATCCAGAAAGGATAGTAATATCCAAGAAGGCCCCTGGAACCAATAAATTCCAGGTTATAACCTTAGAAACACAAAATCACCATGTGATTGGTGACTACAAAGGAAAATACACGTGTCCATACCTTGAGGGAACGCGAAGGATGCCTATAGATGGATGTCCCAAGCTGCCGACCTCAGCCTTAGGACCTTCTGGTTATCAGTTGGTACCGAAGCGCTGCATGAGAGCGCTGTCGGTGTCGAACGGTCCCTGCTGCGGCCCGCCTTGAGGCACCAACGAAATCGATGCTCGCAGATCGAAGCTCTCAAGAAAAAAGGGACGCCCGATTGTGAGGCCGAGCTTTTTATATCTTTGCGCCAGGCAATAGACAAAACTCCATGACGCAAAACAAAAGTCCAAAACACAAATCACAATTAATAACATGATTAATCATACCGATCGACATCTAAATAACTCAATAACTCATCTGTCAATCTGACAAAACATAATGTCAAATGAACTCTTTTTTTTTAATTACCCAAGGAACACGAGTCGTTCTGCCAACGTAGTCTTAACTAATCGATTACATTTTTTTTTTTATGTTACAGTACCCCCCTCCCTAGGGAAATTTTGCTTGCAAAATTTAACGCTGGTCCTCCAGCTCTCTACAACCCAAGACCACAACTCTGACCTAAAACAAGCAAAAAAAAAAACAAATCAACGGACCGAGTTGCTGGCGACATAGCGAGATGATACGTACCAATCGGGCTATGCGTCCAGCTACTACAGGATACCGGATCTAAAACAACAACAAAAAACCTGCCGAGCGTTAGTGAGTGTATTACCATACTCACATAAAATATAACACTCAACATCACAAAACTCGTTACTACTGAGTCGTTGGCGACGCATCGAGGCGAACAGTATCAACCGGGGTGCGCGTCCAACAACTACAGAATCAACAAGAACAAAAAAAAATAATAATTGTATCGATTGGTAGGTTAGCTACCACACCAATAAAAGGTGACACTCGACACAAAACAACCACCAAAATCGAACCCACGACAATGTGTCGATAGATTCCCTATGCTAACAAAAATAGTTCAGCATAATAAGGCAAATAAAAATCACGATACTGCGGCCAGTCACTTGCTTTAAAGCAGCAGAGACTGTATCGCATTACTACTCTCCAAGCCAATCCTAAGACACTATGCTAGCTATTTGCAAAAATACTACGAGCAAATGCTAACAGTCAGGTACTGACTTCCTTACAAAATGCACTGAGACATTGGCGGCGCAGCGAGATATCCAGGAAAATCGGGTTGCGCGTCCAATGACCAGAGAAAAAGAGAAAAGAAAGTAATTCAAACTTTCTTGAGGTGCTGGATGTGCCAGGACCCCAAATTTTTACCAGTTGCAACACTCTCCAGTTCATAAACCAAGGGGGAGTGTTTAAAAACAACTCTACATTTTTCATAACGAGGTGCTAATTTCGCCATGAAGAATTTCCCTATATCTGTCAAAGGGAAAGTTTTCTTCCAAACAATATCATCTACCTGATGTTCGGCAGTACTCCGACCTTTATTGTGATTTCTGGAACTTCGAACGTGAGCTCTTCTCAAAGCAAATTCACCCTTTGTAAAAGTCTCACTCAGGCCAGTAGGTGGTTTCTGCGACTGCTTGTATATAGAACACTGGACACATCCCTTGACAAATTCCATCACATCTCGATACATGCCAGGCCAAAAGTAGCGTAAAGATAGTCGTTGATACGTTTTATAAGAACCCAAATGCGACAGTTCACCACGATGAGAAGAACTCACTAAGTCTGGGCGTTGGTCAGAAGGGATAACTTCTTTCCAAACAAAACGACTAGAACAACGAAACTTACTTTTGGAATATCGAAAGAGTTTACCATCAACAATAGAATAATTCGGACAAGAGGTGGGAAGATTCTTACATTTTTGAAAAATTTTGTTGTACCAATCGCTTTTTTCAATTTCTAGAAGTGGGACAGGACGCGATAATGCGTCTGGCGAAACATTTACTGGATCTTTACGATTAGGTACCATGGATTTAATTTGAGGTGGATCAGGGGTAAGTCCACATTGTCCTGAATTTGAAGGCAAACGCACTTCCGAGACGCTAACTACACAAATTTTTGGAGATTCTGCAGAGAAATCCTCAAATAATTGAGTAGCTATATCAAAAGCTTTCCAAAAATCAACTCCCAAAATAAGAGGTGTAGTTACGTCTGGTATGGCATAAAAAGTAACAACACGAGTCAAGTTCCGAACCTTGACCGGTAAAGTAAAACAACCAAGAACCTTAGCTTGGGAATTAGTAGCGGTAGTAATGTGCGTAAAGTCAGCACAAGGGTTAAGAGAACAACCCAAAGACAAAAATAAGTCAATTAATTCTGAACCCAAAATAGATATAGATGAACCAGAATCCAACAAACCATTAAATACCCTATCATGGATTCCTACCGATAGATGAGGACGCTCATCTCTATGACCTTCATGATGCGGTACCGATGAAATACTCGGAGAGACAAAAGCATTAGGCTTACTAACATCCGTAGTACTCTTAGCTGCATTGCTAGTATTCTCGGAGATACTACAATGAGAACGATTAGATCTTTTATGTTGGTACCGGTCATTAAGTTTTTTCGGCTTTTTAGAGATCTTTTTGGGATCTGAACCCGCGACGGAGCAATCTGGACAAGTGCGAACTGTGAAATCCTTCTTGCCACAGCGGAAGCAAACTTTTTCTCTGGAGGGGCAATCCCTCAGACTGTGCGTGTTAACCCTACAACGCGGACAAGGGTTCGCAAAACCAGCCACCTCCACTCGGGGTTTCGAACTCCCTGTGTAACATAAGTCCTTAGCTAATAAACAGGATGAGGGTTTCGGAGGTTCTACAAAAGAATCAGAACGTTGCCAACTAGCTTCCAAACAACGACAAAGTTTCTTAAGTGTTGGCAAGTCCTCAATTGTGTGGAGAGCCAACGGAACAGAGTACTTGGGTCTGATGCCATTAAAGATGAGATCGAATTTTTCATCCTCAGGAAGTGGAGTACTAAGTCGCCCGAAATAATTTTGCATGACGCTTATGTAGGTGGAAATTCTCTCCGTACGACCCTGGGTACGATTGCGGATCTCCTTCAGCAAACGACGATCAAAATCGTAAGGCAAAAATTCGTCTATCAAGGCCTGCTTCAATTCTTCCCAAGAAAAAACACGATCCTTAATTCCTCTGTACCACGTTAAAGCTTCACCATCAAATAACTCAACCGCAGAAGCGAAACGGTTAGCGACTGAAATGGTACGAGCATCACAAAGTTCCTCAAGACGTTGCAGAAAAACTTTAATACACGATCTGCCATCATATTTTAAATTCAGAGAACTCACCATCTGGCTCTTATGTCTCACTAATGAAGCCTCAGGAACTGGTGCACACGCCTCAGCACTCTTAGACTGGGCAGGACCTGCCTGAAATCCAGCAACCATAGTGTCGAGTGAGGAAAAGATTTTATTAAGCCTTAAGGTACAATCCCTATATGTGGCAACCTCAGAATCTATAGGTACAATACGTGACAAACGGTGGTATAAATGATGTGACAACGCTTGGGCACGGTTTAAAAATTTTAAAGTTAATGAACGCTTAGGTTCAAAAATTGAACGAGATAGCTCTTCCAGTTTCCCATTTACAATCTTTAATTCCTCCTTAATATCACCCTCAAATGTATCAATAGAACATGGAGGTAACTCCTTAGCTAATTGCCTAATTTGAAGTCTTAAACTTTTAACATCAGTAGCCGGGGCAACATCCCGAACCATGACTTCATACTGCAATTCATCCTTAAGTAAAAGATTAAAACAAATAGGACGTTCCTCCAACATGTTGATACAATTGATTTGAAATATGTTACACAATAAACAATACAAGCTCAAATAAAATAATTAAATTAAAATTTAAAATTATTTTTTAAGTTGAGGGTAGTTATAAAAAATTCTGGTACAAAATTTCTAAGTTGAAGATGATTAATTTAAATTTGCATAATAACAATTACAATTTAATTTTATTAATACAAATCAATATTATTTTTAGATTCAGAATAGCACAAAATAATGTCATACAATATTCAAGGTTAATACACAATCATTCACAACCTGTGTAAATGGTTGTGAATGATATTATTTCACTTTTAAATACATTAACAAGTGGTATAACAATTTATTATAGTTACAAAATCATAAACATCAGTAAACGAGCAATGAACTATTCGCCATAGCGGAATGACATGGCAAATGCTTCCAGTATTAAAAAGAAAGAAAGCCAGCCCCTAAGTTGGGTAGCCACTGTAACATGTATAGTATAATGTAACAAGTAATGAGTGTATGTTTGGTCGATGTGTCAGGTTAAAACAAATTAAAAACCAAAGACCGAGATGTTCTCATACAATCTATATATTATTAAAATATCACAATCATTATAATTATTTTACTTTTATTTTTATAAAATCAATACAGAGCGGGTCGTGAGCCTACTGGATTTGCTATCGTTCAATGCTCGAGTACATTTAATTTTGATGTTATGATAGTAAACTGTTACCACAAATACAAATACAAAGGAAAACTAAAAGGGGCGCCACCAGCCTCCGGGACAGACTGGAAATGGAATACGGAGGTACCTTCTAATGGGTTTGCGGAGTGGAACTCGCAGCCAACTCCGAGCACAACCTCATATAAAATGGAGTGATCCACCAAACACGTGGACACCAACACGACGCGGCCACGCGCTCGGAGTCACCCACGCAGCTGGCCCTGGACCGCACCTCACCCAGGCAATGCAGTCCACACCATGGAGACCATCCAGAAAGGATAGTAATATCCAAGAAGGCCCCTGGAACCAATAAATTCCAGGTTATAACCTTAGAAACACAAAATCACCATGTGATTGGTGACTACAAAGGAAAATACACGTGTCCATACCTTGAGGGAACGCGAAGGATGCCTATAGATGGATGTCCCAAGCTGCCGACCTCAGCCTTAGGACCTTCTGGTTATCAGTTGGTACCGAAGCGCTGCATGAGAGCGCTGTCGGTGTCGAACGGTCCCTGCTGCGGCCCGCCTTGAGGCACCAACGAAATCGATGCTCGCAGATCGAAGCTCTCAAGAAAAAAGGGACGCCCGATTGTGAGGCCGAGCTTTTTATACCTTTGCGCCAGGCAATAGACAAAACTCCATGACGCAAAACAAAAGTCCAAAACACAAATCACAATTAATAACATGATTAATCATACCGATCGACATCTAAATAACTCAATAACTCATCTGTCAATCTGACAAAACATAATGTCAAATGAACTCTTTTTTTTAATTACCCAAGGAACACGAGTCGTTCTGCCAACGTAGTCTTAACTAATCGATTACATTTTTTTTTTATGTTACAACTGTTTACTCAGATTGCGTTTTTTTAGTGACGTGCATAGGCATTTGGATCAGGGTAGACAACAAAATTGCATAATTTATTTCTTCAACTAGTACAACACTATAAATATACAATAAAAACCAAGCATTACTATTTTGAAAATAGCTTTTTGTCAAGATTTTCATTATTTATTTGGGTAAATAACAAATCACGTACTATCCGCTCCTTTGCCAGTCTCTGTTATAAAAAAAATCGTCAGGGTAGACAGTGTCTCTTCGTCTATATGGACTGCACGCCACTGGTTTTTTTTCGATGAGTGAGCTTTATGGTGGCCCAAATTCCCACTACCCTTGTCAATCCCGAAGGTTCGAGGTTCAAGTGTGCATATGTGGTGGAGATCTCTTACTATCAGGTGATTCACTTGCTTGTTGGCCAATCTCTGCTATAAAAAAACATAATATATCGTTGAAAAAATAAAATTATTGCAATATTTAATATGAATTCTATTAGATACGATATTGAATTAATCACTTCTTTAAATTATGTCAGTACAGCCTCCGTGGCGCAGTGGTCGAGTAGCCGCTTGTGAAGCGAGAGGCCGCGGGTTCGATTCCTGCATTGAGACAAATGCTTGTGTGGTCCACAGATATTTGTTTCAAGTCTGGGTGTTATGAGACCGAAAGTCTCTCATAGTATCTGAAACCCACAATACAGGTTATATCTAGTGTGGGGTCAGGACTAGGTGTGTGACTGTTGGGTGTATTTATTATAAAAAAAAAAATTATCCTACACTATGAAAAATATTACAATACGAAAAAAAATTGAAAGCTTTTATCCATAATTTACTCAAGCAACGAACGAGACTAGAAATAAAAGTGAAGGTAAAAAGCCCTTTGCTCGTTGAGTTGCAAAAATGAGCGGCCGCCGGGCCGGTCGAGCCGCGCCGGCGGAAACAGACTCGTTGGACGACGCACTAACATTATTAGAGCGTGAACGCAACCTTACATGCTTACATAATTACAAGCTGTACATCACCTAGGCGACTTACAGCATGTAGATAAATCTCGATTTATTTTAAAATATTAAATATGCCACTAGACCACTAGATAGATGAGCCGAAGTATGATATATGGTAACTACATTTGTATGTAGTTATAATACTTTACTTTCTAATGATACCATTAAGAATAAAGTCCGGCTTCACTGCATTTTGAGTGGTAGAGCCACGCTGTAGACAGTTACGTACAGCACAAATGGCTGGCTCGACCGGTTTGATACCACTGTCTCACAGAAACCCGACGCAAAATGGCAGTCCTGAGATCTCGGGTCCGATCCCCGGGTCGGGCAATGTGTTATTGGATATTTGAATATCAGCCTGGAGTTTGGAATTTGTACCTGATATGGCGAAAGGCTCGCCCAATATCACATCTGGGACGGAACGAAGTCCGGCGAAATTTGGGTGTTTCGCTAGTTTGCCTCTGCCTACCCCTTCGGGGATACAGGCATCAGCTTATGTTATATTATGACTGCCTCGGTGGCGTGGTTGTATTTCGGTACGACTACCGTCTTGAGGTCTCGGGTTCGATCCCTGGGTCGGGCAAAGTGATATTGGATTTTCTCATATCAGCCCGGAGTCTGGAAATTGTGCCCGATATGGCGGTAGGCTCGCCCCCTATCACATCTGGGACGGAACTAAGCTCGGCGAAATGTGGGTGTACTAGTTCGCTAGCGCGCCTCTGCCTACCCCTTCAGGGATACAGGCGTGAGCTTATGTTATGTTTTATGTTATGTGTTATATACAAGTGAAATCGAGCATCAACATCATACATATAAAAATTCGACAAATTAAGCACCTCCTGCTTTTAAAGTCGGTTAAAAACAAAGGCATAACAAACAGTCATATTGATCTGAATTCCCCTAGTGTTATCTAGGCTGTGGTATAGACTATAGATTCGCCTCCAGTAACCCATCTACCCAGTCACTCGGCAAAACCAGGCCCATATTAGTAGGTTAGTTACAATGCACATTACGGGACGCATGCTGCATGCGAGCTTTGAATAGGGTCGTATGTTTACTCGCCTGTTTCAAATCTAGATATACACACCGCCTCGGTGGCGTGGTGGTATTTCGGTACGACTACGGTTTCTGAGGTTAGGGTTCGATCCCCAGGTCGGGCAAAGTGATATTGGATTTTTCCATATCAGCCCGGAGTCTGGAATTTGTGCCCGATATGGCGATAGGCTCGCCCCCTATCACATCTGGGACGGAACTAAGCTCGGCGAAATGTGGGTGTTCTAGTTCGCTAGTGTGCCTCTGCCTACCCCTCCGGGGATACAGGCGTGAGCTTATGTTATGTTATGTTACATTCATCAGGTGAACAACACGCCCGTTTGCCAATCCAGTGATTAGCAGTTTAGCGTCTTCCCTTCAGTTGCCTACTATTAACAGTAGCCTGAGCACGAAAAACGAATGTAAATGTAAATGTATTCAAGTTCGCTGCGCACTGATGACGTTTGGTTAATATTTCATACAAATTTGATAGACGCGCATCGAGTTCGAATACATTTACGATTGTCAGAAATTTTCCTGCTCAGGCCGCAGTTAGTGATATGCTATAATTAAAATAAATATCGGTTAAAAATATTATCTAAGCCATATTTTACTTCCCTATCTATATGAGTAATGAACTCAGAACAATGAATTAACACCCCAAGAAGATATAATAGCACACACTAGTTATCTTTTATATTTATTGTTTCCAACAGTCTCGTTCCTTTTGTATAAAATCTTGTTGTATATGCTGATGCAATAAATTATATAAATTGTTTATTTACTTAACATAACATAAGCTCACGCCTGTATCCCCGAAGGGGTAGGCAGAGGCGCACTAGCGAACTAGAACACCCACATTTCGCCGAGCTTAGTTCCGTCCCAGATGTGATAGGGGGCGAGCCTATCGCCATATCGGGCACAAATTCCAGACTCCGGGCTGATATGGAAAAATCTAATATCACTTTGCCCGACCCGGGGATCGAACCCGAGACCTCAGAACCGTAGTCGTACCGAAATACCACCACGCCACCGAGGCGGTCAACGACGAGTCTTGCGACCTAATATTATATAATTTTATATTTATAAAGGAAAATTATGGTACAATTACTCCACTTAGCTTTGCGAAGCCATTCAATATTCTTAGTAATTAATAAGCATGGCGAGGGAGTTACGAAATTTCCTCAATGAGAAAAGACTTAAGACCCCAATACCCGAGGGGCGAAGTGGCTTATTAGTAACCTTTTAAGGAGTGTTTAGTTACTTTGTATGACTAATTATTATTTTATCATAAAATTTCATACACAGCTCATACGCCCGTTCTAAAAATGTTACGTAAATCATGCATCAATATAATATACCCTAGATGCTTCTTTGCAAATATCCTCCGAAAAAGTAGTCTCAGGAATAAATTAAAGAAAAAGATCACAATTTCTAATTAAATCAACACAAATATATGCACGTATACTATGCACGTGTTATAAAGTAACTTTTTAAACGAAATGAGCAAGCGTTCTTAAATTTTAATTTCGAAATTTAGAATACCATCGGCGTCCGACTGTAGGCAAAACGAGTACTTAAGCACTCCTTTGCTGTCCCATTTTCCGAGCGCCAACTGTGCATCTAGGTAAATAATATATCGATTAAATAATGTATAGAAATGTATAAATTAATTACCGCTAGCGTAAATTAGACCATTTTTTAAGTAATGATTTCAGATTGCGAGAGAAAGGGAGATAATTGGTAACAAATAATAGTATATTTGATATTTAATTTGCCAAAAATTTTGTATCGCCTTTAATTCTTACGAACATCCTTAGCAGCGCTGTCAGGTCGCGTTGACTGGCCGCGGCGACCAAGATTCACCTTTACGGCTAAACTATTAAACCGATTTAGATGAAATCTATACCAAAAAAATTACATATGTAGTGTGGAGGCGCGAGCACTCGCTACTAGTTCACAGAAATTTTGCTTAAAATATTTAATGATAATTCAGCCGGTATAAAGTCATTTTGCATATTTCTACCTTGTATCAGCACGGAGGGCAATTATTGCCCGATATGATAGGCTCGCTCTCTATCACGTCTGGGACGGAAATGATCTCGACCAAAGGTGTTCTAATTCACCTCTGCCTACACCTTCATATTCAGGCAAGGCCTATGTATATCTCTCTCTTCAGTCGTACACTCTTGACAGAGTCGTCGTGGTTTAATGATGAGCGGTGTTGGGTTGTCGATCATTATTATTATTATTTTAAATCCTTTGAAACAGTAGCCTTCACGACGCGTCTCCACCGACTTCGATTGATAGCGTTGCGCGAGCATTCCACAATGGTACTTTGTGTAGCAGCTTTGATCGTATCTGTCCAGCGCGTTGGAGATCGGCCGCGAGATCGTTTCCCTTCCACACAACCCTGAACAATTAAACGCTCCATAGAGTCCTGGTTACGGATGATGTGACCAAAATATTTGAGGATTCGTATTTGCACAGTCGACGATAATCTTTCCTTGATTTTAAGTTCTTGAAGTATGGAGACGTTTGTACGATGCGCAGTCCAAGGTACTCGTAATAGTATGTATATAATAAAATCATTTTATCACCCCTATCGTTACACGTCTAAAATTATTTTACAATCTTCGATATCGCGTGCTCAGAATATCTAGTAGGTATAAAATCCCTATAGAGTATACCACACTATCAAAACTTCATCGTTTCGATATGAGAAATTATTGGGTGGGAAATTGAAAAAATCGCGTGTCGAAACTCAGGGTTTCGTAATTCATTCGATTACTCGCAAGATATTATATTTTTCTGTAGTAGGGATGTGAAATAATCCTCTTTGGTCTAGTGCTAGCATATATAAGCCTGTGGACCAGGAGGTCCTGGATTCGATTCCCAGGAGTTATCCTGACCTAGTGCCACGGTCTGCCTTCCTACTAAAACCCCTTGTGGGCGCTGCATGCCTAAAGGGGCGCCGTAAGAGACCCAGAAAAAAAGGAGATCTTTGCTGATATAGCTCACAATAATTTATTTAATTTGAAGTTATAGTGGTTTTTAAGTAGGTAAAAAAATAGGGGGCGCTAAAAATAATTTATTTTCAAAGTGGGTAATAGAGAAAATAAGTTTGGGAACCTCTAGTCTAGGCAATTAAAGGCAGGCAAAAATAAGAAGTAGGAAAGCGGACTCTGGCACTGGGCCGGAGGCAGAAAGAAACAATCTAGGCAATTAAAACAAATATAGACCATCATAAATTAATAATCTTATCCCATTTCTTAATGTCAACATAATAATTTTCATTCTTCAATATTTCATAACGTTAGATGATATATACATATTTTTATAGTTATAATAAATTGTAATAAATTCGCCTACGAATGAACAACATATAAACTAGGTAGATAACTTACATAGTAATTAATAGTTGATGAGCCTGCATTATCTTCCTATCTAAAATGTCTTATTAATATTAATTATTATAATATTTAATCATTATGTATAAACACTTAGTTAATAACTGGGGACACAAGAGTAGAGAAAACTCCACCAAAAACACATATTTTAAAAGATTTATCAGATCGTGACCTTTATATGGAATCCCCTTGGAATAAGCTCAAATAAGCTATAATCGAAATAAGCTAAAATCGTTCCATATTTGGCGGATATTAATTATCGCGTAACAACATAAAAAAAGCATACAGAAGAATTGTAGTACTATTTTTTTAAGTTCGTCGAAAAGCAAGCATGAACTTACAACTAGTACCTATAAACAACTCCTGTATTATATCTATAACAACTATTTATGAAGAAACTAATGAAATAATAATTAAGGCATTATACCTCTATATTTACATGGTGTTATTGTGTATAATCGTGTTTTCAGACAATTTGAACAGCTACGCGTTTCGTACTTCATTAGCTAATTACCTTAATTAAAATGACGACGGCATACAAGATAATGGGGTATCGATATCGCGTAGATCCTCGAATGAACCAATTAACATCTCCCACAGAGAGAACATTAAGGTACGCTTTCGAGCTCGACGACAAAACCCAACGACATTGTCAGCCACAGTACCAAGCCAGTAACGCCCCTGAGTCAATAGTACAAATAAAGCCAAGTACTATAGCACTAAAACATTACACAAAACACCTACACAAAACATGCAATTTTTTTTTCTATAGTCCATTCTTCTACGAGCAGGTGATAGCTAAAATAGTTGTTTTGTGTATATGTTTTTAGTGTTTCGTTTCGAAAAAGGTAGTGCAAGCGACCCGGCTTAACTTCACATTCGATTTTCTAGTTGAAATTCGGCCCAGAGCATCTAGATAAAGTCACATTACATTAGCGATATCACTAGTAGAAAAGTCCAAAGTGTATAAGATTGACACTGGCTATCGACTACACTGGACTTGATGGTAAGATCTGTTCAAATTAAATACAGAACTAAAACTAAATATATTTCGAGTGGTAGACGCTGTAGACAGTTACGTCTACAGCACGAATGGGCCAGCTCGGCCGGTTTGATATCACTGTCTCGCATAAAACCGACGTGAAGTGGCAGCTCGCTGTCGCGTTTCGATCGGTGACTGAGATTTCCGGTGGCCCATTACCCCCCTCTCTTTCCAAATCCCTATTTTCACCTCCTTTTACGTTGGCAACGCACCCATGATTTTTTTGGTGTCGGGTGTCTATAGGCGGTGGAGATCACTTACCACCAGCTGACCTATTTGCTAGTTTGCCAGTTTGTGCTATATGAAACAAGTACAATGTAAACCGTCAGGAAATAATGCATTTAACGGTAGGCAGAAATATACTAGCTTACTGTACGTACTACACATATACACTGAGTGATCCCGAAACGCCATTCGCCTGATGTGGACGATAGTCGCTATGGTACATTTCGTCAAACCTCTGCAGACCTGCGCCACACTGTCGGTATGCGTTGTGTCGCTGATCTCGGAACCATACCTTTAATGTTTTCTCCAAACTACACTTATTATCAGAGCCAATTTGCTGAACCAATTCCGTTAGATAATCTAGTGCGGAGAACTAAGAATTTTAGGAATCCTTTCGTAAATTGGTACCGTTTGTATTACAGCTATAGTGATGTGGGGTAAACGGTAATTGACACTGTCCTCTTTATCCAAAAATATCCCTCAATTGACCTTTTTTTGTTATTTTCCGAAAAAAGAGAGGTAATTTAAGTGTAACCCCTTTATTTAAGCAAACGACATGTTTTGGTTGCAGTTTTTTTTGTTATGATTGACGGCATTTATATTAACCATTTTAAAAACCTACTTATGTAAGCATTGATGGTTATGTCTATTGCATTCAAATAAATTAATATTAAAGAACATGATATGCATGTACCGTTAATTTTATAAGTGCTGATACATATTATTATGATGGAAAATGAAAATAGTATTAATAAATTATTTTCATTAAAACAAAACTAGTTTTTATTTTTAGTACCAACGTTTCGAAAGCTTTGCAGATTTCATGGTCCTGTTTTCACCCATTTTTTGCATCAATTACCTTGTAAAGTCATCATCTTACTTATCATTAAAAAAGCTTTTCTGTCTTAGAATATAACTATAATCACAAGTTTAAAAACTTAACAGACCGACTTCAAATCCGATCGTGACCAAATTTATGGGACCACTCTTGAAATAAGCTTAAAAAAAACATAATATTTAAAAAAAACAGACGAATAGAGGACCTCCTCCTTTTTGGAAATCGGTCGAAAATAGGGCCACACTAGTCTTTGGTACACTATACATTACATGAAATGAAACCATTAACCAGAATATCGCACAATTAACTACACAGCAAACTTTAAGCAACTTCTAAAGAGGTCCGACACTAAACTGAAACACATATTGCGTAAACGTATTAAGAATAACCCTTCAGAAAGGCCGAGACTCCATTCGCCACTAAACATTAACCCGTCGAAACTAAACAAGATTTCCACTCACAATTCGAGGCGTGTACGAAGTACTGGCCGAAAATGAGTCCCTAGATGGATGGCCGTGGAAATGGCTACACTTGGACGGCAGACCTTCGAGGATTAAACGGTACCCGTTGATGATTCAATTTAAATGGGGAACGTCGCATTAACTCTACGTGCAGATTTGTTTAGGGATGGCAGACTATCGAGTTTGGTACAAATTAGAATCGATCGCAATGGTACAATTAAATGAATGGTACAGGAGCACGCTCAACCAACGAGATTGCATGACAATGATTCATGAAAGTATTTAAAGCAAAGGTAGAATATAGCAGAATCTAGGGAAGTAGAAATAGTAAACAAAATCAATCAGTCGCCTCCATAGTCTAATGGCAGCATAAATGGGCTGACCGACCGGTGGACCGGGAGGTCCTGGGTTCGATTCCCAGATCGGGTAAAGCGAATTATCTAATTTAAATCGCCCGGTACTGAATCACCCTAAAAATAAGCCAAATCCTTTCTGCAACATGCTTGTAAGTGTTGCGCCGACACCCCAAGAGTCACGGGCGGCTCGGCCTCCGGTGGCCCATACACTTATGTAACATATATATGTGCCGCCTCCGACGGGTTAAGGTGGGATAAGGGCAGGTAAAAAGAAAGAACGTACGCTATGTTCTTACTTCTTTTACAGAGTTTTTCCCTCGAATACCGTTTCATTTAGTATTGTTAGCAGTTTCAATTCTGCTGTCTAAAATAGAATTTCGAAGGTATGTATAGGCTGCACATCTACGAATTAGACTCATCAATATATTATACCCTAGATGCACAGCTCTTTGCAAATATCCTCCTAAAAAGTGGTCTCAGAAATAAAACAAAGAAAACGATCACAAGTTGTAATTAAATCAACACAAATATAACCCTAAAAACGTGTTATAAAGTAGGTTTTTAAACGAAATGAGCAAGCGTTCTTTAATTTGAATTTTGAAATTTAGAATTCTATCGGCGTCCGACTGTAGGCAAAACGAGTGCTTAAGCACTTCTTTGCTGTCCCATTTTCCGAGCGTCAACTGTGCATCTAGGTAAATAATATATCGATGATTAGACTAAATAAGTCATACAGAACCCCTCTCATTAGAAGAGGAGCATAAATAATCATAATGTTGGTAATTCTGTTTAATACATGACTAATGTTATTATTACGATGTCAACAATGCAATTAAATTCCCACAAGGAATATTTCTTGAATAGTCGAATTCCACATCAATTAACAATATTCTCTTTTACAAAACACGGAATCCATTTTCTAATTAATCGGTACCCAAATGAACGTGCTTCAATTGAACTTCAGTGGAATTTTTTTTTTGGATAATTTACTTGGTAAACATTGGTACCAAGAAAACTCCACTGGGATTTCTCGATTTATTATATGAAGAAACCTAATTAGAAACCTAGGACTGCCTCGGTGGCGTAGTTGTATTTCGGTATGACTACGGTCCTGAGGTCTTGGGTTCGATCCCCGGGTCGGGCAAAGTGATATTGGATTTTTCCATATCAGCCCGGAGTCTGGAATTTATGCCCTTTCTAGTTCGCTAGTGCACCTCTGCCTACCCCTTCGGGAATACAGGCGTGAGCTTATGTTATGTTAATTAGAAACCTGTGTATGGGTAAATTTTTTTATGTTTTTGTTAAAATATACCTAGGTACAATTAATTTTAGTTCTTAAAATTACTTAGTAAGTGACAATCTATGTCTCGAATATTAATTTCTACAATTTGTACCATTGTAATTTATTCAGATCCAACATCTTACGTAGATATAATATTAATTATAAAATCATAATTAATTGTTCAAGTTATATTGGGAATACTTTTATCAGATGAAGGCAGGCAAAATAACGTTCCGTTGAAACCATGAAGCTAATTGTATTTCTAGAAAAAACGAAATGAAGTCGATCTAGCGCACTAAGCTAATTTACTTTTTATAGTTAAAATGAAGATCATAAAAGTAAAGAATGTTGCTGCAGTGTAGTTACTTTCTTTAATTTAGCTTCATAACTATTTACGAGATAAATGTGTAGGTATAAAAATAACCTGACTGCCTCGGTGGCGTGGTGGTATTTCGGTACGACTACGGTTCTGAGGTCTCGGGTTCGATCCCCGGGTCGGGCAAAGTGATATTGGATTTTTCCATATCAGCCTGGAGTCTGGAATTTGTGCCCGATATGGCGGTAGGCTCGCCCCCTATCACATCTGGGACGGAACTAAGCTCGGCGAAATGTGGGTGTTCTAGTTCGCTAGTGCGCCTCTGCCTACCCCTTCGGGGATACAGACGTGAGCTTATGTTATGTTATGTTATGTATAAAAATAAATGAAACAGTGTAAAACCACATATGTAAACTGTAACGTATGTTGTATTAATTAAAAACATTTTAACGTACCATAAATTAAAGCTCCCAAATACTACAATATAATTGGGTACTTGCCAATTTTTTTTATTGTTTTTATACCTAATTTACGTCATCTAAAATGTAGCACAGAAAGAAATATTGAAATATTCTCAAAAATAAAAAAGTTACAAGCCTTTATAGTTTGGTGTAACCTTCAAACTGCGGGAAAGAGAAGTATCAGTAAAATCCCGTCACGTCCATAACGGAGCGTGCGTTGGAAAGGGATAGTAAGATATCCCCACTACATCCCCACTCTTGCTCATTGCAGAATTTAAAATATGAATTACTGCCTCATTTTCAACCAATTTTGATGCGGTTTTTAGAGAATGATTTGTTTTTTGTCTTAATAATAATAATATTAGCCCTGTAATATTACTGTCCCACTGCTGGGCACGGGCCTCCTCTACTAATGAGAGGGGTTAGGCCTTAGTCTGCCACGCTGGCCTAATGCGGGTTGGTAGACTTCACATACCTTCGAAATTCCTGTGAAGAAATTCTCAGGTATGCAGGTTTCCTCACGATGTTTTCCTTCACCGTTATAGCAAGCGATATTTCACAATGAAAATACACTTAACATAGAAAAGTCAGAGGTGTATGCTCCATTTTGGGGTTGGTCTCGAACCTCCGACACTTGTCTCGGCAGTCCGTACCATTCCCAACTGAGCTATCGCTGCTTCTCAACTGAGCTATCGCTGCTTTTTGCATAGCTGTTTTTTGTTTTACTTGCTATTAAATAAAATAATGTGCATGAAATGAAACATAGTTAAGTAACCAGTTGTATTGTGTGTGTTGTATTTGTATTTGTATTTGTGTGTGCGTGTGTGTGTGTGTATGTGAAATAGGCAATTAAAATTAAAATTATATGAAATAATAATAAACAAATATAATATATATTATGTTTCTCCCTCTCTCACTATTTTTGCCTTGCCTTACAGGGTCCATAATTATGTACTGTAATTAGTTTTAACACCATTATAAACAAATATGGAGAGCAATAAAATTGAATTGAATTTAATTCAGCTCTTTATCAAATCCAATATCAAACAAAAAATACCATTTAATTCCACAGGCTTAATTGCCCGTTTATATGCAAGATTATCTCATTCACGTCTAATTTATACTCCGAAAATATTTTAACTAACGTCAGTTTGTCCCCGGACAATAGGTTTAAAAACCCCGCTGAAGGGTGCTCCCTTCATTATCATTTAAAGTGCGGCAAATGCTCGCCTCGCGATAACAGATTATGCAAATTCGGATCAAATTGTTAGTGGCCAGAGATTTGTCTAACTAATCCTGGGGACTGTGAAAGTGTTGCGATACTGCCTACGGATTTGTATGTGATTATAATTTTAATGGAATTTCTGAGGTGTGAATGTACAATGGAAGTCGCTGGATGTAGGCCGCTTCCAACAGGTCGATCTGGAAATCTTTGGGGAGGCCTATGTTCAGCAGTGGACGTCCTATGCCTGATGATACAGATGATGATGATGAATGTACATTTGTACCCAGATTTTTGAGAATTTAAAAACATGGGTATAAGCGAACGTACCCATACCACGTGATCCATTTTTTCTACTTTTTATTCCCTCTTGATGCCCACTCGTAGTAGGTATATAACAAGACCCCCCTCTCGCCCTCTAGTTTTCACGTAGTAATTTATAAATATGATTTTAAATCATATTGTGTCCAAGAAAAATAAAAAAAATTATCATGATGTTGCCACCCAAGAGTTTAAAAAGCGCTAAACGCTGCGCTCCATATTCGAATATAGTTCGAAGAAGCACGAGATTTCCCTAGAGGATATTGACTACGTGAGAAAAACCTAAGAGGGCCCCCCCACCGCCCCTGTGACCAAGCGTGGTGTTTTGAAGGCCCTCTCCCCCTGGAACGGGCCACGTAGTATGGGTATGATCCATAAGTAGGCAGTAACGTCTACAGCACGAATAGGCCAGCTCGATTGGTTGGATACTACCATCTCACAGAAAAACGACCTAAAGTGGGAGCTCGCTATCGAGTTCCGTTAACTTTCGTGGGACGAGTGAGATTTCCAGAGGCCTAAATCCCCGCTCTACTTACCAACTCTTATTGCGTTGCCACCCTTATGGAAGGGTTATGTTTGGCAACGCACCCATGATTCTTTCATGAGCTATCATGGCTGTCCACTGTCTATGGGCGGTAAAAATCACTTAGCATCGGGTGAACCACCTGCTCGATAACCAGTCTCAAAAGAGAACTTATCTAAGATTATTATATGTTGAAATTAAACTATTTTTACGGATTCTATCACGATTTGTTTTTTTTTTTTTTATGCCCGACGTTTCCAAAGCATTGCAGCCTTCGTGGTCACAACTCAGTCTGACCCGTGACCACGAAGGCTGCAATGCTTTCGAAACGTCAGGCATAAAAATTAAAACCAAATCGTGATAGAATCCGTAAAAATAGTTTAATTTCAATGAACAACATTCACGTAAACCCAAGAAATCATTATTATATGTTTTCAAATTCAGATAATTTATTCTGCAAATAGGATATTTAATGTACCTATATTTAAAATTAATTCTATATTTAATTTATACATTTAAAATGGCGTCGGCATCGTGGCTATCCTTGAGAAGAAATGCCGAAACAAACTCAAGGGTTATCCTTTTAATATATAAAATCACAATTAAAAAATATAAAATGTGCTTTAAATATTATAGGTAGGTAGGTACTCATGCGTGTTTCAGTAATAAACAATCTTTTACCGTTTCGTAAATTCTGTAATGCGCGGGAAAAACAATTCCCACGTGAAAGTCAATTTCGAACACGTATTGTAACAAGATAGTAGTGCCCTTACATCAATAAAAATAGGTAATTAAAATATAAAAACTTTATTCCAAGCAACAAAACAATACATCCGTGACATTTGTCTAAACATAACGTAATATAGCAACATAAACAATCGTACCCGATATGAAGTGGCTCATAATGACTCAGATCTATCGATAAATATTATTATTTACTATATTGCATAAGAAAGAAAAAATAAAAAAATCATAAATATAAAACAAAATATGTAGTATAAGGGTGGCTAATTTAAATGCAGACTTAGGTTTAAAAGTATTCTAATAGGATGCAAAAAATGTATAAGGAACTTTAATGTATTCCAGGCAGGACCATTTATAGGAGAGCCCTTGGACTCATATAGTTCGAGTCTTTTGTGTACATAAAGTTTTGATCCGTGGCACACAAGATTTGAGACGTTTGGGAACACATAGTTTGGAGCCCTTGAGCACACATAGGCCGGGTTCTGTTCTGTTCTGTGACACATGGTTTGGGGCTCTTGGGCACATATAGTTTTGGGTCTGTGGGCACAAATCGTTTGGGGTCATTAAGTACACATAGTTCGGGGCCTTTGGGCACACATAGTTTGGAGCCCTTGGGTGCACATATATGGAGTTCTGATGTATACTGATGTGGGACTATTATGCACACACATTTTAAGTCCTTGGGCACACATATTTAGGGGTCCGTGGACACACATAGTTCGGGGTCCTTGGGCACAGGTAGTTTGGTGCCTTTGGGCACAGGTAGTTCGGGGTCCATGGACACACATCGTTTGGGGCCCTTAGGCACCCCATGTGGGGCCCTTGAGTACAGATAGTTGGATGTCCGTGGGCACACATCTTTTGGGGTCTTTGAGTGCATACATAGAGAAACTAGGGAACTGATTACAAGTACAGAATATCAAACAGAGGGAAGGGAGGTTGCAATGGCCCAGGGATCTTGGACATATGCCCAGCGCGCCCTAAGGATGACGATAGAACGGATCCCAGATGCAATAATAATAATGTGAATTATATATATAGTCGCCGTCCTGAAGTACACAAATCTTATCTCAAATTAAATACGGAAGCACTAAGTATTGTAACGTAACATATTACTATTTCAAATATATAGACACCGATCTCTATTGCTTCGTCGACATTTATTACGTATCAGCTAATTTTAAGCTCGATCAAAATAATAATGCCTAAAGGATATGGAATCAATATAACATTGAATACGTCTATATCAAACAAATAGCGAAACGAAAGAGCTTTTTTGGAATTTTCATCTGGAAATGAAAGCAAAGCCTCTTAATTCGCTTCGCCATGTTTTCGCGTTGCTCTCTGTTTAACATAGACATTATTTATTTGGCAATGTCTAAACACTCAATTAATATAATATCAAGATGCTTAAGATTTATTTTAATAATGATTATTGTTTATTGAGAGCTACAGTTAAACAAACTATTACAACATCGATTTTATCGATACTGTCAATCGAGTCGATATCGATAAATAAAAAATATATCACTACGGTATTGTCGATGACATGTTTACACATTTCTTCTGCACCAATACCAACATTGCATTATAAAACATTTATAACTTCGGTTCAGTTTTGCATTTCCTGTTACGTGAAGAATCTGGTAAATATGTGATATGAGAGGTGTCCTTGAACCGAAGGACTTGCGCCTAAAGGCCGGTTTCAATAAACAATCTCAGTTCGAATGTGCAGACAGATTACAAAAAATAGCCAATAAGAACACAGTTTGAACATGACTCCGTCAAATGACGTGATTTGATTGGTTCATAATCGCGATCTATCTGCACTCTAAACTGAGATCGTTTATTGAAACCGGCCGTTAGTCTCTGCCTACCTCAGCGGGAGACAGGCGTTAGTTTATGTACGTATGTTTTCTGTGATAATAACTAGTCATTGTCGTCTAGTACATATTTAAATAAATTATTGTAAGAATATAGAAAATATCGTGGAATAAATATTGTTTATATTGTCGATATAGTGTAAAATTATTTCCATGGCTGGCATGAATCAGTTGATAAGTACACTTGCAATATCGTACGCATATTTGTCAAGTATGACAGTAGAACATAACATAAGCTCACGCCTGTATCCCCGAAGGGGTAGGCAGAGGCGCACTAGCGAACTAGAACACCCACATTTCGCCGAGCTTAGTTCCGTCCCAGATGTGATAGGAGGCGAGCCTATCGCCATATCGGGCACGAATTCCAGACTCCGGGCTGATATAGAAAAATCCAATATCACTTTGCCCGACCCGGGGATCGAACCCGAGACCTCAGAACCGTAGTCGTACCGAAATACCACCACGCCACCGAGACGGTCGACATGACATCGTAAGACAGTAGATTAACTGACTGAATAAATTACTATCAGATATTTAAGTACCCTTAATTGACGCGAATGTATGAAGAGATTGATGAAAGTAGATGAAGCAAAAGTAGTGTGTCAGAATCGGGCGAAGAAAATCCATAATCTCTGCCTACCCCTATGGGATACAGGCGTCATGTTATGTATGTATGTATTTACCAGAATATAAAATGGACAATGAGTAGCCAATTTTCCACCGACTTAAACAACGTGATTCTCATTTCGTCTGTATTTTTCTTTCCGTCTCTGTTACGCGACATCAAGATCCTTTTGTATCCGATAAACAGATACGAGTGTTCCCGTCAAAATATGTTGGGGGGATTTTGAAGTCAGGTTTTTAAATATGCTAACATCTTTTTAACCGACTTCAAAAAACGAAGTTATATATCACCATACCACGTATATCTAAAAAATTACAAATCTGATTGCGATGAATCTTTTTTTCTTTGTATCTTCCAACTTAGGGAATAATGCAAGTTTCATCAAAATTGGTTCAGTAGTTTTAAAGATAGACTTAAATGTGAAAAAGTTGAAGTAGGTTTTAATTTTTTGTTAATTATTGCACGATGTGGTAAATCGACTTGCCAACTCATTCACACCTGCTACTATTATAACCGTGGTCTATGTATTTATTTTTCCTGTGAACCTATTGCATTAATTGTCCTTTATCTCTCCAGGAGCTCCCACCATGAACCACCTGGTCCTGGCCTTCACGGCGACGTCCCTCACGAGCCGCTTCCTGTCGTCCAGCGCAGGAGCCAGGCCCAGTAACATGTCCTGTCTGTATGGGAGAATTACTGACGTACGGTATGTGTTAGCCACATGGGCCAGGAATCGTAAGCTGATTATTCTGACGTCCTGGAAGAAAATTTTATTTGAATTGTTATACGACTGCCTCGGTGGCGTAGTGGTATTGCGTGCGCGGTACGACTATCGTCCTGAGGTCTCGGGTTCGATCCCCGGGTCGGGCAAAGTGATATTGGATTTTTCAATATCAGCCCGGAGTCTGGAATTGGTGCCCGATATGGCGATAGGCTCGCCCGCTATCACATCTGGGACGGAACTAAGCTCGGCGAAATGTGGGTGTACTAGTTCGCTAGCACGCCTCTGTCTACCCTTTCGGGGATACAGACGTGAGCTTATGTATGTATGTATGTATGTATGTATTTGTTATACAGCTGATGTTTGTAAATGCATGTCAAGTAATAACTGGAGATTTTATGATTACGTGGCAGACAATACTTGAGTGGTAATTAAATTAATAAATTAGAGTGGTAGAGCTACGCTGTAGACAATAACGTCTACAGTACGAATGGGCCGGCTCGACCGGTGTGATACCACTGTCTCACAGAAAACCGACGTAAAGTGGCAGCACGCTGTCGCGTTTTGTTCGTTGGGTGAGATTTCTGGTGGCCCATATCCCCCTCCCTTTTCCAATCCCTTTTCCCTTCTCTTCCATTCCCTCGTTTTAGGTTGACAAAGCCCCCATGATTCTTTGTGTCTTGGATGTCTATGGGCGGTAGAGATCACTTACCATCAGGTGACCCATCTGCTCGTTTTCCAGTCTCTGTTAAAAAAAAAACCGCCATTTATAATATCAGTATACATTTTTACACAATTATACATTTTTATAAAACAAGGTGCAGAAAGGAATTAGTGTAATTTTTTACGAAAAAAAGAAAGCCTATTTGCCGAAAGTCATCGTCATCCAATCCCGGGAGAAACACCCGCCCACCTGGGAACCGAACCCAGATCCTCCCGGTTCACAGCCCATACGCTGCCACTAAACGAAGGAGGCGACAATATTAGTTACATAATACATAGTATTAATACTGACCATAGATTCTTGGTATTGTGATAGAGCAGTAAGCCGCGGCAGTAAACTCTGCATACTATCGACTATCGATGAATGTTGAAGATCCACGAGATGTATCAACAAATCGATCATTATTAACAATAGATGTTTATCGTTGTATATTACCGAGTCGATTATGATTCGTGAGATCTGCAAACGAAATTGTTAAACGTAGAGTATCGATTTTTACATGAATTTTATGGATATTGTTTATCGATACGAAACAAGTTTTATAAATTCAAATAAAATTTTATTGATTATAGTGAGAAAATGTGACCCATAAAAATACAATACATATCCAAATGTGTTTCAATAAACTTGCGTTGCTTGACACGAAAATGGCACCTATTAAACATATCGATTACGGAAATCACCAATTTGCAATATTAATACTAAAAACATCGATATCAAAATTCTCACCTTATTTATATCACTAATAAACGCACTTTTAGGCGTGTTGTCCAAAATATAAGCCCATATTAAATAATAATTTTCTTTCACACTCGGATCCAGTTCTGCCATTGTTTGTGTGAATTTAAAGAACTCTAAAAACACCCTCTGTTTGTATATTGGACTTAGCCTACAATGCTGTCCTTTCGTCAAAATGTGGTTTAAGTCTGATATAATAAGTTTTATGGCTTTTGCTGTATGTTTGCAATGTTCTGGTTTGTTGACGAAATTTGTTATCTGAAATTTTATGAAATTCATATTAATTTTAATACCTACTGCTGATTCTTCGATACAATATTTGTAATAAACAATTTTATTAATATACATCTCGAAAAACTTACATAGGTCACGCCTGTATCCCCGGAGGGGCAGGCAGAAGCGAAATACCGAATTAGAACACCCAATTTTCGTCAATCTCATTTCCGTCCATATCGGGTACAAATTCCAGACTCTGGGCTGATACTGAGTTGAAAAACCCAATATCACTTTACTGAACCCGGGAATCGAACCCGAGCGCGCACGCGATACAACTAAGCTACCAAGAGTCTCTAAAAACTTGAAATTGATAATGAAACCTAACTTTATTTATGATAAAAATCAAAACCACATCATTAAAAGCACACGGACCAATGACTAAAGAAAAAATAAGAGGACCTGGCATAACTACGAAAAATACGTGTTTAGTATGATGACGGTTCCGGCATATTAGTTTCGCGATCTATTTACATGTAAGTTGACACCGTGTCATAAGAATGAAATAACGTATAAATACTTATAGATTTTATTGTAAATACGGTGTTTTATAAACAATAATACTAATTTCGGAATATGTTGATGCCTGATTGCTATATTAATAGGATGTTTCTTTCGCAAAATCGCCATTTTGGTTTCGTTCTATACATTAGGTATGCTTCATTTTTTCATAGTTATGTCACATCCTCTATCTAAGACACAGACAGACTAACACAAATAAGCTAGAAACTCAACACTTACTTTATGAAACCACTCCGTGAACATGCCACTCCCTCTCATGACCAGAGCTTTAGTTATCCATCCATATAGCATGATCAACCGATCGACATTCTCTTCCTTCGCACTACGCTCGTCCACCTGGCTTTTCAAAATCTCATAAATAACCTCAAATGGCTTTCCAAAATCAGCCTTATTCAGCAATTGGGCTAGCAAACTTGCTGCACTACTCCTTAATTTTTCGCAATCGTCATCCAAAGCAATTTTTATGGATAAGTATACTATACTCTCTGGACAATCGCCACAAACGCCTTGCCTTAACGATCCGTAAAGTGCTTCTATTAGCAGAAAGTAATAGTTACTTTCGGCACATTTATCAATAGCCATTTTTGTATGTTTGTCAATCACGCCTTTTTGCTTTTCTGCCGGCAAATTGGCCACCAATCGGTTAATGAGTATGAAACCGTCTTCCGAGTCCCGATTATGTACACCTTTCTCTGTGTATAACCAGTTTATTAGTTTATCTATCAGACCATGGTCACTTTCGATTTCTACAACCTTCGTCTCAGGGTATAAATGCTTGTCTAATATACATTCGCTTAGAGCTTCTACTACTTGGCCAGCATCATCGTCGTGTGTCACAATAATTTTAAGCATTTCTTCAAGTATTACTTTCGTAAAATCATCAATGCTTGCTAAATTCGATAGTAAACGGGCGCGTTTTTGCAAAGTAGCTTTGTCTTCCGTCAAATGGTTCACGTCAAATTTTCCTTTAACTACATAATCCATGATCATTTCTGGATACTTTCTGGCTATAGCGTGGATTGTTTGTATACTAATTTTTAACACATCATCATCTCTAGATTGCTGCACAAAACTAACAAGAATTTCTACAAACGGTAACACTAAATCAGACTTCAAAATATCTCTCACTTTTAGTAAAGTCTTAAGTCCAACAATCTGGTAATCTTTCTCTATTCTACTCACAGCTCTTAGACATAAGCCAGGTATTTCGTCAATATGATCACCAACATCAGCCAATACGTCCCACTTTTTAACAATATCATATAGTTCTGCTAGAAATTCCAGACTGGCTATTTGAAGTTTATCAGTCATTTTGTATTCATAGTATGCAAGGGCTGACGGCACCATGATCTTTGTGATTATTACACAAGATTCTTTTGTAGCATTTGATGCTGTGACCAACACTTTAGTGGCCAGTGTAAAATGAGCTACAGTTGTTGAGTCAGCTATTTCCCTTTGCATTGATATTATTATCCCTTTGACGAAATTCTCAAATTCTTGATTTGTGTTCGCTAGTGTTGATTGTACTATTAAAAGGCTAGAGAGTGCTTTGTGAGCTGCCGTCCTCATGTCTTCATCTGTTTTCTGCATTATCTCATTATGAATTGTAGACCATAGCCGTTTTAAGAACGGAAAGTATATGGTGGCGTCGAATATTTTGCAAGATGCCGCCTGAAAATGTTTTTAATCTTGAGGGATTTCCATATTTTTACACAACTGCTCAAAAAAAGGGTGATATGCTTAATAT
Organism: Clanis bilineata; assembly: GCA_036417725.1. Classification (NCBI taxonomy): domain Eukaryota; kingdom Metazoa; phylum Arthropoda; class Insecta; order Lepidoptera; family Sphingidae; genus Clanis; species Clanis bilineata. The sequence continues at coordinate 3,431,402 of CM071159.1, forward strand.
ATGTCAATTTATTTATTTTTCAGTAACATTAAAAATCTAAATCAGTTAACCAATTTAGATGAAAATAAAATAATACAGTCACACAGTCACACAGTTCTGAGAGTCCTAACTCCAAATTATGTTATGGGCGTTTTGAGTACTAAAAAAATCAATCAAATGTAACAGATTTTTTTTTACCAGTAGTTCAAATGAATCCAACTTCGCCACACGAAAGCTGGATTCTAACTTTTCCACCAATAACAGCAAGCATGGCTCTCCAAAATCCCTTATAGCACACAGACATGGATAGAGCACATCAGCCAAGTCCTTCCTTGTGACTGCACAAGGATCTTCTGATGCTGGATTAAAGTCTATTGGAAAGTAACAAGCCATGACTTCGAACATCTCTTCAGTCAAATGGCCCAGTGGAACATTCTTTATAAAAGTTGGTAAAACTGTGAATAGGAACATTAAATTCCGCGGGTCCCTTTCGCCTTCTATGGATGATATTACACCGTACACGAAGTCCGGGCCAAGGGATTTTACATCTGTAAAAATAATTTGATAATATTAATGGAGACTGCCTCGGTGGCGCAGTTGTATTTTGGTATGACTACGGTCCTGAGGTCTCGGGTTCGATCCCCGGGTCGGGCAAAGTGATATTGGATTTTTCCATATCAGCCCGGAGTCTGGAATTTGTGCCCGATATGGCGATAGGCTTGCCCCCTATCACATCTGGGACGACACTAAGCTTGGCGAAATGTGGGTGTTCTAGTTGCCTAGTGCACCTCTGACTACCCCTTCAGGGATACAAGCATGTGCTTATGTTATGTTAATGTAGCGTCAATTTTAACAGACAATTACTTTCGTGAATTCAAGGATTTTTTATCTTTACTGTGATTTTTTAAATGTTTACTTCAATAAAAATATCAATGTCAAACAACAAACAACCAAATTAATGGGCAGAGTACATTATTGAAACAAGGCCTAAGAATTTTTAGACATTTTTTTTTACAATTACACAAATCTCCTGGCCTCACAGTAGGTTAAATGGTAAACCTGTGTTGTGGGTATCAGTACCTACTAAATACTCACATTCCATTATTTATGAGCCAAAAATTTCATTACAAATAATGGGCCATTATGAGGGGGCGTAATAACAAGATAATATGTTCAAATTTAAATTTATTCTGAAAATAGAATATTTAATACAACTTTCACATGTCAATTACGAGTATATATTGATTTTAAGATATTGATTAAGTAATAATGGCGTCGGCATTTCGTAGCTATCCCTGAGAAGAAATGCCGAAACGAACTCAAGGGTTATGGCCTCTTTTAAAGTCCAGACAAATACATGATAATATATAAAATTGGGTACTTGACTAGGTTTCATTTCATACACATTATTATATGTAATAGCAAGTACAACAAAAAACAAATCCTTCTCTAAAAACCGCATCGTAATGGGTTGAAAAATGAGGCAGTAATTCATATTTTAAATTCTGCAATGAGCAAGAGTGGGGATGTAGTGGGGATATCATACTATCCCTTTCCAACGCACGTACCGTTATGGACGTGACGTGATTTTACTGTTACTTGTCTTTCCCGCAGTTTGAAGGTTACACCAAACTACAAAGGCTAATAACTTTTTTATTTTTGAGAATATTTCTTTCTGTGCTACGTTTTAGGTGACGTAAATTTCGTATAAAATTAATTTAAAAAAAATATTCAAGTACCCAATTACAATATGATTTGTTATGAAAATAACTTATACTCACATTCTAAATCCTTCCTCATAATTTGATGGAGAATCATATAAATATTGTACCTATCTTGCCTCACTTGAGACTGGCATGTAACTTCTTTAAATAATGCAGTAAAAAATTCACCACTCCACTCGACTTTGTAATTGTTCATTTCAACTACAGCCAAATATCCATCAATAACCATAGGTATGATTCGATGATTATCTTTTAGACGATCAATGTAAAATTTTGATATAAACTTAATTTGAATCTCTGATAAGTAACGTTTTGGTAACTCTTTAAGTATTTTCGTGAAGAACAGCATTCCTTTTTCACGTTTTTCCACATCTGTGTTTGTTAATACATCCTGCATGTGTTCTACTAGCTGTTGGATCTCCAAATGACCGGATACAATATCTAAAAATTATTAAAGAAAATTATGATTTATTTATTAACCCGTTGGAGGTGACACCTATATATGTTACATAAGCATCTTTTTTTTTCATTTATTTAGGTCAACAAACAGTTACACAGGTATATTACTAAAATAAATTGAATATTATCGACGTACATTGCCGTGAAACCAAACATCTTTAACCACAGATTAATCTAGGTACAGAATTAAGTGAAAGTGGAACTGACATAAATGTTGTAAGATACAATACTTGGAGATTATACAAATAAGAAGAAAGAACATGAACAATCACGTTGTAATATTTTTATTTTTATTTTTATTTTTTAATTTTCTCAGCGCCTTGGCCACTGTTGGCAAAGCCACCCCTCACTATTTATAACGGCCAATGGTTGTTCCAATAAACTCCTACTCCTGCACTAAAATATTACACAAAACATGATATTTCTAAAATGTTTTGTCTTTGGTCCATTGTCAGATGAGCAGGAGACAATAAAAATATTTTTTAATACCATGTTTTGTGTAGGTGTTCTGTGTAATGTATTAGTGCAGGAGACACGGCTTTATTTTACAACTGTTCTTTTGTGTACGTTAAATCTGACTTTATATTACAATCATAATCTTATATTGTCATTTTACATTCTATCCCAATGAAGGAGTTAGTTCATTCATTCTATCCAATGGGTTAACATTTTAAATAATAATTAAATAAATATACCCAACAGTCATACCCATAGTCATATCAAAAATCACTAAAACCATCTCAAACCATTTAAAAAAATTAAGCAATTCAGTTATAGTTTTATGAATATTAACTTAATAATCAGGGTAATGAGTTATTAATGCTGTGTCGACATGAGCTAAGTAAACATAGATTATGTAGGTTATCAATGAAGAAACACCATAAATCGTTCAGTTTACAAGAAGTTGTTACAATCAACTCACCAGTGGCAATATTACGTGTTTCATCAAATATAATTTCGCTGTTTATAATAGCCTCGGACAACCGGGAACTGTACCAGACTTGATCCATTTTGCAGTATTATTCTGTTATTGTTTCTACACTATTGTTATAATTTTTACTAAACAATTAAACAGTAAATTACGGTTTACATGTGTTACAATCCATTTTTAATCATTTTTACTCTAATTTTAATATAAAAATGCACCAAAACAATAAAAAAAGTGAGGTTGGAACTTGGATTTTGACACAGTGACAAGTGACAACTGTCAACAATTAGTATTTAGTACAGACTGTTAATTTTAATGACCATAGGTTAATTTTAATTTATTTTTGATAACTTGAGGCTTGTAGCTTGAAGTAATGCTTGATATAGAACGAATGAAAACGATCTATATATCGTTACGGTTGTTTATATAATCTATACTCTTTTCTGAGTAGAGGTGGGTGATAATTCATAATCTGCATAATCGTGATATATAAAGTAACATAAAATTAAATCGATAATGAGATTAGATTACTTTTATAATATTTATCACTTACATCAACACGAAAAATCTATTTAAAATTCATACAACTAGCGCGTGAGTGCTTCTAGGACGAGGCATAACTGTGAAAAAAGAAACATGTATGCAGTATGCCTAATCTAAGGAGAGAAATCATAATCACAAGTTTAAAAACCTGACAGACCGACTTCAAATCCGATCGTGACCAAATTTATATGGGACCACCCTTGAAATAAGCTCTATGAAACACAAAAAAAATGAAAATCGGTCCACATTTGGCGGAAATATCACGTAACATACATAAAAAAAATACACACGAATTGGGGACCTCCTCCTTTTTGGAAGTTGGTCGAAAATGGTGACTTTGCGAAGGAAGATCCCATTAAAATAGCAGTTAGGTATCTTCTTTACATTCCGAAATTATTATTATTGTAAATAAAATACTGCATTTCTAATAAAATTAAAAAGTATATAGACGTTTCTTAATTTTTATGACACGGTTACAACTTACATACATACATACAGCTGTAAGTAGATCACGAAACTAAAATGGCGGAAACCGGCTTCAAAGTAAATACGTGTTTTTCGTAGTTATGCCAAGATCTTACTTTAAACAATAATTTAAATTGTGTTGAATAAATTAACAATTATTATTACATTTCTTTTTATAATCAAATGATTTGATTTGTTGCTCATAATCACTCACCTCTACTTTGATCGTTTTTTTTTACATGATTTGGCAATTGACATTATTTGACATTTGACACTTGCTTGACAGTCAGAAATCAGACGCATTTTTGCTTGATGAAAAGTGGTGCAATCGTTTAAAAAATAGCTAATACTTGTGTGTCTTTCGTGTAAAATCTTGTGGTTTTCGTAATTCGCTATCAGATACCAGTTCACGCCTCAGGGAAGACAGTTCTGTAGATTTAACCAAAACAATGTCACAGAAAACGTTGATAGATTTTGTTGTAAAATATCACAAACCACGCTTACTAAACAATCTCGTATTCTTTCCGAGCAATGGAAATTCGTATTTTGGTAGAAGATTTGTTGTTCCCACAGCTCCGCTCTCCACTTCCACGCCAAAAATCCAATCTCCACGGCACTTCGGCACCACAGCAGCAAAATTTAACGAAGTTGCTCCGGAACGAAAGAAATATGAAGGCAAGTTTCAACTCATGTTCACGTGCAAAAAATGTGACACACGGAATACGAAATTCATATCAAAACTAGCGTATTACAAGGGTGTTGTTATAGTTATTTGTGATGGCTGTGAGAACAAGCATTTAATCGCCGACAATTTGAACTGGTTCACTGATATGAATGGAAAGAAAAACATTGAAGACATCATGGCAGAAAAGGGTGAAACTGTACAGAAAATAATGTCAGAAGATCTTGAATTCATAGCTACAGAGATGTTGAAGAATGTTGATCAATCTGATACAGATCCATTGCAGCTGAAAGAATAATTTTTATAATATATTGCCAGTTGTGTTTGTATAATTTAATTGTAGATATTATTGTTCCTTTAATTGTTATTTTATGTCAGTTTTATGTGAAACAGCATAGAATTGTCATTTGAAGTCTCATTTGACTAGCTATTTTTTTGAGTAATGGATTTATTAAACACTGTCGTTGGCAAAATCATCAAACTTTGATGGAGGCCATATTTTTTAAATAAAGAAGAAAGAAGTGAAACAGCATAGCTAGATTTGTTATTTTGTCAAGCACATTAACTTGAGGTGATAAATTCTGAAATAATTAAATACTTATTATTTATTATTATTTAATATTCATCTGAATGTATTTAGTCTTTCTGTATTTCTGTCTTATTAATAGAGCAAGCCGGTGCCCATTATGCATTATATAAGGCCGAGAATATTATTCCTTTGATATTATATCCAACTTAAATGACCTTGTATTTATATATTTGATTCATAGTTTTTATTGTCAATTACATTATATTTACATTAGAATGTAGATGTAAAGGTGCATCTCCTGCACCTGTTTTTCTCTAAACAAAACAGAAACACCAAATCAATGATTTTTGTTGTCTTTTGCTCATAGAACAATGGACCATAAACATTGCTTTGTGTGGGTGTTTTTTATTTGTTTTGAGAAAAACATGTGCAGGATACATGGCTTTAGTTTCAAAGTATTATATGAATAGATACAAACTATCCAAATAATAGTGCTATTGTGGCTGTCATTAAACCAAACATAAACACATTTTATAGATTCTTAACCTGTCGGAGGCAGCCCATATATATGTTACATAAGCTTATGGGCCACCAGAGGCCGAGGCGCTCGTGACTATTTAAAGTAATTCCAATAATAAACACTAAGAAACCTTATGATAAAACATTGACTAGTTTTATTATTGGCTTAAATATTCTAGTAAACCAGGCCGCTTCTTACAGGTTGGTCTGGAAATATTTGGGGAAGACCCATGTCTTATATGGACGTCCTGTGGTTGATGATTATGATGATGATGATGATGATGATTTGATTTGTTGTAGTACTAGTGGTTTTAAACCATGGTTAAAGTCTACATTTTATAATAAGGCTGAAGAAAGAAAAGAAAGAAAGAAGTTTTTATAAGTAATATAGTTGTGATAGTTGTTTTGTATCCTCAAAGGATTGTAAAGTGTTGAGTAGTGACAATGGCAATGAATGGTTGATATAAAATTAGTACTAATGTACTATTAAATCCTTAGCACTAAAGGTAATTGGTAATGAGGAATGGCAGGTGCATACTAAAAAAAAATAAGTTAGGTTTGATAAAAAGGAGGGGCAAGGTAACCAAAACGAAAAAAAGGGAGATAAAATAGTTTTGAACAAATTATAGCAGAAGCAGCAGCAGCTGGTCAGTTTAGGAGAAGTTGAAATTGTAGAACTGTTGAGGTCATAGTTTCAGTTCGGGAGACATTAGGGTTCAGTTTTACAGGTCTGAAATAAACATCAGATCTCTTAAGACCTATTCACACTACCACAATAATAGAATGTTTTGATTATTTTCAAGATTAAAATTATGAATTATATAGGTATGCTTAATTCTGGTATGCTACTGATCAGTGTAAGTAAGCCTTTGCTAACGAATACTCATAATAATACAATGTAGAGTGATAATTCCTAATAGATTAGTATTTATTCTTATTTACAATAAAAATGCTATTATGCCTAGGTCATAATGTAGGACTCGTTTTGGAATGTAGAGACTGATAGTTTTCAGTAATTGCTGTTTTTGTAAACATTTTACTTATCAGGTTTACATAAGTCATTTTATGGAGCCATTTAGAGAAGTATGTATACTGTATATTATTTATTAAGGAGTGTACTGTGTAGTGCACTCGACGAAATATTAATGAAGAAAACCATGATCATATTTGCTTGTAAATATTTCAATAATAATTATTATGGAGTACAGTGTTTCCATTTTACACAATAAATAAAAGTACTAAAATGGATTCCAAGGCACAATGAAATATGCAGAAAATTCACTAAAAATGCAATGATGACTTTACACTTAACGTCTACAGATTTGTAAAGTTCACTCCTGAATACGGAAACGGCACTCAACTTTAACGGATACTTACATTGTTTTGCGCAACAGTTTTGAGAGATAAGGTGGCCTCAAATGACTTCAAGTGTCGCGAGTTGTGTTTCAATATTTAGGATTGAATGTAACAATAGAGGTAGTGTAATGTAACCCTAATCTATTTGTTTACTATTATAGTGTTAACATTAAAGGAAGGATTTACAATAGGATTAATAACGAAAATATATTAATACCCTATTCCCTATGATCAATGTGATCAGCCATACTTAATACATAGTGTGATTTATAATATTTTCAATAGTATACCACAGGATAATTATTAATAATAAATGAGACAGTATAGATAATTGTATTTTATTTTATTATTTAACTGTGTAGACATAGGATCTCTATCCTAAATGGCTGATTAAAACGAAATCTTAAAGCTAATGAGCAGCATACTCTTCGGAGCAATATTGTAACGTCTAGGTACAGCACGAAAGGGCCGGCTCGATCGGTTCGATACCACTGTCTCATAGAAAACCGACGCAAAGTAACAGCTCGTTGTTTCGTTTCGTTGAGCGAGATTTCCGGTGGCCAAATTCCCCATACCTATTCCCTCTTTTTAGATTGGCAACGCACCCTAGTTTTTAGTGACAGGTGTCTATATTAGGTCGAGACTCGAGATACTTATCATCTGCCCGGCTAGCATGCGTGTAACGATATATCTCGATAACCTACTGGAGAGATGTTGTCTACAATATTGTATGAAAATAAACGAGAATGCATGTTATATGTCCGTAGACATAGTATAGGGAAAACCGTTACATAAAAACAAAGAACGTAGACAAAATTTTCAGATGGCGCGCATGCTAGGCGAGCTGGTGACCCACCTGCTCGTTTGCCAGTCGCTACTATAAAAAGAAATGTTTATAATTGATAAAAAATATATAGTGATAACGACTTACAGTATCGGGAAATAAATATACCTTGCAGTTTTTCACGCATGTGTGATTCTCTTGTATTTGATATTAAGATCATTTTAAAATCTTTTACTTATTTAGACGCAAAACAGTATACAATCATATGCACGTATGAAAGTTTACAGTTATAGTTACAGTTATACTTAAAACTAGATTGTATGCATAACTATGCGCCCTAATATACGCCCTAATATACGCGTAGACTATTGTATAAAGTGGGGACTACACTAAATAACAACTAGAAAATAACATCATAGTACCGTAAACCTAATTATTGTAATCTACTATATAAAAATAAGTCGGGTTTTCCCTTCTGACGCTATAACTCCAGAACGCACGAACCGATTTCCACGGTTTTGCATTCGTTGGAAAGGTCTCGGGCTCCGTGAGGTTTATAGCAAAATTCAGGAAAAATTTCAACAGAAAAGCGGAAAAATCTTTTTTCACATACAGCGCCATCTCTGATACATAGCATGTACTACAAACCAATATTTTAAGTAGATGGCGCCGGTGCGTGAAAAAATATTTTCCAGATATTAGAGATTTCACAGACGGGGTGACAATCGAGCAGACAGATGGGGTGACCGACTGGGTGACAGACGGGTGACAGACAGGTGACAGACTGGGTGAAAGATGGGTGACATACAGGGTGACAGACGGGTGACAGACGGGGTGACAGACAGGGTGACTGTCGGGTTGACCGACGGGGTGATGGACGGGGTGACTGACGGGGTAACTGACGGGGTGATGGACGAGGTAACTGACGAGGGTACTGACTGGGTGACTGACGAAAACGGACCAAAGTAGATCATCTCATTACCTCCTTTAGAATTATTGGATTATAGGTGCCTACAACTCATTCTTTCAACCCTCTCTCTCCTACGCAGACGAAGTTGCGCGGGTCAGCTAGTCTACTATATAAAAATAAGTCGGGTTTTCCCTTCTGACGCTATAACTCCAGAACGCACGAACCGATTTCCACGGTTTTGCATTCGTTGGAAAGGTCTCGGGCTCCGTGAGGTTTATAGCAAAGAAAATTCAGGAAAAATTTCAACAGAAAAGCGGGAATTTTTTTTCACATACAGCGCTTTCTCTGATACATAGCATGTACTACAAACCAATATTTTAAGTAGATGGCGCCGGTGCGTGATACATTGTTTGACAGCTACTCATTGTTCTCTGCTCAGTTAATTTCATGTGACAAACCGGTAGGTATTGTGTTCACTATGAAATTGTGAAAAAAAAGTAAAAAAATTAGTTATTCGTTTCCTAACATTTACCATCAAATCAATCATGTGTATTGTGCAAATTATATGTTTACATCGTTTAAAATATAGAACAGAAAGAAATATTGAAATATTGTCAAAAATAATAAGTAATAACTGACAGGCTGACTCATGGGGTGGCGGACGGGGTGACTGACGAGGTGACTGACGGGATGACAGATGGGGTGACCGACAAGGTAACAGACGGGTGACAGAAGAGTGACAGACGGGGTGACAGACGGGGTGACAGACGGGTGACAGACGGGGTGACGGAATGGGTGACAGACGGGTGACAGAAGAGTGACAGACAGGGTGACAGACGGGTGACAGACGGGGTGACGGAATGGGTGACCGACTGGGTGACAAGCGGGGTGACAGACGGGGTGACAGACGGGTGACCGACGTGGTGACAGACGGGGTGACGGACGTGGTGATAGACGGGGTGACAGGCGGGTCACTGACTGGGTGACAGACGGGGTGCCCGACTGGGTGACAGACGGGGTGCCCGACTGGGTGACAGACGGGTGACAGACGGGTTGACAGGCGGGGTGACAGACAGTGTGACCTCCTTTAGAATTATTGGATTATAGGTGCCTACGACTCACTCTTTCAACCCTCCCTCTCATACGCAGACGAAGTTGCGCGGGTCAGCTAGTTAAATAATATTTTTCTTATACTCTTATTATGGCCCATAGCTACATGAGCAGGAGACAATGCAAAATCTTGTTTTGTGTAGGTGTTATTAGTTTTGACTGCCTCGGTGGCGTGGTGGTATTTCGGTACGACTACGGTTCTGAGGTCTCGGGTTCGATCCCCGGGTCGGACAAAGTGATATTGGATTTTTCCATATCAGCCCGGAGTCTGGAATTTGTGCCCGATATGGCGATAGGCTCGCCCCCTGTCACATCTGGGACAGAACTAAGCTCGGCGAAATGTGGGTGTTCTAGTTCGCTAGTGCGCCTCTGCCTACCCCTTCGGGGATACAGGCGTGAGCTTATGTTATTAGTTTTGTTTTGAAAAAACTTGTGCTGGAGACGCGGCTTTATGCTCGCAAAAATGAAACACATAGCGAGATTACATGATTTATTAATATCAATAATTACAGAGATTTAAAAAAATCACAAAATAATATGGCCAAAAGAAATTTCCACAATTTTCACTATTGATACATTACAAAATACAAATATGCACGTAACTAGAACCACTTATGAGCTATACATCTCAAATATTAAATTGGCACCAAACTGGTAATCATATTCATTATCCATACTCTAAAAGGCACAATATTATAATCACAACAGTAATACGCTTATCTTAGTATAAGATATAAAAAATATTGTATCATTAAATTAAACAAATTTCATTATTCAACACATACATAAGCTTACGCCTGTATCCCCAAAGGCGTAGGCAGAGGCGAACTAGGACACCCACATTTCGTTGAACTTGTTTTCGTCCCAAATTAGATAAAGGGCACAAATTCTAGACTCCTACCCAACATACAAAAAAAAACCAATATTAATTTGCCCGACCCGGGGATCGAACCCGAGAGCACAGGACAGTACTGTAGTCGTACTGAAATACAACTACGCCACCTAGGTAGTTTGTTGAAATTTGTTTAATTTAATTGACACCATTTTGTCATAATCTAAGGCAGTAAACTATAATCTCTTATAATACATAAACATTTTGTGCTTTATAAAAATACGTACAGATATACATTGGTCCCCTTAAAGTAATATCAAATACAAATGTAAAAAAATAAAAAAGGAATGCACAAGTCTCATTTTGGAATTCAATAGAAAAATTGTCATTTAAATTATTTTGACCAGATCTAAACTTGAGTTTCTTCCTATATCTGCTCCATAATTCTTTTAAAATAGCTATTCTAATAATAGTATCAAAGTAAACAGGAAAATTTGCGTAAATATCGACAAATATCGTAGGTAAATCACACTTAATACTGTATAAAATAAAATGATTTATGCTTCCTGGATTTTAATATTCCCTGTTCTTTTCCGGATTTATTTTTTGTAGGCTGTTTATTTTTAAATATAAAAATGTAGGCTGTTTATTTTTAAATATAAAAATGTAATATAATTCTTGAGCGACTTTAGTGTCATCAAAGTTAACATAATTTGCATAAAATGTATTTTATATTTAATTTTGTATTTCGTTTTTGATAAACTCTAGTCTAATGATACTAACATTGCTGACTGAGTGAACATGCACTGTCAAAATTCAGTCTTAGAATAATTATCTGTAATAGTTTCATACACGTTTGGGACGGCTTACAATAGCATAATCGGTACCATTACAGCTGTTATGATTAATGTCTTCCAATCCCACTTGGTTCTGTAAAGCTTGTACTTGTGCAGCTGTAGGTACCTGAGGGCCTGGGGTGTTGGGTTTTCGTATCATACCATATCCCAAGTGTGAATCGTCAGCCAAACGAGCAGTCTGCATAACATTTTCAACTTCATCATAATCATTCCATGTATCTTTAGCCTTAGACTCACTTAGAGCTAACGTAGTGGGCCGTGCCTCAATTTTTTTATACCGTGAAGATTTATTGAGTTTACTAGTTGAACCAAAATATTGCAACCTATCATAGTTTTCATCCTCTGGATCAATAACTGGACTCGGTAAGAGAATTATTCTGGATGATTCAGGCCCTGTACTGTTCAAATTATCCTGGGATCTTGATATTAGCTTCATGCAACTGGAACTGTCACTCAAGTTGCGCGCAAAGTCCTGGTGATCAGGCTCTTCAATTCCGAATGTCTTCCATGCTTCACTTCGAATCTCAACTTTGTCGTATGGCACAGTTAACGGACTGTGATCTGTCTTCATTTGATCAATTGGCTCATAATTATCAAGCTTTTTGTATCTTCCAAACTCAGTAACTTCGTCACTCGAATTCGGTATATCCTTGTTTATACATTTGGGAATGTTTAATACTTTTCGTGGAGGCTTTGGTGGTTTGGGTTTGAGTGCAGGTTTTGGCTGTAATAATGGTGCTGTGTCCCTATCTGACAGCAAGCTTTGTTGACTGGACACTGAGGTTGTTTTGAATGAGAGGGAACTCAAATTTAAGTCATCAGGTCTTGCAGCTACTAAAGGACTTCTAGACCCTGGAAATAAGTTAGCGCTTGGCTGTATATTAAATTCACTGTGTTCAGGACTGTTGAGGTTATCATTCCCAATCATCTGTTTCATGGTTTTCATTTTCAATGACAGACACTTGAATATCTCCGACTGATTTGGGTGTTCCAAGTGAAATATGCCTTCACCGGTATCACATTTTCTTCCAGCCTCAAATGTGAATTTACCCTGTCTGTATCCATACCTTCTTATGTATCTATATGGCCATGTGGCATACAGTTTATTATCATTCACATCTCTTAGCTCTATGGCAGTAGATGTAAGCAGGAGTAAATACCGAATTGGCTCAAAACCACATCTTGTTGATGCCTCCGAAGGGCACATTTTAACTGAGAATACTCCTTCTCCTGACGAACAATATAAGTCGTTATCCTCATCACAACTTATAGGGCTTGAATCTTTGCCCCTAAAGGCTATCGATTGAAGAGCTGTCACCCACTCCAATGTTTCAGGCTCAGATGGAGCACATACTTGCTGAGTGCATGATTTTGTAAGGATTGTTATTGTATTCGGACTAGAATGAGTTATTTTTATGCAATTCTCGAGAGTTATAATTTTAGGTATAGCACCGGAAGTCACATCGTCCTTGTTGTCGTATATTTCGAGCCTTTCTATTCCCTGCTTACTTGAATTGAACAGTATGCAATACTTCTGCTGCCAGTTTTTCTGAAAACAATTTGAACACGTTATTAACTTGTTACGACATAATTATATCACATCAGCCGATACCTAATTACAGCGAGGACTCGCGTGAAAACTGGCTTTATTGATAGCCAGAAAACGAGAATTGCTGGTTACTTTTTCTCTGAGTCATAAACGCAATAATGTCATAACGGCAGCATTGCGTGGTTTTACATACACAGCGGTATTACAAAATTAATATTTTGCTTGTAATGTTCGTAATAAAGTTATGTATATGTACCTTTTTTGGGAATTTACTGAACACATTTCCTCCCGCGGGTGGAAATAGTAAACAACCGGATTTGATCTCGTCGTCTTGTTCCATTTTTAGTTTTCGATATTATCGACTGTATTTGGATCAGTGTAACGCTTTGAAGCATAGCATAACTAATGTAGTTCACAATTTATTTACTTCTGACATAGTAACGCAACTTCGTTTCACGGTTGTATTAAAAATATTTTCTTACAAAAACAGCACACACAAAAACGCTTGTTGTTGCGTTGACAACATTGACAGATTGTTGATTGAATTGCCATAACAAAAAAAATAATGTGTTCCAAGTTCCATTCAAACTTTAGTTCCATTGTACATATTTTTAGTATATGTGAATGCTTATTTCAAGTATTTTGGTACTTATTATTATTTATGACAATGTTGTTGAATATTGTGATTGAATCACATTAATTAATTTATTTACAATAAAGTCAGTTTAGTAGGTTGTGTTGCAACTGTTGCACTATCTTGCCTTATTGGTTGCATTTGCACTGTGCACAGAGATCATCTGTAAACTGACAGCTGTCAACTTCACCTGTTTGACGTTTTGCTGATGTTTGATGCGGATTGAAACCTGCATTAAAGTTTTTGTAAATTGTTCTTAGACTTCTTAAATTAATAATCAAGTATGTCAATGTCTAGCAATGTAAACCCTTTAGCCGGCACGGCTCATTTACTCGACGAATTAGACAGTACGTTCCTATAATCGACCATTTCTTCACACTTTTTGTTTACCTATATATTTTTATCAAAGCGGTTCTTGTTTCATGAAGAGAAATTGATGGTGTTGTTGCGAGATGGAAGGACTTTGATCGGGTACTTGCGCTGCGTCGATCAGTTTGCTAATTTAGTGCTACATAAAACGATAGAAAGGATACATGTTGGTAAAGAGTATGGGGATATTCCAAGAGGAATTTTTATAGTAAGGGGCGAGAATGTCGTGCTTCTTGGCGAAATCGTGAGTTTTGAACATAACGTACACTTCATATTTATTTATTTTTTGATAATTGTTTTTGTCTGGCGTTATCCCGGCCTTATACCAGGGTCGACCTTTCTACTCAAATGCTTTCACTTCGCCCAATCTTGAGCGTTCCCAAAAATCACCCATACTTATATTTCTTCTTTTATTATGCCTACAACACAATCAGTTTGTTTCTATCCACCCATATTAAGTGCTATACTTATTTACCATTCAAGTATTGTTACTTTTCAGGACAAGGAAAAGGAAGACAATTTGCCTCTAACCGAAGTGTCTGTGGATGATATACTAGATGCTCAAAGAAGAGAACAAGATGCCAAGATTGAACAACAAAAGTTGCTCTCTAAAGCTCTAAAAGAGAGAGGACTCAATCTTTTAGCTGACTTGGGACATGATGATATGTTTTAATTTGTCCCATAAATAGACATTTTATTATTTATAGTAATCTAAGCCACCATTTAATTTTATATCCTATGTAAAAAGAATTGGTGTTTATAATTATTGATTACTGCATGGTGATGTTTCTGATTCAATCTGATGTACTAAAGCCGGGTCTTCTGCACTAAAACATTACACAAAACACCTACACCTACTATACTATTGTTGTTTTGCGATTTTAGTGTTTTGTTTCGAAAAAGCTAGTGCAGGAAATGCAGCTTAAGCTATGCAATAAGGATGCATACAGTGCCAACCGTTTAAAAATTTTTCATTATTCTATATTTCACTAAACTCATAGAAAAAAAATGTCTCAATTTACTGGCCTTGATTTGAAACTGTATATTTATGGCAATTCAGAATAAATCTTAAATAAATGATTTAATAATAAGTTAAACTGTGATTGGTTTATTAAACTTGTGTTAATTTAAGTGTATCTATAAACAGAAATAATAAACATATTTGGCTAATAATGTTTTCAAAAAATAATCCCTCCAGGTATTATCTCTTCTGATTCTGGGCAAATATTTTGTGTGTGTATATTTTTCTTTCATATATTAAAATGTAAGTTTCATCCTATGATGAACTGGAAGAACAGAACAAACTCCGAATTGATAGGTACTGAATTTAAATAACCCATGAATAACCCTATATCAGGAGATCGGAGACCTCAGGACGGTAGTTTTACCCAGTACCGTCTTAACCACAAAGGCAAACCGGGCTCTTATCCAGGGCTCCCGACCGCAAGGGGTCCCTGAAAGGCTGATAATACCTACTTGCATTATCTTACACTATCAGTTATTTTTACGCCGCGCCGCGCAGGGCCGTGTGCCGCCCTCGCCCAGGGTCATGACCAAAGTCATGACCTCCCCCCTCACTACGTCAGTGTTGATCATGTTGTGTTCAAAATAAACAACAATTTTAGCTAATCATTCATTTATCATAATTCGGCTTCATTCGGAAATCCATTATGGAAAAGTCGGCCATATATTTTTTCAGTGTTGACTGTTGATTTAGTTTTTGAACGAAACATATTTAATAAACTAGAATTTAGATTTCTGAACGATCTCGTTTGACCGTTGTGTAAAAATGACATTCGAAAACAAAGCACGCAGAATGCGAATAGATCTTTGATATTTATTTAATTTTGTGTAAAATACCCAATATTTGTAGTGTTTTACATTAATTAAGACATTTGCAGTTCCTCATAGTTTAAAATGTGTGTTCAATTCGATGAATAACATAGTGTTTAAAAAAGTTTTCGTGACCTATTGTGTGCTTCGTTAAAATGACTTCATCTGATATTTGTTTGATAGAAAGACTCCGAAATGAGAATTTGGAACAATTCTTCACACTAGTGCGCATGCATTTATCTTTTGTTGTTGATATAAATACTGACGAGTAAGTATAATTTTATTAATTAACCTGCCTTACTTCCGGTCTAAAACTTCCTTTTAGCTATGTAAAAAATTATGTTATTTTCAGTGTTGATTGTTCAACGGACAAACCAAAGCAATTCAGATGGAATTTCCACAAGAAAACGAAGACGTCCAATTCAAATTCTAGTCTAAACAGTGCTAGTTGTACAAAGAATAATGTAGAATTAAATTCAATCACTGAGGAAGGGATATTAAGGCTTAATGAACTTATTGATTTCTTGTCTAAGCCCGAAAGTGAGTAAAGAAGTATTATTCTAATGTATTGAATACAAGGAATAACATTATATGTGGTTAAATATTTTTTGTAATCAAAATAATTGCATGTAATTCACATAACACACTATTTCAGGCTTGTTCTTTATTTATCATATTCGGAAAACAATGGCAGCCGGTCCTAAAAATGAAGCCAAATCTATTCTGCAACATGCTTGAAAAAGTGTGTTGCGCCGAGCCCACATTAAGGTGGTATAAGGGCAAGTAAAAAGAAATATTTGGAAAAGAATGCTGTGCCGACCTCCCTCTCGGAAATCCAGTCATGGGGGTTACCATCAAGTCTTATAGCAATATTATTATAATCTTACTTTGTTTTTTTGTACAGAAATTGATAGAAGTAAGATTATACCGCTATAAGATATTGTGGTAACCCAAATTGTGTTACATAAATAGCCTGCCCAAGCTGGGAATCAAAGCTAGAACATCCCAGTTCATAACTCATATACACTCGAGACTAAGGAGGTGCTAGGATTATTTACTAAGGGCCACTTATAGCTCTGTGATAAATCTCTATTTATCCCTAATGTTGATTTAAAGATAGGAGTGAGCTGTGGGATAAATCGAGATAAGATGTAACTAGAGATTAGTAATAGAGCTGCAAGTGGCCCTAAATACTAATCATTATAATTTAGTGTTAGTTAAAATAATTCATCAGAGGGGGTTGACATCAGGAACGCAGTCAGTCATAAAAACTAAGCCAAATCCTTTCTGCAACATGCTTGCAAAAGTGTGTTGCGCTGACCCCACATTAAGGTGGGATAAGGGTATGTAGAAAGAGTGTCAGTTAAATGAAAAATTACTTACAATTCTGGGCAATATAATAATATGACTCATTTATATAATTGTTATTAATGGTGTAAAATTACTTTTTTATTCTTACTCAAGTAATCACATTACTTTATATAATTAAGTAATTAATACCTTATTAGAACTCATTTTATATTTTAGGATCTTTATTAAACCATTTCCTGGTGATCTCACTCCTGGCTCATTAGCTAATTATAGCAATGGAGCTATGCTATAGATAATTATGTCTATAGCATTAATGAGCTGATTCAATTACTACCACTGTCTCATAGAAAATATGTGTAAAGTGGGAGTTGTTATATTGCATTTGGTCTGTGAGGTTTCTGGTGTCTTAAATCCTCCTTCCAAAATGGACTTTTTTGGTATTGTAAATGACTATGGGACATGGAGATTGTATTAGGTAACTCACAATCTTGATTGCCAGCCTCTTATACATTATCCCCCTTACTTGAAAATGTTTACATGATTCTTAACTTTAAAACTCGTTTGTCTCTTTAATTTTCAAACAATGTGATATTGAAAAGTGACAAACATTTTAAAAATAAAAAGCATGTAAATGTTTTTTCCAAGGAGCTTTAAGAAAAATGGATTTTTCACATTTAATTTCACATTTTCAGATGTTACCCAAGAAGGCATATTCCGTAGAACAGGCTCCCTTAGCCGGCAGCAGGAGCTGAAGCAACTACTCCTCACAGGTTCGAATCTTGGACTGGATGAGGGTCGTTTCTCAGTACATGATTGTGCTTCAGTATTAAAAGGCTTCCTGGCTGAACTACCACAGCCATTGTTAATGGATCAGTATTATCAAACTTATTATACTTTGGCTGGTAAGTTACACTTCAGGGTATCTATTGTGAATTGTGTGGTTTTTTGGATTTGTTTAATATTATTTTATAATATTATTTAATATTAGACTGCCTCGGTGGCGTGGTGGTATTTTGGTACGACTACGGGTCTGAGGTCTCGGGTTCGATCCCCGGGTCGGGCAAAGTGATATTGGATTTTTCCAGAACAGTCCGGAGTCTGGAATTTGTGCCCGTTATGGCGATAGGCTCGCCTCCTATCACATCTGGGACGGAACTAAGCTCGGCGAAATGTGGGTGTTCTAGTTCGCTAGTGCGCCTCTGCCTACCCCTTCGGGGATACAGGCGTGAGCTTATGTTATGTGTTATGTATGTTTAATATTAGCATAGTACCATTGTAAACAATATAATGAAAACTTACATTTGAAATCCACAGTCTGATTGACTTGATAATGTAATAATGTATGAATCTCCATATTTGGAAATGGACTGCTTATGTTAACAAATGCAGGGTCTATTGATAACGACGAGTAGCCGGCTGTGAATCGAGAGGCCATGGGTTCGATCCCTGCACTGAGACAAATGTTTGTGTAGCTGTTTGTGCGCCTCTGATTACTACAGGGATACAGGCGTGAGCTTATGTTATGTTTTATTTGTTTTTCACAGGTCAATACCCACCAAATGAAGCATCATCAGAGACCAAACTCCTTACAGCACTTCAGCTACTGTTAATGCTGCTTACACCCTCACATAGAAACTTCCTGCAACGGTTGTTAAGGTTACTACTTTTGGTCGCCGACAACGAAGCCTCGAACAGAATGTCTCCAGATACATTAGCTACGATGTTTACGCCGCATTTGTTGTGTCCGCGGAAGGTAAGGCTTTTATTTCGATATTTGGTAAAATGACTGTTGTATCATAGTCATAGATGTATTAACTACTGAATATAGGTTTTAGCCAAGGGGCAGAAAGTTCTTGAGTGGAGAGAATCTACCAGCAAGTCCTGTATTGGATGAAAGTTGCAGGAAGTCGCTGAAAGCACTATGGTAGTGTACTATCGTATGGTATAATAAAATAGTAGTCTTCAAGATAATAGTTATAAACAATTGGGTATTTGACTATGTTTGATTTTATACGTACTTTTAATATGTACTATCAAATAAAACAAAAAGAAAGTCTTGGGATGGCTAAGATAGGGTGATAAGGGGAGATAGGAATAGAGTGTAAGGGAATGGCATATGGCAGGAATGGTGGCAGGGGATTGGCTGGAAATACTGAAAGCAGTTGGGATTGGTGCATGAGGCCCTATTCTAGCTAACCTACCAGCCTTTCTCTAGCTATCTACGGATAACGACCCGAAGAAGATACGCAGAAAGAATTACAATAAAAATACATACATACATAAGCTCACGCCTGTATCCCCGAAGGGGTAGGCAGAGGAGCACTAGCGAACTAGAACACCCCCATTTCGCCGAGCTTAGTTCCGTCCCAGATGTGATAGGGGGCGAGCCTATCGCCATATCGGGCACAAATTCCAGACTCCGTACTGATATGGAAAAATCCAATATCACTGCCCGACCCGGAGATCGAACCCGAGATCTCAGGATACCGTCATACCGAAATACAACCACGCCACCGAGGCAGTTGCCCAGACCGGTGTAGCTGTGTAAGCCTACTCGGTCGGGCTGCCAGCTGTAGGGCCAAAAAAAAGCCACAAAGGCAGTATAATAAATCCTACAGATAAGCTGTACTCTGAAAGCAAAATACTAAGTGTAAGAAGACTGTACATACTACGGACAGTCTTAAAAAGACATAAAACTTATTTATGACTTAAATATTGAGTGCAAAAGACGTAAAGATAATGTAGTTGTGACAAATGCAGTGAAGAGCAAATTTGCTAGTAACCAATATTAGAAAATGTCTGCCAGAATATACAATAAACTTAACAAAAGCCTGAATATGTATTAAATGAAACAATATGAATGTAAAAATACCGTAACAAAATGGTTACACAATATAGGCTATGACGACACAGAGGCACTTTTACAAGTTGTGGAATAATATTTATATATCCTATATACTAAAGACAGAAACATACATGTACGCTGGCATAAATACACACTCGCACACACACACACATTTTTATGTTTAAAATTTCATAACACCGTAAAGATGTTAATTTTATAAAATATTAGCTATGTATGTTATTTATATGGAGGAGCGGAGTCTTCTGGCACAAGTATTCTCTTACTTAATAGAGGGCTCCAACCTTGCATTGTTTTGACAAAACGTTGGTTTCTGAATAAAGATTTTTATTATTATTATTATTAGTCAATAAAATATTCGTGACGTATTCCAGCTGTCCCCGGAGACGTTCCACGCGGACTCGATAGCCCTGTCGCCGGTGATCAGCTTCATGATCCGTCACTCGTCGCGTCTGTTCACGGCGCCGCCTCGACTCGCCACCGACGCGGCCGCGTACTTCACCGTGAGAGACCGGAGACGAGCCATGTCGCCGGATATCGACCTGGACGAGAGCATTACCGACAAGTAACAAGTTTTTTTTATATATATTTTTCAAATTTTATTTTATTTTCGCAGTCGCCTTTTTGGTTTAGTGGCAGTATATATGGGCTGAGAACCTGGAGATCCTGGGTTCGATTCCTAGGTCGGAAAAAGAGAATTTTCTCATTTAATTTGCCCGGGACTGGATCCCTCAGAGAGGGTTGACGTCAGGCAGTCAGCCGGTCGTAAACCTAAGCCAAATCCTTTCTGCAACATGCCGCGAAGGATAACATCGTGACGAAACCTGCATACCCGAAAACACAAGAAATCCGAAGGTATGTCTAGTCTACCAACCCGCATTAGGCCAGCGTAGTAGACTAAGGCCAAACCCCTCTCATTAGTAAAGGAGGCCCATGCTCAGCAGTGGGACAATAATATTACAGGGCTACAAAAAAAAACATAAGCTCACGCCTGTATCCCCGAAGGGGTAGGCAGAAGTGGAATAGCGAACTGGAACACCCACATTTCGCCGAGCTTAGTTCTGTCCCAAATGTGATGGGTGCGAGCCTATCGATATATCGCGCACAAATTCCAGACTCCGAGCTGATATGGAAAAATCCAATATCACTTTAACAGATCCGATTCCGAAACCGAGACCTCAGGGCGGTAGTTATAGCGAAATATAACCACGCCACCGAGGCATTTTATTTTGTTTTTTTTTTTGAAGGTCAGCAGAGGTGAATGTTGTTGGAGCTGGATTCGAACCTGTGAATTTCGATCCGGCACTTCATATATCTGAATTAAGCTATCATTGCTTTTAGCATGCTAAATACCATTTACTGTACAAGTTTATACTCTTCCATTTGCTGCATAATAAATGTTTTGCCTCTGTGGCGCAGCAGGCGAGTAGTCGGCTGTGAAACGTGAGGTCGCGGGTTCGATTCCCGCACCAAGATAAATGTCTGTGCGGCCCACAGATATTTGTGTCGGATCTGGGTGTTGTGAGACCGTGCGTCTCTCGTAGTTTCTGATACCCACGACACAAGACTCGATCTTAGTGTGGGATCAGGACTATGTGTGTGACTGTTGGGTGTATTTATTTATTTATTATTGTACTCGTTTTACCTTATGTTTTCTAAAATTTCATAAATTAACAAAACTCAACATTTTTTTTTCTGTTCACAGAACAGCAGCAAACACAGTGTACACATTCGTCGACAGACATCGTACGAAAGCCGAAAATGAGACAAATCCCACAGACACGGCTTTAGCACAACTGTACGCTCACATACAAGCGTTACCAGATTCGCATCAAAAACGGAGGCTCGTCAAACACTTCAACAGGCAGAATGGATATGGTTAGTAATAGGGTCTTTTAAAAAAAATGTGTGACATAAAAATAATGTTACTATTGAAAACACTTCAAGATTATGGATTCAAAAATGATTATTTCTTGTAGAAACTTGAATTTGATTTAACATTTAATTTTGCTATTGATCAGACTTCAAGAACCTGGGCGTTTATATATTAAATGATGAAAAATAAACTTATTGGGAGGAAAATTGGCCTGCCCCTCTCTAGAATGGTATAGTCGGTGCTGGCCACTACATACCCTTTTGATTAAATTGAAAATTAGCTGTGTTAATTGCACCTCTGCCTAAGCTTTTACGAATAAATGCGTGAAAGTCAACTAAACTTGTGCTCAAATTCAAATAATTTATTCTGCAAATAGGATATTTATATCACTTTTACATGTCAATTACGAGTATATATTGAAATAATAATAGTAATAATGAAATGCTCAATTATATACATAGGCACACCAATACAAATACAGAGGACAGGCAAAGTAGCCAGTTCTAGAAGTTTCGGCGATTCGATCAAGAGGCATATTTTCAACAAGGGACTGCTAAACAAAACGCCAAAGAAAGGATCCGGGTCCAATATTAATACTATAGAGGAGGTAAGGGAGTGTATCAAAATGTTATTACCCGTCGAAAATATTTGGTTTAAACTTTAATGCATAAGGCGTGATGAATATTAAATTTAAAAAATACTATTACTAACTTATATTTGTTCCTTTTAAACCCATGACCCAGATCATTTTGTCACAATAATGTTTCATCCAGCATAACATAATAAAGTTCTAGACACCTGCGTTTTAATGCAATATAATTTGGTATTATAAAACAATCATAATGTTGCGCTTTATTTGTATGAACCAACTGATATGTGTCCGCTTTAAAACCTACTCCACACATTGGGCGAATTATTTCGTCGTATGTCTTGTATGATCATGGAAAATAACATGAAAACATTTACGAGATAGTACGAATAGAGAAGAGTCTCTTGTCGACATTATTGAGTTGAGAAACTCTCGGTATGATTCGTCTAATGTGAGGATCGGGTAAAAGATTAGTGCCATTTTTTTTTAAATTATTTCTGTAGTTCATGATGTTTCCTTGATAATGTGCCAAGGATTTATGTGAACTAAAATTAATGTATAAAAAAATACATTATTTCATAACAATTCGCTTGACGATACATACGACGATTATAATATATTAATCGATTAATTAATTACGTTTTTTTCGTATGGCACTAATCCTAAACGCAAACTAACGTCATCACGCTTCTTATCATGACTCGCCTGTGTTCTTCTGTCTCTGTCTGTCCTTAACTTTCTTACCGCGTAATCGCATGGATTGCAGAAAACAGCCAAAGGAAAACTCAGATTCACAGATGAAAAAGTGGACGTTTCGCACAAGAATATCGTTTTGAAAAACTTAGCGAACAAAATCGCGAGTTCCGAATCGCTGGATGACGATTACGAATCGGACGCGAGTAACGAAAGCACATTATCGGAGGGAGCGCTAAACAAATCTCGAAAATTAAGTCCAAAATTCGTGTCCGAACCTAATTTGAGTATTCTCGATGCGGAGGAGACGCCTAAAAATGTCAAAAAGAGATTATTTCGTTCGAAAATAGTTACATCGCAGAATAAAAAGTATCGAAAGAGGAATGGCGTGATACGCGGTACTCCAGCGTCATGCGTTTCATGTTTCGATCAGGATACAGGGTCAGACTTGTCTTGTGCCGAAACTGAAGACAATATTGGTGATACGCCGAAAAAATCTCGCTTGGACGATGTAGAGATGAAGCATTATTTGACTAGTACGCCGGGGATTTCCGAGCCGATCGTCTATGATGAGGAATGTTCGACACCGTATACGATAAATTTTCGGAGGGCATCGATGTCGCCCATCACTAAGTCGACACAGAAGTTATCGAAAGCTATGCAGGTTTGTCTGTCATGCGCATGGTTCGTGCATGTTTCATGCTTATTGTCTGTCTACATTGTTATTAATGTCAAATCTAGTGATGATTTACATTGCAACACTTTTCAAAATTAACTTAATATTGGCATTTCAATAAATCCTTAGCTCTGGCAAGCTGTGGAATATCTTAAATCCGCATTGCACCATTGCTCAAATCTAACATTTTATTAGACCTAATTATTCAAATCCATTCCATTCCATCTCATTGAGATTGTTTTCCATTAATCAATATCGTATTTGATGTCATTACGATTTAACTTCCTTACATATGTAGGATTTACATGATTTGTTATATTATTCGTGGTTCCTTTTTTTAATAATCGTGCATACTATCTTGGAAGAACGAGTACGTATATACAAAATAATAGGCGTGCGAATTGCTACGTCAAATGTAGAGATAATTTTAAAATGGCCTATAGTCAAGATAGTGTTGGTAGTTTAGAGTATAATGATGGTGAAAATGTCATCAAACCTCCCAAAATATACACTATAAGAGGTACTTCAAATGTCATTGAAAATGTTGCAGGAATCCATAATGACGCCGAGGTCGCGAAAACCATTAATAATAACGTCGGAGCAACGCGTCAGTCTGCCGGAAACGAACGAGAATAAACGACAAGAGGAAAAACCCGAAGATTTATATCCATCGATGTCGCCGAAAAACGATAGTGATTTTGTATCGTCCGACGATGAGAACGAAATGTCCAGATCTACATTCTCTTGTGAACGGTAAGAAACATAGTATAATTCAATTTCTGGTATAGTCTTTTACCATTCCACTATTTATCATCGCTATAATCTTATATTGTTTTTATTGCGTTTAATGTTTGCCCTGTTGACGTAATGCGTACTATTACGTGTACGTATTAAAAATTGCCGTGTAATATTAATAAAAAAAAAGGATTTTCCAATATCTACTGCTGTCTGACATAAACTTTAAGGTGCTTAAAGTGTACCAGACAGAGCAAAATACAGTGATAATGTTAAGGAAGTTTGCCCAGTCTTTTTATTTGAATATTAAAATATGTATATATTTTTAATTATTTTTCAGATCAAATAATTCGGCAAGTACATCGATGCCACGATCGAAAACACCATACGACGGTCGATCGGTTTCCATCGGCGATATTAGCCCGTTACGGTCAGAAAACACACGCTTCGTTATCAGCCAAGACAGGCCGAAATTTGTCGATGATTTAAACACAACCCTATGCGGCGAAGACGAAATCCTATTACCAAAGTTTAAAATAGCACATGAGATGACACATTTCGACCATAAAACAAGATCATTAACGGACCCTTTTAGAGAATATTTACTAAGTCGATCAGTACTCACAGCAACTCCTATCGACTTATCGATATTAAATAAGTCGAACGACACCGATGATAAGCTTTCCGATTCGTTGATGTACTGTTTAGACGGGAATATCCCTAGTGACTTAACGTTATCGATAAGTAATTTGGCTGTCGATAATCCGAATTTGCGGTCGCCGTTAAAAAATATCGATGTTAATGTGGAAAACAGGAAACGATGTGCGAGTTCCATTGCTTGTTTAGATGTTGAAGAAGGCCGCAGCGAAGGTACAAAGAAAGCAATGGTCGAGAAAGAAAATGTAACACAAGTTTATGAATTACGCGAGACTGAACTTTAGTCTTTAGTCACAAGTGCCTCGAATTTAATTTGTACAATGAATACTATTTTTAATAGATTATTTTTAATTGTTACGTACTGTAACTCGTGATCGTTGATTTAAATGTTATATTCCGAGACTTAGCACGAATAATTTTGGCAATAGAATTCGAATCAACATCGATGCCCGCATTATTTGTGTGATATTTTAACCATCATTATAGGCAACAAGCTCGAGCGAATTCGATTGTCACTTGTACTCGGGCTTATTTTAAATGAATTTAGTAGCGATACCAAATTTATTTACGGTTCACTAACATTCTGTCATACATCCTGTATGTTGCACCAAAATTAACCATGTTTTTATCGAATTTAAAAGCAGGAGGTTCTCAATCCTTCTGTTGCTTATTAAGTACAACTGTTACGCGCGACTTCGGTCATGTGGATATTTATTTATTTTACGGGATAAAAAATTTATTAATTCCGGGATGCCTATGTCTTAATCCAGGGGACACCCTGGACATCTTGTCAGGTATCTCTATACAAAATTTAATCAGAATTGGTTCATCCGTTTGAGCATGAAGAAGTAACAAATATACAAACACGCTCGCATACTTTCGCCTTTATAATATTAGTGTGATTTCTAAACGTGGACCGATTTTCAAAATCGATAGTTTTCTTTGAGGGTTGAAATCAATATGGATGGAGTTTGAAAATTTTTAAACATTTTATAGTTATACCTGCTGCATTGCTTCTGCAATATATGAATACTGTGTTTATGGATCCCAAATAAAATTTGTAATCGTTATTAAATACATTTTTAACTCGTGTATTAATTTTGTTTGTCGAATGAAAATATTTTGTAAATTTTACAGTTAACTATTATGTAAAATTACAATTATAATGTCTTATAGCCATTTCAGTCTTTCTTTTTTTAAAATGTCATTAATTAATTTCAAAACAAACAAAGAAAAAACAACCTATGACACTCATTGACAATACAGACAACTTTCAACTTTTCCTTATACCATTCCAATGTAGTTGGTGCAATGTTTCAACCGTGTTGTAGAAAGAATTCGGCTTTGTTTTTACGATCGCCCGCCTGTGTGACGTTCCTCCTCGGGAATTCGGTAATTTTTATCCGTTGGTCGCAGAATTCTTTTGCCATTATTTATTTTACTTACCTACATAATTTGAGTGGTAGAGCCGCGCTGTAGACAGTAAAATCTACAGCACGAATGGGCCGGCTCAACCGGTTTGATATCACTGTCTCAAAGAAATCTCCCCATCCATTTCCTCCTTTTAGGTTGGCAACGCACCCATGATTATTTTTGAGTCTTGGGTGTCTATGGGCGGTGGAGATCACTTACTATCAGGTGACCTATCTGCTCGTATGCCAGTCTGCTATAAAAAGCAAATAATATGAGCGATGTATGAATATAATTTTGTTGTATTTTACAACACTAATACGACGACGACAACAACAATGATGATGCAGGTAAGGTAGCAGTAGAACTGGCAACACAATCGGTACATGCAGTTCACGAACCGTTCTGACAACGGCGCCTTGTATTTGCTGCAACAAACAAATTATTAAATCACAATCTCATATATATGTGGGAAACGGAACGTAAGAGGAAGTGTGAGAGAGAGAGCTTTAGGAGGGTAAGTGGGCAGAGTATGTTGCAGTAAGTACTAGTTTTTACGAACAGTCGCCTGCTTGACGTTAACCTTGTGGGGGGGTCCAGTACCAGGCAAATCATCATAGGAAAACTGCATTGCCTGACCCGGGATTTAAACCCAGGAACTTCCGGTCCACAGTATATACACCGAGGCGAGACGACCCGTCCTTTTTACCTTATTTTAGGACCCATGCTTTGGAAATTCACTAAAGTGTGAAGGGGAAAGAAAATTATTTTAGCATAAAAATCATCGACAGCAGCAATCGCTCAGTTGGAAATGGTACGGACTATCGAGACAAGTGTCGCAGGTTCGAGACCAACCCCAAAAAGAGCACACACCTCTGACTTTTCTATGTTAAGTGTATTTTGTTTGTGAATTAAAACATCGTGAGGAAACCTGCATACCCGAGAATTTCTTCACATGAATTTAAAAGGTAGGTATGTGACGTCTACTAACCCGCATTAAGCCAGCGTGGTAGACTAAGGCCTAACTTCCTCTCATTAGTAGAGAAGGTCCGTCCCCAGCAGTGGGACAGTAATATTAAAGGGCTAATATTATTTACTTTTAATAAAAAATATTTTATAAACTTACTATTTCTTCACGGACGCATATCGTGATGTCGTAATAGGTTTCACACTGGCGGATCTTTTAATCGCACGACGTTTCTCCTTTATTATAACTGGCGGAAGCGACTCGGATCTTTGCCTCATTTCTATTTCGTGCAACACTTCACGGCGCTGCCTCCCCACTCTCACTACCTCATTAATCTTTTCCGTCTTGTACCGCTTCCGTCGTTTACACCATTGGAATAATCTGAACCGTTTCGTTGGCGGTAGGCACGTATTTTTCGCTCCCCATGGCGTTTGTTTATGGAATAATTGGACTGTAGTGGGCCTTGTATACTGGGTCACTATAGGCACTGGCAGTTTCCGAGGCTCTTCGATGAAAACTTGTGGTCTGCCAACAAATCCAACAGTCAGTCTGCTTCCCTCATTTTCTGAAAAGTTAATGTTTGTTTCCTAAACTGACCTTTTATATTTGGGCACTATGAATAAATGTATCGGCATTTCAATAATGTAGGAATTACTTTATGACCTTCTTCTTTTTGTGTTCCTTCGAGCTGTTCTCCGGTCATGTCTTTTTCCACAGACATGTATGTTGTTCTTTTTCTTTCTGTGTCTATACATCGGCGGTTACATTATATTTGGAAAATATTTGGTATTTTAAAATCCCTGATTTGTTATCAAAATGTTTTGACGTCACGTCAAGTTCCTCGTCAATTGTCAGCTTGATAGAATAATCTTTAAAAACAGGTGCGTCCAGAATTAAATCACGATAGAGTTTCAACTTAAGAAAATAATGTCGCGCATTGTGCGGTGTGCCATCTCCTGGGGGCCCAGTTCTTCGAATCTAGTTAGGAAAACCGCTTTTCCTGTAGAGTAACTTTTGACAATCGATTCGATTGCGACTACGATTCGGTTTCATTTATTGACTTAAAATTCCACCGAAATCGAGGTAAAATGTGCACTAATTTCGCGTTAAATATTACCAAATGATAAGTTCTCAAATCGAATAAACGCACTTTTTAACACGATTTCGGTGGAATTTTAAATCGTAAAACCGAATCGTACCTATATAGTCAAAATCGATGCTAGTATCAAAAGTCAGGGGGCTGGTCTGAGATTAGAAACCAGAATCTCCTGGTTCACAGTCTATATATTCGCTGCCACTAGACCACGGAGGCTAAAATACCTCACATCTACGATCATAATAATTATTATAGGTCTCGAGGTGTGCATACAACCCGAATCCTGCCGGCTTCCCCTTTTCCAGATTATAGGCTAATATACCTCTATAATAAATAATAATAAATACACCCTACAGTAGTGTTGCCAGATCTATTGTGTGAAATATCGGAACACAAGGTTAAAGTGATCGGGACATAGGTTTTCAAATCGGGACGTTATCGGCCGGTTAGTATAACAAAAAAATCAAACTATAATAAGTTTTTTTTAAACATAACTACATTTATGGTCGAATCTCAACATTGGCGAAGTTTCAATGCCTTTTTTAATTGCAGTTATATACCCCATCGGCGGGGGTTTATGAGCCCCCCCACAGTTGGAGATGGGCCGCAAGGCGGCACCGCGCAGGGACGGTACCGGCTGACGCCTAGGCGCTTCTCACCTAGGGAAACCCGGAACCGTCCCTAAAGCGCCAAAAAGGGCCACCGCGGTGTTTTTAGTCGGTATCGCCGGTGTGGGGTGTACATAGAGTTAGGGACTCGACCCAGTGTGACCCGGATGTTTTCCAGCACTCCCGGGCATTATGGCGCTGGGTCGTAAGACCGGCGACACCGACACAACCATCACGCCTTCCTCCAGGCGTGGCGGTAGTGTTAAAACACTTTCCCCACGATAACAAAAAAAGTGATATACCCCACATTTAGAGGATTTAATCCCGGGATTGAGTTCATACTTCAATTCTACCCACACTAGAAATATGCCCAGCCTAGTACAAAGAGTGCACCATTCTCAGAGCAGTTGTCGTCACAAAAAACCTCTTAGTGCCAGGTGTGACGTAAACCATGGTCGAGATCCTGGGAGCCTAGCGTGCAGAAGCCAACTTTTACGAGAAGATGCATCTCACAGAAGGAGAGTGCCGAGAGAGATCGGGAACAATCTAATCCTTGATTCTCAGATTTTTTTATCTCATCCCTTCAGCCGCCAGAGGGGGCATAGGAGGGGTGACGGTCCCTCGCTTCCCACTTTGTGGCTAGGGGCGTTTGAAAAATTTAATCTCGGTATCGCCTGCCCGTCGTAAGCTTTGACTTTTAGGGGCTAACGGAGGTCGTAGCAGGTGGCTGTTATAGAGCCCCCAAGATGGACAGCAGTGCACGTGGACCGCCTGGTTCTGTCATTGACGCCAAGGAAGTCCATCGGCGGCTGGGGTTTATAAGTGCCTCTTCCGCGATTGGAGACGGCCCAAAGGCGGCACCGCGTAGAAGCGATTCCAGCCAAAACAGCGCTTCTCGCCTAGGGAAATCCGCAGTTGTTCCTATTCGCTGCCAGGCTTTTAGTCGGTATAACTAGTGCAGTATGTGTTAGGGATTCGGCCCAGTGTCGCATGGATATTTTCCATCTGTCCCGGGCATTATGGCCCTGTACCATTTTTTTCGCCGCGGAAACTTAATTTCCAAGATTTTACCGCTAGTTAGCTTCGTTGAAAGTATATAAGTAAATAAAGAAAAAAACTGTAACGTGATTGCCCGTAAGCATCATGTTAGCGAAAACTACGTTGCGGAGATGACGATGCGGCGGTGGTTGTGCAACGTTACACGATTAGACCAAATACGAAAATTGGTGTCAGATAAACTACAGCAATGTCGCTTGAAAGGTTTTATCATATTTTGAGCAAACCACGGAAGCAGTCGGTCGCAAGTTTCTGGACCAATCATGCCAGGGGTACGTTCTCGTGGACGGCCTAAAAAGTGGCAGCTTGTCGTTTTGGTAAAAGGTATAAACGCCAGTGGTTAAATTGTCACCTCCTTGGTCTAGTGGCAAAATATATGGGCTGTGGACCTGGAGGTCTTGGGTTCGATTCCCAGGTCGGGCAAAGCTAATTTTCTCATTTAATTTGCCCGGGACTGGATTCCTCAGAGAGGGTTCACGTCAGGCAGGCAGCCTGTCGTAAAAACTAAGCCAAATCCTTTTTATAACATACTAGAAAAAGTATGTTGCGCCGACCCCTCATTAAGGTGGGATAAGGGCAGGTAGAAGAAGAAGATTTTATTGTGGTGGATGATCAAGACCGGGCGAAGTGGAAACGTTTACACAAAACAACCATTTAGATGGCAGAGCAGGACACTTTTACACGGATAAAAATCAACTCTTTACGGATATCTCCCAACCTGGGGTCAGTGGGATGGTTATGCCCGACTCGTCGTCTTCCGCTCTAGTCCACAGTGACTGTGGATTAGGACGGGTCCCTAACCAAAATACCTATACCGACACTACCGACAATACCGACTAAAAACCGTGGTTGCCTTATTTAACGGAAGTGAGATGGTTCTGGAGGATACGGAGTAACCTCTGGATTGCTGCTGGAACACACTCTGCATGTTGCCTTTCAGCCCGTCTCTTAGGGGCGGGAGCCCTACATATTTATACCGTCTTTGGTAAGCACGTCAAGATGTTTTTGTGCAGCCGAGTTGTACATCTCAGAGATTGCATCAATGTAATATACAAATGCCACACATCCACCGCTGTACGGCCCTTACCCCAATCCGCAGGACTGGAGGCGCCAGTCAACGACCAGGCGCCTCGCTTTTTGTTTGGCGACTGGAATCTAAGCATTCCCGATCCCGTCTCTCATTTTTCAACATAACACGTTCACAGATGAGGTCATACCGCGCCACGACCTCCGACTACCGACCATTGTAGCTACTAGCTACTACTGCCGGCAGAGAGAGGCCGTTACCGGCTACAGTTCTGAGAGCGCTACGTTCTTC
Organism: Clanis bilineata; assembly: GCA_036417725.1. Taxonomy (NCBI): domain Eukaryota; kingdom Metazoa; phylum Arthropoda; class Insecta; order Lepidoptera; family Sphingidae; genus Clanis; species Clanis bilineata. The sequence goes on from CM071159.1 coordinate 3,463,319, forward strand.
ATCCCAGGCTGGACACATTTTAGGAGTGTGCTGGGATGTATCCTCGGGGCAGTTGCTACAATGATTGCCATCATTGTCACATCATTATCACGACGAATTCTGAGAGGGCCTCTCTCCGCCGTATTGTCGAGCCTTTATCTCCTCGAAGCCTGCCTTAACCCGCGACGAGACGCCTCCTCACGCCAGAAGAAAGCTATCAAAAGCATTGCAATCAACGGGAAAAAATAAGCTGCCATATACCGTTCCCTTTCTTGCTAATCTAAGCCCCATCCCATTTACCTGCCTGCTTGTTTCTAACTTGATAGCGGTATAACATAAATTATTATTTAAATTGAGATTGAGACCTTGATTGTTGTGACCAATAAATATTTTATTTTATTTATTTACTGTAACAAAAAATAATTAGCACTTACCTTATGCAAACGGACAGCTGAATGGGGAACTTGCACGAAAATTATAACGCGTAATTGTGTTGATTAATCAATATACAAAACATTGAAATGTGCTATGATGAAATTTGTAGGATAAAATACTTTATATTTTACAAAATATCGTAATTACAAATTACGTATAATGGAACGTTATTGCAAAACCCAAGTGACGTCGTTGCATTAGGCAGTGTTTCCAGATTGGGGTATTTTTCCCAATTTTGCGGAAACAGTTGTTATGTTTTGTATGGTGATTGATGAATGAGATTTCGAAGGTCCTCCTCTTTCCAAATTCTTTTCTTCGTGTAACTTTCCTATCGCTCCGCTCAAGATTCAAGAGTGCAACTTATTTTTACTTCGTTATGTAATGAAACAGCGTTTGGGGAAATTTTTGATCGGCATGGGGAAATTTTAAACGATAGGCAATTATAGCGGTTCAAACGTCATTGTTGGCAATGTTCAAACGTCATTGTAGCCGTCAGTGTCAACTGAGATGTCAACAAAAAGCAATTTTTACGCGGTGACGTCACGTCCTTTTTTGACGCGGGGTTTTGAAAGTCATATTTTAACTTGCGATAATTAAATGATTTGTGCATATTTTAATGTTTTTCTTTCTGGTGTGTTTATTCGAGACCTAGTTCTTAACAATGAACTCAAAATAAAATTACATGCAAGTTCCCTATTGAAATATAGTTTAACATACAACCGTAATATTTACCACTTTTGTCGGTAAACGAGTATGAGCGACTGTTAATATTTTTTTTTAAAGTACATGCTAAGAAGGATAGTCAGAAATCGGGACATTCGGCGTCCCGATCAAGGGTAAATCGGGACGGGTCACCAGACCCCTGAAAATCGGGACGTCCCGCGCAAATCGGGACATCTGGCAACACTACCCTACAGTCACCCACACACATAGTCCTGATCCCACACTAAGATAGAATCTTGTGTCGTGGGTATCAGGAACTACAAGAGACTTTTGGTCTCACAACACCCAGACCCGAAACAAATATATTATTGAGGTATATAGGTATAATCTAGGTATAATTTAGAGGAGAAAGTAGCACTGGCTTCCCTTTTGAACCCACTGCACCCTTCGCCACTGATAGGTCTTGGATATTAAAGGCAAATATTAATTTATGTCTATAATTTATGTCACCACGATAATCCTCATAAATCCTTATAAATAAATGCAGCGACTAACTCCGTTGGACTAGTTAGTTGGTCCGAGGCTCGGCACCTATTAAATTAAACTCCAGAATATTATGAATAAATTAACATGGCGCGTTCGTTAGTTACCCCGGAATGGGATGGGAGACAACTTATGTACCGTCAAATTATGGCAAAACTACTAAACTGAACCTTATATTTTCCCGCAACTTTGCCTGTATGAATCGGTATAGTGCCTGTATAATTTCAACTCCTCCTTATTTTTCTGTTTGATTAATTTCGTTGCGAGATGAAGACTTCTTGCATTCTCTGAGACTCGTCGAGTTTCATTGCTTGACGTCGTAAAATGCGTGCCATTGTTGATCCTGGCTTACAGGAGTTACAGTGGCGGGTGTGTGGGCGGGACAGTCTTTTGTATGAATCGGTCTTCTTTCAGCCCTTGAGGTAGAAACATGCTGTAGAAAGATTTGCCTATAGCATGAATGTGCTTGCTTGACCGTATTATTACCACTCGCACAGAAAGCCGACTGAAGTGACAGCTTGTTGCATTTCGTTCCAGGAGTAATCTACTCATTACTTTCTTATTTAATCTTACTGAGTCGAATAGGCAAGATTTCCAGTGACCCAAATACCCGCTTTTGCGTCCCAGTCCTCGATCCTTTCTTTTCCATCGTAGGCATAGGCTTGACTGTGCTTTCGGTCTTCAAAGCCCGATTCGGAACAAATCAAGTGACGCACTACTTTTTCAGGCACACAGGCGTAAAGTTATGGTTCCCAAACTCTCCATTTACAAAGCAAACTGCAAACTACCATTCTAAATAGTAAAAGAGCTTTAAAGCGAACATCCAAGGTTGAATGCTAACAAGTTAGTCGGTTTGTAGTCGAGAGCCGAATGCGACATCGAGAGAGCAAACTGTTGTTGCAAACCGATTTAATTTTCAAGAGCGCTGTAAGCCCGGATATTCTAGTGCCCACTGCGACAGAACGCGAAAATTAGGATACGGTACGTATAAACTTAGACGGCCGGATAGTGGACTGGATGGCAGAGGCCGTGGGTTCAATTCACGAAATATAATGGGTCTTATTTTCGCTTAGAATGGCCTGTCACCTTTTTCCTTGCGTTACATTGTTTAAAAATGAAAGGAACAACCTATGGTTAAAGATAAGCCGCGCTTAAATATTTTTATAAGTAAGGGGCAATATGTTTATGTGGTCCATAAATATTTGTTTCGGGTCCAGGTGTTTGAGACCGAAAGTCTCTCGTTGTTTTTCAACGACACAATTCTCCAATCTTACTAATGAGGGACTGTACGTATGTATGTGATAGTTGTTTTTTTTTCAATTAACTAAAAAACAGTACCCTCCTGAGTCATTCGCCAAAAAATTCATTGAGTAACGTAATAAGAAAGGATATTTTTGATTTGACTATCTGAATATGTAATTTGCAAATGTTTGATAGTCACGTCTTGACCATTGAATGAATCGTTTTGGCGGTTTGTCACAGAACTAGACTATCATCTGAATTAGGACGTTAGAAACTTTCGTTGTAATACATTTCCATGGGATACGAAATGTATGCGGGCGGAGCCACGTCCAAAAGCTATATTGGTACCTAAGTAATTGTCTAAGAGAGATCGGTTTTCCAAAATTCGAACTCACGTAATTAAAATCTGTTCATTTGTAAATGGTCAATACAAATTGCATTCTCCAAACGTGTTCACAGTGATATATGTGTACAGGATATGTTATATTGCTGTTAAACCAGTTAACTCATTTCAACAATCATTAATCACGTCGACGTTTTAGAACCACTATTTACTAGTGTAAAACTGAAAATGTATGTTGTATATTTGCACATACTTCAATGACAATAGTTCAGATTTTGAATGACTATAACAGTACAGTTATTATCTGCCTATTATGTTGGCTTTAAGAAATACTTCTCTGCATCATTCAAAGTTTGATAGATATTTGATAGAGATTTATAAAAAATGTAGTTAGTATAAAAAGTGTAAATAAAAAAAAGGGAATTATGTACCTATTTCCGATTTTCGGTGGTCCATTCCCCCCTCCCATTCCCAATCCCTTTTCCCTCCTCTTCCATTCCCTCCCCCCTCCCATTCCCAATCCCTTTCCCCTCCCCTTCCATTCCCTCCCCCTCCCATTCCCTTTTTCCTCCCCTTCCATTCCCTCCCCCCTCCCATTCCCAATCCCTTTTCCCTCCCCTCCTTTTAGGTTGGCAACGCACCCATATTTCTTTTTGTGTCTTGGGTGTCTATGGGCGGTGGAGATCACTTACCATTAGATGACCCATCTGCACGTTTGCCAGTCTCTGCTATAAAAAAAACCTATGCTACAGAATATCTTAGGACCAATTAGACCGATATAGATCTAAAGCTTAAGATCTGATGACCGGGATCGAGGAATAGCTAAAAACATTTCAACACAAACGCCCTACCTTTTAAATTTTTATATAGATGGGTTATTCCACAAATAATCCCATGTTATGTGGGTTATTACCTCTTTCACGGGATCCTATTCAATCGCGGTATTGCGGGATTGTAATATGGTCGGATGGGATCGGATCCCCTAAGTACAAGATCTAGGGCCTTACTTATAAAAGCATTTTTAGCTGAGCAAATGGTTAAGAATAACCTGTCACTTTTTGTCTTGCGTTACATTGTTTAAAAATGAAAGGGACAACCTATGGTATAAAGATAAGCAGCGCTTAAATATTTTTATAAGTAAGGGGCAGTATCTAATACCAGTATTAATTGTCACCTACAACAATGCCTTATCCGTATAATATTAAATCCGAAATCATTACGGGTAAAGCAGAGCGGTTGTAGTATTATGGACATTTGAATGCAAGCTCACTGGAATGTTGCGACCGTTGTACCAGACCAATCGAAATCACACACCTCTGGTTATTAGTACTCGATACATTAAAATTCAAGAGTTTATAAACCTGCGTTCAGTTTAATCGCTTACATAACATAACATAACATAAGCTCACGCCTGTATCCCCGAAGGGGTAGGCAGAGGCGCACTAGCGAACTAGAACACCCACATTTCGCCGAGCTTGGTTCCGTCCCAGATGTGATAGGGGGCGAGCCTATCGCCATATCGGGCACAAGTTCCAGACTCCGGGCTAATATGGAAAAATCCAATATTACGTTGCCCGACCCGGGGATCGAACCCGAGGCCTCAGAACCGTAGTCGTACCGAAATACCACCACGCCACCGAGGCAGTCAAGGCTTACAAGGTAAATCGTGTTAAACCTCTAAATAAATTGGGTTAGATTTTTATCAAGGACATATCGGTACACAGCCTTTATTCACTATTTCTAGACCAAGGCGAATAAAACCTATATTAATGATATCACCAATTAAACCATTCTTTCAACCTGCCCTTATCCCACCTTAATGTGGGCTCGGCGCAACACACTTTTTCAAGCATGTTTGGCTCAATTTTTACGACCGGCTGCCTGCCTGACGTCAACCTCCTCTGAGGGATCCAGTCCCAGGAAAATTAAATGAGAAATTTGCTTTGCCCGACCTGGGAATCGAACCCAGGACCTCTCGGTCCACAGCCCATATATGCTGCCACTACACCAAGGAGGCGGCTATTACCAATAAGACCATTAATATTACAAAAATAACTATTCAGTCTACACAGTCTGTTTGAATAATATTAAGTAATTTGTCTATTTAAAATGTTATTTTATTACTCATGAAAGTATTTCCACGAATAAATCTCCGACTTAACACTCAAAAACACTCTTCATTAAAACTTAATTAGTTTTGATTCAAGTTAAATAATTAAAAGCTTAGCAAAATAAGTAGTTTTTAACAAGATGTCTGCCACGTTTACACAATAGCGATTCACTAACTACCTTTAGTTAATCACAAAGAAAAAACAAAAGTTTGCAAAGAAAGAAAAGTCTAATTTACAAAGGGTCATCTAAAGTTCTGATTATTTGAGAAGTCTGAGAGTTAACACTTCAAACGACACACGGGGGACCCACTTACCTCTATATTAATTTTTGAGTTAAATCTGATACGTATTTCTTTCTACCTGTCCTTATCCTACCTGAATGTGGGATGGGCGTAACATATTTTTTCAATCCTACCAGATTAAGGAGGCGACTCACAACAATTCAAATTCAAATTCAAATAATTTATTCTGCAAATAGGATATCTCATATAACTTTTACATGTCAGTTAAGAGTATATACCTATTAAAAAAATAATGATGACGTCGGCATTTCATGGCTATCCCTGAGAAGAAATGCCGAGACAAATTATGACGTGTTATGTCGATTTGATGACCGACTTACTTGTTGTCGAGCATTATGTATCTTTCAATGACGGGAACTCTTTCACGGAGTGCGATAAGCTTATATAACAAAACCGAAATTTAATATGCCTACTGATTTCTTAAGTTTACGCGAATATTATACATTGAAATAAAACTATTCTTACGGATTCTATCACGATTAGGTTTGACAACGAAGACTGCAAAGCCTTCGAAACGTCGGGAATAATAATTAAAACCTAATGGTGATAGAATCCGTAAGAATAGTTTTATTTTAATATGCCTACTTTTCGAACTGACTTTACTTTAATGCACGTAGAGTTTGCTTCCATTTTTGGGGCCTATATGACCAATGCAAATATTTTAATATGTATGAAAGAAAATGAGGGTTAAATATATATAAAACAAATACTTCGTAAATAAAAAAATGTTTTAAAAATTGCCTTTGAAGAGCAAAGGGTGAACATGATTTAAATGGAATACAGGGTGGGTGGACAGCTGCTTTTTCTATTTTTATCTAAATAACACTTCGAGCGTCTCAAGGGCCGCATGGATAATACAAACACGATTTCGCTAATGTATTATTTTGTTGACTGCCTCGGTGGCTTGGTGGTATTTCGGTACGACTACGGTTCTGAGGTCTCGGGTTCGATCCCCGGGTCGGGCAAAGTGATGTTGGATTTTTCCATATCTGCCGGAGTCTGGAATTTGTGCCCGATATGACGATAGGCTCGCCCCCTATGACATCTGGGACGGAACTAAGCTCGGCGAAATGTGGGTGTTCTAGTTCGCTAGTGCGCCTCTGCCTACCCCTTCGGGGATACAGGCGTGAGTTTATGTTATGTTATGTTATTATTTTGTTAATATTTTAATATTTATTTTTAACTTATGACTATTCTCTTTGTAATGAGACTCTGACGAAAGAAACCTATATCTGTGATTTGGGCCTTCTTCTTGATTGTAAACTCCATTTAAACCTACATATAGATAAAATTACTTCCAAAGCATTTCACATGTATAACTTTGTTATGAGAACCACGTCAGATTTTAAACGACCAAGTACATATTTGTACTTATTCAATTCTTTGGTTCGTCCGCAAGTGGAATATGCCTGTATGATCTGGGACCCTTATTATATTAAATATGAGACTGCAATTGAGAGAGTCCAACGTAAGTTCCTCAGCACAATGCAGTACAAATGTCGTATCGAACGTCTAACTTATAAAAACGCGTTGAATAAATTTAAATTACTAACATTACGCTCTAGACGCTTGTTGCTCCAAGGAATGATGCTTCATGGACTAGTACATAATAAATTTGATTGCTCTGAATTGATAAATAAAATATGTTATATTGTACCTAGGACAGTAATGAGGAGAGAGGTGCGCTCTTACCCACTATTTGCTACAACTCCCTGTCGCACAAACGCGGGCGAGAGAGCGCCACTACGGAGATTGGTTAAAGCATACAATGATAATTTTAACGATATCGATGTATTTGCTCTGTCTAAACCTAAATTCAAAAAACAAGTCATTATGCGCCTCGCTCTAAACTCTTAATTGTTCTGTATGAGTTGGATGTGCATTAACTTATCGTTTTAAACTATAATTGTAATTTAATTTAATAATAAAGATATATTAAAGATTTTCAGACAACGATGTAACTGTATGGTTGTTATATTTGAAAAAAAAACTGTATCTAATGTAAGTTAGTAACAAGTGGAAACGCTGTGGATTGTACATTTACCTATAGCATACTGTATATCTAGATTTAATATACAATGTACGATTGTTTGTTTTCCCCAATAAAATAAAATAAAAATAAAAAATAACCGCATATGAAATAATCTATACCTATTATACTAACTAATATTATAAACGCGAAAGCTTGTGTATGTTTGTAACTCTTTCACGCAAACAAAGAAATGGATTTTGATGCAACTTTACAGTTATATAGATTATATATCATAATACCACATTGGCTACTATTTATCTCGGAATAATGTACGGTTTCCGTGGGCTATTTCCATGCGGACGAAGCTTAGCTCAACAACTATCTATATTATACTAATTTATACGAGTATGTCCAGTCGCCTCCTTGGTCTAGTGGCAGTATATATGGGCTGTGGATCGGGAGGTCCTGGGTTCGATTCCCAGGTCGGGCAAAGCGAATTTTCTAATTTGATTTGCTCGGGACTGTCTCTACCAGAGGAGGGTTAACGTTGACAGGCAGGCGGCCGGTCGTAAAAACTAAGCCAAATCCTTTCTGCAACATGCTTGAAAAAGTGTGCTGCGCCGACCCCATAAGGTGGAATAAGGACAGGTAGAGAGAAAGAGAGATACGAATATTATTAATGCGCAAGTTTGGTTAGATATTTTTTACTGAATCACGCCAGAACGGCTGAACAGATCTGGATAAAATCTGGCATAGAATACATGCAGTGGCGTGCACACAATACAGACAAACAGACACTGTCTACCCTAACAATATGATAAATAAAGAAAAAACCTGAACCATAAACAAATATTTCTAAAATCACGCTCGACTCAATCGACACGACGTAGCTCCCGCTATATTTATTTATGATGTGAATGATGATTATAATGGTGAATTGAAACAGGAATTTCACAACTGTATATCCCATTCTGAATGCTTGTGCACGTCCCTGAATACATGGAGTAGCATATAGGCTTTTTACGTACGCATGTACGCTTCACTTTGCATATATTTGTTGATAAATTTCTTTGTAAACAAAGTCACGGGCAACAGTTAGGCTGAGATCTATAGAGCGAACTTCGACGAAGTCTAAGTCAAAGTCTAACTCAGAGGGGATTTGTAATTGTTAAATCGAATATTGACTTACTCCGGGTAATTTTTTACAAGAAAAACAGACTGACAGACTAATCAAAGATTTTCTTGTAAAAAATGACTCGGACTTAGTAAAATTCTTCACTGACCGTGACTTTGACTTAGACTTAGTCGAAGTTCGCTATATAGATCTCAGCCTTAGTCTGTTAATGGAGTTACCTAGATAGGTTAGAGCAGGGCCCGAACAATAGTCTTGTATTATCTTGTACCTCAAATGTAACCGAATATCTACCTCGAAAATACCCACTATTAGTACCTACTGCCTAATTTTCAAACAATACCTTTGTTAGGTCTTGTAGAGCCTGCGAATTACTAGTTGAATATTCGACGGTATTTGTATACATTTCTTGTACAATGCTGATGATTACATCTAACGGTCTTCATACTTCTATTACTAGAGAGGAAATGGAACTAAACTCGGCGAAATGTGGGTACTAGTTCGCTAGTGCGCTTCTGCTTACCTCTAAGGATACAGGTGTCAGCTTATGTTATATTTTTACTAAGGGGGTGTGTCGTGGCCAGTCTATTAGGTCTCTTTTTTAAAATTTTAAGAATACCTCGGTTCAAAAACATTACTTTAGCGGCTTCCAAATGAACTTTAATATGAAACATCTCCTTAACGCTACCACTAAAAACAAGATGTACTTAAGCGACGTTGACGTCGATCAAACTCGGGTTGTCAACCTCCAGGAGTTTGCGAGCCACAATTAAAAAACATGATTGTAAAGAAACTATGATGAATATGCTACGCGAATGATGTCTGCAGCCACTTAACTTGAATTAAGTTGGGATAACGCTGGATAGAGAGTAATAATTACACAGGCACAAGAAAAACAAGAGTGTACACTCATACTCACTTTTGAGTGGTAGAGCCACGCTATAGACAGTTACGTCTGTTTACAGCACGAAGGGCCAGCTCGACCGGTTTGATACCACTGTTTCACAGAACCAACGTAAAGTGGCAGCACGCTGTCGCGTTTCGTTCGGTGAGTGAGATTTCCAGTAGCCCAATTCCGCCCTCACTTTCCCAATCCCTACTTTCAGGTTGGCAACGCACTCATAATTTTCTTGTTTTGGGTGTCTATGTGCGATGGACATCACTTACCATCAGGTGACCCATCCGCTCGTTTGCCAGTCTGCTATAAAAAAAGGAATTACTTTCCCCAACCGACCATCAAGTCATGTCGGATCCTGAACCGATACACAAGTGTGTGGGTCACTGTGACAGGCTTTAATGAGGGAACGGAGGGCATTGGCAGTGAGGTGTAATATGCTTATCAGAAGGTTCGCATGTTGCTCGATAGCAGTTAAAATAACGCTTTTTTTTGTCAAGTTTTTTGCACATCGAGCCTTTGGATTAACTGTACTCAAAAAGTCCGTCAATGCTCTTCGCATTCAGTACAACAATTCGTTCAGGATGCTCTTAGGGCTCCCGCGTTTTTGTAAAGCGTCGGGTATGTTCGCGGACGCACGCACTGACGCCTTCGCAGCAATTAGACTGTACGGAGTGCGTGCCAGCACTTTGCAAGTAAACTAGATTCCCCGATTTTATATGAACTCAGTCGCCTACATTTGATACTACCATAGTTTGTAAGGTGAATCCTTACTTAAATAATAAAAGCGAAAGTAACTCTGTCTGTCTGTCTGTCTGTCTGTCTGTCTGTCTGTGGCGTTTTCACGTCTAAACCGCTGAACCGATTTTGATGAAATTTGGTATGTGGGTACTTTTAACCCCAAGGACGGACATAGGGTACTTTATTTTTTTTAAATCAACCCCTAAAGGGATGAAATAGGGGATGAAAGTTTGTATGGGAATTTTGGAACCGCTTAATGGATTTTGATGAAGTTTGGTATGAGGATACATTTGACCCTAGGGATTAAAATGGGGTACTTCATTTTTTTTCATCAACCCCTATAGGGATGAAATAAGGGTTAAAAGTTTGTATGTGGCTTTTAGGTCCAATTAATGGATTTTTATGAAATTTGGCATGGGACAGTGGATACCTTTGAGTTTAAGGATACAAATGGGCCACTTTTTTAAATCAACCCCTAATGGGATGAAATAGGGGATGAACGTTTGTATAGGAATTTTAGGCCCACTTAATGGATTTTTATGAAATTTAGTATGGGATAGTGCATATCTTTGAGTTTAAAGACACAAATGGGCTACTTTTTTAAATCAACCCCTAATGAGATGAAATAGGGGACGAAAGATTTGTGGGAATCTAGAAACCGCTGAACGGATTTTTAAGAAAGTTGGTATGAGGGTAGTTTTAGCCCTAAGGACAGAAATGGGGTGCGATATATTTTTATCCTACAAAGGGATGAAATAGGGGTTGAAAATTTGTTTCTTTGTTTCTGGGCCGATTGACTTCAAAATCGATATCTGAGTCGCCCCGTGGTTTCGAACGATAGAACCGCTGTCAAACCACTCAAAAGTGGCCGCCATATTGTTTTTCTTTATTTTTGGGCCGATTGACTTCAAAATCGATATCTGAGTCGCCCCGTGGTTCCCAATGACAGAACCTCTGTCAGACCTGTCAAAAGTGGCCGCCATTTTGTTTTTCTTTGTTTTTGGGCCGATGGACTTCAAAATCGATATCTGGGTCGCCCCGTGGTTCCGAACTACAGAACCGCTGTCAGACCTGTCAAAAGTGGCCGCCATTTTGTTTTTCTTAGTTTTTGGGCCGATTGACTTCAAAATCGATATCTGAGTCACCGCGTGGTACCCAATGACAGAATCGCTGTCAGACCTGTCAAAAGTGGCCGCCATTTTGATTTTCTTTGTTTTTAGGCCGATTGACTTCAAAATCGATATCTGGGTCGCCCCGTGGTTCCCAACGACAGAACCGCTGTCAGATCTGTCAAAAGTGGTCGCCATTTTGTTTTTCTTTGTTTTTGGGCCGATTGACTTCAAAATCGATATCTGAGTCGCCCCGTGGTTCCCAATGACAGAACCGCTGTCAGACCTGTCAAAAGTGGCCGCCATTTTGTTTTTCTTTGTTTCTGGGCCGATTGACTTCAAAATCGATATCTGAGTCACCCCGTGGTTTCGAACGACAGAACCGCTGTCAGACCTGTCAAAAGTGGCCGCCATTTCGTTTTTTTTTGTTTTTTGGCCGATTGACTTCAAAATCGACATCTGGATCGCCCCGTGGTTTCGAACGACAGAACCGCTGTCAGACCTGTCAAAAGTGGCCGCCATTTCGTTTTTCTTTGTTTTTTGGCCGATTGACTTCAAAATCGATATCTGGATCGCCCCGTGGTTCCGAACGACAGAACCGCTGTCAGACCTGTCAAAAGTGGCCGCCATTTTGTTTTTCTTTGTTTCTGGGCCGATTGACTTCAAAATCGATATCTGAGTCACCCCGTGGTTTCGAACGACAGAACCGCTGTCAGACCTGTCAAAAGTGGGCGCCATTTTTTTTTTTATTCTGGGCCGATTGACTTCAAAATCGATATCTGGGTCGCTCCGTGGTTCCGAACGATAGAACCGCTGTCAGACCTGTCTAAAGTGGTCGCCATTTTGTTTTTCTTTGTTTTTGGGCCGATTGACTTCAAAATCGATATCTGGGTCGCCCCGTGGTTCCGAACTACAGAACCGCTGTCAACCTGTCTAAAGTGGCCGCCATTTTGTTTTTCTTTGTTTTTGGGCCGATTGACCTCAAAATCGATATCTGAGTCGCCGCGTGGTACCCAATGACAGAATCGCTGTCAGACCTGTCAAAAGTGGCCGCCATTTTGATTTTCTTTGTTTTTGGGCCGATTGACTTCAAAATCGATATCTGGGTCGCCCCGTAGTTCCCGACGACAGAACCGCTGTCAGATCTGTCAAAAGTGGTCGCCATTTTGTTTTTCTTTGTTTTTGGGCCGATTGACTTCAAAATCGATATCTGAGTCACCCCGTGGTTTCGAACGACAGAACCGCTGTCAGACCTGTCAAAAGTGGGCGCCATTAATTTTTATTTTTTTTCTGGGCCGATTGACTTCAAAATCGATATCTGAGTCACCGCGTGGTACCCAATGACAGAATCGCTGTCAGACCTGTCAAAAGTGGCCGCCATTTTGATTTTCTTTGTTTTTAGGCCGATTGACTTCAAAATCGATATCTGGGTCGCCCCGTGGTTCCCAACGACAGAACCGCTGTCAGATCTGTCAAAAGTGGTCGCCATTTTGTTTTTCTTTGTTTTTGGGCCGATTGACTTCAAAATCGATATCTGAGTCGCCCCGTGGTTCCCAATGACAGAACCGCTGTCAGACCTGTCAAAAGTGGCCGCCATTTTGTTTTTCTTTGTTTTTAGGCCGATTGACTTCAAAATCGATATCTGGGTCGCCCCGTGGTTCCCAACGACAGAACCGCTGTCAGATCTGTCAAAAGTGGTCGCCATTTTGTTTTTCTTTGTTTTTGGGCCGATTGACTTCAAAATCGATATCTGAGTCGCCCCGTGGTTCCCAATGACAGAACCGCTGTCAGACCTGTCAAAAGTGGCCGCCATTTTGTTTTTCTTTGTTTCTGGGCCGATTGACTTCAAAATCGATATCTGAGTCACCCCGTGGTTTCGAACGACAGAACCGCTGTCAGACCTGTCAAAAGTGGCCGCCATTTTGTTTTTCTTTGTTTCTGGGCCGATTGACTTCAAAATCGATATCTGAGTCACCCCGTGGTTTCGAACGACAGAACCGCTGTCAGACCTGTCAAAAGTGGGCGCCATTTTTTTTTTATTCTGGGCCGATTGACTTCAAAATCGATATCTGGGTCGCTCCGTGGTTCCGAACGATAGAACCGCTGTCAGACCTGTCTAAAGTGGTCGCCATTTTGTTTTTCTTTGTTTTTGGGCCGATTGACTTCAAAATCGATATCTGGGTCGCCCCGTGGTTCCGAACTACAGAACCGCTGTCAACCTGTCTAAAGTGGCCGCCATTTTGTTTTTCTTTGTTTTTGGGCCGATTGACCTCAAAATCGATATCTGAGTCGCCGCGTGGTACCCAATGACAGAATCGCTGTCAGACCTGTCAAAAGTGGCCGCCATTTTGATTTTCTTTGTTTTTGGGCCGATTGACTTCAAAATCGATATCTGGGTCGCCCCGTAGTTCCCGACGACAGAACCGCTGTCAGATCTGTCAAAAGTGGTCGCCATTTTGTTTTTCTTTGTTTTTGGGCCGATTGACTTCAAAATCGATATCTGAGTCGCCCCGTGGTTCCCAATGACAGAACCGCTGTCAGACCTGTCAAAAGTGGCCGCTATTTTGTTTTTCTTTGTTTCTGGGCCGATTGACTTCAAAATCGATATCTGAGTCACCCCGTGGTTTCGAACGACAGAACCGCTGTCAGACCTGTCAAAAGTGGGCGCCATTTTTTTTTTTTATTCTGGGCCGATTGACTTCAAAATCGATATCTGGGTCGCTCCGTGGTTCCGAACGATAGAACCGCTATCAGACCTGTCTAAAGTGGTCGCCATTTTGTTTTTCTTTATTTCTGGGCCGAGTGACTTCAAAATCGATATCTGGGTCGCCCCGTGGTTCCAATCGACAGAACCGCTGTCAGACCTGTCAAAAGTGGCCGCCATTTTGTTTTTCTTTGTTTCTGGACCGATTGACTTCAAAATCGATATCTGAGTTGCCCCGTGGTTCCAAACGACAGAACCGCTGTCAAACCTGTCAAAAGTGGCCGCCATTTTGGGCCAATTTACTTCGAAATTGATATCTGGGTCGCCCATATTTAGACTAAAACGACAGGGCGGATCGACAAATCAAAAGCTTTTTCCGTTGGCCCTACAAAATACGCGTGCGGAGCCGCGGGCAAAAGCTAGTAAATAATACTAACAAAATGACATAATAAGGAATAGTATTTAATTTCTGAAATAAATGATTTATTATTAATACCATGATAATGGAAGATGTAAGATGGGCTGCCTCGGTGGCGTGGTGGTATTTCGGTACGACTACGGTTCTGAGGTCTCGGGTTCGATCCCCGGGTCGGGCAAAGTGATATTGGATTTTTCCATATCAGCCCGGAGTCTGGAATTTGTGCCCGATATGGCGATAGGCTCGCCCCCTATCACATCTGGGACGGAACTAAGCTCGGCGAAACGTGGGTGTACTAGTTCGCTAGTGCGCCTCTGCCTACCCCTTCGGGGATACAGGCGTGAGCTTATAATAATAATAATAATGTAAGATGGTTGGTATTCGGACGGATATTAATATTCTATCGCCAGCATATTCATCGATAGTAAAACGATCACCGCAACACCAAATTGGACATTGTAATAAATACTATTTATAATATCAATTCGATTTTACACATCACGAATTAATAGCAAAGCTCAGTGGCGCATGATACCCACACGTGGTATAATGCGATACATAAATCCCGAGCAGAATTAACGGGTTAATATTTCATCGATAGCCGCCATGGTTGGTTGGGTAAGCGAATATCTGGCCTAATATGCTCGCCAGAAGATTGGCCAACTGCTAATGTGTTAATGATAAATGGGTAATCATAACATAAGCTCTTCCCATATCCCCTGTGGGGTAGGCAAAAGCGAACTAACTGACTAGAACACCTACATTTCGCCGAGTTTAGTACCGTCTCAGATGTGATAGGGAGTGAGCGTATCGCCATATCGGGAATCGAACCCGAGCCCTCAGGACGAAGTCGTACCGCGCACGCAATACCGCTATACCACCCATATTGATAAATAAAATAAATAAATAAATACACCCAACAGTCACACACCTAGTCCTGACCCAACACTAGGTATAACCTGTGTTGTGGGTGTCAGAGACTATGAGGGACATTCGGTCTCACAATACCCAGACTTGAATTGATAAATGAATAGTTTTATAGCTCATTATTATATATCAACATAATATAAATCCTGTAATATGACTGCGTCGGTGGAACAGTTGTATTGCGCTAGGACAATCGTCATGAGGTCTCAGGGTCGATCTCCGAGTCGGGCAGTGATATTGGATTTTTCAATTCATTACTAGCCCGGATTCAGGCTTTGTGCCCGATATGACGACAGATATCTGGGACCGAAATAAGCTCGGCGAAATGTAGATGTTCTAGTTCGCTAATGTGTCTCTCTCTACCCTTTTAGGAATACAGATGTGTTTATGTTATGTGTTATGTTTATTACTTACTTACTTACTGCCTCCGTGGCGTGGTGGTATTTCGATTCGACTACGGTTCTGAGGTCTCGGGTTCGATCCCCGGGTCGGGCAAAGTGATATTGGATTTTTCCCTATCAGCCCGGAGTCTGGAATTTGTGCCCGATATGGCGATAGGCTCGCCCCTATCACATCTGGGACGAAACTAAGCTCGGCGAAAGTGGGTGTTCTAGTTCGCTAGTGCACCTCTGCCTACCCCTTCGGGGATATAGGCGTGAGCTTGTGTTATGTTATGTTATGTTTATCTACACCAACAAACTGAAAACAAAACAAATTAAACGCAATCTGAACGTCAATAGCTTAATGTGCTCTAAAGATTTAGGAACGATAGCAGCCTAAGTGAATTCCCGAGAAAGCACTTGAATTAATACGAAATTCCCTTTAGATATCCCTTAAACATTGTATATGTACTCCTATCACAAATTCCGACCTCGAAGTTTCTCGAAGGTTTGAAACTGATGTCAGATTAAACCATGTGACGTATCTTTGACGAACTCTGTTTCTCGTGTTTGGAAACTTTGATGTGTTGATCTTGTTATAGGAAACTACACTCTGTCTTCTTTGTATTTTGGTATATTTTAAAGTAACTCGTAGTTTGGGGTTTCAATTTACATTTGGGATTTGTTTTTCTGTTTATGGTTGATAGAGATTATCATTGAAAATAGCGATAGCTCAGTTGCGAATGGTACGGAATGCCGAGACGAGTGTCGGAGGTTCGAGACCAACCCCAAAATCGAGCTTACACCTCTGACTTTTCTATGTTAAGTGTGTTCTCTTTGTGAATTATCGCTTGCTTTTTTTTATATCTGAGATTGGCAAACGAGCAGATGGGTCACCTGATGGTAAGTGATCTCCACCACCCATAGACACCCAAGACAAAAAGAATCATGGGTGCGTTGCCAACCTAAAAGGAGAAAATGGAAGGGGAGGGAAGGGGATTGGGAAAGGGAGTGGCGAAATGGGACACCGGAAATCTCACTTACCGAACGAAACACGACAGCAAGTTGCCACTTTATGTCGGTTTTCTGTGAGACAGTGGTATGTAACCGGTCGAGCCGGCCCATTCGTGCTATAGACGTTACTGTCTACAGCGTGGCTCTACCACTTTAGAACTACCACTTTTGCTATAACGGTGAAGGAAAATATACCCGCATACCCGAGAATTTCTCCACAAGAATTACGAAGGTATGTTGTATGTTGTATTACATTCAAGAACTTGTCATTTGGTAATTTCTACCGTGACATTAGTGCAATTTTTAACTCTATTTCGGTGGAATTTTAAGTCATTAAGGCTCAATTGCACCACTATTATTAACCTAGAGTTAATCCTAACCGCAAGTTAAGTTACATGTCATTCATACATTTTCTGTCAATTTAGCTTGCGGTTAGGACTAACCCTAGGTTAATAATAGTGGTGCAATTGAGCCTAAGTGAAGTTGAATCGAGTGACAGCCCTCAGGCTAACGGCATCACTTTTTCGATCAAGAAAGCAGTTAAGTAAGATTTTCCTAACTTTTTTTAAGCCTAACTAGTCTCAGAAAGTTCGCCTTTAGCATACAAAACCTAAGTCTGTTAAAATTTGCAAAACAAAATCCGCGAACAAAATTAATACGCTCATTTCGCAGTCAAAAAAAACTTTTTAAAAAGTTTTGGTCAAAGGCTTTTTATAAAAGTTTTCGTGCGATTTCGTACATAGATATAATACGGAAAACCATGTTAGGATATCTACACCACTTCTAGCTTGACAGCGTCTGTGTCGCAGTTAGCAGGTAGCCGGTTGTAAAGGAAGCCACGGGTTCGATTCCTGCAAATGTTTGTGTAGCCCACTGATATTTGTTTCGGGTCTAGGTGTTGTGAGACTGAAAGCCTCTCGTAGTTCCTAATACCCATAATACAAGACTCGTATCTTAGTGTGGGGTCGAGACTCGAGACTATGTGTGTTACTGTTGGGTATTTATTTTATCACTTCACTGACGAGTACGCGCAACACACCAATTAACATGTTGCAAAAAAGATTCAGCTTTCGTTTTTACATCCTGCCTGCCTGACATCAACCTCCACTGAAGTATCCATAGCATGGCAAATCTTAGAAAAACAGGTTTGCCCGATCTGGGATTTGAACCTAAGGCCTACCAGTCTACAGTCCTTATAAGCTATCACTAGACTAAGGAGGCGAATAAATATGATCATCTGAAAATCAATTATGATGATCTTAATTAGTGTAATAGTAGATAATATTTATTTTAACTTAGTTTCCAAGCTTCTCAACAACAAAAATACTCATTTTATTAAAAGAGAAACTTCATCCAATATTGTTGTGATTCTGTGGGGTTTTTGTTTGTCTCATGGACAGACAGAAGTCCGATAAACGCGAAACTTTTCGGATCAGTTATAGCCCGTCTGAAATCCGATAGAGTTTTAAAACTAAGCGTTCAACTCAATTTAATAAAGTTTCGTCTTATCTTACCAAAGATAAATGAATGTTTAAAATATTGGAACAGAAATGACACTCAAATGTCATCGTACATAGATGATAAATTTTGTTTTTCTTTAATCACATGATACATACATAAACTCACGCCTGTATTCCCGAAGGGGTAGGCAGAGGCGCACTAGCGAACTAGAATACCCACATTTCGCCGAGCTTAGTTCCGTCCCAGATGTGATAGGGGGCGAGCCTATCGCCATATCGGGGACAAATTCCATACTCCGGACTGATATGGAAACATCCAATATCACTTTGCCGGACCCGGGGATCGAACCCGAGACCCTCAGAACGCTAGTCGGTAATCACATGATAATATGGTTAGTTAATCTTATGACTGTCTGTCTGGTTGCGAAGTGGTATTGTACGACTATTGTCCTGAGATCTAGGGCTCGATCCCCGGGTCGGGAAATGTGATGTTGGATTATTCAGTATCAGATCGGAGTCTTGAATTTGTGCCCGATATGGCGAGAGGCTCGACCACTCTGGCACGGAACTAAGCTCGGCGAAATGTGGGAGTTTTAGTTTGCTAGTGCGCCTCTGCCTACCCCTTCGGGGAAACACGCATGATCTTATGTTTTTATTAATTTTATAAAAACCGTTTAGTATCAGCGTACGTATGACCTGAAAACCGGTAGGTTATGGGTTCTAATCCTATGTCAGGCAATCATAATAATTTGCGTTAGAGTTTTCAATTTGAAAGCTATCCGAGATTGGAATTGTTGCCCGGTATGGCGATATGCTCGCCCCCTATCATATGAAGGGAAATAAATGACCTCGGCGAGATGTGGCCTGCTTCCCAGTTCATCTCAGCCTACACCCTCGATTATAAAGCGTGAGTTTACAAGCTTTTATTAGAAAATTACATCACACAAATATTTATGAAAGAATAAAATAAGTGCTGCGCGTTTACATTATAAACTTAAAATGTGTATTGGGTATTACATTTTTAGATAATGGACGCAACTTTTGAACAAATATCTTGAACGGTAAACATTTGTTGAACAAGTTTTCCAATAAATTATTACGACTCCACTTATAGATAAAAATAAACAAAGGGATTAAAGTTCGGGATCACGGATCCTAAGAAGAAATAAAAAGTATTGGGTTTACTCGCAATCTTGTATTTTATGTTTTGAACGTTATTGTAAGTAATTAGGTACTCTCTAGAAGTTGAAAACTCTTTGAAATTATTGCAAAGACAAGTAATAAAAAAGCAGCGATAGCTCAGTTGGGAATGGTACGGACTGCCGAGACGAGTGTCGGAGGTTCGAGACCAGCCCCAAAATCGAGCATACTACATCTGACTTTTCTATGTTAAGTGTGTTTTCTTTGTGAATTATCGCTTGCTATAACGGTGAAGGAAAAGATCGTGAGGAAACCTTCATACCCGATTTTTTTTTACTTAAATAACGTAAACACTTATTGATTTTATTATAAACACGGTGTTTTACTAATAATAACTTAATTTCGGAATGTGGAGAAGATACTTAACTGCTATATTAATGGGATTTTTCTTTCACAAAGTCGCCATTTTGGTTTCTTTACATATAGAATATTAGTTATGTTTACATTTTTCGTAGTTATGCCAAGTTTTTATTCTTCTTTGCCGAAGGTTTTCGACCGACTTCCAAAAAGGAGAAGGTCCTCAATTCGTCTGTATTTTTTTTAATGTATGTTACGCGATATCTCACCCAAATGTGGACCGATTTTCAAAATTATTTTTGTGTTCGATAGAGCTTCTTTCAAGGGAGGTCCCATATAAATTTGGTCACGATTAGATTTGAAGTCGGTCCGTTAAGTATTTAAACTTGTGATTATAAATTATTCTATAGTTTGGTCTCTGGATAGTAACACTTGATGGTCTCTAGTCTTTTCGTATCATGTTTGTTGTCTTTGTAAAATCTTCTCATGTAAAACAACTTAAACTTTAGTAGGTCCTCGTGATTTTCATAAAATAAACTCATCAAGAAAAAGGTTCAAATGAACTACGCACAAGTGCGTTTGTTAGAAAGTTCCGTAATGGTACGAGCGACCGGGCGGTCAGTACCGGATACCGACGCGGCGCAGGGTTAGTCAATATGCGTTGATTTCCCCAGGCAGCGGCAAGGTAACTGTGAATGTGGCTAACGAAAGATACACGAGGCCTTTGTCGTCAGATAGTGAGGTTTGCTATTTTGTAGGGTTGAAAATAAAGCCTCGTTTACATCGAGTATCGCACGAGAGCGGCGAGAGTATGTTGAAAACTCTCGGGTATGTTACCTCTTTGGTCTAATCACTAGTGGTAGCGTATATTATGGGTCACCTCTTTAGTCAAAATGGTAGTGTACCTACAAGTACATGCTGTGGACCGTAAGTTTTAATCCCAAGCTGGGGAAAGCGGTTTTACCCCGGTACGGTTACTACCCCAGAAAAGAAGCCGAGAAAGACTTAATGCCTGTGAGTTCACCAGCAAACGTTAGTGTA
Source organism: Clanis bilineata (assembly GCA_036417725.1). Lineage (NCBI taxonomy): Eukaryota > Metazoa > Arthropoda > Insecta > Lepidoptera > Sphingidae > Clanis > Clanis bilineata. The sequence goes on from CM071159.1 coordinate 3,484,227, forward strand.
AATTATACATCAACGCATATCCTCAGAACACCCAATTGAAACATATAAATATAATAATAATTTATACACTGAAAGAAATACCGAAATCCGAAAAACTAAAGTCACTGATGTGGGGAACCGGATTATAAGACTCAAATAGCGGTGGGACATGTGGCTAGACTGGGTGACGGCAGATGGAGCGGAATCCTGACAGAGGGCACCTATGGAGGGAAGAAAATCCGTTGGCAGACCAGCAGCCCGATGGAGGAACGATATTAAAGTGATCGCAGGAAAAACTTGGCTGCATTTAGCGCAAAATAAAGATCAGTGGCGCAAGGGAGAAGAGGCTTATGCCCAGCAGTGGCCAAACAGAAGCTGACGATGATGATGATGATGATGACTCACGCTGAACATGGACACAGAGTCCCGATTATCCTTATCAGCTGGCAATACGTCTCAATTTCGTTTGTTGGGGTGGGACGCATTATCAAAGGGTGTCTGTTGTTTACTTAGTTTTAATTAATTTTAGGAAAATAAACCTATTTAAAAAAATACTGGAATCGATTCAGAATTCTATATTGCACAAATTACTTAACATGAAATATATTTTTTGTGATGTGAACAACACCACCACTGCTTTTAACAGATTTTTTTACCGGAAAAATCTCTGGGACCGTTCCACCAAATACCTTCTCGATGCCTTGGACAGATTGCAGCGCCGAGTCATCTGTATCGTGGATGATGCAGACGTTACGAACACACTAGAACCACTACAACAGCACCGAGATATCGCTTCGCTCAGTATGTTCTACCATCTGTATCACGGGGAATGCTCCGAAGAATTGTTCAACCTCATCCCTCCCTCTCCCTTCCTTAACAGAACCACACGTGCCGGCTTGCGAAACCACAGCTTCGCGGTTTCTACCATCTCGGCCCGAACTACGAAATTCGGTAACTCCTACCTTTGCTGTACCGTGAAGCTGTGGAATAGTTTGCCAGCATACGTATTCCCTCCCTCCTAAAACATTGGGTCCTTCAAACGGAGTGTAAAGAAGCATTTATGCAGGCCGGCATGATACTTGTCGCCACCGATGGACACAAGGTCTATAAGTGGTGGCTGGTATTTTTGGACCGCACATCGCTTTCCATCAGGTGTTGTGTGGTCACTTTGCCGTGCTCGGAAAAAAAAACTCGCATAAAATTAATTGCTAACCTCTGTGAAAATATTTTGAGTTCATCCGCGGGGTATATAATAATTTTCAAGCATGTTTATACGTTCAAATAAAACACGAGCGTGAGAGTACGCTTAGGGCAAAACTGAGTCCTTTTGTAAATTGAATTTATAAATGAATTTAATTAACATAATGTTTGAGGAATCGTTGCGTATTTGTCTTCCATATATTCATGTAAAATTCTCCTTTTATACGGAAACGCGTTGTTTAACTGTGGTATTTGAAGTTATATATTGTTGAATATTTAAAATATATTATGTTTTGAGCCTTACCTATATAATCGCTTCATACATCTAATTTGTCTCCGCCTCCTTGGTCTAGTGGCAGCATGTATGGGCCGGGAGGTAATAGGTTCGATACCCCGGTCGGGCAAAGCGAATTTCCTAATTTAATTTACCAATTATGGGATCCCCAGAGGGTTGACGTCAGGCAGGCAGCCGGTCGTAAAATCTTAGCCAAATCTTATCTGCAACATGCTTGAAAAAGCCCACATTAAGGTGTTATAAGGCCAGGTAGAAAGAAAGCCTGAAGTTTTGAATTTGTGCCCGATATGGCGATAGGCTCGCCCCCTATCATATTTGGGATGGAACTAAGCTCGGCGAAATGTGGGTATTTTAGTTTGCTAGTGTGCCTCTGCCTACCCCTTCGGTGATACAGGCGTGAGCTTATGTTATGTAATATTTTTGTTTGATCGAATACATGTGCTCATTTTATGTAATACTAACTGACCCGGCGAACTTCGTTCCGCGTAACAGTCGATTTTTAAAATTTTTAGGATTCTTTTATTATGTCTAAAATAAACGTAGCCTAAGTTACTCCTTTTTACATCAGCTACCTGCCAATAAAAGTCCCGTTAAAATCTGTCCAGACATTTCAGAGATTAGACGAAACAAACAGACAAACAGACAAAAATTGTAAAAAAAAATATTTTAGTGTATATACCGTATATTCATATAAACATAATTACGTCTCTTAACACATTATTTATTGTTATAAGCCTGGAGTTTCACATATACCTACATCATAAATTTAAACTAAAATAAAATGAGGTATACAGACTACTGTATTCATACATTTTATGAGTAATAATGTTGGGTTTACAACAATTTTAATACAAACAATATTATGCAAAATGTAGTTTAAATTATCATTAATTTATTCGAACAGGATTTATATGAAACGTAAACACACGCTTATCTATACATATAAATAAAATTGGAGTGTCTGTTTGTAATATTGAAATAACCGTTTTTTACTACATGGATATGAATATACTGACTGCCTCGGTGGCGTAGTGGTATTTCGGTACGACTACGGTTCTGAGGTCTCGGGTTCGATCCCCGGGTTGGGCAGTAATATTGGATTTTTCCATATCAGCCCGGAGTCTGGAATTTGTGCCCGATATGGCGATAGGCTCGCCCCCTATCACATCTGGGACTGAACTAAGCTCGGCGAAATGTGGGTGTTCTAGTTCGCTAGTGCGCTTCTGCCTACCCCTTCGGGGATACAGGCGTGAGCTTATGTGTTATGTTTTTTTTAGATTAGGGTTACCTAATGGTATGTGATCCCCACCGCCCATAGACACCCAAGACAAAAAGAATCCTAGGTGCGTTGCTAATCTAAAATGCGGGAAGTAGGGATTGGGAAAGTGAGGGTAATTGGGCCACCTGAAATCTCACTTACCGAACGAAATGCGACAGCCAGCTGTCATTTTACGTCGGTTTTCTGTGAGACAATGGTATCAAACCGGCAGTGGCGTGCATTCCATATAGACGAAGAGACACTGTCTACTGTGACAATTTGCCATTTACATAAGATTTTGACAGTAGCAGCGATTGGCTTATATTCTACATCGACACTTTTTGAGAGTTGAAGAAAACAATTATAGAAAATTTTTGTCTACCCTCATTGAAATACCAGCGCACGTCGTTGCAAACCGGTCGAGCCGGCTCATTCGTATTGTAGACGTAACTGTCTATAGCGTGACCACTCAAGAAGTCACCTACGTCACAGTAAACGATTCACACTGCCAATTGCATGTAAACACGAACACACTATTTGTCCCAGGACGTCCAATACTCGGTGGTCATCTATCAAGGGTGGCGATAAAACAGCACCGAACTGTTTATCTTCTCTATAGGTAGAGTTACCAGGCGATAAAATAAGAAACCTGGACTCGGAGTTATATTAGGCCGGACATTTTACTTTAAATCAAAAATTGTTCTTGACTACCTCGGTGGCGTAGTTGTATTTCGCTACTACTACCGTCCTGAGGTCTCGGGTTCGATCCCCTGGTCAGGCAAAGTTATATTAGGTTTTTTAATTCAGTACCATCCCGGAGTCTGGAATTAGTGCCCGATATGGTAATAGGCTCGCCCCTTATCACAACTAGCGGAACTAAATTCGGCTAGATGCGGGTGTTCTAAGCATAAGCTTGTGCGCTTCTGTCTACCCCATCAGGGATTCAGGCGTGAGCTTATGTAAAATAAGAAAGCCGGACTCGGCGCGGCGTTGTACTAGGCGGACATTTTGCCTTTTTATTTTATTATTTTTTAGGATACAGCTATCTTTTGGGATAAGTGTGAAAAATACATGCCAAGAAATGAAATCATAAACCACTCATTTTGCCTTTTGTTTGTCTTTTTTTAAAGGGGTTTTAATTCACAAGGGTACGCCAACCCCATTATTTTGCCTTTAAAGCCGACAAAACGTTTTTAAATTCAAACAAAACCAGACAACATTTCTGTAATAAAAAAACGGTTTGATTTCACGATTACCTACATTGTCCAACGCTACGTCGTGGATCAGCATATCCAGTAAAAATTCCGATATGTCCGGCTAAAACCTGACACCTGGCAATACTACGTATGCCCATAATTTGTTTCCAGGCCGCACGAACTCAAGATGGATACAGCATTGCGATGCGTTCATTGTTTCTTACATAGGTGTGTTAAATTGTTAAGCGATTGTCCTGGAAAAATACTGTTTCAACTGACTCGTTCATAATTCAGTCAGCCTCCGTGGCGCAGTGGGCGAATAGCCGGCTGTGAAACGTGAGGTCCCGGGTTCGATTCCCGTACCGAGACAAATGCCTGTGTAGCCCACAGATATTTGTTTCGGTTCTGATTGCTGTGAGACCAAAATTCTCTCGTAGTTTCTGCTACCCACTATACAGGTTACACCTAGTGTGGGGTCAGGACTATCTTTGTGACTGTAGGGTGTATTTATTTATTTATTTACCGACTTCAATAGAAGAAGGTAATCAATTCCCAAGGTTATAAATATAGAGGTAAAAAAACTCTTTAACGAATAAAATTGTAAAAAACAAGAGCTGTGTTACTCTCTCTCTCTTTCAAGCTATTAATTTATTTAAGAGCTGTACAAATGTAATAAAGAGTACAGCCAAGCTGTAGATAGCAACGTCTACAGCACGAATGGACCGGCACGAGCGAATTGTTACCATTATTTTTCTTTTTTTTTCTTTTACCAAATTATAATTCACAAATTATGGATACAACTGATAATTATACGGATTTATGTTTTTCAAATTCAAATTCAAATCATTTATTCTGCAAATAGGATATTTTATACCACTGTCACATGTCAATTCCGAGTATATATATTGATTTTAGGATATTGATACAGTAATAATGGCGTCGGCATTTCGTGGCTATCCCTGAGAAGAAATGCCGAAACAAACTCAAGGGTTATGGCCTCTTTTAAAGTCCAGACAATACAACACCAACATATATGCATACCCAACACCACTGTCATATATCCAGAAGAATGGAACCGGTGAAGTGGTATTGTAGTATGCATAAACCCATATTAACAAAATATCCTTAATAATAAAGGTTGAGACCGCACAAATAATTCTTTTGTGGTTGGTGGTTGAGATCATGAGGTGACCTGCTCGTTTGCCAGTCTATGTAATAAAAAGTATGTAATCATCATCATCAGCCACAGGACATCCACTGCATAGGCTTCCCCCAAATATTTCCAGATCGACCTGTTGGAAGCGACCTGCATCCACATACTAGGTGGACAGACGACCTGATAAAGGTCGCAAAATGAAAAATAACAAATGAAACAGCCAACCTTCGGGGCTACTAAATAATAAGGTTATAGAGGTACATTGTTATAATATCATTTCTTAAAAGTAATAATATTGTTATAAATATCCAAAAGTTCCTCGTTATTTTAGGCAGACGCTATAAGGAAATACGGTTGAAAAAAGAGTGAGCCAAAAGCCGACAGGGTATTTTGGAGATAGTAAAATAACAAATGACTTGCCTTTCATAACACTTCTATGCAAAATGTAACCCCGTTCAATGTTGTGACACCGAAGAATATAGCTATAGGCTAGCAAGCTATTCTGTATGTATTGCGAAATGAAGAAATAGCATGGTCATATCTGTGCGAAATTTAACTTTGTCCTATATTAGTACTTATTGTTATCATGGTAATCTAATTTAAGGCCTTTTTTGTATTTGGTACTGTAGTTTATTAGTAACTGATTGTTAACTGGTGTTGAAAAGAGCAACGCCAGAGTTTCTTGCCCGTTCTTCTGACGAAATTCCCTTCCGAAAAGGTAGAGTAAATATTTGTCGGAATCTAAATTATTTTTGAACATTTTATAGATTCAATAAATATTTTGATTTTAAATTAAAATAAATATTAAAAAATAATTATGATAATAACGACTCTAATTATATGGTATACATTAACCAAAAGGGCCTACATTGTCACCTCCTTGGTCTAGTGGCAGCATATATATGGGCTGTGAACTGAGAGATCCTGGGTTCTAATACCAGGTCAGGCAACACGACTATGCCGTGATTGAATCTTCTAGAGGGATTGACGTCAAGCAGACAGCTGATCGTAAAAACTAAGCCGAATAGTTTCTATAACACGTATAAAAATGTGTTGCGTTGAGGCCACATACGGGCAAGCGGAAGAAGTACGTATAGTAGGTACCCAAAATATTTTTATTCGGGTATATATTTTTTTATCAGGTCGTCGGTCCACCTTGTAGGTGGACGTCGTACGCTGCGCTTGCCGGTTCGTGGTCTCCACTCGAGAACTTTTCTTCCCCATCGATGGACCGACGACTTCATAAAGGTCGCAGGAAGTCGCTGGATGCAGGCCGCTTCCAACAGGTCGATCTGGAATTCTTTGGGGAAGGAATTGGACGTCCTATGGCTGATGATGATGATATATTTTTTTATTTATGGCATTCAGCACACGATCTTACGAGCAATACGCATAAATGATTTATGTGACTGGCTCTAAACTTGCAAGAGGTAACTTTGTCGAACGCACGTATAAGTTTGTCAAGCTATACTTCAGAACATTGAAGAAGTGATCCTAATCGGTCAGTGTTGCCAGAAATAAAGAGCCAATTCGATAGAATGAATAAAAAATCAGCCACATTTTTCCAAATATATATGTATTTTTTGTAACTGGCAGGTGTGCTATTTGTTTATTTAAATTTGTTTTGAACCCGTGTCACTCAAATATAACAAGCGCAATCGGTGGAGTACTACGAACTCTGGGGAATTACGGGTTTAAGCCATCGTGCAAATTGGTCTCTACGGTTGGTCTTCAACGATAAATAACGTTTAATTTAGTTATTGAAATTGTAATTTTATTACATAGCATAGGCTCACGCCCGCGTCTCCAAAGAGGTAGGTAGATGAGAACTAGCGAACTTGAACACCCACATCGCCGAGCTTATCAACCAACTTCAAAAAAGGAGAAGGTTCTCAATTCGTCTGTATTTTTTTATGTTTGTTCCTCGATATCTCCGTCAAATGTGGACCAATTTTAAAGATTATTTTTGTGTTCGATAGAGCTTATTCCAAGGATGGTCCCATATTGGTCACGATCGGATAAGTTTTGAAGTCGGTCCATTAAGTTTTTTCCGTGGGATAGGGGCCGACCGCCAATTAACATCAGGCATATTAATATACTGCTGAACATAGGCCTCCCCCAAAGATTTCCAGATCAACCTGTTGGAAGCGGCCTGCATCCAGCGACTTCCTGCAACCTTTATGTTCAGCAGTGGACGGTCCTATGGCTGATGATGATGATGATGATGTATTAATATAATTTTATTAATCAACATAAATTGGACTATGTACTCACAAAACATACAATCATTAATTGTTTTCAGAAACACATACGATAACATAAGATCACGCCTGTATACCCAGGGGGGTAGTAAAGCCATAATCATTCCAACTCGAGGCAACTTATGTGTGTATAATCACAAGTTTAAAAACTTAACAAACCGACTTCAAATTCGATCGAGACCAAATTTATATGGGACCACCCTTGAAATAAGCTCTATCGAATGTAAGAATTTTGAAAATCGATCCACATTTGTGCGGAGATATCGCGTAACATACATAAAAAAATACAGACGAATTGAGGACCTTCTCCTTTTTGGAAGTTGGTCAAAAACACAAAAATTGTGATTAGCATCCTGAAATTAGAATTCAAGACCTCACAGTTCTAAGTGCGCTACTACTAAACCAACGGAACGGTAATTTTGACATACACATGAAACAATTCACTTTTGAACAGTCGGCCCTCAGATAAAAGCTATACCTACAGTTTCTATCAATCTTGATTTCTAGGATCAGTCACTGTCTCCGATTTAAATAAATATTTCCAATGCTATTACCCGAAAACATTCTAGGCTAGTGTGATTGCCAAATGGTTCCGTAGATTTGGACATGAAAAAAATGTCTTCCAATCTCTTTGGAATAAATTCAATTGAACAAATAATAAATGTTGTAGATGTAGAATATAAAAGTGACAAAGCTGTGTTAGTGGGTACTTTATTTTTATAAAAATCTATTGTTTGTGATATTATTGAATATTGTAATAAACACGCCATTTGACATTACATAACATAAGCTCACGCCTGTATCCCCGAAGGGGTAGGCAGAGGCGCACTAGCGACCTAGAACACCCACATTTCGCCGAGCTAAGTTCCGTCCCATATGTGATAGGGGGCGAGGCCATTTGACATTATGAGTCAATAACATTGATTTAATATACCCTAGATGCACAGTTTTTTGCAAATATCGTCATAAGAAAGTGGTCTTGGTAGTCATAATCACAAGTTTAAAAACTTAACGGACCGACTTCAAATCCGATCGTAACCAAATATATGGGACCACCCTTGAAAAAAGCTCTATTGAACACAAAAATAATTTTGAAAATCGGTCCACATTCGGCGGAGATATCGCGTAACATACATTAAAAAAATACAGACGAATTGAGGACCTTCTCCTTTTTGGAAGTCGGTCGATAATAGAACGATGAAAAAGATTACAAATTCTAATCAAACCAACACAAATATAACCCTATGCACGTGTTATAAAGTAGCTTTTGAAATGAAATGAGCAAGCGTTCTTAAATTAGAATTTTGAAATTCAGAATTTTGTCAGCGTCCAACTATATGGGAAAGTAGTGCTTTAGCACTCTTTTGCTGTATATAATATATCGATGGTAAATAACAATAGGTGACTATTCAATCCTCTATTATTATTGGAATTTGTGCCCGATATGGCGATAGGCTCGCCCCCTATCACATGTGGGACGGAACTAAGGTCGGCGAAATGTGGGTGTTCTAGTTCGCTAGTGCACCTCTGCCTACCCCTTCGGGGATACAGGCGTGAGCTTATGTTATGTTATTATTGTATTATAAAAAAAACTCAGCATACCTACTCGATAAGGAAATAGACGTACTAAAAGCAAAAAAAAATATCATCAGAAATTAAGGCACAATTGCGTTACCAACCTTTCATTCGAAGAAAATCTACATCACAACCATAAACATAAAGATGTTTAAAAGCATCGCAAATACAAATAAGTAGTTATACAAACTGTTTACATGGCTTTCTATGTTTGCCTCGACTCGCCCCGGCATAATCCATAACAACTGATTACACAATTTGCCTACAACTCTTACAATTCTTATTGAAATAGAAAGAAAGGTTCGGAATAAATTTCCATTATTGATTACGAAGCGTATAAAGGATTATTTGAACAAATACAGAGCGGCTCGAGAGCTTTCTTTCAATCAGAAAATATGTAGATAAATGCTTGCGGGTTGATTTCCGACCTTGGGAAGCTTGCTTCAATCTTATATGTAAAGAAGGAATATAGAATTATTAGTCTTGTAGGAATTGATTCCGTACATTGTTGTGATAGTTTATTGATGAAGAACCAAAGATTCAAATAAAATAAAAATGTTTATTGAATATTGTTACGGGCTAACGGGGTTCAGGACAAACAATTAAACGCCGACTGTTCTCGAAACTGACTCAGCACTTTATTTAGAATTAAACACTGTACTGCACACAATACGCGTCGAAATAATCGCTCCGAATATTCGCTTGTCGCTCGTTGTTCGCACTCGATCGCTTCCGAAGAAACACTGTCTCCCGCCAACACACACACACGCCTTTTATATTCGTCGATCTCTTATCGGCGCGTGACGTCACGCGGCCCGTCTCAGCGCGGCTCGAACGCACGAGAACGTTCTGTACATTTATGGATGAAACGCGGCGCGTTCGGCAAGATATGGTTCTATTATGCACGCGTAACACTGCCCCCTCCTAAGACATGCTCGTCCCGAGCATTGTTACAGCCATAATAACGCGCTAAACGGTCGACGTGAACTATCTTAGGTGCAGATCGCTGGCCTTTCTGGATTCGGTAGGTGACATCATTAATCTTGGTGACAACTCTATAGGGTCCGTCCCATTTCGCTTGTAATTTGGGAGACTTGCCTTTGCATCGAACTGGGTTGTGCAACCATACTAGTGAACCTTCGTCGAAACCGCTGTTGTTCATTTTTCGGTCATAGCGGGTCTTCATCCTCTCGGACATTTGCTGACCTGACACTCGGACGTGTTCATATACGTCATTCAATCTCTTGCGCAGATCGTCCGCGTAGTCTGTTACACTACGCGGGGTGTCAGGAGGGATACCAGTTATCAGATCAGCAGGCAGTCGTAATTCTCTTCCAAAGTTAGCGAAAGCTGGTGTTACCGTCGTATTCTCGTGAACCGCACTACGATATGACATTAGAAACGGCTGAATGTGCTTGTCCCAGTCTTTTTGCCTGCTTTCTACAACTTTTGCCAGGTATCTCTCTAACGTTTGAATAAATCGTTCCACCATGCCATCAGATTGCGGGTGGTAGGAGGTCGTTCTGGTTTTGTGAATGCCCAATACTCGACATGTTTCCTGAAATACTTGGGATTCAAAATTACGTCCTTGATCGCTGTGAATTTCTAAAGGTACTCCAAACCGGCAGAATACTTCATGGACCAATTTATCTGCGACTGTTGAAGCTTCCTGGTTGGGAATGGCAAATACTTCCGGCCACTTCGTGAAGTAATCCATGACCACCATGAAGTACTTGTTCCCGCTGTCACTTACAGGGAAAGGTCCTGCTACGTCCAGAGCAATCCGCTCCCATGGAGCTCCCACATTGTAAATTTTTAATGCTCCTCTACTTCGTGTATGAGGACCCTTCACAGCCGCGCAAATTGTGCATTTACGACACCATTCCTCAACATCGTCTCGGCAGTGGATCCAATAAAATCTTTCGCGGATCTTCAGCAGAGTTCTTTTGACCCCCATGTGAGCTCCTGATAATCCATTATGGTAGAGCTGCAGAACTTCTGGGATCTTAGCTCTAGGGACTACCATTTGCAAATGACATCGATCGCCTTTTTTGTTTTCCCATTTACGGCACAGTACTCCATCATGTATAACCAAGCTGTCCCACTGGGCCCAGTAGCTCTTCGTGGTGGCTGACGAATTGGTAACTCATTGCCTGTGTTAATCTTGTGCTGGACCAAATTAGTTCTTCCTATGTCAGCATCACTAGAAGAAAAGATGTCGGCGTACTGTGTTAACATTTTCTTGGCCTTGTTAATCTCTTCTAAAGACAACTCACCACAGTCTTTCAAAAGTGATGACACGTCGAATTTCGCAGGTGCCATGCTCGTCACCGTGGGTAAATCTTGGCATTTGCGCATCCAATCCACTTCCTCGCAAGAACCCATTACCACCCCCTTTTTTATTATTTGTGGCTCGGTACTGGGGTTGAGTACGCGTACAGCCGACTTATTTGCAGACCTTACCAGGGTTCTCGCAATTTTCCATGGGTGATCATTGTCAATCTTCTCAATGAGGACACACCTTTCTTTTGGACCAGAATTCCGTGGCAAACTAACTGGTACAATGACTTCTGATCTAGGTGGAACCACAGTCTTCTTCAAGCAGTATGCTTTTCCTGTTGGTGCTCCTTCCATAAAAAGCTCTTCTGAGCCGCATTTCAGCACGCCCTGTTTGACGTCGATTTCACATCCATGTTTTCGCATGAAGTCCAGGCCCAGAATGCAATCGTCAACAATATCAGCCACGATGACATCATGCAGATAGATTACTTCACCTAGTTTTAGCCGTACACTCTTCTCACCCTGGACGGATATGTGCTGACCGGTGGCTGTTAGAAGTTCTATATGTCCACGGTTACCTTTATAGTCCCCAAGGAACCGATTCGCAAGTCTGATACTAACAACCGTGCGGGAAGCTCCAGTGTCTAACGTCAGCTTACAAGGTGTTCCGTTGACTTCGCCTCTAATGGTTAACGTATTCCCATCATGTGCTTGTGAGATTAACACCCTTGGGGCTTCATGGACCCCGGCCAGCACCCGCCCCATAGTCCTGGCCTTTACTCGTTTCCCTGCTGCTTGTTCGGCGGTGTTAACCTTGTGCCTCCAGTTGCTTTTACTCTTCTCATTGTCAGGTCTATCTTCTCTTTCACCTCGTCGTCTTCTACAGTTCAAGCGGAGGTGGCCCCTTTCACCGCAGTTAAAGCAACGCGGACTGTACCTCTGAATATGATTGCGTGGGGATGATGCCACCACCTCTCTAATGCGGTGAGCTCGATGGTCTTGTCGTACAGCCTCCACTTCCAGCGCGTGGGCCAACGCATCTTTCAGGATCTCGTGATGCCCAAGCCTCACAGCAGCCCGCACCTCTAGGTCGCGGATTCCGTCGACGAAAGCCTGCACTAGAATTCCATCAATCAGTGCAGGTGTGGACTGGTAAGCTTTACGAACCAGCTTCTCAACTTCCAGGGCCCATTGCTGTAGGTTTTCAGTATTACGTTGAGCTCGATCCTTAAGCTGAGCACGAAAGACGTGTTCCAGGTGGGCATCACCATACCTCGACTCCAAGGCCTCGACCAGCTGGTCATATGTAACAGCTCCGCCAAGAGCCTCCAGGACGGTTAAAGCCTGCTCACGTAAACCTAAGGTTAGAGCAGTCTTGGCTTGTTCCTTGGTCCACCCGTTTGCCTGCATCACGGCCTCAAATTGAATTTTGTAGGCTGACCAAGATGATGTGCCATCAAATGGTGGTACTTTAAAACCACGTCCTGACGGTGCAGCCACCACAGAACTTGCGGCACTACACACACGTGTTTCTACAAGTTGTTTGACGTCGGCAATTTGGGCTTCGGCCTTTGCAATACGCTGCTCATGCTGGTCCACTTGGTCTTTCATGATTTTTAATTCCTTTCCGACCGTAGCTTGCAAATTCTTCATAAGTACGACCTGCTCTTCTTGCCCACGCTGCAGATGCTCCTCCAATTTACGCGCCTGCTCCTCTTGACGTCGAGCTTGCTCCTCTTTGTCACGTTGGAGCTGCTCCTTCAACTCACGAGCCTGCTCCTCTTGACGTCGAGCTTGCTCCTCCTTGTCACGTTGGAGCTGCTCCTTCAACTCACGAGCCTGCTCCTCTTGACGTCGAGCTTGCTCCTCTTGACGTCGAGCTTGCTCTTGCAGCATCGACATAATGGCCGATAATTCACTAGGTGCCCATGTCGGCGACACTCCAGATGGGCCTGCAGTCGTCTGCGTCATTGGCTGCGAAACCGGCTCTTGTGCCGGACTATCTTCGAAACGCCCTCGGTCCATCTCTTGCTGGCGCTGGCTTCGGGTACGGATACCTTCGTCGTCTTTCGGGAACACCGGCATTTGTCCTTACTTCTGACACCAAATGTTACGGGCTAACGGGGTTCAGGACAAACAATTAAACGCCGACTGTTCTCGAAACTGACTCAGCACTTTATTTAGAATTAAACACTGTACTGCACACAATACGCGTCGAAATAATCGCTCCGAATATTCGCTTGTCGCTCGTTGTTCGCACTCGATCGCTTCCGAAGAAACACTGTCTCCCGCCAACACACACACACGCCTTTTATATTCGTCGATCTCTTATCGGCGCGTGACGTCACGCGGCCCGTCTCAGCGCGGCTCGAACGCACGAGAACGTTCTGTACATTTATGGATGAAACGCGGCGCGTTCGGCAAGATATGGTTCTATTATGCACGCGTAACAATATGTATACATTTATGCTTCTTTGACTGAACAGCGGCCTGAGCAGGAAAATTTCTGACAACCGTATATGTATTTCAGCTCGATGCGCGTCTATGAAATTTGTATGAAATATTAACCAAACGTCATTTACATTAGTTTTTCGTGCTCGGGCTACAGGTCTGCTTCGATAGCGGGGTTATATTGCGGTACGATTACCGTCCTGAGGTCTCGGGTCTGTTCCCCGGGTCTGGAATTTCTGCCCGATATGGCGATAGGCTCGCCCCCTATCACATCTGGGACGGAACTAAATTTGGCGAAATTTGGGTGTTCTAGTTCGTTAGGGCGCCACTGTCTACCCCTTCAGGAATACAGGCGTGATCTTACGTTATGTTATGCTTATTTTAATGATGTTTATGTTTTTAATGAAGTTTTAATCAAATATGACGATTCCAGTGCGTCACCATGACTTTTGTCACTTTTGTCCGGTCCTTGAAAATTGCTGATGGATTTGTATCGAAAGTCACCTTGTTGCCACGTAGTCTCGTGCGCAAGTATCCATACATATCCTAGATTTTAAAAAATCCTTAGATTGGACAAAAGTGACAATTGCCAAAACATCATGGTGACAAAAGTCACTCGTGGGCGCTAGATCTAAATGTTGAGCTTACTAGTACTGTTAGTGTAGTAAGTAACTTTATTTACATAAAATGTTACGTTTACCAAGTTTCCTAACTTATTCCACGAAGCTCAATAAAATATACAAAACCCAATTCTAAATTAAATTGAGAAGATTCAATAAATTAGCTAATACAGACCTGAGTTTAAACGTTTTTATTCTGTGATTGATTAAAGTCTGGTAAAATGTTTCCGAACTAATCAATCGTAAAAGCGTTCAAGTAAACATGTACCTTGAATGAGCAAATAAAGGGCGAGGTTTAAAAGTTATTTTAATCAAACAATATTATGCTTCGGTGGCGTAGTGACTGCCTCGGTGGCGTAGTTGTATTTCGGTATGACTACGGTCCTGAGGTCTCGGGTTCGATCCCTGAGTCGGGCAAAGTGATATTGGATTTTTCCATATCAGTCCGGAGTCTGGAATTTGTGCCCGATATGGTGATAGGCTCGCCCCCTATCACATCTGGGACGGAACTAAGCTCGGCGAAATGTGGATGTTCTAGTTCGTTAGTGCACCTCTGCCTACCCCTTCGTGAATACAGGCGTGAGCTTATGTTATGTTATGTTATGTAATATTATAAACAAAATTACTTTTAATAGACAATATTTAGATGTAGATGGGCCACTTGGTCAGAAATGCCTATTAAAAGACTCACAGTTTAAAGAAAGGGAATAGGAATTCAAGAGAGATATGGGCTACCGAAATAAACCGGAAAAATTGACGAAACGCAACAGTATGCTGCCATTTTACCAGTGGCGTAATTATACCATATAAGGGCCGTGGCAAATTCATTGGATGGGGCCACCGTAATAATCGTCACGTTGTAATTTAATTTTAATAAATTACTTGAATTAGTTAAAACATCATGGAACCTCGGGTTGGGGGCTCCCTCGGACCAGGGGCCCGTGGCATTTTGCCAGCCCTGCCACCAATAGTTCCGCCACTGCATTTTACGTTGGTTTTCTGTAGATAGTGGTATAAAACGGTCGAGCCAGGCATTTCGTGATGTAGACAACTGTACTGAGCATAGTTCTTACCACTCAAAACTCTTCTTTCATCTAACATTACAGAGGGCGCCTCTAGCCGTCCATATCGTGTCCGTATAAATAAAACGATTAAAATTAATAAATCTTGCCTATAAAGTGTAATGTGTATTTAAAAATGTTACTTAGTGCATAATAGTCAACATCTATCGTTTGTGAGACAACTGGATCAGTAAAAAAACTGTAAAAGTGCATTAAAAAGTGTAAACTCATATTCAAAGTAAAGTGCTAATAAACTAACAGTTAATAGAAAATCTGGTTATCAGTCAGTAACTATCTAACTATACTGGCAATACAATACTCAAGCAAAGACAAAAGTGAATATAAAACGTAAATAATGCAAAATTTACTTATAAAAGAAAACTATTGACCGTTACTCCAATTTAAATGTCGAATGACCTTTGGACTGTAATTAAACCAACGTATAAAATACGATGCCAAATACTAAGGCCTTTATTCATAATAACTTAGTGGGACGCTATAATACTGCTGTAGGACGTTTCATAAAAATTGTTATTCATAATAGCTCAATAGCGTTAAAACGTTCCCAAAATCTCCCATAAAATGTATGCAATTTATAGAAGCTGGCACCCTACTTTAACGCTTCAATAGCAAAAAATATGGCGGATTTCGATCAACTGATTCGTATTTGACGTTCCACCAGTTTTGGTTGGGATTAATTTGAGGGTGCCTGCGACTTCTATCATAAACATAAAAAATAAGCTCACGCCTGTATCCCCGAAGGGGTAGGCAGAGGCGTACTGGCGAACTAGAACACCCACATTTCGCCGAGCTTAGTTCCGTCCCAGATGTGACAGGGGGGGAGCCTATCGCCATATCGGGCACAAATTCCAGACTCCGGGCTGAAACGGAAAAATCCAATATCACTTTGCCCGACCCGGGGATCGAACCCGAGACCTCAGAACCGTAGTCGTACCGAAATACCACCACGCCATCAAGGCAGTCTTCTAGACTTCAGAGAGACTTCTATCAAATGCAATTAATGTTATAAACACGATAGTTTGTGAGGTTGTATGGATGTTTTGTTACTCTTTCACACCAGAATGGTTGAACGGATCTGAATTTAATTCGGTAAAGAAATGGATTATAGTCTAGAATAAAAATGTCTAGGACAACAAGACAAATAAATGTGATGCAAAAGTTATGACCTCATGGTCATAAGTCGCTCAGTTTATTTGAAATATACGCGCGCCAGGTCGGACAGCGTAATAATATTGAGAGAATAAACTTGTCTTAAGTGATTCTTCACCATTCACAGAACATTCGAGGATGTATTTATTTATAAAGGAATAAGACATAGGCTACTTTTTTCTAGTAAATGTAGGGTCTCCGTAGGATAGATTTGTTTGAAGTCAGCTAGTATTTATTATTTTCCGTGTGGTATTTAATTGCATACCTTGATTTCAACAAAACATATTTTTCTTCAATATCATCATTATCTAAACACGAATATAGCGTCACATGAATAAATCATGAGAAATAAAACACTTCAAAAATACAATGATGAATTTTATTAAATCTGATTCAACAAAAAATACTTATGCACGCATGTTGCCTAATTATTCTTCAATACAATGGGTTTTAGACGGTTCTGTTGAAGCCGCTGTGAAATGGAAAGTCCGGTCCTCAATTCCATTCTCAGAGAAGGCAGGGTATTTTTCTTACACGATTTGAAAGCCCCCTTTCTTTTCATTCATACGCTCCAAGGAATATCCTCCAAATCTAAATTTCATTTCCAAATATCCATAATCTACCCATCTTCGTTGATGTTTAGGTATTGCATAAAACAAAATCACTTCACATGCAACAAACATAGTTTTACTTTGATTAAATTAATTAAATAAATATATAAACAAACTAAACTGGTCGCCATGGTTGCCATGGTCGCGCGCGAATGATTGTTTTTTTTTAGGCCATCGTTCCATGACTTTCCAGAGACAAAACTTGTTAAAATCACGTTTTATCTATGTACTAGCAACATTGTGACACGGTACGTATATTTTAGTTAATGAAGCTATAGTAAACTATTATGAATAAAGAATTTTATCGAACCTTCGATAGGCTTAAAATGCATTTTTACCAATATGAGTTTATATCTTCATTAGGGGTTTTATTATGAATAAAGGCCTTAAACATTAACATAATTTCATCAGAGAGAGTAATAGCTGTTTTGGCCTGGAGGTACAAACGCTATCGTCTACTTCACCGCGGTGCGCGCGACCTGAGTTCGAGACCTACACTCAATTAAAATTTATATTTCTATTTTCTAATTTTTAAAATCATATATTTCTAATTTGTAATAATTTATAAGGCGACATCTACTGATACTGAGGAAAAACAAAGCGACATCTGCATTGGACAATGTTAATTAATTTGTACAAAGATTACTTAAAATAAAAGTACATAACTATTCAGCGAGTACGTGACGTGACGCAAGAATTCAAGAACAATAATAGGCGAATAATTAACAATTTTCTACCATCAAGATGGATAGTGAACAGGACAATATAACATTTCAACGAGGTTCAAAAATAAATATCTCGCTTGATACTGGTGATAGTTCATTAGAATTTCATTCCGATCATAATAACACAGCTGTGGATATACTTGACTCAACGGAATGTATGTTTGATGCATCAACTTGCGAAGATGAAATGTCGAAGATTAAACAAGAATTAGAAGAAAGTAATACACTGCTAGACTATGTTAATTTAAAACTACTTAAATTATCTATTGAAAACGAACGTCTCCAAAAAGTTATAAAAGAACTTACGGTTGAAAACGAAATGCTAAAAACAATACCTACGGAAAGAGAAATATCTACAGAAACTACTACAGAAACAAGAGGAAGTGAAATCATGAGTAATACAAGTAAATCGACTTTAACTGAAACTGATAAAAAAACTGGTTTGCGAAATAAGAATAACAAGGAAAATATTCTATACTTACCAACTGATCCGAAAAAAATTGAAGTAGAATTACACAAAAACGAAAAAAAAGAGAATACCTGTACACAGCATATTCAAAATATACACCTTCCGACTAAGAAACTCGTTATTGTTGGAGGTAGCCGGTGCCAGGGATTGGCAACAGAACTAATTCAATCAAGAGTCAAAAGCATGTATGACAAATATATTATACAAGGTCTAACATTTCCGGGAGCAAATACGGAAGTTCTATCTGATACCTGCGAGACTCTTCATCTTAGCGAGAATGATAAACTGGTTTTAGGTGTAGGAGAGGAAGACTCAGATCCTCAAAAAGTCGCACATGAACTGTATAACATAATAAAACGAACTAAAGCTAATGTAATCGTATTGTCTGTTACTAACAATCGACATTTAAATGAAGAAAATCTTAATAGCTCTATACACCGTGTGACCAATAAATTTCAATACTGTCGATTTCTTCAATGTACTAATTATGATCATAAATATAAGAATAAATACAGTGACTATATATGCTCAAAAATTAACTTCATTGTAGACACAATTGATTATGATGCAAAATTCATTCCTTCTAAAAACAAAAATAAAAGAAAACACGTATTTATTACAAAAGAACAAAAAGCTACTAACAATTATTACTCTGGGTCAGCATTACGTCAAAAATATATAACAGAATATTTTACAGTAAAAAATAGAAATCATAATAATCAAAACCAAAACACAAAAGATGACATTAATCGGGAAAACAGCAATTTTTTTCGTCTATAATTTTATGAACATCATGCATCAAAATATTGCGGGTCTGATTAATAAAACAGATATGCTAACTGTACAGCTTGAAGAATTTTCTAGTTCCAATAAAGCAATAGATGTTTTGTGTATTACAGAACATAATATGGTATCAAGCGACAAAGATTTACTTACACTACCTTACTACAAATTAGCAGATAGTTTTTGTAGAATTAAAAGGAAGGGTGGCGTTTGTATCTTAGTCAAGAATGTTCATGAGTTTAAAGTTTTACCACAAATTAATAACTTATCAAAATCCAATATTTTTGAATGTTGTGGGATTGAGCTTGTAAAGAATAATATTATTGTAGTTTGCGTTTACAGAGTTCCGAAACAGACGAATTTGAGAATTTACCTAGAACTTTTTTTTGAGTTCTTAGATAACATGCTACTCCATATTATACGTAGTAGTAAGAATAAAAAAATTGTTATATGTGGAGACTTTAATATTAACTTAATAAAAAATGATAAAGCTGCCAAAGATCTATTAAATATTATGTCTGGACACAATCTTAAACCTCTTACCAACCAACCTACACGGCTGTCAAGCGGTACGTGTATTGATAATATATTCCACAATGACCGTTACAACAATGGTGAGGTAATTGAAACTGCTCTTTCCGATCATACTGCTCAGATAATAAAAATAAATGTCAAAAAATCGTGTGTAATCAATTCTTGGAAAACAGAAACTAGAGACTACTCGACCATATTGGTTGATAAATTTATAGAATGTCTTAATAACTTATCCTTTCAAGAGGTTTATGAACTTAGCGATTCAAATTTAGCGTATGATACACTTTTAGATATATTCAAAACTTTCTATGATTTATGTTTTCCTGTAAAAAGTATAACTAAAACTCTTAACAAAAAACAAAAATGGCTCACGCGTGGTATAAAACTATGTAGTAAAAAAAAACGTAAATTGTTGTGGCAATATCGTACATCCAAAACGGAAGACAGTAAAAAAGCCTATATTTCATATGCTGCCAGATATAAAAAAATTATTAGACTAACAAAATATGCACAAAATAACCATTTTATTAAAACATCAAGTAACATAAGTAAAGCTACCTGGACAATAATTAATAGTAATAAATATAACTCACCCCGTGAACCGATAAATAAAATAGTACAGAATGGCCTAGTAATAACAGATAGTAGAGAGATATGTAATATGTTCAATAATTACTATGTAGACAACATTATTCCGAATTCTAAAAAAACAACTACAAAAACAACAAGGCTAAGTAACACATTGTTTCTCAATCCTACCACACCAGAAGAAGTTTCTAAAACTATACTGTCATTAAAAAATACAACTAGTACTGGTATTGATAACATAACAACTAAGATATTAAAAAAAGTCCACAACATCATTTGCTATCCACTATCATTTATTATCAACCTATGCTTTGAGAAAGGAACATTTCCTGATACACTAAAATTATCAATTATTAAACCAATATTTAAAAAAGGGGATAAGACTAATTTAAAGAATTATAGGCCAGTCGCGCTAATACCAATATTTGCTAAGGTAATTGAGAAAATTATTCAGTGTCGACTGTATAACTTTCTTGAAAATGAAAATGTGTTAGTTGAGGAACAAAAGGGATTCAGAAAGAATCAGTCTATCAATGCCGCAATATTTGACTTTCTGAAGAATATAATGAACAGTATAGATAATAGAGTACCTATTTGTGCACTTTATATGGATATGACTAAGGCGTTTGACTATGTCGATCATAAAATATTGCTTAATAAACTAGAAAGATATGGTATACGTGGCAATGGATTAGAATTAATTTCTTCATATTTAAGTAATCGTCAGCAATGCACAGAAGTTACAAACATCAATATTAATACTAAAAGAGAAATAAAATATAGATCAAAATTTAGGAATGTAAATTATGGAGTACCTCAGGGGAGTGTATTAGGACCATTACTGTTTTTGGTGTACATTAATGATCTACCAGCTAATCTTAAACACCCAACCGTTCTATTTGCCGATGATAGCACAATAGTCATAAAATCTGATAAATCTTACAATTATGAAGATGAAATTAATACCACTTTAAAAGAATCAATTGGATGGTTAGAACAAAATAATTTAAACATAAATTTAGACAAGACACGTCTTATGCAATTTAGCCAAAGAAAGATACACCAACAATTAAACATACAATATAACGGAATATCAATAATTGAGACAAATGAAGCAAAATTTTTAGGACTAATAATTGATAGCAAGTTGACATGGAAACAGCAAATTGAAGTAGTATGCAAAAAAGTTAACTGTTTTGCCTATGCCTTGTACAAGTTATCTAGAGTCGTAGATCATAATGCCATATTAATAGCATATCATGGGTACATAGAACCAATCTTAAGATATGGAGTAATCTTCTGGGGAAACTCAACAAATAAGCATGATGTATTTGTCTCTCAAAAATAATGTATACGTGCAATATGTAACTTACCTTCCAGAGACAGCTGTGAACCCCACTTCAAAACAATGAAACTTCTTACATTTCCATCAATATATATCTATGAGGTCGCAGTGTTTGTTAGAACCCATCCCCACTTATTTGAAGCGAGACCTCCAGCTGACCCAAGACTACGAACAAGGGAGGGCAATACACTAAGTGTAGGTCGGAGTCAAACTGCGCTCCTACAGAAAAGCATTTATCGAATGGGGCCAATAATATATAACAAGCTTAGTCCAGCAATACGAGATACAGTACATACAAATGTATTCAAAAGTAAACTAAAAGAATTTCTTATCAATAAATGCATCTACTCGGTTGAGGAGTTCATGAACTTATAATGTCTTATTATGTTATGCACTTGGTGTACATTTGATAATTTGTTTTACGTCTAGTTGATTATGTCGAATTCATTAATTGATGGTAGATTGTATAGTTTTAATACATTTAATTAAAAAAAAAAAAATTTGTATACTTTTTCTAAGTAAAATGTAGCGCAACAATGTATAAAAATAACATCCAATGACGAATTTACCTACATTTACAAATAAATGATTTGATTTGATTTGATTTGATTTGACATTATGTCCCATTACAACGGTTGGAGCAACACACTTTTTCAAGCATGGTGCAGAATGGATTTGGCTAGATGTTTTACGGCTGGCTGTCGTCAATCTCCTTTGGGGGAGATCTACCAATTTAATCAACTTCTTTATGAGTCAGTAAGCCAAGCAAATGAACACTTACATATATAAGTATCTGCAGGGTTTTCACCACCTCTTATAGCAGTATTATTATAATCGTTCTTCGTTTGTTTTGTATGGGAATCGGTACAAGTAAGGTTATAATAATACTGCTATAAAAGGTGGTGGTAACCCCCCTGGACCATGAATTTTTTGATATTTCACGCTAGCGACTACGTAAAACATTTGTATGACACACCCGAACGCCTCTAGCGGTTACGTGGAATTGGTGTTTTTCATACAAATTATTCTATGTGTTCGCTAACGAGAAATGTCAAACTCATGGTAGAGCTACAGTTTACGTGTGAGCTGTCAGAATGGTATTTTATTTGACAAACGGCGGGCGAGTGAGATAAATAGTCTCCCTAAGGTCCTCTTCGGCTTAAGACCGTAATAAATTATGCATTACCCTACCTATTTCACATCATCTTAATGGTCTGCTTGTCAATTTTATGTTCATGATGAGAACCTTGTGAAAGCCGAAAAAGACAAAATGTCAAAATATTTAGACCTGGCACATGAGGTTACTCGCATGTGGGATGTGGATTCAACAATCATTGTTCCGATAGTCATTTCTGCCCATGGTTTGATACCACTGAGCCTCGACCAACACCTCAAGAGGCTCTCGGTTGGTGTTTGGGTCAAGAGCCAGATGCAGAAGGCAGTATTACTGGATACATATATATATGATTATATATATTATGTATTTTATTTGACAAACGGCGGGCGAGTGAGATAAATAGTCTCCCTAAGGTCCTCTTCGGCTTAAGACCGTAATAAATTATGCATTTCCCTACCTATTTCACATCATCTTAATGGTCTGCTTGTCAATTTTATTATTATTATGATTCTCAGTAGCAGTGACAACTGATACCTCGGTGTGGTACGGACTGCCGAGATGATTGTCGAAGATTCGAGACCAAGTCCCCCACCAAAAACCACATGCACCTCTGAATTTTCTATGTTGAGCGTATACATTATGTCGCTTGCTATAACAGTGAAGGAAAACATCATGAGATGAAACATAATCATCACTGCATATGTAATAGTTCCACTAGCATTTCGGATATAGCCAGTTTTTTTTATGCTGTAGCCAAAATTGATTTCACACGTACCAAGATTTCCGATTATCCGACTACCGAAAGAAAGGTAATATTTTTCAAATCGAGTTTGTATGTTTTTGATATACTGGACATTAATTCTTTTATTATTAATCAATATTAATGCCCAATGGCATGTTGGATATATTCATTTTTTTTTAAATATAAATGTGTTTTTTTTAAATATGCTAAAGACCTGCGGCTGAGTTCTTGAAGCTTCTTCTCAGACTTATGGGCTTTTCCGAAGCTTTATTGTCGTTTAAAAGTATCCCTAGTGACTATTTACTGAATAAAGATATGAGTTTCAAGCGTATGTATATTTACATATCATTTTGTAGCCAATTTTGTCATTTATACGGAATACGTTAAAAGTGCCGCACATCCCAGGTTTATTAAAATTTCAGTAAACCGTCTAGAGCTTTGCGAAAACCGTTTAAAACTCTGGATGTATTCCGTTTGAGTCATCAAGCGGTTTTTAGTACGAGGTGAAATGATGTTGGTTAAATGTATGCTCTTAATCCACGTTTTTAATTCGTGAAAGTTTGAGTGTACTACCCTTTGCTCGTGGATCTGTTCGCGTGATAGTTTTTTGAAACCTTTTTCGTCCGTAATTGCGGCCAAAATTATTTAGGTACTTCTGAACAATTTTCGTCAAATAAAAGTATTTTTACGGATTCTATCACGATTTGTTTTAATTTTTATGCCCGACGTTACGAAGGCTTTGCAGTCTTCGTGGTAACGGGTCAGACTACTGTTAAAACAAATCGTGATAGTATACGTAAAAATAGTTTTATTTCAATGTATAACATTCGCGTAAACTTAAGAAATCAGTAATATTCATCAATCATACACGACAAGTTTTTTGAGATGTAATGTAGCCCATATCTTTCTCAAGTGTGTAAGCTTTTTTCATACCATATCAAAATCAGATCAAAAGTAAGCCGTGATAATTTAGTAAACAGTTTTACTATCACATTTATAATACTCATTAGTATCTATACACGTTCAGCGAATAAAAAAAAAAATAATGGTGCGTGCAGACCACACGACAGAAGCGAAAACTTCAAGACGAGCTTAATTGTCGCTATAAGTAAGAAGCAGCAAGTCTATCTTGTTATGTTAGTCATACTATATGATGACAGTTATGACGATCGATAATGTCTCATACACACACAACGACTTTTGCTGCATTATTAACGAGCTGCTTTACGTCATAAAATTTACATGTTTATTTAAAAAAGTCGTTCTCTCCACTTGCCCTTATCCCACTTCAATGCGGGGTTGGCGCAAACAATTTTCAAGCATATTACAAAAAGGATTCGACTAAGTTTTTCTGATCGGCTACCTGCCTTATTAGTACTAATTAGTACTTAACGTCTTGGGGATCCAGTGTTGGACGAATCGTATTAGTAAAACATCAGAATCGATCCCAGGACCTACCGATTTATTCTTACATATCTTTATTCAATAACTCCATTGAACCATGAAAAGCCAATAATCATGAGTATTTATTTATTTTATTTTATGAGTACCTTTTTCTGAGCACAAAAATAGCATCCCTTATAAAGGTCGTAATTATTTTCCCTACGAGTCGATGTTGGGGCTTTACAAATTTTGCAGTCGTGCGAGGCACTAGTTTTGTGATTTTCAATAGTACGCTGCAAAAACTTTATTTTTCTAATTCGTATTTAAAGAATAGTGCTCTAATTAATGCAGAATCAATGGTGAATTTTATTTCTGTGAATCCAAATTGAGTCGGAATAATCCTAAACTTTGTTATGTATGATTGAATAATTTAAAATTCGAACCGAGTACTTTTAAGAGAAGTTAGGACGCATCTTTTGAAGTGGTCTCCCTGGCACGTAGTTACATAACATAAGCATAAGCTCACGTCTGTATCACCGAAGGGGTAGGCAGAGGCGCACTAGCAAATTAGAACACATTTCGGCGAGCTTAGTTCCGTCTCAGATGTGAAAGGGTCTGACTTGACCTCCTCGGTGGCATAGTGGTATTGCGGTACGACTTTCATCTTGGGGTCTCGGCTTCAATCAGTGATATTGGATATTTCAGTATCAGCCCGGAGTCTGGAATTTGTTGTACCTAATCATACCATTCTATATGTGTTATCAAGAAGATTTGTACGAAATACATTTTAGGCTTGTTGGCGGAGCGGAGGTCTTTAAAAAAAATCATAAAACTTTTAGAAGCACGCCAGATGTAAACTAAAACCACGCAATAGTTTTTAACTGACACCATAAAGATTTTCTTTTTCATTTAGGTTTATATTTCGTCTAGAAACAGCCCTTGTAGCAAAATTAAATGACCACAGCTTAAACTTTAAAATGCCACAGACGGAATACATAAAACAGAAATATGAGTGTATCAAACAGGTGTGCTGGATTAGGCCAAAAATAATAAAAAGGCGAAATTATAATTAAAACTCTAAAGTGATTATTTTCATCATTAGCATGAAGAGCCTCTGGAAAAATCCGTTATTGGATGAAATTATAGGTTAATAATTTTACCAACATCATAATCCTAAACATTTGGGCTTTATTGTGTCGTATATTTTTATGCAACCCCATCTTTCTAAATGACCGGCTTTGGCGCCATTTATAGAAACTACATCGTAAGGGTAAATGGCATACATAATATTCGGCGACTGTCGATAGTTCGGTCGATTTTATTTCTAACTTAAACTGGTAAACACTTCAAGTGAAATTATAACATAACATAACATAAGCTCACGCCTGTATCCCCGAAGGGGTAGGCAGAGGCGCACTAGTGAACTAGAACACCCACATTTCGCCGAGCTTAGTTCCTTCCCAGATGTGATAGGGGGCGAGCCTATCGCCATATCGGGCACAAATTCCAGACTCCGGGCTGATATGGAAAAATCCAATATCCAAGTGAAATTATATTGATTTTGGAAATATATATTTTTATAAAGAAAAATAGAATCCAGACACATAATATTACGTATAAGAGGTGGTACTTTAAGCAAACTGGCTATAACGAAATCGCTTATAACGGCCCAGTTATTGAGGTGGAGCTGAAACCCTTGTAAATCTAGTTTAATACTATAAGGGCGACTTGCACCACTGTTACTAACCTAAAGTTAGCCCTAACCTCAAGTTAAATTGAAAAATAAATATATGAAGGATATGCAATTCATTACATGTAATTAATGAAATGTCATCATATATTATCTGTAATTATATGTAGTATATTATATGTAATGAATTCATCGATATAATAATATACCTATTATATCGATGAATGAATTACATGTCCTTCATATATTTATTTTTCAAATTAACTTGAGGTTAGGGCAAACTGTAGGTTAGTAATAGTGGTGCAAGTCGCCCTTAGGGAGCGGTTCCTAAACTTTTGGTGACGAGACACAGCCCTTTTCGACCGACTTCCAAAAAGGAGAAGGTCCTCAATTCGTCTCTAATTTATTTTAATGGATGTTACGCGATATCTCCGCCAAATGTGGACCGATCTCAAAATTCTTTGGCCTTTATTCATAATAACTTAGTGGGACGCTATAATACCGCTGTAGGACGTTTCCGAAAAATTGTTATTCATAATAGCTCAATAGCGTTAAAACGTTCCCAAAATCTTTCATAAAATGTCTGCAATTTATAGAAGCTGGCACCCTACTTTAACGCTTCAATAGCAAAAAATATGGCCGATTTCGATCAACTGATTCGTATTTGACGTTCCACCAGTTTTGGTTGGGATTAATTTGAGGGTGCCTGCGACTTCTATCATAAACATTAAAAAATAAGCTCACGCCTGTATCCCCGAAGGGGTAGGCAGAGGCGTACTAGCGAACTAGAACACCCACATTTCGCCGAGCTTAGTTCCGTCCCAGATGTGATAGGCGGGGAGCCTATCGCCATATCGGGCACAAATTCCAGACTCCGGGCTGATACGGAAAAACCCAATATCACTTTGCCCGACCCGGGGATCGAACCCGAGACCTCAGAACCGTAGTCGAACCGAAATACCACCACGCCATCAAG
This sequence comes from Clanis bilineata, assembly GCA_036417725.1. Lineage (NCBI taxonomy): Eukaryota > Metazoa > Arthropoda > Insecta > Lepidoptera > Sphingidae > Clanis > Clanis bilineata. The sequence goes on from CM071159.1 coordinate 3,511,692, forward strand.
GCAGTCTTCTAGACTTCAGAGAGACTTCTATCAAATGCAATTAATGTTATAAACACGATAGTTTGTGAGGTTGTATGGATGTTTTGTTACTCTTTCACACCAGAATGGTTGAACGGATCTGAATTTAATTCGGTAAAGAAATGGAATATAGTCTAGTATAAAAATGTCTAGGACAACAAGACAAATAAATGTGATGCAAAAGTTATGACCTCATGGTCATAAGTCGCTCAGTTTATTTGAAATATACGCGCGCCAGGTCGGACAGCGTAATAATATTGAGAGAATAAACTTGTCTTAAGTGATTCTTCACCATTCACAGAACATTCGAGGATGTATTTATTTATAAAGGAATAACACATAGGCTACTTTTTTTCTAGAAAATGTAGGGTCTCCGTAGGATAGATTTGTTTGAAGTCAGCTAGTATTTAATATTTTCCGTGTGGTATTTAATTAAATACCTTGATTTCAACAAAACATATTTTTCTTCAATATCATCATTATCTAAACACGAATATAGTGTCACATGAATAAATCATGAGAAATAAAACACTTCAAAAATACAATGATGAATTTTATTAAATCTGATTTAACAAAAAATACTTATGCACGCATGTTGCCTAATTATTCTTCAATACAATGGGTTTTAGACGGTTCTGTTGAAGCCGCTGTGAAATGGAAAGTCCGGTCCTGAATTCCATTCTCAGAGAAGGCAGGGTATTTTTCTTACACGATTTGAAAGCCCCCTTTCTTTTCATTCATACGCTCCAAGGAATATCCTTCAAATCTTAATTTCATTTCCAAATATCCATAATCTACCCATCTTCGTTGATGTTTAGGTATTGCATAAAACAAAATCACTTCACAAGCAACAAACATAGTTTTACTTTGATTAAATTAATTAAATAAATATATAAACAAACTAAACTGGTCGCCATGGTTGCCATGGTCGCGCGCGAATGATTGTTTTTTTTTTAGGCCATTGCTCCATGACTTTCCAGAGACAAAACTTGTTAAAATCACGTTTTATCTATGTACTAGCAACATTGTGACACGGTAAATATATTTTAGTTAATGAAGCTATAGTAAACTATTATGAATAAAGAATTTTATTGAACCTTCGATAGGCTTAAAATGCATTTTTACCAATATGAGTTTATATCTTCGATAAGGGTTTTATTATGAATAAAGGCCTTAGTGTTCGATAGAGCTTATTTCAAGAGTGGTCCCATATAAATTTGGTCACGATCGGATTTGAAGTCGGTCCGTTAAGTTTTTAAACTTGTGATTATTATTTATTGAAACCCCACATTCTACCTGCACCGGCATAGCCCAGCGAATTAGCAAGTCGAAGTGGCAGTGGGCAGAGTCGCAGGAAGAAGCTGGATGCAAACCGCTTCCAACAGGTCGATCTGGAAACCTTTAGGGGAGGTGTATGTTCAGCAGTGGACGTCCTGTGGCTGATGATGATGATTCTATCTGTTCCTATCCTACCTTTATGTGAGGTCGGTGCAAGCAAGTTGCAGGAAGCATTCAGCCCAGTTTCTACGACTGGCTGCCTCCCTGACTCCCCTTCTGGGGGATCCAGTCCCGGGAAAAAGTGGAAAACACTGTGCCCGACTCGGGAATCGAAACCAGGAGCTCCCGGTTCACAGCCCATTTACGCTGCCATTAGACCAAAGAGGCGAATAGCACGCCACATTAAATAATTATAAATTAAAGATATTATAATTTAAAAGAAAAACTTTATTATTTATTATATTTATTCATATTAGCGTGACTTTACTACACACAATTATTAATATGGGAATGTGGAATTATTTAACAGCCTTAGGGCGACTTGTAGCACTATTACTAATCTAGAGTTACACCTTATCTTGATTTATCTTACACCTCAATCCTATCAAGATTTGGGACAAATAGAGATTGCGGCCTTAAAATCTTAAGATTTAACGATAAACATAATATTACGGAACCCTGGTGACTTGTCACGGAACCCTTAGGTTAACCCACTTTTTGAACTGCCTATAACAACATCAGATATAACGATAATCGGATATAACGTCCATGTTGTACCATGAGCACTTCAATGTTATGGACTATACAGTTTGTTACTTTAACCGAGGGACCTGTTTAAGGAGGTCACTCAGTTCGATTCTCGTCCCAAATATAAATACAGTTTTCTCTCGTTAATTCAAACCTGCGATAATTCGAACCTCTATATGATTCAAAGTTATCACGAGTTCCCTAAAAAATCACTTATATTTCGAACTAAATCAATACATTTTTCGACCAACTTCCAAAAAGGAGGAGGTCCTCAATTCGTCTGTATTTTTTTAATGTATGTTACGCGATATCTCCGCCGAATGTGGGATTTTCAAAATGATTTTTGAGTTCGATAAAACTTATTTCAAGGGTGGTCCCCATCGATATATTATATACCTAGATGCACAGTTGACGCTCGGAAGATGGGACAGCAAACGAGTGCTTAAGCACTCCTTTTACTACAGTTGGACGCCGATAGAATTCTAAATGTCAAATTTCAAATTTAAGAACGCTTGCTTATTTCGTTTCAAAAGCTACTTTATAACACGTGCATAGGGTTATATTTGTATCGATTTAATTACAACTTGTGATCTTTTTCTTTGTTTTATTCCTGAGACCACTTTTTAGGAGGATATTTGCAAAGAACTGTGCATCTAGGGTATATTACATTGATGGTGGTCCCATATAAATTTGGTCACGATTGGATTTGAAGTCGGTCTGTTAAGTTTTTAAACTTGTGATTATATGAACTCATCGGCGTCAAACACTCGACAATTCAAAGTTGCAGAGAGAAAGATTGCAGAACGTGCAATTGGGTAAATAATAATAAATAATAATATTAGCCCTGTAATATTATTGTCCCACTGCTGGGCACGGGCCTCCTCTACTAATGAGAGGGGTTAGGCCTTAGTGTACCACGCTGGCCTAAAGCGGGTTGGTAGACTTCACATACCTTCGAAATTCCTGTGAAGAAATTCTCGGGTATGCAGGTTTCCTCACGATGTTTTCCTTCACCGTTATAGCAAGCGATATTTCACAATGAAAATACACTTAACATAGAAAAGTCGTCGGTGTATGCTCGATTTTGGGGTTGGTCTCGAACCTCCGACACTTGTCTCGGCAGTCCGTACCATTCCCTACTGAGCTATCGCTGCTAAGCAATTGGGTACATAACTATTTTTTTTATACGAAATTTACGTCACCTAAAACGTAGCAGAGAAAGAAATATTACAGTATTCTCAAAAATAAAAAAAATTATAAGCCTTTGTAGTTTGGGGTAACCTTCAAACTGCGGGAAAAAGAAGTATCAGTGAAATCACGTCACGTCTATAACGGTGCGTGCGTTGGAAAGGTATAGAAATATATCCCCACTACATCCCCACTCTTGCTCATTGTAGAATTTAAAATATGAATTACTGCCTTATTTTTCAACCAATTTCGATGCGGTTTTTAGAAAAGGATTTGTTTTTTTGTTTTACTTGCTATTACATAAGCTCACGCCTGTATCCCCGAAGAGGTGGGCAGAGGCGCACTAGCGAACTAGTACACCCACATTTCGCCGAGCTCAGTTCCGTCCCAGATGTGATAGGGGGCGAGCCTATCGCCATATCGGGCACAAATTTCAGACTCCGGGCTGATATGGAAAAATCCAATGTCACTTTGCCCGACCCGGGGATCGAACCCGAGACTTCAGGACGGCAGTCGTACCGAGATACAACTACGCCACCGAGGCAGTCACTTGCTATTACATGCAATTACATGTAATGGAACATAGTCAAGTACCCAATTATATCGGAGAAAGGATTTGGCTTGATTTTACCGCCGGCTGCCTGTCTGACGTCAACCCGCTTCAAGGGGATCCCGGAAAATCAAGTTCGAAAAAAATCTTCCCGACCTGGGAATGGAACGTAAGACCTCCCGGTCACACCCCATATGCGCTGCCACTAAACGAAAATCCGGTAGTATATCACGCAGAATGTATCCGCGAGCAATAACTTGTTATCCATACTTTCAATCCCTCGGTGGCGTAGTGGTATTGCGTGCGCGGTACTGCTATCGTCCTGAGGTTTCGGGTTCGATCCCCGGGTCGGGCAAGGTGATATTGGATTTTCAGTTGATACTGAAAATCCAATATCACCTGGAGTCTGGAATTTGTGTCCGATATGGCGATATGTCGCTGGATGCAGGCGGCTTCCAACAGGTCGATCTGGAGATCTTTGGGGGTGGCCTATGTTCAGCAGTAGACGTCCTATGGCTCATGATGATTATGGCGATAGGCTCGCCCCCTATCACATCTGGGACGGAACTAAGCTCAGCGAAATGTGAGTGTTTTAATTCACTAGTGCCCATCTGCCTACCCCTTTGCGGATGCTTTGTACCACAGCAATTACATGGATGGTTAATCAATCCACTTAGAACTGTGGCTACAGTCTAAACTAGTATAAGGAAATGAAAGAAAATTCTCATTATTACGATTGGATTGGAAAACTGATGGAACAATGAATCATTCTCCATAATGGAAAGAATCAATTTACCGGCTCGGAGTAGTGCTTTGTTCTATTTTTATATTGTGACTAGCTGTTGCCCGCGACTCCGTTCGCATGAAAATTTGTTTTCCATAGTAGCCTATGTGCTAGTCTGATTAACTATGATGACACCCAACAACACACATAGTCCTGACCCCACACTAAGATCGAGTCTTGTGTCGTGGGTATCAGGAACTATGAGAGACTTTCGGTCTCACAACAACCAGACCCGACACAAATATCTGTGGGCCACACAAATATTTGTCTCGGTGCGGGGATTGAACCCGCGGCTTCTCGCTTCACAGCCGGCTGCTGGCCCGCTGCGCCACGGAGTCTGTACATACTGTGTACTTATCTATACTGTAAAGTTCCCTGACCGACGCAAATGCATGAAGAGATTGATGAAAGTATATAAAGCGAAAGTAGTATGTGAAAAGCGGGCGAAGTGAAAATCCAGTCTATACCTACCCCTATGGGTTCCAGGCGTGATATTGTGTATGTATGTAAAGTTTCATCAAAATCCATCCAGAATATTATACATTGCAATAAAACTATTTTTACGGATTCTATCACGATTAGGTTTTAATTTTTATTTTTTTAACGAAGACTGCAAAGCCTTCGAAACGTCGGAAATAAAAATTAAAACCTAATCGTGATAGAATCCGTAAAAATAGTTTTATTTCAATCCATCCAGAACTTGATACGTGACGGAGTAACAAACATACATACATATAGAGATACACGCATACTCACAAACTTTCACGTTTGTTATATTAGTAGGCTTGTAATAATCACAAATTTAAACACTTAAGAGATCGACTTCAAATTCGATCGTGACCAAATTTATATTCAATCAACTCTGGAATAAGCTCTATCGAACACAAAAATTTTGAAAATCGGTCCGCATTTGGCGGAGTGGCGTAGTGGGCTAGTAGCTGGCTGTGAAGCGTGAGGACGCGGGTTCGATCCCCGCACCGAGACAAATGTTTGTATGACCTACAGATATTTGTTTCGGGTCTGGGTGTTGTGAGACCGAAAGTCTCTCGTAGTTCCTGATACCCACGACACAAGACACGATCTTAGTGTGGGGTCAGGACTATGTATGTGACTGTTGGGTGTTATTTATTATTTTATTATTTATTAGTTATCGGGTAACATATGTATATACAAAAAAGAAACATACAGACGAATTAAGTACCTTCTTTTTTTGAAGTCGGTCGAAAATAAAATTAGAGGAAACCAGTTCTTTTTAAGCATATCTTATTACAAATTAAAAAGTTTGAAGAGTTTAGAAAAGGTGATAGCTAAATTAAATACTGACTTATTGGAAAGTGATTAGGGAAAGGGAAAAATCGTATTCCCATTTTAGGATTCCGTAGGTATTAAATGAAAAATTAAACATAAAATTACTTTTACGTCCGCTTGTTACTTGTCCAGATTAGTACAACTACCATCCTTATTTTAGGAAATATAAAATATAATAGCGACTACCTCGGTGGCGTAGTTGTATTTCGGTATGAGTAGTGACTACCGTCCTGAGGTCTGAGGGTTCGATCCCCGGGTCGTGCAAAGTGATATTGGATTTTTTTCATACCAGCCCGGATTCTGTAATTTGTGCCCGATATGGCGATAGACTCGTCCCCTATCACATCTGGGACGGAACTAAGCTCGGCGAAATGTGGGTGTTCTAGTTCGCTAGTGCACCTCTGCCTATCCCTTCGGGGATACAGGAGTGAGCTTATGTTATGTTAAAGATATAATTATTTTTAAACATTTCCTGTGACTCACAACCTCAAAGGCGCGAAAGTAGGTCGAGTTATCGAGGATAATTGGAATAAAAAATCAATAAATTCAATGGAATCGTTTAAGAAACGGCAAAAAGCCATAATCAGATTTAAATATTTAACTAGACGGCCCGTGCGAATGCTTCGCAATTTACTTATTTTTCGTCATTAAAAGGAAAATAATCTTTAAAATGGCGTATCAAACATTAATTTTTGATACAGTATAAAAAGAGTCGCCTCCTTGGTCTAGTGGCAGCATATATAGGCTGTGGAGCGGGAGATCCTGGGTTCGATTCTCAGGTCGGGCAAAGCAAACAAAACCGACAGCCTCCGTGACGCAGCGGGCGAGTAGCCAGCTTTGAAGCGAGAGGCCTCGGGTTCGATCCTCGCACCGAGACAAATGTTTGTATGACCTACAGATATTTGTTTCGGGTCTGGGTGTTGTGAGACCGAAAGTCTCTCGTGGTTCCTGATACCCATGACATAAGATTCGATCTTAGTGTGGGGTCATGAGTTCAGGATTATGTATGTGACTGTTGGGTGTTACTTATTTATTTAATTTTCTAATTTCATTTTGCCGGGTCTGGATCCCTTAGAGGGGGTTGACGTCAGGCAGGCAGCCGGTCGTAAAAACTAAGCCAAATCTAGTCTGCATGCTTGAAAAAGTGTGTTGCGCCGACCCCATATTAGGGTAGGATAAGGGCAGGTAGGAAGAAAGACAGTATGAAGAGAGACGTTTTATAAATACAAAGAACGTCATCAGATGGATATTTGATTGGTAGAGCCACTCTGTAGCCAGTAACATGTTACTCTAAGGCAATGCAAGCACGATTCTTTTGGTGTAATCGGTGCCTATGGGCGGTGGAGATCACCTTCAGGTGACTCAGCAGTAGCCCGAGCACGAAAAACGAATGTAAATGTAATTCGATTTCCTAATGTAATCGTATTCGAGTTCGCTGCGCACTGATGAAATTTGTATGAAATATTAACCAAACGTCATCAGTGCGCAGCGAACTCGAATACATTTACATTTACATTAGTTTTTCGTGCTTAGGCTACAGATTCTTTAATGATAAAATATGAAATATGCTTTTGAATTGTAATAAATACAGGTAGACTAGACTAGCTAGGTAAATGGACTTACTAACATGGACCTATGTGATTGTACACCAACAGATATGGATCACATGTATTATCCGATAAAGAATAAATAATAAACATATAGGTCTATGGACAAAAACAGTTTTTGTCCTAAGTGGCAAGAGGTAGCATGAGATCGAAGGAAGTGACGAAAGTTGGGGAAGGCCTTTGCCCAGCAGCTGGACATCACATAGGCTACTAAAAAAAAGTTAAAAATATAGGTCTATACTTTTGGGACTGGTTTCGAACATAATCATTGTCTCAGCACGGCTGTCCCTACCCCCAACTGAGCTATCACTACTTTTAAACTGTCATATTATTATGATTTATTCTAAATACGAAACTTGTTCAGTGGGTGGCGAGCTCTCCAAAGCTGACATAAAAGCTTTTTCTTGCTAGCCCGAAGTTGGTTGCTAGTTAAGCCTTTATTACTACCAGGAGTACATTCGCAAGGACGCCAAAAAGGACCACTAATTGACCTCATTTAACTTGGGCATATTAATTTGGCACGTCTTGTTTTTGCCCTGCCTAATTGGTAAAGTAGGTGTAGGTTTGTCTGGAAACATTTTTGGGAAGACCTATGTTCAACAAAGGACATCAGGTGATGTTGATGAAATTACCAATACGTAAAACTTATTTGAGTGCGCGGTGCGACTACTGTCACGAGGTCCCGGGTTCGATCCCCGGGTCGGGAAGTGATATTGGGTTTTTCAGTATCAGCCCGAAATGTGGAAGTTGTGTCCGATATGGCGCCTTTGGTTACTCTTTCGGGGAAAGCTGGTGTAAGTGTGTATGTATGTCTTTTCTTTCTTTCTGCCTGGCGTTATCCCGGCCCAGTGCCAGGGTCCGCCTTCCTACTTAAATGCTTCCACTTCGCCCGTTCTTCAGCATCCTCCACAGTATAACCATTGACTCTCATATCATCCTCCCTAACGTCCAGCCAGCGCTTTTTGGTTCATCCGCGTGGACGTACCCCTGGAACGGTCTGGTCCAGACACCTGCGTACTCCTGTGGTTTTCTCAAAACGTGACCATACCGTCGCAAGCCACATTCTTGCAATTTATTCGCCACGTCGCGGATACCAAGACTACCACGGATGTATGTATCTAGAGACTGTCCCGCCTACACCTGCCACTGTAACTCCTGTAAGCCATTGTTGATACAATGGCACGCATTTTACACCGAGCAATAAAGCTCGGCGAGTCTCACAGAATGCAAAATTGTCTTCATCCCGCAACGAAATTAATCAAACAGAAAGATAGGGAGGAGATGGAGTTATAAGGTTTCCACTTCCCTCCGTAAAAAGCAGGTGACAATGTAATGAACTAAAGAGGCATTAGCCTCATACATAGGGATATTTACAACTGAAGAGGCCAGCGGCCTGAGCAGGAAAATTTCTGACAACCGTAAATGTATTCGAACTCGATGCGCGTCTATGAAATTTGTATGAAATATTAAGCAAACGTCATCAGTGCGCAGCGAACTCGAATACATTTACATTTACATTAGTTTTTCGTGCTCGGGCTACTGATGTAAAGCACCACGGAAATAATTTGAGTGGGTCCTATTGGATGTACGTATGTATGTATGTATATTAAACTAAAGTTAGGTAGAAAGTGACATTTGAAAAATGTTTAAAATCAATTTATAAGTGCTTAGTTCAACCCCGGCTTATGTAGGCGTGATTAGTTGTTATTTATAACTGACATTTACAAGGGTGTTCTGCGTAAAGTAGGTAATCCGAAATATACGCAACGTGTGTGCGTGTTGTTTTTAATCGATACAAATAGGCAGGTATTCGATAGGGTATATTTTTTCTCAAGTGATCTTGTATAGAATCTTCTTTACTTATACCATTTTGAAGAATAGGAAATATCAAATTTTAATAAGGGGTTGTTTCATAAAGTTGGTACCAATAACAATTCCACACACAGGGAGATATTTAAAGCGCAATGGTACAGTTAAAAAATAAAAATTCATCTTAATTTTTTAAATTAATTATTAGGTATGGGGATTTAAAATCAGAATGCGACCTATAAATCGTTGAAATTAGCATACGAGTGGCTTCGTTTATGCTAAAAATAATAAATTACCCTATAGGTAGTTTGCAAATGTACTGTAGCGTACCAAATGCGCCAGATCAATATTTTTGTCACAAATTCAAGTTTCCATTATTCAAAAACTATGAGCTTTATGAAATTTTAAACTTTACCGCTAGATTGCTAGCCATCCCCTTTTTAAGTGTTATTATTGATACCAACTTTATGAAACACCCTATATAATAATAACAACTATATTACAATAAATTTAGTTTAGTCAGCTAAAATATTTTATAAATTTTTAAATTAACCCGTAATTCAGGCTTAGAGCCGCAGAAAGACAAAATTTTAAAACGAACTTTATTTTTATTCATGCCAGTATTTTGTACTCGACTTTCATCCATTTAATTTGTATGAAAATGTATGATGATTGGACGAACCGAGCTATATTATCTCGGTAATAATATTTGTTTAAATTCAGCTTAAAAACCCATGAAGGAAAATGGGCCTTTGTTTTGTTCATTTGAATAAATCACTGAGATTGAATTTTAAGTAACTCTCTTTGGTATTCTCTCTATTTATATTTTTGCGTTTTAATCATTTACTATGATTTTATAAGCTCTATGTATTCATATTTTATGTATTTTACATCAAATCCTTGTCATGTTGCGGAGAAAGATCCTCCTCCATTAATTAGAGAAGTTAGGCGCTAGTCCATGAAGCTGGCCTAATGCCAGTTGGTAGACTTCACATACCTTCGAAATTCTCAGGTAGGTTTCCTCTCGATATTTTCCTTGCCATTATAGCAAGCGTTTATTTTATAAAAATATAATAATTTGTATAAAAAAAGATAAACAAAAATCAAGCTATTTTTGAATGCAACCAATAACTTTAGGTTTAAAATTTAATATATTATAAAATGAGCTGGCTGGGGCTTTTTATTAATTAAACCCAACCTTCAGCCCCCCTCTTTATTGGGGTAAGAGCACATACACGGAAACATCTCCACTCTACCAGATTAGAAATCATTATCTGGTTATTGTGTACAAAGCTTTAACCTAATTTTTGTTTTAGCTTCCTCATAGGATAAATAGAACATTCTGGATATCCATTAGTTAAATAACATAAACAAGAAGCCTTTTATATTTAACGAAATATAAAAAACATGAAATTACAAAGAACATTGGATAAAAAGCGTTATAAAAGATAGCTATTTTTTTCCTTTACATCATTTTAATTTCCTACTATCAAGTCGGGAACTAACAAAGTTACGTCTACCCGCCTCTGCATTTTCTTGGGCGTCTTAGTTGCTTTGAGAATTTTGCATGTTTTTTAAACAGTTTCGTGAAAATTCTTCTTTAAAAAAAACACGAATATAATAAATAAATACACCCAACAGTCACACACATAGTCCTGACCCTAAAATAAGATCGAGTCTTGTGTCGTGGGTATCAGGAACTACGAGAGACTTCCGGTCTCACAACCCCCAGACCTGAAACAAATATCTGTGGGCTACACAGACATTTGTCTCGGTGCGGGAATCGAACCCGCAACCTCACGTTTCACAGCCGGTTACTCGCCCGCTACGATACGGAGGCTGTAAAAAAATGCTGTCGAAGTATGCTAGTATGTACTGCATTAAAAATTAAAAACCAAGAATTTTTCAACTTCACGTTTGGTGGTAGACTAAGGCCTAACCCCTCTCATTAGTAGAGGACCAGTTATTAATTTAAACTAAAACGACTCATTAAGGTATCGCTTCTAATAAGTATTTCATATTCAATTTACTTAACACTCAAGTTTCTTTATAATAACGAATGTAAATTAGATTCACAGTGGATGGCGACTCGCGTCTCGCGACGGATAAAGTGCAAATGAAGGCGCTTTCATTTCCAAATGCCAATGAAATTAATTATTTAGGTATTCGATGTCGGAGCAAATTGCCGATGAACGGTTCTATTCATCGATTCTTATAATATACTCGCGCTCGTTTGTGGCTTCACTCGCCTTTTATCCTACAACAATGTGGGTTCGGGGCAACACACTTTTTTCAAACATGTCAAAGAAAGGATTTGGCTTAATTTTTACGACCGACTGCCTTCTTGACGTCAAGCCTCCTCTGAGATCCAGTCCCAGGAGAATCGATATAAAATGTTAGAATATTCAGTGATGTGCATAGACATTCCGATTAGGGTAGACAAAAATCTTACACAATTATTTTCTTCAACTCTTGCAATACAACCATAGTGATTGTCATCTCTGTGTCCGAGCATTGCTATTTAAAAATCTGTATTTAGTCATAATTTTATTCTTTATAGCAATAGCATTTTTTTTCTTAATAATAATACATCTTTATTGTCAAAAATTTTAGTATACAAACGTTGTTGATGGTGCTGGGTCCTGCGCTAGTATAAACTGTATTAAAAAAGCCAGTAAATTGTTGGGGTAGATAGTGTTTCTTTGTCTATATAGACTGCACGCCACTGAGAATATTTGTCTTGCACGTCACGTTTTAAACGTCAATAAAATAATACACGCGATACACAAACAATCAAGTCGACTATACTTATGGATACACCATATTTATACCGACAATATTTAGTTCAAATAAATACTCCAATTAGACAATTATTTCTGGCATTATGCTTCGACTTTGAGGAATTATAAGAGCTTACGTTACATGATCTGTGAATTTTGACTAAACACAACCTCGGAAAATTGTTTATTCATTATGAGACATTTAGAGATTATTATGAATTTTGAGATCATTTAACAGAACGCTTTGAAAAGTCTTTGAAGCGGTTAAACGTTAACCACAGTTCAAGAGTCAGGTGAAGGTATTTGATTATTATAAAAAAAAAATATAGTACAAGACGTTCACAGAATTATTTCTTTACATCTGACCTTACCCCACCTTAATGTGGGGTCACCCCGATACACTATTAAGTATATTGCAGATAGGATTCGGCTTAATTTTTACATCTGGATGTCTGCCTGACGTTATCCAAACACCTCTGCGAGATCCAGTCCCTCAGTTAGTGCTAGAAAAACGCCCGCCCAAGCTGGATATCGAATCCAGAACCTCCTGGTTCACAGATCACGCTGCCACTACCTTTTATCCTCCTTCAACTCCAGTCAGTGCTTTTTAGGCTGTCCATGGGAATGCACCCCAAGTACGACATCGAATCTATAAAATGTTATAAAAATTTAGAAGAAGATATTTTATTTGGAAGGTCGGCAAGGTATGGTTGACAGCCGCCGTGGCGCAGCGGGCGTGTAGCCGGCTGTGAAGCGAGAGGCCGCGAGTTCGATTCCCGCATTGAGACAAATGTTTGTGTGGCCCACAGATATTTGTTTCAAGTCTGGGTGTTGTGAGACCGAAATTCTCTCATAGTTTCTGATACCCACGATACAGGTTATACCTAGTGTGGGGTCAGGACTAGGTGTGTGACTGTGGGGGTGTATTTATTTTTATTTTTATTTAGTGTCTTGCCGACTAAGGGACTTATCATTCGTTGATCCGTTTTGTCGTTTAGTCTTACTAATAAATATTGGCATAGCTGGCCAAAACTTTTAGCTACAATATCTGCATTTGCATCCCAAAACAAGCGAAAGCTAAACAAACAATTTCTGCTTTAAATTAATCAATCAAAATATAATTTGTACGAGGCGGAAGTTCTGTTTTGTTGCGAACTATTCGAATTAAATTCCAGAACACGATAGGAGTAATGTAATAAAACTGTGTTTGGTTACTGTCATCGCTAATTTTGGTTTTCATTGCTTATCCCAAATTGAGAGTTCCCCTATCTCCCCTAATTATTTTCTTGTTGTGCCTTACTGTATTTTTCTTTGAAGTCTCATTATCTGTGGATGTGCAGGTTTTGATGATCTTTGAACGCAAAGGAATCGTTTTCCTACGGCCTTGTTTCTCGTAATTATTTTTGTTGTTCTGTTTTAATGAATGTTGTCTGTTTATTTTTCTTTGTGGATCATATTTCCCTAATGACTTTCATCTTCACTTTTAATTATACTTAGATCATAAATGTCGTTTTACTAAAGTATCACCCATAAACGACTTAATAACCATCTTCAAAATGTATTCCATTTTGGTCGTTATATGGGACCACCCATATAACGACCAAAATGGAATAAACTTGGAACAAGTTTTATCCAAAAAAAGGAATCGTGAAAAACAGTCCTCAATCAAACCTTTTTTGAAGTCATTTAAATACAATATTATTTGGCGAGCCACGTTGACCGCTTAGACAGGCCGCAACATATTTTATTAAACAGTAAATAAGTCTGTAATGGTGACTTTGAATTCATTTGAAAAAGACAATCCTCATTTGTAGGAAATATATAAAAATACCATTGAATTGAAGACCAGCCTCCCTGGCGCATCGGGCGAGTAGCCGGCTGTGAAACGTGAGGTTGCGGGTTCGATTCCCGCACCGAGACAAATGTCTGTGTTGCCCATAGATATTTGTTTCGGGTCTGGGTGTTGTGAGATCAAAAGTCTCTTGAAGTTTCTGATACCCACGATACAGGTTACACCTAGTGTGGGGTCAGGACTATGTGTGACGGTTGGGTGTATTTATTTATTCCATTAATCGAAGACCTCCTTTTTAAAGTTGGTAATAATTAGAATTAGGCCTGCCCTGGCTCCTGAGCCAGGAAAACGATAAAGGATAATCGTACGGTATCTTCATAATGACCTGCACAAACTGATTCCGGATATTCGACTCCAATCCCCGAAGTGCACTGAAGCTAATACTGTTACAGTTTAGATGCAAATTGAACTCGTTTGCATATGTTTTGGAGAAGACAATCTGGTGTAGGTTATGCTTGGTTTAAATGATATCAGAGAGAACAGTGATTTGGAATTGATAGCAAATTAAAAAGTAATGATTTTTCAGTGGTAGATCGACGTTGTAAATGTCTACGTCCGTAGCACGAATAGGCTAGCAAGATCAGCGGCCTGAGCAGGAAAATTTCTGACAACCGTAAATGTATTCGAACTCGATGCGCGTCTATGAAATTTGTATGAAATATTAATCAAACGTCATCAGTGCGCAGCGAACTCAAATACATTTACATTTACATTAGTTTTTCGTGCTCGGGCTACAGTTTAATACAACTGTCTCACAGAAAACCAAGATCTCTGAAGGGATTTTACCATATTATTATGTTCCATTTTAAAACAAAAAAATAACAAACCTAAACGCTCTTATACAAATCTGGATCCCTTAGAACTCTTTGAAGTAATTTTATTAATGCATACACTCTCCACAGTTATATATAAAAACAATTCTGCTATATACTCGTACACTGCAGTCTGCATCCAGAGAAAAGTTCCCATATTACAAAAGTATTCCGTGTCACTATTTGTGCTTTAGAACTATTAAGTAATAGTTTTAGCTGGGTAGCATGAGGCCGCGTTTCCACCAGTAATGTGAAGAGATATATGATAACGAGCTGTGCGCAAGGAAAAGTCTACTACTATCTAAATAAATACACCCAACAGTCACACAAATGACTACACTAGGTGTAACCTGTATCGTGTGTGTCAGAAACTACGAGAGACTTTCGGTCTCAAAACATCCAGACCCGAAACAAATATCTACGGGCTACACAGACATTTATCTTGTTGCAGAAATCGAACCCTCGACCTCTCGTTTCACTCGCCCTTTGCGCCCCTATCTAAACAGAGGTATCACAATTTTCGGAGTTACAGCATAGTTTCGGTAGAAAGTGCCAAACGGGCGAGATGTGTTGTGTGATAAATTGAGAGTTAACAGCGAAGAATAAATAGTGAACCCCAAAGTTACACAAATAGTTTTGACGCCACACAGGTTTAATCTTCTACTTGCATCACTCATCTGCACAGCTTCGCTTCGCTACGCATCCCGCTCAACTACTTCGCTAAACTCTGGTGGAAACACAGCCTTAGGTTTCCAATCAATATTGAAAGTTTGGACTTCGCTCGTCTATAAATTTTGTACTCTACAAACAATAACATAAATATTTATGATAACACTATAAATCTCTTAGATTTATACCCTCTCAGAAGCAATCTAGAGAAAGGCGTTGGTAGGCTTTTTGTATTAAATGCTTCTCAACTTTGATAGTGTAAAAATATGGCTTGGTTTAAGAAAATAATGAGGTATCATATATTTTTTGACGTACAAAGTTTGATTATTTAATGCTTTGATATTTTTTGTTGGAGTTAGTAGAGATGGGCAAATACAGTACGTCAGAATTATGCTAAGACGGTATACGGCTGTAAAAAATGTAGGTAAATTAGTTTGTGTGATTTCCGGAACCCGGGTTTGTAATTCAAGTTGGAGCTTTAGATGCGCCTACGGTTAAAATATAAATTGTGTATTAATTTCTTTCTTTCCCTTGGCTTCTATAGAGTCAGTTGTTTTTAGTGATTCGAAAACGAACAATTTAGTCATCTAATGGTTAATGTTTGACATCCACGATTCCAGTAGAAACATGGATACGTTGCTAGCTTTAATGAGTGGGGGAATTTCACTTATTGTATGGAACGCAATAATAAACGAATTCATTGGTTTTCTGTAAAAGTCAGTCAAGCCAGCACATGCATACTGTATGATAAACTACAGAGGAGTTTTATTCTGCATTTAAAGTACACTTAACACCACTTTGATCATCTTGTATGGATTGAAATAAAACTATTCTTACGGATTATATATAGACATGTCTGACCCGTGACAACGAAGACTGCAAAGCCTTCGAAACGTCGGGAATAATAATTAAAACCTAATCGTGATAGAATCCGTAAGAATAGTTTTATTTCAATGTATAATATTCACGTAAACTTAAGAAATCAGTATCTTGTATGGACTTGTAAAGTTGGACACCACCGTCTTGGATCAAACAACAACTCTTCTAGGAATGCTGACGAAGAAGACCAATATCTGAGAAATTTCAAATTTGTTTTGAATGTTGCAATATTTGAAAATCGAACTCCACATAATTTCAATATTGAATAATGCATATCAAAGCCGCTCGGAGCGCAAGGCGTCGCCCCCATTCGAAAACTGGCCGCGCTCCACGATACTTTAGCGACTACCATATAGCACAGAGACGAATTTGGGTGTATTAAATGATTATTCTGTTGGTCGCCTCCTTGGTCTAGTGGCAGCATGTAAGGGATGTGGAGCAAATCCTTCCTACAACATGCTTGAAAAAGTGTATTACGCCTACCCTCACTCACTCCAATATGGGGTAGGCGCAACAAACGTCTTTTGGCATTTTGTCCAAATGATTCGGTATGCTTTGGGGATCCGGTCCTGGGCAAATAGTGTTAAAACCATACTGATTTCTTAAGTTTTCGCGAATGATATACATTGAAATAAAACTATTGTCTGACCCGTGACAACGAAGACTGCAAAGCCTTCGAAACGTCAGGAATAAAAATTAAAAACCTAATCATGATAAAATCCGTAAAAATAGTTTTATTTCAGTGTTAAAACCACCCTCCACAACTCCTATAGTCTACGAGCACTTGCATTCTTCTTTCAGGGGGAAGGGCAGCACTAGCTCACATATTTCGAATTTTATTGTTTTTTTTGGAAATTTCAGTTCAATACTTTCATAAATGTAATATATAACAAAGATTACAAAAGCTATGAATAGAAGAAGAAGAAAATTAAAAAAAATGCTAAAAAATGTGAAAATCTTTTTTCTGTACTTAATCATTTCTGGTCCTTCCCCCAAAAGTAATATTTACAAATTTAATCTTTATTATCGTGCATATCTGTCCTGATATATTATAATGACTATATTGCAGTAGACATACAATAACTAGACCGGCAAAATATTTTTCTGTAGTATTATAACAAAATGTCTAGTTGCAATTTCAAAACAAATAAAAATTCTAATTTTATATCAAGTGTTGCCTTAAAAAATCCAATTGAGTACTTGTCTATGTTTGATTTTATACACATATTTATATGTAATAGCAAAAACAAAAAAGAAACCATTCAGTAAAACCTGAATCTAAATTGGTTGAAAAATGAGGCAGTAATTCATATTTTAAATTCTGGAGTGGGGGTACATTGGAGATATCTTGCTATCTCTTTCCAACGCACGTACCGTTATGGCGGTGACGTGATTATACTGATAATTTATCTTTCCCGCAGTTTAAAGGTTACACCGAACTTTATAGACATCTGACGTTTTTATTTTTGAGAATATTTCAATATTTATTTCTGTTGTATATTTTAGACGACGTAAATTTCATATAAAATTAATTTAAAAAAATAATCAAGTATCCAATGATGTAAAAAATGTACCAGAGTCCGTGGCTGTTGATCCCCGGTGCCGCGTCTGCGTTTCTATTCCATTTGATTTTGAAGCGTTCAATAGATCCAGTGTTTGCATTCGATTGTACCATGACGACTTGTTGGTTTGTCACATGAGCGGATAAAATCCAGCGAGATGGCAACACCACTCGATTGAACCTTAATGTGCTTTCGTTAGACCATATTTTTTATAGCAGAGACTGGCAAACGAGCGGATAGGTCACCTGGTGGTAAGTGATCTCCACCGCCCGTAGACACCCAAGACACAAAAAGAATCTTGGGTGCGTTGCCAACCTAAAAGGAGGGCAACAGGGATTGGGAAAGAGGGGGGATTTGGCAACTGGAAATCTCTCACCGAATGAAACGCGACAGCAAGCTGCCACTTTACGTCGGTTTTCTGTAAGACAGTGGTATCAAACCGGTCGAGACGGCCGATTTGTGGTGCAGACGTAACTGTCTCCAGCGTGGCTATACCACTCAAAAACATTTTTTGCGTGATATGTGATACATGTCATAGGGGCGTGCCTATCATCGGGCACAAATTCTAGGCTGATATTGAATGTAAAAACCCAATATTTGCCTGACTCGGAGACCCAAGCCGATACCCAGAACTGCGACCTGAGCAGGAATATTTCTGACAACCGTAAATGTATTTCAGCTCGATGCGCGTCTATGGTATGAAACATTAACCAAACGTCATCAGTGCGCATCGAACTCGAATACATTTACATTTACATTAGTTTTTCGTGCTCGGGCTACTGTAGTCGTACCAAAATACAGCTACGTCACTGAGGCAAAAGGCGCTAATTCTATTTATCACGAAAATAAATAGGGCAATTTGTTACTCATAAAATTAGTGAACTAGCCCCGCCAACGGTGGATAAAAAGGATCAAAATCGACAGTTGGTGTAGATCATCTGAAAACAACGATAAACATATAAAAGAATGAACTATTTTTGAAGTGATAACTTCTTATAATATAATAATATTAATGCGACATAATCGCATGAGCGATAAAGCCTTTAAATAAAGAAAAAAAAAACTTCTTATGGAAGGGTAAACCGCTTCGTAACGTAACGCGTTACGGCGCCACTCTGTCGGCTTTCATTTCTCTATTAAAAAGTAAATTTCAATATTAAATCATTAAACTTATATTAGTTTAAGTTATCACTTCTGTCGAGCGTCCCAAAGCGCACACGTTTTTTTGAAGTTAATTCAATACCGAAGATTGTGATAAAAAGGTGCCTAGTTAGGAGCATTCGCATTTCGATTATAGCAGAAAGTAAGCATTATATGCTCATAAGAGTATTCAGCCCTAACCCCACTTTATACGTAAATGAAGTCTCAGCTCTTCCAAACCTCTTAATTAATACACTCACCTTAATTAAATCGCTTTACAAACATGTTTTGAGGGCTTGGTTTCATAAAATATATCTTAATATTGAAAAGGTACCTTTAAGGATGATTTTGCTAAAAAGGTTGAATTAGAATTTATTAAATCTTTTTTGCCTTATTTAGTACAATTTGGGTCTTTCAAACTCTTCGCAATTAGGGAACGGATGAGAATTAATTAAAGTAAAGGCCTATAATAATATGTTTCGAGAAAGATTTTATAGTAATAAAGATAATTCACTGCCTCGGTAGCGTGATTGTATTTCGGTAAGCCTATCGTCCTGAGGTCTCGGCTTCGATCCCCGGGTCGGGCAAAGTGATATTGAAATTTTCCATATCAGCCCGGAGTCTGGAATTTGTGCCCGATATGGCGATAGGCTCGCCCCCTATCACAATGGAACTGAACTAAGCTCGGCGAAATGTGAGTGTTCTAGTTTGCACCTCCGGGCTCTGACTACCCATTCGGCAATACAGACGTGAGCTTATGTATGTAAAGATAATTAATTTATCCTCATGGCTCAACTAACAACTTCAGATGCTTTCAATTGGTGGTTGGGTTAAGAGCCAAAGACTCAAGAGCCAAAACCAGAAGGCAGTGTAGCGTCCATTATCATGACATGCATTGCGACGTTTTCCACTCTGGGGTTAACTTACGATAGTTTGGTATTTATCCTCAAAGGATGTTTTTTATGCTTTTAACTGTATTTTTAAAGTGAAAATATTGAAAGTTAAGAAGATTGTTGTTCAAGTCATTTTGTGCTTGATACTATTGCCTTCTACCCCCCTTCCTTTCCCAATCCCTTTTTTTCTCCCCTTCCATTTCCTCCTTTTAGATTGGCAACGAGCCCATGATTCCTTTTGTGTCTGGGGTATCTATGGGCGGTGGAGATCACTTATCATCAGGTGACCCATCTGCTCGTGTCCCAGTTTCTGCTAATAAAAAAAAATATACCGTGCCACGTCAAAGGAGGCGTCAATTACTTGCATATCTAATAAGTAATACCGCATGCACCACAAACTGTCTAAATTGACTGAACTCAGATTAATCATGAGTGGCATTATGATTGAGTATTAAAGTGGTGATTAAATGTCCGTTAATCCTCGCTTAACCCCTCTCTATACGCGAATATCCTTCAAGAAGCTTTCGCCGCTCAACAAGTATGTACATAATATCGCGCTTAACTTGAGTCTGCCGCAAACCCACTGACAAACATTAAGGCTGCGGACCCATTAGGAAAATAGTTTGCGGCTGAAGTTTGCCTTCTATACATTTTAGACTAGTTGTGATAAGAGATTATCTCTGGGGAAGAATTTTATCACAGGATACTAAGTTACTGAAGTTTAATTATTCCAATATATTTATAATTGGTTCAGAGATTAGCATAAAAATATCGGGTCTATACTATTATTATAATATAAAAATATACTACATAAAAATATAGCCCCTTACTTATAAAAATATTTAAGCGCTGCTTATCTTTATACCATAGGTTGTTCCTTTCATTTTTAAACAATGTAACACAAGGAAAAAAGTGACAGGTTATTCGTAACCATTTGCTCAGCTAAAAATGATTTTATAAGTAAGGCCCATAATATATACCTACTATTATTAGAGTGTCTGAATTAGTCAGCAGCGAATTTGCAGCGAAGGCACACTATGGGTCCTAAAACTAAACCATTTTTGCTTATTTTATTTTTAAGAATAGTTTGTTACATTTTTCCTTGTGCCATATTGTCTGAAAATGAGAGGGACAAGCTACTCTTGCGGATAAGAAGCGCATAAATAAATTTATAAGGGACTACAAAAGTGCTTTGTCTATGGTACCACCATATATGGGCTGTGGACAGGGAGGTCCTCGGTTCGATACCCAGGTCGGGCAAAGCGATTTTTTCGTAATCTAATTTGCCCGGGACTGGATCCCCAAAGGAGGATTAACGTCAGGCAGGCAGCCCGTCGTAAAAATTGACCCAAATTCTTTCTGCAACATGCTTGAAAAAGTGTGTTGCACCGTCCCCACATTAAGGTCGGATTAGGGCAGATAGAAAAAAGTGGCTACCCAAATCTCCGTCCAACTTATTTTTTACGTCCGTGACCCAAATGAAGTTGAATGAAGCATCCATTTTCGACCGACTTCCCAAAAAAGAGGTCCTCAATTCGTCGTTTTTTTTTATGTATGTGACGCGATATCTTCGCCGAATGTGGACCGATCTTCAAAATTCTTTTTGTGTTCGATGGAGCTTCTTTCAAGGGTGGTCCCATATAAATTTGGTCACGATCGGTAAAGTGGAAGTCGGTCAGTTAAGTTTTTAAACTTGTGATTATGCAGCTTAGTCTTGTAGCCGATAGCAAATACTTGGCTAATGGGCTCGTATCCTAATTTAAGCCTACCGCAAACCCGCTGACATATACTAATTTGATTTATCACTAAGCTGGTGATAACTCGGACTATTTCAAGTTAGTTGGGTCAGAAAGACCAGGCTCCCAACTCCCGGCAGGTATCCCATTAATCATGATTTACATTACGTTAGATGGTAATAAAAACGCGAAATTTCTTGTGAAAGTTGTAATATTGAAGTTTGTGTTGAGTTGAAGGGTTGATGTGTTTTTTATTTCGTTGCGATTGCACTAGTGGTGCCTGGAGGGTTGTTTGGAAGATAAAGTTTTGTCATAAATATTAAATGGTATTTGTATCGTCTTACTGTTCGGTTTTGTGTTTTTATTATCTGTTTATTATTTTATTAACTGTTTACTATTTTATTATCTGTTTAGTTTTTAATGTTTCGCGCCCTTTGCAAAAAAACATTGTAGGGAAAGAATATAATATTCTAATACCTAGGTGCTGAAAGATTTATGAATTCCTTTGAATAGTTCCGTTATTTTCTACATTGACTGCCTCGGTGGCGTGGTGGTATTGCGTGTGCGGTACGACTATCGTCCTGCTTTGGAGCCATATAAATACAATTTTAAATCTAACCCAGTATCTCCAGGTCCACAGCCCATATATACTACTAGACCAAAGACCAAAGGGGCATGTGGTTCGTATGCTACCGGATAGGTGGGCAAAAATCAGCACGAAGTGGAGACCTTCCGACGGCTGGCGACGCCGTGATAGACCCGCGAAGAGGTGGCGTGACGATCTGGATGCCTACGAGCCTATGTGGACTGAACTAGCCCATGACAGAGAGCAGTGGAAAAAGATGGGGAGTCCTTTGTCCAGCAGTGGGACACAATAGGACAGAAAAGAAAAGAACGACCAAAGAGGCGACAAAATAATAAATGAATGTGGTATTAAAAATAGTTATAATCTAAATAAACATTTATATAACAGTTAAAAACATCAAACTCATTGTATCAAACTAGCTCCTGTAGCGGCCATTGAAGTCTCAAAATGCAGGTTGTTAAAAGTTACGTTCCTCCAACCAATTTCTTCTCAACTACACCTACCACTCTAATTCAACGGCATAAGTGCCAATTTCGTTTGAAAAAAGTTTTTGAGATGGTATATTGTTATGTAGAGAATGGCCGGATTTGGGATTATGACATGACAAGTGACGTCACAGACCCTCGTCACGGACGTCCATCTCTTTAGTTTTATATCCGGAGAAGAATTACAATCACGGTACGAGCGTGGCGACTGTAGATTAAAAGAGCAGTCAAATGGAAATTGTTTGGGTTTTCTTTAGGGTGTGTATACATTGGTGTTAGTACAATATTGTAGCTATAGTGTATTCACATTATATCGGAAATGTAAACGAATATTTATCCTACTTATCAATTATGTATTTATTATATTGGATCATCGATATATTATTTACCTATATGCACAGTTGACGCTCGGAAAATGGGACAGCAAAGGAGTGCTTAAGCACTCTTTTTCCCAACATTAGACGCCGATAGAATTCTAAATTTCAAAATTTTAATTTAAGAACGCTTGATCATTTCGTTTAAAAAGCTACTTTATAGCACGTGCATAGGGTTATATTTGTGTTGATTTAATTAGAACCGGTAATTTTTTTCTTTGTTTTATTGCTAAAACCACTTTTTAGGAGGATATTTGCAAAGAACTGTGCGTCTAGGGTATATTATATCGATGTGTTTGATGTATTATAATTCCAATACTTGAAATTAAACTGTTTTTACGGATTATATCACGATTTGGTTTTAATTTTTGTGCCCGACGTTTCGAAAGCTTTGCAGCCTTCGTGGTCACGGGTCAGACTGCTGAAAGGCTGGTGATATAATCCGTAAAAACAGTTTAATTTCAATGAATAACATTCACGTAAACCTAAGAAATCATTATATTCCAATACTTGTTTAGTAATGTGGTATAATGGAAAATATCATACATAGGTTGCGGATGTCTTATGACGTCAGAATATCGA
The DNA here is from genome assembly GCA_036417725.1 of Clanis bilineata. Taxonomy (NCBI): domain Eukaryota; kingdom Metazoa; phylum Arthropoda; class Insecta; order Lepidoptera; family Sphingidae; genus Clanis; species Clanis bilineata. The sequence continues at coordinate 3,535,331 of CM071159.1, forward strand.
CAAAGGTCAGAAATTCGATAAAAGTCGGAATTAGCAAGTTCTAAAAATAGTAATTTTAAAGGTGTTACATATGGACATAAGAGGGTGGTGAAGTGGTATTCTCATAAAAAAAAACAACATTGCGTTCGATGATGAAACAGTGACGAAAAGCTAGTTTTTGGGATTCCGTACGTCAAAAGGAAAAAATAGAATCCTTATAGGATCACTTTGTTGTCCGTCTGTCTGTCTGTCATAAATCTTTTTCTCAGGAACGCGTGGAGGTAAGCTGAAATTCATATCAAATACTCAGGTCTATTGTCCCTTGGAGCTGTGAAAAAAATTAAATTTCTAAGCCAACGCAATCAAAAGATACAGCCGTTTATGCCGCTTATATTTTATCAGATCATCTCTTTTTCAGCCATGGTTTTAGCGTCGAACACGAGGCTGGTTTTTAGGTGAATAGCACCACAGTTATGCCGAAGGACATCCGAGTTTCTGCTTGCCATGAAAAGAAAAGGAATAAGCGCAGCAGTCGCTGTTATTGAACATTTTTTGTGAGACAATGGTTACAAACCGGTCGGGCCGATCCATTTATACTATAAACATAACTATCAACAGCGTGGCTCTACTACTCAATTCAGCAGGCCGATTCTCTAAGGTATTATTTGTGAAAACAACGTTGCGGCATCGATGTTTTCATTTTTGTATTCAGCAAGGTATAGCGCACGCACTAGGGCTATGTGTGATGACGGCGCTTATGCGAACTATCTCTCTCGAGCGAGGCGTTTGACATAAATGTATGGAAAATGGTATTCTCTAAGACCCAACAACGTTGAACGCTCCGTCGATCTCAACGATGTGCGCTGCGGGAGCTCGTCGTCGATCGCAACGTTGTGGAGTTTCTTAGAGAATCTCCCTGCAGCATAGATTCACAATATACCAATAATCTTTTTTAAATAGGTACTTTAGTCATAAGACGTATTCCGTCAGCCACTCGGGGCTTAAAGGCGTCCTTGTGTACCGTTTCCGTTGTTAAGATAAGCGCCTTAAAGGCTTGGCTCCTATCGATGGATCGATACGGGTCAACGACGAATCACGAGACTTTTGGAGAGTATGACTGTAGATTGAGTAAACAATGGGAGAATTTCGTGATGCCCGCGGCCCGAATGATCAAACGCTACTCAATTTTAACGACTTCTTACATTGATTTTCGCCATACAATTTTGACAGATAAGGCGGCCTTAAACGACATAAGACGACTTTATGTGTATCAACATTCAGCGGTAAATTAAATAATATCACCAGTCACATACATAATCCTTACCACATGCGAGAGGTTGTTGGTTCAGTTCTCGCACCGAAACAAATGTTTGTGTGAAACTGATATTCGTTTCGGGTCTGGGTGTTGTGAGACCGAGTCTCTCGTAGATTCTGATACCCACAATACAAGTTATACATATAGCCCCTTACTTATAAAAATAATTAAGCACTGCTTATCTTTATATCATAGGTTGTCCTTTCCATTTTTAAACAATGTAACGCAAGGAAAAAAGTGACAGGTTATTCGTAACCATTTGCTCAGCTAAAAATGCTGTTTTAAGTAAGGCCCTTAGTGTGGGGTCAGGTGTATGTGTATTAATAGATAGTAAATCTCGAAGCATCTTAGGTACTAAGAACCACGAAAGACGTTGGGTTTCACAACACCCATATACGAAACAAATATTTGTGGGTCCGCGGTCTCTCGAGTCTCGCTTCACAAGCCAGTAGGTCGTTGTACCATGTTCGTTGTCATATTTGGTGAATTTCTCTTTTCTTTCTTTCTGCATGGGGTTATCCCGGCCTAATGCCAGCGTCCACCTTCTTACTTAAACGCTTCCACTTCGCCCGGTCTTTAGCATCCTCCACAGTGAGACCATTGGCTCTCATATCTTCCTCCAAAACGTCCAACCAGCACTTTTTGGGCCGTCCACGGGAATGTACCCGTGGAACGATTTGGTCCAGACCCCTGCGACCGACGTACTCCTGTGGTTTCCTCAAAACGTAGTCAGTTTCGTGAAATGATAAACAAAAATTTACTTAGTTTATCTTTTCATTGTATTTAGTTCATCTTGCAGACCTAAGGGAAATTCCAAAGTAATTGTATATAATTATTATACTACAACTTATTCTAGTCTATTTACAAAATATTTTACGAGTGGTAGAGCCACGCTGTATACAGTAACGTCTACAGCAGGAATGGGCCGGCTCGACCGGTTTGATACCACTGTTTCACAGAAAACCAACGTAAAATGGCAGCTTGCTGTCGCGTTTCGTACAGTGAGTGAGATTTCCGGTGGCCCATTTCTCAATCCCTTTTCCCACCTCTTCCATTCCCTTCTTTTAGGTTGGCAACACACCCATGATTCTTTTTGTGTCTTAGATGTCTCTTAGATGGGGGGTGGAGGTCACTTACCATTAGGTGACCCATCTGCTCGTTTGCCAGTCTCTGATATATAAAAAAAAATTGAATTGATATTAGTGTAACATGTATAGTATAATGTAATGTAACAAGTGTACAGGTTAAAACAAATTAAAAACCAAAGACCGAGATGTTCTCATACAATCTATATATTATTAAAATATCACCATAATTACAATTAAATTACTTTTATTCTTATAAAATAAATACAGAGCGGGTCGTGAGCCTACTGGATTTGCTATCGTTCAATGCTCGAGTACATTTAATTTTGATGTTATGATAGTAAACTGTTACCACAAATTCAAATACAAAGGAAACTAAAAGGGCGCCACCAGCCTCCGGGACAGACTGGGAATAGAATACGGAGGTACCTTCTAAAGGGTTTGCGGAGTGGAACTCGCAGCCAACTCCGAGCACAACCTCATATAAAATGGAGTGATCCACCAAACACGTGGACACCAACACGACGCGGCCACGCGCTCGGAGTCACCCACGCAGCTGGCCCTGGACCGCACCTCACCCAGGCAATGCAGTCCAGAACAAGGAGACCATCCAGAAAGGATAGTAATATCCAAGAAGGCCCCTTGAGGGAACGCGAAGGATGCCTATAGATGGATGTCCCAAGCTGCCGACCTCAGCCTTAGGACCCTCTCGTTATCCGCTGGTACCGAAGCGCTGCATGAGAGCGCTGTCGGTGTCGAACGGTCTCTGCTGCGGCCCGCCTTGAGGCACCAACGAAATCGATGCTCGCAGATCGAAGCTCTCAAGAAAAGGAACGCCCGATTGGGAGGCCGAGCTTTTTATACCTTTGCGCCAGGCAATAGACAAAACTCCATGACGCAAAACAAAAGTCCAAAACACAAATCACAATTAATAACATGATTAATCATACCGATCGACATCTAAATAACTCAATAACTCATCTGTCAATCTGACAAAACATAATGTCAAATGAACTCTTTTTTTTTTAATTACCCAAGGAACACGAGTCGTTCTGCCAACGTAGTCTTACTAATCGATAACATTTTTTTTTTTTTATGTTACAGTACCCCCCTCCCTAGGGAAATTTTGCTTGCAAAATTTAACGCTGGTCCTCCAGCTCTCTACAACCCAGACCACAACTCTGACCTAAAACAAGCAAAAAAAAAAAACAAATCAACGGACCGAGTTGCTGGCGACATAGCGAGATGATACGTACCAATCGGGCTATGCGTCCAGCTACTACAGGATACCGGATCTAAAACAACAACAAAAAACCTGCCGAGCGTTAGTGAGTGTATTACCATACTCACATAAAATATAACACTCAACATCACAAAACTCGTTACTACTGAGTCGTTGGCGACGCATCGAGGCGAACAGTATCAACCGGGGTGCGCGTCCAACAACTACAGAATCAACAAGAACAAAAAAAAATAATAATTGTATCGAGTGGTAGGTTAGCTACCACACCAATAAAAGGTGACACTCGACACAAAACAACCACCAAAATCGAACCCACGACAATGTGTCGATAGATTCCCTATGCTAACAAAAATAGTTCAGCATAATAAGGCAAATAAAAATCACGATACTGCGGCCAGTCACTTGCTTTAAAGCAGCAGAGACTGTATCGCATTACTACTCTCCAAGCCAATCCTAAGACACTATGCTAGCTATTTGCAAAAATACTACGAGCAAATACTAACAGTCAGGTACTGACTTCCTTATAAAATGCACTGAGACATTGGCGGCGCAGCGAGATATCCAGGAAAATCGGGTTGCGCGTCCAATGACCAGAGAAAAAGAGAAAAGAAAGTAATTCAAACTTTCTTGAGGTGCTGGATGTGCCAGGACCCCAAATTTTTACCAGTTGCAACACTCTCCAGTTCATAAACCAAGGGGGAGTGTTTAAAAACAACTCTACATTTTTCATAACGAGGTGCTAATTTCGCCATGAAGAATTTATCTGCATCTGTCAAGGGGAAAGGTTTCTTCCAAACAATATCACCTACCCGATGTTCGGCAGTACTCCGACCTTTACTGTAGTTTCTGGAACTTCGAACGTAAGCTCTTCTCAAAGCAAATTCACCCTTTGTAAAAGTCTCACTCAGACCAGAAGGTGGTTTCTGCGACAGCTTGTATACAGAACACTGGTCACATCCCTTGACAAATTCCATCACATCTCGATACATGCCAGGCCAAAAGTAGTGTAGAGATAGTCGTTGATACGTTTTATAAGAACCCAAATGCGACAGTTCACCACGATGACAAGAACTCACTAAGTCTGGGCGTTGGTCAGAAGGGATAACTTCTTTCCAAACAAAACGACTAGAACAACGAAACTTACTTTTGGAATATCGAAAGAGTTTACCATCAACAATAGAGTAATTCGGACAAGAGGTGGGAAGATTCCTACATTTTTGAAAAATTTTGTTGTACCAATCGCTTTTTTCAATTTCTAGAAGTGGGACAGGACGCGTTAGCGCGTCTTGTGAAACATTTACAGAGTCTTTACGATTAGGTACAACAATAGATTTAATCTGAGGTGGATCAGGAGTAAGTCCACATTGTCCTGAATTTGAAGGCAAACGCACTTCCGAGACGCTAACTGCATTACCTTTCGGAGAGTCTGTTGAAACATTCTCAAATAATTGAGAAGCTATATTAAAAGCCTTCCAAAAATCAACTCCCAAAATAAGAGGTGTAGTAACGTCTGGTATGGCATAAAAAGTAACAACACGAGTCAAGTTCCGAACCTTGACCGGTAGAGTAAAACAACCAAGAACCTTAGCTTCGGAATTAGTAGCGGTAGTAATGTGCGTAAAGTCAGCACAAGGGTTAAGAGAACAACCCAAAGACAAAAATAAGTCAATTAATTCTGAACCCAAAATAGATATAGATGAACCAGAATCCAACAAACCATTAAATACCCTATCATGGATTTCTACCGATAGATGAGGACGCTCATCTCTATAATCTTTATGATGCGGTACCGAAGAAATACACGGAGAGACAAAAGCATTAGGCTTACTAACATCCGTAGTACTCTTTGCTGCATTGTTAGTATTCTCAGAGATACTACAATGAGGACGATTAGACTTATTATGTTGGTACCGGTCATTGAGTTTTTTCGGCTTTTTAGAGATCTTTTTGGGATCTGAACCCGCGACGGAGCAATCTGGACAAGTGCGAACGGTAAAATCCTTCTTGCCACAGCGGAAGCAAACTTTTTCTCTGGAGGGGCAATCCCTCAAACTGTGCGTGTTAACCCTACAACGCGGACAAGGGTTCGCAAAACTAGCAACTTCCACTCGGGGTTTCGAACTCCCTGTGTAACATAAGTCCTTTGCTAAGGAACAGGATGAGGGTTTTGGAGGTTCTGCAAAAGAATCGGAACGTTGCCAACTAGCTTCCAAACAACGACAAAGTTTCTTAAGTGTTGGCAAGTCCTCAATTGTGTGGAGAGCCAACGGAACAGAGTACTTGGGTCTGATGCCATTAAAGATGAGATCGAATTTTTCATCCTCAGGAAGCGGAGTGCTAAGTCGCCCGAAATAATTTTGCATGACGCTTATGTAGGTGGAAATTCTCTCCGTACGACCCTGGGTACGATTGCGAATCTCCTTCAGCAAACGACGATCAAAATCGTAAGGCAAAAATTCATCAATCAATCAAGGCCTGCTTCAATTCTTCCCAAGAAAAAATACTATCCTTAATTCCTCTGTACCACGTTAAAGCTTCACCATCAAATAACTCAACCGCAGAAGCGAAACGGTTAGCGACTGAAATGGTACGAGCATCACAAAGTTCCTCAAGACGTTGCAGAAAAACTTTAATACACGATTTGCCATCATATTTTAAATTCAGAGAACTCACCATTTGGCTTTTATGTCTCACCACTGAAGCCTCAGGAACTGGTGCACACGCCTCAGCACTCTTAGACTGGGTAGGACCTGCCTGAAATCCAGCAACCATAGTGTCAAGTGAGGATAAGATTTTATTAAGCCTTAAGGTACAATCCCTATATGTGGCAACCTCAGAATCTATAGGTACAATACGTGACAAACGGTGGTATAAATGGTGTGACAACGCTTGGGCACGGTTTAAAAATTTTAAAGTTTGTGAACGCTTAGGTTCAAAAATTGAACGAGATAGCTCTTCCAGTTTCCCATTTACAATCTTTAATTCCTCCTTAATATCACCCTCAAATGTATCAACCGAACATGGAGGTAACTCCTTAGCTAATTGCCTAATTTGAAGTCTTAAACTTTTAACATCAGTGGCCGGGGCAACATCCCGAACCATGACTTCATACTGCAATTCATCCATAAGTAAAAGATTAAAACAAATAGGACGTTCCTCCAACATGTTGATACAATTGATCTGAAATATGTTACACAATAAACAATACAAGCTCAAATAAAATAATTAAATTAAAATTTAAAATTATTTTTTAAGTTGAGGGTAGTTATAAAAAATTCTGGTACAAAATTTCTAAGTTGAAAATTATTAATTTAAATTTGCATTATAACAATTAAAATTTAATTTTATTAATACAAATCAATGGTATTTTTAGATTCAGAATAGCACAAAATAAGGTCATACAATATTCAAGGTTAATACACAATCATTCACAACCTATGTAAATTGTTGTGAATGATGTCATTTCACTTTTAAATACATTAACAAGTGGTATAACAAATTATTATAGTTACAAAATCATAAACATCAGTAAACGAGCAATGAACTATTCACCATAGCGGAATGACATGGCAAATGCTTCCAGTATTAAAAAGAAAGAAAGAAAGCAAGCCCCTAAGTTGGGTAGCCACTGTAACATGTATAGTATAATGTAATGTAACAAGTGTACAGGTTAAAACAAATTAAAAACCAAAGACCGAGATGTTCTCATACAATCTATATATTATTAAAATATCACCATAATTACAATTAAATTACTTTTATTCTTATAAAATAAATACAGAGCGGGTCGTGAGCCTACTGGATTTGCTATCGTTCAATGCTCGAGTACATTTAATTTTGATGTTATGATAGTAAACTGTTACCACAAATTCAAATACAAAGGAAACTAAAAGGGCGCCACCAGCCTCCGGGACAGACTGGGAATAGAATACGGAGGTACCTTCTAAAGGGTTTGCGGAGTGGAACTCGCAGCCAACTCCGAGCACAACCTCATATAAAATGGAGTGATCCACCAAACACGTGGACACCAACACGACGCGGCCACGCGCTCGGAGTCACCCACGCAGCTGGCCCTGGACCGCACCTCACCCAGGCAATGCAGTCCAGAACAAGGAGACCATCCAGAAAGGATAGTAATATCCAAGAAGGCCCCTTGAGGGAACGCGAAGGATGCCTATAGATGGATGTCCCAAGCTGCCGACCTCAGCCTTAGGACCCTCTCGTTATCCGCTGGTACCGAAGCGCTGCATGAGAGCGCTGTCGGTGTCGAACGGTCTCTGCTGCGGCCCGCCTTGAGGCACCAACGAAATCGATGCTCGCAGATCGAAGCTCTCAAGAAAAGGAACGCCCGATTGGGAGGCCGAGCTTTTTATACCTTTGCGCCAGGCAATAGACAAAACTCCATGACGCAAAACAAAAGTCCAAAACACAAATCACAATTAATAACATGATTAATCATACCGATCGACATCTAAATAACTCAATAACTCATCTGTCAATCTGACAAAACATAATGTCAAATGAACTCTTTTTTTTTTAATTACCCAAGGAACACGAGTCGTTCTGCCAACGTAGTCTTACTAATCGATAACATTTTTTTTTTTTATGTTACATTAGAATTAAAATAGAGAATAATTTAATAGGCCTTTTCAATAAACGTTCGTCGAGACAGACGTCGTAACTTTGTTTATACAGTATTAACAAAGTTATTTTCAAGTATCGGCCCTGTTTAATATTCTGTACAGGGCATCGTTACTGATCTCCTGGGATGAAGTCAGATCCTTTACGTAGACAATTAAATACTTAAGTTATGGGCTTTATCATTTTTCCTGCAATTAAATACGTTTTGCGCATTTTATGAAGAAAATTTACTGCTTACCTGGGAATATTATTTTATATATTTTTCAATTCATGGCTTAATAAATAATATTATGTGCGTGTCTGACCACGCACAAGGCAGGGTTCTGTAGTAGGAAAGACGGTTACTAAAACCTTATTTTTTTAACGGTCGACTGCCTCGGTGGCGTGGTGGTATTTCGGTACGACTACGGTTCTGAGGTCTAGGGTTCGATCCCCGGGTCGGGCAAAGTGATATTGGAATTTTCCATATCAGCCCGGAGTCGGGAATTTGTGCCCGATATGGCGATAGGCTCGCCCCCTATCACATCTGGGACGGAACTAAGCTTGGCGAAATGTGGGTGTTCTAGTTCACTAGTGCGCCTTTGCCTACCCCTTGGGGATACAGGCGTGAGCTTATGTTATGTGTTATGGTATTTTTTTAACTACTTGATAAATTGTACAAACAAATCAAGTACGCATTACGTTGTACTAACTTGTTTTTTTTTTCATATTTATCCACTTCGGAGTTTTAAAAATCAGAGTGGGCAGAACACAATTTTGAAGACTTCAGAAACGAATAGCTTGCCGATTATTGACTTACTTAAAAATAAATTTAGAAACGGTGATATTATTTTAAAAAGGCCTATTTATAGATATCCATAATGAATATGTGCTATCACAGCCAAAAAGAAGACAAATACGGCAACTTTTGAGTACCGGATTTCATAAGACATCTATCTGCCACTACATTTTTTTATGTAACGCCTATGTCTCCAAGTAAAATGTCTTCGATATACGGATGGACGAAATTATAAGGGTTTCGTTTTTGCCATTTCACTGCGGAACCCTAAAATACTATTAACTCTATGGCTATATCTTAACGCTATCACGTAATATTAGGCGTATAATATAATAGTCAAATACATAAAACTAAAAGATAACATTTAGTTAATGCCTTTACTGGATCCTTAATAATTTTATCTTTATACGTCTGATCTCTTAACGTCTTTAGCAGTTTATTAGTAAAAGTCTTTTAGCAGAGTCATGAAACATTAAAAAGACATTAAGGGCTACTTTTTGACTAAATATATTTTTAAGTAATGGAATGGAATAATAACTGGGTTATCCCAGTAATATTATAAATGTGAAAGTTTGCGAGTGTGTGTGTTTGTTACCATTTCACGCTCAAACGGCTGCACCAATTTTGATGAGATTTGGTATGGAGGTAGCTGATACCCTGGATTAACACATAGGCTTTTATTCCGGAAAAAAAATCCACACGAAAGGAGTCGCGGGCAACAGCTAGTATCATTATGATCATGAGTGAAATGTGTTAGTTTTACATAATCACAAGTCTAAAACCTCTTATCCGATGTAATATTTACATGGGTTTAGTGGCAGAATATATAGTTTGTGGGCCTGGAGGTCCTGGATTCGATTCCCAGGCGCAAGGCAAAGCAATTTTATAATCTAATTTGCCTAGATTGAATTTTCCAGAGGGGAGTTCAGGTCAGGCAGACGCCGGTCGTAAATACTAAGCCAAATTCTTTCTGCAACATGCTTGAAAAAGTGTGTTGCGCCGACCCCACATTAAGGTGGGATAAGGGCAGGTAGAAAGAAAGATATAATATCTTCACCGCCTATTTAAGGGTCCGGCCAGCTCGATACTAGGCTGAGATTTATAGAGCGAACTTAGACTTAGTCTAACGGCGGGTACACAGAATGAATGCGAAAGAATCTATACCTGTTGCGTTCACACAAGCAAACTTTCGCTGTTGTGAGAATGAAACAGGCATAGATTCGTTCGCCTTTGTTCGGCCGGTGTGTACCATTAGTCAAAGAAACGAACACAGTGAAGATTAGGATTTTTTAAATCGAACTTTGACTTTGTCCGAGACTATTTTTTACAAGATTTTCTTGTTTTTCTTTTTACAAGACTCTGACAAAGTCAAAGATCTATTTAAAAATTCCAAATCCTCACTGAGTTCGTTTCTTTGACTTGGATTTAGTCGAAGTTCGCCCTATCGATATCTCGGTGGTATCTCGGTACGACTACGGTTCTGAGGTCTCGGGTTCGATCCCCGGGTCGGGCAAAGTAATATTGGATTTTTCCATATCAGCCCGGAGTCTGGAATTTGTGCCCGATATGGCGATAGGCTCGCCCCTATCACATCTCGGACCGAACTAAGCTCGGCGAAATGTGGGTGTTCTAGTTCGCTAGTACGCCTCTGCCTACCCCTTCGGGGATACAGGCGTGAGCTTATGTTATGTTATGTTATAAAGAGTTAAACCCCTAAAACATGTTTAGTGTGATATCTACAGCTAGGAACGACTAACATAATAAAAAGACAGGTGACGAAGTACCGTGCCAAAACCTATTTGTTGAAACAAAGTGTCGTTTATATTTTCCCATCTTTATTACAGCGAGTTATTTGACTCTTACCTTACTTTATTGCTTTACCTTTGTGTTATTTCGGAATTTTTTCACCTTTTTACGATGTTAGGTTATTTAGATATTTTATTCCATGGAGACCTGTTATAAGTGTGGGAACATGGAAAGATGAGTGTTCTATTCTAATGGTTTAAGAGACCGCGGTACATCAACCTTCACTCATTTGATAACTAGATGAGACATATTTCGTTAGGCACGCTATTATAGGCGTGTTTGTAAATAATTTATATTTGATAAAAAATATTATGTCTAATATGAATAGCTTGCCTATCGAAATGTATCTCATCTGGTTATCACATGAGTGAAGGTAGATGTACCACGGTCTCCCTACCATAATGGGAATTGTCGTTACTATGTATTCTCGTGTCTTTTCATGAGAAGGAAATCCCTCAAGTCCATACTGGTGACGTAGTTTCATTCGAAAATTCCTCCACCAATGAGTGGTTAAGCCTTAGTTTTTTTTTATGGCAATTGAAATACATTATGCCAATGTCAAGTTAGGGAAATTGTTTTCCTATATCTAAGTTTTCGCAAGTGCAATGAAGTCACAGCAGAGGAATCGAACATGGTCGACCCATCCATCCGACAAAAAGCATCCAAAATCACTTATTTCAAAGCTTCCACATACTGCCCATCATCGTTGATGTTTATTGCTCAGATACACATCACATTTAAACCACAAACACAACTTTAGACAAATATGAAATCATTAAAACAAGCGACCACCCGCACCGTCAGAATTCCCGCCAAAAACGATTAAGCCTTAGTTGACGCAGGTCTAATGATTAGATTCGAAATTCGATTACCATACACTAATTTCCGAACCTATTAGCATTACTATTCAACGCACTAATACAGCGAATTGTTACCGTACTAAGCCCAAAGCCGATCCAATTCCGAATGTACAAATTAAACGATTTATTAGGACACTATCTCATCGTGGTGACGACTTGTTGATGCCGTTGAGATGAGACGGGGCGTTCAGCGAGCAATGGATGTGATTGCGTAAATCATTTCGCGGTGCCTTCGGATTAACTTGGCGAGAAATGATAATGGAAACTTGATTGTGGATTGTGATGAATTCACGGTATTTTGTTAAGTTGGTAATCATTTGTAGGGTTGTAGCTAATCGAGTTCTTAACATTTTCGATTATCTCATATAGTTCTAATTAATTCGTTTTGTAACAGGATAAAAACATCTTAGTTTCCCGAATTCGGACAGACTCGCCGAGCTTATAGAAAGGGACAAACTCATATTAAAGACAGGAAAATCCAAATAGATCTGCAGAATGGTGCATCTGTTCTCAATAATTATCGATATTAGACAGAGCACTGATCATAATCGTTCATCGTTGAAGAGCTGTTCCGTCTAGCCATGGACAAGGAAAGGTTCAAGGAACTGACTGCCAACCTTCAGTGACGGAGAGGCATTTGAAAAAGACTGATCATAAGGTCCAATATGTGTAGTAATTTTCTGCAAATTTTACAAAATGCTACTATCAATAATACTGATTAGCTCCATTACTTTAAAAATCGTTCTTTTACTGTAATAATTTGCCTCGTATTATGTTATATTTGCGGTATATTTTGATGGTTATGTTACTGTCTCTGTACTGGGCACGGACCTCTTCTACCAATGATAGATTAGACCTTAGTTCTATAACTTTGTTGTCTTAAAGAATGCGTTTCAACAATGCAGATTGATCGAGGTACATTACTACTTGTCTCTCACGGGGCTAGTTACGGAACGAGTTAATGTTGCATGCATGTACTTGTAATAGACTGGGGCCGACCTAATACTGTGGCTAATAAATCACCGTCCCCGGGGACTGACCAGTGTCCACCGAGTTGTAAATTAAACTAATCTATCTAAGTACTGTATTCAACTTTGTATAGGTCTTGTCTCTTACACTCTACACTACTCTACTTGTCTGTTACACTCTAACGTCCGAATGGCCAAACGCTTCTCAACTTTAACGGCTTCTTACATTGATTCTCATCATACAGTTTTGACAGATAAAGCGGTCTTAAACAAAATAAGGCGACCTTAAGTGAATGAGCATTCGGTGGTATGGGTTACACGCAGCTCCGCGATAATTTCTACAATTATGTATTTGTATAATTTACTATTAATCTCAATGAAAAGTAAATGAGTTAATTTAAATATTTTGTAAAATATCCTATTGATATGACATTTTTTTTCAACCTGCCCTTATCCCACCTTTATGTGGGGTCGGCGAAATACTCTTTTTCAAGCACGTTGCAGATTTAGCTTAGTTTTCACGACCGGCCACCTGCCTGGCGTCAACGCAATGAGGGATCCAGACCCAGGCAAATTAAATTAGAAAATTTGCTTTGCCCGACCTGAGAATCGAACCCAGGACCTCCCGGTCCACAGCCCATACATGCTGCCACTAGACCAAGGAGGCGACAAATGACATGAATAACTTTATTTATATCGAAAACATTTGACCCATATTATAAGACAAATCCTGAAATTCTAAAGAGTCTAGTCTGAGCAAAGTAATTTGGCACTGTATTTGACAAATTCCGGAGGAGAAATAAGGCTGTAGATCCATTAGGCAAATAGTTTGCTATGCTATGCTATATATTTTAAATAGCGCATTCATTCAACCGGGACGCCCTGGGTTCAAATTTCAGATCGTTTCTAACACTAGACTAGATTCCTGTAAGAAAATTAAGGTAAGGCAGAAAGTTGTAAAAAATAAGGGGAATCCTTTCTGCAATATGCCTAAAAAGGATCCTCCCCGACCTCATATTAAGGCTCAATTGCACCACTATTATTAACCTAGAGTTAGTCCTAACCGCAAGCTAAATTGACAGAAAATGTATGAATGACATGTAACTTAACTTGCGGTTGGGACTAACCCTAGGTTAATAATAGTGGTGCAATTGAGCTTAAGTGGGACAAAGGCAGGTAACATTTGTTGCGTTTTGATAGCCGGCTCATTTAATTAGCTATAGATTTATAGGCTATACTACTATAGCCTTAAGAAAAATCTATAGCTAAAATACCTACGTATTTAATTAAATGAATAAATTATATTATAAAGATCCATTCAGCGGCAACACAACCTGAATTTGCAATTTGCGTCCGATTATCATATCAGATATAGCTAGCGGCCAGTCGATAGCAAACTGTCTGCCTAGTGGGTTCCAAACCTAAGTTTATTTAATGAAGCGCTTTTACTGCTAAATATCATTGTGTATATTTGAGCTAAATACCGTTTCTACTAGACATTTTGAATGGATAAAAACGATTTGTTTCTTTTCTCAGAACATTTAATATAATCCAGATAGAATTTATTAATTCAGTGTTGTTAATAAAGAAATTGTAATTAAAACTTCGCTTAATGTCGTTAGATGCGAAGAAATGCTTGTTTGCTATTTCTTAATGATTAAACTTCTTGGTAGAAGTTATTATGTTATGGTAAGGATAAATTACTGCCTCGGTGGCGTGGTGGTATTTCGGTACGACTACGGCTCTGAGATCTCGGGTTCGATCCCCGGGCTGGGGAAAGTGATATTGGATTTTTCCATATCAGCCCGGAGTCTGGAATTTGTGCCCGATATGGCGATAGGCTCGCCCCCTATCACATCTGGGACGGAACTAAGCTCGGCTAAATGTGGGTGTTCTAGTTGGCTAGTGCACCGCTGCCTACCCCTTCGGGGATACAGACGTGAGCTTATGTTATGTTATGTTATGGTAAGGATAAATTGATATGACACATATTTTTCATATCTTTGACACATATTTTTCATATTTGTCATATCTAATATGTGTCATATATTGATGTGATGATGATGATTGCAGTCGCGTTTCGTTCGGTACGTCAGAATCCCGGTGGCCCAATTCCCAATTATTTCCCTCCTTTTAGGTTGGCAACGCATCCATGATTCTTTTTGTATCTTTAGTGTCTATTTGCCGTGGAGATCACTTACCAACAGGTGACCCATTTGATCGTTTACCAGCCTTTGATATAAAAATATATTTTGATGATTTATGAAAATAAATACTCATTGTTTGTTTCTACATGAATTTATGCCAAGTGGACTACTATGGACAAAAAATACGAGAATAACAAAGAGTGAAAGTGAAAAAAAGAAATAAAATGAGACAGTGGAAGAGACACATTAACTCAGAAAGATTTATAATCAAAATGTATACGATCGTAACATATAAATCACTTGTAATCGTTTGAGTTGCGTAGACAATTCAATGGAGCAGAAACAGTAGATCTCTTTTAGTGTTTCAATTGAATTATTCGACGAAAAGGCGTTAGATTTTTTCGTAGATTTAGTTCGTAGTAAACAAATTTAAAATAAGTTTAGACGATGACTAAAAACAGTAGTATTTTCTCAATTCATCTGTATTTTTATCTATGTTATCCGGTATCTCCGGCATATGTGTAAAGAGATTTAATATTACTTTCTATAAAGAGCAAGTTTCCATACAAAAAATATCTTAAACGTTAGTAACGCCATCTACGCTTACTACAGCATCATCATCATCATCAGCCATAGGACGTCCACTGCTAAACGTATTTATTATCTAAACATTATTACGCTGACACGACCATGCGCGTGTATGTGTCACATACGACTGAGCGACTTGTGACCTCGAGGTTATAACTTTTGGAACACTTTCATGCTGTTGGCATTGAATGTCTTTGGTAAAAATGATAACTATGTCATTTCCTTTAAGTATTTATATCATTCTTGATCATCCATTACACACTCGTTACGAACTTAGATCATACAGAATAATATTCAGGTGGTCTGCTTGTCTGCCTTCGTAAGCCGATAAAAAAATCCTTGTTCAGCGATCCATAATCATGTTTAGCCACTAAACGTATTTACTTGTCAATTTTTCATTCGATTTGACGTTTGGTAAATGTGTTTAGGGGTTAAATTGGATTAAGGATCGTTGGGAAAGTCGGCCTTAAAATATTAAATATTTTAGAAATAAAATAGGGTTGCCATTATACCTTTTTGTTTAAAATGCTGCTAATTAAATCACAAACTAGAAAATAATATATAAATAACCTATACTGTGTTGCACTGCCTCGGTGGCGTGGTTGTATTTCGGTACGACTACTGTCCTGAGGTCTCGGGTTCGATCCCCGGGTCGGGCAAAGTGATATTGGATTTTTCCATATCAGTCCGGAGTCTGAAATTTGTGCCCGATATGGCGATAGGTTCGCCCCCTATCACATCTGGGACGGAACTAAGCTCGGCGAAATGTGGGTGTACTAGTTGGCTAGTGCGCCTCTGCCTACCTCTTCGGGGATACAGGCGTGAGCTTATGTTATGTGTTGCAAAAGGAGAAATCTGAAGCACTCATTGAATAGAAAACAGACAAAGTATAATGGAAGCAACCTCGTTGTTGCATTTCGTTCGATGAGTGAGATTTTTGGTGACTCAAAGTCCCCCTCCCTTTCCCAATCATAATCGATCCAATCCCAAATCCCTTCTTTTAATTTTGGAAACGCACTGATTCTTTTGATACCGTGAATATCTATGGGCGGTAGAAATCTCTTACCATCAGGTGACACACCTGCTCGTTTGCCAGTCTGTGCTATAAATAAAAATAAAACTGCCGATTACTGAAAACCATCATCAGACAATATGCTGAGCCTAAATCTTTTCGGCAGCATCAATTGGCCTTTGTGAATTGTATGTCAGGAACCCTATACAAAAACCAAGCGTGACGTTTGATAACGCTAACGTTTTTTTGTACCAAAATTAGCAACAGTCACGTGACATTTCGCACGCCAGTATAAACTCCAATAAAAGTAATGCCAAGCGTTATCAAACGTCACGTTTGGGTTTTGTCTAGGGCCCCTTCTCTAAGGCCCCTAATCAAGTACTGTTGTATGTGCTAGAAGTATTGATCTTTCTTTCTACTTGCCCTTATCCCACCTTAATGTTGGGTCGGCGCAACACAGTTTTTCAAGCATGTTGCAGAAATGATTCGGCTAAGTTTTTACGACCGGCTGCCAGCCTGACGTCACGTTCTGGGGGATCCAGTCCCGGGTAAATTAAATTAGAAGTATTGATACTTCTTGAAAATGATTGCTTTTTTGATTGAAAATCAAATGCTTGTATGGCCTACAGATATTTGTTTCGGGTCTGGGTGTTGTGAGACCGAAAGTCTCTCGTAGTTCCTGATACCCACGACACAAGACTCGATCTTAGTGTGGGGTCAGGACTATGTATGTGACTGTTGGGTGTTATTTATTTATTTATTGTTTTCGTTTTCTCCAGAAGTTTATTTTAGTTTATTATGGTTTACGCTTGTGACGCTAGTTAGATGTATGAGGAAGACGAAAGCTAATCACCGTTTTTGTAAGCTATCAAACCTCACAGGCCATGATAACAAAACTGCCAAACTATACTGCATAGTGTAGAATAGTAAAGGCTTTGGGGCAACGAGATTACTGCTCGTAAACCCTCAGTGGGACGTCATCCCGTTTATGAAAGTACGTCCCAACCGATACATTTTATCTGCCGTTTTATCTTTATGATGGCAACCCTGATTTGTGGTACTCGAGTGATGTAGCTGTTTTATTACTTTGGAATATATCATAGTGTTTTATAGGTTATGCGCGGGAAAATATTTTCGATGCTCCATGTTTTAGATGATGCTAGAATTTACGATCACGCATAACGATAGTGTGGCTATGGTAAAATAAATAAATACACTTAATGATCTTTTTCCTGAAGTGTCTCACGCATAGTTGTGATCCCATATTAAGATAAAGTTGTCTACCTCTAGAGTGAGGATTTAGAATTATTAAATCGAACTTCGACTTAGTCCGAGTCATTTTTTACAATAAAATCTTTGCTTAGACTATCTGTCAGTCTACTTTTACATTTAATCAAATCGGAACCCAAAAGACCAGCTGCCAAACCTCAAGACACCGTGAGCTCGTACTGCGTAGATCGGAACATAAACGGATAGCTTTTTTAATTTTGTATAATTTTAATATGAAGGTAGATTTTGTAACACTAACATTTTTGGACAAATGACATCTCAGTCCAACCCGTGAGCACGAAGAGTGCAAAGCCTTCGGAACGTCGGGAATAAAAATTAAAACCAAATCGTGATAGAATCCGTAAAAATAGTTTTATTTCTATAACATTTGCGTAAACTTAAGAAATCAGTATGCTATATCTATACAACCTGTATAATAGCACAATTACCATTAATTAATCGTTAAAACTGACAATTCTATCTTTGAAGGCGTTTATATCTCAAATAGAGGTCCATTGTAGATAACCTCATAATTGCCACTAGCCGGTTAGATAAATTGAAATGATCACAAACGATAGTCGTTTAACCGTGCCGTCTTTACCTAAAGTTAACGAGATCCATGTTTACGGAGGCAGCCGGGAGAGTTTATTACTTAACTGACTATTACTGGCTGAGAATTGGTTCGTTACTCGTGGAACTCGAAAGTTTCTCGATCAGATTTTGTAAGAAACGTTATTTTATGTATGTGTAGTATTTAACGCTGTGCTTGTAGTCTTACGACAGCGAAGTATAACATACTGATTTTAATATGATTAGTTTTAACTTGGAGTGCGACTTTTGTGTTTGAACGATACACTATTGGGTGACTTCTAGTAGTTTTAGCAAAATCTTGATTAAATTTCTGATGAATTATATGTCTGTCCTCATTCAATACATTTATGTCAATAGTGAATTATTGTGGCAATTATTACGACGTTATTACGAGCGGATTTAATAGTAAATAGTCATTAAATAAATAAATAACACCGAACAGTCACACACATAGTCCTAACCCCAAGTCTAACTAAGTCTTGTGTCGTGGGTATCAGGAACTACGAGAGACTTTCGGTCTCACAAGTCACAACACCCAGACCCGAGACAAATATCTGTGGGCCACACAAACATTTGTCTCGGTGTGGAGATCGAACACGCATCCTCTCGCTTCATAGCCGGCTACGCGCCCGCTGTGCCATGGAGGCTGTCTGTTAAATAAAAATAGTTTTTACGGATTTTATCGCGATTTGTTTTATATTTATTTTATTTATTAAACGTCGGGAGTAAAAATAAAGTAAATACAAAACAAATCGCGATAAAATCCTTAAAAACTAGTTTTATTTACATTCGCGTAAAACTAAGAAATCATTACTAGGTAGTCTTCAGTGAGTTACAGAGAGGTATTCCATGGTAGGGGCTATTCTTCAAGCTTATGTGCCAATTAAGGCACTGTGTAAATATGGTGCACTTTTCTCCGATTTTAAACTTAATTCAGTATTAATACATTTTTTAGTACTCAACGTGTGTAAGTAAATAAATAATTTTCTTTGAAAAAAATTATGAAATAATTCAATATTTGGAAAGCTTTGTAAAGACCAAGCGTGCCTAGGATTATTTATGGGTGAGCTATTTTCAAGAAATGGTTATTTTTAGTAAGTTTTTAAAATCATGCATACATACAGCAGAGATAGCTCAGTTGGGAATAATACGGACTGCCGAGACGAGTATCAGAGGTTCAAGACCAACCCCAAAAATGGAGCATATACCTCTTACTTTTCCATGTTGTGTGTTTTCTGTGTGAATTATCGCTTGTTATAACGGTGTAAGAAAACATCGTGAGAAAACCTGCATACCCGAGAATTTCTGCACAAGAGTTTCAAAGGTGTGTGTAGTCTACCAACCCGCATTAGGCCAGCGTGGTAGAATAAGGTCTAACAGCTCTCATTGGTAGAAAAGGCCCTTGCCCAACAGTGGAACAGTAATATTATCGGGCTAATATTAATAGTAATAATACCGATATAAACATAACTATATTTTAGGTCAGGATTTAGTAACGGTGTTAACTGTAACTATTTTGTCATTTGTCTTTATAATTCGCATTTTTAAGAGTGTTTCTGGATTCTCCTTAGTTGTTACATCGGATTTCTGCCTGACATCAATCCCGTCTGGGGATCCAGTCCTGCAAATCGTGTTAGAAAAAACCGCCATTCTGAGATCCGATCCTTGGAAATCCCGATTCACAATACGCTACCACTAAATCAACGAGGCGGATAAAATGTCAACTATTTACTAGTTATACAAAATTTATTGCTTTTGCGAAGAATTCTTGACTCTTACTTAGAGCTCCACACCCCAAATTCTTGGAGTAAAGAACATAAATTCCTCACGGAAGTTTCAACGTGTGTCGTGAGTCGTGACGTAGCGCGTCTACCACAGGCGTCTACCGTGAAAACTTTTACAAGCGTGAAATTGCAGCCTTTACAAGATTTGGGGTTGCCAGGTGTTAAAAATGTTGATAAATGAATTGTTACCATTAATAAACGTATAATATTTTCATAAATAATGCAATGGCACTAGCACAAAAAGTAGCTTCCTTGATTTAGTGGCAGCACATATGGGCTGTGGACTGGGAGGTCGTGAGTTCGACTCCTAGGTCGGGCAAAGCGAATTTTCTAATTTATTTTCCCGGAACTGGATCCCTCAGGGGTTAACGTCAGGCAAGCAGCCGGTCGTAAAAACTTAGCCAAATCCTTTCTGCAACATGCTTGAAAAAGTGTGTTGCGCCGACTCCACATTAAGGTGGGATAAGGGCAGGTAGAAAGAAAAAAAAGCATTGGCATAAAAAAAACGAGGCGACTTCACGACTGTTAATGGTGACCTTAGATCGCATTCATTAATCTAAAATGTTAATATACAGTAACGGCCGATGTGAACTGTGATACTTATAAACCATAGTATTTCATCATCATCAGTCACAGGACGTCCACTGCTGAACATAGGCCTACCCCAAATATAAGGAAGTCGCTGATTGCAGGCCGCTTCCAACAGGTCGATATGGAAATCTTTGGGGAGTACCAATTTACATGAGAAAAATTATTGAGACAACCCTCAAGCCAAAAGATGAAAGCCACAGATTCATCAATCACTAATCACTATGCCATCATCTGGCCTGTCTCTATTTACACAATGCCAGTCCTGGGATTCGCTTAATAAGTCTTGATAAGTCTTAATAAGAGATTTCCGGTGGTCCAATTCATCCCCTACCTTTCCCAATCTCTTTTCCCTCCCCTTCCATTCCTTTCTTTGGGGTTGGCAACGCACCCTTTCTTTTTGTGTCTAGCGTGTCTAAGGGCCACGGAGATCACTTACCATCAGGGGACCCATCTACTCGTTTGCCAATCTCTGCAATAAAAAAAACTATCCTTGTTTGAATGTCCATTATATTTAGATAATGCTTGGGTGCTGTTGAAGCAACTCAAGACAATTTACATCAAACAATTCCAGGTGACCTATTTCGGTAAAGGTCTCACCATGATCACGATCTTTTGTCTCCAAAGGAGCGACTTCTGTGACCGAACTCTGTAATTGGTAAAAGATGAAGCTTATGTCGCATTCTATAGATCTTTTTTCTTACGCGTTGGCCGGAAAATTGATGTCTATTGTTGGGGAGTTCATTAAAAATTACATCTGGAATTGAATGTTTTGGTAGATAAAGCGTTTTGGTAGTTAATTACTTATCTTTTGTATTTTATCTTGGTCTTGAACTAGTGGCAGCAATATGGGTTATGAACTGGAAGGTCCCGAGTTCAAATCTCAGGTTAGCCAAAGAGGCAAAACTTTTACATTAATCTTTTCTCCATAAATTAACACATAACATAACACATAACAAACCACATAACATAAAACATAACATAACACAAACATAACACATAACATAACACATAACATAACACATAACATAACACAAAACACAACATAACACATAACATAACACATAACATAACACATAACATAATACATAACATAACACATAACATAACACATAACATAACACATAACATAACACATAACATAACACATAACATAACACATAACATAATACATAACATAACACATAACGCAACACGCAACACGCAACACGCAACACGCGACACGCGACACGCGACACGCAACACGCAACACGCAACACGCAACACGTAACACATAACATAACACATAACATAAACTTAATATAGAAAAGTCAGAGGTGTATGCTCTTTTTTTTGAGGTTAGTCTCGAACCTCTGACACTCGTCTCGGCAGTCCGTACCATTCCCAACTGAGCTATCGCTGTTTTATGGAGTACGAGCTTATTATATAAGGGCGACTTGCAGCGCTATTACTAATCTAGAGTTAGACCTTAACTCGATTTGTCCTACAGCTCATTTCTATATTTAAATTGAGATTTGGGATAAATTGAGATTTGTCTTAAATGCAGCAAGTCGCCCTAAGAAACTAAACTTCATTAGTCAATTGTATTTCAAGAGAATATTTCACAAATTTAATTCCTTTCCCATTCTCGATAAAGTATTGGATGGCACCTTCAAAGTTCTTCAATACAAAGTGTGGAACCTTGTAGGCACGTCGCACTCCTGAAGATCTGTTCGAGCGATTTATCGTCCGCACCTCTTATAAACTGTTGTTTTCGGCAGGTGCAATGGTCTGTTACTTCGGGAAAAGGATTGGTTCCTTTGTTTTTCGTTTGTTCGCTTGATATTTATAAGGGTTGGTCTGTTTAGATTTATTTTCGACGTGATTGGGTTTCCTATGGGGTTTGTGATAAAAATAATGAGAAAGAAAGAAAGGAAGAAATAAACTTTATTTAACCGATGCATCAATATAATATACCCTAGATACACAGTTCTTTGCAAATATCGTCCTAAAAAGTGGCCTCAGGAATAAAACAGAGAAAAAGATCACAAGTTCTAATTAAATCAACACAAATATAACCCTATGCACGTGTTACAAAGTAGCATTTTCAACGAAATGAGCGAGCGTTCTTAAATTTGAATTTAGAAGTTTAGAATCTGTCGGCGTCTGACTGTATGCAAAAGAAGTGCTTAAGCTAATCTAAGGCTTAAACACTCCTTTGCTGTACCATTTTCCAACCGTCAACTGTGTATCTAGGTAAATAATATGTCGATGAATCGATGTCTCAGGAACAATTGAAATGCAGAGCAGTTGAATTGAGTAGTTATGAATGTAATATTAGTTGAAAATCTTAACGACAATATTGCAAAATGCTGTCATGAGTTAACAGGATTACCATTTAGATGGTATGTAGATTTCATTCACGTGAAAAAGAAATGCCGTATAGTCTGTCGTTAATCTCGTGATTGTGTACTTCTTAATGAATTCTGGCTGATATTTTATAACCAGCAGCCCGAGCAGGAAAATTTCTGACAACCGTAAATGTATTCGTGCTCGATGCGCGTCTATGAAATTTGTATCAAATATTAATCAAATGTCATCAGTGCGCAGCGAGTTTATATTTACATTAGTTTTTGGTGCTTAGGCTACTGTACTTTTTTTACGCTTCGGCTTCATTCATTATAATTTCCTCTTTGTTTCTACCTGCCCTAACCCACCTTAATGTGTGGTCGGCGCAACGCGCTTTTTCAAACATGTTGCAGAAAGGATTTGGTTTAGTTTTTACGACTGATTAAATTAAATTAGCTTAAGCTCATGCTTGTATCCCGAAGGGGTGGGCAGAGGCGCACTAGCCAACCAGTACACCCACATTTCGCCGAGCTTAGTTACGTCCCAGATATGATAGGGGGCGACTATCGCCATATCGGGCACAAATTCCAGACTCCGGGCTGATATGGAAAAATCCAATATCACTTTGCCCGATTCGGGGATCGTACCCGAGACCTCGGGACGGTAGTCGTACCGAAATACAACCACGCCACCGAGTAGTTCTTGCGTCAAATCACATAGCTCCCATCTCTAGTAAAGAAAGAAAGAGAGAACGAAATACTTGGTTCACAGCCAATATAATACTTATTGTGCAGCCCCGACCGCTAACCCTTAGAGGCGATAACTATTCAAATCTTGCGAAATTCCCATGGTCCTATAAAATGGTTATACGACCATTCAAAAAATATTATGTCTGGCCAAGTAACAGCAAACTTTTATTATTTACGACATGATTGTATAATTTTATATGGTTTGCATTATAATCTTGGAATTCGCCTTGGAACATGAAAACAAGGGTAAAATAAAGATTCTACTTCTGAATTTCTCACAGAAAACTAACGTAAAGTGGGAGCTTGCTGTCGCGATTCGTTCGGTGAGTGAGATTTCCGGTAGCCCATTTCCCCACTCCCTTTACCAATCCCTTTTCCTTCCCCTTCCATTCCCTCCTTTTGGATTGGGAACGCACCCATGATTCTTTTTGTGTCTTGGGTGTCTATGGGCGGTGGAGATCACTTTCCTTTTGCTCGTTTGCCAGTCTCTGCCTTAAAAACAAATAGATCAGCCATAGTATGTCCACTGTACCACTTAAAAAAATACCACGATAACAAGCGCAATGAAATCCAAAAAAAAAAACAGAATAATACCGACTTCTATAGATGCTTCTTCATACTTCGATGAGAGAAGAAGCATAACTAGGGTTCTACGACAGGACGTGACACTATCCCGCCTACACATGTGCCACTGTAACTCCTGTAAGCCAGGATCAACAATTTCACCTATTTTACGACACCGAGCAATGAAGCTCGGCGAGTCTCAGATAATGCAAAATTGTCTTCATCCCGCAACGGAATTAATCAAACAGAAAGATAGGGAGGAGTTGCAATTATAAGGTTTCTACTTCCCTCTGTAAAACAAGCGGGAGACAATGTAATGAATTAAAGAGGCATCAACCTCATATTTAGGGGCATTTACAACTGGAGAGGGCAGATGTAATTTTAGTGGGTCTATCATATCAGCTGTTAATTAGAGCTTGAAGTGTGGAAAAACGGCACGACAGGACAGGCGGATGGCCGATGCAGGCACAGGTATGTACCCTACATTCGCCCCAACCAATCATCAAGAGTAATCAAGACATATCCTAAGCTGATCTTAGAACGCGATCCACACAGTCAATATGGGTCACTATGGACTGCTATGGACCAGGGATTCGAATCCAAGATCTCTCGCCACAACCCATATACAGGTAAGAGACCTTTTTCACTAACTTAAATCGTATCAAGCGAAGATAAATAGCTTTGTAAGGGAAGATTTTTTTAATTCGTGTAAACTGCCCGTCACTTGATAAGGGTAAAATATATCGTAACTTTAGCTAATCCATCATTTAGCTGGAGTGGGATCCGGGGTGTGGCATGACTCTTATCGCGGACCCAGGGTTGGCACGCGTTTCAAGTTTTGCATATTTATTGACGTATTACGGGCTTGTATGGGTCACTTGATATTCAACAGCCTAGCCATATATGTCGATAGTGAATGGAAATATGTTAGCGCACTGGGATTAATGTTTGGGTTTTTAGTACGGTCATGGTACGGACTGCCGAGACGAGTGTGGGATTCGAGTCGAACCCCAAAAAGAACACACACCTTTTTTATAGCTGAGACTGGTTAACCCACATTAAGGTGGGATAAGAGCAGGTATAAAGAATATACTTTGTTAGCAATTAGAAAATTATTTAAAAGGCGAGTTTAATCAATATTTAAAGTATCTTCTCATTTTGC
This sequence comes from Clanis bilineata, assembly GCA_036417725.1. Classification (NCBI taxonomy): domain Eukaryota; kingdom Metazoa; phylum Arthropoda; class Insecta; order Lepidoptera; family Sphingidae; genus Clanis; species Clanis bilineata. The sequence continues at coordinate 3,560,788 of CM071159.1, forward strand.
ATCTCAATAAACTTGACTGCCTCGGTGGCGTGGTGGTATTTCGGTACGAATACGGTTCTGAGGTCTCGGGTTCGATCCCCGGGTCGGGCAAAGTGATATTGGATTTTTCCATATCAGCCCGGAGTCTTGAATTTGTGGCCGATATGGCGATAGGCTCGCCCCCTATCACATCTGGGATGGAACTAAGCTCGGCGAAATGTGGGTGTTCTAGTTCGCTAGTGCGCCTCTGCCTACCCCTTCGGGGATACAGGCGTGAGCTTATGTGTGTATGTGTGTGTGGTTAACCCTCATTAAGGTGGGATAAGAGCAGGTATAAAGACTATACTTTGTAAGCATTTAGAAAATTATTTAAAAGGCGAGTTTAATCAATATTTAAAGTATTTTCTCATTTTGCATCTCAATAAACTTGACATGTATTTATTTACACAACGGAAAATCTCAAAGGCCTTCAAATTTAGATGGATCGATCCGCCATTTAGGATATTCTGAAGCCAGTTATATTCTTGACATGAAAATATACTCGAGTATCAAAGGGTGACGTGACAATTTTATACAGTGTATCATTTCAGTATAAATAAAACTCTTTGATGGAAAACACGGTGATTCTGTGTCGTATTGTGATAATTTCTTTGGATAGTTCTACTATGTATATGTTATACGTATATTTATATATTATCTTAGGGAATAGGGTTTGGAATAGTTAAGCGGGATTTACTTCACCGGATACAATCGAAGGAAACACGACAGCGAGCTGCCACTTTACGTCGGTTTTCTGTGAGACAGTGGTATAACACCGGTAGAGTCGGCATTTATGCTCTGTATACTATCTACAACGTGGTTATTTAGCAAACAGCTTGTTTGTTTGTTACGTAGGATCCATTTTCAAAAGTGGACCATTGTGCGTGACACGAATGCGTCTCCGACCAGAAGCGCAGGATTCTTTGGGGTCTCCACAGGCTTCTCAGAGCGACCTCGGTGTGTTGGGGATTTTAACTAGCGATGTTACTATTTTGGCATACACACATTAGAAATATATAACCTCTGCCTACGCCCACATTTCGTCGTGCTTATTTCCGCCCAGACGTGATAAGGGTCGGGCCTATCGTCATATCGAGCATAACTTCGAGACTCCGGACTGATACTGAGTACAAAAACCCAATATCAATTTACCCGACCCTGGGGATCAAATCCAAGACTTCAAGACGTTACTCGAACCGTGCACGAAATATAACTACGCTGGCGAGGCAGTCTATACTATTTTAACTTTTCTTTCTTTCAACCTGCCCCTATCGCATAATGTGGGGTCGGCGCAACATACATTTTCAAGCTAATTCAGAAAGAATTCGGCTTAGTTTTTACGACCGGCAGGTGCCTAATCTCAACTCCTGGAATTTCTAGTCACGGACAAAGCTAACTATTTTAAACTATATACAGAGTGTTTCATAAAGTTGGTATCAATAATAACCACATTGAAAGAGGGGATGGCTAGCAATCTAGCGGTAAATAAAATAAATTTTGTAAGGCTCATCGTTTTTGAATAATGAAAACTTGAATTTGTGGTGAAAAAACTTTTTCTGATTCATTGGTTCAGCTGCAGACTGCAGCAGCCCGAGCAGGAAAATTTCTGACAACCGTAAATGTATTCGTGCTCGATGCGCGTCTATGAAATTTATATGAAATATTAATCAAATGTCATCAGTGCGCAGCGAGTTTACATTTACATTAGTTTTTCGTGCTCGGGCTACTGTACATTTCCAAACCACTTAAGCGGTAATTAACTATTTTTAGCATATACAAAACCATTACTATGCTAATTGCGACGATTTACAGGTCGCATTCGAAACGAGAGGCCATGGGTTCGATTACCGCACCGAGATAAATGCTTGTGTGGCCCACAGATATTTGTTTCGGGTCTGGGTGTTGTAAGAGCGAAAGTCTCTCGTAGTTCCTTATACTCACGATACAAGACTAGTATCTTAGTGTGGGGTCAGGACTGTGTGTGACTGTTGGGTATTATTTTTTTTTATTTTTTTTAAATAATTCTCCTGTATGTGGAATTGTTATTGGTACCAACTTTATGAAACACCCGGTATACTAATAATAATAGAAACATTGGTATTTTAAGACGCCCGTAGTCGTATCAGAATACAAATTAGATCAGAACGCCTCGTCTTGTGTAAAACGCGTGGCTTCTGCATCAGCTAATCCAGCAATTTAATTACGATGCCCCGGAGACGCTCATATTATTAGCGCGAGATGTTTGAAGCAACGATCATTGTAAATTCTATGTTATGTAAAGTCTACACGGTTTCTTTTTGAATAACATAATCACAATTTAAAAACTTAACGGACGACTTTAAAACTTACCTGATCGTGACTAAGTTTATATGGGACCCTTGAAATAAGCTCTATGGAACAAAAATAATTTTGAAAATCGGTCCACATTTGGCGGTGCTATCGCGTAACATACATAAAAAACATACGAATTGAGGACCTTCTCCTTTTTGGAAGTAGGTCGAAAAATCAAGAAGAATTGAAATATATATATATATATAAAACATACAAAACAAATATTTACACATAAATAATGCTCTTCCGTGTTACGTTTTGTACATTTATTTTATAGTTCACAAAATGTATTGACTGCGGTCCCCACACTAGGCATGCCTGTATCGTGGGGTCCCGGTAATTGAGGACCTTCTTCTTATTATAATATTATTGGGAGTCGGTCGAAAATGTTTTAAGACACTAGTGCCTCTGCCTACCTCTTTGGGGATACAGGCGTGAGCTTACGTTATGTGCTTTTGAAATCAAATAAGTAAAAGAAACTAAAGTACAATACGTATAATTTTTATAGCTTTATCCATTTCTGTGCTTGTAATAACTGTAATCTCATTTCGGTTCAAACAAAATGTGGTAACATTGCTAAAGTAGGTACTTATATTGTACTTCATAGAAAATATATTACTTGGGTCTACAAAGCCTTACCTGTTTCTGCCAATAAGGATTATTATTAAGACCGTATGTAAAGCCATTTGGAATCCTCAAAAGGGCCTCCAAGGGTATTTTGAGTGACCGTTCGTAAGCATTTTGTATTTTTATTTTTGACAAGAGTCTCTCAGAACTCTGATAAGGCGCTTACGGTTGAACCCTGCCCTTTCAACGGTCCGAGTAAATAGACTATAATGTATTTAGAGCTCTTTGAATATGCATGAAGTGGATTTCAAGAAATATATATTATATTTACATTTGTAACTAACGAGAATTTTATTTAACCAATTAATGTGCTTTTTAACCACATTAAAAAGGAGGCTATTCTGAGTGGCTGTTAATTGTTTACAGAAATACCTATAGTACAAAATATTATTAGCTATAAAACAACGTTAATAACATTATTATTAATTTTAATCCTCATCACCACTAATAGTTTAACAAAGTTAAATCCTCAAATCAATAAATTTGTTATAATTACAAATTCCTGGCTTAGACTTCGCACGTCAATACCTCAAAATGAGAACTAATAATTTGAATTAAATCAAACAAATAATATTTAAAATTAAACTTCCAATTTAGGCTACCTTTGATGTTTATTAAAATCACGTCTAAAACCCTAACGTTCCGTTAACTAATCGACAGTTTGTTTGGTTTCTAATTGAGACCGGTTCGGGACAACAAAAACAAGGATTTATTTTGACATGGTGGGTATTGTTAACAATTTACTGTATATAATGAAATTTAGTTTCTGTTAGACTGCCTCGGTGGCGTGGTGGTATTTCGGTACGACTACGGTTCTGAGGTCTCGGGTTCGATCCCCGGGTCGGGCAAAGTGATATTGAATTTTTCCATATCAGCTCGGAGTCTGGAATTTGTGCCCGATATGGCGATAGGCTCGCCCCCTATCGCATCTGGGACGGAACTAAGCTCGGCGAAATGTGGGTATTCTAGTTCGCTAGTGCGCCTCTGCCTACCCCTTCGGGGATACAGGCGTGAGCTTATGTTATGTTATGTAGTTTCTGTTTTCGATGTATTATATATCATACATATAATAATATAGACTACGGCTGAGATTTATAGAGCGAACTTCGACTAAATGAGAGTAAAAGAACTAAGTCAGTGACGATTTGGAGTTTATAGATCGAATTTACCGGTAGCCCAATTCTCCCTCCCATTCCCAATCCCTTTTCCCTCCCCTTCCATTCCATCCTTTTAGGTTGGCAACGCACCCATGATTCTTTTTGAGTCTTGGGTGTCTATGGGTGGTGCAGATCATTTACCATCAGGTGACCCATCTGCTCGTTTGCCAGTCTCTGCTATAAAAAACCTTTTCTTGTAAAAAATGACTATGACTTAATCGGAAGTTCAATTTAAAATCTGGGAGGGAACTAAGCTCGCTGAAATGTGGGTGTCCTGGTTCGCTAGTGCGCCTCTGCCTACCACTTCGGGGATACAAGTGTGACTTTATGTTACGTTAAAATCTTGATTAAAAAACGGAATAATCCAGTTGGAGGATAACGCGTTACGCAACTATACCGTTAGCGTCAGCGGATCAAACCGAAAACGCCTCAAAAACTCATCTTAACACAAGTATGTCACGTATAAACAATAAAGGTGCCATAACAACCGCTACGTGCGATGTTATTCCCACAAACACAGTATCTTTGGATGGTTATCGTAAAAACTGTCGTAAAAAACCGCTGCCCGTTGTGGCGAGTTACAATTTTGGGATATCTCACGTGGTAAGGCTAACCGTTTTCTATCTTTTTTCTTAATTTATAAGTGACAATTTCTTCAAATAATCATAACATAAGCTCACGCCTGTATCCCCGAAGGGGTAGGCAGACGCGCACAAGTGGACTAGAACATCCACATTTTGCGGAGCTTAGTTCTGTTCCGGATGGAATTGGGGGCGAGTTTATCGTCATATCGGGCACAAATTCTACCTCTATACTCCGAGCTGATACTGAAAAATCCAATATCAATTGCCCAACCCGGAAATCAAACTCGAGACCTTAGGACGATAGTCGTATCGCGCACGCAATACCACTACGCCACCGAGGCAGTTCAATTAACCGTTAGTTAAAAAAAAAGACACACTTCAAAGAACTTTTCGGTAATGTCCTTTATTATATGGAGACCCTTGGAATAATACAACAACAAATAATCAAACACAAAAAAATCTTTAAAATCGGTCCACATTTAGTGCGGATATAAACATACATATAGCAAATACAGACGAATTTATAACCACAGACGGAAAAAAGAAGGACACCATCACGCCTATAGTTAAACTGACGCCACAGAACGCACCTGTAGAAAAGCGCCCTACGCACACGTTAACACTCATAACACTCTCAGTCGCCGCCATTACGAGTCGATAGATCGAGTGGGTCGAAAACCCTGCTTTACTTTCAATGTTTCTAGCGCTCCGTCCATATGTTTTTACGTCCGTGTCTATAACCTCCTTTTTTGAAATCGGGAAGCATGTAACTATTTATTTATTTTGTATGGGAAGCACTTAGTTCTTGTAGCCGTTATCATAAATATCGTTTTATATCGTCGAGGGAAAGATAAGCTGCTTAGTGCTGACTTAATACATATTCTGGACACTATCCAAAATATTTAGATAATGTATATATGGAAACATCGGAACGAAACATGTAGTTATGTGATTCTTAACATGTTTTGGTCATAAAATGCTGGATTTTATTGTAGTAACTTTTTGGGCAATAATAATTCCATCTTGCTTACATTGAGATAAATATGCTTATAAATAAATAGAACTTTTATTGCTATGAGCGTAAACCTATAGTAGGAAAAGATTTTGGTAAAATATAAGAGATAAGTTTGTCACCTTGGTCATATACATATATCATAGCATATATGGGCTGGGGACCAGGAGGTCTCAGGATCGATTCCCAGGTCGGGCATAGCGAATTTTCTAATTTAATTTACCTGGGACTGCATCCCTCAGGAGGGGTTGACGTCAGGCAGGCAGCTGGTCGTAAAAACTACACAAAATCATTTCTGCAACATGCTTCAAAAAATTTGTTGTGCCAACCCCACATTAAGGTGGGATACGGGCAGGTAGAAAGAAGCATAAGAGATAAGTTTTAAGGTATGGGACCGATAAAGGAAAATGCGACCCATTCCACAGCAAAAAAATTAACGCTTGTAATTAAGTTAATTGTCACCCCACATAGCCCCCTTACTTATAAAAATATTTAAGCGCGGCTTATCTTTACCCATAGGTTGTCCCTTTCATTTTTAAACAATGTAACGCAAGAAAAAAAATGACAGGCTATTCTTAGCAAAAAGTTGAGCGAAAATGTTTTTATAAGTAAGGCCAATAAAGTCTAACTCGACCACTCTCTCGCAGAAAATTGTCTGTCGTTAGGTCAGTGAGATTAAAATTGTTGTTGCCACATTCCCATCCTTTAAGTTTGACATCTATGATTCATACATAACACAACACATAAGCTCACGCCTGTATCCCCGAAGGGGTAGGCAGAGGCGCACTAGCGAACTAGAACACCCACATTTCGCCGAGCTTAGTTCAGTCCCAGATGTGATAGGGGGCGAGCCTATCGCCATATCGGGTACAAATTCCAGACTCCGGGCTGTTATGGAAAAATCCAATATCACTTTGCCCGACCCGGGGATCGACCCCGAGACCTCAGAACCGTAGTCGTACCTAAATACCACCACGCCACCGAGGCAGTCATATAGTATCAAATGTGTCTGGGTGTCTGGGCGATACAGATTACTTATTATGAGGTGATCCACTTCTCCGTTTGTTTCTGTTAAAAAAAATAGTTCAGCTGAAGCCGTACATCAGTCCCCTGGCTCTTAGTCCCCTGGCTCTTGACATTCGATTCGAATTTGACTTCGATTCGGTTTCATTTATTGAGTTAAAATTCCACCAAATTCGAGTTAAAAAGTGCGCTAATGTTGCATTAGATTCGAGAACTTGGCCATTGGTAATTTTTAACGTGACATTAGTGCACTTTTTAACTCTATTTCGGTGGAATTGAAAATTGAATCGAAGTCAAATTCGAATCGAGTATCACTAAAGATTAAAGAGAGTATTAAAGAGTGCACTCCCAGCCCGGCTAGCATGCGCGGCACGAGATGTCTCGAACATAGACAGTCGAGATGTTGTCTACGTGTTGTCTATAATATTGTATGAAAATAAACGCGGACGCATGTTAGTGTCCGTAGGCAAATAGAGAAAACCGGTCATAACAGGACAAAAAGCGTAGACAAAATGTTCTCGTGGCGCGCATGCTAGGCGGGCTGGTCTAGAATAGACTTTGCACTAAAGTTAGATAAACAATGTTCTTCCTAAAATAATACTAAATCAAGTACCGATATACATTATTTGGAACTAAGAAAATCCACTCTGGAGAAATGTAATGTTATGTAATGATATTGTAAGAACCTATTTACTCCCAGGAGAATAGCGCTGTAAGCAGAAACACAGGTCCTCCTAGTTCGGCTACAGAAACTCCCATAAAATGTGATCTGTGATACTTTAATCTTTAATTTAGAATAATATAGATTGATATATATTACTGCTACTACTTTTGAGAAATAAATTTATTATTACATTTATTATTATTACCTCTATTATAATAAATAACACCCAACTGTCACATGTCCTAACCCCACACTAAGATCGAATCTTGTGTCGTGGGTATCAGGAACTACGAGAGACTTTTGGTCTCACAACACCCAGACCCGAAACAAATATCTGTAGGCTATACAAACATTTGTCTCGGTGCGGGGATCGAACCCACGGCCTCTCGCTTCACAGCCGGCTACTCGCCCGCTGCGCTACGGAGGCTGTCATTAACCACTACCTACATAAAAGATCAAAGCGAATAGAATCCACAATGCAATCCAAAAGGCTCTAAAGATATTGAAACTATTGGAAATGGTCTTCTCTAGCCGGAAAACCAATAGATTATAGATTTCATTACGAATAACTGATGGCTGGAACGATTTTACAAAATTGCACTCCGTAGAAGGTTATTCTGCAGAATTATATCGGCGGTAGTGCATTCGTTTAGTTTGTTATTAAACATAACATAACATAAGATCACGCCTGTATCCCCGAAGAGGTAGGCAGAGGCGCACTAGCGAACTAGAACACCCATATTTCGCCGAGCGTAGTTCCGTCCCAGATGTGATAGGGGGCATATCGCCATATCGGGCACAAATTCCAGACTCCGGGCTGATATGGAAAAATCCAATATCACTTTGCCCGACCCGGGGATCGAACCCGAGACCTCAGGACGATAGTCGTACCGAAATACCACCACGCTACCGAGGCAGTATGTTATTTTAGTTTTAATAATGATTTTTGTTCGCTTCCTTTATCGTTTACTTTATCAAAGCTTTATCATTGTCACTTTTCATGGCTACGTACATTTCTGCATGTATATTTTTGAGGGATTTTTACCTGCTAAAACAAAATTGCTTTCTACAAAATTTAAAAACCTTTGAAAATATTACAATACATCAGCATTAAAAACATTTTTAAAATGAAGGAATGTTGGTATAGTAAACAATCGTTCGTTTGTTTATTATTATTTAGGTCGCGTTTAACGGTTGAAAATATTATCATAACCTAACGCGTAATAACATTAGGCGACGAATTAAAAATAAATTTTTAACCGAGTTCATGTATGTATTAAAAGTGGTAGAGCCACGCTGTAGACAGCTACGTCTATAGCACGAATGGGCCGGATCGACCGGTTTGATACCACTATCTCACAGAAAACCGACGTAAAGTGGCAATTCACTGTCGCGTTTCGTTCGGTGAGTGAGATTTCCGGTAGCCCAATTCCCCCCTCCCTTTCCCAATCCCTATTTACCTCCTATTAGGTCGGCAACGCACCCATGATTTTCTTGTCTTGGGTGTCTATGAGCGATGGAGATCCCTTACCATCAGGTGACCCATCTCCTCGATTACCAGTCGCTGCTTTAAAAAAAAATTATAAAGTTAATACGAATGGTATTTTCAGTACTACATAGCTGTAAATATCCCTATTATCATCTTTTACCTTTCTCTCTCTCTCTCTCTCCCTCTCTCTCTCTCTCTCTCTCTCACACACACACACACACACACACACACACACTCTATCATAACTTCAATAAAAATTGGTAAATGAGTAATGCGAATGTCGAACTTTAATAATACTAATAGAGTAAGTACGTCTCGGAGCTCTTAGGATCACAAAGAGTTCAGAGCCCTGAAAAAGTAATGAAACCATTATGTAGAGGTACTTTTGTTTTATTGCTTTATATCCTAAATTTCGTTAAATCTCTTAAATTAAAGGACTGTAATCACAGTTTTGCTAGTTCGGTGCCCCGCATACGCATATGGCGTCGACGATTTATATACTTGCCGTTGCCCGCGACTTCGTTCGCGTAGAAAATTAACATATCCCACGACAAAAAGTAGCTTACGTACAAACTGTAGCTTTTATAATACTAGATAGTAAAGGCGCGTTTCCTGCACATGCTTTTTTGAAACAAAACACTAAAACAAGGTTTTTCATTGTCTCCTGCTCATGTAAAAATTGTAGAAATACCATGTTTTTTGTAGGCGTTTTATGTAATGTTTTTTTTTAGGAGACGCGGCTTAAGATTAGTATGGATCCATGATCGATAGCATAAAGCTAGAGGGGCTCAAGCAAGTTTCCATACAAAAAACATTATCTCAAACGTCAGTACGTTATGTACCACTTATTACAATGCGAGGGCGTTTATTACCATTTACATCCTAGAATGTTGTGTGAATGTTCTAGAATCACGTAAGACAATTGCACTATCTAAATTATTATGGCACGACCTTGCGCGCCTGTGTTTCAAATACGACTGAGTTACTTATGACCACGAGGTCATAACTTATAGATCACAAGTTTCTTGCTATTGTCTATGTAACTACTGTTGAATGTCTTTGCATAGGACCTTTAACTCTTCAATAAAAAGCTATTCCTATTAAATGGTGACGGGCGCTTCTGGAGGCCGAGACACTTATGTAACATACACCTATATGTGCCGCCTCCAACGGGTTAACTTTTTTTTTTAAAGCAGACTGACAAACGACCAGATGGGTCACCTGATGGTAAGTGATCTCCACCGCCTATAGACACCCGAGACTCAAAAAGAATCACGGGTGCGTTGCCAGCCTAAAAGAATTGAATGGAAGGGGAAGGGAAAAGGGATTGAGAAAGGGAGGAGGAATTGGGCTACCGGAAATCTCACTCACCGAACGAAACGCGACAGCGAGCTGCCACTTTACGTCGGTTTTCTATGTGACAGTGGTATCAAACCGGTCGAGCCGGCCCATTGTAGGCAGTGTAATTGTCTAGCGCAGGGCTCTACCACTCAAACGTGCAAAGCGTGGGTCTTTGGAACATAACATAACACATAAGCTCACGCCCGTATCCCCGAAGGGGTAGGCAGAGGCGCACTAGCGAACTAGAACACCCACATTTCGCCGAGCTTAGTTCCGTCCCAGATGTGATAGGGGGCGAGCCTATCGCCACATCGGGCACAAATTCCAGACTCCGGGCTGATATGGAAAAATCCAATATCACTTTGCCCGACCCGGGGATCGAACTCCAGACCTCAGAACCGTAGTCGTACCGAAATACCACCACGCCACCGAGACAGTCTTTTGAACTATTATTGTTTTTACTAAACGTTTAGGGTAATCGATTTGTCTCGCCGATAAGGTACAAACTTATAAAATCTCTGCTTTCCGATCACAAAGCCATCTGTGTTTAAAGATTACGTGACTTGAATCAAGAAATACTATACAGCATGTTCAATTCCTTTTCTAACTTTTGCCTTATTTTTACGAGCAACATTGCTTTTGACTCCGATGGAGTTTTCTCTTTTAATGGGCAAGTTGCTGAGTGGCTGAGGTTCTAATAGAGGAAACGTTTTAATGTAATTGCCAAAAGGGTACTGTCTATTGTTTAGTTTGTCCAGATTTCTGCTTGAGATTTTCTCTAATGACTATTATAATCAAAGGCATTTAACAGTATATAGACGGGACAAAAGCGCGATCCACAAGTTATGACCTAGTGGTCATAAGTCACTCAGTCGTACACATACACGCGCAAGGTCGTACCAGTGCACAGCGTAATATTGCTTAGACCAGTGGTCGGCAACCTTTTGGCAGGCAGGGGCCGCAAGGTGGCAAAATACAAAGGCGGGCCTCACCTCATATTTTCTATCTATAGAGGTGTAATCTATAACATTTTAGATATTTATGACTAATTTACAAAACAATCATGGGCTGCAAATAGGACTTCACGGGCTGCAAATAGGATTTCACGGGCCACGTGTTGCCGACCGCTGGTTTAGACAATAATATCGTTTTACATGATTCTTGATCATTTACAGAACATTCTAGGGTGTCAATTGTAATAAGCGTCCTCGCATTGTAATAAGTGGTTGATGGCGAAACTAACGTTTGAGAATAATTTTCTTGGATGGAAACTTGCTTGCCTTGCCTTGCCTCTCTATAGCTAGTAATATTAAACCGCTTTGGCCATAATCCATTACACGGAGCTACTTAAGAATTTTTCTAAGTCGCTTTAATATGACGGAGGGAAACGCGTTTAGTGAATTTTAATTAGATTTTATATACTGATTTCTTAAGTTTACGCGAATATTATACATTGAAATAAAACTATTCTTACGGATTCTATCACGATTAGGTTTTAATTATGATTCCCGACGTTTCGAAGGCTTTGCAGTCTTCGTTGTCACGGGTCAGAATGAGGTGTCATTTGTCCAAAAAAGGTTAGTGTTACAATATCTACCATCATTAAAAAATTATACAAAATCAAATAGATTTTATATTTTTTCAAAATAATAATTATAACTTTAATTATTTTTACAATGTTGTGCCCAAATAATAATGCCAAACAATAATGTGGATTTAGGATATGACTTAAAATAAATAACTTTGATCTTCGAACACCATGTATCACAATATTTCCAAGCAGTTTACGTTGAATCGAACTGAATGAGTGGAGGAGCGAGTGCCGAACGATCCTCTTGTTATTTTGATATAAAAACAGAAATTCATAATATTAAACGGCACTTTGAATAATGCATTCTGGTGTTAATTTATCGTCGAAAAGTGCGATCGGCCATAATGCCTTTAACGTGCTTTGGTTATTAATTCAGAGGTGAGACGCACAGTTAAATAAGTTTATACATTATCAAAGACATTCATCAGTTAATAGATTGGACAACAGCGCAAAACTTGTGATCCAAAACTTGTGACCTAGAGGACATAAGTCACTCAGGCATTTGTAACATACACGCGCAGGGTCGTTCCAACATAATAATTTAGAGAGTAAAATTGTCTTACGTGATTCATAAATATTCTCAGAGCATTCTAGGGTTTAAACATTGATGTATTGTTTTCCTAGATGCACAGTTGACGCTCGGAAAATGGGACAGAAAAGGAGTGCTTAAGCACTGCGGACGCACATTCAGACGCCGATAGAATTCTATTTCAAAATTCAAATTTAAGAGAACGCTTGATCATTTAGTTTTAAACGCTACTTTATATCACGTGCATAGGGTTATATTTGTGTTGATTAAATTAAAACTTGTGATCACTGATCTTTTTCTTTGTTTTATTCCTGAGACCATTTTTTAGGAGGATATTTGGAAAGAACTGTGCATCTAGGGTATATTATATTGATTGGTGATTGGTGGAAATTGTAATAAGTGATAGAACGCGTCACTGACGTTTGAGATCTCTTTTTTGTATGGAAACTTCCTCGATAGCCCGTCTATAGTTGCTTATATTAAATCTCTTTGTACATTATGTTCAATATTGTATTTTCTCAATAAAATACCTTATTCTGGTTTCGCCTTAGTTCAAAAAGCCGTCAACATTTCTAGCGCTGTCTGTTTATATTAAAAGTTCTTTATTCAATAACGTTTTACGTTGCTTTAGGTTGGCTTAATTAATTTGAAAGTCTAAGTAAGGATTTTAGAACGAATTGGAAATAAGATTTATTAAATGCAGATGGTGTAAATCTCGTTAACTTCGCAAAAATCTGTGTATTAAATCACTAATACTTTATTCGAAGACATAAAAATGTCATTAAGGATTTAGAGCGACTTGCAGTGCTCTTACTAATGTATAGTTAAACCTAAACTTGACTTATCTTACAGCTCACAACTTTCTTTAATTCAAGATTTGGGATAAACAGAGATGTATCGCGGAGCTGCAAGTGTCTCTTAAATTTGTCTTAAACCTTATTCATTTTCGACCGACTTCGAAAAAGGAGGAGGTCTTCAATTCGTCTGTATTTTTTTTGTTTTATGTATGTTACGCGATATCTCCGCCAAATGAGAACCGATTTTCAAAATTATTTTTGTGTTCGATAGAGCTTATTTCAATGGTGTTCCCATATAAATTTGGCCACGATTGGATTTGAAGTCGGTCTGTTAAGTTTTTAAACTTGTGACTATTAATGTATTAGATAGATTTCGGGGCTCTCATATCAAATTTATTAATAAAATTTAACTCTCAGTAGGATTGCTGTAATGCAGTACTTTATAATTTGAAGTAGAGTAGAGTTACTATTTATGAGTATGCTTAAACTACCTATGTTTTTCTCGTCTCCTCATTCATCATCATCATCATCATCATTATCAGCCATAGGCATCCACTGCTGGATATAGGCCTCCCCCAAGGAAGTCGCTGGATGCAGGCCCCTTCCAACAGGTCAATGTGGAAATCTCTTCAATCAACATTATTATAATTCTTCAAGTCTGCGGAACATACTTTTTCAAGCATGTTGCATAAATTATTTGGCTTAATTTTTACGATCGGCTGCTTACTTAACGTTAATCCCCCCTGGCGGATCCAATCCCGAGCAAATTAGAAAAATCGCTTTGCTCGATCTGGGAATCGAACCCAGAACCTCCCGGTCCATAGCCTATATACGCTGCCATTAGGCCTGCGACAAACTATTAATCAAATTAAGTCCACAAAACATATATACGAAGTCTTTATTCACACTGTTCATATAGCTTTCCTATAACAATACACGACCCAGAGCGACATGTAAAACGTGATGAAATACGATGCTATAAGAGCCAAGTCCGTTAAAGAGGCTGGGAGAGGCTTCGTCGCATATCCAAACACGACAATCAACCTCGCAATAGTATAAATTCTGAATAAACTGACACCGACTTCGATCTGAGGGTTTGTGGTGACATACAAAGCGCCGACGATCCAAAACGGGGCCAAATTCTTCAGTTCTGATAGGTAAGCTCTTCGTACTATGTCGGGGTTGGGGAATATGCCCTTTCTTACCCAAGTCATCGCCGCCATAGGGCTCAGGGCTAGCAGTTTTATTGCTAGTAACGCTGCGTGTACCATATAGGTTTGTGTCAAAGGACTTTCCAATGATATTGTTAGGATTAATTTATTTCTTGCTGTTTGAGCCATCTCATTGTCTGATTTTATTGTTTCCATATCTTTGTTTACTTTGATTTCTGTAGTAAATGTCTTGTAGTGTCATAATGATTGACTGGATCTAGGTTATGATGTTGCCATATTTTATTTCGTTATTAGTTTCGTAGTACAGTCGCCTTCTTGGTCTAATGGCAGCGTATATGGGCTGTGGACCGGGAGGCTCTGGGTTCAATTCCCAGGTTGGAAAAATTGAATTTTCTAATTTAATTTGCCCGGGACTAGATCCCTCAGGGTTGACGTCAGTCAGGCTGCCGGTCGTAAAAACTAAGTCAAATCCGTTCTACGATATGCTTCAATAAGTGCGTTGCACCGACTCCACATTAAGGTGGGATAAGGGCAAGTAGAAAGAAAAGTCGTTTCGTAGCATAATTCTGTTTTTTTGGTTTAATATTTGTTAGTCCGTCCAATACTAAATGCAGCAATTAGGTAAAATTGAAATTTTATTTTCGATCTACATATTAGCAATAAATAAAAATTCAAGTAGGTAACTTATTGTATATAATTTTTCTTAATAGTGTATTTGGCTGAGAAACCGATGAATGCTTGTTTCAAACCTCGGAACGAGCGATCCCAAACTGTGATTCTCGATTCAGAATGTCACACAAACTTTGACGAAGCACAATTTGTGCTCGATATTGTGAAAAAAAAAACCTCCATATTTTTGTCATTGCTATAAACCCGTGACATAAACGCATTAGAAGTCATGGCATTAGTACAAATAGTTACAACAATAAAGTGAAGTTATCACTCTTCTGAGCAACTGCAGTCGTCCACATCATAAATGCAATAAGCTTGGCATTGTATAATTGTATTATTTACCCTTTCTAGGACCGATATATTAAGTAACGTAATATGTACATGTTGTGGTGTAACCCTCAACTTGGCTGGTTCCTAGAATCACCTACAGTTGCCATACAAAAGTAATCAAATAGCCTTTCCGAACGATATCCACTATGACCTCCCAATTTCCGCTCCAATCGTATGCAAAACCAATCTTCTCATTCGGAGATTGTAATAAGGTGAAACAGGCACGAATCCAGAGGGGGTAACGAGTATTTCCACTATTATTAAACTAAAACTTAAATTCTTAACAACAATATTAGGCTACCGCGCCTTAAATTATTCAAGAATTACCGCTGATGATTTAATTGGAAATGTTCCCTCAGCAAAGTCCTAGATCCGTGCCTGGAGAAACGTCCAACTGGAATTGTGCGAGGTAATTCCGTCGACTTCTTTTATTAAAGAGTATTTCCCCGGAATCGATCAGGATCGGAATGGGGTCCCATCTTCGTAATCCGCTCCCTTCATTACCGCAACGTTTGTGTACTAAATTGGGGCCAGGTTTGTAATGGATTTTGATTAGACGTCCGTGATCGTTTCCAAATTTTGAATACCAGTGATTTGACGTTGTTTATCTTTATGAGGTGAACAGCCAATTTCTTAATATACTGCAAAAATAATAACTAAAGTAAAAATATATATATTTTTTTTGAAATTACAGATCCCGGTAAATTTTAGTTTAATGGTTAGAGATAAAAACAACAGCTAATATTTTACTTTATCGCTTGACTTTCTTCTTCTTTACTTTTAATTTGCTTTTGACGAAGAAATTGGAGGTAAGAGTCCCTTTTGTACTATTTGTGTTTATTATAGCCAATAATTATTGTTATTGATTGATTCATACAGAGATTTACTTGGGTAAATGTTGTGATGAGTATTTTTATTAAAAAGGTCTCAAATCGGTATAAATAATTGGGTCGTCTAGAAAGCGTAACAAGAACCTAATAATTGGATGTTGGAAGGCAAGCCCTCATTTGCTTTGTGCAGCGCCTGTCACCAACCTGTGCTTTGCTTTGCGACAGTTCCCACGACTGCACTGTGATTACTAAGGCGAGCATTATGCTTTGTCGAGCATAATTAACTTAATAATAGATGGGGTTTATGCATTATTATTTCATTTTGCACCAGCGATCTAGTAATCATGATAAGTGACAAAGTTCTTGTAGAGTTCCAGTGAGTGCAGTTTACCTAAACTTTTCAAGTCCTTTCTTTTATCTTGTATACGATCATAAAGAAAGAATCCAACAAAGATTAGAAAATATAAATCAAAGTTGCAAAAGGGAACTGGATCAGATATAAGAATCAGAAGGTAATCTATAATATTTTCTAAAAAGTATACATGTGACAGTGTGTTTGTTTATTTGTTCGGGTAGCAACAGATCGATATGATTTTCCCATTAATAGCGTATTCCAAAGCTAAAGAATCACTTTGTCCAAAAAGTTTTCACACGGGTGGAGCCGCGAGCAAATCCTAGTATATTATTCAAGTAGACATGGATCATAAAGAAGTTTTAATATCAGCAATAATCTCTGTGCATTATAACATTCTCTTTGATTTTCCTAGACATGTACATCATTGTCACATTCCAGATGTAAATGTCAGTTCATCAAAATTTACAAAAAAAAGTAACAACAAATTAAAATTAGCAATGGCTGCAGAAGGAAACCTTATGCAGAGCTACTATCTATACTCCGCTATACTAGCGCTGAAGCTGCTGGCGTTAGCCCCGCTGGCTCAGATAGTATGCAACCCAGAGAAGGTGCAGAGGGCGAACATAAGTGACTTGAAGAACCTAACACCGTTCTGGCTTGTCGCAGGGTTGTATATGACAACGTCTCCAGACGAGCAAACAGCGATTACGCTCCTCCGTCTCTTCGTAGCAGCAAGGTTTGTCGCTGCAGTGGGATATGTCCAGAGACTACCACGAATGGCTTTGGAACTTGCATTTTTCGTATCCTTTGCAGTAACTAGCTTCATGGGGGCATGGGTAGTATACACGTACAGAGATGCCATATGAATGCTATTAGAAAAATTGAAATTTATTGTGCATTGCGATAAAACATTAATAAAGATGTGTTCTAAAAAATGAAGATTGATATCCAGATTATATAGAAGGATTTATGGTTGTTTTGTATTACCAAATCAATTTCAGTGGCTCAAATGCTAAGTAATATTGATTGTGATTCTATTTAGGGCTGTAATTGGATAATATTTTGTATTGCTCTGTTTATTTTGTAAATGATCTTTAATTAAAAGGATAAAAATACCGATGTTGTGCTTGTTTTTATAAAATCTCAGTGTTTTTGAGTAAGTTGAAATGGGAGTAGTATTCCAATTATTTAGATGGCGTGATTGATTTCTGTGTGTTTTATGTTTCAGTCAAGCTGTTGTTTTTGTATTGGGTGTTGTGATACAAAAAGTCTCTCGTAGTTCCTGATACCCACATGACTCTTATCTTACTGTGGGCTCAGGACTACGTATGTGACTGTTAGGTGTTATTTATAAACTATTCTCTTCAAGAAGCAAATGATGAAAGACTTGTTCATCGTCTCAATATCAGGTATTAGGTAGGCCTATATTTAATCATCATATTATTTTTCTAAGCTCGGCGAAATGTGGGTGTTCTAGTTCGCTAGTGCACCTCTGCCTACCCCTTCGGGAATACAGGCGTGAGCTTATGTATTTTTAATGTGCATGTGTCGCGAGCAAATAAATATCTACTTGTTTCGTTAAGGTCGGCTCATCCATGATTCTTCTGAAGATTTAGATGTTATGGAGATCATTTAATGTCATTTAATCCACGTGTTTAATTGTCACCCTCAGTTATCTTTCTTTCTCCTTTATCCTACCTTAATGTGGGGTCCGCGCACATTCTTTCAAGCGTGTTGCAGAAAGGATTTAGCTCAGTTTTTAAGACTGGCATAAACTTCCTTGTAGGAGATTTAGTCCCGGGAAAATCGTGTTAGAAAAACACCTAGTCGAACTGGAGATCGAACCTAGGATTTCCCGGTTCAAGGCCATATACGCTGCCACTAGTCCGAAGAGTCGACTAATCCTGCCTCTGTTATAAAACAATCGAAATTACACAACACCTCAATATTTTGAAACTAATTAGAAACAAATTCGAGAAGTTACACAAATTGTTTCATTTATTATTACATCAAAAGAAATATTAGCGAGCGAACACAAGGGCGTTCGGCGCGCCTCGACTTTTACAAGATTTATTAATCTATTACAACTTTAAAATTAAATTATGATGCGCGGTTGTACGGTAACATAGTTTATGCGAGTTAAATTAACCACCTGGGGGCCAATTCTCTTAATTAAAAATGTTCAAATTGTAATATACTTATTGCCCCCAACGCAGGCTTCTTATTAGGGCATTGAATTCAGAGAAACATTTTATGGATTGGAATGGATAGGCTCGCCCCCTATCACATCTGGGACGGAACTAAGCTCGGCGAAATGTGGGTGTTCTAGTTCGCTAGTGCTCCTCTGCCTACCCCTTACAGATATTACGGATACCTTACCTTACCCCTTACGGATACAGGCGTGGATTATGTTTTATGTTATGTGTAATTCAGTGAAACATTTTATGGATTGGAATGGTTCATTTGTACGCATATGACAATCTTCGTGGCGCAGCGGACGAGTAGCTGGCTGTGCAACGTGAGGTTGCGGGTTCGATTCCCGCACTGAGACAAATGTCTATGTGGCCCACAGATATTTGTGTTACGTCTGGGTGTTGTGAGACCGAAAGTCTTCCGTAGTTCCTGATACCAACGACACAAGACTCGATCTTAGTGTAGGGTCAGGAGTATGTGTGAGACTGTTGGATGTAAATTAAATAAATTAAATTAATATTCTAGCATTTACTTCATTAGTTACTGCTGTTTATGCTTTTATGTTATAACATGTCTTTTTAAATACTACCATATCTCCTTCTTTATCTACTTGCCCATATTCCACTCCACTGTGGAGTCGGCGCAGCACACATATTCAAGCATAATACACATGATGCTAACCTGCCATAGTGACCCACACTATGGCAGGTTAGCACTGGCTTGCGGCATGACATGATGGTTGGTTGAGACGGGTATGGGGGTATCCCTGTATCTGCATCGGTCATCCGCCTGTCTTGTCGCAAACCCCTCGATTTGCTTATTCCCTCTTCGGATTCGGAGTGTGAAGAAGCATAAATAGGTCAGCATGATTCTGACGACCACTGATAAACACAGTGTTTGTCAGTGGTCGCTAGTTTTTTTGGACTGCACTACGCTTACCATCAGGTGCAGTGTAGTCACTTTGCCGTGCCCGGATAAAAAAAAAGAATGTTGCAGAACAGATTCGGTTTCAGTTTTTACGACCGGCTACATGCCGTACGATAAACTCCTAAAGGAAATCCAGTCCCAATCAAATCGTCTCAGAAAAACAGTTTGCCCGACCTGGGATTTGAATTTAACTCAACGATGAATGAAATGGAAGGGTATATTTAGTCAATTTCATGATTTTGTAATTCCAAACCTTAAAGTACGTCGTAATTTTTAGAGTTTTTGAAGCGTATTTAAAGTAAAAAGGGGGTGCAAACCTTTGCCGCACCATAAACCTGGGTAAACAGTCTTCCGGCTCATATGTTTGGCCCTCGTATATCTAGTAAACGACGCGTGAAGTAAATCTGCAGGTTGACATAATAATGGCAACTGTCGAGAGTCTACGTCACTATAATCATAGAATTACATATCGTTTCGACCGCCTTCAAAAAGGAGGAGGTACTCAATTCATCTGTATTTTTCGACCGACTTCAAAATGGGAGAAGGCCTCAATTCATCTGTATTTTTTAGTTTTTATAGAAGGGATTGGCTAACGAGCAGATGGGTCACTTGATGGTAAGTGATGTCCACCGCCCATAGACACTCAAGACACAAAAAGAATCATGGGTGCGTTGCCAACTTAAAAGGGGGGAATGGAAGGGGAGGGGAATGGGAATGGGAAAAAGAGGGAGGAAATGGGCTACCGGAAATCTCACTCACCGAACGAAACGCGATAGCAGGCTGCCATTTTACGTCGGTTTTCTGTGAGACAGTGGTATCAAATCCGTCGAGGCGGCCCATTCGTGCTGTAACTGTCTACAGCGTGGCTCTACCACTTAAAGAATCTTAAAAATTGGCCCATATTTGGCAGAGATATCGGGCAACATACATAAAAAAATACAGGTGATCTGAGGACCTCCTGTTTTTTACGTCGGTCGAAAACGCCAAGAATCCTTAAACTGGTAGTTTAAATTCTTTGACTAGTAGTATCAATAATGTAAGTTCCTTCAAGTATGTGTTCTGCTACAGAGCAAAATGCATCAAAAGCAATTTTCTTAATTAAATGTGTATTCAGTGGGTATGCGACGCATTCGTAATGACGCAAACATACTATGGCATTTCGAAGTGCAAATACCTTGAAATGTAGGAACTGTTTAGAACTGTAGGAACTGTATATCTTTAAATTTTTAACCGACTTCAAAAAAAGGAGGAGGTTAACAACTCGTTGGAATCTTTTTTTTTATGTATGTTCCCCGAATATTCGAAGACGCCTGGACCAATTCGAGAAATGTACTGTCTACAGCGTGGCTCTAACTGACTTATTTGCTTTTATCACTAATCCAACGACTTGCTCACACACCTAGTCCTAACCCCACACTAGGTATAACCCGTATCGTGGGTGTCAGAAACTATGAGAGACTTTCGGTCTCAATACGGGAATCGAACCCACGGCCTCTCGCTTCACAGCCGGCTACTCGCCCGCTGCGCCACGGAAGCTGTCATTCAACATTCAGTTACTATAATAAAGTAATACTCTTACAAGTATGCGCTAAGTATTAAATTATTCGAAAAGATATTCGAACAGACAATTGAACATTTTACACAGAGCAGTGTTCCGTATACAGCAGTATTCCGTTCAGTACTCCGGAAAATCGGAGCGTGTACGAAACTCCTTTGTATTCCGTGAGACGGTTCTAAAGAAGCAATTTATACCGAAATACGACACACAGATTGGCTTATTTCAGTGCTAAAGAATGCATCGCTGCATTTCTGATCCATTTATAGCACCGAGGATTTACAGAATTATTATAATGCCAGAAATATATAGATCCATATTATAATCACGACATATAGTATAAAATACCGTGACAGCCTCCGGGGCGCAGCGAGCGAGAAGCGGGAGGCCGCGGATTCGATTCCCGCATTGAGACAAATGTTTATGTGGCCTTCAGCTATTTGTTTTAAGTCTGGGTGTTGTGAGACCGAAAGTCGGTCATAGTCTCTGACACCCACGATACAGGTTATACCTAGTGTGGGGTCAGGACTAGGTGTGTGACTGTTGGGTGTATTATTATTTTTATTATTAAAAAACAAAGTCACTTCCCACTGTTTATCTGTCTGTATATGGTCTGTATGCTAAGATCTTTAAAACTAAGCAACGGATATTGGTGCGTTTTTTTAATATATAGAGTGATCCAGGAAGGTTTATATGTATAACACATGCATACCCCTAAAGGGATGTAATGTAATGGGGGATGAATGTTTGTCAGGACCCTCACGCGGGCGTAGCCGCGGGCAGAAGCAATTGTTAGTATAACTACATGCTAAAGTCTAGGTCATGTCCTTGGTCTAGTAGCAGCATACATATATGGGCTGTGGACCGGGAGGTGGGTTCGATTCCCAGGTCGGACAAAGGAAATTTTCTAATTTGATTTTCCCGGGATTGGATCCCCAAACGAGGGTTGGCGTCAGGCAGCCGGTCGTAAAACCTAAGCCAAATCCTTTCTGCAACATGCTAGAAAAACTGTGTTGCGCTGACCCTATATTAAGGTGGGTGGGATAAGCCCGTCTTTTATCGTATGGAGAGAGGTAAAACTACCAGTCAGTACTCCTGCCTGCTCTTTCGGGGATATAGGGATAACCTTATTTGATAAAGTGGGGTTAGAATTGACTAGGGGGGGAGGTGTATAACTATAATAAATTAGTATTTTATCGATGCACCTGAGAGCACAAATACAAATGCATAAGTGTAAGCGACCGCAGTCGTAAATATATCTACGGAGAATTTATAACTTTACGATAATACACTATTGATTCTTCTTTTATACTGTAAACGATGAGATATGGTTCAAATTTAGTTTAGTTTACTCTGGAGAATTGGCGAATCTTTTTTCGTCGTAACCTATGCAAAATAAAATAATTATATAACAGTCTTTATTTTGGATGTCCTATGAATAATAAGGTTATTTTGACCAGTGACGTGCATTCTATATAGACAAAAAGGCAATGTCTACCCTACAATAGCAAATTCTTAAATTAGCAAATTGCATAATAAAAGAAAAAAATCAGCATCAACAACTGGATTTTCAAAATAGCAGGACTGGGCTTATATTTTACTTCTACCTGAGGATGACATATTGATGATTAATATAAAGCGAGGAATGAGAAAAAAAATGTCTATCCTGAACTGAACACCTATGCACGTCACTGATTTCGACCGTCTTCAAAAAATAAGGTAGGTACCCCATTCGGCTGTGTGATTTTTTATATACCTATTTGTTACGCGATATCTCCGCCAGATGTAGACTGTTTTTAAAGATTATTTTTGTGTTCGATGGAGCTTATTTCAAGGGTGGTGCTATATAAAATTGGTCATTAACCGTACGATCGTTAAAGATTTCCTTCAACCTCGATGATAAAACATTAGAACCACATCACCGCTCAATTAGATTAAATTAGAAAACAGTGATTGGGAAACCGCATTTAGTATTTGGTGTACCTTATGAATACATTAATTACGAATGATTACACACATTTGCAAGCGGATCAAACTCATGAATATATAACGAATTGAATTAACACACAGCCATAAATGTAATAGACACCGCAAATTAAATTACAATTGGTAGAAACATTGAAGTCGTTAGATATTATATACGTAATTAGACGCTCAAACAATGAATGGCCAGTTGTTTAGCTGATAAGTACAAACGTTAACGTGGCGATGTCAAATGACTTAATTTAGTTGTTTCATCCTTGAGTTGAATCTACATACCCAGATTATGTTGTGACATCGGTTATATGTGATGACAAATTTCTTAAGGCGATTAACAGCGCTGTTACTAATCTAGAGATAATCTTAAACTCGATTTACCCCACAGCTCATTCCTATATTTAAATTGAGATTTGGGGTAAATCGAAATTTGTGTAATTACTTAGACAAATTTCCTAGGCAAAGTCCTAAAACTACTTCTATAGCGTATTAAAAAATTTACGGTATGATAATTCATCCTTGGTATTTTGGCCCATTTTTTAATTATACTTTAACCCCATACTTTTATTTCAAGCGAAAATGTTTCATCTAGTAAGATGTATAGTAATTCATCTTACATTAGGTGACCTACCGCTGAATACACTTAAGGTCGCCTTATGTCTTTTAAGGCCGCCTTATCTGTCAAAATGTATAGCGAAAATCAATTTCAGAAGCCGTTAAGTTGAGAAGCTTTTGACCATTCTGGCGTTAAGTGCTTATTTGCCAATGGTGTATGCTATGATTTCGTTCCGATTTCAACACGTGAAGTAGGTAGGAAAATTTGCGCCTTCTAGAGATATTATATCTATGGCTATGAGTGAACGCACTCCAAATTTCCATTGTTTGTGTGAGAGTTTGCGTTGCGAATATTGCGTTGTTGTCCAAATTTTAGACTCAGTGCTGATATTGAAAAAAAAAACAATATTACTTTGCCCGACCCGGGATCGCACCCAGGACCTCAGGACGGTAGTCGTGCCGAAATACAACTACGCTATCGAGGCATTTAATATTATGATTATATTCGAAAAAAAACTCAGTATTCAATCAAACCAAACCCAAGTTGTGTGTAGAGTTTATGTATCGAAGTATTCAAATGAAAAACATGAATACGTCATGTGACAAAACGTACTGACTGTAGCAGTAGCGTCCAATTCAAAACAAATTGTTTTTGTATGCGCCGAAAGCGGATTCCACTCGAATGTTTTGTGGCGCGTTACACCGAAGTGAAACGTTTTTAATTTAGTGTTTTATATTTTACTGGCCTAAGCTTGGTTTAAAAAAAAGGTATTCTACACATTAATAATGGTGTGAGGAATAACAGCATAAGAGACAAATGTGGAAGGAAGATGTAGTGACGAGGATTGAGAAAGGAATGCTTCGGTGGTTTGGCCACGTTGAATATATAATTATGTAGCGCAAGTGAATGGTAGTGTCGGCCGAGGCCGTCCTAGACGTACATTTAAGGACCAAATTGGCGATCTCTTGAAAAAAGGCCAAATAAGGAGTTCTCGTAACTGACGAGTGTGCATGAAAAGACTGAGGACTGTGGAAGGAGCGAAAGAGGTGTGTTTGAACCGAAGCAATTGGCGCTCCTTAGTCTCTGCTTACCCTAACGGGAAACAGGTGTGAGTTTATGTATGTATGTAATATTAATTAAGAATTATTGTTATGAAACAAAGTCTTTTTACCAATTCTTATGTCCCTCTTTTTAGGTTAGCAACACATCCATGATTATTTTTGTCTTGGGTGTCTATGGGCTGTGGAAGTCACTTACCATCCGATACGCATCTGCTCGTTTGCCAGTCTCTGCTATAAAAAAACAGGAACACGAGTTATATACTCTAACGGGAGCAAAGCTGCATTCCATATTAATTCAACTATACATCATCATCATCATCATCAGCCATAGGACGTCCACTGCTGAACATAGGCCTCCCCCAAAGATTTCCAGATCGACCTGTTGGAAGCGGCCTGCATCCAGCGACTTCCTGCGACCTTTATC
The DNA here is from genome assembly GCA_036417725.1 of Clanis bilineata. Taxonomy (NCBI): domain Eukaryota; kingdom Metazoa; phylum Arthropoda; class Insecta; order Lepidoptera; family Sphingidae; genus Clanis; species Clanis bilineata. Next base: position 3,586,003 of record CM071159.1, read on the forward strand.
AGGTCGTCGGTCTATGGGGCAGGAAAGTTCTCGAGTGGAGACCACGTACCAGCAAGCGCAGCGTAGGACGTTCAACTATACATATATCAAATTGCTGTATCAAAACAATGCTTCAAATCTATAACATTATACTATTGACCAATAGTAGTGGAACAGAATAATACAAGTGAGAGAACTCGGAACGACATTTAGCTATTATTAAATCTTTCTCATGAAATAGAATAAAATCCATTGAAGCGATGCAGTTCGCGGAAAGGTCACGTCACTCATCAAACTTGACGGATTAAGGTCTTCAATCTTTTTAATGTCGTCGAGAAAAAATATCTCTTCCATTATTAAAGATGATATACGAGAAGCCGGTAAACATACGGCAAAAAATTATAACCCAATAAATTGAAAAGGTTTTTAAACGCGGTTTCCTTTTGTCTGGATTATAAAGGAAGAGCATCTCTCGATACAATGCTTCATGTAACAATGTATCCGATTCATCATTGAGTTGAGAGATAGGTTTTTGTAAGATTATTTTGTAGGTATCTTACGACTGATTAATTCACTTGGTAATAGGAAAATTACAACCTTTATGGCTAATATATAGAGCGAACTTCGAATAAGTCTGAATTATAAAAACAGTGAGGATTTGGAGTTTTAAAATCCAACTTCGACTTTGTTCGAGTAATTATTATTAATCAATTTGTTTTTTCTTAGTTATATTCTGTCTTATTCTTTTTGTTCTCTCCCACTCATTGTTGCCTGAGACATTGGCTGAATAAAGTTTATTTCTTTCTTTCTATTTATTAGAAAAACTTGATTGGTCAGTTAGTGTCAGTCTGTTTCTCTTGTAAAAAATGACTCTTTTTAAGTCAGACTTAGTCGAAACTCGCTCTATAGATCTTAGAAGTATTACCTACTTTAATTAGATGTATGTATTCCTATAACAGTGGACGTTCTACGGCTGATGATGATGATAATGATTGCCTATCTAGGCATATATCTGACCATAATTGGTCAGATGATGAGATGATAACGGGACATTGTGATATAAATCGTGTTGCAGAGAAAGTTAAAACTAAAAAATGTAATAAATTTTATAAATGCTTATAATAATCATTAACTTAACGTAAGCTCACACCTGTATCCGCGAAGGGGTTGGCGGAGGCGCACTAGCGAACTAGAATACAATCATTTCACCAAGCTTATTTCCGTCCCAGATGTGACAGGGGCTTATCGCCATTTCGGGCACAAATTACGTGGGCACCCACACGCCGAGCTTAGTTCCGTCTCAGATAAATAAATATTTAAAATTCGTAGTACAATTGGATTTGCATAGGCGGTTTGACTCTCATGTCGTTATCTGTCTGACTCTATCTTCCATTGGTCTGACTTGACTTAAATCTATCAGCGATCAAGTTTAAATTAAACAGGTGTTATTTCATTCAAATGAGCCATAATACCTGCCATATTGATATATATGTTTTATAGCCGAAGTTTTATTTATGACGTCATTTAGTTTCACGCCTTTGTGATTCTTTTGACAAATAGTTGTACCCGCGGGCCGCACGCACATTTCATTCGGCTGACGTTTTTATTGTTACCTAGTTTTTGGCGACAATTCTGTTTGGGCAATAAAATCGTGTGGCGAATATTAATAGGTTCTTTAAGGAAATATTTCAAATGTCCCATTGGAATTATATAGTATAGTTCCAAACATAATTATGTTTAGGTCAATTCATTGTTATGATCCATTATTATCAATATAATATACCCTAGATGCACAGTTCTTTGCAAATATCCTCCTAAAAAGTGGTCTCAGGAATAAAACAAAGAAAAAGACCGTAAGTTCTAATTAAATCAACAGAAATATAACACAAATATGCATGTGGTATAAAGTAGCTTTATAAACGAATTGATCAAGCGTTCTTAAATTTAAATTTTGAAATTTAGAATTCTATCGGCGTCCGACTGCAGGCAAAAGAAGTGCTTAAGCACTTCTTTGCTGTCCCATTTTCCGACCGTCAACTGTGCATCTAGGTAAATAATATATCTATGTCCATTATGATCACTGCCCAAAGAAAGTTTTATTGCACCAAGATTATGTTTCTATCTAAATATGTAGCTCCTGTATCCTTGTAATAGTAGGCAGGGGCGAACTAGAGAACTAGAATATAATAATAATTATATTAGCCGTGTAATATTACTGTCCCACTGCTGGGCACGGGCTTCCACGACTAATGAGAGGGGTTAGGCCTTAGTCTACCACGCTGGCCTTATGCAGGTCAGTAGACTTTACATCCCTTCGATATTATTGTAAAGAAATTCTCGGGTCTGCAGGTTTCCTCACGATGTTTTCACTGTTATAGCAAGCGACATTTCACAATGAAATAACTTAACAAAGAAAAGTCAGAGGTGTATGCTCCATTTTGGCGTTGAAACCAACCTCCGACACTTGTCTCGGCAATCCGTATCATTCCTAACTGAGCTATCGCGTTACTGGAATATTATGTCGAGCTCGTTTCGATAAATATGCACGTATTTCCCTACGACGCAAAATGAGAAAGTCTCAATGCGTTACAGCTGAATGAGGAATTATTTTATCCGATCGCCTCGGAAGGAGATTTATGTTTAGGACCACTTGCAGCTCCGCCAAAAATCTCTATTTATCCCAAATCTTAATTTAAAGATAGGAGTGAATTGTAGGATAAAGCGAGTTTAGATTTAACTGTACATTAGTAAGAGCGCTGCAAATCGTCATTAAGTAAATACTTGGATTATATTTGAATTTATTTTAATAATATCAAATGCAAAAGGAGTAACGTGAATTTGTCGCTTGTCTCGTGAACAGAGTCGCTCGTTTTAGGGGTTTGCGTTGTTGTAACAATGGGTTAAATTAATACTGGGACAAATTATGACATTTATTATTTTTGCGTTGGCGGTCACCTACATCCCTTGGGGATTAAATTGTTTAAATAAATTAGCATCTGTTGTTTTTTACGTCCCTTAATTGTAGAATAATTATAATGTCAGTCCTGTGGTATTATTGTCCCACTGCTGGGCACGAGCCTCCTCTACAAATGAGAGGGGTTCGACCTTAGTCTACCACCATTGCCTAGCATTCTACCAATGTAGACTACTAATAGACTTTACAAACCCTCAATATTCTTGTGAACAAATTTTCGGGTATGCAGTTTTCCTCTCGATATTTTCCTTCACCGTTATAGTAAACGATAATTCATAATGTATACACACTTAGTTATACTGAAGCTGCAATAGCTCAGTTGGGAATGGTACGGACTGCCGAGACAAGTGTCGGAGGTTCGAGACCAACCCCAAAATGGAGCATACACCGACGATTTTTTATGTTAAGTGTATTTTCATTGTGAAATATTGCTTGCTATAACGGTCAAGGAAAACATAGTGAGGAAACCTTTTTTTTTTTTTTTTTTTTTGTCGCGGGGAAAAGTGTTTTACCACTGCCGCCGCGCCCGGGGGGGGTGGACGCGGCGGGTATGTCGGGTTCGCCGGTCTTACGATCCAGCGCCGTGATGCCCGGAAGAGATGTTCGACATCCGGGTGACGCTGGGCCGCGTCCCTAACAAATGCCTTACACCGGCAATACCGACTAAAAACCCCGCGGTGGCCTACTTCGGCGCTTGAGTGGGGCGGCCCCGGGGTATCCTGAGATGGCCTCGGATTGCTACCGGAACCGCCCCTGCGCGGTGCCGCCTTGCGGCCCGTCTCCGATTTGGGGGGGCTCAGAAGCCCCCGCCGCCGAAGGACGCCCTCGGCGTCTACGGCAGCACGAGGCCGACCGTTCGTGCTGCCGTCCGTCCCGGGGTCGCAAGTACAATAGTACTAAAAGGGGCGCACAGCCCCCCGCTGCGCGCCCGCGACCCCGGAAGGCCCCTATTAGTCGCCTCTTACGACAGGCAGGGGATACCGTGGTGGAATTCTCCAAACGCCCCCATTCCACAGGGCGGGAGACGCCGGTCAGTCGTCCACCCGGCGCCTCCTACGTCTCCTTTGGCGGCGGGCGGGATCGCTCTGCTCACGATCCCGCTCGGCGCTCTCCTTCTGCGAGATGACGCGCTCGCAGAAGGAGACCATCGCACGCCATGACCCCCGGCCGCCGACCATGGCGGACACCACGGCCGGCAGCGAGAGGTCTCCTCCGACGACTGCTGTGAGAGCGCTGCGCTCCTCCACCCAGGCTGGGCACTCCTGCAGAGTGTGTTGGGCCGTGTCCTCGCGGCAGTTGCCACAATGGTGGCACACGGCAGACGCCTCTTTTCCGGCTATGCGACACAGGTACGCACCAAAACACCCGTGCCCCGTCAGTACCTGTGTCAGCCGGAATGTAGGCGCACCGTGGCGCCTGTCCAGCCACTGTTCGAGGATAGGTCGCACTGCCGCGACGGTCCTCAAGCCCGAACTCGGGCTCTCCAGCCTGGCATGCCACTCCTCCACGGCGGCTCTGCGGAACCTGGCCGCAATCTCCCTCGGGGCAAGTCTCTCTCGTTGTTGGGACGCCCCCTCCCGCCAGTGGAATGCTGACGAGAGCGACCGGGCGTCCAAGTCCCAAGGGAGAGCGCCGGCCAACAAGCAGGCCGCCTCGTGAGAGACCGTGCGGTAGCCCCTGATTATCCGCTGCACCACCAGACGCTGCGGTTTGCGCAGCAAGGTAACGCAACGGGCGTTCAGGGACCCGGCCCATACGGGTGAACCGTACAGGGCCATGGACCGCACGACTCCGGCGTACAGACTCCGGCAAAGGTTACCGGGACCTTCGAGGTTCGGCAGCAGGCTCCCAAGCGCACCCGCTGCCCGCACCAATTTCGGCGACAACTTCTCAAAGTGGGCGCGGAAGTCCCACCGGCTACTCAAAATCAACCCTAAATATTTCATCGTAGTGCCGATGGGAATCCGCACCCCCTCCACAATGATGTGGGCCCCTGAAGGTGGCCTTCGCCGAGGCCCGTGGAAGAACAGGGCCTCGGTTTTGTTCAGGGCCACCGTGAGGCCCAGTCGCCGAATCCTGCTCACCACGTCTTCGGTAGCGGACGAGGCGAGCAGGATGGCATCCTCGAAAGTACCCGACGTCGCTGTCACCAGGGTGTCGTCCGCGTAGCAGACGACAGCGACACCTCGGGGGTTGGTACCACGGAGGACCCAATCATAACCGATGTTCCACAGTAGTGGGCCCAGAACTGAACCCTGTGGAACACCAGCAGACATGGCCCTCCGGTGCCACCCATCGGCGCCCGGATACATTACGTACCTAGAAGATAGGTAAGAATGCACCAGACGCCGCAAGTAAAGTGGCACCATGTGGTACCGCAGTGCTTCATGAATGCAGCCCCAGGGCAAGGTGTTGAATGCATTGGCGATGTCGAGCGACACCGCCACCTTACCCCGCGCAACTGCATCCTCCACGTGCGCCTTCACCCGCAGAATCGCGTGGATGGTCGATCGGCCATGCCGGAACCCAAATTGGTTGTCTGCCAGGTCCGGCCCGGCCCCCTCAAGGTGCCCGACGAGGCGAGCATGGACAATCCGCTCAAACAACTTGCAGACCTCGTCGAGCAACACGATGGGCCGGTAGGCCGATGGCGACTCTGCGGGTCGACCGTCTTTCTTGAGCAGGACCAGCTTGCCGGTTTTCCACCGGGATGGAAACTGGCCCTGCTCCATGCACGCGGAGAAAAGGCCGCGGAGCCTCGCCCCCAGGTGCTCGACGGCTAACACCCATGCGCGTCCGGGGATACCGTCGAGACCCGGGGCGGTTTTCTTGCCCCGCAGCCGAAGCACCGCCACCCTCATTTCCTCGGGTGAAACCTCCGAAATAACCCTTGCCGAATCCAACGACGATGGCGTCGACGAACGCGACGCCATCGGTGGAGGAGTGACATCCTCCGTGGCCGGGAACAAAGCCGCGACGACCTCCTGAACGAGGTCGCCCCGGAGACTCTGCGTCAGCGGGGGCGCCCATGGGCGGAGCTTTCTCAACGCCACACAGTATGGACGCCCCCACGGGTCGCTGTCGAGAGTACTCCGGAACTCAGTTTGAGCCGCAGACTTTGCCCTCGCTATGGCCACGTGCAGCGCTCTCTTAGCCTCCCTGTGGAGGCCGTGAAGCAGCCGCTCCTGGTCCTCGTCGCCGAGAAGACGAATCCGGCGACGACGGTGTCTGGATAGCTGGCGGAGGGCGGCAACGCAGGTCGCGCGCAGCCGCGTGAGCTCCGCCGACCACCAGAACACCTGGCGCTTCTCCGGGAGGCGTCGGACCCGGGGCATGGCTGCGTCGCAGACGCGCGACATCGCCGCCCCGAACCACTCCGCCTCCTCGTCGACCCGTACCGGCCCGTCCGGCACGGGCACCAACGCCTGGGCCAGAGCGGCCTCCTTCAGGTCCTCAACGTCGAGGCGACTAACGGCCCAGCGTGGGCCGTCCGACCGCGGGACGGTCGGTCCCCCACCCGACCGGGTGGTTGAGGACGAGGCGACGTCGAACCGAATGTATCGGTGATCCGACAACGTCTCCTCGCCCACCAGGACCCTCCAGTCCCGGACACGGCGACGGGGCTAGGGCCGGGGTGGCGAACGTGATGTCCACCACCGAACCGCCGTTATGCCTCACGCACGTGTCCGCCGTCCCGCGATTCACGACGGCCAAGCCGGACGAGATCGCCCATTCCTCCAGGGCCCTGCCCCGTGCGTTAGTCACCGACGAACCCCAAGCCAAGGACTTGGCGTTGAAGTCGCCGGCGACGAGGACGGGGCGAGGCTGACTGCCTTGTACCACCAGGGCTCCCAGCCGAGTGAGGAAGTGCTCAAACTCAGGCTGGGATCTGTTGGGGGAGAAATACACTCCCACAATCCAGACCCCCCCCAACAGAACCGCCACACATCCCGAGCCCTTCGCTACTTTTTCAAAGGGCGGGGAGCCGGCGGCGCCCCGGGTGATGACGGCCACCGAGCCGTCCAGGTCCCCTGCCCAGTCATCCCGGGGGGGAACAAAATAAGGCTCGGAGACCACAGCCACATATATATCGACCACTGCGCGAGGCTTTGGACCAATAAGTCTTGGGCTCTGGCGCAGTGGTTAATATTCGCCTGGAGGAATCGTTGCGCCATATTAATGGGCGATCTCCATGGGTGCCGCGCGGGTGGACGGGTCGGGCCGCGTCACAACCGCTGCGCCTCGACCGCGATTACCGCGGCGGGGACGAGCGGAGGCAACACAGGCCTTTGCGCCCACCTGGTGCCCCGCGGGTTTGCCTGCACCTGCACAGATTGTGCAGTGAGGCTCCGCAGAGCACTCCTTGGCCTTGTGGCCCGACTGACCGCAGCGATAGCAGAAATCGCTGCGGTCACACTCATCTGTGCAGTGCCTCCGCACGTGCCCCCTGAAGAGGCAGCGGAAGCACCGCATGGGCCTGGGCTCAAGGAGCTGAACCCGCGCCGACACCCAACCTATCAGGACGCGCCCTGCCCTGATTATCTTGTCCGCGGCCTTGGCTGGGCACCGCACCCATGCCGCACCAAGGCCGGAACGGTCGGGGCGGATCTCCCCGACCTTTACGTCCGCCGCCGCACAGTTGCCCGCCCCAGCGAGGGCCGAAGCGACCATCTCCGGATCGGCGGACACGTCCAATCCGGAGACCCGCAGCTCCGCGGTTTTACACGGGCGGGAAACGTACACCACCGTCTCCAGCTCCGTGCCGCGGAACACAGCCCTCATTTTTTCGGCGAGGGTATCAGCCCTCGCCTCCGTTTCCGGTCCGGGTTCCTCGTAGAGGTACCCGCCAGTGGCCATAAGTCGGGCGCTCATCTCGGTTATGCCCAGGTCTGCCAGGCGCACATTCACCATCACCTCCTTCAAGACCTGGGCATAAGTAATGCCATTCGCCAACCCCTCAGGCGACACCGTTATGGTGACTGCGGCCTTGCGGGGAAGGCGAATTTTTGGCTCCGGCTTACGCTGCTGCACCTGAGGCCGCTGCGTCGGCACCGGAACAGCCGCCATAGGCTGAGGGCCCTTCTTCTTCCTCTTCCCCTTCCGCGCTACCACATTCCACCCCTCGTCTATCGACTGAGGGGCTGGCGGCAGGGGACGGGGCACCGGAACCGGCTGGGCCGGAATAGGGCCACTCTTCTTTTTGCTTCCCCCCTTGCGTGCAGCTTGCCGGGGGGGAAGCTTCCTAGGCGCAGCGACTGGGGCGGGCCTGGCCGAGGCGGGCCGAGGCGCGGTGGTAGGGGCAGGCCGAGAGGCAGCGACGGGGGTGGGCTGGGCAGTTTTCTTGCCCTTACCCGGCGGGACGGCGGCAGCAGGCTGGGCGTGTGACGGCCCGGCAAATACGGGTGGCAGCGAGGGCCACTCCTCCCTCCGGGCTCTGGCCTTGTCGGCAGCCAGAGGTGGCCGGACGATGGGCTCTGGTGGCAGCCGCATCGACAACGCCTCGAGGCGGGCATCCAAGATGTTGAGGAGCCGATGCTCGAACTCCTCAAACCTGTCCGCGGCATCCTCACGCCCCGCCGAAGAAGAAGGCGGCGGCTGCGATCCACCAATCGACTTAACAGCCGCGAGGACCTCCTGGAGGATTTCTCCTTGGGCCGCCTGCGCGGCCTTCAATTTGGCGATCTCTCGCGCCATCGCTATCCTCTCCGCTTTGGAGCGTGCCACCTCCGCGGAAGGAGTTCCTACGGCCCTCGTCTCCAACTCATTCGCCGCCACATTAAGCCGCTGCTGGAACGTGCCTTTTAGGTTACGGGACCTATGGGACACGTCCCTTATTACCGCAGCGAGACGTAGGTGCCAGTCCGGCTGCTCTTCTGGCACCTCTGCGACTTCTACCGGCTCAGCCCTGTCACCGGATACGATGAGTATCTTCTGAGCCGGCTCTTGCTCACCTTCGCTAGAGGAGGCACTCTCTCTCCCAGTTCCTGCTCGGCGGCCTCTTTTGGATCGCCATGCAGTACGCCGCGATCCACCCTCTGATTCAGATGCCAGGACCGGGGAAGCAGTCCTGGAATCCAGTCTCTTTCCGGGCACGTGCCCATCAGACTCCTTCCTTCCAGAGCCGCCAGCGACCCCGGAGGAAGGCATCCTCTCCACAACAACAATTGATTTTTTTAGTGAACTTTTCATATTGTTCCCACGAGTATGGGGGAAATAAAAGGTCCACCCAGGCAGAGCCCCCTGTACCTGGGTAAGCCTATGGTGTAACCCGCCGGAGTGTCGGCCGGTACTCCGACGGGGGTCGCACTAGAGACCGAACTACCCATCGGCCATGCATCCCCTCGCGGTGCGCCGCCGCTTGGGATTCGGGGTGACTTTTTATAGAGGTTTTCTCCCTCGCGGTCCGGGCGGTGAAGCCAAGACCCTCGGTCCGGTCGAAGCGCGAGACATGACCACAGACCTCCGAGACCGGATTACGATATTCGACGGTGGCAGTGAAGGAGAGCGTCCCCTCCACTGCCTGCTCGGCGGCGGGTAAGCGCACACCGAGCCCGCCGAGGCCCCCAGGACAGAACCCAGGGGTGTCCCCAAAACCCTCCCCACTAGACGACGGCCGCCGCAACAGGCGACGACCGCCAACCAGCCTCGTCAGGATATTAGCCGTGGTCAAGGATGAAAGCAGACGAAAATTCGAAACCGTCTTCATCCGTGACCGCCGTTGCCCAGGGTGCACCACGTGGAGGTTTCCTGACTTCGCACCCCATAGTGAGGAAACCTGCATACCCAAGAATTTCTTCACAGGAATTTCGAAGGTATGTGAAGTCTACCAACCCGCATTGCCAGCGTGGTATACTAAGGCCTAACTCCTCTCATTAGTAGAGGAGGCCCCTGCCCAGCAGTGGGACAGTAATATTACAGGGCTAATATTATTATTATGCACACTTAACTTGACTTAACAAAGTAATGCCAGAAGTGCATGCTCTTTTTACATGCTTTATATTAGCTCCACTTGTACGCATTTATGTACCTATGCATCTATGTAATGGAATGTTTCAACGTGACTTTCACCATGTTCCAGAAGTCTGATGAATTTAAAAATTGGTACACGTATCAAAGACCGATGACAATACATACTGAAGAGCTATTTTCTACCGAATTCAAAAAAGGAGGAGGTCCTCAATTCGTCTGTATTTTTTATGTATGTTACGCGATATCTCCGCCAAATGTGGACCGATATTCAAAATTCTTTTTGTGTTCGATAGAGCTTATTTCAAGGGTGGTCTCATATAAATCTGGTCTCGATCGGATTCGAAGTCAGTCCGTTAAGTTTTTAAACTTGTGATTATTAAGTAATTTTCATTAGGGTTGGTCTCTGACCTCAGCTGCTTGTCTCGGCTTCCAACTCCCAACTCAGCTACCGTTAATATGAAAAAAATAAGCGGTGCTTACTACCCGTATTTCCCATGGCCAATCCCTCTATCCTTTTCTTCAGGGTTGTCAATTCACTTGTTTCTATTGGTATGAGTGTCTATGGAGATCACTTTCCATCATTCCTGCTTACAAGCCTCTGCTATAAAATATTACGTTGAAAACTGCCGACTGTCTCAGTGAGGAACTGGTATTGCGTGCGCGGTACAATTACCGTCCTGAAGTTTCGGGTTCGATCCCCGGGTCGGGCAAAGTGATATTGGATTATTCAGAGTCAGCCCTGAGTTTGGAATTTATGCCCGATATGGCGATTGACTCGCCCCCTTTCTCATCTGGGACGGAACTAAGCTCAGCGAAATGTGGGTGAACTAGTTCGCTAGTGCGCCTCTGCCTACCCTTGTGGAGATACAGGCGCGATCTTATGTTATGTTACGTTGAAAACGATGATATCCTTTTTTTAAGTCGGTTACAGTACAATATACCAAGCTAACAAACGCCTCATCAAATGCCTCGGAAGAGTATAAAGATTCTGATTACACATACACCTTTATGAGGATTGCGTTCTCTAAGGAAAATCCTTTGTAATGAAGATATCTGGGTTCGTTTGAACTCGTTTTAGGCGCGGTGCTGATTTACAATTCAAATGTTATAAAGGTTTCACCTCGGCAAGATACAATGTATCTTAATTTTTGTATGCGTTTTATAGAAAAATACACTTAATAAACTACCCATGGACGTAGAAAAAAGAGGACGCAGCGCTAGGAACACTGAAAGTGGAGCAGAGTTTTTTGCAGATCCGATCTATCGACACGTAATGGCGGCGACTGAGTGTTAGGCTGAGATTTATAAAGCGAACTTCGACTAAGTCTAAGTCAAAGTAACAAACTCAGTGTGGATTTGGAATTGTTTTATCGAACTTTGACTTAGTCTGTTTTTAATGATTTTCTTGTAAAAAATGACTCGGACTAAGTCAAAATCCTCAGAGTTCGTAACTTTGACTTAGACTTAGTCGAAGAGCGTCAAATTTTGCTCTATAGATCTAGTAGTAGATAGTAGCCCTACTAGTGTGTGCGTAGGGTACTTCTGTAGAGACGCGTTTGTGTGCGTGGCTTATCTGTGGCGTCCGTTTATCTAAAGGTGAGACGGTGTCCTCTTTTTTACACGTCCGTGAAACTACCCTTAATTTTTGTATAAATAGTCGATACGTAGTAATCGCCTCTTTGGTCTAGTGGCATCGTATAAGGGCTGTGAACTGGGAGGTCCTAGGTTCGATTCCCAGGTCGTGGGTGTTTTTCTAGCTAGATATTCCCGGGACTGGACATCAGGGGTTGACGTCAGCCTGTCGTAAAAACATATCATGGAAGAATCAAAGCCTGTATTGGACTATGTTCATACGCATGTGCCTAACTTAGAAACAAAATTCGAATATTTGTATTAAACACACATAACATAACATAACATAAGCTCACGCCTGTATCCCCGAAGGGGTAGGCAGAGATGCACTAGCGAACCAGAACACCCACATTTCGCCGAGCTTAGTTCCGTCCCAGATGTGATAGGGGGCGGGCCTATCGCCATATCGGAAACAAATTCCAGACTCTGGGCTGGTATGGAAAAATCCAATATCAGTTTGCCCGACCGGGGGATTGAACCTGATACCTCAGGACGGTTGTCATACCGAAATACAACTACGCCACCGAGGCAGTCTAATTAGAATATTTGTATACTATGCAATTATTCCACTTTATTTATGTATTCCATTTATTCTATCAGGTTAAAATATACAATTCTCGTTCATCCGAGTCACATTTCAATATTAAATACTTCAGTTTATGAAATCGGGTCGCATAATTTAGTTCTGAATATAAAAGCGTACTCTCGGACAAAACCTTGAATCGCTTCACTTGAGGGCTCGAGGTGCAAATAGGGTTACCAGGCCATAATTAAAAAATCGGACTCGGTGCTATATTAGGCTGATTTTTCTCTAAATAATAATAAATACACCCAACATTCACACATCTAATCCTGACCCCACACTAGGTATAACCTGTATCGAGGTTGTCAGAGACTATGAGAGACTTTTGGTCTCACAACACCCAGACTTGAAACAAATATCTGTGAGCCATATAAACATTTATCTCAATTCGGGAATTGAACCCGCGGCCTCTCTTCACAGCCGGCAACTAGCCCGCTGCACCACGGAGGCTGTCGGAATAAAAGTCAAATTTTTTTTACATTTTTATAATAATATAATTGAAATAAATAAGTCACTATTTTATACAGATTCTATTTATTCTATCAAATGACATCTCAATCCGACCTATGACCACGAAAACTGCAAAGCCTTCGAAATGGCGGGCCTAAAGCTAAAACTAATCGTGATAGAATCCGTAAAAAATACATTCATTTCAATGTTTAATATTCGCGTAAACTTATGAAATCAGTTTTTTTATAATCACGTAAAAATGGACTTAAAATCACCAATCACTACTCGATAATTTTTTAAGGGACTATCCTTGAAGTAAACTCTATCAAATACGTTAAAAAACATGACAATCGGTCCACATTTGCCAGAATATAACGTAGCATATATGAAAAATATTGACAAATTCAGAATTTCATTTTTGAAGTCGATTGAGGTTAGGTTTGACTGTTACATTATATCCCAACTCCTAAAAAAAGCCGGACAGGCCGGATATATATTTAGTCGGACACGGATGTAAAAAGTCGCAACATGTCCGCATAAAACCTCACACCTGGCTACCCTAGGCGCAAATGAAATGCTTGAAATTCTCTCATAGCTAAGGGCACGGTCACAATGCACTTAGCTGATGACAGTTTTCAATGCCACCGCGTTTACAACTTGGCAAAGTTATTTGTGCGTATGACAAGTCTACATAACAGTACTGTTTTTTGTCTTTAAAAAATCTACTATCGCCTAGGGGTTTAGTGGCGGCATATATGGGCTGTGAGCAGGGAGGTCCTAGTTTCGAATCCCATGTCGGGCCAAGTAATTTTTCTAGTTTGATTCACCTGGGACTGGAACCTCGAGAGGGGGATTACGTCAGGCAGCTGGTCGTAAAAACTAAGCCGAATCCTTCCTGCAACATACTTGTAAAAGTGTGTTGCGCTGATCTCACATTATGGGATAAGGGCTGGTTGAAAGAAAGAAAAGTATAGATGATACGTACACGTAAGCTCACGCCTGTATTCCCGAAGGGGTAGGCAGAGGCGCACAAGCGAACTAGAACACCCACATTTCACCGGCTTTAGTTCCGTCCCAGATGTGATAGGGCAGCCTATCGCCATATCGGGCACAAATTCCAGACTCGAGATATCGAAAAATCCAACATCACTTTGTCCGACCCAGGGATCGAACCCGAGACCTCAGGACGTTAGTGGTATTGCGCACGAAATACCACCACGCCACTGAGAAATAAGTATTCAGAGGTCGAACATAATTTACATCTAAAATTAAAATTTTATTTCGTAAAACTTTATACCTCTACAATAGTCGTATTCAATTCCAATGACTGCACGCGTAGTTTTTGCTTTTTTGTGTACACGTTCATGTTTTTATCTAAAGTGTATTTTTGTGTAGGGAAGTACTATATCCGTTAAAAATAAATGTTTTGTCCCGAAACCAAACATAACGGCGTTGGGTAGATAGTCACGGGCGGCTCGGCCTCCGGTGGCCCATACGCTTATGTAACATACATATATATGTGCGGCCTCCGACGGGTTAAATTTGACTATATCTGACTAATTAAATAGCTCACGCCTAATATCAATATATTATACACTCACGTATGTTATCCCTGGAGGGGTAAACAGAAGTGTAACTAGTGCACTTTTTACCAAAGAGGACTGTTAAGTTCTTTTTGGGTCAACATTCTATATATTTGATGGGTTCGTCCCCTATCTGGACGGAACTAAGCTCGGCAAAATGTGGGTGTTCTTTTTCACTAGTGCGCCTCTGCCTACCCCTTCGGGGATACGGGCGAGAGTTTATGTATGTATGTACCTAAATATTTAAATTTAGCAATGTATGGGTAGTGAAAAATGTTTAGAAATGAAAGTGATACTTATGCATTCTAATCAATACTTAATTATTTTGTCGAGCATTTGGCAAAGGTAAGCTGGTGTGATTCTTGTTATATGCAGCCTTCGCTTCTAGGAGTTCTAGGCCTTTTCGCTAATATTAAAGTTTTACTACTTAGGATCTAGCCATGTAAGAAATCTTCGCTCCTCAAACAGCCTTCTTCTCCAATCTCCCTCTCTGCTTCGATTTCGTTCACTCTGCATTTACTGTGCAATCTATACTTCTGTGGAATGCGCTCCCACTCGATGTCAGGGCGTCCACCAGCAAGGTCAGTTTTAAGTTCAAAGTACGAAAGCTCTTGGGTGATAGCGTATCAGAATCTCAATTTTAACCGATTTGCATTATTTATTTATGTATGTATATTTTATTTGTATTTATATGTAGTTTATAAAGTGTTATATTTTACGAAATATTTATTTAAGTACTTTATTATATTGAAGTATGTATGGCTGTATTATTTTCAGCTTCCGTCTTATTTATTTGCCTCTATTTATATTTTATATATACACCCACATCGTTTTATCTCTGCACCACCCTCAGGTAGACTGGTAGAAAATGCCTTTGGCATTAAGTCCACCTTTATACAAGTTTGTATATAAAGTTTAAATAAAATAAATAAAGTGTAAAGTGTATGCATTGTTTGCCGTTTCGTGTCGGAGATAACTTATAGGTACAAAAACTGTTTGTAATGACGTTATTGTTTACTTTGTGACCACAAGTGCGTCACGACTCCATTGTGAACATAGTACTGACGTCGTCGACTATTGATTTAGTGAATCGGAAAATACACTGTATTACTTTCTAAAGAAAATAAGTGACATGTTTTCGACCGACTTCCAAAAAGGAGAAGGGTTTTCAATTCGTCTGTGTTTTTGTAATT
The DNA here is from genome assembly GCA_036417725.1 of Clanis bilineata. Lineage (NCBI taxonomy): Eukaryota > Metazoa > Arthropoda > Insecta > Lepidoptera > Sphingidae > Clanis > Clanis bilineata. The sequence continues at coordinate 3,601,366 of CM071159.1, forward strand.
GTATGTTACGTGATATCTCCGCCAAATGTGGACAAATTTTGAAGATTCTTTTTGTGTTCGATAGAGCTTATTTCAAGGGTGGTCCCATATAAACTTGATTCATCATCATCATCATCATCATCATCATCATCAGCCATAGGACGTCCACTGCTGAACATAGGCCTCCCCCAAATATTTCCAGATCGACCTGTTGGAAGCGGCCTGCATCCAGCGACTTCCTGGACGGCCTAAATTTGATAACGATCGGATAAAGTTTGAAGTCAGTCCATTAAGTTTTGAAATTTGTCATTATAAAAGTCATAACATCAAAGACTCCAGACATTTAATAACATAACCTCATAAACTCACGCCTGTATCCCCGAAAGGGTAGGCAGAGGCGCACTAGCGAACTAGTGCACCCACATTTCGCCGAGCTTAGATCCGTCCCAGATGTGATAGGGGGCGAGCCTATCGCCATATCGGGCACAAATTCCAGACTCCAGGCTGATATGGAAAAGTCTAATATCACTTTGCCCGACCCGGGGATCGAACCCGAGACCTCAGAACCGTAGTCGTACCGAAATACCACCACGCCACCGAGGCAGACATTGAATAATCGCTGCCATTTTCTGCAAAATATTTACTCAGCTATTACTTATAATGAAACATTACTGAACGTTTAATAATCGAATCTATAAATCTTAGAGCGTCTCATAAAAATGATTTACCTACACTCATAAACAAAGGATTTTTTTCATAACCATTTTTAAAGTTACTTTACTTTTACACGTCTTTCTTAAAGTGCCATTAGTCTGGGTTTTAAACATACGTAAGTACTAAGTTGTGGAATTATCCCCATACGTGCGACGCGAGGTGAACGTGAGTTGTCTTCAGTCTAGTCTAGAATTTAATTTAGCAATAACCACTATGGCTTCTTTGAGAGCGAGTCTCAAATGTTGGCATTTATACATTATTCCTTTAAGTTATATTAAATAGTATTTTTATTCAGTCCCGGGCAAATTAAATTAGAAAATTTGCTTTACCCGACCTGGGAATCGAACCGAAGATCGCCCGATCGCAGCCCATACATGCTGCCACTAGACCACTAAAAATAACTTATTTTTAATGCAACTATGCTAACTAAGCTAAATCGACTTAGCCTAGCTCTTCATAAGCAACTAGCTTAATAGGGGCCACTTGCAGCACCGCGATAAATCTCTATTTATCCCAAATCTTGATTTGAAGATGGGAATGAGCTGTAAAATAAATCGAGATAAGGTGTAACTGTAGATTAGTAATAGCCCTAGATGGCTTAGGGCGACTTGCGGCATTTTGATAAATATCAACATAAGCTCACGCCTGTATCCCCGAAGGGGTAGGCAGAGGCGCACTAGCCAACTACACCCACATTTCGCCGATATTAGTTCCGTCCCAGATGTGATAGATGGCGAGCCTATCGCCATATCGGGCACAAATTCCAGACTCCGAGCTGATGTGGAAAAATCCAATGTCATTTTGCCCGACCCGGTATCGAACCCGAGACCCCAGGACAGTAGTCGTACCGTAATACAACCACGCCACTGAGGCAGTCAATTTAAATATAAGAATAAGTTATAGGATAAATCACGTTTACGACTAACCCTAAATAAGTAATAGAGTCGCAAGTCGCCCTTACGGTCTCGCATATTTTAAGTGGTAGAATTATTCTGGAGATAATCTATAGAATGAATAGGCTGGTCCGACTGGATTATTACCACTATAAACTGTGTTATAAAATTCGACGTGAAGCCTGCAAATGCCGTGAACGACTATGATCACTTATCATCTTCTCTTGTAAGCCAATAAGTCACCGATTCGAATCTTTCTGTGAAAAACTGAAAAATAAACGCAAACTTTAGAACTTTCAACATAAAAAGTCTATTGAATTTATATCACCTATTTCAAAGATATTTATCAAAGGCAGAATTAAGTTTAAGTGCTATTTAAAAGTAAATGACTTTGGTGAAGATTCCTTCGCAAGTGTGTTTTGTGTAAATAAGAATTCTTTTTAAAAAGACACTTTAATAGCGTGTCAGACGACATAAATCTCCACAGAAAAGTAATGGACATTGCTTTGACAATATCAGAAGTACATCTAAAAATATACACCTGAGACTTTAGTGTATTACTATAATTTTTTTATTTTTTTTTATAGCAGAGATTGGCAAATGAGCAGATGGGTCACCTGATGGTAAGTGATCTCCACCGCCCATAAGACACCCAAGACACAAAAAGAATCATGGTTGGGTTACCAACCTAAAAGAAGGGAATGGAAGGGGAGGGAAGGGGATTGGGAAAGGGAGTGGAGAAATGGGTCACCGGAAATCTCACTCACCAAACGAAACGCGACAGCAAGCTGCCACTTTACGTCAGTTTTCTGTGAGACATTGGTATCTAACCGGTCGAGCCGGCCCATTCGTGCTATAGATGTTACTGTCTACAGCGTGGCTCTGCCACTTATAATAATAATAAATAACGCCCAACAGTCCCTCACACACATTGTTCTGACCCCATACTAAGATCGAGTCTTTTGTCGTAGGTATGGATCTACGAGATACGTTCGGTCCCACAACACCCAGACTCAAAACAAATATCTGTGGGCCACACAAACATTTGTCTCGATGTGGGAATCGAACCCGCAGCCTCTCGCTTGATAGCCGGCAACTCGCCCGCTGCGCCACGAAGGCTGTAAAAAAAAATGTTCTTCAAATGCGACGTTTCAGTACAGAGATCGAAGAAAGAGAAAAAGTATACTCCTACTACGGGCGTAAAAAAAAGATGGACGGAGCCCTAGTGCTAGTGAAGCAGGGTTTTCGGCCCATTCGATCTATCGACACGTCATGGCGGCAACTGAGCGTGTTATGAGTGTTAATGTGTGTGCGTGGCTTGTCCGTCTGTTGAACTATAGACAAGATGGTGTCCTTCTTTTTTATACGTCCGAGCTTTGAATGTGGTGGTTCAGTAGACATCTGGGATCAGTAATCACAAGTTTAAAAACATAACGGGCCGATTTCAAATCCGATTGTAACCGAATTATATATTGAAAGAAGCTCTATCGAACTCAAAAAGAATTTTGAAAATCGGTCCACATTTGGCGGAGATATCGGGGTATATATATAAAAACATATAAACGAGTTGAGGACCTTCTCTTTTTTGAAGTCGATCGAAAAATGACTCGGACTGAGTCAAACTTCGATTTAAAAACTTTAAATCCTCACTGAGATCATTTCTTTGACTTAAGACTTAGTCGAAATTCGCTCTATAAATTCGCCTTAAACAGGATAAATATTAAAATAGTGCAAATATACATATTTACATGAGTGGTAGAGCTACGCTGTATAAACAGTAACGTCTACAGCACGAATAGGCCGGCTCGACCGGTTAGATACCACTATCTCACAGAAAACTGACGTAAAGTGGCAGCTTGCTGTCGCGTTTCGTTCGGTGAGTGAGATTTCCGGTGGCCCATTTCACCCCCCCCCCTTTCCCAATCCCCTTTCCCTCCCCTTCCATTTCCTTCTTTTAGGTTGGCAACGCACCCATGATTATTTTTGTGTCTTGGGTGTCTATGGGCGGTGGAGATAATTTACCATCAGGTGACCCATCTGCTCGTTTGCCAATATCTTCTATAAAAAAAGATGAAAAAAACAAAAAAGACATTTAACACATGCAAATACTAGTGCATAAGCTGAAGCTGAAACTTCAACCAACGCATTCTCAGCAAGTTTCAGAACTGTTATAGAGATAGTGACCATTTGCAAAACGAAGGCAATTATTTGATATTATAGTCTATTTCTAGCTTAGATAAACAGGTATGGGGTCACGTAGTGCTACTATTTTATTTCTACCTGCCTTTATCCCACCTCAATGTGGGGTCAGCGTGTCTATCACTTAAATACTACACGCTTATTGGAAATCACTTACCATTAGTTTGCTCCCCCAAACGTTTGTCATAATAATCACAAGTTTAAAAACTTAACAGACCGACTTCAAATCCGACCATAACCAAATTATATATGGGATCACCCTTGAAAGAAGCTCTATAGAACACAAAAATAATTTTGAAAATAGGTCCACATTTGGCGGAGATATCGCGTAACATACATAAAAAAATACAGACGAATTGAGGACCTCCTACTTTTTTGAAGGCTGTTGGAAACGAAATAATTTTAATCAAAGTGTAAATAGCAAGGAAAATATTCTACTTTAAATCGTAATGCTTCGATTAAGGCAAATCGCTGCAGAAACGGCTTAACCCGCATGAGCCGCGCTCCCGAATTCAATTCCTCTTTCCATCTGGACGCTCGCGAAAATTTCTCGTCTTAAACTAAAACCGACATTGGATACACTCAAGTGGGCCTGGATTTTTAAAAGAACATTCAAAAGAATATAACTGTTTATTTTTTGTATCACATTATTTAAAAACAATCCACAAGTTCTAATAATTGTAGATGGGAATTATTTGAACGTGTATGACTAAAAAAAATTCAAATAAAATTGTACTATCTTAACTTAATTGTCGCTTGAGATGATATAGCTATGTACGTTTTGATGAAACCACAGGAGTACGACCGTCGCAGGTGGTGGTCCAGATCTTACCAGGGATGCGACCGTTCCTGTTGGCGGCCCAAAAAGCGCTGACTGGACGTTTTGGAGGAAGATATGAGAGCCAATAATCTCACTGTGGAGGATGTTCAAGATCGGGCGACGTGGAAGCGTTTAAGTAGGAAGGCGTACGCTGGCATAAGGCTGGGATAACGCCAGGCGGAAAGAAAGATCTTAACTTGATTGTCATTTTTTAAAGAATTTTTATCCGTAATTAGTTTATTTGTTTTAACTTTTATAATGTAAATAATAATCGACCGTCAGGGAAATGTTACAATACCAGACTTGTAGTATAAGCAACTTGCTTGTACTCCTTTTGGTGTAGTGCCAGAGCCTTGTTAATACTTCAAAGGATCCAATGCAATCGAAATTGGATTTGTTCCAAAGCCAGACGGAAACTTATATTTAAGGTTTAAGGCCTCTGGGACTTTCCTAGAAAATATGTTTTATTGTTGTATCTTCTGGTAAACTTTTGTTTACACTTTTACTATTTTTTATTATGATCATCATCACTTCTTCTTATATAAATGTACCTACCTTGTTTGTTGTGACCTATCATAAGTGCTTTTTATGTGCCTACGTGACCAATAAACATTTTTATCTTTAAATTTTTTTATTATTATTTTCTATCTGTCTACTTGAAGTAACCATAATGTGTACACTAACCTCGGTCTTTACCTGTTTGATCTATTTATAGCTTCTAACAGGTCCTCGTTCTAGGTCGCTCCACCCGGCCGCAGGACGTCCCTACTTTATATTGGCCTCATTGTGGTCTCTATTGAAGAACCAGTAAGCCCCAGCGGGCTTTAGGCTTTAGTCCTTAGTGGTGGCCAGCGGCTTACTGCCATTTTATTTTATTAATGGTTCGCTACGTTAACATTACTTCACCAATGTTGGTAATAAAATAGCCATGTATATTCCATAGTAGAATCGCCGCAATCCAATAATTAAGCATGATGCAGAAATGATTCGACTTTTTATGATCGGCTGCCTGCCTGACTGGGGATTCAGTCCCAGCCAAGTCATGTTTCTTACATCACCAGACCTGGTATTCAAACTCAGGGCCGCACGGTCTACCGGCCACTCTGCCACTATACTATATTCTGCCACTGAAACTAGGAAACGACGAAGTTGTTGTGTATGGCAGAGGTCACCTACATATTATTAATTTAACATTGTACTTAGTAATTAACTCAATTTGTTACCTCTTCATCATTATCATCATCAGCCATAGGACATCTTAACATAGGCCGCCCCCAAAGTACATATATTTACCTCTTAGTACTACATATTTTGTTTTCATAATTTTTGTTTTTTCCTACTCATTGTTGGCTGAGACATTGGCTAAATAAAGTTTATTTCTTTCTTTGTTTCAAGTAGCTTTTACACTGGAGATGGAAAAGACACCACTTGTAGCGTATCGCAAGCTCGTGAACCAGATGAGAGGTAACAGCCATGATAAGTCTGTCTAGCACATCAGTTACAAGAATCCTTGAACATAGTGAGATTTTGCTGTTGGAAATTTATCTTAAAAGTTTTATTGTTCTTTTAAGATAAGTTTCCAACAGCAAAATCTCACTATGTTCAAGGACATCCTAGACATACCAAAGATTTGAGCTATCTTTTCGTTAAGATTAAGGAGCAATGACTGTTTGATGCTCTACATTTTGTGGGAATGTTGTATATTGTTAAAATTTTGTTGCTTATTTTGAGGGACTGTTTTGATCAATTTACGAGTGTTATATTGCTATTTAAAGTAAACTATTGATATAGTCAAGGCGCGTCTTAGGAGATCTCTATTGTTCTAGTGCAGGCACTAAAAAATTACACAAAACAATTACACAAAAATTGGTTTCACTACACATTTTTGTCTATGGTCCATTGTTCTATAGGCAAAAGACAGCGAAAAACATGGTTTTGTAGATGCTTATGTTTTGTAACAAGAAAAACAGGTGCAGGAGACGCTCTTAACTGTGTATTATGTTTAAGCGCTTTGAGTTTTCCTGGTTTAGAAACCGTGTTAGGTTAGGTTAGGTTACACACTCCGCCCGATCTGGGAACCGAACCCAGGCCCGTAAACGCTGCCACTAGACGTTTATTTTTCATTAGAACAACGAAATTAAGACACCTTTTGCCTACTCTTCCATGGCAGTCATCAATCAATGGTACTATCTAATTTTCCAATTTCGGGCCAAATGGATTTGTGACTGCCAAAAAAGAAATAACCGCGGACGGTCCTGAAGCTTCGACAATCAAATTAAGCTTAATTGAAATTCCGGCCTTCGAATCAAACGAAACGTCTATTTATCAAATGCGCAAATATTTTATAGGATCCAATTTACTTTGGATTTTATTTTGAATGCCTATTTTTGTATTCGAAAACACTTGATAGTGTGTACACTAATATTCTTCCATTTGCCTTTACCCCACTTCAATTTAAGACCAGTGCAGCACACTTTTCAGAAAATAACGTTTTTACGACAGGCTGCCTGTATTCAACTCCCTCTGGGGATCCAATTTTGGGCAAGTCGTGATTGAAAAAATGAATTTTTCGCGAGATTAGAACCCAAGATTTCTCAGTGCTCAGTCCCAATGAGCTACCTTTAGACCAATGAGGCGACTATAATCACAAGTTTAAAAACTTAACTGACCGACTTCCAATTTTCCGATCATAATCAAATTTATAAGAGACCACCCTTGAAATAAGCTCTATCGAACACAAAAAGAATTTTGAAGATCGGTCAACATTTGTGCGGAGATATCAAGTAACATACATAAAAGATACAGTCGAATTGAGGACCTCCTCCTTTTGTGGAAGTCGGTCGAGCCGACCCATTCGTGCTGAAGACATCACTGTATGCAGCGTGGCCCTACCGCTCATGCTTCGAATATAATAATTTGCTCTTCTCTCGAGTGTTTAAATTAATTAATCGTGTTAATATTCCAAATCCTTTGTTTCTACATTCAGACACACACAGCTCCATCCACCACTCCAAAACTATAATTCAATTACATTACTTAGCACAAAAGCCGTTTAAATGAAAAACCCTTTTTAATTTTAACTCGTTTCGTACCCACCTTTCAGAAACCATTTCCTCATCACGACTTTTAAATGAAATTTTCTTTTATTTGCCCACATTTCAGTCAAGACCTTTATGCCTCTGGCGCTTTGCAAACAACCACTACCATGGGTTAATGTGGAGTTACGAAGCGTTGTTATTTAACCGTTTTTAAAAGAGTAAGAGACACTGTCGACTTGAATGAATTCGGTTTTATAGCTTAAAAACCTAAGGGACCGACTTTAAAACTTATATGGGACCAACCTTGAAATAAGCTCTATCGAACACAGAAACAATTTTGAAAATCGGTCCACATTTGGCGGAGATATCATACATAAAAAACATTAAAAAATACAGCTGAAATTAGGACCTTCTCCTTTTTAGAAGTCGGATGAAAAAGAAGGACACCATCTCGCCTATAGTTAAACGGACGCCACAGAGAAGCCACGCACACAAACGCGCCTGTACAAAAGTGTCCTACGCACATATTAACTCTTAATATGCTTAGTCGCCGCCATTACGTGTCGATAGATCCAATGGGCCAAAAACTGCTTCACTTTCAATGTTCCTAGCGCTCCGTCCATCTTTTTTAAGTCCGTGTATATTAATGACTCTGAAGACGCGTGGATCGTTTTACAATATTATTTTATTTGTTTCAAGAGTATTTTTCGAGAGTATTTCTCTTAGCTTACGAAGGTAGATGACCACCATCTGATGGTGTACGGTTACCACTGTTCTCAGATATTGGAAAGAACAGCGACGCAGCCAAGCCAAAACAATGGAAAATGGGAAGAAGAGATGATATTTGAGGCTTTAAGAATGTCATCGAAAGATAACATAATCACAAGTTTAAGAACTTAATTGACCGACTTCCAATTTACCAATAGTGACCAAATTTATATGGGACCACTCTTGAAATAAGCTCTATCGAAAACAGAAAAAATTTTGAAAATCGGTCCACATTTAGCGGAGATACTGAGTAACATACATTAAAAAAAAATACCGACGAATTGAGGACCTCCTCCTTTTGTGGAAGTTGGCCGAAAAGTAAGCTACGTTACGTAGGTTTTCTTGGAGTCAGTGGTAGTATTCCGGTAAATCAAGTCCGCTTATTTACACAACAGTGTTACAGCCAGAGGCGTAACTATAGTATAAGGGGCCCGTGGCAAATTCATTAGATGGAGATCTTTTCAGTCCGCGACTCCCTATATATACTGCCTCGGTGGCGTGGTGGTATTTCGGTACGACTACGGCTCTGAGGTCTCGGGTTCGATCCCCGGGTCGGGCAAAGTGATATTGGATTTTTCCTTATCAGCCCAGAGTCTGGAATTTGTGCCCGATATGGCGATAGGCTCGCCCCCTATCACATCTGGGACGGAACTAAGCTCGGCGAAATGTAGGTGTTCTAGTTCGCTAGTGCGCCTCTGCCTACCCCTTCGGGGATACAGGCGTGAGCTTATGTTATGTTATGTTACTCCCTATATGGTCATTTTTGGTCCGCTTTTTCGGTCCGCGGCCTCCTTCCGATCACCGGCATTTTGCCGTCATGCCATTCTGCAGTTACGCCACTGGTTACAGCGATGCTGTATCTCTTAAAATTCTGTGAAATTAGACTCCAGTTACATACATTACAAATCGCTTCATAAGTTATTGACTTTGCTGTCTTTGCCACAGACATTATTTCTTTTTTGGTTTGACAAAAACATTTTCTTTCATTCTTTCGTTCTTTCTATGTATCTTCACTTGGAATCGAATCTATCTAATATCATTGAGAGTGCGTATTGCCAACTGAGCTGTGTACAGATAATATAAAAACAATGTCCTTTGTATTTACATCTAAAACACAAATACATTCGGCTGATATATTGGATAAAATAATATTCAATATAAAACAATTTATGGAAGCAATAACTGTAATACAAGATAATGTTTTATTGAAAACGTTTGCTATCAAACAAAACCGTTAGTCGCATTCTCAAAATAGTTTATTCTGGAAATTGAATAATTTATATCACTTTAGCGATTATATAATATATTCTTAAAATAATGGCAACGCTTCGGCATTTCATGGCTATCGAGAAAACAATGGAGACAAAGTCTATTAATTATAATTATCATGTTATTTATAGTTCAGACATTTGTTGAGTACAATATACCTCTAGGGCCGTGTTTCAAACAAATCTATTGATATTGAATATAATTTATTTGTTTTGCTGCTAATGGTAAGTAAGATATATCCGTCAGTATAAAATGAAATGAGCCTTTATTGCTGTAAAACTTATTACATACCTATTTTTTTTATTACTTAGGTTAGGTATTCATACAGCTTGTCTTCCGACAAAGGCCTCTAACTCCTCTAAATATTTCCATTTTTTCTTTGTCTTTTGCTATTCGAGTCCATACTGGACCTGCTACGTTTTTGATGTCGTCTTCCCACCTTTTAGTCTGTCTACCTCTTCTTCTTTTACCATCCCTTGGGTACCATTCAGTTATTTGTTTTGTCTATTTCTGTTTTGCCTACCTCAATATGTGTCCATCGCCATTTCAGTTCTTTATACACTGTTGCAACATTTTTGAATTTTGTTTTATTTTTAATTTCAACTAGTTTTATTCTATACATTTTTTTTATTCCTATGACGCTTCTATCTATTTCATTTTGACAGATTTATATTTTTCTTAACAATTGCTCAGTTAATCCGTCGTCATCCATCAGTATATATAGCCATAAAACCTGCACATAGGTACAGTGACCCTGACTCATATAATGGATCGCGGTCCAGGATATCAGCCAGTTTATATCCGGTTCACGCGTGCAGCTTGCCATATGTTTGTCACGTGTCGTTGGATGTTATAACTAACACATTCAATAGTACATAGACGGGCAACAACGCGAAACTTGTGATCCAATAGTTATGACCTCGTGGTCATAAGTCCCTCAGTCGTATTTGTAACATACGCGAGCAAGGTCGTGCCAGAGTAATAATGTTTACTATGAAACGTCGGGAATAATAAAAATTAAAACCAAATCGTGATAGAATCCGTAAAAATAGTTTTATTTAAATTTATTTTATTTATTTCATTCGCGTAAACTTATGAAATCAGAATGTTTAGACAATAAAGTTTTCTTACGTGATTCTTGAATATTTACAGAACATTCTAGGGTATAAATTATCTAATAAGTGGAAGATGCCGTTACTGACGTTTGATTTTTTTTTGTATGAAAGCTTGCTTGTTAGCTCTTCTATAGTTAGTAACATTTCATCTCTCTGTGATATACTTATAGTGATATAGCAGATGATGGATATCACTATGGTTTGTTAGTATTATACGTTGTTATTCAGTAGTAAATGTATATACGTTGTTAGTCCCTGAAGACAAAAGTCTTCGACCAGTGTGTGTTACCAGTGATGACTTATGGCACTGAAACGTGGCCTCTAACTATGGGCCGCATTAGAAAACTCACAGTCACTCAGCTAGCTACGAGAGGGCTATGCTCGGTGTTTCTCTACGTGATCCAATCAGGAATGAGGAGATCCGTAGAAGAACGAAAGTCACCGACGTAGCCCAGAGGATTAGCAAGTTGAAATGGCAGTGGGCAGGGCACATAGCTCGTAGAACTGATAGTCGATGGGGCAGAAAAGTTCTCGAGTGAAGACCACGTACCGGCAAGCGCAGCGTAGGACGTCCACCTACAAGGTAGATCGACGACATGATAAAGGTCGCAGGAAGTCGCTGGATGCAGGTCGCTTCCAACAGGTCGATCTGGAAATCTTTGGGGGAGGCCTATGTTCAGCAGTGGACGGCCTATGGCTGATGGTGATGATGATTCAGTATCAGCCCGGAGCCTGAAATTTGTACCCGATATGTCTCCATACAAATACATAAGACTTACATACATAGTTAAAGAACTATTGACTCTTGTTTTCAGAAGAATTGCTTGAACAATATGTATGTGAGCAATATTTGCGACAAAATATTGTGTCTCGGGCCCTCGGCAGCTGCTTATCATACAAGCTGTGACCTGTTTAGTACGACCAATGAACCCAGAGAGTGTTTTATTAAAAAAATACGGTTCAAAATTCATTTTGAAATGAGCCATATTGTTTATATCCACGTATAAAATGTAATTTTTTTTATATTGTAAGGCTGTAATATTTTTACAGCTGTGACAATATTTTTTGTTTTAGTTATATGACGGAATTTTTGTATTATTTTTTTACGAAATTCATTAAAATTATGAAATAAAAATTTCGCTAGGTCATATTTTGCTGAGTTAAAAACTCAAACACGTAATATAGCGATCCTTGGGAATATAATTTAGGATCACGTTTTTATCTTAAGTAGATAGGCACTAGTCCAACGATTAACTCGACTCATTGGGAATAATAAGAAGCAGGAATTAAGATATAGAATTTCTTTCTTATTCTGTCTCGATTTTTTTTCTCTTTTTTCTAACTGCCTCGGTGGCGTAGTTTTATTTCGGTACGACTAGCTGTGGTCTCGGGTTCGATCCCCAGGTCGGGCAAAGTGATATTGGATTTTACAATATCTACCTGGAGTCTGTAATTTGTGCCCGATATGGCTATAATCCCACATCACATCTAGGACGGAACTAAGCTTGGCGATATTTTTTTTATAGGCAAACGAGCAAGTGAGTGTTCTAGTTCGCCAGTGCGCATTTGTCTACCCCTTCGGGGATACAGGTATGAGCTTATGTTATGTTCTAATTCCGAAGTTTAAAAATGTTTTAGGGGAGACTGTAGAATGCGATACCATAACGTAAAGGGCCAGTATAATTATGTTATTATTACCACAATGAGGCATAAGCTTGAGATAATTAACCATCAGTCTCATTAAAAGAAAGTAAAATAAACAAAAGCAGGACGTCGCTGGACGCAGGCCGCTTCCAACAGGTCAATCTGGAAATCTTTGGGGGAGGCCTATGTCCAGCAGTGGCCGTCCTGTGGCTGATGATGATGATGATGATGAAAATAAATACAAACCAAATTAAATACACAAATAATATTTAATTCTCCAACCACACGTAGTAAGGGCTAACGCATTTCCCATTTACTATGAACCTCTCAAAACGTTCGCCTCTTCACGTCGTCGGATGTCAACTCCTTACTCTACATAATTCAGCTGGTGTAAACGTACCTTAATGCCCAATGTAGGCACCCATGTCACACGTCACTATTTTCTTTATAGAATTTGCTCAGTTATAGGGTATATTTTTTCCACGTGTAGAAATTTTGCGAATGTGTTAAATTTTTATTTTGTATTTTTTATGGTTTTTGGTATGTACTTATTTATCATACTTTTAAAATACAGTTTAAAAATAAAGATTTTTTAAATTTCTAAATGTATACATATACATATATACACTCACACCTGCATCCCATCGGGGTAGGCAGAGACAATTGTGCGCCACAAGCTACGATCCTGACACTCTCTCCTGACATCCTCTTTTGCCTCGTACTACCAGACAGAGGCGCACTAGTGAACTAGTACACCCACATTTCGCCGAGCTTAGTTCCGTTCCAGATGTGATAGGGGGCGAGCCTATTGCCATATCGGGCACAAATTTCAGACTCCGGGCTGATATGGAAAAATCCAATATCACTTTGCCCGACCCGGGGATCGAACCCGAAACCTCAGGACGGTAGTCGTACCGAAATACGTCTACGCCACCGAGGCAGTCAAAAATATGATATAGGTACATTAATTAATCTAGAAACAAGTTTGTAATAAGCTTAAACTCATTACATATTTATGCTTTAGTTAGAGCAATAAATTATAATAGAGACTAACTCACGGGCCGTTCGCTGTCGGAAGCAAAGATTAAATTCTTAAATGATAGCAGCCAAAGTGCACCTTAGAGGTGCAATTTTCAATGAAAGTGCTATAACTGTTAAGTAGTTTAAAATTAGTATTTATTTAAGTATTTTGTTAAAACTGACTGCCTCCGTGGCGTGGTGGTATCTCGGTACGACTACGGTTCTGAGGTCTCAGGTTCGATCCCCGGGTCGGGCAAAGTGATATTGGATTTTTCCATATCAGCCCGGAGTCTGGAATTTGCGCCCGATATGGCGATAGGCTCGCCCCCTATCACATCTGGGACGGAACTAAGCTCGGCGAAATGTGGGTGTTCTAGTTCGCTAGTACGCCTCTGCCTACCCCTTCGGGGATACAGGCGTGAGCTTATGTTATGTTATGTTATTTTGTTAAAAGAGGAGCTGCAGTGTAGGTTTATCATCGAATAAAGGGAAGTTCTGTTAAGAAGAGTAGGCGAGGAAAGAACAAAGAAGAGGGGAGATGCGAGGAGTCGTGGAGAGCAGAATAGTCATAATATTAGCATCAAAACTTTGCTAAAGTACTTAATAATCACTGGTTAAGAAACTTAATGGACATACTTTAAAATTTAACTTCAAATTTCGCCAAGACCACTCTTGGAATAAGCTCTTTCGAATACAAAAATAATGTTAAAATCGCGCGGAGGCGGAGATATCGCGTAATTTACATAAAAAAACAGATGAATTGAGGACCTCCTCCTTTTTTGAAAAACTTAAAACTTTGTTGTACCTAACACTTATTCTCACATCAGTTTCAACTATATCAAAGGGTAGCTTAGAAAGCTATGTTCAAATATTTCACCGATATAATATGTTGAAAAGAAAAGACGGGAAAAGACGACGCGGCAGACCAAAGCGAAGATGGAGAGATGATTTGGACTCCTACAAGAATGACTGGTCCACACAGGCTTACGATAGAGATCAGTGGAGGGAAGGAAGGGAGGCCTTTGCCCTGCAGTGGGACAAAACAGGCTCATAATAAATGTAAATAAATAAATAAATATGTTGAAATATGGGGCTGCAAAAAAAAAACGGATATTATTATAAATGTCGCAACTCTCAGGCTAATGAAGACGTTCCACTTTAAAATATAGGTATAGAAAAGAATATGTTACGATGAAATTGAAAATTCAAATACATACAGTACTCTATTGATTTAGTAAAGTTTATTGATTAAACAACAAATTGGTAAACAGACAGATCAGTCAGTTGTCGCATTCCCATCAAGGAATCTGTCGGAGCAAACTCAATCGGTCTCCATCGACGTTGATAAATCTGTTACTAAAAACAAACAGAATATCGTTAAACTTCCAATGTTTCCCTTACAAACTTTTTCCTTTTCCAATTATAATATAAATCGTAACCATCAATAAATTATAGATCAATAGATGCACAGTTCTTAGCAAATATCCTCCTAAAAAGTGGTCTCAGAAATAAAACAAAGAAAACAATCACAAGTTGTAATTAAATCAACACAAATATAACCCTACGCACGTATTATAAAGTAGGTTTTTAATCGAAATGAGCAAGGGTTCTTTCATTTGAATTTTGAAATTTAGAATTCTATCGACGTCCGACTGTAGGCAAAACGAGTGCTTAAGCACTTCTTTGCTGTCTCATTTTCCGAGCGTCAACTGTGCATCTAGGTAAATAATATATCGATGATCGTAACCAATAAAATCCAAATGCCAGTCCGTGGTCTCATGTAGGAAATGCTTCCTTATGACCGTTTATTATGGTACGAAATGCAATGTAATGTTAGGATGCTATTATTTGTATACTTAATGTACATACACATAATATAAGCCCACGCCTGTATCCTCGATGGGGTAGGCAGAGGCGCACTAGCGAACTAGAACACCCACATTTCGACAAGCTTAATTCCGTTATGTGATAGGGGGCGAGCCTATCGTCATATCGGGCACTAATTCCAGACTCCGGGCTGATACTGAAAAATCCGATATCACTTTGCTCGACCCGGGGATCGAACCCAGGCCCTCAGGACGGTAGTATACCGAAATACCACTACGCCACTGATGCAGTCAGAGATAAAAACTAATCCGTACTCACTTTGAATATAAATTACACTAGAGACAAAGAAAAATGTCACATTAGACACAGCTGTGTCTTTCTAAAGGCACGATGATTTCAACATTTAAAATGCTGACTAAATTGTCATAAAATTCACGCGATATTTTTGGTAAGAGTCCCAATGGCGTATTTAGCTAAATTTATGTCACACGCACACCATATTTGGTCTTCGGGGTGACATCAATCTTAATGCTTCTATCGTTTGGCAAAACGTACTTACGAGTTTAACGCCCGAATCCGAATAATACTTAACTTAATACTACAACTTAACATTCAGGTCGTGGACACGAACTCAGCGGGAGCGGAGCGGCGGTGGCGGTGGCGCGGGGACCGGCGAGTTTCAGTGCATAGATTGGCCTCGAAGGCAGCGGCGCGGAGAGCGACGCGACGGCCGGTCTAGCTATTTGTTGCCGCGCCACGCCGCTCCACTCCCGCTAAGTTCGTGTCCGCGGCCTTAAGGTCATCTTATATTATTTAAGGCCTCCTTATATGTCAAAATTGTACGGCGAAAAACAATGTAAGTAGCCATTAAAGATGAAATTGATTGTGTATTTTTTGCTCGGTGCCCGACCAAGTTGCTGGTTGTTGGATCCAGGGAGGAAAATGGGAGGGGAATGTAAATGTATGTATTTAATGTGTGTATGTGTATATATGCACATGTGTACACATGTGGGTGTGTGCACATACACATGATAGTGTTTTTTATTTTTAATTCTATTATTTTTTTCCCTCTGGGTAATTTAATAGACCTAAGTACCTAATTATGTAACAGCTAAAACGCAATAAATGTCATTTTCTTTCTTTCTTTCAAAAGCGTTTCGGTTTTGGGGGTAAGGCTAGATAAAACGAATATTTTTAGCTTATGTTTGTATATTTGTGATGATCTAAAGCCTATAATAATAATAATATGAGCCTTATAATATTACTGGCCCACTCCTCTATTAATGAGAGAGGGGGGTTAGGCCTTAGTCTACCACGCTGGCCTGATGCGGGTTGGTACACTTCACATACCTTCGAAATTCCTGTGAAGAAATTCTCGGGTATGCAGGTTTCCTCACGACGTTTTCCTTCACCGTTATAGCAAGCGATATTTCACAATGAAAATACACTTAACATAGAAAAGTCAGAGGTGTATGCTCCATTTCGCAAACTGCAGACTTTTTGTCGGCCGATACTTTAATGGCTGTTAATCGGTATGAACATGTATCAAAATTACGCACATTACACCGATTTGGTATCGGCTGTCAAATAAGTTACATTGTTTGGAGGCTTAAGTTTGTTTCGGCATTTCTTCTCAGGGATAGCCACGAAATACCGACGCCATTTAAATATATAATTAACTTGTAAAACTGATATGAAATATCCTAATTGCAGAATAAATGATTTCAATTTGAATTTGATGGGTATAAGTATTTTCAAATTGAACTATCGACCAGTGTGCGCGCTTAAATCCCAACCCGATGAAAATATCGGCAGATAAAAAGAAAGGAGTTTGCGGGGTCTCTTAAACTCGTGGGTATCAGAAACTACGACAGATTTTCAGTCTCACAACACTGCTGCAACACCCACAGCCGAAACAAGTATCTGTGGGTCACACAACCATTTTTTTCGGTGCGGGAAACGAACCCGCGGCGCCTCGCTTCATAGCTGGCTACTCGCCCGCTACGCCACAGAGGCTGTCAATAATGTGATAATGTGTATATAATCTGAGGTGTAATGTGATCAATATAATATACCCTAGTTGCACAGTTCTTTGCAAATGTCCTCCTAAAAAGTGGTTTCAGGAATAAAACAAAGAAAAAGATCATCTAATTAAATCAACACAAATATAACCCTTTGCACGTGTTATAAAGTAGCTTTTTAAATGAAATTAGAAAGCGTTTTTAAATTTGAATTTAGAAATTTAGAATTCTGACTGTATGCAAAAGGAGTGCAAAAGAACTCCTTCGCTGTCCCATTTTCCAAGCGTCAACTGTGCATCTAGGTAAATAATATATCGATGTGTAATGTGATAAACAACCTCAGACTACTATCTCAAGAGCATCATGGTATAGTTGAGTGGTGGAGCCGCGTTGTAGACAATTACGTCTATAGCACGAATGGGCCGGCTCGACCGGTTTGATACCACTGTCTCACAGAAAATCGACGTAAAGTGGCAGCTCGCTGTCGTGTTTCGTTCGGTGAGTGAGATTTCGGATGGCCCAATTCTTTTAGGTTGGCAATGCACCCATGATTATTTTTGTGTCTTGGGTGTCTATGGGCGGTGGAGATCACTTACCATCAGGTGACCCATCTGCTCATTTGCCAGTCAATGCTATAAAAATGCATTTAAAAAATCAGCGTCGCCCTACAAGTCTAAGACTCAAATCCACCAGATTAATCTCTTATTGAGATATTTTTTTGGCCATAACAGTTTAGTCATGTTTACTAGTCGTTCCAACGTCATTGGATAAATTTCAACCACAGACTATCTCAAAAGTAGCATAGCCAACGTAGTGTTTCTGCAAAATATAAAAACTCAAGCAAAATGAATTCCACTTCTTAACAATAGGAGAATGGAATCATTTTCACAACAAAAGCGTGTTAAAATCCCGAAATTAATTCGCGCCGAAAACCCTCAATTTTTCTAGTGGCCAAGCCTTTCAGCGTAACGTCATGATAAGGTGAAGTCGCTAATCAGGCTTTTCTTCTTGCCTCTCCTTATAATTTTAATGTGAAGGTAAATTTTTAAAGGTATTATGAGTATGCTATTTTACTTATCATGCAATTTAGGGTTGAGAGCTTCTTAATTGATTAAAAAAGGAGGGACGTGGTATGTCTGTGTGAATGCGTGCGTGAGTGCGTTGTGACGTAGTGAGTAAGGTAGTCTATAAATAGTGTATTAATTGATTGTAAAGGATTAATAAACTCATATTCAACAAGTGAACATCTCTCTAATTGTTTACCTAAGTCCCGTCCTTACAGCGTACGTGCATGTGTGTGTGTGTGTGTGTGTGTGTGTGTGTGTGTGTGTGTGTGTGTGTGTGTGCGTGCGTGTGTGTTTGTGTGTGTGTATGTTTGTGTAGTTTCATCATTCCGAGACTGACTATTTTACTCGGAAAAAATCTACTTTTCCCATGGAACCATGTGAATGAAGTCGAGAGCAAGTTACTAGTTTCGTATAAATTTGTAGTTCAGACTATGTGGGCTTCTAAAGAGAAATTTGCTTTTGGTAAGTACATGTAATGTATACATGTGTGCATATATTCATCTACGTATTTCTCAGAAACTATAATTGTAATAAATCTTTCTAGGTTATATTTACTATATACTTAGTTATCGTAAAGTTTATTTTTTTAATTATATATATATTAACCATCGATATAATAATATACATATTAGCTCTTCGAGTAAGCTCTATCGAATACAAAAATAAGCTTAAAAATGTATCCTCATAAGGGAGAGATATCAAGTAACATGAACAAACAACATGGAATTGATGAAAACAGTAAGAGAACCTCTTCCTTTTGAAGTCGGTTGCAATATAGATAGTTAATACACACATGGTATATAATAATAATAAATAAATACACCCAACAGTCACACACATAATCCCGACCTCACACTAGGTGTAACCAGTATCGTATGTAACAGAAACTACGAGAGACTTTCGGTCTCAAAACACCCAAACCCGAAACAAATATGGGCCACACAGAAATTTATCTCAGTGCGGGAATCGAACCCGCGACCTCACGTTTCACAGCCCGCTACTCGCTCGCTGGGCCACGGAGACTGTCTGTATAATAATATATAAAATATAAACCTAGTGTCTATAATACACTAGATCAAAGACCTATTTTCGTCCTATTGTTTAACGTCCAACCACAGCAGTTCATAACGTTATAAGCGGTTTTGATAGACGGGCAAGTTCAGAATTCAGTTTATATCAACTTCGTAAACTGGCTTCCATGATTTACATTATTCAGTGCTACAATGCTTATGGTTAAGCCATGGCTTAAGGACCGCTCCTATTTTAGGCTTCAGCTGGCACAAGTACAATCTTTGTTAATTAAATGTAAATGTCTTAATATTTATACAGTGTGTAAGTTTGGGGGACCTGTTTAAGGAGGTCACTCAGTGTTCGATTCTCGTCCCAAATATATATAAAATGGCTATCCTAATAATAATTGGCTAATTATTATTATTGGATATGATGGGGCTGGCGTAATCTTTTTGATTAAAAGCCCCTAAATAATCTAAGAATAAAAAATATAATATTTTTTACGGGAATTTCCATTAAATACATATTTTGGCTAAGCCAGGTTTTTTTTTTTATAGCAGAGACTGGCAAACGAGCAGATGAGTTACCTGATGGTAAGTGATCTCCACCGCCCATAGACACCTAAGACACTAAAAGAATCATGAGTGCGTTCCACTTTACGTCGGTTTTCTGTGAGACAGTGGTATCAAACCGCTGGAGCCGGCCCATTCGTGCTGTAGACGTTACTGTCTACAGCGTGGCTCTACCACTCAAAAAGCTCTACGTGGTTTGATAAAAATAGTAAAATTAATAGCAGCCTGCAAATGAAAATGACAAAATGCATACCAAGTAATCTCGATTTTTCACCCAAGATTCAGAATAGGCCGAGAAGTGTGAATAAAAGTTCCTTTGAATCGCTGATGGCCATAAAAAGAGCATTTAGAGACGTGGCCTGCCTGAATCCGATTATTCACCAGACAAGCACACGGCACACAAATTAAGTGGTCTAGAACCAATGAGTACAAACCCAGAACGTGACGTGAATGAAACGTATGTCTAATCTAGTAGTACGAGTATCCTGTCTCTATTAAATATAACATAATCTCACGCCTGTATCCCCCGAAGGGGTAGACAGAAGCGCACTAGCCAACAAGTACACCCACATTTCGCCAAGCTTAGTTCCGTCCCAGATGTGATAGGCGGCGAGCCTATCGCCATATCGGGCACAAATTCCAGACTCCGGGCTGATATGGAATAATCCAATATCATTTTGCCCGTCCCGGGGATCGGACACGAGACCTCAGGATGGTAGTCGTACCGAAATACAACCACGCCATCGAGGCAGTCGATATGTTATGCCTCTTTGGTCTAGTGGTAGCATAGATGGGCTGTAGACCGGGAAGTCCTGGGTTCAATTCCCAGGTCGGGAAAAGCTATTTTTCAAGTTTGATTTGCCGGGAACTGGATCCTCCAAAGAGAGTTGACGTCAGACAGGCAGCCCATGGTAGAAATTAGGCCAAATCCTTTCTGCAACATGCTTGAAAAAGTGTGTTGATCCAGGACGAGAAGCAGGATAAGTACAGAATTATATCTTGGCTATTTAATCCTAGTACATACATAGTCTTACTCACAATGGGGAACTTGCACGAAAATTATAACGAGAAATTGTGTTGATAAATCAATAAACAAAACCTTGAAATGTGCTATAATGAAATTTGTAGTATAAAATAATTGATATTTTACAAAATATCTTAATTAGAAATTACGTGTAATGGAACGTTATTACAAAACCCAAGTGACGTCGTTGCATTAGGCAGTGTTTCCACGTTGGGGTATTTATCCCAATTTTGCGGAAAACTGTTGTTATGTTTAGTATGGTACTTAATGAATGAGATTTCGGAGGTGCTCCTCTTTCCAAATTATTTTCTTCATGTAACTTTCCCACCTCTCCGCTCAGGATTCAAAGGGTGCAACTTATTTTTACTTCGTTATTTAATGAAATAGCTTCAACATTTTTGGGGAAATTTTTGTTCGGCATGGGGAAATTTTAAACGATAGGCAATTATAGCGGTTCAAACGTCATTCCAGACAATGTCACTAGCCGTCAGTGTCAACTAAGATGTGAACAAAAAGGCATTTTTAAGCTGTGACGTCACGTCCTTTTTTAGCGCGGGGTTTCGTAAGTCATATTTAGACTTGCGATAATTAAATGATTTGTGCATATTTTTATGTTTTTGTTTCTGGTGTGTTTATTTGAGACGTAGTTCTTTGCAATGAACCAATAAAAAAATTCCCTATTGTGTACCCGAAGAGGTAGAGAGCGAACTAGAACACCCACATTTCGCCGAGCTTATTTCCGTCCCATGTGTGAAAGGCGGCGAGCATATTGGATGTATCCATCCAAGTCCATGAAGAGTTTGGAATCTACAGATTCCAAACTCTTGACTGATAATGAATAGAAAAATCCAATATCACGTTACTTCAACCGGAGATCGAACACGAAACCTCGGGGCGGTAGTCGTACCGCGCATGCAATCAGTCACAACACAACTGCAAAGTAATGTATGAGGGTATTATTATTCCGACAGATTTGTTCGTTCATTTTTCTTTAAACTTCCCCCATGTTGTATGCATTACGAATTGCGAAGTTTACCGCACTTGGCATGCAGCCAACACTTTGCGGAGGTAATTGGGTGAAAAATACCCCTCCTTAACTATTAGAGTAGTTGTATATAAATATATTCTTGTAATGTAAGCCGGCTGTGAAGTGAGAGGCCGCGGGTTCGATCCCCGCATCGAGACAAATGTTTGTATGGCCTACAGATATTTGTTTCGGGTATGGGTGTTGTGAGACCGAAAGTCACTCGTAGTACCTGATACCCACGACACAAGACTCGATCTTAGTGTGGGGTCAGGACTATGTATGTGACTGTTGGGTGTTATTTATTTATTTATTATTTATTATTAATGTAATATGTAAAATAATATATTCTTAAAGTCTTTTCTTTCTGCCTGGCGTTATCTCGGCCTAGTACCAAATTCCGCCTTCTTACTTAAATGTTTGAGTGGTAGAGCCATGCTGTAGACAGTAACGTCTATAGCACGAATGGGCCAGCTTGACCGGTTAGATACCACTGTCTCACAGGAAACCGACGTAAAGTGGCAGCTTGCTGTCGCGTTTCGTTCGGTGAGTGAGGTTTCCGGTGGTCCATTTTACCCTCCCTTTCCCAATCCCTTTTCCCTCCCCTTCCATTCCCTCCTTTTAGGTTGGCAACGCACCCATGATTCTTTTTGTGTCTTGGGTGTCTATGAGCGGTAGAGATCACTTACTATCAGGTGATCCTTCTCCTCGTTTGCCAATCTCTGCTATAAACAAAACACTTTTTCAAGGATGTTGCAGAAAGGATTTGGATTAGTTTTACGACCGGGTGCCCGAGTAAATAAATAAATAATAAAATAAATATAAATCAGCCCTTCGAAGTACGTCATGTAAGATGCTATTATATTTTAACACATAACTTAACATAAGCTCACGTCTGTATCTTCGAAGGGGTAGGCAGAAGTGAACTAGCGAATTAAAACACCCACATTTCGCCGAGCTTAGTTCCGTCCCAGATGTGATAGGGGGCGAGCCTATCGCCATATCGGCAACAAATTCCAGACTCCAGGTTGATATGGAAAAATCCAATATCACTTTGCCCGACCCGGGGATCGAACCCGAGACCTCAGGACGGTAGTCACTACTCATACCGAAATACAACTACGCCACCGAGGTAGTCGCTATTATATTTTATATTTCCTAAAATAATTTTCCCTAATCATCCCACCCCTCTACTTTCGTACTTGTATTCGCAAATGGGCTCCACGTAATCCGATTTGACATGACTGAATATTTACCCTAAATGAATTCTATGAAATCGATCCTCCTTAGGAAAATAAATATACCGGAAGAGTGTTTTAATGGCGTGCTGTTTTGTATATTCTGAACCAATTTACAAAAGAGAGTTATAATTGATAGTCGAGTTAATATAATAAAAACCGAATCCTTTCTGCAATATGCTTGAAAAAGTATGTTGCACCGTCCCCAAATTAGAGTGGGATAAATGCAAGTAGAAAGAAACTATGATATGCTACGATTAAAATAATAAACCCACAGTAACCGTGTGTTAAACACGACGATGTCAGTAACGGGACTAGTGGCACTGAAATATCGGTCTCACTAGTCGCGCGGGACTGGTGGGATTAATTAGTCTCACTAGTCCCGTCGCTGGACAACTCAACGGGAAAGGTAGGATAGACCCTAACTTATACATAACTAGACACTGCCCCCTTAATAAACATTTATATGTTCTAGGTATGACTGACAGCCCCCTATGCAGGGGATGCCTGTCGGCCGAAGAAACAGCTGCCCACGTCATCCTGGAATGCGAAGGCGTTGCTACACAACGGGCTAAAATCCTCAACACACCGAGGTCGCTCCGAGAGGCCTGTGGAGACCCCAGGACGATCCTGCGCTTCTGGTCGGAGCTAGGCTGGCTGAGCACATAGTCGGCACGCATGTCACGCGCAATGGCCCAATCTATATGGAGCTGAGTGCGGACAATGGAGTCCACACAACAAACAAACAAACAAACAAGACCCTAACTTCGGAACCCTAAAAATGTTAGGATCCGGGTAGGACCGCGGGCAAAAGCTACTTTGTAGTATGCGCAACGACATCGCTTGTATGCATATTACATACAATGAAACTTGTAAACACGGGTAAGCGCATGTTCGTGGCGCGGCGAGTCGAACATTCCCCGAGAGACTTAGTTACTGGTAGACGCCGGGTTGGATTTGTGTAACATAAATTAGAGGATTACATGTATTGGACATTATTAATGTTTAATAACATAAGCTGAGAATTTCTTCACAGGAATTTCGAAGGTATGTGAAGTCTACCAACCCGCATTAGGCCAGCGTGGTAGACTAAGGCCTAACCGCTCTCATTGGTAGAGGAGGCCCGTGCCCAGCAGTGGGACAGTAATATTACAGGGCTAATATTATATTATTATAACATAAGCTAATGCCTGTATCCCCGAAGAGGTCGGCAGAGGCGCACTAGCGAACTAGTACACCCACATTTCGCCGAGTTCGATCCCCGGGTCGGGCAAAGTGATATTGGGTTTTTCCATATCAGCTCGGAGTCTGGAATTTGTGCCCGATATGGCGATAGGCTCGCTCCCTATCACATCTGGGACGGAACTAAACTCGGCGAAATGTGGGTGTACTAGTTCGCTAGTGCGCCTCTGCCTACATCTTCGGGGATAGAGGCGTGAGCTTATGTTATGTTATGTAAATAGTTGAAAAATATTAAGTCGTTTTTAAATTCGACAGTGTGTATTTGGTTGAAAGTGATTTAGTTTATTATCAATTTTAAAATAAAATGTATATGATAACAGTAATATTTCTTTCTGCCTGGCGTTATCCCGGCCTTCTGCCACGGTCCGCCTTCCTACTTAAACGCTTCCACTTCGCCCGGTCTTGAGCATCCTCCACAGTGAGGCCATTGGCTCTCATATCTTCCTCCAGAACATCTAACCAGCGCTTTTTGGGCCGTCCACGGGAACGCACCCCTGGTATGATTTGGGCCAGACACATGCGACCGACGTACTCCTATGGTTTCCTCAAAATACCAGCAATACCAGCCAAAAATCAAATATTTCCAAAAATAGCTTGCCCTATTCAGTGATTGAATTACTAATAGTAATTCACTAGTTTCACAGGTGAATTTATTACATTGTATTTACAGAACAAAAATGCTGCAGGTCGATTCTTTAAGGTTTCATTTGTGAAAACAACGTTGCGGCATCGTTGCGGCAACGATGACAAAGCGCACGCACTAGTGCTATGCGTGATGACGGCGCTTATGCGAACTAGCTCTCTCGAGCGAGGCGTTTGACATAAATGTATGGAAAATGGTATTCTCTAAGACCCAACAACGTTGAACGCTCCGTCGATCTCAACGATGTGCGCTGCGGGAGCGAGGCCTCGATCGCAACTTTGTGGCGTTTCTTAGAGAATCGACCTGCTGAAAGCACTCATTATATTTTTACAAAACGCTCAATATGCGAGTAAGTTAGCTCGCTTGAAGTCAGTCCCCGTGGATTCACAGGCAAGTGAAGTGACTAACTTTACCGGCAAAGTTATTCCGCACGTATTATATCCCTTTCACCACGTTATCATTAACAACTTTGCCAAAGTTCCTTAGTAAAAATGATTTCACGTGTGGGTTGGTGCTGGTACTTAGCGTTCCAATTAACACAATGAAACAATTATCTCAATTGCTTTAATCACAAGGGGATCCGTCGTTCGTCTCGCTCCTGTACTTATAATAAAAGTAGAATAATTACATTGAGGCGATCATTTTAATAGGAGTGGAGAATGCCAATTCGTCTTTTTTTAAGGTATTTCTTTGTAAGTTATGGTTTGTTAGGTTTACGCGAATGTCATTCATTGAAATAATTTTTCAAACATGTTGCAGAAAATTATTTGGCTTAGTTTTCACGACCAATCTGCCAGTCCTGTGTAAATAGAATTGGAAAAAATACTATGCCCGACCTGGGAATCGAACCCAGAACCTCTCGGTCCACAGCCCATACATGCTGCCACTAGACCAAGGAGGCAACTATGACTTACGATAATTAAATGATTTGTGCATTTTTTTGTTTCTGTTGTGTTTATTTGAGACCTAGTTCTTTACAATCAACAAAATAAAAGTTATATGCAAGTTACCTATTCAGCTTAGTTTTTAACGACCGGATACCTGCCTGACGTCAACTCAGTCTGAGGGATCCAGTCCCAGCAAATCGTGAAAACCTTTTTGCCCAGTATTCAAAACTAGGATCTCCTGTTTGAAAGCCCATATACGCCACCAGACAAACGAGGCCATCTGTAACAATAGAAAATGCAGAACCGAGTGATCACGTAGAAAAACCAAACAACTAACCCGAAATCCGTGTTGACTTCATCGTATAGAGTATAGACTATAGCGCCCGTACGTGAGGAGTGTGTAAAGCGTGCGTTACTGCTTTGTTTTAATTAAAACTGGTTTTTACCGCGTCTTCGTCTGTGGTAATGGACGTGTGAGCGTTGTAGAAAATTGACCATTTTGTCTCGACCCCAGAGTAGTTACGTTCTATGTGTCTGGATGAGAAGAAAATGTGAATATACTTTCGACTTTTTTTTTTTTTTACTTTTTACTTAATATACTTTTACTTTTTTTTTTCAAAAGGAGGAGGTCCTCAATTCGTCTGTATTTTTATGTATGTTACTCGATATCTCCGCCAAATGTAGACCGATTTTCAAAATTCTTTTTGTGTTCGATAGAGCTTATTTGAAAGGTGGTCCCATATAAATTTGGTCACGATCGGTACATTGGAAGTGGGTCAGTTAAGTTTTTAAACTTGTGATTATAATATGTTTGAATTTGATGTGGTGATTAGCTTACACTATATACAATACACTTGCAACTTAATCCAATCGTGACCAAATTTATATGGGACCACCCTTGAAATAAGCTCTATCGAACACAAAAATATTTTTGGAAATCGGTCCACATTTGGCGGAGAATTCGCATACCATATTTAAAAAAATACAAGCGATTGAGGACCTTCTCCTTTTCGACCGACTTCCCAAAAAGGAGGAGGTCCTCAATTCGTCGGTTTTTTATGTATGTTACGCGATATCTCCGCTGAATGTAGACCGATCTTCAAAATTATTTTTGTGTTCGATAGAGCTTCTTTCAAGGGTGGTCCCATATAAATTTGGTCACGATCGGATTTGAAGTCGGTCTGTTAAGTTTTTAAACTTGCGATTATTGAAATCCGTCGACAAGTAGTAATAGTCAAGTTAAAAACGTAAATAAGTTCTACAACTACCATAATACTACGTTGCTATAATTAAAGAGATTGTATCTTATACAATATGAATATGTTGTTAAAAGATATGTTAATTTGGAGCCAGCATTGAAAAGCTAACGTGTGGTTTCCACAGATAGCACCCGTCCATTCACGAAAGTTAATAACCTTCATTAATTTTAATTTTAGTACTTACCCACACCCTCTTGTTTTCTTTGAAACTGGACTGTTTATTTGGGTTATTTGGTCTATTTAGATTATAATTAGATTTTCTTATCTATTCTAGGATTTTGATTTTTGTTTCTACCTACCCTTATCCCACCTTAATGTGGGGTCGGCGCAACACACTTTTTCAACCACGTTGCAGAAAGATGTTGACAGAAAGATAAAATTGTAGAAGATTTGGCTAAATTTTTACGACCGGCTGCCTGACGTCAGCCCTCTTTGAGTGATCCAGTCCCGGACAAATTAAATTGTAAAATCCGTATTGCCCGACTTGGAAATTAAACCCAGGACATCCCAGTCCACAGCCCATATATGCTGCCACTAGACCAAGGTGGCGACGAACCTAATATTTGTATCATATACACTTATTTAAACCTACATGTATGGTTTATATACCCATGTTTATTCATTTATTGTTAATTCCAAAAATCATTTCGCAAAGTAACTTAAGTTCATGCCCGTATCCTGGAAGTACTATGCAGAGTTGAGCAAGATCATCATCATCATATCTGGCGCAGCGACCCAAAATGAGTCTTAGCCTCCGACAACAAGAGCTTCCTCCCTGCGCTGGGCCTCACAGCGTAGGGGGGCATCCCCCGGGTGGAGGATGGGGGAGCGGCCGGTAGTACAGCCTAGCTAACTACTAGTCAGGTCCGATGGACTCGCTGACCAACGAAGGATGTGGCCCTCCAGCATTTTGGGGGTTGTGCGGCGGGTTAACAACCCTCACACGTGAAAACCGTTATGTTACGAAACCGATAATAAGAGAAAAACGATCTGAACAAGATAACTAACTACATCTGCCACATAGAGGTACAAAGTACGACTGACGAACAGATTCATATGTGAACGGCTTTTTCGTTTAGTTCCCGAGTCATAAAATGAAGAAAACATTATAAAAATAAAAATGATTATTAATTGCAATAATAAAGCGGAAAATACGCCTCAATTCCACAACCTTGTAGGTGCTTGGGGTCGAGCAAAATGTCTTTATCTTCCAAACCATCCTTTCAACTGTCATCCCCAAAAATATGCTTTCGTATTATTCAAAAAAGTTTAACAATAAAGCCAGTTTATTACCAGATTTCGAAACAACTTTCATTTTTCATTTCAACCTTTCAAGACGTAACCTTTTCTTGTGATTAATGATAACCTGTTATTAAGTATCTGATATTATACAATAACACCTAATTATTTTTGTAAAATCCTTCACCTATGAATAGGCTAAGGTTTGGGATAATTTAACATTATTTTTTCTCAATTCTATAATATTCCACCTACATTAGACCATAAGGTCTAATATGGGGTCGCATTAAACTTTAGCGAGTATGTTGCAGAAATGATTTGGCTTTTAATTTTTATGATACGCCGCCTACCTAATGTCAATCTTCCATCCGATTCATGGATTCCTGGATCTTCGATCCAGTTCCGAGCAAAAATTAGTAGAAAAATAAACGTTGTATTCAATAATCAAACTTTTATACGAGAGACACTGCTTTCTTTAGCTGTTAGTTGAATAATACCTACTTGAAGCTATTAGATTTGCTATATCTACGATAGTTGTGAACCCTTATGCATACCCATTCTCTACCCTTTATCTTTTATAAGTCTCGCAACCGTTCATCGTGTCACGCTATGTTCTCTATCCGTCATCTTTTAGAACTCGCGCGACCATCCAACGTGCCACACTATGTTCTCTACCCGTCATCTTTAATAACTCGCGCGACCGGCCATCGTGCCACACTATGTTCTCTACTCGTCATCTTTTATAACTCGCGTGACCGTCCATCGTGCCACACAAAGTTCTCTACCCGTCATCTTTTATAACTCGTGCGACCGTCCATCGTGCCACACTCTACCCGTCATCTTTTATAACTCGCGCGACCGTCCATCGTGCCACACTATGTTCTCTACCCGTCATATTTTATAACTCGCGCGACCGTCCAACGTGCCACACTACGTTCTCAATGCGGAATGAATGTGGATGCGCAATGAAAAAATGTGGAATGCGAAGGCGTTGCTACACAACGGGCTAAAATCCTCAACACACCGAGGTCGCTCCGAGAGGCCTGTGGAGACCCCAGGATGATCCTGCGCTTCTGGTCGGAGCTAGGCTGGCTGAGCACATAGTCGGCACGCATGTCACGCGCAATGGCCCAATCTATATGGAGCTGAGTGCGGACAATGGAGTCCACACAACAAACAAACAAACAAACAAGACCCTAACTTCGGAACCCTAAAAATGTTAGGATCCGGGTAGGACCGCGGGCAAAAGCTACTTTGTAGTATGCGCAACGACATCGCTTGTATGCATATTACATACAATGAAACTTGTAAACACGGGTAAGCGCATGTTCGTGGCGCGGCGAGTCGAACATTCCCCGAGAGACTTAGTTACTGGTAGACGCCGGGTTGGATTTGTGTAACATAAATTAGAGGATTACATGTATTGGACATTATTAATGTTTAATAACATAAGCTGAGAATTTCTTCACAGGAATTTCGAAGGTATGTGAAGTCTACCAACCCGCATTAGGCCAGCGTGGTAGACTAAGGCCTAACCGCTCTCATTGGTAGAGGAGGCCCGTGCCCAGCAGTGGGACAGTAATATTACAGGGCTAATATTATATTATTATAACATAAGCTAATGCCTGTATCCCCGAAGAGGTCGGCAGAGGCGCACTAGCGAACTAGTACACCCACATTTCGCCGAGTTCGATCCCCGGGTCGGGCAAAGTGATATTGGGTTTTTCCATATCAGCTCGGAGTCTGGAATTTGTGCCCGATATGGCGATAGGCTCGCTCCCTATCACATCTGGGACGGAACTAAACTCGGCGAAATGTGGGTGTACTAGTTCGCTAGTGCGCCTCTGCCTACATCTTCGGGGATAGAGGCGTGAGCTTATGTTATGTTATGTAAATAGTTGAAAAATATTAAGTCGTTTTTAAATTCGACAGTGTGTATTTGGTTGAAAGTGATTTAGTTTATTATCAATTTTAAAATAAAATGTATATGATAACAGTAATATTTCTTTCTGCCTGGCGTTATCCCGGCCTTCTGCCACGGTCCGCCTTCCTACTTAAACGCTTCCACTTCGCCCGGTCTTGAGCATCCTCCACAGTGAGGCCATTGGCTCTCATATCTTCCTCCAGAACATCTAACCAGCGCTTTTTGGGCCGTCCACGGGAACGCACCCCTGGTATGATTTGGGCCAGACACATGCGACCGACGTACTCCTATGGTTTCCTCAAAATACCAGCAATACCAGCCAAAAATCAAATATTTCCAAAAATAGCTTGCCCTATTCAGTGATTGAATTACTAATAGTAATTCACTAGTTTCACAGGTGAATTTATTACATTGTATTTACAGAACAAAAATGCTGCAGGTCGATTCTTTAAGGTTTCATTTGTGAAAACAACGTTGCGGCATCGTTGCGGCAACGATGACAAAGCGCACGCACTAGTGCTATGCGTGATGACGGCGCTTATGCGAACTAGCTCTCTCGAGCGAGGCGTTTGACATAAATGTATGGAAAATGGTATTCTCTAAGACCCAACAACGTTGAACGCTCCGTCGATCTCAACGATGTGCGCTGCGGGAGCGAGGCCTCGATCGCAACTTTGTGGCGTTTCTTAGAGAATCGACCTGCTGAAAGCACTCATTATATTTTTACAAAACGCTCAATATGCGAGTAAGTTAGCTCGCTTGAAGTCAGTCCCCGTGGATTCACAGGCAAGTGAAGTGACTAACTTTACCGGCAAAGTTATTCCGCACGTATTATATCCCTTTCACCACGTTATCATTAACAACTTTGCCAAAGTTCCTTAGTAAAAATGATTTCACGTGTGGGTTGGTGCTGGTACTTAGCGTTCCAATTAACACAATGAAACAATTATCTCAATTGCTTTAATCACAAGGGGATCCGTCGTTCGTCTCGCTCCTGTACTTATAATAAAAGTAGAATAATTACATTGAGGCGATCATTTTAATAGGAGTGGAGAATGCCAATTCGTCTTTTTTTAAGGTATTTCTTTGTAAGTTATGGTTTGTTAGGTTTACGCGAATGTCATTCATTGAAATAATTTTTCAAACATGTTGCAGAAAATTATTTGGCTTAGTTTTCACGACCAATCTGCCAGTCCTGTGTAAATAGAATTGGAAAAAATACTATGCCCGACCTGGGAATCGAACCCAGAACCTCTCGGTCCACAGCCCATACATGCTGCCACTAGACCAAGGAGGCAACTATGACTTACGATAATTAAATGATTTGTGCATTTTTTTGTTTCTGTTGTGTTTATTTGAGACCTAGTTCTTTACAATCAACAAAATAAAAGTTATATGCAAGTTACCTATTCAGCTTAGTTTTTAACGACCGGATACCTGCCTGACGTCAACTCAGTCTGAGGGATCCAGTCCCAGCAAATCGTGAAAACCTTTTTGCCCAGTATTCAAAACTAGGATCTCCTGTTTGAAAGCCCATATACGCCACCAGACAAACGAGGCCATCTGTAACAATAGAAAATGCAGAACCGAGTGATCACGTAGAAAAACCAAACAACTAACCCGAAATCCGTGTTGACTTCATCGTATAGAGTATAGACTATAGCGCCCGTACGTGAGGAGTGTGTAAAGCGTGCGTTACTGCTTTGTTTTAATTAAAACTGGTTTTTACCGCGTCTTCGTCTGTGGTAATGGACGTGTGAGCGTTGTAGAAAATTGACCATTTTGTCTCGACCCCAGAGTAGTTACGTTCTATGTGTCTGGATGAGAAGAAAATGTGAATATACTTTCGACTTTTTTTTTTTTTTACTTTTTACTTAATATACTTTTACTTTTTTTTTTCAAAAGGAGGAGGTCCTCAATTCGTCTGTATTTTTATGTATGTTACTCGATATCTCCGCCAAATGTAGACCGATTTTCAAAATTCTTTTTGTGTTCGATAGAGCTTATTTGAAAGGTGGTCCCATATAAATTTGGTCACGATCGGTACATTGGAAGTGGGTCAGTTAAGTTTTTAAACTTGTGATTATAATATGTTTGAATTTGATGTGGTGATTAGCTTACACTATATACAATACACTTGCAACTTAATCCAATCGTGACCAAATTTATATGGGACCACCCTTGAAATAAGCTCTATCGAACACAAAAATATTTTTGGAAATCGGTCCACATTTGGCGGAGAATTCGCATACCATATTTAAAAAAATACAAGCGATTGAGGACCTTCTCCTTTTCGACCGACTTCCCAAAAAGGAGGAGGTCCTCAATTCGTCGGTTTTTTATGTATGTTACGCGATATCTCCGCTGAATGTAGACCGATCTTCAAAATTATTTTTGTGTTCGATAGAGCTTCTTTCAAGGGTGGTCCCATATAAATTTGGTCACGATCGGATTTGAAGTCGGTCTGTTAAGTTTTTAAACTTGCGATTATTGAAATCCGTCGACAAGTAGTAATAGTCAAGTTAAAAACGTAAATAAGTTCTACAACTACCATAATACTACGTTGCTATAATTAAAGAGATTGTATCTTATACAATATGAATATGTTGTTAAAAGATATGTTAATTTGGAGCCAGCATTGAAAAGCTAACGTGTGGTTTCCACAGATAGCACCCGTCCATTCACGAAAGTTAATAACCTTCATTAATTTTAATTTTAGTACTTACCCACACCCTCTTGTTTTCTTTGAAACTGGACTGTTTATTTGGGTTATTTGGTCTATTTAGATTATAATTAGATTTTCTTATCTATTCTAGGATTTTGATTTTTGTTTCTACCTACCCTTATCCCACCTTAATGTGGGGTCGGCGCAACACACTTTTTCAACCACGTTGCAGAAAGATGTTGACAGAAAGATAAAATTGTAGAAGATTTGGCTAAATTTTTACGACCGGCTGCCTGACGTCAGCCCTCTTTGAGTGATCCAGTCCCGGACAAATTAAATTGTAAAATCCGTATTGCCCGACTTGGAAATTAAACCCAGGACATCCCAGTCCACAGCCCATATATGCTGCCACTAGACCAAGGTGGCGACGAACCTAATATTTGTATCATATACACTTATTTAAACCTACATGTATGGTTTATATACCCATGTTTATTCATTTATTGTTAATTCCAAAAATCATTTCGCAAAGTAACTTAAGTTCATGCCCGTATCCTGGAAGTACTATGCAGAGTTGAGCAAGATCATCATCATCATATCTGGCGCAGCGACCCAAAATGAGTCTTAGCCTCCGACAACAAGAGCTTCCTCCCTGCGCTGGGCCTCACAGCGTAGGGGGGCATCCCCCGGGTGGAGGATGGGGGAGCGGCCGGTAGTACAGCCTAGCTAACTACTAGTCAGGTCCGATGGACTCGCTGACCAACGAAGGATGTGGCCCTCCAGCATTTTGGGGGTTGTGCGGCGGGTTAACAACCCTCACACGTGAAAACCGTTATGTTACGAAACCGATAATAAGAGAAAAACGATCTGAACAAGATAACTAACTACATCTGCCACATAGAGGTACAAAGTACGACTGACGAACAGATTCATATGTGAACGGCTTTTTCGTTTAGTTCCCGAGTCATAAAATGAAGAAAACATTATAAAAATAAAAATGATTATTAATTGCAATAATAAAGCGGAAAATACGCCTCAATTCCACAACCTTGTAGGTGCTTGGGGTCGAGCAAAATGTCTTTATCTTCCAAACCATCCTTTCAACTGTCATCCCCAAAAATATGCTTTCGTATTATTCAAAAAAGTTTAACAATAAAGCCAGTTTATTACCAGATTTCGAAACAACTTTCATTTTTCATTTCAACCTTTCAAGACGTAACCTTTTCTTGTGATTAATGATAACCTGTTATTAAGTATCTGATATTATACAATAACACCTAATTATTTTTGTAAAATCCTTCACCTATGAATAGGCTAAGGTTTGGGATAATTTAACATTATTTTTTCTCAATTCTATAATATTCCACCTACATTAGACCATAAGGTCTAATATGGGGTCGCATTAAACTTTAGCGAGTATGTTGCAGAAATGATTTGGCTTTTAATTTTTATGATACGCCGCCTACCTAATGTCAATCTTCCATCCGATTCATGGATTCCTGGATCTTCGATCCAGTTCCGAGCAAAAATTAGTAGAAAAATAAATGTTGTATTCAATAATCAAACTTTTATACGAGAGACACTGCTTTCTTTAGCTGTTAGTTGAATAATACCTACTTGAAGCTATTAGATTTGCTATATCTACGATAGTTGTGAACCCTTATGCATACCCATTCTCTACCCTTTATCTTTTATAAGTCTCGCAACCGTTCATCGTGTCACGCTATGTTCTCTATCCGTCATCTTTTAGAACTCGCGCGACCATCCAACGTGCCACACTATGTTCTCTACCCGTCATCTTTAATAACTCGCGCGACCGGCCATCGTGCCACACTATGTTCTCTACTCGTCATCTTTTATAACTCGCGTGACCGTCCATCGTGCCACACAAAGTTCTCTACCCGTCATCTTTTATAACTCGTGCGACCGTCCATCGTGCCACACTCTACCCGTCATCTTTTATAACTCGCGCGACCGTCCATCGTGCCACACTATGTTCTCTACCCGTCATATTTTATAACTCGCGCGACCGTCCAACGTGCCACACTACGTTCTCTACCCGTCATCTTTTATAACTCGCGCGACCGTTCATCGTGCCACACTATAAACTTTAAGCCAGACAGAAGAGACGTAAGATTCTGACTGATGTCCCTTCTGTCACGGATTCTTTACCACCTATAAATTCGTCTGCCAACATTGCAAACAACCTGTATTATTTAATTAAAAAACAAAATAAAGATAAAATCTAATAACTTTATACGCCTGTGCTTAAATATTTGCGGTGCGTTGTGCTACACGCTATAGTGCGTGACCATGGACATTGGTCACCCTTTAATAATAAATAATGTTGACCTCATACAAGGTAGCCCGTTGTGGTTTATACATCCATACTCTATGTCAACACATTTTTATCAAGTTTCCTAAAACAAAACTTGCTGTTTAGTTTTTCAGGCGCATTTAACAATAGCTAGATATTTTCCATATAGATAGATTTTAGATATCGCTTGATGTGGTCTGACAAAGTCGTTTAATAATGTTTTAATCTCTTATTATTCATTTATGGGTTTTACGTACTGATTTTCCTATAATGCTGCTTGGTCAGCAAATCTGCATTTTGATGTAACAAACACACTCTCTCTCTCTTCTCTTCTTTTCTCGAGGGGCTTGCGGCATGACTTGATGGTTGGTTGAGATGGGTATGGGGGTATTCCTGTATCTGCATCGGTCATCCGCCTGTCTTGTCGCAAGCCCCTCGATTTGCTTCTTCTCTCTTCGGATTCGGAGTGTGAAGAAGCATAAATAAGCCGGCATGATTCTGACGACCATTGATAAACACATTGTTTGTCAGTGGTTGCTAGTTTTTTTGGACTGCACTACGCTTACCATCAGGTGCTGTGTAGTCATTTTGCGTTCCCGGATAAAAAAAAAGAAAAAACACTGACAAAGCAGGTATGTCGACTGATGGCAAATAATCTCCACCGACCATAGACCCACGATGACACAAAGATTCTTTCTTTCTACCTGCCCTTATCCCACCTTAATGTGGGTTCGGCGCAACACACTTCTTCAAGTAGGTTGCAGAAAGGTTTGGTTATTTTTTACGACCGGATGCCTGCTGACGTCAACCTCCCTCTAGATATTCAGTTCCGGGCAAAGGAAATTAGGAAAATCGGATTTTCAAACCTTAAAATATTGTAAACCTTAAAATAAGGGAATAAGTATTGGGAAGTGGAGGGGAGGATTTATGCTACCAGAAATCGCACGCATTCGTGCTGTAGTCGTTAATTTCTTCAGCATGGCTCTATTACTGAAACATCATTTGTTTTGATACGTCATAAGAGTATGTACGCGTCCAAATATTATGGTTCTGATAGTAATTCTGATGCAGCATTGCCTTTCGGCTCCATTTCGATTATGTTCCCAATTCCTTCTAAAAGAAAGCACATAATCCATTGATACGTAACTATCTTTTACTATACTGCCCTTGGACGAATTGCTTTTATTTTACAACCGGGGCGCCATATGTGTTCGTTAACCTGTTTTTATTGGATAAACTGACCGAGGTTAACAACTTTTGTTCGCTGGGAATGAGGGCAAACTATTTATAGACTACTGGCTTCGGCTTGTGACTTTTCCCGCGTTTATTCTACTAGGATGTAGTTATATGAAATTAATCGTGGAATGCAGTGGAAATCTTTTTGGTCTCTTACTTCGCCTGCCCATGTCCCGATCCAATGTGGGGTCATGTTGTAGAAAAGATTCGGCTTGGTTTTTACGACCTACTGCCCGCCTGTCGGTAATACTTTCTGGTGGAACCGTTAACGAAAAATCACTTTAAAAAAACTGCAATGCTCCAAGATTCAAACCCAAGACCCCTCGGTTCACATAGCACTAGACCAAGAAGGCGAACTAGTAAACTGAATTACTCATATTTCGTCGAGCTTATTCCATCCCAGATATGATAGGGGCCGAGTCTATCGCCATATCGGGCACAAATTCCAGACTCCGGGTGGATATTTAATAGAAAAACCCAATATCACGTTACAATCCGATCCGGGGATCGAACCCGAGACCTCAGTCGTACCGCGGACTCAATACAACCACGTCATCGAAGCAGTTCTAGTTTAGTTTTCTGTTATGTATCGTAAAATATACTCGCATTTTCTTGATACCTCTCTGTAACGAAGCAAAGATTACAATATTCCGCACACATAATTAAAGCGGCTATTAATAACGCGTCGCGTACCGGAAAATGCGTATCATTTAATACACACTGTCGCCGTGGTTTATGTTCTCGCCAATTTTCTGTAATGATGTATGATTTATGTTCGTATTTCAAAGCTGTTTGCAAAGTGCGTGTGTGTTGAGTTTCCGCGCCATTACCGACGTACCGCGTACGCGATCAAAGGTATATTTAAAACTGATGCTCAATTGCTGGAAGAGTTACCCCCGAATACTCAAACGCTACTCAACTTTAAGAGGTGGTTTGTGATAGAATCCTGGATTATTATCTCATTTTTTTATAGTAGTGATTGGTACACAAGCAGGTAGGTTACCTAATGGTAAGTGATCTCCACTGCCCATAGACACCCAAGACACATGTATCATGGGTGCGTTGCCAAGCAAAAAGAGGGGGAAGGGGGAATGAGAAGGAGAGGAAATACTCTCTCCGCTAGAAATCCATATTCTTGGCAGAATAGATGTGATGGGACTAACACGGAAGAAATGACTAAAGTATTCTATCCCCAATATCGTGATGCAGTTTATGGACTGCTAGCTGCTGATGAGGCATGAAGAGTTCAAGACCTTCTTTCATATAACATAACATTCATAACGCTTCACGCCGGTATCCCCGAAGGGGTAGGCAGAGGTGAACTAGAACATTTAGCCGATTACACATTTCTTAGTTCCGTCCCAGCAGGCTTAGACAAGTAGCTTATGCGCTAGTCGAATAGAACAGTCGAATAGAATAAATGTATGGAAATGACAAAGACTACGCCGCATATAGCGTACTCTTATGTCATTCCCATTATTCTATTCGACTATTCTATTCGATTAGCGCATAAGCCACTTGTCTAAACCCGCAGATGTGATAGGGGGCGAACCTATCGCCATGTCGGGCACAAATTACAGACTGATATTGAATTGAAAAAATCAATACAACTTTGTTCGACCCGGGGATCGAACCCAAGATCTCAAGACCGTAGTTCCCTGCATTGGGCAAAATGATAACTGGATTTTTCAGTATCAGCCCGGTGGCTGGATTTATGCCCGATATGGCGACAGAACTAAGCTCGTGAAATGTGGGTGTCCTAGTTCGCGACATAGTTCGCCTCTGCCTACCCCTTCGGGTATACAGGCGTGAGCTTATGTTTATGTTATCTATGACTACGACATCGAGGTAGACTTGATAAGATATCTAACAAATGTGATCTATTTTGTTTCTTCTATGTCTAGACTAGGACGTTTTATTATCCTAATAACAGCGAGGGTCCCAAAATTACAACGTGACTGACCTTAATCATACCGTTGTCGAGACGAAGGATGAACCACTATTAGTATTTTTGTAATTCACTTTTATTGACTCATTAGTTATTTGGAGTTGAAGATAATTGCAATTTTGATGTATTTTCGACCGATTTCCCAAAAAGGAGGAGGTCCTCAATTCGTCGTTATTTTCATTATGTATGTTACGCGATATCTCCGCCAAATGTCTACCGATTTTCGAAATTCTTTTTGTGTTCGAAGGACCTTATTTCAAAGGTGGTCCGATATAAATTTGGTCACGATCGGATTTGAAGTCGGTCCGTTAAATTTTTAAACTTGTGATTATTTGTTTTACTCGTTAGTGGAGCATATTGTTATGGTGTAAAGCAAAGATTAAGTAAGACATTAATTAACACACATCACTTAAAAGCAAAGAGATTTAATATTACGAACTATCAAGCAAGTTTACATAAAAAAAAAAAATATCTTCAACGTCGCGTCGGTAAAGTAATTTAGCACCTATTACAATACGAGGGCGCTAATTACAATTGACACTCTAGAATGTTCTGTGAATGGTGAAGTATCACTTAAGACAATTGTCTAAACATTGTTACTCTGGAACGACCTTGCACGCATATGTTTCAAATACGACTGAGTGACTTAAAACCTCATGGTCACAACTTTTGGATCACAAATTTCGCGTTGTTCTCCCGTGTATGTCATATAGGGTACTTATCTTAATTAAAAAAAAGTAATTTCAAGGCAGAATAAATGAATGATTATAGTGGTAAGGCAAAAATATAATTCTGGTCTCTTACTGAAGATAGTAACTTAATGTTCTAGTTATTAGTTAGGATCTTATTACGGTGGCGCAGCACACAATCGGAATAATTTTTAGGCTAATATTTGTTTCTATTAGTGATTGGATTGCATTCTCTTCTCTCAGTCAGTTATTTACTCACTGCGCCGCGCCATGCCTTCGTGCTGCACCGGGAGAGTAGCCTTTGATTCTCGCGACCAGTCTAATGTCACAAATACCTGTTTCAGGTTTTAAAGTTGTAGGACCGTAGCTCCTTCGTAGTTCCTGGTACCTAGAAGACAGATTCAACCACGCATATGGGGTTAAACCTAGCGTAGAGTTCAGAAAATGTGTGACTCATGGGTATAAAACCCTTAAAATTAAAATCATTTTTACGGATACTTTCGCGATTTTTTTACAGCAGATGTTTCGAATTTTTTACAGCCTCCGGGTTGACGAGTCGGGCTGAGGTGCCAAAATCATCATCATCAGCCATAGGACGTCCACTGCTGAACATAGGCCTCCCCCAAAGATTTCCAGA
Source organism: Clanis bilineata (assembly GCA_036417725.1). Taxonomy (NCBI): domain Eukaryota; kingdom Metazoa; phylum Arthropoda; class Insecta; order Lepidoptera; family Sphingidae; genus Clanis; species Clanis bilineata. The sequence continues at coordinate 3,641,295 of CM071159.1, forward strand.
TCGACCTGTTGGAAGCGGCCTGCATCCAGCGACTTCCTGCGACCTTTATCAGGTCGTCGGTCCACCTTGTAACATTCGTGTAAACCTAAGAAATAATTTCCCTTAGAATGGACTAATTATACATTTTAAAACCACTTCCAGATAGTCTACGTCATAACAAAAGCTTAGTTCGAGTGTTTCCAAAACCACTGTGCCACAGGTTGGTTGTTCAGAAACTGGCAACTAATTGTTTAGTTTGCTTCCCCTACACAACCTTGAGTTTGTTCTTTGTTGTCGTGCATGAGAACTTTGAAAATACTGCAACTTTTGCATTTTTCTTTATTCTATTTACTCATAGTTTCTTCATCGAAAGAAGAGGGCAAAGTTATGCAACAGACGTGGCGCAGCTGGCGAGTGGTTGGTTGTGAAGCGAGAGGCCGCGGTTTCAATTCTCGCACCAAGACAAATGTTTGTGTGCTCCACAGATATTTCTTTAGGGTCTGAGATTTGTAGGATTGTAATTTCCTCGAAGTTCCTTGTACTATATATGTTAAACCTAGGGTGGGGTCAGGACTATGTGTATCTATAGCCCGAGCACGAAAAACTAATGTAAATGTAAATGTATTCGAGGTCGCTGCGCACTGATGACGTTTGGTTAATATTTCATACAAATTTCATAGACGCGTCGAGTTCGAATACATTTACGGTTGTCAGAAATTTTCCTGCTCAGGCCGCTGTTGTATGTATGTATAAAGTAAAAGCACCAAATAAAGACACTTAACATTGGTTGCTTTTAACATTATGTTTAGGTCTAATCTTAGAACTGCCTTCTTCTTTTAAAAATAATAGCTTCCACGCAGCTGCGATGATTTAGCCAATGTCAAGGTAAGTATAGCAATTATCAAGTTTTCACAATGACCATGAGACCCAGATGTGGAGGATCTCAAGGCCCTGCTGAGATTATGGCTGCAATTACTTACAACGCGGTGCCCCTCAAATGACTTTCACTCAGCGAATCAACCGGACAAAGCCAGCCAACGCACCAAGCAAAACTCATCAAAGATCACAATTAAAAAAGTTTCCACATTACACTGTCCATCTTCGATGAATTTTGGTGCAGAAAACCATATCAAATTAAACAACAAACACAACTCCAGAGAATAATATGAAATAATTTAAACAAGAGACGCCCACGAATTAAATCAATCAAAATCCACCTTTAGATCTGTCATTTGATAACGTATCCGTTATGTCAAGTAAAATATTATATTGCTTTTACTTTACTTTTCCTTAAAGAAAATGGTGGTTAATGTGGTTTGTTGTGATCTACTGACTCTTTCAGTGTCGTAGGTGGATTGCGTAACCCGATACGACAGGGATTCAACCCTTAACCTCGGTTCCTGAGGTTAAGAGTTCAATCCCTGGGTCAGTTAACATAATAACATGTCTTCCTACTGCTAGTTTTTTTTCGAGATAGTACCTAGATAAAACGAATTTATTAGCTTACAATCTGAAAAAGGAAAGCCGGTAGGGATCGGGTTGTATAGACCCTTCACTTGCTACTCAGTATCAACGCGGTGGCTAAAATTTGTTTTTTTTTATAGCAAAGACTGGCAAACGAGCAGATGGATCCTAATGGTATGTGATCTCCACCGCCCATAGACATAAACATAAGCTCACGCCTGTATCCCCGAAGGGGTAGGCAAAGGCGGACTAGCGAACTAGAACACCCACATTTCGCCGAGCTTAATTCCGTCCCAGATATGACAGGGGGCGAGCCTATCGCCATATCGGGCACAAATTCCAGACTCCGGGCTGATATGGAAAAATCCAATATCACTTTGCCCGACCCGGGGATCGAACCCGAGACCTCAGAACCGTAGTCGTACCGAAATACCACCACGCCCATAGACACCCAAGATACACAAAAAAATCATAGGCATTGCCAATCTAAAAACAGGGAAAAAGGGATTGGGAAAGGTTCTCACTCACCGAACGAAATGCGACAGCGAGCTGCCACTTTACGTAGGTTTTCTGTGAGACAATGGTATCAAACCGGTTGAGATAGCTCATTCGTGTAGACGTAACTGTTTATAGCTTGGCTCCACCACTCATAAATGTTTTGTTTCATAAATTGTGCCAGATATGGTGAATAATCATCTGGAATCATCGTGGAACTGTAGCCCGAGCACGAAAAACTAATGTAAATGTATTCGAGTTCGCTGCGCACTGATGACGTTTGGTTAATATTTCATACAAATTTCATAGACGCGCATCGAGTTCGAATACATTTACGGTTGTCAGAAATTTTCCTGCTCAGGCCGCTGAAATAAGATTATATTTGAATGTATTAATTGCGCCTATCATTTTGTGGCTGAGTTTTTAAGCATGTAGATCCGTTATTGACATAGAATCGCCCGCACCTTAAAAGAATAGAAAATAAATTCAACGGATAGTTGCGATTTTTTCCGCGTACGAGTCGCCTCCTTGGTCTTGTGGCAGCATGTATGAGCTGTGGACAGGGTGGTCCTGGGTTAGATTCCCTGGTCGGGCAAAGCAAATTTTCCATTTAATTTGCTCGGGTATGGATTCCTCATAAGGGGTTGACGTTAGGCAGGCGGCCGATCGAAAAAACCAAAACCAAATCCTTTCTGCAACATACTTGAAAAAGTGTGTTGCGCCGCCCCCACATTAGAGTGGGATGAGGGGAGGTAGAAAGGAAATAAAGGATAGTTACGATTTTTTGGGTTTCATCTCTGCTTAACTTCAGAAACTCGCGTGTGCTTATTCCCTAAACTCAATTGAAGCTTAATATTCCTACATAACATGACGTACAAGGGCCGACCCAAATTCCAATCTCATCTATTTGAATCTGGATGTCCGGAACACGTCCGGTCGGGCGTAAATTAAACACCGTTCCAATATGTAAAGTACAACACGAGATCTGATGCCCATTCATAGGAGTTACTGAGGTATTCGAATTATTTTTGGAACAAAATATTTAGTCGCACGGGCATTCAGATTAATTTATACAAATATTTTGAAGAGAAACTTTTTTAGCATCATTGTTGAAACTCGATGAAACAGAAATGCGTGACGAGTGACGACATGCGGAAATGCGACAGAGACAAATACATAAATATAATGTAGGATTAAGTCGGCGAGAGAATGAGATAGAATACATTACACAGTATTTCAAATTCTAGATCACTTCGTGTCCCTGGGAACGGCATCGAGACAATTCTGCCAATTTCGAATACACACCAAAATGAAGAGCATAACCCACTCAAACACGAGATACCCGGTTAATGTAGTTGGGGAACCTAGAGCAAAGATTATAGAACACACTTTATTAATTACAACTAATATATCATAAAAGCAGAAAGTAGTTTTAAGTGGTAGAGCCACATTGTAGACAGTTACGTCTACAGCACGAATGGGCCGGCTCGACCAGTTTGATACCACTGTCTCACAGAAAACCGACGTAAAGTGGCAGCTCGCTGTCGCGTTTCGTTCGGTGAGTGAGATTTCCGGTGGCCCAATTCCCTTCTTCCATTTCCCAATCCTTATTTCCCTCCTTTTAAGTTGGCAACGAACCCATGATTTTGACTAAGGTGTCTATGAGCGATGGAGATCACTTACCATCAGGTGACCCATCTGCTCATTTGCCAGTCTCTGCCATAAAAAAATGCAAACTTAATATTATAGACCTTATTGCTGTACAATTCCAGCAAAATATTGATACCATATTGCTTTGCTGAATAACAAATTTTTTGTGTTACCTTCACAAAGGAAATTGGGCACCCGCGTGTCTTCAATGACCACCCTTACTTGGGAAGCTTATTTACGGAGTTCATAGAGTTTTCAATATGAACACCTAGGTAGGTTTAGTTTCGCACGAATTTTAATAAAAAAATCTCGCTTTACGCAACGTGCGCATGGAACGAAGATCAATATATAGACGGGCCAATAGCGTGAAACTTGTGATCCAAAAGTTGTGACCTCGTAGTCATAAGTCACTCAGTCGTATTTGAAACATACGCGTGCAAGGTCGTGTCAGCGTAACAGGGCCTTACTTATAAAAATATTTTCGCTTATCTTTTCGCTAAGAATAGCCTGACACTTTCTCCCTGCGTTACATTGTTTAAAAATTAAAGGTACAACCTATGGTTAAGAGCGCTTTAGCAAAATCTTTCCGCTCAAGTTTAGGTATTTTATGACAGCGCTGCACCTGTGTGCGTCGCACACATGCCCGAGTTGCAATCCGGCACGTAAACTCAATGTATACTTGGATTGAAAAATCTTGATCCTTAGTAGTTAGTAGTTAGAAAATAAACTTCAATGTCGGATCGACACATCATATTTATACACGCTTTATTTCAAGCATGTTGCTAAAAGGTGCTTTCTAACTGATTGTTGTACTCAGTCTGGGCAGTCATGCTCGTTTAAATGTCTATGTTAGCGATGCCTATAGGCACAATAAATAAATAAATTGCATAATTTATTTGCCTTGCCCTTCGGAAATAATAATAAAACGTCTGTAACCTCTTTGATCTAGTGATAGCGTAAATAGGCTGTGAACCAGGAGGTCCTGGTATAGATTTTCAAGTCAGACGTGTATTGTTCTAGCAAGATTTACCGGGAATTAGATCCGCAACAGAGATAAGAATGTTTTTTCCGAGCCAGACAAACTAAACGGTGGACCAAAATCGTTTGCAAATTTGAAACATGAATATAATTAAAACTAGAAATGATACAAATGATTCCTTCGACGTAACAAACATCTATGTTTTTTTAATGATGTCTCGTCGTCGGGAATCTAGCAAACATCTTTGCAAATCTTTAAAAACTCTCTGACACATGCTGCCAGTGATTTTTTCGTGGATGTTTTATTTTAATCGGGATATTGTCGTCGGTTTCTTAGATATACACAACTTTTCAGGTATCCCCACACGAAAAATTCGCAAGGTACGGGCCGGGCTCCTCAGAGACAATGGAATATCTTGTAGTTGGTATTGCCGGAGCCACCGAACGCTTATGTTTCTTACGAAAATTTCAACCTCCCAAATGTTCTATTTGCTCCTTGTTGAACGTGGCCGCCTTCTTTAATATTCGGTATGGAAACAATTGGTTCGAACTTCTTGTTGGGTCAAGTTTTAATTAAATTAAGACAAACACCAGGTAATCAATATTCAATTCTACACAAGCGTCGTCTAGTAATGTAGGAGTTGTTGTTTTTGTTAAATTTGATACCTGACTCACAGAAAACCGACGTAAAGTAGCAGTTTGCTATTGCGTTTAGTTCGTTGAGTGAGATCTCTGGTAGCGCAATTCCCTCGTCCCTTTCCCAATACCTATTCCCCTCCTTTTAGCTTAGCATAGAACCTATGTTTCTTTTCGTGTAATCGTTTTTCATATTTCGTCTGGGCACAGAGGACAACAGGCAGTATTTTGGAACACAGGCAGTGTTCCACAAGTTCCAAAATAAATTAAAAAAAATTGCTGTTACTAAAGTATTGACTATTTTTATATTAACCTAAAAATATATATAAGGTTGATTTATATAATTGTTTTGTGTTATATTTTATTATTAGCTTTTGCCCGCGGCTTCGCACGCGTATTTTGTTGGGCCAACGGCAAAGGTTTTGATTTATCGATCAGCCATGTCGTTTTAGTCTAAATATTCTACAACGGGGCGACCCAGATATTGATTTTGAAGTCAATTGGCCCAAAAACAAAGAAAAACAAATGACGGCCCATTTTGACAGTTTTAACATCGGTTCCGTCGTTTGGAACCACGGGGTGACCCAGATATCGATTTTGAAGTCAATCGGCCCAGAAACAAAGAAAAACAACATGGCGGTCACTTTTGACAGTTTTGACATTGGTTGCGTCGTTTCGAACCACGGAGTAACCCAGATATCGATTTTGAAGTCAATTGGCCCAAAAACAAAGAAAAACAAAATGGCGGTCACTTTTTAGATTTTGACCGCGGATCACTTAACGACTTTAAAATCGTTCAGAATTCGTAAAATATTCAATATGACTCAGAAAATATGGTAACGGCATCTATTGATAAACTTAAAAATCACTTTCAGGCTTTATAGAACTCCCAACAATCGCACACATGATACAAAAATCGCCTCCTCATAGTCAAATAACTCGTTTCAGTGGCCGTAAGTTGTCACTAGTAACGGTAACACACAATGATCAATGACTTTTGTATTCAGGCACTGAGGTATTTTTCACGGGAAGACCTCAACAACACATTGCCGAATGCTATCCAATCGAACTGAATTTGATGATTGACCTCTTTCAAAATCGAACCTGTTTAGGTAGATACCCCATGTAATAGACATTTTTCTATATCCAGAGTTTCCTATACTAATTTTCAAGTGTGCACAACATGAAAATTCGACATGATCATCGTCTTATGCATGTTAATTTTAAGACCCCTAGTTGGAACAGTTGGGAATATTATATTACCTAAAAAGAGTACCCATATACTGTTACATTATATACTCCAGAGGGGGGTTATTGTCAAGCAATTTGTCGTAAAAACAAAGCCAAATCCTTTCTGCAACATGCTTGAAAAAGTGTGTTATGTTGAGACCACGTGGTCGCTGCCGTGAGATAAGGACAGGCAGAAAGAAAGATATCACATTCTAAATTCTATTCAGTTGCTATCGCTTAATTCATTACAATCAATCATAACCATGAGATGAATAATTTAAATCAGAACAAAATCCAATTATATAATTCAATAAAAATGTAGTTAGAGAAAATCTCAAAACATGAATACAAACAAAAATCGTCTAATATCAAGTCGAGTATGGTCGCGCTATAATTACTACAAATAATTGAAAATTTCGTAATTCGAACAACTGAAAATGACGAAAAAATGCGATACGTCCTCACTCTGAGACCGCTCAGCGCGGTGTGACTTGACTGTTCAAATGGCTGGCTATTTATTCGCTGTTTATATCGATTTTTGCTATGGTTTCAAAAACATATTTTGGATATTATATCAAATAATTTGGCCCTCATATTTTTTTTTATAAAAGCCAAGATATTAAACTTTATTATGCGATATTTTTTATTTTCATGTGTAGTTTATATTGCGCAAAATAAATTATGATTTCAGACGCAGTTTTCAAAATTGTGTTTGTTTTAAAAGCTATTTTCTTGACGTTTTTGTATAAAACGTGAAAAAAATACAATAGCCACCACGGATAAGAAGATATTCTTGTTGTGTGTGCATCAATTGTATGTCATAATATTAATGTATAGTTTCTCAAAAAGTTATCAAAAGTCACTAAAAAGTAACATTTTCGAAAACACCTCTTCTAGTACGCGGAATCATAAGGTTTTGTCTTATTTAATGAAAAAATTAAGATGTACACCACGTCCGGAATGAAATGACCTTCAAAATGCATATGTTTTTAGGATTTGTTTGGTACAAAAATTTTTAGCGAGACACTTTCAAAAGTCAAGCAAAAACGTCGATTTCAATGAAAAGCGCGAAAGCCCTCTTAATGCATATGCATAATGTATAGACAATAACATTGTCTTTGGTGAGTTTTGAACATTCACAAAACGTTTTAGGGTGCAAATTGTAACAAGGCGCTCTCGTACTACAGTGGTAGATGGCGTACCTACTGACGTTTGAGATCAATGTTTTTGAAACCTGCTTGATAGCCCCTCTGTATTTAGTAATATAAAATCTCTTTGGCATAGAATAAGCATTGTAATTTTGGAGCTACAGCAACCCACGCGCCTTCTAAAAGGCTTTCTCTTAACTTCAATGTTACAAAAAGGGGTGAAAATGTGAAAAGCTCGGCACTATTACTTCCTTGGTGTTTTTCTACTGTCTTAAATATACATACATAGACTCACACCTGTATCCCCGAAGGGTTAGGCACAGGTGAACTGGCGACTTAGAACCCACATTTCGCCGAGCTAAATTCCGTCCCAGATGTGATAGGCTCGCCTATCGCGATATCAGGCATACATTATACACTCTGGGCACTGAGTAAAAAAAACAATACCACATTGCCTCACTCGGGGATCGAATACTATTCCACCGAGGTAGTCAAAAACATAGGATAAATAAATAATAAATAACACCCAACAGTCACACACATAGTCCTGACCCCACTCTAAGATCGAGTCTTGTGTCGTGGGTATCAGGAACGACGAGAGGCTTTCGGTCTCACAACACCCAGACTGAAGAAACCCAGAGAAAGACCCAGACCTGAAGACCCAGAAACAAATATCTGTGGGCCACACAAACAATAGCTTGGTGCGGGAATCGAACTCGCCCGCTGCGCCAGGAGGCTGTTCCTAATTCGTTTAAACTTCGCTCAAAGAATCTAATGTAATAGAATGGTGAGTCTCGTGAGCCAGTTTGCAACGTTCCAGGTTAATGATGCGGCATATTAAAAGCTGTGGCATGGTGTGAATATTTTTAAAAGGGAAGTTGGTTTTCTTTTTTAGGGTTCCGCAAAGAGGCAATAATAAAATTGGGAAAATATTTATGTTTTTTTTACTTATAGCATTATGGCTTCCTTGGCGAGATATTTGCATTTAAAATAGTGAAAATTGTGTACCCTTATACATTTTAAACTGTGATATGATTCTTCTTCTTTTAAAAATAATGGCTTCCAAGCATATGCGGTGATTTAGCCAATGTCAAGGTAAATAGAGCAATTATGTTTTCACAATGACCATGAAACCCAGATGTGGATGATCTCAAGGCCTTGCTGGGATTATGGCGGTAATTCCTTCCAGTCCAGTGCCCCTCAGATGACCTTCACTCGGCGAATCGACCGAACAAAGCCAACCAACGCACCAAGCAAATCTCATGGAAGATCACCGGTTAAAAATTTTCCACATTATACTGTCCATCTTCACTGAAGTTTGATGCATTAAACCACAACACTTAAAACCAACAAACACAGCTCTAGAGAATAATAAGAAATAATTTTAACAAGCGACGCCCACCCTGTCAGACTTCCCGAACTGTGATATGATTATATAGTTTCTTTCCATTTGACCTTATCCTACCTTTAACGTAGGTTCGCCGTAACACACTTTTTGAAGCATGTTGCAGAAAGGATTTGGCTTAATTTTTAACCAGCTGCCTGCCTGATGTCAACCTCCTCTGAGAGATCCAGTCCCTAGCAAATTATATTAGAAAAATTGTTTACCCGGCCTGTGGATCGAACTTAGGACCTCTCGGTCCACAGCCCACTAAACCAAAGAAGCGACACGATAATATGATTATGTACTATGTTATATCTATGGTTATAGTACAAAACTTTGCGTCAGTAAAAGAGAATATCAGAATACAGTAGATATAAGGTAACCAGTTCCGTTGTAACTCAATTATCAATATTTGTGTAGCTCCACTGAGAGCGCCAGTTTGCACCTGCCACCGCTACTCGTAAATTAGTTACTGTATAAAATAAGGTTTACATTCAAGATATTTGCTTTCAGAATAAGTAACATAACATAACATAACGTAATCTCACGCCTGTATCCCCGAATGGGTAGGCAGAGGCGCACTAGCGAACTAGAACACCCACATTTCGCCGAGATTAGTTCCGTCCCGGATGTGATAGGGGGCGAGCCTATCGCCATATCGGGCACAAATTCCAGACTCCGGGCTGATATAGAAAAATCCAATATCACTTTGCCCGACCTGGGGATCGAACCCGAGACCTCAGAACCGTAGTCAGAATAAGTAGATTTTTCTAAATAGACTACTATACTTTAGTACCGTCTTCACCATAAGGGATATATGGAGCCCGTGGCCAGGGCCCCCCGACCTTAGGGGTCTTAGGACCTTGCCCCCCCCCCCCAAAAGCTGATAAGTAGTTACTTCTCTTACACCAAGGGTGAATATATGAAGTAAGTTAGATAAAAATAATCACAAAATTAAAAACTTAACAGATCGACTTCAAATCCGATCGTGACCAAATGTATATACATATGTATATGTAAGTATATAGGGCGATCCTTGAAACAAGCTCTATCGAATACAAAGAGATTTTTTTAAATCGGTCCACGATAGGCTTGCCCCCTAATACATCTGGGACGGAACTAAGCTCGGCGAAATGTGGATGTTCTAGTTCGCTAGTGCACCTCTGCCTAACACCTGTCTAACAGAAACCATAAAGTGGCAGCTGGTTGTTTCGTTCGTTGAGTGAGTTTTGCGCTGACCCGATTCTCCCTCCCCTTATCCTATTCCTCTCCTTTAAAGTTGGCAACACATCCAAGATCCTTTGGTGTCTTAAGTCTTATGGGCAATGAGGATTACACCATCAAGTGACCTACCAGCGGCCTGAGCAGGAAAATTTCTGACAACCGTAAATGTATTCGAACTCGATGCGCGTCTATGAAATTTGTATGAAATATTAACCAAACATCATCAGTGCGCAGCAAACTCGAATACATTTACATTTACATTAGTTTTTCGTGCTCGGGCTACTGCTCGTTTGCCAATCTACTATGAACACATATTATAATTTAAATAATGTTCAATAATTTACCGTGAAACAGCTACAAATTCACATTTATAACATGAAGTATCAAATGGATAAGTTCTGATAGTGACACATATTCAATAATGTACTCAAAGAAGATTTACCCCCTTATACATAATAACTTAGTAGAGCGTAATAAGATCGCAATAGTACGTCTCATAAAAATTGTATTCATAATCGTTCACTAGCGTTAATCGAAACCGATCAGCTGTTTCAAGTTTGATGTTCTTTTTTAATGATATTATTTTTTTTATAGTCTAGGACCCCATCTAAGATTGATATATATTTTTTATTGATTGTTTCCAGCCAAGACTTCCAATTTGTATAAAGTTTGCCAAAGATAAAAATAATGTTTTTTCTGTAACCAGCAACATTGTATTCGATAAACATATCGTAGTTCTCTTTTAGCTAAAGTAAGCAAAAGTAGGGTTATGCGTTCGATAAGAATTTTCATTTCATTATGAATAAGGATGTTAGAATATAGATTTATACCGAAGCCTATTGTAAGTATGTGGGACACCACTTTGACTTTCATAAGTTTATTGAAAGGGTTCTGTATAAGAACTTCAACCTTCGTTTTGATGTATCCGAGTGGAAACCAAATGGAAATTGCGATGGATTTTTAATGGTTTTCTGAGTACTATCAACTCCTTTATCCAGTAGTAGTTTTGTCTACACAATACGATGAAAATCAAAAACCTGGCTCGAGCGAAATCCCTTACAATAAAACTTAAAGTTTTACTCACCCTGAAGGCGTTAGAGGCAGATGCGCACTATCGAACTAGAACACCCTCATTTCACCAAGCTTATTTCCGTCCCAGATGTGACAGGAGCTTATCGCCATTTCGCGTACAAATTCCAAACTCCGGGCTGATACTGACGAAAAACTCAATATCACTTTGGCCGATCCGGGGTCGAACTCGAGACTTCAGGATGGTAGTTATAGCGTATTACAGCTACACCACCGAGGTAAACATATAATTTTAATGTTAAAATAATCACAACAAAAACTTAACGGACCAATTTCAAATCCGATCGTGACCAAATGTATATAGGACCACCCTTGAAATAAGCTTTATCCAACACAAAAAGAATTTTGAAGATCGGTCCACATTTGGCGGAGAATACACACAAAAAAAATACAGACGAATTAAGGATCTTCTTATTTTTGGAAGTCAGTCAATAAAGAGTATTAGTTTGAAAGCAAACAAAAACAATTTTATAGTTTGATCCGAATGTTTTGTTCTGTTCAAAGTAAGATGAAACAGTTTGTGGCAGTTTTGTAATTGCTTTCCACTTCTTTCGTTCATTGTAAGTTGGTTGATACCAAATGGGAACGAACTGTGGAAGACAGTTGATGTTGGGGTTCAAAACCGGTAAGTCGGCGTTAAACCGGTAAGTTGTTACTTACATAACACATAACATAAACTCACGCCTGTATCCCCGAAGGGGTAGGCAGAGGCGCACTAGCGAACTAGAACACCCACATTTCGCCGAGCTTAGTTCCGTCCCAGATGTGATAGGGGGCGAGCCTATCGCCATATCGGGCACAAATTCCAGACTCCGGGCTGATATGGAAAAATCCAATACCACTGCCCGACCCGGGGATCAAACCCGAGACCTCAGAACCGTAGTCGTACCGAAATACCACCACGCCGCCGAGGCAGTCGAGGCATTACAGAAGGCAGTGATTCTTAATACGTGCAGAATTGTACGAAAATTCTTGCAGACGGAATTAACTCCCATACCTTCTTCGACACTAAATATATCTTCTGTCCCTGCTGATAACCACTTGGCCTAGGCCCGTGGTCATTAGTGTATATACCGGTCTCACAGACCGAGCAGTATGATACAAATAAATAAATAATAATAATACCAGCCGCCAAATTACTCTATTGTACCACCTACTATAAGTTGAGGTTCATTTCTCACTACCTGGATGAATAGCGTTCTTCAACAGTGCGTTTTACAAGGAATTTTCTTTCGCGTGCATCGTGATTGTGGAGGGGGTTGACGTTTCCCCAGAGGGGGTTGATGTTTCCCCAGAGAGGGTTGACGACAGGCAGGCAAAAAACTTAGCCAAATCCTTTCTGCAAACATGGTTGAAAAAGTGTATCGCGCTGACCCCACATTACCCGTCGGAGGCGGCACATATATATATTACATAAGCGTATGAGCCACCGGAGGCCGAGCCGCCCGTGACTATTGGTGGGAAAGGGCAAGTAGAAAGAAAGAAAGTGCATCGTGCTTGTGGAACCATCTTTAACCATCAGTAAGAATGACTGCTCATAGACCTCCGTAATTAAATAAAAAAAACACCGAAGTATATTTTCGCGCAGTTTTCTATGTTTCTGTATTTATTAAACCGTGGACAGACAGACGGACAAAGCGAACCTATGAGTAGTCTATTTTTACCATTTGGCTTCGGAACCCTAAAATACATAAACAAAATCGTTCCAGATTAAATTTCTAAATTGTCAAAATCAATTTCCAGTGATTTATTATTCCGATATCGTATGGACTTGTTCTGAGGGAATTTTCAAAACGAATCATTTGTCTTTCCTATAAACCTTGGTCATTAATTTATTTTGAATAATTAACGATATTAATTGCCAGGTTGACGTCGGGAAGCTTCGATTAATATTCTCTTGTCGTTTAATTAAATCGTAAATATTTGGACCTTTTGGATTAATTACTCAGGTAAATGTCGTTTGTTAAAAATTAAAATTACTTAAATATTGTTTCCATTTTATGACAAAAAGATTGGCAGTATTTCAGTATATTAGTAGCTTTTTCTTGGACTACCTCGATGGCGTGGTGGTATTTCGGTACGACTACGGTTCTGAGGTCTCGGGTTCGATCCCCGGGTCGGGCAAAGCGATTGGATTTTTCCATATCAGCCCGGAGTCTGGAATTTGTGCCCGATATGGCGATAGGCTCGCCCCCTATCACATGTTCTAGTTCGCTAGTGCGCCTCTGCCTACCCCTTCGGGGATACAGGCGTGAGCTTATGTTATGTTATGTTATGTAAATATTTGGACATTTTCGTTTAATTCCTAGGGTAAATGTCGTTTGATAAAAATAATATTACGAATTAAATGTTGTTTCCATTTTATGACAAAAAGATTGGCAGTATTTCAGTATATTAGTAGCGTTTTCTTTCTACCTGCGGTTATCCCACCTAACTGTGGGGTCGGCGTAGCGCACTTTTTCAAGCATGTTGCAAAAATGATTTGGCGTAGTTACTACCGGTTATCGGCCTGAGGTCAACCCCCTTTGGGGGATGCCGGGCAAATTAAATTAAAAAAATAGTTTTGCCTGACCTGGGAATCGAACCCAATACCTCCCGGTCAACAGCCACTAGACCAAGGACCACATCAGTGTGTTAGTAGCTATTTACCTCAAAAGGTATAAATGTAACATTTGTTGTTAGGCAAAGACATTCAACAGTATATATATAGACGGGACAACAGCGCGAAACTTGTGATCTAAAAGTTGTGACCTCGTGGTCATTAGTCACTCAGTCGCATTAGAAACCTACGCGCGCAAGGTCGTGCCAGCGTAATAATGTTTAAACAATAAAATTGTCTTACGTGATTCCTCAACATTCACATAACATGCTAGGGTTAAATTGTAAAAAGCGCCCCCGTATTATAATCATCATCATCATCATCAGCCATAGGACGTCCACTGCTGAACATAGGCCTCCCCCAAAGATTTCCAGATCGACCTGTATTATGATAAGTTTGACATATTTTTTTTATATGGAAACTTGCTTGATAGCCCCTTCTTCTTCTTTTAAAAATAATCTATTTGCTGGTAGGTTAGCTAGAATAGGGCCTTATAATCCACGGCGTGATTTTCCTTATCCACATCAAATCTTAAAAGTTTCCTATTTTATTTTCCCGACAATTCCCTGCTAGCATTCCTGCCTTATCCCGTTCGTTTTCTTTCCTACAAATCACAACCTTTTATCTCAGCCCCATCCTTGTTATTGTGTCCATACCTGTCTGCTTGTTTTCTAAATTGATAGTGTTTAAACATGATTATTATATAAATGTATCTAGATCTTGTTGTGACTTGTTATAAGTGCATTTGATATGCCTACGTGACCAATAAACATTTTTATTTATTTAATTACTTTCACGCATTTACGATGATTTAGCCAATGTCAAGGTAAATAGAATGACCATGACCATGAGACCCAGATGTAGATGATCTCAAGGTCCTGCTGGGATTATGGCGGTAATTCCTTCCAGCGCGGTGCCCCTCAGATGACCTTCACTCGGCGAATTGACCAATCAAAGCCAGCCAACGCACCAAGCAAAACTCAAGGAAAATCACCTGTTAAAAATGTCCACATTAAACGGTCCATCTTCACTGCAGTTTGATGCATTAAACCACATCCGTTAAATGGGATGAATGGAGAACAAAAATGGTGGAAGAACAAAAAGTAGAATTAACGTATTTCCTCATCCGATTCAACTTCTCAATAAATAATTGACTTAGCAGGAAACATAACGCTGATTAACATGATCTAATGCATTTAGTGGTTTTATCGTTAACAATTAATTTACAACCATGTGTGGTTATATGACTTCTAACAATCTATTATGTTTTATGGATTATACAAATAATTTGTATTGTACGAGCATGTGGTTTTTCTAGCCTCGTCACCAAACACCCATACATAAACATAAGCTCACGCCTGTATCCCCGAAGGGGTAGGCAGAGGCAGGTAACTAGAACACCCACCCGCCGAGCTTAGTTCCGTCCCAGATGTGATAAGGGGCGAGCCTATCGCCTTATCGGGCACAAATTCCAGACTTCGGGGTAATATGGAAAAATCCAATATCACTTCGTCTGACCCGGGATCGAACCCGAGATCTCATGACGGTAGTCGTACCGAAATACACGCCACGCCACCAAGACACCTCGTCACCATTCAATTGGATTCACATTTGCTTTAAAATTAAATCAAAGTTACGATTTTTATTGTTGTTTTCGGGAATACCTTTAAGCAAAGAAAATGTGAGAAATTTTATTAGTAAAAAATATATGAAATCGCTTCAGTAAATCTACTCTATATCCATACCCAGGCTATCACATAAAGGTGGTATCATTCATAGCTATACTTAAAATGACGATTGCTAGCAATTTACCTGTAGCCCGAGCACGAAAAACTAATGTAAATGTAAACTCGCTGCGCACTGATGACGTTTGGTTAATATTCCATACAAATTTCATAGACGCGCATCGAGTTCGAATACATTTACGGTTGTCAGAAATTTTCCTGCTCAGTGCGCAGTGTGCGCAGCGAACTCGAATACATTTACATTTACATTAGTTTTTCGTGCTCGGGCTACAGAAATAAATGTTGAAATATTCTCAAAATTAAAAAAGTTATAAGCCTTTAAATTTTGGTGTAACCTTAAAACTGCGGGAAAGAGAAGTATCAGTATAATCACGTCACGCCATAACGATACATGCGTTGGAAAGGGATAGTAAGATATCTCCGATATACCCAACTCCAGAATCTAAAATATGAATTACTGCTTCATTTTTCAACCAATTTCGATGCAGTTTTTACACAAGGGTTTATTTTTGTTTTATTTGCTATTACTTATAAATATGCATATTAAATCAAACATAGACAAGTACCCAATTGCAGGGAAACTTAGTTCGCAAATTCTATGTACCGGAAGCCAATCTAGTAATAAATAGAAGTCTTTGTTAATTTATTAAAAAAGTTCAATTTCATTTAATAATTATACCCCTTTACACGAATCCAAGTCAAACTTCTTAGCCTTGTATATGCAATGTACATATATCTCATAACTTATAAAGATCATTACAAATTGTTGATACGCTATATATATGGCTTTACCCAATTGAGAACCAAATAAATTGCTTTTGATTTTTGGATTATCCTAATTTTGTTGAAATGTTTTTCCCAGAGACTAGAGAAGGTGTTTCATATAAAATTATTTAAAAATTTTATATGAAATTGAGGTCGTCTTAAATATACAACAGAAATAAATGTTGAAATATTGTCAAAATTAAAATAGTTATAAGCCTTAAAAGTTTGGTGTAACCTTAAAACTGCGGGAAAGAGAAGTATCAGTATAATCACGTCACGCCATAACGATTTTCTTATTTTTGATTACTGTCTTTTACCTATGAATCCTATATTATAAATAATAATATTAGCCCTGTAATATTGCTGTCCTCCTACTGGGCACGGGCCTCCTCTACTAATGAGAGGGGTTAGGCCTTAGTCTACCACGCTGGCCTAATGCGGGTTGGTTTATAAATGCCCTTTTTTAATTAATCTATGTACTTTCAAGAAATCAATTCTTAGGATGGTAAAGTTGATTGAGTTTGTTTCGGATATACTGCAGTTTTTTTTGGAACCTGCTATTATCCCTCAACCTGGGCTCGGCGCAACCCACTTTTTTGAACTTGTTGTAGAACGGATTCGAGTTATTTTTTCAACCGGCTGCCTAGCTGACGTCAACCCCCCTCTCCGGCTCCAGTCGCGCGCAAATCAAATTAGAAAAATTGCTTGGCCGGACCTGGGAATCGAACCAGCCCATAATTATTATGCTGTTTGTACCAAGCTTCAGAAAATATTTCTTGCGAAGGTAAAGTTGGTTGAGGTTACTAAAATATACCAATATAAACCACAAGTCAATTGCTCAAAATTACATCAATTTATTAATGACATGACTGAGTTAAACCTAAAATCTATTGTGCAATATAAAAGGAAATACACGCCTTAATCTCTTGCTTTATAATGTTTTTTTGTACAACAAATTTAATTGAAGATGGTTTTTACAAAGATTACAATATGTTACATCGGAGGAGGAAATTATTCATACATAATATCAAGCCAGGATAGCAGCGCGTGCTAACTTAGTCATCGTTGTCTTAAGTTTCGATATTAGTCAGAGTATGAAGTTATTAAATTTTATATCGATGAGTGTACAGTAAACCTCGGTTTTAGCAAATAGTTGTGTATTAGTAATGGTTGTTAGATTGTTTTGAGGTGAGTAAGAGGAGTCATGTTTACGTTGCAGTTACGACATATCTTTGCGTAAGGATTGATTAATTACAGTAATCAGTACCCACGGACGTAGAAAAAGATGGACGACTAGGAACATTGAAAGTGAAGCAAGGTTTTCGGCTCATTCGATCAGTCGCCGCTATTACGTGGCGATAGATCGAATGGGCCAAACACACTGCTTCACTTTCAATGTTCATAGCGCTCCGTCCATCTTTTTTTTACGTCCGTGCCAGTACCTCTAGTACGAGTTTATTTTGACAAATCTCGATTTTCGAAATCGACGATTGAATTGACGATTGATATCGAAACTGTAAACTATCGTCGATTTCGAGAATCGAGAAAACCTCGTACTTAGAGTAGTTATGTATTTGCGTAAAGATTGATTTACTACAGTAACCCTCTGGTTAAACCCTATTAACGACGATTGAGATGAAAAGGTGGTAGGGGTGATAACGATAAGGGAATTAAAGAATGTTTACAGGCTGTACTAAACAGCAAATTCAAGTAACTGCCTTAGATAATATTATCTATATATTCTGTATATATAACAGGAGAAACTGACTATTAGGTGTAGGAACGTGAAATTCACGAGGCTTCCTTTTATGACGTAGACGAGCACTATGAAAGGATTTTTGGAAAACCATCCCCTAAGGGGTGAAAGTGGAAGTACGACGGAACAGACTCTCACGCGGGCTTAGCCGCGGACAAAAGCTAGTGTGAGTAGTACACAAAGGCTCTATGGAATATCTCTAAATGTACTGAAATAATATAGACAAATTCAATGTAGTTTTTTGGCTTATGAAGGCAGACGAGAAGCCGGCCCACGATGATAAGTGAAGTGAAATCGCCCGTCGTCGGAATGATGTAGGCAAAATTGTTTGCAATATTTTTACCTGCCACCAAATATTTATTACTACCTACTTTATTTTAGTTTTACAAGTTTAAAAAGAATCCTTTTGGATTCCTTCACATATCTACCTCCTAATTTTGTTATCTAACTTCCTTTACCCCATTTAAAAACGGGGTTTTCCATTCCTCATCATTCCTTTTAATTGACAGAAAATCATACGAAATAACCTTAAGTTTTCACAAAGACGATACGGCTGTCGATCATAAACAAAGACAGGATGACCTGTTATAACAGAACTATAAACTTTTACCGAAACTGATAAAGTAAAGTTTGTTTACCTCTGAATCACGGAACCGGTTCGAATTGAGTCTCGTCGACCTTCAAGCCATTATGCCTTAACAACGTTGAAGTTCTGTTTTTATATAATTTTATGATGTTGAAACACGTGTTATGAAGACTATGAAGTTTGTGTTTATGGTCATTGTTCATACTACTCACGGACGTAAAGAAAAAGAAGGACACCATCTCGCCTATAGTTAAACGGACGCCACAAAGAAGCCACGTACACAAATGCGCCTGTACAAAAGTGCCTACGCATAAATCAAAATCAAAATATTTATTGAATACATGAAATGTTACTACATTATTTAGATTCCGTGAAAGTTCCTCTATCGCCAGTTCGGAAGGCCGTTTCGCCAGAGAAGAACGGGCAAGAAAGTCTGGCGTTGCTCTTTTAAATGCCCGTTGACAATAATTGCTTATAAAGTACCATTTACAAAAAAGATATATAAATTAGAGCAGCTAAACCACCAAGAAAATACATACAAATGATTTTTTGTAGTAATAATTGTGTATCAATGATTGCAACCTGTTTTGTATGAAATAAAAAAATTTAAAAAAACATACAAAAAATACAATACAATGGCTCACTGAGTGACCCCACGGCCACGGTGAATTTAGTTGAGATCATTAAAAACGAGTTAGGTAGACCAGTCCACACAAGCAGCACCCGTTCATGAGTATACACACACACGCCAATACGTGTTAATAGATCGAATAGGCCAAAAACCCTGCTTCACTTTTAATGTTTCTAATGCTTTTTACGTCAGTGATATTAATATTAAAGTCGAAGTAAGTAAGTTAAGTTTAAGTTTAATATGGAAGTCGCTGGACGCAGGCCGCTTCCAACAGGTCGATCTGGAAATCTTTGGAGGAGGCCTATGTTCAGCAGTGGACGTCTTATGGCTGATTATGATGATATTAATATTATAAAGAGAAAATATTCGTTTTCTTGTATTTTTGTTTGTAATGAATAGGTTCATAGACTATTGAACCGAATTTAAAAATTCTCACACCTATGGAACGCTACAGCTATTCATTATATACAGACATTGCGAATACGTTGGCAAAATACAGTTTAAAGGTTACTAAAGTAACGATAAATGCAACAGTTAAAATGTTGATGTGTCTGTAGAAATTGTTTTTACATTAAGCTGCATTAAGCATTACTTTAACTCAGTGGCGTATCTACAGAGTAACATGTCGGCAAAATGCCACGGGCCCTTGACCATAGAGGTCCCCAGCGGTGATTCGAAGGAGGCCCCGACCGAGAAACGGAGTCGCGGGCTGGAAAGACCATCAATGAATTTGACACGGGCCCCCAACACTACACCTACGCCACTAACTCTTGCTTTTGATGATGAAACTAGGGGTTAATTACGTTTGGTTATGAAATTAATATTTGTTAGCGTGAATTAAGGCCATCGACCCTATGATTCAGTTTTAAGGAACCTTTTATCAAGACTATGCAATTTAAAATTCAAATCCAATTACTTCGTTGGCTGTTTACTTGTTTTTTTATTAATTTAAAATAAGTATTCACCAAGGTATTAAACAAATTGTTTACTTGCACGATGTATGTAATTTCTTACAGTAAACGGTGTTACTTTACTAAAAAATCCGCAAAGCGATGGCTGCTGTATAATTTTTATTATACAAAATTGAAGTTATCGACTTAAATTGATACACGGTATAAGAATTTTGACTTTATTACATAAGAATTACATTATAATTGTTTGGGCACTTTAAGTCACGCTCGATCCCAGCCCGCCTAGCATGCGCGCCACGAGAAAAAATATGTCTATGATTTTTATCGTGTTATAACTGGTTTTCTCAATTTCTCTTCGGACGCTAACATGTGTCCTCGTTTATTTTATACAATATTGTAGACAACATGTAGACAACATCTCTACAGTCGATTATCGAAATATATCGTGACACGCATGCTAGCCGGGCTGGTCTCACTCATTAATCTAATATTACAACTTTAAAAAATTGTAAACTTCCAAAACATAAACGCCGCGAACTCAATGGCCTCATACTATTAGGTATTTTGAGTGGGCTAGTGAGATCATTCACCTCTACTATGATTGGTAAGGTCACCAGTAATGACGAATTGACTTTCCTTATTAACATTAATTCAAGATCTATACTCAAATTCCTGTATAGATTACACATCTCTGATGTTATTTAATTATAGCAGAAATTAGCGAACGATAATTGGGTCACCTAATAGAATTGATCTCTACTGAATATGAATGATACCAAAACAATCATGATACCAACTATCAGAGGAACTCAAAAAATATGTACATTATTATATTTTTTTGAGTTTTTTCGTTTCGATTAATTGTCCATTCCTACCATATTATGATAGAAGCATGTTGTTGATCTGTTTCAAACGCTCGTCGCATGTGCTGATTTTGTCGATAGTCGCATTTGAACAAAGTATTAACTCTAAATAACAATTATCATCATCATCGTCAGACATAGGACGTGCACTGTTGAACATAGGGATCCCCCAAGATTTCCAGGTGGACATGTTGTAAGTGCCCTGCATCCAGGGATTTCCTGCGAATAACAAATTATAATTGGTTTTAATTATCGCGAATAAAACGACAATTGAATTATTGTTTCGAACCTGCGCTAAAATCATGACTAAGGCCCTCAAATATAGACGAGCATAGGTACTGAAAAAAACAAAAACACTCTCTCGGTGGCGTGGTTGTATTTCGGTACGACTACCGTCCTGAACTTTCGGGTTCAATCCCCGGGTCGGGCAAAGTGATATTGGATTTTTCCATATCAGCCTGGAGTCTGAAATTTGTGCAATATGGCGATAGGCTCGCCCCCTATCACATTTGGGGCGGAACTAAGCTCGGCGAAATGTGGGTGTTCTAGTTCGCTAGTGCGCCTCTGCCTACCCCTTCGGGGATACAGGCGTAAGCTTATGTTATAACAAAAAACATTATAGACCGCAAACAAAAAGCTAAGCAACCAGCAATCTGCGGTAACGACCGAAGTTAGCCGCTTAATGCACCGTGTTACCATTGCCAACAGATTTGGCACGGATTCTGGCGTTCACTTGTATGTATTCTGTATTGTATGCTACTTAAGTGGACTTGTTGTTAGCAACTATCGGTTATGAAATTTAGTGGAAATTGTTTGTTGCAATTGCAGTCAAATTGTTTAAAGAATGTTTTTTTTATCCAGGCACGGCAAAGTGACTACACTATATCTGATGGTAGGCGTAGTGCAGCTCAAAAAAACCAACCGGTAAAGAAACCAAGACGGTATGACTGGCGATAACAGAAACAGCTATGCCCATAAAAAATGCGTAATAAATCGAAATTATCATGCTGTTTTTGTATGCATGACTTATTATAAAAACAAAGCAATGAAATGGTAATTAAAATGCTTTTTAACTCAATGTAACGATTTATTGATTTTCTCTAGCCCTTGACATTTCATCCAAATGTCTCTGTAAGAGAGAAATGTTTTAAATCTTATTTTGAGTACTAATACATTTCTGTATCATTCAATAATAATAAAATTAGCCCTGTAATGTTACTGTCCCACTGCTGGACACGGGCCTCATCTACTAATGAGAGGGGTTAGGCCTTATTCCATGATAGGCCTAATGCGGGTTGGTAGACTTCACATACCTTTGAAATTCTTGTGGAGAAATTCTCGTGTATGCAGGTTTCCTCACGATTGTTTCCTTCAACGAGTGTCGAGGACTGGTATGCAATTCCCAACTAAAGGTTCGTTGCTTAGCTTTTGTATTATTTATTGAGTTGAATTGAATTCTTATTTAAGTATTTGAAACCTATTAGTAACATATCGTATTAACCTGCAGTGTCACACTGTTGGGCAAAGGCCTCCCCAAGATCCTTCCATGAGTCGCGATCATGTGCTATGTTTAACCAACGTCTATTGAATTTATCCAGTTCGTCCCGCTATTTTTAGGTCTCCCGCGTTGCCTGCGACCCGTGTCAGGATTCCACAACGTGGTAATTCTGGCCCATAACGCGCCAGGCATGCTACTGACATGACCAGCCCAGCTCCATTTAGTAACATAAACGAATATTATACTAAATCAGATCATGCCAACACATTCTATTATTAATACACAGCATCACAGAATACCTTCACCGTACTTAATGCTTATATCTAAGGTAAAGTATTTGTAATGAGATAATCCACAGAAGGAAAATCACTGTACGAAATTATAAATAAACCGCCAATCAGCTAATTGTTGTAGCCGTAGACACCGAAATGGAAGGAAAAACGATTACTAATGTATATTAAGCCTGATATTGAATTTTTCATCTGTATCTAAGCAGCGATAGCTCAGTTGAGAATGGTACGGACTGCCGAGACAATTGTCGGAGGTTCGAGACCAACTCCAAAATGGAGCATACACCTCTGACTTTTATCTTTTAATTGTATTTTCTTTGTGAATTATCTTGCTATAACGGCGAAGGAAAACATCGTGAGGAAACCTGCGTCCTAATCTTCAAAATTATTTTTGTATTCGATAGAGCTTCTTTCAAGGGTGGTCCCGGTATATTATTATATCGATGCTGGTCCCATATAAATTTGATCACGATCGGATTTGAAGTCGGTCTGTTAAGTTTTTAAACTTGTGATTAGACTTGCTTATAGTAATATTATAAAATATATGTATGTAATAGGTTCTGTTGATGTATCATGTTATATTACTTGATGGTGACATAATCCAAATTATACCGAAATAAATAACAAATCCGAGGGGAATTACCTTCGTTATGTAGTGATTACTCCAAGTAAGCGTAATTATAGTATGACCTTCAAGATACATTAACGATGTAACTAATTGCGTACATACTATTCAAGCAGAATAATATAATTATTATATTTTGGGAAGAGGACAGCATATCGCAATTTTTTCGACCAACTTCAAAAAAGAAGGTCCTCACCTGAACCGTGTTGTGCAGAAATGATCCAACCCACAAAAAACATTGTTTTTTTTGTGTCTTGGGTGTCTATAGGCGGTGGATATCACTAACCATCAGGTGACCCACCTGCTGGTTTGCCAAACACTGCTATAAAAAAAAATTCAGGCCGTCTTATCTGTCGTAATTGTAAGGCGAAAAACAATGTAAGTAGTAAGGCTGCGGACACGAACTCAGCGGCGGCGGCGGCGGCGCGGGGAACGGCGCGAAAACGTATTTATTGCTAGACCGGTTGTCTGTTTTCGAGGTCAGTCCCATTTAGGCTGAGATCTATAGAGCGAACTTCGGCTAAGTCTAAGTCAAAGTCACGAACTCAGTGAGGATTTTTACTAAATCCGAGTCATTTTTTACAAGAAAATCTTTGCTTAGTCTGTCTGTCAGCCTGTTTTTCATGTAAAAATTTTGCCTCGGTGGCGTAGTTATATTTGGGTACGACTACCGTCCTGAGGTATCGGGTTCGATTCCCGGGTCGGGCAACGTGATATTGGATTTTTCCATATCAGCCCGGAGTCTGGAATTTGTGCCCGTCATAGCGATAGGCTTCCCCCTATCACATCTGGGACGGAACTAAGCTCGGCGAAATGTGGGTATTCTACTTCGTTACCTCTGCCTACCCCTACGGGGATACAGGCGTGAGCTTATGTTAAAAAATGACTCGGACTAAGTCAAAGTTCGATTTAACAATTACAAATCCCCCCTGAGTTCGTGACTTGGACTTTGTCGAAGTTCGCTCTATAGATCTCAGCCATAAATCTATGCAAAGGACCGCGCCGCTCACCGCGCCGCCGCCGCTCTGCGCCCGAGTTGATACTGCGGCCTTAAAGTTGAGGAGCGTTCCAGTTTTCGGGCGTTATTAAAAATAACGGTATATGTATATCCATGCCCAATACGTCTAACCCCCCTCTCAATAGTAGAGAAGGCCCGTGCCCAGCAGTGGGACAGTCGGGGAGAGAGAGGGAGCGAAGTACTGGGCGTCCTTCCCAAAGCCGGAGAACTAGACGCCGGAGGACCTCCGGCGTCCGTTAACTGGGCTGCTGGTGGCGGATGCCTATACCAGCTCGCCACCTTGCAATAAGGCCTGTAGGGGTAGCGTGGAACGCGCTTATGACTGCGCTCCGTCTGAGCAGTCCTCAGACCGCGAGTGGCTCTGCTCAAGGGCCGACTCCTGCGGAGGTTGCGACTGAATGCAACTGCGTACCCCCTGACCTTCGTAATAGGGAGAGAGAGGAACACCGCGGGGTTTAGTCGGTAGGACAGCTTTAGGGCCGGTGAGTCCGACATACGTCCATGCTCCGGCATGGAGAGATCTGTAAATAGATTCCCCGAAGAAAAAAAAAATGCAGTGGGACAGTAATATAACAGGGCTAATATTAATACGTCTAACCCGTACTCCACTCCACTCCGTAGACCATTTCCACTTAAGTTACATCTTGCGTGCAATTTTGAAAACTTTTGTAATAAACTTTCATAATAGTAGTTGTTCGTAAATCGAAAACTTAGAGCGCATTTAGACGGTGCATCAAAGTAATTTAGAACTTATTTTCCGCTGCAAAGTTTGATGAGAACCTATGAAGTTTTGACAGCGGAATCACATGCGACGTGGTTTGATGCTGCTGCCTGTTGTGGGCAAAATTCTTCAAAAATAATTTGGCCATGTGAGAAGCCTTTTTTTATAGCAGAGATGGCAAACAAGTAGATGGGTCACCTGATGGTAAGTAATCTCTACACCCAAATATAGACACCCAAGATACAAAAATAATCATGGTTGCGTTGCGCCAACCAAAAAGGAGGGAATGGAAGGTGAGGGAAAAGAGATTGGGAAGGGGAGGGGGGAAATAGGCCACCGGAAAATCTCACCAAACGAAACGCGACAGCAAGCTGCCACTTTACGTTGGTTTTGTGAGACAGTGGTATCAAACCGGTCGAGCCGGCCCATTCGTGCTGTAGACGTTACTGTCTACAACGTGGCTCTACCACTCGCATAACCTTATAGATATATGTTTTTGGTTTCCAAAGCAACAAAAGGGGAAAGTTCCTTTTGTTGTAAACAAAATAATATTATTTTTCTGACGACCACAACAATGTTGCGGTTATATGACTTTCGTTTCAATGAACCATTTGCACAATAATGTTTTCATACCTTTTGATCCTTAATGACGTCACTTACACGTATTGTTTACATGTTTGTTTCAGAATGGACAACAAAGTACTGTCGTCATTAAACTGTATAATTACGCAAGAGATTGTAACAGGAATGGTAAGTATGTGTAATTGTTGACGATAACTTATGAAAATTCAAAGTGTATGAGGAAATTTATTGTGCAATTATTACATTAATTTGTAGAAAAGATGAATGCATGCAATGATGTAAAACCAGTGACGTGTATAGGCATCCAGATTAATAACTTGCAATATTCATGCAAATTTAACATACACAAAATGAGCTCACGCCTGTATCCCCCGAAGGGGTAAGCAGAGGTGCACTAGTGAACTAGAACATCCACATTTCCCCGAGCTTAGTTCCTTCCCAGAAGTGATATGGGGCGAGCCTCTCGCCATATCGGGCACAAATTCCAGACTCCGCGCTGATATGGAAAAAGCCAATATCACTTTGCCTGGCCGAGACCTCACGACGGTAGTCGTATCGAAATACAACCACGCCACCAAGGCAGTTATGCAAAATTATTAAAATAAATTATTAATAAATAAAAGAAATTTCATTATCTTGCAAGTTTGGTAAATGCCAATAAGTCCTTCCTTTCGTTTGTTTCCTTCTTTAATTCGTGCATCACCTACATACATCATCATCATGGTGATATAAAAGAACAGCAATTTGCAATTTTTTAGTTGTGTTTTTTTTTATTTTATTAGCTAAACCTCAAGTGTTTGCGCCTGTATGGACTTCCATTTATCTCTGTGCGGGAATCGAACCTCCTTATTCCTAAATTTGCTACTAACTGTTGCGCCACAAAAGCTGTTATAAACCTAGAATAATAAATTTTATTTCATAAACATAAAACAAAAATAAAGGTAAATGAAATAATGCAACATTACATTTTGCCTCGAGCAAGGTTAGGGATTCCCCGGTAACACTGCTTAACGGGTTATCTTAACGATTAGCAATGTAGTACAAGTTTGTACAAGTCTGTACAAGTCTTCTCTGGATATGGTTATGCTGGTATAATAACTTGTATGTTCTTTGCTGTTGAATTTTAACATGGTATACCGGTGTTTCATAAAGTTGGTACCTAAACAATTCCACATACAAGGAGAACGATTTAACGCGTGGTAAAGATAAAAAATAAAAATTAAACTAACTTTTTTTAATCAATTATTTGAGGATTTAAAATCGAATTGCGACGTGTAAAACGAATTCATTGAGAATTTTAACATCGAACTTTGTTTTTGAAAATCTTTGCTTAGTCTATCAGCCTGTTATTCTTGTAAAAAATTACTCGCACTAATTCAAAGTTCGATTTAATAAATTATAATATAATAAATTCTAATCCTCATTGAGCTCGTTTCTTTGACTCAGACTTAGTCGAAGTTCGCTCTATAGATCTCAGCCTAAGAGATGAAAAAAAATCATGGGTGCGTTGCCAACCTAAAAGGAGGGAATTAAGGATTCAGACAGGGAGGGGAATTGGGCCTGGAACTAACCTCAATCACGACGTGATGCTGTTTTTAACCGACTTAAAAAAATAAGGATGATATCAATGCGACCTGAATGTAATAGTATCAACTTTGGATAATATTCGGTCTATGTAGGCTTCTGAACAGATATGCAACATTTTTATGAACTCCATCAAATCTTGAAGGAATTTATATAAGACCACTCTTGATATAAGTAGCTAGCAAGCAAGCTATACCTCTAGATATAAACTAGTTAAAACGTTGGCCTAAATAATTCTGGGTTTTCCAATTGTCAAAATTAGTCGCGTTTGAACTTCAGATGATCGTCAAAGTTCGTTAGCACGAGACCAATGAGGCGTTTTTAGGGTTCCCAAGCCAAATGGCAAAAATGGAACCTTTATAGTAATTTGACATGAGTATACATATTTAATACACAAAAAAAATTGGAAAAATATAATTAAATCTGGATTTTTTTTTTGGGTGCCTCCCCTACATGTAAACTGGGGGTCACATTTTTTTCTCGACTATTCTATTGTGTATCTTTGGGGTATCTTTTGATAGGTTTTTTAAAAAACAATGCGGTTTTGCAAAAACTATTTTTCAGTTGA
This sequence comes from Clanis bilineata, assembly GCA_036417725.1. Classification (NCBI taxonomy): domain Eukaryota; kingdom Metazoa; phylum Arthropoda; class Insecta; order Lepidoptera; family Sphingidae; genus Clanis; species Clanis bilineata. The sequence goes on from CM071159.1 coordinate 3,669,314, forward strand.
AGGCTCTGTTTGCGAAATATTAAGCTTTACAGTAGTAGTAACAGTTACCTTATTTCGGAACCCTGTACTGTGCATGATCAGATATGCAGCATGCACTTGCCCGGATTTTTTTGCCACATTAATCATCATTGTCACTTAGTAGTCAATAAAAAGACAGTAAAACCATAATTACTTTTTATCGCATGAATCTAATTCCGATATGATGTAATCCTTCTAAGAAACATAGAATAAATTATTTAATAGTACAGGATACGGAACTGGGGTCACTTGGGACATAATAAACAATAATAAATTGAAGTCGAAGTAATTAATAAATACATATACAAACTCACGCCTGAATCACCGAAGGGGCAGGCAAAGGTGAATTAGAGAGTTAGAACACCCATGTGGATGACTACCATCCTGAGGTCTCGGGTTCGATCCCCGGGTCGGGCAAAGTGAATATTGTTTTTTTTCAGTATCAGCCTTGAATTTGTGCCCGTAATAGACTCGCCCCCTTTTACATCTGGGACGGAACAAAGCTCGGCGAGATGTGGGTGTTCTAGTTCGCTAGTGCGCCTCTGACTACCACTTCAGTGATACAGGCGTGAGCATAAGTTATGGGCAATGGAGATCTTTTACCATCAAGTGAACCACCTGCATCCAGCGACTTCCTGCTACCTTTATCAGGTCGTCTGATCACCTAACAGGTGGACGTCCAACGCAACAACAGGTTGATCTGGAAATCTTTGGGGGAGTCTTATATCCAGCAGTGGACGTCCTGTGGCTGATGATGATGATGATGATGATGATGATTATGATGATGATGATGATGATGATGATGATGATGATGATGATGATGATGATGAACCACCATTTATTTACCAGTCTGCTAATAAAAAAAACACGATTCATAGCTCTTTTCCTTCTATCTACCCACTACTGTGGGGTCAGCAAAACACACTTTTTAAAGCGTGTTGCAAGAGAGATTCGGCTTTAGTTTTGTGACTAGCTACCAGTCTGACGTCAACCCTCTCTAGGTGACTCTTTATCAAGCAAAATTGTAAAAATCGTTTTGCCCTGGGATTTGAACCTAGGACCAAGTGGTGCAACGGTCTCAGTCCATATATGCTGTTACTAAACCGAGGAGGCACAACAAAACTCGCTTCTCTACTTGCAAAAAATGAAGCAAACTCGTTGACATCCTGTTTTTCAAATTTAACATTGCAGACATAGATCCTGGTTATTTGAATAACATTAAAACAATTTCCGGGTTAGTACTGGTCTTTAAGTCTAGTCTAGAATCAGCTTCTTTGTTATCTTAGTTCGTATTTCTTCCTGGTTGTTGATATATATAGTCACGGGCGGCTCGGCCTCCGGCGGCCCATACGCTTATGGAACATATTTATGTGATGCCTCCGACGGAATATTTTATATTATCCACATAAATTGAATTTGAATTTGTGCCCGATATGGCGATAGGCTCGCCCCCTATCACATCTGGGACGTAACTAAGCTCGGCGAAATATGGGTGTATTAGTTCGCTGGTGCGCCTCTGCCTACCCCTTCGCGGATACAGGCGTGAGCTTATGTGTGTGTGTGTGTACCTACATATATGTATATAGTCTCACGCCTGTATACCCGAAGGAGTCAGCAGAGGCGAACTAGAGAACTAGTATACCCAAATTTCGCCGAGCACATTTCCGGCCCAGATGTGAGAGGAGGCTATCGCCACACCGGGCACAAATTCCACACTCCCGGTTAATACTGAATAGAAAAATCCAATTTCACTTCGCCCGCCCCGATAATCGAACCCGAGACCTCAGGACGGTATTGGATACAAGCAATACACCACCGTGATAGGAATCTATACCTACACATATGTATCTAGTTAAAAAGTTTGTTTATTGCGACAATTTCTGAAACTACTGAACTATCTTACTATATATCCTTGATTTACATAGGCTAGTTTTATCCCTAAAGGACATTTATCAGAGCGCAACCGTGTGAAACAGATTGTTAATATTAAGACTAGATTATTTATTTAGCAAGGCCGATAAGTGACTCAAAAATAGAAAGTAAATGCCCTTCGACAGGCTATGTATGAATCAACATAATAAAATTCATAATTTTATTGTTATTTCTTATACATTAACAGACACAGCTGTATTAAAATTATAAAAAAAAAATACAACGTCTTTATTAACAAACGCAATAAAAAGGGAAAAGTAATAACTAATATGCAATTTTGCAACTGTCCGTTAAGTACAGTCATTAAACGTAATGAATTAAGTAATTTGTTATGAAAATTACATATTACAAAGTTACATATTTGAAAACATGTTTTTCAATGGTTTTAAAAATAAATTAATCATTCAATTATACGAATTCAATTTTGGAAGGTACATAATAATAGTGTTTATTTTAATTGATTACCACTGACGTAACTTTATGTTCATGTAATCGACAGTCAATAAAATAAATAAATAAATTAATAATAATATGTATTTCATTGATGAAATCTAATTTTTTTTTTTTTTTTATAGCAGAGCTTGGCAAACGAGCAGATGGGTCACCTGATGGTAAGTGATCTCCACCGCCCATAGACACCCAAGACAAAAAAAAAATCATGGGTGCGTTGCCGAGCTAAAAGGAGGGAATGGAAGGGGATTGGGAAAGGGAGTGGGGAAATGGGCCACCGGAAATCTCACTCACCGAACGAAACGCGACAGCAAGCTGCCACTTTACGTCGGTTTTCTGTGAGACAGTGGTATCTAACCGGTCGAGCCGGCCCATTCGTGCTATAGACGTTACTGTCTACAGCGTGGCTCTACCACCTGGAAATAATAATCTGTACCGAATGCTATGTTTTGGAACTCTTTGAAATCCAATTAATTATTGTATTTCAATTAATTTGTTATTTTTCAAAATTATTTTATTTATTAGTGATAGGTCGCCTCCTTGGTCTAGTGGCAGCAGATATGGGCTGTGGACCGGGAGGTCGTGGGTTCGATTCCCAGGTCGGGCAAAACTAATTCTGATTTAATTTGTCGGTCGTAAAAAAGTAGCCAAATCCTTTCTACAACATGCTTGAAAAGTGTGTTGCGCTGACCCACATTAAGATGGGATAAGGGCAGGTAGAAAGAATTATTTATCATTTGTGTAAATACCATTTCCATAATAACTTCTAAGTTACACAGTATTAGCGAAATGTTTTGAAATGGCGCGTGAACTGTTAGTTCACAAGATTAAGTTTAAATTATGCCGCAATCTGTTAAAACGATAAAAATTCTTCTGAAATGAATACATTCTACACCGACATTTATGTGGAAAAGACAAGAAAATCAAGGACGGGGATTACTCATACTTTTTATGGAATTTCTCTAATCAATGGTATTTAAGCCAGTGTGGGGTTTAAGCCGACACTGTCCGGTTGATTGACCATTCGTCTCCGAAACGCCAGAGAGCGCAGACGCATCATGTACGCTTACGTCTTTTTGTTATTGTGCGTCGTGAACTTGGCTGACCTCAGACGGATATACTATCCGGACACCAAGGACCCTAACGCTATAGTCTTTGAAGGACCCACAAACTACGAGACGAGGCGTCCTACACATTATGAGGCGAAAAAGACCCAAGAGAATGAAATTGACGATGATGATGATTTTGAACTCGACGTGAGGTTTGGCGACGAAAGTTCAGATGAGAGAAGCGCAGTGATTTTCTTCCCGAAGGATTAATGAGAAGTTTTGTGGAGTTGGATTCAAGTTGTGATTGTGCCATATTGAAAAGTGCAAGTCAGAAAAATGTGTAAGATTGGAGGATAAAAGACGCTCTCTATTATACAGGACTTCAGTAATTAATTTATATTAAGTAGAAATAATAATTGTGACAATAATATGAAGGTAAAATAGTTGCAATATGTATTTTTATGATTTGATATTTGATAAACCATTTACATATTTTATTATTTTATCATCATTTCAATTTAATTTAATTTGTCATGTTTCTGCAATAACTGTAATTTAATGCTTTTATTTGTAACATATTTATAATTATATTAATTTTATTTGAAGACCGTGAAGTAAAAATACGCTTATTAATTATAATAATTTTGTTAATACAGTTTCTAAAATGATTACTTTCATTTTAATTTTGAATGTTGCTCAAACACACTATTGATTTTTATAAGGTAAATGTAATCATTTTTAAACATTCAAATATGACAAAAATAAACTTAAAATATGGATACCAGTTGTATATCACTATATCATTATTATTTATTGTAATCCAGATATTATAATTAATGCATACATTCATTATTGTATAAATAGTATTAGTAAATCTTTATGTGTAGTATGTATGAGTACAACCTTGGTACACCGAGAATATGAACTTTGACATTATGAGAAGTGAGTGTTGACAAAAATAAGCCTGTCTCTATGGAATGTTCGAGTAAGATAAATAACAAAGGAAACAAAAATACAATGTGCTCATATTCCGTAATAATCGATAATGAATTCATGTTCACTACAAATAACAATATGCTCTATGGCATTTTATTAAGATATTATTTCGCTTTTGAAGTGGACTTTAAGTATTATCGTATTAGTAGTTTATTAATTTAATCCAATAAAACTATTCTGATTATAATATATTCAATTGATGTAACGTGTCTACTTTTAAGATTTATACAAAAAATATTGTGATATAGAAATTAATATCTTGTAAGTTAGTAACCAGTGTGAATTTAAAAATATTGTCATTATTAGTTGTACTTATGTTGGTAAGATAATAAAAGTTTAATTTGTACTTGACTCTATTAGTTACGTCCAAATTCTAGAATTAAAAAAAAATAGTTTAATTGATTAAATGACATCAATAATGAAATTATTTATTTAATTACATATGCCCTGGTTGAAACGCTATGCGCGCGCCGTGGTTTAGAGCTCTAGACATGGTTATTTAATTCGACAACTTTAATTACTAGCTCGGCCATACGTTTTTTTGACATTTCTCGCTAGCGATTCCGAAAATATTAATATGAACATCACCCGACGGTCTGTTACGCTTGCATGAACAATTAACGTGTTTCATACAAATAATTGTACATAGTCGCTAGTAAGAAATGTCAAAAACCTCGTGGTCGCACTAATGGGAATCATTCTGACTTTTTGACAGTCAATGTATGTCTAAGTTTTAAAACTATGGGCTTTACTTCTAACCGTTTAGCTGAGCAAATGGCTAAGGCTAGGATAGGCTGTCACTTTTTTCCTTGTGCCACATCGTTTGAAAATAAAAGGGACAGGCTATTCTTTACCATTTGCTTAGTTGAACTGTTTTTATAACTAAGCACCTATGTTTCGGATAAAATTATCTGGTTATTGAATAATGTACCTAAAATGTTAGTACTATTAACAATTCTGCGTCAGTAAACCCCTTGAGTACAGATTTTCTCGCAATTATGATTCTGGTTCATAGGACTTACAATGGCGGATGTGTAGGCGGGATATACAAACCATTTTTAAATTCCGTACATAACCCTTTTTCGTCCCATTCATTTTACGCCACACAAAACGCTCTGTGGTTTTTATGGTAGCCATAAAATACGTTTATGCTCTCAGAAACTCATAAAATCGGCTAAGTGTGAACTTTTGGTTACGATACGGGGCGTTGATATGTCTGAATTTATTTCCGAATATTACGTTTTAATAGTTAGATTAGGTTATTTATAGATTATTTTCGAGGAAAGGTTTACAGCACTTTTATTTTAGTGCAAATTTTTAATAGACAGATAACTTTTATGAGGGATTTGACGGGAAGTATGACAGGGTAAGCGTCGCTTGGTAAAATTATTTTATATTATTGTCTGGAGTTGTGTTTGTTGTTTAATGTGATATGGTTTTATGCATCGAAATTCAGCGAAAACGGACAGTATACTGAGGATTTTTTAAATCGGTAATCTTTGATGAGTTTTGCTTAGTGCATTGACTGGCTTTGTCCGGTCAATTCGCTGAGTGTAGGTCATCTGAGGGGCACCGCGCTGGAAGGAGTTGCCGCCATAATCCCAGCAGGGCCTTGAGATCATCCACATCTGGGTCTCATGATCATTGTGAAAACTTGATAATTGCTATACTTACCCTGACATTGGCTTAATTACCGCAAATGCGTGGAAGCCGTTATTTTTAAAAGATAAAGAAGAACTTTTATCGGGGGAATAATTTCGGTTGTTTTGATAATGTTTTATTAATTACGTTGGAATCGCTCCGTTTATAGGTAATATTTCTATGTGTTTCATACTTTGAAAACCAAAATGTCAAATTCTTTCACTATTGTAAAATCTTCCTTTGAGCTTTATCGAACACACAAGAAAATAGGTCCACATTTGGCGGAGATATCGCATAACATATGTACATAAAAAAAATACATACGAATTGAGAACCTCCTCCTTTTCAGAAGTCGGTCGATAATCCATGCCCTATAATATTACGAATAAGAGGGGTTAGGCCTTAGTCTACCACGCTGGCCTAATGCGGAATGGTAGACTTCACATACCTTTGAAATTCTTGATTGAAATCTAAGCTGTGAGAAGCTAAGATATGAGAACAACAATTTTTGTTACATAAATTTATTTCCTTACTTGCAATTTTTTTTTGGCCTTAGAAGGCAGACGAGCAGACGGCCCACCTAATGGTAAATGGTTAATGGCCGCCTAATGGCCGCCCATGGACATCGGCATTGCTAGGGACACAGCCAAGCCGCTGCCTACCGTAAAAATAGCTTTTTTAAGCCTCGTTTGAAGAAGGACATGTCATAGCGCTGAGGGAACACCGAAGAGGGAAGTTCATTCCAGAGTTTGCGGGTGCGTGGGAAAAATGATCTCTGGAAGCGCACTATGCTAGTAGTAGGTGGTTCCAGGTGGAAAGGATGAACTTTCCTCCGGTCTCTTTCCCTGCTAAGTGGAAAGTTTTATACCATATGATACAAATTGTAATAAATGCAGTATTAAATGTTTGATTATTGCGTTATAAGGGATACAAATCTAAGTAAGTGGCTATGGTTTAGCCTAGTATTGGAGCCGAGAAATATATCACATGCGTCGTCTATATAAATGTATGTCTATGGTTCTTGTACATAATATTGATTTGCTATTTTTCCTTGACGGAACATCGTTATGATCAGTTGTGGATTTTACGTAATTCTTTGTACTTTATGTCAAACTGAACAATGGTACCTAATGGGAGAAGGGAGGTGCAACTATTAGCCACATATATTTAAATAAATAATACACATACATAGTCCTGACCCCACACTAAGATCGAGTCTTGTGTCGTGGGTATCAGACCCGAAACAAATATCTGTAGGCCATACAAACATTTGTCTCGGTGCGGGGATCGAACCCGCGGCCTCTCGCTTCACAGCCGGCTACTCGCCCGCTGCGCCACGGAGGCTGTCAAATTTGGTGCAGATTTAGCTATAAGATAAGATATGAATGAGATATCTACCTCTACCTAGTGCGGAATCCAACGAATTACTGAGATAGAGGTCGCTGAATCGACGTTAAGTCACTCAATGTTTCTTTTCGTTAGGTGAGTGAGATGACCGGTGGCTCAATTTCACCTTCCTAATTTAACTTTTTGTGTACCAACCCATATTCTTTTATTAACGCCAACATGATCTAAACCATTAATAGACCATATTGATGTGATTTTTTGTGGGTTTTATTATTTCTGCACAACACGGTCCAATTGTCATTCAAATTGGCAACGTTTGAATCTTTTGGTATCATGGGCAATGGAGATCACTTACCATCTGGTGACCCACCTGCTTTTCCAGTTTCTGCTGTGAAATGTATTTTAGCTCTCTTTTTATCGACTTCAAAACCAATGGAGGATATGAATTCATCTGTCTATTATGTCTGTTTTATATAACACCCAACACTCATACGTAGTCCTAACCCCCAAAAGATACGGGTCTTGTGTCGTGGGTATCAGGAACTACGAGAGACTTTCGGTCTCACAATACCCAGACCCGAAACAAATATCTATAGGCCATACAAATATTTGTCTCGGTACGGGAATCGAAGCCGTGGTCTCTTGCTTCACACATGCCCACCGCACCATGAAGGCTGTCGAAGCCTTTTTGAAGTTAAGTTTTACGTGTGTTAGAAATTGTCATTTGATTGCAAATTCAAATCTATGCTGTCGGTAAAATCTCTACAGCAAATATGCAGACATAGGTTATAAGTAGAACATATTTTCGTCCGTGATAATATTGATTTAGGATGTTTATTATTGACATATTGTATGTAAATATGAAAAGACTAGTGTGATGTCATAGAATCATAATAGAATGTTAGCGACAGCGAAACATTTTGAGATTACTTACATTCAATACTGCATGTACATCTCTCCAAAGGGGCAATTCTTTGGGTGGGGGGGGGGGGGATTCTAAATGACTGCCAGTGGCGTAGTTGTATTGCGGTACGACTTCCGTCCTGAGGTCTCGTTATCACATCTGGGGCAGAATTAAGATTGGCGAAATGTGGGTGTTCTAGTTCGCTAGTGCGCCTTTGCCCACCCCTTTGGGGATACAGATTGCAGTTGAAAAAATGTTCAAAGTCGAATTATTTTTCGTGACTCTTTGTATATTCACCACCGACAATTATTTTCTTAGGACGACTTGTACGACTATTAATAGTCCCATAAATACTGAATGTGTCATTCGTTAATTTTTCAATCGAGTTTAGGAATTTTTTTACATCAGTAACTGATAAACGAGCAGATGGGTCACCTCTTGGTAAGTAATCTCAACCGCCTATACCTCTAGACACCCAAGACACAAATGTATTATGGGTAACTTGTCAATCGAAAGGGAGAAGAATATCGATCGAGAGAATCGCACTCACCGAACCGAAACGAGACAGTAAGCTGTCACTTTACGTCGGATTTCTGCGAGACAGCGGTATCTTATCGCAAGCCCTTCGATTTGCTTCTTCCCTCTTCGGATTCAGAGTGTGAAGAGGCATAAATAGGCCGGCATGATTCTGACGACCAACTAACCCATTGTTTGTCTGTGGTCGCTAGTTTTTTTCCACTGCACTACGTTTACCATCAGGTGCAGTGAAGTCACTTTTACCGTTGATAAAAAATCTGTCCGGTCAAGACGTAACTGTTTACAACGTGGCTCTACCACTCTACACATAAACACACACACACACACATAAGCTCACGTAGCTCCCTGAAGTGGTAGACAGAGGTGCACTAGCGAACTAGAACACCCACATTTCGCCGAGCTTAGTTCCGTTCCAGATGTGATAGGGGGCGAGCCTATCGCCACATCGGGCACAAATTCCAGACTCCGGGCTGATATGGAAAAATCCAATATCACTTTGCCCGACCCGGGGATGGAACCCGAGACCTCAGAACCGTAGTCGTACCGAAATACCACCACGCCACCACGACGTAATGTTATTTTGTCATACACAAACGAGTTGAATGGATTGTTGTTATTTTTCACCTCTTACCCAATTAGTTTCCAGCTGAGAGTTAATAAAATGTTATCCGTTTGGATAACGATGTCATTCGTCTTGCTAACTCAGTAGGTGTAGCTTAGCAAACTTTCTTTGCGTGTGGCGAAATTCGGAAACAACACGGCTTTATTCAATGAACAAAAAGTATTAGTAAAGAGCATCTAAAACGCCCTAAAGGACATGGCCGAGTCCTGCCCTATATGTATATAGAAAAATCAACTGAAATATACTGTCAATAGTGATATCTTAAAATTAACTACAAAATTAATTAAAATATATGGCATTAATTATATTTCTCTAGAACCTGCGACAAAAATATACCGAATAAATATGTATACTAATTGTTTTCCTTTAACTTGATTTCAAAGATCGTTTGTCATATTTGTATTCGGAAACATGCTTAAGAAAAACATCTTTTATGACTGTAATATTATTCGATCGTGATCTTTACCTACCCACAGAATAATTAATAGTGCTACTGAACGAATCATAAAAGTAAACATCAAAATCAACTTAATAATAAACGATAGATATTTTATGCTGTCGTGTCGTATGATGTTAAATTAACTGCATCGATAATAATATTTTAGATTATGTTTCTGAATGCGCTAGCTATTTTGATAATGACATTGGAGGCGTTTATTTTGACATTTCTGCCTTTTATGTATTTCTGCATAAGGCAGGCTTCACACACGACGAAATTCAAAAATGTAAATTATAATCTTAAATAAGTAAGTATTCAAGCTTCATATCTTTCTAACAACTACAAATCCATATTTTTTTCCCCGTAATAGTAATAAAATAATTGTTTCTAGTGCGCTACTTATAGTGCTCCTATGTAATAGCAACAAAATTAATTTATAGAGTCTGAACTTCGGAATTTGCGCCTTAGTTCCTAAAAATGTTTGTAACCAACCAACTCCTTTCCCCTGCCAATGTCTCACTCGAATTCGAGGTTGTCCAGAAATTATTTTTTCAAGCCTGTTGCAGAGGTGATCGAGCTTAGTGTTTAGAACTAGCCGCCTGCTTGACGTCAATCTTTGTTGTGATTTTAACTATATTATATTTTATGACGATATATAATTTTACGAGGAGCAGTGTGCGAGTGGCTACTCGCCTTTACAGGCGGCTGGTTATGAAGCAAGAAACCGCGGATTCGATTCCCGCATCGACACAAATATTTGTATGGCCCACAGATATGTGTTTCGGAACTAGGCGTTGTGAGACCGAAAGTGTCTCATAGTTCCTGATTCCTACGGCACAATACTATCTTAGTGTGGGTTCAGGACTATGTGTGTGACTATTTATTTATGTACCTATCTGAATTTTTATCGGCAAGTCTTATGTGTAAGGGCGGCCTTATGGAGTTATTTGCTATTCTTGCCATTTAGACTTCACAAAATCACGGGCCACGGAACATAAACCGAAAACAAGATTTTGTATATAATATTCTGTTTGACAGTGAGCCATCCAAGACCCAAGATTATCCAGATACCAATAGTATCCATCGTATAGATACTAGATGGTGCTAAAATTCTGCCTTTATTAAAAATAATAATTGCTATTCAAAAAGTTTAGACGCTCTTTGTACACTCTTTTTATTTATCCTCGCAGGTTTTTGGTAAGTAAATCTTATACTATTATAAGCGCGGGCCTGTGAGCTTTCATATGACGTAACATCTGTCCGTGTCCGTGTCCGAAGACTTAGGGCATAGCTCCATACAAATTCCGGCCATGTCCTTTGTATTAACAATTTGGAATTAATTAAATTATATGCTGTTTAGCACACGATTTTATAACAATAATTATATTTTTCAAATTTATTTGACACTAAGCTAGTGGGTTTTTGATCTTGCAGCTTACCGAGGAGTACTGGTTTTGAAACCCAAGCTGGGCTCAAATTATCCTGGGAATCCTCCAGATTGGGTTGACGGATGGAAAAGCAGTAGTAGAAACAAAAGCCTCAATTAAATTCCTTTCTACATGTTTATAAATATGAGGTACAACTTACATCCCGCCTCCTGTTGGAGAGTAATAAAGACCAGTTGAAGAGTAAACTCGCCAGCGCTTCCATCACATGCACAGATAATTTTGTCAGGCTATACCAAGGTTTAGAGGCTTCGTTCAGCCGAATTGACTTATAAATCTCAAAATCTGTACTCCCGTTTAGAAAAAATGGAATGGAATATATAAACATAATTTTTGAGGAAAATAATTTATGACTTAATTATATCTCGTGTGTCAGTAATATGGTCTAAGCATGTATAATTTTGGCAATCGAATTTGTATCGATCTCATATACGTTGCCAACTAGACCAAGAAAGAGACAAATACATTGCCGAATACATAGATCGTGGGTTTGATTCCCAGGTCGGGCAAAGCGAATTTTCTAATTAAAGTTGCCCGGGAGTGGACCCCTCAGATGGGGTTGACATCAGGCAAGCAGCCGGTCGTAAAAACTTAGCCAAATCATTACTGCAACATGCTTGAAAAAGTGTGTTGCGCCGACCGCATATTAAGGTGGGATAAAGGCAGGTAGAAGATTGCTACTCAAAATCGACTCAACTGATCAGAGTAGCTCTCGAATTTGAGCTTACGATGTCATACTCTCAGCTTTGTAATATTTAGGAATTATTGGAGTGTTTTGTTGTATTGTTTAGATACCTAATAGCTAGTTATTATTGTTTTTCAATGCAGATATATCAACAGGAAAAATAAAATGACATTTTTTTTTCAATATATTTTGCCACCCTTTTGCTTATCCAACTTGATTGCATTATTCAAATATTATTATCATCGCGCCCAAAGAAGTTCTGCAAAATTCGTTTTCAGTTAGAATTGCAACGAATCCAAAAAATCCTAACAAAAACCCCATTCCTTATTTATACCTGGAATACTCAGCTCGATAACTAGACATATTCAATATCCCAAACTATTGTTTCAATCAACTACTTGAGGAAGTCAAGATTCAATTTTCACTCAATAACATTCCTCCTTTGATATCATTGTATTCGACAGTTGATAGCGAAGTTACAAACATAATTCATCACTGGCAGAGATTGTGAGTTTATACCATCAATATAATATACCCTAGAAGCACAGTTCTTTGCAAATATCCTCCTAAATAGTGGTCTCAGAAATAAAACAAAGAAAAAGTTCGTAAGTTCTAATTAAATTAACACAAATATAACCCTATGCATGTATTGTAAAGTAGCTTTTTAAACGAAATGATCAAGCGTTCTTAAATTTGAACTTTGAAATTTAGAATTCTATCGGCGTCCGACTGCAGGCAAAAGAAGTGCTTAAGCACTTCTTTGCTGTCCCATTTTCCGACCGTCAACTGTGCATCTAGGTAAATAATATATCGATGGTTTATACAGTCAATGAGGTACAAATATAATTAACTAGCAGTTGCACACAACTTCGTTTGCGTGAAAATTAAATTTAATTAAATTAAATTTTGAAATCTTTAATCAACTAATCTGACTACCGTCCTGAGGTCTCGGGTTCTATCCCGGGTCGGGCAAAGTGATATTGGATTTTTCCATATCAGCCCGGAGTTTGGAATTTGTGCCTAATATGGCGATAGGCTCGCCCCCTATCACATCTGGGACGAAACTAAACTCGGCGAAATGTGGTAGTACTAGTTCGCTAGTTCACCTCTGCCTACTCCTTCGGGGATACAGGCGTGAGCTTATGTTATGTTATGTTATTTACATCAGTATCAAAATTCACTCTTAGAAAGAATCCCCATTCACGAGATTAATTTGTCTAGAACAGCTTCTTATCTAGAACAGCCGGGATCCAGAAAGTAGCCTATGTGTTAATCCAGGATATCAGCTACTTCCGTACCAAATTTCGTCAAAATTAGTCCAGCCGTTGGAGCATGAAGAAGTAACAAACACACACTCTGTACTCACTAATACAATAAAGGCGAAAGTTTGTGAGTGTGTTTGTAAGTTTGTTCTTCACGCTCAAACGGCTAGACCAATGTTGCTGCAATTTGGTATGGAGGTAGCTGGCACCTTGGAATAACACATAGGGTTTTTATCGTGGCAACTAAATTTCCACGCGAACGGAGTCGCGGATAACTGCTAGTGAGTAATATACATAGTTAATAAATCAAAATATTTATTGAATCCATAAAACGTTTAAACATTATTTAGATTCCGTCAAATTTTAACTCTACGGCCTGTTCGGAAGGCTGTTTCGCAAGAGAAGAACGGGCAAGAACCTCTGACGTTGCTCTTTTTAACACCAATTTACAGTCACTTACTAATACAGTACATAAGATACAGAAAGACCTTAAATTAGAGCAACTAAACCATGATAACAATATTCAAGTTACTGTATATTTAGAACAGCCGGGATAAAAGATTATTATATTATTATGTATAGTTACTTTAACCCGTAGGAGGCGGCACATATATATGTAACATAAGCGTATGGGCCACCGGAGGCCGAGCCACCCGTGACTATTAATAACAATGCAGCTTTCAACTATGACCCTCCTATAGACGGAAGCCTTTATGAATTAGTTGGGTTGTTTATTCGACCATTCGGAGGCCTTTGAAAATTTAATATATTTACGCAAATACACTCCTCTTGTTTCCTAATGAATAAAGTTCGTGCCAATGAATATTGTTCGATTGAAACATAATACATACACATATTGAACACAATGAACGAGGATGTTTCAGTTCTATTGTTACATTATTCGGGTCCTTGAATATTGTCTTTTTTCAGTAAGTTTGATGACCTTTATTTGGTATTTGCTACGTAACTTAATTTGGTTTTATACTTCGTCAATGAAGCTGCCTTTATGCCCGCTAATTATGTCCAGGATTGCCGCTTAATTTGGTTTAGTGAGTATTAAAGGCATAAACAGGAACTCGTCTCGATCGCATATGCCTATATAATAATAAATACATCCAACAGTCACACACCTAGTCCTGACCCCACACTAGGTATAACCTGTATCATGGGTGTGACTATGAGGGACTTTCGGTCTCACAACAACACTTGAAATAAATATCTATGGACCACACATACATTGGTCTCAATGCGGTAATCGAACCCGCGGCCTCTCGCTTCACAGCCGGCTACTCGCCCGCTGCGCCACGTAGGCTGTATGCCTATGCCAGTCCCTTGACTATTGATACTCGATTAGATCTTTATCGATTCGGTTTGACTAGGTACTACTTAGTATGGATCGTCGTTGGGTTTGACTCAAAATTCCAACGGGTTAAAAAATACGCTAACGTCGCGTTAGATTCGAGGGCTTGTCATTTGGTAATTTTTAACGCGACATTAGTGTATTCATTACCTCGATTTCGGTGAAATTTTAAGTCATTTAATGAAATCGAATCGTAGTCGAAATCGAATCGAATGTTAAAAGTAAGGGCGCTGGTCTTACCAGGGGGCTCCTCTTTACCAGATCACATATTTTTGACCGACTTAAAAAAATGAGAAGGTCCTCAATTCGTCTGTATTTTTGTGTATTTTACGCAATATCTCCGCCAAATGTGGACTGATTTTTAAGATTATTTTTATGTTCGATAAAGCTTATGCCAAGAGCAGTCCCATATAAATTTGGTCACTTGTGTTTAAACTTGTGATTTTTACTAACCAATCCAACCATCTCAAGGTGAAATACCTACACTACACTTACAATAGCCGTGACTAAAAATCGAAGCAATCTCTTCCGAATATAATGGATACGGCTAATTTCGAGGGCCGACAAGATTTACCGCTCTCGATACATTGTTCCCGGAAATTCCGGTTACAACGGTAAGACTCTCGCGTTACCAAGTGCTCTTAGGTCAAAGGCTTTTACTTCCGATATTGCTCTATATTGGAGTTGTTATCCATTATGGAGTTGTTTATGAGTTTGGTGTTAGGCTTCTTCTATTATGGTAAACATGCTTCGTAACTTTTAAGATCTTTTGCCAAATTCGTACTGGAACCTTTATACTGGGATCGATAGACATATATAAATACACCCAACAGTCACAAACCTAGTCCTGACCCCACACTAGGTATAACTTGTATCGTGGATGTCAGAGACTATGAGAGACTTTCGGTCTCACAATACCCAGACTTGAAACAAATATCTGTGGGCTACACAAACATTTGTCTCAATGCGGGAATCGAACCCGCGGGCTCTCGCTTCACAGCCGGCTACTCGCCCGCTGCGCCACGGAGGCTGTCAAACTGAACTTTACCCATCTTTAGTATCTCTCAAATGCGCTATCTTGGTGCACTGAGAACTTTCATATTGTATTCAAAAACATTTACATAAACATTACGGCTATTTCAGACCATAGATTACCCCTTTGTCTATTCTAATTAGGAAGTTTACCCCAAAATACGTTAAAAGCTTATGTTCATGAAGGTGAACATAATTGCTTAGAATCGTCTCTCGGCGCTATAAATTTAATTTAATGCTTAGAATACAAAGGTATACTCTATTAGACCCTGACCTACATTGTCAATACTAATATAACATAGACTCACGCCTTTATCCCTAATGGTGTAGGCGGAGCTGAAATAGAGGAAAATAAATAACACCCAACAGTCACACACATAGTCCCGACCCCACACTAAGATACTAGTCTTGTGTCGTGGGTATCAGGAACTACGAGAGACTTTCGGTCTCACAACACCCAGACCCGAAACAAATATCTGTGGGCCACACAAACATTTGTCTCGGTGCGGGAATCGAACCCGCGACCTCTCGCTTCACAGCCGGCTACTCGCCCGCTGCGCCACGGAGGCTGTTGAATCAAAATCAAATAAAGTATATCATAATGTGAAATGTCTTGGTGGGATAGTTCTATGAACATACATAAACAATATTATATGTACATACGATGTGAAAAGGGTGATGATGATGATGTGTGTGAAGGGTCCCCACCTTTTTGAAGGCGGTTAAAAACGCTTGAAGCAGTCACAGTCAAAATCTACTGAGTCAATAATACCTCGTCGGAGGCGGCACTTATATATGTTACATAAGCCTATGGGCTACCGGAGGCCGAGCCGCCCGTGACTATCTACGAAGAGCCTATTAAATTGAATACAATTATAGTGCTTCTCTCTTTTTTCCTGTTGACTTACAGAGTCAGACGGGAAGACAATCCTGATGGTAAATGGTCATGAACTGCCTTTCAGAACATGTAGGTACCTACTTCTTCTGATTGTAAGTGAACAATCCTCATTATCATAATTAAATGACTCGTGTTTCCATTCCCTAAAAGAAAAAACATAAAACAAGCGAAAATACGTACATTTAGAATCTAATTTGTCTCTTTTTAGGAATTTCGCAGACACAAAAAGAAACAAGATGACTGTATGTGTTCCTTATTATGGAATTCCATTATGTTTCTATTACAAATACTTCGGACTTTTATCTTTTAGCTTTTGCAACTCCACGTATAGTAGTATCCACAGATAAGTGTGTAGTCTTTTCCTTGGTCTAGTGGCAGCATATATGGGCTGTGGAGCGGGAGGTCCTAGATTCGAATCCTAGATCAATCTATATTTTTTAATTTAATTTGCCCAGAAATGGATCCCCTAGAGCGGGTTGACGTCAAGCAGGCAGCAGGTTGTAAAAACAAAGCCAAATCCTTTCTGTAACATGTTTGAAATGTGTCGCGCTGACTTAACGTGGAATAAGGGCAGGTAGAAAAAAGCGTCCGTAATGCCGTGGTTTAAATAAATTAATGTAACAAATAAGGTATGTTTATATTTTATGTTACTGTACGCCACCGAGGCAGTGGAATTTGTATAGTCACATATAATTTGAGGTTAATTGACAATAAAAATTAACAAAGCAATGTGAAATACATGTATCCCCGAAGGGGTAGGCAGAGGCGTACTAGCGAACTAGAACACCCACATTTCATCGAGCTTAGTTCCGTCCCAGATGAGATAGGGGGCGAGCCCATCGCCATATCGGGCACAAATTCCAGACTCCGGGCTGATATTGAAAAATCCAACATCACTTTGCGCAACACGGGGAGCGAACCTGAGACCTCAGGATGATAGCCGTTCCCGCACGCAATACCACAACGCCACAGAGGCAGTCGAATTTGTATAGTTTTAATACTGTAATGTTTTTTTTTAACTAAGCTCGGCGAAACGTGGGTGTACTAGTTGGCTAGTGCGCCTCTGCCTACCCCCTCGGGGATACAGGCGTGAGCTTATGTTATGTGTTGTTTTTTTATATTGTAATTTGAGATTAATTGACAATATAAAAAAATAACAATAAGTAATTCGAAATAGTTACTTCTAAACATATTAAAAGCTATTAAAAGCTGCATCGTAAAGTACCTTGTCATCGTTATTGTAAGTCCACATTTACAACACATTTTCTGCGCAACCTCCCAGTGCAATTTAGTTTAAATAGTGATAAAATGCCCAACTCGGCTTCTTAAGCGAAGTAGTTTACCGTAAGTGCAGTCTTTAATTCGGCGAGAACTTTTACTCGTGTCTGGCGTTTTTCGACTGAGATTCTGTCGGTAATTTACGTTGGACTTGTAACGAAAAACTTTTTTAGTGTTTCTGCTACATGCTTAAACGAAGCTTTCTTTCTACATACCTTATCCCTTAATGTGGGGTCGGCGCAACACGTTTTCAAGCATGTTGCAAAAAGGTTTAGTTTTAACAATTGGCTGCCTACCTGACGTCAACTCCCATCTGGGTGATCCAGTTCCGGGCCAATAGTGTAGGAATAAACACCCCACCCGAGCTGTGAATCGAACCCAGGACCTCTCGGTCCACAGCCTATGTAAACTGCCCTAGATCGCAACTCAACCATGAGTTTTTTCGACATTCTTCATTAGCGATTTTGTAAAATATTTATTTAATAAACACCCGAATGCCTCTAGCGGTTACGTGGGGAATTGATGTTGTTCATAAAAAATATTTTACGCTGTCGCTAACGTGAAAAGTGAAAAACTTGGCAAACGAGCAGATGGGTCACCTGATGGTAAGTGATCTCCACCGCCCATAGACACCCAAGGCACAAAAAGAATCATGGGTGCGTTGCCAACCTAAAAGGAGGGAATGGAAGGGGAGGGACAAGGGATTGTGTAAGGGAGTGGGGAAATGGGCCACCTGAAATCTCACTCACCGAACGAAACGCGACAGCAAGCTGCCACTTTACGTCGGTTTTCTGTGAGACAGTGGTATCAAACCGGTCGAGCCAGCCCATTCGTGCTATAGATGTTACTGTCTACAGCGTGGCTCTTCCACTCAAAAATTAAAAATCATTGTTGAACGAAAGTTCAATTCCAACCTTTCAAAATAAAGAAATTGTTTCTAAACAACGTCTTATTTCACGACGTGATTTGGGGTTACTTTAAAAATCTTCCAAGTTGTCTTAATGAAACGGGGCCATCTGGGTCGAGCGTGCAATAAAGCTGAAAGACAATGGTTACTAATAGCATTAACACCGACTTCTGTTTGCGTCTCACCCGGGCTTGTGCGTCCGCGAAATTGTCATAACGACTTTTTATCGCCGACTTCAATGCTCTTGAACTCCAGATAGCTTTCATTTCTTTTACGTATCGTGAGTCGAGAAACATTTTTTTCTTTCCTGTAATTTTATTTTCAACATGAGAGCCTCTGTGGCGCAGCGGGCGAGTGTGAAATATGAGGTCGCAGGTTCGATTCCCGCACCGAAACAAATGTCTGTGTGGCCCACAGATATTTGTTTCGGGTCTGGGTGTTGTGAGACCGAAAGTCTCGTAGTTTCTGATACCCACGATACAGGTTGTACCTAATGTGGGGTTCGGACTGTGTGACTGTTGGGTGTATTTATTTATTTATTATTTTTTACAAGAAAAACTTTGCTGAGTCTATCTGTCAGTCTGATTTCTTGTAAAATGTGTCTCGGACTAAGTCGAAGTTTGATTTAAAAATTCCAAATCCTCACTGAGTTCGTTCTTTAACTTAGACTTAGTCCAAGTTCGCTTTATAGATCTCAGCCTAAGAGTTTTCATTGATATTTCCGTATTGATGATAGCTAAAGAATCAATATTAGCGCTAAGGTAATTGCAATAACATACTCGTGTTATTATAACAAACGACCCGAGCTGGGAACAAACACCTGCCTATCTAGAAATTGTGTGCAGACCATAATGTTCCTAGAATAATATGTGACAACTAGCTTTTGCACGCATTTTCATGCGAAAATTCCCGGTTGAAGCAAAAGGATTTTTCAAATCTAATTACAAATTGCAAGTAGTTGTTTCACAACATGAGGTAAAATATATTTTTAAGAGAAACCATTGTGTCCATTAACCATCTTTTCATTTTATTTATAATAATAAAACACTTGACCTTCCTCCATCCATATACATACTGCTCCAGAAATCAGTTATTTTGAACACATGTAGGATTACCAGAAAGTTCCTTAACACAGACCCACTCAACACAACACCACCATACGCCCACACACACACACACTAGAGAAGGAATGCAAAATGATATAATATATTGATATTATCAGGGATGCTGGAGTCCACATTCTTCGTGAGTCGGGTTTTCTTTGCTGTTTCAATTATCAACAGTTTAATTGAATGGTTGGATGGCCCGGCTTCGTTAGGGGTGTGGACTTTGCCATCTTTGATGATACCATACTGGATTTAAGTACATACTTTAGATATTAAGTATCCCAAGCTTTAATGAGGCTCACTTGGTTTAGGCCCGTGAGTCTCATATAAAACCGGCAGTGTTTAGCTAAACACAACCGAGAAGAAGTATATTTAAAAATAATAATAATAATAATAATAATATTAGCCCTGTAATATTACTGTCCCACTGCTGGGCACGGGCCTCCTCTACTAATAATTTTATTTATAATATAACATAATTTATTTATTTATTTATTTAACAATTTTAGAACGGTTTATAAACCAATTACTCTAAAATGAACAAATTTGTAAAAACTAATACTAATATTACAACAATTACAACAACTAGTAGTAGTTTTACATCACAAGTGACAGCTATAGGAAGCTTGCGCCGATATATTTAAGAAAATTGTCTGAATATGAAGGTACTTCCTAATAACGGACGTATAAAACAAAAAGACTCCATCTCGCCTATAGTTAAATGAACGCCACAGAGAAGTCACGCACACAAACGCGCCTGTACAAAAATGCCCAACGCACACATTAACACTCGTAACACGCTCAGTCGCCGCCATTACGTGTCGATAGATCGAATGGGCTGAAAACCCTGCTTAACTTTCAACATTTCTAGCGCTCCGTCCATTTTTTTTCGATGATACCCTCCGTGGCGCAGTTGGGAGTAGCTGGCTGTGAGAGTGAAACCGAGAGGTCGTGAGTTGGATTCCTGCACCGAGACAAAATATTTGTGGCTCAGAGACATTTGTTTTGGGTGTGGGGGTTGTATGTCCGAAAGTAACTCGTAGTTCTTGATATAAGACACAATACTTGTATCTCACTGTGGGCTCAGGGAGGTTACACTTATAGCAGTATTATTATTATAAATTTACTTGTACCGATTCCCATACAAAACAAACGAAGAACGATTATAATAATACTGCTATAAGAGGTCGTGGTAACCCTGCAGGACTATGTGTGTGACTGTTGGGTGTTATCGACTGACTTCCACAAAAGGAGAAGGGCCTCAATTCGTCGTTTTTTTAATGTTTGTTACTCGATATCTCCGCCAAATGTGGACCGATTTTCAATATTATTTGTATTCAATAGAGCTTATTTCAAGGGTGGTCCCATATAAATTTGGTCACGATCGGTCAGTCAGTTAAGTTTTTAAACTTGTGATTATTTATTGTCCTAAGTCCTAATTAGGTACTGCCATTTGCCCGCAGTTTTGTAATGCTCGAAATTCTTTCTTTCTTTCATTTCCATTCTGAAAATTCCTTAATTACTTCTTTTTAATCGTGAACTATTAAACAAAACTGCATAAAGTACTTTACTTTACACCGCTTTATTAAACTCCTTAAGTAGTTTCTTCACTTCGTACTTTCCCATTCTTGTAATCTACTTAATACTTCGAGTCTTTTAAAAACTAAATATTATGTCTTGGTTTAAAGTTTAAACTTCCAGAGTAGTTTACAACCAACTTCAAAAGAAGGAGGTTTAAATTCGCGGCTTTCTATTAAGGTTCGATACGATTTTGAAAATTTGTTGTATCTTGAAATCAATTTTTAAATTTTTTATAGTTATTTCTACGGTAGGCACGAATGGGCCGGCTCGACCGGTTTGATAACACTGTTTCACAGAAAAGCGACGTAAAGTGACAGCTTGCTGTCGCGTTTCGTTTAGTTAGTACAGACAAAGAGATACTGACGGCAGTGATAATTTGCTAATGAAAGAAGAAATAATGAAAAAGCGATAGGTCAATCCGATCGATAATGATAATAATGGTGGTATTCATGGTGCAAGGGAAAAACTAATTTTGTCTACACCAATATGAATGATTGTGCACGTCACTGCTCATACTAGAGGTTCAGGTAGTGATGTGGATAATCGATAAATTTTCATAATCTATGATTTTTTTTAAGATGTTTTATTATTTATTACCTGACTGCCTCGGTGGCGTAGTTGTATTTCTGTACGACTAAGGTATCTTAGATTAATAAGAATTCTAGCGACAAGTGGAATAACTTTTAGAGATGTGGATAGTCGATTATGAAATATAATAACCCTAACCCCTCTCATTAGTAGAGGAGGCCCGTGCCCGGTAGTGGGTCAGTAATATTACAGGGCTAATATTATTTTTTTATTTTTTTTTATCGACATAACTAGGGCTCCCTGCGAAAGCTTATTAAAATTCAATTTTTAAAACTAGTGCAATTCTTAATTCAACGCCTTTATACTTTGCATGTTCAGATTAAAAATATGGTAATAACATCCTTTGTGGTCTCCCCTTATCTTAATTATAAAATTCTGATTAAACTTCTATATTGTCTTTACGTAAGACTATTCAGACTTTGTAATATGCTTTTTAATGTTCTTTTACTCTGATATTGGACGACTGTGTATGTTATTACAGCCTAACTATACTGTGTCTGATGGTAAGGTTTGATTAGGTATAATGTCAAATATCAAAAGACTCCCATTCCTTGCATTCCACTACAAAGTGCAGTACAAATAATCACAAGTTTAAAAACTTAATGAACCGACGTCAAATCCGTTCGTGACCAAATTAAAATATAATCGGCTCGCCCCCTATCACATCTGGGACGGAACTAAGCTCGGCGAAATGTGGGTGTTCTAGTTCGCTAGTGCGCTTCTGCCTACCCCTTCGGGAATACAGGCGTGAGCTTATGTTATGTGTTACATTCAATTCCATAGATTGGCAGCTGCCTTCTCGCCCTACTTTACCACAAGTCTATTCCCACGTGAAAGCAGTGAGTCGCGACTTTGAAGCCGATAAGTCGATCGGTATACATGCTGATCCAAGCTTGGAAACTTTTTATACTTTATATCTTTTCGGATTAATCTACCTCCGCTTCAAGTTTGATGCTTAGTTGGCACTTTATATGGTGTACAGCGTATGAAGAATCGAGAATCTTCTTTATCGATTTCAAACAAGTTTAAAAATTTAACTGACCAACTTCCAAATATACCGATAATGACCAAATTTATATGGGACTACCCTTGAAAAAAGCTTTATCGAACACAAAAAGAATTTTGAAAATCGGTCCACATTTGGCGGAGATATCGAGTAACATACATAAAAAATACAGACGAATTGACGACCTCCTCTTTTTGTGGAAGTCGGTCGAAAAAGGAGGTGTTCAATTCGTTTGTATTTTGTGGAACGATTTTCATGATTATTTTTGTGTTCGATGGAGCTTTTTCCAAGAGTGGTTCCTATAAAGGCCACGATCGGATGAGATTTGAAGTCAGTCCGTTAAGTTTTTAAACTTGTGATTATTTTAATTTCCCGTATCGCACTTCAATTGGTTATCGCAACGGACTATTTCCAGCAGAACGAATTCGGCTTAGTTTTTACAACCGGTCGCCTGCCCGACGTCAACCGGCTCTAGACGATTCAGATCCGGGAAAATAGTATTTTGTTTGTTTGTTGTTGTTTTTAAACAAAAACGACACAAAGGGTTATCCTCAACCTGGTAATCAAACCCTGGGCCCTCCAGTCTACAGCCCACACGTTACTAGACCAAGGAAACAAAAGGTACACACATAGGGCCTTACTTATAAAAGCATTTTAGCTGACCAATGATTAAGAATAGCCTGTCACTTTTTTCCTTGCTTTATTGTTTAAAAATGAAAGGGACAACCTATGTTATAAAGATAAGCAGCGCTTAAATATTTTTATAAGTAAGGGGCATAATTGTTATTAAATAGAAACTGTATTCGTCTATTAAGTTTATTATATTTCATTTATGACTTATATCGAAAGTAAATAATACACTAAAGTGCTATCCTATTTCATTTCAATCAAATACATTCAACAATACATAGACGGGACTCCCGCATGAAACTTGTGATACAAAAGTTGTGACCTCGTGGTCATAAGTCATTCAGTTGTATTTGAAACATACACGCGCAAGGTCGTGCCAGCGTAATAATGTTTTTGTCTTACGTGATTCATGAACATTCGATTGTGTACATTATAATAAATGCCCTCGCATTGTAATAAGTGATAGATTTTCTATTTTTAAGCACATTTGGGGCAAATGTTTGGTACGCCATAATTGCCGTACATATCGGAATAGATTGTATTATTTAAGTTTTCTTCTTTTATTTTATGATTAATATAGAGGTACATATGATGTGGTAATGCTAATTTAAATAAATAAAATAAATGGCGTTACTGACGTTTGAGATCTTTTTTTTGTATGGAAACTTGGTTTATAGTTAGTAATATTTAATCTCTTTGATTTGCACATCAAATAGGAAATCTTCACAAAATAAAGTAAACTTTCGGTCCACTCTCTTCTTATGAGCTATGACAAATCTAGGTTATTTAGATCAGTCTGGGTTTTTAGTTAATAGATTAAACATAATCCATGTTGTATTTTATAATTACTGTTTTGTTGGTGTTTTTGTTGCGCTACGACTACTGTTTTGAGATCTCCGGTTCGATGCAGTGTCTCGCAGTGATATTAGGTATTTCTATTCAGTATGAGCTCGGGTTCTGGAATTGGTGCCCGTTATGGCGATAGGCTCGCCCCTTATCTGGGACGGAACTAAGCTCAGCGAAATGTGGGTGTTCTAGTTCGCTAGTTCACCTCTGCCTACCACTTCGGGGAGATAGGCATCTTCTAATACTTCTTTAAAACTCATACTGTAACAATATAAAAGAAAGCACATTTCGAAGTCCTTTACTACATTCCCCAGTCATTTAGCGAAATGAACAGCCCGTAAAATGTTATTGTGAATGCTATGATAACTGTAATTGACGCTCAAGATGTGAAATTGTAGAATGCTGTACTCAGCTAAACTGTGAGCACATTTTTACTTACATATGAAATGTAGTAAAATAAAATGGTGGTAGGATATTCGTATCCGCCTGGATGGCGACCATTGTACATACATACATACACACACACGCCTGTATCCCATGGGAGTAGGCAGAGACTATTGAGCGCCACAAGTTACGATCCTGACACACCTCTTTTGCCTCTTCCACACTCATGCATCTTTTCATACATTTCCGCCGGTTGAGGGTACTCCTCACTTGCCCTTTTCATTCCATTCACTTTCGCGCGATAAATACTTTTCGTAAGTCGCCTTTCATCCATCCTCTCCACGTGCCCAAACCACCTCAACCATTGTACACATGGTTTTAGTTTTATAGTATAGTAACTGGCCAACGAGCAGGTAGTATTAGCACTGTGAGTGATGGTGCCATGCTGTAGACAGTAACGTCTACAGCACGAATGGGCCGGCACAACCGGTTTGATACCAATGTCTCGCAGAAAACCGACGTAAAGTGGCAGCTTACTGTCGCGTTTTGTTCGGTAGGTGAGATATCCGGTGACCCATTTCCCCCCTTCCTTTCCCAATCCCTTTGCCATTCCCTTCCATTCCCTCCTTTTAGGTTGGCAACGCACCCATGATTATTTTTGTGTCTTGGGTGTCTATGGGCGGTGGAGATCACTTACCATCAGATGACCCATCTGCTCGTTTGCCAGTCACTGCTATAAAAAAAGGTGGGTCACCTGATGACAAGTGATCACCTCAATTCATAGACACCCAAGACACAATCACTATGAATTATTACTCTCATATTTATAAAATTCACAGTAAGAAATAGTATGAATCATGGATTTAAGAAATAGCTTGTAGTTAATAGTATGGACTATGGATATAATAACCATATCAGTAAAATCGCTTTCGGCTATAAACAATACCACACATCCATAAAGACAATCAATATAAATTGTTACTCTCACATTTATAAAATTGATATAAGAAAAAGCGTATATAGCCGTTTAAACGTCATTGGAAATAGCATGTAGTAAATAGTATGGACTATGGATATTAACCACAGCAGTAAAATCGCTTTCCGCTATCAACAACACCACACATAAAGACATAATTAACTCGAATGAAAATGGTGTTAGCTAAATTGAAGACATTTGCCGTTCTTCTATAGCAATAAAAAATATTCCGGCGCCTCATTCAGTTAGAACAGTTTATTAGATCGTTTAGCACCTTTGATGTTAGCGTGATAATAAAAGAATTTTATAACTTCGTATTTATTGCGAAGGAAAATTACGAAATATTTGACTCTCGTATAATGTAAGATGAATTTTAAAAATACACTAGCTATCATGATTCTGTTTGAAGTGTAGAATATCTCATATTTTTATGTTGAGTTATTTTGGGTCTTTATAAATGCGATATTTTTAGGTACCTACGAGTATATTATTTTTATAGCATAAGCTGAAGATCGATTCTCTATGGTTTCTTGTGAAAACAACGTTGCGGCAACAATGTTTTCATTTTTGTATTCAGCAAGGTACAAAGCGCACACACTGGCGCTATGCGTGACGGCGCTTATGCGAACTAGCTCTCTCGAGCGAGGCGTTTGACATAAATGTATGGAAAATGGTATTCTCTAAGAACGAACAACGTTGAACGATCCATCGATCTCAACGATGTGCGTTGCGGGAGCGAGGCGTCGATGGCAACGTTGTGGCGTTTTTTAGAGAATCGACCTGCTGGCAAATGATCGTGTGGTGATGAGTGATACCAAAAGAATCATGATGTGTTGCCCACCTTAAATGAGGGGAATGCGAAAAGTTGGGGGTTATTTAATCCACTGAAAATCTTACTAAACGAATGGAATGAAGTAGAAGGCTGCCACTTTACGTACCTCTACATACGCATTCCGTGCAGGGTAGACAAAAAACTGCACAATTATTTTCTTTAACTCTTGCACCATCATTACTATGATTGTGTGACATCATGATGTACTATGACATCGCCGTGTCGATTTTAAAAT
Organism: Clanis bilineata; assembly: GCA_036417725.1. NCBI lineage: Eukaryota > Metazoa > Arthropoda > Insecta > Lepidoptera > Sphingidae > Clanis > Clanis bilineata. Next base: position 3,696,300 of record CM071159.1, read on the forward strand.
AATACGGGCGTTGCTATTTTGAAAAATGGTCAGGGTTTTCAGGATCTCTTTGTCTATATGGAAATCTGAAATCAACACGTCACCGGTTAAGCGCAAATACAAAAATATTACTTTAAACCACAAAGTATTGGCTTATAATAAAAAAAAAATCGTGTGAAAATCGAAATTGAAAAGTTATTAAGGGCAAAATAATCTCAACAACTCATCTCACTTGGCATTTAAAAACAATAAATTAAATAGATACAAACGAAAATAAAAACATCACCGCAAACCTCCGATAAATACTTTCTCGATTTGGAATGAATAAAAATTGATAAATGTATCGGAAGTGAGGCGTTCCGATGATATATCTTTGGACAACGGGGTGAACTTTACAAATATGATGTTCGGTTTTCGTATTTCTTTTTATTCGCCTGAATGAAGATATCACACGCTTAGAGCTTTTCTTTTTTATATCCGAACACGGCAAAGTGACTAGACTGCACCTGATGGTAAGCGTAGTGCAGTCCAAAAAAAATAGCGACCACTGATAAACACTGTGTTTATCAGTGGTCGTCAGAATCATGTCGGCTTATTTTTGCCTCTTCACACTCTGAATCCGAAGAGGGAAGAAGCAAATCGAGGGGTTTGCGACAAGATTATATGTTACTTGTTCTTTTTCTTTCTACCTTGCATTGCCTTTATCCCAATTTAATGTGGGGTCGGCGCAACACACCTTTTCAAGCATGTTGCAGAAAGGATTTGTCTTAGCCCGGTCCACAGCCCATATATGCTGCCACTAGACCAAGGGGGCGACCACTTTTTTTTTTTTATAGAAGAGGGGGCAAACGAGCAAGTGGGTCACCTGATGTTAAGTGATCTCCGCCACCCATAAACATCCACAATACCAGGGGAATCATGGACTTTCCGTGTTGGAATAAAAAAATATCTAGATTCATTATTTTGATAAAAAAAACCTTTACATAAACCGCACTGCACGTCGAATCAGCCTCAGAATCGAGACAGCCTCCAGCCCACAGACATTTGTTTCGGGTCTGGGTGTTGTCGAAGTCTCTTGTAGTTTCTGATACCCACGACACAAGACTCGATCTGAGTATGGGGTCAGGACTATATGTGTGACTGTTGGGTGTATTTATTTATTTAATTCGTAGATCTGTTAGTTCATATACATAACATAAGCTCACGCATGTATCCTCGAAGGAGTATGCAAAGATGCACTAGCGAACTAGTACACTCACATTCGCCGAGCTTAGTTCCGTTCCAGATGTGATAGAGGGCGAGCCTATCGCCATATCGGGCACCAATTCCAGACTCCGGGCTGATATGGAAAAATCCAATATCACTTTTCCCGACCCAGGGATCGAACCCAAAACCTCAGGACGGTAGTCGTACCGTAGTTCATATACAACTCTCACATATCGCTTGTTGGAGGAAGCTGTAGAAATAAGCTGTAGATAATATTACCTATAGCATCGATGATCTGGCTCAACCGAATTAGTACCATCTTCCCACAGATGGGCTCGCTCATTGTTTGTATGTATTTCTGGAAGCCCAAACACCACTGTTTCCAAATTCCATCTTTGTATGTAAAGTATTTGATAATGAAGACTCGCAATAAAAGACTCACGAGCGAAACAAATAAGAGTATTAAGTTTGCATGCTGTCTTAATAAGGGAAGTGAGTCTTGTCTCAGAAGTTTGTCTTCATTAAATACACGGAAAGCTGTCTCGATCTTTTATTTATTTAACACCCAGTCTCGAGGCGAGTAGAAGTTACAGCGAGTTATCTCTTCATTTTAAACTAGTTTAAACTGCCTTTTGTACCGTTCTAATAATGTACTGTAACGTTAAACATTAATTGAAGTTAATACTGCCTCGGTGGCATAGTTGTATTTCGTGGTCCTGAGGCCTCGGGTTCGTTCCCCGGGTTGGGAAAAGTGATATTGGATTTTCAAAATCAGCCCAGAGCCTGAATTTGTGCTCGATATGACGATAGGCACGCCCCATATCTGGGATGGAACTAAGCTCGGCGAATTGTGGGTGTTCTAGTTTTCTATACAGGCAAATTCAAATTATTTATTCTGCAAATAGGATATTTTATACCACTTTCACATGTCAATTACGAGTATATATTGATTTTAAGATATTGATAAAGTAATAATGGCGTCGGCATTTCGTGGCTATCCCTGAAAAGAAATGCCGAAACAAACTCAAGGGTTATGGCCTCTTTTAAAGTCTAGACAATACATGAGCTTACTTGATTATTTTATATTGAAACTTCGAGCACCATACGAAATAAAACAACAAACTACTTGTCTTATTGGCTACCACGATTCAGTCAAATAAATAAAACATCACCACTCACAAAGGAAAAAATTAAACCCGAGCTCATCCACCAGCATTGCTTAACGACGAATTTGCATTTCAAAAAGGAATTTAAACATTCAAGATGATGCCAAAGAAATGATTGTAACTCAACCGTCGGGTCAGCTCTTGTTTTAATTACAAATCTAGGGTAATTTCAAGTAATTTCTCGCTACAAGTTTTTCATAGGACTTATTTTGAAAAGGCGCAATTAAGAAGCCGTATTTATCAAACGTTGTTGCAAGCACAAACACCGTCAATTTTTTTTTGCTAACAATTGCATTGTACGAAAAAGGCACTGTTGAAAACTTATTTATATTTTGATTTCTTAAATTTACGCGAATATTATACATTGAAATAAAACTATTCTTACGGATTCTATCACGATTATTTATTATTTATATTTTGATAAAGTAACAATGATATTTATAGTATACCTAGATATAGTAACAGTTATATTTATAGTATAGATATAGTTAGTAGCCATTATAATTATACTGCCTCCCTCGGTGGCGTGATTGTAATTCGGTACGACTTAGTGTGGTCACAAAGTTTTAAAAAGGTGCTTACTCGATTGTAATTGATCGCCGTGATTCATACCAAAAGCATAGGTCCTAATCCTAGTTCATAAAATGTTGTAATCACCAGGAATATAATTTAAACAGAACCCTTCTGTATGGAAGAGAAACAGACAATTTTATCATACTTATCAATTCAATGTCATTAAAATCAAATCAATCCATATTTTATTTCATCAAGACAACAAAAAATCAACATCAAAACAAACTCCAAATATCCTCTTCAATCCTTTATCGAATGAAATACATGTCGAATAACAATTTTGATTGGCATTTTGCCATTAGCTTCGACTCAACCAAAGCTAAACATTTAAATCATATATTATAAATCATATATATGCCAGTCATTCCCAAAGGTTGTTTGGTTCTAATAAAAACATACGTTCAATAACTTATTCATGTCGAATTCTTGATTCTCCTCTCGTGGCCTATAACAAATCGAGACATAAAACACGTCTGATGTATTCACTTGCTGTTAAGAACGTCGATTACTATTTCTTTCTTGTATGTATTTTTGTTTATTCAAATCCTTAACGCATTACGGCATTAGCACAGTTTTAATTGATTTCGGTGGAATTTTAAGTCAATAAATGAAACCGAATCGTAGTCAAAATCGAATCGAGTGACAAAAATCAGGGCTGGGACAAGTCCCAGATCTAGTCGTATAGGTCGCTTCTGTCTACCCTTTCGGGGATACAGGCTATATATGCTATGTTGTCCGTATAATAGTATCAATTTATAATTGTAAAAATAACACCAAGAAAAATCTGTATAGAAAATTTTGCCTTTCCAATTTGTAATACAGCATTGATGTTTACTGGAACATAATTCATCCGGCATTCAGGAAACAGAACATGGAGAAAAAATAAAAAGAATCAACCGATTTTATGTTCCATACGCAGTTTTATGAAGGTATTGAGGTACCTTTCGAAGTCGAATGGATTCTTGCTTAGTTAGCTTATTTAGACGCAGTGTGTTGTGAAATATTGCTAAGTGAATGGATGTAGTGCTAGTTTGTCGTATATTTCTTATTCGATTTGAAGTTGTGCCAATAATCCAGAGCATAATCCTTCATTCGCACGAGAGCTTTTTCATCGCTCATTAAAAAGCGTCTCAACATGTCTGTTCTTATGAATGTTTTAAAGAACGTTGAAAAAGCTATCTTGTGAATGAGGCCTAATATCTTATTTCCAATAAATAAAAATATCACTCACTATTTTATTCGGTTAGCTCTGATCATTTCGTTTAGTGACAGAGTTTGTAATTTGCTTCCAATAGGTCGATTTGGATATCTTTGGGGAAGTCGTTTGTTCAGCATTGGACGTCCTGTGGCTGATGCCGATGATATGATATGGGTTGTGGCCCGAGAGATCCTGGGTTCGATACCCGGTCGGGTAATGCAGACTGTGTTTATCAGCCATCCACCTATGTAGGCTTCTAGATTTTCTTATCTGTTCAAAGAGACAAGAAGAATTTATACAAACCAGCATGTTTGTGACCACTGATAAACCCATTGTTTGTTAGTGCTGGTTAGTATTTAACCGACCTAAAAAGGAAAATGTTCTCAATTTAGCGGTATTTTCTATGTATTCTAAACTCCACGACAAGTGTTAATTTATTTTCGAGATTAGGTTCGATAGAGTTCACTCTAAGGGTTCCATGACCATCTTAATTTATATTTATAATCAATTTCAGATTATTTTTATGGCAAACGAGCAGGTGGGTCACCGGATAGTAAGTGATCTCCACCGCGGATTGACATCCAGGACACAAATGTATCATATGTACATAGTCGAGAAACTCCATAAACGAGGTTACTATGAACATCTATGACAAAATTTTCCTCACGTAAATCGACAGTCATAGTAATATAATGTATGTAAATCACAAAAAATAGCAACCGTAAAAACAAACAAGAAACGAACTCCTCTCACTCAGGTCCTCTAAAACGAATTCATGCTAAAGTATTCGTATTTCCAAGGATACATGCGTGACTGTATATAAATTGTATACATGATTTTATTATACAATATACATTTCACCAATATTCCAGATACTTTGAGCTTTACCTTCACATTCCGCGTCGTTTCGTAACTCTTTAGCACGTATTAATATTTTATAGTTTCGATCCCCAATATTCTGAATGTTTATAGGCATTTACTTAAAACATCTTTCTAGGTCAATTTTATTATAAATGGTCTTTTATTTGTGTATGTATGGCAGTTATAAACCGTTTACCTCGATGTCGTTGACGTTAATATGTATAGCAAAAGTAACTCTCTAAGTATTACCCTCTTTTTACAGTTTTTCAAACATGTAGCAGAATGGATTTGACTTAGTTTTTATGACCGTGATGCAGTGGGTAATCGTATTAGAAACAACCCGACCTGTAGTTTTTTGTATCAACCTGTAGTTGTATACCCAACACTCACACACATAGTCCTGACCCCACACTAAAATCGAGTCTTGTGTCGTGGGTATCAGGAACTACGAGAGACGCACGGTCTCACAACACCCAGATCGGAAACAAATAACTTAGCAACCTCACATTTCATAGTCAGCTACTCACCCGCTGCGCCATGGTGACTGTCAAACGTAAAAAAACATAGTTGAGCTACTAACCTTTGAGCTGTATTATTGCCCAATATATTACATAATATATTCAGCCAAGGGGAATAACACTCGCCACTACACCGCCCTTTTTTTGTTTACGCGGGAAAACAGTTTGTCGCTACCAAATCAACTACCAAATAAAAAAATGCTGCATGGTCAAATGCACGGTTGATTTGGTTTTATGTATCTGTTTACTGTTATATTTTTCTTCAATAAAACAGTTGATAATATTATTTATGTTATTTATATATTAAGTTAGTCAGTAGTAATATGTTTTATTATAATTTATGTACGTATACGTTATTTTATGCGTCTTTTACCATATAATATAATTTTCTCCCTCGTCATTATGCACCTACCCTGTTTCAACTCTGCATCACCCTAAGGTTGACTGTTAGAGAATGCCTTCGGCATTAAGTCCGCCTATATACATTGTATATGAAGTGTATAAATAAAAAAAATAATAAATAAATAATATTGAGTTTCAGGTATATTTTTGTAACAGAACATAAAAGCTATATACATATAATAATAAGAAAACAAGATGTAGCAAAAGTATATTTTGAATCTTGACGACCCGACGCAGTCCTTTTGTTTGGGCTCGTAAAACTACTACTGCAGTATAAGTCATAAGAGGTAGCGAGTTATTGAATTAACGATTAAACCAAGGCCATAACCTATCTATGGAATAAAACGATTCTTACGGATTATATCACGATTAGGTTTTAATTATTATTCCCGACGTTTCGAAGGCTTTGCGGTCTTTGTTGTCACGGGTCAGACTGAAAAAAAAAAGCCTTCGAAACGTCGGGAATAATAATAATTCAAACCTAATCGTGATATAATCCGTAAGAATAGTTTTATTTCAATGTATAATATTCGCGTAAACTTAAGAAATCACTATCTATGGAATACAATTCTGTTTTTTTTTATCATCGCAAATATTTTTAGCATTTGGGATCTGTGCCATAACGAAATTGTTATTATAAAATTTAGTGTTGGTTTAATAAAGTTCCTTTCATTCTTATTTTTACCCAATTTCCATTCCAAAACCATATTCCATTTATTTTAGGTTTTCTATTAACCTGAGGTCGCTGGAAACCGCAGGATGCAGGCCGCTTTCAATCGGCCGATCTGGAAACCTTTGGAGGAGGCGTATGTTCAAAGAACGTCCCATTACGGATGATGATGATAAAGGTTGTTCGCAAATGATTTGTTAGTTGTCGCGAAAGCTATGGGCTGTGGAGAACACTTTTCATCAGATGCCCTTCACTGGTGCCCATCAATACCCTTCTTTCTTTCTACCGGCCCTTATCCCACCTTAAAGTGTCCTTACGTAAGTGACCTTAAAGTCCACGCAACACACTTTTTCAAGCATGTTGCAGAAAGAATTTGGTTTAGTTTTTACGATAAGCTGCCTGACGTCAACCCCTTCTAAGGGATCTAGTCCTGGGCAAATTAAATTAAGAAATTTACTTTGCCCGACCTGGGAATCGAACCCAGGACCTCCTGGTTCACAGCCCATACATGCTGCAACTTGACTAAGGACTATACCAATCTTTCTTTCTGTCTGGCGTTATATCGGCTTACTGCCTTCCTACTTACAACGTTTCCACTTCGCCCGGCCTTGAGCATCCTCCTTGGCTCTCATATCTTCCTCCAAAATGTCCAGCCAGCACTTTTTGGGTCGTTCACGGGAACGCAATCCTGGTACCATGGACTATACTAATCAATAACATTAAAATAAAAAACTAATGTTTTGGTACTTAATCATTAATTTTGGCATACCCATCGCAATCTCAAATTTTACACCACACAAAGTTTTCTAGTCAGCTGTATTATATCTTTTCGATTACGTGTCTCATGGGCAAGTGTATTTCGTGCGGATATTACGGTCAGATATCAGGTAATATGTAATTACACTGCCCTCACACACAAAGGGATTTCGTAAGAAAAGTCATTGCTGAGACTTCAGATTGGACTGGAGTTACTTAGTTTTAAGGTTTGGATCCCAAAAGGCTTACGGTAGCTAGTTTGTTGGTTCTATACATTATTCTTGAACATTCACAGGAATATTTTAGGGTGTAAATTATAATAATAATATAATATTAGCCCTGTAATATTACTGTCCCACTGCTGGGCACGGGCCTCCTCTACTAATGAGAGGGGTTAGGCCTTAGTCTACCACGCTGGCCTAATGCGGGTTGGCAGACTTCACATACCTTCGAAATTCCTGTGAAGAAATTCTCGGGTATGCAGGTTTCCTCACGATGTTTTCCTTCACCGTTATAGCAAGCGATATTTCACAATGAAAATACACTTAACATAGAAAAGTCAGAGGTGTATGCTCCATTTTGGGGTTGGTCTCGAACCTCCGACACTTGTCTCGGCAGTCCATACCATTCCCAACTGAGCTATCGCTGCTTATAGCTATCGCTGCTTAAATTATAATAATCACCTTCGCATTGTTATAAGTGATAGATAGAGTTACTGACGTTTGGGATCAATTTTGTTATGTGGAAACTTGCTTGATAGCCCCACTATAGTAGTAATATTAAATGTCATTAATATAATTTTTTTTCAAGGGGGTGGGGGGGCTTGCATCAGAAGAGCAGCCGGTAGTAAAACTAAGCCAAATTCCTTCTGCAATACGCTTGATTTAAGAAGGACAGGCGGACGAAGCGAGCACTACATATTTCCAATGAAATTTGTCGCATATTGAATCATGATGATATAGCTCGTAAGAATAATAACCTCATCAGTATGTGTAACGTTTAACGTGAATGAGGATAGGAATAAGGTGTCAGCAATTTCATACATTTTTGTGGTAGCTTTCGTGTAATGGAGTAGTTTGGGAAATAGCATGATTGAAATTAAACTATTTTTACGGATTATATCACGATTTGGTTCCAATTTTCATGCCCGACGTTTCGAAAGCTTTGCAGCCTTCGTGGTCACGGGTCAGACTGGAAAAATAGTTTAATTTCAATGAATAACATTCACGTAAACCTAAGAAATCATTAAATAGCATGATGTTAAGATTTGCCCTAAGGAGCAGATGAGGTTATAATCATTAGGAATACGTGAGCCGGGATTGGTAATAATTGGATTCGTTCCAAATCGAGCACTACTTTGTAAAATACGTTTTTTATCATGGTTGAAGTCACTACACAATTTTTACATGTTTATTTGTCCCTATGTCCCTATGTAAAATCATATAGGGGTGGGTTTTGCCATTACTCGCCACGCTTGGCAGGCGGGTTGGCGAGCACAGGGCGTAGATTCTCAACAGGTCAATCTGGAAATCTTTGGGGGAGGCCTATGTTTAGCAGTGGACGTCCTATGGCTAATGATGATGATGATGATGTCCCTATGTATGCTTAGATCTTTAAGACGGATCAACGGATTTTGATGCGGTTTTTTAATAGATAGAGTGATTCAAATGGAACGTTTATATGTATCATTATCATCATGATCATCATCATCATCATCATCATCATCATCATCATCTTCATCATCATCAGCCATAGGACGTCCACTGCTGAACATAAGATTTCATATGCTCGACGCCAATCCTTGCTTACTTCTCTTTGAAGTAGGAAGTTGCGTCAGTGAAGTTTCGAGTTACTTTTAGTTGCGAAATGAGTAATTCAGCATTTGGGACGAACTATTACACGTAGCGAATACAAGTGGCAGTCCCTAGAGTTATTACCCTACATTTTCGTTAAAAGTGTAGAAATTCGCATCTATAGTTTCGCTATTTTAAATGAATTGAAGCCAGTGTTTCGAACTTTTTAACATTGCAGTCAAAATTAACTTTAATAATCACAGGTTTAAAAACTTAACGGACCGACTTCAACTTATCTAATCGTGATCAAATTTATATGAGACCACCTTTCGAACACATTCTTGACGTCAGGCACGCGGCCGGTCGTAAAAACTAAGCCAAATCCTCTTTGCAATATGCTTGAAAAAGTGTGTTGCGCCGACCTCACTTTAAAGCGGGATAAGGGCAGGTAGAAAGACCACCTTTCGAACACACAAAGAACCTTGAATATCTGTCCATGTTTGGCGGAGATATCGCGTTACATACATAAAAAATGCAGACGAATTGAGGACCTTCTCCTTTTTTTTAAGTCGGTCAAAAATTCTTTGTGACCATGGTGATAGAACTTTCACTTACGAGGGTATATTTTCTTAAGAACCAACACTGTCTATTTCTAGCGCCAACCAGAATTATGCAAGCAATGTCATGTTTCAGTTTGACGGAAATTATAGGCATTGTTCCTATACTATTATGATGCTTAACACTGAATGTCTCAGGTGATAAAAGCAATGCAATACCAATGCTCGCTTTGTTGTTGCAAATTACTGATGGTGTTGCTACTGTGCATGAGTCGTATCGTTTATCAGTTACCACCTGGGGAGCGGCTAGCTACGAGTTAGCTAGCATTTGGTTGGAATACAAAATATAATGGAAATTAATTATGTAATAATGCATATTGGTAAAACTTCATATAATATGACATCTTGTACTGTTTTTGGGCGAACAGAACAAGTATTTTTTTTTGTTAATAATATAACGAAGCAGCTATAAAGCTAAGTTCCGGGTTCAAGTCCCAGTTTGTGGAATTAGACATTAGGGTTCCGTATCTTCGAGAAAAGTACGAGATAGCTGATTTGAATCTTACAATTTATTACAATGATGGAAACGTAGCTTATATTCTGGTATTGGTATTTTTTTACAATTTGCTCAAACTATATCTCTTAACGACACATACTGACAATAATAAGCTCTTCAAACCTTATGTGCGCCTTTGTTTTGATTTCAATAATCATCATCCTCATCGTCATCAGCCATAGGACGTCCACTACTGAACATAGTACTCCACCAAAGATACTTTGATTTCAATACTTGTTGCTGAATACAATTGTATAATAATGATTTTACATTGAAATAAAACGACGTTGTTACGGATTCTATCCGTATTTGTTTTTATTTTTAATCCTGTACCGACATTTCGAAAGCTTATGTTTGAGAAGCTCGTGACCATGCATGCTGTAAAGTTTTCGAAACGTTAGAATAAAAAATAAAAACATGTAATCATGAATATTTTATGGATAAAATCCATAAAAATAAATTTTATTTCATTTGAAGGGAAAATGAAACAACAAATTCATTTATTTTTTATTAAAATCCAGGAGAAAAGAAAAACAATTCGTATATCTATTATCCCTTTTAAATAAGGGCTCAAATTATTTTAAAGGGATATTTTATAACATCTAGTGACCTTAGTAATTACAGTGCTATAAATGAGTGAATAATTTAGTCTACTTATATACTATTTACAAAGGACAAAGATATGTATTTATTTACAGAGTAAATGGTTAATTTTCGTTGGTATATGATTAAATTCGATTTAATAAATGTATTTACAGACACAAAGTGCTATGCACAAGATATATACAATAATCGTTAGTACATCGAATAGGTATTTCACAATTTTATTAAATAACTTAGGATTTACATAGTATATTAAATTTACATCCTACTTTCTGAAACATACAGCAAGATATTGTACAAAAATGGTTAAATATTTCATTGTTCATTTAGATCTTATTTAGCAATATGGAGTATAATATTTCTGAAAGATTATTTAATTATAAGTTCTTGAGATCTATGCAATTTTACCATAATGCAGCTTTAGAATCCAAAATATATTCTATTTCCACATTTATTACAAGACTTATTTGTTGACTTGAGATAAATTTTAAGACCATTATCACCCTTAATATTCTACATTTTACGATTAATGATTCAAAATTTGAGCAAATCAGCGGCTTTAGCGTAAAATTCTACATTAAAACGTTATCTTTGGCACATTTTATACTTTACGGCTTTATACACAGTAGCTTCTTGAACGCCCTTCTGAAGTCCATATTAAAAATGGTATATATAAGAGGATTTAACGCTGAGTTGACGTAACCCAACCAAGTTATGAAGTTTATAAACTTATTCGATAAACAACAGCTGGCGCAGAAAGGAATGACAAGGTAGATGACAAAGAACGGGAGCCAGCACACGACAAAGACTCCCATGATGATGCCAAGTGTCCTCGCAGCTCTTCTTTCTCTCGTCAGCGAAATTCTTTGCTTTTCTTCTATGAACTGGTAAACAGTGTTTTGCTGATTAGTCCTCGGCCGCTTCTGAGTCTTCACTGGCGTGTTTTCTGTAATTTCTATTAAATTCTCGTCATGAGTCTCTTTAGAATTACTCTCAGACGATGTGTTTCTATTTTCAAGGTTGTCTGCCATGTCAGTGACGGAATTCTCGTTTGATAGAATAGGAATTATAAGTTTGTTTTGAGACTTATCGTCTTTACTCCAGTAACGTTTTTTCGGTTTCTTCTTCGGAGTCAATTTTCTAGTTCTTTTCTTCTTTTCATTATCACCTACTAAACGTGTACTACCCTGGTGTTCATTATGATTAGCTTCAGAACTGACCGAATCTTGGTCATTTTGATCGCTGTCTTTCGCCGCATATTTATTCTGACCACTAGATATGGTACTTATTTTAGTTGCTTTAGCGCGATCCCTTAGCCTTTTCTTTGTAGCTAAGTATATTTCGAAGTAAACTACTGTCATTATTACTAAGGGTATGTAGAATGATCCAGATGAAGAAAAAATTACAAAACCTGGCTGCGATGTCAGGCGACAAGGCGTATCGGGTTCGAATACCTCAGGCCAGTCGTTCCATCCGAGTAAGGGTGGGGAGCTAATGACTAGGGATAGCACCCAAACCACACCAATCATGAAGAGCACCCTCTCTAAAGTTCTCTTTTGTGCGTAATTTATAGGATCGGTTATCGCCCAATACCTATCAAGAGCGATAGCACAAAGGTTCAAAATTGATGACGTGCAACACATGATGTCACAAGTCAACCACATTTTACAAACATATATTCCAAAAACCCATTGTCCGAGGATGGAATATGCCACGTTTAAAGGCAGCACCAGAATTGCTACGGTCAAATCCGCGACGGCTAAGGAGACAATAAAAAAGTTCTGAACGATCCTTAGTGGTTTGTATGTAAACACGCTGAGTATGACCAAAATGTTCCCGATTACGGTGGACAGTATAATTAGGGTGAGCACAATGGCCGTGCAGATAGCTTCCCATTCCGGTACGGCTAAGGTTATTCCAAAGCTACTTGGATATTTAGGGTCGTCTGCGACGGCACAAACATCTTTCTCGTCATCTATGATGTCGTATAATTCCGTATAGTTAAAGGATGTGAAGTTAGCGTCGAGTTGGCTGGCTGTTTGTCCCATTTTTGCGTTTGTTATGCTACATTTCACGTAGTGTCATTTGTTTTGTTGATGTTGGTAATGGTTTCAAAACATTTCCTCAAAAAGCAGCGGCAGGTGTTCGAAGATTTATCCTTTTTGTTTTCTTCAATCATTTTCTCGTAAGACTGTTTTCTGAAACAATAAAAAACAACGTTTAACTGATGTTATATTGGAATATACATTTTACAACATTTTCCAAATAATTGGAATTATTTTGATAAAATTAACAGTATCCAGTATCCATATTATCTCCTACATTACAAAAAAATATATAATTATTATAGAGGTATAATTATGTACATCATAATCAGGTCTACTATCCTTCCTATCTATTCTAATCCTAATCGCCTTCTTGTTCTAGTGGCAGAATATACGGGCTGGAGACTGGAAGTTCGGGCAAAGCGAATTATCTAATTTAATTTACCCGAGACTAGATTCCCCAGAGGGGATGGACGGTCGTAAAAACTTATCTAAATCCTTTCTGCAACATGGTTGAAAAAGTATGTTGCGCCGACCCCACATTAAAGCAGGATAAGGGCGGGTAGAAAAAAAGAAATATCATAGTCACCTACTAGCATAAATCTATTTAAAGACGTAGTACTTAATAATACATCAAGCAAATGACAACGAAACATAATTGTATATCTCACCTCCTCGAAATCTTGTCTAGGAGCTCCCATTTGTGTAACTTGTTCATTTTTCGAAGCGTACACGAATCTGTAACAAAGGAAAATATATCACAGTCAGTCAGGTATGAAAATAAAATATCTTTTTACGAGGCACTGGCGTTAGGACGCAATCATGTTATACGCCTGAGAATTTTATCAAAAACCAGGCTCAAGCGACGTGAATTTGTTATGAATGTTACCGACATCATGATGTTTTATTTGAGTATTTATTTATTGCATCATGGATTATCTAAATACTTTAGAATAGAGTAATTTAAAAAAAAACATGATATTTATGTCTTTGCGAATATTGCCCTTGAAAAATTTTTCTACGGACTTCATGGCATTCAATGACAACATTTTATTTTGAAAAGTTTGAAAATTATTGAATAACATGCATATTAGTTGCGGTATTATATTCTGAAATCAATATATCGACTATTTATATTGCAGATTTTTAACTGTTTAATGAAAAATAAAAATTATAGTATTAAATATGTTATTACTTTTATTTAAACTAAATTTTGAATTGAGTATCCGAACTGACCAAAAATGCTTTTGTCATCATTTATTTATGTAAATTAATCTATGTTTCAAAGAACTAAAGTGACCATTTTTGAAGTCAGTTTTTAACTTTTTATAACTTTAATTAATCAACGTTACTATAACAAACTCTGTACTGTTTTTGGGCGAACAGAACAAGTATTTTTTTTTGTTAATAATATAACGAAGCAGCTATAAAGCTAAGTTCCGGGTTCAAGTCCCAGTTTGTGGAATTAGACATTAGGGTTCCGTATCTTCGAGAAAAGTACGAGATAGCTGATTTGAATCTTACAATTTATTACAATGATGGAAACGTAGCTTATATTCTGGTATTGGTATTTTTTTTACAATTTGCTCAAACTATATCTCTTAACGACACATAGTGACAATAATAAGCTCTTCAAACCTTATGTGCGCCTTTGTTTTGATTTCAATAATCATCATCCTCATCGTCATCAGCCATAGGACGTCCACTACTGAACATAGTACTCCACCAAAGATACTTTGATTTCAATACTTGTTGCTGAATACAATTGTATAATAATGATTTTACATTGAAATAAAACGACGTTGTTACGGATTCTATCCGTATTTGTTTTTATTTTTAATCCTGTACCGACATTTCGAAAGCTTATGTTTGAGAAGCTCGTGACCATGCATGCTGTAAAGTTTTCGAAACGTTAGAATAAAAAATAAAAACATGTAATCATGAATATTTTATGGATAAAATCCATAAAAATAAATTTTATTTCATTTGAAGGGAAAATGAAACAACAAATTCATTTATTTTTTATTAAAATCCAGGAGAAAAGAAAAACAATTCGTATATCTATTATCCCTTTTAAATAAGGGCTCAAATTATTTTAAAGGGATATTTTATAACATCTAGTGACCTTAGTAATTACAGTGCTATAAATGAGTGAATAATTTAGTCTACTTATATACTATTTACAAAGGACAAAGATATGTATTTATTTACAGAGTAAATGGTTAATTTTCGTTGGTATATGATTAAATTCGATTTAATAAATGTATTTACAGACACAAAGTGCTATGCACAAGATATATACAATAATCGTTAGTACATCGAATAGGTATTTCACAATTTTATTAAATAACTTAGGATTTACATAGTATATTAAATTTACATCCTACTTTCTGAAACATACAGCAAGATATTGTACAAAAATTGTTAAATATTTCATTGTTCATTTAGATCTTATTTAGCAATATGGAGTATAATATTTCTGAAAGATTATTTAATTATAAGTTCTTGAGATCTATGCAATTTTACCATAATGCAGCTTTAGAATCCAAAATATATTCTATTTCCACATTTATTACAAGACTTATTTGTTGACTTGAGATAAATTTTAAGACCATTATCACCCTTAATATTCTACATTTTACGATTAATGATTCAAAATTTGAGCAAATCAGCGGCTTTAGCGTAAAATTCTACATTAAAACGTTATCTTTGGCACATTTTATACTTTACGGCTTTATACACAGTAGCTTCTTGAACGCCCTTCTGAAGTCCATATTAAAAATGGTATATATAAGAGGATTTAACGCTGAGTTGACGTAACCCAACCAAGTTATGAAGTTTATAAACTTATTCGATAAACAACAGCTGGCGCAGAAAGGAATGACAAGGTAGATGACAAAGAACGGGAGCCAGCACACGACAAAGACTCCCATGATGATGCCAAGTGTCCTCGCAGCTCTTCTTTCTCTCGTCAGCGAAATTCTTTGCTTTTCTTCTATGAACTGGTAAACAGTGTTTTGCTGATTAGTCCTCGGCCGCTTCTGAGTCTTCACTGGCGTGTTTTCTGTAATTTCTATTAAATTCTCGTCATGAGTCTCTTTAGAATTACTCT
The DNA here is from genome assembly GCA_036417725.1 of Clanis bilineata. Classification (NCBI taxonomy): domain Eukaryota; kingdom Metazoa; phylum Arthropoda; class Insecta; order Lepidoptera; family Sphingidae; genus Clanis; species Clanis bilineata. The sequence continues at coordinate 3,712,295 of CM071159.1, forward strand.
CAGACGATGTGTTTCTATTTTCAAGGTTGTCTGCCATGTCAGTGACGGAATTCTCGTTTGATAGAATAGGAATTATAAGTTTGTTTTGAGACTTATCGTCTTTACTCCAGTAACGTTTTTTCGGTTTCTTCTTCGGAGTCAATTTTCTAGTTCTTTTCTTCTTTTCATTATCACCTACTAAACGTGTACTACCCTGGTGTTCATTATGATTAGCTTCAGAACTGACCGAATCTTGGTCATTTTGATCGCTGTCTTTCGCCGCATATTTATTCTGACCACTAGATATGGTACTTATTTTAGTTGCTTTAGCGCGATCCCTTAGCCTTTTCTTTGTAGCTAAGTATATTTCGAAGTAAACTACTGTCATTATTACTAAGGGTATGTAGAATGATCCAGATGAAGAAAAAATTACAAAACCTGGCTGCGATGTCAGGCGACAAGGCGTATCGGGTTCGAATACCTCAGGCCAGTCGTTCCATCCGAGTAAGGGTGGGGAGCTAATGACTAGGGATAGCACCCAAACCACACCAATCATGAAGAGCACCCTCTCTAAAGTTCTCTTTTGTGCGTAATTTATAGGATCGGTTATCGCCCAATACCTATCAAGAGCGATAGCACAAAGGTTCAAAATTGATGACGTGCAACACATGATGTCACAAGTCAACCACATTTTACAAACATATATTCCAAAAACCCATTGTCCGAGGATGGAATATGCCACGTTTAAAGGCAGCACCAGAATTGCTACGGTCAAATCCGCGACGGCTAAGGAGACAATAAAAAAGTTCTGAACGATCCTTAGTGGTTTGTATGTAAACACGCTGAGTATGACCAAAATGTTCCCGATTACGGTGGACAGTATAATTAGGGTGAGCACAATGGCCGTGCAGATAGCTTCCCATTCCGGTACGGCTAAGGTTATTCCAAAGCTACTTGGATATTTAGGGTCGTCTGCGACGGCACAAACATCTTTCTCGTCATCTATGATGTCGTATAATTCCGTATAGTTAAAGGATGTGAAGTTAGCGTCGAGTTGGCTGGCTGTTTGTCCCATTTTTGCGTTTGTTATGCTACATTTCACGTAGTGTCATTTGTTTTGTTGATGTTGGTAATGGTTTCAAAACATTTCCTCAAAAAGCAGCGGCAGGTGTTCGAAGATTTATCCTTTTTGTTTTCTTCAATCATTTTCTCGTAAGACTGTTTTCTGAAACAATAAAAAACAACGTTTAACTGATGTTATATTGGAATATACATTTTACAACATTTTCCAAATAATTGGAATTATTTTGATAAAATTAACAGTATCCAGTATCCATATTATCTCCTACATTACAAAAAAATATATAATTATTATAGAGGTATAATTATGTACATCATAATCAGGTCTACTATCCTTCCTATCTATTCTAATCCTAATCGCCTTCTTGTTCTAGTGGCAGAATATACGGGCTGGAGACTGGAAGTTCGGGCAAAGCGAATTATCTAATTTAATTTACCCGAGACTAGATTCCCCAGAGGGGATGGACGGTCGTAAAAACTTATCTAAATCCTTTCTGCAACATGGTTGAAAAAGTATGTTGCGCCGACCCCACATTAAAGCAGGATAAGGGCGGGTAGAAAAAAAGAAATATCATAGTCACCTACTAGCATAAATCTATTTAAAGACGTAGTACTTAATAATACATCAAGCAAATGACAACGAAACATAATTGTATATCTCACCTCCTCGAAATCTTGTCTAGGAGCTCCCATTTGTGTAACTTGTTCATTTTTCGAAGCGTACACGAATCTGTAACAAAGGAAAATATATCACAGTCAGTCAGGTATGAAAATAAAATATCTTTTTACGAGGCACTGGCGTTAGGACGCAATCATGTTATACGCCTGAGAATTTTATCAAAAACCAGGCTCAAGCGACGTGAATTTGTTATGAATGTTACCGACATCATGATGTTTTATTTGAGTATTTATTTATTGCATCATGGATTATCTAAATACTTTAGAATAGAGTAATTAAAAAAAAAACATGATATTTATGTCTTTGCGAATATTGCCCTTGAAAAATTTTTCTACGGACTTCATGGCATTCAATGACAACATTTTATTTTGAAAAGTTTGAAAATTATTGAATAACATGCATATTAGTTGCGGTATTATATTCTGAAATCAATATATCGACTATTTATATTGCAGATTTTTAACTGTTTAATGAAAAATAAAAATTATAGTATTAAATATGTTATTACTTTTATTTAAACTAAATTTTGAATTGAGTATCCGAACTGACCAAAAATGCTTTTGTCATCATTTATTTATGTAAATTAATCTATGTTTCAAAGAACTAAAGTGACCATTTTTGAAGTCAGTTTTTAACTTTTTATAACTTTAATTAATCAACGTTACTATAACAAACTCTCCAGATATAGTTATTTCCCTCCCAAGAAACTACGTGTAGCAAAAAAATTAATATTGGCACAATGATCTTCCACCTGGGAATCTTCATTAGCCTGTCTAATTATAAAATTAAGTAAAGAGAAATTGCCAAAAAGACCAGAGTTGTCTTTTTTTTTTAAGTAAAACTACGCAAATATGAAAGTCGGTAAGTCACTGACATTTATGATAATAAATTACTTTGAAGAAGATGTACGAGTTACGACGTAGACGGTTTCTAGCTAAAAAACAAATCCTTAGGATAGATTAGGCTCACTATGTAGACAATACATGGAATACGAAACAAGATAAATTACATTTTACTAAACGTTTCTGTGAAAAGAATATAAAAATATTGTTAAATTAACTTGTATGAATATATTTAAGTAAATGTCAAGAGAATTCTTATATATAGTATGTCAGAAAACGACGGAGTCTCTGCCTACCCCTATGGGTTACAGGCGTCATATCATGTATTTACTTTAGACGAGTCGTGAGTCGTGACAGATATATTAAAGGAATGTAAGTTTTTAAAAGGCATTTGCAAGGTTACCACGACCTCTTAGAGCAGTATTATTATAATCGTTCTTCATTTGTTTTGTATGGGAATATTGACAAGTAAAATTATAATAATACTGCTATAAGAGGTGATGGTAACCCCCCTGAAGTTTTTTGTGGTTTAACCATACTAGACCGATGTAGTGGATTAACCTCTCTATTACCAGAGACAAGATCTTGTCTCTGCTATTACCAAAGCATGTGATTAGGTATCAAGGTACGGATACTTGAAATCATAGATAGACACTTCAATTTTAAGACAGCCTCCGTGGCACAGCCAGCTATGAAACGAGAAGCCACGGGCTCGATTCCCGCACAGAGACAAATATTTGTGTGATTCACAGATATAGGTAAGTTGAGGGGGGTGAATCCTGACGCTCGAATCGAACTTGAATTCGATTCGGTTTCATTTATTGACTTAAGATTCTACCGAAATCGAGTTAAAAAGTGCATTAATGTCACTTTAAAAATTACCAAATGACAAGTTCTCGAATATTATCCAACATTAGCGCACTTTAAATGTCGATTTCAGTGGAATTTTAAGTCAATAAATGAACAACAAATCGAAATCACAATCGAATCGAGTGTCAAAAATTACCCTACAAGCATGGGTGTCGGAACGTAAGTCCGTCATAGTTTCTGACACCCAAGTATAGAATTAAACTAAGTGAGGTCAGGGGTACCACCACCTCCTATAGCAGTATTATTATCATCTTACTTGTACCGATTCCCATACAAAACAAACGAAGAACGATTATAATAATACTGCTATAAGAGGTTGTGGTAACCCTGCAGGACTATGTGTGACCGTTGGGTGTATTTATTTATTATTTATTTATTACTAGCTGTTGTTTATTTTCCGGGTTAAAAAGTAGCCTATTTGTTATTCTGATGTAATGATTCTAATTATAAAGATATAAAATCTGTAAAGCTTAATCAAAATTCATCCAGTAGTTTTGGCGTGAAAGAGTAACAAACACACACACAAATTTCACGTGTATAATATTAGTAGGATTTTAATTAATGTTCTTTTCATAGAAACATAACAACCGTAAATGGTGGCGAAAGGTGATTTTTTTCCAAAGGGAAGTTGATGCTGCATTTTATTCTTGTTAATGCCTATTTGTTAAGCCAATAAGTTGGTAAAGGTAAGTCTATGATAATAAGATAAGAAAATTAATGTAGTAGACTATAAAGTAATTAACCCTTCGGGGGTACAGGCGAGAGTTCACGTTATGGAAATTAAGGTACTTATTATCATACCAATCCTGCGTAATAACTTAATTATAATATTTTACGAGAGATGTAAATCAAAACACTTTTGACTTATCTAAAGAGGCCAAGTTTATAAACATTCACTTAACGTAGTATAACACGAGATTTCGTTTAGTTCTTTAATGTAATTTTAAAATATTTCTCAGTTACATTTCCTTTAAAAATATTTTTCACTTTTCATTGTATAAAATCACGAGGTAAAAGCTTTTGAGTGGCGACGGAAACTACTTGTGGCGGTCACTTGCTTAAGGCACCTACGATTCGCTACTCAATTCAGGGCGCAAGTTTAAAGCTTATGGCGTGTATTCATTTATAATTGCATGAGTAATAAAATACCGACTGTCTTAGTGGCGTAGATAGTCTTACTTATAAAAAGTGTTTAACTGAGCAAATGGTAAAAAATAGCCTGTCCCTTTTATTTTTTAACAATGTGACACAAGGAAAAAAGTGGCAGGCTTTTCTTAACCATTTACTCAGCTAAACAGTTTTAATAAGTAAGGCTCATTGAGTGTGCGGTATAACCTTTAATACTAAGGTTTCAGGTTTAGTCCCCGAATGAGGCATGATGATCGTGGGTTTTTCGTATCAGCATCACCCCGGAGTCTGGATTTTTCTGCACCGTATGGTGATAGGCTCGAAGTTTATACATCACGGGACCCTAATTAATTAGTTTAAACAGTTTGTTCTAGAGCGATATAAAACATTGTTTTTTTTTATAGCAGAGATTGGCAAACGAGCAGATGGGTCACCTGATGGTAAGTGATCTCCACCGCCCATAGACAACCAAGACACAAAAAGAACCATGGGTGCGTTGCCAACCTAAAAGGAGGGAATGGAAGGGGAGGGAAAAGGGAATGAGAAAATGGACCACCGGAAATCTCACTCACCGAACGAAACGCGACAGCAAGCTGGCACTTTACGTCGGTTTTCTGTGAGACAGTGGTATCTAACCGGTCGAGCAGCCCCATTCGTGCTGTAGACATTACTGTCTACAGCGTGGCTCTACCACTTGTAAAAAGCATGGGGTGTCAAATATAGAATGTTACAATTAATATTCTATTGATAGCTTATTCATAAAAGTAAAGTAATGTTAATAATGTTGTGAACACCCCACGATTTATGTCGCTCTAGAACAAACTTTTTATACTGTATATAAAAGTATTTTTTTTGTGCGGTGTGTTTATAACAAACGTTTTTGTTCAGTTTACTATTATTTTTAATATTAAACCTATGTATGTTCCACATCACAAATCGCTAATTACAAAAATATAAGATATAGGTGTTATTATAACACTTTATATTAATCTCAGATCAGAATCCCTCAGTATGTTTATATTAACATAGAGGTAATATTACATAGTATGAGTAACACGAGCCTGCCTCGGTGGCGTGGTTGTATTTCGGTACGACTACTGTCCTGAGGTCTCGGGTTCGATCCCGGGTCGGGAAAAGTGATAATGCATTTTTCCATATCAGCCCGGATTCTGCAATTTTTGCTCGATATGGCGATGTGCTCGCCCCTTATCACAGCTGGGATGGAACTAAGCTCGGCGAAATTTGGGTGTACTAGTTAGCTAGTACGCCTCTGCCTACTCCTTCGGAGATACAGGCATGAGCTTATGACTAATGATGATGATGACGAGTAACATAATTGAAATAAAACTATTCTTACGGATTCTATCACGATTAGGTTTTAATTATTATTCCCGACGTTTCGAAGGCTTTGCAGTCTTCGTTGTCACGGGTCAGACTGAAGACTGCAAAGCCTTCGAAACGTCGGGAATAATAATTAAAACCTAATCGTGATAGAATCCGTAAGAATAGTTTTATTTCAATGTATAATATTCACGTAAACTTAAGAAATCAGTGAGTAACATAATATTACAAATACATAATATCCCCGCTGTCGCTCGTAACACGAACCATATTCAGAAGTTAGTGCTTTCAATGAACCTACTTCACATGTGGTGTAAGTGACTTGTAGTACTTTATTTCATACTAATATGATATTTCACTTTAACATGTCACTTTTCTTCACGCGGCATGCTTTCATGGTATCAGAATGGAAAGTGCCTTCTTGTCTTTTTTTCCACAGCACAGACTGGCAAACGAGCAGATGGATCACCTGAAGGGAAGTGATCTCCACCATCCATAGACACCCAAGACCCAATAAGAATCATGGGTGCGTTGCCAACCTAAAAGGAGGGAATGGAAGGAGAGGGAAAAGGGATTGGGAATGGAAGGGGGGGAGGGGGTGAATGGTCCATCGGAAATCTCACTCACCGAACAAAACGCGACAACAAACTGCCACTTTACGACGATTTTCTGCGAGACAGTATCAAACAGGTCGTGCCGGCCCATTCGTACAGTAGACGTTATTGTCTACAGCGTGGCTCTGCCACTCTTAAATTCTTGTTAAAGGAATATATCAAAAAGATACAGTTTATGCGAAATATGGGTGTTCTAGTACGCAATTGCGCCTTTACCTACCCCTTTGTGGATACAGGTCTGAGCTTATGTATGTTTATGTATACAATTTATTCGGCTTTTCGATAGCTGGCAACTTAGATTTTTTGATTTGCTAAGAATTTGATCTGTTGTCTCTTGTTAAAATGTCGTAAATAATATAGAGATCTTAAATATTAAAATATTTACTATTTTTTACTCAATCAGGAATTTATAATTTTGGATCAAGGATTATTATATCAGGTAATAATGTAATTATAAACTCGGAGTTTGTAGAATCAAATAACCCGGTTATGTTTCATCCAATTATTTCACAATAAAGTTTTGCCAACAAGATATTGGATTAAGTTATGACTGACGTAATTTCTTATTTGATTTTTATAACCGTGTTATAGTTTAACCGACTGCGCTGGAAGGAAGATAATGTTCTTAAATATAATAAGCCTACACGGAGTAGATATCACATCTCAACTCAATGTCTCAACTACATAATTGAGTGGCAACTGTCAACGAACTTTTGGTTAATAGAGCCATGCTGTAGACCAGCGGTGCTATTTGCAGCCCGTGAAGTTCTATTTGCAGCCCGTGATTGTTTTGTAAATTAGTCATAAATATCTAAAATGTTATAGATTATACCTCTATACATAGAAAATATGAGGTGAGGCCCGCCTTTGTTGTATTTTGCCACTTTGCGGCCCCTGGCTTCCAAAAGGTTGCCGACCACTGCTGTAGACAATTATGTCTACACCACGAATGGGCCGGCTCAACCGGTTTGATACCACTGTCTCACAGAAAACCGACGTAAAGTGGCAGCTCGTTGTCGCTTTTCATTCCCTCGTTCGTCTCCCTTTCCCAATCCCTTTTCCCTCCCCTTCCAATCCATTATTTTAGGTTGGCAATGCACCCATAATTCTTTTTGAGTCTCGGGTGTCTATGGGCGGTGGAGATCACTTAACATCAGGTGACCCATCTGCTCATTTGCCAGTCTCTGCTATAAAAAAAACCTTTTTGAAAAGTTTCGTTGGATGTGTCATGTCACACGTGGCAATTAAAGTTGTTCATCTAGGGCCTTACTTCTAAAAACAGTTTAACTGTGAAAATGGTAAAGAGTAGTCTGACCCTTTTATTTTCAAACAATGTGACACAAGGAAAAAAGTGACAGAGTATTCTTAGCCATTTGCTCAGCTAAACTGTGTTTATAAGTAAGGCCCCTACAGAGCACCTAATACTCAACATTGTTGTGACTAATAATAACAATTGGGTCCTGGCTATTTTAAAAAATATGCAGGACTATTTATTAGTTTATCCTAAACATATAAAAAAAATTCATAATTTATTAGGTAAAAAAGTCATTTTTTTCGTGTATAATTGATATTTAACTGATATTTAATTTGTTGCGAAACCGCTATCTGTGGACTGTTTATTGTGGTTACCTAAAAAAGGACATTGATGCTAGCTCCTCATTCAGTTAATACTGTATACTAGTATATAATTTGGTATAGGTAAGCCGGAAGGTGTCATATTATGGGGATTTTGCTACCATAATCAAAGTACATAAAGGGGCTTATTTATAAAAACAGTTTAGCTGAGCAAATGGCTAAGAATAACCTGTCACTTTTTTCCCTATGTCACATTATGATTTCTTAGGTTTAGGCGAATGTTCTTCATTGACTGCCTCAGTGGCGTAGTTGTATTTCGGTATGACTACGGTCCTGAGATCCCGGGTTCGATCCCCGGGTCGGGCAAAGTGATATTGGATTTTAACATATCAGCCCGGAGTTTGAATTTGTGCCCGATATAGCGATAGGCTCGCCCCCTATCACATCTGGGACGAAACTAAGCTCGGCGAAATGTGGGTATTCTAGTTCGCTAGTGCACCTCTGCCTACCCCTTCGGGGAAACAGGCGTGAGCTTATGTTAAGTTATTCGTTGAAAAAAAACTATTTTACGGGTCAGTCTGACCTGTGACCACGAAGGCTGCAAAGCTTTCGAAACGTCGGGCATAAAAATTAAAACCAAATCGTGATAGAATCCGTTAAAATCGTTTTATTTCAACCTATGTCACATTGTTTGAATATTAAAGGGACAGGCTATTCTTTAGCATTTGCTCAGTTAAACTATTTTAATAAGTAAGGCCCATAGTTTATAAACCTTCCATAATATTTTGATGCGTTCATAGATTGTTGACAGATTTAAGAAGGAACTTCAGAAAACAGTACACACTACAACTTACAAGATGGTCATTAGTCCTCGACGCAGCAGCCTCAGAGCGGCTGAGTGGTTGCTCTTGAGAAACTGATGCTGTGCTGGCCAAATAAATAGTGTGTATGCATTAATAAACTAGCGATAGCTCAGTTGGGAATGGTACGGATCGAGACGAGTATCGGAGGTTCGAGACCAACCCCAAAATGGAGCATACACCTCTAACTTTTCTGTTTTAAGTGTGTTTTCTTTGTAAATTATCGCTTGCTATTCTGTCAACCTGCATGGCCGAGAATTTCTCCATAAGAATTTCGAAGGTATGTGAAGTCTACCAACCCGCATTAGGCCAGCGTGGTAGACTAAGGCTAACCCCTCTCATTAGTAGAGGAGGCTCGTGCCCAGCAGTGAGGCAGTAATGTTACAGTTAATATTATATACATTAATTTGCAAAAACGGCAACCAAGACGTAATAGATCATTAATAATGTGGTGTACCACATTTATTATTTCACAAATTACGTGTTCCTATAACATTTTTATGATAAAATTAATTAATGAAATTGAAAATAACTCATAACATTGAGACATTTTATATTAGACTATTTAGATATTTTAATACAAAAGCCATACACATTGAATTCTATATGAATTCGATTGTTAATATTGTCGCTCAGACCTCACGAGTTCAAAAATAACACGAAAACTAGATTCTTCTCTTTATGAAGGCCTTTTAAAACAATTGAAAACTCGTGCTATTATTGTAGCATTTTATTCGTATTTTTTGAACCGTAGTATATATAGATGAAAAATACACACTTTTTCACCGTTATTTCTGTTTTATCGCGATATACACGTCCATTGAGTGTGCAGTGTACAAACGCGACAAGTGATCGCGCGTGTCTCTGGCACCTCGCATTGTACTCAGACACATGCATTGTGAATCTGCGAACATTGTTGCCTCGCTATCATTTACATTTATTTGGACTATTTACATCCATTTATCCATCCATCCATCCATGTAAATGTAGTATACATGATACTACATTTACATGACGAGCGTCTTGCTAAAAGACGTTTAGTAGCTAGCAGCTTGCAGCGCTATTACTAATCTAGAGTTACACCTTATCTCGACTTATCTTACAGTTCACTGCTATATTTAAATAAAGATTTGGGATAAATAGAGATTTATCTCGGAGCTGCAAGGTTGAGATCTATCGAGTAAGCTTCGACTAAGTCTGAGCGATTTTTACAAGCTTTTATTTAGTTTCACCTGTCCCGTTGTCTGTAATCAAATATTGTAAGCTAAATTATACCCACTTCCCGATGTCCGATTGGATTCAAATTTGGTGTACCTATGTATATTCGGTGACAATACAATAACATGGTACCATGGAGCTGGTCTGATGGTGGATACGGAAGATAACTGTAGGAACTTCTGAATTAAACAAGATAAACCCATTGAGTTTGGGCTTGATTGATTAGTCTTGAGGAGCACTTTACATATCCGTAGAATATTTTAAAACATCACGCCTACTCTAAAATACTTACCTTCTAAAAAAATAAAAATAAATTAAAATTTAAAAATAATTTTTAAAGACGAGCTTTTATCTGGGACCTACCCATTACAAGTTACAGGTTACGTACTGACTATACTTCTGTACTTTAAGCTTTAAATAATATATGTAAGTGGGTACCTACATGCTAAATACTTACTAGTATACATTTTTAACTTTTTAGTTTATTCTCCCAGATAAAAGCACACACACATACACATACACACACTCAAACACTTTTAATTTTATAGTGTTAAGTAGGATATTAACTAAACTTCTATAATATTCATCATCATAATCATAAGCCACAGGACGTCCACTGCTAGATACAGGCCTCCCCCAAAAATTTCCAGATCAACTTGTTGGAAGCGACCTCCATCTAGCGAACTTTAACATTAATATTAAGTAGTTTTTTACAATTAATCACAACAAAAGAACGCGATCATAGCTAAACAATCCACAATATATTTGTAACTCAAAACCCCACCAAGACACGGACAAAAACGAAACCAGCCGTTACGAATCAAATCCCGCATTTGTTGAACGGAGCCAATTCGGCGGGCGTTCCGATAAAAAGCCCAAAATACGACCATAAATAATACAAAGAGTTATCACAGAAGAAAACCAACTTTACCGCAAAAAGGTACGGCTAAGACAAACATATTCATCCCGAGTCGCGTTTGTCTAAATCAAGCACATCCACGGGATATTCGGCATTCAAAAGGTATGTTTTATCTCGCAATATAATGTATTCTTCAAGGGAACAAGACCGTTCTATTTCGTGGAAGAGTTTTTTGTGTTACCTCATAACGTTGTCTGTTTGATAAAGTGCTTAGTGTTTTTATAAAAATGTGGTGATACAATTCATGCGTATTGCGTGTGATGTCTTACTAAGAGATTTGTTGTCATGTTATACCGTCGATATATTATTTACCTAGATGCACAGTTGACGCTCGGAAAATGGGACAGTAAAGGAGTGCTTAAGCTCTCCTTTTGCATACAGTCAGATGCCGATAGAATTCTAAATTTCAAAATTCAAATTTAAGAACGCTTGCTCATTTCGTTTAAAAAGCTACTTTATAACACGTGCATAGGGTTATAATTGTATTGATTTAATGATTACTTGTGATCTTTTCATTGTTTTATTGCTGAGACCACTTTTTAGGACGATATTTGCAAACAACTGTGCTTCTAGGTTATATTATATTGATGTGTTATACCTTAGAAATATCAATCATTTGTCGCTTGAATCTAAAATAATGAAAAAATCTTTGCATGCAACAAAACTGACCTAATTAATGTGAGGTCTTAGGTTCAAATTATAGTTTTTTTTATAGAAGAGACTGGTAAACGAGTAGGTGGGTCACTTGATGGTAAGTGATCGCCATCGCCAAAATCAGTATCTCAGTTTTTATTTCGAAAAATCGCCCATAAGATTCCCGAGTTTTTTTCACTATTGTAGTTCTCAAGAGACACAAATAAGCTAGGCATGATGTGGGCGTACTAATTATTGTAACCTAACCCTTCAATACAGGTAGGTGATACACTTGAGCTTATGTTATATAAATACTCTATAAAATCAATCATCTCAACTTTTGTATATCAAAATGTTTCCTTCAAAGGATATTTTAGACCACAATTCTTACGGATGGCATCAAAGTCACGTACAGTCTAAATTAAATTATGTCGGAAACGATTCTCGTTGCGTAAAATCTAATTTCCTTAAACGCTACTTTTCGCTATACTTCGTGAAATTCGATCAATTCGAAATATTTGCGTTACAGTCGCCTTGTCGGTGTCGTTATAAAATTTTTGAATTAGTTAAGTCAGTTTGTCCTTGGTCTAGTGGAAGTATATATGGGCTGTGGCTCGGGAGGTCGTGGGTTCGATTCCCAGGTCGGGCAAAGCGAATTTCTAATTTTATTTACCCGGGACTGGATCCCTCATAGAGGGTTGATGTCAGACAGGCAGCCGGTCGTAAAAACTTAGTCAAATCATTTCTGCAACATGCTTGAAGTGTGTTGCGCCAACCCCACATTAAGGTGGGATAAAGGCAAGTTAGAAAGAAAGGTTAATAAGTCAGTTTATGTGGTCTAAAACTGTGTTTAAATTTCAACATCGGAAACAATAATTAATATTTGAATTTTCAATAGTCGCCTTGCCTGGGAGTGCAGTTTGTATCTATACACTAGTTGCGTATGAGCTTACACCTTCGGAAATGCAAGCGTGAATTTATATATACAAAGTGTACAGTGTTATAAAAAAACTTTCACGTTTGTCTCAATGCTACACATTTCGTAGCATGTAGCCGAGTCTACATGCTACGTAGCAACATGCTACGATAATTCTGAATGTTCGTATTCGAGGGGACTTTTCATGGAAAACAAGAGAGTGAATGCATTTTCCGTCATAACGTCACTCGTAGCTAGATTGACGGTTACAGTGAGGGTCGGAAACACAACGGGAACGTTCGTATGCCGCATGTCGTAGCTCTTCAATGAAATGAGCTTTCGCAATTGTATGTTTAATTTGAATAACTTACTTTTAAATAAAAATAAATAAAATTGTTATTTTATGTTTTGCGAATGTAATTCAAATTGTGATTCAAATTATTCAAAAGGTGTTCAAAGCAACAGAAATGACAGTTGAGTGAATTTATAATTCTATATCTCGCTTTGTCTCATTTTCATAATAAAATTAAGTTTCTACTGACTGTATTACACCTGAGACTTGAAAAATAAATAAACATGAGAGAATAATTCAAGTTTGAAATCTCTATGTTTTAGAAGTTAACCTTTCAGAATGGACAGGTGCTCAACATTACAAACGTCTGTTTCTGTAATTGAAAATCACTTTATCTTTTTATTTTATGCCGTAGTTTTACATCTACATTAAATGTACATCTGTGACACAAACATAAGCTCACGCCTGTATCCACGAAGGGGTAGGCATAGGTGCACTAGCGAACTAGTACAACCACATTTCGCCGAGCTTAGTTCCGTCCCAGATGTGATAGGGGGCGAGCCTATCGCCATATCGGGCACAAATTCCAGACTCCGGGCTGATATGGAAAAATCCAATGCCACTGCCCGACCCGGGGATCGAACCCGAGACCTCAGGACGGTAGTCGTACCGAATTACAACCATGCCATCGAGGCAGTCGCCACAGTACATCTGTGAGTCGGTTTAAATGATTAAATTTCATAAACATTTGGCCAGCTTATTTAGGACACAAATGATGTCATATGAAATGAGCTTATTATCACGCGATGTACAAACATTGAAGTAAAATATTACTTTAATTTATCCAAAATATTTCTTTTTTACCTGCCTTTATCACACCTTAATGTGGGATCGGCGCAACACACTTTTTCAAGCATGTTGCAGAAAGTATTTGGCTTAGTATTCACGACCGGCTGCCTGCCTGACGTCAACCCCTCTGAAGCATCCAGTTCTGGGTAAATTTAATTAGAAAATTCACTTTTCCCGACCTAGGAATCGTATCCACGACCTCCCGTCCACAGCCCATATATGCTTCCACTAGACCAAGGAGGCAACAAAATAAACGAATTTATCCTACATATAAAAATATGATATAATATTAGCCCTGTAATATTACTGTTCCACTGCTGGGCACGATCCTCCTCTACCAATGAGAGGGGTTAGGCCTTAGTCTACCACTCTGGCCTAATGCAGGTTGGCAGACTACACCTTCTTCTTCCTCTTCTTTATTTAAAAAATATGGCCTCCATCGAAGGTTGATGATTTTGCCAACGACAGTGTTTAATAAATCCATTACTCAAAAAAATTGCTAGTCAGACATCATTTCAACAACTTCACTCTAGACTACACCTTCTAAATTTTTGTAGAGAAATTCTCAGGTATGCAGTTTAGCAAAGCTAAGAATCGTATTATTTATGAGCCCTACCCCACTAACGCTTAAATAAAAAATAGCTAGTTAGACATCTTTTCAACAACTTCACTCTAGACTATACCTTCTAAATTTTTGTGGAGAAATTCTCGGGTATGCAGGTTTAGCAAAGCTAAGAATCGTATTATTTATGAACCCTACCCCACCAACGCTTAAAGAAAAAAAGTCCATTCTATTTACTTTGAATACGAGTTTATTTGGTTTAGCGAGATAGAAATGAAGAAAATAATCATCATCATCCTCATCAGCCATAGGACGTCCACTGCTGGACATAGGCCTCCCCCAGATTTCCAATGACCGATGACCTGATAAAGGTCGCAGGAAGTCGCTGGATGCAAGCCGCTTCCAGGTCGATCTGGAAGAAAATAATCAAAGACATTTGATAATAGACAGCCTCCGTGGCGCAGCGGTCGAGTAGCCGGCTGTGAAACGTGAGGTCGCGGATTCGAATCCCATACCGAGGCAAATGTCTTTGTGGTCCACAGATATTTGTTTAAGGTCTGGGTGTTGTGAGATCGATACTCTCTCATAGTTTCTGATACCCACGACACAAGACTCGATCTTAGTGTGAGGGTCAAGACTATCTGTGTGACTGTTAGGTGATTAGGTGTATTTAAAAAAATAGAATTATAGATATCAGTTTCTCTCAGTTTTGAAATATTAATCCTAAAAGTACATTAAATTGGTCTCGGCATTGTGCTTTACTTCACTCAAGAGACCAAGTATTAAATAAAAGAGAGCAACATGTGTTATCTGTGAACTAAATTGCAGGAGTTGTATGTTATTTTATAACATATTTTCTGCTGCAAATGAAAAAGAATTTTTTTTTTCTGACGTTCTTTATCAGTAGACGAAAGCACTGACATTAATTTGGTGGCAACATATTTAACTTATCATGTTTTATCTAATGTCTAGGACGTGGTGTGAATTATTAATATTATGTTTCTTTACGAGGTGTGTTTTATAAACTAAAATTGATGACAGTAAAAAATATTGTTTATTAAATAAAATTTGGCATGTTAAGGCTCTGTTATTTAATCTCCTTATCACACTGATATTACTGCCCCACTGTTGGGCACGGGCCTCCTCTACTAATGAGAGGGGTTAGGCCTTACTCTACCACACTGGCCTAAAGCGGTTTGGCAGCCTTCACATACCCTTGAAATTCTTGTGGAGAAAGTATCGGGTATGCAGGTTTCCTCACGATCATGTCTCTTCGTAGTGATAGTGCTACAGGATGGGATGGTATTCCGACAAGGATCCTAAAATCATCCCCTGACATTTTAGTGCCTCTTTTAACTCACATATGCCGAATTTCGATTAACTCAGGTATTTTCCCAAAGGACTTTAAACATGCAATTGTCCATCCAATACATAAGGATGGAGATAGACAAGACGTCAATAATTACAGACCCATTTCGGTACTTCCAGCTATGTCTAAAGTGCTTGAAAAAGTTTTAAATAATCGATTGAAGCATTACCTTGAAAAATTTAATATTATCTCTGATAATCAGTTTGGTTTCAGGAAAGGGAAATCAACTGAGGATGTTGTAGTCTCCCTTGTCGATTCTATTGTTGAGGCACTTGATAAAAAACAAAAGTGTTTAGCCATTTTTTTGGACCTCAGTAAAGCTTTTGACACAGTTTCGATTCCTATCCTTATTTCCAAACTAGAATTCATTGGCGTAAGAGGCACCTGCCTAAAAATTTTCAAGGATTATCTATCTAATCGCACACAGTCAGTCATCATTGGGAATAACATCAGCAGGGAAGAAAAACTATGTTTTGGGGTGCCACAAGGCAGCATACTGGGTCCCACACTCTTCATCACGTATATTAATGACCTCTGTAAACTTAATCTTCCTCACTGTAAGATATTTACGTACGCTGATGACTCAGCATTATTTGTCAGTGGTACCACCTGAAATGAGACCCGCATGCATGTTGAATTCGCTCTCTCTTCAGTCATGTCTTGGCTATCACAAAATCTTTTAACTCTGAACATTCAAAAATCACACTTTATGACCTTTGCTACCAAAGCCACATCAATTCCTGCAAAAAACTTGTTTATAATTAAAGCACATTCGTGTTCTGACCTTTCGGAGAATTGCAATGGCCCCCAAATTGATCAAGTACCTTCGGTTAAGTACTTAGGTGTCCACCTAGATGAGCTCCTCAACTGGCAAAATCATATTCGACAAGTAGCCGCACGAGTCAGAAAGTTAATCTATATCCTTAAGAAACTACGATATATAGCAAACTCTAACACTATTAAGACGGTGTACTATGGCTTATGCCAATCATTGCTAACCTACTGTATAACCGCAAGGGGAAGTGCAGCCAAAACCAGTATTCTTCGACTGGAAAGGGTTCAGAGATCAGTCCTTAAGGTCCTTCTCAACAAACCTATCCGCTACCCTACTACACAACTATACTCGGAATGTGACTTTCTAACGGTAAGGCAGCTATTTATTCTACAATCGGTCCTAAGGAAACATGGGAATGTTGCTTTTATGCCTAATAACTATACCCTACGGAGAAGCTCTCACAATATATGTAAATCGATACCACACCGTACGACAATAGCAAAACGTCACTTTAATGTATTGAGTACATCATTATACAATAAAATAAACAAAATTATTAAAATTTACCCCCTCTCTAAATTTGAATGTAAAAGGAAAGTTTTAGAATACTTGAAAACTCTTAACTATTTCGATACAGAGTCAATGTTAATAAATCAATAAATTAAATTACACCTGTCTTGGGAATTATCGTCTAAATCACTGTCTGTCGCACACGCACACGCACGCACACGCACGCACACACACACACACACACACACACACACACACACACACACGCGCGCGCATCCACGCACACACACACGCACGCACACTCACACACTTTTTTCTACAGCATAGAAAATGTCTTTACCTCTGCTTTACTTATTACATATTTCTTACGTTGTTGTATGTTTACTCTAAATTCCCAAATTACAGATTTTACTAGTTCTGGGAATTTAAGTGTCAATTATGTTTGTAAATTAGTGACTAAAGGACAACAATTGTTTATTTGTGGGTGGGTATGCTTCTGTTCAGCCGACTGACGATGCAGGACCCTCTCTGCGTCGCCGACGCGATGTTAAACTTCCGTATCATCTGTAGCACAGGTCCATACCTAGTACAGGGTATGGTTGGGACGCATTGCTTAGTACGATGTCGGAGGGGTGACTGGGCCGTCTCACGGCTCTCCACTAGCATTACCAAAGCTTGCCTCCTCATGTATCGCTAGTTTACTTATTTTTACAAATAAACTATTTTGATTTGATTTTTTGATTTGATGCTATCCTTCACCGTTATAGCACGCGATATTTCACAATGAAAATATGCTTAACATAGAAAAGTCAGAGGTGTATGCTCCTCCTTTTTGGAGTTGGTCTCGAAACTCCGACACTCGTCTCGGCATTCTATACCATTCACAACTGAGCTATCGCTGCTCACCTTAATATTATATTAATATTATAATGCTGTCATATTAATATTATATTATTATTGTGTTAAGACACACACGTAGAACAAAAAGGTTAGTTACCTCCGCCCCGAGTTGTGTTTATTGATATGGATGCTCCGAGACGCCTCACATCCCCACATCCCAAGGGAATGTTGATTGATTTTGTGACCAGAATCAATTTGCAGGGTACACAATCGGTCGCTCAGCACCACCCCGGCCTTTATTATCCTTCAGGGACCCTTTGGATCAGTTATGTTTATGCATAACTGATCTTTATTGCTCACTCCATCGTTATTAACTGACGAAAAGGAAACCAGACGCGTATTTTTATATTTTAGTGTGTGGCTACACGTATATTTTACAGTGATGAGTGGTTTTTTATTCGGAAGCAACAGAACAAATATTATTCTATCTTTATTTTCATATTCTTTAAAGTAACATAACATAAGCTTACGCCTGTATCCCCGAAGAGATAGGCAGAGGTGCATTAGCGAACTAGAACACCCACATTTCGCCGAGCTTAGTTCCGTCCCACATGTGATAGGGGGCGAGCCTATCGCCATATCGGGCACAAATTCCAGACTCCGGACTGATATGGAAAAATCCAATATCACTTTGCCCGACCTGAGGGTTACCACCACCTCTTATGGCAGTATTATTATAGTCTTACTACGTTTTTTTGGACAGGAATCGGTACAAGTAAGATTATAATAATATTGCTATAAGAGGTTGTGGGAACCCCCCCGGGGCTCGAACCCGAGACCTCATGACGTAAGTCATACCGTAATACAGCTACACCACCAAGAAAGTCACAAATTCAGGTTTCCGTTATTCAAGAACTATAAATCTTACGAAAGCTTTAAGCTTACCGTTAAATTGCAATTGCAACACCCTGTATAAATAGAATTCGCTCACTCACTCCGATATTTATAAATAAAATACGCACAGAAAGATCAAAAGAACAAAATGACTAATTCAAATTAAAAATGTTCCCTTATTTACCTTCATTTTACGTAACGACGCAAAATATTAGATTGAAATATGGTTGATTGCGACCTTTTGTAACTTAATTTAGTTATTCATTAGCAGTTGTGATATTAAATTAGGCGGCGGGAGTAATCCTTAGGGAAACACACTTTAAACTTTGCCAATTTACTGTGTATGGTAAATGGATCTACGCGATATTGTTTCGTTACTATGTCGAAGGTTCACGCTTAAAAGGCATGTATGAATGAAAAACATACTGAATACGAATATCGAACACGGAACATTTGGTTCGAACTTGTTCCAATACCATACAAAAATGTTCATTTGTGTTCGCAGTTAACAGCCTTGCTCTATTACGGCCGGTCTCTATAAACGATCTCAGTTTGGAGTGCAGATAGATTGCGATTATGAATCAATCAAATCAAGTCATTTGGCGGAGTCATGTTCAAACTGTGTTCTTGTTGGCTAATTTTTGTAATCTATCTGCACATTCGAACTGAGATTGTTTTTTGGAACCGGGCGTTATTGGCTTTGGATTCACCGTCGACAGTAATCAAAAATAAAGTATTCTATGTTCGTTCCTAGGGTTAAAGGCCCTCTGACTTAATTCCATGAAAATCAGCGCAACGGTTTCGTAAATAAAACTGACTGCCTCGGTAGCGTAGTTGTATTTCGGTACGACTACCATCCTGAGGTCTCGGGTTCGATCCCCGGGTCGGGCAAATTGGTATTGGATTTTTCCATATCAGCCCGGGGTCTGGAATTTGTGCCCGATATGGCGATAGGTTCGCCCCCTATCACATCTGAGACGGAACTAAGCGCGGCGAAACGTGGGTGTTCTAGTTCGCTAGTGCGCCTCTGCCTACCCCTTCGGGGATACAGGCGTGAGCTTATGTTATGTTATGTTATGGTTTTGTAAACTTTTCTGCTTTTCATCAGTTACTTTCGCATTTATTATATTAGTATGGATATATTAATATAATATTATCACTGTAATATTACTGTCCCACTGCTGGGCACGGGCTTGCTCTACCAATGAGAGGGGTTATTAGGCTTTAGTCTACCACGCTAGCCTAATGCAGGTTGGTAGACTTCACATACCTTCGAAATTCTTGAGAAGACTTTTCTCAGGTATGCAGGTTTTCTCACGATGTTTTCCTTCACTGTTATAGCAAGTGATAATTCACAATGAAAACACACTTAACATAGAAAATTCAAAGGTGTATGCTCTTTTCGGGATTGGTCTCGAACCACCGACACTCGTCCGGCAGTCCGTAACCATTCCCAACAAGCTATCGCTGCTTAGATATACTTAAAATCGTATTTGTTATTAATCAACCTAGTCTGTATATGAGTTAACAAAGAAAAGTTTATTTGATGGCCAACTTCATAGTGTCGGATCGTCGTAACAGTGTGCGCGCAGTTCTCAATTTTACTCTCAAATCGCGCTAAAAGAAGTATAAATTTAATAAATAAATAACACCAAATAGTCATACATAAAGTTGCTTGACCTGGGATTTGAACTTAGCAGGTTGATTCTCTAAAAAACGCCACAACGTTGCGATCGACGGAGCGTTCAACGTTGTTGGATCTTAGAGAGTACCATTTTCCATACATTTATGTCAAACGCCTCGCTCGCGAGAGCTAGTTCACAAAAGCGCCGTCATCACGTATAGCGCTAGTGCGTGCGCTTTGTACCTTGCTGAATACAAAAATGAAAACATCGTTGCCGCAACGTTGTTTTCACAAATGAAACCTTAGAGAATCGACCAGCAGGATCTCATGATCCACAATCCATAGACCTACACTGCCACTGGACTATGAAGACAAATTTTAGTGATTCATCATAGATACCACTTTCAAAGTCTATTCAATCATAACAAATCAATTTGTATCAAACAAGAAAACTTTCCCTGTACAGTAACTGTCAGTAGGAAACCTGCACGTGACAGCCCGCTCTATATTTATCTTGGAAACTTTATTCCAATAAATAAAAAACAACCAAGTGCGTGTCGGACATAGCACAATAAAGGGTTCTGTAGAAGGGACGAATGTTACTAAGATATTTTCTCAAAAATTAAAAAGAATTTTATTTATTGAAAGTACTCTTTGAATTCTACTACATTAATTTATTCCGCACTGTAGTTTAAAATTTTTACAACTTTATAAGCAATCATTTCGTTTTTGACTTATAAAATCAATTTAGATACGTCCATATTTTTTTTATAGATATTTATCTTAGACGCGATTAAACATAATATATGTTAATGTGTGCGATGAAAAAGATATTCATCGCTCAGTGACGTATGGAATTAAAATATGTATATATATTAGCCCTGTAATATTACTGACCCACTGCTGGGCACGGGCCTCCTCTACTAATGAGAGGGATTAGGCCTTAGTCTACCACGCTGGCCTATGCGGGTTGATAGATCCATATACCTTTGAAATTCTTGTGGAGAAATTCTCGGGTATTCTTCGCGATGTTTTCCTTCACCGTTGGAAACACAGCTAAAATATTTGTCACAATTTTACTCCCTCCAAACAGACAAACATCAGAAAAGTATAAAGATTTTGCTTTTGCTATTTGGCCACTGAATCCTAAAAAAGACAACTTTCTTTCTAGCCACATTTTGTAAGCTCGAAAATCTGGTTGCGGTAAATCTTCGACATGTAATTGAAATATCAAAGTTTAGGGTTCACTATATCGAGTTTTTCGCGTAATTCTATCTTCAAGATATTCTTTTACGTTAAAGTAGCGTTGAATTGTTGAAACTCTATACATGAATCAGCGCCAATGTATTATTTTTTATGAGTATTCGGAAATAGAGATCTTGAATTTTGAATATCTATATTCCCTAAATGCCTCGGTGACACTGCCGTGCTGAGATCTCGGGTTCGATCCCTGGGTCGGGCAAAGTGATATTGGATTTTTCAGTATCAACTATCAACCCGGAGTCTGGAATTTATGCCCAATATGACGATAGGCTCGCCCCCTATCACATCTGGAACCGAAATAAGCTCGATTAAATGTGAGTGTTTTTCGCTTTTATAATATTAATAGTTCGATACAGGCTAAGACTAAACAGTCTCAATCAGTGGCGAAGAGTTCATACAACACTATTCCTTCCGGCTTACCTTTTCCAAAATGTCTATCAATAAATAGATAAAATATTTAAAAATAAACTAGCATCGGCTTGCCTTTTAGAAAATTTCATCACTCGCCACTGGTCTCAATGCTATAATATCAAGGCTACAACAATCTCTTATGAAATTGAATAATCGGATCGGGCGGCCATTCCCTCACGTCGCAAAACTCATTAATTTATCAGTATCAAAGGACCCAGAAGAATAATTCTCTTTTCCCTCGATTCTTTGGTCGAGATCAGTAGAAACATGAAATTGTGTGTTTACGATCTCTCCCTCGGGCCCTGGGTCACTAGTATTGTGTTTTAGTGTTATTTTACTATTTGTATGGATAATCTTATCTTTTTACGTCTTGGCAGCGCTTTGTGAGTACACTGCTTGGTAAGTAGGTCTGTGTCCATTTCACGAAAACAGAAGCTTCACAAATGGATTATATTATTGTATTATTGGTATTACTATCGGTAACAATATTATTTTTAGCTATGTTCTGTATATAACCATGATCATGTGATGGCTATATATCTATTTCGTCAGGATTTTTTGTTATAGAGCTTGGTTGTTATAGTCAATACGCAATTACTGCTTTTGTTATTTTACGTGAGGAACTTTTTCCTTCACAGCTGATATAACAAAATACAAAAACATATGCAGAACAGAATAAGGTAATAAATTAATATTGAATAAATAATCGAATAAATTCTGAGTGGTAGAGCCACGCTGTAGACAGTAACGTCTACAGCACGAGTGGGCCCGCTCGACCGGTTTGACACCACTGTATCACAGAAAACCGACGTAAAGTGGCAGCTTGCTGTCGCGTTTCGTTCGGTGAGTGAGATTTCCGGTGGCCCATTTGCCATTCCCTTGCCTAATCCTTTTTCCTCCCCTTCCATTCCCTCCTTTTAGGATGGCAATGCACCCATGATTCTTTGTATCTTGGGTGTCTATGGGCGGTGGAGATCACTTACCATCAGATGACCCATCTGATCGTTTGCCAATCTTTGCCTTAAAAAATATATATAACCGTGATCATGTGGTGGCTATACGGTTGAATATCTATTTCGTCAGGATTATTATTTTTATAATGATTTCTTAGGTTTACGTGATGTTATTCATTGAAATTAAACTATTTTTACGGATTATATCACGATTTGGTTTTAATTTTTATGCCCGACGTTTCGAAAGCTTTGCAGCCTTCGTGGTCACGTCACGTCAGTCTGACCCGTGACCACGAAGGCTGCAAAGCTTTCGAAACGTCGGGCATAAAAATTAAAACCAAATCGTGATATAATCCGTAAAAATAATTAAATTTCAATTTTTATTTTTAATTTGCAGTTACTTCATTGAAATGCAAATAACTGGCCACATTATGTATATTTATATTAATATCTAATCTGAGTTATGTTAATAATTCGACCTGTAGCTCGACCATTTTTTTTTTCAACATTTCACGCTAGCGACTACGTAAAATAATTTGTATGGAAACCCTTAAACCGTTAGGGGCGTTCGGGTGTTTTTAACTGCGAGAAATGTAAAAAAAACTCATGATTGGCTTACGCCCGAATGGTCAAACGCTGCTCAACTTTAACGGCTTCTTATATTGATTTTCGCCATACAATTTTGACAGATAAGGTGGCCTTAAAAGACATAAGGCCACCTTAAGTGTATGAACATTCGGCGGTTAATGGATTACTTAAATGTAAGCAAGGTGACTCGTTGTGTAAAATTGTAGCAATGACATAATATAATTAATTTGCCTTAGTAAGAAAATGCAGGTATCAGAAAACTACAATAGTAAATTGTGGAAAATAGTAATGAAATAATGAAACGAATATACGGAAAATACAAGCCATTCATTAGGATTAAAGGACTGGTAATGTACGCTTTAGAATTAAACTCGTTTGAATAGCGTAGAAAGTACAGTCGCGTACAAGAAGTAGTAAATATAATAAATAAAATACATTACAAACAATGGTATGAAAACCCAATTAATAAAATAAAAAAAAAAATTTAGAACATCGATATTTTAAAGATGGTGGCAGTTCCTGAAAAAACGTTTTTACAAACTAATTGAACAATAGAACGCTTGTACTTAACAATCTATCATATCAATCTGACTATATAATTATATTCATTACAATTTCATTAGCAACTTTTCTAATTTAATTTGCCCGGGACTGGATCCCTCATAGGGGGTTGTCGTCAGGCAGGCGGCCGGTCGTAAAAACTAAGCCAAATCCTCTCTGCAACATGCTTGAAAAAGTGTTGCGCCGACCTCACATTAAGGTGGGATAAGGGCTGGTAGAAAGAAAAGGAAGGCAGGTAGAAATAAAGATTAAATATTTTCATCAAATTACTAGTAAGATTTGTTATTTTAATTGCATAATTAATAATGAAATAATTTTTGTACTCGACTATACTTTTCATTACATTGCGTTTTTATGCTGTAAATCGTATGAAGACAAAATATATAAAAGAAACGTGGTATTGTATCAGTGATTGTGTCTTTGGTTTAGTTAAATATTCTTATTTTCGACAGACATCGAAAAAGAAGGTACTCAATTCCTCAGTATGTTTTTTTATGTATGTTGCGATATCTCTGTCAAATATGGACTGATTTTTAAGATTTTTGGTGTTTTAAGATTTCACCGCACGCACAAAATAGTTGCCATGCTATGTTTACTTTTGACTTAAGAAACATTTACGCGCTTCTTATCATTAAAACTAGTTTGTCACTTTCTCCCTTGCATCACAATGTTTGAAAATGAAAGGGACAAGCTAGTTTTAAAGTTGTATACCGCGTTTTAATAGGGGCATGTATTGTTTTATTTTTTTAAATTGGAGTTGAAATCCCAACACAACTTAGTTATTTACTGCGCGTAAAGAGTTATGTTAGCTCAGGATGTCTACACTGTGAGGTAAAACCACGTATGAACAAACTTCCGAACTTGTTCGCATTCTTGTTTTGTGTTTAATTAATTTGCACGCTAATTAGAAGTACAGTTTAATTACATTTCGCTATGAAATGAGAGTTGGCGTACTCTAAGTAGGGAAGTTTGAAGCAATATTTTAGAGAGGCAATGCTTATAAGCCATTTATTATGGCTGTATTTTTTTTAACTGACTGCCTCGGTGGCGTGGTGGTATTTCGGTACGACTACGGTACTGAGGTCTCGGGTTCGATCCCCGGGTCGGGCAAAGTGATATTGGATTTTTCCATATCAGTCCGGAGTCTGGAATTTGTGCCCGATATGGCGATAGGCTCGCCCCCTATCACATCTGGGACGGAACTAAGCTCGGCGAAATGTGGGTGTTCTAGTTCGCTAGTGCGCCTCTGCCTACCGCTCCGGGGATACAGGCGTGAGCTTATGTTTTATGTTTATGTTTATGTATGTATTTTTTTTTTATAGCGGAGACTGGCAAATGAGCAGATGGGTCACCTGATGGTAAGTGATATCCACCGCCCACAGACACCTAATACACAATAAGAATCATGGGTGCGTTGCCAACCTAAAAAGAGGAAATGGAAGGGGAGGGAAAAGGGATTGGGAAAGGGAGGGGGGAAATTGGCCACCAGAAATCTCACTCACCGAACGAAACGCGACAACAAGCTGCCACTTTACGTCGGTTTTCTGTGAGCCAGTGGTATCAAACCGGTCGAGCCGACTCATTCGTGCTGTAGACGTAACTGTCTACAGCGTGGCTCTGCCACTCCATATGTATGTTAAGTTTGAAGTTGTAGAATCTTTTGAAATGTTTACTAAATTGGTAGAAATCCAAATTGTAAATGGTTTGTTTATAAGATAATCAAACCCTATTAAGGGTTTAATTTCCGTGTTGAGACAAAAGTGTATGTAATCTACGAATAGAGTGTTTAAAAATAATATATTGTCCGAAATGCTCTTTCTACGACAGTATTATAAGCAAAGTATTATAATAGAATACAAGGGAATTTAAGCTTTTATTTTTACTACCACCAAAAATTCGTGTAAAATTTCTGATCAAACAGTTACGTGGAAACGTTTTAAAATTCAGTTGCGTTTAACCCACCTACTATCCGTTAAAGTTAAATATGAGCTTGTAATAAACCGATAGAAAAGTATACGTTAAAATTGGTGTCGATCAGCAGACATTTTCAGAAGGTTCGTATTCGTTTCCCTTTAAGTAAATACCTAGTCGACAGTAACGTCTATAGCACGAATGGGCCGGCTCGACCGGTTAGATACCACTGTCTCACAGAAAACCGACGTAAAGTGGCAGCTTGCTGTCGCGTTTCGTTCGGTGCGTGAGATTTCCGGTGGCCCATTTCCCCACTCCCTTTCCCAATACCCATCCCTCCCCTTCCATTCCCTCCTTTTAGGTTGGCAACGCACCTATAATTCTTTTTGTGTCTTGGGTGTCTATGGGTGGTGGAGATCACTTACCATCAGCTGACCCATCTGTTCGTTTGCCAATCTCTGCTATAAAAAAAAATCATCATCATTATCATCATCAGCCATAGGACGTCCACTGCTGAACATAGGCCTCCCCCAAAGATTTCCAGATCGACCTGTTGGAAGCGGCCTGCATCCAGCCAGCCTAATATTAGTTGACAATTTAGCAAAGGTAAGACAGTAGGAATTGGGTTATATGAACTGTTCGCTACGGATATGCCTCTTAAACGCACCAAGCTATAGTGTTTTTATTCGCCAATAATGCATTAACTTCGACGCGATTTAACCATAATTTTATTCGAAATTGGACCTTATAACCATGAAATAAAGTTTAACATAATGTTCCATTCATTACCGAAATAGTTTTAAATGCAAAATGCACCGTATACCGCGGGTATAAAGTCCACAATGCAATGGTGTGAATCATTTTCCGATAGTATTAAATTATGTTATCTACACCATAATGCCGTTAATATTGCACTATAAAACGGAACCATTGTATTCTCGATATACGATTTGTTTTGGTTTTATCATGGCCCTGATAATCCGTTCTGTATTATTTTCTTACTTTTTATTGGCCCACAATGGCAAAAGAGTGGACGGTCCTTTGATGGAGAGTGGTCACAAGGACAGCCAACTGCCTGCTATAAAAATGACGGTAGTGAGGATTAGGAAGGAGAGTGGTACATGGGGGACCTTTCTGCTAGATATTATCCCAGCCCAGTACCAGAGGCGAAAGCAGGAATATTTTAGATAATCGGATTCGAATCGAGCTCAATGCGCGTCTATGATATTAATTCGACCGTGTTGTACAGAAAAGTTCTCGAGTGGAGACCACGTACCAGAAAGCGCAGCGTTGGACGTCCAACTGCTAGGTATAAAAAATATTGATTGAATTATATATAGCTTTTAAAAAATCTGGAATTACTTTAGACTATTTTTAAATGTGAATTGATATGTATTTAAATAATAAAGATAAGAAAATTAGCTCCGATAAAATTCAAAAGTATTACGTTAATTGCATTATTTTTATCAGAAATATAATCTATCAAAAATGTCACGAAAATAATGTCGTTCCATGTGCTTGATTTTATCGACTCGATAAAAACGAACAAGGCTTTTAGGGTACAGCTTTAATATAACAATGACTTAGAAATTTCCATAAACGTTGTAAAAATGAATTACAACGCTGATAAAATAAATAGTTTCCTAACTAAATAAATCTTTGTAAGTGGTAGAATAATCAGGGTGCCGAACACAAATAATTAATTATTTTGAGAATAGAATTTCCTACTTACGACATTTTCCAAAAATGCATAGAAAACCATATGGTGAAATAGGGGGGTGAGTACATACTTATAGATTATCGATGGTTATTGATTTTTTAACTACATACTTACAGGTGCAGTGAAGTGCAGTTAATTTTTCCTAACAAAAATCGGTTAAAAACCAGTTTGCTATAATAATTAAACATTATACGATTTTTAACAAACTATGGGACCACTCTTTGTGTAAAATCTATCAAATATAAAAAAGAATACTAAAAATCGGTTCTCATTAAAACAAATAAAAACCTTTATTGGTCACGGAGGAATATGAAAAGCACTGAAGATATGTTAAAACAAACAAGATCTAGATATAAATATTAATTATGTTATAATCCTATCTATTTTAAGACATGCAGGTATGAACATAACAAGGATGGGACTAAGATGGGATGTAGTTTGTGGGAAAGGGAACAAGATGTGTCAGGATTTACAGGAATGCTAGCAGGTGAGTGACTAGAGATATCGGACAACGTCGAACAAGATGCCATGGAGTTCAGAATTTAAAGATAATAATCACAAGTTTAAAAACTTAACAGACCGACTTCAAATCCGATCGTAACCAAATTTATATACGACCACCCTTGAAATAAGCTCTATCTAACACAAAAATAATTTTGAGAATCAGTCCACATTTGGCGGAAATATCGCGTAACATACATAAAAAAATACAGACGAATTGAGGACCTCCTCCTTTTTGGAAGTCGATCGAAAATGATTGACCGAATACGACCAAATAGACAGACTATTACAAATATGTGACACAGACCAAATGACCGGTTTTTAACCTTCGAGAAAAAGGTAAATCTGTTTACCCATGTAGAAATTACAGATCTTTATATAATGGATGTCTGGGTCTCAACTATTAGATTATTACATTTTGGGTCCAGTGTCCACTGGGCAGTAAAATACTGGAATACAGTGAAATATATTATGTATACCTCATACTGTAGAGAATTATCTGTTACACAGATATTTTCAACTATATTTTCTTTGTGATTAAATTCTTTTTCAGTTTACCGATGAACATTGTTCGAGCATTTTGCTCTTATTAGATTATTATGTTTCACAAAATATTATATTACGAACAGCTGTTGCAAGCGACTCCTTTTGCGTGGATATTTATAGAAGATTATTTTTTTATAAAATAATAGTAGCCTAATTACTTCTTATAACATCAGCTATCTGCCAGTGAAAATCAAAATTGGTCCAGTAGTGTCAGAGATTAGCAAGAACAGACAGACGAACAAAAAGTGATTTTTATATAAATTTATTATATTTATTATATAAATTTTAATTTTCGCTAATATTTTGGGGGAAAACATTTTATCAGTGTTTTTTATTACTATTATTACGTTTACACGCGAAAGGAAATTATACCTCTAATATTAGTGACGAACGACTTACCGCCATGACCTCATAAAGCTGGGCCAAAATTCACGAAATCCAAATTAATATAAATACACAAAACTTTTACTGTGTTGTAAAAGTGAACGAGTAATTTTGTTTTCATTTCCACCACCGCATAGTTTCATTATAAAGTTTAAGAAAAGTGGTTCAGTGGAAGGAGCAAAAAGAAAATATTATTTTCATTTTGCTGGGTACGTGTTGCAACTCATAAATATCGGCTGTCGATCGATCTTATTGTTTTTCTATAGTTTCAGAGGGTATTGAACCCCACATATTATTGAAATAAAACTATTCTTACGGATTCTATCACGATTAGGTTTTAATTATCATTCCCGACGTTTCGAAGGCTTTGCATGGCTTTGCAGTCTTCGTTGTCATATATTATTTTACTGTCTTAAAAAACAAAGAGGTTCTGTAATGAAAAGTATTCATGTCAGTTTCTATGTTAATTTTTTGAGTGACTTCAAAATTGATATCTGGGTCGCCCCGTAGTTCTAAACCACGATTCCGGTGTCGTAATTGAAAAAGTGGCCGCCATTTTGTTTTTCTTTGTTTTTCACTTGACTGAATTCAAAATTGATATCTGGGTCGCCCTGTACTTACAAACCATGAATCCGGAAACAAAATTGAAAAAGTGGCCGCCATTTTGTTTTTCGTTGTTTTTCACCAGACTGACTTCGAAATAGATATCTGGGTCGCTAGTTACTTCTGAAGAACTTCTTCAGAAGTCAAAACTGACAAATTACGTGGCCACCAATTGGGTTTTGTTTGTTTTCTTATATATTTTTTGCTTAATCATGAAAATATGTCGTATACGGAATATTTGGACGGAAACTACATATCGAATTGACAAATCAAAAACCTTATATTCCTACAAAATACGCGTGCGAATCCGCGGGTAAAAGCTAATATTTAATAATTATGTTCAAAATCAATAATATCCTGTGCTAAAATTCATCTTGTTTTTAATTTGACCTTATCTTTTTAGATAATAGTTATCACAATTGTTTTCACCATATCAGAAAGTGAGCTTAACATAATTATGTATAAAGCACATAGCCGAGCTGGGGCCTGTAGCTCGAGCACGAAAAACGAATGTAAATGTAAATGTATTCGAGTTCGCTGCGCACTGATGACCTTTGGTTAATATTTCATACAAATTTCATAGACGCGCATCGAGTTCGAATACATTTACGGTTGTCAGAAATTTTCCTGCTCAGTAGCCTGATTGTGGCTACAATGTATCGACTTATATTTTACATGTCTTTCCAATGTATATTGTTATATTACCTACCGTGTTCTGAATTGTGTATGGCCATGTGTATGTAGCCAAAATAAACTTTTTTACCTATCTATCTATAAATTAAAATTATAAATAAAAATTACTTCGCGCTTTGTGTTACTTTAGTACAATATTATGTATTATTTGACTACATAACGATTACATTAACCATTGACCCAAAACTAGGATCCATTATCCCGACACTACGATGACCTAAAAGGGAAATCCACCCAATTCCAGAGGTTTTACTTTCGTCTGTGTTTCACTGCTCACTACATTATGCCGGCCTAATATTCGCTTCCCCGAAATACCTTTCATTTTTCCAAATAAGGACTTACGGCATTTACATTACAACATGAAATCTTTGTGGCGTGGTTGTATTTCGATACGACTACTGTCCTGACGTCTCGGGTTCGATCCCCGGGTCGGGCAAAGTGGTATTGGATTTTTCCATATCAGTCTGGAATTTGTGCCGGAAACGGCGATAGGCACGCCCTCTATCACATCTAGGACGGAACTAAGCTCGGCGAAATGTGGGTGTTCTAGTTCGCTTGTGCGCCTCTGATACTCCTTCGGAGATACAGGCGTGAGCTTATGTTATGAAAATTTATTTAAATATGTATTAGACATGGGCATTCTTTCTACCTGCCCTTATCCCACTTTAATGTGGGGACGGCGCAACACACTTTTTCAAGCATGTTGCAGAAAGGATTTAGCTTAGTTTTATGACCGGCTGCCTGTCTGACGTTAACCCACTCTAAAGGATGCAAGAAAATTAAAATAGAAAATTCGCTTTGCCCGACTTAGGAATCGAACCCAGGACCCCCCGGTCCACAGCCCACATATGCTGCTATTAGACCAAGGAGGCGACCGCGGCTGGCCTCTTGCAAAACAATTATTTATATTTTACTTCTAGAACACAAACAAGATGATACTCATGTGATATTCTTTTTTTTTTTTTTTTAATCTTTATTTATTTAGGGGTTTTTATCCATAAGGATATGTCAACCCCATTGTACCTTATTACAAAATTACAAAGAGATGAATGCTACAACCTTAGTTAAGAAAATAAAACTACTACAAAAGGGTTATGCTAAATATTTGATGTTATGTGATATTCAGATAGAAATAAATAAGTTAATACTCATAAAAATTACATCGTCCTTGTCCTCATATTTCAATTCAACAAGTCACGAGTCCACGGTTCATACACTCACGTTTTGAACGTGTTTCGTACGACGTACTAGAGGCTCATATAACAAGACAAGTGGGTCGCCTTTCAAAAGTATAATGAATTGATATTCGCAGCACACTGTCTCCGAGGAATCGCGAATTCTAGAAACTGCGGGCTCAAAGTATAATAAGATATGAAATAATGCATTTTCAAAACGTCTTTACGATGTTATTAAATTTAGGGCAACTTCCAGCACTATTACTAATCTAGAGTTACACCTTATCTTGATTTATCCTACAGCTCACTGCTATCTTTCAATAAAGATTTGGGATAAATAGAGATTTAACGCGGAGCTACAAGTAGTCCTTAAAGTTAGTTTTAAATATTAACATCGGTGATTGGTATTACGTACGCGGTACAACTATCATCCCGAGGTCTCAGGTTCGATCCCGGGTCGGGCGGGATATTGATTTTTTCTAATCTGTATTTGCCCGAAATCTAGAATTTGTGCCCGAGGCTTGTGCTCTGTCACATTTATGACGGAAATTATTTGGGCGAAATGTGGTTGTTATAGTTCTCTAATTCACCTCTGCCTACTCCTTCAAAGATACAGCCGTGAATCTATGTAAATTACCAGTAATCGCTATGAAATACGAATATAATTTAGACACATCGGCTGTACGAACTAATAAATCATTGGTCATAGACAGCCTCCGTGGCTCAGCGGGCGAGCAGCCGGCTGTGAAGCGAGAGGCCGCGGGTTCGATTCCCGCATTGAGACAAATGTTTGTGTGGCCCACAGATATTTGTTTCATGTCTGGGTGTTGTGAGACCGTGCGTCTCTCATAGTCTCTGACACCCACGATACAGCTTATACCTAGTATTGAGTCAGGACTAGGTGTGTGACTGTTGGTTGTATTTATTTATTTATTGGTAAACAAGTTGTAATCTTTGCGAAAATCAACGATAGTGTATCGTGCAAACTAACTTACGACCCGGCGCAGTATATTAGACGCAAATTGTTTCACTGACCTGTTTTTTAGTGCCTGCCCAGTTCTGGATTTATGGCTGTTGCTAGATTAATTCCGTCATACGGGAATTTAATTTAACATAACATAAGCTCACGCCTGTATCCCCGAAGGGGTAGGCAGAGGCGCACTAGCGAACTAGTACACCCACATTTCGCCGAGCTTAGTTTCGTCCCAGATGTGGTAGGGGGCGAGCCTATCGCCATATAGGGCACAAATTCCAGACTCCGCGCTGATATGGAAAAATCCAACATCACTTTGCCCGGGGATCGAACCCGAGACTTCAGGTCAGTCGTTGTACCGAAATACAACCACGCCACCGAGGCAGTTTTATTAATTTAGTCTAATTTAATTTAGTTCCTGAATTTAATATAATGTAGTAAAATTCTATTGCGTCAGAAGGTGAAACTAATAAAAAATAAATTGACAGCCTCCGTGGCTCAGCGGGCGAGTAGTAGGCTGTGAAGCGAAAGGCCACGGGTTCGATTCCCGCGCCGAGACAAATGTTTGTGTGACGCACAGATATTTGTTTCGGGTCTGGATATTGTGAGACCGAAAGTCTTACCGTTTCTGATACCAACAATGCAGGTTATACCTAGTGTACTGTACACTTGTAAAAATATATATTTGTACATCGGCGATTGGGTCAACTGTCGCCTTCCCGTCTAGTGGCGGCTTAAATAGGCTGTGGACAAAGAGGTCCTGGATTCAAATCCTAGGTTGAGCGGCGCGGTTTTTCTAATACAATTTCCTAGGAACTGGATCTGCCAGAGGTGTTTGAATACTGTTTTATTTCAGAGACAAAAGAGCATGTGGTTCACCTGATGGTAAGTGATCTCCACTGCGCATTGGCACCCAAGACAAAAATAATCATGGGTGCGTTACCAACCTAAAAGCAGAGAAATAGAAATGTCGTTAATTGGGCCACCAAAAATCTCACTCACCGAAAGAACTATCTTGTTTTCAACTTACCATACAATATTCGATCTTGATTACACAAAATAAACAGTTCCAGAGATTTTTATTACCTATAAATGAGTAACAAACAAGACCGAGCCGATAAAAGTAAATGCGGTTTGCGATGGTCGTGTCAATTTAGTGCGAAATCGCGTGGAAGCGGGCACGTTGCCGTCAATCTGCTGCTGACTTTGCGTCTGGCCACAACTGATGGTTAGTGGTCTGCTTCATCTCCTATATGATAATTACGATCCTATGCTTGGAAGAGATAAGAGTGAACAAATATTTGTTTTAGGTCTAGATGTTTTGCATACATAAGCTCACGCCTGTATCCCCGAAGGGGTAGGCAGAGGCGTACTAGAGAACTAGAACACCCACATTTTGCCGAGCCTAGTTCGGTCCCAGATGTGATAGGGGGCGAGCCTATCGCCATATCGGGCACAAATTCCAGACTCCGGGCTGATATGGAAAAATCCAATATCACTTTGCCCGACCCGGGGATCGAACCCGAGACATCAGTCGCACCGAAATACCATCACGCCACGGAGGCAGTCAGTGGTTTTGAAACCAGTATATAGTAATTTCTGATATCAAAAACACAAGAACTCCTCAACCGTTTTGTAAACCGACTTTAATATGCCTTTGAAATGTCTTAAGCAAATGTAGACCGAATTTCAAGATCATCGATTTTTTTCGATTTCGAGCTTGCTCTTTATAAATAAGCCAAGTTCTGTTGTTCTCGGGTTCGATCCCCGGGTCGGGCAAAGTGATATTGGAATTTTTCATATCAGTCCGGAGTCTGGAATTTGTACGCGATATGGCGATAGGCTCGCCCCCTATCACATTTGGGACGGAACTAAGCTCGGCGAAATGTGAGTGTTCTAGTTCACTAGTGCGCCTCTGCCTACCCCTTTGGGGATACAGGCGTGAGCTTATGTTATTTTGAAATTGAAGTCAAGTTTTCGACTGACTTCCAAAAAGGAGAAGGTCCTCAATTCGTCTGTATTTTTTATGTACATATGTTACGCGATATCTACGCCAAATGTGGACTAATTTTCAAAAATCTTTTTGTGTTTGAGTGAGCTTATTTCAAGGGTGGTCCCATATGTGATCACGATCAGATTTTGAAGTCGGTCCGTTAATTTTTTAAACTTGTGATTATTAAGTTTTTAAAATTATTTCGTTCATTGATTACACGACAGGAACCCTATGAGTACAAATCTATTCGGCAGTTCGGCACGCCGTCAGTCTGCCCTATTTGATTATTATCTTTTGAATCGTAGGAAGTTGGTTGTAATTTTCACAGAATACATGTCATTATGGCGCTGTGAAAATGAGTTCAGCTGTTAAGGCGTGATTGATTAATGCTGTCGGATATATACTTATTCCTTTTATCATCTACCTTTATCGCACACCAATGCGGGGTCAGGGCAACACCATCATCATCATCATCATCATAATCATCATCATCATCATCAGTCTATACTCGTCCACTGCGCATGTTACAAAATGGATTCGATATTGTTTTTTACAGTTAAGACTACCTGACGTTGCTGCATGACTGGGCTCCTCTGGCGGCTCAGTTATTAAAACCCACACAGAATGTTTTTCGACCTAAGTTTCGAACTTAGAACCTTGCAGTTCACAGTCCATATACGCTTATACTAGACTGAGGAGGCGACCAATACCTTCCGACTAACAAAATATTACTACATAACATAATATAACATAAGCTCACGCCTGAATTCCTGAAGGGGTAGGCAGAGGTCAACTAGAACACACGCATTTCGCCGAGCTTAGTTCCGTCCCAGATGTGACAAAAGGGCGCGCCTATCGTCATATATGCGACAAATTCCAAACCGATACTGAATTGAAAAAGACAATATCGCTGTCGGTCCCGGGAATCGTACCCGAAAGCTCAGGACGGTAGTTATACCAGACCCCGGATTGATATTGAATTGAAAAAATACATCACTGTCCGACCTGGGGATCGAACCTGAGACCTCAGGAATACCGAAATACAAATACGCCACCGAAGTAGTTTAAAATTATTAAATCGTGAAAAGCCACAATCTACGCTAGAATTTATATCGCAGCCTGCAAGTAAGTAGACCAAACTTAAAACAGCTTCGCAAAGTTAGCAAACAAAGTATCATTATGGAGCTGTAAAGTCAAACCGCAGCGTTGCCTCTTATGGCTGTAATTAAACTCTTAAATTATGTTGAGTAGCATCTCAAAGTTTCCATCAAACGCTTTAAACCTACCTAGGTATTAATGAATAATTAATGGTAGGTAAGGTATTAATGATTTGCAAAACTTGAATTTTTTGAATATACCTTTATGTTTGGGCCTTATGTCAGAGTTACACATACATACACACAAACTCATGCACACACATTTTCACACACCCATACACATCCTCACACATTTTATTTTATTTTTATTTAACATTTCCATCTTCTTCTTTATTGTATAATTTTGTTAAATCCGCGTAAATGTATTCCGGAGGTGGGCGTTGTTACCTGCGACACAGTTAGATTACTAACTACTGCAGTTAGCAACATACTTTTGTAACATTAATACATGTTATGTTTTTGTGCCAAATAAATATTTTTATGATTATGATTTTATGATATCGTATTATTTTGGATATCAAAAGATGAAGGAAAGGAAAAAGAGGAAATCAAAGATCGGTGGCGTTGTTGTATTATTCAGTCGCCTCCTTGGTTTAGTGATGGCATAAGGGCTGTGGACCGGGAGGTCTTGGCTTCTATTCTCAGATCGGGTAAAGCGAATTTTCTAATTTAATTTGCTGGACTGGATCACTCAGAGGGAGTTGACGTTAAGCAGGCAGCCGGTCGTAAAAATAGTCAAATTCATTCTGCAACATGCTTGAAAAAGTGTATTGCGCCGACACTACATTAAGGTGGGTTAAGGTCTAATACCTTAGAGCAGTGGTCGGCAACCATTTGGCAGACAGGGTCCGCAAGGTGGCAAAATACAGTAAAGGCCTCACCTCATATTTTCTATTTATAGAGGTATAATTTATAATATTTTAGATATTTATGACTAATTTACAAAACAATCACGGGCTGCAAATATGATTTCACGTGTTGCCGACCGCTGCCTTAGAGTAATATTTCTATGGCTGATACAAAGAAAGAAGTCGCTAGCGTGAAATGTCAAAAATACTTATAGTTGAGCTACAGGATCCAATTTAGCGCCAACTGCCAGACTATTTAAATGCAGGTCGAGCCCTACCTTTAGTTTAGTAAGTTCATTAACTTTGTCTTGAGACGCAACATTGTTTTTACACCGAAAACTCGGGCTTAGCGTCTTGATTTATACCGCCCCGAAAGTTTTCGACCTCATAATTAAGACCCGTTCATTGGCAGAGAATTCTAAAAAAGTTTCCAAAGCTTTCTGCACGATTTCCTTTGGTTAATCAGCTGTTTGGTGATACAGTGACTTTTAAGGCAAAATAAAAATAAAAGATCTTCTTTTTGAAAAATTAAGTGTATAAATTCTTTATGAAAGAATAAGACTGCCTCGGTGGCGTGGTGGTATTTCGGTACGTCTACGGTTCTGAGGTCTCGGGTTCGATCCCCGGGTCGGGCAAAGTGATATTGGATTTTTCCATATGAGCCCGGAGTCTGGAATTTGTGCCCGATATGGCGATAGGCTCGCCCTCTATCACATCTGGGACGGAACTAAGCTCGGCGAAATGTGGGTGTTCTAGTTCGCTAGTGCGCCTCTGCCTACCCCTTCGGGGATACAGGCGTGAGCTTATGTTTATGTTATGAAAGAATAAGATAAATAATAATTTTAATTTATGACGCAAGACAGCTGGTCGAAGAACTAATCCAAATAAGGTATGTTGCGCCGACCTCACATTAAGGTGGGATAAGACAGGTAGACAAACGACCTGATAATGGTTGCCAGAAGTCGCTGGATGCAGGCCGCTTCCTACAGGTTGGTCTGGAGTTCTTTGGGGGAGGCCTATGTCCAGCAGTGGACGTTCTGTGGCTGATGATGATGATGAAGGCAGGTAGAAGAAGGATATTTTTATTTTGCAAGTACTAACATAACTATCGGCAGTCTTGTTACCTTTATTGTAATACCAATCAAAACTTTCACTAGTTACTGTGTTTACGTGAAAAATTCGTAGATAGTCACGGGCGGCTCGGCCTCCGGTGGCCCATACGCTTATGTAACATATATATGTGCCGCCTCCGACGGGCTACGTAATGAAGCTAAAAAGCAAAACAAGCACAAAATAATATATTTTGACTATTGAATGAAATGAACACACTGTTCATGAGTGGTTGAATTATTCTTGTCTTATTTTAATAAGATATATTCTATATATTGCCCAACGCACGGCATTGAAAAAACGCCGCGATTTAAATCGCCGGCGTTTGAATGACTATATTAGAACTCATTAGTCCCACATCAAATCTTTTTTTAACGCGCGTAAAAGCTCTCGGCCGAATGAGGCTAATATGCCTATTTCGTTAAATTATTTTAAATCAAATTTTAATTGCTTTTTTGCTCTATTACGTATTTTAAGTATTTTACTTTATTACATACTATAACCAAAAAAAAATTATCTTTTAAATAACGGGAGAAAGCAGCGGCCTGAGCAGGAAAATTTTTGACAACCGTAAATAAATAATATATTATAATGTATTCGAACTCGATGCGCGTCTATGAAATATTAACCAAACGTCATCAGTGCGCAGCGAACTCGAATACATTTACATTTACATTAGTTTTTCGTGCTCGGGCTACAGAAACAAACAAGAAACAGTGTAGTTTTAAGAGTGGTAGAGCCACGCTGTAGACAGTAACGTCTATAGCACGAATGGGCCGGCTCGACCGGTTAGATACCACTGTCTCACAGAAAACCGGCGTAAAGTGGCAGCTTGCTGTCGCGTTTCGTTCGGTGAGTGAGATTTCCGGTGGCCCATTTCCCCACTCCCTTTCCCAATCCCCTTCCCTCCCCTTCCATTTCCTCCTTTTAGGTTGGCAACGCATCCAGGATTCTTTTTGTGTCTTGGGTGTCTATGGGCGGTGGAGATCACTTACCATCAGGTGACCCATCTGATCGATTGCCAATATCTTATAAAAAAAAAAACAAACAATTTGACTTCAAATAAGTTAAGATATTAGACAATATTGAAATACGGTCCATCAAATAGACACACTAATAGCTCTTACATCTAAAATCCGGAAGCTTTTAACCGGCTAAGAGCGAGATCCGGCACTCGCTCCGATCTCAATACAACGGCTGCTATCAATAGTACGTGATTTATGAATTCATTTGTACAGATGGGAGATCGTTTGTTATATCAAATTGGGCGATTTTATTGAAATTTAAATTGATTTTGATCACAGACATTGTGGTAACTGATTTATAAAGCGAGCAGCAGAAAATGTATCAGCCATAAAATACGAAAAGATTTTTAAATTATGTAATTATAACTCTTACAAAAATACTGAGAAGCATAAATTAAAGTTTTTCCACCAGATTCAAACCCACACACACCACACAAGACACCACGAAAAATAATTAAAGGGCGAGGCCTGCAGGTATGGGCACGCAACATGCGAGGTGTTATATATACATACTCATAAGCACACGCCTATATACCTGAAGGTAGGTTTTCGCCGAAATTATTAATTATAGATAGCATCAATATATTATACCCTAGATGCACAGTTCTTTGCAAATATCCTCCTAAAAAGTGGTTTCAGAAATAAAACAAAGAAAACGATTACAAGTTGTAATTAAATCAACACAAATATAACCCTAAGCACGTGTTATAAAGTAAGTTTTTAAACAAGCAAGCGTTCTTTAATTTGAATTTTGAAATATAGAATTCTATCGACGTCCGACTGTAGGCAAAACGAGTGCTTTAGCACTTCTTTGCTGTCCCATTTTCCGAGCGTCAACTGTGCATCTAGCTAAATAATATATCGATGATAGATAGTGATAGATAGGCTCGCTAGCCTATCGCCATATCGGACACAAATTCCAGACTCCGGGCTGCTATTGAAAATAATTAAATAAATACACCCAACAGTCACACACCTAGTCCTGACCCCACACTAGGTATACCTGTATCGTGGGTGTCAGAGACTATGAGAGACTTTCGGTCTCATAACACCCAGACTTGAAAGTAATCTGTGGCCACACAAACATTTGTCTCAATGCGGCAATCGAACCCGCGGCCTCTCGCTTCACAGCCGGCTACTCGCCCGCTGCGCCACGTAGGCTGTCGAAAAAACACGATATCACTTAGCTCGACCCGGGAATCGACCCGAGACCTTATCGGTAATCGTACCGAAATACAACTACGCCACCAGCAGTGTTATACACTTGATTCTTTTAAAATACATATGGCATAAACGTCGGTAAGTGCGTGTTCGCGATGAACAAAAGAAAGATTGGATTGTTCGAATCTTGTATATTTTGGATAATTTTGGATCTTTACAGATTACTCGTGTGGAGTGTTGGAAGTACGTTGGTTGCAAGCGAAGTGAGTGGTAGATGCCGAGAGACGTGAATGTGGCGTAAATGCGTTTGGTTGATGTGATTGGTGGAGTGTTCGACTCGATATAATAAAATATGTAATGCGCTTTGTCGTGAAGACGATACGGTCGATATTAGATAATCCGGCGTCGACAGTGCGGATTCTCAACCAACCAAATTAAGTTATGCAGAGTTAAAAAAAATATTTGCGTATATAGAGTTAAAGTTGCAGGTGCAAACCAACCTCTGAATTTCAACGTTAAGTGTATATTTATTGGAAATATGTCCAAAGTTTACTGCGGTGGACACTGATGCAAACACGTAATTATCACACAAATCAAAGCTGAATGTTTACTCTCTCACGCATAATACAAATTCAATTATTTCAAACTAAGTTTTGCTCGCGACTGTGCCCGTATGGAAGGTTTCCATAAATAAAGAATAAAAATCGTGACTAAATACAGACTTTTAAAATAGCAACACCAGTCTTATTTTTAAAATCTATACGGAGATGATAAACTATGATTATGGTAGTGGAAGCATTGAAGAAAATAATTGTGCAGGTTTTTTGTCTACCCTGGACGTAATGCTATGCACGTCGCTGCTCATTATATGGTATACCTCTAAATTCGCGGTTGTGTGTAATTGCGGATACAATTTTGTTAGGCGCTGCTGAACAAAATTTATGCACTATATCACCCCTTAAGATTTTTTTAGAAAATATGTAGCCCCATATCCTTCTCTGGAGTGCAAAATTTCTTGGAACCAAATGTTATCAAAATCGGTTGAATGGTTGAAGAAACTATAACAAAATGACAGTATCGCATTTATGATTATTAGAATGTATTTATTTGAATCATCATACAAAAAATCTATAATATCCACAAACATCCCTCCGAAAATAGTGGTACTGTGCGCGTAATTGCTGTTTCTTTCTCCTCTGAACAAACAATTGTCGAAGAATGGCCCTCGATCCGGCCGCGGTGACGTGATTGGTTCGCGGGACGTCGGACGCAGGTTCATGCTTTGATTGCTTCGATTATTTTTTAGAATTATTTTTAATTTTTGTTTTTGTCATGTATTTTTTTTAAATATTTGTAATTTTTTTGTTGTAAAAGTTTATTGCCCAAGCGGCGAGAATACGGAATACGGAGCAGCAAAATATATTTTTTTATTGTAATAAAGCAGCTACATGATTTTTTTATATCCTCGGCTTTATCATGCGGTAAACTCACCTTATATACAAGTCATTTTTACGTGTACGTGGTTGGCCAAATCCGTAACCATATGGAATAACGAAAAACGTTCAATGTGTCTCAGATGGTTTGATAAAAACCAGCACACAAAATTAACTCGACCCAACCTGAAGTATTTTTATTTCTTCCTGCCCTTATCCCACCTTATGGAGGGGTCAACATACTTTTTCAAGCATGTTGTAGAAATTATTTGGCTTAGTTTTTACGACTGGCTGCCTGCCTGACGTTAACCCCCTCTGAGGGATCCAGTCCCGGGCAAATTAAATTAGAAAATTCGCTTTTTCCGACCTGGGAATCGAACCCAGGACGTCCCGATTAGTCCATATATGCTGCCACTAGACCAAGAAGTGACAATTAAGTAAAATAAACTAATACGTTAATAAAAAATTGATTTTTGCAAAGCCATCTTCATATAAGCTGTTTTTCCAAACCAAAATAATGTAGGTGATTCTGCTTTCGTTTATTGCTACATACATCTTCCTTAACCTTAATTATATTGTCGTCTGCCCACATTAGTGCCGCCATTTGTACTCCCAGTCACCATTAAATAGATTTCATAGAATATCTTAACCGACGTGATGTGTATTTATTAATGGACTTTGTTTTGTCTACTGTTAACAAGCTTCAACGATTAACCTAGATAGTTAAGGAGTTAGAAATAATATTAATTTACTATTATAAATGTCTGTATTCGTTTACTTAAAGTGTTCTCACGCCTTATGCCAGAGATGTCAACAAATATGACAGCCTCCGTGGCGCAGCGGACGAAAAAACGGCTGCGAAACGTGATGTCGCGGGTTCGATTCCCGCACCGAGACAAAAGTCTGTGTGGCCCACAGATATTTGTTACGGGTCTGGGTGTTGTGAGACCGAAAGTTTCTCGTAGTTCCTGATACCCACGATACAAGACTCCATCTTAGTGTGGGGTCAGGACTATGTATATGACTGTTGGGTGTTATTTAATTACATATTAATATATCTAACCCTTGTAAATAATTATCTAAAGATACTGTTAACAAGAGAAAATACGTCTTAATTGATTAACGCCCGAATGGTCAAACGCTGCTCAACTTTAACGGCTTCTTACATTGATTTTCGCCATACAATTTTGACAGATAAAACGGCATTAAATGATTTAAGGTGACCTTAATTGTATGAACATTCGGCGGTAATGTGAGATTTTCTAAAAAAGGTATTCATAGTTCCATTTTTAAAATTCTCATTTAAAACGACACATTGTACTAAATTCGCAATTCATTTTCATCTTTATTTCATGTTTATACGTCCTCAGTATTACTTCCTTTATACTCAAAACATGCTAATTTTTCTCATGAGCTTCAAAACAAAGCGCGGTCCTTTCTTTTAAGGACAATGGAATATTCGAGAGGCTTCAAATAATCTTCTTTTAAGTAATGTTACAAAACAAAAAGACTATTGTCTCGCTTTATAGTCGACATGAATGAATAAATATTACTTTGCGGTGAGGGGTGTTCGACGCTTTGGCATTTAGCCAGTCTTGGAGATGGCCTGAAATCGGCATATTTATAATTCAAATTCAAATCATTTATTCTGGAAATGAGATATTTTATACCACTTTCACATGTCAATTAGGAGTATATATTGATTCTAAGATATTGATAAAGTAATAATGGCGATGGCATTCGTGGCTATTCCTGAGAAGAAATGCCGAAACAAATTCAAGGGTATATAATAACAATTAAGGGGAGTAATACATAAATACCATACCATGCAGGTTAAGTTGTGTTTACGTATGTATACATTTTTTGTCGCCTCCTTGGTCTAGTGGCAGCGTATATTCTGTGGACCTGAAGGTTTTGGGTTCAAATCCCAGGTGGGGCTAAGCGTGATATGGCGAAATTTGGGTGCTCTAGTCCTCTAGTTTAACTTTCCACTGGTTAAGAGTGCCCCTAACTAGTATGTAATCTCGTAACACCCAGTCTAAAGCTGAGATCTATAGAGCGAACTTCGACTAAGTCTGACTCAAAGACACGAATTGAGTGACGATTTGGAATTTTTAAATCGAATTTCGACTAAGTCCGAGCCATTTTCACAAGACTTCACAGACTAAGTAAAGATTTTCTTGTAAAAAATGACTCGGACTGCCATAATTCGATTCAAAAGTGCCACATCCTCACGAGTTTGTTTCTTTGACTTATACTAAGTTGAAGTTCGCTCTATATATCTCAGCCTAAGATTTAATACACATCGTGTTCTCCACGGTTCATTGCACCTGATTGGCTGAGCCCAAATTACTACCTCAACGAGGTTGCCTCTTCGGGACCTTTATTGGACGCGTCGTATATTGCCGTTTCCCAGTCAAGATTATTAGCTAAGATTAGGTCTCAGAATAGTGTACTCCAGACCTAAGATTAGATGTGAATGAAAATATAATACTGTAAGACAGCCTCCGTGGCGAAGCGGGCGTGTAGCCGGCTGTGAAGCAAGAGGCCGCGGGTTGGATTCCCGCATTGAGGCATTTGTGTGGCCCACAGATATTTGTTTCAAGTCTGGGTGTTGTGAGGCCGAAAGTCTCTCATAGTCTCTGAGGCGACATCTCTGCAATTCGCGCCGAACTAACTTACAAGCATCGAGCGTCAGCGTTTCTCTACATCTCTGACACCCACGACACAGGTCATACCTAGTGTGGTATCAGGACTAGGTGTGTAACTGTTGGGTGTATTTATTTATTTAATTTTTCTTTATAATACCGTAATAAATTTATTTAAAAAAACTTTTTAGTATTACTAGTTGTCCACGACTTCGTCAGCGCACTGAGACTGGCAATCAAGCAGATGGGTCACCTGGTAAGTGATCTGCACCGTCCATAGACATCCAAGATACAAAAATAATCATGGGTGCGTTGCCAACCTAAAAGGCGGGAAATAGGGATTGGGAAAGGGAGGGGTAATTGGGCCACCGGAAATCTCACTCACCGAACGAAACACGACAGGAAACTGCCACTTTACGTTGGTTTTCTGTGAGACAGTGGTATCAAACCGGTCGAGCCGGCCCATTCTTGCTGTACACTTAATTGTCTACAGGGTGGCTCTACCACGGAAAAATATTCTATCAGAATGTCAAAATATGTTTTGCTAGTATTATAATAGGCTCTGCCTGTCTCGGTGGCGTGGTGGTATTGCATGCGCGGTACGACTTTGGTCCTGAGGTCTCGCGTTCGATCCCCGGGTCGGGCACAGTGATATTGGATTTTTCAATATCAGCCCGGACTCTGGAATTTGTGTCCGATATGTCAATAGGCAGATGGGACGGAACTAAGCTCGGCGAAATGTGGGTTTTCTAGTTCACTAGTGCGCCTTTGCCTACCCCTTCGGGGATACAGGCGTGGGCTTATGTTATGTTATGTAATAGGCTCTGTCAAAAATTACACCTTGGTTGGTACAAAACAAAAGTATGGCTGAACGT
This sequence comes from Clanis bilineata, assembly GCA_036417725.1. NCBI lineage: Eukaryota > Metazoa > Arthropoda > Insecta > Lepidoptera > Sphingidae > Clanis > Clanis bilineata. The sequence goes on from CM071159.1 coordinate 3,757,196, forward strand.
GCTTACGTTATTCAAAATGGAATGGAAAATAAAATATTCATTCGTTAAAATACAGTAACTTTTAAAAATTCATGTCCTCGTTTGACAGTAGTGACTTGCATAAACCTGCGTTATACGATAGCAAAACTTTCACCGACTTTTATATTACTTTTTGAACTGTGAAACGCGTTGGCTGGACGATTTCCGCATGGCTTGATCTGCATTGTCACTGACAACTTCGGTAAAATCACAGCAGCGTTAATGCGCCGTGATGCGAAAATGTCAAATTTCAAAACCCCACAAGCACAACCCGACAAAATTTAGTAGGCAACTACAACGTTCATCCTCAATCCACGCCATCATTACTCCCTCATCAGTCGGATAATAGCTTCGTGGTCATCAGTGCGAGGCAATCGTTACAAATGATTCGGGTGTAAAGCTTAGTACATGCTGACGGTATAAAACGCCGCATCAAACTCATTTAAACATGGAACACGGGCGTTTAGAATGATATTTGCGTTCGTTAACCGTTTGCGGTTGGTTAAATACGTTTGATTGGACGGTTTAGGGAATAAAACGTTATTGTTTTAAGGTTAATGGTTAGGGGGAATGGCCGGTTTGAATATTACGACATTTACACTCCGTATTCGCGCTGATTTCGAGTCTTAATTGTTTATTGCCAGAATGGTCAAACGTTATTCAACTTTAACGACTTCTTATATTGATTTTCGCCATACAATTTTGACAGGCGGCCTTAAACGACATAAGTCGACCTGTGAGTGTATGAACATTCAGTGGTAAGAGTATTAGTTTGTGTTATGCCGGGTACATACCAACCGAACGAAGGCAAAAAAACTTTGTGCACAACAGCGAAGATTTGTTTGTGTGATCGCAACAGCGAAGATTCGCGATTATTCGGGAACATTCGGTCCTCCGCGAACGTTCTTTCGCCTTCGTTCGTCTGGTGTGTACCCGGTATAAGAATAAAAAATAAAAACGAACTATCCTTAATACTCACATTAGTTAAATGTGTACTAAGCGTTATCTCGTAATGCCTATATTTCCACAGTAAATTTATTTGCAAGTATGTCAATAATCTAAAATCGTTTAATATCACAATGAGAAGGACAAGTTACTCCTTATTTCTGTATTGTTATGACAAGTAAATAAATAAAGACTGCCTCCGTGGCGTGGTGGTATTTCGGTACGACTACGGTTATGAGGTTTTTGATCCCCGGGTCGGGCAAGTGGGCAGTGATATTGGATTTTTCCATATCAGCCCGGAGTCTGGAATTTGTGCCCGATATGGCGATAGGCTCGCCCCCTATCACATCTGGGACAGAACTAAGCTCGGCAAAATGTGACCGTTCTAGTTCGCTAGTACGCCTCTGTCTACCCCTTCGGGGATACATGCGTGAGCTTATATTATGTTATGATAAGATTTTCCCATTTCATTGTGGCCTATGTAATGACGCTCCTTCAGTGATGTCTACCTTTTTTGGTTGACAAATCGTTGGTATCTCTATTCATATTAAATGATATTCCTATCAAACGTAAGTACCGTAAGATAGTTGTAATATGTGATGTAGGATGGAGTAATGTTATGCGTCAATTTCTGGGCTTATGACAATATTGCTATTGAAATGCATCGAGTGTCGCCTCCTTGGTATAATGACAGCATACATGGGCTGTGGATCAGGAGGTCCTGGGTTCGATTCCCAGGTCGGGCAAAGCAAATTTTCCCATTTGATTTGCCCGGAACTGGATCCCTCAGAGGGGGTTGATGTCAGGCAGACGGCCGGTTGTAAAAACTTAGCCAAATCCTCTCTGCAACAGGCTTGAAAACTGTGTTGCGCCGAACCCCCATTAGAGTGGGATAAGGGCAAGTAAAAAAAAAATGCATCGAAATCTCCTTGGTCTAGTGGCGCCATACTTGTGATAAGAAACTGTACTCTCATATTAAAATCTTCAGTGGGAGTAAGACAATATGCTAGAGGATACAAAAAATCATATGAGTTACCTTCTCAGTTAAAATTAGTTGCTTGGTATATTTTGACTTGAGCCCTATTCTGGAATGGAAAGTAAAGTTCCACTTCTGCTGGGGATGCAGGCGTGGACTTATTATTAATAACGATAATAAAAACATATCATTGAATTAGCATATTCATCATCATCATCATCATCATCAGCCATAGGACGTCCACTGCTGAACATAGGCCTCCCCCAAAGATTTCCAGATCGACCTGTTGGAAGCGGCCTGCATCCAGCGACTTCCTGCGACCTTTATCAGGTCATCGGTCCACCTTGTAGGTGGACGTCCTACGCTGTGCTTAATTAGCATAATTCATTAATTAGCATATTAATGAATCAATATTAAACATCGCTCTAAATTGAAATTGATTTCATTCTAACTTAAATAAACTATAACAATAACACTATTTCTATACAATAGCACAACCATTTCTATTATCTAAAACTCAAAAATCAAACAAAGGAAATGAGACAAAAACAAAATCTTCAATGCCAATTGAAGTTTTACGAACACCCTTGACATTCAGTAATTCTTTTCGTGGAAAAGTTTTTCAATTCATTTTTAGATCTTTTCGTAGAATCTCGTACCTATAGAGTTTTTTATCTCAAGTAAAATTACAAGTAACTTTTTTCATGTCGAGAAAATTAGCAGAGATATCTTGGAGTTGAGATGATATGATTAACATAAAATGTAATTGCCAATCTCTGCAGAAAATATATCCTATATGATCCTGGGATTGGATTTAAAAATAGGCCTAGAATTACAGTAAACTAAATTGATTTTTGCACGTCGCTGCGTGTTGTTTTGTGTTGTGTGTACGCGGGCTTATAATTTTGTGATTTTGATTTGTGTGGCGCTGGCGCGTAAACCGCAATCCAATACCTGTTGACACATCGCACATAGCTTATGCTTTTTCCGAGGACGCTTTTATAAGCTGCAATGTTGTTTTCCATTTTGATGGACATTGAAGTTTGTAACATAAGATCACACCTAGGCAGAGGCGCACTAGCGAACTAGAACGCATTTCGTTAAACGCTTAACGTTTTAATACGTGGCGTAATTACTTAATAATGGGGGTGGGGAATATTTAATTACATTTAAGGAGTGAGTATACCAAAGTATTTTGTCAAGCCCAAAATCAAAGGTAGCCAAAAGATTATGTCAGCTAATAAATTGTATCCAGTAATAACATCAAGTATTTAATAACCATTTTTAGTAGTTTTGATTTTCTTCACTAAAGTTGTAACATTCATTTCTTTGTAAGTTTCTAATATGGTACAATGGGGTTGACATATACTTATGGATAAAACCCCCTGAATACATAAAGAAAAGGAAATTAAGGAGTTTACTTAAGCCATTTATGTTGATTACCAATTGATTAATTAATTTTGTTATCTCGATATCCCGTTCCGTCTGATCCTATAGAAACATTAAGTAATGAGTGCGTGACTATCGTGATCGCAGTCAAAGGTTCGCTCTTTGAAGTCGTATCTTCACTTGTCAGACGCAGAAAGGGATACCTCGGATGATAAATCAGATAAAGCTGAACAGGTATAGAGCAGATATCATTTAAAGTACTTTTTCTTTCTACCTGCCCTTTCCACCTTAATGTGGGCACGCTTTTTCAAGCATGTTGCAGTAAGGATTTGGCCTATTTTTTACCACTGGCGGCCTGTTGACTGGGGGATTCAGTCCCGGGCAAATTAAATTAGAAAAATCGCTTTGCTCGACCTGGGAATCGAATTCGGGATCTCCCGGACCAGGCCATGTATACTGCCACTAGACCAAGAAGGTGATTCACTAAATCATTTCGGAATAAAAAATATAATAACAATTGGCAATGTCCATTCGATCTATAAAAAGGTTTTTCTTTAGCGCAATTTGGAAACCAAATTAAGTAATCTCATCAGAATCAGTTCAGATAAAGGAAATAAAACAAATGTCCCGAGTAAGCCCGTATTTGATGTCCAGAAAGGCAATAACGGGACTAAGCTGAGACCCAGTTCCGTGGGAGGCTCGCAATCAAGAGCTTACTGTTGAGCCAATGAATATCAATTAACGCCTTAATCACTACGCAATATATGAAACCAAAACATTTATAAATGGTATACAAGATAATCTGTAAATCCGGGACTGGATCCCTCATAAGAGGTTGACGTCAGGCAGGCGGCCGGTCGTAAAAACTAAGCCAACTCTGCAACATGCTTGAAAAAGTGTGTTGCGCTGACCCCACATTAAGGTGGGATAAGGGCAGGTAGAAAGAAAGAAAGAAAGGTATACAAGGGCTCGACGAAATGTAGGTGTTCTAGTTCACTAGTCCGCGTTTGCCTACCCCTTCGGGGATACAGGCGAGAGTTAATATTATGTGTACAAGAGTCTGGCAAACGAACTGGTCTGTCACCTGATGGTAAGTGATCTCCACCACCTATAAGTGCCAACCACAGTATTAACGAAATAAATATGGATGCACTGAGGGCTGGAAGTCGCTGGATGCAGGCCGCTTCCAACAGGTTGATCTGGAAATCTTTGGGGGAGGCCTATGTTCAGCAGTGGACGTCCTATGGCCGATGATGATGATGATGATGAGGGCTGGGGCCCGTGAATAATTTTACGATTGAATTTATATGCACAGCGGTTGTGCACAAATTATATTAATTGGTTGACTTTTATACAAATTTCCTAAACATGAATATAGAGTGATTCTGGTTCAATTTTCAACGTTTTTTTTATTTAAGTTACTATCAGAAGCTAAACCATGAGTTTTATGACATTTCTCGCTAGTGACTACGTAAAATATTCGTATGACAAACATCCGAACGCCTCTAGCGGTTACTCGTGGAATTTAAGCGTTCATACAAATTATTTTACGTAGTCGCTAGCGTGAAATGTCAAAAAACTCATGTCCAGCTCGGACATGAATTCAACAACTTCAATTCGACGCGCAACCGCTAGAACCGTTCGGGTGTTTGTCATACAAAAATTTACGTAATCGCTAGCGTGAAATGTCAAAAAACTCATAGTGAACTAGTTCAGTCTTAACTTCGGCGTGTTAACACTAAATAAGGAGCGATAAAATAAATTAAAATGTGACGTTTTAAGATGTATGGTAATATTCGTCTTCCAGTTTCAATGTACATTTTCGTTAGCAAAATGTTGTATTTGTGATTATTGTATAACGCTAGCTCAGGACGTCTGAGCAAAGAATATATTTCCACAAAAACGAACTGTAAGTAACGGTAATAAGGTGGCATTTCAATGAATATATTCCAAAGTCTGACTTAGCACAAATCGTACAGAATCTGTTTTCTCAATGTTTCCTACTCAGACACAATAATGACCTCATTCCGTCGATTCCACTTCGTCACGAGATAACAAACGATCAAACAACATGTCCCGGCCAGACTGACTATTGAACTGACGCGTGGCTTGGCTTTGTGACAGACTTTTGTGCTATCGAATGGGGGTTGAAGTATTTATAGATTTAAAACTACATTTTCGTGCTGTTTTCGTGTATTTTAAAGGTTATGGGGACACAATTTGCGATGTTAAACGCGTTTATCACGCAAACTGTTTATTTGTACAAATAATAATCACAAGTTTAAAAACTTAACTGACCAACTTTCAACTTGATCCTCTCATGACCAAATTTAAATTTTGAAAATCAGTCTACATTTGGCGGAGATATCGCATAACATACATGAAAATATAAAGACGAATTAAGGCCCTCTCCATTTTGGAACTCAGTCGAAAATTAATTCTGAAATATTGATATTATTTTTATATGTACTATTAAAAAAATATTGGTCAATCACAAATAATATGTACGACTTGCTTGAACACACAAAACATTGAAGTTATATCGCAAACCATGTTTTAAAAGCAGAATTAATTAAATATAAAGATCACAAAAATCCTTAATGGACCGACTTCAAATCCCATGACCAAATTTATACGGGACCACCCTTGTAATAAGCTCTATCGAATACAAAAAGAATTTTGAAAATCGGTCAACATTCGGCGGAGATATCGCGTAACATACATAAACAAATACAGAGGAATTGAGGACCTTCTCCTTTTTGAAAATAATTTACAACATCGAAATTATTTTTAATTTACGATGAAAAAAACATTGCTCGATTGAGCAAAGTTTTGTGTGCTGAACACAAAATATTGTTTGACGTCATATCTCTAACCATATTTTATAAGCAGAATTAATAAAATTAAATAATTTATATTGTCAAGTACACACATCGAAAAAGCATTGTACAAGTTGTTTTTCAAGTTATGTTAGTCATTATGGAGTCCTTACATAACGATCTAATTATAAGATATCGCGTTTTTGTCACGGTAACGCGAGTGTTAACGCAATATGTCCCACGCAGCTCGAAGGCTCGCTGTATTGTCGCTTGACTTTTGTGATCGAGTTTTTTTGGGAGTGGTGTGAGGGTTAAAATTAGAGTTTAGTAAAAATCTAAGTTTTGAAGTTATAAGTATGTTTTTATGCAGATTTTCTAGGTATTAACTAATTGATATAAATATCTAATTTTAAAACAGAATTTTAAACGGAACTATATACCCACACTGATTTCCCATGATGTGATAGGGGAGTGAGCTACATTCAGCCCAAAATCCAGACTCCAGACTGATAATGAATGGAAAAACCAAATATCATTTCGACCCGGACCTGGAAATTGAATCCGAGTCCTCACGGCGGTCGTCGTACTGCGAAACGAATACAAATAACATTAATTCTACCATGGACACAAAATAATAACAATAATAATATTAGCCCTGTAATATTACTGTCACACTGCTGGGCATGGGCCTCTTCACTCACCACTCAGAGGGTTTAGGCCTTAGTCTACCACGCTGACCTAATGCGAGTTGGTAAATTTCACATACCTTCGAAATTCTTGCAGAGAATTCTCGGGTATGCAGATTTCCTCACGATGTTTTCCTTCACCGTTATAGCAAGCGATAATTCACAATGAAAACACACTTAACATAGAAAAGTCCGAGGTGTATGCTCCTTTTGAGGTTGGCCTTACACCTCCGACACTCGTCTCGGCAGTCCGTACCATTCCCAACTGAGCTATCGCTTCTTTTTCAATAACATAAAACAATATCCCCGCTAAATTCTATAACTCACACCGCCTATCTATTGTGCCGAGTCTCGTGTAAGACTCGTACTAATTTCCCCTGCCTTCGAATACTCAAGATCGATGACTCTACTTACGTTCGCTTATTCCATGCGCGCTTCACAAAGATCTCCCCTCGCGATATCGCGAATAACTATTGAAAGGAAAACGGTAAACGAATGCTGATCAGTATGGACGTATAAATCTTCTTCAAGTCAAGGACTTTTCTTGTATTACTCAATCTGATTAGCAGAAATACAGTCGAATTGAGCGTGGGTTTTTAAACTTATCGAAAAACCTTTCGCAAGAATGGTTCTGGTTATAGAGGGTGTTCGTTTATTTTCAATATTACCCTGGTACCCTGCTATTTTTACCAACTGGAAAGCGATCACCAAATACATTTTGGAGGATTGCTTTCCAGAGCCACCCAATACAAGAATTTCTAAGCAACATAATGTTCCTGCTTATCGTTTCTCTTATCGTCAAGATGTTTTTATTCCACTCCAATATGGAGTTGGAAAAATAGACTTTCAACCGCTCGACCGCCGGTGGCCGAGCCACTCGTCATAAGCTACGTATGTTGTAGAAAAGATTTAACTTTCGTTTATATGACAGGGTGCGTACTTGAGGTCGACCCTCTCAAGGTGTCCCGTCGCTAGTTATCGAGAGACGCAATAACAGTTGTCGAGCGTTATTAATTATTTAAAATACATTATATGTATTATAATATTCCCCATATAATTCAGCGTGAGGCCATACCTGAATAAATTAACAACAGCTTTGCAATGACGTAAATGAATTAAACTGTAAACCTTCAATTAACCCGAGAATAATAATTGAGCTTCAAGCTTTAAAATAATTGAACATTTTCTCAACACTCAATGTCATTATAGTGATTGTCTTCGAATATTTTGTGTGAAATTTCGTTTAATATTCATATTGAACGTCAAATATTCGGTTTTACGTAAATAGCAATTACTCGTACGCGTGGGAAGTAATCTCAACCCACAATTTACCCACAAGGGCAAAAATGTAATCTATCAATCAGCCTGTATATTGTATTAGTTTACTTCAAGAAAATATAAAAATGTCAAACAAATTTTAATACAGGGTTTATTTTCCGTAAGTTGGTACGTCAGTAATTAAACAAGATTTTGTTACCGTTTTTGGCTGATAAGGTGCGGTCTAATTTGTAGCGATAAAGTGTAGTAATAACTGGTGGTAGCTACAGTCTAATTACTAGAGTGACCTGTTAGTTTTTATTACATATAATTATAGGCCATAATTGAACAGGATTGTTATCTTATGCCATATAAAACAATTTTAATACATTATAAACCTTTGAAGTATTTTTTGTGAATGTATAGGAAGGTAAATGAAAGTAGGTATGTTTTGTTAGACCTAATTGCGAATGAAACTAAATTTGTATTTAAATTAGATATTCTAGTTTAGTTTTAGACTAATTACAGTAAGTTTAGGCCAGGCTAATAGCATTACCTAATGGTATAAGTTTGAAACAAACTACCTTGGAACGTTTAACACAATATTCGAACACTTAGCAACAGTTCGTAGGCATAATTAAAAGTGTATTTGGATGATAATGCGAATTTAATGGCAAGTAGATTGGTTAAGAAAATTTTAAAATAATGAAATCCTATTTGATTTACTTATGTTTTTGACACCCTCCGTGGCGCAGCGGGCGAGTAGCCGGCTGTGAAGCGAGCGGCCGCGGGTTCGATTCCCGCATTGAGACAAATGTTTGTGTGGACAACAGATATTTGTTTCAAGACTGGGTGTTGTGAGACCGAAAGTCTCCCATAGTCTCTGACACCCTCGATACAGGCTATACCTAGTGTGGGGTCGGGACTAGGTGTATGACTGTTGGGTGTATTTATTTATTTAATGAATGGCGATTTGGGCGTTAGACTAGACTAAAACACCGACTTAGAAAGCGAATATTTCAATATCCTATTTCTACACTGTTAAAGAAGTTTGGATTGAACTTTGGAATGGATTTTGTTGAAATAAAACTATTTTTACGGATTTTATCACTATTTGGTTTTTAATTTTTATTCCCGACTTTTCGAAGGCTTTGCAGTCTTCGTTGTCACGGGTCACACGATAAAATCCGTAAAAATAGTTTTATTTCAATGTATAACATTCGTATAAACTTAAGAAATCAGTATGAATTTTGTTCCTTAAAGGGGTGAAAAAATGGTATAAAAATTATTGCGGTTTTTTTTCTGACCAATTTACTTTGAAATTTATAAACGCTGCAAGATACATTTAATTCAACACGTCGCATTCTGTCATTTTTCACAATTGAACTGATACGAGAAAAATATATTTAAAAAAATAAGTTGTATATAACCAAACTTTAAATATAACCAAAGCATTGAAAGTGAAATTGTTCTCATTGAAATTAAGTATATAATAATAACTATATCACTGAATACTCTCTAACACCTATTATAGTTATTAGAATCTTCTGAGTCGCGTGTTATAATTCCACGCTCTTGAGTATAATCCGCTTGTAATCCGACCACGCCATCGATTTCAGTAATAAATTGTTCAACTTTGTGAGCCGCGGCACATTTTCCTTGTCATTTGCTTATAACAAACTATGAGCGATTTGCGTACCCTTTTGATAATAATTCAAATTAACCTTTCCGGGCGTGATTGATCGTGAATGTGATTGACGATAATGTTTTAGTATGTATGGAAAAAGCATACGGGTTAGTGTTTTTCGCCCGACTTCCCAAAAAGGAGGAGGTCGTCAATTCGTCAGTATTTTTTTTATGTATGTTTCGCGATATCTCCGCCAAATGTGGACCGATTTTCAAAATTCTTTTTGTGTTCGAAGAAGCTTATTTCAAGGGTGGTCCCATATAAATTTGGTCACAAGTTTGAAGTCGGTCAGTTAAGTTTTTAAACTTGTGATTTTACTATTATAGATTGTACAAAGTCGTTGTTGACCTTTCTAGTTTTATGCGACCTGGATAGAGACGTACCTATGTTTATGTTAGATTAATAAAGTAAACTGAAAGTGAGTTTGTATAGTTTTGTTTAAAAACTTAACTGACCGACTTCAAACTTGATCTGATCGCGACCAAATTGATATGAGACCACCCTTTAAATAAGCTCTATCGAACACAAAAACAAAAATTGGTTCACATTTGGCGGAAATATCGCGTAACATACATAAAAAATACAGACGAATTGAGGCCTTCCTCTTTTTTGGCAGAAAAAAAAGAGGTGGAAAAGAAAATATCAAACCATTAAAATGAGTTCAAATAGTAAGCATACATTTATGAACATCCATAATTCAGCGGCCTGAGCAGGAAAATTTCTGACAACCGTAAATGTATTTCAGCTCGATGCGCGTCTATGAAATTTGTATGAATTATTAACCAAACGTCATCAGTGCGCAGCGAACTAGAATACATTTACATTTACATTAGTTTTTCGTGCTCGGGCTACAGGTGATTTGTGGTACATTGTCTACCCCTAAAGAACATAATGTAAATTGTGACAGTGGTAATTTTTGGTAGGAAAAAGCAAATATTTTTCATTGAATGAAATGTAATAGCGAGCATTTCGGTGGCAGAGCCATGAAAATAATTTCGCTGTAGCTCGCTGTTGCATCTCATATAGTGATGATATTTTCGGATGCCGAATTAACACCTTGCTATTGTCTAATCCCTATCCTTTTTGGACGAAAATAAGCTTGTCGAAATGTGGTTGATGGTAGTTCTTTAGTTGAGTTGTGCCTACCCCTTCGGGGATACAGGCGTGGCTTTATGTATAATGACAACATAATAAAATGAAATTGTGTTATATCATCAAATCCTCTTCCTTGGTCGCCTTCTTGGTTATATATGGGATGTGGACCGTGAGGTCCATGGATCGATGAGGGTCGGGCAAAGCGAATTTTTAACTTAATTTGCCCGGGACTGGATCCCTCGGAGGAGGTTCACGTCAGACAGGCAGCCAGTCGAAAAATTAAGCCAAATCCTTTCCGCAACATGCTTAAAAAACTGTGTTGCGCTGACCCCACATTGAGGTGGGTTATAGGCAGGTAGAAAGAAAGAAAGAAAGTATAATATCATCAAAATATGTAGTACTTATTATATTGGTATGGGACAAAGTTTACCTTTGGACTAACGTTCCTTTGGCGTCGTTTTACGCTTTTGGATCAGACCACAATAGGCGTTTAAGTTGGTTCACCAAGCGCTATCAAATTTAGGGTTGTCACGATCCCAATATATTTTTTTTAAGTGATCTCCACCGCCCATAGACACCCTAGACACAAAAATAATCATGGGTGTGTGCCAACCTAAAAGGAGGGAAATAGGGTTTGGGAAAGGGAGGAAATTTGGGCCACCGGAAATCTCCCTCACCGAACGAAACGCGACAGCGAGCTGCCACTTCACGTCGGTTTCCTGAGAGACAGTGGCAACAAACCGGTCGAGCCGACCAATTCATGCTGTAGACGTAACTGTCTACAGCGTGGCTCTACAACTTAAAAAAGTTACAAGTTCTATGCATATAATGTAATGGATCTGCGTGTTGTGAGACCGAAAGTCTCTCATAGTTCCTGATACCCACGACACAAGACTTAATCTTAGTGTGGGGTCAGAACTATGTGTGTGACTGTTGGGCGTTATTAATTTATTTATTTAAAGTTACAAGTTACAACCATTGATTGACTGCTTGATCAATTGACGATTAGACTAAATACAGATCAATATCATCATCATCATCATCATCAGCCATAGGACGTCCACCACTGAATATAGGCCTCCCCCAAAGATTTCGGCCTGCCTAATTATTATATTATTATTTAAAATTTCAGCAATTACTTTGCGAAGTTAAACCTCAACATTCATCGTCAATTCCCAGTCGTATAATGGCGGGTACACACCTGCCAAGCGAAGGCGAAAGAATCTATGCCTGTTTCATTCACACAACACCGAAAGTTTGTTTGTGTGAACGCAACAGGCGACGATTCGCGAACGTTCGTTCGTCCGGTGTGTACCCGCCATATGACTTGCATAGCACATGCGTGACAACCCTAGCCGCGCCAATTATATCTGAATCAATATAGTGTAAGGCGCTTTGTATTGTTAGCAAATAAATTGATTGCGTTGGATTATATCGGGCAATGTGTTTGTTTAGGCCTTATTTGAACTATTTTATATCGTTTTAGGCGATGGGTGTTGTGTGCTAACCCTTATTTAGAAATAATTGTTTATTTGGTTAGGTTATTATTAGACGTCATTTATATAAATACATATTTAAGTATAGGGCAATAAGGTATATCTGAATCATCACTACATAATTTTCTATCCGCTTGCCCTTATCCCACTTCATTACAGGGTAGGGTATTAGGGTCGCCGTAGGGTCTGTGCCACACATTATATTCAAACATGTTGCAGAAAGGATTTGGCTTGGTTTTTAGACCCCGTTATCGGCCTGTAGTCAACTACTGTCTATAGGATCTAATCAAGTACGAATCGAATTACTTAAATAAAAATCCGAGAATTGGAAATCAGGATTTCAGTAACGGGACTAGTGGCACCAAAATATCGGTCTCACTAGTCCCGCGGGACTAGTGGGATGAATTAGTCTCACTAGTCCCGTCGCTGGACAACTCAACGGGAAAGGTGGGACAGACAGGGATTTCCTGGTTACCGGTTTATGACAACCCAGACGCGCTGCCACCACCAGAGAAGCGACTAAAAATAAAAACTTAACGGACCGACTTCAAAACTTATCCGATAGTGACCAATTTATATGGGGAATAAGCCTATCGAACACAATTGATCCACATTTGGCAGAGATATCGCGTAACATACATAAAAAAATAATACAGAATATCTTCTCATTTTTGAAGTCGGTCGAAATAGAAAACCGAACCGTAAGACAGCACACAAGAATATTTCCCTTTTAAAAAAAATGAGAGAGAGTAAGTAAGTAAGTCAGAGATTTACTCGAGAAAGGTCAAGTTAAAAGTACCCTAAACCGACGTACATGCATGAAGAATGTAATGAGACTGAGGCGAAAGGGGTGTGTAAGGATCGTAGCAAGTGGAAATCCGTTGTCTCTGCCTACCCATATGGGAAAAAGGCGTGAGTATATGTATGTATGTAAAAAAAATGACTTCCACGTGAGAAAAATATTTACCCGTGCTCAATACAAATCCACCAATAATTCCCGTTTATTGGATTTTACTTACAGTTATTTCCTGAGGTGTGCCAAAGGCAGTATTCCCAAGGACATTATAAAAGTGTATAGGAAAGCTAGTTTCTTCTGTCAACTTCGTTATTTGTAACGTTTTCCTAAGAACTAGCGGTTTATTGTGGGAAATAGGACGGATATAACATTGATGTCGTTTATGGTATTTTTGGCCAATAGCAATAGTCTTTTATTATTCAAAGTTGTTTATTTTAGGGTCGAGTGAAATGTTTAATCTATACTAATATCATAATAAGTTGTTAAGTCGTTAAGTTTCGTATAAATTACTCACGTTGCTCTATTATTATAATTAAATATTAAGTGGTAGCGCCACGCTGTAGACAGTAACGTCTACAGCACGAATGGGCTGGCTCAAACGGTTTGATACCACCGTCTCAGAGAAAAAATCCTCAAATCCAAATCCTCACTGAGTTTGTTTCTTTGACTCAGACTTATTCGAAGTTCACTCTATAGATTCAAGCCTACGACAGACTTGTGGTCTCACAACACCCAGACAATTGTCTCGGTGCGGGCATAGGACCCGCGGCCTTTCGCTTCACAGCCGGTTACTGGCCCGATGCAGCACGGAGTACGGACGCTGTTAATGTTAGTAATAATGTTATAACTGCCTCCGTGGCGTGGTGGTTTTTCGGTACGACTACGGTCCTGAGGTCTCGGGTTCGATCCCCGGGTCGGGCAAAGTGATATTGGATTTTTCAGTATCAGCTCGGAGTCTGAAATTTGTGCCCGATATTGCGATAGGCTCGCCCCCTATCACATCTGGGACGGATCTAAGCTCGGCGAAATGTGGGTGATTTAGTTCGCTAGTACGCCTCTGTCTACCCCTTCGGGGATACAGGCGTGAGCTTATGTTATGTTATGTTATGTCAAAATGTTATAATAGTGAATGTTGTACATACCTTCAATAGGCATGTGCATCAGCGCACTATAGAGGTATTACTTTCTTTCTTTCTACCTGCCCTTAACCCACCTTAATGTGTGGTCGGCGCAACACACATTTTCAAGAATGTTGTAGAAAGGATTTGGGTTAGTTTCTACGACCGGCTGCCTGCCTGACGTCAACTCCCTCTGGGAGATTCCAGTCTCGGGAAAATTTAATTGGAAAATTATCTCAAATCAAATCAAATCAAATGTTTTTTTGAATCCATAAAATTTTCAAACATTATTTAGATTCCGACAAATTTTAACTCTACCGCCTATTCGGAAGGCTGTTTCGCCAGAGAAGAACGGGCAAGAAACTCTGACGTTGCTCTTTTTAACACCAATTTACAGTCAGCTACTAATATAATACAGTACAGCACCAGATACAGAAAGACCTTAAATTAGAGCAGCTAATGATGAATCTTTTCCGGACCTGACCAGAATACTATAATATTGTTACGATTATTTCTGAAATTATTTGAATGCATATGCAAATGATGTATTTATTAAAATAAATAAATAAATGTCAATATCGTATAAATTTAAAGTCGGTTTTTTTAAGTTTATCTTTGGATTATCACAGTTCAACCACTGAACCAATTTTGATAACATTTGGTAGGAAGAAAGTTCAAACTTCGAGAGAAGGACAGGCTACCTTTAGTCTTGAAAATCCTGACCGCGATTAATGATTTTTTTTTTAGAAGTGCCTACATTTTCGACAGACTTCCAAAAAAAAAGGTCCTTAATTCGTCTGTATTTTTTTCTGTTTTTTTTTAAATGTTTTTTTTTATGTATGGTACGCGATATCTCCGCCAAGTGTGGACCGATATTCAAAATTCTTTATGTGTTTGCTAGAGCTTATTTCAAAAGTGGTTCCATATTTTGGTCACGACTGGATAAAGTTGGAAGTCGGTCAGTTAAGTTTTGAAACTTGTTATTATTTTTATCCGCAATCACGCAAATCATCAAACTTTTCCAATATAAAGGTGATCCAGTCCCAGGCAAACCGCACTTGGATGAGTTTTCCACCGACTCCGAAAGAAGCAGGTTCTCAAGTCGTCGATATTTTTATAATTATGTTTGTTACACGACATCTCCGATAAATATTGTTATTGGATTTTTCCATATCAGCCCGGAGTCTGGAATTTGTGCCCGATATGGCGATAGGCTCGCCCCCTATCACATCTGGGACGGAACTAAGCTCGGCGAAATGTGGGTGTTCTAGTTCGCTAGTGCGTCTCTGCCTACCCCTTCGGGGATACAGGCGTGAGCTTATGTTATATCTTAACCGATTTTTAAGATATTTAAGTTAAAGTGATATTTGATTTTTCAGTATCAGCCCGGAGTCTGGAATTTGTGCCCGATATGGCGATAGGCCCCTACCACATCTGGGACGGAACTAAACTCGACGAAATGTAGGTGTTCTAGTTTGTTAGTGCGCCTCTGCCTACCATTTCGGGGATACAGGCGTGACCTTTTGTTATGTATATTTTTAAGATACTTTTTGTGTTCGACACAGCTTATTCCACGGCTGGACCCAAATTTTGCTGGAGAATAATTGTTTTTTGACGTTTTTTAGTCTTTAAACTTGTAATTATACATACATACATACATAAGCTCACGCCTGTATCCCCGAAGGGGTAGGCAGAGGCGTACTAACGAACTAGAACACCCACATTTCGCCGAGCTTAGTTCCGTCCCAGATGTGATAGGGGGCGAGCCTATCGCCATATCGGGCACAAATTTCAGACTCCGAGCTGATATGGAAAAATTTAATATCACTTTGCCCGACCCGGGGATCGAACCCGAGACCTCAGAAACCTAGTCGTACCGAAATACCACCACGCCACGGAGGCAGAGAGCACTTGTAATTATTAAATTCAATTAATAAACATTTATTTGGTTCCATTAAGTCCATATAGAATAGTCCCATTAGTTTAAGTACCATTCAAGTTAGGCCCATTACTTAGACCCAATTTTCAAATTTAAGTTGGCATAACTTCCGCAAAGTGCAGAGGTGGCTCCGATCGAGTGCAGACACGAAGCCGTGCCAACTTCCAATATAAGGCGTATTAAGTTATGAATACTGGGATAATTTGGCAACTTTATCACGCCATAAATTCGAACACGATCTGTTTTGTCGACCGACTTCCAAAAAGGAGGTCCTCAATTCGTATGTATTTTTTATGCACGTTACGCGATATCTCCGCCACATATGGACCGATCTTCAAAATTATTTTTGTGTTCGATAGAGCTTATTTCAAGAGTGATATATAAATTTCTGTCTGTTAAGTTTTTAAACTTGTGATTATTGTTTTCATAACCATCGATTCATAACTGTTATTTATAACACTCGTAACGCTATTTAAGTAGTTGTGCTATAATTTTGGGCTAATACATAATACCACCACCTATATTATAATACCACCAATTATTATATATTTTCCCAGGTGGTAGAGCCACGCTGTAGACAGTAACGTCTATAGCACGAATGGGCCGGCTCGACCGGTTAGATACCACTCCCAGGTGGTAGAGCCACACTGTAGACAGTAACGTCTATAGCACGAATGGGCTGGCTCGACCGGTTAGATACCACTGTCTCACAGAAAACCGATGTAAAGTGGCAGCTTGCTGTCGCGTTTCGTTCGGTGAGTGAGATTTCTGGTGGCCCATTTCCCCACTCCCTTTCCCAATCCCCTTCCCTCCCCTTCCATTCCCTCCTTTTAGGTCGGCAACGCACCCATGATTTTTTTGTCTTGGGTGTCTATGGGCGGTGGAGATCACTTACCATCAGGTGACCCATCTGCTCGTTTGCCAATCCCTGCTATAAAAAAAAAAATGTTAATTTGATGCAACATAAAATTTATTGATTGAAAATGGTGTGTTGCGCCGACCGGGAGTTCATGGGTTCGATTCTCAGGTCGGGCAAAGCGAATTTTCTAATTTAATTTGCCTGGGACTGGATTCCTCAGAGGGGTTTGACTTCAAGCAAACAGCCGGACGTAAAAACTAAGCCAAATCCTTTCTGCAACATGCTTGAAAAAGTGTGTTGCCCTGACCACACATTAAGGTGGGATAAGGGCAGGTAGAATGAAAGAAGAGGTTTGAATGAATGAATTGCTTAGTGAGACCAAAATTATAATTATAGTCCTATGTATGAACAGAAAAGATTACAAAAATGACAGTTTATTCAATACGAAAATATCACGATTTCTGAACGACTATTATAGTTGAACCCGCCATATGCATGCAATAAGTGCATACTTGAGAAGTTGCCGGCTCTCCTTCAACCGCGCACTTTCTGCTAATGGCACTTCGGGATATGTTTTTTAACTTTATGCATGTCTATAATTGTATAATTTTAATTGCAGAATACGGTATTAATTCTGTATCAACAATGGCGATAAATGTAATTTATCTTGTAGTGAATACAATATCACTTGACATAACTAAAAACTTAAAGTTAGGCACTTTTTAATCAATTGAAATAAATCTGATGTTGTGATATCTTTGTTTATAAAAAATTTCATATTAAAATTAAATTATTCCAAACAACTTTAAAATTCGGGCATAAAATGGTAATGGTGTAAAAGTCAAAAAAGTTCATTATACAAATATTAGTGAGAAAATATAACGAAAATAAATTATAAAAAATATGCGAACATAATAATTAGAATTAAACTTCATCCAAAAGCAAAGTACGGTTGATCAACTCGTTAAAAAAACATCCACTCATGACGCCATGAAAATTAATCATTCGTATGATTGCTCATTTGTTTGTTCAACCTTGTTTTAAATGCTTTGCTTTCGTTCATACGTATTCAAAGTATTTTCGACTTACCTATGATTTATTTTTTATTCTTCTAAAGTGAGGAATCTTCCCAAAATTAAACAGGAAACTCAAGTTTTGCACTAAATTATTACTCAAATTTTAATTCATGACTAACAATTCATACCACTTTAGTGTTATAATACTCCACATTCAGCCCAAAATAGTTTCAACTGTTCAAAATGCACACTCGTAGCCACTGTGACGTAGCCGGCGTCGTAGCGCGCGCTCTCCGTAGCGACCGACTATCAACTGCCGCTACGATCTGTCTACGCCGTAGACCGTAGTACACTTGGCGATAGCAAGATTTTTCAATTTCAGACACAGGTATTTTTGTTAGTTGTTCTTTGACCTTTCTTATTTTAAGATGAACTCACAAAGGGCGTGTAATTTTGCACAAGAGTATATTTGGCAAATTAATTAAGAACATGACATTTTTTAATTTTTAGACTGGCTGTGTGGAGTTGTTGTATTGAAGTAGGACTACCGTCCTGAAGTCCCGGGTTTGATCCCCGGTTCAGGCAGAGTATTTCTACTCAGCATCAGCTAGGATCTATAATTTGTGTCCGAAATGGCGATAGGCTCGCCCCTATCACATCATGGGATAGAAATAAAGTTGGCGAAATGTGGGTGCACTAATTTGCCTTTCAGCTTACTTCTAGGTACAACAAGCGTGAGTGTATGTAAAAGTATATATACGAATTTTTATATTACTAATATATAATTTCATAAGGTTATGAAAACTTCATTTATAATTTTAAAATAATAATTACACATTTTAATATTAAATTGGAAACAAATATATTCAATTATACGATGTTGACAATGCAATTTATTAAGCTATTATCCAATTGTCTTAGAATCTTCAATAAAAAAACTCATTAGTACATATCAAAGTCTAAAGAAAAAACTCTAACAAACCACTCAACAACTGAAAGTTCACGAGACTTTAATGAAGTCGAATTTAAAATGCATGGTTTTCGACGTTCACTGCGTATTCTATTATTTGTGGCCAATGTCACGGACAACTGACTTTTTTTGTTGAACTGTGTTTTCGTGAAGGTTATAAATTATGAATATGTACTTTATCGTTCAGACTTTTTTATTAACGTTTTTTTAACAATAGGCTTGATTTCAGTGTATGTAATTTGTATTGTGTATTGACTGGTCTTTGAAAGTTATTTTAAAGGTATGTATCTACCTCCTAACTAATATTATAATGAAAATACAGTATATTAAATTACCTCTATAATAATATGATAAATACACCCAACATTTACACACCTAGTCCTGACCCCACACTAGGTATAACCTGTATCGTGGGTGTCAGAAACTATGAGAGACTTTCAGTCTCACAACACCCAGACTTGAAACAAATATCTGTAGGCCACACAAACATTTGTCTCAATACGGGAATCGAACCCGCGGCTTCTTGCTTCACAGCCGGCTACTCGCCCGCTGCGACACGGAGGCTGAATTGAAATATATGGGAAAGACATAAGAGTACGCTATATATAGAGACTCTTATTACTTTCCCATATATTATATTCTGTTTGACTAGCGCATAAGCCACTTCGTTTATCCCACAGATCTTTTTATCGACTTGGCTTGTAATCATATTCACACTATACATCACATACATACATAAACTCACGCCTGTTTCCCGTTGGCGTAGGTAGAGACTAAGGAGCGCCAATTGCCTCGATTCAAATACACCTCTTTCGCTTCTTCCACACTCATTAGTCTTTTCATGCACGCTCGTCGGTTACGAGAACTCCTTATTTGGTCCTTTTTTAAAAGATCGCCAATTTGGTCCATAAAGGTACGTCTAGGACGTCCTCGGCCGATGCTACCATTCACTTTCGCTACATAAATTTCTTTCGTCACTCTACTTTCATCCATCCTTTCAACGTGGCCAAACCATCGAAGCATTCTTTTCTCAATCCTCGTCACTACATCTTCTTTCAATCCACATTTCTCTCTTATGCTGCTATTCCTCACTCTATCATTCAATTTCACACTTTATTTTTTGTTAAGGTCATAGCTTAAAAATACATGATTGTGATACAAAAACATACGCGGGTGAAACCACGAGGGACTCAATCTATAAAAACTGAGAGTTGGCCAACATGCCTCGTGAATATAAGCCTTAATATAGTAGATATGCTTTCGTGTTTATAATTTATGTCGGTTTTTGTAGTAGACATTTCATTATTCAATACAAAATGTTGAGGTAAAGAATGTGTACAGTAAAATCACAATTTGTTTTTCTAACAATTGGATTGTTGAATGTTAAACATTGGTTGAACTTTGAAGGTTGAATTTCGATGTATGATAAACTAGATAACTATAATAGCTTTTTAATATATTTTTTGTGTTAAATGTTACATTACTAGGCTTTGTTCGCGACTTCACATGTGTGGAAAATATGTTTTTAGAGGACATTTCTCTTTGTAAATGGTGACTTGCGAATTTGCGAAATTGCGCGTAAAATA
Source organism: Clanis bilineata (assembly GCA_036417725.1). NCBI lineage: Eukaryota > Metazoa > Arthropoda > Insecta > Lepidoptera > Sphingidae > Clanis > Clanis bilineata. Next base: position 3,777,848 of record CM071159.1, read on the forward strand.
TTATAAGGCGAAATCTACGGCGCGATTCTAACTCTCGAAAGATAATTACAGACATACTTGTGTAGGTAATGATAATGGGTATATACTCACGCCTACATCTCATGAAGGTAGGCAGAGACTATTGCCTGCCACAAGCTACGTTCCTGACACATGTCTTTTGCCCCTTTCAAACTTTCACCGGTTGAAACTTGAATATAGGGTAGTAAAGTTGGGTCAATATTAATTATAATAGGTTTATAATGATTTCTTAGGTTTACGCGAATGTTATTCATTGAAATAAAACTATTGTCGACTTCGCAAAAAGGAGGAGGTCCTCAATTCGTCGGTTTTTTATGTATGTTACGCGATATCACCGCCAAATGTGGACCAATTTTCAAAATACTTTTTGTGTTCGATAGAGCTTATTTCAAGGGTGGTCCCATATAAATTTGGCCACGATCGGTAAATTGGAAGTCGGTCAGTTAAGTTTTTAAACTTGTTACGGATTCTATCACGATTTGCTTTTAATTTTTATGCCCGATGTTTCGAAAGCTTTGCAGCCTTAAAACCCACGAAGCCTACGAAGGTAATAGAATCTGTAAAATAGTTTTATTTCAATATAATAGCTTTATTTTTGTAAACATAAGGAATTGTTAAATAGTTGCCTCCTTGGTCTAGTGACAGCATATATGGGTTGTGGGTTAAATTCCCAGGGCAGGCAAAGCAAATTTTCAAATTTAATTTGCCCGGGACTGGATCCCCAGACGGGGTTGATGTCAGGCAGGCAGTCGGTCGTAAAAACTTAGCCATATCGTTTCTGCAACATGGTTGTAAAAGTGTGTTGCGCCACCCCACATTAAGGTGGGATAAGGGCAGGTAGAAAGAACGATAAGGAATCGTTAAATCACGTCAGTATTCAGTAAAATAGTTAAGTCGCTCTGTTCCAACCTCAACGTGATAAAGGCGATTTAAAACATTGAATAAACATGCCTTAATCCATCGGAAGGAAACTACAGCGGCGAGGCAATTTATCCTTGTTAGTTCGTTACTTTTAAATGAACTGCACAAACCAGCTTTTTTTAATTTACTATTTGGTTCCTGTCTTATCGTAGACTAATAAAAAGTAACAGTGTTGATATTTTTAACCGCCATAAAAAATAGAGGAGGTTCTCAAGTCACTCACCATAAATCACAGGAAGGAACGAAACATAACATAACATACTGCCTCCGTGGCGTGGTGGTATTCCGGTACGACTATCGTTCTGAGGTCTCGAATTTGATCCCCGGGTCGGGCAAAGTGATATTGGATTTTTCCATATCAGCCTGGAGTCTGGAATTTGTGCCCGATACGGCGATGGGCTCGCCCCCTATCACATCTGGGACGGAACTAAGCTCGGCTAAGTGTGGATGTTTTAGTTCGCTAGTGCATCTCTGCCTACCCCTTCGGGGATACAGGCGTGAGCTGATGATGATGCGGCGATAACATAACATAACATAACATAATGTTATGTTATCGCCGCATCATCGTTCTTTGATATATGATTAAGCTTGAGTATGTAGGTACATTATGTAAATCGCACACATACCCAAAATACAAAAGCTTCGTTTCGCTTCCATTTCAATGTTTTTTTTTTAATATAGACGTTAAGGCGTATTATGGAATATTGCAAAATTGTAAGTAAAGAGTATTCTTCAGGCTTTATTCCGGAAGGGATTTGAAAGAGATTAAATCTGTTCACGATTTCAATACATCTATACAGCTTTGGTTCAGAATGTTATTAACTACAATATATAAAGCTAGCATCAATGGAGCTTGTGAGCGATCGTAGTATATAATTTCCTCTTTAAGAAAATTTCGTTTAGTTGAATAGGAAAAATCATGAGTATCAAAAACCTTTTTTATTTATAATGAAATGTTTACGCATATTATTTATTGGAAACAGATGTAGTTCATAAGTTTTAGTAAATATAGATTTACAGCTTTATACACGTGGCAGTCTTTTCCCGTAAAAAAAGTCCCAACCTCTAGTTTCATAGTTGGCTACTCGACCAGTGCACCCCGCAGACTGTACGCTCAGCTTTTGACAGTCCGCTAGTCGCCTGCTACACCCCGCAGGCTGTCAGCTTTTGACAATCCGCTAGTCGCCCGCTACGCCCCGCAGGCTGTAAGCTTTTGACAGTCTGCTAGTCGCCCGCTGCGCCCCGCAGGCTGTCAGCTTGTGACAGTCCACTAGTCGCCCGCTATGCCCCGCAGGCTGTCAGCTTTTGAAAGTCCGCTAGTCGCCTGCTACACCCCGCAGGCTGTCAGCTTTTGATAGCCCGATAGTCGCCCGCTACGCCCCGCAGGCTGTCAGGTTTCGACAATCCGCTAGTCGCCCTCTACGCTCCGCAGGTTGTCAGCTTTTGAAAGTCCGCTAGTCGCCAGCTACGCCCCGCAGGCTGTCAGCCTCTAACAGTCCGCTAGTCGCCCGCTACGCCCCGCAGGCTGTCAGCCTCTAACAGTCCGCTAGTCGCCCGCTACGCCCCGCAGGCTGTCAGCCTCTAACAGTCCGCTAGTCGCCCGCTACGCCCCGCAGGCTGTCAGCTTTTGACAGTCCGCTAGTCGCCCGCTACGCCCCGCAGGCTGTCAGCTTTTGTCAATCCACTAGTCGCCCTCTACGCTCCACAGGTTGTCAGCTTTTGAAAGTCCGCTAGTCGCCCGCTACGCCCCGCAGGCTGTCAGCTTTTGACAGTCCGCTAGTCGCCGGCTACGCTCCGCAGGCTGTCAGCTTTTTGTTATGCATTATGGCAGCCCTGCTTAAAACCAAATCTCCAATAAGCGGAATATTGATAAATGACAAAGTTAATAGAGTCGACTTGCTCCGACAGCGGATAACGATGTCAATCTTCATTACTTTGTAATTAATGTTAAATTGTTTGCACGATATAAGCGAACATGATCCGTAATTCCAAAAGCATAAGGTTGTGAAACAAGTTGATTTTATTCACATGCGTAATTATATGTAATCGTAAAAGTTTCTTAGTTATTTGTCAATTTATGAATGATATTGATTATGATATTGCAGGCCGCTTTGGGGAAGGCCTGTGTTCAGCAGTGGACGTCCTATGGCTGATGATGATGATTGATTTTGATATACAAAAATCCAGAAAGATCCACAGCCACCACAAAGAACCTGTAGCGCAGTGGATGAATAAGCCAGTTTTGTCGTGTGAGGCCGTGGGTTTGATACCCGCAACAAATATATAATTTTACGAGTACATTTCTTTCGCGATGTATGTATGTAAAGTCTCGTATTTTTATATATGTGGGACTGTTCGGAATTATTATGGGATAAAGGACACATTAATTAAAATTAGGGTAGACAAAAACATGCATAAAGATTTTCTCCAATTCTTGCACCATTATTATCATCATCATCTCCGTGTTGATTTAAAAATATAAAGTCGAGATCTGATTTTGTAAACCTATTTTTGGCGATGATTGTTTTCTTTATTTATGTATTAGTATATCATCAAGGTAGATAGTGTCTCTTCATCTGTATAGACTGTACGCCACTGGATCCATCTCTATAGAGGCGCATTTGGGATACATTTATATGAGACATACGCGTAATAGATTTGCTCAGCACTTAGAAATGATATTTTCGCGTCCGTCAAAATCTAAAGGCTTAACATAAGAAAACACTTTAGCACAACAGCGACTGAATGATGCTATAATCGCATAAACTGGTAGACTTATCGCATACATTTCTTCTTATTCATGTTATAGAGGAATAATATTGTTACGGGCTAACGGGGTTCAGGACAACAATTAAACGCCGACTGTTCTAGATAATGATTCAGCACTTTATTTAAGAATCAAACACTGTATTGCACACACGATACGCGTCGAAATACTCGCTCCGAATATTCGCTTGTCGCTCGTTGTTCACACTCGATCGCTTCCAAAGAAACACTTTGTTCCGCCAACACACACACACGCCTTTTATACTCGCGGATCGCTTATCGGTAGTTCGGCGCGCGACGCGACTCGACCCGACTCTGCGCGGATCGAACGCTGTAGAACGTTGAAATAAAATTATTTTTACGGATTTTATCACGATTTGGTTAGTATACTATACTGCGTAGATCGGAACATAAACGGTTAACTTTTTAAAATCTGTATAATTCTAAAATGAAGGTAGATTTTGTAAAACTAAATTCTTGGACAAATGACATCTCAGTCCAACCCGTGACCACGAAGACTGCAAAGCCTTCGAAACGTCGGGAATAAAAATTAAAAATTAAAACCAAATCGTGATAAAATCCGTAAAAATAATTTTATTTTAATGAATAGCATTCGCGTCTTGGAGGAAGATATGAGAGCCAATGGCCTCGCTAGGGAGGATGCTCAAGACCGGGCGAAGTGGAAGCGTTTAAGTGGGAAGGCGGACCCTGGCAGAAGGCCGGGATAACGCCAGGCAGAAAGAAGAAGAAGAATAGCATTCGCGTAAACTTAAGAAATCAGCTGTAGAACGTTCTACACATTTATAGATTCAACACGGCGCGGCGGTGTTCGATGGGAGACGGCTAGTATGCCGGCGTAACAATATGTTTTCATTGATATTGAGAGTTAAAGAACGACCAACAGAAAAACTGTTATGATTGATATTAATATTCATAAGGTTCATAGCTTAATTTGTATAATTTTCGACCGAGTTCCAAAAAGGAGGAGGTCCTCAATTCGTCTGTTTTTTATGTATGTTACGCGATATCTCCGCCAAATGTGGACCGATTTTGAAAATTCTTTTTATGTTCGATAGAGCTTCTTTCAAGGGTGGTCGCGTATAAATTTGGTCACGATCGGATTTCAAGTCGGTCCGTCAAGTTTTAAAAAAAAAAAGATTTCAAGTTTTTTTTTAATTTTTTTATTCTTTTAAAAGTATTTGTTCGTTTTATCAACCCTTATTCTTGTCTATTTTTTACCTGCCTTTATCCCACTACAATGTGGGGTTGCCCTAGTACTCATTGGGTAACATATTTTATAAAGGATTTAGTCGAACCCATGCCTTTATTTCTACCCGCCCTTATGCCACCTCAAAGTAGGATCGGCGCAACACACTTATGAAGCATGATGCTTTAAGGATTCAGCTTAGTTTTTCCGACTGACTGCCTGCCTGACATCAGCACCCTCTGAAGGATCCAGTCCCGGACAAATAAAACCAGAAAAATCGCTTTGCCCGACTTGAGAATCGAACCCAGGACCTCCCGGTCCACATAAATACCCCTATATATCATAACCTATATAAGATGTAGATGGTACAGATGTCCTCTAGATCAGAGAGGTAGCAAAGTCAAATTATCAATTAGCAATTAGCAAAATCAAATTTATGAGATAAAATCTAACATTTGATAAGAGTTAAAATATTGGCTCATATAAAAGGAACATAAGCTATAAATATTTCAAATTGAGAACGCTCTCCATTTTTTCGATGGTTAAAAACATATGAAAACATTTTAAAAATTTAGTTCAAAAATGCCATCAATTACTCCAACATTAATACTTAATTAACGAATTTAAACACACATAAAACCCAGGCGAAATCCTAAACAAAGTTTCAACTAAACTAAAAATAATTTAACCACCAGCTTAAATTTCGACAGCACCTTCACAATATTAATTAATTGAATATAAATTACTTTGAATATTCGCAACAAGTATTATAAATTTAGACAAAGAGGCTACAAACTTGCGCATTTGATGGAAATATTCACGTGGAGCTGACTTATTGAATATTTATTTAGAATATAATTTATTTGGTGATATTTTATTGTTAACCTATAAGGATTGAGGAACCTAATATTTGAACCCTGGATTTCACAGTTCTCAGTAGGAGGTAAAAGTAAAAAGTAGCCACCCGTTAGAGAATTTGACGCCTTCAGCACGAATGGGCCGGCTCGACCGGTTTGATACAACTGTCTCACAGATAACCGACGCAAAGTAGCAGCTCGCTGTTGCGTTCAGTTGTGTGAGTGAGATTTCCGAAGGCCCAATTGCACCCCCTCCTACGCTTTCCCCATGCCTATTTCCCTCTTTTTTGGTTGGCAACACACCGGGTGTCTATGGGCGGTGGAGATCACTTACCATCAGATGACCCATCTACTCGTTTGCGAGTCTCTGTTATAAAATAGTAAATTAATAATAAATATATAAATACACCCAACAGTCACCTAGTCCTAACCCCACACTAACATACGAGTTTTGTGTCATGAGTATTAATAACCACCAGAGAATTTCGGTCTCACCCACACCCGAAACAAATATCTGTACGTACAAACATTTGTATCGGAGCGGGAATCGAACTCGCGGTTTCTCGCTTCACAGCCAGCTACTCGAAACTGCTTAAACAATAATGATATAATATTGCCAATGATATAGTATATATATCGCTGCTGTGCTCGGTATGTAAAATAATAATCACATGTTTAAAAACTTAACGGACCGACCTCAAATCCGATCGTACTCAAATTTATATGGGACCATCCTTGAAATAAGCTCTATCGAACACAAATCACATAACATACGTAAAAATAATCACAAGTTTAAAAACTTAACAGACCGAGTTCAAATCTGATCGTGACCAAATTTATATGGGACCACCCTTGAAATAAGCTCTATCGAATACAATAATAATTTTGAAAATCGGTCCACATCGGCGGAGATATCGCGTAACATACATAAAAAAAATACAGACGAATTGAGGACCTTCTCCTTTTTGGACGTCTGTCGAAAATATTACTTAACACCGAGGTAACGTAACTTATGAAAGCAATGTTTAATGAGGTAATGACATCATATTTCCTATTGTCACATACGTTTAGGACACATTGTGCACACGTCACGTGACGCCACACACCTGCATAGTAAATTGAACCACATTAATAATGCACCTGTCACTGGCAATTCCAGCAGTTTCTACGGGCCGGCTCTGAGACAATGTTATTAATTAATATACAAGACTAACTTTTGCACACGGTGATGCCTACTTTGAGACTTTATCCGAAACATTGCAAATTACATGATGTACCCCTTAATTTTTCATCCATTGCTTCTTAGTTGCTACAAAAAAAGTCAAATAATGCATACTGATATTAAAAAAATAAATGCAAAAGGAACTATCTTTTTTGTTATGTATTTATTATTACGAGGCTAAACCATTGAACTGATTAACCCGTTGGAGGCGGCACATATATATGTTACATAAGCGTATGGGCCATCGGAAGCCGAGCCGCCCGTAACTATCTACGATAGAATTTAATATGAAGATATGTATTAAACACTAGGGAAGGATCACACAATACACAACTTAACATTGACTCTAGCATTATTCGTAAGTCCTGGATGAAAAGGCTAGCTAAAATTCACGCAGACCGCGCCGTGGACTAACGTTAGTACTTAGTAGTAGTATGGGAGTGAACTTAATATCTTACACACTACACTTACGCTTTAAGATTTCCTCTCCTTCTAATCCCCACTCAACATAATAAATAAATAAATAATATCCATGATTCGTCTGGTATTATAACGCATATAGGTGTTCCATGTTCATAAATCATATGTGCTAAAGATTACTTACCATAAGGTGACCTACGTTGCTGGCTTCTGATATCAAAATGTTCAAAATGAACAATATCTTACACTTTTTGTGTTTCAAAGTATCGTAATCACAGTGTTACCAAATTATTTAATCAGCTTTGGCATGTACATTTTTTATTTGATGTTGGAAATATGTCTAAAAGCGGAAATTTATCCATTTTAAATATGTTTATTCCACATGAATGGTGCTCATCCGACTGTGACAGTCTTCGTTGCTAAGCGCTGCTTCTTGTGGTGTGACGAAAAATACATTTAAAATAAGCCCCGAAAGGGTTTCTTTTTAATGTGCCGAAATATTTCTTTTAGAATAAAATATGTTGCTTTGAGGCTGGAATTTTAATGCTAATTTAATTATGGTTTTGAGGTAGCTCCGTCATTTTTGTATGCATGAAGGTGTGCGCAATTTTGGAACCTTTCTATAAATTACGTTTATACCTCTAAATGAAACTCATAATGTTTTCACGGAGTAATTAAGTTTCAAAATTTATAAATGGAAAACTGTCTTTTTATTTTCAAAGTAATAAATAAATAACACCCAACAATCACATACTTAGTCCAGTAGCCCGAGCACGAAAAACTAATGTAAATGTAAATGTATTCGAGTTCGCTGCGCACTGATGACGTTTGGTTAATATTTCATACAAATTTCATAGACGCGCATCGAGTTCGAATACATTTACATTTACATTAGTTTTTCGTGCTCGGGCTACTGACCCCACACTAAGATCGAGTCTTGTGTCGTGGGTATCAGGAACTACGAGAGACTTTCGGTCTCACAACACCCAGACCCGAAACAAATATCTGTAGGCCATACAAACATTGTCTCGGTGCGGTGTCTCGGTGCGGGGATCGAACCTGCAGCCTCTCGCTTCATATCTGGCACAAGATTTTGTACAACTCTAAGAGATTTAATAATACTAACTGTACCGTTGAATGTGTTTGCTACAACTTAAGGCAATTTTTATTTATACAGGGTGTTTCATAAAGTTGGTATCAATAATAACTACACTTAAAGAGGAGGTGGCTAGCAAGCTAGCGGTAAATAAATAAAGCGGCTCATAGTTTGTGAGTAAAGGAAACTTGAATATGTGACGAAATCATTTTTTTCTGGCTTGTTGGGTCAGCTGCAGTTCATATGCAAACCAGCTATGAGGTAATTACGTATTTTTAGCGTACAAAAAGCCATTCCTATAGTAGTTTTAACGATTAAAAGGCCGTTTTACGATTTTAAAGTTCCCATGCTTAATAATTTATTAAAAAATTAAGTACATTTTTTATTTTTTAACTTTACCATTACGCTTTAAATCGTTCTCCATGTGTGTGGAATTGTTATTGATACCAACTTTATGAAACACCCGGTATATGTATGTATATTTACATATGTAAGATTCCAGATCAGGTAAAGTGATATTGGGTTGATCAGCCCGGAATATGGAATTAGTGCCTGATATGACGATAGGCTTGCCCCTATCACTTCTGGGACGAAAATGAGCTCGGCAATTTGTGGATGTAGTTAGCTGGTTGACCTTTACCTAACCCTTCGTTTGATGCATGAAGCGATCATCCAAACTCTAAAGTATGGCTGAAACATGCATTCTGATACAAAACAGCGTCTTTGGCTTTAAGTAATTAGTATCACAGTCTTCGTTCATGTAGAGTGTAATGGTTATTTTCAGCGTCTTTCACATTAAACATAAATTAACGTGGAGAAGAAACACGTCTCAGTTATTACCTAACATATTTATAATTATTACAATTAATTAATTTATTTTCGCCCCCTATCACATCTGGGACGGAACTAAGCTCGGCGGAAATGTGGATATACTAGTTCGTTAGTGCGCCTCTGCCTACCTTTTCGGGGATACAGGCGCGAGCTTATGTTATGTTATATTTATAATTAAGTGTTTACACTTAACATTTATATACGAGGAAAATTTGAGGGAGGCTTTTAGGTCGAATAGAATTTAGGAAAGGCGATAAGTTAAAATTTACCGGGACTGAATTGACGCCAGCCAGGCGGCCGGTCGTAAAAACTAAGCCAAATCCTCTCTGCAACATGCTTGAAAAATTGTGTTGCGCCGACCCCATATTAAGGTGGGATAAGGGCAGGTAGAAAGAAAGAAAGATAATTAATTAAATTAAACTATTTTTACGGATTCTATCACTATTTGGTTTTAATTTTATGCCCGACGTTTCGAAAGCTTTGCAGCCTTCGTGGTCACGGGTCAGACTCCATAAAATTAAAACCAAATCGTGATATAATCCGTAAAAATAGTTTAATTTCAATGAATAACATTCACGTAAACCTAAAAAATCATTAAAGAAAGATAAGTCAAAATTTATCTCAATTTTTTTCATTCAAATGCGATCTTAGGATATCTAATTGTTGGGGACGTGTGTACTCTTTAAGGTTAATAATCACAAAAAAACTTAACTGACTTTCAACTTGATCCGATCGTGACCAAATTGACCACCCTTGAAATAAGCTCTATCGAACGCAAAAAGAATTTTGAAAATCGGTCCACATTTGGTGGAGATATCATATAAACATACTGACGAATTGATGACATTCTCCTTTTTGGAAGTCGGTCGGAAATATAACTTTATACACGAGTTTTTTTGCCATAGAAAGTCGCCTCCTTATAATAAAAATATATACATTTTAAGTAACTCTTTCTATATGTAGCACTTTAAATAATATTATCCCTGTAATATTACTGTCCCACTGCTGGGCACAAGCCTCCTCTACTAATGAGAGGGGTTAGGCCTTAGTCTACTACGCTGGCCTAATGTGGGTTGGTAGACTTCACATACCTTCGAAATTCCTGTGAAGAAATTCTGGGTATGTTTCATCACGATGTTTTCCTTCACCGTTATAGCAAGCGATGTTTCACAATGAAAATACACTTAACATAGAAAAGTCAGAGGTGTATGCTCCATATTGGGGTTGGTCTCGAACCTCCGACGCTTGTCTCGGCAGTCCGTACCATTCCCTACTGAGCTATCGCGTACGCAACACTTTATTTACGTAAATAACTTTAACTATTTAACGTTCAGTAATTTCCCTTGTGTCGTACTAACGAATACATTCTTTAATCATTGTGTTATCTGTTTCGTCGTAAACATTAAAACTAATTAATTTTCAGTGGATTAGTTGACTCACTGACAATTTATTATTTTACCCGACTGCCCAGAAGGAGGATAATGTTTTTAAAAAATAAGTCGTTGGCGCTACCCCCACACCAGTGGGGAATAAGGTCAGGCGGAATACGATATTAATAATTATCAATAACTTTTTGATAATTTTACCCAACTATCTCAGAAAGAGGGTATTTTTGGGTGAAATTCTTCTGCTAAACTATGTCTAGTTTTGACTACCCTAGCAGGGAATAGAACCAGCAGCCCGAGCAGGAATATTTTTGACTATCTAATTCGAATCGGGCTCGTTGGGTGTCTCTAAAATTTGTATGGAATATTAACGAAATGTCATCAGTGCGCAGCAAGCTCGATACGAATTCGTTTGTCCAAAACATGGGGCTCACACTTGACACTATTCGAATCTGACTTCAATTCGACTTCATTTAGGCTCAATTGCACCACTATTATTAACCTAGAGTTAGTCCTAACCGCAAGCTAAATTGACAGAAAATGTATGAATGACATGTAACTTAACTTGTGGTTAGGACTAACTCTAGGTTAATAATAGTGGTGCAATTGAGCCTTAGTGGCTTAAAATTCCACCGAAATAGAGTTAATAAGTGCACTAATGTCACAGTAAAAATTACCAAATGACAAGTTCTCGAATCTAATGCAACATTAGCGAATTTTAAAATAAAAAATGAAAGCAAATCGATTTCAAAGTCGAATCGAAGAGTAAACGGGCTTTCCTGCTCGGGCCGCTGTTTTACAGCTATTTTCTTTCGATAGGAAAATTCCTATCGCTATCTATAGATATAAAAAGCAGCGATAGCTCAGTTAGGAATGGTACGGACTGCCGAGACAAGTGTCGGAGGTTCGAGACCAACCCCAAAATGGAGCATACATCTCTGACTTTTCTATGTTAAGTGTATTTTCATTGTGAAATATCGCTTGCTATAACGGTGAAGGAAAACATCGTGAGGAAACCTGCATACCTGAGAATTTCTTCACAGGAATTTCGAAGGTATGTGAAGTCTACCAACCCGCATTAGGTCAGCGTGGTAGACTAAGGTCTAACCCTTCTCATTAGTAGAGGAGGCCCGTGCCCAGCAGTGGGACAGTAATATTACAGGGCTAATATTATTATTATTATCTATAGATATGATATGACATGCTATTTTTTTTTTCTTTTTTTATAGCAGAGATTGGCAAACGAGCAGATGGGTCACCTGATGGTAAGTGATCTCCACCGCCCATAGACACCCAAGACACAAAAAGAATCATAGGTGCGTTGCCAACCTAAAAGGAGGGAATGGAAGGGTAGGGAAGGGGATTGGGAAAGGGAGTAGGGAAATTGGCCACCGGAAATCTCACTCACCGAACGAAACGCGACAGCAAGCTGCCACTTTACGTCGGTTTTCTGTGAGACAGTAGTATCTAACCGGTCGAGCCGGCCCATTCGTGCTATAGACGTTACTGTCTACAGCGTGGCTCTACCACTTCAAAAAATATATAGCTATATATAACACCCTTGGAATAATAAAATCTAATTCGTTAACCGAGGAATAGTCTCATTCATTTTATGCTGTAATAATTCCATGATATTTATTTTCCCTTTCAATTAATATTCTACGCATTTTTCCAATAAACCTTATCGATATTATGATACCATTCCTTATAACACCCTCACAGCTAAGTAAATAGTGGCAGTTAATATACTGCCTGATCTTACGGCTCTGTGAGATTAATAAATTATTTTGGAAAAATATTATACAGGATTGGTAAAAGCTATTGATATTTCGGTTCTTATTATAAAACAATGCTTGGACCGCCTCGTTGGTGTGGTGGTATTTCGGTACGACTACGGTTCTGAGGTCTCGGGTTCGATCTCCGGGCCGGGCAAAGTGATATTGGATTTTTCCATATGAGCCCGGAGTCTGGAATTTGTGCCCGATATGGCGATAGGCTCGTCCCCTATCACATCTGGGACGGAATTAAACTCGGCGAAATGTGGGTGTTCTAGTTCGCTAATGCGCCTCTGCCTACCCCTTCGGGGATACAGGCGTGAGCTTATGTTATGTTATGTTATGCTTAGACTTTAATCTAGTGTTTAACCGACTTCAAAAAAGCAGAAGGTTGTTAAAAGCTTGACTATAAAATGTATATAAGGAACATACATAAGAATTTATATTTTAATTCTACTCTGACCCATATGGATGATTCTTTTTGTTTGAAAGAGTATTGTTTAGTCAGTCCCTTATACATGGAAAAACTGCAAAGGAAATAGTGTTAACAAAACTCTAAGACCGATTAGTTGTAGTTGACTTTTTAGTTTTGAAATATGATTTTAATAAAACTATTCTTACGGATTCTATCACGATTAGGTTTTAATTATTATTCCCGACATTTCGAAGGCTTTGCAGTCTTCGTTGTCACGGGTCGACCCGTAAGTAATTGAAACCTAATCGTGATAGAATCCGTAAGAATAGTTTTATTTCAATGTATAATATTCACGTAAACTTAAGAAATCAATATGATTTTAAGTTTAGTTTACCTTTATTTTTCAACATCGTTATTTCTTTCTACCTGCCCTTATCCCACCTTAATTTTACTTTTATTTTTCATCAGACATTCAATAGTATATAGACGGGACAACAGCACAAAACTTGTGATCCAAAAGTTATGACCTAGTGGTCATAAGTCGCTCAGTTTTTTTTAAATATACGCGCGCCAGGCCGGCCAGTAATATTGAGAGAATAAACTTATCTTACGTGATTTTTAACCATTCACATAACATTCTAGTGTTTAAATTGTAATAATCGCCCTCGCATTGTAATAAATGGTTGATGGCGGTACTGAAGTTTGAGATCAATTTTTTTGTATGGAATCTTGCTTGATAGCCCCTCTATAGTTAATAATATTAAATATCTTTGTTTTTCATCATCATTTTATTATATATTTAATAACACTTAAGCTAAATATCAATATCATCATCATCATCATCATCATCAGCCTATACTCATCCACTGCTGGACATAGGCCTCTCCCAATGTACACCATTGAGCTCTATCTTTAGCTCTTTGCATCCATTGTTTTTGAATATCAATGTGTTTTTATCAATATCCTCAATCTATATATAAAGGTAAACAAGTTCTCGGAACAAACATACTTCTTACGAGGAATCGTTAAATATAGAAATATAATCACAAACTTGATTAACAACGCGTGAAAAGCGCTTATTTTTCTATATTTATAGAACAGCGAGGCGGAGCAATTGTCGCCCGGAGGCATGGCTGAAACAGCACGTGACCTGAAAAATTGTGCCGCGATGACGTCACATCCGGCCCGTCACGCTTTGTTCGTGAGAAAACATCGCATCAACTCAGATGTACACACAGACACAAAACAAATTGTTCAGAAGACAAAGCACACAAAACATTGCTTGTCGATTCATTCATGGCCACTTATTACGGCACGCTACCATTGACATATTATTTACCTAGATGCACAGTTGACGTTCGGAAAATGGGACAGCAAAGGAGTGCTTAAGCACTCCTTATGCATACAGTCGAACGCCGATAGAATTCTAAATTTCAAAATTCAAATTTATAAATGCTTGCTCATTTCGTTTAAAAAGCTACTTTATAACACGTGCATAGGGTTATATTTGTGTTGATTTAATTAGAACATGTTATCTTTTTCTTTGTTTTATTCCTGAATCCACTTTTTAGGAGGATATTTGCAAAGAACTGTGCATCTAGGGTATATTATATTGATGCACGCCATTAACAATTTTTGCCACATAACAGAGTCGTAATCAAGGGTCTAATTCAAGGAGCTTTTAGACAATGTCTAAATACTTGTATTTTATCGAGTCTCATCACGCCGTCTGATCACGCGACCGCGAATGCTTTTGTGTATCATACAAATATAAAAGAAGAAAGCTGAGGTTCCTTAGAACCAGCTGCTTTAAATTGTTGTCTTGAACGCTTGAGTAGAGATTCAGTATTCAAATTTAATTCGAGCTATATTTTAAATTAATAACATAAGATAAGCTCACGCATCTATATGCCCCTACGGGAATACATGGTGCACCCCTGTGCACTAGCGAACTAGAAACCCCATATTTCGCCGAGCTTAGTTCAGTCCCAGATGTGATAGGGAGCGAGCCTATCGCCATATCGGGCACAAATTCCAGACTCCGGGCCGATATGGAAAAATCCAATATTACTTTGCCCAGGATCAAACCCGAGACATCAGTACGATAGTCGTACCGAAATACAACTACGTCACCGAGATATTCAATTAATAACTAGGCAGAGTTACTTTTCTGTGTAGACTGTTCTCTTACTCAATGATAAAACAAAAAGCACGACTATAATTTGTTATAAGTTGTAACTAATAATACACTTGAATAAGTAAGCTTAGTAATAGCTTAAACATCTCTATTAATTTTACTATGTCTCGGAGCGCTGTTAATCTGTTTCCAGCGAAATAAATATAAGTTGAGGTAAAACTAGAGATGATTTCCAACAGATTTCTGGAAGGCTAACCTTTTGGAACTGAGGTTGAAAATGATCTGTTTTCATGTAGCGCCGTGAGCTTGTTTTTATACTTTACGGACCTTTTGTCCGCCGAGGGCTCTTTGAAAGTGCCTGAGGCATTTCGGTAGACAATTTCGACGGTTAAAATACTTTGTATCATTGTTTTATTTTTTGTAGCAGTATTATGCTAGAGGCTGAGACTGATTTGTTTTTTATTTCACAAATATTATGCAATAGATAAATACTTTTTATAAAATGAATATAAGGATATATGAGAGTCTCAGAGTAATAAGATACGAAACGAATATTTGTGGTTCACACAAACGTCCACGTTAACGTTCCCCGGGTCGGGAAAAGTGATATTGGGTATTTCCATGACCGGAGTCTGGAATTTGTACCCGATATGGCGATAGGCTCGCCCCCTATCACATCTGGGACGGAACTAAGCTTAGCGAAATGTGTGTGTACTGGTTGGCTAGTGCGCCTATGCCTACCCCTTCGGGAATACAGGCGTAAGCTTACAAACGTTTCTCTAGGTACCGGGATTCGAACCCTCGGCTACGACACGGTAGCACCGTTATTATGTCATATTCTGCTCCCGAACAAATCATGACTTCAAATATAAATATAAGAGCTGTAATTAAGCACTTCATCCCGTTAATTTCTGATAACAATAGATGTAACTAACAAGCAAACTGAGGTATTTAGTGCTTGTACATTGGTCGTATTATCATGTAGACATGCTTTGAAGCTCTACGGGTAAATAACAGATTCAGTATGTAGTTCTATTAGATTTGCCCAAGACTGAATTCCCCAGAGGGTGGTTGACGTCAGGCAGGCAGCCGGTTGAAAAATGTAAACCAATTCATTTTCTGCAACATGCTTGAAAAGGTTCTTGCACCGAATCCACATTAAAGTGGGATAAGGGCAGGTAGGAAGTAAAACCTAGATTATTATAGATATACGAGCCCCTAAGACATCCATTAGAAAATTCGCTTTATCCGACCCGGGAATGGAACCCAGGACCTCCCGCCCGACAACACTATACCCGTCTAGGTAGATATTTTAAATGGGTCATTTATTCAAGTTCGATGAACATCTGATTTTCCTAAATTATTAAAAGGCCTTAATCGTAGGCGTATTCACATTTGTAAATGTGTTGAAGTTGTTCAGACTAATGGGTTCCGGATAATTGAATTGCTTATATTTTAATTGATTTCATTATTAATTGAAGTATGCTGATTTACAAATTTATTTCTACACTTTGTTAATTGAATACGAAGGTAACTTTCGACTTTAGACTTGCTGAATAATATGTTGAAATTCTGTTACATGAAGTTGACACATACATAAGCTCACGCCTGTATCCCCGAAGGGGTAGGCAGAGGTGCACTAGCGAAGTAGTACACCACGTTTCGCCGAGCTTAGTTCCGTCCCAGATGTGATAGGGGGCGAGCCTATCGCCATATTGGGCACAAATTCCAGATTCCGGGCTGTTATGGAAAAATTCAATATCACTTTGCCCGACCCGGGGATCGAACCCGAGACATCAGTACGATAGTCGTACCGAAATACAACTACGTCACCGAGATATTCAATTAATAACTAGGCAGAGTTACTTTTCTGTGTAGACTGTTCTCTTACTCAATGATAAAACAAAAAGCACGACTATAATTTGTTATAAGTTGTAACTAATAATACACTTGAATAAGTAAGCTTAGTAATAGCTTAAACATCTCTATTAATTTTACTATGTCTCGGAGCGCTGTTAATCTGTTTCCAGCGAAATAAATATAAGTTGAGGTAAAACTAGAGATGATTTCCAACAGATTTCTGGAAGGCTAACCTTTTGGAACTGAGGTTGAAAATGATCTGTTTTCATGTATCGCTGTGAGCTTGTTTTTATACTTTACAGACCTTTTGTCCGCCGAGGGCTCTTTGAAAGTGCCTGAGGCATTTCGGTAGACAATTTCGACGGTTAAAATACTTTGTATCATTGTTTTATATTTTAATTCTACTCTGACCCATATGGATGATTCTTTTTGTTAGATAGAGTATTGTTTAGTCAGTCTCTTATACATGGAAAAACTGCAAAGGAAATAGTGTTAACAAAACTCTAAAACCAATTAGTTGTAGTTGACTTTTTGATATCAGCGGCCTGAGCAGGAAAAGTTCTGACAACCGTAAATGTATTTCAGCTCGATGCGCGTCTATGAAATTTGTATAAAATATTAACCAAACGTCATCAGTGCGCAGCGAACTCGAATACATTTACATTTACATTAGTTTTTCGTGCTCGTGCTACTGATTTTAAGTTTAGTTTACTTTTATTTTTCATCATCTCTCTTTCTTTCTACCTGCCCTTATCCCACCTTAACTATACTTTTATTTTTCATCAAAGACATTCAACAGTATATAGACGGGACAACAGCACAAAACTTGTGATCCAAAATTTATGACCCAGTGGTCATAAGTCGCTCAGTTTATTTGAAACATATGCGCGCCAGGTTGGCCAGCGTAATAACATTGAGAGAATAAACTTATCTTACGTGATTCTTACCATTCACATAACATTCTAGTGTGTAAATTGTAATAATCGCCCTCGCATTATAATAAATGGTTGATGGCGGTACTGAAGTTTGAGATCAATTTTTTTGTATGGAATCTTGCTTGATAGCCCCTCTATAGTTAATAATATTAAATATCTTTGTTTTTCATCATCATTTTATTATATGTTTAATAACACTTAAGCTAAATATCAATATCATCATCATCATCATCATCAGCCTATACTCGTCCACTGCTGGACATAGGCCTCTCACAATGTACACCATTGAGCTCTATCTTTAGCTCTTTGCATCCAGTTTTTTGAATATCAATGTGTTTTTATCAAAATCCTCAATCTATATATAAAGGTAAACAAGTTCTCGGAACAAACATACTTCTTACGAGGAATCCTTAAATATAGAAATATAATCACAAACTTGATTAACAACGCGTGAAAAGCGCTTATTTTTCTATATTTATAGAACAGCGAGGCGGAGCAATTGTCGCCCGGAGGCATGGCTGAAACAGCACGTGACCTGAAAAATTGTGCCACGATGACGTCACATCCGGCCCGTCACGCTTTGTTCGTGAGAAAACATCGCATCAACTCAGATGTACACAGACACAAAACAAATTGTTCAGAAGACAAAGCACACAAAACATTGCTTGTCGATCCATTTATGGTCACTTATTACGGCACGCTACCATGGACATATTATTTACCTAGATGCACAGTTGACGTTCGGAAAATGGGACAGCAAAGGAGAGCTTAAGCACTCCTTTTGCGTACAGTCGGACGCCGATAGAATTCTAAATTTCAAAATTCAAATTTAAGAACGCTTGCTCATTTCATTTAAAAAGCTACTTTATAACATTTGAATAGGGTTATATTTGTGTTGATTTAATTAGAACATGTTATCTTTTTCTTTGTTTTATTCCTGAGACCACTTTTTAGGAGGATACTTGCAAAGAACTGTGCATCTAGGTTATATTATATTGATGCACGCTACTAACAATTTTTGCCACATAACAGATTCATAATCAAGGGTCTAATTCAAGAAGCTTTTAGTCAATGTCTAAATACTTGTATTTTATCGAGTCTCATCACATCCTCTGATCACGCGACCGCGAATGCTTTTATGTATCATACAAATATAAAAGAAGAAAGCTGAGGTTCCTTAGAGCCAGCTACTTTAAATTGTTGTCTTGAATGCTTGAGTAGAAATTCAGTATTCGAATTTAATTCGAGCTATATTTTAAATTAATAACATAAAATAAGCTCACGCATCTATATGCCCCTACGGGAATACATGCTGCACCCCTGTGCACTAGCGAACTAGAAACCCCACATTTCGCCGAGCTTAGTTCAGTCTTAGATGTGATAGGGAGCGAGCCTATCGCCATATTGGGCACAAATTCCAAACTCCGGGCCGATATGGAAAAATCCAATATTACTTTGCCCGGGATCAAACCCGAGACATCAGTACGGTAGCCGTACCCAAATTCAATTACGCCACCGAGTTAGTCAATTAATAACTAGGCAGAGTTACATTCAGAAATACTTTTCTGTGTAGACTTCTCTTAACAAAAAGCACGACTGTAGTTTTTACAGGTTGTAATAAGTATATTATTAGTTACAACGATGGTTACAACCTATAACAGCCTCCGTGGCACAACGGGCGAGTAGCCGGCTGTGAAGCGAGAGGCCGCGGGTTCGATTCTCGCATTGAGACAAATGTTTGTGTGGCTCACAGATATTTGTTTCAAGTCTGGGTGTTGTGAGACCGAAAGTCTCTCATAGTTTCTGACACCCACGATACAGGTTATACCTAGTGTGGGGTCAGGACTAGGTGTGTGACTGTTGGGTGTATTTATTGAAGTAAGCTTAGTAATAGCTTAAACATCTGTATTAATTTTACTATGTCACGGAGCGCTGTTAATCTGTTTCCAGCGAAATAAATATAAGTTGAGGTAAAACTAGAGATGATTTCCAACAGATTTCTGGAAGGCTAACCTTTTGGAACTGAGGTTGAAAATGATCTGTTTTCATGTAGCGCCGTGAGCTTGTTTTTATACTTTACGGACCTTTTGTCCGCCGAGGGCTCTTTGAAAGTGCCTGAGGCATTTCGGTAGACAATTTCGACGCTTAAAATACTTTGTATCATTGTTTTATTTTTTGTAGCAGTATTATGCTAGAGGCTGAGACTGATTTGTTTTTTATTTCACAAATATTATGCAATAGATAAATACTTTTTATAAAATGAATATAAGGATATATGAGAGTCTCAGAGTAGAGAAAGAGAGAAACGAATATTTGTGGTTCACACAAACGTCCACGTTAACGTTCCCCGGGTCGGGAAAAGTGATATTGGGTATTTCCATGACCGGAGTCTGGAATTTGTACCCGATATGGCGATAGGCTCGCCCCCTATCACATCTGGGACGGAACTAAGCTTAGCGAAATGTGTGTATACTGGTTGGCTAGTGCCCTATGCCTACCCCTTCGGGAATACAGGCGTAAGCTTACAAACGTTTCTCTAGGTACCGGGATTCGAACCCGCGATCTACAGCCCACGGCTACGACACGGTAGCACCGTTATTATGTCATATTCTGCTCCCAAACAAATCATTACATCTAATATAAATTTTATAAGAGCTGTAATTAAGCACTTCATCCCTTTAATTTCTGATAACAATAGATGTAACTAACAAGCAAACTGAGGTATTTAGTGCTTGTACATTGGTCGTATTATCATGTAGATATGCTTTGAAGCTCTACGGGTAAATAACAGATTCAGTATGTAGTTCTATTAGATTTGCCCAAGACTGAATTCCCCAGACGTTTACGTCAGGCAGGCAGCCGGACATAAAAAATATGCCAAATCATTTTCTGCAACATGCTTGAAAAGGTTCTTGCACCGAATCCACATTAAAGTGGGATAAGGGCAGGTAGGAAGTAAAACCTAGATTATTATAGATATACGAGCCCCTAAGACATCCATTAGAAAATTCGCTTTATCCGACCCGGGAATGGAACCCAGGACCTCCCGCCCGACAACACTATACCCGTCTAGGTAGGTTACAAACTATTAAAGTAGGTAGGTATTTTAAATGAGTCATTCATTCAAGTTCGATGAACATCTGATTTTCCAAAATTATTAAAAGGCCTTAAATCGTAGGCGTATTCACATTTGTAAATGTGTTGAAGTTGTTCAGACTAATGGGTTTCGGATAATTGAATTGCTTATATTTTAATTGATTTCATTATTAATTGAAGTATGCTGATTTACAAATTAACTTCTACACTTTGTTAATTGAATACGAAGGTAACTTTCGACTTTAAACTCGCTGAATAATATGTTGAAATTCTGTTACATGAAGTTGAATATATTCGAATCTAGTTCTGTAGGCCAACCATGAGTTTTTTTTACATTTCTCGCTAGCGACTCTGTAAAATATTTATATGAAAACACCCGAACGCCTCTAGCGGTTACGTGGGGAATTGATGTCTTTTATACAAAATAATTATTTTATGTAATCGCTAGCGTGAAATGTCAAAAATAATCGTGTTCCAGTTATTCAGGAACGAGCAAGAACAATTTTGACAATCGAATTCTAGTTGAACTCGATGCGCGATGATATTTGTATAAAATATTAACTCTATCAGTGTGAAGGGAGCTCGAAACGAATTCAATTGTCAAAAATATTCCTGCTCGGGTCACAGAACAGAACGCAACATTTCAATGGCATGAATTGTATTCCTTTAAAAGCTTTGATGTAATGATTCAGGCTGGGGCACGAACTCAACGGCGGCGGCGGCGGCGCGGTGAGCGGCGCGGGGAGCGGCGCGGCAACGTATTGTTAAACTGGTAGGCGGCGCGCCCCTCACCGTGCTGCTGCTTTCGAGGCCAGTTCCATTTAAATCTATGCATTGGAACGCGCTGCTCGCCACCGCCGCTCTGCGCCCGCTGAGTTCGAGACCACGGCCTTACAGGTTGCAAAATTCGATATAGTTTTGTAAAATTGTTTTTGAATACATATTGCTCAGTCTTGTAAACGCTTAATAACTACGACATCCAGGCAGTACAGCCCCCTGACATTTGACACTCGGTTCGATTTCGACTACTATCCTATTTCATTATAATAACTTAAAATTTCACCGAAAACAAGTTAAATAATGCACTAATGTCACGTCGGATTTAAGAACTTGTCATTTGGTCATTTTTAACGCGCATTAGTGCATTTGACCTGTTTTCGGTGAAATTTTAAGTCATTTAATAAAATAGTTGATAAAGGCCACAGGAAGTCGCTGAATGCAAGCCACTTCCAAAAGGTCGGTATGGAAGGCCTATCTCCAGCAGTGGACGTCCTGTGGTTGATGATGATGAAATGCAATCGAATCGCACTCCAAATCCAATCTAGTCACAAAAATTACCCTTTTGTATACCGCGTTGTTTAACAAAGACCTACAGTAGCCTACAGTTTGGGCGATACGTACCTTAGGTATTTACGAATATCCCTTCAAAGGTACATCAATCAGACGGCCTCCGTGGCGCAGCAGGCGAGTAACCAGCTGTGGAATGTTAGGTCGCGGGGTAGATTCCCGCACCGAGACAAATGTCTGTATGGCCCACAGATATCTGTTTCGGGTCTGGATGTTGTGAGACCGAAAGCCTCTCGTAGTTCCTGATACCTACGATACAAGACTCGATCTTAGTGTGGAGTCAGGACTATGTGTGTGACTGTTGGGTGTATTTATTATCAATAAACACTTCAATTCTACATCTCAATAACAGCAATAACGCAGCTCCGACAAGTACACTCGAATTACCAAGTAACTGTACCGTAACGTGCTCAATCGATTGATGCGTAAATAGCAAATTAACACAGCATTGTCTGTTTGTGTTGAACGGTCACTGTAACCGGTAATTGCTTGCCAAAAGCCTGTTGAGATTTGAGGCAGTTTGATTGATGAATGAGTCTCGTGTGTGACTGCCTCGGTGGCGTGGAGGTATTTCGGTACGACTACGGTTCTGAGGTCTCGGGTTCGATCCCCGGGTCGGGCAAAGTGATATTGGATTTTTCCATATCAGTCCGGAGTCTGGAATTTGTGCCCGATATGGCGATAGGCTCGCCCCCTATCACATCTGGGACGGAGCTAAGCTCGGCGAAATGTAGGTGTTCTAGTTCGCTAGTGCGCCTCTGCCTACCCCTTCGCGGATACAGGCGTGAGCTATGTTTATGTTATGTGTCTCGTGTGTGTAGAAACGGGGTGTGATAGTGCAATGCGAACCTGTCACTCCCTTGGTCTAAGTGGCAGTGTACACAGGCTGGTACTGGCGAGACCGTGAGGTCCTGAGTTCGGTTTCCAGATCGATCAATGGTTTTCGACCAACTTCCAAAAAGGAGAAGTTCCTCAATTCGTCTGTATTTTTATGTATGTTACGCGATATCTCCGCCAAATGTGGATCGACTTTCAAATTCCTTCTTGTGTTCGATACAGCTTATTCCAAGGGTGGTCCCATATTTTGGTCACCATCGGATGTTTTGAAGTCGGTATATTAAGTTTTTTTTAAATATAATTTGAAAGGGGGCTTGATGTCAGACACCTGTCAGCCACATATACAGGCACAATAAGACACCATACAACAGCTCAAATTCCTCTTGGGCATCCTTTTTCCTACCATAATTATACCTTTTGTAACCGTAAGTTGATTTACACACATCCAATCTCTCCACTTGTCCAAGCCACCTCAGCATCTCTTGTCACCACATCATTTTTCAACTTGCAGCGATCCCTTATCATGCTATTCCTCATCTAATGAACAAGGGTGACTTCGTAGAGAACTTCATTATCGCAATTACTTTAAACTTTGTTTTTTTCGAACTTTCAAAAAGAAGTAGGTCCCAATTCATCTGTATTTTTTTTTATGTATGTTACCCGATATCTCCGCCAAATATGGACTGATTTTCAAGATTATTTTTATGTTCAATAGACCTTATTCCAAGGGTGGTCACATATAAATTTGTTCACGATCGGATAAATTTTGAAGTTCGTCCCGTTTTTTTGTAACAAGTCTTAAAAGGGTTTTTCTCAAGCGTTTAAAGGACCTTGTCTCTTGTCTCTGTGTACTTGAATTGCCAAAGTTTTGTCGCTTTATAGCCTCGAATACAACAACCCATCATAAGAAATACGAGGCGTTAAATTCTATCATTTAATTTATTCAAACATTGCGATCAACAAACTTTCAGTCTAGAACTATAAACGCATAACTTGGAACAACTATTAACAAACCCTTACGGTATAAGTCGTAAAACAAATTAATAGATCTTCAGATAGTTGCGATGTAATTTAAAGTGAAAACTATTGACGAGCGTCAGATAATTTAGTTAAACCATTAGGCCTTGCGGCGCGTTTGGATCTCAAATTCAAGAAAATGTTTTATTGAAAGAACTTATTTATTAGATATTGTGTCTGCCTGTCTGTCTTGGTGACCCACCTGCTCGTATGCCAATCACTTCTATTATAATCACAAGCCACCCTTGAAATAATCTCCATCGAACACAAAAATAATTTTAAAAATCGGTCCACATTCAGCGGAGATATCGCGTAACATACATAAAAAAATTCAGGCGAATAGTGTGAGTTTGTGCGAGTTTTTTACGAGTTCAATCGCGATAACGTAGCTGTCATATTGTTAGAAATGATTGCCAGACATACAAATTTATTTATTTATTTTTTATCCATGCACGGCAAAGTGACTACACTGCACCTGATGGTAAGCGTAGTGCAGTCCAAAAAAAGTAGCGACCACAGACAAACAATGGGTTTATCAGTGGTCGCCAGAATTATGCCGGCCTATTTATGCTTCTTCACACTCCGAATCGGAAGAGGGAAGAGGCAAATCGAAGGGCTTGCGACAAGGCAGGCGAATGACCGATGGAGACACAGGGATACCTCATACCCGTCCCAACCAACCATCAAGTCATGCCGCAAGCCCCTCAAGAGAACCGGAAGTACACTGGCTGATCCTAAAACGCGAACCACACATGGAGTGTGGGTCACTATGGCAGGTTTTATCACCATGTGTATGGTGGTCGCCATCCAGTCGGGTAGGAATATCCTACCAGTATCACCATTCATAAATCTACTAAATTTTACGGAATTTATTAACGTACAACACAAAGCATAAAGCACAAAACAAAATATAACATAACATAAGTTCACGACTGTATCCCCGAAGGGGTAGGCAGAGTTGAACTAGCGGACTATAACACCCACATTTCGCCGAGCTTAGTTCCGTCCCAGATGTGGTAGGGGGCGAGCCTATCGCCATATCGGGCACAAATTCCAGACTCCGGGTTGATATGGAAAAATCCAATATAACTTTGCCCGACCCGGGGATCGAACCCGAGACCTCAGGACGGTAGTCGTACTGAAATACAACTACGCCACCGAGGCAGTCAAAACAGAACACTACCTTCTTTTTAATCAGAATTACGTAATTTTGTCAGTGTAGTTTCCAAATATAAAACCCTCCTATTGAAGCAGGTTGAAACTGTATACTTGCGGTTTTTTTTAAGTTGATGTATAATTTTAATTTAAATATCGGAACTGTTCAGTCGTATCGCCTGATTGAGTTATATCCATCCATTTCGGATTTATGGTTGTGACAGCCTCCGTAGCGCAGCGGGCGAGTAGCCGGCTGTGAAGCGAGAGGCCGCGGGTTTGATCCCCGTACCGAGACAAATGTTTGATTTGTTTTTTTTTGTTTGTGGCCTACAGATATCTGTTTCGGGGCTGGGTGTTGTGAGACCGAAAGTCTCTCGTAGTTCCTGATACCCACGACACAAGTATCGATCTTAGTGTCGGGTTAGGACTATGTATGTGACTGTTGGGCGTTATTTATAAAAAAAAAGATACATTTTTCTATAAAACAATTTCAAATGATACTTCAGCAGAGTGATACGTCACAGTTTGGCACGAGCCTTATTCAAATTAGTTTTAACGTAATCTACATCATATCATACTCTAATAACATCGATATATTATTTACCTAGATGCACAGTTGACGCTCGGAAAATGGGACAGCAAAGAAGTGCTTAAGCACTCCTTTTCTCTACAGTTGGACGTTGATAGAATTCTAAATTTTAAAATTCGAATTTAAGAACGCTTGATCATTTCGTTTAAAAAGCTTTATAACACGTGCATAGGGTTATATTTGTGTTTGATTTAATTAGAACATGTTATATTTTTCTTTGTTTTATTCCTGAGACCACTTTTTAGGACGATATTTGCAAAGAACTGTGCATCTAGGGTATATTATATCGATGTCTAATTATGAATTCCATTGAACACTAACGAGTTGGGGTTAGTTTTAGAGTTGAATCAATCTAAGCAATTTGACGTATGACAGCTAGCTGTCATAATATTCAAGTATTTTAAACAAAGATAAATACGGTCAAAGACTTCGCTTTCTTTTAAAGTACGGTATTTTTAAGATAGATTGTACATAATACTGCCTCGGTGGCGTGGTGGTATTTCGGTACGACTACGGTTCTGAGGTCCCGGGTTCGATCCCCGGGTCGGGCAAAGTGATATTGGATTTTTCCATATCAGCTCGGAGTCTGGAATTTGTGCCCGATATGGCGATAGGCTCGCCCCCTATCACATCTGGGTCGGAACTAAGCTCGGCGAAATGTGGGTGTTCTAGTTCGCTAGTGCGCCTCTGCATACCCCTTCGGGGATACAGGCGTGAGCTTATGTTATGTATGTTATGTTATGTTATTGTACATAATGTAAATAAACCTAGGCATCTATGTTTCATATATGTTGCGAGGGTTTTGCGTAAAGTCTTTGGTGTAGTGGTAACATACACGAGCTGTGGACCGAGAGGTCCTGGGTTCGATTACCAAGTGGGGCAAAGCGATTTTTCTAATATGATTTGCCTGGGACTGGATCCCCCAGAGGGGTGGTTGTCAGGCAGGCATCCAGTCGTAAAAACTAAGCCAATCCCTTTCTGCAACATTCTTGAAAAATTATGTTGCGCCGATGCCACATTAATTTTAGATAAGAGAAGTAAAATCCATATTAATCTACATCTACGTTAAAACTAAATTAAGACTTTTCATGTGAAAAAAAAAACTTAAATAATTGTTTACATTGTTTGTACATCTTATTTAAAAATGCTATACTGTACTTGCCCTTGCATTCATCTTGAAATTGGACCGTGTTGTGCAGAAATGAGCCAACCCACAAAAAACATTTTCTTTCATCAATAATAAGTAATATGGTCTATCAATGGCTTAGTTTACAATTTTCTAATTTGGTTTGCCAGACTGGATCCCTCATAGGGGGTTGACGTCAGGCAGGCAGCCGATCGTAAAAACTTACCCAAAAAATTTCTACAACATGCTTGAAAAAGTGTGTTGCACCGACCCCACATTAAGGTAGGATAAGGTAGAAAGAAATATTAATGGTTCATCCATGATGGCATCTATTTATTAATTTATTTATTTAGTAACGCCAACATAAAGTACATTATCTCGATGTAACAATTAAAAATAAATGGTATGAAGATTACCTACATATGCTAAATGCCGTTACAATTAGAGGCGAACACGGCTTGCACAAAAATCAAGAATAACTTAATAAAAAACAATAAGTATTATATCGTACAAAAATTAAAAGTTAAAATTAAAATTAGAAGAATAAACATTGACATTGAACCGGATAATATCAATAATAACAGAATACTGTGTTAAATAATACATTTGAACAGTATCAAAGTGAGCATCAATAAAAAAATCTTTGGTTGTGGATTGGCTCATTTCTGCACAACTCGGTCCAATTGAAAGTCGAAATATCGAATTTAAATATTAAGTTACTGCCTCACTAGTTACACGATCTGAAGCGTAATCTATTTTAAATGTCTAGAATAAAAGGCTTTAGTCTGTTCGAAGTCTATTGTATTAACATAAATATTTTACTATTGAATTACGGACGTAAAAAAAGATGGACGTAGTACTAGGAACATTTAAGTGAAACAGGGTTTTCTGCTGATTTGATCTATCAACATGTGTGTTTATTGTAAGAAATGGCTCGGACTAAGTGGAAATTCGATTTAAAAAATTCAAATCCTCACTGAGGTTTCTTTCACTCAGACTTAGTCGAAATTCGCTTTATAGATCTCGGCCTTAGTATGTTGACACTTTTGCACAGGAGCTACGTATAAGCCACGCACACGAAGGTATGTGGCTTATCTGTGGCGTCCGTTTAACTATAGGCGAGATGGTGTCCTTCTTTTTTATACGTCCGTGTGTTGAACGTTACGAAGTACTATAATATTAACACCTTCATTTATATTTCAGACTCCATAGTGCCAGAATTAGATCAACATAATCTTAAGTTTAATGAATATACCTCTAGGTATATAAGCATATGCTTCATCTTTGAAGGGGTAAGCAGATATAAATTAGCATATTCAAGCACCTATCTCTCGCTGGCCCTTTACCCCCTATAAATGTGATAGGAACTTAATGTCGCCATTCCGTGCACTTTCAGTAATGGCAACTCTATTTTTCAAATTCAAAATTCAAACACAATCCGTGGATGCTCAACTTAGCATTTAAATCCAGAACCTGACAATTCTCAGCCAATTACGCTGCATTAGGTACTACGTTTTTGTGTATCACCAGGGGGGTTACCACCACCTCTTATAGCAGTATTATTATAATCTTACTTGTACCGAATCCCATACAAAACAAGCGAAAACGATTATAATAATACTGCTATAAGGTGGTGGTAATCCTGCTGTGAGATTTAACCAACTATGTTTGTAGGAAATTGGGAAAATGTATGGGAATGAAAAGGGAAAGGTGCTGGTAGAATTCAACAAAGTCGAGCAGTGCGTTGTAAAAATGCGTTAATCTAATATATAAAATTCTCGTGTCACGGTGTTCGAACTTGAACTCCTCCGAAACGGCTCGACCGATTTTGATGAAATTTTTTGTGCTTATCCGGTATCTATGAGAATCGGCCAACATCTATTTTTCATCCCCTTAAATGTTAGGGGTAGTCCACCCCTAAATTTTTTTTTTATTTTTTAAACAAAATTTTTAATTTCTATTTTTTTATGATACAACATACAAAAATACATACAATCCTCAATTTTCACCCTTGTACGATCAACCCTTATTTTTTAATAGCCATTTTAGTAATTTAATCATTTCGGGGCAGAAGGGGTGACGGACGGGGTGACGGACGTGGTGACAGACGGGGTGACAGACGGGGTGACCGACTGGGTGACAGACGAGGTGACACACGGGGTGACAGGCGGGGTGACAGACGTGGTGACAGACGGGGTGACAGATGGTGTGACTGACGGTGTGAGAGACGGGTTGACTGACGGCCGAAGTAGATCATCCCATTACCTCTTTTAGAATGATTGTGCTATAGGTGCCTACGACTCACTCTTTCAACCCTCTCTCTCATACGCAGACGAAGTTGCGCCGGTCAGCTAGTATTTCATATAAATGTCATAGATACGCATCAATTCGAATTGAATCCGATTATCAAAAATATCTGCAGGTCGATTCTCTAAGAAACGCCACAACGTTGCGATCGACGACGAGCTCCCGCAGCGCACATCGTTGATATCGACGGAGCGTTCAACGTTGTTGGGTCTTAGAGAATAACATTTTCCATACATTTATGTCAAACGTCTCGCTCGAGAGAGCTAGTTCGCATAAGCGCCGTCATCACACATATGTAGCTAGTGCGTGCGCTTCGTGAATAAAAAAATGAAAACATCGTTGCCGCAACAATGCCGCAACGTTGTTTTCACAAATAAAACCTTAGAGAATCGACATGCTGCTCGCGCCTCAGAACATTAATATAGGCGGAATCAAAAGCAAAAGTACTTTTCAACATTGAACTGAACTACAAACTTGTAGTTTCGTAAATTTGTAAGACAACATTGTTAGTCCAAAGCAGAACAAAGGTGTTTGAGAGTTGTGTCGCGTAAACAATGTTTGCTTCTTGTTCCTCGTTTGTTATCCTACTTATATTACAAATGTGTTTGTAGATTTGTGAATTTGTGCGTTTGTTAATCATGCACTAATGCACCATTTCGATGTTTCGCAAGTAGGGATAATTTTATCTGGATTAGGATAACGCCTACTAAACTTTTAGGTCACTTCAACCCGTCGGAGGCGTCACATAAATATGTTACATAAGCGTATGGGCCACCGGAGGCCGAGCCGCCGGTGACTATTGCTACTAAACCTAAAGGGCCTTACTTATTAAAACATTTTCACTTATCTTTTCACTAAGAATAGCTTGTCACTTTTTTCCTTGCGTTACATTGTTTAAAAATGAAAGGGACAAACTATTGTTAAAGATAAGCAGCGTTAAAATATTTTTAGAAGTAAGGGACTATGTGACCAACCTTTAGGTCACTTTAATGTTTTTCAAATGAATGAACAAATTGAATACAATGGTTTGTGAATCTGTGCGATTGATTTTTGAAGGTACGGAGTATATAACATGGATTAGGATAGGGGTCACTCTCTTTCCCGTAGGAATGAATTTAATGCAGACGGAGCCACGGGCAAAAGATAATGTGCTATAAACACAACTTTGAAAGTTGCTGTTGTAGGAATTAATTTCGCTCGTAAAATATAGTGTTGAGTTTCGACTAATTTCGCATATAAAATTATATGTTGTGCTTTTAGTAAAGTCCCATTTACACGATGCTATTTGGTTGTTGTTTTGAATAAGAAAATTGAATTAATAGGATTTAAAATTTTATTCGTTGTTTACACATTTGAACGTTTCTGGCATAAATTATAAGAATAAGTGAAGGCTGAGGGAGACGAAGTTAGATTTCTTCACCACATAAAATATCAAACACATTTAAACCTTAAACGTATTCAATAATGTATGATAAATACAGCGATTTAAATATACTAGCGCCCGAATGGTCAAACGCTACTCAACTTTAACGGCTTACATTGACTCGCCATACAATTTTGGCAGATAAGGCGGCCTTAAACGGCATAAGGCGACCTTATGTGTATGAACATTCGGCGGTAAAAGTAGAGACTTTTACTCTGAGTAGAGTAGACTCTGAGTCTCCTTATAATACTTGCTGTGTCCAATTAGATATTGTAACAGAAAAAAATTCTGATGGCTGTGCAATTATTTCTCTAGTTCTTTCACACATAACCTTCAAACCCACATCAGAGTGCCTTTTCTTTGCTTTGCTTATCAGACATTCCAATGTCACGTAATACTTAAAGAATTCCTTGTGAAAGTATATAATGCTGATTTATGCATTGGTCTCTTGTTACACCACCAATTTAGACCCTCAAGATGTTGATTTAGGCTCCTTGGTATCAACCTCTGAACAAAAATATCAGGACGATGGTCCATATCCCATCTCGTGTACCAGATCTATTAGATTATTACAGTAGCAATACAGATTCCCAAA
Organism: Clanis bilineata; assembly: GCA_036417725.1. Taxonomy (NCBI): domain Eukaryota; kingdom Metazoa; phylum Arthropoda; class Insecta; order Lepidoptera; family Sphingidae; genus Clanis; species Clanis bilineata. The sequence goes on from CM071159.1 coordinate 3,809,185, forward strand.
AGGTTAATTTATTAAACTATATAAAGCTAATGCAACCCGTAGTGGTTAATAAACTAATTAGTACCTTATTAATTTATTGCAAATCGTGCACCTGATATTTGCAGTGTACTAGAAAGCAGCAGACGATACGAACCCAGGACCTCCCGGTACATTAACGGAACTAAAACAAAGTTCTAACTTCTTCTGCCAACTGCCATTATCCTACACAAGGGTTAAGGGTTGGTGAATACACTTTTTTAAGTATGTTGCAGAAAGGTTTCAGTTTCGTTTTCAAGTGACTGCTTGTTTAAACACGTTCCCTCCCCTCTAAGCCTTCCTTCTCCTTGAGTGGTGGAGACACGCTATAGACAGTTACGACTACAGCACAAATGGGCCGGCTCGACCGGTTTGATACCACTGTCTCATAGAAAACCGACGTAAAGTAGCAGCTTGCTGTCGCGTTTCATTCGGTGAGTGAGATTTGCGGTGGCCCATTTCCTCCTTCCCAATCCCGTTTCCCTCCCCTACCGTTCCCTCCTCTTAGGTTGGCAACGCAACCATGATTCTTTTTGTATCTTGGGTGTCGGGCGGTGGAGATCACTTACCATCAGGTGATCCATCTGCTGGTAAGCCAATCTCTGCTATAAAAAATCTCTATATATTATTATCAACCAATGTCAAAAAGAGCAGACTCTTAATTCTTCGGTATTTTTACCCGATATCTTCGGCAAATGTGGCTCGATTTTTAAGATTATTTTTATGCTTGATAGGGCTTGTTCCAAGAGTGGTTAGTTCTGGTTTTATACCGAATGTTTCATAAAGTTGGTACCAATAACAATTCCATATACAGGGAGAACGATTAAAGTGTAGTGGTAAAGTTAAAAAATAAAAATTGTAATATTTTTTAAATCAATTATTAAGAACTAGCTTTTGCCCGCGGCTCCGCACGCGTATTTTGTAGGGCCAACGGAAAAAACTTTTGATTTGTCGATCCGCCCTGTCGTTTCAGTCCAAATATGGGCGACCCAGATATCGATTTTGAAGTCAATCGGCCCAAAAACAAAGAAAAACAACATGGTGGCCACTTTTGACAGGTTTGACAGCGGTTCTGTCGTTCTGAACCACGGTGTGACTCAGATATCGATTTTGAAGTCAATCAGACCAAAAACAAAGAAGAACAAAATGGCGGCCGCATTTGACAGGTTTGACAGCGGTTCTGTCGTTTCGAACCACGGGGTGACTCAGATATCGATTTTGAAGTCAATCGGCCCAAAAACACAGAAAAACGTAATGGCGGCCACTTTTGACAGGTTTGACAGCGGTTCTGTCGTTCTGAACCACGGTGTGACTCAGATATCGATTTTGAAGTCAATTGGCCGAAAAACAAAGAAAAACAAAATGGCGGCCGCATTTGACAGATTTGACAGCGGTTCTATCGTTCTGAACCACGGCGTTACTCAGATATCGATTTTGAAGTCAATCGGCCCAAAAACAAAAAAATCCAAAATGGCAGCCACTTTTGACAGCTTTGACAGCGGTTCTGTCGTTCTGAACCACGGCGCGACTCAGATATCGATTTTGAAGTCAATCGGCCCAAAAACAAAGAAAAACAAAATGGTGCCGCATTTGACAGGTTTGAGAGCGGTTCTGTCGTTTCGAACCACGGGGTGACTCAGATATCGATTTTGAAGTCAATCGGCCCAAAAACACAGAAAAACGTAATGGCGGCCACTTTTGACAGGTTTGACAGCGGTTCTGTCGTTCTGAACCACGGCGTGACTCAGATATCGATTTTGAAGTCAATCGGCCCAAAAACAAAGAAAAACAAAATGGCGGCCGCATTTGACAGGTTTGACAGCGGTTCTGTCGTTTCGAACCAAGGGGCGACTTAGATATCGATTTTGAAGTCAATTGGCCGAAAAACAAAGAAAAACAAAATGGCGGCCGCATTTGACAGATTTGACAGCGGTTCTATCGTTCTGAACCACGGCGTTACTCAGATATCGATTTTGAAGTCAATCGGCCCAAAAACAAAAAAATCCAAAATGGCGGCCACTTTTGACAGCTTTGACAGCGGTTCTGTCGTTCTGAACCACGGCGCGACTCTGATATCGATTTTGAAGTCAATCGGCCCAAAAACAAAGAAAAACAAAATGGCGCCGCATTTGACAGGTTTGAGAGCGGTTCTGTCGTTTCGAACCACGGGGTGACTCAGATATCGATTTTGAAGTCAATCGGCCCAAAAACACAGAAAAACGTAATGGCGGCCACTTTTGACAGGTTTGACAGCGGTTCTGTCGTTCTGAACCACGGCGTGACTCAGATATCGATTTTGAAGTCAATCGGCCCAAAAACAAAGAAAAACAAAATGGCGGCCGCATTTGACAGGTTTGACAGCGGTTCTGTCGTTTCGAACCAAGGGGCGACTTAGATATCGATTTTGAAGTCAATCGGCCCAAAAACAAAGAAAAACAAAATGGCGGCCACTTTTGACAGCTTTGACAGCGGTTCTGTTGTTCTGAACCACGGCGCGACTCAGATATCGATTTTGATGTCAATCGGCCAAAAAACAAAGAAAAACAAAATGGCGGCCGCATTTGACAGGTTTGACAGCGGTTCTGTCGTTCCGAACCAAGGGGCGACTCAGATATCGATTTTGAAGTCAATCGGCCCAAAAACAAAGAAAAACGAAAAGGCGGCCACTTTTGACAGGTTTGACAGCGGTTCTGTCGTTCCGAACCAAGGGGCGACTCAGATATCGATTTTGAAATCAATCGGCCCAAAAACAAAGAAAAACAAAAAGGCGGCCACTTTTGACAGGTTTGACAGCGGTTCTGTCGTTCTGAACCACGGCGTGACTCAGATATCGATTTTGAAGTCAATCGGCCCAAAAACAAAAAAATCCAAAATGGCGGCCACTTTTGACAGCTTTGACAGCGGTTCTGTCGTTCTGAACCACGGCGCGACTCAGATATCGATTTTGAAGTCAATCGGCCCAAAAACAAAGAAAAACAAAATGGCGCCGCATTTGACAGGTTTGAGAGCGGTTCTGTCGTTTCGAACCACGGGGTGACTCAGATATCGATTTTGAAGTCAATCGGCCCAAAAACACAGAAAAACGTAATGGCGGCCACTTTTGACAGGTTTGACAGCGGTTCTGTCGTTCTGAACCACGGCGTGACTCAAATATCGATTTTGAAGTCAATCGGCCCAAAAACAAAGAAATCCAAAATGGCGGCCACTTTTGACAGCTTTGACAGCAGTTCTGTCGTTCTGAACCACGGCGCGACTCAGATATCGATTTTGAAGTCAATCGGCCCAAAAACAAAGAAAAACAAAATGGCGCCGCATTTGACAGGTTTGAGAGCGGTTCTGTCGTTTCGAACCACGGGGTGACTCAGATATCGATTTTGAAGTCAATTGGCCCAAAAACACAGAAAAACGTAATGGCGTCCACTTTTGACAGGTTTGACAGCGGTTCTGTCGTTCTGAACCACGGCGTGACTCAAATATCGATTTTGAAGTCAATCGGCCCAAAAACAAAGAAAAACAAAATGGCGGCCGCATTTGACAGGTTTGACAGCGGTTCTGTCGTTTCGAACCAAGGGGCGACTTAGATATCGATTTTGAAGTCAATCGGCCCAAAAACAAAGAAAAACAAAATGGCGGCCACTTTTGACAGCTTTGACAGCGGTTCTGTCGTTCTGAACCACGGCGCGACTCAGATATCGATTTTGATGTCAATCGGCCCAAAAACAAAGAAAAACAAAATGGCGGCCGCATTTGATAGGTTTGACAGCGGTTCTGTCGTTCCGAACCAAGGGGCGATTCAGATATCGATTTTGAAGTCAATCGGCCCAAAAACAAAGAAAAACAAAAAGGCGGCCACTTTTGACAGGTTTGACAGCGGTTCTGTCGTTCCGAACCAAGGGGCGACTCAGATATCGATTTTGAAGTCAATCGGCCCAAAAACAAAGAAAAACAAAAAGGCGGCCACTTTTGACAGGTTTGACAGCGGTTCTGTCGTTCTGAACCACGGCGTGACTCAGATATCGATTTTGAAGTCAATCGGCCCAAAAACAAAGAAAAACAAAATGGCCCGATCAGCGGTTTAGACGTGAAAACGCCACAGACAGACAGACAGACAGACAGACAGACAGACAGAGTTACTTTCGCTTTTATTATTTAGTAAGGATGGGTATTTTAAAATCGGAATTCGATCTGGGAATCGTCGTAATTATCATAAAAATGGCTTTGTGTGTGCTAAAAAAACAAAGGTTTTCAAATGTACTGAAGATCCAATGGTACAGAAACAATTTTTCAACCGACTTCCAAAAAGGAGGAGGTCCTCATTTCGTCTGTATTTTTTTTAATGTATGTTACGCGACATGGGATTATTCGTTACAAATTAATTTTGAATTAAATATTTTCCAAAAATAACGCCGGTTTACTTTCACGTATGCGAAGTAAGCCACTGCATTACTCCGCTATTATAACTTAACACAGAACAAATTTCCATATCTGCGTAAAGTTGGGAATTATCTGGGCGCATTCAAATGGCTTCCAGACCTTATCTCCGAGGAAGTTATGGCGTTAGTTCCACCTACGAACTTTGATGCGTGCATACGTATTACGATGTAATCTAAAGTTAGAACTCCGTTTCTCCCTACAAATGTAAATAATTAATAACTGAAGTTGGAAATTTTCCAGTACAAAAATTGTAATTACTATTATTGTAAACTGAACTAGATAATTTTGGGATTAACTAATGTTTGTGGAATGAATAATGATCTGTAGGTATATTATATCTGCACAACTACGATATAGCTGTTTGATAAGTTTTATTAAGATATTTCTCGTACATACATACAAAACAAGAAGAAACATCCTCCTGCCTTTATCCCAATTTTATTTGGGGTCAGCGCAACATGTTTTTGACTTCCATACATCAACCGTCATCTCGTCATTCACCCCTTTTTCTTTCATGTCCTTCATTACACACTCCATCCACCTCTTCTATGGCCTTCCTCTACCTCTCCATCCATCAACATTCATATTTACCATTTTCTTACCCACGTTTGTCTCTTCCCTTCTCATAACATGCCCATACCAAGACAAAAAATATTTTGAAAAACAAGATTTTATCTGGGAAAATGAACTAAAAAGTATATTTTCGTTTGTTTGTTTGTTTGATTGACCCCATCGATATATTATTTACCTAGATACACAGTCGACGCTCGGAAAATGGTACACCAAAGAAGTGCTTAAGCACTCCTTTTCCCTACAGTTGGACGCCGATAGAGTTCTAAATTTGCAAATTCAATTTTAAGAACGCTTGATCATTTTGTTTAAAAAGCTACTTTATAACACGTGCATAGGGTTATATTTGTGTTTGGTTTAATTAGAACTTGTGATCTTTTTCTTTGTTTTATTCCTGAGACCACTTTTTATGACGATATTTGCAAAGAACTGTGCATCTAGGGTATAATATATTGATGATTGACCCAGATAAATCCTTGTTTCTAAAAATATTTTTTTATTTAATTTATTTTATACTTTTTAGTAGGTAAGTATTTTAGTTTACGCGTGATGTTTTAAAATATTCTACGGTTATGTAAAGTGCTCCTCAAGACGAATCAATCGAGCCCAAACTCAATGGGTTTATCTTGTTTAATTCAGAAGTTCCTATAGTTATCTTCCGTCTCCACCATAAGACCAGCTCCGTGGTACCATACCATTGTATTGTCTCCAAAGATACATTAGTACACCAAATATAAATCCAATCATCGAGAAGTGGGTCTAATTTAGCTTGCAAGATTTGATTACTGACAACGGGACAAGTGAAACTAAATAAAAGTTTGTAATAACGTCACATAGACCATCCTATATTCCTCATCAATCAAATAAACATTGCCTCGGTGGCGTGGTTGTATTTCGGCACGACTACCGTCCTGAGGTCTCGGGTTCGATCCCCGGGTCGGGCAAAGTAATATTGGATTTTTCCATGTCAGCCCGGAGACAGGATTTGTGCCCGATACGGCGATAGGCCCGCGCCCTATCACATCTGGGACGAAACTAAGCTCGGCGAAATGTGGGTATTTTAATTCGCTAGTGCGCCTCTGCCTACCCCTTCCGGGATACAGGCGTGAGCTTATGTTATGTATGTTATATTATCAAATAAACAAACTCAAGTCATTACTCAGAAACTATAATTCTCACATCTCAACACTCAAAAACATATCAACTTGTGCGTGTGATATTTAACTAATTTACATAGGACGCGAAGTTTAAGCCTTTGTAAGCCCGACTCCGGTAACGCACTTAAATGAACACAATTGCCCATTATCTTAGCTAAAACTTGAGATATGGCTATATCTGACTACGCGGTAAGCAATTGTTGTGTAGGGTGACCATGGTTTAGACAAAAGGTATATTTTTATAAGGATATTCCCGACGCACTATATCGCTCAGTGAGTGAACAAAACTCAAAAACAAAAATTTATGTAACTGACACGACGTTCACTTATGGTTTTGGTGGTATACTTCAACGGTTTGTGTATAAGAATTTGCGCGTGTATTCAATTCATGTACTACGATCGAGTATACCAAGCGATTATGAACGACATCGGGGAACAAATTATGTTTGAGTTAGCAAATATGTTTCATACTTCTACATATCGAAATTACCGTAGAAGGTACTTATGGTTATAAAGATAGTGGATTACGATACAGTTACTTCTGAGTGGTTTCTATTATCTACATAAGATTTATATATTTTAGGGTGTTTGGGAATCATTCGTCATCTGTAACTCATGGGTACAGTATCTACCACAAGTTGTACCAAAAAGTGCACTGGCCACGATGTTAACACAGTATGGTCATCCTACACGTGACGTTGACAAGAACAAGTTTACGAGCGTACATTGCCGCAATACACGCGTAAATTAACTAGTAGCTGTTACCTGAGGAAATTATAATCTTAACATAACGTAGAAACGTTTCGTTATTCAACTTTAGGATGTCCTTATTAGGTATTTAAAATTGGTTCACTAGTTTATAAACCTATTTATAACAAAAAAAATACAAAAAGCAAATTTTCCTCTTTACTATATTAGTGGAAATCTTTGGGGGAGGCCTTTGTCCAGCAGTGGACGTCCTGTGGCTGATGATGACGATGATGATGATATTAGTGTAAACATATAGCCCCTTACTTATAAAAATATTTAAGCGCTGCTTATCTTCAACCATAGGTATCCCTTTCATTGAAAACAATGTAACACAAGGAAAAAAGTGACAGGCTATTCTTATCGAAAAGATAAGCGAAAATGTTTTTAGATCTTGGCTCTTAGATCTCGTGATAAACTCTTATCATAAAATGAAACTTACCATAGATTTAACTTTCATGGATTTGACGCAGGCGATAATAAATACTACGCACTTAAAAGACATGCAGGTGGAGAAGAAATGCATGATGCATAATGAAAAAGTACATGCTCTTCGAGGTGATTTTGTATCTGGGACTTTCGTCTCTTCTTTCTACCTGCCCTTATCCCACCTTAATGTGGGGACGGCGCAACACACTTTTTCAAGCATGTTGCAGAAACGATTTGGCTAAGTTTTTACGACCGACTGCCTGCCTGACGTCAACCCCCTCTGGGGCATCCAGTCCCGGAAAAATTAAATTAGAAAATTCGCTTTGCCCGACCTGGGAATCGAACCCCTGCCCGTCCACACCCCATATATGCTGCCACAAGACCAAGGAGGCATGGAGGCTGGGACTTTCGTCTCTTCACTCCATTTTACTCTCAGCTGAGATATCGCTAATAAAGTACATACACACTCACGCTTCTTATCCCCAAGACGGAAAACAGGGCGCAATTAGCACATCCATTTTCAGTATCAAACTATGTAAAATGAGCGGGCGAGCCTATATGTATAAGGTACAAATTCTAAAGGCCGGGCTAAAATACTAAGCAGAAAACCCCAATATAAACCCTGAAAAACTTTATTCGACCCAGGGATTGAACCTGAGACGCCAGGAGTCATTGTAGAGAATTTTAATTATTATTTCCGCTGCTAAAGTAAGAAACAATAATTAAAATTATCTGTAAAGAGCAATTCGAAATGATTTAAGAAGCTTGTCTGGAAAGCTTTTGTTATTTTGGAGTGGGGTGCAATCATTCAAAATTTTGAGCTGAGGGGCGGAATGTTTGATGTTAAAAGGGTTTAATTGTTTTAACGATCCATGCTTTGGCAATTGAAATTAATTTCTTAATTAATAATCACCGTTTAATCTAAAAATTCATCGACTTGATAACTGCTATAGTAACATTAAAGTCACCATTTTAAAGACCCTACCAATATTGAACAAATAAACATTAGTTAATAGGAACTAAAGAAAAAAAAATGAGATAAAAGATAAAAGAAAATCGTGAAAACCGTCACGACGCTACCCCACAGTGATTCAGTTTAACGAAGGGATGTCTTATTAAATCACATTCAATTATCCGAGACGGTTCCGAAGCTCGGTAACAACGGAAAGCTTATTATTATTAGAAACGGGACTAGAACTTTGATTGTTATTTAGGTTATCGATCTAGTGGAATGACTGCTTTAAGTGTGCGGCCAGGAAGTAGCGGTTTAGTCATTAGATGTTACAGCTCCTTTGATAAAATTCTTTTCCCAGAATATAATGTTATAGTAAGTGATAGTGTAGTTTTCTATGGAATAAAACTATTTTTACGGATTCTATCACGATTTGGTTTTAATTTTTATGCCCGACGTTTCGAAAGCTTTGCAGCCTTCGTGGTCACGACTAAGGTGTCATTTGTCCAAAAATCATGATAGAATCGTGATAGAATCCGTAAAAATAGTTTTATTCCAATGAATAACATTCACCTAAACCTAAGAAATCATTATAGTGTAGTTTTCTATTCAACATAAATATTAGCACTTTGTGTGACTTTTTTAATAAAATACGAGACTGGCCGCCGAATGTTCATACACTTCAGGTCACCTTTTGTCGATTAAGCCCACCTTATCTGTCAAAATTGTATTGCGAAAATCAATGTAAGAAGCACTTAAGTTAAGTAGCGTTTGACCATTCGGGCATGGAACTCTCAGAGGTGGTCGGCGTCAGGAAGGCGGTCGTAAAAGATAAACTCGATTCTTCTGCACCGTACTAGAAAATGTGTTGCAACGACCCAAATATTGGAATGGGTGGAAAGGTAATAATTACAGCATTACAGATATTCTTATTCTCGTGAGTGACCCATCCTAACAAGGATCCATCGTCTTTATATAGAAAACTTTCTTACGTTACATTAGCTGTTTTCCAAGACATTATTCCCAAGACAACCGTAGATTTTTCCGGAAAACAGACTATATGCTATTCCAGACTATAATCTACCTTTGCCAAATAGCATCCAGATCTGTTCAGCCATTCTGGCGTGATTAAGTAACAAACATCTATCCATCCAAACTTTTGCATTTATAAAGATTTTCATCCAAAGACTTCTATGTATACTAGACAAACTATTTAGAAGTAAAATTAATAATAATAATAATAAATACACCCAACAGTCACACACCTAGTCTTGACCCCACATTAGGTATAACCTGTATCGTGGGTATCAGAGGAGACTTTCGGTCTCACAACACCCAGACTTGAAACAAATATATGTGGGTCACACAAACATTTGTCTCAATGCGGGAATCGAGCCCGCGGCCTCTCGCTTCACAGCCGGCTACTCGCCCACTGCGCCACGAAGGCTGTCACATTCGGGGAGTGTTTGACGTTTGACTTCTAAGGAAAAGACAGATCTCTATAGTGAGTTGCGGTCAATTGACGAAAACTAAAACGAAAACTATTGTGGTAGCGCCACGCTGTAGACAGTAACGTCTATAGCACGAATGGGCCGGCTCGACCGGTTAGATACCACTGTCTCACAGAAAACCGACGTAAAGTGGCAGCTTGCTGTCGCGTTTCGTTCGGTAAGTGAGATTTCCGGTGGCCTATTTCCCCACTCCCTTTCCCAATCCCCTTCCCTCCCCTTCCATTCGCTCCTTTTAGGTTGGCAACGCACCCATGATTCTTTTTGTGTCTTGGGTGTCTATGGGCGGTGAAGATCACTTACCATCAGGTGACCCATCTGCTCGTTTGCCAATCTCTGCTATAAAAAAAAAAAAAAAAAAAAAAAAAACTTAATGCGCAGATTTTATGTACCGAACAGCCTGTCTAGTAATACATAGTCTTTATTTTCATCCATCAAGTTTAATGGCCGCACAAGCTACCGGTAAGTGAGTGCTCCAGACGTTTGGCTTTTGTTTCGTCGTCAATTGTCGGCGGCTGATTGCGAACCCACAAATACGAACTGTGTACCGAACGTATTCGAGCGTGTTCAGTAAACTACGTGTTGCTGACGCTGTGTGGAATTGGGACATGGGTATTTTACAAGTATTGTGTTTTCAGGCTGTAGAATATTCGTATCCATCTGAATATGAAAAAAATTCTAAACTGTTTAGAAAATTTTACAAGTTTAAAAATTGATCCGATCTTGCTCCGGGGCCATCCTTGGAACAAGAGTATTGAGTGGTAGAACCACGCTGTAGACAATTACGTCTACAGCACGAATGGGCCGGCTCGACCGGTTTGATACCACTGTCTCACAAAAAACCGACGTAAAGTGGCAGCTCGCTGTCGCGTTTCGTTCGGTAAGTGAGATTTCCGGTAGCAAAATTCCCCTTCCCCTTCCCATCCCCTTCCATTCCATCCTTTTAGGTTGGCAACGCACCCATGATTTTTGGTCCGTCTCGGGTGTCTATGGGCGGTGGAGATCACTTACCATCAGGTGACCCATCTGGTCGTAACAAATAATAATAATAAAAAATATCGACGAATTCAAGACGAGATGGTCTTATGACTTTAATGTGCCCTTACTTATTAGCCAATCTAGAACTGGATCATGTGTCCCTTCCTCTTCTTGTCTCCTTCCAGCTGGAAGTGCTTGCACCTCTTAAGTGCTAACTGGGACCTCACTTTGCAGTCAGCACACTCCAAACGCAGCACAATTTTCTTTGTTCTATTCGTTCTTGAAGTCGCTGGATGCAGGCCGCTTCCAACAGGTCGATCTGGAAATCTTTGGGGGAGGCCTATGTTCAGCAGTGGACGTCCTATGGCTAATGATGATGATGATGATTCGTTCTTGAATATGGCGTTGAACTGACCACCGTAACCTTGTTGTTTATGGTCGTAACGTCTTCTACGCTGAGCAGCATGCCTTCTCTTGTACTGTGACCATGTATTTTGTGGCATTTGAATTTTTTGCAGTAGGTCCTGTGCTGTTTGGTTACGTTCACCATTTTTGCGTTCATTCAGCACGGTATCGATATTTCTACCTATATCCAACATCAACATTTACCGTTGTTATTGAAAATCTCATTTCAATTAAAGGCATAAATAAATCCGAGTCACATTTGTAATTGACAGCATTAAAAACATCAACAGCAGCATTTCATTCGTATAATGAAAACCAATCGCATGTAAATCGTATTAGAATTACTCAGTCACGGTTCGCGCGATAATTTCGTACTCTGTCGAGTGGTAACTCCTTCTGCTTTTGATTTGTTAACATTTGCCAATGTAGATCACAATAGTTCTTAGAGTACTGCATATTAAAATTCATATTTGCTAAAGAGAGACGACGAATATTACTTTTTTACTCACCACATGGCTAATACCGTAGTCAAAACCGCTGCCTGCTATGGAAGGTGCTCCAGAAATTTCACCATACGAAATTCCTTAGTTCAATATTTATCCCCCGTTTGGCTAAAGACGGATACGAAAAGCTTATATTTTCAACCGCCTAACGTTTCTTTATATTTGCTTTTCATTCCCAGAGATTCGCTAAGTTTCATTACTCGGTACTACTCAGGGATTACAGGTATGTAGACACCATAATACCACATGCGAAACGCAAGCAAGTAACAACAAGCTACCACTTCAACAGTTCTCTGTGTAATAGTGCTAATAAACCGTAATAATTATTAATAATAATTCATGCTGTGGGAAAAAATATTTACATTCTATCCTTCAATAAAATATACCCCTCTAGCGCTTCTCTGCTCCTCTTAATACACATTCCTATTCGTGAGACTTGAGCCAGTGAACTGAATCCTATAATGATCTGTTATGCTCAATAATGGAGGAATATTATTATTAGGTACCTCATTATTGGAATGAAAATGTCAATACATGTCTAAAAGCTTACTTAATAATTGATGTATCAAAATAGTATAAATAACGAACGAAAAAACAGCCAAGTGCAGGATAACTCTGAGACTTTAAGGGGCTTGTAATTATGTTTAGAATTGTAGAATGAACGATTTTTTTAATGAGTCCGGGGTTTTTACCGGTGACCGGTATCAGTACAGGAATAATTAAGTCGATTTTGATATGAGGCTTTTAATATTTTAACTTGTTACAAAGACTTCTATGTTAGTATTAGACATGTTTAGATGTAAAATTGTGTCACATTACGACGAGTGTTTGACGTTTGCCGGCTAAGGAAAAGAGCAGCGGCCTGAGCAAGAAAATTTCTGACAACCGTAAATGTATTTCAGCATTAGACGCGCATCGACTATGAAATTTGTATGTAATATTAACCGAACGTCATCAGTGCGCAGCGAACTCGAATACATTTACATTTACATTAGTTTTTCGTGCTCGGGCTACAGATCTCTATACTGAGTTGCGGGCAATTGACGGAAACTTAGTGCGCAAATTCTATGTACCATACAGCCTGTCTAGTAGTATACAATGAAAAAAATCTTGATTGGTCACGTACGCATGTAAAAAAGCACTTATGACAGATCAACATAAGCAAATTTTAATTAAGAATAATATAATTTACATTATCACGCTATACATTTGAAGACAGACATAATAACGATGGGATAGCTAAGATAGGGTGATAAGGGGACATAGGAATAGAGTGTAAGGGAATGGCATATGGCAAGAGTGGTGGCAGGGGATTGACTGGAAATACTGAGAGCAGTTGGGATTGATGCATGAGGCCCTATCCTAGCTAACCTACCAGCCTTTCTCTAGCTACCTACGGATGACGATCTTTCACTTGTTGTTCGTAATTTCGTACCGTAATTAACTCATTGATCGTCTAGGGGTCCATTATTTATTAATGCGAACCCTAAAAATAACAAAAATGCGAATAAAACAGTGGTACACAACCTAAGACATCCACAAGTGAACACAAAAGGTATTCGACGAGTAATCGCTTCGGAAGCAATCAATAAGTCGACAATGACGGCGATTCACGAGGAATTTCATAAGAAATAACGGAGGTAGAGATGGGACAATTATGCCATTTTCTTGGGGAATTCCGACTTTTTAAGTACAGGGTTTCAATTAGTCGGTATTTTTATATACGTCAGGTAGGTATTTGTTATTTTAGAGAAATGTGTACCGATTTTCTAGATATTTTTTGTGTTCGATAGAATTTACTACTTACGAGATGAGTGGTCCCAATGAACTTGGTCGAGATTACAGGAATCGATACCGGGATCCCGCTTATATTCATCATCATCATCATTAGCCATAGGACGTCCACTGCTGAACATAGGCTTCCCCCAAAGATTTCCAGATCGACCTGTTGGAAGCGGCCCGCTTATATTACAATTCCACAATTACGGGACTGGGATGAAATCCCCCAGTCGAGATATGGTGGTATTTTGTTATCCCCTCCCCATCAAGTGCAATATTAAAGTAATATTACTACTACAGAAAACCGACGTAAAGTGGCAGCTTGCTGTCGCGTTTCGTTCGGTGAGTGAGATTTCCGGTGGCCCATTCCCCCCCGTCTTTCCCAATCCCTTTTCCCTGCCCTTCGATTTCCTCTTTTTAGGTTGGCAACACACCCATGATTCTTTTTGTTTCTTGGGTATCTATGGGCGATGGAGATCACTTACCATCAGGTGACCCATCTGTTCGTTTGCCAGTCTCTGCTATAAAAAAAAACAACTACTATTTTAATGTCATGAATAAAGAAAATTGAATTAGATAAAAGTTACTTATTAGTCTCATAGGCGTTTAATTATGAAGAACTTCGTTCGGTCTTTATAGCAAGTTTTTTTTTAATGAATAATGAACAAATATGAGGCAATTTATTTGCAATTACGTCGTTACAGGTCACCCTGTTTACTCAGAATACAAAAAAAAATCCAGAGAGGACAGCGCGAACAACCTGCAAAAAGTAATCGTGTCGAAGCGACCATATTTTTCAAAAATTTCGTATAATGGCGACGAGTATGGACGAGGAGATTTTCCCCAACGTTTGTACTTGGCCAAAATTTAAGCATCTTTCAAGAAAATCATGGGTGCTTTACCAACCTAAAAGGAGTGAAATACGAATTGGGAAAGGGAATTTGGCCACCGGAAATCTCACTCACCGAATGAACCGTGACAATTTACGACACTTCACTTTACGTCGGTTTTCTATGAGACAGTGGTATCAAAGCGGTCGAGCCGGCCCATTCGAACTGTGGAAGTAACTCAGTCTACAGCATAGCTCTACCTCTCAAAACCACACACACTAAGGTGGGATAAGAAAGAAAGATAATTATATTAGTGGGATCAGCCTCTTGTTTAGCAAGGCTACATACAGACTGCATCACGAAGGCAATATTATTATGATGATGCTGTATATCGAAATAGTTCCAGAGAGATTTATAATCACATGAGCCTTCTGGTTTATTCTACATATATTCTATGTCTGTTAATACCTCCCGTCGTTCACGAATAAATATCAGCATATCTCACTATTTTTAATATGAAAGCAAATATTTGATGTCTACTAATTTATATTTTATGATGCTATTATTTGTGTTTCACAAATACAGTACATACATACTTAGTGTTATATTGTGAATATTGATTTATATTGAATACACTCGTTGAATTGAATCTTTGCCAGCCTATACTGTAATAATACGAACATAACTTATTATTTGGATACAATTATTTGTACATTAACCAATTATAATTTATTTTTATTTTATTTTATTTATACATATATAAACTCACGCCTTTATCCTTAAACGATTGTTTTAAGACCTATTGTTGAAATATTACAATTATTTTCATTTTCGACCGACTTCAAAAAAAGAGGTTCTCAATTCGTCTGTATTTATTTTATGTATGTTACGCGATATCTCCGCCAAATGTGGACCGATCTTCAAAATTCTTTTTGTGTTCGATAGAGCTTATTTCAAGGGTGGTCCAATATAAATTTGGTCTCGATCGGATTTAAAGTCGGTCCGTTAAGCTTTAAACTTGTGAGTATATTATGATTTAGTAATCAATTTAGCAATATCTCTTTTCAACTTCCTATCCCACCTCATTGTGGGGTTGGCGTAACACACTTTTTACACGTTACAGAAAAAAATCGGCATAGTTTTTATAAAGTCAAACCCCTCTGGCAGATCCAGTCTCGAGAAAATTTGGTATTATAACGATATTAAATTCTCGTTAAAGGGCGCAAACACGAAGATCTCAGATTGTTTACTCAACAAGCTGTTTATTCTGAAGCGATGGAAGGAACAAACTCGATGCCTCCACAAATTAGCTCCTCGTGACTTGATTTGAAAATGTTATAATTTCTAAATGTTTTTCGAAACAAAACACACACCTACACATAACAAGGTTTTTCATTAAATCCCGCTCGTGTAACAATGGACCATCATCATCATCATCAGCCACAGGACCTTAGACAAAAAACTGTAGAAATATTGGAGCCTACTTTTAAAAACATTTTCGCTAAGAATAGTCTGTCACTTGTTTCCTTGCATTACATTGTTTAAAAATGAAAGGGACAACCTATAGTTAAAGATAAGCAGCGCTTTAATATTTTTATAAGTGAGGCCCACTATGTTTAGTGTAGGTGTTTTGTGTTATGTTTTATAGCAGGAGACGCGGCTTTACTGTGTACGCATTATAAATATTGCCCTCTTTACGATAAAGAGTTTTTTTCTATTACGTATTAATTTTTTTCTATCTGACCTTATCCTACCTTAATGTGGGGTCGGCGCAACACATTCTTTCAAGCAGTTGCAGAGACGATTTGGCTCCGTCTGCCTGACGTCAACCTCCTATGAAGGATATTTTAAAATTTTAATATTTTAATTATTTCTACCTGGCCTTATTCCACCCAATGTAGAGGCGGCCTTACTGCAACACATCTCTTTAAGCGTGTTGCAGAAAGGATTTGGCTAGATGGAGATTGACGTCAGGTAGACAGCCGGTGGTAAAAACTAAGCAAAAACCATTCTGCAACATTCACGAAAAGTTTATTACGCCGACCCTACATTACGGTGGGATAAGGACACCTGCCCTCTCTTTCTACCTAGAAAGAAAGAAAGATATACGTATCCGTCCATTTTCCATCAATTTTTTTTTCTCTGATACAAAAATAATGCTCTTTCGAAAATGCAAAACAGAAAAGCAACACACGATGAAGAGCAATAAAATAAATCGCCTTGTGGATTAAAACACACTTAGTCAATGAATCCCACGACAGATACAAAAACAATTATCTTTATGGGTGAACAAATCGATGGAGTAATTGGAAAAAAATCGCGTGACCATCCGCTGTTTGGTGTCAGACCAATGATTACAGAAAAATAGAGACTTGTCATAACTACAAAAACCTTTTTACTTTGCAGCGAGTTCCGCCATTTTCTGTTCTCGATTTGTTTATGTGAGTTGACACCGCGTCATAAGACTTAAACAACGTTTAAATTAATGGATTTATTAAACACTGTCGTTGGCAATCATCAACCGTTGATGGAGGCCATATTTTTTTAAATAAAGAAGAAGAAATACATTCGTGTTCTGTAAGTATATATAAAAAAGGAGAAACTGATTGACTGACTGACGTATCAGCGTACACCCGCGTAGGCTAGCACTAAGAAACGATTTTGGATGAAAATTTACCCCTAAATGGGAGTAACGGGGTGAAAATTTATATAGATAAAATGAAAATACGACGGGACAGACTCTCACGCAAGCGTAGCCGCGGCCAAAGTCAGTTTTAATATAACTATGGTATTTTATTTAAAATACTACTGAATTCTAGACGTTAAGAAGATGCCTAATGCTATATTATAGGATCTTTCTTTCGCCAAGTCGCCATATTGTGTTGTGTTTCTGTACGTTCTTTTTATAGTTATGCCAAGTCCTTATTTTTCCTTTGTCATTGTGTCAAATGGAAAACTCATTTGTATTATTGTATCTAATCCGTTGGGATACGTCGCCGGTCTATGTTGGATTTATTTTTCACGGAAAGTTTAAAACCATTTAGAAAATTGAATTTTATGTAGGGGACGGTGATAAAGTACGCGTTAGTTCAGAGGTCATAGGTCTTTTTTGATATATCACGCTAGCGACTGCGTAAAATATTTGTATGAGTAACACCGGAACGCCTCTAACGTTTACGTGGAGAATTTATGTTTTTCATATTAATTTTGTCGTAGTCGCTAGCGTGAAGTGTCAAAAACAACTCATAGTCGAGCTACAATTTCAGTTACATACATACATACATACAACTTTTCGAATAAAATAAATGAAAAATTTTGACCGTAGAATAGATTCTCATTTGAAAATGGAAAGTTGTCGCCTTCTGGACACGTTTTAGTTCTTTGTAGTATTCGTAAGTGGCGCTGCTAATCAAGTGTATAAAAAACTATCATTGTTTTTGCATATTGTCAAAAATCGCAACGTTACGTTAGTAATTATTAGTACTAGAGTTCATTGCTTTCCCTACCCCCAAGCAGCACTGAGGCTGAGATCTATAGAGCGAAATTCGACTAAGTCTAAGTCAAAGAAACAAACTCAGTGAGGATTTGGAACTTTTAAATCGAACTTTGACTTATTCTGAGTCATTTTTTTACAAGAATAATAATAATAATATTAGCCTTGTAATATTACTGTCCCACTGCTGGGCACGGGCCTCCTCTACTAATGAGAGGGGTTAGGCCTTAGTCTACCACGCTGGCCTAATGCGGGTTGGTAGACTTCACATACCTTCGAAATTCCTGTGAAGAAATTCTCAGGTATGCAGGTTTCCTCACGATGTTTTCCTTCACCGTTATAGCAAGCGATATTTCACAATGAAAATACACTTAACATAGAAAAGTCAGAGGTGTATGCTCCATTTTGGGGTTGGTCTCGAACCTCCGACAAGAAAATCTTACAAGAAAATCTTTGCTTATTCTCAGACTACTCAGACTACAGTTAGTCAAAGTTCGTTCTTTAGATCTCAGCTTGAGTATTATTATAATGGTCTATGGCACGTTTATGAACGCAAAATATCACAGCCCTAGCTCCGATTTAGTAAACAGCCGCTTATTTTAAGGCGAACAAGCCTGTAATAATAAATGGACGTGCTTTTTCCTAATTGAATAAATTAATTTGCAATACACAATTATCTTACCTTTTGACGCGGTTTATGAATACAAATGATTGTTTTGAAAATGTTTGATGCTACCTTCACACTTAATTGTTTTGTTGAAATATCCTTTTGCCATCTCAAAATAGTAAATTAGAATAAACTTAACATAACATAAGCTCACGCCTGTATCCCCGAAGGGGTTGGCAGAGGCGGACTAGCGAACTAGAACACCCACATTTCGCCGAGCTTAGTTCCGTCCCAGATGTGATAGGGGGCGAGCCTATCGCCATATCGGGCACAAATTCCAGACTCCGGGCTGATATGGAAAAAGCCAATATCACTTTGCCCGACCCGGGGATCGAACCCGAGACCTCAGAGCCGTAGTCGTACCGAAATACCACCACGCCACCGCGGCAGTAAAAAATTAGAGTATTTTAAAAGTAAATTAGAATTCAAAAAGTAAATTAGAATATTTTTAGGTAAAACCACAGAATATATTATCGGCCTTGTTCTTATATTCTATTAATTTATAATCTATTAACAATGGGCCTTAATTATAAAAAACAGTTGAACTGAGCAAATGATAAAGAATAATCTGTCCCTTTTATTTTCAAACAATGTGACACAAGGAAAAATGTGACGGAGTATTCTTTGCCATTTGCTCAGCTAAACTGTTTTTATAAATAAGGCCCATAATCATCAATATAATATATCCTAGATGCACAGTTCTTTGCAAATATCATCCTAAAAAGTGGTCTCACGAATAAAACAAAGAAAAAGATCACAAGTTCTAATGAAATCAACACAAATATAACCCTATGCACGTGTAATAAAGTAGCTTTTTAAACGAAATGATCAAGCGTTCTTAAATTTGAATTTTGAAATTTAGAATTCCATCGGCGTCGGACTGTATGCAAAACGAGTGCTTAAGCACTTCTTTGCTGTCCCATTTTCCGAGTGTCAACTGTGCATCTAGGTAAATAATATATCGATGCCCATAATGAATACTGTGTCACTTCTGAGCATGGACCTTCTGAATTAATTAGAAGGCGTAAGTTTTAGCACTTATGAAATAGGGCACAGGTAGAAGAGGAATTCGAAATTATAATAAATATTTTTAATATATGGACGACCCGGGTCGGGCAATGTGGTTTTTCTAACAGGATTTTTTCGGAACTCAATACCTCAACATTGATGTCAAGCGGGTCATTAAAACTAATCCGCATCCTTTCTGCAACATATTTTACGTTGACTCCACATTGAATTGCGATAAGAGGAGGTAAAAAAACCAACGGCGACACACCCTAATAGAAGTCGCGTTAGAGGCGAACGACATCTGACAACACGTCTGACTATAAGATCTTATATAGCGGACCGCTCAATAGATTAAAATCAGATTCGATCACATCTCCGAGCTGTAAATTCTTCTGCGTTAGCGAAAAAATCTATGTATATCATAATACCTCTTACAACGACACGACGCGACGCGCGTTAATACAACCTGATTTTAAGTTAGCAATAGACAAAGTACCTCCTTGGTCTAGTGGCAGCATGTATAGGCTGTGGACCGGGAGGTCCTAGTTTCGATTCCCCGGTCGAGCAAAGCAAATTTTCTAATTTAATTTGCCCGGGACTGGATCCCTCGTAGGGGGTTGACGTCAGACAGGCGGCCGCTCGTAAGAACTAAGCCAATTCCTTTCTGCAAAATGCTTCAAAAAGTGTGTTGCGCCGACCCCACATTAAGGTGGGATAAGGGTAGGTAGAAAGAAAGAAAGAATAGACAGAATACCCCGCTTCCTCGGCTGGTTGGCAGTCTCGGTTTAAGGAGAAATGTTGAACATTAGGTGTCTATTAAGGTAAGCCGCCGCTGGAAAAAAAATATGGATATAAGAAATTGCTTGAATGTTGTCCCCATATCTATGGTAGTCGTAAGAACGTGAAAGCAAAGAATGTCTAAATTCTATATTCGTTTCGTGACCGTGCCTTGAATGAGGCATTTCCATAATGACATTAAGATATTACAAACAGTAACAGTAAAATATAAATTAAACAAAGTTCCTAACCCACGATGTTCGGCTACGAAGCTGTCGTATAATTCTATGCAAATTAAATTCCTCTCGCCGACTTGTCAGCCCATTTTACTTCAAAACACAAAATTGGTTGGGAATACTTCCATAATTTATATGAAGGATGAACTTTCCCTGTCATGTTTCGCCATAAAAAGTGTAGCCGACCGTGGTTTTACCAAACTTTGTTTAAGAAGTTGCAAAAAATGTTATAAGAAAGCTTCTATCATCCTGACACTCATAATTTTGATAACAATTCCCCTTAACTTTACAACAGTAATAATAGCCCATCAATTATAGCATTATTTAAAAGTACTTTCACAAGCCTTTTTCAAAAACAAAACGTTTTGGACAACAAAGATCAATTTTAAGCTACAATGATATTTTCTTATGTCTAAAGCCGCGTCTCCTGCACTAAAACATTATACAAAACACCTTCTTTTTATCCGGGCACGGTAAAGTGCATCAATGCATCATCATCAATCAATCACTGCACCTGATGGTAAGCGTAGTGCAGTCCAAAAAAACTAGCGACCACTGACAAACACTGTGTTTATCAGTGGTCGTCAGAAAATGCCGGTCTATTTATGCTTCTTCACACTCCGAATCCGAAAAGAGAAGAAGCAAATCGAGGGGCTTACGACAAGACAGGCGGATGACCGATGCAGATACAGGAATACCCCCATATCCGTCTCCACCAACCATCAAGTCATGCCGCAAGCCCCTCGAGAGAATCGGAAGTACACTGGCTGATCCTGGAATGCGAACCACACACGCAGCGTGGGTCACTATGGCAGGTTTTAACACCATGTGTACGGTCGCCATCCCGTCGGATAGGAATATCCTACCACCAGCCGCCCTACACAAAACACGGTTTCCCTTCACAATTTTATTTATGGTCCATTGTTCTATGAGCAGGTGACAGTGAAAATCATTGTTTTGCGTATGTCTTGCTGGCGTACTTGTAAAAATCAGCTATACGACTACTGTCTTAAGGTCTTGGGTTCGTTTCCGGGTTAATTACCACGGTTTTTTATTCACTATTAGCCCACAGTCTGGAATTTACGCCTGATATGGCGAAAGGCTATCACATCTGGACAACGGAAATGAGCTCGGCGAAATGTAGATGTTCGTGCTAGTTCGCCTCTGATTATGCCTCTGTACAGGCGTGAGCTTATGTATGCATGGATATCACTTACTATCTGATGACCATGCTTGTCTGCCAATCTTTGCGATACAAAGAATCCGCCTATCGTCTTTTTCACTTCTATGTCGTTAGAAGACCTCAATAATAATAAATAAATAAATAACACCCAATAGTCATACACATAGTCCTGACCTCTAAGATCCAGATCAACTAAGATCGAGTCTTGTGTCGTGGGAATCAGGAACTACGAGAGACTTTCGGTCTCACAACGCCCACACCCGAAACAAATATCTGTGGGCCGCACAAATACTTGTCTCGGCTCTCGCGGCCTCTCGCATCACAGCCGGCTGCTCGCTCGCTGTGCCACGGAGGCTGTACAGATAATTACACATTACATTAGTACGAATCGGCTTACACTTCGACAAAATTATATTATTTACAAATTACATCTATCTGTTAAAGTAATCCTTTCCTATTTACCCAGTCTTAAATCAGTGAAAGGCTTCATGAGTCTCAAAGAGGTGTATTTGAGATTATAATTAGAAAACTCATTAGCACGTCCCAATAAACACCGGGCGTCGGTTCTTTCAGATTTAATGAGAATTCCGTTTAGGTAAATGCTAAGTGTAAATCCATTGCTACTTAGGTAAATCCTTAATAAAATACACCTACAAGGTTATTTGGTGATGCAAATGCTCTAAATTAAGAATTGACTTTTTAGTGTGTAAATGCTTTTCACCACCAATTAGTCTTAGGTCCAGTTAGTCTAGCTAGACCGAGGTGCTAATTTTTTTTTTTTTTATAGCAGAGACTGGCAAACGAACAGATGGGTCACCTGATAGTAAGTGATCTCCACCGCCCATAGACACCCAAGACACAATAAGAATCATGGGTGCGTTGCCAACCTAAAAAGAGGAAATGGAAGGGGAGGGAAAAGGGATTGGGAAAGACTCCACCGGAAATCTCACTCACCGAACGAAACGCGGCAGCAAGCTGCCACTTTACGTCGGTTTTCTGTGAGACAGTGGTATCCAAACGGTCGAGCCGGCCCATTCGTGCTGTAGACATTACTGTCTACAGCGTGGCTCTACCACTCATAAATGCTACTTTAATTTGCCCGTTTCCATCGGTCTAGGTAGTCATGCTCACTTAAGGTCTATGCTTGTGGCGGCGTCATGTTCCGGGTCGATCACTTCCCTGCTACATGGTTGAGGAGGTCGATGGCTGGCACATGCGTCATACTGGTGAACGGGTGCTGCTTGCGGAGACTGGTCTGACTGGACTGTTCGGTGAATCATCTTATATGTTATAACGTCCTACCACAGTTCAAGCATGTCATTCAATATGCTTCAATAGTTTATATCACGCTATTATCTACTTTAAACCAGTTGTAATAAAATTTAACATCGATTACTCAATGTAAATTATCCGCCTCTGCAATCACCCTTAATCGAACAAGAAGTACAAGTTTAGCACTAACTAGATTAGAAGTTGTGAGAGCAAACGCTCAATACTTCAACCATTGTCTTTGTTAACTCGTCTATTAAATTTGGATAGTTAGTTATTAATTCTGGGAAATAGTTAATGAATTTGCGTAAATTGATTTCATCTTTTAAATACTGCCTCGGTGGCGTGGTGGTACTTCGGTACGATACCTTTCTGAGGTCTCGGGTTCGATCCCCGGCTCGGGCAAAGTGATATTGGATTTTTCCATATCAGCCCGGAGTCTGGAATTCATGCCTGATATGGTTCACCGCCTATCACATCTGGGACGGAACTAAGCTCGGCGAAATGTGGATGTTCTAGTTCGCTAGTGCGCCTCTGCCTACCCCTTCGGGGATACAAGCGTGAGCTTGCAAACTTTACTTTTCAAGTGACATTTGACAGATAGAGGTAATTGACGTCCCTATTCTTTTTTGAATCGCACTGTGCATATAACATACATTATGGGGCCTCCCCATAGTGTATGTACCTACCACCCAAAACAATAATACAAAAGAAATAGCTTTATTTATAACTAATTGATATTATGGATAGTAATTTGTATAACATTATTTTGCGCCAATAGTTAACCTTAACAATTTCAACAAAGTACGGACATTTTGACTATTCAAATTACAAAATTAAGCAATTAGATTCCATTCCTCAGTAACCATAACAGTTAAATTTAACGCAAACATAATGAAGAATCCGTATTAAACCATAAAATAACCGTTACCTGTATAACTGTACGCTGTTAATTTGAACAAATATGGAAACTCACGGCGATGTTACCACATCTGGGACGGAAATAAGCTCGGTGAAATGTGACTGTTCTAGTTCGCTAGCTCGCCTCTGTTTACATATTCGAGAATATAAGCGTAAGTATGTAAAACCGGATTTACACACTGAGACCCTCACTTAAAAAAAAACATTTACGCGCTTCTTATATTTAAGAATAGCTGGCACTTTTTTACTTGAACAATGTAAGGGACTATTTTGAAAGATAAGAAGCCCGCAAATAATTTTATAAGTAAGGGGTTGAGTCCTAAAACCGGTAAACTCGACACCATCATTGTGCCTACTCCTCACACTAGCAGTTCCAGTAAAACACATGCTTCGATAAAGAAAACGAAAAAGCTCATTTAGGTAACGAACTTGGCTGTGGCAATAAATCCACGACGATAAGTTCAAAATCTCTAAATTTTGTGTTAAATCTATACAACCATAGTTAAAAACACACATCAGTAGCCCGAGCACGAAAAACTAATGTAAATGTATTCGAGTTCGCTGCGCACTGATGACGTTTGATTAATATTTCATACAAATTTCATAGACGCGCATCGAGTTCGAATACATTTACGGTTGTCAGAAATTTTCCTGCTCAGGCCGCAGTTATAAATACGCGAAATATTTTGCAGAGACAGCGTTGGGATATGTTTTCTTGCGGCAGTTCAGCACTTAGAGTGGCACAGTCTGGTTCCCTTACAATCCTAGTTTGAATATTAAATAAATACAACCAACAGTCTCCCACATAGTCATGACCCCACACTAGGTATAACTTGTATTGTGGGTATCAGTAACTACGAGAGAATTTCGGTCTCAAAACACCCAAACCCGAAACAAATATCTATGGGTCGAACATTATTCGCGATGTTTCTCCAAATAAATATTCCCACCCCACTGTAGCTTTCATCTTGCTTCACCATTGGATCTTTGTTTCTCCTTGTGAATGGAGCTTAATACGAAGAATTAATATGAAACTTTGGTGTTAATTTGAACAAATATGTAAGGGCGTGTGATCTCGCATATAAATGAAATTGAAACTTAACTGTCTTAATGGATCCGGGGTCTATCGCCCTTTGAGTTTATTATATAATAAAAATATTTTTAAGTGACCATTTAGGGACCGCGTGGGTTTTAATTGGGAAAATGGGAGAGATGAAGTATATTTGGAAAGACAACAGATTTGGGACTGAAATAGGACGCTAGCAACTTTTTTTATATATTTTTTTCATATGAATATTGAATTTAGTACTCCGTTCAAAGGGAGTATTTTATGGCATTTGGGTCTATGTCCAGCGACTACATTGAAACCATTCCCTCTAAGCGTTCCTTCGCCCTGAGTGGTAGAGCGACGCTGTAGACAGTTACGTCTACAGCACGAATGGGCCGGCTCGACCGGTTTGATACCACTGTCTCATACAAAACCGACGTAAAGTGGCAGCTTGTTATCTCGTTTCGTTCGGTGAGTGATATAACCGATGGACCATTTCCCCCCCCCCTCCTTTTCCCAATCCCTTTTCCCTCCCCTTCCATTCTCTCCTTTTAGGTTGGCAACGCAGCCATGATTCTTTTGCTGACTTGGATGTCTATGGGCGGTGGAGATCACTTACCATCAGGTGACCCATCTGCTCGTTTGCCTGACTCTGCTAAAAAATCGCTAAACTAAATCAAAGGCAGAGGAACGAATATTGGCGTGACAATAGTAAATAATAAATAATAAATATAAAATAATATTAGCCCTGTAATATTACTGTCCCACTGCTGGGCACGGGCCTCCTCTACTAATGAGAGGGGTTAGGCCTTATTCTACCACGTTGACCTAATGCGGGTTGGTAGTACATACCTTCGAAATTCTTGTGGAGAAATTCTCGGGTATGCAGGTTTCCTCACGATGTTTTCCTTCACCGTTATAGACTTGACATAGAAACACTTAACATAGAAAAGTCAGAGGTGTATGCTCCATTTTAGGGTTGGTCTCGAACCTCCGACACTTGTCTCGGCAGTCCGTACCATTCCCAACTGAGCTATCGCTGCTGTGACAATAGTATTATCATTAAAATGAGTATTAAATCCCAATTCAAACTAAAATAACCAACTCAAAACAATTCATTAATCAGATCATGACAAAGTAAGTAAAAGTCCTAACAACTCTTAATTAGTTATTGATAGAAGTTCGAACTTCGAATCTCTGGAGATACGAAAACAAGCAAACAAAGCGAAAAGATGAAGAGCTTTTGTTTGAGCACTTTCCCTCGGGTGTGATGTCTTTTCTAATATAACAAGTACTTTGTTGTAATATAAGTTATTTAACTCACAATGATCAAGAACATTTGTATAAATATGCAATACTATCTTTCAACCTTCCCGTATTTAACAATGTGTGGTCGGCGAAATACGCCTTTACAATCATTAGTAATCATGCAGTAGTTTAGGTTTATTTTTACTATCGGCCTGCCCGACATCAACCCCCTTTGGAGGTTCCAGTCCCGGTTAAATTAAATTAGAAAAAACCCTTTGTCCAACCTGGTAAACGACCCAGGACCTCCCGGTCCACAGCTCATATATGCTGACACTAGACCAAGTAGGCGATAAATAAACAATACATTTTGATAAAATAATTTAGATATTTTTAATGCACCAAATGTTACGCGCCGTAAGCTCCCATGTAAAAAGTCTTTCCGGGATAAAACGCTATGTCACTCAGGGATATTTTTGCATTCTATTAGTGAGAGAATTTTTAAAATCGGTTTGGAGTTTCAGAGATTACCGTGTTTAAAAAACATTCTATTCAGTTTTATATTGTAGATAGATTATCTTGCCATATAGTGATATTAATTAATTTATTAAAATAGCGTGTTATTTAGGTAATAATAGCCCAATATATAATACATCTTATGATAATTCATTCCCTCAGAGGGGGTTGGCGTCAGGCAGGCAGCCGGGCGTAAAAATCAAGCCAAATCCTATCCGCAACATGATTGAAAAATGTTTTGTGCTAACCCCACATTGAGGTTGGATAAAGGTTAGTAGAAAGAAAGAGTTCATTCAAATCCACTACAACAAAACTATTTTAACATATTCTTGAGCTTTTACTCAAGAATATTTGAAATTTTGTGATGAATAGACATAAAATTGTCTTGAACTTTGAAGAATTGAAAGTTTCACACATCAATATAATATACCCTATGCACAGTTCTTTGCAAATATCCTCTTAAAAAGTGGTCTCAGGAATAAAACAATGAAAAAAATCACACGTTCTAATTAAATCAACATAATTATAACTCTATGCACGTGTTATAAAGTAGCTTTTTAAATTAAATGAGCAAGCGTTCTTAAATTTGAATATTGAAATTTAGAACTCCATCGGCGTCCGACTGTAGGCAAAAGTAGTGCTTAAGCACTCGTTTGCTGTCCCATTTTCCGAGCGTCAACTGTGCATCTAGGTAAATAATATATAAATGGTTTCACATTATTATAAAGTATGTGATTTACGAGATCCAACGCTATCACTTTTTAAAGCTTCGATTTATTTTCATTCAGTCGTTATACTTTATAAAAAATCAATTCGAAATGCTTTTTATTTTTCAGTACCAATCGCCACATATCTTAATTACGGTAATATATTATTGGGCGAATATAAATCTAGGTTTAGACATATCTCTATCGAATCAGTGAATCTGGCTCGTGACTTGGTTTAATGGAGGACCAGTTCGGTTTACGAAATACTACTCGTAGAAGACCGAAGGATACTGATCAGATTGATTCTAGATTTAAAAAGCTCTTTCGGTTTTCTCTTTCTGTGATACTTTCTTCCTATATTCCTGCCCTTATCCCGCAAAGTGGGACCAGTACAACAACATTTTTAAGCATAATGCAATAAGGATTTGATTAATTTTTTACGACCAACTGCCTGCCTGACCTCAACCCCCATCTGGGGAAAACTAAGAAATATGTTGATGCCAACATGACTACCTCGGTGGCGTGGTAGTATTTCGGCACGACTACGGATCTGAGGTCTCGGGTTCGATCTCCAGGTCGGGCAGTGATATTGGATTTTTCCATATCAGCCCAGAGTCTGGAATTTGTGCCCGGTATGGCGATAGGCTCGCCCCCTATCACATCTGGGACGGAACTAAGCTCGGCGAAATGTGGGTGTTCTAGTTCGCTAGTGCGCTTCTGTCTACCCCTTTGGGGATACAGGCGTAAGCTTATGTTATGTTATATAACATGATCTAAATCATTAAACCATATTAGAGTCAACTTTTTTTTGTCTTTTTGTGGATTGGACCATTTCTGCACAACACTGTCCATTTTTATTTCTAATTCGGGCTCCTACGTAATCGTTCAGCTATCCAAAACTATTTCACAGTCTAAAGGCACTGGACATCAGTTATAAGATCAACGCTCGTCCTTGGCTACCGACCGCGCGTTCACCTCGAACCATATGGAGTACGTATGGATCACTTATTCTTGATTATTTTTTATTAACATGTCAGGTTCTTTCAAATTTTATGCCAATCATACTTTAGTTTGATATTGAGATGGGTCAGCGACACCATAAGTCAGTGGCAGTGGGCAAAGTGGCGTTTGCTTGTACGAAAATCGGTTTTTAAGTGGTAAACCCACTCTTACTTTCTTTCTTATCCCACTTTAAGGTGGGGTCGGCGCAATACTTTTTCAAGCATACTACAGGAAGGATTTCGCTTTTTTGACCAGCTATCTGTCCTCAACCTCCTAGGTTATCCATTCCAGCGCAAATAGTGTTATAAAAACACTTTGCTTTGCCCAACCTGGCAATCGAATCCAAGACCTCCCGGTTCACAGCCCATATACGCTGCCACTAGAAAGACGCGATAATTTAGACAGATAATGGCTTCAAATGACATAACACGAGCTTAAATGTTTGAATTGCATATCAGTATAGTGCTTAGACAAAAGAAGGATAAGGACGAGGCTTCACTGCGAAAAACTTAAACATGCCTAATGTTAATGGACAGAAACTAAAATGGCGACTTTGCGAAAGAAAGATCTTCTTCATATTCCGAAATTAGTATTATTTTAAATAAAATATCGTATTTATATAAAATCAATATTTATACGTTATATAAGTCTTAAGAAACGGTGACAACTTACGTAAATAGATGGCGAAACTAACGGCACAACCGGCTTCAAAGTAAACACGTATTTCGTAGTTATGCTAAGTCCACTTATTATTCTTTAGTCATTGTATAGTGGAATGGAAATAATATCGCAATAAATCAACGCACAGTACCACTTAAAATAGATGTATGGAATCTATTCCTCACGTCCTTATCTGTTCATTTGCCCCATAACAGATAAAGCAAACTCATTTGTCATCAATATCTTGGCTATAAATACGGAGATTTTTCTCTTCGAATGTGATTACATATCTCATAGTAAGAGAGGCGATAGTTTGTAACCGACTACAAAAAGGAGGAGTCTCTTTTCGTGGCGTGGCTGCCTCGGTGGCGTAGTATTTTGGTGCGCCTAACTACCGTCCTGAGGTCTCGGGTTCAATCCCCGGGTCGGGCACAGTGATATTGGTTTTTTTCAATTCAGTATCAGCCCGGAGTGTGGAATTTGTGCCCGATATTGCGACAGACAGAGGCAAGCTCTTATCACACCTGGGACGTAAATAAGCTCAACGAAATGTGGGTGTTCTAGCTCGCTAGTGAGCCTCTGCCTACGCCTTCGAGGATACAGGCGTGAGCTTATGATAATTTAACACGTTCATAGAATTCCGACAGTTATTAACATTCTAATGAACCTATTGAGAGTGGACCAAAATACCGAAATGTCACCGATGAACGACTCAAAAGCGCGGTTTGGGACTAATTTGCATTATTAGAACGATCCTATTCATTACTCTGTACCAATTACAAGTATTTTACCTAAATATTTGATATTTATTTATACTGCCTCGGTGGCGTGGTGGTATTTCGGTACGACTACGGTTCTGAGGTCTCGGGTTCGATCCCTGGGTCGGGCAAAGTGATATTGGATTTTTCCATATCAGCCCGGAGTCTGGAATTTGTGCCCGATATGGCGATAGGATCGCCCCCTATCACATCTGGGACAGAACTAAGGTCGGCGAAATGTGGGTGTTCTAGTTCGCTAGTGCGCCTCTGCCTACCCCTTCGGGGATACAGGCGTGACCTTATGTTATGTTATGTTATGTTATTTTACCTAAATATTTGATATTCATTTTACCTAAATATTTGATATTTATTTTACCTAAATATTTGATATTTCATCATCATCATCATCATTACCAGCCATAGGACGTCCACTGTTGAACATAGGCCTCCCCCAAAGATTTCCAGGTCGATCTGTTGGAAGCGGCCTGCATCCAGCGACTTCCTGCGACCTTTATCAGGTTTATTTGATATTTATTTTACCGAAATATTTGATATTTAACGTCTAAAGCACGAATCGGTCGGCTCGAACGTAAAGTGGCAGCTCACTGTCGCGTTTCGTTTGGTGATTGAGATTTCCACTAGCCCTATTACCCCCTCCCTTTCCCAATCCCTACTTCCCTCCTTTCAGGTTGACAACGCACCCATGATTCTTGTGCCTTGGGTGTCTATGTGTGATGAAGATCACTTACCATCAGGTGACCCACCTGCTCGTTTGTCAGTCTCTCTGAAAAATATTTTTTTTTCTTTAGATTCGGTAGTGCCTTATTAATATTTACAATTAAATCTACAAACAATAGAATTGAGTCTCGAATAAGCCGTGTGCTAATTAATATCATCGATTTACATGATGGTGTGCACTCGATGTAAATTCGCACTAATCAACTGTGAAAGTGCATGCATATTTCGATTAATGCCACTTGTCGCTTAACATTTCGTTGAATCGACAATTACAATTGATCATCATCGTCATTATGGGCCTAACTTATAAAACATTTTCGCTTAAGTTTTCACTAAGAATAGCCTGTCACTTTTTTCCTTGCGTTACATTGTTTAAAACTGAAAGGGACAACCTATGGTTAAAGATAAGCAGCGTTTAAATATTTTTATAATTGAAGAGGCTTAAGTCACAGGACGTCTACTGTCTATAATACGATATTTACACGCTAAATATATTTTAAAAATAAAAAAACATTACATAGATATGCATAAACATACATACTTACTTGTTTCGAAATCCAGTTACTATAATTGTCGGTCATTGGTTAAAGAATAATGACGAAGCACCATCAATAAAATCGATGCCAAGCACGTACCTACAGACCTACTTACAGCGGCCTGAGCAAGAAAATTTCTGACAACCGTAAATGTATTTCAGCTCGATGCGCGTCTATGAAATTTGTATGAAATATTAACCAAACGTGATCAGTGCGCAGCGAACTCGAATACATTTACATTTACATTAGTTTTTCGTGCTCGGGCTACAGATCTATAGATACTCTGAAGTTTAATGTATCTATCTTCAGATAGTTAATATTATGGTAAAGTTACTTAGACACAAATCTTTTCACAGTTTTTTTATAGCAGAGACTGGCAAACGAGCAAACCTGATGGCATGTGATCTCCATAGATGGTATGTGAGATCCATGGACTTTCAAGACACGAAAATCATGTGTACGTTGCCAATCTATAAGGAGGGCAATGGGGATTGGGAAAGGGAGGGAAGAATTGGGCCACCGGAGAAATCTCACTCACCGAAACACGACAGCGAGCTGCAACTTTACGTTGGTTTTCTGTGAGACAGTGGTATCAAACCGGTCGAGCCAGCCCATTCGGCTCTAGACGTAACTGTCTCTACTCTGTAACGAGGTTGTACCACTCAAACTTTCAAAAATTTTACAGAACTGAATTGTATCAGTTATCCAAAATTTTATTCAATTGTAAAGTTTATTTGGTTGGAACTTCAAAAGCATGTACAGCCTTTGATGATTAAGTCAACAAAACGAAGTGATCCCGCATTTTCATGTTTGAGTATTTTCGATAAAATGCTGCCCAATTTTACAATCCACTGCATATTTAAATACAGCAAAATATTAAGAGTTAAATTTACGTACATACCTTCAGTCAGTTACTTATTTTTTCACTCTCTATCTTATTATATCTCTTTATACTTGAATATTTTTTTACTTATAAGAATATTTTAATATTTGAAAGTTAATATTTGAAATCAAATGTACCTATGTATTTACCAAACCCGCATTAGGTCAGGGTTCTAGATAGTGGACTAAGGCATAAGCCCTCTAAATAAATCCGATATAATTATTTTCTTATTATGACAAGCCTGTAAGATTCCGAAAAACTTTATTTACTGAGTAAAATCACATCGTCGAAATGTAACACCTCTCGATAAGTCATTTATTTTGATTCTAGTATTCGTCAACTCTCAACCAATGTTGTGGAATAGGCTTTACTCCCCGTCCCTTTTAATCTGTGGATACGGTAGAATTAGAATCGGGTAAAAAACGATCTACAACTATCACTAGAAATAGTGTTATACATATAAATACAACGTCACACTCCACATATTCCATTGAATATTACTAAACATCGCTTTTGCATATCTAGTATTGAATTTTCCTACATCGGTCAAAGCTACTACATTTTTTTACCGATATCAACGAAATTACATAGTCCGCTAGAAATATACGCGGCAAAAACACATTTTGTGAAACGAAATATTTATAGGTGAAATGAATAAGGAAAATTCTATACTCTCGTTATCGTTTGGGTGGTTGCCAGTGTGATATTAATTTAAAAAATTGTGCCAGAAGAAATTTACCAAATAAGAAGAAAGTAAGGAAATTGCAAAGATATTTATAGTTTCAAGATATTTGTAGTTATTTTTTGATTTGAAGTAGTTTTGATATTAAAATTAGTTTAGAACCAATGGATGATGTCCGTGCTTATGTTTTTAGAAGACCGATTAATTGAAATAAAACCAGTTTTGACGGATTCTATCGCCATTTTAATCCGCAAAAACTTGTATTATTTCAATGAATAACATTCGCGTAAAACTAAAAAATCATTAGACTGATTAATTCCAAAATTAAAGCACTTCTGTCAAATCTAGTTGCTAAAAACTTGGTCAAACTTTTTTTAAGAACATCGGAGTGTTTTTTAACATCGTGCCAAATCAATGATCTACGCTCTATTGATAGAAAGTTAATGTAATACTAATGAAATATGGTTAAATTAATTACACGTTCAGAAACCGGAATTAACGTAAAATTTAACTATTTACTTCTTCTTCTTCTTTTAAAAATAATGGCTTCCATTCATATGCGGTGATTTAGCCAATGTCAAGGTAAATAGAGCAATTATGTTGTCACAACGTTTTCACAATGACCATAAGACCCAGATGTGGATGATCTCAAGGACCTGCTGGGATTATGGTGGTAATTCCTTCCAGTCCAGTGCCCCTCAGATGACCTTCAGTCGGCGAATCGACTGAACAAAGCCAGCCAACGCACCAAGCAAAACTCATCGAAGATCACCGGTTAAAATGTTTCCACATTATACTGTCCATCTTCACTGAAGTTTGATGCATTAAACCACAACACTTAAAACCAACAAACACAGCTCTAGAATAATATGAAATAATTTTAACAAGCGACGCCCACCCTGTCAGACTTCCCGTCAAAATCTCAAACTATTTACTTCAATTGAAAATAAAAATGCTGTCATCCATTAATTTATAAGCTCATATTTAAATTACTTACAAAGAAAAGTTTCGTAAAAATCATTTTGCTAAATCCTCTATTAAGGCACTGTCACATTTTGACAAACGGCATTATTCAACCCAATTAAAGTTGAAAAATCTTAAGTGATTCTTACTACTTCTTTAAGTAAGTCCATTTAATTTGCTTAAAGACGTCTACTTGACGTGAATGGACGGTTTTAGTCATCAATATAATATACCCTAGATGCACAGTTCTTTGCAAATATCGTCCTAAAAAGTGGTCTCGGGAATAAAACAAAGAAAAAGATCACAAGTTCTAATTAAATCAAACACAAATATAACCCTATGCACGTGTTATAAAGTAGCTCTTTAAACGAAATGATCAAGCGTTCTTAAATTTGAATTTTCAAATTCAGAATTCTATCGGCGTCCAACTGTAGAAAAGGCAAAAGGAGTGCTTAAGCACTTCTTTGCTGTCCCATTTTCCGAGCGTCAACTGTGCATCTAGGTAAGTAATATATCGATGGTTTTAGTAGTTAATTCCTTAAAAACTTTATCAAATACTAACCTGTTATTTTCTCGATGGTGCAGTAATTGAGAAGCCGGCTGTGAAGCGAGAGGCCGCGAGTTCGATTCCCACACCGAATGTTTGTGTGACCCACAGAATTTGGTTCGGGTCTGGGTGTTGTGAGACCGAAAATCTCTCTTGAAAAAAATATTCTTGTAACCACGACACAAGACTCGTATCTTAATGTGGATTCAGGACTATGTATGACCGTTAGGTGTAATTTATTGATTTTCTTAGTTGAATTGATGTACTTTGAATGAGTAAGCGCTTAAGCCAAAGAGAGCTTCTTTAATTTTTCCTAAAGTGTATAAAAAACGTCAAATAGAAGGAATGTATAATGTATAAAATGGGTACATGTTGTGGTAAGTAATAGCTTACCATCTATTCTTTATAGGCTGTCTGCTGATGTCCAAATATTTTTATACTCGAATGATGCAATAATCGACACTGGTGTCTACATGCTATTATTGCGTTTAATAATGAAGACGAAAACATAATAAATTTCAATAGAACATTAGTTAAATGCGCAGTCGGAGTGCTTCTTCCGCGTAATCAATTTGACAACGCTATTCAAACTTCACTGCTGGACATAGGCCTCCTCCTAGGATTTCCAGATCCTGCGGCTGATGATGATGATGAAAATGATTAGAATGAAAACGCTCTAATAATAACGAGTAATTTTGAGTATGAATGAAGAACCTCTCGGTAATAAAAATACCAGTGAATCTGGAAATTCACTGTTTATTTAGCCGTGTCTTGGAACAAATTACCGTTTTGCTCCGAGACCGTGGCGAATACATTCTGCATGAATATACGCCTCACTTAACTGTGTTAAGAAGTGGAAACTTCAATGGCTCACCTTGTAGATTGCAGATTGGTAGAGAAAATAAAGAGTATTATGTTTTTCGAGAAGCGAGAACTGGTTAAAAACTCGTTCTGGGGCACGGATGTAAAAAAGATGAACGGAGCGCTAGGAAAATTGAAAGTGAAGCAGGGTGATTCAATTCCAGACTTCGAGCTGATACTGAAAAATCCAATACTACTGTGCCCGACCCGGGGATCGAACCCGGGACCTTAGGCCGACAGCCGTACCACGCACGCAATACCGATACGCAACCGAGGCAGTCTTATTCTTACAACAGCGCTGACATTTCCTTTCAAAAATTATTAGCTTGCCAACCCTAAAAAAATTCACTAAAATTGTCTTTAATAACGATATTTCCTGTTACAAACGAGTATTACAAGACAATCATTTCAACCTTTCTGTAATAGTGGGGCAAGGGCGCGATCGCATTCATTTCAATTAAGCAATGAATTACTTTTGGGGAATATTCTTGCCTGTGGTCCGGCTTAATTTATTGTGATTGATAGTACTTTCAAATTGGAGTTGGGAGGAAGTTTTTTTGGAAACGAGTATTTGAGGGATATGGCGTAAAAGTTTAAGTTTATAAGTATTATCAACTCTTCAATAAATTGTTTTTTAAATTGACCTTCGATATAGTATTTATCTTATTTATCTTCCTTTTTATCTTTGGGGGAGGCCTATGTTCAGCAGTGGACGTCCTATGGCTGATGATGATGATGATGATAGTTCACAAAAAAAATCGGGTCAATTTAGTGATTCTCTTTTATTCTTAAAATGTACCTACTCGAATGATGACGGCACATAGTAAGCGATACAATGCCGTCCTCATGCCAAAATGCCGTTAAGTTAACCTAATTTTGAGATGTCTCCATAAAAGTGGAAAATATGGACTCTAGAGATTTCATAGACTTATGAATATTTTAAAATTTAAAGTAAACAAGTTATTAAGTCTATTAAATATAATAGGCGCAGTCGAATAAACGTCTAAGGATTGACAGCCTCCGTGGCGCAGCGGGCGAGTAGCCGGCTGTGAAGCGAGAGGCTGCGGGTTCGATTCCCGCATTGAGACAAATGTTTGTGTGGCCCACAGATATTTGTTTCAAGTCTGGGTGTTGTGAGACCGAAAGTCTCTCATAGTTTCTGACACCCACGATACAAGTTATACCTAGTGTGGGGTCAGGACTAGGTGTGTGACTGTTGGGTGTATTTATTATTATTATATATTTTCCACGTTTTTTGGAGACATCTCAAAATTAGGTTTATTCACTTAACGGCATTTTGGCTTGAGGACGACAGAATTATCCATGAACACGAACATTGATACATAATTAATACCTTGTGCATTTCACAAAGACATGTGAACTTTGCCTTAACTTATGCATTATACTTGCACCATTTTGTATTTCTATGTATAGCCGCGGGATCGATTCCCGCATTGAGACAAATGTTTGTGTGGCCCACAGATATTTGTTTCAAGTCTGGGTGTTGTGAGACCGAAAGTCTCTCATAGTATCTGACACCCACGATACAGGTTATACCTAGTGTGGGGTCAGGACTAGGTGTGTGACTGTTTTAAAAAAAAAGTTTGTACTTCATAGTTAGGAGTGCACAGTATCATCGCAATACACAGTAAGCAGTATTATTATAATTTTACTTGTACCGATTCCCATACAAATCAAACGAAGAACGATTATACTTAATAATACTGCTATAAGAGGTCGCGGTAACCCTGCTGCTATATTTAACTATACTAAGCTTATAAACAATTAAATAACACCCAACAGTCACCACAATAAGATACGAACCTTGTGTCGTGGGTATCGAGAACTACAACAGACTTTCGGCCTCACAACACCCAGACTCGAAACAAATTTATGTGGGCCACACAAACACTTGCCTCGGTGTGGGAATCGATCTATACTATAATATACTTGACGGTAAAATATGACAAAATATATGAACTACTTTCAGTGAATACAGAATTAAATTGATTTATAAACGGACGTAGAAAAAAGGGGACGTAGCACAAGGAACATTGAAAGTGAAGCAGGGTTTTCTGACCATCCGATCTATCGACACGTAATGGC
The DNA here is from genome assembly GCA_036417725.1 of Clanis bilineata. Taxonomy (NCBI): domain Eukaryota; kingdom Metazoa; phylum Arthropoda; class Insecta; order Lepidoptera; family Sphingidae; genus Clanis; species Clanis bilineata. Next base: position 3,846,298 of record CM071159.1, read on the forward strand.
GGCGACTGAGTCTCAGGCTGACATCTATAGAGCGAACTCCGACTAAGTCAGAGTAAAACACGAACTCAGTAAGGATTTGGAATTTTTAAATAAAACTTCGACTTCCCCGACATTTTTTACAAGAAAACCTTTGCTTAGTTTGTCAGACTGATTTTCATCTAAAAAAAAATCACTCTGACTAAATTAAAGTTTGATTAAAAAAATCTAAATCCTCACTGAGTTCATTTTTTGACTCTGACTTAGTCGAAGTTCGCTCTATAGAGATTAGCGTTAGTGTGTGTGTAGGGCACTTTTGTAGAGGCGCGTATGTGTACGTCGCTTATCTGTGGCGTCCGTTTAACTATAGGAGAGATGGCTTTTTTTCTACGTCCGTGTATAAAACGTAGAGTCGAAATGACTTCCTGCGCATTACCACAGATTAGTCTAAACTGGGTTAGTAACAAAGAACTTTTATCAATTTCGTGTCAATGTTAAGGATTATTTCGTAACCCATATTCTTATCTGTTGAGAATGTTGAGATAATTGTGTTCATAACATGCTTTTTAACACAGGCCAGAATTTTGAATATAATCCGTTAGTACCATTTTGTTTAAACTAAGCGTGATTTTTTTTAACTTAAAAAATACATACATAAGCTTACGCTGGTATCCCCGAAGGGGTCGGCAGGGGTGCAATAGTGAACTAGAACTCGCACATTTCGCTCAGCTTACTTCCGTCCCAAATGTGATAGGGTGCGAGCTTATCGCCATCATCATCATCATCATCAGCCATAGGACGTCCACTGCTGAACATAGGCCTCCTCCAAAAATTTTCATATCGGGCACAAATTCTGGGATGATATTGAATCTGAATTGATCGAACCCGAGACCTCGAAACGGTAGTCGTACCGAAATACAACTACACTATAGTAGTCGTAGTAAAAAGTCAAACTTCTAGTCACTAGACACCACACTGCGTAAAAAGTTTTTCGCAATCACAACCGCCAATTTATCACGACTCAGCGATTGAAGCAGTAGAGATAATAATTTTAAATTGAAACCAAATATTAACACGCAAACTTAATGTAAACAAATCGTTTTTAAACACCTGAAATAATGCGCAAAAAACATACGTTGTAATTGATACAATTGATCCCGAGAAATCACCGCCAATTACAGTGGGAGTTCCCGATTGCACTGAATTGGTTCAAACCACTTGTATTAAAATGATAATTCACGGTCCCAATTCTGTGTTCAAATTCGCAAGGAACTCAAAGCAAATTTTAAGTAAAAGCATGGCAAAGTGACTACAAAGTCGTTGACGGGAAACGCAGTGCACCCCAAAAGAAATCCAGTGTCCCGCGTCACTCAGCGTCGTTAATAGGTTTATCAGTTGTTTTATGAGGTTTTTTTTTCTAGCAGAGACTGGCAAACGAGCAGATGGGTCACAAGATGGTGGTGGGTGATCTCCACCGCCCATAGCCACCCAAAACGCAACAAGAATCATGGGTGCGTTGCTAACCTAAAAAGAGGGAAATAGGGATTGGGAAATGGTGACGGGGGACATGGGCCATCGGAAATCACACTCACTGAACGAAACGCGACTGCGAGCTGCCTCTTTACGTCGGTTTTCTGTACAGTTCAGGCAGTGGTATCAAACCGGTCAAACCGGCCCATTCGTGCTGTAGACGTAACTGACTACATCGTGGCTCTACCACTTAAATATTGAGTTGGTAATAATTGCAGCATAACTTCCTCGCCCCTATCTCAATTTCCATTCCCTTCCTTTAAACCTTAAGTATCGTACCTATTTTTCCTTTGGTATCGTGGGCTTCTATGAGTCATTGGAAATCTCCTACCATCAGGTGACCCACCAGCTCAATTCCCAATCTTTGCTATAAAAACAATTCAAAAGGACATACGTAATTCAGACTTATGTTGCCACAATTCTGTTCAAACTGGCTATTCTAACAGTATTCAAGACACGATTAGGGTAACTTTAAGTAGCCAAAATTGCCTCCACCCACCTAATATCATCTTGTAGATGTGACGTGTCTAAGTCATAGCAATCATAATAAGTCGGGGATCATTGTTGGAATTTCGGAAGATTTAGTCGTGACTGTCAGTTATAAAAATATTTAATTCCAATTTAGACATACATAACATAACATAAGCTCACGCCTGTATCCCCATAGGGGTAGGCAGAGGCGCACTAGCCAACTAGTACACCTACATTTCGCCGAGCTTAGTTTCATCCCAGATGTGATAGGGGGCGAGCCTATAGCCATATCGGGCACAAATTCCAGACTCCGGGCTGATATGGAAAAATCCAATATCACTTTGCCCAACCGGGGATCGAACCCGAGTAAATCGAACCTCAGAACCGTAGTCATACCGAAATACAACTACGCCACCGAGGCAGTCAATTCAAACGTTTCCAATTTAGACTATTTCCTTAATCCATCTCTCGGCTTACCTCTTCTTCTTCGTTGATGTTAGTACGACTAGACGTGTACTGATACATTAACCTTTCAAAATTCCAATAATTATCTCAGAAGGGGTAGGCAGAGGTGCATTACGCGAGAGACTAGAAGAGCCAACTCCTACGGAGGCTGCGGCTGCATGCATCCGCGTGCAACGTAACCCCCGGCACAATGGAGAGAGCGGAACATTGCGGGGTTTTAGTCGATAGGACGGTTTAGACCGGTGAGTCCGACATACCTCTGAGCTCTGGCTTGGAGAGATTCGCAAATGAATTTCCCCGTGTTAAAAAAAAGGCAGAGGTGCATTAGCGAACTAGAACACCCACATTTCGCCAAGCTTACTTCCGAAGCAGATGTGATAGGGGGCGAGTGTATCGCTATATCGGGTATAAATTCCTGACTCCGGGCTGATATTGAAAAAAAATCCAATACCACTTTGCCCGACCCGGGGATTGAACCGGAGACCTCAGGATGGTAGTCGTACCGAAATACAACTACCACCGAGGCAGTCTGAATCAAGAAGTCAGAAGTTAATGCGCTTTACTTACAAATTGATTACGATTGTACCAGTAATCTACTTCTGATTCCTTATTAGCGAGTAAATGAACTTTTTATCTTATATTGTTGTTATTTAATTATATTATCTTGTTACTACGCTCTGAAAGTTAAGTGAAAACCATGTCATAATGTTTTAATACTTTTGTATCTGACCCTACACTAAAATAAATGCAATATTCTAAATTAGAAGATGTACTTAGTATTGCAAATAAATTATTTTAATCAGATGGTACATATCATGATATTAGCTAGTTTTTCTTAATAAATAAGTACACTGTACACCCAACAGTCACACACAACCTGTATAGTGGATATCAGAAACTACGAGAAGTTTCGGTCTCACAACACCCAGACCAAAATTAATAATAATAATATGAATTAACGTGATATTAATAATGTAAAACCTATTTATTGTGTATTATTACAAATGCAAACAACAAATAGAGCTTATGTATTTAATAGAAAATGCAAAGAGATTCACAAAACTATATAAATAAATAAAATAATATAAGTAGAAAATATTTATTACATTATTTTATAAAATAGTAATGTTAAAGCTGCAGCCACACTCGCACAGAAGAGTCACCTCACTGGTACATACAATTTGTACTAGAACAATTATAAACTAAGTCTATCACAGATGGAAAGGAAAAAATAATTAAAAAGTAATACTCTATGCGTATCTCTCTCGCACTCTCGCGAACATTTCTGCAGTATCCACTTTGTTAGGGCCCTCGTTTTTGCCGAAGAACGTCGTCTTTGTGGTCTTGACGAGTCCTTTGCCCTCCTCAGCCGATTTCCTCCAGTAAACTGTCTGCACTGCATGCCTTCCAGCGATGTAGCGAGTGGCACTGCCGATCAGCTGTCTCTTGTCCATTATGCCCCTTAATTTGGAAATGAAAGGGACAAACTAGTTTTTATGAGCACGTAGATGTTTTTACAACGGATTTACGTTTGAATATCGAACACAATGCGATGTGATCGCGTCGGCAGTTGCGTCCTGTTTGGTTGTCTCTCCAGATCGCTTCCATTTTATAGATACATGGCACGTGCAAAGTGTTGACCAGCTGATAAAGGATCCACGCGTCATACGTGATGTTTGTGTGTGTAAGTTTGCACTTGGTTAGCGCGTGCCTACTCCCCACTATGACTTTATTGGACCGTTGTGTGCTCCCGACTCTGCATCCCATTTATTTTTATTGATGTTTCAATTGGTGACGTCTGTGATTCTGATTGTTGTGATTTGGTATCATTAAAGTGTTTTGAAAAGATGTCTTGGCTTTGATGTAGAGAATAACTGTAAATCGAAAAGTACTTTAACTGAATAACTTTTTTTAAAACCACCTGATAAAGGATGCAGGAAGTCGCTGGATGCAGGCCGCTTCCAACAGGTCGATCTGGAAATCTTTGGGGGGACGCCTATGTTCAGCAGTGGACGTCCTATGGCTGATGATGATGATGATGATGAATTTCTTTCAAATTCCCTACCATTCTAATATGTGTTCGGCGAGTATTTTTCAACCATGCCGCAGAAAGGATTCGGCTTAGTTTTTTACACCAGCTATCTGCCTGCCATCAACGTCTTCTGAGGGATCGCGTTCCGGGCTAATCGTAGAAAAACCCGTGTTGCCTGACCTGAGATCCGAATCCAGGAGTTCCCGGTTCATAGCCCATATACGCTGCCACTACACCATTGAGATGATTCGACTAATTAAATGAAACTTTGTACGTGTGAAATTCAATTTCATTTTTATTACTTTTAAAAGGATCCAGAGTGCGTTGACCCCAGGTTTCTAACATTTAGAGTTCCCAGTAGACTACACTTATTTTATTTTATTTTAGACTAAAAATTCAAAAGCACAAAGAGTTTGCATTTTTTATTAAAGCTATTGCCAAAAAACACCGAAAATTCTGAGTATTCGCTTTATAAGTAAATTCTTATTTTTACTTATTCCACTACAACAACTGTTTTAACTGAATTAAAATCCTAAAATGTTTACCTCAGTAAGAGAAAACAAGTTATTTTTATTCTATTGAACTTTGTTTTGATTTTTTTTTTGTTATTGTTTAGATTTTTAGGAGCACCTGTATAAAACAAATAATGCATTTACATAAATATAAAAGAAAAAGGTCCTGGGGTGACTCCTGACGCTCGATTCGATTGTGATTTCGATTTGGTTTCATTTATTGACTTAAAATTCCACCGAAATCGACTTTTAAAGTGCGCTAATGTTGCATAATATTCGAGAACTTGTCATTTGGTAATTTTTAACGAGACATTAATGCACTTTTTAACTCGATTTCGGTGGAACTTTTAAGTCAATAAATGAAACCTAATCTCAATCTAATTCAAGTTCGAATCGAGCGTCATGAATCACCCCCCTGATAAAGGTCGCAGGAAGTCGCTGGATGCAGGCCGCTTCCAACAGGTCGATCTGGAAATCTTTAGGGGATGCCTATGTCCAGCAGAGGGCGTCCTGTGGCTGATGATGACGATGATGACATAAATATCATACAAATTATTATCTACGAGGCAATCACTATATTTTCATACTTTTGAACTCTACAAGAATAATACAAACAGAATCCTATGATCTTCATGAGAATTTTGCATTCGTAAGTAGTGTGTTGTTTTCTACGATGACTCCCTTTATAACACGCAAAAATTAAGTTACGGATGTCTTCAAGCTAGGGCTCGGAGGTATGTACGTTTTTCCAGGATAAAAAATAGCCTACGTTATTCTCGGATAATGTAAGGTACATTATCCATAGGTGAAAGACTTTTAAAAATCGGTTCAGCAGTTTTTGACCATATTAAATACAAACAATATAATTATAATATTAGCAATATTTTTTTTTATACTAATACAGGCAAAGCGTTTGACCATAATCACACCTGATGGAAAGTGATGATATGTTCTACGATGTTACACGCCTGCCCAAAAGATACTTACCTATTCACTCTAACCTTGAAGAGTCCCAGATTGTAGTGCTCAGGAAACACAGAGTCCGGCAACGAATTCCATTCCTTAGCAGTACGCATGATAAAAGATGAGGCAAATCTCTTCGTGCGGATATGTGGAATGTCGACTATGTAAGGATGGAATCCGGCCGTTCTTCTAGTTGTTCGCAGGTGAAATGGAGATGGTGGGATTAAGTCATGTAGAACCTGCGCACAATCACCGAAGTGCAACCGATAGAACACCGACAGTCTTTAGTTAGTACAGTCTTTTAGTCCCAAAGTTTCTAATTTTAAAATGAAAGTAGATGTTGTAATATTAACATATTGGATAACTGATCCCTTAGTCCGACCCGTGACCACGAAGGCTGTGATGCTTTCGAAACGTTGGGACTAAAAATAAAATAAATACTAGACAAATCGCGATAATATCCGTAAAAACTAGTTTTATTTCAATAAATAACATTCGCGTAAACCTGAGAAATCATTATGTTCCCGTAATCAGTGGCCCGAGCTGAATTTCTGACAATCGTAAATGTATTCGAGCTCGATGCGCGTCTATGAAATTTGTATGAAATATTAACCAAATGTCATCAGTGCGCAACGAGCTCAAATACGTTTGCGCTTGTCAGGAATTTTCCTGCTAGGAACGCTGAAAGTAGACGTCCTATGGCTGATGATGATGATGATGATGAATCCGGTAAAAAAGACCGTACTGTGCTATCAGGTCAAGTTTAGTCTTTACAATAGGTTATAACAAAAAAATATTTACGTCATATAAGGACATCAAACAGGAGCGTGATCGTATTACGTCCTCATACTTCATAGTATGGGAAACTACAATGACGAAGTATCAGTAACAAATATATACCTAAATATATGTACATACATATATAACATCCCATTCGTGGTGAATGATAATCCAAAACAACAACACAAAAAATACCTATAAATATGACTGATCAATTAATGACTCTGTATTATTATTCCTGTTAAATAATGTTTTTTAGGTATGAAGTCGCCTTCTAAGTCTAATGACGGTGGATACTAATGAACCGGGAGGAGAAGTAAAACTAGTTTTTGCGATTTATATCGCGAGACAGCCTCCGTGGCGCAGTGGGCGAGTAGCCAGTGTGAAGCGAGAGACCGCGGGTTCGATTCCCGCATTAAGACAAATGTTGTGTGGCCCACAGATATTTGTTTCAAGTCTGGGTGTTGTGAGACCGAAAGTCTCTCATAGTCTCTGACACCCACGATACAGGTCATACTTAGTGTGGGGTCAGGACTAGGTGTGTGACTGTTGGGTGTATTTATTACATTATTATTATTTATTGTATACCCTGGACTGGACTAAAAATAAAAACAAATAGTGATAAAATCCGTAAAAGCTAGTTTTATTTCAATGTATAACATTCGCGTAAACCTAAGAAATCATTATGTTTTAATTCCAATCCAGCCCATGTAACAAAATCCAAATAGATTCAGCTGTTACGGCTTGAGTTAAACCCGAATTATTAGCAGAATTGTTCTACCAGTTAATGAAATAGGTACATAAGTAATTTCATTGCCAATAACATTTATTTTATTATGTGTAAAGCGTGGTTTCTTGAGTTACGACGCGCAACGTGTTTAATCGTGCGGTTAGGCTTCATCACGTGACTAATTATCTTCATACGAGGCTTGTTGCCTACACCAGGGGGTCTAGTTTGTAAAACGAAATCCGCAGTTGCGGACTTCGTTTCGGACGTTTTGCTATTCTATGTGGTCACGTATCGGACCGATATCGTTGGTATTAGTATCGTTTCTGAAAATGCTATTCTGTAATCCGTTTGACAGCTCACTATTCGGTGTTTGACGTTTATTTTATCCATTAAATTCCGCAGTTGCGGACTTCGTTTTGCTATTCTATGTGGTCACGTATCGGACCGATATCGTTGATGTAAGTTTCGTTGCGGAAAATGCTATTTTGTAATCCGTTTGACAGCTCAATATTCGGCGTTTGACATTTTTTTCATCGGAGTTTTATGTCATATTCTACGATAGAATATGACATATGATAGAATATGACATAATACGATAGAATATAACATAAAATAGATTTCTATTGTTATTAACTTCCTAAGAGACTTTTTATTGATTTGGTGAGTTTTCCACCGTGCTATGGAAGACCATTTATTTGAATTTTCACTTGATGCCGTTAAACTTTCTTTCCTGTATATTTTTTTCTACCTGCCCTTATCCCACGCCAGTGTGGGGTCGGCGCAACCCACTTCTTCAAGCAATTTGCAGAAAGGATGTAGCTTAGTCTTTACGACCGGCTGCCTGCCTGACGTCAACCGCCTCTGAGGGATTTAGTCCCTCCCGGTTTACAGCCCATATATGCTGCCACTAGACCAAGAAGGCGACAATGTTTTCCTTATTCTAATAAAACAGAAATGGAGTTCATCATACTCGCAGAACAAGCAAGAGGCGAAAAACTCATTTATAACGCCGACGAGCAAGATATACCTTTTGCTCACGAACTCTATTGGACGTTCGAGGGAGTTTGTGGCGAATTACCGATTCTTCGAAAGTCTGTGCATTATTACTATACATAATAATTTGTACCTAGAATAAATATAAATACTCCTTTATAATTATTATAAATTATTTATTCGTATTAAATACAGAAGTTATATTTTTAATGCATTCCTTAAACCACTAGGCTTGTTATGGATGCGCGTGCTTCCCCTTCTTTAATCCTGCTGTATCGGGTTCCGTTACCACTGTCTTCATATTGGGATTTCGGATGTTTATTTCCACCTACTCCAATGTGGGATCTGTGCAACACACTCCAAGAATGTTGTGTAAAGCTTCGGCTTAGTCTTTAGGCAAACTTCTTCAAAGCGCTACTAAAAGCGCAAAAATATAGTACAAGATAAAATATCTTCTTTCTTTTAAAAACACGACCCTTTTCAAAATATTGATGATTTTGCCAACAACGGTAATAAATAATAATTCCATGTTTTAACTATCAAATTACTTTGTCAAACTACGATAATTTCACAAGGTTCACTTTATAATTTCACTTTATTCTTTGTTCACAAGTATAATATGTAGGTATCTCTGATTCACTAAAGAAAATGTAATCACTTTCCTAAACTACCTACTACAAGTAAAAACAAGGACGTTATAAGAATGGACTCGCCTCGCATTTATTACTCTGAGGAAAAATTCTGTCACTTTTTGAGGGGGATCCGAAAGGGGAGAGAATAAAGAATGACAGACTACAGTCGATATTTACAATCGATAGTTGTATCAATAGTCTGAATATAAATTTTAACTTTCATAAAAATAAATAATTTTTATGTTAGAAATGTAATCTATAAACTAAAGCACTTATTAGCACCTAATATATAAATAAAAAATATTATACCCAATAGAGAGGGATTATGGAGCTTCCCAGCAATTGAAAAAAAATTTAAATGTTTTTTATTGTTATACCGGCTAGGCGTTTGACCATAGATCCTTATACTTAATGTTGCAGTTAAACATTATGTTCAATAGGTAAATATTAAAACAACATATTTCATCGATGTCATCTTTCTAAACACCATACTACATCATTATAAAATTGTGAGGCGATGTCGTCATTCGATTACTACGATTACAATAGATATTCGATTATAAATAAGGTTTCGTTTTTACGTAATATCTATTACAAAAATGGAAATGGGAAATCGACATAATTTACTTCTAAAATAGTCACATTTGAAATATAACTCCATATTTTTGTCACCTTATTTATTTTAAAAAAATCATTTAAATATCTACAAATAATGGCTTATTATTTAATCAATTTTTAAAATCGTTTTTATACATCAGTGATTTAGACTGATTAAAAAATTGATTCGTTGATTCCCGTCTGTGTTGAACTATATTGGTGTTGAACAATCATGATATTGCGCTCACTCATTGTTCCTTTCGGTCATCTCTATCTATGCATACGATAGTGGTGTCTATGGTGCCCGAACGATGTAAGTAAATCCGATGGTGTTATATGCTAGCATTTTTGCACGATATCGTTGGAGTATCGGACCGCATAGCGTTCCTCCGAAACGTTTTGTACCGAGGAGGCGTGACTATGAATACTAGAAAGCTGTAATTTGGCATGGCTATACATATGTATAGCATTGATATCAATCACACTTTGTTGGTGTGGTCGGTGATCGGTGTGGTCCCCTGCTCGTAAAATGGGGGATGATTTTTTTTTCGATTATCCTATGCTGGGGTATCGTTAGAAAAAAATCTTGGGTGTACGGTATTATAACGAGTTTAAAAGAAAAACTATCATGGATAAGTTCACACGTCAACGATTTCGTATAAATTCTACTGAATACCTACCACCAACCAAATGAAGTTGTTAGTTGTTTAAAACAGGTAGTAAATATAAGTTTATGGACCATGGTCACCTTAAAGTGTTACTTAAGGTCTTATGTGTAATAAAATTATATTTCAGTAATATTTATCCCTACCACGGAACCCTGTAGTGTACGTGGACAAACATGCTTCAGCCCCTGGCCGTGTTTTCTATACTTTTTTTTCGATCGATGTGCCAGCAACCCAAAGAGGTTCCACTTTCCGACAATGTACCTCTTCTTTTACAAAAACAAGAGAATTGTCTCATAAATAAATATTTATTGCCAAAAATAATAATATTGTTATATTAATTGAAATAATCATTTAAATATCTATAATAATGGCAAATGTAGCCATCGAGTGTGATGAATCAATTTTCAAACACGTTTTAATATATTAGTAAATTGGATTGATACAATATTGACAATGATTCCCGTGTGTGTTGAAGCACCTTTATAATAATATTGCATTCACTCATTGTTCCCTTTAGTCATCTCTAGGTTCTTCCGATAGTGGTGTCTATGATGCCCGAACGATATACGATGATGTTATGTGCTAGCATTTTTGCACGATATCGGTAGAGTTTCGGTCCGATATCGTTCGCCCGATAACGTATCATAGAATAGACACCCTGGTTCCGATATATACGTAGTACATAAACATAAAACATATAGGTTGATTCTTATATCTCTGATAGGATAGGCAAAATAAGTTGATTAGAGCTACTACGCTTTGCTTTCGTATATTCTGTCTCTCCACCTGATAAGGATCATATTCTTATCTATCTCAACCTATCCACTGCTGTCCACTGCTGGACTTAAGCTTCCCCAAATTCATATACTTATACTTGGCTTATTCCAAATGTTAGGGTTATAAACTGTTATTAATATTGATTGTTATAAGACATAAGGTACCTATTAAGCAAAATCAACCTTTTAACTCTTTGAGCATCTATAGGAGGCTATGTGTTTATATCTCCGGTGTGGGCAGAGGCGCACTACCGAACTAGAAAAACAAACACATTTCGCCGAGCTTAATTCTTCCTAGATGTGATACGGCGAGCCTATCGCCATCGGCACAAATCCCAGATTCCAGGCTAATCTTCAATATTAAAGGTATATATTATATATATCTACTTACATCGCTAATAGAAAATTTACATTCCTTGTAGAATATAAATTTCAATCTAAAAATAACCTTAATAAGACAAGCCAAAGTCCGAGTCCAAAGTCTATGAGACTAATATAGTACCAAATGAGTCACGTGTTAGTAATATGGAATATTAACGACTCAATTAGTCTAGACTCGTGGAGTATGCCCATGAACTTTGATGGCTTAACATACTATGGACGGGAGACTTATGTCCTTAGTACCATACCTGGCTCGAACCAAACTGTCCCGGGTTCGGTTTCAAAACTGGCAATATTTTGTCATTCATTATCATCATCGTCAAGTACAGGACGTCCGCTACTAAACATAGGCGTCTCCAAAGTTATCCAGACCCACCTAATGTTTTGTCATTAGTCTTTTTCATTTACAAAGTATACGTCAGGCGGGTGGCCGAAAGTGAAAACGCCGCTAAATTCTTTCTGCGATGTTCTTGAAAACATCTGTTGTGCTAATCCTACAATAGAGTAGGAAAGTCCATCTACCCATTTTTAAGACCTTTTAATTAATATACCTATACATAAGATCCCATTCATGGTGATCAACAACTACACGAAAATACCGGCCAAGTACGAGTCGGACTCGCCCACCGATGGTTCCGTACAAATTTGTAGGTAGTTATATAATGAATTTCGCATATTTTCCTGTATCTGTGCTATAAGATGTTGCTTCGTACCAAATTTCAAGATTCTGAGTTCACGGGAAGTACCCTGTAGGTTTTGATTCCCTTGCGAGTGTCGAAAATTTGCGGCATAAACGGCTGTATCCTTTGATTGCGTTGGCGTAAAAGTTTCATTTTTTCACATCTCTAAGGGACAGTAGACCTGACTATTTAATATGAATTTCAGCTTGATACCTCCACGCGTTCATGAGAAAAAGGGTGACAGACAGACAGACAACAAAGAGATCCTATAAGGGTACCGTTTTTTCCTTTTGAGGTACTGAACCCTAAAAATACCTACAAATATGACTCATCAGTATTAATGACTCTTTTCGACCAACTCCAAAAAAGGAGTAAGTCCTCATCTCATCTGTATTTTTTTTTGGTATGTTACGCGATATTTCCGCCAAATGGTGACCGATTTTCAAGATTTTTTTGTGTTAGGTAGAGCTTATACCAAGGGTGGTCCCACGATTTGGTCACGATCAGATAAGTTTTGAAGTCGATCCGTTAAGTTTGTAAACTTGTAACATAACATACATACATACATAAGCTCACGCCTGTATCCCCGAAGGGGTAGGCAGAGGCGCACTAGCGAACTAGAACACCCACATTTCGCCAAGCTTAGTTCCGTCCCAGATGTGATAGGGGGCGAGCCTATCGCCATATCGGGCACAAATTCCAGACTCCGGGCTGATATGGAAAAATCCAATATCACTTTGCCCGACCCGGGGATCGAACCCGAGACCTCAGAACCGTAGTCGTACCGAAATACCACCACGCCACCGAGGCAGTCGTAAACTTGTGATTATAAAATATAAAATACCACTGATAATTTTTATTAAACTATAGTTATTGTCACTTGCTACGTCATATTATACCTCTGAAAAGCGTATTTCCCAATGTATCGAGTAAACAATACGAAACCAACAATAAAATTATTTTAAATCATCCATTTCAATAGAAATTAACGCCAAATATGGGATCGGAAGCGTCACACATGTGTCATTTAAGGTGTGTTCTACCTATTGTTTGTTTATTTGTGACGGATATGTTATTCCAATTAGGTAAGTACGTAATCATAACTACAATTGGTCATGAATCAATAATGACTAGTTAGGTGAATAGTTGTGTCAGATTGGTAAGAACCACATGTTTGTAATGACGAATTACCTACAATCCCTCTCACATCATCTCCATACAAATTTATTATTTACACAGAGAGACACAGTATACCTCTACACATAATTTAATTTAGTCGTATGTACTCAAGTATGTGACTGGCTCGGTGGCGTGGTTGTATTTTGGTACGACTACCCTCCTGAGGTCTCGGGTTCGATCCCCGGGTCGGGCAAATTGATATTGGATTTTTCCATATCAGCTCGGATACTGGAATTTGTGCCCGATGTGGCGATAGGTTCGCCCCCTATCACATCTGGGATGGAACTAAGCTCGGCGAAAAGTGGGTTTACTAGTTCGCTAGTGCGCCTCTACCTACCTTTCCGAGGATACAGGCGTGAACTTATGTATGTATGTACTCATTTTTTTCCAAAATACTATATTTTTTATACTGAAATAAAACTATTTTTACGGATTCTATCACTATTTTGGTTTTAATTTTTTTTTATTTCGTACAACCGTCCAACTCGTGACCACGAAGACTGCAAAACCTTCAAAACGTCGGGAATAAAAAAGAATAAAACCAAAATCGTGATAGAATCCGTAAAAATAGTTTTATTTCAATACTATATTTTTTGCTTTTGTTATTGGTAATTACTTTGGATTTAATATTAAGAGGCTACTATATCTAAATGAAATTATGGGGAGTGGCGCCGGCTGCTGAGATACAGGTTTTTCAACCTATGTAGTTCGGCATACGGATGCATTTTTTTATTGTGTCAACCATTAGCCTATTTTATTGTTTGTTATTTTGGTGTATGTAATTAACAACATTTGTAAATTTGTGGAATTTGTGCCCGATATGGCGATAGGCTCGAAACGAAACTAAGCTCGGAGAAATGTACGAGTTCTAGTTCGCTAGTTCGCCTCTGCCTACCCCTTTGAGGATACAGGCGTCAGCTTATGTACGTATGTAGATATGTAAGTCTAGAAAATGTTATCATCAATTATTGTTTTGTATTTCTCTACAACTATATTATAACTCTATAACACTATCTATTGTTTTGTATTTATTATCATCTTTAATAATGGCAATGCACACATGATAATCTTTTAACACTTTGCACGTAGACTCTCATGACTCATGACGAAATCCATTAAAATATTAACAGAATCAACCTGGACTAAAGGACATTAAAAATAAACCGTACTTAGCGATACTAAAGTTCAAACTACTTTGTACGTTTCTATTTAAATATCACAATATCCGTCAAAACATACATAAAACACGACACGAGTTATTGTGGTTACGTTTTTCATTATGTTTTATTGAACTTCGCTATCGTATTTGGATAGTGCCACGCCCCCAAATAAAATAGCTACGATATTCCAACGGCGGTTGCTAGGCAAAATATTATACCTCAAACGTTGCCAGGTATTATATCCTACAATACATCCATGTAAAAACATGGCAATCTTCATCAAGGTTGTCTGAGAATAAGCGTATAAGGTAGACAATTTATTGCATACGAGTTATTGCCCGCGATTTCGTTCGCGTGGATTCCGCGGGAACTGAATTGTTCTAGAAAAAGTAGCTTATGTTATTTGCTGATGATCTAGCTTTCTATAGGTGAAACAATTTTTAAAATCGGTTCAGTGGTTTTTGAGCCTATTCATTTCAAACAAAAATACAAACAAATCTTTCCTATTTATAATATTAGTAAAAAGGATAACAGAATCTTTATCTAGTATGATAATATTATGACAGCCTCCGTGGCGCAGTGGGCGAGTAGTCGGCTGTGAAGCGAGAGGCCGCGGGTTCGATTCCCGCATTGAGACAAATGTTTGTGTGGCCCACAGATATTTGTTTCAAGTCTGGGTGTTGTGAGACCGAAAGTCGCTCATAGTCTCTGACACCCGCGATACAGGTTATACCTAGTGGGGGCAGTGGCGTGCAGTCTATATAGACAAAGAGACACTGTCTACACTGATAAGTTGCTATTTCCATAAGTAGAGAATAAAAATGTTCATTAAAAACAATTTCCAAATTGCAGCGCCCGGCTTATATTTAAAATCAACATGGAGATGATGATGATGACAGTGATGTTGATGTAAGATGTGAAGAAAATAATTTTCCTTTTATTGTCTACCCTGATCAGAATGCCTGTGCACGTCACTGAATGTGGGGTCAAGACTAGGTGGGCGACTGTTGGGTGTATTTATTTATTGTTCATATGTAATCAAGACGTTCTTTAGTAACATTAAATATCTTATTGAGCTAAAGACAGCTCAATGGTGTGCATTGGTAGAGGCCTTTGTCCAGCAGTGCACGAGTGTAGGCTGATGATGATGATGATGATGATGATGATAGTGTGTAATCCATAATAAATATTTTGATAATTATTTATATAACGCTAGACTTCACTTCATCGTGACCAAATTTATATAGGACGACCCTTGGAATAAACTCTATCGAACATAAAAATAATCTTAAAAATCGGTCTACATTTTGAGGAGATATAAAGAAAAAAAAAATACACCCAACAGTCACACACCTAGTCCTGACCCCACACTAGGTATAACCTGTATCGTGGGTGTCAGAGACTATGACCGACTTTCGGTCTCACAACACCCAGACTTGAAACAAATATCTGTGGGCCACACAAACATTTGTCTCAATGCGGCATTCGAACCCGCGGCCTCTAGTTTCACAGCCGGCTCCTCGCCCGCTGCGCACGGGGGCTGTCAATATTACGTATATCCGGTAACATACATAAAAAATACAGACTAATTGAGGACCTTCTCCTTTTTAGAAGTCGGTAAAAAAGATCATGATATTATGTTGACAGGGTACAAGAAAGTCCTGAATCCTAAAGAATGACAACAAATTCACCGTGATTTGGGGTTTGTGATCAGTATTTGCTCAAATATTTCTTCAATACACAAATTACAAAGACAAAACACAAATATTTATATACACGCAAAGTAAATATGACGCAACAGTCCTAATATGAAAATATCGCGTCCGATAATATTATTGCAGCCTGCAAATAAATTGAGATTTGCATTTTCAATTAGTATGTCAACGTTGATTGAATATCACAGATAGATAAACATATACGTATAATGTTTACTAATAAACTATTTATAGCATAGGCCTGATTTACACCAAGATAGATACATACTTACATACATTTACACTCACGCCTATATCCCATGGGGGTAGGCCAAAATATTAAAAATATACTTACTATCATAGACGGGACAACAGCACAAAACTTGTGATCCAAAGTTATGACCTAGTGGTCATAAGTCGCTCAGTTTATTTGAAAGATAAGCGCGCCATCTCGGCCAGCGAAATAATATTGAGAGAATAAACTTATCTTAAGTGATTCTTAATCATTTACAAAATATTCTAGGGTGTAAATTGTAATAATCGTCCTCACATTGTAATAAATAGCTGATGGCGGTACTGAAGTTTGAGATCAATTTCTTTGTATGGAAATTTGCTTGATAGATATGGTTAGTAATATTAAATCTCTTTGCTTACTTTAGAGGGGCTAACAAGCAACTTTCCATCCAAAAAATAATCTCAAACATCAGTAAAGCCATCGTCTACTTATTTCAGTGTGAGGGCGCTTATTATAATTTACACTATAGAATGTTCTGTGAATATTCAAAAATCACGTATGACAATTTTATTGTCTCACCATTATTACGCTGGGACGACCTTGCGCACGTATGTTTCAAATATGACTGAGTGACTTATGACCACGAGGTCACAACTTTTGGATCACAAGTTTCGTGCTGTTGTCACGTCTATTGAATATCTTAGGGTAGGCAGAGACTACCCCAAAGTATCTGGTACTCAATAGAGCACCACAAGCTACGATCCTATCACATCTCTTTTGCCTCTTCGACACTCATGCATCTTTTCATATATTTCTACCGGTTGAGGGTACTCCTCACTTGCCCTTCTCGGAGAAGATCACTTATAAATCACCAAAATAAAGTCACTGATAAATAACAAAAAGAAACATACATACATAAGCTCACGCCTGTATCCACGAAGGGGTAGGCAGAGCCGTACTAGCGAACAAGGACACCCCCATTTCGCCGTCCTTAGTTCCGTTCCAGATGTGATAGGGGGCGAGCCTATCGCCATATCGGGCACAAGTTCCAGACTCCGGGCTGATATGGAAAAATCCAATATCACTTTGCCCGACCCGGGGATCGAACCCGAGACCTCAGGACGGCAGTCGTACCGAAATACAAACACGCTACCAAGGCAGTAACAAAAAGAAAACTGACTCAAATAAATAGAGAAAAGAACGAATCTATGAGGTAGACCTATTTTCAGTAGAGAATGTCTTGGCGATGATGATATTCTCTGCCAAAAACATTTCGTAGGTACTGTTGCTAACTACATACCACATCCGAACATTTGGCACATAGCGTGTCGCCGCGCGCAGCGGCGCTGTGTCCGGTGATTAATGATCCCGGATGAAACCGCTAATAACCGAATCTATCCAGTATCTGCAACATCACCGCTGTCAAATTTGAAACAACCCAGGGACCTTGATACAAGTAGGCCAATCATGAGATTTTTTGACATAACTCGCAAGGGATTCCGTAATATATTTGTATGACAACACCCGAACGCCTCTAGCGGTTAAGCGGGAAACTGACGTTATTTTACGTAGTCGCTAGCGTGAAATGTCAAAAAAACTCATAGTCGAGCTAAAGGTCGTTTAAGTGTAAAAACAAAGGAAAACACAAAAGGAGGAGGTCCTTAATTCGTCTGTATTTTTCTGGATTTTTAAAATTCTTTTTGTGTTCGATAGAGCTTATTTCAAGAGTGGTCCCATATAAATTTGGTCACGATAGGTAAATTAGAAGTCGGTCAGTTAAGTTTTTGAACTTGTGATTTTTTTCTACCAGCCCTTATCTCACTTTATAGTGGGGCCGGCGCTACATACTTTTTCAGCGTGGCTCCACCACTCAAAGGTGAAGTGATGACTTTTATTTGTGTACATATGCTTGTCTCGGTGGCATGGTTGTATTTCGGTACGACTACCGTCCTGAGGTCTCGGGTTCGATCCCCGGGTCGGGCAAAGTGATATTAGATTTTTCCATATCAGCTCGGAGTCTGGAATTTGTGCCCGATATGGCGATAGGCTCGCCCCCTATCACATCTGGGACGGAACTAAGCTCAACGAAATGTGGGTGTACTAGTTCGCTAGTGCACCTCTGCCTACCTCTTCGGGGATACAGCCGTG
Organism: Clanis bilineata; assembly: GCA_036417725.1. Lineage (NCBI taxonomy): Eukaryota > Metazoa > Arthropoda > Insecta > Lepidoptera > Sphingidae > Clanis > Clanis bilineata. The sequence goes on from CM071159.1 coordinate 3,864,900, forward strand.
AGCTTATGTTATGTTATGTTATGTTATATGCTTGCCTGTTATTTCAAAACTCAACTATTCGTGAAGAGACTAACTTCAGTTCAAGCAAATTATTTTGCGCATAAGTGGGTTAAAGACATAAAGAACAATACGAGACAATTGATTTGACCTATTTTACGTCAACATCATTTTATCGCAGACGCAACAAGTAGCTAACTTACGACCAGTTTGAAACAACCGGAAATTTATACATAAATAACGATAAATAATATCACCTCCTTGGTGTAGAACAGAGTGTGTGAAACAGGATATCCTGGTTTCAAAAAGCTGAGGTCAGACAAAGCGGTTTTTCTAACACTATTTTCCCGAGGCCATATCTCGAGAGGGGATTAACATTAGACAGGCAGCTGTTTCTAAAGACTAAGCCCAATCTTTTCTGCTATATGCAGAAGGCGACCCCGCAATGAAATGGAAAAAAGGGCAGGTGGAAGAGCAGGAGATTATTAAAGACACGCTCTCGGGTAAATAATATATGACCGAAGGTACGTCCTATAGTTTACAATTGCATGCTGTTTTAGGTATATGCCCTATGCCAAAGCTTATGATGTGAAGTCTCCAAGTAATTGCATTAAGCGGTTCCAAGCTCACGGCGATGTTTAGTAAAGTATCAAAATAAACCCAGGAACAGGCGAGTACGAGAAGGAGGCTGAAATACCGTCCACATTCACACTTCTCGGGTGTTGTCGGAGCTTCTTGCGTTAGCCTGGAACCAGTAATTCGAATCTCATACCTTTTGAGTCGTAACTTATTTCACACGTCATAATCAGGTGTCTAGTCTCTTACTTCAAAAATAATTTTAAAAAATTCTTACAAGAGCAAGAGCTTTTCTTCTTCTTTAAAAGAAATGGCTTCCACGCATTTGCGATGATTTAGACAATGTAAAAGTAATTAGAGCATTGACCAAGTTTTCGCAATGTCCATGAGACCCAGATGTGGACGATCTCAATATCCTGCTGGGATTATGGCGGCAATTCAGAACAAAGCCACCCAACGCAGTACGCACCCTGCAAAACTCATCAAAAATCACCGGTTAAAAGTTTCCATGTTATTCTGTCCATCTTCGCTGAAGTTTGGTACATAAGATCACATCGTTTTAAAACCACAAACACAAGTCCAGATAGAATTATATAAAATAATTTTCACAAGCGACACCCACCCTGCCAGACTTCCCGTTAAAGACTTCACAGGGGCTTTTAAATATGTTTAATAAAATTAATATTAGAATGATTTTGGGTCATATGAAAATGCAGCACTTATAAAATGTATAAAATTTTATAATAATGGTTAATCTGAATAAATATTGCAATTTACGAACTCATAAAAATATCTTCAGAAAATATTTTTAGAAAAATATTTTTACTTATTGCCAAGCTTACGATTTAGCTTTTTGCGAGAATTAATTATTTGCCTAGGGCTACAAAAAGTTTTCACAATGCTGTTCTTATTTAAATTATAAAAAAACATCCAATACGCTAACATTATAATTTGTCACTATAAAACTTTATAAATCAACATTTCTAAAATATTTAAGAAATCCAAAAATACCATTATTGCACAAAACTTACGCAACAATAGTCTTGTATAAAAAAATTATAATAATGTGAACGGTTTGTCGCCTCCTTGGTCTGGTGACAGCATATATGGGCTGTGGACCGAGAGGTCGTGGGTGCGATTCCCTGGTCGGACAAAGCTAATTTTCTAATTTAATTTGCCCGTAACTGGATCCCTCAAAGGGCTTTGATGTCAGGCAGACAGTCGGTCGTAAAAACTTAGCCAAATAAATAAATAAATCATTTATGCAACATGCTTGAAAAAGTGTGTTGCCGCCGACCCCACATTAAAGTGGGATAAGGGCATGTAGAAAGAAATAATGTGAACAGTTTGTATAATTAATATGATAAATAAAGTAAAACTATCAATAAAGCTCCAGTCTGTATTTATAAAGATAAAATATAGTGTGACTTTAAAAGTGAAATTCTGAAGTAACTCTTCTGGTTTTAGTGTTTTAAACAGAGAACCTACATTCGCGGAGAAACGAACTAATTTAATAATTAAAATACTCCAAATGCAGATAGACCTGTGATAAAGTGGTAGACGAATGCAGTTAAGAATGTCAAAAATACAAAGACAAAGGAAGCGTTTAAAGAGCCAAGCCAAGCGTTTGAAAGTTGGGGGTTCTACTTCATTACCATTAAAATTACCATTAAAAAGGTTGAATACGACAGCAACTTTCTTATCTCCCGAATTGAATTTTGGAATAAAATATTTACTTGAAGAGTTATTAGCATTTTATTTCGGTTGACGGAATTTGCTAAATAAAATAATTTTCATTAAGTTTAATCCAACCTTTAGCTGATTTAAGACTAGAGTTACAAATACTTCAATAGAAAGTTTCTTATTTTTTCACATTTTCTTATTATCCTTTCTTTATAACATTTTCTACTTTGAGTTGTCGTACCTCTTCATTATCAAAACTAAGTCATTTATCTTTTCCATGCGAAGCTATTCAATTTCAAGTTGGTCATAATTATTTACTTATCGACAACTCGACAATCGTAACGATTATCTTAAATAAACTATTTATAGTTATAGTAGTAACCAAACACTCAAAAATTACATAAAAATCGAGATGATAAAACTGGTAATACAACTAAGCCTATAGTACGCGCAGACCAAGAAGGTCAACTTACAATGGTCATTGACCAAAATTCCAAACGGTTAAACAATTCCGATATCGTAAAAAATTGTTCCAATATACGTAAAAGATCTTCGATTTGAAGTGAAATCAATGCGCCAGATGTAGCAGATTGTGAGAGCGATGGCCAAAGAAATTGTTACTGCCGAGTACCGACGTTCAATATTTCTCTAATATCATAAGGCGGAAGATGGGAAGACGGTTTCATTTGAAATATTAGGGTTGCTATTGATAATACAGCATTAGCTATGATTGGTTTCTCTAATTGAACTGAACAATCTGAATGGAGTAATAAATTGAAGATCACGTGCTTAGAGGAAGTAGGCAAAGATACAAAGGGCTTCCACTATATATTGTTTCTGTTTCCATATTATCTTCATGTTTATGCTGATCTGTTTTAACTATAAAGAAACTGAACTATGGTGTTCATGTACATCCTATATTATTGAAATTATTTATAAGTAGTTTTTTTTCTACCTGCCCTTTTCCCACTGTAATGTGGGGTCGGCGCAACACCCTTTTTCAAGCATGTTGCAGAAAACATCTTGCTTAGTTTTGACAACCGGCTGCCTGCCTGACGTCAACCCTCTGGAGGATCCAGTCCCGGGCAAATTAAATTAAAAAATTACCTTTATCAATAAGTAAAGTTATGTTCAATGAAATAAAACACAACTGTGTGAATACAGCAATTATGTTATAAAGTAACGGGACAATGGACATATGGTGATAATACTAGTGTTTTCAAAGGAAAATTAATATGCATCTAGTACTATTCCATAAGGATACCTCATACTTTATGACTAGTGCATCCACGCTAGGAATGCGTGCTATTATACGATTCTATTATACTATTATCACTATCCAAGAGTACATATGTGTGTGCGTGTGTGTGTGTGTGTGTGTGTGTGTGTGTGTGTGTGTGTGTGTGTGTGTGTGTGTGTGTGTGTGTGTGTGTGTGTGTGTGTGTGTGTGTGTGTGTGTGTGTGTGTGTGTGTGTGTGTGTGTGTGTGTGTGTGTGTGTGTGTGTGTGTGTGTGTGTGTGTGTGTGTGTGTGTGTGTGTGTGTGTGTGTGTGTGTGTGTGTGTGTGTGTGTGTGTGTGTGTGTGTGTGTGTGTGTGTGTGTGTGTGTGTGTGTGTGTGTGTGTGTGTGTGTGTGTGTGTGTGTGTGTGTGTGTGTGTGTGTGTGTGTGTGTGTGTGTGTGTGTGTGTGTGTGTGTGTGTGTGTGTGTGTGTGTGTGTGTGTGTGTGTGTGTGTGTGTGTGTGTGTGTGTGTGTGTGTGTGTGTGTGTGTGTGTGTGTGTGTGTGTGTGTGTGTGTGTGTGTGTGTGTGTGTGTGTGTGTGTGTGTGTGTGTGTGTGTGTCTGTGTGTGTGTGTGTGTGTGTGTGTGTGTGTCTGTGTGTGTGTGTGTGTGTGTGTGTGTGTGTGTGTGTGTGTGTGTGTGTGTGTGTGTGTGTGTGTGTGTGTGTGTGTGTGTGTGTGTGTGCGTGCGTGCGTGCGTGCGTGCGTGTGTGTGTGTGTGTGTGTGTGTGTGTGTGTGTGTGTGTGTGTGTGTGTGTGTGTGTGTGCGTGCGTGCGTGCGTGCGTGCGTGCGTGCGTGCGTGCGTGCGTGCGTGCGTGCGTGCGTGCGTGCGTGCGTGCGTGCGTGCGTGCGTGCGTGCGTGCGTGCGTGCGTGCGTGCGTGCGTGCGTGCGTGCGTGCGTGCGTGCGTGCGTGCGTGCGTGCGTGCGTGCGTGCGTGCGTGCGTGCGTGCGTGCGTGCGTGCGTGCGTGCGTGCGTGCGTGCGTGCGTGCGTGCGTGCGTGCGTGCGTGCGTGCGTGCGTGCGTGCGTGCGTGCGTGCGTGCGTGCGTGCGTGCGTGCGTGCGTGCGTGCGTGCGTGCGTGCGTGCGTGCGTGCGTGCGTGCGTGCGTGTGTGTGTGTGTGTGTGTGTGTGTGTGTGTGTGTGTGTGTGTGTGTGTGTGTGTGTGTGTGTGTGTGTGTGTGTGTGTGTGTGTGTGTGTGTGTGCGTGTGCGTGCGTGTTTGAGTCCGCACGTGCTCTTGCACGTCGTATAACGGTAAGTACAGTTAAACTAATGGTAATAATGTTCCTCATTTATCATATTAGTAGCTTTACCTCGTGACTCTGCCCGTGTGAAAGGGTTTATCCTTCTCCTTCCTTTCTCCTCTCCTGAACCTGTCTTCGTTTTTTCAGCTGGTCTCAAGTGTTGGCTTAATAAACTGCCTTTCTTTCTTCTTTCTTTATTTCTTTAATTACCGTAGATTGTGATTATTTACGTAACTGCTATACAATTAAGTAAGCCACTCTTGAACTACTTTTGTCTTTCATTTCACCCCTTCTGATTTTATGACGCAAAAAATTTACTATATTTTACTTTCTTTGAGAGACTGGCTGTTGATGACGAAAATGGCACATTGGTAACTACTAACTACAACAGTAATAATTAAAAAGCCGTTCAAATTGAAAGTGGCACAATAATATAAAAGAGGCTCTTAGGATGCCATAACACCAAGATCTAAAACAATATTTGTATATTTTTGGAAATCTCATAAAATATGCAAAAGCCACGCTACATTATCATGTGTTCTCTCGAAGTTACTGAATGGATATTTTTCGACTGCCTCGGTGGCGTAGTGGTATTGCGTGGGCGGTATGTCTATCGTCCTGAGGTCTCGGGTTAAAGTAATATTGGAGTTTCGACCCACTTCCAAAAGGAGAAGGTCCTCAATTCGTCTGTATTATTTTTTTATGTATGTTACGCGATATCCCCGCCGAATGTGGACCGATCTTCAAAATTCTTTTTGTGTTCGATAGAGCTTATTTCAAGGGTGGTCCCATAAACATTTGGTCACGATCGGATTTGAAGTCGGTCTGTCAACTTGTGATTATTCAGTACCAGTCCGGAGTCTGTTTGTGCCCGATATGGCAATAGGCTCGCCCTCTATCACATCTGGGATGAAACTAAATTCGGCGGAATGTGGATTTTCTAGTTCGCTAGTACGCCTCTGCCTACCCCTGCGGGATACAGGCGTGAGCTTGTATGTTACGTTTTTATTGGAAAAAAGTGGAACACTATTTTTTCTCGCTTTATCATACGTATGAAACCACGTGGCATCACGTTGTCAGAGCATCAACCGCTCATGTGCCTCTTGTTAAAACTATTAATAGACTGTAAATCAACACATGGCTAATAATATCATGTGATACGATATTCATACAGAGGTACATACATAAGGTCACGCCTGTATCCTCGAAGGGGTAAGTAGAGACGAACTATAGAACTAGAACACTTACATTTCGCCGAGATCATCCGTCCCTGATGAGATATGGAGCGAGCCTTTCGCCATATCCACGAATCCAAAAATAGTTAATCCAGGCATAGTTAAATCTTGGCCTCTTTATTTTTAGTGGCAGCATTTTTTTTTTATAATAAATACACCCAACAGTCACACACCTAGTCCTGACCCCACACTAGGTATGACCTGTATCGTGGGTATCAGATACTATGAGAGACTTTCGATCTCACAACACCCAGACTTGAAACAAATATCTGTGGGTCACACAAATATTTGTCTCAATGCGGGATTCGAACCTGCGGCCTCTCGCTTCACAGCCGGTTTCTCGCCCACTGCGCCACGGAGCCTGTCGATCGGGATATATGGGCTGTGGACAGGGAGGTCATAGGTTCGATTCCCAGGTCGGGCGAATTTTCTAATTGAATTTTCCCGGGACTGGACCCCCAGAGGGGATTGATGTCAAACAAGCAGGCGTTCGTAAAAACTTATACAAAAATCCTTTTTGCAACATGCTTGGAAAACTGTGTTGCGCCGAGATCGCGACCCCACATAAAGATGGGATAAGGGCAGGTAGAAAGAGAGGTATAGTTCGAATCATTTTAAATGCAAGTTTCTATGTGTGTCTAAAATTATTTTGATTTGTATAGTAGCGAAGCCTTCGCTCTACATATTGACAAACTGTGACAAACATCATTCGTGGCAGGTACACACTTTCGATGCGGGCGAATCGAATCGGTTGCGTTAGAACAAATTTACATTTCTCAAATGTGTCCGCATCCCCAAATACAGTGTAGTGTTCCCGAATCTGTTGTCACATCAAAGCAATGATTCCATTACCTACCTACCTTAAATAGATTGCTGTACTCGAAACCAGTACGTGATTTGTTCACGAGTGATAGTAGACAGAATTATTGAGAATTATTAAAAAAAAATAATGTCTGACTCTCAAGATACAGATTTTTACCTTGTTTGGGGGTCAGGGAACCTATAGCTATAGCTATCATCAGCTCTTATGTAATATGTTTTGGTAAATATATTGTTAATTCATTTTTGTATCTTAACGGGAAGTCTGACAGGGTGGGAGTCGCTTGTTAAAATTATTTTAAATTATTGTCTGGAGTTGTGTTTGTAGTTTAATGTGATATGGTTTTATGCACCAAAATTCAACGAAGGACAATATACGATGGAAACTTTTTATCATTAACACCTAAATTTGACTGTGTTGTGCAGGAATGATCTAACCAACAAAAAATCGTTTCTTTTATTGATGCCAACATGATCTAAGCCTTATAGACTATATTAATATAAGATAAGTCGTTTGTGGGTTGGATCATTTCTGAACAACACGGTCCTATTGGACATAGTAATAGCTATAATTCTTATAGAATTCAGTCGAGACTCGTCTGTTACAAGCTCGGTGCATATTATTCTACTTCTGTGTAGATATACTGTATAGATATTGATAAAGTTGCAATTAATTTTACATTAACCTTAGATAGTGTAATGAACTTTCTGATAATATTGACATCACAGACATGTATATTGTGTAAGTTGACATGTTGTTCTGATGGTAACTATTATAAAGTATATGTCATGTATACGTCACAGCGCATTCCGAAATCATCAGCATCATCATTATCATCAGCCATAGGACTTCCACTGTTGAACATAGGCCTCCCCCATTCTCCATTCTCCCAAAAATTATTTTAACATATTTTTCTTTCATAAAAGATAACTTATGTACATCTATCTGCTCGTATCCCGCTATAATGTGGGAACGACGCCACACAATTTTGAGTCTATTGTAGAAAGGATTCAGCTTAACTTTTACAACCAGCTGGCCACCTGACGTCAACCCCCTGGAGATCCAGTTCCTGGCTAATTGTGTTAGAGAAACCGCTTTTCCCGACCTGGGAATCAAATCCAGAAACTCCCAGTATACAGCCTATACTATAATACACTGCTACGATACCAATAAATCACGCCTTATCATATCATGGGACGAATTAGCTAGGCGAAGTAGGTGCAGTAGTTGCGCCACTGCCTACCCCCTTGAGGATAACAGAATTCAGTTCGCTGTTGCGTTTGTTTCAGTGAGTGACATTTCTGACAACCCAATACCCCTTTCCGTTCCCAATTCCTATTCCCCTCCATTTAAGTTGGCAACACACCTATGATTATTTTTGTGAGCTCACTTATCATCAGGTGACCCACCTGCTCGTTTGCCACCCTCTCACCTCTCACCATAAATAGTGGCGAATTTCCCCTAACGCCAACTAGGCCCGAGCTTAGGGCGGCTGTACCATTAGGGGCGGCCAAACACGAAACAAAACTTTGCCAACTTTCACCTTACTGACGAAGTTAAGTCCATTATCTACAATAAAGAACCTTGTCCCTTTTTGAAGTTTATTAAAAATAGGGGGCAGCAGCTAATACCGGGCGTCACTGCAAATTCGCCACTAGCTACAAAAAGAACTATTTTTACGGATTTCTATACCCGACGTTTCGAAGGATTTGCAGTCTTCGTGGTCACGGGTCGGCCTTTGAAGACTGCAAAGCCTTCGAAACGTCGGGCATAAAAAGTAAAACAAATCGTGATAGAATCCGTAAAAATAGTTTTATTTCAATATAAATAAACTTACGCACATACATACGTGTTATGCCTATATTCATCGAAGATCCTGTGACTGATGATACATACGTGCGTCTCATGGTTAAACTAATCCATGTCATAAAACACGCAGACTGAGTGGCGACGTACGACCGCAACAATTCCACTACAGTCAGTGGCGTGCACTTCATATAGATAAAGAGACACTGTCTACCCTGACAATTTGCTATTTAGTACTATTTACATAAAAAATAACAAAAATCATATCCAAAAACAGATTTTTAAAATAGCCCTTGACTTAAATCGACACAAGGATGATAGTGATAGTGGTGATTGATGCAAGTGTCGGAGAAAATGATTTAGCAAATTTTGCCTACCCTGATCGAAATGCCTGTGCACGTCACTGACTACAGTACACCGTACACGCCGAGCACACGATGTTACCACGTGCTACGTGCCTCATTACTCATCAATGAACATACTAGGTATATAGGTTTTATCATTAAGGAAAACTATAGAAATATTGCGATGATGAAACAATAGGGTTATTGACTAATCGACCGTAAGCCGCCAATACCTCCTAAATGCTTTGAGATCAAGTTTATAGAAGACAATAAAAACTAAGGAAAACTAAATATATTAAAAAATATAGATATTTATGCATCCAAAATCCAAGATTATTAATATTACAATAGTTTAATATTGCTAATAAGAAAATATTTACATCATGTTCCATTAACGCCCGAATAGTCAAACGCTACTCAACTTTAACGGCTTCTTATATTGATTTTCGCCATACAATTTTGACAGATAAGGCGGCCTTAAACGACATAAGGCGACCTTAAGTGTATGAACATTCGGCGGTAAGACTAGCAGATAGCGCAAAAAACAATATTTTGGTAAAAATGTTAGTTAGGAGGTATTGGCAGCATACGGTCGTGATGTTTTTTGAATAATTTTATACAAAAACGTAATCTAAAACCTAGCAGAACATGAATTTTTAAATCTCAGAATTAAAATAGTTATAACACTGAAGACTTTAAAATCTGGTGGCCCTTCCATTTAACAGTTAAATAACAGGAAAATGCATTGGCACTGGCCATAACAAAACGAGTATTAGAAAGGATATCATCGGATTTAATCATAATATAGTGTGTATGATTTTCAATACTCTGTATAATATTATATTTCAATATTGTGTCTCTAAAAGGAAACAGATATCATGTATATCCATACATGCGCTGCATAACACTCTTAAAATCAATATTTATATCTTTTCCATGAGTGGGTTTCAATAGATACGTAAGTTACACTCGATTGCATTTTATATCAGTTCAGATTGTAAAGGATAGCTGGGTGTATAGAAAAATTTTATATTCTACACACCAGACTCTCCTTTAATCAAGGTCTCAGCGGCAACGAAACTCAACAAAGCTCTGTTACAGAGTGTAGACAGCCTCCGTGGCGCAGCGAGCGAGTATCCGGCCGCGAAGCGAGAGGCCACGGGTTCGATTCCCGCATTGAAACAAATGTTTGCGTGGCCCACAGATATTTGTTTCAAGTCTGGTTGTTGTGAGAACGAAAGTCTCACATAGTCTCTGACACCCACGATACAGGTTATACCTAGTGTGAGGTCAGGACAAGGTGTGTGACTGTTGGGTGTATTTATTTACATTATTAAAAAAGGATAAGATGTAGGGACATCTTATCCTTTTTACTTTATCTTTTTAACTGCCCTTATCTCATCTTAACGTGGAGTCGGCGCAACACACTTTTTCAAGCATGTTGCAGAAAGGATTTGGGTAAGTTTTTACAACTGGCTGGCTGCCTGCCTGACATCCACCCCTGGAGGATCCAGTCCCTGACAAATAGTATCAGAAAACCATCCACTCCTGGGAATCCAACTCAGGACTTCCCGCTTCATAGTCCATGTACGCTGCCACAAACCAAGTAGGCGACAAACACCAAAAAGCCGATAAACGTTTGGTATTTTTTACACGGAACAGGTTCCGAACCTACTTTAGTAATCGTCTCACTAGTGCTTACACTGAAATTGTGAGTTTCTGGTTTCAAATCCCAATTCACATTATGTATTTTCAACTTGAAACACCATTGAATTAAGTACTCATGGTAGGAATTTATGCATGGTATCGCTACAAGGTGGACCGACGACCTGATAAAGGTTGCAGGAAGTCGCTGGATGCAGGCCGCTTCCAATAGGTCGATCTGGAAATCTTTGGGGGAGGCTTATGTTCTGCAGTGGACGTCCTATGGCTGATGATGATGATGATGATGATGGCTATAGGTTTGACCGACATAAGCTCGACATGGGTGTTATAGTTATCTAGTTCATCTCTGCCTACTCCTTCATCGATACAGGCGTGTGTTTACGTTTATGTACAGATTATTCTTGGATATATTTTAAAGTCTTTAAAAACACCTTTGCTTTCAACAATGAATACTAATATTTGTATCGAATAACAATAAAATAAACTGTTCACAGAAAATTTGAGACGAATAAATGAATATGTACAAATATTTGCGCCAGAAAACGGATCGTTTGAACTCTCGTTAGCAATTTAAATGCTAGGTTTGTGTATAAACAAATTTCGAGATAAATTTTATTAGTCTTATTTATAATGTTATTGAAGTATTCATTATAACAATAGTGATAGGACAAGTTTATGTGCATGTACGAGTATATAGTGGTTTTCGGTGCACGATATTGTATCGTCAAGCAGATATAATAATAAAATAATTAATATTCGCCCTGTAATATTACTGTCCTATTGCTAGGCACTTGGCAGGTGTGTGGGCGGGATAGTCTAGTACCTCTCTTTCCTTTTACCTGACCTGGGACCACAAGCTTTTCCATAGAGTCCTTATTCCTGGAAATATGCCCAAAGAACTTTAATATTCTCAGTTGGACTTTCGACGACTTTTACAATAAAACAACATTGCTATTTCTAAAATGCTTCGCGTTGCTATATTCTGCAGACGCAATTTCAATGCAATTAAGACCACGGGCTTATATGGGACAATATTAGCTATTAGTTTCATAGCTTCTGTTGGCCTAAATCGGCCTTTATAGTGCAGCAAGTAGTTAAGCGTGGCTTTAAGAGACTTTAGCTTATATAAAATGGAATTAAACACTTGCAATTTTGTAAACTTTAGATACCTATGTAGAGCGTCGAAACAGCTTATTTCACTTATATTACAATCGACGGCAAAAGGAAGAGGTTTTAAATTTGTTTTTTTTTTTATTTGAAACCAATTTTCACTTGGACTATAGGCAACCACATTTTCTAAAAACGATAAATTATAACCTTGTCGAAAGGTCAATTTATACAAATTCGATAACCTCCGTGGCACAGAAGACGAGTAGCTGGCTATGAGGCCGCTGGTTCGATTCCCGCACCGATACAAATATTTAGTGCCCCACAGATATTTGTTTCGGATCTCGGTGTTGTGCAACCGAAAATCTCTCGTAGTTCTTGATACCACAACACAAGACTCGTATTTCAGTGTGGCGTCAGGACTATGTGTGACTATTGGGTATTATTTAATAGAAATCATTCTCGATTCGAATAATTATTGAAAAGTCGTTCGTGCCAACCCCTCTAAACTACAGCATCTAACAAAACAAATAAGGACTATGTATGTGACTATTGGGTGTTATTTAATGCATTCTCGATTCGAATAATTATTGAAAATGCCATGCCAACCCCTCCGAACTAAAGCATCGAACAAAACAAAGAAGGGTGATTGGCGTCATGAATAGAGCCTTTGCGAGACATCCCTTTGTGCTCGCCGCTCGGACCGCCGCGCCGCCCAAAGAGCTCCAGCTAACTGTTATGTTACATCACGAGTATCCACACTTGACCTACAATACCGATACGATAGCGCTCTTGACATTGTTCATTTCATGTTTGTTTACAAGTATTATTGCTTTTAGACCGACTTCCAAAAAGGAGAAGACTCTCAATTCGTCTTTATTTTTTTATGTATTTTACGCAATAACTCCGCCAAATGTGGACCTATTTTCAAAATTCTTTTTGTATTCGATAGAGCTTATTTCAAGGGTGGTCCCATATAAATTTGGTCACGATCGGATTTGAAGTCGGTCTGTTAAGTTTTAAACTTGTGATTATTGCTAAACGAGATGAGTGGATTGGTAGCGACAAATCGGTTTCCCCGCGTAAACAAAAAAGGAGTGCTCACTTAAGGTGAAAATCGTATGCCCTTAAATCACGAGTTCATAGTTTTACCCAGAAAAATAGTTTTAAATGGCATCAAATCATGAGGCAGAAGTAAACTGCATATCGTACTACCTTTTAGAGTACCTACTAAATATTAAATAATATAGTCAATAGACAATAAACACTAAATTTCTGGTTATTGGCAATGGGGTAAATTGAATTTTCAGGATCATAATAATAATATTATGTAACTTGCAGCTCCACGATAAATCTCTATTTAACCGAAATCTTGATTTAAATATAGGTGTGAACTGTAGGATAAATCGAGATAAGGTGGAACTAACTGGATTACTAATTTGTTATTAGTAATAGGCGCCTTAATAATTAATTGATGTAAATTCGTGGGTACCTTATAATGACGTATAAACGTCATATCTTACGTCTGAGAATAAAAAAAATATTTATATTATTATTCATTTTTCGAGGCATATTTTTTTCCTAACATCAGCGGCCTGAGCAGGAAAATTTCTGACAACCGTAAATGTATTCGAACTCGGTGCGCGTCTATGAAATTTGTGTGAAATATTAACCAAACATCATCAGTGCGCAGCGAACTCGAATACATTTACATTTACATTAGTTTTTCGTGCTCGGGCTACTGTACGTTTGGTTACCCTAATAGATAAAGTTGGGGGTATTAACTTAAATAAGGATTTGAGGTTTCGCAATTTCAGCACATTAAATAAATCATTATTCGAGTTTATCCCAAACCGCATACTTTGCGGGGGATTTAAACTTAATCCACGCGACAAAAACGTTTGAAATTGTTTAATTTAAATTTATTATGTTTACAATAAAATAATTCGGACGAAGTTTATAGCAGACGATAGGACTATTGAGCTGAGTCTTATTTTGATGGCACTAACTTATACGCGCTATTTTTACATGTTTAAATATCTAGCTAATAATAATGTTCAGATGATATTATAACATAAGCTCACGCCTGTATCCCCGAAGGGGTAGGCAGAGACGCACTAGCGAAAAAGAACACCCACATTTCGCCGAGCTTAGTTGCGTCCCAGATGTGATAGGCGGCGAGCCTATCGCCATATCGGGCATAAATTCCAGACTCCGGGCTGATATGGAAAAATCCAATATCACTTTGGCCGACCCGGGAATCGAACCCGAGACCTCAGAACCGTAGTCGTACCGAAATACCACCACGCCACCGAGGCAGTCTGTGTTTATGTAATATTATATTAAGCCAAACAAGCCTATGAAAGTAGACGGTTCTAGCTGAGTTAAATAAATTGACACCATCACACCACAAAAAATACATTCAAGTCCAATATCACAATCAATTTCACTCAATCAAAGATTATTAACATTGACATGGGCGAACCTCGTCGTATCGCGCGTTATTTTCAGAGAGGTTAAATGGTTAATGTTTTTGTACTCACGGTGACTGGTATTATTTTAAGTTATAGCCATCAATATAATATACCTTAGATGCACAGTTCTTTCCAAATATCCTAAAAAGTGGTCTCAGTAATAAAACAAAGAAAAAGATCACAAGTTATAATTAAATCAAACAAAGACGAATATAACCTCTAGCACGTGTTATAAAGTTTTTAAACGATGAGCAAGCATTCTTAAATTTGAATTCTGAAATATACCTCTAGATATTTTTTTTTATTAGCAGAGACTGGCACACGAGCAGATGGGTCACCTGATGGTAAGTGATTTCCACCGCCCATAGACACCCAAGACACAAAAGGAATCATGGGTTCGTTGCCAACCTAAAAGGAGGAAAGGGAAGAGGAGGGAAAAAGGGATTGGGAAAGGAAGAGGGGAATTCGACCACCAGAAATCTCACTCACCGAACGAAACGTGACAGCAAGCTGCCACTTTACGTCGGTTTTCTGTGAGACAGTGGTATCAAACCGGTCGAGCCAGCCCATTCGTGCTTTAGACGTTACTGTCTACAGCGTGACTCTACCACTCAGTGAATGCTGCAGTACAGAATGCTGTCTGCAACCGACTGTATGCAAAAGGAGCGTTTAAGCCAGCGGCGTAACTACAGGGTGGCATGTCGGCAAAATGCCACGGGCCCCGATAGGGGGCCCCAGCGGCGATGGGAAAAAGGCCTAAGCAGTGACCATATATGGACCAGAGGCCTGAAAAGACCTCCACCCAATAAATTTGCCACGGGCCCCCAACACTAATGTTGGCAATAAATAAAAATTGGATCGATCGATCGATAGTTATAGCCATTAAAACAAAAGAACTTTAATTAACCAACATTTAAGATTAACAGTAGTATCGAAACAAAATAAATAAGCAAAAAAAAAGGTAAAGCGTCATAAACGAAAAAAATATTTTGGTAACTGCTCTGATCTTACGTCAACGTGAATTCGGCGCAACACACTTTTTCAACCATATCGCAGAAAATATTTGGCTTAATTTTTACGGCTGGCTGCCTGCTTGACGTCAAGCTCCCCCTCTGGAGGCTCTAGTCCCGGCCAAATTAATTTAGAAAAGTCGCTTTGCCCGACCTGGAAATCGAACCTAGGACCTCCCGGTCCACAGCCTATATATGCTGCCACTATACCAAGGAGGCGACCTTTACTCATCGATATTATTGTGTATTAATTAATTAATGACCTTTGATCAATTATCCCACGGAAACCGTATGTTTGACATACATGGTACGTTAATGTATAATATAACAAAACATAAGCTCACGCCTGTATCCCCGAAGGCGTAGGCAGAGGCGCACTAGTGAACTAGAACACCCACATTTCGCCGAGCTTAGTTCCGTCCCAGATGTGATAGGGTGTAAGGCTATCGCCATATCGGGCACAAATTCCAGACTCCGGGCTGATATGGAAAAATCCAATATAACTTTGCCCGACCCGGGGATCGAACCTGAAACCTCAGAGCCGTAGTCGTACCGAAATACCACCACGCCACCAAGGCAGTCACGTTAATGTATAACCTATATAATTGTAAAATTTCATCAAAATCCATTTACTAGTTTTTGCGTGAAACAGTAACAAACATCCATACATCCTCACAAACTTTCGCGTTTATAATATTAGTTAGACTGAGAGAATTTTATGATATGCGAAAACTGTCAGACGGCCCATGTGCTTCGCAATCTCGCAAAGTTTTTCTAATTACAGACACAATTCATTCTTCATCAGAGCTGCGGCCTGAGCAGGAAAATTTCTGACAACCGTAAATGTATTCGAACTCGATGCGCGTCTATGAAATTTGTATGAAATATTAACCAAACGTCATCAGTGCGCAGCGAACTCGAACACATTTACATTTACATTAGTTTTTCGTGCTCGGGCTACTGCAAATGAGCTTAATTCGGCAGTAGAATTTTGTGACTTAGACCTATTTAATTCAAAAACACAATTATTAAAAACAGAATTAAGTAAATCATGGTTCTCAAAATGTTAAGCTACAGTGTATTTTCGGTTATTTGTTGTGTACCTTCCTATACCTTGTGACTTTTAATTTATCTTAAGTAGGATTACATGTATGTCAATGTGTTTATTTGTATTATATAATGAAAGCGCTCTACTTAATTACCTACTTTAAATACCTATCTGTGGAAACATGTAATTGGTGTATAGTGTTTTGTATAGCTTTGTTTTTGTATCACCGTATATTCCCTGGAAATAAATAAATAAATATTCCATAATTCATATTTTGATTAATCAGATATTGGTAACATATCTCCAGCTTAATCAAACTGAAAGCAGATATAAACAGAGGATGTTTAGAACAAACATAATTCTGCGAGCTTTCAAGTTTGTTGTAATGTTTGACTGACGATCTGTTTCAACAGATGTTAATTTTGCTTGATTTGTGCTTTATGTTTTGTAAGCTTATTTGTAGATTTGATTCGTTACCGAAACTAGTACAAAATTAATAATAACCATTATTGGAATAATATCGACTGCATCGGTGGCGTTGTTGTATTTGGATACGACTACTGTCCTGAGGTCTCGGGTTCGATCCATCGGGCAAAGTGATATTGGATTTTTCCATATCGGCCCGGAGTCTGGAATGTACCCGATATGACGATAGGCTCGCCCCCTAGGCCTTATCACATCTGAGACGGAACTAAGCTCGGCGAAATGTGGGTGAACTAGTTGGCTAGTGCGCCTCTGCCTACCCCTTCGGGGATACAGACGTGAGCTTATGTTATGTGTAAAAAACAATAATGATTTTCAAACAATCATATGAACAGACATTTTGAGACGCTTTTTTAACGAGAGTTGAAAAATCTCTCGTGCGAACGAAGCCTAAGTCGCCATTCAATAGATTCACTTATGCAGAAGTGAAGCGGAAATTGGTATCTTGGTAATGCACTTCTGTATTTGTTGGATTCCATTTTCATGGAGGCGCGTATCGCAGCGTGAACGAGAAATAGAGATATTATAAAAATGCTTATTAATAATACCAAAACTCGTTTCTAGGTAGTCATGCTCACTTAAGGTCTATGCTTGTGCCGGCGTTATGTGCCGGGTCGATCACTTCCCTGCAACATGGTTGAGGATCTCGATGGCTGGCACATGCGTCATACTCGTGAACGAGTGCTGCTTGTGGAGACTGGTCTTCCTGGACTGTTTTGTTTCCTTGTGTCAATTCAACTTGCCGTGGCTATGGGGGTCGCTCAGTGTATCTTGTATGTTACTTTGTCCTATATCCAATAATATCTATTGTTACCTTGGTTTAGCTGCTCTAATTTAAGGTCTTTCTGTATCTGGTGCTGTACTGTATTAATAACTGACTGTAAATTAGTGTTAAAAAGAGCAATATTTATTTATATGTTCTGCGGCCTGAGCAGGAAAATTTCTGACAACCGTAAATGTATTTCAGCTCGATGCGCGTCTATGAAATTTGTATGAAATATTAACCAAACGTCATCAGTGCGCAGCGAACTCGAATACCTTTACATTTACATTAGTTTTTCGTGCTCGGGCTGCAGTTAAGCTATTGATTTCAGTGGGATGGTAATTGCTAACTCTATTATTAATTCCAACTTACCTTAACCTAATACGTCAATAGACTAACATACCTACTATTACTTGATTAAATCAATAATTAACACCAGACAAATCCATGTCAATATTGCGTCAACATACAATGCAGGAACATTACATAGTCTCTATTCAGATACAGCTACATCGATACGAAGACAATACTATTGTCATATTGTACGAGTTTCAACAATAGACCGCTTGTTAACTCAAATCGATACCGGGTTTTAAAACAATCAAGTACGAATCGAAGGCAAATCGATTGCTATTGAATCATTCGGTTGACAGAATTTAATTAATAGACCCATCAATATATACCCTAGATGCACAATTCTTTGCAAATATCGTCTTAAAAAGTGGTCTCAGGAATAAAACAAAGAAAAAGATCACAAGTTCTAATTAAATCAACACAAATATAACCCTATGCAGGTGTTATAAAGTAGCTTTTTAAATAAAATGACCAAGCGTTCTTAAATTTGAATTTTGAAAATTAGAATTCTTTCTGGGTCCGACTGAAGGCAAAAGGAGTGCTTAAGCACTCCTTTACTGTCCTATTTTCTGAGAGTCAAATATGCATCTAGGTATAATAATATATCGAGGAATACACCGCTTGTTCACACGATATAAGGTAAAATATTTGGTAAAATAATTGGATGTGAATACACGTCAAATCAATATTTAATAAGTTAGGGGTTATACGAGTAAGAATCGATACAAAAGAATAAACTTAAAAATGTAATCATTACAAATTTAAAAACTTAACGGACCGACTTCTTATCCGATCGTGACCAATATACGGGACCACCTTTGAAATAAGCTCTATCGAACACAAAAAGAATTGTGAAAATCGGTCCACATTTGGCGGAGATATCGAGTAACATATATAAAAAAATACAGACGAATTGAGGACCTCCTCCTTTTTGGAAGTCGGTGGATAACAAACTGAATATTCACTTCGTATTCATTCATACATTCACGACTTCTTTCTATTACCCGTATACTACCTCAGTGTGGGGTCGGCGCAACACACTTTTTCAAGCATGTTAAAGAAAGGATTTGGCTTAGTTTTTACGACAACTGCCTGCCTGATATCAACCGCTTCTGGTGGATCGAGTCCCGAGCAAATTATATTAGAAAGAAAATAGCTTTGCCCGACCTGGGAATCGAACCCAAGACCTACCACTCCACGGCCATATGTGATGATACTAGACCAAGGAGGCAAGGAGGTGAACATATCCAAAAGTAAATAAAAATTTACTTTAAAATTGAGTTTTCGACCGACTTCCAAAAAAGCAAGAGGTCCTCAATTCGTCTGTATTTTTTTATATATAACACAACACACACAACATAAGCTCACGCCTGTATCCCCGAAGGGGCAGGCAGAGGCGCACTAGCGAACTAGAACACCCACATTTCGCCGAGCTTAGTTCCGTCCCAGATGTGATAGGGGGCGAGCCTATCGCCATATCGGGAACAAATTCCAGACTCCGGGCTGATATGGAAAAATCCAATATCACTTTGCCCGACCCGGGGATCAAACCCGAGACCTCAGAACCGTAACCGTACCGAAATACCACCACGCCACGGAGGCAGTCAGTTTTTTTATATATGTTACATGATATTTCCGTCAAATGTTAAGTTTTTAAACTTGTGATTATCTTCTTATCAATTGAGGATTAAATGTTCTTTTCCTCGTAAACCGGCAATAGACCATATATTTTTATAAGAATTCTTCTCCCATAAACAAGTCTTATCTTATCAAGTTAAACAAGTCTTATATATATGTAGCAGCAGGGATTTGACTTACTTTTTGCGATCTGCCTCCATGACGTCATCTCCTCTGGGGGATAAGAAATCGTATCGGACACAAGTATCATGAAATCGGCCTATATTTGGCGAAATTAGAATACAGACCAAAGTAATTTAATAGTAGGTATAAGTATGTCGGAGGGCCAATGCTGATGTTGTTTTTAAAAATGGTGACGTCAGCAGGGCTGAATTGTTAACAGGGTCGGGGGGGGGCTGCTACTGGGAGCGCGGCGTGTCGAATTTGCTCTGAACACTCCTTTTATACAACTACCTACTCGATACCGAATATCGAATGTCAAAGAAATAATTATAACGATGTTTTTAACTTTTTAGAATCTTTTAACGTTCCAGCAGTTCAGCAATTGTGAAATAAATTAATATCGTGAAATAACAACGGCTATTTAAATAAGCTTGTGATTTTGCGCCGATAAGTACATTAAATTTTAATATCTCTACTACAGTGGTGTTAAGAACGGAAAATATTATCCAGAAGTACTCGTTTATGAATTCGTGAATCTCAACACAGCTTATTCTGTGTAACTCTCTGGACGAACGAAAATAATAAGAAATTAACATTGTTTGGCAATTATTATCAAGCAAGGTCGCGCTCTAGCTCCTTCGTGACCTTTACGGAACCGAACAAATTTGGCTTGCCAATCCCGAGGGCGTGATTTATAATAACGAAGGGCTATCTTATCCGTTCCTTGGGGATAGCAGGGCCGCATCCAGATGATCGAGCACGAATAACTTTCGAGTATCGATACAGAATTGAAATCGCTGCGCGGTCATATTTATGTGAAATGTGTCGTATTTATGTGAAAATGTGTGAGATGACTGCCTCGGTGGCGTGGTGGTATTTCGGTACGACTACGGTTCTCAGCTCTCGGGTTCGATCCCCGGGTCGGGCAAAGTGATATTGGATTTTTCCATATCAGCCCGGAGTCTGGAATTTGTGCTCGATATGGCGATAGGCTCGCCCCCTATCACATCTGGGACGGAACTAAGCTCGGCGAAATGTGGGTGTTCTAGTTCGCTAATGCGCCTCTGCCTACCCCTTCGGGGATACAGGCGTGAGCTTATGTTATGTTATGTTGTGTGTGAGATGGAATCGAATACGTATTCTATAACACTACTTTACAAAAAAATATTTTTTATCTGTTGCCGCGAACTCTATGGTTGATATCGTTAGTATAGGGCATAACATTTGCAAAATTACTGCCAATTTTTTTTGCGTAGCTCTAATTAGTTTTTTACTAGCTTTTAAACATAGAATTTAAGCGTAATTGTCAGTTAAAATTTTTTTTTTCTTTGCGAAGATTAATGTTTGAAAATTTTGTGACATGAATACATTAAGGAGAACCTGTTTAAAAAATATGAATTATTTTTGTTATATATGTGGACAATATGTGTTTCAAAATGACAGAATAACGATATCAGAGTTCGTCAAAAATACCTATTTGCTCTATTTTGGTGTGCTCTTGGATAAAAATGAGAAGTCTTGGGCACCGAATTGTGTTTTTAAGTCATGTGTTGAATATTTAAGATTGTGGAAAGGTGGTAAGTGAGATGCGTTTAAATTTGTAACACCAACCATTTGGCGAGAACCACAAAGTCATCTCGATGATTGCTATTTTTGTAGTGCAAACATAAAAGACATGAACTCTAAAAATCGAATTAAATGGCAGAATCCAAATACCACTTGTGTTCAGCGTCCAGTGCAATTTTCAGTGCGTATAAATATATCTATAACATCAGTACAAACCGAAAATAAACCAAACTCATCAGAAAATGATACTGATTTTGAAGATGCATCGGAAATAGAAAAGCTGAAAATTATATTGAGCTTGTAGAAGATCTCCTTCTTCAATTAAAAAGTTTATGGTGCAATATGAGTATAAAACTCCAATTTCTCTATAGTGACCTGGGCAGATGTCCTGAAAATTTAGGAGATTTAAGCGAAGAGCGAAGAAGAAGAAGATTTAAGAGAAGAAGAGCGAAGTCTACATATTAGAGGAGAGCTTTAAAACGAAGTTTTTTAGAACAAAATTTTAATTGAATTCTAAATTTAAAAAAATCGTAGTATATATACCTGTTTTTACGTTTCAAACGCAGATATCTGAAAGTCAAGAACTAGACCTGATCGAAAAATTCTGATTATATATCTGAACTTAGTATATCATATGTAGTCAGCAACAGCAAAAAATGTCCCGGTAACAGACGCACTGTAAACTAGTGTAATTATTCGAGGAATTTGCTCTTGGTTACGTTTGGCCTTTGATATATCATCGATGATATAATCCTTTTGGATGGACAACGTAAAGTTTGAAAACTGATTTTCTGATTTTTTATTTACGCGCCAAAAGTGGATTAAGCCGCATACAGACGGAATAGAATACTACCTGTCTATGGCATCGAAGTCACTTATATGTTGTTTATTACTAAGTCGTAAAATTTGTTGCCGAAATGCCCCCCACTGACATACGCCAAACCAACTACGCCCCTGTTCCACTAATTCTCATTTTTAATTAAAAATTGCGACGTCCCCAGGCGAAACGTTATTAAATCAACTACTTTAACATAAAACAAGAAAATACACTTAAAAGATTATAATGGTTTAAAAACAAACAAAATAAAACACCTCTGAGCTCACAGTTCTGGTTGGCACTTAGCTTTTTATCATAAAAATGAGAGACACAAAAACACTCTTGGGAAATGGGCATCTGTCAAAGTTATGTGGCACTTTCGACTGTATATGTCACGTAACTTGCCATTATAATGATAAAAGCCGTGAAGAAGTGCAATAAAATACTAGTCACACTAATGTTATAAAGGCGAAAGTTTTTGAGTGTGTGTTTGTTTGTTACTCTTTCACGCTAAAACTACTGGATGGATTTTGATTAGACTTTACAATAATATAGATTATACATCAGATACTTTAGCCTCCTTGGTGTTGTGGCAGCATATATGGGCTGTGGACCGGGAGGTCCTGGGTTCGATTTCCTGGTCGGGCACAGCAATTTTCCTATTCCTTTGAAATTCTTGTGAATAAATTATCTTAAATGAAGGTTTCCTCATAATGTTTTCCTTCACCGTTATCATCATCATCATCATCGTCATCAGCTATAGGACTATAGTCCACTGCTCAACATAAGCCTACCCCAAAGAATTTCCGATCGACCTGTTGGAAGCGACCTGCATCCAGCGACTTCCTGCGACCGTTATAACAAGCAATAATTCACAATAAATATACACTTAACAGAGAAAAGTCAAAGGTGTATGGTCCATTTTAGGGTTGGTCTCGAACCTCCGACACTCGTCTCGGCAGGCCGTATCACTCCCAATTGAGCTATCGTTGCTATCAAATATAAAATATTCTCAATTAATAAAATTTAGACAATTGTATAAAATAGTGGTTCTAATGATAAATTGAATGAACTATATACACGACCTTCATACTTCTACGTGCTTTTAACACATTTTCTTGCAAAGATAACAACTTATTTACAAAAAACAAGCACTAATGGATTCTGAATGTGTCCATAATCATCAATCTACGTCTAAGAAATATTAAACACTGATTGTATTAAAATAACAGAAGGTATGCATCGAAATAATAGATGATTGGCAGATAGCTTTTCGGTAAAAGCATTGCTTTTAACGCGACATAAAAATATTATGACAAGTATCCGATATCATTGGAATAATCACGGCCTTTTAGCAGGCAGGCAGGAAAGTGCTTTTATACAAAAATCTCCAAATTAATTGTATTTTTGCTGCTGAAAACTACCACGATCGTAACAAATGGACGAAAAGACTGTTATCCCCTATTGTTTTGTTATAAGATACTATAGCAAACGAACCGGGTCATCATCATAATCATGATCATTATCAGCCATAGGACGTCCACTGCTGGATATAGGCCTCGCCCAAAGATTTCCAGATTGACCTGTTGGAAGCGGCCTGCATCCAGCGACTTCCTGCGACCTTTATCAGGTCGTCGGTCCACCTTATAGGAATAACCAGGTCACTTGTTGGTATTCTTTTCTTTCTAGCTTCCCTGATCCTACCTTTATGTGGGGTCCGCGCAACATATTGTCAAGCATGTTGTAGAAAGAACTTAGCTTAGTTTTTACGACGGGCTAATGTCTGACATCAACACCGTCCAGGGGATCCAATCCCGGGCAAATTAAATTAGAAAATTCGCTTTGCCCGACATGGGAAGCAAACCCAGGACCAGGTCCATAGCCCATATATGCTGCCATTAGACCAATCATGGATCCGTTTTAAAAAAAGAGGGCCTTTTTAGAAGGAAAGGGTATATTATATGTGTATAAAAATTATCTATATATTACCGCACTGAAACGTCGCATGTCGAAGCTATATGAAATCGCCTAGGGAATATGAGATGTCCTATACCGAATGAATAAACCCGAAAAACATTTCCAATAAATTGAATAAATCGATAAAATTTATTACAACGCACAGATCTCTTCAATGTGAACAAATAAAAACAATTCGTTTTATTTCGCAGCGAAATTTGAATCCCACAAATCCGAGGATTATAACAAAAACAATGTCGAAGTTCATTTCGTGCGCTACAAAAGAGCCTCGGAAACTTTTGCAGCTCAAAACTTGTATACGAATAAGTATTATTTCAAATTAAATTCTCACTAGACCGAGAGTATTGCACTCCACTCATTTTAGCATGATCTCTAAAATGTACAATACATTTTAGAAATGCACGCAGTAAATATTATGGAAATCAAATATTTTTTTATTTGGTCAGCAGTTTAAAAATGATTGGACGATTACCATTTTCTTATTCAATGCTGTCAGTATAATTTTGTTAAAATAATTGTATTTGGTGGAATTTGCGTAATAGTTTTTCCCTCTAATATAAACAAGACCAACTGGATCATTGAATAAATTATTTTTAATAAATGAAATCTAAAATTCACATTATGATAATTATAGCAGAGAAAGAAATTGAAATATTCTCAAAAATAAAAACGTTGATACTTGGGCATAGGACAGCATGATACCGACCGTATGCTGCCAATACTTGCTAACTAACATTTTTACAAAAATATGGTTTTTTGCGCTATCTGTTAGTCCTAATGGAACATGATGTCAATATTTTCTTATTAACAATATTAAACTATTGTAAAATTAATAAACTTGGATTTTGGGTGCATAAATATCATCTATATTTTTAATATATTCAGTTGTTATTAGTTTTTATTGTCTCCTATAAACTTAATCTCAGAGCACTTAGGAGGTATTGGCGGCTTATGGTCGAATTACTCCTACTTGATTTGCATTTGAAATTTTTTTGTAATAAAATATCTTTACATGTAAAATATTTTACAAAATCAAACATAAGCAACATATGCAATAACGCTCTTATTATAATAATCATCATCATCATAACTATCAGCCACAGGACGTCCACTGATGGATATGGGCCCCCCCAAAGATTTCCAGATCGACTTGTTAGATTATTATAGTCATTACCAATTAAAAATAAAGTACCATCTTCTTCAACTACTATCTAATTAAAACATTCGCGTTAAACTCGCCTACTTTAATACATTTCTCTTATTGGCTCGGGTTACATTCTTCCTCCTAAGTTTGAAGTTGAGTTCTACAGCGAAGCACTTCAGATACTCACTTTACGTTTTACTTTCCCGGAGCAAACACAACTTAACAACTACAATCGAATCGAGAAATGGAACGCGAACGCTTTTAGAAGTTCGAGAAGTAAGTGAAATCTTGAGGTGTTTTATGACTTTGACGGTTTGTCCTCTTTGCGATGTGTTTTATATACACAATTGTAAGTTAGAAACATAATATAAGATCACGCCTGTATCCTCGAAGGGGTAGGCAGAGACGCAGTAGTGAACTACTTCACCCACATTTCGCCGATCCGCTGTCCCAGATGTGATAGGAGGCGAGCGTATCACCATATGGGGTACAAATTCCAGCCACCGGGCTGATATGGAAATATCCAAATATCACTTTGCCCGACCCGGAGATCGATCCCGAGACCTCAGGAAGGTAGTCGTACCGAAATACAACCACGCCACCGAGGCGTACCCCTACCTACCCCTTCAAGGATACAGGCGTGAGCTTATGTTATGTTTGTTTTAAAGGTTAAATAACTAGAACCAACATTTTTTCAATCAATTTATCTTCCAGAACATCGACTACAACAAATATTGTTTGCTTTGCCCTTTATTACTATGCAACCTACTGACGACAAAGATTTAAATTCGGTGATGAAGGTTATGGGATACCTACTAAATATTTCATTTTTTCTAGCTTTTCTTTCTACCCGCAAATAGATAACCACAATACCAAGATAACCTTGTGTCAGTTGCCAATCTGGTTGCCAACCTTAATATACATATATAAAAGGGTTTGAATTTGAGAAAACTCATTCACCAAACGAAACAGCACAGCAAGCTGGCACTTTACATTCACCACATAATTCATAGCTTCGTGTTTACTTTACAGCCAAGCGAATATTAAATCGTATTTAACAATATTTACATTGATATATAAAGGGGACAAAGTAGGCAAACATTGCCTCCATTAGGCGTTCAAACAAATTAAAACATGTAAAACCTCAAATATACTTGGACTACAGCAGCTCTTCACTCAGTAAATACACCCGCCTATGTGCTTGGAATCCTGTACGCTCTGGTTAACCGATGGAGAGTTTAATTGATATTTTTCCCTTTTGAAAGGATAATTAAACATCGTTATACCCATCAAATATGCTTTTGTCCAGAATCGCAATAATTTTGTAAGGTTAAAATATTTTCTTCATTCTGCTTATTCAATTATAATAATTTCCCGGTGCGACAATTGCACCAATATTGTGGTTAGATGGAAATTCTTAACATAATTTCACGCCTGTATCCCCGAAGGGGTAGGCAGAAGTGCACTAGCGAACTAGAACACCCACATTTCGCCTAGCTTAGTTCGGTCCCAGATGTGATGGGGGCGAGCCAATTGCCATATCCTCCAGCACAAATTCCAGACTCCGGGCTGATATGGAAAAATCCAATATCACTTTGCCCGTCCCGGGGTTCGAACCCGAGACCTCAAGACGGTAATCATACCGAAATACAACTACGTAACCGAGGCAGTCTTCTTTTTGTTGGAAATTCTTCTTTTTTGAAGAGATGAATGATGAGAAGAATGTATTAACATTCTTTGTCTGGTTTAAGGCGTAAACTTATACACTTAAACATATTGGGTCTTACTTATAAAAACTGTTTAACTGAGCAAATGGTAAAGAATAGCCTGTCCCTTTTATTTTTAAACAATGTGACACAAGGAAAAAAGTGATAGGCTATTCTTAAACATTTGCTCAGTTAAACTGGTTTTTATAAGTAAGGCCCATAATCTAGTATTTTTGCATTTCCTATCCTATCACAATGATGATTACTGGTACGCTTTTAATTTTGGTTGATTGTTCTAGGGAGAATCTCATCAGGAATCCAAAGGTCTAGGAAAAATCATTTCATGATTTAAGAGGCAAGATTTAAGATTCTCAAAATAAGCGAATTTAATTTTATGTCGCTTTCTCAAAGAGAATATGCTTAAAAGACGGATGCCAGTAAAGATGGACATCCAAAAATGAAGATTCGCCATCACCTCATCATCATACGTTTCAGCTTACCGCGTCGTCACATAAGTAAACCTAACAGAACATCCTAAATGAGCAATATTTTTTTGCTAAGGAAATAAGTTTTCTAACTCAGTGACCCTTTTAACAAGTTGAGTCGTAAACTTCAAAAAGTTCGTAAACATAATACCGAATTGACCTTTCACGATATTTATGTGTTTCGTCTTTTCGGTGTGCCCTTTTCAGTATCCAATAATCACAAGTTTAAAAACTTAACTGACCGACTTCCAATTTACTGATCGTGACCAAATTTATATGGGACCATTGAAATAAGCTCTGTCGACTACTAAAAGAATTCTGAAAATCGGTCCTCATTTGGCGGATATATCGAGTAACATACATAAAAAAATCCAGACGAATTGAGGACCTCCTTTTGTGGAAGTTGGTCGAAAATTTAGGAGTTATCAACGATTTCTCCCGAGCCACAAATAGTAAAGAATAAGTTGAACGAACTTACTGCGTATACTAGAGGTACTATAGTAATTACAATTCGTGCGAAACTTTGGCCTTAGAGTTCATTGACTATCAAAACAAACTTTTTGCAAATGTACTTTTGAAAATACAATGCGATTTTATTAACTTTATTTTTACAAGAACACCGCGACCTTCTTTCATTAAAAGACATTTTTGGGTCCCTTTCAACGGTTGACTTGTTCGAAAACACAAGAATCGGCGGCGCGTGAAATGATTTTTAATTTATTAGTAAAAGTTCAAAGTGCCTGGAATTTTTTTTTGTTCACTTTTACATGATTTTTATTTTCAATGTCGAGACAAAATTACTAACTTAACAACATATTGTTCATGTTTTTAGTGATGGTTTTCACCAGTTTACCTTTTTGAGTATACCTATTGTATTGGCGCCCAACGTGGTACATACAAAAACAATAATTAATTCTTATCTACCTGCCCTTATCCTTAAGGTAGAATTGGTGCAACCAATTTTTTTCAAGCCTATTGCAATAAGGATTTGGCTGAGTTTTTACGGCTACCAGCCTGACGTCAACCCTTTTGGGGGATCCAGTCTGGGATAATTAGGAAAACACCTCACCCGATCTAGGAAACGAACCCGGGATCTACTGGTTCACAGCCCATATACACTGTTACTAGACCAAGGAGGTGACAAAAGCAATCATTCCATAAAGCGTGAAACATTTCACTTAATAGATTTGTTGTTGCTATTATTTTTATTACCTACAATAAAACTAGAAATATCAAGATAAACATTAAGTATTATTGTTATATCTTCACATAAACCCTTAGAAATATCAGAAAATGGTGATACTATGAATATCTTCTACAAAGTCCACAGACGCAACGTTTCGAAATGAAAATGCATTTCGTAAGATACGTTTGCATTTTCATTAGTACTTTACTTCTTTGATATAGTCAATGATCCAGTATCTCAAATACATAACTTAGAATTATCGAAGGAGAGACTTTAAGAGAAAGCTGGGGGCCTACCACCAACTCTTATAGCAGTCTTGTTTCAATATTGCAATGAGAATTCGTATCATGTCATTATAGTTATCATACTTTAACATCGCAGCGGTTACGAAATTTTGGTGACGTCACCACCCATAGAACCCCACAACACCAATATAATTATAATTATGTAGACAATCTTATAGCCAGGGAATGTGGGTTGGAGGACTGAGGGGATTTGGGCCACTGAAAATCTCACTCACCGAACTTAATGCAACAGAAAGAAAGAAAACATATTTATTCGGCACAGCATTATGCATAACAGCGACCCTTTTCACGTCGGTTTTTTGTAAGACAATAGTATCAAACCGGCAGATCCAGTCCATTAGTGCTGTGGACATTATTGTCTACATAATTCTATCATTCGAAAATAGACCTATGCATGTTCTTATTTTTCGACCGACTTCCAAAAAGGAGGAGGTCCTCAATTCGTCTGTGTTTTTTTATGTATGTTACGCGATATCTCCGCCAAATGTAGACCGATTTTCAATTTGTGTTCGATAGAGCTTATTTCAAGGGTGGTCCCATATTAATTTAGCCACGATCGGATTTGAAATCGGTCTGTTAAGTTTTTAAACTTGTGATTATTGTAATTAAGGTTAATGTACACTCAACATTTCCATTCGTTTCTTTGGCGTAATGGCAGCGCACATGGGTTATAGACTGGAGAGCTTATGTTCGAATCCCGGGTCAGACAACTTGGTTTTTCTAAACCTACCTCTATGCTACTCCAATATGTGGTGATGTGATTATATTTGGAACGACCTACCATGAATTCGCGCTGGACGCTATGCTACAACTTTCCTCACTACTTAGACTTCAACTAGACTGAGGTAAGCTTGACGCTGATTCAAACAAATCGCTAGACCAGTTGGACAGAGTCCGCCTAGCACTAATTGCAACCGCAGTCTGAAAGTTGTCTTACACAGACTGGACTTTTAAATGAACATCTAAATCTCGGCTAAAACATGCTGTCCACTAACTAAAACACGACTAAATGGCGAACTAAACTAAGGTAAATGAACGAAGTGGCATCACAAGCGGCTTCGAAAACACGTTTATTATTCCACTAACAACGTAATATTTTATGTTTTAATTTATTTGTCGCCTCCTTGGTCTAGCTACATACAGGGGCTGTGAACTAGGAGGTCCTGGATTCGAATCTCAAGTTTTGCAATAGGTGTATCCCACTACTACAAAGGTCTGAAAGTAGGGTTATTTTAGAGTTATTTGTGGCACGATGTGACTCGGGACTGGATTCATCATATGAGGTTGATGTCAGGCAGCTAGTCGTAAAAACCAAGCCGAATCCTTCCTGCAACATGTTTGAAAAAGTGTTGTGCCGACCATACATTGGAGTAGCATAGGGGTAGGTTTAGAAAAACCAAGTTGTCTGACCCGGGATTCGAAGATAAGTCCTCTAGTTCATAACCCATGTGCACTATCACTACACCAAAGAAACAAGTGGAAATATTGAGTGTACATTAACTTTAATTAGAATAATCACAAGTTTAAAAACTTAACAGACTGACTTCAAAACTTACCCGATCGTGACCAAATTTATATGGGACCACCCTTAGAATAAGCTCTATCAGAATCTAAAGTATTTTGAAAATCGGTCCACATTTGGCGGAGATATCGCGTAACATACATAAAATAATCACAAGTTTAAAAACTTAACTAACCGTCACCCAACTTGATGCGATTGTGACCAAATTTACATACCTACATGGAACCACCCTTGAAATAAGCTCTATGGAACACAAAAAGAATTTTAAAAATCGGTCCACATTTGGCCGAGATATCGCGTAAGATACATAAAAAACAGACGAATTGAGGACCTTCTCCTTTTCGTAAGTCGGTCAAAAATAATTGGTTATCTTACTGAAAATTATTATATCATTGTATACGAATCGGGCCAAATATAACTGGTATTAGTTTACGTAAAACAAAGGTTATCTTTAAACGTATTGTTTGTGGAAACATGTTATCAATTACTAAATATTTTTTTTAGTTCAATCTATTATGTAAATAAATCCGATATTCACTATTGTTTTGTATTACGTTATTATTTGGTTCACTACAGTTGGCCTTTCATCATAACATGACAGAGTCTAGCTTTACTTTAAACGCTGATATGCATCTTTCATTAATTTCTCAACACAAAATCAAGTTTGCAGTGAAATAGACGAAAAAAATACTTTTCCCCATAATAACCTCTTTTTACCCCTTTAAGGGTGAATGTCAAAAGATTTTTCGAACGACTTCAAAAACGAAGGTCCTCATTATTCGTCTGTATTTTTTTAATATTTTTTATGTATGTTACGCGATATCTCCGCCAAATGTGAACCGATTTGCAAAATTATTTTGTGTTGGATAGAGCTTATTTCAAAGGTGGTCCCGTATTTGGTCACGATCGGATTTGAAGACGGTCCGTTAAGTTTTTATTAAACTTGTGATTATTATTAAGTGAAATGCTACGCTAATCTAGAAATACACTAACCAAACAGTAGCCCGAGCGCGAAAAACTAATGTAAATGTAAATGTATTCGAGTTCGCTGCGCACTGATGACGTTTGGTTAGTATTTCATACAAATTTCATAGACGCGTATCGAGTTCGAATACATTTACGGTTGTCAGAAATTTTCCTGCTCAGGCCGCTGCTTAGTATGTCCAACGTCAGTTTACTCTATGCGTAATTAGTCAGAACAAAACAAAGTTTTATATGAATAGATAGTTCATACTTAGAAAAGTGATGGTATACATAAAATAAGCTCACGTTTGTACCAATAGAGTGCCTATCAAGCAAGTTTCCATACAAAAAAATCGATCACAAACTTCAGTACCGCCATCAACCATTTATTACAATGGGAAGGCTATTATTACAATTTACACCCTAGAATGTTCTGTGAATGGTTAACAATCACGTAAAACAAGGTTTTCTCTCTCAATATTATTACGCTGGTCGACCTGGCGCTCGTATATTTCAAATAAACTGAGCGATTTATGACCACAAGGTCATAACTTTGGATCACATGTTTTGTACTGTTGTCCCATCTATATACATATATACTATTGAATGTCTTTGGCTTGCACCTATCCTCAATAGTTTAGGCACAACCAATGTACCCAACATATCGATGAGTTTATTTATGTCCCACGTATTTCATGACTGCCTCCGTGGCGTGGTGGTATTTCGGTACGACTACGGTTCTGAGGTCTCGGGTTCGATCCCCGGGTCGGGCAAAGTGATATTGGATTTTTCCATATCAACCCGGAGTCTGGAATTTGTGCCCGATATGGCGATAGGCTCGCCCCCTATCACATCTGGGATGGAACTAAGCTCGGCGAAATGTGGGTGTACTAGTTCGCTAGCGCGCCTCTGCCTACCCCTTCAGGGATACATGCGTGAGCTTATGTATGTATGTATTTCAGACGACTTACATACCTATCGCCATACTAGACATAAATTCTAAATCCAGGTAACGGATGCCTCGAGCCCTCGAATGAAAAACCTTAAACAATTCTACTGCCCGACCTTGGGTTTGAGCGCCACACGATTTTCAACCTTAACACGCTGCCACTAGACCAATTAGGGAGTTATAATACCTTGAACTAAAGAGCACTGTACATTAAGACACAATCCTTTTAAACTAATGCATGGTAATTAAATTACCTTGTAAAGGTCTCTCAGCGGGATAAATTTAATGTAACTCAAGCCCGTAGGTACATCTATTAGGGACAGTGAAGAATTTTCACGTTAGTAAATGTGCTGGAGATATGAAATACAAGCTTTCGTGCCCAAAGGCTACTTTTATTATACCTCTACTGAAAAATGATATTTTGTTGCACATATTTCCTTACAATTTATAACCACAACAACCAGTGGCGTGCATAGGCATTCCGGTCAGGGTAGACAAAAACTTACAAAACTATTTTCTTCAAGTGTTACACTACTATCATCATCACCATCGTCCGCGTATCGATTTAAAATATAAGCCGGGCACTGCTATTTTGAAATTTGAGTGGTAGAGCCAATCTGCAGATAGTTATGTCTACAGCACGAATGGGCCGGCTCGATCGGTTTGACACTGTCTCACAGAAAACCGACGTAAACTGGCAGCTCGCTGTTGCCAGTCTATGTTGTAAAAAATGGATTTTGGTCATGATTTTTATTCTTTATTTGGGTAAATAACAAATTGTCAGGGTAGACAATGTCTCTTTGCCTATATGGAATGCACGCCATTAACAACAACAGCAATTTTTTACTGTCTCGGTGGCGTAGTGGTATTGCGTGCACGGCACGATTATCATCCTGAGGTCTTGGGTTCGATCTCCGGGTCGGGAAAAGTGACATTGGGTTTTTTCAATATCTGCCCGGAGTCTGGAATTTGTCTGAGATATGGAGATAGGGTCGCCCCCTATCACATCTGGGACGGAACTAAGCATGGCGAAATGTGGGTGTTCTAGTTCGCCAGTGCGCCTCTGCCTACCCCTTCGGGGATACAGGCGTGAGCTTATATAATGTTATATCTTATAATAAATAGATAAATAATAACAAGCTATATTATTTATTTATTATAAAAAATATAATTTATACATATTTAATATAAATTTTAACATAACGTTAAGGGGACGCGACGGTATATAAGGGTCCGAATTAATCCTAACAGGCTCTTAAAAAGGGTTTATAAATTAATTGACCCTAATCAAGGCAACAGGGATGCGGTTTCATGGTAATTATAAATATTTTTATAATTACACAAATTGTTTTTTGACAGCCTCCGTGGCGCAGCGGGCGAATAGCCGGCTGTGAAGCGAGAGGCCGCGGGTTCGATCCCCGCACCGAGACAAATGTTTGTGTAGCCCACAGATATTTGTTTCGGGTCTGGGTGTTGTGAGACCGAAAGTCTCTCGTAGTTCCTGATACCCACGACACAAGCCTAGTATCTTAGTGTGGGGTCAGGACTATGTGTGTGACTGTTGGGTGTTATTTATTTTTGGATCAGAAGATTATGTAGGGATTATTGCTTTCTTTCAATCTACGCTTATCCCACATTGTGGGGTCGACGCAGCACACTTTTCGACCGCCTTCAAAAAAGAGGAGTCGTCAATTCGCCTGTATTTTCTTTACTGATTTTTAAGATTATTTATTTTATTTATTTATTTAAACTTTATATACAAACATGTATAAAGGTGGACTTAATGCCAAAGGCATTTTCTATCAGTCTACCTGAGGGTGGTGCAGAGATAAAACGATGTGGGTGTATATATAAAATATAAATAGAGGCAAATAAATAAGACGGAAGCTGAAAATAATACAGCCATACATACTTCAATATAATAAAACACTTAAATAAATATGTCGTAAAATATAACACTTTATAAACTACATATAAATACAAATAAAATATACATACATAAATAAATAATGCAAATCGGTTAAAATTGAGATTTAATTATGTTTAATTAAAATTATGTTTGTGTTCTATAGAGCTTTTTCCAAAGGTGGTCCTACATAATTTGGTCACAATCGGATACATTTTGAAGTCGGTCCGTCAAGTTTTTAAAGTTGTGAGTATTCAAGCATGTTGCAAAATGAATTCGGCTTACTTTTTACGACTAGCTGCCTGGCGTCAACCCCCTTTGGAGGTTCCTGTCTCGGACAAATCAAATTAGAAAAATGGTTTGTCCGACCTGGGAACAGAACCAGGATCGCGGACCACAGACTATATATGCTGCCACTAGACCAAGGAGGCGGCAGGAATTATTGCTCTGTTAAAAATATTTTTTTAATGGTAGAGCCACGCTGTAGACGATAACGTCTATATCACGTACGGGCCGGCTCAACCGGTTTGATACCACTGTCTCACAGAAAACCGATGTAAAATAATGGCTTAATGTTTTGCTACGTTCAGTTAGTACAATTTCCGGTGGCCCAAATTTCCCTTCCACGTCAAATACCTAATCACGTCTTTTGAGGTTGGCAACGCACCCAATACAACTACATAATTTTTATGGTCAGAATGTATGGACGATGGATATAACATACCATCAGGTGACCCACCTGCTCGTTCGCCAGTCAGCTATAAAAACTACATACATTACAATTATTTACAATACCAACGTAATAAAAGTACCGTCGTACCGACAGTAATACGCCATTACAGTTTATTATGATTGATAATACGACTTCTATTGTCGAAACTCACGCGATGCCACCAAAAATACATATACAGCGAAAGTAATGTTATTTGTTGAGACCACATTACATAACGCATGTGCCTGTATCCCATTGAGGTAGACAGAGACTATAGATTTCCACTTCGTCTGCCACTGACATTCTACGCGTTTCAAATAAGAATAGGATTGACTCTGTGTCATGTTGTAACGTCTAGGCTGTCAATTCGAATCAGTTGGGTAGGCTCAGCAAAACAAGATATTTTTTTAAATAAATATATTTAATATATGTAATTTATTTACGAATCATGAACGAATATTTTCTTATTAGAATTGAGCTCTTCACTATCTATTAAATTACCAATAACCATTTTAATATTAGCCCTGTAATATTACTGTCCCACTGCTGGGCACGGGCCTCCTCTACATATAAGATGGGTTAGGCCTTAGTCTACCACGCTGGTCTAATGCGGATTGGTAGACTTCACATACCTTTGAAATTCTTGTGGAGAATTCTCGGGTATGCAGGTTTTCTCACGATGTTTTCCTTCACCGTTCACGCAGTATAGTTCTAAAGAAAGAGATACTCAAGTATCATCCACAGAAACCCGACCAATATTGAGTATATTATTTCCATATTCTAGTATTTTTACAAGCGACTGCCGGATATAACGAATACTGTTACAAGTACCCCAGTAACAGAGAATTGTGGTTGGAAACATACGATCACTAAATATACCTAGCAAATGTGTGTAGTGTGTAAAACAGGGTTAAAAAAAACTATTTTCCATTAAATGGGACAAATGTTTGTAGGGGAAAGCAGGTAGGATTCGTACAGTTTTTACTCCAAGTCCCATAAAATAAAAACTTATTGGTATTTCAAGATAGTTTCAATGCTAACATAATACCTGTATATTTAGCTTAAATCATGTTATAGTTCAGGATTAACACAAATCAATTTGGCATTGATATTCAAGCTTTTACAGAAAATGAAAAATGTACGAAAGCACCCCGCACGCGGGGTAGCTTCGTACACCGCGTGGGGCACATTCGTACATAGTGGGGAGCCTACGTACACGATGATTATAAATACATTTTTTTCAAAAAATATATGTTTAATGAGATCAAAAGAGCATCAGTTTCAAGTAATAAGTAACAATACTGTTATTTAGCAAATTATTCATTGTAAAAGTTTAACATTTTTCATAAAATCTTCTTATGTTCCTAATGAAACCAATCAACACTATAAAAAGAATCTTAAGGCTAACAAATCGAAATCTTTACGAGGTCTATCTACTGTTGAATATTGAACAAAGATCTTTGTCGAAGCTATAGATATTAGCAGTTCTTGTTGTTAAAGCAGTTTATAGTAAGCTATCTAATATAATGTTTGTACCTATATTATGCTGAAGCATAACAAATTGATAATATGCTTTGTATATAGTCTAGCGGCGATAACTTAGGAAACGTACCCATTATCCGTTATCGTTACCCACTTTTTACCATATCGCCGAGCCTAGTTCCGTCCCAGATGTGATAGGGGGCGAGCCTATCGCCATATCGGGCAAAAATTCCAGACTCCGGGCTGATATGGAAAAATCCAATATCACTTTGCCCGACCCGGGGATCGAACCCGAGACCTCAGAACCGTAGTCGTACCGAAGTACCACCACGCCACGGAGGCAGTCAGGTAGTGGACTAAGACCTGACCCCTCTTATTAGTAGAGTAGGTCCGTACCCAGCAGTGGGACAGTATATAATACAGGGCTGATGATGATGTATATAGTCTACATAAACACACGCGGGGTACATTCGTACAGTACGAATGTACCCCACTTATAACTGTACGAATGCACCTCAACACATAAAATCAATAAATTAATTTAAAACAAAAATACCCATTATAAATAATCCAAATTTGATGTTTATATTGTAAAATAAGACATTGTACACATACAATAATAAAATATATTAAATGTTCGGGGCAAAGATTGCTCTTACAACGACATTTAAATGTAAGTCCAAAAATTACTTACACCGAGCGAAAACACCTAATGGCTTGTTTCGGCAAAAGCAGCAGCCGCATTGCCCTGCCTCCCCGCGGTAAGGCTATGCGTATGAGCAGGACTTATGGACAAAAATACAAACGCTTCGACGTGTTTAGTTTAAAAGATATGACTACTGTACGAATGCTCCCGCTGTACGAATGCTACCTGCTTTCCCCTATGGCCTACAGATATTTGTTTCGGGTCTGGGTGTTGTGAGATCGAAAGTCTCTCGTAGTTCCTGATACCCACGATACAAAACTCGATCTTAGTGTGGGGTCAGGACTATGTATATGACTGTTGGGTTTTATTTATTATTATTATTAAGTTCCGGTATGCATATACATTGCTAATGCTATGACTATGAATGAAAAACCATGAGTTCTGATTTCAAAATATCTATCTATATAATTATCTATCCTATCAAATCTGGGACGGAAATAAACTCGGAAAAATGTGGGTATTCTCGTTCTCTAGGTTGCCTCTGCCTACCCCTTTGGGGATACAGGTAGAGGTGGGCGTTTAAACGAAAGCAGAAAAAATAAACGTTTATCAAAGTAAGCAAAAAATAACATTACATATCTTAAGCAATTTACGTTAAAATGCTTATTCGAAATTATAGTTCTCGTAATTAAAAATGGATAACATTTTTGCACCAAGCCATCTAGTGGTCAATTTTCGCATCACTCACACCAAGTCAATAAAGCGTGCTTGCTAAATTTGTAAAAAGTTACAAGAAAAAAAGATAGATGGCGATAGTATATTCGCATTACATACGTAATCGTTTCGTTGCGTAATAATTTTAATCCAACCAAAACGCAAAGCATGATTTAATCCAATCGGAGGTACGTTATACATTTTTTTCAATTTATCAGGTTTTCGTTTGTTGCTATTTTGGTCAGTGATACTTTTATTCTTGACGTGGAATGTTGTTGACGAACGTAACGTTTACGAACGTGCTTTATCAATTATTATAAGTTAAAAGTTTAAGTGGATGTTTTTAACATTACAATAGTTGGCGAATTTTGCGTTGCAAATTAATTATGTCAGTGGATATTTTTATTCAACGGGAATTTTTATGTTTTGATTTTAATGATATAGCGAATTTTGCGTTAAAAATTAATTATGTCAGTGCATATTTTTCTTCACTGGGGATTTGTTATATTTACGATTTCAACGATACGTTTTGGAAATTAAAGTTTATTTAACCGACTTCAATAAAAGGAGGAGGTTAACAATTCGTCGAAAACTTTTTTTATGTATATCCCCCGATCACTCGAAGACGCCTGGGCTCATTCGAGAAATTCTTTTTTTGTTTAAAAGGGTATACTTTCCAGGTGGTCCCATTGGCACCAAGTTAGGATCTGATGATGGGATACCAGAAAAATCAAGGGCAACCCTGAAATCCTATAGGGACGCATAATGTGTTTTATATATTTTCTAAAACTATTCATATATTTGCGGCTGGTACTTATCATCTCATGTTTCTGAGCTGATGATGGAAATATAACTCCTTAATTATTAGAAGTTGATACCTTTAGTATAAACCGCTGAAATGAAATCGGGTGCGATATATTTTAACGCCATTTTGTTTTTCTTTGTTTATGGGCCGATTGACTTCAAAATCGATATCTGGGTTGCGCCTTAGTTACAAACAACAAATTTGGCGTCAAATCTGTCAAAAGCGTCCGCCATTTTGTTTTTCTTTGTTTATTGGCCTATTGACTTCAAAATCGATATCTGGGTTGCGCCTTAGTTACGAACAACAAATTTGGTGTCAAATCTGTCAAAAGTGGCCGCCATTTTGTTTTTCTTTGTTTATGGGCCGATTGACTTCAAAATCGATATCTGGGTTGCGCCTTAGTTACAAACAACAAATTTGGCGTCAAATCTGTCAAAAGCGTCCGCCATTTTGTTTTTCTTTGTTTATTGGCCTATTGACTTCAAAATCGATATCTGGGTTGCGCCTTAGTTACGAACAACAAATTTGGTGTCAAATCTGTCAAAAGTGGCCGCCATTTTGTTTTTCTTTGTTTATGGGCCGATTGACTTCAAAATCGATATCTGGGTTGCGCTTTAGTTACAAACAACAAATTTGGCGTCAAATCTGTCAAAAGCGTCCGCCATTTTGTTTTTCTTTGTTTATTGGCCTATTGACTTCAAAATCGATATCTGGGTTGCGCCTTAGTTACGAACAACAAATTTGGTGTCAAATCTGTCAAAAGTGGCCGCCATTTTGTTTTTCTTTGTTTATGGGCCGATTGACTTCAAAATCGATATCTGGGTTGCGCCTTAGTTACAAACAACAAATTTGGCGTCAAATCTGTCAAAAGCGTCCGCCATTTTGTTTTTCTTTGTTTATTGGCCTATTGACTTCAAAATCGATATCTGGGTTGCGCCTTAGTTACGAACAACAAATTTGGTGTCAAATCTGTCAAAAGTGGCCGCCATTTTGTTTTTCTTTGTTTATGGGCCGATTGACTTCAAAATCGATATCTGGGTTGCGCTTTAGTTACAAACAACAAATTTGGCGTCAAATCTGTCAAAAGCGTCCTCCATTTTGTTTTTCTTTGTTTATTGGCCTATTGACTTCAAAATCGATATCTGGGTTGCGCCTTAGTTACGAGCAACAAATTTGGCGTCAAATCTGTCAAAAGCGGCCGCTATTTTGTTTTTCTTTGTTTATGGGCCGATTGACTTCATAATCGATATCTGGGTTGCGCTTTAGCTACGAACAACAAATTAGGTGTAAAATGTGTCGAAAGGTTTTTTTTTTTTTTTTGCAATACATACATAAGACCGTGTATAAGCATAAAAGCATATAAGCAACTTATAAAAGCAGCTTTTTAAAATAAATTAACGTTTCAATTTGTTATTCTTTTTAAGCAATTATGCCCACCTCTAGATACAGGCGTGGTGTAATAGGCAAAGTATAAAATAAGGGTGTTATTAAGAATATTATTACGTAACCTTATTTAATACTCTTTATTGTAGATGGTTTCCTTACATTTTTAAATACATTATAGAAAAATAAATATACATTAAAAAATATAAAAATATTCCCCTACAATGGCGAGGCTCGGGGCCCAAGCCACCAGCGGTTAGGACTCCAGAGAAACCTCCTCACAATTCGTGCCGTATCCAGTAACACTGCCTTCTACATTTGCCTTTTAACCCAAGCACCAACCGAGAGCCTCTTAAGGTGTTGGTCGAGGCTCGTTGGTATAAAACCATGGGCAGAAATGACTAACGGAACAATGATTGTTGAATCCACATCCCACATGCGAGTAACCTCATGTGCCAATACCTTATTATTAATAGGTTGATCTGACCTATGTCAGCGGTGGACGTCCTATGGCTGATGATGATAGTGACCCTTGTATGAAATAACAGCTCCGTAGCGCAATTGCATAAGATAAGTCACTGGCCCCACGTTGGGCGCCAATTTTTTAAGAGTCAGGTTGTGAAAGAATGTTCAATATGGCTTATACATACATGACTACAATGTTTGACATAACACGTGTCTGTATGTCCTCAGCATATTCATAAGGTGGGAATGTTCTGAGATTGCTCTATTTGTCTCAGCTTGCCATCAACTGGCACCCACATATCCTATCTATTCACCGTACACAACTTAATTACGCTGTCCTTTATCCAAGTGTACCTCTAGATTGTTAAGACGTGTTGGAAGACTGGGACAAAATAGCTGCACTAACCAATTAGCGTCGCCTTTCTCTCTTGATTGTGGAGGTCCTGGGTTCACATCCAGTTGGGCAACACTTTTTGTAACCCTTGAGTTTGTTTCGGCATTTCTTCTCAAGGATAGCCACGAAATGCCGACGCCATTATTATTTTATCCATATATACTCGTAATACCATTTCGAATTCGAGTGTCTGAATATACCTGCTTGGGCCACTGTTACAGAACACTTTAGTGTCACATACCTTTTTGCTATTACAATATAAAAATACATTCAAATCTTCACACATTTTACAAGATAACATTTTAAAATTACTATACACTGTCAATAATACTAAACAATATTTTTCCCTACAGCATACACCGAAGATTGCATTGTCTGATTGAAAGCAATAAACGCTCTATCGCTGTAAATAGAAGCTCAGCCCCGACATAGTTCACTGACTTTTAAATAAGCATAGCTTAAAGTTAGTACTATGTCGTAAAACGATAGTCATTTGAAGATATTAGTTGTAGTGAAAGTATTTTAATTATTCCAGCAAGTAAGAAATAAAATTAAAGTTATGTGAGAAACAATTCGTTTTTTTTTTTTTATAGCAGAGATTGGCAAACGAGCAGATGGGTCACCTGATGGTAAGTGATCTCCACTGCCCATAGACACCCAAGACACAAAAGGAATCATGGATGCGTTGTCAATCTAAAAGGAGGAAATGGAAGGGGAGGGAAGGGGATTGGGAAAGGGAGTGGGGAAATGGGCCACCGGAAATCTCACTCACCGAACGAAACACGACAGCAAGCTGCCACTACGTCGGTTTTCTGTGAGACAGTGGTATCTAACCGGTCGAGCCAACCCATTCGTGCTATAGACGTTACTGTCTACAGCGTGGCTCTACCACTTGAAATAATCGTTTAATATAATATTAGTAAAAACAAAATGAAAACAAATGTCTAGCTATTACCAAAGTATTTTAAATATTATAGCAAGTAAAAAAAGTGTTTAAACATATGTGAGAAACAATTCGTTTAAAATAGATTGGCAAAAATTAAATGAAAATCAAAATGTCCCGATATTACTTGATAATTACTAAATCACTATTAGCGTAACATTAAACTGTAAATATCAAGTATTCAAGATAAAACTACAGGTACTACGGACCGAATTTAGTGAAAGCCTCCGTGGCGCAGCGGGCGACTAGCCGGCTGTGAAGCGAGAGGCCGCGGGTTCGATCCCCGCACCGAGACAAATGTTTGTATGGCCTACAGATATTTGTTTCGGGTCTGGGTGTTGTGAGACCGAAAGTCTCTCGTAGTTCCTGATTCCTACGACACAAGACTAGATCTTAGTGTGGGGTCAGGAGTATGTATGTGACTGTTGGGTGTTATTTATTTATTTATTTATAAACTCAAAGACATTCAGCACATAGCCAGGACGACAGCACAAAAGTTGTGACCTCATGGTCATAAGTTGCTTAGTCGTGTTTAAAAATACGCACGCAAGGTCGTGCCAGCGTAAAAATTGTTTTGCGTGATTCTTGAATATTCACAGAACATTCTAGGATGTAAATTGTAATAAGTGGTGGGTGGCGTTACTGACGATGGAGATATTTTTTTTGCATGGAAACTTGCT
Organism: Clanis bilineata; assembly: GCA_036417725.1. Classification (NCBI taxonomy): domain Eukaryota; kingdom Metazoa; phylum Arthropoda; class Insecta; order Lepidoptera; family Sphingidae; genus Clanis; species Clanis bilineata. The sequence continues at coordinate 3,907,337 of CM071159.1, forward strand.
TGGTTACCTCTCTATAGTAAGTAATATGAATTATCTTTGATGAAACTTGGACACAACAAACTACTACGAAGTTGGGATCAACGGTTTACTCCCTTCTCTAGTTTATTAAGGTTTTTACTTTCTTTGCCATCCATCAGTTGTAATGCAAGTTCTCAAATTAGTCTTCAGGAGTCATTGACTTGTTCGAAAGAACACTTATTACAAACAGTGGCACGAGCAGGAATAATTTTAACAATTAAATTCAGATTGAGCTCGCTGTGCACTGATAATATTTGATTAAAATTTGAATAAAATTTGTAGTTGTATTTCGGTATGACTACCGTCCTGAGGTATCGGGTTCGATCCCCGGGCAAAGTGATATTGGATTTTTCCATATCAGCTCGGAGTCTGGAATTTGTGCCCGATATGGCGATAGGCTCGCCCCCTATCACATCTGGGACGAAACTAAGCTCGGCGAAATGAGGGTATTCTAGTTCGCTAGTGCACTACTGCCTACCCCTTCGGGGATATAGGCGTGAGCTTATGTTATGTTATGAATTTCGATTGGCATTAGATTGTCAAAATGATTTCTGTTTGCGCCTTAGTAGCTCTACTATGAGTTTTTTGGCATTTCACGCTAGCGACTCCGTAAAATAAGTTTTTACGGATTCAGAAGCGTGAAATGCCAAAAAAGCTCATGATCGAACTAAAGTCCTTCAATTTAATTTATTTTAATTTTAGTTACATCCACAAACATGGATTACATTACAGTGAAAATAAATGCAGTTCGGAGATATTATATGTATATATATATTTTTTATAGCACAGATTGGCAAACGAACAGATGGGTCACCTGATGGTAAGTGATCTCCACCGCCCTTGACATGACTCCCAAAATGAATCATGGGTGCGTTGCCAACCTAAAAGGAGGGAATGAAAGGAGAGGGTAAAGGAATTGGGAAAGCGAGGGGGAAAATGGGCCACCGCAAATCTCACTCACCGAACGAAACGCGACAGCAAGCTGCCACTTTACTTGGTTTTCTGTGAGACAGTGGTATCTAACCGGTCGAGCCGGCACATTCGTGCTGTAGACGTTATTGTCTACAGCGTGCCTCTACCACTCAAAAGTGCGCAAGTCGCAAGTGCGCCTCTGCCTACCCCTTCAGGGATAAAGGTGTGAGCTTATGTTATGGGTGTGTTTGTACAGACATTTCCATCTAGAATATGTACGTATAATTTAATAATGCATCGGTAACATAGTTTTACCGCGTGCCTCTACGTCTTACATAATTTTCACCCCATTCTCCACAACACGTCTCACACCACAGACTCACAAGTCACAATTCCAAAGAAGCCATTCTTTGCTAGATTACTGACAAAGTCGTAAATAAAAGATGCTGTCAACAAAGAAAATATTTTACAATTTACAGAGACGCCGCGCCGGTGAAAACGTTTCCTTCGTATGCGCTCGAATAGAAAGAATAGCGTGCCATTTGTCAATTTTCTGTCAGCGACGTGAAACTAAAAGCTGGAAACTTAACAGTAGCATCTTTGAAAATTGAATAGCTACTTTTATAATAACGAATGCCAAGATTTTTATTCGGGGATTTGTATTTTCAACCGACATCCAAAAAGGAGGTCCTCAATTCGTTTGTATTTTTTTATGTATGTTACGCGATATCTCCGCCAAATGTGGACCGATTTACAAAATTATTTTTGTGTTCGATAGAGCTTATTTCAAGGGTGGTCCCATACAAATTTGGTCACGATCGGATTTGAAGTCGGTCTGTTAAGTTTTTAAACTTGTGATTATTTTACTTATTGTGTAGTCAAAACCATTAGATATTTTTACAAGGAGCTTATTTTAAACGTTGCCACTGCGCGTAGAGTAGACTTCCGAAGGTCGCGTTACGCGTCAAGCATAAGTCATATATGTTATTGATGCAACGTCAATAGTACGTCCGCTTCAATGACTAAAGAAAAATAAGAAGACGAGACCTAACTACGAAAAAAAATATACATTCCTAATGTATGAAACGAAACTAAAATGGCGAATTTGCGAAAGAAATATCCCATTAATATAACAATTAGGGATCTTCTTCATATCCAGAAACTACCTCTAGTATTACTATAAATACAACACCGTATTTATAATAGAACCACTAAATATTTATACATTATTTAAGTCTTATGACACGGTGAACTCACATGTATGTAAATAGATCGCGAAACTAAAATGGCGGAACCGGCTTCAAAGTAAATACGTGTTTACTAGGGCTGCGTTCCACTAAGCGTTCACAACGATCACGCTCACGACCGCAGTTTTTCCCGTTCCACTTGCTTGTGAGCGTTACTGTCGTAAACTCAAGTGGAATGGATTATAGAACGTTTTGAGCGTGGAGGTAAATAATACAAACGGCGAGTTAATAAAAAGAATGCAAAATATTTAACAGGTTTGGTTTTAATCTCTAAGCCTTGAAAATAAACTTAATTAATTATTGATTTATATTGAAAACAAATATAATTTATTTTTTTATATCCACTGCAGAAAAATTCACTTCTACTAAAATATATCTTTCCGCATGAAATAACGTAAGATTAACGGTCGCCATTTTTGATGCATTGAGTTTTGAAAACGCCGCTAATTTTCTCAACGATCACGACGACCCATCTAAAAAGGTGGGTCGTCGTGATCGTTGAGCTTCGCGTGAGCGTCAGTCATGACGTCATAATTGACGTTTTCGCCGCGACCACAACGACCGCGGTCGGTATGTGGAACGACTAAAGGAGCATTTTGATCGTTGTGAACGCTTAGTGGAACGCAGCCCTTGAAGTCGGTTCCGCCATTTTAGTAAATACTTTTTCTTAAGTTATTGGTCCCCTTTGATAGATTTTGGCGCATACAACGTACCGTTATAAATGTATATCCACTAATTTCAGACCCGGGGAAATAGTGTTATTAAAACCGCTTTGCCTGACCCGGAACTCGAAACCACGAGACTAAGGAAGAAATATAGTTCCATTTTGTAAGTACGACGAAAATATTTTCTAGATATTTTAGCAATTTGTAGGCATCTGCTTAACTCTCGTGGATCTCGGCCATTCAAACCAAGGAAAGCAAATACGAACAATAATGAGAGGCCAAACATTGTAATTAAACCCAGAAGACAGCAAAATTATACAACAACCTGTAATAAAATTATTTTAATACAGAAATTACGCTACGCTATTACCACCAGATGTTGCCTAGGACGTGACGTCATAATATCCAACCCGACATGCTTAAAACATTTGAGCTCAGCACCTGGACACTGCACGCTATTTTTTTAAGTTTATATCCTACTTCCTACTCATATTATAAACATGAAAGTTTGTGAGTAGGTGTGTTTGTATGTTTGATACTCTTTCACGCAAAAACTACTGGACGGAATTCGATGAAACTTTACAGTTATATAGATTATGCATCAGAATAACACATAGACTACTAGGCTACTTTTTATATCGGAAAATAAATCTATACGCAAACGAATTCGCAGGCAACAACTACTAATTGATATTTTAGAGACTAAAAAAAATTTTGAAAATATTTGCTTAATATTTCGCTTTGCTAGTAAAAACTAAACGAATACTTGGATAAAACAATTCATCCAAGATGAAATTATTCTAGCATCTTTATGTGTTGCTGTGACTGGTGCCGAAGTATCCACTGCTGAAGATGGGCCTCTCCCAAAGAGTTCCAGAACGGTCCTGTAGCAAACGGTTTATAAAGTTCACAGGAAGTTGCTGTATAAAGACCTAACTTGAGTTTTAGAGAGGTCATCAGATATTCCGCCTGATAGTAAGTGTTCATAGCATCCCACGATTGTCGCCAGGACTAGAATAATTTAGATATGTCTACTTATATTACAGATTAAAGAAACATGAACACACCGCAGCATTAATTAATTAAGCCAACCGAGTCTTGTTAGTCCAGCTCACATGTTTCAACCGAGTGAATGTTTTTAATGAGGGCCAGATGAAAATATCCCAACTTTAAGCAAATAAAATATTTCAAGTAGAAACAAACTGCACATCGTTTGAAGTATATAATTTTGGGACGCAATTTTATGTACCTTTTGTTTGGAAATCTATTTTTAAATAATATTATATTTAGTCATCACATCACATAATAGCTATAGTAGGTTTCTAATTAAACGGAGTAAACTGACATTTTGAATGTTGTCACTTTTTCATGAAATTTAAATAGTATTGCGGTAAAAAGATCAAGATTATATAAACATTTTAATTCAGTGAACCATTCCATTCTATTTTCTAAAGTCCAATTCAAAGTCGTAATTCCTGCCTAATGTATGATTTATACTGCATGTGTACTGAATTATAGTCATAGTTAATTACTGCATCCTAAGTTATGGCATGTCTACTGGAATTATAGTCATGTTTCATTATGTATGTTCATTATAAACGAAACTAACAAAAGCTATGAATGTACGAAACGTAATTTTTCTCAAAAATAATAGTAATATTTGTAATTTTCATTGTTATCATTTCGTGTATCTTCGCGTATTCTAAAAATTCGCAATAAAATTCTAATTTTGCAAGCTACTGCTGAGTTATTGTTTCTTTGAATGATAAAAATGTAACTAGATCAATCACTATGTTTTGAAAGTAAGCAACATTATTTTGGAAAGTGACATTTCGATCTGTCAGTTTACTCCGTTTAATTAGCAATCGGACTATAACAAATTTCCCCAAAAAATAATTCCTATTTTTGCCAATAAATATCGTTGAGCCTTCTGAATACACCCGTCTTTGTTCATAACTCATAAACCGTTCAAACCAGTCGATTCAATAAAAGTTCCACAAAGCAAACCTTTCACGAGATTTGTAAGCAAGCCACATAATCGGCCGTCAACACAAATTACTGAAATCCCTCTGGCTACAAGAGAAAGCCGAGGTATAAAACAATTTTGTGAAACCATTAGGCCGAACCCTTACTCGGCCCTTACGTACTAGCCAGGACCAGACTTGGGCACCAAACTATTATTATATCTTATCTGTCAGTGGTAATATAACCAAATCTATATTCAAAATTTCTTCTTCATACATTCTGATATAAAGTGTATCGTACGAGTACTAGTTAATTATCAAAAACCGCTTGTTTTGTCTGCCACCGTTTCATTAACATTGATAAGAAAAACGAAATTAGCATCTACGATAAAAAGGTTATGTTTTTGTGTCTGAGTGACTGCTTTATTTGCTTCTTTTCTTTTCATCATCATCAGCCATAGGACGTCCACTGCTAAGCATGGACCTTCGCCAAAGATTTTCAGATTTTCCAACAAATTTCTTTTCTTTTACTATCTTAAAAATATAGAATAAATATTTATATACCATCCGACCACCGAGGGTCCCCGACCCCCAACGATCAGGATGTTTGGCCATAGTACCAAAGTCCGTTCCTGTTTTAGCGCGTTATTTCAGTATGTAATTGTCCATATATCTAGTACATTACTCGTCTGAGAGTAGCTGAAGATGTTCTTTAGCCGCCGCAGCGGTGTTATATGACAAAATATTTGCTGGAATAAAAGTTAGGTACATCTTTTTAGTGATAAAAGGAAATAACGTGATGTTTTTAGCACATGATAGCTTTTTATACGTTTAGAGAGTATTTCGTGGCGTATAAAATGTTTAAATAGTAAGGATGTAATGGTAATAGACAAACATAACAATGTTCAAGTGATGCTGAACCTTCTAAGAATATAAATAATAATAATAAATACACCCAACAATCAAACACCTAGTCCTGACCCCACAATAGGTATAACCTGTAGCCTGTGTGGTGGTCAGAGACTATGAGAGACTTTCGTTTTCACAACACCCAGACTTGAAACAAATATCTGTAGGCCATACAAACATTTGTCTCAATGCGGGAATCAAACCCGCGGCCTCTCGCTTCACAGCCGGCTACTCGCCCGCTGCGCCACGGAGGCTGTCAAGTTTTTATAACCGACTGCCTGCCTGACGTCAACCCCCTCTGAGAAATCTGAATACCTTGGAATGTTCGATGCCCATGTCGGGCAAAGCTAATTTTCTAATTTAATTTGCCCGGGACTGAATCTCCCAGAGGGGGTTGACGTCAGGCAGGCGGCCGGTCGTAAAAACTTAGCCAAATCCTTTCTGCAACATGCTTGAAAAAGTGTGTTGCGCCGACCCCACATTAAGGTGAGATAAGGGCAGTTAGTAATTAAGTACTAAGTTAAAATTCCACCGAAATCTAGGTAAAAAGTGAACTAATCTCGCATTAGAATTACCAAAAGACAAGTTCTCGAATCCAATGCGACATTAGCGCACTTTTGAACTAGATTTTAGTATAATTTTAAATCAATAAATGAAACCGAATCGCAGTCAAAATCGAATCGAGAGTCAAAAGTCGGGGGCAGTTTGCATCTGGCATTTTGGCAACTTTCAGCCGCTTCTAAACTTAACCAACATTGTTTAAGACAGATATTGACCGACCTTACATCTAAATATAACATAACATAAGCCTACGCCTGTATCACCGAAGGGGTAGGCAGAGGCGCCCTAGCGAACTACAACACCCACATTTCATTAGTTCCATTCCAGATGTGATAGGGGGCGAGCCTATCGCCATATCGGGCACAAATTCCAGACTACGGGCTGATATAGTAAAATCCAATATCACTTTTCCAGAGCCGGGGATCGAAATCGAGACCTCAGGACGGTACCGAAATACAACCACGCTACGGAGATAGTCCTTTTTTAGGTGAAAATAATTTATAAAACACCAAATGATGTAAATTAAACCTCTGATACAATAAAAAGGATTTAAACAAAGCACATAACATTTCACATTCAACGTTCATATCTCCCAATGCAGCGATGTTAATTTCCAAACGATTTCATTTAATTGTCAAAAGCTCAATAACTCTGATATCAATTGAATCGGCTCTTATCTAACAATATAAAATGACCAACATTTAATATGAACCACTAGCGTTTGCTCACGGCTTTACCCGCGAATTATATTAATATATTGATTGATTACTTTAATGCATTGATTGCCTCGGTGGCGTGGTTGTATTTCGGTACGACTACCCTCCTGAGGTCTTTCGATCCCCGGGTCGGGCAAGGTGATATTGGATTTTTCCATATTAGCCCGGAGTCTGGAATTTGTGCCCGATATGGCGATAGGCTCGACCCCTATCACATCTGGGACGGACTAAGCTCTGCGAAATGTGGGTGTTCTAGTTCGCTAGTGTGCCTCTGCCTACCCCTTCGGGGATACAGCTTATGTTATTACTTTAATGCATTGTATTAAAGTATTATAGCACCTATATTCATTTGAGAAATAGTCTATAACGGTTTAAACGTCATTGGAAACAGTCTTTCATAAGATTAATTAATTAAAAAATAGATTATAATGGATACATACACCTAAGAGTCGCCTCCTTGGTCTAGTGGCAGCACATATGGGCTGTGGACCGCACGGGGCGGGACGTGCGTTCGATTCCCAGCACGCCTAGCATGTGCGCTACGAGATATCCCGATGATCCACTGTCGAGATGTTGTCTACGTGTTGTCGACAATATCGTATGAAAATAAACGAGGACGCATGTTAGTGTCCGTAGACAAATAGAGAAAACCGGTTATAACAGGACAAAAAGCGTAGACAAAACCTTCTCGTGGTGCGCATGCTAGGCGGGCAGGTCAGGCAAAGGAATTTTCTAATTTAATTTGCCCGGGACTAGATCAGAGGGAGTTAGGTCACGCGTGTCACAGGACTTCTATTTCCAGTTTCAGAGTAAAGGATCTCGACACACGGGTAAAAACAGACAATCAAGGTTTATGCCATGATAATTCTGTTTAAAATGTCGATGTATGGGATCGCAAATTAATGTTATTGCAATCATTTCCGTTATAAAATTAACATTATGATTAATATTTGCACTAATCACCCAGTTAATGATATTATGATTTAATCTCTAAAATTAATGGTTGTGAAATATGTCCACAGATTGCAATAATTTGTTACCCTCTTTACTGGGTGGGTTTCGACCAAAATTATATTTAATACGATTAAAACATAACATAAGCTCACGTCTATATCCCCGAAGGGGTAGGCAGAGGCGCCCTAGCGAACCAGAACACCCACATTTCGCCGAGCTTAGTTCCGCCCCAGATGTGATAGGGGGCGAGCCTGCGAAATGTGGGTGTTCTAGTTCGCTAGTGTGGTTTTACCTACCCCTTCGGGGATACAGTCGTGAGCATATGTTTTAAACACCTTTAAACTTAAACGCAATTAAAACAGCACTTATTTACAATTTACGTAAACATAACCATTATTAAACTAGGAGAGTTACATACCTCTAATGTCTGGTATAATAAAAGGAGGATAAAGGCCTCGCTACACCGGGCCAATACCATAAACATAAAGTGGAGTAGAGTGTGACTGTTTAAAATAAAATTCTGTAAGATAGTCGAAGTTACACACATAAAACCAGCACTTAACGGCCCGTGTACTGTACACGGTGTACAGGTAGAGTGGTGTGTACTACCGTAACTCGTAAATAAAAATAATATTAGCCGTGTACATACAGTCCAAAGACCTAAATATTAAAGACCGAGCGCAATGGTGTGCATTAGGAGAGGCCTATGTCCAGCAGTGGACGATTATAGGCTGATGATGATGATGATGATGATGATGATGATGATACAGTCCCATTGAGAATGTGCCTCCGCTACAATGAGAAGGGTTTATGTGTAAGTAGCTGTTGCCCGCGACTCCGCTTGCGTGGATATTTCCGGGATATAAAGTAGCCATACCATCCTATATCACAAGAAAGATTCACGATTTTTTTTGTCCGATCTCCTTTTATCCGGTCCGGACTACACTATACCTGCTGATAAGCATATCGCAGTACAATAAAACCAGCGACCTCTGGTAATAAATGTGTTTATCAGTGGTCACCAGAATCATGCCGGCCTATTTATACTTCTTCACTCTCCGAATCCGAAGAGGGATGAAGCAAATCGAGGGGCTTGCGACAAGACAGGTGGATGACCGATGCAGACACAAGGATACCCCCATACCCATCCCAACCAACCATCAAGTCATGTCGCAAGCCCCACGAGAGAACCGAAAGTACACTGACTGCTCCACACAAAGAGTATGGGTCACTATGGCAGGTTTTAGCACCATGTGTGCGGTGGTCGCCATTCGGATACGAATATCCTACCACCAGCAAAAATCGATTCAAATATAAACTGACTGTTTACACATCAATATAGTATACCCTAGATGCACAGTTCTTTGCAAATATCGTGTCTAAAAAGTGGTCTCAGAAATAAAACAAAGAAAACGATCACAAGTTGTAATTAAATGAACACAAATATAACCCTAAGCACGTGTTATAAAGTAGGTTTTTAAACGAAATGAGCAAGCGTTCTTTAATTTGAATTTTGAAATTTAGAATACTATCGACGTCCGACTGTAGGCAAAACGAGTGCTTAAGCACTTCTTTGCTGTCCCATTTTCCGAGCGTCAACTGTACATCTAGGTAAATAATATATCGATGGTTTTACACCCTAAAATACAACAGCAAATTGCTCAAGGCAGCACACGTACTGCCTAATATTAAGTTCTTGTGATATTTTCCAGCGTTGTTTAACATTGTAGTACACGTAGTTTATAATACGAGGGTCATTAACTCCAACCGTGTTCACAGGTCATGTGGAATCTGAGTTTTGGGATATTATTTCAAAAGACAAGACAGTCGTTTTAACTTACGTCAAAAAAGGAGTTCTAAATTCAACTGTATATAATATAAAATATTAAGTCTTGATGAAATAGTTGTATAGCGGTACGATTGCCCTTCTCGGCTTCAAACCCCGGGTCGGGCAAAAGGAATTGGGTTTGTGAGCTCGGCGTTATGTAGATGAGATCATTGATTATAATAAAAAAATAAAAATAAAAATCTTTATTGATCACGTAGGCATGTAAAAAAGCACTTATGACAAGTCAACACAAGTAAATTTTTAAATTAGGATTAATATAATTTACATTATATATTTGAATTAGACAACAGGCAGGCAAGTATGGACATAATAACGATGGGATGGCTGAGATAGGGTGATAAGGGGAAATAGGAATAGAGTGTAAGGGAATGGATTGTATGGGAATGGCATATGACAGGAATGGTGGCAGGGGATTGACTGGAAATACTGGAAGCAGTTGGGATTGGTGCGTGATTCGCCTCTGCCTACCCCTTCAGTGGTATAGTCGTAAGCCTTTAATGTTATTGACCGACTTCAAAAAAAGAGATGGCCCTCAATTCGTCTGTATGTTTTTTTATGTACATATGTTACTCGAAATATCCGCCAAATTTGGACCGATTTTCTAGAATCGTTTTCTGTTCTATAGAGTTTATTTATAGGGGCCCAATTTGGTCATGATCGGATAAATTTTGAAGTTGTCCGTTAAGTTTTTAAACTTGTGATTATTGAACGTATTTTTACATACATACATAAACTCACGCCTGTTTCCCGTTGGGGTAGGCAGAGACTAAGGAGCGCCAATTGCCTCGGTTCAAACACACCTCTTTCGCTTCTTCCACAGTCATCAGTCTTTTTCTTCAGAACGTATTTTTATCTCTGTATAGTAGTAAACAATCAAACATACAAACATAAGCTCACGCCTGTGTCCAAAGGGGTAGGCAGAGGCGCACTAGCGAACTAGAACACCCACATTTCGCCGAGCTTAGTTCCGTCCCAGATGTGATTGGGGGCGAGCCTATCGCCATATCGGGCACAAATTCCAAACTCCGGGCTGATATGGAAAAATCCAATATCACTTTGCCCGACCCGGGGTTTGAACCCGAGACCTCAGAACCGTAGTCGTACCGAAATACCACCACGCCACCGAGGCAGTCGTATCTCTGTATAATAGTAAACATAGGAATAAAACGTATGATTACAATTCCTTTTTCAAGTCTCACTCGAGTACTCATACAACTTCATGAAAACAATACCATTACGCACGAAAGTTGTTCACATTTGGCACGACTACCCCAAGTTGTTTCATTTTCAACAAATCCATAACACTCGATAGATAACTTCGCAGACGAGTTTTGGCGGGAATTCTGACGGTGCGGGTGGTCGCTTGTTTTAATGATTTCACATTTTCGTCTAAAGTTGTGTTTGTAGATTAAATGTGATGTGTATCTAAGCAATAAACATCAACGAAGATGGACAGTATGTGGAAGCTTTGAAATAAGTGATTTTGGATGTTTTTTGTCGGGTGGATGGGTCGACCATGTTCGTTTCCTCCGCTGCGAGAAAATCCTCTAAAAAACATCAAACTGGAAGGAATTGACGCTAAAACTCCAGCAGGGCCTTGAAATCGAACACATCCGACTTCATTGCACTTGCGAAAACTTATATGTAGGAAAACAATTTCCCTAACTTGACATTGGCATAATGTATTTCAATTGCCATAATTAAAAAAAAAACTTCGCAGACAATTCCAACGTACTTTATTACCCTACAGGTATTACCGGTATTTACGCCAAGGGGGTCATAGACGCGATTGATGTATTTATTTCTGAACAGCAGCCCGAGCACGAAAAACTAATGTAAATGTATTCGAGTTCGCTGCGCACTGATGACGTTTGGTAAATATTTCATACATAGACGCGCATCGAGTTCGAACACATTTACGGTTGTCAGAAATTTTCCTGCTCAGGCCGCTGTAGTGTGTAAGCCATAGTATATAAGTTGAATGTAACATATAATTAAGTACGAACCACACGTCTACTATGTCGACACTCCTCCTACATAACAGAATAATCCATTTTAAAGTGCTGGCAATCCTACTTAAAAAAAATAATAAAACATCTATATAAATCGCACTTGTGACCCCAAAGGGGAAAACCGCTACTAGTGCACCCGTAGCTCTTTGAATTTATTTTGACTACCATTATCTTACGATGGAATTTAAGAACTTAGTACCTTTACCGGGCAAAGCATGTTTCACCTGACCTAGGAATCGAACCCATCAGGTTCGGAGCGCATTGGCGCTGCCATTAGATCAAGTATAGTAGCCTGGCGTTATCCCGGCCTTCTGCCGGGGTCCGCCTTCCTACTTAAACGCTTCCACTTCGCCCGGTCTTGAGCATCCTCCACAGTGAGGCCATTGGAGTAGGAGACCTCAGTCCACCATGCGGTATTAATTCCTCCTGTATTCTACTCATATATAAATAACGGGGATACGTAAATCATTATCAGATATAGGATGTCCACTGCTGAACAGTCCTCTCCCAATTTGGCCAAGATATCGCGTAACATCATCGATATATTATTTACCTAGATGCACAGTTGACGCTCGGGAAATGGGACAGCAAACGAGTGCTTAAGCACTTTTCCCTACAGTCGGACGTCGATAGAATTCTAAATTTCAAAATTCAAATAAAAGAACGCTTGCTCATTTCGTTTAAAAAGCTACTTTATAACATTTGCATAGGGTTATAATTGCGTAGATTTAATTAGAACTTGTGATATTTTTCTTTGTTTTATTACTGAGACCACTATTTAGAAGAATATTTGCAAAGAACTGTGCATCTAGGGTATATTATATTGATGCGTAACATACATAAAATATAAAAAACAATACAAACGAATTGAGGACCTTCTTTTTTTTTAAGTTGATCGAATAACAAAATCTTAAAACCGACCTCAAAAACGAACACTTAAGAGTAAAAAATAACAACAACTTCTTACATCTTTGGGGTCGGTGCTGCGGCCGAAGCAGATTAAATGAAAAGGCTGAAATTTCAAAAAACGCAATATAATTCGAATTTCACGGGCTAATATTGATCTTTCCCCCTAAAGTAATTTACACTTAAATCAATATCTGTGAATTTACACTAACAAGGATACTTTAGCAATAAAATAAAGTCGAGCAGTACCGCAACATATTTAACATAGTGTAACTTCCGAGTGCGCCAACAGTAAGTATCCACCGTCTGATTCAATTACAGCAAAACTCTCGACTTTTCTTCTCACTGCGCTTATTTGTTATGTGCTGAAAGTGTTTCCTGCTCGGTATTTCTTCGGAACACGACTTTCTTGGAAGTTATGTGTTCACGTCCTTATGCTTTGTTGAATGGACACAGTAAATAATAAACTTTTACGGCGGTTGGCTGTGTGAACGTGATTTCTTTAACCTCTGCGGGGAATAAAAACTATGTAGTTACTCATTCTTTGAGCGAGTTTTTCTTGAGCAATGTTTCATATTTTCTTTTTATTCTATTGCATTGGTGATTATTTAAAATAAAACCTCTGGTTATGCATTGGTTGTAGTTCTCAAACTGAAGTTGTGAGTAAAGATTTATTTTCATTCATCATCATCATCAGCCATAGGACGTCTACTGTTGAACATAGGCATCCCCCAAAGATTTATTTTCATTTTTTTACACAAAAGGCGAAAGCAGATATCTTGTTACAAACTCTCTTATTTGTTTAGCCTATCGCCGTCGATGACGTCTTACTATGAAAACAAAAGGAGTTTTCCATTTATTTATACCAAATGTATACATTTTTTTTCCAAATGATCGTTGCAAGTAGAAATCCGTTGTCTCTGCCTACCCCTATGGGAAAAAGGCGTGAGTCTATGTATGTATACCAAATGGGTAAACAGTAACACGTAACAAATCATGACATAGTTACTTTTTAAGTTAATGCTAAACTCACCAAAGTTTAATTCCAATCAATAGTAACAAATATTAAAGTAAATAGTGGCATTACATTAACAACGCTATTATAAATAATTTCCTATAGTTAATAATATTTGGAATACTGAATGACTATAAATAACTTATAGTAAGGCCAATCTACCCAATAATCTGCTCTACTCATAGGAGCATTATAACCAATATGACTCTTACGACCCTCATAATAAGAACTAGAGTTGATTAAAAATTTACGACAATGGCTTCGGGCAAGCAAGGTATAAGCGGAAGATTAGTGGTCGAGTTTCAAAGTAAATTGGTCGCTAGGGCTGAATGCAATATGACCGTGCGCTGAATGGAAAATTATAGTACCTATGGCGACGTGTTCTTTCTAATAGACTTCCAAAATGGAAGGTTCTCAATTCATCGTTATATTTATGTCTCTTCACCCATAACTCCGACGTGCATGGACCAATTCATAATGGTAATGATGGTGATTGTAATGATGATGATGGTAATGATGATGATAATTATGATGATGGTAATGACGATGATGATGGTAATTGTGATGATGGCAATCCCGATGGTGATAGTAATGATGATGATGGTAATGACGATGGTGATGGTAATAATGATGGTGATGATAATGCAAGAATCGAAAAAAGTTTTGCAAGTTTTTTACCTAATCAAAACTGTGTACCAATTACAACGTGCTCTCTGTCGAATGCATACGCCAATTTATATCAAACAGTCACTCAACTTTGATCTTTACACCACGTTTGACTATTGAGAGTGGTTACGACGTGTGACGCTTGGAATATATTCGACATCTACGAAATCTGTGACCTACATCACGGTTCCCATGATTGATTTCTAAGAATATCCGGCGCTGGCGGCAAGACCTAAGACGATTTAATCAACATTTCGTATTATAAGCGAGGTTGATGTTTATGTATTTATCGGAATATAGTTCTGTGTATTATCTTTAGTAGCGACTTGCAACACTATTACTAATATAGAGTTAGTCCTAATCTAGATTTAAATTACACCTAATTTGTTACATCTAGTGCTCCAAATGGCCCTAAATGTTTTAGAAACTAACAAAATACTGATAACTCCGGGCTCCGGACTCCGGGCTGATATGGAAAAATCCAATATCACTTTGCGCGACCCAGGGATCGAACCCGAGACCTCAGGGCAGTAGTCGTACCGAAATACAACCACGCCACCCAGGCAGCCAGCCTCAGATACTGTAGATAACTATTTGCCTGACTTAACGCACACAACACACTGAAATGTTCTGTGATAAGAATTATGGGTAAAATGGCTCTGAAGTAGGGACAGACAGACTTGACGTAACAAAATTATAAGTTTAGGTCTTTGCCGTTTGCCCACGGATCCTTAATAATAAAAATATCACGAAGCAGGAAGATCTGTGTCCTGTTCAGTATAATTAAATTACGTATGCCGCCAACCGCCATGCCGGCTGCTGGAGAAGGCTGTAGATATGGAAATTAACCGCGCCACATTATACTGTCGCTTCACTAGCTCTAATTTCATTAAGCTCTATTTAGACTAAACAAGTTTATCCACTGTCTCATGGCGTAGTTGTATTGCTTTCGCGGTACAACTATCATCCTGAGGTCTCGGGTTCGATCTCGTGTCGGGGAAAGTGATATTACTGTATTTTTCTATTTCGGTCTAGAATGAGTTCCCGATGGCCGATATGGTGTTATATGTCTGGAATGTGTGCCATATATGGCGTTAGGCTAGGCCACTATTACTTCTAGGATGATTATGAGATTTGCAAAATGTGGGTGGTCTAGTTCTATAATTCGCCTCTGACTACCCCTTCGGGGTTACAGACGTTAGATTATGTATGGATGTATGTATGTAATAACCTTCGTAATTCTTTGTATTGCAATGACTATAGATCATTTATCAAGCATTTATCAAGTAAATACCTCTTCAAGGTTTCAATGATTTCTGACTCTGTGTTTCAAACGTATTTTACAAATTTGGGATTACGTATTTTAGACTACACGTGACTTCATTGTGGCGGGTTTAGGGGTTCCTTGATCCTCCTTGTATCAGTCATTCGCCAGTCTTGTCGCAAACCCCTCGATTTGCTTCTTCTCTCTTCGAAGTGTGAAGAAACATATATAGGCTAGCGTGATTCTGGTGACCGTCGAAAAAACCATTGTTGCCCTTTGTCGTGCTTGGATTAAAATTGTGAATTAATCGAACCAACTACTTCTTTCTTAAAATTAGAAATTTATTTCTATTTATTACAATTAAAATGCATTAAGAAATTGAACAAAGCCATTTTGTGATGCGTGAGAATTCAGAGGTTGTTACCACAGTAGACAGCTCGCACAAAATTAATTTACTGAACATTATTTCTATAGATTGCAAAATAATACCAGAATATTATACAGATGAACCTTATTTGCATATCGAAATATAGTATTGTTTTGGAATCTCAACGCCTAACTAAATAATGGTCTATTGTACTATCGGTTGGATGGATAGCACCCATTAAATATTCATGTTAGGCTGAGGACTGAGGAGCCTCGTGCAGTACATTATTAATTAATGAAACAAATGCATTTACTATGTTTCATTTCTTATTCATTAATATTGCAGATTTTTTGTAAAATAGGTACTGATTTCTTAAGTTTACGTGAATATTATACATTGAAATAAAACTATTCTTACGGATTCTATCACGATTAGGTTTTAATTATTATTCCCGACGTTTCGAAGGCTTTGCAGTCTTCGTTGTCACGGGTCAGACTGGTCTGACTGACGGGTTATTTTTAAATCACCTTAACTCCATTAATAACAAAATTCAATTCACAATGGAGTTAGAACATAATAAATCTCTTGCCTTCTTAGATGTTTTAGTTATCCGTAATCCTGATCAATCTTTGAGTCATACTGTGTATAGGAAAAAGACCCATACCGATAAATACCTGAATGGAGAATCTCACCACCATCCGAAACAGTTAGCTACCGTGGGTAAAACTTTGTTTCAGAGAGCACAAGGAATCTGTGATGAGGAACATCTAGCCGCTGAGCTGCGTCATGTCAAGCAAGTCCTGCGAGACAACAAGCTCCAAATCCCACGGCGCCGTCACAGAAAGCGAATGAAACCAGCCACCGTCGAACGCGTCCCGGTTGTTTTACCTTATGTAAGAGGAGTCACTGACAAGATTGGCTATATCCTGAGGCGCGCTTCTATCAAAACTTACTTCAAGCCGCCCAAGAAGATTAGTCAATTTTTACCATCTGTCAAGTGTCACATACCTCTGCAAGACCCAGGCGTGTATAAAATTGATTGCGACTGTGGTCTCTCTTACATCGGACAAACAAAACGGAATATAGGGACCCGCGTAAAAGAACACATAGCTGACGTAAAACACCGACGCTCTACGAAGTCTGCAGTTGCTGAACATTCAGAGGAAGGTTCCAAACATTATCTTAGATTTGATAAACCACAAATCCTCGCCAAAGAACACCGATTCCTCCCTAGGATGATACGTGAGGCTATTGAAATTAAAAAACATCCTAATTTCAATAGAGAAGATGGTTGGAAGCTTGCACAAACCTGGGATCCAATTATACATCTTATTAAATCGGAACCCAAAAGACCAGCTGCCAGAACTCAAGACACCGTGAGCTCGTACTGCATAAATCGGAACACAAATAATTAACCTTTTTTGATTTTGTATAATTTTTTAATGATGGTAGATATTGTAACTCTAACCTTTTTTGGACAAATGACACCTCAGTCTGACCCGTGACAACGAAGACTGCAAAGCCTTCGAAACGTCGGGAATAATAATTAAAACCTAATCGTGATAGAATCCGTAAGAATAGTTTTATTTCAAAATAGGTACTCTTAAATGTAGTATTTCGAAGTAATTTAGTTATTTACGTTTTATTTTAAAGTACAATTTGTTATTCTGGTATTTATTTCGATTATTTCGCGATATCAAATAGACTGCCTAGTCCCCATTGGGACTAGATCTCGTTTGGGATCGACGTACAATATGTTTCTAAGCATGCAGAAAAAATTGGCTTTGTTTTTATGACTGGCGGCCTACTTTACTTTAGCCCCTTTGGATCTTGGTTACTCTTTACTTTCAAATTGTCTGTAATACTTCAGATCAAAAATTTAAATTCAATACTATTGTATTAAGTACACTTTAACTAAATAGAACTTAGCGGTCAGACGAGGTCGTAGACAAGAGAGTATAAAATAAACAATCATCCAAGCACCTGACCAATTACTGAAAGGTTCTGTAGTGCTTCCAAGTTAATAAATGTTAAAATACTTGAATACCGACTGCAAAATGAATCAGATTTTAACTAAATCTAAGGAAGAAGAAATAAAAAACCACATTTGGCAGGGATATCGCATAACATACATAAAAAAATACAGACGAATTGAGGACCTTTTTGGAAGTCGGTATAAAATCAGTCCATATGTATCAAATAAAGACAGATCGAGAACCTGTTGCTTTTGAATTAGGTTATATATGTATACAATTTTCGGAAACTGCTTACTCAATTATTATTTCTTTTTAAATTTAGGTTAACTGCAACTCTATGCTTTGTTATTATACCTTGAACATTTTTAGATTTGTCTACCTCATTGGCCAGTATCCGAGCAAAAAGGCTGAAATATAGTCGGGTCAACGAAACGAGGGTATCATAAGGGTTCGGTTTACGCTTTAATCTACGTTACCCTAAAAATCACTTCGAACCCTATTGTAAAGTTGGTATTTCTTAGAAATGAAAACGATCACACTGTTTTCGAAACTTTTATTACAAACTAAAAGTGTAAATAGATACATTGTAATAGATACATCTGTGGAGCATCTAGTTTCTTCAAAGATGTCTGTGAATTCAATATATTTTGTATTGTGGTTAAAAGTAATATCGTATCCAAAACTTGTTAAGGATTTATTGCTAGATTGAAATATTTTAGAATGCTGTAATTCATAAATATATTTTAAAAATGTATAACATAGTAATTAAAAAGAATTAAGTATTTTTGTTCTATCAAAGCGTACCAACATGTTATTCTAATTTTGTTCACGCATGGATTTTTAAGATAAAAAGTACCCTTAACCGACGCGAATGTATGAAGAGATTGATTAAAGTAGATGAAGCGAAAGTAGTGTGTCAGAATCGGGCGAAGTGGAAATCCATAGTCTCTGCCTACCCCTATGGGATACAGGCGTAATATTATGTATGTATGTATGTATGGATTTTTATATTCGCTCTAGAGTCTCCTTCTGTTTTAATTGTTGTTGTTTATCAACATTATCATCAGCCACAAGACGTTAACGTCCATAATAAACATTGTTTATCATAATTTTTATTAATCATTTAATAAAAAATAAAATATTATTTAATTCTTGA
Organism: Clanis bilineata; assembly: GCA_036417725.1. Classification (NCBI taxonomy): domain Eukaryota; kingdom Metazoa; phylum Arthropoda; class Insecta; order Lepidoptera; family Sphingidae; genus Clanis; species Clanis bilineata. Next base: position 3,926,494 of record CM071159.1, read on the forward strand.
TCTTGTATCAAATTCTTCACTTTTATCGTGTTATTCTAGGAGAAAACTACGAAATAATTGAATTTTATAAAATTGCCGTAGATCAAACAAATTGATTTAGTTTGGTATGATTATTTCCATTATTGTGTATTATTCTACTAAAAAGACAAATGAATGTTTCAAAGTTTCCTAAAATGTTAACTAAACAATTTCTATTTCTAACCCTGTCTTTTGTCCTATTTTGTAAATTGTCTGATTGCGTGCCCAAATGTTAAAGTTCCACAAACTAAATGTAGTTCCATTTAGGCAGATATTATGTTGTATGCTAGACTTTGTTGGATATACAGTCAGAGCGCGGGCGTTCATTATTTCATTACATCGGGAATCAGGATTAACAATAATACCTATATTCAGTGATTTAAACGTGGTTTACAGAATCATGATAAGCATGTTAGTATGAGTCGTTTCCTTGGTCTAGTGTCAGTGGTCTGTGGACCAATTCCTGGGTTCAATTTCCAAGTCGACCGTGGTGTTTTTGTAACAATATTTGCCCGGGGCACAGGCAGGCAGCCGGTCGTACAAACTAAGATAAATCGTTTATACATGTTTAAACAAGTTCATTGTGCCGACCCCACGTTAAAGTGGGATTAGAGCAGGTAGATAGAATGAAGAATATTTGTGTCATCTAAGGTGTCAGGATGACTAGCGTGGTGCAGTTCCACAGAACGTTATTGTTCAAAGTGCGGATGGTGTTAGTACAGTCTGACGAAGGGTTTGCACATTCGATTACATTGGAAATAAATTTCCGCTGATAATTATGCCTGCTATAACCTAATTAAGAATAGGCGAAATGACTGATTAAATTTGTATAATATTTTACAGAACATGAAACAAAATAATGCAAATTGAATAAAAACTTGTGGCAAAAAAGCATTTTGTGAAAACAGATTCGTAGTTTGTTCAAAAAGAGCCCGCAAACAACATTTATTACTATGAGCAAAATGCAAAATAAAGAGGCAGTAGTTCTCTACATTTTATTCAGAAATCTGGATATTCGTTATATCTACTGTTTTACATAGAAACCCTTTGAAAACGATGGGTAAATAAAGGTGGCGTACCCTTGATGTCTATACCTCTATATGTGATCAGGATTTTTTAAAGAAATCTCCCAATTTTTTCTGTAACTTATTTATTAAAAATAAAAAAAAATAATCATAACAATAACTTTACATAATCTCATGTAAAATATTCTTTTAGGTTAGTATAATTTGGGCCACAACTGCAGAAAAAATTTTTTTACTCTGAAGATTTGTAACACAAAGAAAAAATATTATAAACCCTGATTGCTAGATTTATTACACATTCGAGAAGTGAATTTCATATCACCAGAAAACTGTCCTACACTTCTGATTCTTAAATTGCAAGACGCAACCTCGTAAATTTTTTACCCTAACCCTGTGATAAAATGTCCATCTAAATAAAGCTTAGGTTATCAAATATTACAAGCAATACAAGCTATTATATTGTAGCTACCTCCTTGATAGTAGTAGCCTATATGGGCTATTGTCCGGGAGGTCTTGGTTTCAAATCCTAGATTGAACAACGCAGTGATTACAAAACGAATTGCCCGGGACTGGATACTCCAGAAAATTGTATCTGCAACGTGCTTCAAACTGTGTTGCACCGATGTCACATCGAAGTGCGATAAGGGTAGGTTGAAGAATAAAAAATACTGTACATCTATAACATTGTATTAATTATTTATAATATAATGTATATATTTATTATTATTCTTAATTTCTAAATGGCACAATAATCTCTTAGGAATTGTCTAATTTTACACCAAAAGCCGCTTGACTTTGGTTTTTCTAGTCATTCTACTGGTAAGTTTTCGTGAATCCAGCTTCTTTTGCCTTCATTAAACTCAGCTGCTGTGTGGTCTGCCCCTTCTAGGATCCATTTCGTCGTTAGGAGACCTTCAACACCTACAGGTCCTGTAAAATGAAAGGATATTAATATGTTATTACTTTTAAAAATTGTAATTGTCATTAAAAGAACTTTGTCTATTCTCAGTGTTTGAGTGCTTAAAGATCTATAATCGAAATGTATATTTAATACTAAACTGGTAGACTGATTTATCATAATCGAATACGCAGAAAAAAAAGTGAAATCATTTCCACCTATTATTCCAATTTAATAAATCATACATTTTAATAAGAATTACCTCTGGCGTGGATTCTAGCTGTCGATATGCCAACTTCAGCACCCAGACCGAATCTGAAGCCGTCAGCAAAACGAGAGGACACATTGTGGAAGACACAAGCGCTGTCTACAGATGTCAGGAATCGTCTGGCTGTATCATCTGAAATATATCACAGTTTGTCAATCTATTATCATTGAAGAAGTAATCAATATTATCATTATTGATTCTGTTCATCTCACTTGGCATATGCACTTTTTCTATCACTCGCCTGAGTTCTGTGTCAAACAAATCCAAAATCGACAAAAAGGGTATACATAAACCGATCAAGCTTCATGCAATCAAACCAAATCTTGTGAGAACAGTCTAAATTCTTATAACAACAGTATGAACAAACAAAAGATTGAATTAATGTTACTCAGTTATATTGAGATATCGTATCGAGTGCAGTGATCAAATGGCAATATTGATAAGATAAATCCTTAACACTACGGAATGAGTATTCACGTCACACAAACAAAGCACAGACTAATCACCGCTTACCATTTTCAGAAACAATGACATCGGTGTGTGAACTTCCGAACTGATGTATGTGGTCTACAGCCTCATTCATATCTTTCACTACTTCGATACAACATTCCAAAGCACCGTATTCATGACGCATGCTTCTTGCAGGAGGTGGGCCGAATGTTAATCGACTAGCTAACTTTGGACCTGCATGGATCTTAACGCCTTCTTCTTTAAGCATATTGCATATATCATTAAACAGAGATCCAGACACATGGTCTTCATGGATAAGTAATGTTTCCATGGCATTGCATGCTGCTGGGTAATCGCATTTTGCATCACGGATGATTTTTAACGCTTTAGCGTGATCCGCATCTTTATCTAAATAAACATGACAGATGCCCTCGGCATGGCCAAGAACTGGAATGTGATGTGATTGCTTCTGAATACTCCTGACAAGATCTGACGAGCCTCTAGGTATAATTAAGTCTATGTGTTTCTCCATTGCGAGTAAGTCACTAATTTCTTCACGAGTAGAAACTAAAGAAATAGCGTCTTCTGCTCCAACAGATTGTAGCGACTCTTTTACCAATGCCATTAACGCTTTGTTAGAGTATGCAGCCTCTTTGCCACCTTTCAAAAGAAGTCCGTTTGCCGAAGCCATAGCTAAAGCTGCCACTTGAGGAAGCGAATCTGGTCTTGATTCAAATATAACTAACAGAACTCCAATAGGAACTGTAACTTGGCGAAGCATTAAATTTTCAGCTAATTTCGTTTTTCTTAGTACTCTTCCTACATTGTTATAACTGGAATCCGCAATTTGCTTTAGGCCTATCGATAAAGTCTTTAATTTTCCTTGACTTAAAGAAAGTCGGTTTAGCAAAGGCTTAGCAACTCCATTTTTCGTCGCTTCTTCCAAATCTTTGTTATTTGCTTCTAGTATTTGATCTTGTTTATTTAAAAGTAAATCAGCTAAAGAATGTATAGCGGAAGCCCTTTCTGATGGCGTCAGTTGTTGTAGTACACGGCTGCCGACTCGTGCTAAAACCAAAACATAAAATGAAATAAATTCTAAGTCTGTATTTCTAATAAGTATATTATTATAAACGATGTAATATTATAAACGGGTAAGATCATACCATTTTCAGCCATGACATCAACAGATGTTGAAGAGTTGGTAGCATAATCAGTAAAAAAAGTGCCCACTTTTCTTCCACTTATAATGGTCTTGATAGCTTTCTCCTGCATCCCGTTGCAAATAACAACGCTGACGCCTCTTGCCATGGCCCAAGTAGCCGCATTGACTTTTGAGTCCATACCTCCCGTACCAACCTACAAAATAACGACTGCAAGGTGAATATATGAATATTATTTATAGCTAAACTTTAAAAGTACCCTCGGGTTCTTAGCCATCGCGGTGATTTTCCAATGTCAATTAGTATATTACTGATATCTTTATTTTTGAGTAGTCTTATCGTTATACTGAGGATTATAGTCCTGTGTACTATATTAACCCTCGCATCTTCCATCCCGTGTATATTTTTCAAAAGAATATTCATATCGACTAGACCTCCAAACCAAACTGCAATAATGAGTTCTCTCAAAAGGACTATTTTTACCTTTGATTTCTGTCCAAACTGCACCTGATCTCGTTCCTTGGACGTGTAAGTGTGCATCATCCTAGCTCCATCCTCCCATGGCGGCTTATTGTAAATACCGTCCACATCTGACATCATGATGAGCAGATCTGATTGTATTTCTGCAGCCAGCAATGCGGATAAACTGTCGTTGTCCTTTATGCCGATGCCCTATCGATGAAATTAATTATAACTTTTGTAGTTGCATTAATATGCAAAATTAAGTCGTTTTAATTAAGTGGTTTAGTATACTGAATTAAGGAATATTGAGTTTAGTATACTGAATTAATTGAAAATGTGTTTTAAAATGGTCCATAATCCAATCAAATGTGGAAAACACATAATTATAAACTCCTGATATATTAAAGTCAAACCCAAATTATTTTAGAGATAATAATATCGATTGCAATCTACTACGAATTACATGTAAATAAAAAAATTAACATTCATTATTCTGAATGGAACTTCTCAATATGCAAAACCTTAATAAAAAAAAAACAAACTCACAAAAAGTAAACATATTACCTTCTTCCCAGTACCAGGTACAACAGTATCATCATGGATGTACATCGGGGGGCTGACAGCGTCATTCGTGTTCACAATGGGGACGATGTTCAGCGAGATCAGCTCTGATAATGTACAGAACAAATTCTTCCTGGTCTCTTCGTTGTAGAAGTCTGGTTTTGTCACTAGCACCTGGATAAAGAAAGACATTAAAAAATCACAGAGAGTTACGCAGAAATGAACTAAAGAACTAGAGTACCCACATCTCTGTGTGATGATGGCGGCACTGTCGACATTTTTATATTATAACAGAAACTGGCAAACAAGCAAGTGGGTCACTTGATGGTGAATGATCGTTACAGCCCATAGACAATGATATCAAAGTAATAACAAAAGAATCATGAGTTCGATTTGGGTCTCTAGAAATTTCTCATGTAAGGAGATATTAAGTTGCAAATACGAAGCGCGTCAATATTTTTATAACTAAGGGGCGTTATTTCTAGACATAATAAGATGAATTCATCAGATCATCCACAACGTAGAAAAGGTCAGAATAACAAATGCTAACAAGATTTCTAGCGATGTCACCTAGATTTTTACTCAAGGAAACTTAATGCTTCAATATTTTGCCACCCACTAATACATCAGCACAAGAGGCGTCACATTCTCCTCAGAATATGCAAAAACAACAGCTCAAAATAATTTGATCGTTCAATTTCAAAGGAGAAATTTTCTCCAGCTTGCAGGCTGGGGTGGATTTATGAATTTTTCATACAGTTATTTTTGGCAGTACTCGCGGTGAATTATTAGAATGGACGTGTTTGATACAAGAATTTTAGGGTTCGGCGTCCACTGAACTGCTTTAGTCTGTCAAGAAAATACAAGTTACTATTAAAAGTAGTATTGAGTCAATGTCGGTATACATAATGATTTCTTAGTTTTACGCGAATGTTATTCATTGAAATAAAACTATTTTTACATATTCTATCACGATTCGTCGGGCATAAAAATTAAAACCAAATCGTGATAGAATCCGTAGAAATAGTTTTATTTCAATTAGTCTTGGTATTTTTTAAAGTTTATTGTGTATTCAATGTGAATTACTATGCTTCCCATAACAGTGAGGGTTTTTCCTCAAATAATTTCCTACATACAACATTTCTTCATCCAAGTCATCAAGTCTACCAATCTGCATTAGGCCAGCTTGGTGTACTAAGACCTGTAAGAGGTTCATTGCCTAGCAGTAAATACACCTACCTCTCAATAAATACACTCATCGTCACACATATAGCCCTTATTCCACACTAAGATACTCATGGTGGGTCATAAATCATTTGTCTCGGTGCGGGAATCGAACCCCCAGCCTTTCGCTTTCTAGCCGACTCCCCCGCTACGCCCCGGAGGCTGTAGGACAGTAATATTGGGCTTATTAGATTGTTGTATAATATTTTACACTTATTGTCACTAGGTTGACTGCCTCGGTGGCGTGGTTGTATTTCGGTACGACTACCGTCCTGAGGTCTCGGGTTCGATCCCCGGGTCGGGCAAAGTGATAATGGATTTTTCCATATCAGCCCGGAGTCTGGAAATTGTGCCCGATATGGCGATAGGCTCGCCCCCTGTCACATCTGGGACGAAACTAAGCTCAGCGAAATGTGGGATTACTAGTTCGCTAGTGCGCCTCTGCCTAGCCCTTCTAGGATACAGGCGTGAGCTTATGTCTATGTCTATCGTCACTAGATTGCACCCACAGTCGAGGAGTCGCATCTGTATCGCAGGATTGTTTCTCATTATACAAACGTACGTCAACTAGTATGCACTACATGTAACTTTATACACTTGAAGATAATTAAAACTTTTAGCTTCATATGGAGCACCAACTTTATCAGAGTGTGGAGGCGTGTCACAGTAAGCATCTACATTTATTAAGTTTGTGTTACACTGTCGGATATAATGCTGGAGCGGACTAGACATGACTCGGCTGAGAAACGAAATTCACCACTGGGAATATGAATAGCAATAGCGGTCCGAGCAGGACAATTTCTTTTCTCTCTGTCTGGCCCTATCCCGGCCTTCTGCCAGGGTCCGCCTTCCTACTTAAACGCTTCCACTTCGCGCGGTCTTGAGCATCCTCTATGGTGAGGCCATTGGTTCTCATATCTTCTTCCAGAACGTCCAGCCAGCGCTTTTTGGGCCGTTCATGGGACGCAACCCTGGTACGATCTGGGCCAGACACATGCGACCGACGTACTTCTGTGGTTTCCTCAAAACGTGGCCATCTCAAGCGACATTTCTGCATTTTATCTGCCACGTCCCGGACGCCAAGACTACCGCGGATATGCACGTTACGTATACGATCTAGTCGTGTAACATTGCACATCCAGCGCAGCATCTTCATTTCCGCGACGTGGATTTGCCTAACATGTCGCTTAAGGGCAGGCAAAGTCTCACACCCATACAGAAGTACAGACCGAATGATAGTTTTCGATCAGGACAATTTCTGACGGTCGTAAATGTATTCGAGCTCGATGCGCGTCTATGAAATTTGTATAAAATATTAACCAAAGGTCATCATTGCGCAGCGAGCTCGAATACATTTACGATTGTCAGAAATTTTCCTGCTCGGACCGCAGGTTGTATTGGACATCGAGGGGTCACATTAATCGTTGAATTTATTTTTATTCTGAAGACGAAATTAAGTATAACAAACTATGTTCAAAATTTATTTTATTTCTAATAGTTTTGACAATCCAATTCGTATCGTCTCGCTGGGCACTGTAGGCCAACCATGAGTTTTTTTGACATTACTCGCTAGCCACTCTGTAAAATATTTGTATGACAAACATCCGAACGCCTCTAGCGGTTATGCGGGGAACTGACACGTCGCGCGGCTGTTTAAAAAAATGCTGGTGGGACCTAGACCTATTTCATTCAAAATTCAAAAAATAAAGTATGGCTTTACAATAGAAAAGGCGCAAGTATGAACACAGCTTAACGTCTCTAAAGCAGCGACATAAAGTGACAGTGTGGCGTGACATCAGCGCTAGTGTGCGAGGTTTTATCTCGACTCGTCACAACTTTACGACAACATAATTAAATATTCTCACGAGGTACAAATAATGTAACTAAGTTTATTTTAGGTCATAACTTGCCTGGATGTAACACTTTATTAGGTGTATCTGCTTAAGATTTCAGAAGCATGATTGCTTAGCTCATTTTAAGTACCTACAATATTTTTTTCTAACTCATAACAGACTGCAGTATTTTTTAATGCATTCGGAAATTCAAATACGTATACAAGTTGTGGACCTGGGTTCAATTCCCAGGCCGAGCAAAGCGATTTTTCTAATTTAATGTTCTCGGAACTGGATCTCCCAGAGGAGGGGTATTGACGACAGACAGACAGACAGCTGGTAGTAAAAATTAAGCCAAATCTTTCTGAATTGCTGGAAAAAGTGAAAAAGTGTATTGCACGAACCCCACAGAAAGGTGGGATAAGCACAGATAGAGAGAAAGAAAGTCAAATTACAAGACTAACTTTTTGAATAACAAAATATTGAATCGCGTTCTCGCTAAATTATTAGGATAAAACACATTGCTCACACATAGCGAAATAATAAACAAAGTGACATTTCCTATACATGTTCTTAATTTAAATTCAAATTTCGAAATATCCGACACACTAAATTCCGTTATTAATGATGTACTCAGTACTTCTCTATTTAGAGATAGTTACGGGAGTCCGAATATGGTTTGTTTATTTAATTTAACTTTGATGTAGGTAAGGCTTACACGTTCTGTTGTTTCTATCACAACTTTAGTAGAGGTTTGTTCTGCTGTGTATTTGTCCCGGATTCGTGGACTACCTCTATATGTAGGTATGTATGTATGTACGTGTGTGTGAGTCTATGAATGTATTAACTTACGGATTGCATTTATTTACTTAGCTTTCATATATGTTAACACCTAAATAAACTTCTTGAAGAGATTTTTTCTACAGGTTATTTCTTTGACAAATATCTAATAATATTAATTTACGGATTGTAAGTTACAGCCTTACAGCCAGTTTTAAGTAACTTTACCTTTTTTATTGCTGGTAAGAATCAGCAACGAGAAGAGGAAGAAAAGATAATCAATCTTATTACCATTGGAAAGAGAATCAATCTTATTAGATGAAAAGAGAATCAATCTTATTAGACGAAAAGGGAATCAATCTTATTCAAATTCCCCCCTCCCAGTCCTTATTTCCCTCGAGAGAACCGAAACACTGGCTGATCCTGGAACTCGAACCACATACGGAGTGTGGGTCACTATGGCAGGTTTTAGCACCTTGTGTACGGTGGTCGCCATCCGGTCAGATAGAAATATCCTACCACCAGCTGCTCGTTTGCCAGTCTTTGCTATAAAATAGTTATATGAAAAGATAATCAACAATCCTTCAAAAACACAATGAATTACCTGAACATAAGCTCACGCCTGTATCCCCGAAGGGGTAGGCAGAGGCGCACTAGCGAACTAGAGCACCCACATTTCGCCGAGCTTAGTTCCGTCCCAGATGTGATAGGGGGCGAGCCTATCGCCATATCGGGCACAAATTCCAGACTCCGAGCTGATATGGAAAAATCCAATATCACTTTGCCCGACCCGGGGATCGAACCCGAGACCTCAGAACCGTAGTCGTACCGAAATACCACCACGCCACCGAGGCAGTCGAATTACCTGAACCTACCTTAACTTTGTCATCATGTCGTGTCATATGAACAGTATTACGACATACATGTTTAACGACATGTTTGCATCAACAACAAACGAACACAACACGCAGAGCTGTTCAAACACATTCACAACTCATTAGAGGATCTAATGTACCGTACTAATATTGTGTTGTCTTTGCCTCGGTGGCGTAGTTGTATTTCGGTATGACTAACGTCCTGAGGTCTCGGGTTCGATCTCCGGGTCGGGCAAAGTTATATTGGATTTTTCCATATCAGCCCGGAGTCTGGAATTTGTGCCCGATATGGCGATAGGCTCGCCCCCTATCACATCTGGGACGGAACTTAGCTCGGCGAAATGTGGGTGTTCTAGTTCGCTAGTGCACCTCTGCCTATCCCTTCGGGGATACAGGCGTGAGCTTATGTTATGTTATGTTAATATTCTGTTATTGTTACATTGTCACTTGCGCGCTCGAAGTTCTGTTACATATTGACGCTCTTGTGTTCTGTCTTAATTAACTGAAGAAAAAGCAGAGGTTCAAACTTCCACGCATTATTTACCGAATTCAAAAGGAGGTACTTAGTTCATCGGGTTTTGTAATATATCGACCGTAAGCCGCCAATACCTCTTAAGTGCTTTGAGATCAAATTTATAGGAGACAATAAAAACTTATAAAAACTAGATATATTAAATAATATAGATGATATTTATGCACCCAAAATCCAAGTTTATTAATTTTACAATAGTTTAGTATTACTAATAAGAAAATATTTACATCATGTTCCATTAGGGCTAACAGACAGGGCAAAAAACAATATTTTGGTAAAATGTTAGTTAGGAGGTATTGGCTGGTATTGGCAGCATACGGTCGATATGTTACTCAATATTTTTTTTTTTAACCGACTTCAAAAAAGGAGGTTATCAATTCGACCCGTATGTATGTAATATTGCCAGAATTACTCGGTATTCGCATGTTAGTCTATATGGGCTTCTGAATAGATGTGCCCATTTTCATTAGTGTATGTATGTATGTATGTATGTTTGTCCACTTATATCTCGAAAACTACGAATCGGTTTGCGATGAATCTTTCCTTATTGGACTAGATATCTCAACTTAGAGAGTAGTGTAAGTTTCATCAAAATCAGTTCAGTAGTTTTGAAGTTAATGTGTGAAAATGGTAAAGTCGGTTTTAAGCCCTTGAAAAAAAAGAGCCTATATCTACCTCGAAGGCCGGCAACGCAACCATGATTCCCCTGGTATTGGGCACTTGACTATGTTTGATTATATACGCATATGTACATGTAATAGCAAATAAAACAAAAAAGAAACCCTTTTGTAAAAACTGTATCGAAATTGATTGTAAAATGAGGCAGTAATTCATATTTTAATTCTGGAGTGGGGGCATATTGGAGATATCTTGCTATCCCTTTGCAACGCACGTACCGTTATGGCGTGACGTGATTACACTGATACTTCTCTTTCTCGCAATTTGAAGGTTACACCAAACTTCAAAGGCTTATCACTTTTTTACTTTTAAGAATATTTCAATGTTTCTTTCTGTTCTATATTTTAGACAACGTAATTTTTTCATAAAGTTAATAAAAAAAAATAGACAAGTACCCAATTGTGGATGTTTATGGGCGGCGGTGATCACTTAACATCAGGTGACCCACTTGCTCGTTTGCCCCCTCTTCCATAAAAAAATGTATGTTTGGTTGTAATATCTCCATTTTCGTCGGTAAATATAAAACATTTCGTGTTACAACGGCGGTATGGTAATCAGCCTGCACATTTGAATTTCAGAATTAATTAATATTTTTTATGTACTAAGCATCCCTCGCGCCGGATCTCTTTAATAAAAACATATTTTTGGACAAAATATGGCAGGATACGATTAGTAACGTATTTATATGAAGTTTGTTTTGATGAAAGATAATATGTATTAATTAAATGCGATATCTAATGAAATATAATTAAATTAGCATAAAATAATTTCGGCAATAATTATGTCCCAGAATCATACAGACCTATTTCCCAACAAAGTTATTAAATAATTATACAGCTAAATAGATGTAGACTGGCGTTACCTGAGCAATCTTCACGTTGTACTGCGAAAACATGGCGTCGTACATAGACATCAGCTCCGACTGCCCCACCGCAGCCGCCGCACGAGGATCTAGGATACTGCCAGCATCCTGACCAAAATGAAACGATGTAAATAAATAAATACACCCAACAGTCACACACCTAATCCTGACCCCACACTAGGTATAACCTGTCTCGTGGGTATCAGAAACTATGAGAGACTTTCGGTCTCACAACACCCAGACTTGACACAAATATCTGTGGGCCACACAAACATTTGTCTCAATGCGGGAATCGAACCCGCGGCCTCTCGCTTCACAGCCGGCTACTCGCCCGCTGCGCCACGGAGGCTGTTGAAATGTAAGGTTTACTTATAAAGATAACTTATCTCAGAACAATTTGTTTCTTTTTTATATACGTTACAATATTTGAAAATAAAAATGATAAGCTATTCTTAAAAATAAGCAACGCCTATTTTTTTTATAACGGGCATAATATCTAACTTATTTTTAGGAGTGGTTTAATATTCTGCTTTGATTCTACATAATCCACTTAGTCGCTGTACTTCGTATTATATTTCAGATAAAAACATTAACCTCCTAGGAGGCAGTCGGGTAAAAAACAAACACCCGACTGCCCAAAAAAAAGAAAGAAATCATGACACAATAGTACAATGTTACAAATACTTATGGTGTTGTTAAAAGTTAAGTTACACAAGAAAAGAGTTACACAAGAAAAATATAAAACATAGTCGTATTCGTTGTAGTTTCACTATGATCACATAGTATAAAACAAAATCATAGGCTTAGATCTTTAAAACTACGCAACGGTTTTTGATGCGTTTATTTTTAATAGATAGAGTGATTCAAGATAAAGATTTATATGTATAATACATGCATAAATTCATCCCCTACAGGGATATAATTATGTATTAATGTTTGTCAAGATTCTCACGCGGGCGTAGTCGCGGGCAAAAGCTAATAAATTATAGGGGTGACGAAAGTTAAGCCCGCTAGTCCTAAAGATAAAAAAAAATTAGCACCCTACCTCTCTGGTGTGATCGCTGGGTGACAGTGTCTCCCTCATCGAGAGCGACATAAGTAACTCCTGCGTCAGTTTCTGGCGTCCAAAGGCGACGGCTCCGCTGGTCACCATGATGCACTCCCGACCCTCGTGGTGGCATTCTGCTACCTGCGCAGATACTGTGATTAAGGCAAGGAATGTTTCTGAGCGATGAAGACGTCCGCTGAGCAGCAAAATGCTTCAACTGTTTCCCAAATATAATATCCAAATATAATATGATATGGAATAATCCAATATCGCTCTCCAAGCAATGGATACACTATTTGCACCCGTACCTACTCTTTTAGCAATAAAGACGTTAGCTCTTGTTTTATAACATTTCATGCAAAATATGTTTTCGTACAGAATATAAAATGTGCATTTATATTATTATGATTTATGAGAATAACAAACTTGAGATACGCTGCGTTATTTTGTGAAATCAAAACCTCTGTTTATATAGCCAATCTCAAGTCATTGAACATCGTTCTAAGAAAAGTACAAAATTAACGGCCTTGTTTACAAGTACGTAGTACTAATAGATTTTCTTTGTTACAAGTAAAACGATACATCAAAGAAGATACAAGAGTAAATTGAGAAGAACAAAATAGCCATTGATAACCTTAATTAAAGACATTTTCTTTGTCTACTTCGCTGAAACAGATTTCTGTAAAACAAATACCACTTAGTTTCAGAGTATAATAAACTCTATTTTAAATATGAAATAAAAAATATATTTTGGGTTTTAAAGTGTCAAACGTCGTAAAGCAAAGCCTTAGCAACTACGATTAGACCAACTTATTTCCAGCAGATAAAGTCACATAAAAATATGTTTTAATATCTTTCTTTCTACCTGCCCTTATCCCACCTTAATGTGGGGTCGGCGCAACACAGTTTTTCAAGCATGTCCCAGAAAGGATTTCGCTATGTTTTTACGAACGGCTGCCTGCCTGATATCAACTTCCTCTGGGGGATCCAGTCTCGGAAAAAATAAATTAGAAAATTCTCTTTGCCCGACCTGGGTATAGAACCCCATATATGCTGCCACTAGACCAAGAAGGCGAAAAAAATATTTTTAAATACAAAAATAAATTAAATATTTTTATTTAGCAACCATGTTATTGGAACATTAGGTCGCTAGTGCTATTGATTACTTCTGCATCAACTTCTATTTCTCATTATTTGATATAAATCCAAGTTTCGTATATCCAAACAATATTACTTAGTCATAGCGAACTTGGATATTTACCATTGGCCACATCAATTATGCAAACACGATGCAAGAATAAACAATGACCCATTTCCAGTTGAACAAGTTTCAATCAACTACCAAGGACTGAACTAATAGCTAACTAACCGCTTCACACAGTTATGCAACTTCTATGGTTGTTACAATGCCACAATGCAAGCTTTAATTGTCAAGGAAAACATCATCTGACCTGCAAACCTTTATATCCTTAGGGTAACTTTTGACACTCGATTCGATTGTGACTACGATTGGGTGTAATTTATTGACTTAAAACTCCACCGAAATCGAATTAAAAACTGCGCTAATGTTGCATTAGATTCGAGAACTTGTCACGCGACATTAGTGTATTTTTTACCTCGATTTCGGTGAAATTTGAAGTCACTAAACGAAGTCGAATCGAAGTCAAATTCGAATTAAGCTTCAAGAGTCAGTATATGTATGAAAATATCAATAAATATTAGAAGTCTATCTCTATGCCAGGCTGGTATTTGCATACTTATGTAAGAATTTCCTTTTTTACTGCTGGAAGCAAATTTTATGCAGATGGTAAGACTTGAAACTTCTTCATTAACTAGGTTACAATTAGCCTTCCGCCAGTATCTGGATTGTTATTTAATAAAGACCAGTTTTTACTTAAGAAACTTATACTTTTACTGTATTTTAACATTGCATTATCTTGTTAAGATTTAACAATTGCGAGCTCTCTATCTATTACGTTATTTGGATAGTTACCTTGAATTTATACTTTTGTGTTTTATGTTCATTACTATTCTCATAACTCACTTTCATAAGTCATCATGACCATCAGGTTTCATCACTCAAAGGTTCTTGAATTTATACTTTTAAGTTTTATGTCAATTATTATGTTCATAACTCACTTTCATTAATCATCATCATCATCAGCCATAGGACATCCACTGCTGAACATAGGCCTAGTTAGTCCTAAGTTCAACATGCTTGAACCGATTTAGATAATTGTTTTTTATTTGGAAGCATACTGTTACAAGTTAATTTCATTAAAATTTGGTCAGACTAGACAAAGCTACAAAGTAAGAAATCGTCTCTATTAATTTTTAGTTTTGTTGTTAAGTTTTGTTGAATTTTATTATAATGCCCAATATCCTTACATAATATCACGCCTGTATCCCAGAGGGGTAGGTAAAGACTATAGATTTTCACATCGTCTAGTTATAACTATCGCTACATCTATTTTCATCTATCTCTTTATGCATTTCCATAGTTTTAGGATAGGTACTTTTGACCTGTCCTTTATCCAATAAACTATCAATTTGGTTGATGTAGGTTCAGTGCGGTCGACCTTTATCGACTCATTCGTCCACACTCGTCTTATGTATCCGTTTTGTTAATCTCCTATCATCAAATATTAGTTGTTAGATATTTCACTGGGTTCGACTCCCAGGTCAGGCAAGGCGATTTTTCTAATTCGATTTGCGCGTAATTGGAGCCTTTAGAGGGGGTTGCTATCAGCAGACAGCTGGTCGTAAAAACTAAGCCAAATACTATCTGCAACACGCTTGAAAAACTGTATTGCGCCGACCCTACGTTATGATATAAGGGCAGGTATAAGAAAAAGTAAACACACCTGTTCTATAATAGATGCTAGTCTTCCTAACGCGAGTCCATTGCCATCTTCTCTGGTGATGACAGCGCTGCCAAGCTTCACCACCAGTCGCCTGGCATACTTCAGTTGAGATCTGTCAGTGAACGTCCTTTGCTTGCGTTCTGCGCTGGCCAGGTTCCTCTTATCCACATTGAGACCCTGAAAAGAAATGACCTTAAAGAGCACAAGAGAAGCGAGACTTTTAATTTTGTCCATACTGTATTTGTTGAGTGATAGAACCAACTGTAGACTAATTGGCCGGTCAGTCGGTTTGATACTTAGATAAAGTATATAATAGATTGGGCGTCCAGGTACTTAAATCTTGAATAAGTGAGATAGATAAATGCAGTTTACAGTGTGAGTGATAGAGATAGACGAAGAATTTTTTATCTCGTTCTGCGTATGCGTTTTTATTGTCTGACACCAACTCCGAATGTACCCCGAATTGGTGTCAAACATATTCCTGTGAAATGTTGACTTACGTTTGTGTGGTGTATTTCGTGTTATATATTGTGACAATTGACATTATTCCAATAAGTATCAAATAATTGTGTTTCTCCAAGATGGTACAATGTTGCATTTTAGGCTGTAAAAGCCGTATTGAACGAAAATTAGAAAACATAACCTTTCATAGGTAAGTACCGATTATTAGCGTATATCCCGCAAATTTACTTGTGATAATCTCGGTAATGATAATAAGAGTTGAAATAAATGTAAACTTTCGCGCAATTCTCAAAGTAATATAAGAAATTCACATCGAAAAGAAAAATATTTTTATCCTATAACCTTTCCAAGTTTGATTGGTTATTATAATGCAACCATGTTGCTTTGTAAACCTGCATCTTTAATTTGGTGGTATTACATAAAATTTTGGGGTTGCAAAGAAAACAAAAACTTAATTACCCTAAATTACGGGAAGTTTACATTGGACTGACTTTATAAAAATATTTTATAAGACTGAACAGTTTTTTTTACCCGACTTCAAAAAAAGGAGGAGGTTAACAATTCATCGAAATATTTTTTATGTATGTTCCCCGGTTATTCGAAGACGCCTGGGCCGATTTATTGATAAAATCAATTTGCATAAAGTATTTAAATGTTAGAATTCATTATTCCACAAAATCTAGGGTGAGTAAGAAAGACTATATCAGGAATATATATATACAAAACTGATCCAATTTAAGGGTTAGTAATTATTGGTGTTCTGCTTTGGTAAATTGGTGGTAGTTTCTTTTAACAAAGAATAAAACTGGCCAAGTGCATGCACATATACTAAATGTTATCTGAAATATAATCATTAGACATAATTTATATATATAAACATAACATAACTGTAAACGTAAAATAACTATGTGCGAAATTTAGCTTTTTACTTTTGTAGACTATTACTCGTTACATTCCAGAACCAACGGTTTGGCTGGTAGGGGGTGCGGTCACTTGAGTCTGACAAAAATGCGTGCTGTAAAGCTTAATATTTCACAAATGAAAAATGGTTTTAGCAAACCTTCAAAGTTTTTGAACGACCTATTCAACGATATCCCACACTATGGACAATCGAGAAAAAAATGTCATTCCTTAATTAACGTGTAGAGGAAGTACCCAAAATTGGTATTTTTTTGCAATATTTTATTGGTGTGATTGATGTGTATTTCCATGCCAAAATAAGGGTTTATTTTTGGTTAATGTATTAAAATTTTTAGTTTTTTATTTTAGTTATTTCTGTAGAGTCCCCTCCTTGGTCTAGTGGCAGCATGTATGGTCTGTGGACCGGGGGAGGTCCTGGGTTCGATTCCCAGGTCGGGTAATGCAAATTTTCTAATTTATTATCTTTAGTATAACATTACATAAGCTCACGCCTGTATCCCCGAAGGGGTAGGCAGAGGTGCACTAGCGAACTCGTACACCCACAAGTCGCGGAGCTTAGTTCCGTCCCAGATGTGGTAGGGGGCAAGCCTATCGCCATATCGGGCACAAATTCCAGACTCTGGGCTTATATTGAAAAATCCAATATCACTTTGCCTGACCCAGAGATCGAACCCGAGACCTCAGGACGGTAGTTGTACCGAAATAGAAGCACGTTACCGAGGCAATATAAAAAAAATATACATTTTTGTTTTACAATTATCCACATATTGAAGGGTAAATTTTTCTCACAAGGTATCCCCGTGTCTTATGTCTGTCCCTTACGGGTATACGCGCATGGCTACTCTATTCATTCTTTCTCTAAGGTTTGATACCACTGTCTCTCAGAAAACCGACGTAAAGTGGTCCAATTTCCCCCTCCCTTCTCCAATCCCTCTTTCCCTCCTTTTAGATTGACAACGTTCTCACGATTCCTTTTGTGTGTTGGATGTCTATGGGTGGTGGAGATTTTAACCATATCTCTGTCAGTGATCCATCTGCTCATTTGCCAGTATCTGGTTAAAAAAAATATAGCGGAATTTACACTTTGCAGTAAAAACGTGTTTTCAAATTTCTCACTAGCTTGCGTTGCCAGCAATGATATTGTTGCCAGGTAACCATAATATAAACCAATTTGAGGCACCCGTGTCTCTCATAGAATGTTGTTGTGTAAAAAGACAGTGCCGTACTAGGCTAAGAAACAGGGGGCAGAAAATTATTTTTTCTTATAAGCAGGCTGTTACAGATATTTCAGTTCACTTAGGCACTGCACTATGCGTGTGGGCACAAAACAGATAGGTACAGAAATCAATCTACATATAAGTAGGCATATTTAGGTTATCATTGGATTATATCACCGTTCTTCTTGTTTCTTCTCAACAATAAATCAAACAACTAGAGACGAGTGCCTCTACCACGATAGTTTTTTGTGCATACGCCAAAGTTGACAACCCTAGCGCGACCGCCGAGTGTATCTATGAAAAGTGAAGTACATAATTATGTACATACATGTGATTGAATTCTGTACGTATCTGTTTTGTGGTGTGGATTTCTAAATATGTAGTTTTGATGGTCAGTCGTTGCCCTCATATGGGTTCACATACATAACATACAGACAGGGTTCAGACACCATTATTCTATAGAAATCACGCAAACAAAGCAAATAAAAATTGCAAATAAAAATCTTCATTGTAAGTAGTGAATAACTACTACAGAAAGAACTTAACAAGGGTTTTCAAGTTATACCTGTACCTCTGTATGTAAACATAAATTGAAATATTGTTATCAAGATGTTGACAATAGTGATTTCTTACATACAATCCTGATTAAAGCCTGACTAGCTTGATCGGATTTTAACAGGAAGTCTGACAGGGTGGGTGTCGCTTGTTAACATTATTTCATATTATTCTCTAGAGCTGTATTTTTTGTCTCTAAGTGGTGTGGTTTAATGCATCAAACTTCAGTGATGGACAGTATAATGTGGAAACATTTTAACCGGTGATCTTTGATGAGTTTTGCTTGGTGCGTTGTCGGGCTTTGTTCGGTCGATTCGCCGAGTGAAGGTGATGACCTTCACTCGGTGTCGTCCCAGATGTGATAGGGGGCGAGCCTATCGCCATATCGGGCACAAATTCTAGACTCCGGGCTGATATGGAAAATTCCAATATCACTTTGCCCGACCCGGGGATCGAACCCGAGACCTCAAAACCGTAGTCGTACCGAAATACCACCACGCCACCGAGGCAGTCAAATCCAACCCAAATAAAATTTGAAAAATCGTTTTTCCCGACCTGTGAATCGAACCCAGGACTTCCCGATCCACAGTCCATATATGCTGCCAGACCAAGGAGACGACTTAAAATGTGTCAAACTAACTTTCCCAAAATACATCCCTGCACGAAATGTTTAATTTTTGACCAGCGCCAGAGCCAGTTTCAGTGCGCTTTGTGGACGCAAAATTCGTTATTAGAGTCGCGTACGAAGTGAATACTAGTTTTTACCATCCCATTGCAGCGTTTAAAATTCCCTCTGCATGTTATATATGGTTTGAACAGCACAAAGCAAATAGCTGCGATGTTACAGTTTATTTAGATTAGCGTTTTAATTTATTTCCATTTATAACCTAACGTGGTGGTTATGTCTAACCTCTCTTATTCGTACACGAGATTCGTTAATGATATTTAAAAAGTAAGGCTCGTACTTAACAGTAAACAGTAATAACGTATTACTGTCATTATTTGGTATCATCACCATCAGCCATAGGACGATCATTGCTGAATGTATAGGTATATATAGGTATACCTACAATTTCCATAAGTCAATAATAATAATTTCTCAGTCCTTTTGTAGTAGGCATAGACGGTAGTTACCAAAGAAAGTTATTTAAAAAAAAGAGGACTCCAAAGACTTTGCAACCTAACGTTAAATAAATTTCCGCATTGGAATAAAAGTTTATACTGGTCGAAAAATGATTATTTTGAGTTTGCTTGAAACTTTGCCGACGCGATCAATTTCTTCTTGGGTAATGAAAATGCCTATGTTTTTCTATAGATTGACATATTATAGCACATACATAAGCTCACGCCTATATTCTCGAAAAGGTTTTTGAGTGGTAGAGCCACGCTGTAGACAGTAACGTCTACAGCACGAATGGGCCGGTTCGACCGGTTTGACACCACTGTCTCACAGAAAACCGACGTAAAGTGGCAGCTTGCTGTCGCGTTTCGTTTGGTGAGTGAGACTTCCGGTGGCCCATTTCCCCCCTTCCTTTCCCAATCCTTTTTCCCTCCCCTTCCATTCCCTCATTTTAGGTTGGCAACGCACCCATGATTATTTTTGTGTCTTGGGTGTTTATGGGCGGTGGAGATCACTTACCATCAGGTGACCCATCTGCTATATCGGGCACAAATTCCTACTTTCTATAATCTATAATGTAAAAAAATACTCGACAGTAATGTACCCGTCTATACTATTAATAGTGCACAAAATAAATGATTACTCCGAGAAGAAATGAGAATGAAATAACGACTCCATGTAAACGCGGCAAAATTTCAACGAGTACATTTTTATTACATTCTTGGGGTCGTCTATTGTGAGACACAATATCGTTTATACAAGAACCCAGACTAAAGGTCAGCACTAACATTTGTTTTTTTAATAATGTGTCGACTAAACGACATTAAACTGGTAAGTTGAGTTAAAATATTACCATCCATCTCATGCAGTCAAATAATAAAATTAAATTGTAATTAAACGCCCAAATCAATAAGCAAATATTAACATAACATAATTTCACGCATGTATCCGCGAAGGGGTAGGTAGAGGCGCACTAGCAAGAAAATATTATATTTTCGTCTTCAAAAAAGGAAAAGGTCCTCAATTCATCCGAAATTTTTGGTAAGTTACGCGATATCTTCGCCAAATGCACGAACTACATACTGCGCCCCTTTATTTTAAAGACATTTTTTTATTGGCAGAATTTTAATATAAATTTGTATTTTTCTATACGTTTGTCATTTTATACCTTATCCCACCTTTATGTGGATGACGCGTAGCAGAAAGGATTCGACTCAGTTTTTATGGCCACCTTAAAAACATAAATCCAGTTTACGCTGTAAATTTTCATTAAAATGAATGTAAATCCAGCTATTTGCTTCTGACCTACAACAGACAAACTTCTGCAAGTTAGGGGGAAAAATCAATTTAATCCTATTCAAAGCATTGGCAAATGTTCTCAACATTTATAGGAATGACAGTTTTTCAGACCATTCTTTATCCTATTATGCTGTAAAACAAACTGAGCACACATTTTTACTCTTTCACAGCGCTGGGCGGCTGAAATTATGGGGAATTTTTATTTATTAGACTAATACTCTAATTAAATTTGAATTGGAATTGGCAGCCGATCATAAAAAAGAACATACATACATACATAAGCTCACGCCTGTATCCCCGAAGGGGTAGGCAGAGGCGCACTAGCGAACTAGAACACCCACATTTCGCTGAGCTTAGTTCCGTCCCAGATATGATAGGGGGCGAGCCTATCGCCATTTCGGGCACAAATTCCAGACTCCGGGCTGCTGTGGAAATATCCAATATCACTTTGCCCGACCCGAGGATCGAACCCGAGACCTCAGGACGGTAGTCGTACCGAAATACAACTACGCCACCGAGGCAGTCTGTAAAAAATAAAGCTAAATCTTTTCTGCAACTCGCTTGATATTGTAGTTGCGCCAACCCAACATTAAAGTACAATAAGGGCAGATGAAAACAAAGAATATTAGAAACTCTCTCAGATATTCATTGATTATCAGTTCCTTTTCGGCCGACTTCCCAAGAAGGAGGTCCTCAATTCGTCGGTATTTTTTTTTATGTATGTTACTTGATATCTCCGCCAAATATGGACTTATTTTCAAAATTCTTTTTGTGTTCGATAGGGCTTATTTCAAGGGTGGTCCCATATAAATTTGGTTACGATCGGTCAATTGGAAGTCTGACCGACTTCTGTTAAGTTTTTAAACTTGTGATTATTTTTTCCTTAGTTTTAATTAGGTGTTTTTTTAGACTCAGTATAACTACATCTTTAAAACAATGTTTATTCGCTCTTCGTTCCGCTTGGTTGATTTGTTAGCACTGTATCTTGTGCTGTATGTAATTTTCTTAAAGTTTTGTATAAAAATATGTAATTAATGCTAATAGCAATGTAAAAGTAGTTCTTACAGAATGAGCATGTCCGTCTGTGTGACTAATTATTTTAATATTGATTAAGATACTTTAGGGTTAAGATAAGACTATGTATATTTTTTTTTTTATTAAATGTTTGTTATTTGTATTTATTTTAAATAAGTTTAATATTTATTAAGGATAAAATGTAAGTGGAACACTACGTTACACTATCAATAATTAAATATATACAAATTCACATTAACTTTTGCACAATGCTCTACCAATATATAATGCCATTTCAACTAACATTACCTAACACTTCAAATTACACTTCAAATAACAAAGTCGCCTCCTTGGTCTAGTGGCAGCATATGGGCTATGGACGGGAGGTCCTGGGTTCGATTCCTAGATCGGGCAAAGCGAATTTTCGAATTTAATTTGCCCGGGACTGGATCCCTCAAAGGGGGTTAATGTCAGGCAAGCAACCGATCATAATAACTAAGCCAAATCCTTTCTGCGATATGCTCTTATAAAGTGTATTGCGCGAGGGATCGCGCCTTATACCTTAATATGGGAATATTAAGGTGGTATATGGTAGGTAGAAAGAAGGAAAGACTTCAAATAACATTTGTAAAAAACACCCCAAACTTTGAGAACCTCTAGCTGTTAAAATATTAATGGCCTTCGTGCAACCCACATCACCTGGAAAGGTTTGCAAAAAGCGACATAATCTGCGGTAAATGGCTGATATCCGGATCTCCTTAACTATTTAAATGGGGTTTCATTGGTCCGGATTACATTTATTTCTATTAAACGTTCTCTGATGATATCAGGTCGTGAATTTATTTGAAAGGATACTTAAGCGAACAACTTAATGTGGATCATTTTTTTAGTAAAATAATGAAAGATATTTTAAGCAGCTTTACCGCGGACTGCTGAGAGGAGTGTCGGAGGTTCGAGACCAAATCCAAATAGAGTCGTTGAGAGTTAGTTGTCGTGTCTCGGTAGGCAGTGGTGTTCTCATGGTGATGAGATGAGACTCCTACTATTTATTTTGTATGCCGTATTAATTAAAAGCCGTCAAGCCCATAAAACATTTTTTTATCCGGGCACGGCAAAGTGTCTACAGTGCACCTGATGGTAAGCGTAGTGCAGTCCAAAAGACAATCAATGGGTTTATCAGTGGTCACCAGAATTACGCCGGCCTATTTATGCTTCCTTACACTCCGAATCCGAAGAGAGAAGAAGCAAATTGTGGGGCTTGCTATTTGTACATATATAGAAAGTGTTGCTAGTGCGCCACTACCTACCCCTTCGGGGATACAGGCGTGAGCTTATGTTGTTGTTGTTGTTGTTGTAGAAAGTGTTGGCAGAGGAATTAGAGAACCAGAATACCCATGTTTCGCCGAGCTCATTTCTGGTAGTGGCTGTTTGTACGTTATGATTAACACACATAACATAAGCTCACGCCTGTATCCCCGAAGGGGTAGGTAGAGGCGCACTAGCGAACTAGAACACCCACATTTCGCCGAGCTTAGTTCCGTCCCAGTTGTGATAGGGGGCGAGCCTATCGCCATATCGAGCACAAATTCCAGACTCCGGGCTGATATGGAAAAATCTAATATCACTTTGCCCGACTCGGGGATCGAACCCAAGACTTCAGGACGGTAATCGTACCGAACATCAATATAAAATACCCTAGATGCACAGTTCTTTGCAAATATCACTCTAAAAAGGGGTCTCAGCAATAAAACAAAGTAAAATATCACTAATTCTAATTAAATCAACACAAATATAACCCTATGCACGTGTCATAAAGTAGCATTTTAAACGAAATGAGCAAGCGTTGTTTAATTTGAATTTTGAAATTTAGAATTCTATCCACGTCCGACTGTAGGCAAAACGAGTGCTTAAGCACTTGTTTGGTGTCCCATTTTCCGAGCGTCAACTGTGCATCTAGGTAAATAATATATCGATGCCTTGCTCGCGTAGATACGTGCAACAAACTCATGATGAAGCTACTGATGTGTCTTGATTACTTTACGTATAGTTCTATACAGTATATGCTCGTGACACTCTGTGGTTACGGCACAAGGTCCATTTATATCAATTACGCGCAACTGAGTACATGCGCCGAGGATATATTTATATAACTAATTTATGTACTCGCCGTCTCATTAGAGGCGTGGACTGCAATATGTTATCATTTGAACGACACCATTTTCCATGTACTCTATGTTTGATTGCCTCGGTGGCGTGGTTGTATTTCGGTATACCGTCCTGAGGTCTCGTGTTCGATCCCCGGGTTGGGCAAAGTGATATTGGATTTTTCCTTATCAGCCCGGGAGTCTGAAATTAGTGCCCGATATGGCTATAGGCTCGCCCCCTATCACATCTGGGATGGAACTAAGCTCGGCGAAATGTGGGTGTACTAGTTGGCTAGTGCCTCTGCCTACCCCTTCAGGGATGCAGGCGTGAGCTTATGTTATGTTATGTACTCGCCGTCTCATTAGAAGCGTGGACTGCAATACATATGTTATCATTTGAACGACACCATTTTCCATGTTCTCTAAGGTTGATATAGAGCGAACTCCGACTAAGTGAGAGTCAAGAAAACGAACTCAAGAAGACAAATAGACAGACTAAGCAGAGTTTTTCTAGTAAAAAATGACTCGGACTAAGTCGAAGATCGATTTATAGGGCTTTACTTATAAAAACATTTTCACTTATCTTTTCGCTTAGAATAGCCTGTCACTTCTTTCCTTGCGTTACATTGTTTAAAAATGAAAAGGACAACCTATGGTTACAGATAAGCAGCGCTTAAATATTTGTATAAGTAACGCCCGAATGGTCAAACGCTGCGCAACTTTAACAGCTTCTTATATTGATTTTCGCCCTACAATTTTGACAGATAAGGCGGCCTTAAACGACATAAGACGAACTTAAGTTAAGCATAGATCTCAGCAGATATTTTCAGAGTGACAAATAATTCTTACACTTTAATATCCCATCATGACCCTTGAAATAAGCTCTATCGAACACAAATAAAATTATAAAAATCGGTCCACATTTGGCGAAGATATCGCGTAACATACATAAACAAACGAGTAGGTACATTTTTAAGTCAGTCGAAAAGAGGCGAAATGTAGCAATGTACTAATTATTAAGGACGTCTCAATTATAATTGACAGCAAAACGTCTGTATATTAAGAGCAATAAATCAATGTTCCAAGAGTTTCTTCTCCAATGGATATGAACTTCAAACAATTGAACGCATTGAACGTTTAATATCGTCCATTTATGAAACAGTTATTAGAACATACGTCCATTGATCAGGTGCCCTAGCATGAATAGCTATCGACTACCTATTCGAATCGACTCGTAGCGCACTCACGACTATCTTTGTTTGTGTGGCGGTTTCTTGGCCCAATGCCCGGGACACCAGCGCCTCCATAATTCACTTCACCCGGTCTTGAGCACCTCTACATAACATAAGCTCACGCCTGTATCCCCGAAGGGGTAGGCAGAGGCGCACTAGCCAACTAGTACACCCACATTTCGCCGAGCTTAGTTCCGTCCCGGATGTGATAGGGGGCGAGCCTATCGCCATATCGGGCACAAATTCCAGACTCCGGGCTGATGGAAAAATCCAATATCACTTTGCCCGACCCGGTGATCGAACCCGAGATCTCAGGACGGTAGTCGTACCGAAATACAACCACGCCACCGAGGCAGTCCTCCTCTGCATCCTCTACAGTGAGACCATTATCGTATCTTCCTCTAAAAGGTCTTTTTGAGCCCCCCTATGGGGAGGCACCCCATGTCTGGCCTAGGCCATTGATGCGAGAGTATACAAGAACTTTTTACTTACATAACCAAATGAGTGACCTGAAACGAGTTTACTTAATTAACTTAACTTTAGTTTACTTAATTACTGTTTTCGTGTTCCTAATGTATTCCTTTAGTTTGCCAGAAAATAATTAATTATGTATTAAAAACAGATAAACTTTTCAAACGTTTTACAAGGAATGACCACTTCTTATAAAAACAGTTTAGCTGAGCAAATAGCTAAGAATTGGCTGTCACTTTTTTTCTTGTGTCACATCGTTTGAAAATAAAAAGGACAGGCTATTCTAAGGCATTTGCTCAGCTAATATGTATGTTATATGTATGTTATATGTATGTAGGTAAATTAAACAATTGTAATAACCCATGATATCATACTTAAAATACCTTTAATGTTTTACATCATGTACTAATAATAATATTATAATCCGTGGAAAATGCCGTTCATATTCCTCTTCTCTAAAGGGACTTTAATAACTATGTAATGCTTTTAAATAGAAAATAAAGTGACTCTACCTATATACTATGCCAACAGAATCTATATATTAAAACGTGAAGCGAAATCTTTATACTCCTTTTTAAGAGAATTGCACGAACTGATGATCGATAAATTTGACACAGTTGAAGTTTATATTAATATGGAGAAGTGCATAAAGCTATTTATTTACGAATTATGGTCGAATTTCGACTACTGAGCGACCACTAGTCTTATTAAAACGGTTTGAATATTTTAAAGTATATTGGGCTAATGCAGTAGCGTGGTTGTATTTCAGTACGACTACCGTCCTGAGGTCTCGGATTCGATCTACGGGTCAGGCAAAGTGATATTGGATTTTTCCATATCAGCTCGGAGGCTGGAATTTGTGCCAATATGGTGATAGGCTCGCCCCATATTACATCTGGGACGGAACTAAGCTCGACGAAATATGGGTGTTCTAGTTCGCTAGTGCGATTATGCCTACCCCTTCGGATACAGGCGTGAGCTTATGAATATTTTTAAATGCAGCTATACTATTCGGCTAAATCAGCCTCATATTCAACTTTGAAACAGCGAAGAGCTGTCAAATTTTGCAAGAAATTTGACGTTCCATCGCTGCTTCAGCGTCGAATGCGCGGCTATTTTTGCAGAATAGCCCCTCGGGACCTTTCTCGTGTAAACCTTCAGGAGCTCTGGACAAAAACAAGCGTGACAGTAGGTGACGGCATGCTATGTTTTTTTTGTAAGGAGTTTACAGTTAGCGTCCGAAAAGTCTTGTGACTAATGCCAATCTTCGTTGTACGTCTATGCTTGGTTGCTAAAAAAACCAATAACGTGAATGCCTAGCGTTATCAAACGTCACGCTTGGTTTTTGTCTAGGACCTTATTTAGTCTTCGACGTCAGTTTTGCAATTACTATTGGCTATCTATGAGCATTATCAAGTAGATAAAGCAACAAGCAGCCCATATTAATAGTTATTTAGTCAGATAATGCTGGTAAACATTACTGTCAGTATCGTAAGCACATTCTTTATCAGGCAGAATAATACTTAATGTGAAGTATTTTCTGCTTTTATAATATTTTTAATTAAATACTGATGAGATCAGTTCTACCGTAAATATTTCGTCTTTATCTATGGGCCTTTGTCTATGGTTATCTAAGCAATAAATAGTAAATAAAATGATTAATGAAAAAATAAGAGGTCCCGGCATACATAACTACGTAACATAGGTGATTTCTGTGAAGACGGTTCCTCCATTTTCGTTTCGCGATCTAATTACATGTAAGTTGTCACCGTGTCATAAGAATTAAACAATGTAAAATACTTATTGATATTCTTGTAAATACGGTGTTTTATTTACAATAATACTAATTTCAGAATAGGAAGAAGATGCCTGTTATATTCGTGGTATCTTTCTTTCGCAAAGTCGCCATTTTAGTTTCGTTCCATTCATAAGGAATGCTTAATTTTTTCGTAGTTATGCCGTGTCCTCTATCTTCTTTTCTCTAAGGTATAAAGCTATAACTTATAGAAAAAAAATGTTTGTTTGTTGTGTGGGCTCCATTTTCGGCACCCAGCAAGTAGAAAATTATATAAGACTTGTGTATAAGATGTATTGAAAAATATTTTGGTGCCAAAATCTACAATATAAAAATAATATTTATTCCGAAGCTATTCGCACCGACATGACATCGGTCATCGCACTTTTATCTCACTTTGATAATGCCATGCCATTCATCCACCCCGTTGACATAATTTTACTTATTTGATAAAAAAAAAAACACGTCTCAATCGGAATATTTTACACTACAGATTTTAAATAATGCATAAAATAAATATCCAGTAAAATATGTCATGTACCTATCTATATGTAAAAAACATTTATTTTAGACATATTAGTATTATACTAGAGTCATAATAATAAGTATTACACTACAGGAAAAGAGTATGATTAGTATATGACGTCATTCCATGAAATAAACTTCTATTTATCCTGTACCTTATAACTAACATCGATTATATTTAGTCATATCATAACTCAAAAGCCAAATAATTAAAAATATCTCGGTTGTTTTAAAATTATTAAAAAAGCAAAATAAGCAACGAATTGAGAACATCAAAATAAAACAAAAAAAATGGATTATACCTCTATTATCAAATTATTTGATGATACTTTAATATTTTTTAGATATTTTTGAAAATACTGTACTTACATCTTGTGGGGTAACAGCACCAACTAACGGCAGTTTGTCCCAACCCACGACGGTATACCATCTCCTTTCACCAACTGTTTTCACAGTACGGCCACACAATCGCAACATATTTACACTTTATGCACTTAAATAATAATTAAACAAATTATTTATTTTTATTCCATAAATTATATTTTTATAAATTATTATTGTCCGCGTCGGCGCAATTCACGCGCGACTCCCATTAACAAGCTCTGTTGATGAATGCGATGTAACAATAACGTTTCATCAAACGGGTAATAAATATTTATTGTTTTATTATTTCACAATTATGAACTACTTTTTGTTTATTCAACAAATAACAGTACCGATAATCATTTAACGTACTTATTCATATTTTGTTTGCTAATTTTGTTTCAAAATAAAATAATTATTCCTAATAGTCTAAGTTTATTGTTAGAGATAACAAAATGTATTTCTGTCTTATTCTTGACAAACGGCGTAAGTATCTGGGTAAATAATTATTATTGATTCTAAATTGATATGACCTTTGCCATTCTAATTAGACGACTGAGAAACGAGAGATAACAAGTTCCATTCCCACACATATATTGTTATCAAATAAAATTCTCGGTCTCGGGTTCGATGTCCAGGGAAATATCCCAATAGGGTTCTTCCCTATCCTTCCGAGGATAAGAGACGAGAGTATGTATGTATGTAAGAAGTGGCACCAACTCTGCCAAGCATATTCATGCTAAAAACTAAACTAAAAAACATAACATAACATGTTGTTCAAGCTACAAACGAAACTCTTGAGTTTTTAATAAACAAAATAATAATATATGTAATATTAATGTCGTACTGCTGGGCACGGGCCTCCTCTACTAATGAGTGGGGTTATCCCTTAGTCTACCACGCTGGCCTAATGCAGATTGGTATACTTCACATATCTTCGAAATTTTGTGGAGAAATTCTCGGGTACGCAGGTTTCCTCGCGATATTTTCCTTCACCGATATAGAAAGCGATAATTCACAATGAAAACACATTTAACATAAAATAGTCAGAGGTGCTCTTTTTTGGGGTTGGTTTCGAACCTCCGACACTCGTCACAGCAGTCCGTACCATCCCCAACTGGGCTATCGCTGCTGTTAACGTCTGATAAAAATTTGTTTACATTCTTGATGCAAGCAATATTATGGAAACGTTTAACACATTATCAAAATTAGTTAATTACCCTTATGAACTTTCGAATGTAATGATATGTATCTAAATTAGTTATGGTATAATTAACAATACTGGCATAAACCAGAATTTAAATCTCCTCTATCATATATTACATAAGATGTACACATGTACCTCGTCGGTCGTCCATTCGTCATACGTCCATTGATCAGGTACCCTAGCATGAATAGCTATCGATACCTATTCGAATCGAGCTCACTGCGCACACATGACTATCTTTGTTTATCTGGCGTCTTCTTGGCCCAATGCCCGGGACACCATCATCATCATCATCATGATGACACCAGCGCCTCCATAATTCTCTTCACCCGGTCTTGAGCATCCTCTACATAACATAAGCTCACGCCTGTATCCTCGAAGGGTTAGGCAGAGGCGCACTAGCCAACTAGTACACCTACATTTCGCCGAGCTTAGTTCCGTCCCAGATGTAATAGGGGGTGAGCCTATCGCCATATCGCTATTTTATCTATTAGTATACACACACAACATATCTATGTGTGTATGTGTATATTATGAGATGTATAACAAATGCGAAGCTTTAACGAAGGAATAACGTCAATAGATTATCTTTCAATTATGTGTATTAGTCAATGAATACAACGATTTACCCCTAGTTTCTTTATAGAAAGCTAAAACCGAAATAAAAGTAAAGCACAAGTCACTCATCATCATTCTCAGCTTTTTGGCACCCACTGCAGCGCATAAGCCTCCTCTCTTTTAGGCTAATCTGTGCCAAGTGCCACCTGCAATCTTCTGCAGATCATCTGACCATCTGGATGGAGGTGTGCCACAGGACCTTCGACCCTCACGTGGCCACCATTTGGTCAACAATTTACTCCACTTGTCACCTCGGCACCTTGTCAAGTGCCCACTTGAGTTTCGCTGTACGGGACACAATTTCTTCAACCTTATTTCGTATTTCCGTATTTCCACTTCGAAAAGCCGAAAAAAAGACTATTTCGAAAAGTAACTGCTAAAGATAATTCCTTTGAACTGTCATTTACCGACGTATCCGTAATGTAGAGTAAAAGATATTGCTTTTACTTTAACAAACATAACACAAGCTCACAGGTAGGTGAGGCGCACTACCAATTACCAAACTAGAACATTTCGCCACGCTTTGTTCCGTACCAGATGTTACAGTGGGCGAGGCTATGGTCATATCGGGCACATATTCCAGACTTCTGATTTAAAAAACCTAATATCACTTTGCCCGACCCGGAGATCGAACCCGAAACCTCGGGAAGGTAGCCAAAACAACTACGCCACCGAGGCAGTCTACTATAACTAATTATAAGGGTAAACCGAGGAGGTGAACTTAGCTCAATAGTGACATGGTGTAAGTTAGAAATGAGCTTAACGATATTTGGTCTTCCAATGTTTTCTAGGAATACATTTCTATGAATTTTGAGTGGTAGAGCCACGCTGTAGACAGTAACGTCTACAGCACGAATGGGCCGGCTCGACCGGTTTGATACCACTGTCTCAACAGAAAACCAACGTAAAGTTGCAGCTTGCTATCGCGTTTCGTTCGGTGAGTGAGATTTCCGGAGGCCCATTTCCGCCCTTCCTTTCCCAATCTCATTTCCCTCCACTTCCATTCCCTCCTTTTGGGTTGGCAACACATCCATGATTATTTTTGTGTCTTGGATGTCTATGGGCGGTGGAGATCACTTACCTTCAGCTGACCCATAGGCTCGTTTGCCAGTCTGTACTATAAAAAAAAAGAAATTTTGAGCTTAACCAATGTTTTCTAGGAATACTTAGATGAGTAAACATATCAATGTGATTTTATCAAATCTAATACCTAAATACGACAATGATCGAGTTGATATAACATTTGAATTCATATCGGTTGTAATGCTACGTTCCAGACACTGTTTAACCTCAAGTAACCTTGGAAAACCGTCAAGTCGGTTACTTTCAACAATATCTATACATAGATACTAGGAATTACACCCCAAAAACATGTTTGTTTGATTTAATATGAATGTAATTGTTTTTCAAATTCAGTAGAATAGATACAATTATACAGGATGTCTCGCCAGTGACGTGCGGCGACATTCCTATCAGCGGCTTTACACAAGTAGCTTATGCGCTTGTCGAATAGAATAAATGTATGGGAATGACATAAGAGTATGCCATATTTGAGTTAAAAAAATGTGGCGTACTCTAATGTCATTCCCATACATTTATTCCATTCGACTAGCGCATAAGCCACTTGTCTAAATCCGCTGTAGACAGCGTACTCTTATGTCATTCCCATACATTTATTCCATTCGACTAGCGCATAACCCACTTCTCTAAACCCGCTGCAGACAGAAAACTTGATTGATTTTCTTCAACTCTTACATCACCGTTCGATATCCGGGTATTGATTATATTGATGGCGATTTAAAATATAATCCGGCCACTGTTATTTTAAAAACTTGTTTTTTGTCATGATTTATTTATGATTGGTCATGATTTATGTATCTCTATGTGTATATAGACTGCACGCCACTGTGTCTCGGTACTCTATGATGTACTAAATATACTACCTACATGTATTACCTTATTACGAGTTCGTGATGACTGATAAAACTGATATACAAATCATATAATATTACGAAGGAAGGCTGCCTCGGTGGCGTGGTGGTATTTCGATACGACTACGGCTCTGAGGTCTTGAGTTCGATCCCCGGGTCGGGCAAAGTGATATTGGATTTTTCCATATCAGCCCGGAGTCTGGAATTTGTACCCGATATGGCGTTAGACTCGCCCTCTATCACATCTGGGACGGAACTAAGCTCGGCGAAATGTGGGTGTTCTAGTTCGCTAGTGCGCCTCTGCCTACTCCTTCGGGGATACAGGCAATTCTCAATTCAATCAATTCAATTCTTCGGGGATTCTCTTTCGTGTATGTATGTATGTATAATATTACGAATATTTTTCCATTATGAAATAAATTAGTTATCTACTAATCTCGTAATCGATTATCAAGATTACTAATCGATTCAATTCTGGCGATCATTCATGATGGCCCAACTTTATATAAGAACGAAGACCCGATCAAAAGAAAGAAATGTTTAGTACACAAACGTACAATTTATATACATTTGGCCCTTATAATCGTTAATATAAAGCCTAATATACTAAATCACCATCTTAACTGTCCAGACAGTTACAGCTGTAATCAAATAAATGATTAACACTTATTACAGTAATATATCAACGTGTAACACCAATTTCTCAAATAAAGAAGGCATTAAGCCTTCTTGAAGAATAGCACGCTCAAGGTATCTAATATAAAAAGTACCATCAACTACGTTTATAAATTGATAGATGTAATCATCGAGATGTAATAGACAAATAGCAATTCAGATAGCTCGCAAAAAACTAAAATGTCCACACATTTGGAACCAGGGTCGTATTTAGGAGCAATATATGGGGCTAATAAGTCCACTTTATTTTTATCAAACTAATAAGGTTTTTTTGATTGACCTGTTGGAAGCGGCCTGCATCCAGAGACTTCCTGCGACCTTTATCAGGTCGTCGGTCCACCTTATAGGTGGACGTCCTACGCTGCGCTTGCCGATACGTGGTCTCCACTCGAGAACTTTTCTGCCGCTTCCAACAGGTCAATCTGGAAATCTTTGGGGGAGGCCTATATCCAGCAGTGGACGTCCTATGGCTGATAATGATAATGACGATGAATAAAGATTCTATCACGATTTGGTTTTAATTTTTATTCCCGACGTTTCGAAGGCCAAATCGTGATAGAATCCGTAAAAATAGTTTTATTTCAATGAATAGCATTCGCGTAAACTTAAGAAATCAGTATGATAAATAAGGTTATTGTAACATATTTAATAACAATGCAACGCAGTACGCAGTTTGTGCACATACTAAATAATGATGTTTTTATACATTCAAA
The DNA here is from genome assembly GCA_036417725.1 of Clanis bilineata. Lineage (NCBI taxonomy): Eukaryota > Metazoa > Arthropoda > Insecta > Lepidoptera > Sphingidae > Clanis > Clanis bilineata. Next base: position 3,960,296 of record CM071159.1, read on the forward strand.
ATGCACCGACCAATATACAAATGATAGACAATTTTGTCTACAATATAACTGGTCCGGCTCGATGTCAAGAACTAGCTGTTACGCTACATACGGTGAATTAGATTTCCGGTGGCTAAAATTCCTCTGCCCTTCGCAATCCCTCATCCTTTCGTTTCCATAGTAGCCAACGGCTTGGTGGTACCTCGAGTGTTGCCGATATCTACGGACCTAACCTCTTACCATTCTCCCCAAAGGTGAGATACTGCAGGGGTTTCCAGTATCCCATTAGCAGGGACCCCTGCAGTTCACCAAAGAGGAAAAAAAACCCCTCTTACCATTAGGCGGGCAGCAAACTCGCCTGCCTTAAATTTGACAGCCTCCGTAGCCGGGTGTGAAGCAAGAGGCCGCCGGTTCGATTCCCACACCGAGACAAATGTTTGTGTGACCAACAGATACTTTTTTCGGGTGTGGGTGTTATGAGACCGAAAGTCTGACGTAATTCCTGATACTCACGAGACAAGACTCGTATCAGTGTAGCGTCAAGACTATGTGCGTGACTATTGGGTATTATTTATTATTTATTTAATTTGAATAAAAATATACACTAAAATGAAGTTCATTAGCAAATATATGAATATTGCCTTTTGCCGGTATCTTCAATTGGGGGATTTAGGGAACAACAAAGTATATCCATCTCACCTAAATACGCCTCTGGCTAAATTTATGAAGACTTGAAGCAATTTCTCGCAAGTTTTATGCTGATTCAGAAACATGGTTGACATTGTAATTTTTTAGACGTTCGAGTAGACATTTTGTGACATAATTATATCCCTGAGGGGTAAAGTTGGATTTTAGGCAGCTAAAGGCATTTTTGAGCGAAGGAATATTTCAATTTCATTCAAATTGGAACGAAATTGAAAATAAAGTCAGTTTGTACGTCATAAGAAAATTCTAACTTACACACAATTTCATTATCGTTGTAGACCTTCGTCGTAGTTATTTTTTGTTTCTCTTTAAATTGGGTGGCTTAAACATTAGAGAAAGCAAGACAAAACATAGTATCCTGGTTGAACTATTGCATAATATAAATAAGACCGGAGCAATTTCAATGATATACATTTGGTCAAAATAACCTAATAGCTACTACACATATAGCTTTATTTCACTGTTCTACTGGCATAGACAGATAGTCAAGATGGCTAAGTGTCAGGAAAATAACATAAGCTCATACATAAGCTCACGCCTGTATCCCCGAAGGGGTAGGCAGAGGCGCACTAGCCAACTAGTACACACACATTTCGCCGAGCTTAGTTCCGTCCCAACTGTGATAGGGGGCGAGCCTATCGCCATATCGGGCACAAATTTCTGGAGTGGTAGAGCCACGCTGTAGACAGTTACGTCTACAGTACGAATGGGTCGGCTCGACCGGTTAGATACCACTGTCTCACAGAAAACCGACGTAAAGTGCAGCTTGCTGTCGCGTTTCGTTCAGTGAGTGAGATTTCCGGTGGCCCATTTCCCCCCTCCCCTTCCCAATCCCTTTTCCCTCACCTTCCATTTCCTCTGTTTAGGTTGGCAACGCACCCATGATTCTTATTGTATCTTGGGTGTCTATGGGCGGTGGAGATCACTTACCATCAGGTGACCCATCTGTTCGTTTGCCAGTCTCTGCTATATAAAAAAAAAATCAAATGTTAAAAAAATTCTTCATAATTTAGCTTTATATGATAGAAGTTACATAATTGGAATAAAGTGATCCTGGAACATAAGAATTCTGGAAGCTTTAGATTTTCATTGGAAACAATATAAAGTTTATATTAAAAATTCTTTCCCGCATCTCGGTAGCAAGAATCTCTCAGTTTCTTCCACATTAAAGTTTCTATACCAAGTACCAATATAAATGCAGAAAAATCCACTACAATTAAGCCCCTGACACACGTGCCTGACAAAAGCATTTTATACAGTATATTTTTTATAGCGGAGACTGGCCGACACATCAATATAATATACCCTAGATGCACAGTTCTTTGCAAATATCCTCCTAAAAAGTGGTGTCAGGAATAAAATAAAGAAAAAGATCACAAGTTCTAATTAAATCAACACAAATTTAACCCTATGCACGTGTAATAAAGTAGCTTTTTAAACGAAATGAGCAAGCGTTCTTAAATTTGAATTTTGAAATTTATAATTCAATCGGCGTCGGACTGTATGCAAAACGAGTGCTTAATCACTCCTTTGCTGTCCCATTTTCCGAGCGTCAACTGTGCATCTAGGTAATTAATATATCGATGGGCCGACAGGATGATCTCCACCGTCCTAAGGCACATATGATACCAAAAAAATCATGGGTAGTTTGCCAATCTAAAGCCGTGTCTCCTGCACATGCGAAACAAAACACTAAAAACATCTACAAAAATACAAGGTTTTTTATTATCTTCTGCTCATATAATAATGGACCATAGACAAAAAAATTTAGAAATACCATGTTTTGTGTAGGTGTTTTGTGTAATATTTTAGTGCAGGAAACGCGGCATTAAGGTGGTGAATTGAATTAAATTTACGTGACACGCCTAACTTATTCACTAATCAAAATTAATAAATGCCCTACAGCCCTAGCAGGAATATTTTTGACAATTAAATTCGTATCGAGCTCGCTACGTACTGATGACGATCGGTTGATATTTCATACAAGTGTCATGTCATCATTTTTTGACTGCCTCGGTGGCGTGGTGGTATTTCGGTACGACTACGGTTCTGAGGTCTCGGGTTCGATCCCCGGGTCGGGCAAAGTGATATTGGATTTTTCCATATCAGCCCGGAGTCTGGAATTTGTGCCCGATATGGCGATAGGCTCGCCCCCTATCACATCTGGGACTGAACTAAGCTCGGCGAAATGTGGGTGTTCTAGTTCGCTAGTGCGCCTCTGCCTACCACTTCGGGGATACAGGCGTGAGCTTATGTAAGTGTCATAGAAATTTTCCTGCTCGGGCCGCCGCGCTGATTTGTTTCCGTCGGATGATTATAATCATAATATTTATCTTTACACCGATTACAAATCTCTATTCCGAACAACTCATGCTTGTTTTCAGAATTAATAACTCACGAAATATTGGTCAGCTTACAGAAATTACTAGTTCCGAGGAACTCTTGCGTATTTTTCGGATATTTCACCCAGTGACGTGTACACCATATAAAAATGAGACATGACCTGAATTTGATAAATTAAGAAATAACATAACATAAGCTCACGCCTGTATCGCCGAAGGGGTAGGCAGAGGCGCACTAGGGAACTAGAACACCCACATTTCACCGAGCTTAGTTCCGTCCCAGATGTAATAGGGGGCGAGCCTATCGCCATATCGGGCATAAATTCCAGACTCCGGGCTGATATGGAAAAATCCAATATCACTTTTGCCCGACCCGGGAATCGAACGCGAGACCTCAGAACCGTAGTCGTACCGAAATACCACCACGCCACCGAGGCAGTCGAAATTAAGAAATATTTTTTAAAAAATATATCCATACGCATATCGAGCATAAATACCAAATTACTGAGGAGAAAAATCTAATATCACTTAACCCGGAGATCGAACCCAAGGCCTCTGGACGGTAGTCCTATCGCGTACTTAATACAACTACGCCTAACGCAATCAATATTGATAATACATCATGATGTCAATACCATGTCGGCCGACTTGTCAGTATGGTCAGTCAGTCTGGTGCTGCTAGGGCTGAGATTTATAGAGCGAACTTCGACTAAGTCTGAGTCAAAAAAACCAACTCAGTGACTATTTGGAACTTTTAAATCGAATTTCGACTTACTCTGAGACATTTTTAACAAGAAAAGCTGAGCTTAACAGAAAGACTACTTTCTGTCAATCTGTTTTTTTTGTAAACTTATAAATGTAAATCTTCACTAAGTTCGTTTTTTTGACTCAGACTTAGTCGAAGTTCATCTATAGATCTCAGCCTAAGTCATAAACTCATGACTCATGCTAGAATCTGTAGCTCGATATTGAGGTTTTTTTACATTCTTCCCTAGCGACTACATAAGATACCTAATTTGTCTGAAAACATCAATTCCCCGAGTAACGACTAGAGGCGTTCGGGTGTTTATTAAGGTACGTTTCCTGCACATGTTTTTTCTAAACAAAACCCCAAAAACACCTACACAAAACAAGTTTTTTCATTGTCTCTTGTTCATATAACAATAAACCATAGAAAACATCGTGGAAATACCATGTTTTGTATGGTGCACGAGTTTATGAACATATTTTACGTAGTCGCTAGCGAGAAATGACAAAAAACTCATGAACGAGCTACGCATGTGTATAGGGGGTTTTACTTCACTGCACGTTCAAAGATTGTCAAAGTTGATTTAGTGCACTCCTGAACGGTTCACTTACATATTTCAATATCATGATAACAGTTAAACTAAGATTTATTTTACTGGATGGCTGGCTTTTAAATTTCTTTTTAAATCATGGATGCATTAAAGTCATATATCTTGATGGTGAAAGCAATGAATACTAATACGTTAGATAAAATAATGGAATCTAATTTAGCAGCAAAAGGGTTCAAAGTCCAATAACGTAAGACGTGTCATTTGATTAGATTGAGAAGTGGGGTGATGTATTCAGCCACTTAACTTTGAATCTTAATGCGTATACATATACGTACGTATATTAGTAATGCGAGAAGAGATAAATAAAAAATAAAATAAATAACACCCAACAGTCACACACATAGTCCTAACCCCATACTAAGATACTAGTCTTGTGTCGTGGGTATCAGGAACTACGAGAGACGACACGGTCACACAACACCCAGACCCGAAACAAATATCTGTGAGCTACACAAACATTTGTCTCGGTACGGGGATCGAACCCGCGGCCTCTCGCTTCACAGCCGGCTACTCGCCCGCTGCGCCACGAAGGCTGTCATAATAATCAGAAGAGCTATAAAAAACCGCATAGAAGACACATATGCTAATTAAGTACAATTTTAGGCCCCTGTTCGTGAATTTATGATGACATTGTTGTAATAACAATGTACATATGTATACTGAACTTTGAACTCTGAATTAACAAGCAGAAAGACGCCTTATCGTCTGACCGCGATTCTCGCAAAATAAAGTCCAAAGTCCGGTCCAAAGTGCAGCTTTGATAAAAGAAATAAAAATAATATCACATCTTAAATAATCTTTTTTTATGTAGCAAAGACTGGCAAACGAGTAGATGGGTCATCTGATAGTTAGTGATCTCCACCTCCCATAGACATTAGATACGCATGATTACAGAAGCATGGTTGCGTTGCCAACCATGAAGGTGGGGAATAAAGAGCCCCGAAATATTACTGTCCTACTGTTGGGCACGGGCCTTCTCTACTAATCAAAGGAGTTAGGCCATAGACTACCACGCTGGGCTATTGCGGGTTGGTACACTTTACATACCTTCTAAATTGTGGAGAAATTCTCGGATATGCAGGTTTCCTCACGATGTTTTCCTTCACCGTTATAGCAAACGATAATTCACAATTGAAACACACTTAACACCTTGGCTGGTTGTTCTTGGGTCGGCGCAACACACTTTTTCAAGCATGTTGCAGAAAGGATTTGGCTAAGTTTTTACGGCCGGCTGCCTGCCTGACGCCAACCCTCTCTGGGGGATCCAGTCCCGGGCAAATTAGAAAATTCTCTTTGCCCGACCTGGGACTGGACCCAGGACCTCCCGGTCCACAGCCCATATATGCTGCCACTAGACCAAGGAGACGAAAATACAATCATGACTATTTATTATACAACCCACTATTAAATATAAAATATACTTACGTTTGAACTAAATCCATTGACTGAGAAACATCTTCCTTGATTCCCGTTGATTGTGCTAAAAAGTTTGCGTTTCACCACACTATTTATGCACAATAAAAATCTGTTATAACACATTTTGATTATTAATTTTGTTTATTCGTTTTGTTTTGGATAATTAATTTAATTTTTTCACTTTTATATTATTGTTCGTGTTGTTATGAAACAATAACACTGGTATGTTTTTATTGAATGTTGTCTGGATTCTGTCGTCAGCTCTTATGTTCCAATAAATTGTGTTGAGTGACGTGATTTGATATGAATATCATGATATTACTAATTTATACAGGATGTTTTCTATAGTCATTATTAGATTATTCTTTCTACCTACCCTTATCCTTATCTTACCTCAGTGGGGTCGGTGCACTTTTTTAAGCATGTTGCAACCTCATGCCTGACATAAACCCCCTTCTGGAGAATCCAGCCCTTACATATCGTGTTAGAAAACACCTGCTCGACCCGAGAATCGTACCCAGGACCTTCCAGGTCACAGGCCATATCCAAAGAAAAATCTTTTTTCGACCGACTTCCAAAAAGGAGGAGGTCTTCAATTCGTCAGTATTTTTTTATGTATGTTACGCGATATCTCCGCCAAATGTGGACCGATTTTTAAAATTATTTATTATATACATATATTTGGTGACGATCGGATTTGAAATCGATCTCTTAAGTTTTAAACTTGTGATTATTCATTTCATTACTTAATTCATTATTATGTTTTAATTTAAATTTAATTAAAACAAAACCTCATTTTTATTAGTTGATTAACAAAAACACCGTGGAGAACCTCCTTTTTATAATTTGGTTGACAAAGGCAAGGCTTAAGTAATAAGTTTAAACATGCTGTATAGATAACTTGACTCGGTACATTTTATTATGTTGTAACATAAAAAAAAAAATGTTATCGATTAGTTAAGACTACGTTGGCAGAACGACTCGTGTTCCTTGGGTAATTAAAAAAAAAAAGAGTTCATTTGACATTATGTTTTGTCAGATTGACAGATGAGTTATTGAGTTATTTAGATGTCGATCGATATGGTTACTCATGTTAATAATTGCGATTTGTGATTTGGACTTTTGTTTTGCGTCATGGAGTTTTGTCTATTGCCTGGCGCAAAGGTATAAAAAGCTCGGCCTCCCAATCGGGCGTTCCCTTTTTTCTTGAGAGCTTCGGTCTGCGAGCATCGATTTCGTTGGTGCCTCAAGGCGGGGGCCGCAGCAGAGACCGATCGACACCGACAGCGCTCTCATGCAGCGCTTCGGTACCAGCGGATAACGAGAAGGTCCTAAGGCTGAGGTCGGCAGCTTGGGACATCCATCTATAGGCATCCTTCGCGTTCCCTCAAGGTATGGACACGTGTATTTTCCTTTGTAGTCACCAATCACATGGTGATTTTGTGTTTTTAAGGTTATAACCTGGAATTTATTGGTTCCAGGGGCCTTCTTGGATATAACTATTCTTGGATATTACTATCCTTTCTGGATGGTCTCCATGGTGTGGACTGCATTGCCTGGGTGAGGTGCGGTCCAGAGCCGGCTGCGTGGGTGACTGAGCGCGTGGCCGCGTCGTGTTGGTGTCCACGTGTTTGGTGGATCACCCCATTTTATATGAGGTTGTGCTCGGAGTTGGCTGCGAGTTCCACTCCGCAAACCCCTTTAGAAGGTACCTCCGTATTTTATTTCCAGTCTGTCCCGGAGGCTGGTGGCGCCCCTTTTAGTTTTTTTTATTTAAATTTGTATTTGTGGTAACAGTTTACAATCATAACATCAGAATTAAATGTACTCGAGCATTGAACGATAGCAAATCCAGTAGGCTCACGACCCGCTCTGTAATTATTTTATAAGAATAAAAGTAATATTATATAGAATAAAATAATATTGTAATTATGGTGATATTTTAATAATATATAGATTGTACGAGAACATCTCGGTCTTTGGTTTTTAATTTGTTTTTAACCTGTACACTTGTTACATTACCTTATACTATACATGTTACAATGTAGTTATCATTAGAGTGCATAAACTATATACAATATTTACATAATAATTGTACCGTTTGCGTATATAAAACGCACAGTATTATCACTTCCCAGTTTACAACGCGGGTACAGACAATGTATTGAAATAAAACTATTTTTACGGATTTTATCACGATTTGGTTTTTAATTTTTATTCCTGACGTTTCGAAGGCTTTGCAGTCAGTTGGCATGGTTCAGACAACGAATAGTTAATAATAATAGTTTTATTTCAATGTATAATATTCGCGTAAACTTAAGAAATCTGTACCCCGAGCACGAAAAACTAATGTAAATGTAAATGTATTCGAGTTCGCTGCGCACTGATGACGTTTGGTTAATATTTCATACAAATTCCATAGACGCGCATCGAGTTCGAATACATTTACGGTTGTCAGAAATTTTCCTGCTCAGGCCGCAGTATATAGACAATGTATTTAATTAAAAATACTCTGCCTCGGTGGCGTAGTTGTATTTCGGTATGACTACCGTCCTGAGGTCATGAGGTCTCGAGTTCGATCCCCGGGTCGGGCAAAGTGGTATTAGATCTTTCCATATCAGCCCGGAGTCTGGAATTTGTGCCCGATATGGCGATAGGCTCGCCCCCTATCACATCTGGAACGGAACTAAGCTCGGCGAGATGTGGTTGTACTAGTTGGCTAGTGCGCCTCTGTCTACCCCTTCGGGGATACAGGCGTGCTCACGCCTTATGTTATGTTATGTTATGTAATTAATAACTAAACATTATAAATTATTGTGATTGGTGATTAATAAATTGCTTTTCTTTCTTTCTATAAAACCTCTGATTTAAATTTGAGTGGTAGAGCCCTGTAGCCAGTAATATCTACAGCATGAATGGGCTGATTCGACCGGTTTGATACCACTGTCTTACAGAAAACCGACTTCAAGTGGCATATCGTTGTTGCGTTTCGATCGGTGAGTGAGATTTTCGGCGGCCCAATTACCCCCTCCCTTTGACACTGGGCGGTCGAGATCACTTACCATCAGGTGACCCACCTGCTCGTTTGCTAATCTCTGCAATAAAAAAGAACGAAATGCAACAGCGAACTGCGACTCTACGTTGGTTTTCTATGAGACAGTGGTATCATACCGGTCAAGCTGACCCATTTGTGCTGTAAACGTAACTGTCTACAGCGTACCTCTACCATTCTAAAAATCTCCTATTGTTTTGCACCCTTCACCAGTAAGAAGCTTAGGAATATGAGTAAGGTATTTCCCAACAACTATTATTCATACAATCTTTCATCACTTATGGCGAATACATTGATTGCAACCATCCGCAAAATAATCAATGACTGTTACTTATTCATATAAAGTAATAAATACTGTCATCGTATTTCGATGTAATTTTTTATCAACCTTGTTTTATTATCCAAAAAAGATTTGGTTTTTACGTATTGAAGCATCGATATATTATATACCTAGATGCACAGTTGACGCTCGGAAAATGGGACATCCAACGAGTGCTTAAGCACTCCTTTTGCCTACAGTTGGACGCCGATTGAATTCTAAATGTCAAATTTCAAATTTAAGAACGCTTGCTCATTTCGTTTAAAAAGCTACTTTACAACACGTGCATAGGGTTATATTTGTGTTGATTTAATTAGAACTTGTGATATTTTTCTTTGTTTTATTCCTGAGACCACTTTTTAGGAGGATATTTGCAAAGAACTGTGCATCTTGGGTATATTATATTAATGTATTGAAGTAAAAAACAGGATTAAAAAAAAATAAACTCTGACGTACTGACGTACAGCATTGTTTTGCGCTATATTTTGATTTTTGACAGATAATGCATCAAATGACATAAGGACATAATATTAATCTAAGGACATAATAATGTTTTGTGCATTTCGGTATTCGGTGATAAGTTTCTATATTAATCGACCGCGCAGGAATATTTTTAACAATCGAATTCGTATCGAGCTCGCTGCGCACTGATGTCGTTTGATTTATAACATAATGCTGACGCCTGTATAGGCAGAGGCGCACTAGCGAACTAGAACACCCACAGTTCGTCGGGCTTAGTTCCGTCCCAGATGTGATAGGGGACATATATATCGGGCACAAATTCCAGACTCCGGACTGATATGGAAAAATCCAATATCACTTTGCCCGACCCGGGGATCGAACCCGAGACCTCAGAACCGTAGTCGTACCGAAATATCACCACGCCACCGAGGCAGTCAGTCGTTTGGTTTATATTTCATACTAATGTCTTAACATAAGTAGTTTTTTTAACTTTTTGCACTTACGATTATGGCATACGATGCCAACATACGATTATGGATGTAGGACGGAAGTAACTCCAAAATATGTTTACTCTTGGAAATATTATGATAAAAAGATTCCAGACAGACCCGCAGGCGAAAACTAGTACTCTATAAAGTATTTTGAAAAGCTTACACTGTATACATCTTCTCTAAACTACTTAATTTAGTTTAAACTATTTTGTATCCAGACCTAAAATTCCATGCGTCGCGTCGCGTCGCTCAAAATTCTCTTCGTAGTTGTCAACTGGAATTCCTGTGCTTCTAAATACGAGTTTCCCCGATCTACCAAAGCCAGGATAGGTGGTAAAGTTTTAGAATGATTGTGAAAGGTCATTGGGCATTCTGAACCGTTTTGTAACCCTTCTTCCTGGCACAATTGAGAGAAAAGTAGCGGAAATAAATAATAATAAATACACCCAACACACCTAGTCCTGACCCCACACTAGGTATAACCTGTATCGTGGGTATCAGAAACTATGAGAGACTTTCGGTCTCACAACACCCAGACTTGACACAAATATCTGTAGGCCACACAAACATTTGTCTCAATGCGGGAATCGAACCCGCGGCCTCTCACTTCACAGCCGGCTACTCGCCCGCTGCGCCACGGAGGATGTCTATAAATATATTAAGATGACTTTTATGATTTATCTCCGTGACTGCCTCGGTAGACTTTCTTTCTACCTGCCCTTATCCCACCTCAATGTGGGGTTAGCGTAACATACATTTTCAAGCTTTTGTTGCAGAAAGGATTCGGCTTAGTTTTTACGACTGGTTGCCTACGTTAACCCTCACCGGGTGATCCATTCCCGGGCAAGTTATGTGTCTTGGGTGTCTATGGACCATGGAGATCACTTATCATCAGGTGACCCATCTGCTCGTTTGCCAGTAGAGACTGGCACTGCTATAACAAAAAAGAACTTTAGTACGGGCTGGAGATAAATATATTATACACATGCCTCACGAACAGCCACCAGTGCCTAGAGTTAGACTCAGCAGATATTACAATATCGCCTTCAAAAATATATTAGCAATTACGGTTGTAGGTCACACAAATATTTGCCACGGTACGGGGATTGAACCCGCGGTCTCTCGTTTCACAGCTGGGGCTGTCAATAATGGGAAAGTTACTCAGTCTGTTAAATTTTCACAACTAATCTACTGCTGAGCTGATAACATTTCGTTTGAAATCCGTATATAGTCACGGGCGGCTCGGCCTCCGGTGGCCCATACGATTACGTAACATATATATGTGCCGCCTCAGACGCTAAAGAAGCACTGGTTACTGTTTCTCAAAAATTAACAAAATATTATCTGTACCCTAAAAAACTTTTATGAGAGCGGAGCCGCTAGTAAAAGCTAGTGCTCAATATGTAAACGAACCGGTTCAATATGTTAGCGGTCGGAATATTAAAAATTTCAGCAGTACCTAAAATTTATTACTCCGGACGAAATTTAATTAGAGAAACCAATAAATATCGGTTTGGGTACCTACGGCCGCAGACAGTTGTAAAATACTTTTCATCCGTGCTTTTCATAATAAGCTGGGAATTTATTAAGTGGTTTGTGAACGTGAACGCATTTCATACATACATAAGCTCACGCCTCTATCCCCGAAAGTGTAGGCAGAGGCGCAGTAAAGAACTAGAATAACCACATTTCGCCGGGCTTAGTTCCGTCCCAGATGTGATAGGGGGCGAGCGTATCGCCATATGGGGCACAAATTCCAAACTCCGGGACGAATTTAAAAAAATCCTATAGCATTTTGCCCGACCCGGGGATCGCACCCAAGACGGTAGTCGTACCGAAATACAACTACGCTACCGAGGCAATCCTTATTTCATTTTTATTAATTTCTATATAGGTATGAACGTGTTATGGCGGACACACCAACCGAACGAACGTTCGCGAATCATCGCCTGTTGCATTCACACAAACAAACTTTCGCTGCTGTGTGAATGAAACAGGCATAGATTTGCGAAAAATCGTTCAGTTGGTGTGTACCCATTGTTGGTGTGTGCCATTAGATGTGGTACAGAGAGCTGTATAGAGACGAATAGCATAAGAATTATTGACCAGCTCCATCGGGTTTTTCATACCGTCTACTTTCCCTTATCCAATTTTACAATTTCTTTCAAGCCTAATGTCAAAGACTTCTATGTATGTATTTTACTTCGAAACAGCTTGTCTAGTAAATACATAAATAAATAAATACACCCAACAGTCACACACATAGTCCTGACCCCACACTAGGTATAACCTGTATCGTGCGTGTCAGAGACTATGAGAGACTTTCGGTCTCACAACACCCAGACTTGAAACAAATATTTGTGGGCCACACAAACATTTGTCTCAATGCGGGAATCGAACCCGCGGCCTCTCGCTTCACAGCCGGCTACTCGCCCGCTGCGCCACGGAGGCTGTCAAAGTAAACATAGAAGTCTTTTCCTGATGTAGGAAGGATTGAGGATAGTTTTAGAACTGGCTGATGGAGATCGGTCAGAGTCTAAACTGCTACACTAGTATAATTCGAAAATTGAAAAGTGAGTAGCTTGATGCGTTTGGCTAATGCGATTATGCGATTGGTACGTCAAATGAAACAATGACTAACAAAAAAATAAGAGGACCTGGCATAACTACAAAAATACGTGTTTACTTTGAAGCTAGTTCCGCCATTATAGTTTCGCGATCTATTTACATATTGTAAGTTGTCACAGTGTCATAAGAATTAAATAATGTATAAACACTTATTGATTTTTTTATAAATACGGTGTTATATTTACAATAATAATAATTTCAGAATAAGATGTCTAACTGCTTTATTAATGGTATCTTTCTTTCGCCAAATCGCCATTTTGATTCCATTCCATACTGAATGAAAGAAAAATACGGAATGCTTCATTGTTTTCTTAGTTATGCCCTGTCCTTTTATTTTTCTTTAATTATTGAAATGAAATTAGGAAGCTATTGTCAAACGGGAAATAAGTGAAAGTTCACAAAAGTTTTGTTTCCTAAAATTATAAAAATGACTAACTGATGCACTTATGTAAGTATTTTCCTTTGGCCTTCAAGATCCTCAATTTCCGATTCCGAAATTCGGAATCCGAATGCAAATTTTTTTTTCAAACCTACTTCATTGATTTAACCCGTCGTTTCGAATCGGGGCAACCTAGTTACCGACACAGCCTTTGAATAAAGGTTGGGCGCTGCAATAGGTCCCAGTATAGACTAATGCCGGTCCAATTAAGACTCGGATCCAATGCTCCCTTTTTCCTACAAATGGAGATGATTTAAACTTGATAATGCGAAAAGTCAGACTCAGTTTGAAATTTATCGCTCGGATAAATGAGCAGATTAGCAAAATCTCCACTTCCAAATAACGTTATGGACTATGGAAAATAATTTAATTCAACGAATATGTATAAATTACCTCTACATATTCATTAAAATTTGGAAAGTGGATACCAACTTTATAGGGTTTTGAAAGAGCGATATAATTAATAATGAAAATAGTTTATGAGGCTTTTTGACTATCTGTTATGCATAATTCAGATGCTACTATCAGAAATTGGAAGAATCTTTATTTTGAGACGAACACCTGATGGAGAGGCTGCGGACACGAACTCAGCAGCGGCGGCTGCGGACACGAACTCAGCAGCGGCGGCTGCGGCGCGGCAACGTCCTGCTAGACCGGTCGTTGCCCCGCCGCTCTCCACGCCACTGCCTTCGAGACCAGTTCCATTTAAATCTATGCATTGAAACGCGCAAATCCCCGCCGCCGCTCCAAGCCCGCTGAGTTCATTTCCGCGGCGTTAGAGATTCGACTGCCCATGAACATACAAGCAAATCACCCGCACTTTGAATAAGAAAGCATTAATAGCATTGCACTGTGCTGAAACGGTGATTTAATGATGCGTTTACATGAATCATGACAGCGGGCTAAGACAAGTGTCTTATGCGCTAGTCAAATAGAGTAGTCGAATAGAATAAATGTATGGGAATGACATAGTACGCCGCATATAGCAAAATCTTATGTCAATTTCCATACTTTTATTCTATTCGACTATTCTATTCGACTAGCGCATAAGCGACTTGTCTTAGTCCGCAGATGTTTTTTCGACATCAGAACGCTTACGAGCAAGCCTAATCCATGTGCCTAATGATGTTATTATGCTACTGTTATGTTAAATTGTCGCTTGTCGTGCGATAAAAGCTCTTTGTCTAAATAGGGCTTTATTATTCCACTAAATCTACACCAATAACTTTGTCGAAGTGAAATCCCGTACTCCATATCGTGGAAACTCACATGAGTCGACTCTAATCCCCATTTCAGTTCACTTCTCGACTTCATCCGTCTGTACGTTGGAATCATAAAACTTTGACGTATTTGCATAATCCTTGGATATTCACCTCGCGTCACGTGAGTATGTAGACGTGCGATGAGTGAAACACGTTCCTCACATTGGACAAGTCTTCTTAACGAATGTTTAGGGTAAGAGTAGACCCGACTTTGGCAACGGAGAAGTCTCGATGAATATACTTCTCAAGACAACTTCAGAATCAATTCAAAAAGGCTTGTCGAGAAAATTGGGTACTTGACTAACATTAACATAACATAACATAGGCGATAGGCTCGCCCCCTATCACATCTGGGACGGAACTAAGCTCGGCGAAATGTGGGTGTTCTAGTTCGCTAGTACGCCTCTGCCTAACCCTTCGGGGATACAGGCGTGAGCTTATGTTATGTTATGTTATGTGTGTAATTCTCTACGCCAGGAATCCACCTGGAGATGAATTCCTCCATCACCTTCGTCGGTATTCGATAACTACCCGCACCTTGCCGATGACATTCCAATGCAAAAATTCACGTTCCTTGCGCTCCTGCTTCACCACTATTATACAGCATTACGCAATAATTGAAGACGCATTCGAGTAATAACTACCATTTTATATTTTTATTGGTTCTTATGTGACGGACGCTGGCTTGTAAGTTTAAATATGAGATAAAAGAAGATAGAGGAGTCATAACTACGAGAAAATGAAGCATTTGTAATGTATGGAACGAAACCAAAATGGCGACGTTGCGAAAGAAAGATCCCTTTAATATAACAGTTAGGCATCTTCTTCATATTTTGAAATTAGTATTATTATAAATAAAACACCTTATTAACAATAAAATCATTAAATGTTTATACGTTATTTAATTCATATGACACGATGACAACTTACATGTAAATAGATCGCGAAACTAAAATGGCGGAACCGGCTTCATAGTAAACACGTATTTTTCGTAGTTATGCCGGGTCCTCTTATTATTTCTTTAGTCATTGATTTGAATAATCAAAACTGCGCCTCAAGCAGGAATATTTTTAAAAATTGAATTCGTATCGAAGCCGCTGCGCACTAATGACGTTTTAATATTTCATACAAATGGCATAGACGCGCATAGAGCTTTCAGCTTGATACGAATTCGGTTTTCAAACATTATCCACTGATTTATATTTGGCTGTAATCTCACCATTAGATCATAGACTTTTTTATAGAATCATCGTTCAGTAGAACACAAAGAATTTAAAAGGTCACACTTGAGAATAAGAGATATTGCGTAACAGGTAGATACATAAATATAGTCGAATTGAGAAGTCCCTTTTTTGGAAGTTGGTTAAAAATCATATAATACACTTTTTCATGCGTATAATTGAATACGTAGTCACAAGATGGTCGTGATTATAATATATAAAATTTTTAGGAAAATAAGAAGTTGTTTAGTCCCTACAATTTTCGATAAAAATTACAACAAAGTTTCCATAACAAGCATTAATGAAAAACGTAATTAATTCATGAAAGAAAATGGCGGCTCTATCAAAACAAATACAAAACTTTGTACATTGTTTAGAAAACCACATTGTTTCTTTATTCTTATAATTAAAACGCAAACTATGAAGCCGCATAACTTTCAAAAGAAACTTTAACAACAATGAAAGAATTATGACAATATGTAGTTTACATACACCCATTCCTTATGTGCTATAGACTTTATTAATATAAGGTGCTATATGAAAACAATTTTTCAGTTGTAAAATCCTAGAGGAACGTATTGAGATTTTAATCCGGGGGTCATAACAGTGGTAGTACTCGGCTGTCGACAATGCGCAATACAGCGCGCAATCCGCCATCTACAATTACCACAGTCCGTCCGTCACAGATATAAAAAGTTATGTGCTATTCACACCTGGTAGAATAAAAACTTCAAAAATTTTGGCTTCAAGATAATGAGACGCATGTAAAATTTCGGGAAGAGGATAATTGTAGGTTTTAGTAATGATCATAGTGATACAAACTTTGATAATTGCTTTACATTTAATTCCTATATATTACATAGATTTTATCATAAAAATGATGAAAAGACTCTACAAACGTATAATACGTACACGTATACAAAACACCACGGTTGTGATGCCTTTTCCCAAGCTTTGTACTACGTATGCGCGCACTTTTTACTCTCGCTTTTTCGTTTCATCGACTTTCAAATCACAATTGGACGTAGATACGCAAAAAGGATCCAACCTACAGTATGGTCCAAAATGATCTGAATATGCGAAATTAGTCTATAAGGTCTAATTTCTAAATTAGTGTATAAGGTTAATAAAACTTATTTCTATACTTTTTTATTTTTGACTATACTTTTTAACTTATTTATTTTTGAGAATATTTTGATATTTCTTTCTGTTCTACATTTTAGACGACGTAAATTCCATATAAAAAGGACAACAATATTCTTATAACTATGTCCCAAAACAACAAAATCACAAAATATGTTATTAATAAACAAATACAATTTAAACTTTAATGTTCATTAACTCAAAAGTATCAATTTGTGGGTTGGATCCTTTTTGCGTATCTACGTCCAATTATGCTAAAGAAGTTTTCACTTCAGAAATACATCACGAGCAAAACTTTTTATATCTTTCTGAGCCAAAGGTCATCTGGATTTACCAATACAAAATTTCAAATACCTTGTACCGCCAATCTACCGTAAAAATACCGATACATAGAAATAGTAATAAATGGTATATTTCTCGCTTTTCTAAGGCTCGCCTTTGAGAATATGTCAAAGGTATTTCTATACTTCCTTTCGAATATTAGGAACATGTATCGGTTTACGGCTTATGGCGGCTTTATGTAAATGTGTAACATTACATGCTTTTACCACGGACGTAAAAAAGAAGATGGACGGCGCGCTAGGTAAATTGAAAGTAGGGTTTTCGGCCCATTCCATCAATATAATATACTCTAGATGCACAGTTCTTTGCAAATATCCTCCTAAAAAGTGGTCTCAAGAATAAAACAAAGAAAAAGATCACAAGTTCTAATTAAATCAATACAAATATAACCCTATGCACGTGTAATAAAGTAGCTTTTTAAACGAAATAAGCAAGCGTTCTTAAATTTGAATTTTGAAATTTAGAATTCCATCGGCGTCGGACTGTATGCAAAACGAGTGCTTAAGAGCGCATGGTACCTCAGCTCAAATTCAAATTTTGCACCCGCTACCTGTCCCTGCTAGAGTGCGCTATCGTACGCTGTCTCGCTCATACACTAATGGCGTCATAGGATGTCAAGCGGTGTTGATAAGACAAACAAGTGACGTAGCGTGGCGGGCCCGTATTTACGACGCATTAGGACAATTTATTTACACAAAACATAAGCTCACGCCTGTACCGCCGAAAGAGTAGGCAGAGGTGCACTAGCGACTAGAACACGCACATTTCGCCGAGCTTAGTTCCGTCCGAGATGCGATAGGGGCCGAACCTATTGCCATATAGCGCTCAAATTATAGACTCTGGGCTGATATTGAAAACATGCAATATCACTTTGCCCGAACCAGGGGTCGAACCCAAGACCTCAGGATGGTAGTCGTACTTAAATACAACTAAACCCCGGAGGTAGAGTTTACACACATAGTAACACACAATCGAGGCACAATTTATTTTAGTACAATTAAAAAACTTTTCAATGGCGTGTCAGCGCTGACGCTGTCTGTCGGGCTTAGAAAGTTATGTTTGAGCCATGGATCATCGAACCATCAGGTAACTTTTCTTACAAGATAACTTTGGTTTAGGTGTCCACTTAACCAGTCACACAGCCCACCTGTGCATTAAGTTCTCCTTGCTGGAACTTCCGTTGACAAACCTGTAGACAAAACGGATGTCAATGTTCCTCCACTGGATGGGGACAGTTTCTTGTCAGATAGGTTTAAGCGGCTCCTCCAGTGTTTGATGTTTAGCGGTGGTATATAGAGTTAGTCCCAATGTATGTAGAAAACTGAAAGGAGACTACAGGATTCGTAATAATAAACAACTTTTATATTTGCAAAATTGTCAATATACCTGATGTTTCATAGATATTGCCATTCAAAGATTTTCTAAATAATCCGTGTACTTAACCAAACTAATTTAGGTGTATTCGTCAGTTCTTTGCGTTCTTTCTATGGAGAAAACTCTTATTTCTTACCCGATGATCCTCACACCGTAGAGGTGTCAAGTAAGTCAAGGATTAGATATTGGGAATTAAATGTTTCACTGCCAATACCAGAATTCCAGAGTATATCACAGCTAGTATAACAATGTCGGCGCCGTCACTGCACGTCTTAAACAGCCCGCATAATTGGCGTGAAATGTCACCTTTAAGGCTTGGAGCCCTATATCTATGGAAGTGAAAGAAAAGTTAAGTACAGCTTTCGAATCCAACAGGAGGGCCAAGGGAAAATACCTATTCAAAATTGAAAGGCGACAGAAAAGCTATCTCGGAAATCGAGCTTTTGGTGACTTGTCATCACAATGTAAAGCAGTTTCTACTAGCTTAATCTGCAGTCACTGCGTAAACTTGATAACCACAGCAAAATAACACTCATCTTTGAGTTGAAGCCTTTGCCTCAAATTTGATTTTGTACAATGGTGGAGCCACGCTACTGGACGTTGCACCGGCGCAGCGTATGTGGAGTACTACATGAATCCATATCAACCTGTATGCGGTCAGGTGAGAGCCTGAATCTTCGACATTCGAAAGTCGAGCATGGCTGATCGTATTCCCGTGGTGGTTCTTAAGACGTCCGCGGCTGAGTTAACCCTCGTTCTCAGGAGTTTCCTAAATTTTTCATATAAGAGTTCCGACTCTGAAGAATTTTTGACATCCATCTATGTTGAAGACTGCGCACACCAATCGGAAATTCTAATAGAGTGACCGGTCGGACCTTTCCAATTAGTCTCCATCACCTCCTTTTTTTCCAAAACTCATAGCAATTAATTAATACATGGCTCCTGAAGTATTTATAACTCGCCTCATTGATCTATTCACTATTGGTAGCGTATATCGTGTGTGAACTATGAGGTCCTGGAATCCATTTCCAGATCGGGCAGGCGTTTTTGACTTTATGGGTGGGTCATTACACAGGTAGCCCATTGTAAAAACTAAGGCAAAACACCTCTGCAACATGCTTTAACAATGTGTTGCGTCGACTCCATACTGAGGTGGAATAAACGTACGCCTACATAATATCACGCCTGTATCCCATAGGGGTAGGTAGAGACTATAGATTTGCACTTCGCCCGATTCTGACATACTACTTTCGCTTCATCTACTATCATGATCTCATTAGAGTCGGTTTAGTTTTTTATCTGTTCTTTAGTCAATATATCAACAATTTGCCCAAAATAAGTGCGATGTGGTCGCCCTATACCGACTTTTCCATGCACATTCGTCTTGTGTCACTGTTTCGACAATCTTCTATCATCTATCTTCTCAATATGTCTGAACCATCTCAACATCCCTTTCTATTTCTTATCACTACATCTTCTTTCACTCGACAGAGATCCATCACCACTTTATTACACACTCTATCACGCGACACATGTTCCTTCATGCTCTCATTTCCACCACCCTGCGGGCTTAGCCAAGTAGCTTATGCGCTAGTCGAAGAGAATAGTAAATATATGGGAATGAGATAAGAATACGCTATATATAGCGTACTAATAGAATAAATGTATAGGAATGAAATAAGAGTCCACCAGTAAGCCCATTGATCTTACTTTCATGCCTGTTCTGTCACACCCAACTTTCACTCTCATTTATAAGTGTGGGCACTAACACTTCTTTATGAACGGCCAATCGTGTCTTTTTAGAGACCTTTCAGCTACTCATAAACGTGTTCAGCGCTCCATTAACTCGATTACCTGTACATACTTGTCTTTTAATGTCGCTATCATGCTTCCCATCACTTATAAATATACAACCCAGATATACAAAGTCTTTCACTTGTTCTACTCTCTCGTTACCTATCATAATTTTGCACTCTGTTATACTTTCATTTCTTTAAAAAAACATACTTTTCGTCTTACTTACATTAATTTTCTCCTTTCCTTTTAAATGCATCATCAATAATTATTATCATTGTCTGTAATTCGTCGTAGGCGTTCTCCAAGTCTACAAAGGCGCAAAAGACTTTTCGTTCTTTGGCTGAGAATTTTTCCGGAAAGCTTCGTAGGGAGAAGATCTAATCTGCACATCCCATACTCTTTCAAAATCCCGCTTGTACATTCTATAACTTATTATTCGTCTCATACATTACCCATTTCAATCAGAACTTTCGCATATAATTTGCCGACAACACTAAGAACGTACTCTGATAGTCTTGCCGTGACTTCTTATCTTTACACAACGGAACAATAAATTTAAAGATGGAATAAAGGCAGCTGAAAAAAAATATACAGGGCTAGTCGGAAAGTGTGTAGAGAGCCTTTTTTTTTTTTTTTTTTTTTTTTTTTTTTTTGTCGCGGGGAAAAGTGTTTTACCACTGCCGCCGCGCCCGGGGGGGTGGACGCGGCGGGTATGTCGGGTTCGCCGGTCTTACGACCCAGCGCCGTGATGCCCGGGAGAGATGTTCGACATCCGGGCGACGCTGGGCCGAGTCCCTAACACTATATACACCCTACACCGGCAATACCGACTAAAAACCCCGCGGTGGCCTTCTTCGGCGCTTGAGTGGGGCGGTCCCGGGGTATCCGGAGATAGACTCGGATTGCTACCGGAACCGCCCCTGCGCGGTGCCGCCTTGCGGCCCGTCTCCAATTTAGGGGGGGGGGCTCATAAGCCCCCGCCGCCGAAGGACGCCCTCGGCGTCTACGGCAGCACGAGGCCAACCGTCCGTGCTGCCGTCCGTCCCGGGGCCGCATGTACAAAAGTACTAAAAGGGGCGCACAGCCCCCCGCTGCACGCCCGCGACCCCGGAAGGCCCCTATAAGTCGCCTCTTACGACAGGCAGGGGATACCGTGGTGGAATTCTCCAAACGCCCCCATTCCACAGGGCGGGAGACGCCGGTCAGTCGTCCACCCGACGTCTCCTTCGTCTCCTTTGGCGGCGGGCGGGATCGTTCTGCTCACGATCCCGCTCTGCGCTCTCCTTCTGCGAGATGACGCGCTCGCAGAAGGAGACCATCGCACGCCACGACCCCCGGCTGCCGACCATGGCGGACACCACGGCCGGCAGCGAGAGGTCTCCTCCGACGACTGCTGTGAGAGCGCTGCGCTCCTCCACCCAGGCTGGGCACTCCTGAAGAGTGTGTTGGGCCGTGTCCTCGCGGCAGTTGCCACAGTGGTGGCACACGGCGGACGCCTCCTTCCCGGCTATTCGACACAGGTACGCACCAAAACACCCGTGCCCCGTCAGTACCTGTGTCAGCCGGAACGTAGGCGCACCGTGGCGCCTGTCCAGCCACTGTTCGAGGACAGGTCGCACTGCCGCGACGGTCCTCAAGCCCGCACTCGGGCTCTCCAGCCTGGCATGCCACTCCTCCACGGCGGCTCTGCGGAACCTGGCCGCAATCTCCCTCGGGGCAAGCCTCTCTTGATGTTCGGACGCGCCCTCCCGCCAGTGGAACGCTGACGAGAGGGACCGGGCGTCCAAGTCCCAAGGGAGAGTGCCGGCCAACAAGCAGGCCGCCTCGTGAGAGACCGTGCGGTAGCCCCTGATTATCCGCTGCGCCACCAGACGCTGCGGTTTGCGCAGCAAGGCGACACAGCGGGCGTTCAGGGACCCGGCCCATACGGGTGAACCGTACAGGGCCATCGACCGCACGACTCCAGCGTACAGACTCCGGCAAGGGTTACCGGGACCTTCGAGGTTCGGCAGCAGGCTCCCAAGCGCGCCCGCTGCCCGCACCAATTTCGGCGACAATTTCTCAAAATGGGCGCGGAAGTCCCACCGGCTACTCAAAATCAACCCTAAATATTTCATCGTAGAGCCGATGGGAATCCGCACCCCCTCCACAGTGATGTGGGCCCCTGAAGGTGGCCTTCGCCGAGGCCCGTGGAAGAACAGGGCCTCGGTTTTGTTCAAGGCCACCGTGAGGCCCAGTCGCCGAATCCTACCCACCACCTCTTCGGTACCGGAGGAGGCGAGCAGGATGGCATCCTCGAAAGAACCGGCCGTCGCTGTCACCAAAGTGTCGTCCGCGTAGCAGACGACAGCGACGCCCCGGGGGTTGGTACCACGGAGGACCCAATCGTAGCCGATGTTCCACAACAGCGGGCCCAGTACTGAGCCCTGTGGAACACCGCAAGACATGGCCCTCTGGTGCCAGCCGGCGGCGCCCGGATACACTATGTACCGATTTGACAGGTACGAGTGCACCAAGCGCCGCAGGTAAGCCGGCACCGCGTGGTACCGCAGTGCTTCATGAATGCAGGCCCAGGGCAGGGTGTTAAATGCGTTGGCGATGTCAAGAGACACCGCCACCACTACTTTGCCCTGGGCTGCTGCTTCCTCCGCGTGCGCTTTGACCCGCAGAATCGCGTGGACTGTGGATCGGCCCTGCCGGAACCCGTACTGGCAATCTGCCAGGTCCGGCCCGGCCCCCTCAAGGTGCTCGACGAGGCGAGCGTGTATAATGCGCTCGAAAAGTTTGCACACCTCGTCGAGCAACACGATGGGCCGGTAGGCCGATGGCGACTCTGCAGGTCGACCCTCCTTCTGGAGCAGGACCAACTTGCCGGTTTTCCACCGGGACGGAAAGTGGCCCTGCTCCATGCACGCGGAAAATAGGCCGCGGAGCCTCGCCCCCAGATGCTCGACGGCCAGCACCCATGCGCGTCCGGGGATGCCGTCGAGACCAGGGGCGGTTTTCTTGGCCCGCAGCCGAAGCACCGCCACCCTCATTTCTTCGGGTGAAACCTCCGGGATAACCCTTGCCGAATCCAACGACGACGGCGTCGGCGAACGCGACGCCATCGGTGGAGGAGTGACATCCTCCGTGGCCGGGAACAAAGCCGCGACGACCTCCTGAACGAGGTCGCCCCGGAGACTCTGCGTCAGCGGGGGCGCCCATGGGCGGAGCTTTCTCAACGCCAGACGGTATGGACGCCCCCACGGGTCGCTGTCGAGAGTACTCCGGAACTCAGTTTGAGCCGCAGACTTTGCCCTCGCTATGGCCACATGCAGCGCTCTCTTAGCCTCCCTGTGGAGGCCGCGAAGCAGCCGCTCCTGGTCCTCGTCGCCGGGAAGACGAATCCGGCGACGACGGTGTCTGGACAGCTGGCGGAGGGCGGCAACGCAGGACGCGCGCAGCCGCGTGAGCTCCGCCGACCACCAGAACACCTGGCGCTTCTCCGGGAGGCGTCGGACCCGGGGCATGGCTGCGTCGCAGACGCGCGACATCGCCGCCCCGAACCATTCCGCCTCCTCGTCGACCCGTACCGGCCCGTCCGGCACGGGCACTAGCGCCTGGGCCAGAGCGGCCTCCTTCAGGGCCTCAACTTCGAGGCGACTTATGGCCCAACGTGGGCCGTCCGATCGCGGGACGGTCTGTCCCCCACCCGACCGGGTGGTTGGGGACGAGGCGACGTCGAACCGAATGTATCGGTGATCCGACAACGTCTCCTCGCCCACCAGGACCCTCCAGTCCCGGACACGGCGGGCTAGGGCCGGGGTGGCGAACGTGATGTCCACCACCGAACCGCCGTTATGCCTCACGCACGTGTCCGCCGTCCCGCGATTCGCGACGGCCAAGCCGGACGAGATCGCCCATTCCTCCAGGGCCTCACCCCGCGCGTCGGTCACCGACGAACCCCAAGCCAAGGACTTGGCGTTGAAGTCGCCGGCGACGAGGACGGGGCGAGGCTGACTGCCTTGCACCACCAGGGCCCCCAGCCGAGCGAGGAAGTGTTCAAACTCGGCCAGGGATCTGCTGGGGGAGAAATACACTCCCACAATCCAAACCCCCCCCAACAGGACCGCCACGCATCCCGAGCCCTTTGTGACTTTTTCGAAGGGAGGGGAGCCAGCTGCGCCCCTGGTGATGACTGCCACCAAGCCGTCGAGGTCCCCTGCCCAGTCATCCCGGGGGGGAACAAAATAAGGCTCGGCGACCACAGCCACTTGTATCGACCACTGCGCAAGGCTTTGGACCAATAAGTCTTGGGCCCTGGCGCAGTGGTTAATATTCGCCTGGAGGAATCTTTGCGCCATATTAATGGGCGATCTCCATAGGGTGTGTAGAGAGCCTTGGCCAACATAATGTATCATTATTAAATATTTCTACCGTAGATAGCGTACGTCATTTTAATCTTTCTTTCTACCTGCCCATAACCCACTTTTATGAGTGGTCGGTGCAACACCCTATTTCAAGCATATTGCAGAAAGGATTTGGCTAAGATTTTAGTTTAACCAGCTACCTGCCTGACGTCAACCCCCTCCGGAGGATCCAGTCCCGGGCATATTAAATTAGAAAATTCGCTTTACCCGACCTGGAAATCGAACCCACGACCTCCCGGTCCACAGCCCATATATGCTGCCACTAGACCAAGAAGGCCACGAGCGTACCTCATCTTAATAGTAGGACATTTTTTATTTCATATAAAAAGTAAACTACCTATCCCACGATTACATATCGGCAAAATACGTGCCGCTTACGCAATGCGCGCGCCCCCACACTGTAATTTTAACTAAGATCTAGTTACTATGCGTCTTTTAATTATTATTATCTAGGACTTATACAGCACATTGTCACTAGATAATCATCGATTTAGTAACAAAATCATGAAGTTACCACATTAATACCCACTTAAATAATGATTACAGATTAAACTAATTATTGAAATACAACAATCTTGGTAGCTTAGATGTTAGTAGCACGCCCCGCGAAACATTTTTCTGTCTGCCTTTATCCCGGCCTTCTGCCAAGGGCCGTCTTCCTACTTAAACGCTTCCACTTCACACGGTGCTGAACGTCCTCCATAGTGAGGCTTGGCTCTCATATCTAGGAAGATATCTCCAGAACGCTTTTTGGGCCGTTCACGACCGTCCACCTACCGGAACAAATGCAACACTTATTTAAAATATAGCCTACAATACAAGTATTTGAATATTATATTTATTATTACAATTTTAATTTTGTTTTATATTTTCATATTTTATTTATTTTTATTCATTATAAATATAATAAATAAATATAAATATAAAATTTATTAGTTCTCAAATGGAAATTACAAAAGCGAACTTACAGCTATTACAGTAATTAACAACTATAATAAGCCAATTAAAACAAACTGAGAAAACAAGTGACTATCTATAAAACATTAACTGTTAACCTCCACACTAGGAATAAACCTGTCTCATGCGGGTCTTCAAGAGTGTGCTTTTAGAGTTCTCAAATATTGTTCAATTAGCCAAAACATACAAAAGAGATTAAAGTGTGAGTGTGTGTGGTGTGTGTGTGTGTGTGTGTATGTGTGCGTGTGTGTGTGTGTGTGTGTGTGTGTGTGTGTGTGTGTGTGTGTGCGTGTTGTGTGTGTGCGTGTTATGTGTGTGCGTGCTTATGTGTGTGTGTGTGTGCGCGCGTGAGGACGGGTGTGTGTGTGTGTGGGGATGGATGTGTGTGTTTGTGGGGATGGGTATGCGTGTGTGGGCGTGTGTGAATATATTTCAATTCATAATCTTTAGGACGTATCTAAGAATTTTAATATCGTTCATATTAATGCGAAAACTGCCTCGACTGCCTCGGTGGCGTGGTTGTGGTTGGGTACGACTGCCGTCCTGAGGTCTCGGGTTCGATCCCCGGGTCGAACAAAGTGATATTGGATTTTTCCATATCAGCCCGGAGTCTGGAATTCGTGCCCGATATGGCGAAAGGCTCGCCCCCTATCATATCTGGGACGTAACTAAGCTCGACGAAATGTGGGTGTATTAGTTTGCTAGTGCGCCTCTGTCTACCCCTTCGGGGATACACGCGTGAGCTTATGTTATGTTTATGTTTTATGTTTATGTAATGCAAAAAGTATTCCGGCCCATTTATCCGATATGTCGGCATGCCTAGACCATAAAAACCTTTACTTTACACCTCCGCTTATCAGCTGATCCTTTAACTCCTTCAGAAGGTTATCTGGAAGAGATCGCTTCAAGCGATAAGACAGCCTATTGTAACATTTTATAGTTTAAAGTTCTGTCTGTACTGTTTACTTAATCCTTACTATGGTGTTAAAGAGTTATCTATCTATCTAATCGTTCACGAATGACAATATCTATGAAAGTATTAGGTATATTGTAATTTTTACTGATATATTCTTGTTCATTATTATGAGTTCTGTAGTATCCTTTCAGTTTCTTACAAATATTACGACAAACTTTGTATATTATACGAAATCAAAGTTAACAGGAATACACCGTGTGGCACCAACATAACTTAAATTTCGTCGCAAAAATATAATTATGCGGTAATATGCACGGGCTAACCTAGATGTATATAAACTTCAGTAAGTATACGGCGTGGCGTCAAGTCTCGCGTTTGTCATTGACAAAAGTATGTAACCGCTAATATCAACTGTTTAAGGTTGCTCCGAACGTACATTATGTGCAAAAATTTAGAAAACAAAAAAATTAATCCTATGGTTATTCTATTTATTCGTCTTATTTTTTGTACAAGCCCTTGCAACATTAAAAGGTACATATATATATAATATAGGGGACGATTGAGTGTCGGTAGGTCAGCGTCAATCATTATGTAAAAAGCTTAAATTACACTATATTTTTTTAATGGAAGACCCAAGCTGTTGACAGTTACGTCTACAACATGAATGGGCCGGCTCGACCTTTTGGATACCACTGTCTCACAGAAAACCGATGTAAAATGGCAGCTCGCTATTGCATATCGTATGGTGAGTTATATTTCCGGTGGTCCAATTCCAATCTCTTTATCAATCCCTTTTCCCCTCCTTTTAGGTTAGCAGTATACCCATGATATTTTTTGTCATGGGTGTCTCTATCTATGGGCGGTGGAGATGACTTACCCTGACCCACGACCAATCGTGTTACTGCTATATAAATACTTTGTATTTAAATTTTTAATATACATATACCTAATAATTTTATGTAGGATTTAAAAATAAAACTTTGTTTGGCAATATCTGTGAAAGTATTAAGTATATTGAAAAAATTGCAAGAATAAAAGTTGTTTATTATTACGAATAGAGTATCGTTTCAGCTTCGTACATAATAATTTATGTTCTAACTAACCGTGTGTAATAGTAGAGAGCCCGTGACATTTGCTATACTTACGCCGCTGACACGCGACTGGATTTCTAATCTACTAAATATTCAGGTAAATGGAAACCTAGAAAATACTGACTTATTTATTAGAATATTCTCGTTATCATCATTATAATCACCTACAATACGTTGTTTAATTGATGAAGCATCCCAGATATATAAATTATATTTATTTATTTTGCTGACAGCAAGCGACACAACCTCCCCGTCTGACAGCCGAAGCGGGAATGTGTGCGGGCCGGGCGGCAGGGCGGTCCTGACTAAAACGGTGCGCAAAACGCGGAAATTTAGATAATTGGATCTTACAATAAAAAGACAAATTATTTTCAAAGTCCAAAACACATAACCTATGCGTATTATTTAACTACGTTACTATACAAAATTTCACGATCTTATTTGAAGTATGTAATGAGTAATCCGGGATATTAATTCGGTTTAGAGGTAACTTTGCAATTTTTTTCTATGGAGAAAATTTTAAGGAATCGTGTTTTCGCCACACATGTTCACTCACATAAGCCCTCAACTTTATCATATATTTATTACAAAGTAAAAGCTGCAGTATTGTTTGTTTTATCCGGGTTCAAAATAAGCCATTTGAGGTAGTATGGGCCCTTAATCACTCTTTTGATGTCCCATTTTCCGAGCGTCAACTGTGTATCTAGGTAAATAATATATCGATGGCCCATTCAATCTATAGACACGTAATAATGCCCCAACGACTGAACATGTTATAAGTGTTAATGTGCGTAGAGCACTTTTGTACATGCGCGTTTGTGTGCGTGGTTTCTCTGTGGCGTCTGTTTAACTATAGGTGTGATGGTGTCTTTCTTTTTTATACGTCCGTGGCTTTTACATTTGTTTCTTATTACTTCTTTAAAAGTCGGAATATTACTGGCACGATTCTATTATTTCTTATTGAATTTCAATATCAAGATGGCCTACCCGCGAATACTCAAACACTTGAGGTCAGTTTTATGTCGTTTACGGCTGCCTTATCTGTTAATGTATTTGTTTTTGTGTTCGATAGAGCTTATTTCAAGGGTGGTCCCATATAAATTTGGTAATTCGCTTTATTATTGAGACGCAAAAAATTAAATAAAACCTGCATAAAACAAAATGTCCTCCGGTGTACAAACTGCTATAATCACAAGTTTAAAAACTTAACAAACCGACTTCAAACTTATCTGATCTTGACCAATAATATATATCGAACACAAAAAGAATTTTGAAAATCGGTCCACATTTGGTGGATATCGTAACATACATAAAAAAATACAGACGAATTAAGGACCTTCTCCTTTTTGGAAGTCAGTCGAAAATCAAACATTAAACCATTGAATCCGATCCTGCATTAGATTGCAATCCAATTGAAGGTCGATCTATTTTTTACGTTTCGACATCCCTTGATGACAAGCTCGTTTGAAGTCACCATGCCGAGTGTCGACACCGAAAGTTTCCTCGTTTCCTCTTCAAAAGACACTTTGCTCATCCAATGTTTTTCTCTTTTCGTTTTTCCTTGCTTTATCGGGTTTCTTCCATTCCAATGTTTACATACAATTATGGACGTTCCGCAATGTTTGTGTTATGATTCTATATCATACCAATTCACATAAATAGTTTAGCGCAGGGACGTGCACAGCCATTCCAAATCGGGAGGGTAATGGCAAAATTAATTTAATTTTTAATTTTTTAGAATTGCAATCACCATAATAATTTCAAAAACACATTTTAAACCAGATTGGTTATAAATTAACAAATCAGGGGGTGACTCCTGACGCTCGATCCGAACTTGAATTCGATTCGGTTTCATTTATTGGCATAAAATTCCACCGAAATCGAGTTAAAAAGTGCATTAATCTCACGTTGAAAATTACCAAATGGCAAGTTCTCGAATATTATGCAACATTAGCTCACTTTAAACGCCGATTTCTGTGGAATTTTAAGTCAATAAATGAAACCAAATCGAAATCACAATCGAATAGAGTGTCAAGAGTAAGGGGGCTGGGTAGACAATGCCTTTTTGTTTGTATGGACTTAAAGTCGAGAGTTCACACGCGATAAATATTAGGTTCGTATTTTATTATGACAAAATGACCGGAGCGATGAATAATTTCCTAATGGTTCGCGACCATTAGAATAAAATAATAATAATAATAATAAATACAACATTCACACAGCTAGTCCTGACCCCACACTAGGTATAACCTGTATCGTGGGTGTCAGAGACTATGAGAGACTTTCGGTCTCACAACACCCAGACTTGAAACAAATATCTGTGGCCGACACAAACATTTGTCTCAATGCGGGAATTGAACCCGCGGCCTCACGCTCCACAGCCGGCTACTCGCCCGCTGCGCCACGGAGGCTGTCACTGTCACTATACAATAGGGAACTTGCATGTAAATTTTTTTAGTTTATTGTAAAGAACTAGGTCTCAAATAAACACACCAGAAACAAAAACATTAAAATATGGACAAATCATTTAACTATCGCAAGTCTAAATATGACTTACGAAACCCCGCGCTAAAAAAGGACGTGACGTCACGGCGTAGAAATGTAAAGCTATTTCTATAAATAACGAAGTAAAAATGAGGAAGAAGGAAGAGAAGGACCTCCGAAATCTAATTCACTAATCACCATACGAAACAAAACAATATTTTTTGCCAAATTGGGAAAATGACCCCAACTTGGAAACACTGCCCTATGGTTCTTTATGTAATGACGTCACTTGGGTTTTGCAATTACGTTCCGTTATACGTAATTTATAAGTAGGATATTTAGTAAAATATCAATTATTTTACATTACGAATTTCATGATAGCACATTTCATGGTTTTGTTTATTGATTTATCTGCACAATTTCTCGTTTTAATTTTCGTGCAAGTTCCCCATTCAGCATACAAAATTATTCAAACTTCATATAGTAGGTACTTCTGTGGTAGCTTTAGTACCTGCCGCAGCGCAATCGAATCGTGTGTGATGAAACTTACCATCTCTACAACTAGGAAAGCTAATTAATGAAAGTTATTTAATAAAAGAATCGTAATCCACAAGCAACGTTTCATTACCTGTATAAACTACCTGCATCATAGTGTAGTGCAGTTAATTGCGTTATGAAATTCCGAATGAAAGTACTCGTAGAAATAAAGTACGGCGTGGTATAGAATTGAAAGTTTTACGCGTAACTTTACTGCGATGTTTTTGCAAAATAAATGGCGCTGCGATGTCGCATCCTTTTCAAACCAATTATAAAAAAAACTGTTTTAACCACACATACTTTTGTCAGTACTATGGCACAGAATGTTTAATGGATACGAGTCTTTCTGCAGCAGTCTTTATTGGTTAGTGGTTACCCGTTACTACCCAAGTCGCCCCCAACAGGAGTAGGTAAATAAATATATTTCAGAATAAGCAGCTCGCGTTTATATTCTGATTAATAAGTGTTTAATTACATTGTAATAGAAGATCGTAAAGATTACAATCACAATTTTTAAACTTTAAAAACCTACGTCAGAAACCAATCTTGACCATTTATATGGAACAACCAATCCCTATTTCCCTACTTTTTGGTGCGCAACGCTCTTACGATTTGTCTGTCTCAGGCGTCTATAAGTGGTGGAGATCACTTACCATCACGTAACCCGGCTGCTCGTTTGCAAGTATCTGCTGTAAATAATCAAAAGTTTAAAAACTTAACTGACCGACTTCCATTTTACCGATCGTGACCAAATTTATATGGGACCACCCTTGAAATAAGCTCTATCGAACACAAAAATTTTGAAAATCGGTGCACATTTGGCAGAGATATCGAGTAACATACATATATATATATATATGTATGTTGCCCTGTAATATTACTGTCCCACTGCTGGGCACGGGCCTCCTCTACTAATGAGAGGGGTTAGGCCTTAGTCTACCATGCTGGCCTAATGCGGGTTGGTAGACTTCACATACCCTCGAATTTCGTAACATACATAAAAAAATAATAATAAACAGACATATTAAGGACCTCCTCCTTGAAAAAAACTGAATCACAACTCCATCGAAACTTTGCAAGCGTGAAAGTGAAAAATCTTTTATACGCATCGCTGAGTAATTCAAGAGAGCGCGGACGGACGTAGCGCCCTTGTTTTCTGTTAAATCACCTAGCCCTTTCCATTATAACTCTGTAACTTAGTTTTACAACGGCCGAAAAAGGATTCGATAGAAGATACTTGCATTTTGGAGTTACTTTGCTTGTGGATGAAACTAAAAAACCGTTGTAAAAATTACACTCCTACTGAGTGTAATTTTTACAAAGTTCGTACTACCGTGTGTAGTACAAAGTAGACATAACATAACATAACTTAGCTCACGTCTGTATCCCCGAAGGGGTAGGCAGAGGCGCACTAGCGAACTAGAACACCCACATTTCGCCGAGCTTAGTTCCGTCCCAGATGTGATAGGGGGCGAGCCTATCGCCATATCGGGCACAAATTCCAGACTCCGGGCTGATATGGAAAAATCCATTATCACTTTACCCGACCCGGGGATCGAACCCGAGACCTCAGAACCGTAGTCGTACCGAAATACCACCACGCCACCGCGGCAGCCACAGAGGCAGCAAAGTAGATTAATAACTTATTACAAAGAAGAATAATCCTCTAGCATCTATTGAAGCAATGACAACTCAGTTGGAAATGGTATGGACTGCCGAGACGAGTGTCGGAGGTTCGAGACCAACCCCATAAAAGCATACACCTCTAACTTTTCCATGTTAAGTGGATTTTCATTGTGAATTATCGCTTGTTATGACGGTAGAAAAACGGTATGAGGAAATCTGAATACTCGAGAATTTCTCCACGATAATTTCAAAGCCACATATGTGATGTCTACCAACCCACATTAGGCCAGCGTGGCCAGACTAAGGCCTAATCCATCTCATTAGTATAGGAGAGAGAGACTCATGCCCAGCAGTGGGACAGTAATATTACAGGGCTAATATTTTTATTTATTATTTTATCTATTATTTGCTACCCAAAAGCAATGAGGCATTAAACAATCTTATATTTATACTAAAGCTGTATATACGGAACTCATTCCGAATTACTTTTACTCCCAGACGGCTTTGATGATTTTTCCTATTTACACAATGCATAATAACAGATTCAAGATTGTCTTCTGAGTTTCTTGTTCAAGGAAAGCGGCGCTAGTAAGTGTTTTTAGGTTATTCACGTTGTTTTTACATTGTTTCATTCTGTGATGTTTGAGTGTAATTTTCTTTTTCCTTTCATTACAATCCAGAAGTTTCTTTGACGTCTATGTTACAAACTGCTTCTTTTGTTTGTATTATGATTTGATTTTGCAATTTATTTTGGCATGACTTACACTCATAGTACCTATAGATAGTGCACTGTTTATTTTTTATTTTTTAGTTTACAACATAAAGTTTTAACAAAACTATTTCAAATTTTCTTCACACACCGGGATCCGAAACTCTGCATATAATAAAAACTATCATCAAATCGTATCATATTATTTTTGGTGATAATATCGCGTAACATACAGAAGATTTGAGTTCTTTTTTAATCCGTTGTAAATTTCATTTTTGAATGAATAACAACATCAAATAGAGAAAACCGGTTATAACACGATAATAAGTGTAGACAAAATGTTCTCATGGCGCGCATGCTAGGGGGCTGGTCTGGGGGTTTGTCGACCGAAAGTCTCATTGTTTTTGTTACCCATGACACGGGTTAAACCTACTATGGGATCTGGGCTACTGGCTGTTGGGTGTATTTATTTATGACTATTTATTTAGAATTTTATTATTCATCAGTGGTGAAGTATACGTCATAATGTATGATTAAAAAACAACTATAAAGCAGACTCAAAAATGGACTCTGAAAGACAAAGCAATATTTCCTTACGTGAACGATATCTAGAGCAGGCAGAGGTCTTTTTAAACCACCGTTGCCTGTGCTAATGGCGATCACATCATAATCATAATATTTAATATGTTATCGTAAAAACATATTGATAATTTTGTACTACATTTATAAATAATGAGCTGATATAAAGTACCAGTGCATATAGCCTCTAATCATAGTAATTATTAATGTAGAGGCGAGACAATTAATCAGTTTCATTTTATCCCTCTTGTGCGCAAGACAAGTTACGTTCTAGTTCAAGTTATATTACAATTTGCTAGATCATATTTTAAAAGACATCACAAAATGCATTCTCTGGATGTTCAGTATCTCAGTGGTGGTATCCTCTCTATATTTTGTTCGGCCATTCTGGTAATCACTTGGTATCTTTTGCCCGGATGGCGCACTCTACCGAATTACATCAGCTGCAATCAAATAATAGCAGGAACTTTGTTTTTGTTTCTTTCTAATTTATCAACCTACACGTCAAATTGGGCCACGTTAGACGGTTTGAACAAGAACTTTATTATTATTAGCAGTTACTTTTTTCTCATTTCTGTTTGTTGGTCACTATGTGCTTCACTTTTTGCATACTTAAAATTGGTTTTATTACATTCAAAGAAAATAAGTTATGAAAAAAGAAAAGCAACAACTTTAGCTTACGGAACTCTTATCCTAATTATCTTTATCGGAGACGGAGTGGTCTCAAAAATGTATTCCTGTATTATAGATGCTAAAGCAATGTTGGTAATTGTTATTACGATCGTCAATTTTGGTATTTTTGTAAAAATATCAATTTCCGTCATGTCTTGTTGTAAAAGAAGCGTGTCCGTAAGGAATTTCAAACATGTTCTTTCTTTAATAGGTGTAGCACTATTATGCGACTCCATTTTAATTGTGTATTTTATCGCTATGCCAATATTAATTTCGATTTTCGATCGTGATTCATTTATATTTCCTGTGGTATATTTTTGTCTTGCACACAGAGTTGTGTTTCAATCTATATTCTTACTGGTTAAAAGTACAACACGGTCACAATGGAAGAAATATTTTAGGCACAGGAAAAATCTTGAGATGAATGGTATGGTAATGTAAGTTCCATTATTAAGTAGTAGTTAATATTGTATTTGAGTGTAAAAAGTACCTATATAATTCAGTTTTATCTAAAGTGTTTCGAATCATATTATGGCCATCCCGAAACAAACATTCTTCACCTACTTATATATTTCTTAGGTACGTATGCATAAACGTTCTTTGCAGCTTTGTTAGATTAATTTAATTATTTTTTGTCACTTCAACGTCTGCATTAATATCAATAACACATTCATTAACTACTACCACGTGACATAAATAATGAGCTGCGATAGTGTAACGCTATAATTGTACTAATTATTATTAATCTCTATTATATTTAAAAATTGTTTCAAAACCAATCAGTGGTATTTTATATCATGTTTGCATAAACCGTTAAACCCGTTGGTTAAACTTGGTCTAAGCTTGAGTATAATATTTTACAGTTCTGTGCCATTGTGCTAATTTAAGTAATTAAATTATTTTTTGCAATTAGCAATGCTTTCTCTGGATATTCAGTTGCTTAGTGGTGGTATATTATCGACAGTTTGTTCGGCCATCTTGTTATTGACTTGGTGCATTTTGCCCAAATGGCGTACTTTCCACAACTACATCAGCTGTAATCAAATAATAACAGGAACACTGTTCTTACTTGCGGGAAGTTTAACATTATTGGACACAGATTGGGACGCGTTTACGGCTTTTAAAGAATATTGTATAAATATAAGCAATATTTTTTTCATTCTTTCAATATGTTGGTCATTCTGTGCCTCTCTTTTTGCATATTTAAAATTGGTCCTGTTACATTCAAGGAAAATCAGTTACGAAAAGAGAAAGGTTACAGCTTTAGCTTACGGAACCCTATTTCTAATTAAATACATCGAAGATGGAGTGGTTTCCAAAGTTTATATTAATGTGAATAGTAAAAGGTCAGTTGTTATTTTAATGATTGTGAATTTTGTAATTTTTATTAAAATAACAATATCAGTGATGTCTTGTTGTAAACAAAGTATTTCAAGAAGAAATTTCAAACATTTTTTATCATTGATGGGTGTTGGAATATTAAGTGATTCTATTTTAATAGTTTATTTCATCATCATCTTACCAAACCTAATGACGTTTAATATCGATAATTCCTTATTGTATAAAGTTGTAAATTTTTGTTTCTCTCACAGATTAGTTTTCCAATCTTTATTTTTATTAGTAAAAAGTACAACACGATCGCAGTGGAGAAAATATTTTGAGCAGAAACGAAACCGTAGAAATAATGTTATCGCGATGTAATATCCACATCCTAAACTATGGCTTAGCTAAGTAATCGATAATTACGCTGAGCGTACCTACATTTATATAGCCAACTGCTCCTTTTATATCCTGCTGTCCGACTTCTGCACGAAAAGGACCCATATCTTTCCATAATTGGATACTTGACTATGTTTAATTTTATACACATATTTATATGTAGCTATGTAATAGCAAATTAAACAAAAAATAAACCCTTCTGTAAAAACTGCATCGAAATTGTTTGAAAAATAATCACAAGTTTAAAAACTTAATTGACTGACTTCCAATTTACCGATCGTGGCCAAATATGGGACCACCCTTGAAATAAGCTCTATCGAACACAAAAAGAATTTTGAAAATCGGTCCACATTTGGCGGAGATATCGAGTAACATACATAAAAAAATATACAGACGAATTGAGGAACCTCCTCCTTTTGTGGAAGCGGAGGCATGTTGGAAAATCTCCAATGGAGAGAGATCTTGCTATTCCTTCCCAACGCACGTACTGTTATGGCAGTGACGTGATTATACTGATACATACTTCTCTTTCCCGTTGTTTGAAGGTTACATGGTTATATAATTATGCTTTTGAAGAATATATACAGTATATAGAGGTATATACATATATATTGAGGTACAACTTTTTATTTTTTCAGAATATTTCAATATTTCTTTTTATTTTATATGAAAACGTAAATTTCATATAAATTTAATAAAAAAAAATTAATCAAGGACCTAATTCTCGCGGCTTATGCGTCTTCGAGTAATCGGGGAACATACATAAAAAAAGATTCCGACGAATTGTTAACCACCTCCTTTTTTGAAGTAGGTTTAAAATAGTCACGTGAAGTATAACTCCATATTTTTGTCAGGGTTTAGTAGACT
Source organism: Clanis bilineata (assembly GCA_036417725.1). Classification (NCBI taxonomy): domain Eukaryota; kingdom Metazoa; phylum Arthropoda; class Insecta; order Lepidoptera; family Sphingidae; genus Clanis; species Clanis bilineata. The sequence goes on from CM071159.1 coordinate 3,997,194, forward strand.
TTTTTTTGCACGTGCTACTTAGATTTATATAATAGGTACGTCTATGATGTGCTAACTGCACAAACTGACATATTTAACGGATAACGACACAGGAGGACCCGCAGTGAATATAATGTCCTTGAGAGAAAACCTTTGTGCAGACGACTGAATCGATTCCACAAACAGTTTTTATAAATGGTAGATTTTTGAATTGTACTTGTACTTCGGACTTAGAGCATTTATGACCATTGACTCCTTGACCTTGGCAGAAGGGAAGGCTATGAATGGCGTCTCCAACCGTGGTTGTATAAGTACACCGTAGTACACGGTACAATTGAGTTCATGAATGCGATTTTTGGGTACATCCATAGTCTTGAACTTAGAGCATTGTGTTGGATGAGGCCATTTTTTTTTAAATACCCATATGTAAAAATACCTTATACCATAGAAATATCCTTAGACTAAATAAAAATACCTTAATTTTTCTTTAATCATTTAAAAAGACTAAAGTGACCAAAATTCATGATGCCAAAATCAAAATTCTACTATTATTTTATCTGGCAACTCTTTTAGTAACGAGGTCATCGATTATTCGAAGTCCATGAATCGACTAATCAGTAATCTTAAGTTTGTTATTCGTATTTGTACACGCAACTCGCAAGTTACGTCACTAGTCAGTACTTACAATATTTTTTTACTTGTGTCGGTAATCGGTGGACGCGCAGTTACAAGGTTTTTGATAATTTTAATAACCTGCTGATAATTCGAGATAATCAACATGAGGAATTTCGTACTTTTCTCTCTCACAGTAGTCTTAGTGTCGTTTTCGATGTGCACAGCGCAGCAAACCCAACAAGGTAAGCGATATGGTACAATCTGGCATCCATCAATTCTATGAATTTTTTATACTTTTATTGCGTATCCAGTGATGGAAATTGGAAATTTCTTGAGGCTTTTTTATCACATAACTATTTTATCGTATATACGCTAAATAGTTACTCGTATTTCATAAATAAGTATCGCGTTGGTAGTAATTATAAAAGACCACGTATTTGCATTCTCCGACCTATTATGCGAGCTGTTTAGTACCAAGTACCAACAGGTTTGTGATGGCTTTTTATATACCACATAATGGTCTATCAAATGCATACATTACGCTGGTTAAACATGACAGCCATGACAAAGTTAGCGCAACAAATCTAGTTAACGGGTAATCGTGCAAGCCGCAGTTTGCGTAATTATTGCATAGTGGCAAATAGCAAGATTTCCATTAGGGCAGATTTTTTAAGACAAAACTTTTAACAAAAGAATAATTTAGATGTTTATATTGATGGTTGGTAGGATTACAGAAGCATCTGTTGATGTATAGCCGAGTCTCCTGCACTAAAACATTACACAAAACATGCATTTTTATATATGGTCAATTTTTCTACGAGCAGGTGACAGCCAAAATCGTTGTTTTGCTTACTGCGTCTCCTGCACTAAAACATTACATGGAACATCTACACAAAACATGGTATTTTTTTATAGCAGAGACTGGCAAATGAGCAAATGGTAACCCATACCTACCTGATGTTACTTGATGGTAAGTGATCTACATCGTTCATAGACACCGAAGACAAGAAAATCATGGGTGTTTTGCCAACATAATTGGAAGAAAATAGGGATTGGGAATTGGAGGGAAGAATTTGGCCACCGAAAATATCACTGGCTGAACAAAATGTGACAGCAAGATACCACTTTATGTCGGTTTTCTGTGACACAATGGTATCAAACTGGTTGAGCCCATTTCTACTGTAGATGGAACTGTCTACAGTGTGGCTCTACCACTCAAATTAAAAAAACAATGGGTGCAACAGATGCAGCTTTACAATATTATCACTCAAAATAAAAGTTACAACCTAGGGACCATCAAGAAAAGAACCTGTATCCTTATAGGGTATATTCACCAATGATTAGTTTGGGTGTTGTGATGGGCGTGTGTAGTGCTGATTGCTTACCAGTGGTCCATCTGTTCATTTGTCTTCTATTCCTATTCCACAGTAGAAAGTTATCTGGATATTGGAAAATAAAACCTAAGTTCAACAAAGTATTTGGTTTGGAAAACCCTGAAATACACTCAATTTATACAGCTTGACAGCCCTGAAGTTTTTGCCCCATTCATTTTCTTTTGTGATATCACTAATAAAAGCCATAGCTCTCTAGAATAGCCAATATCCACATTACTAATAGTTGTATAAAAATTATATTTCATATATCACAGTTACAAAATTATTAAACTTCCATAATAATTTTGTGTATATTCTAATGACCACTTGCAATGGAATGCCTCTATACCTATGCCTTTTTGCAAAATAGGTTAAGTCCACTTCCACAATATTACTAGAATTGGGTACTTGACTATGTTTTGATTTTATACATATTGTTATATGAAATGACAAATAAATAAAAAAATAAACCCTTCTGTAAAAACTGCATCAAAATTGGTTGAAAAATGAGGCAGTAATTAATATTTTAAATTCTGCAATGAGCAAGAGCGGGGGTGTAGTGGGGATATCTTGCTATCCCTTACCAACGGACGCACCATTATGGCCATGACGTGATGATACTGATGCTTCTCTTTCCGGCAGTTTGAAGGTTACACCATATTTCAAAGGCTTAGAACTTACTTATTTTTGAGAATATTGCAATATTTCTTTCTGTGCTATGTTTTAGATGACGTAAATATCATATAAAATCATTAGAAAAAAAAATTTCAAGTACCCAATTCGGTTTGATTAATGAATGAATATGTGAATGCTAAGTAAAGAACCATTTAACAGTCTGGTAGACTGTACCAATGGTGAAGGGACTATACAACACAATTCCCTCTGACTTACCAAAATGTCTGCTAACGAAATAGATATAAATTCATAGAGGAACTAGCTTTAGCTTCTATTTTAGAACATTTCACCCTTCACCACTGGATTATGTTTTTATCATAGCAGGATCCATCTTTCTTCTTTAATTTTCCAGGATCTAATACATTTTTGTGTTAAAAAAAATATTTAGATTGTGAGAGTTTGTCAATTGTAAGAAAATAATCTTCATTGTTTGTATATTAAACATTGTATAAAACAATTTTATACCATTCACAACATCAAACAACACTTTCTAAATATTACTTTGTGGGAAAAATTATGTTCTTAATTTGTTTCAAACAATGATAAAACAAACTTGTGTTTCATTAGTTCAAATGTTTAGTTGCAATGATAAAAAACGTGTTATTTTTATGTTTATTTAACAAGTTAATTAACACAATATAGATATTAGGTTTATAAAAAGAAATTATTTAGGAATAATCTGTTATTTATTATTTCCTGAAATATTTCAACACAATAGAGGCCTTACTAAATTTTGATTTTAGGTGTATTAAAATATTGTAGTATACCTATTCATATTTATGTTTATTATCTATGGTATGATTTGTAAGTACAAGTATTTTAAAATATTTTGAAAATGTAGACATATTTTAATAAACATTCTTCGCAGATGTAAAACCAACACCGCAAGCTCCTGTGCAAACTATCACTGAGTCAAAACCAGCTGAACAGAAGCCTGGTACTGAAGGAAAAACTATAATAGTAATAACTACTGAAGCCGCTCCTAAGGATGCCCCAGCAGTCACCAGTCCCAAAGAAACAGTGACTCAGCAAAGTCAACCTACCCAAGGTGTACCAGCTGTTACTCAAAGCTCTATAGTGCCAGTACAACCAGAGACCAAACCAGAAGAAAAGCCAGCTACTGATAACAAAGTACCTTCAGACAAGCCCAATGAGACTGTGACACAAAAAACACCAGAACAGGTAGTGCCAACCAAAGAAACAATGACCAATGAAACAAAACCTACTGGTAAGACCGATAAACCAATGAATGACACTAAGACCGATGACAAGGGCAAAAGTGATGTTGTCACACCTAAGAATGAGATGGCCAAGTCAACTGAAGCTCCTGAGCCAGTGCTGGCGACTAGAGCGTAAGTATTACATCTTCATTGCTTTATCCACAAGTATTAGTTACTTTCACACTGCTAGAATTTATATGTCTTCACATTTGAGAAGAGTGGCTAGGTGTTAGTCCACTCCACAGACCTGATACAGATTGGTGGACTTTATTTAACTAATTGACTTTAAAAGGTGATAGCTATTGGTGCTTTTAAGTTTTATAAGCTGACATGATTCCGGTAACCACCTTGAAACCCATTGTTTGTTAATGTTTGTTGGTTTTCTGGACTGCACTGCCCTTACCATCAGGTGTAGCACAGTTACTGATGTGTTTGGACTAAAATAAAAAAAGAATTTACTGCTGATGTTCTTCAATTAGGTAATGGGTACCCTAAATAGCTAATTTTAAAAAATAGATCTATTTTTTTTACTATCGCGCTCCGCTTATTTTTTCATTAAAAAAGATTTTGTTTACATGTACTTGGTTCTTATATACCGTTATCAGAATTCTGGTGCACGTCACTGTATTCTATGATATAAATATAGACTGAATTCAGCACATTTATTTGCAATCAATGCAATTTTGCGGTGCCAGAATAAAAAAAATAATAATGCTTGTTGCTCAAGATATCTACTTTCACACTAAGTACACCTAAAGTATGCACTTGATATATATTCTATTCGGTATTTTGGTCCGTGGGATAATAAAATTACAATCATTCCCAATTATACAAAAACTCTCAAGCAATTCCCTAAATTGCCTAAATAAATGAAAACACACCAAACACATGAAGTAGGTCGGAGAAAGCATTTGTAAATATATACTCACATGGTAATGTGGTTTGAGAACCATGACGTCATAAAATATACTGTTGTCTCGACCTCATGTCGACAGTAAAGTATTCGGTATTTTTACTCCTATATTGGAATTGTTTAATGGTGTTACAGAAATAGATATTTGCATAATGAATATTATATGGGCCGAGATGTCTTCGGTTTCGGAAAAATTTTGGGATTTTTGCTAACATTTTGTAAAAATTATGACGAATCCTTTCCTACTTTAGAAAAAAGAATAAAATGCGGTAAAAATGGAATAGTTCAAAACAGAATGTTTTAAATTCGAGTCTCTATGCACAGATAGCGAGTAACCGATTGGGATGCGAATCGGTGCGGAACCAAGACAAATATTTGTTTTGAATCTGCATGCTGTGAGAACGAAAGTTTGTCATAGTACTTCATTGATACCCAGGACATAACACTCGTATCTTAGTGTGGGGATAGGCCTATACCTCTATATGTGACCTTGGGTGTTATTTATTATATATTCCTAACCTTATGATCGTCATCTTAGCGATTTTTGATGAAAATCAATATATAGTGTACTCTGTTTGATAAGAAAATCGCACAATAATAATAGAGCTTTCTATTTAATCCGATATTCATGGAAATGAAACGAGATTAATATCTAGGACATCTATTGTTGATTTAGGTCATCGAAATGGCGCCCGTTGTCTCATTCAAATCAAGGACTTAATAATACTGGTACCCATTATGGAAGGCATCCATCATGTACTTGTACATTAATACTTTAATAACGATAAATCCAAATTTCATAAAGGCACGTCTAGGACGTCCTTGGTCCTTTTCGCTTCTCATGTAAGTAATCTAAAACCAAACTAAATTTAAACTAGTTGAAATGTTAGTCCAATTTTATTGTAAAATCTATGTGCAATGTATAAAATTGTACTTTTACGGCGTATACGACTGCTGTCGAACTAATATTAAAATAAATATAGAGCTTTTTCGTTTAATAGTTTAATTTGTGACAGTTTCCACCAATGAAAAACACACTGGAAATATTTTTAAAGATTTCCTAAAATGGTCCGACGATAATCAAATCTCTGTTGGTTATTTAATATTCTAATTCATTCTCATACTAAAACTTATTTATGATGCGATAACGTGGATTTTTTTCGTCAGAAACTAGTACTGCTGAACTAAAAACGTGGAGTGACATTTATATTCAAATTAAAGTAATTTGCTTCTTATTTATGAAGTTAGAGTCCGTAGTTCAGTTCTACCACAAGCATATACGTAATGCCAATTCGAATCCAGAAAAGATCTTTTGTGTTAACAACGTACTTTGGTGGTTACGTCATCAGATTGTAAAAATCCTGTTAGCTTGCGTCAGCGGATTAGATACTACACGAACCGTTTTAAGTATGGGAGCCACTTTGTGGTTCGTTTTATGTGCAACACTAAAATGGGACAGCTCGACCGATATGATACCATACTCTTAAAACCGAACTGAATGGTCAGCTTATTGGTAGTAAAAATCTAATGGTACAAAAACCTTATCTTTATTGTTTATGTTTATTTGATGATAGATGGATGGTCGTGGGTTCAATTCCCAGGTCGGGCAAAGCAAATTTTCGAATTTAATTTACCCGGGACTGGACCCCTCAGAGGGGGTTGACGTCAGGCAGGCAGCCGGCTGTAAAAACATAGCCAAATCATTTCTACAACATGCTTGAAAAAGTGTGTTGCGCCGACCCCACATTAAAGTGGGATAAGGGCAGGTAGAAAGATGATGGATAAAGATGCAGTTCAGAATCTAGATTAAAGGAAACTGGAATCCTCGTGGATTAAAACTAGTGTTGATGTAGCTATTATGAAATTATTGTACCTTAGATGAATATTTAACTCAATTTCTATTAATCCCAATATTAGCGCTAATTTTGAATATAAACTTAACCACAATAAAAATAGAATTAAAACATGCGTCTAAGATATGACTTCTGTACCTTACGCTCGTCTCTCTACATTACATGCAACACCTGACAATTTCATAGTATATTTGAAGCTAGATATAATTCCAAAAAGTGATGTTTCATCCATATTACATAGATAGATGGAGTATGCGTTAGATGGCTTCTGCAACGTCATACATAAATAAGTGTCCCGGCTATTTTTATTCGAATCGATTGAAGACGTTTCATTCTACGTAATTTTCCAAGCTGTGTAATTGTATTAGGGTCTTATAAGCTAGCAAGCTGCTAAAGTAACGTCAAAGTGAATAAATAACGGTCGATAAACGTCTTATTGTTGCGGGCTTTTTCTACGTACTAATACGTAGTAGTATGACGACCTGTATACAATTTTGACTCTAGAATGCACAATTTACATAAACGTATAAAAATCATTGAAATAAAACGGTCCGACCCGTGTCCACGAAGACTGCAAAGCCTTCGAAACATGGGGAATAAAAATGAAAACCAAATCGTGATAGAATCCGTAAAAATAGTTTTATTTCAATGTAGAACATTCGCGTAAACTTAAGAAATCAGTACGTATAAAAATCAGTCTCAAATTTTTACTTACAAATCTTAAGATCCAACTTCAAAGCTTGATCTATAGGCGACTTCTTCTTGGAGTTAAGCTCTATCGACCACAAAAGGAATCTTGAAAATCTGTCCATATTTACCGGAGATAAATACCGAGAAACATGCACAAAAAAGCAGTTTAGCTATTACCGTAATGCATCGAATCTCAAATCGAATTGGCGACATCCCTTTTGCTGTTCATCCATATTGTGCCACAAACCCACAGTATAGTATCATAGAGCTGCAAAAAAATCCAATTCTAACAGGATATTCCCCGACCATAGCGCTTGTCAACTAAACATTAAGCATTGTCAACTAAAGTCATTGGCATCGTGCGTGAATACCTATCCAACAAAATAAACAAGTCAGGTGATAATATAATAATTAAATGCACACGACATAATAAATTCATGTTGGTTTTATACCTACATAACTGTGAAGCGGGTTTAGAGCGCAGATAGATCGTGATTATGAACCAATCAAATCAAGTCATTTGACGGAGTCATGTTCAACCTGTGTTCTTGTTGGCTAATTTTTGTAATCTATCTGCACATTCGAACTGAGATTGTTTATTGAAACCGGGCGATAGGAGTTAGGAGTACCGACGCTTTTAACCACGTGACATATAGGGCCTTATAAAAACATTTTAGCTGAACATGGTTAAGAGTCAAATTTTTCCTTGTCACATTGTTTAAAAATTAAAGGGACGACAGACAGGGCAGACAGACAGCGGGAAGCGACTTTGTTTTATAATATGGAGTCATCGATATATTATATACCTAGATGCACAGTTGACGCTCGGAAAAATGGGACAGCAAAGGAGTGCTTAAGCACTACTTTTGCATACAGTCGAACGCCGATAGAATTCTAAATTCAAATTTAAAAACGCTTGCTCATTTCGTTTAAAAAGCTACTTTATAACACTGGCATAGGGTTATAATTGTGTTGATTTAATTAGAACTTTTGATTTTTTCCTTTATTTTATTACTGAGACCACTTTTTATGACGATATTTGCAAAGTGACTGCCTCGGTGGCGTAGTTGTATTTCGCTATGACTATGGTCCTGAGGTCTCGGGTTCGATCCCCGAGTCGGGCAAAGTGATATTGGATTTTTCCATATCAGCCCGGAGTCTGGAATTTGTGCCCGATATGACGATAGGCTCGCCCCCTATCACATCTGGGACGGAACTAAGCTCGGCGAAATGTGGGTGTTCTAGTTCGCTAGTGCATCTCTGCCTACCCCTTCGGGGATACAGGCGTGAGCTTATGTATGTTATGTATGTATTTGCAAAGAACTGTACATCTAGGATATATTAAATCAATGTATGGAGTGATATACGCGCGCAAGGTTGTGCCAGCGTCATAATGTTGATGTGTAATGAACGTAATTCTTGAACTTTCACAGAAAATTGTAATAAATTGTAGAGTACGTTACTGACGTGCGAGATTTTTTTTTGTACGAAAACTTGCTTGATATACCCTCTATATTTAGTAATATTAATCTCTTTGTCTTGGGGTATCCAATACGGTAATTTTATATGCAGAATGGGGAAACCCGCCCGTGTATTTTAAGTAAATATTTCCGGCGCGTTTCTATCTTATATTTAATATTATATTAATCGTTTTCCTCAAGGTGGATAAACATTGTTGACGTCATACGCGTTGACGTCATTTTATTTATATACAGCTAATGTATCAACTAAAGTAAAATCTTTTACTTGATCATGATGGGGCTTACTTATAAAAAAAGTTTAGCTGAGCAAATGGTAAAGAATGTCTGCAGAACAGAAGACTGCCTCGGTGGCGTGGTGGTATTGCGATACGACTACGGTTCTGAGGTCTCGGGTTCGATCTCCGGGTCGGGCAAAGTGATATTGGATTTTTCCATATCAGCCCGGAGCCTGAAATTTGTGCCCGATATGGCGATAGGCTCGCCCCCTATCACATCTGGGACTGAACTAAGCTCGGCGAAATGTGGGTGTTCTAGTTCGCTGGCGCGCCTCTGCCTACCCCTTCGGGGATGCAGGCGTGAGCTTATGTTATGTTATGGTAAAGAATAGCCTGTCCCTTTTATTTTCAACCAATGTGACAAGGAAAAAAGTGATAGGCTATTCTTAGCCATTTGCTCAGCTAAACTGTTTTTATAAGTAAGGACCATTATAAAAACGAAACGAAACGTCGGGAATAATAATTAAAACCTAATCGTGATAGAATCCGTAAGAATAGTTTTATTTCAATGTATAATATTCGCGTAAACTTAAGAAATCAGTAAGGACCATTATGTTCGCAATTGACCGTTCCTTGACTTTTACAGCAGGATAGTGGCCAGTAAAAGTTAGAAGCGGATTCGATTTTATCACAAATTTGCGGTTGGTTGGGGCAGGTATGGCGGTACATCCATGTGTCAGGATCGGTCGTCTGTCACTCTTATCACATGTGCCTCGATTTGCTTCTTTCCTCTTCGGAAAGGAGCATGAATGGGCCGGCATGATTCTGGTAACCATCGATAGATAAATCCATTGTTTGTCAGTTGTCGCTGGTCTTTTTGGTCTGCACTCGGCTTACCATTTTGCAATTTTTTTCTACTTGCCCTTATCCCACTTTAATGTGGGGTCTGCACAACACACTTATCAAGCATGTTGCAGAAATGATTTGGCTTAGTTTTTACGATCGACTGCCTGCCTGACGTCAACCCCCTCTCAGATATCCAGTCCCGGGCAAATTAAATTAGAAAATTCGCTTTGCCCGACTGGGGAATCGAACCCACGACCTCACGGTCCACAGCCCACATATGCTGCCACTAGACCAAGGATGCCATCCTTAGATAAAAAAAAAACAATTGGTAAAGGAAATCAAATATGCACCTTCGTATTATGATACGAAAAATAGGTCTGCATCACAGAGGTCGCCAATTGACATTATGGAATATACATCTGGTATTAATCACTTGTACTCGTTAAATTTTGCACTTGTCGACTCTAAAGGTCAAGTCATAATAAGATCCTTGTGCCGTCTTCCTTATTTTGGCCCCAATGTGTATAATGACTCATGCGAATGGTTTGCTATCGATTCCGAGAAGAGATTTTCTTTCCACTTCATTATTATGTAATAGTTTATTAGTCATCAATCACAGTAGGGAAATATCTGTAGTGAATAGTTTCCCGCTTTTTATCATTTAAAATTGTGAATGAATTGGTTTAGTTTGGCAGTAAACGAAGTAACGCCCTAATGCTCAAATGCTACTCAACTTCAAGGGCTTCTTACATTGATTTTCGTCATACAATTTTGACACGAAAGGCGGCCTTAAACGACATAAGGCGACCTTAAGTGTATGAACATTCGGCGGTAACTGGTATTTTAATAACCACTGGTTCAACTGATATTAACTGTCCAATAAACATTAATTCCTCCTTACGTTTAAGATGTTTATCTCTGCTTTTCTTTCTTCCTTTCTTAGAAGGTTGCCGTACTGACCTTTGATTTGAAACTAGGAGCATTTTCGAAACTCAAACCTGGCTGGTTTTTGTGAGACAGGACATATTACCCTCCTTGAAGCCGCCCAGGAATGTAGATATGAATAGTAATAATACGTAGTAATCACGGACGTAAAAAAAAGATGGACGGAGCGCTAGGAACATTAGAAGTGAAGTAGGGTTTTCGGCCCATTCGATATTTCGACACGTAATGGCGTTTGTATGCTAAGGGCACTTTTGTACAGGCGCGTTTATGTGCGTGGCTTATCTTATTTATTCATTCCAGCACGGCAAAGTGACTACACTGCACCTGATGGTAAGCGTAGTGCAGTCCAAAAAAAAAACTAGCGACCACTGACAAAAATCGGTTTATCAGTGGTCTATGGCGTCCGTTTAGCTATAGGGGTGTTCTTCTTTTTCTTTACATCCGAGGTAGTAATATTACCACCAATATTGTTTGTAGGATTTGTGCTATTTGATACCTGTTTCCTTTCAATATAAGTAATTGTTTGTAGGATTTGTGCTGTTTGACACCTGTCTACTTTTAATATAAGTAATTGTTTGTAGGATTTGTACTATTTGACACCTGTTTCCTTTTCATATAAGTAATTGTTTGTAGGATTTGTGCTGTTTGACCCCTGTTTCTTTTTAATATAGGTATTCAGACATAATACAAATTACAAGTTGATCTATATTTCCATAAAAATCACAAAAACTCTTTTAAGGATTACAAATCTGGAAAAAACACTATCTCAAGAAAAGATAACAAAATATCACACCGACCTTCTATTAAACATGTTAAAAACTCGATCAAAACAAGAACTTCATTAACATATCTCATAACGCGTAATATGTAACAGCCGTCGACGCTGTGCCGGTTTGATAAATAATTCATAATCGAAGTTGCTTAACGTTTTACTTAATGATCATTAGGGAACTTTATTTGAAATAACGTTTGGTGTAATGCGTTAAATATTTAGTGATGTCAATTATAATACTGCCGTCATAAGGAAGACTTATCGGCTTCGAAAAAATCGGATATTTATTTTCCCCCGTAAGGAATATAAAATAGTTACCTACGCCTTCTTTTGGACGAGGACTGCCTCGGTGGCGTGGTTGTATTTCGGTATGACTACCGTCCTGAGGTTTTGGGTTCGATCCCCGGGTCGGACAAATTGATCGTCGATTTTAAGAATCGAGAAAAACTCGTGCTAAAGGTATAGGCCAATTTTTTAAGCGGTAGGTTTTGTAACAAAAAATATATTTAGAATTCAGCGGTTCAAAACGGATTATAATCGATCATATAATCATTAAATCTTTAACAATATAAGTCTTTTCCCAATTTCCCGCCACAAAATTCTCGCAGCGTATAACAATTTTTATAAGGATATTTCTGGCATAAACCGCACTTGATCCATATTGAAATAACAGGAAGAATAATATTGCCTTGATAATTTTAAACTCAAATTGTATTCAAAATTTTTGTGTAACAGAATTATCGCAATATCAGGAGTAGGTAACGGCTATATTTACTTTTTATTACTTCTTTACACGCAAGGGTTTCAACAATAATATACGTAAAACTAAACATTATTCAAAGTTACCGTCACTTCATTCGGAGTGTAAAGTTTTAAGGCGTCGTCGATGTAAAATGGCAAAAACTTAATGTTGAATTATTTTAGTTTGAAGGAACAAAAATACATACATGAGTTATGTACTGCCTCGGTGGCGTGGTGGTATTTCGGTACGACTACGGTTCTGAGGTCTCGGGTTCGATCGCCGGGTCGGGCAAAGTGATATTGGATTTTTCCATATCAGCCCGGAGTCTGTAATTTGTGCCCGATATGGCGATAGGCTCGCCCCCTATCACATCTGGGACGGAACTAAGCTCGGCGAAATGTGGGTGTTCTAGTTCGCTAGTGCGCCTCTGCCTACCCTTTCGGGGATACAGGCGTGAGCTTATGTTATGTTTATGTGAGTTATGTACCTGTTTTTCATACGACGTCAAAAAAAGATTTTCAATACTATATTTGTAACCGACTTCAAGGCTGCGATCTATAGAGCGAACTTCGACTAAATAAAACCAAATCCAAAGTTACAAATCATACGCTGATATATTGTTTCTAAATGAGAGGTGCATTTAGAAACGAAATTACCATTTGTTTCGTAATATCCGCACGTTAGAGGTCAACTCTAGCACGCGAGTCGAACGGTTCAAATTCTAATTGCATAACTGTTGGTTCCAGTTTCGACGGAGCGAGTTTCGTAGGCGGCATTGTTCTGACGCTGGGCCTCCTCGCAATCAGTTTCGTAGGCTTCAAATACTACAAGAATCTCACTAAGGAGAACTACCACATTCTTTAAGTCCAATCGTGCACTGTGTATGTGTAAGTTTTTCATTTTGTGTATAAACATATTTTTATACTTGGTTTGCGTGCACTCCGACTTTTGTATTACAGGGTTCAAGCTCAGTGTGAATTAAAGATCTGTAGTTCAACTATGAGTTTTTTTGACAGTTTACGCTAGCGACTACGTAAAATAATGTCTATGGAAAACGGCAGTTCCCTGCGTAACCGCTAGAGGCGTTCGGATGTTTGTCGTATTTTACGCAGTCGCTAGCGAGTATAGTCAAAAATACTCACGGTTGGCCTATTTTACCCCTAGTACGAGTTTATTTTGACAGTTGTCGAATTCGAAGATAGTTTACGTTTTGTCCATTTGACTAGTAGCGCCGATTTGTGGAAACTTCTAGTTGCATGTAATTGTATGTATTGTCCAGTTTGGTGAACTACAAAGAAATAAAAAATGTATGGAGAATCTGAAAACTATCGTCGAATTCGAGAATCGAGAAAACCTCGTACCAAGGGTACTATAGTTACGTTTTTCTCACTGCTTCCACAGACTAACGGTAGTCGGTCTCGTGGTCTATGATTCAGATACGAATTTATTGATTTCTGTATGTTACATAGTAGTTTTATGTGTATTTTGAATAGTTTAGCATTTATATTTCGTGATTTTGGCATGGATATTATTTGTATGTGAAAATAAGATATACGCAGCTGATAAAAATTAATTTGTAAAATATTGTCAGAATTGTAAAACCTTTATCTTCGAAATTATATTGAGATTGTATGGGAAAAAATATATTATCTGTCTTGCTACTTGAATGTTTGTAATTTTGTAAAGTGCAATTTAGATGTAAACGTTCTATTTTAATCTGTGCCATTTTGGAATTTCAACGTTACAAAGCATTTTGAACTAACGCGAAGAGCTGCTTATAGAACCATAGATATCTTGTAAGTGTATTTATAAATGTTAAGTGTTATTATAGGGAAACGCAATGTGATGATGAAAATAAGGGTCTAAAGTAGTACCTACACTGGTTTGGCATAAATAAGTATGTGAATCTCTTGTAGGATGTATGTTAATGATACTAACATTGTCATTCTTGTATGTAAAGTCCGAATGGTCAAACGCTACTCAACTATAACGGCTTCTTACATTGATTTTCGCCATACAATTTTGACAGATAAGTCGCCGAATGTTCATACACTTAAGGTCACCTTTCGTCGCTTAAGGCCGCCTATATGTCAAAATAGTATGGCGAAATTTAATGTGAGATGCCGTTAAAGTTAAGTAGAGTTAGACCATTCGGGCGAAGGGGGCCTAAAACGACCTAAGGCGACCTTAAGTGTATGAGCATTCGGCAGTATGCCTTATTTAGATGGAAGTAGAGTTTCTAAGATATAGGCTGGAGAAAATCTCATACTCATATAATCAATCTCAATTACAAGACCGCGTTTTGAATTTGCTAAGATAATAGTGTGAATTATCTTTGCAAATACCACAACCGGCCTGGTAAACATCGGTTTCTGTTACCTCAAGCTAAATTGCATAGATAAAATCTATTAGGACCGATTATTCAAATTCGCTGATAACTTTTACCTGAGGGATAATTTTGTTACTTTGAAAAATTTCCATTTAATTTCCAAAACGTCAAAAATATTCCTTTGATAAACCTTACCATTTGAAAAATCAGCCTTTAATGGAATTTTTACGTTCTGATAACTCCTGAATCTCAATTAGTCTCGAATCAAAACTTTTTTATGCCAAATCAATTCTGTATATTTTGTTTATTTTACTCGAGATTATAAGCACGCTAATTGTAAACTTGGGAAAGATTCATTCCATCCTAAAGTGCTCTTAATTCTGAACTATTTGTAGTTATTTGAAAGGTTTACACGCAAATAAAGATGTTTCCTCATACTAATTATAAATGCTGCTACTTTTCGTCAATGTGGTTACGTTAAAATAAATAAATATATATATTACACAGATGTCTTTATTTTTATTATATAAGAATACACACTAGCTTTAAGTTATACATAACATGTCATAAAAAAAATTTGGTTATTTTAAATGCCCAAAATCATGGTAAAAAGGTAAAATGCTCGACCAGTTTTGATAGTGAACTTAATTACAGGTATTAAAAAGGTTTTAATAACATTGTCAAAATTCTGATCGCGAGAAATCTCTTGCTAACTTCTTTTAACTATGAGCCTTACCTATAAAAACATTTTCGCTTGTCTTTTCGCTAAGAATAGCCTCACGTTTTTCCTTGCGTTACATTGTTTAAAAATGAAAGGGACAACCTATGGTGAAAGATAAACAGCGCTTAAATATTTTTATAAGTAAGGGGCATCATTTCTAAAATAAATATACATATGCTAGTGTGTTTCACATACTGTATAGTTGAATCTAACATGATTATTATTATCGAAAATACTGAGGTCACACCAATAGTTAAGTAATAAGTTACATCCCAACAGTGCCACGTTTTGAAATCCAACAGAACAAACATTACAATGTTATTTTCAATAATATAATCTCACGCCTGTATCCCCGAAGGCGTAGGCAGATGCGCATTAGCGAACTAACTAGTACACCCACATTTCGCCGAGCTTAGTTCCGTCCTAGATGTGATAGGGGCACTATCGCCATATCGGGCAGACTCGAGGCTGATATGGAAAAATCCGATATCACTGCCCAACCCAGGGATCGAACCCGAGACCTCGGGACGGTAGTCGTAGCGAAATACAACCACGCGACCGAGGCAGTCGGTATTTTCAATTTTGGATTTTAAATAATAATGCCCACAGATTATAAACAAAGCGTAAAAATGACATATTACAAAACGTGGTCTAACTAAACTGCGTTTAAAAGTACCTACAAGTTACCATGGTTGCCCAATTAATCAGAAGATAAAAAACCGGATTTAAAACAAGCTAAAGGAGACCATGATTGTTTTTTTAATATAAAGCATAGCAGCACAAACGAGCAGAAGGGTCACCTGGTGGTAAGTTATCACACCTAAGACAAAAAGAATCATGGGTGCGTTGCCAACCTAACGGGAGGGAATAGAGGGAGGGGGGATGTCCTATCAAATATGGCTTTTAAATTTTGAGAAAATATTGACTAGAAATATTTTGACCTTCTTGGTCTAGTGGCAGCATATATGGGCTGTGGACCGGGAGGTCCTGGATTCGATTCCCAGGTCGGGCAAAGCAAATTTTCTAATTTTAATTTGCCCAGGACTGGATCCCTCAGAGGAGGTTGACGTCAGGCAGGCAGCCGGCCGTAAAAACTAAGCCAAATCTATCTGCAACATGCTTGAAAAACTGTGTTGCACCGTCCCCACACATGGTGGGACAAGGGTTAGTAGAAAGAATTGACTAGAAATATTTTAGTGTTGATTCAATGTTGCACACTGCCTCTTCTCTGCATCACCCATAGGTAGACTGGCAGAGAATGCCCTGGGCATTAAGTCCACCTTTATACATGAAATCATGTATATAAAGTTTTTTGGCAGTTGTCTTGTATCGAGCAATGTTGACGGTTAATCAAAAGACTTGGGTGCCAGTAAAGTGTGAGCGATTCAGAGAGGTAAACTATGCGTGCGCGATCAATGCAAATGGAATACTGTTTACTGAATTTTCTAACACCGTATTTAAGGTGGCTCGTCTGAGATTGCTTTACTGCTCTATCCCGTAAGGGGTTGCTGTGCCTCTCACTCTCACCAAATATTTAATAACATAACAAATCATATTAAGTACCGTGCTCAAGTTGGTGGTTCACAGGGGAAAAAACAAATCCAAGTTTGGTTCACACATATTTTCGATATGTGTCATTGTTCAAGAATGCACTGTGCTGCTACAATTTAAATCTTTCTTTCTGCCTGGCGTTATCCCGGCCTTCTGCCAGGGTCTGCCTTCCTACTTAAACGCTTCCACTTCGCCCGGTCTTGAACATCCTCCACAGTGAGGCCATTGGCTCTCATATCTTCCTCCAAAACGTCCAGCCAGCGCTTTTTGGGCCGTCCACGGGTACGCACTCCTGGTACGATCTGTGCTAGACACATGCGATCGACATACTCCTGTGGTTTCCTCAAAACGTGGCCATACCATCTCAAGCGACATTCCTGCAGTTTATCTGCCACGTCGCGGACGCCAAGACTACCGCGGATGTGCACGTTATAAATACGATCCAGTCGTATATATATATATATATATATATATATATATATATATATATATATATATTAAATAAATAAATGTTGGGATGTTTTGTGTTGCCCTGTGGTCACTGTTGGGATGTTCACATTTGACAATATAATATTTTGGATACATATTTTACTTATATCTAATACTGTTATGCCTAAATATATATGTATTTACTTTTTAAATAGTTAAAAATTAACTTGACGCCGGTCCGCTTACATTATGGAAATAATTAAATTATTAAAGCATTCAAATCAGCAATTTTATTGCGTTCCTATTTTTTGTAACAATTACAGTACGATGGTAATAACCAATTCATAGATTTTTGACTAATAACGTTGAACAAATCTTATATAAATCATTAAAAAACCGGCGTCTCTATAAGAAATCACATCAAACATATAAACCATTGATGGAAAACAGTACATTTTAACAAAAACGAGTCTTTTTGTTTATTTGGAATAACATAAATCGTCATAATTTAAAATTTACATTATATTATTTTTTCAAAATAACTTAACATCAATAGTCTTAGATTATTTTATTACTTAGAACAAAAATATTGTATTCACAAGATAGTTTTAATTGTCAATGCACATAATTTATCCATAAAGTAACATGCTTAAAATAAAAACCGTGATTTTAAAATTCTAAATTAAGGGCTTTTTCACTACCTCAATATGTCGAACCACAAAACTGTGATGTTAGACAGGATACAGAATAAATATTAAAAGGTAAATACACAATTATTTAGAAACCTACGAACACAGAGAATGTTTAAATCTTATACTAATCAGGGTTGCCATCTGGACGTTGTGAACTGTGTCCATATTGGCTAAAAATATTTTTATTTAGGAATTGTAGTCAATTTCCTACACACCAACATTGCCTTATGGGTCCGCTTACATGTTAAAATCAGGGCCGTCTTAAGGCAATCATGGGCCTCTGGACACACAAGAATTCGGAGGCGCTTTGGAGAGTAAAAAGATGGTGTAAGACAGGGGTTCCCAAACTTATTCTCACGTCCCCTGGTGACACCTGGTACTTGCTTGCCTGGTGACTGCGACCTTTTTTAGCGAAGTTCATTAATTCGCTCAAACCTACTTGGTTGCCTGATAATGGCGAACTTCTTTTCTTTAGCGAACTCAATGTAATTACATTCAAATGCTAGCGTGGGGGCCCTGAGCATGGGCCCGTGTGCCCTTATAAAGACGGTACTGGTTAAAATTCTGGTCTCGTGATAATATAATAATATATGACAGCCTAGTAGTGTATTTACTAGCTTCTATACGACCAGTGCGAGATTCCATGCGCCCACGCATAACCCAATTTTCGTTTGATGTTTTACATGGTCCGTCAGTGTTTGTGCCTTTTTTTAATAATGAATGAATGCTAAAATCGGTCCAGTAATTTCTGCCCTGAGTATAAATAAAATTCCTCTATAATATTAGTATAGATAGTGTAGGTGCTTAATGCTGACAACGCGCAATGTGTCGGGACGTCGTGGGCGCTGCGCGTACCACGACAGTCTTAGGTTCGACGCGACACGAGTGTACACGCGTACTCAATTGTTTTAATTTAATATTTTAATTAAATAAATATATAAAGTTATCTTCACTCGAGCGTAGTCATTTCACCAAACACCTAAGACTCACACCTTCTATAAGTAGCACTATAGGCCGCTACATATTGGTGACACCGACGTGATCCGAGTTGTAAGAACATTTGGTGACTCTCCGTCGAAAGTATTATTTTGAAGTGACTTACGTTTTTAAGACTTTTATATTGTGTCAACTTCGAACAATAGTGCATAGTGTTACGCAAAATGAGCTACGATCAAGCAGAACCACTCGCGCAAATTCCTTCAAGCTCACAATCCAGCACCGAACTACTAGTAGCGCAGATAGCGAAACTCTCCATGAAGATTGACGAGATGAGCAGAGGCAGACAGTATGGGAAGCAACTCTACAAACGGCGATCTCGCAGTCAATCGCTACATCGGCACCGAAGTAATACTACTTCTACTGATAGGCAAAGGCGCAATTCTCAAAATTCAGACTGGCTGTGTTATTACCATTTTCGCTTCGGGAAAAAAGCCAACAAATGTTTAAAGCCATGTAACTGGAAACCAGAAACGACAAACATAGAAACGAGGACCGCGGAAAACTAAAACAGGTGCAGAATACGGCGGGAAACTGCACCGACGCATCTAGCCACCGCCTGTGCATCACGGATCTTAATTCTGGTATGCAATTTTTAGTGGACACTGGAGCTAACGTCTCAGTCTTACCCGCAACGAAACGCCAAAAATCTTTAAGTCAATGCTCCAACTACAAATTATATGCAGCGAATGGATCGGAAATTCATACCTATGGTACAAAAAACTTGGAATTAAATTTTAGATTAAGGAGACCATTCAAATGGACATTTATAATAGCAAATGTGAAACAACCTATTTTAGGCGCAGATTTTCTTCGTTATCATAAGTTATTAGTAGATTTAAGTGCACAAAAATTGATAGATAGGCAGACAAATTTATTAACGCTTGGTAATGTAATATCACATAGGGAACCATCTATCAACACTGTAGATAGCAAGCATCCCTTGTATGAGTTATTATCCGAATATTCGGATATTACAAAACCGATACCATTTAGAGATAGTGACTCGGATAACGATAATAACGTAACTGTACACCGCATTGAAACGACAGGTACACCTGTGCATGCACGCGCCAGACCTCTTCCTCCCAACAGGTATCACAAAGTGAAGGAGGAATTTAAGTTAATGCTAGAGATGGGAATATGCAGGCCATCAAATAGTGCATGGGCTAGTCCACTGCACGTGGTTGCCAAGAAAAACGGCGACATTCGACCATGTGGAGACTATCGGCGGCTGAATGCAATCACCAAGCCGGACCGGTACCCAGTACCACGCCTGCATGACTTCACTTATATACTAGCAGGTAAGAAATTTTTTTCGAAACTTGATATAAATAAATCGTACCATCACATTCGAGTTGCCAGCGAAGATATAGAAAAAACGGCAATAATCACGCCATTTGGTTTGTTTGAATTTCCGCGTATGACCTTCGGTTTACGAAACGCGAGTCAAACATTCCAACGTTACATGAACAATGAAGTCTTACAGGGCTTAGATTTTTTATTTAGTTTCGTAGACGACATCATCATAGCGAGCGATACTGTGGAAGAAAATAAAATACATTTACGCAAGGTTTTTGAGAGATTCAAACAATTTGGTATAACCATAAATATCGCTAAATGTGAATTTTGTAAACCTAACATTGAATTTTTAGGATACAAAGTCTCAGCCGACGGCATTCTACCCCTCGACAATAAGGTCAAGGCTATAATCGAATACCCTCGACCGCAGACCGTAGACCAGCTACGACGCTTTTTAGGCATGGTCAACTTCTATAGAGCGAGTATACCAAACGCTGCCAGTCATCAGGCAAGATTAAATGAATTCTTAAAAGGTTCTAAGCGCAAAGATAAAACAGTCGTACAATGGGATGATGAAGCGATTAAGGCGTTTGAACAATGTAAAACTAGCTTAAAAAATGCAGCCTTATTGTCACATCCAGTAGCTAACGCACCCTTAGCGCTCATGACCGATGCGTCTGAGACCTGCGCAGGAGCAATATTGCAACAAAGAATTAATAACTCTTGGCAGCCTCTGGGATATTTCTCTAGAAAATTTACCAAAGCGCAACAAAAGTATTCAACTTATGACAGAGAATTATTAGCGATTTATATGGCCATTAAACATTTTCGTTATCTTTTTGAAGGAAATAACTTAACGATTTTTACGGACCACAAACCGCTAATTTACGCATTCAACAAAGTTAAAAGCGATTGTGAAACTCCTAAACGCACGAGACAATTATTATTTATTAGCGAATTTACGACAGATATTAGGTATATTGAAGGCAACAGAAATATAGCAGCGGACGCATTATCACGTATTGAAACCATACACTGTCCGACTGCACTGGATTTCTCTGAATTAGCGCAAGCTCAAGAAACTGACGTAGAGCTTAGGCAATTATTAGACGAAACAAATAGTAATAACTTTAGTTTAAAAAAGTGTTTTATACCATTTTCTAAAGTATCACTATATGGTGAAAATTCATCTAATACCTTCAGACCGTATTTGACGGAAGCTTTTAGAAAATTGGCATTTAATTTAATACATAACTTTAGCCA
The DNA here is from genome assembly GCA_036417725.1 of Clanis bilineata. Lineage (NCBI taxonomy): Eukaryota > Metazoa > Arthropoda > Insecta > Lepidoptera > Sphingidae > Clanis > Clanis bilineata. The sequence goes on from CM071159.1 coordinate 4,018,796, forward strand.
TCCCGAAATTCGAGCAACGCGTAAATTAGTCGCACAACGATTCTTTTGGCCTGGTTTAAATCGAGATGTAGGACAATGGACTAAGTCGTGTATACAATGTCAGAAATCGAAAGTTAGTAGGCACACGGTATCTAATTTGCAAGAATTCTCAGATGCGAATCGCTTTGAACATGTCCATATCGATATAGTAGGACCCTTACCAATATCACAGGAAGGTTACAAGTATTGTGTAACGATGATCGACCGCAGTACCCGTTGGCCGGAAGCTATTCCAGTAAAAGAGATCACAGCTGAGGCAGTAGCTAAAGTTTTTTACGAAACGTGGATAACTAGATTCGGCACTCCCGAAAAATTAACTAGTGATCAAGGTCGTCAGTTCGAAAGTTCATTATTTACACAATTAATGAAATGTATGGGTATTAAAAAATCGCGTACTACACCATACCATCCTCAATCTAATGGTATTGTAGAGCGCTGGCATAGGTCAATGAAATCAGCACTAACAGCACGACTCATTAATAACTCTTCTTGGTGTGATGAGCTACCTACAGTGTTGCTAGGATTACGCGCAGTAAGCAGAAACGACAATGGCGTTAGTCCCGCAGAGTATGTTTATGGACAAACACTTCGATTGCCTGGAGATTTCTATAATGTCTCCGACACACGAAGTTGTGATGACAACATTTTTCTTAACAATTTGAGAAGTAATTTAAGTAAATTAAGGCCAGTACCAAACACTTTGCGAGACTCACGTACCCTATTCATTCACAATGATCTTAAAACGTGCAAATATGTATTTATTCGCAACGATGCGGTACGCAAACCCCTTACACCTCCGTACGATGGTCCATACCGTGTCGTAGAAAGAAAATGTAAAACATTCGTTATTCAATTGCCTAATAGAAAAGTCAACATATCTATTGATAGACTTAAACCGGCATACTTACTTAATGAACAATTTGATGATCATATTGAACAGAGTAGGACTACTAGATGTACATTACTTAAAAATGAATCAAGCGTTAATAAAAAACCTGCTACAATATCCAAAACTAGTGATAAGAACGTAAACATAAGAACAAGTAGAAATGGACGTATTATTAGACCAACCGTCAGGTTTAATTTGTAACTATAATGATAATACATATGTAATATTGTATACCTACACCTTAAAATGTCTTATTATATTATGTTTTTGTGTATTGTTAAATTGTTAGGATTACACCATACCTATAATACTTCAGTATTCCTTATACATCTTTGCCTACCCCTTTTGGAAAGGTACAAGCGTGAACTTACATAATGCCATGTTTAATTAATTAAAATAATGTGTTAGGCAAAATATGATCAACTCAATTTGATACTTTGTTTTCCAATCTTTGTTATTGTGCAACTATAAACTTTGACGAAGCAACAGGATGTTTAACTGTTAATTTAAATATTTAAGTTATAATACGTATAATAATATTTGTATCCTGTAACAGTGTTTGTATAATTATTAAATTCACCGTAGTCGCAACTTTTGTTTATATAATTAGAATTTGTAAGCACAGACATGTTTTGTTTATAACTAATCTCAAGCGTGTCAGCAGTTTAAGCAACAAGTTTTGTAAACAAAGAATAGGATGACTATAAACTGTTATGTACATTTATTATTTTTATATAATTATTACTTTCTGATTGTTGATTTCTAGCTTTATATTCTATTTTTTTTAAAGGGGGGAATAGTGTAGGTGCTTAATGCTGACAACGCGCAATGTGTCGGGACGTCGTGGGCGCTGCGCGTACCACGACAGTCTTAGGTTCGACGCGACACGAGTGTACACGCGTACTCAATTGTTTTAATTTAATATTTTAATTAAATAAATATATAAAGTTATCTTCACTCGAGCGTAGTCATTTCACCAAACACCTAAGACTCACACCTTCTATAAGTAGCACTATAGGCCGCTACAATAGGTATAGATAAAAGTCGTCTGGAGAATTTGCCAGTGCGCAGATTTTTTGTGAATAAGACTCAAATAGGTATTGATTGTTATATGATATGTTTCTCACTGGAGGGGCTTGCGGCATGACTTGATAGTTGGTTGAGACGGTTTTGGAGGTATTCCTGTATCTGCATAGGTCATCCGCCTGTCTTGTCGCAAGCCCCTCGATTGCTTCTTCCTTCTTCGGATTTGGAGTGTGAAGAAGCAAAAATGGGCCAGCATGATTCTGGCGACCACTGTTTATCAATTATTTGTCAGTGCGGCGTGGCAGTGTAGTCACTGCCATGCCTGGATTAAAAAAAAATATTTAAATGTTTTCGACTTCATTTTCTTCATTCGACAGCCTCCGTGGCGCAGCGGGCGAGTAGCCGGCTGTGAAGCGAGAGGCCGCGGGTTCGATTCCCGCATTGAGACAAATGTTTGTGTGGCCCACAGATATTTGTTTCAAGTCTGGGTGTTGTGAGACCGAAAGTCTCTCATAGTCTCCGACACCCACGGTACAGGTTATACCTAGTGTGGGGTCAGGACTAGATGTGTGACTGTTTGGGTGTATTTATTTATTTATTTATGTTTATTATTAACTTGCAGATGACAACCCTAATATTAATACTAACATCTATATTAACATCAATATTCAAAGATATAGGTAATATTTGATCATTGGCATCAAATGTATACTGGTAGAATACCAAACACTGAAATAATTCATGGATCATACATTGTTACATAATGTCCAGGGCCGTATTTAAGTGCAGGCTTTTTATTTTGGGGGGAAACATGTTCCTATTTTAAAAATAGCCTCATATGTATAACGTTTATGTTATTGGACTCACTAGTGTTGAACCAACATTCGAATGCATTTATTATTCTTCGTCCGGATAACGACCACCACAAAAACTACCTATAAACTTGTACATGTTAATGATTAGAATTATTATTTAATAATAATTTCTAGCCAAGTGTAAATTTTTATAATAGATAGTTGTAAAATCTTTCCAAAATATCTTACTTAGGCCAACAATAAAAATTGCACCATTCCAGATCAATCTTAGCACCTGTAAATCCTAAATACGACCCTGTACGTATGCACTAAGCTCGATATTTTACGCGTTCTTTGAACTCGTCACGGCATCGGCCTTGACGCCAACTAATTTCCAAATATGTTTAATATTACACAATTATTACAAAAGCCGCGTCTCCTGTACATATTTTTTCTTAAATTACACGAAAAGAACCTACACAAAACAAGGATTTTCATTGTCTCCTGCTCATATAATAATGGACCATAGACATAAAATTGTAGAAATACCGTGTTTTGTGTAGGTGATTTGTGTAATGTTTTTGTGCAGAAGACACGGCTTAAGAGAGTATGTCTTTAGAATACATGATTACACACACCCAACTATAGTATATCTCTCAGGGGCGGATCTAATAGGGGTCAGAGGGGCACTTGCCCCTAGTTGTAAAGAAGTACTTCAAAAAATCTTCATGTTCGCATGGGTACGTTCTGAATTCGATTACTATCGTTAGCAACAGTTTTGGTACAAATATCAAGGATTTCGCGACCCTTATAACCGAATATTGAAGTGAAGATCCGCCCAAATCAGATTAATAATACCGCCAGGTTACATACATTAAGTGTCCTAATGACAATGAAAATTCTAAAGAACTAGAATAGCAAAAAAAAACACATGTGCCGCAAAATATAAGTCACAAACATTCTACTTTATTGTTATGGTTGTAAAAGAAACCGTGCTGTGGAAACACGCGCCAAGTCAAAGATATATAGAGGCGCTGTATTTCCACATTTAATCTTTAAAAGAACTAAGAAAGATGTTTATTTCGATATCAAAGGATGATATCTAAAATACACTATAAAACAAAATAGCCCTGCTCAAAAGATCCAAGTCCAGCCCTGGCTCAACTACAGAAGCTATCAGTACACTTATAATGAGTATATTACTCAATAAGACTGAATTTAATTTTGTAAATATTTGCCACAGAAATATTTAAGCGCCTAGTCAAACAACTATAAACGAGTTGTCAGTTAATATTTTAAGTCAATATCCTACAATAAATGAGCAAAACGACAATAATAGATCATGATTTCTACATTTTTTTTCTTATCAGAATATCGCAATCAAATGTAACATAATCTAGTAAAACTCGAAAAACCTAATAAGTCATGCAAAGTAAAAAAATTATAGCATGAAGAATAAACCCGTAATAAATAATTGAGAAAGAAGTAAAATAAATAATCTTAGGAACATAAGTATAGGAAAGTATATGCTACATTAGAGCATGTACTTATACAAATCCCTTGGTGTAAACCAACAGATGCTCCCAATAATGAGATCATACCTTGAAACATATCCAACCCTACATTTCATCATAGGCTGTTCACACACCGTTGTTAGAGAATAGCTGATAAATAGCCCTGCTGACTTGAGGGCCCACATTTCGGCCTGTATCCTCATTCTTCAAATTGGCCAACAGCATTTGCCCCTCTTCCGCATTATGCTTCTTATATTCTTCAACAAGTAATAACGGTGTTGGATACTGGCTGGTGATAGCTAAAGCTTTCTCCACAGACAAGCCTTTCAGTTGCAGAAGCTGCTTTATGAACATTTCCTTTACCGTAAGTGATTTATTCTTCGCGGAAGTCATGTTGAAATATTCGTATGTCATCAGTTCTTCATCTTGTGGTGCGCCGTTACGCCCAACTAAAGTCTCATTCTAGAACAAAGATCATGAATAAAGAACAAAATATTTATTAATGATTACACAATTACTGATCGCCTCCTAGTGTGACAATAAATTAAGGACTACAAATCTTAAAAACTCGCGTCAATGATCTATATTTGAGACAAAACCATCTACTGAAAAAAATTACCCTATTTCCAAGGCTGTCAGACAAAACCATATATGTTGGTACATAGTTTATTTTAGGTGCATTGGAGGCAAAAAACATTTTTTTTTTCATTAATTGCCACCACAACAAAAAAACTCCACAGGAAGCCATAACCACATTTACCGTTATTTATTACCATGGTTTGTAGCACACAGATTTACATCAAATAGAATCGCAAAGCATAATACAAACAAAGCTATAATACAATCATAAGCTCCATACGCCATTTAATCGCAGTGCACACAAAAACAATCATAAGCTATTTATGATTTACCTTATACACTGCAGTTAGTTTAAGAGTCAGTAACGCCAACAATCTCACCGAATTGGATAAACAATCTGACATTATAGTTTTAAATCCATCTTGCACAAGTGTGTTCGCCAATGCCTGTTTAAGGCTTTGCAATGGTAATCCCAGATTCTTGTTTTTCCCATGAGACTCGATCATATAAAACACATTGGGTATACCGCATTTGTGTAGTCTGAATTTCTGCTCATGGAATCTCCCATCCTTGATACTAGCTGCTAAATCATCCATACGTTTCCTCTCTACGATGTACGGAAGGACCAATTCCTGATTGGTGGTATGATGCCGAGCGATCCATGTGAAGTCCCCAACCTTCAAGCTTCGAAATTCGTGTTTCATGTGTGGATATTTATTAAACAGCTCCACTGTTGGCTCGTTTTTCTTGGTTACACTGAAATTATTTGGTTATGTAATTGTGTGTTTTTTGGCTAAATGACAAATTCAGCAGAATGCTTGCTTCCATTGAAAGTACCACTCCTAACTAAAATAGTAGCAATTACACTCAAAACTACAGAAATATATTCTGTATGTGTACAAATTTACTGTGCTCTCACCCTGATAGTAGAAGTGTCTCAATGGTGCCTGAGACATTGGCAAAATAAAGTTTATTTCTTTCAATAATTACAAAGGTTTTACTGCCCTCCTGTATATAGTTTTTCCACAATATTGCTACAGATGTACTCTTTATACAAAGCACACACAGCATCTTAAGCAACATATGTTTAGGTCGCCTCCGAAGTGGAAGTGGAGTGCCACCTGAATTGGGATTAAGGGTGAAATAGTTCTGGTAAGTGAGCTGATCACCCGTCTGCGACTGCAGACGTCCCCACCACAAATAATAATAATAAACAACATATATTGAAAGTAAAGATATAAAGAAAGAAATGGATGTAGGACATGAAAGAAGTTAATTTTAACTGACTTAAAAAGAGGAGGAGGTTAACAATTCGTCAGAATCTTTTTTTTATGTATGTTCCCCGATTGCTTGAAGACACCGACACACACAGATTTCAAAAATTCTTTATTTAAAAGGGTAAACTTCCCAGATGGGGGTCATGGGCACCAAGTCAGGATATGAAGATGGTATCTCAGAAAACTTTAAAGCAATCCTCAAATTTTATAGAGACGCATAATGTGTTTTATATCTACAACTATTCAAGTATTTGCGTGTTGTACTCATGCTGATGTGCTGATGATGGAAAGAATAACTCCTTAACTATTAGAAAGTGGATATATATTTCAATATTATGGGCTCATATAGACACTAACCACTAGGAAATTGGTTTTCAGTTTTTGTTAAATTTATTTAAAATCACGTTTTATTTAGGTTGTACCACAGTCAAATTGTTGGAATAAAACATTTTCATGATGTTATTCACATTATTATGAATATATTTTTATAAATTATTTGTACTTTATTTGTAATATTATTTACCCTAAGCATGCACAAACAATAAAAATACTTACCCCCCAGTCTCGTTCTTGTCAATCAGCAGAATAATGTCAAATGTACCTGGAGAAAACTGTATCATCTCATCTGTTGGTACATTGGTCGGTACAGTTGCAGAAGCTGAATTTCCCATCGGAATATGAGACTTTCTATCATTGTCTTCAATTAAAAGATCAATGGCCACATTTTTGCCTTCTTCTGACAATGCATACTCTAGTGTCTTCTTTCTAATGGGATGCACTAAGCCTTTCTTAACAAGTCTCATCATGCAGGACCATGCAGTAATATTTGTTCCTGGTTTTGGCACTGTGAACGATTCATCACAATACTGTTGTGCTAATTCCATTAATTTTTCTTTAGGTAGTGATCTTATGGTACCGCTCTGAGAATGTTTTAATAACGTCAGTAATAATGCGTACCCTCCAGTTCGGTAGCCAGGTTTGTATGCAGGCTTTTGGGTATTGGTGTTTGACGTACTTGGAGGGGAGCTTTGCGGCGCAGGCGCAAGTGCAGGCAGCGGCCTTGCAAATGAACTTTTTATGTACGGTTTTGGGACCAAATTATGAAAATAATAGTGGACATACTGTTGTGGCATCCTCTGGCCAGGAATTAGCGGGTTTAGCCGACCCAGAAAGCGGTTTTGAAGCACATTATGCGAAGTAGACACTGTCCTTTCGCATATCTCATGACCTGCGTCGTCAAGATCGGTAACGTTCTCGGTCATCCCGTGTGCTCGCAACTCTTCTATTATAATAGACTCATATATAGTGAACCGGTGGTCTATGAATTTACATAGTTTTTTATGGAACCCCTTTAATATAGCACAATCTGCGCCAGATTTTAAAGGCAAAGGATATTTTTTGATCGACTCAAAAGCTTCTCTGAGCATAGGTTCCAATTTACTTCCTTTTTCTACAGCTTCTGTGTGCAACTCTCGCAGCCAATCTTCAAAAAGCGGATTGGGTCTTAAATGTCTATACAAAATCCTTTTACGGAATGCTTCCACGGACATTTTTAGAACATATCAATCAGTAGAATCCAAATGACCACATATGATGCACGAATTCGAAACTGTTCAAAACCAATCAAAACAAACAATCTCTTCGCTCGGGATGTCAAATTCAGACGATGAATATTGATGGCCATTGCCCATCAGCCAATCAATAATTTCGATTTCATTTTTTTATTGTCATAGTGAAGTATATATTTAATTGATCAATGATCAGGTAAAAATAAAATCGATTACTTGGTTCAATAAAATAAAAATATTTAATTTGTTAATTATTTTACGTTTTTCAATCTTATATATCCATTAACTATAAAATAAATCTATAAGATAATAATAATACAAAGAAAGTTCTAAACTCGATTGTTTTAGTCGATAAATATAATTGTACCATTTGAAATCGATTATTCATTTTGGTAACATAATTAGTGTTGCCACTTGCCAGTACTGAATAAATCTTAGACTAAATATAATAAATACAATGTACCTTTTTCACAATAATACCCATTATTAAAAAAACATTATAGTAGATTGTAGTTGTTGGTAGTTACGATGTGACTTAGAATTGCAACACTGATATTAGTAGAAAAGAGTAGAAATTGCTATGCTCATGGAAAGCGTTGTTGATGTTTTTATAAATTTTCATTTGCAAAGATTTCAATTTAATGTTATTGTGATGAAGTGAAACACAGTGAAAACGAATTAAAAATGTCGCTCGAAATTCCGTTAATGAGCACAGATGAGGTGATTGTGTCGGGATAAAATTGCAATGTCCTCTTTAGAGATGTCAGTGGCGTAACCATATTTTATTTTTTATTTAATTAGGTGATTGAGCTGGATCCAGAACAATTGCCCTCTGGGGATGAAGTACTAGGTATATTGCAGCAGGAACGATCGCAACTAAGTGTGTGGATCAATGTTGCTGTAAGTAAACTTAACCTTAAAATTATATGCATATTTGCCACGGAATATACAGTTCCAGCTTCTTCGGTTCTTAATACGAGACTGTCCCGCCCACACACCCGCCACTGTAACTCCTGTAAGCCAGGATCAACAATGGCACGCATTTTACGACACCGAGCAACGAAGCTCGGCGAGTCTCAGAGAATGCAAAATTGTCTTCATCCCGCAACGAAATTAATCAAACAGAAAGATAGGGAGGAGTTGAAATTATAGGGTTTCCACTTCCCTCCGTAAAAATGCAGGAGACAATGTAATGAACTAAGGAGGCATCAGCCTCATACATAGGGATATTTACAACTGGAGAGGCCAGATGTAAAGCACCACGGAAATAATTTTAATTTTAGTGGGTCCTATCATGCGAGCTGTTAAACTTGATTCCAATAATAGGTATGGCAAAAACGCCGGAATGCACGGAAATTCGTCCTAGTTTCCACAAGGTCCATATAGTATACAACTCCAGATGTTATTTGCATACTGTCTAGCATGATGGTGCGCTCATTTTGCCGTTTTTGTGGGAATTACTATAATATTGATGTAAAATATAGTAATTATTGTATTAGGTAATACTGCAGTTTCTTATTTCTTTATTGATCTTGGCTGTATATTTTTTATCAATATTATTAACTTAGCAATGATCTTCGTAGGCATGATATTTAGCCCAACACTTAACCTGTTGGAGGCGGCATAATACACATAACATTAACGTCGGCCACCAGTGGACGAGATGCCTGTCACTATTTATGCAATAAACAAATGATATATTACATGCTACCTTTTTCTTTCTTTGTACATGCCCATATTCCACCTTAATGTGAGGTTGGTGCAATACACTTTTGCAAGCATGTTGTAGAAGTGGTTTTGCTTAATTTTTGCCACTGGATGCTATGCCTGACTAAGATTCCCCTCTGAGGGATCCAGCCGCAGGCAAATCAAATTAGGCACCTGGGAATTGAACCCATCCTGGGTTCAATCACAGTCCACAGCTCATATATGTAGCTATTAGACCAAGAAAGGCAACCTCCATATGTGCTACCTTCATATTAATTAATTTATGTACCTAGCCATGCAACATGAGTATAATCTAAATAGTTAAAATGTAGTATGCAGTTATTTAACCAATACACATTTTCAGCTTGCATACTACAAACAAAAAAAGATCGATGACTTCCTCAAGATCTTGGAGTCGTCCCGGGCGGACGCCAACATTGAGTACCGGGACTTCGAAAGGGACCAAATGCGTGCCCTGGACATGTTGGCTGCATACTTTGTCCAGGAGGCCAACAAGGAAAAATCCAAGGACAAGAAAAAAGAGTTGTTTACTAAGGCAACTCTGTTATACACAATGGCAGACAAAATTATTATGTATGACCAAGTGAGTTAGAAGACAAATTTAATAATAGATATTATTCTAATTAACCTGAACTTTCCTCCAAATATTTGTCTCAATGTGGTATTTAAACAACCTACATTACGTCTATTTTAATTATTTCTTAAGTTCACGTGAATGTTGTACTTTACACTTAAACTAGGTTTTCCAGCCTGTGACCATGAAGGCTGCAAATCTTTCAAAAACATTTCATTTTAACATATTTTATTTTTTACATTTAATTATCCTAAAATATGTAATGATAGAATCAATATACATTATTAAGCCTTATAATTAAGGGCATAATATTGTAAATTTTTATGACTTACCCAACATTGTCCTACATGTGTCTCACATTTTCTAGAACCATCTACTGGGTCGTGCATACTTCTGTCTCTTGGAAGGTGATAAAATGGAACAAGCAGACGCACAGTTCAATTTCGTGCTCAACCAATCTCCTAACAATGTTCCTTCATTGCTTGGTAAAGCGTGTATTGCTTTCAACCGCAAAGATTTTAGAGGAGCGCTGGCTTTCTATAAGAAGGCATTGAGGACCAATCCGGACAGTCCAGCTGCTTTACGTTTGGGTATGGGACACTGTTTCATGAAACTGAACAATCAAGAAAAGGCGAGGTAGGTGTTTTAACATACATACATAAGCTCACGCCTGTATCCCCCAAGGGGTAGGCAGAGGCGCACTAGCCAACTAGTACACCCACATTTCGCCGAGATTAGTTCCATTCCAGATGTGATAGGGGACGAGCCTATCGCCATATTGGGCACATATTTCAGGCTCCGGGATATGGAAAAATCCAATATCACTTTGCTCGACCCGGGGATCGAACCCGAGAGCTCAGGACGGTAGTCGTACCGAAGTACACCCACGCAACTGAGGCAATTGGCATCATTGAAGGTGTTTTAAATCATCTCCAATGATTGTTTATCCAATGATTATCTATTGATTGTTTATTTTAATTATTACGTTCAGGAACTTTATAATGTTTTTATTCATGAGGAAACATTTCACCACATATGAATGTGGTAAATATTATGCATGATTACTTACCAGGTTATTCTATAACATTTGTACTAGGAATACACAAGCATGTAAAATCTTGAAGTTAATTTGATTTTTATAAAAAACTAGGCTTTATTTATTTATATTTTTGTTATAGAATGGCATTTGAAAGAGCCCTTCAGTTAGATCCTCAATGTGTTGGAGCTCTTGTAGGCCTTTCTATTCTGAAGCTGAACCTTCAAGAGAATGAGTCTAACAAGATGGCAGTCATAATGCTGTCAAAAGCCTATGCCATCGACCCAAAGAATCCAATGGTTTTGAACCATTTGGCCAATCATTTCTTCTTCAAAAAGGTGAGTAATATTTTTACATCTATCTGATGTGATCATTTTCTTTATTTTGAGTCCAATTCTACAAGTCACCACTAACTTAGATTTAAAATGCATACTAGGTTTAAAAGTTTGTATGAGTTTTTCTTAGCTCATCTCATCATCATGGATCTCATCCTGGATTTTACAGTATGGTCAAATATGTATTATACAGTATGGTTGATCAACAATGGAGTGATGTACCAGTGATCGGTTTCTATAACCAATCTAAATCAGAGTATTCAGATTGACGGTAAAAATTGGCCAGTAAGAACAGATTTTGAGCAAATAAAATAATTACGTTTATGGTGGGGACATCTGCAGTTGCATTGGCGCGAGGGTGTTCAGCTCACTTCTTTAGAATAGTCATCCTTAATCCCTGTAAAAAAATGGTAGTAAATTAATACCCAGATAAATGAATACACCCAATAGTCACACACATAGTCCTGACATCAGACTAGGATTACTGTACTTATACCATGGGTATCAGGAACTACCAGAGACTAGGTCTCACAACACCCATGAAATGAATCAACACATAAAATGACAATAAAAGTCGAATGATAATTTTCTTGGTTTATTTTCGAGATAAATTACTCCAATTTAAACCGGTCGTAAAAATGACAATATTTTCAGGATTACGCCAAAGTCCAACGCTTAGCTCTCCACGCGTTCCATAATACTGAAAACGAAGCGATGCGAGCGGAGAGTTGTCACCACTTGGCTCGAGCGTTCCACGCACAAGGAGACTGCGACCAGGCCTTCCAGTATTACTACCAGGCTACCCAGTTCGCGCCACCAAACTTTGTACTACCACATTATGGACTCGGACAGATGTATATCTACCGTGGGGATGCTGAGAATGTAAGAACTATATTTACTTTCTAGTTGCTGAGAGACTGCACATTTGACAACTGTACCTCAGAGGGATACAAAAGTAACATTTTTTTTTTCAAAATCCTGTTTTTTACACTAATATATGCGCAAAAACCAAACTTAATCATAATGGTATAAAGCACAAAATTTTTAATACATAAATAAATATTTTTCGTGAACTAATTAAATTGACCGTTTGCCGCTTCAGTTATATTCGACATTCGTTAGTACGAACTGTAATATGTGCATTCTCTCAGTAGCCAGATAATAGTTGTTAATAATGTTTTTATTATATGCCATGCCATGTTTAACAGCAACCACAACCTTAAAAATATCCAATAATCCATGTATGGTTTCTATCGACTTGTAAAATGAATAGATATTCTAAATAAATAAAGTCTAATAATTTGAATTCAAATATTTTTTCCGTAAAAGGGCCATTAGGGCCACTTGTAAACATTAAACAGAAAAAGAAACACCAAAAATTCAGCTGTAGATCTTGTATTTTTTTTTTAACAGAATACTCAATTACTCTATACCCTAGTTTAGAAAAGAGATATAAATTCCCCCTTTTTTTATTTGCCATAATACACTAATGATTATTATTCAGGTTGTGTTAGCCTTTCTTATAAAGATGTACTAAATTGTCTAATAGGCAGCACAATGCTTCGAGAAAGTTCTGAAAGCACAACCCGGCAACTATGAAACGATGAAGATCTTAGGATCACTGTACGCGAACTCACCATCTCAGTCGAAACGAGACATCGCCAGGCAACACTTGAAGAAAGTTACAGAACAGTTTCCTGATGATGTGGAGGCTTGGATTGAGTTGGCGCAAATATTGGAACAAAATGATTTGCAGGTAGATAATATTCGATGTTTGATCCAAGATATTGGAAGATATCTAGGGCGACTTGCAGCGATATTACTAATCTAGAGTTACACCTTATCTCGATTTATCATACAGCTCACTCCTATCTTTAAAACAAGATATGGGATAAATAGAGATTTATCGCGGAGCTGCAAGTAGCTCCTAAATAAATAAAATAAATAAATACACCCAACAGTCACATACATAGTCCTGACCCCACACAAGGAGTAACCTGTATCGTTGGTATCAGAAACTACGAGAGACACAACACCCAGACCCGAAACAAATATCTATGGGCCACACAGACATTTGTCTCGGTGCGGGAATCGAACCCGCAACCTCAAGTTTCACAGTCGGCTACTCGCCCGCTGCGCCACGGAGGCTGTCTTAGTGTTTGAACCATGTTAAAATAGGTGATGAATATATTGAACAATTTATTATCAGTCTCACCTGTAGTAACAAAAGTGGCTATATTAGACTTATCTAGTCATTCTTACGTATTCATATTGTAGTGCGGCCAGATTTGAATTTTAATTATTTATCTGCTGATGTATAAACGTCGCTTAGAAATAGTAGTTTCAAATGAATATGATGCTAATTAAATAAAAATGGACTCTGTTTGACAAAAACAACGCAAATCAATTTGAATTCAGTTCCCTATAAAATAAAGTTTACATTGACTCATTTCTTTGTTACATTACCTACTATTTCTATTTTATATAGGGTTCACTAAACGCATACAGCACTGCAATGAAAATTTTAAAAGAGAAAGTGAATGCGGACATACCTGCAGAAATATTGAACAATGTCGCAGCCCTGCACTACAGACTGGGAAACTTGACTGAGGCAATGAAATATCTTGAAGAAGCACTTGAAAGGTATATATAGTATTACATAGGCTCACACCTGTATCCCCGAAGGGGTAGGCAGAGGCGAATTATCGTACTAAAAAATGCACATTTCGTGGGTGGGTAATGGTATTAATAAGATCAAAATTTATTATATTCAAAAAGATTTAAAAAAACAAATGAAGACCAAAAATCCGTATTAATAATCCATAGTAATAGTCAATCAATTTTTAATCGTCACTGCCAGAGTAGGTTGACATCACGCAAGCAGCCAGGTCGTAAAAACTAAGCCGAATCCTTTCTCCAACAACCTGGTGAAAGTATGTTGCGCCGACCCTACATTAATGGTAAAAAAATAACACAAAAAATTTAGTCACCCACTTCATACTAACCTGTAATTGGGTACTTGATTGTTTTATATTTTATACTAATATTTATATGTATTAGAAAAGAAAGCAAAAGAGAAACCGTTCTGTAAAAAATGAGCGTAATTGGTTGAAAAATGAGGCAGTAATTCATATTTTAAATTCTGGAGTGGGGAAAATTGTAGATATCTTACTATCCCTTTCCAACGCACGTACCGTTATGGCGTGACGTGATTTTACTGGTACTTCTCTTTCATGCAGTTTGACGGTTACAGCAAACTTCAAAGGCTTATAACTTTTTATTTTTGAGAATATTTATTTCTGTTTTATATTTTAGACGACATAAATTTCATATAAAATTGATTTTAAAATAGTAAAAAATGACATTTTTCTGTATTTTTATAAATCTTTTTGCATCTTTAACAGGGAGAAAGCAGATGCAGAGACTTTAGACTCACAGTATTACAACTCAATAGCAGTGACTACGATGTACAACCTCGCTCGGTTGAATGAAGCACTATGTATCTACAACAAGGCGGAGAAACTTTACAAGGACATACTGAAGGAGCATCCTAACTATATTGATTGTTATTTAAGGTTTGTTGTTCTCCAAGTGGCTAGGCTGAGCTATTTTTTACAGACTGACAGACAGACTAAGCAAAGATTTTTTTATAAATGACTGCCTCGGTGGCGTGGTGGTATTTCGGTACGACTACGGTTCTGAGGTCTCGGGTTCGATCCCCGGGTCGGGCAAAGTGATATTGGATTTTTCCATATCAGCCCGGAGTCTGGAATTTGTGCCCGATATGGCGATAGGCTCGTCCCCTATGACATCTGGGATGGAACTAAGCTCGGCGAAACGTGGGTGTACTAGTTCGCTAGTGCGCCTCTGCCTACCCCTCCGGGGATACAGGCGTGAGCTTATGTTATGTTATGTTTTTATAAATGGACTGGATGACTTGGACTAAGACAAAGTTCGATTTAAAAATACCAAACCGTCACTGAGTTCGTTACTTTGACATAGACTTAGTCGAAGTTCACTCTATGGATCTCAACCTTAACGTTTTTGGGTTGAGCATGACCAAATATTTCGATAATTTATCCTAAAATTCACGGCAATCATTTACCACAAAACAATACTATCACATAATTACCTTTTCTCTTTTTTCGACGGATTTCCACAAAGGAGAAGGTCCTCAATTCGTCTGTATTTTTTTATGTATGTTACGCGATATCTCCACCAAATGTGGACCGATTTTTAAAATTCTTTTTGTATTCGATAGAGCCTATTTCAAGGGTGGTCCCATATAAATTTGGTCACGATCGGATTTGAAGTCGGTCCCTTGTTAATTCTTTACTTTTACCCGCAGACTCGGTTGTATGGCGCGAGACAAAGGTCAGATCTACGAGGCGTCAGATTGGTTCAAGGAAGCTCTGAAGGTCAACACCGAACATCCTGACACGTGGTCATTACTCGGTAACCTGCATTTAGCACAACAGGAATGGGGACCTGGACAAAAGAAATTCGAAAGGATATTACAGAATTCTTCCACTGCCAACGATGCATACTCTTTGATTGCTCTTGGTGAGTAGTATACAGGTTGATCCAAAATACTGGTACAATATGTCATTTAAGATTTTTTTTTTATTATAATTTTTAAACCTACCCATTACTCTGTGGTTAGTTATCTTTTTTCTATTCCTTATATTTTGTATGTTAGGACATAAAAACACAGCGTTAATTAACTAAGAACATTTTAAAATTGGATGTGTATTCCTGTATTAGCTGATGTCAAATTTTACCATATTTATATGCCTTGTGCCACCATTAGTTTAACTGGGGTAAGTACCATTGTAATGGAAAAAATATCTTACAATTCAAAGACAATATGAAAGTGAATACCTTTGTCATCAGGTAATGTATGGCTGCAGACACTGCATCAGCCGTGTCGCGAGAAAGATCGTGAGAAGCGTCATCAAGAGAGAGCACTCACCATGTACAAACAAGTTCTCAAGACTGATCCTAAGAATATTTGGGCCGCTAATGGTATCGGATGTGTCCTTGCGCATAAGGTAAGAAACGGGTCTTGTGTCGTGGGTAACAGGGACCTAGAGAGGCGCACTAGCAAAAGAGCGTCCAAATTTCGCATAGTTTAATCCCGTCCCAAATATTATAATAACACTGCTATGAGAGGTGGTGGTAACCACCCTAGATGACCCAATACGGTAATAATTATAAGAATCATTGACACAATAAAAGAAGAAGGTAAGAAATTTTTAAAACGACTATAAGTAGATACTCATTAGTAGAGGAGGCCCGTATCCACCAGTGAGGCAGTAATATTACAGGGCTAATGTTATTATTATTTATTATTATAAGTAGTAGTTCTTATTTGATTTTTAGCCGACTTGAAAAGAGCAGTTTGTGTGGTATCTCTCGGCAACCGTGGGCCTATTTTTAATATTCTTATTGTGTTTGATAGAGTTTAATCCAAATGTACTTTATATCGACAGGGTTGCATTATCGAGGCTCGTGATATTTTCGCTCAAGTACGTGAGGCTACCGCTGATTTTCCAGATGTGTGGATGAACATAGCGCATATTTATGTTGAACAGAAACAATACATTAACGCTATACAAATGGTGAGTACAAATTTTAATGATGTGTTTTTTCGTTTCCCATGGTATTTTTTTGCATAAACTGCTTAAATTATTAATGTTATTTAGGTTGTGAGACCTCTTGATAATGTACCATTCATTTGTATTTATGGATTTAAATAATATGTAGTTTTAAAAACATGTAGGATTGAGTTTGTGTGTAGTTCAAAAATGGTATATGTATTTTGGAACACCATGTACTTATAATTGTTATGATTATTGTAAATTTTGTATCATTATTTTTTAAGATTCGGTTAAGGATTTAAATTACTCTTTTGGGTGATATGTATAAAAAAAAATGTTATATTACATCCATATTAAAGTGATATAAGTTTAGTGAAAAATAATGGTTTTAATATGACATTTAATGAAGGAGATCGTGGAGGAAAATGGTTTTAGTTCTACAAAATCTTTGATGTATATTACTAGATACTAATTTAATAATTGGGTATTTGACTATGTTTGATTTTGTACACATTTTTATATGTACTAGCAAATAAAACAAAAAAAACTCTCCAGTAAAATCTGCATCGAAATTGGTTGAAAAATGAGTTTTTAATTCTGCAATGAGCAAGAGTGGGTGGGGATGTAGTGGGGATATCTTGCTATCCGTTTCTAACGCATGCATCGTTATGGCCCTGAAGTGATTTTACTGATATTTCACTTTTCCGCAGTTTGAAGGTTACACCAAATTTCAAATGCTTATAACTTTTTTTATTTTTGAGAATATTTCAATATTTTTTTTAGTACTATATTTTAGATGGCGTAAATTTCACATAAAATGAATAAAAAAAAAAAAATAGTCTAGTACCCAATTGTTTATCGTGTATAGATTGTGAGCGTGTACCATTTGTGCGTTGGACGTCCATAGGAAGTCGCTGGACGCAGGCCGCTTCCAACAGGTCGATCTTCAATGTTTGGGGGAGGTCTATGTCCGTCAGTGGACGTCCTGTGGCTGATGATGATAATTCATAGACAGCCTCCGTGGCGCAGCGGGCGAGTAGCCGGCTGTGAAGCGAGAGGCCGCGGGTTCGATTCCCGCATTGAGACAAATGTTTGTGTGGCCCACAGATATTTGTTTCAAGTCTGGGTGTTGTGAGACCGAAAGTCCCTCATAGTCTCTGACACCTACGACATAACAACATAAGCTCACGCCTGTATCCCCGAAGGGGTAGGCAGAGGCGCACTAGCAAACTAGAACACCCACATTTCGCCGAGCTTAGTTCCTAGACTCCTAGACTCGGGGATCGAATCCGAGACCTCAGAACCATAGTCGTACCGAAATACCACCACGCCACCGAGGCGATACACCTACGATACAGGTTATACCTAGTGTGGGGTCAGGACTACGTGTGACTGTTGGGTGTATATAATGTTACGAGCTAACGGGGTTCAGGACGACAATTAAACGCCGACTGTTTTCGAAACTGACTCAGCACTTTATTTAATAATCCAACACTGTATTGCATACAATACGCGTCGAAATACTTGCTCCGAATATTCGCTTGTCGCTCGTTGTTCGCACTCGATCGCTTCCGAAGAAACACTGTGTCCCGCCAACACACACACACGCCTTTTATACTCGCCGATCTCTTATCGGCGCGTGACCCCACGCGGCCCGACTCGACGCGGCTCGAACGCACTAGAACGTTCTGTACATTTATGGATGCAACGCGGCGCGTTCGGCGAGATATGGTTCTATTATACAGGCGTAACAATAAAAACAAAAAAAAAAATGGGTGCGTGTACTTATGTACGCGCGTGAGAAGTTATACTTCTTTGTTTAATAATATTTAGTGTTAATTATATTCAATAAAAGTATTTTTAATTTATATCAATAAATAATACATACGGATAGTTAACCTCAATTATATTGGAGCACTTGAAAAAGTATATAAGCACATTTTTTTTCACTAATATTCACAAATAGTAAGTAATATCAATCAAAATATTCAATTTAAATCACTACTGAATATAATTTATTAGCACATATATAATTCGCACTTGTATGAAACTAAAACACGTGTTGTGAATGTATAAACTAGAAACATGTTGATAAATATTATAAATACGAAAACAGTGATCAGAGGTGACGAGCGTACCAACATGCGCGACTAATATCGAGGTTCAATTTCTATTTTGTTGGTAGCTTTTTTTTCGAGACTTAATGAGCGGTTAAGCAGACAACTTCATACTGTAGACAACTTCATACTGTTAATTTTGTGTCACAGATGCGCGCGCATCTGAAAATTTAACTCATCATTTTTTCATAACGCGCCTAAAGAAGTATAACTTAATAAAAAATGTTCGTGTCTCGTACAGTACGAGAACTGCATCCGCAAGTTCCGCATGCAGTACGACGTGGAGTGGCTGACGTGGGTGTCGCGCGCGCACTCGCTGTGCGGCCGCGCCGGGGCCGTGGGCGCCGCGCGCGGGGCGCTGCTGCGGGCGCGCCGGGTCGCGCCGCACGACGCCGCGCTGCTCTACAACACGGCGCTCACGCTGCGCCGCCGCGCCGCGCTCGTGCTCAAGGACGAGCGCTCCGAGCTGCGGCAGGTGCTGCGCGCGGTGCACGAGCTGCACGTCAGCCACAGGTGCTGTACTGCACTCTGTTCAACCATACCACCATCGATATATTATACCCTAGATGCACAGTTCTTTGCAAATATCCTTGTGGCGTTTAGTAAAAGGCTATAGCTTGCTAGTTATAAGATTTATTAAGTGAAGAACTATATCTAATGCTGATGAGTATGAAAAGCTTGTTAGTTGATAAATTAAATAATGAAATTGCTAGCTTTGAGTACACGCGTCGCGGATGACAATTGATTGCGTACTAATTACATGAAATGCTAATAATCGACGCGGTACCTAAAAATGCTGACAAGTTAAATGTATGGCGCTAGCCCGTACAATCCTCCTATAGTAGGATTACTAATTAAACGGAATAATCTGACATTTCAGATGTTGCCACTTTTTTATGAAATTTAAATAGTGTTGTGGTAAAAAGATCAAGATTATTTAAACATTTCAATTCAATGAATCATTTCACTCTTTCATTTTCTAAAGTCCAACTTAAAGTCGTAATTCCTGCCTAATGCATTATTAGTACTCATGTCATCATCATCATGTCTATTGAATTATAGTCATATTTAATTACTCCATGCTAAGTTATGGAATATCTACTGGAATTATAGTTATGGTTCATTATAAATAAAACTTACAAAAGCTAAAGACTGCCTTGGTAGCGTGGTGGTATTTCGGTACGACTACAGTTCTGAGGTCTCGGGTTCGATCCCCGGGTCGGGCAAAGTGACATTGGATTTTTCCATATCAGCCTGGAGTTTGGAATTTGTGCCCGATATGGCGATAGGCTCGCCCCCTATCACATCTGGAACGGAACTAAGCTCGGCGAAATGTGGGTGTTCCAGTTCGCTAGTGCGCCTGTGCCTACCCCTTCGGGGATACAGGCGTGAGCTTATGTATGTAAATATTTTTATAAGTAAGGGGCCTAGTGTGGGGTCAGGATTACTAGGTGTGTGACTGTTGGGTGGGAGTATTTAAGTAAGTATGTATGCATGGTGTATGCGGCGTGCGCAGGTACTTCCAGCGTCTGTCCTCGCCCGAGGCGGCGGCGGCGGGCGGCGCGGGCGGCCGGCACGAGCCCGGCGCCGCGGCGCTCGAGGCGCGCGCCTGCGCCGACCTGCTGAGCCAGGCGCAGTGGCACGTGTCGCGCGCGCGCCGACAGCACGACGAGGAGGTCACGCTCCGGGACAAGCAGCGCGAACAGAGGGAGGCCTTCAGGAAACAACAGGTACACCACACCCGCTTATTATCACTCACATAACATAAGCTCACGCCTGTATCCCCGAAGGGGTAGGCACAGGCGCACTAGCGAACTGGAACACCCACATTTCGCCGAGCTTAGTTCCGTTCCAGATGTGATAGGGGGCGAGCCTATCGCCATATCGGGCACAAATTCCAGACGCCGGGCTAATATGGAAAAATCCAATTTCACTGTGCCCGACCCGGGGATCGAACCCGAGACCTCAAAACCGTAGTCGTACCGCAATACCACCACGCCACCGAGGCAGCTTTTTATTATCACTCATATAAAAAAGCAAGCATACATAAAGCATTATGCCCCTTACTTATAAAAATATTTAAGCGCTGCTTATCTTCATACCATAGGTTGTCCCTTTCATTTTTAAACAATGTAACGCAAGGTTACAGGTTATTCGTAACCATTTGCTCAGCTAAAAATGCTGTTTTAAGGAAGGCCCTATGTATATTAAAAATTTATTGTAGCAAAAGGGAGTATGGAGTTGGCTAAGGCCAAATAAATAAAAAAAAATATACAAACCATGTTCCTTACTTATAGAAACATTTTAACCGAGTATATTTGAAATTTATTATTTGAAAATAAAAGGGACAGACTAACACAACATAAGCTCACACCTGTATCCCTGAAGAGGTAGACAGAGGCGCACTAGGCCAACTAATACACCCACATTTCGCCGAGCTTAGTTCTGTCCTAAATGTAATAGAGGGCGAGCCTATCGCCATATAAACCACAATTTCCAGACTCCAGACTGATATGTAAAAATCCAATATTACTTTGCCAGACCCGGGGATCGAACTTAGATCTCAGAACGGTAGATTTACCAAAACATAACTACACCTCTGTTAATGATTCTCATTAAAAACTGTCAACTAATATATATTTATGTTTGTATAAATACATATCTTCTATCTATGTTCAGCAGTGGACGTCCTATGGCTGATGATGATGATGAAATACATAATATACCATTAACACAGTTTTATACAGTACCATCCAACTTGCATATAAATCTAAAATCACCATAATTAACCAAAATCAAATCCCAGGAAGAAGAGCGTCGCCGTCGCGAGGAGGAGCAGCAGAAGAGCACCGTGGAGATGTTGCAGAAGCGGCAGGAGTACAAGGAGAAGACGAAGAACGCCCTGCTGTTCACCGACATGCCGGCCGAGGGCAAGAATCGCGGACGAGGCAGGCGGCGGGACGAGTACATCTCCGACTCGCCCGGCAGTGGCAGCGACCGGCCTGGAGACGAAGGGTACGTGCATAACAATTGGATACTTGACTACAGTAACCAAAATCAATGAATTTATCTCGGAACATAGATTTATCATCGAAATAACGTGTGCAATAGAAATTTATAAAAAATACTCCAAGGATAATTTTATTTTATTTATTTATTTTAGTTCATATATTTGATTTTATACACATTGTGGGGATGTCACTGCTTAGTGTTCGCGATCACCGACAAAAAGTCAAATACCCAAAACTTTTAATAACCATTTATTTTCGTACACTGACACTTTTACACTATTAATCTAAGACTATTACGTTAGAACTAATTAAATTATAAATTACGAGGCACGCAAACTATGACCGGCCATTCTTGTCAGACGTCGCCGAGTGTATCGGGGTTCACATCACACACTCGGTTGTCATTTGTATGTAATGTAAATTGTAAAATGTAATAGTAAATAAAACAAAAAAGAAACCTTCATGTAAAAACTGCATCGAAATACCTGCCCTTATCCCAAGCATGTTCAAGCATGTTGCAGAAAGGCTTTGGCTTAGCTTTTACGATCGGCTGCCTGCCTGACGTCAACCCCTGATGGAATATGTGATTGATTGTAAATAATAAGAGCTAGGTGTAATAGATTTATATAATGATACGAGGATAAAACACACACAAAAAATGTTTTTTGGAAACTCAACTCCTGTGTAACGGGGAATGGAAATTTGTATGGAAACATGCTAATACGACGGACCAGACTCTTAGGCAGGCGTAGCCATGGGAAAAAGCCAGTTAATAATAAAATTAATAGTTCCAATTTATTTGCAATTGAATATGTGTATGCCCTTTCATATCCGTCCCCAAAACTAATAAATCATTCTTCGTGTCGAACCAACCTTGTTTTTTTTATATTATACAGGATGTTACAGAAAGGTGGTATCAATAATAATAATACAAACTTTTTGAAACAGTCTGTGAATAGGTACAAGATGTTTCATAAAGTTGTTATCAGTAATAACTATACTTATAAGAGAGGATGGCTAGCAATCTAGCGGTAAAGTTTAAAATTTCGTAAGGCTTATAGTTTTTGAATAATGGGAACTTGAATTAGTGACGAAACATTTTTTTCTGGCTCACTGAGTCAGCTGCAGTACATTTGCTAACCACCTATGAGGTAATTATTCATACACAAAGCCATTCTTATGCTAATTGCGACGCTTCACAGGTATAATTCCGATTTTAATATCCCATACTTCATAATTGGTAAAAAAAATAACTTTACCATTGTGCTTTAAATCGTTCTCCATGTATGTGGAATTGTTATTGATAACCACTTTATGAAACACCCGATATATTTTGTTATTTTTTTCACAACATTGAATAGTGCATGGATCGATGTGGCGCATTTATGTTTACATTATCTTTTATTTATGTGTTCAGTCGTGAAGCTAAGCAGAAGAAACGGAAGAAGGAAGCGGGAGAAGGTCGCAAGGGCAAGTCGCGCAAGCGCAGGGATCAACGCGGATCCGGAAGTGACAGCGACCCGCCCAGGAAACGAGGCAGGAAGAAGGTAACCTAATAACGTTTTATAATTGGGTACTTGCCTATGTTTGATTTTATAGACATATTTATATTATATGTAAGCAAATTAAACAAAAAAGAAACCCTTCTGTATGAACTGCATCGAAATTGATTGAAAAATGAGGCAGTAATTTATATTTGAAATACTGGAGAGGCATATTGGAGAAATCTTGCTATCCCTTTCCAACGCACGTACCGTTATGGCGTGATGTGATTATACTGATACTTCTCTTTCCTGCAGTGTGAATGTTACACTAAACTTCAAAGGCTTATAACTTTTTCATTTTTGAGTATATTTCAATATATCTCTTATCTGTTCTATATTTTAGATGACGTACATTTCATATACAATTAATAAAAAAAAATTGTCACATCTGGGACGGAAATAAGCTCGACGAAATGGAATGGATGTCCTAGTTCACTAGTGCGCCTCTGCCTACCCCTTCGGGTATACAGGCGTGAGCTTATGTATGTTATGTGATGTATTTTATCGTAACCAGACTGAGAAAGGCATCGGTCGTCGCGAGAGAGCGAGAGCGAAGGCCGCCGAGGAGAAGCTCAGCGCCAAGCAACGCGCCAAGATCGTCTCCAAGGAGACCATCTCCACTTCCGAGTCCGAATCCGACGAGTCGCGCAAGTCGCGCAGCCGCAGCAGGAGTGGCAGCAAGGGCCGCAGGAACCGCAGCAGGAGCGGCAGCAGGAGTCGCAGCAGGAGCCGCAGCAGGAGCGGCAGCGCCAGGAGCCGCAGCCCGCCCGCCAACAAGGGGCGGAAGAGGATCATGTCCGCTTCTGACAGTGACAGGTGGGAGTTTAATACTACCTTTTTTTCTCTACCTGCCTTCTTTAATGTGAGGTCGCCGCAACACACTTTTTTAACGCATGTTGCAGAAAAGATTTGGCTTAGTCTTTACGAACGGCTGTCTGTCTGACGACACCTCCCTCGGAAATCCAGTCCCGGCCAAATAAAATTAGAAAAATACCTTTGCTTAGAATAAACATAATTGAAACTTATATTATTAAGTATTTTGTGCCCGATATGGCGATAGGCTCGCCCCCTATCACATCTGGGACGGAACTAAGCTCAGCGAAATGTGGGTGTTCTAGGTTCGCTAGTGCGCCTCTGCCTACCCCTTCGGGGATACAGGCGTGAGCTTATGTATATTATTAAGTCATCTTCTTATAGCTCCACCATTTTGTAACAAAAACTCCTTACATTCTATAAAACCAACAAAAATGACAATATTAGTGACTAAACCAGATTATAGTGATTACTCTATTGAAAATGATAAAAATACAATCAATACCTAATGCACCGCAACATTTCCTCACTTCTAAGTAGTAACTTCCCTGTGAAGAAAAAATATAATATGTTCATATCTTAAATTGTACATCATTTTTTTATCATATCCTGTATAACAGGTCTCGTTCGAGGTCGAAGAGCCGTTCCAAGTCGAAGTCTCGCGGTCGATCGCGTTCACGCTCAGCGAAGAGCCGTTCGCGGTCTAAAAGCCGCTCCAGATCTAAAAGCCGCTCCAGATCCAAAAGCCGTTCCAAATCTAAAAGCCGCTCCAGATCCAAAAGCCGCTCTAGATCTAAAAGTCGCTCGCGCTCTAAAAGCAGATCAAGATCCAAAAGCCGCTCCAGGTATGATTTCTTTGCTCTTAAACAAATATCAGAAATAGAAGTAAGTAAGTAATAAATATAAGTAATGAGGTCTTAAGTTTAATTGGTAGATAAATCTCAATTGTGATTTTCGTTTCAGATCTAAGAGTCGTTCAAGGTCCAAGAGTCGATCTCGTTCGAAAAGCCGTTCCCGATCTAAAAGTGGATCCAGATCACCGGCCAGGTGAATAATCAATATATATATTTTTATATTTGAGAGTATTATGCGTACGATGGGACTGACATAATACCATTTTTATAATATATATATCGGCGCAAAATCGCAAGCTTATTTAAAAAGCCGTTGTTATTTCACGTTATTAATTCATTTTACAATTGTTAAACTGCTGAAACCTTAAAAGATTCTAAAAAGTTAAAATAATCGTTATAATTACTTCTTTGCATTCGATATTCGGTATCGAGTAGGTAGTTGCAAATATTGCACCCTATAAAAGGAGTGTTCAAAGCAGATTCGACACAGTCGTGCTCCGGCACTCAGACTGTCCACATCCCTGACTAAGACGGTGCTCTTGAGCACCGTTAATAAAGGGAGTTAGTGAATTTCAGTGTTCACAGTTGACAAATAAGATGAGTAATCATCTTATTGTCAAAAGTGACGTCAGCCATGCTGACGTCACCGTTTTTAAAAAACAACGTTAGCGTTGGCCCTCCGACATATATGATTTCTTTTTATTAGTATTATAATTGAAATATTTATTCATTGGGAAATTATTCATCTGTTGAATGATAAAAAATATGTTATCAGGTTTACGCAAATGTTTTTTTTTTCATTGAAATAAAACTAGTTTTACGGATTCTATCGCGATTTGTTTTTTATTTTTAGCCCCGACGTTTCGAAAGCTTTACAGCCTTCGTGGCCACGGGTCGAACTGAAACCGTGGGCACAAAGGCTTTAAAGTCTAAAGCTTTCGAAAAAGTCGCGTCGAAAACGCGCGATAGAATCCGTAAAAACTAGTTTTATTTTGATTATTCATCTGTTGGCTTATTACAAAATTAATTAAATAAATGTTTTTCAGGTCTAAAGGAAAATCCCGTTCAAAATCTAAAAGCGTTTCAAGATCTCGCTCCAAGAGCGTGTCGCGTTCCCGGTCCAGATCTAAGAGTCGATCCCGCAGCCGTTCCGGATCACGAGCGTCCCGGTCCCGGTCCCGCTCTCGATCCCGTTCCGGTTCTCGATCCCGGTCCGGATCGAGAAACTCCCGACCGGAAACGCCCGTTTCTAGAAAGTCTGTATCGGCTAGCGAAGATGAAGCATAGACTTTATTGTAAATATTTTATTATAGGTCTGTATTACCTTTAAGGTATTATTCGAGTAATGTTTTTTTTAATTTTGCAGTCATGATTTTAAACTTGTTTTGACTCGCGTAATGAAACACCGCGTTTAAACCTCTTGGGAAGTCAGCAAATATTTGTTATGGGTCTAAGTTGTGGATCGAAAGATTCCGTAGGCCCTGTCGCTGATGTTTATTTTAAAAGTTCTATCACGGAAGTTAAAAAAAGGTGGACGGAGCGCTAGGAACATTGGAGGTGAAGCAGGGTTTTCGGTCCATTTGATCTATCGACACGTAATATCGGCGACTGATCCTAGCGTATCATATCCTAGGTTCCTAGCGCTCCGTCCAATTTTTTTACGTCCTATCTTAGTTTCAGATGAGTTTTAGTTACGTGTTTGAAAAATAAAAAATAGTGTATCTAACGTAATATGTGTTTATAATTTGTTTTCGTCACAACGGCGAAACTATTATACTTTAATCAGACCCCATCCATTATCACATAATTAAATTCTTTATAACAAGTTACTATTCCAACCCAAATCACTCTATTCTTATGTACTTGTTTCCATATTCTAATTTAATACCTTTATATGCTGAAGTACTTTGAATACGCGAATACCAATTTTTTTCACATACAAAGCTAGAAGTTAAGGCCGGTTGGTTTGGCCTTTATCATGTATCATAAATATACCCGCGTCATGATAGTGTTACAGAAATAAGGGCCAATACGAGTAAAATGGCTTGACTGCCTCGGTGGCGTGGTTGTATTTCGGTACGACTAATGTCCTGAGGTCTCGGGTTCGATCCCCGGGTCGAGCAGTGATATTGGATTTTTCCATATCAGCTCGGAGTCTGGAATTTGTGCCCGATATGGCGATAGGCTCGCCCCCTATCATATCTGGGACGGAACTGAGCTCGGCGAAATGTGGGTGTACTAGTTCGCTAGTGCGCCTCTGCCTACCCCTTCGGGGATACAGGCGTGAGCTTATGTTATGTGAGTAAAATGGAAAATACGCGGCACTTATTGAAAAAAACAAAGCAAATGTAAAAAAACTGAACCATGACCATGAAATTCTACCACTGTACTATCTGTAACTTTCCGTCTTTATTTTATTGTAGCAATCCTCGTTTATGTGATCTAAATATAACCGTCTCTTTTTGGAAGAACCTGTATAGTGTCTATAATTTTATTAACCATTATTACATGATAAAAAAATATATTTCTTTTATTTTCCCCAGCCATGCTTTCTATAAACTTAATTTTCGTTATACAAGTAAAATAAATGTTTTATTTCACATAATATTCTCCTTATAATGCTGTAAAATTACTTGACACAATAAAGTTGAAACTATTCATCTTTGTTTTATTGTAACTTAAGAGGTCCTTGCTAGCATTTTTTATCTATTTTAATACAGCTTTGACGTCAAAAAACAATGGTTTAAAATATTTAGGGACGTCCATTCATAGGCTGTCCTGAGGATCTGGTGATCCCACACCTATATATAGAGAGAAACCAAAATGGCGATTTTGGGAAAAAATATCCTATTAACATAGCTGTGAGGCATCTTCATACATAAGCTCACGCCTGTATCCTCGAAGGGGTAGGCAGAGGCACACTAGCGAACTAATACACCCACATTTCGCCGAGCTTAGTTCAGTCCCAGATGTGATAGGGGCGAGCCTATCGCCATATCGGGCACAAATTCCAGACTCCGGGCTGATATGGAAAAATCCAATATCACTTTGCCCGACCCGGGGATCGAACCCGAGACCTCAGAACCGTAGTCGTACCGAAATACCACATACATCTTCACATTCCAAATTAGTGTTATTGTAAATAAAACACTGTATTTATAATAAAATCAATAAGCATTTATACGTTATTTAATTCTTATAACACTGTGACAACTTACATGTAAATAGATCGCGAAACTAAAATGGCGGATCCGGCTTCAAGGTAAAGACGCATTTTTTCATAGTTATGCAGAGTCCTTATTTTTTCTTTAGTCACTAGTTAGTACCTACAATGCCCACGCACAAGATGTCATAAGAATCTGATAATGCCCATGTACACGGAGTCCTAAGAATTTGGTGATGTCCAATCACAGAGTGTCGAGATGTTCACTATCAGCGGGTTTAGACAAGTGACTTATGCGCTAGTCGAATAGAAAAGTAAATGTATGGGGATGACATAAGAGAACCCCGCATACAGCGTACTCTTATGTAATTCCCATACATTTATTATTCTATTCGACTAGCGCATAAGCCACTCGTCTAAGCCCACAGGTGTGCGATTCGATTAATCCTATATAAAAATGGTTAAAATCCATAAATAAAATTCAGGTATCATGAAAACATTGTATATTCAAATACTAAGTTTGAGGAGATAGTATCGATTTTACCGAGGTCAGCATTAAAACATATCATGCAACATTGCAATAAATAGCTTTACATTTACAGTTAACACAATCTAACACAACCACATTCGAGAAACAACGTCCACAGATGCACGAAATAATAGTCAATTCCCAATTGTTTATATTACATAATATCTGATTTATCTAATGGACTAAAATTTACATACATTCCATTTTAATCTTAAGTTAATAATTGAGCATAATATACAACAAAGTTAAACTTTTTAGTTTTACTAAAATGACATTAAATAAAATGAGATCTTTAATATCAAATTTAATATCTGAAGCATAATTATTATAATTTTTGTGATTATTCCAAACGCACATAACATACAAAACGAGAAAAACTTTAAAAAATCATATAGAATGAATTAATGTGTCTTTTGTCTTGTGGCACCATAAAAGGGGTGTGGACCGCAGGTCCTGACTTCGATCCCAGGTCGGGAAAAACTATTTTTCTCACATAAATTGCCCGAGACTGGATTGCACGGAAGGTTAACGTCCGGCGGGCAGCAGGTCGTAACAACTAAACTAAAATCCTGCCTGCAACCTGCTTGAAAATGTGTGTTGCGCCGGCCCCACATTAAGGTGGGATAAGGGCAGATAGAAAGAAACGAAGGAGTTGCCGCCATTTTTACTTTATTTAAAATGTATACGTTTGCTGCTATATTCACGAACACGGGCGTTACCAGGGGGGGTTTTGGGGGTTCAACCCCCCTCCTCCCGATATATCCAAAATATTACACATAAGCTCACGCCTATATCTCCGAAGGGGTAGGCAGAGGTGAAATAGCGAACTAGAACACCCACTTTTCGCCGAGCTTAGTTCCGTCCCAGATGTGATAGGGGTGGAGCCTATCGCCATATCGGGCACAATCTCCAGACTCCGAGCTGATATGGAAAAATCCAATATCACTTTGCCCGACCCGGGGATCGAACCCGAGACTTCAGGACGGTAGTCATACCGAAATACAACTACGCCACCGAGGCAGTCCACTCTAAAATATTACACTACTTTATTAAAATTCCGAATGTTAATGTTAGGTAACACATTAAAATCTGTCTTTAAAATTTTTCATAAGGGTCAATCATAACATGTGCGTTTAAAATAAGCAACAGTATGAAATAAACAAACATTTAGGAGTCACAGTTACCTAATAGTTTATAAATATCTTACTTAGTAACTTGCATAAATTGGAATCTGTTTATTGTGCGGTAGAGCTTCGTGAAATAAACTATTTCTTTTATTTGGATTGATTAATATGTAGGACTAGTATTATACCTCTATTATTTTCTCCAAATCCATATGCACATAATAATATTCTTCAGTTTCGGACTGAGAACTATTAGAATCTTTTACATAATTATTATTAGGTATATTTTATCTAATACAATATATTTATGATAAAAATCAATTTAGAGCGTTTTCAAAAGATTGTCAGTGAGCAATGAGACCTGCAATCTTCGACGATCATACGAAATTGGGTACGTGACTTTTTTTTTATTAGGTAAGTTTATATGAAATTTATGTTATCTAAAATTTAGCACAGAAAGAAATATTGAAATATTCTGGAAAATAAAAAAAACTGTCTTATAAGTTTGGTGTAACCTTAAAACTACAGGAGAGAGAAGCATTAGTATATATTCATGTCATGGCGTTGAAATAGGATAGCAAGATATTGACTCTTGTTCATTGCAGAATTGGAAGTATGCATCACTTCCTCATTTTTTCAACCAATTTCGATGCAGTTTTTACAAAAGGGAAATTATTGAATGAAATTCTGGAACAAATACAATAGGCAACTTTTATATCATTATGCAAATGCTTTCATTTATTAACTTGGTCACGAATGGCTTCGTTATGCATAGTATATATTTATTGATTCGTCGATGCCTGCAATGTGTATGTATAACTCCAGTTTAATGACAATAATGTGGTCGATTTATCGCCGAAACACCGAAATGTTGCCTTAGGTCGTTTAAAGCCACCTTATCTATCAAAATTGTATAGCGAAAATCAATATAAGAAGCCGTTAAAGTTGAGTAGCGTTTGACCATTCGGGCGTTATTGTAATTAATGTGGTTGAATTTATACTATTTTGATCTTTATCAATAAATATTCTAAATACATCTATGTCATAAATTTACTATTTAGGTACATAAAACATAAAAAATGACGAAATTCGAAGTACTGGCAGTTTTCGTTATTTAACTTAATGGTCGATTATTTTCTAAATATATCAGAGTAAAAGAAATGACTATTAAATGATTATAAAATTCTAATATTTCTCTAGGGACTAATTTTACGTTTAGTTAACGGTACGTGTGCGCTAAAATACACTTATTTAATAATGATTAGTAATATTAATACTGATAGTGTAACTATTTTGTGGAAATAAAACTAATACTGAGCGATAACACTTAGAATAAGTTCTCAGTTGCTAAAAGAGACAATGGTGGAACTGGTTTTTTAAAGATTTCAGTCATTTGAATAAAATAATTGTTTTTTATCCGAGTAGGATTGTTTTTTTTTATCAAAGTGATTATACTATACCGCCTCCGTGGCGCAGTGAACGAGTAGCCGGCTGTGAAGCAAGAGGCCGCGGGTTCGATTCCCGCACTGAGGCCAATGTGTGTGTAGCCCACAGACATTTGTTTCAAGTCTGGGTGTTGTGAGACCGAAAGTCCCTTATAGTTTCTGACACCCACGATACAGGTTATATCTAGTGTGGGGTCAGGACTAGGTGTGTGACTGTTGGGTGTATTTACTTATTTATGC
Organism: Clanis bilineata; assembly: GCA_036417725.1. Lineage (NCBI taxonomy): Eukaryota > Metazoa > Arthropoda > Insecta > Lepidoptera > Sphingidae > Clanis > Clanis bilineata. Next base: position 4,050,595 of record CM071159.1, read on the forward strand.
TATAACTGAATCAGTGGTATGCATAAATGCGGCTTCACACTGAAGAAGAAGCGAATTTTCGCTCAGTGAAGGTTTCTCTGCTAATCTATTCCTACTGAGTTTATAGATACATATTTTATAGTTTTAAAGCGAATGACTAGCGTATATTTGGTATAATGTGTACTTTAAGAGATCAATACTTTTCGCACTTCTAATACAAATTAACAAATAATAAATATGAGTAATTATTTTAACGTTTTTAAAGATCTTTAAAAAATTATAACAATAACAATTTAATGGATGGATAGACTGACTTAAAAATAATTGGTGGGATTTTTCTATACAGATCGATTTTATTGGCATTACTACTAAGTATTACTATAGTCAGATTGATATTAAACGGAGTAAACTGACATTTCGAATGTTGCTACTTTTTCATGAAAGGAGAATGTCCATATCGAGTATACTTTGACAGATATATGTAATAGTTTGTGTCTCGACAGTGATACCACAGGGAGAAAGAGAAAAAAAAAATCATAATGTTTGGTGCGAGTCTTAGCTAAATCTGTAATGGGAAACAAGAATAATTCATAGATTTCTGCAATAATTAAATACACCATTTTCCATTGTTACTATGGTAACTTGTCAATAATCAACAGGTCCTTGAATATATCAAACGTTAAAAGCTAGTGCACACAGATGACTTGTTACCGTGACTCTTGAGCAGTCTCGAGAAATGCAAAGGAAAATGTTATAATGCCACCCAGTCGTCATCTCGTCATCGCCTCGTAACTTTTCGCATACATTGACTCATACCTGTATCCCCGAAGGGGTAGGCAGAGGCGAACTAAAGAATTAGAACACCCACATTTCGCCGAGCTCATTTACGTCCCATATGTGATTTGGAGCGAATTTATCGCCATTTCGGGCACAAATTCCAGACTCCGGACTGATTGATACTGAAAAATTCAATATCATTGCCCGACCCGAGACGACATGGCGATGTGCCTTTGTCATCATCGGGCGACTTTTGTCACAGTCATTGTTTCGTCTCTATATAGGCTGAAAATGTATGGAGGTGCAAGTATGGAGTCACATTTCATACATTTGAAAAGAGTACAAAAGTGACGAAAAATCACTCATGCCCACATACCCTTATATTAAACAACCCCTTCTCGTAAGTTTGACAGATTACCTGAATAACAAACCAACGTCGCCCTAGCAACTGACCATAGTGTATAGGTATCGATAAAGTATACATTAAAGAGTCTAGATATCATGTATTATGAATTAGAGATGTGTAGATTCACTACTTAGGTAAACGTTACTTAAGTATCGACCACCTGGCATTTGCTCGTAGATTCACTTGTATGATGAATATTATCCCGGTAGCGTCTGCATACATTAAGATTGTCATCACGACTGGGGCGTAAAAACAAAACAGAGAAAAACACTGACATCGTAATCCTCACAAAAAAATGTATTTAGCGTAGATTTAGCCTAGTTTGGAAGTACCTATCTATATATTCAAAGATTACTATGTCCGACCGTAGATTGAAAGTATTAAGATAGTAATTATGTATTAATTAATGTAATGTAAATTATGTGCTGCGTCAGAAGAGGAACGTTGTGAGTTCTTGGTCAGAATTTTCTTCCGGTAAAAATCCATTCCGAAATAGTGCTAGATTTAAATAATAGGTAAATGCAGCACTTTTAAGCTACAAATCGTCATAGACATCATAGCTTGTGTTCCTACTTTTTCAATCCGCAAAATCATAATATGAATTGTCTGGGAATTGTTGCCACAGGCTCTTCCCTCAGAGCACCAAGTCACTCAAAGCAACTAAAATACGCTCGGCACGATGTGGGTGTTTTAGTTCACCTGTGTTTATTCCTTCCGGCACAAGCGTAAGCTTATGTACGTATGTAAAATAAACGAATCGACGAATAATTTATGTGTTGTTTGTATCAATACTTGTATACAACTTGCATTGTGATAAAACATCCACAAGTCCGAAGAAAATGCAAGGACTCTGCATGGTGAACGCAATGGTTCATTTTTATTTTGCGCTATAAATAAGCCACCCATATAATAAACACACTTAAATCTCACGTACATTAGGGCAGGCCGCTGTAGTCTCATATACTTATGTAATAAATAGTACCTATATTATATAAGGCCAACAAAAGTTATCGATTAATTATTGACTATATTATGTAATTACATCCCTACTTTAGCGATCACGTTAGGTTAAATACTTTTTAATGCGAAGCTGTATACTTCAAGTCTTTCCAAACAGAACCATAATAATGTTATCAAAAAGCATGAATGTCATAATATTGTTAACTGTCGTTCAATGGAAATGAAGATGGTGTTAGAAATTCCCAATATTTTTCCTATTTTGATAGGTTTAGGCCATAGTTTCTTAATAATTGAAATGTGGATACTAAAATATCATTGGTGCATACGTTTTGCAATAGAAAATCTAGGGTATTGCTTTGTAATTCAATTTAAGGTGTACGATGAACGTCAAAATGTATTTTATTTCATTCTTCAAATATTTCTAAAACTCCAATATCAATTGAACCCAAATTGCTACAGTAGTATTTATGGACATCTTAGAGTAGAATAGACATAATTTGATGTTGACACAACAATCCTGAGGTGAATACTTTTTCCCATATGGGATGGGCATTCTCCTTTAAATAGTACTGCGGTAAAAAGATCAAGATTATTTAAACATTTCAAATCAGTGAACCATTTCATTCTGTCATTTTCCAAAGTCTAACTCAAACTAGTAATTCCTGCCTAATGTTTGATAAGTACTGCATGTTTTCTGAATTATAGTCATAGCAAATTAGGGCATGCTAAGTTATTTTATGTCTACTGGAATTATTGTCATGGCTCATTTTAAACAAAACTTACAAAACCTATGACTATATGTATATGTAATTTTCATTTCTTTGAATGATAAAAGTTGAACTAGATAAATCACTGTGTTTTCGAAGTATGCAACATTATTTTAGGTAACATTTCGATCTGTCAGTTACTCCGTTTAATTAGCAATCGTACTATAGTACTAGTATTTGAACAGTTCAATTAATGTTACAGTTTAAGATGACCATGTACTTATATAATAGATTATACTGCGCGAAAACCTAATTCCTAATATAATAAAATTCAACATTACATAGTGTCAATTCCAATTGTTCTATGCTATGTTGTTTTTAAAAGAAATTTTCGATACCATTGCAGAATTTACCAGGATTTAAATAAAAGTGCGCAAACTATATTACAGTCTTGGATTAGTCGTAAGACGTTTTCTGTCCAACTTGTAACTAACAAACATAATTTTGTATCAATCCAATAATTTGAGATTGGTAAAGTTATCGCATCCCATACATAAATGACTCAGTGCGCTAGTTTTATTTATCCAGTTAATTTATATTAGGTTTCAACTGTATATAAGTATAAATATAAAAAAAAGGTTCAGACAATCTACTAACGAGGCTCTTTAGGGTTTTGCGAGCCATTTTGTGATGTAAAAGAGACGTTACCATTCGGGGCTGAGTTGTGAGGCCCACCGAGGAAAGAAGTGAATGTTGTATCCCTGCTCATAGGCGGTTCCAAACCTTCTATTGGGATGCAGTCGAGTGTTGGCACTGTGAATTCCCTGCAAAAAAAATATGGGTATAAACATCAATATAATATACCCTAGATGCAGTTCCTTGCAAACATCGTCCTAAAAAGTGGTCTCAGGAATTAAACAAAGAAAAAGATCACATGTTCTAATTAAATCAACACAAATATAACCCTATGCATGTATTATAAAGTAGCTTTTTAAACGAAATGATCAAGCGTTCTTAAATTTGAATTTTGAAATTTAGAATTCTACGGCGCTCGACTGTAGGCAAAAGGAGTGCTTAAGCACTTCTTCCATTTTCCGAGCGTCAATTACTGTGCATGTAGGTAAATAATATATCGATGGGTATAAATATGAAATGTAATGAAATGATTTATCAACCATGTAGGCTATTATGACAAGTCGATACAATAAAATATAACACAAAATAATTATATAAATCAACTTATGTATATTTTAGGATGACAATATAATTAGTAAATACTTTAGTTTCAGTATTTTTTTTTAAATATATTTGGAATATTATATCATATATAAAGTGTAGTGTTTTTTGTTCTAATTAGCAAATAAAAGATTTATTTATAATTGTTAGACTAAATTACATATTCATCACGTTAAAGTATATCAATATGTACAGTGATAACATTATAATAATATGTATATTTATTTTATCGGATGCGGTTTATATATAGGATGTACGAAGTGGGGTTTAATATTTATTTTGTAATAACAAAATAATTTAAATAAATACATTTTTTTTATTAAACACATACGTTCAAATGTCTGTGTATAGAGATAATGTTTCAGTATAAGTTGTCCTGAATATTTGTATGTATATGTATGTAATGACGTACATGGACACGTTGTCCTGCGTGTGTTGCGCGTCGTGCACTATCTGCGGCACCGCGTGCGACACGTGCGGTACATGCGGGCCGCGCGGTACATGCGGGCCGTGCGGTACGTGCGGTCCGTGCGGTCCGTGCTCACACGTGGGCCGCGACGCGAACAGGAACACGCCGAGCATCGCCAGCAGGTACGACAAGAAGTACAACGCGTGGAACTACACACCAATACAATTTATTGGTTTCACAAATGTCATGAAGCTTTACGCTTCTTCATATCAGATATAGCGATGGTTAGCTCTATATATTTAATAGAGGACAAAAAAACATGGCTACATTTTGCCATCATCAAAATACTTTACAAATGTATTTTACCTACATGATCTTTATAATACCAGTGATCTAAAGTCCCTAGGTACTTTTTGTATGCAATTTTAAATTATTTTAGTTGTGATTATTATGAATAAAATAATTGAACATTTTGTTGGTCAGTGGTCTCATAAATCAAAATCAGAACTAAAAGTAAATCTCACCTTAAACTGGAAAATATACATCCCCGCTATAAGTGTATAGTAATCTGCTGACAAAAAAGACAAGTGCAGCATAATAGACCCTGCGTCTCTGAGCATAAAGCACTGCAGTATCTGGAAAACTGTCTGCACTGAGCAGTAGCTTCCTAACTGCACTATGGTGTCCAGGTCATACCAGTTGAAGGTCATGAGCTCTCCAAATTCCAGGAAGAATGTCTGAGTACACGCTACTATGCTGCCTATGACCCCAAGTAGAGCTAGATAGTCCGAGCATGAATGGATGCTGAGCATCATCTCTTGTAGAACTGTCACCACTGCGAAGAGAAGGGATCCAGCCAGGCACAGCATGTCGCCCACTAGTTGGTTTTTGCCTGAAATGGTAAATGTCATTATAAACTGCGTAAATTATTAGAATTACCTTAGTATATGAAGAAAACATTTTTATAACCAGATGCCTGACTGACTTCAACTCCCCTTGGGGGCGAAAAATCGCTTCTTATTTATTTATATGGGTAGATAAAGGGACGCTAGTATAATTATATGGGTCAGCTCATCGCAGTGGCGTGGCTAGGCGTGCGCGAAGTGAGCTGCCTTCTGCCCACGGCCTCACATTTGAAGGGGCCACGCGAAGCCCCTTTAAATGCGATGCCGCCAGACTTTACCACAAATGACTACGAACTTAGACTTTACCACTAATTGGATCACCTTTATGCTCGAAAAAAATCGTAATAACGTCACAAATTTAAAAGCGTGTTTGGGGTCTCGCAAGTAACCCTTCTCATCGGGTAGATCTTAGAAACGAAAAGGTCCGCGCTGATGCGATTTGACCTACGTCCGTAGTCCAGGGTCCGGGTGCTCACCGTCAGCGGGCGCGCCCTCCACGTCCGCCCAGACGACGCACACGACGGCCGCCAGCCCCAGCGTGGCGCCCGCCACGTGCGCCGCCCCGAGCCGCCGCCCGCGCCACGCGCCGCCCACCAGCGCCGCGCCCACGCCGCTGCACGCCAGCAGCTGTCAGCTCAGCACCGACGTGTACCGCTGCGACATCACCACCAGCCACCCCGCCTCCACGTCCAGCGTGCACGCTATCAACAGGATCCACCATCTCCTGCAATACATTATGTGTCCAACATTGATGGGGTCTCATTACTGCAAGCGTACACGTTGGATTTATTGTTTAGAATAAATACAATACAAATATTTTTTATTGTAAACCATTACCACACAAATAAAAATAACATTAATAAAAAATAGGGCTTTACCTATAGTTGACAATGGGCAGTCTTATCACTGAAAGCGATTTCTTCCAAACAACCTTTGCATGAAAAGAATCCACTCCATACAACCTTTGTATGAAAAGAATCAACAATAGAGAATAGACAAAGAATAGCCAGTGGTGAACAAAAAAAAGTTTCAGAAAATTCGAATACTTACATGAAATATAAACTTTAATAGTTTTAGAGTTTTAAAAGTTTCCACTGTAATGATTATGGTCACTTCCTTGATCTAGCAGCATCATAGAGGCTGAACAGGGAGGTTCGGAGATAAACAACTGGTCTTGAAAACCTAAGCCAAATCATTACTGCACCATGCTTATGTGGCTGCAGACACCACATTGAGCTGGGATAAAGGCAGGCGAGAAAGGTGACAAAATTAACTTTTCATACAGAAGAACCGACAATTTTTTTGTAAGAAAAACGTATTTGAGATGCAAGGGCTCAATCAATATTAAATCTTGTATGTTTAATCAACCAGAATTATTATCCAGAATGTCCACTATGGTCTATAGAATGTCCACTGTTGAACATAACAATCATCTATACTTGGACTCAACCTCAGAACCTTCTTATTTTACTACTAAGACTACACAATCATAAAAGTTAATAACTTACTTTGAGAGATTTTTAACTCCATTACACAGCAAGCTGGGAGTGAACAATATGAACAACACTAAATATGGCACAATAAGCTGGCCGGTTATAGGAAACTGCCAAGTAGCACTCTGCAGTAATGTTGTCATTACACACTTCCCACTTAGAAGCAGCGACAGCACTTGTCCCAGCAATATGCTTCTCCATACTTTCCTGTTAAAACAAAGTAATTTTCACAAACCCTATAGCATGTTTTGAATTTATTTATATACAATCATATCAGTCAGTTCAAAGTTGTAAAATTTTAAATAATTAGACTTTTATTTATTTATATTTTTAGAGAGGCTTATGTTTTTGCTTTTATTGATCAGAAAACAACTGTTTTTTTATAGATGTTTTTACAGATTAAATATAAACTCATTATTAAGAAGCCTAAGTCGAATATAATGTACTTTTAGTTATAATTATTCGATCTATTCATTTATTATTAAAATATTTTTGTTTGCTTAAAATAAGTACTTGCCATCGCCCTAGCTCGGAGAAATAAGCTTCAATTTTGTCACTGAAACTGGGACTCTCCATGATGAATACTGTGTTTTTTCAGGTCATTAGAAGAGACATATTCCTTAGAACTTATCATTTAACAAGAAATACACCAATTTACACGGATTATCCATATTTTTTGTAACACGAATTTTATGGCAAAACAATCTTTGACAGATTTTGATGTGTTCGGAAATGTTACAGATTACTATTACTAACTTTTGTGGATTTCTGAACGAAATACTGAATTTTAGTGTTGTTTTAATAACATAATTAAAATTATGTAATCGACTATAATGTCCATTATAATAACTTTGTGAAAAATAATAATAATAATAACAAACTGCGTAAGTTAGTCTTGTATAGTTCGCGAATGATCTAGATCGGAAGATCGCTCCCGCAGACGATACGAAAGAACTAGTTCCCGGATTTCTCATTCTTTAGTTCGTTTGATGTTAGATTCATGATTGTATGTAATAGCGAATGTGAGTTATAGCGCGGCGCTTTCTTTCTACCTGGCGTTATCCCGGCCTCATGCCTAATCCGCGTTCCTACTTAAAATATTCGCCCATTCTTGAGCATTCTCCACAGTAAAACCATCGATTCTTATATCATTCTTCAAAACGTCCAGCTAGCGCTTTTGGAGCTGTCTGGATTTCGTTAACATGGCGTTGACAGACCCCGTATCGCACGTATACAGAAGTACTGGCGAAATCTTCCTCCTCTCTTCCTCTTCCCCCTCGACTGCTAACAAGTGTAGACGTGCAATTAAAATATATATACCTAATTTAAATCCAAACAGCGTAAATTAAATCACGTTAAAAAAATAGGAGTTCATAAACTTAAGGAGTTAGGAAGTGTTCCGTTCATAATTCGAAACATCTGCAGGTGTATGTTGAAACCCTAGTAGTTTCAACTGATCAAAATACTGTACCCATGCACGCGAGCAGCAGAACATTTTAAACCGAACGCCGATAATACCTCCTACAATACGACGTGACGTGAGTACCTGTGAATCCTAGTACATATTCAATAAATCAGACCATTATAACTGGCCAAATGATATGGCGCAGGGAGCGGCGTGGTAACAAAGTAAAAAAAATAGCAGCAAATTATTATATAATAAAAAAATGCGTGCGAATAATCTTTTTTTAAGCTTTCTTTGGTTCGAGGCGAGAACTAAAAGAACGAACTAGCTCGTCTAGGAGCCGCGAACTAAAATAACCGCTCCTTATCGCGAACTATTAAGCGCAAGTCTAGTCTGTCAGTCATTTGAAAATAAAATTGTAAATTATTGTAAAGTGTAAACAGTTGTGATAGAAGATAAAACCTATATCTAAATAAACATAATTTTTAATTTTCCTCTTTAATATAGTAAAGACTACTAATACAGAGAATGGGTGATGGTAAATACATAAGTATTGTTAATTTAATGTCCACTTCCAGGCTTACACTTTGTTTCAGAGAATTTGTTGTTTCAGAGGATGTTATTCGAAGAAGACTGCTGATAGATGGTGATGGGACTGGAGACGATAGAAGACTGAACGTCTTGTTGAAAAATCTTATTAAATGGTGTAACAGTAACGACGAGAAACCCGAGGAGAGGTTAGGAATTTTATAAACATAACTTTTTTAATGGTCCTAAGTTTGTATGCTTATTATTTCGATACAATCAGTTAAGAAAAATCCAAACAGACAAACCCAAATTAAATTTTTTTCCTTAATTCGTCGGTATTTTTTTTTTATGTATGGTACTCGATATCTCCGCCAAATGTGGATCGATCTTCAAAATTCTTTTTGAGTTCGATAGAGCTTCTTTCAAGGGTGGTCCCATATAAATTTAGTTATGATCGGAAAATTGGAAGTCGGTCAGTTAAGCTTTTAAACTTTGATTATCGTATCGATTATTTTTAATTTATTTAAGACAATACAGTATACAATTAAGTTACAGAATCCATACAGCTAGTGTTAGCAAGTTACATTTATATTGCACTCCAAAATCTGTACTCAAATCATGATTATTGTATATAAGTAGATGTTATAATATTAGAATTCCAGATTGAAATCTATTATTATCAAGTAGACTGCCTACCCTACAAGATTGAGACCACACTACATAATTATATTAATTTCCTCAACATTTTATTTCAGTAAAGCCACCCATGACAGAATGTTGGCACAACTAGCTCAATGTGAATTTGCCGTTACCAAGTCGCAACTCAGTTCAGAAATGATGTCCGCTGAATTAAAAAGTTATGAATCCCTCTCAAAAATATTAGAACAGGGAATAGAGGCTGCAAAAAGTAACATTGACAGAAGCAAAGCAGACTTGGCGCAAGCAAAGACTGTGCGCAAAAATAGAATAGAATATGATGTTCTGGCAAAGGTAATTAGTGAACAGCCAGATAGAAAAGAGACATTAGAACGGCTTGGAACTTTAAAAACTGAGTTAGCAAGCTTGGAAAGTACCAAACAACAGTTGGAAAGCAGATTGGGACTAAGGAAGAAGCAGTTTCATGTGTTGGTTACATCAATACATCAGCTACAGGCGTTGTTGGATGAACCAGATGACACAGAATCTATTTCAGATGATGTAGATATGAAGGAGACGTCTAATGAATCTTGAATAACTAAATAAATATTTAATTTCTTGTACACACATTGTCTTTGGTTTTTCTTTCTGCCTTTATCCAACCTAATGTGGGGACCGCGCAACACACTTTTTCAAGCATGTTGCAGCAAGGATTTGGCTTAGTTTTTACGACTGATTGCCTGTCAACACAATCCCCATCTGGGCGATCCAGTCTCAGGAAGATAGTGTTAGAAAACCACCGTTCCCGTACTGGGAATCGAACCCAAGACCTCCCGATGTACAGTCCTCACACTGCCACTAGACCAAAGAGGCGATAACAATGTATTGTGTAAATATTCTGATCTACACATAAATTTTGCACCCGCTCTTATCTCGACCCAAAGTGTGGGTGTGGTTGGTACAAATCTTATTTTCGAACGACTTCCAAAAAGGAGAAGGTCCTCAATTCGTCTGTATTTTTTTTATGTATGTTACGCGATATCTCCGCCAAATGTGGACCGATTTTCAAAATTATTTTTGTATTCGATAGAGCTTTCCAGGGTGGTCTCATATCAGTTTTGGCACGATCGGGTTTGAAGTCGGCCTGTTAAGATTTTAAACTTATGATTATATTGAATGATGACTGCCTCGGTGGCGTGGTGGTATTTCGGTACGACTACGTTTCTGAGGTCTCGGGTTCGATCCCCGGGTCGGGCAAAGTGATATTGGATTTTTCCATATCAGCCCGGAGTCTGGAATTTGTGCCCGATATGGCGATAGGCTCGCCCCCTATCACATCTGGGACGGAACTAAGCTCGGCGAAATGTGGGTGTTCTAGTTCGCTAGTACGCCTCTGCCTACCCCTTCGCATTTTTACGGAGGGAAGTGGAAACCCTATAATTCCAACTCCTCCCTATCTTTCTGTTTGATTAATTTCGTTGCAGGATGAAGACAATTTTGCATTATCTGAGACTCACCGAGCTTCATTGCTCGGTGTCGTAAAATGCGTGCCACTGTTGATCCTGGCTTACAGGAGTTACAGTGGCGGGTGTGTGGGCGGGACAGTCTCTGCCTACCCCTTCGGGGATACAGGCGTGAGCTTATGTTATGTTATGTTTATTATATTTGAGTAGTCTTGGAGGTAGCTAACGGAAAGGATTCGGCCTTAGGCTGAGATCTATAGAGAGAATTTCGTCTACGACTGAGTCGAAGAAACGAACTCAGTGAGGATTTGAAATTTTTAAATTGAACTTTGACATAGTCCAATCAGTGGCGTGCATTCCATATAGACAAAGAGACATTGTCTACACTGACAATTAGCTAAAATTACATACTGGAAGAAAAAATGATCACCAACAAGAGTTTTTCAAACAGCGCTCGGTGTATTATTTTACATTGACGTGAGAATGATTATGTCGGTTAAAGTAAAGCAAGAATAAATTAAAGAAAATAAAGCAACATTTTTGTCTACCCTAATATAAATGCTTGTGCACGTCACTGAGTCCGAATAATTTTTTACAAGAAAATCTTTCCTTACTTTGTCTGTCAGACTATTTTACCGAAATCGTGTTAAAACAACCGCTTTGACCGACTTTGAATTCGAACCCATAACCCAGATCACAGCTCATATTCGCTACCACTAGACCAAGAAGGCGACGGACGCGATGTCTCATGGCCTATGGCGCGTACACACTGGCCGAACGAAGGCGAAGAAATTTAAAAAAAAAAGACCCTACAGTCACACACCTCGTCCTGACCCCACACTAGGTATAACCTGTATCGTGGGTGTCAGAAACTATGAGAGACTTTCGGTCTCACAACACCCAGACTTGAAACAAATATTTGTGGCCCACACAAATATTTGTCTCAATGCGGGAATCGTACCCGCGGCCTCTCGCTTCACAGCCGGCTACTCGCCCGCTGCGCCACGGAGGCTGTCTATATCTGTTGCGTTTACACAAACAAACTTTCGCTGTTGTGTGAATGAAACAGGCATGATTCGTTTGCCTTCATTCGGCTCGGTGTGTACCAGCCATGAAAATATAAAAAGTTGTTTTTTCAAATATATATTTTATGGCATTCCTTGTTTTTCCTGTGTATTCTTCACTTATTAACAGTAATAATAAATAGCACCAATGGGGCCATGACCCAACAGTCACACAATAATAGTTATAGTCTTGATCCCACACTATAATCTTGGATATCAGGGGTTACCACAACCTCTTATAGCAGTATTATTATTATTTTACTTGTACCGATTCTCATACAAAACAAACGAAGAACGATTATAATATCTAATACTGCTGTAAGAGGTGGTGGTAACCCTGCAGGAACTACGAGAGACCCGGTATCAAAACATTCAGACCTGAAAGGAATATTTGTGGACCACATAAACATTTCTCTCTGTACGGAGATCGAACTCGCGGTCTCCGCTTCACAACCGACACCTCGTCCGCTGCGCCACCGAACCTGTCAGAATGTCTAATTACAGCTCTATTTACATATTTTTTTCTAAGTCTTAACTCCCAATTCCCAACCCACATACATTGTGTTAGTATCATACATATTTAATGGGAAAATGTTGTCTAAAACATCGTCATATCTACGAAGGTGATTCAGTCATTTTTAACGCATCGCGTGCTCGACTAGATACGCTAGGTATTCCCTAATGTACCCATTGGAAAGTCAATAAAACTCCTAGTTAATAATTAAAAGTCCGCCAGTAGACTATATAGCTAGAGCGACACTACAAAATTATTTGTTTAGATTTTATCTTGTCGATACTGAAGCAATTACTATGCGACTCGGTAGCGTGACGTACCTCCACTATATAATTTATTTATTTTTATAGTTATTTTAGTAGGTTTGTACATAGATTTCGACTCTGCAGGAAGCTACGTAACTCTCAGTATATATAAAGTGCTTTGTGTACGTATCTATAATAATATTCAAACAATTCGAGTTACGAGCCCTTGTTCTTGTTTTTGTGTACCTCTGTTGGGTAAGGCTTCTTCTATAATTGAAAGTCCACCACACGAGTTTAAAGCCAATTAAAAGTAGCAATCATTTGTAGAAATCTTATGAAAAAATTTTGTACTAGATACGCGTGTGTCCCTCAATTACTTAAACGGCACTTTATGTATGCAAAGTCAACGTTGTGACAAGACTTTTTCATACTATATCTACATAGTCAAAAAACTAAACTTTTAACGCGCAACTCGACGTGGAGACATAAAACGGCATTACGGGACCGTCGCGCCGGCAGACCGCACGCGGCTCTTCCAAAGCACGTTCGAAAACTCAACATTCGCATACGAGTTTCATAAGAGAAAATGCCTTCGTGGTGGGACTATTTGCACTTCAACAGACAGTATTCGAACAAAAGGAATCTTGAGGAGGGTCTTTTCCAGATTGCATCGCAAACTTGCAACATCTTGGTGAAAGTGAACAACACTAACAATATCAACCTGACGCGGAACAGCAGCAGGAGTGATGAGTACGGGTGTGCTGGACCTCCTAAGGGCAAGAGTTCCATGCAGATCTGCGTGCCCAAGTTCAGGAAGAACTCGATCACTTCGGGATGCAATCCGGGACTTTCAGTGAGTGTAACTTTAATAATTTTGTACTTTGACCACGTAAATAAGGAATAGTTTTGTAATTGTAATTGAGTTGCAAATCTATTTTAGGTGATCACCTACATATATCAACACATTATAGAAAGACGATAATCTACCTAGGTTCCTGATAGTGGTCTAGATAACATCTTGTCAGTAGACTAAGTATTTCTACTAAATTTATTTTTGGCGCTTAAAGCTTTATTTTATAAAGTGTATTTTGTGAAGTAGCGAGTAGAGCCCTATTCTTTTCATAAAATAAGTTAATAATTAATTATGTTTATCCATAAATGTCTATAAAAACTGTACATTGTATATACGCTCTTTTACACCTTTGGTTAAAAAATATCATATTAAAAAATCATTGAGTTATTCATGGAGCGACATTTACAACGGCGCGGCGGCCCGGCGTCGTCCATAACTCTTTACATGGACATCGTCCTTGCGTCCAGTGTTAAAGATGCATAGCCGCGCGGGGCATGTGCAGTACCCTCTCGGCACCCGCTCATTGTCCACCGCAATAAAGCACATCGATGATTGTATCAGTGCAAATATCAACTGCGACGCCGGGTGCATCTGTCGCGTGGTCGCGGCTAAAACATTTGCAAACTGATTCTTTACGAGGTGGGCCCACTATTGCATTACTTACTGTTTCTTTCAACCACTTTTTTTTATTATTGTGCCGTGCCGCGAAGTGATTGTACACTATATCGATTTTACACGTGAAGGAAGACATCGCGGCCGCAGCAGACGCCGTCGGGCCGCGTTTTTCGACCTTGCTCCAATTATACACCATAAACATGGGTAGTTTTCGGTGGTGTTTTGCATAGTGTTCCCCAATCGTGCCTTCAACGGTACCTCTTTATTTTATTAACTGATATAAGTTATCAAGGCTTCGACAAATAATCATTATTTAATATTGAGGTTGACGTCATTGCTTACCTACTATTATTGCATATCATTCTATATATTCCACTAGGCATTTTATTGAAAGTAATTATTGATAAAACACGTTTGTTTGGTAAAAGCCACTTATTAAGGCGTGTTGTAAACCGCCTATTACCAAGCCAGTGGTCCCACAACGTTATAATTAGCTGTAAGTCTCTTTGTAACTGTCACAAGGTTTATGTAGAGGTAGGTACCTACATTTAAGTTAGATGTTCTAATGTTTTACTAAGTTGAAGACGACGGGCGACAGTTGGAGGATCATTTGCTTCCTCTTACGGACGGTTTCAATAGACGATCTCAGTTTAGAGTGCAGATAGATCGCGATTATGAACCAATCAAATCAAGTTATTTGACGGAGTCATGTTCAAACTGTGCTCTTCTTGGCTAATTTTTGTAATCTATCTACACATTCGAGTTTGTTTATTGGAACCGGGCGTTATTGTTTGAGATATACCTATAAATAAGTAATAGGTATTAGAACTGTAATATTATTCTTCCTCTGTCAGACACGGGCCTTCTCTACTAATGAGAGGGGAAATCCTAATTCACCACGCTATTTATAATAACTATGACCGGATTTATAATAAATAGTTCGGCAAAGGTACATAGGGTTGCATCATGCAATTTATAACAACAATGGAATTTAGACAGCTTTCTATTAGCTACATAGAAAGATAGCTCATAGATACGTAGACTCACGCACGCGTGTATCTGCAGCGGTAGGCAGAAGCGATCTAGACAACTAGAACACCCACATTTCGCCGAGCTCTTTTCCGTCTCAGATGTGATAGGGATGAGCCTATTACAATATAGAGTACAAATTCTAGACTCCGAGCTGATACCGAATAGAATAACCCAATATCTTTTTGCCCGGCCCGGGGATCGAACCCGACACCTCAGGACGATAGTCAAACCGCGCACGCAATACAACTATGCCACCGAGGCAGTCTTTTACTAGGTGAATCAGTTCTTATTTCTTGCTGCTGTATTATATCGTACGACAAACTGTAACAACTAAATGGAGCTCCATATGAGCGTGTAGGGAGGATTAAAGCCAGTATTACAGTTGCTTTAACATCTGTGTGGAATCGACCTCATGTTGCATTTGACCTTTCTTAAAATGAGACACGCGCTCGAGAGCATTTAAAGCTATATTTTACTCTAGCTATCACGTCGAAGTTGTAAACGAAAAATAATTCTTCTTGTGTATTTAGCGCCAAATTCTTTATACCAAAGACATTCAACAGTATAGAGGTATAGTATATAGACGGGACAACAGCACAAAACTTGTGGTCTAAAAGTTATGATCTCGTGGTCATAAGTCGGTCAGTTTATTTGAAATATACGCGCGCGAGGTCGGCCAGCGTAATAATATTGAGAGAATACCAAAATACCAAATAACCTGGCAGTATGACTTTTGATCTTAGGTCTTAGGCCCTTGTGGAGCAAATAAACAAGAAATATGAGTAATTTGACATCATGCATCGTGATTGGTGCTTACCGTCACGTGACGCACAGATAAAAATTTAAATTACTAAAATAAAATTATCCTTGGAGTATTTTTAATAAATTCCTATTGCATACGTTATTTAGATAATAAATCTATGTTCCTACAAAAATTCATTGATATTGGTTACTATTGTCAAGTACCCAATTAGGTTCTAATACATACATTTATTGCAAAGAAATGCACGAACGCACGAAATGTTTGTTAGTATTGCAATTTATGGTTTGACGTTAATTAATGAGTGATTGGTAACAATTGATCTTATACTAATTTTGAATCCTAGCACTTCTACTGGCGTCTTTGTTCTGTTCTTATACCTGGTTTCTAGTGGCGTAGGTCCCAAATAATACTATGATTCCATTCGGCTTACCTTTGGCAAAATGTCTACTACTAAATAAGTATTTCAAAGAGAAACTAGAATCGCCTTCCCTTATTGAAATTTTCACCCTTAGCTACTGCTCACGACACATTTAAGAAGAAGGTTCAATATAACAAAATGCATTTGCAAACTTTTTGAATAATAAATAGGCATTGTAAATAATTACAAGTTTAACAACTTAACGGACCGACTTCAAAGTTTATGAGATCGTGACCAAATTTATATGGGACCACCTTTGAAATAAACTCTATTGAACACAAAAATAATCTTGAAAATCTTTCCACATTTAGCAAAGATATCGCGTAACATACATAAAAAACAGACGAATTGAGGACCTTCTCCTTTTTTGAAGTCGGTCGATTATTACTCATAATATAATATTATATAATTATTACATTCCAAAATATAAATGATAATCGCCTTTCCTTATAAAATATCTCAATTAGTATTAGGATTGCTAATTAGACGGAGTAAACTGACATTTCGAATGTTGCCACTTTTTCATGAAATTTAAATAGTCAATTAAATATCAATTCAGTTAACCATTTCATTCTTTCATTTTCTGGAGTCCGACTCAAAGTCGTAATTCCTGCCTAATGTACGGAATAGTACTGCATGTTTATTGAATTATAGTCATAGTAAATTATTGCATGCTAAATTATGGCATGACTACTGGAATTATAGTCATGGTTCATAATAAACAAAACTTACAAAATCTATGAATATGCGGAAAGTATTTTTTCTCAAATAACAAAAGTAATATTTAAAATTTTCATTGTTATCATCTCGCGTATCTGTTATGATTATTTACGCAATATTATTTACACTATTTACACATTTAGTCCACTGGTTAAGATGAAATTTCTAAAAATACATAATAAAATTCTAATTTTGCAAGCTAGTTCTGAGTTATTGTTTCTTTGAATGATAAAAATTGAATTGAATAAATCACTATGATTTGAAAGTAAGCAACATTATTTTGGGAAAGTGACATTTAGATCTGTCAGTTTACTCCGTTTAAACTAGCAATCCGACTATACTTGCCAATATTTCACATATGAGTATTTATTTACCGCCGAATCATACAAAATAGAATAAAAAGGCTACATTATGCAAAATATACAATATACGCGCGAACGTGCAGGGACTGTTTATATTCACTAATATAAACTTGTGTAGGAAACTCCTCCAGTTGCTTACATAGTTGCAAATTGCAGTAGTTGTACCCATAGTGCTTATAACAAATACATAATGGTATTGAATATGTTTTAAATTGTTAATACTTTGATTAAGTAATAAACATAACATAAGCTCATGCCTGTATCCCCGAAGGGGTAGGCAGAGGCCCACTAGCCAACTAGTACACCCACATTTCGCCGAGCTTAGCTCCGTCCCAGATGTGATAGGGGCTGAGCCTATCGATATATCGGGCACAAATTCCAGACTCCGGGCTGATATGGAAAAATCCAATATCACTTTGCCTGACCCGGGGATCGAACCCGAGATCTCAGGACAGTAGTCGTACCGAAATACAACCACGCCACCGAGGCACTACACAATACACTATGTGTTGATAACTGCGCAATATTCAGTCCAGACTAATTAAACCTTTAGAATTATTGTGGAACTTTTAATTATCAAAACGATTTCATTAGCTAATCATACCGCCGAATGCTCATACACTTAAGGTCGCCTTATGTCATTTAAGGCCGCCCTATCTGTCAAAATTGTATGACGAAAATCAATGTAAG
Organism: Clanis bilineata; assembly: GCA_036417725.1. Taxonomy (NCBI): domain Eukaryota; kingdom Metazoa; phylum Arthropoda; class Insecta; order Lepidoptera; family Sphingidae; genus Clanis; species Clanis bilineata. The sequence goes on from CM071159.1 coordinate 4,068,775, forward strand.
AAGCCGTTAAAGTTGAATAGCATTTGAACATTCGGGCGCTAAGCTTGTTTAATTTTGCATACTTTAGTCATTTGCATAATAATCGCCAATGATGGCATCGTTGTAAACGCTACACAGTTTCGTAGAACCTATTATGGACTACGTGGAATTTGCAGCAAATGCTACGAACTACGCAGCGTAGACTTCGTAGCACTGCTACGAGCTTAGTATACCAATTGGCAATTGACCCAGTTAAGAGTTAACTTAAAATTTAAACAAACACGTTTCTTCACGGAAGTCGCTTAGTAGTTCTATTTCCAGCTTTAGGAGAACTAGAAGTTTCTATGGATGTGCTAATTTATATCTTTAATGAAAGAGCCCGAAAGCATTGGCTTTATTATGAAACTTCGTAGTATTCAGTTATCAGTAAGGCTAAGTAGAGACACAGAAAACCGACGTAAAGTGGCAGCTCGCTGTCGCCTTCCGTTCGGTGAGTGAGATTTCGGGTGGTCCAATCATTTTTCCAATCTCTATTTCCATCCTTTAGGTTGGCAACGCACACATGATTCTTTTTGTGGCTTGGATGTCTATGGGCGGTGGAGATCACTTACCATCAGGTGACCCATCTGCTTGTTTGCCAGTCTCTGCTATAAAAAAGGCATGTAGAGGGTGGGGGTATACAATGTGATAAAATTAAATCTGAGGTGACCATTTGTATTTCCGAAGTGGTACAGTAAGGTGAACTAGTGAATTAGCCGAATTTTGAAACGTCTCTTCAAATAGAGCGCGAAGCCGTCGCCATATCGAGAACTTAGAGGTCACTTTTACATTATGTAAGCTTATGCTCACGCCTGTATTCCCGAAACGGTAGGCAGAGACGTTTTAGCCAACTAGAACATTCACATTTTGCAGAGCTAAGTTTCGTCCCAGATGTGATAGGGGGCGAGCCTATCACCATATCAGCCATAAATTTCAGACTCGAGGCTGATACTGAAAAATCCAATATAACTTTGCCCAACCCGGGATCGAACCCGAGTCCTCAGGACGATAGTCGTGCCGCAAACGCAATACGCAATACCTGCCACTACGTCACCGAGGCAGAGGCTTTTATTAAGAGAATAATAATGAAATAATAACTTTTTACCCGACTGCCTCAGAAGAAGTAAGGCATCAAACCCACTTTGCGGTTCACAGCACACTACTACTAGACCAAGGTGTAATTTAAAGAGATTTTTGAGGAGACGTGTGAATTGTGAATATGACGGTTTAAGATTTAAGATTGTAAGTTGGTTTAAGATTTTATTGAAAACTGAATACATTATACGTTACACTTAGTTTATATACACTTTAGTTACGTTTAAGTTTAGTTGCTTACACACTACAGATGAGACGATATTAGCATAGAAAATATTATAATAACAAATAATAATATTAGTCCTGTAATATTGATAATATTGGATTGATGGGATAAGGGCAGATAGAATGAAAGAATATTACTGCCCACTGCTGGGCAAGGGCCTCCTCTACTAATGAAAGGTTGTTAGGTCTTAGTTTAGTTACCACGCCGGCCTAATGCGGGTTAGTAGACTTCACATAATTCTTGTGAAGAAATTCTCAGGTGTGCAAATATCCTCACGATGTTTTCCTTCACCGTTATAGCAAGCGATTATTCACAATGAAAACATACTTAACATAGAAAAGTCAGAGGTGTGTGTTCCGTTTCGGGGTTGGTCCCGAACTTCCGACGCTTGTCTCAGCAGTCCATACCACACCCAACAGAACTATCGCTGCTTTATGGAAAATATTATAAAACACATTTTTCTGCAACAGCCATCTCATAAAAATACAAAGCAAGACAAGTGGCAGTACATGGACCATCTGTCCTCGTTTTAAAATGGAACCACTATTTCAGATAGCGGCCGATAAAGAGCTGCACTGGTGGAAATAATGGCTTGACGTTACAAGACAGTTCTTGTAGATGTATTTAGAGATTCTTTTGTTTCCATTTATTTACGAACATAAATAGAAACAAAAGAATCATAGAGGTATATTATATTTCATCAGTCATACATTATAACATAAGCTCACGCCTGTATCCCCGAATTTGTAGGCAGAGGCGAACTACAACTATAACATTCACATTTTGCCGATCTTATTTCCGACCCAGATTTGATAAAAGACGAGCCTATCGCCATATCGAGCATAAACAGACTCCGGGTTGATACACCACAATGACGACTGATGAATAGAATCATTTTACTCAACCCGAGGATCAAACCTGAGATGTTGGGACGATAGTTGTACTGCGCACGTAATACAATTACATTTTAAGGGTGCCAATTAATGCGACTTCTTAGTTTTAGCATTATTCGTTGTTAGGTTTTGGCCTGAGGCGTCGCAGTGCCAATCTATCTCAACCGAAAATGTATAGTCTTGATTTTGTATCTGTCGATATGATATAAAACGTAAAATGGTGATGAGATGTAAAATCTGTGGCTAAGTTAGTAAATTAGGTGGCGGACTTATAATTTCCCTATTTTTAAGTGAAATACACAAAATTAATACCTCACGATCGTACGTAAATTTACGCCGCATCGTATATCATAGAATAGACTGAGATTTAAGATTTTGCTGATCTCATGCTGAAGCGTATAATGAATGAAAACCTTTATTCTTATCCCAAACGTTCGCATGTTCATAAGGTCGTTCACATCTGTATTCTTTAAAGATGGAATAAGGGCAAACTTACCATTGTTATAACTACATAGAAAAAGAATAATAATGTACTAAGACATCAATACAAAGAGTTGAATGACCTGACCTCAAGTTTTCCTTTGTCTTGCTCTGTCACGTCGGGCAGTACGTAAACTAAATTACGATATAATCTCGACCGAAACAGCAACATTTCCGCTGTAACTAGATTTTGCTCGTGACTCCTGCTACATTCCTCATACACGGTTACAACCAGTTCTAATCTAACATTAAATTTAATCTGTATCGTGGATATAACTTATGGTGCAACAGTTGCTTCTCTTTCCTACTTGTAAATCAGGAATAATAGACAGCCTCCGTGGCGCACCGGGCGAGTAGCTGGCAGTGAAACGTGAGGTTCGATTCCTGCATCGAGACAAATGTCTGTGTGGCCCATAGATATTTGATTCGGGTCTGGGTGTGTGAGACCGAAAGTCTCTCGTAGTTTCTGATACCCACGATACAGGTTACACCTAGTATGGTGTCCGGACTATGTATGTGACTGTTGGGTGTATTATTTTATAGTAAAGGATGGAGCTACATCAAAAACTTGTTACCCATGTCTTTATCATAAAACACATATTAACATCTAAGAATAAACTCCCACTGTACAGACTACGGTTAATAAGGTTCTTGTTACTGAGTGAAATTAACGTCATCCTTTAAATGAATAACACTACATCTAGCTAGAATACTATGTTCCAATTATAATAAATCTCAGATGCGCCTGGCGTTAATTGCTGTGGTTTTGAGTTACTCAGATCATCCTGGAATCTGTAAAGGCGAAGACATTTTATTATGGGAAGGCAATTTTTGTAAGGGTTAAGGATGGGATATTTTATCATAGGATATGTTCACCAAACCTAGACCGATTATGATGGTACTTTTTGCAATTTAATAGATATGATTTATGTAATGGTGGTTCAGATTTCAATTTTTATGGGCGATGGAGATCACTTACCATCAGGCGACCCATTTACTCATTTAACAGTCTCTGCTATAAAAAAAAGACGAGATCTTGACGATGACGACAGAGTAGAGGGAAAATTGTAAAACCTACTCTAAGTTTTATTTAAAACTTAGAGTAGCCTATTTAGGTTTAATAGTTTAGGCTATGTTCTAGTAAATTACTTCGGTTTTACTTAAATAGGAGAGAGGAAGAAAGCGGGGCAAATGCCTCGTTCCTTACTCCCTAGATCGGTGTCTGTCTAGATGTAATGCACTTAGGTTATATCTCGAGGGAAAGTGCTATACGTTGTATGAACATTATTGAAGACATTTTCTCATATCTTGCCGCTCGTGTCTCGATTCGTGTATGCCTTTAGCCTTCTGAAAATATAAGCTGCCTACATTGCTACACATTTACGAAAGTGTTTCTATTTTATTTATAAAGGACGAAAGTGTAACTTATTAAGTAAAGTGTATTTACGATCGATATCCCACAAATGTAAACGTGTATATGTAGGTATATTTAAAGTCCATCTTTCAATCAATTTAGTCAATCTTTCAATCAATTTAGTCAATCTTTCAATCAATTTAGATCCATAAATTCATCATTCTGCGGGATATAGTGATAAAAGATTCATAAATTATTATTATACCTAAAATATGTAAATTCCCTGAATATTATTACTCTACTAACGTTCGAAATTCTTTCATAAAGACAACCGTGTAAGAAACACTAACATGTCTGTTTATATTCGTAAATGCAATACAATTTATTTCAATTTCATAAATATTTTATATAGAGAGATTAGCTTACCGTTTAGCTTTAATTAAATCATTTACGCAACAAAACTGCAATGTTTTTTCAATGACAATCGACCGTTCAAATTCCGCACAAATACTTGTTCTTCAGCGTTCTATTTCTAATGTCTGTATTTCATCTAGCTCACGGTTTACCGCATGCATGTTGAATTATTGAGTGAATTCTAGGTAACCTTGCACTCATTTCCCTATCTCCGATTATTTTGTTGCCCCAGTTAGGTTTTAATATTTATATTACCAATTTACTTTTTACATACATACATACATAGACTCACGCCTTTTTCCCATAGGGGTAGGTAGAGACAACGGATTTCCATTTGCTACGATCCTTACACACTTCTTTCGCCTCATTCAGTCTCATTACATTCTTCATGCATTTACTTTTTTTCTGCCCTTATCCCACCTTAATGTGGGGGCGTGGCAACACACTTTTCAACATGTTGCAGAAAATATTTGGCTTAGTTTTTACGACCGGCTACCTGCATGCCGTCAATCTCTTCTGGGGAATCCAGACCCGGGCAGACTAAATTAGAAAATTCGCTTTGCCCTATCTGGGAATCGAACTCAGGACCTCCCTGTTTACAGCTTATATATGCTGCCACTAGACCAAGGAAACGACTGTAGTAAATTGTTAATAAAAAATATTAACAAATTACTACCAAAAATAAATTGTTGAGATAGATTAATAATTTAAAGATACGTGTTTACCTTCCATAAGTTCAAATAGTAGTTGTATTATAATATTATAAACACAACATATAACATAAGATCACATATACAACAATTTAATTTAATTTATTTTTAATTTAGGATGAACGTAGTATTTTATTATCTTTCAAGTCTGCAATGAGCCAAATTCACAATTTATAATAATGTTTATATTTGAAATGAAATGCAAATATGTATTGAAACAAGGTCGTCTGACGTTTTAGAGTACGAACTAAAAGTAAAAGTAATTACTTAAAAAAATATTTTATTCAAGTAATAGTGGTTACTTGATTTTAATTACATATTTGACAGCCTCCGTGGCGCAGCGGGCGAGTAGCCGGCTGTAAAACGTGAGGTCGCGGGTTCGATTCCCATACCGAGACAAATATCTGTGTGGCCCATAGATATTTGTTTCGGGTCTGGGTGTTGTGAGACCAAAGTCTCTCGTAGTCTCTGACACCCACGATACAGGTTACACCTAGTGTGGGGTCAGGACTATGTGTGTGACTGTTAGGTGTGTTTGTTTATTAATAAGTTATTACTTCACTTTATAACTTCTTTTCGGTTGACGACATTTGATTATTCAGATTCATTTATATTTTCGTTGAATGTTTTGTTGTAAATTGTTTAACAGACAAAGAGCCAGATATTAGGTCGTTGACTTTAATATAGCTTGTGCGAGAGGGAAAATGAACTCACATGAAAACAATTTTTGTCGGAGAGAAGTCTAAAACTAGTAAACATGTCCATCAATAACCGTCTCAACAAATTCCACGAAAAAATCGAAACAATGTCTCCAAAGTTTGTTTATACTAGAGGTACATTGTATACTTATTTGTCACTCATATAAGTTGTTCATTTTATTAATTTATGTTTAATTACCTTATATTAAGATATTTTCATATATTCCAAAACCTTGTTCCTTCGAGGACGACAATGTTAAGCTAGAGAATCAGTTTCATTATTACAAAATCTCTTGGGTGCGGGATTTCCAATATACTTTCTCTATTAAACTCTATCTTGGCTTTCGTTCCAGGCAATTTGAGCTATAATAATGTCTTGAAAGTCCAACTAACGATAATAGTCTGGTGAGATGTATCGCCTCATTGGTTTTAATGCAACATACTAAAAAGCTCTAAGGTTTTGGTTTAAAATTCCCTGTAGGATTTGTTATTAATAAGTTGTGTTTGAGTTTTCGATTTGATTCTGCATTCTGTACTAGGGATTGTGTCTGATGTAATAGGCGTATTAGAACCCTCTATCATATCATAGTACGTTAGTAAGCTCGGAGCACAGTGAGTGTATTGAATACTTTTTTTATAGCAGAGACTGGTAAACCAGCGGATAGGTCAACTGATGGTAAGTGATCTCCACCGGCCATAGACACCCAAGACACAAAAAGAATCATGAGTGCGTTGCCAACCTAAAAGGAGGGAATGGCAGGGGAGAGAAAAGGGATTGGGAAAGGGAAGGGGGAAATTGGCCATCCGAAATCTCACTCACCGAATGAAACGCGACAGCAAACTGCCACTTTACGTCGGTTTTCTGTGAGACAGTGGTATCAACCAGTCGAGCCGGCCTATTCGTGCTGTAGACGTTACTGGTTACAGTGTGGCTCTACCACTCAAAACTTTTATTTACTTCTTACCGAATCTATGCATGTTTGAGAAAGTATGTTATGTTAAATATATGTTAACTTTAGAACAGAAATAAATAAATAACACCCAACAGTCACGCACGTATATCAAAAATATTTTAATTTAGAATATACAAGTAAAGAAAAGTCGTAGCTATCCACCATTTAATCAATTACCTAACCTACCCCTTTTTAGGCTAAAATCACGCCATCGACTTAGAGAGTGATTAAGAGCGACAAATTGCCGCTTAAATTGGTTGCTGGCTCATCGCTTGAGTAGGGTTCGATTAAATCAATGCTATCAGCAAAATATCACTCATGTGTACGAAGTGATTAACCCGTTAGAGGAGGCACATACATATGTTACATAAGTGTCTCGGCCACCGGTGGCAGAGTCGCCCGTCATTATTTTATCAATTGGGTTAGCATTGCGTAAACGTCTTAGGGAAATCATCATCATCAGGCACAGGACGTCCACTGCTGGACATAGGACAATTGGTCAATTAGGGAAATAATGAAATGTAATGAAATAATTTATTTGATCATGTAGGCTGATAAATAGCTCTTACGACAAGTCAATATAAATAACAAAAAATATAACACCAATAAAAACTTATGTAACGGATTATATAATACCGTCAACACTTTTGATATTGCAAATAACTTTAAATAATTTAGGGTGTTAACGCAACTAGTCGTCTATGCGATTGTCGCTAATGTGTAGTCAGCCTTAATTTATGTCCGACATCGCGTTCAAGGTTCCAAACAAATTCCTGTAACACGTATGAATATTTCAGTAATGGCTTTACGGTAGAACTACATGTTCTTTGGTGAGTCAACACTTTTTATTGTGTAGAATAGAGCCCTAAAACTCAAGGATGATGAAATGTTTGGCTGTTTATATGTACATATAATATTTCCAAATACTGTATAGTATAAATAAATAATAGATTTGGTCTTCGAGAACTTTTAAAAACTAGACTCTATGTTTTGACTGCCTCGGTGGCGTGGTGCCATTTCGGTACGACTATGGTTCTGAGGTCTCGGGTTCGATCCCCTTGTCGGGCAAAGTGATATTGGATTTTTTCCATATCAGCCCGGAGTCTGGAATTTGTGCCCGATATGGCGATAGGCTCGCCCCCCATCACATCTGGGACGGAACTAAGCTTGGCGAAATGTGGGTGTTCTATTTCGCTAGTGCACCTCTGCCTACCCCTTCGGGGTTACAGGCGTGAGCTTATGTTATGTTATGTATAGTATAAATAAATAATAGTTTCGTACTATGAGAACTTTTGATAACTAGACTTTATGTTTTGCAACACCCAAACTCAAAACAAATATATACACCCAACACCCAACAGTCACATACTCTTCCTGACCCCACACTAAGTATAACCTGTATCGTGGGTGTCAGAGACTATGAGAGACTTTCGGTCTCACAACACGATATCTAAGTGCGTATGCGGGGATCAATCTCCTATACTCTTGTTGTATTTCTTTACGTGCTTACTATTACACTATTCATTAATTACTTTTGCATTCACTATTGCATTCGCGTGTTACGCTCCCTTTGTAAAAAAATATAGCTATACCTAAAAATATACCCTACCTATATATAGTTTACCTAAGACGACAGTTTGACTACGGAAAATATAATGATGTATAAAATTTTATTTTGATGGCGCTACGTTTGTTTTACATTAAGTATACCCACTCACGCTATTTCACCATTACAGAGACGTATAATCGCATGGGTTTTTATAAAAATCATAACATTAGTAGACAACGTAGCATCGTAGCTGTAGTTGCTACAGTGCTACGAATTCGTAGCTTACGTCTACGATAATAATACGAACTTTTTAAATAATGTTCGTAAATATTGTCTTTCTAATACTTATAAAGGATTGTAAAAGACTTGGTTAAAACGTGCATCTTATATGCACTATATTTGCTACACAACTTTACTGTATATCTCAAACTAGTTGTGTACTCTTCCAGCTCCAAAGGGAGACTGGAAGAGATCCCACTTCTGATACGGAACGCTAAGTTGGCGTCTCAGGACTCTCCGTATACTCCATTCTTGGATGCAGTCCAAGTTTTGAGGAAGGGAGAAGATCGGGGCGCTGGCTTGTTCCTAATTTTTACAGACTCTAGCCTTTGAGTACACAACTAGTTTGAGATATACAGTAAAGTTGTGTAGCAAATATAGTGCATATAAGAGGCACGTTTTAACCAAGTCTTTTACAGGATTCGTTGACAACCTAAAAGGAGGGGAATAGGTATTGGGAAAGGTGGAAATTGGGCCACCGGAAATCTCACTCATCGAACGAAACGGGACAGGGAGCTGCTACTTTACATCGTTTTTCTGTGTGTCAGTGGTATCAAACCGGTCGGGCCGGCCTATTCGTAGACGTTGCTGTCTACACCGTGGCTCTACCACTCATATAACATGGCTCTACCACTCACAAAAGTTTCACTATATTTTATCTAAAAGATAAATAAACTGCATAGATATTCCCCGCAGTGTCCGCAGAAAATTGGCTTTTGAGCCACAAAGCCTTTTGTCGTGATATAAATTGAATATTGCGGAGAGAACGGATTTAAAGATCGGATATCGATATACTGGGTGAATGTGTATTGTATTAAAATCAGGCAATTTAAGAGAAATGGTTTATTGAGACTTTGATATTAGTATTTAAAGAGGAAATATGGTTATTAAATCTTTGACGTAATTGTTTCAATAATTGTTGCGATTTATAAAGTGGATAGATACAGATGTTACTTAAATCATCATCATCAACATCGCCACAGGTCGCCCACTGCTGGACATAGGCCTCCCCCAAAGATTTCCAGATAGACCTGTTAGAAGCGGCCTGAATCCAGTGACTTCCTGCAACCTTTAATTAATAACGAATTCTGTTACCAACCTAAATGATTATATTTAGGGCATATTATTTCGATATATTTTTTTCGAAATCAGATTGCCCACTTGATGGTAAGTGGCAGTGGTTACCGTCGGTCATGGACATCAGCAATGCCAGGCACCAGGTGCACAGCCAAGGCTCTGCCTACCCTAAAATGGAGAGGATCAGGCAAGTGATAAGTGGCAGGCCTCTTCCAACAGGACGGTTAGGGAATCTTTGGGTGAGGCCTATGTACCTCTATGTCCAGCAATGGACGTCCTGTGGCTTATGATGATGATCGCGATAGGCTCACCCGCTATGACATCTGGGACGGAACTAAACTCGACGAAATGTGGGTTCTAGTTTGCTAGTGCGCCTCGGCCTACTCATTCGAGGATATATGTAGGTGTGAGTTTATGTTATATAATTTTATTAAATTAATTTTCACAAAAATTATATTCAATTTTATAAGGCAACAGACACGAAAACTGCTATTTATTTATACCTAAAAATGGAGAAATGGTCTGTACTTGGAGACAGCACCGGAAAATACATTTCATAACGTGTGTAGTGAAGCGATTCACTTCTCCCTGCCCCCCTACTCCCTCCCACGGGCAATAAAACTATGAAACATCGTACTTCATAAGATTTCGATATTTCACGACAATTTTATCTATGAATCGGAAATGGACTTGTTTGGGTAAACATTGATTCTAAATATATTCTAGTATATATTCTAGTATAATAGTATACTCGTAAGTAGAATCTTTAAAATTCTTACGTAATACTTATTTATGCGACATGTATTTTTCTGTTGCGACTGCCGACATTGAATATTGATAACATAACATAAGCTCACGCCTGTATCCCCGAAGGGGTAGGCAGAGGCGCACTAGCGAACTAGAACACCCACATTTCGCCGAGCTTAGTTCCGTCCTAGATGTGATAGGGGGGAGCCTATCGTCATATCAGGCACAAAATCTAAACTCCAGGCTGATATGGAAAAATCCAATATCACTTTGTTCGACCCGCGGATCGAACCCGAGACCTCAGGACGGTAGTCGTACTGAAATACAACCACGCCACCGAGGCAGCCAATTACTCATTCTTAAAACAACTTCTTGTAAATATGATTAAGAATTATTTGAAATACCTGAATTGGTCTGCTCTTGCCATTAAATTTTTCCCATTATTGATGGTAAAGATCACACAAGAACAAACATATTAATATTAACCCGTTGGAGGCGGCACATATGTTACATAAGCGTATGGGCCACCGGAGGTCGAGCCGCCCGTGACTATTTAATGGAATGCAAAATACTAGCAGTCTGAAGCCGATGCATACTATCGATTTGGTACCGAACCCGCTACGAAACGCTCTTGGTTGAAATATTTTTACGAATATCTTAAGCGCGCACATAAATTTAGTCCCACTCTCGACTCGAAAGTCGTACCTACTTACTTGGGCCTCAGCAGGTCGATTCTCTAAGAAACGCCACAACGTTGCGATCGACGACGAGCTCCCGCAGCGCACATCGTTGAGATCGACGGAGCGTTCAACGTTGTTGGGTCTTAGAGAATACCATTTTCCATACATTTATGTCAAACGCCGCGCTCGAGACAGCTAGTTCGCATAAGCGCCGTCATCACACATAGCGCTAGTGCGTGCTCTTTGTACCTTGCTGAATACAAAAATGAAAACATCGTTGCCGCAACGATGCCGTAACGTTGTTTTCACAAATGAACCGACCTGCAGGTGCGAAAAATTAATATAAAAGTATGAATAAAATATAATTACACTCAGTACAATGTGGTAATGAACTTCCGTAAAATTCATTTGAATATACTAAAACATTAATTCGCGCCTTCTGTCTCGGGGAACAATGGCGCATTCATTAGGCTTCCAAGGCCTTTGTAGCTATTCAAATGAGTGATATTTACCACAAAATATTTTTTGTAAATTCTGAATATGTGGTGTAGATGACGCAATTGCAAGAAGGCCGTATATTATTTTTAAATTTTGTAAAGAATAAAGATGACGTTTATGTTTTTGTTGTTCTTGACATCTCTCATCTGAATACATCGTTTTTTCTAAAATATCATCGAGTTTTAATTTCGCAAGCTTTATAAAGTGGTCCTTCGAGCCGGATAATTCATGTTTCGGACGCCACCACAATCTGTAAAAATGGTAATCACGCGGAACACTGCGCGTAAAGAACGCGAAAACAATCCCGATGAACCATCGACCAGTCAATCGCCATTAGACCAGCCTACGTCACATGCAGCATCTTTAAAGAGAACTTCGAAGGCATCGGCATGCTCTTCAATGCACGCTCAGATCGCAAAACTAAAATTACAAGCTGCTGAGGAAAAGGCCAGGATTCAGATGGAACTAATTGATAAAAGACTGGCGGCCAATTTAGCGGATTTGGAAGACGAGATGAGTGATCGCCAAGACTCCCATGCACAAAGTGTAGCCGATGTCGAGCAGAGGTTAGAATCTAGCCAGCCTGAACTGGAAAAGGCACAGTCCGTTCACGATTATGGTATTAAAAAGGGCGAACTATGTCAACCAGTGGCACCGTGCCCTGGTACTCAGGATAGTGCGCTTCAAGTATTGGCAAGCGCAATTAAAGATCTCGCAGCTGCTTCAGCTAACACTAATGCTAATCTGCTCAGCCGTATAAGTACACCGAGAAACTTACCTCTTTTCTCCGGTGACCCGATGGAGTGGCTGCAGTTGAAGCATGCGTATGAAGAGTCAACCGAATTATGCAAATTCAGCTTAAAGGAAAACTTATGGAGACTCCGGAAATGTCTTCGTGGACCTGCAAAGGATGCTGTATCAGCTCTCTTAATTACTGCCACGGATTCTAAGATAGTAATGGCAGCTTTAGAGCTACGATTTGGGAACCCTGACAGCATCGTTATGAAGATTATTCAGGACTTAAAGAAGTTGCATCCGATGTCTCAAGAATATCAAAAGGATATTGTACCGTTCTCATTAAAAGTTCAGAACTTTATAGAAGCCGTAAGATCCGTTAAGCGCGATGAGTACTTACAAGGAATGAATATAGTGTCGCTGATATTGTCTAAATTACCTACAGTCCTCATATCGAAATGGTCAGACTACAGTTTCCCACTCATCACGGAGGGTAAGAAATCACGAATGGACATTTTAGCAGATTTCTTAAAAGATGAGGCGGTGAAAATCTCAACGACAGTAAATATTCATACATATAGTTCACACACGAATGTCAAAGGAACTCACTCAAGCCGTGCACAAGATACTGTCTTATTAACTACGGACACAAATGACTCGAAGTGTTTATATTGCCGCATATCAAAGCATAATTTAACTGATTGTAAACGCTTCAAAAAGTCACTACGGAAGGATCGCTGGCGACACGTCAAACGACACGGGGTCTGCTACAAATGCTTACTGTCGCGCCACGACCGAGACACGTGCCCAGCCGCCGTCTGTGATATAGACAATTGCGGACAATCGCATCATCCACTACTGCACTATAAGTCTAAACATAACCGCCCGCAAACCGACGTTACCATAACGGAAATCACCGAAAGTGAAACAGTGACGAACATTAACTTAACGCGTTGCAAGGTGTTACTAAAAACTGTGCCTATTGACATTCATGGCCCTGATGGTGTAGTGAGTACGAGCGCGCTTTTAGACGACGGGTCAACGGTGTCACTAATAAGCTATGAACTCGCAAAACAAATAGGTTTACATGGACAAAAACAAACAATTCGAGTGTGCGGTGCGTGGAACGACAATATATTAGAATGTGACAGTGAGATAGTGGACTTCAATATATCAAACAAGGACGGTTCTGAATTCGAAATCCGTGCGCGAATTATGAAGAACTTAAACTTACCTGTGCATGATTTAACGACGATTGACCCTTCACGCTATGAACATTCGGTGCCTGATATTAAAAACTATTTTTATAACACACAAATTTGTAAACCACAGTTGTTGATTGGGCAGGATAATTATAATTTAATGTTGCCTCTACAAACAATTAGGGACAAAGCTAATGGTCTGTTTATAACACGCACAGCTTTAGGTGTGAGCATTCATGGACGTTCACTTGATCATTCGCTGTCGTCCAAGCAACCGCTGCATACAACTTTGCTCATTGATGATGGCATGAATACGCAATCTGTTGAAGCAGAGCATCGATTACGGGAACTTGAAGAACAAATTCGCTTATCATTTGCTATTGAGTCTATGGATCTTGATGTAAAACCGAGACAATATGCTGAAGATGTCCGAGCTATATCGCATTTGGAAAAGACTGCTGTACTGAAAGATGAAAGATGGTTAATTGTTGGCTTGCCCTGGAAGGATTTAAATTGCAAGCTGCCAAACTCTTACCCACAAGCAGCGTCACGATTGAGGGGCGTCGAGAGGGAACTCATGACAAATAAAGGCTACTCTGAAAGGTATACCGAAAGGATAAACCACTTACTGGACAACGAATATGCTAAAAAACTTACGTGTTGCGAGTATATGCCGAGTTATGCCTGGAAGAGACGGATGCGTAAGGCTAGTCGAGGTAAAAACAAAAAAAGGCGCGCTATAATGATCTGCAATACGCGTCTCAAGGATACCTACAGACGTGGAGTGCTGACCCCAGCACTGGGGTGGAGAATGTAGACGACGCAATTGCAAGAAGGCCGTATATTATTTTTAAATTTTGTAAAGAATAAAGATGACGTTTATGTTTTTGTTGTTCTTGACATCTCTCATCTGAATACATCGTTTTTTCTAAAATATCATCGAGTTTTAATTTCGCAAGCTTTATATGTGGCTTTAGGCATTTTTTGTTGCAATGCCGGTTTATTGCTTTTACGAGGTCTAGCTTATACACATCCATCTTTATTAGAATACTAGGAGTATATTTTGATATTTTCAACCGATTTCATAAAGAGGAGGTTCCGGGTTTGTTGGTATTATTTGTATATTGGACTTGTTATGTTTGTAGTCCCCTCTTTGATCTAGTAGAGATTTATGGGCTATGGATCGGAAAGTCCTCGATTAGATTCCCATGTCGAGAAAAGAGAATTTTCTAATTTAATTTTCCCGGGACTGGATCCCCGGGGGGGTTGACGTCAGGCAGGCGATCGTAAAACTGAGCCGAATCCTTCCTGCAACTTGAAAAAGTGTGTTTCGCCGACCCCACATTGAGTTGGGATAAGGGGAAGTAGAAAGATATATGTATTTGACTGGTCTCGATGGCGTAGTTGTATTGCATTGCTGCCATCCATTCTTGAATTCAATTTCCGGGTCGGGCAAAGTGATATTGGGTATCAACCCGGAGTCTGCAATCTGTGCCCGATATGGCAATAGGCTTGCCCACCACCTAGGACAGAAATTAGTTTGGCGAAATGTGGGTGTGTCCTAGTTCTCTAATTTGCCTCTACCCCTTCGGGGATACAAGCTTGTGTCGATGTATGTATGTATGTTGTTACCCTATATCTCCGGTAATTATTGACCTATTTTTAAAATTCTATTCGTGCAAGGATAGGATAAAAATACATTAAGATGTGTCGTGGTAAAAGTCAAGAGTACACCGGACTATTTAGCAGTTATCGTTTATTTTACGATTCCATTTACTCGTAAACTTCAGGTATCTTGCCGCTGAGGTCGTAGCGAGATAAAATTTAATATTTTGCAATATTAAGGCTTCGTTTAAGAGACTTTTCAATGTTCCTTTTAACTGACATGATTTTAAAAAATAGCTCTTCATTGTGTTTTATGTAATATGTGATATCTCCGCCAAATGTGCAAATTAAATAGCAATTATTGTCAACTGGCATTTAAAAGAGTAACGCCAGAGTTTCTTGCCCGTTCTTCTCTGGCGAAACGGCCTTCCGAACTGACGGTAACATTTCATGGATTCAATAAATATTTTGATTTCATTTGATTTGATTTGTGAACTAATTTATACCTTTTTGTTAAGCTATGTATAGTTAACATAATCGTACCTCACGAGGAATAATAACAATTAGTACATATTATACATAATTTACTCCTTTCAAGTTATGCATTACATGAAATAAATTATTATCAACAAGTGCCGAATATGAAACAGAACCAATAGGGAACTTGCATGTAATTTTCTTTTTAGTTCATTGTTAAGAACTAGGTCTCGAATAAACACACCAAAAAGAAAAACATTAAAATATGCACAAATCATTAATTATCGCAAGTCAAAATATGACTTTCAAAACCCCGCGCCAAAAAAGGACGTGACGTCACCGCATAAAAATTGCTTTTTATTGACATCTCAGTTGACATTGACGGCTACAATGACGTTTGAACATTGCCTAGAATGACGTTTGAACCGCTATGATGGCCTATCGCTTAAAATTTCCCCAAACCGAATAAAAATTTCCCCAAAAGCTTTTTCATTAAATAACGAAGTAAAAATTAATTGCACTCTTGAATCTTGAGCGGAGTGATGGGAAAGTTAAACGAAGAAAAGAATTTGGAAAGAGGAGGACCTTCGAAATCTCATTCATCAATCACCATACTAAACATAATAAGTGTTTTCCGAAAAATACCCTAACCTGGAAACACTGCCTAATGCAACGACGTCACTTGGGTTTTGCAATAACGTTCCATTATACGTAATTTATAATTAAGATATTTTGTAAAATATCAAGTATTTTATCCTACAAATTTCATCATAGCACATTTCAAGGTTTTGTTTATTGATTTATCAACACAATTGCTCGTTATAATTTTCGTGCAAGTTCCCCATTGTTGCAAAGCTTTTCATGACAAGTCTTATCACTCTGAAGTTGTTATCTTCGAAGTTCGGCTGTCGTCGTCTAGAACCGAATACAAACGCTTCTGTACCATCCAACTTTCTTTTTGAAGTTGTACACAGCCGCACTATAGATAATTTTACCTACAGTATAATGATATTTAGGTCTTTTTAATTTTTAAATAATGTTAACCACACGTTGGAGTTTGATATGGATACGTGAAAATAAACAGTGAAGATAGTGAGTGATATTTCGCAAATACCCTCTCATTCATAGTAGTACGTAGTTTATATTCGTGCTGTTGGTATTGAGCATTATTGGTATACAGAATGTTTCATAAAGTTGGTATCAATCATAACTGCACTCAAAGAGGGGATGGCTAGCAATCTAACGATAAGGTTTAAAATTTTGTAAGGCTTATAGCTTTTGAATAATAGGAACTTGAAATTGTGTTGAAATATTTTTTTTTGGCATATTTGGTCACCTGCAGTACATTTGCAAACTAACTATGGGGTAATTCATTATTTTTAGCATACACAAAGCCCTCCCTCCCTATGCTAATTGCGACGATTTACAGATCGGATTTCGATTTTGCTATCCCCATGCTTAATAATTAATCAAATAAATTAAGTTCAAATTTTATTTTTTTACTTGACTATTACGCTTTAAATCGATCCCTGTATGCGGAATTGTTATTGGTACCAACATTATGAAACACCCGGTATAAGGTAAACTAGTTTGTAGAATAAGAAATGAATTATTGTAAAATATTTAATTAAATGTAATGTAATGGCATTGCTCTGAGACTCTTTATGATTCTATGTCATCATCATCAGCTGCTGCATTCCACTGCTGAATATAGGCCTTCCCCAAAGATTTCTAAGGTTGACAGACTACCTGAGAAAGGTCGCAGGAAATCGTTGGATGCAGGCCGCTTCGAACAAGTCGATCAGATTTTGTGTATTTGTACCAAAAGTATAACATTAATCGTTGAGTTTCTAGAGACGTAGTGGCGCGATATTTGAACTCTATAAAGATACGTTATCGTTTACCTAAGCGCTGAGCTGCGTCGTCTTAATTTTATAGGGGTAACAAAACCTGTTAATTTGACGACCTGAAAGGTCAGGGTGTTGGTATAGGTTTCGGCGTGAGTAATCACGGGATATTTAATTGAGATATTGACAGAGAATATCTAATAATATGAAGCTAAGATTAACTTCGCTTTGGAAAAATGCGTGATCCACAATTATTTCTGATGAGTGTTGTAGGTAAGATCAGAGAAAAATAGTATTTACTTGTCTTTGAATCTGAGAAGACCCAATAAATTTTCCTAAATAACAAAATAAAACAGAAGTACCTGATATCCTTAATACAAGACTTCTCTGACCTTAATCTTATTTATAATTATTTGTTCTATACATCTAAATGCATGAAGGTATAAGGAAACTACAAACGAAGTTCATAAGAATCTATGTATCTTATGATAATATACCTTTGAATAAATAGCGCTCGCGAAGCACTCGTCAAAAGTGTTTGTCCAATGTCCATTTGATCAAAGAAATTGGATGATTTCATGATATTTGGATCAAAGGTTTTGACGCCCAACACACGTCCACTTTCTTAGAAGGCTGCCTTTTAGGATATTGGATTAAATATGGGATGAAAATATTGTAAAAGTGGCATACCAATCGAATTCTCAAAGTGGAATAAAAAACGGAGAAAATATACCTAAACTACAACACATATGTACATATGTATCTATATATTATGATCAAAGAATTTTAACGAATATGATATTATTATATGTTTACGGTCTTATCCAAAATAACTTAGTAGAGCTTATACACGTTCTATAGCGAAAACGTGGCTGATTTTGATCAGCTACTTCAAGTTTGAAGTTCTTTTTTATAGGCTTTAAATGCATTTTAACTAATAGGTTTATACCTTCAATCTTAGATTAATAACTCATAGATACAACATGTTTATGTTATACCGTAGGTATAACATGTTTATGTTATACCTAATCCACGAGCAAAATCTTGACATTCATGTAGAGTTACTTCAGCCACAGTCATTCGCTGGTTCCACAGTTGTCATAGACACAACATCATGGCAACGTCTGTAATTATAATTTAAAAAATGCTTTCCTATCTTTGCCTTCAATAATGGTTTATGATTATGGTTTGGATTATGGGTTATGAGTAGGTAAGCGCCTTGTTGCTTAGAGGAAAAAACAAACCAAACCTCATTAATCGTGATGATTTTGGTGTAAAATATATGTGAAATAAGCGATGAGAAATACATTTCTGCGTAAAGTGACCTAACTGGATAACGAAATTGAAATAGCCGTGTCCCAAGCTCTGTAGGTACTATGTTGATGTGCGGAATTGGCCGGTGACCGAGGGCGGGAGTCGTTTCAGCCTGCCACACGTTTTGCCTAATTTTGTTATTACTCGCGTTGCTATGACGACGCGCGAATATCGCGGTGCCTTTCTCGGGCTTTTTAAATTTTGCATGCGACCTTCAGACTTATACATCTAACCCTTCCCGGCATAGAATACCCGCAGTCTCGAATACCGTCTGTGTTATGAATATTTTAAAAGCTCGTCTCCAAAACAATAAGGGTTTACCTTTCTCGGCGATTATTTGTTATTTCTCTCTTCTCTCGAGCACCTATGTATCAGTGGCGAAAAGTCCATACAACTCGATTCCATTTGCCTTACGTTTTCCGAATTTTCTGGTAATAAATAGGCCCTAAGCAAAAGAAAAACTTGAAGTGGCTTCCTTTTTTAAAATCCTCACCCTTCGCCACTTCTACGTATCTTTGAGTAACTGGTTGTGAGTACAATGTGACAATAGATTATTGAGATCCCAATGATTCATCATTTTCCTATAGTTTCCGATTTCCCCATACTGTCCCAGTTAAAAACACACACTGTATAACTCGTCAAATTCCCTGCCGATGGAGCTTCAAGCAAATGCTATACCCTACATACAAAGTGCACGAAGTTTATAAATTAATTCTGAGTAACGATTACCAGTTTAACTGAAAACCTTTGTCTATTCTCAAAAGTTCATTCTACAAATACCACCCATAGTGTGTAACACTACGTCATGTAATTGTGATTTATTTATTGAAAGAGCAAATATTTCTTGTAATTGGCTTAGGAAGCGTGAGCCGTATTGATGCCAGTAGAGGCAGCCGATACCATTCCCGTATTGAGATAAATATTTGTACCACAATACTTATTTCGGGTCTTTGGTCGCCTCTTTGGTGGTGGCATCTAGAGGAGTGGTATATGGGCTGTGGACGGAAGGTCCTGGGTTCGATTTCTAGGTCGGGCAAAGCGAATTTTCTAATATAACTAGCCCGGGACTGGATCTCCCAAAGGGGCTTGACGTCAGGCAGGTAGCCGGTCGTAAAAACGAAGCCAAATCCTTTCTGGAACATGTTTGAAAAAGTTCAAGCTTGAAAAACTTCACATTACGGTAGGAAAAGGGCAGTAGAAAAAAAAGACTTTTTCGGGTCTGCATCTTGTGGGGTCTTTAGTACCCTATTCTTACGAATATATCTTAAATAGTTACACGTGATGCTTGTGACCATGTGAATATGAATATGTGTAAATGTGACCCTACAGCAGTCAGACTTGGAATACAGTCATACTATAGCCCTGACCTCACACTAAGATAAGAGTCTTGTGTCGTAGGTATAAGGGACTACGACTGACTTTAGGGCTTAAAACACGAACAAATATTTGTCTGCCTTAAAACATTATTGAATCAAGTCGACGATCCGCGGCCCCAGCCCCTAACAGGAATAGTTTTGACGATAGAATTCGTATCAAGCTCACTGCTCACTAATGACATTTGGTTAATATTTCATACAAATTTCAAAGACGCGCATCGAGCTCGAAGACATTTATGATTGTCAGAAATTTTCCTGCTCGGTCCGCTCGCACAAGTATTTAGGGCGGGATGGGGATAGAATCAGTGGTGTTTTGCCCAATAGAGGCTCAATACAACAATGGTTCAGATTGATTGTATTTAGTGAGGAGTTACGATGCATTTTGTATTTCTCCGGGATAGACCGTTCTTTTATGGCGAAAGTGGAACTAAATATTTGTATACAAAAAAAACTTACTTAATTGATTCCACTAAAAGGGACCTGCTGCTGTCTTGGTTCATCATCATCAGCCATAGGACGTCCACTGCTAAACATAGGCCTCCCGGTCCCCTAAAGATTTCCAGATGGACCTGTTTTGCGGCCTTCATCCAGCGACCTGTCTTGGTTGCTTCCTTCAAATGTGCCTCGAACCTATTAGAATAAAGTTATGCCATCGACAAGATGGAACAATCAATATTGTGTTGTTTGTTTACCGGTTGTGGGCTGCACGCAAAGTTGACGACCTTTCTATGTACCTCTGTAATTACGAGTACTATCCAATCGACTATATTTTATTACACGCCATCGAATTACTCACCATCGACTATAAATAATATAAATTGGTGTCAGTAGGTTTTTTATATGCGTCAAGATGGGAGTTGTATATATTGTTAAACTATGGCGATGCGCGATTACAATTTAAACAGTAAGCTTTTCCGAAGAAACAGTTTTAAGGATTAGCAATGAGTATCACCTTACTTCAAGTGACATCAAGCCAAATTAGGTAGGTACGAGTATATTATTCTACAAGTAATAAGGTTTGTTTTGTTTATAGCAGAGACTGGCAAACGAGCAGATGGGTCACCTAATGGTAAGTGATCCCCACCGCCCATAGACACCCAAGACACAAAAAGAATCTTGGGTGCGTTACCAACCTAAAAGGAGGGAATGGATGGAGAGGGATAATGGATTGGGAAAGGGAGGGGGTGGGGAAATGGACCACCGGAAATCTCACTTACCGAACGAAACGCGACAGCAAGCTGCCACTTGTAATAAGAGTTTTCAAAAAGTATTAAATCATAGGCTAAACGCATGTGGAAATTCCCAAGATCCCAAGATGCAAATCCTGGATTTGAAATCAGCCTCCAACCAAAGCATGCATCTGAAGCTTTTTACAGTTTCGTGTGCATGTAATGATCTATAATTCATGAAGCATTCTGCATACCGGAGAATTCTTCATAAGAATTTCAAAGGTGTGTGAGCCTAGTATGTGAATTTTACAAACAAGCCTGCTAACAACTGCTATAATGGTTAGCCTGTAAAGTGAGGACTAGTATTTAAAGCCCCTTACTTATAAAAATATTTAAGCAAAATATATTTAATAATAAAAAATATAATAAAAATATATTTAATATATTTAATATTTTCGTATAATATTTATTTTATTTAAAATATTTAATATTTTTTATCTTTATACCATAGGTTATCCCTTTCAGTTTTAAACAATGTAACGCAAGGAAAGTGAAGGTGAAAAAAGTGACAGGTTATTCTTAACCATTTGCTCAGCTAAAAATGCTGTTTTAAGTAAGGCCCATAAAGTATTGTAAAATTTTAAATCAGTATTCGCAGTGTCTAGTCGGTTGTAATTAAGCTTAATTGTGCAAAAAGCGTACATAGTTCTATTAAACAGTCTGAGCCCTCGGGGCGCGGTATCTGTTTCGAATAATAATGTTGAGTACAGCACGAAACGATAGTAAATTTAGCAGTTGAGTTATTGTCGGGGGTTTGTGAATGTTGGGGAGCTATCGTGATGAGAAGTTAAGACTGAGGTATTCACTGTTGATATACCTAATAGTATTTGAAGAGTTATTCTGTAGATGATAGAACGACATATATTTATGCTATACTTACGCAATGGGCAAACGCTACTCAACTTTAACGGCTTCTTACATTGATTTTCTCCATACAATTTTGACATATAAGGCGGCCTTAAACGACATACGGCGACCTTAAGTGTAGCATTCGGCGGTTAATCAAAGATATTTAACTTGGAGGGGCTTTTAAGCAAGTTTGTACACAAAAAAATATCCCATGCTTCAGTAACGCCAACTAACTATCACTTATTACAATGCGAGGGTGTTTATTACAATTTTGAATTTACACCCCAGAATGTTCTGTGAATGTTCAAGAAAACTGCTTATTCGTATCGAAAACCTCGTCCAAATGTTATTTGCACAATGCAAAAGTTATTTGTATATTGCAGTATATTAATATTTTTTACCAGTATAATATGCATATCCGTATTAAATAGGTACCTGGTAATACTTTATTTTTTATAGTTATTTGACACCCTCCGTGGCGCAGCGGGCGAGTAGCCGGCTGTGAAACGTGAGGTCGCGGGTTCGATTTCTGCATCCAGACAAATGTCTGTGTGGTCTAGAGATATTTGTTTCGAGTCTGGGTGTTGAGAGACCGAAAGTCTCTCGTAGTTCCTGATATCCATGCCACAAGACTCGATCTTAGTGTGGGGTCAGGACTATGTGTGCAACTGTTGAGTGCATTTATTTATTAGAATTCCTAAAATAAGTTTATTTCGTTCCTGTATTATGTCACACACACACGGCTATATCTCAATGTCCGCTTCTTTCCATACAAAGGTTCTCTGTAATAAATAGCTTTCAGCGATAAGATCATTGTCGACTGTGGGGCCCGAGCAGGGCTGACCTAAGACATTAATATAATAAAGATTTGTCACATCGACCATACATTAAGCACTTTTTCTCTATAATGGTTTATAACAAAGAATATTCATTTTGTATTCCGCGTTCATACATGACAACTAACGGTTTATTAAACCTTAATGTCCTCTTACCTTATATCTAATATTCTACAGGGTCAACAGTCTCGTTAGTTCCACCTCATTCCGCTAATATTATATCTAAAGTGCAGTGCTAGTACAAACGACGACGATAATTTGTCGCAGCAGACACCGCTTGGGAATAAGAAACTCGTGTAATGTGACGCTGTGCAAATGTCAAGGTGGTATATGTTCCTGAAGTACTACGAATTTTCGGTTCGCTTCGGTTCTAGTAGCTCCGAGCTACTGTGTGCCTAGCATTTGTATAATGGATTGGGTAGAGTATAGTCGCGTAATTTTTCATTGACCTCATAAAATGGGTAGTTGACTATGTTTGATTTTCTACACGTATTTATATGTAATAGAAAATAAAACAAAAAGAAACCTTTATGTAAAAACTGCATCGAAATTGGTTAAAAAATGAGGCAGTAATTTATATTTTAAATTTTGGAGTGGGGGCATATTGGAGATATCTTGCTATCCCTTTCCAACGCAGGTCTCGTTATGGCGGTGACGTGATTATACTCATACGTCTCTTTCCGGCAGTTTGAAGGTTACACCAAACTTCAAAGACTTATAATAGATAATATTTCTTTCTGTTCTATATTTTAGATAACGTAAATTTCACGTAAAATTAAATCAAGTACCAAATTCTGTCTGTTTATGTAGGTACATAGTTACATAGTCTACGACATTTCTCTTCAATTTATTGTGACGTTTTATATATAAAACATCGACGACTATCACATGTCAAAGGAACAAAGTTATAACTTATCCCCCTTATAAAAATTATCTGGATATTGATTAAAAATTGGGTCAGAATAATTACATGTGCAATGTTATTTTGTTTGTGCCAGATATGGTAATTAGCTTGTTGAAATGTGGATGTACTAGTTGCAGCTTTGCCTACTCCTTGGAATAACAGACGTATGTTTATATGTAATGTTAGTAAACTACTTTATCTTTCTTTCTTTCTCTTTCTCGCAACTCGCAAGGTTGTATCAGTTGTATTGATGGAAGCGAGTCCATGTGGCGCGCTGGGGCGACACGGCTTTCATCGTGTGAATGGGGCGTCTATTATCTACTGATAATAGATATGATGGTACCTCAGAGAGTACACACTATACTGTATACAGTATATTCTCGGAGGTCTATTCACTCCGGTACTTGGGGCTCTACCATGGCAGACTAGAAATAATGCGATGTTGATATTGGATTTAGTTGACCAAAAAAAACTTCCTGCTGGTATTAGAGTCCATGGTTATAATCCAAACGGCCAGCATTACCTAGGTATTTTTTTATAGCAAAGACCGGCAAACGAGCAGTTGGGTTACCTGATGGTAAGTGAACTCCACTCCACTCCACGGCCCATAGAAGACACAAAAATTCATGGGTGCGTTACCAACCTAAAAGGAGGGGAATAGGGCCAACGGAAATCTCACTCGCCGCACGAAACTACACCTAGAGACAGTGGTATTAAACCGGTCGAGCCGGTCCCTTCGTGCTGTCTACAGCATGTCTCCACCACTCAAGCTTCTATGCATGCTTTCCCAACATGTTCGTTTAGTGACACAAGCCATAATTATATTCCGTTGTTCTGTACATCGTCTATATAAATATAATGCTCTTAGCAAAATGAGTCATAAACAGATGTGCAACGATTGACATTTTTAATCTTGCACTGCAGAGAGCGTATCTAGAGTTAATTTATGGACATCAGCGTAGCAGACTCAATTTTAAACCAGACATTAAATCAAATAGGGTATGCAGTCTAGGGATTTGTGTATAAGTTTGAATAGTTCATTCACATCATAGCTGATGAGATGAAGAACTTGTGCTTTTTATTTGTTTTTTAAAGAAGAAATTTTCGCGTTTTATTCCATAAATTTGAAAAGGATAATTTAATCCATGGAACAAAAAAATTGTCAACTTAAAATTCCATTGAAATCGAGTTGAAAAGTGCATTAATGTCGCGTTAAAAATTACCAAATGACAAGTTCTCGAATATTATGCAACATTAGCGCCCTTTAAAAGTCGATTTCGCGAGAATTTTAAGTCAATAAATGAAACCAAATTGAAATCACAATCAAATCGAGCGTCAAGAGTCATCCCCCTCAGCCCCCTGAAACAAAGATTTGTGGGCCACACAATCATTAGTCTCGGTGCGGGATCGAACCCGCGGCCTCTCGCTTCACAGCCGGTTGCGCTGATCTCTGCGCCACGAAGGATGTCAAAAATTAAGCCTTTGTTGAAATGCAATAAATATTTAAATATAAGAAAGACTGTAAGTAGGTAATAAGTAGGCAAGTAGGTAATCTGTAGGTACGTACTATAAAATACCACTAGGTACCAGGGTACTAGAAATTAATGATGCTGGTGGCAGGATGTTCGTATCCGACCGGATGGCAACCACCGTATACATGGTGCTAAAACCTGCCATAGTGACCCACACTCCGTGTGTGGTTCGCGTTCCAGGATCAGCCAGTGTACTTCCGGTTGTCTCAAGGGGCTTGCGGCATGACTTGGTGGTTAGTTGAGACGGGTATGGGGGTAACCCTGTGTCTGCATCGGTCATCCGCATGTCTTGTCGCAAGGCCCTCGATTTGCTTCTTCCCTCTTCGGATTCGGAGTGTGAAGAAGCATAAATTGGCCGGCATGATTCTGGCGACCACTGATAAACCCATTGTTTGTCAGTGGTCGCTAGTTTTTTTGGACTGCACTACGCTTACCATCAGGAGCAGTGTAGTCACTTTGCCGTGCTCGTAAAATAAAAAATAAAAGTTACCGACTCTAAAGGAAGAGTTTTTAATTTAGTTATTTTTAATGAAGCCATCATATTCGATATCTTCGGCAAATATGAACGGATTTTCAAGATTGTCCTGTTATTTTCTCAGTTAGGTACGCCTTTTATAGTCGTGGTGATCATACCTGTAACACAAACTGAACTGAATTATTCTCGTGCCTACACTGAACCTTTTCGTTGAAGTTTATTGAGTAAACTTACATATCTAACACAATCAAAAAGGTTAATGATTTTAAAAATAATAATTATTATACCTACTACCTACTACCAGCACAGTGCGCTTCCAGAGATCATTTTTCCTACGCAACTGCCAACTCCTAGCGCTCTGTCCATCTTTTTTTTAGGTCTATGCCCATCACTTACCTTTATCGCTACTGCAACTTTTTTTTTATGGCAATTTAAATACATTATGCCAGTGTCAAGTTAGGGAAATTATTTTCCTACATCTAAGTTTTCGCAAGTGCAATGAAGTCGGATGTGTTCGATTTCAAGGCCCTGCTGGAGTTATGGCGTCAATTCCTTCCAGTTTGATGTTTTTTAGACGATTTTCTCGCAGCGGGGGAATCGAACATGGTCGACCGATCCACCCGACAAAAAGAATGCAAAATCACCTATTTCAAAGCTTCTACATACTGTCCCTCTTCGTTGATGTTTATTGCTTAGATATACATCACATTTAAACCACAAACACAACTTTAGACTAAAATATGAAATCATTAAAACAAGCGACCACCCGCACCGTCAGAATTCCCGTCAAACCTACTGCAACTTACCGCACTTGAATAATTCCCGCCAAAAACTCGTAGTGATGTACATTTAAAAAAAAATAATAATAATATTATCTAATTGAAACAATAAAATCGGAGTTTCGGCGGGAATTCTGACGGTGGGTGGTCGCTTGTTTTACTAATTTCATATTTTAGTCTAAAGTTGTGTTTGTGGTTTAAATGTGATGTGTATCTAAGCAATAAACATCAACGAAGATGGACAGTATGTGGAAGCTTTAAAATAAGTGATTTTGGATGCTTTTTGTCGGGTGGATGGGTCGACCATGTTCGATTCCTCCGCTGCGAGAAAATCGTCTAAAAAACATCAAACTGGAAGGAATTGACGCCAAAACTCCAGCAGGGCCTTGAAATCGAACACATCCGACTTCATTGCACTTGCGAAAACTTAGATGTAGGAAAACAATTTCCCTAACTTGACATTGGCATAATGTATTTCAATTGCCATAAAAAAAATAAAAAAAACAATAAAATCTGATATGCATAGTACCAAACCAGCTACGCAGGATACATTATCCTGCGTAGCTGGTTGTACATTACAAAACCTACTATTATAGTAGGAATTTCAAAAGCTTTTAATCTTATTACAACCGTGTACACTGTACGCTATACCTACAACAACGCTGTTACTAAAACTATTGGCTTTCCTCAGGTCAAGTTCGCTAAAGGCTTTGTTGCTTTTTAGCAAATTTGTTTGGAACTTCACCCTTAATGTCGTTTATATTGGAATTTCGTACCAGCGTTACCATCAAAATATTTTGTCACAGTGTAATTTTGTAACTAGCCGTGTTCACACGGCAAATCCGAACCAAATTTAAATCCGTTGGAATATTTACTCGGAACGCTCATTATACGTGTTAATTACGTGCGTTTAGTGAAAATAACTACTTTAGCAGCTGTATAACGGTGGAGGTACACGCAAAGGTAACATCGGAATTTTTCGCTAAGGTGAGCGATTGTTAGCTGTGAATAAGGCTTGTCAAAATATAAAGAAATGCGTTTTATTAAGAACAAAATAAATATTTCAATGTACACATATACTCGCAGGGGCCTATGTCACCTCCGTGGTATAGTGGCAGCATATATATGGACTGTGTATCGGGAGGTCTTGGGTGCATCGATGCTCAGGTCGGGCAAAGCGAATTTTCTAATTTTATTTGCCTGAAACTAGATCCCTCAGAAGGGCTTGACGTCAGGCAGGCAACCGGTCATAAAAACTAATCCAAATCTATTCTGCAACATGGGTAAAAAAGTATGTTGCGCCGACCCCACATTAAGGTGCGATAAGGGCAGTTAGAAAGAAAGACTAATATATGTAGGTAGGTCAAAAATATTTTACGATATTCTTATATAATTTCATTTTGTATCATTTCCATAATTCGTTGTATTGTATCTGGTTATTTTAAGTGATTAAATATATAAAACATTTGAATCTATCATAGCAGGCATAGCGTTAATAATAACGCCTGAAGTTGTTGTGCCCACTGGCCTGAATAGTTTTACGGTTTGTAGTAACCTAGTATTTAAAATGCACATTTACAATGCGGCGTTTGTCGACGTCATCTGCTTTGCAGTAATATTTTTGCTACTAATGCGCTTGCACGACTTGTAAAGGAGCTTCAGGACATACAAAAATGCAGTTTATTACGTGTTGCTTTCGTGTTTGCATTTTAGAAAATACATTGTGTGACCTCTTTATTTATTTTTTTGTGCTATTACTTTATTTATTTACCGGCACGAGTTACGTCGAAATAAATGGTTGGTACCAGTGTTTTAGCAAACAATAAAAGTGAAGAATTCGTGTAGTAGTAATCAGTTAATAATCGAATAATATGCGTACGTAGATTATTTAGCAGTCACAACACTAACACTATTGTTCGCCACTTTTTTTGATGTGTCAAGTGTCAACTGTCAATGCAATGATGAATGAAAATCATTTTAAAAATATTTTTGTAGTGTTTTCGTTTTTAACTTACGGATATTAAATAAAAATCGTAGAAATACTTTTTTTTCTCAAGTTATTATTGTAATTTAGATCTGTTTAACAACACAGAAAACGTTAAGACAAAAATGGGGTATTTTATTTCAATTGCGAAACATATGTGCCAAAAGATTAAGGTTTGTATTTCTTGAATTAAACATAAATGATGTTGCATTCATTACTCAAAGACCATAAATAAAAAATCAACCGCAAGTAACAATAGTGCTTAATAATAGTTGTTAAGGAATTTTACATAACATTGACGTAATTTTAGTGTATCCAATTTATAATTCAACAATAGCTTACACTTCATTATGTTATCTTTGTTAATTTCGCGCCATAACATAATATCATATACTAATAATAACCTACATTATTAGGTAAATCAGACTTATTTTTTATCAATACATTAATTAATGAAGCCAGATGTGAAGTCTACTGTACTAGCCTCTATTACTTTTAATAAATATTGTTCTGAGTGCATTTTAATTTAAAAGGTAAAACATAATAATAATGTACTGATTTCTTAAGTTTACACGAATATTATACATTGAAATAAAACTATTTTTACGGATTATAACAATTAGGTTTTAATTATTATTCCCGACGTTTCAAAGGCTTTGCAGTCTTTGTTGTCACGGGTCAGACTGAGGTGTCATTTGTCCAATTTGCCATTTATTTTTTTTATTTTGTATAATTTAAAAATGAAGGTAGATATTGTAACAATAACCTTTTTTGGACAATCGTGATAGAATCCGTAAAAATAGTTTTATTTCAATGCATAATAATAATGGTTATTTTATTAGGTACTCCCTCCCTCCTACAACATTGGGTCCTTCAAACGGAGTGTGAAGAAGCACTTTTATGCAGGCCGGCATGATACTGGTGGCCACCAATGGACACAAGGTCTATAGGTGGTTGCTGGTATTTTTGGACTGCACATCGCTTACCATCAGGTGTTGTGTGGTCACTTTGCCATGCTCGGATAAAAAAAAAACCTAGCTGTGGCCTGTGAGTCAGTCAAGTTCGTGTGGACTTTCATTTTCCAGGACAACATTTATTTGACAGGATCAAAAGGAGCCTATGTGTTCATCCAGAGTGTTGGCTACCTCTATACCAAATTTCATCATAATTGGTCCAGCTGTTTTGCATATATGGGCTGTGGACCGGAAGGTCGTGGGTTCGATTCCCTGGTTAGGCAAAGCGAATTTTCTAACTTAATTTGCCTGGGACTGGATTCCCCAGAGGCGGTTGACGTTAAGTAGGCAGCCGGTAGTAAAAACTTAACCAATTCCATTCTGCAACATGCTTGAAAAACTGTGTTGCACCGACCCCACATTAAAGTGGGATAAGGGCAGGTATAAAAAGTTTATTTTGTTGTCAGACTGTGCTAGAGTCGGGGAGTGTGGGGAACGCATCGTCGTCGGATGAAGAGCTCGAGCAGTGGGAACAGATATTCATGATGAATGAGAACGGAAACAGTTATAATGACAAGTGAGTTTTTTAATAATCTCTATGATTTTTACCACATTTATTTATTGTGTGCGTATTTTTTTCTTAGGGCTGATTTTTTTACCGGAATTAAGGGTGAAATGGTACCGTAGAGAAGAGCTGATCACCTGCCTGCTGCAGAATAATAATAATAGTACTGATTTTATCTGAGGAATTATTTTGATGTGTTAACATTTAATGTATAAATTATCTATCAAAGCAACAAAATTGTGAAATGAAATGATTTATTAATCACATAGGCTATATTGTTAATAGCCCCTATGATAAGTCAATACAATAAAATATCATCATCATCATCATCATCATCAGCCATAGGACGTCCACTGCTGAACATAGGCCTCCCCAAAAGATTTCCAGATCGACCTGTTGGAAGCGGCCTGCATCCAGCGACTTCCTGCAACCTTTATCAGGTTGTCGGTCCACCTTGTAGGTGGACGTCCTATGCTGCGCTTACAATAAAATATAAAAAATAATAATAAAATATAACATAAAATAATTATATAAATCAACTTATGTATATGTTTAGGATAACATAATAGTCAATCAAATAAGAGAATTTTTTTTAGATATACATATAGAACATTCTACTTAAATTGTAATTATATTGTGTTGATTTTTTCTCAGATAATAAAGATTCAATTATTGAAAACCCTATATCCTATACTATAGCCTATGTGATCTAAAAATTTGTTTGTTTTGGTAGACGAAAGAAACAAAGCATATGGTGTCGACCGTCGTGCATCCCCGTCTCCATCGTGATAGTGCTGATAGTGCTGGTGGTGTTAGTGCCACTGCTGGACCAGCCCAACATAGTGCCAGCCAACGCCACAACCGCTCATGTACCGCTGCATTGCTCAGACGAGTGTAGGTGAGTGGAAATCTTTTTAATTTTGAGGTTTTTAGCAATACGGATGCCAATCCCATCGTACCGTAATACTAGTACATTATACAATTTCATAATTAAACTAAACTTAATGACAGCCTTCGTGGCGCAGTGGGCCAGTAGCCGGCAGTGAAACGTGAGGTCGCGGGTTCGATTCCCGCACCGAGACAAATGTTCGTGTCACCCACAAATATTTGATTCGGGTCTGGGTGTTGTGACCGAACCGATCGACCCAAAAGTCGCTTGTAGTTCCTGATACCCACGACACAAGACTCGATCTTACTGTAGAATCAGGACTATGTGTGTGACTATTGGGTGTAGTTATTATTATTATTAATGTACATATCATATCAACAATTGGACCGTGTTGTGCAGAAATGATCCAACCCACATTTTTTATTGATGCCAACATGATCTAAAGTCTAAGCCATTATAGACCATATTGCTGTAAAAAAGAAATGTGGCTTGGATCATTTCTGCACAACACGGTCCAATTATTGTTGCCAGAAGACATAGAGTGAAAATTGATATTTAAAAAAAAAACAGCATAGCAAAGTGACTACCGTACTACTACTACTAGACCAATAGTAAGTGCAGTTGTAGTAAAATGCAGACTGAAGGAGTTAAGATTTTATTCAGGAGCATCTTGTTTTACTTTATAAACATTTACATGGAATACAAGAGCAGTGCAGTCCAAAAAAATAGAGACTGCGAAGAAGCAACGGTTTATCATTAACTTAACTACTAAAGCTATCGATATATTATTTACCTAGATGCACAGTTGACGCTCGGGAATGGGACAGCAAAGAAGTGCTTAAGCTCTCGTTTTGCATACAGTCGGACTTCCATAGAATTCTAAATTTGAGAATTCGAATTTAAGAATGCTTGATCATTTTGTTTAAAAAGCTACTTTATAATATGTGCATAAGGTTATATTTATGTTTGATTTATTTAGAACTTGTGATCTTTTTCTTTGTTTTATTCCTGAGACCACTTTTTAGGACGATATTTGCAAAGAACTGTGCATCTAGGGTATATTATATTGATGACTAAAGCAGGAAGTTCTTGATTCTGATATATTCATTAAGTACATAGGCCATATTTTCAGCAAATGTGGACCAATTTTCAAGATTCTTTTGTTTTTTATTGATTTCGTGGTGCTAATACCATTGCTCGACCAGCCCAACATATTGTGCATCAAGGTACTTTAAGTTGTTTTTTTAATGCCCTAGTGTTGCATTGTTAGTGGCAAATATAAGGTTTTAGTTTAAGTCAAATACTTTAAAATAAAATTTTATTGTATTACAAAATACATGTGTCACGAAGCAGGAAAATGTATGTTATTGAAACAATTGGATGTTAACTTTATGTCTGTATAGAGCGTAATTTATCTATTTTTAGTACATACCATGTTTTCAGTTAGGATTGATAAATCAATTTAATGTCTCAGATTTCCATAGTATTACAACTTTGTATTGCTTCAGATATGGGCAAAGTTTGTTCCGATTTTACTTTACCATAATTTCTGCGAAAAATACATTAAGACAAAGTAAGCACTCAAATAGTGACTAAAGCAAACAAGAAAGAATGATTTCCATAAAGTATACATTCAAATATAAACTGTGATATCAGTGTAATAGAGTTGAATTTTGCTCGTTTTTACATTGTCAGCTAGGGTTGATCAATCAAAATTTAATTACTATTCTTTTGCTGGTAACTTGCTAGGGTGAGTGGTAAAGTTGTGATTGATGGTTCATGAAATACTACAAACATCGTTAATGATGCGTGGACACGTATGGTAAACTAGCTATGTATTGATTGTATATGTATAGGTAATGGACTGTTAGATACATACATACATAAGCTCACGCCTGTATCCCCGAAGGGGTAGGCAGAGGCGCACTAGCAAACTATAACACCCACATTTCGCTGAGCTTAGTTGCGTCCCAGATGTGATAGGGGGCGAGCCTATCGCCATATCGGGCACAAATTCCAGACTCCGGGGTGATATGGAAAAATCCAATATCACTTTGCCCGACCCGGGGATGTTAGATGTAAGTACTATAAAGATTGACATACTGTAAAGCGGATCTACCCGATGGACAATACGGTATCGCCGAGCCCTCTTGCTGAATGACTCGAACAAGACCAGTATAGGGGCCATTCAAATATTACATAATCACAAGTTTAAAAACTTAACTGACCGACTTCCAATTTACCGATCGTGACCAAATTTATATGGGACCCTTGAAACAATCTCTATCGAACACAAAAATAATTTTGAAAATCGGTTCACATTTGGCGGAGTTCACATTGTTTTTCCTCCTCCTTTTGTGGAAGTCGGCCGATAAGCACTAAGGGGGAGAGGTCTTTTCTTTGCTTATTTTTAATGATAGGTCTGGATGGTGATTACGTCAGAAGTAGGTATTTATTTTTATAACTTTATTGGATTTTCTTTTAATAAAGAAACCAAAATATGTTGCAAAATGCATGTAGGTATCAAAATCGTAAGCATTTAAGAGCTTTGCTTACTTTTGCTGACGAGTAGGGTTAATAATACTGATTTCTTAAGTTTACGCGAATGCTATTTATTGAAATAAAACTATTTTTACGGATTCTATCACGATTTCCAACCCGTGACGAAGACTGCAAATCCTTCGAAACGTCGGGAATAAAAATTAAAACCAAATCTTGATAGAATCCGTAAAAATAGTTTTATTTCAAGGGTTTATAATTGTATAAAATCTGCTTACGTAATATTGAACGGTCCCCTATAGCAATATGAAACAATATCATTTACATGAATATAGAGGTACATACATACATAAACGAGTATAGATGAGACATCGAATTATTTTACTCATCTTTTAGCAATATGCTTAAAAAGGTGAGTTGCGGCTACCCCACATTGGATTAGGATAATTGCAGGTGAAAAGAAAGGGAATAGTTTGGATTTTCTATATGAATTTCATTAAACTGACGTAACCCTACAGAGTTACGTGTTGCCTGTTACAGAGAATCGGGGCCGTGTTTTCGACATTGCATTTACCCCATACCCCAAACCTTGCCCCATGTATGCACGATTAAAACTTTAACCGCCGAATACTCATACACTTAGGTCGCCTTATGTTGTTTAAGGCCGCCTTATCTGTCAAAGAAGTATGGCGAAAAATTAAGTAGGAAGACGTTAAAGTTGAGTAGCGTTCTAGTATTCGGGCGTATAAACAGTAATAATAACACTGGAAGTTGTTATTGAAAATATTTCATTTAACATTTTCATTTTAATGTCCTATTGTAGGATAATGAAAACCATTATTTTGCAGTTTTTCCTCTCAAAATATTGAGTGTAATTTAGTTTATAATCAATTAAGTTTAATCCAATAAGAAAGACGTTTACCCCATTAAATTATTTGGTTACACAAGAAACACTATATTAATAATAACGAACATTGTTATAATTAATATAGTGCTCTCGTAATACACAGACAAAAGTTATCGACATTTAAGTAGAGCTAAACTAAGAGGTCGATGTGCTTCGACAGATAAAAAGTTCAGAGTTTTTGGAGCCGTCCCAAATATGATCGATGACGGGGCAAGGAACCACAAGCCTCATAAATAAACTAACTTTGTTATTATATCGAATAAAATGGGTTATTTGAAAATTATCGAAGAATTGTTTCGTATCTATAGAATTAGAAACTCTGATAGAACAGTATCCTCATTTTGTATCAAACGTGTAGGCAAAAGTACAACTGGTACAACTGGTACACAAAGAGCTGTCCAGACTTATTTTATAATAATAATAAGACACCCAAAAGTCATATGTGTAGTCCTAAATTAAGTAAACTAAGGCTCAATTGCACCACTATTATTAACCTAGAGTTAGTCCTAACCGCAAGCTAAATTGACAGAAAATGTATGAATGACATGTAACTTAACTTGCGGTTAGGACTAACTCTAGGTTAATAATAGTGGTGCAATTGAGCCTAAGAGTTGTGTCCTGCCTGCAAGTAAACCGATAATGACAATGAGAAGACATCTAAGTCGATCTCTGAGTCTTAGAGGTTCCGAAAATAAGCAACTGAATGGATCTACCTATCTGAATCGAGAAAGAGATTTTTTTATTGGCTTACTTAGGGACAAGAGCAAGCAGCGAAATTTCAGCATTTGACAGCCTCCGTAAAGCAGCGGGCGAGTGGGGGAGCTGTGGGATGAGAGGACCGCGGATTCGATCCCCGAACCGAGACAAATGTTTGTGTGGTTCACAGATATTTGTGTTGGGTAACATCGAGGTGTTGAGACCGAAAGTCTCTCGTGTATCTCGTATGGGGTCAAGACTATGTGTGTTATTGTGACTTTTGGGTGTTATTCATGCATTTATGTACAATGAAGTTATGGTTACGTTAATTATGTTTGTTTGTTGCAGGTTATCTTTAGTGGAAAGTATACCGGAGGGTCACATGTATCCGCCAAACGCAACGCATTTGCCCACAAAAAACGTGTGGTTAGACTTGATAGATGAAGCTCAAACTTCTATAGAAATAGCGTCTTTTTACTGGTCACTTAGGTTTAATGAAGAGTATCCTTATAATTCCTCTATAGAGGTCAGTATAAATTGTGTATTATGTTCTTAAATTATTTCTAAATGCACACAATAATAATAATGTTAACATTTGGGTCCCGAGCCTCACCATCGGATGGGAATATTTCTATATTTTTAAATGTATTTTTTTATAGCATATATTTAAAAATGTAAAAAAAAACTTTAAAAATAACGAGTACTGAATAATGTTAATAATAATGTTCTAAAATCCGATAAAAATGAATGTTAGCCATTAGTTAAAATGTTTAGAAATAAAGAATTAAGATGTATGAATTAAAAAATATTGCCTTTGCCTCAGTTAAATTCGAGGTAACCCGTTTTAGGTTCTCAAAAAAGTAAAATATCGGTTAAAAATATAATACTATGCATAATAAATGCATTCAGTACAAATTTTGAAATAGTCAGTGTTTCACATTACGCATTATAAGCAATTTTGTAAATAAGGTTGGGTCCATGTTCAGTAGAAAAATATTATTAAATTTTTTTTTCTAGTTAAGTTGCAAAAAAGTCTAGTCGCCTCCTTGGGCTAGTGGCAGCATGTATGGGCTGTGGACCGGGAGGTCTTGGGTTCGATTCCCATGTCGGACAAAGCAAATTTTCTAACTTAATTTGCCCGGGACTGGATCCCTCATAAGGGGTTGATGTTAGGCAGGCAGCCGGTCGTAAAAACTAAGCCAAATCCTCTCTGCAACATGCTTGAAAAAGTGTGCTGCGCCGACCCCACATTAAGGTGGGATAAGGGCAGGTAGAAAAAGAAGAGTTAAATTGCAAAATGTGTCGTATTTTTTACCATAGACTGGCAAACGAGCGGTGGTAAGTGATCTCAGCCCATAAACACTCGTGATACCAAAATAATCATGGGTGCATTGCCAACCTTAAATATTACGAATAGGGGTTGAGAAGGGGAGGGGAGAAATCGGGCTAGCTGAAATCTCTCACCGTACGAAACGCAACAGTTATCTAGCACTTTACCTCGGTTTGTTGTAAGATAGTGATAACAAACTCTTGCGGGCCATTCGTGCTGTAGACGTTACTGTCTACATCGTGGCTCCACCATTCAAATTTTGAATATATATTTTTCCTAAAACTAGATGTTTCGATTTAGCATACTTATGTTACGCAGCGACTAATTTATCATTGTTTTTGCGTTATCGTTAAAACACCGGAACCTTTTTGTCCTTGATTGATGTAGCGTATTCGTCAAGGGCATTAATAAAAGTTTATACCTAAAACTAAAATTGCAAATGGATTCCTCGTTTCCATGCTTTCCTTTAGTTTTTAAGGTCTGTGTAAATTATAACCTCGTTTAAATTATGACTGCCTCGGTGGCGTGGTCGTATTTTGGTATGACTACTGTCATGAGGTCTCGGGTTCGATCCCCGGGTCGGGCAAAGTGATATTGGATTTTTTCATATCAGCCCGGAGTCTGGAATATGTGCCCGATATGGCGATAGGCCTCCCCCCTTATCACATCTGGGACGGAACTAAGCTCGGCGAAATGTGGGTGTTCAACTTCACTAATGCGCCTCTGCCTACCCCTTCGGGGATACAGGCGTCAATGTATGTTATGTGTTAAATTATAACCTGACTTATGTAGACAGTTGATTAGACGCAAATTAACACCTACAGTTAAGGTATTTATCAAAACTTATTTTAAAATACTTCTTCTTTTAAAAATAATGGCTTCCACGCATATGCGGTGATTTAGCCGAGGTAAATAGAGCAATTATGTTTTCACAATGACCATGAGACCCAGATGTGGATGATCTTAAGGCAATGCTGGGATTATGGCGGTAATTCCTTCCAGTCCAGTGCCCCTCAGATGACCTTCATTTGGCGAATCGACCGAACAAAGCCAGCCAACGCACCAAGCAATACTCTTCGAACATCACCGGTTAAAAATTATCCACATTATACTGTCCATCTTCACTGAAGTTTGATGCATTAAACCACAACACTTTAAACCAACAAACACAGCTCTATGAAATAATTTTAACAAGCGACCCACCAAGCTCACCCTGTCAGACTTCCCGTCAAAATCCTATTTTGTAATACTACATTTTTTATTTTTTTTTTATTTTAGGGTGAACAAGTGTTCCAAGCGTTATACGCAGCTGGGTCAAAAAGGAAAATAAATTTGAAAATTGCTCAAAATTGGCCCACAAAAGCATATCCTAATATTGATACGGAGTATTTAGTTAAGAAGAAAGCAGCACAGGTGAGGTTTTATAACCGTTTTCTGAAATGTGGGTTTATATTTTTGATACGAGGATTAATAATTTATATGAAATTTATGTCATCTAAAACATGCTATGTGCATAAACATGCAGCAAGAAATATTGTAAAATTCTCTAATAACAAAATAAAGAAGTGATAAGCCATTGAAGTTTCATGTAACCTTCAAACTGCGGGAAAGTGAAGTATCAGTATAATCACGTCACGGCCATAGCGGTGCGTGAGTTGGAAAGGAATAGCAAGATATCCCCACTACGCCCCCACTTCTGCTCATTGCAGAATTTAAAATATGAATTACTGTCTAATTTTTTGCCCAATTTTGATGCAGTTTTTACAGAAGGGTTTCTTTTTTGTTTTATTTGCACATATAAAACTGTGTATAATATCAAACATAGTCAAGTACCCAATTACGACGTTAAAGTTGAGTAGGTTTTCAGTAATCGGG
This sequence comes from Clanis bilineata, assembly GCA_036417725.1. Classification (NCBI taxonomy): domain Eukaryota; kingdom Metazoa; phylum Arthropoda; class Insecta; order Lepidoptera; family Sphingidae; genus Clanis; species Clanis bilineata. Next base: position 4,107,304 of record CM071159.1, read on the forward strand.
GTTTACTTATATCGAAATTAAGCGGTATTTTGTCTCTTTCACCCTCAAACTAGAGAGAACTGATAATAAAGGCATTATTTACAAATATTTACCTATAAGTAAGAGGAATGTGTTAAATGCAATGTGTTACTCGCTTTTGCATATCTCCATATTTATTTGCTTTTGTGTATACCCCTATAATTGAGTACATGACTGTAGTAACCAATATCAGTGAATTTCTGTAGGAACATCGATTTATCATCGAAATAACGTGTGCAATAGGAATTTATTAAAAATACTCCAAGGATAATTTTATTTTAGTAATTTCAATACTTAATTTTTTATCTGTGCGTCACGTGACTGTAAACACAAATCACGACGAATGATGTCACATTACTCATTTTTCTTATGAATACCCAATTGAGAACAAACTATCGTAGAAGTATGTAAATGACAGTTGTTGTACCACAGGTGCGAAGTTTAAACTTTTCCAAACTTCTTGGCAGCGGCGTGTTGCATACAAAGTTTTGGATAATAGATAGGACACATTTTTACATCGGCAGCGCCAATATGGACTGGAGGTCGTTAACTCAGGTGATTTTACTGCATTTATGGTTGATATAGGCGTATATCGCCTTACTTATGAAAACAGTTTAGCTGAGCAAATGGCTAAGAATAGTCTGACACTTTTTTCCTAGTGTCACATTGTTTGAAAAAAAGGGACAGAGTATTATTTACCATTTGCTTAGGTAAACTGTTTTTTTTAAGTAAGGCCCCGATTGTTTAAGTTAGCTGGCCTAAGTTGGGGAGGTTCACATGTTTAAGTTTTCACTTACCCCAATTTTTGGATAATTTTTTTTTTTTTTTAACTTACCCCTCGGCGAAATGTGGGTGTTCTAGTTCGCTAGTGCGCCTCTGCCTACCCCTTCCGGGATACAGGCGTGAGCTTATGTTATGTTATGTGTTTGAACTTACCCCCAATCTTTCTACCTGCCTTTATTCCACCTTAATGTGGGGTCCCTTCCTGTCCACAGCCCACATATGCTGCAACTGAAATGACCCAACCCACAAAAAATAAAAATAAATGTTATTGATGCCAACATGTTCTAAACAATTAATATACTATATTGGCGTCAACAATTTTTTTTTAATATTTTTGTGGGTAGGATCATTTCTGCGTAACACAGTGCAATTGAACTTACCCCAATATTTGGGATAATTTTTACTTACCCCAATTTTGGGACTATTTTTATTTACCCCATTGTTAAGAAAATGGAAAAGCACTCCAATTTTCAATTGGTACCTCAAATTTATGATAATTTATACCAAATGTTAAGGCTATTTTTAACTTTAACTGTATTTGCAGGTGAAAGAGTTGGGTATAGTCGCGTACAACTGTTCGTGTCTCGCCACTGACCTCGGGAAAGTGTTTGATGTAAGTATCATTCTGTCATTCATATTGAATTCAAATGTCTATGCTTATACCGGGTGTTTCATAAAGTCGGTACTAATAACAATTCCACATACAGGAAGAACGATTTAAAGCGCAATAGTAAAGTAAAAAAAAATAACCTTAATTTTTTTATTTATTTATTAAGTATGGAGATTTTGAAATGGGAATGCGAACTGTAAATCGTCGCAATTATCATAGGAATGGCTTTGTGTATGCTAAAAATGATTAACTTCCCCATAGGTGGTTTGCAAAAAAAAAAAACATAAATGTACTGCAGCTGATCCAATGAGCCAGAAAAAAATGTTTCGTCACAAATTCAAGTTTCCATTATTAAAAAAATGAGCCTTACGAAATTTTAAACTTTACCGCTAGATTGCTAGCTCTTTTTAACTGTGGTTTTTAATTATTGATACTGACTTTTGAAGTGTTTTCTAATTGGATTTGACCAGGACTGGATCCCCCTGAGAGCGTTGATATCAGACAGGCAGCCGGTTGTAAAAACTAAGAAAAGTATATTGCTCTGATCCCACATTAGGGTGGGATCATAGCTGGTAGAAAAAAAAACATCAACATATAAAAAAAAATGGGTGCGTGTACTTACGTACGCGCGTGAGAAGTTATACTTCTTTGTCATTAATTTATATCAATAAATAATACATACGGATAGTTAACCTCAATTATATTGGAGCACTTGAAAAAGTATATAAGCACAATTTTTTTCACTAATATTCACAAATAGTAAGTAATATCAATCAAAATATTCAATTTAAATCACTACTGAATATAATTTATTAGCACATATATAATTCGCACTTGTATGAAACTAAAACACGTGTTGTGAATGTATAAACTAGAAACATGTTGATAAATATTATAAATATGAAAACAGTGATCAGAGGTGACGAGCGTACCAACATGCGCGACTAATATCGAGGTTCAATTTCTATTTTGTTGGTAGCTTTTTTTTCGAGACTTAATGAGCGGTTAAGCAGACAACTTCATACTGTAGACAACTTCATACTGTTAATTTTGTGTCACAGATGCACGCGCATCTGAAAATTTCACTCTCATCATTTTTTCATAACGCGCCTAAAGAAGTATAACTTCAAAAATGTTTGCTCTACCTTTGGGTAGATCACACTTACCATCGAAATTTCACTTATGTGATGCTAATAGTTTACGAGAAATATGGCTGTGAAAGTTCTCAAGTGGAGACCACATACCGGCAAGCGCAGCGTAGGACGTCCACCTACAAGGTGGACCGACGACCTGATAAAGGTCGCAGGAAGTCGCTGGATGCAGGCCGCTTCCAACAGGTCGATCTGGAAATCTTTGGGGGAGGCCTGTGTTCAGCAGTGGACGTCCTATGGCTGATGATGATGATGATGGCTGTGGCATATAAAAACAGACTGACACGACGGTATTATAAGGGTTCCTTAAAAGGACGAGTTTACAGCTTTTGAAGAAACTCAACTTGTGTTCTCAAATGTACTTTTAGTCGTATAAATAAATCTTATTAAATTACGATTCATTCCACAAGTAGTAATCATACACGTGACTCAACTAAAATATTCCTCTTATGCAGTATTCTGAAAATATTCCATACAGAATTGCGAGCCAACGCGAATAATTAGCTTGTTTTGTTTTATTTGAAACCTTTGCGTGCTAATGTTTCACTGTTTAATGGGTATAAAGCTATTTTAAATATCTTAATTGTACATAGTAGCTACAGCTGTAATAATTGTCGACTTGATTTTTGACTTCCAAAAAAGGAGGAGGTCCTCAATTCGTCTTTTTTTATGTATGTTACGCGATATCTCCGCCAAATATGGACTGATCTTCAAAATTCTTTTTCTGTTCGATAAAGCTTCTTTCAAGGGCGGTATAAATTTGGTCATGATCGGACTTGAACTTTGAAGTCGGTCTGTTAAGTTTTTAACCTTGTGATTATTATAAAAAAGTTTTAACTCCATATTATGTATAGTAATTCGCCTCCTTGGTCTAGTGGCATATGAGCTGTGGACCGGGGAGGTTGTGAATTCGATTCCCAGGTCGGGCAAAGCGAATTTTCTAATTTAATTTACCCGGGACTGGACCCCCCAGAGGAGATTGACAGACAGGTAGCCAATCATGAAAACTTGGCATTTTGGCAACTTGGCATTCTGCAACATGGCATTTCTGCAATTTTTTGTCTAAACAAACTAAATAAGAGACAATGAAAAACCTTGTTTTGTGTAGGTGTTTTTAGTGTTTTGTTTCGAAAAAACATGAGCAAGACACGCGGCTTAAGAATGTCATAGAAGTTGATCTCATTCCGGTGACATAAATGTCTGCCACATCCTGAGTGAAGTTGCAAGTAATTGTGAAAGTTTCGCCTTTGTCGCTTCGCCCCTGGCACGGCTTTGTACGTCGAGACTCGAGACGACGGGCGACGCAAACTTACCCACTTTATTCAAGATAACTTTGTATCGACGTGTTTAGCTTTTAATTACATCGAAGCCACGACGAGAATTGATAGGTTCGTAACTTCGTAACTAAGTTGGAAGTTCGGAAAATTTGCTTTATACGCCAATCCCCATTTCCCTCCTTTTAGGTTGGCAATAAACCCCTGGTTCTTTTTGTGTCTTCAATCTTCACTTACCATCAGGTGATCCATCTGCTGGTTTGGCAGTCTCTGCTATAAAAAAATACGAGTCACAAAAATCCAACGCAAAATCAAATCGTGTGTAACAAAATTGTTTACATAAGCACACGCCTATAAATCAGATGTGCACTAGCGAACTAGAACACTCACATTTCGCCGAGCTTAGTTCCGTCCCAGACGTGATAGGGGGCGAGCCATAGCCGATCGGCATATCCGGCACAAATACCAGGCTCCGGGCTGATACTGAAAAAATCCAATATCACTTAGCCCGACCCGGGGATTGAACCAGAGACCCCAGGACGATAGTCGTACCGCGCCCGCAATACCACTACGCCACCGAGGTAGTCAGTTTGCAATTTGAAAAAACACAAAAATTATATCCACGTATAAAAAGTAACAAATAAATTGCCCAATTAAGGATTATTTTATGCTGCTTCTATATTCATTTAGTACGGAGAATCAACGTACCACTATTCCATTTGCACGTTTCAATCTCCGGTTCGATGCTACAAAAAATGTCTGTAGAATGGAATAAAAGCTCTTCATTTTTCCCTTGTTCCGGGACTAAGTGAGGCCCAGTAGTTCGTTATATGTATTTTAAAGGTTTCAAATATTATTTGAGATACTTGAATTTTCACAATAACGTACAATATTCTCTTTAATTGCCCAGTTTATAAACCTTGACATTGGCAGAATCATAGCAAATAAATAAATACACCCAATAGTCACACACCTAGTCCTGACCCCACAGTAGGTATAACCTGTATCGTGGGTGTCAGAGACTATGAGAGACGCACGGTCTCACAACACCCAGACTAGAAACAAATGTATGTAGACTACACAAACATTTGTCTGAATCCGGGAATCGAACCCGCGGTGCGTTGCACCCGAAATGCGTAGAAGTCATTTATTTTAAAGGAAGGAGAAGACCAGTTTATAAACAATAATCAAAATCTGATAGATAACTTTCCTTAAGTGCAAATGATTGTACTTAGGTTAGTCACTAAATAAGATAAATGTAGCCCCACAACCCACAATCCGACATCACGTCTAAAGTTAGTTGATCCTAATCGAAGGTACACGTTTACTCCCTTAGGCGGTGATAAGGGGCGAAAAGAAACATGAATTATTGAGCGTAAGTTAGCTGTAGAAGTAGGTTTACCATAATTACATGATTACTCCGGACAATCTCTTTTTATGATAGACTTTACAAATTAATGCAACAAGCTAAATGTTCGGTAATGCGCATCTGATTAGTTACTCCAAAGAAAATTAAAACGTGTAAGGTATTATTGTAGTGAATTTAAATAAACGTATTTTGCCAAACACAACTTAAATCGAAGTTACATTTAAGAATTTTCAAAGTACTTTAAAGTCTCGTAAATCTTGTTAGGGGCGACTTGCAGCGCCATTACTAATATAGAGTTAAACCTAAACTGGATTTGTCACTTTTTTATTTGCTCACTCCTATCTTCAAATGATAATTTCAGATAAATAGAGGTTTATCGCGGAGCTGCAAGTGGCCCTAAGTCAGAATGGTCAACGACGTAACACGTCTTTAGCAAAGAAGGCGTATAGGCAGCATTAAATAAATAAATAAAACATTTATGGTACTAAAATATCAATTAAGAATATCACATTCTTGTTTGTTTTCTGAATAAAATTATCTCCGCTATTTCCAACAAATCCGATGAAATCATCACGGGTGGTAACCCTATCCGGCAGTAACTAACGCTAGCCGCATGAATGATTCAAGTACTCCATAAAGTATTCATGTTTAGATCACATTTTCTGATTGAGAAAATATTGAGTCTGTGACGATAATGTTTGATAGTTTTCTACGTTGTATTATGAATTTATATCAGTCGTTGTACGTGACTTCTTGATGTTTTTTTAAATATATAGGGCCTTACTTAAAACAGCATTTTTAGCTGAGCAAATGGTTACGAATAACCTGTCACTTTTTCCTTGCGTTACATTGTTTAAAAATGAAAGGGTCAACCAATGGTATAAAGATAAGCAGCGCTCAAATATTTTTATAAGTAAGGGGCATAATGTTAACTAGATATTATACTGTTTTTATCCCACTAAAATGTAGGGACAGCCGGTCGTAAAACTGAGCCGCATCCTTTCTGCAACCTGCTTAAAAAGTGTGTACCACCGAACCCACATTAATGTGGGATAAGCTCAGGTAGAAAGAAAGACTTATGCCGAGTACACACCAACCGAAAGAACGGTCGCGAATCTATGCCTGTGAATAGATTCGCAATCGTTTGTTCGATTGGTGTGCACACGTCATTACATGAATGTTTTTTTGCAGGTGTATTGGAGTTTGGGGACACCGGACGCGGTGGTTCCCGACACTTGGCCCGCGGAACTCGACACCGAAATCAATCTCAAGCATCCCATCAACATCTCAAACCCTTACCACAGTTATGGCGCGTTTATTACTGTGAGTATTTTTGTTATTCTTCATATTTCGTGAAATTGGGTACTTGGTAATGTTTGATTTTACACAGTTTTATATTTATAACAGCAAATAAAACAAAAAAGAATCCCATATGAAAACTGCATCGAAATAGATTGAAAAATGAGGCAGTAATTCATATTTTAAATTCTACAATAAGTAGGAGTGGGGACGTAGTGGAGATATCTTGCTATCCCTTTCCGACGTACGCACCGTTATGGCCGTAACGTGATTCAGTATACTTCTCTATCCCGCAGTGTGAAGGTCACACCAAACTTCAAAAGCGTATAACTTTTTTATTTTTGAGAATATTTCAATATTTCTTTCTGTGCTTTGTTTTAAATGACGTAAATTTCTAATTAAAAAGAAATGTCAAGTACCCAATTGTTATACAATCAAAAAACAAAATCGAATCTCTTTTCAGCAAACCTTACCTTATATTTGTGTACAACTTTTGCGCGTGTGGCAAAGTTCGGATAAAATTGAAAAAAAGTCGTGGATGGCATCCTTATAATGTAACCAATCAGAATTACTGTATTTTGCAATGACTAAAGAAAAAGAACAGGACGAGACATAGCTACGAAAAAATGAAACATGTTTAATGTATGGAGAGAAAATAAAATGGCGACTTTGCGAAATAAATATCCCATTAATATAGCAGTTAGGCATCTTCTTCACATTCCGAAATTAGTTTTATTGTAAATAAAACATCGTGTTTATAATTAAATCTTATGACACGGTGATAACTTACTTGTAAATAGATCGCGAAACTAAAATGGCAGGCTTCAAAGTACACGTATTTTTCGTAGTTATTCCAAGTCCTTAGTCATTGATATTTTGTAGTACGTACATGCAACATGTGCTAGGGTTGTTACGTTCGAGTTAATTTACTTAACTCTAATATTTGGTGAACTGCGCTTTCAAAGTACATAATTGATTATATCTGTATTGATTTAACGACGAGGGGTGAAGCTTACAACCAAATTGTAATGTCAATAAGGTTTTTACTTCAGTTAGTCTATTTTGCACGTTTTATGAATTCGCTGTGACAATTTCTCAATAACTTAACAATGGATTATAGACTTTAAAATCAATTACCTTTATTGTTTATTTCCATTTGTCGCTATGGCCGAATCTTTAGAGCAGTAATACCATTATTGTTCATTAATTGTCATTGGAAACTCGTTCCATTACTGGAATTAAGTTTTCCATTACCAGTAGTGTTCATTTATATTTATTAACTGTTTATTCGGAGCATGCGACGTGTAATTTTTAAAGGTCGTTGTTTCATTAGCTAAAGGGTCCAAGGTTCAAAAGAATTATGAAAGGTTGCTGGAGCTGTAGAATTATAAGTTATAGTCGACAGTAAATACAGAAAATCGACATTCAGGCTGAGATCTATAGAGTGAACTTTGAATAAGTCTAAGTCAAAGAAACGAACTCTGAGGATTTGGAATTTTTAAATCGAACTTCAACTTAGTCAGAGTTATTTTTTACAAGGAGACAGACTGACCGACACACTATAGTTCGATTGCTAATTAAATGGAGTAAACTGACAGATCGAAATGTCACTTTCCAAAATAATGTTGCTTACCATCGATATATTATACCGAGTGTTTCATAAACTTGGTATCCATAATAACTTCACTCAAAGGGAGGATGGCTAGCAATCTGGCGGTAAAGTTTAAAATTTCGTAAGGCTCATAGTTTTGGAATAATGGAAACTTTAATTTGTGACGAAAAACTTTTTTCTGGCTCACAGAGTCAGCAGCAGCACATTTGCAAACTACCTATGGGGTAATTAATTATTTTTAGCATACACAAAGCCATTTTTTTGCTATTTACGACGATTTACAGGTCACATTCCGATTTTAAAATTCCCATAAATTTCCATTATTTCAAATATTGATAAAAAAAAATTAAATTAAATTTTTATTTCTAACTTTACCATTGCACTTGAAATCGCTCTCCCTGTATGTGGAATTATTATAGGTACCGACTTTATGAAACACCCGGTATATCTAGATGCACAGTTGACGCTCGGAAAATGGGACAGCAAAGAAGTGCTTTAGCACTCCTTTTGCATACAGTCGAACGCCGATAGAATTCTAAATTTCATAATTCAAATTTAAAAACGATTGCTCATTTCGTTTAAAAAGCTACTTTATATCACTGGCATAGGGTTTATAATTGTGTTGATTTACATACTGATTTCTTAAGTTTACGCGAATGCTATTCATTGAAATAAAATTATTTTTACGGATTTTATCACGATTTGGTTTTAATTTTTATTCCCGACGTTTCGAAGGCTTTGCAGTCTTCGTGGTCACGGGTTGGACTGAGATGTCATTTGTCCAAGAATGTTAGTATTACAAAATCTACCTTCATTTTGGAATTATACAGATTTTAAAATTAAAAAAAAAAATAATAATTTAAAAAACGTCGGGAATAAAAATTAAAACCAAATCGTGATAAAATCCGTAAAAATAATTTTATTTCAATGTGTTGATTTAATTAAAACCTGTGATTTTTTCCTTTGTTTTATTACTGAGACCACTTTTTATGACGATATTTGCAAAGAACTGTGCATCTAGGATATATTAAATCGATGTTGCTTACTTTCAAAACATAGATATTGATCTAGTTCATTTTTTATAATTCAAAGAAACATTAACTCAGCACTAGCTTGCAACATTCGAATTTTATTGCGTATTGTTAGAAATTTCAGCTTAACCCTTCGACTAAATGTCTTTGTAAATAATTTTGCGTAAATAATCACAACAGATATGGGAAATTATAACAATGAAAATTACAAATATTATTTTTATTATTTGAGAAAAATTACATAGCTTTTGTAAGTTTTGTTTATAATGAACCATGACTATAATTCCAGTAGACATGCCATATCTTAGTATGCAGAGTCTGGAATTTGTGCCCGATATGGCGATAGGCTTGCCCCCTATCACATCTGAGACGGAACTAAGCTCGGCGAAATGTGGGTGTTCTAGTTCGCTAGTGCACCTCTGCCTACCCCTTCGGGATACAGGCGTGAGCTTATGTGATGTATGTATGTTGTGTAGATATACATTGATAATTGGTAAACTTGGGCTTAGTCGTAATACTTTTCTACTGGCTGACATTATGTGCGTGAGGACCGAGCCTAGTCAATTATATTTTTCTAAAGTTCAATATGTAGTATTTTGCTATTTTAGCAATTTTGTCTCTTCCACCAGTTTCACTTGCCATTATCCCACTACAATGCAGGATCGGTACAACAAACGTTTTAGCATGCTGTAAAGATTCGGCTTAGTGGTTATGACCGGCTGCCTGCATGACTTAGTATTAGCAATAGCTTGGGTATAGTTTTTTTATTCCTTACCTGATACATTAACCATATTTCCTTCGTAATTCTGTATAGCACTTCTCATCTAATTGTAGGGTCAGGTATATGTAACTGTTACGTAAATAGCCTTTAATACTGGCTCATGCAATCACGACTTGTGTTCGGTCCGAAAAACCACACTTCATCTAGCTGCTAGCAATGTAATTTAGCCCGACATGGCAAATGACTTTGCGTCGTAAATAGACTCGGCGAATTAGGTGTACCTTTGTGGATGTACACGCAAGCCTATGTTAACATCTAGCTTGATAATTTTCTCCCCTCACTCAGTTCTAATCATCTCCAAGGCAAATAGCTCTCCTATTTTTCTTTTTATAATTTGAAAAGACGTTTAAAATTGACATAAAAGTGTCGTAAGTTCGCCACTTTTATTGACCGGAGTTTTAATGGTGTTCGTAGCGACAAGTTACTGTTGATTCCTCAGAAGTGCGTAAGTGTGCTAAATTAGATATGACGTTATTCAGCAGCGTCCAAAACTCGAGATTCCCGTTGGCCATTATACAGACCAGGGGGCCTAGTTTGTAAATGTGTTTGACATTTATTTGATCCACGTGCATCTATATTTGTCTGTGGGATAGAGTATCGATCTGATACCGTTCATCCGATAACGTTTTATAGAATAAACACTCTGTACCGAAATGACTTCGGAATAAAGAATATGACAGGTTTTTACCGTTCTTCCCGATAGGTCTGCTATTTAACTCCTCGTATTTATCCTAATCAACGCAGGTCCAAGCTAATAAAGCCAAACATAAATTATGAAAAGTCAAGAAATAAAAGCTGACAAATAAATTTCGTTTGAAGAAACACGCCAGGAACGAGGACGTTGCGCCGTGTCGTACCGTAGTTTGTTAAAAACGCTCGTAAACTTTTATCTGTCGTTAAAACCTAGACGGAGCGGCGTCGGAACGTTTTAAATTGACAATATCGCGGAGTGGTCGGCCATTTTGTTTAATGCCAAAGGTGCATCCGGCAACCTCGCTGACTCATGCCACAATGGCTTTTTATGAAATGGGGGTAGTTCCTGGCGAATTGTTATTGGTAATGCTAGCTTTGTCGATTGACAAGGTCAGATGTTAATGATGTTAAGTGCTTAAGTGGTATTGTTTGCGAGCGTTATACAGAGTTAGGATTTGGTAGTCGAAATATTTTTGAATACCTATTTCATGATATTGTAAACAAATGAAGAGACGAGAAAGCAATCAAAAGATCAGAGTGGGAAGTGAACCGAAAAGAATATAGAGACAGTTTTATATAGGAAGGTAAATGCGGGTCGTCAAACGTCGCAAATGACGATGATCATAATTATAGACTTAGCTAACCGACAAGTTACAAGCCATTCTCTAGCTACCTAAGATTAACTACCAGTTCTATGTTATTGAACGTTTTGAATGCTCTTGTTACCAGTCATGGACAAACGTAGCGTTTGCCATTTTGTGTTGTGAATCGTGATGTACTTGGTGGAAGTCTTTCCTTTCTTCTAAATCACCTTATGTTTGGGCTGCATCAACACTGATCAGAATATTATCACTGATCACAATAGGTTTAAGAACAATTAAGGTCGCAGGAAGTCGCTGGATGCAGGCCGCTTCCAACAGGTCGATCTGGAAATCTTGGGGGAGGCCTATGTTCAGCAGTGGACGTCCTATGGCGGATGATGATGATGGTGAAGAACAATATTCTAGTATTAATATTAAATACTATATGTACCCTACTATATTCAGTTTGTCAGTTCGAGTGTCATATACTTCCCCGGTGGTGAGAACTCCCACGTGGCCGGTAACATGTGATATCACCATTTGGAAGCTGAGATAATAATAATTACAGCACACAAGGGCTCATGTAAGTCAAACGAAGGTGACTGCGTTCGTTTGCACGGTCATGTGGGTTTAATGGTGTTGTATAGAACTTTGCCCTTTTAACTTACGACCAATTTCAATAAACATAAACAGTACCGTTTTTACTATCTCAAATCTCAATTCGAATTATAGATCGATACCGATAGTAAACAATCATAATATTGACTCGACAGCCTTCGTGGTATTAGGGGTGAATAGCCGTTTCTGTTGTAGCGGGTTTGATTTTGTCACCGAAGCAAGACTTTATGGGCCTTACTTATAGCATAACATAACATAAGCTCACGCCTGTATCCCCGAAGGGGTAGGCAGAGGCGCACTAGCGAACTAGAACACCCACATTTCGCCGAGCTTAGTTCCGTCCCAGATGTGATAGGGGGCGAGCCTATCGCCATATCGGGCACAAATTCCAGACTCCAGGCTGATATGGAAAAATCCAATATCACTTTGCCCGACCCGGGGATTGAACCCGAGACCTCAGAACCGTAGTCGTACCGAAATACCATCACGCCACCGAAGCAGTTACTTATAGCCCCTTATAAAAATATTTAAGCGCTGCTTATCTTTAACCATAGGTTGTCCCTTTCATTTTTAAACAATGTAACGCAAGGAAAATAGTGACAGGCTATTCTTAGCGAAAAGATAAGCGAAAACGTTTTTATAAGTAAGGCCCTTAAAAACAGTTTAGTTGAGTAAATGGCTAAGAATAGCCTGTCACTTTTTTCCTTGGGTCACATCGTTTGAAAATAAAAGGGACAGGCTATTCTTTACCATTCGCTCAGTTAAACTGTTTTTGTAATTAAGCCCCTATGTCATCATATCAGTCACTTTACGTCTGAGTGTTTGGAATTGAAAGTCTCTTGTAAGCTGTAGTTCTTCATACAAAACAAGTTAGTGTGGGGGCAGGACTAGTAGACTAGGGTTGTAAGGGGACCGGGTGTCGGTGTTCCTCCACCAAAGGGGAGATCATCTCGTCAGGCTGGTGTAGTGTCTGACCGCCGCGGCCCCTCCGATGGTTCATCTTCGGAGGTTGTATATATGCAACGCCTGTTGCAAACTTTTGCCATCGTGATTTGGAATTCGGTGGCTCCATCTGTTGTTCCGTAGCTGAAGCCAGTACCGTTGTGCGCTGACGCTCGATGCGTGTAAGTTGGTTCAGCGCGCATTGCAGAGATGTCGCCGCAGGGTATTTATTTGGCTATACGTCGTTACTATAATTTCGGACTTCGGGCTCTAAGCTAAATAGAGCCACTAACATTTCCCTGTTATTAGTGTTATTACTGCCTCGGTGACGTGGTTGTATTTCGGTACGACTACCGTCCTGAGGTCTCGGGTTCGATCCCCGGGTCGGGCAAAAGTGATATTGGATTCTTCCATATCAGCCCGGAGTCTGGAATTTGTACCTGATATGGCGATAGGCTCGCCCCCTATCACATCTGGGACTGAACTAAGCTCGGCGAAATGTGGGTGTTCTAGTTCGCTAGGGCGCCTCTGCCTACCCCTTCGGGGATACAGGCGTGAGCTTATGTATGTTTAGTGTTATCAGTCCCATGCATTGTCGTTTTCTGCTAGCGATGCCCCTAGTACGGTTTGTGTAAGTGAAGCAAACTAGGCTCGCCTCTAACGATGTTAGGGTCGCGTTTTATCGCTGAACAGCAAACATCGTGTGCGTATCGGCCCGTATTACGCTCCACGTGTACGGTATACTACGAAGTACAAGTTACGATGCTCATATACTTAATAGTGTCCATATATATACGTGTATAAGGTCGGATCCACTTTTTAATATGTACAACTAGTACGAGTTAATGTATCTCGATATATATTATGGGCCTTACTTATAAACACAGTTTAGTTGAGCAAATGGCTAAGAATAGGCCGTCACTTTTTTCTTTGTGTCACATAGTTTGAAAATAAAAGAGACAGGCTATTCTTTACCATTTCCTCAGTTAAACTTTTTTTATAAGTAAGTCCCTTAAAGTTAACATTTCATAAGTTCTCCCAGTAGCGCCTCTTGCGGTAACTATAGTAAACAATATAGATGTACATATTGTAAACTCCATCAATAATATCCTTATTACCTTGTTTTCCAAATAATATAATTAAAAGATTGTTTCTATATTTTCTTAATATGTTCGATAGACCAATTCTCAATTCAATCTCATGACAAGATAATATCTTTTTCTTTATATGTATAATTCAAAAAAGTACCAGTATTAACATTTCCAAATAGTCTCTTTTGATACATTATCCTCTTTACATTATTAAAATATGCAATATAAGCTCAACGATAGTCTTAACAAGAATAATTATGTTAACAATAGTTATCGAGGAGTATTATCTCGTTCTAGGGGTACGGATCACTATATTCGTATCGCCGACGCGTCTCACGATCGTATATGTACTAGATAGGTGACGATACACAGTCATTTCACACGATTTTGATACGCCACGCCGTTCTGTTACTATAGGCGAAACGGCCTGTTCGACGTTTGTCGTCGACTGCAAATCTGCTGTCCTCAAGCTGAAATGCCGTTAAGTGAATGAACCTAATTTCGAGATGTTTCCAAAAAACGTGGAAAATATGGTCCCTAGAGATTTCGTAGACTTATGGTTATTTTTAATTTTAAAGTAAACAAATTAATTATTCTATTAAATATAAAAACCAAACTTTAAGTGTAATATTATTATTTTCCACGTTTTTTGGAGACATCTCATAATTAGGTTTATTCACTTAACGGCGGCATTATAGATTGAGGACGGCAGAAATGCTGAAGAACATACTACTAAACATGACAGTTTCAAGTTAGACTTTATCCGGACATTGTTGTTCGTAGAACAAGTGGTAACCCTAGCCATGACGTTTACCTCCGTTGAGAATCACCTCCCATTTTCGACCGACTTCCAAAAAGGAGAAGGTCCTCAATTCGTCTGTATTTTTTTCGACCGACTTCCACAAAAGGAGGAGGTCCTCAATACGTCGGTATATTTTTTTATGTATGTTACTCGATATCTCCGTCAAATGTGGACCAATGTTCAAAATTATTTTTGTGTTCGATAGAGCTTATTTCAAGAGTGGTCCCATATAAATTTGGTGACAATCGGATTTGAAGTCGGTTTGTTAAGTTTTCGACCGACTTCCAAAAAGGAGGAGGTCCTCAATTCGTCTATTTTTTATGTACGTTACGCGATATCTCCACCAAACGTGGACCGATTTCCAAAATTCTTTTTGTGTGATAGAGCTTATTTCAAGGGTGGTCCCATATAAATTTGGTCACGATCGGATTCGAAGTCGGTCTATTAAGTTTTTAAACTTGTGATCGCATTTGTTTTCATACCGCAATAAACTTATCTTAAGAATTTCTAGTAATTTCGAAAAAAAACACCGCAAATCCTTACAAATAAACATATATTCAGAGAGATAAAGTTTTACTGTCTCCTGCATGTTGCGTAATATTTTTTTCATCTGGGGCGAAGGTCACATCGTATGTGTATGTCGAATTACTTGAGCAACAAGAAAATAAACTACGACGACAATTTCAGCGCTTCGTACGCAACTTTCTGCTTGGATAGTATTTTACCTTAATACAGATGTAGGCGACCGTTCGAAGTAATAAAATTCAATATAGTACTAATGTATTTGATGATTATGAGCACATTTAGGCAGTGACGTGCACAGACATTCCGATGAGTGTAGACAAAAAATTGTAAATGATTTTCTTCAACTCTACATCACCAACTTTCATCGTTATCTCAATGGCGATTTAAAATGTAATCAAGGCACTGCTTGCTATCCTCCCAATTATACGCCTCTTTCCACTAGACATTATAGTAAGTGTATTTCACTATATTTCATACGTACTTAATATTCTTTTCACACGTATTAAAATTTTATTTGAATATCTCTCCTTTTTATTCAATCCGCATTAGGCCAGCGTGGAAGACTAATGCCTAACCCCTCTCATTAGTAGAGGAGGCCCGTGCCCAGCAGTGGGACAGTAATATTACAGAGCTAATATTATTATTATAACATAACATAACAACATAACATAAGCTCATGCCTGTATCCCCGAAGGTAGGCAGAGGCGCACTAGCAAACTAGAACACCCACATTTCGCCGAGCTCAATTCCGTCCCAGTTGTGATAGGGGGCGAGCCTATCGCCATATCGAGCACAAATTCCTGACTCCGGGCTGATATGGAAAAATCCAATATCACTTTGCCCGACCCGGGGATCGAACCCGAGACCTCAGAGCCGTAGTCGTACCGAAGTACCACCACCCCACCGAGGCAGCCAGTATTATTATTATCTCTCTTTTAATTTATGTAATATCCAGTAATGACTCTTGTTTGTAATTTATGAGTATATTGTAACGCAGCTAATACAGCGTGTTTAAAATAATTATGCAGTAAGCACAAAGCATATTTAAGTGGGGCATACAGAATTGAATTTTAATAAACACGATTTTCCACTTAAATAAATTGCTTACTATTATAATGTATCGAATTACAATAATATGTATTAAGTAAATGACGCTAGAGAAATTTGTTTTGAGCTAGTATACTACATTTTTATCGTTGTTGGATGGTGGACGGACGTATGGAATGTATAAAACCAGTATAAAACAATATTTTCTTTCTTCAATATGATAAATAAAGCATTTGAGAAATTGATATAAAACAATAAAAAATGTTATGATTTCTTAGGTTTACGTGAATGTTATTCATTGAAATTAAACTATTTTTACGGATTCTATCTCATCTGATCAGTCTGACCCGTGACCACGAAGGCGGCAAAGCTTTCGAAACGTCGGGCATAAAAATTAAAACCAAATCGTGATAGAATCCGTAAAAATAGTTTAATATCAATGAATAAAAAATATACTTATATACCCCTGTATCCCCGAAGGGATAGATAGAGGCGAACCAGAGAACTTGAACACCCACATTTCGCCGAGCTCAATTCCGTCCCAAATGTAATAGGGGGCGAGCCTATCGCCATATCGCCAAATACCAGACTCCAGGCTGATACTGAATGGAAAAACTTAATATCACTGCCCGACCCGGGATCGAACCTGAGACTTCAGAACGGTAGTCGATCCGCACTTGAATAAACAACGCCACCGAGGCATTAAAAAGAATCCCGCCATGAACAAATAAAAAACTAGTGAACATTGTATGAGAACATGGATTCCTTATAAAAAGAAAATACCTAGTTGGCATAATGTCAGTAGAACTTGGCCCGGGGCGGTCAAGGTCGGCTGCGGGCCGTTACCAAAGGGCGTTATGGTTCTATGTGCGACTGTACCGATAGGGTTGGCAATTAACGCGTTTCAGGCAGGTATCATGATAGGGAACATCCACGTATTTTTTTTTAGTTCATTGAAAAGAACTAGGTCTCAACCAAAAATACACCAGAAACAAAAATATTAAAATATGCACAAATCATTTAATTATCGCCAGTAAAAATTTACTTACAAAATCCCGCGCTAAAAAAGGACGTGACGTCACCGCTTAGAAATTGCTTTTTGTTGACATTGACGGCTAGTGACCTTCCTACAATGACGTTTAAACCGCTATAATTGCCTATCGAATTAAATTTACCCATACCGAACAAAAATTTCCCCAATAATGTTGAAGCTATTTCATTATACCATCATCATCATCAGACTATACTCGTCCACTCGTCTCGTATACTCGTCATTAAATAACGAAGTAAAAATAAGTTGCACTCTTGAATCCTGTGCGGAGTGTGGGAAAATAAGAAGAAAAGAATTTGGAAAGAGGAGGACCTCCGAAATCTCATTAATTAATACCATACTAAACATAACAACAGTTTTCCGTAATATTCCCCAACCTGGAAACACGGATAAATGCAACGTCGTCACTTGGGTTTTGCAATAACGTTCGATTATGCGTAATTTCTTATTAAGATCTTTTGTCAAATATAATTATTTTATACTACAAATTTCATCATAGCACATTTCAAGGTTTTGTTTGTTGATTTATCAACACAATTTCTCGTTATAATTTTCGTGCAAGTTCCCCATTACGAACCTGTAAACATTATGCACCTTATTTACAAAATTATTTGCGCGCTTCTTGTTTTTAGCTGTCAAACGCCGAATTATTACTAGTAAATCAAATTCATTAATAACGGCTTCCTTCTTTAAAAATAAAAACACTTTACATAAAAAAAAAAATTTACTCGTTTCTTATCATTATATTATCTAGTTTGTCGCTTTCATTTCCAAACAATATTAGTTATGACGCAAGGAAAAAAAATACAAACTATTCTTAATTTTTGAAACATCTGTCTAAATAACAAAATTATCCCTCGCAAAATATAATGTGGCTATAAAAAACTGATCATTCATGGATTTATTTTATTCTATGTCTCAAACAATCCATAACAAATTATTTTTGGCAAGTTTCTTGAGACATTGAGTCATTACACATGAGTTCGTACTAGCAATATGTCAAAACCTTTAAATTATCCGATACTTGGCATCCCTGACTACGTAGTAAATTCAATTGCTTTGGACTAATTAACTTGGTACCATTAATTTATTAGTCCTTTGTGTACCTACTCTTTATTTTAAACTAGCACCGCTTAGAGTTAATGAACTCAATCAAAACGTATATTAATGTCTTTGTAATTGTTATTATGTACACTAGCATTATTAAGGTATTCAGTTCTGTGGTAGGTGAGGACAAAAAGTTAAAACAGCAAACTATTCAATGAACCTTTAATTTTTTACAACAAAATAAGTCACCTTACCATCGAACTTTGACTATGAAAATATACGTTTACTAAATCCTTAACGCCTTAGCACACTAAACCATATCATGTTCATTCTTTGATTTCTTCTCTTCTGTAAATATTTCCTCCATAGCTCTCTAGACGACCGATTCAGTAAGAGAAAAATAGTCTGGATCAAAATCTTCCATGCTATTAACATTATGTTTGTCGTGGCATATCCGGCAAGCGCGAGATAGCCAAAAATCATATTCAGGGATATGTATCCAATATCGCACGTCACAGCGACTCCAATCAACGACAGAACATGTGTCTTATTCCTTGGAGAAATACTAGTTTTGCAACATGACATAACAGATGCGATGATTCGTATAAAAATAATAAAAATCCCAGAGATTATCAAAAAGTAAGAATACATCCAGACAATGTATGTTTTGTGCGTGACCTCGATCATAACGTTGATGATGAATATTATAATAGACGATAGATATACTAGCACGGCAGACTTTTCAAAAGCGTAACTTATGACACCATTGTGAAGTAAAACCAGCTTCAAGTAAGCCAGTAAGGCGGAGCACAATGACCAACAAAGAGTCGTGATGTATGCAAATTCATTGAAAATGTGAAGGACATCACGGATTTGTACATTGCCTATGTTTTTTAAAGTATCACTGAGCATGTACAAACTGCAAACTGTAATGTGATTGAGGCCCATAAAGTTGTGTAGGGTCCTCCACTTTGGCATCAAGCACCATGTTATAAAAAGAAGTATCACGCATATTATGGATGATATTGTTCCTATAATCACTATTATATTTTCCGTTGACGCCATTTTTGTTTATTTATGTGAAACTGTTCAGTTCGAAGTTATAACTAGCACTCACTAGGTCCATGGTTTGAATGTAACTGTTAATGAGTGTGATAAAACAGCTATTAATTATAACGTTGAATATTTCATTTGGGCGTTGATAAGTCGTGTAAGTAGATATAATATCATTGGCTTTGTTTACACATTTACCAATTACTTAATTTTAACTTTGAGTTTTTGAAATTTGAATATCGTGTTAGGCTGCGAGTTAGCTAATCAGAGGCATCTTAAGTTTATGAGCTAACCCTTTTCGACTGATATATATTACACTTTGATAAAATTTTGTTTTCTTTTAAATAGAGCCTCGAATATTTTTTACTTTCTTGGTATTCTTGAGGAATTATTTCCACGAGTCGTAGTCGGTGGCGCAGAGTGCGTAAATTTTGACCTTTGAATTTATCAACCTTTATGGTTGTTTTGTTGAAAGTAATGGTGCGTAATGGGTTTGCAGCGTCTGTGGAATTTATTTTGGCTAAGTTTTGCGTGTTTGCCTCAAGGTCTGGGGAAGTAATTGGATGCTATTTATCATCCGCGACTATTTGTATATGGAGATTTAGATGTTATGTTTTAAGTAATATTATGTTGAACTCTGAATACATTATCATCTTTATTATGTGATGAAAAGCTATATGGAAAATTGTTATATCAGCTAGGTCAACCATAACGCAGGCCATTCTCTGAATCTAACAAAATTAATGAGTTCTGTATTATTAATTCCCTTATTTATTCTTCCCTGCTTGAAATCCAATATTACAATGGGAAATAACATTAGCAAGTTTAATTGCATATTTATATTATTTGTTCAGCTTTTTCATTCTAAACATCTTTTAAACGCCAGGGGGCAAGGTTCTTTTGATGTTAAGAGAAATTATACTAATACTGTTGTTATTACAAAGGAAAAAGATATCCAAAAGGTACATACATTTCCTTGCTAAATAGACGTTGATATGTATTTATTATTCCCCAATCCCGAGAGCTTGTGCATAATTTCATTTTGCATCTGTTAACTATGGGCCATGTTCTATTATTATTTGTTTTGTTTCTAAATATTTGTGTTCATTTTTGTCTATAATACTGAGGGCTGATGATGTTAGGCAAATGGCACTTTAAAAATCTCTGCCGAAGCATTTCTAGCACATACTTAAAAAAGGTTTTGGAAAATTGGGGAAAAATAAGAGCCGACGTTACTTCACTTCTCGTCTGAGTTTAGTTTCCTCTTTTGCTGCTTTTTAAAAAACTTTGTTAGTCATAATTTCTCAAAGAATGTCCACTTTTAAAGCGCAGACCACTTTGTTTGATATTTTATTTGAGTTCTTCAAGAGCACTTGGTGGTTTTACAGCGGAGCGCATCTGGCCTTTGCGTGTATTTCGCATTTATAAAAGAATGTTTCTAGTAGAAACAGCCTCTTTGTGGGTAAAACTTGTACGTGCTGCGAGTTTTATTCGCTTTAAAGTTACTACGTTCTTGTTAATAAAATACTAATACATTTTGTGTTTTTAAATTATTATTACTCAATAATAAATGCTCATTATTCATTACTAAGTCTGACCAAATGTTTGGTTAATTGCTAATTTCGGAAGAAGCTTCATTTAATGAAGTGAAGACTCAGATGAATTTATATCTACAAATTAGCTACATAGCCTAAATGATTTTATTTTGATAATAAAAGAATAGTAAACAAATAATAAATTACGTTATAGGTACTTACCCATTATATTAATGAACAGTTTACTATTATATACACGTATATACACGTAGTTTCAAAATCACGATAATTGTAGTGAAATATTCACATTGGTATTTCATTTTTATTGCTAACGGTCATACGGAGGTTAAATAACATGAATTAACTTGCTCTGATATTAATGAAATGACCATTCTTCGTGGTAAAAAAAGTGCTTTTCTACAAAAACTGTTTATTTCTTAGAGATTTCATGATTGATAACCGTTATGATTTAGCATAATGTATGGAGTTTAAGGTCACGCAAGCCAATAGGTGGGCATTAGGGTAGCAATAGTTTGTGAATGGGGTCTCTTTCGCTATATATTAACTTTGAATTATGATTTATGAGTGTTTTGTGGTATTGTGATAATGGGTGTTATTATGTGAGACTTGATGTCTTTCAAAACCATTAGTGGGTTAGATCTTAGTCCGTCTAATACGGATTGGTAAACCTTCACAAGATACCCTTTTTTAAAAGAAATTTCAGGTGTGCACGTTTCCTCACGATGCCGTTACAGCAAGCAACTCACAATGACTATGTTTATAATCATCATCCCCCTTTAAGATTTCCTCGACCTGTTGGAAGCGGCAATGCATATAATAATTGATTTCTTAAGTTTACCCGAATGTTATACATTGAAATAAAACTAATTTATAAGGATTCTATCACGATTTATTTGTATTTTTAAGCCCGATGTTTCTTTGCATTCTTCGTGGTCACGGGTCGGACTGAGGTGTCACTTGTCCAATAATGTTAGTGTTACAATATCTAACTATCTAACCCTTGAGTTTGTTTCGGCATTTCTTCTCAGGGATAGCCACGAAATGCCGACGCCATTATTATTTTATCAATATCTTAAAATCAATAAATAGGTAACTTGCGTGTAATTTTTTATTGGTTCATTGTAAAGAACTACGTCTCAAATAAACACACCAGAAACAAAAACATAAAAATATGCACAAATCATTTAATTATCGCAAGTCTAAATATGACTTACAAAACTCCGCGCTAAAAAAGGACGTGACGTCACAGCGTAAAAATAGCTTTTTGTTGACATCTCAGTTGACATTGACGGTTAGTGACCTTGTCTGGAATGACGTTTGAACCGCTATAATTGCCTATCGTTTAAAATTTCCCCATGCCGAACAAAAATTTCCCCAAAAATGTTAAAGCTTTTTCATTAACTAACGAAATAAAAATAGAGAGAGGTGGGAAAGTTACATGAATAAAATAATTTGGAAAGAGGAGGACCTCCGAAATCTCATTCATCAAGCACCATACTAAACATAACAACAGTTTTCCGCAAAATTGGGAAAAATACCCCAACCTGGAAACACTGCCTAATGCAACGACGTCACTTGGGTTTTGCAATAACGTTCCATTACACGTCATTTCTAATTTAAGATATTTTGTAAATTATCAATTATTTTATACTACAAATTTCATCATAGCACATTTCAAGGTTTTGTTTATTGATTTATCAACACAATTTCTCGTTATAATTTTCGTGCAAGTTCCCCATTGACATGTGAAAGTGGTATAAAATATCCTATTTGCAGAATAAATGATTTGAATTTGGATTTACTAACATCTTTGGACAAGTGACACCAAAAGTTACATTATAAGTTGGGTACTTACTATATACCTACTTATGAAAGGTTTAGATGTATGCTCCCCACCAGCTCCAAGTATCGATCCTGCGTCCATCGTCTCGGTGTTGCAGTCTGAACCACCAAACTACGTTGTCGCTATAATATTTATTTTAAAGTAATTATTCGTCCGTCAGAGTTCCCCTCCACCGTTCAGTCCGGAGGGTCGCACCGACGACGCCGAGGCGATCGTCAACATCATCGAGTCCGCTGAGAAGTTCGTCTACATATCTGTGATGGATTACGTGCCCGCCTGTGTGTACACGCCTAAAATATTGTGAGACATATATACTATTTATACTAATATTTTATAGATATTTGTAAAGCCGCGTCTCCTGCACGTGTTTTTTCGAAACAAAACACTAAAATTACTACGTACTAAAAACAGCTACACAAAACAAGGTATTTCTGATTTTCTAAGTTTACGCGAATGTTATACATTGATATAAAAATATTTTATACGGATTCTATCACGAATTGTTCGCAGCCTTTGCAGCCTTCGTGGCCAGTCCCGACCCGTGATCACGAAGGCTGCAAAGCTTTCGAAACGTCGGGCCTAAAAATAAAAACAAATCGTGATAGAATCCGTATAAAATAGTTTTATTTCAAGGTTTTTCATTGTCTCCTGCTGATATAACAATGGACCATAGATAAAAATAGTAGAAATACCATGTTTTGTGTAATGTTTTAGTTCAGAAGACGCGGCTTTAGTTTATCTCTCTCATTTGGAGCTGCTGAACAGATTACATCCTATCCATAATAGAACATTTTTTACACGAGGTCAATTAGAAACTACACGCTAAGTCAAGACATGATCCCAGTCAATGATTCTCTCATTCAGAATTCATTGTTTTAAACGATCTCTGTTTACGCAATGCAAGTACCAGATTGGCTCAATAGATTGCCTCGAACATTAAACTTTTACCTCCTTATTAATAAGTTAGTAGAGCGTAATAAGTCCGCAATAGTACGTTTCATAAAAAAATTATTCATAATCCTTCAATAGCGTTAAAATATTCCAACGTTCGATAGTGAAAACATGGCCGATTCCGATCAGCTGTTTCAAGTTTGATGTTCTTTCTTAAATATATTAATTTTGTTAGTCTAGGACCCCATCTAAGATTAAGATCATATATATTTTAATTGTTTGGAAACAATTAATAAAAATATATAGCCAAGAATTCCTATTTGTTTCGAAGCTTGCCAGAGATAAAAGTAATATTTTTTCTGTAACCAGCAACATTGTATTCGATAAACATATTTCAGTTCTCTTTTATATAAAGTAGGCAAAAATGCGTTTGATAAGACCAGAATTTCATTATGAATAAGGGGGTTAGGTTAAAATAGCTTCGCTCTTGGTCTGCATACAAAATCCCTAACCGGAATGAGAATTGTTTCTATATAGTGTATGTTTTCAGATTTTGGCCGAACATAGACGACGCGATCCGTAAAGCGGCGGTGGAGCACAAGGTGCGCGTGCGCATGCTCATCAGCTGGTGGAAGCACTCGCGCCCCTCCGAGGATTACTTCCTGCGCTCGCTCGCCGCGCTCTCGGACGTCTACCCAGGAGTCAGTATACAAGTGGTATGTGTGCTTTTTTACCCAAACCCTTACAATCATGAAAATGTTCAAATAAAATGCTTATCTATCTATAGAAAAAAGTACTAACTAGAACTATCTTCTTTGATATTTTAATCATTCTTAGGCCTATTTCAGTAGTGAAGTAACTATTACCGAAGAGAAAATTTTATTGATATGATACACTAAACATAAAACGACCAAATTACCTCCAGAAATCTTTAAATAAAACACATAAAAAAAGTCAGTGTAATTAGGACTCATGACGTATAGGGAACCTTGCTGCGAAAGTCCGACTCGACTCCTATCAAATAACATCTTCCACAGAAACGTTTCATAGTCCCCTCGACACCAGAGCAAGACAAGATACCGTTCGCTCGAGTGAACCACAACAAGTACATGGTCACCGACCGCACTGCTTACATCGGCACCTCCAACTGGTCCGGGGACTACTTCACAGACACCGCAGGCGTCGCACTCGTTATCGACGACGAGGGACGCGACGAGAGACACGGCGAGAAAAGCGGCGAGAGACGCGACGAGAGACGCGACGAGAGACACGGCGAGAGACGCGACGAGAAACGCGACAAGAGACGCGATGAGGGACACGACAAGAGACGCGATGAGGGACACGGCGAGAGACACGACGAGGGACGCGACACGACGGATGTGAGAAGCGAGCTGCAGGCCG
This sequence comes from Clanis bilineata, assembly GCA_036417725.1. NCBI lineage: Eukaryota > Metazoa > Arthropoda > Insecta > Lepidoptera > Sphingidae > Clanis > Clanis bilineata. The sequence goes on from CM071159.1 coordinate 4,132,373, forward strand.
TGTTCGAGAGGGATTGGAACTCGCCGTACGCGGTCCCTCTCAGGAGGTTATAGCGGAGGTACTATGTAGTTAGCGATACACTATTTTGCCCGTTGTGTTTGTAAGTTTTCATTTGTACTTCATTTTGGGTAGATAAATGAACGGGAAGATTTTTTTTAATTGGTAGGTGCATAATATAGATAGACCGAGACCGACTGAGTAAGTGGAATCGTCATCGTCAGAAACATATTTTGATTATGGTAAGGTAAGTCAACAAATATCCCTCATATGGGGTTGATATCAGGCAGGCGGCCGGTCGTAAAAACTAAGCCAAATCCTATTTGCAACATGCTTGAAAAAGTGCGTTGCGCCGACCCCACATTAAGGTGGGATAAGGGCAGGTAGAAGAAGTAAAGTCAACAAAAACATCATTGATCAACGGGGACCAGTAACATACTTATTGAGGCTTAATTGAATTTATTGATTCGGAACATATTTAACACGTTATTTTTATAGAAAAAAATGAAGCAGCTATTAAAATAATTTTGGTACTTAATATTTATTAATTGAAAACTTGCAAACACAAAATTTGACGTATATTTTTTGTGTCGTAGATAATAATTTAAATGTAGATAAAAGAAATTAAATATCTTCCTTCTAGTTTGAAGCGGATTATTGCGGACTTCGTCACGATTGTGATTTCTTGTGTTCTTATACTAAAATAATTCTCTAGGTACATATAAATTATCTTCATTCGTCGTTTATTAGATGTTTTCATGTTCTTATATTGTGCAGTTAATGTAAACAAATGCAATTTGAGTCTTGTTTTATCGGACAGTGTTCTAATTAAAAATTTATGTAGAAAACGAAACCCTATTATAGTTTGAAAGCTGTCAAAACTGGTGGTGGACATTTATTTCAAAATTATATTATAAAAATATTTTCCATCATAAATGTAAAATTGTTTATGATGTCGGTACTTGTCGATATATTCTTTTATTTTTTGGTCATTGATAGAATTTGAAGTTGATGTTTTACTTAATAATTTTACTCTTAGCAATATATTGCAATAAAGTTTACTCAATATCATGTACTTAATATTTTTTGTAGAGTAGCGATGAAGTTGTAAAAATTAAAAATTATACAGATTTTCAACATATAATAAGATTTTAACAGAGATATAAATGATGTTTATGTAAATTATTGTGCAATGAGCAATCAAAACGTGGTTTTATTTCATAAGTTCTGCGTAAAGATTTTATAAATTTTGTTACGCCTCTATATTATTACGTCTTTGTGTTATGTATGAACTAATATATATATTTTTTTACCCAGTAAGTTTTTTCTATAACCGAAATAGTAAGTTATTGATATCATTACGTTTTCAGTACTTTGTGACAATTTTGACCATCGTGCGACTGTGTGCCTTGAAACTATGATTGTGTGTATTCTTCGATTGTCTGTGGGATGTAGATTTTTATATCTATTAGATCGATACATTTTATGGCTAAAAATAAGTTACATTAATATCTTATTTAAAATATTTAACAAACAAATTAACTTTTGGCTTAAAAAAAATTATAAACCAGTATTAGAGGTATTCAAATTGGTGTATTTCAAATAAATTTTGTATTACAAAATTACGAACTAAAAACATATAAAAATATATAGTGTAAATATGCGTCATATCCAATTCAAGTGAGCAACATAGGACCTTATTTACAAAAACAGTTTTAACTGAGCAAAATGGGCCTTACTTTATAAACACAGTTTAGCTGAGCAAATGGCTAAGAATAGCCTGTCACTTTTTCCTTGTCACATTGTTTGAAAATAAAAGGGACAGGCTATTCTTTACCATTTGCTTAATTGAACTGTTTTTATAAGTAAGCCCCATTATGGTAAAGAATAGTCTGTGCCTTTCATTTTCAATGTGACAATGAAAAAAGTGACGAGACTATTGGGTACTTGACTATGTTTGATTTTGTACACATTTTTATATGTACTAGCAAATATAACAAAAAAGAAACTCTTCAGTAAAATGTGCATCGTAATTGGTTGAAAATGAGTCTGTAATTCATATTTTAAATTCTGCAATGAGCAAGAGTGGGGGACGTAGTGGGGATATCTTGCCATCCTTTTCTAACGCACGTACCGTTATGGCCCTAACGTGATTTTACTGATATTTCTCTTTTCCGCAGTTTGAAGGTTACACCAAATTTGAAATGCTTATAACTTTTTATTTTTGAGTATATTTAAATAATTCTTTCAGTACTATACTTTAGATGGCGTAAATTTCTTATAAGATTAATAAAAAATAAATTAGTGGAGTACCCAATTCTTAGCCATTTGCTCAGCTAAACTGTTTTTATAAAAGGCCACATAGTAGTCAAGTTAAAACCCTATTTAATTGCATTTTAAAATTTTGGTCCTCAATTCTCCCACTAAAATTACTTTGTATTCGAAAAGTAATCGTGTGTTTTAAAATTATGTATCGTGTTTGTGAACTTTGCGTGTTTTTATAATATTTAAATATTCAAATTCTTTGCAAGTTGGAAATGTGTGTTTTTATCGTGTTTCCATCTATAATAAACTTGTTGACACAAAAAAAAAGGTTTTCTCAAGACGTCTCTTGTATTGAAACATTATTAAAAAAAACTGTTTAGACATACTCAAGGAACAATGATCGTAGAATATTAAGTTTATTTTGTATTGACAACAATGACAAATGTAAAATATTGTGATTTGTTGAAATAAAACTATTTTTACGAATTCTATCACGATTAGGTTTTTAATATTTATTCCCGACGTTTCGAAGGCTTTGCAGTCTTCAGTCTGATCCGCGACAAAGAAGACTGCAAAGCGAAAAGATAAAAAAATAATAATAAATAAAACGTCGGGAATAAAAATTAAAAACCTAATCGTGATAGAATTCGTAAAAATAGTTTTATTTCAATGTATAACATTCGCGTAAACTTAAGAAATCAGTATTGTGATTTATGATAAATACAGCTTATATACTACCATGTTTATTTCTCAGAATAGCAGTTGAATCAATGGATAGGGCTGCCATTTGCCAAATATTTGATTTCGAAGCTAGTCTTACCGTTCGGCTTCTCAAATTGTAACATCGATATATTTTTTTTGTATGTTAATAGTGTATTGGAACCATGTATTATTTTTGCAAATAATTTTTAATGTTAAGTGCTAAAAGCAATAGATTTCATGACAATACACGTGATTTCTGATTTGTAAATAAATAAATGATTATTTTATTTGATGTGGTGTTTTAACTCATTCCAACTATGAAATTCTTAGGGCTCGAGGTTAATTCTAGCTTTTCGGATTTGAGATCACATCCTGTTTTTCGGATATGAGGTCAAATCCGGTTACACGGATGGTTAAATTCGATTTCATGGATGAGGCTAAATCCGGTTTTACGGGTATACATGAGTCAATCCAATTTCCCAGTCAAAATCTTCAAGACTGACCGAAGTGGAAGCGTTAGGAAGTCTGACCCTAGCATTAAGCGGGGATAACGGCAGGCAGAAGAAAAACTAAACTATTCATGAAAAAAATAAAACAATTTTTAAAGAAAACGTTTTATTAAAAACGAGTTTTAATTCTAATAATTGTCATACATCATAAAATCTGCATCACTCAACATTATAATCAACAGCGCTTTGATAGTTCGGCTCATTTGTGAATGTTCCTAAACGACAAATATACGGAGATTGGGGAATAATTTGTACGACTATTTGATTTGAATCTGTACCCCTAGTTATAGTTGATGATTTTCGATAACGATACCAGTATCCCGAGCACGAAAAACTAATGTAAATGTATTCGAGTTCGCTGCGCACTGATGAAGTTTGGTTAATATTTCATACAAATTTCATAGACGCGCATCGGGTTCGAAAACATTTACGGTTGTCAGAAATTTTCCTGCTCAGGCCGCTGTTATCGTTAAATATCCATAGGAGTACTGATACGTACATACTTGTAATATTTTTCTCCTTTGCCCTTATTTCATTGCAATGTAGGGTCGGGGCAGTGACGTGCACTTCATATAAACAAAAGGACATTGTCTACCCTAACTGCTAAAATTACATAATGAAAGAAAAATTAGTCACCAAAAAGAGTTTTTCAAACAGCGATGGGTGTATTATTTTAAATCGGCGTGAGAATAATAATGATGAAGCAAGAATAAATTGAAGAAATAATAATGCAAGATTTTTGTCCTCCCTAATATCAATGCCTGTGCACGTCACTAGGTCGTCACGTAGTATCACATATTTCATTGACATTACATTTTCAAGCATGTTGCAGAATTATTTCTTAGGTTTACGCAAATGTTATTCATTGGAATAAAACTATTTCTACGGATTCTATCACGATTTGGTCAGTCTGACCCGTGACCACGAAGGCTGCAAAGAAACGTCGAAACGTCGGGCATAAAAATTGAAACCAAATCGTGGTAGAATCCGTAAAAATAGTTTTATTCCATGTTGCAGAAATCATTCTGTTGGTATTTACGACCATCTCGAGTCGCCTCCTTGGTCTAGTGGCAGCATGTACAGGCTGTAGACCGGGAGGTCCTGGGTTCGATTCCCAGGTCGGGCGAAGTAAATTTTCTAATTTAATTTGCCCGGGACTGGATCCCTCATAGGGGGTTGACGTCAGGCAGGCGGCCGGTCGTAAAAACTAAGCCAAATCCTCTTTGCAACATGCTTGAAAAAGTGTGTTGCGCCGACCCCACATTAAAGTGGGCTAAGGGCAGGTAGAAAGAAAGGTATTTACGACTATCTGCACACGTACGCACAATTGAATTGAATTATCCAAACTATAATTGAGTAATGCCACAACAACCAGCTCGCAACACGAGAACACATTCCGTTCTACTCATACTCGTATTTCTATAATTATTATAAAATTTGCAAAACGTTTATCAGAATGTATCTTTATTTCAGAACTAACAAATATTTAATGTCATCTAAAATATTTTCTATAACTTAACAAAACTAAGTCCATCAAACAAATATTAATTTTCTTTAAATCAGTTGTAATAGTTCATACATAAGGACCATTTACACATTAGATTTTTTTGACTCTGAGCTTAAGGTGCACCATACCATCCTGTGTAATGTAGCGGTGTAGGTACATCCGCCATCAACTCGCGTGTGGTCGTTGACCTCGAGTATCAGCTGATTATTGGTATTGAGTCCATAAAAACGAGCTCAATAAATTGATTTTATCAGAGCACAGCAAAATACCTGGTAGTGGTAAGGATAGTGCAGTCTAAATTACCAGCGACCACCGACAATGAGTTAATTGGTCCAGTCTTCATTTTTGGGAGCGTTTACACTCCGTATACGATAGTCGGTAAAGATGCACATGTTTTTTCGAAACAAAGCACTAAAAACCCCTACACAAAACAATGTTTTTTATTGTCTCCTGCACATGTAATAATGGACCATAGACAAAAATTTTTGGAAATACCATGTTTTATGTAGGTGTTTTGTGTAATGTTTTTTGAAGGGACGCGGCTTAAAGCCAGGTCTCCTGAACTAGCTTTACAATAAAAAAAACACATACACAAAACAACGATTTTAGCCGTCACCTGCTTGTGGAACAATGGACCATAGATAAAAAATGCATGTTTTGTGTAATGTTTTCGTGCAGGAGACCTGCCCGCCTAGCATGCGCGCCACGAGAAAATTTTTCTACGCTTTTTTCCTGTTATAACCGGTTTTCTCTATTTGTCTACGGACACTAACATGCGTCCTCGTTTATTACCAACTTCCACAAAAGGAGGAGGTCCTGAATTCGTCTATATTTTTTTTATGTATGTTACTCGATATCTCCGAATGTGGACCGATTTTCAAAATTCTTTTTGTGTTCTATATAGCTTATTTCAAGGGTGGTCCCACATAAATTTGGTCACGATCGGATTTGAAGTCGGTCCGTTAAGTTTTTAAACATGTGATTATCATAAAATATTGTAAACTCGTAGACAACATCTCGACAGTCGATTATCCGGATATCTTGTGGCGCGCATGCTAGGCGGGCTGGCTTATGATATTCCTGTTTATACTAGAGAATCAGACAGAGCATGAGTCCATAGATCAGTAGGTCTATGATTACGCATGCGTGGCGCTGTCCTCCACGAAGTCCCTCGCCTCCTCCTGCGTGACGCACTCGACGTGCGACACCTTGTTCCGGAACTTCACGCCGTAGAACTTGTGCGCATGCTCCAGCAGCTCCGGCCTGAACGTCGTCGTGATGAACTGCGCCGAAGTTGATAACTCGTGGATCATGTTCGCTATGGCCTTCCTGTGTTGGGCGTCTAGAGCCTGGAATGGAAATTATTATAGGGCATTTCTCTTACCGAATAACTTTTATATATTTTATATATATTTTTTAAGAATTTTTAGACTTGACAAAACATTTTAACTCTTCCTGTCCATTTATCATACTCATAATGAGTGATGCAAGTTAGCTGGTATGTTCATATTTGGCCTATGGTTGGAAAACATCTAGCATATTGATATTCATCTCGAATAAGGCATACGTTTCACTTTACCATGTCATTCTATCGGGGAGTGGTGAAAATGTTTCTTTTTTTGATGAAATTAAGTTTATGGTTTTAATTCACAATCCACCAAGAATATGTCTTAGAATCAATCACAAATCCTGTCACAATTTTTACAAGTGAGATCTTATATTTTTTGTGTGTTGGTCATCGATGTAGATGATCGTCGTGTAGTTATAGTGTAGTATGTAATGTGTACCGACCTGATCGATCTCGTCGAAGAGGTAGAAGGGCGCGGGGTCGCACTTCTGTATCGCGAAGATGAGCGCGAGCGCGACCAGCGACTTCTGTCCGCCGGAGAGCTGGTTCATCTCGCGCATGTCGCCCTCGCCGCCCGTGAACGACACCTTGATGCCGACGCCCGTGAACTGGTCCGCGTTCGCACGCTGACAAACAAAATCAATTATTTATACCACACATAGTTTAGTAGATAGTGGAAACATACAATGTTCGGGGATAAAGTCGCTCAGAGGCCCTAGACAAAAACCAAGCGTGACGCGCCACGCTAATGATTTTTTTGTATGGAGTTTACACTGACGTCCGAAATGTCACGTGACTGTTGCCAATCTTGGTTGATAAAAAAAAAATATTAGCGTGAATGCCTAGCATTATCAAACGTCACGCTTGGTTTTTGTCTAGGGCCTCAGATACTGAGCGGATACGTCAGTATGCGCGCGCTCGCTGACAGCGAACGAGCAACAATCAACAAGCACATCTAAGTTGCAAAAATATGGCAATTGGTAAATTGTCATTTTATCTGTCCGTGTCGGTAGCGTAATTGTATTGCTTACGACCACATTGAAGTGGGCAAGGACACGTAAAAAATAAGAAGTATTCGAAATTTTAAAAACATATATTTTTCCCCATTTTGCATCAATGTGACCAGACGGCACCATTTTTTTTTTAATTATATATGTTTCTAGATATTTATAAAACCTAAAATAATAACAAATCATTTCTATAGCACATCAGTGCTTACTGCGGATGCAGTGCCGCCGATGCAGCTTGTACACGACTCCATAGTGACGGATATGGCCAATATAACAACGATCAAAGTATCATTATAATTATGTTTCGCCTAAATTCCCAAAGGAATAACAAATCAAAAAAAAATCAAAAACAAAATGTAACTAATATACCCTTAGACCTTTTTTCGGTCTTATAGTAAGCGGGCCTACATTACGAGCATTGAAATGATGCTATGTTACACATAAATTTCAAAAAATTCCAACTTAAAAATGGTTGGTAACGATACCTCAGGATGAACCTCCGAGCCATCATCGGGTCCGACCCTCATGATGAGACTGCCCCGTCCATGGGGCACCAGTTTCTTGAACACCTCGGTGAAGTTCTTGCTGACTTGCTTGAACGTGAACTGTATGGCCTCCAGCTTCCTGTGTTCTAACGTTTCAATCAGCTCGCGGATTTTCTCGCCGCTGGAATAATATCGATTAGTTTTTCATCATTTTAGAATTACCACTGCTTTATAATGACGTGACAGCTTGCTGTTGCGTTTCGTACGGTAAATATTTCGGAGGCCTAAATAACCCTTCCCAATCCCCATTCTTCCCTCTCCACTGTAGGCATGGCTTAGCTGTGTTGGCATTGCCTATTCTCTTTAGTATTCCCTTACGACAGTGACCCATCTTCTAATATAGTTACATAAACAAATAATAAAGTACAGTCACTAGGAGTGTAGTGAATAAACTGTTAGTGTAAAACAGTAATGAATGGCAGTCGATCTCTAGACGTTACAATAAATTATAAGCTACGTCAGCCTCTGTGGCGCAGCGGGCGAATAACCGGCTGTGAAGCGAGAGGGTTCGATTCCCGCATTGAGACAAATGTTTGTGTGGCCCACGGATATTAGTTTCAAGTCTAGGTGTTGCGAGACCGTGCGTCTCTCATAGTCTCTGACACCCACGATACAGGTTATACCTAGTGTGGGGTCAAGACTACGTGTGTGACTGTCGGGTGTATTTATTTATTTATTACGTAATTATTACAAAATTGACCAACAATGTTACAGATTAATCACACCTACATTTATAATACAAATCATAGTCATTTTTACAAAAACTATTTATTACTAAGTATAATCATTAGGACGGCACATCGGTCAGTTTGTTAATGACCGACGCTAGTTCTAGTATCAAACTGTGTCAAGATTAACGACAATTAACGGAGCTAAGTTTTATGTAAATGGAAAACCTAATTAGCCACTGTAGGGCAATGTTACGCATAAAATGTGATACGATTCGTAACCAGTATTCATTCACCATTCACAAAGATGTATATACAGACTTATTTCATACTGCATTTAATTTGTTTTGCGCACGGTTTCAATGTTATTAGTGTTATCAACGCTATTGTCGATAGTTTATCGATAGTGGCTGGTCTAAGCGTTGATGTGCCGGAGGATTCTCGACTGAACATCACTGAACTGGCGAAAAAATATCGATACCCTTTCGAACAACACGAAGTGATTACCGAAGATGGATACATTTTGAACATACACAGAATCAATGGGAGAAATAATACAAAAAATAACATGACTGTGTTGTTAATGCATGGGATATTGGACAGTTCAGACAGTTGGTTACTGCAGGGCCCTGAATTGGGGCTGGGATATATTTTGGCGGATGAAGGTTTCGACGTGTGGATGGGTAACGCGAGAGGTAACAAGCACGCGTTAAACCACATCAATATGACGTCAAGTCAGTTGGAATACTGGAGGTTTACTTGGGAAGAAATAGGACTGTACGATTTACCAGCGACTATCGACTACATTTTAAACGTGACTGCTAAATACGATTTATACTACATCGGCCATTCTCAAGGGACTACAAGTTTCTACGTAATGTGTTCTATGAAACCGGAGTACAATGATAGAGTGAGGCTGATGTTCTCCCTAGCGCCTGAAGCTTGGATGGGACACGTCAGAAGTTCGATAGTACGAATGTTTTCACCCGCCAACGAACTATTAGGGTATTTACTATCGAACTTCAATACCTATACTTCTGGTACAGATTTCTTTAACAAAATATCTTCTTTGTTATGTACGATACTTCCTGGGAAATGCGACAACATTTTGTACGGAATAATGGGTTCTAACGATAAGTTGGATAAGGAGTTATTTCCTGTAATACTAGGACACATGCCTACTGGATCTTCGACGTTACAATTCGTGCATTACGGACAATTAGTGGAATCTGGAAGGTTCCAAAGATTTGATTATGGGATGGCAGGGAATATAGAGAAGTATGGGCAAATGACACCTCCAGAATACAACTGTAACAACATTGAAGTTCCAATTGTGTTATATTACAGTGATAATGATTTGTTATCTGATGTGATCGATGTGGATATGTTGAAGGAATGTTTACCAAATGTTTTTGATACAGTTTTTGCTAAAGGTTTCAACCACATGGACTATGTGTATTCGTCTGAAGCTAGTGATGTTATATACTCAGATATTATAAAACACATAAAGAGCTTTGAAAATGAATCTCTAATGGATACGGATATAAATGTTATACGTTTATAGATTTAACTTTAAAAAACGTGATATTAGTATTATTCATGCGATTAAAATACTTTTTGTTGACATTAATCGGATCTTGATTTATTTGTATGATCTGCCAGTTACATAATTTCTTATTATTTCTCTAATTTTCAACTACACCTGCAGTATTTTTTCTCGATAGTAAATAAAAAACGTAATAGCCTTTGGAATACACTAGAAAGTTATTAAGTGGTTAGCGTCGCTCATGTACCTCTACAAATTAATCCAGGATCTAACCAAGCCAGCATATTGGTGGCCATGAAAGAAAATAAAGGGGAAATAAAACTATTTTTACGGATTCTATCACGATTTGGTTTTAATTTTTATTCCCGACGTTTCGAAGGCTTTGCAGACTTCGTGGTGACCGTGACCTTGATAGAATCCGTAAAAATAGTTTTATTTCAATGAATAGCATTCGCGTAAACTTAAGAAATCAGTAAATAAAGGGGAATAGGGAAGGGAATAATTTAGTTGGGTATCTGGAAATCATTCCGTACAAACCGCAATAACAAGTTGTCACTTCAAGATGATTTTCTGCGATACACTGGTAATATTCCAGTCGAGCTGTCCCATCCATTCTGAAGACAAACTTATCTATAGCGTGACTCTACTAAATAAAAATAAATACGCACCCAATGTCGAGTTCCTCTTTCCGTTTATATAATTTCTCCTTCTGTTCCGAGAAGCTGATGAACTGGTCCAAAGCTTTCTTGTTCACGTGATTGTATTTTTTCAGGTGTTGGTTAGCTTTCTCCAGTTCTTTGAATAACTGTAACAAAGGTTAATTGCACTTCTATTAAAAATCACGAGGTCGATCCTGACATTTCTTGAAGTAATAAACGGACATAAAATAATAATTTTATCAACATTTTATGACATCAATAACTATAGATTTTGCTCGCGTGTGTTCGATTGTGTGACTAATTTGTGTTAATTGCTATAATTGTGTGTCACTGTAATTATAATTTATACTGCGTGGATTTGATTTGTGTATACATGAGTGTGTGTGTGTGTGAGACGGCATTTGTTGGCGTGTATTTGTCTCACTTGATGTTGGCAGAATTGTCCCAAAGGACAGAGCCATATCCCCAAAAATAATAATGATCCCTATACTAATATTAACCTTACACATAGGTACACAAAAGTTAAATCAAGTTTAGTATTTACCTGTTTTAACGTCATTTTCTGGTATTTAGCGTGAAGTTCGGGCGCGTTTGGTAATGTTCCCAACGCGGCTATTTTGTCCAGCGATTCTTGAATTTTCTCCTGTAGTAACACTTCTTTGGACGCCATCTTTTCCAAACCTTTGGCGTCCTCCTCCATTTTGTCTTGAGCTTCTTTTTCCTGGAATAAAAAGTAATTATTTAAAGATATTTATCAAACATACAGAAAATATGATGTTCGTTTCACGAAGTCAATACATTACATTTTCGGGTACTATATTTTTTCGTAGCAGTGGACGTCATGTGGAGAATGACTATTTTAAATACTAGGTTGGGCAATAAAGATTTTTTATGAAAAGGGAATTTGATGCTAAAATAATTAGTAGACAAATTATCAAAACTGATCCAGAACGAATGGTGTCACATCGCCAGTGTTTTGCGCATACGAATTCAGCAATTATTTTGCTGTAATTACCTTATTCCTCCATTTGTCGAGCTCCAGTTTCAACGCCTTCTCGTTTTTGACAGCGGCCTGCACTTTTCTCTCGACCTCCTCCAGTTCCTTGTTGATCTGTTTGATTCGTTTCTCAGTGGCCGCGAGATCCGCCTTACTATTGGAGAGGCGCCGCTTTCGATCCTCCACTGAGATCTCCTGCAGAGCTTGCACTAACTCGTCTTTACGTCTGTATGTACAAAAAAAAAATTGATGAAATTTAGCCTTTGACCCTAGGAACTCAAATGGGGTACTTTATTTATTTTTATCAACCCCTAACGAGATGAAATAAGGGATGGGAGTTCAGAAACCGCTGATCAAACATATTTTGATAAATGTTGGTATGAGGATACCTTTAGCCCTAAGGACAATCATAGGGTGTGATATTTTTAATCGAAAAAGGAAAAAACAAAAAAGAACTTATTTCATTGTTTTTTTTTGTTTTGATCCGATCGAGTTCAAAATCGATATATGGGTCGCCCCGTAGTACTGAACGACGGATCCGGTGTCAAAACAAAATATTTTCTTTTACAATTTATATTTAATCACTAAAATATTATGTCGTACAGAATGTTTGGACTAAAACGATAGTTCGGATCGATAAATCGAAAACGTTTCCCTTTAGTCCTACAAAATACGCATGCGAAGCCGCGGGCAAAAGCTAGTAATTTATACAAGTATATTATACCAATGGACCAAAGGGGCAACGGGGTCAAAATTGGCTTGAATGCATGACTATGAGATGCCGATAAAGAAAGAAAATATAGAAACCATTGTAATATCACCATACCTTATCAAGTTGTTAGTGAGTAGATTCTCTAGTTTATTCTTGGTAGCTTCCAAGTTCATCCTGGCACTGAACGCCTCCTTGTTCTCCTGCGTGAGTCGACGGATCGCGTCATTCAGTTCGTCCACTTTGCCTTGATCCGCCGTCGACAGTTGTTCCATTAGTTCCTGGGATCACGTTTAAATGGTTATCGACACGGAATAAAAAAAAATCCTATCTGCAAGAAATATAATTTCTATATTCCTATACAAAGTTTAACCCCCTATTTCGCCCCTTAAGGGGTTGATTTAAAAAAATAAAGTACCCTATCTCCTAAGTTGAAACAATTCAAACGCATTCTTAGGGTCGAATCAGTAGTTTTGGAGTTTATAGCGGCCAAACATTGACATTGGATTTTTATATGTATAGATGTTAACATACACAGTCTCCTCACTAGGCAAGCCTGTATCGAAGGGTCTCAGGTGATATGACTGTACTTGTAGTGTTGTCAGTGGGTCAGCTACTGCTGTAGGTCCTTCATCAGCCGGATGTCCGCCTGCAGCTTGTCGCTAGTGTAGTGTAGTGTAGTGTAGTGTAGTGTAGTGTAGTGTAGTGTAGTGTACCTGGTGCAGTTCAGACTCGAGCCCCTCCTTGGTGGCCTGCATGGCCTCGAGGCTGGAGCGGCACTGCGCGAGGGACCGCTCCTTGGGCCCGCGGAACCGCTCGATCGAGCCCAGCTCCTCCTTCATCAGCCGGATGTCCGCCTTCACCTTGTCGAATATGTCCCTGGTGAATACGTTCACATCTACACCACACATAAATACACACAACACTCACACACATGATCGTGACCCCACATTAGATAAACATATAGGGATATCAGAAACTATCAGAAACTTTCAGTCTCACAACATCCAGACCCGAATCAAATAACTGTGGGTCACACGAACATTTGTCTCGGTGCGGAAATCGAACCTGCGGCTTCTCGCTTTACAGCCGGCTACGCGCCCGCTTCACCACAAAGGCTGTCATAATTAAAAATATATAACGTAATGAAAACTTATACAGAGTGGATCCAACATAAAATTTGATAATGAGTAACATAGGTATTTTTAAACTTCGCCGCAACAATAAAAAAAAATCTATAACATACTGAAAAAGTAAATTTTTCAAACAAAATAAACAGAAAAGGTTAGCTTCCTAAATGTCACACCATTTATACTGTATAAAAGCAGTATTAAGTGCGGACAAAACAACATGTAGGTAAACTTCAGTAGGTACGCGGTGCGGTAATCGCTTCCGAGTCGTGCCAGACAGGTCCGTTCGCGTTTGTTATCTACAAAAATATTTGACCGCTAATACCAGCTGTTTTAAGTCGCTCGAGACGTATATACATACATCATGTGCAAAAATTGAGAAATCAAACTATTACATCTATTGGACTGGTTTTTGGTACAAGACCTTGCAACGTGGTAAGGTATAACTGGTATGATTTAATGTAATTTTGTCGGCGCCACTCGGTGTAATCAAAACCATAGAGAACAAACTTACTTCGCCTTCCCTTGTTTAGTTTCTGTTCTTTGCATTTCAGACACTATGCTATTGATACTAGTTTCCGTTTTGTTCAACTCTTGTCTCAGTGTACTTAATTCTTGGTCCAATGTCGTGATTTGCTCCATTAGTTCTGAACGCGTTTTTTGCATTTCCAATCGAGATCGTGATTGGTTAAAATATCCTCCTGTAAGCGAGCCTTTTGATGATACCTAGAAAGATAGAGAATTCTAACTGTTGTTACCATGATGAATTTCCTATCCCAGGGTAAAAAGTATACAACTCAAGAACAGTCTAGTTTTCCAATAATGAAGGAATTTTATTAGATTGATAATGTATCATACATACACAACGAATTTTGTCACATTTACATATGTACACAAGCGTATAATATTAAATAATGTATTGAGTACATGGTGTTTATGTACTCTCTCGCTTCATCAGTTGACTCGAGCGCTTTACACGAACGAGCGTTACACAACCAGTGTGACGACTCAGTCTCATTCAATATCCACAAAATAAGCACTTTACAGCGCACCTAAAGTTTTCACTTCAAAAAGTGTCCTGTGAATAAGCAAATATTCAACATACATACAAATCGTTGTATCGTTTTAATGCATTAGGGTAACTTTTGCCACTCGAATTCATTTAGTCACTTAAAATGTGGTGTCGGAGATAACTTGTCATTTGGAACTTTTTAAGGCGACATTAGCGCACTTTTTAACTACATTTCGGTGGGATTTTATGATACCTAAATAAAATCGAAGCGAAGTCGAATCGAGTGGTAACGTTCAGGGCCCTGGACTTAATTAAATTTAATTAAAATTATTGTAATAACATACCTGATCTCCCTCAAGAGTGACACAATCGAGATGGAACTGTTTCCCGAGCTCCGTGGCGCACTCCAAGTTTCTGCAGATCAGCGTCTTGCCGAATATGTACTTCATCGCCTTTGCGTATTTGGGATCGTATTTTAATTTCTGCACCATGGCTATTGCATTCTAAAACAAAGATCGTTTAAGATTCTTATTTTGATTCGTAGTAGTAAGTTTGGGCTATGTTTTATTAAGTGACAAGCTAAGAAGTCAGTACTCTCGAGGAGCTTGCGACAGGTCATCCTGTCGTATATCAGGTCCTGAGATTTGCTTCTTCACGATTCGGAGTGTAAAGACATACCTATGTTAACATAGTATAATTTTAATCATCAATGAAGTGGATCATAACAAAAAATGTATGTTTTTTTTTTATCCGAGCACGACAAAGTGACCACACAACACCTGATGGTAAGCGATGTGCGGTCCAAAAATACCAGCCACCACCTATAGACCTGGTGTCCATCGGTGGCCACCAGTATCATGCCGGCCTGCATAAATGCTTCTTCACGCTCTGTTTGAAGGACCCAATGTTGTAGGAGGGAATGTTGTTTTATACACAGAACTCACATTATCGTTAGGATAGACCATGTCCCTGACTTGCAGCCGGTTGAGCGGCATGAAGGTGACCTCCCCGGGCAAGCTCTGCCTGTTCATCTCCTTCAGGATCTTTGTACCCACTGTGTCAGACTCCACTATGTGATGGAACAGTCTGTTACCTGCTGTCACCTGGGAAAAGTTATAAATAGCTTTACAAAATACATTGGGTGTTGTGAGAGCGTGCGTCTCTCGTAGTTTCTGATACCCACGACACAAGACTCGATCTTAGTGTGGGGTCAGGATTATGTATGTGACTGTTGGGTGTTATTTATTATTTATTTATTTTATGATTGTAATTGAATTAGAATATTAACCATACATCAATAAAAAGTAACAAAAAAGAAACCCTATGAGAAAAAAGAATCGATTTTTTGAAAAATATGTCCACAATATAATATACCAAAAATCGATAATAAGTGCATGCAAGATAAACGAGTATGGAAACATATTGTTGTCTCCCTCGCACGCGTGCCACTCGAAATTACCACCATTGAAGTCATCAAATATGGCGTGCAACCTTTTATCGTCATTTGACAATCACGCCCTACACTACATTAATACAACTTAGAAATATTTTATAGCAGATTCATAAAATATATTTTGATAATGATTTTTAATGACATTGGTAAAACAAAATATGCCTTTGCATTAACTATTATCTACCTAAAAAACCGTTCTAGGGTTTTTACTCTATTTCCAAGCGTGTATAAAATGGTAATTAGACTGTTCTGAATGCGTTATTTATTTAGGGCGTCTTGCAGCACTATTACTTATCTAGAGTTAGTCCTAAACTTGATTCAACCTACATACCAGTCGCATATTTAAATCAAAATTTGGGATAAATCGATATTTATCCAAGGGCTGCAAGTCACCCTTAGACTGTACATTTTAAAAGCATTATTATTACATAAAGTTTTCTCACCTCAACGGCAGTGTAAATAGTCTTGTCACAGGTGAAGTTCTCTATGACAGGTCCGTAGTACTGCGTGGCTATCTTGGCCCACTCGCCGCCCCTCTCTTGGAATGTTTCTAATACTTTACGGACACTGTCACGACCGTTCAGTATGGGCTGGAGGGAATTTAATTCACATTCAATTTAATTTACCGATTACCTACTTTATGGTCCAAAATTACGAAAGCCATACTCTATAAAACCAGCAACAGCAATGCTTCAATGTGGGCCACGATGGTTTATTGAATCGAAAATGATTTTCAACCTAATATTGCTGATCACAACCTAATATTGAAATGCTGAGTCCTGCGGCCTGAGCCGGAAAATTTCTGACAACCGTAAATGTATTCGAACTCGATGCGCGTCTATGAAATTTGTATGAAATATTAACCAAACGTCATCAGTGCGCAGCGAACTCGAATACATTTACATTAGTTTTTCGTGCTCGGGCTACTGCTTACAAAATTCACGCAGGCACTTGGTGCGCGTGCGCCATAGTGGGAGAGAGATGGCAATAGATGCGCTGTCTTACGCCCACATGTCAGGATCGCATTCTCGCTTCCACTTGCGAGCGTGGAAATAGTAGATAACTAAAAGATTTTTCTATCAAAGTTGTAGTCTGCAAGTAATCATGTAGAACAAACAAGATACATACGCCGCAGAAGTGTCTAGAGTGAATAAAATATAACATGGTAAATGTGAGATAAAAAAAAACCAGACGAATTGAGGACCTTCTCCTTTTTGGAAGTCGGTCGATGAGTTCTTACCTTTCCGGCCATAGAACGCAGAGCTTGATCAGCTTTGGACAAGTCCTCTTTTAGTGACGACAGGTTTTGTGTCAACGTAGTTTCTTTGCGCCACAGTTCACTGGTAACAAGTAATTTTGATTACTTTTTCATACACAAAGAGAAAATGCCATGTCAAAGGCACAATAGCAATTGTTAAGATCCACTGAAAATTAGTGCCATGACTCAGCAGCATATCAGCACAGGTAACACTTATTTAATTTAGAGTCGATTTTACAATAGCGAGAATGTTAAGTATTTGTTATTGTCGTATAAGTCAGTGTTTTTTATATAACATACTGGCAATCGAGCAGATGGTAAGTGATCTCCACCAGCCATAGACACCCAACACAAAAAAAAATCATGGGTGCATTGCCAACCTAAAAGGAGGAAATGGAAGGGGAGGGAAAAAGTGATTGGGAAAGGAAGGGGGGAAAGCTGTAAGACAGTGGTATCAAACTGGTCAAGCCGGCTAATTCGTGCTACAGACGTAACTCTACCACTTTTTTTAGCTGCCTTTAACCCACCTTGATGTGGGTTCGCATCAAACATTTCAAGCATGTTGCAGAAAGGATAAGGCTTAGTTTTTACGACCGGCTGCCTACCCTCATCTGGGGCTCCTATCCCGGGAAAATACTGTTAGAAGCGTGGCTCTACACTCCTAATCACAAGTTTAAAAACTTAACAGATCGACTTCAAATCCGATCCTGACCAAATTTATATGGACCTGAGAACACAAAAAGAATTTTGAAAATCGGTCCACATTTGGCGGAGATATCGCGTAACATACATTAAAAAAAAAATACAGACGAATTGAGGACCTTCTCCTTTTTGGAATTCGGTTGAAAATAAATAAGTAAACCTTACTTCCTACTGACTGCCTCCGTGGCGTGGTGGTATTTCGGTACGACTACGGTTCTGAGGTCTCGGGTTCGATCCCCGGGTCGGGCAAAGTGATATTGGATTTTTCCATATCAGCCCGGAGTCTGGAATTTGTGCCCGATACGGCGATAGGCTCGCCCCCTATCACATCTGGGACGGAACTAAGCTCGGCGAAATGTGGGTGTTCTAGTTCGCTAGTGCGCCTCTGCCTACCCCTTCGGGGACACAGGCGTGAGCTTATGTAAACCTTACTTCCTGGCGCTCTGCTCCTGATCCTTCTTCTTCTTGCACTCGTAGTACTGTTTGTTGTGCTCGTCGATGGCGACCCTCTGCCTCTCCATCTCCTTCGTGGTCTCTTCTATTCTCTTCTCGAGCTCGGTGAGTTTGGTCGCGTCTCGTTTCAGATCGTCGCGGAGTTTGTTCTCGTGCTCCTTTTTGTCTTTGATCTGTTTGTTTAGTGACCTGTGGAAGAATTATTGTTTAGATGAATATATTAAGTAGGATTCAAGTCTTTGCGGTCATTGGGCGATGAATCTAAAGACTTCATAGGAATTCTGCACTAAAGTAATTGAATTGACACTAAAGAAATCTGCAAAAGTTCCTACCTATAACTATTTGTAACCTAACTACTATTTGTAAGTTTCCATGTTAAATTTTGTCAGAAAGTCAAGAAAAGTTATAAGAATGATAACCCATAAATTCTCATAGTTAAAAACAAACTGACAACAAAAGATTAAGAGCGCAGTTTTCTGAGGTCTGCGGTTTTATCGTCCTGAGGTCTCGGGTTCGATCTCCTTGTCAGACAAAGTGATATTGAATGTTTCAGTATCAGCCGAGTTTGGAATTTGTGCCCGATATGAAGATAGTCTCGCCCCTTACCACATCTGGAACGGAACTAAGCTCGGCGGAATTTTGGTGTTCTAGCTCGTTAGGGCGTCTCTGCCTACCCCTTCGGGAATACAGGCGTAAGATATATGTGTTTTGTTTTTTAATACATAAATACACTCAACAGTCACACACCTAGTTCTGACCCCACACTAGGTATGACCTGTATCATGGGTGTCAGAGACTATGAGAGATTTTTGTGTCTTACAACACCCAAACAAATATTAGTGGGCCACACAAACATTTGTCTCAATGCGGCCTCTCGCTTCACAGCCGGCTACTCGCCCACTGCGCCACGGAAGCTGACAAAATTACGCAAAAATATTAACTTACTTTAACTCCTTCTCAATCCAGCGGTCCCTGTCCTGTTTGCTGGTGAACTGTGTGCCTCTCCCTTGCTTGGCGTACAACTCCTGCCGTTTCTGCTGGTTCAGTGCCAAGGCTCGCGTGCATTCTTCCTCGCGGGACTTCATCTCTTCGTATTTGGGCTTTAACTCCTCTAATTCGCGCTCTTTTTCCGATATCTGTTGACGTAACCGCTCGAGCTCTGCTTCCGCTCTTTCCTGTTGATATGTGATATTGAAATGTTATAAAACAAGAATGAATTCATAAAACTTATTCACAAACATACTCCAAGTAAAGAATATAAGCCTCGCGACATGAGTATAGGACTGTTTGAGAGACTTTCTGTCTCGATACCCAATATTTGTAGGTAAGAAACATTTGTTTTGGTGCAGGGATCGAATTCCTGGCCTTGCTTTCTCGCTCACTTCACAACCGGATATCGTAATCTATTGTCATGTGCACCACGGAGGCGATTTTTTTCTATGCAGGATATTTAAAAATAGCTTGTTATGGCGGGTACACACTGGACAAACGAAGGCGAACGAATCTATAACTGCGGGATAAGCCAAGTGGCTTATGTGCTAGTCGAATAGAATAAATGTATGGGAATGACATGAGACATGACATAAGACGGCGTACTCTTATCAGTGCGTTCCACTAAGCGACCACAACGATCAAAATGCTCCTTTAGTCGTTCCACATAGCGACCGCGGTCGTTGTGGTCGCGGCGTAAACGTCACTTATGACGTCATGACTTACGCTCACGCGAAGCTCACGACGACCCATCTAAAAAGGTGGGTCGTTGTGATCGTTGAGAAAATTAGCGGCGTTTTCAAAACTCAACGCATCAAAAATGGCGCCCGATAAGCTTACGTTATTTTCTTTCTTTCATGTGAAAGATATATTTTAGTAGAAGTGAATGTTTCTGCAGCGGATATAAAAAATTTTTTTTTTTTTCAATATAAATCGATTTAAACAATAATTAATAAAGTTTATATTCAAGGCTTAGAGATTATAACAAAACCTGTTAAATATTTTGGATTCTTTTTATTAACTCGCCGTTTGTATTATTTACCTCCACGCTCAAAACGCTCTATAGTCCAATCCACTAGAGTTTACGACAGCAACGCTCACAAGCAAGTGGAACGGGAAAAACTGCGATCGTGAGCGTGATCGTTGTGGACGCTTAGTGGAACGCACTGTATGTCATTCGCATACAATTATTCTATTCGACAATTTTTTTCGACTAGCGCATAAGCCACTTGTCTTAACCCCCTGTTCCGTTCCCATAAACAAACATTCGCTGTTGTGGGAATGAAACAGGCATGATTCATTCGCCTTCGGCCCGGTGTGGACGTGCCATTAGATTCTGTTAATTAATATAACATAACATATTAATGCTCACGCCTGTATCCCCGAAGGGGTAGGCAAAGGCGCCCTACCGAACTAGAACACCCATATTTCGCCGAGCTTAGTTCCGTCCCAGATGTAATAGGGGGCGAGCCTATCGCCATATCCGGCACAAATTCCAGACTCCGGGCTGATATGGAAAAATCCAATATCACTTTGTCCGACCCGGGGATCGAACCCGAGGCCTCAGGACGGTAATCGTACCGAAGTACAACCACGCCACCGAGGCAGTTAATTAATATGAACACTGTTATTCTTGTTATTATGTCAGTAATTTTTTTTCTCCCATAATTCGGTAGATATTGGTCACAAAAACTACTGTTACCTTAGACTTGTTATCTCCATCGACATCGTCAGTCAAGTCTTTGATCGCGAGCTCCAATTTGGTTTTCTCCCTCAGCATCTGCTGTTGTTCTGTGGACAGGATGTCCTTCTCTTCACGAGCAGCCGCCACGTCCTTCCTCGCTTCCTTTAATTTTCTGTGGACATTGGAATAAAATTAGTTACGCCTAGGATTCTATGGCGATTTGTTTTTATTTTTTGGGCGCGACGTTTTCAATGCTTTGCATCCTTCATGGTAACAGATCAGACTGAGGTTTCCTGTGGACGGATAAATATACTAAAAAATTGCAAATGAAGTGGATTTTCATTGGTTTGAACTTTGGAGTGATTTTGCTTTGTTTTTCAAGTTTTGTGAAGTTAGTAGAAAAATTGGTTTTATGACATTTTCATTGTCGAATATTTTATAGATTATGCATAAAACTTGCCTGTTAGCCTCTCTGACATGGTCTTGGGCCTCTCTCACTAAATCAGCATAGTGTTGTTGTTCTTTGCCGCTGTTGGAGCGAAGTTTCTCCAACTGTACAGAATCATTGAATAAAAATAATAAATCTAAGAGGGGTATGTTTAAATAATAAAATAATATTAGCCCTGTAATATTACTGTCCCACTGTCGGGCACGGGCCTCCTCTACTAATGAGAGGGGTTAGGCCTTGGTCGCCCACGCTGGCCCAATGCGGGTTAGTAGATTTCACATACCTTCGAAACGTAATAAACGTTTACTTGATTTTCTTTTAAATAGCCATCTATTTTGCCAAATTTATTTTGGTAATTAATTGACTCATTTATATGTTTTTCAATCCGTTTTCAAGATATTCCACTAAGCAAGGATTTGAAAACGGTAAATATTTCGATATGGTAATAAACAATACAACCACTTTCTTTTTCAGCAAGCTTATAGTGTTAAATTTGCTCTCTATTGCAATTTGTATCCAATATCGCGATTAGATCGCCTTCCATCTCATGATTAAGGAGCACGCCAAAATAATACTATAGTTGCACTTTTGCTTATCGCTGTGAGGATATATGCATGAGCTTAAGTCACAATAATAGAACTATAATGATTTGATGAAGTTAACGCGAATGTAATTCATAAAACGATTTATACGGATTCTATCACGATTTCGTTTAAATTTTCCGACGTTTCGACAAACCAAGGCTGAAAAGCTTTCGAAACGTCGGGCATAAAAATTAAAACCAAATCGTGATAGAATCCGTATAAATAGTTTTATTTCAATGGATAGAACTATACTTCTAAAACACCTCACCTCCTCGAGTTTCCGTTTGTTTTCCTTGTGTTCAGTGTCATGTATGATGAACTCGAGCACACGACGCGCCCGATCCCACTTCTGATACTCTTTCAGTTCCTCCTTTTCTTCTTCTAAGGTCTTTAGACGCTCTTCTATCGTTTGTAGAAACTCGTTGATTTTTTCAACCTGACAATAAAGATAAGCAGCATCTTAGACTGTTTGTAGTGTACATATTGGTAATAAAGTTATGATGAAAACACTCTTGGAAGTTGAAACAAATTTAAAGAGGTCATATTGGCTGTGGACCGGGAGATCGTGGGTTTGATTCCCAGATCGGGAAAGGCGAATTTTCTAATTTAATTTGCTCGGGACTGGATACCTCAGAGGGGGTTGACATCAGGAAGGTAGCTGGTCGTAAAAACTTAGCAAAATCCTTTCTGCAACATGCTTGAAAAATTGTATTGCGCCGACCCCACATTAAGGTGGGATAAAGGCAGGTAGAAAGAAAGTCTCTACAGTGATAAGGCATTGTTAAATATCAACTAATTAAAATGAATATACCCAACACACACCCAGTCATGACACTAGTCACTACTTTAGGCTTAACCTATATTGTGGGGACCAGGAACTAGTGGGGAGTTAAATAAATATCTGTGGATCATAACCATTTGTTTTGGTGTGAAAACGAAACCATAGCCTCTGACTTCACAGGCGACTCGGCCGCTGCGCCAGGGGCTGTGAAAACCGATGTTAAGAAGCAAAAATGACAGAATATTACCTTCCCAACAGTTTCCTTCAGTATAGTCACAGATTCCTCTCTCCTCTCGTCGTAAACGCGAGTGCCGGCCACTTCTCTTAGTAGCTTCAACCGTTGAGAATCTGGCGCTACTGCCATTTGGTTGATCTGTAAAATTAAGGAATCATTTGTATATTTATGTCATGAAAATCAAAACCAAGTTTTTCTGCTCAGCATCAGCCTGGAGGCTGGAATTTGCACCTGATACGACTATATTAAATTCTGACCCTCTTAAATCATGGAAGGAAGTAAGGTTGGTGAAAAGTGAATGGTTTTTTAGCTCTGCCTACCCCTTCATGGGCTGACATGAGTGAGAAATTATGTATGTAAGAGTTGTTGATGTATTTTGTATAAAATACTAGAGCTTAGTCATGTCACAAAACAACACAATTTTTATCAATACTAGATGTAGTTAGACCAAAAGGTTGCCTTAGTTCCTGATATCAGACCTGGTTCTATAGTTTGTTATTGTTTATTTTTAGAAAGCTGACTGTGAATTTATGTAATCCGGTAAAACAATCTGAAATATTAATAACTCAAATTCAAGACAACTTTATTGCTACAAGAAATAATATATTTTGATCGTGACATAACCAGGGAGGTGACCACCATGTCTTATAGCATTACTATAATCTTACTTTGTTTTTTATACAGGAATCAGTACAAGTAATATTATAATAATACTGCTATAAGACATGGCAACCCCCAAACATACTTACTTTTCCTTGTTTCACAATGTAATATGGATTGGAGTTTGACAATCCAGCGCTCTCAAGTAAATTAAGCACCTCTGAACGAGGCACCACCTTTTTGTTGAGGAAAAACTGATCCTTCTTGGATCCAATGACACGCCGCAGGAATATCTCATCTTTTTCAATCTAGAATTAAAATTATAATGGCTATATTGAAGGACAGTAATGTCAGTTTATTGCAATTATATTCATTATCATCATCATCAAGATCATCAGCCATAGGACGTCCACTGTGAACATAGGCCTCCCCCAAAGATATATTTCACTTCATTTCTTAAAAATAACAATGACATAATATGAAAATGAATGTATTCAATTTCAAGATTTCATTAAACATTTTAAGAAATATGGGAAAAATTAATATAATATGAGAATTAATTGGCAATGCTGATCTTGAATATGTATTTAATTAGGGCGACTTGCACCACTATTAATAACCTATACTTAGTCATAACATCAAGTTAAATTTAAAAAAAAATATGAATGACATGTAATTCATTACATGTAATGACAGATAATATATGACAACATTTAATTAATAACATGTAATGAATTAAATAAAATAAAAAAAAATATTGGTCAGTTAGGCATATCAAATGCACTTATGACAGGCCACAACAAGGTTTAGATACATTTATATAATAATTATGTTACAATACTATCAATTTAGAAAACAAGCAGGCAGGTATGGACACAATAACAAGGATGGGGCTTAGATAAAAGGTTGTGATTTGTAGGAAAAGGGAACAAATGGGATATGGCAGGAATGCTAGCAGGGAATTGATGGGAAAATAAAATAGGAAGCTTGTAGGATTATGTAGGATAATTACATGTCATTCATATATTCATTTTTCCATTTTACAGAGGTTCATATGAAATAAAAAAAATACTAACAGGAATCCTATTGTCCGAATTGTCAAAAATAATCTCTACAAAGGCAGATATGACCCTCGGTCCAGTGCCTTCGTGGAGCAGGGCTAGTCGCTGTTCAGGACGCAGATGTGAGAACTCATCACTCAACACAAACTGGATAGCTGAAATTTTAAATTGGATATAGTTATATGGAAATAAACCCAGAAAAATTAAAAGAAATATGAGTTTCTTTCTATACATTTGATCTTATCTCACTCCAATATTGAGTCGGTAATACATTTTCAAGCATGTTGTTGAAGGGATTTTGTTTATACTTAACATTGGGACTTAATCATAAATATACTAGACTTGTGTTTTGCCAAGTGAATAATGTTTTTGACTGTTATATGTTATAGTTAATCATCCGAATTGGCCAGGCTATGAGCAAATATTATATTGTAACTTGTGTGGTGCACCAGTTTTAGGAACCATAAGTTTTGGTCTCAGTCACAACACATTATGGAATTTTACTAGTGCCGGTATTGCGCGCGATACAAAAACCTTATTCCAATCGACAATGTTGTTAACTTACTACACAAAAGCTCTAATATAAAAGTAGAGAAAGTGTGGAAACTATTAGTTTACTAACAAAGTAACAGGTACTTACCGTGGAAAAAGTTACTTTTGCCGGACCCATTTCGTCCCACGACAACATTATGCCTTTTATCAAAAGGCTCCACCACTATCTGCTCTCTATAACTCTTAAATCCTTGTATAATTACCTGTAAACATTATATGGCGTCACTAAGTTATTACACAAAAACTGAGAGGTCAACAAAGGATAAATATAAAGACAAAATTGCGTGTACATGATTAATAGTCCAAATACCTGTTTTATATGCATTTTCACTGCTCTATATAAAGAAAACTTGGTGAATTATTGTTTACTGTGACGAAACATTGACCGCCATTTCGAAATGTCAGCCAACAATGACATTTGATTCAAGAGTTGCCAAAATATTCTTTACATAATTCTACTTGGACTCTAATAATAATAAAATGTTTTTTTTTTAAATTGGCGAATTACTAACATAATCTGCCTATCTGTTGTTGCGTGGCTCTATAATTGGTGACAAATTCGTTTCGGACCTAGATTTTTTATTAGCTTGTCATCCTTTTACGCAGTGTCGAATTTACACATTTGCCGACAGTAGGCTATTTTACTTATGCCGCCTCTACTGAGATCGATAGATGAAATTCCAAACTTTATCCACAATTATATTAATTATATTTTTCTATCAGTAAAACTGCAACTTTATGATTCGTGCTCTATAATCCTTATTACATCAACTTTTCTCGTGATTAGTATCATTGAGAACTAGGGTACCATTATGTCAGTTCTAAGAACTTCGAACTACCTTTGGAAGGTGTCTGAAGTCTTCAGACACCTTTTTTATTTTTGTGTTAGAGCATTTATGACTGGAGACGCCACTCATAGCATTTCCCCTCTACCAAGGTACAAGATTCAAAAATTTAGCACATTTATAAAAACTGTTTGTGGAATCTATTCAGTCAGAGTCGTAATCGTTTTCACTGTGTTGTGTCCTCCGATAAAAATGTCCATTTGCGCAGTTAGCACGTGTAAAAAGAAGTCGAATACATCA
Organism: Clanis bilineata; assembly: GCA_036417725.1. Classification (NCBI taxonomy): domain Eukaryota; kingdom Metazoa; phylum Arthropoda; class Insecta; order Lepidoptera; family Sphingidae; genus Clanis; species Clanis bilineata. The sequence continues at coordinate 4,158,863 of CM071159.1, forward strand.
ATTTTACAAAAGGATTGAGTTACACTTCACAAATAATTAGTCTGGATGGAAATCATTCCATTTTTCAATTATAGTTTTGATAATATAGATTTATGTAAAAAATACAGAATTTAATCGATATTCAATTTATAGAGAATTTGTGTACGGAACAATGGAATGGCCAAGAACGTTACGGTCACGGACATGTCCATGCAATTTTATTCCTTACACATTTACCACATAGTTTCAAATTGCTAAGCATTAAACTCAGATATATTGCTTTCTAGACCATAATAATCTAAGATTGCTTGACATAAGTTTACTTGACAAGACAGGTGACTGCAGTATTGTTGTTGTTGTTATAGTCACGGGCGGCTCGGTCTCCGGTGGCCTATACACTTATGTAACGTATATATGTGCCGACTCCGACGATCTTACTACTTTTACCGCTCCTTTGACAAGGTCCACAATAAAATTTTCAGGCTTGTTATGTTTTGGCTTGATTTTGTTTTTAACAGTTATATTACATTTTTTTTATAGCAGAGATTGGCAAACGAGCAGATGGGTCACCTGATGGTAAGTGATCTCCACCGCCCATAGACACCCAAGACACAAAAAGAATCATGGATGCGTTGCCAACCTAATGGCCCCAGTACACAATGGCCTGTGATGGGCCACGCTTTGCAATGCACAATTGTAGGCCACGATCACTTGGTGTTCACACAATGGCGCATGGCTCATTGCTGCCTAGCAAACCACTTGCGATGGACGTCGAAGTAATTACGGCTGCGGCTATTTATTTGTATACTATTTACAAGTATTACAGAAGTGTGTACCGTCACAATCTTATCCTTGTGCAGTGCATTACTGCCTCGGTGGCGTGGTGGTATTTCGGTACGACTACGGTTCTGAGGTCTCGAGTTCGATCCCCGAGTCGGGCAAAGTGATATTGGATTTCTCCATATCAGCCCGGAGTCTGGAATTTGTGCCCGATATGGCGATAGGCTCGCCCCCTATCACATCTGGGACGGAACTAAGCTCGGCGAAACGTGGGTGTACTAGTTCGCTAGTGCGCCTCTGCCTACCCCTTCGGGGATACAGGCGTGAGCTTATGTTATGTTATGCATTATTTGGGTCCCAAATTGCGGGCTCAGATTGATATAATTCAATAAACTTGAAAGTTTCTTCATTGCTCCATGATGTTGATATTTTGGACGATCGAAAATTCTAGTTTTAGCACGCAACACAAAAGTGTCCACTATCCCGGTCAGCGGCCGGTGACGAACTAAGCAATGGCCGATTGTGTAAACACCACAGGCCACGCTACGCCACGACTCCTTTGAAGTGTGCCCAAAAAACCGACAACTCCCCGATTGCGCGCCACGATTGACAATTGTTCGCCATCATATACCATTACCCCCTGTACACAATGGCGATGGCCTGTAGTGGGGTCGCATGGGCCATTGTGTACTGGGGCCTTAAGGCCCCAGTACACAATGGCCTGTGATGGGCCACGCTTTGCAATGCACAATTGTAGGCCACGATCACTTGGTGTTCACACAATGGCGCATGGCTCATTGCTGCCTAGCAAACCACTTGCGATGGACGTCGAAGTAATTACGGCTGCGGCTATTTATTTGTATACTGTTTACAAGTATTACAGAAGTGTGTACCGTCACAATCTTATCCTTGTGCAGTGCATTACTGCCTCAATGGCGTGGTGGTATTTCGGTACGACTACGGTTCTGAGGTCTCGGGTTCGATCCCTGGGTCGGGCAAAGTGATATTGGATTTTTCCATAGCAGCCCGGAGTCTGGAATTTGTGCCCGATATGGCGATAGGCTCGCCCCCTATCACATCTGGGACGGAAGTAAGCTCGGCGAAATGTGGGTGTACTAGTTCGCTAGTGCGCCTCTGCCTACCCCTTCGGGGATACAAGCGTGAGCTTATGTTATGTTATGCATTATTTGGGTCCCAAATTGCGGGCTCAGATTGATATAATTCAATAAACTTGAAAGTTTCTTCATTGCTCCATGATGTTGACATTTTGGACGATCGAAAATTCTAGTTCTAGCACGCAACACAAAAGTGTACTATCCCGGTCAACGGCCGGTGACGAACTAAGCAATGGCCGATTGTGTAAACACCACAGGCCACGCTACGCCACGACTCCTTTGAAGTGTGCCCAAAAAACCGACAACTCCCCGATTGCGCGCCACGATTGACAATTGTTCGCCATCATATACCATTACCCCCTGTACACAATGGCGATGGCCTGTAGTGGGCTCGCATGGGCCATTGTGTACTGGGGCCTTAAAAAGGAGGAAATGGAAGGGGACGGAAGGGGATTGGGAAAGGGAGTGGGGAAATGGGCCACCGGAAATCTCACTCACCGAACGAAACGCGACAGCAAGCTGCCACTTTACGTCGGTTTTCTGTGAGACAGTGGTATCTAACCGGTCGAGCCGGCCCATTCGTGCTATAGACGTTACTGTCTACAGCGTGGCTCTACCACTTGTAAATATTTTTGGGGAAGGCCTATGTTCAGCAGTGGACGTCCTATGGCCGATGATGATGATAAAATATTTACACCGAGATATAGTTATAGTTAGTATAGTTTATAGTCTTTGGATTAAATGTTTAGATACACATATCCATGCAATTACTATAATTACATGGACTTTCGCAATGTTTTTTTTTTTTAATGGTAAGTGGTAACTTAAGGTAGCAAGTAGTAACTACTGAAATTTATATTAATTATTGTTATTTGGTTATGAATGGTGGTGGTATTGTTGGATTCCACGGCGAAGATGGAGCACATCTTTGAGATGTGTTTTAAATTTTTTGTGTATCCAAATATATCTACCAGAGACAACAATTTTATATTTTTTTCAATATGACGTTTGTCGTTTGACAAACGTGAATTGACAATGACTTTTCGGTGTAATGTCGTCTTGTCTTGTTGCTTTTTCTAACCTGAAAACCGGAGTTTTTTGGAAATAGGTTTTTAAATACCTTGTATTTCTTTGTTTTTCAACTTTTCCCATTTGCGTTTCTATTATAATAATGGAAGGCTTTGAAATAAGGATATCAAACAGCAAAAAAGTAAGAATTATTTAAGTGGCAATGCTTTGTTATAAAAAATTGTTGGTGAATGGTGACTAAAGTTTTGTTTCTGTTTAGGGCAAGGGTTTGTTTGCCACCAAGAAGTATGATCCAGGCGATATAATTCTTGAAGAAGATCCTCTAGTCTCATGCCAATTTGCGTGGAATGCTGCGTATAGATATTTAGCCTGTGATCATTGTATGAGGTAAGTAATCCTATAGGATATATTTTTATTTCATCCCGCGTAACGAAACGCCGGTATTGTCTGTATATTTAATTAATAACGTATACGACATCCATGTTGGGAATATAAATGTGTGGAAATTATCTTTTTTCTGCGTTTTTGAATACGTAGACGAGAAATATTTTTACACGTGCGCGCGCAGTATCCGGTAACAACGAACACCAAATGGTTTTGACAGAAAGGCGGAGTAAGAAATAAAATCTTAATATCAAAACGGGTTGCTTTTAAAAAAAAAAACCTTTAACTGCACCCTTATTCTAAAGTGGCCCACTGTTGGGCTGTACCGCTATACTGCTATCACTTATACTGCTGAAAGCGAAGTGCCTGGGGGCATAACTATCTTCAATTGGTTTGTAGTTATTAAGAAAACCTCTATATAGTTTTCCTTATCATGATTTCCTTCTCATTTTATTTGTAGGCCATTAGAAACTCCAGAGCGGAATGTAAGACGTTTATCATGCAAGTCGGACATTGTCCTGCCCCACGCGGACTCGTTTGAAATAAACCTGGAAAATGTTGCTGAATGTGACAATTGTGAGGCACTGTATTGTACGGAGCTTTGCAAACAGCAGGCTTATGATACGTACCACAGGACTTTGTGCCATGATCCCATTGATCCTTTACATCCAGCTACAGTTCTATTGGAGGAGTGGAAGTGAGTTTATTTCTTACTTATTTATGACATTATTTGATAAAACATTATTGATGCTGAGTGCAAAGAATGGAACCCATAACCAATATAAAACAATAACAATTCATAATGTTGCGTAACTGTTATCATAACCTTCATCATCAGCCACAGGACGTCCATTGCTGCATATAGGCTCTTCCCAAAGATTTCCAGATCAACCTAACCTAAAATCCTGATACATCATTTATTAGACACACTACTTAATTGGGCAGTCACTACATTTTATTCCAATGTGAGCTATTTTATCTATTTTTGAGTGATAGAGCCATGTTGTAGACAGTAAGGTCTACAGCATAAATGGGCCAGCTCGACCGGTTTGATATCATTGTCTCACAGAAAAAAAAAAGTGGCAGCTTGCTGTTGCGTTTCGTTTGGTGAGAGAGATTTCCCTTTCCTCCCTTGCCCGATCCCTTTTCCCTCCACTTCCTTTGCCTCCTTTTAGGTGACAATGCACCCATGATTCTTTTTGTCTTGGGTGTCTATGGGCGGTGGAGATCACTTACCATCAGGTGACCTATCTGCTTGTTTGTCAGTCTCTGCTATAACAAAAAAATCTAGCTGATTACATTATTAAAATAATTTGTTTCCTTAATGAGAAATTACACTTTTGTTCTCTTCATTTTCAGACAAATGCATTATCCCCCAGAGACTACAAGTATAATGCTGTTGGTACGAATACTTGCATACATTAACCAGAGTTCGGACCCTCCAGCTGCTGCAGCTAAGGTGAAACAGTTCTGTCACCGCACTGTTAATGAAGATGCAGAGTTGATACACAAGCTGCTCGGTGACCAATTTGCTGATCAGTTGAACAAGCTGCGGGAGTTGACTGTAGCTGTCATTAATGGTGATTATATACAAGAGGTGCGTTTCGTATTATAGCATTATTTTTATTTTTAATTTATGGTACAGACATCTGTAGCAGCACAGATGGCATCAGCTGGCTTAGACAAGTGGCTTATGTGCTAGTCAAATAGAATAAATTTATGGGTAGCTACAGTTAACAGTAGCCCGAGCATGAAAAACTAATGTAAATGTATTCAAGTTCGCTGTGCACTGATGACATTTGGTTAATATTTCATACAAATTTCATAGACGCGCATCGAGTTCGAATACATTTACGGTTGTCAGAAACTTTACTGCTCAGGCCGCGGGTAGCGTTTTGGCGTCAAACTAAATTATACATATTAATTTTTTTTACTAAATATATAAATAAATTACGAAAGAAAATTTTTTTTTACATGTTTAAGATAAACTAATAAATAGCCCTGTATATTTTTTAAAAAATAGTCAAGTACCTAATTGATTTATATTATATTTTAGTGTTTCTGTAAAGAAGCCTGAACTGGAGTCTCTACTCCATTCACATTCTAAATAACGTTTCTTGTTTCAGTTCCTCACTCCAGAAGGATTCTGTTCCCTGATGGCGCTGGTCGGTACTAATGGACAAGGCATAGGCACCAGCCCATTGGCAATGTGGGTGAATGCAGTATCAGAGTTGACAATGTCTGATGATGAGAGGAAACAACTTGACTTGTTTATTGACAAGCTTTACCAGTATGTTGAGGAAGGTGAGTTGATAGGTCTATACTTTAACGTTTAATCACATCTCGGATACTGTGTCTGGACGAGATTGTACCAGGTGTATGTCCCTGTGGACGGCCTAAAAAGTGCTGAAATTATTTGAAAGAAAATATGAGGATCAATGTTCTTACTGTGGAGGATGCTCAAGTCCAGGTGAACTGGAGGCGTTTAAATCGTAAGGCAGATCCTGGCACTAACGCCAGACAGAAAGAAAGAGTCACCTTGGATAATCATACATTTGGCATGTTACAAATGATCAAAATCATTACATAATTATGAGTTTATGCACTGCCATGACTGCCTCGGTGGCGTGGTGGTATTTCGGTACGACTACGGTTCTGAGGTCTCGGGTTCGATCCCCGGGTCGGGCAAAGTGATATTGGATTTTTCCATATCAGCCCGGAGTCTGGAATTTGTGCCTGATATGGTGATAGGCTCGCCCCCTATCACATCTGGGACAGAACTAAGCTCGGCGAAATGTGGGTGTTCTAGTTCGCTAGTGCGCTTCTGCCTACCCCCTTCAAGGATACAGGCGTGAGCTTATGTTTTATAATTATGAGTTCATGCAAGTATAATAATGCATATATGTACATGATGCTTGTCGCAATGAACTATTCATATTCAATTAATTATTTTAACATAATTATTGACTGTCATTTAACTTCCTTTTACATTATGGTCACTTTAAATCAACTAATATATCTCTATCATATAAATATGACTTCCAGAGTCTGGAACATTCCTGAACACAGAGGGCTCTGGGCTATATGAGCTACAAAGTGCTTGCAACCACAGCTGTGCTCCAAATGCAGAGTCTTCTTTCCCATATGGCAATCACAGGATACAGCTGAAGGCTTTGAAGACGATCATGCCTGGTGAAGAGATATGTATCAGCTATCTGGATGAATGTATGCTGCAGAGGTCCAGACATTCCAGACAGAAGGTAATTTCTTGCTTTATGAAGGTAGATAATAGATGGCTCACCTGTTTCGTGGGTTTTAGAAACTATGAGAGACCGGCCTTACAACACCTATGTCTGAAACAAATATCTGTGGGTCACACAAAAAGTTATTTCAGTGCAGGAGTAGAACCCACAGCCTCTCACTTCACAATCTGCTACTTGCCTGCTGCGCCATGGAGGCTATATGTTAAACTTTCTACACACTTGTCTGTTACTCAAGTATCTTACAGTCTTACCAGTGATATTAGATTTTTCAATTTCAGTATCGGCCCAGAGTCTAGAATTTGTGCCTGTTATGTCAATAGGCTTGCTCCCCATCGCATCTAGGACGTAACTAAGCCTGGCGAAATGTAGTTCGCTATTGCACCTCCCTACCGCTTCGGGGATATAAGCATAAGCTTATGTTTTTTTAGGCGTTTTTGGAACTATGAGTCGGGGCTTTTTATGTGAGAATTCATTGATTTCTCCAGGAGTTGGCCCAGAATTACCTGTTCAAGTGTTGGTGCGAGCGGTGCACCTCGCAGGCCGGGGATCCCGACCACACCAGCGACGAGGACATGAGCGAGGACGAGCCCGACGATGTCGACTGATGCTCCAACTTGCTCGCACTCTGTCTGCTCGGAGTGTAAGCAGGCGATGGAGCGAGCAATCATTGCGGACTGTAGCGGACGTTCAGTGAAGTGATGAAAGGGAATTTGAGTGGTTTTTGGCCTAGTTATACAGTGAAATAATATACCTAAAAGAGTGATATACACCTACACAAACACACACCTACACAACAGTCACACACCTAGTCCTGACCCACACTAGGTATAACCTGTATCGTGGGTATCAGAGACTATGAGAGACTTTCGGTCTCACAACACCCAGACTTGAAACAAATATCTGTGGGCCACACAAACATTTGTCTCAATGCGGGAATCGAACCCGCGGCCTCTCGCTTCACAGCCGGCTACTCGCCCGCTGCGCCACGGTGGCTGCCGATATGGTGACAGTGTTGCAGCCTCCAAGAGTTATTGATTGTAAAATATGATTTGTTTATCTAAGTGAGTCAAAGTGACTATACTATGCCTGATGTAAACACAAATGCTCTAAAAATATATTGTAAAACTACCGTATAATACCAAACGTCACCGTATTATACCGGTATTTTATAATCACACAACAGATGGGTCACCTGATGGAAAATGATCTCCACCGCCCATAGACACCCAAAAAACAAAATATTATATTTTTCACGAATTATCGTTGCAAAAAATACCGCCAACCATCAACAAACCATATTTCAATAGGTAGTCACCAGTATTGTGTCGACCTACATAGGAGTGCCAGAGCTACGCTGTAGACAGTTACGTCTACGGAACGAATGGGCCGGCTCAACCGGTTGGATACCATTGTCTCACAGAAAACCGACGTAAAGTGGCAACTTGCTGTCGTGTCGTTCGGTGAGTGAGATTTCCGCTGGCCCATTTCCCCCCTCTTTTTCCCAATTCCCCTTCTCTCCCCTTCCATTACCTCCTTTTGGTTGGCAATGCACCAATGACTTTTTGTGTCTTGGGTGTCTATGGGCGGTGGAGGTGGAGGTGGCACTTACCATCAGGTGACCCATCTGCCCGTTTGCCAGTCTCTGTTATAAAAAAAAAAGTTTCTTCGCACTTCACGTAAAATGAGTCATAGGCGGGACATGTGAGTCGAAAAGCTGTTTTGAAGCTTAATGGTATGGCAAAAATAAGGATTAGCAAACTTCTTGGCTTAAGCCAAGATAAAAGTGTACATGAAGATGTGGTTTTATAAACCGACAAGTGTGGTGAGGAAGGGAGATATACACATTAATTAAAGTAAGAAATATTGCTTATATATTTATTTACGAAAAAAATACATTAAAATTTACAACGTTTATTTGCCAGTTGATGTACAATATTTCTTCAGTTTTGTGATATTATTATGCTAGCTGTGCAATATTTTTGCCTAATATACTCGATGGAATATAATTTCATAAGCTTCAGGGAATTTATGTGCATTAAATATTAGCAGTAAGATAAACTTGTGTGTGCAACGAAAAGTTGTTGGCTTATTATGAATATGCTTTAAAAATACAAGAAGCTGTTGTTTGATGATTTCATTTTCAGTAGACAGTAGAAATAGACAATGTAAAAAATGTTTTTTTGAATAAATAATAATAATAGCCCTGTAATATTACTGTCCCACTTCTGGGCAAGGGCCTCCTCTACTAATGAGAGGGGTTAGGCCTTAGTCTACCTGGCCTAATGCAGGTTGGTACTAGTAAGTATTTCAAGATGGATGTACCTACATTATGGAAAGTAGGTGATTCAAGATATACAATAATATTATGATAATCTCATAAGTTTAAGTGACGTTTTACATGTTAGTATTGTATTAATGTCGATTATGGATATATTCAAGTGGCTATCGAATTTTGTAACAAGGCCTATAAAACAGGTCTAAGTGGAAAGTTTTGGTGTCTAATAATGTTATTGTAAGAAATATGTCAAATTATATTAGGAATAACGCATACGATGTACACTAGTTGTCGATAGTAATCGACGTGTATCGATGTTTTTATCGATTGAAGGAATGTCATTTTTGCATTTAATACATTTGATTATGAGCTATGTAAGGTAATTCAGTAAGCGATGGTGTATTATGTAAATAACTTTAATTAAAAACAAATAATCGATATCGATATTGTATAAAGATTTGGTACCGATATTTATAATAAGCAAATGTTGCGCTTATTAAAAAAAATAAGTTATGCTGGTAATTGTTTTGTTATTTTAAAACTATAATTGCATTTACTAAACTACTATTTAATTTAATTGTACGATGACTTTTATGTATCGTTAATGTAATGTATGTTAATACATACGTAAAAGTATTATATTTCAATGTATCGTCAATTTACGTACCACAACGTTAGGTTAGCTATGTTACAGTGTAAGTTAATAAATATTGTATTCTAATAAGAATGGGTTTGAATCCCAGGTTCGAGTTAGAAAACGATTTAGAAAACATTTATGGTACTATCTACATACTTTCATAAGAGGTAATATTAGAGTGGACCCTTTTTGATCGTGAAGTGAATTCGTCTCGCACCATAATGCAGTGGCAGCCATGTAATTGGTCAGTTTTCTATAATGATTTTAGATTTGGACTGATTCCGTTTTTCCCGAAAATTAAGAATGGGGCCATTCAAGTATTAGGTAAGAGCTACAGGGTTGGTTTTTCTTTGCTTATTTTTGATGACATGGGGGGGGGGGGGGCTGGATGCTGATTACGTGAGCAGTATTTATTTTTTCTTTATCGAATTTTCTTTTAATAAACCAGAACACATCTAAAAAATGTACCAATGCATTGCTAAGAGCTTTGTTAACGAGGGGGAGGGTGAGGTTAATAATTGTAAAAAATCTGCCGAAGTAATACTTGAGCGGCCCCAATGTTCCAATAATTCTAATAGGAAACGTTTGGCAGCAATAGTTTCAATTAATGATCAAAACTGCCAGATATGTTTGCCAGACTATTTTTCTTGTCAGAAAAAAAATATTGATAAGTAATGGATCAAAAAGGGCGTTAGCAATATGTAGAGTATACGTTTTATGTCTAATATAGCGGTGGGTGATTATGAGATATACCTATGGAATCATTCGATTATATATACTGATGGAATCATTCGATTATGTAAAATGTTTCGATATTTATTAGACACTAATTCATTGTGTGAATGAGATATACCGGTGTTTCATGAAGTTGGCAGCAGTAACAATTCCACATACTTGGAGATCGATATAAAGCGTAATGGTAAGGTAAAAAAATAAAATTGAACTTAATTTTTTTATCAATTCTTAAGCATTTGAATATTGAAATGAATTATACGGAATGCGTCGATTTCGTCGCAATTAGCATAGGAATGGCTTTGTATATGTTAAAAATAAACTAATTTCCCCTTAGGTAGTTTGCCAATGTACTGCAGCGGACCGAATAAGCCAAAAATCCTTTTTTCGTCACAAATTCAAGTTCCCATTATTCAAAAACTATTGAGCCTTTCGAAATTTTAAATTTTACCGATAGATTGCTAGCCATCCCCCCTTTAAGTGTTGATTTCTTAAGTTTACGCGAATGTTATACATTGAAATAAAACTATTTTTACGGATTCTATCACGATTTGGTTTTAAATTTTTATTCCCGACGTTTCGAAGGCTTTGCAGTCTTCGTGGGCACGAGTCCGACCCGAATAAAAATTAAAAACCAAATCGTGATAGAATCCGTAAAAATAGTTTTATTTCAAGGGTTAAGTGTTATTTTGATACTAACTTTATGAAACATCTTGTAGACACGATAGTACTAATAAATTACTCGATTGTGAAATAATTACTATATTCATAATCGATTTTGAAGATCACGAAATATTCTAATGTGTCATTCATGATCGCCCATCTCTAGCCAAATATTTTGATGTAAGTAGATGTTATCAGGGTACTGATATGTGCCAAATAATTTACACGATGTTTTACGATGGTTTAGCATCATATTGTGGTTAGTGATCCACGGGGTGATCCATAGCGAGAAAGTGGATAAAGTTCACGAATTAAGTTCTAATTATTATAAGCGACAAAGTGAGAATAACTCAAGGCAATAACGGCTGGTCTCAAGTGTTGGCTAAATAAATTTCCTTTCTTTCTTTCTTTCTATTAACTTTCACAAATAACATCATAACAGTCTTATGACTAATGCAAACGTATTTGGTGAATTTTCGGCGTACTAGAAGAAATTAATAATGTTTCATTGTCAGATTTTGGACTGGATATTGGACTTTATTTAATATCGTCGATTTACAATTTCGATGGTTATTGCGGTTTATTCTGGCCATTTATACATAATATGATCATTTTGTCGTAAATAAGGTACTGTGGCTCAACCCTGACTTTTATTTGCATTTCTTGTTAGCGACAATGAAATAATGTGTATGAAAAATATCAACTCGCCACGTTAGAGGTATTCGGGTGTTTGTCGTTAAAAAAACCTGTTAAAAAGACAAAAGATGAATAAGGACGAGGCATGAATACGAAATAATGAAACATGCCTAATGTATGGAGCCAAACCAAAATGGCGACTATGATAAGAAAGTCCCAGTAATTCACAGTTAGGCATCCTCGTCACATTCCGAAATATGTATTATTGTAAAAAAATCACCGTATTTGTAATAAAATCAATAAGTATTTATACGTTATTTAAGTCTTATGACACGAGAACAAATTACATGTATAATTGTAAATAGACCGCGAAACTAAAATGGCGGAACCGAGTTAAAAGTAAACACATATTTATCGTAGTAATGCAGTCCTTATTTTTACATACATACATACATAAATTCACGCCTGTATCCCGGAAGGGGTAGCGCAAAGGAGCACTAGCGAACACTCCCATTTCGCCGAGCTTAATTCCGTCCCAGATGTGATAGGGGGCGAGTCCTTATTTTATCTTTAGCCATTGAAAAAATACGGTTGAGCTACACTACGGGATAAAATGGTAATGTTCAGATTTCAGGGCAGCTGTAATGTATCGTAAGCGGATTAATTATCTGGTTTCATGTACACGAGATGTATTTTTGTCGTAAATAAATAAATGTCAAACAACAAAGATTTTTTTCTTTATAAAATATAATAATTAAATAAATAATATTAACAGTCACACGCCTAGTCCTGATCCCACACTAGGTATAACCTGTATCGTGGGTGTCGGAAACTATGACAGACTTTCGGTCCCACAATAACTTGAAACAAATATCTGTGGGCCACACAAACATTTGTCTCAATGCGGGAATCGAACCCGCGGCCTCACGCTTCACAGCCGGCTACTCGCCCGTTGCTCCACGGAGGCTGTCATTTATACAAAACATTTCTAGAGAAGCGATTAATAAAAATTGATATATTTTTTCAAAATAAATTCATTACATATTTGTATTGTACATATTTGTACTTCGAATTTCTTGTAGAGAAATTCTCGGGTATGCAGGTTTCCTCACGATGTTTTCCTTCACCGTTATAGCAAGCGATATTTCACAATACAAATACAACAATAATTTATTCTTTCTTTCTTTCTTCCTGCCCTTATACCAAGCATAATGTGGGGTCGGCGCAACACACTTTTTCAAGCATGTTACAGAGAGGATTTGGCTTCGTTTTTACGACCGGCCGCCTGCCTGGCGTCAACCCCCTATAAGGGATCTAGTCCCGGGCAAATTAAATTGGAAAAATTTCTTTGCCCATCCTGGGAATCGAACCCAGGACCTTCCGATCCACAGCCCATACATGCTGCCACTAGACCAAGAAGGCGACAACAATAATTTATTATTAATTAATATACCAGTTAGAAGTATGTGTTTGTAAAACTATTTAATAATTGGAGTGGTTGTTGTACCTATGTACTTACCATGTTATAGTAGGTATTAAAAAAAATATATATTTTTTAAAGAAACAACTTATATTGAAGAATATACCGAAATATAAACAGTAATAAAGGGATGTAAATATTTTTGTTACTTTTTCCACCTGCCTGGTCGCCTCCTTGGTCTAATGGTAGCATATATGGGCTGTGGACCGGGAGGTCCTGGGTCGATTCCCAGGTCGGGCAAAGCGAATTTTCTAATTTAATTTGCTCTGGACTGATCCCCCAGAGGGGGTTGACGTCAGACAGGCAGCCCGTCATAAAAACTTAGCCAAATCCTTTCTGCAACATGCTTGAAAAAGTATGTTGCGCCGACTCCACATTAAGGTGGGATAAGGGCAGGTAGAAAGAAAAAGACTTTTCTACATGCTCTATCCACTACAGTGTGAGGTCGGCGCAACATACTTTCTAAGGTTATAGAAAGGATCCAGCTTAGTATTTTACGTCACCCCCTTTCGGCGATCCAGTCCCGGGCAAATCGTGTTGAACTGTTTTGCCCGACCTAGGAATCGAACCGGCAAATAAGACGCGGTTCCGGTAAGAGTTTCTACGCTACGTAGAAAATAAACAAAACAAACATATTACAAGCAAATAGGCAGGTACTTATTAAAATACTTAGTCAGCATATTACGAAACAAAACAAGTACGCAGGTAGGTTTTCGTTTGAACAAGTCGCTCTTGATTAATTTGGAAGTTGTGAACAAGTCTTAATTACGTTTGAGTTGAGGTCACTGGGAGGCGAAGTGCTCTACGCCTAATTATTATTGAGAGGTAAGCAGCGAACTGTTGTGGTTCATTGTAAATTGACGGAATTATTCTTGTTGTTAGAGGACTTGTCTGCCTCTTCATTATTAATTTTCACTCGGGTGAAAGAGATTTAATTTTACTATAGAGGGGGGCTATGGAGCAAGTTTATCATACAAATAATCACAAGATTAAAAACTTAACAGACTGACTTCAAATCCGATGGTCCTTTATGAGACCACTCTTGAAATAAGCTCTATCGAATACAAAAATAATTTTGATAATCGGTCCACATTTGGCGGAGATATCGCGTAACATACATAAAAAAAAACAGACGAATCGGGGACCTTCCTTTTTGGGAGTCGGTCGAAAAATGATCTCAAACGTCAGTAACGCCATCTACTACTTATTACAATGCGAGGGCATTTATGACAATTTACATCCTAATGTTCTGGAATTACGTAAGGCAATTTTAAGGCAATTACAGCCTTGCCCGCGTATGTTTCAAATACGACTGAGTGATTTATGACCACGAGGTCTTAACTTTGGATCACCAGTTTCGTGCTGTTGTCCCATCTACGTTCTGTTGAATGTCTTTGACTGGAGGTTTGCGTAAAGCGCAAATCAGTTGCGGTGATTTGTGAAACCAATTGATCCTTATTACTATCGAAATCAGGAATCGAAATGTGATGATTTTACTACCCACAGATATAGGACTAGCGTCTCAATATAAGATACCACCTAAATATTTATAGCTGTAAGAAGGTATATAGATACGTTTTAATAAAATATGTACGTTGAATATAAGATACATTTTATATGTAGGAGTACTATTCGTCCGCAATTCCTCGGATTTAGTGTGGGTATCCGGAGACGGTAGGTTTTAAAGTTTCTGAGCGAAACCCAATCTGCCAGGTGAATCCAGATTAATTGAAGAATAAAATAAAAAAAATACATATATATCGTAAATGGCATCCAAGACAACTTTGGCGCCTCAAAGTAATGTTTTTATTTTTTTGTAAAGTTTTTTAGGGAGTATCCGACGAAAATCTGGGCATGGCAGCTCTACGAAGCGTACTTCGTATAGTATATAGTTCGTAAACTAAACTGTACTATGTGAAGTTATATGACAAGGTGCAAGGAAAGTCTTTGATTCAATACAAAGAAAGTAAAACTTTCTAAGAAAATGCTTAATTTATATAGGTGTCTATAGTTTAGATTTGTATTAATTGCGCGAAGAATTAATGGTTTTAGTTATAATTTGTTTTTTAATTATCAGCTCGTAGTCAATAAAACTTATACTATAAAACGTTTCATTAACTCATCAAGCTTACTTAATAAAAAGAACACCTAAATATTGAATTCAGAGCTGTCTCTACGAACTTCACAAAACAAACCCGAACAAAGAAAGACAAATACATTTTCCATCCACGTTCATTAAATTCTCATGTCGGAACAAATAAACCGTTGATACGAACGTCGAATGCGATAAAGAATAGCACTAAAGCGACAAGACACAGTCCCTGAGAGGGATGGCCAGCCCAGCCTAGTTCTGTAAACATTTGTCCGCCCCACTCACATTCAAACGTCTATCCTTTAAAGGGAGGAGAAAATTATCTCGTGAATAAATTATATTCTTCTCCCCTTTATGAAGACACTTGAAGTGCATTTTCGTTTATTTTTTTCTCCTTGTTTGACTTAGATCAAAGGCATTGCAGGAATTCCGGGCGCGGTTCGTGACCCCGCAAAAATAAAACGAATAAAGAATTTAATGTGACTTGATGTCTGCGTATAATAATATTAAAGTGCTTTAGAAATGTCTATGGTGAATGTTTGTTTTGAAAATTCAATTTTCTTTTCGTCGCCGCGCCGCCTTTCTTGCGGTTTATTGCAAGTTGTTTAAATTAAGATATCACTATGCTCAGTATTGTTGGGTTTATTGTTATGACAACACAATGTGGAAATAAATATTATTATCTTTTGTAAAATATATTTTTTAATTTTATGGCTCTTTGGGTTATAGAGCAAGAGCCCGTGAGTGCCAGACCTTCGTATTTTAATAAAAGCTGAAAATTTGTCTATGTGTGTCCCTAGTACAGGTAAGAATGATCCCCACCCATGAAGCTGAGGCAACGGTGGCTTTGGCAGGTAAGAGGTAACAAAGGTGTATAAAATTCCATCCCAAATTTATCATATAATAAAACTGAATTTTTTTATATTTGATTCATAATAATATCAAAACTCGCGTTGCTCATTGCCAGACAGTTAGTATAGTTGCAACCCTCTGCCGGACACCCTGAAATTATTATAATTTATAATTATACTTACGTTATATTATAAAACCTAAATTTTATATATAATTTTTTGGGGGCCTATTAATCTATGTTTACATAATAGCCGGACAGTTTCAACGGATCTATCATCTTGCCAGACGCATTCAAAGTAGTGCGGAGAGCAAGGAGCGTATACAGTAGTGTTGCCAGATCTATTGTGTGAAATATCGGAACACAAGGTTAAAATGATCGGGACATAGGTTTTCAAATCGGGACGTTACCGGCCGGTTAGTATAACAAAGAAATCAAACTATAATAAGTTTTTTTTAAATATAACTAAATTTATGGTCGAATCTCAACATTGGCGAAGTTTTAATAGCTTTTTTAATTGCAGTTATATACCCCATCGGCGGGGGTTTATGAGCCCCCCCCCACAATTGGAGATGGGCCGCAAGGCGGCACCGCGCAGGGACGGTTCCGGCTGAAGCCTGGGCGCTTCTCGCCTAGGGAAACCCGGAACCGTCCCTCAAGCGCCGAAAAGGGCCACCGCGGTGTTTTTAATCGGTATTGCCGGTGTAGGGTGTACATAGAGTTAGGAACTCAACCCAGTGTGGCCCGGATGTTTTCCATCTCTCCCGGGCATTATGGGTCGTAAGACCGGCGTTAATGTCGCTTTGATATAGTAGAGCATTGAGACAAGCTTGCCCATTACATTGGCCACAAGTTAAAGAGCATTGCAAGCCCGTTTTCCTGCATCCGAATCGCGAACCACAACAACTCTTGCAGTTGTAGAAAATTGTATTTAGCAAATCTTCTGGAGCAGGTGGTAAAACTGTCATGATAGGCTCCAGAAAATCGTTTCGTATTGCCCAACCCCATACCTGGGGTTCCAAATCATGCCCTAACCAAGTTTGAACTTTATAATATACACGTTTGAAATACTGATTTCTTAAGTTTACGCGAATGTTATTTTTATAATTTTTTTTCATAGCAGAGATTGGCAAACGAGCAGATGGGTCACCTGATGGTAAGTGATCTCCACCGCCCATAGACACCCAAGACAAAAAAATTATGGGTGCGTAATGAAGAAGGCGATATTGAAGACTATCAATCCACAGAATGGAATAATAGTGACGAGGAATATGGATGTATTGACGACGACGATGAAAATGATGAAAATGTTTAAAAATTTAATTAGAATAAATGTATTTCTCTGTAACTTTTTTATTTAAAAAAAAATTGCCCTTTGATTAATAAACAATTAAATTTGATTTACTTTAATTCATTGGCTTTACAATTTTGATAGAATTGAAAATACTAAACTTCGCAAAAATTAAAAATAATATAAATTAAATTATTAGAGTTTCGATATGATTGAAGTTGTATTAGAACAATTTTACTGAGTATTGTTTTAAATATTTGTTATTCAAACTGTAAAAATTTATTTAATGAAATTTCTCGATTAAGAAAAAAATAAACTGCACAATTAACAGTGGATGCGCAGTGAAGGGCTGCAATAGACCAAGCGCTCTGTCTCCCTCGCACTAGTTACTGTATACGCTCCTTGCTCTCCGAACTACTGCTCACTTTGAATGCGTCTGGCAAGATGATAGAACCGTTGAAACTGTCCGGCTATTATGTAAACATAGATTAATAGGCCCCAAAAAAATTATATATAAAATTTAGGTTTTATAATATAACGTAAGTATAATTATAAATTATAATAATTTAAGGGTGTCCGGCAGAGGGTTGCAACCATACTAACTGTCTGGCAATGAGCAACGCGAGTTTTGATATTATTATGAATCAAATATAAAAAAATTCAGTTTTATTATATGATAAATTTGGGATGGAATTTTATACACCTTTGTTACCTCTTACCTGCCAAAGCCACCGTTGCCTCAGCTTCATGGGTGGGGATCATTCTTACCTGTACTAGGGACACACATAGACAAATTTTCAGCTTTTATTAAAATACGAAGGTCTGGCACTCACGGGCTCTTGGACCATTAGTAGCAGCGTCCACAGGCTTTGGACCGGTCTTGCGTTCGAATCCCAGATCGAGCATATTCGATTTTTCTAACACTATTAGCCCGATTCTATATCCCTAAGAAAGAGGTAACGTCAGTCACGCGGCCGGTTATATGATGTGAGAATAATAATTAATATTTAGATAATAGTCTCATAAATCTTATAAATCAAAGACACCTGAATATTTATTACATTAAGGGCTTTTTTCCTTGTGTCATTGTTTGAAAATAAAAGGGATAGACTATTATTAATCATTTGCTCAGCTCAAATGTTTTTGTAAGTAAGGCACTAAATGTCTATTAGCCTCATTATTATACAGCCTCCGTAACGCAGTGGGCTGTGGAGCAAGAGGCTTTAGGTTCGATTCCCTGAGACAAATGTTTGTGTGGCCCACATATATTTGTTTGTTGTGAGATCAAAAGTATCTCGTAGTTCTTGATACCCACAACACAGGACTCGTATCTTAGTGTAGGGTCAGGAATATGTGTGTGACTGATGGGTGTTATTTATTTAAGAGTATTTTCATTATGAATTATTGCTTGCTATAACGGTGAAGGAAAACATCGTGAGGAAACCTGCATATCCGAGAATTTCTCCATAAGAATTTCAAAGGTATGTGGAGTCTACCAATCCTCATTAGGCCAGCGTGGTAGACTAAGGCCTAACTCCTTTCATTAGTAGAGGAGGCCCGTGTCCAGTAGTGGGACAGTAATATTATATAGCTAATAATGTAATATTCATTTATTATTTATTTAAACAATACCCAGTATATTCATCAAAACAACACATACAGTTTAGTGTACCTGCTAATCAGTACATACACAAATTGCATGTCACCGAGTTACGAGCTTCATTTTAATTAAAATTAGCTTTAGTAATCTTCATGCTGTGACCTAGTTTAAAGTTTTACAAATCGGTTGTGAGGGGCTTGGTAAAAATAATAAATAACACGTAACAGTCACATACATAGTCCTGACCCCACACTAAGATCGAGTCATGTGTTGTGGGAATCAGGAACTACGAGAGACTTTCGGTCTCACAACACCCAGACCCGAAACAAATATCTGTAGGGCATACAAACATTTGTCTCGGTGCGGGGATCGAACCCGCGGTCTCTCGCCTCACAGCCGGCTACTCGCCCGTTGCGCCACGGAGGCTGTTGATATAAGTATATTAAATATAGAAGATATAATAGTTCGTATAAGCTAGTAGGACTTTTCGTGGAATGATTATTCCCTAGGCGAATGATGTTTTAATTTCATGAACTTATGCAAACATTTTATTTAAAGTTTCAAGATTAGATTCAAAAACTTGTCATTTGGTAATTTTTAATGCGACATTAATGCACTTTTTACCTCGATTTCAGTGCAATTTTAAGTCAATAAATAAAACCGCATCGTAGTCGCAGTTGAATCGAGTGTCAAAAGTTACCATATATATGACTATATAATTGGCCCAAGGGAAAAAAGAGGGACTCCTCTTTTTTCCCTTGGGCCAATTCACACGGTTTTCTGTCAGACAGCGGTAGCGAACCGGACGAGCCGGTTCATTCGTGGCTATAGTAGGCGCTAACAAAATGTCCAAGGACAATAACTAATTAGAGCAAAATATAGACAAAGAAAACATGCTTCTTCCATCTGCTCTTATACTAATGTGGAATCTGCGCGACACACTTTTTCAAGCATAGTGGCTTACGATCGCCCCGCCTAAACTGCGTTAGAAAAAGCTTTTCCCGACCAGGAATTCCAACCCAGGACATCCCGGCATACAATCCATATTCGCCTGCTATGAAAGTGACAAAGACCATGCTTCAACGCACTCAAATCATACCCTCAGTAAGGATGCACGCGTGGTTAAATACCAACTTAGCAAATATGGAGCATCGCAGACGGGAGTCGGGCATTCAAATTAAAATCAAACCCCTTTGAAGAAACGCTCGTGGGGTGTTTAATTGTGATCCGTTTTGGACTGTTGGTATTCAGAACGGGTATCAAATAATTGGTGAATTTTATACCCCAATGCCTTTTGTCTGGATCAATGAAATTTAGGATCCGTTTCGTAATAAGAGTCTGGAGAATTGCGACCATGTTTTGTAAGGATTCGTTGTAATTTAGCGATAAATGTATGTATTTAGAAATAGCTATATATATTTAAATCGATTTTTAGATATTGCCTGACTGCCTCGGTGGCGTGGTTGTATTTCGGTATCACTAGCATCCTGAGGTCTCGGGTTCGATCCCTGGGGTCGGGCAAAGTGATATTGGATTTTTCCATATCAGCCCGGAGTCTGGAATTTGTGCCCGATATGGCGATAGGCTCGCCCTCTATCACATCTGGGACGGAACTAAGCTCGACGAAATGTAGGTGTTCTAGTTCGCTAGTGCACCTCTGCCTACCCCTTCGGGGATACAGGCGTGAGCTTATGTTTTTAAATATTGCAAAGAAACAATTTTGTAAAATATTTTTTCATAACTAATTATCGCCCGACTTCAAAAACAGAGAAGGTCCGCAATTCGTTTGTTTTTTTATGTATGTTACGCGATATCTCTGGCAAATGTAGACCGATTTCCAAGATTCTTTTTGTGGTCTATAGAGCTTAGTCCAAGGGTTGTCCCATATAAATTTGGTGAAGATTGAATACATTTTGAAGTCGGTCCGTTAAGTGTTTAAGTTTGTGATTATGTATGGACGTATGAGGTTGTGTGGGTATACAATATACATATATCGACCTATCCAAAGAATAAAGTTACATATGATAATTAATCGAATTGCTTTTATATTTTTCTGAGCTTAAATTAACCTATATATTTAACTAATACTAGTAATTTTTTTAAATTTATGACATAATAACAAGTTAAATTATGACATAGCTTAAAAAATATTCACTAGTTAAATATACAGGTCAATAAATAAGCTCAGAAAAATAAGAAAGCAATTTTGATTCATTATCATATGTAACTTTATTCTTTGGATAGGTCGATATATGCTTTTTGTTCATAGGGGTACCATTGCTGCACATTGACTGCCTCGGTTGCGTAGCAGTATTGCGTGCGCGGTAAGACTATGGTCCTGAGGTTTCGGGTTCGATTCCGGGTCGGGTAAAGTGATATTGGATTTTTCAGTATCCGCACGGAGTCTAGAATTTGTGCCCGATATGGCGATAGGCTCGCCCCCTATCACACCTGGGACGGAACTAAGCTCAGCGAGATGTGGGTGTTCAAGTTCGCTAGTGCGCCTCTGCCTACCCCTCCGGGGATACAGGCGTAAGCTTATGTAAATAAAAAATACAACGCATAAGGTATATACCAGCGACTTCCTGCGACCTTTATCAGGTCGTCGGTCCACCTTGTAGGTGGACGTCCTACGCTGCGCTTGCAGGCCGCTTCCAACAGGTCTATCTGGAAATCTTTGGGGGAGGCCTATGTTCAGCAGTGGACGCCCTATGGCTGATGATGATGATGATGATGAAGGTATATACCGTAGTACGCAGTTGATCACGTAGGCTCTGGTCGGTTTATTCAGACTCTTGACTCCAGCCAAGCTGCGGATTGCATTCTACGTCAAGGCGAGGAATTGCGGTCGTACGGATGCTGCAACGATTTAAGCGAAATTCTCTTTATGTTTGGCTCTCTAATTTTGTATTGAATTTGGTTTATAAGACTAGTTTTTCCTCCAGACTTCGTTCCCATAAGGACTGGGATAAAATGTATAGGTAACTTAGGGATAATAAAGTATTTTTATTAGTGCACGAATTTTTTAATTGGTTGTGTAGTTTTCGACAGACTTCCAAAAAGGAGGAGGTCCTCAATTCGTCTGTATTTTTTTTAATGCATTTTACGCGATATCTCCGCCAAATGTGGACCGATCTTCAAAATTATTTTTGTGTTCGATAGAGCTTATTTCAAGGGTGGTCCCATATAACTTTGGTCACGATCGGATTTGAAGTCGGTCTATTAAGTTTTTTTTAAACTTGTGATTATTAAGTACCTAGATCCATATATCTCCCGGATTTCATTTTTGTAATATAAGTATGTTCATCGGCTTTTGTAATATAAGTATGTTTGATTGAAATAAACTACTAAATTAATTAACTTGTAAGCATAGGTGGTCACCTCCTTGGTCTAGTGGCAGCATATATGGGCTGTGGACCGTGAGGTGCTGGGTTCGATTTCCAAGCCAGCAAAGCGAATATTCAAGTTTAATTTGCCCGGGACTGGATCCCCCAGAAGGGCTTGACGTCAAGCAGGCAGCCGGTCCTAAATATAAGCCAAATCCTTTCTGCAACATGCTTGAAAAAGTGTGTTACGCTGACACCACATTAAGGTGAGATAAGGGCAGGTAGAAAGAAAGAAGAAAGAAAAGTAAGCATATGTGGTATTTTAACAGGTTTTTTATATTCATTTCTGTTTACTTACTTTTAACTCGTTTAAGGGACTTAGAGACTATACTACCTACCGCCGAATGTTCATACACTTAAGGTTGCCTTATGTCAATTAAGGCCGTCTTATCTGTTAAAATTGTATGGCGAAAATCAATGTAAGAAGCCGTTAAAGTTGAGGAGCGTTTGACCATTCGGGCGCTACTGTTATAGTTGTGCGGCAATTTAGTGCGTTAATAGTAATTCTTTAAAACAATTTTTAGTCATTGATATCCTATTTGAATTTTACGCTAGCAGCACCTACATGCATAAAGATGGTGAAACATTTTCTCAGCTCGTCTTATCGGTAACCAATCCAATTTTCCCAGACATTCGTTGCACAAATAAACAAAGCACGTTGGACTTTGAGCTGTAGATTGAAAAGTATCCTCAGACGCCACCCGCTACCCGTATTCAATGAAAACATGTCGGACTGTAGCCTTATCAAGGGTTCAGTGATCCTCTGCCTTCACTTTTTTGTGTAAATTCAAGTGGATGAATTGAATTTCTTGCATCTGTCTCGCACTTTGTCAACTGTTCTGTGATAATCTTGATTACTTCGTGTTGTTCCATCTCGGACTGCCTCGTGGCGTAGTTGTAGACTGCCTCGGTGGCGTGGTTGTATTTCGGTACAACTACCGTCCTGAGGTCTCGGGTTCGATCCCCAGGTCGGGCAATATGATATTGGATTTTTCCATATCAGCCCGGAGTCTGGAATTTGTGCCCGATATGGCAATAGGCTCGCCCCCTATCACATTTGGGACGGAACTAAGCTCGGCGAAATGTGGGTGTTCTAGGTCGCTAGTGCGCCTCTGCCTACCCCTTTGGGGATACAGGCGTGAGCTTATGTTATGTTATTATTTCATCATAGTTCGCAAACTAGAACAGTAACTTTCTCAGAAAAATAAAACCCCTTTCCACACAAACGCGTATCTCGTTTCCGTAACTTTAGGCACAGAAGACGTATAACCGTTTAAAAATCGGGGCCGGCATAATCCCATTACGTTTTCTGTGATTATGCGGGTCTGATCAAGATTGATGGCCGCCGCCGGACTTAAACTCGAATCCGAGGATTATGAGCTATAAATAGCGAATTCATGGTTCCACTGGTACATTTATTTTACTAAGGACTGGCACTAACAGATTAGTGAGGAGTAATGAAGGGCTCGCGATGTGCTGGTTGTGTGTATAGTTGATAAATGAACAAGACATGCTTCGTGGTGTAGTTAGGAATGCCACGTCCTGTTTGGATTAGGTCCTTCCCGATCCTGGTCAATGCTAATGCTCAAGCGTAGCTATCGACTGCATATTCGAATAAAAAATATAAAATGGACCACCGGAAATATCACTCACTAAACGAAACACGACAGCAAGCTGCCACTTTACGTCGTTTTCTGTGATACAGTGGTATCAAACCGGTCGAGCTGGCCCACTCGTGGTGTAGACGTAAATGTCTACAGCGTGGCTTTACCACTCAAAAATGTTACACGACGGTAAGAAATCGCGGTTTTATATACTTTTTAATCCACTACAGAGTCCACCTCAAAGTGATTCTACAAAGATTCCATAGTTTCCCAAAGGTATGAAGTCTTGCATAGTCCTAACAAGATCTCTAATACAAAAATATAAAAAACTAAACTAATGACACGTCTTACAAGGTTTAACCGTGGCCCTACGGTAAGGACCATATGTTACGCAGGCAGCGGGATTACCCGGGCAGACTTAAGCCTTATAAACGTTTGTCCAAATCTGCCTTATTTAGGAAGCCCGGCCTAATTAAGGAGCTACCCATCTTGTCCTGACATACGTGAGCTAGATTGTTTCAACATATGGGATGTTTTTCGTAAGATTTGTAAACTTAGGACTTCTTTATAGTTTTACTTTCATTCTTCGTTGGGGCTTAACGCCACATTACTCTGATGAGATTTTATAGCATGTTTTAGAGTGCAATATCCCTAAAGGTATTCATTGGATTCTTTCGCATATACGATACTTATAAAAACATTTTAGTTGAGCAAATGGTTAAGAATAGTCTGTCTCATTTATTTTCACACAATGTTACACAAGGAAAAAACGTGACATCAATTAATAATCGCCCTCGCATTATAATAAGTAGTATCAACTACATATAGTACTTATTATAATGCGAAGGCGATTATTACAATTTACACCCTAGAATATTTTGTGAATGGTTAAGAATCACGTAAGATAAGTTTATTCGCAATATTATTATGCTGGCCGACTTAGCGCGCGTATTTTTAAAATAGACTGAGCGACTTATGACCACTAGGTCATTACTTTGAATCACAAGTTTGTGCTGTTGTCCTATCTACATACTGTTGAATGTCTTTGGTTTTAAATAACAAACCGGACACGACAACGATAAAATACAACTAACTATCAACTTCATAACCCAACTATTATCTCTCAATCTTTCAACATCCATCTCGCTATTAGCTAGGGAGACCTTCAGTGAGGAATGTGCTAATAAGATCGAAAAAGCCGAAGATAAAGTCCGTCAAAGAGGGTGAATTTTAATTAAATGCGTCTACGGACATTAACGAGATGAAAGGGGGCCTTAATCGCCTGATTTGTTTGTAGTATCTGGTCCTCGATTAAATACCTATGAATTTCCAACTTTGATTGAATAATTTCGTTTTGCGTCAGGGTTATAAGATTATAACATGCAATCATATGGATAGAAACTAAATAGTTTGTAGAAGTACAAACGCCAGAATTTGATTGTTTCATTTGATGAAATTTTGCACTTCCACAATCGCCGAAATGATTTGAATGTTCTGATCCGTAGGTTTCGTGATTTTCCCCATGTAAAAAAATAAAAGTCTCGTTCATTGGTTTTGGGTTGATATTAATTTCAACAGCATTTAATAAGCATCTTATCGCATAGTGGTGGTACAGCTCGCGACTAACTTGAAGTTTGACGAGCTATAAAAATAGGCATTTTCAGACAACTTTTGAGTTTGGAAATATGATAAAAAATAGTCAGAACTATGAGATACATGGCTGGGATAACGCCAGACAGAAAGAAAGAGTCGGAACTATGAGAGAAAAAATTAAACCTACTCAATATGCTAATTTCCCGTGACACGATTTTGGTACCCAATTAATTGATAGGTTGATTGTAAAGCTGATGTGTCATAGATATTATTATACGAGACGAATGAATATGAAAAAAAAATTCAAAGGTGGTACTTATATACATACATACATAAGCTCACGCCTGTACCCCCGAAGGCGTAGGCAGAGGCTCACTAGCGAACTAGAACACCCACATTTCGCCGAGCTTAGTTCCGTCCCAGATGTGATAGGGGGCGAGACTATCGCCATATCGGGCACAAATTCCAGACTCCGGGCTGATATGGAAAAATCCAATATCACTTTGCCTGACCTGGGGATCGAACCCGAGACCTCAGAACCGTAGTCGTACCGAAATACCACCACGCCACCGAGGCAGTCTGGTCAGTCAGTCAGGCACCGAGGTACTTATATATTTTATTTTAATTAGTCACGCGGTGTTATTTCGTCTCAGGCTTATACACAAATGTAGACGCACGTTCGCAAGTCGGACGAAGGATGAAAAAACAACACCTGCAAGTGAGATAGCTATACAATATGCAAGAGTTGGGCATAAGTGGTAACTCCGGAACGCATCAAATTTTCACACAAGCGGAAAATACGAAAAAGGTTCCGAACAAAACGGTGTCGTGTCCCGGGCCCTTAAAAGGATTCCGTAGTTTCGATCTCTGAGGTACAATAAACCTATTTCTTTTTTGTTTTATCTTTCACTTGGAATGATGTCCGGCCCCGGATTATTTTGGACGATTATGTCATGTTTGTTCAGGGTGTGTTTGAATTTCTGGAATAATATTCATAAATGGAATATTCTAAAAGCGTTAATAAGATAATCACAATTTTTACGGATAATTAAAACCTAATGGACCGACATTCACAAAAGACATTCCATGCCATGCATTGCACTTGCATGTTATCTCAACGTTAACTATTTATCTAATGTCGACGTCTTTATTTTTAAATAGTCACGGGCGGCTCGGCCTCCGGTGGCCCATACGCTTATGTAACATACATATATGTGCTGACTCCGACCGGTTAAACATATAAATGACATGTAAAAGTATATAATATCCTATTTGCATATTATATTGATGTATTTGCAGAACAAATTATTTAAATTTGAATTTGTTTATCATCTGTGAACAATACATTGTACATATCGTTGTACATATTATGGTAATTCAGTTGTGTAGGTCAGTGCGGCGCTTCGTTACCCGTTTCCATGTAACTGAAGGCCTCATGTTGGCAGCAGCATGGCAGGCCGGAGAATTGCATATCTTGTACATAGTGATGTGACACGGTTGGCTTTATATCAAAACTATTATTTATACCGAAAATTGACTGGAAAATAAGTGGGTCACATGATATTAAGTGATCTCCATCGCCCATATCAAATCATGGGTGCTTAGGGTAGAAGTATTAGGAAGGCGACGATAGCCGCCGTGGCGCAGCGGGCGAATAGCTGGCTATGAAGCGAGAGGCCGCGGGTTCGATCCCCGCACCGAGACAAATGTTTGTGTGGCCCACAGATATTTTTTTCGGGTCTGGGTGAGACCGAAAGTCTCTCGTAGTTTCTGATACCCACGATACAGGTTATACCTAGTGTGGGGTCAGGACTATGTGTGTGACTGTTGGGTGTTACTTATTATACATATTTATTATTATTTGGGCCACCGAACATCTCACTCACCGACTGGTATGTAAACTAAAAACGATCTACCACTTTACATCAGTTTTCTGTGACAATAGATGTAAACCGGCTGAGTGGATGAGGTAGGCGAAACACATTTTTTCAAGTTATGATTTGGCTTAATTTTTATAACCGGGTCTCGTTACGTTAACCCCCTTTGGGGGATCCAGTCCCGGCCAAATCGAATAAGAAAATCCAGGACGTCAGATTCACAGCCCATATTATCTGCCGTTAGACCAAGATGGCGGCCGAATGTGAGTGAATGTGTGATTATGTTGTCTATCTATATATTAATTAATACGTGAAGCGAAAATCAGAAGTTTAAAAACTTAACGGACCGACTTCAAATCTGATCGTTACCAAATTTATATCGGACCAACTTTGAAATAAGCTCTATTGAACACAAAAAGAATTTTGAAAATCGGTCCATATATGGCGGAGATATCGCGTAACATACATTAAAAAAATACAGACGAATTGAGGACCTTCTCCTTTTTGGAAGTTCGTCGAAAATTTTGAACACCTTGTTAAGCGAATTGCGCGAACCGATGAACGTGAAATTTGACACAGTTGAAGTTTATATGGAGAAGAAGTGCATAAAGCTGTGTGTGTATAATTTTTTTAATGAATTATGGTCGAATTGCGACCAATGTGCGACCACTAGTAATAAATATCCGTTAGTAAGCGTGTGTTGGCCCCATCCCTATTCATAACACAGCGTTTATATCTTGCTGCTGGCGTACTTGGATGGACTCCCTCGTACGTGTATTCCTGGAATGGCTTATAAGGAAAAATAACCTCAAACTAACGAGTTTTATGGCTATAGCCGCTAGGCTACTAGCTATAGTAGCTACTAACATGGGTATGCGACTATTACACGGTGGTTCGACAAGACTAAAAATCAAATTAAGAAATTAAAAACTTTCTTTTCGCATTTACTTTATTAATAAAACGTTTTTTTATCTACAACACCGACTATAAAGCAACAAAAGTCACAAACCATTCCAAAAGTACCTGTACCTACGTAATTTATCAGCAATTTCTTGTACACTGCGATTCAAATAAGAATAGGAACGTCAATGACCTCTATCTATCAAATGTCACTTGAAAAGTAAGGTTTGCAAAGAAACCTTACAATAAATTTTGTCGATTTTTCAATTTGTGTAACTGAGACACTAAAACAAAAAATAATAATATTGATTGAAACGCAATTAAGGTTTCGTGGCAAACCTTACTTTTAAAGTGACATTTGACAGATAGAAGTCATTGACGTTCCTATTCTTATTTGAATCGCATAGTATTTCAAGTTAAGACACTTATACAAAATCTTATAAAAATCAATTGCTATAAACCTTTTGATTTACGATATTAACAGATACAAAGTGACAAAACAATCCCGGTACAACTGGCAACTATTTGTCAGCAATAAAGAATGCAAATCGGTGGATTCAATTTGCAGTGCAAAACTGCTGTGTTTAAATATGCAGTAGGGAGTTTGAAAAAATGCTGCGACGTAAGGGGAGCGGCTATTAAGATTAATGCAATTTGATTATACGGAGATCGAATGTGTTTGCAGACAGGGTACTGTTAAAAATATACTTCATTGGTCTAGTGCAGTGTAGGCGAACCTTTATGTTACAACGTCCCATATTTTTTCTAAAGAAATATTTCATTAAATATTTGCCATCAAATAATTTTGACTTTATTTTTTTATTTAAAATATATAGAAAGAAAAGTATTCAGTCGCCTTCTTGTTCTAGTGGCAGTATGTATGGGCTGTGGACCGGGAGATCCTGGGTTCGATTCCCAGGTCGGGCAAAGAAATTTTCTAATATAATTTTCCCGGGACTGGATCCCTTAGAAGGAGTTGACGTCAGGCAGGCGGCAGGACGTAAAAACTTAGCCAAATCCTTTCTGCAACGTGCTTGAAAAAGTGTGTTGCGCCGACCCCACATTAAGGTGGGATAAGGGCAGGTAGAAAGAAAGAAAGAGGTGCTTATTACACCTATGCAACGTGTAGGCAACTTTTCTTTACCTACCTTTTTTTGTGTGCCGCTGACTTCTGGTTAATCAGCTATTGAGATTAACAAAAACTATTAAGGATCATTTAAGAAAATTGCACATAAAATATTTGAATATCAAATACCATAGACATCAGGCGAGCCTTATCCAATCCAATTAAGTGTTTGGATGAAATGTGCCTTATTTCATTTGAATTAAGGGTAATTGTCACGGAAGGTGGCGTGACTGCATTTTGTCACCGCTGGCCCGTCCCTTTTTGGGACACTATAAAATTATGGGCTCAAATAATTAGCCTATAATCGTTGGTATTGTTTGGAGTTGGAATGATTTGGTTGCAGTAAAAATGATTGCAGTAATATTAGTACTCAGTGTATCTTGTATGTTACTTTGTCCTATATTATTAGATATCTATTGTTATCATAGTTTAGCTGCTCTAATTCAAGGCCTTTCTGGTACTGTACTGTATTAGTAGCTGACTGTAAATTGGTGTTAAAAAGAGCAACGTCAGAGTTTCTTGCCCCTCCTTCTCTGGCGAAACAGCCTTCCGAACGGGCGGTAGAGTTAAAATTTGACGGAATCTAAATAATGTTTGAACATTTCATGGATTCAATAAATCATTTGAATTGATTTGATTAAAGTTACTTACTGCTTTTTTTGATAACCAACACAATGTGCGCCATTATTAATCTACCTCTATACAGTGGTTGCTTAAAATTCCACTGCCAAAATGCCACGTTAAAATAATAATTGATTTATGACTTTTCCTAAGTGTTTTAATATTCCAATATGTTTTACGCATTTGATTATACAAAAGTATAATAAACTTAGATCTTTTATATCTAAGGCAAAAACCTTGACGCGTATACACAGTTCTCAAAATATTTAATAATAATAATAATAATAATAATAATCATTTATTTGCGTAAAACATGGTATAAAAGATGTTAAAATTAGTCTTGGTACGTACATGTTTTGCTAAAATAGTATAGCATGCAAATTTAAAAGGCTTATCTGAAATTGTAGAGCAGGCAATTACTAAAATTAACATTTTTGATTTACAAATTCTTGTATACTATAGTAATTACAATCAACAAGCCAACTGTATAATTGTTTCTTAAATAAACTAATTCTTAGTTCCTTTAAGTGGCCTGGCACCTTATTATATATGCGCACACACATTGCTAGGCAGCTTTTATTGTACTTTGCTAGTCTTGGCAAGTCGCTGAGTACTAATCTGTAGGGATCTCGTCGGTTTCGATGGATTACATCATCCGCTGTTTTGAACAAATGTTTGTTTTTGTAGACGAACATACACACTTCATAAATATAAAGGGAAGGTAATGGTAACAACCCCAGTTGCTTAAATACAGGTTGACATGAGTCGTCGGATTTAAGTCCGTATATTGAGCGTATGCTTTTTTTTTGAGCGACGAATGCTCTTTTCATGTTTGTACTATTACCCCAAATGATGAGACCGTACCGTAACAGTGACTCCACATACGCATGGTATGTCATTATCGCAGTTTTTACATTTGTTACCTTTCTGATTTGTCTTAATGCATATACAAATTTATTTATCCTACTACTAACACTATCCACGTGTGATTTCCAGTTTATATCTTCATCTATTATCACCCCTAAAAATTTGGTATGTGTTGTCTGTTTGATTTTGTTTACATTTAATAAGGTGTTATTTTTATTATTGAATGTTTTATTAAATTGTATGTAATTGGATTTATCTAAATTAATTTTTAATTTATTTATATCAAGCCAATGGAGCAATTTGTCTATTGTGTTATTAATATCCAACTCATGATCTTCTATTGTATTGTTTTGTTTATTAGATGTCACTATAATAGATATATCGTCAGCAAATAATATGCATTTATGTTTTGTTATATTTATGATATCATTTATGTACAGCAGAAATAGCAATGGACCTAATACACTTCCTTGGGGCACGCCACATGTATTATGTGCGAAGGTTGATGAATAAGGTACTATATCTTTATTTTCATTTAGTTTGTTGATTATGACACATTGTTGTCGGTTATTTAAATATGACGATATCCACTGAATCACAGGTCCCCTTATCCCGACTCCTTCTAATTTCTTTAGCAAGATGTCATGCGATACAAGATCAAAGGCTTTTGATAAATCAATAAAAATACTGGTAGTTAGGTAATTATTGTTAATATTTGAAAGTATGTTTTTCATTAGAGAGAAAATAGCTAAAGACGTGGATTTATGTTTTTGGAACCCAAATTGCTCTTTGTTTATAATATTAAACTTGTTACAAAAATCAATTAATCTGATATACATACATTTTTCGTATATTTTGGATATAATAGGTATTAATGTTATTGGCCGGTAATTATTCATGTCAAGTCGATCACCCTTTTTGAATAACGGTTTTATTATGGATAGTTTTAGTATTTCTGGAAATAATCCTTGTAGAAATGAAATATTGATCAAGAAAGTCAAAATAGCGGTTAGTTCGTTGCAACAAGCCTTGATGACTTTTGTATTAATTTCATCAAAGCCCTCAGATCTAGTGTTGCGTAAGTTCATAATTATTTTTTGGACCTCACTTTCAAGCATTGGTTTAAGAAACATTGAATTCATAGATGTGTTTTTACTAATTTTAAAGTGTGATGTTAAAATATGGTTATATCCGTGACTTGAATTTATATAATGCTCGTTAAAAAGGGATGCTATTTCTGTAGGGTCCGTAATTTCAGTGTCATTCATCTTTATAGCCTCTATGTTTTCTTTGGTGTTTATGTTGTTCATTTCGTTTTTTATGACCGTCCATGTTGCTTTACACTTATTAGGATTTGAATTAATATATTTAGAATTTGCGTTCTTTTTTGAATTTTCAATGCATTTTCTTAGAAGATGGGAATAATTATTATATTTATTTTTATTGGTAACATTTTTATTTTTATAGTATTGATAACGAAGTGTACGCTTAGTTTTACAACTTCGTTTTAAGC
This sequence comes from Clanis bilineata, assembly GCA_036417725.1. Lineage (NCBI taxonomy): Eukaryota > Metazoa > Arthropoda > Insecta > Lepidoptera > Sphingidae > Clanis > Clanis bilineata. The sequence goes on from CM071159.1 coordinate 4,191,156, forward strand.
CCTCACTCATCCAATTTTGCTTCCTCTTATTATACACATTAATCTTAACTCTTACTTTAGGGAAGCAAAGGTTATAGAATAGACTTAGCGTTTCATGAAAATCATCAAAGGCAGAATTAGTATCAGTTTTTGAATAAACATCTGACCAAGAAAGACTTTGCAAGCATTTTTTATATTTCTGTATATTGTCTAAGTTAAAATCTCTTTTATAAATATAATACACTGATATTTTTTTTGGTTTATTTTTAATAGGGAAACTCAACATTTGCGCTGTATCATGATCTGAAAGATAAAGGGGTAATATAACTGCGGTTGCATTGTCAATATTACTTAAAATGTGGTCAATACAAGAAGATTTGCGTGTAGGGACGTCGATATGTATTTTTAAGTTATAATTATAAGACAAGTCATACAAGTCATTTGTTATGCTACTTTTTCTATTAAGGGTATTTATGTTAAAATCACCGGTTAAAACTATATTTATTTTATACTTATATTTCTTTAGCAAATCGTCCAAAAGAGTGTGTAATTTTGATATAAACTGATTAGGATCAGATTGGGGTGTTCTGTAAATACATATAATTACTAGTTTGAAGTGCATTATTTCTAACCCGCAGGCCTCGAACGTGTTCTGTGTTGCATATTTTTTTACAAATGTTAATTCTTTAAAGATTAGACCCTTTTTACATAATATACAAGTACCGCCTCTTTGTTTTGTTCTACAAAAACTAGCAGCCACATCATAGTTGTATATTTTGACATAGTTCTCATAACCAATTTTTATAAAAGTTTCAGAAAGACATATAACATCTGGATCATTATTTTCTTTTTGTAGCTCTTGGATAGTGATTTCTAAAAGTTCTTGTTTGGATATTATGCTAGCGATATTTTGATGGAGTATTCTAAAATAATGAGTGGTATTTAATTTAGACTCGAAAAAATGTGTTGTTTTTGTTTATTATAGGGAAATAATGGAGTATGGCTTTCTGAACTTTTTCAGTGCTTTTTATTTGCATGTTAGATTCGTGAGGTTTTGTGCGATTGAGACTTTCAAAATAGAAGGGGATTGTCCCTTTTTTTTTGGGTTCATTTAATTTAGTTTCGAATTGAATGTTTGATTTATTACGTGCGATTAGTTTACGAATATTCGCAGGGTTTAAATATTTGTCATTATAATCATTGCTATCTATTATAAAATTTATTGACCTACCTATTTCAGATAGTTTTGTGTGTGCGCAATTCACAAAGTGACAATTTTCGTACTTCTTACATAATTTTTTCATAGAATCATTTAATTTATTGACATTTAAATATACATTATTTATAACATTAAGTACAATAACTGTATTATTCTTAAATTTATCCAATATTATATCCAATTGGGATAGTACAAAGTTTAAGTTGCGGTCGTTTTCACCAATACATAATATGAGTTTATCTTCCGTTGTCAATTTCATGTTTTTACAGTTCGCTATTACTTCGTTGCATTGCGCATTTGGCTTTGTTACTCCTATAACGTGGTATTTTTCATATTGTATATTCGTTCGTGAATGCAATATAGCAGCCGCCAGTCCAACGCAACGCTGAGTACCGAGTATATGTATTTTCTTCCGTGGCTCCATAATATTGCGTTGATTAGCATTACAGGTCTTTAATGTGCTAGTATTGTGCACAGTATTATAACTCTTTTCATAGACAGTTGATTTGCTGCTACTCTGTTGCATCAGCGATCGAATACGTTCAGTAAGGGACGAGATCTCTTCTTCTGCAGCTTTTAGTTGTTCTTGTAAGGATACAATTTTCTGTTTTAAAGTAGCTATATTAATGCTGCTATTTTTCTGAACATTCGATTCGGCTGATAATCCCGTGTGGGTTGATGGTATAGAACTGATGTTAACATGTTTCATTTCTTTCGTGCTAATTGTTTTATTAGGACTTGCAGGTACGGAGGAGGAAGAGCGGCACAAAGATATCAATTTTTGGTTTTCTGTGGTTAATTTGTTTATTTGTTTGTGAAGGTCTGAGTTTTCTAATAATATACCTCCTAGTTTATTTTCAGCGCTTAGAAGTTTAATTGTGAGCTGTGACATTGCATCCTTCATTTCCGAAGCTAGAACCAATTCCGACACCGTTGTGTCAACACTCCTCGGTAGTTTGTTGGGAGTATCATATGACTCATCAGATGTTTCTGGATCAGTGAGAACATGTGAATCATATATTTTGGAGTTGGCTTGAATAGGTTGACATTGTGATGTTTCACTCTCCAATGGTTTATTAACATGGCACATATACCCCGTAGGCGATGGAGTTTTTATAGAAGTTTGTTTTTTTCTTGTCGTAACGTTGGAAATAGTGTATTTTTTATTTTTAATACACATCTTGCATCGCCATTTATTTTTGGATTCCTGATTCATGCGGCGATATGTTGCTTCTGGATAGCCATCACAATCTAATTCAAACCTATTATTACATGCCGAACATATAACAGTATCTTTTATGTTTACATTTTTTTTACATTTGTGACATGTTACCATTGTCGCCATCTTGCGGATGCTAGTGTTATTATTTGTAACGCTCGATAATATGTTGTTGCGGCGTCCACTTAATATTGGTACATAACAATAGATGTCGCCATGAGTTGTTTGTGTCTCTTAATTACGTTTGGAATGTTTGAAAAGTAACGAATGTTTTGTCACCTTTTGTAACAGAAATCTTTTATAAGACCTAATAGGTTTAGGGAGTTGATGATACCTGTAGAAATATGTTTGCCGATTATCCTTTATATGCCAGAAAACAGTTTTGAGTTGTTGAACTTAAGATCTTTTTATTTTTATACACTACACTTTGGATTGTTTGTATTATCACTATACGCACATTTTTTGGGGAGATAACGTTATATGGTATTTATTGACACTTAATTTACACTATTAAACTATTTTTATTTAAGTTAATGCGTTAGAAATAATTTTATAACATTTTTTATCATAGACTCAATGTTTATCGTGCCACTAGCGACACCTACCTTTACCTGTGAAAAGTGGTTAAAACCACGTAAGGGTGTTGGTTTCCAAATGAGTTTGTTTTGGAGCCTCTGTACGGTAGGGTACGATTCCAAACACAACCACAGCGACAGAAAACGGCAGGATGTCAAGCGCCAACCTAGATACTACAAGCGTTCCTGAGTTTTTTGATTTTCGAATACAAACGGTAACGTCTACAGGTCCATAGTAAAGGCTTACCCCAATCATTATATGTGTTTGGCGGTGTCTTAGTAATTGGAACTCAACCTTTTAGTACGTGTTGGAGGCAGGTAACGGGTATACAAATGCGTAACGCGACGGCACATTGCCTAAGTTCGTGCTGTAACTTGCCTGCTTTACGATGTGCGGTCGCTGGAGGAAGCCTATCTCCTACCAACCTACTGCTGCAGATAGCGAAAGCTATGCGACGCGTTGTGATGCAAACAAAAATATTCTCAATATTAATCAAGCTAGTCTCCATTTTGCACTGAATAGTATCACAAAATCACATTTCGTACCAAAATAGTATGTACTTTATAGATTTCGTAACTCAGTCGGCGTATTGTTACAAATACAGTTGTATGATCCGTTTACTAAAAGTCAAGATTTTATAACACAATAAAATCATCTTAGTTCATATAGTACTAAGTCATATTTATCAACCAGTGAGCAGGAATCTGATTATGTATAACTGAAAGAACCACCCAATTAAATAAGTAAATAGCTATTTTTTCTTTAGCATAGCATAGCTTGGGTCATGTAGAACAAAAACCGGGACATGTTCGCTTAAAAAATATATGTAGGGATCCCCGGGGAATGTAATATCATCTAGAAACAGACTCCGGGAACAAGTCTGGAATTTGTAACCACTCGCCGGGGTTGTTTAAAAATAACAGTTGTTTCGCTACGTGTACAAAACTGTTATGTACCTGTTTTATATACCTAACATAACATTTTAGCCTTTTATTTCATAGCCTAAAATGACAAGCTTATTTCCATCGCATGACGTGATAGGCAAGCCTATAACCAATATTTCTTTCTTTCAACCTACTCTTATATATGTGTGATCGGCGCAATACACTTTTTCAAGCATATTGCTGAAAAGCTTCAGCTTAGTTTTACGACCGGTTGTCTGGCTGACGTAAAACCCGTCAGAATCCCTCCTGATTTAAATATAAATCTGAAATAGAAAAATCACTTTGGCCGACCTGGAAACCGAACCCAGGACCTCCCGGTCAACAGCCCATATATGCTGCCACTAAACCATATTACATCTATGTAGCGTTCGAATTGCCTTACTACCATTCATAGTTGTGAGACGATTTAGAGATTTTTCTTTTATGACTTTGGCTCTCAAAGCGATGACTCTACAAAATAATGTATGACATTAAATTCAGTAAAAATAATTACTTGGCATTATATTGAAGTGATGCATTCAGTAATAACTGAGATATTGCTCTCGAAATTCGATAATAAAATTCGATAATTTTATCGCACGCAGTACGTGGACTGAGTCCCAAGTAACCTCTTGGGGTTATTGCATGGTGTCCATAAAACAGGGGCAAGCCGGAGCCGAATGTATGTCTTCGAGAAAGTATTATACTAAAAGATATCTTGACGTGCGGCTTTTCAATTCTGAATTTTATTGCTCGAAAAATAGAGTGGTATATCATTAATTTTAGTTATTTTTATGGAATATTTCCGGGCCCATAGATCTATTGCCTTAGATTTGGATGATGATCCTTCGCTTTAAAGGCTAGGATCATTTATTTGGACTATTGTTCGCCTAAAGATCGAAATCAATGACTCTATAACTCTATTTTTTTTTCTAAAACTACGAGCGCTCGCCAATAGCTAAATAAGTAAGATAATCGGTGAACAAACATATAATAAAACTTTGAATAATCACAAATATTAAATCTTAATAATCAACTTAATTTATAAGATATTATCAAAATATCGAACATAAAAATAATTTAGAAAATTACTTCACATTTTTCGGCGATATTATCGGGTAAACAAATACTGACGCATTGAGAACCTACTTTTTGAAGTTGGTTGAAAAGATAGGAGTACATACATAGACTCACGCTTGTATCCCTGAAGGGGTAGGAATAGGTGAAGTAGCGAACTAGAACATCCACATTTCACCGAGCTTATTTCATCCCAGATGTGATAGAGGGCGAGCCTATCGCCATATCGGGCACAAATTCCAGACTCTGAGCTAATACTGAGTAGATAAATCCAATAACACTTTGTCCGACCCGAGAATCGAACCCGAGACCCAGGAGGGTACTTGTATCACGCACGCAATACCACTACGCCACGAGGCAGAAAGATAGAAATCTGGAATTTAAAGTCACAACGTCAGCATTTAAAAACCAAAGATATCCTGTAAGCAATATGGTTTCGGCCTTGTACCCACGACCGTGGTCGTAACTTCGCTTGTTTTATGTTAAGGGCCCGACCAACCGTCTGAATATTTAGATAATTACATAAGTACATATGTACGGGTTGTAATCTGCGGGAAGGCCTGTTGTGTGCTGATATGAAATGTTACGTTTTCGGGGTTTTGTATATTTGGCTTTGTGATTGTTGTTTGGTAGCGCTAATTAATATTCGGTAACTTTTGGTACTGTAACGTAATGTACTTTAGTAGGTATATTTAATGTAATGTACATTGGTTGGAGGATCCGGACTGCCTTCAAAATGCTAAATTTCTAGTTTTATACATCAGCAAATCTGCGGCCTGAGCAGGAAAATTTCTGATAACCGTAAATGTATTCGAACTCGATGCGCGGCTATGAAATTTGTATGAAATATTAACCAAACGTCATCAGTGCGCAGCGAACTCGAATACATTTACATTTACATTAGTTTTTCGTGCTCAGGCTACTGTTCAGTTAATTTCCAGTTGATTTTAGACAGTATTCTATACATAACAGCCTTCGTAGTGCAGCGGGCAAGTAGCCGGTTGTGAAACGTGAGGTCGCGGGTTCGATTCCCGCATATATATTGTTTCGGGCCTGGGTGTTGTGAGACCGAAAGTCTATCGTAGTTTCTGATACCCTCGATACAGGTTACACCTAGTGTGGCGTCAGAACTATGTGTGTGACTGTTGGCTGTATTTATAAAGCATGTGGCGTTGAAGTTGGTACAGTGGCGGACATGCGTGATACTTGTTTCTGATAATATACTTGTCAGATAAAGAAGCAGACTATGTGAGGACATAGCACATGTCGGTAATAAGCCGCGTCTCCTGTACGTGTTTTTTCTAAATTATACAAAAACACGTACACAAAACAATGTTTTTCGCCGTTACTTTTTTGGCATGGACTTTTGTCTATAGTCACATTTTTATCTGTAGCGTTTTTGTGTAGGTTTTGTGTAGGTGTTTTGTGTAATGTTTTAGCGCAGGAGACGCGCCTTTACTAGCACAAGTGTCTGTACATGCTTTCGTCACAGGATCAACCCACCTCGTTATACGGTAGTTCTTTCTTCTTACCTGTCCATATCCCACCTCAAGGTGGGGTCTTCGCAACACACCGTCTCAAGCAGTTGCAGAAAGGATTCGACTTAGTTTTTACAACCGGCTGCCTGGCTGACGTCAACCCCCTCTGAGGGATGCGGTCCTGAGCACATCATATTAGAAAGAAGGAACGATTCGATCGATTTGCCCGAACTGGGACTCGAACACAACCCATTACGCGGTAGTCATACGATGTAAATTATTTATGCCTATTTCAATATGCATAAGACATCTGCACAATGTGCACTATTATGTGTATACAAATAAGGACATAATTTATAGAACAAATTTTAATAAGTATAGGCAGATCCAGAAACTCATCAAACAGGTTAGTAGACACACATCTACATAAGCTCCCGCCTGTATCCCCGAAGGGGTAAGCAGAGGCGCACTAGCGAACTAGAACACCCACATTTCGCCGAGCTTAGTTCCGTCCCAGATGTGATAGGGGGCGAGCCTATCGTCATATCGGGCACAAATTCCAGACTCCGGGCTGATATGGAAAAATCCAATATCACTTTGCCCGACCCGGGAATCGAACCCGAGAACCTCAGAACCGTAGTCGTACCGAAATACCACCACGCCACCGAGGCAGTCAGGTTAGAAGAAAGAGTTTTAAATCTTTAGCTAAAGGGGAGTCAATGAGCCGTCACGTAAAAGATCGTTTAAATTAAATTTTTAAATCGTCCATTCCCAAACTAGAGTAAATGGTTCAGTTAAACGGCCGACACTGACTGAGCACTCGCTAATCGTTCACCGTCCGCGCTAACTGAAGCACTTTTAACTTTTTAATGTTATAGGTTAAAAGTATTTCACTGAGCGAAAAATCTTACTCGTTCTTGAAGCGAACTTTTAAATATTTTAGTTAAGAAAAAAGAATACTGTGAGAGTAACATGACGACTATATATCTAGTTGCTTGGAATAGGGAAATATGGATGGAAAAAAGTCTGAATCAAATAATACATACATACATAGACTTACGCCTTTTTCCCATAGGGGTAGGCAGAGACAACGGATTTCCACTTGCTACGATACTTACACACCTCTTTCGCCTCATTCAGTCTCATTACATTCTTCATGCATGCACGTCGGTTTAGGATACTTTTAACTTGACAATTCTTGAGTAAATCTCTGACTTGGTCAGAGAATGTTCGATGAGGTCTTCCCCCTAATAGGTCTTCAAATAATCACAAGTTTAAAAACTTAACGGATCGATTTCGAATCCGATCGTGACCAAATTTATTTGGGACCACCCTTGAAAGAAGCTCTACCGAACACAATTAAACTCCACACTATGGGCCTTACTTATAAAAACTTTTATTTTCAAACAATGTGACACAAGGAATAAAGTGACAGGCTATTCTTAGCCATTTGCTCAGCTAAACTGTTCTTATAAGTAAGGCCTATAGTGTGGAGTTTATGGGCGGTAACAAAGTCATTACAGGCAAAAATGTTTACAAGGTTTAAACAAATCATTTTACGTTTTGCATTTGTACAAAATTGTACTAGACAAGTACTGTGAGATGAGTTTCTGGCCATAAAAACAGCGTTCAAAGCAAGAGCAGTTATGATACAGGTAACAACGGGAAACAGTGGAATTTAATTTAGTTATAAATTGACAACTGAGTTAGAATACTTAAGTGTATATTAAATCGATTTTTGCAAGATATAAGCATACTCCAATCATATTACATTTCTATAGAATTAGATTTATTTTCGGCTACAACTAGCGCTGGGGTATGATTCTATAACTTACTCTTAACACATTTTAAACTGCACCTCATCGCATTTATGAAAATTTATGAAAATGCAAATATACTTAAAGAAAACTGTATAAAGTATACATTTAAGTTTCGTTAAGTCGTCATGACGCGGGTGCGTTAAATTTATTTATTTATTTATAAAACAGATTATTCACATTATCTTATCATAGTAGTGTAACACAAACCAGTGAAAATGTATGTTTTATCATAGACAATCATACCCCTGATCATACTAATAATGAACACGGTCATCTCTGTCGTGGTATTGCGATGTTTGGCGTAAAGCCGCGTTTTCTGCACTAGTTTTTCTCGAAATATTACATAAAAACACATGCGCAAAACAACGATTTTAGTTGTCTCCTACTTGTAGAACAATGGACCATAGATAAAAAATACATGTTTTGTGTAGGTGTTTTGTGTAATGTTTTAGTGCAGGAATCACGGCTTTAGGTTGACCGTAATGTATATAAATATGTATTTGTTTTGTCACGGTTAGCTTGGGAGCTACACGCCCTCTACGGCCTACGCTATGGGTAGCGTAGTTCGTAGAGGGCGTGTAGCTGGCTACGAAGCTACAAGCTACGGTTACGATTCCCGCAACGAGATAAATGTTTTTCAGCTCTAGGGATTGTCTCAGGTCTGGGTATTGTGAGACCGAAAGTCCCTCATAGTTTCTGATCAGTGGCGTGCACTTCCTGTAGACAAAGATACGCTGTCTACCCCAACAATTTGCTATATCCATAAATAAATATTAAAATTATCACTAAATACGGATTTAAAAAACAGCAATGCTCCGATTATCTTTTAAATCGACACAGAGATGATAATCGCTATGATGGTGTCACAACAGTTGAAGAAAATAATTGTGTAGGATTTTTGTCTACCCTGACCGGAATCTCTATGCACGTCACTGTTTCTGATACTCACGACAAGAATATGTGTGGAGTCCGCAAATGTATAAGATTATTGGAATATTTTTTTTTGTAATTTATTTACATTCCCGTGGGAAACGACACACAAATTACGAGCAAGTATTAGTACATAATAATAAATGAATAGGAAACTGAGTGTCCGGATTCCGCTTAATCCGTGGCCGCGCGGTGTACATAACACGTCCGGACACTAAACTCGGACACGTGTCCGGCAGCGTTCCGCCCGGTCGGACGCGTTTCAAGCTTTATTTCCGTTATTGTGCAAACTAAAACGAGTCTGCGAGTTTTAAAATTGAATTTTCGTACGTATAACCTTGCCTTGGTGAAAAGTGGACGGGACAGAGCCCGTCCGCTGTTCGCACATTTATTAGAAAAAAATATGTTTCGTGTTTTATTTTTATTGTTCTTTTTGAACTGATGGATGACGAAAACACGTTTTTGCATTGGAAACGATGGAGAGTGGAATATCTTGACACGATGCAGTTTCACGATAATTGTTACTGTTATTGTCCTTTGGTTACTGTCATATTATTTAGGCAGAGAGAAACCGAATAAAATAATTCCTGAATCCATTGTACCATTTTCCGGTCCAGTGCAACCGGATAAAAACCAAATAATTTAAAACCTGCATCTACTGTACGATTTTATGGTCCAGTCGAGCTGGATAGTAACCAAATAATTTAATTGAGCGCAATAACTTTGACTTTGCATTTTTCGACCAAAAGGAGGTAATCAATTCGTCTGTATTTTTATGTTTTTTTTCCGCGAAATCTCTGGTCAATACGGGTCGATTTTTGGCCAACTTCCACAAAAGGGACTTCCTCCTTTTCAACTCCTCTTTCCTCCTCCTCGTCAAATTCGTCTGTATTTTTTTTTATGTATGTTACTCGATAAATCCGACAAATGTGGACCGATTTTCAAAATTATTTTTGTGTTCGTTGGAGCTTATTTCAAGGATGGTCCCATATAAATTTGATCACGATCGGTAAATTGGAAGTCGGTCAGTTAAGTTTTTAAACTTGTGATTATCACGACTCTTTTTGTGCTAAATAGCGTTTGGTGCCATATATATTTGGTTAGATCGGATTGAATTTCGAATTGAATTGCGGTTGAAATGAAAGCGCTAAGGAGCATGTGTGATGTGACATTGCGTGATAGAGTGAGGAATAATGTGGTGATGGAACTTTGTGGAGTGAAAGAAGATGTAGTGACAAGAATAGAGAAAGGGATGTTGAGATGGTTCGGACATATTGAGAGGATGGATGATAGAAGATCCGTCGTAAAAACTAAGCCAAATCCTCTTTGCAAAATGCTTGAAAAGGTGTGTTGCGCCGACCCCACATTAAAGTGGGATAAGGGCAGGTAGGATGAAAGTATGAAAGGATGATAGGAGATTAACGAAAGAGATACACAGGACGAGTGTGGAAGGAGAAATCGGTAAAGGTCGAGCGCATCGCACATATTTAAGGCAAGTTGAAGATATATTAACTAAAGGAAATATAAAAAGTACCCTTAACCAACGCAAATGTATGGAGAGATTGATGAAAGTAGATGAAGCGAAAGTAGTGTGTCAGAATCGGGCGAAGTGGAAATCCATTGTTTCTGCCTACCCCTATGAGATACAGGCGTGATATTATGTATGTATGTATAGATCGGATTAATTATCATCATTCATGAGTGAGCAGTTATCGAATTGTTGTGTATTTTTCGACTTAATAACATGGAGAGCAGGCTTTGAACAGTAAGTAAAAGCACCATCCTTCAGAATCGTCACATTGCACTGCACTTGTTCTACTCAGAGATGCAGCCTCATAATACCTAGTAATTTTACTAATAAGCAGCGCTTACCACCTATTTGCACTCTACGAGACAACAAAAAGCTAACAAAATGTGCGATCACTCTTTGCCATAAAATGCGGTCATAATATTTGAGTGGTAGAGCCACGCTGTAGACAGTAACGTCTAGAGCACGAATGGGCCAGCACGACCGTGTTGAAACCACTGTCTCACAGAAAACCGACGTAAAGTGGCAGCTTGCTGTCGCGTTTCGTTCAGTGAGTGAGATTTCCGGTGACTCATTTCCCCTCTTCCTTGCTCAATCCCTTTTCCATCCCCTTCCATTCCCTCTTTTTAGGTTGGCAACGCATCCATGATTCTTTGTGTCTTGGGTTTCTATGGGCGGTGGAGATCACTTACCATCAGGTGACCCACCTGCTCGTTTGTCAATCTGTGCTATAAAAAACAAATAGAGTTAAGTCAAGCAACTCTTTTTTAATTGAATTAAAAATTAGAATTTGTGAACATTCTGAAACTTGTTAATATAAAAGTAAACACGACGTTGAGCGGTCTAGGGATTCTTTTAAAAATCACTAGATACAATGATAAGTTACCAAAAGATTTAGAAAAACAAACTGCGGTTGGAAAACATAGTAAACGCGCTGTGTACTGGTGGTGTTCAAACTTTTGTCTTACATGTAAAATAATATTTTTCCAAAATTCTATTCACAATTGATATTATTAGTCAATTCGCCTCCTTGGTCTACTGGCTATATATAGGCTGTAAACTGGGAGGTTCTGGGTTGAAATCCTAGGTAGGGCAAACACGATGAATTGTTAACTTTTTGTAAATCTGACTTCAAAATTGACTAAAGTCAGATTTTCAATACAATAAATATAGTTCGTCACCTATTTGCGCTGGAGGTAACACTATTTTTAGCGGTATCGCACGCCAGTGTGTGTGTGTATAATGTATAATGTGTGTAATGTATAATGTGTATATATCGGCATCAATCCATATATCTCCGGATCCCTGGACCTCACATATGCTGGCCAAGGCACCCACGGTTTTTTTTTGTCTATTGTGTGATTTTGGGCTTTGGTCTAGTACACACCTGGATGTGGAACTAGGTCGGAAGTTCGAAGAGTTCGGCATAATCATCCCACATCCCCGCTGGAAGGTAACTGTAAAGAGCAGATTTTTCCCCATGCGAAAAAGAAAAGACTATGCTGGTATGCGACTATTTTATTCTATTAACTATCAACTGACTATTAACTAACTGTTAATTAACTAACTAACAATTTCATCATGATTGTTGGGGTTAGTATGGGCCTTACTTATAAAAACAGTTTAGCTGAGCAAATGGCTAAGAATAACCTGTCACTTTTATCCTTGTGTCACAATGTTTGAAAACAAAAGGGAAAGACTATTCTTTACCTGATTTTATTTGCCCTATGGACCTTACTTATAAAAACATTTTTGCTTATCTTTTCGCTTAGAATAGCCTGTCACTTTTTTGCGTTACTTGTTTCAAAATTAAAGGGACAACCTATGCTTAAAGATAAGCAGCGCTTAAATATGCTTATAAGTAAGGGGCTAGATATATGTTAGGTTTGAGAGCCACTGCGCTATAAATGAACTTCGTTAAATAAACGCCTACAGGGACGTGCCAACAACCGTGAGACAACCTAACCTGCCTTGTAACCTTTATGAAAATATATAAACGGATTATATTTTCTACGCAGGAATTTTGGCATAATTCGTGAGAGACCTTGGTTTGAAACTGTTTGTAAACAACGTTTAGTGATTTTATAAATAAAAAGTGACTGGCTAATTTGTTTATTTTGCTATTGAAAAAATAAAAACCGTCTGAGTGTTTGACCGCGCAGTGAAGAATTCAGTAGAAATGTTGTTCGTGAACTTCGAGACTGCCTCGGTGGCGTGGTGGTATTTCGGTACGACTACGGTTCTGAGGTCTCGGGTTCGATCCCCGGGTCGGGCAGAGTGATATATGTGGGCGTTCTAGGTCGCTAGTGCGCCTCTGCCTACCCCTTCGGGGATACAGGCGTGGACTTATGTTATGTTATGTATGTGAATTTCGAGATTATTGTCTTATTTACAAGTCGTATACGTTAGCTTACTCTAAAATTATTGTAAAATTACGAATTAAATTGGATTTCAAGAAAATCTCAAGGTTTTGGTGCTTTCTACATCCACGAAACCTTCATTTTGTCCATTTGAGACAAAACAATAGTACCTACACCGTTACTACCATGTAGGGATAAATGGATAAAAATCACGTTTATAAATAATTCTATATCCCGTATCTCAAAAATCACGCAACTCGTCTCGCGGAAAAAAAAATTTGAAACTACACTACTTGAATACCTTGAATTTGAACGGATCGATAGTTCGACAGACAAGGCGGAATTATAAATATAAGGATTCCATTTTACATTTTTGAAGAACTCTAAAAAACTTAAGACTGTACATTGTTTTGTTTATATATCTGTATTTTGCACCTACCATACTTAACTCCCCGTCACCGTAAGGTTAGCTGGTAGAGAATGCTTTTAGCATTAGGTCCGCCTTTATACACATGTATAAAAAGTGTAAATAAATAAATAAATTTTACTTATACTTGTGTAGTGGTTATTCTAATTAGAATATTACAACGTACATCGTAAACGGACGTATATAAGGGGATGTTTAGAGGGCCTGAACACCCCTCTTAGCCCATGGCAAGTGTCAGCAGCAACAGGAACACTTAAAAACTAGAATGGTATACACGTTGCAAGCAAAGTTTCCCAATATAAGGTCATTAACCCCATATCCAATCATCAAAACATGTTTTGCGATCGAGGGATGTGCAGAATAGTTAGAAATCCCGACATCTTTTGCACATGATTTTTTTTAAACAAAACACATAACATCTACACAGAACAAGATTTTTCTTTGTCTCCTGTTCATATAACAATGAACTTATCCCACCTTCATGTGGGGTTGGCCAAACACACTTTTTCAATAAGTTGCAGAATAGATTTGGATAAGTTTTATGACCGGCTGCCAGCCCGACGTCAACCCCCTCTGAGGGATCCAGTCCCGGGCAAATTAAATTAGAAAATTTGCTTTCCCTGACCTGGGAATCGAACCTAGGACCTCCCGGTTCACATCTCATATATGCTGCCACTAGACCTAGGAGGCGACATATGGACTATGGACATAAAATTGTTGAAACACCATGTTTTGTGTAGATGTTTTGGATAATGTTTTAATGCAGGAGACGCGGCTATAGCTACATCCATGAAACACACACACACACACACACATAACATAAACATAACATAAGCTCACACCTGTATCCTCGAAGAGGTAGGCAGAGGCGGACTAGCGAACTAGAACACCCACATTTCGCCGAGCTTAGTTCCGTCCCAGATGTGATAGGGGGCGAGCCTATCGCCATATCGGGCACAAATTCCAGACTTCGGGCGAATATGGAAAAATCCATTATCACTTTGCCCGACCCGGGGATCGAACCCGAGACCTCAGAACCGTAGTCGTACCGAAATACCACCACGCCACCGAGGCAGTCACACACACACACACACACACATTACCAAACGAGAAACAGATGTATGAAAAGATTAGTATCAGTACTCCCGCCGGGCCAAAATTTGTTCCCCATAAAGAGTTGTGTTTACAACTCAAGGTAAGTGCTAAAGTAAAACAACCTTCGCGTGTTACTCTCGGTTCAGATAAATCGAGTTAACTGACCGTAATTAAGAGAAAACGGAAAAGAAATGATTCTTTCTAAATACCAATTCAATTTATTATTCATGATACTAACCTAATAATGTAAGCGCTACAGAATTTTTTTAACTAACATAAGCTCATGCCTGTAACCCCGAAGGGGTAGGCAGAGGTGCACTAGCGAACTAGAACACCCTCATTTCGTCGAGCTTAGTTCCGACCCAGATGTGATAGGGGGCGAGCCTATCACCATATCGGGCACAAATTCTGGAATCCGGGCTGATATGGAAAAATCCAATGTCACTTTGCCCGACTCGGGGATCGAACCCAAGACCTCAGGACGGTAGTCGTACCGAAATACAATCACGCCACTTTACAGAATATTTTTGTGGTAAATTATATTTATTATGGATATCGTTTTAGTAAGTGTGTCCCCGTGGACGACCAAAACGCCCTAAGTGGACCTTTTGGAGAAAGATAATAATCACAAGTTTAAAAACTTTAGACCGACTTCAAATCCGATCGTGACCAAATTTATTTGGGACCACCCTAGAAATAAACTCTATCGAACACAAAAATAATTTTGAAAATCGGTCCACATTTAGCGGAGATATCGCGTAACATACATAAAAAAATACAGACGAATCGACGACCTTCTCCTTTTTGGAAGTCTGAAAAACTACACTAGAAACTCGATCACAAATACTTCTAGCTTCGTGTCGTGGAAATGGGTTGTGAATAAATAAATATGTTGCCAGTGACGGAATATATTTACTTAGTTATATTGAGATATATGGCTAGAGTCTGTCCGACGTATTGATTTACTAGATATATCCTCACACTATTATTTTCAGTAGATATACAGGATGTTGCAAAAAGGTGGTACCAAAAAAATAACATGTATGTGGGAGAAAATCGGGAGACGGATTTTAAGCGTAATGGTAAAGTTAACAGATATAATTACAAGTTTTAAAACTGAACAGTCCGCCTTCAAAATGTATCCGATCGTGACCAAATTTCTATAGGACCATCCTTGGAATAAGTTCTATCGAACACAAAAATAATCTTGATAATCGGTCCACATTATTATTTTTTTTTAAGAATTATTAACATAACATAATTGATGGAGGCCATATTTTTTTAAATAAAGAAGAATAAAGAACATAACATAACATAAGCTCACGCCTGTATCCCCGAAGGAGTAGGTAGAGGCGCACTAGCGATACAGTACACCCACATTTCATCGAGCTTAGTTCCGTTCCAGATGTGATATGAGGCAAGCCTATCGCCATATTAAACGCACACACAATTAGTATAATCACAGCTGTGTGTAAGTTAAAAATAATTAATAGGTATCCCCCATAGGTAATTTACAAATTTACAGCACCTGACCTAACGGGCCAGAAACAATTTCTTTGTCACAAATCAAGTTTTCATTACTCAATAACTATGAGCTTTACGAAATTCTAAACTTTATTGTTAAACTGCTAGCCATCCTTCCTTTAAGTGTAGTTATTATTTATACAACCTTTTTAAACACTCTGTGTATCGCCATCTCCCTCCCTCATGAGATTTAGGTATATAATAATACGAAAGTACTATTTTATTAACGCAATCCCCACTTAAGTTTAGTCGGGTGAAAAGAAATTTCATCTATTTACTTTGGGCCCTGGATCGGAGGCTTTCATTCGTTTTCTAACATTAAGTGGACATTCTGGAGTGGTGTTTGGTCAGCCGGGATTAACCATTGCTCTTTTCGCTTTGGTTTGGTCACTCAATCAGGCATAGAGCTTAGCTCTTAAAATGTTTTATGGGTCGGCCGTTTTAAGAAAATAAAATACATATATTTTAGCGTGCAAATCTCTCAGTTGGTTCTCGGGCATACCAGTAGCATGGCAGTCTTATTTTGTTTATTTTTTTATTGTCACGGTAGTGATTGCAAGTACAGTAGGGTTCAAATATAACTTGATCCATCATTATTATCATCATCATCAGCCACAGGACGTCCATTGTTGGACATAGGCCTCCCCCAAAGATTTCCAGATCGACCTGTTGGAAATGGCCTGCATCTAGCGAATTCCTGCGACCAACCATCATAAGAATAAAAAATTGCTTTATTTCACAGACTTTACTTACAAAATAGGTACTTTAAATAAATAATTTCGGTTTACATAGATATACGACAGGAAAAAGAAAATGCAGGTAGGTTGTAGAGATAGCCCCATAATATATAAACATCCTACGTTAAATATGATCGGCACTTATCAAGAGGTAAGTGCTTCAGGTTCTTTAGTTGAAAATGCATCCAAATTTTTGAAAGTACTCCAAATGTTCCAGTTTGAAAGCGTATACTCTACACTTGACCCCATCCGATTTGGATCGGCAGCATTTATTTGTCGTTTGTATTCCAGCTGCATCACGTGTGGATAGACTTTATTTTATTCCTTTTTTAAATTTCCTTTTGAATATTTAAAGGAACAGAACAACTATTTTATTCTAATATTCTTTATTTGATTTTTTTTAAATATTGAAATATCTAGGCCATCAACATAATATACCCTAGATGCACAGTGCTTTGCAAATATCGTCCTAAAAAGTGGTTTCAGGAATAAAACAAAGAAAAGATCACAAGTTCTAATTACATCAACAATACAGTCAGTGCATCTAGGCATATAATATATCGATGATCGAAGCATTCAAATGACTTATTTTTTGGCTTATTGAAGTGCTCTTTTAATAACAGATTCATATTGGCCATAGGACGTGGTACTCTGAATTCAAACCATATAGGTACTGTAGCTCAATCAAATGAACGTTAGTCTAAGAAATGAACAAACATACAATTTGAGCACTAGCAACCCAACCTCTAACCCTTGTCAAAACAAATTCGAAATTCAAACATTCCATCAGAAGGACCATGATAGTTTAAAAAGTTTGTTCAATCTGGCGACCTCTTTGGGAGCCAAGTCACGTGACATTAAACAAGACGAATGCTCGAATACCAATAGAAATAGGTATTCATCAGGGCGCTCTCTTACTTATTGCGATTGTATTTTATCCAGATATATTTGCGGTACAATTTTGAAGAAATCGATAGCCACCTGAGACGTTTTACGTCGGTGTTCCTCGCGTTTAGTATGCGGACCGCGATCCGAGTGTGTTACGCTTTCCTTCGGCGAAAAGGTACTCTATAATTTTATTTTCCGACCAAAATGTAGTTACCCAAGTAACTGATACTTTTGTAAGAGTTGTTCCATTCCCGGTATCAGTTTTCGCTTTTTCTTATAATAATATTTTTTACGCCAAACAATAGATAGACACGACACGCCAGTAGTTAATTTTATCAATAATGAATGCATTTTTAATATCCAGATACTTTATTCAGAGCGATAATTAAGTTACTTTGACAAACTTTTAATAACCGTCAAAATATCAGAATTATTTTCTAAAGAAAAGATATCTGTCCACTGAAAATTCTTCGCTTCAAACGGAAAGCTGTTAAATGGATCATGTAAAACACTTTATCAATATGACCAAGTCTTTAAGTTCACTATTACCTAACAATATGAGTAAGTATTTTCGTCTGACTTCAAAAAAGGAGAAGGTCCTCAATTAATCTGTATTTTTTATTTTATTTATGTTCCCCTATATCTACACCAAAAGTGGACAGTTTTTCAAGTTTTTTTTGTGTACGATGGAGCTTATTCCAAGGGGTGTCCCATATATATAGTTCACTACTATATATTGAGTAATGTGTTCATTAGACACCCACTTAATACTTTCTACGACGAGTATTGTCTATATAAAGTAGTAAAACGTATGTGGGCGTGATGAGAGAGTTTAAAGGTCGAATATAAGTGGTACTTAAAAAAATAAAGATTTTTACAGCAAAAATGAATATTATCAGAGAAATGTGTCTATAGAGGACTGTGACCATTTAGCAATCTATGAGCTCACTGCTCGTTGGCATCGTAGGAAAGCCAATATAAAGAGAGCATTAGCATTTAATTTTATTTATAGAATTTAAAAAGAAAAATAATAAGGACAATTCTTATTATGAATTTAGATTTGTAAAAAATAAATAAACATAAATAAACATAAATAAAAGGATTTGCGAGAGTACTTGGCAACTTCAGGGAGATATTTTATACGACAGGAAATACTGGCGACTTTTGGTTTTTGAGCCAGCGGTCTCTATGATTCTGTTACATCTCTGTACTGTGGCCCCTTTCCTGTTTACATTTCATCATCATCATCAGACATGGGACGTCCACTGCTGAACATAAGCCTCCCCCAAAGATTTCCAGATTGACCTGTTGGAAATTATTTACATTTAACTTCCCGAAATGCTGACTTAGTGTTTCGCCACCCTTTCTCCGCTCTCACGTTATTCTTCCAGGCAGTTGCCTTTCATCCTTCGTTTTGTGAACTAGTTTTAATTTTAATAAACTACTTTCATTTGAAATCTTTTTTTTTTAAGACGCCTCGTATCCTTGAGCATAACAATTCGTTGCGACAATGATATGTCATCATCATCTCCATCATTAGCTATAGGACGTATAGGCCTCCCTCAAAGATTTTCAGTCGACCTGGGGGTTACCACCACCTCTTATAGCAGTATTATTATAGTCTTACTGCGTTTTTTTTGGACGGGAATCGGTACAAGTAAGATTATAAAATGTTGCTTTAAGAGGTGGTGGTAACCCCTCTGTTGGAAGCGGTCTGCATCCAGCAACTAAATGATATGTAAATAAAACTAAATCAGGTGGCCGCCATTTTGTTTTTTAAAACTCGTATAGTGTGGTTCACCCTAAAGCGTGGGCATCGCGACAAACGAGCAACGAGCCACTATAAAAGTTCCAGTCACGTGCGATGACTTTCAGCCGCCTTCACGATATTTGTTTACGTAATGTTTGTGCCCGCCCGTCTTGTTCCACTCTCACTGGCATTTGTTTGATTTGTTCCATTTTGTTTGCGACCACTTGATACTTTTCGTTTTGTATTGTGAATAGTTATGCTGCCAGTGGATTGTGGAAGGGTTACATTTTGGACTAGGTTAAGGCTGAGATCTATAGAGCGAACTTCGTCTAAGTCTAAGTCAAAGAAACGAACTGAATGACGAACTTTGTCTAGTACGAGTCATTTTTTACAAGACACACAACATCTTTGCAAAAGCACACTCATAGATCTCAGCCTTAGTATTATGGATAAATTTAAAGATAAATATTTAGTTTCTTTAGACATTCCTCTTACTACATTACTGGCCTTACGACATGACTGTAATGGTTAGTCGGGACGGGTATGGGGGTAAATTTTTTTTATAGCATAGATTGGCAATTGTGCAGATAAGTGATAAGTAAGTGAACTTCCACGAATAGACCCACGACACAAAAATAATCATGGGTGCGTTGCCAACCTAAAAAGAGGGAATGGAAGGGGAAGAAAAGGGGAGGCAAACAGAGGGGGGAGTTGGGCCACCGGTACATCCATGTGTCTGTGATTTGCATCTTCTCTTTTCGGAGTGTGAAGAAGCATACATAGGCTACCATGATTCGGGTGACCACGGAAAGGTAGCGGTAAGGAAATAAATAAAAAAAATGACAGGAAAAAAGGAAACCAAAATAGTCACTTCGCATTATGAATTTGAGATAGCTAAAAGGCCAATAAATCATCTCCCTTCAATCCCCAATCCTCTAAAAATCGGGATATTCGTCTAAGATTGCGGTTATCCATAGCATAGCAGCAATCGCTTACCATAAGATAACCACTGAACCGGTTGCTTGGTTTTTGCTAGAAAAAAAACTTCATCTAGCTAGCTCATCAATATATTATACCCTAGATGCACAGTTCTTTGCAAATATCTTCCTAAAAAGTGGTCTCAGAAATAAAACAAAGGAAACGATCACAAGTTATAATTAAATCAACACAAATATAACCCTAAGCACGTGTTATAAAGTAGGTTTTTAAACGAAATGAGCAAGCGTTCTTTAATTTGAATTTTGAAATTTAGAATTCTATCGACGTCCGATTGTAGGCAAAACGAGTGCTTAAGCACTTCTTTGCTGTCCCATTTATCGAGCGTCAACTATGCATCTAGGTAAATAATATATCGATGAGCTAGCTTAATGCTTAACGATAAAACAGGTATTTACTGCACCACTATTTTTCACGCCATGGCTTCTTACCTACGTATAAAGAAGTAGACCACATAATACCGGGATCTCGTTCACAATAAAATTTAGTAGGGGGCATAAGATATATGCTTTCGGTTTGCTAATTTATTGCATGTTTTTTGTACACACGCGGGGTTAATGGCCTTTAATGGGCCTTTTATATGGCAATTAGGATGACCTCGGCCCTCCTTTAGGGTAAGGAAATCGATAAACCTCATTTTCGGATTGAATCGATTAATTCTTGAACGATGTTTGGCGTTTGGGAGAAAGTTCCACTCGGTAAATATAAAATGTGAGTTCGTTTTTACGACCTAGGAGGAGGCTTGGCTTTTCTAATAATTTACGCTATCGGTAATCTTTAGAGAACATGTACGACGTAAAATAAAAATTTATGTTTTGTTATGTACGTGGAAAATCATAGCCCTGGTTTTACGAGCTGCTTTTAAGGATTGCATCATCTGTAATCGTTGATTTTGAAGAAAAGAAAGATACTGTAAATTTGGATGAATAGTAGAGGAACTCGCAAGTAGTGAATAGAGTAGAAGAATGTGCAGTAAGAATTTGGCTTGGTTTTTACGATCTGCCTGCCTGACGTTAACACCTACTTAGGCTGAGATCTATAGAGCGAACTTCGACTAAGTCTAAGTCAATGAAACGAACTCAGTGGAGATTTGGAATTTTTAAATCGAACTTTGACTTAGTCCGAGCCATTTTTTACAAAAACCGACTGGTAGACAGCCTACTGTCTATCTAGACTGAGTGGTAGAGCCACGCAGTAGACAATTACGTCTACAGCACGAATGGACCGGCTCGACCGGTTTGATACCACTGTCTCACAGAAAACCAACGTAAAGTGGCTGCTCGCTGTCGCGTTTCGTTCGGTGAGTGAGATTTCCAGTAGCCCAATTCCCCCTCCCTTTCCCAATTCCTTTTGTCCTCTCCTTCCATTCCATCCTTTTAGGTTGGCAACGCACCCATGATTTTTTTTGAGTCTCGGGTGTCTATGGGCGGTGGAGATCACTTACCATCAGGTGACCCATCTGCTCGTTTGCCAGTCTCTGCTATAAAAAAAGGCTAAACAAAGATTTTCTTGTAAAAAGTGACTCTAACTACTTCGAAGTTCGATTTAAAAATTCCAAACACTTACTCAGTTTGTTTCTTTGACTCACACTTAGTCGAAGTTCGTTTTATAGATTTTTGGGTGTGTAATAGGTATTTGGCTTATTTTATAATATTTATGTTGTATTCAAGTGAATACAGGAAATTCAGGCAATACAAATAAATGTAGGAAAAATAAATAATAATAATAAATAACACCCAACAGTCACATACATAGTCCTGACCCCACACTAAGATCGAATCTTGTGTTGTGGGTATCAGGAACTACGAGAGACTTTCGGTCTCACAACACCCAGACCCGAAACAAATATCTGTAGACCATACAAACATTTGTCTCGGTGCGGGGATCTAACCCGCGGCCTCTCGCTTCACAGCCGGGTACTCGCCCGCTACGCCATGGAGGCTGTCCAAAATGTATTATCAAAGTTCCGTTCTAACATTAACATATTTGATTTATTAAAACAACTTCCAAATATATTTGGACAAGGGGGAATATTGCTCATGCCAGTAAATTTAGCATGGAGTGACATATTCCTTAGTGCACGGTGTACGCATGCAACGTGCCTGCAATATTGCACCTGTGCTCGTAGGGACGAGGTGGTCATGCAATGCGACTGCTATCAGAGGTAGCGAGATTTTTAAACGACATAGCTAGGTCTTTATAACCATTGTTGTTTATGGACTAAGTCTCAGTGAAAAAACTTGTCGTTACGACAGTACATTTTGTGGTATCTAAGGAACAATGGCTTTCAACTTTTTTATGTCATCAAACTGGTGTAATTCTAACTATTATGAGTTTAGTATGCATCGAAGGAAACATAATTCCGTATGAAAACATTGCCTAATGGTTTGGTGAAACAAACGAACCGAGGAAAATATTATATTATAAATTCTAGCAAATAAATAATACATTGCAAAATTGAGGGGCTATCAAACTAGTTTCTATACAAAAAAATTGATCTCAAACTTCAGTACCAACTACTTATTACAATGCGAGGACGATTATTACAATTTACACCCTAGTATATTTTGCGAATGGTTAAGAATCACGTAAGATAAGTTTATTCTCTCTATATTATTTCGCTGGCTAACCTAGCGCGCGTATATTTCAAATAAACTGAGCGACTTGTGACCACTAGGTCATAACTTTTGGGTCACAAGTTTGTGCTGTTGTCTTATCTATATACTAATGAATGTCTTTGATTGCAAAATAAAAAAAACCTCGCTATGACTTT
This sequence comes from Clanis bilineata, assembly GCA_036417725.1. Taxonomy (NCBI): domain Eukaryota; kingdom Metazoa; phylum Arthropoda; class Insecta; order Lepidoptera; family Sphingidae; genus Clanis; species Clanis bilineata. The sequence continues at coordinate 4,214,455 of CM071159.1, forward strand.
ATCACTTAACTTCATTGTTTGTTTGACGCACTATGTACATTATACTGGCATAAGTCACAGGTCACAGAGACATCCTAGGCCAAAGAGAACGCCATAGGAAAATTGCAAACTTCCAAATACCTTAAAACATAACCCTTCATTCTAATCGAATAATAAATAATGGCGTAACGGGCGAGTAGCTGGCTGTGAAACGAGAGGCAGCGGGTTCGACTCCCGCACCGAGACAAATGTTTGCGCGACCCATATATATTTGTTTCGGATCTGGGACCGAAAGTCTCTGATAGTTCTGATAACCAGGATACAGGTTATACCTAGTGTGGGGTCAGGGTTAGGTGTGAAACCGTTGGGTGAATTTATTTATAAGAAACAACGTCGTGAGCTCAGTGAGTGGTTTTTCTGCACCTTAATATTTTACTTTTGGGACATCGTCGCCAGTTATTGATGTATGAATACAATATGTAAGGGTGTGGGTGAAATAAATTCTATTGCATTACGAAACAGGTAGCCGTGATTTGTTTTGAAAAAGGGTATTCCTGATATGAGTGTAGGTAATGTATATTTATGAATTTCCGCGTTAGGGTTATTGGAAGATGTGAGGGTAAGAAGGAAAATTTGATCTAATTTTAGGCTTTGGCCTTCGTAGCATTGTGGGGTTTAAGAAAGGTTCTACGGGATCTTGGCTTATAGACAAATTATTTAGATAACACTAATTCTACGGATTCTATCACAATTTGTTAATTTTTATGCCCGACGTTTCGAAGGCTTTGCGGTCTTCGTGGTAACGGGTCGGACTGTGACGTAAAGTCGGGCATATAAATTAAAACAAATCGTGATAGAATCCGTAAAAATATTTTTATTTCAATGTATAACATTGGCGTAAACTTAAGAAATCATTTAGATTTTCTTGTTACTATATGTAATATAGTGTTGACAATACAATAAAAGTGCATTTATTTTTAATTTAGCTATCCGAAGGCACTATTAAGAGTGTTCATTATGTATTTCAAATCTAAGGATAATATGAAGCCATACCTTCCAAAATAAGCAACTCTTAATAATTCAACAATAGAACACATAATTACAATTGCAAATTCCTCTTAGCAAACTTCGGTTCAAACGGCAGTAAGTGATTAATTTTGTACGCCATTACTTGAGACAAAATGGGTCACTGGCGCAACTGAAGTTCGGTAGTTGTGCATTAATTATTCTGCGTTGTCTAAGGTAAGCTCGGACACAGGGACGTTTGAATTATTAACTAACGTCGCCTTTGGGAAATCACAATCGTGTAGACTGCAGTGTATCCAGTGAGTGATCTTGATCTCGACCATGACTTTTTGGCATTTCACGCTAGCGACAACGGAAAATATATTTTGTATGATAAATACCCGAACGCCTAGTTACGCAGCGAATTGACCCTTTTTCATACAAATTATTTTATGTAAACGCTAGCGTGAAATGTCTGTGAATTATCTGTGAAATGGGTATCAGGAACTACGTGAGACTTTCGGTCTCACAACATCTAGACCCGAAACAAATACCTGTGGGCCACACAGACATTTGTCTCGGTGCGGGAATCGAACCTGCGTGACCTCACGTTTCACAGCCGGCTACTCGCCCGCTGCGCCACCGGAGGTTGTCCTGCAGACACGGAGGCATGTGCACGGGCCTCCTCTACTAATGAGAGGGGTTAGGCCTTAGTCTACCACGCTGGCCTAATGCGGCTTGGTAGACTTCACATACCTTCGAATTTCTTGTGGAGAAATTCTCGGGTATCTCTAGGTTTCCTCACGATGTTTTCCTTCACCGTTATAGCAAGCGATTCACAATGAAAACACACTTAACATAGAAAAGTCAGAGGTGTATGCTTCTTTTTTTGGGTTGGTCTCGAACCTTCGACACTCATCTCGGCAGTCCGTACCAAACCCAACTGAGCTATCGCTACTATAGGCATGTGTACGCCGTTTCAAAATTATTTTTATTTATTTTTTATTTTAAACACTTTATACATAAACTATGTACAGGCGGACTTAATGTCTAAGGCATTCTCTATCAGTCAACCTTTGAGTGGTGCAGAGAAAAAATTAGGCAGGTATAAAAAATAAACAAGGAGAATGAAGCGATTTGAATATAATAATATATATAATATTGTAAATAAGTATTATATAGAATATATAGAAATAAATAATTATATCGAACATTCAGTAATGAGCTGTCAAATATGCATTCTCTGATTGGCCGAACAGTAATATATTTTAATATGGTCAGAATATAACTCATTAGCATAAAAACCCGCTATTAACAACCCAAGAGGGGCCCTTTATTTTCAAACGATTCAATGAAAAATCCATCCAATTATTAGTAAAGCACAAAAGATGTTTGAAAAATAAATGTTAGCACAAAATCACCGATATTAGCTGCACTCTTTGATTGGCTGGAGGGTTGAGAGCGCCCTCAGCTCATTCAAATTGATGCCTTCATTGGTTTAACCCTAAAGTAGCGGATTAGGGTGCAGAGTTGGCCTTACAACCGATCTGATTGTGTATGAGATTGGAAAGCCAATTTGTGATGCCACGTTACGGTGTATTTATCACGGAGAAACATCTTATAAGGAAAGGAATTACATGCAGCAACTCTCTTTTCTGAATTGATTTGTTTATACTCTGAATGATTTATTATGCCTATTAGAGAAGTAAAAAAAAAACAAAACTATACATGTAATGGGTTTTGAAGCGACGAGAAGAGCTTTTATATTATAATGTACTACATCTAATTACATATAATATATGGTGACATTAAATTAATTACATGTAACGAATTGCATGTCTTTCATATATTTCTATTTCAATTTAACTCGAGGTTAGGACTAACCGTAGGTTAGTAATAGTGGTGAAAGTCGCCCTTAGTTATATACATAACATAGGCTCACGCCTGTATCCCCGAAGGGGTCGGCAGAAGCGCCCTAGCGAACTAGAAAACCCACATTTCGCCGAGCTAAGATGTGATTGGGAGCGAGCCTATCGCCATATCGGGCACAAATTCCAGACTCCGGGCTGATATGGATAAATCCAATATCACTGCCCGACCCCGGGATCGAACCCGAGACCTCAGGACGGTAGTCGTACCGAAATACAACCACGCCACCGAGCCAGTTATTTCAGTTATGTATGGGAATAAACTAATTTATAAAAATATGTTTCTCCATGTGACAGCCCTTAGATTATATGTATAGGGGTTAGTGGAGTATGTAAGTAGATTGAGAGGTTTTGGCTTCAAATACTATGACGGAAAACTGTTTTTTAAACCATAATCGTGGTATTTTAAAGTTTCTAAAGAACTATTTTTATAAATTTTCTATCGTTATTAATATTGTTTTGTAGACATACCTCAGTCAGTAATCATAAAAAATAGCTTTTATTCTACCACAATCATTAGAACAGTTTACATTCATTTTTTATGAATATTTTTAGTATTATTCCATTTTGATGTGCAATTTTTCTTGTTTTTTTTTTTTTTGTCGCGGGGAAAACTGTTTTACCACTGCCGCCGCGCCCGGGGGGGGTGGACGCGGCGGGTATGTCGGGTTCGCCGGCCTTACGACCCAGCGCCGTGATGCCCGGGAGAGATGGTCGACATCCGGGCGACGCTGGACCGCGTCCCTAACAAATGCCCTACACCGGCAATACCGACTAAAAACCCCGCGGTGGCCTACTTCGGCGCTTGAGTGGGGTGGCCCCGGGGTATCCTGATATAGCCTCGGATTGCTACCGGAACCGCCCTGCGCGCGCCTAGTCGCCTCTTACGACAGGCAGGGGTTACCGTGGTGGAATTCTCCAAACGCCCCCATTCCACAGGGCGGGAGACGCCGGTCAGTCGTCCACCCGGCGCCTCCTACGTCTCTTTTGGCGGCGGGCGGGATCGCTCTGCTCACGATCTCGCTCGGCGCTCTCCTTCTGCGAGATGGCGCGCTCGCAGAAGGAGGCCATCGCACGCCATGACCTCCGGCTGCCGACCATGGCGGACACCACGGCCGGCAGCGAGAGGTCTCCTCCGACGACTGCTATGAGAGCGCTGCGCTCCTCCACCCAGGCTGGGCACTCCTCCAGAGTGTGTTGGGCCGTGTCCTCGCGGCAGTTGCCACAGTGGTGGCACACGGCGGACGCTTCTTTCCTGGCTATCTGACACAGGTACGCACCAAAACACCCGTGCCCCGTCAGTACCTGTGTCAGCCGGAATGTAGGCGCACCGTGGCGCCTGTCCAGTCACTGTTCGAGGACAGGTCGCACTGCCGCGACGGTCCTCAAGCCCGAACTCGGGCTCTCCAGCCTGGCATGCCACTCCTCCACGGCGGCTTTGCGGAACCTGGCCGCAATCTCCCTCGGGGCAAGCCGCTCCCGATGTTGGGACGCCCCCTCCCGCCAGTGGAATGCTGACGAGAGGGACTTGGCGTCCAAGTCCCAAGGGAGAGTACTGGCCAACAAGCAGGCCGCCTCGTGAGAGACCGTGCGGTAGCCCCTGATCATCCGCTGCGCCACCAGACGCTGCGGTTTGCGCAGCATGGCGACGCATCGGACGCTCAGGGACTCGGCCCATACGGGTGAACCGTACAGGGCCATCGACCGCACGACTCCAGCGTACAGACTCCGGCAAGGGTTACCGGGACCTTCGAGGTTCGGCAGCAGGCTCCCAAGCGCGCCCGCTGCACGCACCAATTTCGGCGACAACTTCTCAAAGTGGGCGCGGCAGTCCCACCGGCTACTCAAAATTAACCCCAGATACTTCATCGTAGTGCCGATGGGAATCCGCACCCCCTCCACAATGATGTGGGCCCCTGAAGGTGGCCTTCGCCGAGGCCCGTTGAAGAACAGGGCCTCGCTTTTGTTCAGGGCCACCGTGAGGCCCAGTCGCCGAATCCTGCTCACTACGTCTTCGGTAGCGGACGAGGCGAGCAGGATGGCATCCTCGAAAGTACCTGACGTCGCTGTCACCAGGGTGTCGTCCGCGAAGCAGACGACAGCGACGCCTCGGGGGTTGGTACCACGGAGGACCCAATCATAACCGATGTTCCACAGTAGTGGGCCCAGAACTGAACCCTGTGGAACACCGGCAGACATGGCCCTCCGGTGCCACCCATCGGCGCCCGGATACATTACGTACCTAGAAGATAGGTAAGAATGCACCAGACGCCGCAAGTAAAGTGGCACCATGTGGTACCGCAGTGCTTCATGAATGCAGCCCCAGGGCAAGGTGTTGAATGCGTTGGTAATGTCGAGCGACACCGCCACCACCACCTTACCCCGCGCACCTGCATCCTCCGCCTTCACCCGCAGAATCGCGTGGATGTTCGATCGGCCATGCCGGAACCCGAATTGGTTGTCTGCCAGGTCCGGCCCGGCCCCCCCAAGGTGCTCGACGAGGCGAGCATGGACAATCCGCTCAAACAACTTGCAGACCTCGTCGAGCAACACGATGGGCCGGTAGGCCGATGGCGACTCTGCGGGTCGACCGTCCTTCTTGAGCAGGACCAGCTTGCCGGTTTTCCACCGGGATGGAAACTGGCCCTGCTCCATGCACGCGGAGAAAAGGCCGCGGAGCCTCGCCCCCAGGTGCTCGACGGCTAACAGCCCTTATCCCACCTGCGGGTTTAGACAAGTGGCTTAAGCGCTATTCGAATAGAATAATAAATGTATGGAAATGACATAAGAGTACGCTATATGCGGCGTACCTTTAGGCCCCTTACTTATAAAAATATTTAAGCGCTGCTTATCTTTATACCATAGGTTGTCCCTTTCATTTTTAAACAATGTAACGCAAGGAAAAAAGTGACAGGTTATTCTTAACCATTTGCTCAGCTAAAAATGCTTTTATAACTAAGGCCCTATGTCATTCCCACACATTTATTATTCCATTCGATTAGTGCATAAGTCACTTGTCTAAGCCCCCTGAATATGAAGTCGTCGCAACATACCTTTTCAAGCGTGTTGCAGAGAAGATTTGGCCTAGTTTTTACGACCGGCCGCCTGCCTGACGTCAACCCTCTATAAGGGCTCCAGGCCCGGACAAATTAAATTACAAAATTTGCTTTGTCCGACCTGGAAATCGAACCCAGAACTTCCCAATCTACAGCCCATAGATGCTGCCACTAGACCAAGGAGGCGACAATTTTTCTTATTGTTATTAACTTTTTTTAATATATATTAATATAGTATATGTATGTATGTATATAAATATGTAAGTAAACAGTGATTCAGTAATTAATCAGTGAAGTGCGATTACAAGGGTTGATCTTTTTTACATGAAGAGGGGAAGTGATTGAAAGGGCTAAAACTCATTAGTACGCCGCCGGTATTCTGTTAATACTTCGGGTAATGTTTTAATGAACTCCTAAAAGTGATGTAATGAATCAGTATCAAGTCAATTTGGATGGATACTTGTATTAATGGAAGTTAAATGGTATATAGAAATATAGAAATATAGTATATAGAAATCAATATTATATACCTTAGATGGACAGTTCTTTGCAATGCTCGTCCTAAAAAGTGGTCTCGGTAATAATAATAAATAAAACAAAGAAAAAGATCATAGATCCTAATTAAATCAACACAAATGTAACCCTATGCACTTGTTATAAAGTAGCTTTTTAAACGAAATGAGTGCTTAAGCACTCCTTTGCTGTCCCATTTTCCGAACGTCAACTGTGCATATAATATATCTATGGGTATAGATGTGAACGACATGAATTGGCCTGCATCCAGCGACTTCCTGCGACCTTTATCAGGTCGTCGGTCCACCTTGTAGGTGGACGTCCTACGCTGCGCTTGCCGCTACGTGGTCTCCACTCGAGAACTTTTCTGCCCCATGTTCAGCAGTGAACGTCCTATGGCTGATGATTACGATGATCTATTACGATACCACTAAACCAAGGAGGCGACAAAAATCCTTTGTTATATTTGTGAGTTCATTAATTTACTATTCCCGAAAATAAATTCCACAGCTTTCGATAGCATTCCGTGTTCAGAATAAGAATCCTTTAGCTGGATGTTACCGCAGAACGTTAAGTCCTGACCAATGGACCATGGAACACATTATTAGCGACGAGGGGCTCCCGAGAGAAACCAGCTATCCTGCGGTTTGCGTACCTAAGCATACATTTGTATGGGAAACGCAAACGGCTTTTAATGCAAGTTATAGACTAGGTGTAAACCACAATCCGTGTTGGCTTAAAAGAACTAATAGCTTTGGTGTTTTAAATGAGATCGATGTGGATAGATGAAGTTTTCTTTATCCGAACACGGCAATGTGACTACATTGCAACTGATGGTAAGCGTAGTGTAGTTCAAATAATCACAAGTTCAAAAACTTAACTGACCGACTTCCAATTTACCGATCGTGACCAAATTTATATTGGACCACCCTTGAAATAAGCTCTATCGAACACAAAAATAATTTTGAAAATCGGTCAATATTTGGCTGATATTCGAGTAACATACAAAAAAAAATACAGACGAATTGAGGACCTCCTCCTTTTGTGGAAGTCGGTCGAAACTAGCGACCGCTGACAAACAATGGGTTTATCAGTGGTCGCCAAAATCATGCCGACCTATTTATGCTTCTTCACACTCCGAATCCGAAGAGAGAAGAAGCAAATCGAGGGGCTTGCGACAATACAAGCGGATGCCCGATGCAGACACAGGGATACCCCCCTACCAATACAACCAACCATCGAGAAGAAGAAGAGAACCGGAAGTACATTGGCTGATGCTGGAACGCAATCGACACACGGGATGTGGGTCACTATGGCATCATCATATGGCAAGTTTTAGCACGGTGATCGCCATCCGGACGGATACGAACAGCGTCCCACCAGAAAATCCACCAGCAAGATTTTTAAATAAAAATATTACATAATTCTTCAAACGCTTTTCTCTTTCCCAAACCGTGCACAGGTGAACTTGGCTCCTTTTTGTGTTTCCATCTTCACGAAAATACATAAATATTTTGGAATATGAAATTTTCCCGGAATCGTCACGGCATGCACAAATGCATTTGTTGTTCCCTCCTGAATACAAATGACCTCTCCCGAAGATAGGCAGGGGTATCTACTTTAATATCTTAAAATGCACCGCCATATTCTGACGATGGAAAATAACAAAATCCCGAGCGTGAATATAATAAAAAAGTTTGGGGTATTGGCGTTATTCGGACGGTGATTTGGCATTTTGGTTTGGTTTGGTTTGGCAATTATAAATTGTTAACTAGAGTGCCTCGGTAGCAGCACGACTATCGTCCCGAGGTCTCGGGTTTGATCCCTGGGTCGGGCCTAAAGTTGGGTTTTTCTATTCAGTATCGGCCCGGAGTTTGGAATTTGTGCCCGATATCATGCATCACATCTGAGACGGAATCAGCACGGCGAAATGTGGGTGATCTTTTTTTATATCAGAGACTGGCAAACGAGTAGATGGGTCACCTAATGGTACGTGATCTCCACCGCCCATAGACACCCAAGACTCAAAAAGAATCATGGATGCGTTGCCAACCTAAAGGGAGGGAAATAGGGGTTGGGAAAGGGAAGAGGGAATGGGGCCACCGGAAATCACACTCACCGATCGAAACGCGACAGCAAGCTGCCACTTTCCGTCGGTTTTCTGTGAGACAGTGGTATCAAACCGGCCGAGCCAGCCCATTCGTGCTGTAGACGTAATTGTCTACAGCGTGGCTCTACCACTCAAAAAAGTTTCCACATTATGTCTGTCTATCTTCGCTGAAATTTGGTGCATAAAACCACATCACTTTGAAACAACAAACACAACTCCAGACAATAACATTAAATTATTTTAACAAGCGACGCCCACCCTATCAAACTTTCCGTCAAAATCTCCAAAAGATATGACTTATAGTGGGTATATCTATCTATCTTCACGAGTCACGACCAGGCAGTACACTACAGTCACACGGAGACCCATGTGAAGTGGTTCTGGATGTTCGGATGACATTTTCAGTCATTCTTCTATGTATACTACTAGGACTGTTTAGAAGTAAAATTGTGTCACTTTACGGCGAGTGTTGGACGGCTAAGGAAAAGGTTATCACCACGTCTCATAGTATTATACTAACCTTATATATTGACCTTACTTTATTTTTTGTACGGGAATCGGTACAAGTAAGATTATAATAATACTGTTATAAGACGTGATGGTAACCCCTAGATCTCTATATTGAGTTGCGGTCAATTGACTGAAACGTAGTGCGCAAATTCTATGTATGTATCAGCTTGTCTAGTAATATATAGACGTCTTTGATCTCGTATAATCTCGTAGATTTTAATTTTACGTAAATAAAATTATCACATAAGTTTTTAACATTTTACAGTCTTTGTCTCCACCTGTCCTTATCCGACCTCGATATGGGGTTGACGCAATATACTTTTTCAAGCATGTTGCAGAAATAATTTGGCTAAGTTTTTACGACCGGCCTGACATCAACCCCCTCTGAGGGATCCAGTCCCGAGCAAATTAAATTAAAAAAATAGTTTTGCCTTGGGAATCGAATCCACGACCTTCCGGTCCACAGCCTATATATGCTGCCACTAGACCAAGCAGGCGGCTTTTGGTGTGGGTAAACACCCATACTAAAAGCAAGAATGATGCCATGACAAAACAGCAATCTCGTTTCAGATACCAAACAAGAAGCGCTTAAAGTCCCTTATCTGAATAGACTTTAGAAAACGCGTCTAAGGAACAACTTCGACAGAAACTTGTTCAATTTGAACAGTAATTAAGCATTGTTGTTCGTTTCATTAAACGATTTAAACTGGACCGTTGCTAAGACTGGTCGAATGGCACTTTTCGATTGAGTTACTTGTATAATTGCGACTATTTGGCCTTTTTAGAGCGTTTTTATATTGTTGTTCATTGTTATAAAGAGTCATAGCCTATTCAGGAGTTAATTAAAGTACCTTTAAAAGCTGCGATAGTTCAGTGGTAGTTGCCACAAACTACCGAGACGAGTGTCGAAGGTTGGAAACCAACCCTGACTTTTTATGTTGTTTTATTAATTACTTAGTTTGGAGTTATCGCCTTCTATAACGGTGAAGGAAAACATCGTGAAGAAGTCTGCATACCCATGAATTTCTCCATAAGAATTTCGAAGGTATGTGAAGTCTACCAACCCGCATTAGACCAGCGTGATAGATTAAGGCCTAACCCCTCTCATTAGTAGAGGAGGCTCGTGCCCGGCAGTGGGATAGTAATATTACAGGGCTTAGCAACGAGGCTTATATTATTTTATTTATCAAAGTAGCTTGTTATAGATTGCGGGTCTATCCTAGCCTTAATACATATTTTTTTTCAACCGACTACACAAGGAAAAGGTTCTTAATTCATATCATAATATAACATAATTAAACGCTTGTATCCCCGAAGGGGTAGGCAGAGGCGCACTAGCGAACTAGAACACCCACATTTCGCCGAGCTTAGTTCCGTCCCAGATGTGATAGGGGGCGAGCCTATCGCCATATCGGGCACAAATTCCAGACTCCGGGCTGATATGGAAAAATCCAATATCACTTTGCCCGACCCGGGGATCGAACCCGAGACCTCAGAACCTTAGTCGTACCGAAATACCACCACGCCACCGAGGCAGTCTTCTTTTTCTTTCTGCAGGTCCTTAATTCGCTATTTTTAATGCATGTTACGCAATATCCCAGGAAAAGATTGGACTTTTTTGTATTCGATAAAACTTACAAACGAGTGGTCCAAAAGTGGATTTCGGTGGAGGTTCTTAACCGTAAGATCCTTATAATTGATTGCCTTATATTCTGACGTACAATAAATATTCTATGTTAATGTACTTAAAACAAAGTAGGTAATAAAGCAATAATTTTCAAAGCATTACGCGCACCGCGAGTGAATTACATAAAATGAAGGTGGAAAACGAACTCGGAAAACTTCTAAAATGGCTCGAGCTCCTGGCGTTTCCAGATGAGATCTGTCTTATTACCTTTATATGGAGACTTGCTGTGTTTTATTTTAATGGATTCATAAGATTTGGCTGTAGAAAATACAGAATAATTAATTTCTCGAAAAAGCATGCAGAGATTAATTAAATAAGATTTAATGGATAGCAGTTCTTCATCGCTGTTATGTGGGAGTTCTTGTGATGCGGCACAGAAGACTGACGTCAGGCAGGGGGCCGGTCGTAAAACCTAAGCTGAATCTTTTCTGCAAAATGTTTGATCGACTCCACATTACAGTGGGATAAGGGCAGTTAGAGGAAGTAGAAGAAGCTGCTCTTCATTTATTCATTCAAAACATTTAATATGGACACGAGATTTATTATTCTATGAGAATCAAAATCGAATAGATGTCAACTAAAATTAAGTATTTAACTAAGTGCAATACTTCTATTTATAATCAAGGAAAATATAATAGCTTAAACAGACTTTCCTTCACGGTTAATCAAAATTGGACATAAATGGTAATGGTGGTTCAAAAAGTGGAATCAGATACTATTAAGAAAACACTATTGTAATATTAAGTCAAACTTTTGTAAAGAGAGAATAAATGGTATTATAAATTATTATTCATCATCATCATCATCATCATTATCAGCCATAGGACGTCCACTGCTGAACAGAGGTCTCCCCCAAAGATTTCCAGATCGACCTGTTGGAAGCGGCCTGCAACCAGCGATTATCATTATTACTTGTTTATAAATTAATAATAATAATAACTTTATTTCACAAAAATCAGTGGTTACAAACAATAAAAGCACCTGATGTCCTAGCTAGGTTACAGAGTAACCTGTATTAAGGACCATCAGCCCATATCCCCTAGGGTATATCATAAATCACTGACAGTGTTATTAGACTAAAATTTAGAATTACAGTTTAAAATTAAAGACGAGATAGAAAAACTTGCGTTAGTATGTTTGTGTGTGTGCGTGTGTGTGTATGTGTATGTATGTGTGTGTGTGTGTGTGTAGATGTGTCTTTGTTCCTCTTAAAATTAAAACAATGTGAATATTCAATAAATGGATTTTAAGACCAATTCTGTTTCTTCGTATGACAAGCTAGACAAATAAGAAATAACTTTATTTTTACATTGTAGACAACTGAGGTTATATATATGTAATAGTTTATTTATTTTATTATATAAAAAGGGACCTAAGTAGAAGAGAAATCTTTTTGTGCTGCTAAAATTTGGGGACGGAAGTTTACATACTATGTCTTTCCGTCTCTTGTTGATTTTAATATATGGAGTCTTAGAGTGTGGAAATAGAACGGTATTTAAGATGAACAGTTGTCGAACCGTGAGCACGTTCCACTTCTGATACAGGTCGAATGTTGGATATATAATGGGTCGAAACGAAGCCACTTTAAGTACAGCTCTTTGAGCTACCTCTAAAGGTTTAAGAAGAGTTAGAGCTGCACCTCCCCAAACTACAACACAATATGTAAGTATAGACTGACACATAGCAAAATATACCTTCTTCAGAAGACTCATGTCAGCAATGTGTCTTAATGATTTAAAGAAATAAATTAATTTGCGTACTCAATATAGCTTTTAAATTTTAAATGTTTATCCACTATCACTCTAAGATATTTTATACATTCTGCGCTAGAAATACCTGGACAGTGACAGGATTCCTGATGTGGATTAATGCACGTGTGAGCACGAAGATGGAGAACAGATTTAGGCTGAGATTTATTAATATATTAATAATTTATTAATACCTTGATAAAACGGTTTATCTATGGAAACCGTGAAGGTATCTAGTTTTATTCTTAATCTAGTTCAAAGATAGCATACGTTATGACGCCCCAACTGTCTTGACATAAACCCTCGGGGTGTCTAAAATACGATCAATTAGTCGCGAACTGTGCAGAGCGATTCATCTCCCCGCTTGGGAAATTAAACTACGTCGAAACGATATGACGATTATTAAATGTTTAGCTTTGTCTGTCTTCATTCCCTCTAATGTATTCAGCTTTATTGAAGATCTCGTTTATTTGAAATATATTACGAACAGTTGAAATTGAGTTCTTAGATTTCAATGATTTTGGGTTATCTAGATAACATTGGTTTTTCTGTACTGTTTCTAGATCTGCAGCCCGAGCAGGAAAATTTCTGACAACCGTAAATGTATTCGTGCTCGATGCGCGTCTATGAAATTTGTATGAAATATTAATCAAATGTCATCAGTGCGCAGTGAGTTTACATTTACATTAGTTTTTCGTGCTCGGGCTACTGATTCTGAACTTCTTCAAATAAAGTAGATCAGTCAGAGACCATTTCTGATTGTTTGATATTCTTCGCTTGAGTTGTTTACTGCTTGTTATCTTTTTGGTTATCATACTTATGATAATGGAACACGCAATAATTCACGTAATTTAATATTGTATTGTTTTGCACTAATATAAATGTATTGAGATTTGCAGTGACCTAAATGTCCATCCCTTTTCCAATATCTATTTTTATCCTTCAAGGTGTCAATGCATCGATGATTCTTTTGGTAGCTTAAGTGTTTATGAGCAGTGGAGATCACTTACCATCAGGTGACCCACTTGCTCCTTTACCAGTTCATGCAATACAAACTTTTACTGTAGATTGGGTCTTATGTAATAACTAGAACAATCCATAGTTGAAACAACTTAGGTTATACTGATAATCTCTTGTATTTATGTAAGATATTCAATTCTTCGTGATTAATTTACAAATTCCTTGTAACAGTCTTTGAAATATTACCCTCCTCTTAAAGATCCCGACAGTGTGACGCCACTTCATTGAAGTAAACTCATGCACTTAACCACGATACTGGATCCGTTCGTTTGAGGAAGTTTCGCTTACACATTCCGCTGCAATCTTAAAGTTAGGACTTAGGAATTCACTCTGAGAACTGATTTAAGGAGAAGTTGTAGAAATACCACTGTCTCACAGAAGACCGACGTAAAGTGGCAGTTAGCTGCTGCGTTTTGTTTGCTGAGTGAAATTCCCGATGGCTCAATTCCCTCCTCCCTTTTCCAATCCATATTCCCCTCCTTTTAGGGTGGTAACACACACATGATTCTTTTTGTGTCTTGGGGATACCCAAGACCCACCCATAAACAGGCGGTGGGCGGTTGGCCTCGGGCGGTCCCATGTGCGGTGGATTTCCTTTACCATCAGGCAGGTGAAACACTGCTCGTTTGCTAGTCTCTGCTATAAAAAATATGTCTTTTTTAAGGGTTGGTCTCGAACCTCCGACAATCGTGTCGGTAGTCTGTCCTATTCCCAAAAGCTATCGCGGCTTTTTTACGACTTTATTTTTATGATTTGGTGTTTATTTCTTCATTAAAATTGTCTGCGATATTATTACCTTGCACTGGATCTAGCATTGTATTTCTTTTACTTTATGAGAAAGAGAGAGAGAGAGAAAACAGAGAGAGTTCCATACCAAATTGATAGAAGTTTATGTCTCAACTATTACGACGACTTTGGTTAGTTAAGTAGAGTAGCTAAGTTAGATAACTAAATGCTTTTTCACAGCCAATAACTTTTATAGCTCTACTATGTACCATGCAGATAATTTTCCGTAGTCGGAGAACAAATACTTGGTGCTTCCTTTGTACATCAAACGATAAAAGACAAGACAGAATGGAAATAAACAGGATGTTTGAACTACTAGCGAAGTTAAATGAGAATTTGTTCTTACAAACTGGCTTTGTTCGTTGTCAACTTATTGTTGGCAGCCTGATTCTTCTAAGACTGTCACACTGTAAGCGAAGCTAAAGTAAGACGAACATTAATGCAATACTTTTTACCTTCACCTTTCTGTATAATATGATTTAAGCGATTCTATACACATATTTTATTTCTGCCTGCCCTTATACCACTCCACTTCGGGGTGACGCCTATGTACTCGAAGGGGTAGGCAGAGACGCATTAGCTAACTAGAACACCCACATTTTGCTGAGCTTAGTTTCCCAGATGTTATAACAGGCGAGCCTTTCGCCATAGCGGGCACAAATTCCAGATTCCTGGCGGATGCTGAATTGAAAAACCCAATATCACGTTGCCTGACCCGGGGATCGAACCCGAGACTTCAGAACGGTAGTCGTACCGAAATAAAACCACGCCACCGAGGAAACCTTGTATGTATTATGTATGCCTTGCCTGTGTATGTGTGTATAATGATATTCATTTAATTTGAAAAATGTATGACGAGGCCCCACATCATTATAAATTTCTGATATATTAGCGAATGGCAGCAAGATGGCAGCAAATCACAAGGCAGGCAAATCGGTTTACAATGTTTTAAACAGTATGTTTGTTCGGGACTACATCCTTTAAATGGGATTGACGTCAGGAAGGCGACTCTGTACCTCTCCTTAACGTGACGCCAGCCCCACATTCAAATAAGCTTACCTAAGTGGAAAAAACCTTGGTAAGTATTGAAATAAAACTATTCTTACGGATTCTATCACGATTAGGTTTTAATTATTATTCCCGACGTTATTTATTTTATTTCAATGTATAATATTCACGTAAACTTAAGAAATCACTTGGTAGGTATGTTAGGAAATCCTTCGAAGTGCCTTTAATAAATTGGGCCATAGAGCTTTGTAACTCCTTCATATGGGACTGACGTCAGGAAGGCGACTGCTTGCCTCTCTAACGCGACACCAACCTCACATGGAAATAAGGATAAGTGGAAAAATCTGTGTAGGTATGTCAAGAAAACCTTCGAAGTGCCTTTAATAAATCGGGCCACAGAGCTTTGCAACTCGTTCATATGGAGTTGACGACTGGAAGGCGACTGCTTGCCTCTCATTAACGCGACACCAACCTCACATTAAATAAGAGTAAGTGGAAACATCTGTGTAGGTATTTTTTTTTATAGCATAGATTGGCAAACGAGCAGATGGGTCACCTGATGGTAAGTGATCTCCACCGCCCATAGACACCCGAGACACAAAAAGAATCATGAATGCGTTGCCAACCTAAAAGGAGGAAATGGAAGGGGAGGGAAGGGGATTGGGAAAGGGAGTGGGGAAATGGGCCACCGGAAATCTCACTCACCGAACGAAACGCGACAGCAAGCTGCCACTTTACGTCGGTTTTCTGTGAGACAGTGGTATCTAACCAGTCGAGCCGTCCCATTCGTGCTATAGACGTTACTGTCTACAGCGTGGCTCTACCACATGAAAGTGCCTTTAATAAATCGGGCCACAGACCTTTGTAACGACAGATGTGTGTATGAGGTTGTATGTAATTCGTGACGTGCGATAGTTTAATTTGTGCGATGCTGCAGCGGACAGGATGTTGCGGTCGCGCGCTGCCAGATGACTGTTATCACTAGTGACATGACGCCGGTATGTCGCAGGGCTGGTTGCAAATCAGGCGATTTAAGCCTTGTCTTTTTTTGTGACAATTCATACATACATAATCGGATTATTTAAGTTATGTCTTGTTTTGTGTATTTCATACATGAAATAATAATAAATAAAAAAAAACATAGTGTCCCGCCTATTTGCCCGAAAGGGAAGGCAGAGGCGTACTAGCGACCTAAAGCACCAACATTTCGGGAACTTAGTTCTGTCCCAAAATGTGATAAGGGGCAAGCTTATCGACACATCGGGTACAAATTCCAAACACCGGGCTGATACTAAATTAAGAAACTCAATAATATCACTTCGCTCGACCCGGGGATCGAACCTGAAACCTCAGGATGGTAGTCGTACCGTACACGCAATACAACTATGCAACTAAGGCATTCGTGCTTCGTAACACTACATCATATTAATATGTATATGATAATATATTTTAGGACGTCCACCTACAAGGTGGACCGACTACCTGATAAAGGTGGCAGTAAGTCGCTGGATGCCGGCTGCTTCCAACAGGTCAATCTGGAAATCTTTGGGGGAGGCCTATGTCCAGCAGTGGACGTCCTATGGCTGATGATGATGATGATATTTTAGACTTTCTTTCTACTTGCCTTTATCCCATCTTAATGTGGGGTCAAGCATGTTGCAGAAAGCATTTGGCTTAGTTTTTACGACCGGCTTCCTGCCTGACGTTGACCCCCTCTGAGTGATCCAGTCCCGGGAAAATTAAATTAGAAAATTCACTTAGCCCGACCTGGGAATTGAACACAAAACATCCCGGTCCTCAGCTCATATATGCTGCCACTAGACCAATAAAGCCGATAAAAAATTTTAGACATTATCCAAAAAATCGCACACCGCAACATACCAACAACAGTACAGTCAAACAGCTACATGGCGTTTTCTAAATACCTCATTATAAAATAGCAGTAGACATCTGTTTTTGGCACAGCGATGGAGTTTAAACACTTTAATTAGTTTAATTAAATCACGTCCTAAGCCCTGCTGGTTCTGACACATATCTTAAATGGGGCGCTTATCTCCTCGGATGCAGGTATGCCATGCATTTTCGAATATTTAAGGTAAGATTAAATATACGACATATATGTACATACATCGTCAAAGGGTTGGGCAAAGGCGAACTATAACACTTACATTTCGCCGAGCTTGTTTCCGTCCCAGATGTGATAGGGGGCGAGCCATATTGGGTACAAATTCCAGACTCCGGGCTGAGTAGAAAAACCAATATTACACACCCGAGAATCTAAACCGAGTCGTCAAGAAGGTAATCCTACTACTATGCCACCTAGGTAGACAGGCAAATAATCTTAACTAAAAGTTAATATCGATTCCAAAAGATGATTATTGACGTTTACATATATACATGGATTTTTTAAAGTGTCTTTGAACCACTTTTCCAGATCTCAACAAACTAAGCTATCGATCATATATCATATATCATCGAGCTATACGAGCTCGAATACATTTTCGATTGTCAGAAATTTTCTGTTCGGGCTTGTGAGGATTCAACATATACCCGTTGATTAAACCTTATGTTGAAAGTTTTCTTCTGCGGCTCGAGCAGGAATATTTTTGACAATCAAGAATCAACTACGTAAAATATTTGTATGACTAACACCCGAACGCCTCTAGCGGTTACGTATGGAACAGATGATTTTCATACAAACTATTTTTCGTAATCGCTAGCGCGAAACGTCAAAAAAACGTTAAATCTACACAAGAATGAATAAAAGTTAATATCGATTCCAAAAGATGTTTATCGGACGTTTACATACATACATGGATTTTTAACGTGTCTTTGAACCAATTTTCCAGATCTCAACAAACTAAGCTAACGAATATTCGTTAGCTTAGTTTGTTGAGATCTGGAATCGCGTCGAGTGTGTCAATTTTGAGTATTTGTATATACAAATACTCAAAATTGACACACTCGACGCGATTCAGACAAGACTGGATTAAAAGCAATTCCATTTGCATTTAGGTACTTACAGAATAATAATGGGGGTCCATGGGGATGACAGGGGGTATTCGGGACTCTGCGGTTACGTCTGCACGAGATCCGAGGTGTTCTGTTCAATGTAGTTATTGTGTATTATGTACTGTAACGTTATATACATATACACACTTTACACATAACATAAGCTCACGTCTGTATCCCCGAAGAGGTAGGCAGAGACGCACTAGCGAACGAATATACTCACATTTCGCCGAGCTTAGTTCCGTCCCAGATGTGATAGGGGGCGAGCATATCGGGCGAGCATCTAAAGGGTCGGCGTTATACACTTTTTACCGACACGGAAGGCGGGTAATGTTTTTTCATGCATGCTGAAAGGATGAGGATTATTTTTTACGACCGACTTTCTGCCTCACTTCAAATAAACACAACTAGAGATTTATATCTAACACTAGGTGGTACACGTGACTTCGTCCTACTTCACGTGACATCCATCCCACGAGAACCGTTCAGTTTCCCAGGCTAAAAAGTAGTGTATGTAATATTCCAGGTAAAAAAAAATAAAACGTAAAACGTCGGGAATAATAATTAAAACATAATCGTGATAGAATCCGTAAGAATAGTTTTATTTCAATCTATCTCTGCTAAATTAATAGAGTAGTGGTGGTAGGTGCGTTGCCAACTTAAATGAATGAAATCCCATCGAGATCGATTCAGCCGTTTGAACGTGATTGAGTAACATACAATAATTTGAATTTATATTATTAGTATAGATTTTATTTATTATTATTTTATGGGTGGGGACGTCTGCAGTCGCACAGACGGGAGATCAGCTCACTTATTAAAACTATTTTACCCTAAATACAACCGGGTGGTACTCCACTTCCGCTCTGGAGGCAACCAAGTTGCGCAACAGCCCCCAAGAGGCACATCATCGTTGGGTTTCTGCTGCGGCTCAGACTAACCTTTGGACATCATGGAGGTCTTCCAGGTTTGCTCCTTCAGGTCCACCCACGGCTGCCCAGCACGTCACGTAGCATAGATTTAAGAGGACAATAATATTGTATACTCTAAACACCAAAGTCTAAGTTCAAACCATTATTTTAGAAGATAGCATCATGTTTGAGGGCATCCAAATGAGCCAATACATTAAGAGTAACAAAGTGAAACAAACTTGTACGTACGCACACGTTCGCCTGTTTAATTATGGTAAAGCTATTAAACAACTATACCTGATAAGGGCTCAACTTTATGATATATACAGGGCCGTATTAGTACGGTGCCACTGCCTCGGTGGCGTGGTGGTATTTCGGTACGACTACGGTTCTGAGGTCTCGGGTTCGATCCCCTGGTCGGGCAAAGTGATATTGGATTTTTCCATATCAGCCCGGAGTCTGGAATTTGTGCCCAATATGGCGTTAGGTTCGCCCCCTATCACATCTGGGACGGAACTAAGCTCGGCGAAACGTGGGTGTACTAGTTCGCTAGTGCGCCTCTGCCTACCCCTTCGGGGATACAGGCGTGAGCTTATGTATGTATGTATGTATTAGTACGGTGTGAGGGGGTAAATATCGAGATCAGGGGACCGAGCAGCAAAAATTCTTACAATCGTAAATGTATTCGAGCTCGTTGCGCACTGATGACATAACATAACATAAGCTCACGCCTGTATCCCCGAAGGGGTAGGCAGAGGTGCACTAGCGAACTAGAACATTTGGTTAATATTTCATACAAATTTCATGGACGCGCATACATCGAGCGTTACGAGCTCGAATACATTTTCCATTGTCAGAAATTTTCTGTTGGGGCCGCAAGTGAGGATTGAGGGTATATGTTGAGTAAACTTTATGTTGAGTTTTTTCTGCGGCTGGAGCAGGAATTTTTTTGACAACGACTACGTTAAATATTTGTATGACAAACACCCGAACGCCTCCAGCAGTTACGTATGGAACTGATGTTTTTCATACAAATTATTTTTCGTAGTCGCTAGCGTGAAAAGTTAAAAAAACTCACGGTGTAGCTACTATATGCATCAAGTTCGATAAGATACAATTAGATACAATTCAAAGAAACAATTCGATAAGATAAGAATTCGATTTTCAAAAATTTTCCTGCTCGGGCCGCTGATTTAGGAGATCATTCGTTTTTCTTTTGTTTCTCAAATTTAAATGTATACAAGAATGACATTCAAATTAAAGAACCTTGATGAGTCTACTGGAGTTCTTGTCTTGCCCGATCCGTCTTGATACGAGTCTTGGCGTCTACTACCAAAAATATCGCCGAAACGTCGGCCGAAAACGAAGAAACGACGAACTTCCTATTTAACCTTACTACCAAATTACTTCGGATCCGTCACCGTTGGCTTCGGAGCCATAAACAATCGTTCGAATGAACATATTGTGTCGGATTAGGGAGGTATATCTTCAAAAACCGTAATTTTTTACCAATTGTGACATTTTTGAGAAAAATGCATATAAAATAGATCTATAGTTAGGTTTTATGTAATAAGTATATCATTTCATATTTCGAAATAATTATTGAATATAAAATATTTAATATTTCTGCTAATTTTGCAATCTGCCCTAGTCTATTAATATTGACATTTTTTAATTTTTGATTGACACTGACAAGTTGACTAGAAGAATTCATTGTGTTGGTCAAGTATGTGTTAGTAAATTAATTATAAAAGTGTTATTTATTCCCTGTAAACGAATGATCCATTGCATTAAATGCAGTTACTGTGTAACAAAATGCAACTTCTGTGTTTGAACGATTAAAAATGATCATTACTTACATAACATTAACGTATAATGTTTTTGACTATTTTTCAAAACATTTCAGTTCAAGATGACTGTAGCGAGCGTGCAGATGTAGGCGTGATTATAATTTATGACGGAAATCCCTGTCTCGGTCGTGGGTTTGTGCATAGCCTGGAGGAGCGGGCTAAATCAAAACGGTTGTGGGAGACCTTGACGTCCCACCTTAATAGCATGGAGGGCGCAATGAAAACTGTGCAGCAGTGGAAGAAGATAATATCCTTACTAGAATAATATTATGATGCACTTTACAATCAATGCATGAACACCTATTGTTACCCATTACCATAGCATGTGCTTTGAATGTGTGCGCATAAACTATATAACTACACACATTAACCTGATTTGATGTAGGCAATTGTTCTTTTGAGTAATAATAACGATAGTTAGTCTGAAACAATTAACATTTAACTTATTATTTCCCCTAACAGTTTCAAGGAGATTACGACAAGTGAGTGCGACCAGCGATGCAGGCAGACCTCCGTAATAGCGCCCTTCGCTTTGAAGCTAAAAACAAGGAGTTGCTGGAGGGCATTCAGTGGGAGTTGAGAGAACCTTAATAAAATTGTAATAAAAAAAATTGCAAAAAAGTTGTTTTATTTTCCTAAATACATAATAATTTGAGTGCTTAAGTGGCGTAGTTGTGTTGTGTAAGCAGTAAGATTATTGAATTGAGCTCTCGGTTTCGATCCCCGAGTCGGGCAAAATTTTCTGCTTAGTATCACATCTAGAGTACTACTGTTGGCCTACCTTAGCTTTGCCTTGTAACGAATTGGATTTGTCTGTAAGTTACTTGTGTAAATCTATACTTTTATTATTATTATGAGACCGAAAAAGCCTTGGCGTAAAGTAGGTGCTCTAGTTGCGCCTCTGCCTACCTCTTTGGGGATAACAGACATGAGAGTATGTATACAAGTATTTGAGTATCTTATACTTGGGAATATTGTTGGCCACGGCTGCTTTAACAAGTTGGCAGTCTTGTAATCATTCTCTTCTGAACCAAGAAAACTTTTATTTTGGAGGAAGCAGTATATATGGTCTCGAGTTCGATCCCCGAGTCAGGCAAAGTGATATTGGGTTTTTCTACTCAGTATCATCCCGGAGTCTGTTTGTGCCTAATATGGAGATAGGCTTGCCCTGTTTCACATCTAGGATGAAACTAAGTTTGGCGAAATATGGGTGTCCTAGTTCGCTAGTGGGCTTCTGCCTCCCCCTTCGGGGATACAGACGTAAGCTTATAATAAGTTACAATTCTTCAAACAGAAGGAATCTAGCCATTTCGAAGACTTCGAAACCAAAACGAAAAGCAAACGATAGTCTTAGAGCTTTCGTACAATCGAGGTTATGATCCGAACGAAGAAACGATGTATTTCATGTCACATTTGTTTTCATAGTAGAGTCAAGTAGGACGGACGAAAGTAATAATGTCAATAATGTCAAAATCTAAACATCGGATCCGTCGTCGAATCCGTCAGCGGATCCGCAACACTTCGTAGTACCAAAACGTGCGATCCGTCATCTGAAACTACGGATTTCGTTTTTGATAGTAGACGCCCTTGTGTCATGGGTATGAGGCACTACGTGAGACTTTCGATCTCTCAACACCTAGACCCGAGACATAATTATATTTATGAGTCACACAAACATTTACTCCTTATAACCCCCCCTAAATCCGTACCTGGCAGCACGCTTCAATAATATTTGGAAGTAGTTAAGGTATATTAAATGGTTGCCGCTGGGAAATTACGTTTACAATGTATAATATTACAAACAACCTTCAGATTATTTTATATGTATACTTAATAAACAATCTTTGAAACGTTTACTCAATATTCACCGCGTTGTTCAGTTATGTTACATACATGCTCAAGCTAAAGTATCAAAAGGGGTAGGCAAAAGTGACCCAGGGAACTAGAACAACAACTCGTCGAGCTTATTTCCGTACTGTTATTAAGACGATATGAGAATAAAATATGAAAGCGTGAAGGGCCGGTTTTGACGTATTCTACGCGCACACCGGTGTGCGCATCAGCACGGTAATGCCCGCGACATATTAACTTGTCAGCACAAAGACATTAATCAGTTTAGCCTAAGAGCCAAGATGCTAACGCGCGTCATGACCTCTTGGATTATGAAGATTAGATGCTCAAAAGAAAAGAAAGGTTGTGTCTTATATATTATGTTAACATTTATAAACTAGCCTAAATAGATAACTGAACGATCTGCAACTCGTTTAAATTAATAATTAATTATTTATTACCCGTGCACAGCAGTGGGGCAGTAATATTACAGGGTTAATATTATTATTAAGTATGAAAAAATGATCAAAAATTTTGAAACTTTTAACATATACCACTATTATAGAAATGTTGTTTTGGAATAATCTTAAAATTCTTAAGTGGTCTATTTGACAAAATGAACCTGTTTCGATGAATTTGGGTATGAGGATAATCTTAGCCATCTCAATCTGCAGACAGGATATTTTTATGAATTCAGGCCTAATAGGGATGAAATAATTGTTTAATCACAATTTAATTCAGTTGCCTCCTTGGTCTAGTGGCATATATGGGCTGTGAACCGAGAGGTTCTGGGTTCGATTCCCAGATCGATCAAAGCTAATTTAATTTAATAGATTTCGATGAAATTTTATATGAGGATACACTTGTCTTTAGGGACTCAAATGAGGTACTTAATTTTTTTTATTAACCCCTAAAGGGATGAAATACATGTTGAAAGTTTGGTTGGGCATTCGGAAACCTTAAAAGATTTTGATGAAATTTGGTATAAGGATACATGACCGTAGGGACTCAAATGGGGTACTTCATTTTTTTAACCCCTAAAAGGACGAAATAAGGGATGAAGTTTGTATGGGAGTTCAGAATCCACTTAATGGATTTTTTTAAATTTGGTATGAGGATATCTTTGGTCTGAGGACAGATACAAGGGACACAAGGGTTTATATTTTTAAATCAACACCTATAGGCATGAATTGCTTTTCTTTCTTTCTTAAAAAAAAATAGAGGATAAAAGTTTATATCGGAAATTAGAAACCGCTGATTATACGGATTTTGATATAAGTTGGTATGAGGATGTAATTTTTTGCAAACATGTGTTTATGTGCAAAAAGGGATGAAATAGGGGTTGAAATTAGTTTTTTTTAATCTTTGATCCGATTGACTTTAAAATCGATATCTGAGTCCCCCCGTAGTTCCAAACGTCGAAACCGCTCTTAAAAGTAACAGAAGTGACCGCCATTTTGTACTTCTTTGTTTTTGGGCCAATTGACTTCAATATCGATATCTGAGTCACCCCGTGGTTCCGAACGACAGAACCACTGTCAAACCTGTCAAAAGGGGCCGCCCTTTTTGTTTTTCTTTGTTTTTGGGCCGATTGACTTCAAAATCGATATCTGGGTCACCCCGTGCTTCCAAATGACGGAACCGATGTCAAAGTTGTCAAAAGAAGCCGCCATTTTGTATTTATTTGCTTCTGGGCCGATTTACTTCAAAATAGATATCTGGGTCGCCCCGTGGTTCCAAACGACGGAACCGATGTCAAAACAGTCAAAAGTGGCCGCCATTTTGTTTTTCTTTGTTTTGGGCCGATTTACTTCAAAACCGATATCTGGGTCATCCCGTGGTTGCTAACGACGGAACCGATGTCAAAACAGTCAAAAGTGGCCGCCATTTTGTTTTGGGCCGATTGACTTCAAAAGGTATCTGGGCCGCCCATTGGTTGATTACGACGGAATCGATGTCAAAACTGTCAAAAGTGGCCGCCATTGTGTTTTTCTTTGTTTTTGGGCCGATTGACTGCAAAATCGATATCTGGGTCGCCCCGTAGTTGCTAACGACCGAACCAATGTCATAACTGTCAAAAGTGGCCGCCATTTTGTTTTTCTTTGTTTCAGGGCCGATTGACTTCAAAATAGATATCTGGGTCGCCCCGTTGTTGCTAACGATGAAACCGATGTCGAAACTGTCAAAAATGGCCGCCATTTGTTTTTTCTTTGTTTCGGGCCGATTGACTTCAAAATCGATATCTGGGTCGCCCCGTAGTTGCTAACGACCGAACCGATGTCAAAACTGTCAAAAGTGGCCGCCATTTTGTTTTTCTTTGTTTCAGGGCCGATTGACTTCAAAATAGATATCTGGGTCGCCCCGTTGTTGCTAACGATGAAACCGATGTCGAAACTGTCAAAAATGGCCGCCATTTGTTTTTTCTTTGTTTCGGGCCGATTGACTTCAAAATCGATATCTGGGTCGCCCCGTAGTTGCTAACGACCGAACCGATGTCAAAACTGTCAAAAGTGGCCGCCATTTTGTTTTGGGCCGATTGACTTCAAAAGGTATCTGGGTCGCCCAGTGGTTGATTACGATGAAACCGTTGTCGAAACTGTCAAAAATGGCCGGCATTTGGTTTTTCTTTGTTTCGGGCCGATTGACTTCAAAATCGATATCTGGGTCGCCCCGTAGTTGCTAACGACCGAACCGATGTCAAAACTGTCAAAAGTGGCCGCCATTTTGTTTTTCTTTGTTTTTGGGCCGATTGACTACAAAATCGATACCAGGCCGCCCCGTGGTTTCTAATGACGGAACTGATGTCAAAACTGTCAAAAGTGGCCGCCATTTTATTTGGGCATGTCGCAGCATATTTTATACTAGCTTTTGCCCGCTGCTTCGCACGCGTTTTTTGTAGGGCCAACGGTAAAAACTATTAATTTTTCGATCCACCCTGTCGTTTTAGTCTAAATATTCTACAACGGGACGACTCAGATATCGATTTTGTAGTCAATCGGCCCAAAAACAAAGAAAAACAAAATGGCGGCCACTTTTGACAGTTTTGACATCGGTTCGGTCGTTAGCAACTACGGGGCGACCCAGATATCGATTTTGAATTCAATCGGCCCGAAACAAAGAAAAACCAAATGGCGGCCATTTTTGACAGTTTCGACATCGGTTTCATCGTTAGCAACAACGGGGCGACCCAGATATCGTTTTTGAAGTCAATCGGCCCTGAAACAAAGAAAAACAAAATGGCGGCCACTTTTGACAGTTATGACATTGGTTCGGTCGTTAGCAACTACGGGGCGACCCAGATATCGATTTTGAAGTCAATCGGCCCAAAAACAAAGAAAAACAAAATGGCGGCCACTTTTGACAGTTATGACATTGGTTCGGTCGTTAGCAACTACGGGGCGACCCAGATATCGATTTTGAAGTCAATCGGCCCAAAAACAAAGAAAAACAAAATGGCGGACACTTTTCTTGATTTTGACCTTGGATCTGTCCTTAAAAACACGAGGTGACCCAGATATATTGAAGTAAATCGAATTAAGGACAAAAAACAAATTTTCCATTCCTATTTCATCCCTTTATATGTAGGTTGAAATAGGGATCATGCCAGACATCCACCCCTTCTGGGGGATTCAGTCCTAAATTAAATTACAAAATTCGCTTTGCCCTACATGGGAATCGAACTCACAACCTCCCGGTTCACAGCCCATATATGTTGCCACTAGATCAAGGAGGCGACTAGAATAGTATCCTCATACCAACTTTCTTAAAAATCCGTTGAGCCGTTTCTGTAATCCCATATAAACTTTTACCCCTTTATGGTTGTTAAATTTGTGTCCTTTTGGTCAAAAGTATCCTCATACTAAATTTCATCGAAATCCATCAAGGAGTTTCAAAATGGATTGACTCCTAGACTATCAATGTCTAATATTTGACACAAAGAACTGAATAAACGTAATATCAGAGTTGGAAAGGTCGAGCACGTCCCTCCCCTTCAATGATTACCGGACGACTGAGATCAACACGGGCCGTCTCAGAAAACAATGATGTAATGCCACAGCGTATGTGCAAAACCAATTTTTTCCTTATTGTGATAAAACTATTTAACTTGGTGAAATTTTTTTTTCGACACAATTAAATTAATATTGATGTCTACGTTTTAAATCAAGTTACAAATTTATATCGTTCGCCGTACGGAAGATTCAAGGTTTTCAAAAACAGATGAGAGGTAACTTTGGATTTTTTTTCTATCGAGAAAACTTTTAGTAATTATGTTTTTGCTCACGACAGAATTTAAGTTAAATGGTCTATTAATACATTTCCAAAAATTACCTTCGTAATCTTAGTACTTTAGGACACCCAAGCTCGTGAAAATCCTTATTTTGTTCTCATATCCTCTTAAATAATCATGTGTTTTTAAGACTGCATGTCATGTATATTAAGCTGGGTACTGACCAAAGTTACGGGGTGTAATGTAACATACGCATCGAGCATGTTACGCATCGAAATGCTTACGCCATGTTCTAAAATCGTTGTAACATGTTCGATTGAACTCTGTGCTCCCTATTCGCCAGCCACTCAGCCAGTCTCATGTCCGTCATGTCGCAATTGCTTCTAATACATACATAGACTCACGCCTGTATCCCAGAAGGGGTAGGCACCGAAATCATGTCCGTCCAGCGGGCTTAGACAAGTGGCTTATGCGCTAGTACGCTATATGCGGCGTAGTCTTATGTCATTCCCATACATTTAGGCTATTCGACTATTTTATTCGACTAGCTCATAAGCCACTTGTCTAAACCCGCAGATGTGATAGGGATATTATATGTGTGACTACCTCGGTTGTGTAGTGGTATTGAGTACACGATACGATTACTGCCCTGAGGTCTCCAGTTCGATCCCCGAGTCAGGCAAACCGATATTGGATTTTTTATTCAGTATCAGCATGGAGGCTGGAAGTGCCTGATATGACGATAGGCTTGCTCTTATATCTATGATATAAAGGCGTGAACATACTAAATTACATCCAAGGGAAGTAAATGACGTTAGACAGGCTATTTATTTAGTTCACGTGTCAAGATATAACTTGTTTTAGGTCGTTAGCGTCGGAGTTAACAAGTGCCAACGTAGAGCCGTAAAATAGGTCAAGACGCCACGTCCGCACTAATCTGGTAACGTGTAACAACGCCTTAAGGCTACAGCACCTACGAAACTGGGACATGTTATTATGAAAGTTGACGAGGAAATTATAACTATGTACTTAGAATGCAGAGTGTGCTCTAATATGGAGCTAAAAGGCGGAGTGGGCTTCTCCGAGTAAAGAGTACCAGATAAGGAGGTTAGATGTAAAGTTTGTGTATATTTAAAGGTAGATTAATTCTTAATTATCGACTGACTTCCAAAAAAGAGGTCCTTAATTCGTCTGTATTTTTTTATGTACATATGTTACGCCATATCTCTGCCAAATGTGGACCGATTTTCAAAATTATTTTTGTGTTCGGTAGAGCTTATTTCAAGGATGGTCCCATATAAATTTGGTGACGATCGGACTTGAAGTCGGTCCGTTAAGTTTTTAAACTTGTGATTATATTTTATTAATTCTTGTTCTGTAATTTTTTCTCTGTATCGACAAATAGCGGATTCTTTTGTTACGATGTTAACAAATCAGTTACATCCACCGATTGGGAAATAGTGCTTTTATTCTAGTTTTTCGTCGTTTGGCCTAATCTCCCTCTAGAATAACATAGGCCTAACCCCTCTCATTAGTAGAGGAGGCCCGTGCCCAGCAGTGGGACAGTAATATTATAAATAATAAATACACCCCACAGTCACACACCTAGTCCTGATCCCACACTAGGTATAACCTGTATGGTGGGTGTCAGAGACTATGAGAGACTTTCGGTCTCACAACACCCAGACTTGAAACAAATATCTGTGGGCCACACAAACATTTGTCTCAATGCGAGAATCAAACCCGCGGCCCCTCGCTTCACAGCCAGCTACTCGCCCACTGCGCCACGGAGGCTGTCTAGTAATATTACTATTAACTATTACTATTATAAATATTACAGGGCTAGTAATATTACAGGGCTAATATTATTATTATTAAGTGATACAGGTTGTGACTAGCAAAAAACCTAAAAACATTTGTGTAGAAGCGTTTAAATAGAGTTAAATATGAATGAGTTGTCAAAAATCTAAACTATAGAATATAAATGGGGAAAGAAATGCAACAGATGTTAAATAACATTTAATAAAAATCACTTCAAATTATATGTTGATTTTACTATAACATTAATTCATTATTAAATTACACCTATAATTAATACAGTTAATGCATTTACTAGTCACTATTCTCAAGGAGCATCATCTCTAAGTATTAAATAGCCACGGGCGACTCGGCCTCCGGTGGCCCATACGCTTATGTAACATATATGTATATATGCCGCCTCCGATGGGTTAAATTCAACAAAGGAACCTACTAACAAAGCACACTTAAAACCAGATTTTAGAGCTAAGCACTGCATACACGATGTATTAACAAAGAGATTTAATATTACTAACTATAGAGGGGCTATAAAGCAAGTTTCCATACAAAAAAATGATATCTTTCAGTACCGCCATCAACCACTTATTACAATGCGAGAGCGATTATTACAATTTACACCCTAGAATGTTCCGAAAAGGGCAAGTGAGGAGCATCCTCAACCGGCGGAAATGTATGAAAAAATGCATGAGTGTGGAAGAGGCAAAAGAGGTGTGTCAGGATCGTAGCTTGTGGCGCTCAATAGTCTCTGCCTACCCCCATGGGATACAGTCGTGAGTGTGTATGTATGTATGTAATGTTTTGTGAATGGTTAAGAATCACGTAAGATAAGTTTATTCTCTCAATATTATTACGCTGGCCGACCTGGCGCGCGTATATTTCAAATAAACTGAGCGACTTATGACCACTAGGTCATAACTTTCGGATCACAAGTTTTTTTACTTTTGTCCCGTCTATATACTGTTGAATGTCTTTGTGTATTAAGTATCAAAGCGTTGGCTAAGGCTCATTACTAGACCTGGTGAAAGCACTCTTTACAAAGTGAAGCAGTTAGACCAACGTTTAGAAGTCTGCAGTTTTAATTCCTTTGGGTATGTTTAATGAGCGCACGCGTAAAATGAATGTGGTGGGAATTTTCTTTAGCGTTTGCTGATGTTTCTTGGAAGTTTTTAATTCGTTTAAGCCTTTAATTTGATGTAGGTATTTGATATAGAAAAGTTATGAATAGATTTAGCGTAAATGGGATCTCAAGTGCTAATACAAATTCCATATTATAGGAAACGAGTCTATGTTAATTTGAAGCAAGAACTCTGATCTTAGATATCAATACAGTGACATCTTTCATGGAGAAGCGAGTGGCTGCGAGTTCGATTCTCCCACCGAGACAAATGTTTGTGTGATAAAAAAAAATCAACCACCATTTTTTTTCAAAGACTGGCAAACGAGCAGATGGGTGAGTACTCCCGATGGTAAGTAATCTCCACCGCCAATAGACACCCAAGACACAAAAATAATCGAGAGCGCGTTGCCAACCTAAAATTGGGATTGGGAAGGGGGGGATTAGGCCACCGAAAATGTCACTCACCGAACGAAACTCAAGAGCGACCTGCCACTTTACGTTGGTTTTCTGTGAGAGAGTGGTACTAAACCGGTCGAGCCGGCCCATTCATACTGTAGACGTTACTGTCCACAGCGTGAGTGTGTCCATTTAATTAATGCGTGATCCATTAAAATATCAACACAGGTAAATAAACATCAAGCGGCCATACATCACGGCGAGTCAGCAATGAATTGATTTGAAAGAACATTACATCAAGTGCAAAGAGGTTTAATATTACTAAGTATAGAGGGGCTATCAAGCCAGTTTCCATACAAAAATGATCTCAAACGTCAGTAACGCCAACTACCACTTATTACAATTTACACCTTAGAATGTTCTATGATTGTTAAAAAATCACGTAGTACCTACCTAAGACAATTTTATTGTTTAAACATTATTACTTTGGTAAGACTTTGCACGCGTACGTTTCAAAAACGACTGAGTGACTTATGATCACGAGGTCACAACCAAGAACGTAAAAAAGGACACCATCTCTCCTATACACGCCACGGTAAAGCCACGCATACAAACGCGCCTGTACAAAAGTACCCTACGCACACATTAACACTCATAACACGCTTAGTCGCCGCCATTATAATAAAAATATAATAATGTTAGCCCTGTATTACTGTCCCACTGCTGGGCACGGGCCTCCTCTACTAATGAGAGGAGTTAGGCTTTAGTCTACCATGCTGGCCTAATGCGGGTTGGTAGACTTCACATACCTTCAAATTTCTTGTGGAGAAATTCTCGGGTATGCAGGTTTCCTCACGATGTTTTCCTTCACCGTTATAGCATGCGATATTTTATAATGAAAATACACTTAACATAGAAAAGTCAGAGATGTATGCTCCACTTTGAGGGGTTGGTCTCGAACCTCCGACACTCGTCTCGGCAGTCCGTACCACGCCCAACTGAGCTATCGCTGCTATCTCTGCCATTATGTGTCGATAAATAGAATGGCCAGAAAACCCTGTTTCACTGTCAATGTTCCTAACACTCCGTTCATCTCTTTTATACATCCGAGGTCACAACTTTTGGGTTACAAGTTTCGCGCTTGTTGTCACGTCTATGTACTTTTGAATGTCTTTGATCAAGTGTACGCGTATCCGTGTTTGTGTGGAGTACATACGCTCCACGTGAATGTACGGTACATGCTGTATCGGTTGAAATATGCTGTGGATTTTAGGCTTGTAACGGTTGGAGCTCCATTTGCTAAGCCATTGATGTAGATCGTACATAAAAATGTAGAGAGGAATTAGCGGGTGAAGTTTATAGGTTTTACAAAATCCTTTAGGTAAAGTTAAGTTACATGCAATGTTATGGGTTTTACAAACTAGCGCCCATACCACACTGTAATAAACATTTTACAGAAATGATTCGTATTAGTTTTTACGCCCGACTACTACCTGACGTCAACTCGCTCTGAAATTTTCCAGATGGTGTCAACGGATCCGGAAAAATAGCTTTGCTTGGTTCTGGAACCCGAATCTGGAATTCGGGTGCATAGCTCAGCCTACATATATACACTGCCACGAAACTAAGGAGGACGTTATATAACGTACGTATATAACGTACCTATAATGTGACTGAGAAATTATTCTTGTCGACCAATTCTTAAAAATTGGCTAGTCTATACAAAAAAAATAATAAGTTAAATCTAAACTGAACATAAGCTCACGCTTGTATCCCCGAAGGGGTAGGCAGAGGTGCACTAGCCAACTAGAACACCCATATTTCGCCGAGCTTAGTTCCGTCCCAGATGTGATAGGGGGCGAGCCTATCGCCACATCGGGTACCAATTCCAGACTCCGGGCTGATATGGAAAAATCCAGTATTACGTTGCCCGACCCGGGGATCGAACCCGAGACCTCAGGGCGGTCATCATAGACATATCGAAATACAACTACGCCACCGAGGCAGTCTAATCTAATCTAAAAATCTAAACTGATTTTAATTAAATGTACACTTCACCAATTTACAAGCCTTCTAAAATGAGTTAAAGTTTTTTAAACAATCAATACCTGCATAAGGTTTAGTGACTACTTTCCTCCCATAAAAATTATACAAACATTTCGATATAACACTGTAGTACTGTACTTATAACTGCATTTTTTTATAGCAGACACTGGCAAACGAGCAGATGCGTCACCTGCATGCGTGATCTCCACACACTCAAGACACAAAAAGTAAATGGGCCATCAGAAATCTCACTCAACGAACGAAACGCGACAGCAAGCTGCCACTTTACGTTGGTTTTCTGTGAGACAATTTTATCCCATTCGTGCTGTAGACGTTACTGTCTACAGCGTGGCTCTATCAGATATAATTATGTCACCTTCATCCCTTATCTTTGGGAGGTTAATAATGAAAATATTAGTAAAGTTTGCGAGAAGTGGATGATATTGTCTCTTGTTTCCTTTACCGAGGTATTTAATAATATAGCCAGGTGAGTATTCGCGGACAATCGATATTTGTCGCACAAGATTGTAGACATTGCTAGGATGTACGCCAGTCATGACAGTTCTTCTGAAATGAACAACTTTTAATGAAAATTCGTGCTGTAGACAATTACGTACGGCCCGACTGGTTTCATACCACTGTCTCACAGAAAACTGACGTAAAGTGGCAGCTGGCTGTCGCGTTTCGTTCGTTAGCTTTGGTGCAATCCAACCTTGATATTGGCATAATAAATGTAAATGCATGGAAGTATTTTTTTAATAACAATACATTACAAATAATTGTTATGCTTTTCAATTGTCATGGTATTTTTATCAATGAATGACCTCAAAATTGCAACATCTCCGGCTCAAAATTGGTTTGATTAAACTTTTATTGGGTAGAATATAAAGTCTACTACAAATAATAATTGTACCTATTGCCAAAATTACTATTTTTTACTAAGGTCGAATAACATTATTAACGTAATTATTACAATCCATTATATTTGAAGGAAACATATTTAATTAACAGATAAAATCTCTACTAATAATATAGAACGCTCGAGAATTAGTTCTATTCTTAACCACTCCCTAGTTATTAAGTTACATTATTAAGTTTGAGGAATATCAAACAGAGTATTGATTATGAAGTAACATCATATAAACTAAGTATAGTGGTTACAATGTACATGAAATCATCAATAATAAAAAAACATATTTTTCTTATGAATAATGGAAAAGTTCTTTGTTTGTTCTACGTTAGAAAGTTTCCGAACCTTACAAGTTTTATCAGAGAAATGTATTTGCTAGACGTAGGTCTGAGAACTGTTTGTAATGTATGTGGCTTTGTAATATTATTTCCTTGATCAAATTTTATTCCACCTGCCCTTATACCTCCGCAATGTAGATTCGGCGCAATACACTTTTCAAGCATGTCGCAGAAAGAATTCGGCTTAATTTTTACGACCGGCTGCGCCTGACGGCATCCCGATCTGAGAATTGAACAGATCTCCGAGTTCTTAGCCCATATACACTGCCATTAGACCATTGAGACGATTTTGATCAAGATTGAATATTGTTCAATAAATAAAAATTAACTTTTCCAAGGTATCATCTACCTCAAGTTGCACTCTTACTTCTTACTTTTTATTCAGTCCAATTTTTGACCAGTCTATACAATAATGCCAACTAACAGTTACATGTTCTTTTCCTAACAAAAGTGTCACGCGTGCAGAATCGCGGGTAATAACTAGTCTTACATTAACTTCCAACAGCCTCGGTGGCGTAGCTGTACTTCGGTATGACTATCATCCTGAGGACCAGTGTGTGTTACCAGTGATGACTTATGGCACTGAAACGTGGCCTCTAATTATGGGCCGCATTAGAAAGCTCACAGTCACTCAGCGAGCTATGGAGAGGGCTATGCTCGGTGTTTCTCTACGTGATCAAATCAGGAATGAGGAGATCCGTAAAAGAACGAAAATCACCGACATAGCCCAGAGGATTAGCAAGTTGAAATGGCAGTGGGCAGGGCACGTAGCTCGTAGAACTGATAGCCGATGGGGCAGAAACGTTCTCGAGTGGAGACCACGTACCGGCAAGCGCAGCGTAGGACGTCCACCTACAAGGTGGACCGACGACCTGATAAAGGTCGCAGGAAGTCGCTGGATGCAGGCCGCTTCCACAGGCGATCTGGAAATCTTTGAAGGAGGCCTATGTTCAGCAATGGACGTCCTATGGCTGATGATGATGATGATGATGATGATGGCGATAGGCTCGCCCCCTATCACATCTGGGACGGAACTAAGCTCGGCGAAATGTGGGTGTTCTAGTTCGCTAGTGCACCTCTGACTAACCCTTCGGGGATACAGGCGTGAGCTTATGTTATGTTCCAATAGTATAATTCCAATTTACAACGCACATCTCTAAATTTTTTCTTAACTGCACATTTACTTAGTATTTTCGCAGACGTTCGTGGTACAAAGTGACGACGAAATATAAGCGCCGAGGCTTTAATTCAAGCAACGCCTCTCGAGTAATTCCATCTTATACAAGTTTAATTAAAATAATGTATTTCGGCAACGCGGAGGCTTTGCGCTCTGTTTATGTTGTGTGTGCAAATATGTACGTGACTCTTGCTTGCGGTTGGTTTAGGCGAAGTCTCGTCGGGCCTCGAGGCTTCATACTGCCGCATGTTAAAAGAAACTACCGAGAATATTCTATGACTTAATTAAATTCGTGTTGCTAATTGGTAGATTTTTCGTTGTATTGGCAACACTAAATGCTGTGTTATGCCCCTGTTTAGCGCACATATCAGAAATATATCTACTTATATATAGAATTGATAATGTTTGTAATATGTAGTGCTGTGGGTGTACCTTGAAAATAAATAAATAAATAAACACTTTTATGGATTTCAAGATGGCGACGTATTGGTTACCTTACATAGTTTTAGGTTATAGTCTCGTGACAGCAATTTTTAAGGCTATTTCGTAGTATACGTAGCTTTTATAGATGATCTTGTTAAATAAAGGACATACAAGCAGCTCGCTCAAGTCCGCTCAACTGACGAGGATGCGTGAAAATGTTAATGAAAGTAGATGATGCGAAAGAAGTAGGTACATATGTCTGAATCGGGTGAAGTGGAAATACTTAGTCTATGCGTATCCCTACGGGATACAGGCATGATGTTATGCATGTATGTACGTAAATATTTTAAATATTGACATTATTAGGGGCTGGCTTTAAAAAAAATCAAATTGGATTGTTAAATATGTTTTTCTATTGACTTAACCCCAATTTAGCAAATGACAATATAGCGGTAAATATACCTTCGATTCTTTGTTTTGACGTCATTTTACGTCATTATATTTCACATCCAAGATAAGAAACTTCCAAGCCACCGAAGGTACGTTATTAAAAGCAGAATATAGACCCCGACGACACCAATTAAGATCATTAACACGTCGAAAGATATTAACGTGAAGGTAATCTGTTTATACAGCCGCCCCTGGGACGCAATGTAATTATTGGTATCTATAATGACGCTTTATTAACGAGCTTCAGATGTGGCACTTCATACCTTTGCTTCACGATTGAGATAACAGTATCAGGTGACGGGTCCTTGGGCAATTAGGGTAAACAAGTAGGTAAGTTCGGATAAGTAAAATTAGAGACATTTGAAGACAAAATGAATTTTGAAGCATAGTAGTTGACGCCCTTGAGTGGTAGAGCCACCCTGTAGACAGTTATGTACCCAACACGAATGGGCTGGCTCGACCGGTTTGATACCACTGTCACAGAACAACAGCTCGGATGGTAGGACCCACTAAAATGATATCCGTGGTGCCTTACATCTGGGTTCTTCAGTTGTAAATGTCCCTATGTATGAGGTTGATGTCTCTTTAATACATTACATTGTCTCCCGCTTCTTTTTACGGAGTGAAATGGAAACCTTATAATTCCAACTCATCCCTATCTTTCTGCTTGATTAATTTCGTTGTGGGATGAAGACAATTTTGTATTCTCTGAGACTCGCCGAGGTTCATTGCTCGGTGTCGTAAAATGCGTGCCATTGTTGATCCTGGCTTACAGGAGTTACAGTAGCGGGTGTGTGAGCGGGATAGCCTCTTGTCATAGATAACTGATGTAATTTGGCAGTTCGCTGCTACGTTTCGTTCGGTGTGTGAGATTTCCAGTGGTCTAATTCCCTTCCATTTCCCAATCCCTGTTACTATCCGTTCAGGCTGGCTCCCATGATTCTTTATGGGTCTTGGGTGTCTATGGGCGGTGGAGATCACTTACCATCAAGTGACCCACCTGCTCGTTAAAATAAAGATGGATTAAGGACAGGTAGAAAGAAAGAATTTCTTATCAGGGCCATTAATATCTAAATTACTTATCTTCTATGTTTTTATGGATACTTGAAATATTTTCATGGGATTATTTTCTTAAAAGTTATTCCACGTCTTATGTGTGCAATAAAATATTTTATTATCACATTTGACGGCAGAGGACTGCGTAGTTATTATAATGCATTTCCGTAATTTGAACTGAATATGAAGATAATTTTTGGAAGAATGAAAATATTTGCATATTCTGTATTTTTTATAGCAGAGATTGGCAAATGAGCAGATGGGTCACCTGATCGTAAGTGATCTCCACTGCCCATAGACACCCAAGACCCAAGAAGAATTACGGGTGCGTTGCCAACCTAAAAGGAGTAAATGGAAGGGGAGGGAATAAGGAAAAAGGGATTGGTAAAGGAAGCTGTATGCTCGAAATTCTATACGGTGAGAACTTGTCAACCGACTTTAAAATAAGCAGATACTCAAATCGTATCGTATTTTTGTTAAGCGATATCTCCGACAAATGTGGATCGATTTTTTTATATGGATACATCTGACTGGGTTTGCGATGAGTGCCTAGAGACTTGGATCGAGGATGTGCGTCGTGGTAGCGTTTCTAGGTCGCTAACAAAGATATTTAATATTACTAACAATAGCTATAATGCAAGTTTCCATATAAAAACTGATCGCAAAAGTCATTAACGCCATCTACCACTTATTACAATGCGAGGGAACTTATAACAATTTACACGCCAGAATGAATGTTCAAGATCATGTAACTTTAACGACTTTGCGCGCGTATGTTTCAAATACTTAAGACAGAGTGACTTACAACCACGTGGTCACAACTTTTAGATCACAAGTTTCGTACTGATGTCTCGTCTATGTACAGTTGAATATCTTTGGCCGAGAAGAACCAAATTTTATCCTAATTATTTTTGCTCGTCTCAGGATCACATAAATTTTTCAAGCTTTTCTAGATTATGAGCTACTATGGTATACTTGCTAAAATCTAATTAAAACATAAAGCACGAACTTTATACAAACCAAACATCCGCAGGCACATACGCTCAAATTACATTGCTTAACAAAATCTCGTTTGGTGACAAAACGCAAACAAAGCTGAGTTCAGGTCAAACTTTAGGATTTGGTTTTCACCTCCACGCAAACAGAGGGTGTCCATTGACCAGCTGGCTAGACCTGCAGCGTTTCCCACAAACGATTCGATTTAGAACATCTCAAAGCAAGTATAGAGGCCATGATGTACTGGTTGGTAGAAATATAAAGTTTATAATTGGCCATAACCCCCTCGCACGACGCCCTTTCTATGGCTCTGCGTGCAGACCACGTAATTAACTAGGATATGTATTTGTGGTATGGAAAATTGCAAGAATTTGTTGTAAGGGTTGTGGTATAAAGTTAGGCTGAGAACTGCGAACTTCGACTAAATCTAAGTCAAAGTAACGAACTCGGGATTTTGAGTTAGTTCAAGTCATTTTTTACAAGAAAATCTTTGCTTAGTCTGTCTGTTTTTCTTAAAAAAACAACTCGAACTGAATCAAAGTTCGATTTAACAATCCCAAATCCTCACTGGTTTCGTTACTTTGACTTAGACTTAGTCGAAGTTCGCTCTATAGATATCAGCCGTAGTCGAGTTAAAAGTAGAGGTAATGATTTCTTAAGTTTACGCAAATGCTATTTATTGAAATAAAACTATTTTTACGGATTTTATCACCATTTGGATTTTACGAAATCGTGATAAAATCCGTAAAAATAGTTTTATTTTAATGAGTAGAGGTAATGTTCTAGAAATACAGAATTTTTTGTAAATTTTATTTGCAACAAAAATATGTATGTTAGTTCTTATTATGGACATGTTAGTTAGGGATTGAAAAATGTCCGATGAGACTTAATTTTGTGGTTTGTTGTGCTACCTACCTATACAAAATAACTTATTTAATTACTATGCGTACCATGCGTCGTAGTATCTTTCTTTCTTTCTACCTGCCCTTATCCCACCTTAATGTGGGGTCGGCGCAACACACTTTTTCAAGCATGTTGCACATAGGATTTGGCTTAGTTTTTACGAACGGCTGCCTGCCTGACGTCAACCCCCTATGAGGGATCCAGTCCCGGGCAAATTAAATTAGAATTAATTTTCTTCGTCCGACTTGGGAATCGAACCCAGGCCCTCCCGGTTCACAGCCCATACATGCTGCCACTAGACTAAGGAGGCGACTGAATATTTATAATAGTTATAAAACTTACGACGTTATTTAATTTAAAAAAAAAACTCAAGAGTAAATATCAAACAACTTGTTTAAATTAAATTAACGTCTCAATGATGAAATGTATACGAATATTGAAAATATATCATCATATTT
This sequence comes from Clanis bilineata, assembly GCA_036417725.1. Taxonomy (NCBI): domain Eukaryota; kingdom Metazoa; phylum Arthropoda; class Insecta; order Lepidoptera; family Sphingidae; genus Clanis; species Clanis bilineata. The sequence continues at coordinate 4,253,724 of CM071159.1, forward strand.
TCTTTGAAGATGGGCTATTTTTTAGCTTTTTATTCGCTACGAATATAATATTAATTAAAAACGTCTAGATGCAGTTTTAAGAGTAATTTAAGATGTCTACGTCTTTTTTATTTTTTAATAACATTCGCTTATGGGTTAAAAAATAAATTGCTGAAGCTAAAACGATTTAAATAAAATGTAATTGGATTTGAAATAAGTAATTGGGCATTTGAATGATGTTGATTATGCGAGATATTTTTAATTTTGAACAAAATTGAGTTTAAATGTGAGTGGTTTTGAAGAAAAATATTTAAAGTAAATATAAACGATTTTATGACTGCATCGGTGGCGTAGTGGTATTGCGTGGGCGGTACTGCTATCACCCTGAGATCTCGGATTCGATCCCCGAGTAGGCAAAGTGATATTGGATTTTTCAGTATCAGCCCGGAGTCTGGAATCTGTGTCCGATAATTTAAGTCCTTTTTGACCGACTTCCAAATAGGAGAGGGTCCTCAATTCGTCTGTATTTTTTTATGTATGTTACGCGATATCTCCGCCAAATGTGGAGCGATTTCCAAGATTATTTTTGTGTTCAATAGAGCTTATGGGTATAGCCAAGGGTGGTCCCATATTTTTGTCACGATCGGATCAATTTGCACGTCGGTCTGTTATGAAATCCTTCTTCTTCTCGCGCATTTGCGATGATTTAGCTAATGTCAAGGTAAATAGAGCAATTATATTTTCACAATGACCATGAGACCCAGATGTGGATGGTCTCCAGGTCCTGCTGGGATTATGGCGGTAATTCCTTCCAGCGCGGTGCCCCTCAGATGAGGTTCACTCGGCGAATCGAACAAAGCCAGCCAATGCATCAAGTACAACTCATCAAAGATCACACGTTAAAAAGTTTCCACATTATACTGTCTATCTTCACTGCAGTTTTATGCATTAAACCACATCACTTAAAAACCAACAAACACAGCTCTAGAGAATAATATGAAATCATTTTAACAAGTGGCGCCCACCCTGTCAGAGTACCCGTCAAAATCCTCAATATTAAATCCTCTAATAATCTTGTTTTTAAATTCAATGCACAAACGACAGTCCCCTGTAGTACCTACAGTCTAACTCTAGAGGTAGTGTCATGGCGTCCTATCGTCTTTAGTTCGCGTGTCTTACCCAGTCACGCTACATGGGTGCTTTTGATTAGTATAAGTGTCTACAATTACTGGAATATAGAAATAAATTACATACATACATAAGCTCACGCCTGTGTCCCCGAAGGGGTAGGCAGAGGCGCACTAACGAACTAGAACACCCACATTTCGCCGAGCTTAGTTCAGTCCCAGATGTGATAGGGGGCGAGCCTATCGCCATATCGGGCACAAATTCCAGACTCCGGGCTGATATGGAAAAATCCAATATCACTTTGCCTGACCCGGGGATCGAACCCGAGACCTCAGAACCGTAGTCGTACCGAAATACCACCACGCCACCGAGGCAGTCAATAAATTCTTTTAACTAAAAACACTAACATGCTATCATTAATAATATAATAGATATGATGATGAATATAATAACTAATATAATAGATATCTGTTGTTATCAGGGGTCTTTCTGTATCTGGTGCTCCGTGCTGTACTGTATTAGTAGCTGACTGTAAATTGGTTTTAAAAAGAGCAACGTCAGAGTTTCTTGCCCGTTCTTCTCTGGTGAAACAACCTTCCGAATAGGCGGTAGAGTTAAAATTTGATGGAATCTAAATAATGTTTGAATATTTTAATAAATAAGCCAAATCCTTTCTGCAACACGCTTGAATAAATGTGTGGCGCTGACCCCATATTCAGGTGGGATAAGGGCAGATAGAAAGAAGAAAGAAAGATAGAAAGAAACTTTATTTAGCCAACGCTTGAGACCAGCCGCAAACAACGACATAGAACATAGAACTAGAAATCTAGAAAACCCACATTTCGCCAAGTTCACTTCCATCCTGGATGTGATGGCCTATCATCATCATCATCATCAGCCACAGGACGTCCTCTGCTGGACATATGCCTCCTCCAAAGACTGATGGTCTATATCGGGCACAAATTCCAGACTCCGGTTTGATACTAAATAGAAAATCCTATAGAGGTAGTATAATACTATAGAGGTATATAATACTCTTTGATTTTGAAAATCAATCAATTGCTTTTACTCAATTACATAAACAGAAGTTTAAACTCCCGAATTTGTGTGACCTTTACAAGGTCAAGTACTTTTTCAAGCAAATCACTGGTGTTTTTTTTGTAAAAAGTACAAAGCACCCAACCGTTACAACTCAAGCCCGTATTGTGGCGTGACTTAAACAGATTAGGGGCGGTTTCCTCCTTGTTTTCCGAGTAGTCTGCGCTAATTTAAAACCCTGAATCTCAAACACGAGACAGTTTGACGCGAACATAGCGTGTTTGCCGAAACGTAGTGCAATGTGTGTTCGGAATGGAAACGGCATAAAGGAGACGTTTTTTTAAACTATGCAATAGGTAGGGGAGTTCGGGTAAAGTCGGACGAAGTGTAAGATCAGACAAAAATACTGCGAAACTGGAGGCATTTTAAATGAATTTTGAAGCATAGTTGACACCCAGAATCCCAACTCCCACCGCACACAAAAGTTGAAACTTCTGAAAATGTCTTCAGCTTCGCAGTATTTTAGCGTTTTCCGATCTTATCCGAACTCACTATACTTAGTTTTTTTTTCATAAGTCACACCCAACAGTCACATACATAGTCCTGACCCCACACTAAGATCGAGTCTTGTGTCGTGGGTATCAAGAACTACGAGAGACTTTCGGTCTCACAACACCCAGACCCGAAACAAATATCTGTAGGCCATACAGACATTTGTCTCGGTACAGAGATCGAACCCTCGGCCTCTCGCTTCACAGCCGGCTACTCGTCCACCGCGCCACGGAGGCTGTCTGTCTGTCAGATGGTCTTGTCGCAACGTATAAGGACTGTAAACCGGGAGGTCCTGGGTTCAATTTCCAAGTCGGGCGGGGTGTTTTTCTTGATCGATTTGCTCGGGATTGGATCGCTCAGAGGGTAGTTGAGTTAAGGCAGGCAGGCGATCGTAAAAGCTAAGTCAAATCCCTTCCGCGACATGCTTGAAAAAGTGTGTCGCGCCGACCCCTCATTGGCAGACTTCTTCAAGCATGTTGCAGATAGGATTCGGTTCCGTTTTTACAACCGGCCTGCATCTAGCGATTTAAATTAGCATACATAAACATAACATAAGCTCACGCCTGTATCCCCGAAGGGGTAGGCAGAGGCGCACTAGCGAACTAGAACACCCACATTTCGCCGAGCTTAGTTCCGACCCAGATGTGATAGGGGGCGAGCCTATCGCCATATCGGGCACAAATTCCAGACTCCGGGCTGATATGGAAAAATCCAATATCACTTTGCCCGACCCGGGGATCGAACCCGAGACCTCAGAACCGTAGTCGTACCGAAATACCACCACGCCACCGAGGCAGTCCGATTTAAATTAGGTGCATAATAAATCCAGTACCTTTAAATCGTTGTCGGTGTCGCATCGCGTAGTCCGCGTGACCGCTCTTAAATTTCCTTACACGAAAGCTCTTTGCAGCTGACAGTTGGGCGGGCCGCGGGGGCGAGTCGGCGAGTCCCGATTGTATTCGCAAATATCGCGCCTAAATTAAAGTTGTTTTAACTTGTTAGCGAAGAAGCCGTTTGCTTTGTTATACATTGCGTGACGTAAATTATGCTTGTAATGCTGGGTTAGCTATCCGACCTGTCGTGTAGAATAGAATTTTTTCGAGTTGGCGAAAATGTACTTTTCCAAACACGATTTTTATGATACATGTATTTTACTTTTATTTTCGAATTTGTTATATAATTATTGAGGTAAATTCAGTTATAGATTATTATTGTAATAACTGTTCAAACTGCTGAACCATTGTGACTGCTGAACCGTTGTGTGTGAGTTTTGTATAATATTATAATATGCGTCATTATAAAAGAATGCACTAGGTAAAGTTACAATTTTAAAACATAAATATAAAACATCACTTAAGCTCACCCCGGATCCCCGAAGGTGTAGGCAAAGGCGCACTAACGGACTAGAACACCCACCTTTTGCCGAGCTTATTTCCGTCCCAGGGGCGAGCCTATCGCCATATCACAAATTCCAGACTCCGGGCTGATACTGAGTGGAAAAATCCAATATAGCCCAACCCGAAAATTGAACCCCAGATCTTAGGATGGTAGAAGCACCGCACTGTAGTCAATTACGTTTACAGCACGAATGGGCCGGCTCGATAGGTTTGATGCCACTGCCTCACAGAAAACCGACGTAAAGTGGCAGCTCGCTGTCGCGTTTCATTCGATCCGTGAGATATCCGGTAGCCCAATTCCTCCTTCCCTTTCCCAACCCCTTTTCCCTCCTTTTTGGTTGGCAACGCACCCATGATTATTTTTGTGTCTTGGGTGTCTAAAGGCGGTGGAGATCACTTACCATCAGGTGACCTATCTGCTCGTAATACATCTACGCCACCGAGGCAGTAAGTGTTTGTAATTTCTGCGCAATGTTAACGGAGCACCTATCGACACCGGACTACGGTATAGTTTGTTTTGTTATACTGGAGCTTGGAATATTACAACATAGTGCAGTTAATTAAGGCTTGCAGTAAAGCCGGCGGGCCCCAGGCGAAATGGGAAATAGGTAATTATGAAGTTGCGTACTGGCTTGCAGACTGCCAGTTGTAAGAGTTGTCCAACCTATGAGCTGTCGCGAGAAACGTTGCATTAGATAATTATACATTTTTTTATTCTCTGCCACTGTTGACATGACTGTTGTTATGGCAGTAAAGCATCAATATAATATACCCTAGATGCACAGTTCATTGCAAATATCCTCCTAAGAAGTGGTTTCAGGAATAAAACATAGAAAAAGATCACAAGTTCTAATTAAATCAATACAATTATAACCCTAAGCACGTGTTATAAAGTAGCTTTTTAAACAAAATAAGCCAGAGTTCTTGAATCGGAATTTTGAAATTTAGAATTCTATCGGCGTCCGACTGTATGCAAAAGGCGTCAACTGTGCATCTAGGTAAATAATATATCGATGCAATAAAGCCGTAAAATTAGCCAGTTTATTCTAAGTAACGTGGGTTCTTGAAATAAAATTCTAGCGGTTTCTATTATTACCTCGTTAACACTACAGACGAATTAAGAAAACAGTTAAAAATACAGACGAATTGAGAACCTTCTCCTTTTTCTGAAGTCGGTCGCTAAGTGATCTTGACCCTGTATCTTTGTTCGACACTGTTTCATCATCATCATCATCAGCCATAGGACGTCCACTGCTGAACATAGGCCTTCCCTAAAAATTTCCAGATCGATCTGTTGGAAGCGCCCTGCGTCCAGCGACTTCCTGCGACCTTTATCAGGTCTTCGGTCCACCTTGACACTGTTTGGCTTAATATTAATTTCCCGCCACATCTCTTGACATACTACGCATTATAAAATCTCCAGCTCTGCGGTACTACATGAAATTAAAATGTGGGTCTAGTTCATTTGACTTTGTGTATATTTTTTAACGATTTTAAAAATGAGACCGTGTTTTATGATATTAGCGTAGTTACGAGCTCAAAGCGGGGTTTAGTGAGCGTTAATTTTAAACCCGGAATTCGCTATGTAATTTCACATTGCTTTGTGCTTTCCACCTAAACCTGGTTATGGTATTATGTATAGACAGGGAAGCATTTTAATGTTGTATTTATGACAGCTTGTGTGGACAGTTGCGTAGTAGACGAGTGTCTTGTCGGGATGGGAGACGTTACGGGTTTAATCCTCGCACCGGGATGAATCTTGGTTTCAGGCCCGAAAGTCTCTCTATAGTGTAAGTCTGATAGCCTCCGTGGCGCAGCGGGCGAGTAGCCAGCTGTGAAGCGAGAGGCCGCGGGTTCGATCCCCGCACCGAGATTTCGGGTCTGGGTGTTGTGAGACCGAAAGTCTCTCGTAGTTCCTGATACCCACGACACAAGATTCGATGTTAGTGTGGGGTCAGGACTATGTATGTGACTGTTGGGTGTTATTTATTTATTATTTATTTACTTTCGACGTTTTAACTTAAGTTGACTCGCACTGTCCTGTAAAGACCTCTTTCTTTATGTTGAAATTATTATCTCAGATAATTTGCTATTCGCCACGCGTATGCAGAATCCATAATTATTATGATCTTATGCATGTATTTGACATTTCTAATTATTATTAAATACGTGAATAAGCATCGTGCATTATTGTTCCCAACCCTAAAGGTCCTCGGGGCTGACGGAGAATTGAAGCTTATTGCGTCTGTGGTATAAAGCGGACGCCTTAAGGCATTTGAAATAAGTAATTACCAACTTACGAATAATTGTGTGAGTTTTAGTCAGTAAGTTTATGCAGTCAATGCCCTTTCGGCTTCAAATCATTTATTCTGCAAATAAGATATTTCATATCACTTTCACGTTATGTCAATTACGGGAATATATTGAAAATAATAATAATGGCATTTCGTGGCTATCCCTGAGAAGAAATGCTTCACACCCTATTGCCGTTTAGTGCTGGGGGGTTACCACCACCTCTTATAGTATTATTATGATCTTACTTGTACCGATTCCTATACAAAACAAACGAAGAACGATTATAATAATACTGCTATAAGAGGTGGTGGTAACCCTGCTGGGCTATACTGACAATAAAGACTAAAAGTAAAACCCTTGTGGTGTCTCCAGGATATTAGACACGTCCCCAGGATTTTTAGGCGATACCCAAGTGAACGCCGTATCCTAGTCTTGGGTAATATCATCTTTCTTTCCACTTGTCCTTATCCCATCTCAATGTGGGATTGGGGTAACACACACTTTCAAGTTTCAAGCATGTTGCAAAATACTTGTATCAAAGTCTAATAAAGGGCGAATGCTATATAGTACAAGTGAGAGGGAGAATCGGCTGAACTTAAACTCGCGAGTCGCTAGCCTACTAACATACGATTCGAATTCGATTGTTAAAATTATTCCTTTCGATTCTCTAAGAAACGCTACGTTCGACGACGAGCTCCCGCAGCGCACATCGTTGAGATCCACGGAGAGTTCAACGTTGTTGGGTCTTAGAGAATACCATTTTCCATACATTTATGTCTAACGCCTCGCTCGAGAGAGCTAGTTCGCATAAGCGCCGTCATCACGCATAGCGCTAGTGCGTGCGCTTTGTACCTAGCTAAATACAAAAATGAAAACATCGTTGCCGCAACGATGCCGCGACGTTATTTTCAGAAATGAAACCTTAGAGAATCGACCTTAGTTGTATATCCCCCGAATGGTCAAACGCTACTCAACTGTAACAGCTTCTTACATTAATTTTCGACATACAATTTTGACAGATAAGACGGCCTTAAAGACATAAGGCGACCTTAAGTGTATGAGCATTCAGCGTATACAATACAGCAAGTATAATTTATATTATTGAAAATAACGCTTTATTTACTAGAGGTATAAACAAACATGATTACAAGTTGTCTATGACGTGAATCTCGTTCCTAGATGATATCAAAGCAGATGGGTCACAAAGGCGGCGCATGTCTTTGAAACCCGTTGCAGTGTAAATGTCACTTTATATGGTAATCAGTGCAGAGAAGGGTTTGTTGCAAGACGCTATGCACATGAGGTATTTCATAACATTCATTATAACGAACATTATTTTTATAAACATGAGGTATATTTACAAATGGATATATTGTAGTAAACACCTGGTTTAATTTTTCAATTATCATATTACTAATCCTACCTCTTTCATAAGTAGGTCATCTTATTTATGATGTTGATTGATTTTAAGAACCTTTTTGGAATTTGATACATCTTATTCCAAGGGTGGTTTTATGGTTTTTGGTCAAGATGTGATTAAGGATTATAAACGAAATTAATAAGCACAGATGTAGATCATTATCTTGGAATGTATAATTATGAAATAGCTGGTTCTGATACTAAAAACGGCAAAATAAATAAAGATTAACAAAACTTACAATTCAAACCTAAATACAAACAGATACAGAAAACCTCCTCGTTTTTAGAAGCTGGTTGAAATTCTTTTCACCTGATCAAAAGAATGAACTTCCTCAGGTTTTGATTTACATCATTTAAACATAAATACAAAAGTCAGAGGTGTATGGTCCATTTTGAGGTTGGTTTTGAAACTCCGACACTTGTCTCGGCAGTCCGTACCATTTCCAACTAAGCTATAGCTGCTTTTCTATGTTAAGTGTATTTTCACTGTGAAATATCGCTTGCTATAACGGTGAAGGAAAACGTCGTGAGGAAACCTGCATACCCGAGAATTTCTTCACAAGAATTTCGAAAGTATGTGAAGTCTACCAACCCGCATTAGGCCAGCGTGGTAGACTAAGGCCTAACCCTTCTCATTAGTAGAGGAGGCCCGTGCTCAGCAGTGGGACAGTAATATTTCAGGGCTAATATTAAAAAACATAAATAACAAGCAACATTAATTGGCAAAACAAACACGAAACTGTTTCCTTCTACTCTAACTTATAGATATAATGAAGACATTTCATTTTGTAAGTGGATTCTTTTCGGCGAGCTCGGCAAACCGTAAAATTGGGAAACAAACATGTACACGTACGCTTTGTTCCCAAAGGGATTATGCCTTAAAACCTTCCTTTATTTCTCTTCCAAGAGCTTCTGTCACGTCTTTGATTTACTAAACGAAAATAGTCTGCTGATACACCGGTATTAAATCTCGTTTCTTTGTGAGTATCTCGGACAGTTTTTTTAGTTCTACTTCATTTTGGTTTCTTGTTTGAATGTCTTGTTTGAGAGGTCCAATTTTACTGTTAACTTTTTTTTATAGCAGAAACTAGCAAACTAGCAGATGGGTCACCTGAAGGTAAGTGATCTCCACCGCCCATAGACACCCAAGACACAAAAAGAATCATGGGTGCGATACCATCCTAAAAGGAGGGGAATAAGGATTGGGAAAGGAAGGGGGGAATTGAGCCACCGGAAATTCGCTTACCAAACAAAACGCAGCAACGAACTGCCACTTTACGTCGGTTTTTTGTGAGACAGTGGTATCAAACCCGTCGAGCCGACCCATTCGTGCTGTAGACATAATTGTCTACAGCGTGACACTACCACTCAAATACTGCGGGGTCCATTGTGTTGAAATTCTGTACAAGGTATTTTAACCTATACCCTGCAAATAAGGTATATGTTCTTGGGCTGGTTGAACCTTCTCCTCATTTGTCCCAATACTAACTAAGCCATTGCCGTAACATACACAAATTTGAACACGGTGAAATCAAATGAGTGCTAATAGAAGACAATATGAGCTACGAGCACTATTTTACGTAATTTTTTTTGAGACTGTGTTGCATATCAAACTTAATCTTGTACGCAGAAGTAGGATCAAAAGAACAACATAGCATCTGTATGTAATATTTCAGCACAGCACCAAGAATGACCGACATTAATTCTCTTATAATAGACAACGATAAAGATGCAACGGTGCCAACAAACACTAGAAAATGTCGGACATAAAAGGGAATAAATAAGCCGGCAAGTGTGTCCACGTCTTGCGGTTTAATAAGAACAGAAAAGCAACCCATAACAATACACATTCTGCTTTAATAACGACAACACAAGTCTTGGAAGACGTTCAAGTCGTTCTGGCGGCAAAATGACCATTGCATCGCATTCTCGCTCGCGACAAACATAAATTTACCACTAATTTAGAAGATACGCCAACAAATTGTGAAGAAGGAGGGGTTTAAGAAACGCAATGGTAAGTTTGCAATGTGTAATCCTAGTGAAACGTCGACACTGAGCCTCGAGCGACCGCCGCCAACAAAATTGTGAGATCAAATTAGGTCCCGGTTTAAAGTCGTCACAATAATAAGAACGGCTCGAAAATGAAATGTTGGTGAGTTTTTGTTTTAAAATCGCCTTAACTTTTTGTATACTTTTGGAAAAATGGGGGATTTAATTTATGTCTCGGGATGATTGCGGATATTCTAAGAATGCATGTCAGAGTTATATAAGCTGTGTTTTTTCAAATATATTTCATTTATTGCATCCTAAATTCCACAATAATTTAGAAGTACATCATTACAATAAAATATAATATACACATAAAAAATAAATAAAATGAATGCTTAATAAGAAAACTTCTTAAATGTTATTTTATCATGTTGCTAATTGTTGTTCAACAAAAAGCAACTTCAGTATAAACCCACCATTACTCTTTTACACCATGTATGCATTTTTTCTGGAAAACCTGTGAAGGATAGAAATACAGCATATTTTATCGGAAGTATTTAAAAAAAACGTACAGCCAAGAGACTTTAATTTAATATACGAAGTTAATATCGAAGCGGAAGAAACTGCAGTTAAAAAGTAACGTCTGACTGATAGAGACAGGAGAGTATGAACAGAATCCATTAGTCGAATCCCGGAGGAGGCCGCCGGCAGCGGAGTGTTCCGTTTCGGAAATTACATTAAAAAGCAATACTTCCCTACCAATAACTAAAAGAAACGGTTAAAATGCGCAGGAAATTCCCTAGGCGGGTGTCTTGGATTTTTATGAGCGTTCACTTGAGAATGGTATCTTTATTTTATTTATGAAATCGTCGACAAGATTTATTAAATAATCCAAATATTTAGACATAGTATTCAATAAAATATTTTGTTTCGAGAGGCTTTTAAATGGTGGTATTACTATAATACCAGAAGAATCATGGGTGCGTTGCCTACGATGATGAAAAGATGAGTGGGGATTTTGGCCACCCGAAATCTCACTTACCGAACGAAATGAAATATGCCATCTGCATTTTACTTCGTTTTTTTGAGAAGTAACAAAAGAAAGATCCACTGTATTATATCATCAATAATGTTAATTCGCCGAGCCGTGATAAAAAATATCCGTCCAGGAATTGCTTGGACGTAAATTGTTTCCAATAATTCTTTATCTATAAACCCAATTACAGTTATAATAGTTAGGCCAATCAGATTCGTATTTCAGCGAAGTGTAGCAAGCGTTTGAGAGGAGTGTGCGCTCGCGTGGAAAATTACCAAACAAAACGGAAATCCTCTTTGCAGAATATGTGCGACGTCAGAATTTCTTTAGATGTGGTGTATTTGAAGCTGGTTATTTTTATTGGAAAGCACGAGCAGGCTTTGATGTTAAGTGGCTACTGATGCTTATAACTATCAGCATTGCGAAGTGCAGAGCTAAAGCATTATCACGTCACTAACCTACTTGTTTTCAAGTCTTTCTTTCTACCTGCCCTTATCCCACCTTAATGTGGGGTCGGCGCAACACACTTTTTCAAGCATATTGCAAAGAGGATTTGGCTTAATTTTTACAACCGGCCGCCTTCCTGACGTCAACCCCCTATGAGGGATCCAATCCCGGGCAAATTAAATTAGAAAATTTACTTTACCCGACCTGGGAATCGAAGCCAGGACCTCTTGACCAGGACTTGTTTTCCAGTCTGTGCTATAAAAAATAAGGATTGGGGAACCAAGCGATCCCCTTGGTTCAAAGGCCCACTTGGGTAAACGAAAATATCACACAGTTTTAATTATTGTAGTGGTATTCTTTCACTCTCTTATTTTTTACATTGTTTCAGTAAATTCTTTCAAAAATCGGCAGGAGTTAGCGCAGGATAGACTGAAGTGGAAGCTTTTGTTGTCATAGGCGCTAGATGTAGTCGTAGTCAACAAATTAAGTAGTTGTGTTGTGATAGCTAAATAGAGACAAGCAACCGTATCCAAATTTTATCACTTTGTGGCGAAATTAAGAAAAACATTCATAGGAGAGATAGCAAAGGAACTGAAGGTATTACTTAGTTGGCAATTTATTACTATGACAGTGACTTTCTTTGATAAAATAATTTTATATATCATCGTCTCTATTGTCCTTACCGTATTTGAGTAAGATATTTTCACGAAATCCTACTTCGATATGTACTTTGAAAAAAAGCAGTTCTATTTTTAGAAGTGTTATGGATGTTCCTGGTCATTATTAATAGAGGTGACTCACTTACTCGTTTGCATCAAACTTATAAATATAGAAGAAACAGTTGCAGGAATGTTACTTCGCTTTTATAACTTTTGAGGTAAAAGCACAGACGATGACAAAAGTCTTCTAGGCTTAAAAATACCGCTAAAATAGTATAATCTGAAATTGGATTCCCCCGATGGAGTTGACATCAAGTAGTTGGCGGGTCGTAAACATCAAGCTGAATCCTTTCTTATAATATGTTTGATAAAGTGTGTTGCAACCCCACGTGGAAGAGAGTTATGGGCAGGTAGAAAGAAGGATCGTTGCCTAAGTCAGTAAATTCGACATTAGAAAAATATGTGTATATTTTTCAAACATTTATCAATTGTTTTATAGAAGTAATGTCTCCTCAAACTGTCGACACAACATTGCAAGACGGTAACAAGGTAAATATTCGGGTCGGTGTTAAAGACAAGATAATCTCCCCAGTCCGGGTAGACTGTAAGCAATTTACCCCGGATTAAGGCCGATTCCACTGCAGCCCAGCGTATGGCGCAGTTGGATTTATTTGTGCTCCCAAGTTAGTCCGACGTCTAATCGAATAATGGCCATTGAGGCTTGTCCGGAGACAAATGGTAATTCGTCTCGCAAGACTGTTTGAAGTGGGAAATTAAATCGCATTGTCTCCGTATTCAATGACGTCTATGCTTTATTTGTATTTGAATGTGGAAATAACGCGTATAACGGTCCATTGTTATAATCTAAACTATAAGGGCGACTTACAGTGTTATTACTAATTTAGAGTTACACTTTATCTCGATTTATCCTCCAGCTCACTCCTATCCTTAAATCAAGATTTGGGATGAATAGAGATTTATCGCGGAGCTGCAAGTGGCCTTAAGGAACCTAATATAAACATCTAACATACGGCAGACCTCAATTAACCTTAACAAATATGTAAACATAATTTTTCCACTTTGTTTATCCATGTCGATAACGCTCTGTTATTGTAAATCTGGGTCGTTAGGGTTGACACGCAATTAGCGAGTGGAGTTTCCACTGTGAAATTGTCACGTCATTATTTCTACGTTGACGTGAATCTGACGTGGTCGAGCCTAGCAACTATAAATGTGTGAATTTGATAATATGGATGTTAAATCTTACAGATTCAACCAATTTGTTTTATTATTTATATGGATTTTCCTTTTTTTATTGCAATAGAATGGATTACATAAATCTAGCACAGACAGCTCACTTGGGAATTGGGAATGGTAGGTACCACTAGACTAGCAGAAGACAATACAAAAAATAAAATGTTCACCCTTACTGCCTCCATAACAAAAACTGGAATAGAAATGAACAAAGCAACCAATTTCTCAACCAACCTTAGATAAAAGAAGGTAGAGGTAGGGCATACTACGAAAAAATGAAGCATTCTTAATCTATGAAACGAAACCAAAATGGCCACTTTGTGAGAGAAAGATCCCATTAGTATAAATTATTAAATAAAAAATATTATTAAATCCCATTAGTATTATTGTAAATAAAACACCGTATTTACAATAAAATCAATAAGTATTTATATGTCATTTAATTCATAAGACACGGTGTCAACACACATGTAAATAGATCGCGAAACTAAAATGGCGGAAGCGGCTTCATAGTAAACAAGTATTTTTCGTAGTTATGCCGGGTCCTCTTATTTTTTCTATAGTCATTGCAACCAACAGACCAGCGGCCTGAGCAGGAAAATTTCTGACAACCTTAAATCTATTCGAACTCGATGCGCGTCTATGAAGTTTGTATGAAATATTAACCAAACGTCATCAGTGCGCAGCGAACTCGAATACATTTACATTTACATTAGTTTTTCGTGCTCGGGCTACAGGTACTACCAATACCCAACTCATTCAAATGTTTTGCGTAATTCAAATGACTTTATGAAAAGTAAAAAGCAATTGCTCAATTCGCTCGCCAATACCAATCCATTGCGTGGAACCATTGTCAAAAATAACAATATTGCTTTTAAGAAAAAAATCTATGAAACAATTGAAGAAACTGGCTTCTGTAATAAAGGCGAATGATATTTTTTCATTTCTTAAATAGATTTGTAAGACTTCGCTGGCCACAAAGCGAGCTGACTCAAAGGAGAAAAGAAATAAAACGAAATAAGGACATTGGAGATTCAGACGGTATTTCCTTCTGTAACATTTCGTTTTGTTCAAGAGATGAAAATTACAGTTTTACTTGTGTACTTGATAAGTTTATATTGAGTGTACTAAAAGTTATAAAAGATAGTTAAGTTATAAAACTTTCCGAGAGCTATTTGTTTGGATAAGTCTTAAGTATAATTTTGTAGTCGTTGCATATACATTTAAGGATTTAATAATCAGGTGACTCATATGCTCGTTAGCCAGTCTCTACTATACCTCTATAATATATTATAACGATGCTAGACTAAATTTACTGTGGAATTAAGTTGCAGAATTATAACATAACATAACATAAGCTCACGCCGGTATCCCCGAAGGGGTAGGCAGAGGCGCACTAGCGTACTAGAACACCCACATTTCGCCGAGGTTAGTTCCGTCCCAAATGTGATAGGGGGCGAGCCAATTGCCATATCGGGCACAAATTCCAGACTCCGGGCTGATATGGAAAAATCCAATATCACTTTGATCGAACCCGAGACCTCAGAACCGTAGTCGTACCGAAATACCACCAAGCCACGGAGGCAGTCCAGAATTATCACATTACTTTATTTGATTATACATACATACATACACACTCACGCCTGTATCCCACAGGGGTAGGCAGAGACAATTGAGCGCCACAAGCTACGATCCTGACACACCTCTTTTGCCTCATCCACATTCATGCATCGTTTCATACATTTCCGCCGGTTGAGGGTACTCCGAACTTGCCCTTTACGAAGGAGATCGTTTATTTGATCCATATAGGATCGTGTCGGGCGCCCTCTTCTGGCCCTACCATTCACTTTAGCACGATAAATACCTTTCGTAAGTCGCCTTTCATCCATCCTATCAACATGTCCAAACCACCTCAGCATCCCTTTCTCAATCCTAGTCACCACATCATTCTTCAACTTACAACAATCCCTTATCTTGCTATTCCTCATACGATCGGCAAGGGTGACTCCACACATACTTCGCAGGGAACGCATTTCCACCGCATTCACTCGACTTTCATGTTTCTTCTGCCAGACCCAGCACTCACTTCCATATGTAAGCGTCGGTATCAGCACTCCATTGTGGACAGCCATTCGCGCCTTTTGCGACACTGCCTGGCTACCCACTATGGGCTACTATTTATTTGATTATATTTTTATATTATAGTATAAAATGTCTATCATCTTTCTTTCTACCTGCCCTTACGGCACAACACACTTTTTCAAGCATTTTCAGAGAGGATTTGGCTTCGTTTTTACGACCGACCGCTTGCCTTACGTCAACCCCCTATGAGGGATCCAGTCCCAGGCAAATTAAATTAGAAAATTTATGCTCGACCTGGGAATCGAACCCAGGACCTCCCGGTCCACATCCCATACATGCTGCCACTAGACCAAGGAGGCGACTACAATAAATAACAGTAACACTTAACATAATTGTATCCGAGCGGAATCTCAAAAACATCTCGACAATGTTGCCACAAAATAAATCGTCAAAATCCTACCCGTATCTTTTCGAGAGCTTTTTCCTTCGCTTCTTCCTTATTACACAAATCTGTCCATTCACATTCCCCGTGTATAGTCCGACTTGTTACCTGGATAAATTTAACGAGGTTGACCCATGTCAAGCCAGTGTTGTCACTGGTCACCGACGACCCACCTAATTTTGGGCGGAAATCTTGCGGTGGAATTCCCGCAATATTTTCACCGCGGACGTGGTCGAGATGTCATATGAAAAGGACGGACTGTTTTGTGTTATATTTGTTTTGGAATATTAAATAAAATGGGATACGTGTTTGTGGTTAAGGATAGACGGGGTTTGCGAATATGATACTGGCAGTTGAAAGTTAATAATTTACTAAATATTTGACTGCCTCGGTGGCGTGGTGGTATTTCAGTACTACTACGGTTCTGAGGTCTCGGGTTCGATCCCCGGGTTGGGCAAAGTGATATTGGATTTTTCTATATTCTATAGCCCGGAGTCTGGAATTTGTACCCGATATGGCGATAGGCTCGCCCCTTATCACATCTGGGACTGAACTAAGCTCGGCGAAATGTGGGTGTTCTAGTTCGCTAGTGCGCCTCTGCCTACTCCTTCGGGGATACAGGCGTGAGCTTATGTATGTATGTAATATTTTAGGAATAGCTAGTAAATTGCTTTGCATCGTTAAAATTATATGTAATACTTTTTATAACGGGTTAATGAAAAACCATGTATTAATAAAATTTATAAGTACTCAAAGATTGTAATCATTAATGCTGATATCTATAGAGCGAACTTCGACTAAGTCTAAGTCAAAGAAACGAACTCAGTGAGGATTTGGAATTTTTAAATCGAACTTTGACTTAGTCCGAGTCATTTTTTACAATAAGATCTTTGATTAGTCTGTTTGTCACTATGTTTTTCTTGTAAAAAATAGCTCCAACTAAGGCGAAGTTGGCTCTAATATAATGGGCGCCTCTCGCCTAGGGGATCCCGGGATCGTCCCAATGCGACGAAGAGCGCCACCGCGGGGTTTTTAGTAGGTGTTGTCGGTGTAGGGTGTCACAGTGTTAGGGACTGGGCCCCACGGGCCGCTGGATGCTTTCTATCATTAATTATTAACGTTGGATCGTAAGACCGGAAAACCCGACATAACCGTCACGTCTCCCTCCAGACGTGGCGATAGCGGTACAACGGTTTTCTCCGCCAAAAAAAGGACGACTTGCAGCGCTATTACTAATCTAAACTCGATTTATCCTACAGCTGACACCTATCTTTAAATCGAGATTTAGGATAAATAGGGATTTATCGCGGAGCTGCAAGTGGCTCTAAACAGAAAAAGTAATTCTCGCCCTCGATGTACTCGTGTTGGCAAACTCACAAAAAGTTCTGCCCGACCCGATCGGGATGCGAACGTAGGACCTTCCAGTCCACAGTCCATAGATAGTTTTTGTTTTTTTTTTATAGCAGGGATTGGTAAACGAGCAGATGGGTCACCTGATGGTAACTCAACTCCTCCGCCCATAGACACCCAAGACACAAAAATAATCATGGGTGCGTTGCCAACCTTAAAGGAGGGAATATAAGGGAAGGGGAAAGGGATCGGGAATGCGAGGGGGAAATGGGCCACCGGAAATCTCACTCATCGAACGAAACGCGACAGAAAGCTGCCACTTGAGTTCGGTTTTCTGTGAGACAGTGGTATCAAACCGGTCGAGCCGGCCCATTCGTGCTGTAGACGCAACTGTCTACAACGTGGCTCTACCACAATAGTATAGACTCAGATAGTTCTCTAGACTCTGTTGAGGTGTACTGTGTGTATGCTTTACTGTTATATACGTATATATACGGTATATTTTGTTATATATTTCTATACGATTTATATCCATTGTATATAAGTTTTTACATATTTTGAAACTGAATTTGTAATTGCTAATGAATGCACGCTGTTGTTTTTCAATAGGTATTTCAAAACAGGACAAAAGTTGAAATATATAGTGGGGTATACAATTTGCAGTTTTCCTTAAAGTAATATACATGAGCTGAGCGTTTGACGATTTTATACAATATAATTATTGTGTTAAAACTACCTCTATAAAAAATACACCACTTTGCTAAATAGATGAATTTTGTCTGCGACATTGCCATAATTTAGCATCGACTAAATTATTCCTATGTCTCATATTGCTATAATTTACAATCGACTAGCTATTGCCCGTAACTCTGATCGCGTGGAAATGGATTTTCTGGGGTGAAAAGTAGCCTATGTGTTTATCCAGGTTATTAGCTACCTCCATACCAAATTTCATTAAAATATGTCCAGCCGTTTGAGCGTGAAAAGGTAACAAACACATACTTACTAACTTTTAAATATAAAAAATAAAATAATATTAGTCCTGTAATATTACTGTCCCACTGCTGGGCACGGGCCTCCTCTACTAATGAGAGGGGTTAGGCCTTAGTCTACCACGCTGGCCTAATGCGGGTTGGCAGACTTCACATACCTTCGAAATTCCTGTGAAGAAATTCTCGGGTATGCAGGTTTCCTCACGATGTTTTCCTTCACCGTTACAGCAAGCGATATTTCACAATGAAAATACACTTAACATAGAAAAGTCAGAGGTGTATGCTCCATTTTGGGGTTGGTTTCGAACCTCCGACACTTGTCTCAGCAGTCCATACCATTCCCAACTGAGCTATCGCTGCTTACTAACTTTTACATTTATAATATTAGTATGACAGTAAGAATCACATGCATGTAAGCGGAATTAACAATGATTATAGCCAGATAATTTTAACTGGAGGATTTTTTGTTGCGTCAATAGCTGATCTATCAATTTTCATCATACACTAACTGTGTTTGCACAATGTAGTATAATCACAAGTTTAAAAACTTAACATACCGACTTCAAATCCGATCGTGACCAAATTGAAACCACCGTTGAAATAATCTATCGATTACAAAAAGGACATTTGGCGGAGATATCGCGTAACATACATAAAAAAATACAGACGAATTGAGGACCTTCTCCTTTTTGGAAGTCGGTCGAAAAACCCGTAGTCGTACAGCCCGCTCTGCTCGTCAGTATGAACGGTATGCATTTTATATTTTGTCATAATTTGTTATGACATTTGTCATAATTTGTTTTGTAACTTTACATGGCGTACGTATTGTTCAAGAATCAGGATGTTAAACCGTATATTTTTTATATTTTGCTGTGCGAGCTGTGCGTGTGGAACCCGCAATAAAGTTAATGGTACGTAGAAATACCAGTCCTCTAGTTTATTAACTTAAGGCAAAGTTAGATTTTATTAACATAATATAAGCTCATGCCTGTATCATAAGCAGAGGCGCACTAGCGAACTAGTACACCCACATTTCGCCGAGCTTAGTTCCGTCCCAGATGTAATAGGGGGCGAAACAAACTTTTGCTGTTGTGTGAATGTAACAGGCATAGATTCGCGAACATTTCGACCTATCCAAAGAATAAAGTTACATATGATAATGAATCGAAATTGCTTTTATATTTTTTGTAGCTTAAATTGACCTGTATATATTTAATTAGTGATTTTTTTTTAAAGTTATGACATAATAACAAGTTAAATTATGACATAGCTTACAAAAAATATATACTAGTTAAATATACAGATCAATTTAAGCGCAGAAAAATAAGAAAGCAATTTCAATTCATTATCATATGTAACTTTATTCTTTGGATAGGTCGATTTGTTCGGTTGGTGTGTAACATCAAACATCGATCTATGAACATGACTTTGAGATGCTTTATCTGAAGTAGATAACAGTATAATCTGTTTTTCCAGGAGAGCCAAGTGTAGAAATCTACTCGATTGTAAATGGCGCAGTTGTTTCCAAAGGTAAGAAAGGATGGTGTCGCACTGGGCTTCTGTGCCCTGTGGCACAGGGGGCCAGTAGCAGTCCCTGAACCGAGAGGCTGCGGCTTCGATTCGCGCACCGAGATCAATGTTTGTGAAGCCTTCAAACATTGGTTTCAGACATGAGTGTTGTGAGACCGAAAGTTTCTCGTAATTCCTGATACCTACAGGCCCCGACACAAGAGTCGTGCTTTAGTGTGGGATCAGGTCTATGTGTGTGGCTGTTGTGTATTTTTTTTATTTACTTAATATTACTGCCTCGGTGGCGTGGTTGTATTTCGGTACGACTACCGTCCTGAGGTCTCGGGTTCGATCCCCAGGTCGGGCAAAGTTATATTGGATTTTTTCATATCAGCTCGGAGTCTGGAATTTGTGCCCGATATGGCGATAGACTCGCCCCCTATCACATCTGGGACGGAACTAAGCTTGGCGAAATGTGGGCGTACTAGTTCGCTAGTGCGCCTCTGCCTACCTCTTCGGGGATACAGGCGTGAGCTTATGTTATTAGTTTTTGCCCGCGGCTACGCCCGCGTACAACTTTCATCCCCGGATACAAGCTTTAGGCAATTAATTTCCATAATCCTTTCTTATATGTACTAGCCTTCGTCCCAAAACAAAGCCGTGTGTTAAATTTCACGTCCCTAGGTCCAATAGTTTTGGCTGTACGCTGATACAGTCACTACAGTCAGTCAGTTTGTCCTTTTGTATATGTATATGTCCATACAATGACGGTTTACAAAGAGACGCATCATACTGATTTCTTTACGCGAATTACATCTCAGTCCAACCCGTGACCACGAAGACTGCAAAGCCTTCGAAACGTCGGGAATAAAAATTAAAACCAAATCGTGATAAAATCCGTAAAAATAATTTTATTTCAATAGACGCATCATACTTTAACATCACTTAACTAAACTTAAACTACTTAACTTACCGGTGAATGGTCATACACTTAAGGTCGCCTTATGTCGTTTGAGGCCGCCTTATCTGTCAAAATTGTATGGCGAAAATCAATTTAAGAAACCGTTACAGTTGAGAAGCGTTTGACCATTCGGGCGTTACTTAAAAAATACCCAATTGGGTACTTGACTATGATATCTTGCTATCCCTTTCCAACGCACGTACCGTTAGGACGGTGACGTGATTATACTTTCCCGCAGTTTGAAGGTTATATCAAACTTTAAAGGATTTTAACTTAGTTATTTTTGAGAATATTTCAATATTTCTTTATGTTCTAAATTTTAAACGACGTAAATTTCATATAAAATTAATGAATTAGTCATGTACCCAATTCGGAATTTGTACCGGAAATGGCGATAGGTTCGCAAGTTGTCACATCTGGGACGGAAATTAGCGTGACGAATTATGGGCGTTCTAGTTCGACTCTGCCTACCCTTTTGGGGAAACCGGCGGGGGGGTTATGTGTATTTATGTAATATATTTACTATATAATATTTCCAAGTTTTTTTTTTTACGAAATTATAAATATCCACAAATCAGGTAGCTTGTCTGCCTGTAACTTAGAGTATGATACTGATATAATGTTTTATTTCCAGGTGATATTCAAAACGTCACTTATCTATATGATATAGGTGATTGGATAGAGCTTTTGTGCGTTGCGAAAAATATCATAAATCCCGAAACGTATCATTTTGATATATATATTGTTCAAAGTGAGTATACTTTTCATTGATCATTCAATTAATATCCTACCACTAGCATAACTATACACGAATTGGGTACATGACTATGTTTGATTATATACACATAAAATAATAAAATAATATTAGCCCTGTAATATTACTGTCCCACTGCTGGGCACGGGCCTCCTCTACTATGAGAGGGATTAGGCCTTAGACTACCACGCTGGCCTAATGCGGGTTGGTAGACTTCACATACCTTCGAAATTCCTGTGAAGAAATTCTCGGGTATGCAGGTTTCCTCACGATGTTTTCCTTCACCGTTATAGCAAGCGATATTTCACAATGAAAATACACTTAACATAGAAAAGTCAGAGGTGTATGCTCCATTTTGGGGTTGGTCTCGAACCTCCGACACTTGTCTCGGCAGTCCGTCGGTATATACACATATTTAAATGTAATAGCAAATAAAAAAAGAAACCCTTCTGTAAAAATTGCATCGAAATCAGTTGAAAAATGGGGGAGGTACGAGACCCAGAAAATAAGGGGATCGCAGGTGATATAGCTCACAATAATTTATTTAAAGTGGTAAAAAAATGGGGGGCGCTAAAAAAATATTTTCAAAGTGGGCAGTAGACAAAATGGGCTTACTTATAAAAAACATTTTCGCTTACCTTTTCGCTAAGAATAGCCTGTCACTTTTTTCTTTGCGTTACATTGTTTAAAAATTATAGGGACAACCTATGGTTAAAGATAAGCAGCGCTTAAATATTTTTATAAGTAAGGGGCAATAAGTTTGGGAACTTCTACCCTAAGGGGATACAGGCGTAAACTTTGATTGATACATGCTTATTAAGTCTGTGCCTAACTCAGTATTTTGTTGCAATTAAGAGAAAATCTATGTAAACATAACAATGTCCTGTTAAGTCGAGTATGTCAGCATATGTGTCAAATGTACCTATATTGTTACAGATCATTATTACTCTTCAAAGCGCAGCCCCGAAGGCAATACCGGTGTTAGCTATGCTATAACAGCTTACGACTTCGATAATGAAACTAGAGTATATTGCGTGGTAACCAACAAAATCTCTAATGCAGTATTCAAAAGCCCTAGTTTAACAATTATTATGAATCCAGGTTGGCTATTCATTCAATTAGTCATAATCTTGCATAATCTCATCTTTCATTCTTTCTACCTGTCCTCACCGCACCTTAATGTGGGGTCGGCGCAACACACTTTTTCAAGCATGTTGCAAAGAGGATTTGGCTTAGTTTTTACGACTGCCTGACGTCAACCCCCTATCAGGGATCCAGTCCCGGGCAAATTAAATCAGAAAATTTACTTTGCCCGACCTGGGAATCGAACCCAGGACCTCCCGGGTGCATAATCTCATCAAAAACAAAATATATAAGTTCGTACTCAAAAACATTTTTCAAGATAATCAGATAACGGTTTTGCTTATAAAAGCACGGGGTCTGGATACCAAGTTCTATATAAGTTCCATAATTCGTAATTCCTAGATATGCAATAGCAAATAAAACAAAAAAGGAACCCTTCTGTAAAAACTGCATCGAAATTGGTTGAAAAATGAGGCAGTAATTCGCATTTTGAATTCTGGAGTGGGGGCATAGTGGAGATATTTTGCTATCCCTTTCCAACGTACGTACCGTTATGGCGTTACGTGATTATACTGATACTTCTCTTTCCCGCATTTTGAAGGTTACATCAAACTTCAAAGGCTATATATATATAACTTTTTATTTTTGATTATATTTCAATATTTCTTTCTGTTCTATATTTTAGATGACGTAAATTTCATATAAAGTAGTAAGTACCCAATTACCGTCCCGAGATTTCGGGTCCGATCTTCGAGTCGAGCATTACGATATTATTATTATTATTTAGTATTAGCCTAGAGTCTAGAATTTGTGCCCCAAAATGGCGGCAGGCTCTCCCCTATTACACATGGGACTTCACACTATCACCCCTTAAACTGAAACCCGTGGTGCCTTATGTGCTCTCCAGTTCGCCTTCGCCTTATGGTCGAGGCTAATGTCTCCTTAGTTCAATATCTTGTCTCCCGCTTTGCTATGGAGGGAAGTGGAAAAAATATTTTTCAACTCCTCCCTATTTTAGATCGACTTCAAAAAAGGAGAAGGTCCTCAATTCGTCGGTATGCTTTTATGTATGTTACGCGATATCTCCGCCCAATGTGGAACGATTTTCAAAATTATCTTAGTGTTCGATAGAGCTTATTTCAAGGGTGGTCCCATGTAATTTGGTCACGATTGGATCATATTTGAAGTTGCTCCGTTAATATTTTTCGTTGCGGAATAAACACAGTTTTGCAGAGACTCGTTAAGCTTTATTGATTGGTGTCAATAATGTGTGCCATTGTTTAATCTGTCTTATAGGAGATGCAATGGGACTGAAATGTACTTGGCCAAATGTGGATGCTAGAACATCCACATTTCACCAGTTTTTGTTATCTAAAGGTCCAGTTGTAAAGTTTACATCAAATTTCAGATACTATATCATATTATTCAATGCCTGAAGTGTATTATAATGACTCCATTAGCATTAACAACACCTGCGATGGATTGGGTGAAGAATATTCAGGTAAGTATTTAATAAACAATAGCTTTTGCCCGCGGATTCGCGTATTTTGTTGGGCGTATTTTGTATTGACAAATATTGTCATTAATACAACGACGATGCATAATAAGTAGAATCGTCCTTGCATTAATATTTATACGATACTAACGTCACTCAATTGTTTTGCCTTCCCGGAACGTCTCCATTACCACTTTATGATATGGTATTAAAGTTCAAATGGAGTTTTAAGTATTATTACGAATCGATTGTATAGAAAAGTGTTGTTTTTAGACTTCTTCAGGCATTTAAAAAATAAAAAATCGCTCATATAATGAATTTAAAGGGAAAAAAGGGCCGAACGAAGGCGAAACAATCTATATCTGTTGCGTTCACACAAACAAACTTTCAATGTTGTGTGAATGAAACAGGCATAGATTCGTGTATCCGCCATAACAGTACGCATAAGTAGATATCACCAATAAAATCATAGGTATTTCAATAACATCATTCCGGCTTTGGAACCTTGTACTGTGAGTGATCAGATATGCAGCATGCACTTGGCCGGGTTTTTTAATTGAAGTGGGAGTTTTTTGTACCTTATACAAAAGGCACGTCTCTGCACGTATTGTTATCGAAACAAAACACAAAAACAACAAATTTTTTAATTGCTTTTTCTGAATCTTTTGCAGAGTTCTATGTTGTCAAGTACTTTTCCGGAACACAATATTATATGCATGAAGAATATTTAAATAACATTACAATATCACGCTCCACCTCCACTTCCACTACTACTATTTTATTCTGTCAAAATATTGTCACCGAGCCTGTGAAAACTGTTCACAATGCAACACGATACTCAAGAATAACTTACAACATGACTAAATATATCGATATAGAGGCAGCATCACATGAAAGTAAGTATCTATTCACTCGAATACCCTGGAATGAGTGTAATGAATAATTTACAAGTGGTAGAGCCACGCTGTAGACAGTAACGTCTATAGCACGAATGGGCCGGCTCGACCGGTTAGATACCACTGTCTCACAGAAAACCGACGTAAAGTGGCAGCTTGCTGTCGCGTTTCGTTCGGTGAGTGAGATTTCCGGTGGCCCATTTCCCCACTCCCTTTCCCGATCCCCTTCCCTCCCCTTCCTTTCCCTCCTTTTAGGTTGACAACTCACCCATGATTCGTTTTGTGTCTTGGGTGTCTATGGGCGGTGGAGATCACTTACCATCAGGTGACCCATCTGCTCGTTTGCCAATCTCTGCTATAAAAAAAAAAAAAAAAAATTTTATTCAAGTGTACCTATATCTCAGACTGACGCGTGACCTATATTATGTGTTCAGTTTGTTTGTATCGTAAAGTTTCGATATATTATAACCTAAGTCGCTAGCGTTGTAACGAGCATTGAAACGTTTTCGATTGCATTCGTACCATAAGCTAAATTCAAATTACGCGACACGCTATAGTAAGTTCTAAGAGAAGAAATAAAAGAGATAAATGTTTTGCTGAACAGTAATTGAAGCAGCAGCGATAACTCAGTTGGGAATGGTACGGCCGTACGGACTGCCGAGACAAGTGTCGGAGGTTCGAGACCAACCCCAAAATGGAGCATATACCTTTGAATTTTCTATGTTAAGTGTATTTTCATTGTGAATTATCGTTTGCTATAACGGTGAAGGAAAACATGTGAGGAAACCTGCATACCCGAGAATTTCTTCAGAGGAATTTCGAAGGTATGTGAAGTCTACCAACCCGCATCAGGCCAGCGTGGTAGACTAAGGCCTAACCCCTCTCATTTGTAGAGGAGGCCCGTGCCCAGCAGTGGGACAGTAACATTACAAGGCTAATATTATTATTATTATGTTTGTCTTGTCCACTATTAAAGTCCCGGACTTTTGGTAGGCGTGCGTGGGGCCGAAGCCAACACGTAGAGGTCCGTAAGACAAGTTTAATCTAATATGGGATGTGACACCAACCGGCAATTATCCCCATGAACACTATAGAAATGCACCCAAGGACAACTCCCGGTTAGTGTAGGACTATTGCAGGTATGGAAAAAAAAAAATTAAAACTGGGTTATTGTTGTGAGGTGCTAATGGATTGGGTAATAAGGACTATGGGAGGGACTATGACACCTGCCTGACCTATGTTAAAAACACGGATAAAATAGGCAGGTGGTGACTCGCCAACTCAGGTAGATGGGCTCCCCAAAATAGTCACAAGAAAAAGCGACAAGGGAGCAACACCAATTGAGCGGCTAAAGAGTGGAGAGGTGTCACTGGGCTTTAAACAACGATCATCTGCTCCCTTCGGGCAGAGGGTCTTCTTTATAGACATCTGTCCGTTGTCTATAGAGAAGGTTCGGGTTTGGCGGCCCCGACCTCCTCGAGCCTCTACGGTCATTTCCTCCATCCGTCCGTGGCTGTAGAATCCTATCACCTTAATATTCCTTTCCTTATCCCATAAATCCCACTATTACGTCACCTCCTATTTCCTATCCGCCAATCCAAGGTCAGCAGCGCCAAGGGATGCATGGCTAGGGGCGAGCCTAGTCGTTAGTATGCCTGTTGTCTGGTACCGGGTAACCCCAGGCACTAATTTTACCTTACCCTTACATGCGGGGCTCTGTAAGGGTTGACCGTTCACTTCCCTTGCTATTCGTGGGAACATTATGAGAGCACCATATAAAAATCTCGGAGGCGGCGATGCTGTTCGCCACACATCACGCCATTGTATCTCACGGGGCGAAAAGCGGGCTGCGGAGTGTTGCATAGCTACGCTTAATGTACAGGGAGGGATGGGAGATAAGATGGATGAAGTGTGTCAGATGATGAAAGAAAGACATATTGATATTTTGACTGTGAGTGAGACCAAACGGAAAGGAAAGGACATGACACAGCACGGAAATCTTACGGCCATTTGGTCCGGAGTTCCGGAATCAGAGCGAGCTTGCCAGGGTGTTGGAGTGCTCCTTTCTGACCGTTTGACTCAATGTATGAAAGGATTTGAGTGCATAAGTCCCAGACTCCTCTCAATCCGATTTAAAATGGGATTATGCCGGATATTTGTGCTGGCTGTGTACGCACCGCACATGGGTTGCTCTGTTTTAGAGAGGGAGGAGTTTTGGGAAAATGTTAGAGGAATTTTGAATACCTGCGGAGTTAATGAAAGGATAATTATGATAGGTGACTTTAACAGTTGGGTCGGAGTGGAAAGAGAAAATGTCGAAGGGGTGTTAGGAAAATATGGAGATGAGAGAGTGAATGAGAATGGTATGCATTTGTTAGATGTATGTATGGAGAGGGACCTTGTGGTAACAAACAGTTTGTTTGACCATAAGGATATCCATATGTATACATGGGAGAGGAATGGAAGCAAAAGTGTGATCGACTTGGTGATTGTAGACCGTAGGCTTAAAAGGCATGTTGTCGACACCAGAAGTTATCGTGGAGTTAGTGTGGGCACAGACCATTATTTAGTGGTAAGCCGATTTAGAGGTCTCTTGAAATTATGGAGACATAGACCGCAAAAGACCACAAGCCTTGGTCGCATCAAAGTCGAAAGGCTGAGAGAGATAGATGTGCAAGAAGAATATTTGAAAGAGTTGCGAGAAGAGACATCTCACCTTTGGGAGAAAGATTATGAGGGAGGAATGGATGATATTTGGGAAACTGTAAAGACTGGTCTGGTTGGAGCAGCTACCAAGGTATGTGGTGAAGTGAGAAGAAGAAAAAGAATGATTGAGGATAACTGGTGGGATGATGAAGTGAAAGAGGCGGTGGAAGAGAAAAAGAAGGCATGGCTAGATTTAATAGCAATTCATGGAAGAGGAGGCATGCATGTAGGGGGAATCGCAGATTCACAGATTTCGAAAGCAGTAAGTATGTATGCAGAAGCGAAAAAGAGAGTTAAGAAAGTAGTTGAGCAAAAGAAAGAAAGAAAGAAAGAAGAGCTTGATGAGAAGCTCTCTGACGACTTCCAAACTAATATTAAACTATTTTGGAAGCAGGTCCGATTGTCTAGGGGAGCGTCAGGGAATTCTAAGTTAGGCGTTATTAGGAATGATGAAGGAAGAGTGTTAAATAACGAAAGAGAAGTCTTGCATCGTTGGGAATGTTATTTTCAACAACTTTTTGAGTGTGGCGTTGATGATATGGCTAATGGGGACGATTCCATAAGCCCGTCCAACTTTAGGAACGATGCAGACGATATTACGGAAGATGAAATAGTGAATGCGTTAAAAGGAATGAAGTTGGGTAAGGCTGCAGGGTATGATAGGATTACCGTCGACATGTTGAAGAGCGGCAAAGGGATAGTGGTTAAATTGTTGTGGCTACTTTTTAATAGATGCTGGAGGGATAGCCGAGTGCCAGAGGACTGGTGCAAGGCTGTCATTGTTCCACTCTATAAAGGCAAAGGGTCACAGCAAGAGTGCCGAAACTATCGAGGAATAAGCCTTCTAAGTGTCGTCGGTAAATTGTATGCAAAGGTTTTGATTAACAGAGTGATGAATGTTACGGAAGAAAAGATGTGGGATGTGCAAGCAGGATTTAGAAGAGGAATGGGGTGCATCGATCAGGTATTTTCTATAAGGTGCATTACTGAAAAATACTTGGCTAAGTCCGGAAAAGTGTTTTGCGCCTTCATAGATTTGGAAAAAGCCTATGATCGTGTGCGGAGGGATAAACTGTGGTCAACGCTGTCTCTAGTGTATGGGGTGGAGAGCCGCCTGGTGCAGGCTTTGAAATCTCTATATGAGAATTCCAAAGCTTGTGTCAGGGTGAATGGAGCGTACTCAGACTGGTTTAACATCTCTAGGGGTGTTAGACAGGGATGTGTCGCGTCTCCATGGCTCTTCAACCTTTACATGGATAGCTGTTTGACAGGTTTGAAAGAGATGGAATGTGGATTAAGAATGGATGAGTTACATGTCAAGTGTCTCCTTTACGCTGACGATCAAGTATTACTTGCGCCGTCGACGAAGGAGCTACAAGACATGCTAAATGTTGTGAACGACTCGTTTAAGGACAAGGGAATGAAAGTGAACGTAAATAAGACGAAAATTATGGTTATAGAAAGAGAGGACGATGTTACTGAGTGTAACATTAGTATAGATGGTGAAAGAGTGGAACAAGTGGATGAGTTTGTGTATCTGGGAAGTATGTTAACGAGAGATGGAAAGTGTGATGCGGATATTGAAAGGAGAGTGATGGCTGGTAATAAAGTGAACGGTGCCTTGCGCTCCATAGTGGGTGGCCAGGCAGTGTCGCAAAAGGCGCGAATGGCTGTCCACAATGGAGTGCTGGTACCGACGCTTACATATGGAAGTGAGTGCTGGGTCTGGCAGAAGAAACATGAAAGTCGAGTGAATGCGGTGGAAATGCGTTCCCTGCGAAGTATGTGTGGAGTCACCCTTGCCGATCGTATGAGGAATAGCAAGTTAAGGGATTGTTGTAAGTTGAAGAATGATGTGGTGACTAGGATTGAGAAAGGGATGCTAAGGTGGTTTGGACATGTAGAAAGGATGGATGAAAGGCGACTTACGAAAGGTATTTATCGTGCTAAAGTGAATGGTAAGGCCAGAAGAGGGCGCCCGACACGATCATATATGGATCAAATAAGCGATCTCCTTCGTAAAGGGCAAGTTCGGAGTACCCTCAACCGGCGGAAATGTATGAAACGATGCATGAATGTGGATGAGGCAAAAGAGGTGTGTCAGGATCGTAGCTTGTGGCGCTCAATTGTCTCTGCCTACCCCTATGGGATACAGGCGTGAGTGTGTATGTATGTATGTATGCATCTGCTCCCTTAGGGTCCCATCACGTTGCCCACTCACCACTTACGTTCCACATCCACCCTTCGAGCATACAGCTCTCGCGACTCCACTCTGACCGGCCGGTGAAGGCAAGCCAGAGGTGGGGGATCTGTTCCTCGTCAGTGTTCACTCCAGCCGGCCGGTAAAGGCAAGCCGGAGATGAGGAACAGGACCTTCCCCCTGGGAGAAATCGGGTTCGTGGGGTCACTACTGCCCAACAGCTCGCCACAAGCTGCCCTGCGGGTTTATTATTATTATTATTATATTGCTGAACATCCCTAATGCTATAAATAACGACATCGTATTCGGAATGGTGGCTTAGTAACGACCTTGTAATGGCGGATCTTAAAAAAGGCGAATGGCATCAAATTATCGATCTTTTTTCGAAATATGATTATTTCGATAAATTTCTTTGTTGCAAAGTCAAAAAATAACTAAATGTGCATCTCTACTGACATATAGTATAGCTAAAAATACATTTCCATAAATAATGAAGTCACCCCAAAGCTAAGTGTTTAAAATTTTATATAATTCACGACAAATTAAATCAGTGAGTTACGTTACTGCTACGGTGTTGGTATTGTTTGTTAAAGTGTGTAGTAATAATGACTCATTGCCTGGTCACTGGTGCCATTTTTGTACAACCACCCAATAAAACAAGTCGCTATCGTATTATCTCGATAGGTTTTTTACGGATGGAAATCTGTCATTCTCACCAATTTTAGTTCCTCGCGTAACCTCTGGACGTACTGGGGTGTTTTTCATACAAATATTTTACGTCCTCGCTCGCGTAAATACGTGCAACTAACTCATGGTTGAGGTACAATACTTAGTTAGTACGTAATATTCAAAGACAAGTAATATACATTTTTTTTATGTCTATTTTATTAGCATGTTCTGTAAGCTAACCGTCTTCACAGATTATAAGGCTGCGAACACGAACACAGCGGGAGCGGAGCGGCGCGCGGCGGCGGCGGCGCGGCAACGTATTGCTAGAACGGTCGTCGCGCCACTCTCCGCGCCATACCACTGCCTTCGAGGCCAGTTCCATTTGGAACGCGCCGCCCCCCGCGCCGCTGTCGCCGCCACTCCGCTCCCGCTGAGTTCCTGTCCGCGGCCTCAGTTGACATTTGATTCGTCCCAGTTGTGGAAGAGGAAAATATAGGGTTCCATTCCCAAATCGGGCTGATGCCGAGCTCGGATAAAACAAATCTATCCAGAATAAGAATACTAAATTATTTGCAGCATTGCCTTCATCCACCGGCGACAAAATTCTAGTCATCGTGGGAGTTGTTGTATGTGTCATAATACTGCCTATAATAATAACTGTAACGTATCTGCGGTGTAAGAGAAGTAATAAAACACCAGCTGTCCAGTTCACGCCGCCGAAACCACATGTTCCACTTTACGTAAGTCATCAACAGATTTCAAAATAGGAGATTCTCAATTAATATATAATAATAATAATATTAGCCCTGTAATATTACTGTCCCACTGCTGGGCACGGGCCTCCTCTACTAATGAGAAGGGTTAGGCCTTAGTCTACCACGCTGGCCTAATGCGGGTTGGTAGACTTCACATTCCTTCGAAATTCTTGTCAAGAAATTCTCGGGTATGCAGGTTTCCTCACGATGTTTTCCTTCACCGTTATAGCAAGCGATATTTCACAATTAAAATACACTTAACATAGAAAAGTCAGAGGTGTTTGCTCCATTTTGTGGTTGGTCTCGAACCTCCGACACTTGTCTCGGCAGTCCGTACTATTCCCAAGTGGGCTATCGCTGCTATTGCTTATTTGCTTGCTTGCTACCTCAATTATTCGTCGGTATTTTTTATTATGTTATGGAACATCTCTGGCAAATTTGGGCCGATTTTCAATTATGTTTTCGTGTTGGATTAGAGCTTGTGCCAAGCGTGGTCACCTCCCATTATGTATTGGGCAGTATGTAATGGAGTTTTGAATTTCGGTTTTGATGTATTGGCAATGCAGTTAGGCTGCGGACTGAGATGTCTTGGGTTCAGTTCCCAGGTCGGGCAAAGCAGTTGTCCTAAGATGATCTAGACTGAATCTCTCACAGAGGATTGAAGTCAGACAGAGACCCTGTCATAAAATATAACCATTTTTTTTGTTGTTCCATTCATGCCGGGGACACCAACCGAACGAAGGCGAAAGAACGTTCGCGAAGAGCCATCGGCGATGGAGACCGAACGTTCCCGATCATTCGCGAATCTTCGCTGTCGCATTAGCACGCTGTTGCTTGAAAAAAAAATTTTTCGCCTTCGTTCGATCACGTGTGTAGGCGCCATAAGTGTAACAATTATTATTGTGAATTCATTTTCCTTTCTACTTGCCCTTATCCCATTTTAATGTGGGATCGGCGCGACATACTCTTTTAAGCATTTTGTAGAAAGGATTTGTCTTAGTTTTTACGACCGGCTGCGTGTCTGACGTCAACTCCCATCTGGGGGATTCACAACATAACATACATACATAAAACCACACCCGACCTGGAAATTGAACCTAGGATGTCCCAGTTCACAGTTCATTTGTGAACTCATCAAAAGGGCCGGTAGCAAGAAAGCAAGTTTTTTTAAGTTGATCTATAATTTTTTTGGTTAAACCTACGGATTTTTAAATATCGGAGCTGGCATCACAGATTTGATCGTACGTCTCGTTAAATTCCTCGCGTTCAAAAGTGAAACAAACTCGCACTAGAGTCTAGACACACAGTCGTCGCCATTACGTGTCGATAGATCGAATGGGCCGAAAACCCTGTTTCACTTTTAATGTTCCTAGCGCTCTGTCCATCTTTATTTTACCGTGTATATAATTTTACGATTTTTAGATAGCGACATTCTGAGTTGATATCAGATAATAAGTCCCATAATGCTTAGTAATTATTTCAAACCGAAACAATGCTTGGAAAATATTGCTAGACGGCGGCAGTTGACGATTCGCATCACATTATTTATGAATTTAGGAATCGATCGGTGTACCAATTATCGAGAGTGCATCGCAGCTCGCTGATCTTTCCCCGCTGCCGCAGCGCCCTCCGCTGGAGTTACCAGCTGAAGCACCTGAAGCACCCTCGGTACACGCTGACGATATGCCGCCCGTGAGTTGGTTGTTTTTTATATTCTTTGACGCCAGTCATTTATGTAATTAACTACATTTAGTCTGACCGTTATCCAGGTGATTTACATCAATACCCCTAGAAAGATTAGACCCAATATGCAGTTGATTTAGACCAATGCCCCCAAAAAGAGTTAGACTCAATATCCAGGTGATTTACATCAATAGCCCTAGTAAGATTAAACCCAAATTCGTAGTTTATTTAGACCAATGCCCCCAAGAAGAGTTAGACTCAATATCAATACCCCTATTAAGATTAGACCCAATATGCAGTTGATTTAGACCAATGCCCCCAAAAAGAGTTAGACTCAATATCCAGTTGACTTAGATGTGTAAATGCCTCTAACAGTTAATTTAAACAGTCCTGACTGTTTCCACGTACAGAGAATAAGTGTAATAATAGACACTTATATTATTTTGTTTACAGACATACGATTACGTGTACTCGCATATGCGTAAGCCTTGTCGTCCGCCGAAACTTCCTAAGAGAAACTTCAACAAGGGGATACGAGGGCGTCGTTGATTGAAAAAAATATAAGACTAGCACCCAGACTATACAATAATACTACGCACAGCATGGCCACTCTTTGTGATAATTGAGCTATCGCGATTACATTTTATCTTTAGTTAATCCGTCGGAGGCAGCACATAGGTATACATATATGTTACATCGGCTTCCGGGGGCCCAGTCGCCCGTCACTATTTAAATACCTAACCGAAGGAGTGCCTACAGTGAAAAGCGTAATGTTGTATTTTAATATATTGTGAGGTGCATTAATATTTTATTGTTCTATATTTTATTGTATGTATTTTAATATATTGTGTATGAACTACGTAGGTGGGCATTTCCGCGAAAAAAAACGTAATTACCGTCGTTAAGTATAGGCAATGGTAATGACTCATATGACCACTGTAATAACAAACCCTTAATAGTATTATGGTTAATAATTGTTATCTATGTAGAGGTATATACTTTATAATTCTCATGGATTATTAATACTGCATCCGTGGCGTGGTGGTATTTCGGTACGACTACGGTTCTGAGGTCTAAGGTTCGATCCCCGGGTCGGGCAAAGCGACTGAAATTTATGTGTGTAGATTATTAATACTTATACGTGTCACATGTCTTTTACGTTCATGCCATGCTATGCAGATGATAGTACAGGTGATGTATGTATTGACTTTTGTTTTAGCGGAAATGCCTAGGTACACTCTTGTCATCTACCCATGTCTGTTTACCCAATTTCCCGACATCCAACATTAACCACTCTTAATATAGAAGCTCACAGAAACTAAAGAACAACCAAAGCCTAGTTTATTTCCGTCCCAGATGTGATTGGCGGCGAGCCTATTGCCATCATTACCGAGCATCATCGAGCTCCGACGTCAGAGTCGATATCACCAGGCTCATACAGAACGGAGTCTAGGTACTCAAACAGAAAAGTGACTACGCTACTCTTGAACGTGTACATTACCTGAGTGTAGGCCACTAGGCGCGTATAGCGGTTTTAACACCATGTTACTAGAGGTGGGCGTTTAAACGAAAGCAGATAACACAGCGTGCTTTTTAAAATAAGCACGCTAAATATCATAAGCCACATTTTTTATAGCAGTGACTGGCAAACGAGCAGATGGGTGACCCAATGGTAAGTGATCTCTACCGTCCATAGACATCCAACTCCCAAGACACGGGCCATCGGATATCTCACTCACCGCACGAAACGCGACAGCAAGTTGCCACTTCACGTTGGTTTTCTTTTAGACAGTGGTATCAAACCGGTCGATCCGGCCCATTCAAGCTGTAGACGTAACTGTGTACAGCGTGTAGAGCCACGCCAATTAACGTTAAAACGTGACGTGATTAACGAGACACATTTGTAGAATTACAACCTCTAAAAAAAGGGTTGCAAGGTCAGGTAGTGGGGCTAAGGTAGTGCCTTTGAACTTTGTTAACGTCGAGGGGAAGCGTGTACCAAAAAATAATGGTCGTCAGCGGCAACCTACTGCCTTTACATACATCGAGGAGGGGCGTTGGACCTAAAAAAACATGGTCGCCAGACGGCTGCCACCTATACATTACTTGAACGAATTTGTTGCCCCGTTGGAGGCGGTACATATATATGTTACATAAGTGTTTCGGCCTCCGGGAACGGAGGCGCCCGTCACTCATTAATAACCTAATAAGCAAATTAGCAATAAAGTATGTTGCTTATTTAAATACGCATAACCTTTCAACTTGTTATCCATTTTAAGCAAATAAGCCCACCTCTACATGTTACTATGGTTGCTATGAGGGATCTGCAATATCGTACCATAAAATTGTGAAACTGAATTTGTAATTATGACCCGTATCAGTCTGACCCGTGACCACGAAGGCTGCAAAGCTTTCGAAACGTCAGGCATAAAAATTAAAACCAAATCGTGATATAATCCGTAAAAATAGTTTAATTTCAATGAATAACATTCACGTAAACCTAAGAAATCATTTTGTAATTATGAATTCATTAACGCATATAGTGTACTATACATAGTTCAAAACAGGACAAAAGATGAAATATATACATAGTGAAGGATACCAATTGCAATTTTCCTTAAGATAATAACAACTATAAATCAGAGCTGAGCGATTAGCGATTTTATAGTTTATACACAGATACGAATACGCTGTATCATTAACCCGTCAGAGGCGGCACATATATATGTTCCATAAGCGTATGGGCCACCGGAGGCCGAGCCGCCCGTGACTATTTAAATGGGTGAATTTTGGTTGCGACAAAGCCAGAGTTAACATACATAATATTATACATTATACACGCCTATTACTCCCGTTAGACAGACACGGAAATAGTGCGCTCACTTTTTCGCCAAGGTTATTTCCGTGCTGCTGCCTCGGTGGCCTGGTTGTATTTTGCTACGACTACCATCGCAAGGTTTCGGGTTCAACCGCAAAAAAAAAAAAAGAAAACAAGAAAAGTGATAATATGACAAAAAAGTAGTTTTTGGACAAAGTGATATTAGATTTTTCCCTATAAGTCTGGAGTTCCTTATTCCTCATAGGGGGTTGACGTCAGGCAGGTGGCCGGTCGTAAAAACTAAGCCAAATCCTCTCTGCAACATGCTTGGAAAGTATGTTGCGCTGACCCCACATTAAGGTGGGTTAAGGGCAAGTAGAAAAAATAGTCTGGAGTCTGGATTTTGTGTCCCATATAACTCCCTCCCTATCGCGCTCGTCCCCTATCAAATGTGGGATGGCAGTCGGGACTAAGCTTGGCGAAATATAGGTGTTCTAGTCTGCTAGTGAACCTCTGCCTACCCCTTCGGGTTACCTCATTAACATTTACCCCACCTTGGGGATCGCACCCGAGACCTAGGAACAATTATAGTCTATATTATCGAATTAAACTGATAAGACACGAGAACGTTGGTTGTTGTGGAACCGAGATTATTATAATAATATTCTTAGACCTGTTATTGTATTGTCCCACTGCTGGGCATGGGCCTTCTCTACCAATGAGAGGAGTTAAGCATTAGACCACGCTGGCCTTATATTTTACATGTCTTCGAAAATCTTGTGGAGAAATTCTCAGGTATGCAGTTTTCTCATTTGTGTGTGTGTGTTTTTCTCACTCTGCAGTGTAACGTCTTACACCGCAGAGTGAGACACTTCGTCAAGTGTAAGACTTTGATGGCCTTAATAACTGTCTAAATCCCGCACAACCCGCTCCGCTCGTCAGTATAAACGGTACGTATTTGACCGCACGTTTCAAAATTACTACTTTAATGACAATTCTGTACATTTACAAGACAAGTTACAATTTGTTACATAGTGTATTGTTCAAGAATCACAATGTTAAAACGTATATTTTTAATCTTCATTAATTGTTGTGCGATTGAAACCTGCAATAATGTTACTAAAGGTACGTAGAAATACCAGTCTTTTGTTTTATTAACAAAGCAAAGTTTATTATTCATTCCCTTTAATAAAACGAAATATAAGTGTGGCGGAAAAACTATGCAAATGCCTTTCAAAAAAGTACACTTAATAGAGTATATAAGCGCAGTAAACGAAAAAAAATGCATCGTACTGAATCATAATAACCAATAATATTAATTTATGAACATTGTAGGCCATACAAACATTTGTCTCGGTGTAGGGATCGAACCCGCGGCCTCTCGCTTCACAGCCGGCTACTCGCCCGCTGCGCCATGGAGGCTGTTAAATCGACCTATCCAAAGAATAAAGTTACATATGATAATGAATCGAAATTGCTTTTATATTTTTCGTAGCTTAAATTGACTTATATATATATTTAATTAGTGTTTTTTTTTAAAGTTATGATATAATAACAAGTTAAATTATGACATAGTTTACAAAAAATATATACTAGTTAAATATACAGGTCAATTTAAGCTCAGAAAAATAAGAAAGCAATTTCGATTCATTATCATATGTAACTTTATTCTTTGGATAGGTCGAAATGTCAAATGGTCCAACAATTCGACAAAAATCATCATCATCATCATCATTGGCCTTGTACGTCTGTTTCAGACGAGTTAATCATTGTCTCGTAGACATACACTTTTTGACAGCCTCCGTAGCGCAGCGGGCGAGTAGCCGGCTGCGAAGCGAGAGGCCGCGGGTTCGATTCCCGCATTGAGACAAATGTTTGTGTGGCCCACAGATATTTGTTTCAAGTCCGGGTGTTGTGAGACCGAAAGTCTCTCATAGTATCTGACACCCACGATACAGGTTATACCTAGTGTGGGGTCAGGACTAGGTATGGGTGTATTTATTATTAATTATTATTCTCATGGCTATAAAAATATCTAATAAATAATATGATATTCGACAAAAATATCACCTTAATTTTGTGATTTTAGTATAGGGGGCGCGAAATTTAATTAAATTAGGTGACTGGGCGGGGGCTAATTTCAAAATTCACTGACCTTAACACCTCGAGATGCTTTATCCAAAATAGGTAACAGTGTAATTTTTTCAGGAGAGCCAAGTATAGGAATCTTCTTGCGTGTAAATGGGGAAGATACCACAGGTAAGGTAAAGATGATAGTATAAAAATTCGGGAATCGAGGAATCCATAATTATACCGTGAGATTTTTTTAGCGTCAGGAAAAAATAATTATGTGCTGCGTCAAGTAGAAACATTGGCATGATTTCACACTCCTCATATCTCTTATATATTTATTTGAATTTACACACCAGTTGCACATGCAATAAAATAATTACAAAAAGATTAACAACAATAATAAAAGTTCATGGTCGCCTGCTTGGTCTAGTGGCAGCATGTATAGGCTGTGGAACAGGAGGACCTGGGTTCGATTCCCAGGTCGGGCAAAGCAAATTTTCTAATTTAATTTGCCTGTGACTGGATCCCTCATCGGGGGTTGACGTCAGGCAGGTGGCCGGTCGTAAAACTAAGCCAAATCCTATTTGCAACATGCTTGAAAGAGTATGTTGCACCGACCCCACATTAAGGTGGGATAAGGGCAGGTAGAAGAAGAATAAAAGTCCATGATGCACATGCCTAAACATTCACAATAATAATGACAAGTGAGTAATATAATCTCGTAGCCAGCATGTCGATTCTCTAATGTTTCATTTGTGAAAACAATGTTGCGGCATCGTTGTGGCAACGATGTTTTCATTTTTGTATTCAGCAAGGTACAAAGCGCACGCACTAGAGCCATGCTTGATGATGGCGCTTATGCGAACTAGCTCTCTCGACCGAGACGTTTGACATAAATGTATGGAAAATGGTATTCTCTAAGACCCAACAACGTTGAACGCTCCGTCGATCTCAACGATGTGCACTGCGGGAGCTCATCGTTGATCCCAACGTTGTGGCGTTTCTTAGAGAATCGACCTGCAAGACTTATAAGAAATCAAATATAACATTAAATCAAGAAAATGGGAAAATGATAAATATAATTTAAAACGAGCATTGCATTAAAAATAATAAAATTATGAATATTATGACAAACTTTTGCAATTAATTGTATTTTGTCGAGTAAAAGGGACAGTGCGTCTAATAAATAATACATCTCGCCACCGTGTCTTTGATCTGCCTCTGAATCTATGGCCAGGGATGGATAATTGTAGTAATATCCACTGACGCCGAAAGAACGAAAAACATCATCTCTCGTATAGTAAACGGACGTCACAGAGAAGCTGAGCACACAAACGCGCCTGTACAAAAGTGCCCTACGCAGTACGCACATATCAACTCATTCATTACACGCTCAGTCGCCGCCATTACGGGTCGAATATCGAATGGGCCGAAAAACCTGCTTCACTTTCAATGTTCCTAGCGCTCCGTCCATCTTTTTTTACGTCCGTGGTAATATAATCATAGCGTATCAAACTTTTTTTTTTCTACCTACTCTTATCCCACTTTAATGTGGGGTCGGCGCAACACACTTTGTCGAGCATGTTGCAGAAAAGATTTGGCAAAGTTTTTACGACCGGCTGCCTGCCTGACGTCACCCTCTCTGAGGGGTCCAGTCCCAGGCAAAATAAATTAGAAAATTCGCTTTGCCCGACATGGGAATCGAACCCACGACCTCCCGGTCCACAGCCCATTCATGCTGCCACTAGACCAAGGAGGCGACCTAAATTGCGTATCAAACTAATTATGTTTAATTTTCAGGTGCTTTCCAAAATAGTGTTTATGTATATAACACAGGTGATCAGTTAGAGTTTTCGTGCATTGCATATAATATGGATAAAATTACTGATTATTATTGTAACCTTTTTCATATTCGGAGTAAGTATACATTTAATTTAACTAGGTATTCGCCTTTTAACCTGCTCCTATCTCACCTTATTATGGGGTCTACGCAATACACTTTTTCGAGCACGTTTTTGTTACAGAAAGGATTTAGCTTAATTTTTACGACTGGCTGCTCTTTGGGGAATCTGATCCCAGGCATATCGTGTTAGCAAAAAACACCTCGGGCTGAGAATCGAATCCAGGCCTTCTCGGTCCTCAGCCCATATATGCTGCCACTACGCTTAAGAGGCGACAACTGGTATTCGCCTAGTTGTGTTATTATTATTGGGGATATGGCTCTGTCCTTTGATTCTGCCAATATCAAATGTACAATTAAATTTTAATATACCTGTGATTTCAAGTCGAGTATTGTAAATTGACTGGTGCCGACCTAATTGCCGACATTAATAATATTTCCAGATATACCATAACATTGCAGTCTTGTACCAAAAATCATTCGAAAAGGTGGAACAGTTTAGCCACAGGATAAACTTTATGTTTCCTAAATTTTTTACATGATGTACGTTCGGGGCCAACAACAAGATTTGTCAAACAAATATGTATGGACTTGTCCAGCGCGACTAGGATGCGAGCGCCGAGTCGCGTACCTACTGAAGTTTCCCTACATGTAGATTTTCCTGCGCATATTGGACCTTAATTATAAAAACTGAGCAAATGGTAAAGAATAGTCTGTCCCTTTCCTTTTAATTTCAAACAATGTGACACAAGAAAAAAGTGTCGGATTATTCTTAGCCTTTATTATTTAATTTGCCTGGGACTGGATCCCTCATAGGGGGTTGACGTCAGGCAGGCGGCCGGTCGTAAAACTAACCCAAATGCTCTCTGCAACATGCTTGAAAAAGTGTGTTGCGTCGACCCCACATTAAGGTGGGATAAGGGCAGGTAGAAAGAAAAATATTTGTTATTTATTATCTGATTATTCTTTAGGTTGACGCCACTCGGTAGATCTTATTCTATGTATCATGTACTTATTATTGATGTGTATTGTTACAGATAATGATATATTTTCATTGCCCACCTTGTACAATAATACAGATATTACCTATACTATAACGGCTAACCACTTAGACAATAACAATACATTATATTGTTCTGTAACTGAAGGGGAATCTAATGCAGTGTTCCTAAGTCCTCGTTTAAGAATTATTGTGAATACAGGTAGGTACGCTATTTATTTAGTTAGTTAAAGTTTGTACTCTTCAAGATATTATTATTCAAGATATTATTTATATATTTAGCTCATAAAAATACTGAGATGGTACTGGATACCAAGCTCCTTCAAGTTCTTTATATCGTTGCTGGTGGTAGGATATTCGTATCCGACAGGATAGCGACGGCCGTACATCTGGCGCTAAAACCTGCCAATTGCCATAGTGCCCCATACTCCGTATGTGGTTCGCGGTCCAGAATCAGCCAGTGTACTTCTAATTTTCTCGAAGGGCTTGCGACTTGATGGTTGGTTGGGATGGGTATGGAGGTATCCCTGTGTCTGCATCGGTCATCCACCTGTCTTGTTGCAAGCCCCTCGATTTGCTTCTTCCCTCTTCGGATTCGGAGTGTGAAGAAGCATAAATAGGCTGGCATGATTCTAGCGACCACTGCCAAACCTTTGTCAGTGGTTTCTAGTTTTTTGGACTGTACTACGCATACAATCAGGTGCAGTGTAGTCACTCGTTGTTTACACTCATATTGCGAATTGACACATACACATATACCAAGATGCACAATACCCCAAGTAGCTGATATTCTGTAAAACCACTAAACCCGAATTCGGATTTATTCCGTTTTCACTATTTTCTTTGAGATCCTACTTCGGACCACGTTTATTATGATCCTTGCAAAAAATTACTTGCACTGAAACATCAGCCTTTAAACTATAAAGTAGGTAGGACAGTAACGTGATCTTGGTCTATTTGATTTGCCAATGTATCTTACAATCACCAGCTTTGATGACT
Organism: Clanis bilineata; assembly: GCA_036417725.1. NCBI lineage: Eukaryota > Metazoa > Arthropoda > Insecta > Lepidoptera > Sphingidae > Clanis > Clanis bilineata. Next base: position 4,295,284 of record CM071159.1, read on the forward strand.
TATCTTTAATATGGTGATGTTCCAGTTGTGAAGTTTATATTACATTTCAGATAGCATGTCATATTATCGTTCAATACCTAAAGTATATTACAATGGCAACATCAGCATTAACCACATGTGCGACGGATTGGGTAAAGAAAATGTTGGTGAGTATTTATTAGATACTAACTTAGAGTTCTGACTAGAGTATGGACTGCCGAGACAAGTGTCGGAGGTTCGAAACCAACCCCAAAATGGAGCATACACCTCTGACTTTTCTATGTTAAGTGTATTTTCATTGTGAAATATCGCTTGCTATAACGGTGAAGGAAAACATCGTGAGGAAACCTGCATACCCGAGAATTTCTTCACAGGAATTTCGAAGGTATGTGAAGTCTGCCAACCCGCATTAGGCCAGCGTGGTAGACTAAGGCCTAACCCTTCTCATTAGTAGAGGAGGCCCGTGCCCAGCAGTGGGACAGTAATATTACAGGGCTAATATTATTATTTTTATTATTAACTTAGAGTTCACACATATGTAGAAGAGTTGATAGTTTCACTCAAAATGTCGTTAATAATTCAATATGTGTGCATTGAGTGTGCGCGACGTGTACAATATATATATATATATATATATATATATATATATATATATGTCGGATGGCCAACGCTAAGGTTGTTTTTAAAAATGGTGACGTCAGCATGGCTGACGTCACTTTTGACAATAAGATGATCACTCATCTTATTTATCAAGCGTGAACACTGAAATTCACTAATTCCCTTTATTAACAGTGCTCAAGAGCACCGTCGAGTCAGGGATGTGGACAGTCCGAGTGCCGGAGCACGACTGTGTCGAATCTGCTCTGAACACTCCTTTTATAGGGTGTAATATTTGCAACTACCTACTCGATACCGAATATCGAATGGCAAAGAAATAATTATAACGATTATTTTAACTTTTTAGAATCTTCTAAGGTTTCAGCAGTTTAACAATTGTAAAATAAATTAATAACGTGAAATAACAACGGCTTTTTAAATAAGCTTGCTATTTTGCGCCGATACGGCCATTCTGATAGGCGGTGCGTGCTCTGCACCAGCCTTGTAATCTGTTGTGAATACTCATAGAACAAAAATTTTTTTTTTTTTTTCTTTTTCTTTTCTTTTTCTTTCTTTCTTTTCATTTGAAATAGCACGTGCTCTTATTGAAAGCTCATGGTTGTACGCCGATACGGTCATTTTGAAAGGCCTCGTTTATTATTGCGAATTTAAGATCCCGATTTTTTTTTTAAAACTACCACCGGATCCAAACGCGGCCCTGCCTGAGAAGACCCGGCGAAACAAACTCAGCGGGCAAAATTTCCTAGCTCACAAAACAATTTCCCGAATTGACCACTCAGGATTTTCCAAATTAACCACTTATGATTTTTAAAGATGGTCACTAACGTTGACATTTAGACTTCAAAAATGACTGCAACAGTGTCACATACACCGTCTCGATCAATCCTGACCATAAATCAGGTAGTTTTTTTTTTGCATTGAATTCTGAGATGAAATTGCACACAAATCAAAATACGGGTATTTAGACGCAGCGCGTGCCCTAGTTTATATGGTTTTTAGAGGAGGTATCCGACCAGCCTTGCTAGACCATATAATAAACATTTGTACAAATGTTCCACACAATGCACTTTTTATGAATCAGTAGTCAGAGTGCGAATGCTCCACGCATCTATGCACTTTTCTTACGGGGATGATGCCATGGTCCACAAGGGTTCTAAAGGAACGGGAAGGGTCGATGCTGTGGCGCTGAGCGGTCCTGTACGCCGTGGTCCACAGAGGCTCTGAAAAGGTTTTTTTTTTAGCTGTGGTTCTGAGCGGTCCTGTACGCCGTGGTCCACAGTTTTCTTTTTTTTTTTTTTTTGCAAATGCTCCACGCATTTATGCAGTTTTTTTTTTTTTTTTATTGTTAAGGATGATGCTGTGGTTCTGAGCGGTCTTTTACGCCGTGGTCCACAGGGGTTCTAAAGGAACTGGGAAGGACGATGCTGTGGCCTGGACCTTTATTATTGACCGTGGTCGACAAAGGCCCTGAAAGACTAGTTCGAAAGTATCGATCGAACTGAAAGTATCCCGGATTGAAAGTATCAGTCGGATTGAAAGTATCAGTCGGATTGAAATTATCAGTCGGATTGAAATTATCAGTCGGATTGAAAGTATCAGTCGGATTGAAAGTATCAGTCGGATTGAAAGTATCCATCGGATTGCAAGGGCAGAAAGGTTCAAGTTAAATGAGTGGGATAGTGATCCCACTTCTGATGTCGGATGGCCAACGCTAAGGTTGTTTTTAAAAATGGTGACGTCAGCATGGCTGACGTCACTTTTGACAATAAGATGATCACTCATCTTATTTATCAAGCGTGAACACTGAAATTCACTAATTCCCTTTATTAACAGTGCTCAAGAGCACCGTCGAGTCAGGGATGTGGACAGTCCGAGTGCCGGAGCACGACTGTGTCGAATCTGCTCTGAACACTCCTTTTATAGGGTGTAATATTTGCAACTACCTACTCGATACCGAATATCGAATGGCAAAGAAATAATTATAACGATTATTTTAACTTTTTAGAATCTTTTAAGGTTTCAGCAGTTTAACAATTGTAAAATAAATTAATAACGTGAAATAACAACGGCTTTTTAAATAAGCTTGCTATTTTGCGCCGATATATATATATATATATATATATAAATATTTATATATATATATCATATACAGGGGATCACAGGAAGGTGGTACCAATATCAATAGGGAAATTGTTAATTAGTTAAACATTAGACATGTAAAGTTATATTTCAATAATCATCATCATCAGTCACAGGGCGTCAATAATATCCCCCTTAATTCGGAACCCTTTGCTTTGTGCGTATTCAGACACGCACGTGGCTGTATTTTTTATTATTTTTTCTGAAACATTGTATTTTTTAGAATACCATGACCAAAAGTTCATTAACGCCAACGGTACTGAATATTTTATGACCGGAGAATTAAAAAACAACTTATTATTATCACCCTCCATCTCGGGGTCCATCTTATTCTGTCAAAATTTAATCGGGCCTAAGAATCCTGATGAAACTGGTCCGCAACGATACACAAGAATGACTTACAACATGACTAAATATATATATAAGCCGACAGCATCAAATGAAAGTAAGTAGCTATCAAAGAGATTTTTTACGCCTGTAGCCCGAGCACGAAAAACTAATGTAAATGTAAATGTATTTGAATTCGCTGCGCACTGATGACGTTTGGTTAATTTTATTTTATTTTTATTTTTTATTTTAGCCATTTGTGTCCCACTGCTGGGCAAAGGCCTCCTTCTCCTCCTTCCACTTATCACGATCTGTTGCTATCAATTGCCAATTGGGTAGATGTGAGTCTAGTTCATCCCGCCATCTCCTTCTAGGTCTGCCGCGTAGTCGAGTTTTACAACTGGGCATCCACTGTGTGGTAATTTTCGCCCAGGACTCATCAGACATGCGACATATGTGGCCTGCCCAGTTCCATTTGAGTTTTGCAGCTGTTTGTCCCACGTCAGCAATTGATTTGACGTTCGGTTAATATTTCATACAAATTTCAAAGACGCGCATCGAGTTCGAATACATTTACGGTTGTCAGAAATTTTCCTGCTCAGGCCGCTGAATGGTCAAACGTTGCTCAACTTTAACTTGATTCTTTTTACGTTGATTTCGCCATACAATTTTGACAGTTAAGGCGGCCTAAAACCACATAAGGCGACCTTAGGTGTATGAACATACGGCGGTTAATATTGCTAAATATAAAGGGTGGTTGACATCAGGGAGGCAGCTGGTACTAAAATCCTTTCTGCAACATGTTTGAAAAAGTGTGTTGCGGCGATCAGCCAGTCTCCGTGACGCAGTGGGCGAGTAATCGGCTGTGAAGCGAGGCCGCGGGTTCGTTTCCTACACCGAGACAAATGTCTGTGTGGCCCACAAATATTCTGGTCTGGATGTTGTGAGACCGAAAGTCTCTGATATTTCCTGATACCCACGACACAAAGACTCGATCTTAGTGTGGGGTCAGGACTATGTGTGTGACTGTTGGGTGTATTTATTTATTTCTGCTTAGTATTAGCCCGGAGTCTGGAATTTGGCAATAGACTCGCCCCTATCACATCTAGGACTTATTTAAGTCCTAGATGTGATAGGGGCGCCAGCTCATTTGAGCTTGGCGAAATGTGGGTGTTCTAGTTCTCTAGTTCGCCTCTACCTACCCCTTCGGGGATATAAGCGTGAATCTAAGTATGTATATTATTTGCAGCATTGCCTTCATCCACGGGCGAAAAAATTCCATTCATCGTGGGAGCTGTTGTATGTGCCATAATACTGCCTATAATAATCACTGTAACGTATCTGCGGTGTAAGAGAAGTAATAAAACACCAGCTGTCCAGTTCACGCCGCCGAAACCACATGTTCCACTTTATGTAAGTCATCAACTGATTTCAAAATATGAGGTTCAATTCGCCGGTACTCCGAGTTGTACTGCACTGCGCTCGTCACCCTGAGTCAGTAGATGCTTATAATGGGTGGCTCGGCCACCCGCGGCCGAGCGGTTAATATAGGGTCTTACTTATAAAAACAGTTTAGCTGAGCAAATGGCTAAGAATAGCCTGTCACTTTTTTCCTTGTGTCACATTGTTTGAATTTTGCTCATACGTTGAAGGTCGCTTTATGTCATTTACGGCCGGTTTCAATAAACGATCTCAGTTTAGACTGCAGATAGATTGCCAATATAAACTAATAATATAAAATTGCCAATAATATAAACCAATCAAATCAAGTCATTTGACGGAGTCATGTTCAAATTGTGTTCTTATTGGCTATTTTTGTTTATTGGAACCGGGCGTTAAGGCCGCCTTATCTGACAAACTTGTATGGAGAAAATCAATGTAAGAAGCCATTAAAGTGGAGTAGCGTTTGACCATTCGGGCGTAAGTCTCATAATGCCCAGTAATGACACTGGCCACAATATTGCTAGGCGGCGGAAGTTTATTAATGTTGGTAGAGCCACGCTGTAGTTAGTAACGTCTACATCACTAATGGACCAGTTTGACTTGTTTGATACCACTGTCTCACAGTTAACCGACGTAAAGTGGCAGGTTGCTGTTGGGTTTCTTGGGTTTATCGTTTAAGGTTGGCAACGCACCCTTAATTATTTTTGTGTTTTGGGTGTCTATGTGCAGTGGGGGTCATTTACCATCAGCAGAACAATTATCTAAGGTTTCATTTGTGAAAATAACGATGCGGTAACGATGTTTTCATTTTTGTATTCAGCAAGGTACAAAGCACACGCATTAGAGCTATGCGTTATGACGGCGGTTATGCGAACTAGCTATCTCGAGCGAGGTGTTTGACATAAATGTATGGAAAATAATATTAAGACCCAACAACGTTGAACGCTCCTTCGATTTCAACGATGTGCGCTGCGGGAGCGAGGCGTCGATCGCAACGTTGTGGCATTTCTTAGAGAATCGACCTGCTGGTGACCCACCTGTTTGTTTGCCAGCCTGTTATAATTAATCTTAGCACATTATACATGAATTTAGGAGTCAATCAGTCTTCCAATGATGGAGGATGTGTCGCGGCCCGGCGCCCTCCCCCCGCTGCCACAGCGCCCTCCTCTCGCGTTACCAGCTGAAGCACTTGAAGCACCCTCGGTACACAATGACAATACGTCGCCTGTGAGTTCGTTGTTTTTTTATTCTTTGACCCTAGTCATGTATGTAATATATAATAATATTAGTTCTGTATTATCTCTCTCTGCACGGTTAGACCCAATATGCAGTTGATTTACATCAACGCCTCTAGCAAGAGTTAGACTAAATATGCGGTTGATTAACATCAATGCCCCTAGTAAAAGTTAGACCCAATATGCAGTTGATTTACATCAACGCCTCTAGCAAGAGTTAGACTAAATATGCAGTTGATTAACATCAATGCCCCTAGTAAAAGTTAGACCCAATATGCAGTTGATTTACATCAACGCCTCTAGCAAGAGTTAGACTAAATATGCGGTTGATTAACATCAATGCCTCTAGTAAAAGTTATACCCAATATGCAGTTTATTTACATCAACGCCTCTAGCAAGAGTTAGACTAAATATGCGGTTGATTAACATCAATGCCCCTAGTAAAAGTTATACCCAATATGCAGTTGATTTACATCAGCGCCTCTAGCAAGAGTTAGACTAAATATGCGGTTGATTAACATCAATGCCCCTAGTAAGACGCGATATGCAGTTAATTTATATCATCATCATCATCATCATCATCAGCCACAGGACGTCCTGCTGCTGCTGACTGATGGACATTTTGAGAGAATTGATAGTTTGCACATACAGATAATAGGTATAATTATAGGTACTTTGTCTAATAATTATAGACACCAATATTATTTTGTTTACAGACATACGATTACGTGTACTCGCATATGGTTAGGCCTGGACGTCCGGCGAAAATTTCGAAGAAACCCTTCAACCAGGGAGTACCGGGGCGTCATTGATAGAAACAATATAAGAATAACACTCAGACCAGGGAATACGTACTGCGCACAGAATGGACACTCTCTGGGCCGCACTGTTACAAGAACCCTCACAAGGCAACACGTAAAGAATAATTATTGAGCTCCCACCATTACTGTTAACCTTTAATTATGTACCTACTTAACCGATGGAGTACCCATGGTGAAAAGTGTAACTATGTTGAATTTTAATATATTATGTATGGACGAGTAATAATTTCAGTCATATCCTTTGCATATATGGACTGTGGACCGAGAGGTCCTGGGTTCGATTCCCATGTCGGTTAAAGCGAATTTAAACTGGGATAAGGGCAGGTAGAAACAAAGAAAGTACGAGTAATAATTCCATTCATTTTTTTTTCTTGACCCTTTCCTTAATCCATTCCTCGTAATCGTATTATATTGTCGCTTGCCTTCATTTAATCCATAGTATCTTTTTTTATATCCGAGACTGGCAAACGAGCAGATGGGTCATCTGATAGTAAGTGATCTCCAACGCCCATAGAGATCCAAGACACAAAAAGAATCATGGGTGCGTTGCCAACCTAAAAGGAAGGAAATGGAAGGGGAGGGAAAAAGGGGATTGGGAAAGGAGGGGGAGGGGGAATGGGCCACCGGGAATCTCACTCACCGACGAATAGCAATAGCAATGGTATTATAATCCACAGACGTAAAAAAAAAGATGGACGGAGCGCTAGCAACATTGAAAGTGAAGCAGGATTTCGGCTCATTCGATCAGTCCGCCATTACGTGTCGATAGATATCGATCGATAGATAGATATAATCTTACACCGTTTTTTTGTACGGTAATCGGTACAAGTAATATAACAATAATACGGAGTTTTGGCGGGAATTCTGACGGTGCTGGGTGGTCGCTTGTTTTAATGATTTCATATTTTAGTCTAAAGGTGTGTTTGTGGTTTAAATGTGATGTGTATCTAAGCAATAAACATCAACGAAGATGGACAGTATGTGGAAGCTTTGAAATGAGTGATTTTGGATGCTTTTTGTCGGGTGGATGGGTCGACCATGTTCGATTCCTCCGCTGCAAGAAAATCGTCTAAAAAACATCAAACTGGAAGGAATTGACGCCAAAACTCCAGCAGGGCCTTGAAAGCGAACACATCCGACTTCATTGCACTTGCGAAAACTTAGATATAGGAAAACAATTTCCCTAACTTGACATTGGCGTAATGTATTTCAATTGCCATAAAAAGAAAAAAAAAAAAACAATAATACTGCTATAAGAGGCGGTGGTAACTGGTACTGTCTTATTTTCTACTTCGTACCTACTATTTAATAAATTCATAACCAGAAACCACGGATGTAAAAAAAGAAGGATACCATCTCGCCTATAGTTAAACGGACGCCACAGAGAAGCCACGCACATAAACGCGCCTGTACCAAAGTGCCATACGCACACATTAACGCCCGAATGGTCAAACGCTGCTCAACTTTAACGGCTTCTTATATTGATTTTCGCCATACAATTTTGACAGATAAGGCGGCCTTAAACAACATAAGGCGTCCCTATGAGTATGAACATTCGGCGGTTTCACTCATAACACGCTCAGTCACCATTACGTGTCGATAGATCGAATGGGCCGATAACCCTGCTTCACTTTCAAAGTTCCTAGCGCTCGGTCCATTTTTTTTACGTCCGTGCCAAAAACATAAATACACCCTACATGAATTGAACCTCCTCCTTTTTAATGTTAGTTAATATAGATCTATATTCAAAGGTTTCGCCGATTCTCCGAATTATGTATAAGTAATTCCCCTAAAAATTTCCCATTTCACGCATGGAGTACGATAAATTATTCAAATTGTTGCAAAATCGTCTCGAATGTCATCATATCTCGAGCGTTTTGCCTTCCATTAGTGTAAAAAGCACTCTTCAGACGTCGCACGCCTGATTAGGCTTTTATCGTTGCGTATTTTCTTCATACGATAAAGGCCAGGCTAAAGAGCAAGTTCGGAATACCCTCAATCGGTAGAAATGTATGAAACATGGACGTAAAAAAATATGGACGGAGCGCAGGAAGCAGCAGCGAGCGCAGGGTTTTCGGTCCATTCGATCAGTCGCTGCCGTTACGTGTCGATAGATCTAATCAAGAAAACACTGCTTCACTTTCGATGTTCCTAACGCTCCGTCCATATTTTTTACGTCCGTGATATGAAACTATGCATGAGTGTGGAAGAGGCAAAAGAGGTGTGACAGGATCGTAGCTTGGCCATTCCGTAGTCTCTGCCTAGCCACATGGGATGTAGGCGTGGCTGTATATGTATGTATTAAGCAGTGAAAATTGAAAATTGTTAGTACTACCGTTGCGAGGTTAGGAATCGCCAATAGTCATTGTTGTCTCACCTTCTTGGTTTAGTGGCAGCATAAGTATACGAGCTGTGGACCGGGAGGTCCTGGGTTCGATTCACAGGTCGCGCAATGCGATTTTTTTTATTTGATTTATCCGAGACTGAATCCATCCTCTAGAGTAATTAGAAAAATCGCATAACAATGTAACCTTAAAAGAGGGGTATAGGTATTATAAGAATGAGGGAGGGGAGGGGAGATAGTAATTGGGCCACCGAACGAGCTGCCACTTTACGTCGGTGTTCTGTGAGACAGTGGTAGCAAACCGGTTGAACCAGCCCAGAGTAGGTAAGTACTATTATATTCGAATTCGAAATATCAACAGTCCAATATTGCTAATCTTCACAAATAAACAGAAAATATATGGATGTGTGGTCCGTGATCTCTGGAGGATTTTTATCGAGAAAATATTGCCTTTTTTGGCTTGGCGTTCCGTAGACGCTACGCTGCAGGAGGCCATTACATTAATTTAACCTAGCTACTGTATTGGGAAATGGCATTTCTTATGTGCATTCTGTTGATGGGTTTTGTTTTGCTGTAAGTATTTGGCTACTAAGTTTACGCTGAATTTAATTTGTATTTGATTATAAGCGATGAGTATTGGACAGCAGTGGACGTCCTATGGCTGATGATGATGATGATGATCATGAGTATTAATATCGTGTTTTGTTTTCAAATATGTTGATCGATCATTATTTCTTTCTTTAGACTAGCTGTATCCCGCCACTTCTTTCGCGTTGTTTAATAACAAAACTATCCTACGGGAACCATATATACTTCCAAGATCAAAATGCCTATGTGCTATTCCAGACTATTATCTATCTCTGTGCCTTTCATCCAGAATTGTTTAGCCATTCTGGCGTGATTGAGAAACAAACATCCTTTGCGCATTTATAATAAACAAATAAATAAAATTGGAGACGCTGTTTGCAATTTCAAATTAACAGCTTTTCACCAAATGCATATGAAAGTAATAAGTATATATATGGTACTTATAGAGGTATAAAAAAATATCATTTTTAAAAATGTTGTCTGACCGGTCCAGCTAATCTCTGAAACGGCTGGACCTATTGTGACTGGAATTCCCCTGGCTGATAGCTGATGTTATAAGGAGTAACTTAGGCTACTTTTTATTCCGGAAAATGAAGTTCCACGCGAACGGAGTCACGGGCAACAGCTATTTGTAATATTAAACAGTATGGATAAGTGTATGGATTTTATAGATATTACGGATTAGAGTTAGGCGCCTTTAAAGCCAAACCTAAACACGCGTTACCACACAAAGCGTTTATTGATGTTTATCATGTTCTGAAGCCGTATTACTTACCCCACGCTACGTTCGTTCGATCTGATCGCACTATTTGTATGTGAAATTCGTAGTGTACAAAGGGAAAGCAATTTTCCGTTGATCCCTCAAAAAATGATCGGCTATAAAAGCACGCGCAGTCACCGTTGGAAGCGTAAAAAAATCGTGATAGAAACCTCAACGCATGCACAAAGGAACCTTTACATGCTATGTAAATGCAGTGGAATATAGGAATATTTTTGTATAATAATAAAGGAGAAACCTTAATCGTGTTCATAATTAGCTTTGGCTCATAGCTTTGCCTGCGGAGTTTTCAGCATTTCCTATGTAGTTACAAATTTTGAATCCCCAATTTCAACCGACTTCAAAATAATGAGGTTCTCAATTCGTCGCTATTTTTATTTATGTTACCCGATATATTAAAGATGATTGTGTTCGATAGAGGAAAAAAAAAGAAAGAAACTTTATTTAGCCTACACTTTTTATGCGGTTATCCCAACTATGTGCTCTTGAATGTCTTTGATTTAAGAGAACTGCACATATACCAGTGTGTAAACACTCTAATGCAGTATAAGGCTGCCGTAAAAGGGATGTGCGCGGCATCACGGCGACACGGCGAGCCCTCGGCCCTCGACGCGACAAAGTGAGAAAAATATGCTCGTTCAATATTTATAGGATTTTTATTTCCGTCGTTTAGCCTCGGATACACGTCGACACAGTCGCGGGTTAGGGGACAATGTGTTGAATCAAACAACGTCCATTGTTTGTCTAGATGAGGTTTGTGCAAGTCTGCAACATATCGGTGATAAGGTACTTATCTGCAGCTGATCCGTTGCATTTTGTTAAATACGTGATTCCAGCTGGTCCGTATCAATAGTACTATGTATCTGATCAATGATACATACAAGACACGAAATTGTTGTTTATGATGTAGTCACAGAGTGTAATAAACGACCGTTTTGAGGATATGGTAACTAACATTTTTGTACCCATCTGCCCTTATCCCGATCTATAATGGGTCGCCGCACTGCATTTTTAATACCAACTGCCTGCCTGACGTCCACACCGTAGGTAAATCATATTACACCACTTATACAGTTTAAAAGTACGTCTATTTTAATTTAAGTACTTGATATTTCCCAAGCGACTACTTTTATAATTACTTCTCTAACAAACCTAGCAAATAGACCAGCCCGTCTAGCATGCGCGCCACGACATATCCCAATAATCGCAGTCGAGATGTTGTCTACGTGTTGTCTACAATATTGTATGAAAATAAACGAGGACGCATGTTAGTGTCCGTAGACAAAAAGGGAAAACCGGTTATAACAGGACAAAAAGCGTAAACAAAATGTTCTCGTGGCGCGCATGCTAGGCGGGCAGGAGGGCGAGAATGTTCCGTATAAACGCTACACGTACCTCCGAGTCGTTAGACTGTGACTGGTCGATGTCATATCATAATCTTCATATCATATCTTTTAGTTCTCTCGAGGGGCTTATGGCATGACTTGATGTTTGGTTGGAACGAGTATGGGAGTATCCCTGTGTCTGCATTAGTCATCCGCCTGTCTTGTCGCAAGCTCATCGATTTACTTCTTTCTTTTTCGGGGAATGTGAAGAAGGCCGACATAATTCTGGCGACCACTGATAAACCCATTGTTTGTCAGTAGTCGCTAGATTTTTTTGGACTGTATTACGCTTATCATGAGGTGCAGTGTAGTCACTTTGCCGTTCCAGGATAAAACATAATAATAATAAAAATATCACACGTTTATACCTAGCCACATCTAGAGAACGTAATCGACACGCGTGTCTCGTTTGGTGTTTTTCTCTGGTGCATTCATTTGGCCCGGCTTAGGGGATCCATAATGCATGCCGCCGTAGGGGGTCATCGGTATTCCGCGAGCCTCGTCCCTACGATACGACCGATGTCCTATCCGCTTGGTTTTATACTCTTTTTTATCTTTACACTTACGAATGATTAATTTATTCAAGGATTCTTTGAACAAACTATTGAGTCCTGTTATCTTCACGATTGTTTAGGTCGTTGTTAAGGCTCTATACCTATATAAATAACGACATACCAAGATTTAAGTAAATTGGACACTTTTTTCATTCAAATATTACGACCAAATTATTAAGAAATATTTTAAACATATCTAGTAAACCATGTGATGTCAAAATTCTAGATTTCTAGATTCAACTGAGCTCATGAACCGGGCGCTATGATTAGTTAGGGAATGCCAGACATTCAAGTTTCTTTGGGGCATGCATTATAATTGTGTCAAATCTTAGACTCCTTCTTTCTTTTTCTTTCTTTCTACCTGCCCTTATCCCACTTTAATGTGGGGTCGGCGCAACACACTTTTTCAAGCATGTTGCAGAAAAGATTTGGTTTAGTTTTTACTACCGGCTGCCTGCCTGACGTCAACCCCTTCTGAGGGCTTTATCAGAGAGAGAGAGAGAGAGGGAGAGAGCAAGGCCATAAAGTTTCACTAAAAACGCTAATCTAAAAATCGCCTTCAATATTAAAGTTATGAACGAGAGCACTTTATTTTTTTGCCATGATACCAAAGTATAAAGTTTCACGGATCTTTTACCAAAATGCTGAAGTTGTGTTGTAAACTAATTAATGTAAATTACGGCGGGTTAAAGAACGAAGTTTCCACCTGACTATGATAAGTTAATTTCCTGCTGTTGCGAAAGCCGGGATAGAGTTTCTTTAACACTTTTATTAACCGAAGAGCAGTTTTACGGTGAACACGAGCTTTATTTCGCAGTGTCCTAAAAATTATAATAGGTTTTAAATTTTTCTACCTGCCCATATCCCAACCGTAATGTGGGGTCGGCGCAATACAAAATTGCTTTGCCCGACCTGGGAATCGAACCCAGGACTTCTGGGTCCACAGCCAATATAATAATATGCTGCCACCAGACTAAGAAGGCGGCTAACTGCAACTGTAAATGTTTTCCATCTAATATTTAATATTAAGTGTATAATAATAAATAATAAATAATAATAATAATAAATACACCCAACAGTCACATACATAGTCCTGACCCCACACTAGGTGTAACCTGCATCGTGGGTATCAGAAACTACAAGACTTTCGGTCTCGCAACACCCAGACACACAGACATTTGTATCGGTGCGGGAATCGAACCCGCGACCTCACGTTTCACAGCCGGCTACTCGCCCGCTGCGCCACGGAGACTGTCATATGTGAACAGTTTACTATAAAGTGAATTAGTCTATAATAATAATAATAATAAATACACCCAACAGTCACACACCTAGTCCTGACCCCACACTAGGTATAACCTGTATCGTGGGTGTCAGAAACTATGAGAGTCTTTCGATCTCACAACACCCAGACTTGAAATAAATATCAGTGGGCCACACAAACATTTGTCTCAATGCGGGAATCGAACCCGCGACCTCACGTTTCTTATAAAGTGAATTAGTCTAAAATGAGACTTTCAGTCTTATTTTCAGTATTTTGCAGTAAAACTTAGTAGAATGTCTCAGAGTTAGTCTTGGATACGTCGCTCTATTCTTAGTTCTAAAAGAACTTGCAAATGTTCACATCCACGAGTCTGCAAAATAGTCGAGCATACGCTGTGATAGGTTTGTCCAATGTTCCTCTTTTAGACGGACGTATTAGCGTTCCATTCGATAAATTCACTATTAAATGAACTGCCTGACTGCCTCGGTGGCGTAGTTGTATTTCGGTATGACTACCGTCCTGAGGTCTCGGGTTCGATCTCCGGGTCGGGAAAAGTGATATTGGATTTTTCCATATCAGCTTTGAGTCTGGAATTTGTGCCCGATATGCCGATAGGCTCGCCCCCTACCACATCTGGGACGAAACTAAGCTCGGCGAAATGTGGGTGTACTAGTTGGCTAGTGCGCCTCTGCCTACCCCTTCGGGGATATAGGCGTGAGCTTATGTATGTATGTAAATGAATAAGTACAAAAATATTTAAAAACACACTTCAATTTTATTATTTTTGAAGAATTTGCTTTTTTTTATAGCTGAAGCTGTCAAAAGAGCAGGTCACTTGATGCTAAGTGATCTCCATCATTCAAACTTGGGCGCGATAAAAAAAATGTTTTAATATCATTCAAAATCAGGCATTTTGTTAAAAGTAATACCTATCTATAAAACATCAACCACAGATAGATTTTTAGAAAATAGCTCAATCTGTAGGTTACCTACCCGTATCAGTATGGGCTGATGTGTCAATAGTCAAATCCTTGAGTTTCGTCATAAAGCCGCGAGATTGAAGTGGGCGGTGATGTCTGCCGCATATCGGACGATTTACGGGCTACATTATATTAGAAGAACTAACAACAGAAAGCTCTGGACAGAGATGCGTGAAAGAATAGGGAGGCCTTTGCCCTGCAGTGGGATAAACATGGCTAAAGTATGTATGTATCTAACTTATCATCATCATCAGCCATAGGATGTCCACTGTTGAACATAGGCCTCCCCCAGAGATTTCCAGATCGACCTGTTGAAAGCGGCCTGCATCCAGCGACTTCCTGCGACCTTTATCAAGTCTTCGGTCCATCTTGTAGGTGAACGTCATATGCAGCGCTTGCCTGTATATAGCTCAGTCTTTATACAATATTATTTGTTTATAAATATTGTGACTTTTTACTCCATATTTAATTACTGATCTAACTTTCATATTATCTTCTTAGACTTCTTGACATCGATATATTAATTACCTAGATACACAGTTGACGCTCGGAAAATGGGACAGCAAAGAAGTGCTTAAGCACTCGTTTTGCATACAGTCCGACGCCGATGGAATTCTAAATTTCAAAATTCAAATTTAAGAACGCTTGCTCATTTCGTTTAAAAAGCTACTTTATTACACGTACATAGCGTTATATTTGTGTTGATTTAATTAGAACTTGTGATCTTTTTCTTTGTTTTATTCCTGAGACCACTTTTAGGAGGAAATTTGCAAAGAACTGTGCATCTAGGGTATATTATATTGATGCTTCTTGATGCCAATAAATAACATTAGTAGCAATAAAAAATAATAAGCTAATCTCGCACGCGACAAGTAGTATAGCGTCGACTCCCAGAATATTCCCCCAACCCCCAAAGGAGTCCACTCTCATACTGTTCCGTGTTTACCGGTTCCGTCTACCAAATCAATATTGCACGGCGCGGATGCATGGCTGCAACACATCGTGAAAAAAGTTTATTCCAAAAAGTATTCGAGTGAGTAATGCGAGTAGTATGGATAATTATATAATGAAAAAATAATAATAATATTAGCCATGTAATATTACTGTCCCACTGCTGTTCACGGGGCTCCTTTACTTATGAGAGGGGTTAGGCCTTAGTCTACCACGCTGGCCTAATGCGGGTTGGTAGACTTCCCATACTTTCGAAATTCTTGTGGAGAAATTCTCGGGTATGCAGGTTTCCTCACGATGTTTTCCTTCACCTTATCATCATTCCCAGCTTTTTGGCACCCACTGCAGGGCATAAGCCTCCTCCCTTTTACGCCACTCGTCTCTCTGTTGGGCTAATCTGTGCCAAGTGACACCCGCAAACTTCTGCAGATCGTCTGACCATCTGGATAGAGGTCTTCCACGGGACCTTCGACCCTCGCGTGGCCACCATTCAGTCAACAGTTTACTCCACCTGTCATCTCGGTTCCTTGCCAAGTGTCCCGCCCAAAGCCACTTGAGTTTCGCTATACGGGATACCTTATAGCAAGCGATAATTTACAAAGAAAACACACTTAACATAGAAACCCAACTGAACTATCGCTGCTGGTGTGGATAATTATAGGAACTTTAAAATATAATACAATAATTGAAGAGTATGAAGAATTTGGCGTCATAGATCTATACTAATAAAGAGGAAAGATTTTTTGGTATTTATGTATGTAATAAATAAGCTCAAAAAGTAATGGACTTGGCTACCTTTTATCTCAAAAAATGTGACAGTGTTGATATCGCAGAAGTTGAATCGATCATTAGAAGTTGTTCAGGAACGTCTTACAATAACTGCAATTTTAACCATAACATCATAACATAACATAAGCTCACGCCTGTATCCCCGAAGGGGTAGGCAGAGGCGCACTAGCGAACTAGAGCACCCACATTTTGCCGAGCTTAGTTCCGTCCCAGATGTGATAGGGGGCGAGCCTATCGCCATATCGGGCACAAATTCCAGACTCGGGGCTGATATGGAAATATCCAATATCACTTTGCCAGACCCGGGGATCGAACCCGAGACCTCAGAACCGCAGTCGTACCGAAATACCACCACGTCACCGAGGCAGTCACATTTTAACCACAATTACGCAAATCAGCTAAAGTCGATATAAAGGGAGCTATTCCAGAAAAAGGCAGTTAGGTCAGCTCTCACCAAAAAATAAGATATCTCAGAATTTATTCCCAGACAGAAAAATCTTTACCTAAAAATGTAGATATTGTATTTGTACTTGTACTGTAAATCATAGTTACTTTGACGGCTATCGAGGGATGTAGCGTTAGAGGCGTTTACTTGTTCTGCCCGCAATAAATAAAAGCTTCACCGGACAAGTCTGTAGGTATATTAATATATATTTACGCTATGTATTTTAAATTATACTTGCCTGCCTGTTGTCAAATTCAAATATATAATGTAAATTATATTAATCCTAATTTAAAAATTTACTTGTGTTGACTTGTCATAAGTGCTTTTTTACATGCCTACGTGATCAATAAAGATTTTTATTTTATTTTTATTTTATTGACTCTTCATGTACAAAGGTGAAATCAGTGGCGTATATAGATATAAACATTATTTAACCTGACAAATTGTTAATTATATAAAATAAAAAACATAATTAAATATAGATTAGCGGTCGAGTAGCCGGCTGTGAACCGAGAGGCCGCGGGTTCGATTCCCACATTGAGACAAATGTTTGTGTGGCCCACAGATATTTGTTTCAAGTCTCTTATAGTTTCTGATACCCACGATACAGGTTATACCTAGTGTGGGGTCAGGACTAGGTGTGTGACTGTTGGGTGTATTTACCTATTTATTTATTTTTTATATGCCACGCTCGTGTTATCCTTAACGAATATGTTGATGGGGCATTGCAAGAATTGAAAAATATATTCTTACGAGAGAGATCTTTAAGTAGCTAAGTACAATAGGTGTGTTATTTATACTGGCAAAATAAATATCTTAGAAAAATATATCATTCAACGTCTTTCGTCATTTGTCCACCGCAAGCTACGCTTATGACTTTATACTTCATACCATTAGCCTCTTTACTAACATAACAATGTAGTATACTTAGTACACTGAATTCTTCATGAAAGTTCATAGAAAAATAATTTATAATATAATATTTCATTTTCACGAATACTGGTAAATATTTGTCATTAAAAATCCCGGCGGTAATCGTCAGAAAAGTGCGATGAAAATAATATACGATATAAATAGAAAATATTTCACATGTGGTTATTAAAGTAAAAATATGGATGTTTTTCTAATACTTTTGCGTGGCACGGGATTTTTATGCTTGTTTATTTTTTTATTTGATTGTTGCATTGTAAGTTTGAGTATGATAATTGTTTGGTAAATATGTGTTAGTAACTGCATAAATATGTTTACTCTTTCATACTTTTTGCTCCTTTATTTAAAAGCTAAATGTGTGGCTGTTGGGTGCAGTATTATTTATTTACTGAAGGGAAAATAACAGCACTAAAAAAAAATGTTTTTTTTTTCAATCTTTCGAGTAAAAGTATCTATGTAAATAATATTGAGCAAAAAAATCACATTATGTAATATTTGTCAATATCCAAGGTGACTATAATTCAGTAGGTACCTAGCTATATGCGCAAAATATTTTCGACAATTTTAAAAAAACACAACAAAAGAATTACGCGGCTAGTGCTGTTTTCGTCTTATTTTAAAATTCTTTGAAACAATCCATGCTGTTATAAAACGAAATTTCATTTGAAAGCGCATTATTGAATTAAAATGTTGTTGCAAAAATTCAAGAAAATGTTGAAAAACAACATTTTAGGAGTGCAATGTCATAATATAATTGAAATGAAACAGAACGTCCGACGATCTGCCGGAATGCTAAGACCCTATTCACACGGTGATCAGACCTATGTTTTACTAGTTTTGAAGTTTTTTCGGTTATGAGGACTTTTGGATTTGCTTATAAATGAGACAGTGGCAGGTTATTTAATTTTTCCATCACAACTGACTGGTCAGTGTTCACATACAATTTTGCATATTTTCTACGCGTGTGACGAAGCCGCTTAGAAGTGCTATAATATAAATTATGAAAGTATAACAAAAGTATAAAAAAATAAAGACGTATATTTTTATCGCTAGCACAAAGAAATGATATTCAACTGTACCATTTCCGTAGTCATTAAAGTAGGTAATAACATGTTTTTTTTTTAAATAGTTTCCAAATTTTGTCGCACCGCATATATTATTGGTAAGTTACAGTTCTGTCTGTTTTTTTTGGGTGAGGCCTATGTATGGACGTTCTATGGTTGATGATAATATGTAAGTCATACGCCATACGTCATGATGCTATAATGTCGTGTCGTTTGTGCCGTTGTGAAAATGGTCAAATTAAGTTATTTTCTTTCTTTCTTTCATATTCTTAGACGTGTTTGTAAACGAGCCCTAGGAGTCTAGACGTTGAACCGTAAAAGTTTGAAAAGTAAATTAGATTTCGTCTTCGAATGTTACAAACCATCGCTGGACTCAGCAGCACTTATCGGGATGCGCTCTGTGGAAGTGTCCATTGACTCGAGGGACGCAATGAAGACTTATCGAAAAATTGGTTTACATTGTTCAAGAAGAAATGTACTGAGAGATTCAAAGAAAGATCGAAAGAAATGAACTTTATTCAGCCAATGTCTCAGGCAACAGTGAGTGGGAAAGAATTGCTTGATGAATAAATAGAATCCAAGGTTATTTTTAACACTTAGTTATATTTAAAGTGTGAAGCACTAATTTAACCAAAATTTTGGTCAGATTGAATTATAAAGTGGCAAGATAGAAGATTAAATAGAAAGACAAGGTGACCAAATATTTGGATCTGGCACACGAGATTACTGATCTGTGAAATGAGCAACCATTGTCCCGAGATGTTACCGCTATTGGGTTGATAGCAAAGAGCCTCGATCAACATCTTCAGAGGCTCTCAATCGGTCGTTTGGTCAAGAGCCAGATACAGAAGGCAGTGTTCTTATACACGGCGACATTGTGAGGCGGTTCCTCATTCTGAGCCCCTAAGCACCGGTGGCTTGGGTCTCAAGCCTCGCTATCGGGAGGGTGAAATTTGATTTTTATATTTTAAATATATTTTTTGTATTCGAATATTTAGAAATGTAAAAAACTTAAGGTGAATAAAGACATATAAATGGCAATATAAATTCAAGAAGTAACAGTTTTGCTGTGGGTTTCCACGGACTTAACGGAATTTGTTTGTGACGTATCTACATCAACAATGGACCCGTATAAATTGGTTTCTGTATAAAAGCGATAAAAACAAAACGCGGTATTCATACAAATGTGAGTTTGGATAAAAATCGCATTCGCTTGCACAGCTGCACCCTGTTGGCGTGGACTGCTTCATTTTACAGGCTTCTCGTGGCCGATGGGGTTTAAAAGGTCGTTCATTATTTAAAAGGACCTTTCTAAACAATTTAGCTCGTAAAATATTGAAGATTTCTTCACATTATAGATAAAAAATCAAGTGAATTATCTGATAATAAGTGATATATAATAATGATTTTTTAGGTTTATGCGAATGTTATTAATTGAAATCAAAGACATTTAACAGTATAAAGACGGGGCAACAGCACAAAACTTGTGATCCAAAGATTATGACAATATTAAGACAATATTATTATTATTAAGTGGTCATAAGTTGCTCAATTTATTTGAAATATATGCGCGCCAGGTCGGCCAGCGAAATAATATTTAGAGAATAAACTTATCTTATGTCATTCTTAACTATTCACAAAATATTCTAGGGTGTAAATTGTAATAATCGCCCTCGCATTGTAATAAGTAGTTGATGTCGGTACTGAAGTTTGAGATCAATTTCTTTGTATGGAAACTTGCTGGATAGCCCTCTATAGTTAGTAATATTAAATCACTTTGATTGAAATAAAACTAGTTTTTACGGATTATAACGTGATATGTTTTGTATTCATTTCATTGGCCTTTGATATAGCATTACGTTCTTTACTTTCTTACGCATCAGTTTACCACGTCGTATGTTCACATACTTTCAAAATTCTTGTGGGAAATTCAAAGTTTTCCTCACAATAACAAAAAAAGTATCTTCATCGTGATTATGACTGAACTAAACTTTACTCAAATAAAAGATAAACTAAACATACCATCAACATAAAACTCTGCACAAAATTCTAAGACAGCGCGTTTCGCTTAGAATAACGTGTAAGTTAGCGTTAAGCACACATCGGGGGGCCGAACTATGTGTTATCACGTCACGCGAGTCGCTACGGCATTTTAATTTGCATTTTGATTAAATGTAGGCGTCTGATAGGCGAGCCAGACACTGCCAGAGTTTGTAGACAGTGTGCGACGTTAGAGCTCGGAGTGGGGGCGTTTTTATGGGCTTAGATATTTTTTCATAAGGTAGCTCACGTCTGCAACCACGATAGGGTAGGCAGGGGCGAACTTAAGAACTAAATCATCCATATTGCCGAACTTATTTCCCTCCCAGATGTGGTAGGTGCAAGCCATATCTGGTTGATATTAATACTCACAAGTTGCCTTGTTCTAGTGACAGACCGGAATGTTAGATGTTTTTCTAACACGGTGTTCACGGGAAAGAATCCACCAGAGGAGCGTGACGTCAGGCAGGTTGCAGAATCAACACGCTTGATAAGGTGTTGCACCGAACCGAAAATAAATGCGCGAGCAAATGCAAATATTACATTATAAACCAAGTTGAACAAGAATAATCGTCGAGTGCTTTAAGGAACGGTGCCTTGTCTCACCAACTTGAAATTCTAATTTGTCATAGAACGTATTACGTTCAATGGATACAACAAAAGCCTTGACTTTCTTTCCTTATACGATTTCAGGGTGAGAGACGATGCTTTCTATCGTTATAAATTTTAAATAATCTATTAAACCGTCATAGTTTCCATGGCGTCTTGGCAGCGTATATGGACTGTGGACTGTAAGGTTCTGGGTTCGATTATCCAGGTCGGGAAATGTGATTTTCCTAAATTTTCCTGCCCGCCTAGCATGCGCGCCACGAGACCATTTTGTCTACGCTTTTTGTCCTGTTATAACCGGTTTTCTCTATTTGTCTACGGACACTAAGATGCGTCCTCGTTTATTTTCATACAATATGTAGACAACATCTCGACAGTCGATTATCGAGATAACTCGTGGCGAGCATGCTAGGCGGACTAGGACAGGAACCTCCAGATGGGGTTGACGTTGGGCAGGCTTTTGTAAAATTAAGCCAAATCCTTTCTGCATCATGCTTAAAAAGTATGTTGCGCCGACGAAATATTAAGGTGGGATAAGGGCAGGTAATTGTACCGAAATACAACCACGCGACCGAGTCTGTCCTGACCGAGTGAGTCCTCCGACCGACCTGAAGTCATTGGTATAAAATAAAATACTTTTAATTAAAACTATGTTATACGGATTCTATCACGATTTGTTTTTATTTTTAAACTTCAAAGGCTTTGCAGTCGTCGAGGTTACGGGTCGGATAACAATAAGAACAAATCACGATAGAATCCGTATAAAATAGTTTTAATTCAATGTATAACATTCGTGTAAACTTAAGAAATCAGTAAATGAAATACTTATGTAATTGTTTCCATAGACGATCGATGTACATATTCTCACCCTAGTCGCCTTTATTCGCTCTTAACAGTTGCTTTCATTGTAGAGGCTTCATCCGCAGGGTGCGGACGGCAGTACAAATTGTCCGCTCCTCCGCACTGTAATAGGATTTTGATTCTGTATTGTATCGTTTTGTAATTGCAATCTGTTATTTCGTTAACATTGTTGCAAAATTGTCTGTAGTTTACTCAAAATTTTAGACAAAGGTTTTTTTATATCTGCAGGCCTGCATTTGCTTCGTTTGGAAATCAATTTTCATCTATACTAGTATTATAACAGCCTCCGTGGCGCAGCGGGCGAGTAGCCGGCTGTGACGCGAGAGGTCGTGGGTTCGATGTCCGCACCGAGAAAAATGTTTGTGTGGCCCACTGATATTTGTTTCGGGTCTGGGTCTTGTGAGACCGAATGTTTCTCTTAGTTCGTGATACCCACGACACAAGACTCGATCTTAGTGTGGGGTCAGAACTATGTGTTTGACTGTTGGGCGTTATTTATTATTATTATTAGGACATATTTGCTTTTTGTATGTTTGTAACGAATAGGCTCAATAACTATTAAACCGATTTTAAATGCTTTCACTTATGAAAAGCTACATTCTCAACGAGTAAAATATACTATATCGGAAATGAATATCCTATCTGGTGATAGATGATCTGGTGATCTGGTGACCAGCAGATTATCAATACGTACCATTATTTACTCGATAAGTCACATATAAAAATGTTCACAAGTAACTATAGCCACCACATTGATCGCACATCACAGTTGGGTGAACACGACTGATCATATTCATACTACTGACCACCTGTATCTGAAGGTAATAAGGTTGAAAATGTAAATGCAGATTACAATGCCGTTTGTTGTTGGGCCTGGGTGCCCTTTTTCATATTGTTCCATGCGAGTGCTTTCGCGTGTGTTTGCTCAATCTAATTGCTACTCAGTCATGTTGCGTATTCATCCGGACAGAATCATATTGCGAGTGGAAATCCGTGCACCAGAGGCGAAAGGGAAAATTTTTAAAAAAGGAAGCCCATACGTAATGATAATTCGAGAAATAGTTACAGCTTTTGTTATGAGTTGCTGATTATCTTATTTTATCTTATTACCAATAATTGTTATAATGGTTTTGAATATAAATCGTGGCGCAGTCGGCGAGAAGCAGCAGGTCGATTCTCTAAGAAAAGCCACAACGTCGTGATCGACGACGAGCTCCCGCAGCGCACATCGTTGAGATCTACGGAGCGTTCAACGTTGTTGGCTCTTAGAGAATACCATTTTCCATACATTTATGTCAAACGCCTCGCTCGAGAGAGCTAGTTCGCTTAAGCGCCGTCATCACGGATAACGTTAGTGCGTGCGCTTTGGTATTGCAGCAAGGTTGCTGAATACAAAAATAAAAACATCCACAATTATCCATTAACTCCTAATAGTTAAGGAATTATATTTTCCATCATCAGCTCAGCAACATGAGATAATGAGTACCAAAAGGAAATACCTCACTAATATTAGAAAATATATAAAACACACTATGGGTCCCTATAAAATTTGAGGGTTGCTCTCGATCTCATTATTATATCCTGACTTGGTACCAATGTGACCACCTTTTTTTTTTTTTTTTTTTTGTTTTCGCGGGGAAAGCGATTTACCGCTACCGCCGCGCCTGGGGGGAGACACGACGGTTATGTCGGGTTCGCCGGTCTTACGACCCAACGTTGAGCCGCCCGGGAGAGATGGAAATCATCCGAGCGACCGTTGGGCCGAGTCCCTAACACTATGTACACCCTACACCGACAATACCGACTAAAACCCCGCGGTGGCCCTCTTCGACGCATTGGAACGGCCCCGGGTTTCCCTAGGCGAGAGGCGCCCAGGCTTCAACCGGAACCGTCCCTGCGCGGTGCCGCCTTGCGGCCCGTCTCCATTGTGGGGGGGCTCATAAGCCCCCGCCGCCGAAGGACGCTCTCGGCGTCAACGACAACACGAGGCCAACCACCCGTGCTGCCGTCCATCTCGGGGTCGCATGTACAAAAGTACTAAACGGGGCGCTACAACAGACCCCCGCTGCGCGCCCGCGACCCCCGATGGCCCCTATAAGTCGCCTCTTACGACGGGCAGGGGATACCGTGGTGGAATTCTCCAAACGCCCCCAACCACAGGGCGGGAGGCGCCGGTCAGTCGTCAACCCGACGCCTCCTACGTCTCCTCTGGCGGCGGGAGGGATCAGATCGTTCCCGATCCCTCTCGGCACTCTCCTTCCGCGAGATGACCACCTCGCAGAAGTGGGCCACCGCACGCCAGGCCCTCTGGCTGTCGACCATGGCTGTAACCACGGCCGGCAACGAGAGGTCTCCTCCGACGACTGCTACGAGAGCGCTGCGCTCTTCGTCCCAGGCTGGGCACACCTCAAGGGTGTGCTGGGCCGTGTCCTCCAGGCAGTTGTCACAATGGTGACACACGGTGGACTCCTCCACGCCGACTATGCGACACAGGTACTGGCTGAAACTGCCATGGCCAGTAAGTACCTGTGTCAGTCGGAAAGTCGCTGCGCCGTGGCGCCTGTCTAACCATTGCTGGAAGACAGGGCGCACTGCCGCGACGGTCCGATGACCCGCTGATGGGTTCTCCAGCCTGAGACGCCACTCCTCCACGGCGGCTCTACGGAGGGAGCCACGAAAGGCATCCACCTGACTCTGGGCCGGCCTCTCCCCGCGTCTGAACGCCTCCTCCCGCCAATGGAATAGGACGGAGAGGGATTTGGCGTCCAGATCCCATGGTATGAAACCGGCCAATACGCAAGCCGCCTCGAATGAGACCGTGCGGTAGCCCCTGACCGCACGCTGCGCCACCACGCGCTGTGGTTTGCGCAACAGGGCGACACATCGTCCGTTCAGGGACTCGGCCCAAACGGGACTACCGTATAGTGCCATGGACCGCACGACTCCGGCGTACAGCCTTCGGCAAGGGATGCCAGGACCTTCAAGATTGGGCAGCAGCCTCCCAAGAGCACCTGCCACCCGGGACAATTTCATCTCCAAACCCTTAAAGTGGGCACGGAAATCCCACCGGCTATCCAAAGTCAAACCCAAGTATTTCATTGTTTTGCCGATGGGAATCCGCACCCCGTTTACAACTATGTGGGCACCGGCCGGTGGCCCCTTCCGAGGTCCGTGAAAACAAAGAGCCTCCGTCTTTTCTAGGGCCACCTTCAACCCCAACCGCTGGATGCGGCTGACAACATGGCCGGCACCCACCGCCGCTAGAAGTGCGGCATCCTGGAAGGTCCTGGCACACGCTGTTACCAGCGTGTCGTCGGCATAACAAGTAATGCCGACGCCCTCGAGGTTGGCACCACGCAACACCCAATCAAAGCCGATGTTCCACAGGAGAGGGCCCAAGACTGAGCCCTGTGGAACACCGCAAGCCATCTCTTTTTTGTGCCACCCATCAGCGCCCGGATACACGACGTACCTATCGGAGAGGTACGACTGCACCAGACGCCGGAGATAGGGTGGCACCGCGTGGTACCCCAGTGCTTCGTGGATGCAGACCCAGGGCAGCGAATTAAAAGCATTGGAAATATCCAATGACACCGCTATGACAACTTTTCCCTGGGACACTGCATCCTCCGCCTGTGCCTTAACCCGCAGAATGGCGTGGACAGTTGACCTTCCACGCCTAAAGCCGTATTGGCAATCAGCCAAATTAGGGCCAACCCTCTCACCAATGTGACCACCTGGGAAGTATACCCTACAAAAAAGAATTTCTCAAATTCAGGCGTCTTCGAGTAATCGGGGAACATACATAAAAAAAGATTCCGACGAATTGTTAACCTCCTCCTTTTTTGAAGTCAGTTAACAATATTTTAGAGATAGAAATTGTGTTATATGAAGCCTTCGCCATTGCCGTGTACATATCCTAGTGGGGCTTAGGTCGGATTGTGCGGTTATTATTCAGCTCCTCGTCTATTTGATAACTTATTCAAGTGACATGGATTTTCGAACCGTTGTTTTTCATGGTTTATTGTCCTAAAAGAACACATGGATTGCCGGTTTCTATTGCAATTCTGTTGACTCGTGAATTGGTTATTGTATTGCATATATTACTATACTATTATATATTATGTGGCGTGGTTGTATTTCGGTACAACTACCGTCCTGAGGTCTCGGGTTCAATTCCTGTGTCGGGAAAAGAGATATTGTGTGTTTCTTCCCAGTATCAGCCCAAAGTCTGGAATTTGTGCCGATATCGCGTTGCCTCTCCCCTATCACATATGGGACGGAAATGAGCTTGGCGAAATGTAGGTGTTCTAATTCGAGGATACAGGCGCGATATACCCAAAAATAATATTACATTTCTATCAAAAACAAGTTTTAACAAAACCATCACGATTCCCGAAACCTTATTAAATTAATGGTAGAGTCTCGTTTAATTAAAACAAAGCTGTTTAGGCGAACTGTACCGTTACGAAGCCTTTCCATTGAGATTATGCAAACGTGTCGCTTCGAGATTATTTCCCGCGGTTCTGCATCGATATTTCGTCGAGACTACTTATAGGTGTTTACCCAGCCACGCGCCCGAGCCGACAATACGCTTCTTTTCCTGCCGCAGAAATTCGCACAGAAAAAAGAGTGGAGTCACCTTTTAAAAAGTTTTTGCTAATAAAGCGACTAAGAAGAAAAGTTAATTTATTATGTAATTTTTTTTTATGGTATCAATTAGTCACTTTCTTTTTACCTGCTCTTAGCCCACCTTAATGTGGGGTCGGCGCAACACACCTTTTCAAGCATGTTGCAGAAAGGATTTGGCTAAGTTTTTACGACCGGCTGCCTGCGTGACGTCAACCTCGTCCCCTCTTAGGGCCAATCAATTGCCCACTAACTAAACTAAATGTTTTAATTTGAATAGGCGAAAGCAAAATCAGAAATTGATTATAAGAGGATAATACTCATGCTATAAGAAAACATGGTTCCAGGAATACACTAAGAGAAATACATACAGAATTCATACATAATATGTTTATAGCTACGTTTTTCCTCGACATTTGACAAACAGAATGCAAACTACCTCTATATATGTACAAATATTGTTTATTATTCTAAATACGTAAGAATCTTTCACCTCCTTGGTCTAGTGGTAGCATAATGGGCTGTGTATCGGGAGGTCCTGGATTCGATTCCCACGTCGAGAAAAGCGATTTTTCTAATTTGATTTGCCCGGGACTGGATCCCTGACCTGACGCCAGGCACGCAACCGGTCGTAAAAATTAAGCCAAATTATTTTTTCAACAAGCTTGAAATATGTGTTGCGCTGACCCCGCATTAAGGTGGGATAAGGGCAGGTAGAAAGAAAGAAATTTCTAACTAATTATGAATATATACGAATAAATAACTAAAAAGGTACATTTTTCCACAAAATATCGACTCCATAGTTTTTCCTGGCACAGTTTCCATTTGCTCGTTCCATGTTATCTTTATCCTGGTAGTACAATTTAATTTAATATACCCCGTGAAGTGGTTATTGGTCTACGTTCTACTATGTACTGAGTCCTGTACAATCCAGTCATCGTTTAGTGATGATAGTGTCTTACAAAGCCTGTCGCCTCCTTGGTCTAATGGCAGCATATATTGGCTGTGGACCGGGGGTTCGATTCCCATGTCGGACAAAGCGAATTTTGTAATTTAATTTGCCCGGGACTGGATCCCCCAGAGGGCGCTGATGTCAGGCAGGCAGCCGGTCGTAAAAACTAAGCCAAATCCTTTCTGCGACATGCTTGAAAATGTGTGTTGCGCCGACCCAACATTAGGGTGGGATAAGGGCAGATAGAAAGAAAGAAAAATGTTTTACTAAGCCTCCTGTCTCTTGTCGCATTTTTAGTCCAGTGACAGCGTATATCGCCATTGCGAGTTCAAATTCCAGGTTGGGCAATGCGGCTTTTCAAACCCGATTTTTAAGACAGGGGGATTGCAGTCAGGCAAGCAGCTCTTAAAATCTAAAGCCGAATCTTTTTTGCATCACACTTAAAAAGTGTGTTACGCCGACCCCACTTTGCGGTGGGATAAGGGCAGATAGAAAGAAGGCTTAATATTAAAATAAAAGCTACCGCGTAATCGGTCTAGCTGTTATAGTAAATGGTAGAATGGGAATATGAACGGATGGAAGAAGAGGTCTTAAAAAAAAGATTTTCAATGCACATTCTCTAAGAAGTCCATCTGTCAGGCGATGGTCACAGAAACAACGTATTTGAAAGTTAAGATTTAGAAATAGGATACATCTTTCTATTCACTTTTATCCAAGGAGATTTTATAACAACATAACATAACATAAGCTCACGGCTGTATCCCCGAAGGGGTAGGCAGAGGCGCACTAGCGAACTAGAAAACCCACATTTCGCTGAGCTTAGTTCCATCCCAGATGTGATAGGGGGCGAGCCTATCGCCATATCGGGCACAAATGCCAGACTCCGGGCTGATATGGAAAAATTCAATATCACTTTGTCCGACCCGGGGATCGAACCCGAGACCTCAGAACCGTAGTTGTACCGAAATACCCCCACGCCACCGAGGCAGTCAAGGAGGAGGAGGAGATTTTATATTACTAATATAGAGGGGCCATCAAGCAAGTTTCCATGTAAAAATAATCACAAGTTAAAAAACTTAACGGACTGACTTCGAATCCAATCGTGACATTTATACACCCGTGAAAGAAGCTCTGTCGAACACAAAAAGAATTTTAAAGATCGGTCCGCATTCGGCGGAGATATCGCGTAACATACATAAAAAATACAGACGAATTGACGACCTCTCCTGTTTAGAAGTCAATTGATCTTAAACGTCAGTAGCGCCTTCTACCACTTATTACAATGCGAGGTCGCTTATAACAATTCACACCTTAGAATGTTCTGTGAATGTTCAAGAATTACGTAAGACAATTTTATTGTCTAAATATTAATACGCTGGCACGACCTTGCACGCGTATGTTTCAAATACTACTGAATGACTTATGACCAAGAGGTCACAACTTTTGGATCACAAGTTTCGTGCTGTTGATTGTCTATGTGCTGTTGAATTTTTTTTCTTTTATCTCACTCTATTGTGGGTACGATGCAATATACTTTTGTTTCTTCGGTTTAGTATTAAGATCGGCTGCCTGCATAAGCTAAATAGCACCTGCTTCTAGAGCTCAACAAAATTGCTTCATTGGTCAGTAATAACATAAGCGGCCCGTAGTTCGACCATGAGTTTTTTGATATTTCACGCTAGCGACTACGTAAAATAATTTGTATAAACAACCTTAACATCCCACGTAATCGTTAGAGGCGTTCAGGTTAGCTTAGCGAGAAATTGAAATAAATCTATTCTTACGGATTCTATCACGACATCAGTCTGACCCGTGACAACGAAGACTGCAAAGCCTTCGAAACGTCGGGAATAATAATTAAAACCTAATCGTGATAGAATCCGTAAGAAAAGTTTTATTTCAATGTATAATATTCGCGTAAACTTAAGAAATTAGCGAGAAATGACAAAAAACTCAGGCTGTGATCTATAGAGCGAACTTCGACTAATTCTAAGTCAAAGTGACGAACTCAGTGAGAATTTTGGTATATTCCGAGTCATTTTTTACAAGACAATCTTTGCTTAGTCTGTCTGTCAGTCTGTTCTTATAAAAATGTCTCGGACTAAGTCAAAGTTCGATTTAACAATTCCAAATTCTCACTGAGTTCGTTGCTTTGACTTAGACGTAGTCGAAGTTCGCTGTATAGATCTTAGCCTCATGATTGGCCTACAGATATCAACCGATGATATAAAGACGCGTCTCCAGCACTAAAAAAATACACAAAACACCTACACAAAACATGGTTTCACTACACATTTGTGTCTATAGTCCATTGTACTATGAGCAGGAGACAGAAAAGCACAGGCAAGAGACGTGCCTTTAATTACTCATTGTTTCTCAACTTTCATCTTCAAAGCAAGGGTGGATATTGAAATATTTGCCGAAAGCAGTCAACCCATCATATTTGATCGCTTTAATTGGTTCCCCGGGTTCCGTATATGAATAACGAACGATACACACACGATGCGTGTAAAAGCACAAGTAATTGTGTAGAGTTGTTGTCTGTGTCAACAGAATTTCAATTAATTCTAGCGGAGGTGGAAAATGATTATTGCTTGCTTACGTGCTTGTGTTTAATGAGAAGATGCGACTTATATCAGTAGGAACTCTAATGCGGCTCTTGTTTCAAAACAATTATTGTATTGCTAGAAACCACATGGATTAATAGCAACAAGTTTTTTTTTTTTTGGTAAACGGCATAACCTCAATTTTATGTAATATATACCGGAACCCACCAAAGTATATTGAAAATAAATATGGTCTGACTAGCTATTTTTTTGAGTAATGGATTTTTTAAACACTGTCGTTGGCAAAATCATCAAACTTTGATGGAGGCCATATTTTTTAAATAAAGAAGAAGAAAATAGCAACTAACCGCCGTTAGATTGATAGCTGATGTTATCAGCTATTGGTAAATAACTCGCTAATAGCAATCTAACATAGCGAACGCGTACTGTTTACTTGATTAACGGCCGGTTTCAATAAACGATCAGTTTAGAGTGCAGATAGACCGCGATTATGAACCAATCAAATCAAGTCATTTGACGGAGTCATGTTCAAACTGTGTTCTTATTAGCTATTTTCCGGCCGACTTCCCAAAAAGGAGGAGGTCCTCAAATCGTCGGTATTTTTTTTATGTATGTTACTCGATATCTCCGCCAAATGTGGACCGATTTTCAAAATTATTTTTGTTTTCGATAGAGCTTATTTCAGCTTAGAGGGTGGTCCTATATAAATTTGGTCACGATCGGTAAATTGGAAGTCGGTCTGTTAAGTTTTTAAACTTGTGATTATTGTAATCTATCTGCACATTCAAACTGAAATTATTTATTGGAACCGTGCGTAAGTAAACAAACTAAATAACTCGACCAAACTACAAGCGTATTCAGTAGTAGACACACTGAAGACTAGTCCTACAGTAAGTGCTCCGATTTGGCTTCGGCTCTAATGCCGACTGAGGTCTTTTATAGCGGCTGGCCCTACTACAACTACAACTGGTTTGTCTAACCTTCTGTATTGACAATTTTATTTTATTACCACAAAGTTATTAACGATAAGACTAATACCGGTGGATTTTGACGGGAAGTCTGACAGGGTGGGCGTCGCTTGTTAAAATTATTTCATATTATTCTCTAGAGCTGTGTTTGTTGTTTTAATTGTTATGGTTTAATGCATCAAACTTCATTGAAGAAGAAGACAGTATAATGTAGAAAAATTTTAACCGGTAATTTTCGATGAATTTTGCTTGGTGCGTTGGCTGGCTTTGTTCGGTCGATTCGCCGAGTGAAGGTCATCTGAGGAGCACTGAACTGGAAGGAATTACCGCCATAATCCCACCAGGGCCTTGAGATCATCCACATCTGGGTCTCATGGTCGTTGTGAAAACATAATTGCTCTATTTACCTTGACATTGGATAAATCATGCATATGCGTGGAAGCCATTAGTTTAAAAAGAAAAAGAACCTGCCAGTTAATTATTTTCAAAAATTTATAGACAATAATATTATCTACAATAATAAGGTCCATATAAATTCTAAACATAAATGATATAAACATAAATGATATGATATTGCAGACTTTAATAAAATATTCAGACTAAACACCAATAACCATCTGAGAGGTCACCAGCTCAAATTAACTACTATCCGATCTCATAACAACCCTCACAAACACTTCTTAAGTAATAGAGTGGTCGAAGCATGGAATAAGTTACCTGAAGCAGTAGTGTCAGCTCAGAATATCAACATATTCAAGAACAGACTAGACAGATATCTAACACAGAATCAAAGAACATATTATAGTAGAGATTAGTGGGATATAGGCACCTATCAGTTACTTAACTGCTTGCCTGATATACAATAATAATAATAAATCTACTAAATCCATTTCATAGGCAATAATAGTTCAGTATCACAAATCTGTTGAGATTAAACGTACGATATAGAAGGGTGTAGTGTGCCGGCCCAATGACTTGGAAGCCGTCTGGAGTGCACCACTAATCCGCGGATTATTGGGATACCGCATGGATAATTGGGAAATTGTTACATAAATCATGCATGTATCCCGTAAATAGTAGGCAAAGGTGAACTAGTGTACCTACATTAAGGCTGAGAGCTACAGCAGGATTACCACCATCTCTTATAGCAGTATTATTATAATCGTTCTTCGTTTGTTTTGTATGGGAATCGGTACAAGTAAAATTATAACAATACTGCTTATAAGAGGTTGTGGTAACCCCCCAGAGCGAACTTCGACTAAGTCTAAGTCAAAGAAACGAACTGAGTGAGGATTTGGAATTTTTAAATCGAATTTCGACTTAGTCCAAATCATTATTTACAAGAAAATCTTTGCTTAGTCTGTCAGTCTGTTGTTCTTATAAAAAATGGCTCAGGCGAAGTCTAAGTTCGATTTAAACATCTAAATCGTCACCGAGTTCGTTTCTTTGACTCAAACTTAGGCGAAGTTCGCTCTATAAATCTCAGCCTAAATGTAGGCGGAGACTTATTTTACCTTGCAAGAGAAAACTGCTTACATGCTCGACTCTTTGTTAGTGGAAACTTACCTGGTTTCAGTATAGAGTACGTTTTATTCCGGCAGTACTTCCTATACTTAAACACGAACGGAGCCGCAAGGAAAATCTAGTTTATGAATACCAAACGCATTAACTAGAAACTTTCGTCCACTGGGTGTATTAACACGAGATATACCACAATAAGTTCTTAAACCCGCCTCAATCTTAGATTAAACTGGCTCAAGTGATTCCGTTTCAAACTCTGGCCTTTTGCCTAATGGTCGGTCATTACATTCTTGCTGCTTGGATTATGATTCTCATATCCGAGTTCTTCTTGCGCGAGTAGCTTGAATATTTCTCAAACGGCACGCAGAAAGGAGGGGTAACGGAGGGGTTTTACATGTACCTAGTCGTCGATTTTTTCTTTATACATTTTTTCATAGCAGGGACTGACCAACGAGCAGGTGAGTTACCATGAAATGTGATCTCCACTGCCCATAGACAGCCATGAAAGCAAAAGAATCACGGGAGCTAGGAAGCGAGTACGGATTGGGAAGGGGAGGGGGAATCAAGCCACTGGAAATCTCACTCACCGCACGAAATGCAACAGCAAGCTGTCTCTATACGTCTGTCGAGCCGGCCCAATCGTGCTGTAGACATAGTTGTCCACAGCGTGGCTCTACCACTCAAATGCCAATGTTACGCGATGTATCTGACAAATATAGACCGATTTTGATCATTTAATTCAGAAATGTTTATTTCTATTTAAGTATTCATATACTTCAAGATCATAAAGTGGGTTGAAAAAGAAAGTTATCAATTTGAGACGTATGCAAGCAGTAATTGTATTAATATTTAATACAGAAACGTAAAAAAGAAAAGTTAAATAAAAGATTGACTCCACAAACGTCAGATAGTTACAACGATAAATAGCTTGATCATGAGTTTTCTTGATAATTCACGCTAGCGACTTCGTAAAATAATTTATATGATAAAGCGTTAGTTCCCCACGTAACCGCTGGTGTATTTCATACAAATATTTTACGTAGTCGCTATCGTGGAATGCCAAAAAATTCATGTTCGAGCTACTGGCAGCACGAGATGATTATTTAATTGCTTTGTCTTTTTATCCTTATAAATCTCTTTTTTTTAGGTACAGCGAAAGAGATGGAAAACGTAATTAGTGTATTAATTCCTCTGTTAACGTTGTCATTAACCATTGCAGCCTTTGTCATATTCTAGTTTAAACCTCTCTGACTATACCTGTAATTTTACTTACCCTTTTCCCACTTTAATGTGGGGTCGGTGCAACACACTTTTTCAAGCATGTTGCAGAAAGGGTTTGGCTTAGATTTTACGACCGGCTTCCTGACTGACGTCAACCCCTTCCGGGGGATCCAGTCCTGGGCAAATTAATTTAGAAAATTCGCTTTGCACGACCTGAATTGAAATGACTCCGGGAATTGAACCCAGGACCTCCCCGTCCACATCCCATATATGCTGCCACTAGAAGGACTGAACTGAAGGAGGCAACTATACCTATAATGTTATATTATATTACGATAACCGATTATTGATAAAAGCTAATTTAAGTGGTAATCACTGTTTTCGGCTGTTTGGCCTCTTTGTTATAAAGTATTTGTTTTCGTTCATGAATCTTTTTAAGCGGTAATTACCCTTATAACTTAATCAAATATGTTTGTCACTAAAATTGATTAACTCGATATTATGCATTTAAAAATAAGTGTGTTGTAGTTTGCATTTTCTTATTAGTCAAAGTGGGAAATTTCTATTTTTATATATTTAATTCATTTAATGGCAGAGTCATAAACACCTGGTTAATTCATTGAGTTTTCTGTAGCCCGAGCACGAAAAACTAATGTAAATGTAAATGTATTCGAGTTCGCTGCGCACTGATGACGTTTGGTTAATATTTCATACAAATTTCATAGACGCGCATCGATTTCGAATACATTTACGGTTGTCAGAAATTTTCCTGCTCAGGCCACTGAGCTTCTCCCATTCGGTACCGCGTCGGGGCAGTTGTGTGACTTGAATTTATAAGTTGCATTACCTTATTACCTGACCTTATCCCCCCACATTAATGTGTGGTCGACGAAACACACACTTTCAAGCATGTTGCAGAAAGGATTTGGTTTAGTTTTTACGACCGGCTACCTGTCTGACGTCAACCTCCTCTGAGGTATCCAGTCCCGGGCAAATTAAATTGTAAGTTGCATTACCTATCATATTATATTGTTTCTTGCGATAGCACTCTGGATCTACATGAGTCTCGTTCTACGTAAATTATTTGAACGAAAGAACCTTGAGAGTGTCGGCAAGGCCTAGAGTCAATTCCTAATAACAATTTTCAGCATTTTAATAATATTACGTCGAATGCATGTTCATTAATGCACAAAATATGCGGAAAATATAATTAAGTGGAAAGCAATATTTTCCGTACATTATAAGAAATGTTTTATTATGCACATCAGCAGTAACATCAGCAATCTTATCCAAATCCAATCGTGAAAGAGGATTAGAATTGACAGCATAAATACAGCATGCAATGTATGTATCTGTTGCAGAAATAAGCATAATGACTTCATGCAAATACTTTTACTTTGTCGCGAGTTTCATTCTAACTTTAAAATGTGGTACTGGAATCCAGCTTCAGAATGGAAAGATCAGGATTTCCATCGGAACCACAGCTGGCTCCATCGATACAGCGAAATTCATTCACGACCAATTAACAGACGTGTATAAACAGTACAGCAATTTCTTGGACTTACAATTTGTACCATGGGGCAGAACCGCAAGGGACGTCACAGGAAAATTAACCTGCCAGTTTGGAGAGAGAGACTGCTGGGCGAACAGAGTACACAGATGCGTCTTAGATATGTTGAAGGGCGATCAAACTGCTCAACTGAAATACATGGAATGTGAGTTTTCCCCACCTTTTCCTGCGTATGTAGAAGGAAGTTACTTCTGTGCTCAAGCAGCTGGACTGCTTTATAGTGACGTGAACGACTGTGTTTATAAACCTTTTGATGAACTGGATTTGGCGGCAGAGCAAACAGCCAGAGTACCTATGCAAGTTATTAACTTCGTGCCATCCATCTCGTTGAACGACATACATGACTTCGGAGTCCACAATGAGGCAATACAAAGATTGTCGGGAATGATTTCTAGTGCTGTAGAATTCACTTCACCAAAACCAACTACTGACTCGCCAATAACTTTTGACCCGCCAATTGACTGGATAATGAATGAATCAAAATAGAGCGCATTCAATTTTGCTCCGGATTATTTCAAACTTAAACTAAAAATCTATATTAGTGGCCGCATAATCTTAGGTTAGTGGTAGTATTTGTGGCTGTTGTTTTCAATCGGCTGGTGGTAGGATATTCGTATCTGCTTGGATGGCGACCACCGTATACATGGTGTTAAAACCTGCCATAATGACCCACACTCCTTATATGGTTTGTGTTCCAGCATCAGTCAGTGTATACCCGGTGATTTTGGTATGATGGTTGATTGGGGCGAATATGGGGTTACATCTAGGATCTACATCGGTCATCCGTCTGTCTTGTTATAAGCCCCTCGATTTTCTTCTTCCCTCTTCGGAGTTCGAAGGAATATAGGTAGGTTGGCATGATTCTGGTGACCATCGATATACCGATTGTTCGTCAGTGGTCAGTAGTTTTTGTTTCACTGCTCTGCGCTTACCATCATCAACTTTGCCGTGCTTGGATAAAAAAAAAATTGAAAAGTTGTATGATGATCTAAAATATTGCTACGATAAGTTTGAAAAGTGGGCTATAGAATATTGGTGTATTTTAACCTCCAAGGTTTAAATTATTTGAACCGGCTCTATCGTTCGAACTATCGTTATCATCATCATCATAAGCCATAGGATGTCCACTGTTGAACATAGGCCTTCCCCAAAGATTCCCGGATCGACCTGTTGGATTGATTTGTAGCTCGTCAAATTCATACCAATCATAGGGCTAGTTTGTTTGGCTCATTCTTTATAACAGTAAAGCTTATGACTCTTTCTAAATCGTTTTATTTTATGTGTTATTAGTTACATTTATTATTTCCTATTTCTCGATAGCTTTCTCCAAGAGTTGTCTGATTAAGATATATTGACTAAGAAGTCAGGGACTGATGGGGTTTTGGAGTCGGTTTTTAAGTTTTTGTAGTTTTAAAGGTTTTTGTATTGTTTTCGACTGACTTCAAAAGAATTAGGTTACTAATTTGCATTATTTTTTTATGTATGTTACGTCATATCTGCCACAGTAGCCCGAGCACGAAAAACTAATGTAAATGTAAACTCGCTGCGCACTGATGACATTTGATTAATATTTCATACAAATTTCATAGACGCGCATCGAGCACGAATACATTTACGGTTGTCAGAAATTTTCCTGCTCGGGCTGCTGATTTTCAAGATTATTTTAGTGTTCGATAGAGCTTACTCCAAGGGTGGTCAAACAATTTTGTCATGATAGGATAAATTTTGAAGTCGGTCGATTAAATTCTAACCTCGTTATTATTTATTTCTTGTTGAATATAGTTTTTTTCCTATTCTATTAAATATATCCCTACGTTATGTTTTCCATTTTAATTATTAGAGTGGATATTCACGCTATTTCTCTTTGATGTAGAGATATAAAAGAAATACCATCGAAAGGCTAATAAATAGAGCAATTTAAATAATGCTATTAGGGCTGCCCAAATACAAAACAGTTTGTGCATGTGCAGGGATGCTATAGGGGAAAACGCAAGGGCACTCTTTGTATGCTAATAGCTTTTGTTTCATAACATTGGTAGGGTTGCCACAACAAGGATAAGAAATAAAATAACGATGGTTTATGTATTGATCTTATCCATCTGCCTTTATCCCATTCAAATGTGGGGGCGGCACAACACAGTTTGAAAGCATATTGCAGAAGGAGTTCGGCTTAGTTTTTACGACCAGCTGCGATATTTAAAAAACTAAGTTGCGTGTATTAGTATTCGATACAGGACTTCCCGGACCACAGCCGATTTACACTGCCACTAGATCAAGAAGACGACAAAGAAGTTTATATAATCGTCTGTATAATACTGCCTCGGTGGTGTAGCTGTATTGCGTGCACGGTACGGCTATCGTCCTGTGGTCCCGGGTTCGATCCCCGGTTAGGGCAAAGTGATACTGGATTTTTCTATATCAGCCCGGAGTTTGGAATTTGTGCTCGATATGGCGATAGGCTCGCGTCCTATCATATCTGGGGCGGAACTAAGCGCGGCCTAAGCCTACCCCTTTGGGGATACAGGCGTGAGCTTATGTTAATCAAATAACAAACCTGTCACGAGAAAATAAACTTATTTTGGTAACCCTACCGGGTACCGAAACTGCACTCATTGATTTTATTCATGCGGTCGTGGAGGGGCAACCCTGAATATTGTATGTCCTTATATGCGACCAATGTTATGTTGACCCTACTTGATAGTGTTGCAATAAACTGTTTTGCTATCCTTACTAAACGTAGCGCGCTGTGTCCTGTTATGATTTAAATGATTGCTCTATCGTGAGGCCTTTCTGGTTTTCAAACTTCGGTCGATATTAACACAAGTGAGGGTTAACATCAGAAGCAGAGGTAGCATCTAGCGTTCCTTTTGTTCAACGAGTGTTCGAAAAATAACCATCGACAAACCATGAGTTTATCAGTAGCCATCAAAATCTCGAATCATTTATAGTTTGTAAGTTGTACCACGGAGAATGTTTCTAGGAATTGTTTATATGTAATTCCGAGAAAGTTTGAAAATATCCTACTGGAATACATAAATGTTTTTTTGCACTCCGAAGAAGAAAGAAGCGAATTCCAGTGCCTTCGTGAGGACAGTCGGTTGACCGATGCAGACACAGGACCACGGGGTTGGAACCTCATATCCCCATAAACCAGCCATCAAGTCATGCATGCCCCTTTGTGAACATTCATTTAGACAGCTTTGAGTATTCATCCAGCCCAGAATGTTCATTGTTGGATGATTGTGGCAAAGAAAATATCTTGCTGAAAATATAAGGCACCTTCATTTCAACCATAACGTAGCAATCATTGCACAATAAGTTTATATTATTGATACTAAACACGTAACTAATGGAATTAAACGTAACTTACGTTTGTTATAAGATTTAAAACTTCAAGAGGTCATATCGAAGAGAACGTGATCTGAGTTTAAACCGCAAATTGTGTGAATTCTTGGAGAATTCTCACTAGGTACACGAACTTTCGTCTGATATTTAATTTTATATAGTGACATAACCTCACGTCTATATCCCCGAAGGAGTAGGCAGAGTCACATCAGCGAACTAGAAAAGCCACATTTCGCCGAGCCTAGTTCCGTCTCAGATGTGATAAGGAGGTGAGCTTATCACCACATCGGGCACAAATTCCAGACTTCAGGCTGATATGGAAAAATCCAATAGATATCACTTTGCCCGATCCGGGGATCAAAATTAAATTTTCTCGGGACTGGATCCCCCAGAGGGGGTTGACGTTAGGCAGGCAGCCTGTCATAAAAACTTAGCCAAATCCTTTCTGCAACATGCTTGAAAAAGTGTGTTGCGCCGACCCTACATTCAGGTAATATAAAGGCGTTTTAAAATAACATTTTATTAATGTTAATATCAAGTAGATGGCCAGCGTGGTAGACTAAGGCCTAACCCCTCTCATTAGTAGAGGAGGCCCGTGCCCAACAGTGGGACTGTAATATTACAGGACTAATATAATTATATTATATCAAGTAGATAGAAATAAAGATACCTAAATGATAAAAGAAGAAGGTAAAGGATTACCCTCTGTGACACATTAATCGATTTGAGTAGATTTGATCGATAGTAAAATATCTTAGCCGTGTTTAGGTAAAATTTGTAGTTGTATGTAAATTGTCACGCTTCGTGGATTGCCTCGTCGAATACCTCATAACGTATGTTTCTAACAATGATTTCCAATGACATATATTTCCAACTCAAATGTGCATCTCTGCTCAAACGTTCACAATTTGACGCGACATTAACTCAATTGAGTTTCACCATTTCCATTTCACATGCAACCGAGCGATACTTCAATGGATGTCCAGTACGTACTCGGTACCACTATAACAAGATCTCCATATTCTTTGATAACACCCAGCAACAGTTGAAGAAAGTAGGACGCGTTAATTGTTACGTGTCAACTTAAACTGGATGCTTTCATGTCTCCTGACATTTGAGGTACCGACAATCGCTCAACCGACCCCGTTTTAGGGCGTGAAATTGAATCTTGTTGCGGAGGAGGGGTTGTAGAAAACTTAAATATTTAAGAGGAAATTACTATCTGGAGAGGCAACCCCGTTGATTTAAGGCGAGGTATTAATTTTATGAGCCCCATTGTTACCGTAGATGGGCATGAACTCGTTAACTGTGGACGCGTCTGCTCTGTTAGGGAGTCAATGCTTAGAAGTTTTGACTTGTAGCGTGCAGTTTGTATTAATTAAAATTAGCGAGGGAGTTGCGTCCCTTGTGAGCGATGTGTGAGATTGTGCGGTCCCCCGTAAAAACTTTAAATCAATTTGGGTTCAAAGTTTCGTGCACGGTGTTGGAGGTGAAGGAATCTTTGAGTTTAACGCAAAGCTTGTTTTGGGTTATATTGATTTAATTGTTTTCGACGTTAAGACAGAAGATTGTAAAAACCCGAATCATAGATAATCTGAGAGCCGAATCCTTTTAGCGTCATGCTTGTTGTGTTATATCGACCTCATTTTGGAGTGAGATAAGAGCAAGAGGAAGCAGAAGATTGATTAAAGATTTTATGAATATTTTCTTCTAGACACGAGAAATTAAAACACTGGATCTGATGATAAGTGTAGACAATGTAGTCCAAATCCAATTTCGACAGTGCTAGAATAATTGAAGCCTGAAGTTATGTACTGAATATAAATACATTGTCTCACCCCGAAATGAGAGTCGTCTGAATGAGCCGCTACGGTGAACGAATAATATTCTGTACAAATACGGAATCTATAAAAAAATAAAGACCACATAAGCTCACGCTTGTATCACCAACGGGGTGACACAGCCGCACTAGCGAACCAGAACACCCACATTTCGCCGAGCTTAGTTTTATCCCAGCTGTGATAAGGGACGAGCCTATCGCCATATCGCGTACAAAATACAAATTCCAGACTCCGAGTTGATATTGAAAAGACCCAATATCACTTATCCCAACCCAGGATCAAACCCGAGACCTCAGGTCGGCAGTCTTGCTTAAATACATCTACGCCACTAACTAAAATTTAAAAGAAATTAAATTGTACTTAATCCTTAATATCATCTGATTTCATTTCAAAATCTCAGCATTTACCAATAAAGTCCTTATTACAACGTTTTAGCTGATCAAATCTACGAGAAACTATTTAATTGGACGCATCCAAACATTTGTTTCAACTGGAACAATGCGACCGCAGACTGAAGGAAACGTCACGTAAGCAGGGTACAGTCCCAGAGGCATTCATTTCATTAATACTGGTACCTATTTGAGGGGAGAGGTACTTCTTTCAAATATATTACCAGTAATTGGATGTATGCAATGAATTAAGCTTGCTTCAGGTGGTTCTCAGTTTTTATTACTTTTTTAAATTTGTTCGGTGCATTTTGTAATACTTTAATGGTTGCTGTAAAGACTTATTTGTAATGTTTATTATTCAGAATTTACTACTTACATAAGCTCACGCCTGTATCCCCGAAGGGGTAGGCAGAGGCGCACTAGCGAACTAGAACACCCACATTTCGCCGAGCTTAGTTCCGTCCCAGATGTGGTAAGGGGCGAGCCTATCGCCATTTCAGGCACAAATTCCAGACTTCGGGTTGATATGGAAAAATCTGATATCACTTTGTCCGACCCGGGGATCGAACCCAAGACCGAAAGTCAGAACCGTAGTCGTACCGAAATACCACTACGCCACCGAGACAGTCACTACTTATTTAAATTAATTAAATTTAATTAGTTAATTACAGTGAATTCAACTTATTTTTGTAAGGCTTGGAGTGTTAACAAATTGCTGATCCCCAAAAATAGTTTTTTTATCATCATCTATGGTATTTGTTCCTTCATAAGATTAAATTTCATAATAGGCTTTTATGTATTTATACACATGAGTATCATGCAGTAACCCCACAAGAATGAAGTGCAACTTTTGTCTTGACTTAACTGTCAAAGTTGTATAGCGGAAAACAATATACCTAAGTAGCCATTAATGTGGAGTAGCATTTCAGTATTCGGGGTGTTTTGATTTAATTAAAAATAAGCATTTCCTGCAAACAAAATAATTATAAACGTTCAAACTAACCTTTCTAAGAAGCCGAATCATAATAATCTTATATTTTAATGTTTCGTCCTAACCAAAATACTTTTCCAAGGAAAGTTAATCAATTTACATGTTTATAACTCCATCAAAGGGATTTGGCTGCAGAAACATATTTTTCCCATAAAAGAAACATGGCTTAAATTATTCGGGTTTTTGTGATGTAATCTTAAGTGATTACCTTGAAATACTTTCAAAGGGGAGAGAGGTGGTTTAGGGGAAATTGTTTTAAACTTGTTTCTGTGTTAGAATTTACGAAAATTATAGTATTTTTTTCAGTTTTTTGAGGGGAGATGGGATTAGCTTCAAAATACACCATAAATTACAACCAACTTTTTATTTATTTTCTATTCGTTTTGAAGCCCGGGATTATGTGTACAAGTTTCATAAAGTATGCAAATATTGTTTTGCAAACAGGTTTCTCTTTATTATTTATTTTTAATTTAGCGGCATAATACACATTTTCTTTTAATGATTTACCTAGCTGATATCTAAATATTATCGACCAAGTTACTTATTTTCGGAGCTATTGAAACACAACATTAAGTTTTTGAGTACTGGTATTTACTCCAATCCCTTAATTCATGATATGAAGTGCTATATCTTATCCGAATTCAATGTACATTAAGATATTCGAGCGTTCGATATGAATTTGATAACGCACACGTCAGTTCACATTACACTCGTCGTCCAAACAGACGTTATGGCTGGATATTCCTACGTTTACGTTATTGCATGTGTCATCCTCGCTTTGAACTCCGCGAATGGACTTCAGACTGTCAATGGGAGGATCAAGATCACCGTCGGCACCACATCTGCCTGCCGCGATACAGTCAATTTCATCAACGATCAACTAGTCGACGCTTACAATCTGTACGGAACGTTTTTGGATTTAGAATTCGTGCCATGGGGTAGGACAGTGAGGAACGCCGACGGAACGTTAACCTGTCAGTTTGGAACCAACGATTGCTGGGCTAACAGGTTGCATAGATGTGCCTTAAATATGTTGAGGGGCAACCAAACCGCCCAAATGAACTACATGCAATGCGAGTTCACATCGCCTTTCCCTGCATTCGGACTGGGCAGCTATGTCTGCGCTAATGATGCTGGACTTCGTCTAATTGACGTAGACAACTGCGTACATAGAGCAAATGCTGATGATCTTGATAGGCAGGCGGAAGAAGCGGCTAGAGAACCCATGCAAATCATCAACTTCGTTCCTTCGATCTCGTTCAATGACCAACATGATATCGCTACTCATAATCAAGCAAGGACTAGGCTATCAAGCTTAATCTGCTTCGCTTTAGCGGATGATCCTTCTTCAGGAGTAACCAGTTGTACTATTTAATTATTTTTTTAAGAGTGTCTGATACATTTTACGCGAGTATTAAATTTTTGTCAATTTATTTTAGTTTTATTTATTTAATCGCGTGCGTTTCATCGTTTCTACCTATTTGTTTTTGTTCTCGTATCTCCTTGAAATATATTAAAAAAGTATTAACTACTGATATGTTCAAATATCTTCAAGTTATTATGATAAGATAAAAGAAAACATTAAATGAAATAAAGATAGAATCTTCAACAGCATTAGAAGTGAATGTTACAACTGTTACAAGTCACCCATTAATTACTTTCGTAACAGCGAAATTTAAGTCCAGTGTTCAATCGACGATTTGAGAAGTTTTATCTTAGTTGGCCTCGCACTTCGAGGTTCAGGGTTCAGCTAAATGCCCAACTTT
This sequence comes from Clanis bilineata, assembly GCA_036417725.1. Taxonomy (NCBI): domain Eukaryota; kingdom Metazoa; phylum Arthropoda; class Insecta; order Lepidoptera; family Sphingidae; genus Clanis; species Clanis bilineata. The sequence continues at coordinate 4,339,188 of CM071159.1, forward strand.
TGCCGCCTTTTAATCGTCAAACTTGTACAATTGGACAATCGTCGAGGAGAGATATGGCTAATAGCTGTGTAATTTGAAGCGATAAGCTCAGTCTAATGATAGGATTCAGCAATACGTAACATTTATGTTCTTGCTTATCTTTTGGATTATATGAATTAGTTCGTCTTATGTTTTTAACATATACTTACTCTGTAGATACTATATTCGGAATGGGATTTTGTTAATAAAGCACTCACTATGCTCGTTTAATATTAGAAGGTTGACTTCATATCGTTTGAAAATTCTTAAAGAGATAACTGTTTTTACAGTCGTCCCAAATTTAGAAAAACTTCGAGTAGAAGTGTAAGCTCTTGAGGCTGGTTTTAAACCAAGTATTTTTTCTTCCTACCCTGGTATATCGCTACTTTGTTTTTACGTAATATTTTTTTGTTGATTCGTACTATTTGATGTGATAATAGTACAACAGAAACGATTTTATAAATAGAGATAATTTATGGAGCACTCCCAAGACTTTTCCACTACATAGGGCCTATGTAGTTATAGGCTATTTTATATCGTATAAATATAATTGGAATGAAGTGGTAGTCCACAGTGAAAATGTGTGGAAATACAGTGAAGTAGCAAGCCTGAACAATTTACTTACATTTACATAAAATTTAAAACAGCTGACTAAATAAACTAACGAGTTCAATGGTACTCAGTACACTATGTTAAGCAGCATGAATAAAGTTAAAATGTGTTACTTTTTAATTATTACCCCTTCAAGGAAAATAGACGGCAATGTGTATATAATACAGATATTACGTTGTTAATTTTCATTTACTGCCTCGGTGGCGTGGTTGTATTTCGGTACGACTAGCGTCCTGAGGTCTCGGGTTCGATCCCCGGGTCGGGCAAAGTGATATTGGATTTTGCCATATCAGCCCGGAGTCTGAAATTTGTGCCCGATATAGCGATAGGCTCGCCCCCTATCACATCTGGGAACGAACTAAGCTCTGCGAAATGTGGGTGTTCTAGTTCGCTAGTGCACCTCTGCCTACCCCTTGGGGGATACAGACGTGAGCTTATGTTATGTTATGTTAATTTTAATTTAATCTGTGGCATTATTATTTTGCTATTTTGTGTGCTTTGTATTTGCAAATGATCGCAGTAACTGCCTTGTCAGTGCATTGTGCAAACATTACAAGGGTGACCATAATGTTGTGTTATATTTGGGATTTTTGTATACTTGTCCTTAGCATTCGAGTTTTATGTTTTATACATACGTAGATAATCTCACGCCTGTATCCCTGAAGGGGTAGGCGGGGGCGCACTAGCGAACCAAAACACCCACATTACGTCGAGCTTAGTTCCGTCCCAGATGTGATAGTGGGCGAGCCTATTGCCATATCGGGCATAAACTTCAGACTCTGTGCCGACACTGAAAATCAAAATCACTTTGCTCGACCCGGGGATCGAACCCGAGACCTCAGGACGATAGTCGTACCGCACATGCAATACCACCTCGCGACCGAGGCAATGTTTTTTCTGGATTGAAATAATTATACGACATATAATTTACTATGTGTGAATGGTACAGTTGGAAGGGGAAGACCTCATCGAACATTTTCTGACCAGGTCAGAGATATACTCGAGAAAGATCAAGTTATAATCACAAGTTTAAAAACTTAACTGACCGACTTCCAATTTACCAATCGTGACAAAATTATATGGAACCACCCTTGAAATAAGCTCTATCAAACGCAAAAAGAATTTTGAAAATCGGTCCACATTTGGCGGAGATATCGAGTAACATACATAAAAAAAAATACCGACGAATTGAAGACCTCCTCCTTTTGTGAAAGTCGGTCGAAAAATATCTACCCTAAACCGACATGCAGCATGACTGAATGAGGTGAAAGAGGTGTGTAAGGATCGTAGCAAGTGAAAATCCGTTGTCTCCGCCTACCCCTATGAGAAAAGGGCGTGAGTCTATGTATGTATGTATATATAATTTACTAAGGTTATAATTATTAAGGTAATGGTAGATACATGTCGGATGATACATTATTTTTCTAAACGATATTAAATTAATTCAAATAGATTATATACTTAAAATACTTAAAGTACACATTTCCCTACTTTATATTATGACACTTTTGGCATACCAATATCAATTCACTTTTCACCTACTAGATTTCACTACAATCATAAAATTCATAAGAAACATAATACAGCGTTTTGCCGATATGATAGGAGGCGAGACGGGTAAGAGTTGCGTAATACTCAAATTAAAAATTCTGACATCGAAAGATGAAGTTTCGTAACCTGAAATTGAACCTCAGAACTCACAGTGTTTAATGAACACTGTTCATTCAACAATCACTTGACCAAAGAGGCAGTAAAACATATAAAAGTACCATAAATGAAAACACCGAAAGGCGATAATTTGTAGTCTATTAGATTGCAATATCAATAAGGTGACCACTGAAAACCAGCGCTGTGTTATGATTCTGATCACAACACAGCAACATGCTGAGTTGGTCACCTTTTGTCACAAAGTACGCATGCACTATGTTTTTATATAATATATTTGTTTTTGCTTATTAAGTTATTATCTATAAGTTCAATTTAGTAACTGATGTTGCATGCGTTTAGTGACAATAAACATTTCTTTCTTTCTTTCTTTCTTTCTTATATCATGGGCACCCCACAACATTATACCGTTATGGACGGCCGCATGAGCCAATAATGCTCGCCCATTATACGATTGAAAAATGTCACAGGCCACTTTGCAGCGGTGCGCTACATTACCCCCGGTTTGGGCCATATTATGCTACTGAGTTATGATGCAAATGGGTCGGAGAGTAGGGGTGTCATGTTTTTCATAAATTGGTTCTAGAATGTTTTTTTTTTAAAGAAGTATAATATTCTACAAGAAGATTATTCATTTCATTCACTCATCGTTACTAGTGCTTAGTAAAACCGGCCAAGTGCGACTCGGACTCGCGCACCGAGGGTCCCGTACAAACCTGTAGATATATGTATAATCTAATTAATAATACTGCCTCGGTGGCGTGCTGGTATTTCGGTACGACTACGGTTCTGAGGTCTAGGGTTCGATCCCCGGGTCGGGCAAAGTGATATTGGATCTTTCTATATCAGCCTGGAGTCTGGAATTTGTGCCCGATATCGCGATAGGCTCGCCCCCTATCACATCTGGGACGGAACTAAGCTCGGCGAAATGTGGGTGTTCTAGTTCGCTAGTGCGCCTCTGCCTACCCCTTCGAGGAAGCAGGCGTGAGCTTATGTTATGTTATGTAATTAATAATATAATATTTTTTCTTTACCTGTGCTATAAGACGTTGCTTAATACCAAATTTCAATCGATTCTGAGTTCACAGGAAGTATCCTGTAGGTTTTGATTCACTTGCGAGTGTCAAAAATTTGCGGCATAAACGGCTGTCTTTTGATTGCGTTGGCTTAGAAGTTTGATTTCTTAACAGCTTCAAGGGACAATAGACCTCAGTATTTGATATGAATTTCAGCTTGAAACCTCCACGCGTTCCTGAGAAAAAGGGTCTTGACAGACAGACAGACGGACAAAAAAGTGATCCTATAAGGGTTCCGTTTTTTTCTTTTTGAGGTACGGAACACTAAAAAATATAAATGGAAATCATTTAGGAGGCACTTGGTTGAAATATTAACTGGAAATATTGATAGGCGTAGGTAGTCGAAAAACGTTTTATTTTCATTCACAAATGGTATAAGCTTTACAGAATCCGAGTTCCGGTATGGTCAGAAATAATGTATTTAATTGCAAAGTAATTTGCCAAATATCCTTGTTTAAAGCCTGCAGGATCATGTCCAAAACCATGTTATAACCAATATAACCGGTTAATAAACAAGGATAACGGATAATATTACGGTGGACAGGCTATAACCGGTAAATACGGCACATTGCCGCGTAAGCTCTTGCATTACCCACTATCCAGTCAGTTATATGCAAGGCTTCATTGCTGGGTGTCCCGCGCTATACGACGTTCTTAGGTCATTCTGCTACTGTTTTTTTATTATTAGCCCTGTAATATTACTGTCTCACTGCTGGGCTCTATTATTCAAAACAAACATAACCTCACGCCTGTATCACCGAAGGGGTAGGCAGAGGCGCCCTAGCGAACTAGAACACCCACATTTCGCCGAGCTTAGTTCCATCCCAGATGTGGTAAGGGGCGAGTCTATCGCCATATCAGACACAAATTCCAGATTCTATTACTTATTCTCTGAATTTTTTTATTTAAGAAATCGGACACGTGGAAAGTTCATTTGATGGGAGGTTGTAACAAAGTAGGTATAAATATTTGTTCCAATTTATAACATTTATTATTTCAAAATTCTCGCCCTATTTGTGTATTTGAAGCTAGATTTAGTGCAAGTATTGTACTCGTATATGACATTCCAAGAGATAGATTAAAATTACCTGGTTAATAGGTAAGTATTACGAACGTAACTTAGCCAATAATTTGATGAGTATGCGGTACTGGTAAATACAGCACATTAGATCGTAAACCAGTGCTTGAGCCGATTTGTAAATCGTAGGCTATGGTCACTCGCTTTTGTAATACTTTATATTTTTGCCTTTATTGCACAGGTAATAAGGACAATTAGTCCAAGTCCATAATTCCAAGATTCGATTCAAGGAAGTGGTTAGAAATATTTAATCAATCATTTGGATAATTCGACCTATCCAAAGAATAAAGTTACATATGATAATGAATCGAAATTGCTTTCTTATTTTTCTGAGCTTATTTATTGACCTGTATATTTAACTAGTTAATATTTTTTTAAGCTATGTCATAATTTAACTTGTTATTATGTCATAAATTTAAAAAAATACTAGTATTAGTTAAATATATAGGTTAATTTAAGCTCAGAAAAATATAAAAGCAATTTCGATTAATTATCATATGTAACTTTATTCTTTGGATAGGTCGAATTGATCAATAGCACCTTTGATAGTAGTACAGTCATGCCCCGCTGTGGACCACGAATGGGCCGGCTCGACCGGTTTGATACCACTGTTTCACAGAAAACCGACGTAAAGTGTAAGCTCGCTGCCGCGTTCTGTTCGGTGAGTGAGATTTCCGATGGCTCAATTACCTCCCTTTCCCAGTTCTTAATTCCCTCCTTTTAGGTTGGCAATGCACCCATGATTATTTTTGTATCTTGGGTGTCTATGGGCGGTGGAATTACTTACCATCAGGTGATCTATATGCACGATTACTAGTCTCTGTTATAACAAAAGAATCAAGCCTAATAAATGCCATGGATAACATCTTGTCCCGGCAAATAAGATAATAAATACACCCAATACTCAAACCCCTAGTCCTGAACCCATACTAGGTAAGAGTTATAATCTATATCGTAATTATCAGAAACTACGAGAGACTTTTGGTCTAACAACACCTAGACCCTTTTTCTCGCTACGGGAACCGAACCGCCTCTCGTGTCGCAGTCAGCTACTCGCCCGCTGTCAATCGTATAATCATGTTAGAAAGCATTGCTGGATTCGGGATTCTAATTCTGACAGAAAACCGACGTAAACTAACAGCTTGCTGTTGTGTTTCATTCAGTGGGTGAGATTCCCCTCCCTTTCCCAATTCCTACTCTTCCTCCTTTTAGATTGGCAACGCATCCATGATTCTTTTTGTGTTTTGTATGTCTATGGGCGGTGGAGATCATTTACCATCAGGTGACCCACCTGCTCGTTTGCCAGTATCTTTAAGAAACCCAGGACATCTGCGTCCACATCCCGTATACGCTGGCACTAGACTAAAGCCGATATGATCACGGTGACAATATAAATAAAAAACCGGCCAAGTACGAGTCGCACTCGCGCACCGAAGGTTCCGTACAAACCTGTAGGTATATAAGACGTTGCTACGTACCCAATTTCAAGATTCTGAGTTCACGGGAAGTAGTAGTATTTGATACCCTTGCGAGTGTCGAAAATTTGCGGCATAAACGGTTGTATCTTTTGATTGCGTTAGCTTAGAAGTTTGATTTGTTCACAGCTCCAAGGGACAGTAGCCCTGAGTATTTGATATGAATTTCAGCTTGATACCTCCACGCGTTCCTGAGAAAAAGGGTCGTAACAGACAGACAGACAGACTACAAAGTGATCCTATAAGGGTTCCGTTTTTTTCTTTTGAGGTACGGAACCCAAAAAAAGATGCGACGAAACCCTAAAATGAAAAACACCAGATTGACATTAATAAATCTACCCTATATTGTCACGTGTGACATCTCAAATTGAAGCTCACACGCCCTCCAAATTCCGCAAGAATTCAAATATGTAAATGTAATAAACAAAAATGACCTTTTTAAAATGCATCATTCCTTTTATGCACCCGGGAGATGTCACGGGGGCGATAAAAGAACTTCCCGAAAAACATGAATTTTTATTAAGACCCGCACTTAAGGCGCCGCAGTCAAACTTAGAGCTGACGTGGATAGATGAATTCCTTAAAACATTGCTTAAAGCTAAGTTACGTCTACGAATATACTTGAGGTTCCGCTGGTGATGTAACTTACTGCGCCATAGCCGCATGAATGAATAAAAAATAAATAACACCCGATAGACATAACTTACTGTCTGTTGATTAAACAGAAGGCCAACTATGAGTTTTTTTACATTACTCGCTAGCGACTCCGTAAAATAATAATAATAATAAATACACCCAACAGTCACACACATAGTCCTGACTCCACACTAGGTGTAACCTGTATCGTGGGTATCAGAAACTACGAGAGACTTTCGGTCTCACAAACACCCACACCCGAAAGAAATATCTGTGGCCACACATTTGTCTCGGTGCGGGAATCGAACCCGCGCCCTTAGTCGGCTACTTGCCCGCTGCGCCACGGAGGTTGTATATATAATATTTGTATGACAAACACTCAAACGCCTCTAGCGGTTACGCGGGAACTGACGTTTTCCATACAAATATTTTACGTCCTCGCTCGCGTAAATACGTGCAACAAACTCATGGTTGAGTTAAAGCTCTCAATTAGTCCAATTTGTAGAGTCAAGCTGCTTCTTTAACAAATGCACCTATATATGACCTAATTTGTGCCCGATAAGGCGATAGGATCGCCCCCTATCACATCTGGGATGGAAGTCAGCTCGGCGATATGGTGTACTAGTTGGCTAGTGCGCCTCTGCCTACCCCTTCGAGGATACAGGTGTGAGCTTATGTTATATGACCCAAAATTAAAACCATGTCAAACTCTTCACGGAACCCTACAGAATTGGAATAGCAATACGACTCCAGAGCTACGGGCGAGATGTAACAAACGAGCTCTACTCTGGAAGTAGGCGGTTGAATAATTGAACATGTGTGGACCACAGATCGCGTAGCCGGCGCGGCCGATCGATGACGAGCGTTACTTGTACACAGTAATATTACTGTCCCACTGCTGGGCACGGGCCTCCTCCACTATTTAAATTGATTTATTTATTTTCAAGGTGGACCGACGACCTGATAAAGGTCGCAGGAAGTCGCTGGATGCAGGCCGCTTCCAACAGGTCAATCTGGAAATCTTTGGGGGAGGCCTATGTTCAGCAGTGGACGTCCTATGGCTGATGATGATGATGATGATGATGATTTACCTCTTAACGTTTTAGTCCATCGTGCTTGTCTAATGAGGGTTAGGAGGCGTACCCATACTAAGTGACCCGTTCTGGGGGGAAGCGGTCTTCAGAATACCACGCTTGGTCCCAGTCTGCCTTAGGTTTTCGCCACGTAGTCAATATCCCGTCGGTACAACAGACTTTTTCAAGCATGTTGCAGAGAGGATTTGTCTTCGTTTTTACGACCGGCATCCTGCGTGACGTCAACACCTCCTCTCGGGGATCCTGTCCCGGACAAATCAAATTTGAAAAATCTCTTACCCGACCTGGGAATCCAACCCGGGATCTCCCGGTCCACAGCCATACATACTCGTATATACTGTCACTACACCAACGATGCGTATCTAGTATATAGAAACATATAATAACATAACATAACATAAGCTCACGCCTGTATCCCCGAAGGGGTAGGCAGAGGCGCACTATCGAACTAGAACACCCACATTTCGCCGAGCTTAGTTCCGTCCTAGATATGATAGGGGGCGAGTCTATCGCCATATCGGGCACAAATTCCAGACTCCGGGCTGATATGGAAAAATCCAATATCACTTTGCCCGATACGTCGGTAGACAATGGTATTAAATCGGTGGAGCCGGTTTATTCGTGTTCACTTGTCTACACCGTGGCTCTACCATTCACATGCTCCCACAGTTATGCTATCTGTTTGAAATGAGCATCTCAGAAGTCGGAAACAGTATTAACAACAACAAACAAATAACAAATACACTCAACAGTCACACATCTAGCCCTGACCCCACACTAGGTATAACCTGTGTCGTGGGTGTCAGAAACTATGAAAGACTTTCGGTCTCACAACACCCAGTCTTGAAACAAATATCTGTGGGCCACACAAACATTTGTCTCAATGCGGGAATCGAACCCACGGCCTCTCGCTTCACAGCCGGCTACTCGCCCGCTGGGCCACGGAGACTGTCAAGCCGTTACGTATAATTGAAAAATATTGGGTATTAAAATTCCACCCCAGTCTTAAAGATAGGAACCGTCTAATTAAATTTCCGTTTTAGGCAATAAACCGCTCACCACGTGGTATTTTATTGCCACATTTTGGGACTTGATCAGAATTTATTGTTATCTGGGAATTATTAAATTGTTTTAGAGGTGCTGTAATGTGAAATTGGGTTTTCCACGAGGTTTTTCGCTGCAATAACATGCAATGATATGTCATAACATTAATGTAATTTTTTTAAAGCAGAGAATGGCAACGAACAGATGGGTCACCTGTTGTAGGTCGATTCTCTAAGAAACGCCACAACGTTGCGATCGACGACGAGCTCCCGCAGCGCACATCGTTGAGCTCGACGGAGCGTTCAATGAAAAAACACAAAAACCCTAGAGAATCGACCTGCTGATGGTAGGTGATCTCCACCGCCCTCAGACACCAGACACAAAAATAATCATGGGTATGAGAAAAAAAAAAGGTAATGAAACGGGAGAATAGAGATTTGGGAAATGGAGGAGGGGAGTTGGGCCACCAGAAATCTCACTCACCGAACGAAATGTGACAGCGATGTGCCACTTTTCGTGGGTTTTCTGTAAGACAGTGGTATCAAACCGGTGGAGCCGGCCTATCCGTGCTGTAGACGTACTACAGCATGGCTCTACTTTTAAGAAATATCATGTTATCGAGCTCGATTGTCAAAAATATTCCTGCTAGGGCCACTGAACTGCTTGACCGCGCAACATAAACAAACCATAATAAATAGCCATAATTGGAAATTGAAGCAAAACATTTGAGTCTTCGTTAAATTTTGAAACGACTTTTGAACATTTCCATTTTAATAAGTCATCAAGACGAATATAAAGTTTGTTTCAATAAAAACACGCCACCGGCGGGTGAAAGCTGATAGAACTTAGAATCGGATATCGATTCTGACAGGCCGATACGGTGCGAGATGTCTGCAGAGATATTATTGCGAGAAATCATGATTGCTGCTCTTTTCCTTCACAAATGTGAGAACTTTATTTTCGGAACAATTAATTGCTTTTTAGCAATTTAAGAATTTATAATTGTCCATTTTTTAAGTTGTTTATTGATCTTCGGTCTTATCATCATCGTAGGTACACACTAAAACCTCGAGATCCTGGGTTCGACTCTCGGTTCAGAGTTTATGTTTAAGTTTTGTATTATTATTGACAGCCTCCGTGGCGCAACGGGCGAGTAGCCAGCTGTGAAACGTGAGGTCGCGGGTTGGATTCCCGTACCAAGACAAATGTCTGCATGTCCCTCAGATATTTGTTTCGGGTTTGGTCGGTCTGGGTGTTGTGAGACCAAAAGTCTCTCCTAGTTTTTGATACCCACCATACAGGCTACACCTGGTGTGGGGTCAGAACTATGTGTGTGACTGTTGGGTGAATTTATTTATTTTTAATTACTAAGTTTTGTATTAAAAAAATCGCACAATTGGGTTTGATTTATTTTTGAGGTATTTTTGAAAATAAAGATAACCCACCAGTCAAATTGCCATTTACTATTATAAAGCCCAAAATCACTTGTTTAAGATAATAACTATTCGTTTTAATTTCCACTCGCAAAAGAGGATTTTATTCTTGGCAACTGACTTTATAAACAGCACGACCCTCTTGAGTTTATTAGCTGCAAATAAAATTGACATTGCTTTATGAGATCGTAATATCCGAGATGGCTAGTTCATCTTTATTAGAACGACAGTAATAACTGAAATTGTGGATTTGATATATTGTCTGGATGGATGCCCATCGCGCTGTGTTGTCATAATAGCTTCCAATAACCGATATCTTCCGAATGACTTGGTTCGGTTAACTTATTTTTAGTTTTACGGGTTTCGCCTTTTAGTTGCAATATTTTCGATCGACTTTCAAAACGGAGGAGGTCCTCGATTCGTCTGTATTTTTTTAACCCGTTGGAGGCGGCACATATATATGTTACATAAGCATATGGGCCACCGGAGGCGGAGCCGCCCGTGACTATCTAATGTATGTTTCGCGATATCTCCGCCAAATGTGGACCGATTTTCAAAATTCTTTTTGTGTTTGATAGAACTTATTTCAAGGGTGGTCCCAAATAAATTTGGTCACGATCGGATTTGAAGTCGGTCCGTTAAGTTGTTAAACTTGTGATTATATGCTAAATGTTTTGGTGTGTCCTTTATTTAAGTGGTTTATTATTATCCACCATCTTCAAAAAAGGAGAAGGTCCTCGATTCGTCTGTATTTTTTTCATGTATGTTACCCGATATCGCCGCCATATGTGGACCGATTTTCAAGATTAAATAAATAAATAAATAAATACACCCAACAGTCACACACATAGTCCTGACCTCACACTAAGATCGAGTCTTGTGTCGTGGGTATCAGGAACTACGAGAGAGACTTTCGGTCTCACAACACCCAGACCCGAAACAAATATCTAAATATCTGTGGGCCACACAAACATTTGTCTCGGTGCGGGAATCGAACCCGCGACCTCATGTTTCACAGCCGGCTACTCGCCCGCTGCGCCACGGATGCTGTCAAAGATTATTTTTGTGTTCGATAGAACTTATTCCAAAGGTGGTCCCATAAAAATTTAGTTCTACGACCGGATAAGCTTTGTGATTATTTTATATTATAGAGGTACCTACTAGCTATCGTTCCGCTCAGCTTTCGTTTTGTCTTGGGTCCTAATAGCGAAATATTTTTAAATTTATTCAAGCATGGTGCAAAAATGATTTGGCTTTAATCTTTACGACTGCCTGGCTTACCTAACGTCAACTTTCTCTTATGATTTTACCATGAGACGGAAACTAGCTAGCTCGTCGCACAATATTTGTACAAATTAAATCTAAGCCTACCTATCCAAAGGAGTGACGTGTTATATACCTCTAATATTCTGTTATTAATATCGTATTATGCAGCAATTACATTATTTATTACATTTGTTGTAACTTCGTCGAGCTTTCCAACATTTTAATATTAATTAACGTTCGAAATAATAAAGTTTTGCTACGTTCTGTTGATTCTGATAACAAAATTCGTGAATCTTGTTTCTTGTCGAACTACGACCTTCTTTGAAACACTTCGTTGACTTAATCAAAGATTAAAGTAACTAAAGTTTGTAGTAAAGGCCTACATAATTGATGACAGCGGGTGAAACTATTTACAAATTCTTGCTACGAAACACACTCTAAAGAAAGTTGATAATTTGAATGACCTAGTGATATATTCTAAAAATATTTTTCTGTTGACGGTTTAGGTATGTATTGTCGCCTCCTTGGTCTAGTGGCAGCATGTATGGGCTGTGGACCGGGAGGTCCTGGGTTCGATTCCTAGGTCGGGCGAAGTAAATTTTCTAATTTAATTTGCCCGGGACTGGATCCCTCATAGGGGGTTGACATCAGGCAGGCGACCGGTCGTAAAACTAAGCCAAATCCTCTTTGCAACATGCTTGAAAAAGTGTGTTGCGCCGACCCTACATTAAAGTGGGATAAGAGCAGGTAGAAAGAAAAGTTTAGGTATGTATTGAATTATTACATAGATACATACAAAAAGCCATGTCTGTACATTGCTCATGTGTAACATTGCACATCCACCGCAGCATCTTCATTTCCGAGACGTGGATTTGCCTAACATGACACGCTTAAGGACAGGCCACGGCTCACACCCATATAGAAGTAAAGAAAGAAAAAAAAAAGAAAAATCATTTATTTTATTTACAAGTACCTTTAAGTCTCATCGGCATCTACCGGTCTAAGTCAAAGTTCGATTAAAACATTCCAAATCCTCAGTGAGTTCGTTTCTTTGACTCAGACTTAAGCGAAGTTCGCTCTATAGATCTCAGCCTTCATATTAAAATAATAGCTTCGCGTAACCGGGCCACCGCGCGGTATATGGTGCCTCAATTTTCCATACCAGTAGTCCTGGCGGGTCCGGTGCCAATAAACAATATCTTCCACCCTAGCGGCCACTGAACGAGGTTCTACTAATTAGGGACGTGGAAACCGATCGAAAGGAAGCCTTTGATGCGAAAATGAAAAGGTGACAACGATACCCTTTGTCGATGTTTCGGTTATAATATCGATATGATATTGAAGCAGCTTTGATATAGGGATCAGACATTCTTAGTAGTACTGCTATGACAAAGTGAATAGATGAGCGATAGAATTCTAATGGGAGTCAATGACGTGCACAAGCATTCAAATAAGAATAGAAAAAAACTTTTTTTTTAGTTGTGATTTTTTTTTCAATTTGCACGTCGTCACTGTAGTCATTTATAAGTACGTTTTGTCCATAACCATCGTAACGTCGATTAGTCGAGAGACATTTGTTGAAGTATGCGACCGAGACAGAATGTATAGATATTAGACAGTTTGGTACAAAAGTCGGGTCAGTATAACTGAAGGGGCAGGCAAAGGTGAAATAGAGAACCAGAGACTACGTCTCGCCGAGCTTACTTCCGTCTCTTCATATAATATGGCCGCGTAATCTGTCGTCATACTGGACTCAAACAATCCCGGGCAATTCATAGGTAATTTTCAAATTGAAATATGAATCCAAGTCGTATTTGAACCTAGGACCTCATGGTTCTCACTTGAGTACTGCACTTAAATAATAAATCTATTTAATGAATAATCCAGATCCAATTTAAATTAAATATCGAACGTATTCCAAATTCAAACTGGAAAGCGCTAAAGGATCGGCGATCAACACCCGCGGAATGCAAAATACATCACGTCACTACGTTAATAGTGCTGGGAAAAATATCGACGGCGGGTCGATTTCAATAAGCGATAACTTCTGCATGACCGACGCCCTCCTTCAACTGGGCATTACGGATGCCAGTGATCAAAGCGGGTCGGCTCGGTCCGAGAGATGCGCGCCGCGGTTTTGAATCGTTCTATTCGGGTTAGTGATGTTATTTGGTTCGTTCGATAATTGACTGGAAAAGTGAATCGAAATGTGTTTTATGTTGTTCATATTCCACTTATTAACTAGTAATAATGGGGCTTACTTATAAAAACAGTTTAACTGGGCAAATGGCTATAGCCTGTCACTTTTCTCCTTGTGTCACATTGTTTAAAAATAAAAGAGACAGGCTATTCTTTACCATTTGCTCAGTTAAACTGTTTTTATAAGTAAGGCCCAATATTGCAATGATGTGTGCTTGTTGGATCGTTCTTCTTGCTAAAATAGAGTTACGGATTATATTATTTTTCAGTATAGTTTTTGCGAACTTAGGCTTCTCATATTTTAGGGCCTTTATTCATAATGACTTAGTGGGACGCTATAATACCGCTGTAGGACGTTTCCGAAAATTTGTTATTCATAATAGCTCAATAGCGTTAAAACGTTCCCAAAATCTTCCATAAAATGTCTGCAATTTATAGAAGCTGGCACCCTACTTTAACGCTTCAATAGCAAAAAATATGGCCGATTTCGATCAACTGATTCGTATTTGACGTTCCACCAGTTTTGGTTGGGATTAATTTGAGGGTGCCTGCGACTTCTATCATAAACATTAAAAAATAAGCTCACGCCTGTATCCCCGAAGGGGTAGGCAGAGGCGTACTAGCGAACTAGAACACCCACATTTCGCCGAGCTTAGTTCCGTCCCAGATGTGATAGGGGGCGAGCCTATCGCCATTTCGGGCACAAATTCCAGACTCCGGGCTGATATGGAAAAATCCAATATCACTTTGCCCGACCCGGGGATCGAACCCGAGACCTCAGAACCGTAGTTGTACCGAAATACCACCACGCCACCGAGGCAGTCTTCTAGACTTCAGAGAGACTTCTATCAAATGCAATTAATGTTATAAACACGATAGTTTGTGAGGTTGTATGGATGTTTTGTTACTCTTTCACACCAGAATGGTTGATCGGATTTGAATTTAATTCGGTAAAGAAATGGATTATAGTCTAGAATAAAAATGTCTAGGATAACAGGACAAATAAATGTGATGCAAAAGTTATGACCTCATGGTCATAAGTCGCTCAGTTTATTTGAAATATACGCGCGCCAGGTCGGACAGCGTAATAATATTGAGAGAATAAACTTGTCTTAAGTGATTCTTCACCATTCACAGAACATTACACTCTAGGATGTATTTATTTATAGAGGAATAACACTTTCCAAGGCTACTTTTTTCCAGAAAATGTAGGGTCTCCGTAGGATAGATTTGTTTGAAGTCAGCTAGTATTTAATATTTTCCGTGTGATATTTAATTACATACCTTGATTTCAACAAAACATCTTTTTCTTCAATATCATCATTATCTAAGCACGAATAAATCAAGAGAAATAAAACACTTCAAAAATACAATGATGAATTTTATTAAATCTGATTCAACAAAAAATACTTATACACGCATGTTGCCTAATTATTCTTCAATACAATGTTATGTTGAAGCCGCTGTGAACTGGAAAGTCCGGTCCTGAATTCCATTCTCAAAGAAGGCAGGGTATTTTTCTTACACGATTTGCAAAGACTGGAAGCCCCCTTTTATTCATACGCTCCAAGGAATATCCTCCAAATCTAAATTTCATTTCCAAATATCCATAATCTACCCATCTTCGTTGATGTTTAGGTATTGCATAAAACAAAATCACTTCACATGCAACAAACATAGTTTTACTTTGATTAAATTAATTAAATAAATATATAAACAAACTAAACTGGTCGCCATGGTCGCCATTTGCCATTTCGAATTGCGCGCGCAAGACGCGCGTGAATGATTGTTTTTTTTATTAGGCCATCGTTCCATGACTTTCCAGAGACAAAACTTGTTAAAATTACGTTTTATCTATGTACTAGCAACATTGTGACACGGTAAATATATTTTAGGTAATGGAGCTATAGTAAACTATTATGAATAAAGAATTTTATCGAACCTTCGATAGGCTTAAAATGCATTTTTACCAATATGAGTTTATATCTTCATTAGGGGTTTTATTATGAATAAAGGCCTAGAAATATAAGTAGAAAAAATTCGATACGGGCGGAATGATGAGCATGAGCCGGTTATAATGCAAGTTTGGATGATTGCAAGAATACAAGATTTTTTACAGCTGACCTAGACTTGGAAAGGCAGACATGATGTTATATTTTATCCATAAAATGCATCCTATTGGATTCTACTTTAACGCAAGCAAAAATTATAGAACCGCGAAGTAAAATTATTTATTTTCATAGACATACTTTGATTAAGGTAATACTTAAGGCCATATGTTATGTTATATTGGTTTGAGTTAGTATTTAGTACACATTTCTACAATCAATAATGAATATGAGTAAATCATCAATATAATATACCCTATATGCACAGTTCTTTGCAAATATCCTCCTAAAAAGTGGTCTCAGGAATAAAACAAAAAAAAAAGATCGTAAGTTCTAATTAAATGAACACAAATATAACCCTATGCATGTGTTATAAAGTAGCTTTTTAAACGAAATGATCAAGCGTTCTTAAATTTGAATTTTGAAATTTAGAATTCTAACAGCGTCCGACTGCAGGCAAAAGAAGTGCTTAAGCACTTCTTTGCTGTCCCATTTTCCGATCGTCAACTGTGCATCTAGGTAAATAATATATCAATGGAGTAAATACTAAAGTCTCACTTAAAGAAAATATAAAACAAATTACAGTCAAATGTTATCACATTCAAAACTAAAAACTCGACAAACCAATGCATTTCCCTAAGTAAGAGAGACAATACGGGCGTTACAAGAAATACATATTTTATACTTTTGACGTGCGAGTCTCCCCTTTAGATTTATTATACGAAAGAATATGAAGTAACGCTCCGTGTTGGAGCTGAAGATTTTTCTTTGTTTTCTCCCTTGGAGATAATATTAAAATGGTTCTGTTGTTACGTCACTCTTCTAAGTCCTGAATGTATAAATCACAGTGAATTGTAGCCGTGAAGCAGTTCGGAAATGTTTTCGTGGGATCTAATATGCGTATTTTGTTGGTGATTTGCTCGTGTCGTGTCGTGATGTTTTAGAGGCTTGTATTGGACTAGCGTTGTTTATGTAGCTAGGTTTATGCTTTACTTCGGCCCAATACAATAAATAAATACAGATGTGTATGCCACACTTTTCTAAATAACATTATCTTCGTAATCACAAGGATTACAGTACAGAAATTATGCTTAAATATTTCGGTTATATTTAATGTTATATTTCGATTGAAACCATAAGTTATTTTGAAGGAATAAGAGCCCGACCTAAGATTCCAACCTTAGACCTCCCGGACTATTGTCCGGGAGGTCTAAGGTTGGAATCTTAGGTCGGGCAACGCGATTTTTGTAACAAACTATCGAGCAATCAAACTAACAAGATTTGGGGAGATCCCCATAGATTGGGGAAGGGATTTAAGTCAGGCATCCGTTCGTTGAAAACTAAACCCATACTTTTCTAGAATATTCTTACAAAAATGTGGTCCGTCGACCAGAATATACATTGGAGTGGGAAATGAATATACTGTTGTTTGCTTTGTTATTTTTACTTGCTAACTATTTGTATTGTCTGTGTCACAGACCGACATGATTCTGGCGACCACAAAACTACTGTTTATGGGTCGCTAGTTCTTTTGTTTTTTTTTAAATTTCATATAAAATGTTTTAACTTTTAGTTTGGTAATATTACCTATTATTAAATTGGGGAACTATCAGCTTCAATAAACTGATATTCTATTCAGTGCAGTTAGACACGCTAACGTTCCAACTTGGCTCATCGTTCTCGCATAGTTTGCTACTGAAAAGTATTTATCATCCAAGGAGAAACTTCTTTTGCCATCTTTCAAAACTCTATCGACCGTTAAAGATCTATCTTCCAAGTTTCTCCACCGTTTCCTAAGGAATGTTCTACTCAAATTGTTCGGAAACATAATTTGTTGTGATGCAATGGTGTGCATCATTTTATGGAAGGTAAATTGCTTCTGTTGATTTATTCAAGCTGAATATTGGCTTTGGGTTTTGATATTCATTCAAAACATACCTTTGATATAAGCTTTTATACATAAAGTAGGAGATGAAAATGACAGTGAAACGTACGTTTTTTTTTTATAGTAGAGACTGGCAAACTAGCGGATGGGTCACCTGATGGTAAGTGATCTCCACCGCCCATAGACACCCAAGACACAAAAAGAATAATTGTGTTGCCAACCTAAAAGAAGGGAATGGAAGGGAAGGGAAAAGAGAAAAAACTAGTTCGGAACCGAAACTTATATTCTGCTGATAGAGTTTATTTGAAACGGAACTCAGTGAGGATTTAAAATTATTAAATCGAACTTTGACTTAGTCCTAATCATTTTTTACAAAAAAATATTTGCTTAGTCTGTCTGTCAGTATGTTTTTTTTGTAAAAATGGGTCAGACTAACTCGAAGTTTAATTTAAAAATTTCAAATTCCAAATTCCTCACTGAGTTACTTTCTTTGACTCAGACTTAGTCGAATTTCGCTCTATAGATCTCAGCCTAAGTCTCCTAAGAATACATTAAAATAGCACTGTCATATAAACTCTAGCAGTAGAATAGTTTCGGTTCCGAACTAGTTTTTTATCAGGTCAGCTTCGAGTATTCGTAAATAGCAAACTGGCATCCTACAAGTTTATTGCACACTTTGATACAGGGACGAGACCTTTAGATCGGGGTGACGTGAGGAAAAGTATAGATAAGCATGTTGAACAATATTTGTTCTTAAATTAATGGAATTTATGACTGATATGGCGTGTGGCTCGCTCTCTACAATATAAAAGGGTTGAAAATGAGCTCGGTGAAATGTCTATGTTCTAGTTTTCTAGTTCGCCTCTGCCTACCACTTCGGGATACAAGGCGTGAGACTATGTATGATTATGTATGTTTCTCAAAAATTGTAAAATGCCCTTGTTCCTCCTATTAGCTTACGAAAGCAGATGATCAGACAACAGGATAGTATATGGTTACTGTCGCCTATGGTCATCGAAAATGGCAGGAGCACATACTGCCCACCACGAAAAGAAAAGGAATGGAGACTGAGAAAGGAGGGAGTTTTGAGACAATTAGCTAAAGAACGATTTAGAAAATCACACGGCAATTTCTTGTATACCCTAATGTGAATGCCTGGGCACGTCACTGAGTAAGGTCTAATCTATCTAATTAGTGCCTACTCCTGTTCTTTTCTCTTTATTTAATTAATAATGGGAACATTAGCCTTGTAATATTACTGTCCCACTGCTGGGCACGGACCTCCTCTACTAATGAGAGGGAGACCTTAGCCTACCACGCTGGCCTAATACGGGTTGCTAGACTTCACATAAATTCGAAATTCTTGTGGAGAAATTCTCGGGTATGCAGGTTTCCTCACGATGTTTTCCTTCGCCGTTATAGCAAGCGATAATTATTCACAAAGAAAACACACATAACATAGAAAAGTCAGAGGTGTATGCTCCATATTATTTAATTGCATTAAAAAAGATTTAATGCCAGGCATATCCTGCATTAGTCGATCGCAACGTCTGGGACCTTTAATAAGAAAAGTTCGTCTGGTACCATGTCAGTAATTTAAGAGAGCCCATACGAAGTTTGTAGCAAAATTAAATTTTTCTTGCGCTTCGAAGTTAAGTTCCGGGTATCGATTCTGGGCGATTTTAGTTCTTGCCGTGTCTCTCGTGACTTCGTATAGTTTTTTTTAATATAATGTGGGGACGGCGTAACATACTTTTCCAAGCGTGTTGCAGAAAGGATTTGGCTCAGTATTTACGACCGGCTGCCTGCCTCATGCAAATCCGCATCTAGGGGATCCAGTCCCGGGGAAATAGTGTTTGAAAAACAACCCGCTCGACTTGGGAATCGAAACCAGGACCTCCCGGTTCACAGCGCATATACTCTGCTACTAGACGCAAAGAGGCGACAGTGGAGAATAAATATAACAAAAGTAACTTCCCTAAATCACTTGTAAACAATGCCTTTATTAGCCAGAAATTAGCATTCCCTCCCCATCATCTGGATGAATGGCGCTCCTCAATAGTGAGGTTTACGAGGAATTTTCTTCCCCGATGTTCCCTATGGAATCAGCATCCTCCAGCAGTGTTTCCTGATCGATAGGACATAGGGACCTTCAAGGAAAGAGCATATAGATTCCTGAAAGGGCGGTAGCGCATCGACGATCCCTCTGGCATCGTGAGTGATCATGGGCGGTGATGATCGCTTACCATCAGGTGGTCCATCTGCTCGTTTGCTATCATCATCGTCATCATCATCAGCCATAGGACGTCCACTGCTGAACCAAAGCCTCCCCCAAAGATTTCCAGATCGACCTATTGAATTCGTTTGCTATGCCATTCCATAAAAAATACATCAATAGTAAAATATTGAACTCATATCCACGGGGACGGTAAGTATCCAATGCTTTCGAAATAATGAATCGCCGCAGGCATTGTACATTTTCTTTACAATTTACTTAGGGACTATGTATGTATGCACATAATTTCGGCTTGAAATTGCCTGACCCCTGTCACCTGGCAGCCTTCATGAATTATACAAGGCAATTTGTTGAGAGATAAGTTATCGGACAGCGGGCGAATAGATATATCCGATGGGTAAAAAAGTCCTCGAAAGGGTGTTTTAATAAGAGGTTGGGAATTTAGATGCAGTTAGGGGATTGAGAATACAATGTAGAACTACATGTGGAGGTAAAAATTGTTAATTTGTAGAGGATTGGGACTTAACGTGGCATTTTCGGTATTGCAATCTTTCTTTCCGACTGCCCAGGGTCAACGAAAATATTTGGCTGAATTTTTACCACCGGCTGCCTGTTTGACGACAACCTCATTCTTTCATCTCCTCATCCTCCTTCCGGGGATCCAGTCCCGTAAAATCGTGTTAGGAAAACACTCTTACCAACCTGGGAATCGAACCCACGACCTCACGGTTCGCAATCCATATAACACTAGACCAAAGAAGCGAGGTTATTGTAATCTTCATCTACGTGTATGCAATAAAAATTGGTGATTCCAAGAATTGAAAAAGAAAAATTAAACGCTTTGTATTGTTATAGTCTAGGGATATTGTTTAAAACCTATTCTTTTGGTAGTGTTTAACTAATTATTTAATGAAGAAAAGGACTAGTTCATTTTAAAGTTAAGCGTATTGTTAACTTAACATAGCATAACATAAGCTCACGCCTGTATCCCCGAAGGGGTAGGCAGAGACGCACTAGCGAACTAGAACACCCACGGTTCGCCGAGCTTAGTTCCGTTCCAGATGTGATAGAGGGCGAGCCTATCGCCATATCGGGCACAAATTCCAGACTCGGGGCTGATATGGAAAAATCCAATATCACTTTTCCCGACCCGGGTACGAACCCGAGACCTCAGAACCATAGTCGTCCCGAAATACCACCACGCCACTGAGGCAGTAGGCAAACTTGGTTATAAGAAAGTTACATTATTTGCGTTAAAAGCATTAAAGTACTACTGCGTACAGGAGCCAGTAATGTTTTAAAGACATAATTTTATTTCAAAGGCTTTATAACGTACTCTCAAGAAACTTTCCACAAAAGTGACTCATTAACGTATGTAAAGAGTTCCCATAAAAAGCAAGCCATTTCAGACTACTTTGAAGTTCATTAAAATTTCAAAACAGATGTTCCAAACTTATAACCCATTCATATCTTGGTAATTTTGTACTTATCTATATTTTTTATCTAACTACACATATTTTTTATCTATTTATATTTTTGTATCTATCTAATATTCAATGGACATCACGAAAACTTTTCAATCCAACTTTGGTTAACGCTTAAATTCTTTTTAATGTTAATGCAGTTAAAGTTTTGGACACATTGTGAAGTCATTTAATGGGATTTAGATATTTTTACGTTTTAATTTTGAACACAAATTCACAAAATTCTATTTTGAAATTATAACAATGTCATATTTAATATCATCGTCAACGTTATTATTAAATAGGTAATCAACTGATCCTATGGATCTGCTTCCGATATTCTAGAATCTATCCTTTTTGCCTTTCATCATCATCATCATCATCAGCCATAGGACGTCCACTGCCTTTATGCTGAGGTATTTGGTACTTGCTGAGGTATTTGCCGAGCTGGTGACATGCATTTATATGATATTATACAGGCAATAATATATTTACATACCCCCTCCTCCCAAATTACATAATTTGTTGCAATAAGCACGTTATTCGTCTCGAGGTGAAATGGTTAATTAATCAAGCAGGTACTTTTATTATCGAGGTTGATTGTTGCTAGTAGATAATTTCATTTTATTTTTGTCAATAAATCGGTTAAACTACGAAGATTAAAGTGTAATAACTAATACTTGTCACTTAAAAATATTTAAGATTGTAGATATTTTAAAAGCACTTTATAAATAAGGTCCTCTTCTACCACCCTTTCTTATTTGATTTTAAAACAATAAACCTTTGTATACCAAGGCTCCAAGAAGTTTATCTAGGGGGATGCATCGGCGACAGCTGCTTTTGAATGATGGAAAGCTTAAGGCGATTCCAAGCCTCCAGCACAAGTTTAATATAAAAATAAGTAGATAATGCGCTTTTAAGAGTGTTCTGTGGAGGCATTCAGATTTTATAAACTTTATAAGGCGTGATTGAAATTCGAATTTGTACAGATGTAAGTAATGTTCAATTTGGAATGGAAAGAATTCAGTTTCTATTTTTGGCTCGTAATATCTTTCTTCTAAGTTTTTTTTTGTCATTTTCGACCGACTTCCACAAAAGGAGGAGGTCCTCAATTAGTCTGTTTTTTTATGTATGTTACTCGATATCTCGGCCAAATGTGGACCGATTTTCAATTTTTTTTTTGTGTTCAATAGAGCTTATTTCAAGGGTGGTCCCATATAAATTTGGTCATGATGGGTAAATTGGAAGTCGGTCAGTTAAGTTTTTAAACTTGTGATTATCTAGCTTATAAGCTTCTCTGTTTAAAAACATTGCACTTCTTCTGCAGCAGTGGGGTAAAAATCATGTCAACCCATTGCTCGGTCGCTGCGTGTAAGGGACTGTCTAATAAACACTCTTTTGCATATTTTATAACCTATAACCCGTAGATAACCCAGTCGTCTCCTTGGTCTAGTGGCAGCATATATAGGCTGTGGACTGGGCGATCCTGGGTTCGATTCCCAGGTCGAGCAAAACGATTTTTCTAATTTGAATTGCCCGGGACTGGATCCCTCTGAGGGGTTGACGTCAAACAGGCAGGCGATCTTAAATATAATAATATTAAACCGAATCCATTTCACAACATCTAAACCTTTCACAATATTTTATAATTGTCAAAATTAAAGCAAAACAACAGATTTCTTTCCTGTTCAGTGACATAACCTTTAAATGTCACTAAAGTTAGGAAACAATAGCATTCGAATCCAATTCAGAAATGTAAAGGTGACTTATAATAAAGGCTTTGTTACCATTACCACTGAACCCTAAAAAGTTAAGAGCCAAATACCTAAGGAATCAAATGCAGAATTCGTGGGGTAGACCTGTCAAGATACCGTTTGACGTCACTACATGCAAAGGGGCTATACTGAGTAAATATTAATATTTACTTTAACTGTTTGATATTTTTTGACAGCCTTCGTGACGAAGCAGACGAGCAGCCGGCTGTGAAACGTGAGGTCACGGATTCCCGCACCGAGACAAATGTCTGTTTGGCCCACAGATATTTGTTTTAGGTCTGGGTGTTGTGAGACCGAAAGTCTCTCGTAGTTCGTGATACACACGACACAAGACTCGATCTTAGTGTGGGGTCAGGACTATGTGTGTGACTGTTGGGTGTATTTATTATTTATTTATTTGTATTGATGACTGCCTCGATGGCGTATTTCGGTACGACTACCGTTTCGGGTTCGATCCCAGTGTCGGGGAAAGTGATATTGGATTCTTTATAATATTAGCCAGGAGTCTGGAATTTGTGCCCGATATGGCGATAGGCTTGCGCCCCCTATCACATGGGGACGGAACTAAGCTCGGCGAAATGTGGCTGCTCTAGTTCACCAGTAGCGCCTCTGCCTAGCTCTTCGGGGATACAGGCGTGAGCTTATGTTATGTTTAATATTTGTAAAAAAGAAAGGTTATGAATGAAAATCCATCTCGTTAAACTTATTATTTCGAAACAGTTTGTATGTAGAATATAATGAAATATTCACGCTTAAAATCCTTTGCTAATGGAAAATCCATTTTACTCATGATGTTGAAATTTATCGTAATTTTTGTTTGACAGCCTCCGTGGCGCAGTGGGCTAGTAGCCGGCTGTGAAGCGAGAGGCCGCGGATTCGATTCCCGCATTGAGACAAATGTTTGTGTGGCCCACAGATATTTGTTTCAAGTCTCGGTGTTGTGAGACTGAAAGTCTCTCATAGTATCTGACACCCACGATACAGGTTATACCTAGTGTGGGGTCAGGACTAGGTGTGTGACTGTTGGGTGTATTTATTTTTTATTTATTTATTTATTATTTATAATTAGAGCGGAGTGGAATAAGAATAGCTGTCTTTTTGTAGAAACAAACAAACGAGCAGATGTATCACCAGTAGGCCAACCATGAGGTTTTTTACATTACTTCTAGCGACTCCGTACAATAATTTTATGACAAACCCCCGAACGCCTGTAGCGGTTACGCAGGGATCTCACGTTTCCATACTAATATTTTACGTCCTCGCTCGCGTAAATGTGCAACAAACTCATTAAGCTACTGATGATAAGTGATATCTACCGCCCATAGACACCCAAGACACAAAAAGAACCATGGGTGTGTTGCCAACATAAAAGAATGGAAACAGGTATTGTGAAAGGCATAGGGGAATTGGGCCATCGGAAATCTCACTCACCGAACGAAACACGACAGCGAGCTGCCACTTTACGTCGTTTTTTTGTGAGACAGTGGCATCAAACCTGTCGAGCCGACCCATTCGTGCTGTAGACGTAACTGTCTACAACGTGGTTCTACCACTTAAAAGTTGTGTGACGTCCGAATGGTCAAACGCTACTCAACTTTAACGGCTTCTTACATTGATTTCGACAGATAAGGCGGCCTTAAACGACATAAGGCGACCTTAAGTGTATGAATATTCAGCGGTAAATGTACGAAAATGTCTCACTCCTCAGATTGAAGTAAGCAGCCTTTTTATCTTAAAAAGTTTCTCTTTACTCAGTTAATGTATTATGTTTTTCAAGCCTGACAAACTTATTCCCATATTTCATCGGCACACATGTCTACGCAGAGGGCGCCTATTGTTAGAATGTATTAACAAGTTTTCTTACTTAGGTGACGAGCTTTGTGAAAAGCCCTACATTATAATATCTCAATACACATTTCTTCTAAAGAAAGACGGAGGTACAAAGAGGTAGGTGATATGTTAGCTTTCTATTACTTTTTTATATAAGTTATTTTTGATAAGATTTCGTGAAGTCTTCTTTTTTTCTTTCTATCTGCCCTTATCCCACCTTAATGTGGGGTCAGCTCAACACACTCTTTCAAGCATGTTGCAGAAAAGATTTGGCTAAGTTTTTACGACCGACTGCCTGCCTGACGTCAACCCCTTCTGAAGGATCCAGTCCCGGGCAAATTAAATTTGAAATTTCGCTTTGCCCGACCTGGGAATCGAACCCACGACCTCCCGGTCCACAGCCCATATGTGCTGCCATTAGACCAAGGAGGCGAGGATAAGATTTCGTGAAGTAATAAATAAAATAATAATAATAATATTAGCCCTGTAATATTACTGTCCCACTGTCGGGCACGGGCCTCCTCTACTAATAAGAGGGGTTAGGCCTTAGTCTACCATGCTGGCCTAATGCGCGTTGATAGACTTCACATACCTTCGAAATTCACGCACCTAGTCCTGACCCCACACTAGGTATAACCTGTATCGTGGGTATCAGAAACTATGAG
The DNA here is from genome assembly GCA_036417725.1 of Clanis bilineata. Taxonomy (NCBI): domain Eukaryota; kingdom Metazoa; phylum Arthropoda; class Insecta; order Lepidoptera; family Sphingidae; genus Clanis; species Clanis bilineata. The sequence continues at coordinate 4,364,746 of CM071159.1, forward strand.
AGACTTTCGGTCTCATAACACTCAGACTTGAAACAAATATCTGTGGGCCACACAAAGATTTGTCTCAATGCGGGAATCGAACACGCGGCCTCTCGCTTCACAGCCGGCTACTCACACACTGCGCCACGGAGGCTGTATGTCTGTCTGTGGAGAAGACTGGGTAAACGAGGAAGTGGGTCGCCTCATTTTAAATGATCACCACCGCTTATCTGAGATCTGCGGCCTGAGCAGGAAAATTTCTGACAACCGTAAATGTATTCGAAATCGATGCGCGTCTATGAAATTTGTATGAAATATTAACCAAACGTCATCAGTGCGCAGCGAACTCGAATACTTTTACATTTAAATTAGTTTCTCGTGCTCGGGCTATCCCCAATGTTTCGTGCTCGGGCTATGCTGGTATCCCAAATACCAGAGGAATCATGGATACGTTGCCAGCCTTTGAGGTAGGTATAAGCTCTTTGTATAGCTAAAACTGTGAAGTGTCAAAGACTGTTGATTTTACTTTGTCACTTTGTCGTTTGCGATGAAACTGGCCTTAAAGTCCATCGACCTTCATAGTATTAAACAGTTCAACATTTGCTACAAGTGAATTTTAGTCTCTGTAGCATAGCCGCGGGCGAGTACCTGTTAATGAGCTCGATGAAATGTTGCAAGCGAGCAGATGGGTCACCTGATAATAAGTGATCTCCACCGCCCATAGACACCCAAGACACAAAAAGAATTATGGGTGCGTTGCCTACCTAAAAGGTGGGAAAAGGAATTGGGAAAGGGAGGGCTGGAATTGGGCCACCGAAAATCTCACTCACCGATCGAAACGCGGCAGCGAGCTGCCACTTTACGTCGGTTTTCTGTGAGACAGTGGTAACGTATATGTTTCAAGAAACACACAATATCGTAAAATAGCGAGGTAAACACAATAAGGTCGTTGGTGTCGCTGCTCAGTTCGTACATTCCACAGTTTTCCATATCGCGGGCTCGACGCGGCGCGGTGCGGCGCGGCGGTTTATCGCACCATCGCTGCCCCCCGTCGGTCTCGATGATCCATCTTCGAGGGCGCCTAGGGTGAGCAGACGAGCGGTTTGACGCTCTTATACTTTTAAATTTGGACTCTGGTCTAGTGGCAGTGTATATGAGCTGTACACAAGGACGTAAAAAAAGACGGACGAAGCGCTAGGAACATTGAAAGTGAAGCAGGGTTTTCGTCCCATTCGATCTATCGACACGTAATGGCGTGTGTGTGCGGGCACTTTTGTACAGGCGCGTTTGTCTGCGTGGCTTCTCTGTGGCGTCCGTTTAACTATAGGCGAGATGGCGTCTATTTTTTTCTTTATGTCCGTGGCTATACACCGCGATGTCCTGGGTTTGGAGTCACACAACACGGTGTTTCTACCACGATTTGACACTGAATACCCCTGAGAGGGTTAACCAGAGAGGTGGCCAAAACTAAGCAGGATTGTCATAACATGCTTAAAAATATTGCCAGACCCACATCGAGCGGGGCCAAGGGGTCAATTCTCGCTTATTCGAACTCGCCGAATGCTAAATGTATTCCAATTATAATTATAATTTATAGTAATAATTTTGATTCATCTTGTAGCGTTTCTTTCATCTGTCTTTAGGGGAGGCCTATGTTCAGCAGTGGACGTTCTATGGCTGATGATGATGATGATGATGATAGCGTTTATTCCTGGTATTTCGACTTATGTCTTCGATCTATAAACAAGCGGAATCTTATTATCAACTATCGAACTAGAAAAGTAAATACAAATAGGATTAAACTACCTAACTAAAGTTAGTTTAATGTGTACCCGACTGCCTCGGAAGGAGGGTAATATTTTGATAATACTATCAGTATTTTCAAGCACCCTTGTAGTCGTTTATGCTCACTGGTAATTGTCATATTTGATATTGACAGAATTGTCCCAAAGTACTTACAGGGGGGTTACCATAACCTCTTATAGCAGTATTATTCTAATTTTACTTGTACCGATTCCCATACAAAACATACGAAGAACGATTATAATAGTACTCCTATAAGAGGTCGTGGTAACCCTGCTGAGCCATATCGCCCCCAAAAGAACCTCTTCCCGCCCGTCTGTACTGCAACATGTCGCGTGTACCAATGATCCATCTTCGTGAAAACACGCGCAAGCGACGCGTGATTCCACCAACAAGGGTCCTAGGAAGGGAGCGGTGAAATATTTATTTTTTTCCCCACTTCACTCACGACCAAGTTTGGTGTCGAACTTATGGCGCTAGCAACAAATGGGGGAAACGTCGGATGTCATGTTAAAGGGATAGATTCAATACACGTCGTGTACGCTTCAATCTTGTTGAAGTTGAGTTTTAACAGAATTTCGGCTCTATGATGAAATTGGAAAGTCACAGTATCCATGGATATCAATAATACAAAATATACAATAGCCACCAACTGAATTTTGAGCACATAGAAAAATAATAGATATTGTTTGGGGGTTTTCCTCTAACATATATTAAATATCTTTTGTTCTCCTCAGTACTTGATCCATCCGATATGTGAGTCCATATCTTGGCAGAATTTTGTTTGCCACCTCTCTTTTATATATCACGATATATGGGAGAATTTTTATCTGAGCATTCTGTTTTACGCGTGAACGTCCATAAGTCGAGTAGTTCAAAGTAATCAAACAACAGCTATTTCCCCTTAAGTTCTAGCCTACCCTAAGGCTAGATCGATAAAAGGTCTTGTCGAACAGACACCAAAGAGAAGGCGTAGCGAGGCGTTTATCTTATAAGATGTAGTCAAAATAGGTGTAGATCCTAATACTTCTCTTCCTTTATCTCTGATAATTAGATATTCAACTGCAAAAGATCAGAGGTTTTTGATGTCTAATTCTACATCAGGGAATAAGATTATTAATCGCCAGTGTGTCATTGCAAATAAAAAACACTTGACCAAGGACGAATTAATAATGAAAATATATTCGTTAATGTTTTCTGACTCACTAAAACTAAGCAAATGGTCAAACAATTAATAACGAACGTGAAATAATAACCATAAACAATCAAGTTACGGCAAAGTAACCCTCGCAGTATCTCGATCATTAAAGCGTAATACTTAAGCGGCGATAAACGGTAAACAATTAAAAGTTTCAAGGATCCATATTTTCGGGTTATTAAGTAACCCATTCAATGCGGTGAATAAATTTAAACAGATTCCAATCGCAACGCGGCTGCACGTAAGGGTTTACACGCGAGAAGACAATTCTTGAAGGGAGGGTTGTGGTTACTTGTAATGGTGCATCTTTGCCTACATTAAAGTTACCATTTTCAAGTTTAAGCAAAGTTATAACAGCGGTTTAGGGACCCCATCCCATGAATTTCTAGTCTCTTCTATCCTCTTAGGTCATTCAATCAGATATTTATTTAATCCACAATTTTTTTAGTAGTCTCGCTATATCGCGGAATAAAAATAGTCTAGTCCAGATGTGCCAGTTGTACCTCAGCCTACGACCGAAATTATTATTGTTTTCCTTTATATAAAAACCTTATCAATGACAGACCCTGTATTTCTCTCCACCCTAAAGATCCCCTCAGTTTCTCGAAAAACATAGCTACATCCATTACCATGGACTTATTTCCGAACTCGAATGGTATCCAGGAAAGTATCATCGCACATTAACAGTAAATCCCCCTACTACGGAATAAGAATCCTTCGCACACACCAGCTAATGCGTTTAATAACCCATAGTCCCCTCATATTTAAATACACATTAGATGATTTCCTCTCGAACTCGTACGTACAATTCATCATTTTTTGTTATTTTGACGTGTGTAACGAAGGTGAAAAACAGCCAGGTCAGTGGTAGGGGGTGAAAGCGAGTTGGGGACGTAAGTGAGACGTCAGGGGTCGATTGAAATTGATTTTCCGCCATCAGTCATAACTTGTATGCGTTCACAATAGGTACGCTTTTGTTTTGGCTTTTTGCCGATAGTTTTAGGAAAAGGGTTATCTTCGTGCGCTGGGAAGTGTTCAGAGTGATTTGACAGTTTCAGTTGATTGATGGAAGAAAATTTGGTCAAGAAAAGCTTTTAGAGGTTTTTATATACTTTTACAGGATATCCATATCAAAATGTTGAATTGTTCAGACATTAATAACTTTATCTTAAAGAAAGCTTGGCCGTAGGAAGGATAAAGATCATCTTGTGTCTCAAAAAACCTAAGTGAAGAAGGATAAGAAATTGATCCTGAGCGCCTAAAATGTATTTATGTGCAATTACCCAAATCTGCAAATTTTCAAGATAACGTAACAGAAGGTGAAAAAAATCTACCATAGGCCGGTACCGTACATACAAGTGTAATGACGTTATTATAAAAATTTATTTCAAAATCAAATAACAGAAATACTGTTTTCAATAATCCTTCATTATTCTAAATCAAACACTTCAAACAAAGGAGTTTAATAGGCAATAGTTAGCGAAGTAGTCAAGTTGGGCGAGCACTTACCGACGGATCGCTCGCTAATGGCTGAACACACAAAGTAATAGGCTGTACACGATTGATTTATGATTTCAATGCATGCACTGCAAACTTGACGATTGGAATGATCAGCTTTCATTAATGTTTTACATAAGATTGCTTTTATAATCGGAAAAGTTTAGCTAAGCTATTGAAGGCATAATTTGAATGGATGTCCCCGCTTTGTTCTTGGTCTTATGTATTTTGCAGCTGGGAGTTATACGGCTTTATAAAATTCAATTAGATTGTTATTATTGTAGAATACCATGACCTTTAAGGACACAAAAGAAAATAATATTACAAATGAGCGAAATAAGTGAAAAATACAAAGGTTTTGAAATTTAGCAATTTGTGTATCAGTATTTGCCATTACAAAGACTTCATCTTTCTGCGCTCCATTACATTTGAACAGTACAGAAATCTATTTCTATTGTGAATTGTCTCGTAATTTATTAAATATCGTTATTAGTATTGAATTATTCGTATAATCATTATTGAAGTACACAAGGCGTTGTTTTATTTATAGAGATTAGTATTTTTGCACAGTTACAGTTTAGCTGATTACTTCAATGAGACTGGGAATCTGAAGACATTAGAGATCATGATGAAAATAATTAAAGAAAATATTAAATATTTAAAACTCCTCCATAGGAGGTTAAAGGGCAAGCAGATGGTTGTAAAAATCAAAATATATTTCAAACAGTAAGTAGCGCTGACCCCACATTAATGTAAGAATAGATGGAAAGAAAAAATTACATATTTAAATCGACAGAATTTTACGTATTCAATTACCTACTTTAAGTTTGATGAAAGAAGGATTCGTTATAATACTATCCAATCTTATTAGCCCATATCATCCCATTGATGGACAAAGGCATGACACTATATTAAAAACAACTAAGAACTTAAATTTCAAAAATCATCTGAAATGAGTCAACCCAAAAATTTTATACAACATACAGAACCGCATGAACGCAGTGGTTCGTGCTAATAGTCGGTTATGCAAAGCAAGTGCAGCCGTTGATTTACGATGGAAACTCACGCACACCACGCTAGTTTTCCTTACGCATGCCTGCTAATTTAATCAGTGCGGTTGAGGGTGATTTTGATGAATCCGACGTTTTTTATACAATAAAGGGTTGTGGAGGTAGGTCAGAAGTAATTGACATTAACGGACTCGATAATTCTGATCTAGGGATTGGTTAACCAAAGTTTGGGAACCAAACAAAGCCTTGGGAGATAAAAGAAAATGCTTGCGTGATAATGAGTAAATGTATGGATTGAAATAGTTTTTATGGATTCTATCACGGTTTTTTTTTAGGGCCGGTGTTTCCGTATAAACTAGTTTATTTCAATGTATAACATTCGCGTAAATCTAAGAAATCAGTATAAATGTATGGACTTATAAAACTTATACTATCTTTCGAAATAGAACTAATATTTTATTTATTTGGCTGTTGGCAATATGAGCAAAATCCAGAAACAATTTGTTCCATTTTGATTTTGAGTGGTAGAGCCACGCTGTAGTCAGTAACGTCTACGGCACGAATGGACTGGCTCGACTAGTTTGATATCGCTGTCTTGCAGAAAACAGACGTAAAATGGCAGTTTGCTGTCGCGTTTCGTTCGGTGAGTGAGATTTCCGTTGGCCCATTTCCCCTCCATTTCCCAATTCCTTTTCTCTCCCCTTCCATTCCCTCATTTTAGGTTGGCAACGCACCCATGATTCTTTTTGTCATGAGTGTGTATGGACGGTGGAGATCACTTACCATCAAGTGACCCATCTGCTCGTTTGCCAGTCTTTGCTATAAAAAATCTTTAATTATCACTGGAGGTGTACGTCCCCAGATTCAATTCCGCGACACACCGACACCGACAGAAGCTTTACAACACTAGTTAAACCTCGTCCGGCGATAAAACTGTTATAAATCGATTCCGCCAGGTTAAAGAATTAAATGGATCGTAAAAATTAATAGCGCTCTGTTGTACGACGAATCGGCGGCGCAACCGGAATGGCACTTTCCCACTTTATGAATTACTTGGGAACTTTATGACGGCTTTGTCAGCCTCTGAGTTTTTTTGCCCGCGTCACGTGTTACAGACGGATGCGAAATTGGATTTTTTAGATAGAATGAGAGAAATATTGCATGAGGGCGGGAGTTGGTGCGTAATTGTTTCGTATTGTCTTTATTAATGTGAACTATTAGTAATGTTGACAGCCAGATTTATATTAAAGACTGCATTTCCATACGTTCTTGCGTGTGGTAGTTAGGTTGAGTGGTAGAGCCACGCATAGACAGTTACGTCTACAGAACGAATGGGTCGGCTCGACCGGTTTGATATAACTGTTTCACAGAAAACCGACGTAAAAAGCAGCTCGCTGTTTCCCTAACCCAATCACTATTTCCCTCTTATTACATTGGCAAGGCACCTATGATTCTTTTTGTATCTTGGGTGTCTATGGGCAGTGGAGACTAGAGACCACTTACCAACAGTGGGTTTAGACAAGTGGCTTATGCGCTAATCGAATAGAATAGTTGAATAGAATAAATGTATGGGAATGACATAAGACATGACATAAGGCAGCGTACTCTTATGTCATTCTCATACATTTATTCTATTCGGCAATTTTTTTCGACTAGCGCATAAGCCACTTGTCTAAACCCCCAGGTGACCCACCTTTTCGTTTGCTAATCTCTGCTATAAAATTAAAAAAGTTACAAATAAATTTTCTAATTTTGATTCCAAAGCGCTGTACGTACATAGACGGAATTATAAATTGGGAACTTTCATCAAAAAGTCTGCCTCATAAAAATTAGCTTCAAAGGCAGAAGTAGTTGCAGGCAACAAGTACTCAAATCCACTGCTCACAAAACCATAGAATGCACTTCAGGCACATACCCAAATAACGTGTCGGCGTATAAATTAGAAATTCCGCCCGAAATGAAACTTTTACGGAAAAAAATAAACGCGATTTAATCGTAGGGAAAAAATGTTCTAAATATCATTATTTGCATAGAAATAAGGTTCCAAGTCGCCAAGTCCGCATTACCATGTGGCGCTGAGATCAGGCTGGCATAAATAAAAGGAAAACATATCGCAGCCGACCTTTGTAGTGTGCACTCAACCGCCCGCGGAGTTGTGCACGCCTCGCGGAGCAACTACTGAAATGGCGAATGAAATGTTTTAATATGCACAACGCGGGAAATTTAAAATTGGAATTTACGCTCGGAAATATTTTGCCGAGTGCTCTTTGTTACTGTACTGTTATTTACAAAAAGTACGGAACACCTTTATGTCTTCTTGGTAAAGTCTACCATCTTTGTGGTCCCTTGTTTCTTGCGGTTGCATTTTTAAAGACGTGCTTTAACTGTGGCTTGAACGCTTGTAATTGTGTGGGTTACAGTTGCTGGTACCGGAGTAGCAAGAAATGAATTACATCTAAATATTCAAGTTCTACTTAGTAGCATAGTCATTAAAATGCACCATTACTAATTCTGCATTAGATGTATTATGTATTATTTTGTATCTATTAAATCTTATTTACAAAACATAACATACGCTCGCGCCTGTATCCCCGAAGAGGTAGGCAGAGGTGCACTAGCGAATTAATACACCCACATTTCGCCGAGCTTACTTCCGTCCCAGCTGGATAGGGGGCGAGCCTATCGCCATATCGGGCACAAATTCCAGACTCCGGGTTGATATGGAAAAATCCAATATCATTTAGTCCGACCCGGGGATCGAACCCGAGATCTCAGGACGGTAGTCGTACCGAAATACAACCACGCCACCGAGGCAGTCAGTAAATCTTATTTATTTCACAGAAATTTGTAATATAAGTTATTCAACTGCTGCAATTGTCCATCAATAAATTGAATAAAATAGAATCTGCAGCAGTGTCGTATCCAATATCTACACCATGTATTGCAAATATTTGGCACGTGTCTGTACAGTTCAGTTGGTCTAAAGTCGTCGAAGCATTCATAGATAAATTGGCCGACCTAGCGTGCAATACCTCACTGGCTTATAGTATGGAAATGCAATGGAGAAGCAGAAACCATTCATAGCATTACTCCGTCACGTTACACTGTGGATGTATCCCCGAAGGAATAGGCTGTTGTGTGACTGTCTATGTGTCTCTTTAGTCTTATTTATTATTTATAGGGGGGATGTCTGCAGTCACGCAGACGGGTGATCAGCTCCCTTATTGGAACTATTTCACCCTTAATCCCAGTCATGGTGGCACTCCACTTTTAGAGGCGACTAGGCTGCGCAACAGCCCCCAGGAGGTACATCATCGTTGAGTTTCGACTGCGGCTCAGACTAGCCTTTGGGGGTCTTCCAGGTTTGCACCTTTCAGGTCCACCCACGGCTGCCCAGCGTTAGTCTTGTGACAAGCATACTTTGGTTGAATTGAGAGGCCCTGGATTCACATCTCAAGTCATTATTATCATCATCATCAGCCACAGGACGTCTACTGCTGGACATAGACCTCCAAAGATTTCCAGATCGCCCTGTTGGAAGCGGCCTGTTGACATCTCAGGTTAACCAATCACAATTTATGTTGAATGATTCTTTGCAATAAAACACACATATGAGTAAGTAGAAGTTACTAGGGGTTAAAATATTTGTCCAGGATGATGACTTGTCTATTGTCACATAAGATTTTGAAAATATGTACGATCAACGATCCACGAAATGAGTGTTACCTAGTGTTCTGGTTCATCTCTGATATCTTCTTCAGAGTTACACTGATTGCACCATATTTTATTAATCATATCGCTAAAGCTGTTATGCATCATATCAACCAGTAGTCAGTTACGAAACGAAAGATGATTCAATCCTCAGGAGATTTTTAATTTTGATGCCTTAACTTTACCCCTATCAAAACCAATGCTCGCTTGACTTTGCATGTTAACTAAATTAATGATTTTGTCCAAAGAATTCTGCCCAACAAATGTAGGTACTTCAGTAATATTGAAGATATTTGTGTAACAATAACCACAACATTATTATCATTCGTTTACGGATTATGAGAGTCTGTAAATGGTTGCGTATTAGAACAACAGCTATTATACGAGGCCAACCGGCTTACATAATGACCCATTTGTATGTAAATTAAACTGTACCGAGATAATTTAAAGGATTTCGTTCCTTGAGATGTGTGAGGTCAAAGGAAACTAAGTACTGGTATTGTTTGTTTAAGTCGTGGCTTAGTAAATTTTGTGTACGGTCGGGTAATGTAGCTCGAGTGCCTAATTTATTATAACAATGTGAAATTATGTTTAACTAATCCTATGTGAATAAGTACTATCGGCTTATGTAAATATCATAGCAACAGTCTTACATTTTGGAGGATTAAGGTCATTCTAGCATCGAATAATGTTTTTTCAGAGTACCTATAATTTTTTTTCCATTTGTCCTCATCGCACTCCAATGTGGAGTTGGCGCAACTCACGTTTTTAAACAAGTTGCACAAAAGTTTCGACTTAGTTATTACTGCTGCCTGTCTAATCAACCGTTTCTAGAAGATTCAGTACCAGGTGTCATCAGCCTTACATCTACATCCTCACCTTAAAAGTGTAGTAGTGGTAACATAGATTCAGAATTATGAATCATTTGAACGAACTAAAGTCTCGTTTATTTTACATATCATAACAGTCAGCATTACCAATCGTAATATTTTTATTTAAAACATCAACAAGTTCCATTAATGCCAATACATTAAAAAGTCGCATCAACCATTCGACACCATATTCATCATGATGAATTACACTCTGTAAACCTCGAAACATTATTTATCCCCAATAAAAATAATCGAAAAGTGTATCATCGAATACAAAGATTGTATCGAGAAAAATACGAATGCTTAACAAACAGCAATTTAAATCTAAACAAGTTTCAACATGTGATCAATCATTTGTTGATTGATGGTGTCAGAGTGGACAGTAATGAAATTTTACGCCCGCATCACAGCATTCCGTTGTGGTAATTAGTTGTTAAATGGGGAGATAAGATGTGAGATGATTTTTGTACTGTGTGAGAGATGTTTACTGCTGTTTGAGAGATGGATAAAGGCTTTTTAACTCATAATGATTTATTTTAAAAGAATTTGGCTTGGTTATAGCACTTGGTTTTCACAACAATAAACAAAGAAAACATTTGGAAGGCATGTTAAATCTAGACACCATATAGCATTAGACTAGCGTGGTGGTCTAACATCTGTCACTCATCAATTAAATAATTAAGAAGTAGACCCATGTCTAGTAGCAGAGCTGTATAAAGTAATTATAATGCAGAATAGGGAGGTTACCAGCACCTCTTAAAAGCATTATTATTATTATTATTATACTTGTACCGATTCCCGTTCAAAAAAACGTAGTAAGATTATAAAAATACTGGTATAAGAGGTGGTGGTAACCCCCTGAAATTATTAATAAATCGGCAGAACAATATACTCCAATATGCATACAGTAGTCTAGCTTGTCTAATGGCGGTATCTGCGGCCCGAACAGGAACATTTTGGCAATCGAATTCGCATCAAGCTCGCTGCGCACTGATGACGTTTGGTTAATATTTCATACAAATGTCATAGACGCGCATCGAGCTCGATACGAATTCGATTGTCAAAAATATTACTGCTCGGGCAACTGGACTGGGCTCGGTTCGAAAAAAATCGGTCGTTAAAAGTAAGCGAACTGTATGTAACATTCTTGAAAAAATGTATTTGCATATACCCCAAATTGAAACAAGACAATGGCAAGTAGACATAACAATATCTACTGAAATCGATAGGAGAAAACCTAAAATTGAGGCAAGACGTAGTTCACTGAATAATTAACAAAAGATCGTCTTGATCAAATAATAATTTATTCTATGATAATCTAAATTTTATTAGCATCAATTAGTTTACAATTAGTTTCCAGTTTCCACTTAGACATTACTGCATAAGTTTTCTGCCTTTTTGTTTAACTAGTCTAATTTGATTTTTGGTGTCTCTAGTGTAGTTAGTAGTTTGCGCAAACAATATTAGTCCAGACGTGAATCAAGACGACATCAGAGATGGAATTATTTCGAGCTACTCATACCTATCCATAATTTAATCCAAAAATGTCAGGAAAATTTATATCAACACATTTATTTTACCAAATATCCCTTGGATTTGCATGCAAGTTTTCAACATTTTTATTTTGTTTTTATGCGTATTATGGTCACAATAATTCTAGCAAAATATGTTTAGGAAAACTAATTATATAATCCTCTATAATAAGTCTGGGAATGTGTCTTCGTTAGATGCTTCTTATGAAATGATATTTAAAGTGACCATTATTTTATTAATATTAAGTGTATTAATTCAATCCTCGCAAGAATATGCATTGTCCAGTTGATCCTTTCACGCCTCATCATCTTTGTTTATAAACGTCTTACTGACAATAGAAATTAATTTAATCATTTGATCGTATTACTCCGACATTATCCCTGTCGTATCAAAAGCCAGAAATTTTATTGTAATGAGAACACCCGCGAGTTAATAAGACGTGTATTAAAAAGCCCTTAAAACGAAACGGCATAATATAAGAAGCAACAAAAACTGACATCGAGACGTGGATACGAATAAAGGAGGCTCTGTGACAACCGGAGATCACAGGATGCCAAACACACAATGATATACTTGCAGTAACAAAACCAAGCGAACAGAGTAAATTAATCTTTAACCCGATAAAATAAGAGCCAGAGATTAATTTATAAGAAGTAAGTATCTTGCAAACTTAAACCGTCTTTTCGACGTCTTTAGGTGTAAATTATTCAAACGCGACTCATCTCGTAACGCCTGACTGATTCTGTTTTTTTACAGCCGCAAGCCCGACTTTAAACATAAACGCTGGAATTATTTAGTGAGGCTTGGGAATTAAGCCGCGAAGTGTCAGTCGTGAATGGTGACCCAAATCAAGAAGGATGTTTGATTGGCAGCACTGAATTTTGTGTTGGTGCTTACCGAGTTTGTTTTGGAAGTCAATGGAATGTAACTTTTAATAGGCCTAATTGAAGCTTATCAATCTAGATAAATGTTATACACAGTAGAATACACAAAAGGATATTATATTGTTTATTAGCCTAAAATAAATTCACAGTATTTTTTTGCAGAAATCTCCAATGTCTTCTATTGAACTAGACGGCCTAATTGATCTAGCACATTTCAGTGCTTAAGCTAAAATTAATAAGATTCTGGGTTCAAATTCCAAATTGTACACTCAGAATATATATGTGGTTGAGATTTTCAATAAAAAAAATCATGTATTTTTGTTGCCGGTTGCCAAAGGTTAGAATTTGTATGGTATGGTGACAAGCACTATCAAATGAAAGGACATAAGTATGCTTGGTGTTTGCGCTTCTATCTATCCCTGCGGGAACACAAAAATTAAATTTTAACAGCTAAAATTTATTTGCAAGTTTGTTGATTATATACTTCTGCTCAAACTTCCTGATTAAGGGCTTTTTAACGTAATCCTCTTTTCTGTTCCTGTTACTTTGTAAAGGTCGAGCGTTAACCGCTGCCGTACTAAAATGAGTCATAAAATTGAACTTTCCGTCATAAAACAGACCGTGGTTTTTAACTAGGTAACCTAAAGAACATTAGAACAGTAATAAAAAGAAATGAATATTGAGGTAAAAGCAACGAGCATTTGGGAGTAAACATTCCAAGGGTTTATGTAAGATTTTGATGACCAGACAACTGGAATTACTTTTTGGATTAGGATTGTAGGACTTAGCAAGATATATTTTGCGCATTATTCTATATTAGAATGATTTGTTGAAAAATGTGTTTCCTTAATGTGTCGAAAAGTTTATACGTATGTCCTAGTAAAGTGGTCCGAAAAGGTTTTTGCATACGAATTTTTAATCCCCTTCATCATTTTTCAGTAGTGTGTTTTTATCCACTTGCCTCAGATTGCGGGTAAAATAATGTTTCGTTGTCAAAATATTATACGCTGTCAAAATTAAAGCTTTCTTATAATAGGTTTCAGTCTCGATTTTGATGAACGTCTCTGCTAGCCAACGTTTTAAATACATAATATGTATAAATGGCTAAAAAGTAATAACTAAATAAAAACTTAATGAGTCGTTTGTATAACTTACCATTAATAATTCGCTGATAGCAGGATATTTTTCAAATCAGAAATAGAACTTCAAATTACAGTTTCTGCCATTTGTACTATTCTATTGACGTTTATGTTTCTACAAAATGATGGTTTCACTTAATTATTTGCTATTATTGACGTTTGTTGCAATTATGTCCGCCAGTGTAACTTTAATATACGAGGCACGGGAAATCGTTTTAAAGTGCTTTACGTCTGAATAATTTGTTATTTGTCCTATTTCACAACGAGTTATTCCGACTACAAAATGTATTATTTATTTACCTTTATGTTTGTTCGTATTCAAATGGACTAGATTCCTCTTTGTCAGTTTTCATTTTGTTTACAATGGGCTTTGTAATATTAGTAACATTGCAAATATTAACGTGTATAATTTTTTTTGAAATGTTTATTTATGTTTACATTGGAATAGTTAATCCATATTTAATTATTTCTTTTTTATACCCAAATACACGAGATAAAAGAATGTGTCGGTTATTTGAATAATCTTTTTAATGTTTCATCTTGATTAGTAATCTTGAGGATCCATAATGAGATTAGGAATATAAGGTAGGAAAATAAAAATTAATGTTGCTAATTTTTATTACTAGCAGACCCGTCAGATATTGTCCTGTCCGAACTTTGGCGTTTCAAGAAATTAATATTCACAAGTTTAAAAACTTCAAATCCAATCATGATCTTTTATATGGAACCGCCATCGAAATAAGCTTTATGGACCCAAAAACAATTTTGAAAATCGATCATTTGGCGGAGATATCGCGTAACATACATAAACAATACAGACGAATTGAAGACCTTCTCCTTTTTGGAAGTCGGTCGAAAATATATTCTAGAACTCGAATCTCTTGCATCATAGGTTTATGAGCGCTGAAGATCAGGTTCAGGTCACTTATCATCAGCAGGGTTACCACCACCTCTTATAGCAGTATTATTATAATCGTTTTTCGTTTGTTTTATATAGGAATCGGTACAAGTAAGATAATAATACTGCTATAAGAGGTGGCGGTAACCCACCAGGTCACCCATCTGCTCGTTTGCTATAAAACCTCTCAGTAGTTAAAGTTGTAAGGTCTAAACACCGTACGTAACCGTAGGCTGTTACATGTCCACGAATACGTGTCACATTATAAAACGGACCCCATAAAGCCGTATGAAGGGTCCTGCCGTGTATGGTGCAAAGCCAAGGTGGGAGTCGTGACTCTGTAGCCATTCGACGCGCGCCGATCTCGGTTGCAGACAAGACGATTTTATGTTCCGTGACTAATTTATCGTGGCGATTTTAGGCGTTGAAGAAAAATGTCGCCTCCTTGATCTGGTGGCAGCGTGTATGAGTTGGATTAACGAGGTCGAGATTCAAATCCCAGGTCGGGCAAAGTGATTTTTCTAATATGATTTGATCTGGGCTGGATCCCTCAGAAGGGATTGACATCGGGCAGGTAGTCGGTTGTAAACCTAAAGTCGTTTCTGTAAAATGTTTATAAAAGTGTGCTGTGCTGACCCCGCATTGAAGTGGGATAAGGGCAAGTGCAACGAAAAAGGACAAACCAAACAATAAATATTTAACAAAATCTCTGGTAACCTTTTAAATAGGAATGTAACGATCGATATGAAAAATAATCACAACTTTAAAAACTTAACAGACCGACTTCAAATCCAATCGTGACATAATTTATATAGGACTACCCTTGAAATAAACTCAACAACACGTAACGTCCAATATGTCATGTATTATGCATAATTAAGTTGTACTCTTTTGTGTATGTCATTGTATTTTATGAATTAAAGATTATTATTATTATATAAACTCTATCGAACACAAAAATAATTTTGAAAATCGGGCCACATTTAGCGGAGATATTGCGTAAGATATATAAAAAAAATACAGACGAATTTAGGACCTTCTCCTTTTTGGAAGTCGGTCGAGAAATAACTCGTTTACGAAAGGAGAATGCCCATCCTATATGGGAAAAAGTATTCATCTCAGGATTGTTGTGTCAACATCAAATTATGTCTATTCTACTCTAAGATGTCCATAAATACTACTGTAGCAATTTGGGTTCAATTGATATTGGAGTTTAAGAAATATTTGAAAAATGAAATAAAATACATTTTGACATTCATCGTACACCTTAAATTGAATTACAAAGCAATACCCTAGATTTTCTATTGCAAAACGTATGCATCAATGATATTTTAGTATCCACATTTCAATTATTAAGAAACTATGGCCTAAACTTATCTAAATCTGAAAAATATTGGGAATTTCTAACACTATTTCATTGCCATTGGATGACAGATAACAATATTATGACATTGTTAATGTTCTTTTTGGAAAGACTTGAAGTATACAGCTTAGCATCAAAAAGTATTTAACCTAACGTGACCGCTAAAGTAGGGATGTAATATACAAAACTTATCGATTATTGACGACATATCTATAGAGGTTTACACATACATATATATGTCATCAATAATCGATAACTTTTGTTCGCCTGTTTTTTATAATGTACTATATATTACCTATAAGAGACTACAGCAGCATGCCGTAATGTACGTCAGATTTAAGTGTGTTTTAGTCATGCAAAGAATTCTGTAACATATGGGTGGCTTGTTTTTAGCGCAAAACAAAAAAGAACCAATGCATACACCACGCAAAGTCCTTGCATTTTCTTCGGCACAGGTGATAGCACTAATGACATAATTGTGGATGTTTTATCACAATGCAAGTAGTATGCAAAGATTGATACAAACAACACAGAAATTATTCGTTGATTCGTTTATTCTACATACGTACATAAGCTCACGCTTGTGCCACCAAAGGGATAAACATAGGTGAAATAAAACACCTACATCGTGCCGACCGTATTTTAGTTGCTTTGAGTTACTTCGGTCGAACCCGTCGCAACAATGAATTAATCCCACGCAATTATGTTATGATTTTTCGGATTGAAAAAGTTGAAAACCCAGGTTTTACGATTTGCAGCTTAAAGGCGCTGCCTTTACTTATTATTAAAATCTAGCACTATTTCGGAAGGCATTTTCACTTGAAGAAAAACCTGACCAAGAACTCTAGCGTTCCTCTTCTGACGCAACACATATTATACATTATATTAGTTAATACATAATTATACTGTTCACTTGAGCTACGGTTCATCATTAGACTAAATACTATCTTGCTACTTTCATTCTAGGGATGGACGTAGTAATCTTTGAATATATAGGTATGTACTTCCTTACTTAATCTACACATCTCTAATTCCTAGTACGTAATATCTAGACTCTTTAATGTATACTTTTTGGATACCTACACACTATGGTCAGTTGCTACGGCGACGTTGGTTTGTTATTCAGGTAATCTGTCAAAATAACGAGAAGGGGTTGTTTAATATAAGGGTATGTGGGCACGAGTGATTTTTCGTCACTCTTGTACTCTTTTCAAATGTATTAAATGTGACTCCATACATTTTCAGCCCATAGAGACGAAACAATCACTGCGACAAAAGTCGCCCAATGATGACGAAGGCACATCGCCATGACGTCTCGGGTTGGATCCCCGGTCGCGCAGTGATATTGAATTTCTGAGTATCAATCAGCCCGAAGTCTGGTTTTTGTGCCCAAAATGGCGATAGACTTGCCCCCAATCACATATGGGACGTAAGTGAGCTCGACCAAATGTGGGTGTTCTAATTCTTTAGTTCGCCTCTACGTGCCCCTTCGGGGATAGAGGCATAAGTCATTGTACATACTCGTATGTATGCGTGAAGTTACGAGGCGACGACGAGATGAGGACTGGGTGACATTGGAACATTTCCCTTTGCATTTCTCGAGACTGCACAAGAGTCACGGTAACAAGTCATCTGTGTGCACTAGCTTTTTAACATTTGATATCTTCAAGGACTATTTGATTATTGACAAGTTACCATAGTAACAATGAAAAATGGTGTATTTAATTATTGCAGAAATCTATTAATTATTCTTGTTTCCCAATACAGATTTAGCTGAGACTCGCACCAAACATTAGGATTTTTTTTCTCTATTTCCCAGTGGTATCACTGTCGAGACACAAACTACTACATATATCTGTCAAAGTATACTCGATATGGGCATTCTCCTTTGTACAAATAAATTACATTTCGCATTTTGCTCTAGCTATTGCTCTTGTGATAAGAAAGGATCCTAGTTTGTGAGCATTGGTATCCTGGGATTAACAACAAATATCTCATTGAAATAAAACTAGTTTTTACGGATTCTATCGCGATATGTTTTGTATTTATTTTATTTTTAGTCCCGACGTTTCACCGATCGGACCGTAAATAACGAACGTTTTAAATTTTGTATAATTTTAATATTATAGTAGATATTGTAATAACATTTTGGACAACTAACTTAGTCCCACCGGTGACTACGAAGGCTGTAAAGCTTTCTAAACGTCGGGACTAAAAATAAAATCAATACAAAACAAATCGCGATAGAATCCGTAAAAACTAGTTTTATTTCAATAATATTCATGTAAACCTAAAAAATCCTTAAACAAATATCTCTTTATATTCTAGTAAAGATAAAGAACGTCGCCATCAGTGACTTGCGTGGTGTACTGTCCAGTATAGTTTATGGGCCAGCTGGCGGCATTTCTCTATGCCCCTGTCTGACCACGCCTACATTCGTGGTAACCATTTTTGGTATTACGAGCTCTTGACATTCTGTTTACATGCTTTTCGATAAATAAATCCGATGTTACCAGTGCCGTGCATTCCATATAGAAAAATAGACACTCTCTACCCTGACATTTTGCAATTCACAATTTCGCAATTCACATAACTAAAGAATAAAAGTCATGATCAAATACAGACTGTCAAATTTCACGTTTATCCATTTGCGCAATGCTCAAAAAAGGTGTACAAAGTTTTCGCTTCATGTTTTTTCATAGCAGAGACTGGCAAACGCACACATGGGTCACCTGATGGTAAGTGATCTCCACCACCCATAGACACCCAAGACACAATAAGAATCATGGGTACATTGCCAACCTCAAAGGAAGAAATGGAAGAGGAGGGAAAAGGGATTGGAAAAGGGAGGGAGAATGGGCCACCGGAAATCTCACTCACCGAACGAAACGCGACAGCAAGCGGCCACTTTACGTCGGTTTTCTGTGAGACAGTGGTATCAAACCGGCCGAGCCGACCCATTCGTGCTGTAGACATAACTGTATAAATAACCTCTATATAGATAGATACTACACATGGATCCCTCATAGGGTGTTGACGTCAGGCAGGCGGCCGGTCATAAAAACTAAGCCAAATCCTCTTAACAACATGCTTGCAAAAGTGTGTTGCGCCGACCCCACATTAAGGTGGGATAAGGGCAGGTAGAAAGAAAGAAAGAAAGACTACACATAGTGTGCAATATTATGTGTCAATCATCGTACATATTTATCTATGTCAATCAATCAAAACATACATATTCATACAAGTTTCCTTAAAAGTTCTCATATCACCGACACTCGTGATGGATTCTCGACAGCATGTAAAAAGACATACAAAGTTATCCAAAAATTGATATGAAACATTTTACCGAGTTGGGTAACCAATTGGGGCGCTAAAATGTCGTTATCGCCTAAAGTATAAATGGTGTATACGATAGCCTACCGAAAACTGATACCAGGTGTCCAGAATATCATTCTGTAACGCCCAGCGTTAGATTTTTCGTCGGTCTTTTCATGAATTTTTGATATTTGTTTTCAATCGTAACACAATAAAATCGAAACTATTCACTAACACAACTCCACTTTCTTAAAATAAATGAAAATAATTTACTTTGAAAATGGAGTTGTGTTAGTGAAAAGTTTCAATTTTATTGTGTTACGATTGAAAACAAATATCAAAAATTCATGAAAAACCGACGAATTATTCCAACGCTGGGCGTTACAGAATTATGTACTGAACACCTGGTATTAGTTTTCGGTAGGATGTCGTTTACACCCTTTATATACAAATTGAATTTATATAATAATTATAACACCCATCACATACATAGCTCTGACCCCACACTAAGATCGAGTCTTGTGTCGTGGAGACTTGTTTGTATCACTCGAAATAAATATTTGTGGGCCACACAAACATTTGTATGGGTGCCGAGCTCGAACCCGCGGCCTCTCGGTTCACAGCAGGCTACTCGCCCGCCACGAAGGCTCTCAAATAGTAACATGGTTATTTCAACGCCTACAATAATTTCAATCCAAAAATAATTTGACTGTTCGGTACGACTACGGTTCTGAGATCTCGGGTTCGATCCCCGGGTCGGGCAAAGTGATATTGGATTTTTCCATATAAGCCCGGAGTCTGGAATTTGTGCCCGATGTGGCGATAGGCTCGCCCCCTATCACATCTGGGACGGAACTAAGCTCGGCGAAATGTGGGTATTCTAGTTCGCTAGTGCGCCTCTGCCTACCCCTTCGGGGATACAGGCGTGAGCTTATGTTATGTGTTATGTAATAATTTCCGTAGACCCAAATAGGGGATATATACCAATTCACCCATTTTCTTTCAATAATAAGCAGCGGGCTAGCTGAATTCAATTAGCATTGTCAATGTCTATGAGCTATAAATCGTACCAAGATATCTGTTTGTATGTCATCGTGTGTTTCTAAGCATCGTCGTGGTCAATGAAAGACCTGGTTTTCATTTTGAATTAAGCTACGTATAAAATTTTTATCAATAATACAACAACTACGTCAATTTCAACTTTTTATTCACTGACTAGTATACCGTCCATATAAAGTTTTTGGCCCGAGGCTTATTAAGCTTTATTTTCCTACGACCACTTTTAGTATAAAATTCCAATTATATATTTTCCTAAACTGGAGACTAGAGGATTGTTTATGCCGATATTTTGGTTGATACTAGTGCCCAACCATAAACTCTTATAACTATTTAGAGAATTGTATGATACATCAACTCTGAGGTCATCTATAATGCGTCAGAAACATTAAAATCTATGGAGAACAACGTGATTCTTAACCGCAGTATGGTTGTCATCTATTGGAAAGTATTATATTGCTGACGAAACATTTCTTTAGAATCTTTCTGGAAAAATAGCATGTGAAGCATTTTATCGCTTTTGACATGTCACGACGCGTCCATCAATAACGCTTGGCCGCTCATATTGGATGGAAAATTCAATAAAATTTTATCCCCCGATTTCATAGTTTTCGCTGTGATCATTTCGGTCGACTTCATTTGTAGCCAATCAAACACGTTTAATTTTTACGACGTCGCTTTAATCTGCAATAAACAGTCCAAGTTTATTTATTGAGTGGATTTTACTGTCACTGCAATGGACTTTCATTTTGGAATTGATTGATAATTATTGTTTTTTTTTTGTTTACCGCTTAGGCACGTAGAAATAAACTTTATTCAGCCAATGTCTCAAGCAACAATGAGAGGGAGCGAACAAGAAAAGAATAAGACAGAATATGTAGCACTAAGAGGTAACAAATTGGTTAATTACTAAAATAAATAAATGTTTTTAGTTTACAAAAACAGCAAGTGATAACGTTTAATTTGGTTTGTTATTTTTTGACAATATTGTAATTTATTAAGGGCGAGAATAGTTTGAGTTATTTGAATGGTATGAGGAAATGCGAAACAGAATATAAAACGAAGTTGTTGGTGAGGATAACATCGTTTTCACACTACAGTAAGAAGCAATCGAGCAAACGAATCATAATTCAATACGGCCAAACTTTAAAAGTCGCGGCGGCGTCACAAAGAACCGTTGGGGTTAAAAATTCTGGAGCCCTCGAGAGGAATTCAGCGGAGTCGAGGGCACATCTTACAAATAAGAGGGGGAAGTTGCGTATTGTGCAGAACCTTCAAAACCAGACGTCCTAATCGACCCTTTTGAAATTCCAACTAACGGGAAACTCATATTTCCATAACAATAAAAATGTGATCCGAACATCTAGAAATGCCTGCGCGATATTCACGGATCATAAAATCTCTCTCGCTCTTTGAATACAACGTGTCTGATTTAATTTGACCCCTGCAATCTCAACCGTGCACCTTTATTTACACCTATTAGGGAGGGTACGAGGTGTCAGGGTAATTTGGCCTTCATATCGGAAAGTGCTCGAAGCCGACTGTTTGGACGATGCCGTTTTGCGCTGCCGGCCGTCAGTTTTATTCAATTTATTAAAATTATGATTTGCTGTTATAGCACTTAAATTGGTTTTAAAGCACTTAAATTTGCGAACGACACCTTGTATATTTTCATCAACCTTTATTTTGGTGTCGTTAGTGTTGTTTTTGTGACTTGTTTTTACTGCTATTTTGTTCACAGTTAATTTGGATATTACATGCTAAAAGAGGCATCTTTTACATTCTTTTTTTTCTAATATTTCATCATCACCATCATCATCATTACCATCATCAGCCATAGAACCGAATAGAATATTTCCAATCTGTTGGTCGTGTTCTGGCAATGGTTTATCCAAAATAATTCAGCGTGTATTTGTAGATTCAGAAATACTTGTTTAAAACAACAAATAAATATCAATATCGAAGCAGTATCCCAGGGTGAGAAACGTTTGTAAATAAACCTTAAACGAAACATAACTCCCGAATATTCCAGGTCCAGTTTCAACCCCGGGGAACCATCCACAATGACTATCGCAGCACCGGGGACCAATTAGTTTCCTAGTTATGAACTTTTCATATGTCAGATTCAACATGCCGCCGTTAGGGAATCGATATTTACGAGTTTTAAACTTCCAGTGTCTGGACATTGTTGTAAAGGATGCAAGTTTTGTTAGAATTGTTTTACTGATAATTTTTGATTTATGTTATTCATGGGTATGAACGGTGGGTGGCAGTAGAATTTGTATAAAAATACTGAAATATAGTACAAGTGTAATGTAGAATGATAAAAGCTTTGGATTTGATGGTTTTGTTTGCTTTTTGAAAAATCGAATTTTCATTGGTAGATAAATGAAGCGTGTCCATTGAATAAGTACTCCGTTTTTTTGTACATCGATTTAATGCTAATCCAAGCATTGTGTTTGAATTTATTGATTAGTTAAATTATATAACTTCGCCCATCAATATCAACATAAACATTGGATGATCAGGTTATGCCCTAATGCCTGGGATAGCTGACAATCGCGTACACTCTCTCAGTGCGTTCCACTAAGCGTTCACAACGATCACGCTCACGACCGCGGTTTTTCCCGTTCCACTTGCTTGTGAGCGTTACTGTCGTAAACTCAAGTGGAATGGATTATAGAGCGTTTTGAGCGTGGAGGTAAATAATACAAACGGCGAGTTAATAAAAAGAATGCAAAATATTTAAGAGGTTAGGTTATAATCTGTAAGTCTTGAAAATAAACTTAATTAATTATTGTTTAAATCGATTTATATTGAAAAAAAAATATAATTTAGTTTTTCATATCCACAGCAGAAACATTCACTTCTACTAAAATATATATTCCGCATGAAATAACGTAAGCTTAACGGTCGCCATTTTTGATGCATTGAATTTTGAAAACGCCGCTAATTTTCTCAACGACCACGACGACCCACCTTTTTAGATGGGTCGTCGTGAGCTTCGCGTGAGCGTAAGTCATGACGTCATAAGTGACGTTTTCGCCGCGACCACAACGACCGCGGTCGTCATGTGGAACGGCTAAAGGAGCATTTTGATCGTTGTGAACGCTTAGTGGAACGCACTGTCTGTGACCACTGTGCAAGTCATGAATGAGTGATTATATCTGACATAATATGAACGAAGGACCGGCTTGACTTTTTCGAAATAATTATCTCACGGAAAACAGACGTCATGTGGTGGCTCACTGTTACCTTTTGTTCAGTATATTTCGTATTCCTTCCTTTAAGATAAACAACTCACCTATTATTAATCTTTTGATATCATTAGCATCGATAGGAGGTGGAGATCATGTACCATTACGTGCCAATCTTTGCCATAAAACGTATGCAGAAACATACATAATGCAACGAGAAGCAAAAATGGACACCATTCCATTTCGACTATATCATTTTTAATTCCCGCGCAATTTCCATTCTGCGTTGTTGTAAACGTCAGCGTTACGGCTTTATTTTGAACTGGCAACATTCATGAGCAAGTTTTTATCGTGCCCGCGTCGTTTGTCAGCGGTAGACAGAGGGAAGCGTTAATTTGACATGGGATCTGCCATGCCACCAGTGACCCACTTGGGTAGTAATTACCTCACACCACTTGGAACTTTGTCGTATTTTATTGTATTGAAGGTACTTGATTAGTATGATTCAAAGAGATTTAATATTACTACTAAAAATAATTATAGAGGAGTTATCAAGCAAGTTTCCATACAATAAAATGATCTCAAACTCCAGTACCGCCATCAACCACTTATTACAATGCGAGGGCGATTATTACAATTTACACCCTAGAATATTTTGTGAATGGTTAAGGATCACATAAGACAAGTTTATTCTCTTAATATTATTACGCTGGCCGATCTGGCGCGCGTATATTTCATATAAACTGAGCGACTTATGACCACGAGGTCATAACTTTTGGTTCACAAGTTTTGTGCTGTTGTCCCGTCTATATACTGTTGAGTAAGATTATACCAGTTCTACGAGCTATGTGCCCTGCCCACTGCCATTTCAACTTGCTAATCCTACCTACAAGGTGGACCGACGACCTGATAAAGGACACAGGAAGTCGCTGGATGCAGGCCGCTTCCAACAGGTCGATCTGGAAATCTTTGGGGGAGGCCTATGTCCAGCAGTGGACGTCCTATGGCTGATGATGATGATGATGATGAAGATTATACAAAAGACATTTGATAGTAAATAGATGGCACAACAGTATACAGGACAAGTATACAGTATTTGAAACATACGTCAACGCGCGCAAGGTCGTGCCAACGTAATGTTTAGACAATAAAATTGTCTTACGTGATCCTTGAAAATTCACACAACATTCTAGTAAATTGTCATAAGCGCCTTCGTATTGTAATAAATGGCGTTACTGATGTTTGTAATATATTTTTTTTGTATGGAAACTTGCTTGACAGCCGGTCTATAGTTAGTAATATTAAATAATTATTTTTTGTATTAGATAGCTTTTTTTAGTTTGTACTGATGGATGTTTGTTAATCACGCCAGAACGACTCAATGGATCTGAATGACATTTGGCCCAGAGATAACTTACTATAGCCGGGAATATCACATGGGCTATTATGATCCCGACGATATCTCGGAAAATGTATGGTTACCGTGGCATAGATTTGTTAATTTTCCACGCGAATAATTTTCTGTATAAAAAACAATGTTGGCTATAATATTACTAAAAATTCTCATTCTGCAGTAACCACAATAAATGTCAAAGATTTATTTATAGTCGACGGTGACGCTCCCATCATTAATTTAACGCGAAAGCAATTTGAGATAAACCTCTTAACTAAATAAACATTATTAATCTTACAAGCTGGCAAGTTGCGGAGTCCACTACATCAAACTTAAGAGCATTAAATGTAAAAAGACCACAGTAGTTCCGAAGTTGGCGAGCGGCCAATGCCTGCCGATTTCTGAGAAGGCATGGAGAACCGAAGGGAAATTCGATTTCTTACTACATGTGCAGGGTTTGATAAGAACGTCTTACTTTGCAAGAAGATATAATTTACACATAACGAGGTACAAGTGGTGGTTCTATGAAAGATTAGATTTCGATTCGACCTATCCAGAGAATAAAGTTACAAATGATAACGAATCGAAGTTACTTTTTTATTTTTATGAGCTTAAATTGACCTGTTTTATTTAACTAGTAAATATTTTTTAAGCTATGTCATAATTAAACTTGTTATTATGTCATAACTTAAAAAAATACTAGTTAAAAATAAAAAAAACAGAAAAATAAAAAGCAATTTCGATTCATTATCATGGGTTTAACTTTATTCTTTGGATAGGTTGAATTATAGAATCTACGACAGACGACATCGGTATGACTTTGGAGAGATTGACAAGACAGGTATTTTATTACCTAATTAAGCACTCGAGTATGAATTCGACCGGATGGTAAACGACTTGGCGATGGGCACAAGCAGCCTAACTCTCTTAACTTCTCGAGAAAATAAATGAACTATTTTTACATAGACATAAGAAGTAAAGTCCAGAAGTAAATCTGTTTCAGACAGACACGACAGACATAAGCTCACGCCTATATCCCCGAAGGGGTAAACAGAGGCGCACTAGAGAACTAGAATACCCACATTTCGCCGTATCACTTTGCTCCACCCGGGGATCGACTCCGGGACTCAGGATGATATCGTACCGAAATACAACCACGCCACCGAGGCAGTATAAATTTTCATTCAGACACAAAAGCCTCCAGACGACGTTTATTTATATTTGGCTGAAAATAGTTGTTTCGGAAGAAACACTTGCTTATTGCCAGGAAATCCCGTATTCAGTTTCCATCGCGCTACGTTGGGGGACTTTAAAAATATCCTCTGAGTTATATCGGTTTTCGTGGGCTGTTCAAGTATGGAGAATATAAGGTAATATTTGCTCAATAAACAAAGCAAGGAAGATAATTTATAAACAGTTTTTTTTGTTTGTGCTTGTTAGTCGTGATTTTGGACAATAATTCACTTTGATTGGAACCTGATAAAATAGTTTAAAACATTCTTCCGTGGCGCAGCAGGCGAGTAGCCGGCTGTGAAGCGAGAGACCGCGGGTTCGATTCCCGCACCGAGACAAATATTTGTATGGCCTACAGATATTTGTTTCGGGTCTGGGTGTTGTGAGACCGAAAGTCTCTCGTAGTTCCTGATACCCACGACACAAGTGTGGGGTCAGGACTATGTATGTGACTGTTGGGTGTTATTATTATTATTTTATATTGTATGCGATATAATATAAAATAATACGATGTAATAACGATGATGCGATACTACTAGGAACCCCTTTAGTGAAGGTGAATACAAATTTGCAGACGTAATTCTTAGAATGGGATACTTATTTTGAAGCCGACAGTGTTTTACAATAGCAACTAAAGAAGATAGTTATTAGAGTCTTTGTGAGACAGCGTAATTATTTAAGTAAAAACAGCATAAAATTGACCCCAATTTTATTCGGTTTGTTCAGCATTTAAGGAAAACCGAACCATAAATAAATTAATCTCTTCGTCGAACTGGAAATAGGCAACTCTTTGAATATTTGCGAAATAAGATCAAACGAGAAAGCTTTTTCTTGTTGATTACGGTTAACAAAAGTGCGGTTAGAATAAGTAAAGAGCTTGGATAAACCGCTTGTATATTTTATGATGCCAACGTACTCGGAAAATATATTGGTTTGCACGACCTATTTAATGAAATCTCTGTCGGCGTACAGTTACACGTGCCGTTTGACAAAATGTACTATGTTTTATACCCTAGGCTATGTAGAACGAACTTCAACTAACTCTGCGTCAAAGAAACGAACCCAGTGAAGATTTGGAATTTTTAAATCGAACTTCGACGTAGTCGGAGCCATTTTTTACAAGAGAAACAGATTGATAGACAGACTACATGAGTGGTAGAGTCACGCTGTAGACAGTAACGTCTACAGCACGAATGGGCCGGCTCGACCGGTTTGATACCACTGTCTCACAGAAAACCGACGTAAAGTAGCAGATTGCTGTCGCGTTTCGTTCGGTGAGTGAGATTTCCGGTGGCCCATTTCCCCCCCTTCCTTTCCCAATCCCGTATTCCCTCCCCTTCCATGTCTTCCTTTTAGGTTGGCAACGCATCCATGATTCCTTTTGTGTCTTGGGTGTCTATGGCCGGTGGAGATCACTTACCATCAGGTGACCCATTTGCTCGTTTGCCAGTTTGCTATAAAAAATACAGAATCTGGCAGACAAGAGATTTCCTTCGTACTTCCTACTGTATAATATTATACTCGTACCAGCTACAGCCTATGATTAACCAAACCAAAAATATTTCATTTTCGCTATAAACTGTTTTAATTCTTCAATTCCCAGGAATATTTTTTATGATTTCATAAATCCTGACAACGCACACAATTTTTAATTCAATTCGTAATGCAAACAAAAATGAGATTTTCTATTTTACTAGGACGAGGCCACTCCCGCAGGTATGTAGGTCAAATAAATATTTCTGGTAACACGGAAACTTAGCTGTTACAGGAACTTTGTGTTTCATTTATATTTATTTATACTTTTATCGCCTCATCGGTCCAATCACCAGTGGCAGCCTCCTTCAAATTTAAAATCCTATGTCTTTCACTTACATTTTTTGGTTCGAATTTTTAAATTCGAAAAGTCTTTCCCGAAGTTAGAATTCGTTCCCTGTATGCAGGACTTGGAAATATTTGGGGAGGCCGTGGATGCCTTGTGACTGATCATGATGATGATGATGATGATTATGCAGGAACGAAATTACGCTCGGCAGATTGTGGATGCCCTAATTACGCTTCTGCTTACCCATTCTAGGACACAGGCGCACGCTTAGGTTTGTTAAACTTTAACTTAAGTAGAGCTTTATGTGTGGCCAGCAGCTTCATTTTATTAGTCGTTTATTCAGTCACAGCTGGGCTAGTGCCTTTACGTGTTGAAGTTTGAGCGCTTATACTAAAATAGCGGAGTGATGAAGGATTTTTGGGAACGATTTACTAGGTTTTCGACTTTGTTTTACGACTGGTGTTATTGAACAACCGAAGCCAAATGTTTTATGGTCTCTTTGAACCAAGAAGAGTTTTGAAATAGCTAACTTGCCAGTTATACATCATGCACGTGCTTTTGAAATTGTTGGGTGGTATGATTCATATAATTCCAACATACATGTTTGTGCATATAGGGCCTTACTTATAAAAACAGTTTAGCTGAGCAAATGGCTAAGAATAGGCTATCACTTTTTTCCTTGTGTCACATCGTTTAAAAATAAAAGGGACAAGCTATTCTTTACCATTTGCTCAGTTAAACAGTTTATATAAGTAGGTAAGGCCCAAAATGCTCAGCGAAAGCCACATCAATGATGTCAGTAATTAGAAGCAGTTTTTCGATCTGCTTTAAAATAATTAAAACATATTTGAAATACATACATACATAAGCTCACGCCTGTATCCCCGAAGGGGTAGGCAGAGGCGCACTAGCGAACTAGAACACCCACATTTCGCCGAGCTTAGTTTCGTCCCAGATGTGATATGGCGAGCCTATCGCCATATCGGGCACAAATTCCAGACTCCGGGCGGATATGGAAAAATCGAATTCTAATCTATCTAAATATATCTAATCTTTGAAATAAATTAGTATTTGTATGATCGCACATCTTGCGCAAACAGAATTGAGTCAAATAGTTATTTAGAATGTAGGTCAAGAGTATCTCATCAGGAGGCATGCAAAATTTCATTACCATCATTACAAAAGAACGAGTAAGTGATTTTGCCTAAAGGAATCGGAGCTCGCGCAAAGGGAGCAACAAAAAAATAATGTCGTTCCAAATTGAATCATTTGTAATATTCATTCTTTTTTACTCTTGCTTCTGTGGACGGTTTTCAGATGCCATTGATATTGTGTTTCTGGAAATGGTTGAGAATTGAGATTTCTATGCTTTACTTATAGAACAGATTTGACGTCACCTCAAGTTTTAACAATATGTATGATAGATAAAAGTGATTGTAGGACGGCTTAGATAGCCATTTGGATTATTTATGCTGGTATAAACTTTAATTTTCTAAACTATCCTACATCTTACTTTATTGCATGTATTGGTCGTCATAGACCGACTAATCGTCGGATGTTCATACACTTAAGGTCGCTTTATGTCGTTTAAGGCCGCTTTCTGTCAAAATTGTATGGCGTTAAACTCTTCAACTATTGTTACAAACATTATCGTAATTACTTTTAACGATTTGTTATTTACTACTCAGGTATAAATAAGATGAAAGTAAGCATTCATATCAAGATAAACCTTGAAGATACCTACCACTTCATATTTGTCAGTGTACGTTTCCAGATCAAATTAGTCTTCAAAATTCCCGTAATTTAAAATATCTCATCTGGTTAACTTAATTCCGTTACGAAACTTGTTCGACGATAATCAACTTCAGGAATTCGCGACGTCACGTCGGAGAAGAGGGATAATCCGTTTCTAAATATCTTTTATTAATGTCGTCTTTAGGTGCTGGTTAACTGGGAACGTTAAGTGAGACGTTTTTCGATTTTTTGTAACCTCGATTAACAGACCTTGAAATTTCGTCGGTTTCTGGCCTGCGGGTTTAGACAAGTGGCTTATGCATCAATATATTATACCCTAGATGCACAATTCTTTGCAAATATCCTCCTAAAAAGTGGTCTCAGAAATAAAACAAAGAAAACGATCACAAGTTGTAATTAAATCAACACAAATATAACCCTAAGCACGTGTTATAAAGTAGGTTTTTAAACGGAATGAGCAAGCGTTCTTTAATTTGAATTTTGAAATTTAGAATTCTATCGGCGTCCGACTGTAGGCAAAACGAGTGCTTAAGCACTTCTTTGCTGTCCCATTTTCCGAGCGTCAACTGTGCATCTAGGTAAATAATATATCGATGGGCTTATGCGTTAGTCGACTAGAATAGTCAAATATAATAGTCAAATAGAATAAATGTATGGAAATGACATAAGACTACGCTATATGCGGCGTACTCATATGTCATTCCCATACATTTATTCAATTTACTATTCGACTACTATTCTATTCGATTAGCGCATAAGCCACTTGTCTAAGCCCGCTGGGTTCTTAGACAAAAACTAAGCGTGACGTTTGATAACGCTAATGTTTTTTTTTTGTATCAACCAAGATTGTTAACAGTCACGTGACTTTTCGGACGCCAGTGTCAACTCCATACAAAAAAAATATTAGCGTTAATGCCTAGCGTTATCAAAAGTCACATTTAGTTTTTGTCTAGGGCTTCTGTATGGAGTCAGGCTAGATATTTAAGTCATGCTGTAGGCGGTTATGTCTACAGCATGGAAAAGCTCAAAGACAAGCGATGCGTTGGGTTCATAGTGGTAGCTTGCTGTTGCGTTTAGTTTGATGGCTGAGATTCTCAGTGACCAAAGTAATATCAACCCCTTTTTCATTACTCTCTTTTGAGCTCTTGTTGGAGGTGGAAACTATATCAATTTACTAAGTTTGATGTATTTGTTACTTCTGTACTTTTGTTTCAACTTCTGTTATAGTCCTAATTGTAACCAGATCATCATAGCCTAGCATAAGTATTACGCAAGTAAGTGATCTTTCATTGATGATGAATTAATAATACGATCTTTGAAGAAAATACCTAATTATTCATATATTATCCATATTGTACGTATGACCTAGCATGGTTTCTATTTCCTTGCTTCTAATCTGAAATTTATTTTAAGCACCATTTTAATTAATTTGCTTGATTTTACACTGACAGACATTTCAAATAAGTTCTACAAACTTCCAAACACGAACAACGTTCATTAAACTTTAATATCTAATTAACACGTCGCAACTGATAACCAAACTGTAGACGACATGGACAAATTAGTTTCTTAGACCAAAATTAAAAATATTAATGTTTTAAAGAAGAACTTAGTAAATACAAACAGCTGAATTTGGAGCGAAGCGATCTGACTTCTTGTGTCGACTTAGGGGGAAATAAAACTGTCGTTTCATAGCGGAACGGGGTCGGACATGTTACTGCACCCGTCGCTGGTATGCGGGGGTTTGCCCCCCACCGGGGACGGTTCCCTAAGCGACGTCACGCGCGATTCCAAGCCGCACAAATCACGCGAGTTGAGCACGCGAACAAACTGCTACTAGTAAATTGAAAAATCAATTAAAATTCTCTACATTTACGTTTTGCGCCGCTTACATTACCGCTTTTGTTTCAAATGAAATTGAGTGAGTAGATTCGAACGCACGATGAAAATTGAAGAAACTGTTTATGGTGTAACGTATGGTGTACCGACGATATGTCAATAGTTCTGTTTGTTTTCCAGTAAACGCGTCCGTTTTTCTAATAAAAAAATACCGTTGAAATAATAAGTTGGCTGTCAGGGCACAATAGATAGCGGAGTCGCATTCTTTGTCACGGCGGCGAGTCGACGGCACACGAAACCCTATGCAAATGTTGCTTATAAGGCTGTACCTTTTTCATGGTGTGACAACTTGTTTTATGGGTATTTTGGATGGTATTCAGTTTACGACATACGGTCGTATTGTTATTTCGACGGTACATTGATGCTAAATATGATGTATGAAACGTTTTATGTACATCGTAAAGATAGTGGTTTGGTATGTTCCTATAAACTTTTATTTTACTGCATTTGTCTATTTTTATTTTTCTATACTGGTGTGGGTTTCTTTATGGAAATTAATTTATCGTTGTCTGTATTACCCACAACGCGAAAAGGATCGATAGGTCATTGCCTTATATGGAGGAAATTAAATATAATATTTGTAAGTTTATAGCAGAGTGGTAAGCGGGCAGATGGGTCACCTGATGGTAAGTGATCTCCACCGCCCATAGATCTAAGATACAAAAAGAATCATGGGTACGTTACCAACCTAAAAGGAGGGTATGGAAGGGGAGGTAGAAGGGATTGGGAATAGGAGGAGGGAAATTGGGCCACCGGAAATCTCACTCACTGATTGAAACGCGACAGCAAGCTGCCACTTTACGTCGGTTTTCTGTGAGACAGTGGTATCAAACCGGTCGAGCCGGCCCATTCGTGCTGTAGACGTACCTGTCTACAGCGCGGCTCTACTAGTCAATGAACTCGTATCTTACGATTGTTTACTATGAGAACATTGAAATATTAGTAAAAGTAAAAACTTATATAAATTATGTTGTGAGTGTATTTGAAATTATTTTGCTAAAGAAAATGCCGTCTTTTATACTAAATAAGTAAATACCAACTGGGACTAAAGAATTTTATGGAAAAATAGCTGTAATGTTTACTTCATCCATACTTAATTTTCTCCAGTTAATGGTATCTTGAATCTTGATCAGCTAAGCCTTCAGAGACTATTTAAACATTATAAAAATACATTGAAAAGGTACAACATATAACAAATAAAATAAGCAATTTTTACCGCAATATCAAATACTTTACTTCACCAACTTAGTCGCCAATATCAACGTGTTCGTTAGCATTGTTTTTAATAAGTACATTCTTTCTAGAGTGATGTGTAAAAGCGTCTGCCTTGCATTAGCAGTCTATCGCCCGAATGGTCAAACGTTACTCAACTTTAATGGCTTCTTAAATTGATTTTCGCCATACCATTTTGACAGATAAGGCGACCTTAAGTGTATGGACATTCGGCGATGAGAGTGAGATCAACAGCCCGAGTAAGAAAATATTTCATACAAATTTCATAGACGCGCATCGAGCTCGAATACATTTATAATTCGACAGCCTTCGTGGCGCAGCGGGCGAGTATTCGGCTGTGAAACGTGAGGTCGCGGGATCGATTCCCGCATCGAGACAAATGTCTGTGTGGCCCACAGATATTTGTTTCGAGTCTGGGTGTTGTGAGACCGAAAGTCTCTCGTAGTTTCTGATATCCACGATACAGGTTATACCTTGTGTGGGGTCAGGACTATGTGTGTGACTGTTGGGTGTATTTATTTATTGACAGAAATTTTCCTGCTCGGGCCGCTGTCAAAACTAATTCGTACTAGTGCACCCCCATGTCAATTACCAATCTCTGTATAAAACTACGTCATAGGCCCACAACTCTACCACGGGTGTGTGAATAGGCCATAACTCAGGTTCCCTAGGGCTGTTACTAAGCCTTTTTTCCTAATAAGCTGAGTTACGCACGCCGCCCACTGTCACGTCGCGGGCGGGCGGCAATTTAAAACAATAACCACGCTTTCATTTCCAAGCAATACTTTATGAGAGTTTAGCACGCGATACCTCATTACGTATCGGTGTAGAACGAAGCACGGATACCTGTCGATTAAGTATTCGAATTGTGGCAGATGACCCTTGACATTCGCTTAAAATTTCGAACAGAAGAGTAATAAATATTAAGCTTAGTAATATCTTAAGTGAAAACCTACCAGAAAGCAGGATCTTAGATGACAATACTAACTAGATGTTAAAGAGCAGACTGTGAAGGTAAGGCCTCATAAAGAGACTACCGAGCTACGTAGGTAACTAACCAAAACAACTTTCTAACCTTGGTGGAAGATCAGAAGGCAAACCCAACAAAAGGTGGAAGAATATCTATAGGGTTAAAGAAACTTGGGAGTTGTAAAGATTCTGAAGATACGTCGAAGATAGTGCAAGTTGGAAAACTGACTGAGCTGACTTCCTCTCCATGTGAGATGCATAGTGAGAAAGAGATAGAGAGTGAGAAATATGAGAAGATTGTTGAGAGGAAGTGTGAAAGCGAGAGAGGTGAAGAGAGATGAGTGCGCGATCTCCAATCGTGCTCGACAGTCGAATATTACTCGTGCTACGGACTCACATCGTAAATCCAGGCCCACAAACGCGAATTAATGCCTTAAAGTTACGACGCTATTCCGTAGTAGTGAGTGTTGATGGTAATGGTAGCTATAGTTGCTTTATACAATCTCGCCATCTAGATCGACTACGGTATAAGGCAGTTGTATGGTAGATTGAAAATGTAAAAAAATATGTCCATAGCATGAATGGGCTCGATCACTCGATCAGTCTTATCCCACTGTTTCAGAGAAAGTTGACTTAACATTTTATCTGTTACGGTTCGTTCATTAAGTGCATTATTGTCTCAACCTATCGTCGTCCACTGCTGAACGTAGGCCTCCCCAAGTGAGCGCCAACCATCTCGGTCTTGCGCAGCCCGCATCCATCTATCTGCTGTACGATGGACCGACGACTTGAGAAAGGTGGCTGGCAGCGGATGAAGTGCAATATCCCAAGACCTAAATCCTATTTTCTTCATATCTCCATACCTATTCTTTGAAATTAGTCAAGTACTCATGATCGTTTTAGTATTGGTTATATCAATTGCTGGTGGTAATCACATTTGCGGCTTCGAAAATTGTTTCAAAAAGCTTATGACGAATTGTCAAATGTTTGAAAATCTGAGGTATGGCCACTGTTTCAGCGTCGAACGAAGGCTCTTTAGGGGAATAGAGATTTTGGGTCCTGTAGGATAGTTACATATATGTAGTGATAGCTCAGTTGGAAGTGGTACGGACTGCCGAGATGAATGTCGGAGCTTCGAGACCAACCCCAAAAAGAGTATACACCTCTGATTTTTCTATGTTAAGTGTATTTTCATTGTGAACTATCGCTTGAAATAACGGTGAAGGAAAAGATCGTGAGGAAACCTGCATACCCGACAATTTCTTCACAAGAATTTCAAAGGTATGTGAAGTCTACCAACTCGCATTAGGCCAGCGTGATAGGCTAAGGTCTTACCCCTTTTATTAGTAGAGGAGGTCCGTGTCCAACAGAGGGAGAGTAATATGATTATGTTCAGTACTATTTATTTTTAAAGTTTTTTTTTCTTTTTTAAATATATCATATAAAAATTAAAAATACATTTAAAAATATAAAATTTTAGGCTTAGGCTTAGGCTAGGCTCGGGACCTAAGCCACCGGCGGTTAGGACCCCAGGAGGAGAGGATAGGCGGTTAGGATTATTATTATTAGGTTAGATGTAATAAACCAGACGATAGTTTTGGCGGGAATTCTGACGGTGCGGGTGGTCGCTTGTTTTAATGATTTCATATTTTACTCTAAAGTTGTGTTTGTGGTTTAAATGTGATGTGTATCTAAGCAATAGACATCAACGAAGATGGACATTATGTGGAAGCTTTGAAATAAGTGATTTTGGATGCTTTTTGTCGGGTGGATGGGTCGACCATGTTTGATTCTTCCGCTGCGAGAAAATCGTCTAAAAACGTCAATCTGGAAGGAATTGACGCCAAAACTCCAGCAGGGCCTTGAAATCGAACATATCCGACTTCATTGCACTTGCGAAAACTTAGATGTAGGAAAACTATTTCCCTAACTTGACATTGGCATAATGTATTTCAATTGTCATAAAAAAAAACAGACGATACATTAATACTCTATTTAGTCGTGTTCAACATGCCTTACCAATTACCAATTTCTTCTATTATTACTTATGTACGTTATAGGAGACTGAGCGAATAGTCTCTTTTCTAAAAAGCTTACCTAAAACAAATAAATCAAGTCAACCAAAAATAGTTACGTTGACCCTTTAACTGATGATACTTCTCAAAGGACGAACGTGATCAAAATAAATTACTTTTTGTTTCGACCTTTCCCCAACGGAATAAGAATTATAATACAATGAATATCCAATTTCTGAGAACACATCAGAATACACCTGAAACCAATTGAAAGAAATAATCTAGGTATGATGTATAACTTCGTCTAGACGTTCAAATCTCTGAATAAAATGGCAGTTTCGATAAAAATAATAAATTGTTTTAGACAAATGAAACCTTTTTTGAGTGGACCAAGCGTTAATTTAAAGTGTGAAGTCAGGGTTCAGTATAAAAAATATAGTAAAACTTAAACGGTTTGCGAAAAATATCTGTACCTCGCAGTGGACAAGTGACATAAAGAGTGTAAAAAATACTCTTTCTTTCTACCTGCCCTTATCCCACCTTAATGTGGGGTCGGCGCAACACACTTTTTCAAGCATGTTGCACAGAAGATTTTGCTCCGTTTTTACGACCGGTCGCCTGCCTGCCATCAACCCCCTCTGAGGGACCCAGTCCTGGACAAATTAAATCGGAAATTTGCTTTGCCCGACTTGGCAATCGAACCCAGGACCTCCCGGTCCACAGCCCATACATGCTACCACTAGACCAAGGAGGCGCCAAGAGTATAAAAAATTCTACTAAAATATATATGATAAGAACAACTACTTTCTTTCTGCCTGGCGTTATCCCGACCTTCTGCCAGGGTCCGCCTTCCTACTTAAACGCATTCAGTTCGCCCGGTCTTGAGTATCCTCCATAGTGAGACCATTGGCTCTCATATTCTCCTCCAGAACGTCCAGCCAGCGCATTTGGGCCGTCCACGGGAACGCAACCCTGGTACGATCTAGGCCAGACACCTGCGATAAGAAAAACTACTCAATAAATAAATATACCCAACAGTCAAATACCCATAATGTATCGTATATTAAAGAACTACGAAGGACTAACAGATCTACAACACACACCCGAAATAAATATCTGTGGATTAATCATATATATTAAACATATATTATCTCACAAACAATTGGCTTGGTGTGGGAATTGAACCCGCTGCCTCTCGTTTCACAACCGACTACTGGCCGCTGCGCCATGGAGGCTGAGGAATTTATTTCATTATATTACAAAACTTAACCCGGCCAGGCCTCTTGTTGCCCATTGAAAACAATGAATGCTACATCACTTGTAAATCTTCGGAGCAGCGAATAAAGCTTTTTGAAAGCAAAGTACGTAATTTATCATGACAGTGTAATTAGCATTGCCGTTGCAAAAAACAATAATTCAATTGGTAAAACTGAGTATTCTTCTATCTTTATAATCACAAGTTTGAAAACTTAACACACTGACTTCAAATCCGATCGTGACTAAATTTATATGCGACCGCCCTTGAAATAAGCTCTATCGAACACAACAATATTTTTGCAAATCGGTCCACAATTGGCCGAGATATCGCAAAATATACATAAAAAAATACAGACTCGGCGATATGTGAGTGTTCTAGTTCGCTAGTGCGCCTCTGCCTACCCCTTCGGGGATACTGGCGTGAGCTCACGTTACGTCAAAAATACAGACGAATTGAGGACCTTCTCCTTTTTGAAAGTTGGTCGAAAAGGATCCCTAAAAATAATTGAACAACCAGCCGAGACAAGCGGACCTTGACAAAGGTTTCGATAACAATATGCTAAGGGTTTGACACTGGTCTGCAATGTCGCCTCGCGCGTTACAATGTCAACCTATAGCTGAATAAGTTTATCTATGCGT
This sequence comes from Clanis bilineata, assembly GCA_036417725.1. Classification (NCBI taxonomy): domain Eukaryota; kingdom Metazoa; phylum Arthropoda; class Insecta; order Lepidoptera; family Sphingidae; genus Clanis; species Clanis bilineata. The sequence goes on from CM071159.1 coordinate 4,402,416, forward strand.
GCGGTAGAATTCAAAAACATCATCCACTTATGCATTGTTGTATGAGCACCTAAGAGCCCCATTTTTATATCATCATCATCATCAGCCTGTATCCGATTGGCCTGCAGTGGACGGATACAGGCTGATTTTTATATATTTTAAAGTAATGTTGACATCTGTATAGTAGTTTTTCTATCTTATAGCGTGTAGGAAAATATAATCTTATAATCTAAACCGAACAAACATAAGCTCATAATATAATTATGAGCTTATGTTTTTTTTAATAATAATTTTTGTAATAATCTAACACCGAAAAAAATTAGTTAATTATAGAGTTTATCCCAACATACACAAACATAGACCTAAGTCTGGACCCCACAGTAAGATATAAGACTTTTTTTTACCAATCACTTAACTTCAGTATTGCATCAGCTAGACTTTGGGTTATAGACAAAACTTGGGAAATACGTATGGATCACAAAAAAAGTGAACTGACATTGTTTTCATTTTATTATAGCATTGAATTCACTGGTGGCGCCCCCACCACACGCCAAAAGTACCTATTGTAGTTCGCCAAGCTATATTCTGTCGGTGAGTGTGTTTGATATTTTATATGTATTTCTAGTGAGTTTCTTTGTATAACGAGGTCTTGATTGATTGCGCTTTTGTTGGTATAATTAGTTAAAGATCGTATCACTAGATATCGCTACTTGGCCTTTAGAATGTCACATATTTATTAATTAATTTGCCTTGTAAAATAAACCTTTTTCAATCTAATAGTTAGTGAGCAAATAATCATATCCAGCTTAAGTACTAAGCCCGGCAACGCTTTTTTGTTTTTCAAATCGAAAATTCAATCTCTGTTGTAATTGACTTCTGACGCTCGATTCGAACTTGAATTCGGTTTCATGTCTTGACTTAAAATTCCACCGAAATCGAGTTAAAAAGTGCTTTAATGTCACGTTAATAATTATTAAGTGACAAGATCTCGAATATTATGCAACATTAATGGTGTTGTGAGACTAAAAGTCTCTCATAGTCTCTGACACCCACGATACAGGTTATACCTAGTGTGGGGTCAGGACTAGGTGTGTGACTGTTGGGTGTATTTATTTATTATTTTATTAGCGCACTTTAAAAGTAGAATTCGGTGGAATTAGTCAATAAATTAAATCGAAATCACAATCGAATCGAGCGTCAGCAGTCACCCCACTGGTTAAAGGAGCTCTGGACCTCAACTTCTCGAATTAAGTTTGCTACGTTTAGATTAACGTGACGACAAATACAAGAAATAAAAACCAACTTGACCCAACATTCTCAGAGAAAATATTGTTGGAAATAAAAGCTTAAATAGCATCCTTAGATGTTTAAGGTCATAAAATTGTAACAAAGTGGCACCGAGCATATATTTTATGCGTTACTCGTAAATGTTGAGCTATCATCGGTCCTAACTTGGAAGGGCTTTAAAAGATTAAACCCATTAAATTTTTATGAAGACCCTGTCACTGAGCCGGCAATACGATAAGAACTGACTCGGCACTTTCTATACTTTATACATTTTAAATGTTTGGAATTGGTTTGGCCTTTGAATGTTTGAACGCTTTGGAAAGTACGGGTTGAAGACGTACTCTTATTTCAATTGTTATGGTTAAGGTTAATAATATCCTCGTTGGAGAGTGAGTCAATAACATAACATAACATAAGCTCACGCCTGTATCCCCGAAGGGGTAGGCAGAGGTGCACTAGCGAACTAGAACACCCACATTTCGCCGAGCTTAGTTTCGTCCCAGATGTGATAGGGGGCGAGCCTATCGCCATATCGGGCACAAATTCCAGACTCCGGGCTGATATGGAAAAATCCAATATCACTTTGCCCGACCCGGGGATCGAACCCGAGACCTCAGAACCATAGTCGTACCGAAATACCACCACGCCACGGAGGCAGTCAATAAAATTCAAATAACCTATAAATATTTTGATACGTTTAGTAATAGATTGACCATCATAGTCTTTGCTTACCATTATAAGAGACAGGCATGAGATCATGTACATATATTCTTATCATATGTGTTTTATTGCACTATTGATTGTTTTAAATTATCTCTTATGAGCCCGATTATTATGTTACAAATACATAGAAAAAGACTTATATTTTATTGTTATCGAGCTTTCGTTTTAAATTATAACTCTTAATTATGCTACAAATTATGGGCCTTACTTATAAAAACAGTTTAACTGAGCAAATGGTAAATAATAGTCTGTCCCTTTTATTTTCAAACGATGTGACAGAAGGAAAAAATTACAGGCTATTCATAGCCATTTGCTCAGCTAAACTGTTTTTATAAGTAAGGGCCCTTATAACTAAAGAGTCTTAAGCAAGAATTTTAGAACTTTAATATGGGGTCGACGTAACATACTTTTTCAAGCATGTTACAGAAAGGATTTGGCTACATTTTTACAACCGTCTGCCTGTATGACGTCAATCCCTTCTGAAGGATCCAGTCCCGGGCAAATTAAATAAGAACATTCGCGTTACCCGACCTGGGAATCGAACCCACGACCTCCCGGTCCACAGCCCATATATGTTGCCACTATACCAAGGAGGCTACATGCGAACCAGTGTATCAAATTTATTATTAGGTATATACATACCTTAATAAATTTTAACAGAGTTAAAAAAATCTATTCACGATTCGCTTTGTTTTTAGCTTTTTTATCTATGAACACGATTCTGTATCAACTTGTTTAGGGTGTAACAAGGGTACGAAACGGCAAGTTAGTGGTTAATGGTGCGACAAAGGGACGAACTTGCCAACTTTTCCACCTTTATATTTTATACTTTCGAAGACACATACATTTTCCAGATCGGCCATAAAGAATTGTCTGCACATAGAAACTATGGGCCTTACTTATAAAAATATTTAAGCGCTGCTTATCTTTATACTATAGGTTGTCCCTTTCATTTTTAAACAATGTAACGCAAGGAAAAAAGTGACAGGTTATTCTTAACCATTTGCTCAGTTATATAAGTGAGTGAGTTGAGTGATATTGGATTTTTCCATATCAGCCCGGAGTCTGGAATTTGTGCCCGATATGGCGATAGGCTCGCCCCCTATCACATCTGGGACGCAACTAAGCTCGGCGATATGTGGGTGTTCTAGTTCCCTAGTGCGCCTCTGCCTACCCCTTCGGGGATACAGGCGTGAGCTTATGTTTTTTATGTTTTGCTCAGTTAAAAATGATGTTTTAAGTAAGGCCCTATATCTATAAGCTTTTTAAAGTATAGAGCCTTTAATATTCTGGCTTTATAATTCGTTGTAGAGCAAGTTTGATCTATAAATAAGTATTTGTTTTGTGTCTGGGTTTTGTGAGATCTAAAGGAATTACAAGAGTGTAGTTCCTGATAACCACGACACAAGACTTGTATCTTACTGTGGGGCCAGGACTATGTTGACTGTTATTTGTTTATACAGTAGTTGGGTATTGAAATCCTTTAATTCTTTCCTTCAGCCTGTCGTTATCCCGGCCTAGTGCCAGGGTCGGCCTTCCTACTTAATCGCTTTCACTTCACTCGATCTTGAGCATCCTCCACAGTAAGACCATTTACTCTCATATCATCTTCCAAAATGTCCAGCCAGCACTTTTTGGGCCTCTACAAGGACGCACCTCTGGTACTCTCTGGTCCAGAAAACCTTTAATTGTTATTTGTCAACCGACTTCTAAAAAGAAGAAGGTCCTCAGCAGGGTTACCACCACCTCTTATAGCAGTATTATTATAATCGTTCTTCGTTTGTTTTGTATGGGAGTCCGTACAAGTAAGATTATAATAATACTGCTATAAGAGGTGGTGGTAACCCCCCAGTACGTCTGTATTTTTTTAAGTATGTTACGCGATATCTCCGCTAAACGTGGACTGATTTTCAAAATTCTTTTTGTGTTCGATAGAGCCATATAAATTTGGTCATCGGATTTGAAGTCGGTCCGATAAGTTTTTAATGTTTCGTATGTCCTACGTTGTTACAGATTTAATCAGAATGAGTAGCAAAATGTTAAATTTCGAAACATCGTTCACGACGCTTCCCTCGGCTGCACAAAGAATGTCCGTCTAAAGAACTATTCCTCTATTTTGGCGGGTCTTTGTTATAGAAACTGATTATGCGGGCTCTAGCACATTCATGGAAAGTCTTTTGTAAGTGGTTTGCAGTTTTATCTTTGGATTTAATTTTACTGGTATTCAATTCTGGCTCGAGCTGGCGAGACAATTAATTTAAAATAAAGACTTTGGATTTGCTTTTAGAAATTTAACTTAGTTGTTATGTTTATGTACAAGTAAGTGAGCAAACTTTGGGGGGTTTTTGGGTCGAAAAATAATGTCAGACTCTACTGTTTTATAACGTTCGCAATGTTGTAGAAATAATTCGGATTAATTTTTACGACTGTCTGCCTGCCCGACATTTTTATAAATTGTTGTAATTTACCCATGACTGGATCCCTCAGAGGGTTGATGTCAGACAGCAGCCGGTTGTAAACTAAGCCAAATCCTTCCTGCAACATACTTGAAAAAGTGTATTGCGCAGACGCCATATCAAAGCGGAATAAGATATCTTCAATATCATTAACTAACACAAAACAAACTAATCATACGATCAAAAGAACTCCCGAGAGAGTATTGTGAACAATATTTTTGCCAGACGGGGCAACTGAAATTCGCTAACAATATACTTGTCTGTGACACTTGCTACTGTTGCAGACAGCAGTATTTGTATCTATCTATAAATATACTACAAAGTTGTTGGTTTGTGATTCTTTCACATAGCTTTGTTCAACAAAAGATGGAAAAGTCTATGAAATAGTACCATCTGACCCGTGACCACGAAGGCTGCAAAGCTTTCAAAACGTCGGGCATAAAAATTATAAAAATTAAAACCAAATCGTGATTTAATCCGTAAAAATAGTTTAATTTCAATAGTACCGTCTGTTAATAGACGTCTTTGTTCATTACTAAAAATAATAGCCTGTAGCCGAAGTAAGCAGATGTGAACTAGAATATCTACATTTCACCGAGCTTATTTCCGTCCTTAACGTGATAGAGGGCGAGCTTATTGCCATACCGAGCATTTTGAGCGGATTACGGGTTGTGCATTATTCTCTGTAAAATTTTGTCAAAATTCCAAAATTTCGGAAAAATTGTGATTGCATTAACGTTGGTAATTATGCAGCCTCCTTGATTTAGTGGCAGCGTATATGGGCTGTAAACCGGGAGGTCCCGTGTTTGATTATATCGATCGAGGTCAGGATCGAGAGATCGAGATCAGGTCGAGCAGGGTGGTTTTCTAACACGATATGTCCGAGACTAGATTCTCCAGTGGGGGGTTGGCGTCAGGCAGGCAGCTTCCAGCCGTTTCCATCTCTCCCGGGCATTATGGCGCTTGACCATTAAACCGGTGACTCCGACATAACCGCTACGTATCCATCCAGACGTGGCGGCAGTGGTAAAACACTTTTCCCCGCGATAACAAAAATAGGTGGAAAGAAAGACATTGGTTATTAGGCTTATTACATAACACATAACATAAGCTCACGCCTGTATCCCCGAAGGGGTAGGCAGAGGCGCACTAACGAACTAGAACACCCACATTTCGCCGAGCTTAGTTCCGTCCCAGATGTGATAGGGGGCGAGCCTATCGCCATATCGGGCACAAATTCCAGACTCCGGGCTGATATGGAAAAATCCATTATCACTTTGCCCGACCCGGGGATCGAACCCGAGACCTCAGAACCGGAATCGTACCCAAATATCACCACGCCACCGAGACAGTCAATAAATATTAGTACATTCGGTAAATAGATTTTCTTTAGTAGATACATACCTACAATCTGTTGCTCTATATGTGAATACATGTTAACGAAATCCGGCGCGTGAACAAGCCCCTCGACGCTCGCCTCTCGCCAGACGTAAGTAGAGAATATAACGAGCTACTATTGGACACTACACTCAGTATACTCTACTCTATCCAATTATTTGATTTGTCAAACAATTGGAGTGTAAAATAATACCAAATTATCCTTTGAGAAGTTTGAGATTCAATAACATATTCCACTCATAGGTATACGAGCATGTAAAATTACGTAATAAATAAACATTGAAATTATCGTAAATAATGTTTATATTTTTTTTATACACCCAACAGTCACATACATAGTCTAGACCCCACACTAAGATTGATTCTTGTGTCGTGGGTATCAGAAACTAGGAGAGACTTTCAGTCTCACAACACCCAGACCCGAAACAAATATCTGTGGGCCACACAGACATTTGGTCATCTAGGTGCGGGAATCGGACTCGCAACCTCACGTTTCACAGCCGGCTACTCGCCCGCTGCGCCACGGAGGCTGTCATATTTGCACAAGCATTGACATTTTGGACAATCCTAAAGAAAATAGGCTATTGAGCTTATTATTATTTGGGAGAGGCTTATGACCAGCAGTGGACGTCCTGTAGCTGATGATGAAGATTGCTCATTTGAATCAAATGGAGTTGAGCAGGGCACATGGCCGAACGAAGTGACGGCAGGTGGAGCAAAATAGTCACGGAATGGTGGCCGAGGCAAGGAAGACTAATTGTAGATCGACGTCGACGACATTTTCGATGTTGCGGCCCAATTTTGGATGCGAGCTGCACAAAACCGAGGTTAATGACATCAAAATAGAGAGCCTATGCTCAGCAGTGGGATGAGATGGGCTGTGGATGTTGATGATGATGATAATGCAAAAAAACGGCACCACACTTGATTTGAGATTAGGCTGAGTTCATTCAGAGTAGTACTTTTATAAGGTTATGTAATAACATCGATGTTTTTCTTTCCTAATCTATTTACTATGCATAATGTATCCAGATGTTTCGCAATATTCTTCATATGTTTCACGTCGAAATATATCAGGCATCAATGTATCCGTATGCAATCATCGATATATTATTAAGCTAGATGCACAATTGTAGAGTGCTTAGGCACTCCTTCGCCGTCCCATTTCCGAGCGTCAAAAGCTTAAGCACTCCTTTTGCATACAGATTTGCATACGGATGCCTATAGAATTCTAAATTTCAAAATTCATATTTAAAAACGCTAGCTCATTTCTTTTAAAAAGCTACTTTTTAATATGCGCAAAGGGTTATAATTGTGTTGATTTAATTAGAACTTGTGATCTTTTTCTTTGTTTTATTGCTGAGACCACTGTTTATGAGGATTTTACCAAGAACTGTGCATCTAGGGTATATTATATTGATGTATATATTTGACAAAATTGACACCAATAAATCCTTAACACAATCAATAGTTTAATTAATATCAGTTTACAAATCGTACACGTATTGGATGTAAACAAAACGCTCTGAAACTGGGTCGAAGTTTCAATCATCGAATTGCTTTCGTAGCGGACGCAGTGTTTTCATTTTATATATTCTACATACAGTATACAGTATCTATGGCCGAGCAGGAACATTTTTGACAATCGAATTCGTATCGAGCTCGATGTGCGTCTATGACATTTGTATGAAATATTAAACAAACGTCTTCCAAACCCAAAACCGATTTCTTTCTTTCTACCTGCCCTTATCCCACCTTAATGGGGTCGGCGCAACACACTTTTTCAAGCATGTTGCAGAAAGGATTTGGCTGTGTTTTTTCGACCGGCTGTCTGCCTGACGTCAACCCCATCTGGGGGATCCAGTCGATACGAATTCGATTGTCAAAAACATTCGTGCTTGGGCCACTGTTGTATCAATTATATAGATGCGATCGTTGTTCAATTGTGACGTGTATTGTAAATAAATGAATGTGCTGTTGTTCAATCTGTGTGGATTATTGAGTACTAGATTGAGATTGGTTGGTAATGCTATGTTTGTCGTAGACAATTTGTGTATCGTTTTATCGCAGAACATCTATACATCTATATACATATAAATAAAATTGGAGTGTCTGTTTGTAATATTTAAATAACCGTCTTTTACTACATGTATGTGAATATATATACGGTATATACCGTTTGTTTGTTCCGACTAATCTCTGAAATGGCTGGACCGATTTTGACGGGACTTTTACTGGCAGGGAGCTGATGTAATAAGGAGTAACTTAGGCTACGTTTATTTTAGACATAATAAAAAAAACTAAAACAATAAAGAATCGACTGTTAGGCGGAACGAAGTTCGCCGGGTCAGCTTGTTTGTTATAAATGTAGGATATTATCGTCTCCTTCTTTCGCCTGCTCTATTCGACTGCATCGATGTTGTAGTTGTATTGCGCGACACGACTATCGTCCCTGAAGTCTCGGGTTCGATCCCAAGTCGGGCAAAGTGATAAGGAGTTTTTGACTTAGTATCATCTCGGAGTCTGGAATTTGTGCCTGATGGTGATAGACCCTATCACATCTGGACGGAATGAGCCCGACGAAATATGTTTTATTTCGCCTCTGTCTATCCCTTCGGGCATACCTCTATAAGTATGAGTTAGAAAAGATAAGAAAGCTAGTAATTTTTTGTCAGCCTCCATGGCGCAGCGGGCTAGTAGCCAGTTGTGGAGCGAGACGCCGCAAATGTCATAGCAGCACCGGGACAAATGTAACCCATAGATATTTGTTTCGTATCTGGGTGTTATGAGACCAAAAGTCTCTCGCAGTTTCTAATACCCACGATACAGGTTATAATAATATCTAGTGTGGGGTTAGGTCTATGTGTGTAACTGTTGGGTGTAGTGGCGCGGAGTCTATATAACACGATTCCTTCCGGCTTACCATTTCCGAATTTTCTACTAATAAGTAGGTCCATACAGGAAAGAAAACAAGTATCGGCTTCCCTTTTAAAAATTCTCACTCCTCGCCATTAATTGGGTGTTTTTATTTATTTACTGTTACTAGAGAAGATTTTATTATAATGTTTGTCTCAACTGCAAAGCAATAAAACTTCCAGCAAAACTGTTTATTAGACTGCCTCCGTGGCGTGGTGGTATTTCGGTACGACTACGGTTCTGAGGTCTCGGGTTCGATCCCCGGGTCGGGCAAAGTGATATTGGATTTTGCTCGGATTCTGGAATTTGTGCCCGATATGGCGTTAGGCTCGCCCCCTATCACATCTGGGACGAAACTAAGCTCGGCGAAATGTGGGTGTTCTAGTTCGCTAGTACCTCTGCCTATTCCTTTGGGGATACAGGCGTGAGCTTATGTTATGTTAAGTGATGTAAAACTGTTTATTAACTACAATTATTTTACAACGGCGTCTAATGAGCATCAGCAAAAAATAAAAGATACAATAGTAAGGGTTAAAGGTCATACTCGATCCTTTGATAAGAAAGGAGCTTGAGGAAAAGCGTCCCGATAATTGTACCGAGAGCAGAAAAATGCTTGGGAAAAAACAAAATGCAGTGTCGTTCGAGACTCGATAAAACGACTCTAAAGGACGAAATTCAAAGGACGCTCAGTAACAGAGTTAATGATTATTATTATTATTATGATTTTCTATGAGTCTTGAATGTCCAATTACATAAAAACTAATACTAATTACAAAAATATTACACAAAACAGCTTGATAGTCATAACAATATAATAGTTGTTTATTCTCATTACAATCATTTACTGAAGACATATTTTCTTACATCAAAAGGTACTTAGAAATTCTTTCAATTCTTAGTGCTAGGTTATATCGTTTTTAACACAATTTGCCCGGGGTGGATCCCCAGTACCCTTAGTACGAGTTTTTATTTATTCTCGAAATCAATGATAGGTTATTAGAGATTAGGATAGGTTTCCCCATAAATTTTTTAGTGCGTTGTAGTTTCCGCTGTTAGTCAAATGTATGGTCATAACGCAAACTATCGCCGATTACAAGAATCGAGAACTGTCAAAATAAATTCGTACTAGGAGTTCAGCGGGTTTAGACAAGTGGCTTAAGCGCTATTCGAATAGAATAATAAATGTATGGAAATGACATAAGAGTACGCTATATGCGGCGTACCCTTATGTAATTCCCATACATTTATTATTCTATTCGATTAGCGCATAAGCCACTTGTCTATGCCCCCAGATATTCGGGGGTGACGTCAGGCAGGCAGCCGGTCGTTAAAACAGAGTCAAATCATTTCGGCAACATGCTTGACAATGTGCGTTGCGTTGAACCCACTTGCAGGTGGAAATAATTTTATTAAGATAATTCAGAGGTAGCTGTATAATTCACAATTATGTTTTTCCAAACCCAGCACAATAATGCTAGAGCCTCATTTTTGTAAAGCGAATTTAGTTTTGAGAGATTCTGTGCTAAGTATAGACTCAGAATGCATCAGATCTTTGCTTCAAATACCAAGCCAATCACAATTTGCACTCAATAAAAGCGCTAAGAGATTCAAAGCAGCATTTTGCATTCATCAGATCGAAGTTTCTAGATTCAAACACTTGTACCTAATTAATATGCAAGGACATGCTCCATCGAAGCTATTGCTTTATTGATGACTTAAGATGCACGGTGGTATCATCAAATGGGGCTATAAATCCTTTTTAGTTCTTATAGCCTTCTAATAGGATTTTTTAGCTTTTATTTTCACTGCTGGGAATTTACTTTAAACAAAACTTAATATAAGCTCATGCCTGTATCAACGAAGGGGCAGGTAAATCATTAGCGAACTAGAACACTCAGATTTCGCCGAGCTTAGTTCCGTCCCAGATGTGGTAGGTGCCGAGTCTATCGTCATATCTGGCACAAATTCCAGACTCCGGGCTGATATAGCTCTAGAATAATCACAAGTTTAAAAACTTCACAGGCCGACTTCCAATCCGATCGTGACCAAATTTATATGGGACCATCCTTGAAATAAGCTCTGTCGACCACAAAAAGAATTTTGAAAATCGCTCCACATTTGGCGGAGATATCGCGTAACATACATAAAAAACCACAGACGAATTGAGGACCTCCTCCTTTTTGGAAGTCGTTTGGAAGTCCACAGCCCGTATATCCTGACACTAGACCAAAGAGGTGATGATTATCTTAGTCGCCGTTATATTTGACGCCTTAGATGCACAATCATTTCTACAATTCATGCTATTTTATCTCCATCTCCCTGACTGCCTCGGTGGCGTGGTTGTATTTCGGTACGACTACCATTCTGAGGTCTCGGATTCGATTCCCGGGTCGGGCAAAGTGATATTGGATTTTTCCATATCAGCTCAGAATCTGAAATTTGTGCCCGATATGGCGATAGGCTCGCCCCTATCACATCTGGGACGGAACGAAACTCGGCGAAATGTGGGTGTTCTAGTTCGCTAGTGCACCTCTTCCTACCCCTTCGGCGATACAGGCGTGAGCTTATGTAATGTAATGTTTATCTCCATCTTATACCTCATATAAATCATCGTCGTTGAATGAATAAAGGTTGCATTAATTATGAAATTGAAACCATAAATATTTAATTCTTCACCAGTAGAAGACGTTTGTTTGAGATTATATGAATTTTATTCAGATTTTCTCAAATTACAATTGAAAAGACGTATTACTTTGATTATAAAGAGAGAAGCTTTAATCGATGAATATTTTCATGTCTTCTTAAAAGTCCAGATAGTCATTTGGGATTATCTTATTTAATTCTACGATCGGTATAATCCTGGTTTATTTAGAGATATTGGGTCTTACTTATAAAAGCATTTTTAGCTGAGCAAATGGTTAAGAATAACCTGTCACTTTTTTCCTTACGTTACATTGTTTAAAAATGAAAGGGACAACCTATGGTATAAAGATAAGCAGCGCTTAAATATTTTTATAAGTAAGGGGCATAGTTTCTAAGGTCTATACGACGAAAAAACAAGACATGTTTTTTTTTTTGCCATTTTGAGTTATAGCCTACAGCAATCACTTAACTAGCTGTAAATTGTGGGTTCGATTCTGTGATAAAAGCAGTCTAGTTTTAAAAGAGAAATTGTTCCAGAGTTTTTCTCATGTTTGTCGGATGGCCAACGCTGACGTTGTTTTTTAAAAATGGTGACGTCAGCATGGCTGACGTCAGTTTTGACAATAAGATGATTACTCATCTTATTTATCAATAGTGAACACTGAAATTCACTAACTCCCTTTATTAACGGTGCTTAAGAGCACCGTCTAGTCAGGGATGTGGACAGTCCGAGTGCCGGAGCACGACTGTGTCGAATCTGCTCTGAACACTCCTTTTATAGGGTGCAATATTTGCAACTACCTACTCGATACCGAATATCGAATGTTACAGAAATAATTATAACGATTATTTTAACTTTTTAGAATCTTTTAACGATTCAGCAGTTTAACAATTGTAAAATGAATTAATAACGTGAAATAACAACGGCTTTTTAAATAAGCGTGCGATTTTGCGCCGATACGGCCATTCTGATAGGCGGTGCGTGCTCTGCACCAGCCTTGTAATTTGTTGTGAATACTCGTAGAACCAATTTTTTTTTCTCCTTTTCTTTTCTTTTCTTTTTCTTTCTTTCTTTTCATTTGAAATAGCACGTGCTCCTATTGAAAGCTTGTGGTTGTACGCCGATACGGTCATTTTGAAAGGCCTCGTTTATTATTGCTAATTTAAGATTCCGATTTTTTTTTAAAACTACCACCGGATCCAAACGCGGCCCTGCCTGAGAAGACCCGGCGAAACAAACTCAGCGGGCAAAATTACCGAGCTCATAAAACAATTTCCCGAATTGACCACTCAGGATTTTTCAAATTGACCACTTATGATTTTTCATGTTGATCACTGACGTTGACATTTAGACTTCAACAGTGTCACATACACCGTCTCGATCAATCCTGACTATAAATCAGGTAGTTTTGTCTTTGCATTGAATTCTGAGATGAAATTGCACACAAATCAAAATACGGGTATTTAGACGCACCGCGTGCCCTAGTTTATATGGTTTTTAGAGGAGGTATCCGACCAGCCTTGCTAGACCATATTATCAACATTTGTACAAATGTTCCACACAATGCACAATCAGTAGGCAGAGTGCGAATGCTCCACGCATCTATGCACTTTTCTTACGGGGATGATGCCGTGGTCCACATGGGTTCTAAAGGAACGGGAAGGGTCGATGCTGTGGCGCTGAGCGGTCCTGTACGCCGTGGTCCACAGAGGCTCTGAAAAGGTTTTTTCTTTTTTTTTTTTTGCAAATGTTCCACACATTAATGCACTAGTGCTGATGCTCCACGCATTTATGCACTTTTTTTTTTATTGTTAAGGATAATGCTGTGGTTCTGAGCGGTCCTGTACGCCGTGGTCCACAGTTTTTTTTTTTTGTTAAGGATGATGCTGTGGTTCTGAGCGGTCCTTTACGCCGTGGTCCACAGGGGTTCTAAAGGAACTGGGAAGGACGATGCTGTGGCCTGGGCCTTTATTATTGACCGATCGGATTGAAATTATCAGTCGGATTGAAATTATCAGTCGGATTGAAATTATCAGTCGGATTGAAAGTATCCGTCGGATTGAAAGTATCCATTGTCAGGGCAGAAAGGTTCAAGTTAAATGAGTGGGATAGTGATCCCACTTCTGATGTCGGATGGCCAACGATGACGTTGTTTTTTTAAAAATGGTGACGTCAGCATGGCTGACGTCAGTTTTGACAATAAGATGATTACTCATCTTATTTATCAATAGTGAACACTGAAATTCACTAACTCCCTTTATTAACGGTGCTTAAGAGCACCGTCTAGTCAGGGATGTGGACAGTCCGAGTGCCGGAGCACGACTGTGTCGAATCTGCTCTGAACACTCCTTTTATAGAGTGCAATATTTGCAACTACCTACTCGATACCGAATATCGAATGTTACAGAAATAATTATAACGATTATTTTAACTTTTTAGAATCTTTTAACGATTCAGCAGTTTAACAATTGTAAAATGAATTAATAACGTGAAATAACAACGGCTTTTTAAATAAGCGTGCGATTTTGCGCCGATATGTTATTAAAACAAACAAAACATTAAATTTTATATTAGTTAGTCGCCTCCTTGGTCTAATGGCAGCACATATGGGCTGTGGACCGGGAGGTCGTGGGTTCGATTCCCAGGTCGGGCAAAACGAATTTTCTAATTTAATTTGCCCGGGACTGGATCCCTCAGAGGGGGTTGACGTCAGACAGGCAGCCGGTCGTAAAAACATAGCCAAATCCTTTCTGCAACATATGGAAAAGTGTGTTGCGACGACCCCACATTAAAAAAGTGGGATAAGGGCAGGTAGAAAGAATTAGTACGGATCATTGCTGACCATAACATATCGTTCGAAAAGAAAAAAATATTATTAACTGTGAAAGTCAAATAGTAATTATGCTCCTTACTTATAAAAATTGACAGCCTCCGTGGCGCAGCGTGCGAGTAGCCGGCTGTGAAGCTAGAGGCCGCGGGTTCGATTCCCGCGTTGAGATAAATATTTTTGTGGCGCACAGATATTTTTTTTAAGACTGGGTGTTGTGAGACCGAAAGTCTCTCATAGTCTCTGACACCCACCATACAGGTTATACCTAGTGTGGGGTCAGGACTAGGTGTGTGACTGTGACAAATTTATGAAAAAAAAAATTTAAGCGTAGCATATCTTAAATAATACCTTGTCCCTTTCATTTTCAAACACTGTGACGCAGGGAAAAAAGTGACAAAATTTTCTTAAAGATAAGATAATCCAAAATTTTTTTATAAATAAGGCACAATATTGTCAACTGAGCAATCGCATTTATCGAACAAGTTATACTGACGTAGCTTAAATCACCACAAATACTTTTAAATGACAACACATAAAAGGTTATAAAAACATAAGACACCTATTTCCAGATAACAGCTGATAGATTTTAATTGCTCATATTTCATTCAAGCAATAATTCTTATGCGACACATAAAGATAAAAAACTAATGCATGCCGGCTTTAAACAGATTTTGAAGATAATTTCGTAAGAGAGTGTGATTGCGATAGTAAAAATTTAAACTTTGTAAAACGGTAGAACACCTACGTGTGAGTATGCATACATTCAATGCCCTTGTTCAATGCTAACTTTCGAAGTAAAACCTCCTTCTTCTTTTAAAAATAATGGCTTCCACACATGTGCGATAATTTAGCCAATGTAAAGGTAATTATAGCAATTATGTTTTCACAATGACCATGAGACCCAGATGTGGATATGGAATGGGATAGTCTGAAGAAGTCATAGATAGGGTTTACAACATACATATATATGTACATACATAGACTCACGCCCTTTTCCCATAGGGGTAGGCAGAGACAACGGATTTCCACTTGCTACGATCCTTACACACCTCTTTCGCTTCATTCAGTCTCATTACATTCTTCATGCAAGCTCATACGAAACAAAATAAAAACCTATTCGGGGATGAAATTCAAATATTCCTTTGTCATAGAGCAAAATTGTATAAGTAAATAACTCAAAAGACGTAAAATCATATCATCATCTTAACCCAAAACCCTTACTTTTCTATCGGTCCTACGATTATATTAGAAAGGGACAACCTCAATATAGAAAGCATTGTACCCACCATGTTTCCATTTACAAGAATTAATTTAGGCCAAACTCGATGAATTAGATTTTTCATCAGGAGCATGATTAGTTTTTTTTACGAGGACCCGGGCTGTTACTGGCAATATATCTAGGTGTACAGGTATTAGGCGGATATTCGAAGGAAAGTTGTCGGGCCGAGGGTCTTAATTAAAGACATCATATCCAGGGCTCGGCGCAGCTGGCACCGCCGATTGAAGAATACTACGAGCTTTATACTCACTTGATGGGAATATCGCAGCGTGGTGGATAAAAATAAACGCCTAAAATCATATAATATTATGGTCGCCTCCTTGGTCTATTAGCAGCATATATAAGCTGATTTGGTCCTGGGTTCGAATCCTTGGGCGGAAATCCCAGATGTGATTTTCTCACACAATTTTCTCGAGATGTGGTTTGAGAGTGGTTTGACGTCAAGTAGGTTAAAAAAACTAACGTGAAATATTTTTGCAACATTATTAAAAGTATATTACGCAGTTGCATCGCACATTGGAGTAGGATAATAGCAAGTGAAAGGATGGATAAAAATAAATATTATTCTTAGCAAAAATTTCCAAGGTTGAGACCGTAGGTGTTATTAATTAACCCGTTGGAGGCGGCACATATATATGATACATAAGCGCATCATGGGCCATCGTAAGCCGAGCTGCCCGCGACTATTTAATCTCAGGTTATTCCATAAATAATTGTACACAATATGTCATATTCACAGACACAGAGTCACATTCATTGTACATATGTCGAGAGTCTTTACTCACTCAACTACATACATAATTGTATGGTGTTAGCAATACGCCTGACTTTGTGACGTCTTGGGTTCGATCCCCAATAAGGGCAAAATGTATCAAAGCCTGCATACAATCAGTAAGGTTAGTTTCGGAAAAGGTGACGCACTCTCCAGAATCTAAAAAACGCGGCGTTTTTTCAACCGCGTGCGTAACACTATTTCGTATTTGTCGCTACAGTGCAAAGTTCACGAGTTACACGGCCAATGGGTCCAAACACTTTGATAGTTGGACCCACGGACTACAGCTGCCTTTTCAACTCCTGCTCTTGGCACTGTTCATGGCCCGTTGAGACTTTAATTGTTTTCTGTCGACGCTTTTATTGTCCCAGACAGTATGGCAGTTTACTTACAAGTATTCCTTCATTATTCAAAGTGAACTTTAGAGATGGTAATTTTCACTACACTAAGCTACGAGCTATTGAGGCAGAAATTTTAATTTAATATGACTGTGTTTATGTTTGAATCATCTGAAGACTAACTATCTTAGACTTTTGACTTAGACTTAGAAGACCTTATCGACCAAGACCAATTCTTTGACCAAGTCAGAGATATAAATAAATAACTACACACCCAACAGTCACACACCTAGTCCTGACCCCACACTAGGTATAACCTGTATCGTGGGTATCAGAAACTATGAGAGACTCTCGGTCTCACAACACCCAGACTTGAAACAAATATCTGTGTGCCACACAAACATTTTTCTTAATTCGGGAATTGAACCCGCGGCCTCTCGCTTTACAGCCGGCTACTCGCCCGCTGCGCCACGGAGGCTGCCATATACTCGAGAAGGGTCAAGTTAAAAGTACCCTGAACCGACGTAGGTACATGCATGAAGAATGTAGAAAGAAAAAATGTAAAACATGAAAGATTAAATGAGGCGAAAGAGGTGTGTAAGGATTGTAGCAAGTGGAAATCCGTTGTCTCTGCCTACTCCTATGGGAAAGAGGCGTGAATATGTGTATAGTATATGTATGTATGCAATGTGTGAATAAAGTCATAATTATTACAAAATTTTGCTGACTGGTTTGAAGCGGCTACCTATCGTCCTACCTACCTGCATACGAGTATATTGTAATACTAGCTGACCCGGCGAACTTCGTTCCGTCTAACTGTCGATTCTTATTTTTTTTTTATTATGTCTTACATAAACGTAGCCTAAGTTACTCCTTATTACATCAGCTACCTGCTAATAAAAGTTCCGTCAAAATCGGTCCAGTCATTTCAGAGATTAGCCGGAACAAACAGACAGACAGACAAAAATTTAAAAAAATGTTATTTTCGTGTATATACCGTATATATATTCATATACATGTAGTAAAATATGGTTATTTCAATATTACAAACAGACACTCCAATTTTATTTATATGTATAGATATAGATATACAGCATTGTGTCTGCAAACACATTACGCAAGTAGGTACTAAGATGCTACTGAACCATAAGATCGCCATTTTGATCATTGAATCGATTTTGATAAATCCAGCTCCGGTATAAACCGTGCTAACAGCACATTTTTCACCGTCGAACAATGTCAAAGAGAAGGCGAGGCAATCTGCGAGAGTAGGCGGATGGGCCGAGTGCCGACTCCCTCGCGACTAGCAAACGCAGTCAAAGCGGCGATTGCAATCTTTCACAAACAATTTTTCAATAACGTTAGTCAAGACGCTGGAAAAGTGCATCGGATATTTTTTCTTTGAGAATATGCGGTGTTGTGATTGCTTTGTGCAATTCATTGTACTAGTTTTAGTACTGTAGCATTTGTGCAATTGTATGTTTGTAGTACTTCGGCTGGTCTGAAACAGAATTAAAGTTGATCCCAGTTCTTCCGTATGTCCCACTCGGATAGTGTTTTATTAGTTTTTCGACATAAAGTAGGATAAATGGTGATAATGACTCGGTGGCGTAGTGGTATTGCGTGCGCGGTACGACTATCGTCCTGAGGTCTCGGACCATGGGTCGAGCAAAGTGATGTTGAATTTTTTACTATCAGCTTAGAGTTTGGAATTTGTGCCCGATATGCCTCGTCCCCAACACACATGTGACGAAACTATGTAATGTAGGTGTTCTAGTTCCCTAGTGTGCCACTGCCTACCTCTTCGGGGATACAGGCGTGAGCCTATGTTATGTTACTCATACCTTTTCACAGCTGTGTCTATGAGTAGTATCGGTTACATTTTCCTGGATTTTACCGCAGAAGGACAGCTTTGAGATATAGATGTTAGATAATACATTTAAAACAAAGGGATTTAACAATTATATCTCATACACACCAATCCATAATCAAAGGGATATTGCATTACCGTATTCAGCCCTTTTAATCGCATTCAAATTCAATTGTGCAAGATTCCGCTCAGAAAGCATTATAATAAAACCAATTATATTGATTCAAGTCGGTGATTACAGTTGTGTGTTAGGTGTTTGTGTTTTTCGTTTATATATCAGACTTTAGTTTACGCTGTCCTATGCCCTGATGGTTCTATAGCGTCACCGAAATCTGGTGTAATTTGTAGCTTTGATGTTTCCTCTCTTAGTCTGACTAAGTTTAAAATCCAATTTCGGTTGACAGAGATTTGTTTATAACACCGCTGTAAAAGGACTACGGGATTCTGATTTGAAAATCGTTTCACTACGCTTCTAGTAATACAATAATGATTTGACAAATTATTTATTAATTAGTATTGGTCAAACGAAATGAATAAATAAATCGTAATAAAATGTAAGTCTTACAAACTAGAAAGTAGGGAATTCTGACGTCGCTATATGGATCTCAATAGTAAACATTCCATTTCAAATAATAGATATGACGCCTGATCAGATAATAATCGAATACTTCAACTAAATAAATGCAGAAGCATGCAAAAGGTCGGATGCATTTGAGTTGTATGAATTGGTATACGCAAAGGGCGTGCCGTCGCGTCATTCAATGTCCTTTCTATTAAGCCCCTATCAAACAGAGAGAGAAGCGAAAAGGTGGCGAAGCGAACTGCGGCCTGAGCAGTCAATGAAATAATCAACAGGCTTTGCTTTTGTATACCTCCGTGGCACATTGAACAAGATATCGTGTGTTCGACTCCTGCACCGAGAAAAAAGTCTTGTTATCTGCAGAAATTTGTAGTTCTTGAGAACTATAAATACACCCACCCAAAAATACCCAACAGTAACACACATAGTTCTGACCCCATACTAGGTATATCCTGTATGGTGGGTATCAGAGACTACGACAAACTTTCGATCTTATTCGAATTATACTCGATCACAACACTTAGACCCGAAACAAATATATGTGGGTCACACAAACTTTTGTCTAGTGTTCGGGAATCAAACCTGTGGCATCTCGCTTCATACCCAGCTACTCGTCGGCTGCGCCACGGAGGTTGCCCTATAATACAGGATAAAAACGGGATGCGAAAATTTGGTTCAGGTAAGAAGGCGAACCCTGGCAGAAGGCCGGGTTAACGCCAGGCAGATAGAAAGAAAGATTTATACTTCCTGAAATTAACGTAAATCTGTTACGCGTTTTTTTGTAATTCAATCCTTATGGAGAGAAAATGGATAGAAATGTTTATGTATCTGTATGTAGACGAAACCTGTAGCGAAAAATAGTACTTAACAAAATGAAAACGCGTCGGCATACTTTTGCCTCGCTGTCTGTTTAACACGAACATTAATTAACTTTTTGCAGCCGCATTTAGATGCAGTGATGCTGTGAATATAAATTAACACTAGAAACGCTCGCTTCGTTAGCACGCAGTGTCTCAAGTTTTGATTAACGTTTTAACGTACGTACATTGTAGGACTTTTTGTTCTTCATTGGGTATCATCTGCAAATGGTCAGCGCCATCTTGTTTTGAAGGCGGTAAACTTAATGAGTAGACTGCTATACTAGCGTAAATTGGTTTTTACTTGATGGATTTTCACATATGCCTAATATAATCACGCCTGTATATATGGCAGAGTAGGCAGAGGTGCAGTTCATGCAAGTCCACTGTTCGTCAATTTTATTTCTGTAACTCCTAACATTTGATAAGCTACTCTATTACTACGGGACATACCTTAGATTAATAACTATAAAATTCTTTGGGACATACCTTTATAATCAGATCCAATCAGATCCCGAAAACTTATATGGGTTTTATTAACCGTCATACTATAAATTGAAATAAAACTATTCTTACAGATTCTATCACGATTAGGTTTTAATTATTGTTCCCGACGTTTCGAAGGCTTTGCAGTCTTCGTTGTCACGGGTCTTCGTTGTTTTATTTCAATGTATAATATTCACGTAAACTTAAGAAATCAGTACGCCGTACTATAACTTTTGTAATAAATAATTATTTTCGTTTTTTAAACGATTTGATTACCAAAAATAATTTTGAAATCGTAAAAAACTTGCTAATAATAAAGCATTTTAAAAAAGGAGTTTCCGGTACCGGGAATCGAACCCGAGCCTCCTGGGTGAGAGCCAGGTATCCTAGCCACTAGACCATACCGGACATTGCATAATAAAGATTTTTATCGAATTTGTTTCTGTATTAAAAAAAGTATATTCACGTGTGAAAGAAGTAACAATAACCTTCTTTTTTTAAGTTGGTTAAAAATAAGCGAAAGAGGAATATTAGATGCTACCAGATACTATAAAAATACTTTTTTCTACCTCCCCATTTCCCACCTTAATGTGGGTTCGGCGCAACAAGCTTTTTCAATCATGTTGCAGAAAGATCTGGCTTAGTTTTTACGACCGGCTGCCTGTCTGACATGAACATTTCTTTCCAGTCCCGGAAAAAATTGAAAATTCTCTTTTCCCGACTTGGGATTCCAACCCAGGACCTTCCCGGTCCACAGCCCATATATGCTGAGACTAGACTAAAGAGGCGACTGATGCTACTAAAAGAGAGATACTATTAAAATACTACTAGTTTTTTATCGCGGTCGGGTAATCTAATGCAATATATAAATATATTTTTATATGGTGTTTATGTTTAATTTCCTTTATCTTTTGTTGTATCATTGTAATTTGATACACACATTTGATTAAAAAGATAACATAATTGATATTACAAGCCATAAAAGCTCGAAAAGCACTTTATAATACATATAGTGGAATTTGTGCCCGATATGGCGATAGGCGCGCTCAAAGCGGTAGACAGAGGCGCACTAGCCAACTAGTATACCCACGTTTCGCTGAGCTTAATTCCGTCCCAGATGTGATAGGGGATGAGCCTATCGCCATATCGGGCACAAATTCCAGACCCCGGGCTGATATGGAAAAATCCAATATCACTTTGCTCGACCCAGGGATCAAACCCGAGACCTCAGGACGGTAGTCGTACCGAAATACAACCACGCCACCGAGGCAGACTATTATCCTGTAGTGACAAATAACAAAATAGTTCGGAAACCAAAGTCTCATGCAATTTATAACCGAAGTAATATATCACTGCGTAGGCAATTTACGATGGTTGCTTGGAGACCTCATAAATTTTTATTTGCAACCACAAGTTTTAAGTAAATGTGGTCTACATTCAAACGACGGACGTATAAAAAAAGAGGACACCGTCTCGCCGACATTCATCATAATTATCAGCCATCGGACGTCCACTGCTGGATATAGGCCTCCCCCAAAAATTTCCAGATGGACCTGTTGGAAGCGGCCTCCATCCAGCGACTTCCTGCGACCTTTATCAGGTCGTCGGTCCACCTTGTAGGTGAACATTAACTATAGTTAAATGGACTCCACAGATAAACCACGCACGCAAACGCGCCTCTATAAAAGCCTTACGCATACACTAACACTCAGTCGTCACCATTACTTGTCGATAGATCCAATAGGCAGAAAACCCTGGTTCATTTCCAATGTTCCTAGGGCTACGTCCTCTTTTTTCTATGACCGTGATTAAAGTATTGGGAAACTTTTAAGACCTCGTAAGCTATTTATTAGTACATTTTAGGAGTGACTAACAATAAAATTGTGAGTTGTTTTTAATGTTTATGAAATAAATATCTAATATACCATAATAATATGTTGTTCCTCCTAGGTCTAGTGGCAGCGTATATGGGCTGTAAAACGGGAGGTCCTGGGTTCGATTACCAGGTTGGTCGATTAACGGACCGACTTCAAAATTCATCCGATCATGACTTTTATCATCCATCCTTGGAATAAACTCTATCGAACACAAAAAAGAAAATCTGTACACATTTGGCGGAGGACGAATTGAGCACCTTCTTATTTGAAGTCGGTCGAAAAATAAACGTTTCATCAGATAATGTAACAAATCGCATTTTATTTCCTTCCATTCGTAGTTTAGTTAGAATGTTATTTTACATTCACCAATTCCGTGACCATTATATTATTTTGCGGTCGTAATAAATCTAATTTTTATAGGTGTGCCGCATGTAATTCTTAAGGGCTTAGTCACAAGGCCTAATAAGTCAAAAGTTTGATTATCTAGCGAAGTTTTTAACAGTGACATTTTATAGGGGTCTGCCAGATTTATGGGACTCTTAAATTAATTACAAGAAATTGTCTCATTGAGGAAAATGTTTCATTTAAATTTTTAAATCTTCTGTCTTATGAGGATAAGAATTAATGTTAGCTACATTATTATTATTTAATCTAAGGCCAATGAGGTAATTCTTAGGAGAATGTGGATAGGTCTTGATGATTACTTTATATTCGATCTACTCTATTCTACTCTAGATAAATAGTCTCCTTTTTTTACTCTGCTCTATCCTTAGTCTTTTTTTTCTTTCCACCTCAATATGAGGTCGGCACAACACATTTTTTCAAATATGTTACACATAGGATTCCGCTAAATTTTTATGACCCGTGGCCTGACTGACGATTAAGTTTACCTCATAACGGAGACATGTCGAACAAAATACTCATCATCATCATCAGCCATAGGACGTCCACTGTTGAACAAAGGCCTCCCCAAAAAATGGGTCACCTGATGGTAAGTGATCTCCACCGCCCATAGACACCCAAGACACAAAAATAATCATGGGTGTGTGGCCAACCTAAAAGAGTGGAGGCGGAGGGAAAAGGGAGGGGAGAATGGGCCTCCGGAAATCTCACTCACCGAACGAAACGCGACAGCAAGCTGCCACTTTACGTCGGTTTTCTGTGAGACAGTGGTATCAAACCGGTCGAACCGGCCCATTCGTGCTGTAGACGTTACTGGCTACAGCGTGGCTCAACCAATCATAATATAGTTATAAGTAGTAAGACTGGTAAATATTGAAATAATTGGTCTAATCATAACAATATCTTTAACCCTTACCTATTTTCTGACATTATTGTACATAATTGCCGATGAGCTCCTTTGCCGTCAATTATTTCCTGTGGTCAATTATAGACAATTTTAATGAATAATTCGTTAATTCGACATCCACTAGACTTAAGTCGCAATAATTATTGAAAACGAATTTATTTAATGACATCAATGATGAATGCTCGGGGCATAAATCAATTTGTTGAAGTTTATACAATTAATCGATTGCGGAAAGCAAAAATGAGTATACTGGGTTAAAATATATACTTACATATAAATCCAAAGTGTGTTTGTCGGTTCGTCAGGTTTATTTTGTATAAATAATAATATTAGCCCTGTGATATTACTGTCCCACTGCTGGGCCTCTTCTACTAATGAGAGGGGTTAGGCCTTAGTCTACCACGGTGGCCTAATGCGGATTGCTAGACTTCACATACCTTCGAATTTCTTGTGGAGAAATTCTCGGGTATGCAGGTTTCCTCATGATATTTCCTTCACCGTTATAGCAAGCGATATTTCACAATGAAGATATACTTAACATAGAAAAGTCAGAGGTGTATGCTCCATTTTGGGGTTGGTCTCGAACCTCCGACACTTGTCTCGGCAGTCCGTACCATTCCCAACTGAGCTGTCGCTGCTTATTTTGTATATTACTTACTTATTTTGAAAGGCGCAACGACCTAAAGTGCGTCCTGGCATCTGACACCAAGATACACCATTTTTGTCTATCCCGCACAATTTTCGTATTTTGTATAGTAGGATTTAGTAATCGGGGTCGCCTCCTTGGTCTAGTGGTAACATATATGGGCTGTAAAACGCTAGGTCCTGGGTTCCATTCCTAGGTCGGGTAAAGCGAATTTTCTAATTTAATTTACCCGGGACTGGATCTCCCAGAGGGGATTGACGTCAGGCAGACAACCGGGCGTAAAAACTTAGCCAAATCCTTTCTGCAAATCCTTTCTGCAACATGCTTGAAAAAGTGTGTTGCACTGATCTCAACATTAAGCTGGGCTAAGGGTAGGTAGAAAGAAAGAAAGTAATTAGTAATCGGGAACTACCAGGCTCTTACGGTCGTACAACACACAGACCCAAAAACACATGTGTATCACACAAATATGTGTCGGTGCAGGAATCGAACCCGCGGTCTCTCTTTTAACGGCTACTCTCCCGCTGTGGCAAGAAGGCTGTTCATTTAGATTCAGGCTGAGATCTATAGAGCGAACTTTGACTAAGTCTAAGTCAAAGTCACGAACACAGTGAGGATTTTTACTAAGTCCGAGTCATTTTTTACAAGAAAATCTTTGCTTAGTACATCTGTCAGTCTGTTTTTCTTGAAAAAAATGACCCGGACTAAGTCAAAGTTCGATTTAACAATTACAAATACCCTCTGAGTTCGTGACTTTGACTTAGACTTATTCGAAGTTCGCTCTATAGATCTCAGCCTTAGTTAGGTTTTATGGTTAGTATTTGTTGATAATGTGTTAAGTATACTCAACAGATCTTCCAGAACGGGGTTGACGTCACGCAGGCAGCCGCTCGTAAAATTTAAGCCAAACTCTTCCTGCAATATGCTCGAAAAAGTGTGTTGCGCCGACCCTACATTATTGTAGGTTTAAGGGCAGGTAGAAAGAAAGAAAGAGTGAAAATGTGGGAGTATTCAAACCAGCAGTGTGTAATTTCTCATTTAACCAGCTTGTCTACGCTACGAAAATATTTGCTATTAACCCTTCGCTAAATGTTAATCCGGAAGCGTCGATCGTTGTTGAAAATACCAGAACAGTATAGTGGGGGTTTTCGGGCAGGTTCCCGTAATGAACGAGCGTTGTAGGCAAGTAATGGACTGGGCGCCTGCGGTGCCTCGTCGCAGTTAGCGGTCGCTTCAGCTCTCGCCTCTAGAGTTGCCAGGTGTACTGACTTCCTTGTAGAACTGGGATTTTTTAATTGAATCTATTGTTTTTTGGAGGTGTTACGTCTAACTTGGCGCTTCAATACTCAATATAAGAGTTATTAATAACATAAAAAACAATGAAAGAAAGAAAAAAATAAATGAATAAATAACTTTTTTTATTCGGGCACGGCAAAGTGACTACTCTGCACTTGGTGGTAAGCGTAGTGCAGTTCAAAAAACTAGTTAACACTGATAAAACCACTGACAAACAATGGGTTTATCAGTGGTCGCCAGAATCATGCCGGCCTATTTATGCTCTTTCATACTCCGAATCCGAAGAGGGAAGAAGCAAATCGAAATTATTTAGCCAATGTTTCAAGCAACAATGAGAATAAAAAAAAGGAATAAAACAATAGGCACAACTCAGACGATCTTTTTACAACCTTATTTAAATTGCACTTTTGTTTTATTTTAAAAACCAGCCAATAAAACCTTTTTAAAAATCAAAATAGTTTAATCGACTTAAAAAAGAAATTGTGCCTTTTCAGTTAATCTGCGTCGGCACCGATTATAAAAAGAGTAAAAAATCATTATTATTTTTTACTTTTAGGTATTCAATTTTCGAGTCAATAAAATGATATCTCATTTAAGAAAATATGTATACTCCTCATTATGAATTTACCTCATGTACTATAGATTTCGAATTAATCTGGCAACCCTACTCGCTACAATGAAAAACCCTGTCTATGCAAGTGATAGTAATGGCCGTTTTACCCGAATTCTGTATTAATAGGTTATGCACGCGTCGGAGGGTTGGAATTGACATCATTTATATAATGGTGGTCAGGTCTTGGCTTTTGATGTGATATGATTATATAAAGATACTTACATATAGATATACCTACGTTTAAGGGGACGAAGGGAGGCCACAATGTCCTTTATAGGAAGAGAAATGTGAATAGGTCGATTATGATAGCTTTGTGCGACTTCGTCACCATAATCAGGGTGCCTATGATGAAAAAACTATGATGTTTTTTTTACGGTACAGGTTTAATAACATTAATTCCTACTATAATGGAACCTCTATAACAGTAGCCCGAGCACGAAAAACTAATGTAACTGTAAATATATTCGAGTTCGCTGCGCACTGATGATGTTTGGTTAATATTTCATACAAATTTCATAGACGCGCATCGAGTTCGAATACATTTACGGTTAGAAATTTTCCTGCTCAGGCCGCTAGGCATGGTCGGATATGTACTTGGAATGTTTTTGTTTGTGTTTAGTCATTAATAAATCAAACTTTCTAAATATTAATTTATAAGTACCAATTCTAGATTGTACACATAAAAGAGCAAGTTAACGATTCAAAATGTCACATTCCAAGATTGAAATTTATACCAGGTATAGCGAATCCATCACACATTGATGGAAATAACTGCCGAGCTTAGAACTTGTAGATAGATTCTTCTATTACCTTTTCAAATCACATCAAATATTTATTGAAACCATAAAATATTCATGCATCATTTAGATTCCGTCAAATTTTTACTCTACTGAGTACTTCTCTACGGAGAAGAAACTCGTTGCTCTTTTAAACACTAGTTTATCGGGAAATGTGAGCTATAAGTACTAACCGCATCTTCGGCCTTTTACCAGAACATAAGCTTGAGCTTGTTACGGTTGTGTTTTTTATACATGGATAAGCTCACGCCTGTATCCCCGAAGGGGTAAGAAGAGGCAAACTAGAGAAATTGAACACCAGACCAAATTTATATGGGATCACCCTTGAAACAAGCCCTATCGAACACAAAAAGAATTTTGAAAATTGGTCCACATTCGACGGAGATATCGCGTAACCTCATCGATATATTATTTACCTAGATGCACAGTTGACACTCGGAAAATGGGACAGCAAAGAAGTGCTTAAGCACTCGTTTTGCATACAGTCCGACGCCGATAGAATTCTAAATTTCAAAATTCAATTAAATAACGCTTGCTCATTTCGTTTAAAAAGCTACTTTATTACACGTGCATAGGGTTATATTTGTATTGATTTAATTAGAACTTGTGATCTTTTTCTTTGTTTTATTCCTGAGACCACTTTTTATGACGATATTTGCAAAGAACTGTGCATCTAGGGTATGTTATATTGATGCGTAACCTACATAAAAAATACAGGCGAATTGAGGACCTCCTCCTTTTTGGAAGTAGGTCGAAAATCAGCGCCGTCCTACAGCGACCCTGAAACAAACCACTGAGGGTGTAAAACTCAATCATCGTTTCCACTCGGAACGTTCCGGAAAATTGGAATTTTGTCACCCTTTATACTCGCTGATCTTTCCCAGCTTCGCACAATTTGCCCACCATCTTTGATTGGAACGCGTTACCGGATATCCGGTGAGGTTATCGTTTTCCTCCTTTATATATTGCTTTATTAAGTTCCACGGCTTTGATGTTGTGATTTGTTTACAATATTTTTTTCGTTACATTAATATTTGAGATGGGTTTTATGCCTTCTTTGATGTATAATGGATTGTAGTCATTATTATGAAATTTTTTATTTTAATTTATAATGTTAAATTAAACATAAATAGAGGAGCTTTTAGTTTCAATACGTTTCGAAAGCTTTTCTCTCTCCGAGCATGGCAAAGTGACAAAGAAAGTGAAAGGAGATTTGGGCCAATAAAAAATTCAATTGGGCAAACAAAATGCAACAGTAAGCTCACAAATTACAACCATTTTTGTGATACAGTGGTATCAAACCGGTCGAGCCGGCCTATTCGTGCTGCAGACATAGCTTTCTAGATCTTTATCACTCAACACTCCTCTAACATATATAAAACAGATTTGAAAGCGTCCTTAGAATCGATTTCATAACTTTTATCACTCTTCATTTTCGCAGAAGGCAATAATGAAGATTTCATTATCAGATTCAGTGCCGAGTTCGACGTGACACAAAAATATAAGTCTCAGTGGCATGGGGTGACTTTTGATACTCGATTCGAAATTGACTTCGATTCGGTTTCATTTATCGACTGACTTCCATAAAAGGAGGAGGTCCTCAATTCATCGGTTTTTTTATGTATGTTACTCGATATCTCCGCCAAATGTGGACCGATTTTCAAAACTCTTTTGTGTTCGATAGAGCTTATTTCAAGGGTGGTCCCATATAAATTTGGTCACGATCGGTAAATTGGAAGTCGGTCAGTTAAGTTTTTAAACTTGTCATTATTATTGACTTAAAATTCCACAGAAATCAAGTAAACATGTGCTCTAATGTTGCATTAGATTTAAGAACTTGTCTTTTGGAATTTTTTAACGTGACTATAGTGCACTTTTGGAATCTATTTCGATCGAGTTTTATGTCACTAAACATCAATATATTATACCCTAGATGCACAGTTCTTTACAAATATCCTCCTAAAAAGTGGTCACAGAAATAAAACAAAGAAAACGATCACAAGTTGTAATTAATTCAACATAAATATAACCCTAAGCACGTGTTATAAAGTAGGTTTTTGAACGAAATGAGCAAGCGTTCTTTAATTTGAATTTTGAAATTTAGAATTCTATTGACGTCCGATTGTAGGCAAAACGAGTGCTTAAGCACTTATTTGCTGTCCCATTTTCCGAGCGTCAACTGTGCATCTAGGTAAATAATATATCGATGTCACTAATTGAAATCGAATCGAATTCAAATTCGAATCAAGCGTCAAAAGTCACCCCCTGGAATCGTGTCCCGATGAAAAGGTATAAAGTACCTCTGCACATTTAATAATTTCTTTTCAACTAAAGAGCTTAGAACGTCAGTGGAAAAAGTGTTGCTTTTTGCTTTTAAATATCGCTCTCGGTTAAATCGAACGATATTTCTTGAAGGTAAGCGCTTCAAAGATTTTTCTGAAGCATTACTTCATTTCATGGCCTTTTTGCTTCAATGAAGAAGGATGGATTTCATGAGTACATATTATAGTTTGCGCTTTTCATGGCTATTTTTCGTTAACACGTTAATAGACCGAGATCTGGCTGCAAGATCACACGTTCATACAGTATGTAGTCAAAATCTAATTTTTATTCTATTATAATTCTATCCCCCTTGATTGGCACTTTGGAAAAAATAGATCCCTCATTTACAATTAACCATAAAAAAATTGACTACATACATGATGAACGTAGTAATCTTGCAGTCGGATCACGGCCTATAAGAGTGTTTGAAATTAATAAAAAAACGATAAACAGGAATTATAGTATTTAAAACATAAGTATAACAAAATTATACTTATAGCTATGCATAAATGGGACAAATGATTTTCAACCCGTATTGTTCTAGGGGGCGAACTTATCCCCATAATAGAATTTTAAGTCTCGAATACTCAATGAGTGATTTTTTTGATTGAATATCTGAAATAAAAACATTGATCAAAGAATTTCAACTCACGAATTATTTCTGCAACGTGTTTAAAAAAGTGTATATCTTATTTCATTCTGATATTTATATTAAGTGTGTAAGTGTATAAATGCAAGTGGAAAGAAAGAATTTTATTATATCACATTCTTTAGTGATACCAGACTTAAGAAGGTATATTTATTCAGGCACTAAGCTCGCTCTTAATACAATGTATAAAACAAAATGGACGATACAATTCACTTGAGGTTGATGGTAGTGTTCACACAGAGTACACCCGGCGTAATGAATTGCGCGGCGACGACATTCAATTTGTTTAATTGCAACGGGCGAACTTGCGGGAAGCAGTGATTTTATTTTGTTCCACCCCGGTGGGACGTGGAATAGGTACTGTTTTATCAAGCTGAAGTATGTGTTAGTTTGTTTCTGTTTATTACTACGGTTGCTATCTTATAAATGGTGCAAAAATGGACTTAGTATCGGATAACCTTAATTTACAACCCAACCTAACTTGGGAGGAGTAACAATGGTTGGTGGTATATTTCCTTTTTAATTCACTGAGAATTTCGAGAAATCCCGTCGTATCCCTTGTATTTTCTAGTAATCTCTATCAAACACAAATGATCCGGCCACTTTTAGGGGATTTTTAAAATTCATACAGGCTACTGTGACATGATCATCTCTTTTTTAAAGTAGTTTAATTTCTGCAGTAGACTTTTCGACTATTTGCTATGAATGTTGAACACAGACATGTATGTATCTGTGATGTTGAAATGTTATGGAGTTTTGTAAAAAGTAGAATTAGGTATCTTACAATGGAAAATAAAGTTTATGTTTAGCTGCGTCTCATATAATAATGAAACATAGACAAATATTGTAGAAATAAATTAATATTTTGTGTAATTGTTTAGTGCAGCAGACGCGGCTTTTCTAGAACATTCGTAACGGTAAATTTCGTTACGAATGTTCAAGAAAAACCGAAATGTTTGTTGTCAGTATGTACGTGGTTTTGTGTATCTATATGTATCTAGTAAAAACACTTAATCTAAAACTGCCCCTATTGCTAAGACAAATAAATACCACTAGATCTATAACGATAAAAAAAAAAAATTGCAATAGAACTAACAAAAGGGTGTGTCATTATTTCTCCCTCAAAATTGTTGCGAAGTATATTTTTTATACAGCAAACATTGAAAATGTTCCCGTTAATGACATTTTATTTGCTCTCGTGTCGAAAAGTGCCGCAGGACGCCTTTGGTTTACAAGTTAAGCCTCAGTTTGAGTCGCTAAGCCTGTTGAGATGGTTCGTCGTTTGAGACCGACTTGAAGCATTCTTGATAAATATTAATATTTATTTATTTCTGAGATGATAAGAATAATAATTATAACTACCTTGTAATAATTCTGGCCCACTGCTGGGTTTACCTCTTCTGTAGAAATAAGAGGAGTTAGGCCTTAATTCATCACGTTGACTTACGGCCGGTTTCAATAAACGTGTCAGTTTGAAAGTGCAGATAGATCGTGATTATGAACCAATCACATCGAGTCATTTGACGGAGGCATGTTCAAACTGTGTTCTTATTGGCTAATTTTTGTAATCTATCTGCACATTGGAACTGAAATTGTTTATTGAAACCGGGCGTTAATGGACTTACCTTTGAATATATAAACAAATGAAGCAAAGAAATAGGTGCTTTGGGAAAAAGGCATAAATTGCAAGCTATAGTATGTTGTTTCAGTATTATGTAGCCCTTTATTATGACCATAGTTGCGATTCGTTTTCATAGGCTTAAATAATGTAAGCTGTGCTCGAAATAAACTTGCTAGTTCTTTTGAGAGTAAAAGAAATAAAACCTCTTTTGGTAAGGCATTTTTACAAACATGTGTCATAAAGATACGAATTTGAATTGTTCGACAGATTTCAAAAGAGAGAGATAATCAATTCGTCTATTTTATGTTACGTGTTATCTCAGCAAAATGTGGACTGATTTTCAAGATTATTTTTGTGTTCGATAGAGCTTATTCCAAAGGTACTACCATATGACAGCCTCCATGGCACAGCGGGCGAGCAGCCGGCTGTAAAGCGACAGGCCGCGGATTCGATTCCCGCACCAAGACAAATATTCGTGTTGCCCACAGATATTTGTTTCGGGTCTAGGTGTTTTGAGACCGAAAGTCTTTCGTAGTTCCTGATACCCACGACACAAGACGCGATCTTAGTGTGGGGTCAGGACTATGTGTGTGACTGTTGGGCGTTATTTATTTATTATTATTAATTTCGTCACAATGGGATACATTTCGAAGTCGATCGGTTAAGTTTTAGGCTTACGATTATTTAGTATCGAATTCGCAGTCATCAATGAAAACACACGCAGAGAGTTTACTGGGAACGTCAAGTAAGTGACATGCGTGGCACTGATTGGTTATTGTGAAATAATAGCTTGCCCATAAAATATATTGTGCGACGCAATAACGCTCTCCGGACCACGCCACCACGCCGCGCCGCCGGACAACGCGGGGGCAATCACTTAGCTATTTTATTTTTAGGGGTCCTTGATTTTTTTTTATTGCACAGACTGACAAACGAGCAGATGGTTCACCTGATGGTAAGTGATCTCCACTGCCCATAGTCACCCAAGACCCAAAAACAATCATGGGTGCGTTGGCACCTAATAGGATGGAATGGAAGGGACAAGGGATTGGGAAAGGGAGGGGGGGAAATGGGCCACCGAAAATCTCACTAACCGAACGAAACGCGACATCAAGCTGCCACTTGGACACGTCGGTTTTCTGTAGGACATTGGTATCAAACCGGTCGCCGGTCCATTCGTGCTGTAGACGTTACAGTCTACAGCGTGGCTCTACCATTTAAACTCTCACTCTTGATCTAACTATAATAATTATAAAGTTCCCTTCTTGTACCCCTTCTGGGATACAAGCGTGAGCTTATGTTATGGACCCCGGACATGAATTTAAAATCTAAAAAAAACGGTAAAGAATACTGATTTCTTAAGTTTACGCGAATGTTATACATTGAAATAAAACTATTTTTACGGATTCTATCACGATTTGGTTTTTAATTTTTACTCCCGACGTTTCGAAGGCTTTGCAGTCGAAACGTCGGAAATAAAAATTAAAAACCAAATCTTGATAGAATCCGTAAAAATAGTTTTATTTCAACGGTAAAGAAGCTGGGAGTATAGTTAGTTAAAGATAAGGATTTTTATAAATCCATAAAAAACGTAGACATAAAATTCGACACTGCATTTTTTTAATGTAAGCTCAGTTTGTATGAGACGTCGCCGGACACGGTGCCACGGAATCCCGTAATTTGGCCAGTTACGCGCTTGACCGTTTATTTTTCCAACAAATTGGGCAGATTTTTGGCACGTGAAACATTGTGTGGCGGCTCGTTAAAAATAATGAGATCGCTATTGGTGATAAATAATAGGTTTACGTTTTTTCTCCTTTTTATTGTAATTACAATTTGGGGTGCGATTTTTTATTGTTAATGGATGCTGCAATTTTATGTGGTTATATTTATTTTTAATAGTTTGAGTGGTAGAGCCACGCTGTAGACAGTAACGTCTACAGCACGAATGGGCCGGCTCGACGGGGTTGAAACCACTGACTCACAGAAAACCGACGTAAAGTGGCAGTTTGCTGTCGCGTTTCGTTCGGTGAGTGAGATTTCCGGTGGCCCATTTCCCCCCCTTCCCCTCCCTTGCCCAATCCCTTGCATACCCTCCTTTCAGATTGACAACGCACCCACGATTATTTGTGTCTTGGGTGTCTATGGGCGGTGGAGATCACTTACCATCAAGTGACCCACCTGCTCGTTTGCCAATCAATGCTATAAAAAAAAAATCGCAGTCTCTTAAATAAATAACACCTAACAGTCCTGACCCCACACTAAGATCCAGTCTTGTTCCGTGGATATCACGAACTACGAGAGACTTTTGGTCTCAACACTCAGACCCGGAACAAATATCTGTGGGCCACACAAAGAATTTGTCATGGTGCGGGGATCGAACCCGCGACCTCTCGTTTCACACCCGGCTATTCGCCCGCTGCGCCACGTAGGCTGTAAAAAATGTAATTACTATTTAACTAATATTTCGCATCCCTTAGATTTGCGTCATTGTATTTCAAATTATAATTGATCATACGGTTATTACAAATACGAAAGTTTGGGTATTCCATATATCCAAAGCAGAAATGAAACGGCTCGACCGGTTTGATACCACTGTCTCGCAGAAAACCGACGTAAAGTGGCAGCGTTTCGTTCAGTGAGTGAGATTTCTGGGGTCCAGCACGTTTGCAAGTTTCTGCTATAAAAAATACATATGTAGATTCATAGATACATACAGGTGAAGTGTAAAAAACATAAGTACAAAACACCGCCATTTTACTTGACAATATAATGACTCATATCCATAAGTATAACCCATTACAATTTTCCAACTTATTAATTCAAAACGGAGCCATACGTTGAACAAGTTGCCCTTTACGGTACAGATTTCAAACAATTTGCAGTACAAAGAGTTTACGATCACGCAAAAGCAATTTCGATGCGATACCGCGCGTGTGCCGTTTGCCCTTTACATTAGGGGAACTCTAGAGGCGTTTAGCAGTCAATACTAATATCAAAATGTGATTCGAAAAAATGGTAACTGTGGTGTGTTTCCTTCACGATTTTATGAAGTAAAGTTGCCACTATTTTATTCAACAATAGCTGACCCGCGCAACTTCGTCTGCGTCACATATGCATAATAGCGCAATGCATGTATTATACATACCTTGAAATAAAATTATTTTTACGGATTTTATCACGATTTGGTTTTAATTTTTATTCCCGACGTTTCGAAGGCTTTGCAGTCTTCGTGGTCACGGGTTGGACTGTTCAGTCACTGTTCAGTCCAACCCGTGACCACGAATCCGTGAAAATAATTTTATTTCAATGAATAGCATTCGCGTAAACTTAAGAAATCAGTATATACATACCTTCTTCTTGAATTGGCACATGTGGCGCAGTGGGCGAGTAGCCGGTTGTGAAGCGAGAGGCCACGGGTTCGTTTCCCACATTAAGACATGTTTGAGACAATGTTTGTGTGGCCTACAGATATTTGTTTCAAGTCTGGGTGTTGAGACCGAAAGTCTCGCATAGTCTTTGACACCCACGATACAGGTTATACCTAGTATGGGGTCAGGACTATGTGCGTGACTGTTGGGTGTATTTATTTATTATTCTTCTTCTTGAATCACTCTATCCATTAAAAAAAACGCATCAAAATCCGTTTCGCAGTTTTAAAGATCTAAGCATACATAAGAACAGACAGTCAGAGGGAAGCGACTTTGTTTTATACTATGTAGTGATAAATAATATCACATCTGGGGGGTTACCACCACCTCTTATAGCAGTATTATTATAATTTTACTTGTACCGATCCCCATACAAAACAAACGAAGAACGATTATAATAATACTGCTATAGGAGGTGGTGGTAACCCTGCTGTATCCCATAGGGATAGGCAGAGATTTCCACTTCGTCCTATTCTGATTTTAGTCACACTTTCTTTCTACCAGCTCTTACGCCACCGTCATGAGGGGTCAGCGCAACTCACTTTTTCAAACATGTTGCAGAAAGGTTTTGGCTCAGTTTTTACGACTGGCTGCTGTCTGACGTCAACCCCCATCTGGGAGATTCAGTGCCCATTCTGACACACTACTTTCGTATATTACAAATTCTTTAAAATGCTGATGGAACAAAAAACCAAGCCGAATCCTTCAATATGCAAAAAAAGTGTGTTGATCCAACCCCGCATTGAAATAAAGACAATTGGAAAAAATAATGACAATATAGATAATTTCGAAATATTTTCGTTCATTAAAAATAACGATCATTAAAAATTGTCACAAACTTTTTAATATCAAAGTTCAATGTTCTAACATCCCCCCATTTTCCTCAATATACAGTTTCAAAGTTCAAAATCGAATTTCAAATTGTTTACTCCTTGATATCGGATCGTTAGTTATAAACTGCGATGCAGAAGGGCGAGAGTTTAATAATAAGCGGCTATTATGTACTGAGGGATAAACCAACACCGTGGACTACGTTTTTGGGGAAATGAAAATTCACGGGATCGTAATAAGTCTCGGTACGCAGCGCAAAACTTGCCGATAATTCAAAATATTGTAATGACAATGGGCCTGGCTTTACTTATAAAAGCATTTTTATCTGAGCTAAGTTAAGAATAACTTGTCACATTTTTCCTTGCGTTACATTGTTTAAAAATGAAAGGGACAATCTTTGGTATAAAGTTAAGCAGCGCTTAAATATTTTTTTAAGTAAGGGGCTATAAATACAATAAGGTAAGGTAATAAATGTATGAAAGTGCCCATATTTTATTAAATATTATGACATAGATAGCATAACTTCACAGTAAGTAACGCAACAGTAAGCTACTACCTCACGAACTTCATCACTTCGCACTTTTACATGTGACAACAGTGACAATTATGACACTTATCTTGATACTTATCACGAATCATCTCAGTGATATAAGTTAAAATGGGAAACACGACTTCTATTCTTAAACTCTATAATTCCTTTTAGTCTAAGATAAAATTCATAAAATATTATTACAAAGGTAAAATTGTGACACATCAATATACAGGCTAAAGATAATCACAAGTTTAAAAACTTAAATTACCGACTTCCAACTTACCGATCGTGACCAAATTTATATGGGACCATTCCTGAAATAAGCTCTATGGAACACAAAAGAATTTTGTAACAAACATAAAAAAAATACAGACGAATTGAGGACCTCCTTCTTTTGTGGAAGTCGGTCGAAAACTTTATAATTTAAACGCAACGATTATTTATGAAATATTATCTCGTATGTCCCAGTTGATACACTTGATATTCAGTTTGCAATATCTTTGTTTAAACTTGAGACAGTCCTCGGATTAGGTTAAATTAATTTTGATGGACTGCAAGGGATTGTTTCACTGACAGGCGGCATCAAGGGCGAAAATATTAAACAATTTTGCATTGTTTTAATTATTTTCGATATAAGGGGGTGAATGAAAAATGTTCTGTTGACAAACGATTAGGGTTGATTGATTGTATGGCTTAAAATAAATTAATACAATAATTTAATATTTAAGAGTTTCCATTCTCTAAACATTGGTGTAATTAAATATTTTGTGGTAGAGCGCCCTCTATATGCGCATGTTTATGTTATTGGTTTTTCTATTAGCCGTTAGATGGCGCTAGTAATATGCGCAAGAGCTTCGAAATAAAGTTTCGCGAACGGTTTGCCACGCAACTTTTGTCTGGGACTTCGCTTGTTTAATTTTTTTCCAGGTTAAGTAGCTTGACGTTCTTCGTCTAGTGGGAGAATGTATGGCCTGAGAACTAAGATGTCCTGGGTTAAATTCCCAGGTCGGGCAAAGGGGTTTTTCTAACAGGATTTTCCCGGAACATGATCCCCCAGGTAGGTTAGTTAGGCAACCGTTCGTAAAAAAACTAAGCCGAATCATTACTGCAACAGGCTTAAAAAGTGTATTGCGCACATCCCACGTTGAGGTGGGATAAGTGCAAGTTAAGCAGCTTTAATTATCTATTTTGGCAAGAATTTCAAAATCTATTTAGTAGTTCCCGATATACTTACCTTTCGTTCTAGCTGCCCTTATCCTACCTTGATCCTACCATCCCCACGATGGTGAAACACACTTTTTCAATGTTGCAGAAATGATTTGGCTTTAATTCCAGATATACCACCTACTTAAGGTTACATTATTATTAATTTACAATGCTGGCCTTTATCTACATTAGGAAATAAATAAATCCCTTTTAGAGGATAAATGGTAGGGCATACTCAATAATAAATCTGAAATAATATTCATACACAAATTTTTGTGGCAGTCTTTGCCTAGCGTCACGCGTCGTGGAATAAGAACAAATCTCTTATTGACGCTCGTGCCCAACATACCATACCGGTCAGTATAACATGATGATGTAATTCTTTTTTCAAACTATTCTGCATTCAAAAATGGTTTTCACATTAGCGGACAAAAATAGAGGACCTGGCATATATACGAAAAATACGTGTTTACTTTGAAGCCGGTTATGCCATTTTAGTTTCGCGATCTATTTACAATAAATAATGTATAAATACTCATTGTTTTTATTATAAATACGGTGTTTTATTTACAATAATACTAATTTCGGAGTATGAAGAAGATGCCTAACTGTTTTATTAATGGGATCTTTCTTTCGCAAAGTCGCCATTTTGGTTTCGTTTCATATATTAGAAATGCTTAATTTTTTCGTAGTTACGTCTTGTCCTCTATCTTATTATGTCTAAGTTGTTTTGATAGTCATGGGCGGCTCGGCCTCCGGTGTCCCATACGCTTATGTAACATATATATGGCCGCCTCCGACGGGTTAACTAATCTGCATTAAAAATGTTTTCACATTAGCAGTAACATCAAAATTGAGGCACCGACTCCGACTCGTTACCGAGTGACATATGGCTGTCAGAGTTAGTCGGATTAGTGATTTCACGGTGCTCCGACCGGATCGGGTCCAATTACAGCGAACTCGAGAATCGACCGGAAAAAAAACAAACACGACAATTAACTTTAAAAATGGAACGAATGCAGTCCGTGAATGTCGAATCGGAACGAGTTGCGGATGTGGAAAAGGGATTATGAAAAGCGGATGAGCGACCGTCCGCCGTCGCGTAATGGGACGTAACTTAATGGAAATTTAATTTGCGAAAAATTACGCGCATCATTTGCACGTGCGTTGTTTTCGCATTAAAGGTATTAACGCTTAGCCTCATTAAATGAGGTTTGAATGTGCCATTTTTAATAGCCCGGCGAATAATTAACGTGTGAATCTAATTTAAAATTATTTTATTAAGCAGATATTTCGCTAGAGAGGTTTTTCACCTCAATTTATATTTTTTACTATTGCTTCGAAAAGGCACACTAGTCTGAACGAAGGGGTAACGAAAAGCGAGGCTGTATTTTTTGTATTTATTAAAAAATATATAAACACAAGTTATTTCAATTTTGATGTAGGTACCTACTTACTTTTTGATATTAAAGAATACATCCATAGACTCACGCCTTTTTCCCATAGGGGTAGGCAGAGACAACGGATTTCCACTTTCTACGATTCTTACACGCCTCTTTCGCCTCATTCAGTTTCATTACATTCTTCATGCATGCACCCTTGCATTCTTCATTAAAGAATAAATACACAAAAAAATTACACCAAGAAAGGGTTGATGTCAGCTAGACAGTTGAATATAAAAACTAAGCAGAATCCTTTCCGTAACATGTTCAAAAATTTGTTGCGGTGTTACGGCCGGTTTCAATAAACAATCGCAGTTGGAATATGCAGATAGATTAAAAAAAATAGTCAATAGGAACACAGTTTGAACATGACTCCGTTAAATGACGTGATTTGATTGGTTCATAATAGCGATCTATCTTCACTCTAAACTGAGATCGTTTATTAAAACCGGCCGTTAGTGAGATAAAGGAAGATGGAAAAACACAAGTTTACGCCCACCTGGCTACTTAGGCAAAGTCAGAAGCGGAAGGCATGCATATAGTACAGGATTTAGGTCATAATTCTCCATAATTCACCCAATTACGCATCGCCATAAATCAGCTCACATACCCATCAATATAATATACTCTAGCTGCACAATTCTTTGCAAATGTCCTCCTAAAAAGTGGTCTCAAGAATAAAACAAAGAAAAATATCACAAGTTCTAATTAAATCAATACAAATATAACCGCACGTGTAATAAAGTAGCTTTTTAAACGAAATGAGCAAACGTTCTTAAATTTGAATTTTGAAATTTAGAATT
The DNA here is from genome assembly GCA_036417725.1 of Clanis bilineata. NCBI lineage: Eukaryota > Metazoa > Arthropoda > Insecta > Lepidoptera > Sphingidae > Clanis > Clanis bilineata. Next base: position 4,442,206 of record CM071159.1, read on the forward strand.
CCATCGGCGTTGGACTGTATGCAAAACGAGTGCTTAAGCACTCCTTTGCTGTCCCATTTTCCGAGCGTCAACTGTGTATCTAGGTAAATAATATATCGATGCACATACCAAATGAACTACAGATGTCAACAATGTCTAAGGAGCGGTCCCAAACACGCGTTTGCAATAAGTTACAATATAGAAAAAAGGATGAACGAAGAAATATGTCACGGGTCGCCGCCTCGCATATTTCGTTGGGGATTTAAACATGTGTCAGCGATGCTAGTCAAAGTGCACGGATACGGTTCACAGGGAGGCGTTTGCGTGTTGGCAATTATAATTTAATGATTGGCATTTTCAATTGTCTGTCGGCGAGTGTTAAATTCTCGTGGGACAAAATGTGTATCTACGGCTCAGCATAAAAGAGTATGACGCGGTGAAAATTGGTACTAAAGTAATCACATGTTTAAAACTTAACGGACTTCAAATCCGATCGTGATTAAATTCGGTCGACAAAAATATATTTTATCTGAACATATTATTCTACAAACCGTTTCCAGCCTAATAAATCATTTTCAATAATCTTGAAAATCGGTCGACATTTGGCGGAGATATTTCGTAACATACACAAAAATAAATAATAAATAACACCCAACAGTCACACACATAGTCCTGATCCCACACTAAGATCGAGTCTTGTGTCGTGGGAATCAGGAACTACGAGAGACTTCTCGGTCTCACAACACCCAGACCCGAAACAAATATCTGTGGGCCACACAAATATTTGTCTCGGTGCGGGAATCGAACCCGCGGCCTCTCGCTTCACAGCCGGCTGCTCGTCCGCTGCGCCACGGAGGCTGTCGAAAAAAAAAAAAAATCGCGATAGAATCCGTAAAAACTAGTTTTATTACACGTACACGTACGTAATAAGTTGTATAGTAACGTAAACCTAAGAAATCATGATGATTTCAAACTCAAAACGAGGCCTAGTATAAACCAATGACAGTCAATCCAAAACTCCACCCGTGTGACTGAACAGATCCACTGCATATATCAGACAGACGGATGCGGCATTAACGTGGATTATCTTTAAACAAGACCACCTGTTTGGAAGGCGGCTAAACGTGCCCTTTTACCCGAAGATGCATTTATTTTAATTGTTGGCAATTTATGAACGGTAGTGTAAGGGCTTTTGCTATAGAGACTATTGGAAAACGGTGTTGTCAATCAATTTTGAATCTTACTGCAACTAAGATTAGGTGCGAGGACGCATGCAATTTATAATATCAGCCCTGTAATATTACTGTCCCACTGCTGAGCACGGGCCTCCTCTACTAATGAGAGGGGTTAGGCCATAGTCTACCACGCTGGACTAATGCGGGTTGGTAGACTCGACATTCTCGAAATTCTTGTGAAGTAATTCTCGGGTATGCGGGTTTCCACATGATGTTTTCCTTGATGATTTTGATGATTATGCATGCTAATACAGAATAAATTAGGCAAATTATTTCAATTTTCTTGTATATATTTCTAGTTGTTTTTTGTTCTAAGTAAACAAAGACATTCAACAGTATATAGACGGGATAACAGCACAAAATTTGTAATCCAAAAGTTATGACCTAGTGGCATCAATCTATTATACCCTAGATGCACAGTTCTTTGCAAATAAAACAAAGAAAAAGATCACAAGTTTTAATTACATCAATACAAATATAACCCCTATACACGTGTGATAAAGTAGCTTTTTAAACGAAATGAGCAAGCGTTCTTAATTTGAATTTCGAAATTTAGAATTCTATCGGCGTCCGACTGTATGGAAAAGGAGTGCTTAAGCACTCCTTTGCTGTCCCATTTTCCGAGCGTCAACTGTGTATCTAGGAAAATAATATATCGATGCCTAGTTAGTGGTCATAAGCCGCTCAGTTATATTGCAAATATGCGCGCCCCAGGCCGACCAGTGTAATAATATTGAGAGAATAAACTTATTTTACGTGATTCCTAACCATTCACAAAACATTCTAGGGTGTAAATTGTAATAATCGCCCTCGCATTGTAATAAGTGGTCGATGGCGGTACTGAAGTTTGAGATCAATTTTTTTGTATGGAAACTTGCTTGATAGCCTCTCTATAGTTAGTAATATTAACCGCCGAATGTTCATACACTTAAGGTCGCCTTATGTCGCTTAAGGCCGCCTTATCTGTCAAAATTGTATGGCGAATATCAATGTAAGAAGCCGTTAAAGTTGAGTAGCGTTTGACCATTCGGGCGTTAATCTCTTTGTAAGTAAATCAACTATTCAAAGGCCAGTAAATTAGTAAGTTGCTTCGCACATAATCTGCGGATTTGAGTTCATTATGATCACTTTTCCAATAAAAACAATATTATGTATATATCTGCAAGCATCAGTGGCGTGGTGGTATTTCGGTACGACTACGGTTCTGAGGTCTCGGGTTCGATCCCCAGGTCGGGCAAAGTGATATTGGATTTTTCTATATCAGCCCGGAGTCTGGAATTTGTGCCCGATATGGCGATAGGCTCGCCCCCTATCACATCTGGGACGGAACTAAGCTCGGCGAAATGTGAGTGTTCTAGTTCGCTAGTGCGCCTCTGCCTACCCCTTCGGGGATACAGGCGTGAGCTTATGTTTATGTGTCTGCAAGCAGTTGAATATTATAGTATCAACAACATAATAAGTTCCAGCTTACGACGTGGTATTTAGCGGAATCGTCCCAAGGTGCGAACCGCACTTAATTTTTTCCAAACATTTTTAAATACAATGAGTTAAAACACGTTTTCTCACACTCCAAGGATGCTTCTTTCTCATCGCACTCATACCCAGCATATCCCCATCCCTTTCACATTTTGATGTTTTTAATGAGATCGTCAGAGGGCTGCGCACACGCGTTTTATCTAATCTCCCCTTGTTTCCTTTCAGGAGCCACTTAAATAGAAGCAGCGTAATAAAGAATCAACCAAAACTATGATAAGCGATAATGACAGGCGTAAAAAATTAAGGATGTGCATAAAAAGGCGGTATTTATAAACACAAGTTTTGTGGCTTCGGTTGAGAGGTTTACACGGTGTAATCGGGACTCAATTTATATCTAATAAGACAGAAAGATCTTTTGATAAATTGTGTCTTTATATAATACTACTAGCCGTCAGCGACTCCATTCGCAAGGAAATTTATTTTACGGGATAATAGTAGCCTATGTATTAATCCAGAGTGTCAGCTATCTTCATACTAAATTTCATCACAATTGGTCCAGCCGTTTGAGCATAACGGAGTAACAAGCATATATACACGCACTCACAAACTTTCGCCTTTCAATAGGCTGAGATCTATAGAACGAACTTTGACTAAGTCTAAGTCAAAGCAACGAACTCAGTGAGGATTTTGACTTAGTCCGTGTCATGTTTTACAAGAAAATCTTTGCTTAGTCAGTCTGGTTTTCTTGTAAAAAACGACTCGTACTAAGTAAAAGTTCGATTTAACAATTCCAAATCCTCACTGCGTTCGTTTCTTTGACTTAGACTTAGTCGAAGTTCGTACTATAGATCTCAGCCTGGTTGACTGACTGACAGTATAGAGAAAATGAGACGAGTAGACCACTGAAAACCAGCGTTGTATTGTGGTTGTCGCTACATTACATTATGCTGAGAGGTCTGTCTGTAGTATACATAAAAGTCCTTGGTGGTCACCTACTTGTCAGTCACGGCTAGCTATTACTACGCTTATATTAATTTCTTTGTTATTTCGTCTTTGTGTCTGTGACTAATAAAATGTTATTCATGCTATTTTTTCTTTCTTACAATCTAGTCGAAACTATACGCGTATATACAAATTCAAAAGCTCCTTCTTTTCTAAACTCAATGAAACGACGACGTAAATTACAAAACTCAACTTCATTTTTTGACGACAATGCAATATTTTCGACCGACTTCCAAAAAGGAGAAGGTCTTCAATTCGTCTATATATTTTTTTATGTATGTTATGCAATATCTCCGCCGAATGTGGACCGATCTTCAAAATTCTTTTTGTGTTCTATAGCGCTTCTTTCAAGGGTGGTCCCATATAAATTTGGTCACGATCGGTTTTGAAGTCGGTTCGTTAAGTTTTTAAACTTGTGATTATGTTCTCATTATGTTGAGCCTACAACCTTAAAGATTATCAAGATATCTGTCATCAAAACACTGAGATTATAAAAACGTGTTTACATCATTAACAGATAGTGATTTCTTTAGTCACATTTGGAGCTGATATCCGTGGCACTATATCGCTCATCACAGAGCTTCCTTCGACACAAAAAACGCTTGGCGTGAAAATGAACAACTTATTTTATGATTTTTATGATAAGTTCTTGTCTTTGTTATGCTGTTAGTAAAGCCGCGTATCCTGCACCAAAACATTACACAAAACATGTATGGTTCTACGAGCAGGAGGCAGGTAAAATCGTTGTATTGGTATGTGTTTTTAAGTAATGTTTCGAGAAAAACTATTGCAGACGCGGCTTAAGCTAAGCAGTGAAACAAAATCAGTAGTATATCTAACTTATGTTAATTTTATGTGCAATAAAGGGGAGGTTTTTTGAATGTGTGATCAAAGCATTATTCAATTTGCAAAGTATTGGTTTTTTCACTACCAAACGATTTGGCTTTCTGAATTAAGCATGGTTTGACCATACTAATATTTCAATTAACCTAACATGAGTTGACAGAATGTTCGTTAATTTTGACATTGTTTAACCTTCGAAAATTTCGGTGAAACGGATTTATCTATATTAAAAGTAAACTCATTTCATAATAAACTTCGGTGCCTATTTTTTAATTATATAAATAATAACAAATAAATACACCCAACAGTCACACACATTGTCCTGACCCTACACTAGGTACATACAACCTGTATCGTGGGTATCAGAAACTACGAGAGACTCTCGGTGTCACAACACCCAGACCCGAAACAAATATCTGTGGGCCACACAGACATTTGTCTCGGTGCGGGAATTGAACCCACGACCTTACGTTTCACAGCCGGCTACTCGCTCGCTGCACCACGGAGGCTGTCAATATATTGACATCGGCATTCGCGAAAATCTTTCCTTTCTTTAGTTCCTTCGATAGACATAATTATCAAATCACAATAACTTATTTAAACCAATTTTGGCCAGGCTATTACGTCATCCGTCTCATTCTCACTAACGAACCAAACTGAATAATTAAGCGTCCTTCACATTTTTTGCTACAAGTAAGTCCATTGTTCGGGGGCAGAATGATAAAAACGATGCTTCATGTCCTACTTAAAACACTTGAAATCAATTATACTTTTAACTAAGCGCTCTCGGTTCGGCCGGATAATATGAAAATAAGGTTTGGTGCATATAGTTGTGATTTAATTGACTTTTAAAATTATATTGATCAATTTATATTGGTCGTCATAATATGTAATGACATATAATTTTCTTTAAGCCTTTATAAATTGCAATATTTAAGCTCCAAATTCCGAATCATCTCTCATATAAAAGATCTCATCTAATATTCTGTATATGTACAGAATATTGAAATTTCAAGGTTTCAAAAGGGTATGTCATAAAACCATATGTAAGATGACAAACTTCTAGGTTAGGTTATCTAACTTCTAAAATCTGACAGGACTTTGAGAAGGCAATATGAAATCTGCTATTACAAATATTGATATTTAATTGGTGCATACATTTTTTTAAATCACAATAAACACCGAAGGTGAATAAACATAATACTGGATAACAATAAGGATAGAAGTACTGGATGTTAATGTTATGAATAAAGTAACATTTTTCTTGGATTCCTAATAAATATTGTAGAAGAACATACCTTCGAGGCATGTGAAGACTGACAACCCGCATTAGGCCAGCGTGGTAGACTAAGGCCTACTATTCCTTCTCATTTGTAGAGGAGCCTGTGTCCAGCAGAAAACAGTAATAATACAGGGCAATATACAATGAAATTATTATTACTAAATATTGTATCATATTTACACTGCAAACGTCACTGCACCATCTGCGAGACACACAAGCCGATCGCAAAACGCACGAAATTCAAAAACACAAACGCGTAACTCAATCAACATCAATCGGATCGTATCGGACGTGGATTTAACAAGTAACGTCCGTGTTTGCGTATTCGGTGGCTGTGTAACGTAATTTCGATAGCGACTCGTGTGCACCAGCCCTGTTTCGAAGCTTGTCGCCACAATGAATGTGCGCCACAAATCACTGGTTCGGTTGTACCATTTTTTGTCCTTTCGTTCATTTCGCAGTGGAATTGAGTTCGGACTGTTCGTTTAAAAATGTTTGTAAATAACAAAGATATTTAATATTATTATAGAGGAGATATCAAGCTAATTTCCATACAAAAAAGGATCTAAAAACGTCAGTAACAATATCTACCACTTATTACACACTAGAATATCATATTATATTAAGGCGCATGATTTTTATACAATCTTGTTATAAGTAATTTAGCAGTAAACTGTATACATAAATGTGTTTGATTGTATAAAAACATACATAAGCTCACGCCTGTATCCCCAGAGAAGGCAGAGGCGCACTAGCGAACTAGTACACCCAAATTTCGCCGAGCTTAGTTCCGTCCCAGATGTGATAGTGGGCGAGCTTATCGCCATATCGGACACTAATTCCAGACTCCGGGCTGATATGGAAAAATCCAATATCACTTTGCCCGACCCGGGGATCGAACCCGAGACCTCAGGACGGCAGTCGTACCGAAATACAACCACGCCACCAAGGCTGTCAATGTAATCTGTTTGGCATCTTAAATATAAATAAATAGAATGTTCAAGAATCACGTAAGAAAAGTTTATTGTCTAAACATATGGGCCTTACTTATAAAAAACAGTTTAGCTAAGCAATTGGTTAAGAATAGCCTGTCACTTTTTTCCTTGTGTCACATTATTTGAAAATATAGGGCCTTACTTATAAAAGCATTTTTAGTTGAGCAAATGGTTAAGAATAACCTGTTACTTTTTCCTTGCGTTACATTGTTTAAAAATGAAAGGGACAACCTATGGTATAAAGATAAGCAGCGCTTAAATGTTTTTATATTTCAAATGGCATCGCGTCGCTTGATTCCTCATTTCGTTTCATTAATATGTACAATTTATTTTCCTTGTTTTCATAATCTCCGTAATACTATATGAAACACAAAATTTTGATTAGGTTTAATTGTTTCGGTATCATTAATAAGAGAATACAATCAAAATACTTTCAATTTATCCATTTATTATTTGTTTTTACTTATATGTAACAAATCTCAACCCGCACATGAGCGTCTGCGGCGGAATGCGCGGCGCGCCTGGTTGTACAGTTCTATATTTCTAAGTATGGTGCCCCTTGCACGTAAATATCGACAGAGCGAGACAGGGCACTGACGACTATTTTTTAGCGTGGAGACCGTTTTAAGTACTAATGTGTTTAGTTATCTTTTATTTTATTTATTTATTACGATAATACACTTTAATTTAATCTCTTACTATAGTAATATTATACAAATAAAATGTTATAATCGTATTATTATTGTACACTTGTTTTTATTATAGCTTTTTATTTATCTTATTAAATTATTTATTTATTGTACACAGCCAACGTGCGTACGTCACACGAGGTGACCACTGAAAACCAGCGTTGTATTGTGGGTGTCGCCACACTACAACATTATGCTGAGTGGTCACCTACCTGTCACAGTCACGGCTAACTATAATAATCATTTATTATATTAACCTTTTTTTTTTTTTCTCAATAATTCTGTGTCTGTGACAAATAAAGTGTTTTTCTTTCTTTCTTTCTTTCTTCTTTCTAAGGGGCATAAGGGACAGCCTATTCTTTACCATTTGCTCAGTTAAACTGTTTCTATAATTAAGGCCCTATAACGCTGGCACCACCCTGCGCGCATATGTTTCAAATAAGACTGAGTGACTTATGACCTCGAGATCACTAGTTTTGGGTCACAAGTTTCGTGCTGTTGTCCTGTCTATGTACTGCTTTGTCTTTGATTGTCTTTGGTTTTAACTACACATTTCATTTCAATGCGGTTTCAAAGATACAACGTGATGCAAACTTTATGCTTATTTTCGGCCGACTTCCCAAAGAGGAGGAGGTCCCCAATTCGTCGGTACTTTTTTTTATGTATGTTACTCGATATCTCCGCCAAATGTGGACCGATTTTCAAAATTCTTTTTGTGTTTGATAGAGCTTATTTCAAACAAAACATGTATGGTTCTACGAGCAGGAGGCAGGTAAAATCGTTGTATTGGTATGTGTTTTTAAGTAATGTTTCGAGAAAAACTATTGCAGACGCGGCTTAAGCTAAGCAGTGAAACAAAATCAGTAGTATATCTAACTTATGTTAATTTTATGTGCAATAAAGGGGAGGTTTTTTGAATGTGTGATCAAAGCATTATTCAATTTGCAAAGTATTGGTTTTTTCACTACCAAACGATTTGGCTTTCTGAATTAAGCATGGTTTGACCATACTAATATTTCAATTAACCTAACATGAGTTGACAGAATGTTCGTTAATTTTGACATTGTTTAACCTTCGAAAATTTCGGTGAAACGGATTTATCTATATTAAAAGTAAACTCATTTCATAATAAACTTCGGTGCCTATTTTTTAATTATATAAATAATAACAAATAAATACACCCAACAGTCACACACATTGTCCTGACCCTACACTAGGTACATACAACCTGTATCGTGGGTATCAGAAACTACGAGAGACTCTCGGTGTCACAACACCCAGACCCGAAACAAATATCTGTGGGCCACACAGACATTTGTCTCGGTGCGGGAATTGAACCCACGACCTTACGTTTCACAGCCGGCTACTCGCTCGCTGCACCACGGAGGCTGTCAATATATTGACATCGGCATTCGCGAAAATCTTTCCTTTCTTTAGTTCCTTCGATAGACATAATTATCAAATCACAATAACTTATTTAAACCAATTTTGGCCAGGCTATTACGTCATCCGTCTCATTCTCACTAACGAACCAAACTGAATAATTAAGCGTCCTTCACATTTTTTGCTACAAGTAAGTCCATTGTTCGGGGGCAGAATGATAAAAACGATGCTTCATGTCCTACTTAAAACACTTGAAATCAATTATACTTTTAACTAAGCGCTCTCGGTTCGGCCGGATAATATGAAAATAAGGTTTGGTGCATATAGTTGTGATTTAATTGACTTTTAAAATTATATTGATCAATTTATATTGGTCGTCATAATATGTAATGACATATAATTTTCTTTAAGCCTTTATAAATTGCAATATTTAAGCTCCAAATTCCGAATCATCTCTCATATAAAAGATCTCATCTAATATTCTGTATATGTACAGAATATTGAAATTTCAAGGTTTCAAAAGGGTATGTCATAAAACCATATGTAAGATGACAAACTTCTAGGTTAGGTTATCTAACTTCTAAAATCTGACAGGACTTTGAGAAGGCAATATGAAATCTGCTATTACAAATATTGATATTTAATTGGTGCATACATTTTTTTAAATCACAATAAACACCGAAGGTGAATAAACATAATACTGGATAACAATAAGGATAGAAGTACTGGATGTTAATGTTATGAATAAAGTAACATTTTTCTTGGATTCCTAATAAATATTGTAGAAGAACATACCTTCGAGGCATGTGAAGACTGACAACCCGCATTAGGCCAGCGTGGTAGACTAAGGCCTACTATTCCTTCTCATTTGTAGAGGAGCCTGTGTCCAGCAGAAAACAGTAATAATACAGGGCAATATACAATGAAATTATTATTACTAAATATTGTATCATATTTACACTGCAAACGTCACTGCACCATCTGCGAGACACACAAGCCGATCGCAAAACGCACGAAATTCAAAAACACAAACGCGTAACTCAATCAACATCAATCGGATCGTATCGGACGTGGATTTAACAAGTAACGTCCGTGTTTGCGTATTCGGTGGCTGTGTAACGTAATTTCGATAGCGACTCGTGTGCACCAGCCCTGTTTCGAAGCTTGTCGCCACAATGAATGTGCGCCACAAATCACTGGTTCGGTTGTACCATTTTTTGTCCTTTCGTTCATTTCGCAGTGGAATTGAGTTCGGACTGTTCGTTTAAAAATGTTTGTAAATAACAAAGATATTTAATATTATTATAGAGGAGATATCAAGCTAATTTCCATACAAAAAAGGATCTAAAAACGTCAGTAACAATATCTACCACTTATTACACACTAGAATATCATATTATATTAAGGCGCATGATTTTTATACAATCTTGTTATAAGTAATTTAGCAGTAAACTGTATACATAAATGTGTTTGATTGTATAAAAACATACATAAGCTCACGCCTGTATCCCCAGAGAAGGCAGAGGCGCACTAGCGAACTAGTACACCCAAATTTCGCCGAGCTTAGTTCCGTCCCAGATGTGATAGTGGGCGAGCTTATCGCCATATCGGACACTAATTCCAGACTCCGGGCTGATATGGAAAAATCCAATATCACTTTGCCCGACCCGGGGATCGAACCCGAGACCTCAGGACGGCAGTCGTACCGAAATACAACCACGCCACCAAGGCTGTCAATGTAATCTGTTTGGCATCTTAAATATAAATAAATAGAATGTTCAAGAATCACGTAAGAAAAGTTTATTGTCTAAACATATGGGCCTTACTTATAAAAAACAGTTTAGCTAAGCAATTGGTTAAGAATAGCCTGTCACTTTTTTCCTTGTGTCACATTATTTGAAAATATAGGGCCTTACTTATAAAAGCATTTTTAGTTGAGCAAATGGTTAAGAATAACCTGTTACTTTTTCCTTGCGTTACATTGTTTAAAAATGAAAGGGACAACCTATGGTATAAAGATAAGCAGCGCTTAAATGTTTTTATATTTCAAATGGCATCGCGTCGCTTGATTCCTCATTTCGTTTCATTAATATGTACAATTTATTTTCCTTGTTTTCATAATCTCCGTAATACTATATGAAACACAAAATTTTGATTAGGTTTAATTGTTTCGGTATCATTAATAAGAGAATACAATCAAAATACTTTCAATTTATCCATTTATTATTTGTTTTTACTTATATGTAACAAATCTCAACCCGCACATGAGCGTCTGCGGCGGAATGCGCGGCGCGCCTGGTTGTACAGTTCTATATTTCTAAGTATGGTGCCCCTTGCACGTAAATATCGACAGAGCGAGACAGGGCACTGACGACTATTTTTTAGCGTGGAGACCGTTTTAAGTACTAATGTGTTTAGTTATCTTTTATTTTATTTATTTATTACGATAATACACTTTAATTTAATCTCTTACTACAGTAATATTATACAAATAAAATGTTATAATCGTATTATTATTGTACACTTGTTTTTATTATAGCTTTTTATTTATCTTATTAAATTATTTATTTATTGTACACAGCCAACGTGCGTACGTCACACGAGGTGACCACTGAAAACCAGCGTTGTATTGTGGGTGTCGCCACACTACAACATTATGCTGAGTGGTCACCTACCTGTCACAGTCACGGCTAACTATAATAATCATTTATTATATTAACCTTTTTTTTTTTTTCTCAATAATTCTGTGTCTGTGACAAATAAAGTGTTTTTCTTTCTTTCTTTCTTTCTTCTTTCTAAGGAGCATAAGGGACAGCCTATTCTTTACCATTTGCTCAGTTAAACTGTTTCTATAATTAAGGCCCTATAACGCTGGCACCACCTTGCGCGCATATGTTTCAAATAAGACTGAGTGACTTATGACCTCGAGATCACTAGTTTTGGGTCACAAGTTTCGTGCTGTTGTCCTGTCTATGTACTGCTTTGTCTTTGATTGTCTTTGGTTTTAACTACACATTTCATTTCAATGCGGTTTCAAAGATACAACGTGATGCAAACTTTATGCTTATTTTCGGCCGACTTCCCAAAGAGGAGGAGGTCCCCAATTCGTCGGTACTTTTTTTTATGTATGTTACTCGATATCTCCGCCAAATGTGGACCGATTTTCAAAATTCTTTTTGTGTTTGATAGAGCTTATTTCAAGGGTGGTCCCATATAAATTTGGTCACGATCGGTAAACTGGAAGTCGGTCAATTAAGTTTTTGAACTTGTGATTATTTATTTTATCCGGGCACGGCAAAGTGACTACACCGCACCTGATGGTAAGCGTAGTGCAGTCCAAAAAAATTAGCGACCACTGACAAACAATGGGTTTACCAGTGGTCGTCAGAATCATGCCGGCCTATTTATGCTTCTTCACACTCCGAATCCGAAGAGGGAAGAAGCAAATCGAGGGGCTTGCGACAAGACAAGGCAAGGCGGATGACTGATGCAGACACAGGAATACCCCCATACCCGTCTCAACCAACTATCAAGTCATGCCACAAGCCCCTTGAGAGAACCGGAAGTACACTGTACACTGGCTGATCCTGGCTGATTATTGGGTATGTGCCCCCATTTAACACCACATTTTCAAGTTTCGCCCTGTTGTCCCTTCTGTGTACCATTGAATGTCTTTGGTAAATAAACATATTGTGAAGATTTAGTAGGCCCCGCGGTGGTCGAGGCGTCTGTAATTTGAAGGTATCATTGACATTGTTGCCTCAGGCTTTAATTTTATTTTGTTGAATTAATCTCTACTTTTTCAAATATACAAATGTAATTTGAAATTATTATCAGGATATTCGTTACTTAAGGGGCATTTCACGTCAAGCGGGCAACGAAAAAAAAGTGAGGTTCTGAAATTCGTTCATATTTTGCTTATTTATACTTCTAGAGGGTATGAACGTGTACACAAAATATTTTTTTTATAAAAGGTTTAATTGTCAAATTATGGCCTTCTAAAATATGGACCTCACAGGTGTAAGGGTTCCTTTGGGAGGTATTTTGCGTATTGAAGTAATTTATAATAAATAACAAATGTAGTGTTTTGGGTAGTAAATTTAATGGACTTTTTGATTTTTTCAACCGATTCGAAATTTAAATTTTTTATCATGTGTTAAACCGGAAATAAAGATTTCAAAACTAAATTTTAACCATTTGGACCACAACATTCTTAATATATTTTATTTGAAAATAAAGCTTGACATACACAGATTCTACCATAAAAATTGTAAATGGGGTGCTACATTCGTTTAGAAATTATATCACTTCGAGTACGTACATGTCGTACTGATCGAGGTACCTGACTTTGCATTAGTCGGCTATTTTGCGTAAAAAAATATTACACACAGTAAAATTCCTTTGAAGTCACCTTTTTATGCATGATTATAATATTTACAGTTAATTTTATGTTAATAACAGACTGATCCTGAAGGGGGATAATATTTTTCAACTATAGGTTTGTATTTATGTATTTCAATTTCTTTCGCACGCTCTACAGCCCAAACGGCTTGACGGATTTTAACATATGAGATGTCATTTCATTTGTCTAAGGGGGATGAAGTTACTTGCGTCCGTAGGATATACCATCTGTGCCTAGACCCACCCTACACGTGTCCCTTGGGTGGTGCTAAACAAGTAACAACGCCGAGTTTCAGGCGGCGGTAAAATATCCTGACAAGCGTAAAGCTATAATAGGTGGTAGGAAATGATCACCAACCCGTAAACCCGTGGTCATGTCTCGCGGGAGCGGGGGCCTTGGCTTAACCGCCTGGGCCAAGAGGTTGTTATCCTCTATAAAAACAACCCCAATCCTACGGTGGGAAACATGCCAACAGGATGAATGACTGATGGGATATCAGCCTCTAATGCCAACCTCAATGGACCTGGCTCACATTGTTGTACAGTGCCTTCACATGGGAATGGGCGTCATCCTGTGTGTGACCTTCTATATTCGACCCTGCTCGTGGGAATAACAATGAAGCAATCAAAAAACTCCACATCAACCTCAACTATACCTTGTCAATCTGACACTCCTACAAACAAAATATTAACACAACAAGTGTTCCACACTGCATTGTTTAACAGGTCAAGAACTCAATCATTAAACAACCTAGACAATGTTGTACCAAATCAAACAGACACAATCGCAGTGGATAAAGATCAATGGATAGAAGTACAAACTAGGAAAAGACAGCGTGAAAGTCCAGAAATAAATAAAACACAAAAACAAAAGAAAATAGATACCTACTGGCTTAGTCAACCAACTCCAACTTCAAATAGATTTTCTGACTTAAATATTGAGGAACAAGAGCAGCCAAATGACGCCTCTGAGAAATTTATTAAACCTCCACCATTGTACGTGGACAGGGTTAGCAACATACAACCCTTACTCAAAATGCTTGATGAAGTAGCTGAAGGAAAGTACGAAGTTAAAATTCTTCGCAACGAGCAAGTAAGGATACAACCAAAAACAACAGAATTATACACAAAAATTGTGAAAAATCTACAAGAAAAACATACTGAGTTCTACACCTATAAACCCAAACAAGAGCGGTGGTTTAAAGTTGTGGTTAAAAACCTCCACCCGTCAAGTGATATTGAAGAAATAAGAGAAGAAATAGAAAGCCATGGTCATAGAGTCAATAATATTTGGAATATCAAACAAAGAATTACAAAAAAGTCATTACCAATGTTTTTTGTAGAAATAGAGCCCAATATAGACAACAAACTGATCTACAACATCAGTAGCCTGTTGCACTGTCGAATTAAAATAGAACCACCAAGACCCCAAAGAGAAATACCACAATGTGGTAATTGTCAACAATATGGACACACAAAAAAATACTGTTTTAAAACACCTAAATGCATCAAATGTGCTGGTAATCATGCATCAATTAACTGCGAACGCAAGGGTAGATCTGATTCAGTTAAATGTATTCTTTGTGAAGGCAACCACCCAGCAAATTACAAAGGGTGTTCAGTGTATAAAGAGTTACAAAAAATAAAATTTCCTTCCCAACCCCCAAAACACCTGCAAAACCCAAGGAAGAACACTGTAAACAAACCAGAGGAAACTAAGACAACAAACACATCCAAAAAAACCAACATACCGACATATAGCAACGCAACATCAAACAGCAAACCCGCTTATGTACCTCCAATTAATCACACCAATCTACTAGAGGCCCAAACACTTGTAGTTAATAGAGACACAAAAGAAGTTACAAATATATTAACACAATTATTACAACAACTAACCTCAATGACACAACTCCTAATGGAAATCATGACTAAACTGACCCATTCTATTCACTAAAAATAGCTATCTGGAATGCCAATGGGCTATCACACCACGTCCTTGAAGTAGAGACATTCTTACAATTAAACAAAATCGATATTCTGTTAGTATCAGAAACACATTTTACGAATAAAAATTACATCCATATAAAAAACTACAAATTCTACCAAACAATGCATCCCGATGGTACAGCGCACGGTGGATCAGCTATTCTCATAAGGAATAACATTCGGCACCATGAGGCAGAATCATTTAAAACTCCCGAAATACAAGCTACTAGCATAATTATAGAGGATTGGAGGGGCCATCTTGTTGTGACTGCATTATATTCTCCTCCAAAACATGCTATCAAAAAAGAAGACTATGTTCACTTCTTTGAAACACTAGGCCCAAGATTTATTGCAGGTGGAGATTATAACGCTAAAAATACAAACTGGGGTTCCCGGCTAACAACTCCTAAAGGAAGACAACTCCAGGCAGCGATAAATGACCAACATCTAAATACAGTATCGAGTGGAGAGCCAACATACTGGCCCACGGACCCAAGAAAGATTCCAGATCTGGTCGATTTCAGTGTCATAAAGGGAATTCCTGTGAACTACTTCCGATGTACATCCTCCCAAGATCTCTCATCAGATCACAGTATAGTCATAATGGAAGTTCTTGAGAAATTTACACATATAAAACCAACAGCTAGATTGTATGGACCTAAAACCGACTGGGACATGTTTCGCACAATAGTAGAGTCCACTATAAACATTAATCTACCTCTTAAAAACCAAGAGGATATAATGATAGCTGTCGAACATTTTAATAGTTGTATTCATAAAGCTGCTTGGGATAGTACTCCCGCTCCTGTCGCACATGACACGACCGAATGCTCAAAATCTGTTCGCAGACTAGTAGCAGAAAAACGCCAAGCGCGCAAACTATGGCAAACTACCAGGTTCCGTAACGACAAAACACGGTTAAACTACCTTACAGCAAAACTAAACAGACTTCTACGTGCGGAAAGAAACGAAAGTGTTCAAAATCACCTGCGTAATCTAGATTCTACTGCCACTAGTGACTATTCATTATGGAAAGTAACGAAAACCCTAAAAAAATCCACCGCCTCCAAACCACCGTTACGTAAAAACGACGGCTCCTGGGCTAAAAACGATACAGAAAAAGGTGAAGCTTTTGCTACCCACCTAGATAACGTGTTCATCCCGAATCCCACTCAAAACACTTCGAACAACATCGAAAACCTCTATAACTGCCTTAATGAACCTTTCCAACTAGACCCTCCAATTACAAAAATTAAAAAAAGTGAAGTTGTTGCAACCATTAATAAGCTAAACCAAAAAAAGGCTCCAGGATATGACCTAATTACCGCCAAAGTACTTTGCAAACTGCCACAAAAAGGGATATTGTTCTTGACTCACTTATTCAATTGTATAATGATAAGAGGTATATTTCCGTCACAATGGAAGGTAACTGAAATTATAATGATACCCAAACCCGGAAAATCTCTAGAAAATGTGTCCTCTTATAGGCCAATCAGTTTACTACCTGTCCTATCTAAAGTCATGGAAATTCTCTTCCTAAGACGGTTAAACATAGTGGTGGAAAAATCCAAGATAGTACCTGACCATCAGTTCGGATTTAGGAAGAAGCATGGTACCATAGAGCAGGTTCATCGCCTGATTGAGGAAATACACAAAGCTTATGAAAACAAAAAATACTGTTGCGCGGCGTTTCTGGATATATCGCAAGCGTTCGACAAAGTTTGGCATGAAGGTCTACTGTATAAAATAAAAAAACAACTACCATCGAATTACTTTATCTTTCTGAAGTCATACATTGCGGACAGATTCTTCTACGTCAAACAAGGAGAAGAAACTACGAAACTACATGAAGTCCATGCCGGCGTCCCACAAGGCAGCGTACTTGGCCCCATTCTATATGTGCTTTTTACTTCGGATCTACCTACAACAGATGAAGTAGTCATTGGCACCTTTGCCGATGATACAGCAGCCTTAGCTATCCACGAGGAACCAGCACAAGCAAGTCAAAAACTCCAATGCTGTCTTGACAAAATTACTGACTGGCTAGCTACCTGGCGAATAAAAGCAAATGAGACAAAGTCTGTACAGGTTACCTTTACAACTAGGCATGCCACCTGTCCGCCGGTATCACTCAACGGAGTGCAGATATCCCAAGCAAATGAAGCTAAATACCTTGGGCTTCATTTGGACCGTCGTCTCACATGGAAAAAACATATATTCACGAAACGCAAAGCTCTCGGTATCCAATTTAGAAAAATGAACTGGCTCATAAATAGAAAGTCACAGTTATCCCTCGAGAACAAACTACTTTTATATAAAAGTATTATAAAACCAGTTTGGTGTTATGGAATACAGCTCTGGGAGACTGCCTCCAATTCAAACATTGAAATCCTACAGAGATTCCAATCCAAGGTGCTAAGGATGATTACCAATGCCCCTTGGTTTGTAACAAACCAGCAAATACACCATGACCTCAAAATCAGGACAATAAGGGAAGAGATTACACATGTAATGTCTCGCTACAGAAACCGATTAGACAGTCATCCGAATGTACTAGCTAGGCACTTAATGAATAGTGACTCCAAATTCATTAGATTAAAAAGAAAAGTCCCTAGAGATCTATAGGATATAAAACTTAGGGCAGGTGTCACTGGACACTGAACCCTCCAAGACAAATGACAACTTCATAACTATTTGCTGAATGTTTATTAATATATAGAACAGATTGCAATAAATAAGAATATAAAAAAAAAAAAAAATATGTTAAAATCCGTCAAGACGTTTGAGCTGTAGAGCGTGCGAAAGAAATTGAAATACATAAATACAAACCTATAGTCGAAAAATATTATCCCCCTTCAGGATCAGTCTGTTATTAACATAAAATTAACTGTAAATATTATAATCATGCATAAAAAGGTGACTTCAAAGGAATTTTACTGTGTGTAATATTTTTTTACGCAAAATAGCCGACTAATGCAAAGTCAGGTACCTCGATCAGTACGACATGTACGTACTCGAAGTGATATAATTTCTAAACGAATGTAGCACCCCATTTACAATTTTTATGGTAGAATCTGTGTATGTCAAGCTTTATTTTCGAATAAAATATATTAAGAATGTTGTGGTCTAAATGGTTAAAATTTAGTTTTGAAATCTTTATTTCCGGTTTAACACATGATAAAAAATTTAAATTTCGAATCGGTTGAAAAAATCAAAAAGTCCATTAAATTTACTACCCAAAACACTACATTTGTTATTTTATTATAAATTACTTCAATACGCAAAATACCTCCCAAAGGAACCCTTACACCTGTGAGGTCCATATTTTAGAAGGCCATAATTTGACAATTAAACCTTTTATAAAAAAAATATTTTGTGTACACGTTCATACCCTTTAGAAGTATAAATAAGCAAAATATGAACGAATTTCAGAACCTCACTTTTTTTTCGTTGCCCGCTTGACGTGAAATGCCCCTTAAGCATGTTATTATAGTTGGAAGCAACTTAATGTTTTTTATGAATTAAGTTATGGTTGTTTATAGAAGCAAGAGGCAAGATGGTGAAACAAAAATAGACTATAGGATAATAAATATTTTTCAAACTACTTAATTACATTTATTTAATCATGACATCACTAAAATGAGATAATAAAAGGCCTATTCACATACACAGATACATAAGCTCACGCCTGTATTCGCGAAGGGGCAGCCAGAGCCGCACCACCGAACTAGAATGCCCACATTTCGCCGAGCATAGTTCCGCCCCAGATAGGGGGCAAGCCTATCGCCATATCGAACACAAATTCCAGACTTCGGGCTAATACTGAAATATCCAATATCACTTTCCCCACCCGCGGATCGAACCAAAGGCCTCAGGATGATAGTCGTACCGGGCACACAATACTAATACGTATCCGAGGTACCTATACTTATTAACAAATATATAAAAATTAAAAAATATAATATTAGCCCTGTGATATTACTGTCCCACTGCTGGGCACGGGCCTCCTCTACTAATGAGAGGGGTTAGGCCTTAGCCTACCACGCTTGCCTATTGCGGGTTGGACTTCACATACCTTCGAAATTCCTGAGAAGAAATTCTCGGGTATGCAGGTTTCCTCACGATGTTTTCCTTCACCGTTATAGCAAGCGATATTTGACGATGAAAATACACTTAACATAGAAAATACAGAGATATATGCTCCATGTTGGGGTTTGTTTCGAACCTCTGACACCCGTCTCGGCAGTCTGTACCATTACCAACTGAGCTATCGCTGCTACTCTTATTAACATAAGAAATAATAGTTAAATTAATAATTTTTAAACTGTCATTAAGCAAAAAAAATCTCAGAATTTTAATATAGAAATGAAAATGGGAATAACAGTTTTGACTGTCTCGGTTCAAAGGCGAGCTTGTAAACTTAATTTATAGCGCAAGGCTTGTAATTTCAGCTCGCATGTTATTATATTTCAAAGTTCTGGCCGTAAATCAGGATGGATTTAATTTTTATGTGACGTCTCATGCTTTTTGTGCATCTCGGCGCTCATAACTCTGGTAATATGCGTATTAGCTCGCAATCGTAAAGTTTAAAATTATTTGTGATTTTTGTAACAGCAAGGAGTGGTCAGTGTTTTTTTTTTACTGAGACTGGGACTGCCTCGGTGGAGTGGTTGTATTTCGGTACGACTACCATCCTGAGGTCTCGGGTGCGATTCCCGGGTCGGGCAAAGTGATATTGGATTTTTCAATATCAGCTCTGTGTCTGCAATTGGTGCCCGATATGGCGATAGGCTCGCCCCCTATCACATCTGGGACGGAACTAAGCTCAGCGAAATGTGGGTGTTCTAGTTCGTTAGTGAACCTCTGCCTACTCCTTCGGGGATATAGACGTGAGCTTATGTTACGTTATGTTATGAGACTGGGAAATGAGCAGGACACTACACCTCTACTTGATAGAAAGTGATCTCTATCAGGCATACTTTTGCCTTACCAGAAGAACCGTGGGTGAGTTGCCAACCCTAGTGAAACGGAATAGGGATGGGCATGGAGGAGAATATAGGCCGCTGGAAGTTTGAATTCGATGTCCGAGTCGGGTAAACTGATATTGGATTTTTGTGTTCAGTATAAGCTCGTTATCTGAAAATGGCGATTTTGACGAAAATTTAACATCAAATAAGGTTGGTAAAAAGTAGGTTCACTACTCCGTCTCTGCTACCTATCCTGGGACAAAAGGTATCCTAGTTCATTTCTAATTTTTTAGGTAACACTCAACAGTCACACACATAGTCCTGACCCCACACTAAGATACGAGTCTTGTATCGTAGGTATCAGGAAGTAAGAGACGTTCGGTCTCACAACACCCAGACCCGAAACAAATATCTGTGGGCCACACAAACATTTGTCTCGGTGCGGGGATCGAACCTGTGGCCTCTCGCTTTACAGCCAGATACTCGCCCGCTGCGCCACGGAGGTTGTCAAATGTTCATATATGAAATCATTTGGTATAAGCACTAAAGCCATAATTATGCTGCCTATTTAGTAATTTAGCTATCTTTCAAATACACCAAACTCTGACGGCTGTAATAACTTCTGTTGCAAAATATATAGTCCGGAACATAAATTTTAAAAGTAGTAAAGTTTTAAAATTCCTGAAACAATAAATCATAACACTGGAAGGTTCTAATTAAAGAAGGCCAATTTACATTAAAGTCATTGTGTCAGTAAATGTTCGAACTAAAAAGTGATTGATGATGATTTCCACGAAGAATAGTCAAACGTTGCTTCGTGAAATATTAACGAAAATATATTTGGCCTGTTTTAATTTCAACTTAAGGAATAGGAAATTAGATCTTTAATTGTTTTTAAATCATTCCTCGGTTTTCAAAATGTTTTGACGTTTAATACAAGATCCCTCCGATATAGCATCAAACATATTTACAAATCTCCGGGAAGTCAGTTGGGTGCCGATCAGAAAAAAGTTAAGCCAAATCATTTCTGATACTAAAATGCAAAAGTGAGTTGCGCCGAATTAAATTAGGATAATGGCAGGTAGAAAGAAAGAAAGATAAAATACTTCTAGTGGTTATTTACAATACTTATTACCTACCTACTGTGAGTTAAGGCATTTGAGCATATTACACGCTCGAAGAAGTCTAAAATCTGGCATAGCTAAAGTTATTACTGAGGAATAGAAAGTAAAAGTAAAAATTAAAGAACAATACGTACTTATCACAAAATCCATAAATAATAGATATAATCACAATATTATATAAGAATATAAGGTTAATTCTTAGGTTGTCTGTCAATCACAAGCGAAGCAGAAGAGAGGGCTATGATTCAAATCCCACACAACGCGAAAGGAATGCGCCTAAGGGTAATTTTATAGCTAATTATATCCTAAAACCTGTAAGCGAATTTGGATAGGTAAAAAATTCAACAGAAATAAATTAAATATCCATTTCTCACAGCCCGACTATTCTATCAAACAATATGTTTGCCAACAAATTAGTTGAACCCGCAAACTTTGAGCGCATCTGAGTCAATTTGGGCCCTTATTGAATTACTGGACCGACACGTTACCGGACCTCCATGCTCCTTCACTGTTCATTCGAAACGTTACCTTATGTCTCACCACATAGATTACATTTTAGTTCAAATTTTATTGATGATGTTAATGCCAGTGTTGTAATTGAAAATGAACTTTATAGAATTACTGGTAAGGATGGTTTTTGGAACAAGTTGAAGTAGTTCTGGGAAGCGGGGCACACGTGAGAGGTAAAGGGGCGCGATGAATGATGTGACGTACGTAGCCTCTGACTCTGGCGTCGTGCGATCGACTGTGCTGCTTACCAGTGCGAGGATCGCGATTCATAGTCCTGGTGTTATTATTATGAATTATTTAATCAATAAAACTAGGGGTCTTAATTTTATCATCATCCGAAACCACAATGAGAATAATCGGAGTAAAGTTTTTAGAATAAAATATTTTGTAATTAAACTGGAAATGTACCTAATATGAATCAACTTGATACTGTCAATCTGCCATAAGCAAATATAGTTGGTGAAAATGTATATGCAAGAGAAATAAGAAGAGCACTTCTATGATCTTATTGTGTCAATAATGGATTTGGTAATTACTTTGATAAATAAATGTATGTGGAAAAGGACAAATCCTAAATACCGACAATACGTTTTAAACTTTTCTATCTAAGTCAATCAAAATCCCAATGTTAATGCTTATCGATAACCAAAAGTAAAAAAACTGAAATATATCCAAAGTTCAGGCTATAGATAGTGTAAGCACATCAACCGTGAGACAGAGCGACACGCGGCTCATTGTGTTAACTAGTCCGAGAACATGCCACTTACGGCACGTTTCCACTGCCCTTCAAACCACTGTTATCAGGAAAATTCAAGGTAAGGATAATATTATAAAGTAAATCGTTTTGACGTTATTAACATGGTAACATTTAGTACTTTAAATGCGAAACGGCCAAAATAAGAAATTGGAATTGGTCCTTTAAATGTTGAGTTTGCTGCATTCGATTCAAGAGTATAGTATATATTACTGCTACTTGAGGTTCCAAATACCTATTTAATTCCACACTTATAACTGTCATTTACATGTCCATTGCCTTCTCCATAATCAATTACTCGACTGTTTCAGAAGGTGGATTTTGTTTTAAATTATGTAGAAACTTAAATTTTCTATTATATCCTGCAATCGAAATTTATACCTAAATGGGGCTTAACCACTGTAACATAAATTATGCGTCGATTTTCGAGCAGATTTATTCTAAAGTAACGTTTATTTTGAATTATAATAGTTTCATCATTAACTTGCACTAATAGTTTAAACGATTTGAACTTAGATACAAGCGTCCGCAAAATGATTATATCTTGGTTATCAGGATGTGCGATTTCAGATTCACTTAGCGTTTATGACAGAAGATGCACTGGCGTTAACCCTACGATGTAAAATAACATAAGGTTAACCGTGATAGCGGCATTATCTGCCTTCAAGACTTCGTGATGAACCTAATGTGTTGGCTGCAAAATTATCAAATGATATGCTTCTTAAGGCTGTTTGGAAAATTGTACTAAAGTAGCATTTCAATGTTAAGGATGTATAGTTATAACGGTAAGTAGATGATAAACTTTACTAAAAGCATCTATTTTTATATCATTGCATGATTTTAATTTATTGTCTTCGCAATTGACTGCATCATTGACACTTCTTAGAATGTTTCCACCATTTAAATTCAGTCTATAGAGTCGGTTTAGAAACGCTTAAGCTGTTTTCGGCATATAATTCTAGTGGCCCTACAATATTCTCGTAGTAGTCAATTTTCCGCCTAATTCTGTATATCCTAGAATTTATCGATAATAACATGTTTTTGTGTATATTCATCGCGTGGGTACTTATGGTTTTTCTTATACCAGTTCAGGCTTAATATTTTTCTAGCGTATATTTCTTTTTTGCCTAAATAGCGCTTTGATCTTACCCATACAATAGATACCGTCTTCAAATAAATATTTTCTTTGTGATGGAACATGAATTGTAATATAAAATATTTATTACATTTAATATTTAACATATTGTAATTCATTGGCCTATCAAGTTCGATTGTATTATTAACTCATTTTGGACGTAATTGGACGCGTCAGTTCAAATTAAATCGAAATGCAAGTTGGTATAAATTAAATGATTTACGTGTATTAGAGAAACAATCTGAAAAAACTGATCATAAATATGAATGTATGCTAATAGATGTGTCGGATGAACGCCTACGTACTGCGGAGATGATTGGTAGTCCACAATCGAGCGGTTACAACGCTACTGCTAAAGCTGCGTACACATGCATGATTATGAAGATAGATGATACATACTGATTTCTTAAGTTTACGCGAATATTATACATTGAAATAAAACTATTTTTACGGATTCTATCATGATGATTATATCTATGAACCGTGACAACGAAGACTGCGAAGCCTTCGAAACGTCGGGAATAAAAATTAAAACTTAATCGTGATAGAATCCGTAAAAATAGTTTTATTTCAATAGATAATACGCGTAGAGAAGTAATAGGAGTAACAGGAAATATTGTAGATATGTAGACACATTTGATTAATAATAATAATGATTATAAGAAATCGTCAATTAGTGATGATGTCTGTTCCAATAAAGTAAGAAGTAGTAGTAGTAAGGCCTAAATGTAAGTTTTAGTTACTTAATAGCTTATATTAAGAGATAAGCGTCAGTGTATTAAATATACGGTTTGACCTTACATTTGTTTCTCAAGTACAGTATATGAAGTGTAACTAAAAGTTAGTAATTTCATTATAGGTCCACTTAGCTTACACCTCTGAGGGCCACTTGCAACTCCGCGATAAATTTCTATTAATACCAAATCTTGGTTTAAAAATAGAAGTGAGCTATAGGACTATAGGTGTCCTATGATAAATCCAGGTAAAGTATAACTCTAGATTAGTAATAGCGCAATAAATCTCTATTTATCCCAAATCTTGGTTTAAAAATAGAAGTGAGCTATAGGACTATGGGTGTCTTATGATAAATCCAAAAGTAAGGTATAACTCTACGCTCTACGCTGCAACTCATCCTAAAAGTGTTTTTTTTATTCTAGACTTAAGAGATAATCATTTCAATCCCCGATAGCTGGAGCGATTTTCGGCGTTTAAAAAAACGCCTCGCTCCACACGCCACAATGTGAACAACACATTGTCCAAATATGAGTGTCTCATTAGTTTCTAGTCCAATCAAATGCGAGAACATACTTTGAACACTATAAAAGTAAATGAAGACGTATTCTGTTACACTAATGGCGACTGTCGGAATTTTAATTAATAAATTAGATTTGTACTGCAATTGATTTATTAATGTGTTTGAACACCTGTTCTATAACGTTTACGCATATTAATTATAATTTAATTAAACGTCTTCATTTCATTAAATTAACACACCAAGTTAAATACACTCGACAAAGAAAATTAACGCTCGAGGCGAAGTTGTGTCGGTGTTTTTGATTCTGTAATATTGATCTGTTATTGAATGTAGGAATTAAAACAAATGAGGGTTATTTTGGTATTTCATAAAAATAAACAGTCATTTTATGGTCACTACTTATTATTACTTGTAGATATTTTAGTAATTCTATTTACTTAATTTTTTTTTTCAAAAATGTTTAGGGTATAATTTTGGTAAATGCAATAATTCAAAATATGGAAGTAGTCTCAAAGTCATTAATGTTTTAAGGCAAAGTGAAGAGCAAAGAAGAAAAGAAGAAGAAGAGAAGAGCAAAGGCTATTCGACTACAACTCTATTTACTATCGTATTCCGTTTTAAAAAAATATCTTCATTTCTGCTGAAATACCTAAGTGAAGATCTCTGTACCTCTTGTTTCTCGGCTCATTTCGAATCTGCTGCAGTCTTTAAAATGTACGTGGGCTCCAATAGATAAATGATTTAAAGCTCATTAATCTAAGATTAAAGAAAATGATTCTCGTTTATTCGAGTTATTAATTTTCTACTCTATATTAATGATTCAATTTGTTTGTAGATTATTTCTACGATCTTAATCTTTGTTACAAGAAGCTGCTCTGTGCATGGAATACGCGTTATATTCAATAATCCTTCAAATACTCCATTGCAGTTAGATAAGGGGGATTAACACAACGTCTTATAGCAGTATGCTGGTGGTAGGATATTCGTATCCGACCGGATGGCGACCACCGTACACATGGTGCTAAAACCTGCCATAGTGACCCACACTCCGCGTGTGGTTCGCGTTCCAGGATCAGCCAGTGTACTTCCGGTTCTCTCGAGGGGCTTGCGGCATGACTTGATGTTTGGTTGAGACGGGTATGGGGGGTATCCCTGTATCTGCGTCGGTCGTCCGTCTGTCTTGTCGCAAGCCTCTCGATTTGCTTCTTCGTTCTTCGGATTCGGAGTGTGAAGAAGCATAAATAGGCCGGCATGATTCTGACGACCACTGATAAACAGTGTTTGTCAGTGGTCGCTAGTTTTTTTGGACTGCACTACGCTTACCATCAGGTGCAGTGTAGTCACTTTGCCGTGCCCGGATAAAAAAAAAAAAAAAAGTATTATTACAACCTTACTTATCCCGATTCCCGTAAAAAAACAAGATGTTTTTCTTACTTTTTATGTACGGAAAAAGAGATGTCAGTAACGGGACAGCTAGCACCAAAATATCGGTTCAATTGTGTAATTGGACAGCTGGGACGAATTAGTCCGAGTTGTACAATCACTGGTAAACTCAACGGGACAAGTGGTTAGACAGCTAACAATAACACATACTCTTGACCTTGGTAAGATACGAGTCTTATATTGCAGGTAAAAGAAAACACGAGAGGCTTCTCTCAAAACACTCCAAACCTAATATTTGTGGTTCACAAAAACTTTTATTGTCTCAATTCGGGAATCAAACCCGCGGTCTCACGATTAACACCCACCTATTTGCTCGCTACGGAGGCTCACTGGAATTATCTTAATAATACTCATACATAATCCACATCACGTATTCTGTTAGTGGGTAGTTAGTTAGGTACCATTAATGCGCTCAGCTAATACAAATATTTTCAAAACTTAACACCCACTCTCCAAACCATTAAAGATTTACAAAATATTATTCCAAATACAAAGTATATACTATTATATTTGTAAATAAAAAAGAATAGACAAAAGTAATCCAATCGGAGTGTCATAGGCGTGGAGTTGTGAATGTGCATCTCCGTTAAAGATAACTAGTGAGGCACGTGTCACGCGGCACGCCACGCGTGTCTACCCCAATGTGGTGTAAAATACCCCAATGGTGTAAAATGGGGGCGCATACCCCATAAGCTTTTAGTTTGTGTCCCGTTGTATGTGTATCTTTGACAACGTATTGAATCTATGAAAGGTGTAAGTTTATCGGGATTGAAATTGTTTTGTGGTTACAATAATCACAAGTTTAAAAACTTAACAGACCGACTTCAAATCCGATCGTGACCAAATTTATATGGGACCACCTTTTGGAATAAGCTCTATCGAACAAATATAATTTTGAAAATCGGTCCACATTTGGTGGAGATATCGCGTAACATACATAAAAAAAATACAGATGAATTGAGGACTTTCTCCTTTTTGGAAGTCAATCTAAAAATGGAAAGTACTAAAATTAATATTTTTTTATACCTAAGCACCTGTTGCAAATAGTGACCAAGTTTTTTTTTTATATTCACCTGTGAAAGTAACTAGAGTATACTGGTTGAAAATAAATTATTTTATAATCATAATAATCATAGCAGCATAAAAAATGCGTTTTATTTTAGAATTGACTAGTCATGACAATTTATTTGCATCTCCAATATTCATTTTGTAATTGATGGTCCAAAATAAATAAAATTCCAGAAATATCACCAAAATTTCTCCTTCACACTGTCAATACGGTCATATAAATAGATCTACATCACCAACCCAATCACAACAGTGACAACAGATGCCCGTACGCGTGCCCAAAAACGTAGGCTAAAAATAAAAGTGCCATTAAGGAGTTAATGCATAAACGCAGCGAGCTCCAAGTGGGGCTATCCAATCGAGCAGGACGATATTGTCGCCGGGAGCAGTAGTGCTCTCATCCGGTGCGGTGGTGCCTTTTTTCAGAAATTGCTTTTTTGAACGTCCGATTTACTACCGATATGTCGTGACCGTTGGAATTTAAATTAATTGACTCTTCAAGAAATGCACATAATTGATTGGAATATGAAATGGTGCCTTTAAGGTCGGCATCGTCAAACGTACTATAATCTTCCGCATTATTGTAAGAAACGTCTTTATATATTATTATATACTATGTATAATAAAATATGAAAATATTGAATGATAATTTACAAGGCATGTTAGCATAATATGCAGCAAGCAAATTTACAACGCTCACAGGCTAGACTATAAACTTGTGACTTGTTGATTAAACTAGCTGTGTTTGCAATTACTTTGTTTATGAACAAAGTTCAATGTTGATAGATTTTAAGAAACTAATGTGGTGATACTGTCTGTGCACACTGTAAAATCTACCAAAACGAAATAATGAATTAATTTAATGAAAATCATTTAGAAGACTTTATACTAATGAAGTAACTGAATAAATGAGTCCAATTTTCTAATAAAGTTTTAGAACACACTGTTACATTACTGTTTACTATTTCATTTGCGTTTTTGTTGTACTTAAGTGTACTTGTACAATTCTGCTAATTTTAGAATATACTGTTACATTACTGTTTACTATTTAATTTGTGTTTTTGTTGTACTTAAGTCTACTTGTGCAATTATCCTAATAAGCTTTAGAAACAAGTCAATAAATATCTTGTTTTTTTGAGTCTCTTGTAATTTCGAAAACTAGAAAAACGTTAACTACATTCTCTTTAATACGACTCACAAATCCATCTAGTAGACGCATTTTGTCCCGTTGGGGACTTATAGTTGGATGCAATTGGAGTTGTACAATTGCATCAAACTACAAGGATGGTTCAAAATTACCATTGCCTCTCTGATCTAGTCGTATCGGATGACGAAAGCAAGCCTTTGACGTGCAGGTGAAAATTACCGGACTGTGCACGCGGTTGAACCACGGCCGTTTTCATTTGCCGATTGTACTGCACCTGTGCTGAGGGCCCAATACTCGAAAAATGTGAATGGTGCCTGGAAATCGATGATGAATTGCGAGCTGCACTTTTCAACATATCTGGGATTTGGATGAAACATTAGAATGACTGTGGTAAAACATGTTTAGGTCACGGAGTAGAAAGATGGTTGATTTTTTTGACAAACTTCTCATGCGATTTTCTTTAATTCTAATAATTGTATCCACTACTATTTTACTATATTGTATATCATAATACAGTCGTAGTTATTAAACTTTTGAAGATTTAAAATAAACCAACGGCTACATAAGTAAATAAAAGTTGTAATTAGGAAACTTAGAATGAACACTTTTATTATTTAAAGCTATAAACGAAGTTAGAAATGTAATCAATAATACTATTGCGAATGAGTAAATTATCAAGAACGAAGATACAAATATATCATGGGTGCCTTGCCAACCGAAAATGATGGGGAATGGGATGTGGGAAAAGGAGGGAAGAATTAGGCCATCGGATATCTCACTCGCCAAAAGAAATGCAACAGCGAGCTGCCACTTTATGTCGGTTTTTCGAGACAGTAGTATCAAACCGGTCAAGCCAGCCCATTCGTGCTGTAGACATTACTGTCTACAACATGGCTCTGCCACTCAAAAATCCATATCAATAATAAACTGTGAGAGAATTTCTACGAACACTATAAGCATGAAAACTGAAAAATTTATAACCGAACAATGAAAATGAACTCAAACAAATTAATGAAAGCCTCAATTACACCGTACATCAACTGAGAGGTAATAAACGTTTAATTACAAAAGAAGAAGCGGCTCCCGTTTCACAGATAGTTTCTCATTAAACTTGATTGAGAGGCGTCGTGTTTCAAAGGTGCTCTCCATCTCACCCTTCGGTGTGAATTAGGATAATACCTTTGAGAAATCTAGAAGACATTCTTGAGCTACGATTTAATTAGGCGATAAAAATACGTCTTCAAAAATACTATTCATTTTTTAATCAGCATTGTTAATTATACATTTTTATTGGTCGTGATAACTATGTTTGTGGTATTAAGTTACTGAATTGAGATGACATTTGTTGATAGTTATCTTTTCTGTGGATCTCAAAATGTTGATGACTAGTGATCAGTCGGCTGATATTTGATTTTTATTTGGAGTTTTTAATTGTTTAATTGCTTACAAACGAAACTATAAAGGTGGTATTCAGTTGCTTTTTTATTCTTTTTGATGTGTTTTTGATGATTGCTTTAAACACAGTGTTGGCGTTAAAAACCAACAAAAACAAGAAATTACCTTGATTAACATAAGATAATAAACGAAACTAAATTAAATAGAAAATCATCATGTTTTTTTTTTATAGCAGAGACTGGCAAACGAACAGATGGGTCACCTGATGGTAAGTGATCTCCACCGCCCATAGACACCCAAGACACAATAAAAATCATGGGTGCGTTGCCAACCTAAAAAGAGGACATGGAAGGGGAGGGAATAGGGATTGGGAAAGAGGGGGGGGGGGTAACGGGCCACCGGAAATCTCACTCACCGAACGAAACGCGACAGCAAGCTGCCACTTTACGTCGGTTTCCTGTGAGACAGTGGTATCCAACCGGTCGAGCCGGCCCATCCGTGCTGTAGACGTTACTGTCTACAGCGTGGCTCTACCACTCATATGTTACAGGAGACTGGCTTTTACTACAAACCCTTCGATTTATTTATTCCCGCTTCGAAAGTGTAAAAAAGCATAAAGCCGGCACACTTTTACTGACCACTGATGAAGAAGAATAAATCAATTCGTCTGTATTTTTTACCGATTTTCAACATTCTTTTTGTATTCGATAGAGCTTATTTCAAGGGTGGTTCCATATGAATTTGGTCACGATCGGATTTGAATTCGATGTCTTAAACTTGTGATTATCTAATGGTGTTTCGAATAAAAATAACAAGATACTTTTTGTGTTCGATAGAGCTTCTTTCAAGTGTGATTGCATATAAATTTGGTCATGATAAAAAAAATTTGAAGTTGGTCCGTTAATTTTGGACTACCTACTCTACGCTTACCATCAGGTTTTAGTGTCACAAAAAACCTTCCTTAAAATTATAATAAACAAAATTTCGGAGTATCATCCAAAAACCGTTGTCAGTAATAGCTGTATAAAGGTATTGTAAAGTGAACATTATTGGCTCGTAATTCCAACAATCTGAATGAACAAATCAACATTGAACATTTCGATGCGGGAGTTAGGGCGCGAAATGCACGCCGTTTTATTTTTAAAGTTCCGTTTAGGGTTACAAGCACCGAAATAATACTTTTATGTTCGGCAATAATCACATCCTTTCGTGTAAATGTCTCAATTAGGTACGGGAGGATGTGTGGACACGGTTCCTTTTAACGACTTTGAATGCCATTTGACTTGATTCTTGATGGCGTGTTATGTTTGTTCTTTGTACGGGGGGAACGGCGACCAAAGTTACACTACATCTCACTATACCCAACCGGGCAGGCCACTTAGAAGCGATAGTCACGCTGTGGACAATTACGTCTACAGCACGATTGGGTCGATTCGACCGGTTTGTTACCACTGTCTCACAGAAAACCGACGTAGAGTGGCAAGCTCGCTGTCGCGTTTCGTTCGGTGAGTGAGATTTCCGGTGGCCCAATTCCCCTTCCCTTTCCCCTCCCCTTCCAATCCATCCTTTGAGGTTGGCAACGCACCCATGATTCTTTTTGAGTCTCGGGTGTCTGTGGGCGGTGGAGATCACTTGCCATCAGGTGACCCATCTGCTCGTTTGCCAGTCTCTACTATAAAAAAATAAACAGAACCATATACAGTGGCAAACTGCAGGGGAGGCCTATGCTAGAAAGCATGACAATCTTCAGAACCGGTGTCGAAAAGATAAACAAAATATTGTAGTAGGTTAAGTTAAAGATGTAAGATTATACTAATCTAGAGTTACGCCTTACCTCGATTCATCCTACAGCTCACTTTTATCTTTTAACCAAGATTTGGGATCAATAGATATTCATCGCGGAGCTGCAAGTGGCCCTAAAACATATTAAAATGAGGGTCAGTTTAAAGTGTTCAACCGAATAAACCTAACCACGTAACCCAAGCTGAGGGGGAAAGCTAGTATATAGATAAAATCTAACAGTACACCAATGAACAAAAATCTATATTAAATCTCAATACAATCTTCTGTATCAATGGAAGCGGGTCCAATCACTGCACCGATTTCAAACTCGTCACACAATAGTTCATTTAACCGTGTAATGTACAATGAAGATAGCATCCCTCGCCTACACCGATCGGTAGACACCTACGTTTGTACATTGTCCCCATAATGAATCTATAACGAATCTTCTATGATACATCGGTATTGTGTATTGCTTTAGTTTTTTATGGTAGTCTGGCGGTGGCGGTGGCGTAGTTGTATTTCGGTACGACTACCGTCCTGACCCCTGACACTCGATTTGAATTTATCTTCAATTCGGTTTCATTTATTGACTTAAAATTCCACCGAAATCGAGTTCAAAAGTGCGGTAACGTTCCATTAATTCGAGAACTTGACATTTGTTAATTTTTTAAGTGACATTGGTGCACTTTTTAATTCTTTTTCGGTGGTATTTTAAGTCTCTAAAGGAAGTCGAATCGAAGTCAAATTCGAATCGAGTGTCAAGAGTCAGCCCCCTGAGGTCTCGGGTTCGATCCTCAGAACGGGCAAAATTATATTGTTTTTTTCAATTCAGTATCAGACCGGAGTCTGAAATTTATGCCCGATATGGCGAATGGGCTTGGTCTGGGATGGAAATAATCTTGGCGAAATGTGGGTGTTCTAATTGGTTAGTTCGCCTCTGTCTACCCTTTCGGGGATACAGGCCTGAGTTTATGCATATCTATACTAATATTATAAAGCTGAAGAGTTTGTTTGTTTGTTTGTTTGATTGAACGCGCTAATCTCAGGAACTACTGGTTCGATTTGAAAAATTCTTTTTGTGTTGGATAGCCCAATTATCGACGGTGGCTATAGGCTATATACCATCACGCTATGACTAATAGGAGCGGAGCAGAAATGAAAAATGTTTAAAACCGGGGAAGGCGATATCTCCGAAACTACTGGTTCGAATTGAAAAATTTTTTTTGTATTGGATAGCCTATTTATCGAAGATGGCTATAGGCTATATAACATCACGCTTTGACCAATAGGAGCGGAGCAGAAATGAAAAATTTTGCAAAATCGGGAAAATTTATATCTCGGACAGAAACTACTGGTTAGAATTGAAAAATTCTTTTTGTGTTGGATAGCTCAATTATCGAGGGTGGCTAAAGGCTATTTAACATCACGCTATGACCAATAGGAGCGGAGCAGAAATGAAAAATGTTGAAAAGACTATATTTCAGAAACTACTGGTTCGAATTGAATTTTTTTTTTGTGTTGGATAGCCTATTTATCGAGGATGGCTATAGGCTATAGCCTATAGCCATCCACTCCTATAGGATAGGAGCGACTCCGATAGGAGCGGAGCAGAAATGAAAATGCTGCTAGCGGGAAATTTTATATCTCAGAAACTACTGGTTCGATTTGAAAAAATATTTTAGTGTTGACCAAGGGGATGAATGGTAGGGTGACTAAGGGGTGACTGACGGGGTGATTGATGGGGTGACTAATGGGATGACTGACGGGGTGACCGACAGGCTGACTGATGGGGTGGCGGACGGGGTGACTGACGAGGTGAATGACGGGGTGACAGACGGGGTGACACATGGGGTGACCGACTGGGTGACAGCCGGGGTGACAGATGGGGTGATAGACGGGGTGACAGACGGGTGACAGAAGGGTGACAGACGGGGTGACAGACGGGGTGACAGACGGGGTGATGGACGTGGTGACAGACGGGGTGACAGACTGGTGACAGACTGGTGACAGACGGGGTGACCGACTGGGTGATAGACGGGGTGACAGACGGGTGACAGACGAGGTGACAGACGGGTGACAGAAGGGGTGACAGACGGAGTGATAGACTGATTGACTGACGGGGTGACCGACTGGGTGACAGACGAGGTGACAGACTGGGTGACCGACTGGGTGACAGACGAGGTGACAGACGGGGTGACAGGCGGGGTGACGGACGTGGTGACAGACGGGGTGACAGACTGGTGACAGACTGGTGACAGACGGAGTGACCGACTGGGTGACAGACGAGGTGACAGACGGGGTGACCGGCGGGGTGACAGACGGGGTGACGGACGTGGTGACAGACGGGGTGATAGACTGGGTGACAGACGGGGTGACCGATTGGGTGACAGACGGGGTGACAGACGGGTGACAGACGAGGTGACAGACGGGGTGACAGACGAGGTGACAGACGGGGTGACAGACGGAGTGATAGACTGAGTGACTGACGGAGTGACCGACTGGGTGACAGACGAGGTGACAGACTGGGTGACCGACTGGGTGACAGACGAGGTGACAGACGGGGTGACAGGCGGGGTGACGGACGTGGTGACAGACGGGTGACCGACTGGGTGACAGACAAGGTGTCAGACGGGGTGACAGGCGGGGTGACAGACGGAGTGACAGACGGTGTGACAGAGGGTGTGACTGACGGGGTAAGAGACGGGGTGACAGACGGTTTGACAGACGGTGTGACTGACGGTGTGAAAGACGGGGTGTGACTGACGGCCGAAATAGATCATCCCATTACCTCTTTTAGAATTACTGTGCTATAGGTGCCTACGACTCACTCTTTCAACCCTCTCTCTCATACGCAGACGAAGTTGCGCGGGTCAGCTAGTAGTACATATGTATGTAGTCTGAGGCTCTAGCATGAATAAATTTCGAGCTCAATCCCAGCTTATGCGAATTCATATTTCTTCATCATCTTAAAGAAACAGACTGCAGCGAACTCGATTTTTTGGACTGCACTACGCTTACCATCAGGTGCAATGTAGTCACTTTAATGTGCTCGGATAGAAAAGAGACATTCCTACAAAATAAAACCTCAGAATAAATAGGTGCATTAAAGTGATTTAAAACTTACTCTCTCATGAAGGGTTAATGAAAATTAAATTCCCAACCACTTCATCTTGGCGTGGGTTGCAAAATGCCAAATGAGGCCTCACGAGTCCTCGGTAAGTTATTCGCTAACTTATTTAGCTCTCATGTTGTGGCATGGGTCACGATGTAAGTCATTTGTCAAGGGTAATCTCAACTACGAGCCAATGTGACTTGCTAAGGGTTAAAAGTGCAATTCTATAGATGACTTTTGATACGATCTTAATCTGAAAGTAGCGGACCGACTTCGGAATTATTATGTGACTTTATATATGACTCTAGAATAAGTTCTATCGAACACAAAAATAATCTTGAAAATCCGTCCACATACAGACAAACTGAATGCCTTCTTTATTTTAAGTCATTATAATCATCATCATCATCAGCCATAGGACGTCCACTGCTGAACATAGGCCTCCCCCAAAGATTTCCAGATCGACCTGTTAGAAGCGGCCTGCATCCAGCGACTTCCTGCGACTTTTTTAAGTCGGTCGATAAGAATCAGTTTTATTCAACATAAGTTCTCGTCTGTATTCCAGAAGGGGTATGCAGATAACTGGAGTATAAGAATACCCACATTTCGCCTAGCTTATTTCCGCCCCAGAGGTAATAGGAGGGGAGCTTATTGCGACACCGAATAATGAAGCTCAGCGAGTTTCTGGAAATGCTGGAAATTAATTATATAGAAAAATAGGGAAGAGTTGTATCGTGATGAGGATAGTTCACTAGTTTTTACGTTTCGCCAAGATATTGGTACGATAAAGCGAGCCGATCAATGAACATGAGAATGTTAAAGGCATTAAGTCCACCTGTACATATACGGTTAAAGTCTTTCTTTTTGTATCGCTTTATTCTGGCCTTATCCCAGGGTCCGTCTTCCTAATCATATGGATAAAGTGTAAAATAAATTGTTTGCAACCCCGGCTGTATGTAGTATTTGTCTATTAATTTTAAAAGTCTCGTTATAAAATCATGTCTGCCTTCAAAACGCCTTAGCTGTCTCTTTGACTTCCATTATAATAAATAACCCTACTTCCCCTTCGCAACACCCACGCGAAAACAAAGCAAAGAAAAATCCACCCGAGCGGTGTTTCCGCACGGCATAAACCTGTAGTGCTGGGGAGACTGGCAAGTTTTAATACGACGACCTACAGCTCTAGTGCTCCGAACTCATTAGAGACCCTGTTCCACGAGCAAGGGCCGTGAGGGGTCTTAGCCCCAAGCAAAAGGGGTTCTTCACTCGAGAGCTATTCGGGAGTCCGCGCCCCGCGAGTCATGCAACAGCTTAGCAACTCCTGTATCCCTTATTCCGAACACCGCATTTTTTATGTAAAATTTACTCGCAAACAGTCAATCTGTGACAATTTACTTCTATTATAACAAAACAGTTATAGAACGTAACTTGATGGCATTTAAGTCGCTAGTTCAGAGTTGTGTTACATGGGCACAAATCTACAGGCGCATAATTCAGACTTTGCTGGCTCTGTTAATTTGAAATTGTCTTAATTTGTTTTGTCTGAGAGGCACATTTGTTTCTTGGTATCTTGGCTGTTTTGTACTCGGCTGCACATTACTTGCGCTTTAAAGAAATTTAAGATGTCTCTAACAGAAATATGTGGCCTGTACTTTATTGTAATTTATTCTCAGATTGTGCAAATTGTGGTCATTAAATAGATATATTGCTTGTTTATTACCATATAAATTGTCAACTGCAAAATAAACACAGAACTTTGAAATCGTTTAAAAATTGAAACAAAGCTATTTATTAGGGATTCTATCACGATTTGTGTTTAATTTTTAGATTTATTTTATTGAGTAACCTTCGCCTAAACTTAATTATTATTATTTAAAAATATATTTTACATCTGATATTAACAATGGCATTAATTTCTATTTTAAGAATACAAATAATGAATTCGTCAAAATCCCACTGAGGATTATAATTAACTTCATTGACCCCATGAATGTTTATATTTTAAGTCATTATAGTCATGTTTATTTCACGTTTAGTTACTTTTTAAATAAAACATTTATATAGATAATGTAGTTGAATAAATATTAGTAAGTGCTTAGTTAGAAATATACTGTTTATTTTTTTTATTGGAAACGAGCAGATGGGTCACCTGGATGGTAAGTGATCTCCACCGCCCATAGACACCCAAGACACAAAAAGAATCATGGTTGCGTTGCCAACCTAAAAGGACGGAATGGAAGGGGTGGGAAAAGGGATTCGGAAAAAGAGGGGAGAATTGGGCCACCAGAAATCTCACTCACCGATCGAAACGCGACAGCGAGCTGCCGAGCCGGCCCATCCATGCTGTAGACTGTCTACAACGTGGCTTTACCACTCAAGTTTCGCTTTTTAAACCATCTTATCTACAAAATACTTCCTAAAATATGCTCTTTTTAAGATTTCTCAAAATATGCCATTACCAAGATTGATGGTATCCTCTCAGCTAAGTCTCACAAAATATATTGCCTAGAGTGTCTCCTGCACCAAAACATTACACAAAACACCTGCACAAAACATGGTGTCGCTACACCTTTTTATCTATGGTCGTTGTTTTGCGTATCTGTTTTATATCAAGAAAAACAGCAGGGTTACCACGACCTCTTATAGCAGTATTATTATAATTGTTCTTCGTTTGTTTTGTATGGGAATATTGATAAGTAAAATTATAATAATACTGCTATAAGAGGTGATGGTAACCCCGCTGGTGTAGGAGAGCGGCTTCACAACATCAAAAACTTACTAACTACCTCTTTACACGTGGATGCTTGAAAGAAACGTCTTATGTGATGTGCCGAAATACATATATTTTAACCAAAACTTCAAATTAAAGCGCTTGATTGCAACTTCATCTGCTTTCTTTCTACCTGCCCTTAGCCCACCATAATATGGGTGCAACACACTTTTTGAAGCATGATACATTTGGCTTAGTTTTTCCGACCGGCTGCCTGCCTAACGTCAACCCCTTCTAAGAGATCCAGTCCCGGGCAAATTAAATCAGAAAATTCGCTTTGCTCGACCTGGGAATCGAACTCATGTCCTTCCAGTCCACAGCCCATATATGCTGCCACTAGACTAAGGAGGCAACCTCACCTATACCCTCAATATTGATCGGACACTACATTTATTCCCGAAGTCTCCCCTAGTGTCGTTAAAAGCTAAACCTCAGACAGATCTACACTTGCGGACGGCGCCACCCATCACTCTTAATGATGAAGGATCATGATTTAGATTGATAAGCGTGCCTTGTTTGGTCTATAGAAACAATCATCTATAGACAGGACTTATATTTCTATTCAACTTTGAAATAAGACTATTTTTACGGATTTTATCACGATTTGGTTTTTAGGCTTTGCAGTCTTCGTTGTCACGGGAGACTGAAACGTCGGGAATAAAAATTAAAAACCAAATCGCAATAAAATCCGTAAAAATAGTTTTATTTCAATGTATAACATTCGCGTAAACTTAAGAAATCACTATTTCTATTCAACTTATTTTGAATATCAGTGTCAGGTGGAAATTCCTACCCGGCGAATGCTGAGCCTGGCCTTTTTGTCCATTGCAAGGGCACAATGATTAATTTTTTTTATCCGGGCACGGCAAAGTGACTACACTGCACCTGATGGTAAGCGTAGTGCAGTCCAAAAAAACTAGCGATCACTGACAAACAATGGGTTTATCAGTGGTCGTCAGATTCATGCCGGCCTATTTATGCTTCTTCACACTCCGAATCCGAAGAGGGAAGAAGCAAATCGGGTATAGGTACTCCGTTAATCCTTTTATTTATTATAATTTTATTGGAGTAAGAGTACATTCATTACCTTAAATAAATTGTACTTGTGATTTGTATTGATGGACAAATGAAATTTATTTCTTTCTTTCTTTCTTTTAATTCGAATGTATGTATTGTTCATGTTCGATACGCCGAGTTGAAACTGTGCTTTGGCTGAGGCTGAAGATTGGCTAAAGCCAATTTTAGTCCGATTACTGACTTCAAAGGTGGGCCAATATTAACACGGGATCTGACGGGAGTCAATCATGATCTCTCATGAGAAAGTTGAAAAACAATATAGAAAATACACCATAGTTACAGTCGATTGTCTTATCGTTGAGTTAATTCCGATTGTATGCATGACACAGTCGAGCCTGCTTAAGACTGGATTAGTTCCAGACAATCCCCAGGACTATTCTCATGCATAACTATTGCATACATTACAGGCCTATATTTAACAGTAGACGTATTGTGGCTGATGATGATGATGTTAAAATAGGGCTTGTCTTTGAACTTGTCTACGCGTTGGTGATACTACTCACTGCACTCATTACTTAAAAGGATTACAGTTGATCCTACACGTCTGCAACCCCTAGCATCGTGATGCGACTGAGCGCCGGCTAGTCCTAC
This sequence comes from Clanis bilineata, assembly GCA_036417725.1. NCBI lineage: Eukaryota > Metazoa > Arthropoda > Insecta > Lepidoptera > Sphingidae > Clanis > Clanis bilineata. The sequence continues at coordinate 4,481,613 of CM071159.1, forward strand.
GGTTTACCGAATGATTGATACACTATAGGATTTTCTTTAATGTCATTAACAATATTAGAAGCCAATTTTCTTTTGTGTTGAGGATTATTATTATGTATTTAATAGAAGTAATGCGAGGTCTTATCAAGGACAGTGACATTTTCAGATTTTGTTTAGAACTAATTTATTGCACCAGCTTACGCTTAGAACAGCTTCTTCTGCCTGCCTCTATCCCACATCGTTATGGGATCGGTGCAATACATTTTTCTTGCATGTGTATGAAAAGATGTTGCTGGAAAGATTCGACTTTAGTTACAACCGACTGTCTGCCTGACGCCAACTCTTTGGTTTTATGCTGAGAACAGTACTTTTTAAATATAGTTGTAGTCACAAAGATGTAAGTAAAGTAAGCGACTAGTGCAATCTATAATTCATTGATGTCATAGAGAATCTGTCACCATGTGCTATCTCTTTTTTTTAATTGATTAACACACTCTGAAATTATCTTATCTAGGATTTGAATCAAGAACCACAATCTTTTTCGAACTTAGTACCCTGCCAAGCCCTGCCACTTGAGTTGAATGTACCTCCAAAATATGCTCCCTTAAAAATATTTCAACAAAATTTGGTCCTTTTAGCAGGACACCCAAGACACGTGGCAATAGTTGTGAGATATAAAAAGGTGATCGTTAAAATTTCCGCTTGGGTCACCAAGAAGGTCGTGCGAGGGGACCAAATAGTAATATCTTCTGTTATAAATATCGTTACCTAGGGAACGATCCGAACATTATTGTGTTTGATAAAATGGAACATAATAAAAATATGCCTACGCGAATTCGGCTTTATGCATAAAATGTCGGATTTTCAAGTGGTATTGGCACGCTGTAGACAGTTACGTCTACGGCACGAATGGGCCTGCTTGACGAGGTTTGATACCACGGTCTCATATAAACCGATGTAAAGTGGCAGCTTGCTGTTGCGTTTCGTTCGGTTAATAAGTTTTCCGGTGGTCCAATTCTCCGCTGCATTTACCAATCACTTTTCCCGCCCCTTCAAATCCCTCCTTTTTGGTTGACAACGTACCCATGATTCTCTTTGTGTCTTGGGTGTCTATGGGCGTTGGAGATAATTAACCATCCGGTGACCCATCTGCTCGTTGGCCAGTATCTGCTATAAAAATATAATGTAAAAATGCTTATGGTATTGAGAATTGAAAATCGATTCTTTATTTATTTATTTATTCCTGCCTGCCGGCCTGTCGCCATATCGAGCATAGATTCCAGACTCCGGGCTAATACTGCGTAGAAAAACCCAGTGTCACTTTGCCTCATCCGGGATCGAACCCCAGACCTTCGGACGGTTGTCGTACCGCATATACAACTACGCCACCGAGGCAGTCCCCTACAAATAAGTACTCATTCAAACCTTGAATGTGTATTTGTTTGTAGGGGTGATTTCATAGGGATGATTCAGAATAAATTAAAGGTAAAAATATTTTTATACCTTTAATTTATTTTTAACTTTTTAGTAGGTAAGTATTTTAGTGTAGGCGTGATGTTTTAAAATATTCTACGGATATGTAAAATGCTCATCAAGACGAATCAATCGAGATCAGACTCAACGGGTTTATCTTGTTTAAATCAGAAGTTCCTATAGTTCTTTTCCGTCTGCATCATAGACCAGCTCCATGGTAGTATACCATTATATTGTCACCGAACATACATAAGTACAACAAATTTGAATCCAATCAGACCTCGGGAATTGGGTCTAATTTAGCTTGCAAGATTTGATTACAGACAACGGGACAGGTGAAACTAAATAAAAGCTTGTGAAAATACTTTAATTATGGAAAAGTTAGAATTATTTATGAGTTCTGTAGGCTAAGTACTGGGAATTTGATGTGACTTTAGTAAGAAAACTAACACGTGAGCAGAGTTGCAAGTCCAAATATATGGTTCAAAATAATTACAAAATAAAAAGAACCAATATTTTAGAAAACGACTAAAAATGGCACGTTGCCATCACATTACACGCTCCAATATCCCTTAAACATTATATAAACTGAAATATTAGTCATACTTCTCATCACTGAGACCTCAATAATTTCTATAATCAGTTCACGAAACTTAATAAAACCTGCAATCTTATCGCGATTTTAAGAGATACAACAAAAAACTGTGATCAAGTAAATGTGTATAAAGGACCGTTTATTGAGGGCCGGAGAGTGATTATTACGAACACTTTTCGTTAAAAAAACTATGGTTAGGGACAATGCGTCAGACACAAACAATGTTGATGGCTATTATCTACCATCATGATGCATAAATTTAAATTATTTTATGTAAATTATATTTAATTATGCGATAATTTTAGTAAAAATATGCAAGGGGTGTATACTGGGTCGGGTTATTTCGAGATTTTTTACTGTAATGACAAATTCGAAGACGCAGGAGCTTACGGCCTACGTCGTCTATTTCCATGTATAAATACAATATTAGTCTAAACTAACCTACCCTAAAGTTAGTTAACAGTAGATATCAATAAAACGGGAATTTTGTTTACAATAAATAGCTTAGGGATCATCTGAGTATCTTAATAAGAAATCTTCGCTGCGGGGCCATGAGATCGCTTGATACTTCTTGGGAAGGGGATGGGAGATTTGGAGCACCCAAGATCAGATGCACTAGATATTCCAATCCCAATAGATGACCCACATCTAACGCAACTCAACGGCGAGTTGCAATTTCGGAGACAGGGCTATCAAATACACAAAGCCATATCTTAACTCTTCAAGTATGCTTTTAAATATTTAACCATCCGCACGTTTTATACATGAATTTAAATTCATCTGACTATTCGCCAAAACACTCGTCAGCAATCAACGTCTTATTATAGAGGAAGCGTCTCGGCTAACTACGTTTTAATGATCCACCAAACTAGATATGTTTATCGACATGATACCAAAAACTCCGCGATACCTGATTGATATTTAATAGCGCATCTCAACCGAGACACCTCTTCGCCCGCTATAATTTGTCCTAATAAAAAATTAAAAGCATTTCGAAAACATAATGGTAACAGCGTAATTGCTTAATGACCGACTAAATTGTGATTCTATATTATTTATTCATGAGATTGGCGCGGCCCATGTGAGTCCGCGACGAGACCAAATTGCTCGCCTCATTATGTCATCAAAAGTTTTATGAATCTAAATTCTTTATGATATGAATTAAGTGTGTTTTATAAGACGGTCACGGTTGCTTACACCCTCCAGATTGGAGTTAATAAGCGTTTAACTACCGCAAAATATCCGTTGGATAAATGAGAGATAGATGTGTGAGTGCTAATTATATAGCTATATTATAGGTATGTAGTATTAGATGTAACAAAAAGTTGTATGAGTCAAAACTAACGAATGTTTTTATGATCACCAATGTATGAGCATTATTCACTGTCTTTTTGATCTAGTGGCAATCGAGGTATAATCGGCTTTGAACCGCGAGCTGCTAAGTTCGATTTACACAGTTCGGGAAACACCGTCGTTTTAACACATTTTGACTAAAACTGGATCCCTCGGCGGGGTCGACATCAGGCTGACGGCCGGTACTGAAAATTAAGCAGACTGACTAAAACTGGATCCCTCGGCGGGGTCGACGTCAGGCTGGCGGCCGGTTGTGAAAATTAAGCAGATTCCTTCCTGCATCATGCTTAAAAAAATGTGTTGCGCCGACGTCGCGACAGTCGGGGACCGACACAATATAATAGATAGGATACGGGCACATAAGGACAAAGGACTGACTGACAGAGCATTATTCTTTAATAAAGATTATGAAGGTTGAAATGTAAAATGCAAGCCTTTATTTAGCGAATAATGCAATATTAGATAATATGAATTCAGATTAAAGACAATAACAGTTAACTGAAAAAAAAAATACAAAACTAATTAATTTTCCATCAAACATAAACGGTATTCTCAAAAAACATTCAATTTATATTATTTTTAAAACATCACAAAGGCTTTAGCGTAATCGTTTAAGAACGTTATAAGCGAGACAAAAGCTAGTAATTTCAACATCTTAACGTTTGGGAACGCATCGGGGACGATCGTTGGTCCGTTAAATTAAATGCTAATACGAAATTATTATATTCCATGTTGTTTTACTAACAGCATTATAATGAGCGGGTGATGGAAATGAGATTGCTCGTAGCCATAACTAATTTTAGTAATTCGTATGAACATGTTATTTTTTTGTTGTAATTTTGTACACGCATAGGGTTGTTGCGATGACTGAATTATAAGAATCATTTTGTTAGTCACTTCAATGTAATGTTTTTTGAGTATTCGACAGCCACCGTGGTACACCGTACAGGCGAGTGGTCGGCTGTAAAATGATAGGCCGCGGGTTCGATTCCTGCATAAACACAAATAGTTGTCTGTGTAATCCACAGATGTCTGTTTCGGATCTGGATGTTGCGGGACCGTAAGTACCTAAGTTCCTTATACACACCGGTTAAACTTAATGAATGTGGTTAGGAATATGTATGATTGTATATATTTATTTATTTATTTTATCATTCAAGTTACACTAACCAGAAATATACTGTTGAGTGAAGATGTGTCTTCAACGATTGTCAGAATAATGCTTGCTTGACATAACTCGATATAAATTGGTTGTTTTTGGAATGCAACTGGTCGCATTTTTTTTTTATTTGAGTGGTAGAGCCACGCTGTAGACAGTAATGTCTACAGCACGAATCGGCCGGCTCGACCGGTTTGAAACCACTGTCTCAGAGAAAAGTGGCAGCTTGCTGTCGAATTTCGTTCGGTGACTGAGATTTCCGGTGGCCCATATCCCTGTCTCCCTTTCCCAATCCCTTTTTTTCTCCCCGTTCATTCTCTCCTTTTAGGTTGGCAACGCACTCATGATTATTTTTGAGTCTTGGGTGTCTAGAGGTATAGGCGGTGGAGATCACTTACCATCAGGTGACCCATCTGCTCGTTTGCCAGTCTCCGCTATAAAATGCGCGTCTATGAAAAATAGACGAAAATATTTCTGCTCGCGCCGATGAGGTTGTATTAAAAAGGTGTCCAGCAGTCCGAATGTATGTGTAAAAATGTATTTTGCTTAAAATCATTAGATGTATCTGTCCGAACTCATCTTCATAGAATATTCAATTCTTTCATATTCAAATGTCCATTTACAATTTTATTCATCACATCAATGATTTACGATGCTCAGGCATCGTATTTTCTTTCAAAGAATTTAACGTTAAATGTAATTATATTTAATACAGTCCTTTCATCCTTAATATCCACTAATCATAATAAGATGACACAGTAAAAAAAAAACTCCGACATAAATATTCTAACTGGGTGCCTTTGAGACGACTCGGCTGAACATAAATATTCTGAGTTGAATGGAAACGCGGTGGCGGTGTGGTAAGCAGTTGACTTTAATTAAAACACAATTTTTGAGTGGCGGGGCCTATAGCATGATTGGTCATGATGGTCGCCTCCTTGGTCTAGTGGCAGCATGTATGGGCTGTGGACCAGGAGGTCCTGGGTTTGATTCCCAGGTCGGGCAAAGTAAATTTTCTAATTTAATGTACCCGGGACTAGATCCCTCATAGAGGGTTGACAGGCAGGCGGCTGGTCGTAAAAACTAATCCAAATCCTCTGCAACATGCTTGAAAAAGTGTGTTATAAAACATAAGCTCACGCCTGTATCCCCGAAGAGGTAGGCAGAGGCGCACTAGCCGACTGTGTGTTATCCGACCCCACATTAAGGATAAGGGCAAGTAGAAAGAAAGAAAGGGCCTATAACATGATTGGGTCAACCAGGCTCTGATACCACTGCATCACAGATGATTTATTGATTGATGCCTAAATTCACTTTGTCTACCGCATTTTACGGAGAGAAGTGGAAAACTTATATTTCCAACTCTTTCCCATCTTTCTGTCTGATTAATTTCGTTTATATTCTCAGAGATTCGACGAGCTTCATTAATCGATGTGGTAAAATGAGCCCATTGTTTATCCCGGCTTACAGGGGTCACAGTGACGGGTGTGTGAGATGTCGTGTCTCACAGAACACCTTAGTAAAGTAGTACCTTGCTATTGCGTTACGTTTAGTAATACTTCGGGTTGCCCAAATTGCCTCTTCCCTTTTGCAGTCTTTATTCCCTTGCTTCAAAGTCGTTCCCTTGCTTTAAAGTCGGCAAAACATTTGCAGAAAATAATGTACACGGGATAAAATTATGACACAATAACGGTCAGTTAGAAGTTCCCTTAACCATCAGAAATGTTTGAAATGATTATGAATGAGTAAGAGGCAAAAGAGTTAATAATAATAATTTTTATTATTATTTAAGAGGCGAAAGAGTTTAGTTCAATCAATAGCCCGAACAACATAAAATTATTATAACAGGCTGGTTTACAAATATTATTTACTGAGATGGATAGCTAACAGAGTTTTTATCTTTGCCACAAGGTGATATGCCAGTTACATACCCCACGTCGTTCCAGTTTAAAGGCACAACCTTTAAGTGCTAACCGCCGATTATCCACGTTATATGACCAGTGTAAATCATCCGATACTTAGCCCCCTTTCTATACGTCCCGATCCGGACCTGAACTATGAACTATAAAATTGAAGTATTGCCCCTTATCGTACAAAAGGGTTTTCATATCTCGTTATATCCCGTCCAACAAAAGAAGGCTGTAAAAATTGCAAATAAGCTGGATTTTATATTGACGGGCCCGACGGGGTTTATTGTGCGATTGAAAATGACATGTGCTAGTTAGTGTGGATATTTTTTTTCGTTTTGTGGGCATTATTCGCTTTATTGGTGATTTTGTTGAAAAATTCGCTGAATATATCTTCAAATTTATCTGTCAATTTATTATCTTTATTTGACAACTAGCTTGCTCGCTACTTCGTTTGCGTGTTTTATTAACAAATCTTAATTCATAATTTCGAACATAATTAATTTCTGCTGTGAAACGAGCTACCGCGAGTTCGCTCCCCGCACCGAGACAAATTTTTGTGTGACCCACAGATATTTGTTTCGAATCTGGGTGTTGTGAGACCAAAAACCTCTCATAGTTTCAGATACCCATGCTACAGGTTAAACCTAGTGTGGAGTGTATTTATTTATTTATAATAGATCCCACGGGAACCGTACACTTTACCGGGATAAAAGTAGCCTATGTTAATCCAAACTCTATATCTGTGCCAAATTTCATCAAGATCCATCCAGTCGTGCTGGTGTGATTGGGTAACAAACATCCATCCAAAATTTCGTATTTATATCATATCATTCGTATAGATCGATAGTGACCCAAGTTTTTGAGGTTTAGCATTTGATTTATTTAGTTTCTGACCTTTATTTTGAAAAGAAAATCCAAAGAGATGCAATGCTTTTAGTTTCTGTAGTTAATTTGGTTTCGTAAGTAAATGTTTCATATTCTAACTAACGACGCTGTTACAACTTCGCAAAACTAATCTACGTGATGATACACGAATGTCACATTTCTGAAGAGATGAAGTTCTGCAATATACATTACATTATTACTTAGTTTATTGAAGTCTCAAACAGTACTCGTCTTTCGAACAATAAATGGAGTGTTGCAGACATTCTTGTTAACTTGAAGCATTATTTAGTTACTGTCGGCTGATCTATTCAGTGCATACTTTGTCTTCTATTTATAAAGGTAAGAATGATTATATACTCACGCTTGTATCCACGAAGGGGCAGGCAGAGGCGAACTTGAGGACTAGAACACCTACATTTCACCGAAGTCATTTCCGTCCCAGGTGTGATAGGGGGTGAGCCTATCGCCATAACGAACACAACTAACAAATTCAAGACTCTGGTCTGATTCTAAATAAAAAAACACTATATCACTACTCGATCCGGGTATAGAATCCGAGACCTCAGATCGAAGGCGTACTGCGCACGAAATACCACCACGCCACTGAAGTCTGATAATAACGAAAGAGATGGAAATATCGACATTGAGAATGCTGAAGAATGAAGCGCCGTTGAATGCCAGACGATTGGCTTTGAAGCCTAGACAATGGGTAAGCCAATAAGAATATCCATATCTGAACAACAGAAACGCATCTACTTTAGTGCGGGTTTTATTTCACGATGCTTTTAGTCAGATTTAGGAAATATAACATATTATGCATGCAATTTATTTCAACCACACAAAGATGCTTGTGCCAACTTTTCCTTTATAACTGTGAGAGCATTCTGCAATTTATTATTCTAAAAGACAGGTGATGAAATTTTAAAGTTGTTTGTATTTCGTCATTCGCACTACAACATTAAGAACAAAACTCTACGAGTACACAGTTTTAGTAACTAGATATGACCATGGATTCTAATACATATAATCAAGTGCTAATAACCGAAGTAGTAAGCAAGTAGCAATATTTGTCTGGAAATAATTGGAAATGTCAGCTTTTTATTTTATTACGGCCTAACAATGACGAACATGCAAACTGAAACTTCAAACAATATCAAAAGCAAAGCCGTGGTTTTCAAAGTATTTCAACGAGACGGAGCGGTAATAACTTGGCATTCCCAATTACTGGTCAAAGCGCAGTCAATCACACCACTGTCTGACAGCGCATACCACGTCACACTTTATGATTCACTTTTAAACAGATCGCAAATCATTTTAGCCGACAAGAAAGGGTCATATTTAGTGGAAATAAGCCATACCTTTCCGCTATAAATATTTGGAGAGCACTGTTTAAAATACCATCTATTTTTTTATCAGGGCACGGCAAAGTGACTACACCGCATCTGATGGTAAGCGTAGTGCAGCCCGAATCTGGCTCAGACTCCGGGCTAATACTAAAAAAACCTAATATTATTTTGATCGCCCCGAGGATCAAACCCGAGACTTCAGGACGGTCGCCATAACAGAATATAACAACGCCACCGAGGCAATCGACAGTCAAAAAAGACTCCAAAAAGCAAAGACTCCAAAAAGGAGCTATTTACTGTTTGACATTAGCGAAATTCCTAGCGCATAGGTCAATCTAAAAAAATATTATTAAATAAAATAAAATTATGTATGTTGTTATGTGTAATTTTTAACAACGAAACAACAGCGTTACGAAGCCATGTCGTTCTGAAAAGGAGTTACTTGCATCATCATCATCATCATCATCATCATCATCATCATCATCAGTCACAGGACATCCACTGCTGAACATAGGCCTCCCTCAAAGATTTCCAGATCAACCTGTTGGAAGTGGCCTGCATTATATCATACAGAAATCCGATAGTGAAGTTTATGAATCCGTAAATTCGCCACCGTTCCTTTTCACTCTTTGACAGACATTAAAAGTTGTTTACTTTCTTTCTATTCAAACTACTGAAACATTAATGTTTGTATGCAAGACGTTCGGAATTCTGAAATCATATTTGCATTTCTTAATTGAAGAAGATAACTTCAATCAAGCAACGAGTCTGAGTGAACGACCTACATTTCAATTGTTCCGTGCGACTGTGTAACCAATTAAAAACTACTTTAGAACATTTATACAAACGAGAGTTGTTCATTACCGTACTATTAATTATATCAATAAAACTCGTACACGCGCCGTTGAATGTATTTACTTACGAGAATTTGATGGAACGAATAGAGTATTTTCTTAATTGGAATGTATAAACATTTTTCTAATGTTGTTTGATTTCTTTAATTGGTTTTTTCTTCGAATTGTGGATAGTCATTCCATAAAATAAATAAAGAGTATATTAACAAAATAAAAGGTAACGAAAAAGTATATTAGAAACGAATGACTTTAGTAGATTTTTTTCATAAAATAGATTTTGATAAAGTAATAAAGTGTGTATCATAACCTACTGTAGCATACCAGCATACAGTTTTTATCTTCTTGAGAACAAGTATAATTTTAAGATATAATTAAATAATCTAGAACATGCAATGACATTGAACAATTTCAATTGCATATTGATGAAAATTTATTTAAAACAATAAAATTATTCCACTCACAGTAACATACAAAGGCTAGGCTTTAATAAACAGAAAAGGAAATGCTTGGGGTCGCTTAAAGTAGTCGCTAGCTCTTTATGCAGATACTATTCTACGACTCACAAGAAAGCAAATAAGGACGTCCGACAACTTAATAGAATAAACGGAATCTAAATAAATGACAAGTAAACACAACAGAACAAAGGAGACGTTCAGACCACTAGACAAAAAGGTGCGGGAACAATTTAACAGGGCGTCTGTGACCGCGGGTCAACCGAATCCGTTCGGAAACTTTCTATTGCACTCAGCAAATAAGTCCCAAGCAGGGACACTAATTAGTACATTCGGTGGCGTTCCGAACAACGACCGACAAAAGGCCGAAGTTTGCGATTGTGACACTATAACGAGCCATGCTTTGTACCCGCGTCTGTTGTGCGCTCGCGGCACTCTGTGGGTTTCTGTTAAGCAGAACTTGACAGTTTTATTAATTTCAGAACGTTGCTTGTCATTATTTATAGATATCTTGTGACTAGTGATGCCATAATTTCTGAGGATTCTTGTTTATTTTCCTGTTTTAGGTCGCCAGGGAGATCCTGCGATCGATTCCAAGGTTGAGCGGGGATGTTTGAAATGGAATGGATCCCCACAAGAAGGTTTAAGTAGTCGGTCGTAGAAACTAATTCAAACACTCTCTGCAACATGCTTGAAAGTTTTGTTGCGCCGACCCTACATTGTTTTGGGATAAGGGCAGGTGGAAAGACTCTCCTGTTTTTAGGATGGTTAATTTGACTAAGGCAGGATATTCAAATAATAAATTTACGACTGTTATTTCATTTGAATTTTTCGTTATAAAGTTCTGATACGTCTTTATAACTTGGAAGTAAGCATTGGACTTAACTTTAAACATAATAAGTTATTTATTAACTATAATCTTTTTACTACCATAATTGAAAAGAAAAATAAAGGAAAAGAAAACATTGTTACCTACCACAAAGTCCATCAACAAACATCTCGTTTTACCACTCACCACATTAGCACGAACACCTGTTTTGCTTCCCAAAACTAAAAAGGTCCAAGTTCACAAGTTCCCTGAGAGCATCGAGTGTCGGGTGTCAGCTAATTAGTGCATGCGTTGACGCGGAATGAGCGTGCGAGAGGGTGCTGAGTGAAACGACATGTCTCCGCTGAGTGACGGTTTTGAAAAAAATACGGGCTTAGCTTGCATCTAATATCATGGTTCGTTGCTGATGAGGTGCTGCTTCTGCAGTATATTCAACGTTCAAAATCGTTGTTTATCATTCAACATTTTCTTGCATATCGATATCCTCACCAAATGTGTACCGATTTCGATGATTAGATGGAGGTTATTCCAACGATACTTATATACTTGTATATATATTAATAACTGCGGTCTGAGGTCTCGGGTTCGATCCCCGGGTCTGGCAAAGTGATATTGAATTTTTCAGTATCAGCTCTGAGACTGGAATTTTTGCCCGATATGCCGATAGGCACGCCCCCTATCACATCTAGGATGGAACTAAGCTCGGCGAAAATGGGTGTTCTAGTTCGCTAGTGCGCCTATGCCTACCCCTTCGGAGATACAGGGTTATGATGTTATGTTATTTAAATTTGCTAGCGGGGTATGATTCAAAGTTTAAAACACCTCGATACAAACAACTGCATCGAGTTTGAAGTTGGTTAGACTAAATATTGATTTCTTAAGTTTACGCGAATGCTATTCATTGAAATAAAATTACTTTTACGGATTTTATCACGATTTGGTTTTAATTTTTTTATTCCCGACGTTTCGAAGGCTTTGCAGTCTTCGTGGTCACGGGTTGGACTGAGATGTCATTTGTCCAAAAATGTTAGTATTACAAAATCTACCTTCATTTTAGAATTATACAGATTTTTAAAAAGTTAACCGTTTATGTTCCGATCTACGCAGTACGAGCTCACAGTGTCTTGAGGTCTGGCAGCTGGTCTTTTGGGTTCCGATTTGATTAAATGTATAATTGGATCCCAGGCTTGTGCAAGCTTCCAACCATCTTCTCTATTGAAATTAGGATGTTTTTTAATTTCAATAGCCTCCCGTATCATCCTAGGTAGGAATCGTTGTTCTTTGGCAAGGATTTGTGACCAAACCAACCACCAACCAACCAACAACATTAATTTTCAGCACCTCGACTACTTTTAAGAAACATATTTTTCCCACAGTGCCACAATTCATCTCACGGGCCACAACTAATATCCGATTCTTATTCCTATATTTTTTAAATTAAATTATATTGTACGAGTATTACAACGCGTTGGATCAAAATAGTAATTCCTAATAGCACGTGCATCGTCCCATCATGAGATAGCATAATAAACATGCAAATCACTTCGAAATGAGCGAAAGCGTTGATAATTCGCCAAATTTAGACCACGTGGTTTATTCACACAAAAGGGTACGCATGATACCCTTTCAATGTTGTCAAGCGACACTGTGCAGCTGTATCATGGACAATGTATTCAAAGCGAATTGAATTCAAGAGTGATGGCAGAAGAACCGTTTCTAATAATTATTGAAAATAATTTTGGTTTGTCTACCTTGTAGGTTCTACACTGTCCTTGTAATTGTCCTTGGTACGCGGTCTCCTATTCGAGATAGACAAGGTGGACCTTATAACGGTCGCAGAAGTCGCTGGATGCAGATCGCTTCCAACAACAACAAATCTTCTATAAAAAATATGTCAGTCTGAAAACCTCGAAAGAGACCTATGTTTAGCAGTGGACATATTTAGGCTGATGATAATGATAATTTTCGTAATGTTTGTAATCTTTACTTCGGGGTTTTTAGCGAGAACATCTTTGGGAGAAATAACTTAACAAGAAGCAAGTTTTGGATTATGCGTGGGCGCTGTTATAGAAGCTGATAGCGTCGTTCACATTTTATTATGCCTCTATATAATCCAAATATTATGTTAACCTTTTGTTATAATATTATTGTTTGCACTTCAGTGATGTGAGATAAGGTAAAGGAATTAGAAGAAACGGTACATGGTTGTTATTATGAAAGTTTTATCTCAGACAAAAAACAACTGACATCCCACGCACACAGTATGAAATTATCATAGAAGTTGGAAATGAAATTGCGGCGTGCAAAATCCGACAATAGCTTTAAATTACACTACTGCACAACGAAATAAAGAGGGTCGGATCGGTGTACACTCGTTGAAATTAGGGTAAAGGGTCAATAGTGGGCCAGATAAAGACTGCCTGCAACAAATCGTACGCTCGCCACCCTTTTGTTATCGGTCCCTGCTGTACTTAATTGTGCTTTTGTCCGTTGCCAGGGACGAGATTGGCCAACTAGAACCGGATTTCACTGAGGACCAAAATAATACATATCCCCGAATGTGCTTGAGCATCGGGCCTGTTTTGTCTATGGATATGAGTAATGAAAGGAAATTAAGAGAGTTAACGAGGTTATGATAAATGAAAATCTGGATTGGATGCTGATATTATGTCCTTGTGTCAAAGAATCAATGAAAGGAATTTTTCGTTTCACACGCACTTATGACTGTTCTCCTCGACAGATAACGAAGAGGTGGACTAACTTTTCTCTGAGCTTATTTACCGTCCAATGGTGTGATTGGAGACGAGCAAATCGCCGCATTGGCTACAAATTACAAGCTTCGAGCTGACTCTGAACAGAAAACCGAATATGATTTTACCCGACTCAAGAATCAAATCTTCAATGTAAGGATTGTCATCGTACGCAATGCATCAACGTCACCTAGGCAGCCTCGAAAGATATGAATGAGAATATTTCAGAAAATGTTAAAACATAAGCTCACGCCTGTGTCCCCGAAGGGGTAGGCAGAGATAAACTAGCGAACTAAAATACCCACATTTCGCCGAGCTTAGTTGCGTCACAGATGTGATAGGGGGCGAACCTATCGCCATATCGGGCACAAATTGCAGACTCCGGGCTGATATGGAAAAATCCAATATGACTTTGCCCGACCCGGGGATCGAACCCGAGACCTCAGGACGGTAGTCGTACCGAAATACAACTACGTCACCGAGGCAGTCAATCGTACGCAATGCATCAACGTCACCTAGGCAGCCTCGTAAGATATGAATGAGAATTTTACAGAAAATGTTATCTTTCAATGTTATATTGTTATATTTCCTGAACTGGGTAAACCAGTGGAGTTGACGTCAGGCAGGCAGCCGGTGGTAAAATTAAAAATGTGTGTTGCATCTACTCCACAATGAAATGGACTAAGGGCAGGTGGAAATAAAAATGTAACCTTTCAAAGTCCTTTAAGCAATAAAGCGTAAATAAGAAGTGTTAATCCTATATAAAATATTCAGAAGATCCGAAGCCTACACTCGAAGATCACCACCCACAGAAGGTTAAACAAAAATTAGTTCTCAGACTCTGTTATTTTGTTTACGTAATTGAAAATTGAATTCGAAACTTCCTAATAGTAGAACTACGTTACGAAAGATTTGACGCCCACGAAATGTTTATGTTTGAAGCAAGTATTATTGTGTTTAGTTTAATAACTGGGCAAGTACTTATGCCTTGTATATTGAGAGAAACAATTTGTATACTTAGAGAAATATTATTGAAATTGAACATAATAAAATCGATGTTCGGCTCGATACACAAAAGGGTCAAATAACAGATTCGTTTATTGTGAAGATAAATTAAAATATCATATTTGGGAATAGTCTTAGGTGCAAAGTGTCATGCTAGGTGTATATCAGTTTTATTTCGATGTTTAGATAAATATGATCATAATTTTAAAACTTAAAGACGGACTTCAAAATGTATCCGATCGTGACCAAATTATATGGGACCACTCTTGGAATGAGCTCAATCCTATACCAAAAAAAGACATCAAAATCGGTCTATACAACATGTATTGTTTGGCGGAGATATCGCGTAACATATTTAAATACATTAAACAATTCAGACGATTTGATTACCTCATTATTTTGAAGTCGGTCGAAAATAACAATAATAATTTACTTTTGTTGGAAAAATCGTGGATTTCTGGAATATTGTAACACGTACAAGGTTATTAGCGCCTAAAAGCGAAATAATGAAGTGGTAGGTTCAGACTAAAATGTTAAAGAAGTTGCAACAATGTCGAGGGAGGACGATAAAATAAACATAGTAGCTTAGAAACGTTTAGAGCTCCGCCACAAATGTAATGTTATAATGCTGCTATAACGTCTCATCCCGTCTAGAACTTTGTAGTGTAATAATGACATATGCGAGTTGAATCTGTGCCTTGGGATGTTACAAACTTAATTTAGACAAGTGGAATACAATAGTGTTCCTCTGCACAGTATTTGTCCTTAGTTGGTTTGCCCAGTCGAGACATGGGATTTGAGTTTGTACCACTATATATTTCCTTGTGTGGTGTTTTAAATAGATTAGTTTACATCTGTTGTAATTGAAGTAGATGCTAATTAATTACTAAGTTTTCTCGTTGGTAACAATTGTTACATGAAATCTTTTTATTTTTATATCAGAGATTGGCAAACCAGCTGATGGGTCACCTGATGGTAAGTGATCTCCACCGCCCATAGACACCCAAGACACAAAAATAATCATGGGTGCATTGCCAACCTAAAAGAAGGGAATGGAAGGGGAGGGAAAAGGGATTGGGAAAGGGAGTGGAGAAATGGGCCACCGGAAATCTCACTCACCGAACGAAACGTGACAGCAAGCTGGCACTTTACGTCGGTTTTCTGTGAGACAGTGGTGTCTAACCGGTCGAGCCGGCCCATTCGTGCTTTAGACGTTACTGTCTACAGCATGGCTCTACCACTCAAGCTATGGCTAATAGAACTTTTATTTGAGTGAACATCATTTCATGAGTTTACCACAATATATTTTTTGAAGACAAGACAATGTTTCGCTGAACTCTTGTGTCGAAGTAAAGGCACGTCTCTTGCACGTGTTTTTCTTAAAACAAAACACAAAATCACCTACACAAAACAACAATGTTTTTCGCTGTCTTCTGCTCATAGAACAATGGACCACAGAAAAAATGTGTAGCGAAGCCATGTTTTGTGTAGGTGTTTTATGTAATGGTTTAGTGCAGGAGACGCGGCTTAAGTCACAAAACTAGATCAGCATAATTGAGACGCGTTGTTATTTTTTGGTGGCGTTTAGGCTATAATGGTTCCTGTGAAGACAGTTGACAGACAACTGACGAGTTGCAGACTGCAACTGCAGTACTAAAACCATAATATGATCGCGTAGTGTCAAAGGAGTTATATTCTAAAATGATCTATATAGTTATTTAGTCTTTATCATCGTTTGTGCGTAAATATTATTAGCTGTTTCATCAGATATATTCATTAAAACCTCTCTGCCGCCCTTAATATTTCTAATCTGTTTAATATCTCAATCATCACTCCCCTTGCATCCGCGTTGACCATCAAGTGCTATCAGAACATCTTTTCAAGCTGTGGTTAAAGACAATCGCATTAAGGCACGCCTCAAAAGCGTGCTTTCAACGCCAATAGCCATCCTAAATAAACAATAACAAGGGGACTCGCTTTTAAACGATCTTCAGCAGCTCAGCTGACAGATTAGCTCGCCCTATTAACAAATTTATATTATGAAGTCACAAAAAAGAATAACCACCTCTCTTTAAAGGTACTAAAAGCTATTTTCGTTTGGGTAGGTGAGCAAAATGGTTTGGTATGCAGAGTTTGGCGGATATGTATTTATGGAGTTTTTGAGGTAAAGGGGTGGAAGGGATTTTGTCCATGTGGTGTGGCTTGCGGGCTAGACGGTTTTTTGTGAATATTCGAGAAAATGAAAGCTGATGAAATAATCGCTTGTAGACGAAACAGAATAGCAATGCAAAATAATATTGTTATAGTTAGTACATGCATTGAGTTTTATTTAGTTATATTTTCTAATTTCTAGACTTTAAAAAGTAAACCACTTTAATTATAAACACAAAGTCACTTCAATTATTTTGTCCAAACTTACATCTAGGTTACCATGGATTTACATCCATCTAAATAATTATCTAATTTCAAAACCAATATTTTATTAGTTTCAATACTGATACAGATAGTACTGAATTCCACAATTGTCGTGGTCGACTCTGTGTTGATAATGTAAGCATCCAAATTCACCCATGTATGACAGAATCGTCACTCGTTAAGTTTGCAAGATCCTCGTGGGACAAAGAGCATATGCGCCCCGTTATAATTAGCGAACAATGTTTGGCTTTAGCAAATCCCTTTGGGGCGTAAATTAAGAGATTCCGCTCTCTGGACGGCTTACGGATACATTCGCGTTAAAGCTCGCACACGGACGCAAATTCTGACGTAATTTGCATGTATTGCTTCGTATTTGCTTGCCCTTGTTAAGACTGCAAATTATTTATCGTCGTTTCTCCGGTGCTTTGTGCCTCTTTTTTGTATTAAAGTTATATTTGCGCAAAGTAAATCTCGACAAAAATCCCTTAAATGATGCTAATTTACAAAGATCCGTGATAAATAAGGCTTAGAGTACATATGAAAGATCTTGCTATATTTGTCATTGTGACAGGCTCTATACAAGTGGCTGTGACTAAGGCATTTAAATTATAAATGTATGAAGTGGTCGAACTAATCCGCGAGGCGAGGGTATGCTCATGATCTCGTTAGTCATGGCTAAAAATAAACTGAAATCCGAAGAGTAAACTTTGATATTTCGCACGGTCTTAATTAACCTCAATTTATCTTGAAGTCCATTAAAATATCATCTTGGATAATATGATTGGTAGTTTATTCGATGAAGTAATACAACAGTTAACTAACGTTTAATACTATTAGCATAAAATATTATACTATTAATGTATTTATTATCAAACGTCACCTCCTAGGACTAATGGTAGCATATTGTATACGGTCTGTGAACCGGTAGGAACTGCATTCGATTCCTAAGTCGGCTGAGGAGTTTTTAATGAGATTTTCCCTGGCAGGTAGCTGATTATAAAACTATGCCGAATTCTTTTTGTAATATGCGTTAGCACTTCTAGGTCAGTGTGTTGTGTCCAACCCACATTGAGGTGGGATTATGATGAAAAGAAAGAAAAAGTGTTCTTATGCCATGGTTAAGAATGTGAATACTGGACGCACATAGAAAAAGTAAATATGAATATTATAATAACAGTCGTTTAGGAATCACACTCTCTTTTTTATCTCCGACAGCTTTTTAATGACAGAATATTATTGAATGATCTCTTACCTCCACCAATAAAAACCCACACTGTAGATTTAATACAAACCAAGGATTAATTCTAAATTCATATCCAATATCCAGAGAAAAATAAATTTTCAAGCTCAAATCTGAGCGTATAATTAAACAATTATTATTTCAACCAAGATAACACGAAATCCTTGTTCAAACACATAAATATACCAGAGATCGCGTTGACATTATCATAAGCTTTTAAAAAGCAAACAGTATCATCCGCTCTTTGGGGGCACGAATTTTATAAAATTTCATACAACCCTTCAAGCTATTTACTTATGGTTTCACCTTCATAGATTTATGAACATTTCGTGTGTGAAAGTGTACATAAGTAATCTTATTTGAACATCATCTGTGTCCGCTTATTTGCATATTTCTATTATTTTCGCTGAGGTCTCTGGCACCCTCGTTTGGTACAAAATCAACACGTGGGTAACCGAGAGATAGCGTATCTTGTTTGCGATGTATTGTCAGGAGAGGCTGTATTCATCGCTAAGGTGACATGTGGAATGTTTGTCTGATTTAGTAGGTACTCATGCGAGTTGGAGTTATTGACTGGTAAAATGAATATCCACACGGTTGTCAGTTTCTCGGTCTATTTAGAAGATTTTTCCGGTTCTCTCGAGGGGCTTGCGGCATGACTTGATGGTTGGTTGAGACGGGTATGGGGGGTATCCCTGTATCTGCGTCGGTCGTCCGTCTGTCTTGTCGCAAGCCTCTCGATTTGCTTCTTCGTTCTTCGGATTCGGAGTGTGAAGAAGCATAAATAGGCCGGCATGATTCTGACGACCACTGATAAACAGTGTTTGTCAGTGGTCGCTAGTTTTTTTGGACTGCACTACGCTTACCATCAGGTGCAGTGTAGTCACTTTGCCGTGCCCGGATAAAAAAAAAAAAAAAAAAAAAAGATATAGGCTGAGAACCGGGAAGTCCCGTGATCAAATCCCAGGTCAGATAATGCTGTTTTTCTAATACGATTTGCTGAGGCCTCAATCCATCAAAGAGGGTTGACGTTAGGCAACTGGTCGTAAAAATTCAAGAAGAGTTTTTTCTAAATAATGTTTGTTTCTGAAAAGTGTGTCGCCCCTACGGTGACGTGAGATAAGAACAGGTTGAAGAAGAAAAGAAATAGCGACACGTACTTTCACAGCAAGATGCTCAACTATTTTGGCCATCTGTTGAGGTCACAAATATGTAGCTACGTTAGGTACAAATAAAGAACTAAGTTTGAAATCACAAGTTTCTTTATATACAAATTGTGCATCATCCGAGAATCGATCTTAGGTAAGACATGTACCTAAGTCAGATACAAACATGCTTCTTTTATGGCGTATCATTTATCTTCATAGCAGCCTCATGATTCTTTTGAATTTTTATACTACTAACATCTCCTAACTTTCTAACTTCATTATCATCATCAACAGCTATAGGACGTCCACTGCTGGACATAGTCCTCCCCCAAAGATTTCCGGATTAACTTTCTAACTTAAACCATCTATTTTTTTCACACAATGTCAGCTTAACGTTAACTTCATAACGTTCTGATTCATTAAGATCTATTTTTTCCAATATCGATTTTCTCTTAACACGACCGACAAATAATGTACAAGCGGCAATATGTTCATTAACATATTTCGAATTCCGGTTACTCCATTAGCCCGATATTTTAATTGTTTGTCCCCCGCTCCGTCCGCTGAAACTTTGCAGCTGTGCAGCGCCTACCGCGACGAGCTATTTAAAGACAAATTGCTTTCAAACTAATGTCTGTTTCCTTGAACGTTCTAATTCCGTAGTCGATATTAAATTGTTGTTTGCTTTGTTCGATATGTTCATTTTTGATATATTAGTATATTTTTATATTCGAGGTATGTTTGAATAAAACATTCCTCGCGAGCTTAAATGTCTTTTTCAACTGTAGCCCGAGCACGAAAAACTAATGTAAATGTAAATATATTCGATTTCGCTGCGCACTGATGATGTTTGGCTAATATTTCATACAAATTTCATAGACGCGCATCGTGTTCGAATACACTTACGGTTGTCAGAAATTTTCCTGCTCAGGCCGCTGTCCCCCGAAGTCTATTGGATGTTATGTTGGATCTGAAATTATGACTGAAGACTTGCTTGTCTTACCTAAATCTAAGTTTTATATAAATTTAAATTACTTATATCTAAAAACCACACGAACTCGGGAATGTCAGTTCAGTTCAGTCGCTATCTTGGTCTAGTGGCAGCATATAGGGGTGAGATCCAGGACGTGCTGGATTCGATTCCCAGGTCGGATGGGATATTTTTAACATGATTTCTTCGGGACTGGATTTCCTAGAGGACGTTGATGTCAGACAGGTAGCTGGTTGTAAAAGCTCAGCCAAATCCTTTCTGCAACATGCTTTAAAATGTATAGCGCCGATCCCACATTAAAGTGGGATAAAGGCAGATAGAAAAGACCAGTTCATTATTCAGTGGCGATGAGTAATTATTCATTTTATAAACACGTACTCTCCAAAAATGTTACAATAGTTAGAAAATTTTAACTTCCATCACGAACAAAAACGCGCACAGAAACAGCACAGCGTTAATACCTACAACATAAATCATTCAGATTTTCAAATAGATTCAAAGTTATATCGTAGTAAAATCCAACATAAAGCTATTTGGATTCGAGATAAACAATCACGATACCATTCGTCTAAACAACATCAAACTTCAAAGCAATAATTCATTGTTTATCTAATCAAACGGACCCTCAACAATTTCACGGCACCGCTCCGCATTTTACTATCACCCCATACATCATTATGAAATGATAATTCAATAGCGAAGTGATTTTGACCCGAGTTTTGTGGGTATCGAGATAATAACAATATCCGTATATATTTATATACGTTCTTGTCAGACCACTATTATATATTTATAGCAAATACTGGCAAACGAGCAGATGGGTCACCTGATAGTAAGTGATCTCCATCGCCCATAGACACCCAATACAAGAAAATCATGGGTGCATTGCTAACCTAAAAGGAGGGAAATAGGGATTGGGAAAGGGAGGGGGGAATTGGGTCACCGGGAAATGTCACTCACCGAACGAAACGCGAAAGCGAGCCACTGTAAAGTGGCAGCTCGCTATCGCAGCTTTATCTACAGCATGGCTCTACCACTCAGAAAAATGACAGAATAACATATTTTATTTCCAAATATTCAGAAGAAATTTTAAGTCATGGTCCTAGGACTATGTCATTCGGTTTGTCTATTGGCTTTGTAAATGGGCTATGAACTAGGAAGTCTTGCTTTCCAATACCTGGTTGGGCAACACTTTGTTTTGATTTTAGACTGATTTCTTCTAGACTGGATTCCTCAAAAGGGGTTTCGTCAGACAAACGGTCGGTTGTAAAAACTATGGCAAATTGTTTAGGAAATATGCTTGTAATAAGCTCTATCGAATTCAAAAAGAATCTTAAAAATCGGTCCACATTTGGCGGAGATATATACATATTTGAGGACCATCGACAAGACGGAGGAGGACAATTTGAGGTCGAACAAATGTAGGCGCTGACCTTCCAGAGTGTGACCTTGTGAAGTGGAATAAATGCAAACCTTAGTGTATAGCATCAATTTCACTTCAGCGCAATAGTGTTATTGTGTCAAAAACTTGTGATCCCTTGTTCAATCTGAATCACGTTTTAAAGTTATTTGAACTTAGATTAATTGTTCATGCTGTCAAATGATGATAACCTAGACTTGGAAATTGAATGAAAAAAAGCAATGTGATTTTTTGCCCTCTGAGTTCCCCAATCGGCGTTTGAATGCACGTGTCATAAGCAGTGACCGCACGCCATACGTTATCAACTTTGCTAGAAACCCCTAATGCGTATATAGGCATAAAATTATTTCTTAACGGTTCACATGGGGCTGCTTATTTAAGAATAATTTATGCTTAGATAAAGAAGATTAGTGGGAAATCTAATAGAATATAAAATTTATACGCGAGAGCTTATGCCGTTTATCGCCTAATGTGAGACGACGCGTGGCGGTTTCCCGGTTGGAAATAAATTTGATTATACTTACAAAATATTAAATTACGACTTAAAAACTAACATTTCCAAATCCCTAATATAATTTACTGCATTCTATTACCAAAGTAAACATTCAAATCGCCTTAATGTTCTTAATGCGATTTGAAGAATTTAATTTCATGTATTAGATTTAATAAAATATTTTGTTTGCATTGCGACTTTGAAATTGCTTTGCGACGGCACTTAATTAAAGTATATTAGAAATATTGTAGAATTCAGTCTAGACTGAAGAATTTTTATTTTTTATTTCAAAGAAACGATATCTCAGTTGGGAATGGTACAAATTGTTGAGATGAAAGTTGCAGATTCGAAAGCACAAGAGTATACACATCTGACTTTTCTAAGTATGTATTCATCATCGCTTGCTTTGACGTTAAAGGAAATCTGCATACCTGAGAATTCTGCATAAGAATCTCTATGATATTTATCTATTAAACCACACTAGGCCTGCGTGATTATTTAAATTTTAATCCTTCTTATTAGTACAGAAGGCTAAAAGTATTATTCAATACAAAAATAACTAATACTATGGCAATATTTTTCTCCAATCGCTAGACGATTATACCTGTTACCATAATATACTATTTATATGTATACATCTCTGTATATACCATAACATAAATATGTACATAGCGCCGGTCTATTTCAATTTCTTACTTTTAATTACGGGCATGGGCGTTTTACAAAATGATTGGAAAAATGCAAATCATTCAATAAAATAGTTTTAAGCCTTAAGAAGATAAACGATCTACGGCTTAACTAAATCATTTAATAAGTTGGTATTGGATTGGTTAAGCTTCTCTTGGATTATTTAGAATCTTTCTAACAATCGTTATTCACTTTAATATCTTTAATTAAAGCTATAATATGATTGGTTTCGTAATGCCGCTTAGAAAATGATATTTTAATTATTGCTTTCATTCGTTATTGATCTATCTAACTTAAATATAGCTTTAACTTTTAAATATTTATTAACCATTCCCCGGTATCCTTAGCATCTTTCAAGTCTAAAATCATCATCATCATCATCATCATCATCATCATCATCATCATCATCGTCGCCGTCGTCATCATCATCATCATCATCATCATCATCATCATCATCATCATCATCATCATCATCATCATCATCATCATCATCATCATTAGCCATAGGACGTCCATTGCTGAACATAGGCCTCCCCCAAAGATTTCCAGATCGACCTGTTGGAAGCGGCCTACATCCAGCGACTTCCTGAGACGTATAGACGTATCTAAAATCATAAGTACTGCTAAAACCTCACTGTTTTCAACATCTCTCTTTATCAGGGTATTTCATTCTAAGATGGAGTCTGTGGAATGCACTTCTTCAAATGTGTTGCTAAAAGAATTCGGCTTAGTTTTTACGACTGATGTCAAGATTATTACATTATTATTATTAATTTGAGTAAATTACAATACGGGGTATATTTTAACGGTTGTATGGTAAAGATTGCTTTAGTGAAGCGACCGCCTATTGTTTACACTTTACACTATATTTTTCGACTGACTTCCAAAAATGAGAAGGTCCTCAATTCGTCTGTATTTTTTATGTATGTTACGCGATATCTCAGCCAAATGTGGACCGATCTTCAAAATTCTTTTTGTGTTCGATAGAGCTTATTTCAAGGGTGGTTCCATATAAATTTGGTCACGATCGGATTTGAAGTCGGTCCGTAAAGTTTTTAAACTTGTGATTATTTTGTAAAGTTTTTGTTTGTGTACAAACAAGACTTATCTACTTACCTATGTCTATCTATTATTTTATGTTTAAATTATTTCGAACACGAATCTTGAAACGGAACATCTTCAACGTCTCAGCAAATAATATTAGTATCCGTAAACAAAGTAAAGTGGGAAACAGAATAAGCTTCTGTTCGGCGTCCTGTTACTGTACAAACATACAACCCATCAACATCCATACTCTCAGGTTACGGCTAAGTGACCACCGCATATTCCATTAAATTGTTTTCTTTGCTAAATACGATATACAAGACGGATAGTCTTAACAAATAATGGAACGTAATGGCCTGTGAAGAGCGGATGAGTTGATGAAACAAGAATACAATATTATAGACACATGCTGTCACGTAGGATAGGTAAATGCTACTCCTAGATTCCTAGAAGGATTCCGTCATATAAGTTGAGAGTTTTTTATTGCAATAATGACGAAACAATACCCACTGGACATTGCCCACTTATCAAACATTTGTATGTTCTAGGTATGACCGACAGCCCCATATGCAGGGGATGTCTGCCGGCTAACGAAACAGCTGCCCACGTCATCCTGGAATGCGAAGGCGTTGCTACACAACGGGCTAAAATCCTCAACACTACAAGGTCGCTTTGAGAAGCCTGTGGAGACCCCAGGAAGATCCTACGCTTCTGATCGGAGCTAGGCTGGCTTAACGTATAGTCGGCATGGCCGCCATGGCCCAATTT
Organism: Clanis bilineata; assembly: GCA_036417725.1. Taxonomy (NCBI): domain Eukaryota; kingdom Metazoa; phylum Arthropoda; class Insecta; order Lepidoptera; family Sphingidae; genus Clanis; species Clanis bilineata. Next base: position 4,506,409 of record CM071159.1, read on the forward strand.
TCATGGAACTGGGTGCGGAAAATGGAGCCCATACAACGAACAAACAAACACCTTCCCTAATAGCAATATTTAGTACCCCTGAACAATAACAACGACATTCGTACTTTGACCAATTGAGTAAACCTGTACTATGGCGAGCAGGAATATTTTTGAGAATCGAATTCTATCGAGATGGATGCGTGGCTATGGCATTTGTATGAAATATTAACCAAACGTTCGAGTTCGATAGAAATTCTATTGTCAAAAATATTCCTGCTAGGGCCGCTGCGCTCGTCATCTTGTGACATGAGATGTTAAGTCTCATAATGCCCAGTAACTACAACACCTAGAATATTCTTCAGACCGAACCATAATGCTGCTTGCACATTGCTGCTTGGTGGTCGAAATACAGTTTTTGGTGGTACCAACCCAGATGGACTCTCGCTATAAGAATTCTACCATAAGTAATAGAGATATACAAGTCTGTTTTTTTGGATGCAGTAAAAATCCTAAGCGAAGATCTAGTCGCCCGTCCGAACGGGGCCTCTTGGATCTGTTCAATTAAAAGGAAAAATCTACACCGCCACGAAGCTAAAACTTGTTCGCCTACAAATAAATTATGTCTTTGCTAAATACTGGCCGTTTTACTACAAATAATGGACAGTTAATGGCTTAACTACAAGATAAGGATGACGAAACAGGAACAGTCAAGTGGAATGGTATGTAAAAGTGATGTAACGTTAGTGGGAAGTACTTAATTAAGTGTTTAGAATGGGTTTTTAATTTGAAGGAAATCGTTAAAATATTATTATTATGTGATGATCTTTTACAACTGTCCATTTCATTTTAGTTCGGTAGTTGACCTAATATATGAATTTGAGTTGTGAATAAGCTTTAGTTAGATAGAAATCAAAGCTATTTAAATATTTATTTGTATTATCGCAGCAGAGTTTAGATTCAGCAATTCTGTTTTATCTACTAAATTCAGTGAACACATTAATGGTGCAACTGACGAGTATTAACTATTGTGTATTATCAAATAATATTATCATCGTCATCACCATGACCAACGTAGACATCCCCGTCTTTTTATATGATGTTATATTATGTGAATTATATAGTGCCTTTAAGTAACGAATTATGGATACCATAAGATATCGAGAAGCTATAGTTATTTAACATCAATGTTCAATAATTTCTTATGAACCCAAATGAAAATTCTTGTTAAAACGAATTCGCTTGAATGAGTTCGAAGAATCACACCTAATTTGTAATTATAATCAATCAAAGTCGCTTGTCTGTGTTTCGTCTTTGGGAGCGAAAACAAAATTGTACGCGACATAAAGTTAATTTATAAGTCCAAAGAAAAACGTTTATGCAAATTGAATTCCGTAGGAACATTTTAGAAATTAAAAGTATTAAAAAATCTTTGGAGTTTTTTTCGTTATGTACTGATACATTGCATGAAAATGAACGGTTATTGAATTTAGGCTTAATTTATTTTCAAAGTTTGATATTTTTATAACAAATAACACCATAGAACTAGGGTTAATTTGATACTTGGTTGATGATTAGATATAAAAGGTCGAATATCAACGGAAAAATCAAATCCAATATAGAGTTACGTAGAACACAAAAGTATTGAGAACCTTAATTTTCGAACACACTCAAAAACCACTACCAAATCCAGACCCCTAATAGGAAAACACTTCTAGCAAAACCTTTAATATAAGACATAATGCTAATAACATCATCATTCCACGAAAGGAAATAGACTTTGAAACCATACCCGTTTTCATATAAAATGGGTTAACGATCAGGACTGTTTTAATTAGTGTCATCAGTGTGGAGAACAGTAGACCGTCTCCGAGGGTTATTAATAGACATGATAGGGTTATGAAAGCTGTAAATTATTTTGACACCGGCGGGAGTTACGAGCTCGTAAATATCATAGTGCTCATGTAGATATATGAACTCAATGTTAGTTAGCTTGTATAACATTTGAGAAGTCGTTTTGATGATATGTGCTGTCGACTTGAAAAGAGAGAATACAAATTCCTACAACTGTTGGTTAGAGATGTTAGAGCTTCAAAATCTTAAGTCTTGTTGATGCTTGTAGATAACAGGATAAATTGATCATAATGTGGGGTAATTTCATATATAATTTTGGATCTGTAGATTTGATTGATTGTTATGAGATCTTTAATTGTATAATGATTTTTAATTTGATGAAATATTAATGCAGATGTAGATGATGTAATATTTTTTTTTACTTTTTATAAGAGAAAGGGAGGGTAACAATTCAGGGTCACTGAATTTAACGAAGAATAACGAATAACGTTTTAAGAATAACGTGAAAATATTTTTTTTCACTTTTGTATATTATTTATTGCCAAATAGTTGAAAGCCTTTTCACGGTATTTAGAAAGAGCGAAGAAGAAAAACAAGAAACATCAATTATTTATTGGTAGATATTTTACAATACTTCAAAATATATTTTTAACAGTTAGGTTTTTACGGTTATGGTTTAAGTAGACATCGCAGTTAAGGTATAAAAATATATAAGATATATGTACGCGGAGGTTTAAACAAACATTTTAATTATTATGTAAGTAAACAATAAACAGTAAAAAATTAACAATGATTTTAATCCATATGGATTTCTATTCGCTTTATCGTAAATTTATTTTGTCATAGCATTGATATTTGAAAAATAATATGAATACATATGGATAAATAAATATTGTTCTGTATTCTGTACTGTATAGTACGAAAACTCAGCATGAAACTAAAACTACTTTGGAATATTGAATATGAGAAGTCTCGGTCGAAGTCGCGCATGCATTTTTATTTGTACTTCATTTTATTAAAAGACTGTGCCAAGGGATGTAAATATGAAACACGAATAAAATCCATGATATTTTATTTAAAAGATGTTTCATGTGATATTTTAAAATTAGTATTTTTAGGAAGAAAATAAATTATAGACATAAAAGTTTTATTATAATCTCCCGTTGTTAAGTACATATTTATTTTATTAGCATTTAAATCTAATTCCATTTTTGTTTTATAATCTTCGGATTTTCACAAATATTCAACGAATATTAATTGGTAATTTAACCTCGTATTTAACGAACTACGAGTCACCGTATTTTTTCTGAACCATCGAGAAACTTACAGTCATAAACTACAAAAACTCCTGATATATGATAAGCAAAATTAATATCCGCCACAGCTGCCGACCGAACAACCCCACAAATTTTATCTCTACAATCTGAAACGGCAGATCGCGGATAAACCCTGGCATCACAATATTCATTATACAAGAGCCCTCTAAAAGACAATTGGTTCGTTAGCTCAGCTCCGTGCCTGCTAATTGTTGCAAATGGTCGCCAGTTACACGACAATAGTCCACGGATGATATTGAATGCACTTGTTCTATCTAGGACATCATTATTCGAGATGCGAACTAAATTGTATTGAATTGGACCCAGGCTATTGGATTGTGCTGACCAGTATTCCGGAATGGCCTTTTTGTTTATTACGTTTGGTATGTGATCGTAATTGTGTATTGAGACTGCTTGAGCATTATTTGGATAAAAAACATGATCAGTAAGAATGGCTGCGTTAATTTTAATAATAGTGTTTCTTTGTACATAAATGATTGTAATATGGTCAACAACAACAATGTCACGGTAAAGGATGGTGTGATGATTAGCTTTTATAGAAAGATATGGGCATTTTTGGGATTGTTTGGTTATTCATACTGACTATAGTAACTGTCTCTTTTGTTTTCCGCAAAACACTAGAGGCCCAGAGCATAGAGCCCATTCGAGTCGAGAAATATTTTATACCAAACATTATATCGATGAAACTGATTAGCATATCCGCAAAATTGCTTTTATCTTTGTTACGTACAAATTCATTAAAAGCACTTCCCCACGTATTAAACCAGAATCGATTCACTTATTCATTGTCACATATCACTGAGTTAGTTACGAGTATAATAGTGTTCAGTCGATATTGAATGTATTTGCAACTAGGACATCATTATTCGCAATGCGATCTAAATTGTATTAATGACAGGCTATCGGGTTGTACTCTTCCTGGTATGATAGCTTTGTCGTTCGATATAGTCGGTGAATACCATCTAATTAAGTGGTTATATAATATCTCAAGTACAATGTATGATGTCTATGAAAAATATTAAAGAAAGAAAGAAATAAACTTTACTCAGCCAATGTCTCAGACAACAGTGAGTGGGAGAGAACAAAAAGAAACTAAACCTTAGTTATATTTTAAACTGCTGTTGTTACAAAATTAATATGAGGATATTTGGCAGAAGGATTTTTGTCTGATTTAAGGAACCAAGCTTTTCAATAAGCACATAAGACAGTGACATTTAAAAGCAATTAAGGCCTATTAATCTATAGAAAATAATAGAGACGAATATATAGTGTGATGAGGTACCTCATTTATAGGACGAAGTTGCGGTTTAGTTGCGGAACCTTGATTAAAAAGAATGCCACAAACAGAAGTACCGTTCATTTTAATTCCTAGAATTTTAAGTTCAGAAAAATGGTAAAAATAAATTGCGTTGTCAGTAATCTAAATAAATTGAAATAAATATTACACCCAGCACAGTTTACTGCATAAGAATACAGCAGACTCTTTGGTGTTTTACGATTTTTCTTTATGGTGTATTTTACGAGTATAGTATAATGAAATAGGATTTTGATTAGCTTCCACCACTACTGTGTTAGTAAAATAACAGAGTAATCTTGCGCCTCGGCTTTTTTATTATTGAGAGTTTTTATCTTTGTAGGTACACAGATGTACAACTACAGTGTGTGGAGCTGTGAAGAGAATTTGTATATCATTAAAATTTGTTATTTAACGAATATGTGTGAAATCTTGTTAGAATTAACATAAATTACGTTAATGTATCTGTATTCGTTTATAATATAAGTCAATATATTTCAATGTGTATAAAAGTGAGTTGACGACTCTACTTTGGGCTAGGGTAAGGGCAGATGCAATGAAAGTTGTGAATGCGTTAGTCAGCATAACTAACAGTTTCTTAAATCTGTAATCACGAAAAGCTTGTTAATAGAGCTTTGGAAAAGATACGTGGTTCTTAGTAAAAGTCTGAAACTTAAATAAGGAAGAAAGAAACAAACTGGTTTGTCCCTCATTTTTTTTATAAGATACATAGTTTGCTGTTTATCATCAAATTAGTCAGCAGAATTACGAAAACTATAACCTATCTTTAAGTAAACAATGAAAATAATGGTAATATGAAACAAATCAAAACATGTAATTATTTTAAAACAGCAAATCTATCTTATTAGATCAATCAAAATATATATCTCATTAATCATAAAATTACATTCAAACATTTGTCTTTATTTGTACAAAACTTTGTCTTTGAAACTCCAAACGATTATTATTAACAACTTTTCCTATCTATTGAGTTAAGCTCGAAATACTTGAAACGTTTTAATCTAAAATATTGTAGGGGACTTAAGAGATTCAGCAAGTCCCATTGAAGTTCAAAACAGTAATTTACTTATTTCAATCGATGTTACGACGAGATGAAATTCATTTCTTTAGATTAATACTTCGAATAATTGTAGAAAGATATATTCTAATATAAAAGAAACTTCATATTGCTCGTAATTGTCAAATTTTAATTTTCGTAATTGTAAATAATATACAAAGTACAAAGTATGTGAAAAAAACATTGTTTTCTGATATTTATTGTTGTAATATGACTACTTGTCAATATATAATAGAAGTCAGAATATAAATACATCTAAAAAAATTACGAATTATTTAAAACTTACTGTTAAAGTATAGTGAAGACTAAGATAGAAAGATATTCATGAATTAATTTTGTTTTAAAAAACGATTTTAGTACTTAAAAGTAGCTTTAACCATAATAATGCTTGAGTGGCGTTCCCTAAAACATTATTATGTTTTCGGGCATCTATTATTATAGAAGATAGATAGAAGTAAACGTAAGTTGAAGTCGATAGTTAATAAAGTAATAAGTGCTGATGGAATCGCAAGAAAAATCACCAAAACACATTACAAAGTCGTGGAAGCTTTCATTACATTATAAAAGACAATCATAAAAATTATCCTACCAGGTCGCTTCGTGCAATAACAGGGCTGTAATCCCATCTCATTATAAGTGCAGGCTCACCACCAACAATTCATGGGACATTTTTCAATTATCTCCAAGACGTGGATGCAACGATGCCTTCGTAAAACCTTGTAATTTTCGTTTTTGTTTATCATTTTTGAGGCCGCTGTATTACGCTTATAGTATTAATGGTTTTGTAATTTCGGCAGGATTTTCAATACTTGTTTCTGTCAGATGATCAGGTGGATGAAATTGTGCCTCTAAGGAAGCTGTATCGTCTGAGACATCAGTTTTTTTATAGCAGAGACTGGCAAACGAGCAGATGGGTCACCTGATGATAAGTGAACTCCACCGCCCATAGACATCCAAGACACAAAAAGAATTATGGGTGCCAACCTAAGAGGACGGAATGGAACAGGAAGTTACTAAGAGATTTGGCAAGCAGCAGTTGATTTATTGAATTACATGCAGACGACATCGTTTGCCTATTGGCCTTCTGGGCTTATTGGTATTTGCAGCATAAGCTGTAGTCCGGGAGGTTCTGGAGTCGAATTCCACGATTTTCCCGAGATTATACCGTGAATATTAAAGGAACGTGAATTGGAAAGTAAAGGGGAAGGATTGTAATACAACCCAAAATTGCTACTACTGATTCAGCGGTAATAATGAACGAGATTGCACAAATATAATCCTGGCTTAATATCCTCTTATCATTTTGTTCTCATATCGTTTGTTATACCTATAAAGAACATATTACCAATAAAATATGAATATTCAAAGTAAATCAAACATTGAAACCGATACATATCCGAACATAATCTAGGATTATCCGACGATTAATCAACAAAGTGCGACACCTAGCCGCCAAAGCGTTTAAAATTAACGCTCTTTGGATAGTGTTGGCCACTACGGCTTATCCGCAGGCTTAAAAAATCCGCCTGGGGTATTGATGAATGTGGTGAATAGAGTTTCGAATAGGGTATTGTATTAATATATTCTGGTACGTAATTAAAAATGTAGTAAGGTTTTCTTCCACTAGTGTTATTATACATTTAAAATCGATGGAAAATTGAGAAATTAACAAATAAGCAATAAATACTATTATTATTATAGACTAGTAAAACACCCCTCATAGGGGATTGCCATCAAGCAGGTGGCCGGTCATAAAAACTAAGCCAAATCCTCTTTGCAACATGTTTGAAAAAGTGTTTTGCGCTGACTTCACATTAAGGTGGGATAAGGGCAGGTAGACAGAAATAAGTAAAACTACATATTAATTAAAATTGCTAACAAGAAAATATTTAATTTAAAATTTTACAACAAAAATGACTAATTTTACGTTTTGATTATAGATGCTATAAAAGAAAATCATTGTCTTATAATTTTAAAATTAAACATAATTAAATTAAAATTAATGTAAAGTTCCTCAACCCTTTTCATAAATGTCTCTAGGTTATTGCTTCCCAATTTTTTCAAAAGTATTCTTACGTAAAATTCCGTAATGATGTAACAAAATATAATAATGTAACATACTTTGATTTCACAAGCATAACATAGATATTTTTCAAACAAAAAGAGGGTACGAAATTAGGTCAGCCGGTTATTTGATATTTTTGATATACACGCATCATATCGTATGAAAAATAGCTTAATAGGGCGCTGTTGTGACAGCGTATATGTTACTGGGGCACAGGTATATTTTTCTACTATAAAATACCCAATTTTAGGGTTAAAAATCACCCTAACGTGTATGATGTTACGGTACGTTGGAATTATCTGGTTACAGATAATGCTGCTAATTTTTAATAACATATTAAATAACATGTCATTGTTTGTCACCTCTTTCATAAAAATACAAGATAATAATCTAAAAGCTTTCAACTTCTGCTTAAGAATAATGTGCTCACGGCGGATTGTGATATTTAGCATAGTTAAAATTTATATGGAGAAGCTTTAAAAACATATTAATTGAAGATTCATTAAACATTTAAGTTCATACTATCCATATTAAATGCAGAATATCGTTTCTACTAAGTAAAGTTTAATTTGCAGCACTAGACCACTATTAGAAATTAAAGATAAATACACAGATACCGAATGCAGTTTTGATCTTGTATTGAAATAATATTTTGTGTTTGAATTAATAACCCTATTCCATTATTCATATACTTGAGGCTGGTGGATAACCAGAGACCTAACTTTAGAAGCTCCTTGCGGTCGTCCCTCTTAGCCTAAACATCTAAATCAGATTTGCTACCTAACCACGCACTCAGTAAAATTAATTACATCCACCAACATATAATTGCTGTTTATTACACCAACCGCTTAGTTAGACAATGGTTTTGAAATTATAATCGTGTAATTTAGATAGTAATTTAATTAAGATTAAATTATGAAACAATAGCAAAGTAAGTGATGATGTTATAAAGAACTTGCAGACTACAATTATGTTAGGAGTACTATGGCGTTAACGAAACTACTAAGCTACTACTAATGCTACTAACCACGCCATAGCCAGTTTTGGCACGGTGGAGTAGTAGCAAATTGCTGTTGCTTTTCTGTGGTGTATGAGATATAACACTTCTCATAACTTTTTCGCAGTATGGAACGCTTTGAGTTTGCTTGTGGTATTTCTGATGGTCATGGGTGACAGTAACCACAGCCTGTTACCAGGTTGGCTAACTGCTAAAAAATACAAAATCATACCGGTAGCGAAACCAACATACCTGTAATGTACTAGGTGTAGATGAGTATAATACCTACCTAAATAGTGCCCATAATACACAGGGGTCATTGCGGCGCAGTGTACGGATAAAAAATATACCCCGAATTATACTGTCGAGGAAGGCGACATTATCGAAAGTCGATAAATTTGGTAGCACTGATTTGGTAGATTCAATGTAGATTGTAGGCATTGCCTTTGCAGAATAAGAAGGACTATACAAATATGATTATATTAAAATCCATATATCCGCACAATAATTAAAATATCCGATAATTCAACCACTAATGCATAGAATAAAATATGATTGCATACTTTTAGATTTACGGAGCCTTATACGATAAATCAGTACTGCTATCGTGTCTTGTAACTATTCATAATTACCAATATCGAACTTCTTTGTGCTCCCATGCAAATGTCGCATGGTATATTTATAGGCGTCTGTGTACACTCTACGAGGTATTTCCTTGTACATTACTTTAAATCATTCCTGTTCTTGTGTGCAGGAAGGCATTAATGCTTATACTTAAGTACACTATGTTTTTAATTGTGTTATTATTTTGGTACTGGATTTATGTTATATAAGTTGATAGAATAGTTTCGAGCTTCAAACGCATTGCTGATGTTATTCAAATGACATATGAAAATAATAATTTTGAATTACAATTTCTGTAATTACTATAATTTCCATAATTTAAATTTTACTTTTATAGTACTGTAGTTTTGCGTTTGTTTTCCGGCGGTCTCGGGTTCAATCCTGGGTTGAGTAGTGACATTAAGTTTTTCTGATTTGTATTAGTCTGTTTGATAACGTGGATTATTTTGTGTTAGATAACATGATAACCTTGTCGAATAGTTGATGCTAAGATGCAACATGGGCCTATGCACTTTGGGATAAAAGCTAAGAGTGTATGTTTGCTCAGGACTGGATCCCTCAGAGGAGGTTGACGTCACGCAGGCAGCCGGTCGTAAAAACTAAGCCAAATCCTTTCTGCAACATGCTTGAAAAAGTGTGTTGTGCCGACCCCACATTAAGGTGGGATAAGTGCAGAAAGAAAGAAGCTAAGTATACATATGTATGTAAAATTTACATTACCAGAAAACAGTTATGGATAATTCATATCACTACACATCAATACCTAAATGTTTTCCATCAAACACCTGTGCAAAAAACGAACACAGAAATCCTGACACAGTGCGTCGTATATTAAGCACAGTGTCGTGTGAGTTCTGCTTAAGAATGACTATGTAAGAACGACCAACATGTTTTACGATAAGTTGTAATTAATGTCGTTGGCGCAGTGCTTTATAGTGCCCGAGTTTGTCGACTGTACGTCGGCCTAAATTATGAGGCGGCCCATGCCCGCGTACTATAAATTTATATGAAAAATGTTCGTGTTTACTATTTTAATCTGTGTCAATGTTAACTTACGTGGTTTTGAATTTGTCGTGGGCTGTACGTAAGGCGATTTTCGTAACGTATTACCGTCGAAGACACATTTGCAAGGTCTTGTGAGTAATTGGATTTATCGGATTGTTGTACTGAGTACGCGTAAGTATTAATTTCAGAATATAGGCTACGAAACTGTTGTAACCAATTCTAGCATTGTTTGACATAAGCTCACGCGTTTATCCGCGAAGGGGTAGGCAGAGGTGCACTATTGAACCAGAACACCCACATTTCGCTGAGCTTAGTTCCGTCCCAGATGTGATAGGGGGCGAGCCTATCGCCATATCGGGCACAAATTCCAGACTACGGGCGTATATGTAAAAATCCAATATTATTTTGCCCGACCCCGGGGTTCGAACCCGAGACTTCAGGACGGTAGGCGTAGGTACCGAAATACAAGCACGCCACCGAGGCAGTTCATACATAACATACATACATGTCTAGACACTCACGCCTGCATCCTATGGGGTAAATTCTATTCTATTTAAATTTAAACAAAAACGGTTAATGACCGTTAAAGTTAAGTGACGTCTTAATTTTTGTGGTGTGCGAATCATGTGATTTGATGGCACAGGAAATTTCTTGTAGATACCAAAACATAATATTTGTGACCCGAATAATCGATTTTTCTATGTATGGGGAAAAAATAGCACGAAAATAGTCTAAGTATGTACAGTTTAAGATAGGTTACAGGCCATCTTCAATTGTATAAATTTTTCTTCAACCTTAACTATCTGCATCCAGTCTCTCCCAGCTATTTTTTGAATGTCATCGCTCCAGCGATCTTTGGCATATATGCTATACCATAATATGTATCGAAAAATAGGTCTCATTAAACTATAAACGCTCCAATCAACGTTGTTCACAGCCATCTATGCTCCAAACAAAACTCTCTACAATAAAAACTATGATCTAATTTATTCATATCCAGTTCTCACCGCATTGTAAGAGATAACACGTGTTATTGATACAAAATGGGTCAAACTGAGCAGCTGCCAGCCAGATGGAAATATTGTGGCGAATCTATGTGACCGTTTAATATCGGGATCCACGCGAACTATATTATTAAAAACAGATTACGTATTCGACTCATTTACCGTCGAATGTTCACTTACTTACACTTAAGGTCGCCTTATGTTATTTAAGGCCGCCTTATCTGTCAAAATTGTATGGCGAAAATCAATATAAGAAGCCGTTAAATAGTCACGGGCGGCTCGGCCTCCGGTGGCCCATACGCTTATGGAACATATATATGTGCCGCCTCTGACGGGTTAAAGTTGAGCAGCGTTTGACCATTCAGGCGTTAGTGGCGTATATGGGGTGTGGACCTTGAGTTCAAATGCCAGACTGGCCAAAAAGGTATTTCTGACACGATTCTCACTCACTAGATCTTCCATCTAGTCCTAGGAGAATCGTGTCAAAAATACCTTTTTACCTTCCTCCTAGAGGAGGTTGTGGTCTAAGCGGCGGGTCATATTAATTATGCCAAATATTTTCCGAAAAATATTTAAAAAATTGTTGCGTCGGCCCTAAATCTGATCTATAGAGCGAACTTCGAATAAGTCTGAGTCAAACATTACATTACTGAAATACACAAAGTAAACAAACGAAAAAAAAAGTGAAAAGAAAATAAACTAAGTAAGATCAAAGATTAATAAGATTAAGGTTGTCTGGAAGAGATCGCTATTTAGCGATAAGACCGCCTATTTAACACATATTTTATTTGCCTGTTACTTTATTATGTTTTTTTGTGTGTTTGGTGTTCAATAAAGTGTTATAATCTAATTTATAAACTTATCAAACAGATGTAACACTGTATCGTAAGGTCTTATTATTTCAATTAGGTACTTGACTATGTTTGAATTTATGATAATATTTATATGTAATAACAAATAAAATAAAAAGAAACCCTTCTTTAAAATTGCATCGAAATTGGTTGAAAAATGAGGTATTTCATATTTTAAATTCTGGAGTGGGGGCATAGTGAAGATAGCTTGATATCCCTTTCCAACGCACGTACCGTTATGGCGTGACGTGATTTTACTGCTACTTCTCTTTCCCGCAGTTTGAAGGTTACACCAAACTTCAAAGGCTTATAACTTTTTTATTTTTGAGAATATTTCAATATTTCTTTTTGTTCTATATTTAAGACAACGTAAATTTCACATAAAATTAATTTAAAAAAAATCGCCAAGTACCCAATTGCTCAAGTCATCTGCTACGGCAATGATTCGCGAAATATAAAAGATTTTGGCATTTTGATTCTGAAAATGAACAAAACATTTATAAATTACGGGATACATTGCTTGTTACAATAAGTATAGATTAACTAAAGGATGGTGTGATTTCGCATTAATATTTTCAGTTAATGTTTTGGTTGTAAATGCGACACATTTGGTATTGAGTTCGGTATGAGGTCGTCGCCCTTGGCCACATTAAAATAATTACATTTTTATGACTAAGATTTAGCGGATTACATTCCTTGTAATCTGTTAACATGTGGACTAAATAAATAATAAACATGACAACATTTTAATACTTAAAATATTCACACGATTGAATTATTAATATGCGTGTGAAGATAAAGCAATTTTTCATACGTTTATATCCATAATGTCATATAATTAACAAGACAAAATTGTGGATTTTGTATATTGTTGATAAAGTGTTAAATTATGGATCGACTATGCCATTTTTATTTAACTCACGATTTTCAAACTGGTTTTACTGATGTTGATAAACTGACATCTGCAGGGTTACCACCACCTCTTATAGCAGTATTATTATAATCGTTCTTCGTTTGTTTTGTATGGAAATCGGTACAAGTAAGATTATAATAATCCTGCTATAAGAGGTGGTGGTAACCCACCTGAGATATGTATTTGGTGATAAACACATCTAATTTGTATTCGCGTTTGTCTGTTAATTTTCTTTTTGAGTCAATCTCCTTTTGGAGTTCTGTGGTCATATTCCAAAACGGGATAGAAAATACAGAATGTGAATATTATTCCAGAGATGCAACACAATTATCCCTTAGAGGGGGTTGACGTCAGGCAGCCGGTCTTAAAATTAAGCCAAATCCTTTTTGTAACGTGCTTGAAAAAGTGTGTTGCGCCGACCCCGCATTAGGGTGGGATAAGGGCAGGAAAAAAGAAAGAAAAAAATGCGACACAAGTAATGTGAACGAAGAAAGGAAAATTTTATTCTCTCTTCTTTTCAATGTGGGGTCAGCACAACTGACATTTTAATCATGTTGTGAAAGAATTTGGTTTAGTTGATACTGGTTGCCTAACTGGTATTAACATTGTATGATGGATCCAGTCTCAGGCAAACTGTATTAAAAACGCGTTGCCTGACCTGCCCGCCTAGCATGCGCGCCACGAGATATCTCAATAATAGACTGTTGAGATGTTGTCTACATGTTGTCTACAATATTGTATGAAAATAAACGAAGACGCATGTTAGTGTCCGTAAACAAATAGAGAAACCGGTTATTACAGGACAAAAAGCGTAGACAAAACGTTCTCGTGGCGCGCATGCTAGGCGGGCTGGGATTCAAATCCAGGGCCTCCCGATCCACCGCCCACTAGACAAAGAAGGTGATAGCATGCATTCTTTCATGAAGTATTTAAAAGTTTACACTGCTTCAAATAATATATTAGTCAACGAAGTCCAGTAATTTCCTTTTACAGGCTCTTATTAAAACCAATCTCTTAAGCAAACCTTTAATATTAGCGATGAATTATCTCAGAATGGACAGTAAATTATACTACTTTATCGTGTTAATTGTTGCGTATACCCACGCGTAGCTGATCGCGAAATTATGTTCCTATAAATTATATGCAGTACTAGCTTTCGTTTTGGAAGATTAAATTATATTGCTGATAGAACGATACTTTGTAATCAGGTAATGTATACAGTGGACTGTTTTAAAATTGTTTAACAATTGATATTAGGTTATTTAGGGAATATTCTGATTTAATTTGCCCGGGACGGGATTCCCCAGAGGGGATTGACGTCAGGCAGGCAGCCGGTCGTAAAAACTTAGCCAAATCATTTCTGCAACATGCTTGAAAAAGTGTGTTGCGCCGATCTCACATAAAAGTGGGAAAAGGGAGGTAGAAAGAATTTATATCAGGTTATTAACACTATACCTTGGTAGATTGAGACTGTGATCTATAGAGCCAACTTCGACTAAGACATAATCGATAATAGGAACTCAGTGAGGATTTGGAATTTTTAAATCAAACTTCGATTTAGTCCGAGCCATTTTTACAAAAAAAAAGACTGACAGACAGCCTAAGCAAAGTTCTTCTTGTAAAAAATATTCAGACTAAATCGAAGTTCGATTTAAAAATTCCAAATTCTCACTGAGTTCGTTGTCTTGATTTTGACTTAGTCGAAGTTCGCTCAATAGATCTCAACCTAAACGCATGGATAAGGTACGGACTCATAAGTTAGTGTTATTTCTTTTTTCTACTTGCCCTTATACCACGGACCACCTCAATGTGAGGTCAGCACAATACACTCTTACAGGCATGTTGCAGAGAGGATTTGGCTTAATTTTGACGACCGGCTGCGTACTTGACTTAAAAATGGCTCCAATGGCTCTAGCAACAGTATTTAAAAGAAAAGTTCGGAAAAGGGACCCCACTTATAAAACTACATAGGCAATATATTAAAGTCTTCAGACTATGGCTTCGCTTAAATATTAATATCTAATAGACTCTAAAATATAACTTAACATGAAAAAGAACGTTCGCTATTATCGCGTTATTTATTACTATAACTTATTAACATAGCCTTTATTAGATGTACGTCAGAAATCCTATTTGCTTAACATAACGTTAAGACGATTAAAGCATATTTACGAGTAATTTTTCTGCTTCTTATTTCGTTTATGTCATAATTCTTTTACGTATTCTTAGAAGTATTTACTTTTTTTTATGGTACAAAATGATGACTTTGTATCTTTGATAGTTGATGTAGATTGTTCGTCCAACGCGCGACAGATGGCGCTATTCAAGATCTTTTTAATAAGGTTGTAGTTGAAAGTAATCTTTCTCCTAGTGTTCAACTAATTTTGATATATTTTACACTGTTTATGAAGACAATGTATTGGTTATAATGCAATTTTTTATAGCAGAGATTGACAAACCCAGCAGATGAGTCACCTGATGGTAAGCGATCTCCACCGCCCATAGATATACATACACAAAAATAATCATGGGTGGGTTTTCGACTTAAAAGCAGGAAAAAAGTGATTGGGAAAGGGAGGGGGGATTTGGGCCACGGAAAAGCTCACTTACCGAACGAAACCAGACAGCGAGCTACCACTTTACGTAGGTTTTCTGTGGGATATTATTATCAAACCGGTTGAGCTGGCCCATTCGTGCTGTAGACGTAGCTCTCTACAGAGTGGCTCATGACATAATAATGTATTCAAATAGCAACAGTGATTTGTTATAAATATCCCAAAATATTAAAACAAGACAAGCCTACACATCTGTATACTGAACCTCTATGGTTAAACGAAAACGGTGTTAAAATCAAAGCTCTGTTAATTGATATTGATTGGAGTCTTTCAGGAACCGACGTTACTACAAAACCTAATACACATCCGAACGCGTAACATGATGAAAGTATAATTAATATCAGATGCGGAGACAGCAAAAAACTGTCAAGGAATAGCAGCCCATCAATCATCTCGCCAAGATTAATATCTTTAGACTCATAAAATCTAATGAAGTGAATATAAAAAAGAAAATGATACCGCAAATATTTGTTGTAATTACCTTTTGAGGAAAAAGCGTTGAAACTTTAGTGATTGATGGTTCATTGCGTTATCGCCTTGTGGTCTGGTTAGTGTGTCCTATCTTGTGGAGTCCAGGATTTAAAATTAATACTTTTAGAATTATAAAACATATTGCATGCATACGTAAGCTCACGCCTATATCCCCGAAGAAATAGGCAGAGGTGAACTAGCGAACTAGAACACACACATTTTGGCGAGTCATTTCCATCCCAAATTAGATAGGCTAGGCTATCGCCATATTGGGCACAAATTGCAGACTCCAGGATACTCAGTAGAAAACTCTTAAAAACCAATTATAACGTTACCGAGGCACAGAATATACAATTATCACCGTTATAATCATCAATATCCTCATCATCATTCACAGGAATGGAAATCTTTGAGGCGGGCAAATATTCAGCAGTGGATGTCCTGGAGCTAAATATACAATAGCTGAGGAATGTTAAAACGACATGCGCAATTTGCCCTCGTGCCTACCGTTTGGGAATATAGGTGTGAGCTTTTGTAATTCTAACTTATCACAGTTCACATCGCATTAAATAAATCTTTGAAATAGCTCCAACGTCATTCGTAACAGAATTAAAAAGAATGTCTAGGAAAAGGACCCCGCTTTGCTTTTTAATTTTCCGTTCGCCGCTGGCCATGCTTTGCAGACTGTTTGCGACCGATTCATTATTCCAACGCCAGCTTTTATTAGGGGAGAATGAGATTTCGTTTGGATTTTCTGTTATATACATAGTAATATCATGTACTACAGTACATACTGGAAATTCATTATCATCAATACGACCTTCTTCTACCTTCTCTTAGGTCATTCCATTGTAAGGCTGCACAACACACTTTGTCAAGCCACTTAATAATCAATTTTAGTTCGTACGTTACAATATATCGCCTCTTTGGTCTAGTGGCATCATGGGCTGTGGACCGAGAGGTCCTGAGATCAATTCCTAGGTCGAAGAGATTTTTCTAATTTGCTTTATCTGGGACTAGATCCCCCAAAGGGCGTTGACGTCAGGCAGGTAGCCGGTCGTAAAAACTAAGTCAAATCTTTTCTGCAAAATGCTTTAGAAAGTGTGTTTGCCAATGAAGGAGGGATAAGGGCAGGTAGAAAGATTCCACTTCAATGTCTTACACGAGTCAGAATATGAATATCAATATTTTTAAGGCCTATAACTGTCACCCAGCCACATTAAGACCAACCTTCTAATCAGACGGAGCCGTGACCAGCAACTTTATAATACAACATTGCAGTAGTTGAAGCTTGTAATTTCAACTAGAAACAATCCAAATGGCTTAAAGATTTCTCAGTAGGAGGCATGTTGAGGCGTGGAGTCGGGTCCAATGTTCCACTGTAATGAGATTCCTCCGATCTTATCTCGCTTGACAACGGATCCCCAATTTGTGGTCAGTCAATCTTCCAGACGAGATTTTGCGGAATTCAATTTGTAGAGACAAAAATTGTGTCTTTGTTTTAAATGGTTGTGGATTTATTGGTGCTGCGTCAGCAGATTAAAATAACAGTTATAAGGGCCACTTGTAGCATGAGAAATCTAAATTTATCCCAAATCTTGATTTAAAGATAGGAGTGAGCTGTAGGATAAATCGACATAAGGTGTAACTCTAGATTAGTAATAGTGCTGCGAGTCGTCCTAGCTTTGACGCGTTGTTTTTATCCGAGCACGACAAAGTGAGTATACTAAATCTGATGTTACCATCAGGCAGGCGCAGTGTAGGCCTAGTGCCAGGATCCACCTTCCTAGTTAAACGCTTCCACTTCACCCGGTCTTGAGCAACCTCCACAGTAAAACCATTGGCTCTCATATGATTCTCCAAAATGTCCAGCCAGAGCTTTTTGGGCCGTCCACGGAGTCGCACCCCTGGTACGATCTGTTCCAGATACTTGCGACAGATGTACTCTTATGGTTTTCTCAAAACGTACTCAATAACTCATCATAAGCTACATTCTTATTCTACAATCATTATCTAATCATATTGTAAGCTCCTCAGGAGATTCGGAATTGTAACTGATCCTGGAATGTGACCTACAGAAGAACTCTTTTGCGCGTTTGCCAGTTTCTGCTATAAAAATATACACCTAAATAAATATACGATCGTACTGCGTAGATCGGAACATAAGCGGTTAACTTCTTTGATTTTGTATAATTTTAAAATGAAGGTAGATATGGTAACACTAACATTCTTGGACAAATGACATCTCAGTCCAACCTGTGATCACGAAGACTGCAAAGCCTTTGAAACGTCGCGTCGAGCATAAAAATTAAAACCGAATCTTGATAGAATCCGTAAAAATAATTTTATTTCAATGAAGAGATATAACATTCGCGTAAACTTAAGAAATCAGTAAATATACACCCACCCAAACTTATAGACATGACCCAATCCTAAGACACATTCACGTAATAGTCTCCACATCGGACACACTCTGTTAAGAACGTGACGTATACTAATGTCCAATTAATATGCTGCTTCATTCGAAAACTCTTTAATTTATCGTGTACCAAGCCGGTATATATTCTCATTATCTTGACACTCAGTGCCTATTATGAGCTGACCGATCATTAGATGGCGACGATAAATGGCGATTTTTACCGAAACGAAATAGAGACATCGATAGTATCGAGTATCGACACGTCTATAAATTCGAAAGGTGCCGTTGTTATGGCTTATATTAGCAACCCTTTTATTGCAGCTGGCGAGTATGTGGGTTATTTGATGTTTAGTAATAGAATGAGTATTAAATAGTCACGGGCGGCTCGGCCTCCGGTGGCCCATACGCTTATGGAACATATATATGTGCCGCCTCTGACGGGTTAAAATAAGTATATTAATTAGACGACCTGATAAAGGTCATAGGAAGTCGCTGGATGCAGGCCGCTTCTAACAGATCGATCTGGAAATCTTTGGGGGAGGCCTATGTCCAGCAGTGGATGTCCTGTGGCTGATGATGATGATGAATAGAAAAAGTAATATAAATAACACCCACCGTCATACACAGCGTCCTGACTCCAGAGTAAGATACGAGTCTTGTGCTGTGGATATCAGAAACTAAGAGACTTTTTGTATTACTTTGTGTCTTAATAGTATTAACACCCGGACCCGAAACAAATATTTGTGAGTCGCAGAATTAGTAGTGATAGCGCGTAGGGGCTGTGCAGCGGGGAAGATCCTGGGTTCGATTCCCAGGTCGGGTGAGACTTTTGTAATACGTTTTGCACGGAACTAGATCTCTTACACAAGAGTTGACGTGAGACAGGTAGCCAGTCTTATAAAATCGAACTCGAATGTTTTCTGCAACACTCTTGAAAAAGTGTGTTGCCCGAACCCTCATTAAGGTCCCACCTTAAAAAAAGCAGGTGAAAAGCAAATATAAGTAGAGAAGTGCCGAGACGAGTGTCAGAGGTTCGAGACCGTCCCCAAAAAGGGGCATACACCTCTGACTTTTCTATGTTAAGTGTGTTTCATTGTGAATTATCGCTTGCTACAACGGTGAAGGAATCCTGCATACCTGAGAATTTCTCCACAAGAATCTCGAAGCTATGTGTAGTCTACCAACCCGCATTAGGCCAACGTGGTAGACTAAGGCCTAACCCCTCTCATTGGTAGAGGAGGCCCGTGGCCAGCAGTGGGACAGTAATATTATAGGGCTGATTTTATCATTATTTTTTATTAAGGTCAGGTAAAAAGAAATAAAAAAGCAGTATAACCCAGCCAAGATATGATCCGGACAAAACTGTCTACCACTTATAAAAACCTTGCTATCCGGAAATGGTGCAGGAATTAGTAACATTTTAATTGCACCTCTTTTAGTATTAATGGATTGTGTGAAACAAAATGTTAATGGGGTCATTAACGATTGTCATTCGGCGTGACCGTGAACCTGTGAAGACAATGGATGCTTAACGTCTTTGTAAACCGTTCAACTTTCATTAACACTCCATTTTAAAACACTGTGTTGAGTGTGGTTTAATTGTTTAAGATGTCTCTTGCAGACAGCGTGGGTGTGATTGTCAGTACCCAAATTATTTGTAAGTGTGGTAACAGCAAATTGTTATTAATTACCATTTTATTAAAATATTTTTTATCTGAGCATAAGTGACTAACTACATCTGATAGTAAGGGTAGTGCAGTTCGAAAAACAAGCGACCATCAATGGGTTTAACGGCTTGCATAGATTTTATTTGTTTATTTCATCATCATCATCATCATCATCATC
The DNA here is from genome assembly GCA_036417725.1 of Clanis bilineata. Classification (NCBI taxonomy): domain Eukaryota; kingdom Metazoa; phylum Arthropoda; class Insecta; order Lepidoptera; family Sphingidae; genus Clanis; species Clanis bilineata. Next base: position 4,526,757 of record CM071159.1, read on the forward strand.
ATCATCAGCCATAAAACGTCCACTGCTGAACAGAGGCCTCCCCCAAAGATTTCTAGTTCGACCTGTTGAAAACGGCCTGCATCCATCGCTGCATGTTTATTTAAGGACCTCCAACTTAGAATACACGATTTACATACAAAAATAATGGAATTACCTGTTACATGCTCTATCAGTTATAGGAGACCACAGCGTTCAAAAAAATATAGTTTATTAATAAAAAAATCCAATTAAAAAGTCGTTTGCCCGACCTGCGAATGGACAATTCACAGCCCGTATACGCTGCCACTAGACCAAGGAGGCGACAGATCTAATTTTATACCTAAAACAAATTTCTACCTAGATACCGAATCAACAGCCAACCAATTGCATACAAGACCAATGGCATAAACAATCACAATGGACCTGATAAAACATCTTAATGACCATAAAAGGTGAAGTCAGTTTAGATGATCAAGGAAGATAATGCACCTACGTGTGGGGTCGAGACGAGGCACGAGTTTAAAGAAAACGGCATCGGAGTTCAGGTGTTGAAAGGTAGAAAGCTGGCACAGATCCAAATTGCGAGCATTCCGCGAATAGACGGTTGTGCACATGAACTTGTTTAAGAAAGTTGTGCTGGAGTAGGTAGATTTTAAAAATCAGAATCCTATATTACTGTACAAAGATCCGCAGGTATTGTAGCGCGTGGCAGGGTACATGGGTTGTGGACCGGGATTGTGGGTTCGAATCGCATCGTTGGGATGTTTTTCTAACACGAATTGTCCGGAGCTGCATCGCAGATAAGCACAAACATAAAAAGCAAAGCCTAATACTTTTTGCAACGAGCTTAAAAATGAGTTTTGTGCCGACATCACACTGAAGTGGTATAAGGACAATTGGAAGAAGAAGAAAGAAACTCCATTTAGACAGAGATGGGTGACTATCACTTACCATCAGGTGACCCATTTACCAGTCTTTGTCGTATAAAAAAGATAGGTTCTTGTAAGATAGGCGAGGGAGTAACAGAAAACTGTTATTTATTAGACCGCATCACATTATGATTTTCAAGATGACGCAACCTAATAAAAACCACCTTTGTTGTAGAACAAACGATCCTCATTTAAAATATGGATTTTCTTGAATTTACAGTCTGGAGACTGAAATATGACATCAATAACAATATTATTATAATGTCCAGCGACTTAATAAATTAAAGTGATACAATAATCACAACTCAAATCAAAAGAAATTGTTCAAGATATTAATTTTTATTACCGAAGACACAATGAGCATAAAATACAATCTTTATTAACACAACCGCAAGGAACACGGCGGAGTAAAATAATTAAATACACCTACAATAATTAAGGTCCGTAATGGTCGTGCGCCGAAAGGTATAAACAAATACAACATCTCAATATAAGGAGTCGGACGTATTAACATAAACATCGATTCGACGGCGTTTCGTACAAGTCCCCGATCACAGTTCGAATACGTTACGATCGCGTTGTTTTTTATTGCGTCAATAATTTAAGTATTAAACTGTTCTGTCCGGTCCTTTTTGATTCGTCTAGCCGGTGCAGGTCCGAGCCTTTCCTCGTAAAAATCGATTACTTTATTCTTTTACAAGATCGTCATTAATCGAATAAATATGTCGAGGACTTTGTAGCACTGTGGTAGTTTTATTAGGAACCTCTTTTTGTATCTGGATTTATTCCGCAGGAAGTTAAGGGAATTGAGGTGTTTTTATTTTATCATGAGACGGTACATCCGTGACTATATTAGATATTTGTTCTTTCGTCTGCAGACAAATATGTATAATGTTTAGGTAATGTCGAGGGTCAAGAAATATTATTTCATCTCTCTGTTAATACTTATTTATATTACAAATGCACTCACACTTATTATGCCCAAATAGTTAAGTTTAGATGCGGATCGTTTAAGACTATTCCGTTCCATGATCTGATAGAATTCGATACACGATAGTCACATATCGGTAGTCGTAAGGCGTAAACGATATATCGCCACCGACGCCAATTGATCAAATTAGTATTTATCATTCTGAATATTTCATCAATCCCTGATTAATAAAAAAATCTTGAGTAAATCAATTTGAATTAATAATACAAAGTTACATCCAAAAAGTCTCTTCCATGTAGGTCTCTTCAAAAGGATACGCGCAGCCGTCTATGAGAACCTAATTTTATGCTAGCAGCAGGCGATTATTAAACCTTTTGTGCCCATTCTTTATTACAAAAAGCGAACGAAATCGGTATAACTTTTTCATTTCATGAATATATCAATCTTGTCAACAAAGCCATTAACAAGAATGTTCTACACGCTTAAATTTTTGAATTATAGCACATATCTAAACAATGAACGCATTCTGAGACGACATTCTTAGAGAATTTGCTACTGTATTAGAAAAAGAAGACAATAATGGCACACTTCCAATTCTTTCAAAAGCAGTATTTACTAAGCTAAATGCTAGCAACGATTGTTTTACCCAGTGGGACGCCGACGTTCTGTGAAGGCTTTTAAAAGACGTACCGTGACAATCTCTATTCCTGAGTTTTTGTCTCCTTTGAGACGGAATTAGTTTTGTTTTTTCCTTGCCTTTAGGAAATTTCACGGTGTTATTGTGTGTGACGTAATGCATCTATTATGTATACTGAACATTGTTGGCATGACACCAGACAGTATTAAGTTATTGCTAAAAATATTTGATTGTTGCTTCGTTGAATAATTTTTGTGATTTAAACACGATTAACAAAAATGGAAGCTTTGATTACATTTCCATTTCATATTAATATTATAAAAGCGTAAGTAACTCTGTCTCTTTGCTACGTTTTTACAGCGAAATCATTGAATCGATTTTGATAAAATATGATACAAGTCGCCTCCTTGGTGTAGTGGCAGCATATATGGGCTATGGACCGGGAGATCCTCGGTTCGATTCCCAGGTCGGGCAAAGTGAATTTTCTGATTTAATTTAGCCGGGACTAGATCTCTCGGAGGGAGTTGACGTCAGGCAAATAAACCAAATCCTTTCTGCAACATACTTTAAAAACTGTGTTGCGTCGACCCCACATTAAGGTGGGATAAGGACATGAAGAAAGAAAGATGGCATGGAGAAATCTTGTACTCTAGAACATATCCTACTATTTGTCTCAAAACCAGACAGGGATAATATAGAAGATAAAAGTTCAGGAGGAGCTAACGAAATTTAAAACAATTATGTATAACTCTTTAGGTACACGTCGCACTTTTTATGGCTGAAGAGACCACAGACAGCACAAGTCACGGGTGGTCTGCCCCAACCACGCTCACGATGATCTCTTTATTCGTAGCCTGCTCTTCTTCCAAAAAACTAATTAATGCATTATAACCTATTGTATTTCATTTGATTTGATTTAGCTTTGTAAAGCAAAAAAAGGACCTATAAAGTCGCATATTTACGAAATCGATTATGGATAGATATAAACCGTAGAAGTTACGAAAGATAAGTGCTTTATGTACATTTTATTTGTTTTACTAATTTATATATTTAAGAAGCGTTCTAAGCTATCACTTACCCTTAAATTTATGCATTTCTAATTTAACTTTAAAGCTTGTTCTTTTTTTCCTTCCAAATAATTGGAGGTGAAAGAGATAAGAAAATGTTTACCTTAAGCACTGTTTATTTTTGCATTATTTGAGATTCTGAAATACTTTACTCTTGCAATAACAACCAAGTTTCAATAGACGCTTTAACATCCAAGATTATGAAACCAGACAAGTACAATAAGGGTCAGGCCCACGGTCACCTTCACTAATGACCGCAACTCTTTATACATCTTTGAAATTATTTTAATTGCTGATACGGACTGCCCTTGCGTAGGTTAACATCTAATATGCATGAAATTGTTTTGTTTTTGGTACAATAGACAACAGTAGAAACAATAATAAAAAATGACATTAGCTCTATATAGAATGAGCACTGGTATCTTCTACTATTGAAAGGAGTTGGGCCTTAGTGGGTACACTAAAGCCTAAATCCTCAGTCTCTCAGTAACATAAAACATAACATAATATAAGCTCACGCTTATCCTTGAAGGGGTAGGCAGAGCGCACTAGCGAACTAGAACACCCACATTTCGCCGAGCTTAGTTTGATCCCAGATGTGACAGGGAGTGAGCCTATCGCCATATCGGCACAAATTCCAGGCTCCGGGCCGATACTGAGAAATCCAATATCACTTTACCCGACCCGGGGATTGAACCCGAGAGCTCAAGACGATCGTCGTACCGCGCACGCAATACCACTACCCCACCGAGGCAGGCATAGCTGCATGTAGCTTAAACAATCTTGTAGAATTCTCAGGGACGAGTGTTTCCTCGCGATATTTTCCTTCATTGTAGTAGAAGCTATAATTCATAATTTAAACACATTTGACATTGATATTTTAGAGGTGCATGTTCATTTTGGAGTTGGTTTCGAACTTCCGACACTCGTCTCGGCAGTCCGCACTGCATACATTCCCAACTAAACTATCGCTACTGGAAAGAATATTTCAGCCTGTAGGTAACTACTCACTGAGTCCATGCATAATGTATCAAAGTGACATTTGAAATATCGATATATTTCTGTCTAGCACATGTTCTAGCTGTATTTATAATTCCTAACCTTGATAATCGATTTCGTAAAGCTGCTTATAGCTACTTCTATTAATTAGAGGTAAGTTAGTATTTTCAATATTGTAGTAGTTGTAATTGACTTGTCTTTTCTTTTTCTCTCATACTTTCTCTCTTTTTTCTTTTCTCACTTTATATCGTCATGGCGTCATGACTCATGACCAATCCATTTGAAAAAAACAATTTTTCGGTTAAACATATTGAAGAGCAAATGCCCATCTGATAAATAAATAAATACACCCAACAGTCACACACCTAGTCCTGACCCCACACTAGGTATAACCTGTATCGTGGGTGTCACATACTATGAGAGACTTTCGGTTTTACAACACCCAGCCTTGAAGCAAATATCTGTGGGCCACACAAACATTTGTCTCAATGCGGGAATCGAACCCGCGGCCTCTTGCTTCACAGCCGGCTGCTTGCCCGCTGCGCCACGGAGATCGATAAGTTTTTTTTGTCACAGTTATGCCAAAGCTAAGCCATTGACTATGATGGAAAGGAAATGAATAGGGTTTAGAAAGGGGATTAGATAATAAGGACTTGAAACATCTCGCTCATCGCTTGTTTTTTGCGAGTTAATGCTAAGAAAAGGTGAACGATTCTATTATTATTTTATATTAAGTAAAAACATAAGTTTATACTACGTAAATGTGAATTTTCCATCTTATAATTCTGTTATAACCTATTGATGGCCGCTGGGTTTCTTTTTCGATTGCACGTCACTTACTAGCAGCAGTCCGAGCAGGAAAATTTCTGACAACCGTAAATATATTCGTGCTCGATACGCGTCTATGAAATTTGTATGAAATATTAATCAAATGTCATCAGTGCGCAGCGAGTTTACATTTACATTAGTTTTGCTCGGGCTACAGGTGTAATGTAGTTTACCGTGATCAGACCACGGTAAAAAAGGAATAAAGTCTGAATAAATTCTTACTTAGTTGAAATTAAACTATTTTTACGGATTATAGCTTTGCAGCCTTCGTGATCACGGGTCCAGACTAAGGTGTCATTTGTCCAAAAATTTTAATATTACATTATCTACTTTCATTTTAAAATTATACAATTTTAAATTTAAAAAGTTAGTTATTTGCGATCCGATTTACGCAGTATGAGCTCACGGTGTCTTGAGGTCTGGCTTTGGTGTCTAAACGTCGGGCATAAAAATTAAAACCAAGTCGTGATAGAATCCGTAAAAATAGTTTAATTTCAATGAATAACATTCACGTAAACCTAAGAAATCATTTCTTATTTAGTGTTATTTTTCTCTAGAAACTAGTTGTCCTAAGTGTAGCTCTATCTATTGCAACTTAATAACTTTCAACTAAACCCTGACTGAAGATAGGCTTATTTACTTACTAGCTGCTTTCTCATGTCACATGTCCAAGGTATAAGGCAGTGTCGTACAAGTTTAAAGGCGATTATTGTAAGTCTAAAGGCTGTCCCCGCGCTGACATGTGTCACTGTAATAGGATTAATATGACGCGTTTGTGGAATCGAATTGGGAATTCCTTGCCACAGTTTTGTATTTTTGAAGGTCTACATAACATAACATAAGCTCACGCTTGTATCCCTGAAGGGGTAGGCAGAAACGCCTTAGCGAACGAGAACACCAACATTTCGCCGAGCTTTGTTCCGTCCCAGATGTGATAGGGGGCGAGCCTATCGCCATATCGGGCACAAATTCCAGACTCCGGGCTGATATGGAAAAATCCAATATCACTTTGCCCGACTCGGGGATCGAACCCGAGACCTCAGGACGGTAGTCGTACCGAAATACAACTACGCCACCGAGGCAGTTTGAAGGTCTGTGTGGAGGTACTATGGAGCATACAATTGCAATAAGTTTTAAATAATCACAAGTTTAAAAACTTAACTGACCGTCTTCTAATATACCGATCGTGACCAAATTCATATGGGACCACCCTTGAAATAAGCTCTATCGAACACAAAAGAATTTTGAAAATCGGTCCACATTTGGCGGAGATATCGAGTAACATACATAAATAAAAAACAGATGAATTGAGGATATCCTCCTTTTGTGGAAGTCTGTCGAAAATAAGTTTGTAATTTTTTTAAGGTTCTGTATCTCGAAAGGCGAACACGGAACCCATTATTATCACTTACCGCCGAAGGTTTATACACTTAAGGTCACTTCATGTCGTTTAAGGCCGCCTCATCTGTCAAAATTGTATGATGAAAATCAATATAAAAAGCCCTTAAAGTTGAGTAGCGTTTGACCATTTGGACGTTAGTTATCCTTATTGGACATGTAGCTTTATCATTATTATTAAAGAGATACCCAGCTACTTGTTTAGGCGATTAAAGCTGAAAAGTCGGCTTAAAAATAATTATAACTTAAAGTAAAACTATATACACATAATAACATAAGCTCACGCCTGTATCACCGAAGGGGTAGGCAGAGGCGCACTAGCGAAATAGAACACCCACATTTCGCCGAGCTTAGTTCCGTCCCAGATGTGATAGGGGCGAGCCTATCGCCATATCGGGCACAAATTCCAGAATCCGGGCTGATATGGAAAAATCCAATATCTCTTTGCCCGACCCGGGGATCGACCCCGAGACCTCAGTACCGTAGTCGTACCGAAATACCACCACGCCACCGAGGCAGTTTATATACATCCACTTCAAATGCACTTGTCAATTTCGCTTAAGACATTAAAATGAAATTTAAAAAATACGTCGACATAAACACCTCATTTTTCACTTCAGTCAAAATCATTTAATAATAACGATGTTAACAGTCACTACACAAAGACAAAACGTAGATGAAAACAGCTTCCTTCCAAAAACATATTTTCGAATCAAAAGCGATTCATAATTAATTAACGGTGGTCGCGTATCGGACGTAGTATGGGCCAAATGGGACGGATGGGCGATAGCCACATTCCATTGTCGTGTAACTTGCGCACATCGTTCATCATGTTGACAACCGTTAATCCAGTTTCCGGTACCGTACTACTGTTTACATTCTCGATGGAGCGGTTTGGCGAGAAATATGTGAGGTTTGAGTGAGTTAATATTGTGTCAAGTCGTATTTGGTGAACGGTTATATTGTTATGGTTTTGTGGTTGATTTTCTACGCCTAAATTATAGATGCAAATGGCAGTGATAAATGCGATACCAAACTATTGGGTTTTAAGTGTTATGGTCTTTGAAATATAGTACGTTATTTTAATAAAATTTCTGGTATTTGCCTTGACTTTTGACTGCCTCGGTGGCGTGGTTGTATTTCGGTACGACTACCGTCCTGAGGTCTCGGGTTCGATCCTCGGGTCGGGCATACTGATATTGGATTTTTCCGTATCAGCCCGGAGGCTGAAATTGTGCCCGATATAACGACAGGCTCGCTCCCTATCACATCTGGGACGGAACTAAGCTCAGCAAAATGTTCTAGTTTGCTAGTGTGCCTCTGCCTACCCCATCGGGGATACAGGGGTGAGCTTATGTTGTGACACTACACAAGTCTGTGTACCTTTGACATAATGACAATACTGTTATATGCATGTGTCAAAAAATCTTTTAAAAACAATATTTGCTAATAATCATTGTAAATAAAATTCTTTCTTTATTTCTGCCTGGCGTTATCCCAGTCTAATGCCAGTGTCGAATTAATAAATTGCAAGTAAGATTAAATCGTGTAAAAACATTTTACACGATTTAATCTTCCTTGCAATTTATTATTTTACACGATTTTATCTTGTTTGTTGTTTTTACAAAAAACTGATATATAATCGAGAACCAATAGTAAGGGTGGTGTTCAAAAAGCAGCCTCCCCACCCCCGAATCTCGATGACAAATCGTTGCGTAAATGATAGTGTGCGCTCGTTCGTCGTCCGTACGTCGAGAGCACTGTTTTTGTTGTTATGATGTATGTCTGCGCTCCGTTGCATCCATTGTTGGGTTTAGATTGGGCGCTTTTTACGCACCATCGGCGCCCACATTGGTTCGCTGAAATTTGAAGCCGCATCTCCTGCACATGTTTTTTCGAAACAAAACACTAAAAACCTACACAAAATAAGGTTTTTTATTGTCTCCTGCTCATATAACAATGGTCCATGGAAAAAATATTAGAAATACCATTGAAATTAAATGATTTTTACGGATTCTATCACGATTTGGTTTTAATTTTTATGCCCGACGTTTCGAAAGCTTCGTGAGTCTGACCCGTGACCACGAAGGCTGCAAAGCTTTCGAAACGTCGGGCATAAAAATTAACACCAAATCATGATAGAATCTGTAAAAATCATTTAATTTCAATGAATAACATTCACGTAAACCTAAGAAATCATTAGAAATACCATGTTTTGTGAACGTGTTTTGTGTAATGTTTTAGTGTAGAAGACGTGGCTTTAGATAGACTTCGACGTATTAAAGTTAGTTGTTGTTTCTGTTCTTTTAAATTGGGTGTAGGTACGTTTTTATTATTTCCGACCGACTTCCAAAAAGGAGAAGGTCCTCAATTCGTTTGTATTATTTTTATGTATGTTACGCGATATCTCCGCCGAATGCGGACCGGATTTCAAAATTATTTTTGTGTTCGATAGAGCTTATTGCAAATTTGGTCACGATCGGATTTGAAGTCGGTCCTTTAAGATTTTAAACTTATAATTATTGGAGTTATATTTTAGCGTGTTCATGATTACTGGCCAACGAAAGTCGCAAGAAGTTGGTGGATCTAGCTTCTATAGCTGTAGGATGAGCCAAAGAATTTAGGTTCGCAATGTAGATCTTTCAGCATGTAATGATTATTAATATTAAGGTGACGTTGACATTGTCAGACCAAGAGAATTTCTTAGTACCTACCCGATTTATACCACCCAAGACTGGACTGAGTTTGCGTTCGGAACTAAAATGTGTATCAAAATATAGTACCTATTGTTAAAAGAACGTTATAATAATATAAATGACAAAAGAGTACTCAAACCTAAGTAAGCCTTGTCTAAAATAGTTAATCTATAACTAAAGGTCTATTACATAACATGTTTAATAAATATTTTTATTGCATATATCTAATCTATTATCCATTTACCACTCTACATAACACCATCTCATTAAGTAAAATTATATTTAAATGCACAAAAACTGTAACATCTTCCGTAAACCCTTTACGATCAGATAAAAGGCACCTGGCGAGATTAAACTATGGGGAGGGTCCTCACCGAAGGTCCGATGACATGGACTAAATTATAATAATTAATCATCATTCTCGACCCTAAAGAACAAAGGCGTAATGATGGGCCATAGCTGCGGGTTTTTTCTATTACCATACGTTTCCTGTTCGAAAACGTCTATTAATCAATAAACCACAATAGAATCTTTTCGAATGGTGGGCATATGTTTTTGTCGTTGTTAGTTCTAACAGTTGCTTGGAATAATTGTTTGACATGTAATAGAATATTAAGGCAAAGTCTGCACAAAATTCGATTGAAGTTACGCGCTTAGTTTTATAGGAGCTGTTATTTACTAGCAGATTACCTTCCATGGAGACGAAAATAGACGATTTTTTAGGTTGGTTTAATATATAAAACAACAAAACAAAGCCTAAAATGATTTAATTAAAGAAAGTGTATTTATTTCTGAGTATCATAAGCTACTTGTTATTGTAAACTGCCTCAGTGGCGTGGTTGTATTTCGTGTACGACTGTACGACTACCATCCTGAGGTCTCGGGTTCGATCCCCAGGTTGGGCAAAGTGATATTGGATTTTTCCATATCAAGCCCAGAGTCTGGGATTTGTGCCCAATATGGCGGTAGGCTCACCCCCTATCACATCTGGGACGGAACTACGCTCGGCGAAATGTGGGTGTTCTAGTTCGCTAGGTTGTCTGGAAGAGTGTAGAAATGAGGAATGGCAGTAAAATTAAATTTCGGATGTAGAATTAATTTTATTTAATTAAATGAGTGGTAAAGTAAAATTTTCCCTTCAATTCTTATAACCGGTCATCTGATAACCCTTTTGTTAATATTTGAAAGCGGGTTCACGCCAGCGGTCTGTACGGAATTATACGCTCTATCAACAAAACTTAGTTTATTTAGTAAAATGATGCCACCCACCTTGAGTTTTGGTTCCGTAGTTGGTTTCGACAATCGTGGGACGATGTGGATAAGTTTTGATTTAATCTTGGATAGGGGAGCACCTAATTCTAATCCATACTCCATATTATGGATATATATGGATATCCATATTATATCTCCATATTATTCAATATGGAGTATAGATTAGAATTAGGTGAAAATATTATTATATATGAGGAAATTGGCTTCATTTAAAATATTTTGTCAATTCAAATACCAATTTCTTTAACTGGATAACCGCTGAGCTTGTTTTGGCATATCTAACGCCATAATTTAACCTAATTTAATCTGACATCTATAAGTTATATAAATTGTCCTATTTCTGGGCGCTATTGTCAGAGATTTTTCATGATGTAAAGTTATAAAATATAGAAAACTGCTGTCGATACCCTCAATGTCATATTATTATCCTGTGACAAATTATTTTTAATATACAACTCAAATTGCTTCGAGACATTTTCGGGTACGACACTTGAACCTCAAATCCAAAGGGAAAAGAATTAAAAAACCTTCACCGCTATTCGTATTTCAATTACCGACATATTCACAGGATCGTGTTTTGCTTTCATTCATTCCATCCGAAATAATCTCTACCGCAAACAACGTTGTACAGTCGGATTGTCAAATATAATGCTCCTTTTGTGTGCCCAAAATCGATTATGGCCTTTTTGTTGTCAAAATTGAGGCTTAAATTCTCGTGTTCCAACAATAGTTGCGATGTTTATCATCGCCAGGTGTACTTCGCCTTAAACGTGTTTTAATTGAGCGCAACCGACAATTGTATTGTAGTGTCAACAACGTCGAAATATGTTTTAGGTAGGTCCAAGATTCTTAGTATTATATATTTTTAACTGTAACTGAAAAATATCTATTGACTCGGTGGCGTGGTTGTATTTCGGTACGACTACAGTCCTGAGGTGTCGGGTTCGATCTCCGGGTCAGGCAATGTGACATTGGATTTTTCCATATCAGCGCGGAGTTTGGAATTTGTGCCCGATATGGCGATACAGGTCGATCTGGAAATCTTTGGGGGAGGCCTATGTTCAGCAGTGGACGTCCTATGGCTGATGATGATGATGATGGCGATAGGCTCGCCCCGCATCTGGGACGGAACTAAGTTCGGCGAAATTTGGGTGTTTTAGTTCGCTAGTACACCTCTGCCTACCCCTTCGAGGATACAGGCGTGAGGTTATGTTATGTTATTCTTTCTTTACTATATAACCACGCCACCGAGGCAGTCAGAAAGAAAGAATAACATCGACTTATTTAATTATAAATCTTTTTGCAAACTCTTTTCAAATGCCTCCTACCCCGGAGAAGGTACTTACAATTCATAAAACAAGCTTAGTATAAGACATAATTTATAAAAAAAATCTCCTAATTTAACCTATCACGCTTATTGTTTTTATATTTTCCGGTATCAACAAAGCGTAACATAAAGGTGCGTACACACTGGATTACGGGTCGGCCGGTGTAGTGTTACCGATATAATTGGTCGGACCTCACGGGCCCACGGCGCGGCGTATGGCTAATGCAACAATTTACGCATCAGCTAATCTGCAAATTGGTGCAGCTTTGTCGGCTCGGTGTGTCGTCGAGCGTTGTCTGTACAGCTTTATACGGTTCATAGTTGACTGATTGGCGTAACGGTCATCGTGTAGTCTAGACTTTATATGCGTGTTGGCAGCTTCATAGTGATTTTGAGTTAATTAGACTTGTTTGAGCCTTAGTATAATAACAATAATAATATAATATTAGCCCTGTAATATTACTGTCCCACTACTGTGCAGAGGCCATTGGTAGAGAATGAGAGGGGTTAGGCCTTAGTCCACCACGCTGGCCTAATGCGGGTTGGTAGACTTTACATACTTTCGAAATTCTTGAGGAGAAATTCTCGGGTACGCAGGTTTACTCACGATGTTTTCCTTTACCGTTATTGCAAGCGATATTTCACAAAGAAAACACACTTAACATTGAAATGTCATAGGTGTATGCTCCATTTTGAGGTTGGTCTCGAACCTCCGACACTTGTCTCGGCAGTCCGTACCATTATGTTGAAGTGTTATTTACGTTAAAAGAAAAGTTTAAAATTGAATTTAGAGCATTTCATAATCGTAATAGAGTTCCCTCGAATAGTGAAACGCTCATTAACAGAAAGAGTTACTTACATTGTTATGCTTCATACAATTTTGTCAGATAATTACTTAACTTAACTAATTTACTGTAAAATGTTTGAGTAGTAACTAAGTATTCGGGTATGAAACTTCCTTGACGAATTTCAGTGTGTGCGAATTACTTGTCAATTTCTACGTAGATATTCTCAAAATCATTGAGGGACAGCCTCCGTAGCGCAGCGGGCGAGTAGCCGGCTCTGCAGCGAGAAGCCGCGGGTTCGATTCCCGCATTGAGACAAATGTTTGTGTGGCCCACAGATATTTGTTTCAAGTCTGGGTATTGTGAGACCGAAAGTCTCTCATAGTCTCTGACACCCACGATACAGGTTATACCTAGTGTGGGGTCAGGACTAGTTGTGTGACTGTTTGGTGTGATATTATTACCTCTCATTCTGCAACATAATATTCCTATACACTGTAAGCCAAAGTAAAGTTTTGATATATTTGTAATAGGGTGCTACAAGGTCCGCCCAAGGATATGCTCCGTCGGATATCGATCCATTAACTTAACCGGCATCAATCACAACGCGCAAACATTGGCCCCATTATATTGGGCAAACAATCCGCGACTCCTGGCCAGCGGGCTTGTTTCTTACGTGTGTTTAGTGTGCACGTTTCTTTATTTATTAGAATCGATGGAACCCTTTTTATTTTTGGCTGAAGTTTATACAGTTCATATATGAGTGAGATTTTCGGTGGACCTAATGGGTACTTGACTATTTTTTATTCATTTTATATGAAATTTACGCCATCTAAATTATAGAACGGAAAGAAATATTGAAATATTCTCAAAAATAAAAAAAGTTATAAACCTTTGAAGTTTGGTGTAACCTTCAAATTGCGGGAAAGAGAAGCGTAATCATCAGTGTAATCAGTGTCATCCGTGTAATCACGTCACGCCATAACAGTACGTGCGTTGGAAAGGGATATCAAGATATCTCCAATATGCCCCCACTCCAAAACTTCAAATATGAATTACTGCCTAATTTTCAACCAATTCCGATACATTTTTTACAAAAGGGTTTCTTTTTTGGTTTATTTGCTATTACATATAAATATGCATATAAAATCAAACAGAGTCAAGTACCCAATTCCATCTCCATCTTCCAAATCTCTATTCCCTCCTTTAAGGGGGGCAACACATCCCTGATTATTTTCGTACCATAGGTGTTTATGGGCAGTGGAGATCACTCATCATCAGGTGACTCACATGCTAGTTTAACAGTCTCTACTACAACTACTCTGCTACGACTGTTATCATCTATGCGGTAAATAGAGGCACAACTATTGCACTAATTTTTATGAGATAATTTTCGTCGTAGGAACCCCCTATCAAGGTGTTGTGATATGGATACAAATTTCTGGGGTGTTAAACCCCAGAAAGGGTTATCAGTAGGCCTGCAGCCGAAGACGCTGTCTAAAATTTAGATAAAATTTATGAGCCTTATGATGTAAATAATTACAATAAACTAAAATTAAATGCCATTCTTAGGGCGACTTACAGCAGTATTACTAATCAGTAGTTATTCCTAAATTCGTAAATTTAAACCGAGATTTGAGATATATCGAGATTTATCCAAGAGCAGCAAATCGACCTTAAATATTACTAACTTAAACTCCCTCAAAGTCCTAACAAACATTCGCCTTATTTATTAACTAAATTCAAAACCTATGTACTCACTATCAGTGAAAAAACATTGGTATTACCATAGGTTTCCCAAGAATCACCAGCTAAGAAATTATTGTTGGCGATATTCTATCCGTAATGGGTGCAGCGGCGCTCCTTTATCGCTCGATAGTGCCTACGCGTGCAGTGGTAATGGAGATGTCTACCCACCATAATGATCGCGACTTTTATCTGTTCCTTGCCTTATGATAGGCTGTTTTGGATGATTTTGATACTGTTTTACCTTAATTTATTTTGCAAGGAATGTGTAAGTTGATTGGCCTGTTGCGCTGGCCTTACGTGGTCTTGGATTTGAGAGATGAAAATGGTATTTATTGGAGAGGATTCAGTGATAACAATATCAATTATCTTTTTTTCTACCAATCCTTATCCTATATTAATGTAAGTCGACGCAATACACTTTTTCAAACATGTTGCAGAAAGGATTTGGCTTAGTTTTTACAACTGGCTGACTGTCTGATATCAACCTCCCCTGGAGGTTCTACTTCCAGGCAAACATTTTATAAAAATACCCCGACCGACCCAGGAATCGAACCCAGGATCTCCCGGTTCACAGATCATATACGTGTCACTAGACCAATGGGTTAAAAATTTAAATTAGCAAAATGCTATTTACAAATACATTTTATCATTTGAACGCAGTCGAGCTGATAGGTATCTGGCACGAACAACTTACGAAAATGTATTCGCATACCTGTCGGAAGTTTCTCTGGAATTCGCGATTTGAATACTTGTGTATCTAGTTGTTTGTAGGTTTGGTTGACGACCCATTTGGTTGTTATATAATGCCAGGTTAAACTGATGTTAAGCTAATACTTACCTTGAATACTTAAGCTGTGAAACAACACAAACTTTTCCTGCACGGCCCCAACACTTCATCCAAAAATAATTTGACAAAGCTGTTAGTGGACATAAGTTGGGGAAACAAACATAAAAGCATCCTAAAAGAGCTATAAACAACGCGCAGTAGTTTCTCCTATGGGGCATAAAAATGAACGAGTCAAACCCAACGACAGTACATTGATCTCAAACGGGGCGTCCCACCGCATCCGGCAAATAATTAAAACTTTTACAAGAACCACTGAAATGTGGAGAAAAGAAATAAATTTTCTGCCGCAACGGATACTTTCATTTTTACCTTTCAAGTTAGTGATTTACGTTTCAAATTCATTTGCCGATATCCAAACATGACGTGCGAAACTTCCTACTTTATGACTACACTGATAAATCCCAGTTTTCCAAGTTTCGAATTTGGACGGCAACTTATCATTTGGTATTAAAATGTTCAGTTTTTGCAATATTCGTGTAAACTATACCCTATTATTAGATATCTATCTTTCTCGATCGTGGCGTCGGTGCCTGAAGCCTTTCATTTAATAAGGGTTAAGCCTATATCATTTAGGGATAATTTACCTTCTTCTTAATTTATCGATTTAGTACAGAGTTTCTGAATATTAATTTCAACATACAAAACTAATTTTAATTTTACCCATGTGTATTAAACCATGTGTATCTTTGAGTGAGGCCTATGTTCAGCAGTGGACGTCCTATGGCTGATGACGATGATGATGATGATGTATTAAACCACTTTAATTCAGTCTAAATCATTGTCATTGAATCACGTTAGTTGTCAGTCGATTAATAATTTATTATAGTTGAAGTTAAAGAGGATGGTGATATTATAAAGCTTTAAATTATTCTCGACAATTCTAAGGAAGAGATTTAAGTCATTTTAAGTGAAAAGGAAATTACTAAGGAATTACGGTGGCTGACCTTACTCGACGCAGTCAAAGCGACTCCCGCATTCAAATAGAAGCGCAAGTACTTTGATCTACAAAATATATATGACGGAACGATTTTGATGAATCGTGAAATACCGCCATACTGTTATGAATAGTATCGGATGCTCGGCTCTGCTGCATCGAACTTCTATTGAAGGAGACGAGCGAAGACGCTTAAGTAATTATACTAATTAGTACAAGAATTTATGCAGAATATCATTTTCGATTTCGATTAGTTTATTTAATACCTTCATAGAATATTCAATAAAAATCGAAATGCATTGTTTTAAAGTCATCGAATATGAGAATGGCGACGAATAGTTTGTTGACTTTAGTGTTTAGAACAGGAAAAGACCATAAACAGGGAATATATTGTTGTCCTAACAAATGAATAAATATAAACTTCTTATTATTATTAAACATAGCAAAGGATAATAGAGATTAAGAACGAATAGATTTCCACAATATATTATTTTTTGGAGTAAAAAGAATTCCCAATGTGGTCTAAGTTTGTTGGAAACATCGGAATTTCTTTACACTTTTCTTTCTTAAATAAAGAAAACAAATCACTAGACTCCACTCCTAAATTAAACAACTTACATAACAGCACGATAAAAACCTGATATAGCATACATTAGGAAATAATTCAAACGCCCATCGACTTAAGATTCCTTTATTGATTTATAGTGCAACAAAATGGCTATGTTAACACCAAGCGATATAAACTTGTTACTTTTTAAAGGCACTAAATCTATCCGAGAGTGATTTTTAAAAGCGTTTATTTACTTTTATCTTGGATTGGCGTTCCGTAACAAAATGAAAGAAAACAAATGTGATTTGGACATCTTTGTTGAATTGATTTTTGTTTGTAAGACCACCCATTTTGCAAATGAATTTTTGAATGATTCAAAGTTATTTTAAACTGTGGAAGTATAGCCGTATTCAATCTTCATTTTTTTGTGTTATATTAATAGAATTTGTATCAAATCTTTATTCAAGAACATCCAAAAACCAAAATCTAGGTAATAATTGATTTTAATTTAGTACCTACTCGAATTTTTCAAGGTAGTATCTAACGTTTCCATACAACTACGAGTACTAGGTAAGGATCCTGTAATTTTTTAAGCCTTGATTATATAAATAATAATAATACGTTCTCGAATATTTAGTATTTCTTTTGTATCATTTTACACATTGTTAAAGTTACAAAACTCCTACAATCGTGCTACGTCTGATGTTTCACTAAACTTGACTGTCCTAATTATCTGAGTAATAAAGTAAAATATAAATATTGTTTTAATTCATACTATTTATCTAGGAATAACTTTAACAACATTTCTAATTAACATTTAAAACTTATCGAATTCTAAGAATTCAGTCCAAGATATTTAAAGTACCAGAAAGTATAATAGAATTTTAACAATCAATTAAAGTGAAATGAACATCAACATTGAGAACGCCTCATTTACATTGATTTGTTTCGAGTTGGAATTGATTTTGAAGAGTCAAGCAACAAAGTCAATAAACGGAATCAGTTTTAAACTTGATTCATTAAAATTTGCCAACTCACTTCATCGGGAATCGGGATACGTTTTGATGTAAGAGTTGAGTACTTCAAAAAGGAAGCCTCCCTTTATAACTTCCCATATTTGTGTGTCGATATTAACTTCGATCGTTTAACTTATTTTGTCTCATTCGCTTTAACCATTAGATATTTCCGGTCTCATTTTCAGTTGGAAAATCGACAATTATAAAAAAATAATCAATTACTTTGACTGTTGTTTTATAATTAGCCTATTAATTGGAATAAAGTATTTTTTTACGACCTCTATCGGGATTTGATCGTGTTTTTATTTAAGTCCTAATGTTTTAAATGTTGTACAGAACTAGTAACTAGAAGTTTTATAAAAACTGGTTTTATTACAATTTGTAAAATTTGGGTTAACACTTAGAGTAATGTATGATATTTCTATGGGTTAACATAAGAAATAATTATAACCCTTCTTCTTCTTCTTTTTATAATATATAGCTTAATTATACCTCTTATTATAGACGAAAAAGGAAAAAATAAAATTTATATTACAATTAAATAGTGTAAACATAATCAACAAACACACCTTAATTTTACATTATACGTATACTAATTTTAATGTTGTATATTCATGTCAAAATAATGGCGTGATATGTAAGGAATTAGCGACCATTTAACAAGCCTTGTGTCAATCAAGTCGACGTGTTTCGTTATAAATGTTTTAAACTCCGCATGAGGGACGAACGTAAAATTTTTTGTCGAACAAAATATATGCAAATAATTTTTACTTGTGTTTTGCAATGGATATTTATTGAGGTGTATTTTTTTAATAGTGTTGTTTGTGAGGAAAATATTATCATTCCTGAGAGGTAAATCAGTTTAACCATTCCATAGGCCATCTATCAATATCTATGAGTTGGGAATCTAATCAATGCTTAGTTTCATTCACTTTCATCAAAGAGGTAAAAGACAACAGTAATTGAATCAACACTTCTTTATATTTTTTTAGTAACAAGTCAAGGTTCAGTATTACTTTTCATTACGAAATTCCATCATAATATTTTTATTCAATATCAAATAGCAATGTCAATATATCTAATATGTTTGACCATGATAAGAGACAAATGGACGAAAGTGGTTACTTTACCAACAAATAAAAGTACCATTGATCTGAATAAGTAGATACTAAGAATTTCCAAATTACCTATGATGGCTTTAGAATAAACAGAAAGGAACGAGGTATTTTAAGTTATCTCCATTTTGATAATCCAAAAGAATTTCAACCAAAACGGTATACAGTCAAAATAAATAAATGAAGAAAATACCATTTAAATACGATTGCAGGTATTATTAGGAAAGTATTGAGATTAAACCAATATTCATTTGGATTATGGTGTTAAGGTGTTAAATATCGTGCATTACTGACGTTGAGACAGCTTCCACCTGTCACATCTCGTAACGATTGAGAAAGACTTGATCATTCATGTCGCTTCTTACGTGGATAAGGTGTCATGAAGATGTTGCTCAACTTGTTATGATGACTCTTTTAGAGCAGCCTCACCTGTCACTTATTGTAATTGTCATTCCACTTCAAAAGAAGGAGGTTTTTAAATAATTGTTTTTTTTATATAGCAAAGACTGCAAACGAGCAGATGGGTTACCTAATGGTAAGTGATCTCCACCGCCCATAGACATCCAAGACTAAAAAATAATCAAGGGTGCATTGCCAACCGGAAAGGAGGAAAATAGGGATTGGGAAAGGGAAGCAGGGAGGGAATTGGGCCACCTGAAATATCACTTAGCGAACGAAATGAGACAGCCAGCTGCCACTTTAGGTCAGGTTTCTGTGAGACAATGGAATCAAACCGGTCAAGCCGGCATATTCGTGCTGTAGACGTAACAGTCTACAGTGTGACTCTGCCACTAAATTAATATATATGTTACGCCATATCTCCGGCAAATTTAGACCAATATTCGACCGACTTCGAAAAAAGAAAACGTTTTCATTTCGTCTGTATTTTTTTAAGTATGTTCCCCGATATCTCCGCCAAATGTGGAACGATTATCAAGATTCGATAGAGCTGTGTCCGATAAAACTAATTTCAAGGATTGTTTCATATAAATTTAAATAGGTTTTTGGAATTATTAGTTTTTACTATTAAGGGTTTCATTTCCTTCGATATATGATAATCAAAGACTTCAATCGTCTTACGAAGTAAATATTACTACCCACATTGCATTCCTATACAATTAAGCATCACCATTTACTAATCCTCGTTTAAGAACACGATCATTCTCATCACCGATGTTACTTTTATAACTCGGTATAATAATAAAGGGGGTTTTGTAATAAATAATGATATTATGTAAATTCAAGTTTAAATTCAGCCTTAACGAGATTCGAACGAGTCGCATCCGAATACAACTACTCGTTAAGGCGAAATCAAAATATTTATTATGAATTAATTTACATAAGAAGACGGCAGATATGCATGTTCCCGAAATATCTACGTGTAAAGGTTGATTCATATCTACGGACATACGACGTACTTTCATAGACGCGTGCTGTCATGCTTGGCGAGAACTGTCAGCCGATGACAGCCTCTGTTTGTATCCGCTTGGTAATCATTAGTGAGCGTGCAAAGATACATATATTTTATTAATCACTATGACGAGTACCTGAAAATCTCAATTTTTTTTTCCATTTTATGTCATTTTTTTAGAACGCATTCCTATACATAAAATTAGAATCCATTCACAATTTATTCAAGATCACAAGACTTGCCAGTGACGTCCGCACACTTACCTACAGGTAAACTTGACAAACTAATTATGGTCTGCATTAAATTGATAGAAAATATGTGAAATAATTATATATATATTATAATAATTATTTAATCACCGATGTCTTTAGATATGAATCGACCTTAAGTCGTGAGTGGTGTTTATGCACTCAGTACTTCGGTATGGAAGCACGGAGGAAGGAAAAACATTTAAGGAATAATAAACTGTTGCTATGCAAAAGTATGTAAATCTACTGAATCAATTTTAATGAACGATGTATTTGAATTAATTGCTGTTTCAGCGAAAGGGTTGATAAAGTGACATTTATTTATTACACATACAACATAAGCTTACGCTTGTATCCCCGAAGGGGTAGGCAGAGGCGCACTAGCCAACTAGTACACCCACTTTTCGTCGAGCTTAGTTCCGGCCCAGATGTGATAGGAGGCGAGCTTATCACCATATCGGGCACAAATTCCAGACTCCGTGCTGATATGGAAAAATCCAATATCACTTTGCCCGACCCGGGGATCGAACTCGAGACCTCAGGACAGTAGTCGTACCGAAATACATCCACGCCACCGAGGAAATCATTTTTATACTGTATTTATTAACACGAGTGGAATCTTTCTTTGTGTCCCGCATATCGTCACATCTACCTCTATAGCAAACTTACGAAGAAATTAGACTTTTGTTGCGGAAGGGATTCGGCTTTCTTATGACTTATTGCTTGCCTAACGTCTACTCCTTCTGTGGACTTACTAGGGATTCGAACCTAATACCCGTCGCGGCGTCGGACCACAGCAGACCACAACCCATTTATGCTGTCCCTAGAACAAAGACCATCATAAGATAGAAAATACAACTGAATCTAGAATAGGTACTGTAAATAAGAAGTATCTAGTTATCCAAAAAGTATCTTCAGAATATAAAGAATCATAAACCGGGTTCCCCCAATATTTATAGGAGTTATAAAAAAATAGCTGCCACTAAAGTCGGAGGCACCTTGATTACACGTTTATTATTTCGGCTTTTATTCCACGTCTCCCAGCTTTGTTCTTGTTCATACTAGTTGGAATGTTTTGCTAAACACACACGTAGCTGTCAAACGGGCCTCACGTAAGCGTACACCGTATAATTATATATGGGAATGCTACATTTTATTTAAAAAGAACACAATTACTTGGCCCACGGCGGCCTAGATAGCGGCTTTTTTTTAAATTGCGTCGATTTTTCACACGATAACGTTTTTTGTGGCTAATGACTTTATTGTTTTAGTGCTGGAATTACTAATTTGAATTAAGAATGACGGTTTTGAATAGAGATGTGACTATACAGAATAGTGTTATGATGACTATGTTACGATGCATTAGAAATGATTCGATAATACGATTTGGTCAACAACATTGTTCAGAATTTGAATGCTGTCGTATGAATTTCCACTTTTACAACAAGATCTGAAGTAACTCACATAATTATTTTTCGGATATTGCATATCATTATAATAATTGTCACATCTTAAGGTCCTTAATATATATTCTACGACCAGCAGTGGACAAATACAGACTGATGATGATGATGATGATTAATATTTCTAATGAAAAAAATATGTTTGTTTATTTAATTAATCAATTATTATCTTTAGGCCCACTCGTGAAAGTCTATCGCGATTTAAGGTAGTAGTCCACAAGGATGATATTCAGCTATTTCTGAGTAAATTATTTCTAAAATCAGTTTAATATCTCTTAAAATAATGCTCTCCAAAGATAGCTATCCCTTTTTAGTGTAGACAGAAATATCGTCATATTCAAATCCTATCTCTAATATCGCACAGACGGCTCTCAGTTTGTTTATTCATCTAAAACATTAGCCCTTCTACAAAGACGTGAATTAAAAATGGACTCAACACCGGAGACCACTTGTTTTGTTTACAAACACAGCGTGGATTGGATTGCTAAATTTATTCTTGGCGGCGTGTGGTCGAAATAAAAAACTGATGGCTCTATTATAAATATTGTATGAAGAAAGATGCGGAGATTCGTTGGAGAGGGCTCTTTTACGACTTTATTTTGCATGACTAGTATTTTTGTAGTGAGTTGAAGAACGTCATTGCGAATTCAGTGATGGACAAAATCAACAACAATGATGAAGAAAGTAAACATAACGTTGTTCCCTTGAACACATCGTTGATGTAAAATCTATTGCTAAATATACTTTATAAACTAACAATGATGGAGTGTAACATATTGAATATTAATTCAAGTGTTATGTTATATATTAAAGTATTATGGGATGCAACTTAAAATTTTAGTCCATATAGTATAGTAATGTTATGTTATAATACGTGCTTTGGAATAAACTTTTGCCTCGATGTCTTCCGGGCACTATGTCTCTTCTATGTTCTTCTTTAGGTTCTTCTCTTTAGGTACTTCTTTACACGAGATTTTAAAAGAGTGCTCATTGCATGATAGTCCGCGGCTTAACTGTGATGGCATTGCCAAAGTCCATGAGCAGCGGTTATCGATTACCGTCAGGCGCGCCGCTAGCTCGTTTGCCAATTTTGGCAATTAAAATAGTAATATCAACTTTAAATTTCTCATTGTCCAACAGTAAGAGAATAGTCAGAGACATAGGTGTTGAGATTGAACTCGCGTCGTCGGTCTCAGCAATCACTTTACTCATTGCTAGCCTATCGCCGCTATAGAATTTTGAGTAACAAAAAGGGCCAGAGAACAAACAAGATCTTAATTTGTATGCTCAATTGTACACAGCCGGATACAGCACTCCAAAATGACTTTAAATATGCCACAAAGCCATGGTTAAGTAAACTCGGACAGTAAACGTCAAATATTAGACAATGATAAGACTCGACGAGCCAGAGCGGAGAATAAATTTACGGCACAAAAATGGGTCGTCTTAAAATGAGATGAGTTTATTTGCTGACTGTCAACTGTCTTTGTAATGAGACACTTTCTCCTGATAATCTGAGATGAAGATTGTCGTAAAATATGCGGTGAAGACTTTTACATAATAAATGTAATAGTAATCTTATAATTATCAATTATTTATAAATATTTTGTAACAGTTTAATATTATCTATCTACATTTGTTTTAGGCTGGGATGAGATTTATCCAGTCTAGTTTTAAAAGTTTTAGTATATTACGTTATCTTCAGTCAGAATTCTGAGATCATGTTTTGTTTTGGGAAAATTTAATATGACATTTTCAACATATTATTTCTATTTAACTAATAACTTTTACACAAATCGTAACAGATGTCTCTAATAACGTATCTATATTGATCGAAAGACATTCACCAATAATAATTAATTATGGAGCTTGTTACATTTAAAAGTAAATAATACTAATTATTCTATTGCTTATTACATAAGTTACAAATAATTAGCACAAGTCCTAGAAATTTGACTGAAATATTAAGGTAAATGAAAATTTTCCACAAATCTCCGCCCCAGCTGTGAACTTGAACAAGCCAAATTTATAACGCAACGAATAAAACCGCGAAAGCATAAATTACAAAATTAATGAACTGTTTTATGTTCATGGCAACATTCGTCTGCAAACACCATGAGACTTTACTTAACGACATTGTTGCTAAAGCATCGTGCTGCTCCAAAATTTTCTGGTAGTTCGTTCTTAATTACTACAATATTCTTGCTCTTCTGAGTACCTATTATTTTCATTCACGGTTTGTTGAGTATCTTAAATGGCGACGTTGCTTCACCGTCTAATTTTCATTGCGCGAAATTTCGGTGAGTTTGCGATGATATGTGCGGGTCCTTAGAGCTTCGCGTATGGGCTGTTATAGCATGTTCGCTTGCAAGGTTAAGTGAGGTTTACTTAATGAAGAGTTGAGTCTAACGATGTTGTAGTTCAAGTGCTAACTGGATTTTAAATATTCAATTGTTTTTTAAGTGCTACTATCTAAGGCTCTAGAATCTAGACAGACGGACTGCATTTTAACTGCACTCCGCCAGTCGGAGACCGACTGCAAATTTTCAGTTCGAATACATGTTGGTCCAACTGCATTTGAACTGCTCTTCGACCGTGCAGGCTGATTGCTGTCGGTGTGCAGTTCCAGCGACTGCACGCTGACAATGTAGTTGGTCCAACTGGTCAGGACGGACCAACTGCATTCGAAGTGCATTTAAACTGCAAATTTGCAGTCGGTTTTCAGTTGAAATGCAATCCGTCGATCTCGAGCCTTAGTGTTATGAAATTAGAATTATCAGTGATATAACCAAATGCAGTTATATCAAAATTAATTACATCAAAGTGTTTGCATATGTCGGATAAAGCAGATTATGGTACAATACAGCAACTGCTTATCCAGCAGGCTTCAGAATCTGCAAACTCACTCTGCGAAATTAACACAACTAAAACTTGGGACTGAGAATAAACAATCACAACTAAACAAACAAATCTGTGTTTATGTAAGTCAATGGAAGACATTTAATTTAATATAACAGATGTTCAAGTGGACTCGGTTGGTCGCGAATCCTTTGAGTATGTCACGGGCTTTCTCAAAGAAAACTGTCAACAGACGCGTTGTTATTCCAAGTGTATTCAAACTTGTTTATACAAGAGTGACAATCGAGCGAGCACCGATGTGACGTTCACACTTTTTGTTGTCGATCATCGATGTCCCTTTCAATTTGAAATTGCAAGGTTTTGCACGGATGACAGATGTGGGTTTTGTGAGAATAAGCTTAATACTTTAAGAAAGTCACATGCTCTCTACCAGACATGGAATTATTCAGGTTTAAAATCAATAAGTTTAGTGGCACCGCGCTAACTCCAGAATGACTTTTAATAAAAAATTTACCTTCCTTGGAATTACCCCAACCTTTTTATTCATAAATACATACTTAATGAAAAAATGTGAGTATTCTAGTTCGCCAGTGCCCTCTGCCGACCCCTTCGAGGATATAGGCGTGAGCTTATGTTTATGTCTGAATACATACATAAGCTCACACCTGTATCCTTGAAGGGGTAGGTAGAGTCAAACTAGTAAAGATAGAACACCCACATTACTCCAAGCTTCTTTTTGTCCCAGATAGGAGACCAGCGCCATATCGGGCATAAATTCCAGCCTCTGGGTCTCTAGCCAAAAACCGTTTTCTGTTATGTATGGAATTGAAGCTTGCGTCAGAAAAGTCACGTAACTGTTGCTAAATTTGATAGATACAAAAAACATTCCGCAAGCGCTAACGCAATCAGAAAAGGTTTTTTGTCTAGAAGCACTGGGCTGATATTGATTAGAAAAATCCAATATCACTTTATCCTTGACTCAGGGATCGAACCGAGATCTGAGGACGGTAGTCGCAATACAACTACGCCACCGAGGCAGGGACTTTTCCATACTAAGTATCCAATACTGCATCTATGTTAATAAACCAAACGCTTCCAAAGCACTCTGAACAAAAAATATCTTTCGATCAAAGTGCTTTGCGCATTTTATTGTCATAAATCGTTTTCCCAGTGCACTTGTTTACTGCATTCTGCTCTGTAAACAAATAGCAGGAGATAATTGAAATACGAACGTGCAGGGATATCTGTTGAAGTATCAACATTGAAACTATTTTGTATAGAGTGCGACATGAGAATAAAGTACATAAAAATGACCTACTTTTTGAAGATCAATATTATGGCGCGGTTTGTTTTTTGTTGCGGCTTAACTAAATGCCCACCAATGTTGTATGTTGAATGCCCATTTCAATAAAGATAAGAATGTTAATGTATGATGGGATATCACCCATCATACATTAACATTCTTATGATAATTAATTTTTTTACTGAAATTAAACTATTTTTACGGATTCTATTACGATTTGGTTTTAATTTTATGCCCGACGTTTCGAAAGCTTTGCAGCTTTCGTGGTCACGGGTCAGCAGAATAGTTTATTTTAAAGAATATCATTCACGTAAACCTAAGAAATCATATTTTTCTTATTTCAAAACCTAGAGTCGCCTCATTGGTCTAATGGCAGTGAATATGGGCTGTGAACCGGGAGGTCCGGGGTTCGATTCACGGGTCAGGCGTGGTGTTTTTCTAACACAACTTTCCCGGGACTGGATTTTCCAGATGTGGCTGACGTCAGGCAGGCAGCCGGTAGTAAAAACTAAGCCAAATCCTTTCTGCAACATGATTGAAAATCTGCGTTCCGCGGACCACACATTAAGGTGAGAATTTTCTAGCTTTCCTTTAATATATACTTTCTATGCAACATCTTATATATGCCAAAAATGTAGGATTAAGATTATAGCAACTATATTTTACGGCAATTTATGTTACATTATAATAATATTATAAGTTGGTAGCACAAGTTATCCCTTACTTTATGAATACCAAAACCAACAATCTTTACTTTAACCACGAATTCCGTTTCTACGTTAAAATATCGATTATTGTGGCTCACGTGGAGCACCTCTATAATTTCCCAATGAAGCACCAAACAATATTAAAGCTCTAATGATGCCAACACGCCTTCAAAAGTCAATATACCACCATCCACATCAAAACGACTGTTACGTAACCATTCGGCTATTACGAAAAGAACTCGTATTGAGTGACAATCTAATGAAGTGTTGGCCATTGTGTAATTAAAGCCGACTTTATTAAAAGCATAGGTTAGCCAAGTTATCCTGACCGCAGATGTTGTTATATCCACGGCTATTCAGAGGTCTTCGCAAATGGTTGACGTAAACTTCATATTAATGAATGGATGCGTGATGAATCTGATGGGACTTTCGTAATCCAAAATTATTATATTGAAGTGTAGTTTAATTGAGTTCGGTTGCTTTGAATATGTGTTATTCGTATTGTGAGATAAGATGTGAATGCCAAAATGCAAACATGTGAATGCCTTATAAAAATATAAGGAGGTTAAGTGAATACTCCTTCATAATTCTTACAAAAGCTTTAAGTATATTAAATGTTAAGGATGTTTACAACACATTTTTTTGTGATAATCACGGGAGGATATATAGTATTCAGTAGAAGATTACGCAAGCAAGCTCGGACAGTGCGTGAAATAAATATAATTTTTAACATTGTAATAAATAATACACCCAACAGTCACACACCTAGTCCTGACCCCACACTAGGTATAACCTGTATCGTGGGTGTCAGAGACTATGAGGACTTTCGGTCTCACAACACCCAGACTTGAAACAAATATCTGTGGGCTACACAAACATTTGTCTCAATGCGGGAATCGAACCCGCGGCCTCTCGCTTCACAGCCGGCTACTCGCCCGCTGCGCCACGGAGCCTGTCTGATTGTAATTTTAAGTATGTTGATATATTTTTTAGATTACTGGTATCGGATTGGAAATGAATGCCTCAAATTCTAGCTATTTCAATTAAAATTATGTGATACATCAATATTTTAGTCGCCTCCTTGATCTAGTGGCAGCATATATGGGCTGTAGACCGAGAGGTCCTGGTTTCGAGTCCCAGCTCGGACAAAGCAAATTTCCTACTTTAATTTGCCTGGAACTAGATCCTCCTGAGGAGCTTGACATCAAGCAGACAGCCGGTCTTAAAAACTAATCCAAATCCATTCGGCTACATGCTTGAAAAGGTGTGTTGAAACGACCCCACATTAAGGGCAGGTAGAAAGAAAGATACATAAATATTTTAGAAGATTTTTAATTATTAAGATTCTTCGGTCTGTGGCACCTATATGGATATCAAAGTCCTATTGAAGATAGCACTACGTATCATTTGTTTAATGCTTTTAACATCTATGAGAATTATAAAGATATAATTATATATTTGGCAATATATTAATCAACTACACATAAACAATATATTCATAAACGAAATCCTATCCCATAACAGGCTGCATCATTGAAATTCATATTATGATTACACTGGATCCGAAACGTGAAATTAATGCCAACAGAGCCCCCTTTGTTTATACGGCAATTACAAACAGCAAAATGTAATGGTGCTTAAGCAAATTGCTCATACCGAAATACTCATTAGCTGGTTGTAATCAATCAGCCGTGAGATGAGTGAGTTAATAATTACACGTGGGTGTACTCTGGAGTTAAATGAAGCATAAATAATATTCAGCAGATTCTATAGTAACATAAGACTCCTGGAAGAAAGCATTGAAACATTGTTCATCAGACAGGATATTGATGTATCTACTGCGCCCGAGCAGGAATATTTTTGACAATCGTATTCGACTTTGCATTCGATTCGGTTTTTTCTTCGTCGTATCTATGATTTATATTATTTTGGCCCAGTACTCAGCCACTGCCACTCCAGCAGGATTGGCCCCAGCAAGGTCACTGTATATTCGGTTTCATTTATTGTCTTAAAATTCCGCCGAAATCGGATTTAAAAGTGCTCTAATGTTGAATTAGATTCAAGAACTTGTCATTTGGTAATTTTTACATTTACATTTTTGTTGACATCAGTGCACTTTTTAACTCTATTTCGGTGGAATTTTAAGTCACTAAATGAAGTCGAATTGAAGTCAAAGGTTTAAAGGTACTCTGTACTACTTTTACACCAACAGCCATTTTTTTCCCACCTTTATTCCATTTCGGTGAGGGTTCGACGCAACATATTGTTTCTAGCTACTACACAAAATAAAACATGGAATCGTTAAAAAACTGCTTGTAAAACGGAAAGAATTGAGTATGAATCCATTTCAAAATTTATACGATTGTGACCAATTTGGTACCACCCTTGGGATAAGCTCTATCGAACACAAAAATAATCTCAAAAATCGGTCCGGTATATATTTGGCGGAGATATCGCTTAACATACGTAAAAACATACGGACGAAGGTAGTACCTCCTTTTTTTAAAGTCGTACGAAAAGTAATTTAACCATATCTCAGTTATTCTTACAGAATCATCTCACAGACTTCAAAACTCCCGTATGTGAAGATGTTCGTAGACTCAACGTCCTTCAACATTTGATTCAGACCTGTGATTGATAACACCTATTAATCAATTTCCAGACAAACAAAACATTCGCTATGTCTACGAGTGAAGGCCTTTGTGTTGGTACTAAGCTAATAATAACTATGATTTGTTACAGCTCTTACATTTAATATTCAAACTTTTAGTAAGATTGTCCGTTTTATTCATCAAAATCGTCAATAGCCTTGTATAGCACCTTATGGGATATTCTTAAATGCTATTGTTACCCAGTCTTTGTCAAAGCTATCAAGATTGTCATATCTTTCACTTCATCACCTTACTTAGTTCTTGGTGTTAAATAATTATTGAAATAAAACTAATTCAAATTAAAATCTTTATGCAATCATTAGGTGACTAGAAGCACTTTTACGTCATTAAATCCATCCGTGCTTCAAAAATATCATTGTTCTGAAAAGAATCAACAAGAAAACTATCCATGCCCTACGTTTTTATATGCAATTTATCGCGTAAGCAAACGAAACTATTATGTGCACTAAGATATTCAATAAGTAAGACAAATCTTAATCCAATTTGGGTTAACGGAAATTGTCAATGTTATCCGAGTAATTATGTAATAGGTAATATGTTATATCGGATACGAGGCAACACGTGTATTAATTAACATTTGTAGAGTTTAATGTCATTGATAGTAATTATAACCAAATAGCTGTTTGTCTAATTTCCTACGTCATTAGAGGTGATATTGTCAGTTAAATGTGGTTTCAGATCATTTTGATTGATTTTAATTTGATTGTGTCTTTTAACTTTAAAAGTGTATCTGTTTACACAAAAGTTTGCGTCTATGAGATTATAAGAAAATATATTATGACTCGTTGGCATAACTGCAGCCTATATAAGTTGCAAAACCAGTATCATAGGTTGAGGTCTCAGTTTCCGTCACGCTCAAATCAACCCTTTCCTTCTCAATCTCTATTTCCTAAGTTACGGTTGACAATGCACCCAGAATTATTTTGGTATATTGGACATATATAAGCGATGGAAATCACTTACCATCAGTTCACCTATTTGCTCGTTTGCCAGTCTCTGACATAGAAAATAATCTCAAGTTGATTAATAGAGTATTAATACATTTAGAGTACTACTGTTGGCCTACCTTAGCTTTGCCTTGTAACGAATTGGATTTGTCTGTAAGTTACTTGCGTAAATGAATCAATAAATAAATAAATAATAATTTGAGTTTTTTGTATTCACAAAACATAATATGAATTGTTCCTATTTGTACTAAATATGGATTTACCTCTTATCATATGATTATACGAACAATATCAACATAATATCATCAGTGGTTTAGTTGCTTTCTTCTAACTCTTGTCGCAATATAACTATGAACAGCGGGTTTAGACAAGTGGCTTATGCGCTAGTCAAAAATAATGGTCAAATAGAATAAATGTATGGGAATGACATTAGAGTACGCCGCATATAGCGTACTCTTATGTTATTCCAATACATTTATTCTCTTCGACTATTCTATTCGACTAGCGCATAAGTCACTTTTCTAAGCCCGCAAGACAATCATACACATACAACATATGAAACATTATACCTCGTGTATACATAAGTTTTGAGACGAAATAAAAGTTGCATAACTTTTTTAATATTTAACTTATATTTTTAAAATTTTCAGTAAGCATTAAGTACATAATAATCAGCAATAAAATATAATTATTATTCAAAATGACCACCCTTGTTTTTAATACGAACGACGCGAACGTTGTCCAGTACTGCTCAAGAGACACGATGCTAGGATGATCCTCTTCACCGACGAAACATTATTTACTGTCGAAGAAAAGTTTAACCGAACAAAACAACAAAGTGTATGCCAAAAGCAGCAAGGACGTCCTAGCTTCAACACGGAATGTCTCGCGTACCCATCATCCGGCTAGTGTTATGGTATGGTGGGGCGTTTCATATGAAGGTGTGACTCCGCTCCTTTTCTGCCAACATGGCCTCAAGGTTAAAGCTAAAAATTACCAAAATGACATTTTAGAGCCTGTTGTGAAACCCCTGACACGTACTTTATTTCACAACAAGGTCTGGGTTTTCCAGCAAGACTCCGCGCCATCCCATAAGGCAAAAACCACCCAAGCTTGGCTGAGGGAAATTTACCGGCCTTCATCGCGCGGACGAATGGCCCTCCTACAGCCCCGACCTCAACCCGCTGGATTATTTATTGTGGTCTGAATTAGAGCTCAGGGCCTGCCGAAAGTCCCACCCAAACTTGGAGTCACTGAAGTGAGTCCTCGTCCGAGAACCAAAGCGGATTCCGCTGGAAAAGGTTCGTGCCGCCATTGATGACTGGCCAATCGTCTAAGGGCCTGTATTAAAAACAAGGGTGGTCATTTTGAATAATAATTATATTTTATTGTTGATTATTATCTACTTAATGCTTACTAAAAATTTTAAAAATATAAGTTAATTATTAAAAAAGTTATGCAACTTTTATTTCGTCTCAAAACTTATGTACACCCGAGGTACAATCTGGTATAATATTGTATGTCCAGTAATGTCCATGGTCTATGTAAAATATTGGACGAACAGACACCATAACAAATAACTTTAGTCAATACATTTTATGCGATATTTCAAAGACAAATGTAAGAACCTAACTTTACAGCGCAAAATTTTTCAATGTCCTATAAAGACATTTCTTACGAGAAACTCGAGACAAGTGTAAATATTTTGCGTTATATTCATAAAGCAAAAAATACAACAAAAGCCACTGGAGGCACTTAGAAGAATTTATATCACGTCCTAAAAGACTGTTTTATTGCTACTCCCGTTTATGTCAATAGACGCAACAATGAGTCATAACAGTTACCATCTTTTATGGCCGAAGGAAACTTTTTTACCCAAACACAGGCTACCGGTGTTACAAAGACAATAGATTTTTTTCAAATCCGGACCTTCGTGGTAACAAAGAACTTTAAGTCAAAGGGATATAAAACACTACACATCCATAACTTTCTTTTTGTTACATCGAAGTTCAGATTCCATTGTTAATAAAACTGTGGTTATACGAGATGCAGAAAAAAAAAACTTGAATCTGGCTAAGTTTAAGGATACTGCTCTCCGATGTCTAAAGGCTAGTTAAGTGAATAAACCTAGTTTTGGGATATAAACAAAAAGCGTGAAAAATATTATTCCCATTTTGGCTAACAATTTGTTTAAAGTAAAAAGCTTAAAAATAGCCATCACTCTTAAAATGCTTTAGGGGAAAAATTTTCCACGTTATTTAGTTATTTAGTGATATCTCAAATTAGCTTTGCTTAATTAACTGCGTTTTTATGATCAGATAGCAGAATACGAAAAATCTTAAGGTTAAATAAAATTATTGATGCAAGTTTTTAGAAAATTAAATACCGGAGATGCTGAAGTTGATATTTCTAAACTGCATCTAGAAAGTAGAAGGACAATAGGAAGATAAAAATAAAATTTGAATAAACACGAAATATATTGAAACATGTATAAATGTTAAAGACTTTAAATATCGAAAGTTATGAAAAATCAAGCAATAGCCCGGCCGAGGCAAAATCTAATGTAAAATGGCACACAAAGCCACGCAATTTTGATTCCTACTACCCACAAAATTGAGTTCATGGATAGGACGCGTTATAAACTTATACACATTCAGTTTCAATCAATACCAAAGCATGTTATTTGAAGCAACAAGAACGTATGGTATAAAGCAGCGGTTGATCAGCCGACGGAAGTTTAATAATTCATTGAAGACAATGTGGGTGTAAAATATTCTAATTGGTGATCTTCGTGTAGGCGTTCCTTCGACACGCCACGTGTGTCATCTTACATAACTTGTTATTACAATATTAATATTTCATTGCTGTAAATGAATATAATGTTCTCGTAAATTGTATTTACTTCGGCGGTGTAACATAAAAACATAAGGACTTTTCTTATCATACAAAACTACGATTTGTTTGATTTTAATATGTTTACTAAACACCAAAAATCCTCTAAAATATCTGAATATCACTAATGTAACATCTCTCTTGCGGGAGTTCGTCTAGGTAGGCACCACATCAATGTCAGTTTCTGCCACCAAGCAGTATTATGCATTATTTAAACAATATTGTGTTAATTAAATGTGGGTGTACTAGTTCGCTAGTGCGCCTCTGCCTACCCCTTCGGGGATACAGGCGTGAGCTTATGTTTATGTTATGTTATTGTGTTCCTGACTGGAAATAAATATAATAATACATAAAATAAACTAAACATATAGGGCCTTACTTATAAAAACATTTTAGCTGAGCAAATGGTTAAGAATAGTCTGTCTCTTTTATTTTCAAACAATGTGACTCAAGGAAAAGAGTGACAGACTATGCTTAGCCATTAGCTCAGCTAAAATGTTTTTATAAGGCCCATAATGTCTCAGGGTGACGAGCGCAGTACAGTGCTAGTCAAAGCTTTGTTGTCAAAAGTGCGGGTGGTGTTGCCAATGTTCATGGATAGACGTATCACTCACCATCGGATGCACGGCCTGCTCCTCACTTCATTCATTAAAAAGATATCATCGAAAAAATTACACGTGCCTAGATCGCATTACTAGATAGTTAAGCAATATATATATACTTACGAATCTTTCTATCTGACTGGCATCATCTTGGCCTAAAAACCAACTACTTTTCTTGTGATTTCTCTTTACTAGATCTTGAGCTGCATTTGATAGTGGATACTCATGTCTTTCTCCAGCGGGTTTAGACAAGTGGCTTATGCGCTAGTCGAATAAGCCACTTGTCTAAACCCGCAGTTCATAATGTAAAGTTCACGATGTTTAGCCAATTGCTTATCCGATGTTCTATGATGTTCTCTCGTATGATCTAGCACAATACTTTACATATTATGTTTACGAATATTCAGGCTATTTATTATAATTATTACGAATTTATGAGGCAGATTTTTTTTTACACAAGTATAGAATTTAGGACCACTTGCAGCTCCGCCCTAATCTCTATTAATCCCAAATCTTGATTTAAAGATTGGAGTGAGCTGTAGGATAATACGAGATAAGGTGTAAACTCTAGATCAGTAATAGCGCTGTAAGACACCCTTAAAGTCACAGTTGTAATAATGTTGGAAGAATTCAATATAATCATAACCTAAAGTTGGTTCAAACGTAGCCATCTTGAACAAATAGTCATTTGCTTAAAAGCTCGTCAATTATACAAGCTAGTGATCACAGGTACGCAATAAAATATTTTCTGTAATAGCAATCCACTTTTTGTTTGTATAACGGTTCTGTTATTTATTATTCGCGCTTAAAATAATAATTATGGAAACTTCTCTGTCCTTAGAAAGTTGTAGATCTTTGTAAAATAATATCTAGCAGTTGGAATATTTTACCAATGAGTTGAAGCTATAAGGTTAAGGTGTTAAGAAAAAAAATCCACCTGACTTTATCACAATCGAATTGAAGTTGGCACCACACGCTTTTTAAGCATATTGCAGAAAGGATTTCGCTTTAACTTTTACATCTGGCTGCCTATTTGAGGTCAACCACCCATGTGGATCCATTTCCAGGAAAACCTTCAGGCAAACATGAGGACTCAGGATCTCCCATTCAGAGCCTACATACTCTAAATAATATAAAGTGTAGAATAAAGTGCTAAAAATATCCACATAGCCAGGTTTTAAGTGAATTGAGTCTTATTTTAAGCTTATCAAGTGTCAAGTATTTCAAAGATTATGATGATTATGGCATTTATCCTTAATGATTACTAAAATTGGCTATAGCAGACTTAAAGCTAACGTTTAAAGAACTTTTTGAGTTTAGAATCAATCTTCTAAAGCCAATATTTAGCAATAATTGAGAACAAACACAATTATTTTTATATACTTTGACACATGATATGTTTCAGGCGTTTAACGCACACTTATTATATTGATTTACTTTAAGACTAAACCCGCCCTTTATTAGTACGACTCGACGTGATGCTCCATAAAAATATGAATTTTTAAGAGATGAAGAGGTCTGGGAAAGAACTGCGAGTGTCATTAAGATAGAGTTCGCAAATTAAATTGTTCAGCTCCTATTAGCATGCTCGTCCGGACCGGGATCACCTCAATTAGATTCATTTGTGTTAATCCAATGTTGACCGAGTGAGCTGGAGGGAATTTCGTCAGAGTGTATGAGTCATTGCGTTCCTTTTTCGTATTGTGTACATTAGCTACGTAATCTTGCTCATTTATGGTTTCCTAGTACCTGTTTGTTTTTTAGTTTATTAAAGGAATGTGTTTGATTTATAAACCGTGAGATCCAAGATTAAAAAAGGCTTTATTTAAATGAAGAGTTTTGTACGTTTGAAATGAGAAGAAGGTATAACCTCTAATGCTCCATATAGCATCATATTATAACAATATAGTAGAAGTTGACTTTAATTTAGAAATCTTTGGGGGAGGCCTATGTTCAGCAGTGGACGTCTTATGGGTGATGATGATGATGATGATGATGATGATGATGATGATGACTTTAATTATTGTACATTATTTTATTTAAAAAAAAATGCTCTTGGATTATTAGTCAAAGCTCAATATTTATCAATATCATTAGCCACAGGACATTCACTATGGGACATAAGCATTTCCCAAAGATTTACATGAATATTATATTACCTTCAAAGCACAATAATATGAAATGTTAACTGTCTAGTACTTATATTAGCCCTGTAATATTACTGTCCCACTGCTGGGCATTGGTCTCCTCCACCAATGAGAGAGATTAAGCCTTAGTCTACCACGCTGGCCTAATGCGGGTTGGTAGACTTCACATACCGTTCGAAATTCTTGTAAAGGATATCCTCAGGTATGCAGGTTTCTTCACGATGTGTTTCTTAGCCGTTAAAGCAAGTGATAATTCACAATGAAAATACACTTAACATAGAAAAGTCAGGGATGTATGCTCTTTTTGAGGTGGGTCTCGAATCTTCGACACACGTCTCGGCTGTCCGTACCATTCCCAACTGAGCTATCGCTGCTGAATGTCCTGTTTAATATTACTAAAAGAATATTTTTATACGGATGCGAATTTCATATTCAGTAGGTGTCTCGGGCGATTACGATATGTGCGGTAAGATGACCATTGTATACAAGTCACGTAGCCTCTGTACGTTGTTAGATTTAGTTCAGGTGTATTTTTAATTTACTTTTTAATTTAACTGTACTTTTTAGTTTAATGTATGTTACAGAATATTCATGTGAGAATTAAGAATTATACTATATGAAGTGTCGTTATGGTGTATCGTGTGATTCATCAGAATCTATTAGGACCTCTTAATTTATATGAAAATGTATATACTGGACTATGTTGACGTCACGTTAGAAGATTGTGGCTTATGCTTACCTTCATAAAAATATGGTGTCAATACATTTTCTGATGCATGACGTCACAATACGAGGCGGAATACGTCACAACATGATGTAGTGTTATTCTATTATTTAAT
Organism: Clanis bilineata; assembly: GCA_036417725.1. NCBI lineage: Eukaryota > Metazoa > Arthropoda > Insecta > Lepidoptera > Sphingidae > Clanis > Clanis bilineata. The sequence continues at coordinate 4,563,906 of CM071159.1, forward strand.
AGTTTTATCTGATAATTTAATTTTTTTTATTATGTATGAGGGTGTTTGTGGGTGTACCCTTATTGGATGATCTTATAATTTTACTGAATGTCATCATCATGCAACATGACTCTTCAAATAAAGTAGTACTGACCCGTTATATGTAAATCCTATACGGAATCAAGGTCAATAAAATAAATTAATCATAGGTGTTCAAATAAAAAATGTATTATGCAAAAATTATCACAATGGCTTTATTAAAGTACATAAATAGTATACTTGTGACTTATATGGACATTTATTTACACATTATATACAAATTCACAATATTTCTACAGCAGTCTTATAGAATGTATTTACACCAAAATTACGAAACGCCCTTTGTAACGGCGTGAAATTATAAAAATAGAATACAATTTTAATTATTTGGTAAAGCGCGCGTTGCGTTCAATATTCACATTAAGCTTTGACTAAATGATTTATTAATGAGTTCGTGAGAAGCACATAGACTAGACGAGGTACGATTGACCTGAGGATTGAGTATCGATCAGCGGAGGAGGCGGTGGCCAGTGCCGGAACTCGCGCCTTCTGTTTGGATTGTTCGCGCCTAATTCTAAAGACGAATAGTCTGAATCTATAGAGGAATAGATATGGTCTGACGGAGGCCTGCCCTCATGTCCATACCCGGTATGGACCTGCTGAGGTCGGTTCTCCACAAATTCAGGACTAGTACTCACACCGTCTGCCGATCCCCTCATTTTCTCCGTGAAAGAAAAAGATCGCATCGTCCCATTCTGCACACCACTTCGCATAGTATAAGAATTTATATTATTTCTATACGCGGACGATTTCGATTTGCATTTCCGATCCGGCATCGCGTATCGCAGTTTGTCCCAGAATTTATTTTGACCCCATCTTATCCTCGAGCTCGTTTTCAAATACGGCCTCAGATCGGGATCACACTCCGCTTCGGGCAAAACCGAACTCTCTTCTATTATAACTAAGGTGTATATTCGTGATTTGAGTATTTCATGTAATGCTTGTCGAAACTCGAAACGTGACCATTCTGTTTCAATAAAATTTCTTGTTAATACGAGTACAATGCGCTTGGACGCTTCCGCGGCCTCGGGAAGCGGCAACGTGCACTGCATGTAAGCGACGTTATGCTGCGGTATATCTCTGTGATGCAAACAAAGGTGGTACGAAGGACTTCCATTTTCCAACTCAGCGGCTAATGTTTGAATAACAAAGTCATCATCTTTAGGACTGTAGCACACATAAGCATCGTATAATTTATCAGTGTCGTCGTACGCTCCAGTGAATGGAAACAATCTTATGCCGCAGCTCGTATACAGCCATATGCGAATCGTGTCTCTGAATAAGAAAATCACAAGGATGACAAGCATAATCAACATGAATCCAGAGAGCGTGGTTACCATCATAGGCATGTAATTTGAGACCAACATGTTATCTATATCAGAATCTCCCGCGTAATAGTCGCTGCAAATTGTGCCATTCAAGTTGAGCTCTTTCTTTTGTGTAGACTTAGGATCGGGGTTCCAACACCACACGTCGGTTATATCTACTATCTTATGTACGTTGTCAGATATGAACGATGTAAACCTCTGCAGATACCTGCATTTGCATGACCACATGTTGTTTCCCAGAGATAGTGCGTTCAGGTTTGACTTGGTGTTTAGACTCCAAACAGAGAAGTCGACCAGTCTGTTTCCATCCAATCTGAGAACTCTCAGTGAATGCAATGAAGAAAACGTTGCATTTGCGATGTGGCTGATAAAGTTATCTTGTAAATATAGCTCGTTAAGCTGGGTCAGATGTTCGAACTCGTAGCCATTTAAATGTTTCAGTTTATTGTTTCCGAGATGCAGTGTAATGAGCGAGGATAGACCGGCAAACGTTTTATTCTGTATGTTTTCCACTTCGCTGGAATTTACATAAAGCGATCTCATATTTTTTCGCCCGATGAATGCATAATTCTGCAATATTTTAAAGTCATTCCCGTCTAAGTAGACCTCGGTAGCGTCCATCGGTATTTTTTCCGGTATTTCAATAGCTCGCTGGCTGGAACAATCGACTACGTTTTTGTTCCACGTGGGGTCGTGATAGCAGGAACAATTATATGGGCACGTCATTTGGCAATCGCACGCTACAAAATCACAACAACGACACAATGTGAAGCAATGTGTTTCGTATGTACACAAGAAATCAGTTGACTTTAGATTACCGAGCGGTATGTGAGTTACGCCCCTCGTGTGCGTCATTTTGCACAACACATTCTCAAGATCCATAATTCTCGGGTGTTGTCTCATAGCGGTCATATTGTTTATCAACGGCAACCATTCCATCGTGCAATCGCAGTTGAACGGATTTCCTCCAATGTAGAACTCAGGGAGCGACTTGTTCAAGGGTACAGGAGACAGGCGCAGGCTGTTTATATCTAAATGAGATATCTCATTTGCGTAAATATCAACCCGAGTGAGGTTGTGTTTATCCATAAACGTGTTAACTTGTATGTTGTTTATGTGGTTATTGTTGATAAACAGTAACTCGACGCTGTGTGGTATTGCTAGTGGTGATATCTCCACGATACGGTTATGGCTCACGTCTAAAGTTGTTATCTGAATTTGTTCTTCAAGTTTATAGTAATTGCCTAAGTGTTCTATAAAATTTCCATGGACGTCGAGCCACTTCAATTTACTGGGTACAAAAGCATAATCAAACCACACTAAATGATTTTCCGACAAATTAAGCCATAATAAACTTAATAATCTCGAGAAAACTCCATTGATGTCTGATATAAAATTACCGTCTAATCTTATGGCTTCTAATTGTTGGTTTCTTGAGAAGCTACCAAGTTCTATCGCTTGAATTTTATTTTTGGCTAAATTTAATACTTGTAAGCTCGGTAATTCCCAAAACATGCCGGCGGTCAAATTACCGATTTGATTGTCTATTAATCTCAGTCCCGTCAGCTGGTCCAAATTCTTAAACGATCCATTTTTGATATCAGTTATTTGATTCTCGCCGAGATCCAAAGTTTTTAACAAAGACAACTCCCAAACAGCTGACGGCACTTCAGTAAGTTGATTGGAACTCAAATCTAATTCTTTTAAATCGGAACAATTCTTAAAAGCTTTAGGATCTATGTTTATCAAAAGGTTATTATTTAAATTTAATTTACTAAGAACAAACAATCCATTGAATAGGAACTCGTCTATAGTATGCAACCGGTTTTCAGCTAAATTCAACGTATGAAGATTGTACAAAGGAAGGAAAGTGTTCTCTTCTATGTAGCCGATCGAGTTATTTCTTAAATCTAATATCTGCAGAAAGAACAAATCTTTGAACGTCTTACCATCGATCCTCGTCAACGCATTATTGGATAAATTCAATATGACTAAGCGTATCAGGCCAATAAACGTACCGCCGTCTATGTGCGCACTAGAGAGCTGATTATTCGATAAATCTAAGACAAGCAGCTGTTCTAATCGGTGGAACACGCCTCTGGCCAGCTCAAATAGTAGGTTATTATTCAAATACACCTCTCGTAACTCTTTCGTGCTGGCAAATGTGCCCTCGGGTATAAACTGTAAGTTATTGTAGGAAATATTTAGTATACGTAACGAAATGAGTCCGTTAAACGTTTCACCTGAAATGTCGGTAATATTGTTGTTCTGCAACTTCAACTCTTGTAGTCTCTTCAATCCAGTAATTTCTGAGTCTTCAGACAGCGATTTAAGTTCATTGTGGCTTAAATCCAAACTGATTAAATTTAAACCGCAAGATTTTCCAAAACCAAGGCGGTCGACGCTTTTTATCCGGTTTTGCGTCACGTTCAATATTTGCAAATTTTCTAATGGGCAGAAAACGTCGGAGGGTATAGCTTTCAAATTGTTTCTTCCTAGATCTAGAGATTGCAGCTCCCGTAGTCCGTTGAAAGTGCCAAGCGAGAGCTCCAAGTTTTTGTTCGGGCTCCAATCGTAGTTTTTAGATCGTATCGACAACTTTTTCAGTTCACGTAATCCTTCGAACGCGTTACCCGGTATCCTGAGTAGTTTGCAGTTCCGAAGTGTTAGTTCGGCGAGCGCAGAAAATCTTTGAAAGTAGTTCGCTTCGAGATAACTTTCGAACAATAGCAGCTGGTTGCACTCCACGGAGAGACGCTTCGTGTTTTCCGAAGGTGCAGATGCTAAACTGGATCCATCAGCGTCGAGTGTCCGCACCCGGCACAGGGTGCTTTCGTCACCTTTAGACGGGCGGCTGCAATTATCCACGCCTGGAGCATAGGCCGCGTTGACACCAAAAGTCACAAACAAAAGAGTCAGCAGTTGAAACATTTTCTAAACACATTTGTCTGTGTCGTAACGTCAGTTAAAAACGTTCACTATGTATCAGCGTTTTATAAAGACACCAATAACATGTCACTTCACAGGTCAATGTTTACGTCGCGGCGCACGTACATACAGAGTCCGGAGCGACGCGGCCGCGTGCCACTCTCATCGTGGTTGGTGTGCGACTGACGATGCGATCGGTTCGTCAGTCTAGCGAGAGTGGTGGCTCATAGCCGCCCCCTCTGACACCGAGCCCCCCGCCCGCGTTCTCACCCCCACATAGTTACACGTTCCCTCGCATGGCGCCACTTGCGCGCTCGACGGCTCTCGCACAATTATGTAATGTTTTCTTAATCGAGCATCCGCATCGGTTTAAAAAGGAAACTTGCGTCACATCCACCGCAATTATAGTAATAAATGTGCAGTCTTTCTACCGATGTATAATTAGCGTACGTTTATGAATCTGTCTTGGCTGATTCCTAACAACACGTAATGAAAGACATGAAAGCTCGGTAATTTGACGTACTTCAGAATCACAATAAGTTCTTGAAACATTAGTTTTTTCGAGATTCCACATCTAAAGAATATTAAGTAGGAAACACGATAATGTAGGTGAGAAACGTACTTACGTAATTTAATTTATATTTATTGGGGGTAACAAACAAGAGGCCGAAAGGAAGACAAAGGAAACATCAAAGTGACAATAAGGAACAAAGTGCAGCCGTTGTAGGAACACCCTTAATTCTTTACGTTGTCACTTATTGAATTCCCAACTCACATACTTTGGCGAAGATACCCAATAAAGCTTGTTGAGCCGTGAGCGTCGCGTGCGGAACACATTTTTGTCTAAGTAAACGTTCAGAATTTTGAAACAGTGAAGGGGCTTCGGTTTTGGTCAACAAAATTCCTGTATCCTGTAAGGGTAGGTGTAAACTTCGTGAAAGTTGATAATTTGATTTCCTCGTTCAACACGTAAAGTCGTTTACGGCCTTAACTAGAACTTAGTTACAGTATACATTCGAGTTCGGCCCCACAGTAAACGGAATAAGAACATCATTTGTTTGAGGTCGTTACACCCTGATTCCTGGGAGCCTGATATTTTGGGCAGAAAATATTTGCTTACAAATTAACCCTAAATAATCTTATAAGATTAAGTTTGAAGTATGTTTCTGTTTAAAGTCGATAATCTTATTAGAAATATTTTAGCAACCTTAATTCATTAATTTATTTGGATATTATGAGATCGTAGAAAAAAACACTTATTTAAGTAAAATAAAGACGAGGAGGAAACAAAACATTTGTCTGTTATTATCTTATGAACTAGAGCAGTAGATATTTTAATTACAACAAACTGGAACATTAACGTCAAAGAGTCTACAAAACAAAATATCCCGTCAAAGCAAGCCTCGTTACGACCCTTGTGCAACAATAGAAAAACCTTCCCTTATCTAGGTCAACGCCGGCAAAAACTCCCCGCTAAGAGGAAAGTTTTCGTCTTAAGTGATAAAACACGCCGAACACAACCAAAAAACATCAAATACAGCGATATCATTATTAATGTCTAGTGCCAACATATCCTGTATCAAAAGTTGGTCTTGTCGAGAGTTCTTAGCGTTGCCTTGATAAATGACTTCGCCCACTTTTGTGAAAGTTGTGCGTGTGTTTTTTCTGTTCATCTGGAGGATGTCACAGGCTGCAGGGGACGTGCTTCGACTGCCGATGGCAACGCTAACGCGACCTGCTTGTACCCGTAGGATTATTTGGATCGGTGTCATTTTTGAACCAACCTTTTTATAGCGGTGGAAGTAGCGGGTGAAGTTTTCTTTTTGTGGTTATAGTACATACATAACTTCATGCTTGTATCCCCGAAAGGATAGGCATGGAAAACTAAAACACTCACACTTCACCAAGCTTATTTACGTCCCAGATGTTATAGAGGGCAAGCCTATCGTCATATCGGATACAAATTTCAAGGTTCGGGCTGATACTGTGTAGTTATAGTGTACAAACAGTAGTTATAGTGTATTTTATTTTATCTTATATCTTGTGTTATGGATTACATGAATTTGGAAGTTATGTTTTTCGTGTAATAGTAACTTTGGAGCTTTTAAGGAACAACATAATCCGCATATCCTGTACTAAAAAATTACACAAATCACCTACACAAAACATGGTTTCGCTACACATTTTTGTCTATGGGCCATTGTTCTATAAGCAGGATACAGCGAAAACATGTTTTGTGTGGATGATTTGTGTTTTATTTAAAAAAAAACACAAGTGCAGGGGATGTGCCTTTATGCTTACAGTGGTTCTGATTGCAGGCTCAAAGGATTAACATAGTTTGCTTTATCAAGAATATATGTATGTAGAAATATTTGCATTTGAATCTCGGTTCAGACGATTAATCTAATTATTGTCTCTAACAAGGACACCAATGAAATAAAAAATACTTTTAACAATAAGGTCAATATTATTAAACACCCAACCAAACATTTTGTAAAACGAGATAACTGCACGTCGTTAATGATCTTAAGCGTAAACTTTGAATTCAAGACATGCTTTATCTACATCTTCAAATTCAACGGCAAAATAATCGTTTAGGATTTTATCTGTCCCATTTAGAATAACGGCAGAGCTCCTTGCATAATTTAGAAGCGAGGAAGTGTAATTAAAAACATTATTTTGCGCCACCAAGTTTCTTCCATTGTTATCTACGATCATGGATACGTCTTTGAAGGAAATCCTGTTAATGGTACATGTTATCTTGGTGAATGTATACGCATTGCTATCGTTTATCTACACATGAGTCTGAGTACTAAATAAGGCGCTGAGAATCCTCTGGTAATGGTTTATTTCGGTTTTAATAATGGTTGGAAGTTTTATCGGGCGCCTAATGGTAAGGCTTGTGATAGCGAATGTATTGAAGTTACAAATTTTGCCGCCTCAATGATTACTTTTGAAGATAATATTGTCTATTTGAATTATTCTTGTTATTTATTATGCAATAGATAAAGTTTAATGGAAGAAATAAGAGTTTCTTTAAATTAGATAAATAAAGTCTCTATGCCTATTGCCAACGATGGCAAATTTCCTTAACTGTGGACGCTGTATAGTTCGCATATATTTTTTTATCAGAAGTTATCCTATCTTACATAAGCCTTTGACTATAATACGGTACATCTCTTTGAAAGTCCCCAGGTGTATCTTTAGCTCTATCTATTGCTTAAATGTTACCATTGGCCTTAAATTCAATTATTAAATAGAACAGTCCAGTCCAAAAGCCGTGTGCGTATCTACGCGGAGATCTGGTCTAATCGGCACCTGCTACCCGTTCCCGATACAGACTCGTTCGGAAACAACAGCCAGTCGCGTGTTCTATTCAAATTACGTACCCACTTTAGTCTTGCCGTCTCCCGTCGTCTGCTCGATAGTATCGACAAGTCTATAGTATATTAGTTTGGGTGATAAAGAAATGAAATTTATTGTCTATGGAGACAGTATTATTACAGAAATAATATTTGCAATTGGTGACGTTTTAGAAAATAGTGCTTTGAATATAATTATTGTTGTAACGTCTGTAACTGTTGTAAAAATCATTAGTCTCCTTTTTTTTTCTAGTTAGGTTTGAATAGCATTTTCTCTAATCATATTATATTTTCAATACCATTATATTAACTGTTCATAATAAACAATCAAAATTGGAATAAAAATATTTTTACGGATTCTATCATGATGTGTAATAATAACATTCATACATATATATTCCACATACACACACACACACACACACACACAAACACACACACACGCACACATACACAAACATATTCACAAACCCATACACACGCACACGCATGCACACTCGCACACGTTACTTAGTTTATAATTTTTATTAAACTCATTTTTCACACGATTGATCGGAAGCACGTATTTTAAATTTTTATAATGAGCTATTCTTTTGTCTACTTTAAGAATTGAGAACCTGGTGACCTGAAACACAGGCATTGCCTACGTCAGGCACCAATCTCTATCAAATTGTAAACCTTATAAGGCTGTACCCTGAAATTCGATGATGAGAAAATAAATTTATTATTATTATTATTATTATTATTATTATATGTATGTATAATATTCGCGTAAACTTAAGAAATCAGTAATCAAAATTGGTCTCTTATTTATTAGTATAATGATTTAAAATAAAAAAGCAACAACCGATCAGAATCTTAAAAATGATAAACAAAACAATGTTCTGGCAAACGTATTAAATACAAAACACTAACTATTATAGTTATTGCTTGAATTGTTCTAAATTGAATAGAGACTTCAAAACGGTTTAGATAGAACGTTAAGATCACCCACAGATGGTCCCTTTGGATGTGAAGATCAAATCCTCACATTCAAAGAACAAAGGACAGACAAGCCTCACACAAATACTGTTGCATTCAAAATCGTCTAGTGTAAAGAGCTTCAATACAATCTTACTCCGAAACAGCTACCACGTATCGACACCGGAGCAGACCAAACGGCAATATTCACGATCCAAATCTATTCAAATGGTGATGGTATCAGTGATAAACTCTATTGTTTCACGTTATATATTCACGCGTTTTTGCTGTGTTATATTTTATACCGGTGGGAAGGTGACCTTACTGAGCCATGAAATTGTCTGGACTAGAAGGTCAGCATAAAATTGATTATAATTTACTGTTCTATATTTACATTATATCACAATATATAGGTATAGTTTGGGAATATGATGAAAGTTATAGTAATAGTAGGAATAGTAGACTTCGATAATGATATCTTCATGGTCAAATGTCAATCGAATGTTGTTCTTTTGGCTTAACAGCAGCGTATATGAGAGCATATAATATGTAGAACGAGATTCCTGGGTTCGAATCCCAGGTTATTCTACGTGACGTTCTCAAAAAGTACCCCGAAGTGGGATTAATGTCAGGACGATCGTAGGAACTAATAATCAAATCCTGTTAACAACTTCAAAACGCGTATTAAAATGCGCTAACATTTGAATAGGTAAGATGGAAGAAGAAGAACAGATATCAAAACACTGATAACGAACACATAACATCAACGATTAACAAAGACAATGCACCGAAACACATGAGGAAATTAAAGTGATTCGTATTGCAATTGAGTTCTCGCGAAGGATATTAGTCGAAGATTGCTCGTCAGGCGGCAGTCGCTTCAATCACTTCGATAGTTCCAACCCGTGGGGCGTTGATTAAACAGAATCAGTTCAGTGGGACACTCGAAATGGTGACGTGAATTGCGCAGATCGATATGTAGACTAGTGTGAAAGACAGTTGTTAGAAAAATGAAAATTAGTGCCAGAGAAAGATAATTATTGATTTTATCCGAGCACGACAAAGTAATTGTACAACACTTGATGGTAACCGTAGGGGAGACCAACAAAAAACACCGACCATTGAAAAATTATTAGTTTTTGTCGTCACTAGAGTCGTTCCGTCCTGAATAAATTATTCATACTGCGTAGAGGGAAGAAGCAAATCGAGAGATAGGACAAGCGGATGACCGATGCAGGCACATGGGGCCTTACTTATAAAAGCATTTTTAGCTGAGCAAATGGTTAAGAATAACCTGTAACTTTTTTCTTTGCGTTACATTGTTATAAAATGAAGATAAGCAGCGCTTACATATTTTTATAAGTAAGGGGCATGATGTACCCTTATATACCTGCTGTATCTAAGCATCAAGTCCTTTTGGAAGAAACTGATATACCAGTGAATGGTGAATGTATCTTGGAACGCGATCCATACAAAGAACGTCATTATCACACCAGCTAATGTTATAAGGCCTTACTTATAAAAACAGTTTAGCTGAGCAAATGGCTAAGAATAATCTGTTACTTCCTTTCTTGTGTCACATTGTTTGAAAATAAAAGGGACAGACTATTCTTTGCCATTTGCTCAGTTAAGCCGTTTTTATAAGTAAGGCCGATAATTTATGATGTAGGTACGTAATTTACCGAGGCTTCTTATTCTTTATCATCTTAATTACTATTAGTATAGCAAAAACCCAATTAAACTTTATCAAAGACTTATAGCAAGTTGGTAAGTAAACCCAAATATTTGTCAATATTGAAGTTACATGCCGAATGTTACACGATCAAACATTCATTAAAACTTGTGTGGGTCTCTTCATATATTAGCTTTTGCTTGAAGTAAAATTTATTTTCGTCTTATTAATTTGACAGAAATATGGTAATTTTGTTTAACCAAACATACAATTTGATTCAAAACGAACCAAAACTAGTGGTACAAAGCTGAAAAATTTCCTTGTTTGAACGTGGTAATAATTGGAACTACTGAACCGATTTTGAAATTGAAATTTTAAATTCGCACAACGTATAGATACGGGTTGAATCTAAACGTAAATATAAGACCTACATAATCGCAGATTTCAAGCATATTATATGTCTGTCCTTTTCAATGTTTCAATAGCTAGATAACTTTTATTTGAAGAATAATTTTCAGGTTTTGACATGTACATTTTTACATTTTTTCAGTTACATTTTTCTTTCTTTCTTCTTTCTATGTAATGTATAAAACAACTGTCAAAACAAATAAAATTATACCACAGAATAGTTATCGGAAACTAGTGCCTAGTTAAAATATAAACTACAAAATAAAATGTTAATATAATTTGTACGACTGGTTAAAGAAAATTCGAAGTTTCCCAGTTTCGACTATTAGACTCCATTTTTTTTTACCAGAGATAGACAAATGACCGTGGTCACGTGGTAGTAAATAATCTCAACTGACCACTGACACCCATTATACCAAGAGGTGCGTTGTCAAACTTAAAGACGCAGATAAGATTTTTCCTTTATGTAGTTAGCACAATGTACGCCCTCAACTACCCATGTTTCTCCAGCATTATCTATCTCCATCCTATGGTTGTCTGTAAGAGATTGCCTTGAGCGATAAGGCCGCCAATTGTACTTCAATACCTACTTATACATATATTTTGCTACTCTGTATGTTCTGGTGTACAATAAAGATTTTAAATAAATAAATAAAATAAATAAGGATTGGGAAAGGGAACTGGAAATTGAACCACCGAAAATCTTATTCACCGAACGAAAAGTAACAAGGCTGTGCCCCCTCACGACGACTATACGTAAAGTATCAAATTTTAGTTAAACGATATTCATACACTTATCTATCTACAGGGGTAATTTCTTCACATCAAGTCTTGGGTAAGCAAACGTGCTCGAGATATTATTTGCACGTAATTTTGCACCGATACCGCTGGTGTTTGCGTTGTCGCTTCGAGGCACTGTTTGTCGTTAATTATGGTAATGGACTGGATAGTAAACATCGCCTGGAACCCCAGCACCTTCTAGTGCATTTATTGATAGAAAGACAGATTTTGATGTAATCATATTGTTTAAAAATTGAGTGTAAATGAATACAGCAATGCTAAGGTTTCGTTCTAAATCTTTCTCGTTGTGGTTCCATCGGCCTTCCACGATCTTGTTATCAATGACCAACTCAATGATGATGGAAAGACATGATACATTAGAGATGGTTAAATAATATGTAACAATGGAGAGGTATGTGTAGTTAGATGTAATATTTTGTAACTATCTTATCCATGTTTCTCTAGATGTTTTTTTTGCGAACTGGAAGCAGGAGCAGTAAAAAAATTTGGAATATAAATATTAAATGTTTTAAAAAATATTAATAAAAAAATATGTTGGATAAATATCATAACAGTTATTTATACTTGAGTTTGATGGTAGAATATTACTAGATATTTTTTTTTATATCAAACAGCATATACATAGACACCTTAATTGACAATAGCCATAATCAAGTAACGACTGGCTGTTATAAACCTGGCGACCATCAACTTCACCATTTCATAAAAATAATTTCATTGTTTTATTGTAACTCTCCAAAACATTTTATAAAATAACACTCGCATATTAAACAGTACATCATATCCACTGTTTTATCATTTGCTGTAGGATAAACTTCTGCGTGCTTCTAACTGTATCGGTGTTTACTTTGCGGCGTTTAGGTTTGTACGATGCACCGCTACGTAAGCAATGGAAAGCAAATCAAAATAGCACACGGGAAATTATACTGCAAATGCACAATTGGCATTGATATCTAGCTTCATTTGCACATGTACATTATTATTTCATTTACAAGGATGAATAGAAAATTTTAGATAGATTTTTCTACAACATGAATGAATCAGCTCGATTGATCTAATGTTCTGGAGTTCTGAGAATATAGACGAAGTAATTACGTAAATACATAGAGACACGCCTTTTTCTCTTAGGAAGAGATACAAATTTCACTTGCTACGATTCTTGTACAGCTCTTTTGCCTCATGTTCCTGACCTGAAATTAATACAGTACGATAATGAAACGAGTCTTAGTTTGTGGGTTTAAGTAACTAATTTCAGTCTAAGCTTTCAACACACATAACCGAAACAAAAATATTCTTGTTAACCACACAAAGAGTTTTCACGTTGCAGGAATCGAACCAGTAGTTTATAGTTTCACAACCAACTCACACTACACATCCGGGCATAAATCACAATATAATTCTAGGTCAACCAGTAATTCAATTACAGTAGCGCATTACGGTAATTACGTCTGATATGCATCACTATTGTTTTTGGATTACGCTGCATTTAGACACATGGTTGTTAATTATGTTTCAACTAGATTGGAAGCTTGAGCCTCATTGGGATCATCCTCTTGCCGCACATTGACTCCAACAATAGAAATTATCTGTGCATTGCCGATCAATTGTACCTCTATTATGTACACCATGTACATTTTGTACACCATGCGAATGTGCACACAATGATGTTAAAAGGTTATTACTTAAAAAACTATTTTCATTCTAAGATGTAAAATTAAACTTAATAAATCATTAAACTGTTAATCAAAATATCAAGAACGACATGATGAGCCATGTAAGTATTTTTGATGTTCCAAACCTGTACGACTTTATTGAGTGCACAATCTCTATCGAATACTAAAGCCTTGAATCTCAATGAACAAAGATAATAATATTATGATTTCCTAGTTTTAGATATGGATAAAGTAGATATTAACTATGGCGTAAATTGGGTACATACATTAAAAAATGCAAGTGGTAGTAAAATATTGTAGATCACAAAACCTTACTTGCTGAGTTTAATCTAGCTAAATATTCAACTGAAGCTTTTTGATGTAAAAATAACTTGGAACTAAGCTAGCTTTTTTTTTGGTGGGTAGGTGTAGTTGAGTTAAAACGTATTGGAACTTTGAAAAATCATATTTATTAAATTTAGGCAAAATATCACTTTACAAGTTATCCTTTCCTCTATAATTCCGCAATTTATTACGACACTCACGTTGACATCATATGTGAGTTGATATTTTAGTTTCCACCACCTGCCAGCTCACTGCTTATCACAACGTACACTTCATTATCACATAACGCAACACGTAACACAGTCCCTATGGCTCAACTTGAGGACATACAGACCACACAGAGTCATCTTGAAGAGAGCTTCTCCAGGAGAATGGCTGAGCTGGAAGCGCAGCTGCAAACGGGGAGCTCCTCAAAGGACACAGTGGCGCGAGTGGCGGAGGAGTTTAGGTCCTTCCGAGACCTCATGGTAAATATGCTTCGTCTACTTCGTCAACAAATTAGTGAGTGTGCCCGAACGGTTGACGCCATGGAGACCAGGCACCGACGGAAGGCGCTCATATTTTTGGGGGTCCCTGAGTCAGATAAGGAAGATTGCGGCAGTACTGTACTTGATATAATTCACAAGAAGATGGCACTGGTGGACATCCCTGGTTCTTCCATCCGAATGTGCCATAGGATCGGCTCTCCTAATAAGGATCGTCACCGGCCCATTCTTGTTCGGTTCTGCGCGATCGACCATAGGAATGCTGTTTGGAGAGCGAAGACCAAACTGAAGGGCACGGCCACATCAGTTAGGGAATTCCTAACGAGGCCTCGTCAGCTAGTTTTCGCCAAGGCTCGCCAACATTTCGGCATACGAGCTTGCTGGACCCAAGACGGCATTATCGTGATAAAAGGCTCCGATGGTACTCGTGTGAAGGTCATCACCATGGAAGATTTAAATCCGCTCATGACTAAGTTTCCCAAGTTGATGGATGCTGCGGTTGGACGCGGTTCTGACCGTTCTGGAACATCGGCTCCAAACTCCAAACGTAGAATCACCTAATGTCCTTTTCTTATATCATATATTTTCTTGAATTTGCAACTACTATTTTGTACTCTTATATTTTGCTGCGTCCTTGTTTGGAGCGTTTTGTTTTGTTTTGTTGTTTACTCTGAAGTTCACTTTCTTGCTTGTTATATAGGCTACTCACAACGCTTGTTTTTTATTAGGTTATGTCGCTTTTATTTTGATTTTAATCATAATGTAATGTGTTATGTGGGTAAATAGTAGATACTCTAGTGTCATTGTTATTTGTCAGTTTGATTTAGCATAGAAATGATAATGACAAGACGTACGTCAGTGTCAGTATGACATTGCGGGCGTGCGTGTGTGGGTGTCGGTGTCAGTTCGAACTGCGAGTACTGCGAAGCGATGTTGCCGCGTTGGGACTCGGCACTCGGGCTGATTTTGACACTTGTATACGGGCGTGCCGCGCCGCGTGCGTGGTTTAAGATCGACATTGGCGTGCATCGAGTGTCATAGACGCATGATGTCTGTTGCTCTGTGCCTTTAGTCTACGCTCTGTGCTCACAATAATTGCGTTCCATATATTTTATGCAGTATTTTATAACATTGATTAAACGCGTACCTCGTACTTATTTAAGGATAGCATTCTTATGTTATTTTCATATTAAGTGTGTGAATCAGCTGGTGGGTGGTGCAGAGATGTTTTACTGCACCTTAATCTTATATTTTTTTTTGCTTTCGTACATAAGATATATATATTTTTTTTATATATTTCTCATATAATTATTATATTAGTCTATTTATTTATAAAAATAATGTCTTTAGATGATTCTTTCCACTCTGCTCAAGAATATGACACTCATTCCAGCGGCGACAGTTTTCATTCGGTGACTGACGGGCTCAGTGACTTGCTGAGACGGACCTTTGGTCTACAAACTCGACACTCCTTTAACGTTTGCCACATAAATGCACAGAGCATAGCCAGCCACTACAGTGACCTGTCAGCTACCTTCACTGACGCTGACGTTCATGCCATCTTCATCTCAGAAACCTGGCTCAAACCTCACCTTCCTTCAACCAACTATCCTCTACCTGGCTTCGTGCTGATTCGAAATGATCGAATCGGTAAAGGTGGAGGAGGTGTAGCCATTTATCTTCGAAGCGACCTTCCCTTCAAAATCGTTGCTTCTTCCCCTTCCATCTACTCTGCCTCAGCAGAATTCCTCTTTATCGAGGTTGGGGTACAGGGAGCCAAAACTCTTCTAGGTGTTGTTTACTGTCCTCCCGCAATTGACTATTTCTCCAGTCTCGAAACGGTTCTGGAATCTTTAGGGTCAGATTACGCGCATCACATCGTCATGGGAGATTTTAATACCGATCTCCTCATCCTGTCTTCGCCTCGTTCCCGTAAACTCCTGGATATCATTGGGTCTATCAGCTTCCATCTACTCCCGCTGCAAGCCACTCATCACAATAGTGATGGACACGATACCTGGCTGGACCTTATCCTAACTTCTGCTCCTTCCTCTGTTTCTATTCACGGTCAATACCCTGCACCTGGTTTTTCCCACCATGACCTTATATTCCTCTCCTACATCCTAAAACCCCCAAAATCCTTTCCCAAGGTTTTGCGCAGACGTTGTTTTGGTCGCTTGAACCCTGAACATTTGGCTGAAGATGCCTCAAAACTTAATTGGGAACCCCTAATAACTGCCGCCACTGTTAACGACAAGGTTCATATCCTTAATAAGACGATCAGTGAACTGTATGACGTTCATGCACCTATTAGGAAAATCAAAATGAAGCGTCTTCCGGCACCTTGGTTAACGAGGGGAGTTCGGATGGCGATGAGACGTCGGGACAGAGCATTTCGTATATTCAAAAAAGACCGTACGGAGGAAAACCGAAACCATTACAAAGTTGCAAGAAATCGGTGTAATCAGATGATCCGCAACGCTAAGCGCCGCCACATACTCAGCAATATATCTTCTTCATCCCCGGCCAACATCTGGAAGTTCCTTAGGACTCTTGGTGTTGGCAAACAGAACATAGATTTTCAGGGGACAATTGGTTTGGATGACATCAACGCTCACTTCACCACTACCATTCCATTGGACATCCAAACCAAATGTCACACCCTGAATTATTTATCTCGTCTTTCCCGCCCTAATATTGACTCTTTTAGATTTTCTCCAGTTGCGTCAGATGAGGTCAAAAAGATTATCCTCTCCCTAAAATCTAATGCTGTGGGCTGTGATCAAATCAGCCGCCGCATGATCATTGCCATCCTAGACCACCTGCTCCCTGTAATTTCCCAAATTATCAACGA
Source organism: Clanis bilineata (assembly GCA_036417725.1). Lineage (NCBI taxonomy): Eukaryota > Metazoa > Arthropoda > Insecta > Lepidoptera > Sphingidae > Clanis > Clanis bilineata. The sequence goes on from CM071159.1 coordinate 4,580,779, forward strand.
TTCACTCACGTCTGGAGTCTTCCCGTCTTTGTGGCGAAAGGCTTACGTTATTCCTCTCCCTAAAATTTCCAACCCATCTCTCCCCACCCATTTTCGACCAATTTCCATTCTCCCCTTCCTCTCCAAGGTGCTTGAAGCCTGTGCGCACAAACAATTAGCCAGTTTTGTGCACATTAATAATTTGCTAAATCCGCTGCAATCAGGCTTCAGACCTGGGCACAGCACCACTTCCGCACTCCTAAAAGTGATTGGCGATGTAAAGGCGGGCATGGAGGAGACCAAAGTCACTGTTTTGGCTCTGGTAGACTTCTCAAACGCCTTCAACACCGTCAATCATGACATCCTACTGTCTATCCTCTCCTACTTAATGGTATCCTCTGATGCACTGGATTGGTTTTCATCATACCTTCGAGGGCGACAGCAGTTGGTGTGTCTCGACGAGTCTTCGTCGAGTTGTCGTGACCTTGACTCTGGCGTACCTCAAGGCGGCATTCTTTCTCCGTTATTATTTTCTATTTTTATTAATCTCATTACCCAAGAACTTCAGTGTGCGCATCATCTCTATGCCGATGACTTGCAACTTTACGCACAAGAAAATGTTGATTGTGTTTCTGTAGCCATTAAAGAAATAAATAGGGACTTGGAGAGAATCAAGATTTGGTCTAATAGCTTTGGGTTAGCCGTTAATCCTACCAAGTGTCAGGCAATAATCTTGGGCAGCCAAAGAACTATGGCAAAATTAAATTTCAAGATTCTGGTACCCATCGTCTTCGATGGATCAGTAATCCCCTTGAGTTCTTCCGTTAAAGATCTTGGCCTGTACATTGACTCCAACCTACTCTGGCATACACAGGTGACCTCCGTCTGTCAGAGAGTTACCAGTACCCTTCGTGCTCTCTATCGATTGAAGAACTTCCTTCCTATCCAAACCAAGATGATGCTTGTGCAAACTTTGATATTTCCTATAATTGATTATGGTGATGTGTGTTATCTTGACCTGAATGCAGATCTTCTCAACAAACTTGACCGACTTCTAAATAACTGCATTCGATTCATTTTTAATCTGCGTAAATATGACCATGTATCTCGCTTTCGCTCTCACCTGAAATGGCTACCTATTCGTCAGCGTCGCAGCCTGCGCGCACTAACTACCCTCTTTTCTATTCTTAAGTGTCCCACATCTCCGTCTTACTTGACACCTTTCTTTCAATACTTACACTCTAGTCATGAGAGAAATCTTCGTTCATCTGACAATCTTCTCCTTCTCTGTCCTTCTCATAGGTCTGCCATGTCTCACTCTTCCTTCCCGGTGCAATCTGTGCTTCTTTGGAATGCACTTCCTCTTGAGATCAGGTTGTGTACGAATCGTCAGACGTTCAAGGTGAAGGTCCGCGAACTGTTTTTGAGTGACTTAGCCGAATTATCTTAAGCATTAATATAGTATTTATATAATATATTTATTTACGTATTTGATTATTTATATTTATTATGTATTTATATTTATTATGTATTTATACACCATATTTAAAATAACATTTATTTATGTAAGTATGTCATAGATTCTTATCCCGTCTGCTTGTATTCAAATCTGTCATACACCTACCATTATTCATCTCCGTACCACCCTGGGTTGACTGGTAGAGAATGCCTTTGGCATTAAGTCCGCCTTTACAACGTTTGTAAAAAGTTAAATAAATAAAAATAAAAAAAATAAACTAAAATCTACTGCATCAAGAATCTATTACTTACAAGTTTGCTGGCGGCTTCGCTAGCGTCGACTTCGCTAGTTCCCATGAGACCAAACTCCTTTCCACTACAGTAAGTATGTTGTTGTAGCAACGTACCTGTAACAAATAGAACAGGATAAATTCGTGAAAAGTGAACCGTAGGTAGTAAACAATAAAGTCAATTTTAAAGTACAACAAAATTGTTTCAGCATGCTGAATACACAAATAAGGAACAAATGTAGTATTCAGGAACAGATATTCCAGTTTATTCCAAAATTATACACGTGTAGTTATTACCTACTCATTTCTAACCCAACATTTATTATCCAAATTCCGAAAAGATTTTAGAAACAAAAAGGTTTATTTTCCATTTCAGACATTCACATACAACCTTTTAATAACAACAAATTCTTTCACCAGATATTGTACGTAGAAATAGTTACAAAGCCACCTTGGTCGAACAGACCCTTAATTAACTACTCCAGTCTATTCTCCAGCAACAGGATCAAAAACTCCAATTGGGCGTGGATGTGGGAAGGGAGATAATGGGCAATCGGGCGAAGATTATAGCACTAATTCATAAAACACGGGTCTGACCCAGGTACTTCTGATATCGGGATCAGAAATTAGGGTTGTTGCAAATTCAGTGGCGGGTTAAACCCTCAAGTTTGTCACGGTCAAATAGTTTCCGTGCGTGTTTTAGTGTTAGTGTCTTGAATATTTTGACAATAAGGTTCGGTTTTAGGGTGGAATTGTAACCATTAGTTTGCGTTTATGTTCGACTGCTGCCCTTGATAAGTCAAAGTTCGTTACCATTCGGAATTAAACTCATTATTTACTTATGTTTACAGTTACGCTTGATTTGATTTGAGAAGCTTCTAATTCTTGATGTTTATTATTTCTTTATAAAACTGACTTGCTTTTTGAAAACGCTCCGATCAATACACCCGGCACGATTAAGTTACATATAGAAACGGAATTTGACACTAAAAATTGCTAAACAGTAACAAGTTCGGAGATTTTTTTTTATGTCTTTGCTAATCTTATTAATATAATAAGTTTCTATATATATAATTCTACAATTGACAATTAGTTATTAAAATTATCACACGAAAAAAATATTTTGTTTTAATAAAACAAGTTAAACAGCTGAAATCTAATCATCTTTAATGGATGTAATTAGCCGCATAATATCTGAAATGTATTTCAATAACAAACTGGCCTTTAATAACAATAATGGAAAACCTGCGTTTCCATTCGATTTTATGATGAAACTAAAGTGTCGGAATGTAAAGCTCCATGACCGTAAAATGTGAATTTTACCCTTTCAAAACGCGTGAACAAAGTTTTGATTTATATATTAACGCTTTATAAACGCCATTGCGCCGGCAGTTTTGTACCATACATCTAGTATTCATACATTTACTATGGCTGGACAGGAAAACTGTGGAGTCAACACTTCAGATCATTATGTTTTAGTTTGCATTGCTGTCTACGTAGAAAATTTTAATAAATTCAAAAATGAATATAAAGATCTGCGTAAAAAATATTCTTCAAAAAGTTTAAGCTAGCTATTCGTAATTTTCTTTATTTTACAAGAAGAACGATGGTGTTTTTGTTCGTCAATTAGTAAAATTTCCTTTAATAAAGTATTCATAAATTCGATAAATCTTTGGATAGGAACTCCGTTCCAAGGATCTACCTAGGTCTTTCCTCCATTTAAAAGAAAGAAAAAAAAAATATTGGTTTATAAGTTGGGTGGTTACTTTAAGTCACTTACTACTTTACTATACTTTAGTTACTTTACTTTAGCTGGCTTGCACATAGAGTTATAATAAAATATACCATTAATATCTAAGGATAACTCAATTAAACTTTATGTTCCACATTTACCAGTGACGTTACGCGGTGACCGGCTGCTGTGAGCTGTGACGATGAAATATTGATCGGAATCTAAACAAATGTGCGACGAACGCGGCCTCCACTATAACCATACGTTAACTTGCTTTATTGTGCTAACTTTTCATTTTTCACTATGATTAAGTACAATGGGTTCGGTCAGATTTTCATTGCTGACATAAAAATGTAATTTAGAAATTAAAACATAGTTTAGATTAGAGATTTCATCGGCATCATCATCATCAGCCATAGTACGTCCACTGCTGAATATAGTTAAGATAGAGGTTTAGGGTAGACTAATCATTGTTAACTTAACATCTATAAAGTCCGTGGTCGAAGTTAAGTTGCTAGAAGCGTGGTCAAACGCATTTGAATTCAGAAGTCTTTGTACATCAATTATCTGAAATGAAGGCAAAACATTGACATTTCCGAGATTTTATCCACTCAATCTGGAAACCAAGATAGAATGACACGGAATAGTAAATACAGTTTCCTATGATGTTTACAGGTCGTGTGTATGTGAAACTCACTCCATCTCAATGAAGCTTTACGTATACGCAAATTGAGATGTGATGGGGCAGATAACTATAAATTCTGACAAAGTATGAAATTGTAGTTTGAGATAGAAGCTTTTGTAGGAGGGACGATGTCTTCAATTTTTACTGGGTATTGCTCATCATTAAAAGATGAAGCGCGTTATCAGCACTGGGACAGTGATAGGTGCTGACTGCTGATATTATACATATTTTGTTATTGTTTATACTCTATTGTTTCTTCACCATCATCATCATCCACAGGACATCATGCTGGAGCGTTGGATTCAAAACTAGTATAATTTTACTCCATATGTCATCCTCAGTTCCACTGGTCATAATATGTTGAATAAATTCATTTTGAATAAAGATACTCTGCGAAACGTGGTTTGTTACAAAGGCCCTATAATAAAATATCATCGTCTCTTTTTTATCCGTGTTAAATAATACATTAAAATACACGAAACATAAACATTTATATCTTTGATATAAACAAAAGCCCTCAAACCCCTGCATCGACATAAAACCGTGTCATAATATATCTGCGTTACGAAGGACCGCGTAAGTGTGAAATATACTTTTGTTCGGTGTTTATAGGATTTTTATTTGTGTTTTCACAATGCTTTTGTTGAGACAAAGGGCGAGAGTTGTGTACTTTATTTTTCATCAGAAGTTTCGTTTTGGTATTTATAAATAATGCATAATCACGCGTGGCACGGTCAGAGATGAATTCGCGGACTTAGCACCTACGTCACGATCCTTTGTCGTGTGTAAATGTTGCATGGCGTGCAAAACGAAAATGCGATGTAAAACCTTTGAGATTCAATGATAAAGATTATAGAATGTATTTATTTTTAAGCTTAGACGCAGTCAATACATAAGACAGTTTACTAATAGCATATGCAGTCATGGACGTACATTCACGTATGCTAGAATTTCTTTACGATACATTTTATGATCAGTACCCCTAGTACGAGTTTATTTTAACAGTTCTCGATTCTAGAAATCGACGATAGTTTTAATTTTGTACATAAAATGAATGGACAAAATTCAAAGCCTAGCAGCGCCACTTTGCAGACACTACAACGAACTAAAAAAATGTATGGAAAAACTGAAAACTATCGTCGATTTCGAGAATCGAGAAAAACTCGTACTACGGGTACAGACTGAGGTGTCTAACTGTGTTTTCATCAGTAAATTCAAGGCAATTATTAAAGCCAGCATATTGTTGAGGTAATATTCAAAAGGACTCATATTGATCACATCAAGGAACGAATACTTCGTAAACGCCTTTTACTTCGTCATACTTAAACCCCGTCTCACAGTTAAGACCTACGAAAATTCCCAAGATTTATAATCAACTTAATTTACACATTTATTTTCCCTAAAACTCGTTTTGTAGGCATTATTTCATCAACGATCCACGAAATTTCCCGAATTCAGACACCAAAAATTCAGGTGAGGCACAAAGTAACCCAATACCGTCTTTGTTTTAATTAGAATGCAAATTTAATAGCCTAAAGGAATTAACATGTCAATGGTTGCCTAAACAACGTAATCTTTAGCACAAAGGATTCGAGCCTGAATACTAGCGACTGTTTATTAGTGATGTGAATGAAATACGTCGAATACTTTATAACGATTAATCGATATCAATTTACAATCGATTATACATATATTTTGTGATCATAGGGTTAGTAATTTAGTTATTAAATTAGAACAATTAGTTTGGTTTGACGTCATTAGAATTCGATCCATAATTATTATTTCAATTCATGCAATTACGAATAAATCTAGTAATTGTTCGTGGAATTATTGAAATTGAGAAAGGCAATTGTGGGACGTTAACTATGACGGCTGAAGAAACCTTTGGGTGAAAAACAAATCGGACTTGTATCCACTGAAAGGCCAACTCTTAGTCATTAATATAATTGACAGCCTCCGTAGACTGTGAAGTCAGAGGCCGCGGATTCAATCCCCGCACCCAGAGAAATAAATGTTTGTATGGCCTACAGATATTTGTTTCGGGTCTGGGCGTTGTGACACCGGAAGTCTTTCGTAGTTCCTGATATTCACGACATAAGACTCGTATCTTAGTGTGGGATCAAGACTATGTATGTGACTGTTGGGTGTTATTTATTTATAATCACTAAATACTCTATTAATAATATTATTTACTTGTATTACATTATTACTCTCCGAATTGTTAGAAATCTCTTAATTATGAATCATCATCATCAATTGATCGATGAATCGATCAATTCGATTCGATTTTGAGTATTACAATTTATACATTTATATTTTTTGTATGGAACAGTTGCACGTACATCACTAATGGTTACTGGCTCGCATATTTAATTGATCTACAGGTTTATGAGACTTCAAGAGGCTATGAATACCAACAGTTACTATGAATTGGAATTGCTTTCCAGAATATCGTTTATAGGAATTGCATTTTGATTTAGCACTACTTAAATGTTTGCTATACTGAGGTTTATATTAAGAAGTTTAAATTGGAAACCTCATCCCCATAGCGCAGCGGGCGAGTTGCTTGGCTAAGAAATTATGCTATGGGTTCGATTGTCGTTGTGAATTTGTGGGACCACAAGTCTCTCGTGGCTCTTGATCTCCTTTTTTGAAGGCGGTCGAAAATCACGTCACGACCCACGGGGGCGGCATAGTAACATTCATGTGGTTTTTTTTTTGTTTGGTTTTGGCCCTACAGCTGGCAGCCCGAACGAGTCGGCTTACACAGCTACACCGGTCTGATGGGTGAACGCAGGTGCGTTGCGAACCCATAAAGTTAGGTGACCATGCTGAGGGCAACCCACTAACGGGTTACGAATCTCGGCTCAGGATGACCACTGAGAGAGAGATGTTGACGACATCATCGATTAAGCATTAATGTAGGGAAAAGCTACAGTCTACAGTATTTGTCTGTGTCTGACAATGTTTCCTCATAGCAAACCTTAAAACGTATCTACATTTACTATAAATTTAATTTAAGCCACAATTTATCTCGAGTTTACTGCATCTTAAAGTAAATAAGGTATAGTATCCAATTTTTCTCGTGTACTTTATAACTCTCGTGCATTACGACGTAATTCCGGCATCCCCGCTGCAAGTTTACGATCCAAGCACACAATGTATTAAATATTTTTACGGTATATTGTGCAAAGAATTTTCTTAGCGTTCTTACGATGTTGCCTCTTATGATGTTAATTAACTCGAGTAATTAATTTGCTACAAATTATGAATGATATTTTGGGTTAATATTTTATACAGTAACCGCCCTTGTTCTAGTGGCAGCCTGTATGGGCTGTGGACCGGGAGGTCCTGGGTTCAATTCCCAGGTCGGGCAAAGCAAATTTTCTAATTTAATTTGCCCGGGACTGGATCCCTCATAGGGGGTTGACGTCAGGCAGGCGGCCGGTCGTAAAAACTATGCCAAACTATCTCTGCATCATGCTTGAAAAGTATGTTACGCCGACCCCACATTAAGGTGGGATAAGGGCAGGTAGAAAAAATAACTATACAGTAACAGGCTGGCTGGAAGCTTTGGAGGGGGATATGAGAGCCAATGGTCTTACTATGGAGGATGCTCCAGACCGGGCGAAGTGGAAGCGTTTAGGTAGGAAGGCGGACCATGCCATAAGGCCGGGATAGCGCCAGGCAGAAAGAAGAACAATTCTCCGGAAAGCAACCGCCTCCGCTCGTAAAAACAAAGTCAAATATATTCTGCAACACATGTGAAAAAGAAAGATTGTTTCATCGACCCCAAATTAAGGTGCGATAAGGCAGGTTGAGAGCTGTCGCTTAGGAACATGGATTAGTAGTAGCGCATATGGACTGTGGACCTGAAGGTCTTGGGTTCAAATTCCAGATTAGGTTAAGCAATTTTTTAACACGATTTACATGGGAGATATAGATACCCTGCTACTATAGCGAAAAGGCGATATATTTCTGATCATACATCACTTATATTATTATATCTACTCATGTAATATTCAGATTCAGCGAAGAGGGTATTATATCCAGCGATGTGCGGATAAAAGCTGAAGATCAGATTAATATAAACCTGTTATAATCTGTTTTTTACTTTATAATAGAGCAAAAACAAATTCACATACACGACTCGCTAAGTACAAGCACGATTTAATGTTTGTATTAAAGAAAACACCTTTTTTACCATTTAAACATTTTTAATGAGAGACCTTTAGTGTTGGCACTTAAGGCCGCAATTTTCATCTATGGTCGGCGAACAGTCTAAACGGCCTCTAATACCCCCAGCCCTCAGCCGGGTTAATGCAAGTTAAGGCCCCTTACTTCGATATATCTTCCTTAATTCGAATCTCTCCATGGATGCACCCATAGAAGACGCGGTCTTTAAGACCGACTGTCTTAAGCCGAGGATCTAATGTACCTGACGATGTTAGAAGGGTTACAATACGGCTGTGCTTTACATTAAAAGTAATGTAGGGTTGCCTTACGTATGGGTTTCGTTTTATTTTATGTTATAAGTGGTTGTATGTGTTAATTACAGTCTAATGTAAATTTTACTGGGGTTTTAAAATTATTTTGCAATACAGATTGGTGAAAATGTTATTATTTTTATTTTATTTTTTATTTAATTTTTTTGTTGTTTTTTTGTTTTTGCTAAAGGCAGGAGTATAAAATATGATCCATATGATAGTATGGAGTACTATCGCCCATGGCCATCAGTGATGTAAAAAATAATTTTAAGCCTCTTTTGAAGATAGTCATGACAGAACTTTGAAGAAAAAATTCAGTCTAGAATTGGCAAGTTATCATTATGCTGATAATTATATCACTACTATTAAGTAGTAATCTTGAATTAATCAATACCATTATACTTCTAGTATCTTAATATAGCACCATAGTACATTGAAGTTAATGTAGAAAAGTGAAAAAATATACTGGTATATTCAGTGGCGTGCAGACCGTATAGACAAAGAGATATTGTCTACCCTGACAATTTGGTATTTACATAAATTATGATCAAAAAATCAGTATCAAAAATATTTTCCAAAATAGCAGCGCCCGGCTTATATTTTCGAAATGTCGATATGTTCGAATGTTCGAAAATAGAAATGGGGATGAAGATAATAGTAGTGGTGATGTAAGAATTGTCTACCCTGATCGGAATGTCTGCGCACGTCACTGCGTATATTGTGCATACTACAAACTTTAACGGCGTACTCGGAATCCGAATAAAGGGCCAGATATTCGGTTCGATATGGTCGATCAGACACTTTACTATAAACTTAATGTAAATTAAAACAATACTTTAATAAATTAAAACGTTTACGAGACGTATAAATAGAGACATGCGAACGCCATTAGTGTTATTACAGTTTTATGGTTAGGTGTATCAAACGCAGGGTTAACTGGCGGCGGGAAATCTCATTACGGTTGCAGTGTAAGTGTTGGGAAGAGGCGATTAGAACAATTTATGTAGAGATAAATGGTCAAAGCTTAACGTAGAAATTGAAGTTAATCAAATTTCATGATTACTGTGAACAAATATAGTTTTTAAAAAAAAATTATACAACTGTAAATTTGTTTTTACAGACTACAGTGTAAAGACTGCCTCCGTGGCGTGGTGGTATTTCGGTACGACTACGGTTCTGGGGTCTCGGGTTCGATCTCCGGGTCGGGCAAAGTGACATTGGATTTTTCCATATCAGCCCGGAGGCTGGAATTTTTGCCCGATATGGCGATAGGCTCGCCCCCTATCACATCTGGGACGAAACTAAGCTCGGCGAAATGTGGGTGTTCTAGTTCGCTAGTGCACCTCTGCCTACCCCTTCGGGGATACAGGCGTGAGCTTATGTTATGTAAATTTGTTTATCAGTTTTTTTTTTAACGTACTCATATGCATGTTGAACTATTAGACAGATTTAAAAAAATATTTCTCTAATATAATGGTGGCATCACTGTCTCTGAGTGATCTGGAAATTGAAATAAAACTATTTTTACGGATTCTATCACGATTTGGTTTTAATTTTTTAATTTTTATAGAATTATAATTTTTATAAATAGTTTTATTTCAATGAATAGCATTCGCGTAAACTTAAGAAATCAGTATGATCTGGAACATCTGGAACAGAATCATGCTTTAGAATACAAGAAACTTCACGCTTGGTGATGAAACGTACCAATAAATGGTTTGTATTCCCTGATACAATTGTTATTCTACGATTAGTTATATCAGTAGCTCTACGTTTATAACTTGTGCTGTATGAAATCTTCGAGTAAGGGAAAGCGCCAAGAAATAGTTTTGCGGATGATACTCGATTATATGGAAAATCATTCAGCAAAAACAAACGCTTTAATGGTCTTTACTACCTCTATAGTTAGTGGTTCATTTAGATGCGTATAACATTTTCAATATATAACCCTTTATAAGTACCTACCTTTACGAAACCCATACGGTCTCCAATGATTTGTTTGAGATGTTTCAATTCTAGAAACACAGGGCCTTATTTTTAAAAACAGTTATCTGAGCAAGTGGTAAAGTATAGCCTGTCCCTTTTATTTTCAAACGATGTGACGCAAGGAAAAAAGTGACAGGCTATTCTTAGCCATTTGCTCAGGTCAACTGTTTTTATAAGCAAGGCCCACAATGCCCAGGCATTCGACCAGCGGCCCGAGCAGAAATGTTTTTGACAATTAATTCTTATCGCACTGATGACAAAACATAACATAACATAAGCTCACGCCCGTATCCCCGAAGGGGTAGGCAGAGGCGCACTAGCGAACTAGAACACCCACATTTCGCCGAGCTTAGTTTTGTCCCAGATGTGATAGGGGGCGAGCCCATCGCCATATCGGGCACAAATTCCAGACTCCGGGCTGATTTGGAAAAATCCAATATCACTGCCCGAGCCGGGGATCGTACCCGAGACGTCAGAACCGTAGTCGTACCGAAATATCACCACGCCACCGAGGCAGTCCGCACTGATGACATTTGATGAATTCGAATTCGATTGTCAAAATATTCATGCTCGATGGAGAGGTGAAGCTAGAACCGTGACACATCAATTTAATATATCCTAAATGCACAGTTCTTTGCAAATATCGTCATAAAAAGTGGTCTCAGGAATAAAACAAAGGAAAAAATCACAAGTTCTAATTAAATCAACACTATTATAACCCTATGGGGCATTTCACGTCAAGCGGACAACGAAAAAAAAGTGAGGTTCTGAAATTCGTTTATATTTTGCTTATTTATACTTCTAGAGGGTATGAACGTGTACACAAAATATTTTTTTTATAATAGGTTTAATTGTCAAATTATGGCCTTCTAAAATATTGACCTCACCGGTGTAAGGGTTCCTTTGGAAGGTATTTTGCGTATTGAAGTAATTTATAATAAAATAACAAATGTAGTGTTTTGGGTAGTATATTTAATGAACTTTTTGATTTTTTCAACCGATTCGAAATTTAAATTTTTTATCACCTTTTAAACCGGAAATAAAGATTTCAAAACGAAATTTTAATCGTTTGGACCACAACATTCTTAATATTTTTTATTCGAAAATAAAGCTCGACATACACAGATTCTACGATAAAAATTGTAAATGGGGTGCTACATTCTTTTGGGAATTATATCAATTCGAGTACGTACATGTCGTACTGCTCGAGGTACCTGACGCTTGCAATAGTCGGCTATTTTGCCTAAAAAATAATACACACAGTAAAATTCCTTTGAAGTCACCTTTTTATGCATGATTATGATATTTACAGTTAATTTTATATTGATAAACGACTGATCCTGAAGGAGGATAATGTTTTTCGAGTATAGGTTTGTGTTTATAATAATAATAATAATATTAGCCCTGTAATATTACTGTCCCACTGTTGGGCACGGGCCTCCTCTACTAATGAGAGGGGTTAGGCCATAGTCTACCACGCTGGCCTAATGCGGGTTGGTAGACTTCACATACCTTCGAAATTCCTGTGAAGAAATTCTCAGGTATGCAGGTTTCCTCACGATGTTTTCCTTCACCGTTATAGCAAGCGATATTTCACAATGAAAATACACTTAACATAGAAAAGTCAGAGGTGTATGCTCCATTTTGGGGTTGGTCTCGACCCTCCGACACTTGTCTCGGCAGTCCGTACCATTCCCAACTGAGCTATCGCTGCTGTAGGTTTGTGTTTATGTATGTCAATTTCTTTCGCACGCTCTGCAGCCCAAACGGCTTGACGAATTTTAACATATAAGATATCGTTTCATTCGTCTCAGCAGTGGGAGTAAAATAAAATATAATAAAATTTCGACAGTGTTGCTATCTGACAAAAAGTGTTGCGAGTTTATAATAACGATATAATAATAAAAAAAACTTTTATATTCTCCTTTCCCATTTTAATGCGCAGGCGCAGCAACTGAATATTACATCCTGTATTACTCCCACTACTTAGACGAATGAAATGACATATCATATGTTAAAATCCGTCAAGCCGTTTGGGCTGTAGAGCGTGCGAAAGAAATTGACATACATAAACACAAACCTATACTCGAAAAACATTATCCTCCTTCAGGATCAGTCGGTTATCAATATAAAATTAACTGTAAATATCATAATCATGCATAAAAAGGTGACTTCAAAGGAATTTTACTGTGTGTATTCTTTTTTAGGCAAAATAGACGACTATTGCAAGCGCCAGGTACCTCGATCAGTACGACATGTACGTACTCGAATTTATATAATTCCCAAACGAATGTAGCACCCCATTTACAATTTTTATGGTAGAATCTGTGTATGTCAAGCTTTATTTTCGAATAAAAAATATTAAGAATGTTGTGGTCCAAACGATTAAAATTTCGTTTTGAAATCTTTATTTCCGGTTTAAAAGGTGATAAAAAATTTAAATTTCGAATCGGTTGAAAAAATAAAAAAGTCCATTAAATATACTACCCAAAACACTACATTTGTTATTTTATTGTAAATTACTTCAATACGCAAAATGCCTTCCAAAGGAACCCTTACACCGGTGAGGTCAATATTTTAGAAGGCCATAATTTGACAATTAAACCTTTTATAAAAAAAATATTTTGTGTACATGTTCATATCCTTTAGAAGTATAAATAAGCAAAATATAAACGAATTTCAGAACCTCACTTTTTTTTCGTTGCCCGCTTGACGTGAAATGCCTCCTATGCTAGTGATATAAAGTAACTTTTTAATCGAAATGAGCAAGCGTTTTCAAATTTGAATTTGGAAATTTAGAATTCTATCGGCGTTCGACTGTATGCGAAAGTAGTGCTTAAGCACTTCTTTGCTGCCCCATTTTCCGAGCGTCAACTGTGCCTCTAGGTATATAATAGAGGTATATCGATGCCGTGACAAGTTGCACAGATATAATTTCACTAAAACTTAATGAGCTAACAATTCAATTAGGATTGTATAATCTAGGCTTCACTTTGGCAAAATAAGTTCGGAATCTTGCGGTTACGTAACGTGAACGCCTGAGCCCTGGCAAAAAGAGATTTCAAAATTATACGTCCTCGTATCGTGTTATTACAACTGCAGAGTTCTCATCGTGCGGCTTCCGCTGCAGAGTAAAGTATGTAGCCTTTAAAATTGATACTCTAGATTATTAATGGCGCTGCAAGTCGGCCTAAATGAGTAAATCGCTTATTGACGCTTTTAAACACCCTTGAGTTTATTTCGGCATTTCTTCTCAGGGATAGCCACGAAATGCCGACGCGTTTATTACTTTATCAATATCTTAAAATCAATATATACCGTAATTGACATGTGTAAGTGGTATAAAATATCCTATTTGCAGAATAAATGATTTGAATTTGAATTTGAACAAGAGGAAGTACTAAATTAAATATTGTTTTGTAGAATGGGCCGTCTCCTTGGTCTAGTGGCAGCATATATGGGCTGTGGGTCGGGAGGTCCTGGCTTCGATTCCCAGAATTGTCTATTTTAATTTGCCCGGAACTGGATCCCCCAGAGGGGGGGGGGGGCAAACGGTGGTTGTAAAATCCTTTCTGCAAAATGGTTGAAAAAGTGTGTTGCGCCGACCCCACATTAAGGTGGGATAAGGGCAGGTAGAAAGAAAGAAAGTTTAAGTCACACCCTGAAATGAGTAAATCGCTTATTGACGCATATAAAATCAGTGGAACGCCTAAATTGAATTTTGTTCGACAACGATAGGGATTTTTTCGTTATGGCTTTTAAATGAAATTTATCAAAATACCAAGACAAATTAGATTATTTAGTCTAGTAATAATAGGTAATAATCCATAAGCTCACGCCTGTATCCCTGAAGGGGTAGGCAGAGGCGTACTATCGAACTAGAACACCCACATTTCGCCGAGCTTAGTTCCGTCCCAGATGTGATAGGGGGCGAGCCTATCGCCATATCGGGCACAAATTCCATAGGTAATAATCTGTCTAGCTATAATTATAGATTTAAAGTATGAGTAATATAATGAGTAGGTATGATACAATTTAAAATCAGAAAATTAACAAAGATTTCTATTACTTAATTTTATTCACCTCATAAACCAACAAAAGAAGCATCACAATGGAAAATTCCTTTACATAAACCCGTAGTCTTATTTACTCATTAATCCTCAGCTTTCCTTTGTCTCGCCAAAGTATCTGTACGTAAACAATCCGACTGACATTGAAGTACCTAAAAGCACACTACGATACAGGATACTCATCCCATCTCAATTGGACTCAAGTGCCTACCTTCAACGCACTGATCTTTGAAGGAAACTAAGAGCGTTCTCAATACAGACCCGTCATGCGTGACGAATGATCGACGAACCAAAAATATAGATTGAATTAAATAATAAAGTAGTTTAGGAAAAGTCATGTGTGCGTGGGTGGATGTTGATCAATTAATTTCATCGAACTGTTCAGTATCAAGTGATTGATTTTCTGAGAATGTTATTTTCTTAGAAAAAATTGAAAACTAAGAAGTTAGCTTTGATTTATATTGATTAAATTAAGTAGAATAATACCTATGAAGTGCGATTCTGGATAGCGAATACTTCGTAGGTGTTTCCGATAGTATTTATTAATTGCTCAAAGGGCATAATGTAATTCATAGTTGGTATTGAAAAGCTAGATATAATTTCAATAAGTTTAATTTTGATTGGAAACCTAGTAAAAATCTATTTACTTCTGTTATCGATGATATCACTGTTAGAATTAATAACTTGTTTCCTGGTAATATTCTTTTTAAAGAAAACACCGATACATAGTCCAAGTACATTAAATACTTCAAGTATATTTATTATAGCAACGAAATCTTACTCTACTCAATTATCATTATTTGAGTCGCAAAATATTCTCCACGTTCTAGATTAATTAGAACATATTTATTTCTTTGGTAATTTCTATAAGTATTTATTGAACATTTTTTTAGTACGTAGTGTAAAAAAAATGGGTGCGTGTACTTATGTACGCGCGTGAGAAGTTATACTTCTTATCTTATCATAAAAAAATAGTTTTTAATTGCATGCAAATAATTAATTACAATAAAATAATAGAAGGATTGGAAAAGGATAATCAACAAATAAAAACATACGCAAAACAACCATTTTAGCCGTCACCTGCTCGTAGAACAATGGCCCATGGTATAAGATGCATGTTTTGTTCGTTTAGGCGCAGAATGTCCAATTCCCACATGGTCCAATTCTCAAAATGTCCAATTCGCAAAATGTCCAATTCGCGAAATGTCCGTTTCGCAAAATGTCCAATTCCCAAAATGTCCAAATCTCAAAATGTCCAATTCTCAAAATGTCCAATTCTCAAAATGTCCAATTCTCAAAATGTCCAATTCGCGAAATGTCCGTTTCGCAAAATGTCCAATTCCCAAAATGTCCAATTCGCAAAATGTCCAATTTTCAAAATGTCCAATTCTCAAAATGTCCACTTCGCGAAATGTCCAATCCTCAAAATGTCCAATTCGCGAAATGTCCAATTCGCACAATGTCTAATTCGCGAAATGTCCAATTCTCAAAATGACCAAATCTCAAAATGTCCAATTCTCAAAATGTCCAATTCGCGAAATGTCTAATTTGCACAATGTTCAATTCGCTAAATGTCCAAAACGCGAAATGTCCGTTTCGCGAAATGTCCAATTCTCAAAATGTCCAATTCCCAAAATGTCCAAATCTCAAAATGTCCAATTCGCGAAATATCCGATTCGCGAAATGTCCAATTTGCACAATGTTCAATTCGCTAAATGTCCAATGGTAGGTTTTTTTTCGAGACTTAATGAGCGGTTAAGCAGACAACTTCATCCTGTAGACAATTTCATACTGTTAATTTTGTGTCACAGATGCGCGCGCATCTGAAAATTTCACTCTCATCATTTTTTCATAACGCGCCTAAAGAAGTATAACTTCAATAAATTTCATTAGAAAATAAATTCTTCAATAACGAGGCTACGAGCAGAAGCGAGTTCATAACGAATAGATGCATTTAGTATAAAAAACACCATATAGATATAAGAAGTTTTTATAAATAATTGTGCATACCAAGTTCTGCAGCAGAACAAAAGGAAGCTCCGCCGAGACGCACGCGGCTTACGTGCAAATGTATGGGAGTGACATAAGAGTACGTTATATGCGGCGTACTCGTATGTCATTCCCATACATTTATTATATTCCACTGTTCTATTCGACTAGCGCATAAGCCACTTGTCTAAGCCCGCAGAACAGATAATATTAGTGCTTGTGGCTCTGTACCAATGTAAGGCACATCCACGGGGTAAAAAGAAACTTACCTCAGTCGGAGATATTGTAGGTCTCTAACAGTGCAATTATTTACAAAATTTGTTCTGTAGTTCCATAGATTAGCACAATGAAACAAACAGTATAGTAGATATAGATTTTAGAACAGTAGCCCGAGCACGAAAAACTAATGTAAATGTAAATGTATTCGAGTTCGCTGCGCACTGATGACGTTTGGTTAATATTTCATACAAATTTCATAGACGCGCATCGAGCTGAAATACATTTACGGTTGTCAGAAATTTTCCTGCTCAGGCCGCTGAAGTGAAAGACATAAGAAAAGAGAGAGCTATGTTTAGTAATGAGATTTAATATGTCTATGATACAAGTCTATCCTACTAATTTACAACTATATGAAAGTTATAATCACAAGTTTAAAAACTTAAGAGACCGACTTCAAATCCGATCGTAACCAAATTTATATGGGACCACCCTTGAAATAAGCAAATTTGGCGGAGATATCGCGTAACATATGTACATAAAAAAATAATACAGGCGAATTGAGGACCTTATTATTTTGATATCCTTACTCCAAGCCCTTCGTTATTCCGTACCGGAGGCTGACGAGTGCGCGACAACACCGTCGATTTGTCTAGCCGCAGCTCTCCAGAGGCGAACCGTAATGAATATTAACATCCTGCACTGAGGTATCTTGCTGTTTGTCTCCCAACTCCATTTAAACTTACCTTTAGTTCTCGCACTCCTTCGATTGACTTTCGATTTATCGATTCGATTTGGGATAGGAACTGTGATTAAACATCTCAGAGATTAAGATAACAACCGATATTATATTCAGTATTAATGAAATAAGATTGAATAAGATTGATGTTTTTCCAAATTGATGAATTCCAAAATACATAAATTTTGAATTATTTAAAATTCTATAAAAGTAAAAAATAATTATGAACTAAATCATATATATCACAGTAAATATTATGAAGATTGTAATGTAAAAGCTTTATAAACATTTGATAATTTAGAAATAGATTATGGAGGAAAGGATGCAATTAAAAACAAACGACTAGATGGAAATTCAAAAACGGTAGACACGTAGACGCACAAGATTAACGAGGGATGCCTAAAAGCGTCTACTGTTTGTTCCCGTGCAGCTGCCGGCGAGCATTAAAAGAAAATTAACGGAATTTGATGCATGGATTATGCAAATCTGAGCATATCCCGCTCACTTCTTTGTTATCACGTACACTAAATGAGTTTTAACGGTAGCTCTCACGACACAACTTCTTGCGGAATATTCAATGTTTTGCCACTGTTAATTAATTCCAAGCTGTGGGAATTTGGGAATTCACGGTAAATAGACTTAGTGAACTCGACTTCTACGTCTTTCGGTTTTGAATTATTAAGGCGGTTGTGTTCCAAATTAATTTTGGTTGATGCCAAATTGTGCGTAATAATGTGTTTTGGAGATTCGTGTTGTGTTAGATACAATAGAGTAATCTAAGCTTACAGATATAGCGTCGTGAAGGTGACTTCGCTTTCACCTTTAGACGTTAAACCTAATAGAAAGTAAAATTGAATGTGGGTTGGTGTGTTTTGTACAAATTACAGACCAACGATTTAATTTGTAGTATACACAACAAACAACTAAACTTGAAACAAGAAAGTAACTGTAATGCTATCATTTAAAACTACACTAAAATCTTGACTAACCAAATCCCACGGACTGAACCCTCCAAAAATATAATGAAAATGGATTCCACAATCAGCTGATCTTCTAGATCGGACAATGTTTTACTGCAGTAATAAAATGGGGACATCCGACGCGAATTAGGGTTCAGGCCTGATTGTAGATACGGTGGGCCAAAACGTAATCCTACCACGGTCGGTGGCAGACACTTTACTTTATAATAGTGATTGATTTTAGTAAGGATTTGTTGAAAGTTCTATAATTTTTTATTTGTTATTAAAGACTATACATTTTATTGCTTACATGGTTCTAATCAGCTCATAGATAAAAATTAAATTACGCTAAAAAAATATTCTAGGTATAAATCTTTAGATATTGTCCTAAAATTCTGGCCTTGATAGATCTGTCACATGAATGGTGTTGATATATTAATCGCATCTGATAATACACAATATAGCTGATATATAAACATACTCCAATACATTTCCTAAAAATACGCAAATAATATATACCAACGTTTCTAAACCCCACAAGCAGAATATAAGAAAAATTCAAAGCTATATTCACCCAAAAGATGTTAATGCATCGCTCCGAAAATCCTTTCTTGCACCATCGATTTCGTATAATAGACAGCTTCAACCAGAGATAACCAGGTTTTCCACCTCGTATTTCCCGTGTTAAGCATTTTGTTGAAAGCCCTTTTTTGTCCGACCCTTTGTACGATATCATCCCCTCAAAATTATAAAAGTGTATAAACATTTCACGCCCTTGCTGGCGCGCCCTCCGATACATTTCCCGCCTGTAAGTTATTATTATCAAATCAAGCTATAGATAGCTGGTCTGATAACAGTTGCATGTCTACTCACTCCCCCAAAGTTAATGGAAATATAAGGCTCGAACACAAAATCTAAATCATTCTTATATGATACTGTAATTTGGTTAGGGGCTGGTGTTTTCAGTGGATTTGTGATAGAAAACAACGTTTAGGAAGATTCTATTAAGTGGGGAAATATAAATCAGACAATAAGAAATCCTCTGTTAAAGGTACCAGGAGTTTAGTAACTTACTAGTATAGGCATTTTAAGGAAGTGGAATTTATTTTGGAAATGACATTGGTGGGCAAAAGTTTAGTAACACTTAATCAAGCATTGCCATTCCGACGCAAATGCGCATTTTAGAATTGCCAAAACTATAATTATGTTGTTTATTTGTATTTGGGAGTTCGCTTTAAAGAAACTGCAAATAGATAGGTTTTTCACAAGTTAACATATTTTACTGTCATCGAAACTATCCCTCAAACTATTCGTTCTAAGAAATTCTGTCCTCTCAATAAAAAATATCATATTTTATTCTTTGTTTTTATCTTCTCAATTCCTAACACAACACTGAACACTAAAATATTACAATTGATTAGTCTGGACCCTTTTTCATCTTGAACAAATTTACGCTTAAAATCACACTCTACCACACTGTCCGAAAGGTCAGAGTGTCCAGGGTCGAGGGACATCTAATAGGGGAATAGCTGGAAACAATTTTTCCAATCTCTTTGTGCGGCTGGCGGAGGCTTGACGATAAATTTTATGACAAATTGAAACCCTTCGGCTCTGTCAGATTACGCGGTGGACAAGGTATGAGCGAAGAGATGATCCTTATTTAAGTTTGTTGTAGACTGGCCCAAGGGAGGGCGATATTGTATTAGTTGCTTAAGGCTGTTTTTTTATTGCCTTGTTCAAGCGTCAGTACCGATGATTAGCATTAAAAGAAAACGAACTAAATAACAGTACCTAGAAAGTAATAAGCTGTAAAATAAATAGTAGAGAGGTAGTGAAATTTGAACTTTATTTACTGATTTCTTAAGTTTACGTGAATATTATACATTGAAATAAAACTATTCTTACGGATTCTATCACGATTAGGTTTTAATTATTATTCCCGACGTTTCGAAGGCTTTACAGTCTTCGTTGTCACGGGTCAGACTGAGGTGTCATTTGGACAACTGTTTTAATTATTATTCCCGTCGTAACGTCGGGAATAATAATTAAAACCTAATCGTGATAGAATCCGTAAGAATAGTTTTATTTGAACTTTATTATTAAATTTATTTAATCATGCATCGGCATTTGTGCCATTTGTGGTATGGCGACAAGATCGATTTTTATCAGTCATAAGTTGAAAATACGCTCGGTAAATCAATAATACGTCTATCTATCTCTTTAGAGATACAATCAAGACCTAAGTGAAAAAGTATTTACCCGGCATGATTCTGGTGATTTACGCGTTGTTAACGATAAACTCATTGTATTGTCGATAGCAGCTGTTTTTTTACAACACTGTGCTTATTATCTGCGGTATAGCCATTTTGCTGTACTCGGAATCGGATACAAAAAAAAAATTATAACATAACATAACATACGCTCACTAGCGAACTAGAACACCCATATTTCGTCGAGCTTAGTTCCGTCCCAGATGTGATAGGGGGCGAGCCTATTACCGTATCGGGCACAAATTCCAGACTCCGGGCTGATATGGAAAAATCCAACATCACTTAATAAAATAATTATCTTTGCTAATATGACGCGCTTATGACTTATACCACGTCAACATTGGCACCCGTGCGTGAGTCTAAAATGTGTTTTTCATTTGTTAAACGTAATATATTTTATTTTTTCGTTGGTTGAGCAATTCTATTTGTAGGGGTCTCATTCAATGTCCATAAAACGCTTTTAAACAATCAATAAATGGAGGCTTTTGGTCTCTCTTGAATTAACTATTGCCTTACTTGGTCTTTACTGTCACAGACGCAATCACTTAGTTTAATGCACATTATGTACTTATATGTTTTTATTAGTATTACTGAATTTAAAATACGTAGTTTTTCGGCGACCTTTATCTAAGCTTTTAAAATAAGCTGAAACGACAATATTATGTAACATGTAAGACCATTATCTACCATTTTATTATTTTTATTACTTAGTCTGATACAAAAAATCCGTCATTTCAAATTGCGCTTGTCCATTTTTGGGATATGCTTGAAGCTGATTTCAACCCAAGATCTCCCGACGGCAGCCTAAATACCCTGTCATTAGACCGATGAGGCGACCTTATATTTGAAATTACAATATGTTGACTAGAAAGTGGAAATTTCCTCTTCTCGTTCCTCTAAACTTTACGTAACAAAACTACAATAAAATTTAATTAACGTTATTAATCTGATTACGTTTTACTTATTGTTTTCAGGAAATTTCCCTTCAGTGAACTGAGATAATTAACTATCTTCATCTATAAAACGAATAAATAACGAAGTAAAATATATAGTGGAAAAGTTACAAGAAGAAAATAATTTGGAAAGAGAAGGACCTCAAAAATCTCATTCATCAATCATCATACTAAACATAACAGTTTTCCGCAAAATTGGGAAATATACCCCAACCTGGAAACATTGCTTAATGCAACGTCGTCACTTGGGTTTTGCAATAACGTTCCATTATACGTAATTTATAATTAAGATATTTTGTAAAATATAAATTATTTTGTACTACAAATCTCATCATAGCACATTTGAAGGTTTTGTTTATTGATTTATCAACAACAATTTTCGTGCAAGTTCAATGTTGAGATGAGATGACAATGGTCATCATAGAAAATATTATGCCTTATAAAAACATTTTCGCTTATCTGTTCGCTAAGAATAGCCTGTCACTTTTTTTGCGTTACTTTTCTTTCTTTCTTTCTACCTGCTCTTATCCCACTTTAATGTGGGGTCGGCGCAACACACTTTTTCAAGCATGTTGCTAAGAGGATTTGGCTTAGTTTTTACGACCGGCCGCCTGCCTGACGTCAACCCCCTATGAGGGATCCAGTCCCGGGCAAATTAAATTAGAAAATTTACTTCGCCCGACCTGGGAATCGAACCCAGGACCTCCCGGTTTACAGCCCATACATGCTGCCACTAGACCAAGGAGCCGACTACTTTTTTTGCGTTACTTTGTTTAAAAATGAAAAGGACAACCTGTGGAGATAAGCAGCGCTTAAATATTTTTATACCTTTAAGCGGAGCGATTCCAACGTCATTGCCAATTGTAGGTTAGTAATGGTGGTGCAAGTAGCCCTAACTTCATTAAAATCTAATATTGACGAATAAAATCCCTAATACCAACCTCATAAAAATATAAATAGAATTAGGGCGTAATGCATCACCACGGCCCCTAGGGTACTGCTAAAAAATATGCAAACATTGTGTATTAAAACAACAAGTTTGGTCTATCGAAAAGCAACAACTCTATTGCCACTGCATGGGCGTTGCAATGTCGAAAGGTTGTATTTTAGATGCGTTCGATATGGAATTTAAGCAACAAGATTTACTTGCGGGGCCATGTTTACTATAACCATAGGGACGCGTAACGCGCATCGCTTTAATATAACGAAACTCTTATGGAAACGTATTTTTTGTGCTATTATTTTTAGGTCTATATTTATTTGGAATTTCATGTATAGACTACCTCGATGGCGGTGGGGCAAAGTGATATTGGATTTCTCAGTATCAGCTCGGAGTCCGAAATAATATGTCGGTAGTCTAGCTAGCCTAGCGAGCCTACCGCAAGAGGCGCAGTTTCTGCAGTTGATAGGGGGCGCCCTATCACATAATAAGCTGCGCTGCGTGAATCTATGTATGAAGTAATTATTTTTTAAGAAAAATAAAATATTTAATATGCAAGAACAATGATGGTGATACAGTACGACAATTTCTCTCTCCTAGACAATATGTCGAACAAGAATACACCCCTGAAATATAGTGCACTCAAGTAACAGTTTTCTTTGCGTCGTCTCAAACGCTTTTAATGCAAATTCTATTTATTCATGTAAATTAATATCTATTCTCTGAGACACCCAGTGAGGCGAGAAATTGAGTACGTGCAAAAATAAAGCCAGGGGACCGGGCAGCTTATGCAAACTGTGTCCCGCTCCACTGGTTACCAATTAGATCGGTTGTGTATCACTGTGTTTGTTTTGTGTATTGAAACATAGACACTGTGTCGGGGTTGGAATACATTAATAGCGTAGGAGTATGCGAAGGACTAGGTTGTTTGGACGTTAGACATTGAGGAAGAGTTATATAGGTAGATAGGTTAAGGCTGGTAACGCTCCGCAGAACTTGATTTGGCCTATTCTTCCATAAAATGTATACCTATATTTAAATAGTTAGTTATGCATCTGAATTCCGAACTTAATTCTAGGTAATATTTTAATGCATACATTGAAACCATTCCAGAATTGTAAATCTTCGCGGAAGGCATTGGGGTTTTTCGCCACCGTTTATGTGGTCTGCCATCTGGAGGATAGTGATCATAGATAAAGGAGGGGCCTTTGCCCAGCAGTGGGATGATATAGGCTAATAAGACAAGAGGAAAATTGAAATATTTTTATCATTAAGTTTAGTGAAATTTGCCAGTCCGAAAAGCTGTTTCGCTAGAAAACAGCGTACAAGAAATTCTGTCGTTATTCTTTTAAACCAGTTTATCTTTAATTAATCCACCAACGATCATTGTCATCAATATACAAAAACTTGTCATGTAAATAACAATTACAGTAGTTACATGACAGTTCCATATAAAACTAACCCAAATTCACAATGCGTCCTCAACAATGGCCCAGAAGAACTTTCTCCCCGCCCCATTTACTCTGAAAGGATACACGAAAAGGGTTCCGAATTAATTGTGATGTCACTTGTCATATGCCTCGGTGGGCTTCTTCGGCCCCTTAAGTTTTCTACTTGGATATTGAATTTACTTTAGTTTGTACGTACATCAATCATTCTTTACTTGTATTTATTTTGTGTACATTATAGGTTATCGATTGTCTGGCCCAAATGATATCAGGGGTGCGTTCCCGTGGACAGTTCTGGAGTTCTGGAGGAAGATATGAGAATCAATGGCCTCACTGTGGAGGATGCGCAAAACCGGGCGAAGTGGAAGCGTTTAAGTAGGAAGGCTGACCCAGGCAGAAGGCCGGGATGCCAGGCAGAAAAAAAAAGGTTATCGATTGTAAATCGTTTCCAAGAAGTCGGTCTACAAATCTTTTGAGGAGGCCTATGTTCTGCATTGGATATGGGTGGGTGATTAAGATTTTGTTTTTGTTATCGACCGATTTCAAAAATGATATAGGTCTCAATTTGTCTGTCTTTTTTATTATTGACATCATCATCAGGCCTATGTTCAGCAGTGGACGTATATGGCTGATAATGATTGTTATTATAATTTTAATTTAATGTTATCACCTCCTTGGTCTAGTGGCAGCATATATAGGCTGTGAAACCCAAGGTTCGATTCCCAGTTCGGATGGGGACTTTTTTCTAACACGATTTGCCCAAGACTGGATTCCCCAGAAGAGGCTGACGTAAGATAGGCAGCTGGTCGTAAAAACTAAGCCAAATCCTTTCTTCAACATGTTTGAAAAAGTGTGTTGTGCGGAATACATATTGGGATGGGGTAAGGGCAGGTAGAAAGAAAGAAATATGATAGATAAAAAGGTAGAAAAATCTACAAACTTTCTAAAAATAGTCAACGCAAATACCTAATACCAGTGACCAAAATCTTATGGCGAGTATAAATCTGGCGACCAGCAAGGACCGCAATGTCTATCGATAAATTTATATTGTATTAGAAGTTATGTCAATCAACTCCAATGGAATTTCTTTGCTGAAAAAACATTTAGTTAAACCGTTCCAACGCTTCCTTTGTCGTCATAAACAAGCAAATGTAAGTAGTTATATATACTACACTTGAAGGCTAAACATGAGGAACTTTTAAACATTTTGTTCATATAACGAGCAAATAAACATACAACATTTAGCTTTTAAATGTTTGTGGGTTCTCAAACACGACGCTTCACAAAGTTGCCTTTGCGTCTGCCATTTCAAGATTTTTATTTTTTACTACATTCCGTCTAAAAGTAAACTTAAACTGCTAACTAAAACTAAAAAACTAAAACTTAATAGTTCAGCAGAGTGAAATTGACTACTGAGATAAATAAAAACATAAGCTCACGCCTGTATCCCAAGGGGTAGGCAGAGTGACATGCACAGGGTATTCCGATCAGGGTAGACAAAAACTTGCACAATTAGTTTTATTTAACTCTTGCATCACCGCCATCAGCGTCATCCCCGTGCCGATTTAAAATATAAGCCCCGCGCTGCTACTCTCAAAATCTGTCATTAGGTCATAATTTTCATTCCTTATTCAATTATATGAACTATACGAATCTATCGAGCCCAAACTGAATTGGTTTATATTGTTTAATAGCAAATTGTTAGGGCAGACAGTGTCTCTTTGTCTATATGGAATGCACGCCACTGGGTAGGCAGAGGCACTAGCGAACTAGAACACCCACATTTCGCCGAGTTTAGTTCCATCCCAGATGTGATTCCGTGGGTGTTATAATTTGCTATTTTTCCTCTGCCTACCCCTTCGGGGATACAGGCGTGAGCTTATGTTAATTCACCGGTTTGGTTAACTATTATAAATATTCAGACCACTCCAATATCATGTTCGTGTTATGACAAATATAATTTCCACTCCCCACCAACGCTGATTAGCAGACGCTAACCACATCTAAACTGCATTAGGGTAAATACAGCCAAAATAATAGCTTACTCCTACAAGCCTTATGATTTGGCACACGGAACACTATCCGAGTTATAGAAAAACGAACCTTAATTCTATTAGATAAGGATCATAAATTCAAAACGCAGATGGAATGGGGAGTTACTAATGGAAGTGTGAAATACGATATCATTCAGCCGCATACATTATTCAAATTTAGTAACAACGTTTTTATTATATTTTTGAAGACGTGGAAAGTAATGTGTCTGGATAAATATATTTCTCGGTTACTTAGGCGAAGGATGGCGCAGGTATTTTTTGCATATGCTCATAAAATTCCTTACTGATGTTAAAGATTTGTGTGAAAGTTAGTTTAACTTTAGCTATACTAATAGTTGGCATTGATGTATTAGATAGAAAATGAGTCGGCGCAGCACATTTTTTAAGCATATTGTAGAAAGGATTTCTGTTTAAATTTTACGACCAGCTGCTTGCGATTTAAGCCAATTTAACGTATCTAGGTAAGCTTTAAAAGTAGCATTTTATTTCTTCAAATAACTCAAGCATGATGGAGCGTGTAATGATATAACTAGGTACTGTACTCCGTAGTACTGTAGTTTGCCTATAAGATGTGAGTCTTAAGGATATCCGATACTTTAATGTTGGAAAACTCATGCAAGCATTCCAAATTCTACTTACATAATAAAATCATTAAAGTCCGTCCAGACATCGACATACATACATAGACTCGCGGCTATATCCCCGAAGGGGTATGCAGAGGTAAACTACAGAACTAGAACATCCACATTTCGCTGACCTCATTTCTGTCCTAGACGTGATAGGGGGCGAGCCTATCACCATATCGAGCACAAATTTCAGACTCTGGGTTACTGAATTAAAACAACGCACTATCACTTTATCCGACTTGGAGATCAGACCCAAAACCTCTGCAGGGTTACCACAACCTCTTATAGCAGCTTTATTATAATCGTTCTTCGTTTGTTTTGTATGGGAATCGGTACAAGTAAGATGATAAGAATACTGCTATATGAGGTGGTGGTAACCCCCCAGGACGGTAGTTGTACCGCGTATGGAATACACCTACACACCGATGCAGTCACAGACATATTACTAACCATACTGATTTCTTAAGTTTACGCGAATGTTATACATTGAAATACAAAGACTTCGTAGTATACATAAAAGTCTATGATTGAAATAAAACTATTTTTGCGGATTCTATCACGATTTGTGGTCGGACTCAGTCCGAATCGTGACCACGAAGACTGCAAAGCCTTCAAAACGTCGGGCATAAAAAATTAAAACAAATCATGATAGAATCCGTAACAATAGTTCTATTTCAATATTACTAACCAAATAAAACATTAAAGTCCATTCACACATCGATATAAATGAAATCTTTGAGTAAAATGCGTGTTGAACACATCACGAAGGCTAGTTGAACGTAAATAATGGTTTCCCGCTCCGGTCTCA
The DNA here is from genome assembly GCA_036417725.1 of Clanis bilineata. Lineage (NCBI taxonomy): Eukaryota > Metazoa > Arthropoda > Insecta > Lepidoptera > Sphingidae > Clanis > Clanis bilineata. The sequence continues at coordinate 4,608,468 of CM071159.1, forward strand.
TTCCCATTGACGTAAGATATGTTTCTCCCACGTCAAACGTGTGTACGCCGACCAAACACTTCTTTGATATCTTTTGTTTGCTAACAAATAGTTCCCAGTGGTTACTCAGCTTTACGTCATGCGTTAGATATTTCCTCATATCTTTTTTTAATTGTTACTTTTACTTCATACTTGGGTATATTGCAAGTGATATTGAATATGGGATCGTGTTTAGCTTCATTGAAATTAATATGGGGATTCAAATGTATAAGAACAATGTCTTTCTTTATGTAGTAGAAGTTTTTATTTGTTACACTGTGAATTACTCAATAATTTCACGGTATTGTTCTGAATACGTTGTTTGTAGACGTCCTGTGGCTGATGGTGATGATGATGTTCTGAATAGGTACATGTTTTTAAGAAATTTAATAGATGATAAGAACTCGTATTGTCGTACAAGCAATTAAAATATAATCAATTATCATATGGTATTTGAAAGAAAACAACTAGATGAAATATGTAGTTAGCGTTACTCCGCTAGCTAAAATAATTGGACCACATCCTATAATGAAATGAAATAATATGAACAAAATAATATTGCATTGAATCTATCCAATTTCAAAATGTAATACAAATAAGTACATTTGCAATATTGTCGCTGTGTTTATTTCATTTTCTATGACATCCCGTGAGGAATCACCTCATTAATGAAAACACCATATGCAAGCCAGATATATTTGCTCTTAACAAATAAATTGTTATAGGGTTTTGATCCTTAAGACATTGTAATAAGAACTAACTTGGGCTTGATTAGATTTCACAGTGATAATCATGTGTTTGTTGCGGTGAACTAATATATTGTGACACACGGATGTAGCGCTCGGTCAGATTTAATTATGCATTTTTGTATGCAGTAGGTTGTTTAAATATATTTGTGTTGTTTCATCTCTTGATTGTGGTAAGACAGTTGCTTATGGGGTTTAATCTCTTATCATCATTTGTTCTAGCACAAAAAAACTACTCTCTTAATACACTTGACTATATTATAACAAACACAATATAATAGTATCATAGTCTTATCACATTTTTACATTTATAAAAGGTAATGCCTGCAAAATCGTACCATATTCAGAAACGTTATTCAAAAACAACCTTTACAATTTTGTTATCCTTTAAAATATCGCCAATTTTAATGAAACCCAGTTCAGTGGCCCGAGCAGGAATATTTTTGACAATCGAATCGCACTGATGACGTTTGGTTTATATTTCATACAAATGTCATAGACGCGCGTCAAGCTCGATACGAATCCGATTGTCAAAAATATTCCTGCGGCCCGAGCAGGAAAATTTCTGACAATCGTAAATGTATTCGAGTTCGCTGCGCACTGATGACATTTGGTTAATATTTTATACAAATTCCATAGACGCGCATCGAGCTCAGGCCGCTGTTCGGCCCGCTGTTCGCTATTTCCCTCGCCCATGTATCCATCACATAATTCAGTTTGTCATGGCTTCACAACTTATTCCCCTCTGCAAACATGCATCGTGTTAATGGCACGTTATTATAAGTGTTTATTTGGCGATGTTGCATTGTTGCTTAGAAATATACGTACTGTACTGTTCAAATGTTTGCACACGATGTTTCTGACTACTGAGGGCCAGAGACCAGAGTAGAATTATGTAAAAAGACTCAATTGAAGAAATACTACAACATAACATAAGCTCACGCCTTTATCCTCGAAGGGGTAGGCAGAGGTGCACTAGCGAACTATGACACCCACATTTCGCCGAGCTTAGGTACGTCCCAGATGTGGTAGAAGACGAGCCTATCGCCATGTCGGGCACAAATTCCAGATTCCGAGCTGATATGGAAAAATCCAATATACTGCCCGACCCGGGGATCGAACCTGAGACCTCAGGATGGTACTCGTACCGCAATACAACCACGCCACCGAGACAGGCAGGCAGAAACTCTACAAAAAAGAAATTAATTAAACCTATAATTAAATCAGTCACTTTGTTACCTCCTTGGTCTTGTGGCAACGTACATAGGCTGTGAACTAGGAGGTTCTGGAAACTATTTCCAGGCCGGAAGGATGTTTTTCTAACACGATTTGTTGATGACATGCTTGAAAAAGTGTGGATAGATGAAAATATTAAAGTGTTGGTTGGCAAAGGAGGTTTAGGACTATCGTTATATCTATCATATCGTTTAGGTTTATTATTATTCTAGTTTGTCACAAGTAATAACAAAACCTGTATTCTGAGCTTCATAATTATAGAAATACCAAAGTTGAAGAAATGTTATTGCATTTTTATGCATTTGTATTAATAGGTCTGTTGACGATGTAGACAGGATATCCAGCTCTCATTAAAATAATTAATATATTGCAAACCTGTATAACTATTTTAGAAGATAATTTTATTTTATTCATCGATCTTAATATACCTATACAAATAAACTTATTAATACTAATGTAGAGGTATAATATAAATTCAACATTAACTAAACATATCAAGTAGTTCTGAGATATCTACTAATATTAATATTGTATTGATGTAGAGGTAATATAAATAATAAAATTAAAACTTTCATGTTTGGAATATTCAATAAAATGCACATAGAAACATCAAAGCACGAACACGTTCCCCAAAACAATAGACCGCTCGCAAAAACAAATAAAAATTTCCTTTCCAATATTACACAGCAAAATCGTATGAAAACAATAGTAAATTTTGCAATTTTCTTGCAACAACTTGCAATATCAATGCGGTGCACGCCACGAATCTGATTAGATGGTTCGATAAACAAACATTTTGCACCTAGTTCGCACGATACTATCCCGCCATCGCGCCAGTTTCAGCCATTGTTTCCTATGCTAAGTTCTCTTTTCGTAATGTCTGCCCGCATTATTCAAGCTGCTTTTGTTATAGCATCGTTTTTGAATTCAGCTTACGCAAATACCATCGTTGGATCTTCTATGTTTTGTAATTGTCAACATAATTTGATATCTTCAAACATTTTAAAGTCGGATGTAATACCTAATGCATAATCATTTTAATAATTTAAGTGGTAGAGCCACGCTGTAGACAGTAACTTCTACAGCACGAATAGGCCGGCTCGACTGGTTTGATATCACTGTCTCACAGAAAACCGACGCAAAGTGGCAGCTTGCTGTCGCGTTTCGTTCGGTGAGTGAGATTTCCGGTGGCCCATTTCCCCCCTCCCTTTGCTAATCCTTTTTCCCTCCCTTCCATTCCCTCCTTTTAGGTTGGCACCGCACCCATGATTCTTTTTGTGTATTGGGTGTCTATAAGCGGTGGAGATCATTTACCATCAGGTGATCCATCTGCTCGTTTGCCAGTCTCTGCTATAAAAAAAAATCATAATCTCTATGACTTCCAGTTAGTTATTTTATATGTTAAGGTTACTTGTAGGACATTTTTTATTAATTATAATGTTATTTGAATGTCAAGTAACTGTTCTAATAACGGATGTGTAGCATAATGAGAATAACCAGGATATCTAACGGAAATGGATATTGAGGACATTCCAAAATTTATATAATCTATTTTAATTATTCGTATTCGTTTGTGTACCGGATCTTCGGGTATTTTGCAATTTTAATGTTTAATAGCAATACACAAAAACTTGAGGTATTAAGAAACGTAAAACTACGTCCAGTATCTACCATTTCGAAACATATGAATTATTGTACTTACATTTTGCATTGCATTGTCTCAACCTAATGCCGAGGTTAATTTCATTTAAAATTTTCTTTCACTATGAACCTTTTTGCACTATCAAACTTCCGCTCTGGCATCATCAAAACCAATTTGTGAATCCATTCCGAGAAGGGCCATGACAATAACATCTAAAATAATGTCGATAACATTTACAAACTTCGCTTTCATTCCCATTTTGTCGTCTCAATGTAATAAAAGGGGTGTTAGGGTTCAGATTAAATACCATTAGTCCACATTTTCCAAGCGTTTGAAATTCACTTTTGGTGATACGTAATCTTTGGAGTTATTGTTATTCGTTCCGTGAAGTGTCTATCTATTTTATTGTCTTCCTCTGTGTTACTTTTCAATGTATCTAACTTTATTACATTGTTATATATGTTAGTTGTGATTATTCTAACATTTATAACGAATAACTGAATCTCGTAGATATATCCTTGAATGAAGATATTTAGTGGAATCTTCACATTATATTTAGCGATGTCTATTAAATAACGCTTATTGTATTCTATATAATCCTAAGGACATGCTTAAGAAGGATCTACACTTTATTTGTCAAATCAACTGGAGCATAATAAGTAAAACCTCACCAATTATTTTCTCTCGTACATAATTTCGTAGAGAAACATTTAATAAGATTTCCATATACGTGATCGAGATTTAAGTTGATATTTAAAGCTTCCTCGTACGTGAGAATGTTCTATTACCTAAGAACGTACATATATTACATAACAGAATACCAACCAGTAACTAATTCGGAGTGACTTAATTTAAGCAATTTGTTTCAAGAAATTTACGATTTAAATTAATTCTGTTAGTGCCATTTACAACGTTTTAATTTAATTTATTGCATTCAACTAATAATTTAGAATACTAGATAGATCTGCACGAATTTATAGATTAAATTCATTCCTAGGTAACTCGAATCAAACATTACCGTGACCATTAACTTTAGATACCGTATTCATTAGTTCACACTTGCTTTGATCATATCTGTTTGAAGCAACTTTTACATACAAATTAATGTAAAGGCGTGAAGATGCACACTCCCAAAACCAGTATAATTATCAAGTGAAGAGGACAGAGACAAATTCCTCTATGACTCACAGGGTTTGATATCTCAATTAGTTTCGTAACTGGATGGTGTCGATAAATCGTGAACACATGGTAAAGCCATAGTTTTTTCTATTGCGACATTTCCAATGTGCCGCATTGGTCCGACGATATATTTACGGCTATAGTAATGGATGATTTCGCTCGTTAATGTGAACGTGATACTCTTAAATCGCGCTAATTGTACGTTGTAAATCATTGTGAGAAAAGATTCCCTTTTTGTTTTATAGTAGAACGTATTTATTGTGACAAGTTTTGAAATGGTCTATGAGATATATGAGGCTGTTGACAGGGTCCGCGGAGGCGTTGGGAAGACAGAATATGTGGTAACGCAAGATAAGTTAATGAGTAGAAAGTATTTAGTGATTTACAGAAATTGTGAAAGTTTAGCTTTGTCACTATAATGCTCTTGCATGTGTTTATAATAAATGGTTGAATAAGTTTGTAATGTATTGTATTTTACTCTTGAGTAGACGACATCTTCTCTTCAGTAATATTGGACCAAATTGTTTGAAGTACTGCAACATCTTCAGTATCAGTCGGCTGCTTACTGAGTTTTTGCTTACGTACTATAATTCATTGTTTAACATTATAGACAAACATATGTAAAGTTTTCGTTAATACATCTCCAGCGCATTGTATGTAACAGACATAAAATTAGCATGAAATATTTTCAAAGCATGTGTGTGTAAATAACCTTTTGCCGTGCATATGCCACGGTACCCTTAAGTGTTGTTACGTAATTTAGTATTTACAGTTACTAGGAGCATTTGCTAACGTTAAGTACAGATAGTATAAAGGTCAGTCCGCGATTTTCGTGTGGAATAAATGTTTACTGATTTTAAAAATGAAGATTGTATCATACATTTTCTTACAACGTTACCTTCATAATACATGTTGCGCTCATGACTAAGTTACCATCGCCCATGGATGTTGATTCAGCCAAGCTGCTGTCTAGGTTAGAAAGGATGGGGATTGGAAATACGAGAGGGGGGATACTTTGTCCTGCGGAAATCCCACTCGCCCTACGAAATGCATCAGCAAGCCGTGTTAATTTAATTTATTTTCTGTTAGGCAGTCAAATAGTCTTACGATAATGCGTAAATTTTTTGGACAAAATTTGTCGAGGGATGTCATAATTCATCAGTACAACATGGCTCAATAATAGAAAAATAGAATTTATATAAACGAAACAAATTATCAAAGCAGATAAATGAGATCTACAATATAGACAACTACGATCAGAATTCACTTTGTCGGCCATCGCGAGTCATTAAGTCCTACGAATTAGCTTCTTAAAGTCCCGCCTGATATAGCCACATGGGACATTTTACGACGGAGCTGTAAAACTATACGTAGTCTTAAATGAGACATAAACACTGGGACGTGTAAACGAATGTCGCACATTTATTTTATTAGCGCCATTAATTCCTACGCTTTCGGCGCGGTCCGAAACAACTTCGACATTGGCAGTGGGATCATTAGTATCGGTTATTAGTTACATGAAGTGTGTTTGCCTAACGCGTACTTCCATGGAAATCTTGACACCCTCGACATAGTAGATAGCTTTAAGAATGTCGCTTATGATGGTAAATGCAATCTTGAGAATAACCACAGGAGTGCTTCGAGTGCAAATGCAATTAGTATGTTACGAAGGGTGCGTTCCCGTAGACGATCTAAAAGCTGCTATTTCTGTGGAGGATGCCTGAAGACTGGAAGGAGTGTAAGTGATTAAGTAGGATGGCGGATCCTGGAGTTAAACCAGGAGATAATGCGAGACAGAAAAATGAAATAACAGTTAAAGATTTTTTATGAGGATACTTAGGGAGAAGTGGTATAGTTTGTCATGACGATAGTCGCAAGTTCCAAATCAGCCCCAAGACTATACACGTCTAACTTTCTATCATCATTATCATCATCATCATCATCAGCCACAGTACGTCTATTGCTGGACATAGGCCTTTCTATATTGTATGTATAATATGCATTACTTGTTTACCCAGATTCGAAACAGCCGAACTTTAATGTCGAAAAGAAGATCCGATAAGACAGTTAATTAATAAATTGCATCAATTATCTGATTTATGAGTAAAACAGTGTATAAATATGTTACTTGCATATTTGAGACATATCAAGCATTCTGAAAATGTACAAAGTTTACCATCCCTTCAAGTTTATCATAAGTCAGCAACAATGCAGGGATGCAGACACTTTTATCATGCTGAAATGTGAGTGCAATTATTATCATCTAAGAGGCATCAACTAAACAAAAACTAAGTATGTAGTAAGTACTCCACACATAAATGTAGATTATGACTTGTGATATATCTTGAAAGAACTATATGTCCTGATGTTCCTGGAGTATAATAATAATGTTTAACGACCGACAATTCCATAAAACGAATGTTACGTGAAAAGGGCGTAGATATAAAGGGAATTATAAGTAATGATCTATAACCATTGAAAAACAATGAGTGGCGTAGTTTTTGGCTAGATATCGCCCATATTTGACGTCGACAGGTATAAACAGATAGTATAGACAGTAAAATATCTACAGCACGAATGGGCCGGCTCGACCGGTTTGATACTACTGTCTCTTAGAAAACCGACGTTAAGTGGCAGCTCGCTGTTGCGTTTCGTACAGTGAGTAAGATTGGTGGCCCAATTCCCCTTTCGTTTTTGTTGGCAACGCACCCATGACACATTTGTGCCTTGGCTGTCTATGGGCGGTGAGGTATGGAAAATGAGGAGATCCGTAAAAGAACGAAAGACACCGACATAGCCCAGAGGATTAGCAATTTGAAATGGCAGTGGGCAGGGCACATAGCTCGTAGAACTGATAGCCGATGGGGCAGAAAAGTTCTCGAGTGGAGACCACGTACCGGCAAGCGCAGCGTAGGACGTCCACCTACAAGGTGGACCGACGACCTGATAAAGGTCGCAGGAATTCGCTGGATGCAGGCCGCTTCCAACAGGTCGATCTGGAAATCTTTGGGGGAGGCCTATGTTCAGCAGTGGACGTCCTATGGCTGATGATGATGATGATGATGATGTCTATGGGCGGTGAAGATCACTTACAATCACGTGACCGCAATTTCTTGTTTACCAATCACTGCTTTAAAAAAAGAAAAAAAAGAAAACATACATATATAGATGATTCAAAGAAGTGCTACAGAAAGTGTGTTTGGCCGTACCTACAGTGTAACAAATATAAAGCCAAAGTAATTTGCATACAAGCAATGAGATATACAAGTGACATGCTTTAGAATTGTAAAAGGCTTGCAATAGTAGAAGAAAATTATTCAATTAATTCACTAGATTAGTGCCAAATAATTAACTTGAGATACGTAATTGTTGTAATCAATGGGATAATTAAGCTTTAATTAGATCTACAGGCTTAATGATTTCAAATCACTAATGATGTGATAAACCTACTTAAGTTAGAGGTATAACTCTATATGCTATACCTAGATACTATATAATATTAATATAGTAGTATGTACGGTAAGTACAGATTGATAGTAAATAATTATATTTTAAATATTCTTTCTAGCTGCCCTTCTTGTCTTCCTGCCCATCTTAAAGTGGGTTCGGCGTAACACACTCTTTTAAGCATGTTGCAGGTATAATTTGGCTTAGTTTTTACGACCGGCTGCCTGACGTCAACCCCCCTCTGGGAGATACAATCCCGGGGAAATCAAATTAGAAAAATCTCTTTGCCGGACCTGGAAATTGAACCCAGATCATAAAAGCATATTATAACATATTATAACCACCATTCAATAAATTAAGTATGTATTCATGAGCCTCCCCTCCACCTATAATGGCAATAATCGAAAACCGAAACCTTTTGTCTCAATGAAAAATGATTACAATAAAATACATCAAGCTTATTTAGTATACCTGGATAATCTGATAAAACTCATATTTTATGTATTTGTAGAATTACGAACTATTCATAAGAGAACAATACGCGATTGTAATAAACAGATAAAAGCTATTATAATGTTTAATTTGGGACATTTATTATTCCGAATAGAGAATCGATACACTAAAATAAGATTGTAATCGATTTCAGTGTAGATTCGATGTATTGAGAAGCCACGATGAAGTCCAAAAGTAATTCAATCACAGAGAACACTTAAATCTATCAAGATGTTGCTATTTTCTGTGCAGACAAAACGTGGCAATTTTCAAGCATTCTGTAAGACAGTGAGTGGCGAAATCCACAAAATCACTCGCAACTTAGATTCACGTCCTTATTCGAGTTTGAAAACATTCGTGGAACTATTTTAATTTAATGGTTTTTTTCGACTGCCTCGGTGGCGTGGTTGTATTTCGGTATGACTACTGTTCTGAGGTCTCGGGTTCGCCGAGGTCGGGAATCGCCGGGTCGGGAAAAGTGATATTGGATATTTCCATATCAGCTCGGAGTCTGGAATTTGTGCCCGATATGGAGATATGCTCGCTCCCTATTACATCTGGGACGGAACTAAGTTCGGCGAAATGTGGGTATTCTAGTTCGCTAGTGCGCCTCTGCCTACCCCTTCGGGAATACAGGCGTAAGCTTATCTTATGTTATGATTTTTTTCACATAGTTAAATGCGTACTCTTGTAGATCATTAGGCATACCTAATATAATCATATATTTAGTTACCTTTTGCTCAATCAGGATTTTAAATAAATAACATTAAAATGTAAAATAGTTGTGTATTAAAACAAAATTTATATTCTGAGGCTCAATAAAAAAAATACAAGTGGATCTTTTCGGTTGTTCTATCGAATATATCAACAGTTACATCAGTATTATCATCGATATGATTATTTATAAAAAAATTATGTTATGAGTATTATGACTCAAGAAATGTCTCGATCCAAGCTTTTTGAAAAGCAAAAATTAAAGATTCAGTAATTTAATATGTTTTAATAATCATAAGTTTAATAACTTAACGGACTGACTTTAAATCCGATCGTGTCCAAATTTACATATATGGAATAACTCTGTCGAACACAAACATAATTTTGAAAATCGGTCCACATTTGTCAGAGATATCGTGAACACATGTACATAAAAAAATACAGATGAAACGCGGACCTTCTCCTTGTTTGATGTCAATCAAAAACAAAATAACTATGCACAAGTATATGATTTCGATATAGAAAATACATAATCGATATAACAGAATACTCCGTAAGATCGTTCGTCTACAGCCCTCACTAAAGATAGAATCTCTGACAACAGCTGCCGGTAATGCAACTTGGTTCAACTACTGAGTGCTTTGAGTATTTTTCAAAGTATTACATATAAATACATTTAATAAAGAAAAATATAACTTTTTAGTGTTGTGATTTTTTTAATATAATAGGTACACAAAAAACTTAACGAAAAGACTTCAAAATTTATCCGATCGTGACCAAATTTATATGGGACCACCCTTGAAATAAGATCTATCGAACACAAAGAATTTTGAAAATAGGTCCATATTTGGCGGAGATATCGAGTAACATACATAAAAAAATACAGATGAATTGAGGACCTCCTCCTTTTGTGGAAGTCGGTCGAAAATATAGACGAATTGAGGACAAGGTGGACCGACGACCTGATAAAGGTCGCAGGAAGTCGCTGGATGCAGGCCGCTTCCAACAGGTCGATCTGGAAATCTTTGGGGGAGGCCTATGTCCAGCAGTGGACATCCTATGGCTGATGATGAGGACCCTCTCCTTTTTTGAAGTCGGTCTAAAATACTTGAAATAATGAATAGTTCCTTTTGAATGAAGACTCGACGTACGCTAATAAAGTAATACGATAATGGTGAGGAACAACTTTGAGCTTAATGTTGTAGACAGTATTCGGATAAGTTTTTTAATACCGACTACCTGCCTGACGTCAACCCGTCTCTGGAGATCTAGTGTAGGACAAATCGCGTTAGGAAAATACCTGTTGACCTAAGAGTCGAACCTAGAACCACTACGTTTAAAGTCCATAAGCGCTGCCACAAGACCAAAGAAACAAATTCCATAAAGAAAAAAAAATAAACAAATTACATATTATGTTGAATATAGACACAGCAATTAATACTACCTAGTACTTCAAGTCTAAACTCTGGTGTTTCCACGTTTGTTACTAAAGTGAACACAACCGTGCGTTATACCGCGGAAGTGGGCTTAAAATACGAAATATTTACTTGTGTTCACATTCATACGTGCTCTGGACCGTTTTGTTATGAGCATTAATGATTTTTCGCGCGTGGACGACGGGCCACCTGTTATATGAAAATGTTTAAATGTTTTTTTTATATATTTTTTAAATTGCAGTTTAAGGGCCGAATATAAGATAGCTCAGTTGGGAATGGTACGGACTGCCGAGTCGAGTGTCGAAGGTTCGAGACCAACCACAAAACGGAGCATACACCTCTGACTTTTCTATGTTAAGTGTGTTTTCTTTGTGAACTATCGCTTGCTATAACGGTGAAGGAAAACATCGTGTGGAAAACTGCATACCCGAGAATATCTCCACAGGAATTTCGAAGGTATGTGAAGTCTACCAACCCGCATTAGGCCAGCGTGGTAGACTAAGGCCTAACCCCTCTCATTAGTAGAGAAGGCCCATGCCCAGCAGTGGGACAGTGATACTACAGGGCTAATATTATTATAATTATATGTAGTTTAAATGTTTTGAATTTTTTAAGTTTGTGTACGCTCACGCTTTTTGCTCCCGAAGAAGTAGGCATATTTGTAATAAGTACACCTATTTTCCGACAAGGATATATCCGTCCTACATATTCAATTATATTCAAGAGCGGTATATCACCATGTTGGGCACATATAAATACGGAGCAGAAAAACAATACCCGACTCGGGGATCGAACCTAAACACGTCGATAGTGGTATTGCAAACAACTACACCACCGAGGTAGTGAAAAGTTTCTTTCTTTCGATAACACACTTTTCAAACATGTTGTAGAAATGATTTGGCTTAGTTTTTATAACTGGCTGCATGCCTGACATCAACCCGCTTCTAGAGGATCTAGTATCTGGCAAAACAAATTAGAAAAAAAAATATAACGAACCGTGTTGATATCCGACGTTACCGCATTCATTTTCCCCTTTACAAGACGTTTTTCCATAATAACATTGATGCAAATGTTATCCTTATGTCGTTAATGACGTTGAAAAATAAGCCAGGCTTAGCCCGCAAAGGAAGGGTGATGTATCGCGACGCACATATCCGACATTATTGCCTTTATGCAATGATGACTTGAAAATACGTGCCGTAAGTGAATTCTTTCGACATTTATTGCGTGGTTTTCAATCTTTATAACACATTTGAAAAAGAGCAAAATTCCCATGGTGTATATTATATGACTGCCTCGGTGGCGTGGTGGTATTTCGGTACGACCACGGTTCTGAGGTCTCGGGTTCGATCCCCGGGTCGGGCAAAGTGATATTGGATTTTTCCATATCAGCCCGGAGTCTGGAATTTGTGCCCGATATGGTGATAGGCTCGCCCCCTATCACATCTGGGACGGAAGTAAGCTCGGCGAAATGTGGGTGTTCTAGTTCGCTAGCACGCCTCTGCCTACCCCTTTCGGTGATACAGGCTTGAGCTTATGTATGTATGTATGTGTGTATATTATATATCTTTATGTATATTCACCCTGTGGTTCACCCCTAAAGCCGCGTTGCCTGCATTAAAAAATTACACAAAACACGGTTTCGCTACCAATTTTTGTCTATGGCCCTTGGTTCTATGAGCAGGAGATAGCAAAAATCATTGTATGCGTATGTGTTTTGTTACAAGAAAAACAGGTGCAGGAGACACGGCTTTTCCAGCATGCGTCGATTTGAATGATTCATTTTTTGTTTGAGAAAGTTTTCTCTCTGAAATGGTCTCAGATATTTTCATTTATTCTAAATTTAACGAATGAGTCTCTACAGAGTAAACTTAATGAACAATAGCACATTAAAATTTTCATTTGATAATTGTAGCCCGCGCATAAATATTTTTGAAAATCGAATTCAAATCGAGTTCGCTGCACACTGATGAGATATGGTTAATATGTCATAGATGCGCACCGAGCTATATTCGAATTCCATTCTTCTCGCTCCTCTGTCCTCTAACACTAAAATTTAAACTACGAAATAATAACAGCATTTAAGTATTTGTTAATATGTTATGTGATTTATTTGTGTTTATATCGAAAACCATATATCATCATCATCATCATCATCATCATCATCAGCCATAGGACGTCCACTGCTGAACATAGGCCATAACTGAAAACCATACGTTCTAATTCAAATATTATTTGCTTGATTGGTGGAAGTATTTTATACAAATCAAATAAAATGACCAAAAGCAAATAAATCCCCAAATTCATCGCATGTTCACCTGATTATATAAAACTTTACTCGTTATGTAGCCATTCGGTATATCCATTATTTTATAATCGCTGAAATCATAAATAGCAAATTTTTTTACGTGAAAAATTATAAAAACAAAATAATTTTAATTAAAAAATTAGCTTAGCAACAGTCGATCTAATTAAAAATGTAATATACAATTATAAAACAAGGAGTGAAGTATTAAAACTGTTTATTTTAATTAGCACCTATACCGCGCATCCATGAAACACCCAGCCAAGGGTTTTGCCCCATCGCGTGCCCGCCCCCATAGCTTGTAAATATACAAGCTTCCGTTAGCGACTTCCCATTAATAATTTAAACAGTAAATATTTTTTCATTTTAAAAGCGTTTATTTTTGTGCTCGGTCTATTATGACTATTGATATGGGCGGATTATATTCTTTGTTTTATTTATGCATACTTTATCAAGTGCTATACGATTTAATATTTATATCAGAGTTCCATCGTAGACTTTATAAATAAATAAAATAAATAAATACACCCAACAGTCACTTAACTAGTCCTGATCCCACACTAGGTATAACCTGTATCGTGGGTGTCAGAGACTATGAGAGACTTTCGGTCTCACAACACCCAGACTTGAAACAAATATCTGTGGGCCACACAAACATTTATCTCAATGCGGGAATAAAACCCGCGGCCTCTCGCTTCACAGCCGGCTACTCGTCCGCTGCGCCACGGAGGCTGTTATAATAATGAATCACAAATAAGAGTGTTTTGCAGGTCTTACAGAAAACCGACGTATAAGTGGCAGCTTGCTGCCGTATTTCGTTCGGTTAGTGACATTTCCGGTGGCCCAATCAGCCCCCTCCCTTTCCCAATCCTTTTTCCCTCCACTTCCATTCCCTCCTTTTAGGTTGGCAACGCACCCATAATTATTTTTGTGTCTTGGATGTCTATGGGCGGTGGAGATCACTTACCATCAGATGACCCATCTGCTCGTTTGCCAGTCTCTGCTATAAAAAAAGGTGTTAGGTTTTTCATTCATCGCTCATAGTTTTTTCATACATTAATGATTACATACATACATACATAAACTTACGCCTGTTTCCCGTTGGGGTAGGCAGAGACTAAGGAGCGCCAATGATTAATGATTAATTTCTTAAAAAAGATTTTATTTACTCACAAATCGCTAATAAGACACTAATAAGGTACATCATACTTATAGCTCTAATTTGACAACAATAAATGGTAGGTATTATTTTTTGGTTTTAGCAACTTACGAGTATGCACCAGATTTTGTGGGCTTCCACTAAAAATTCTACTGAATGCTAAGGTCACGTACGTAAAAAAGATGGACGGAGCGCTAGGAACATTAAAAGTGAAGCAGGGTTTTCGGCACATTGGATCCATCGATACTTAATGGCAGCGACTGAGGGTGTTATGAGTATTACTGTGTGCGTAGAGCACTTCTATACAGGGGCGTTTTTGTGTGTGTGGCTTCTCTGTGGCGTCCGTTTAACTATAGGCGAGATGGTGTCCTTCTTTTTTATGCGTCCGTGGCTGAGGTGTTAAATATGGTCAATACACAGAAATTGATGAATTCTTAAAAAAAATTTTTACATTTCAATATGGAAAATACGATAAAAATAAGAGTTACAATTCCTTACCAAACGGTAACCACGAATGCTATTTGCCATACAAACGAGGTGCCGAAATTTATTGTTATTGATTCTCGAAGCTTCTATTCCCACTCCACGATGCAGTATTGCAAGTTATAGTGATTTTTATCACGCGAACTACTCATATATTTTGCACAAACATATTTTTGGAAGCTACTTTGAATTTTTTAATGCAGTTTTTCTACTTTCGTGCTGTGGTTAGCAAAATAGTGTGTCTGGGTAAAGATTTTTTTTCTTGTACGAAAAAAATAAACTCTAGAAAGAATTGACAAAATGGATGCACATATTATTTTTTTTGTGTAGAAAGAGTTGCCGCTTTGATCTAGTTGTAATATAAATGTGTCTGGGTGGAGAATTGACTTTTTTCTTTCTTGTACAAAAAAATATCTAGGATAATCTAGGAAGGAATTGACAAAATGGATGTATTATTGCTTTGTATAGAAAGAGTTCCCGACTCTTTGTTCCAGCGGCAGTGTATATGGACTGTGGACCGGGAGGTCTTGGGTTCGATTCCCATGTCGGACGTGGAGTTTTTCTAACACTATTTTCCTGGGAGTTAATCCCACAAAAATTGGTCTACGTGCTATAATCGATTCCGCAGTTTCACTTCACCACTGTCTACTCGCTGTCTGTGTCATAGAAGCAAATATATATTTTTATCTGATTACATTATTTTTATCATATCTTCATAGCTTTTAACATAAGTAAACAAAGTGCCAGGCACATTACAATAATTCTAAAAGTAGAAACATTATCATGAACTTTCAAGGAATCGTGTTACACTGTAATGTAATTTTTATTATTTTATTCCCTCGGAGGTATTTGTTTGCATGACGCCGTGGCCTTATTTCCTTAACCACTTACGTATACTGTAGTATTTAAATAAGTGACCTAAATTATGAAAGAATTCTAGTAAACGTAAGGTGGCATTCCGGTGACGGAATGAAACATAGCAGACTGGCGTTTTAAAAACCGCCATATTTATAGCGGGTAATAACTGCAGATAATATACGTCATTTATTATGAAGTTGGCTGTTCTGCTTGCCACTGCGAAAGCGAGAACTGCGACAAGAGCAGGTAAATTTCTGTCAAACGCAAAGGTATTCGAGTGCGATGCGTGTTTATGAAATTTGTATGAAATATTAACCAAATTTATCAGCGAGCTTGAATACATTTACGATTATCAGAAATTTTCCTGCTCGGACCGGTCGGATTAAACTGTGTCAAAAATTTCGCAGTAATAGTATAACATAACATACATAACATAAGCTCACGCCTGTATTCCCGAAGGGGTAGCCAACTAGTACACCCACATTTCGCCGAGCTTAGTTCCGTCCCAGATGTGATAGGGGGCGAGCCTATCGCCATATCGGGCACAAATTCCAAGTAATAGTACCTCTATATATAACGAAAATAAGAGGAAAACTATAACAGCTATGCAGACTTTACACATTATAGAGTAATAGTCAACCAAAGTAAAAACTTTCGCATAAATTCTAATAAAATTATATTTCAGTAACATTCATACTTACTTTGGAACCCTTTTGGGTAGTCGAATAGGCTGCATTCATTTCGCCGTTTTTAAAATCGCTAGTTTACACAACTCAGTACATATTTTTTGCGATCCAGATTAAGATTGAAGAAGAATAACGGCTGCCGGCCAGAAGGAAACGTAAACACCGACTTACAGACCGGGGCTTGTATAATGGTGGGTTTTTTATTTGCTACAAAATGGACCAAGGTAATCACTTAGCACTATTTATATTGCTTATTAAAGTTTTTGCCCGGAATTTGCTTTTGCTATTTCGGAAGCGTTTAAGTAGGAAGGCGGACCCTGCTATTAAGCCGCGATATTATTTTCCACCTGCCCTTATCCCACCTTAATGTGAGGTTGGCGCAACACACTTTTTCAAGCATGCTGCAGAGAGGATTTGGCTTAGTTTTTACGACCGGTCGCCTGCCTG
The DNA here is from genome assembly GCA_036417725.1 of Clanis bilineata. Taxonomy (NCBI): domain Eukaryota; kingdom Metazoa; phylum Arthropoda; class Insecta; order Lepidoptera; family Sphingidae; genus Clanis; species Clanis bilineata. Next base: position 4,625,316 of record CM071159.1, read on the forward strand.
ACGTTAATTCCGTATGAGGGATCCAGTCCCGGGAAAACTAAATTAGAAAATTTGCTTTGCCCGACCTGGGAATTGAATCCAGGACCTCCCGATCCACAGCCCATACATTCTGCCACTAGACCAAGAAGGCGACTACCTGCCACTAGATCAAGGAGGCGACTAATTAAGCCGCGATAATGTCAGAAAGAAATTGCTTTTGATATTATTTTATATATTAGTAATATTTTATATCGCCCAGAGGGGGTACACGTCTGGCAGGCAGTCGTAAGAACTAAAGCCGAAACTTTTCTACAACGTTCTCCTTGCTTTCAAGGCAGGTAGAAGGAAGTACATACACGTCGGTATGGACATTTTGTGGCCTATGTTCAGCATTTGCTATTATACATACAAATACGTTCAACAAGAATGGTAGCGTAAATATAAATAATATATTGACGGTAATCATTCGATTGAGTGTTTTTTTTAATGGACACAGAATTATTTCAAAATCTTAACCTAACAATGAAAAAATGAAAACATCATGATCATCATCATCATCAGCCATAGGACGTCCACTGCTAAACATAGGCCTAAAGGTAATGTTTGTAAAACATACTTTTACCTAACATCAAAAAGTGATAGGTTCGTGACTAGATGATGTTTTTGCTTACAATAAGTTTTTTTGGCAAACGAGCAGATGGGTCAGGTGATGGTAAGTGATCTCCACCGTCCATAGACACCCAAGACACAAAGAATCATGGGTGCGTTGCCAACCTAAAAGGAGGGAATGGAAAGGGAAAAGAGATTGGGCAAGAAAGGGGGGAAATTGGTCACCGGAAATCTCACTCACCGAACGAAACACGACAGCAATCTACCACTTTACGTCGGATTCTGTGAGACAGTAGTATGAAACCAGTCGAGCCGGCCCATTCGTGCTTTAGACATAATTATCTACAGCGTGGCTCTACCACTAAAAAAAAACATAAGCTCACGCCTGTATCGCCGAAGAAGTAGGCAGAGGTGCACTAGCGAACTAGTACACCCACATTTCGCCGAGCTTAGTTCCGTCCCAGATGTGACAGGGGGTGAGCCTATCGCCATATCGGGCACAAATTCCACACAAACACTCAAAAAAAGTTAATAGAAATATACTCCTATTTAAAAAAAAAGTCAAACTACAACCAATTGTCACCTAAGAATTACAATTTAACCCTTCAATGACTAATGAGCTAAACCAAGTACTAGAAAAAGAAAGAGAACAAAAGAATGCTAACTGCGAGTGCAGTAGGCTGTCGTGTTAGCGAATTATGCCGAGGGTGGAAATATAAGGTTCTATAATGATATTGCAGGGGTGCGTCAAGTGACTGTCTCACTGCTATCCATTATAACTGCCGTCTTATTCTGTTTCATAATGCTATAGGAGCTATTGAGCTAAGTATAGTTGATGATAGTTGGTCAATAGTTTCAATAAAATTAGTATTCGTAGTTGAATCGATTTAGAAATTTGCCCGACCTGGGAATGTAACCCAAGACTTTCCGGCCTACAGCCCATGTATGCTGCCACTAGACCAAGGAAGCGACAGGTATACAGGTCGGGCAAAACGATTTTTCTAGGTTTATTTGCCCGGGACTGGATCTCTCAGAGGGGTTGACGTCAGGCAGGCAGCCGTTCGAAAAAAAGCTAAATCCTTTCTGCAACATACTTGAAAACGTGTTATAATGAATGCTGGGTAACATCAAGTGATACAGATGAAAAGACTAGACCATTCGAAAGCACGAACAAACAAAATCGAAAAGGAGAGCAGAGAGAGACCTTGATCCAAGAATGGACCACAAACAGGCTATAACGATTAGATTATTTGCCTAGTAGAAGTTTATGATTAAAATTCAAAAACAGTACAGGCATACCACTTAGAATATGAATAAGTATTTTTCCAGCTCAAAACTAACACTCCGAAATATCATCACAAAGCCTTCGAAACTTAAACAAACTTGGTAATCAAATCTGAATAAGTGAAAATTCTTACAGAATAAGCCTGCAAGAGATGTTGCGTACACATCGCCAAGAGCTGCATTCATTAACTAATGTATAGACATTCAAAATATTTGCACATAAATTTCACCAAGGGAAGGGAGTTGGGCGGATAACGAATGGTTTTATCCCATCATTATTTTTGGCTTCCTGTAATGTTTTGACGGCGGGTCATTGACTTTGCATTACGGGGTACATTGTGCAGAATAAGAAAAGCTGGTCAAGTGCGATCAAAATTTGCAACTAGGAAAAATTCCGTACTATAACTAGTTAATTTAAATATATCAATTAATCAAATGGATGGAAAGGTAGTCTGATAGATGAACTGTAGCCCGAGCACGAAAAACTAATGTAAATGTAAATGTATTCGAGTTCGCTGCGCACTGATGTCGTTTGGTTAATATTTCATACAAATTTCATAGACGCGCATCGAGTTCGAATACATTTACGGTTGTCAGAAATTTTCCTGCTCAGGCCGCTGAATATCAAAAGAAAAAACAGATATAGTATACTAAATAATTAATCTAACTGCAGATTGCTACCTACTACATGTAGAGACATGTTCATCATAAAGTATTTCGAGAGAAGTACCAACAAAATATTCAATTTCTTATTCTTGCTACCAGCCCTTATCCAATCTTAATATGGGGTCGGCGCAACACACTTTTTCGAGCATGTTCTAGACATGATTTGGCGTAAAAATGACCGGCTGCCTGCCTGACGTCAACCCCCCCTCTGGGGTATCCAGCTTCGGGCAAATTAAATTAGAAAAATCGTTTTGCCCAACTTAGGAATCGAACCCAGGACCTCCTGGTCTACATCCAATATATGCAGCCACTAGACCAAAGAGGCGATTCAACTTTTCATTATATACTAATGGGTTATAAATTACATTGCTTCTTACAAACTGCTTAAAACCACCGCTAAAAGTAGCTATTGTATTAAACTTATAAAATCACCCGAGCATTAAGTTATCTTTAAACCTCGGATTCCAGTCACAACTTCACGTCATTTACATATCGCTGGGACATTTAATTTTTTATCATTTCCCCTCGAATTGAGTTAAGCAGCTCCGTCAGACGCACAAAGACAAGTTTAACGCGGTTTTAACTCAGATAAAGTCATTTAGTGCGCACATTTTAAAACTACATTAATAACCGGGTAGGGCTGACTTCGGCTCAAAACTTGTCCACGATGATATAAAGTGTTTCTGGAAGTTTTCACATTATTTTTACTGGCGTTACTTAAGTTGATTAAAATTACGAATCTACCTCTATACATGTTTATAATATAAGTTATTATTCTGTAAGCTTTATACAGACTCACTCCTACATCCCCGAAAGGGTATGCAGAGGCGAATAAAAAAACTGGAACGCCCAGATTTCGCTGTGCTCATTTTCCACCCAAAATGTGATATTGAGCACATACTCCAGATTTGGGCTGATACTAAACATTAAAGCTCACTATAACTGTGCCCGATCTGAGAATGCAGTTTCTCACCTCGTAGACTGCCGTGATTCCTGTATGGTAACTACTGATACTCGATTCGATTTCACTAATGTCGCATTGGATTCGAGAACTTCTCATTTAGTAATTTTTAACGCGATATTAGTGGTCTTTTTAACTTGATCTCGGAAGAATTTTTAAGTCGTTATATGAAATCGAATTGAGTGTAAAAGTCAGTGAGCTGAGTTTAAATGGACTAAGGTCCATATTTACTTTAATCAATAATTGTTGTAAGCAAAATGTGTTAAAAAATTACCGAATTTAAGTTATCAAAGTAAAACCCCACTACTGACAAATCACGCTCTAAAGAGTATGACACAAGACACATAAGCTCACGCCTGTATCCCCGAAGTGGTAGGAAGAGGCGCACTAGCCAACTGGTACACCCACATTTCGCCGAGCTTAGTTCCGTCCCAGTTGTGATAGGGGGCGAGCCTATCGCCATATCCGGCACAAATTCCAGACTCCGGGCTGATATGGAAAAATCCAATATCACTTTGCCCGACCCGGGGATCGAACCTGAGACCTCAGGATATTAGTCGTACCGAAATACAACCACGCCACCGAGGCAGTCGGCACAAGATAATAATTATAATTATCTGAAATTGATATATTCAAACAGTTCCATTTGTATCATGGTGTTCAGAGGAGTTTCAAAATTATGAGGAAACTGATGAACATACTCACAGACTGGTCAAAACATAACTCTCCTTTTGCTTCACATTCAATGAAATATTGCCACTATTTTGCTTAACCATCCAGACAAATCTTAAGTCATGTTACTTCCTTGTCCAAGAGACAGTGGAAGTGCAATATCTCAGCTCGCAGACAGCGTCGCAATCACGGCCGAGACGCCTCGCACAGATGTTCAGGCTGACAGTTTCTTGTTACCATCTTCAATGCACTGTTTGGAACGGAATTTGGCAATCCGTATTGACTGATTAAATGCCGATTGTTTGGTTCGATTGATTGAAAATGTTGACGCGTATTTTTATTAGTAGAGAGCCAGTTTCTTACCGCCTGGTAATATTTTCGCCTGTTAAACAATTTCTTGTTTCCAATAATAATAGAACATGGTAGAGCCACGCTGTAGTAACGTATACAGCACGAATGGGCCATCTCGACCGTTTTGATATCACTGTCTCACAAGCAGATGGGTCACCTGATGGTAAGTAATCTCCACCGCCCATAGACACAAAAGGAATCATAGGTACGTTGTCAACATAAAAGGAGGGAATGGAAGGGGAGAGGAATGGGAATGGGAAAGGAAGGGGGAAAATGGGCCACCGGATATCTCACTCACCGAACAATACGTGACAGCAAGCTGCCACTTCACGTCAGTTTTCTGTGAGACAGTGGTATTTTTGGCAGTCTGTGGAAAATATATCCTAATTTCTATTACTTTCAAAAATCATTTTTTGATTTAAATTTAAAACATGATTCATTGACCGTATTGTTTTCTATAGAAACATTCCATGATAATGTACCACATTATACTAGACCTTTTATATTTTTCATGGCAATCAACGTCAATTAAAACGGCTTTATAGCGTACATACACTGTTATGACGCGTCTGACGCATCACGCAACTGACATTGACACATTTCCCAAATAAAGCTGTATGTAAAATAACATAGTAAAACTTTCGATACACCTTAAAGGCAACACTATGATAATAATGTTGTATGCAAACGGACTGAGAATTCTGCAATACTTGAGTAAGGAAAACTAAGGAACATAAGCTCACGCCTGTATCCCCGAAGGGGTAGGCAGAGGCGCACTAGCGAACTAGAACACCCACATTTCGCCGAGCTTAGTTCCGTCCCAGATGTGATAGGGGCCGAGCCTATCGCCATATCGGGCACACATTCCAGACTCCGGGCTGATATGGAAAAATCTAATATCACTTTGCCCGACCCGGGGATCGAAACCGAGACCTCAGAACCATAGTCGTACCGAAATACCACGACGCCACCGAGGCAGTCTAAGGAAAACTAAATTAAGTAAATCATGAATTCACAATGAAAACACTTAACATCAGTAACATCAGAAAAGTCAGAGATGTATTATCTTTATTGGGGTTGTGTCGGCAATCGCTCTCACAGACATAGTTTTCGGTAGTCTACGAAAGGCCATCGAAAAACAAAAGAATCTTTTCCACAGCTTGGAAAAACAGGACATTAGCTATCTATTAATTACTCAATTTAATCACGAAAGCAGATAATTCTAGAGCAGCAAGTAATGATAGTTCCATTAAAATCAAGATTTATCTTTCCTCAACCCGACCGCGGAGGCAAAGATACTCATCATAAACTCATTAAGCGAATGGATAAAACCTTATTTACTCTCACTCGGTGTCGTATACAAAATAAATAACCTGTCAATGCAGAATGGCGCGGATGACGCACGTACCGATTGTACCAACGATAATAAAATAATTTGACTGATTCAAGGACCAGTGTAACTTGAACTCTAGTGTTCGATACTAGAACCACATTTCAAACAGATTGTACTAGATTGAGGTAAACTTATTTAATTAAAATGGATAACAAGTTAAAACGTTATGCTCATTTAAATAAGCAACTTATTTTATTGCTCAATTGCTTAATAGCTTAATTACTTGATGAATGCATTCGTTCAAGTATTTTTTAAGGTTGTAATTCTACGAATGTTTTTCCTATTTATCAATGTTTCTCATTAATCATTTTACGTTTTAACATTTATTGCTTACCATATTTAGTGATCTAATTTGCTTATTTCAAAAAGTACGCTTTGTGATAATTTTGCTATTAATGTTATTGGTTGGTGAAGATTATTCAACAGGTGACTAAATTTGACAAAAATAGAAACACAAAAACGTCTTAAGGGTCAAAAAGACCCAGTCGTAGAAAATGACGAAACCGTACATAAGAATGGGACGTGTATTTTTTTTAATTACCTTCCGTCAAAACATCGTACAGTCATCAATCAGTAAGGCAAAAAGATTGATGAATGAGCCTGTAAAATCAATTCAGCGGTGATGATGTGTTTTGCTGCTTAATTTGACACTAAATGTATTCAATGTACTGTATGTCATGTATGTGTGGGCGTTTAAGTGATTTTTCGTTGTTGTAACACTCATTATTTTTAGGTCAATGTTCAATTCTTTTTATATTATTTTATTACCTTTCAATGTAGTAATTTATGACCATTCGTGTCGACCTTCAGTATTCTAAAGCTACGTACTTCTTTATCAAATTTAAACTCAGTAATGTATCCATCTATGACTGCTCACAGATAATTAGAGATGTATTTTTTTTGTCTTTTAGTGTCCGTTCACTAACCGAATACTTTTAGGGTTAATCAAGGAAAACAGTCATTAGCTTTACTGTTTTACATATTCTTAAGGATATAATACATATTTGTATCGCTGTTGGTTTTCTAAATAAATAAACAAATATTATTATTCGTTATACAAACTATAATTGCAATTGGATTTTTTTGTATTTAAAACAAACCGTACTTCATTGTTCATTCTATGCAAAACTCTGTTAAAAAATCCAGTCTCAGACAATGTTGCAACCATTAAACAGACCACTAATAACCGAGTGGGATATTTAAATAAAATTTAAAAGGGATAATGTGACAGTCATCAGTCGGGGCGAGTCCTATCAACTGTCGAATCACGTTGGTCGGTCTGAATGGCACAATGAAGCCCTAAATAACGTCTGCGGACGTCGGCGCGGCGCCTCTGACGACGTCTCGGCCGCGCTCTTCGCATCCCACCGGACTGACGGACAATGCCACCCGAATGACTGCCCTGCCAACGGCACCGGCACCGGCATTCATCCAGCCGAGCGTGCGGGTTGCGGGTACCACATCCGCATTTACGGGTTACTCGAGCGAGAAAAGATAAAGCTTGTGGATTGAAATGTTATTCCATTAGAATATTTTCTCGGGCCTCTAATGTATTCTGGTCAGGTTTTCAGGTGCGATTTTGATTATTCTTTATGCTTTGCTCGTATGTGGAATGTATGAAAGTATTCGTATAGCGTTGTGTGTATAGATTTATACGTAGAATAGTCATGACTGTATTTTTATGGTTATAGCAATATTATTTCTTTACGAAAAGTAATAATATGCAAGCATTGTATGGCTATAGATACACGTCCGTCATACATTTTTTTTTTAATTTGTATTATATTGGTATAGTGTCAGTATTATGGTCAGTGATTAGGGAGGTCCAAAATAGGCCAAAATAGTATGATTTCAAAAACCATCGACATGACGAAGAAGAAGAAGAAGAGAGGTCCTGGGTTCGAATCTCAAGCTGGGCAAAGCGATTTTCTAATTTTATTTGCCCGGGACTATAACTCCTGGAGGAGGTTGCTGTCACGCAAAAAAACGAAGCCAAATCCTTTCTGCAACATCCTTGAAAACGGTGTTGCGCCGATCCCACATCGGGGGTAAGAACTGGTTAAAAAAAGAACGTCATCATCATCAAAGCTAGGAATGTATTTCCTAAATCAACAAACATTGCCAGAGCACGTAATTTTTTTTTAAAGCAGAGGCTGGTAATCGAACTGGTGGGTCATCTGATGGTAAGTGATCTCCACCGCCCATAGACATCCAAGACACGAAAAGAATCATGGGTGTATAGCCGACATAAAAGGAGGGAAATAGGGATTCGAAAAGGGAAAGGGGAATTGCGACCCGAAATCTCACTCATTAAAAGATACGCAGTAGCGAACTGCCATTACGTCGGTTTTTCATAAGACAGTGGTATCAAACCAGTCGAGCCGGCTCATTCGTGCTGTAGAAGTAACTATTTACAGCGTGGCTCTTCCACTCAAAAATTACTTAACTGGTAATTGTTTTGAGTTAGTTACCCAATAAAAGCTATAATATAGAGTACAATATCCATATAAAGATAATTAATATCCATATAAAGGTCGATCTGGAAATCTTTGGGGGAGACCTATGTTCAGCAGTGGACGTCCTATGGCTAATGATGATGATGATGATAAAGATAATTTACAAAAATGTGTTATCCCACAATAATTCTTGCTAGATCTTGCTAAATCTTTAAAGAAGAATAAGACGCTAATGAAATGTCGTGTTGATTTAAACGTGGTTGTACGTTACAAACCAAAATAAAGACGTTTAATGAATTTATTCAAGTGGAGTAACGAGCTTTTGAAATTTTGAAGCGACCTAGGGTATTAGTTTCTCATTACTTTTGTTTTGTGTTTTCTTTGACGAGCTTCTTTGTGTCTTGTGTAATTTTAAATATATAGCGAATAAAATTTAAATCACTGATGCGTTTTAATTTTTTTCGACAGACTTCCAAAAAGGAGAAGGTCTTCAATTCGTCTGTATTTTTTTATGTATGTTACGCGATAACTCAGCCAAATGTGGACTGATTTTTAAAATAATTATATATTTATATGGGATCACCCTTGAAATAAGCTCTATCGAACACAAAAAGAAATTTGAAAATCGGTCCACATTTGGCAGAGATATTACGTAACATAAATAAAAAAAATACAGACGAATTGAGGACCTCCTCCTTTTTGGAAGTCGGTCGACAATACAGACGAATTGAAAACCTCCTCCGTTTTTTGAAATGGGTGGAAAAGGATGACTTGTGACAAAATTCCTAACAAATATATGTTATACAGAAATATGTTATTCAATATGTTATACTTCTTTGTCATTAATTTATATCAATAAATAATACATACGGATAGTTAACCTCAATTATATTGGAGCACTTGAAAAAGTATATAAGCACAATTTTTTTCACTAATATTCACAACTAGTAAGTAATATCAATCAAAATATTCAATTTAAATCACTACTGAATATAATTTATTAGCACATATATAATTCGCACTTGTATGAAACTAAAACACGTGTTGTGAATGTATAAACTAGAAACATGTTGATAAATATTATAAATATGAAAACAGTGATCAGAGGTGACGAGCGTACCAACATGCGCGACTAATATCGAGGTTCAATTTCTATTTTGTTGGTAGCTTTTTTTCCGAGACTTAATGAGCGGTTAAGCAGACAACTTCATACTGTAGACAACTTCATACTGTTAATTTTGTGTCACAGATGCGTGCGCATCTGAAAATTTCACTCTCATCATTTTTTCATAACGCGCCTAAAGAAGTATAACTTCAAAAATCTATCTACCCTATTCTAAATCCCTGTACACGTCCCTGAGGCTAACTTTACATAACGATTCACATACAGTTTTGAGATTTTTTTGTATTCAGTTAAATTTGATCAGCCGGATTCCGGCTATGAAGCGAGAGGCGGCGGGTTCGATTCCCGCATTGAGACAAATGTTTGTGTGACCCACAGATATTCAAGTCTGGGTGTTGTGAGACCAACAGCCTTTCATAGTCTCTGATACCCACGATACAGGTTATACCTAGTGTGGGGTCAGGACTATGTACCTGCGGGAATGTGGATAAATTTCGGTAATTGGAAAAGCACTCACTTTGCGCCGCCTGGTGAAGTTTTCTCTGGGGCCCCAGATCTCAGGAGCTGATGATTGATGTTGCGACCGCGAGTCTAGCGGTTTGCGATCGATAGAAGACTGGTAATTCAAAATTCTGAACAGTCCGCGTCAAACTGACAGTGACACTTTGGGTTCGACAGTGACGTTTACGTTCCATGTCACTGCTAGTAAAAATCTTCGGCGTGTCATAGACGATGCAAAGGACGCAAATAGGATAGGGAATTGAGGTGCGATGGAGAAAGGATACAACGTTTGTTTCGCATAATTTTAGCGTTTTGCAAAGAATGAACAACATTCACCAGTGACTGTTGGGTGTATTTATTTATAGTAAATACGCAAAATGTTCAAGTCCGTCTCTTACATCCAGCATTGCCATCCATTTTATCCTGTAACTGGTCAAGTTGTCTGTTCAATTAAGCGAGATAACCGCGTCACGTATTGTGCGATTGCATCTCGTCACAGCGGAGACCGTACCGTGACCCACCGAGTTTTAATTAGTACTCACCAATGGATGGGTTCAGCAACGCGGTAACGGTACTCTACTATCAGATGTTTTAAATGTTTACAAGCTTAATGTTTTTGGATTCGAATAATCACAAGTTTAAAAACTGTTTTAAATGTTTTACAAGCTCTATGTTTTTGGATTCGAATATTCTTTATTTCACAAGTTTAAAACTTAATGGACCGATTTCAAAACTTATCTGATCGTGACCACATTGGGACCATATGGGACCACCCTTGGAATAAGCTCTATCGAAGACAAAAAGAATTTCGAAAATCGGTCCATATTTGGCGGAGATATCGCGTAACATATATAAAAAAAAATACAGACGAATTGAGGACCTTCTCCTTTTTGGAAGTCGGTCGATAAAGTTAACAGACATAGTTTAAAGTTCCTGCTCCTGCTTATCTTTCTGTTATTAATTTCGTTGCGGGATGAAGACAATTTTGCATTATCGCCGACTTTTATTAGATACCGATCATTAGACTCGCCGAGCTTCACTTCTCGGTGTCGTTAAATGCGTGCCATTGTTGATCCAGGCTTACAGGAGTTACAGTAGCCGGTGTGTGGGTGGGACAGTCTCGAAAAAGACGCAGTTTATAGATATGTGTTTTTATCCGAGACGGAGAACTGACTACACGTCACGTCCTGACGGTAGGTGCAATCCAAAAAATGAGTGAGCAACCGTAAATGAACAATTAATCGCTGGTCCCCAGAATCATACTTGCCTACAAAAATAAAATAATAGTAATAATATCACCCCTGTAATATTACTGTCCCACTGCTGGGCGGGCCGCCTCTACTAATGAGAGGGGTTAGGCCTTAGTCTATCACGCTGACCTAGTGCGAATTGGTAGACTTCACATACCTTCGAAATTCTTGTGGAGAAATTCTCGAGTATGCAGGTTTCTTCACGATATTTTCCTTCACCGTTATAGCAAGCGATAATCGCAATGAAATCACGCTTAACATAGAAAACTCAGAGATGTGCTCTATTTCGGCGTTGGTCTCGAACCTCCGATTCAGGCAGTCGTCTTGGCAGGCCGTACCATTCCCAATAGAGCTATCGCTGCTTTTAAAAACATAATGCTTTAAAAAAATAATATTACTTCAACATAAATCCGATACAATTTGTTAGAAAAAAGTTGCCTTCGAATGGAATTCCGAAACCTATTATTACGGGTACGATTGATCGATTATTAGCGAACATCGATTGGTCTTGTTATCAGTTCGCAAGCAAATTGCTTTGTTAATTTTGTATTAGGTTACGAGTACGGATCGATTTAAAAACGCGTAATTACTCGATGCCCGGTCATTTCGATTGGTACGGGTTATGGAATTGACAGTAGGCGTAATGGTTGCTTTCTTTTTATATAACATCTATTATATCATGTGCATTGAAATTGTTCTTAGTGAAATTATTGCCTACAAATACATTATTTTTATGCAAAGAAAGAAAGAAAGAAAGAAAATGAATTTATTATCACAATAGTCACCATACAACATAACACAAGGTACATAAACAGCATTAACTAAAGGGCGCGTTGCACAGATGAGTTGTGATAATTAGGTGGCCAGCTCAGCTTAAATGCTGCGTTGCGACGTGAGCCACAACACGGCGCTGGTTTTCAGTGGCCACGCAACGCTCTCCTTTAAACGCCCACTTCAAAATCTATGGAAAATAATCATGAGACTAGAAAAATATTTTTACTTAAGATTTTATTGGATAAAAGCTTAAGGAAAAATATTAATTTTACGTCTTGTGGGTTTCAATAAACTTTGTCTATATATGTTTTCTCGATATATTTTATGTCTTCATAAAAAAATATTTACTTAAAAGAAAATTCAATTGTTTACGCAACGACTTATCACATTATTGCTATCGTAGTCTTTTAACATTGCCTACGCCGAGCTTAGTTTACTCCCCAAAGAGCGATGAGTATAAAATCTAATTTTCGCATAAACTTGATGTTGAAAATAATAAAAATAGGACAATTTTTATGAAAGACAATATAAATGATAAGTAAAATATCATGGTCGTATTTTACAGCCATTTTTTCCCATCCCTTAAATAGAGCCAGAAATTTATAACCGTTTTATACGGTAATTTATTATTCTCGTATCATCATATTTGCTGATCGTAATAAAATGAGTATTGTCTCTGCATCGAAAAAAGTATTGGCTAGGTTAAGTATTATTTTTCAAATCAGAATCTTTCATCAATAACCGCATTTGTTTTGTGACGCTATAAAGAAAAGAAAATAAAAAATTATATCTGACTATTTTACCTACAGTAACTTTCACTTGACATGATTTCCAACGTAACTAAATAGATAAATTGGCTACAAAGTCATTTTACATCTTTTGTACTATATTTTTTTATGTCACAGACTGGCAAACGAGCAGATGGGTCACCTGCTGGTAAGTGATCTCCAACGCCCATAGACCCAAGATACAAAAATAATCATAGGTGCGTTGCCAACCTAAAAGGAGGAAATGGAAGGGGAGGTAAAAGGGATTGGGAAAGGAAAGGGGGAAATGGGCTACCGGAATCTCACTCACCGAACGAAACGCGACAGCAAGCTTCTACTTTACGTCGGTTTTCTGTGAGACAGTGGTATCAAACCGGTCGAACCGGCCCATTCGTGCTGTAGACGTTACTATTTACAGCGTGGCTCTACCACTATAAATGAAAACTTTGAAGGACGCTAATTGAGAAATTTGGAATGTGATCAGTGGGACTGGGAATGAACATGAAGCGTGTAAAATAGTCTTCAAGCCTCCAGAAACCTCAGTCATAGGTTTTTTATTGAGAGAGTGTTTAATGATCCGATCAGAGCAGCATTTCATTCTGTAACCAAAATAGCCTACAGAATGGTTCTACACTTAAAGGATTTTTTTAAAATATTATTTGTATTTAGGGATAGTCGCCTCCTTGGTCTAGTGGCAGCATATACATATGAGCTGTGGCCCGAGAGGTCGTGGGTTCCATTCCTAGGTCAAAGTGAATATTCTAATTTAATTTTCCCGGGACTGGATCCCCCAGAGAAATTGACGTCAGGCAGGCAGCCGGTCGTAAAAACTTATCCAAATCCTTTCTGCAACACGCTTGAAAAAGTGTGTTGCGCCGACCCCACATTATGTTGGGATGGGGATAGGTAGAAAGAAAGATTTGTGTTTAGGCATAAAAATCTCCATTTCGTATTCGAAAAATACCATTCAAAAACACTAGTTTTTATGATGGTTTCCATCATTTTACGATAAGCGTGGGGGGACAGGGATTTCCTTAGGGTGAAATATGGCAGAGTACGTTGACCCGATAGTTCGGAGACGTTTTGTATGCAATCTGGCGGCTATAATATTTTTATGCGAACCCAATATAATAAAATTGCACAGTTTGGATTTTACTTTCTTCGTATTTTTTTATATTAGTGTCTGTCATAGACAAATGGATTCGTCCACGAAATTTATGTTATAAGGATTACCTCACACAGAAGCTACGTGACGCGATTAGGCGCGAACTTTTTAATACAGCATATTTCTTTGATGGAGTAAACAGAGCTTATATATACATAAACCCACGTCTGTCTCCCGCTAGGGTAGGCAGCGATTGGTCATCAAATTCTTCGGTTCAAGCACACCCCTTTCGCTTCTTTCACAGTCATCAGTCTTTTCGTACATGCTCGTTGGTTACAAGAACTCCTTATATCAGGACATAACATGACATAAGCTCACGCCTGTATCCCCGAAGGGGTTGGCAGAGGTGCACTAGCGAACTAGAACACCCACATTTCGCCGAGCTTAGTTCCGTCCCAGATGTGATAGGGGGCGAGCCTATCGCCATATCGGGCACAAATTCCAGTCTCCGGGCTGATATGGAAAAATCCAATATCACTTTGCCCGACTCGGGGATCGAACCCGAGACGTCAGGACTGTAGTCATACCGAAATACAACTACGCCACCGAGGCAGTCATATCAGAACTTGCTATATATTATGTAAAAATATTACTGAAAGCGTGATGGTCACCTGTTGGAGAATAACTATATACGACATACGTATAAGGCGTTGATATAAATAAATAAATAAGATGGAGGGAGCCTTTGACGTAATTTGCTGTATCGTGAAAATCTCACGGAATTGCTTTTCACGACCCAATTTCTCGGAGATCCAGTATGTCATTGAATCGCGTCGCATCGCGTCACCACTATCTGTTCTGACCCTTATGGATTCATCACTAGTACAAAGCCAGCTATTTTGTAAGATTACATTATAATCATCTTATTGTTTTTCGACATTTAGGTATTATATTTTTGATTGAATATGATCGAGTCGTTTTACGAACCATGACAGTTTTCTTAACAAATGTTTTAAAATTTAATATCACTAAGTGTAAGTGTAGTAACAAAATTACAAATTCAAATGTTATTTCATGCGAAAAGTTGGTATCCATTTTGCATGAAAGCGTACTTTACGATGCCCCATCGGAGGGAAGCTTTTGTGTGCTTTTAGTTTTAGTCATAAAACTAGACAAAGGTATAAAAAAATGTCATAAAAAATGAGAGTCTATGCAAATGATTTTACGATTGGAAATTATTTCGAATTTAGACGTTTTTGATTTCGTCATTAATTTCCTGCAAAAACTTTTTAAATGCCTGTATTAGCGCAACGTGTATGTATGTATTATGCAAGTATGTATGTAATTTTTACGTGCAAAGCATGTAGAGGCAAGAACTACAAATATATAAGTTTCGAATACGTATTCAAAATATTTAGAATTATACGTGCTAGGTATCTATATATATGGCGAAATGTTAATTGTTATACCTCAAATTAACCATGAAACCGACGTAAAGTGGCAGCTTGCTGTCGCGTTTCCATTAGTTAGTGAGATTTGCGGTGGCCCATTTCCTCCCCTCCCTTTCCCGATCCCTTTTCCCTCCCTTTCCGTTCTCTCCTTTTAGGTTAGCAACGCACCCATGATTCTTTTTGTGTCTTGGGTGTCAATGGGCGGTGGAGATCACTTACCATCAGGTGATCCATCTGCTCGTTTGCCAGTCTCTACTATAAAAATAAATCCAATAGAAACTTAATATGAAAATGTTGCGTGAAAATTGAAACAAATAACACTATACGATTTCTTATTAGCAACTGTAAAATACATTAAATACCGATCGAAAGCTAACATACCACACTCATTATAAACAAGCACCGCATTTAATTTCAACAAAATATATTATTCCGCAACAAATCCGAGCCATTAAATGTTATGTGTAAAGCGTAAAGGGAACAAATAAACAGTCACGTGAGAGCCAATAGAACGCGGACGTCTCGGTTTCGTGCGAGGTGCAAACGGAGGCATTGGGGTGTCAACCTTAATTGGCGGTGTATTTCAACGTAAACTGTTCGTGTGCATTGGGTGTCAGGGCGCGACGCACTGGCAGCGGAGAGCGATCCATTTTTCTTGTCTTTTTGTTGTGTCAACTCTAATGAGCTATTCAATATACTGAGTGATAGTAAAGAGGAGTCAATAAGTAATAATGATGATTCATTTGCATATTGTTTTTAGAAAAACTACGTTTGTTTTAACCGTAGTCTCAGGACTGAGAGGTCAGCCTCCTTTGAGATATTTTTAGTCTCACTACAGCTAGACTCGACACAAATATTTGTGAATCGCTAAAACGTTTATTTTGGTAACGACATCATTGTCGTCGTCGTAAGCCATTGGTTCATACCAATGGCTTATCGTTCCTAGTTTGTTGCTCCATGGAGTACCTTTCAGTTAGGAAAAATTAAGCAATTCTTAATTTTAAAACTAGTTTATGCCTTTCTTGACTATGTAAAATAGTATGAAAATGATAGTGAAAAAAAACAGTTTTTTACTAATAAGATCCATTGTGATTAGAATTTTGAAAAATCAGTAACACGCTGTTTATGAAACCAAACCCTTTCAGTGAATTTTAAGGTGCGATATCCAGGGTTCTATTGTTCGTATTTTTTTTAAGTTTCACTTGAAGCCACGTCTAATTGGATGAGCAAGGGGAAGAAGGGAAGTATTTTCAGATTGTTTTTGATTTCTTTCTTTGAATTCTAGCCTTAAGAATTTTAAACAGAATAAGTGCTGGGGGAATAGAAATGGACGAGTGAATCGAGTATTGAGTATGAACTTGAAAATTAATAATATACAAATATAATCCATTGTGGATTTCTGAGGGTAAACATTATTTTTAAGTTTTCGTTTTGTATTCTTGGGATGTTTAAACTTCAACAATTCTACATATTTTATGGTTATTTGTGGTTATTTGCGTGAATTATGAAAATATTTAGAGGTCATCTGTTATCATAATTTAAATTAGTTGTTAGCAGTATTTAAAAACAATTCAACATTACCTTTACCAACCCTCATTAGACCAGCATGATGGTGTAAGATTTAATCCCTACAGGGTATTTACATATTTATTTAATTAAATATTGAAACGAGTGAGTCGCTTACCAGGGGGGTTACCATAACCTCTTATAGCAGTATTATTATAATTTTACTTGTCAATATTCCCGTACAAAACAAACGAAGAACGATTATAATAATATTGCTATAAGAGGTCGTGGTAACCCTGCTGATGGTAAGTGATCCCCACTGGCCACAGACATTCACAATTAGAATCATGGTCCAACCTTAAAGGGAGGGAGTAGGGATTAAAAAGAAGGGAAGAAATATAATAGCGAGGTACTATTCTACGACGGTTGTCTGTATCAGAGGTATCAAACGGACCCAGCCGGCCTATTTGTCTGTAGATTTTAACTGTTTACAGCGTGGACTTTCACTCAAACTGACCTCAGGAATCGAACCAAAGTTGAGCAGCTTAACTACTCTGCCGCTATACCAATCAAGTGGTATTGCACTCAAACTCATCAACTTTCAAGCACCGATAACTAATTCGGGTCACATTGACCGTACGACGCAACGTCAGGGTACCTAGCATGAACAACTTTCGAATACTTATTCGAAACGAGAATTTAGCGTATTTCTTCATATCACTGCATTGAAAGTAAATGAAACTTGGTTCGGATACTTATTCGAATGTTGTACGTGCTAGGCACCGAGATTGGCGATAAACATCGAAATGTTATTACATAAAGAGGCTAAAGTTAGATGAAATCGGCAGGTCACTCAATGTCGCAACACTCCCTTAATTTACGCTCGAAAGACGTCCAAAAATCGTGGATCCGATAACTTTCTGTACGCGACGCTGCTTTATTATTAGCTTAACAATATTGGACTTTTCGATATTCAAGAGCCATACGAAAATAAATCGTGTGTCGATGGTAATGGAGTTAAAATTTGGTTGGTTCAGTCGCACACAAAGAGATTGCCAACCGTGTTTGCAGGCTTAAGGTTTAGCTGTGAAAAAGGTTACTGAGCCTGTGATGGTGGGAATATTGATTCGTCTTATCAATATTGGCATAATGTTGCGTGTACAAGCGCCTTGTTGAAAAAAAACTAAATGAAGAATACAATCAGGTTCTTAAAATATTACGATGAAATTTTGGATTTTTCCATTAATGTGCATCATGTCGTATGCGTTTTTGGATACTGTTCATCCATTCCTACACGAGATTAGTATTTTTACCTTGGGATAAAGATTTTTGAGAAAGAAAATTCAAAGACTTCAGAAGATCATACTCCTTTCCATTCTACTTGCCATTATTCCCCAATGAGAAATTGGTGTAACACACTTTTTCAAAAATGTTGCAGAAAAGGTTCCGCTTAGTTTTTAAGACCAACTGCCTACTTGATGTCAACT
The DNA here is from genome assembly GCA_036417725.1 of Clanis bilineata. Taxonomy (NCBI): domain Eukaryota; kingdom Metazoa; phylum Arthropoda; class Insecta; order Lepidoptera; family Sphingidae; genus Clanis; species Clanis bilineata. The sequence goes on from CM071159.1 coordinate 4,643,651, forward strand.
CCCTCTAGAGATTTCCCCACCTGGAATTCGAACCCAAGTCCTTCCGATCATAGTCCATATTCGCAGCCAATAGATCAAAAACGGGAAAGTCTAAGTAATAAAAAAAAAGAAGTACAAACTAGCCGTAAAAATAAATTAAGTTTTCATTCCAACATTCCGAACCAGCATAAAATAATCTTATTTATGCATCCTAATAGCTATAATTTAGCCTTAACAAGATGGCGTTCATCATAACTCTAGGAATTGATGCTAAATACTGCCTTGTCAATATCGAAGACAGTTCCAACTTGGGTCAATGCATCGAACGTGCGAAGATACGCGGCTCGTGAGCGTGTTAAAAACTCTGGGATAGTTTTGATAATTCCTTGACAGGGACGTATTGTGAAGTCGTATTGGGGGTCGTTTCCACCAATCTAAAGCAATGAAATTACAATAAAATTAGGATTTATACAAAATAACGTATTTTAGATGAATCTGTCTGTATTGCTCTACAAGGTATTTTTTTTATAAATACACCCAACAGTCACACACCTAGTCCTGACCCCACACTAGGTATAACCTGTATCGTAAGTGTCAGAGACTATGAGAGACTTTCGGTGTCACAACACCCAGACTTGACTTAATTTTAAGATTCTTTAATTTTTCCACATTTATAAGTCAAAATGCTAAAGTTTTATGTTGTTAATGCCATTTTGCGGCATTATGATTCATAACCATGTCAAAACGTAGTTCCCATAAAATTGAAAATGTTAAAGTGAAACTTGTTCAGTTCATTCTGAGAATCTTATGCGAGCCAAGATAAAAATCAAATTGTTACAAGGCCATGTGAAATACCACTGTATCTGACAAAGAATCATAAGATGTTTCTAGACTAATTATGCCTCTCTTTGCTATAATTAAGAATTTAAAACAATCCATAGTCTTGGAACATTAAATATTTTACAAATCTTAAAAATAGCTTATGCTCCATTAGAATTCATTTTTTTATAAAATACCCCCTAAAGTCTCCTAACTACGCTCCTGTGATTTCAATAAGAATTAAAATATGACCATGCTTCGCCCGAGGACGTACCGTGGTAGGACTCAGAAATAAGACTCAAAATTATTACGGTCGGTTACCATTTGTTGACTGAATTATTGTTTTAAATCTTGTCGTGTTTCGCGCGATAACTCTGTGCTCAAGTTTTTGAATAATGTGGATTCTCTTTGAAAATATTTTATGGAAACACCGTTGCTATAAATGTATAACAGAAACGCTAATATGCCTCCGTGGCGTGGTGGTACGACTACGGTTCTGAGGTCTCGGGTTCGATCCCCGGGTCGGGTAAAGTGATATTGGATTTTTCCATATCAGCCCGGAGTCTGGAATTTGTGCCCGATATGGCGATAGGCTCGCCCCCTATCACATCTGGGACGGAACTAAGCTCGGCGAAGTTTGCGTTTGGCGGGTGCGTAGTTCACTAGTGCGCCTCTGCCTACCCCATCGGGGATACAGGCGTGAGCTTATGTTATGTTAAACGCTAATATTAAAACTTAATCTTAATACGTTTATCCTGTTCATAAATTTTATTGGAAAATAACCACTTACATTGTCACCCCTGTAACTGATAAGTAGGTATATCAAATCACATAATAAACAGTTTATTGATAGATTGTTTTTTTTCGACTGAGTGTTTAAATAATAAAAACCATTTCTACTTACGACTGTTTTTATAATCATGCAAATAAAATCAGCATCACGTTTAAAAAGCTAAGATGCAGGCTACAAAAATCCGGTCTTTCGACAGTTGATCAATAAGAACAATCCTAAAAGCAAAATATAAGTATAATAAACACGTATCTTCGTATTTAAGACGCAATGCTTCGGCCATTACATTTTTTCCTCGGAGCGACACGAAAGTGAAATATTAGTTATTATGGGCATCCGTAGCGCGGTCATGCGGAAGTTGGCCTCTTCGTACTCCGTAATTTGCATCGCAAGTGTTAGTAGTGTACAGTTACGCATAGATCGTGTAAACGTAGAAGGTACATGATAAGTAGAATATAAAACAAGCTCACGCCTGTATCCCTGAAGGGTCAGGCAGAGGCCAACTAGCGAACTAGAACCCCTATATTTTCAACTGACTTTCAAAAAGAAGAAGGTCCTGAATTCGTCTGTTTTTTATGTATGTTACGCGATATCTCCGCTAAATGTGGATCGATTTTCAAAATTCTTATTGTATTCGATAGAGCTTATTTCAAATGTGGTCCCATATAAATTAGGTCACGATCGGATTTAATGTCGGTCTGTTAAGTTTTAAGCTTGTGATTATTATGCTGACCTCATTTCCGTCCCAGATGTGATAGATGCCAACTACCACGGTGGTGTAGTGGTGTTACGTGCGCGGTATGACTATCGTCCTGAGAACTCGAGTGCGATCCCCGGGTCGAGGAAAGTGATATGGGATTTTTCAGTATCAGCCCGGAGTCTGGAATTTGTGCCCGATATGGAGATAGGCTCGCCCCCGACCACATCTCAGACGGAACAAAGCTCGGCGAATTGTGGCTCAAGCTCATCTGCCTACCCCATACGTACAAGCGTAAGCTTATGTATGTATGTGATATGGGGCGAGCCTATCGCCTACCGGGCATTCCAGACTCCATGCTGATACTAAGTAGGAAAAATCCAATGCCACCAAACCAAACTGAATGTAAATAAGTAAAGGGATAAGCCCTTCTGACGAGCACTTGTCATATTTTTTATTCACAACATCATCGCTATTACGTAAACAATACACTTGTGTTTTCGACAGCTAGTCCATTGTTTATATCAGATTATGTTTCGTAACATGTTATTACTCCGATTGTTAAGGTATTACAACTAGTCGGTCATTATATTGCAGTTGCTGGTATAGCATTTTCTTCAAGGTCTTTGTTTGTAAGTTAATATTGTGTTGGCATAACATATTTTTATAATATGCAACAAACTTTGAAAATGTTTACACAAATTTTTGCTATAAAATTTAAATCGATTTAATTTGTTTTATGTTCAATGGGGATCGAACCATTCATGTAAAGCTTTTGTGATGAAACATTACTGTGGTAAGTTGAAAAATCTTCTATAGTCTATCTTTTTATTTTATAACATAACATAACATAAGCTCGCGCACGTAGAGGTGCACTAGCGAACTAGAACACCCACATTTCTCCGAGCTTAGTTCCGTCCCAGATGTTATAGGAGGCGAGCCTATCGCCGTATCGGGCACAAATTCCAGATTCTGAGCTGATATAGAAAAATCCAATATGACTTTGCCCGACCCGGGCAAACCCGAGACCTCAGGACGGTAGTCATACCAAAATACAACTACGCCACCGAGGCAGTCTTTTATTTTATAGTACAGTCTGGTAAATGGGCTGGTGGGTCACCAGCGGCCTGAGCAGGAAAATTTCTGACAACCGTAAATGTATTCGAACTCGATGCGCGTCTATGAAATTTGAATGAAATATTAACCAAACGTCATCAGTGCGCAGCTAACTCGAATACATTTACATTTACATTAGTTTTTCGTGCTCGGGCTACTGATGGTTAATACTGAACAAACATGTGTGTTTTGCCAAACTTGTAGGAAGATAATAGGGATGGAAAGGAGAAAAGCGCAAATGGGAGTTGACTTTTAAGTTAATTTTCTGTAAGACAGGTATCTAGCTCGTGTTATAAACATTATGGTTTTCAGCACAGCTCTACCTACTCAAAAAGTTAAAAAGTTAAAATTCATTTCAAATAAATAAAATTATTTATTTTCCACCAAGTGAGTTGCTAAACTAGAAATACAAGTAAATATAGGAGAATGATATTAGTGGTGGACTGGAGCCTAAACTAGGGTAACCCTGTATTTCAGAAATTTCAAATAAATAAATAATTCACAAAAGAAAAAATATAACTCACAAACACAAAATTTTTACACCTTTAACACCATACCATATTAAAGACACATCATTCACATCCAACTAACACAAAATTATTCATAAGTTTTGCATGGTATATTTCTTTTTTTTGTATCTTATTCTGAAATTGTTTTCTTTTTATGGAACATGGTCTTAAATTGCGACAAGAATCTGTACGGGAGAACGCAGGCTTTCATAGCACAGTTTTTTACTAGTTTGAAAGCCTGAGTGTCCCTATACGAAAATAATGTAGAAGTGTTCAATAAAGACTGACTGCCTCGGTGGCGTGGTGGTATTTCGGTACGACTACGGTTCTAAGGTCTCGGGTTCGATCCCCAGGTCGGGCAAAGTGATATTGGATTTTTCCATATCAGCCCGGAGTCTAGAATTTGTGCCCGATATGGCGATAGGCTCGCCCCCTATCACATCTGGGACGGAACTAAGCTCGGCGAAATGTGGGTGTTCTAGTGCGCCTCTGCCTACCCCTTCGGGGATACAGGCGTGAGCTTATGTTCAATAAAGATTTTTTTTATCCAACCACGTAAAAACGATTACTATACACTGTTACCTCTATATACTTGATTATATAATGAGGCGAGTCAAAGTCAGTTCTTTATGTTTAGTTTAACCAGATACTCAATTTATTAAGAAGCGGTATATAATTTAATACATTTCCATTTTTAATTTAATACAAGACAATGCAGCTTAGACGATTGTTGACTTAACAAAAGTAATTACTTGACGTCACTTACCCCCGGTGCTACCGGGAGGCCGTCTGCCTTAGCCTGTCAGACCCCCACACCAGATTAATTAGTCTTATTTATCAGGGGATGCATCCTTTAGATCTAAAGTCACGAGGTATTTAGGTGCGATTTGTTTGCGAGGTAGAAAATGCGTGATGTTAGTGAGGAAGAAAATAAATGTAACGTAAACCCTCAATTATTTCATGTACAGTTAAACTAATCACTAAAGTAAAAACAATCGATATCTTTTACTTACATTACATTACATTACATAAGCTCCCGTTTGTATCCCTTTAGGAGTAACGTGAACTAGAGAATTAGAACACTCACATTTGCCGAGCTTAGTTCCGTCCCAGATGTGATAGGGGGCGAGCCTATCGCCATATCGGGCACAAATTCCAGACTCCGGGCTGATATGGAAAAATCCAATATCGCTTTGCCTGACCCGGGAATCGCACCCGAGACCTCAGAACCGTAGTCGTACCGAAATACCACCACGCCACCGAGGCAGTCAACAAACAAAAAAACGAGTTTAATAAAACGATGCAATTTGAAGAGTAGATATTTTAATTTGAAATCACAAAGTAAACTAATATTCATTTTAGATTTAAATTATGTTTATTTTAAAACAGCAATAAAAGTGCATGCAGATTTGAAAAACATAAACAATAGATAGACTTGAATTTAATAAAGTCATGTTTACATATCTAAAGTTCAGTTAAAGCAAATTTGATGAGCAATAACATTCTTTTATAAATATTTGCTAATGGTGTACAAATATCTTTCTGTATTTCAATTATCTATGAAATATTTTTATTATTTGACAGCCTCCGTGGCGCACCGGGCGAGTAGCCGGCTGTGAAACGTGAGGACGCGGGTTCGATTCCCGCACCGAGACAAATGTCTGTGTGGCCCATTTGTTTCGGGTCTGGGTGTTGTGAGACCGAAAGTCTCTCGTAGTTTCTGATACCCACGATACAGGTTACACCTAGTGTGGGGTCAGGACTATGTATGTGACTGTTGGGTGTATTTATTTATTTATATACTTATTTATTTTATTTTGATAGAGTTCTTTGAATAGTGTAGTTATATCGAAAATATGATATATTTTATCACAGTATACTTCAAAAATACTTATTTTATAGTGTCCTGAATTCTATCGGTGTCGTGACATTATAGCAACTTCAAATTTATTTAAAAAAATACTTAATTGTCTTTCCTTCTACGTGCTCTTGTTGATTGGCGTAACACAATTTTCAAGTATGTTGCAAAAAGGATTAAGCTAAGATTTTACAACCGGCTACCTGTCTGACGTAAACACCCTCTGGGGTTACTAAAAATGCACTTAATTGTACCTACTTTATATAAAAAAGTGTAGTATAATCGATGTTGAAGAAAACTTATTAGAGACAAGTAACAACCCACGGACGTAGCTGATTGTTACGTGTCGTAGAGAGATTTTTCGGGTCCGAATGGATCTTCCCCATCTCCTTCACAATACATATCCTTCTTCTTTCCAACTCCAATATCACTTAGCCCGACCCGGGGATCGAACCCGAGACTTCAGAACGATAGTCGTACCGAAATACAACAACGCCACCGAGGCAGTAAAAAAAACTTAGGCATAAAAAAGCCACGTCCTAAGTACTTTAAAAAGATCTTTCATCTCAACCTTTTCCATACAATTATTTACACATAAAATAAGCATGTAATAAACAAAGAGATCGCTCCCACGATTATATTAATCTTTGTAAGATGATACATAACAAAGGATGGGGTCAATGCTCCAGGAAGTATATAGAGTAATATCCTCTCCAGACTATATCCCGAATATATTACCCATAAAGATAATACACCCTATTTCAAAAATAATATAACAATTTTGCGCGCATATGAAAAATTCCTCTGGCTGGTATGTCATATAAATTTTCTTGTGACCCGTAATGCAAGGGTGTTTCGAATCATAATTCCATTTTCATTGAGACAAATACGCACACAAAGCCGCGGCTACATGGGGCACCGCCCTATTTTTGTATAATGAAGCATACTTCATAATTTGGTGCTAAGCTACTTTGCTTGTAGTAATTTATCGTACTTAAAGTAGGTACCTACTGTTTTTTTATAATTGAAGTCCCGATAAATAATTTGAGTGGTAGAACTACGCTGTAGACAATTACGTCTACAGCACGAATGGGCCGGCCCGACCGGTTTGATACCACTGTCTCACAGAAAACCGACGTGAAGTGGCAGCTCGCTGTCGCGTTTCGATCGGTCAGTGAGATTTCCGGTGGCCCAATTCCCCCTTCCCTTACCCAATCCCCATTTGCCTTCCTTTAGGTTGGCAACGCACTCATGATTATTTTTGTGTCTTGGGTGTCTATGGGCGGTGGAGATCACTTACCATCATATGACCCATCTACTCGTTTGCCAGTCTCTGATATATAAAAAAAAGATTTTTCTCTTTTTTGGTATGATATTTTAAATATGCTCATATAATAAAGAAACCTGCATACCCGAGAATTAATTCACAGGATTATCGCAGGTATGCGACTGGTAGGTATACTGACTATATATATATATATATATATATATATATATATATATATATATATATATATATATATATGTGTGTGTGTGTGTATGTGTATATCGTGACTGCCTAAGTGGCGTGGTGGTATTTCGGTACGACTACGGTTCTGAGGCCTCGGGTTCGATCCCCGGGTCGGGCAAAGTGAGATTGGATTTTCCATATCAGCCCGGAGTCTGGAATTTGTGCCCGATATGGCGATAGATCAACAGGTCGATCTGGAAATCTTTGGGGGAGGCCTATGTTCAGCAGTGGACGTCCTATGGCTGATGATGATGATGATGATGATGGCGATGATGGCGATAGGCTCGCCCCCTATCACATCTGGGGCGGAACTAAGCTCAGTGAAATATGGGTGTTCTAGTTCGCTAGTGCGCCTCTACCTACCCCCTTTGGGGAAACAGGCGTGAGCTTATGTATGTAAGTATGTGAAAATCTTGATTTTCAATGTGAACACGGCCTAAGTAAGATATTTGCGTGCGTGCGTGCTTCAAGTGTAGACGGCAGCACAGACTTAGTGAAAATTCTCAATTCAATTACAATACTAACGTGAGTTATGGAGATGTTAGAAATATCGAGTCGTGCACAAATACATTAAACAGTATATATAGGGCCTTACTTAAAAAAGCATTTTTAGCTGAGCAAATGGTTAAGAATAACCTGTTACTTTTTTCCTTCCGTTACATTGTTTAAAAATGAAAGGACATGACAACCTATGGTATAAAGATAAGCAGCGCTTAAATATTTTTATAAGTAGGGGGCATAATACGTAATATTGAATCTCTCTGGTCGTGCATAACAATAAACGGATATTTGCAAGCACCAAGCTGAAGGCAGCATTGTTTTCTCATCATAACCCCATTATTAGGATAACCTCTACGTGTCGCAATTACTAAATATAGTTATGGAGAAATTCAAATAGGATGATCCTACTTTCTTTCTTTCTTTCTACCTGCTCTTATGCCACCTTGATGTGGGGTCGGCGCAACATACTTTTTTAAGCATGTTGCAGATAGGATTTGGCTTAGTTTTTACGACCGGCCGCCTGCCTGACATCAACCCCCTATGAGGAATCCAGTCCCGCACAAATTAAATTAGAAAATTTGCTTTGCCCGACCTGGGAATCGAACCCAGGACCTCTCGGTTCACAGCCCATACATGCTGCCACTAGACCAAAAAGGCGACTAAATAGGATAATCCTACATGTTGCATTAACGATGAGAAGTATTGGAAGCTTTGGCTTGGCTCTGTCCTTTTCGACCGACTTCCACAAAAGGAGGAGGTCCGCAATTCGTGTGTATTTTATGTTACTTGATATCTCCGCCAAATGTGGACCGATTTTCAAAATTCTTTTTGGGTTCGATAGAGCTTATTTCAAGGGTCCCATATAAATTTGGTCACGATCGGTAAATTTGAAGACGGTCAGTTAAGTTTTTAAACTTGTGATTATTATAATCCATTGGCGACCCTACCTAACCACCTTCGCGTGCGCTGTTCGCTGATCTGCCTACGTCTTCTTCTTCTAACTGCCCTTATCCCACCTTATGTGGGGTCGGCGCAACATACTTTTTTTAAGCATGTTGCAGATAGGATTTGGCTTAGTTTTTACGACCGGCCGCCTGCCTGACGTCAACCCCCTGTGAGGGATCCAGTCCCGGGCAAATTAAATTAGAAAGTTTGCTTTGCCCGACCTGGGAATCGAACCCAGGACCTCCCGGTCCACAGCCCATACATGCTGCCACTAGACCGAGGAGGCGACATCTGATCTGCCTACGTAAGCTAATGAAATGCACATTCACATGCCACACTATCTAAGTGGCATAGATTAGTCATCGCCTCCTTGGTCTAGTGGCAGCATATATGGGCTGTGGACCCAGATCGTGGGTTCGATTCCCAGGCCTGGCAAACCCGGGAACTTTGTCCAGGACTGTTTCCCCCAGAGAGGGTAGACGTTAGGCAGGCAGTCGGTCGTAAAAATATAGCAAAATCCTTTCCGCAACATGCTTGAAGAGTGTTGCGCCGAACCCACATTAAGGTGGGATAATGGCAAGTTGAAACAAAAAAGTTGCATAGTTAAGTATTACGTGTGCGGTACATGTTACAACTTCCATCTTTAAGTCTCGAATTCGATCTCGGAGTCAAGGACGCTATTGGGTTTTTTGGAGTATCAGCGCGGAATATGAAATTTGTGCTCAATATGGCGATAGACGTGCCCCCTATCACTTCTGGGAAATGAGCTCGGTGAAATGTGGGTGTTCGTCTGCCTACCCCTTCTGAGGTACACGCGTGAGCCTATGTATGTATGCTTTGTTCACATGCTCTAGCTTTCAAGTAGGTAAAGCGTACATGACAGAGGGCAGCAAAGTCAGGGAAAATTCAAATTCAATTACATCAACGGAGTTATGAAGATGCGCAAAAGATTGGTTCGTGAATAATGAAATAAATTCCATTTGAATATTTCAACGCTTCTACTGTCTGCGTTTGATTATCTGTGGAATCAATATGTTTCGCCTACTATAGAATTTTCATAAAGAGGCTAGAATATTACTTATTTTCTTACATATCTTTGTTTTAGTAACGCACTTGCAAATAAATTCGTATTAAATGTAAATATATTTTGAACCTGCGTTGAATAAGACTTGAAATTCTGAGTGAAAAAGTATATGGGTCAATTCTGATTTATCTCAAGAAAATATTTTGGAATCTAATGCTAACCTAACATCTATTGATTACTAATCCATATTAATATCCTCAGACTACGTAATCATTATAAAAATATCCATAATAAAATCGATATAATCAATAATATGAGTTCTAGTTTAAAAAAACATAAATAAGCTCATTTAGTTGGACAAAAATGGGTTTTGGGAATCGTTGGTGCACAAATAGTATCTATGCTTACCTTTTTCGGGTCCCAAATTTGATGAGGGGAGGCATATATATTGAGCATAAATTTCGGACTCCGGGCTGATCCTGAATCCAATATCACTTTGCTCGACCTGGGCATCGAACCCTAGACCTCGGGATATTTGTACAACTACTCCACCGAGGTGGTCACAGATATTACATAAGTATATTAAAACCGATTCCTCACCCCACATTCGTAATCTACTAAAATCAGATATAAAACTGGTGAAAAACGAGCAGCATTTCTCAATTTACTTCCAAATCAAAAAGTAATTGATAGAATTTGTAAACGTAATGAAATAAGGTTTAAGGTTTAAGAATAATTTATTTCTCATAAGATTACATTAAATCACTTACTGAGAAAACTAAATAACATTAGATTCTAGTAGGCGAGCATACATAAACATGCCTTATTATAATTATTTTAGTTTTACAATTTCATAAAGTACAAAGAACAAATGACACATTATAAAATTAACACGCTAAAAAGCAATCACACACCAATACAGGCACGATAACAAAATTCACTTTTGGAGGGTATTTTTACATATATTGCCGAGACGTACTTATTAAAGAGGGCTCGCCTGCACAACAAATCCGTTGGTTAGTTTTAATCACCAGTTAATCCATAGTATTAATTATTGCTGTTGGATTTGCTATTTATTATTTTGTTATCATTATATTTTTGTGATATTTTATTTTATTTTATAATTATATCTAATTAAAATTGTATAAGTTAATTTAATAAACATTTTTTTTTTTTTTTTTTTTTGTTTTTAGTTCAAAATTAAATTGTGTTTCCAGAGTAATATAAAGAGATTGGCACGATACTTTAATGTTACGTTCATTTTACTAGAACGCGTCGACGCCTCCCGTGCACACGTGACGTGTATGAATTAAGGATGCTGCCTTGGATAAAGGAGCCGAGATTTAGAAGAAATAGAAGAGTCACATTCTTAATATTTTTGTACATTCATACCTGTATTATTATTCACGCCTGTATCCCCGAAGAGGAAGGCAGAGGCGCACTAGCAAACTAGAACACCCACATTTCGCCGAGCCTAGTTTCGTCCCATATGTGATAGAGGGCGATAGGTCTCGGATCCGATCCCTGGGTCGAGCAAAGTGATATTGGATTTTTCAGTATCAACCCGGAGTCTGGAATTTGTGCCCGATATGGCGATAGGCTCACTCCCTCACATCTGGGACGGAACTAAGCTCGGCGAAATGTGGGTACTCTATCTAGAACACCCAAATTTATAGCGGTACCCAAAGCGGTTGGCAACCACTTTGGGTATACAAGCCTGAGCTTATGTTGTGCCATGCAGGTAGCATGATATTAACATTATGCATTTATTTTATTATTATTTTGCAAGCTGTTACAGTATTTCACATCTCAAGTGGAACTTTGAGTTCGGTTTCCTGTTATCTTTCAGTTATTCAGAAGTCCATCGGTGTTCTCACTTCACTTTGAATAAGATTCGTTAATTCAGCCATAACATTTTGTCGCCATTATAAATATTAGCCGCTTCCAAACTACCGTTAAGCGTTGCTAACTCAAATATATCGCAGTAACGTTTCACTTTATTCATGAATATTCTCATCAAATTAAGCAAACTATTCAAAAGTTCCGAATTTAGATTAAACTAAGATAACAGTAATTTAAGTTTTATTACAACAGACTTGTTCTGTAGTTAAATGATAATTAAGCTTCTTAGTTCTAAACTATAATTGCTGGATATACTAAAAGCGTTATTAGAACAGTGATTATTATATCATGTTGTTTAATCCAAATACTATTAAGCGCCATTTTGTTTGTGTTTTAAAATATCTTTATATCCTACTTGGTAATTTCGCTATTTTTTCAGCTTATTTCATAATTGTGTTAACGATTTTTTTTGTGCGAGTCGATAGTATCATATAAGCTCTTATAAATAATCACAAGTTTAAAAACTTAACTGACCGACTTCCAATTTACCGATCGTAACCAAATTTATATGGGACCACCCTTGAAATAAGCTCTATCGAACACAAAAAGAACACAAAGAATTTTGAAAATCGGTCGACATTTGGCGAAGATATCGAGCAACGTACATAAAAAAAAAATACCGACGAATTGAGGACCTCCTCCTTTTTGGGAAATCGGCCGAAAAACAGTTTTGTTTTCAATTAGGTTTTTGCTGCCTTGAATAGTTAGAATCTACATCGCAAACATACCTTTAGGTTTAAAAATTGTGATCTGATATACACTAGTTATTACTGTATTATGTATGTATATATAACGCTTTATTAGACAACTTAAAAATATCGCGCCAGTCAAAGTAAGGGCGGCCATACATGGGCAGCTTGAAGCAGCTAGCGTCGAGTACAGTCTTCGTACACACATACACGAATTGCTTGAGCAGTAGCGACAGTTTCGGGCGGTTGGTAGCGCGATGAAATTTCATCGTACGATCAAGTAGTTGCCAGGCATAGACTGACTGCTCAAGGCTCAGGCTGTCGACTAGTCTCGCTCAGTGACCCCCGCCGGCGTTCTTCATTCCACGTCACGCGCGCCTCCCACCCGCTTGCTTTTTGTTTTATGACTGCTCGAGCAGTTGACACCAACTGCTGCAGTTAATATCAACTGCTCGAGCAGTTATCAATGTCAGCTTCAAGCTGTTGACTATGACTTCAAGAGCAGGCCGTGCATGTCCGCTCTAACATGCTTTATTTCTGTAAAGCATGTTACTCTCAAAATAATTTAAGAATAATGTTGGCTAAGCGACTTTGTTCCACATTTGTCTAGATTCAAACAAGTGATCACAATCGAACCTGACCCAAATAGAAACAATCCAACTAAGTTGTATTGTCGCATCCAGACAAATGTAATTCGAACAACACGCCCCGCATATTACGGCGAGGTGTATCCTCATTTTGGAGTCATTACACGAAATAGTATCGCCGTATAAAGTCCCGAGGGAGAAGGGAGTGACTTTGCGGCGATGTTTGTTTACACACTCCCATAATATATTTTGGTTAATTAAGTTTTTGTGTGATCTCGGATTATTCGGTTAGGAAAGGGGCGGAATTGGCGTGCTTAATCGTGATACGGCCGTATTTTAACTAAGTTAGTGCGAAATTACTAACGAGTTTCGCTTATGTGTTTAGTTAATGGAATATGAAAAATTGATTCTAGTGTATAGTTTATAAATAAATAAATACACCCAACAGTCACACACCTAGTCCTGATTCCACACTAGGTATAACCTGTATCGTGGGTGTCAGAGACTATGAGAGACTTTCGGTCTCACAACACCCAGACTTGAAATAAATATATATTGGACCACACAAACATTTGTCTCAATGCGGGAATCGAACCTGCGGCCTCCCGCTTCACAGCCGGCTACTCGCCCACTGCGCCACCGAGGCTCTCATTGGTAAAGTTATGAAAGTTTGTAATGCGTAACACCTACCAAAGCCGCCGGCCCGCCAACATAGCCCGCCGACACAACCCGGCGGCCTATAAATTTTCCGACTTGCAAGGTCTGAAGCCGCCGCCAACTAAAGTTGCCGACACTAGCCGGCGGGTCGCTGGCTTTGGTATGTATTGCCTATTATCTCTACAGTACAAATGGGGAGGCCCCCTTGGCCTAATGGCAGCGTATATTGGTTTGTGAACCGGGAGGTCACAAGTTTGAACACCATGTGTATGGTGGTTGCCATGCGGGCGAACGGTGGTTGTATTTCGGTACGACTACTGTCCTGAGGTCTCGGGTTCGATGCCCGGATCAGGCAAGGAGATATTGGATTTTGCAATATCAGCCCGAAGTCTGGAATTTCTGCCCGATATGGCGATAAGAATATGATAATATGAACTAAGCTCGGCAAAATGTGGTGTTCTAATTCACTAGTCCGCCTCTGCCTACCCCTTATGATAATAATGCTCTACGTGACATAATGACATTACACAATATAAATAATTATTCAAGATCATGACGTTCAAGCATTTTTGTATACGAGAGGTATTTTCCTGAAAATATTCCGGTACGATATCTAATTTTCCAAGCAAGTACAATCCTGATACGTAAACTTAATAAAGAAATAAACTTGAAATATTTCTCAAATGAATACACATCTGTTTCCCGTGAATTTGAACGTAAATAAGGCAAAAACTCCATTTACCCGCGTACCTACGCAATTACTGAGTTTCTCGTTACAGATTGAACATCAAAGAGGTCTTAATTAAGCCTTAGGAGGGTCATAAATAACGTCCAAGTACTGAAATATTTACTTGGCCCAGCTAACGTTTTAATTGAGTCAAACGAAAATATCTTACGGCCGCTTTCACCAAATATGAATGAATCCATTTAATTGTGGATTTTGCAAATAAACAATATTAATTAGTATAGATTGTGTGACGCCTATTAATTTACTGTAATTATTAATTATACGGTGAAATAAGCCCGCTTAGGCTAGAGTTGCTTGAGAATATTAATTTAATTAATTTATTCATATTGAATTTCAGAAGACGTAAATCGTGATTTCATTTAATATTGAGGTTATCATGAAATACTCATTTAGCAATTACTAATTAAAATATTGTATTTCGAAACTGCTTTGGTGGCGTGAATGTATTGCGAGCGCAGTACGACTACAGTTATGTGGTGTCGGGTTCGATCCCTGGGTCGGACTAAGTTATGTTGAGTTTTCGACCGAATTCAAAAAAGGAAAACGTCCTCAATTCTTTTTTTTTTTTATATATGTTACGCGTTATCGCCGCCAAATGTGGACGAATTTTCAAGATTCTTTTTGTGTTTGACAGAGCTTATTTCAAGGGTAGTCCCATTTTGTCATGATCGGATACATTTGGAAGTTGTCCGTTAAGCTTTTAAACTCTTAATTATACATACATATATACATAAGCTCACGCCTGAATTACTGTGAGATCAGCGCAATACACATTTCCAAGCATGTTGCAGAAATGATTCAGCTTTCGTGTTTACATCGACTGCCTGCCTGACGTCAACAATCTCTGGGGGATCTAGTTCCGGGAAAATTGTGTAAGAAAATTCGCTTTTCCCAAACTGGGGTTTGAACTCAGAACCTCCAATACACCAATACCCATATATGCTGGCACTATATCAAGAAGTCGAGTACTCTATCGACTATAAATATAAAAAAGCTATATTTACCATACCATTTTTTCTGTCGTCTAGTGGCAGCATGTATGGGCTTTGGACCGGGAGGTCCTGGGCTCGATTCCCAGGTCAGGCAAAGCAAATTTTGTAATTTAATTTGCCTGGGCCTGGATCACTCAGAGAAGGGTGACGTCAGGTAGGCGGCTGGTCGTAAAAACGAAACCAAATCCTTTCTGCAACACGTATAAAAAAGTTATTACACCTATCCGACATTAAGGGTGGGATAAGGGCATGTAGAAAAAAGCTATATTTTCGACATCTTCAAGTTCAAACACACTTCTATCTAACACGTAGAATTGACTTGGGATGTTCGTGACGTAAAACCGAAATGATTATATCCCATATTCCGTAACAGGAATATACGGCCGTCATAAATCTCTCCAGATTCATAAAAAGAATATTTTGTTTCTCAGAATAATGGCAAAAAGATATAAAAGATATTGAAAGGAAAGTCCCTGATCGACATTGGCGAGCTCACTGAAATTACGAAATATAGAGACTGTATTAATAATAATGTTGGTATGTGTGTTTGTTCAATTATCTAAGACATAGACTGTGTGAGAGATCTACAGATAATACAATTTTTTATTACTTATTTTTTTCTTGAGTGGTGGAATTTGTGCCCGATATGGCGATAGGCTCGCCCCCTATCACATCTGGGACGGAACTAAGCTCGGCGAAATGTGGGTGTTCTAGTTCGCTAGTAAGCCTCTGCCTACCCCTTCGGGGATACAGGCGTGAGCTTATGTTATGTATGTATGTATGTATGAGTGGTAGAGCCACGCTGTAGACAGTAACCTCTACAGCACGAATGGGCTGGCTCGACCGGTTTGATACCACTGTCTCACAAAATACCGACGTAAAGTGGCAGCTAGCTGTCGCGTTTCGTTCGGTGAGTGAGATTTCCTCTTCCATTCCTTCCTTTTAGGTTGGCAAAGCACCCATGATTCTTTTTTGTCTCTTGTGTGTCTATGGGCGGTGGAGATCACTTACCATCAGGTGACCCATCTGCTCTTTTGCCAGTCTCTGCTATAAACAAAACCTGTCTTTCATCATCATCATCATCAGCCACAGGAAGGACTTCCACTGCTTGACATAGGTCTCCCTTAAAAATTTCCAGATCGACATGTTAGAAGCGGCCTGCATCCAGCGACTTCCTGCGACTTTTATCAGGTCGTATGTCCTTATCTCACCTTAATGTGGGGTCAGCGTAACACACTTTTTAAGAAAGTTTCTGAAATGATTTGGCTTCGTTTTTACGACCGGCTGCCTGCCTGACGTCAACCTCCATCTGGGGGATCCAGTCCCAGGAAAATAGTGCTAGAAAAACACCACGCTGACCTGGGAATCGAACCCAGGACCTCTCGGTTTACAGCCTATATATATCGCCACAAGACCAAGGAGGCGACTACAAATGGCTACCTATTTTATGAAATCTTAGCAGATGCCCGAGCAGAAAAATTTCAACAATCGTTAATGTATTCCAGCTCGCTGCGCATTGATGACATTTGGTTAATATTTCATACAAATTTCATAGATGCGCATCGAGCTCGAATACATTTACGATTGTCAGAAATGTTTCTGCTCGGGCCGCTGCACCCATTTTTCTTTTACTACTCGTAATATAACGTAGAGTTCGTATCACTTGTTTCATAAGTGATTTCTGTTCAAATAGTTCAAAGTAATTGCATCAATCTGGGATTATTGGACCATTTTTTACAAAATCAACTGAATAAAGCCAATTTCAAATATTGGATAGAGGCCTTCAAAGGAATCCGTTGAACCATAATATACGAGCTAAGTCTCCGTTTTCGAACTAAATATATAAAGATGGCATATAAGATGCCCAGTACCTAACTGCCTGGGGCATCGGAAATTTTATTAAAACTTTCCCCTTTGAGACAAGTTCTGTTTGACAGAAGACAGAAGGAAGGGACCTATGACAAAGGAAAATAAGGACTTGACTACGAAAAATCGTGCATGCTTAATGTATGAAACCAAAATGGCGACCAACGAAAGAAAGATTCCAGTGATATTAGCAGTTAGACATTTTTAGGCTTTAGGGTTGACAGCCTCCATGACGCAGTCAGCGAGTTACCGGTTGTGAATCGATAGGTCGTGGCTTTGATTCTCGCGCCGAGCAAATGTTCGTGTGACCCACAGATATGTATTTGATTCGGATCTGGGTGTTGTGAGGCCGAAAGTTTCTCGTAGTTTCTGATACCCACGATACAGGCTATACTTAGTGTGGGTTTAGGACTCTGTGTGTGACTCTTGGGTGGATTTGATTATTTTATTTTATATCTTCACATTCCTAAATTAGTATTATTATAAAACACCGTATTTATATTAAAATCAATAAGTATTAATTCTTATATCACGGTGAAAACTTACATATACACGTTAATAGAACGAGAAACTAAAATGGCGGAACCGTCTTCAAACTAAACACGTCTTTTTCGAAGTAATGACAATTCCTTAATTTTCTTTTGTCGTTGGAAGGGACAAATCCCCCCTCCCGGAACCAACACCCCCCGACAATTAATGCCGCCATTTACGAAATTTTATTTCATTTGCCCGAATGCGAACGCTCGCTTATTTGATTATTAATAAAATGAGTTTTATTTTGTTGGCCATTTGCATAATTGTTTCATTTTCACTTTCGCCAACTGAATTCGATAAAGTCCGAGCGTGGAAATCTCTTAAAAAGAAATTAAACTCGAATTGCGATTTGCGCGACGCGCAGGTTTTTAGTGTTTGCGAGATGAGATTTGAATTTTTGCGGTTTTGCTAATGTCACAATTTGTTGAAGTTGAGGCTTTATTTTATGAGCTGTTAAGTATAATAAGCTTATTCTCTTTTGGTGGTAGTAAAGATACAGCTTGGTTCTATTTCGGTGATATTAATAAGGTAACGATCATGGTCGCCTCCTTGGTCTAGTGGCAGCATGTATGGGCTGTGGACCGGGAGGTCGTGGGTTCGATTCCCAGGTGGGGCCAAACGAATTTTCTAATTTAATTTGCCCGGGACTGGACCCCTCAGAGGGGGTTGACGTCAGGCAGGCAGCCGGTCGTAAAAACTTAGCCAAATCATTTCTGCAACATGCTTGAAAGTGTGTTGCGCCGACCCCACACTAAGGTGGGATAAGGGCAGGTGGAAAGAAAGAACGATCATAAATCCTGCATACTGTCGCGTGTCGCGTTCCTTATTCATCTTATCGACCGATTTCCACAAAAGGAGGTCCTCAATTCATCTCTATTTTTTATGTATGTTACTCGATATCTCCGCCAAATGTGGACCGATTTTCAAAATTCTTTATGTGTTCTATAGAGCTTATTTCAAGGGTGGTCCCATATAAATTTGGTCACGATCGGTAAATTGGAAGTCGGTCAGTTTTTGTATAGCCAGAAAGATCAAGGCAGTATCGAGAGATAAGACGACGATTGTCATATTATAATCTATAACTATCAAGTATTATAAATAGATTCTAATATAGTGTAGTGTTTAAAAGCATTAGTATAAGTTGTATGTACTACCTAAGCTAAGGAGAGTATCAAATAAAGTGAAGCGGTCGAGTTGTCGAGAAACCAAAACCGCTTACTTGCGAATTCGTGCGTGAATGACCGGGAATCGAACTTCGATCAGAATAAGGTGAGATGGTCAGTAAAACAATTTGGAAACAGAAGAGTGCTTGTAATGAATGTCAATAATTAATTCTACATCGACTTAAATACTAGGATCATGCATCCCCGCTTTTGTTGTAGTGTTTCCGCCATTACATTCTTTTACTTGCTCCGCTTGGATGCGCGCAGTGTGGGGATGCATGATCCTAGTATTTAAGTCGATGTAGAATTAATTATTGACACTCATTACAAGCACTCTTCTGTTTCCAAGTTGTTTTACTGACCATCTCACCTTATTCCGATCGGAGTTCGATTCCCGGTCATTCACGCACGAATTCGTAAGTAAGCGGTTTCGGTTTCTCGACAACTCGACCGCTTCAAAAGTCTTAAACGAACCACCAGCCTATTAAGACGTCTCCATCTTAAATCCTTTACAATGGTCACCTCCTTGGTGTATTGGCAACATATATGTGCTGTGGACCGACGACCTGATAAAGGTCGCAGGAAGTCGCTGGATGCAGGCCGCTTCCAACAGGTCGATCTGGAAATCTCTGGGGGAGGCCTATGTTCAGCAGTGGACGTTCTATGGCTGATGATGATGATGATGTGCTGTGGATTGGGAGGTCTTGGGTTCGATACCCAGGTCGGGCAATGCGAGTTTTCTAGTTTGCTTTGCCCGCGACTGGACGCCAGAAGGGGGTTGCTGTCAGGCAGCAGCTAGTCGTAAAAACTAAGCATAATAATTTCTGCAACGTGCTTGGAAAAGTGTGTGAAAAAAAAAAATGTCCTTATAATGTAACTATAATCAGGTGCAGTAATCATTTCACCACATTTTACCGTTACATGATAAAAGAACTATAAATAAATAGGTTTCTTCAATACGCAAGTTGCGTACAAAATAGCAACAATTGTGTACAATTAAGCTAGGATTGAATGGAATCTAATATATAGTCGTGTAGAAACATTAACATTAGTGAAGGCAGTCCAAATGTCAACAGGATTGTACGGAATACCAACACAAGGCTAACAATATTAAACTAGGATTGTCATACAAAATATGTAACCTTTTCTTATAATAATAATAATATAAGCCCTGTAATATTACTGTCTAACTGCTGGGCACGGGCCTCCTCTACTAATGAGAGGGGTTAGGCCTTAGTCTACCACACTGGCCTAATGCGGGTTGACAGACTTCACATACCTTCGAAATTCCTGTGAAGAAATTCTCGGGTATGCAGGTTTCCTCACGATGTTTTCCTTCACCGTTATAGTAAGCGATATTTCACAATGAAAACACACTTAACACTTAACCTTTTCTTATTTTAAACAAAACTATACATTTTATTGAAAATAATTTTATATTCATTAACGACTTATGTAGATTTTCATCGCCAATAGGTACACGTGAAGCAGGCAGCCGTTTGAAAAACTCAACAGAATCATTTCTGCAACATACTTGAATAACGATATTACATAAATCTAAATAAAATAGGATAAGGACAAGTAGAATGAAAAAAAAATCAAATTTATTCATTACAAAAAATTAAAATATTATATATATATTTGTTTTTATAGCAGAGACTGGCAAACGAGCAGATGGGTCACTTGATGGTAAGTGATCTCCACCGCCCATAAACACCCAAGACACAAAAATAATCTTGGATGCGTTGCCAACCTAAAAGAAGGAAATGGGCCACCGGAAATCTCACTTACCGAACGAAACGCGACAGCAAACTGCCACTTTACGTCGGTTTTCTGCGAGACAGTGGTATCAAACCGGTCGAGCCTACCCATTAATGCTGTAGACGTAATTGTCTACAGCGTGGCTCTACCACTCAATAGATATTACAGATTTGCTTTATCATCATCAGCCACAGGATGTTCACTGCTGGACATAGGCCTCTCCCAAAAATGAATATGGCTTAATCTTTTAATATTCGGAATTGACAATATGCAAATTGCCAACCCTGTGCAATTATTGTTTTCATCATCATTTATATCTTAATATCTACCTCTAGAATATTTCGAACGAATAATCTTAGACCATGATTGTCTTAGAGACTGGTTGCAATGAATTATCAAAGTTAAGCTAAGGAATTTCGATACAATTTTAATATCTCATTTCAATTGCCTATTGCCCAGAGCCTGGTAAACTATTCCATTAAGTTAGGAACCTATTATAGTACAGATTGATACCATAATTTGTATTCAACAAAGATAATCAATGCTGATTGCAAAACGAAACAAGATATATGAAAGATTTGTAGTATCGATATCAATGTTGCATTCTAGTACAATCTTTGTGTTTGTAATTCTGTAACTATGTGTAATTGTGTGAAGATGTAATCCTTACTAAATAATAAAAGCGAAAGTTACTCTGTCTGTCTGTCTGTCTGTGGCGTTTTCACGTCTAAACCGCTGAACCGATTTTGATGAAATTTGGTATGTGAGTACTTTTGACCCCAAGGACGGACATTGGGTACTTTATTTTTTTTAAATCAACCCCTAAAGGGATAAAATTGGGGATGAAAGTTTGTATGGGAATTTTGGAACCGCTTAATGGATTTTGATGAAATTTGGTATGAGGATACATTTGACCCTAGGGATTCAAATGGGATACTTCATTTTTTTTCATCAACCCCTATAGGGATGAAATAAGGGTTAAAATTTGTATGGGGATTTTAGGTGCAATTAATAGATTTTTATGAAATTTGGTATGGGACAGTGGATACCTTTGAGTTTAAGGATACAAATGGGCCACTTTTTTAAATCAACCCCTAATGGGATGAAATAGGGGATGAAAGATTGTATGGGAATTTAAGGCCCACTTAATGGATTTTTATGAAATTTCGTATGGGATAGTGCATATCTTTGAGTTTAAAGACACAGATGGGCTACTTTTTTAAATCAACCCCTAATGAGATGAAATAGGGGATGAAAGTTTTTATGGGAATCCAGAAACCGCTGAACGGATTTTTAAGAAAGTTGGTATAAGGATAGTTTTAGCCCTAAGGACAGAAATGGGGTGAGATATATTTTTATCCTACAAAGGGATGAAATAGGGGTTGAAAATTTGTTTCTTTGTTTCTGGACCGATTGACTTCAAAATCGATATCTGAGTCGCCCCGTGGTTTGGAACGATAGAACCGCTGTCAAACCTGTCAAAAGTGGCCGCCATTTTGTTTTTCTTTGTTTTTGGGCCGATTGACTTCAAAATCGATATCTGGGTCGCCCCGTGGTTCCGAACGACAAAACCGCTGGCAGACCTGTCAAAAGTGGCCGCCATTTTGGTTTTCTTTGTTTCTGAGCCGATTGACTTCAAAATCGATATCTGGGTCGCCCCGTGGTTCCGAATGACAGAACCGCTGTCAGACCTGTCAAAAGTGGCCGCCATTTTATTTTTTCTTTGTTTCTGGGCCGATTGACTTCAAAATGGATATCTGGATCGCCCCGTGGTTTCGAATGACAGAACCGCTGTCAGACCTGTCAAAAGTGGCCGCCATTTTGTTTTTCTTTGTTTTTGGGCCGATTGACTTCAAAATCGATATCTGAGTCGCCCCGTGGTTCCGAATGACAGAACCGCTGTCAGACTTGACAAAAGTGGCTGCCATTTTGGTTTTCTTTGTTTTTGTGCCGATTGACTTCAAAATCGATATCTGGGTCGCCCCGTGGTTCCGAACGACAGAACCGCTGTCAGACTTGACAAAAGTGGCCGCCGTTTTGTTTTTCTTTGTTTTTGGGCCGATTGACTTCAAAATCGATATCTGGGTCGCCCCGTGGTTCCGAATGACAGAACCGCTGTCAGACCTGTCAAAAGTGGCCGCCATTTTGTTTTTCTTTGTTTTTGGGCCGATTTACTTCAAAATCGATATCTGGGACGCCCATATTTAGACTAAAACGACAGGGCGGATCGACAAATCAAAAGATTTTTCCGTTGGCCCTAAAAAATACGCGTGCGGAGCCGCGGGCAAAAGCTAGTATATAATATTATAAATTAAAAAACAAATGAATATCTTTGTGATATGTACATCATCATTATGGACAGGATGAACCTGTTCGATGCGGAAGCACGCAACTTGCAGAAGAATTCGGCTTAGTTTTTAAGACCGGCTGCCTTCCTGGCGTTAACTCCTTGAGGAGGTTCTAGTTCCTGCCAAATTGATTAGAAAAATTGCTTTGCCCGATCTGGGAATCGAACACAGGACCTCCCGGTCCACAGCCCACAGCTATTAGACCAAGGAGGCATGCATTCCACAAAAATATCAATTCTTTTCTGCCGACTTTAAAAAGGAGGTTCTTAATTCTGTGCGTATTTTTCATTTTCCCAATAAAAAAAGTTCTAGAAACAAAATACAAGCTTACTAGCAGCTGCATTTGTTATTAGAATTAGAAGGGGCAGGTCATTTTGCAACTGTACCACCTGAGTCTAGAGGCTGAGTAATGCGAGCTTAGGAAACTGTCTTAGAATAACTTAGAGTGATACAAAACTTTTGATGACTGAAGAGTTACACTATATTTAGCTTAGTGCTTTCTTATTGTCTTCTGAGAGTTTATTTGGTAGATATTTAGGGCGACTTGCACCACTATTACTAACCTGCAGTTAGTCCTAACCTCAAGTTAATTTGAAAAATAAACATGTAATTACAGATAATATAATTATGATGACATTTCATTAATTACATGTAATGAATTACATGTCCTTCATATATTTATTTTTCAAATTAACTTAAAGTTAGGACTAACTGTAGGTTAGTAATAGTAGTGCAAGTCACCCTTATAGTATTAGAACATTTTGTTGAATTAATATTGTTTTATACCAGGTGCCTGGATCAGATCGACCAGACGTTTGTCCCTTCGGAAGGCCCATAAAGCGCTGACTGCACGTTTTGGATGAAAATATGAACCAATGGTCTCACTGAAGAAGATGCTCGAGACTGGGCGAAGTGGAAAAGTTTAAGTAGGAAGGCTAATTTTGGCGTAAGGCCGGGGCAAAGACCAGGGTATATATTCTACAAAACGATATCGGATGAACGATATCGGACCGATACTCTATCGCACAGACTAATATTGATGCACATGGATCAAATAAATGTCAAACACCGAAAAGTGGGATATCAAACGGGTTACAGCACAGCATTTTCCGTAACGAAACTCATAGAACCCATATCGGTCGGACATGGAATAGCGAAACGTTCGAAACGAAGTCCGCAACTGCGAATTTCGTTTGACAAACTAGGCCCCCGGATATGTGCAAGCCTATCGTTATATCGGGCACAAATTCCAGACTCCGGGCTGATATGGAAAAATCCAATATCACTTTGCCCGAACCGGGGATCGAACCCGAGACCTCAGGACGCTAGTCGTACCGAAATACAACCACGCCACCGAGGCGGTCATAAAATTTATATGATATGTTAATATGTCATCAGAGCGCAACGAGCTCGAATACATTTAAGGATGTCACAAAGTTACCTGCTCCGGTCGCTGTAGTATATTCGTTTTCTCCGTAAAGTATGACCTTGACACAGAATCACTCAGTTGGGAAAAATAATAAGAAACCTACATCGAATTTTATTCCCCCAGGCTTAAATCCGGTGGAAGTACAAATCACGTTACTATGTAACGGTTACAATATTTTATTATTTTATAACACAAGATATTACGTTTATTGTAATACAACCGAAGAGGTATGTAGATGTACATTACTTATTACTTACATAACATAACATAACATAAGCTCACGCCTGTATCCCCGAAGGGGTAGGCAAAGGCGCACTAGCGAACTAGAACACCCACATTTCGCCGAGCTTAGTTCCGTCCCAGATGTGATAGGGGGCGTGCCTATCGCCATGTCGGGCACAAATTCCAGACTCCGGGCTGATATGGAAAAATCCAATATCACTTTGCCCGACCCGGGGATCGAACCCGAGACCTCAGAACCATAGTCGTACCGAAATACCACCACGCCACCGAGGCACTTATTACTTACTTAGACATATATACTAATACTAACTTTATTGTATAATATTAAACCGTGTTAAAACAATAACTGGAACAAATTATAATTACCTTCCCTGGAGTGGGGCGTTGATAACGGCGCCACAGTTTTTATACTTTTGCTGTTATCGTTTCAATTTAATTTACCATCAGGTGGATGGGGAATGATCCCCACGGTCCATAGACACGATAGGAAAAGAATCATATCACTTTCGAGTGGTAGAGCCACGCTGTAGACAATTACGTCTACAGCACGAACGGGCCGGCTCTACCGGTTTGATACCACTATCTCACAGAAAACTGACGTAAAGTAGCAGTTCGCTATCGCGTTTCGTGAGTGAGATTTCTGGTGTCCCAATTCCCCCTCCCTTTTCCCATCCCTTTTCCTTCCTCTTCCATTCCATCCTTTTAGGTTGGCAACGCAGTCATGATTCTTTTTGTGTCTTGAGTGTCTGTGGGCGGTGGAGATCGTTACCATCAGGGGACCCATCTGCTCATTTGCCAGTCTGTGCTATGAAAAATGTAGATATGTTGCTAAAGCCTCCGATAGCTTCCGTGGCGCAGCCTGCGAGTAGTCGGCTGTGAAACGTGAGGTCGCGGGTTCGATTCCCGCTCTGAGACAAATGTCTGCGTAGTCCATATAGATATTTGTTTCCGGTCTGGGTGTTGTGAGACCGAAAGTCTCTCCTAGTTTCTGATACCCATGATACAGGTTACACCTATTGTGGGGTTAGAACTCTATGTGTGTGACTGTTGGGGGTTGGGTGTAAACTTAAAAGACAGGCAATGGTATCAAACCGGTCGAGCTAGCTTCTTGAGCTTATTTTCATCACATGGCATAACTCTAGGCGAGCCTATCATTACACGCGACATAAATTCCAATATTGCCAACACAGAATTTCGAATCGAAATCTGAATCCAATATTTATCCAGAATCTACAAAACCACTACGATAAACGTAAAAAACCCATCACATATTCGAATGTGTACCAATACTATTACCGAACACAATCGATTCTGTAACTAAGAAGAATCCTTTTAACTGCGTCTCTTTGTCGATTGGAAATAACGTTTGAACGGCGTAATAAGTACTCATCGCTGTATCGGCAAGTCACCCACATTTCATTACGTGGTCCGCGTCGATGGTGCGGTAGAATCGAATCGCATTCACCTTTAATAGCCAGTAAACAGCAATCGAATTCTATATTATCTGTATGAGACCTTTGGAAATAATTAATGTATATGGAGTTGATGATACCTCTTCACAGGTTTTCAATTTTTAATGGAGAAATTAAAGGCGGGTTGCCTGATTGATCTGTATATTTCTGTTAGATTTGTTAGTAAAATAATAGTAAATTTGTTTATTTATCTCATTATCGAATTACAGGGTATACGGCCTTATAAAGTTTACAAATGGCGTAGAGATTGGTGCCTGATGTAGGCAATGCCTGTGTTTCGTCTATATTTAATAAGATGTTATTAATTAGACATAATAATATTTTAATTAAAAATATAAAAAAACTGCCTCGGTGGCGTGGTGGTATTTCGGTACGTCTACGGTTCTAAGGTCTCGGATTCAATCCCCGGGTCGGGCAAAGTGATATTGGATTTTTCCATATCAGTCCGGAGTCTGGAATTTGTGCCCAATATGGCGATAGGCTTGCCCCCTATCACATCTGGGACGGAACTAAGCTCGGCGAAATGTGGGTGTTCTAGTTCGCTAGTGCGCCTCTGCCTACCCCTTCGGGGATACAGGCGGGAGCTTATGTTATGTTATAAAAAAAACTGTGACATTTGAGCTTTTAATATAACGATCAGAAAAAACACAATAAAAAATTAGTAATAGAAAGCATTCTGTAAGAAATTGACCAGCTAGAGTGTATTATTACGATTTTCTTACAGAAAACTGACATAAAAGGAGACAGCTTACTACTCCGTTTTGTAAATTCATTGTAGTGTGTATCTTGATATTTAGAGTACTTCATTTAATTTCAACGTGTATCTCAATTTTAAAAAAAGACTGCGATACCGCAAATTGGCAATGATTAAATTTTACAATCTAACGCACCCATTACTCATATAAAATCAATATCACAAATTTCCAAACCTATATTATACTTATAAGGCTGCCTCGGTGGCGTGGTGGTATTTCGGTACGACTACGGTTCTGAGGTCTCGGGTTCGATCCCCGGGTCGGGCAAAGTGATATTGGATTTTTCCATATCAGCCCGGAGTCTGGAATTTGTCCCCGATATGGCGATAGGCTCGCCCCCTATCACATCTGGGACGGAAATAAGCTCGGAGAAATGTGGGTGTTCTAGTTCGCTAGTGCGCCTCTGCCTACCAATCCGGGGATACAGGCGTGAGCTTACGTTATTAATTGTTGCGTATAGTTGTAATTGGGCTTCAGGCTTAAAAATATTTTGTTTTGTAACATATTCATTGTTTAGTCTGTAGTCTGATACCTAATAAAATAAAATTAATAATAAATAATTGTCACACCCAACCAACCCAAACATACCAACTAACACCTCTATACAGATGGTCATCATTAAACCGGCGGATCGGAATGCTGCAGGGTTGTTAACCTGTCCTACCACGCTTACATCTGATATCCAATACCCCGGTATCTTTGTCTATCTGCTACCAAACTAATACCTTATTATAATGAGAGCGAGGCACATGCTATACGTGAAATATAGCATGTCACGAACGCCTACGATACAAGGATTCTCTCCCGTATTAATTTTAATGTAATTAAGAGGTGTTATATGTTTTATTTAATTGGTTTTAATGTTTTGAGTCAAGTTCAGTGGGATAGTAGTTTTGTTTGTATTCTGTAAAATGGCTGGAGAAGTATTAAAAATACCGACTTCCCACGGCTGCGTCAAGCGTCAGTCAAATTTAATATTTTAAAGTCTGGGTTTAGTTCTTAATTTAACAAACTCTTTCATTTTCTGTCTTTTTCTTCTTCTTAGAAAATCAATACTAATTGTTTAGACAAAGTGGGCAGCATAATAAAACAAGTCAGAAACTAGAAGTGACGTAACTCATATTGACTATTTTATATTTTTGTTAAACATAAGCATATGCTCACATGAGTGGCCTTCTTGGTCTAGTGCCAGGATATATGGGCTGTGGACAGGAAGGTCGTGGGTTCGATTCTCAGGTCGGGCAAAGCGAATTTTCTAATTTAATTTGTCCGGGACTGGATCCCTCACAGGGGGTTGATATCAGACAGGCGGCAGGTCGTAAAAATGAATCCAAATCCCTTCTGCAACATGCTTTAAAATTGTGTTGCGCCTGCCCCACATTAAGATGGGATAAGGGCAGGTAGAAAGAAAGAATAAGCATATGCTCAACACCTGTATCCGCACAAAGATAGACAGAGATGAACTAGGTCATCCACATTTCATCCAGTTTATTTTTCGACCGACTTCCAAAAAGGAGAAGGTCCTCAATTCGCCGGTTGTTTTATTTTTTTATTTATGTTACGCGATATCTCCGCCGACCGTGGACCGATCTTCAAAATTCTTTTTGTGTTCGATAGAGCTTCTTTCAAGGGTAGTAGTTGGTTCAAGGGTAGTAGGTATCCGATCGTGACCAAATTTATATGGAAATTTGGTCACGATCGGATTTGAAGACGTTCCGTTAAGTTTTTAAACTTACTGATTTCTTAAGTTTACGTGAATATTATACATTGAAATAAAACTATTCTTACGGATTCTATCACGATTAGAATTATTAATTATTATTCCCGACGTTTCGAAGGCTTTGCAGTCTTCGTTGTCACGGGTCAGACTGAGGTGTCATTTGTCCAAAAAAGGTTAGAGTTACAATATCTACCATCATTAAAAAATTATACAAACAAAACGGAATATAGGGACCCGCGTAAAAGAACACATAGCTGACGTAAAACACCGACGCTCTACGAAGTCTGCAGTTGCTGAACATTCAGAGGAAGGTTCCAAACATTATCTTAGATTTGATAAACCACAAATCCTCGCCAAAGAACACCGATTCCTCCCTAGGATGATACGCGAGGCTATTGAAATTAAAAAACATCCTAATTTCAATAGAGAAGATGGTTGGAAGCTTGCACAAACCTGGGATCCAATTATACATCTTATTCAATCGGAACCCAAAAGACCAGCTGCCAGAACTCAAGACACCGTGAGCTCGTACTGCATAAATCGGAACACAAATAATTAACCTTTTTTGATTTTGTATAATTTTTTAATGATGGTAGATATTGTAACTCTAACCTTTTTTGGACAAATGACACCTCAGTCTGACCCGTGACAACGAAGACTGCAAAGCCTTCGAAACGTCGGGAATAATAATTAAAACCTAATCGTGATAGAATCCGTAAGAATAGTTTTATTTCAATGTTTTTAAACTTGTGATTATTAAACAGAATACTCGTACATAACAGTAAGAAAACATTAATCGATACATTTACTCTAACACAGATGAAAACATCAGTTCTCCGTCATTACCGTGTATTGATCACTCTCCAAATGATACATTTATGATCCATTACAAGTACTAATAAAACAGCACTTAACATTTCCAACGAGTGAAGCTATAATTGACCCACTGCTGGGCTAAAGGCCACTTCCAGTTATTAGCACAACGGGAGGTAATTGACATAATATGGGTCTGCAAACGCGTTACGGATAATAGGAATACAAGAGTGTCTGTGCAATTGGATAGATATGCTTGTTATTTTTATAGTTAGGTCTGGTAGAATCTCTATTATTCTAGAACAAACGGTAATGAAGTTTTTTAGATTTTAGCAATTCGTTCATTTTCGCCGACCCAGATGTGGTAGGGGGCGAGACTATCGCCATATCGGGCACAAATTGCAGACTATGGGCTGATATGGAAAAATCCAATATCATCGACGCGGTGATCGAACCGGAGACCTCAGGACGATAGTCGTACCGAAATACAACCACGCCACCTAGGCAGTGCCCGGAAATCGCAAATTGGCAGTGTAGACAATGTACATATCTTTGTTTATATGGACGGCACGCCACTGTCTACAAGCCTGCAGTAATGTTAATACTTTATCGATCTATTTCTCAAGAGTCTTTATATTTGGAATAGTTGTTAAGATAACTTGTCATTATTAACAAATATTTATATATAAAATGTTTACACTTCATTTAGATTCCATAAATATATCGTCAAATAACATGTTAAAAAGGACCTACAAATAATATCCTATACAAACAACGATAAATAACATGCCTTTAGAAATGGGGTCGCAGTAATTTCCTAGAAGTTAGACAAGTGGTTTGTGATCATAGACTTCCTCGAAGACATCAATGTCACATACAATAATGAGAGTGGGCAAAAATTATACACAAAATAACTAACCATTTCCTGAGTTTAGCGAAGCGTGTACCGGTTGACAACAATGTAGCAATGCCCACTTGTTCGTACTGCCTACTCAGTATTCCTTATTTATTAGTTCTGTATTTACGAATTGTTTATTTTGAATAAGTGTGTGATGCCTTGTTGAAAAATAAATTGCGGTTGTATAAGGAACATACATATATGTATAAGCTCACGCCTGTATCCCCGAAGAGGTATGCAGAGGCGCGCTAGGGAACTAGTACACCCACATTTCGCCGAGCTTAGTTTCGTCCCAGATGTGATATGGGGCGAGCCTATCGCCATATCGGGCACAAATTCCAGACTCCGAACTGATATGGAAAAATCCAATATCGCTTTGCCCGACCCGGGGATCGAATCCGAGACCTCAGGACGGTAGTCGTACCGAAATACAACCACGCCACCGAGGCAGTCTATGTATGTATGAGGAATAGATACAATATTAAGTGATATTCCTATTTTAATATAGTAGGATGTTTAAACTGAGTTTCGACTTATGTATTACAACTAAAAAACGAGAATTTCACGACGTAGGTACGTGGAAAATTTAATAAGATAGAAAAAAAATATTTCTGGCTGCATGCGTGTTGCCGCCTGTAAGTGATCAAATACGAAACGGGATGCCGCAGCTTCAATCCTTACAATGAGACCAAACCTTGATGTGATGACTTGAGAGGACGTGTGGTTTGGATGTAGAGACCGCAAGTTTCTAGAAGTTACAACCACGATACAAGACTCACATCTTAGCTTTTTTTATGACCGATTTCTGAGATTTTTGAGAGTGGTTTGTGTTTTTGAAATTTGCAACCATTTAAGGACAATAAATAGAAATATACGTAGTCATAATAATACAGTGTTTTATTTCGGTGTGGAGACCAAAAGATTACTTAAATCCATAGATTATTCTCTAATATCAATATGAGATATATTACCAAAGACATTCAACAGTATAAATAGACGGGACAACAGCACAAAACTTGTGATCCAAAAGTTATGACCTAGTGGTCATAAGTCGCTCAGTTTATTTGAAATATACGGGCGCCAGGTCGGCCAGTGAAATAATATTGAGAGAATAAACTTATATTACGTGATTCTTAACCATTCACAAAATATTCTAGAGTGTAAATTGTGATAATCGCCCTCGCATTGTAATAAGTAGTTGATGGCGGTACTGAAGGCGGTAGTAATATTAAATCTCTTTGGATATTAGATACTGCGATGTTTAATATCATCATCCAGTTAACAAATAATACCTCTTTCAAGACCTCAAAAACTAGACATCAGTAGCCTAAGCACGAAAAACTAATGTAAATGTAAATGAATTCGAGTTCGCTGCGCACTGATGACGTTTGGTTAATAGTTCATACAAATTTCATAGACGCGCATCGAGTTCGAATACATTTACGGTTGTCAGAAATTTTCCTGCTCAGGCCGCTGTAATCGATTGATGATAGCAACTTCAGAAGCGTTTCAAACGATATTTGAGTGGCAAAATTACAAGCCGATATTTCAATTGGTACACTACTAAATGAAAGACCCACTACAGCTAATTTAGTCTCGAGCCTTTAAGCATCAAGTGACGTAGAAGGAACGGATGCAAATAAAGCGTGAGCTTAAGTTTTAATTAAAAAGGGTATGTAATTAGACACGGCGTGTGAATATGTTAATTAATCTACGGTTTAATTTTTCAAAACACCGCCATTGTTGGATAAAAATTGCGCTCCTTTTTGCGGCAACGTTGGTGTAAGAATAGAGTGGGCCTGATTGATTAAAGCTGGTTTATTTTTCTGTTTCCTTGTTAAATGTATGTATTTGTTTGGTTAGAAATTAAACAGCATTTTATGTTTTTCTTTTTGTTTCGTTGATGCTTTCATACGGCATAATTAGTCACAGTGCTTTATTTCGATTCTCATATTTGTTCGTGTTTCATCATCAGCCATAGGACGTCCACTGCTGAACATAGGCCTCCCCCAAAGATTTCCAGATCGACCTGTTGGAAGCGGCCTGCATCCAGCGACTTCCTGCGACCTTTATCAGGTCGTCGGTCCACCTTATGTGTTTACGTGATTAAAAATAAATCATGAAATGAAAATGACTCACTTATTCTTCTTTTTTCAGTTTTAGAACAAAGCCTAAAGTATACGTATTGTAAGCCCAACGATACATGAAATAAATATTATTAATCTTGTGCAACATGAAGAAGTGAATTGACTATAAAATTGCACAGCTAATTCTAGGCATCTGACATAGTAAATGAGGGTCAATATTCAATATAGGTACATTTTTCTGACTAAAATACGTGTGGAATAGGACACATTTGAGAATATAGGTTTTGCATAAAAATTCTTTGGCGAAAGAGCGACCGCGGTAAACTACTTAAAAGGTTATGGAAATAAAGAAATAGGATAAAAAAGCTCCTTATTAAATGTACAAAGGTAATGAATTTGTATCAAACTAATTACATATTCGTAAAAAATTTAACGAATATCCAGTCCTACCTTTCGTAAGGTGCAGCATAAAGTGCAGTGGCGTATAAGACACGGTTGAAAGGAGCTGTTATTGAATTTCTCATTGTATTCACATTTCGTTCGTTTAAGAGCAGCTTTAATGAAGTTTATTAATGCCTCTGATTTACGTTTTACTTTATAATTAGGTCCCACACTTGATATGGTACTGAAAATATGCTTAATAAAGCCGTTATAACTTTTTTGTTATTTTTGGAATATACTTGCTATATTTTGTGAAAGATAACTTTTGCTTCACTGCTCGGTGTCGTGGTGGTATTGCGGGCGCTCTAAGAGTTAAAAGTACCGTCCTGAGGCTTCGGTCCCGGGTCGGTCAAAGTGATATTGGGTTTTTCAACTCAGTATCATCAATTTGTATCTCACATGGCGATAGGCTCGCCGAAATTTGAGTGTTCTAGTTTGCTGGTTCGCCTTTGCTTATCCCTACGGAGATACAGCCGTGAGCCTATGTATATACTGTCTATACAAAGAGTATAATATATTTTTTATACATTCGGCATTCAGCGTCCTGAGCAGGAAAATGTCTGACAATCGTAAATGTATTTGTTTTCGATGCGCGTCTATGAAATTTGTATGAAATATTAACCAAATGTCGTTAGTGCGCAGCGAGCTCAAATACATTTACGATTGTCAATATTTTTCCTGTTCGGGCCGCTGTTCATTGAAAAATCTTTCTCATTAAATATACAGTTAACTAAGTGTTGAAACGCTGATCAAACTAATGAAATCATAGTAAATACATCACGATGCATCTTCATAATGAAGTTCTAAATTCCTGTACAACGTTTAACGTTGATTCATTGCTTATTCTCAATCACGGCGACAACACCCGAATTCTCTTCACCTATAGGAGTCTTAGATGCATTGTAAGTGGGCGTATCAGATCTAATTAATTCGACATTGATTGATACTAATGTAGTTCGGAAACGTCAGCCCCCAGCGAGTAATTGATTGTCACAACATATATCGGCATTAGAATCGATTGACGCCATCGTTCCGTTGTTCAAGTTCCAAATGATCCGTGTAATGAGGCTTTATCTAATTTTCGTTGAGGAAAAACGAGCATTAGATTACTTAATTGATCGACGCCTTGCCTTGTTTTCTTGTAAAATTTTATCCTTTTATTCGAATCGTTATGAATGTCACTTGTTGAAGTTGATCAGAATACGTGCATGATATTAAAATTACCCCTAAATTACATTTTAGATGATATTCAATTTATCAGGAATAGCCCTGTAATATTACTGTCCGACTGTTGGGCACGGACCTCCTCTACCCATGAGAGGGGTTAGGCCTTAGTCTACAACGCTGGCCTAATGCGGGTTGGTAGCCTTCACATATCTTCGAAATTCTTGTAGAGAAAATCTCGGGTATGCAGGTTTCCATTCCCTTCCTTTAGGTTGGAAACGCACCCATGATTATTTTTGTGTCTTGGGTGTCTATGGGCGGTAGAGATCACTTACCATCAGGTGACCTATCTGCTCGTTTGCCAGTCTCTGCTATTAAAAAAATTCATTATAATCAAATCATTACAACTATATACCAAATATTAACCAATAACAATCAAAATACACAAAAGCTTATTTCATGCACAACTAACACACGTTCGCAATATCGTAGCTGAATTAACTTGTTAAGGCAGCATTAAATTTGGCCGTTTATTTGATTTCACTTAGCGTGGGTTGTGGTACATAAACTAGGATAGTTATTAGGTCAGATCCAGCGGCTGTAAATTGCTAGGACACTTATTGGTTCCGCTAAAGCGCTTTATGATAACTGAAATGAAGATATATTTCAAGCGGGAATGTTGATAGCAATTTCAAGTGAAATATAAGATTTAATTTACAAGTAATCGAGATAGTAAGGATATTTTTGGTACAAGGGCCCGAGCAGGAATACTTTTGACAATGGAATTCGTAACGAGCACGCTGCGCACGCGCATAATTCAATATTAGACGAGAAATAGTAGATGATAAGAATTAATTTTAAATTTGATTAAATTCATTTCATAATATAACTATAAGGTCTTTTTTTATAATTAGCAGATACTGGCAAACGAGCAGATGGGTCACCTGATGGTAAGTGATCTCCACCACCCATAGACACCCAAGACACAAAAGGAATCATGGGTGCGCTGCCAACCTGCCAACCAACCAAAGGAGGAAATGGAAGGGGAGGGAAAAAGGGATTGGGAAAGGAAGGGGTGAAATGGGCCACCGGAAATCTCACTCACCGAACGAAACGCGACAGCAAGCTGCCACTTTACGTCGATTTTCTGTGAGACAGTGGTATCCAACCGGTCGAGCCGGCCCATTCGTGATGTAGACGTTACTGTCTACAGCATGGCTCTACCACTCACGGTCTTAAGCGAAGAATGATACAAATTCAACAAGTTGAAGTGCCATCTTGTTGAACCATGCATAACATCCACCGTTTTGTCAAAAATATTTAAAATACTCCGACGAATTCTCATTAAATATTTACCGTACCATACTGGATACGGTTTTTAGTTTTACAAATAACTTGGAATGTGTGAACACGAACACAACCAGGTGTCGGCGCTATATTTGCCGAGTGTTCAATCAGTGACCATTGTTTAGATTTCGTATCCTCATGTTATATTTGTAGACGTATTATTATAGATAAATATTGGTTTTAGATTAGTTCTAGTAGTCTGTTTAGGTTCTTTGATTACGTCGCCTACGTTAACTAAAGTTATATATAACTTTAATGAGTTATAGTAACTTTTAGTTACTTAGACTGCCTCGGTGGCGTAGTTGTATTTCGGTATGACTACGGTCCTGAGGTCACGGGTTCGATCCCCGGGTCGGGCAGTGATATTGGATTTTTCCATATCAGTCCGGAGTCTGGAATTTGTGCCCGATATGGTGATAGGCTCGCCCCCTATCACATCTGGGACGAAACTAAGCTCGGCGAAATGTGGGTGTTCTAGTTCGCTAGTGCACCTCTGCCTACCCCTTCGGGGATACAGGCGTGAGCTTATGTTATGTTATGTTATGTTAACTTTGAACTCTATTCTGTAATAGCAGTGAGTACTAAAAAACATTATGTTTTTATTTGCCTTTAATCGACCGACTTCCAAAAAGGAGGAGGTCCTCAATTCGTGTGTGTTTTTTTATGTATGTTACGCGATATCGCCGCCAAATGTGGACCGATTTTCATAACTCTTTTTGTGTTCGATAGAGCTTCTTTCAAGGGTATAATAAAATATATTTTATATATAAATATATACCATATAAATTTGGTCACGATCGGATTTGAAGTCGGTCCGTTAAGTTTTTAAACTTGTGATTATTTAAGTTTCACCTTTGTCGTTAGTTGGTTAAAGTAGGCGAAAAAGTTACATAAATGAGAAAGAAAATATACAAAATTCAAATTATTATATTCAACCAAACTTTGTACCAAAATATACTACTATTAATAAAAATATTAGCCCTGTAATATTACTGTCCCGCTGCTGGGCACGGGTCTCCTGTACTAATGAGAGAGGTTAGGCCTTAGTTTACCACGCTGACCTAATGCGGGTTGGTAAACTTCACATTTTCTTGGGTATGCAGGTTTCCTCACGATGTTTTCCTTCACCGTTATAGCAAATGATAATTCACAAAGAAAACGCACTTAACATAGAAAAGACAGAGGTAAATGCTCCATTTTGGAGTTGGTCTCGAACCTCCGACACTCGTCTCAGCAGTCCGTACCATTTCCAACTGGGCTATCGCCGCTTATTATTATTTTACTACTATAAGTTAAAAAACTACACAATTTAAGGACTGAATACACACCCTGAGACAGGAGTAAAACAGTAGTAAAAACAAAGTTATTACCAAGAGATAATAAAGCAGTGTGTCATGCCTATATTTAAAAGTATGATGACTATAAAAATTTAAAGCCTACATCCATTACTAAAACTATAACCACAGAGTACTCGTACATTACAAGATATGAAACAGCCATCCATAAAACTCATCATACCGGTGGCATTAAAACAAAACAAGCACGTTTCCGTCACATTTTTATTGCACGCCCAGACAACGCAGCTTGTAATTTCTGTACGTACACGAAGGAACTTCTACGTAAGTGACACTGAGTTTTCGTTGCGTAAACTGGGGCCTCGCCTAAGGCAGCACTCATTAGTGCACCAATTACTTGGCTTAAAATGTCGGATGATTACAGACAGTGTACGCCCCAGGCTCGTCGTCCGACAGATGCTGTCCGGCTCTTTGTTTCAACTACGACTTCTCTGGAATCTGAAATTTTGTCAGGAACGTTTTGAGACGAGTCTAAACGAGGCCGTTTGCCGTCTTGGATACTAATGTTTGAGTCTGGGTTAGAATGTTTCAGTCATTTTAGTTTATAAAGCGCGGTATAATATTTAGGGAGCTGTATATACTTATTATTTCTTTGGGGAAGGCCTAAATCCGGAAGTGGAAGTCCAGTGGCTGAAGATGATATATTTATTTTTTGCAGCATCGCCTAATTGTAGTTATCACATGCTTTTTTACTATCTTGGTTAATAAGAATGTACCTATGTTAATTTATTTGTACTACTTCAATTAAATGTACTGATATTCTTATTTATTATGTTTCATGCTTGATCTTGTGTCAGTCTATAAGAGCATTGGAACAGGAGGTCCTGGGCTCAAATCCAGTATTCCGGTCAGGTCGGACAAAGAAGTGTTTCTAATTCGACTTGACCATGACCTCCAGATGAAAGCGATTTTTTTCTGCAATATGTTTGAAAAAGTGCGCTGCACCTGAAGATCATGATATTACTTTGATATAATAGATGACTTAAGATTGATGAACATTATTAGAGACAATTTGAAGTACTTGTAACATAGTAGCAAAGTATAATCTAAAAGAATTTTGAATCGACTCTTTGATTGATCACAATATCGATGCGTTCAATGCCATCGACGTCTAGTTACGACATCTAATTATACCAATCTATTAATATTATCTGACACTAACACAAAAGTAACAGCAAATTAAGAAGCCTCGTGAATGCAATATTGCTTAAACAATTAATGATAGAAGACAATTAATATTAGATACAATCGCCTTATCATTGACATGCTCTACGTATCAGAAGCCAGTGACTCATCATATTCATATAAAAAAAAGGTTATACACATTCATTTTAATTTCTCAGATATGTTTTTACTTCATGTTATTATTGTAATAAATATACGCGCAATAAATCGACGTTTAGTGAAGCTTCAATTGTAAATCGTTTTTCTGTTGAAGGTCTCACATATAACTGATAAGGTTTTATAGCCAGAAAATGTTATTAATTATCATCATCTATTTTCGTTACTAAATAACTACTTAACATATTACATGACAAATCATTCGAAAAACTATGCTTATATCATTAATCTAAGATTTGTATAATATATTCATTGATATGTAGTAGATAAAAGAAAGGTATGATCAACAACAAATTTCTATACCAACAATACTCATACGAACTCAATCAGATGGAGCCACTAGTCTTTCACATTTGATGGCTTTGAATATAGCCTGCGTAATTATTGAAGAAATCGACGCTCGCACAAAGGAACCAATAATTTCATCCTCATCAACTTCATCAACTCGCAGTAAGTGGTTATGAAGCGAAATTACGCGCGGTCGCATTGTAATAAAGACATTGCGCAACAGAAAGTAAAAGTTCTGAAGTTCTATTGTTGAACAAAATAACAATGAACTTAAGACCTTTAACGTTCGTACCAGTATTATAATGATTGCGCTGGAAAATATGCAAAATTATTCGATTTTGTTCATGTCAATCATTCATATCTAAATCGATTTCGCTTTCATAACCGTCAGGTGAGTTTCTACGTATTATGTCTTTTAATTCAAATGATTCAGCTTTGAAAGAAGTTGAAAAAACTCCGCACCCAAATTCTAATGCGACATTTAACAGATAAAGAATGATGTCACAACTCCCATTATTAGTTTGATCGATCTTAAGAAGATGCAATTAGAATACGACGAATAGTTAATCGATCAATAATAGTTAATCATATTGTAAGTAATGATATCGCGGTGGTTGTACCGGATATGGTCTACATAGTTGCAAGTCTACTAAACAACCACATGTGTCACAGTGCTTGTTTTTTGATATTCACATCCTTTTTACATCGAGGACGTTGGCGGTGATTTGAATAAGGTCAATTCGTTTCCGATGACAATTCTGATATAGCGGAATGTGAGAGGTTTGGAAATAACTCCGGATTATTATTCAAGTTAATCATAATTTTATTGCGAAATGTTTAGAAGCCTTAGCTTATTATGTCCGACTTATGCACAAATTAAAAATTGATTAATTACAGCTTTTGTCCATCTTTAGTTATTGTCGTACTCTATGTTAAGAATTCATAAATAGTTACCGCATTTTTGGAAAAATCATGTTGAAAATCGGACTAGTCATGAGCATTTAGATTTCACAAGCATGAATAAGTGAGCACACAGCACTTAAGTCTCCAGACAGCACAAAATTTAAACGAAACATCTTTCCTTAAAATGTAGAGTATAAATATTTGCAGAGTACTCAAAGTGCAATTTCCTTAGATGTTTAATAGGATATTTGATCCGCTGTCGGGTATAGAACACGGTTGTGTGGGCGCCTTGCATGTTTTAAGGACTTTATTTTATGTTTATGCATTTATAAGTATTTCGCTCATATTCATTGAATACCTACTTATTTAATGTATTCAAAGGTTGTTGAAGGTAGAAATTATTAAGTTAAGGCAGAAGTTATTATTCATGTATGCTATTTACTTGAATCCTGGATTCGATTCCCAAGTCTGGCTATAGGTGCAGTTTTTTTATTTTGGTTCAACTTGACACTCCAGGACTTTATGTGTTATTTGTGATTGGCCCTCTGTCACATCATGGGTTGGAAATCTCGGCAAACTATAAGTGCATTGAACGGACTTGCTTAATCTTTACATACTAAAAATGATGGTATTAGTCATGAGCTAATATAATTTGCTGTTATTTAAATATTTATATGCAAAAAAATACATAGCCGTTGACTATTAACCTCAGATTATTGCAATATTATTAAAAATCCAAGGTGAAATTATTCAGAGAAATATCACAACAGTCGCCTATGACGATAAATGTGACTAATTTAAAGACGATAGTATTAACATAATTTATGTAAATCGTGATGAGCGTGATTCATTTATTTCCAGTAAGTGGCTGATGACTATCAGAGTCTTAAACCTATTCATCAAAGGGTTTGTAACTTGGCTAAGTGGGTAGAAATTAGGATTAATTGAAAGTTAACAATGATTTAAGACTTTCTTTTGGAATTTTCTCTGAATTTTGGAGCCTAGTTTTAACCAAGTTCGATGACAATCCTCTCGCAAACAGAGGACCAAATATAACTCCTCTTCTCGATCTTCCTTCATTTGGTTTGTAAGTAGCTGGGTTTGAATCTTGAGAATGGTGATGTCAATGAGCGGCTTTAACTACTGAACTTCGAGTCGTCTACTCGTCTGGTTTCATTAGTTTCGTAACCAAATAAAAAAGCGGAGCTCTATAAGATTAGGGTTGTCAAGAATTTTTTGAAACAATTAAAATATTTACATTCATATTCATGCGAGGTATTTCTAAACTATTGCTTATGAAAAGCCATTGTAACTACACAAACCTTAGTCACAAACATAGTTAATTATTACCGCAATTCACCTGATTCATCAAAGTGACTCAATATACTTAAAAATGTCATAAAATTACGAACATAACGTTTCTGGTTAATTTTCTCACCAAAATTTATCGTCTCACGCAATTCTGTGCGTCTCACGGATGCTTTCGGCCGTTATGACATACAATTTAAAATATTCTTGAGAACATAAAGGCACCATCAAATGGTTCTCCCAAGGAAGTAATTTGAAAGAATTAAGCGGTTATGATTTTTTTGGATTTAACATAATAAAATTACTAAATAATACAAGATTTTTCTTGATACTGACTGCCTCGGTGGCGTGGTGGTATTTCAGTACGACTACGGTTCTGAGGTTTCGGGTTCGATCCCCGGGTCGGGCAAAGTGATATTGGATTTTTCCATATCAGCCCGGAGTCTGGAATTTGTGCCCGATATGGCGATAGGCTCGCCCCCTATCACATCTGGGACGTAACTAAGCTCGGCGAAATGTGGGTGTCCTAGTTCGCTAGTGCGCCTCTGCCTACCTCTTCGGGGATACAGGCGTGAGCTTATGTTATGTTTTCTTGATACTACTTACTACTAGAAATCGATTACTAAGGGTTCGCAGTCTTGTAAAGTAAATCCAAATGTTTAACAATAATCTTGTTAGATTATTGTTAAACATTTAGATTTACTTTACAAGATGCTGTTGCTGTTGATGCTTCGCTGTTGCGAATTCAATAGCAAAAGGAGTCTTGAATTTATGTAGATATTAACAAAATGACAAAAGTCTTTCGAAACATATCTAGAACATTCAGTAACTTCAACTTGGAATAATTCTGGTGACAATCAAGAACATTGTCACTGAATGATCGATATATGCTCTGCAACATACTTATCATGAGGTCTAATTATTGTGACAGATATAAAAATTAAAGTTAAAATTTGAAATCGCTCCCACTCATACCAAATTCCGTGGAGGTAGTAATAAACAGATAGACAGCCCGCAGCTATTGTTGATGTTGCTCGTGAAACTGGTTCCAGAAACATAAAGACAGAGATAACAACATGTGAATGTTATTTGATTACGGCCGTTAGAGTTTTGGAGCGTCAGGTCTTGTAGCTAAGATGTAAATTCATAATATGGTTGTATCCTCGTATTATGAATACAGTTTCAATTCGAGAGGTATAACAGATGCAATAAAATATTTTCAATTGTGTTTACGTTTCCACAGCAACAGCTTTTTAAGGCAATTCTTGGAAACAAAGGTAGCATAATCAACTAGTATTATAAATTTCCGAGATTGTATAAGTTCTAACTTCAGACTGGCATATCTACATCTGGTAACATCAAGGGAAGCCATGTCTCATGATAATAGACATGAACATTTGAGTGCACGGTAAATATTAACACGATACTGGAGTTCTCT
This sequence comes from Clanis bilineata, assembly GCA_036417725.1. Taxonomy (NCBI): domain Eukaryota; kingdom Metazoa; phylum Arthropoda; class Insecta; order Lepidoptera; family Sphingidae; genus Clanis; species Clanis bilineata. Next base: position 4,685,648 of record CM071159.1, read on the forward strand.
GATAAGAAAAAACTGTAAATAAAATTGTATTGTTGTTTGTTATGCCCATCTTTAATGTTAAAGAACCCCTAAAGCCTAATGCGCATGATTGTTACGACATAGTTAGCAAAGGTTTAAACTCTACTATATAGTGAATTTTAACTATCAAGTCAATTTGAGGAAATGACAGAAAACATACTATTAATAACATAGCTAACTAATGAAATAAAACTTCAAACAAAGACAGTCATTTCATTTAAAAATTATAATGAAAACGTCGACGAACTTGAGACAACTCTTGCTTACAATTCATGGAGTCTGCTTGACAAATTCATATAACCTCGTTTAAAGTTAAAGCAAACACGACTAAAGCAATCAATGGAAGTTTCTTAACGGCCCACTACAGCTAAGGGTAATTTACATAACACTTTTATTAGTTCTGCGTAATGGCTTTATTGTTTTGCTTTACGAGAGTCTGCGTTTAATTAAACTTTTCTATCTTAATGTGCATTCGCTTTGCATAAAATGTTATTACGAGTGTGTCCTACATTATTATGAATTTCTTCTTTTGTTTCCTTGAGAATATATAATATACGCTCACAATTCACACTTGTTGAGATTTGAGGAAAACACTACATTTTATTCATGTGGCTTTCTTGATTTAGTAACAACGTAGGTATATTTGGAGATTCTGGGTCAGAATTCATTTTGGACAACCTTTTTTTAAAACTACTTGCCCGCCGCAAGTATGTAATGCCGCAAGCCCCTCGAGAGAGAGGGATTATGGGCGGGAAGAGATATAGAGAATAATATCAAAGAATTTTACAGAAACATTCGTGAAGTATTAGAGCATCCCAGCTAAAATATTAGAACATCTTCTCAAAAGTCGGGCAGGGTTTGTAAAACAATTCTGAGAAAATCATTATCAACGTTTAAATTCCAGCTAACATGTTACGCGAGTTCTTTCGCACCTTATCCTTGCGAAGCTTGTTCAACTGGGAACCTTTGCAATAGAAAAATGTTGTGGAGATTACTATCAGTATATTTCAGTAGATAGCTAGACACTGGCTAGACAAAATTTCGTAGATTTGCCTTCAAAAGTATGCCGCTGTGTCGTGGCATTCGTGGTATTTCAGAATCGTTCAGACATTGTTTTGTAAAACTTAAATATAATAATAGACTGCCTCGGTGGCGTGGTTGTATTTCGGTACGACTACTGTCCTGAGGTCTCGGGTTCGATCCCCGGGTCGGGCAAAGTGATATTGGATTTTTCCATATCAGCCCGGAGTCTGGATTTTGTGCCCGATATGGCGATAGGCTCGCCCCCTATCACATCTGGGACGGAACTAAGCTCGGCGAAATGCGGGTGTTCTAGTTCGCTAGTGCACCTCTGTTTACCCCTTCGGGGATACAGGCGTGAGCTTATGTTATGTTAAATATAATGATTGTAGTTAATTTTAAATGCCACTTCCATTTTCATATTAAATATGACCCTTGGGTTCACTATTTGCAAACCATTAAATTGTATTACTTATGTATCTAACTTGATACTAAATTTTATCACAATTAATTAATTAATTAAGATTCTGAAAGTTTCAGTTTACAGCGCATAGTTTTGAGATCCCTATGTTGCTTTCAAGGTTTATCTCAAATTATTTCAATGATTTGTCTTCATTAATCTACGATGTTAATGAAAATGGTTGTGTTTCCAATAAAATATTATAATCATATTCATGAGCCTATTGAAATTAATCATGAAATTTATCATCAACAAACGAAATCGCGGGCACAAGGTAATAAATCATATTACCAAATATCAAACGTGAAATGAAATAGATACATAAATTAGTTCAGAGACATAAATCCGGCCGACAGGGTCACCTTCGAACAGCATTTGAACCAAAGAGAAAAGAAAAATAAGGATGTGGCACGACTACGAAAAAACGTGAATGTAGAGAAATAAAATGGTAAATTAGCGAAAGAAAGATCCCAACAATATGGCAATTAGGCATTTTCTTCAAAATTCCAAATTGGTATTAACACGACATATTATAACACAAAGTCCTCTGCTGCGTCTGTTTGTCTGTTCGCGAAAAATTCAAAATCTACTAAAGGGATTGTCATGCGGTTTTCATAAGAATTACTCCATCTATTGATACAGATATAGTAATTCATATGAAAACCCAAAACTATATACCTAAACCTTTCACATGAATTATTCTATCTATGCAAATAAGGTTTGGGTATATAATTTTGTACTTTAACGTGAGCGAAGCTGCGAATAAAACAAACGTGTTTATATTAAAATCAATAAGTATTTATACGTTAAGTCTCATGACACAGTGACAAGGTGGCGGAACCAGCTTCAAAGTAAACACTTTTGTCATAGTTATACCAAGTCCTTATTGTTCTTTTGTCGTTGATTTAAACACAAGCCTCCAACAATTTATGCAAATGTGGGGCGTAATGGCAAAATGTCAACTGTACATAATCCCAGACATCCACTTGATGTAAGGTCTTGCATTAGCGCAAGTGAAATTTATGATGCAATCGGCATCACCTCATAATACAGCTAAAAGGTTTCTGGATAATTTGAAGGAAATGAGTTGTTTAATGCCAGGATAAGGAGGAGTGGAAATAATTTAATAAGCAGCTTCGGGATAAGACTGATGCATGTCTTATGTTTTGTAAATATAAATTGAACAAAAAATAGTTTATTTATTAATTTCAATTAAAGGTACAAATTATTTATGCACTATATAGAAAACTTTGTCATATCCGTGTACAGATAAAAGTAGTCACATTTCCAATGAATGTTTTTCAAGAAGTACTGATGCTTAATTCACAAGCTTTTTGTTCTATTATTATTGAAGAATCCACAAAGAAACCTTTCTAGAATATGCAAATTATGTTTAAGTAAATGTGTTGCGCTTTACATATGAGTAAAATAAGGTCAGGTGGAAGAAATGGTAAGCACGAGTCTATAAAAGATTTCAGAATTTTCTTATACATAACATAGCCTCGATTTTTGGCAGTTTGCTCAATAACGCATTCAAGTACAAAAGCGTTACACAACGCTATCGATCGTACTTCATGTTGCAATACTGCTCTATTAAAAATGTCTCACGTAGGCTTTGCGTAATCAATAGTTGAGATACCTTTCATACATAACGCTTTGATCGTAGCCGGAGATAATTGTCTAATTATTGATAAAATTTTAGCTTTGAGTGACAAGGATATCTATTATCAGTTCATAATTGCCAATCGTCTTATCTATGTGGGCTGGAGAGCGTTATCAAACCAAACATCTGTATTATGCAATCATCTGTAACAATGGGGTCAAGTGATACCTATTGGCAACGTGACAATATAGATTTTGGCAATTGATTTCAATTATGTAATTAAGTAAAACTTTCTATAACCTCTATTTCTTTGATATAGTTACAGAAAGTCAACTTCTATGTATAGAATGACGACGACAAATCTTATGAGAGGATAATAGAGGTTATTTGGGGTTAGTTATCTTGAGATCTAAGTCTTTATGTTATGTCACGTCTTCATTCTAATACTATATTGATTATTAGTTCCTTTATGAAAAAAACACTTCTTTCTGTTTTATTATCACCTGCAATTTAAATAACTTCATTAACAAAATCTTATAAAGTCAAATACACTTTTTCATTACGTACCCACTTGCCACGTCCCTTCTTTAAATCAAACTTCTCAAAATTTCCCTTCAATAACAAAAAGACAACATTTACATTAGTCAACTTGTTGCTCCCTCCAGTACGTTTGCACTGTTTGCGCTGGCCCGGGACCCTTCTAATCAGCTTCCAAATCTTTTAGGAGTTAGATTGAGTTACAACTTCATGGAAGTCTTGCTCTGGGGTAACTGCTGTTTGTCTTGTATCAAAAGGATCGTTTTGGAGTTGTTCGGGGAATATCGTAATGTTTGATACATTCTTACTGTATTTAGTAGGTTCCTCATTAACGACTTTGAAAATGAAAATATAATAAATATTAGTGTAATAAATATAAAATCCCATATCTCTATCTAGAAATAGATGGGACCGATGGTTCACTGAGCTTATTTTCATATAATAACATGATAGCTGTAGTCTGTCGGTATGTGAGACGTATAACTTAGACATGTGTATTATGTCTAATTTCAATTTCCTGGAATTCACGAGTGATTTGTTTGAAATTAAGACTCTTTGTTATTTGCTGACCTAGTAATTATTTCGTTAACTTTTTACATTACACAAAACTATCTCAACGGATAGGAACAAAACTTAAAATTGATTTCAATTACTTTTACCAACTTACCAAAGTATCATATTGTTTAATCACTAAATACGTTTTAATATACATTGGCTTCCACACAATCCATAGGCTGTTTGCCAGCGGTTACATTAACACTTGATATATTTTATGGACATTTCAGTGGACATTTCCATTTCCCGACACACCTTGCATTTTAAATTGCACTTTAATTAATTATAATGTTTATTTAATCAGATCAACGATTGTCCTTTGGGGACAACAGTTATTAATGATATTTTTATTTGATAATGTTATCCATCGCATTTTGAATTAATCATTAATTTTCTATAGATAATGTGTAATTGAATTATTCCGTATCATTGCGTTTAATTTTGCGGTGCATTCACTAGGAATTCATATTTATTTGGTAAATCAATTATTGAACTTTGCAGATTATTGTACACATAACTTACGCTCGTATTACCGAAGTGGTAAGCAGAGGTGAACTGAAACTACAATTTCCGTAACATAAGCCAAATATATCGCCATAATAATTCCTTGCAAATGATCCATGATTTTTACACTTCTTGGTTTAGTTTAAAGCTTTGGTGTAATAAAGCCTTGTGATTTATTGCCAACTTTAATAGTGAAAGAAAACATCATGAAGACACCAGCATACTTGAGAATACTTTCTCTCTCTCTCTCTCTCTCTCTCTCTCTCTCTCTCTCTCTCGCACTGCACGTTTTTTTTGTCTTAACCCCCTCTTTCATTAATATATGAACCCTATACCCAGTAGGACTGCAATATCGAGCTGTTACAATAAAGCCTCGTAAATAAAAACCATCAGTCTCAAGTGAGCACATTAGTTGAGTATATCTGGCGGGTATGTCCTGTGTCGCGGATGCTTGTTGTCCTGCGATTTATGGATTTGTGCCTTTGTTGGCCGTCCGTAATGTATTGACGTCAGATTGAAGATCTGTCTGTAATGGATGACCCATGGTATGTACCAAACGACGACTATGATGCATTGTGCGATGTTTTTAATATGGTTTATTTTTTGTGATTGAAGAGTTTTAGCCCGCAGGCTTACTTAATTATAAATGAAGAGTTGGTCTTTCAGATAGTAAAGGCATAATATTAGTAAGAATTATTGGTTGTTATACATCTTCCTAATTCACTTTCTTTGGCTTAGTATGTCAATATAACATAACATAAGCTCACGCCTGTATCCCCGAAGGGGTAGGTAGTAGGTAGGTAAACTAGCGAACTAGAACATTTCGCCGAACTTATTTCCGTCCCAGATGTGATAGGGGGCGAGCCTATCGCCATATTGGGCACAAATTCCAGACTCCGGGCTGATATGGAAAAATCTAATATCACTTTGCCCGACCCGGGGATCGAACCCGAGACCTCAGGATGGTAGTCGTACCGAAATACAACTACGAGGCAGTCAATATGATTTGTATAATATGGAACATATGATAAGACATGGCGTTCCTCCACGGGTGCCATCATCAAGCAAACCTGTTGTTAGTGAACAAATATGAGCTACTCAACACCGAGTGAATTGAAGAATGTGACCCATTTGAGCAAGTAAAACAAATAATCATCGTATCCGTAAAATTAAGTGTTTCATCAGATTCTCCCTAAATTATGGGACCATCCAAATCGGAGTAAGCTCTATCCAGCACAAAAGAATCATAGAAATCGGTCCACAATTTCCGTAGATATCGCATCAGATAAACAAAAAAACACCTAAAAGTCGACGCAACTCTTACTTTTTTAAAGTCGGTTGATTACTAAAGTAAGTTTTGCTCCAGGCGTGGTGTTCGCAGTCGGATGCCAAATGTAGGTAGATGTAGATGTCGTTCCACTGGATAAGATGTTACAAATAAAGCCACGTCTCCAGCACATGTTTTTTTCGAAACAAAACACTAAAACACCTATACAAAACAAGATTTTTCATTGTATCCTACTCATATAACAATAGACAAAAAAAAATTAGAAATACCATGTTTTATGTAGGTGTTTTGAGTCGCCTCCTTGGTCTGATGGCAGCATGTATGTGCTGTGGACCAGGAGGTCCTGGGTTCGATTCCCAGGTCGGGCAAAGCAAATTTTATAATTTAATTTGCCCGGGACTGGATCCCTCATAGGGGGTTGAGGTAAGGCAGGTCGGCCGGTCGTAAAAACTAAGCCGAATCCTATATGCAACATCCTTGAAAAAGTGTGTTGCGCCGACCCCACATTAAAGTGAGATAAGGGCAAGTAGAAAGAATAAAGTGTAGGTGTTTTGTGTAACGTTTTAGTGCAGGAGAAGGGGCTTAAGACAATCCATATATACCTCTATTTTACCGATCAGGATCACCCACCTTTACCCAAGATCATAATTCCTGAGTATGGCAGGTGGTAACTTGTCGTTGAACGCAATTTATGCAATACATTAGAAACCATTGTATCAATGGAATGCGGTTACATTATTCTACTTGAGTGCCTAGTTATTACTTGATTGCGTTTGTACAGAAAATTCAGTTATCTTCTAATTGAACGTCTCTATCATTTGGTGCAAAGGAACTTAGCATTTTTATTTATTAAATCACACTAGTATTTTAAAGGTGAAATTTTGTGAATGTGTTTGTATGTTTGTAACTTCTTCACGCTTACGCTTAAACAGTTGGACCAATTTTGATAAAATTTGATATGACGATAGCTGACATCGTGGAATAATACATAAGCTACTTTTTATCCTGGAAATTCTTTAATACTTTTTATCTACACGAACTGGGTTACTGGCAACAGCTAATACCAAATATAAATGACTGAAGAGGTGAACGTTTACGTGTTACCGAACTGATTTCGGAATTACCGAAGATTCTTAATCTACATCACGTATGAGCAAAAATATATACTCGTATATATTATTAAGTTATAATCCATAATTATGTAGAATCTGTTACTAAAAGATAAAGATTATATTTCTTCAGTCGAAACTATTTCGAACGAAGTTGATTGCCATTATCAATATTTAAATTAATGATTGCAATATTTTTCCCCTTTTATCTTGCCAAAAGGTTTAATATTCGAGGCAATACTTACTACTAAATTTATAAGTCCGTCAATTTCTCATTACATTTCCATACAATCTTGTACATGATCCACAACATTATTAAAACCATATAAAAAGTAATGGACATCCACGTAGCCATGTTAATGCATAATCACTTGTCCATACATCCCACACAGTCGGGACCTACAAAGCATCAAGATATTTTCAAAACCGAAATGTCTTCCGCCGACACAGCTGGATTTATGGCAATGTCGAATGAGAGCCGCGACAGTTATCGCATAGCAATGCTGGTCGAAGTACTTAAGTATTGTTGCCCAGCTAGCTCAGATTTATGTGGTGTAAGCTTTAAATGTTTGTAATGGAGTTTACAATGGGAATTGATGTGAATGCTCGCGTTTTGGATTAAAATACTGGGTTATGTGGGCTGTTTTGAATAAAGGATTTTCCGGCAGGATGCTATGATTTAGTACTTGCTTAGTATTTTGAAGATAGCAATACATGGCATTGTTACCTAACAAAATTATAATATTAGCATTAAATCTCTTAAGACTGCCTCGGTGGCGTGGTGGTATTTCGGTACGACTACTGATCTGAGGTCTCGGGTTCGATCCCCGGGTCGGGAAAAGTGATATTGGATTTTCCATAACAGCCCGGAGTTTGGAATTTGTGCCCGATATGGCGAAAGGCTTGCCCCCTATCACATCTGGGACGGAACTAAGCTCGGCGAAATGTGGGTGTTCAAGTTCGCTAGTGCGCCTCTGCCTACCCCTTCGGGGATACACGCGTGAGCTTATGTTATGTTATATTATGTAAATCTCTTAAGAATGTTCAGACTATCCAACCCAAATGAAATTTAAAAACCAATTTAAAAATATAAGTAGCTATTTCTTTTCTGTTATGCAATAAAGATTTTCAACGGTTTATCGTATGTACATACGTATAACATCTGGAGGTCGATTCTCTAAGAAACGCCACAACGTTGCGGTCGACGACGAGCTCGCGCAGTGTACATCGTTGAGATCGACGGAGCGTTCAACGTTGTTAGGTCTTAGAGAATACCATTTTCCATACATTTATGTCAAGCTCCTCGCTCGAGAGAGTTAGTTCGCATAAGCGCCGTCATCACCCATAGCGCTATTACGTGTGCTTTCTACCTTGCTGAATACAAAAATGACAACATCGTTGCCGCAACGATGCCGCAACGTCGTTTTCACAAATGAAACCTTAGAGAATCGACCTGCTGCTTTTGGACTAAAACGATAATCAAAAGTGGGCTTCTTTTGCCTAAAATCTAACGAATTTAGGACCAAGTTTATTTGGTAAAGATAGCATGAACCCTTGTATTAGCATTCCAAATGTATCCCTTGTACATTTTTTCAACAATTTTCCTCGCTTTTACTGTTCCTTCAAAGTAAAAAATAATACTAAAACACCATTACAGCGCCACAAACCATATTTTTATGTGATATTAAAGTACTACGAAGGTCGTGTAAACAGAATAAAAAGAAGATTTACATTTAATTATTTTTAATAGACACTGAAACAACATTTAACGGTCCCCAGATTAATTAGGTTTATGTACAGAATAGCATTATTTTGGGGGTGGAAAAATAAATACGTACGAGAGAAAGGGGGATTACATTTCGAATTACTAATGCCCTGATTATTTTTTATCTTATACCTACACTCTAAATATGTACATTATTTTTCTATTGTCTAGTCAAGTTTGATTATAAAATAAACTAATGTACTATTTCCAGTTATTTACATTAGGTTACTTTTAAAATTTGTCTAACTAGCTAACCAAATCTGTCCTTCAAGGATTATAATATTCTACGAAATGCAAACACCTTTTCATACTGACTCACTTCACGTCATATCTAGACCAAAAGATTTATTTCCAAGAAATATTTATAACCACAAATGCCCGTGACTAATAGAGATGTAACACAATGATAAATATTTGGAAATACCTAGCGGCGAGATTACAGGCATGGCTGGGTTAATTACTTAAAATTACCTAATGTAGGTACTTTACATCCGCTTGTATTTAAGATCAAGTTACTGCTGGATTGGCCGCAAGCAGCTTTTGTTTATCAGTTAAATGCAGTTGCAAGAGATCCTTATCCAGGATCCTTATTTATTTAGGAGTGGTAGAGCCACGCTGTAGACAGTAACGTCTACAGCACGAATGGGGTGGCTCGACCGGTTGGATACCACTGTCTCAAAGGAAACCAACGTAAAGTGGCAGCTTGCTGTCGCGTTTCGTTCGGTGAGTGAGATTTCCGGTGGCCCATTCCCCCCCCCCCCCCTCTTCTCCAATCACTTTTCCCTCCCTTTCCATTTCCTCTTTTTAGGTTGGCAACGCACCCATGATTCTTATTGTGTCTTGGGTGTATATGGGCGGTGGATATCACTTACCATCAGGTGACCCATCTGTTCGTTTGCCAGTCTCTGCTATAAAAAAAAACCGTAATAAATTCGATTAAAAATGTTTCTCAATTTATAGCTGAAGTAATAACAAAAGTAAAAGTAATATTTTACTTGACCGTTACTGATTCGTTGACAAAGAGTGTGAAAGTGTCTCTACCCGTTGTTCTAACTTTACCTTACTTTGATTTATGCTTTCAATGAAAAAGCTGGGAGTCATTATTAAACAATATGATAGTATTGTATTTTCTGAATAATTATTTTATTTTAAAAGATGCTTGAACATTGGCAGATTCTTACTTTTGAATTAACGATTCGAACACAGACTTTATAACATAAGCTCACGCCTGTATCCCCGAAGGGGTAGGCAGAGGCGCACTAGCGAACTAGAACACCCACATTTCGCCGAGCTTAATTCCGTCCCAGATGTGATAGGGGGCGAGCCTATCGCCATATCTGGCACAAATTCCAGACTCCGGGCTGATATGGAAAAATCCAATATCACTTTGCCCGACCCGGGGATCGAACACAAGACCTCAGAACCATAGTCGTACTGAAATACCACCATGCCACCGAGGCAGTGACTTTATGACTTTATGGCACAGACTTTATGTACTCGTATATTAGCTAAAGTGATAATAATTCCCACGCTTATCTTATGCAATTATTCAAATGTGATATTTGTAATTTTAATGGAGCATTTAAGTACTACAGGTTTGTATTAATGAGCAATTGATGTCATAATTACATATATTATTTACATAGCCCCAGGCTTTATCTATTTGGTGGTGCATTACACATTTGCATTAATTTAAAGTAATTACTTATTACTTTATCAATATAATACTCTGTTTCTCTGTTGATACAAACTAAAAAGCTGTTAGGAACTACCATTTTAATTTTAAATATACCAGAGTTTTAATTAATTACCATACTTTTTTACCATGCCATAGTACTTTTTTTATCATGCAAGTAATTGAAGAATAGTTAGATTAGGGTGTACGTGTGTGTGAGCATTTTTTTAAAACACTATTGAACTTTGAAGTATCAAGAAAATATCAAATAATTTATTTTCTACAACGCTGTGTCGAAATTTGCCAAGTATGTAGATAACGTTTAATGTTTATTCTATACCTTTCTTTCTACCTGCTCTTAGCCCACCTTATTATGGAATCAACGCAACACACATTTTCAAGCATGTAGCAGAATGGATTTAGCTTAGTTTTTACGCCAACGTCAACCCCCTCTGAAAGAACCACTTCCGGGAAAATTAAATTAGAAAATTCGCTTTGCCCGACATGGGAATCGAACCCAGGAACTCCCGGTCACTGCCTATATATGCTGCCACTAGACCAAGGAGGCGTCTGATGTTTATTCTATACCAACCATCCAAAATTCAACAATCCAAGCCATTCGAAACATGGTGTCAGTACATCTAATTGTTTTCATTATCTTTTCACACAGTTGGTGGGCGAGTTAAATGTCCATAATTACGTGCCATCAACACAACGTGTAATTATGTTATCGCGGCTAAATTCGACGGTATTGTGTTTAGTTAATTGGAGACGCGATACTCGGTTTAAATGAATTCTAGGCCGATTTAACAGTGTAAGGGACTCGGACCAGTGTCGCTCGGATGTTTCCATCTCTCCCGGGCATTATGGCGCTGGGCCGTAAGACCGGCGACTCCGACATAACCGCTACGTCTCCAGGTGTGGCGGCAATGGTAAAACACTTTTCCTCGCGATAACAAAAAAAAGGTCTATCTAACAGTACAAACATAACATAACATAAGCTCACGCCTGTATCCCCGAAGGGGTAGGCAGAGGCGCACTAGCCAACTAGAACACCCACATTTCGCCGAGCTTTGTTCCGTCCCAGATGTGATAGGGGGTGAGCCTATCGCCATATCGGGCACAAATTCTAGACTCCGGGCTGATATGAAAAGATCCAATATCACTTTGCCCGACTTGGGGATTAAACCCGAGACCTCAGGATGGTAATAGTACCGAAATACAACGACGCCACCGATTATACATATTTCGATTCCTATGTTGACAAGTCAAACACATTACGTTCTTAAGATCGACGATTGCGACTTATTGTGAAATGTAATTATATTTGTGACGGGTTTCGTCCTCCAGGCGCCATTTAAGCGTCATGTCATTATGAAAAATATAATATTCTTTAGAGAATTTACCAAGGAACTGGTTAACGAACGTTGTTATTACATCAGCAGGTATTTAGACATTTTTAGCTTTTCTCTTGTCGTCTTAGTATAAACACCGCTGTGTTTTTAAATTATGAGAAACTATGGCGCCAGTAAAGTTGGTTATTTTTGTCTTGGAGCGCAAATAAATAAGTTGTATAGGAACTTCAAGGTGCCAAGCACGATCAATTTTCGAATACGTATTCAAATCGGGTATGGCGTCAAGGCATACTTATAGAAATAAATGAGTAGAATAAAATTAAACACTTATCCTTATTCAATAGTGGCATTAGATATCCATAGAATAATCTAAGTTCATAATAATTTAATATGTAGGCCAGTAGAGGTTAACGCGTCATTGAATTTACCTTTCCTTGGGAAAAGCTTAGTGGTCTTCTTCTTTGACCGACTTCCAAAAAGGAGAAGGTCCTCAATTCGTCTGTATATATATACATAATTATGTATGTTATGCGATATATGGACCGATTTTCAAAATTATTTTTGTGTGTGATAGAGCTTATTTCAAGGGTGGTCCCATATAAAATTAGTTACGATCAGATTTGAAGTCGTTCCGTTAAGTTTTTAAACTTATGATTGTTGTACTTTTTCGAGTAACAATTTTAGATTTAAATTTTAATCTACAAAAGTCCTTCTTATAATCACTACAGCCAATTAAGCAATACTAAACATATTTTAATTTTAATTGGTTACATAATCAGCGAACAAAATCCGTTTGTTGCCCAATGCGATCTTGATACCGTCGAACAAATAGACCGAAAGATAAACGACAAAGCGAAGCCGAAGATTTTATCTGGCACCCTCAAGTAGCCGATGGTAATTAGGCGCGGGCCGGTACTACCAGTTAGAGAACTTATGTCATACTTGTTCGCCGAATAATGCAATGTAATGGGCTAATAATACGCTCTTAAATAGTGTATTATTTATAGTTTCGGTTTGAGCTTCAGCAATATACATGCATAGACTTACGCCTGTACCTATCCCCAAAAGCGTTTGCTTCTACGTTTTTTTAAAGTTTAGTTTAGTTCTCTAGTTTTAGAGAATTAGAACACCCACATTTCGCCGAGCTTATCTCCGTCCTAGATGGTGATAGGGACCGAACCTATCACCATATCGAACAAAAATTCCATTGATATAATATATTAAAAAGTTGACTAACATAAATAGGTATTAATGACTTTTTTTAAGTTTCTTAAGTCTCTTCTCTAGTTTCAGTGCTAGAGCCACGAAGTAAACAGTAACGCCTACAGAATAGGTCGGCTCGACCGATTTTATACCACTGTCTTATCGAAAATCAACCTAAAGTGGCAGTTGCCACATTATGCTTTACAAGTTATAACAGCTAGTTAGCTGTTGCGTTCCGTAACTGCGATTTTCGATTGCCCAAATTCTCTCCCCTTTCCCAATCACATGATTATTTTAGTATCATGAGTTTTATGGGCGGTGGAGATCACTTACCACCAGGTGACCCAACTGCTCGTATTGACAAGAAATATCATACTAAAGCAAAAAAAAAATTAAATGTGAACAACACCAATATATTTGATTAGGAAATTCTAAGGTAATAATGAGACATTATCTGGAGAGCCGGAGTAGAAACCTTGGTTTATATTGGCTCATTAAAATTATATAGTATGTTGGTATCGGCATACTATTAGAAAGCAAGGTCGCGTGTGTAATTTTGCTCCGGTGTAAGCGGTGTTTGTTGGGGTAGCTACCTCAATGCACAAGTGGAGGCGTGGAATTATAGGCTGAGATCTATAGAGCGAACTTTGACTAAGTCTGAGTCAAAGAAACGAACTCAGTGAGGAGTTGGAATTTTTAAATAGAAGTTAAGAAGAAGATTTAGTCCAAGCCATTTTTTACAAGAAAAACAGACTGGCAGACAAACTAAGCAAAGTTTTTTTTTTGTAAAAAATAACTCGGACAACGTCAAAAATCGATTTAAAAATTCCAAATTCTCACTGAATTCGTTTCTTTGACTCAGACTTAGTCGAAGTTCGCTATATACATCTCAGCCATAATGTGTATCTTTTGAGTCTTAGTAATCCAATATCCAGTCCAGAAGTTCCATATCAGCCCGGAGTCTGGAATTTGTGCCCGATATGGCGATAGGCTCGCTCCCTATCACATCTGGGACGGAACTACACATGTGGGTGTGTGCACATACACATTATAGTGTTTTTTATCCCCCTGTGAATTTTAATAGACCTAAGTACCTAATTGTGTAACAACTAAAACGCAATAAATGTCATTTTCATTTTAATTTTTTTAACTAAGCTCGGCGAAATATGGGTGTACTAAGTTGGCTAGTGCGCCTCTGCCTACCCCTTCGGGTATACAGGCGTGAGCTTATGGTATGTTAATTAAAAACCAAAAACCGATTATTTAAATTCTTAAATAATGGCCTTTGTTTTTTAATTCATTCGCATTGGCACAGGCCTTAGCCATTAAATTCACGGGTATATTTATCGTATCTTTATTTATGAAATGTATGATATAAAATAAAAGGGTCGTGTCAATTCAATTAATACGCTATTTAATCGCTTCATGCTCTGCTTTGCGCCACACACACCGCAGTAGCTCTATGTGATCCAGATAGAGTCAAGTCACAAAGGGGCCGGAGCGACAAAGCCTGAGAACTAGAGCGGTAACCGGTACAAGCCAACGTATCTCGCATTTGTCTTGGTGCAATTTCGCCAAGTTCTAAACGAGACTACTTTAAGTTATGTATAACAATTATACTCGTAGTATTGCGGTGTCATGTTTGGCAGATGGTGGATTGGTATGAATGAAGTGGTCCTTTTCCGTTCAAGCTCATAGTTTGTAAAGTATATTTAGTCGATCTAGTATTCTTATCATATTAAATAGTAGTACTAGGATGATTATTGATACATTAAGGGTGACTTGCAGCTTTGCGATAAACGACGTTTAATCGTAAAATAAACTCCATTTTGGCATCATTTCAGTTCAACGTCTTGCACGTCGTGGTTTTACCCTTCATCTCGATTTAAATAAACGTTTAACTTAAATAGGCATGGCCGCCGGTTTAAAGTCGCTAATCTTGATTTTATTGACAAACAACATAACCTTTTCACCAAAGAATTTAAACTTTTCACATTATTTCTTGTTGTTTAATGAAAATCTATGATAAAAATGGCTTTGTTTTTTACACTGAACACGATTTGGTATCAAACAAGGATGATGAATTCGTAAAATATATAAAAACCCAAGATTTTTTTAGGAAGAGTACTTTATTATAAATAACCCATACATATACCTTACAAACTAACATTGTATGTACATAATCTCTTGAAAAACCACATCATTACAACACTTCACTATTATGCACGATATTTGTGTGCGCACGTGTGGCACTAGTCCTTGAAAGCGGTGGTATACCACCCACGCCCGACCCGGCACAGCAGTAAAAGTTTTCCTCGATGTCTCGTCGCACCTCGGTGCATGATAGGTTTCGGCACACGCATCACAAACGCCTTGAAACTGGCGCAACTCCACACTTAGTTCATAACCATCAGCGAGAACCTTGTTTTCTTGTGCACGCTCGCACTCCGCAATGTTCTTATATTACAAAGTACATTAGTTATTCTATTTTCTAGGAGAGCGTTGTTTTCGAGATGATAAATTTCACTTAAATTAACGAATTGCAAAGTTACTTCTTGATAACATTTTATTATACCTCTATTATAGAAATTACCATTGTTGACAATAGACTTGTGTAGTTCGCGAACGAACTAGTGCGGAGACAGCTCCCACAGAAGAAATGAACGAACAAGTTACCAGATCTCTCGTTCTTTAGGTCGTTAATTCGTTTGATAAGTTAGGTAGATTCTAAGTCTTGAGTATCGTCCAAAGTAAGACCATTGGTTCTCATATCATTCTTTAAAAAGTCCAGCAAGCGCTTTTGGGGTCGTCTGGATTTCCTTAAAATAACGCTGACAGACCACGTATCGCACATATACACAGAAGTACTGGCCAAATTATGGTCTTGTTTTCGTAACGTAGTCAATAACCACTAGGGAAATATCGTGCTTTTTCAAGCTATATTAAAATATAGTGCGCAGCACTTTTTAGTCTCACAGATGGCAACACATCATAATATTTTCTTTTACTTTCTTCGATAAAAAATATTTGAAAATATTTATAAAATACTACGTGTACGCAACTCATGTACTTGATCTTTAGCACATTTCCTTTCAGTCAGCCATTTTCAAGCGGCCCCTAGACGCTGTTTGTCTTAGACATCAGCGTACATGAACACCCACGGTGGTTGCTGAACCTCCATAGTGAATGGGAAGGGTTTGGTGACGCCAAAAGCAGTCCGAATCAAAGACTTTGATCGGAAGAACATGTCTTCGATAACGTCAACATAAGCTTTTGGCACCCCTTTGAACCTTAGTGCCCACCACACCACCCGTCGGGACACAAAGTTAAAAGCCTTCTGCAGATCCAGGAAAGCGATATGCAGAAGCTTCTTTTTCAACATGCATGCCTCGCAAAACGATCTAATGGCAAACATTTGGTCCATGGTCTGTCCCCCATACCCTGCGAAGCAAGAACCCAGGTTTCGCCAGCACCTAGTCCGTTATTCAGAAGAGTATACCACATGCAGATAAGGTTGGCTTAAACCTAAAGGTGTTGCTGGCCTACTGTGTAAGTAGGCGACCGTCATCTCTGGGTTCGTTTGGTAAGGGTTGTCCCTTAGACGACGTCACTACTCCCCAAATATGTACAAGTAAAAAAAAATAGCAGCATATTATGAAAGAATAAAAAAAAACTAATCGGCCCAGGCGTCTTCGAGTAATCCGGGAACATACATAAAAAAGATTCCAACGAATTGTTAACCTCCTCTTTTTTAAGTCGGTTAATTCACCTCCTCCTTTTTTGAAGTCGATTAATAAATAACCTCCTCCTTTTTTGAAGTCGGTTAAAATTCGTGCAAATAACATTTTTTTAGTCTTTCTTTGATTCGAAACGAGAACTAAAAGAACGAACTAGTTCGTTGAGGAGCCGCGAACTAAAGTGACCACTCCTTATCGCGAAATATTATACGTATGTCTAGTTGACAAGTCGTAATCTAGACAACTGACTCTGATTTATTTTTTTCAATTTTGCCTTTCATCAGTTAGGCAAAGGAAGCAAGCACATACAGCCTCGTCGTATGTATGTTTATATTACATGTATTCAAACTGAATTAAAACTAAATATTTGACAACTATTGACACAAGAGAATCTATTGAAATATCATATAAAATAAAATACAATTCTTTCTACGCGAAATTGTGATGATAGATGTTGCGAGACGGCACTATAGATAATAATATGAAATTTACGGAACGTAAATAATGAGTAATTGTTGGGATTTCGTTTATTTTAAAATGCAAAAAAAAAAATTATGCGGCATTGTGATTGTGGTTATATATTTTTTGTGAAACGGAACTTATGAATTTGGAGTAGTGAAGAGTGTAGGCATCTTGCCCGCGTTGCAAAATTTCCCAATTTATCGGGATATTTACTGATTTTGGTCATTGCTCACGATGTCCCGATGTAGCAGTCCTATCTGCCGAATTTTTGGATTTTCAACTAATGTAAAATAATATTCTTATAAAAAATGGAAAATAATGTTATTAATACGGCAAAACTAAAAGAAACCTGTAATACAATACAATACGGCCTATACGATAATACTACATACAATAAAATACGGCCATTGAACTTCGCGTTATATTAAAGCAAATTGTACTAAAATACCTTATAATAGAGTTTATTATTGTCTGGTGAGTATACAAGGGAAAATAAATAAATAACACCCAACTGTCACATACATAGTCCTAACCCCACACTAAGATCGAGTCTTGTGTCGTGGGTATCAGGAACTACGAGATACTTTCGGTCTCACAACACCCAGACCCGGAACAAATATCTGTGAGTCACACAAATATTTGTCTCGGTGCGGGGATCGAACCCGCGGCCTCTCGCTTCACAGCCGGCTGCTCGCCCTCTGCGCTGCGGAGGCTGTCAAATGTCTCTGAAGATAACTTCGTTCGGGTTGTTTCCCAAATTGGATAACTTATACTTGCTTTAGTCGTTCATTATAGTCCATTCATAGAATCGCATGCACATGTCATAGAAATATAACACATAGAACGACAGTACACGGCCGCGGCGTGAAGGCTTTCCAAGTGAGACATTATTGTCTCACTACGTTGCACGGCGTCATTATCCAAGGTTAAAACTTAGTTACGAAGAACTCGCACAAAAATAACGCAATAAACTTTCCACTAAGTCAATGGTAGGTCTTCTACACACAAAAAGATGTATAGAAAACAACAATCAATGTTGTTACAATTTTAATAAATATGAGAAAATGTTCACGAAAATAGGTAGTAAGAGGTGGTATGAAGACGAAAATGATTAATCAATGTACAATATATCAAACTATAAATGATTATATGTAACTTACTGATTATAATTAAATAAATGAACGCATTATTAACATAAAATACTTGTGTTTCATTCCGAATAAAAATCTCTCGATTTTCAGATGCGAAATCTAACGAGTTTTAATTTTACACTTTTGCAACACTGCATCTTACTCTATTCGCCGTTTTATTAATACACGATTCGGTCCTAAATGTCATTTAAATCAAATGTCCCATTAGTTGTCTTGCACATACACATTTCTGGTTCGATTTAAGAAATCCGAGTGTAGATTATTAATCCGCGATTTCATTACTACTACTCGTTCTTTACGTTCCATTAGATTCATATCTAAAGTTCCGTATCAAAAGATCTATCATAACAATTTCGCATAAAACGAATTCTAGTTTGTTTTATATGGTTTTTCAATAGATTCTCTTAAGTCAATAGTCGTCAAATGTTTACATGTAATACGAACACACATATGATGAGGCTATTTATTTATTTTTATTATTTTTATTAAGGAGTAACCAGGAGTAACTTTGCACTTTGTTAGCTCAAGCGGAATTTATCATCTCGTAAACAACTGCAGGGTTAACACCACCTCTTATAGCAGTATTATTATAATCGTGCTTCGTTTGTTTTGTATGGGAATCGGTACAAGTAAGATTATAATAATACTGCTATAAGAGGTCGTGGTAACCCCCTGTCTCCTAATAATAGGAGAACATCGCGGAGTACATGCGCGTATCAGAAAACGAGATACCTACTTGTTGAAACTGATGAGCTGGGTGTCATAGTAGAAAACATAATATAAGCTCACGCCTGTATCCCCGAAGGGGTAAGCAGAGGCGCACTAGCGAACTAGAACACCCACATTTCGCCGAGCTTAGTTCCGTTCCAGATGTGATAGACGACCACACAGCCGATAAGGCTATCCGATAAGCGAGAGGCCGCGGGTTCGATCCCCGCACCGAGACAAATGTTTTTATGACCTACAGATATTTGTTTCGAGTCTGGGTGTTGTGAGACCGAAAGTATCTCGTAGTTTCTGATACCCACGACACAAGTGCGGGGTCAAGACTATGTTTGTGACTGTTGAGTGTTATTATTATTATTATTTTCATAAAACAACAAGAAATAATATGAAAATGTTATGTTGTTTGACATTCAATAATCGCGATTAGCCATTTAAACCGGCGGTCCCCGATGATTTAACTTTGTCGTTTATTTTAATCCAGATAAGGGGTAAATCGACGACGTGAAAGACGTTAAACTGAAATGATTCCAAAATGGGGTTTAGTACAAGATTCATCGTGGTTTACTGCGGAGCTGCGAGTGAATTCGGGACAACTAATATGACATTTGATTTTAATAAAGTTTAGGACAAAGTCGGGGACTAATAAAATGGCGATTATAGTGAAATCCCTGCAAGTCGCCCTAAATTAGTGGTATTTAATGACGGGTACACACCAATAGAACGAAGGCGAAATCTTTGCGGTTGCTTTCACACAACAGCAAAGGTTTGTTTGTGTAAATGCGACAGCAAAGATTCGCGAATGATCGGGAACGTTCGGTCTCCGTCGCTGATGGCCCTTCGGAACGTTCGGTTGGT
The DNA here is from genome assembly GCA_036417725.1 of Clanis bilineata. NCBI lineage: Eukaryota > Metazoa > Arthropoda > Insecta > Lepidoptera > Sphingidae > Clanis > Clanis bilineata. The sequence goes on from CM071159.1 coordinate 4,705,671, forward strand.
GTGTACGCGCTATGAGAAACAAAGCCATGTTATATGTAATTTTGTCTATAGCATGAATGGTTCGTCTTAACCGGTTGATTATCAGGCTTTCACAGAAAACCGACATCTAGTATTAGGGCCAGTGCAGAAAACTGTTGTAAAGTAGGAACTAAGAGCTTGGAGAAACATTTCTAACGTTTAGTTTAGGGAGACTGGGCTTTAATTTCCCAATTTCCCTAGAAGATATTGACTACGTGACGAAGACCTAAGACCCCGGGCCCTGTGACCGAGCGTGGTTTTTGAAGACCCCTTCCCCCCTGGGGGGTTACCACCACCTCTTATAGCAGTTTTATTATAATCTTACATAACATAACATAAGCTCACGCCTGTATCCCCGAAGGGGTAGGCAGAGGCGCACTAGTGAACTAGAACACCCACATTTCCCACAGATGTGATAGGGGGCGTGCCTATCGCCATATCGGGCACAAATTCCAGACTCCGGGCTGATATGGAAAAATCCGATATCACTTTGCCCGACCCGGGGATCGAACCCGAGACCTCAGAACCGTAGTTGTACCGAAATACCACCACGCCGCCGACGCAGTCACAGTCAGTCAGTATTATAATCTTACTTGTACCGATTCCCATACAAAACAAACGAAGAACGATTATTATATTGCTATAAGAGGTGGTGGTAACCCTCCTGAAGGGGCACGTAATATTGGTACGTTCCCATACCCGGCTCAACCGACCATCAAATGTCGCAAATCCCATGGAAAAGCATATCGACAAGACAACTTTCTGAACACTACAGCGACCTGAGCAGGAAAATTTCTGACAACCGTAAATGTATTTGAACTCGATGCGCGTCTATGAAATTTGTATGAACTATTAACCAAACGTCATCAGTGCGCAGCGAACGCGAATACATTTACATTTACATTAGTTTTTCGTGCTCGGGCTACTGGACTTCTATTATCTTTAGTAGGTTGTTACAACACTTGGTTATAATTAACATCCACTAAATCAAAGCACAAGTGACACTGTCAGTTGCAATAATACGTACCAAGGAGAACTCGGTCATTTAGATCTCTTTATAAGTTAGAAAACTGGTTGTAATGTGGGTAGTATTGTTTCCAATTGTTCATTATTCAATACCAAAAACATTCAACAGTATATAGATCGGACAACAGCACAAAACTTGTGATCCAAAAGTTATGACCTAGTGGTCATAAGTCGCTCAGTTTATTTGAAATATACGTGCGCCAGGCCGGTCAGCTTAATAATATTGAGAGAATAAACTAATCTTAGGTGATTAACCATTTACAAAACATTCTGGGGTATAAATTGTAATAATCGCCCCTGCATTGTAATAAGTAGTAGACGGCGGTACTGAAGTTTGAGATCATTTTTATTGAAATTAAACTATTTTTACGGATTAGATCACGATTTGGTTTTAATTTTTATGACCGACGTTTCGAAAGCTTTGCAGCCTTCGTGGTCACGGGTCAGACTGACCCGTTTAATTTCAATGAATAACATACACGTAAACCTAAGAAATCATTATCATTTTTTTTTGTATAGAAACTTTATAGCCCCTTTTCAGTTATTAATATTAAATCTCTTTGTTCAATATTCAATATTTTGTAATAGCAAATAACTATAGACATGGATAAATAACTGATATGATGTAAGACCGTGACAACAAAATAATGAAGGTATATACTATAGAGATTATAAATATCTAAGTAGGTATTTTTACATACATATCTGCCTACCCTGGCAATCGAGCAGGTGGGTCACCTGATGGTAAGTGATCTCCACCGCCCATAGACACCCACGACATAAAAACATCATGGGAGTGTTGCCAACCTAAAAGGAGGGAATGGAAGCGGGGGGGGAGTGAGTGGGAAAGGGAGGAGGGAATTTGGGCCACCGGTAATATCCCTCACCGAAAACACAACAGCGAGCCCACTTTACGTCGGTTATCAAACTGGTATCAAACCAGTCGAGCCGGTCCTTTCGTCGTAGATTGTGATTGTCTGATGTCAGAACAACTGAAGCGAGCTTGAGCCCACTAGCATAAATAACAGGCAACTCCAACGTTGCGCGGTAGTGAAAGTTTATTTACAAGCTACGAACAATATACCGCTGGTTTTTCTATTAATGAACAGTAAATGGAACATTTTCCGTGAATGTTTCTGCAAAGGTTTATTCTTAGGAATATAGAACGTGGTTTCATTCATTAATGCACTTGAATAGAGAAGTGTACAGTTTTGTTTTAGAACAGAAAGCATTTCGACCGACTTCAAAAAAGGAAAAGGACCTCAATTCGTCTGTATTTTTTATGTATGTTACGCGATATCTCCACCAAATGAGGTTTTGTGTTCTATAGGGCTTGTTCCAAGGGTTGATAAATTTGGTAACGATCGGATATATTTTGAAGTCGGTCCGTTAAGTGTTAAACTTCTAGTCTAGTCTTCTCTTTAGTCTAGTCTAGTCTAGTCTTTTCTTTCTTTCTTCCTGGCGGTATCCCGCCCTTCTTCCAGGGTATTTGTACTTAAACGTTGCCACTTCTTCTTCTTCTTCACCTCCAATATACTATTTTATTTGTACTTTTCTGTAGAAATGCACATTATAATTATATCCAATATACCTCTCTCCGATCCCTATGACTTCTATGAATATGCAAATAGCCATTTCTACATTAAACATTACATAAAAGAAAAATACGGCTTCACCTACAGTCGACAATGGCCGGGCTTATCGTAGATATTATCGACTTAATTAATTAACCCTATAACAGTTATGGGGTTAATTTATTTAAAGTTATTTTTAATTTTTATTTACGTTTCAAAACTCTTAGGGCGACTTGCACCACTATTTCTAACCTACAGTTAGCCCTAACCTCAAGTTAAATTGAAAAATAAATATATGAAGGACATGTAATTCATTACATGTTATTAATTAAATGTCGTCATATATTATCTGTAATTACATGTAGTTCATTACATGTAATAAATTACATGTCCTTCATATATTTCTATTTCAATTTAACTTGAGGTTAGGACTAACTGTAGGTTAGTAATGGTGGTGCAAGTCGCTCTTATAAGAATTGCTCTTAAGTGACATTGGTTTTAAAACTCATATAAACCATGTTTTAAAATATAGATGGAGGCAAGTACAATATACAGGACGGTTACGTCCATCTACTTGAGATGCAGAAATAATTATGGCTTTGTTCGGTTTCCAGATTGCAGTCAAGATAACCTGAGGACGCATGTTAATAGCCTTTCCCTTATTATTAAGACCATTTCATGCACTAAATGCAATAAAATTGGACTTGAAATTAAATTATTTTTACGGACTATATCACGATTTGGTTTTAATTTTTATGCCCGACGTTTCGAAAGCTTTGCAGCCTTCGTGGTCACGGGTAAGGCATCAAAATTAAAACTAAATCGTGATATAATCCGTAAAAATAGTTTAATTTCAATGAATAACATTCACGTAAACCTAAGAAATCAAAATTGGACTCCCTTGTAATACACATAAATGAGAACTTTGTGAAGTACATTTATGTTACATTTTTGAGTGGAAGAGCCACGCTGTAGACGGTTACGTCTATAGGACGAATGGGCCGACTCGACCGGTTTGATACCACTGTCACACAAAAAACCGACGTAACGTGGCAGCTCGCTGTCGCGTTTCTTTCGTTGAGTGAGATTTTCGGTGGCTCAATTCCCCCTCCCTTTCCCAATCCCTAGTTCCCTCCTTTTAGGTTGGCAACGCACCTATGATTTTCTTGTCTTGGGTGTCTATGGGCGATGGAGATCACTTATCATCAAGTTACCCATCTGCTGGTTTGCCAGTCTCTGCTATAAAAAAAAATTAAGCTTTTATTTTTCTCAATGGGAATTTTGTGAAGACGTTTACATAGTATCAACATAATCTATATGTGCCCGACTGTGTAGCCATAAACTTAGCCAAATAATGACACAATTGCATCAACCATCGGTTTATCCTCAAGTTATTGTAACAGGCATTTATAAAAATATATCCCATTATTATGAGGTATTATTATAGGTAAAATATCCCAACAAAAGCTACCAATATTTTATGGTTATAATCAAGGTATGAGTGTACCATTATGCGAAGTACGCCTGACAGGAATAGTAATGAAGTGGCCCATTAAAATGCACATTTTTCAATAATTTCATTATGGAGGCGCTAAGTGAGGTCGGTACCCACTGATTTATTGCGGTGCTCGCTTCGATTGGATTTTAATTTTGAATAAAACTGCCAATGTTATGTATACGCGTTTGGAGATTAAGGTATTGGCGTTCTAGTTAAATATTCAGGCTCAATTGCACCACTATTATTAACCTAGAGTTAGTCCTAACCGCAAGCTAAATTAACAGAAAATGTATGAATGACTCTGTTAAATTCATGATAAATAAACAATTCATTATGATATTCAATTTAGTAATTTGATTAGTACATATAATTTGTGTAGTATTAAGTATTAAGTAGTAGTAAGACAAACTTATATATTGTTTTTTATTTGCTATTACATATAAAAACTGGCTCGGTGGTGTGGTGGTATTTCGGTACGACTACGGTTCTGAGATCTGGGGTTCGATCCCCGGGTCGGGCAAATTGATATTGGATTTTTCCGTATCGGCCCGGAGTCTGGAATTTGTGCCCAATATGGCGATAGGTTCGCCCATCACATTTGGGACGGAACTAAGCTCGGCGAAATGTGAATGTTCTAGTTCGCTAGTGCGCCTCTGCCTACACCTTCGGGGATTCAGGCGTATGTTATGTGTAACAAACGAAACGCATAACTCCCATGTTACTCTCCAATACAAACTTTGTTATTTTACAAAACACGAAACGAGATACATACGTGGGTCCAAACGCGTGCAATCTGGTGCAATTAAAACTTCCGACTTTGTTTACGAGTGCACCTTTCGGCCAAAATTCACCAAGTTTGGCCAAGTTTGTGTGGCGTTTATCACAATGGCGCAAAGTTCCTGAAGTGGGACGCTTCGATATTGCGCAAAACTTCAAGAAATAATGTGCTGGTATTACGTGGCGTACAACTTTCCTATCAGTTTTATAGTTTGCTGCATGTCATAGATGAATATTGAGTTAATTGTTCCACGTATAATATACATATTACAGGGGGGTTACCACCACCTCTTATAGCAGTATTATTATAATCTTACTACGTTTTTTTGTACGGGAATCGGAACAAGCAAGATTGTAATAACATTGCTATAAGGTGGTGGTAACCACCCAGGTAACAGTAAAAAACCTGATTACCAAAAACAAGGCGTTAATCTGTATATATAAACGGAGATACTAACTGACTATGCACAGTAAATATTTGAATCACATCCACAGATTCTACATGTAATCGTTAGAGGTGTTGGTGTGTTTGTCATCGAAATATTTTATGTAGAAGCTAGCGAGACACATTTAAAAAACTCTTGGTTGAGCGATAGTAGTCTAAGCACAACTAACTTCCGATTATCGAACTTGAACTCATTGTCTTCATGCTTATCTATTAGATTTGTATATTTCAATCGAATGTGTACGCAGTAAGCTAGATTCGAACATGTAGTCAATAGTGCTCAGGCCCCCGTGTTTTAATAATGTTGGTTAACTAAGTATTGAAATTACACATACGCTCACGCCTCTATCCCCGAAGGGGTAGGCAGAGGCGCACTAGCGAACTAGAACACCCACATTTCGCCGAGCTTAGTTCCGTCCCAGATGTGATAGGGGGCGAATCTATCGCCATATCGGGCACAAATTCCAGACTCCGGGTTGATATTGAAAAATCCAATAAAAGGAAAAGGGAAAGAAAGGGAAGGGATAAAAATTAATGCTTTTTTTGTAAAATGAATAAAGGTATAAAAAGCCTAAGTTTTATGAGCTCTACGTACTAAACTAATGCGCTTCAGTATTGCTTTTAAACTTTATGAAATATTACATCATATATTGTCTACACTGGGGCCAAGTGTTGTTGAGACTTTGGTATTTATTATAGTCGAGATAGTCGGGAGTAAAAAGCGATTTTTTCGGAATGTCCTTCCTGACTGAAATATTAGATTTTAGTATATTTACTCAGCAATTTTGCCTACAGCATGAATCTGCCGACAAATTCAGATTATACTCAAAGTCTTTAGGTATTTCTTTTTAACAACTAACAATCGTAAACTAAGTTTTGAACTTCTTCATATTTTTTTTGTAATTCGAGGGATTACCGTGTAATGTTCCAACGCTTCGTGGTTGTATTTCGGTACGATTACCGTCCTGAGGGCTCGGATTCGATTCCCGAGTCGGGCAAAGTGATATTGGATTTTTCCATATCAGCCCGGAGTCTGGAATTTGTGCCCGATATGGCGATTGGCTCGCCCCTTATCACATCTGGGTCGGAACTGAGCTCGGCGAAACGTGGGTGTTCTAGTTCGCTAGTGCACCTCTGCCTACCCCTTAGGGGATACAGGCGTGAGCTTATGTTATGTGTTATGAATGTACTAGAAAACACAAAGTTAAAATATCGATAACGACTGTACAATGACAACAAAGTAGCGTTCATAAACGCAATAAATAACGTAAGTTCACAGAAGTGAAATGAAAAGGCTATTTATAAAACTGTACTGAATTTTCGGTCCAACTTGTAATTTGATTGATTGGGCGGGCTTCCGTGTTATTGGAAAGCATTCAATTATTAAATGCGCACCTGCTTCTTTTGGCTGCCAGAGTTTACCCATTTCTTGTTTTCGTTTTTTTTATTGAGGGGCATTCTTTGGCGTATGCCTACCGCATTGAAACTATTAAGTACATCCATTTTTTGCTTTACTCACGTATTATTGTGACATTATCAATTTTGTGATGACCGAGTGTTTTGTTTTTTTAGGGTTCCGTACCTCAAAATGAAAAAACGGAACCCTTATTATATTAACTTTGTTGTCCGTCTGTCTGTCTGTCACGACCCTTTTTCGCAGTAACGCGTAGAGGAATCAATAAATAAATAAATACTCAGGTCTACTGTCCATTGGAGCTGTGAAAAAGTTAAGCTTCTATAGCCAACCCAATCAAATATACAGCCGTTTATGCCGTAAATTTTCGACACTCGCAATGAAATCAAAACCTACAGGGTATCTACATCCCATGAACACAGAATCTTGAAATTTGATGCGAAGCAACATCTTATAACACAGATAAAGGAAAAATGCGATATTCATTATATACCTACAGGATTGTACGGAACCAACGGTGCGCGAGTCGGACTCGCACTTGGTCTGTTTTTTTTTATAGCAAAGACTGGCAAACGAGCATATGGGTCACCTAATCTCCATTGCCCATAGACACCCAAGACACAAAAAGAATCATGAGTGCGTTGCAATCTAAAAGGAGATAAATAGGAATTAGGAAAGGGAGGGGGGAAATCTTACTCATCGATCGAAACGCGACAGCGAGCTGCCATTTTACGTCGGTTTTCTGTGAGACAGTGGTATCAAACCGGTTGAGCCGGCCCATTCGTGCTGTAGACGTTACTGTCTATAGCATGGATCTACCACTCAAACTACGTCTCTGCCTACCCCTTCGGCGATACAGGCGTGATGTTATGTATGTACAATTTATGTGTGTATTTATTTTTTTATATATTTAAAAGCTTTTTAGATTATTTAATTTAGATGTGATTTCTTGTAATAGGTGAGAGACCAAAAAATCGTCTTAAATCTTAAAGAGGCCACGTCATAGTATTTTTGTTTTCTATTTCTACACGACATTGCTTCAATTGCGACAATCATTTTCTTTCTATATGCCCTTATCCCACCTTAATATGGGGTCCGCGCAACACGCTTTTCAAGCATGTTACCGAAAGGATTTGGATAAGTTTATACAACCGGCTGCCTGCCTGACGTCAACCCCTCTGAGTGTTCCAGTTCCGGGCAAATACATTTTTTAAAAATCGCTTTACCCGACTTGGGTATCGAACCCACGACCTCCCGGTCCACAGACCATATATGCTGCCACTAAACCAACGAGGCGACTCTATTGCGACAATCACTATCCAATATTATTTCATCAAAGTTTTTTCGAAATCGATACCTGCATTTGGCTACAAGGCTGTATACACAAAACCTCCGGCGCCCTCGAATACTTTGATATTTGATAAACATGTCAACCACGACAAAGCGACAAAGCGGGCTTATCTTTAATCTACTTGATTTCAATAATAGAAACAGGTTATTGGTTGCAGAATAATATAAGACATTCGTATCTATAAAGCATTACTGTGCAATTTATTTATGTCAATATATTGTAACACAATTTGTTTAAGTAATACTTTTACCTATACGGGTACCTGACTGCCTCCGTGGCGTGGTGGTATTTCGGTACGACTACGGTTCTGAGGTCTCGGGTTCGATCCCCGGGTCGGGCAAAGTGATATTGGATATTGGATTTTTCGATATCAGCCCGGAGTCTGGAATTTGTGCCCGATATGGCGATAGGCTCGCCCCCTATCACATCTGGGACGGAACTAAGCTCGGCGAAATGTGGGTGTTCTAGTTCGCTAGTGCGCCTCTGCCTACCCGTTGGGGGATACAGGCGTGAGCTTATGTTATGTTATGTTTTATGTTATACGGGTGTCAGGTAAAAGATTTTGAAGTTACAGTTATGCTAACTTTCGACCGACTTCAAAAAAGAAGAAAGTCATCTGTTTTTTTATGTCTGTTACGCGATATCTCCGCCAAATGTTGACTGATATTCAAAATTATTTTTGTATTCGATAGAGCTTATTTCAAGGGTGGTCCCGTATTATTTGGTCACGATCGGATTTGGAGTCGGTCCGTTAAGTTTTTATGTTTTAAAATGGCTTTCAACTCCTTGATCTAGTGGCACGTGCATGGGCTATGGGAATCCTCAAAACGCCTTTTCTAATACGATTTGATCAGGACTGAATCCCTCAAAGTGATGGGTGGCAGGAAGAAGAAGAAAGCGATAGATTTATTAAGTTTGACGATGACTCTAGATTACTAAAAGATTTTGTAAAAATTTAAATAAAATATGCGGTAACAACGATGGTTCTTTGTACGATACAATAATAAAAGTTTTACAAAAACTTAAAACCGACTTTACCACACATTTAAGCCCATATCTCCACAACGACTGAACCGATTTCGATGAAACTTACACCATTCCCTAAGTTGGGAGATATGGAGTTCAATAAAAAATCCATCGCAATCTGATATATAGTTTCTGAAGTATACGAGGACAAACATATACATATACATTCATACAGTCATGAAATTCAATCTATCCACAAGCCCATGTACTAGTACATGCGAATGTCGTGCAATTCTCATAATATTACATACAAACGGGTCGAATTGAAAACCTCCTTTTTGAAGTCGGTTAAAAATATGATAAGACTTTAAATATTAATTTAATCTAGAAGTTAATAACTTCAAAGTATGTAGTTCTCTAGATAAGATAAAATATTTCAACATTCTGTGAAATAATTCAAAAAAGGAGAATCTTGCGGCACTCGAATTAATTTACTTTGCCGTTACCTCTAAGTTGTAACTAACAGATTTCTTTAGAATATTTTTTATAGGTTAAACGGTTCGTGTGGCAGGTTCCTAACCTTATGAATTTATACACATAGCTGTGATGTCAAACGGAACGTGGCAAATAAAACGGCGAACGTTCAATTCAACATTTACCTCTCACTGTTGCAATAGCACTACTCACACTGGGAATTGCAAATAAAAGCACTGCTTTTGACGATGCGCAAAAAATACGCAAAAATGGCTCCCAGGGATATGTTTTGAATTCCGATATGGAAATGTATTTAATGATAAAACTCTACTCGTGGAACTGATTGAACTACGATGTAATTCCTGTCAGAAATCAACTATATTTTACGAGAAATATTTTCAATTGATGTGATATTGTAAGTAGTCTAAATATAAAGTATTAAAAACATACATAGTAAATAAAGTATATTTTCCCTAGTCCCCATTTTATGCAATATCCTGTAATAGGGCCCATATTTTATTACAATTTAGTTTTAAGTAATTATAACTATATAAATGTATATGATTGTATAATATAATAAATATAGTTTAAAAAAAAGCTTTAATGGCAGAAAAAGTAGAAATTACCTTTTTTAAGTATATGGATTTTATTCTACAGCGATATAAATTATGCTGCGCCACAAAGACTGTCATATTAGCGAAGAAATAAATTTCAATCAGCTAACTATATGGGCGTGTGCCTACTCCTTTATCAATACTTTACTCCTTTATCAATAAATTAAAAAGCATACATACATAAGCTCACGCCTGTATCCCCGAAGGGGTAGGCAGGGGCGCTCTAGCGAACTAGAACACCCACATATCGCCGAGCCTAGTTTCGTCCCAGATGTGATAGGGGGCGAGCTTATCGCCATATCGGGCACAAATTCCAGACTCCGGGCTGATATGGAAAAATCCAATATCACTTTGCCCGACCCGGGGATCGAACCCGAGACCTCAGAACCGTAGTCGTACCGAAATACCACCACGCCACCGAGGCAGTCATATTTATCATAGTCCCTATTTTATGTAATATCCTGTAATAGGGCGCATATTTTATAAATAAATAAATAAATATAGTTTAAAGAAACAAAAGCTTTAATGGCAGATAAAGTAGAAAATACCTTTTTAAATATATGGATTTTGTTCTACAGCGATACAAATTATGCTGCGCCACAAAGACTGTCATATTAGCGAAGAAATAAATTTCAATCAGCTAATATGGGCGTGTGTCCTACTCCTTTATCAATACTTTACTCCTTTATCAATAAATTGTTTGCATTAAAAAGCTCCAAAGTATTTGATTGAGAAATAAATTCGAAGTAAGAAACAGTATACATTCGAATTGCCTAGTGTACGCTGATTTTCAAACACCAGTGCTTACTGGGGCACGGAACAAATAAAGATATTGTGTAATACAGACACAGTGCGGTTTAGATAATAAATTGATCGGTTTCACAGTTAAACGAACTCGATAAATGTAACACATTTCCTTCTATGGCGAGTTTTGTAACAAACAAAAGGGTTTGCTTCAATTCGTCTTGCTCAGTAGATCAGGAAACGAAGTTAATACAAAATGCAATTGAATTATCAAAAATATTTTTGACAAAACATAAAACTCCCTTTTGCTTTGCCGTAGTTCGGTAAAAATTGTTACATTGAATTTCAATTATAATATTGATGGTCGGTAAAATTATAGGTAGTGTAATGCACCGACCTCACATTGATATAGTAGGATAAGAGCAGGTTCAAGGAAAAATGTCGGTAAAATTATGCTCGCTTAAATTCACTGCATAAACATAATATATTCTATCTCTATACATGGTATATCGTCTAACCCTAAAAAGGTTAGGAGGCTCTTTCTACCTGCCCTTATCCTACCTTAATGTGGGGTCGGCGCAACACACTTTTTCAAGCATGTTGCAGAAAGGATTTTAGTTTTTACGACCGGCTGCCTGCCTGACGTTAACCCCCTCTGGGGAATCCAGTCTCGGAAAAATGTAATTAGAAAATTATCTTTTCCCGACCTGGAAATGGAACCCAGGACCTCTCGGTCCACAGCCCATACATGCTGCCACTAGACCAAATAGACGAGTAATGAAGCGTAAGGAGGCTAAATTGCGATTCGCGTCGCTTCTTATTTCTATGCTGTGTCTAAACTATAATATAATGAATCTGTGTTAAATTCAGAAACTTCCATTGAAAATATTCGTTATAAATCCAAACTTCGTACTTTTCAAGACCATTTAGCGAGCATCTGATTTATTTTGGCCAAATCGTGGAGCACAGGTGCGACGGATCAGTCTAGTGTGCCAACAATTTCACCACTCACCACATTCAACGGTCGTAATTCACGAAATGCATTTACGACGTCGCGTAAGGTCGACCGCTCGGACCACGGCCCAAACTTGCGCCCATACCATTGGTTTGTAACTCGATAATGACTTACGGCCGGGCTCAATCGATCTCAGTTCGAGTGTGCAGATACATCGCGAAAATGAACTAGTCAAATCAAGTCATTTGGCGGCATCATGTTCAAATTTTGTTCCTATTGGCTAATTTTTGTAATCTATCTACATACCAATATGTACATTCAAACTGACTTCGGGACCGGCCGTAAGTGTTAAATAAATATTGTAACTTAAAATAAATTATCTTTAACAAAGACTATTGTTACACCGAAATTGTTCTGTAGTAACAGCATTACTACAACTATAAATAATAATAAATAAATAATAAATACACCCAACAGTCACACACCTAGTCCTGACCCCACACTAGGTATAACCTGTATCGTGGGTGTCAGAGACTATGACAGACTTTCGGTCTCACAACACCCAGACTTTTATCATTATTAACTGTTTATCATTATTATGAGTGGAGTTAGGAAATAAACAAAAATGTAGTTGAAATAACAGTATGAGACGTAAAGAGTTTTATGTACTAAAATATGTTTATATGGATTACATAATATAATGGACAACATGTTTTAAAATTATATGCAAACTATTATGAAATACAACTTAAAATATAGCAGCACTCTTTTAAAGTTTTCAATAAAATATTGCATAAGTTTGTTGAATTTATAAGCTTGACTTCTTTTTAGAAAATAAACGAAGTAATTTATGGTTAAACTTTAAATTATATGAATAATATAATTTACAGCGATTACTTTAAGGTAAGTTCATACAATATATTATTAATTTTCTTATTAAAATTACGCTCACAAGAACAACATAAAGTTCAAAGATTTGTTCATTAAAACTATGCTCTTAAGCTAAAAAGCCGGAATAATATATTTTATATGTTATAAGTCCATTTCACATAATAATCATGAAACAAATATACTCAGTTTACAATATTAATTCGAAATATTTATAATCATTATCATCATTAGTCATAGGACGTCCACTGCTGAACATAGGTATCCCCCAAGATTTCCAGATCGACCTGTTGGATAACGCGATATTAAAAATAATAATACATAGCGAGAAACGAATGAGTTTTCCAGGTAGCTACGGTAAAATTTATCGGAAAAGATTTGTGGCCCACGCCGATGCTGCAATTTGACTATCGGAAAATATATTTTATGACGTCCACGGCACTTTGTTGGGCTTAATGGCGGTACGAACGAATTTTTTGCGAGATACGGACGTGTTGAATGTGATCTTGATTTGTTGATGATGGGACTCTAGTCGACATTTTTATGAGTTTTCGTAGTAGTATCCCCATAACTTGTATTCTTCGAGTCATGAGTAAAGGAAATAAATATTTTAGGTTTAATTATTTTTATCGTTATACCATTCTTTTGAAAGTATGTGTGACAAATTCCGATTAGATAAATCAACATTTATTTATCTAGAGTTAGAAAAATGCAAAACAAACACAATTTTTAAATGTTTTCACGGCTTAACTAATTTCTGAATTCATGGCACACAATTTTGAACTTAGCAACTTTAACGTAAAGTTCGTTTTAAAAACGATCAATATGTACAAGCAGATGCTGTATAAAACCTGTTAATTACAAACAACTTTTGAAATAGGCAGTAAGTAGTTTATCAATAATTGCTCGGTAGGGCGCGCGACACAAACGGGGAAAAAATGGTACAAAAAATTAGTTGCTCTTCTAGATATAGCTTTTGTTGATTGGATGATGAAGTATCAACAGACATGCTAAACATCAGTTGTCTCTCGTTTGAAATCTGCTTTCTTTTCCTAATTATTGGTTTAGCCTTCGCTTAAACAAATTAGAGCTCAAAACTGCTTTGGAATCTTTAAGACTAGAATTTCTACTTAAGTATAATTGCACTAAAATGCTGTTATGAGATCGGTGTTAATTATAGGCCTTGTAAAGTCGGAGAGAGAGAATTGGTAGACAATCGTAAAAAAAAATGGCTGACATTATTTTTGCTGCACCTATCAAATTAGACACTAATCATAGAATTGCTTAAAATATTCCATTTGTCATAAGTATTTAATATTTTTATCATTGCAAAAATTCACCGAGAAAAACCAGCCACGATGAGTATGAGTTCAGTGTCTTATGCCAATGAGATGATTGTACGAATTATGATTTTGGATCATATCATGGTATACACGAACAATAACCTCTACGAAGTGCATATCATAATTGTTCTGAATTTCAATATTTACTGCATCCTTTTCTTACTACTCTCATCTCAATTCATCATCATCACCATCATCATCATCAGCCATAGGACGTCCACTGCTGAACATAGGCCTCCGCCAAAGATCCAACAGGTCGATTTGGAAATCTTTGAGGGAGGCCTACGTCCACATCTCAATTACGTTAAAATAAATAATTTGAATGAACTTCAAGTATTTTTTAATAATACAAGAATTGTCAGCTCTGTGAACTCTTTAATCGTTGTCATAACAATTGTGGCAGGCGTCATCGCTCGTCAGCTGCCGTCAAGGACACAGGCAATGTGGGGTGTGTGCAATTACAACCAGAAGATTCCAAACCGTTCAACTCTAACTGACGTTTTCCAACTTTAATTTAACATTTATTAGAAACAAAACACTGCCTTATTTATTTAAATCCAACATATCCGAATCATAGATATATTATATACCTGAGGTACAGTTGACGCTGAGAAAGAGGGATAGTGGCTCTATAGATTTAAGATTTTTTACAGAAAGCGAATGAAGACTCTCATGTTCATGGTCAAATAACATAGTTCTACTTTCCGAGTAATATACTTCCAATTTTCAAAAAGGATTTAACGAATCTTAACAATAATGTACAAAACGATATATTTTAATATCATCATTATCATCATCAGCGATAAGACGTCCACTACTGAACATAGGCCTCCTCTAGTATACTAACAAATATTACAATCATCAACAAACGTATTATATTAATAAACCAGGTCCCAAAGCAATAGAGTTATAAAGAGAAAATAAAACACAAGCTGGACATGATGACATGGTTGTGGATCACAACAATTACTGTAAGCAGTGTAAACAACGATGCGTAAAACTTTGCTAAATTTAAAATTGTGTAGACAAAACTGAGCGGGAAAAATGGCTTGTTTCGAGGAGCGTGAGAACTTGCATAAATAGCTTAGCAAACTGTAATGTGCGGATGGAAAATTTCGGAATCACCCCTTTTATTTTCAATTTAAACATAATTTATAATAAGTGGTACAGCAATAGCTCAGTTGGATGTGTTACGGACTGCCGAGACAAGTGTCGGAGATTCGAGACCAACCCTAAAAAGGAGCACACCTCTGTCTTTTCTATGTTAAGTGTTTGACAGTCTCCGTGGCGCAATGGGCGAGTAGCCGGCTGTGAAGCGAGAGGCCGCGGGTTCGATTCCCGCATTGAGACAAATGTTTGTGTGGCCCACAGATATTTGTTTCAAGTCTGGGTGTTGTGAGACCAAAAGTCTCTCATAGTTTCTGACACCCACGATACAGGTTATACCTAGTGTGGGGTCAGGACTAGGTCTGTGACTTGGGTGTATTTATTATTTATTCTGTTAAGTGTGTTTTCATTGTGAATTATCGCTTGGTGTAACGGTTGAAAGGCTGGCCATCGATCAGGTGGGTCACCTGATGGTAAGTGATCTCCACCGTCCATAGACACCCAACACACAAAAAGAATCATGGGTGCGTTGCCGACCTAAAAGAACCTATCACTTTGCTGCGCTTCCACTGCATGTAAAATAAAACTTGCCAAGCTATAGTTGGCGAATAATGTCAAAGGTATGTCATGATAAGATATAATTTACAACAACGCTGTGGTTTATAGCCAATGTTCTTGCTGACAAGTAAAAGAATGATGACCATCTACAGGTAACTATGTTTTACATACCGCTTGAACCTTCATTGTTCTATATGAAGTCAATAGTCATAAATCGTAAGTTATTGGAGTACCGTTCAAAAGTATGAAAATGGGAGACATAATTGTAGTGATTATCATACTAAAACAATTTACAAGAAATAATGAAATCATTTATTGGTAACAAATAGGGTGCTAACATTTAAAACAATACTTAAAGAGACAACTGTGAAGTACAATTATTTGCATTAAACCATATCATCATCATCAATCCATATTTTTTTATTTTATTAGCTATTAAGGGAAACATGCAAACAATACCTTAATGTAATTTAAATCACTAAATTTAACACATGAGCCAGCAAAGATTCCAAAAATAATTAGCTTCAAGTACCTACATAAAAATACAAATAATGCATTTTGATAGACATAAAAATAAAGTTCAGGCCGACTTTTACTATTACTAATCTAGAGTTAGAACTCGATTGAAAAACATATTGGCAAGGGCAGACATTACTTCAACTTGAAATTATTTTATAGCGTAGATTTACTAATTACGTTTATAAGCAGTTTTGGTTTTAAAAGCAATTTATTACTTCGAGTCCCTTATTTCTTAAATAAGTATACATTAGTTATCACTTATCATAACTGCGGCCGAGCAGGAATATTTTTGACAATCGAATTCGTATCGAGGTCGCTACGCATTGATGACATTTGTTTAATATTTCATATAAACATACAAACACGCATCGACCTCGATTCGAATTCGATTTTCAAAAATATTCCTGCTCAGGCCACTCAGCACTAAATGGTAATTGCTACTTCATCTATAATTCTTATCACAACTTCTATTCGTTTTGTATCTACTATCAAAGAATCTCTATTATAAATATTCAATTAATTCAAAATAACCATAAATATTGCATAATCCAAGGCCGTATTCAACAATAGCCCACGATACCTGCAACTATGTCAATCATCTCAAATATTCGTGGACACGAGCTGACCAATCCAGAACAACTCCAGCGATAAATTCCACAATAACATCAAAGTTTATAAATAACCGCATCCTCTCGCCACCAGTAATGCCTGTCAAACTAATTAAAGCTAGACGGGATATTAAAAATGCGGCCTTTAAAGTGGTTTTTAATAAAACTACAAGTATAATTAAAAGCAGAAATCTGCCGGCGAGCACCTGCCATATATCAAGATGGGCAACATTACTGTGTCACCCGTTTTATGCCTCGACAATTTTTTGCCCCACGATGGATGTATCGCACATTTAACGGACGAGGTTCGTTCATATTTAACGAAGTTTGATCTACTGCAATATCAATTACAAACTGGATTGGAATTCTAAAAGGATCGGTTATTGTTATTTTCGGTGTAGTTTCTTTTCTAATACAGATTCATCTTTGTTGTATGACGACTGTGTTATTATTTTATGGAGGTTTTCAATACAAGTAGACGTTTTTTACATTAATTTCGGGACTTTTCAATTTGTTTGAATTAAGTATTCAAAAGGTGGATCTCTGTATTTTATTTTACACCACAGTAAATAAATTTCTACATAGCAACACAATTTAAGAAATATCAAACTCCTCACTGCAATCGAACTGCCTTCATCTACATCAATATCGTGGACACTAACAACAAGACTACGACCCGGTTTAATCGTGTCGTATCCAACGTTGTCGTGTCGTACGACAGCACCTCTATCATTGTCATCAATGCATCAAACATCAGGAATACCAGTTGAACTCGTTATCACGGGGTGCCAGGTGTCTATGTAAAAATAGATCGTAATGCAGACGTAATTATGAAAACAAAGGGTGTGCCTCGATTTCCTTTACGTAGTTATTACACTTATTAAATGTAGTTATGTTACAAAGTAGGTTGGTGTTATCTATTTTTAACTAAGTAGGTACATTAATGTATCTTTAAAGACCAGTACCAGATGTTTAATAGAGGAAGATTAGAGAAATAGAAAAAATACTGTGGAGTTATTTCTTATTTAGGCGAAGAAATGTGGCTACATTGGATCTGTAGGTACAGAATTCTGAAGACTTTCACTGTTGGGTGTTATTTATTTATTTATTTATATAGCATGTTGCAGAAAGGATTCGAATTCGATATTACGACCCTTCATGCTGCTTCCCTGACGTCTTCTGGTAGGATCCAATCCCAATTAAGACGTGTTAGAAAGTTACATATAAAGTTTGATTGCAACTCATATGAATGCTGAATAATTCAATATCCATGCAGTTGGGTACGAAAATAAATCACGTAACCTTCCACCAAAAAAGGTTATTTCCTATTGATGATTTAAAGCATGCTTCTGTTACCAGGGTTCTCATTGTACCAGTGTTCTACGAAACATGACAATTATTACAAATTGAATGTACCTTTATTTCAAACCCCCATACAGATTATTTCCAACGGCGAATCAAACTCTGAGCAAATCTTTGATTTCAATTTGATATCCAAAACATTTGGAGCAGAAGTATGAAGTCTTACATTTGATTTGCCCCATCGTGCCTAAACTCAATACTAGATTGTATATTGCCTTCAACATCAACAAACGTAACCTCGTAATGGAAAACGATCTTGAAGATGTATACATCATTAGGCGTTTGCCTTAACACGTCGTAACTTGAAATGTCATTTTGTTCAATTCAATAAACAGAGACGTTTCTATACACGGCTTGTGGCACCACAATCCGATATTTAGGTTACAGCCAAACCGAGTCTATTGTGCAAAGTGAAACGTTGCTATTTTAACAACGGTACAAGTTATAGGATCCTGAGTGTATTAAGCTAAATATCTTAGTCGCCTCCTTGATCTAGTGGTAGCATATATGGGCTGTGAACCGGGAGGTCGTGGGTTCGACACCCAGATCGGGCAAAGCGAATTTTCTAATTTGTTTTGCTCGGGACTAGATCTCCCAGAGGGTTGACGTCAGGCAGCTAGTCGTAAAAACTTAGCCAAATCCTTTCTGAAATATGCTTGAATAAGTGTATTGCACCGATCCCATATTAAGGTAGGATAATGGCAGATAGAAGGATTATGCTGAATCGGGTTTGAATATTTATTGGTTTCTATGGAATTGTCGTTTGAAGATGCATCATTTCTACGAAATAGTAATAGCTGAAATGTTTTATATTTTATTTTATTTGTTTATTTAGTAACGCCAACATAACGTACGTTATCTCAATGTAACAATTGAAAATAAATGGTATAAAGTACCTACATATGCTAAATGCCGTTACAATTAGAAGCGAACACGGCTTGCACAAAAATCAAGAACAACTTAATAAAAAACAATAAGTATTATATCGAACAAAAATTAAAATTAAAAGTTAAAATTAGAAGAATAAACATTGACATTGAACCGGATAATATCAATAATAACAGAATACTGTGTTAAAGAATACATTTGAACAGTATTAAAGTGAGCATTGATATTTCAAAACAGCGTCTCGGAATTTAGTTTTACTTTGTGAGAATATGTCTATGTCACTAGATTTATGTAAAAGATTATACCCTCTGCAAATCCTATTAATAGGATAATTTAGACCCAAATTAGTAGAAGAGTAACGTACAAAAAAAAGGGCAAATTTTTTTGGTCTGGGGAGCTTTACTGGGATATTAATGTTAAATGTTCTTGTATATCATGACTTACTGTCTATAACACATTCTATGAGAAACAAAATAGTAAGGACGATATACGAAACGAATCTGCCACTACAGTACCACCAAATTCATTCAAGTACACACACTGTTGAAGCACTTCCAATATCATGACCCTCACGCACGCAAAACCAATAAGGCAATACGGAACCCCGAGCCTCCAACGCAAACCGCATCGCTTGAACCTCATAGCTCAGAACTTCAAGTTGGCTATGTTTTATTCAGACCTGCGACTCGTTAGCGTGGCGCATTGTGGTCGCTAAACAAACCGTCAGGGCGCGCGGTCCTTCAATGCATGCCTGATTTTTCTACCATCAAGTTATTTTCTCCACCGTGACAAATCTACGTATTTTTGTTTAGATTTCATATTTTTGTTGGGGATTTTTTGGTCTTACACAGCATGGATGGCATCTTTAGATACATGTTATATAGATTCACGTAGAGTTAGAGAGAGGAGGCCCGTGCCCAACAGTGGGACAGTAATATTACAGAGCTAATATTATTATAATAGTGTACTATGCACAAAAGCTTTGTTAGACTTATTCTCAATCTAATTTCAAAATCTAATCACAAAAACAAATGCGCAAAAAATTACCATTTCATTCCACGTACTGAACACAGTTGGGTGATTCGAGAAAATGTCTAACTAATTACATGTTGTTCGACATTATGTATGTAATTTGCTTATTCCGGTGGACCGGTATAGCGGTCAGTGGTTCGACATCTGGCCGATGACTGTTATTACAGTAGCCTCATGGTATTGTAATCTGCCTTTCTCTTTGATTTATCGATAGGATGTCGAAGATTAAGGGACATGTTAAGTACGCGGTTGCAATTTTTGTTTTTATTCTTATGGTCAATATTGGTAAACTGCTTTTTATCCAACTGCCTCGGAAAGAGGATAATGTTTTGTGGGCTTTTATTTAATATCTATCTCCATTAGAAATGGTTCTCATCATGTAGGGAGCTGGTGTGTAAAAACCAAGTCGCATCTTTTCTGCAACATCCTTAAATGTGTATTGCTAACCCACAGATTAGTATTCATTGCTTTGTGTACCAACTCCACATCCAGGTGGGATAAGAGCAGTTGGTGTACCTACTACAAGCGTATTAACGTAGCGTGTTGAGTTGTCTCTAAAGATCCATAAGTTATTTGGAAAAAATCTACATGTAATATTGCAAATTACAGAAAATTAGAGCATATTACCTCTAGATGGAAATTTTTGGGACCAAAGCCGAGGCTGACATATTCCATTTTCAATTTAACTTGGCTAGCCTGAAGTTAGTCACGAGTGCAGCACCTAAGCAATCTTCAAAGAAGAACGGAGCATGACACGTTAAACACGAGTGAAGTTGCTAACTTCAGTTCCGCCAATATATTTTGCACGTATTCTACTACATTATTCACAGACCTCACAATACAGAGTATAGAAAGAATCAAGCACACAGTTACATTTTTTGTAAAACAAATTACTTTTTGTGACAACGCAGAGCTTGCGGCTCGGTAGTCTAATATACAACATAATAGAATTCAATTACACACTCGGATCATAATAAAAAATCTACGTGTATTACGAAATCAAATGAATAATGGTTTGCATTTGTATAAAATTCCGAATTTAGCTTTATTTTGTTGAAGATTCCTTTACGAATATACTCTTATTTATTTCTTTATTTATTAAGCAAAACCACATCATATATATTAGAATAGTTACAATCTAGCTTAGTATATAGAAATATAATATAGTCTGATATATATGAACACTTAAGGTTTGCATGCCATTGTTTAAAATAGTGGCATAAAATATTAATAAACTTTATAAAAACTTATTAAATAGAACACAGTACAATATAGTGTCATCATTATATACCTAGTTAAAGTAGGAAGATGTGAATTATTTATAGTGCAAATAATTCACATATTATCTATTTAAGAACTTCTTTTTAATTTTGTTTTTGAAATTAGCAAATGAGTCATGAAATATATCAATGTATGGATCTATATTTTGATGTTTACTCTTCTTTTTAGACGGTGTTTATTTTTGTTAGCTTTGAGAATGTGTTATTATTCCTCAAAAAATTCTTAATATAGGTAAGTTTAACTGTATTCTCAATGAAGAAAACTGAAGTTCAATAGAATTTTCGTAACTTCATAGACCTCGGAGACTTCTTTATAGTAAGATGTTTTGTGACGCAGTGTATAAATTGCTCGCTGTAAATAGAAAGGCCGTAGGTTCGATTCCCGTACAGAGACTATTATTTATGTGATCATCATCATTATGTTGTGCGACCGAACCTCTCGTGTCTATGAACGATATCAATCAGGAACTTCTAATACACACGATTTCATGACACACGAATCGTGTCGTATTTTGGGGCACGACTGTGTGTGTAACTTTTGGTTATTCTTTACTTATCTATGTATTCTTAATTTCATAATAAAGTCAATATTATTAAGAACCAAATATAGTGCTCTATTATTATTAAGACTTACACATAGCCTCATAGAAGCAGCGATAGCTCAGTTGGGAATGGTACGGACTACCGAGACGAGTGTCGGAGGATCGATGCAACGCGAAAAAAGAGAAAACACCTCAGACTTTTGTATGTTAAGTGTATTTGCATTATTTATTATCGCTAGCTATAACGGTGGAGGCAAAACATCGTAAGGAAACCTGCATACCCGAGAATTGCTCCACAAGAATTTCGAAGGTGTGTGATGTCTACCAACCCGCATTACGCTAGCGTGGAAGACTAAGTCCTAAGCCCTCTTATTAGTAGAGGAGGCCCGTGTCCAGCAGTGGGACAGTAATATTACAGGGCTAATATTATATTATAACACATAGCCTATTATAGATCCCGCCTGAATCATTATAGATATTTGCAGAAGCTAAATAATATTTTAACAATTTCAAAAATGATGTGATTGCAGTAACAAACATTAACTGACAGAGCTAAATGAGATTAACATAACACACATAAACATAAGCTCACGCCTGTATCCCCGAAGGGGTAGGCAGAGGCGCACTAGCGAACTCGAACACCCACATTTCGCCGAGCTTAGTTCCGTCCCAGATGTGATAGGGGGCGAACCTATCGCCATATCGGGCACAAATTCCAGACTCCGGGCTGATATGGAAAAATCCAATATCTCTTTGCCCGACCTGGGGATCGAACCCGAGACCTCAGAACCGTAGTCGTACCGAAATACCACCACGCCACCTAGGCAGTTCTAAATGAGATGTATAGGTACAATAAGATATTTTTCTAGCAAAAAACTTGCATAATCATAAAGAAATCAAACACGAATAACAAAAATAAAATACAAAGCTCTCAAATAATGCAATAACAACAAAAGAATATGTTTACATCATAACGAAGCATTTTATTTCTGAAGGTTACGAAACTGATAGACAGATTATAATATGATACTGACAAAGAGATTTAATATTAATAATTTTAGAGGGGCTATCTAGCAAGTTTCCATACAAAGACATTGATCTTAAACTTCAGTACCGCCATCAACTACTTATTACAAGGCGAGGGAGATTATTAAAATTTACACCCTAGAATATTTTGCGAATGGTTAAGAATCACGTAAGATAAGTTTATTGTCTCAATATTATTTCACTGGCCGACCTGGCGAGCATATATTTCAAATAAACTGAGCGATTTATGACCACTAGGTCATAACTTTTGGATCACAATTTTTGTGCCGTCTATATACTGTTGAATGTCTTTGGATACTGATTATTGGATTACAAAATGGACAGACATAAGAAAGAAACTTGTAATTATATCTGAATGATTCTCATTACATCAACCTTGTCAAAGTATAAAAACGGTAGCGACAACACAAAGAGCTAATCATACGGGCCGCAACAAACTTATAGGTAGACTACTCATAGACGCAACGTTTGGAAGACAAGTTCGTACTTTGTAGGGTTCAACATTTAATGTGGGATAATTTAGACCTTAGAGGGTATTTTTGGATCAAATTAAACAGTCAAACTACCTCCAATGGTGAATTTTCCTTAACTATTTCGACGATTAATTTTGGTCTTCATGTTTTGATACAGATGGACAAAATTACCCGCTGTTGGGTAAAGTAGCAGAGCTTACATAAACTTCTTGGTATTGTGAGTTAGTAACTTTGATTCTTGAACTAATAACATTTACAGAAATTAAATATAATTGAGAAGAAATTAGATAAAAAATTAGAAACTCTAAACAAAATTTATCAATTTCCATGTCATAAGCATACATTACTTCCCGAAAACAAAATTCTTTAAAACATGGTACAATCACAAATGTATAAGTCTCATTACAGAAGAATATCATTGTTGCCGCCTTTTCTATTGTTTTACAAACATTGCCAACAAACATTTTTGAAGCAAATGAGCCATATCTAACGGTGTTTCTAGCAATTTTCAATGTTTATTAAGGCACACTGCAGCTATTATGTAAATATTAGCCACAAAAGGTCTTGTTATATCATTGTTATTGATATTACAAGTATCATGTTAATACCAGTCGAAAAGGTTAAATTCAATTGCATTAGCCTACTGGGTATAATTTAGTCATCACCTATTCCCGCTCTAATGTGGGTGTCAGCATCTTTAAGTATGTTGCAAATAGAATTCGGAATTTAGTTCTTATGACCGATTGGCTACTTATTGTCAACCCCTCTAGAAGTTTCAAGATAACATATTGATAGAAAAACTGCTTTTACCGTTGTAGGATTTGAAGCCAGCATCTTTCAATCCATAGTCTAAATACGATGCTACTACACCAGGGAGGCGATATTTTTCAAAGTGAGCAAATTAGTCATGTAGTAATTTTGTGAATTAATAAATAAAGAAATAATAATAAATAACATCTAATAACATCCTGACCCCAGTAAGATACCAGTCTTGTGTTGTAGATATCAAGAACTACAAGAGTATTTCGGTCTCATAACACCCAGGCCCGAAACAAATATCTGTGGCCCACACAAAAAATTGACTCTGTGCGAGAATCGAACGAGCAGCCTTTCGCTTCACATCCAGCTCTCGCCCGCTACGCCACGGAGGTTGTCATAATTGTAAAACAATAAACCATTTACATCATAGCAAATATAGATAAATACCAAAGATAAAACCTCGAATAGAAACCATTAATCACTAATTGCATCCACACGATTTGATGCCGACACTCAGCGGCAGTGTGTATCATAAGTTACCGCGATAGTTAGATGAATGGGCGCTCTATTCACGCGCGGTATTTCAATATTATCGCGAACCTTGTCAGGTGAACAATGGCTCTATAGCTAAGAGATGAAGTGCCATCGTTAGTCAGAAAAACCGAGTTTAATACTGCGCCACTCAGGCTTATATAAAACTTTAATATTCAGTTAAATGCTTTGCAATTTAATTCCTGTGTCTGTAATCTCGCCTCCTTGGTCTAGTGGCAGCATGCATGGGCTGTAGACCGGGAGGTCTTAAGTTCGATTCCCAGGTCGGGCAAAGTAAATTTTCTAATTTAATTTGCCCGGGACTGGATCTCTCATAGGGGGTTGACGTCAGGCAGGCGGCCGGTCGTAAAAACTAAGCCAAATCCTCTTTGCAACATGCTTGAAAGTGTGCCGACTCCACATTAAGGTGGGATAAGGGCAGGTAGAAAAAAAGAAAGAAAGTCTGTTTGTAATCTAAAAGTACGTTGTACACATCAAATTCATACATATATAAGCTCACGCCTGTATCAAATTCAATTATTCAAAATTAATTAATTTTCGTTTAGCAAAGGTATAGTTATCTTCAGATTATTTTACTATTGGAGGTGTCTATGGACGACGGAAAGAACCGTCACCCACCTGTTCGTTTGCTAGGTTTTACAAAACAATCAAGATTTTCGAGATATCAAAGGTTGAAATAAAACTATTTTTACGGATTCTATCACGATTAGGTTTTAATTTTTATTCCCGACGTTTCGAAGGCTTTGCAGTCTTCGTTGTCACGGGTCAGACCAGTCTGACCTGACTGAAAAATTAAAACCTAATCGTGATAGAATCCGTAAAAATAGTTTTATTTCAATGTATAATATTCGCGTAAACTTAAGAAATCAGTATATCAAAGGTTATCGTCGATCTACATTACATGACAGTTGTGTCCTTACAATCAGGTGCTATTGCTATGACACATCGCCTGCCATTATACCTCTAATTTGACTCAAATAAAAAGTGAAACTAAACCCTTTACAATAATAACCATTTCTGAATACAATATATATCAAAGGTCGCAGTGACCGATGGAAATAATTGTGTCAAGGACCGGTAGTTGCACGTTTTGTATGACAAATGTTCAACGTTAGGGAAGGTTAGCTATTGTGCCTTTGTTATACAAGTGAATTTCTATTTGCTTTTACACACATAAGCAGCGATAGCTCAGCTGGAAATGGTACTGCCAAGACGAGTGTCGAAGGTTCGAGACCAACTCCAAAAAGAGCAATACAACTCTGACATTTTCTATGACCGGTTGGATACCACTGTTTCATAGAAAACCGACGTAAAGTGGCTTGCTGTCGCGTTTCGTTCGGTGAGTGAGATTTCCGGTGGCCTATTTCCCCCTCCCCCTTTTATCCCAAACCTTTTTCCCTCCCCTTCCATTTCCTTTTTTTAGGTTGGCAACGCACCCATCGTTATTATTGTGTCTTGTGTTATTGTGTCACCATCAGGTGACCCATCTGTTCGTTTGCCAGTATCTGCTATAAAAAAAATGTTAAATGTATTTTCATTGTAAATTATAGCTTATTTTAATGATGAAGGAAACATCGTGAGGAAACCTGCATACCCGAGAAAATTCTTCAATATTTACTAACCAGACTTGCTTACGCTTCCTTTTATTGAAAGCTGTTGTGAACTGTATAAATTCAGCTAAAGTTAATAAAGGAAATATTGAATTTACCAGTATACGGAATCAAAGCGAATAATATTGCAATAAATTATAAACTTTATTACATTTTAATTAAATTAGAATTTGTATTGCCCATTTCAATGCTGGTATTATAAAGGGCACATCACATAGACTCCATTATGTAGCTTGGAAACATCATGCAATAATAGTAAAACTCGATTTTTATGACGCACTCGTATTAAAGGCGTTTCATTAATTTTTAATTAGAACACTCGAGTTTCCACTTTTTAATTAAGTATTGTGGTCATATAACATTTTATTATCTACTAACTTTCATATAAAATTATATGTTTTGGAGTGGCGGATGGGTAATTCAGTGGTGTAACCAAGTGTTATAAAATTTCACCTGTGAACCTTGAGTTATCGAACTATTTCCAAAAAGGAGAAGGTCCTCAATTCGTCTGTATTTTTTTATGTATGTTACGCGATATCTCTGCCAAATATGGACCGATATTCAAAATTCTTTTTGTACTCGATAGAGCTTATTTCAAGAGTTACCATATAAATTTGGTCACGATCGGTCTGTTAAGTTTTTAAATTTAACCTGTCTGTTTGTGTGTCGCCTTCTTGGTCTAATGACAACATATATGGGCTGTGGACCGGGACGTCCTGGGTTGGATTCCCAGGTCGGGCAAAGCTAATTTTCTAATTTCGTTTACCCGGGACAGTATCCCCTAGAAGGGGGTTGACGTTATGCAGGCAGCCGGTCTTAAAAACTAAGCCAAATCATTGATGCAACATACTTGAAAAAGTGTGTTGCGCCGACCCTACAAAGAGCAGGTAAAAAAAAAGGGTCTTGTGTAATTTAAGATAATTTGTGCTTCAATTATTTAATTTTGAAATATTTGTTCCATCCCCAGACCGGGAAAAGTGATATTGGGTTCTAGTCAGTATCAGTCGAGATTCCGAAATTATATAGGCTCACATTTGGGACGAAAATTGGTTGAAAAACAAAGGAGAAAAAAAACTGAACTGGTTATAAGGCTAAGGCTGATAAAGTCTATCGCCATATCGAGCACAAATTCAAGACACCGGGCTGATACGGAATAGAAAAACCCAATATCACATTGCCCGACCCGGGGCTCGAAGCCAAGACCTCAGGATGGTTACTATACGCACATAATACAACTACGCCACCGAAGCACACATATGTTTGCCTTTATAAAGTCGTGTCGTGTATGAGGGTTGACCAATGACTAAAGAAAAAATAAGAGGACCCGGCATAACTACGAAAAACACGTGTTACTTTGAAGCCGGTTCCGCCATTTTAGTTTCGCGATCTATTTACATGTAAGTTGTCACCGTGTCATCAGAATTAAATAACGTATAAATACTTATTGATTTTATTGTAAATACGATATTTTATTTACAATAATACTAATTTTGGAATATGAAGGTGATGCCTAACTGTTATATTAATTGGATCTTTCTTTCGCAAAGTCGCCATTTTGGTTTCGTTCCATACATTGGGAATGCTTTATTTTGCCGTAGTTATTAAAAAAAAAGAAAAAGTAAAGAAAAAAGCACATTTATTAGTCACAAAAAACACGACGTACATTATTTTCTGTAATATAAAAGAAAATAATAGAAAACAAGAGCACGCCGTGGCTGCGACAGGTACATAGGTGACTACTCAGTATAATGTTGAGCTATGGTGAGAACACAACGCTGATTTTCAGTAGTCACCTTAGGTGACATACGGATGTAACCAGAGAGTAAAGCTGAATATATATGTATATACATAACAAAAACGTTATGCCCTATCCTCTATCTTCTTTTGTCTAATGGGTTGACAGATTTATTAACTCCATACATTATAGTTGCGTGACCTTTCCAAGTTCCAACTGACAGCCAACGCAAATAAAGGGGGATCATCATTGATTTTACATGCCCCGTGTATATTATTCACTATGCATTATTTTGTAAAGTATTTCTTTCACTGTAAGTCTATATATTGGTGACTAGCTGACCTGCACAACATCGTCTTCGCCACATAGGCATAATAGCGCATGCAATAAAAGCTTTCAAACTATTATGCCCCCCAAAGATTTCCAGATCGACCTGTTGGAAGTGGCCTGCATCCAGCGAAAGCAGTGGAAGTGCTATGGCTGATGATGATGATGATTATTATACATATAAACTTTCCTCTTGAATAGCTCTATCTACTAAAAAAACACATCAAAATCCGATGCATTTTAAAGATCTAAGCATACATAGGGACATAGGGACAGACAGATATCGGAAAGCGACTTTGTTTTATACTATGTAGTTATAAACAAAATCACCCTTTACCACGTAAGCTACGACACATATGTAGCAGATACTGCCAACGAGCAGATGAGTCACCTGATGGTAAGTGATCTCCACCGTGCATACATACTCAAGACACAAAAAGAATCATGGATGCGTTGCCGTTCATAAAATATTTCAGTTGGCGTTCCACACTGAAATGAATTCTACATAAATAAATACTCTTTCTTTCTGCTTGGCGTTATCCCGGCCTTCTGCCAGGGTCCGCCTTCCTTCTTAAACGCTTCCAATTCGCCCGGTTTTGAGCATCCTCCATAGTGAGACCATAAATAAATAAATACAATATAAATCAATACTAATATAAATTGAAATAAAACTATTTTATAACAAAAAATAATAAACGTCGGGAATAAAAATTAAAACCCAATCGTGATAGAATTCGTGAAATAGTTTTATTTCATTGTATAACATTCGCGTAAACTTAAGAAATCAGTATACGAATATAAAATTAATGAAACTTTTACTATATATATTCAAACGTCTGCAAAAGACGTGTTGCTATTTTGCAAACGTATTTCTGCTAAAAAATAAAGCTATGGAAGCACATCGCATTATCACACAAGATGCTACATATTTACGAGAATATTTATTAACAGGCACTGTATGATACCCTCGGGACGCGTTACAACAACTACTTTCGGACAAAGAATAAACATCAGATTCATGGACAGAAAGGTAATACTAATTATAATTATCGTAAAACTACGGGGCAAAATGCCACGGGCCTCCGAGCACAGGGGGCCCCCGTGCGGGCCAGAAGGCAGCTCGGGCCCCCCGCGCCAGCGCGTTAAAACAGGGTCCTATCAGATGATTTACCAAGGGCCCTAACAGTATAGTTACGTCACTGATAAAACTAAATGTACACGTATCATAGTCCTATCGCAGAACTAGTGTTCTCACATTTCGCCGAATTTATTTTCGTCATATGATACCTGGCTATGGCGTATTTGATACAAACTCTAATCGCAAGCGATTCATGTGAAATTTTTCCATCCATCGAAACACATAATTTCATTCCAGAACCTCGCAAATTAATCAATTTAAATGCCCAAAAATATGATGAGTAAGTGTGGATTATAATTCAACATGATCGCCAAATAAATAAAAAAACTCACACGCAGAACTGCAATTAAATAGACTACGTTTTTTAAAAATATTGGTTTTTCAACTTTACATAATCCACTTCACTTGGGTCAGCAAAACATCCTTCTTTTAATCCTTCTTTTTCATGTAGCAGAAAGTTCCGTGCTTATATTTTTACAACCGATTGTCAGCCTCACGTCAACTTCTAGGGATTTTTTTACAATTCACATTACTCAGCATAAAAGTGTTGGCAGTTAATGCCTACAAGCACCCGCAATGGCCCATCTAGATTTTAATCTATGTTGCATCATTCTAACATCCTGTTGTTTAGCGAGTAAAGACATAAAAGTGTCTAAAAAAGCAAAAGAGTGCCGTCTCCAAATATTAGGGGCGATACATTTATACTAGCGCGGCCGTTAGAAAGGATTCCCTGGTGAGCCCTACAGAACTCTTGTTTAGTTTTATTTCGCGAAAAAACGAACGTTCGTAACGATTTTAGTTCAAGGGTTCTTTGAAATCTCTGAGTATGTCCACTATAAGTTTTGTAACATGTTTACTATTTTTGGTTATTTCAACTCTGTCTGAGGTTCTACAGTCAAACAATTTTTACAGCACAAGGATCAATAAATACACCCAATAGTCACACACATAGTCCTGACCTCACACTAAGATTAATTCTTGTGTCGTGGGTATCAGGAACTACGAGAGACTTTCGGTCTCACAACACCCAGACCCGAAACAAATATCTGTGGGCCACTCTGTGTGTGTGACATTTGTCTCGGTGCGGGAATCGAACCCACGACCTCACGTTTCACAGCCGGCTAATCGCCCGTTTCGCCACGGAGGCTGTCAAGGATAATGACTAAATGCGAATAAATAAATACACACAATCTTAACGCGTACGTAACGTAACGTATCATGAACTACGTCTTACAAACAGCCAGACCGGAATCAAATGTTTGGGATCACATACGTAAAGGCAACTCAAATAAGAATTATAAAACTATTTAAAACATGCTATGACTATGGGTAATTTCAAACTCTACCATAGAGCGAATGTTTGATGCACAACAATCTAACGTGTTTCCACAATGCATTTTTGTAGTTTACATTTACCAAATACGCTTGAGCTGTCCCGCATGTTGGTACTCACATAACTGGCTTAAGTGTAACGGATTCTGAGGGGTTTTGGGATACTGGTCGGTTCGACGCGAGAGCATGCTTCATTTACCATAGCCCGGGGCTCTCGCACCCGGTCTATTGTTTATGACCAACCAATTATGTCTTTACAACACATTTCCCTATACTTTACGCCATATTTGAATAAACGTTGTCTTGTTTATCGCTATCATTTGGGGTAGTTTCATACTAGAAGGAACTAAAATAACAAGATATACCAGAAAGATAGAAAATAACTTGGAACTAAGCTCAACAAGATGTGGGTGTTGGAGTTTGCAAGTTCGCCTTCTCCTACACTTTCAGGGATACGGGCGTGAGCTTATCGTATATATGTATGTATGCAGTGACGTGCACAGCCATTTCGTTCAGGGTAGACAAAATTTGCTAAATTATTATCTTCGACACTTGCATTATCATCCTCGTGTCGATTTAAGCCAAGCGCTGCTATTTTAAAATCTGTTGCTGTTGCTTATGATTTATATTATTTATTTATTTAAATAGTACTAAATAGCAAACTGTCAGGGTAGACATTGCCTCTTTATCTATATGGACTGCACGCCATTGTATATATGTATGTTGAAAATAATTGGATATTTTTCGAGGAAAAGGGAGAAGGCGGCTCCCAGTCTCTTCTTCTTTAAGATCGATTTGGTCGACTCGTTCCAATGCCAATTTAGCTATTATATAATTTACAGCTGCTACCCGTGATATTCGTAATTCAACATTAAACCCTTATAGCCACGGTATGCATGTGTGAAATTGATTTTAATTTCTTGATAATATTTAAATGTTGTAACAACCATTTTATTTTTAAAAAGCATATTGTTTGTCAATTCTCTGGTTATCATTACCGCTTTCGCTACAAATTCTTTCCACATAAGAACATATACAAGTATCAAGATTGCCAACCTGATAAAGCGATGTACCAGACTGGCTTGAAGGTATTTCAAATGAACCTTCCCGAACCTCGCGGCGACAATTTACGTGCAGCACTGCCATGATTGTTGACTATCCTCGCCAGATTACACGTTGCTGCAGCGCTGGATGAATTTAGTTCTTTTTTATTGGTATGAGGTTTCCGATTGGAAGGAGAATGGTTTTATGAAATAACGGTTAGAGGACTGATGGTGAGTGATTACCATCAAATTGATACCTATACTAGAAGCATCTTCAAGTTCATTAGTAACCAATAATTATTTTATTTATTTCTGCTTTGCCTGACTGCCTCGGTGGAGTACCTGTATTTCAGTTTACCGGCCTGAGGTCGGCGAAAGAGTTATTTTTTTTTTTAAATATCAGCCCGGAGTCTGGAATTTGTGCTCAATATGGCGATAGGCTCGCCCACTTCCACATCTGGGACGGAACTAAGCTCGGCTAAAAGTGAAATCGCTAGTGAGCCTCTGCCTGCCCCTTCGGAGATAGGTAAAGGTGTGATCTTATGTAATGTTTTTTTTTAATTCACAATTTTTAATGAGGCTTTAGTTGTGAGAAAATAAAAAGGCCTTGTAAAAAAGCCCGTCCTTTTAAACAGAGTAAGCTTTGTTTTTGGGCCTTTCATCGATCTATAAGGGGCTTATAAAATTCTTTTCTTTCTTTCCTAAAGTTAGAGTAAGGTTAAGTTATGTTGTCCTATTTCATTTTATTTTAAAAACATCTTCACAAAACGTGGTTTCGGTATACATTTTTGTCTATGGTACATTGTTCCATTTCCAGGAGTCAACTTGTCTAAACAAAAACATTGTTTTGTGTAGGTGTTTCTGTGTAGTGGTTCGTGAGATTGGGCTTCACAAAATCCACACCGAACTTTTCTCTCAGTAATCTTCGAAATATGCAACGTAGTGCAATGCAGCTGCATTATTTTTTTCCGTTCCGGTCGCGTCATTCGAAGCCGATTTATAACCGCAACAAAATCTCCGAGAAATCACTAATCCGACCTAATTTCGTGCGCAATATGTCATGAATAACTACCGTGGAGTCATCCTGTTTTTAGCCCATGGATTAAATTTAACGACCGTCCTCTTTTGTCATTTTATTGTTAAACAAACAAATAGCGAATGTGTAACTGTTTTATTTTTTAGAGATTTATTAATTTGAGTATTAGCCAATATTTCACATAACATAACATAACATAAGCTCACGCCTGTATTCCCGAAGGGGTAGGCAGAGGCGGACTAGCGAACTAGAACAGCCACATTTCGCCGAGCTTAGTTCCGTCCCAGATGTGATAGGGGGCGAGCCTATCGCCATATCGGGCACAAATTCCAGACTCCGGGCTGATATGGAAAAATCCAATTTCACTTTGCCCGACCCGGGGATCAAACCCAAGACCTCAGAACCGTAGTCGTACCGAAATACCACCACGCCACCGAGGCAGCCAATATTTCAATGATTAAAATTTCATTTGACGACTATGATCTATGATATGATCTTTTGTTATATTATTGATATAGCAACGATAATTTGATCGCAATTGTTTTATTATTTCAATGAAGATTTATTAATTTAACATTGACAATACCAATGCAACATAATTAAAAGTTTTGCTCGGAGTTAAGTAATTGAAGTGAGGGTAATTAAGGCTGACAGCCTCCATAGCACAGTGGGCGAGTAGCCGGCTGTTAAACGTGAGACCGCGGGTTCGTTTCCGCACTGAGACAAATGTTCGTGTGGTCCACAGATATTTGTTTCGGATCTGGGTGTTGTAAAACTGAAAGTCTCTCGTAGTTCCTGATACCCACGACACAAGACTAGTCTCTTAGTGTGGGGTCAGGGCTATGTGTGTGACTGTTGGGTGTTATTTAAAAAAAAAGGGTTCTATAATATAATCATCTAATCTTGTCATAGGGGATCGGCACAAAATGTACCATGTTGCGAAAAGGTTTGGCATATAGTTGGGCGTCTTTTTTATTCAGTAATCTAATATTTTTACGCAATAAAACGCAGTTTCAAAATTGCCGAAAACATTCGTTTCCAAGTTAAATCGAACCTAGAACGCTACATGGGATCTCGTAAATTACTCTACGTCATGAGAGCGAAACGCTGACAAATGACATGTGTTTGGTCGAAACATTTTATTTTTGGCCGTCCCGCACAGCGGTGTAATCAGAAACCGAAACGGGAAGGCCTCGACAAACGCACCCTGTGGGACCACTATGTTGAACAAACCTTTTTCTGCCGCGCATTTTGAATTTGGAATAATGAAAGTTTACTTTTTATTGCCATGAGTTTTATTTATGTGCCAGTACCATTTAATTCAATTGTTTTTGCCTATAATATGAAATTACCGAACTTCTACGGCGTAAATCTGTCGCCATATTCGAGCTGGTACTGATATCGGCCTGGAGTCTGGAAATTGTGCCCAATATGGCGAAAGGCTCACCCCCTATCATATCTGAGACCGAAATGAGCTCAACGAAATGTGGGAGTTCTAGAATCTAGGTAACTATTTCTTCCCTACATACACCTTCGGCGATACAGCTGTGAGTTTATGTATCAATGTAGTTAACTTCATATTTAAAATTTTACGGAGACCATCAGAAATTATATTTATATTATATATTTTTCCCTATAGTCGCTCCTTGGTCTAGTGGCAGCATATATGGGCGGTAGACCGGGAGGTCCTGGGTTCGATTCCCGGGTCGGGCAAAGCGAATTTTCTAATTTAATTTACCCGGGACTGGATCCCTCAAGTTGACGTCAGGTAGGCAGCCGGTCGTAAATACTAAGCCAAATCCTTTCTGAAACATGCTTGAAACATTGTGTTGCTCTGACCCCTCATTAAGGTGGGATAAGGACAGGTAGAAAGAAAATATCTAGTAATATACTTCTCACCACTTTTGTTCCTATTTTTATTAAATAAGTAGAAGAAAAAAAATGTATAATTATCATTTGTTAATATGGACCAGGTTGCTAGTAAGATACAACAAAGCATTTTATCACAATAGTGGCTTTACATACATACATACATACACTCACGCCTGTTTCCCGTTGGGGTAGGCAGAGACTAAGGAGCGCCAATTGTCTCGGTTCAAACACACCTCTTTCGCTTCTTCCACAGTCATCAGTCTTTTCATGCACGCTCGTCGGTTACCAGAACTCCTTATTTGGCCCTTTTCTAAAATATCGCCAATTTGGTCCATAAAGGTACGTCTAGGACGTCCTCGGCCGACACTACCATTCACTTTACAAAAGTTAATTTAACTTGAACTACCGACGCACGAAAATATAGTTTACGAGGCTCGCTGTTTGATTGTACCCGTGTGTAATTTTATGTTCCAAAATTATGGCCGCATAATAACATAACGCAATTAAAGAATTATTCAACTCATTATTTACACAGAACCTAACCTATTGTATGTGTAATAATGACTAATAAAGGCATAATTTTATATGAACGCTTTTTTACAATGAGACCAATACGACCATTAATACTTGATACATCGCTTAAACTTGTATAAACGAAATATTTGGAGTTGGAGTATTTATTTGTGATGGTGAGTACTGCATATTTATAGCTCTCTCAATTCTACAATAATTGTGGATTGTAATACAGTTTTACGAAACTCATCATACAATAATTTTATAACAAAAAGCAGTGTACGTTCTGATTGTCTTATTTTTTTTTACAGCACAGTTTGGCAAACGAGCAGATGGGTCACCTGATGGTAAGTGATCTCCACCACCCATAGACACCCAAGACACAAAAAAATTCATGGGTGCGTTGCCAACCTAAAAGGAGGGAATGGAAGGGGAGAGAAGGGGATTGGGAAAGGGAGTGGGGAAATGGGCCACCGGAAATCTCACTCACCGAACGAAACGCGACAGCAAGCTGCCACTTTACGTCGGTTTTCTGTGAGACAGTGGTATCTAACCGGTCGAGCCGGCCCATTCGCGCTATAGACGTTACTGTCTACAGCGTGGCTCTACCACTTTAGTCAAGTCACTTTAGTTTATTTTCAAGGAATTCGAAACATCTATCTTGTCCAACCCGGCTAGCATGCGTGTCACGATATATCTCGATAATCGACTGTCGACATGTTGTCTACAATATTATACGAAAATAAACGAGAACGCATCTTAGTGGCCGGAGACAAATAGAGAAAACTGGTTATAACACGACAAAAAGCGTAGACAAAATCTTCTCGTGGCGCGCATGCTAGGCGGGCAGGTCATCGAACAAAGACGAGCCAAAGATATTTTATTTTATAATCGTTTAATCATGTATAGCGTGAAAAAATCCAATTAATAAATGGTGAAAATAAATTTATTCTACGATTAATTTTATATTTACTTATTTTATAAATAACAAAAATTGAAAACCAGCTTCAAAAACGAACACTTAAAGGTAAAAAATAACAACAATTTCTTACTCCCTTTGGAGTCGGTGCTGAGGCCGAAGCAGATTAAATGAAAAGGCTCCAAAGAGAGTAAGAAATTGTTGTTTTTTTTACCTTGAAGTGTTCGTTTTTGATGTCGGTTTTCAGTTTTTGTTAAACTTTAATTATTATTTATCTATTTTTTGTGTAATATTGAAATAATTATCCACCAACTCTTAATAATTAAGGAGTTATGTTTTCCATCATCAGCTCGGCAACATGAGATGATGAGTACTAGACGCAAATACTTGAATAGTTTTAGGAAATATATAAAACACACTATAGGTCCCTATAAAATTTGAGAGTTGCTCTCGATTTTTCTAGGATCCCATCATCAGATCTTGACTTGGTGCCAATGGGACTACCTGGGAAGTATACCCTTTTAAACAAAAAAAGAATTTCTCGAATCGGCCCAAGTCTTCGAGTAATCGGGGAACATACATAAAAAAAATATTCCGAATTGTTAACCTCCTCCTTTTTTTAAGTCGGTTAATAAATCAAAAGTATGAGGTTAAATAAAATTAAACAATAATAGATTTTCCAGACGAGTGAAAAGGTATTCCAATATTTGAGTGATGCATTTATTCATCACGGAGACAAATTCGTCTTGATTTAGAACCAAATTAGATTTAAGGTCAATATGGTAACTAGGCATCATAATTCCAAGAATAAAATAAAGTTATAAAAATGAATACCAAATATTATGTTACTTGGAAATATTTTGTTTTTCTCAATTAACGATATTTCAGGATGGCACCTTGGTGACTTAAAAAGCAGAAATTTACAATTTAAATCACCGTATCATATTTTCATGGCTGACAGCAAAATACCCTATAAAAATACGGCTAATTAATCCTTATGTCAACTGCATAAAAGTCATATTCGTGCAACAACTACCAAGCTCGTCCAATGAACACAAAATGATTAAGCGGCGATTATCATAACTAAAATATAGCGGCTGCAACTAATTTTCATATTATTTTATGAAAATATAGGCACGTAATATCCAATGCACGGGTTAATCGCTTTATAACAACGTCGTTTAAGCATACGTCGCTCTGTTTTGCTCGTAGCTGCGGGCGGCGTTCAACAAGACTACCTTCGGAAAATATTGGAACATCACCTTATGTCGATGGATTAAGGGTGATGTTCCTTTAAAATTATCGCCATACGACAAAATAAATTGTACGTAGTAAATATTTTCACAAAGTGGCGTTCTCAGAACGATTATACTGAATTACAAGAGCTCTTAACTCTCCACTCCCGTATTCACAGCGGCAAGAGAGACACCGATATTTTTCAAAACTCTCATTACCTCTGTCCCCGCGTTTCTTTAAAAGCTTAATAAATTATTAATTGAACGACGATTTTCAGAACTCTTTGGCTCGCATAAAGCTGGCTGGGGCGGATAAATGTGATTCGTGACGCTCTTTCGCAAATAAATATTCAAAGCCGTATTTGGAATGCTTTATCAGGGCCTCAATTATGTATGGCTTTAGATAACAAGCATAGAACTTGTCTCGCAAGAAATATGTCGAGAAACATCATAAAACGTATATATCTTCATATGGTGCTATCGTCTATATATCATATCATTGTGACGTTCTTGTAATGTGGGTGCGGTCGACTTATCGTACTGAAGTCTCGAGTAGAATAATATTGGGGTTTTCCACTCAGTATCATGCAGGAGCCTGGAATTCGAACCTGATATAAGGTTACACACGCCCCTTCCCTGCATGTGTGACGGAAATAAGCTCGGCAAAACCAGAGAAAGTGACGTTGATAGAAGAAATATATAAAAGGTAATGTACTGGAATCATTCGATTGTCGCCGCTTTGGTCTATTAGCAGCGTATGGGCTGTAGATCGGGAGGTTGTGGGTTAGTATTCCACGTCGACCAAAGCAGTTTTTGTAACAGTTTTTGAGTGGTAGAGCCACGCTGTAGACAATTATGTCTACAGCACGAATGGGCAGGCTCGACCGGTTTGATACCACTGTCTCACAGAAAACCGACGTAAAGTGGCAGCTTGCTGTCGCGTTTCGTTCGGTGAGTGCGATTTCCGGTGGCCCATTTCACCCTTGCTTTCCCAATCCCTTTTTCCTTCCCCTTCCATTTCCTCCTTTCAGGTTGGCAACGCATCCATGATTATTTTTGTCTTGGGTGTTTATGGGCGGTGGAGATCACTTACCATCAGGTGACCCATCTGCTCGTTTGCCAATCGCTGCTATAAAAAAAAAAAATTTAGTTTTTTAAAAAATCCACGTATTTTTTATATCAAATACAAAATTAAACCCCACAGGTAGACTGTTAAATCGAGATGTTCGGCGGATTTAACATTTTATACTTCGACATGGAGATCTTGAGCTGGAATCTATTTAGACAATCTAAATTTGGATTGTCGTCTAATTTGTAAGGCTTTGAAGATCCAAATTATAAGGTACTTGGAAAATTGTTAATATTCTTTTCTATCAATTTATCTTGAGAGATTTCATTAAGATTTATATAAGTTTTATGTACAAGGCGAAATAGGACATAACTACTAAAAATAGCAGATTTTGGTTTATGGTCGGGCAAAGTGATATTGGATTTTTCCATATCAGCCCGGAGTCTGGAATTTGTGCCCGATATGGCGATAGGCTCGCCCCCTATCACATCTGGGACGGAACTAAGCTCGGCGAAATGTGGGTGTTCTAGTTCGGTAGTGCGTCTCTGCCTACCCCTTCGGGGATACAGGCGTGAGCTTATGTTATGTTTTGGTTTATGAATGAGGATTGGAGGAATGGAGATTGGGTTAGGGAGGAATAATTTAGGCTCTTGATAACTTTATTCACCTTACGAAACAGCTACCACATTACGTTAGTTTTCTATGATAGTGGTAATCTAATCAAGCCCATTAATGTTGCACCTACCTGGGGGTTACCACCACCTCTTATAGCAGTATTACTACAATCTTACTTGTACCAATTACTGTACAAAAAAACGCAGTTAGATTATAATATCATTGCTATAACTGATGGTGGTAACCCTCCTGGTACCTACAATAGGGACTGCCTCGGTGGCGTAGCTCTATTGCGTGCGCGATACGACCTAGTGCGTACTTAGGTCTCGGGTTCGACCCCCGGTTAGTGGTATTAGATTTTTCAGCATAAGTCCGGAATTTGGAATTGGTGCCCGATATGGCGATAGGCTCGCTAATCTGGGACGGAACTAAGCTCGGCGAAATGTGAGCGTTCTATTTCGCTAGTCCACCTCTGTCTACGCATTCCTCACAAGTGTAAACCTATGGATATAGCCAGGTTTTAGTATTATGGTTGAAGAAAATGAAACAACACTAATGTGTCACCTAACATTAATATTCAGAATCATCATTATCACCCATAGGACGTCCAGAATATGATAACTACATTCGATACAAAAAATATTTGACGGTTGTGTAAATATTATATTTTGGATATTTGTGGGGCGGGTTTGAACCCCCCTCCCCTACGCCCAATATTCCCCAATATAAAACAACAACAGAATCAGTACCAAAATCCATGTGTTTGACACCAGAGTACCTACGTGAACTCTCACACCAGCGGGTCGTATGAGTGATGTTGACGCACCTAGCCTTTGACTCAGGCCCGTTCAGACGTCCGTCTCGTTCCGTACTCGACGCCATTTATAGTGCCGCCG
Organism: Clanis bilineata; assembly: GCA_036417725.1. Lineage (NCBI taxonomy): Eukaryota > Metazoa > Arthropoda > Insecta > Lepidoptera > Sphingidae > Clanis > Clanis bilineata. The sequence goes on from CM071159.1 coordinate 4,745,825, forward strand.
AAGTGTCACGGTTCCGTATATTAGGATTTACGAATAATGTTTACAATAATTACATAATAATAATCTGGAAATCTTTGGGGGAGGCCTATGTCTAGCAGTAGATGTCTTATGGCTGATGATGATAATGATTTCTTATAACGTCTTTCTTTTATTCTGCGTCACATTATCCCGTCTTAATGCCATGACCCGTCTTTCTATTTAAACTCTTCCACTTCGCCCGGTCTTAAGCATCCTCTATAGCGAGAGCATTGGCTCTCATATCTTCCTCCAAAACCTCTAGTCACCGCTTGTTGGATCGTCGCGCCCACGGGGACGCACCTAATGTAATCATGAGTATATATATTAAAAAGTAATCATTTAATCCTTATTTCCATTAAAGATATTAGCAAAGACCAAAACTAATCGTGGGATAGACTGTTAATAAATTTCCACGCCAACGAAGTCGCGGGCAACTGCCAGTTTATTATATTTAAAATAATGATGGACCATATCAAAAAGAGACATAAATATATTGAAATTTATTCAGTCTTCATTTTCTCAAAAAACATCTACATATTCACGATCTTGACACTTTAACGTAAAATATTAACTCAAAACACTAGGTACTGGTTCCAGAACCACAATTATTAAAAAAAAAGTATAATATGGCAGGACTATACATCGCGGTCGCATCAGTCCGCCGAAGCCGCCGGCAGTAATGATTCATTAAGTGCCTCGACGGGATTGCCTTTTTGTAATTGACCGATGATGCGCGCCGTATCACTGCTTCTCTTTTACTCGTAGATTACGCGACGAGCGAATGGCGAGTTTCGTTTATTTGTGTAAATATCAAAATTATTTAGGGCCTCGTTCACCACCCTCAAGTAAAGTGTCAAGTAGGCTAATCGTCAGTTAAAGTCACCCGTAACTGCACGTGTGAATTTCACGACGTTCGAGTAGCATGCATCTTATGATTAAACTGGGCAGTAAGCTACTTGCCACGTCGTCTGCCAAGTAGCGCGTTTACTTGACGGTTAAAGTTTAAAGTAGGCTGTTAATTGTACATTTTATCGTAGTTAAATAAACTATAAAATCAAATTATAGTAGTCATACCTTAATAACGATGTTTAACGTTTTAAATGAACGTGTTAACTGTAAAATAGCCTTTCATTTAAAAAATCAAGTAGTTTCAACAAAAACAAACTGCAATTCGGGCGAAGCGAACACCGATGTCCAGACGGGGTCACGTAAAACTCGTCCTTATGGCACACGATTTAGTACCTGTGTAACTATTTATATAGCAAAAAAAGGGTCCGGTAGGTTTTTGTGTCATGTGGTGCGGACGCGGGACGAGTCACGAGTGTTTTTTTTTGCCAAAATAAGATACTTTTGACGTAATATTGAACGAATGGGACGCAGGATTTGTGATATCATTCACTTAACCAGTAAGTTGCTACTCAGAGCTCTAATTTTGCTTGTGAAATTAACAGAAGTTACTCAGAACTCTTACTTATCAATTAACGCTAGTCAGAAAGTAACTAATCAACACTTTACTTGGAGTTGGTGAACGAGGCCCTTAGTATAATAAAATAGGTGCAGTACCGGAATTGTTTTGAATGATTTATCATTCTTTATGAAGCTTACAAGTCTTATTATAGCAACTAGCAATACACAGAAACCGCTGCTTATGTTTATTTTTATTTTGGACGTACAATTTTATCTCGACTGCTTTTTAAGGTCTATTCGTGAGTGATGTACCAACGAGGAAATAAATAAATAATCGTTAAGAGACCAATTTGTTCACAAAAATAACTAGTCAAGTATTCTATTGATATTTAATTATTTTATAACGGTATAGAAACTCTACTGCTCTGGAAAAGATTGTTCGTGTAGAGTTCAAAGATGAGTTATTAATCTAAGGTAGTGTTATTAAAAAAAAAATTAACTATCAAAAGACATTACGTTCGTGTACGCCTACGGTCTTCAAGAATATGCTAAATATAGGTATGTATGTATATATGACGTCACGTTCGACAATCTACAAAAGTAGTTAGATATAATCGATAAGTGAAATTTATATTTATTTCGGAAAACCCACTGAACTAATTAGAACAAAAAATGTAACTTGATTACCGTAAAGAAGTATTATAGAGGTATACAGACGTGATTAGTGATAATCGATGTGAATAGAACCGGGAGCTAAAGTTCTAAGCCCCATCCTTGTTATTGTGTCCATACCTGCCTGCTTCTAAATTGATAGTGTTGTAACATGATTCTTATTATATAAAATATATCTAGACCTTGTTGTTGCCTCGGTGGCGTGGTGGTATTTCGGTAGACTGCCTCGGTGGCGTGGTGGTATTTCGGTACGACTACGGTTCTGAGGTCTCGGGTTCGATCCCCGGGTCGGGCAAAGTGATATTGGATTTTTCCATATCAGCCCGGAGTCTGGAATATGTGCCCGATATGGCGATTGGCGATAGGCTCGCCCCCTATCACATCTGGGACGGAACTAAGCTCGGCGAAATGTGGGTGTTCTAGTTCGCTAGTGCGCCTCTGCCTACCCCTTCGGGGATACAGGCGTGAGCTTATGTTATGTTATGTAGACCTTGTTGTGACCTGTCATAAGTGCATTGTGCCTACGTGACCAATAAACATTTTTTTTTTAATGATCAATATACCCGCCATTTCCCATACTTTAGAGCACAATATCTCGCGTCCATCGCAGCGTGCGTTGACCATGACCGCCCATGACTTTTATAAACATTACACGGACGCGAAAACTTTGAGCGCCGTTACTGAGTTCATATTGACAGCGCGTGTCATGTTTTCAACCATTATTAATGGCGGACCGTTAAAATGGCGGGAACTTATGGTTGAAGTATTTTTGTACCTCTATATTGTTTTTTAAACTGAGACGGTATGGGGTAATCGGAAACTATAGAAGCAGAGAAACCGTCTTAGGAACGATTTGCTGTTTTGTTGTGAAAATAGTTTTACCCAAAAATAGGTATGTTATAAGTTTAACGTGTGTATCTGTGACTCTGTGTATCTGTGTGTCTGTGGCATTGAAACTCCTAAACGGATGAACCGATTTTGATTTATGTTTTTTTTGACATACTATTTTTTCGGTCAAGGGTGATTTGCGACATGAGGGTTGGTTAGGGCGGGTTTGGGGGTACATACGGAGAAAGTGTGAAGAAGATGTGCCAGGATGATTCTGGTGACCACCAATATAAACCTAATGTTTTTCGGTATTCGGTTTTTTTGGACTGCAATACGCTTTCCACTTTGCTGTGTCAAGATAAAAAAGAACATATATTATTCTAATCAACATAGCAACTATAACTTGCGAGCTTGTAGTAGGCAACGTGTTATGTTTTATATTTAACTCTTATTTTCTAATTAGTCCGTAAGTTTTTTTAGTAATAAATAAATAATCTCAATTTCAAGGATCATTTAATTGTATCAAAACTCAAAATTATCCCGTACTATGAGCTCTACTCTCGAAAACAAAAGTTAAACCTCACAGATATAGCACATACGTAATAATTTTCATTTAACACAATCTCGGGGAACGAAATAAATCCATTAAACTTACCAGTGGTGTATAAATTGAAACATCAAATACGCTTAATCTGCTACATCGTAATGCTTTTTATTTCACAATGCGTGTGTTCATATCGACAACATAGGGCAGTATAAGAAAGAGCAGTGAGGCGCCTTTTATTCAGTTAAATAGTTGGTATTAAAAAAACGTTGGCTTATTTGTTAAATAAAATAAAAATGTTTATTGGTCACGTAGGCATATCAAATGCACTTATGACTGGTCACAACAAGGTCTACATTTATATAATAATCATGTTATAATAATATCAATTTAGAAAACAAGCAGGCAGGTATGGACACAATAACAAGGATGGGGCTTAAGGGGATTGTGATTTGTAGGAAAGGAAACGAACGGGATATGGCAGGAATGCTAGCAGAGAATTGTCGGGAAAATAAAATAGTAAGTTTGTAGGATTTGACTGGAAATGTGGATAAGGAAAATCATGCCGTGGTCTATAAGGCCTTATCCTAGCTAACCTACCTGTTAAAGTGTAACAGTGTCTTCCTGTTTTACTTGCACTTATCCAACTCCAATGTGGAAGCAACACACTTGTTTTGAACATGTTGCAGAAAGGATTCGGCTTTTTGTAATTACAACCTTATATTGAGGAGTAAATAAATAGTATTAAATAATAATAAACCCGAGTCTGTAATATAAGTTACAATATTAATCACTAAGTTTCTTGTGCCAAAATGTTCGGGAGAACATCAAAGTTTTTGTAAAAAAAGCCGATGAGTGTAGTACAGGTTGTCCTTTTTTTGGGAATCATATTAACATATTCCCAAGCTAAGCTTCGGTTTTATGCAAAATAAAATGAGATTAAACCTTGCCTGTAATGCGTCTTGTGGTTTTTGCAACAAGTTTTTATCGAAGGGTAACATTAATTTTATGATAGTTATTTTGAAATACAATTCAGTGTTTAAATAAATAAATAACACCCAACAGTCACACACATAGTTCTGACCCCACACTAAGATCGAGCCTTGTGTTGTGGATATCAGGAACTACGAGAGACTTTCGGTCTCATGACACCCCGACCCGAAACAAATATCTGCGGCCATTCAAAAAATTGTCTCAGTGCGGGGATCGAACCCGCGGCCCTCGCCCGCTGCGCTACGGAGGCTGTCATACAATAATTATGTGTAAGGTTTTATTCTTTTCTTAACATATGGTAGTTAAACCCACGATCTCCATCTTTATCGCCACAGTATTTCTAAAAAAAAGAGCTTAAACGAAATAAATAGCAATACACGCTTGACACTCAATAATCGCGCATAAACTCTTTAAGATTTATTCACACTCCACTAAACATTAATTAAAACCATAAAATATATGCAATTGCAATTTTACGACAAGCAAATATCAGAACACTCGAAACACTCGTTTAATTAAGCCCTAAAACAATATTATCTCGGCTATAAAAATAAATAATATAAATTAATACACTCGATTTGTTTATCTGAAAGTGACCGGTTGCAATAAAAAACCAATCAACTCCCACGACATATTGTCGACGATGCAAAAGTCAAAAACATACAAAAAATACTTCCATTAAGCATAAAAGGGATTCAGAAACGAACTTTAATATTACTCCAAGAAACAATAATCAATGCGTTTTATAAAATATCAATATTTAATTAACTCTCGTAAAGAACAAACAGAAATGCGTGGTTGTAAAATTTATTTTTATAAAGAACAGTAAATATTGGGAATAATTATTCAGTAATGCAGTAAGGGGCATAAAAGTAATCGTAAAAATCGCATTTGAAACTCATGCGTGCGCCGGGCTTAATTGAGACATTTCGAGGGTTTGTAGAGCACGTAGCGTATAGAAAGGATTACCTGTTTACGATAAATAGATATATTATAATTTATGACAGTTTAGATTTTTTCTGACTTATGACTCTTCTCCTCAAGCAGCAAAAATGCCTTTGTATATTCATAAAAACCGTTGTCTTATTAATGGTAAATATAAGAAAGAAAACGACGACGACCGACGACCTGATAAAGGTCGCAGGAAGTCGCTGGATGCAGGCCGCTTCCAACAGGTCAATCTGGAAATCTTTGGGGGAGGTCTATGTTCAGCAGTGGACGTTCTATGGCTGATGATGATGATGATGATGATGTAAGAAAGAAATTAATTAATACATAATAATTGTTTGTATAGCAATTAATTTATATTTTATGTAACAAAGGTTCATATCACAATATATCTTGTTTATCTGAAAGTGACCGGTATACATTGTTTTGCATTCATCAATCTTCCTATGCTATAATTAACATTTTTTATAACATCGCTTTCGACTATCCTCGCATCATTTTCAAATTACTTGAGTTTGAGCATATTTTTTCGCTATATTTTTGCCAGTCATTATCCTAACCTAATCTTTGATTTTCCTTTTTGCATTTATGCGCGTCGTAATGACATGCACAATGTTTACTCCGTTTCAGATTAATTTAATAGTAATTTACAACTTAATTTATAGTCATAAATATCCTAGAATGTTAATGCAACGTGGCGGCAAAAAAATTGTTTAGAAGTTAATTTTACTCCAGCGAAACATTAAAAGCTTGGGTTTTATTTAGTTGTCACATCAAGTCTATTTCTAAAAGTTTCTTTTGTCTATGGCTGAGTGAATGGAATTATTAGACGCATATAAATTCCTCGGTAAATATGTCGGTGCGATGCATCGCCGACCGTGGCGATTATGAATTTGTCATGCGGCGACACGCTGTGTTATGTCGTTATGTGTGTAAACTCCTTTATATTATGATGAATATTTTGTTTATTTTATATCGTTCGTGTATTCTGTCAGTCGGTTTTAAGTAAGATGTTCTGTGTAGAGCACATAAATAAATATCTAAATATGATACGTGCCTGGATAAAAAAAAGGTATAAAAAAAGTGCAGTCTACCAACCCGCATTAGGTCAGCGTGGTAGAGTCAAGGCCTAACCCCTTTCATTAGTAGAGAAGGCCCGTACCCAGAAATGGGACAGTAATATTACAGGGCTAATATTATTATCCGCAATGAAATAATGAAATACCGATAACATCAGGTGCAGCGTAGTCGCTTTGCCAGGATTAAAAAAAATATATAATACTCTTGAAAATCTGTCTTTAGTTCCAGAAATTAAAACGTTCAAAGAAAATACTTATTCACAAAAATAAAGCAGACATATAATTATACTGGGAATTATAAAAGCACTAAAACCCACATTCTAGCGACAGCGAGTGATAAGCTTTATGATTATAAATATAGCTTAACATGAACTTTAAAATTATGGTCATAGAGATTTAGGCTCCAGTACGTAATCATAACTTGTTTATTTTCGGCTGACTTAAAAAAGGAGGTAGTACATTCACATGTATGTTTTTTATGTATGTTACACGATATCGCCGCCAAATATGGCCCGAATTTCAAGATTCTTTTTTCAAGATGGAGCTTATTCCAAGGGTAAATTTAAATTTGATCACGATCGGATAAATTTTGAAGCCGGTACGTTTTTTTTATCAAATCGATTCGTGTGCGTGTCTAATAAGTTTAATCCAAAGCTAATCCTGGTCCTAAACATTAGATTACAAGGCAGGTGATATTAGTAAAATCAACTGAGAATCGTAAAACTTTATTAGTTTACGATAGTCGTACAGGATATCTTGTATACGTGTTTGATATCACTTATGTCCGGATTAAAATGGTCGAAAAGATTTAAACTATCGTTAATCTTTACATAGCCAATCTTTGATTGATGGAACTCTCTTTATATGAACACAAGATTCCTTTTCCAAAGCATCAGAACCGGGAAGCGTTATAAAATTATATTACCGTGATGTTTGGAAACAAACTGTACCTTTGTATGGAGTCATGCTGAGTTTTACACATATTTAATGTCCTTATTAGTTTGGCTTTCATAACGCGGCGAAATGGTTTATGGTGAGCATAAAATTTGATGCTTTTTGCACGTTCAAAGGCAAAGTTGGTAATGGTCAATGTTTTGATTTTATGACTTTGTGATTTATTTTGGTGGGTATAGCCTATTTTCCAGTAATTTGTGTGTCACGTTAAAAATAAATAGTAAAATATTGTTTAATGAATAGTATTTAAATCTGTAGAAAATTAGCAAAAAATAATACCATAATTAAATTAATTAAACATCTTTGGGAGAGGTCTACGTCCAGCAGTAGACGTCCTATGGCTGATGATGATGATGATGATAACATCGCTTAAGTGTCTTGGAAAAATATTTTTAACGAAAACTCTTTAAACAATTTTATTTTCCATATTGCGTTAAGTAATAAATAGTCAGGCATACGCTCAAACAGAAAACAAACTTTAAAAGAATATAATTTACTCAGCATAATAGTTAAAAGAAAAATCCTTAAACCTAATCCCAGATGTGTAATCCCCTATTTGTCGGACAATTAAACGCGCGATTTATCGCAAATCGAAAAACAAAAAGTATTGGATACCTCCGGTGGCAATATGCAGTAACTATTGATTGGCCATTTCAGTTTTTTTCGTATTAAATACTTTAATATAACACAGTTTTAGTTGTTTTGGACTTTCGATTAGATTTAAGGTAGTTTTTTTCAATATCCAGACAATATTTATTTGGTAGACATATTTGAGTTTTGATATAATTATGTTTTATTATAGAGGTACAATACCTTTCGAAATGCCAGAATTATTCTCTAGATAAAAATGATCTACGTATTTAAAAAAGGTTTAAATACAATGTAGGGATACTTTTGTTCTGGGACTTCTGTCGAGAGCAAGGCATTTACATATGTCTTTCCTTCTTTCTACCTATCCTTATTCCTTAGCGTGCGGTCGGCGCAACACACTTTTTCAAGCACGTTGCAGAAAGGATTTGGCTTTGTTTTTACAATCGGCTGCTTGCGTGACGCGTCCACCCCTTCTGAGGGATCCAGTCACGGGCAAATTAAATTAGAAAATTCGGTTTGCCTGACCTAGGAATCGAACCCAGGACCTCACGGTCCACAGCCCATATATGCTGCCACTAAACCAAGGAAGCGATGGAGCTTAGTATCTATGTATTTATGCGTATTTAAAATAAGATCAATCCTGTATCCCCAAATGCGGAACACAAAGGCGAAATAGAGAACTAGAACACCCAAATTTCGCCATGTTTTTTTCCGTCGAATTTAACTGGACCTAAATCGAATTTACTTTCTTACTAATCGACCATTGGAGTTATTTATCTGTCAAAATAAAAATAAAAAATAGGAACACCTTTAAAACAGCAAGCTTTTACGTGACTGTATTTTTCAAATGCTATACAAATATTTTTATGAATATTTAAGTCACAAAGTTTTTAATGTTATTTAAATTCTGACAGTCTTCTCAACTATGACTGTTCGCAATAAAATATGTAAAGAACTAAATGAAAATCAGAAAGGGCATAAGAAAACACATTTGCATTATTTACGAGCTCAATAAGCAGAAAATTAGTCAATAAACAAAATAGAAAAATCTAAAAACAAATTATTCAAAGCTAATAAACACTAGCAAGATTGATGTTTTAAGAATTTTAAAATAAACTTTCTTACTTTAAAATGCAAAAGCCTTATCTGTCATTGATGCATTACAAGATTCGAAAGAAATATTTGCTAACTTGTTAGTGCTATAAACCACCGGGACTGACTTATGAAGATCGATCGAATACATTCTTGGTCAAAGTGAAAAATAGCTTAAATTGCCTAACGTTATTTATTTTGATCCTTATAATTTAAAGCATATTAACAATATACATGTCGGCGCAAAATAGCTAGCTTATTTAAAAAGCCGTTGTTATTTCACGTTATTAATTCATTTTACAACTGTTAAACTGCTGAATCGTTAAAAGATTCTAAAAAGTTAAAATAATCGTTATAATTATTTCTTTGACATTCGATATTCGGTATCGAGTAGGTAGTTGCAAATATTGCACCCTATAAAAGGAGTGTTCAGAGCAAATTCGACACAGTCGTGCTCCGGCACTCGGACTGTCCACTTCCCTGACTAGACGGTGCTGTTAAGCACCGTTAATAAAGGGAATTAGTGAATCTCAGTGTTCACAGTTGATAAATAAGATGAGTAATCATCTTATTGTCAAAAGTGACGTCAGCCATGCTGACGTCACCGTTTTTAAAAACAACGTTAGCGTTCGCCCTCCGACATCAGAAGTGGGATCACTATCCCACTCATTTAACTTGAACCTTTCTGCCCTGACAATGGATGCTTTCGGTCCGACTGGTGCTTTCGGTCCGACTGACAATTTCAGTCCGACTGACAGTTTCAGTCCGACTGATGATTTCAATCCGACTGATGATTTCAGTCCGACTGATAATTTCAGTCGGACTGATACTTTCAATCCGAGATACTCTCAGTTCGATCGATACTTTCGAACTAGTTTTTCGGGGCCTTTGTAGACCACGGTCAATAATAAAGGTCCAGGCCACAGCATTTCATCCCCGTAAGAAAAGTGCATAGATGCGTGGAGCATTCGCACTAAGTACTGACTACTGATTGTGCATTGTGTGGAACATTTGTACAAATGTTGATAATATGGTCTGGCAAGGCTGGTCGGATACCTCCTCTAAAAACCATATAAACTAGGGCACGCGGTGCGTCTAAATACCCGTATTTTGATTTGTGTTCAATTTCATCTCGAAATTCAATGCAAAAGCAAAACTACCTGATTTATGGTCAGGATTGATCGAGACGGTGTATGTGACACTGTTGCAGTCATTTTTGAAGCCTAAATGTCAACGTCAGTGATCATCTTTAAAAATCATAAGTGGTCAATTTGAAAAATCCTGAGTGGTCAATTCGGGAAATTGTTTTGTGAGCTAGGAAATTTTGCCCGCTGAGTTTGTTTCGCCGGGTCTTCTCAGGCAGGGCCGCGTTTGGATCCGGTGGTAGTTTAAAAAAAAAATCGGAATCTTAAATTCGCAAGAATAAACGAGGCTGATGTAGAGCGCGCACCGCCTTTCAAAATGACCGTATCGGCGTACAACCATTAGCTTTCAATAGGAGCACGTGTTATCTCAAATGAAAAGAAAGAAAGAAAAGAAAAAGAAAAAGAAAAAAAAGAAAAAAAAAGAGAAAAAAAAAAAAATAAATATTTTAACACTTGCTCCTTAACACTTCCTGTTTCCTACCAATTTAGAACCTTTGTGCACAGCACAGCAGCAACCTAATCCCCTTATTCCATCCATATCAACAACAAAGTACCACAGAGTACGCATCAACAACAAAGTACCACAGAGTACGCATCAACAACAAAGTACCACAGAGTACGCAACCTACTAACAAACAAAGCCGTGGAGGCGTATATTTTCTCTCATGTTATCCTGCTGGGACCACGGCGTTCAGGACCGCTCAGCACCCGGCTCCTTATTTCCCATCGAAACAAAGCCTTCATGCCTGTCATGGAGCAATGGTCCTAAACTCCTTACCTTATTTTTCCATCAATTCAAAGACTTTGTGCCTGTCACAGAGCATTTCAGTCACGTGAGAATGAATTATGACACTACTAACAAACAAAGCCGTGGAGGCATATATTTTCTCTCATGTTATCCTGCTGGGACCACGGCGTTCAGGACCGCTCAGCACCCGGCTCCTTATTTCCCATCGAAACAAAGCCTTCATGCCTGTCATGGAGCAATGGTCCTAAACTCCTTACCTTATTTTTCCATCAATTCAAAGACTTTGTGCCTGTCACAGAGCGGTGTTCCTGATCCTATCCTAGTTTCCCGTCAAGTCAAAGACTTTGTGCCTGTCACAGAGCATTTCAGTCACGTGAGAATGAATTATGACACTACTAACAAACAAAGCCGTGGAGGCATATATTTTCTCTCATGTTATCCTGCTGGGACCACGGCGTTCAGGACCGCTCAGCACCCGGCTCCTTATTTCCCATCGAAACAAAGCCTTCATGCCTGTCATGGAGCAATGGTCCTAAACTCCTTACCTTATTTTTCCATCAAGTCAAAGACTTTGTGCCTGTCACAGAGCTGTGTTCCTGATCCCATCCTAGTTTTCCGTCAAGTCAAAGACTTTGTGCCTGTCACAGAGCATTTCCGTCACGTGAGAATGAATCAGAAAACCTACACACATACAAGTGTGTAATCATTTATTAATAACATGCTAACATTAAACATAACGAAGTAAAACAATCAAAACAAGCTTCCTAACCTACATCCACGGGAAGTTTCAAAACATCAATAGAGCTATCGGTAATCAACTTCCTAATTCAGATCACAGGAGTAGTAAAGCCGGCTGGTGCAGAGCACGCACCGCCGTTCAGAATGGCCGTGTCGGCGCAAAATAGCTAGCTTATTTAAAAAGCCGTTGTTATTTCACGTTATTAATTCATTTTACAACTGTTAAACTGCTGAATCGTTAAAAGATTCTAAAAAGTTAAAATAATCGTTATAATTATTTCTTTGACATTCGATATTCGGTATCGAGTAGGTAGTTGCAAATATTGCACCCTATAAAAGGAGTGTTCAGAGCATATTAAAACATCTTATTGTCAAAAGTGACGTCAGCCATGCTGACGTCACCGTTTTTAAAAACAACGTTAGCGTTCGCCCTCCGACATACATTATTTTAATTATACTAACTTAACAATATTGACCTTTGCAATTTCAACCGCAATCTTTCATTTTGCCGACTAAAGCTGCACTCTCGTTTTTATTTAAATTTTAATTTAATTACCTGATTTGTTGAAGTTATACAAAACGTACCTGGTCAAAAACAAATATGTTTTAATATAAAAAAAATCTGGGAATCTTTCCATGGGTCTATGTCCAACATAGGATGTCCTGTGGCTGATGATGATGAATGTTGAATGTTAAAATATCTATTTCTAAATGAAAATCGATTAAATATTTTTACTCAATAATACTTATTTTCATTATTTAGTTCTTCAGTTTTATTTTCAGTACTTTCATTGTAACTTTATACCTTGTCTATAATACTAAACATCCTTAAAAAAAACAAACGCCCCGGGACCGGCCTAAACGAAAATAGATTTCCCAGTTCGCCCTTTCTAACTTCATATCATATTAACTCGGTACAAGAAAGCTAACAAAGTAAAAACTGTTTAATCGAATAAGCCGGGAAGGTTCCCAAGGGACCATCAAATGGTTACTAAGTCCCGTATTGTACGAACTGACAGCATCAATTAGAACTTGACATGGCGGCCTCGGGTTACAAAGAGACTATACCGTGTAGAAGTTGTAGCCTCTAGTAATGGACTATCGATATAATAACGCCGACGCATGATTCGAAATTTTGTAAAATTAGTCACTCAATATGAAATGGATTTGTGTCGTGTGAGTGGTGTACGATGAGACGTCTCCTTATATGGTTTAATTTTAATTTAGCTTAAGACGTGGTAATCGTAATATCGCGTATAAATTTTAATGTTAATCATAAATCGATATCAGAATGTCGTGACTATGAGTTTTATAATGGTCCGGTGTTAGGAAGAGACGAAAAAGAGAAGGCATGAGCGGTGGCGCAATGGGGGTGTTATCGATGAGAAGAAATGTACTGGCTAGGATATAGATGTGCCTATGATTAACGATGTTATAACGATATCTTAATTGTAATCCTCGAGAAATTCTAACTTTGGTACAGTCTTGAGTGAAATTAACGAAACATTTATCATATTTTTATTATACTGTTTTAGAAATTTGAGTTTTCGTTCCCTAACACATTTTCCGTCCATTTATTACCTTCTCCTTTTAAAGTAACATTTTATTAGAAATTTCATCCTCATTATTAGAATACCCAAATTTAATACATGTTTATAGTATATCAGCTGTTGGTATTAAATCAGCGTGAATTTTATTGCCAGGAATCCGTTAAACGTCAGTAAAACTGGAATGGAGTAACCACATAATGGGGCCGTTTACGTCGTATATTAAGACGTTAGGAGATTGATCTGCCTTGTCCTAATTTTGGTTTCTATTGTTGAAGTTACAGCGTTGTTAAACTGTCCATTGACTTTGGCAGTTATTGCTTTAGGCTTCATGACTTTATGGAGTCTGGTTATGCCAGTGTGTTATGTGTTAGGTTGCTAGCCTTTAAGAGGAACAGGGATTAGGAAAGGGGAGGGGCGGAATTGGGCCATAAGAAATCTCACTCACCGATTGTAACACAACAACAAGCTGCCACTTTACGTCGGTTTTCTGTGAGATAGTAGTATCAAAAACATAAACGGTTAACTTTTTAAATCTGTATAATTCTAAAATGAAGGTAGATTTTGTAATACTAACATTCTTGGACAAATGAAATCTCAGTCAACCCGTGACCACGAAGACTGCAAAGCCTTCGAAACGTTTGGAATAAAAATTAAAACCAAATCGTGATAAAATCCGTAAAAATAATTTTATTTCAATGAATAGCATTCGCGTAAACTTAAGAAATCAGTAGTATCAAACCGGTTGAGCCGGCCCATTCGTGCTGTAAATGTAATTGTCTACAGCGTGGCTATCCTACTCAAGTGTTTATTCGTTTTGATCGTAATCCGTGATTTTCGCTATGCTTTTGTTCCAGCAATTTTGCTTAATTTTGTGCTAAATTTAACTACTGCATTTTAACGTGACGAGGTTTTCGTATTAAAAATATCACCAAATCTCTTAGTTATATTAATACCTAGCAATAAAATGATAATACTTAACCATTTTAATATAGACAGGAAACATTAACAACCAGGCAATAAGACTAATGATAAATGACTGCTTTCAACAAAACTAGAATTTGCTATGTTTCAAAATAGAGAGGAAGTTGATAATTACATGCGTTATACAATTAATGTTACGGCATAATTGCGAACTTCCACAAAAGCCTTACGTATTCTTGATGAACTATCAAATATTCAATCAACTATAATCAACTTTATCAAACCTGTCATTAAAGATGCATCATAAAGCACTTGAAATAAGTATTATTATAAATGATTATTAAGATTACTTAACTAATGACTCATATTTTTGCATTTATCATCAAAGCTAATATACAGTATCAATGATCTCAAAGATTATCACCTTTAACCTCGAGCTACCAATATGTTTGCCCATTCAATTTGGCCGACGCTATCTACAAATTCATTAATCATTCCGATCGTAAACCGCGAACTAAATTCCCATTCGCCTGCAAAAACAGCGATGGATGAAACCTGGCGTGTTGTAATCGCTTCTGCAAACGTTGCTTCACCGTTAATCCTTTGCACAAGCAAACACAGCATTAAGTAAATCCTTCAAATAATCCACTAGGAAAAGCCGACAAGTCTCTGTCAACACTCATCGTGCGATTTCCTTGGCAATACGAAGTTCCACACGTATTTACATTTTCACATATAAAGTAAATTCGTGTAAGTTTGAGTGCCGCAAACGAAAATAGCGATTCATCACAAGTTTTAATCTGTTCTAGAGTTTGGCCCACTTGCGGCCGTGTTGGTGTCTACCAACGCTCGTCTGAGCGCTCTAACCGCCACTGCCAATGTTAGATTAATAATTCAAGTTGCGCTTTTTGTATTACGTTTTGGAATGCAACAATCTATACTTTTTAAATTAAAGTCAATTTAGAATTTGTTACACGCAATACAGGAGAATATGAAATAAAATTGAAATTGTGAGAACGCGTCAATGACTCGATTAAGAATTGCATAAATCGGTGGCGTGATAACAATTTGATACTTATCCTCGTATTGAAGAACCGATATCTAAATGAGGTTTTGTCTTTGGTATGGTAAAGTAATGGTAAAGTAATCACAATGGACCTTATGTGAAGTCCATAATTTGATCGATTTGAGGAAAAATACATTCTTCAACTACCCTATGTCAGTCTTATGTCTTATGATAATCAGATGATATTGGATGTAACCCTGTACTCTGTATTTCAAAGATGTTCAATGTCAAATTACTCATTGGGTAGGATCTTATAAGTAATCAGAATACCTATCCAGTTTTTAAGTTTAGACCGTTCCTAAAAATGATATTGGGTCTTTTCAATTTCAGCCCGGAGTCTGAAATTTGTTCCTGATATGGCAATAGACTCGCCACCTATTACATCTGAGGCGGAACTAAGGTCGGGGAAATGTGAGTGTTCTATTTCGCTAGTGCGTCTCTGTACCCCTTCGGGGATACAGGCGTGAGCTTGTATGTAAAGACAGAAATGTTTCCTAAAACATGCAAATTATTATAATTTTTAATCATACCTATGTATGATTGTGCTTTTTGTCGATTGGAATTTAGTTGATGCTATTAAATCCGTTAATATCATCCGTCAACATGAATAGTAAATGATGTCATCCATACTAAGGCGTTTGGTATTTAGTAGTAATGCAAACAATGAAAGCTTGATGCCAGGAATACGTTATTTCTTTCCTCCTAATTGTATTAAATTACTTGATAAAAAATATAAAAGTAGGTCTCGTTGCTTCGTCCGAAAAATATAAATATTTAGTATGAAGATAGATGATTTGTGATTTAATATCTTCACGCGAGCTAATTGCGAGGAATTGTAGTCTTAATTACAAATATAGTTATTTTATAACAGATAAATCAGAATAGGCGGTTTGCATTCTAGGTTATGTTTTCATAGATATTTAATTAATGAAAGCTAAAGGTACTAAGTTATTAATTCCACAATCCTCTTGCGATCAGAGGTTCCAGACAGCCCGTCTACACCTCAAACCATTGGAAACATCTCAACTTAGTATTCCACGACCTTCATAACAAACGATAATATTTTCACTTTCATCGCGTGACAGCACCGCACGCAACACATGATTTTGATTTATTCAGTTACGCGGCTTTGTATCGGTGATTTAATTGGCATTATGATTGCATGAAAAAGTTTTAAGCGAATCGTTTGTGTACATCGAATTGAAATCATTGAATTTCATTGTTTTTGCTATTGTCGATTGTTTTGGATTGTCTTTTGTCGAATCCATTATCATTATTGATTCAAAAAGGCTAGGCAGTTGTGATAGCAGTTGAATAATTCTAAAATCGACAAATAAGTGGTCTTCCTTATATACAGTGTGTTTCATAAAGTTGGTATCCATAATAACTTCACTTAAAGGGACAATGGCTACCAATCTTGCGTTAAAGTTTAAAATTTCGTAAGGCTCATAGTTTTGGAATAATGGAAACTTGAATTTGTGATGAAAAACTTTTTGCTGGCTCACTGGGTCAGCTGCAGTACATTTACAAACTACCTATGCAGTAATTAATTATTTTTATCATACACAAAGCCATTATTTTGCTATTTGCGACGATTTGCAGGTCACATTCTGATTTTAAAAATTCCATGGTTAATATTGATTAAAAAAATTAAATTCACTTTTTATTTTTTAACTGTACTATTGCACTTTAAATCGTTCTCCTGTATGTGGAATTGTTATAGGTACCAACTTTATGAAACATCCGGTATATTTTTTTAAACCTGTGTTACTCTCTGGGGGTGAGATGTGTCGCTGTTTAGTGTTATTTTGTTGCTGGTGGGTTTTCCGGCAAGGAGACTGGACTTCGCTATTTGATACGGTTAAAACGAAACTTAAACAGGGTTTCTTTTAACTCACCAATTATTTGCGGCAAAGAAGAACGTGACAAGCTAGTGCTAAAGTTAAGAACCACTGAAAATATTCATAATAAGTAGCTATAAGTCTATACAACAATCAACAATTATTATAATTTTGATTTATTTTCCCATCCATCTTTTGCTGCTGCATAAACACACTAATAAAATAATTTAACTATAATTATTCTGCTTGAGAGAATGAACAGCAGCCCGAGCCGGAAAATTTCTGACAACCGTAAATGTTTTCGTGCTCGATGCGCTTCTATGAAATTTGTATGAGATATTAATTAAATGTGCGCAGCGAGTTTACATTTACATTAGTTTTTCGTGCTCGGGCTACTGGTGAGCTTACAATACAAATAGATCATTAAACAAAACGGTCATGCTCGTTAGAGTCCGATATAAAAATTGACATAAATAAACTGCGAATATATTTGCTTACAATACCACATTCTTATAACCGGGGGCGTATGCCGTCGACATTAAATAGTACAAAGGTACAATAACATGTAATTGCAAATGATGCACTGTCTCATACACAGTATGTTTCGTTTCACTACCATTTACGATACCCACGCTCCGACTATTGCTAAAAGAGTACGTTAATCGGCAGAGTGGTGATTCCAATGAAAGTTGTAGGTGATATGGTAGTTACCTTTCCCTTTAATGTAATATTCGTATACTGATTTCTTAAGTTTACGCGAATATTATACATTAAAATAAAACTATTCTTACGGATTCTATCACGATTAGGTTTTAATTATTATTCCCGACGTATATTATACGTATATTAGACGTATATTATCTATCTTTATGGCTGTATTTTTTAATAAAAATCAACTAAAGATAGCATACAATATTAAGATAGGTACATACTGGATACTTATAATTTGTTTAGATTCTAAACCTTCGAAGCACTTACGTAGACTGCATCGGTGGCGCAGTAACAATTCCGTTCTGAGGCCTCGACTTTATCTCTGGATCAGGCAAAGTTATACTACGATTTTCTATTTAATATCAGCCCGGAGTCTGGAATTTGTACCCGATATGGCGATAGCATCACATCTGGGACGGAAATAAGCTCGGCGAAATGTAGGTGCTCTAGTTCTGTAGTTCGTCTCTATCTACCACTTCAGAGATACAGGCGTGAGTCTGAGTTCATGTTTACTTACGTAGTTTATGCCTACATTGTGTAATATCGCATCTATACACTTTCACTGCATGTTGCATTAGCATGCCTGTGTTACTGTAATCTCGATTCATATTTTCGTTTGTTTATAGCTTTAGAGGCGCGCATTGATCGGGTTACCATTTATATTGTATGGTAGGCGTATTTTTATATGTTATAATAAAAACATTGTTAGTATTTGTTTGTGTTTTGGTCATGCGGTTTATTGTAACAATATTGTTTCATACTTATTGAATTCTTTGGTTCTGACGGTAGTTACAGTTTATTTCCCATTTGCCTTATGCAGAAAATAAAATTCACCAACTATTCAATAGCAAATATTTTTTTATTTGATTGTACACGGAGGTACCTCCGACTGCTTCGGTGGCGTGGTCGTATTTCGGTACGCCTACCGTCCTGAGATCTCGGGTTCGATCTCTGGGTCGGGCAGTGATATTGGATTTTTCCATATCAACCCGGAGTCTGGAATTTGTGCCCGATATGGCGATAGGCTCGCCACCTATCACATCTGGGACGGAACTAAGCTCGGCGAAATGTGGGTGTACAGGTTCGCATAGTGCGCCTCTGCCTACCCCTTCGGGGATACAGGCGTGAGCTTATGATGTTGTTGTTGTTGTTATGTTGTACACGGAGGTTGAACATTGACACAACGTAGTTGAAAATTATCCCACACATCTGATTGCATAACTGGACATCAGTACTTCATGATTTGGAGAGACTATATTCGTTGCTCCAACCATGATTTAATAGGGTACAAACTTTGGGTACGAAGCTATTAATTCCACTTCTAGAAACAGCAGTTGTTTTTGAATCTAAATTTCACATGATTTTTAATACCCTAAGCTAGGATGACCATAGCCAGTATTCACCAAACTTAAGGCCTAAAAAGGCTAGTAACTAATAGTACCTAATCGACAATAATACCTATGTAACTTCTGGTACGTATATAGATATCTAATATATAAAATTCTCGTGTCACGGTGTTCGAACTTGAACTCCTCCGAAACGGCTCGACCGATTTTGATGAAATTCTTTGTGCTTATCCGGTATCTATGAGAATCGGCCAACATCTATTTTTCATCCCCCTAAACGTTAGGGGTAGTCCACCCCAAAATTTTTTTTTTATTTTTTTAACAAAATTTTTAATTTCGATTTTTTTATGATACAACATACAAAAATATATACAATCCTCAATTTTCACCCTTCTACGATCAACCCTTATTTTTTAATAGCCATTTTAGTAATTTAATCATTTCGGGGTGACAGACGGGTGACAGAAGGGGTGACGGACGGGGTGACGGACGTGGTGACAGACGGGGTGACAGACGGGGTGACCGACTGGGTGACAGACGAGGTGACACACGGGGTGACAGGCGGGGTGACAGACGGGGTGACAGACAGGGTGACAGATGGTGTGACTGACGGTGTGAGAGACGGGTTGACTGACGGCCGAAGTAGATCATCCCATTACCTCTTTTAGAATGATTGTGCTATAGGTGCCTACGACTCACTCTTTCAACCCTCTCTCTCATACGCAGACGAAGTTGCGCCGGTCAGCTAGTTTAGTTATATAATTAGAATATCTTTGTTGAATTTACAACAAAAATAAACTGAGGTATATGAATCCAAATCACACAACGCAATACATTTTAATTTAGGTTAATCCACAATCGCCCGTTTTCAATGACCTCGAGTTGATAAAAGAACATGGTTTTCGTTTCATCTTCCTGATTAAGGGAACAACGATATTGGTACTGCGAAAAATTGTGTTTATAGCTTTGTGTTTTTTTATGTCTGTATTCTAAGTTACAAAACATAAATTAGCACCTTTAATCTTTTCACTCCGCGCCAAGATTCCACAGGCTTTGTATAGTTTACTACCGTAATAAAAACTTCTAGATAGTTAAATATAAGCCGCCATTGTGGCCAGTTCGTGCGTGTCGCGTAGGCAGTCAGACCAACTCTGACATCCACATTATATTTGGGATACACTGTGCAAACTAGGTGCATTTAATTTATAGTCCTAAAATAAACAAATTAACTGCGCCGTACTGTTTGTCATAACTATTTTATAAAATTTTGTCCAAATTATTTGGGACATATCTCTTCCTTTTTCAATTTCCTGACAACTGTCTTGTCAACACTCACTTCCATTCTGATGAATTCTGTTAAGATTTGGGATTGTTTACAGAAATTGAGATTTCTTTATTTGTAAGATAACTTTTTATTTTTATAGACTAGTACACACAGGTTACCATGACACATCAAGTACACACTAAATATTATAAATATATAAATTATATAAATATAAATATAAATTATTCAAATAAAATTATCGATCCAACAAATTCATCCTTTACACAACCTATGCATCTATTCTCAGGTTTACCTTTATTCTTACATTTTCCTATGGAGTTTCTTTATCTCTTCTCATGATACATGTATCATGCCCATACATGCATCTCTTTCCTTAAATATATATTTAAAAAAAACCATTTAAAAAGAAGTATTCTTCTCCTTAGCGATTAGGAACTCAAAGTGACGAAACTCATCACAATATGTACCTTGTCGTGTCCAATAAGACTTCCTTCATTTGAATAAATAATACTTAACATTTACACACATAGTCCGAACCCCACACTAAGATATGAGTCTTGTGTCATGGGTATCGGGAACTACGAGACACTTTCGATATCACCTAGACTCGAAACAGATTTGGCTCCTTGTGTAATACTTACATACATACATAAGCTCACGCCTGTATCCCCGAAGGGGTAGGCAGAAGCGCACTAGCGAACTAGAACACCCACATTTCGCCGAGCTTAGTTCCGTCCCAGAAGTGATAGGGGGCGAGCCTATCGCCATATCGTGCACAAATTCCAAACTCCGGGCTGATATGGAAAAATCCAATATCACTATGCCCGACCCGGGGATCGAACCCGAGACCTCAGAGCCGTAGTCGTACCGAAATACCACCACGCCACCGAGGCAGTTGTGTAGTAAGTACATAACAATTATAAAAAGAACAACGCTCTGCACCCAACTCTTAAGCACATGATATTAATATCGGTAACCAGCCCAGTCTACAGGAAATAAATAGTAACCATTGTAATAACCCGAGGCCTTCCCATGAATATCGTGCCACCAGTTAAGTCTGGGCCCACACACACTGGGTTAAATACCTTATTTATAGCTCACTTGCGCTGACCTTTAATGGATTGGAACCTTGATCAAACGGGTGTAACTCGAAAAAATTTATTTGTTGCTTCAAAAATAGACTCATAAAAGTTATCAAGATAGTTTGCGTGATGGAAATTAAGTATTTGTTTTATTTAGTAAAGTATTATTTTTCTTTATTAATTAAATTCGCTTTCTTTTTTTTACTAATTAAAATCGAACCCAGGACCACAGCAAATATAACGTATATTAGACTAGACCAAGAAAGCGACAAGAAAAAATAAATAATATGGACTATTAAATTCTTATATATTTTGAGCTATCATCAGCTCAAAGCTAGACAATAATAACAATCACAAAATAAACAGCTGCAGAATAATTTTACTACTTCTTACAGATTATAAACTTCATAATCATCATCATCAGTCACAGGACGTCCACTGCTGACTATAAGCCTCCCAGATTAGATTTCCATATAAATGTTTCCAGATAAAGATTTCCAGATCGACCTGTTGGAAGGAGCCTGCATCCAGCGACTTAAAACGACTTACATCCAACTTCATATTTGAGTATAAATACATAATACTTAAGCAGCAATAGCTCATAAGCAATATAATAAGCAGCGATAGCTCAGTTGGGAATGGTACGGACTGCCGAGACAAGTGTCGGAGGTTCGAGACCAACCCCAAAACGGAGCATACACCTCTGACTTTTCTATGTTAAGTGTATTTTCATTGTGAAATATCGCTTGCTATAACGGTGAAGGAAAACATCGTGAGGAAACCTGCATACCTGAGAATTTCTTCACAGGAATTTCGAAGGTATGTGAAGTCTACCAACTCGCATTAGGCCAGCGTGTTAGACTAAGGACTAACCCCTCTCATTAGTAGAGGAGGCCCGTGCCCAGCAGTGGGACAGTAATATTACAGGGCTAATATTATTTATTTTATTATATAAATAATACTTTGGTATTTAAAAAAAATATATGCCACATAAACTAACAAAGTTCACCTAACCTACATAGCAATACTTTTCCTAAAGTTTAATATAATAGTTTTGTGAAGTAATAAACAGAAAAGTTTGAGTTACCCGCTTCTGTAGTATGAGGTACCTCTAAATACGGCTGGTCCCGAACAATATATCGGAACGACGATGTTCAATACTCGGTTTGTACTGGTCTAACGGAAAATAGTGCCTTATTGTAAAACACGCGGAAGACTACATGCTGCATTATTTGCTTCGATTATAGCTTATTCATACATAATTTAATCATTATCATGTGATCATGCTCTTGGATGTAAGGGAATATGATTGGTTTTCCTTATTCGCAATACAGCTGTTTATTTAGTTTTATCAGAAGGCAAATCACAGTAGGCTTTCTTAAATATAAGCGCTGTACTTTGTTTTACAATATGTTAGTGCCTAACAGTAAAAAGTGAAATAAGCACCATTTCATAAACTTTACAAAATATTGTTTGGATCCACAAATTAGCTAGTTTTTCTGATCCGTGATATTATTAGAGACGACTCAATAAGTTAATAATAAGTTAAGTTACAATCTTGGACAACTAATTTAATTTTGAAACTTAAAATTCATGACCCGGAAATTATTAAATTTTTCAATCAAGGCACACCTCAAATCACCGTTACTATTAAATTTTACATATAAATCAAACAATGTTTCTATATGGATTTTTGACAAACAGACCACACAGGTTTCACTCTGTTAAATAATACACTATTAAGCAAAGGATTCTTCAAGCTTGTAACAACATGTAAAAGAATAAAACATCAACTAATCCAATGTATATAACGACACATAATTCCTAATAAAAGTCGTGAACAAACACTGATTTATTCATACGATCCGTAAGATATTTTTATATTCAATATTTTGGTAAACATCAAAGAAATCACGGCCCACTCACTAAAAGCGATGTCTCCTGAGACAGTTGTGATAGCTGGCGTTTTACGACTCAACCAAACGAACTGTTACCTGCCATTTAAAGGTAATAAAACTGCTTTTTAAGGCACTCTAACTCTAAATATCGGGTGCGTGAAAATATGTTCGTTTAATAGCCGGAATGTATCTAAAATGCCCGAGGAATTAACCCCGGGCTCTGTACACGATATTTGTCTTTAGATTTCCGACCAAATTGCTTTATAAGAAGCTGTTTAATCTGTACTTAGTGGAGAAATGAATACCCGCACGCATGGACCTTTCCAAATTTTTTCGGGTTGCTAGCTCTAAATTATCTACAGACTTTCATTTTTAATAGTTGTAATTTAGTTTAATTTTACTGACCACTGAATCAAAATCGAGTTAATTATATTGTGATAAAGCAAAAATTTAAAACTATAATTTACTTCAATTATTCAAATATAAAAAATATGTTATTAGAATTTTCGTTCGTGATTATTTTTACTTTCACAAGTTTTTGCGACAAATAATAATAAAATACAAATACCTGTCAAATATTTTCCAAAGAACCTGGCTTGTTGCGATTGATAACTTCTAGATTTTCTTAGTAGTAATAAAACTGGCAACATTTTTATACAGCAGCTAGCATACTCAAATTGGTTTATGAAATTAGCGCCAATTATCGGTTTGTCGATAAATATGAATGATAGAGGTGAAAATTTATAACGGAATAAAATGATGTTAGATTTTATTGTGTAGAGACAACACTGTGTGCAAATAAACCGATTGTATTTATCATATTTGATTACAGAATGAAATTAGAGGTACAATGTATTGAAAACTCCAATGATGGTCGCCTCTTTGGTCTAGTATAGATCTGTGGTCCAGGAGATCCTGGGTTCATATCAAAGGAGTTCTTTTTAACACGGCTTGCCTGGACATCGACCTCTCAGAGCAGATGGGGATCAGATAGGTAGGTTGTCGTAAAAATAAAGTCAAATATTTTCAACAATATGTTTGAAAGAGTGTCTTACGGTAACCTCACATCGGAGTGGGATAAGGGCAGATAGAAGAAGATGCGTTTGTATTTCCAAAATAAATGAAACTTTGGAAGCACTTAACCCTAATCGTAAAATCAATCAAAGATCTTAGATCCAAACAAGCAACTCAAACGCAATCTACCAAGTACACAAAACAACAAACATTGATTCTATCAAAACCATCAAAACTATCGAACATCAAATAACAGTTGAACTACATCTAAAACTAAACTACGCCAATGAACCGCTCAAACGTACCTCAACAAAGGAATTCCTTAATCAAATCGACCAGAACGATCTATTAGCGATAGCATTCAAGCCTCCCTGTCACATAAACTTTCATACGTATGCATTGGTAACAAAGGATTAGGAGTTCTGGTTGGAAATTTAATATTAGAACCTCGTTGGTCATAGCTAATATCTGACGATGTTCATCGAATATGGAATAGTATTTTATTTAGTAGCACTTATCAATAATCATTGATTTATTTAAATCATTTGCTTTTATCATAGAGGCTAGCAAATGCATAAGTAACTCATCAGGCTCACTTGGCAAAAATAATGATAGTTTACATTTGTTCCTTACATTTCACAACAACTCCTCTTAAGCCGGATCTCCTGCACTAGCTTTTTCGAAACAAAACACTAAAAACACATACGCAAAACAACTATCTTAGCTACCTGCTCATAGAACAATGGACCATAGATAAAAAATGAATGTTTGTGTAGGTGTTTTATGCTTTAGTGCAGGACACCCGGCTTTAGGGAAACAACGATTAATTAAATATTTAGATAAAACGATTTGAATTACATTTCTTGATAAAATTCAAAACTCATCATAGGGGTAATAATGGTAATCACCGCCGATGATCGACACTTATATTACTAGAGGGTCTATCACGAATGGAGATTTGGAAGGGAAGAGAGTATTTATTTTGCGCTTTCAGGAATTCTCACCATACGAAGTATAACATAACATAACATAAGCTCACGCCTGTATCCCCGAAGGGGTAGGCAGAGGTGCACTAGCGAACTAGAACACCCACATTTCGCCGAGCTTAGTTCCGTCCCAGATGTGATAGGGGGCGAGCCTATCGCCATATCGGGCACAAATTCCAGACTTCGGGCTGATATGGAAAAATCTAATATCACTTTGCCCGACCCAGGGATCGAACCCGAGACCTCAGAACCGTAGTATACCACCACGCTACCGAGGCAGCCTGTAACACCAAGTGTGTATTTCACATCGATTATATGTAAGACAGTGGTAATGACGAAGTAGTCAACCCATTCAGGCTGTACGTAAGATTGTCTACACCATGTTTTAAATATTTTCGAAATTAATAATGTTATCAAAATTACTTCTATCTATAATAGCAATATTAAGTATGAACAACAATATTACATTATTAACTGTTTTAAAAATAGTTCCATTAGAAATAATTTGATGATAATTATCCTCAGTTTACTAAAGTCAACGCTGTCTATTGATACTCAACGCTTAATCATTCTAAGTAAATTACACTCCACCAGTTTGAAACGATGAATCCAAAGATAATTTCCCAACCGTACGTCAAACAAGCGTTTCGGCTACAATCGACGGTCACCATGATGATGCATAACGGCGCGTTTAATTGTTGTGTGATATCCCCTAATGCACCTGTCAAGGAAACAAAAGGGGAACGAGATAACACCAAAATCGTAGCACGATCGGTTTTTGTTGGCCGGCGCGCGTCTCACGAATGTAAATGTTTATACTTTCTAGTTTGTTACCGGTTTGATTTCCATCTGTTTTGAGATGTGTCAGTCATTTGTCAGATATCTCATATCCCTGTTCTTGTGGTGCGTATGTTGTTTTAAAATTGTGTGGTCATTTTGCAAACTTGTGATTTATTATTCGAATTCTTCCTTCTACCTGTCCTTATCCCACCTCATCTGATCTACTGACGTAATCCCCTCTGTCTATTGTTCAATTAATGTAAAATATTTCAAATTAACGTTTATCCAACTCTCCTTTCAAGTTGATTATAATGTACCAATTACGTTTTAAATAAGTCCATTTAAATTTGAAATTTCATGAATCATAAAATGTAATTTCATTTTTAAATTCCAATATGCTCAATACTTTATTTTCAATCAACATACTGATATCCATAAACTTAAAGCCGAAATTACTAGACTTGAGAACAAAATGTATTCAAAAAACAAATCCACACGATATTTATTCAAATATATCTTTCATAACAAAATACCTCACGCTCGAACAATTTGTATTGAAAAATAGCAAAATAAAATATTCGTCGTTGCATATCAGATCTCGCTGCGTATATTATTAATAGCACCAATACAGATACAGGCTTAACGTTTCGACGTGCGCTCTACCGGGAGCTGGCAACCTGGTACAATGCTATCTACGAACTCAGGAACCAGTTATGAACCATTATCAGATCCTATGCCTGGGGTGGCATTAAAACGTCGGCTCGGCTCTGCTTTGTTTATTAAATTATGTCCACCGACGCTATAAATATCTTTGGAGACGCGTTCATTTAGTGAAATACCGATCTGAGTTGCGATACTGTATGAGTTATGTCGTGTCCTTAAGAAAAGACGCATAAACAAGGTTGGAAAAGAAAAACACGAGGTTATCGAGATAGGAGCTGTGAATTCACAATTTTACTTTTATGTGTTAATGTAGCGTAAATCCATGGTTACTTTGTAAGAACTAATTAGTGTCGTTGAGGTTTAGAACGGTCAACATGGAATAATTACTGTAATTGAAGTGTGTAACAATTTGTTATTGAGGCAACGTAAAATTAAAAACATAGTTTCATAGATGGAAAATTGCGATTACATACATATATCTACCTTTTAAAGTAAGAACAATAATCATGTAATAACCTAAATGTACTAAAGTTAGACGGTACTCAGACGGTAATAATTATTTATATTGCGATATTATATTATGCCTACAATGGATCAACAACAAATCAATCAGCAGGGTTACCACCACCTCTTATAGCAGTATTATTATAATCGTTCTTCGTTTGTTTTGTATGGGAATTGGTACAAGTAAGATGATAATAATACTGCTATAAGAGGTCGTGCTAACCCCCCAGGTCAATATGGAAATCTTTGGTGCAGGCAGGTATATCTGGAAATCGTTGTCCAGTAGTGGAAGTTCTGGGACAGATGATAATGATGATGATGATTATATGCTTACTAATAGTCAAATACATATTATTGAACCCTAAGTTTTACTAGTATTTCATTTATGCATATACGATTACTAGACCATACGTTTATGAGACCAACAAAGCATATTACGCATGAATTGCTTTCGCTGCAATTGAATGTACAGCCTTATACGGTTGTAGGCAAATAGGGAGTAATCATCCAGAAATATAAACCAAAGTTTTATACAAACCAGTCCCGGTCCTTGTAAAAATGCTATAAGAAAAAAGAAAGCACAAAATAATATGTCGAAAACGAACAATTTGAAAAAGATTAAGCACATGCAATATTCCAATGTTGCGGCTCTTAGATTATGATCTGAGGGCATTAAAAGTAATTGAATCAAAAACAAACGAAAGTAGCGAATGAAAAGAGAGAAATAAGCAAACGAAAAGGAATCGAGATGTAATGACGTAGATAAGTTCAACCAATTACTGGGACGCAGAAGTGCTGCATTGGCACGATAAAAATGGAGTCGCCGTTAGCAAATATGCAAGGATGGTATTAAGTAAAATACTGAGGAAGCTATAAGAAAGGAAGAAATTTAATTTCTTTATCAGAATATTATTTGTATTTGAAAATGTGGAATGCTTGAATTGCGTGATTTGGATTATGGAGAATTTTATGGTGTTTTAGTTAAATAATACTTATTGCAAAATCGTAATTTCCAACTCAAAAGACGATATTTTTTTTTCTTGTTATAAGAAGTTCATACTCTTGGAAGTTTGTAATTATCTTAATAATAGTAAAGTTATTTATAATTTTTTATAATAGCTAAAGTTAAAAAATCTTTACTTCAATAATGACTCTTATCCTTAAAAATTTAAGTGGTGTTCTAACTTTTAAACTAGTTTGTCCCTTTCTTCTTTACTACGTCAAATAGTTCAAAAGTTAAAGAGGCAAAACATAGATTGAGTTAAATTATTTAACTCAATCTATGTTCTTAAATAACGCTGAAATAAAATTATAAGTAAGAGCCATTGTCTACATTTTTAATAAAAACGAAGCCATCGATGTATTAATTTATTTTTCATCAAATTTGTGAATATTATTTTAAATAAATTAACTTATAAAGACGAAAGTACATTTATCTGGATCATATTTATTCATTTTCAATCTTATCAAAGGGCCTTTTACTTTTATTAAAAACTGAATATTGTAGTAAAACGAAATAGTTTATTATTTTTGCTTTGGACTTTAATAAATTGTAAAACATGATATGAAAACGAATCGAAACCGCGACAAAGATGACGCCAACGCACTTCTCGAAGATTTTATCTCGCGTGGAGCCCTACCATTATTTCTGTTGCCCATCGCCGCACAATCTCAGCAATTACTCTGAGAATTATTTCAAAGAAATATTGTTATCTCTACATTGTTATGTAATAGTATGGATTTCTAAAATATGATAATTGTAGAGATGGTTCTATTAGATTGTCATTTGCTTTATTCTTTTTAGGAAGGAATATGTAAGACAGGATTCATTAAGTATTTATTTTATTTGTAAATTGTACATACATACATAAGCTTACCCCTATATTCCCGAAGGGGTGGGTAGAAGCAATTAGCGAAATAGAAAAGCCACATTTCGCCAAGCTCATTTCCGTCTCAAATGTGATAGGGGGCGACGCTATCGCCATATCGGGCACAAAGTCTGATTTTAGGATGGACCAAAAAGTCATTATCACTTTATCCGACCCGGGATCGAACCCGAGATCGTAGTACGTCAATGGCACTCAGCTAGGAGTCAGCAGTTACCCAGGTAATTTAATTTCTTTCTTTCTACCTGCCCTTATCCTATCTTAATGTGGGGTCTGCGCAACACACTTTTTCAAGCAAAGTGCAGAAAGGATTTGGCTTAGTTTTACGACCGGCCGCCTGCCTGACGTCAACCCCCGCTGAGGGATCCAGTCCCGGGCAAATTAAATTAGAAAATTCGCTTTGCCCGATCTGGGATTCGAACCCAGGACCTCCCGGTCCACAGCCCATATATGCTGCCACTAGACCAAGGAGGCGACTATCGAGCTCATTTAATATGTATTATTTTACAAAAACATCACGATTCTGCATTCACTTAGGCATTTGTAGAATTGAAGGGATTTATGATCTTGACATTTGTTACACACGAAAGGTCATGATTGAATTTGAACGATCTGCGTGCCCAAATGCTTCAATATATGTCATTACGTGATCGAATTTAAGGAAGCCTTGACCTGTTTTATTAGTTTCTTCATCCAAAACCGAATAGGAAAATTGATGGTGTAGGGTATGGTATGGTAATCAGCGCAATCGTTTTAAGTTGTGGTTGTTTGGTTTTACTGACTGTCTCGGTGGCGTGGTTGTATTTCGGTACGACTACTGTCCTGACGTCTCGGGTTCGATCCCCGGGTCGAGCAAAGTGATATTGGATTTTTCCATATCAGCCCGGAGTCTGGAATTTGTGCCCGATATGGCGATAGGCTCGCCCCCTATCACATCTGGGACGGAACTAAGCTCGGCGAAATGTGGGTGTACTAGTTGGCTAGTGCGCCTTTGCCTACCCCTTCGGGGATACAGGCGTGAGCTTATGTTATGTTATGTATGTTGTTTGGTTTTAAACAGCCATTTTATAAACTATGTTAAATCTTATTATAATAACGTTATTTATAGCTAATATGGTATGTTTTAGTATTGTTTTTAAAGCTACTTAAGTAAGTCACCGTCGTCGTAAATTTGGAGAAGTGTAAACTTAACAAAATCCATAACTTAGTTAAAAGATTTTCACAGATAATAACAACAAAATAATACTTTCAATGCAAATTATTAAACAAATCGTTACCTCCCATAGAGAATGACGTGCAGAAATAAGTTTTTGTGTTCGAAAAGGATGCCAAAACGTCAACAAAGAACAATGTTTTCAAACAAAAGAAGCGACAATAAAACAAATCGAAGCGTGGCCGCGATTAATTGACACGCGTGTTGGCATACAATGGCATAATTAAGATTGGCGTAGGCGGATCCGATGCTACAACAGTTCGCTATGGAGATTGAGTTGCGGTTCTGCGTTGTAATTTAGTTTTTATCGTAACGAAATTAAATGCATTTTTTATTAAAAGTAATACACTTTTACACGAGAAAGTGCTTTATGTTTTTGTAACCAATACAAATTGTTATACTAATTTTGCTAATCTTTGCAATCTTTTCTCAAATTGCCACGAAATAGGTAACAATTAGTTTCAACATACAAAACATAAGCTCACGCCTGTATCCCCGAAGGGGTAGGCAGAGGCGCACTGGCGAACTAGAACACCCACATTTCGCCGAGCTTAATTCCGTCCCAGATGTGATAGAGGGCGAGCCTATCGCCATATCGGGCACAAATTCTAGCCTCCGGCCTGATATGGAAAAATCCAATATCACTTTGCCCGACCCGGGGATCGAACCCGAAACCTCAGAACCGTAGTCGTACCGAAATACCACCACGCCACCGAGGCAGTCAAATAGGCCGAGTAGTTTTATCTACCTCAATTTACCATTCCTCTTAAATTTGTTGCTAGAGATGATTTCTAGTGTATCTTAACATCATGTTTATTGTTAGGTAGAATAACGCAATGGGGAGGAACGGTGGCGACATGTTCTAATTGAACCAACCTTCTATCAACAAATACAGAAAAAAGATATTGTTAGGTGATTACTTCAGACGAACAAAGTAAATCGATCAATTACTCGTCTATATGTTTCTATAGAAGAGACTGGCAAATTAACAGATGGATTTTATGAGATATGTAATATGTATTTGTAAACATACATCCTATATCCACGGAAATAAAGAAAAAGAAGGACACCACCTCCCCTATAGTTAAACGGACGCCACAGAGAAGCCACGCACACAAACGCGCCTGTAAAAAAGTGCCCTAAACACACACGCCATTACGTGTCGATAGATCGAATGGGCCGAAAACCCTGCTTCACTTACAATGTTCCTAGCGCTCCGTCCATCTTTTTTTACATCTGTGCCTATACCATATATTAAATGTAAGTAGGTACACCTAACATAACTTGCGGCGGTAGTGCACGATCCCCAAGGTCTGAGCGGTAATTCTCGTACGCCACGCCGCGCCGGTGGCTTTCTTACGTGACTGTAGCCTCTTGCAATATCTCTCGTAGTTTATCAGCCTTATTTGCAATGTCACGTACTACTCTAAAACGGCCATGGCGCTGGTATACGGAACCCTAGATCGAAGGTATTTAGATATTTTGGATGAAATTCAGGAACCATTTTTTTTATAGCAGAGACTGGGAGCGATCAGATGGGTTACCTGATGGTAAGAGATCTCCACCGCCCATAGACACCCAAGTCAAAAATAATCATGGATGCGTTGCTAATCTAAAAGGAGGGAAAACGGATTGGGAAAGAGAGGGGGGTAATCGGGCCACCGGTGTAAATCTTCCTTAAATAAACCAAAAATAAAAATACAATAATATTTGCCCTGTAATATTACTGTCCCACAACTGGGCACGGGCCTCCTCTACTAATGAGAGGGGTTAGGCCTCAGTCTACCACGCTGGTCTAATGCGAATTGGTAGACTTCACATACCTTCGAAATTCGCCTAAAATAAATAAATGAAATAAATAATTACTTAAAAAAAAATAGAAAATTGAAAGATAATCCAGTCAAAGCGTCTACGGTCACGTAAATCTTCACGCGTTTGTAGGTGGGTTGAATTATAGAATCCCGATAACCCGGGGTGGGCATGCATTAATTAAATAATTATGACATATTGTCCATTCGTTCAATGGAAGGGTGCGGCCGTGCGGCTGATAAGATGAGCATGTTCATTATGGATTCCCAATGCGTGTTTCTGTTCATGTTTTGATATCTACATATTTATGGGATTTTGAGAATGCGATCTGAATTGCAAATCGGTTGATTGTTTTTAATGGTGCGTCATTAGCGTGGACGTCGGTAGATGGAGAGCTTTATCAATCCTTGTACAATGGAGCGTGACATGAAAAATTTGCAATTGTGTTTCGAAGCTCTGTGTATCTTCGATGTCGATGACTTTTAAGTTTACTTTTGGTGTAATGATTATGTAATTATTTTTTTATAGAAGAGGGGGCAAACGAGCAAGTGGGTCAGTTGATATTAAGTGATCCCCGCCGCCCATAAACATCCACAATACCAATTGGGCGACGAATTTTGCATAAGTAGGTAAGGTCCATATAACGCGCCTCCTATCGGCGTTTGCCAAATTGTAGGCTAATTATTATATTAATTAGAAGAAAACGTAACATTGGCTTGTCATTTGAACATTTTCACCCTTCTCTATTGACAAGCACATCCAGAATCCCAAGAGAGGCCAAGGTTAAAACATCCACAATTCGCTTTATTTTCGTCCCGTTACATAGAAATAGAGCGGTGTCCATTTTTTTATGTAGATAGTCACGGGCGGCTCGGCCTCCGGAGGCCCATAAGCTTATGTAACATATATATGTGCCGCCTCCGACATACAACTTAATGTAAAATCGAGATTACCCATGTTGCGATTCATTACTTAGGATCCACCAGCTTAAGTCTAGGCATATACTAACAATTACACTTACAGAAAATGTATTACACAATGACCATGTAGTTACGAGGCCGATATATCCTGGTATTACTAAAGGCTTTCTATTAGTAACATTGTTACTTCATTGTACAGTCCCATACATCACACAAGTTTGCGAATACGCCCTGTGAGTTGTGCATGCTAGTTTCAACAGGGTTTTGTTTTGTCTAATTGAATAGATCATTTGTTATTACAGAAATGTAAAAAGTTGGGAATTACAAAGATAGCATAACATATAACATAGGTGATGTTGTGATTCTATTAAGACTGCGCTCCGGACATTTGCTCTTAAACAAATTTAATTTTATGATGGGTAAATCAACCTCAAATAAATGTCCTCAATGTAATTGTGTAGATGATGTTTTTCATCTATTGATAGAATATGTTCGAAGCTAGCCTTTGAGGCAACAATTAGGGCTTAGAACAAATTGTAATGTGGGTATGTGTAATAGTTTTTTAGCGGCACCATCATCAACTGAGGCGAAAGTACTAGCAAAAATGTGTCGATAAACCCTTTTTTATTTTTTAAAATAATTTTACTATTTACAATAAGAGCATTGCTTTTACAGGGGTGGCATAGTCAACTTTATGACTAAACCCCTAGGCTAATAAAGATAAAATAAACATATAACATAAGCTCACGCCTGTATTCTCAAAGGGGGTAGGCAGAGGCGTACTAGCGAACTAGTACACTCACATTTCGCCGAGCTAAGTTGCATCCCAGATGTGATAGGGGGCGAGCTTATCGCCATATCGGGTACAAATTCCTAGACCACGTATATTAATCCGCCCGGTGTGAAGTTAGGCACAAGTGGCGTTGCAGCTATTGTTTTAAGAGGAGGGAGGCGAAGAAGGTGGTGTAGGCCTAACTTCAGCCCGGTTGTTGTTCCGTGCGTATTATATCATTACGTGACTTAGTTCGTACGATAGCCTACTGCCATAAAATATAGTACCTACAAAGTTGATTAACAAAGGAAATAATCATAAATTAAGTTTTCATCGTAGATTCGTATCCGTTTATTTATGACACACTGCAGGGCAAGCCTACCCTTCTACTGAGGGGTGCTATTAAAAAGGTAATTAAACAAAAAGGAAATAAATGGTCATTCAAATATAATATTCTATAAACCGCGATTTTCGAATTTATTTCAAGATGTCGCCTTTGTTGGTGTTCTGGCATTATATTACATTTGGAATATAATCTTGACACTAGCGTATTTCTAAAAATAAAATTGATAAAAATAGTTATTGGTCACGTAGGCATATCAAATGCACTTATGACAGGTCACAATAAGGTCTAGATACATTTATATAATAATCATGTTACAACACTATCAATTTAGAATCAAGCAGGCAGGTATGGACACAATAACATGGATGGGGCTTAGATAAAAGGTTGTGATTTGTAGAAAAGGATCGAACGGAATATGGCAGGAATGCTAGCAGAGAATTGACGGGAAAATAAAATAGGAAACTTGTACGATTTGACCAACCTTCCTATAACCATCACCATCAGCCACATGACGTCCACTGCTGGACATGGCCTCCCCCAAAGATAATCATAACAATAGGTTTTTATAGTCCATTTAAATGTTTTCATTAAATATGGGAAGTGGAAATTCATATACTGTGGCGTGATATGATGTATGTATCGAAATATTCCGAACTCATAACATGGAATTGTTTACTTTCCATATGTAAAAAGGTGAAAAATATGGCACACACAAACATTTTTCTTGGTGCGGAAATCGAACCCGCAGCCAATCGCTTCACAGTTGGCTTCTCGCCTACTGCGCCATGGAGGCTGTCTGTATGTAATAGGAGATAATAATGTTTTTTTTTTTATAATGCGGATGGAGCCGCGAGCGGTAAGCGAGTCTACAATAAAATAAATTATCAATATACAGTAATATTCATTAATATCCTACTGTGACTACGACTATAAAAACAAGACAGAAACATAATTCCCACAAAATAAGGTATATTTAATAAGCAATATATATTTATTAAAACATTTTAATTATACATCTACAGTCGTAAATCAGATTATTTTTAAAGTGTCGTATTACGCCATTAGGTTTTGCACATGAGATAATGATTATTTTTGACTCGTGTGTATTTATGGTAATAATCATTGAATATGGTTATAGAAGTATGAGCTACATATGGAAGGTTGAAAATAAATTCATAGATTTTTAACAGAAAAATAATGTAAAATATGCGATGACTAAATTACAAATATTTTTGTGGAATTTCACAATATCCCAGTTAATTTACGTTTAGGTTTAACACATCACTCCACACGCAGATTCACGCCTATATCCCGAAGAAGACAGAGGCGAGCTAGGTAACTAAAACACCAACATTCCGCCTCGTTCATTTACATGATAGAAGGCCAGCCTATCGCCAACAAACTTATAAGTTGACATTCACCTTATTAGCTCAGCTCATGAGCTCACACCTGTATCCGCGAAAGGGTAGGCAGAGGCGCACTAGCGAACTAGTACACCCATATTTCGCCGAGCTTAGTTCCGTCCCAGCGGGTTTAGACAAATGGCTTATGCGCTAGTCGAATAGAATAGTTGAATAGAATAAATGTATGGGAATGACATAAGACATGACATAAGGCGGCGTACTCTTATGTCATTCTCATACATTTATTCTATTCATCAATTTTTTTCGAATAGCGCATAAGCCACTTGTCTAAAAACCCCCAGATGTGATAGGGGCGAGCCTATAACTATATCAGCACAAATTCCAGATTCTGGGCTGATATGGAAAAATTCAATATCATTTTTCCCGACCCGGGGATCGAACCCGAGACCTCAGAACGATAATCGTAGCGAAGTACAACCACGCCGCCGAGATATATTCACCTAATTATAATTTTTCGGTACAAATAAACATTCAATCGATATCGTCCTCCAACAATCCTTTCCGATCGATTTCGAAGACAATCCAATTTGGTAATGATTTTTCGACAAAAATCATTACCAAATCCGATGACATCACGAAGCTTTACCTCAAGCCAAGCCCCATTTGTTTTTTGTCCACATTAGCCGATCCTGTGTCCCACAACCTCATTTGCATTTTAATTGTGGACCGATCGTGGCACAATCATTTCGCCATTTCGACCCGTAGGCGCGTTTATATTAAATCCTAAATGTCTCTATTATAAAACCGGATTTCATATTTTATAAGGTAATATATTATCACTATGATTATAATATTTTAATCAATTAGCGATTTCATGGTTGCTTAATGATTTAGATTCGTTTAATTTATTTTAATGTCATCATTTCAAATTTTTGTTTCGTTGATTATGTCATATTGGTCGGTGACTGTATATGTTCTATATTCTTGTCAAAGAACGGTGATGTCCAATCTATTATAATACATTATTTCTTTCCACCTACACTTAATCCCACCTTAATGTGGGATCGGCGCAACACATTTTTAGCATGTTGAAGACTTTGGCTTAGTTTTTACGAACATCAACCCCCACTTGGGGGATCTAGTTCCGGGTAAATGACGTTAGAAAAACACCCCGCCCCACTTGGAAATCGAACCCAAGACTTCCCGGTTATACATATACGCTGCCATTAGACAACAATTTATTACTTTATAAACTCATTTTTATTGATTAAGATATTTTTGGTTAAGTTAAATTAATCTAAGAAATAACTTATTAACTACCTACTCTTTTCGTCCCAATTAAGATATTTGAGACAATCTAGACATTCCAAATGATCGTGTATTTTAATAGATTTTTTTCCATCGCCCGTAACTGCTGCAACATATTATGAATGAATACGTTATGAAGAACCCTGTAAGATGTATATAGTATGGTGCAAACTAAGCATATCAATAAATTTTCATTGAAGAGCCAATTCTAACAGTTTTTTGTACATTACATTTCAACAACTCCAAATGTTGTACCTACTCAGGATAATAATAATATGTAATGTGTATTACAACATATATCTATATTTCGTAACATCAAGTGATGATTCCATATATCACTTCAACAAAAAACTTAGGCTAAGTCACAATAAAAACAAACAGACAAGCAAAACGTATACTCATTATAATGCTGAAGACATCGATTACGTCAGCGCCTTTGATGGATAACTTCCTTGATCCAAAATAATGAGAACAAATCAGAAACACCTTTGAATCTATGACGATAGGGGCTATAATGTAACGAGTCAGTAAAAGGTAATAATTTAATATTCTGGATATGACATGAGTTAGTAATGCCTTATCTAGGTACTTGTTTGTCCACGTGCGGTATTGCGGTTTTATTAATGGTCCGAGCTATAGGCGGAATCAAGCTGAATAAAAGTAGTTCTGCAGGGTTACCACGACCTCTTATAGCAGTATTATTATAATCGTTCTTCGATTGTTTTGTATGGGAATCGGTACAAGTAAAATTATAATAATACTGCTATAGAGGTGATGGTAACCCCCCAGAAGTATGTGAAGACAAAGGTGGATACTTTACTAAGCCATTGTATATCTCACATTTAACTCAAAATTAAGTAGGAAAAATGTTTTTTTTTTATCCGGGCACGGCAAAGTGACTACTCTGCATCTGATGGTAAGCGTAGTGCAGTCCAAAAAAACTAGCGACCACTGACGAACAATGAGTTTATCAGTGGTCGCCAGAATCATGTCGGCCTATTTATGCTTCTTCACACTCCGAAATCGAAGAGGGAAGAAGCAAACGGAGGGGTTTTCTATAAGACAGGCGGATGACTGATGCAGATACAGGGATACCCCCATACCCGTCTCAACCAACCATCAAGTAATGCCGCAAGCCCTTTGAGAGAACCGGAAGTACACTGGCTGATCCTGGAACGCGAACTACACACGGAGTGCGGGTCACTACGGCAGGTTTTAGCACCATGTGTACGGTGGTCGCCATCTGGTCGGATACAAATATCCTACCATCAGCAAAATTGGTGATTGGTGTCGGTATTTTAAACCATTATTGTATCTTAAGATTTTTAAAACTCTCAAGATAAAGCTGTTTTATTGTGTTTTTTGTGTTAATGTTTTTAAAACGCTATTACTATTTTAGTAGAGTAATAGGTTTTTAATAGGATAGTGAAGCAGCGATAGCTCAGTTGGGAATGGTACGGACTGCTGAGATAAGTGTCGGAGGTTCGAGACCAACCCCAAAATGGAGCATACACCTCTGACTTTTCTATGTTAAGTGTATTTTCATTGTGAAATATCGCTTGCTATAACGGTGAAGGAAAACATCGTGAGGAAACCTGCATACCCGAGAATTTCTTCTCAAGAATTTCGAAGGTATGTGAAGTCTAGCAACCCGCATTAGGCCAGCGTGGTAGACTAAGACCTAACCCCTTTCTTTAGTAGAGGAGGCTCGTGCTCAGCAGTGGGACAGTAATGTTACAGGGCTAATATTATTATTATATTATAATTATTATATTATAATAGCATTTTTATAAATGATTTATTACATACAATTATAGATCCCACATAATTTGGAGTACAAAGTACGATACTGGTTACTGTCATCCGTGGTTATATTATCCTAAATAGATCATAAGTAATACGTTAATATGCTCATTTCCAAGATCATTAATTAATTAAGCGCGATATAAAATACGATACTAGCAAGCATAATATAAAAATATTTCAATAGTCATAAATTTAAAAATGCTCGCGAAATTGCGCCGCAAATTAATTACTATAGCAGAGCTGCACGGTCGCTACGGTGCCATGGTCGCGGCTTCCCACATTTTTCGAGCGTAAACACTAATTGCGCGTGGTGCAGACCAAAATCGCTTGACTAACTTCAATGTGACCACACCCTTTGCAAATGTATACTTAAAATGATTCTATAGGTATATCGTATAACTAAACAATTACTTCTATTAAATATATTCTCTCTACAAAAAAAATTGGTATATATTCCATTTTTGACTGCCTCGGTGGCGTGGTGGTATTTCGGCACGACTACGGTTCTGAGGTCTCGGGTTCGATCCCCGGGTCGGGCAAAGTGATATTGGATTGTTCCATATCAGCCCGGAGTCTGGAATTTGTGCCCGATATGGCGATAGGCTCGCCCCCTATCACATCTGGGACGCAACTAAGCTCGGCGAAATGTGGGTGTTCTAGTTCGCTAGTGCGCCTCTGCCTACCCCTTCGGGGATACAGGCGTGAGCTTACGTTTATGAGCTTATGTTGTACATCGCATATTTATATGAAAAGAATTATGAACTAAGAATAAATTAAAGAAGGATAGAAATACTATCAACTTTAGAATCATCTTGCCGTTCGTCTATTTTCACGTCTAACACACTTAATAATAAATAATTAAAAAATCGTAGAGCTTGCCTTCACATCCCATTCTTTGCTTTCACTTTAATAAAATCGGGTATTCTATCAATAATTATGAGAAATTTTAATTTTAAAATTACACAAGAGACTGCCTCGGTGGCGTGGTTGTATTTCGGTACGACTGCCGTCCTGAGGTTTCGGGTTCAATCCCCGGGTCGGGCAAAGTGATATTGAATTTTTCCATATCAGCCCGGAGTCTGGAATTTGTGCCCGATACGGCGATAGGCTCGCCCCCTATCACATTTGGGACGGAACTAAGCTCGAAATGTAGGTGTACTAGTTCGCTAGTGCACCTCTGCCTACCCCTTCGGGGGATACAGGCGTGGAATTTATGTTTATGTATGTAACACAAGAGAACCAGCGGGCAAAACTACATAGTCTGAAATTACTCAAAGGAATTTCATGAAACTTTATTAATTCACGCATCCACGCACTTTCAATAGAAAGTGACATTAATGAATATCTGAAATTCAGGGAGAAACTCTTTAAAGCAGCTAAGAATTTTCATTTTCTAATCCTATACAAAATCATTCTCTCAAGAAAGTCTTTAGATATTATAGTCTAGGCTTTGATTTAAAATTCAATTAAGTCTTTTATACGTGACGTTGTTTGACGAAGTGAGGAATAAAGTGGTAAAGGGACTCTGTGGAGTGGAAGATAGTTTCAAGAATAGAGAAAGGCATGTTGAGGTGGTTTGGACTTTAAAAAAAGATGGACGGAGCGCTAGGAACATTGAAAGTGAAGAAAGTTTTCGGCCCATTCGATCTATCAAAACGTAATGGCGGCGACTGAGCATGTTATGAGTGTTAATTTGTGCCTAGACACTTTTGTACAGATGCGTTTGTGTGTGTGGCTTCTCTGTGGCGTCCGTTTAACTATAGGCGAGATAGTGTCCTTCTTTTTTATACGTCCGTGGGACAGGTTAAGAGCATGAACGATATGAGGTTGATAAAATACGTACATAAGTGATGGAAAAGGCGGGAGAGATTGACTGGACCAAATTTACGTCTGTCAAATTGGTGACTTTTTATACGTTAGAAGTACGCTAAACTAATGAAAACTATAATAATAATAATATTAGTCCTGTAATATTAATGTCCCACTGCTGGGCACGGGCCTCCTCTACTAATGAGAGGGGTTAGGCCTTAGTCTACCTAATGCTGGTTGGTAGACTTCACATATCTTCGAATTTCTTGTGGAGAAATTTTCGGGTATGCAGGTTTCCTCACGATGTTTTCCTTCACCGTTATAGCAAGCGATATTTCACAATGAAAACACACTTAACATAGAAAAGTCAGAGATTTATGCTCCTTTTTGGGATTGGTCTCGAACCTCCGACACTCGTCTCGGCAGTCCGTACCATTCCCAACTGAGCTATCGCTGCTATGCATAGTCTCTGCTCATCTCTATGGGACACAGCCGTGATATGTATATTCGTGACTGATTTTTTAAATAAAATCCTTTTCCAAGTAAAAATACCCACTAATGACATATTTATTTATTCAAGACATGTCCCCCAGCGTGTGCTACAATGCGAACAAAAAATCGATTTACATCTATTTTAAGATGCTTCAAACTGTTTTATACTATTATAATGAAGATAAATATAATTTATTCGTTATGTTTTGATAACCTTTCCAACTTTCGTAACATTTGTTTGGTAAAGTGGAACTTAAATAGATAATTTTACTGATCGAAATGGCTTCTGATAAGTACGACTCATTGCGTGGAATAAATTAAAATTGTGCAATATAGAATGCAATAAAGAGCATAATAAATTGAATTATAGTGAAATCTCGGAGAGGCCTATGCTGAGAAGCGAACAATCTAGAATAATAATTGAACTATTAATATTATCGATCTCTAAATTGACTAAATTTTGTTATGATTGTTAAATTTGAAAGAGCACAATAGAGATCTAGTGAGTTATAACTTCAAGAACGTTAACGCTTTATATTTAGCGACACGAATTTGCGACTGCCTCGGTGGCGTAGTTGTATATCGGTATGACTACGGTCCTGAGGTCTCGGGTTCGATCCCCGAGTCGGGCAAAGTGATATTGGATTTTTCCATATCAGCCCGGAGTCTGGAATTTGTGCCCGATATGGCGATAGGCTCGCCCCCTATCACATCTGGGACGGAACTAAGCTCGGCGAAATGTGGGTGTTCTAGTTCGCTGGTGCACCTCTGCCTACCCCTTCCGGGATACAGGCGTGAGCTTATGTTATGAATTTGCATTGAAATTCTGTTACCTGCTATTTGTCACCTACTTATGTCTTAATGCAGCATTTTTTAAAACGATAAAGTGTCTTAAACCATAGTTAATACGTTCTTGTTTATTGGAGTAATATTTCAGTATCCAGTATCCAATCATTCAGCTTTTTAAAATATTTGTTGTATTAGAGCAAATATATTAACATTCAAGAGCTGACAAAGAGACTAAATCTTCAAACTCAAAGCCCAAAAATCTACAACCAAAAACACCACAATATTTTCCACTATTGATAAAACGTGACAACAAAAAGACGTTATCCGGACACCATTGATTTCAGCATAAAATATGTTCAAAAGGAGACAATGTATTTTAAAAATCTAAATGATTTACAGCGACTTGATAGGAGGATACGGCGCCCGATATCGTATCGGACGTTAAAATAAAAACAGCGAAGAATCCCTTTTGTTCTTTGTCGCCCCGGTCGTATGCAAATGGTGACGTCGCGGCAGATTTAGGGCTTGAAAAAGCAATAAAATGTGCATGCTTTTAGTGGGTTTAAATACTTTGGTATTATTCATACAAAATATTGTGGAAGATGCACGTTTCCTGCGTATGAATTAAGAAATATGGTGTCGTTTTGACAATATGGAAAGTGGCAGTAAACAGTAGGCATTTAACCTAATGTACTTCATATATCTCTACATAAGTATATTTTTCGGATATATTTTTTTAAACTATAGTTATTTTGGTATATCGACAGTTTTCTGTTTATTCTTGTAATGAGTAATAAATAAAAAAATGCTGAGTCATCTAGGCCTAGGTAACAAAAATATATGTAATAGTAAAAAAAAAACTAAAAAAACGCACATTCATAAATTATAACACATCGCAATAAAATAAAAATGAAAAGTTATTAAAACTATTATTTATTTTCACCTTTTTTTGTCTCTGCTGAAGCGTTATCAGTATCTAATAACAGTCTTATAAGCATCTTGACTTTCAATAAACTGTATTTCATTTTTTTGTTATCCTGGTAATCCTCATCAGGATACTAGGACAAAATTATTAAAGTATTGTATCGCATAGGACCTTGGTACGTGTGCCAATTTTCAAGGTCATCAGACACCTGGAACATGGTGAAAACCACGCTGAAAGATTCCATTACATATACCTCTATATTAATATACATACAGGTGAAGCTAATATAAACCGTATAAAAAAGGGTTTAGCACCTCTTATTGCGCAAAAATATTGCGCAATGTCATGGTAGGTGTATAAGGGTAGGCATATGGGTAACAAGCTTCGGTTACAATGAACGAAAAGTTTGTAAAAACCTTTCCAGCTAGGTTAAATAGATAAGTATTTACTCCATTACACATAATATATTACCAAGGGTATTAAAAAAATTTCATTTTAACAAAAATACATTTCGTTTCACATGCCGTATATCAAAGGAGCGGTCCGGTAATATTTAACGCAAGCCGCGATTTATGGAGTATGATACGGCGGGACAAATCGTCCGGCACTCGATGTACGCACTCTAGGTCTTATTGTCGCAAGTTATCGCCGAAATGTCAGAGAGAATTTTGATTTATCAGAGTTGGGTGTTTTATTTTTTATAGCTGAGACTGAAACGATCAGATGGGTCACCTGGTAAGTGATCACCACCGACCATAGACACACAAGACACAATACAATCATGGGTGCGTTGCCAACCTAAAAGGAGGAAAATAAGGACTGGAAAAGGGAGGGAGGATTTGGGTCACTGGAAATCCCTCGCACCGAACGAAACGCGACAGCGAGCGGCCCGTTTACGTCGGTTTTCTGTGAGACAGTGGTAATAAGCCTGTCGAGCTGTCCCATTCGTATTAAAGACATAAATGCCTACAGCATGGCTCTACCACTCATAAAGCTTTTCATATTCCATGTATACACATATTATGATAAAAGTTTACGCGAATGTTATACATTGAAATAAAACTATTTTTACAGATTCTATCACGATTTAGTTTTAATTTTTATTCCCGACTGACAGTCCAACCCGTGACCACGAAGACTGCAAAGCCTTCGAAACGTCGGGAATGAAAATTAAAACCAAATCGTGATGAAATCCGTAAAAATAGTTTTATTTTATGATAAAAGATTTTTGAGCCTTAATAATATACTATATTCGGGGGTAATCCTCAACGAAAATTGATTTAAAATAAAAATAATGTATGATTCAAACCTAATATGAATAAAATATGTCGATGCTTAGCGCTACCAATGTGAACAAAGCAGGTGGTGTATAAATGCTTTATGAACCAACTACTTCAGAGAAATAAAAAGTTGTTTATGGCTCGCAAATACTTGTACATAACATAACATAACATAAGCTCACGCCTGCATCCTCGAAGGGGTAGGCAAAGGCGTACTAGCGAACTAGAACACCCACATTTCGCCGAGCTTAGTTCCGTCCCAGATGTGATAGGGGGCGAGCCTATCGCCATATCGGGCACAAATTCCAGACTCCGGGCTGATATAGAAAAATCCAATATCACTTTGCCCGACCACCACTTTGTACAATCATAATAAATGTTAAACTATAACATTGGCCTGTGAAGGAAAAAAAATTACTTTGGAATTAGTATCGAGTTAGCTGCATACGAACGAATGAATGAATACACCTTTGGTTAACATTTCATCATACTGTTTCCGCATTGAACACGATTTGAATATTTCTTTTCGCGCTCATAAATATGTGACTTACTATAATATTCTATAGAGTAGATGCATCAACTATGCTTCATCATCATTATCAGCCATAGGACGTCCATTGCTGGATATAGACCTCCCCAAAGATTTCCAGATTAACCTGTTGGAAGCGGCTTGCATCCAGTAACTTCCTGCGACCTATGCTTCTTTCATTAAAAAAGTCAAAGAAACATTTTTGACTGGACAAATATTAATACCTACATAGAGGTAACATCATAAAAATACCAAAAATTTTAGCTACTTTATGAATCGAACGTATACAAAAGTAAGTACCTCACGCACAGTTATCGTA
This sequence comes from Clanis bilineata, assembly GCA_036417725.1. Classification (NCBI taxonomy): domain Eukaryota; kingdom Metazoa; phylum Arthropoda; class Insecta; order Lepidoptera; family Sphingidae; genus Clanis; species Clanis bilineata. The sequence continues at coordinate 4,790,796 of CM071159.1, forward strand.
AAATAAGCTAACCATTCGGAATGGAATAAAATATATTCAATGACTTTTCGCCGTGTTTCGATTTCGTTACAGAACAAACTATATCCTTCTGGCATCATTAATTTGGTCCTAGTGCTGCGTATGTTCACATTATCTCGACGTTTGCTACAGGATTATAGACTTTAATGTTCGGACATAAGCTAAGCAAAGAAGGAAATATACTGAAGAACAAATAGTGGTGTTTGGTTCACTTTTCATACGTTTATTACGTCTCGGCACGGTATAAGAGTACTATTGATCCTGTTTTATCATGTTACTAAGTAGAGTAAGGATTTGTTCATGGCAAAGTGTCGTAAAGTTAAACATTGTGTTTTTATTGGTTTTATCGAGGATTGTTCGAGTTTAAGACGTGGAAAATATTGCGAAAGATATAAAATATTTTTGTAACTTTACGCTCCAGCTGCTATAAAATGACGTTACGTTTTAAATTAAATATTGTTTTTCAAACTGCCTACTGCATAAACGTCGGTTCAGTTCAAATGTTGAAATTGACATAATAACATTCTTTCATAGTCAAACCAGTCAGTCAGTAGGTGTAAACCGTACTTCATTTTGACTCCATTTAAAATATTCTTTTCTGTATAAAATACGTGACAGCACAGCAAATCTTAGAAAAGAATCAGGCTTCACAACTTGTATTGTTACTCAATACATTTTTAAAAATCAAATTTATTTTAATAAAAAAAAAACATAAGCTCACGCCTGTATCCCCGAAGGGGTTTGCAGAGGCGCACTAGCGGACTGGAATACCCACATTCGCCGAGCCTAGTTCCGCCCAGATGTATTAGGGGGCGTGTCTATCGCTATATCGGGCACAAATTCCAGACTCCGGGCCGATACGGAAAAATCCTAAACACTACCTGACCCGAGCATCAAACCCGGGTTAACAGGACGATAGCTGTAATGCTCATGCAATACCACTACGCCACTGAGGCAGTTTCTTTCAATTTATTTTAATACCCATCGAATATCCACCATAATAATAAAATAATAATTGTCCCGATAGTCGTTACCGCTAATGGGTTGATACCAAAGAGCCTCGATCAACACCTTAAGAGGCTCTCAATTGGGCGTTGGGTCAAGAGCCAGATACAGAAGGCAGTGTTATTGGACACGGCCCGCATTGTGAGGCGGTTCCTCACTCTGAGCCCCTAACCACCGGTGGCTTGGGTCTCAAGCCTCGTCATCGGGAGGGTGATATTTATTTATTTTTATATTTTTAAATGTATTTATTTTTATATAATTTATATTTAAAAATGTAAGAAAAATTAATTGAAATAAATGAGAAAGAATACACCAAACAATCAGATAAACCACAAAATCAATATGTCTGCACCTTAACATGTGATTTATGAAGCATCAGCCCAAGTACATGCAAGTTTGAGCGATAAAAGATGAATCACAACAAGATTAATATTGTTCCCGCGGCTTTCTTATCTCGAAACATTATGTTAGCAAATGGTTCGCAAGGTCTCGTAAGACAAATTGTACTGGATTATGCCGGATTTACTATTTATCTGTTGCATTACAGTGTGCATACTGTTTACTATCTGTGTTTGTTTGAGTCTTGTCTACTTGATCTATTGTCATAGAATGGCGGATACACACTGACCGAATGAAAGCGAACGAATGTATAAAGGTACATGTTGCGTTAACACAATCAAACTTTCGCTGTAGTGGGAATGAAACAAGGGGGTGACTCCTGACGCTCGATTCGAACTTGAATGCTATTCGATTTCATTTATTAATTTAAAATACCACCGAATTCTAGTTAAAAAGTGCATTAATGTCACGTTAAACATTACCAAATGACAAGTTCTGGAATATCATGCAACATTAGCGCACTTTAAAAGTAGATTTCGGTGGAATTTTAAGTCAATAAATGAAACCAAATCGAAATCACAATGGAATCGAGCGTCAGGAGTCACCCCCCAGGCATGATTCGTTAGCCTTCGTTCAACCCGGTGTGGACGCGCCAGAAGAGGATAGTTGCTATGCCATAAGCTAACAAATATAAGGCGATAGTTTATTAGAAATCTGCAGTATATGAAGTCAAAGTAGGGAAACATATTATTATGCAAGTTCTTTATTAGTCTACGTGGGTTGCAGGTATGAGCTTGATGTTTGGATCTTATACTGTTAATTATACAAGTGGTAATCCTGGTTGTCTAGAACCGCCTTTATAACCAAGAGTATAAGATTCAATATTATCAAATAATAATTATCTTTGTGTGTGTATGTTTAAATCGTAACCAAAGGCATTTCAACGAATTTCCAAGGAAAGCATATTCTTCGTTTAGAGTAACCTATCAAAGTAATCAAGAGGCGAATCAAAAAAATAGATCTTGCTAAAAATATATGTTTCTTCACAAAAAAAAAATTATGAATTCTCTAAGTCTCATCAACGACCCAAGCACGAATAACTAACGACTACGTATTCGAATGAAGCTATACTCATTTGGTTCAAACTTAAATATGTCGTGAGTGCGAAACGAGCTCAATAGTTGAAAGCTATTCGTATTCCGGCCTCAGTATAAATATCATATTTGAATAAGTAATTCGATTTGTGGATATTGATATTTTGTGATATAGTAAAATGTTAATCTAACCCTGAAGGATTTTCTTTTCATCGATGTATCATGATTCTGTGTAAGTAAATGGAAATTCTCTTGATATACATACCTATTGATCAAATTCTATCAGAACCGTATGTAATACTACAGAAATAGAATATAATATCCTATTGAACGAAAATGTCACGACCATTATATGAGTTAAATATACTGAAGTGTATAATGTAGAATTGTATAAATTCTAGAGGTATATTGGCATGAAGTATAATATAATCAAATATTATACGGAAGAACAAATCAATTCTGGCCAGACTCGAAATGAGGTTCTTAAGATAATATTTGCTATGATACAACGTACGAATATTTAAGAACCAGCATAATAAAATTAGATAAATGAAATGCAGTTTTTAGGGATCCGAAGCCAAATAGAACCCTTATAGTTTTGTAACAGCAGCTAAGCAGGCTTTACAAGGTTATGAGTAATAAACGACTAAATTAAAAAAAAAAAAACGTACAAATTATTTTTCAATATCACTCATATGTTGTTTGTTATGTAAAAATGGTAGTAAATATGTGTTTATGGACTTTATACATCGATATAATAAACTTTATACTTAAAATTATATTTAAGTAACAGTTACCCTTAATTCGGGACCCTGTACTGTGCGTGATCAGATATGTAGCATGCATCGGTGTTTTTGTTTTACTTGGCGATTATTTCAGAAAGAATATGGCTTAAAATCCTTTTAAGAACCTAATTATAATAATACACGGATGTAGAGTAAGTAAACTTCTCAAGGTTTGGCCGCATTTATTAGCATAAAGTAACCGCAAGTACACCAAGGGCTTGACAGTAATAACAAATTAGGGTAACTGCTCCAACCGTGGACGGCCTACCGCTATTGTGTATTGCACCCTTACTGCTTAATTGTGTTTTTGTTTGCTGCTTTATAACCCTACGTTGCTTTTATGTTTGCGAACTCGATTCTCAAATTTTCCTAAACCCGTTTGAAGGTTAATTTGTTTCACACGTAACGAAATATAAGAATTTAAATACGCGATCCACTCAAAAAATGCTATAAAATGTAAAAGTATTTTTATGGAACACTTACAGAAGCGTGTTATAGCGGTTAAAACAGGCGAAATAAAACCGAATGTGTACTGAAAAATGAAAGTACAACGACAATAATCCCAAGCTTTACTCGTACAAAATCGAGCTCTCAATATTGGCAATCTGCGCTAAACCTCTCTTGTCATGTCGGCCATATGCCAGAGCGTTAACAATGGAATTAGTCGTCATTCAAAGTACCGAGGCAAATTCACAACATATCTGGATAACGTGTAGCAAGTGCACTCGTTTAGCGAGGGTGACACTTTGAGCCCCTCCGATACTGACATTATGTGACAACATGGAGCTAGGGGCGTGCGTTCGCACAATGGTCGATCATCGGTGCCCGCACCCTATTCATGTCCGCACACACTTTCGACAAGGCATTGAATGTCGAAACTGTGTCATGAATTTTGGAGCAAAGGCCATTTTTAAAACGCATCTGTGTCTCTTTAAATGACACACAATAATATTATCTTTGTTATATTATGTAAATCTACCTACATAAATGCATTAAGAATGTGTAATTCTTAGCTCCTGGCCGATTTAAAATCCGCTGACTTGGTAACAAGCAAGTCTGTATAAGATGATATCCTTATTGATTCAAGAATCTTATACTTAAGAACGCCCATAGTTGGAAAAGATTACATATCAGAAGTCGATAATGTATCTTTAGCATCAACCAAACAAGGATATAAAAAATCGTGAATTCGAGAAAAAATTAGAACAACCAAATATATATCCAAATTGTTGAATCCAATTCGACCAACAGCACTCCAGCATACAAAGTGGGAAGAAATAAATTCACCCACAAGGCGCGGTTTGAAATATTCAATGAAGAGATTTTATGAAGAAAAAATTCTGATTTGCATCTCAAAGCGTTCGCCAGTTAATGGGAGCGTTTCGAATGCAGAGCACGTCATTTCCCAATCGAATGTAACCCTTACACGACACTCAAGTCGGTAGCTATAATGGGTATTGATAAACAACAAGCGTGAACAGTGAGTGAAATTAGGACGAGTGTTATTCTATTGTTGATTGTAACGTAACTCTAAGCGTCACTGATGTATCGTAAACATTAGTTTAGTTTTGAAACTAAATTGATTGCGTAACAATTGAGTCCTTTAAGCGAAGCGTGAAGAAGCATTTATGCAGGCCTGCATAACTCTGGCGACCATTCATAAACTATTTTTATCGATGGTCGTTGGTTTTTTTGCACTGTACTACGCTTACCATCAGGTGTAGTAGTCACTTTGCCGTGAACGGATAAAAAAAAACATAAAAAAAATCGACTTGTGGATAAATCTTTTCAACTTTTAAAGAGAAGGAAGAAGGCCCGTGCCCAGCAATAGAACAGTAATATTACAAGGCTATTATAATTTTATTGACGAAGACGAATCATTAACATGTACTAAAGCTTGATCTTATTTATCTATTTCAACAAGATATGGGGCCACACTTATAAAAACATTTTCGCTTTACTTTTTGCTAATAATAGCCTGTCACTTTATTCCTTGCGTTACATTGTTTAAAAATGAAAGGGACAACGAATGGTTAAAGATAAGCAGCGCTTAAATATTTTTATGAGAGGCTATGGAGTGGAATGTATAATATTTCAAAGACTATTTAAAAGAAGAATTTTAAAGAGCGTCTTAATCAATTTCAGTTGAAGTATAAATGCTTAGATACCTTTTTACAACAAAGTAATTTACTCATGAATCACACCACAAGGCGTGAATTTAGAGAGAAACCAAGAAATTTTGGTGTTACGTCGTTAAGTCTGTGGCATTATGAAGTTTCCGCTCAAACGGCTGCCACAATCGGCTTCATACGGAAATACGGAAGTGAATTCCGTTGAAAGATTTTAATTTGAACATCGGAGCCTTTCTGGTTCCATTCATGCAAATTGATAGTAGAAGATGCACATAGTTGTGAAGTTTAACTAACTTTATTAACTATTTGTGATTAAATTACCGTCTAAGAATTTAATTTAACGTTTTGAATTTCCCAGTCAACAGCAATATCTCAAAATTTCCCAATATCTTAAAAAAACCTACTTCATTGAGTATATATTATTAAGTTATATCAAATTATCTTAAAATATAGTTTAAAAGTAAAAGGACGCACTTTTTTTTAACTTTATAAACACATATTTCACCAATTATATTATCTTGATTAAAAACGTAATTAATCAACGTAAAAATCGTAAAGATCCTATCCAAGATAAGGCCACACGGTTCAATTAAGTGGATTTTTCAAATCTAGGTACAAATAGAAGTAATTTTAAATAGGTAACGTTGTCCATTTCTTGGAACAATGTGTATCGCATAAGCTTCGTGTGATCAAACGTATGTAAACGGGAAATTAGCAAACGAATGAAATGACAAGTCTAAAGTTGTGTCAAGAAACATCACTCCTTTGAGTTATTGATGTATTTTTAATTGCCTAAATTAAAACGCTTGCCAACCGTAAACGATCTTAAGAATATTACATGATATAATGAACTTCTGTACTAATGATCTTTGACTGAGATTATCTTTTACGTTTAAAAGAAAGATGAATTGAATATTTCATCAACGATTCGGTGGAACCGTATTTTTAATTGTAAAACCGTTAGATGCTTAGGGTAAATTCAAATATGGCAACCATGACCTTATTCTTGTTGTTTTGTGTATACCATTTTTTTTAAAGCAGAGACTGGCAAACAAGCAGATGGGTCACCTGATGGTAAGTGATCTCCACCACCCATAGACAACCGAGACTCAAAAAGAATCATGGGTACGTTGCCAACCTAAAAGGATGTAATGGAAGGGGAGAGAAACGGGATTGGGAAAGGGAGGGGGAATTGGGCTACCGGAAATCCATGTGATCATTATACCCCTGCCTATCCCTTTGTAGTTATGAACTTATGCTGCTATATTTAAAATTATACACAGTTAAATTTCATTTCAATCTCCAATGACCTGCAAAATTTATTTAGACGCATTTTGGCACACAGAAGCGTGAATATATTTTATGCTTCCAGATAAGACTAATTTATTTTCAAATATGTAGTTTATATTTAAATCCAGCTTACTAGTGTGTGTTTATAAAATATATCTTTGTTTTATCTCACCTGTCCTAAACTCCATCTGCCGAGAACTAGTACATAATCTGTACACGCATAATTCATTCCGGTAGTAAACTTTTGTCAGTCAAGTCACGAAGATTTTTATCTGCTGTTATGTTGTTTATGACATTAAGCAAACTTATTTTGCTGGCATTTTGAGGACAAGGACTTATACACATAATATGATGTATGGAATGTGTGCTAACCTCTGTAGAATATCAAGTAACCCTAAAAATATTTATACAATGGTACAATACTATGGTAGGAAATTAGCTAATCGTCCCCTTCTTGATCTCGTAGTAGCGTTTATGGGATATGGACTGGGATCATAGGTTCGAATCGCAGGTCGAGCAAATATGTTTTTCTGTCATGATTTGCATGGGACTGGATGCGCAGCCGGGGTTGACGCTACGCAGGCAAGCAGTGATAAAACAAACCCGAATTCTTTCTGCAACAAATTGAAGTGGGATAAGGATAGGGGGAAGAAGAAGAATTTAATAGTAGAAAATCTGTGAAAGATGATAATATATAACATATTATAATATTGGTTATGAACAAAGTATAATGTAAACGACAAGTAATCATCATCATCATCATCATCAGCCATAGGACGTCCACTGCTGTACATAGGCCTCCCCCAAAGATTTTCAGATCGACCTGTTGGAAGCGGCCTGCATCCAGCGACTACGACAAGTAATAAATTAGCTTAATTCTTACTAAAACTTCGCTTAAACTAAATACCTTTACTTCTTTACATTGACTAACCTAATTTACCGACAATATTTCTTCGAAATCTGAATTATGCATACATCAAAATTTCTTCGAATGAATAATCGTTACTGGAGTCTGTAATTACGCAACATCTTTCTCGATAGTATCTGGGTTATCGATCGAAGCATCGATCCTGGCTCCGATTCGAACAAGCGCAACAAATTTTATCCTCGAAACGTTTAGTTTGTCGATAAAATCTCTCGTATCTGCACTAAATTGTTTATAAAGAGAAAATGTGGAAGCATATAACAAAGCAATAATGGTTATGGTGATAGCACTCTAAGGTATAACAGATCACTTCTATAAAATAGCTTCATCATCATCAGCCACAAGACCTCCACTTTTAGACATAGGCTTCCCCCAAAGATTTCCAGACCGCTTGGATGCAGGCCGCTTTCAACAACATGTAGTTTCAATTTGCCTTAATTTCGGGGAATTAAAAAAAATACATTTACAACTTAATAGTTTTCACGATAATTCGAATGTATAACATCCTTTTAAATATAATAATTTCCTATAAAAAAATATCGAGTACACTTTTATAGAAAAGCAAGTGGTAAAATTTTAAGTGACGTTTAAAACTTTGATGACAGACGCTTTAGAATAAATTACCACAATAATTATAGAATTGATGACATAATATAACATAACATAAGGTCACGCCTGTATCCCCGAAGGGGTAGGCAGAGGCGCACTAGCGAACTAGAACACCCACATTTCGCCGAGCTTAGTTCCGACCCAGATGTGATAAGGGGCGAGCTTATCGCCATATCGGGCACAAATTCCAGACTCCGGGCTGATATGGAAAAATCCAATATCACTTTGCCCGACCCGGGAATCGAACCCGAGACCTCAGAACCGTAGTCATACCGAAATACCACCACGCCACCGAGGCTGTCATAGAATTGATGAATTAACTAATATTCTTATATCTTTGAATCGAACAAAAGATATCAAAAATGGTACATGAATTTAATATACCTATCATCATCATCTTCAGCCATAGGACGTCCACTGCTGAGCATAGGCCTTAAGATTTCCTAATAATACACCTAATATATAATATACCTATATGCTAATAAAACTTCGTAAGAAGATTGTTCAGTAAGCGACAATATAATATGAATGGGCTTTTGAATTTACTCGAGCAAATACAGTTTACTTCCGCAATTAGACTTCCATTTATTAAGTTGCTAGGTTTAGCCCGCGGCTTCACTTGAGTGGTTCAGTGTTCACTATCTAGTATAGAATATGAATCAAGTAATAAGATCGGCAACCGGTTGTAATAACTAAAGCCGGACCTTTTCTGCAACATATTTGAAAAAATGAGTTTTCATAGAAGACAGTCTGCCTTATTTCAATAATCTATGTTTAAAAAGCCTAAAACAATAATTCTTAAAATAAATTTACTTGCCGACTTTGTGCTAAAATATAAACCTTTAAGAATCCACGTCAAAATAAAACAGAGACTAAACGTCGACTACAATCCTATTAGATAGCTGCAAGTGAATTTGAAACAATAAAATGCAAGACCTACTGCGTTTGTTGGTGCGAATCAGATGGAATAGATACCCAATAGGATATTGTTCAGTTTATTTTAAAATTATACAGTAGGTAAATGTTAACGTAAGGCCTCCGGGGCGCACCGAATCCAAATTTATCGGCGATTACCTGTTATAAAACTGTCCAATGATAAGGTTTTCAAATACCCCGGGCTTGTTTAAATTCAATTAAGTGCGATAGGAATTAAGACTTAAAGATTAACATTAAGGTGAAAGAAATATTTAAGAGACTTTAAATTTTCTTTCACGATGTTGTAAATATTACGTAAATCAGTATTAAAATTCTTATTTGGAATATCTGGAAAATGTGTACTTAAAGGTTTTGGGATTAAATTGACCATTACAAATAAAAAATTAATGTACCGTTTCATGTAATTCGTTTGAAATATCGACGTACATTAAAGATATAAAGTACAAACATTGAGCGATTTCACGGTGTAATTATTTTGATATAATTGCGTTCGCAGAATCGAATGCAGGCCGAATATTTATCAAGGGAATGTTAAGAATCTTAATCACCACGTCAAAATCTGAGGCTGGTTTGCGATTATTAAAAAACGCTGATAAAATCAGGTTAATGAAGAACGGTACTCGAGTTAACCGACCACGAACACACTTTGAAATTGATTTCGTTCAGCCGATGTGAAACGATCGAATTTACTGATAAGCGATTTTACGGAAGCATTCTGATGGTAATCCTTGGATATCCTCCTGACGGTAATAGACTTGATAATGACTGCAGGGATGCAGATTGTAAGGGACCGGGAGATGAAAAGGAAATTAAGAACAAAATCAATGACCTAATTGCCTCAGCAGTAATAGTATTACCACTAAAACTGCTATAATATTTAGAAGTAAACTTTAGGAAAATTAGCAGCAACATCATAACAAGATTTTCATTTCTGTTTTTATTTTCTTTTGTCTTAAAAATATATTGTTACTAAGATCATGGCCTGTCTCACTGCTGGACAGCAGACGAATCTTACACAAATATAATCATATGAGTTTAACTATATAATCGCCTTATATAATGTCGCTTCCTTTGTCTCGTGGCAGTGTACATGGGCTGTGAACCGGGATGTCTGGTTTCGATTCCTAGGTCGGGTGGTACGTTTTTCTAATACGATTGAACGAAATGGGGGTTGACGTCAAGTCATAAAAATTAATCCAAATCGTTTTTGTGACATGCTTGAAAAAGTGTTGCGCTGATCCCACTCGCTGATAAGGGAGGGGAAAGAAATAAAGACAATAGAAGAAATAGACTATTTCTATGAGATATAACTTCCATAAAAACGGAGTTGCGTGTAAAAGCAAAAATCTTTGAGGTTAAAGGTAGTGCTATTTCAAACCCGTTGAAACGTGTAACTCAATTCCAAACCGATCGCGCTAAACGATGGTAAACCACACAATCGCACCCGATCAATGACCACTAAAGTGAAGGCTTAAAATATATCAAACAATAGGCCGTAGGTACTAGCAGTTCTCGGCAATGTTTTTTAACACAACATAACATAAGCTCACGCCTGTATCCCGAAGGGGTAGGCAGAGGCGCCCTACAACAAAAATCCACCAATTAACGCATCCATTCTAGATCACGATGGCAAAGTTTGGAGCAGACGTTGCATATATACAACCTTCGAAGATTAACCATCGTAAGCGGCCGCGGCGGTCAGGCACGACACCCGCCTGAGGAGGAGATCTCCCCTCTGGTGGAGGAACACTGACACCTGTTTCTCTACAAGACGTTAATATCTACAGCGCGGCTATACTACTCACAATTCACAAAGCAAAGACGTACTTTCAAATATTTCCATATAATGTTTATGTGCACTTCAATGCAAGCGTAACGTCACACTTTTTTGAATTGTTCCTGATCTTTATCATTTGATGGCAAGCACTCCACCAGCTTCTAAGTCATTCTTCCAAGATAATTTCGAGTTTGCTACCTGAATCATAATCTTAATTTTTATGATATGTAAAAATATTCTGTATGTGTTTAACATTTCAAAGAAATTTAGGCTGTCATCAACAGGCTGAGATAGCATCATAACATCAAATTTTGGTGGCGAAACAAGATTCGGAATTTTATCTTGAGTGCTCGAGATCTCGCGAATTACCGTTTTTTGGAGGGGTTTCATGACACCTTTATTATTCCGGTAGTACCACTGCCTTTTACTTCAAGGTGGCCAAGGTTTTTTTTAAATCTTGCTTGATATTAGTTTTATTGGATGTTATATCTTTTTTTTTACCTGCCCTTATCCCACCTTAATGTGGTGTCGACGTAACACACTTTTTCGAGAATGTTGCAGAGAGGATTTGGCTTAGTTTTTACGAATGGCCGCCTGCCTAATGTCAACGCCTTATGAGGGATCTAGTCCCGGGCAGATTAAATTGGAAAATTTAGTTTGCCAGACCTGGGAATCGAACCCAGCACCTCCAGGTCCACAGCCCATACATGCTTCTTGGAAGTCATAATATGGGATAATAATCCGTTTTTGTTTTAGTTTTTAATACCGATTGCAATTTTTCGATTTTAGTCACAAAATTGAAAAATAACAAACAAAAGTTTAAATACTTAAAATCGACTTCAAAACGCGATCAAACATCAAACATTGAAAAAAAAAATGAAAACCAGTCTACATTTACTGGAGATATCGAGCATTTAATATTAACCTATATACAAAGAAATGCACATAAAAATGCCAAAGACTGACAGCCTCTTCCTTTAAAATCGCTTGAAAATTTACAAACATCGAGCGAGCATTCCGCATACAAGTAAACAACACTCGCGACCGGCATAATGTATCGTCTCGTATTGATTTTCCAATCACACTTTCAATTTGGCCACGTCCCCCGACATTTGGTGTGTCAATAATAATCCAGTGTAACTGTATATTGTTGAATAAAATGATTAACCTACGCGCTAGGGAACGGTTGACCGTATATACAGGATGGTTTGTTTTAAACGTCACGCTATACGTACATTTGTCAGAAATGTCAATGTCTTTGTTATGGACATAGAATTAACAATTGAGGTATTAATGTCATTAGTGGTCATTGTTGCATTTAATTGATATTAGATACACTATATTTTTGAATTGTATTGGCTAATGAGAATTGTAAAAGGAAATTGATGGCATTAGTAAAATGGTTGATGAGAGAATGTATTAGACGTTTGAGTGCTGTGCACAATATAATACGTCATGTATAATTGAGAAGAATGAGACGGACACATTGAAATAAAAGGTCTTCATACATTTTTAAAGAATTATATTTAAAGTCTTGGATAACATACATAATAATAAGCTCATGCCTGCAAAACGAAGGGGTAGGAAATGATGAAGCAGACCATTTACAACTCTTCAAGCTTTTTTCCGTCTGTTCGTGTAATAGAGAGACCAATGAGCACAAATTCCAACGCCGAGCAGTACATGTCTAATTTTTCAATTAAAATACAGTCTTGATTTCGTGAAGAATTAATTATTATTTAATGTTTCACCAAGCAACCTATTAGTGAAATTAAAGATATAATATAAAAAGAAAACAGCTTTTTGATTACAATAGACATCAAGAGCACGTGCCTGCGCCAAAGGCACAAATACAGAACATAATTACTTTATTATTCGTACTAATGAAAAAGAACATCGATTCTGACCCACATTCTTTACATCGAATAAAAGCGTCTTTAATCTCACTGATGACGGAAAAAGAAGTTTTTCCTTCAACTTAATGAATGACATTTCGCTGAGACGATATCTGGCCATGTCAGAACGCTAATTGACTGATCTTTTTGTCATATTACAGCGCGTAATTGAACATCCTGTATCGTATTAATATAAATGTCAACATTGAACTTGGTAGCGCGTTTTGGGAATATGACTAATAAATTTAATGCCAGCCCTTATTCTCTGGATGGAATGGAATAAATACCATATGTATGCCGGCTCAAGTTACGTAGGCCGGTGGTACAAATTTACTGCCTCTATCGGTACTCCTAGATGCAAGCGACAGCGGTTTAAACATTACATTATAGACATTATAAAATCCTTATTGAATAGCTATTTTAATCTCATAGTTTTAAATATTTTGATGAGCAATAATTACATTATAGATATTTTACTTACGAAATAATTTAATAAAATAATAAAATTTAATAAATTTGATAGAACCATGTATAAATATTTAAATATGTAGGTATTTGTAATATATTATATTTTTATAGCAACTATGTTATCCCGGAATCATAATTATAACATTAGTGTATCACTCTTATTCCACATCCCAACCAATATGGGTTTGCCGCTACAAACTTTTTCATATGTTCGATGGGGATCGAACCCGAGACCTCAAAACCGTAGTCGTACCGAAATACTACCAATCAAATTAATAATATATTTTGTCTAAAATTACCAGAACAATTTAAAAAAAATAATAACACGCCAAAGTTCATCACTTACTCCACAATTTATAAGTTTCACCAGTCCTAAGCATTAGGATTCATGGCCGGGCGATTGTTCCTACGCGAATCTCTATGACAGTACATTGTGGTTGTAATTATCGCGCATTGTTCACTTATGTCGTTCATACGAGTGCCACTTGTTTAACAACCTGTTTTTTATTTGCTACATGTGTTATGATCTATTGTTAGATTTTGTACCGTTACTGTCATACATACTTTTTGCTATCTTCAGCGGCCTATGGGCTTAGTCAAGTGGCTTATGGGACTATATATAGCGTACTCTTATCTCATCCACATACATTTACTATTCTATTCGACTAGCGCATAAGGACATTACCGCGAAAAAAAACGTTATTACCGTCGCGTCGTTAAGTATAGGCAATGGTAATGACTCATATGACTACGGTAATGACAAACCCTTAATAGTATTATAATTAATAATTGCTATCTATATATATATACTTTATCATTCTCATGGATTAATAATACTTATACGCGTCTCATGTCTCGTACCTTCATGCCATGCTATGCAGACGATAGTACAGGTGATGTCTGAAGCTATATACAGAGATAATAATTATTCATTATAATACTATTAAGGGTTTGTCATTACCGTGGTCATATGAGTCATTACCATTACGACGGTACAGTGCGGTAATGCCTTTTTTCGCGGAAATGCCCATAAGCCACTTGGCTAAGCCCGTTGAGCAAGAATATTTTTGCTATTCGAATTCGTATCGAACTCGCGCACTGATGACGTTTGGTTAATATTTCATACAAATATCGTAGACGTACATCGAGCACGGATGAATTCGATTGTTAATATTCCTTCTCGGGCTACTTGCACATGGGTTGTGAACACAGGCTTTAGGTTTGCGTGTTTGGTGAGAGCTTTTTCAACATAACTATTTACATTCAATCCGTTTGTAGGTCAAATTAACTCAATGTTATTGAATATTACATTGATGACATATTTTGTTGCAGATTGTAATATTGTTTGCTTTATGACTAAACTGTTGAAGATTTTATTTTCTTACAATAATAATAAAAAAATCTTCGAAGTTTATTTCTATCCCCCAGAGGAGGTTGAAGCAGGTGGTAGTACCTGCTTGAAGTGGGATTAGAATGTGATAAAGGCAGGTGGAAAAATGGTAAATTGATTTTAATTAATACTAATATACCACTTTAATCACAATTGCTTATAACTAAAATAAGAAAGCAACCTACCAGCTACAAAATAATGATGATTATTTTCATCGAATATCAAGTTATTCAGACGGAACGCTCAGTGAAGTTAATTTGAACAATTTACATAAATGAAACAAATCAAAACAGAGTAAAAGCTAGTAACCCCTCTGTGAACCATCAGGTGTTCCCAGTGATGGGAGGCCATTTATACAAGTGCTTCGGGCATTCATTTGCAATCCAAATGAGTATTGTGCATAAACATTAAAAACAATAAATTAGTTAAAAAAACTGACTGCCTCGGTGGCGTGGTGGTATTTCGGTACAACTACGATTCTGAGGTCTCGGGTTCGATCCCCGGGTCGGGCAAAGTGATATTGGATTTTTCCATATCAGCCCGGAGTCTGGAACTTGTGCCCGATATGGCGATAGGCTCGCCCCCTATCACATCTGGGACGGAACTAAGCTCGGCGAAACGTGGGTGTACTAGCTCGCTAGTGCGCCTCTGCCTACCCCTTCGGGGATACAGGCGTGAGCTTATGTTATGTTATGTATGTAGTTAAAAAAACAATAATTGTTTTTGGATTATAGTTGTTTTGGAATGGGTTCCAAGGTCTGAGACTCTGTGTCCAGAGTACTCGTGGTCCAGAGCACACGTGGTCCAGAGTACACTCAGTCCAGAGTACACGTGGTCCAGAGTTAAAAAGAGTGATTGATTACCGAGAAACAATGGATTTATAGTTTACAACTATAAAATACAGTTTAAAAACCCTGAACACTTACTTCAAAGTCGAAATTCTGATTTTGGACACTTCTTTGGAGTCGGTGTCAGGAACAGAACAGATTTTTTTTATATTAGATGATGGTAAGTGATCTCCACCGCCCATAGACACCCAAGACACAAAAAGAATCATGGGTACGTGCCGACCTAAAAGGAGAGAATGGAAGGGGAGGGAAAAGGGAATGGGAAAGAGAGGAGAGTACGGGACCATCGGAAATCTCACTCAACGAACGAAACGCGACAGCAAGCTGCAGACAGTGGTATCAAACCGGTCGAGCCGGCCCATTCATGCTGTAGACGTCACTGTCTACAGCGTAGCTCTACCACTCAAAAGAAAAGGCACCATTATAACCATATATTTTTAAAAAAATATTAACTTTTCCTCTACGATAGTGTATAATTCATGTTATATAACTGTCTGCAGCGTGGGTAGCATTCTACGTATTCATGTCATTACGTGAGCTATTTTAAGCAAAAAGCACATTGTTTACGTAAGCTGAAATGAAGCCCACGTTGTACATATGACAATAGCTGAAATAAAAAAAGATTTCGAGCTCTATAGCTTAGCAAACTTATCTGTGCGTATGGCGGAAGTCAGTCATCACTAGTAAAAATGCTGTCAGGTAAAGTAGAAACTATTTCATTTTTGCCGCGTGTTATGTTCTAAACCGTTGAGGCATTAACACGCTCTGTTCGTCCAAATTCTTCTTTTCCTTTCCACAGTTGGCAGTGACTTGGTGGTATCCTTCTCATAGCCAACCGTATAGGCGAAAAATTATCACCAGGTGTACCTTTTGTTCGTCTGAAAAAATGTAAATACATCTGACAAAATATACATTAAATTAATTATCAATTCATCATCATCATCATCATTATCATCATCATCATCATCATCATCATCATCATCAGCCACAGGACGTCCACCTGATAAAGGTCGCAGGAAGTCGCTGGATGCAGGCCGCTTCCAACAGGTCGATCTGGAAATCTTTGGGGGAGACCTATGTTCAGCACAAAATGTTAGCCAAGCTATAATAACCAGTGAATGTGTAGTATGATGTGTGCCAAAAATAAAATTCATTATTTGTACTCAAGAATAAGATGTAAGTATTTTACGAATACTCCCACGTACACGTAACCAAATAAAGTAATATCAAAGAAAAGTTTCAGCTTGGAGCGGCTTCCGCCTTCCTCTCGATTCATATGGAACATAATTTTATTACATTTCTCTTCGTAAGTGTGCTTCAATGGTTATTGGGTTGGATATTTTTTTATTTCATATGACGTCATACCTTTCAATGTATTATTTTCGACGGAAGAAGAAGAAGCGGACGAAAGGAGAAGCTCCTCAATTCGTCTGTATTTTTTATGGTATGTTGCGCGATACCTCCGCCAAATGTAGACCGATTTTCGAAAAATTCTTTTTGCGTTCGATAGAGCTTATTTCAAGCGTGGTCCCATATAAACTTGGTCACGATCGGATCAAGTTGGAAGTCGGTCAGCTAATTTTTTAAACTTGTTATTATTTATCTTACATAGTGTCCCCACTGCTGGGTACAGGCGTCCTCTTATTTCTCCATTTACCTCTGTCTTTCTTACGGAACCAGCGGGTTTAGACAAGTGGCTTATGCGCTAGTCGAATAGAATAAATTTATGGGAATGACATAAGAGTACGCTATTTAAATCGTACTCTTTTTTTTTATAGCAGAGATTGGCAAACGAGCAGATGGATCACCTGATGGTAAGTGATCTCCACCGCCCATAAACACCCAAGACACAAAGATAATCATGGGTGCGTTGCCGACCTAAAAGGAGGGAATGGAAGGGGATTGGGAAAGGGAATGAGGAAATGGGCCACCGGAAATCTCACTCACCGAACGAAGCGCGACAGCAAGCTGCCACTTTACGTCGGTTTTCTGTGAGACAGACTCTTATGTCATTCCCATACATTTACTATTCTATTCGACTAGTGCATAATCCACTTGGCTAAGCCCACTGGCTAAGCCCAGCCGAACCGATTTTCATACCGTTATCACTAAGAGACGGAGTCATTTATCTGGAATATAATATGATATTCATCCCGGGAACATTGGAACGGTACTTTAACAATGGTGTAGCTGCAAAAGTTAATAAATAATAATTTAATGCATAATATTATACAATTGTTAACTATTACCCTTCTTCTGAGTGTGCACGAGTCATATTTAACACGGTAACTATTTATCACTTGATCATCTAGGAACTTGAAAGGACCTTCCAGGAATTAACCTGACTTGCTAATGCAATCTTACAGCTTAATGCTCATACACTTAAGGTCGCCTTTTGTCGTTTAAGGCCGCCTTATCTGTCAAAATTGTATGGCCAAATCCATGGAAGAAGCCATTCAAGTTAAGTAGCGTTTGCCCATTCGGGCGTTGTTGTCATTAATAACTGGCGTTTTAATAAAATCAGTTCCTGTTATTCATTTAATTATACTACGTTAGATATTCCCAAATACAATGATGAAGTATGTAACAAAACATTTCACTAGTAGATAATCATTAATCTCGTTGCTCGATGTCCTAATCTGTAGGTAATTGACTAATGATTTCGCGATTATGTTGTGCTTTATACTAATATGTAAGAGGGATCATAAATCATGTCAATAGATACTATTAGGAGTATCAACGGCAATAAGTGAACAATCACTGTGTAAGTTTAGTCAAAGGCCTTGTTTAAGGAGTTCACTCAGTGTTCGATTCTTGCCCCAAATATTATAGACAAAAAAACAAACTTAACATAAGCTCATGCCTATATCCCCGAAGGGGTGGGCAGAGGCGCACTAACGAACTAAAACACCGACATTTCACCGAGCTTAGTTCCGTCTCAGATGTAATATGGGGCGAGCCTAACGCCATATCGGACAGAAATCTCTTTATCACAATTTACATTATAATTCAAAGTTCTTTATTGATTTGTATATTTGAATCCAAAATATTAATATTGGGTTTTCCATATCAACTCGGAGTCTGGAATTTGTGCCCGATATGGGTATAGGCTCGTCCCCTATCACATCTGTGACGGAACTAAGTTCGGCGAAATGTGGGTGTCCTAGTTCGCTAGTGCGCCTCTGCCTACCCCTTCGGGTATACAGGCGTGAGCTTATGTATGGTTATTGACAACTTCTAATAGATTAGTCACACATAAACAAAACATGAAAATCTGCCGAAATCAATTACAGCAACTTCGATTCATCATCCTGTCGCAGGATAAAGCACATCAAACAATGCGTAATTACATCACCTATACGAACCCCACAACACGGCTGATTTCCCACGACGGATCCCACTGTTGACTACAATGAAATATGCATGCGTGTCATACAACCGTGAAATAACGTTAGCTCGCGTCGATACTGCAACGCTGTTGTTTGTTTATTGTTTCCGTTGTTGTACGATACGAATGGATTTTATATAGTCGTTTGTATTAGTTTGGTCTCTATAATATAATAATCACAAATTTAAAAACTTAACAGACTGACTTCAAATCCGATCGTGACCAAATTTATATGGAACTACCCTTGAAATAAGCTCTATCGAACACTAAAATAATTTTGATGATCGGTCCTCATTCGGCGGAGATTCTTTTTTTTGGAAGTCGGTTGGAAATCCGCCTTGAATGCTATATAATAAACTAAATAGTAGTAAACGTTTGTGTCCTGTGGATTTACTGAATCCATTTTTTTAATTAAGGTTATTTTATTACATTTTAATTGGGTGATTTATGTTCTTTAGCATGTTTTATTCTCGAAATCAAGGGTTCACAAGGCTCGGCCTCCGGTGGCCCATACGCTTATGGAACATATAATATATGTGCCGCCTCCAACGGGTTTATAATCTTTATAATTTTTTCATCACCATCTCATGTTTTACATCTGTTATTATTATTTTAATCGAACACCATGATTTTTTATTGAAATTTCACGCTAGCGACAAATAATTTGTATGGAAAACGTCAGTTCCCCACTTAACCGTTAGAGGCGTTCGAGTGTTTGTCATATATCATGATGGCTACTTACTTATAGTATGTTATTGTAACTTTGAAATTATGTAAAAAGTTTATTACAGCGTTTAAAAGTTCCAACATTATATAAATATCAAGGAATAAATAATTAAAGCCGTGGTTAAATGAAAACGCGCAACGAGCTTTACATTGTCGATAGAGATGTGATATAATTTTTTGATATCGCCAAAGGGGCGCTTTGACACCGCCGAAGCATTTTTCGATAAATGCGTATCTGAATCCAATATCTTTATAACTGGAGTACGGGAATTCTTAGGAGAGTATTTCGGTCGGCATGCCTGTGTTAATACCGATGCTTGACTTAAAGATAAATTCTGTAATTTAGCTTATAAAGGTTTTGTGTAGATAAAGCGTTATTAAGGTGTTTTTGGGACAGCAATCCCACTACTTCTTAGGCTAAAATCTATAGTCTAGAATTTCGACTAAGTCTGAGTCAAAGAAACGAAGTGAGGATTTGGAATGTTTAAACGAACTTCGACTTAGTCCGAGCCATTTTTTACAAGAAAATCTTTGTTTAGTTTGTTAGTCTGTTTTTCGATTTAAAAGTTCCAAATTTCTAACTGAGTTCGTTTCTCTGACTTAGACTTAGTCGAAGTTCGCTCTATAGATCTCAGCCTTACTGTATATTGCAGACTGTCAAACGAGCAGGTAGATCACTCGAGTGTAAGTGATATCCACCTCACATAGACACTCCTGCAGGGTTACCACCACCTCTTATAGCAGTTCTTCGTTTGTTTTGTATGGGAATTGGTACAAGTAAGATGATAATAATACTGCTATAAAAGGTGGTGGTAACCCCCATGATACCAAAAATAATGATGGGTGCGTTACCAACCTTTAAATAGTCACTGCGGCTCGGCCTCCGGTGGCCCATACGCTTATGTAACATATGTATATATGTGCCGCCTCCGACGGGTTAAAGAGGAATAGTGTTCCGGAAGGGGGGGGGGGATATTGGGCCACCAGAAAACTCACCGACTGAAACGCAACAAGCTGCCATTGTACGTTGGTTTTCTTTGAGTGCGGTATCAAATTGGTGGAGTAGGCCCACATATCACATAACCCAAGGCCTGTATCCCCGAAGGGGTAGGCAGAGGCGTACTAGCGAACTAGAACACACACATTCCGCCACACATATCGGGCACAAGCTCTCTGATATTGAAAAAACTCAATACTACTTTGCCTGACCCGGGGATCGAACCCGAGAGCTCAGGACGGTAGTCTTACCGAAATACAACTATACCACCGAGGCATGTGGCACGACTATGGCATGACTTTCCCACTCATATTACTGATTATTTTCTGGCCAAGTCTACGCCGTAATCAGCTTTCAGCTTGATAAGAGATTCATTGTATTAATTTTCTTGTTGTGGAATACTCATTTCATGCCTCAGCAAAGAAAAATTGGAATAAATTAATTAAGATATTACGTGAATTAATTGCATTTATTAATTTCGGAAGCCGCGTGACCAATGCCTCCGCAGGCGGTGTCCTTAATTCCGGTGAAATATTTTTTAATGCATGTCTTAAATTAAGATTACCTGTATAAAAGGCGCTTTCGGTTATGCAATATTAATGAGAGAGCAATAATATTCCTGAAATGTAATAATGAATTAATTTTTTATAGAAAATTTTACTCACGGAACGACAGTGGTTTTAACAGCAGTATCAAATCGGTCAAACTAGCCCATTTGTGCTGTAGACGTAACTGTCTACAACGTTTATGAGTGGTAGAGCCACGCTGTAGACAGTAACGTCCACAGCACGAATGGGCCGGCTCGACCGGTTGGATACCACTGTCTCACAGGAAACCGACGTAAAGTGGCAGCTTGCTGTCGCGTTTCGTTCGGTGAGTGAGATTTCCGGTGGCCCATTCCCCCCCCCCCTCTTTCCCAATCCCTATTCCCTCGCCTTCCATGTCCTCTTTTTAGGTTGGCAACGCACCCATGATTCTTATTGTGTCTTGGGTGTCTATGGGCGGTGGAGATCACTTACCATCAGGTGACCCATCTGTTCGTTTGCCAGTCTCTGCTATAAAAAAAAAAAAAAAAAAAAAAACGTAGCTCTATCACCTGACCAGGGATTTGAATCCAGGATCTTACGATCCATAGTTAATTTACTGCCAGATGTTCAGCAACTCTAAACCTACTCCCACTTATAACTATAAGTTAATTTTTTTTCTAAACTTCTTAGGATATTGATTTCAATAGCAAACACTTTACAACCCTTTTATATTAACCCGCCTCTTATTTTTAATAAACAGCAAATACATTAGTTTCTTTGATCCAAGTGCTTTGAAATAAATTATGTGGCGAGTAAACGGGACTCCGCCGCTGTTTCATATCTGTAACGCTATAAACAAGACGGCAAACTGGGAGGTGCTTTAATGAAATGCAAATATGCATGCATTACTCGCGGAACCACTTTACGAAGCGAAAATGACAGGTGACTTCTTGAGGTACAAACGGTCTCTAGGGCTGAGGCCTATAGAGCGAACTTCGACTAAGTCTAAGTCAAAGAAACGAACTCAGTGAGGATTTTGAATTAGTCCGAGTCATTTTTTACAAGAAAATCTCTGCTTAGTCCTCTCTGTCAGTCTGTTTTTCTTGTAAAAAATGACTCGGTCTACGTCGATGTTCGCTTTAAAGATTCCAAATCCTCACTAAGTTTGTTACTTTGACTTAGACTCAGTCTAAGTTCGCTCTATAGATCTCAGTCTAGATGAAATCTTGCTAAGGAAGACTGTTAATGTTAGAAGGATCTAGTGTAGAAAGATTTATGTTTGTTTTGGTGGATTTGTTGTTTACTGTTATACCTTGTTATGATCAGTGTTAAATATGTGGACTGCCTCAGTGACGTGGTTGTATTTCGGTACGCCTACCGTCCTGAGGTCTCGGGTTCGATCCCCGGGTCGGGCAAACTGATATTAGATTTTCCATGTCAGTCCGGAGTCTGGAAGTTGTGCCCGATATGGCGATAGGCTCGCCCCCTGTTACATCTGGGACGGAACTAATCTCGGCCAAATGTGAGTGTTCTAGTTCGCTAGTGCGGTTCTGTCTACCCTTTCGGGGATACAGGCGTGAGCTTAAGTTATGTATGTTATGATAATATCGAAAATGTATATTTTTTCTTTTCCCACTGTCCTTATCCACTAAATTCTGGAACGACGCAACACACTTGTTCAAGCTTGTTGCAGAAAGGATTCGGCTAAGTTCTTACGATCAGTAAACTAAACCAAAAAAAAACACTTTAAAGAAATCATTTGCATGTTGCAAAATTTTACTTCCTTACCGCAGGTCCCCGAACCAACTTTCATCTGTGTGGTCTATTCCTAGTTTAACTCGAAGACAGATACCTTTCTGTCCGCATAAATTACCTTTCATTATGTTAGAGGATGTTTTATGTTGCAGGATGTCGTGATGAAGGCACACTCTTTAAACTGGTCGGGTTATTTTTTACAATGCGACTTCTAATGTTTTAGTACCCGCCATTACCTCGTTTGTTTTAATGGGAGCAGAAAGTCGCATTTTTGTGTTTGTTTTCGTCTGCTATGTAAAGTTGAGTATTGTTTGCAGTGTTTGTTATTTGGAACATAGTTAATGTCACGGGTAGTATTTGCATATTAATTCACGTAAACAAAGTCCCTGGCAATCATGAACGCATGTTTTCATATATTTGGTGATTTACGTTATAGGAGCTTCGAATTTCGATATTATTGTCTATGTTGTACCAATATATTCTTAATATAGACACCCAAGACACAATAAGAATCATGAGTGCATTGCCAACCTAAAAAGAGGAATTGGAAGGGGAGGGAAAAAGTATCGGGAAAGAGAGGGGGGAAATGGGCCACTGGAAATCTCACTCACCGAACGAAACGCGACAGCAAGCTGCCACTTTATGTCGGTTTTCTGTGAGACAGTGGTATCCAACCGGTCGAGCCGGCCCATTCGTGCTGTAGACATTACTCTCTAGTGTCTACAGCGTGGCTCTATCAGTCAAAAATTGATAAACGCTATTAATTAACCAAAATGTTTAATTTGGTTAACATGTTTATGTTATGTTAACCAAATTAAATCAATACAAACAAGATCTCTGAATCCAACACAATATCAAAAAACAAAGCTTAGAATACACGGGTATCTAGTAGATCGTTAACTGAGAATTCCTTGTTTCCTGTAAAGCTTGTTATTTTTACACGATCAAGGTACCTAGCACGAACATCATTCGATTATGTACGCGAATCGAATACTCTGCGCTCAAAACGCATTTACCTCAAACATATACCTCAGGAATCTTATTATTTTTTTTTTTTTTTATAAATAAATACACCCAACAGTCACACACATAGTCCTGACCCCACACTAGGTATAACCTGTATCGTGGGTATCAGAAACTATGAGAGACTTTCGGTATTAGTCTTGTGATCTGGGTTCTGGGTTTAGATCTGGGTTCTAGCGCCAGATCAAGCAATCACAATTAGTGACTTGAGTTTTTTATTAGGCTGATATTGGAATATGTGACCAATTGGTGATAAATTTGATAACATTTGACAAAATAGTTGCACTTCTGCGTACGATGGATCTGTCCTATATCTGTCTATCTATACAAGCTTAGGCTTGTCCATTCGTTGAGCGCATAGCACGCTCGGTTCGAATATGTATTCGAAAGTAGTCCGCGCTACGTACCCTGAACACAGCCGCCGAAGCCTCCACTTTACTTGGACATTCGTTTTTACGATGGACCTACGTTGCCAGTCTGAGTGTGGAGCTTCGTTTAGATTTCTTTCGGTGTAATGAGGTGAATTCAATTCTGTAGTTTTATCAGTTTATATAAACCGAATGGGTAAGTTTAAAGTATAGAAATGATTGTCTACATAAAGGCGCGACTCCTGCACGTGTTTTCACCTACACAAAACAACGTATCATGGGACAATGGACCGTACACAAAAATACCGTGTTTTGTGTAATGTTTTAGTACATGAGACGCGACATTAAACTTACAATTCTATTGTGAATGGAAGAGTTGCGTTCTATGACTGAAGTCTTGGATTTTTCTAATATTTTTCGGGATTATATTAATATGAAACTTCGGCTTCCAACGGGTCGATCTGGAAATCTTTGGGGGAGGCATATGTTCAGCAGTGGATGTCCTATGGCTGATGATGATGATGATGATGATGATATGAATCCTGTAACTTTAAACGCATATAATCGAGTCACATTTATTTTGTAACATTTAAATAAGACTTTATTTTTATTTCGGTTACAAATTAAGACACATACATACATACATAAAATTATGCATGTTTCCCTAAGCTGAGATGAACTGAAGAATTACAGCATCAACATCTGAGCTTATTTTTTCCCTTTACGTGACATCGCCATTACGGAAAAGAATATTAAATAATACTTTACTGGGTTCAAAGACGTGTAACAGTATATAGACCTCGCATTGTAATAGGTAGTTGATGGTGGTACTGAAGTTTGAGATCTATTTCTTCGTATGGAAACTTGATAGACCCTCTTTAGTTAGCAATATTAAATCTCTTTGACTGGGTTACTCATACAGGGTTTGCAATTGAAAAACTCAACCCGATTTTTTTTTACTAATTTATTTATTTACAAACTACCACAGTTATAACCTAAAAGCGAGATAGCTAATATGTTTCCAAAATCATGATAACATGTCAACTAGAACAGAAACAGATCAACACTACACTCACTACCATGCATTTACCTCACAAAGATCATAAAGTTGTATCATTACTCATACTTGCACAATCCACCGTATTTACAGCGACCCCTAAGTATGTAGGTGTCGTATAAACAGCACAAGCTCGTTACTAGCGCAATATTAATTTGCAACTTGTTGATGATCAGAGCCGCGCGTTTATCGTCCGCGTCACGGCATCCCCTCTATACATTAATCACGTGACCTCACCTTTCCCCTTCCAAAGATTAGTGACGTAGATGAGACAGTTCATCTGCTATTAGTACGTTATTGCAAATTGTAAAATTACTCGAAAGTAATGTGTATTCAAAAATGGAATGCAATAATATTGATATATTACTTTAATCTATATGATTACAGCTGACAAGAACCAAGCGTGTTAATTTTATTTCATCAAAAGCGGAGTGGTTCCAACGTCATTGCAAATACAATCAATTGACAGATGGTGACATGCTGAATAACAAGATGGACGGCCTTCTTTTCTACTATTACTGTATTAATAGTAATAAATATACACAAAATAATGAATTACCACAAATAACTTTAAGATTTAGTGATAAATCTGATTTTAATCAATATTTAAGTGTATTTAACATAATATTAATTATCAGAAGTTTCGATATAATACTGTAAATTCTCAACGAGATTCTAAACTTCAAGTGGTAACTATATGATATATGCAGTGAGATATGAAACATAACGATTAATTGGATCATCGTTAGACATTACTTCACTGTAATAATTCATCGCTATTCATAATTGAATTAAACACTAGGCTTAAATAAAATCATAAATTAATATAAATGGGGATATGACGAATAAAAAGGGAACCGCTGGACTCTTAAAATGATTGGTGAAGGTGTTAATTAATTAACTATGTTTCATCGGTATATTCTCTTAAGTGATATATGGTAAATTGCATTAATTAAGACGAATGATTTTAACACAATTTTCCACAGTCACGGTAGAACACGTTGAACAGAATTCACACGAAAGTGATGGCGGACTAATAAAATTTAAGTGAATACGTACATTTCCTAACATTCATCATCATCCGCCATAGACGTCCACTGCTGGACATAGGCCTCGCCCAAAAATTTCCATATTGACCTAACATTATGTTTAAATAATATACAGCTCGATATGCCTGATACTACATTTTCATTTATTTTTATCATCATCATCATCAGCCATAGGACGTCCACTGCTGAACATAGGTCTCCCCCAAAGATTTCCAGATCGACCTATTGGAAGCGGCCTGCATCCAGCTACTTCCTGCGACCTTTATCAGGTCGACGGTCCACCTTGTAGGTAGACGTCCTACGCTGCGCTTGCTGGCACGTGGTCTCCACTCGAGAACTTTTCTTTTTTCTTTTACCTAAATAATATCTATGTGGAAGAAGTAGCGGTCATGATTTGAATCTCATATAATTGTAAAATTTTGAATATCTTGTCGCATACTTTTTGGCACACAAAATGCGTGACGATGCTGTAAATCCTTAATATAAACTAGACGAGCATAAATAATTTTTCATTGAAACTACTTTATTTAAAGGTAGGCACTTGAATAGGCATTAGACCTGTAGAAGTTGTATCTGACTGCCTCGGTGGCGTGGTGGCATTTCGGTACGACTACGGTTCTGAGGTCTCGGGTTCGATCCCCGGGTCGGGCAAAGTGATATTGGATTTTTCCATATCAGCCCGGAGTCTGGAATTTGTGCCCGATATGGCGATAGGCTCGCCCCCTATCACATCCGGGACGGAACTAAGCTCGGCGAAATGTGGGTGTTCTAGTTCGCTAGTGCGCCTCTGCCTACTCCTTCTGGGATACAGGCGTGAGCTTATGTTATGTGTTTATGTAAGTTGTGTAAGAAAGAAAGAAAGTGGTTAATACACGTGGTCATATAAATATTAAATGACAACCATACTTAATTAGATATTTATTACATTTTAATACTTATTTTATAGATACAATCAGTATTCTTTGAGTTCGTAAACCAGGTGAAAACTTCAACCGCATGCCTTCCACGTATTATATTTTTCAATTTAAAAATTATTTTTTAAATACTAATCAACTAACCATTAAAGTATTTGTTGATTACCAACTGGTACGATACCACGCAGGTGTCCACAGAAGCCGCTTGTAATCACGGTTCATACTGATAGACTTGGTAATTATGAAGAAAGTTAATTGGGTCTTTCAATTGCCTCCGTAGATCGGCTACCATTTGATTTAAGCGTATCATTAAAAGGCTATCTATTGGAAGTATCGATTGATATGCAAATGAATTGACTATTACATGAAATATTATGAGAAAATGTATACAGGTTGGTATAGTTTTTTATTGCTCCACCGCTATCGCTATGGTTGTTGCTTAACATCAGCAAAGTTTTTAGTAAATTCGTGACTTTCTGCTGCCTAAAATAAAAGTAATATTACACTCATATCAATTCTGTGTAGTTGCTCTCGTTATAGCAATATAAATAAAACTCAATTATAATTTTACAACTCAAAAGTATGGTGTACTCAATGTTGTAAACTATTACTTGAAAAGGTTGTCCCGTAACTTACCGCTGCTCCTAATTTTAATATTTGATTATACCCTTTTTTTAGCTTAAGATGAATGTTATAATAATCACATGTTTAAAAACTTAACAGACCGACTTCAAATCCGATCGTGACCAGATTTATATGGAACCATCCTTGAAATAAGCTTTATAGAACACAAAAAGAATTTTGAAAATCGGACCACATTTGGCGGAGATATCGCGTAACATACATAAAAAATACAAACGAATTGAGGACCTCCTCCTTTTCGGAAGTCGGTCGATTAGATACGAAAAAGAACTGTCTTATCTGTAAACAAATTCTTTATTCTCTGCATGTAGTAACGTCCCTCATCCCTAAGGTGAGACGTCGGCTTATTAGGGGAACCTAGAACTTTGGGGTTGACTTCACCATACAGGGAGAAATGGAAATATGTTTACTTAGTCCAGCTATAGTACGTTGTCTTGCATAGCGTTTTATTGCCCCCTCTCTTTCTATATCCTTACTGAAGATAGAGAGAGCTGACGTATTCTGGACATATGTCATGCAGTTTTGAAGGGGAGATTATGAAACTGCCTTAGGCTCGAGGGAAATATAAGTTAGCTTCATGTGAGGGTAGAGTCGTCACTCAGTATTAAGATTCAAAGGGTTTTGGATATATTTGACGTTGCAATTTGCTTAATGTTTCAGTCTATATCTCAATGGCGTTGAAAATGTATTACAATGTAATTGGTTTTAGAACATTGTCTGCCCTTGTCATTTAATATCGTCCAGGATTGACATTGCTTTTGCTATGAGTGTGGGATTATTATAATTGTATTTAATTTTGTAAAAATCATGTCGTTGTTTTATAACTCCTAAAATAAGATACGCAATTTTATCTAAAGTTCCATCTGCTATACCTAAACTTATGACATCTCTCTTTTATTCTTCAGCGTTACTCGTTAGGTTCATCTCTTTATTGGAATTCGCACAGATGAGTTAATATCCTATATCAGATATCAATTTCGTATACAGGCAACAAATCTGGATGTTTTCTTCATTATTGGGTTTCTAGTAACGGAACATTATCTGATATTTGTTTTGTTTCATGATTCCTTTTAGTGTTCCTTTCATAGATCCGTTTCATATTAGTATTTTGATATTCATTCGGGGTGTTGTTATTTATTACTTTCTTTTTTAGAGCTTTTTAATGCCTCGATAGCGTAGTAGTATTGCGTGCGCAGTACGACTGTCGTCGTAGGTCTTCGGTACGATCCCAGGTCGGGATATTGGATCTTTTAGTATCAGCCCGGAGTCTGGAATTTGTGCCCGATGTGTCTGATGTGTGATTGGGGAAATATGGATATTTGATCTTTTGTGAATCTCACTCGTAGTAACGCAAGCTGTTAAGACACGTCGGTTTTTTAAGATAATATTAATAATCCAGTCGAGGTTTTGAACGTTTAGCATTTGGAAATATGTCATTGTAAGTTATTTCTAACAAAGTGACGCCAAACAACATTTATGCACATAATGATCTTACAACAACCATTTCATGCTTCGTGTTTAACGGATAATACTTGAATTTCTTAATTTCTGTTCGTCCCTTCACTGCCATAGACAATTTGCAAATTTCGAAATCAAATAGACTACTCAACGACTTAAATTACATCACAATTATGTAAAGTTTACAATACAAATGTTTTGAATTTTAAATTACCATTGCGTTCGCCCCAAAATATTCCAAATATCCAATTATAAATAATTGTATAAGTCATTAGAGGGTGGTTTCTTTGCGCTGGTAACTCGTTTATGGAAAAAACTGCATGAATAGCTTGTTAGCGTTTTCCAGTCGGTCTCAAGAGTGCAAGCGTGAGGCGAAATTATTGAAGAGGACACATTATAGACGAATAGCGGGATATTCTCTGTACGTCGATATATGATTGGAGAATATCTTTAAATCAACTATTTAAAGGACTCTCCATTTTTATTTATTTTATTAAAATTTTGTATTCGTGATATGTATAAAGACGAACTTTTTTATCCGGACACGGTAAAGTGATCTACTACATCTGATGGTAAGCGTAGTGCGTTATCCTGTAAATTAAGAATAATAGTCATATTTGTCGAGAAATTTTTCTTTCTGCCTGCCCTTATCTTAACTTAATCTGGGACGGCGCAACTCCCTTATTCAATATGTTTCAGAAAGGATTTGGCTTAGTTTTTTACGACCGGGTGCCTACCTGACGTCAACCTCTTCTGTAGGATCCAGTTCCGGGAAAAACAATTATAAAAATCGCTTTGCCCGACCTGGGAATCAAACCTAGGACCTCCCCATCCACAGTCATATATGCTGCCAGTAGACTAAGGAGGCGACTCAAGGAGACACATTAAAATTGCGGATTAGACTATTCTAATTAAACAAAATAAGTATTTATACAATAACATTAAATCGCTACATTTTCAGATTTCCAGGATTCGATTTCCAGGTCTCCAGGTTCCAGAATTTTATAATTTAATTTTCCCGGGACTGGATCCCCCAGAGGGGGTTGACGTCAAGGAGACAGCCGGTTGTAAAAATTAAGCCAAATCCTTTCTGAAAAATGCTTAAATAAGTGTGTTGCGCCGACCCTAAATTGGGGTGGGATAAGAGCAGGTAGAAAGAAAGAACATTTCATCGCTACGCGCATCACAACGTCGCTACCTAAACAGGAGTCATAATTTTCGACCGCCGAAGTCAAAGGGGAGCTTACGCGATATTAGGGAGTGACTTCGCAATTGGTCCCAAGCAATGGACATATTTTTCGTAATGTCAACTAAGTAGGGGGCTAACGATGTGGCGATACTGAGCTTCATAGGTATATAGCGTTCATCAAACGCTTGTTGGCTCAGAGTGATTTATTGGGCTATTTGACCGCGAAATATTGCCGAAGTTTTGTATGGCTTGATAATTTTTAGGGCAGCCTTATGTTAACGCTTAATAAAATATGTTTATAGAGTTTTAATGTAAGTGGATGCACAAAATTTTATAAGACCAGTTGGAAAAGTAACAAAAAGTTGGGATGAAAGTATTTTACCTAAACAAGGTAATATTCCCCTTATCACCCTATCTCAGCCACCATCCCATCGTTATTATGTCCGTACTTGCCTGCCTGTTGTCAAATTCAAATATATAATGTAAATTATATTAATCCTAATTTAAAAATTTACTTGTGTTGACTTGTCATAAGTGCTTTTTTACATGCCTACGTCATCGATATAATAATATACCTAGATGCACAGTTGACGCTCAGAAAGTGGGACAGCCAACGAGTGCTTAAAATGTAAGTAAGCACTTGTTGGCTGACAGTCGGGCGCCGACCGTTCGCCTGTGAAGATGCCTAAATGCTCTGTGAAAGAGTGCAAAAATAACACTCTTACAAAGCGCAAAACACATGGGATTTCATATTTTAAGTAAGTATAATTCCCTTACTTGATTCTTAAAACCTTAATCATGTTAAATTAAGTATTAAACGTGTATAAATAATTAATTTAACGAATTCAGTTAATCAAATATTTTGTCCCTTTTGAAATCATGACTTGGAACAATGAAATACATGGAGTCGTTTTTTTTTTGTAAATATATTATGTTTATTTTAAATTTATGATTTTTTTATTAATTTTATTTATTAATTACAGATTTCCATGAAATGAAATAGTAAGAGATAAATGGCGTAAAATTATTTCCGAAGAAAGGAGAGAAGAAAATTTTAAACCCAATTACTCAAGTGTGGTTTGTTCAGACCATTTTGCCGATTCCGATGGATATTATACAGAAAAATGGATTAGGAAAATTAAAAAGAATGCTGTACCAAAAATAAAGGTGATAAATTGTCATCAGCTACATTGTCCTTAACTAATGTTTACTATTTAATTTAACAATATGTATGCTGTTAGTGTACCTATAAATAAATAAATATTGCCACATTTATTGACTTTATTTTAGATTGTCGTAACTACAAGTTTAAATGAGGCAGGGTGCAGTACAAGTGTAATAGCTGAAAAATATTTGATACAGAATTCATCAATAGCAAGCATATACTAGGTACATACTGCCATATAAAATCACTATTTAATAATTTGCGACTAATTCTAATAAATGTTTTCAATCAAAGTGTGCAGATCATAAAAATTTGCCAACATGAACAAAGTTGAACATTCCGCTGTCAAATAATAATTTTAATGGTTCATTCCCGCGATTTTTTATTTTTTAATTTCTCATTTTTATCTTGGATTCCCGGATTGAGATCATTTATTGGAACCGGTCGTTAGGCATAATTACTACAACAGTAATTGTGGCGTCATCATTTATTGGAAACATATTCATTTCCAGGAACCAGCAATTGAACCAATAAATAATGAAGGATCACCAATACCATCAGAATTTTCATCAATCTTTAACACACCTAAGACGTTATTTTTGAAAGATAATTTGAAAGAACTCAACCAAAAATTTAAACTTAAATCTTATTTAGTGCAAAACTTAAAAAGGCAGATCAAAAGATTGAGAAAACGAAATGATAGTCTAAAAGAAATTATTAAGAATCTAAAGAGCAAAGGACGATCTTAGTGTGGGGCCAGGACTATGTATGTGACTGTTGGGTGTTATTTATTTATTTATGAATCACGTTAAGACAAAACAGTGCTTATTTCATATTCATAACTAATAAGCTTTGTTATCTTCTAAACATTTATACTTTATCTATCTCTTAATGTAAGTAAAATTATTATTCAGATATCGCCATTCTCATCTACATTGTACGCCACGTGGTCAACATTTCTCACAAATAAATACAAGAACTATTCGACTCCATTCAATCTTTGTCCAAGTGACTAGAATGTTTCTTTTAATAATGTCAAATTATTGTCAAATTCAAAAACGATTAGAAATTCAAAAATTTCGAATACAAGAACGTTTGAACATTCAATTTAAAAAGCTACTTTATGCCGCGTCTATAAGGTCATATTTGTGTTAATTTAATTAAATTTGTGATGTTTATTTGTTTTGTCTGTCAAGGACACTGCTTACAATGATATTTGTATGGAACTGTGCATCTAGGTATATTATTATATCGATGCTTTTGATATCATGATTTGGAACAATGAAATATATGGAGTCGTTTTTTTTTTGTAAATATATTATATTTATTTTAAATTTATGATTTTTTTTATTAATTTTATTTATTAATTACAGATTTCCATGAAATGAAATAGTAAGAGATAAATGGCGTAAAATTATTTCCGAAGAAAGGAGAGAAGAAAATTTTAAACCCAATTACTCAAGTGTGGTTTGTTCAGACCATTTTGCCGATTCCGATGGATATTATACAGAAAAAGGGATTAGGAGAATTAAAAAAAATGCTGTACCAAAAATAAAGGTGATAAATTGTCATCAGCTACATTGTCCTTAACTAATGTTTACTATTTAATTTAACAATATGTATGCTGTTGGTGTACCTATAAATAAATAAATAAATAAATAAATATTGCCACATTTATTGACTTTATTTTAGATTGTCGTAACTACAAGTTTAAATGAGGCAGGGTGCAGTACAAATGTAATAGTTGAAAAATATTTGATACAGAATTCATCAATAGCAAGCATATACTAGGTACATACTGCCATGTAAAATGACTATTTAATAATTTGCGGCTAATTCTAATAAATGTTTTCAATCAAAGTGTGCAGATCATAAAAAATTGCCAACATGAACAAAGTTAAACATTCCGCTGTCAAATAATAATTTTAATGGTTCATTCTCGCGATTTTTAATTTTTTAATTTTTCATTTTTATCTTGGATTCTCGGATTGAGATCATTTATTGGAACCGGTCGTTAGGCATAATTACTACAACAGTAATTGTGGCGTCATCATTTATTGGAAACATATTCATTTCCAGGAACCAGCAATTGAACCAATAAATAATGAAGGATCACCAATACCATCAGAATTTTCATCAATCTTTAATACACCTAAGACGTTATTTTTGAAAGATAATTTGAAAGAACGCAACCAAAAATTTAAACTTAAATCTAATTTAGTGCGAAACTTAAAAAGGCAGAACAAAAGATTAAGAAAACGAAATGATAGTCTAAAAGAAATTATTAAGAATCTAAAGAGCAAAGGACGATCTTAGTGTGGGGCCAGGACTATGTATGTGACTGTTGGGTGTTATTTATTTATTTATGAATCACGCTAAGGCAAAACAGTGCTTATTTCATATTCATAACTCATAAGCCTTGTTATCTTCTAAACATTTATACTCTATCTATCTCTTAATGTAAGTAAAATTATTATACAGATATCGCCATTCTCATCTACATTGTACGCCACGTGGTCAAAATTTCTCACAGATAAATACAAGAACTATTCGACTCCATTCAATCTTTGTCCAAGTGACTAGAATGTTTCTTTTAATAATGTCAAATTATTGTCAAATTCAAAAACGATTAGAAATTCAAAAATTTCGAATATAGGAACGTTTGAACATTCAATTAAAAAGGTACTTTATGCCGCGTCTATAAGGTCATATTTGTGTTAATATAATTAAATTTGTGATGTTTATTTGTTTTGTCTGTCGAGGACACTGTTTACAATGATATTTGTATGGAACTGTGCATCTAGGTATATTATTATATCGATGGCCTACGTGATCAATAAAGTTTTTTTTTTTTTTTTAGTATCCCAAAAGAGTAAGTAGAGGTGCAACTACACAACAGTCGATTCTGATCTTATATCTGTCCCATAATAAGATATAGGAACAAATTATAAAAATCCTGTCCAACTTACGTGTGGTCTTGTGTGTGCAACTGATCAACTTCCAACTTGATCCGAACGTGACAAAATTTATATGGGACCCTTGAAATAAGCTCTATCGAACATAAAAAAAATACAGACGAATTGAGGACCTTCTCTTTTTGGAAGTCGGTCGATTATGAACACATCCATCCAGGAATCTTAACCAAACACACAGTTTGATTTCTTAGGTTTACGTGAATGTTATTCTTTTTTTGGGTGAGTTGCCAACCTAAAAGGAGGGAATGTAATGGGAGGGAAGGGGATTGGGAAAGGGAGTGGGGAAATGGGCCACCGGAAATCTCACTCACCGAACGAAACACGACAGCAAGCTGCCACTTTACGTCGGTTTTCTGTGAGACAGTGGTATCTAACCGGTCGAGCCAACCCATTCGTGCTATAGACGTTACTGTCTACAGCGTGGCTCTACCACTTGAAAATTCATTGAAATTAAACTATTTTTACGGATTCTATCACGATTTGGTTTTAATTATTATGCCCGACGTTTCGAAAGCTTTGCAGCCTTCGTTCTTCTTCTTCGGCATAAAAATTAAAACCAAATCGTGATAGAATCCTTAAATAATAGTTTAATTTCAACAAACACACAGTTTTTCAACCAACATATAGATAGGCTGCGTAGCGATCAACGTTGTTAAAGTTATTAAATACATTTAAAATCAATTAAAATCTCCAATATTTTTCATATTTTTATATAGGACCATAAAGTTTTACTCACCTTTAACTACATAGCAATGCCTTAAAAACCACTAAACGAGTCAATATTCGAATGTAAACGATCCCTTCAAATCAGTAAAACAACTCATGTCTCTCTGATAATTGATTCTCTCAGCTTGAATAAACAATTTAAACATCATTAATTAGAAAAAAACACTAAATATTAAATATGTAAAGTGCGTTCATATTACATATTTATTAAACAAACAAGTCAAAACTTTCACGTTATTTTTGTCCATAACGATCTTGACCGATTGTTATGGTGTCCGTAACGACACCAGTTTAATCTGAACTTCCATTTTGTATTTATTGTTAATGTTTTAATGACGGCATGCAATACTGAAGTGTCTACGAAGGTTGGATAATGACATCGGATTTCTTAGATGCTTGAATTATAACGAGATATTTTCTCAAGTTTTTTTACAGTTTAATTAATGTACCGCGGTGTAGACTTCAATTTGAATGGTATTGCTATGTTGAAAAAATATTAAAGCGTTTGGAAGAAATTTTGGTACCGATAAGGCGAAATTATAAAAATACTATCCAAGTGAGTGCTTGACGATATACAGTAAAGAGTTCCGTACTAGGGATGAATGCTTATCCTATTCACTACTTGAAACTGATTTTTATCATTAGGTATATTATCTGATGTTTATCAGATTTTTCCATTACATAGTTTGAAAAAAAATGCGCTTCACCTTGTCTAGCGGTTTTGTCAATAATAATAATCTATACTAATATTATAAAGCTGAAGAGTTTGTTTGTTTGTTTGTTTGTTTGATTGAACGCGCTAATCTCAGGAACTACTGCTTCGATTTGATAAATTCTTTTTGTGTTGGATAGCCCAATTATCGAGGATGGCTATAGGCTATATAACATCACGCTATGACCAATGGGAGCGGAGCAGAAATGAGAAATAAAACACATGGAATTGATATCTCAGAAACTACTGGTTCGATTTGAAAAATTCTTTTTGTGTTGGATAGCCCAATTATCGAGGATGGCTATAGGCTATATAACATCACGCTATGACCAATAGGAGCGGAGCAGAAGTGAAAAATGTTGAAAAGCGGGGAAGTTGATATCTCAGAAACTACTAGTTCTAATCGAAAAATTATTTTTGTGTTGGATAGCCCATTTATCGACGATGGCTATAACCTATATAACATCACGCTGTAACCAATAGGAGCGGAGCAGAAATGAAAAAATTTGCAAACCGGGAAAATTTATATCTCAGACAGAACTACTGCTTCGAATTGAAAAAATCTTTTTGTGTTGAATAGCCCATTTATCGAGGATGGCTATAGGCTATATAACATCACGCTATGACCAATAGGAGTGGAGCAGAAATGAAAAATGTTGCAAAATCGTGAAAATATTTATCTCAGAAACTACTGGTTCGATGTGAAAATTATTTTTGTGTTGGATAGCCCAATTGTCGAGGGTGACTATAGGCTATATAACATCACGCTATGACCAATAGAAGCGGAGCAGAAATGAAGAATGTTGAAAAGCGGGGAAGTTGATATCTCAGAAACTACTGGTTCGAATTGACAAAATATTTTTGTGTTGGATAGCCCATTTATCGAGGATGGCTATAGCCTATATAACATCACGCTATGACCAATAGGAGCGGAGCAAAAATGAATAATGCTGCTAGCGGGGAATTTTATATCTCGGAAACTACTGGTTCGATTTGAAAAAATATTTTAGTGTTGACCGACGGGATGAATAGTAGGGTGACTAAGGGGTGACTGACGGGGTGACTGACAGGCTGACTGATGGGGTGGCGGGCGGGGTGTCTGACGAAGTAACTGACGGGGTGACAGACCGGGTGACAGATGGTGTGACCGACTGGGTGACAGACAGGGTGACAGATGGGGTGACCGATTGGGTGACAGACGGGGTGACAGACGGGTGACAGACGGGTGTCAGAAGGGTGACAGACGGGTGACCGACGTGGTGACAGACGGGGTGACAGACGGGGTGACAGACGGGGTGACAGACGGGGTGACAGATGGGTGACAGACGAGGTGACAGGCGGGGTGACCGACTGGATAACAGACGGAGTGACTGACTGGGTGACAGACGGGTGACAGACGGGTGGCAGACGGGGTGACAGGCGGGTGACAGACTGGCTGACAGACGGGGTGACCGACTGGGTGACAGACGGGTGACAGACGAAATGACAGACGGGGTGACAGGCCGGGTGACAGACAGTGGGACAGACGGGGTAAGAGACGGGGTGACAGACGGTGTGACAGACGGTGTGACTGACGGGGTGAGAGACGGGGTGACTGACGGCCGAAGTAGATCATCCCATTACCTCCTTTAGAATTAATGGATTTTAGGTACCTAAGACTCACTCTTTCAACCCTCTCTCTCATACGCAGACGAAGTTGCGCGGGTCAGCTAGTAATTAATATTTTTAGTAAAATGCTGTAACACACGGAAGGACCTACAGATATGACAAAATTATATTAGGTTCGTTTTAGTCTTTTGGGCACGGATCCCTTATAAGGTAATTGTACACTATATGTGCTGCAC
The DNA here is from genome assembly GCA_036417725.1 of Clanis bilineata. Lineage (NCBI taxonomy): Eukaryota > Metazoa > Arthropoda > Insecta > Lepidoptera > Sphingidae > Clanis > Clanis bilineata. The sequence continues at coordinate 4,828,822 of CM071159.1, forward strand.
GTCTGATTCCCCTACATGACCCGTCAATATGTCGTTATTGCAATAAGCTTCCGTAGCGCGACTTTAATTCGTGACCGGGTCATCAGTTGACGTCGTGCAAAGGTGATGGGTATGGTAAATATGATACACATACATAAGCTCACGCCTGTATTCCCGAAGGGGTAGGCAGAGGCGAACTAGAACACCCACATTTCGTCGAGCTTATTTCCGTCCCAGATGTGATAGTAGGGGTGAGCCAATGGTCATATCGGGTACAAATTAAATAAATAAATAAATACACCCAACGGTCACACATCTAGTCCTGACCCCACACTAGGTATAACCTGTATCGTGGGTGTCAGAAACTATGAGAGACTTTCGATTTCACAACAACTAGAATTGAAACAAATATCTGTGGGCCACATAAACATTTGTCTCAATGCGGGAATCGAACCCGCGACCTCACGTTTCACAGCCGGCTACTCGCCCACGGCGCCACGGCGCCAGGCTATTTAGGCTATATATAATTCTAGACTTCGGGCCGATACTGAACAGAAAAAACAATATCACGTTACCCGACCCAGGGATTGAAATTGAAAACGGTATTCGTACCGTGCACGCAATACGATTATAATTTTAAATTTCCATTTTTCGATTCGTAAAATCACACATAAGTTTTCCGGGGTTAGAATTTGTGCCCGGTAGTGTTATACCGCTATGGCTATCGTTATAGGCCATCGATATATTATTTACCTAGATGCCCAGTTGACGCTCGGAAAATGGGACAGCAAAGAAGTGCTTAACCACTCGTTTTGCCTACAGACGACGATAGTAGTATTCTAAATTTCAAAATTCAAATTAAAGAACGATTGCTCATTTCGTTTAAAAACCTACTTTATAACACGTGCTTAGAGTTATATTTGTGTTGATTTAATTACAACTTGTGATCGTTTTCTTTGTTTTATTTCCGAGACCACTTTTTAGGAGGATATTTGCAAAGAGCTGTGCATCTAGGGTATAATATATTGATGTTATGGGCTCATTCAACATCACGTAAAGGGACGGACATAAGCTCAGCAATAGTGGGTATTTCAGGGTAAATTCACCACTAACTAAACCTCAAGACTGCAGGCATGGGCTTATGAAATGTTTTCGCGGACTTACTTTATAATAAAATGCCGACAAAAAATAAATTTTAACATTCAATATCCACACATATTCAGGATTGTAGCCATAAAAAGGCCTAGACATGGAACAATGTGCTGACGACGGATGTTGACGGTGTCCGTACATTTATTTAAAAGTCGTGCGGCGCAGGTGTCGTTGGCGACGCGACGCGACGCGGCGCGACGTAAAATCCGTCGCACCCGTCCTCGACGCGTGAATACACTTCTTTATTAGGGCTATGTTAAGGATTTATTTTTAAAATCATTAAATAATTCCTTTATTTTCATTATATCATTTTTACATAATTCATTTATTATTACTAGTGTAAAATATAAATATGTATCATATTAATATAAATAAAATAAAATAAAAATCTTTATTGATCACGTAGGCATGTAAAAAGCACTTATGACAAGTCAACACAAGTAAATTTTTAAATTAGGATTAATATAATTTACATTATATATTTGAATTTGACAACAGGCAGGCATGTATGGACATAATAACGATGGGATGGCTAAGATAGGATGATAAGGGGAGATAGGAATAGAGTGTAAGGAAATGGATTGTATGGGAATGGCATATGGCAGGAATGGTGGCAGGGGATTGACTGGAAATACTGGAAGCAGTTGGGATTGGTGCGTGAGGCCCTATCCTAGCTAACCTACCCATTATTTTTTACTACTATGTGAATCAAAAATATTATTGTGTAAATATTCATTATACCATTAGGTAGGTGATTTATGTTTTATGTCATCATTTATTTAATTTAATGCGTAAAATAATTGCATAATTCTGAGTTCAAATTATATATATTTATTGAAGTATTCAATTTGTTCACTCTGCAACTTTATTAAGCGCCGATTTTTCAACAAGTAGATTACTTTGATTTGGAGAATAAATTGACGTTTTGTCTTTTAATGTATGAAACATCTGTAAAAAAAATAATTGCGAAATTGAGATATCTGGCTATTGAAAAACCCCAAAAAAGTATATTAAAACAGAACCGTCTCCAACTCCAACGTGCCAACCCTACTGGTTTTTCGGTGCGAGCCACCTGCCGCGTCCATTAGTACCGGAACCGAACGCGAGACTATCGTTTCGAATAAATATAATTTTATTTTGATTGCTCTCGCCCGTGTTTGCCTAACTGTAGTCACAACGTGTGTTTACAATGCACTCAATTACGCGCAGTACTTCATAATATGACAAAATACGTTTCCGTTACAAGTTTCGGGTTTTGTTAGCTTAGGGTTTGAGACCATCTTAAAAGAATTGTTATTTTATGAGTGGTATAGCCACGCTGTAGACAGTAACGTCTACAGCACGAATGGGCCGGCTCGACCGGTTAGATACCACTGTCTCACAGGAAACCGACGTAAAGTGGCAGCTTGCTGTCGCGTTTTGTTCTGTGAGTGAGATTTCCGGTGGCCCATTCCCCCCCCTCTTTCCCAATCCCTATTCCCTCCCCTTCCATGTCCTCTTTTTAGGTTGGTAACGCACCCATGATTCTTATTGTGTCTTGGGTGTCTATGGGCGGTGGAGATCACTTACCATCAGGTGACCCATCTGTTCGTTTGCCAGTTTCTGCTAAAAAAAAAAAAAAAAGAATAATAGAACCATGGCTTATAGTGTATGTAACGAAGTATATTATTATAATGTTATCAATTTAAATAAGTGATGAAAGTGTATGAAACCTTTACTGGTTAAAAACTATTTTACTCGCAGCTAAGCCTGTGTGCTTACTTGTGTTTTGCTAGTGTGCTAAATTTTATCTAAAAAGACTGTTTCGTTATGATTATTTATTAAAAATTAAATGTTTTACATTAATAGATACTAAAGAGGATGTAACTATAGTTATTTAAAAACTTACTAATTAAGTAGAAACTACAAAGTAAATATTTCAGTTATCTCCATACAAACTTCTTTAAAAGGGGATCTCTCAAAGAAGTTTCCAAAAATCCTTTCTTACCCGATGCTTACGTTATAAAATAAACAAATTGGAGCTTTCTAGTCTACTAACTTTGACTGTGTGTGCATTGTAAATTAGGACAAGCAAAATTATAACCATAGATAAAATATAATTTTTCTCTCGGGAAAATGTAAATAATGATGTACGAAGCAAATGCGCTCTAACATCTGCACATGGTTTTTAGGTCTACGCGAATTTTATTTTTTATACGGATTCTATCGCCTTGTGTTTTTATTTTTTAAGTCGTAATTTCAAAAACAAAAACAAATCGCGATAGAATCCGTATAAACGAATTAGGAATTACTAAGTTTTCAAATTATCTACTATTGCACGTTATCCTGTTGTTTTCCAATTTCTAGTTATTAACCCTCTACATGCCTTCGTAAGCCATCAGATCCAACTTTCACCCACACAATTAACACTACAACGTGCACACACCTAACCGTGCAAATGAGCGCGTCGGGTCGGTCTGACCCGCCAGGTCGTTTACGCCTTCTTCGCGCCTAGACGCGGCCCATAATTACCAGTCTGTGGTTCTTTCACCACGGCCTTATCTGGACAATTTATCTCTATCTACAGTAGTGTTTGTATGCTAATGGATAGTCGACTGAGGAACACTTTTGATGCAAAGAAAAGTGTTATGGACTTTGAGAATAAGGATGTAATGAATTTTTGCATGATTAATTGATTGAGTAAACCGTTAGATATTATTGCTCACCATGCTGTGGAAATTGTGTGGCCCCATCTAATTTTTAACTACGGGACGGAAAATCGAAAATATATAAAAATAGTACCTAACGTTTAAAAAGTACTTTCAACGAAAATTACTTTAAACAAGATGTGTTGAGTAGTTTTTGCGAAAATGGGTTTTAGCAACTATTATTGACCATGTAGTATTATTTTGTGGAAACCTCCTCCCCTCCCTTTCCCAATCCCTTGTCCCTTCTATTCCCTCCTTTTAGGTTGGGAACGCACCCATGATTCTTTTTGGGTCTTGGGTGTATCTATGGGCAGTAGAGATCACTTACCATCGGGTGACCCATCTGTTCGTTTGCCAGTCTGTGGTAAAAAAAAAAACGAAACGAAAATAAAGAAAAAAACAATTTCCGATGACAATACTGAAATATAGGTGCAACAATGATGTTTATTAATATCTAATCACTCGAGTATACTTTTATCTCATAAATAAAACATCTAATATTATTCAAACAATATAAATAAAACAATAACAATATAAAACACGATAAACACCCTACTTTACTTTAAACTTAACCCTTCAGACTAAGTACCATTAGGATTCACGTTTTAATAGCACCAGGGGTCTATTGTACCTCAAGACTCTAAGTACAGACAGTGCGAATGTCATCCGTCACTCTCACTCGGCACGACTCACTCGCTATTATATCATTTCGTGAGATTACTACTAGACAGTGGCCTATAATTTGATAAATAGAATGAGATGCATTAGTGCACATTTCCTTCATAATGGGGTACTATGGACCCTCGGTGTGTAATTTCGTGTGAAGATGAGCCGCGTTGGAACGGTTAGTGGTAAAAAGTTTGATTGCTCTTTATTTGAGTTATAAAAACTTAGTTGCATTATGAATATTATTTGGTAGTACCGGGCATTATTGTTAATTTGCATTTCAGTACTGTCGGTGTATACGAAATATATTGAGTTCACGCTAGAATATAAGTTATTATTGTTGTGTGATGGAAAGGTTTTCTTACTTTACAGTTTGGTATCACACTTTTTTTTTAAATTTCTTTTTGCAACATGTTTGAAGAAATGTGTTGCGCCGATGCAACACTGCAATGGGATAGGAGGAAACGAAAGACATCGACATAATAATATGCCAATACTACTAGATACCAAATCATCATCATCATCATCATCATCATCAGCCATAGGACGTCCACTGCTGAACATAGGCCTCCCCCAAAGATTTCCAGATCGACCTGTTGGAAGCGGCCTGCATCCAGCGACTTCCTGCGACCTTTATCAGGTCGTCGGTCCACCTTGTAGGTGGACGTCCTACGCTGCGCTTGCCGGTACGTGGTCTCCACTCGAGAACTTTTCTGCCCCATCGCCTATCAGTTCTACGAGCTATATATTATATATATGATACCAAATACTACATATTAAAAAATATACATTAAACAGTTTTAATCCAAATGTATTTTTATAACAACAAAGATTTTATTATTTTTTATCTTTCTTTCTTTCTACGTGCTCTTATCCCACCTTAATGTGGGATCGGCGCTATACACTTTTTCAAGCATGTTGCAGAAAGGATTTGGCTTAATTTTTACGACCGACTGCCTAACTTCAACCCAATCTGGATTAAAAAAAACTCTTTTCCCGACCAGGAAATCGAACCCAGGACCTCTCAGTTCACAGCCCATATATGCTGCCACTAGAGCAAAGAGGCGACTTTCTTATTATTTCGAAAAATTATATTTGCAAAGTTTATTGTTTATTATATTATCATTTTTAATCCATTTTGTATCACTAAAGCGAGTTATATCAACATAAGCGCTCACAACAATGTGACGAATAATTTAAGAACTATTTCGATCAGCTTTATACTTATTCTCATATATCATGGCTCGTAAACCGTTCATGCCCTAATAAAATGCAATTTGTGAGCCGATACGGAGTTAAAACTACATCAGTTTATAGTGTTGTAAACATCCGATGTTTTATGTTGTTCCAACTCTGTCTATTAGATATGGATTGTGCTGGATTCAATATCCTTTGTTTGTTACTTTGTATTGAAAAGGTTTCGGATTAACAGGTCATATAATTTTGATGTATTACTTTGTAAAGATGCCTATAATAATAATAAATACACCCAACAGTCACTGCCTCGGTGGCGTGGTGGTATTTCGGTACGACTATGGTTCTGAGGTCTCGGGTTCGATCCCCGGTCGGGCAAAGTGATATTGGATTTTTCCATATCAGTCCGGAGTCTGGAATTTGTGCCCGAAATGGCGATAGGCTCGCCCCCTATCACATCTGGGACGGAACTAAGCTCAGCGAAATGTGGGTGTTCTAGTTCGCTAGTGCGCCGCTGCCTACCCCTTTGGGGATACAGGCGTGAGCTTATGTTATGTTATGTGCCAACAGTCACACACATAGTCCTGACCCCTCACTAGGTGTAACCTATATCGTGGGTATCAGAAACTACGAGAGACTTTCGGTCTCACAACACCCAGACCCGAAACAAATATCTATGGGCTACACATACATTTTTCTCGGTGCGGGAATCGAACCCGCGACCTCACTTTCACAGCCGGCTACTCGCCCGCTGCGCCACGGAGGCTGTCAATGCCTATGTTACCAATATTCTATACACTTCTTATTTCGGTTTGGGCTGATTCATAGATAGATAGATAACTCTTTATCTTATCTTTATCTCTTTATCTTTATTTCCTTTGCACCCCAATAAGATAAAAACTACAATAATCCCAAGTTTAAAAACTTAACGGACCGACTTCAAATCCGATCGTACCAAATTTATATGGGACCCCCATTTTGAAATTGAGATAAGCTCTATCGAACACAAAAATAATTTTGATAATCGGTTCACATTTGGCCCAGATATCGCATAACATACATAAAAAAACGGAAGAATTGAGGACCTTCTCCTTTTTGGGAGTCGGTCGAAAAGGAACAAATAATACAAACAGGTCGATCTGGAAATCTTTGAGGGAAGCCTACGTTCAACAGTGAACGTCCTATGGCTGATGATGATGATGATGATGATGATCATGATGATGAATACAAAGTGTAAACAATAGACGGTCTTATCGCTTAAAGATATCTACCAGACAACCTTTCAGAGTTTAGTTTGTAATACATGACAGTTTCCTTAATCTGCGATATTTTAGTGCCCTTTAATTACATTTATATCTAAGTTTTAGTTACTGCCTTAAGTACATATTTACGTAAATGAAAAACAAAAATCTTTACAGTATTTTATATGTGACAGTATTTGATATTTTTCGGTAATTCATAATTTTGGTTTACATGACCTAATGTAGCCATTGCAGACAGAGTACTTTACTTATAATATTAATAACTGCCTCGATGGCATGGTGGTATTTCGGTACGACTACGGTTCTGAGGTCTCGGGTTCGATCCCCGGGTCGGGCAAAGTGATATTGGATTTTTCCATATCAGCTCGGAGTCTGGAATTTGTGCCCGATATGGCGATAGGCTCGCCCCCTATCACATCTGGGACGGAACTAAGGTCGGCGAAATGTGGGTTCTAGTTCGCTAGTGCGCCTCTGCCTACCCCTTCGGGGATACAGGCGTGAGCTTATGTTATGTTATGTTAATATTAATAAACAGCTCCTTAAACTCATAATATCAAATGTTAAAAAATGTGTTATATTTTGCAAGGAATACGACAAGTGTTCGTTAAATTCACAATTAAACCGGTAAATTATTAAAATGTGCACACGCATCACACGTCGATTCAACAATGTCAATCGATTCATTAAAAGCGAGGCATGTCTAAATTACGTAGCAAATAAAAAAGGTGGTTTTGCATGTCGAAAACTTGCGAAAAATAAATCGGATCGGCTGCGCGCTGTCAATTAGCGGGCTGTGCTTTTAGGGTTGTCACGTGTTTGTCGCTTATTTAAAACTTTTTTGAAAATGGAAGATAAAAGGTAAATAGAAAACAATTATTTTATTAATTATTTCTAAATATAAAAAAAATGAATCGTAAAGAAGTGAATAAATAGCAAACATTAAAAGTAGTAACATAATATTTTGTGTTTATTTATTTAATTGTTCAATTTTTTACCTAATACAGATATTTCTTATAATAATATTATGATTATTTTATTGATATTAATACAGTTTTTTTAATGGAAAACGAGCAGATGGGTTACCTGATGGTAAGTAATCTCAATCGCCCATAGACACCCAACACACAAAAAGAAATGGAATGGCATGGAGGAAAAAGTAGGTGGGAGTAAATAGGCCCCCGGAAATCTTACCGACTGAACGAAACGCGTTAAAAAGACATAGTGCAACATTATTATTAAAAGATAATTTAATAACCGCTTCCCTGTGAGCTGTGGCAGCCCTGATACACGAATAATAGCGCCGAATCGAGTCAATTTCCGAATGGCAGCTAAGTATCAGATGCAGATTCTGAGATGTTAACAATACCGTTAAAGGGTTATGTTGAGTGACGTGCTCCGGAACGCCCAATTAAATGCACGATAGCTTAAATACTGGGCAGACGCATGAATCAGGCCGATTCATGTTCATTGAAGCATAAGTTTTTTTTTTTTTTTTTAATTTATTATCGCATTTACAAAATCGGTATACAATAGAATATTTATACAAAGGCATTGAAAAAACCACAGAGGTTTGACAACAATGCTGAATAGTCTGCGTCAAATTAAACAACGAACAAACAGTAGGCATCTGTCTGTCTGTTTTGTGTCGATGTATACAATAAGAAAAAACAACGAATATGTAACAAGAACTAAGTAAGCACATAATATATATATATATATAAAAAAAAAAAAACATTAGTTCTGAAGAAAGTATAACTTTAGTTTCGATTTAATATTTTTCTCGGTTATACTATCTTTAAGAGTCGAGGGTAGTTCGTTCATTAAGCGAGGCATTAAATAACGCGCAGTCCTCTCACCGTACATATTGTTTGCTCGTGACGTGCACAATAGTTCTCGAGCAACAGTCCGCGTATATATGGAGTGATCTATTTTATTTTGTAAGTTTTTATTGAAGAAATTTTCCTTGAGCAAGTTAAGTCGAAATTGTATATGTACTGGTAAGACTTTACAATGTTTGAATAAACCATATTCATTATCTGTAAATTGTAATTTAACTGCAGGCGACACAATTTTTTTTAATATACTTAACTGTATCTTGTATATGTTGTCTAAATACGTTTTGTATGTGCGCCCGTAACTACTTAGGCCATATTGTACATATGATTCAACTAGAGTGAGGACTGAGGATGTTTTATGCAGAATGGTCGAAAGTGTTGAAACGTTTTTTTTTTTAATAGCAGAGACTGGCAAACGAGCAGATGGGTCACCTGATGGTAAGTGATCACCACCGCCCATAGACACCCAAGACACAAAAAGTATCTTGGCTGCGTTGCCAACCTAAAATGAGGGATTGGAAGGGGAGGGAAAAGTGATTGGGAAAGGGAAGAGGGGAATTGGGCAACCGGAAATCGGTGCTAGAGCTTCTTTTGAAGTTAGTAATTGAGTCGCGCCTTTTTCCAATAAGTGTAGACAGACAATGGATTTCCACTTGCTGCGATTCTTGCATTTTCCTCATTCTCTCACATTTACACCTGGTTTGATGGTTCTAGTGTTTGTTAATTTGGCATTCTTTCACGAAACACTTCTAACTTAACCGGTGACAGGACTCCCACATACGAAAGTCCGAAAGAAAGACTCAAAATCTAATCACAGAATCATAGGGACGAGCATAGTGCAATGTCACTCAGTTCTTTGTTATTTAACTGGTGGAAATTGCGACTGTTCTAGAGTAAAGGTTTGTTAGTCTCGTTATTTGATTGCAATGACTGCCTCGGTGGCGTGGTTGTATTTCGGTACGACTACCGTCCTGAGGTCCCGGGTTCGATTCCCGGGTCGAGCAAAGTAATATTGGATTTTTTCATATCAGCTCGGAGTCTGGAATTTGTGCCCGCTAAGGCGATAGGCTCGCCCCCTATCACATCTGGGACGGAACTAAGCTCGGCGAAATGTGGGTGTTTTAGTTCGCTAGTGCACCTCTGCCTACCCTCCGGGGATACAGGCGTGAGCTTATGTTATGTTATGAACATATAAACACATTTTTTTCTTGCAGTCTATATCCTGGAGAGCAGCATAGCTTACTTTCGACCGACTTCAAAAAAAAGAAGATCTTCAATTCGTCTCTATTTTTATGTATGTATGTTACGCGATATCTCCGCCAAATGTGTACGAAATTTCAAGATTATTTTTGTGTTTGATAAACCTTATTTCAAGGGTGGTCCCCATCAATATAATATACCCTAGATGCACAGTTCTTTGCAAATATCCTCCTAAAAAGTGGTCTCAGGAATAAAACAAAGAAAAAGATCACAAGTTCTAATTAAATCAACACAAATATATGTACTATGCACGTGTAATAAAGTAGCCTTTTAAAAGAAATGAGCAAGCGTTCTAAAATTTGAATTTTGAAATTTAGAATTTCATCTGCGTCGGACTGTATGCAAAACGAGCGCTTAAGCACTCCTTTGCTGTCCCATTTTCCGAGCGTCAACTGTGCATCTAGGTAAATAATATATCGATGGTGGTCCCATATAAAATTGATCACGATTGAATAAGTTTTGAAGTCGGTTCCTTATTTGTATAAGCCCACGAATTCATCCCTTACTAATAAATTCGGGAATTTATTCACATTAACACGCATCAAGGGACTAACGAAATTCTCTAACGGATTTCTTTTTTATTCATCGTTAAAACGGGTCATACGTCAGTATTGAATGTCGTATGGTATTTAATTACAAAACTACTGTTATGGAGGCGTCACGCCATTAGTTCTGAGTATCGTATCTGCGGTCAAATTTGGCCACTCTCCAAAATGATTGACGTTAGTTATGTTGACATTTGAGACCGATGTATACAGTATAACCGGTTTCGAAATCAATTTTTGATACGACAAAAATGTTTTGATCGACTATATAAGATAGTGTAAGTAATTGAATATCAATAAACTAATTAAAAAGGCAATGTAATGGCATTTTGTAGTTTTGTAGTTTATTTTGTATTTGTAGTTAGTTAATAAACGTAATGCAAGTTGATTACAAGAGTGTAGAAATGAAGAATGCGTTGCGAGCTTATCATGTTAGTCTACCATTTTCTTGCGAGCTTCATTATCACTTTTCAAGATCTTTATAAAATTACAATACTAAGCTCATTTATCGCGTAAAAATCCTGAATGATTTTTTTCCATTTCTCTATTATGATAAAACAATCAGACTCAACACTTATTTTTCGCCGAGCTTCTTTCAGTTGTTCGGCAAAAATAATATGTTACAGTTATAAATTCCAAGAACACAGCTTAATCAATATACTACTACTCCTACTCCTAGGACGTAACTAGCTAGATACGCATCATTACAATACTATATCTAGGACCAAAGGGCCCCCATGAAGGTCTTTCCCATTCGATTTCACGTTTGTGTCGCAGGTCCGACCAATAAGCGCACATTCGCGCGAATAATGTGAGATACCGTAAGTATGAATAGATATAGCGTATTCTCATGGCATTATGGTTACAGAAGTCTTAAGTGACGAGGTTACATCGCGAAATTATTTGGATACAACATCGAATATATAAATTTTACTTCTTATTAGAATTTATTAATATTGATTTAAAATATCGCTTCCTTGGTCTAATGGCAGCATGGTCATTCTCATCATCCCAGGTCACGAAAAGCAAATTTTCTGATTGAATTTGCCTGGAACTGGATACCTCAGAGAGGGTTGACGTTAGGCAGGCGGCCGGTCGTAAAAACTAACCAAAATCCTTTCTGCAACATGCTTCAAAAGGTACATTAAAGTGGGATAAAGGCAGTTAGAAAGAAAGAAAGAAAGATTTACAAATAATACGTCTAATAGTATACGTAATCCTGATCCCATTATAAAATGCAAATATATTGCGGGTGAAGTGATCTCATGGTTATCAAGAGCTACAAGGGATTTAGGGTCGCTAAGCATCCAGATTATAAAAAAAAAAAATATTTTTTTAAAATCTGAAATGAAACTATTTTATACAGATTCTATAACGATTTGTTAACTTAACACTTAAAAAGACCTTTGAAACGTCGGACATAATAATAAAAACCAATTTTGATAGAATCCGTATAAAATACATTCATTATTAATGTATAACCTTCGCGTAAACTTAAGAAATCAGTTTTTAAGCCTAGTTGCGTACCTAACCTAATCCTCGTCTGGGGGATCCAGTCCAGTTCCTTTCGATTATTTCTTGAAATAAAACCAGTTTTTACGAATTCTGTCGCGATTTGTTTTTTTTTCTCTAAATGTAATTATATTACATCGAACCCAATTCGTCGTCCGATAAATGGAAGCTCTGTGTGTAAAGCTACTGTCTACATTCCCATACCATTGTGGAAACGGTTTATTGGGAAATTACTTTGAGATATGGGAACAAGTAAATGCTGTCTGTAAAATTGGTTTTGCGATTATGATCACCTTTGTGCACTCTTCTTTATGGTTAGTGCGTCTGGTGATTTAATTCTCTCGATGTTTTGTTTGGCCATCGTTTCTATTCAATTGGTACTTCAAGTATCATGGATATTATATATTGTACATTCTATGTCACAATGAATGCTTTAAATAATTATTTTCCTCTATAGAAGCCTTTCTCGGGTTCGATCCCCGGGTAGGGCAAAGTGATATTGGATTTTTCCATATCAGCCCGGAGTCTGGAATTTGTGCCCGATATGGCGATAGGCTCGCGATAACCTATCACATCTGGGACGGAAATAAGCTCGGGGAAATGTGGGTGTTCTAGTTCGCTAGTGCGCCTCTGCCTTTGCCTCTGTTGTTGTAGAAGCCTTGGTTCCCTTCCAACAGGTCGATCTGGAAATCTTTAGGGTACTATGGAAATCATTGTAATACTTCGTATATAATTAATGGATATTATATTGTACATTCTATATCACAATGAATGCTCTTTAGATTTTCCCCTATATGACCAAAGCAGGATACTTCCTGCAGGTCGATCTGAAAATCTTTGAGGGAGGCCTATGTCCAGCAGTAGATGTGCTGTAATGATCATTTTAGAATGTACTTTCGGATATTTTACGACCATAGACAACGACGATACAAAAGAATTTAGGTGCGTTGCCGAACATATAGAAAGGGAATGGGGATTAAGGAGACAGGCGTTTGTGAGGATTTTTTCGACCGAGTTCCAAAAAGGAGGAGGTCCTCAATTCGTCTGTATTTTATTTTAAATATTTTTTTATGTATGTTACTCGATATCTCCGCCAAATGTGGACCGATTTTCAAAATTATTTTTGTGTTCGATAGAGCTTATTTCAAGGGTGGTCCCGTATAAATTTGGTTACGATCGGTAAATTGGAAGTCGGTCAGTTAAGTTTTTAAACTTGTGATTATTATGTAATCGGGTCTTCAGGATATTTAACCTAATGATCGGAATGATTTCAGGCCACCATAGTTTTGGAAATCTAAAATAGACGATAATCGACAAATGGTAGACGCCATTATTTTGAGATTTTTAGATTTCTTACATTAAAAAACATATTTGAAGATTTAAAATGTAATTAAATAAAGTTTTTGGTAATAAAAAAACAATATGCTTAGATTACGGTAAGGCTAATAAAAAATCGTCACAGATTAGTGATTACTAACAGCGACACGGCTTGAAGGTAGCGTGGCCAAATGATTACTTCTAATGAGAAATTACACACTTTTCGCCGATTCCCGTCATAGCACCATAACATTGAACTGAACATCTCATCAAAGCTTTGAAGCAAAAACTACATTCCTCGAATCTCTCAGGCTTTCAACTGACTTTAAAAGGAGAGGGTGCTCAATTCGTCGGAAAATGTGGATGTATTTTGTTGAGTGGTAGAGTCACGCTATAGGCAGTTATGTCACGATTGACCGGCTTAACTGGATTGATACCACTGTCTTACAGAAAACCGACGTAAAGTGGCAGCTCACTGTCATGTGTCGCGATGCCAACCCCCCTCTGGAGGATCCAGTTCCAGGCAAATCAAATCAGAAAAATCACTTTTCCCGACCTGGGATTCAAACTCAGGACCTCTCAGACAACAGCTCATGTATACAGCATATCTATAATCAAGATCTAGTGAATTTTGAAGTCAATTTTTGAAATAGTTTTTACGGATTCTAGCGCCTTCTTGATCATGGTCACAGGACCAGCATTTGGCCATAGAACCTGCTGCCTATCTGATTTTAAACCCTTTAGGATCTTCTCTAATAAAATTCATATAAAACGCATAAATAACCACTATCATAACATAAAACACGTTTGCTCCCTATATGCGTCCGAGTATTTATCTGGAGCAAAACTATTCACGTACCGTTACATCTCTCAATCTAGCTTAATCGGATTACTTACAAGTTGACAGGCTTACTTATTTCGTTTATAAGTTGAGCAACATGTGGCATGTATCAGTACCGCTAAGTATTACAAAAATGGCGATTTGTAAGCCGCTTTGCTTGGCTTCGTTTGGTGTTCTGATTTTGATGTTTGATTAATGATTTTGATATTAATCGATACCAGTCGGAACTTGGCGATGCAATGATGGCCATAGATCTAGCGTAGACCAACGAGAAGATAGAGGGATGTAGTGCTGGTGGTTATTAAACGTGAGGTATAGACAGTATTATAGCCAGGGCAAACTTCAAAAGAAAAGTAAAACCTAGCCCCATGTAGGGTACTTGTATCATAATGAATACAGAAACCGTTATTATAGCAACTCCCCCAGAAAAGGTTGACCTCAAGCTGTCACCTTGTCAGAAAAGGGCAGGTGTGGAGGTACATCCTAAGCTCTGCCCGTATCAATCATCTGCTTGTTCTGTCGCGGGCCCTCGATTTGCTTCTTTCCTCTTCAGAGTGTGAAGAAGCATTTATACAAGCCAGCAAGATTCTGGTGAACACCGATTAAGTCATTTTTTGTTGGTGGTCACTTGTCTTTTTGGACTGCAATGCACTTTTCAGTTGTAGTGTACATCACTTTGTCATGCTCGAATAAAAAATATCAGCATAGCAACAGAATAGATTAACAAGTTAATTGTTTACTTCGAATAAAAAATAAATAAAATAATATTAGCCCTAAAATATTACTGTCCCACTGCTGGACACCGGCCTCCTCTACTAATCAGAGGGGTTAGGCCTTAGTCTACCACGCTGGCCTATGCGGATTGGTAGACTTCACATACCTTCGAAATTCTTGTGTAGAAATTATCGGATATGGAGGTTTCCTCACGATGTTTTCCTTCACCGTTATAGCAAGCTCTAACGATCTCTATTTCACAATGAAAACACACTTAACATAGAAAACACAGAGGTGTGTGCTCTCTTTGGGGTTGGTCTCGAACCTCCCAACTGAGCTATGCTTTGAATAAGAATTCGGAAAACGCCACGGCTGCTTGAGTTTTTCATTACGATTACGATTTACAATTTCCTGTACGCAATTCGTCTTTTTGTTAATTAAAAGCAAGGATAATAAATCTAGGCCAACTGTTGTAATTTAGTAAGCAATTTTCGGGAACACGCCTCGAAACTACTTGGCAGAAAATACCTCGGTTAAGTGAGATTTAGGGTGTTCTCCCTGTTTAAGGCTTAATTATTTTCGTATGAATGTTTCTAATAATTTTGTTTCTATTTCTGCTGACATTAACTTTATTACTTGGCACGCCTATGAAAACCTCTTATAGAATTTCTGAAGTAGGTTTCTCGTATGAAGTTCATATGGATTGGTACTTCAGCCATGTATATTTCTATCGCCAAACAACAATGTGTAATTTAAGATAAATTGAAATCAAGAATTGTGACTGATTGCCCCGGTGGCGTTGTGGTATTGTGTGCGCGGGACGATTACCGTCCTGAGGTCTCGGGATCGACCCTCGGGTCGGGCAAAGTGATAATAAGTTTTTGTATTCAATAACAGCCCGGAATCTGGAATTAGAACCCGATATGGCGATAGGCTCACCCACTTTCACATCTAGGATGGAAATGAGCTCGGAGAAATGTGGGTGTTTTAGTTGTCTGGGTGAGTTAGTTCGGTTCTGCCTACCCCTTCGGAGATACAGGCGTGATGTATGACATGTATCTGTGTATGTATGACATCTATTTGCCCGGGACTAGATACCCAAGAAGGTTGACGTCAAGCAGAGAGCCGTAAAAACGAAGCCAAATCATTACTGCAACATGCTTGAAAAAGGTGTGTTATGCCGACCCCACATTAAGGTTGAATAAGTACAGGAAGAATGAAAGATTACTATTATACAAGGGGTATTCTGATTATTTTTTTCCTGCTCAATATCAATTACATATTATGGTAATTAAAATGGGAAATGTTCATTCAATGTTAAATTTGTTCATGTGTTAAATCTTATGCAACGTTTCGAACGCGTACCTTAATTTATTTAACGCCCAGTAAATAATTCAGAGCCGTAGTGTAACTCAATACTTACAACCGCTACCCATTTGGACTAATGTGTGTATGATGCTTAAGGGGCGATTCCATCAACAGAAAGGAAATTATATTCTACTTTAAAGTAAGTAATGTGTGAATTATCGTCTCCTTAGTCTCCTAGCCGCCTATAAGAGCTGATGATCAGGAGATCTTGGCTCCAAATCCCGGGCAGGCCAAAGTATTTAGCACAATTAATCCGAGAAAATTAAAAAGGAGGCAGGCATTTGCTAAAAAATACCGAATCCTTTCTGCAACATGCTTAAAAAGTTACTCATCTGCACATTAGTGATGATAAAGTACAAGAAGAAGCTCTGGTACAATTTTCTCCTTTCAATACTTTACATCCTTGTAAAGCTATTGCTTCATGCCATCAACCTTTCAACGAAAGCAACTTCAATAATTTAATCAAAACTATCAAGATATTATGAAAACCAAGCTTAAATACAAAATAGAAACGTGTCAGCCGAATCACACGGCTGTCGCATCCTATGAACATTACACGAAGCTGTCATATGAACATTTGACAAGATTTCATACTCTAGTGAACAACTTTTAATTAAAGAGTGACCCTACAGGTCCAGAGCGCGGTAAAAAAGAGGAAAAACGGGACGTGTGGACATACTTTTGCGAATACAGACTGCGATTACATAGTTGTTTAAGGGTATTTGAGGTTAAACATTGTTATGTTTATGCTCACGCCTGTATCACGAAGGGGTAGGCAGAGGCGCACTAGCGAACTAGAACACCCTCATTTCGCCGAGCTTAGTTCCGTCCCAGATGTGATAGGGGCGAGCCTATAGCCATATCGGGCACAAATTCCAGACTCCGGGCTAATATAGAAAAATCCAGTACCACTTTGCCCGACCCGGGGATCGAACCCGAGACCTCAGAACCGTAGTCGTACCGAAATACCACCACGCCACGGAGGCAGTCCGGTATTTGAGGTTCTAGGTATATATATAGCTGGTGTGCCTGTGGTAATAATAATATCCCCTTTTATATTACTTAAATCAAGGGATTACGTTCATCCTTCATCCGACACGCGTTTGGTATATTGGGATTAGAAAATTCTTATGAAAATAAGTCCGGTACGCAGGTTTTCTCGTGATGTTTTCCTTCACCACTATCATCATTTTCAGCCAAGACGTCCACTGCTGGACATAGGCCTCCCCCTACATGTTGCCTCTTCACCGTTATATCAAGTGATAATTCAATTTCAATACACAGTTAACTTAAATAACTCAGAGTTACACGCAGCCTAGGCATTCGTCTCGATAGGTTATTATCAATTCAAAACCTAAGTACCTCAGCTAATCGCTCTTATTATTAGGAGAAGGCTACTGCCCAGCTGTAGGACAGTATTACAGAACAAATATATACATCTAAGGAAAGCTATCCTATATCTAATTTCCTCAACATCTTCAATTATGGTGTACGAATTTTCTGGCCGATAAAGCGAGCCAACAAATTCTCCGAGGGTACAAGAAGTAATACAGGCTAAGTTACTCGGAATGCTATTGTAGCTATCTTGCCAATAGAATAAGGACATACGGCTTTAGCGTTTATCCAACGCAAATACGCTCCCTCGTACTATTTACATAAACGATAAGCAAGGAAGTGTATTGAAGAATATTTACGATAGTTGACTAGATTTTAATAAAATATTTTATTAATTCTTACTCTAGTATGAAAAGCTTTATATCAATTATCGCGTTTTTCTAAACGAGCGAAATATAGTTAAAAATATCGAATATAAAAATGTTGGTGGTAAGTGGGTTGTGGATACGTGGCGTAGCAACTATATAGTAAATCACAATAGCTGGTTCCTGAGAACCGCGTTCAAATCAGCCTGATATTCACTCCTTTTAAGTTTCCTTCTTGTTGTTCTCTCAGCGGTATGATATTTCCTTCTTTGAAAGAGGCTTAAAAAGTAACGGCTGTCGTCCTAAGGTTCCGGGTTCGATCCCAGGTCGGGCAAAGTGATATTGGATTTTTCAGTATCAGCCCATAGCCTGGAATTTGTGCCCGATATTGCGATAGGCTCGCCCCCTATCATATCTGAGACTGAACTAAGCTCAGGGAAATATAGGTGTTCTAGTTCGCTAGTTCGCCTCTGTCTACCCGTTCCGAGATAAAGGTGCCCCTTCAGAGATACAGGTTCTTATGTATGTATGTAATACCAACAAATTCGCTGCTAAGTTGTATTGACACTACGACACTGTGTAGTATTATATTAGTATAAACGTCCCCTAGTCTATCCTTTAATTACTAGAACCGGCAATATATTCAGGTTAAGAGCCCATGATAGGTAAATTAAAGGCATGGAAACGAAGACTTAATTGTACATGCGACGTGACTCCCAGCCTTAACTACAAATCGTTCCACGTCAATAGCCTTTAATTCTAATTCGTAGTTATGTCAGTAATTATTATTGACATTTAAATTAGAGTGATAATTAATTCATCGTTCGTTATTACGAACGTTCGATGTGGGGGTTTGGTATGGTCAAATGTTCTGTTACAATGCGGGCGAATTCATAGTTCACATTTTATGGGTAAATAATTACGTTAACATAACATAAGCCTGTATCCTCGAAGGGGTAGGCAGAGGCGCACTAGCGAACTAGAACACCCACATTTCGCCGAGCTTAGTTCCGTCCCAGATGTGATAGGGGGCGAGCCTATCGCCATATCGGGCACAAATTCCAGACTCCGGGCTGATATGGAAAAATCCAATATCATTTTACCCGACCCGGGGATCGAACCCGAGACCTCAGAACCGTAGTCGTACCGAAATACCACCACGCCACCGAGGCAGTATAATTACATTATGGTTTAAACTGCAAAAAAATTGATATTTAGTATAATATTTTAATCCTCTTCCGTTTCTTCGTTCTTCTTCTCTTTGTTCTCTTTGTTTCTCTTCGTTTCTCTTCGTTTGCTCCACTTGCCACTCAATGTGGAGTCAGTATAACACAATTTATAGTATGTTTTAGAAATGATTCGGCTTAGTTTTTACGACCGGCTATCCGACGTCAGTCCAACTCTCTGGGAGGAGTCTGTCCACAAATCCACTTAGGACTTTGAACTGATTGAATAGACATAATAAATAATTAATAAATACACCCAACAGTCACACACCTAGTCCTGACCCCGCACTAGGTATAACCTGTATCGTGGGTGTCAGAGACTATGAGAGACTTTCGGTCTCACAACACCCAGACTTGAAACAATTATCTGTGGACCACACAAACATTTGGCTAAATGCGGGAATCAAACCCGCGGCCTCTCGCTTCACAGCCGGCTACTCGCCCGCTGCGCCACGGAGGCTGTCTTAACTGAAATTATGTTAGATAAACCGCTTGCCCAGACTTGGGGTTCAAACCCAGGACCTCACAATCTTCAGTCCATATACGCTGCCACCAGGGCAAGGATGCGACAATATTTGATTAGTCCTAGAGAATATTTCACCATATTTAGTAGAGTTTTTTTATAACTAAAGATTCGGAACACTGGCCAATTTAAAATAAAAAAAATGCACAATCCATAACAATACCTCGTTTAAAAATACAACACAATCTTAAATTAATTCAAAACAGGAAACTGCCACACACCCCGCGTAAACTAGATAACGTAAACAAAAACTAATCGACTACATTAACCCAGTAACTGGTAGATTTAATTTGAATCGGAGTTTTAATTAAAGTTTCGTAGCGTTTTCACGAAATGGATCGGATCGCGGATCAGAGGCTCACGTTCAGTGTTATCTCCTAACAGATCGGTGCACTCATTCAGTCACCATTTAATGTTCAGCCGGTAATCCTACACCGGTACATCGGTAATAAGAAACGGTAAAATAGTGGTGGTTTCATGAACACGACTAGGGAAAATTATACGGACGTTTTAAATGCGGTGGGAATTGAATCTGAATTTATCTAGCGAATAATCACAAGTTTAAAAGCTTAACGGATTTCAAAATTTATCCGATCGTGACCAAATTGGTCCACCCTTGGAATAAGCTCTATCGAACAAAAAAACAATCTTGACAATCGATCTACATTTGGCGAAGATATCGAAGAACATTCATACAAAAATACAGACGAATTGAGGAGCTTCTCCTTTTTTAAAGTCGGTTGATAAAACATTATATGATTTAAAATGTATAAGTAACCCTTATACGATAAACTGCTGCCTTAAGATACTATATTAAATACTTATTTTAGGCTATGTACCATTTGTTTGTTGCCGGTCCCTTAGTTCTTTAACTAAAGTTTTGCCCAAAATGACCCACGACACCGTCAATACGTGAAGTAGCAGACTAGTCCACAAGTTCAAAATGCTCAACGTGCTACAACTGCTACAAGTAGAGTAATATTTGGCACTTCTGTGATGGATAGAATTCGAAGTCATATACCAGAAATCGATAATCATTAACATTACTCGTAACAGTAGTACACTGGAGTGGACATATGTCGTAGTGTAGAACTACATAGAGACGTCGAATGATCTACAGAATATTGATAGCATAAAAAGTATCATGAACATGAACTATATCAAAGAAATTAATTATTTCTTTCTTCTCCCTGGCGTTATCCCGGCCTTCTGCCAGGGTCAGCCTTCCTACTTACGCTTCCACTTTGCCCGATCTTGAGCATCCTCCATAGTAAGAACATTGGCTCTCATATCTTCCTTCAGAACGTCTGTCTAGCCAGCGCCTTTTGGGCCTTCCACGGGATCGTACCCCTGGTACGATCTGGGCCAGACACCTGCGGCCGACGTACTCCTGTGGTTTCCTCAAAACATGGCCATACCATCTCAAGCGACATTCCAAATCAATTAATTATAATTAAAAATAGTACTAGGAAGCTGGATGTTTACAGTTTAGTAATTTATGGTATGCCACTAATAACAAAAAACTCAGCAACCTGCCATTTCACGCCAGGTTTCTACGAGACAGTGGCATTTATTTGATCAAGTGACCCGATCATGCTATAACAAAAATATCTTCCAAATTTCTTAGCAGTTAAAACAATCTTTCAAAGTAAGCTTCAAATGCATCCTCTATAAACAACATAAATTGAACACGGATTGTGGAGATTTCATTTGTCTATTCACTAAGTACTAGTTGTACTGAATTGTTAGATAAGTGAATTATTCACTCAATTTATTTTCCAATGTTTGTTTTGGCCACCGCTTTAGCTTAACAAACAAGAATAATAAATTACTATCAAACATTCCAAAGTTATACGACTACTAGGTAGCTACTAGGGATGCAAAGAAAGATTGGAAAAAAGAGTCGTATCACTACGCCGTAGTGTCGTGTTTAAAAAGAAATAAAATCCTTGATCCCAAACATATTATAATACACTCTAATAATTAAAGATAGTGAGACAAAATAAATCAGCAATAAAACTTGTAGCAGACTAAGTGCACATCGTAAGCACATTAACAAAATGGCTATCCAGAAGCGATCACGTAAAGTATACGAGTGATAGAAAGACTCGTGACCAAGCCATCAAAGAACGGTAGCCGTAGTTCAGAATCAAATCCAATTTACTTCATTTGCTCGCCAGTAAAGTTCACATCTAACTCTTGAATTGAAAGGATTACGCTGCGAAATGAACTTGCCAGTAATCGCGTCGGCTCAATCGTTTCCTTCTGAACGAATTGTATGAGCTATCGAACTTTACTTTTATTGTAAACAGAACTTTATAATATTAAACTATTTCCAACACTTCTACAGAGAAGTAGATAGATTAGTACAGACTAACTAGACTAGACTAACCAGACTAGTATAGTAGAAGATAGTTAAATTAGTACAGACTAATTTAACTATCATACATAAGCTCACGCCTGTATCCCCGAAGGGGTAGGCAGAGGCGCACTAGCACACTAGAACACCCACATTTCGCCGAGCTTAGTTCCGTCCCAGATGTGATAGGGGGCGAGCCTATCGCCATATCGGGCACTAATTCCAGACTCCGGGCTGATATGGAAAAATCCAATATCACTTTGCCCGACACGGGGATCGAACCCGAGACCTCAGAACCGTAGTCGTACCGAAATACCACCACGCCACGGAGGCAGTAATTTAACTATCAGAATGAAATTATTCAAAACTCGCATATTGATTTTATGGTAATCCATTATTTTAAGTATGTATATTTGCATATTCTTTTGTGGAATAGTCTCCGAGGCGCATTAAGTGTAAGTTGGCTTTGAAATGAACAGTCATGGGTTTGGTCCTCCTGTTATCTACTGCATAAATAACCGGATTTGGAGTATTTGTTTCGGGAACTGATTTTTTCAAATGTAAGTATACATTTTTTTATTACGTTTGTTGATCCTCGTTGTTGTTGTAGGTTTAATCAGAACTCCGAGACTTAGCTAAAGTAAACTAAATTTTAAATTTATTATTTAATTATTTGCATACTGAAAATTACATTATAGTCAGAAGCTTGCTCGGTTATTTTTAAATTCATTTAAAGAATATATTATTTAACTTTTCTTTATAATATCTCATCAGAACCATTATAATATTTAATATACATTTTGCAAGATCACAGTGAAGAGAAGATTAATAAGCCAAAAAGCAAATTAGCATTCACCAATGTTAATAGCAGCTGAAATATCCCGAAAATTTTAAAAGAAATTTCTTTGTGTTATAATGTTTGGGTATCTCACAGAGTTCTACAAAAAGTAAATAGGCTCATTTATGCTTAATAATATGAACTAAATAAATGTAATTGAAATCGCTACATTTGAGCTTCACATATGTGATGTTTTGTTTCGATATTGAACACATATATATAGTTTCTCAGTTGGAGAAGGTTGTTTGTAGCTAATTGGATAATATGTTTCATTGATAATCGTCTTCAAATAAAATGTGCATAGCCAGCCAGTCAGAACTCAGATGTCACAAAGATGCATATTCTACAAAAATTACATATATTAGGTACTATTGAATCCCGTTTTGTAATAGGAGGTAAGAAGACGTAAAAATAAATTACTGTGGCGTGCTAGAAGCTATCAAATTTCTTTTTTGCTTAAAAAAGCAACACTGAAACTATAAGTGAAAAAAGAAGTAAATACTTCAGTAGACACCAACAATTTTTCAACAGCATAAAACTCTCAAGACAAAGGCGTGCCGACGCTTAGTGAAGCAGATGAAAAGTAAACAGAAGTTTGATTTACGAAGATTGAAACAGTATTCGCGATGAATAGAAAAGTTTTATTGGAATTGAAAGTATGATGCCACTTATCGTTCCCGTAGGGTCGAAATTCTGCTTCAATATTCAGATTTGTTCGTACAAAGGTTTTAAAAGTGTATTAAAGGTTCTAAGTACTTCTAATTCTTTGAAATGAAAATACAGCAATGTAAGCAGTTCGTTAATTTAGTTTTAAAGAGTCTCGAATTTGATTTAATAAGATGTTGGTGGCTTAAGTTTTTGGATAAAACCCACTGAGATCTTTGATGTTTTTGACGTATAGTCTCGAAGTATTAAACATAATGGCGTTTACTTCTTAAGACCATATCTACTAAAGTCAAAATAAGAACCAGCATTGATCATTAAATTAGATAAACAAGCTTAAACATCATAACTACTTTACTGATATGCGTAGGATTACATTTGTGTAGATACTAATTTTAGCATAGTTAAAATTTTCAAACACGTTTCACTTAAATAACTTTTTGTGTATAAAGAATAAACTCCGTTTAAATGTCTCCATATCTAGTATCATTTGAAGAAAGTTTCAAAAAGACATTTTCATAGATAACTATCATAGGTCCCTGGGTACGCGTGAAAGTGCAGTAGTGACTCTAATGAGAAACTTTCTTTCTCATAAACTGTACTTGAGTATGCTGCTTTAATTATATTTTGCAATGTAAGTATTTTAAGATATTCTTAGTTTTGAAATAATAAGTTTTGTTTTAGTCGAAGTTTCTCTTTTAATTATATTAAAAGCTTTTAAAGGCATCATCATAGTTAAACAAACATGTAAGATTGAGTTTTTAGTATGTGTTGTAATTATGGAATACGTAAGAAAGCAAGAGAGAAATATGGTTCAGAATATTTTAGTAAATGCTTGAATGGAGAAAGATTAATTATTATCAAATACATAAAAAATAACAACAAGGCCCCGAAACATAATAAATTCCCCTCCGTCAATACCAACATTGTAAGAATCAACATAACTTTCCTTGAAACAATAATGAACGAACAGTGCAAAATAAACAAAAATATTTTGGTTATTAAAAACTTTCCGAGCTGGATACCCGGTTAGACGTCTTTCAGTCTCAAGTGGAGCATAAGCCCGGTCGGGGGTAACTTTTTATTTTTCCTCGGCGACTTATTTCGAAACAAAATGTTAACAGCGTTTAAGTTTGTGACTGTGATATTCTTCACCAACTTAAGCTTATGCTCGAAAATGTACTTTACACACTACTATTACCATTTTGTTCATCGTAAATGGGATGAGATGTGTGGTTGGTATCATGAATTTTAAATATAGCTTTTAGTTTTATAAGTTTGCAATTTTATGGAGATCACCTTCATCTTAGTAGAAAAACATATTGTTGATTTTTCAACTTTCTTAAAAAGTGCTATTATTATATGGTTGATTCTTTATTTTTGAAGTTAGATAGATAGATCGATGAATCTGTGAACAAAATATCTCAAATTAATCATAAGGCACAAATTGATTAAATATATGTTAACATAGAAATTTATCACTGGTTTATCCTAAGAATAGGTGATAATACAAATACATTAGCAGCGATAGCTCAATTGGGAGAGGTACAAACTGGTAAGTCGAATGTCGGCAGTTCGAGACCAAATCCCCCCCCCCCCCAAAAAAAAAAAACAGAGAATATATGTACCTCTGACTTTTCTCTGTTACGTGTATTTTTTCATTGTGAATTATCGCTTGCTATAACGGCGATGGAAAACATCGTGAGGAAATCTGCATAACCGAGAATTTCTTCACAATTCATTAGTGGAGGAGGCCAGTGCCTAGCTTGGGACAGTAGGTAATATTACAGGGCTAATATTATTATTAATTTATTTTACAAACACATTAGTGGATGTCAAGGAGACATCTGTTTATGAGCTCATTAAGCAGAATATAATGCATAACATAGCAATGTGTCCCAACGAATATAATAAAGTTTAAAGAATCGTATTTATTAATGTCGCGTGGTAATCTTGAATATACAAATAGTAAGTAAATCCAAGACATCTACAACGCAACAGAAACGAGGAAGTGAAATGACAACAACGAAAAATTCCACCATAAATAAACCGGTGTAATGCACACACTTATTTAGAATTTTATCATAACATTCTTTCTGAAATACCTCGTGGCATTTGTAAAGTTGTTTCGGCTCGCAACGATATGCAGAAAGCGAGTTTTCTCACTGTTGGAACGCAAAAAATTACTCGTGACCTGAAAAAGGAATGCCTTATTATATCCACGACGGTGTAATATAATACATGTCGACCTTAGATAATTGTGTGAATTTTCACGTAGTTAAAGTTGCACGGTCCGACGGGTCTGTTACTGGTCACTAATGAAGTAATAATGTTTGGTTGTTAACAAAACAATATCTGGTAGAAATTGCACGAAGACAATGGTAATCATAGAGTCTTTAATGCCTATGATAAGTTATAAAATATTGACGAGCTGCATAGAAGTTTAAACATCTAATTACAGTAAGTAATGAAAGTTAGACTAAAAACATAAAATCTGTTTAACGATCAGAGGTTTGACTAATAAGATAATTAGGGATGTGATATCCTAAATAACAGTCATTAGTCAGTAGCAGCATTAAATTTTGATTAAAATCACAGTACGTTATCGTTTTCATTCATACAGTCCATATGTTTGATATCTTTAGAAATAAAACCACGAAGCTTGAAGATTGAAATTAAAAACGACCAATTAACCGGAGATATCTAATTCCAACACATGGTACATGTGGACAAATCAAATGCACATTTAGACGTGTATGCAGAAGTTCAAAGGCACATCAATGTTATTATAAAGTAAGCCGACAGATTCATTTTTAACTTTGTTGATGCCCGAGTCACGTTTCAAGGATTTCGGGAACAGCTTTAAAAACGCTATTCGGTCCGTCGTTAAACTTTGAATGAGTGACATCTTTAACTTAACCACTCTAACTTTGCTGTTCATTAAGAAACGCTTAAGTAGAATCAACTTTAAACTGTACAATATAAAGTCTAAAAGCTACGATATTCAGTTTCGTAGGTGCATAGTTTTCTTTGCACCCGTAAGTTGTCGACTACGATGTCGCAGTGTACTTTTTGGGTCATCACTCGTGTTTGATGCGTTTTAAGAAATGAGAAGGATTAATTTTAGTTTTAATAGGAATTCAGATGCATCTGAGGATGGCGTTTAGAGTTCATGTTCAAATCACGATGATGCGACTTTTATTACATACGACGTGAATGATGATAACTTAATTTATATTTAAGAGACGATAATTATATAATTTGAAACAAGAATTGATTTAGGGCTGGAGAGTGTGGAATATCCCGTATTAGATAAGTATTTGGAGATGGTCAAATAAAGTTGCTTTGTTTCTTTCTTTCAATTTTAAGCCTGCCGCATACGTTTGTTTATGATTCAAATAGAAAAAATATCAGTTTGATATTTATAACCAAAAAATACTGTTAAAGACAACGTTAAATAAAGATAAAACAACGATAAAATAAAGTAATAAATAATAAATATTACAATAAATAAGTAAACACCAACACACTTTACCAGTGCGTAGGTACACCAATATATTTCTTGACATACAATAACCATAAAAATATAGAGGCACTGTCTTAAACCCAACCTTCAACATTTGAATTGAGCGTTTATTTTTTTATTGAAAAAGGGTTTTGTCTACTTTGTCTCAAGACCGTTTATTTATTGGTGTAGCGTGTACGAGATTAAGCTATAAAGTTCGTAGTGTATGCTATGGTGCGGTTTGAAGCGCTGCACTGCAGGGTGCGTGGAGCATCACATTTAACAACTATTATAGAGGGAATGTGGGTTTATTGCTTTAGTACAAACGAGAACACACCGTGATACGAATAAGATGTGTTCAAATGTAAAGTTATTGAACGCATTTATTTGTTTAAGCTTTATATTGCTGGAGCAAGTGCATGAGGTAGAGATGTGGTGGGCTTTCCCCGATCATAACCTTCTAAAAACAAAACTAATTTTTAGAAGAGAGCGCCAAAACATTAAACGATAAATCCCTTGATGATACTATCTTATTTGCACGCCATTTAAAACTTTTAAGGCATATTGACTATTGCAGAACTTACAAAATTTTTTAATGGTTAAAAAAGTGACTTTATAGGATCTTTTACTAGGGCAGCAAAGTTTAATAATAATCGACTGATTTTCAATAATTATATTAAGCAGTTACCACAATTAAAAGTTACAAATAGCGTCATATAATGCAATATAACTTCGGCAACCAACCTTACAGAGTTTTACTAATGAAATTAATCAAATGATAAATTAATCCAATTATACATAATTTGATAAATTCGTGTTTCAGAAAAATGTTTCTACTAATTAACAAAAAATATTCCCAAAAATACAGCCGGTACAACACAGAAACCAGTTTCCAACTCATTCCGGAATCCCACTTAGTGAAACAATAAAATTTAAGGTATCCCGTCCGTACTCACGCACTAAGTACGGCACAGGCAGTAAACTTATATGACATAACTATACACGTGAAATAAAAAACCCCGTGAGTCCAGTTAACGACTTTATCTTACCGTATTATATCTACTTAAGCACGCATTTAGAGTCGGTGCATATTTAACGATATTCAATTTATGACGTTAAGGAATCGGCGCTCGTCTAAAAATTATAAAGATTCCACAATTTATTGCCTCCAACCGTTGCGTCGGTAATCCGCTTACCGTCCAACAACTTATTAAATGTGGGAC
Organism: Clanis bilineata; assembly: GCA_036417725.1. Lineage (NCBI taxonomy): Eukaryota > Metazoa > Arthropoda > Insecta > Lepidoptera > Sphingidae > Clanis > Clanis bilineata. The sequence goes on from CM071159.1 coordinate 4,857,191, forward strand.
TAAATACTGATATATTTTTCTCGTTTACCACATTTATTCTGGTGGCATGTAAGGACGCAGTTCTTTGTGAACGTTTGCTCTTCTTATGTACTTTTATGGTACTTTAGTAATGCAGCACGCTCTATTAGTTTTTATGAGGAAATAATCTTGTAAAATAGATATAAGTGGCTGATTTACTAATGGCTCATTCCAAATGCTAAGCTTTTGGTATGTTGCTGTGAATTTTTTGTTATTAGTTTATTGATGTATCTCTATAGTACTGTCATCTTCTTAGTTTAGTGACAGTGCATTATGTGCTGTAGACAAGAAGGTCTTGGGTTTGATTTCCAGTAGTTTTTAATACGACTTTCCAGGATCTGGATTCCAAAGATTGACATCAGGAAGGTAGCCAGTCATAAAAGGCCAGTCATATGCCAGGGTGAAAGAAGATTGATGTATAACACTAAGAGTTATTTTTTATCAACTGATAATTGACGTAGATGGCCAGCTGTTGTACACTAAAAGTCAATACCAAAGATCTATAAAGAAGTTATGTGGTAGATTACAAATTTTTCTTTTAACATTAAAAAAATCGGATATTTTAAAAAAACTGTAGTGTATACCTTTATGTCTTTTGTCATACTATTTTCCAGATTTTTTTATAACCTAGAAAATAATCGTCGTCGTTTTATTCTGCAGATTTTTTAATTTATTTTAAGCAGAAGCATTATTTCACTTTCAGTGTGGTCCAACCAATGATGATGTACCTCCATAAAGCCGTTCATAGCTTTAACATTGATGCTTTTAAAGCCCCAATGTCGATCATTATTACCTCCACGTTATAAAGGCTACATTTGCATTTATGGTGTGTATCCTTAAGTAATTAACGACTTAATTCATAATGAGTATAGGGATGCATTTTGCAAATAAGTGCTAATAATAATAATGCTTTAATTTTTACTCGAGATTTCTTGAAGTTATTTTATAATAGCATATTAATTATGTTTGGTAGCTGTTTGGCATATTTATTGATGGAGGGTAAATATAATTATACTTTCAATTATTAAATTATGGGTATTTTTGAAATAACAGGTATAATAAATTCACGTGTTATCTCTAATAATATCTTAATATCGGCGTAGCTATTAGCTTATCTATTAACTTTTTTAAATTTTATGTAGATTTAAACTTCCTTGAGAGCAAATGATTTAAAAATATGTATTAATTCTTCGCAAAACGATTGCGATATAAACCAGTTTTAATAAGCTGATAAGTTATAACCGACAATATTACAGACTAGCAGCATATTAAGTATGGATTAAATAATTTAAAGGCAAGCAGTGGGCGATCCGCGATCGTTATTTTGTGTAAACAAACTAGAAATATTGAGATAAATAGAAACTACACGACGCGCAGTAAATGTGTAACGATTTGTCAAATACGTGGTTAATTAATAATTAATTTTATAGTTTCTTCTTGTATGTTTATAAACAAATTAGACTATAACATTTATGTTTCACAAGCAAGATGTTTTACAAAACATTCAGAGGGCGCTTTACGAGTATATTAGTAATGTGGTAGTGTTTGATTAAAATATTTGAGGTTATACTGATATTTGTATTAAAAATTAATTAAATTTGCATTAAAAATAATAAATCGGGTCAGGAGTGAAAAGCAGAAAGCAGTGTTACTGGATATGTCACGAATTGTGAGGGGTTCCTCACTGGGGTTCTAAGCGCCTGTGGCTTGGGTCTCGAGCTTTGTCATCCCCTCCTTTTATATTTTAAAATGTGTTTTTGTTTTTATATTTAAAAATGCAAAACCTTTTCAAATAAAGAATAGGTACTGAAAGTAATTAAACTTATACCTACTACTTATACTGTATACTGTATCCTTTATATTTTTTATTGGCTTACGAAGTCAGACAACCAGACTGATTATCTGTTGGCCTGATGGTAAGTGATTACCATTGCCAATAGAGATCGGCAATGCAAATTATACATTTAAGATACTACCTAACTTAGAAAGAAATGTGGAATTGGAACGAGATAAAGTATTTGGGTCTCCCGAATTCTCTACCGACTATCATGTTTTAACTCACAAAGATCAGAAACTCCTAACCACGTATAACTAATAAATTAATCATGTAACTTCTGCTTAAGCTCTAAACAATCAACAAAATAGGTCATCGTGAGTAGACGTTACTCAAACTGAAGTAGATAGATTATTTATTAAAAGAGATCTAATAAAACGTCAGTAATTGTTAATTTATTACGGCATAATAGATCCAGCGACGGCCGAGCCAAATCCAGCACTTAATCCATCTTGATAAGTATCACAAACAAAATGACAAATTATAAATGAAATTTAGTAAGTGACCTTTTAATATCAATGCTACGATCTGAATGCTCATCGTTGAAAGATTAATATCATTTCTGAGGTGGTATAAACACCGGTTAAGAGCGAGGTCGATGAACCGCAGTACAGATAAACCGTCTCATACATTAAGAATTGAATAATAATTCATTGTCTTACTTTTTGTTTAACTAATCACTTTATTGTTCTACTCTTATAATCAATTATTCGATTAGCTTTCATATAAATGACGTGGACGATCCTATCGAATATCGGTGGTCATTAGTCTCGCGGAGGTATGCGAGCGGCTTTTTGTATTGGTGATGTTTATGTCGCTTGTGCATTTGATACTCATTTAACATATACCAGTGTTACTACCTTGTTTTTGGAAGACCTTAAAACCAATCCACGTGCAACAGCACGTGGATTGGTTTTAAGGTCTTTCGATGAATGTATCTAAAATTGTATAAAGCTTGTTTATTATTTCTTTCTGCCTATCGTTTCCGGCTTATCAACTGATAGGTTGTGGGCTCCTTTCTCCGCACTTAGTTCGTTATAATCACAGGCCGACTTCAAATCCGATCGTGACCAAATTTATATGGGACCACCCTTGAAATAGCTCTATCGAATACATTTGCCGGAGATATCGATCTTCCAAAAAGGAGTAAGGTCCTAAATTCGTCTGTTTTTTATGTATGTTACGCGATATCTCCGCCAAATGTGGACTGATTTTCAGAATTATTTTTATTTTTAGAGCTTATTTCAAGGGTCTATAAACTTGGTTACGATCGGATCAAGTTGGCAGTCAGTCAGTTAAGTTTTTAAACTTTTGATTATTTCTCAACACTTGGATATTTTTATTTACAAAATTATTGGTAGCAAGCGGTGGAACATTAAAATTTGTCGACTGAATAAGATATTCATAGTTTAATATGAATAAATACGCCACCTTTTCTGTTCACAAGAAATCCCACTCACGAACTACAAACGTTAATTACGCGAACGTTCAAAGACGTTCAAGTAAGTATTTTAGCTATTTTTGATTTTAATTAAACCATTACTAGCAACAGTTTCACGACTACCCACGTCGTACTACAATGTTTCCGCTAATTAACCAATACCGGAGCGTTTAAGTCGTATCATGTTTTATAAAACTGACTCGTGGGCGCCAATTAAAATTTATTCGCTGTAAGTCTCACGCGTCACGTTCAGATAAACATCTTTACGATATAAGAAAAGCCTTTTGTTTTTAAGGTTCCGTACGTCAAAAAAGTAAACCGCAACATTTATTTCAACACAAATGTCTTGGAAGGCACGGTTAACGAAGTGATCTTTACTTCCTTATTCATCTATCTATCTACCCGTATATTAAGATATTTTCAACTTCCACCTTCCATTATCCTACGACCCACTTCAATGTGGTACGACAGATTTTTCATGCATATTGCCGAATGGATTCCTATTGACTGCCTCGGTGGCGTGGTTGTGTTTCGGTACGACTGCCATCCTGAGGTCTCGGGTTCGATCACCGGGTCGGGCAAAGTGATATTGGATTTTTCTATATCAGCCCGGAGTCTGAAATTTGTGCCCGATATGGCGATAGGCTCGCCCCCTATCACATCAGGGACGGAACTAAGCTCGGCGAAATGTGGGTGTCTAGTAAACCTAGTGCGCCTCTGCCTACCCCCTCGGGGATACAGACGTGAGCTTATGGATTCATCTTATTTTTACGACCAGCCGCCAGCATAACGTCAATCCCCTAGTAATTATTAAAATATTTTTCGATTAATCTCCAAAACATTTCAGAAACAATGATATGTACAATGTAGACATTAATTTATGATACGGAACCATCCCTGGGCGCGAGTTTTGCTTACACTTGACCAGTTTTTATTTGACAGAAACGCCGCAAAGCATCACTTTGACTAATTGCTCTATCAAGTAGAAATTATGCAGATACGAATAGTTAATTAATGAAAATTTGGTGTTACCAAATTGTTGAAAAGTGTAGGAGTTTATGTTTATTTTATGTTTTTACTTTAACGTATTATTAATTCATCTCTGAAAGCTTTACTGTTAACTTTACTGTGTGATTTTGTACATTAAACTTTTGATTTTAATGAAGGGAATCATTACCTACTAATAGATGAAACTTGAGTAGACTTTATGAGTGGCAAAGGCATGCTGTAGACAGAGATGTCTACAGAATAAATTGCTCGATTCGTTTGATATTATTTGGCAGGTTGTTAATGTTTTTTTGTTTGGTGAGTGAGATTTCCAATGGCCCAAATCTCCACTTCCCTTCCTGATTCCTAGGTTCTCCGTTATAAGCCTTTACTTAAAAAAAGTCCTTCACGTATTCGCAGTAGTTTTTTTTAAACTAGATTGTTATTTATTAAGGTAATGAATGAAAAAAGCATTAACCTTTCAATATTATCTTATGGCGATATTTGATTTTATCTAATCTCTCATTGAATAATAATTATGCGATTCACAGTCAAGTTCTTATCCGCAGATGTCCATTCGGAATCGTTCATTCAACGATCTTAAGTGACCTTCAACCCATTATTTGGCTAAGTAACAAAACAACTTTACCTACTTTTTTACCAAGTTCAAAAAAGTGGTGGATCTTAAGTCATCGGTATATATTCGACCGACTTCCAAAAAGAAGAAGGTCCTCAATTCGTCTGTATTTTTTATGTATGTTACGCGATATCTCCGCCAAATGTGGACCGATTTTCAAAAGTCTTTATGTGTTCGATAGAGCTTATTTCAAGGGTGGTCCCATATAAATTTGGTTACTACTGGATTTGAAGTCGGTCCGTTAAGTTTTTGACCAGTCCAGGTCTAACAAACTAAAAAACGAGTGGATAATTTGAAAGTTGGTCGATAATACTTTCAGTAGAACGTATTACCCTAAAATAATCACTACTGATAAAGGTCGCAGGAAGTCACTGGATGCAGGCCGCTTCCAACAGGTTGATCTGGAAATCTTTGGGGGAGGCCTATGTTCAGCAGTGGACGTCCTGTGGCTGATGATGATGAATCACTACATATTATAAGTCCTTAGTCCTCAGTCCTATCACTGCGTTTGTCTGTCTGTTTGTTCGCGATAAACTCAAAAACTACTGACGGATTTTCATGAGGTTTATATCAAAAGATAAAGTGATTCATGAGGAAAGTTTAGGTACACGAACTAAGTCACGGACAACTGCTAGTAAAATATAAGACTCAAAAACTTTAATTCATTTACCGAATTTAGACTTAAACGTTGAAATAAAGCCAAAATGCATCAAATTGTGGTCAGTACGGTCACGTTTCCAGGGTTCCGTACAGTTCCGTGTAACTAAACTAATCAGCGCCCATTGTCTGAGACAATACCGTCTATCTGCCGATTTGTGAAACTACTGAACGGGATAAATTTTAAATCGACCATACTATGGTTTCAGAGAAGAATTTGCTAGACGAATATACTAGTAAAATTTCAAAATATTAAAGTATAAGGCCGCCGACACAAATTCATTGGGTGCGGAGCGGCGGCGTTTCAATGCATAGATTTAAATGGAACTGAGGGGCTACCATCACCTCTTATAGCTGTATTATTATAATCTTACTTGTTTTTTTTTGTATGGGAGTCGGTACAAGTAATATTATACTTAATAATACTGCTGCTATAAGCGGCGGTGATAAATCTCTAGGCCTCGAAGGCAGCGACGCGACGAGCGGCGTGTGACCGGTGTAGTAGTACGTTGCCGCACCGCAACCCGCGCTGCCGCTTCCGCTCCGCTCCCGCTGAGTTCGTGTCCGCAGCCTAATGCAGCGAAAGCGGAAAGCGGTCTGGACTGTTGAGACGAAGGTCGCAGGCTTGAAAATGGCTCCAGTAAATGATGTGCTCATGGTTATTTATTCCCCGATTCTTACTCTGACACGAATGTTTGTGTGATCCACATACATTCGTTTCAAGTGAAGACTTAGGCTGAGATCTACAGAGCGAACTTCGACTAAGTCGGAGCCAAAGAAACGAACTCCGAGCCATTTTAACTGAGTTCGTTTCTTTGACTTAGTAGACTTAGCCGAAGCTTGCTCTATAGATCTCAGCCGTAGCGTCTAAGTTAGACGTATATCACAAGAAAGTCTTTCGGAATCTCTGATGACTCATGGACCAAACTAGAATATTAGTGTGGGATTAGGATTATGTGTAATTATTGGGTGTTATATATTTATTTATTAAAATCTTATTATTGCTTAATAATAAACATTTCGTCGTAAAAACAATGCGTTGTAATCAAGTACCAAAGTCCTATGGATGTTTCGTAGTAACTTTTGCATTAAGCTACAAACGGGTCTTATTGTTTCCCTTGGGCTACCCTTGTACAACCTCCATCATCTCGCTAATAACTGTTTTTAGGCCAACTGTGACGTATTTATTTCCAAAGTTAATTTATGTTTATGTTTATTTCGTAATTAAAGTCTTTGTTATTTTTATATTAAAATTACAATTTTAGTTTGAAATAAAGAATGTAACCGTTTAGTTTTAGCGCTATTACGTGGGGACTCCACGTTCAAGTCGCCAGACCAGCGGCCTGAGCAGGAAAATTTCTGACAACCGTAAATGTATTCGAACTCGATGCGCGTCTATGAAATGTGTATGAAATATTAACCAAACGTCATCAGTGCGCAGCGAACTCGAATACATTTACATTTACATTAGGTTTCCGTGCTCGGGCTACAGACATACATTCCAATTTCCAGTTTGGGCGTATTTGAATCGTCCAACACGGCTTTTCAAAAACACAGATTTCAATTTCTCCTCGTATCCTCGTAAGTTTATTAATATCTACTGCGACTTTACCTTTAAGGTTTTAATAATAATTTAGATACCTGTTATTTTCAGCTAATATAGATGGGACAACAACACAAAACTTGCGATCCAAAAGTTATGACCTAGTGGTCATAAGTCGCTCAGTTTATTTGAAATATACGTGCGCCAGGCAGGCCAGCGTTATAATATTGAGAGAATAAAATTATCTGTGTTTTTTAACCATTCGCAAAACATTCTAGGTGTACCTAAATTGTATTAATCGCCCTCGCGTTGTAATAAGTGGTTGATGGCGGTACTGAAGTTTGAGATCGATTTTTTTGTATGGAAACTTGCTTGATGGCCTTCCTATGGTTAGTAATATTAAATCTCTTTGTCCAACTATAATAAATCATGATGGTTCCAGGATTTACATACATCTCATTGAAATGTCTTCAAAATCGTTTTTTTTTTTTATAGCTGATACAGGCAAACGAGCAGATGGGTCACCTGATGGTCAGTCATCTCCACCGCCCATAAACACCCAAGACAAAAATAATCACGGATGCGTTGCCAACCTGAAAGGAGGAAATGGAAGGGGAGGGAAAAAGGGATTGGGAAAGCAAGGGGGAAATGGGCCACCGGAAATCTCACTCACCGAACGAAACGCGACAGCAAGCTGCCAGTTTACGTCGGTTTTCTGTGAGACAGTGGTATCAAACCGGTCGAGCCGGCCCATTCGTGCTGTAGACATAATTGTCTACAGCGTGGCTCTACCATATCCTATGAACTATTTAACTTGAAAATGGATTAAGGTGATTTAGTGGATGTGGTCATTCTAGTGTTGACCGTTGAAGAAGAAACATTGATTATGACATTTTGCTGTTATATACTTGTGAAACTTTTACAAATTACAGATCTTAGCATCGCAATTATTATTTTAATAAATTATTTCTTACATTATACTGACTGCCTCGGTGGCGTGGTGGTATTTCGGTACGACTACGGTTCTGAGGTCTCGGGTTCGATCCCCGGGTCGGGCAAAGTGATATTGGATTTTTCCATATCAGCCCGGAGTCTGGAATTTATGCCCGATATGTCGATAGGGTCGCCCCCTAACACATCTGTGACGGAACTAAGCTCGGCGAAATGTGGGTGTTCTAGTTCGCTAGTGCGCCTCTGCCTACCCCTTCGGGGATACAGGCGTGAGCTTAAGTTATGTTATTTCTTACATTATAGTTCCAAATCAGAATCTACCCATTTACAAACGTAAAAATAAATTGTTATCACGAAAACTGCCGAAGCAAACGGCTGTAACATAATTTTATGCGCCGTTCCGCGGGTAGCTCAAACATCTCAAGCTATACCAATACATTTATGAGGAGAAACATAGTGGAAAATATGACGTCATTAAAATATACTAACGTCTATAATGTCCTTTTTATGGCCGAGGGGATGCGCTTCCTGGGACCGACTTAACATAAAGATACCAATCTATATTCCTTAGCTTTCGCTTCTTGTTCGCAGATTTGTTGTTGATGTTCCCAACGATTGCGTCCTTAATGTTATAAGGGACTTTGGGTAACTGTTATCAAATCTGCATTTATAATTTGTCCAATACTTTTTGTCTGCAAATCCAATTTCTTATTCAGGTTTTTATATTCAGTATCAAAGAAATCTTACAGAAGGAATAAATAAATAAATACACCCAACAGTCACACACCTAGTCCTGACCCCACACTAGGTATAACCTGTATCGTGGGTGTCAGAAACTATGAGACACAACACCCAGACTTGAAACAAATATCTGCGGGCCACAAACACATTTGTCTCAATGCCATTCATCTGCTCTAATATGAACCTGTCTATACATATTTTTACAATGTTTTGTCTCATTTCCTATTAGGTTAATTGAAATGACGTTAAACCGCAAAATTTCACTCAATATAGTAAGACTACATAACATTTTAAAACTATGGTAGATGTCCACAGCGTTTATTGGTCCCAACCGACCCTTACTTCTTCAAGCCACATTCCATTAGGTATATTTATAAAAACATACCATACTGATTTCTTAATTTCACGCGAATGTTAGACATTGAAATAAAACTATTTTATACGGATTTTATCACGATTTGTTTTTATTTTTACGCCCGACATTTCGAAATCTTTCAGTGCGACCTGAGACCGCGAAGGCTACAAAGCCTTCGAAACGTCGAGCCTAAAAATAAAAACAAATCGTGATAGAATCCATATAAAATAGTTTTATTACAAAAAGTACCAAGTGACCCACCCCTATCCTCAGAGACCAAGGCTGTCCAAATTAAAAATACTCTACAGTACATGGGTTTTAAAAGGCCGCCGTTACTTTCCGGAATCCCGGCGAGCCGCTACGAAAATATCAATAAACAACGACCGACAAATAATGCGATTTCCCTCGCGGAGTTTACCCTAAGTGCCGGCTTGCTCTAAGCATGCCTGTGCATAGACCATGCGGACTTTTACATTACACGATATAATTGGATCTTTTGGCAGGTGGGTCTTTGATGGTAAGTGATTAGACTGGATCCTTCAGAAAGACATAACATAAGCTCACGCCTGTATCCCCGAAGGGGTAGGCAGAGGCGCACTAGCGAACTAGTACACCCACGTTTCGCCGAGCTTAGTTCTGTCCCAGATGTGATAGGGGGCGAGCCTATCGCCATATCGGGCACAAATTCCTTCAGAAAGGAGGTTGTAAAAACTTAGGCATATCCTTTGTGAATTATGCTAAAAAGATTGTTGCGTCCACATGACAGTGGGATAAGGGAGGCGGATGAAGACTCGCCTTTATTTAGAATCAGTGCTTCAAAAATTTTAGACATAACTTTTAGCAACGGCGATAGCTTAGTTGAACAGCAGCAATAGCTAAGTTGGTTAGTGGTACGGACTGCCGAGAAGAGTGTCGTAGGTTCGAGACCAGTTCCAAAAAGATCATGCACCTCCGACTGTTCTTTATTAAGTGAAGGAAACCATCGTGAGGAAACCTGCATTCCTGAGAATTCCTTCACAAAGAATGTCAAAGGTATGTGAAGTCTACAAACCTGTATTAGGCTAGCGTAGTAGACTAAGTTCTAACCGGCCCGTGCTCACTACTGTCCCTTAATATTACAGGGCTAAAATTATAATATTACTTTTTTATATTGTAAAACCTATCCCTAACGTCCAAGTTACAGAACAAAGTGGATCGTTTCCTCTCTTGCACATAAAAGAAGGCCAGGTACATATGTACAAAGGCATTTTAAACATTTTTATAGAAGCAATAAACAGGTACGGCCCGCTCTCCTAACATCAGTAAATGTCGAATGTGTCGTTTCACACATCGCCGACAATTTGTCGGATTGTTTGACCGAGTGTGAAGTGTTATGACATTCCCACTATATGACCTTAACAAAATGGCCTCAAGCTGTAGTTTGTTTGTTATTATTTTGTTCAAAATAAAGCAAAGTTGGACGATACTCGCATAGACATTTTATAGTACTCATAAAAGTTTGGATTTCAAACGGCGCTTAAAGATGTGCTTGAATTTTTGAACTCCTTTTGGAAGTTCCGTTTTTCGATTTTATATTATTAATAAATAAAAGAGTTGGCTATGTTTGATTTTTACACATTTTTATATGTAATAGCCATCGATATAATAATATACCTAGATGCACAGTTCCATACAAATATCATTGTAAACAGTGTCCTCGACAGACAAAACAAATAAACATCGCAAATTTAATTAAATTAACACAAATATGACCTTATAGACGCGGAATAAAGTAGCTTTTTAAATTGAATGTTCAAACGTTCCTATATTCGGAATTTTTGAATTTCTAATCGTTTTTGAATTTGACAATAATTTGACATTATTAAAAGAAACATTCTAGTCACTTGGACAAAGATTGAATGGAGTCGAATAGTTCTTGTATTTATCTGTGAGAAATTTTGACCACGTGGCGTACAATGTAGATGAGAAATAATTTTACTTACATTAAGAGATAGATAGAGTATAAATGTTTAGAAGATAACAAAGCTTATGAGTTATGAATATGAAATAAGCACTGTTTTGCCTTAGCGTGATTCATAAATAAATAAATAACACCCAACAGTCACATACATAGTCCTGGCCCCACACTAAGATCGTCCTTTGCTCTTTAGATTCTTAATAATTTCTTTTAGACTATCATTTCGTTTTCTTAATCTTTTGTTCTGCCTTTTTAAGTTTCGCACTAAATTAGATTTAAGTTTAAATTTTTGGTTGCGTTCTTTCAAATTATCTTTCAAAAATAACGTCTTAGGTGTGTTAAAGATTGATGAAAATTCTGATGGTATTGGTGATCCTTCATTATTTATTGGTTCAATTGCTGGTTTCTGGAAATGAATATGTTTCCAATAAATGATGACGCCACAATTACTGTTGTAGTAATTATGCCTAACGACCGGTTCCAATAAATGATCTCAATCCGAGAATCCAAGATAAAAATGAAAAATTAAAAAATGAAAAATCGCGAGAATGAACCATTAAAATTATTATTTGACAGCGGAATGTTCAACTTTGTTCATGTTGGCATTTTTTTATGATCTGCACACTTTGATTGAAAACATTTATTAGAATTAGCCGCAAATTATTAAATAGTCATTTTACATGGCAGTATGTACCTAGTATATGCTTGCTATTGATGAATTCTGTATCAAATATTTTTCAACTATTACACTTGTACTGCACCCTGCCTCATTTAAACTTGTAGTTACGACAATCCAAAATAAAGTGAATAAATGTGGCCATATTTATTTATTTATTTATTTATAGGTACACCAACAGCATACATATTGTTAAATTAAATAGTAACCATTAGTTAAGGACAATGTAGCTGATGACAATTTACCACCTTTACCTAATCCCTTTTTCTGTATAATATCCATCGGAATCGGCAAAATGGTCTGAACAAACCACACTTGAGTAATTGGGTTTAAAATTTTCTTCTCTCCTTTCTTTGGAAATAATTTTACGCCATTTATCTCTTACTATTTCATTTCATGGAAATCTGTAATTAATAAAAAAAGTCATAAATTTAAAATAAATATAATATATTTCCAAAAAAAAACGACTCCATATATTTCATTGTTCCAAATCATGATTTCAAAAGGGACAAAATATTTTATTAACTGAATTCGTTAAATTAATTATTTATACACGTTTAATACTTAATTTAACATGATTAAGGTTTTAAGAATCAAGTAAGGGAATTATACTTACTTAAAATATGAAATCCCATGTGTTTTGCGCTTTGTAAGAGTGTTATTTTTACACTCTTTCACAGAGCATTTAGGCATCTTCACAGGCGAACGGTCGGCGCCCGACTGACAGCCAACAAGTGCTTACTTACATTTTAAGCACTCGTTGGCTGTCCCACTTTCTGAGCGTCAACTGTGCATCTAGGTATATTATTATATCGATGGTAATAGCAAATAAAAAAGAATCCTTTTTTAAATAACCTGCATCGAAAGTGGTTAAAAAAATATTTTTAATTCTGAAATGAGCAAAGAGATTTAATATTATTAACTAGCTATGAGCAAGAGTGGGGGCGTAGTGGGGATATCTTTTATTTTTTTATATGACGTAAATATGACACAAAATTAGTAAAAATATTTTAGTCAACTACCCAATTCTAGGCATTATAAACACAAGGTATAATAAAAATAGATGTTTAAGTATTATCGCTAGTGTTAGGAATGTTTATAAAGGACAGTTATTTTGATAAGGCCTTGTGATTTCATAAGGTCATACATAGCACTAAGTAAAATATAGAATGCAAGTACAGAATATATGGGAAAATCAACCGGAAATTGATTCATATTCAATAAGCTAGATACGATGTCGTCATATATCGTTCTCGTGTCGTGTAAAGAATATCGAAGCACTCGCAGTGAGTGCGGCTACATATTGGCTAATATCGAGTATCGGCCTGCACGGCGCCTACCGTCTAAATTTGTACCATTCCGAAATACGCTCACTCCGACACATTATCCCGTTTTATTACCTATAAAAGTCAGCCGGAACGTAGTACATTTGTGGCGCAGCCCTTATATTCTGTACCTAATATAGCGTTTTCTTTATTTGCCCCATGTACTTATACTTTATAAGGCAGCACATAGATTTTTTGGGCGATCTGTGTATTTTGCCGGCGTGTAATAAAACCGTTGTTACGTGGCTCACTGGCTGTTTTATTATAGAAGCGTGACGATTTTGCTAATATGTTTTTTTTATTATAATTCATAAAACATTTTATAGAGCTGTGGAATCTGTATGCGTGACAATAACGCTTGTTCAAATATTGGCAATTTTATGTTGCTATAACTTTGGGCACATTTTACTTATTTTGCTGAGCCTTCCTTTATAGGCGAGTTATTGTTACCGAAGATTTGCACGTGATTATATCTATACTGAGATTTTCATTGCTTGGGATAAAAAATATTTATGGCCTATTCCCTGAATAATATTTTAAATGTGTCTAGGATTTACGTCCGTCTAGGGAATTAGATGTGATTATTGAACAAAAGATTTCTATAATCATGTACCTTTTAGTACAACTATATTTTTTTTATTGCAGAGACTGGCAAACGAGCAGATGGGTCATCTGATGGTAAGTGATCTCCACCGCCCAGACACCCAAGAAACAAAAAGAATTATGGGTGTGTTGCCAACCTAAAAGAAAGGAATGGAAGGGGAAGTAACAGGGATTGGGAAAGAGAGGGGATGAATTGGGCCACCGGAAATCTCACTCACCGAATGAAACACGACAGCGAGCTGCCACTTTATCGTGTTTGTCGGGTTTCTGTGACACAGTGGTATCAAACCGGTCGAGGCGGCCCATCCGTGCTGTAGACGTAATCTACAGCGTGGCTACTACTCAAAGAACAATGACCAGCGGGCTTAGCCAAGTGGCTTATGCGCTAGTCGAATAGAATAAATGTATGAGAATGACATAAGAGGACGCTATATATTACCATTCTATTCGATTATAAAAACCTTTTTTTTCTACAGCGGCAGATGCTGTTGCCAACCACATGAATCATGTCACCGTTGTCTCAATCACGCGACAGCAGATTGACTCTGGCAAATCCGTAAAACCAGTCCATACCACGACCCACAGCATAAAGAAACTGACGGAAACAGCATCCACCAGAGGCTTTAGCACGAGCACATTTCGACTACGTATTCCAATCGAAAAACTGATCGCATGCTTTAAAATTTCATACAAACTAATAAAAAATCTGCTCACTGACTTTTGACACACTTTAACTGGATTTCACACTATTCGATTTGCGCACTTTTTAACACGATTTCGGTGGAATTTCAACTCAATAAATGAAACCGAATCATAGGCACGTTCGAATCGAGTGTCAAAAGTTACCCTATAGCTTTTCCATTCGAATATGTTTTCGAAAGTTTTCGTGCTACAGCCTCTGTTCTAAACCAGCTACTGCCACGCGAATCTCGCCAATGAACTCGAAGTAATCGTACTCGTGTGACATCTCACCGGATCCTTGTAATTTGAAACATAATTATTCACGTGTATAAATCACACCGGGTTGACGCCATATGTTTACATTCACGAACGGGGAGTAATTAAATTAAGTTTTTCCGTCAAATACCTGTGCAGGTCCCGACGTGGGATCTTAAATGAATTTTTCAATGGAGATCTGCAGCTCGACTCTAAGTTTTTGACATTTCTCGCTAGCGACTTCGTATCTAGCCTATCCCTTTATATCCCCTAAAGAGGATTGACGTCATGCAAGCAAGTGGTCGTAAAAACGAAAGCCAAATCCTTTCTGCAACATGCTTTAAAAAGTGTGTTGACCCCACACTAAGGTAGGATAAGAGCAGGTAGAAAGAAAAAATGTATGTTAAATATTCGTATGACAAACATCCAAAAGTGGTTGACTGGGGAATTCGTGTGTTGGATCTGTTTGGTATAAATTATTTTACGTAGTCACTAGCGAGAAATGTCAAAAAACTCGTGGTTGACTACCGAGGTCCGAGCAGTATTATTTTTGACCGACTTTCAAAAAGGAGAAGGTCCTCAATTCGACTGTATTTTTTAATGTATATTACCCGATATCTCCGCTGAATGTGGACAGATATTCAAAATTATTTGTGCTCGATAGAGCTTATTTCAAGGTGCTCCCATATAAATTTGGTCACGATCGGATTTGAAGTCGGTCCGTTAAGTTTTTAAACTTGTGATTATTGGCAATCAGTTTCGAATCGAACTCGATACGCGACTTTGATATTTGAATGATATCACCCAAGTATCATTAGTGGGAAAGAAACGAATTCTATAGTCAAAAGAATTCTTGTGTTGCCAGAAGTTGCCACAGTAGCTCGACCAAGAGTATTTTTGCATTTCACGAAAGCGAGTATGTAAAATATTTATATGGCAAACATCCGAACGCCTCTGGCTCTTAAGTGGGAAATTGACGTTTTTCATACAAACTAATTTACGTAGTCGCTAACGTGAAATGCCAAAAAACTAATGGTCTTACAAATCTAAAGCAAATTGAGCTCTTGCCATGTCCTTAAGTAAGTTCCAGTTTTGCCACTGGCGACGTTTTCCAACTAAATATAAATCTAATTTTACAAAAAGACATAATGATTTCTTAAGTTTACGTGAATGTTATTTAAAATTAAAACCAAACCGTGATATAATCCGTAAAAATAGTTTAATTTCAATTTACAAAAAGACGTTAGCAAAACGATTTTATATTAAATATTTGATCGCATATTCTTATGTCCAATTTTCTTGAATATTGAGAAATTAATTTAATCAGAAAGAATGTTGTAATATCACTCGCGATTCTAGGAATTGCTTGTTATTCGTAATGAGAAAGTAGATATTATTATAGCTTTGAACTATTTGTTACATAGAAATAATGGAATAAAATTATAGGTTTATTATTACAAAGAACAATTAAAATGGACTTGGATGAAACAAAATTATGCAACTAGGAGAAAACCAAATTAATATGTTACAAATAAATACCTTATTTAAAAAAGATATTAATTAATTAAAAAATCCCATTAAAAATTCTCATAACAAGACACCTGTCGGTCACACACTGAAAACCACCAAAGTCACCTTTTTTACTACAAATATAGTAAACAAAGCAATTATGCATAAAATCACAACCTTGTCTTAACCCTTCAATGATCGTCGGAGCGTGGGAATGCAAAAACTCAAGACACCCTAAACAATCCCGCGGGCCCGACCTATCCATTCACGAATTTCCTGCACGCAACGAAACCGCAAAAGCGCACTACCTGCCAGCACATGCTTGTGAACGTGTTTGTATTTTCTTAACATATAACATAAGCTCACGCCTGTATCCCCGAAGGGGTAGGCAGAGGCGCACTAGTGAACTAGTACACCCACATTTCGCCGAGCTTAGTTCCGTCCCAGATGTGATAGGGGGCGAGCCTATCGCCATATCGGGCACAAATTCCAGACTCCGGGCTGATATGGAAAAATCCAATATCACTTTGCCCGACCCGGGGATCGAACCCGAGACCTCAGAACCGTAGTCGTACCGAAATACCACCACGCCACGGAGGTATTTTCTTACTATGGGTACAAAAGACCGTAGTGCAGTATTTGAGGGTTTCTTCGCCTACGGGGCGTATCGTGTTTAGTAGCAATTGGGATTTTGTAGAAGGAAGTGCAGCTTAGGAAAAGTTTTTCGACCAACTTCCAAAAAGGAGGAGGTCCTCAATTCGTCTGTTTTTTATATATGTTACGCGATATCTCGAGGTGAGGATGAGGTCTCGGGTTCGATCCCCAGGCCGGGCAAAGTAATATTGGATTTTTCCAAATCAACCCGGAGTCTGGAATTTGTGCCCGATATGGCGATAGGCTCGCCCCCTATCACATCTGGGACGGAACTAAGCTCGGCGAAATGTGGGTGTTCTAGTTCGCTAGTTCACCTCTGCCTACCCCTACTTTTTGTGTTCGATAGAGCTTATTTTAAGGGTGGTCCCATATAAATTTGGTCACGATCGGATCAAGTTAAAAGTCGGTCAGTAAAGTATTTAAACTTCTGATTATTATTTACTTAGTTAATGGTAAGTGGTGAATGGTAACCGTCATCCATGAACATCGGTGATGAAAAGGAGAAAGCTAAGCTGCTGTATGAGATTGGGAAGAAGTATTAAGGCCTCCAGAAATCTCATTCGCCATATTAGCACACTACAATACAAACTGTTACTGTATACCTCGATTTTCAGTGTGATCAAAATATGGGGAAATTGTGTTATTTTTTTAAATTGAGAATTACTAAAGTCTATTTGCTTTTTATCATTGAAATAATTTAAACAAAACAACTAAACCCAAAAATAAAATTAACTAGGCCCCAAAATAGCAAAAACGGCTCACATTTTATGTATTTAGTTCTATTGAAAATAATTATGGCATAAAAGATACACTGAGAACGGTAAAAAATAAATAAATATTAATTATTAATCCATTGTCTCTGCCTACCCCTAAAAGGCGTGAGTCTATGTAGTATGTATGTATTAATTAAAAAATACATAAGAGTACTCTCTATAAGTTTATCAATGAAGAAATACATGCCTAAAATACAATAAAATTACCTAGAAAAACATTACCCACTTTCAAAGATAAAAAGGACAAAAAATAGAACAGCATCTTGCTTTCTTGTTAGGAGAATTACTAATCAAATACTTTGTAGCAAATTTTCTTTAGTTTAGTAAGTTAATTAATATTGTTACAGCTATACTGAGAAAGTAGATTTAAGTAATGTTATATGAATATCTAATTTTAGTTAGTGTCGTTTAATGAGTTTGTTAATTATTTTTAAATATTTGGGCTAAAAAAATTTATGTTACATCGTCAATCTTTGTACTACTTAAAAATAATTAGTTCGTTTATTTCGTATATAGAATTATATGTATTTTTTATATGTATGTATATATTAGTATTCATATTATTATATAAGTATTGATATTTATATTGTTTATTTGTTATGTAATTTATTCTTTGTATCTCTTTATTGTACATCACCGTCTACTTTCTATAACAACGATTCTGTCCATCCAAAGGTTGTCTGGAAGAGATCGCTGGCAGCGATAAGGCCGCCCATTGTAGAACCATAAATAGCTTAGTACTAAGTATTGTCAATGTAATAATTGGTTTTACAATAAAGAGTTTTTGTATTGTATGTATATAGAATGATTAGTGTAATAATATTAACTGTCATTTTTGCACACCTTTCCCCTTTGAACAAAACCCAAACCTAGTCTTGAATGAATCCAAAATTCCTAATTTATAATTTCTATTTTTAGAATATAGAAAATAATAGAATAATATTATTGTCTTATAAAAATCTTGGAAATGGCAATCCAGGAAGAAAATCCCTCAGAAAACAAAATACCCATTACGAGTTTGTTGTTATTCCATTTAAATGTAAAACCACTTTTTATTAACACGTGAAAGCTTTAAAACACCCCAAAACGAATTAAGAAAATCCAGCCTCAAGGGACGTATGAAATTAACGTCACAGATTCAACATCTTGGGGAAAATTAATTTTGTTTGGGTATTTTATTTGCATAAACTTTGGGTAAATAAATCTTTATACAAATATGCGTCAACTTAATAATAATATGATGAGATAAAAAGTAAATTTATCTTCGATATGAAGAAATTCTGTTTGTTTTAGTATAATGTATTGAAAAGTTTAATGTCTGTGATACAATAAATACGTTTTAAAAAGTTTACTGTCTACACCGAGGCTCTACGATTCAAACACTCACCCAATATTTTAAAGTTTACATTATTCCCAATGACGTTGGAACCGCTCGTTAAAGTAATATTTCTATGATTATTCCTCAATATCACAGTCAGTTTTAGCGGGACGGGATTTTATCACTGAAGCGCCATCATAAAATGGGCCAGCTCGACCGGTTTGATACCACTCTCTCACAGAAAATAGACGTAAATGGCAGCTCGCTGTTGTGTTTCGTTCGGTGTATGAGATTTCCGGTGGCCTTATTCCCCCCTTCCCTTTCCCAATCCCTATTTCCCTTCTTTTAGGTAGGCAACGCGCCCATGATTATTTTTGCGTTTTGGGTGTCTATGGGCGGTGGAGATCACTTACCATCAGGTGACCCATCCGTACGTTTGCAAGTCTCTGCTATATAAAAAAGCACTTTAACTGCTGTGCCTATTTGAATTGTTCCTCCACACGAAAACTCCCGGTGACCCTATGAATGACCTTAAAATATTAGGTACACTTTATAGACATTTTCATAACAATCTCTACACAAATCTCTCTATACATTCATTTAACACTTGCAATTTTAAAGAGTATAAATCTGAATTACTTTATACTTTAATACACTATTCGCCATCCATTCGTTTGAATAAATGGCGTCGTTAATATAATTACGCATTTAAAATTCTGCACCTGCTAAGTAGCATTCTCTGTAGTTAATTTGCGATGTGAATGAGAAAAATCGGATGGTACCAGCATTAAGCAAGCTTAAATTTGTTGCCATTAATAATGACGTGCCCTCTGAGGTTGCATTTGGGCCCTACCAACGTTAATTTATTCTGTCCAAGTTTTTGTACATAAAATATGCTAATAATTTTGTAATAAAATTATGGTGCCTGACTATGTATATATATGGTGTATATATGATGACTGCCTCGGTGACGTGGTGGTATTTTCGGTACGACTACGATTCTGAGGTCTCGGGTTCGATCCCCGGGTCGGGCAAAGTGATATTGGATTTTTCCATATCAGCCTGGAGTCTGGAATTTGTGCCCGATATGGCGATAGGCTCGCCCCCTATCACATCTGGGACGGAACTAAGCTCGGCCAAATGTGGGTGTTCTAGTTCGCTAGTGCGCCTCTGCCTACCCCTTCCGGGATACAGGCGTGAGCTTATGTTATGTTATGTATGTCAAGTTTTTGTACATAAAATATGCTAATAATTTTGTAATAAAATTATGGTCGCAGTTTTACATACGTACTGTAACTTACCATTATCTACGATTTGAAGTTATTAAGGTGTCGATATGAAAATACATTTTATATTTTTGTTATATAATAGATATTAGAACAATAATTATCGTAATGTTTTATGAGTTTGTGTTGTAGAAAGAGAAAAATATATAAAATAACTACCATAATATTATCAAGTCCTAGTTTTTATAGAAATACAAAAAAAAGATCCAATAAAACCAAATAAAATACCTACCAACATAAATATATTTATGCCCTGTTTTATCACTCTCCGATAGACTTGAAGGTCTAATTTTCTATAACATTGAAATAAAACTATTTTTACGGATTCTATCACGATTTGGTTTTAATTTTTATGCCCGACGTTTCAAAAGCTTTGCAGCCTTCGTGGTCACGGGTCGGACTGATAATACTCTACATATAAATTAAAACCAAATCGTTATAGAATCCGTAAAAATAGTTTTATTTCAATGAATAACATCAGCGTAAACCTAAGAAATCATTATTATATAACACAGCTGATTTTGGAAGTACTCATTGCCAATTTTCTGACACTAATTATTACACTTCAGTACATACATACATACATAGACTCACGCCTTTTTTCCATAGGGGTAGGCAGAGACAACGGATTTCCATTTGCTACGATCCTTACACACCTCTTTCGCCTCATTCAGTCTCATTACATTCTTCATGCATGCACGTCGATTTAGGGTACTTTTAACTTTACCTTTCTCGAGTAAATCTCTGACTTGGTCAGAGAATGTTCGATGAGGTCTTCCCCTTCCAACTCTACCATTCACACTTGCCATAGATATACACTTCAGTGTTACGTAACTATTATTTGATACCTTCATTGTAAAACATACGCCTACACATTCCAGACTACACGAGCTTAAAACACTTTTAATTATACCCTACATAATGTCACTCTAATTAATCAACGCTCATTCGAGTCAACTATCATATTATTTAAAGGCAAACAAACGACGTGCTATTATTTATTCAACGCCAGTGTGACTTGAATTCTATTGGGTCAGCTTATCTATCGAGGCCACAAATGTTCTGAGTAAACTTCGCACACGCTGGGCTAAGCTAGTTTAGGTAGTGCAGCTATACAGAGAGACACAAGGGTGTCCTCCAGTGGCGAAGGGTGAAAATCTATGAAAGGGAAGCCGATGATAGGTTATTTTTGAATTAACACCTAATTATATTAGTAGACTGCCTCGGTGGCGTGGTTGTGTTTCGGTACGACTATCGTCCTGAGGTCTCGGGTTCGATCCCCGGGTCGGGCAAAGTAATATTGGATTTTTACATATCAGCCCGGAGTCTAGAATTTGTGCCCGATATGGCGATAGGCTCGTCCCTTGACACATCTGGGACGGAACTAAGCTCGGCGAAATGTGGGTGTACTAGTTCGCTAGTGCGCCTCTGCCTACCCCTTCGAGGATACGGGCGTGAGCTTATAGTAGCCTGTGGTGGCAAAGGTAAGCCGGAAAGAATGGGGTTGTATGGACCCTTCGCCACTGGTGTCCCCCATAACCACCCTAACGAACCTTCAAGTCATGTCGCTAGCCCCTAATGAGTTTTGAAGTTATGACTATGATCCGAATCTTTTATATATATTTCTTTTCTATTTATTCAAGAAAACAAACAATTGCATATTAAAATATTACACAATAGTTATGTTTACAAAGAATATATAAATACACAAACCACAACATCTTATATTATATATTATAATAATTTTTTTTGACTACTTGTGACAGAAATTTATCTTAAAATATTCTGTTAATATTATTTGAAAAAACAGTAGTATCTACAAACCTAGGACCTAAAGAAATTCCAAAATATGTGAACTATTAGACTAGCAAAATAATATGGTGCACAAAAGACTTACTCCTCCCATTACAAAAGGCTCGTGCCCATGTCGTAATAAAAACCTAACATTATTAATTATTTTAAATAGTTTCAACATGCCGTACCGTCGCGTGAAGGAAGTGTGCCCTCACTGTAAAACTAAGCACACCGCTGTGTTTCATTCCTCTGAAAATTGATAGACGTGAAGTTATCATTTGACAGTGTGCGTGCTGTAGTGTTTTGTCACGCAACACTGGCTGCTGCCGTGCCCAAACACCACAGATTAGTAAAATACTAGATACAAAAAAGATAGGTTAGTTTTTGCACAACAATACATAACAGTACTTGATATCACAGTCATAATACGTGAATTTGGACTTTATAAAAAAATGTGACGTCAGATTTATGACACGTTGTTGAATGTCTGAAAGTAAAATACTTAAAAATATTCATATCGAAGAAAGTGCTCATGTGGGTTGGTACAATATATTGTACTATATTAACCCGTCAGAGGCGGCACATATATATGTTCCATAAGCGTATGGGCCACCGGAGGCCGAGCCGCCCGTGACTATTTAATATACTATCTCTTAAATGTTTATAAAAAAAATAGCCCTGTACTATTACTATCCCAGTGCTGGGCACGGGCCTCCTCTACTAACGAGAGGGGTTAGGCCTTAGTCTACCACGCTGACCTAATGCGGGTTGGTAGACTTCATATATATACCTTTGAAATTATTGTGAAGAAATTGTCGGGTATGTAGGTTTCCTGACGACGTTATCCTTCACCATTATAGCAAGCGATAATTCACAATGAAAATACACTTAACAGAGAAACGTCAGAGATATGCTCTTTTTTGGTGTTACTCTCGAACCGCTGACACTCGTCTCGGTAGTCCGTACCTCTCCCTATTGAGGTATCGGAGCTTCAAATGATATTGCTAAATGTTTGCATATCGCTTAAATTGAAAAATCTTGTATAAACTTCTTAATAGGAACTCATATAAGTAAGGCTTATTACTTGTAGAATCGCACGAGTCTTGTCTCCATAATTTTAAACTTACTCTTTGACGATACCATAGTGCTTTACGCCCTATTCGTCAACGTGTATGTAATAAAACTAGTTGAACCCGTCAACGGGGCAAGGACCCAACTTTATGTTGTTTTTTAAGGAACCCTTTTTAGGTATAAAAGCTCAAAGATATTTATCGTAGGAGAGCATTTTCAAAAAGTTGTATTTACGATTTTCTTATCATCGGTGATATTTCTTTTAATCTTCAACCACAATCGAGTGCGTGATGGCATTTCGGTTTAAGTGTTGAAATATTTGGTCGGGGTCGGTACTATAATTCGGTCATTTTTATATGAAATACCACACTAAACCATAAAGTGTAAGTACAGTAATAATTTTCTTTTGTACACGTATGTAATTCACGCAACCGGAAAAGTTTTGCAGTGTTTGTTTATACCTCTATAGTCACGCTCATATCCTCAAAGGTGTGCGTAGACGTGGGAAATTTAATCGTAATTTCTATAATGGGAGACTGCCTCGGTGGCGTAGTTTTATTTCGGTACGACTACCGTCCTGAGGTCTCGGGTTCGATCCCCGAGTCGGACAAAGTGATATTGGATTTTTCCATATCAGCCCGGAGTGGGTATTCTAGTTCGCTAGTTTACCTCTGCCTACCCCTTCGGCGACACAGGCGTGACCTTATGTTATGTTATGTTATGTTCTATAATAGAATTTTCATTCACTATCAGGTTTGACTCCGTGGCGCTGCGGGCGAATAGCCGGCTGTGAAGCGAAAGGCCGCGGGCTCGATTCCCACACCGAGACAAATGTTTGTGTAGCCCACAAATAATTGTTTCGGGTCTGGGTGTTGTGAGACCGACAGTCTCTCGTAGTTCCTGATACCCACGACACAAGACACGATCTTAGTGTGGGGATCTTAGTTGGTGTTATTTATTTATTTATCATATTCAGACTTTACAGATCTTAAATTATCTATGTTTAATCTTTCTTTCTACCTGCCCTTATCCCACCTTAATGTGGGGTCGGCGCAACACACTTTTTCAAGCATGTTGCAGAAAAGATTTGGCTAAGTTTTTACGACCGGCTGCCTGCCTGACGTCAACCCTCTGAGGGATCCAGTCCCGGGAAATTAAATTAGAAAATTCGCTTTGCCCGACCTGGGAATCGAATCCACGACCTCCCGGTCCGCAGCCCATAAATATGCATAATGCATGCCACTAGACCAATGAGGCGACTTAAGATTATACACCTAACATCGTTTATTCATTAGATATTGAGTTGAGTTTATCACAACGTTTTAAACATTCAAAACAAAACGTCTCCGAAGGCTAATCAAACAATTATTCAAAAGATAAAACGCATTCAGCTTACAATCAGTCAGACGATAGGTCAAAATAAGATAATCGAGACGAAGAAAAGAAAATACCAATTGATCACTAGTCGGTGACCGATCATTAAGTTCAAAGTAAAATTATGCATCGCGATAAGAGCCCGATATGGCGATAAGCGAAAGCAATCTTCAAAGAAGTGCGGTGGGCGGGGCCGCGAATAACTTACGACTACTATAAATTGTACGAAATCAAACATATTAAACACTCGGGTGCATTGATTCGAATCGAATCATTCAATTAAAACGCTTCGAATCGAACACGAAAACGACTTTGAGATCAATATCGCAGTTTTAATAAAACAGATGGAGAACGGCGTCCGTATCCGGAGCTTGCTTATTTTTTCCAACGCAAAAAAACTTGGATCCCCTCGAAAAGCAAGCAATGATAATAGAAACAACGGGAGCTCCATTCTAAAGGGTTATTCGTATTTTTATTTGCGCCTGTAGAGGTCTTTTTAGAATGCGTTAAAAGGAAACGGCGGGAACTCGACGCGAGTGCGTGGGTGAAAAAATAATACGCTCTGTGTCGCGTAACGTTTATGTTTGGGTATTTGTATCCTGTCTATTTCACATGCCGACTGTTAGTACATATGGTGGAAGAATTGATGGTAATATGATAAGGTTCAAATTCAAATTTAATGCCATATTGACATAAAATGCGTAACACAAACTTCAAACAGCATCAGACGCATGCTCATGAAATTGTCGCCCGTCAATGAGTTTCAAGTGATGACATACACTTCAGCTACAATAATTATTATTGATTATAGTTGAAGTAAAAATCTCGTCGCCTCCTTGGTCTAGTGGCAGCACATATGGACCGGGTGGTCTTGGGTTCGATTCCCATGTCGGGAAAAGAAAAATAATTAAATTTGCCCCAGACTGGATTCCTCAGAGGGTAGGTAGTAAAATCTAAGCCAAATCCTTTTTTCAACATGCTTGAAAAAGAGTTGCGCCGACCCCACATGAAGGTGAGATAAGGGCAGATAGAAAGAATGAAGGTGTATAATCTTAAATATTTTGTATGTTGTTATGTTCAAACGGTTTTATGTCTCTATTAACTTATATTTACAGGAAGGGTAAAAAAAAATCGAGTAGAAAAAATGTCACTGTGATCGGATCTTAATAAGCACATCATTTTATACAACTATTTCTTTATATCGTGACTAGTAAATACTGGCTATTTACTGTTTCGTTTGAGATTCCATTTATACAATACCTACTTTATTCTGAATACTTGTGAAAGCCACTTTTTGTTTACCAATCTCTGACAGCAAAAAATATTATGACGAAGACATTCGACTTAAAATAATAGCTTTCCGAAATGTTCGAAATATCAACGAAGATTGCGACGACGGCGACGATATTGTTCAATTAATCTTTTTCCGTCTGCGGACTTTTCAACGAAGGGCAAAAAGTTGAAATATTAACAAACCCCCGAAAGTAATTCCGAAAGTAACTTTAATCAAGAGTATGAATAAAATACGATAACCTTTTTTGTAACAGCGAGAATTTTTTATTGATAAAAACCATCGGAATCGCACAAAGCGTTGTTTAAATAAATACGAGGGCACGACGGACAAAAGTGAGGCTTATTTACAGTGAATTCAATCAATTACGACGGCCATCAGTGACCACTGAAATGTATGGCCACTTGACATCGTGAGATGAGCTTCGCGCGGCAAAAAATTCAAGTTCGACGTTGGGTGCGGCAAAAACTACGTCGACATCACGACGGTCCGACGCGGCAAAAACAGGCAGATGCCCGAATGTGGGAATGCGGTGGAAAAAATACCACTTTATTGGACAAGGCATTTCGCTAGTGACGTCGGCAATTAGGGACAATTTTGAGCTATTGCGTTTCGTTACGCGTGGTCTATTTCATTGTGAGATTGCGAATAATTGCGATCGTATTTCTGATTTGATTTTTGAACATGTAATTTGGTTTTTGTGTTTTCTATTTTATTTCGCAGTCTGTAATTATTGGAACAACTTCGAAGCACCGCATTGTCATTTTAACAATGAACAAATATTCAGTCTAGAAATCGTCGATCTTAAAATCTCTCAAGAGAGATGTACATATAAGAAGTAAGATTTTAAACCTCTGTACAATATTCAAAATATTCAATACCTACTATTTGTTCTTATTACCCATGGACCTATGTTATGACCTTATGTTACTACCCTTATATATTTGTCATATTATATCATCATCATCATCATCATCATCATCATCATCATCATCAGCTATAGGACGTCCACTGCTGAACATAGGCCTCCCCCAAAGATTTCCAGATCGACCTGTTGGAAGCGGCCTGCATCCAGCGACTTCCTGCGACCTTTATCAGGTTTATTATATATAGTAATAATTATTTTTTCTTTTACTATTCGTAGTAGAGACTGGCAAACGCTCAAGTGGGTCACTTCACTGTAAGTGATCTCCACCGCCGTGATAACGAAATTGTCATGAGTGTGTCAATCTTAAAAGAGTGGAATAAGGATCAGGAAGCAGAGGGGGGAAATTAGGCTACCGGAAACCTCGCTCACCGAACGAAACACAAGAGCGAGCTGCCACTTTACGTCGGTTTTCTGTGAGACAGTGGTATCAAACCTGTCGAACCGGCCCATTCGTGCTGTAGACATTTAAATTAAGGCTTTACTAGTCACTCGTGTATAACTATTGTTATTTAAACGTGCAAGTGAGGAGTACCTTCAACTCTGAAAATGTATGAAAAAAATTGAAAAAATGCATGAGTGTGGAAGAGGCAAAAGAGGTGTGTCAGGATCGTAACCTGTGGCGCTCAATTTTCTCTGCCTACCCCCATGGAAAGAAAGAAATAATTAAATAAACTTTTAGTTTAGCTCGCGTTAGATATGATCACTGTTTATTTTAATGAGTTCTACATGTTTGTGTATTTAATTGATGTAGATATCACTCAAGATCGGCTGCCCGAACAGCGGGCTTAGACAAGTGGCTTATGCGCTAATCGAATAGAATAATAAATGTATGGGAATGACATAAGAGGACGCTGTATGCGGCGTAGTCTTATGTCATGCCCATACATTTTTTTTTTTTTTTTTTTTTTTATAGCAGAGATTGGCAAACGAACAGATGGGTCACCTGATGGTAAGTGATCTCCACCGCCCATAGACACACATGCCACAAAAAGAATCATGGGTGCGTTGCCAACCTAAAAGGAGGGAATGAAAGGGGAGGGAAAGGGAATTGGGAAATGGAGGGGGGAAATGGGCCACCGGAAATCTTACTCACCGAACGAAACGCGACAGCAAGCCGCCACTTTACGTCGGTTTTCTGTGAGACAGTGGTATCTAACCGGTCGAGCCGGCCCATTCGTGCTGTAGACGTTACTGTCTACAGCGTGGCTCTACCACTCAATCTGTGAGACAGTGGTATCTAACCGGTCGAGCCGGCCCATTCGTGCTGTAGACGTTACTGTCTACAGCGTGGCTCTACCACTCAAACACGCAAAAACAAAGCACATTTATTCTATTTGACTATTATATTCGACTAGCGTATAAGCCACTTGGCTAAACCCACAGGAAAGTTTCTGACAATCGTACATGTATTCTACGCATTTATGACATTTGGTTAATATTTCATACAAATTTCATAGCGCATCGAGCTCGAATACATTTACGATTGTCAAAAATGTTCCTGCTTCGGCCGCTGTTCGTTTTTCGTCGTACAATATGTGTACATTTTGTAAGTATAATAATCAAGGCTGATTTCCTCTCGTATGAATGTAAATACACTAAGTGGCTGCTTTAGTCTAGTGGCAGCGTATGTAGGTTGTGAACCGGGAGGTTTTCGGTTCGATGCCTAGGTCGGGCAAGTGTTTATCTGACACAATTTGGCCGGGATTGGATTCCCCAGAGGCGCGTTGACGTCAGGTCAGCAGCCCGAGCAGGAAAATTTCTGACAACCGTAAATGTATTCGTGCTCGATGCGTGTCTATGTAATTTGTATGAAATATTAATCAAATGTCATCAATGCGCAGCGAGTTTACATTTACATTAGTTTTTTGTGCTCGGGCTACAGGTCGGTTGCAGTAACTAAGCGGAATCGTTTCTGTAATCTGTATGAAAACACTCACGCTCATGAAGTGAAGATCACTTAACGGACCAACTCGAAAATGAATCCGATAATGACCAATTTGGACCACCCTTGAAATAAGCTCTATCGAACTCTACAGAATCTTGAAAATAAATTCATATTTAGCGGACATATCGCGTAGCATACATACTAAAAAACATACAGACGAATTGAGTACCTCTTTTTTCTGAAGTCGGTAAAAAAACCTAGACTTAATACTAGAAATTGTTGAAAAGTTTGTCATCTAACCGTAAACACGACTCCGCGTTAAACAAACTAGACCATGTTTTCTTTCAACGCAAATGCGTCACAAAAGTGAGCTATGTATGTCTTTGTAAGGTTGCTAACTGGGACGGATGCGACATTTCACGTGTCAATGACCTGGATGAAGTTTATTTTTTTAATTGTTTGAATAAGGCTTTTAATGGCCCAACTGGTAGGTATCGGCACTTACCGTGTAAAACCTACCGTGAAAATGAAAACAGTGAAGATTCAGAATGAATAAGACTGCCTCGGTGGCGTAGTTATATTTCGGTGCCACTATCATTCTGGAGTCTTGGGTTCGATCCCGGGTCGGGCTAAGTGATATTGGATTTTTTTGTGCCCAATATGGCGATAATTCCAGGTGAAGCAATTTGAGCTAACAGCATAAATATATTGGAAAAAAATAGAAACAGATAAAGTCGGCATTTATAAAATAATCAATTTATCCTCATTATTTTTATAGCCTTCATACATAAGCTCACGCCTCTATCCCCGAAAGGGTAGGCAGAGGCGCACTAGCGAGAGAACACCCACATTTCGCCGAGCTTAGTTCCGTCCCAGATGTGATAGTGGGCGAGCCTATCGCCATATCGGGCACAAATTCCAGACTCCGAGCTGATATGGAAAAATCCAATATCACTTTGCCCGACCCGGAGATCGAACCCGAGACCTCAGAACCGTAGTCGTACCGAAATACCACCACGCCACAGAGGCAGTCCTTCCCGTGCAAAAATTGGTCCAAATCGGTAAAAGTAGTATCAATTAACGCTCAGTCAATATTACAATGATAATATAATAATATGGACCGACGACCTGATAAAGGTCGCAAGAAGTCGCTGGATGCAGGCCGCTTCCAACAGATTGATCTGGAAATCTTTGGGGTTCTAACCTATGCTCAGCAGTGGACGTCCTATGGCTGTTTTTTTTTTATTAGCAGAGACTGGCACACGAGCAGATGGGTCACTGATGGTAAGTGATCTCCACCACCCATAGACATCCAAGACACAAAAGCAATCATGGGTGCCTTGCCAACCTAAAAGGAAGAAATGGAAGGGGAGGGAAAAGGGATTGGGAAAGGAAGGGGGGAAATGGGCGAGCGGAAATCTCACTCACCGAACGAAACGCGACAGCAATCTGCCACTTTACATCGGTTTTCTGTGAGACAGTGGT
The DNA here is from genome assembly GCA_036417725.1 of Clanis bilineata. Classification (NCBI taxonomy): domain Eukaryota; kingdom Metazoa; phylum Arthropoda; class Insecta; order Lepidoptera; family Sphingidae; genus Clanis; species Clanis bilineata. Next base: position 4,887,220 of record CM071159.1, read on the forward strand.
ATCAAACCGGTCGAGCCGGCCCATTCGTGCTGTAGACGTTACTTTCTACAGCGTGACTCTACCACTCAAAAATTATGATGATTATATTACAAAAAAATCAACTTTCACTTATTTAATGTTGTAGAATTCAATAATAATACACCCAGCAGTCATGTTAATTTCTGATATTGTAGGATTATTTTTTAAATAATATGATTATGGGTAAAACAATATTTGGAGTAAATCTCAATTAACCAGGAAATAATTACAGAGTAAAGTCCCAGCATCACAATCACCGGATGTGCCAACACTCGGCTGTTTTTGGAGGCGCACGCTCTACTGAGCCTTTGCGGGTAAGTTTTTGTTTGACCGTTGTGGACCCGTGACGGAAACCTAAACAATGGGAAGAAAAATAAAAGAAATCCAAATTGAATGCTCGCTCTTGTTATAAACTTCGTATTTCGACATCGTTTTACAAGTCAACTATGCGTTGTTCAATCAGAATTACTTTTTGTTTGATTAGTTACTATTGTTTGTCTTGATATAAATTTTATTAGGAATTCTTATCATCTTTAAGTAAGGTTCAATGGCTTATAATCCCAAGACAAACAGTCCAAGATGTGATAGGAGGCGAGCCTATCGCCATATCGGGCACAAATTCTAGACTCCGGGCTGATACTAGAAAATCCAATATCACTTGGCCGACCCGGGGTTCGAACCTGAGACCTCAGCAGGATAGTCGTACTGCGCCCGCCAAGGCATTCTATCTTCTCGAGTAATATAGAATATGTTTCGCCCGAATGGTCAAACTACTCAACTTCAACGGCTTCTTACATTGATTTTCGCCGTACAATTTTGTCAGAAAAGACGACCTTAAAAGACATAAAGCGACTTTAAGTGTATGAGCATTCGGCGGTTTGTCCCGTAATTTAATTGATCAAATATGATATTTGGATTTACTTTATTTATTAAGAAATAAATTCAATAACGAAAACAAATTTCTTATCTTTGTAAGTGCTTTCTGCTAGTCTACGGCCAATTTAGTGTAAGTAATTACTTAAGAACCGCACGACGTTGTTATATTATTTTTTTTAGAGACTGGCACATTATCAGTAGCCCGAGCACGAAAAACTAATGTAAATGTATTCGAGTTCGCTGCGCACTGATGACGTTTGATTAATATTTCATACAAATTTCATAGACGCGCATCGAGTTCGTATACATTTACGGTTGTCAGAAATTGTCTTGCTCAGGCCGCAGGTACAAATAAACAAAGTATCTAAGTAAAGCTATTTATATTTCCTCCGTGTTATATGTACCGAACAGATTTTTACCGGATCCATGAAATAATAGATGAAATGAAACGCACCCCATTACTGTTTCAAAGAATAATTGTTGAATTGGCTGCTTCTAATGCCTACGCTGTTGATATTTGCCTACATGTAATTTTATGTTAGTTTATTACGTTATTTCATGGTCGCCTCCTTGGTTTAGTGGCAGCATATATGGGCTGTGGACCGGGAGGTCGTGGGTTCTATTCCAAGATCGGGCAAAGCGAATTTTCTAATTTAATTTGCCCGGGACTGCCCCTCAGAGGGGGTTGTCGCCAGGCAGGCAGCCGGTCGTCAAAACTTAACCAAATCATTTCTGCAACATGCTTGAAGAAGTGTGTTGTGCCGACTCCACATTAAAGCAGGTAAAAAGGGCAGGTAAAAAGATTAATTTATTTCATGACAGAAATCTTTACTAAGAATAACTAAAACCTGTCTTCAATGTATTATTAAGGACTTTAAAAAAATCTCAAAGAATTACTCGTCAAGAATTATAGCATTTGTCATTAGAAAAACTAAATATTTTTAGTTATGATAACATTTATCTAGTAAAAGCAGACGAGGTATTACAATAAGAAAAAAAATGTAACTGCCTCGGTGGCGTAGTTGTACTACCAATGTTGTACGATTACCGCCCTGAGGTCTCGGGTTCGATCCTAGGGTCCGGTAAAGTGATATTGGGTTTTCCTGCACAGTATCAGCTTTGGAGCCTGGAAGTTGTTCCTAAGAAAGCGATAAGCTCACATTTGGGACGGAAATTAAACTTTTCTCTCTCTTTTAGATGTGCTCGGCGAAATGTAAGTGTTCTGGTTCTATAGTTCACCTCTGCTTACCCCTTCGGTGATATAGACATACATACATACATAGACTCACGCCTTTTTCCCATAGGGGTAGGCAGAGACAACGGATTTCCACTTGCTACGATCCTTACATACCTCTTTCGCCTCATTCAGTCTCATTACATTCTTCATGCATGCACGACGGTTTAGGGTACTTTTAACTTGACCTTTCTCGAGTATATCTCTGACTTGGTCAGAGAAAGTTCGATGAGGTCTTCCCCTTCCAACTCTACCATTCACGCTTGCCATATATATTTGCTTTGTCAACCTCCTTTCATCCATCCTCTCTACATGCCCAAACCACCGCAATATTCCTTTCTCGATCTTCGTTACTATTTCCTCTTTCAAACCACACTGCTCTCTCACCATACTATTTCTTACTCTATCTTTCAAAGTTACACCACACATGCTCCTTAAACTCTTCATTTCTACTGCATTTATTCTACTTTCATTCTTTTTCTGCCACACCCAACTTTCGCTTCCATACATGAGAGTTGGCACTAACACCCCACAATGCACGGCCAGTCGAGCCTTTTTAAAGACTTGGCGACTACTCATGCAAGCGTGTAGTGCCCCGTTCACTTGGTTCCCAACATTCACTCTTCTTTCAATATCCCTTTCATGTTTTCCATCTCTTGTAAACAAAGTCCCCAAATATACAAACTCTTTTACCTGCTCTACTTTCTCTCCTCCAATCACTATATCACATAGCGTCATACATTCATCCCTTTCGATATAGTGTGATATAGGTATGAACTTATATCTCTAAGTAAAAATGGATGCTCATTTTTTTAATAATACCTTATCCAGAACCCCATAAATCTAGTACCACTACTGCCCCTCTAACTAATCTTTGCCACACAGACGCGAGATCGCAAAACGACGCGTGCGCCCAATCGACCGACACACACAACACTCTACACCCATTGACGAATCGCACGATTTAGCACCACGGGCTGTTTGCTACACACCGGGATGCCAGTGATATACGCTTCTGTTGCTTTTTGTTTTAGTCTGTGCCTTTGAAACAGTGACAATAGACTCTTTTGAGTGCGGTTTGATGCAGCGTGTAGCAGATACTGGGAGAAATTAAAATACTGCTGTATCACTTGATCCTTTGCCTCCTCTTTTAATAAAAATGTGTTTGGTCAGCGCTATGCAATACTTTATAATATATAATAATATTAGCCCTGTAATATAACTCTCCCACTGCTGGACACGGGCCTTAGTATACCACGCTGGCCTAATGCGAATTGGTAGACTTCACATACCTTCGCAATTCTTGTGTAGAAATTCTCGGGTATGCAGGTTTCCTCACGATGTTTTCCTTCACCATTATAGCAAGCGATATTTCACAATGAAAACATACTTAACATAGAAAAGTCAGAGGTGTTCGCTCTTTTTGGGGTTAGCTCGAATCTCCAACACTCGTCTTGGCAGTCCGTACGTACCATTCCGAACTAAGCTATCGCTGCTTCTATGCAATAAGAGGTGCAATCCTACCAAGATGAATCCGTAAATAAATACAATACTTTGGCGAATATTTTTTTATTCAATAAATAATTTTAGTAAGCTAATAATGTTGCATGTTTAAAAAAACATATCATAATTGCTTATGTTGTACCACTACTGATGGTATTGAATATGATGATAGATTTGCCCTCTGTCATATAGGGAATATAAATAAGCTCAAAGATATGTGGGTAGTGGGTGTTCTAATTCTTTAGTTTGCCTCTCCCATGTCTCTTTTGGGGTCGGGCGCGAGTTTATATTATATTCTGTTTAAAAACTTACATAGTAGTGATTTTCTTGCCTATGTTTATCTGGGTAGGCACAACACATAGCCTACAGACAATAGTATGGATACTTGAATAGTACCTTGCCAATAGTGGTTCACCTACTGATCCTGGTAATTCCCATATCGCGCCACCCTTGACTGTTATGTTTAAGCAAAGAGATTTGTTATTAATCGCTATAGAGGGGCTATTAAGCAAGTTTTAATACAAAAATTGATCTGAAACGTCAGTAACCCCATCTAACACTTATGTATTACAATTCGAGGGCGCTTATTTCATTGAACATCCTAAAATATTTTATGAATTTTCAAGAATCACGTCGATAGTTTTATCGTCTAAACATTATTAGTACGACCTTACGCGCATATGTTTCAAATACGACTAAGTGAGTTAAGACCACGAGGTCACAACTTTTGTATCACAACTTTTATACTGTTGTCCCGTCTATTTATTTTATGTCTTTGTGTTTAAGACATTCAAAATTAACAATACTAAACTTAAAACCAGATGTAATGATATTTCAAAAGGATCGATTATCGATAAGTTAAAATTGATATTCTGTCGAGACTTTCGGCATCGAGTTTTATGATATCATATCGATCTGAACACTCGGATGATTTGGAGGGTTTCGTAAACAATTTATTCGCGAGCTCAGTGTTGAAGGCGTGTTTGTTTTAGCGCCAGATATCGGAGATTATTTGGCAAATAAAAAGATATTTTTCATTCGATACTTTTTCATTATCATCGAATTTATGAATGTATTATTTCTGCATTCTGATTTGCATGGAAGATATTAGATTTTGTATTTATATTTGAATTTGGAACGTTTAAAAAGTTTAAAAAGTAGCTTCACGCTGTAGACAGTCTATGGCACGAATGGGCCGGGTCGACTGGTTCGATACCACTGTCTCATAGAAAACTGATGGGAAGTAGCAGCTACACTATAGTACTCCCGAATCCCCCATTTCCTTCCAAGTTCCCAATCCCTATTCCCTTCCTTTAAGGTTGACTTCTATGATTCTTTTGGTATCGTGGATATACTTACAAACAATCAGCTGAAATCTGCTTGTTTACTAATCTATTTTTCTTTCCTTCTACCTGCCCTTATCCCACCTTTATCGGAATCGGTCGGTCGGTTGGCACAACACACTTTTTCAAGCATGTTGCAGAAAGGATTTGACTTAGTTTTTACGACCGGCTGACTGCCTGACGTCAACCCCTCTGTGGCATCCAGTCCCAGACATATTAAATTATAAAATTCGTTCTGCCTGACCTGGGAATCGAACCCACGACCACCGGGTCCACAGGTGCTACTAGACCAAGGACGCGACTAATAACCTATGCTATAAAAATTTAAAACAGATTAAATAGTATGACATAAACGCATTCTATTTAAGGGGCGGTTTGGATCAATAGTTGTGTATTTGGGTTGCCTGCGGATGTTTGGCTATAATTAAATTACTAATGACGCCCAATCACGTAATAACATACCATAATAAGGTCACCATTGTTCACATGTTATATTATTTATTAATTTAGCCGTGGTTTCGTTTTCCGTGATTTATTTTTGATACATGGTTAGGAATTAGTATAATATGCGTTTTAAACGTTTACGTATTATAAGATATATTGGGACTTCATCATTATCATCACTGCTGGACATAGACTTCCCCAAAGATTTCCAGACCGACCTGTTGGAAGCGGTTATTATTTCTTTCTTTCTTTTTTATCCTATTGTGTCCCACTGCTGGGCAAAGGAGTCTCCCATCTTTTTCAACACTATTACTATTTAGTTTACTTTTATTAGCAAAATATTGGCTGCCTCGGTGGCGTAGTTGTATTTCGGTACGACTACCGTCCTGAGGTCTCGGGTTCGATCCCCGGGTCGGGCAAAGTGATATTGGATTTTTCCATATCAGCCCGGAATCTGGAATTTGTGCCCAATATGGCGATAGGGTCGCCCCCTATCATATCTGGGACGGAACTAAGCTCGGCGAAATGTGGGTGTTCTAGTTCGCTAGTTCACCTCTGCCTACCCCTTCCGGGATACAGGCGTGTTATATTATTAGCAAAATAGTCATTATATTTTAAAATTCTTTAGAAGGAATTATTTTGGTATTTATTTGTTGTGAGAATCAGAAATATGTTTCCTTCATCATAGCAACATGAATTTGGACCACCAATACCAATTTCAATGGTTAATTGATGAGATGAGATAGTTTGATTTGAGCCACTGGACATCTCACTAAACGAATAAAATCAGCAAACTGCCATTTCTTCACAGTTTTCTGTGAGACAATGGCATGGAACCGGTCGAGCCGTCCCTTTTGTGCTGTAGACATAACTGTCTATACCATGACTCTACACCTCAAATATACCGTTATGAATCTTAACCAATGGCCAACTTTTTTAAGTTTTCTCAAAAAAATTAAAAAGAAAGAAACCTACTTAAAATTCTGTGCTAATCACTACAGAAATCTCGTCCTTTTCCCAACATTAAGACTACCTGCATTTTGTAAACATTATTGTCCTTGATCTACATCTCTAATGGTCCATAAAAGGACAAATTCAAATTAATATTCACATCAGCATTCACTTATCTTGGATTGATCAACGTTCCACTAATCCGTTGAAAGAAATATATTGCTTGGTTATACTTTGCTTTAGTATAGTTAGATAAACACGTTCAGTAGGTACTTATAACTAATACGGGTTAGGTTACTCATTAAAGTTAGATTACTAATTAGGATATTTTCCAAAAATATATAGTTATATTATAACATTATTTAAAAATCCCATTCCAACGGCTAGACTTGGTACCCAAATTGTAAATATGTCATGTGTGAATCCCCGAAGTTGTAAGCAGAAGTGCATCTAGATCAATCGATGTAAATGTAAACAAATCGAGGTGTATCTAGATCAATCTAGGTGCATTTAGGCCAATGGAGATACTTTCAAACCAATCGAGGTGCATCGAGACCAATCAAAACTATCTGTAATCATACCTTTAGTATTTATTTATCGTCACCTATATACATGTTGAATAAATCCTATCAAACACAATCTTTAAATCGTTCCACATTTAGCAGATATTGCAAAACTTAAAAAAATACGAATTAAAATCCTCCGCTTTGAAGTCGGTTAAAAGAGATTGATCGATAATATCTATTTAAATTCGCGGTATCATGATTAAAATTCATTTCAACGGTCTAGTCAGCCGTCAGTGGCAACTGAAACTAATGTGCTAAGATAAACAGCTGTGATAACCGGAGTTTTAATACTAGCTACCTTCTTAGAATGATAACTGAACGAGGGAGGCGTGAGATTCTTTTTACCCACTATCTTATGGTTAATGAAATGCCACTTTATATTTGAATGACTATATCTGTGGCGTAGTGCTATCGCGTGCGCGGTATGACTATCGTCTTGAGGTCTCGGGTTCGATCCCCGGGTCGGGCAGAATGATATTGGATTTTGCAGTATGAGCCGGGAGTCTGGAATTTATGTCCGATAGGCTCGCCTCCTATCACATCTTGACGGAACTAAGCTCGGCGAAATGTTGGCATTCTAGTTCTAGTGGTATCAAACCAGTCATGCTGGCCCCTTCGTGCTGTAGACGTTACATTGTCTACAGCGTGGCTCTCACACAAGTTCTCATGATGAAGACATGCATATGATACTTATAAAATACAGAATGTTAACATCTAAGTATACAAATAATACCTTGCCTCAAAACCCATTCGCAATCCCTAATTAATTTAATCTGAATAGAATTAATTTTCTAATTTACCGCTCCATTCCAATCTATTGAATGTACTTTAACGTCATTTTGTCCAGTTAATTAACTCTGAACGGTGTTTTCGTGTACCGAATTGCGGTTGGTTTAAGTTTCATCAGATAACTAGTTTAAACTGTGAACGAATTAATAAAAGTGCGAAAATGCAACCAATAAAATGCTCATTCACAGGTGTTAAGTGAGCTTGATATGTCTCGATAAATTGTGATGATATAAATTAAATGGTCTATCAAAATACACCTCATGCATGTATTGAGGAAATGTAACTAAAATAGACTGCTTCGGTGGCATGGTGGTATTTCGGTACGACTACGGTTTTGAGGTCTCGGGTTCGATCCCCGGGTCGGACAAAGTGATATTGGATTTTTCCATATCAGCCCGGAGTCTGGAATTTGTGCCCGATATGGCGATAGGCTCGCCCCCTATCACATCTGGGACGGTTCTAGTTCGCTAGTGCGCTTCTGCCTACCCCTTCAGGGATACAGGCGTGATCTTATGTTATGTTATGTGTTAAGTGTATTATTTATGTTTAAAAATGTAACAAAAGGATTAAATTGAAAATAATGAAAGATAATTAATTTGCCATAAACCAGCTTTTAAAAGTAAAATAAAATAAAACCTTGCATGCTATTATCTTATACTTTATCTAGTTTTATGTGTATATGGTGTTATAATCTAATAATCTAAAGTTTTTTTGTCAACCGTTTCATTTTCTGACATATAAACACCACGCCCCTTACTTATAAAAATATTTAAGCGCTGCTTTTCTTTATACCATAGGTTGTCCCTTTCATTTTTAAACAATGTAACGCAAGGAAAAAAGTGACAGGATATTCTTAACCATTTGCTCAGCTAAAAATGCTTTTATAAGTAAGGCCCTATATCTACATACTTTATGTAGCTCTACTGAACTCCCTGCCTTTAGTTTATCGAGGATAATAATTAAAAGTTCTGACACGGCAATAAAGCAACGTACAAAACCACAACACCTAGTTTTCGAGCGAAGGTGAAATACTTCGCACTTCTGAACTAGTGTCGATTCAGTTATAATTATAACTTTATTACTGTGTTGAGCAAATGCAATTTGTTTGTTATTAATTTTAACTTAAGGTTCGTTTTAAATTGAGTATTTAGACCAATAATTATTTCTTCTTATGCGAATGTTATTCATTGAATTGGTTGTTACGAATTCTATCGCGTTTTTTATTTATTTTTATTTTTAGTCCCGACGTTTTGAAAGCTTACAGCCTTTGTGGTCACGGGTCGGACTGATGAAAATCAAATAAATAAATAAATAAATACACCCAACAGTCACACACCTAGTCCTGACCCCACACTATAACCTGTATCGTGAGTGTCAGAGACTATGAGAGACTTTCGGTCTCACAACACCTAGACTTGAAACAAATATCTGTGGGCCACACAAACATTTGTCTCAATGCGGGAATCGAACCCGCGGCCTTTCGCTTTACAACCGGCTACTCGCCCAATGCGCCACGAAGGCTTTCCTAGGCTGTAAATCGCGATAGAATCCGTAAAATTCAGTTTTATGTCGATAAATAACATTAGCATAAACCTAAAAAATCATTAAGGGTCTAAATACTCAATTTTAAATAATAAACAACCCTTATCTGTTAGATGGTCAGACGATATTCCATTGTGTTCCTGATATCAGGATAATAATTTTACCCAACACTTCATTATTACGGTGTTCATTATACGAAACAAAGGACTGACTCTTTGACATCAAATATTTGTGTGGACCCTTAATAGTTAAAATATGGGCAGAATGTGTATTCATTACGATGAAAATTTGAAAAAGGTTGCAACTTTTTTCGCTTTATTGTGTACTAGCTTTTGCCCGCGGCTACGCCCGCGTGAAAGTCTTGACAAACATTCATCCCCCATTAGATCCCTATAGGGGATGAATTTATGGATGTATTACTGTCTCAGTGGCGTAGTTGTATTTCGGCACGACTTCCGTCCTGGGGTCTCGGGTTCGATCCCCGAGTCATGGAATTTGTGCCCGATATGGCGATAGGCTCGCCCCCTATCGCATCTGGGACGGAAATGAGCTCGGCGAAATGTTCTAGTTCAATAAATCGCTTCTGGCTACCCGTTTGGGGATACAGATGTTAGTATGTATGATAAAGCTTTTGACTCAAACTATTCGCTGAAATTAGTTGTGTCCTTGTTTGAGTTGAAATTATGTTAAAGCAGTAATTATGTTAATGTTAATAATGTTGTTAATTATAAGCACACTAGTCGCCTCCTTGGTCTAGTGGCAGCATAAATGGGCTGTGGACCGGGAGGTCTTGGGTTTGATCCTCAGTTCGGTCATAGTGAATTGGGTACTTGACTAATTTTTTAAATTAATTTTATACGAAATTTACGTCATCTAAAATGTAACACATAGAAATAATGAAATACTCCCAAAAATAAAAAAGTTATAAGCCTTTGTAGTTTGGTGTATAACCTTCAAATAGCGGGAAAGAGAAGTATCAGTAAAATCACATCACGGCCATAACGGTGCGTTGGAAAGGGATAGCACGATATCCCCACTACGCCCCCACTCTTGCTCATTGCAGAATTTATAATATGAATTACTACCTCATTTTTCAACCAATTTCGATGCGGTTTTTAGAGAAGGGTTTCTTTTTTTTATGTGCTATTACATATAAATATTACATATAAAAATGTATATCAATATAATATAGTCAAGTACCCAATTGTCTAATTTAGTTTCCCCGGGACTGGATCCCTGAGACGAGTTGACGTCAGACAAGCAGCCGGTCGTAAAAACTAAGCTAAATCCTTTCTGCAACATGCTTGAAATGTGTGTCGCGCTGACCCCACATTGAGGTGGGATAAGGGCAGGTAGAAAAAGAGGACAATAAGCACACTATGAACATAAAGCACATAATTATGTTAATTTTGATTGAAAATATTCTATGTTCATCTCATTATAACAATTTTATCTTTTGGATACCGGTTATGTTATATCCACGTAAACCCAATTAACATAATGAAATATGTGCTTTATGAAAAAATATCATTTTTCAAACACTCTTAAATGAGATGTTCCATACCCTTTGATATCCAAACCAAATATTTTTGCGCCCAAAAAGGTATTTTGCTTATATTTTACCTCTAATGAAAATGTATTTTTTCAGTCCTAAATATAAATAACACATAACATAAGCTCACGCCTGTATCCCCGAAGGGGTAGGTAGAGGCGCACTAGCGAACTAGTACACCCACGTTTCGCGGAGCTTAGTTCCGTCCCAGATGTGATAGGGGGCGAGCCTATCGCCCCATCGGGCACGAATTCCAGACTCCGGCTGATATGGAAAAATCCAATGTCACATTGCCCGACCCGGGGATCGAACCCGAAACCTCAGATCCATAGTCGTACCGAAATACCACCAAGCCACCGAGACAGACGAATATAAATAATCACAAGTTTAAAAACTTAACAGACCTACTTCAAATCCGATCGTGACCAAATTTATATGGAACCACACTTGAAAGAAGCTCTATCGAACACAAAAAAAATTTTGAAGATCGGTCCGCATTCGGCGGAGATATCGCGGACCATACATAAAAATATATAGACGAATTGAGGACCTTCTCCTTTTTGGAAGTCGGTCCAAAATACAAGGTCACACCTGTATCCTCGAAGGGGTAGTTAAAGGTTAACAAGAACATGAATTATTGAGCCACATAAATCTCTCAGGGAACGAAAAACAGTGAGCTTTTTGGTTTTCTGTAAGACAGTGGTATCAAACCGGTCGACGTATTCGCGCTTTAGACGTTACGCTCTACAGCGTTCTACAGAAGTGTTTTAAGGGTATCAAAACCGATGCTCCGTCAATTGTTAATTAATCACCGTTTCAACAACCGGGGCTGTCTATAATCTAATATCAAGATAATGAAAAAATACTAACCCATTTCGTAAATGTAATTTGTTATTAAATGGGGAATTATACCCTTATTTAGAACCCCGAAGGGTGATGTCTCGAATCTAATGAATTTTAACTTCAGTCATTGGGACCATTTAAATATTTAAAAGGTTACGACTTCCGCTTCTTTGTTACCGTTTTGGAACATTGTTAAAAAATGGTTTTGTTTTTTGTTGCTTGATTTAATTATGTAACATGTTCAGGAACTTTGAGAAAAAAATATGCTGTTGCGTATTCGGCTAGCGAAAATTACTTTGAATCTAATTACATGAAATAGTGATTCATATTTACATGTATCCCCGAAGGGGTAGGGGTAGGGAGGTGAACTAGAACAACCATTTCGGTCTATAGTTACCATCAGCCACAGTACGTCCACCTGCTAGGTGGACAAACGACCTTATAAAGGTCGTGGAAAGTCGCTGGATGCAGGCCGCTTCATCATCATCATCATCGGCCACAGGACGTCCACTGCTGGACATAGGCCATTAGACCGCTTGGCTTTCAAAATGAGAGTTCGGCAGTTACTGTGGAATGGAGTTGCAGAATCACCACATTAGTTTATTTAATTATATTATTATTATTTATATTTAGTATATAGTATAAATACGTATTATAATTATGTTATATATTATAGAGATCACTATATTTATAGTGTATTTTATGTATGTATTTATTAGATATTTTATGTCCTTATATGTAATATATATTTCCTTATTATCTATCATATTTTGTTATGTTTAGTTTACTCGACATTTATGCACCTACCTTATACATCTCTGCACCACCCTAAGGTTGGCTGGGAGAGAATGCTTTTAGCATTGAGCCCGCCTTTATACACAATGTATATAAAGTGTAATAAATAAAAAAAAATAGATCTATTTTATTAGACACAAATTATATTCCGGGCTGATAAAGAAGTAGCAAAATCCAACATTCCTTTGCCCGACCCGTGAAAGGAATTCGACACCTCAGGACGGGAATCGTAGTGTGCATGCAATGCAACTAAGCTCCTGAGGCAATTCATTACCTGTATAGGAAAACAATGTTATAAATACCACAGGAAAGGCGTGGGCGGAGCAAAAGAAAAGCAAAAATCTTAACAGCCCCTCGTCGATTATTTAATAATTATTTGCCCTCGAATAAATTTCCAATGAATTTGATATTTATAAAACTCATTTATAAAATCCGATGAAAATAAATTAAATTCATTTATGCGAGTAATAATATCGTACATTTTAAATGAGCGATATCAGTACTTTACCAAAGAGTAACTTCGAAATGTAGACATGCGAAAATAGGCAGTGATTATTTGCCTATTTTATCATAAGCTTTGAACATGAATATGGTTCGATTTAAATGTAACAATATTATGATTTTATTTAATAGATAATTATTGACGCCTCCTTGGTCTAGTGGCAGCATGTATGGGCTCTGGATCGGGTGGTCCTGGGTTCTTTTCCCAGCCCGCCTAGCATGCGCGCCGCGAGAACATTTTGTCTACGCTCTTTGTCCTATTATAACCGGTTTTCTCTATTTGTCTACGGACACTAACACGCGTTGTAATTTATTTTCATACAATATTATAGACAACATCTCGACAGACGATTATCGGGATGTCTCGTGGCGCGCATGCTAGGCGGGCTTGGCAGGTAAAGCAAATTTTCTAATTTAATTTGCCCGGGACTGGATCCCTCATAGTGGGTTGACGTCAGGCAGGCAGCCGGTCGTAAAAACTAAGCCAAATCGTCTCTGCAACATGAAAAAGTGTGTTGCGCCAACCCCACCTTCAGGTCAGATAAGGGAGGCGGATCCTGGCAGAAGGCGGGTATAACGCCAGGCAGAAAGAAAAAAAAAATTTAATACATAATTATTAATTAGTCGACTATTTTCATACAGAAATAATATATAGATACTTTTCTTTTGCCAAATTAACTCTTTAAACTACATATACTACTCCTACTCAAGACGGTGAATCCTAGCTAGATACTCTTTTAACTACTAGTCCAAGATACGCTCTCAAAAGTATGCATTAAGTACTTACTTTACATCACGATACAGAGTAGAGTCATGGCTCATCGTCTTAATGGTATATAGTGTAGACGAACACAAGATTTATACGCTCTGCGTTCAAATGTTCTTTAGGCTAGTCTCTAGTCGCCACACAAACGTTATCGCAACCGCATCGTAGGGAGATTAAGGCTGTGGCACAAGGCGAATGCATCGTCATGCCTCCGTGTATGTGGCGTGAGGCATAAGCGAATGTATTTCTAAAAAAGGCAAACTTATTTTAAATCCTTTTTATAAGTAAGCAACTAGTAAGAAGATGATCTGATCTTACGAGGACTACACTGTTATTGCAAGTAAGAGAGAGTATTTTATTGTCTATGGAGTACCTACTCCATAAAAATTTCAAAAAAATAAGTTCAAAGTAAAGAATAATAATATTTTATACTAATATAAGGTATATATTAACTTAATTTTTTGAAATTTTTAAATATAAATAACAAAAAAATTATACATTAAAAAATATTAAAAATGTATTATTATTATGAATGACGCAGTTTTCGATTGGCGGTCTTACATTTATTGATTAAAACTACGCAATTAAAACGATTCTCAAGTAAATCTGTTATTATTGAATCTAATACTTTATTTAGGTAATTTACGAACTCTAAAATGAATAAAGTTAAAAAGATTCAAAAATCAATGTTACTTTAAGAATTTATTAAATACAACTTTTAAAATTACACTAATTAAGAACATTTACAAATTATTAACCGCTATGATCTTATAATTTGTGCCGCAAACATAAGATGCTCTAAGCCTCGGGGAATGGACAAAATAAAAATGAACAGTCTTCTTGTTGGCTTATCGGAATAGATTACTTTTTCCAAACGTACTCCAGGGGAGAGACCACAAGGGATTTTTTATATAAATCGTTAAACTTCAATACGGATTTGTCAACTTTTTTACATTCAGCGATTTAAGGGGAAATTTTTAGTTAACCCCGCGGCTTTCAGGGTTCAACACACTCGCTTACGTGACAATTTCCAATGATTTTGTATTTTGTTATTCTTTTTTTCTGTAGCACGTACGGGTTGCGTGTGGGCGAGTTTAAATAATAAGCAACCATTTTGAAAATGCTTTCGTCGGTCCCTACCGCACGCAGTGAGAAGCCACATTCTCAAGGGCCGCGTTAAACGCCGCGACTATTTTAATACCAATCGTGTTTCGGACTATTGTTTTCTTTGGGACATGTTTATTTTTGTGGTTACAACTTATTTTTCTTTTGAAAGTATTGTTTTACTTAGTTACTCATTGTTACGTTTGGTAAACAATAAATTCATGAGGTCCAGATGTTTTGTTAGGACCCACCGCGCGTTTCACTTGAATGTTTAAACATATTAACATATTAAACAGAAGGCAGTTCTAGAGAGAGTTGTATCTACTAGACGCTGATAAAGATTGTAATGTATCTGTTTCTGTCTTAGAACAAATGTACCGGCGACAGTCTATGAGAATGGCTCAATTATGCTCTTAGAAATACATACCATGGGAGACAAAACCGCAATTCTGGCAAATGAATATAAAAATACGTGATTTAGACCTGATTTTTCAATACCCAACCAATATAAGGATCCAGACCGACCTGATGGAAGCGGCCTGCATCTAGCGACCTTTATCAGGTCGTCTGTCTACCTTGTAGATGGACTTCCAACGCTGGGCTTGCTGGTACGTGGTCTCCACACGAGAGTTTGAGGGCGGCCTATGTACAGCAGTACACGTGTGGCTGAGGACGATGAATGATAAAATAAAATTCAATTTTTGACCGACTTCCACAAAAGAAGGAGATCCTCAATTCGTTTGTATTTTTTATGTATGTTACTCGATATCTCCGCCAAATGCGGACCGATTTTCAAAATTATTTTTGTGTTCGGTAGAGCTTATTTTAAGGGTTCCATATAAATTTGGTCACGATTGGTAAATTGGAAGTCGGTCAGTTAAGTTTTTAAACTTGTGATTATGTCAGACGTTGTTGACCACTTACCATCAGGTGGTATGGCGGCTGCATGCTCGTCTATCATGACAAAAAATATGCGAGTTTATTAACTTGTAGTCAATTATAACTAGCTTGTTACATGAAAAGAACACAAAAGATAACACTGATTCGCACAATAAGATACACTGGAACAAAAACTGCTAAAACAACTCAATAAAACATTATCAGGCGATCTCAAGTCACACAATAAACCAACTTTAATTGTGTGGCGAATTTTTTATACCACCATATGTTATGATAGCTTCATTTCTTTGGAAAGGTTATCTCATTATGTTTCGCCACGGGATATCTACGGCGCATCTATATAGACGACAATAGACCGTCTAAATTGTTTTAATGGTCTCGCAGAACACAAGTCATTGCACATTGTGTTGAAGGCATCATCCCCTGCTCACACCTGGTTTTGATTTCAGATCCTTATCAATGGTGTATTAATTAAAACAGTTGAATAGAACGTTGTGGCTAATAGTATATTGTTTATGGTTTCGCTCTTTTGATGGAATTGATCATACATATATTTTTTTTACGCTTGTGTTTCACAGGGGTACGCAGAAAACCGAAGTGAATTGGCAACTGTCGCGTTTCGTTCGGTGAGTGAGATGTCCGGTGGCCCAATTCTCTCCCCCCTTTCCTAATCCCTATTCCCCTCCTTTTGGGTTGGCAACGCAACCATGATTCTTTTTGTGTCTTACGGTCTATGGGCGGCGGAGATCACTTACCATCGCGTGACCCATCGGCTCGTTTGCCAGTTGCTGCTATAAAAATAAAGACTATGGATTTCTACCTCACCCGAGTCTGACATACTGGCTTTTTACTGGTCACATCTCGTATTCTCCACGTTGTCAAAAATCCGTCTTGTATCAAATTAAACCTTTAATCAATATTTTCCTTTTAAGGACAAATTTGGATATAATCATCATCATCATCATCATCAGCCATAGGACGTCCACTGCTGAACATAGGCCTCCCCCAAAGATTTCCAGATCGACCTGTTGGAAGCGGCCTGCATCCAGCGACTTCCTGCGACCTTTATCAGATTGTCAGTCCACCTTGTAGGTGGACGTCCTAAGCTGCGCTTGCCGGTACGTGGTCTCCACTCGAGAATTTTTCTGCCCCATCGGCTATCAGTTCTACGATATAATATTATATCGAAATTTAATATCGATTTTTTTTATTATATATATTAAAATTTAATAATATAAATATTAATAAATAAATATTTGGGAGAGGCCTACGTCCAGCAGTCGTGTGGCTGATGATGATGATGATATAATCAAATTTAATAATCGAAAAAAATATGGAATCATAGGACCTATGCTTAATGTTTTCGCTTTTTCCCGTGCATAGTAATAAAATATATATTTTTAAGGAAATTAAGTAGATATTATGATTTAAAAGGGGTTGTAATTTGCAAAATTGGCTTTTACTTTCAAAATTAGTGTTCATAAATCACATTAATGTCGGCTTAAGTATAACTTAATGACACAATTCTCAGTCGAAACATGATTTGTTTATGTCCCTAACGAGTCTACCTGAGAGTCGTTACCTCGTTCAGACTATTAACCTTTTTTAATCTTATCTCTTTGTGGTTGGTACACATGTTTAATTTGTTGCCAACTTTTTATGGTGCCAATAATTGTTTTGTTTCCCTTTGTGTTTATAATACTACTAAAGACTGATGTGAATAACGTTAGGCTAGCATGGGGTCCTGCGACCCGAGGAATGTTTTTGATAACTGAAGTAGATGCGCGCTTATGACGCCATCAAATGGTCCAACGGAAGATCAGCGCTGGCTAATTGACCAGCATATGCTGAGTTTGAGTCGTTTTTGTGACGTGCGCATGAAAACATCATGTTATTTGCTAATTTTAGTTCAGATATAATGTATTTACATGCCATGTACATGTTACATGAATAAACATTTCTTTCTCTCTTTCTTCTTTCTTATGACATTTGTATGAAATTGTAACCAACCAGTCACGTCATCAGTGTGCAGCGAGCTTGATTTCGATAGTCAAAAATATTCTTGCTCACACCTGGTTTTGATTTCAGATCCTTATCAATGGTGTATTAATTAAAACAGTTGAATAGAACGTTGTGGCTAATAGTATATTGTTTATGGTTTCGCTCTTTTGATGGAATTGATCATACATATATTTTTTTTACGCTTGTGTTTCACAGGGGTACGCAGAAAACCGAAGTGAATTGGCAACTGTCGCGTTTCGTTCGGTGAGTGAGATGTCCGGTGGCCCAATTCTCTCCCCCCTTTCCTAATCCCTATTCCCCTCCTTTTGGGTTGGCAACGCAACCATGATTCTTTTTGTGTCTTACGGTCTATGGGCGGCGGAGATCACTTACCATCGCGTGACCCATCGGCTCGTTTGCCAGTTGCTGCTATAAAAATAAAGACTATGGATTTCTACCTCACCCGAGTCTGACATACTGGCTTTTTACTGGTCACATCTCGTATTCTCCACGTTGTCAAAAATCCGTCTTGTATCAAATTAAACCTTTAATCAATATTTTCCTTTTAAGGACAAATTTGGATATAATCATCATCATCATCATCATCAGCCATAGGACGTCCACTGCTGAACATAGGCCTCCCCCAAAGATTTCCAGATCGACCTGTTGGAAGCGGCCTGCATCCAGCGACTTCCTGCGACCTTTATCAGATTGTCAGTCCACCTTGTAGGTGGACGTCCTAAGCTGCGCTTGCCGGTACGTGGTCTCCACTCGAGAATTTTTCTGCCCCATCGGCTATCAGTTCTACGATATAATATTATATCGAAATTTAATATCGATTTTTTTTATTATATATATTAAAATTTAATAATATAAATATTAATAAATAAATATTTGGGAGAGGCCTACGTCCAGCAGTCGTGTGGCTGATGATGATGATGATATAATCAAATTTAATAATCGAAAAAAATATGGAATCATAGGACCTATGCTTAATGTTTTCGCTTTTTCCCGTGCATAATAATAAAATATATATTTTTAAGGAAATTAAGTAGATATTATGATTTAAAAGGGGTTGTAATTGGCAAAATTGGCTTTTACTTTCAAAATGAGTGTTCATAAATCACATTAATGTCGGCTTAAGTATAACTTAATGACACAAATCTCAGTCGAAACATGATTTGTTTATGTCCCTAACGAGTCTACCTGAGAGTCGTTACCTCGTTCAGACTATTAACCTTTTTTAATCTTATCTCTTTGTGGTTGGTACACATGTTTAATTTGTTGCCAACTTTTTATGGTGCCAATAATTGTTTTGTTTCCCTTTGTGTTTATAATACTACTAAAGACTGATGTGAATAACGTTAGGCTAGCATGGGGTCCTGCGACCCGAGGAATGTTTTTGATAACTGAAGTAGATGCGCGCTTATGACGCCATCAAATGGTCCAACGGAAGATCAGCGCTGGCTAATTGACCAGCATATGCTGAGTTTGAGTCGTTTTTGTGACGTGCGCATGAAAACATCATGTTATTTGCTAATTTTAGTTCAGATATAATGTATTTACATGCCATGTCATGAATAAACATTTGTTTCTCTCTTTCTTCTTTCTTATGACATTTGTATGAAATTGTAACCAACCAGTCACGTCATCAGTGTGCAGCGAGCTTGATTTCGATAGTCAAAAATATTCTTGCTCACACCTCTTTCCTTTCGACAAGAGGAAGAAGAGGATAATAGGATACTGGTGCCAAACAGAACATAACTTAGTGGCCGCCATAAGGATCTTGGACGCGACTCACAATTTAAAAAACAAGCCTGTAACTAAATGATTGCTGGTCAAAACGTTAAAAACAAAGAAAATGTTACACATAACATAACATAAGCTCATGCATGTATCCCCGGAAGGGTAGGCAGAGGTGCACAAGCGAACTAGGACACCCACATTTCGCCGAGCTTAGTTCCATCCCAGATGTTAAAGGGGGTGAGCCTATCGCCATATCGAGCGCAAATTCCAGACTCCAGGCTGATACTAAAAAATCCAACATCATTGCCCGACCAGTCAATCGAACCCGATACCTCAGGGCGATAGTCGTACCCAGCACGCAATACCACTACGCCACTGAGGCAGTCTATGCAGAAAATGTTATTATGGATTAAAAAACCAAACCACCTATATGATTAAAGGCAGTAGTTAGACACGACACGAAACCACGGCCGCTAAATACACACAATTTCATTTTACTGAGAAAGTTACATCTGTTGTTTGACATTTTCCATTCGTTTCTGTTTGTTGCTATTTCCACAAATCTATTATTTTTGAAATTGCCTAAAATTCTGAGAATTTTGTACGAGAAGGTCAAAAGTCAATCACGTATGAGACCTCATTAGGAAATAATGAAGTTTTCCTTTGAGTGGTCATAAGCAATCAATAGGAATGGGAAGTGAAAGAAAGAAATAAATAAATAAACTTTATTCAGCCTATGTTTAAGGCAACAATGAGTGGGAGAGAACAAGAAGAATAAGACAGAATATGTAGCACTAAGAGGTAACAAATTAGTTAATAGTTGTTAGTATTTAAGTGGGTCTGTAAATAAATGTATAGAACTTCAATACAGTTTTATAAGTCTTTCCATGTGTGCATGAGCTTGAATATTGTTTAGATTTCTATAATAGTGACAAGTTCATGAAGTATATAAACATATGTACACATAAACATACAAGATATAGTTAAAATATCTAGTCACTTATGAATAAAATTACATACAAATGCACCTCAAAAATCTTCGAAACATGTTTGCCTCTCAATGAAAATAAACGTTGGAACCAACCGAATAATTTCACGAGCATCGACACAAATCACAGAATCTAAGATCAACATCGGGGCACCACATTTGACTCCCAAATGGCGAAGCATCATAGCTGAACATCGAAATCACTTAGCGGAGTAACCAGGCGGTTACATCTGTGATTTAAATGATGTTTGTGGAGGTGCACCGCTCAGCTTTGCTCAGGAGGTTTACACGAGGCGATTTTGCTGTGCGACTAAGGCCTCATTCGCACGACAGCTTTTTCAACCCGCGTTAAAAAAAGCATTGAAATAGAACACATGAGCTCTTTCATTCTACCTACCCTTATTCCACCTTTATGTGGGGTCGGCGCAACACACTTTTTTCAAGCATGTTGCAGAAAGGATTTGGCTAAGTTTTTACGACCGGCTGCCTGCCTGACGTCCACCCACTCCGGGAGATCCAGTCCCGGGCAAATGAAATTAGAAAATTCGTCTTGCCCGTCCTGGGAATCGAACCCACGACCTCCCGGTCCACAGCCCATATATGCTGCCACTAGACCAAAGAGGCGAACATGAGTTCTTACACTTGCAGTATACTTATTCAAAGGCCGGCACTTTTAAAATAAGGCGTTTTTTAAGCGCCGGGTGTTGGGCGGTTTGTAAAATATACTTTACTAGAAATAAGATTGATTTTCAAGAGAGTGATTTTCAAGCACTCATTTGAACAGACATGCTTCTTAACGAGCATTGAAGCTCTCGTACAAATGCTTTAATTACCAAAGATTCCATTTATAAGGTTTCTTGGTCCTAGAATCAACTCTCATTTCTCATCTTTCAATGGCAAACGATCGCCTGCTACTGAGGATTTTCACACTCTATGTTTATCACAATGAGGTCTTATACACCACGCACAAAAATATATGTTGTGTTCTATCAAAAAGTGTAGATCGATCTCAAAATTGAACCAATTAGATTCAGTTATTACCGCGTCTTGTTTAACCTTTCTTCTTCTTAGCCAATTTCTGGGATTTGTCTAGATAAGCCTAAGGCCTAGGCTTTCAGTGTTAGTCTACTATCATGTAATAAAATTTCAATACTAAGTCTAATAGGGATGACTTTAACCCAGTAATCAATTTGTCGTGAAACCTAATCGTGAGAAATCGCCTCGTGTAAATCCGGCTTAGTACTATAATGCGTGCAGTACGTATGTAGACTCTACTCTTGTTTGTAACGCAAATGAATTTAGATTAAAATATGAACGGAAGAGGGAAACAAAACACGTAAATAACAATGACGGTAACTGGAAGTCTCTCTAAGTTTATGTCCTCGGTAAATGGAATTACTTAGAAACTTACTAAGTGCTTTAAGCTTTGCAGCAAGGAGCAAGGTGTCTTTATTTTAAAGCGTCTCAGTTCATGGACAATACCTTTAAACCTTAACGTAGATTATTACGATAAAGGACCTCATGTTTCCTATATACATTCCTAGGTTTTATTTATTTATTTTATGTAGGTACATTTTCTGATATGTGCGCTAAATGGTGACATATACTGCATTCACCAAAATACAACATATTAAAACTTACTTAACCATAATATCGAGAGTACACTCAATAAACTCACGCTTGTATATCAAGGAGTAGGCAGACGAGAACTAACGAACTAGAACACCCATATTTCGCTGAGCTAATATCCGTTCCAGATGTGATAGAGGGCAAGCATCTCTTTATATCAGGCATAAACAAACTACAGGATGATACTGATAACCTAGATTTCAAAATGGTAGTCGTACTATACAACGACACAAGTCTAAAGTCAGTAGATTTTTTATAGATGCTATGACTAAGGCTACACTTCAAAATATAAATCTTAATACGTTGTGCGAGATTGAGCTGCGCAGACTTAAAGTCAGGTACACAACCCTTTGCGAAGAGTCAGTGGACGACGAAATTGCCTCCAGTAAGGTAAGCCGCTTTCTTTGATATAAACTGTGGACTATGTAGCCACTGACAGGAATATTGGAAATGTAGTGTTGAATAGAACGTATTTGCTGTTTGTTGGAGATGAAAGGATATTTCTTGATAAATTAAATTGTAAAGCAAAACCTAATAATAATTTTATTGATAAACTTTCAAATATCAACAATAAATTACCAAAATACTGAGTTGAGATATTGTTTCTTGTGGAGGAGTATTTTGTACGTTTGCGTAGATGTTTTTGGATTTCAAAGGTAGACGGATAATGGTAAGTAGTTAAATAATAAATAAATAACAAATAACACCCAATAGTCACATACATAGTCCTGACCCCACACTAAGATCGAATCTTGTGTTATGAGTATCAGGAACTACGAGAGACTTTAGGTCTGACTTTAGGTAGGCCATACAAACATTTGTCTCGGTGCGCCGTGCGGGGATCGAATCCGCTACCTCTCACTTCACAGCCGGCTACTCGGCCGCTGCGCCACGGCGGCTGTCAATGTCAAGTTACCGATGCTCATGGACATCAGCAATGGCAGTGGTACATCCAAACCGCTACCTAGTAGATTAAATTTATTTAGGACTCTAGAAAGTCCACTGCCATATAAAATGCGAGTCGGTCCTGCTGTATGCAAAATTTTCTACTGATATTTTAAGTACTGATATATATAACTGATAATTTAAGACTGCCTCGGGGGCGTAGTTGTATTTCAGTATGACTACGGTCCTGAGGTCTCGGGTTCGATCCCCGGGTCGGGCAAAGTGATATTGGATTTTTCCATATCAGCCCGGAGTCTGGAATTTGTGCCCGATATGGCGATAGGCTCGCCCCCTATCACATCTGGGACGAAACTAAGCTCGGCGAAATCTAGGTGTTCTAGTTCGCTAGTGCATCTTTGCCTACCCCTTCGGGGATACAGGCGTGAGCTTATGTTATGTTATGTTATGATATTTTAAGTAAAGCATTTTTTTTTTCTACTTACCCTTATCCTACCTTAATGTGGGATCGGCGCAACACACTTTTTCAAGCATGTCGCAGAGACGATTTGGCATAGTTTTTACGACTGGCCACCTGCCTGACGTCAAACCCCTATGAGGGATCCAGTTCCGGGCAAATTAAATTAAAAAATTTGCTTTGCCCGACCTGGGAATCGAACCCAGGATCACCCGGTCCACAGCCCATACATGATGGCACTAGACCAAGGAGGCGACTCAATATAACAAAATATAATAAAATCAATAAAAAAATTAAGTTAAATTAATTAAATTTACAAATACACAGGTTTATCAGAATTATTCTGTAGACAAAGTTGCCAATGGTATGAATATTTCGGCTTAACTTGGCTTTCTAGCTTATGTTACAAAAGTAAACAAAAAGCCCCATAAAATTTTACGCGCATACTCAAATATCCAATAGCTACCAGAAAATGTTTTACCATACCGAACGTATGGGAACCAATGCTTTAATGAACTGATAACCGTTGATTGAACATTTTTGAATTCATGTTTCCTACTCTACCGAAAATACTTCCCAAAATAGACGGATCTGATGTTTCTAAAATTGAGTTATATTCATCTTCAGAATCAATAATAAGTTATAAGAAAAAGATATGTATATCTTTTTCTTTCCACCTGCACTTCTCCCAATGTAGGGTCGGCATAATACAGTTTTAAAGCGTGTTGCAGAAAAAAATCGACTTAGTGTTACCGACCGGCTGCCAGCCTGATATCAACTCCCTATAAGGGTTCTTGCCTATGACAAATCATGTTAGACGTACAGGTACTCCAGACCTGGGAATCGAACCCAGGACTTCCCGATTCACTGTCCATTCATGATGCCATGATACCAATGAGGCGACATGAATATAACTACTTTTCTTTCAACCTGCCCTTATCCCAATGTAATATGGAGTCGGCTCAACACACGTTTTCAAGGATGTTGCAGAAAGGATTTGGCTTAGTTTTTACGACCGACGGCCTACTTGGCGTCAACCCCGTCTGAAGGATCCAGTCCCGGGAAAATCAAATTATAAAATTCGCTTTGCCCGACCTGAGAATCGAAGACAGGAACTCCTGCGCGCCACAAGAACATTTTGTCTACGCTTTTTGTCCTGTTATAACCGGTTTTCTCTATTTGTCTACGGATACTAACACGCGTCCTCGTTTATCGACCGACTTCCCAAAAAGGAGGAGGTCCTCAATTCGTCGGTATTTTTTTTTTATGTATGTTACGCGATATCTTCGCCAAATGTGGACCGATTTTCAATATTATTTTTGTGTTCGATTGAGCTTATTTCAAGGGTGGTCCCATATAAATTTGGTCACAATCGGATTTGAAGTCGGTCTGTTAAGTTTTTAAACTTGTAATTATGTATTTTCATACAATATTATAGACAACATGTAGACAACATCTCGACAGTCGATTATCGAGATATCTCGTGGTGCGCATGCTAGACGGGCTATTATACAGCCCATATATATATTTTGCCACTAGAACAAGGAGGCGACATGAATATAACTACGAATAAAAAAATCAGACACGTCTTTTTTACGGCAGTACTTCTCAAACAAACCTAAATGGATTATCTTGTGTAATCATTAGTGTATTAGAGCGGACTGATAACTGTAATACGCCTACACTAACTAAAATCAGATTAAGCCTTACCAAATTTGTAACCGCCAACGTTTTGGTCGTGAGAAAAACAAATGTAACCATATTTAATGATTTAATACGTAGTGCAATGATTGTGGTTTTGGGATGTGGAATTTAAACCACTTCTGACACATGTTAATTTCGCGTCTCCTGTCTATAGAACAATTGCCCATACATAAAAATGTGTAGCGAAACCATGTTTTGCGTAGGTGTTTTGTGTAATGTTTTAGAGCAGGAGACGCGAATGTTAAGATTCAGCAATTTGATTATTCTGATGGTCTCCTACATGTAGTGTTATCGGGAGGTCCTGTGTTCGAATCCCTGGTCATAAAAACTAAACCGAATTAGTATTACAGCACGCCTAATAATCACAAGTTTAAAAACTTAACGGACCTAAAAATGTATTCGATTGTGACCAAATTTATTTTGACCCTTGAAATAAGCTCTATCGAAATTAAAAAAATTTTGAAAATCAGTACATTACATAAAATAAGATATCGCGTAACATACATAAAAACAGATGAATTGAGGACCTTCTTCTTTACTGATTTCTTAAGTTTACGTGAATTTTATACATTGAAATAAAACTATTCTTACGGATTCTATCACGATTAGGTTTTAATTATTATTCCCGACGTTTCGAAGGCTTTGCAGTCTTCGTTGTCACGGGTTTCTTTCTAACCTTTTTTGGACGATTGACACCTCAGTCTGACCCGTGACAACGAAGACTGCAAAGCCTTCGAAACGTCGGTAATAATAATTAAAACCTAATCGTGATAGAATCCGTAAGAATAGTTTTATTTCAATGACCTTCTTCTTTTTTGAAGTCGGTGGAAAAGTAAGTGGAATCGCCCCAACATTTAAGTACGATAGGTAAAAGCAGGTGTAAGATATAAAATTCAACATTCTTACCAACAGCTTTAGACAATCTAATTTGTAGATAAACCAAAGCATCTGTTAAATTACTTTGTACTATATATACATTTTAGTATTAAGCAACAGATTATATAGAGGTATAATGTATTCCGTTTCAAATAATCACAAGTTCAAAAACTTAACGGACCGATTTCAAATCTGATCGTGACCAAATTTATATGGGACCGCCCTTGAAATAAGCTCTATCGAAAATAAAAAGATTTTTGAAAATCGTTCCATATTTTGTCGGAGATATCGCGTAAAATGCATAAAAAATACAGACGAATTGAGGACCTTCCACTTTTTGGAAGTCGGTCAAAAATGGAAAGTACCTTACCTAAGTACTGGCGCAATATTTTTATCGAAACGATAAAAACCAGTTTCCAATTTCTTACTAATAATGACATTTTCTATTCAAATACTTGTTCGCAAGTTGTTCTTACTTTGCCACCCGCTCATCAATTCAGTAGTCACCAGTCATACATCGTGTTTCTGAATGAAGCGTTTAATATTGTCAAGGTATAATTTACTGCCTCGGTGGCGTGGTGGTATTCCGGTACGACTACGGTTCTGAGGTCTCGGGTTCGATACCCGGGTCGGGTAAAGTGATATTGGATTTTTCCATATCAGCCCGGAGTCTGGAATTTGTGCCCGATATGGTGATAGGCTCGCCCCCTATCACATCTGGGACGGACCTAAGCTCGGCGAAATGTGGGTGTTCTAGTTCGCTAGTGCGCCTCTGCCTACCCCTTCGGGGATACAGGCGTGAGCTTATGTTATGTTGTGTGTGTTGTGTTATGTTGTATAATTTATAGAATAGAGTTTATTATACAAGCGATCCTTTGAGAAGGAACAATAGCAGTAAATTGTAATAATAGAGATAAGATTAGATAATTGACGCATATTTTTGTTAAGCTCCATGTCATCGACTCTGCCTTGAATGTGATAATTTAAGTGTGCTCAATAGTATTTATGTTTAGTTGTACGCTAAGGACAGCGCGATAAAATCCGTAAAACTAGTTTTATTTCAAGGACCATATCAAGTTCAAAATCATTCGAATGCTTTGACTTTATTAGGGCGATTTGCACCGCTATTACTAACCTACAGTTAGTCCTAACCTCAAGTTAAATTGAAAATGAAATATATGAGGGGCATGTAATTAATTACATGTAATGTACTACATGCAATTAAAGATAATAAATGATGATATTTAATTAATTACATGTCCCTCATATATTTCTATTTCAATTTAACTTGAGGTTAAGGCTAACTGTAGGTTAGTAATAGTGGTGCAAGTCGCCCTTATTTTCCTTAATCTTAATTATTTGTTTATTCCTATACTTAATCAAATGTAAATTTAATAGCTTTGGACAATCCGAAACAAAGATTTACTATTTACCAAAGAATATATTTTAATTAAACACTTCATATGTATCTTTGTATATACATCTGCTAGTTGACGCAAGCTGATCTTATCTGTAATCTAATCAAATGTATCTTAAAACAAGATCTGAAGCGCCTTCGATCGCTACCAACATAATAAATATGTATAAAGCGAAATAAAGACATACATTAAATCTATTGGGAATTCTTTATTGACTAAATTATGTCTATCGCTTTTGTTGAATGTGATTCTTTATTACCATTATGTAATCAAAGTTGAAACGAAAGAATGATACGTACGCTTTTATACCCAAAGGGTTAGGCAGATAAGAGCTAGAGGACAAGAATACCCATACTTTGATGAGCTTGTGACTGCCTCGGTGGTGTGGTGGTATTTCGGTACGACTACGGGTCTGAGGTCTCGGGTTCGATCCCCGGGTCGGGCAAAGTGATATTGGATTTTTCCATATCAGCCCGGAGTCTGGAATTTGTGCCCGATAAGGCGATAGGCTCTCGCCCCCTATCACATCTGGGACGGAACTAAGCGCGTCGAAATATGGGTGTTCTAGTTCGCTAGTGCGCCTCTGCCTACCCCTTCGGGGATACAGGCGTGAGCTTAAGTTATGTGTTATTTTATGTTATGAGCTCGTTTCCATCCCAGATGTGATAGGTTAGGAGTCGTTTCGCTATATTAGGCTCAAATTCCAGACTCTGCAGCACAAAACTCCAATATAAAGTGTTGAACTTTTCCGGGACAAAATTTACTTTCCGCGATAAAAAACAACCTATGTGTTATTCTGATGTATAAATCTATATAACTGTAAAGTTTCATCAAAATCCAAGTACTTTTTGCGTGAAACAAACACACATACTCACAAACTTATAATATTAGTAGGATCATCGAGATTTAAGCATAATGCCACCTCCCAATCTTCGTAACTCGACATAGAGGCGGTAAGTGACATTCCTTATTTCAGTTGTCAACAACAAATCTTCGGGACCCACCCAGTCTGCCATGTCACATGTGTCGAATAGTCACATGTTACGCACCCATAGCCCATAGCCACAAGTATACATTTCTTAATCTAAGAACGTAACTTATAAGCGACGGGAGTCTATTATAATTAATAAATTGGGTTTCGGAGATACAGACGCGAGCTTATGTATTTATACGTGTAGATATTATAAAATTACAGGCTGGTACATAGTAATAATGATTTAAATTAAACTATCTTTACGGATTATATCACGAATTGGTTTTAATTTTTATGCCCGACGTTTCGAAAGCTTTGCAGCCTTCGTGGTCACGGGTCAGACTCAGTCTGATCGTGATATAATCCGTAAAAATAGTTTAATTTCAATGAATAACATTCACGTCAACCTAAAAAATCATTAAGTAATAATGATTAAATCCACAGGTTGGTACATAGCAAAAAAATAACAAGAACGAATAAAAAATTAATAATATTGCAAAATTAAGACATTTTAATTTCTTTTCGACCAACTTCCAAAAAGGAGAAGGTCCTCAATTCGTTCGTATTTTTTGTTATCTATATTACATGATATCTCCGCCAAATGCGGACTGATTTGCAAAATTATTTTGCATTCGATAGGGCTTATTTCAAGGATGGTCCCATATAAATTTGGTCATGATGGAAGTTTTGAAGTCAATACGTTAAGTTTTTAAACTTGTGATTATTAATCAATAAAATCGCTATATCTCGTCCCTTGCACCCAAAGCCGATAGTAATCGTTGTTCGCCTATAAATAGGTCCAATCGATGAGACAATGCGATCCAATCCACTGACAATAATGCAGTGTATTCAACTGCTAGGGACGGTCTAGGACGGGCGTCTTATTGGCACAATCAACGCCTTGTCTCATCACAACGCTTTTGTTGAACATTCCACTGTTGAAGTCATGTATTATATTTAGTATTTCTTAGCTAACGCAAAGAGGAAAGGAATAGAAGTTTTTTCATCCGAGCCCGGCAAAGTGACTGACTACACTCTAGAGATTTAATATTAATAAATATAGAGCGGCTACCAGGCAAATTTCCATATAAAAATGACCTCAAACGTCGGTAACGCCACCTACCACTTATTACAATGCGGGGGGCTTATTATAATTTACAACCTAATGTTCTGTGAATGTTCAAGAATCACATAAGACAATTTTATTGTCTAAAAATTATTACGCTGGCACGTCCTTGCGCGAGTATGTTTCAAATATGACTGAGTGATTTATGACAACGAAGTCAAAACTTTTGGATCACAAGTTTCACGCTGTTGTCCCGTCTATGTACTGCTAAATGTCTTCGACTACACTAGATTTGATGGTAAGCGCAGTGCAGTCGAAAAAACCAGCGGCTTACGGATTTTGGATAGATTAAAGATTTTTTAAAGCAGAGATTTCAAAAGAATTGATGGCTGATCTGATGTTATTTCCAATGTCCACGTACACCAAAAATATTATTAGGATCAGCGTGGGTGCGTTTTCAAAATTTTAGAAAAGGTATTAATGATTATTTGATTTCAATGCTCTTTGATAAATGTAATAAAACACGAGTTCAGCGATTTTCAAATTGCAAGAAATATAAGCAATATTGTAAAAAGAAAATTACTTTTAAAATCGTATAATTAATATTCTGGTTTGTTCATTTATTGTACGTGTTTTTTTTTGCCCATCAGTTACAGGTCATATATGTATTTTAAATACAGCTCCTGTGGCCACGTGGTAGAAAAAACATAAAAGTGAGTTTTAAGGAATGTGGTTTCGAAATCCATTCTTTCCGTTTCCAAACATCACCCCAATGTCAAAGTTCAAAAAAGATTATCGCTTTAAAAAAATGTAAATACCAGAGTACAACGTCCTTACCCGCATTAAAATGTGTTGTCATACCCCCGTCACGACTTCAGAGACGAACTTTTAAATGTCACCCCTTCAGTACTCTTTGATCTTTTAAATTATTCGTTAGAGTGGAAGAGTCACACTGTAGACAGTAACGTCTACAGCACGAATGGGCCGGCTCGACCGGTTTGATACCACTGTCTCACAGAAAACCGACGTAAAGTGGCAGCCTGCTGTTGCGTTTTGTTCGGTGAGTGAGATTTCCGGTGGCCCATTTCCCCACTCCCTTTCCCAATCCCCTTCCCTCCCTTTCCATTTCCTCCTTTTAGGTTGGCAACGCACCCATGATTCCTTTTATGTCTTGGGTGTCTATGGGCGGTGGAGAACACTTACCATCAGGTGACCCATCTCTCGTGTGCCAGTCTCTGCTAAAAAAAAAAACTCCATCCAATATCCTTATTTACATGTTTCCTAAATAATATAATTAAAAGATTGTCTGTTTTTTCAGACCAATTCTCAGTTCGATCACACAAAGATATTTAATATTACTAACTGTAGAGGGGCTAACAAGCAAGTTTCCATACAAAAAAAATTATCTCAAACTTCAGTACCGCCATCAACCACTTATTACAATGCGAGGGCGATTATTACAATTTACACCCTAGAATGTTTTGTGAATGGCTAAGAATCACCTAAGATAAGTTCATTCTCACAATATTATTACGCTGGCCGGCCAGCCCGCCTAGCACGCGCGCCACGAGATATCCCAATAATCGACTGTCGAGATGTTGTCTACGTGTTGTCTACAATATTGTATGAAAATAAACGATGACGCATGTTAGTGCCCGTAGACAAATAAAGAAAACCGGTTATAACAGGACAAAGAGCGTAGACAAAATGTTCTCGTGGTGCGCATGCTAGGCGGGCTAGCGCGCGTATATTTCAAATAAACTGAGCGACTTATGACCTAGTGGTCATAACTTTTAGATCACAAGTTTTATGTTGTTGTCCCGTCTATATACTGTTGAATGTCTTTGATCTAACATGACACTATATTATCTTCTCTATAAAATTCAAAAGTAGCAGTAATAGTCTCTGTTGATACATTATCCTCTTTACATTATTAAAATATGCAACATAAGCTGAACGATAGTCTTAACAAGAATAATTATGTTAACATTCGTTTCACTTGGAAATGTGGAAAAGGATATTTTTTTTATAGCAAAGGCTGGCAAAGAGCAAGTGTGACTGATGGTAAATGATCTTCACCGACCCAAGACACAAAAAAAAATCATGGGTGGGAATAAGAATTGGGAATGGAAGGAGAAAGAGGGAATTGCGCTACCAGAAATCTCACTCACTAAACGAAACGTGACTATCTACAGTGTAGCTCTACCACAAATTAATTAAATTTTATTTAAATTAATTAAAGCAATAATAAATTAAAGCAATTGTCGTAACTATTCTTGATATGAATAAGAAGCAATGAATGACTTTTTAACGATGTTTATTAGGTACAATGATAATTCTCTCGTTAGTAGAAAATATAATTACAATAATGCAAAAATAAAGTAATGAAATTCGAAAACTTTCCCAGAATAACTCTGATCATAAATTCAGTGGAATATACGAGATCTTTGCGGTGACATTTTTGCTACCAATAAAACATAGTCAGACGAAATCTTTCAAAGTCATAGTATGTCTGAAGTTCACAATTTTGCCACTTGAGTTCTGAGTGGGTGAAATAAACTACGATATTTCGTTTCTAACAAACTGGTTTATGGAAAAATAAAAATAGTAACTTTGCTCATTTCTAGACGAAAGAATATTCTATTTTAGTTTTCAAACACATCGTGTTTTGTAAAGTAAGAAATGAAGTTAAAAAATAATAAAATTTATAACAAGTTAGTAAATGAATACAAAATTAAATCATCATCATCAGCCACAGGACGTCCACTGCTGGACATAGGCATCCCCCAAAAATTAAATAGTAATAATTAATAATTAGATTTGTAAAATTATATTTTTTTATTTGTCTTACGTGATATCTTCATCAAATGTGGAACTATTTCCAATTTTTTTTTTGTGTTTAATAAAGCTTTAAGATCAATATAAATTGGATTACGATCAGTCCAAACATTTTGAAGTCGATCGGTTAACTTTCGAACTTTTTAACAAGATTAATATTATTAAGAGCCGCTTGCAGCTCCGCCATAAACCTCTATTTATCTCAAATATCTATTTAAATATAGGATGAGTTGTAGGATAAATCGAGTTTAGGTCTAATTCTAGATTAGTAATAGAGCTGCAGGTCGCCCTAAGTGATTTATATATTAATTTTATTAATCTAATTATATTTATCTAATAATTATAGTATTATAATTAATTTAAAAACATGCCCTTACATAAACCAACGATGCGTTGTGGCTAAAATGTACACGAGTCAAAACTATGAGTAAAAATAACAACAAAACTATCGACTAACAACAATCGATTGTCATCACAATCGATTACATATCAATCGAATCACGAATTGTCCATCAACCGTCTGTAAAATGGGTCCACTGAGTGTAATGCGCAACACGCATAGAGGCGGGTCGTACGTGTTTTGATTGATTCAGGTGCTCTTACACATTGTGTGGGAGGAATAATTTGTTACTGCGCTCCTGTCGCTTTGCATAGTGTGGACACGGTGGGAAAAATGTGTGGTAGAGCTACGGATTAAATAAATAACACCCAACAATCACACAGATAGTCCTGACCACACACTAACGGCCGGTTCAATAAACGATAAACGATCTCAGTTTAGAGCGCAGCTAGATCGCGATTATGAACCAATCAAATCAAGTAATAGTATCAAGTTGTAATGTTGTATACACTTGTAAAGGTTTGTCATCTAGAATAAGGACATATTGTAAGCACATATTTATGTAAATTATTGTGATAAACCGATAGTGTAACGAACAAATAAATTAATTTAAAAAAAGTCATTTGACGGAGTCATGTTCAAACTGTGTTCTTATTGGCTATTTTTTGTTATCTATCTGCACATTCGAACTGAGATTGTTTATTGAGACCGGCCGTAAGAGACGAGTCTTGTTCGTGGGTATCAAGAACTATGAAATACTTTCGGTCTCACAACACGTTTTCTTTCTTTTTACCTGCCCTATCTCCCTTAATGTGGGGTGGACGCAACACACATCTTCAAGCATGTTACTGCTTGAGTATTCTTACATCTACGCTTATGCCACTCTAATGTCTATTTTTACTCGACTGTCTCGGAAAGAGAGTAACGTTTATAAGCATGTTGAAGAAGGGATTCGGTTTCGTTTTTACAACTACTGACGACTTCAACCCCTTCTAGACCATCATCATAATCATTATCTGCCTTAGAACGTCCACGTTTTTTTAACATGATCTGGATTAATTTGACTGTTTATCCTTAAATAAATCTTCGTAACCACAGGCAGAAGTTATTAAATCTCAAATTAAATGAGTACAATGTATTCGAAATCGTAGAACAAAGATTAGTGACGTAAGGGAGAAGAGGCTTATGCCCAGTAGTGGGCAAAACAAAAGCTGACAATAATGATGCTCCTACATCAGATAATTTCGTTTGTCAGATTAAAAAAGTTGACGATGATGATAGTAAACCAAGGCTTGACGAACATAATCTTGCAACAAAATGTTGTCTACCCTCATCTGAATGCATAGGAACCGGTAACATGAAGATAATAATGGCATGAACATTATTACTGTGTAATAAAGTAATTACTATTTTGCAGTAGTCGCTTGTCAGGAACCCTGTCATGTATTATTGTGATCTCCTTCCAGCAATCAATATTAAAGCATACCTTTTTTATTTGCAGTAATACTTCCCAATTAAAATACTAAATTAAATTACCAAATCTCATCAAGATATCGCCATACCCAACCATGTCCTCATACAGTACCGTCGCCGTCCAGTAATATGCCAAGTCATCTCGAGCCTCTAGCGAGACAGGTTTACATTATTCAAAAGCATACATTTCGGCTATAAAATTAGATGCACCAAATTCTCGCATAACTCTTAAATTAATTGTAATAAGAACTAAAATTGTATGTAAATTGGTTATCGTAACGGCAAATACAATTTGGTTATGCTTTTGACCGGTGCATCGAACAAAGCTTAGCTATGTTAGAGAACAAGCATTGGTAAGACAGTAATATCCGAGGTAATCTATATGTATGAATATTGGAAGATGGCAGACCTTATACAGTTATTGAATGTCTTTGTTTCTTACTACCTACCCTTTTTCCACCACGATGTGGGGTTGGCGCAACACTCTTTCAAGTATATTGTAAAAAGGATTTCGCTTAGATTTTACTACCGGTTGCCTGGCTGACATCAACCCCTCTCCCACAGTCAAAGACAAATTATGTTATAAAAAGACGCGCTTAAACTGAGAATCGAACCCACGACCTCCTAGCTGACAGCCACTAACTAGATCATGGAGACGACAAAGTTACATTTATTTAATATCAATATTAGGTACTATTCAGTAAATCAGTACCTAAAAGGTCGACAAAAGACATAGGTTTCCATATCAGCCCGGAGTCTAGAATTTGTGCCCGATATGGCGATAGGCTCGCCCCCTATCACATCTGGGACGGAACTAAGCTCGGCGAAATGTGGGTGTACTAGTTGGCTAGTGCGCCTGTACCTACCCCTTCGGGGATACAGGCGTGAGCTTATGTATGTACATAGGTATAGGATAAGGATATAGGTATCAAAATAACCAGTCCATTCAGGCAGTTTAAAATAAAGGTATGTCTCCCCTAGACATTAACTATGTGGTGTGGGTAGTGTTAGTCACAGAAGCTGTTTAATATGGAAGGTTGCAGAGTGAATTATTCAAACCGTATATCATATTAATGCAGTTATTAAACTGTACTGCTCTAATAAATAAGTCATAATTCCAGGTACAGTATTACAATTAATGCTATGTGCTTCAGCAATCTGGAAATCTTTGGGGGAGGCCTATGTCCAGCAGTGGGCGTCCTGTGGCTGATGATGATGATGTTTTAGCAATATACATGTCGGAGGGCCAACGCTGACGTTGTTTTTAAAAACGGTGACGTCAGCATGGCTGACGTCACTTTTGACAATAAGATGATTACTCATCTTATTTATCAACTGTGAACACTGAAATTCACTAACTCCCTTTATTAACGGTGCTTCATAGCACCGTCTAGTTAGGGATGTGGACAGTCCGAGTGCCGGAGCACGACTGTGTCGAATTTGCTCTGAACACTCGTTTTATAGGGTGCAATATTTGCAACTACCTACTCGATACCGAATATCGAATGTCAAAGAAATAATTATAACGATTATTTTAACTTTTTAGAATCTTTTAACGATTTAGCAGTTTAACAATTGTAAAATGAATTAATAACGTGAAATAACAACGGCTTTTTAAATAAGCGTGCGATTTTGCGCCGATATACATATTTTCTTTCTACCTGCTCTTAGAGAGGTGCACAGGCATTTAGATTAGGGTAGACAAAAATCTTGCATAATTATTATCTTCAATTTATTCTGGCTTTACTTCAACCATAATCTCACATCGATTAAAATATTACACCCAGTGCTGTTTGATAAACTCTTTTTGTGAACATTTTTTTCTTTCATTTTTAATTTTATCAAATTGACAGGGTAGACAATATATTTGTGTCTATATGAAATGCACGCCACTGTCTGCTCTATGGGGTCGGCGCAACACACTGTTTCAAGCATGTTGCAGAAAATTATTTGGGTTAATTTTTACGACCGGCTGCCTGCCTGACATCAACCACCCCTCTGGGAAAATCCAGTCTCGGACAAATCGAATCAGACTTGCTTTGCAAGACCTGGGAATCGAACCCAAGACCTCCCGGTCCACAGTCCATATATGCTACCACAAGTACAAGGACGTGACAGCAATATACAACTGTATCAAAATAACTGCCTCGGTGGTGTGGTTGTATTTCGGTACGGCTAGAGTCTTGAGGTCTCGGGTTCGATCCCCGAGTCGGGCTAAGTGATATTGGATTTTTCCATATCAGCCCGGAGTCTGGAATTTGTGCCCGATATGGCGATAGGCTCGCCACCTATCACATCTGGGACGGAACTAAGCTCGGCGAAATGTGGGTGTTCTAGTTCGCTAGTAAGCCTCTGCCTACCCCTTCGGGGATACAGGCGTGAGCTTATGTTATGTCAAAATAATCATAAAGTTACAAAACTACAAAATCCACTTCAGAAACCCAAATTCGAAGTCTACGCAGCTGCTTGTTGGGAGTATACTCCGTATTTCTTTATCAAATATTAACGCATCTGTATTCGATTCAAAGAAAAATTGCCGCTTAAAATGTAACTGATTCAAAGAATTTACATTTGAATTCAAATTATGTCGTTGTCTATGGACATTAAGGTGGTCCAGGCCCATATGGTGAAAAAAATATATTCAAATTTAGGTGTCGCCACCCCCTTGATTTGTTACACCTACCATTCGTATTATATGTGCAAAATTTCAGCCCCCTATCGTATATACAAGGGGGTGCTCATGGAATTGGAAGTTTCCAGCATTTTAAGTAAAACACGTAATTTGAGGTTTATTAATATTACAAGTATTTCAATCAAATAAGTATACAAAGTATTTAAATGTGAACTAAATTTGGTAACAAAGCTATAAATTAAAATAATATTAGTTCATTCTTTCAAAACTATGTTTGTTATGTCCTTTTTGGAAGTTTCAGTAGAGACGATTTTTCTGTTTTGTTCGACAAT
Source organism: Clanis bilineata (assembly GCA_036417725.1). Taxonomy (NCBI): domain Eukaryota; kingdom Metazoa; phylum Arthropoda; class Insecta; order Lepidoptera; family Sphingidae; genus Clanis; species Clanis bilineata. Next base: position 4,924,323 of record CM071159.1, read on the forward strand.
GTGAAGTAAAAACTGCTTTTGTTCCCCATTATTAGTGAGTATCGTGTTGTAATTTTCAAATAATTTAACACCTCTCTCAGCTGGATCATTAACAACACGCAAATTTTTACGCAGCTTTTGCCTTAAAAGTAATCAGCATTATCATTCCAAGTCTCAGGAGGTAATTGCAAGAAAGAGTCCTTGATATCAAGAATTGAGATCGGTTTCAACGTTCTTTTTGTTGCGAAAGCTTCTAATGTGACTACTGGGGCAAGTTTAGCAGAATCACCTCGTACTGAACGATTACCGCAGTCAGAATTTTTTTTTAACATTGATCTGTTTCTCACCATCGGTCAGCTTGTCAGAAAACAAGGGAAATGCAAATAGTTCATCTGACTAATACCATAAGTGACGCTCTAACACACTCCTAGCTGCTATACCGATTTCGGAATCAATGGCTTCGTACAATTTTAAGCTCTTCCAAAGTAGTAAGTCATTTACTGATGCATCTGCTGCCAAAGGCGCTTCGATCCAAATTTTGGTGTAGATGAGCACACCAAAGCTAACAAATCGAACAACTTGTTTTTCTTCTCACTTCGTAAGTTTAAATGCTTGTAAATTTTTTCGAAATAAAAAAAACTTCTAAGCATACACCAATTTCGCCATCCAACAAGCATAATAAATCGGACCTGGAGCGCGCCAATGTATCTTCGCAGGTGGTTTGTTCGAAACAATCATGGTAAGCTTTATTAGCTCTTCGTAATCATCACGAATTTGATTCTCTCCGGATAGAGCGGTTGTGAGGCTCTCAAGAGTATTTTCAGCTAACTGTTCTGCGTTCTAATCGAGGTCAAGACAATCGTAGTGCTCCTTCGGTAATGTTTCTCAAATATCACTGAATCTTTTGAATAGTGGGATTTGAGGAGAGCTTGATGGTCTAAAACACAGAGTAAATATACTGATTTCTTAAGTTTACGCGAATATTATACATTGAAATAAAACTATTCTTACGGATTCTATCACGATTAGGTTTTAATTATTATTCCCGACGTTTCGAAGTCTTTGCAGTTTGACAACGAAGACTGCAAAGCCTTCGAAACGTCGGGAATAATAATTAAAACCTAATCGTGATAGAATCCGTAAGAATAGTTTTATTTCAACAGAGTAAATATTTTTGAAAACATTATTTCAAATACGTGATGACGACAAGCAAGCCACAAAAGATCACGTCCTGTCTTATCTTCTTAAAGAGAGCAAACTCCCTTTTTAGCACCGGTGTTAGAAGCAGAAGTGTCAAAACTCATAGATGACACATTTTATTACACTGAGTCACTTCACAGTCTACTAAATAAATATCAAAACTGTTTAAATTTGTCTATAAAACTCTCTAATAGTTAATTTTAATGTATGTTTACTAATTTAACACACAAAAATATCCTGTAATAAAAAGTAAAAATTAAGCATTTTACACAAAAAAATCAAAAACAACACTCTATTGAGCACTCCTTTCTACTTGAGCTATCTCGCTGAAATTTTACTATGTTATTACTATGAATACATGTAACATATTTACGGGGTGGCCAAAGGAAAAATAATAAAAAAAATTGTTTGGACCACCTTAATGGACATAACAATAAATAATTAAGATCATTATCGGTTATTATGTCCACATATTTGTATAACGCATTATTTAGTTATACGGCTATTAATAAATATAAATACATCCCATTCTTATTTAATGGAAAACATCACATTTCACACCAATGATAAGTTTACGCGAATATTATATATTGAAATAAAACTTATTTTACGAATTCTATCACGATTAGGTTTTAATTTTTATTCCTGACGTTATTCAGTCTGACCCGTGACAACGAAGACTGCAAAGCCTTCGAAACATCGGGAATAAAAATTAAAACCCAATCGTGATAGAATTCGTAAAAATAGTTTTATTTCAACATTTAACACCGTAATACAATTTAAGGCTGAGATCTATAGAGCGAATTTCGACTAAGTTTGAGTCAAAGAAACGAACTCAGTGAGAATTTGAAATTTTTAAATCGAAGTTCGACTTAGCCCGAGCCATTTTTTACAAGATAAATAGACTTACAGTCAGGCTAAGCAAGACTTTCATGTAAAATTAACTCGGACTAAGTCAAAGTTCGATTTAAAAATTCCAATTCCTCACTGAGTTCGTTTCTTTAGACTTAGTCGAAGTTCGCTCTATGGATCTCAGCCTTAGTCACTTATAAGTTAAGAATAACTTAACCTAAAACAGACACGCTGTAAAAAATGCTAAAAGTTGCTACTTACGTCCAACAAAATGGACAACAGCCGCACCGCCACGCAAGCCACTTTTAACCACTCGGCACTCCCAAATACCCTTTTATTTATACTTCAGTACCATTTTCCATACAAACATTTAAAAAAGAATTCCAAATACTATTATCACGGGCGGCAGCGTCATTTAAAAACCATTAAACACCTTAATCAACTGCATTTTCTCCAGCACACCAATCGGATAGTCAAATTAAAAAGTCCCAAATCTCTGGATAAAATTCCACGTTCACATAAACCAGATAAAGCTGAGTTCACATTAGCTTCCAGTATTGAACCGTATGTAAGCAACAAAATCCTGACCGGTTTCTAATAACTTCTATCTGCGGCATTAAATGCTTTAGACTTAATTACCCGATTGGTTTTGGACGATATTTTTAACGGAACTGTTTCCACGGCACGTTGTCTTGATTGCAAGAATGAATTTAAATTAACTTTAATTTGCGAAAATATACAGCAATTTAGCTAATTGTCATGAGCTTTACTTAGAGATGCGTAAGTTTGTCATTGACTTAGCATTAAGACAGCAATGACATGATGTTTTAATCTAACATCATCATTATTATGATGTAGCTACAAACATTCTTTATAATATATATTTCTCAATGAACACACTTTTTAACACATCATATCTTTGCCTCGGTCGCGTGGTTGTATTTCGGTACGACTATCGTCCTGAGGTCTCAGGTCCGATCCCCGGGTCGGGCAATGTGATATTGAATTTTTCTATACCAGCCCCGAGTCTGGAATTTGTGCCCGATATGATGATAGGGTCACCCCATATCACATCTGGGACGGAACTAAGCTCGGCGAAATGTAGGTGTTCTAGTTCGCTAGGGCGTCTCTGCCTAGCCCTTCGGGGCACAGGCGTGAGTTTATGTTATATTATGTTTATAACTTTCTACCTAGGAAGGTAGGTAGGTACCTAGAAGGTACTGTCTTAATCCCACCTCGGGTCAGCACTAAATACTTTCTAAAATATGTCGAATAAAAGATTATGCTTAATTTTAACGGCCGTCTGCATAACTGACGTTAAATCTGTGGGATTCAAATGCAAACACTAAAAGGTACTTAAGTCTTGTACCAGAAATGTCTATATGTACTATTTTCCATTAATTTCAGTTCTGACCCAATTAAGCTGATAATTACATCTGCATCTCTATTCTACAAACTCGTGTCGTACAAAACAATGAAACCACGCGCTCACAGTCCGATAGTAAAATCGACTTAATCTAGGCAAACTTGGCGCTTTCGGTAAAGCTACAATAAGATACCTCGGATTACCAGCTATTCCGACTCAAACTGGTAACATCCAATAAGAACTGTGGGAACGAGCCGATGGCAACCGCATTCTTAAAGGATTTTCTGTCGAATTGTCTCGGAGGGTTTTGTAAGTTTAGAACATTACATAACCTTTTTTGTGAATAGAAGTTTTTATTTTTTATAAAAGCGTGTTATTTTTGGTACTTTCTTTTGCTAAACAACAATAACTGCAGTTCGAATTATTTTGTTTTATGTGAATGTCAAATAGATGGCGTTAGTAATGTCGTTTGATTTTAATGAATTTAAATAATTAAAATCAAACAAACAATTTTATTGTTTTATATATTATTGTTACAGATTAATGGCATTCCACATAAGGGACCCCAAGATCCACATTATCATCGCTATATTTTCAAACCTATCAACCAAAAAATAATTGGCATTCATGAAATATTTATTTTACAATCGAATTTTTTCTCAAAAACCTTTTTCAACTCCGCCTCAAAATCACTAAAATAAGAATCGGACCCATGTAAGTAACACAAGCGTTTTTATTACTTTTTATCGCTCCGCCGAACCGCAAAAAAGTTAAACAATAGCTTTTGGACGCTTTTAAAAAAATATTAAATTCATATTGGAAACACGAGAGTCGATAAACCGATGACAGTGGCCGCGACCGCAGAATACTAATCGACAGATTTGCCGGACACCGCAAACGAAAACCGCTACTTTACTATACTTACACGTTTAATTTGGACGGTTCCGTATACGCGAAGTGTTTGAAACGATTCTAATATTTATTAATATTAATTAATATAATACCCCTCAGAGGGGGTTGACGTCAGGCAGGCAGCCGGTCGTAAAAACTTAGCCAAATCATTTCTGCAACATGCTTGAAAAAGTGTGTTGCGCCGACCCCACATTAAAGTGGGATAAGGGCAGGTAGAAAGAAAGATTAATTAATATAATATTTATTTCAAGTGGTAGAGCCACGCTGTAGACAGTAACGTCTATAGCACGAATGGGCCGGCTCGACCGGTTAGATACCACTGTCTCACAGAAAACCGACGTAAAGTGGCAGCTTGCTGTCGCGTTTCGTTCGGTGAGTGAGATTTCCGGTGGCCCATTTCCCCACTCCCTTTCCCAATCCCCTTCCCTTCCCTTCCATTCCCTCCTTTTAGGTTGGTAACGCACCCATGATTATTTTTGTGTCATGGGTGTCTATGGGCGGTGGAGATCACTTACCATCAGGTGACCCATCTGCTCGTTTGCCACTCTCTGCTACAAAAAAAAATAAAAATACATCGATGTGTCACACTTGTTTGAATCGATTGAATTTATAACATATAGATAATTATTATAACGCCGCCTTCTTGATCTAGTTGGTCTAGTGGCAGCATGTATGGGCTGTGGAGCGGGAGGTCCTGGGTTCTATTCCCAGGTTACACAAAGCAAATTTTCTAATTTAAATTTCCCGGGACTGGACCGGTCATTGGGGGTTGACGTCAGACAGGCGGCCGGTCGTAAAAACTAAGCCAAATCCTCTCTGCAACATGCTTCAAAAAGTGTGTTGCGCTGACCACACATTCAAGTGGGATAAGGGCAGGTCGAAAGAAAGATAATAATTATGACGATGACGAGGGCAATGCAGCCCCACTGATTTTTACACCCAACAGTCACACACAAAGTCACACCTTCAGACTCAACACCCAGACCTGAAACAAAAACACAAATATTTGTCTAGGTGCGGGAATCGAACCCGCGGCCTCTCATTTCACAGTCGGCTACTAGCCCACTGCGCCGCGGAGGCTGTCGCTGAGTTAAATCGCTATCGAACAATAATTACCAATTCATATCGAACAATAAAAAAGGTTACGGAATTCTGAAACTCCTTTTTTTAATCTGGTTAAGAAATACTTTCGCCTTCGTCACTGATGGACTGTTAAACACTTAGTGGATCCCGAATCCATCAAAATTCTTAAACCATAAACAAACCACAGATACAGATTCGTTTTTGGCTCACACTAAACCCATAAAATATTGTAACAAAGGGTTTTCAATACGAACGGCCATTTTACGTGGACAAAAAGCGAAAAGTGTGCACACTGATGTTTATTTTATTCTTTTTGCGATTAAATGAAAGATTTTTCATTTTCACGTTGCCTCGGGCTGGCGTTTGTTACATCTTTCAAATGTGGTGGAAAATGGTTTCCTATTATTCATGGATTATGATTGGATATTAGTTTAACTACTTAATAAAAAACATAACATAACATAAGCTCACGCCTGTATCCCCGAAGGGGTAGGCAGAGGCGCACAAGCGAACTAGAACACTCACATTTCGCCGAGCTTAGTTCCGTCCCAGATGTGATAGGGGGCGATCCTATCGCTATATCGGGCACAAATTCCAGACTCCGGACTGATATGGAAAAATCCAATATCACTTCGCCCGACCCGGGGATCGAACCCGAGACCTCAGAACCGTAGTCGTACCGAAATACCACCACGTCACTGAAGCAGGTACTTAATAAGATGGGGCATGAATCAATACGCATTACTGTTTCGAATGCATTACTGTACAATCCTAACATTGTATTAATTTAATTGAGATTGCCCGACATGCTATTAGAACCTAGAGTCTCTCTGTTTAAGCCTAACAACTATGCTGCTATTATTAAAATTGACGTTAATTTTATTGTTGATATAAGAAAATGTTTAGAAAACACGCTTGGGTCGTCTATGGGCAAGTACCCCTAGTACGAACTTCACCAAGCATTTACGGCCGACGTACTCCTTTTCCGACGGTTTCCTTTAAGAATTCGCCAATACTTGTTAATAATGACTGCCTCGGTGGCGTGGTGGTATTTCGGTACGACTACGGTTCTGAGGTCTCGGGTTCGATTCCCGGGTCGGGCAAGGTGATATTGGATTTTGCCATATCAGCTCGGAGTCTGGAATTTGTGCCTGATGTGGCGATAGGCTCGCCCCCTATCACATCTGGGACGGAACTAAGCTCGGCGAAATGTGGGTGTTCTAATTCGCTAGTGCGCCTCTGCCTACCCCTTCGGGAATACAGGCGTGAGCTTATGTTGTCAATAACTCAGTCAATGGACAACGTGACATATGACATAACTAATATTTTTTGTGATACAGTATTTTATTCTACACTTCACCATCTTTTAAGGAAACAGACTTCAATATCTTTATTTTCATACAAACGTCAATGTTCAAAAGACAGTTTTATACAGAAATAGTTTAAGACCAAACATGAACAAACAAACCCAAAATCCATTAAACCTTAGAAATAATAACCACGAAATGGTCCCACAAATAGAATACGATCAGATAAGTGTTACACAATGGAGGTACGACATAAAGACATCATATCATCCTACGACAATAAATTTACGAAAGGGCGGTTTAGTATAACACAAAAGACGAGGTTTTGGGACGAAACCAAAGGTTTCTGAACGCATTTCGAGTAACTTCACGTCTTTTGTACCGATCGTGGGACAAGGGAGTGATCAAAACACAACTTTTTATAATTTATAGTTCTGTTTTGAGAAATACAAAATATTATGTTACGGCGAACGAAAATACATAAATCTAACTGAATTTCGAATGTAATTAAATTTTATGAACACACGATTTAACTAGAAACGGTTTATGCAAATTAATTTAAACACAAATTCATATCATATTTCGTGTTAGTCTAGTGTTTTAGCCAAGGGGTAACAAGTATGTTAATTATGTGAGCATCCATTATTATTTAACAAGATACTAATATTTTAACACTAATGAATATCAACTACAAATTTTCATACGCTTTGTAATCCAGTTGCAGAGTTATCAGTCAAAATTGTGAGTTTTTAGCATCGATATGTTATATACCTAGATGCATAGTTGACGCTCGGAAAATGGGACAGCAAAGAAGTGCTTAAGCACTACTTTTGCATACAGTCGAACGCCGATAGAATTCTAAGTTTCAAAATTTAAATTTAAAAATGCTTGCTCATTTCGTTTAAAAAGCTACTTTATATCACTGGCATAGGGTTATAATTGTGTTGATTTAATTAGAACTTGTGATTTTTCCTTTGTTTTATTACTGAGACCTCTTTTTATGACGATATTTGCAAAGAACTGTGCATCTAGGATATATTAAATCGATGGTTTTTAGATTCAAATCTCAGTCAGGCAACAATTTGTCAAGTATCAACAATATTTTTTATAGTAGATACTGGCAAACGAGCAGGCAGGTCGGTCGGTAAGATCACCCGCCTCTCTACTGGTCATAGACACCCAAGATATAAAAATAATCATTAATGCCAACTCAAAAAGGACGAGAACAACGATTGGAAAAGGGAGAGGGAATAGGTTCACCTCTTTCACCTACAAAAACGCAGCAGTGCCAATAATAAGAAACGTAAATATACTCGTACATTAGTACACCTCTGCCTACCCCATCGATAAAAGAGGCGTAAGCTTATTATTAATAATAAAGTCACATCGGTTAACAATGACAATAATTCAAACCCACAGAAGTCACTTAATTTTAAAGCCACAAAATATTGGGGCCATTGATACACGCAAAAAACAGAAATGTACCATAGTACCATATAGACACAATCATGGATAGTAAAATATTGTGACGGCGACCCGCTGTGACATATTTGCCAAAATGCGGGTCCTTATCGAGATATCTCTCGTGCAGCTGATGTCATTGTAGAGAACATAAAATGCACATTGCACTACCACACAGCTTACTACGAAATCTTGTAAAATAGATGTTATGTTTCAAAGTATATCATTTTTATAGCTGAAGGCACTTTCGCGTTATTGCCTTGTTGCTATTATTTTGAGGGCTCAATTTCGCATTTGTTTGCTGCGTGGTGATTTTATGATTACTTTTGGATGGAATTTTCATAACGTTATCGTTTTTTCATTTAATATTATTCGCTACCTTATCCAATTTTAGCTAACGAGTCGTGGCATACATATCTCTTGGTTTGCAAATATTTTGCAATTATAGCATTTCTTTGTTGAGTGACCATAATGTCAGTATTTTTTGTATCTTAATTATTTCAACACATGCTTCCATGGCGCAGTGAATGAGTAGCCGGCTGTGATGCGAGAAGCTACCGATTCGATTCCCGCACCGAGACACATGTTTGTGTGCCGCACAGATATTTGTTTCGGGCCTGGGTATTGTGAGACCAATTTAAAGTCTCTCGTAGTTCTTGATAACGATGACACAAGACTCGTACCTTAATGTGGAGTCAAGACTATGTACATGACTGCTAAGTGCTATTATTATTATTATTTAGCTTTTTAAGTTGGTTTTATTTACATTATATCTACCTGGGTTTTGTAGTAGGTGAAAACAAAAGTTAGATACTTAACTTAGATTAAATTTATATTATTTACTGATATAGGCATCTTAATTTATTCCAAGAAGAGAAGCAAAAGCAAAGCCATCATCTAACGTTATCGCTGCAACATCAGCCGATCACGCTTTCATATTTAAACCTAACACCATAAACATATCAAACAAAAGTAAAAAAGTTGATTCAGCGAACAGACGTGGAAGAATTTGCCTTGAGCCTACGCCGTGGCCAGATAAAAAAGCATTATTTATTATACCTGTCCCAGAACACGCGATCTAGACAAATTAAACGCGTAACTTGATCGGACAGTGTGCTTGGAGATTTGGTAGGGCGAAATGTATTATGGTTTAGACGAGAATTAATATGCGATGCGAGATTGTGATGCAATGTGATATTCTAGTGATAAAGATGTGGTATTAATAAATGTAACTGAAGTTGCGGTCAGCGTTCATTTAATAGTTGAAGCGTTTGAAGACAAAATAGTCTCTTCAACAAATTGGTGGTAACTTAAAATCTTTGGGCGTAATTGACAAATCAAAAAAAAATCATATAAGAATCTATCTCAAAGGAGATTTTGGATGAAAAGTACAAACAATTTTATAAATAAAGCGCGTAAAAAAAGATTCAGTCTTGTATTACAACCCGAAAATCTGTACAATGTGCTAGTTCATGATATTACTGTATTTCTATCTTTCTGTAGAGCGATCGAAATTAAACTTATGTGTCGTAATGTTTAAAATATCAAATAGCAAAAAGGTAATTGGCAGCATTGTGGTTTAAACAAAGCTAGATAAACGAGCGCCATTACTGGCTCGGTTTTGCGTAACCAGGACAACAATCGCAGAAGCCACAATCAAACCCCACTCGCTGCTTCAGTGTAACGCAAAAACTGAATACAGAGAGCGCACTCGAGCGACCGGGAAAAAACCGCCAGGTGCCTTCCAAAAGCCCTCATTGTTCCAGAGACCAAGAGATTAATAAATCTTTAGAGAACGAGTATCTGCGACCGATCTCGCGGGATGCGAACACAGGGGCCAGGACGCGTTATTGCAAGCCTATTCACATGCCACGGTTGAGGCCAAACAGCCCCTTTGTCATGACAAAGGTGTCGCGCAAAGAAAAAGGGTCCCTATCAACGATCTGCCTTATCAGATTCGGTTCCCTTCCGAGAGGTCTCAATAGGATAGTCTGGGTTTTGAATACCGGCGGATCTAATTCCTCCGGCCACAATAACATACACGAATTCCAATTTAGTTGGGACAGAATGCACGGTGGATAAAAGGAACGCGCCCGGGGATGTTATCAAACATCGGTTTGATACAGTTGATACTGAGGTTGATTGCGCTGACTCATCCTATTCTTTTGTGTGTACCTTCACGCCTCGATCTGGTAGGACGGACAAAGATCGATTTAAATTAACTAACCTATCTGCGTGATTCTTGTTTCCTACCAGAACTTGTACAATTTTATTTGTAACATCGTTTTTAGGCTCAGAAAATGTTTTGCTAAAACTTTTCATTTCATTGATAAATCAATTTCCTTTCAACCAATGTGTTCGCGTTGAAATGTGTTTTTCCAAACAACAAAAACCTTTTCGGCGTAAATTATTTCCATCAAGACCAATCAAGATAACAAAATAACACCTATCAAAATATCATTCACAAAAAACCTGCTGTCAGTCACACGAGCTCATACGCAAAAAGTCAATAATACAGAATCACTTCTCATTACGAACATTTTTCTATTGACCGTACAAGAGCTTAAAATCTTTGCTTTAGCCGAAAACAAACTGACGTGCATGATTGATGTTTGTCCTCCAGCCACACATACCGTGTACTTATTAAGCGTTTTTTATGCTTTCTAAAAATCGTCAGCACAATAGTAACAATTGGTCCGATCAAACGGAATATTAACTTTACTTGTCATTTTAACTATCATGTAGTGTGGATCCATAGCGTCGTACTTCGTTTCTAGACTTCAGTTTGGAGTCCTAAATCTCAAAACATTAAGTTGGTTTTTGTTTGCACCTATCGGTTCCTAGGAAGCATCGTTAAAGAGAGAGGTATTGTCAGTCTGGTTTTATGGGTTATGATTTATGACCAATGACTCCCAACGGGTTTTAGCCTCGTGATAATCTTATTCAAACGCACCTCTTGTGAGGTTCACAATGCTACCTAAATTAGCTACGGCCGTATCATAAGCTATTTTGATGTTAAGCGATCCGTTCTCCGGACCAGCGTACAAACAAGGTACGTTGTCATTTTGTTTACAATAAGGTTTTTTTGTATCACGATTATCGTTACCATACAATAAACAATGACGTCGATGCACGCTCCGATAGAATTAATGGTTACTTAATGAAGTATGGGGTTGACCAAGAATTTCGACTGCTGTTGATATGTGTAATTCGATAGGTTCCCATGGTAAATAATACGGCTCTGGCCTCAATGCTTCGAGGCAATGACAGTTGAGAATGTAATTTTTGGGTATTTTCGTATTATTGAGTTTTGGTTTTGGCGTAGGAATTTAAAAAAAGCAACGTGATTTAATTAAGTATTGCATTAATACGAGGTTAAAGCTATAATGCTTGTTTAAGTTTTTTATTTTTTATTTTATATATTTCTCTCTGACAGCCCCATTTGTGTCAACTAATGAAGACAAAAATAATATCCGGAAATCTTACAAGTCACTACAAACTTTGTTATTAGCAGAATCTTAATACCACGATGGAAGCCACCTTTTAGAGAAAGAAGAAGAAGAACAATATTCGGAACTCTACTACCTCGAATTATTTAAATCTATTGTCGAGGATGACAATATTATGTGATCTATTATTTGAAGTACTACAGTATGCTTTTACCGTCAAGTGCAGATTACATAATTTATCAGGATGAAAAACTAAAATTCCAAAACAAATAAATTTTTAAAGCAAAAACTTGTATTATTTTTTCATATACAATTTCTGCTCGACCAGATGTGTCACAAAAAGTGTGAGATTTTTTATTATATCCATTTACATCGACCATATTTTTGTCGATGCACCAAGATCGATCATAATACAGACGAGTGGGTATCCCTCGGGCTTCATAAAAATAACAGGGATAACAAGCGGCCGGAGGTGTTAGGGTTCATTCCAGTGGAAACAGTAAGTGCAGTACAATCCAAAAATTGAGCGACTTCCAGTGTTGCGTCGCGATGCTTCTAAAAAAACTCGTAAAAATAAATTCAATGTGTAACATTCGCGTAAACCTAAGACATCATTACTTTTTAAATTGTTATCTTTCTAAATGTCTATATCTCAATACTGACAAATACTAATCAGTCTATTGACTTATACTCTTTGAACTAATTTCGGTTACTCTTTCTGACCTTTGGCTTTTCCTTGTCAAATATTTAGTCGGTCTATAAACAAATCAACAACATATTCCAACCCTACATCAACACCCTACGGAATTCTAAATTTATAAAAAACGACCCATCATTCAACCCTCCCCATTGTCAGAAGACTCACAGGTCGTCTCTGGGACAGATTAGTTCCCTTAAAGGGATAAAATCTTAACGACTCGCCACGCAACCGTGCCCAGGACTATTCTTCATAAAGATATTTTTATTGATAAGGATATGGCAGCCATCTATAAACGTGGCTTATGCGCTCAGAATAGGTCGTTTAAATGTTGTTACGAATGACTGTAGTTTGGATATATTTTGAGATGTTACGGCCTACAATACATTGCATAATAGGTATTAAATTTACGCAATATAAGATTAGTAGATGCCTTCAAATAAAGTCGGTTAAACGTTATTTCTTGAGCTCATTAATTACTTGACTTCATGTGACTGATATGGTTATTGTTGTGGTAACAGGTTTAAATTCGTTCAAATTCATGAATATGACAAGAAAGGCAATAAGCTACATTCATGCCCATATCCTTGAAGGCTCTACACTTAGAGGCCCCAATTTGACAAGCTTATTTCAATTTCTAGGTATTGTGACGTCAGCTGTAACAAACGCCAATTTTTAACCGACTTCAAAAAGGAGATGGTTCTATTTTATATATGATCAGTGACCAGATCACCGAAAACTCCGAGACGCGTCGACCGATTTCAAAAAAGATAAGCGTCGATTCTAAAGAGAAAATAATTTTTACTTTTTTTAATTCGGTTAGTTTATTTTGCAACAATCATGAGGGAACGATAACGGAGAAGGAAGTCGGTTCTTAGCTTTTTTGAAAATTATCACGCTTATTGTAAATAAAATAAAAAAAACTAAATAGTGATATTAAACCATGCTTAATTAGTGGTACGATTAAGGTAGAGTCAAAACATCGAGCCCCTATTTATGCCATTGATCCGCATCGCTGCGCTTTCTGTTCATTCATTACGCTTTCTTATGAACATCCTGTTTTAATTAATTTACTGGAGATTTTGTGGACACAAACGAATCCAAAAAGGATCACTTCAACGATACATTAAAATGCCATTAATGTAACTTACAGGAGTAGACAGAAGTGCTAGTAGTTCACCTACTTTTCGAAAAGATTATTATATTGCCCTCCCATTATGTACCAGACACAAATTCTAAAACTGGGCACGGTGTAATTATTAAATCTGAATTGGGCTTAGGACCTCAATTTTTATTTATCCCCAAAGAGGTTAGCAGACCTCTGCCTGCGTACACCTTCACTAACGAACAAGGTCATCCACATTTTGCCGAGTTTATTTCCAACCCAGATGTGATAGGGGTAGAGACTATCGCCATATAGTGCACAAATTTCAGACTCTCCCGATATCACTTTGCCCGACCTGGGAATCGAACGCACGACCTCAGGACGGTAGTAATACAACTATGCCACCGAGGCAATCTCTCACTTCTCTATAATAAAAATACATTTTCTATCTCTATAACAGAGGTTTATGTCTAAAAACTAAAGGTGTAAATGAATCATGAACCGTATTATGGTATTAACGCATTAAAGGCCAAAACTGATAGAACAAACATTCTAAAGTGACGGACAATGGCGCGGGAGAAAACAGAACGCCTAGTTTGTAGAAGCAAATTGAGCGAGCAGAAGTATGCGCTACGGTGTATATTGAACTTGAATCAAGGACTGCTGTGACCAAACTTTGAAGCTTCAAGACGGATAATCTCTTGTCTTAGGAGGAGAACGGACGGACAACAAATGGACGATTAAATGAATGTTAAAAACACATTGCAAAACCGTGATGAGTAATAATTTTCTAATATGCCACAGAAACTTAAAATACAAAATAAAAGTCATAGTATCACATTGACATTTACTAGGGTAGATCCAATGCATTGAAAACGGCATTGTTTATTGAGCAAAGCATGTAAACACGATATCTCTTCGTACGAAAGCTAGTGAAATGACTGAGTTGTAAGAATTTACTAGTTTCATGAAGACAATAGCAGTATAATCTGCACAGTACTTTGTAATCAAAAATTCTATATGCCGTTGCTTCTGTATGGGCAGATGCCATGTACCTTCCTTTCGTTTAGGTTAGAGGAATCTTTCTTTATACCTGCCTCCATTCAATCCCAATGTCAGGACTGCGCAACACAATTTTTCAAGCATGTTGCAGAAATGATTTGGCTTATTTTTTACGACCGGCTACCTGCCTAACGTCAACCCACTCTGAGGGATCTGATCTGATGTTTAGGGTAGAGCAATAAAAAAAGTAGTTGTAGATTGGCTGCTGTAATCTAATTTAATGAAATATTTTTTAGGATTGATTGTTTATTAATATCTGATTGTAAACTGCTTATTATTACTTTTTTCTCGAAAGAGCAAAGTCAGAGTTTCTTGCCCGTTGTTCTCTGGCGATCCAGCCTTCCGAACTGGCGGTAGAGTACATTTTTTTACACAATCTAAATATGGAGTCATTTTATGGATTCAATAAATGATTTGACTGCCTCGGTGGCGTGGAGGTATTTCGGTATGACTACGGTTCTGAGGTCTCAGGTTCGATCCCCGGGTCGGGCAAAGTGATATTGGATTTTTCCATATCAGCCCGGAGTCTGGAATTTGTGCCCGATATGGCGATAGGCTCGCCCCCTATCACATCTGGGACGGAACTAAGCTCGGAGAAATGTGGGTGTTCTAGTTCGCTAGTGCGCCTCTGCCTACCCCTTCGGGGATACAGGCGTGAGCTTATGTATGTGTAAATGATTTTATTTGATTAGAAAATTTCTATTTTTTATCCCGTCAATTCTATGGCGCGTGGTCACCACACAGTAGCGTAACTTCACTTATCTCGCCGCTGCTACCGGTCTCACCACTCATTATAGCCCGTTTCGTGATAATGCCCACACTTTATTCGATCAATATTTTCTTATTACTTAAAATAAAAATCATAAACGCTCGCTGGAAACGGGGACGTGTCTTAAGCGAACATTTTTTAATTTTATGATGTTGAGAAATGTTGATAATAAAATTGGTATGATAAGTGATGGTGTGCATCCGTAGTTCGGAATTCAAGTTTCGTAATATTATAGATAAATTAAAGGAATGTCGTTTTTAAGGTTTTTATGGTATCACAAAAGTCGTAGATCGGTTGTGGACCTCTCGGTCGTGGGTTCGATTCCTTGGTCGGGCAAACCGATTTTTCTAATTTATTTTACTCGGTATGCATCCTCCAGAGCCCCTCTGGAGGATTAACGTCAGGCCGGCAGCCGGTTGTTACAAACTAAGCCAAACTTTTATAAGAGTGGTAGAGCCACGATGTGGACTATTACGTCTACAGCACGAATGGGCCGGCTCGACCGGTTTGATACCACTGCCTCACAGAAAACCGACGTAAAGTGGCAGCACGCTGTTGCGTTTCGTTCGGTGAGTGACATTTCCGGTGGACCAATCCCCTCCTTCCCTTTCCCAATCCCTATTTCCGTCCTTTTAGATTGGCAACGCACCCATGATTCTTTTTATCTTGGGTGTCTATGGGCGGTGGAGATCACTTACCATCAGGTGACCCATCTGTTCGTTTGCCAGTCTCTGCTATAAAAAAAAATCTTTTTTGCAACATGCTTGAAAAAGTGTTTTGCGCCGACCCCACATTAAGGAGTAAGGACAGGTAGAAAAAAAGTATTGTATCAAAAAAGTAGGATCAACACCTTTCGAAATGTTGCTCATCCTTAAATTCTCATAAGACTCTTATTTTATGTAAGTCGGTTTTGGTTACCTGTTAAAAAAGTACCTGGGAACTCTGATTAGCGGCCCGAGCAGGAATATTTTTGACAATCAAATTCCAATCGAGCTCGTTGCGCGTTAATGAAATTTGTATGAAATATTGACCAAATGTCATCAGTGCGCAGCAAGCTCGATACGAATTCGATTGTCAAAAATAAGTCTTATGAGAATTTAAGGATGATTTAGCCAATGTCAAGGTAAATAGATCAATTATGTTATTACAATGACCATGAGACCCAGATGTGGATGATCTCAAGGTCCTGCTGGGATTATGGCGGCAATTCCTTCCAGTGCGATGCCCTTCAGTTGACC
Source organism: Clanis bilineata (assembly GCA_036417725.1). NCBI lineage: Eukaryota > Metazoa > Arthropoda > Insecta > Lepidoptera > Sphingidae > Clanis > Clanis bilineata. Next base: position 4,940,803 of record CM071159.1, read on the forward strand.
TTCACTCGGCGAATCGACCGAACAAAGCCAGCCAACACACCAAGCAAAACTCATCAAAGATCACCGGTTAAAAAGTTTCCACATTATACTGTCCATCTTCACTAAAGTTTGATGTATTAAACCACACTACTTAAAGACAACAAACACAGCTCTAGAGAATAATATGAAATAATTTTAACAAGCGACGCCCACCCTGTCAGACTTTCCGTCAAAATCCTAAAGACCTCTAGGCTTACTCTTTTACTACTAATCGTTTTGCATCACCCGCTCATTAAAAAAGTCAATCTGTATTATTAAAGGAACGTCGTTTTAAGGTTTTTATGGTATCAAAAAAGTCGTAGATGGGTTGTGGACCTTGAAATCTTTGGGGGAGGCCTATGTTCAGCAGTGGACGTCCTATGGCTGATGATGATGATGATGATGATATTATTAAACAAAATTATAAATAAACCTAGAACTTCACGACTATCAGCTTAAGTACTCTTATAAATAGCAAAAATCTCGTCCCAACAGGTTAATCGGCCGAAGAAATCCCCAATTCAATATAATATTCTTATCGGATATAAATGATCGGTACGCAGAGATCTAATAAGTCAAACGTCCACTTGTTTCGTGGAGTCCCTACTCGTAGGTCGAGTCCGTCTCAAGTTACTTCGGTCCGAGATACTCGAATAATGAGCAGGATTTAGAATTAGAGGGGGGGTCAAAATATTTTGAGAGCTGCCTTAGTTTTGATATTAATTAGAAATATGTGATTATTTCTTAAATTATTGAGCTAATTTTAGAAACTCATTCATTATAATGTTATTATTGCTTGAAAGGGCTTGTTCTATATAAACTTTAGTCTATGCTTAGATATACAATTTTATCGATTGAGTATATAAAAATGTAATATTATATAAAATTTATTTCATCGTTATGCTATAAATTTTATAAATTTAATATTCATTAAACCAAGTAAACATAAAACTATTTCCTATACGGAAAAGAGTACCAGATTACCAGATACCAGACAGAGCGAGCAGGCGGCTGTGAACCGAGAGGCCGCGGGTTCGATTCTCGTATTGAGACAATTGTTTCTGTGGCCCACAGATATTTGTTTCAAGTCTGGGTGTTGTGAGACCGAAAGTCTCTCATAGTTTCTGACACCCACGATACAGGTTATACTTATACCTAGTGTGGGGTCAGGACTAGGTGTGTGACTGTTGGGGGTATTTATTATTTATTATTATTTATATGTAATGTTAAGTTTTATATACGGAATACATCATACATCCTCAAGGAAGAGATATCCCCTTCTAACGGACCCTGATTACGCCCACAAGCACACAGTTTTTATTTATTGACATTTTCTAATGTACGTCCTCGACCATTCATCATTCTCGACTCCGTAAGCTTCTGATAGCACCTTATTGTTTGGCGTTCGCGTAATGGATTATTGATAAAATACGTGGGTGTCCTTAATCTCTACCCCGAGAAGTCTACTTGAACGTCGATTCAACAAAAATATATTAACGTAATACCAGTAATGAATAATCACGCAACGATATTAAATGGGCTCGATTTATCGTCCAATCCTAATGTAGAAATTTTGATAGCGATTGCCCAGTTAAATGGTGTAATATCTAAGAACCCGTATGAGCATTAGTCAAGTTAACGACACGGACGTATAAAAAAGAGGACACCGTCTCGCCTATAGTTAAACGGACGCCACAGATAAGCCACACAAACGCGCGTCTACAAAACTACGCTAAGCTACGCACACACTTACGGCCGGTTTCAATAAACGATCTCAGTTTAGAGTGCAGATAGATCGCGATTATGAACCAATCAAATCAAGTCATTTTACGGAGTCATGTTCAAACGGTGTTCTTATTGGCTATTTTAAGTAATCCATCTGCACATTCGAACTGAGATAGATTATTGGAACCGGGCTTAAGCCGCTGCCTATACGTGTTGATAGATCGCATGGGCAGAAAACTGTGCTTCACTTTTAATGTTCCTAGCGCTCCGTCCTCTATTTTCTACGTCCGTGGTTAACGATAAGTTTCTCTTAGATTAGCCTACTGACGGTTGAGGCCAGTTTGTAATTTTTTCCGACGGTATTATAAAGGTCGAAGTGTACAATTTGTCTCTACGTTTCGAATGAATTATCGCTCGTTTTGATTATCGTTGTTTATCTCGAAAGCTTGTTGCAATTTATTGGATTTTTTGTTGTATCTCCAGCATTTTGTTTCGTAATGTATTATTATTGGAAATAAAAAATATTAACAATCGGTAGTGTAGATCTGGTATCTTCTGTTTAGTTTTAGGAACGTAAGAAATGCTATATGATAAATTAAATAATCAAGAGTTAAAATTCGACAGCCATCGTGGCGCAGTGGGAGAGTAGTCGCGTGTAAAGCGAGAGGCCGCGGGTTCTATCCCCGCACCGAGACAAATGTCTGTGTGTCCCTCAGATATTTGTTTCGGGTTTGTGTGTTGTGAGACCGAAATTCTCTCATAGTTTCTTATACCGATGATACAGATAATACCTAGTGTGGTGTCAGGGTGTGACTGTTTGGTGCATTTAATATTTATTTAATTTAATAATCAATATTCTTCTTCTTTATTCTGCACTTATCCCAAATCATGTTAGAAAAACCCATTTACCCGATAATGGATTAAAATCAAGACTTCCCGGTCTTCAACACATATATGCCGGCTGGACCAAGGTACATCATCTATATGACTTTTAATCTACTTTATCATCGTTCGTACAGTACAAAACTTCCCATCTTTAGTTCTATTCTCCACATAATCTAAAATAGTGTCATATTAAACGTAGCGAAAAACGAAAGACCTTATTCCAAGATCGATTCAGTCCGTTCCCTCAGAAGATAAAGAACGTATACAAAAAGCTGATTTTGACGAAGCGTTCGTCTTGTTCCACTCATCTATATGTATGAAAACAAGACGTGACTTGAAGGACGTAACAAAAAAGCAAGAATATTCTGGAAAATGGTTGGTACAAGGTTATGTGCGGCTGAAATGGTCTGGAAAAATAATGGTATATGCTGGATAAATAATTGAGTATGACATTCTAAGGATTTAGGGTTTGTTAGAGAAGTTTATGATTTAGCCGATAGTAAGATTGTCGGTATAGAGAAACCTTATAAAACCGCCTATTAATCATAATTTAGAAGTGTTCTACATATGTAATTATAATATTTTATTGTATCGAAGTGATATCTAGCATATGTAAGCAAACGATAATAATATACTTAGACAAAATAAATTACAGAATGTAATACACAATCCCAATAATTAATCACAAAAAAAAATACCATCTCAATTATTTACACAATTATAATGTTTAATTATATTTATTGAGCGCTGATCTTGGTTGGCCATTTGGCTTGTATTCCACAAAACTATTAAAAAAAGAGAGGATCGGCCCGTCATTCCCGCGTAAGAAAACGGTTGAAAAATAAAAGAAAGTCTATTTGTAGTAAGTAATATTGAATCTATTTGACTGGGAGTATTATATTTAACACATACTTAGATTAATACAAAGTATAACGTAAGTCATATGTTTAATGAAAAAAATCCCACCGTAATAAAATGGATACTTTGAAATGATTGGATCCATAAATGACTGCCTTGGTGGCGTGGTTGTATTTCGGTACGACTCTACCGTCCTGAGGTCTCGGTTTCGATTCCCGGGTCGGGCAAAGTGATACTGGATTTTTCCATATCAGCCCGGAGTCTGGAATTTGTGCCCGATATCGCGATAGGCTCGCCCCCTATCACATCTGGGACCGAACTAAGCTCAGCGAAATGTGGGTGTTCTAGTTGGCTAGTGCACCTATGCCAACCCCTTCGGGGATACAGGCATGAGCTTATGATATGTTATGTTGTAAATAAATAGGGTTTTATTTCAATAATTAGTAACGCTAATTTAGAGGTAGAAATACGAAACACGATACTTGAAATATCAAACAATTAGTTTTAATTACAGTCCAAAATTCCAAAGCCAATGTTGCAAAATCCGAGTTAAAGTTTAAAGTGTAGTCGACTGGACCCGTCTCGATACTCCCTGTAGCAATTATCGAAACAATAAACCTAAAATTGGTGCAGCCGAAACAGATCGCGGTCACGGAGCCCGAGTTTCTACCAATTATACCGATTTCCTCGACCTAAATCGCAGAATGAATTCATTAAGAACCATTCAACTTATCACAATATGGACTATTAGAGAATCTCGTTCAATTTTTTAATTAATGGACTAGGAAGCCATGCAAAACAACGAGCGCTTGCAGAGAGTAGGTTTCCTCGAAGCTCTTTGATGTTTCGTTTTATTGGCGATCGTGGGGTGTTTGCTTTGCTATAGATATCTATATGACTTAATAAATAAAGGAGTGGATTGAAAAGAGTATTCAAAGACGAAGTAGAGGCAGGAGAATATTGTAGCTTTGATGATTATACTTAATTATACCTTTCTAAACAATTAGGTAACAATAATTAATTTTACGCTTATTATGTGTAGAAAAAAACATGACCGAATCTGGTATAACAACAATACTTATGGCCAATTGCAGCTCTATTTATCCTGAATCTAGATTTAAAAATATGAGTGAGCTGTAGGATAAATCGAGATAAGGTGTAACTCTAGATTAGTAATAGCGCTACAAGTCGTCCTTAGTATTTACTATTTATATTTCGAAACCAATGTCGCTTTTTAAACGTTTGATTTCATTTATTAAACTTTACCAGCTACCTGAGCAGGAAAATTTCTGACAACCGTAAATGTATTCGAACTCGATGCGCGTCTATGAAATTTGTATGAAATATTAACCAAACGTCATCAGTGCGCAGCGAACTCGAATACATTTACATTTCCATTAGTTTTTCGTGCTCGGGCTACAGTATTATAAAAATCACTTATAAAAATACACCAAAACCGCACAAAATTAATCATTCCACAATCCAACCAAATTACAAATCCAACAATTAACCTCATCTTAATCCTCAAACAAGCAAACTTCTGAGTTTCAAGGTAACAATTTCAATGTAAAATTGTTACCTCCAGATGTTAAGCAAATAACTCACGCCAAGTAAAATGAACTTTAAATCTTCCCCAGGATAGCGCCAAGAATTGAATTTGCCTTGCATACTCACGTTCAACGGTTTGTCTCCGGGAATTCAGCCACCAGATGTTCCTGGTGAATTAAATGCCGCGTTGAAACTTTAATGAAACAGTTTAAGTGTATGATATGGTTGTGGTACGTAATTATCTAAGTTTATAAATGCCTTAGTGGCGTAGTGGTATTGTCCGCGGTACCGTCGTCCTGAGGTCTCGCGTTCAATCCCCGGGCCGGCCAAAGTAATATTAGATTTTTCAGTATCAGCCTGGAGTTTGAAATTTGTGCCCGATATGGCGAGATATATAAATATATTTTATGAATCTTTGGGGAAGGCCTATGTCCAGCAGTGGACGTACTATGGCCCTATCACATCTGGGATGGAAGTAAGCTCGGCGAAATGTGGGTGTTCTGGTTCTCTACTGCACATTTGCCTACCCCTGCGGGGATACATTCGTGAGCTTATAATAAAATCATAAGCATTTATGTGAGCCGCAAGTATTCATATCAGGCATGATGGTTGTAACACATACCGCCGAATGCTCATATACTTAAGGTCACCTTATGTCGTCTAAGGCCGCCTTATCTGCCAAAGTGTATGGCGAAAATAAATGTAAGAAGCCGTTAAGGTTGAATAGCGTTTGACAATTTGGGCGTTAAAGTATATCGACGTTGCTTAATAATGAAATAAGTCTCGAATCTTGGCATAGTGTTAAGAATTTGCAAGTGAGTCTATATCCCTTCGAAAATACAAGTTGTTACGTTTAATATCAAAAATACATCAATAAAGCCTTACATAAAAAAATGCATAATTTAAAATGTATCGACTGGTGCGACACGCCTCTGCTGCGACACACGACCTCAGCTAGATATTCGCGCTTGAGTTAAGCACTTTAGTCCATAGTTTCTCAACCTAAGTCCCGCAGACACCTTTTGATCCGCAGGTTAGTTCCTAAGGCTCCGTGGAAACGTGATGTCCGTTAATAAATAATATAATAATCACAAGTTTAATAACTCAACGGACCGTCTTCAAATCTAATTATGACCAAATTTATATGGGACCACCCTTAACATAAGCTCTATCGGACACAAAAATAATTTTAAAAATCGGTCTACATTCAGCGGAGATATCGCGTAACATGCATAAAAAATAAAAACTACAGACGAATTGAGGACCTTCTCCTTTTTGGAAGTCAGTCGATAAATACACCCAACAGTCACACACATAATCATGACCCTACACAGGTATATCTAAATTATAACCTGTACCGTGGGTATCAGAAACTAATAAAATGTTCATAATTTCTCTAACACGACCCACTCGTACTGGATCCCGGGGTTACTGGTTGGATACTGGGGTTAATATCAGGCAGCCAGTAATGAAAACTAAGCCGAATCAATTCTGCAACTTGTTTAAAAAAATCGTGGCGACTCTATATGGAGGTTGTACCTCTATATGGGTAGATGCAAGGAGATTTTGTTTTCATAGTAGATTCTTTTGGGGTCCGTCATTGAAAAAGATTGAGAAATGTTGCTCTAGCCTATTCACTAGAGAGGATGTTAATTAAGGCTATCAAAGCATTAGTAAAAAGCCCCGGCCTTTGAATGGGTTTGTGCAATGTGAAGTAGTGTCTAATTGATGTATCCAACTTTGATATGGAACGTTAATTAAAGTTTACTATGATTATTCGTTTATAATACTTACTTATACTAGTCGCCTCATTGGTCTAGTGGCAGCATATATGGGCTGTGGACCGGGAGGTCCTGGGTTCGATTCCCAAGTGGGGAAATGAGAATTTTCTAATATAATTTTCCGGGACTGGATCCCCCTGAGGAGGTTGCCGTCAGGTAGACAGCCGTTCTTAAAAAACTAAGCGAAATCCTTTCTGCAACTTGCTTGAAAAAGTGTGTTACACCGACCCTGAGAGAATTTGGCTTAATTTTTACGACCGTCTGCCTGCCCGACATCAACCCCCTCTGAGGGATCCAAACCGGGCAAGTTAAATTAGTAAATTTGCTTTGCCCAACCTAGGAATCAAACCCAAGACCTCCCGCTCCACAGCCCACACATGCTGCCACTAGACCAAGGAGGCGACCTAGACATCATAAAGCGATCACCACAAATCAAAATCAAAAATAAATCAAAGCGTACGTGAAGACGAATCGTAAAGGTACGTTTCAATTACCCGAAATAACATTTCATTTCGGATCCAGATAAATTGGTTTCACTTGTCCCGAACGTAACTTGTTCATTAGCGTTTAAATAAATTCATTAATAAGCCTTGCAAGAGACAACCAGTCAGCGCACAGATCTATAAATCAAATAGTGAGGGAGTGTCAAAGACAAAAGGACGATAACACGCCGCGGTGATCGTACACATGGTTACATAGACCGGGCAACAATCTAGTGTATCTAGAAATACCGTTAAAAATGCAGTATTATTGTGATAATCTGATCCGACCGATTTCGGTCAAGGCGACTGCTTCATCTCTTCAATGATGTACTTAATTGAGTATCGCTATATTATGTGCTTGAAGCAAATATTGAAGCATATATGAAAAATATGTTATAATAACATTAAGTGTTATTTCTAGAACAACATATCGTTCTTTTAAAACTAAGGTATCGTTAAAAATATAATTAATTGTAATGAATGGCAACGTCGCTCGAAATAACCTTAAAAGAAACGTTTTAATTAAAAAATATTTTGTATTTTGAAACAACTTTATGCATCAACACGTTCGTCGCCGCATCGCTCAAGAGTTGACTGTCGTATTTCGCGTACATATAAAATGAATAAAATAAGTAATTAAAAGCGAGACACATTGTTGTGTGCTCTACATAACCGTGGTATCCAATTTCACTCCATTTTCAAACTCGGTTCCCACAAAGATCTTTCTTCACATTCGATGTGGCACGCACATTAATCTACGAGTAGGTAACGGAATATGTACCGCCCTCACACATTCATTGTTGTTCAATACATAATACTTGACAACTTTATAGTTATCATAACGAATGTGTCCACCTTAGGCATTTTTGTTCTACAAAATTATTATCTGATCTTTCGATCTATGATAAGATATATTGACAAATTTTTATGAGGCATACAGTTATAACTTCCGGGTCATATGCTCGGCTGGTAATCGTTAGAGAATTTAAATTTGGAACATAGTTTATAATGTTGTGGTAAAAATAAACGATGGTAGCTGTAATTTAAAACAAGCTGCAGAGTACATCATACGTTATTGGGGTTACTTCACTTTAAAAATTATAAGAAAAGTGTTCTTATTCGCTAGTTCGCGTCTGCCTATCCCTTCGGGGACACAAGCGAAGATTCTTTCTGAAATTTCGATATCCAAGTTGGGTAAAGTGATATTAAGTTTTTTTGCTCATTGTTAGCTTGAAGTCTAGAATTTATGCCCTATATGACATGATATGCATGATAGGTCATGACATGATACGCCTTATATGATATGAATTGGCTTGCCTCTTATTATATCTGGGACGGAAATATGCTCGGCGAGATGCGGGCCTTCTAAATTTCTCATTCGCCTTTGTCTACCCTTGTTGGATATAGGCGTAAACTTATGTATGTAAATGTTTAATAAGGTACACCTATAAACTAAATACCTGTCTGCCTCGGTGGCGTAGTTGTATTTGGGTACGACTACCGTCCTGGGGTCTCGGGTTCGATCCCCGAATCGGGCAATGTGATATTGGATTTTTCCATATCTGCTCGGAGTCTGAAAATTGTACCTTATATGGCCCTATATGCCCTATCACATCTGGGACGGAACTAAGCTCCGCGAAATGTGGGTGTTCTAGTTCGCTAGTGGGCCTCTGCCTACCCCTTCGGGGATACAGGCGCAAACTTATGTTATGTTATAAACTAAATATAAATAGCCTTTAGTCACACTAAACCAACGTAAATATCATAAACGATAAAACCACATTCCATAAATAAAACACGATAAACGTACCGCAAAATGCGATATATTTTTCGCATTATACCTTTTGAACCTTTGGCACGCGAGGAAAACCTTTAACTCTAAACTGATTCTGCGAGATCGTTAGGAAAGGCAATGTACCGAGGCGACTTCCGAACGATTTATCGTGTGAGCTTGCGCCGAGCATCTATCTAGAGGTATTCTATCTGAGGCCGGGCGCAGTTTGAACATATGTGTATTCGTTATTGAATGGCAGGATCCACACTGTGAAGATATTTAATATTACTATGTGACGGCATCCGAGGCGCAACGGGCGAGTATAACGTGAGGTCATGAGTTCGATTCGCGTACCGAGACAAATGTCTGTGTGGCCCACAGATATTTGTTTCGGGTCTGGGTGTTGTGAGACCGAGTCTATCGTAGTTCCTGATACCTACGACACAAGACTTGATCTTATTGTGGGGTCAGGACTATGTGTGTGACTGTTGGGTGTATTTATTTATTTATTTTATTTTATTTAATTATACAGGGGCCATCAAGTTGTCGCCTCCTTGGTCTAGTGGCAGCATATATGGGCTGGGCATATATGGGAGGTCCTGGGTTCCATTCCCATGTCGGGCAAAGCGTATTTTCTAATTTAATTTGCCGGTACTGGATCCCCCAGAGGGGGTTGACGTCAGGCAGGCGGCCGGTCATAAAAACTTAGCCAAATCCTTTCAGCAACATGCTTGAAAAAGTGTGTTCCGCCGACCCCACATTAACGTGGGGTAAAGGTAGTTAGAAAAAAGAAAGATACGGGGGCTATCAAGCTAGATACCATATAAAAAAATTGATCTCAAACATCTTTAACGTCATCTACCACCTATAACTTTGCGAGGGCGCGTATTACAATTGACACCCTAGAATGTTCTGGAGATGTTCAAGAATCATGAGATACATTTTTACAGTTTAAACATTATTACGCTGGCACGCACGACCTTGCGCGCTTATGGTTCAAATACGACTGAGTGACTTATGACCCCGAGGTCACAATTTTGGATCACAAGTTTCGTGATGTTGTCCCGTCTATGTACTGTTTAATGTATTTAGCTGTAGACATTATTGTCGACAGTACGAATGGGTAGGCTCATCGCTTTTATACCACTGTCTCACAGAAAAACGGCGTAGCAGTTCGCTGTTGCATTTCGTTCTATAAGTGAAATTTCCGGTGTTCCAATTCCCCCCTCACTTTCCCAATCCCTATTCCCTTAGCAACGCACCCATGATTCTTTTTGTGCCTCAAGTGTCTATAGGCGGTGGAGATCATTTACCATCAGGTGACCTAAACCAAAAAATATGCGCTACCTTTGTGTTAAAAGTAAGTAATAATCACAAGTTTCCAAACTTAACGGACCGATTTCAAAATTTATCCAAATGTCGGAGCACCCTTGGAATAAGCTCTATCGAAAACAAAAAGAATCTTGAAAATTGGTCCACATTTGGCGGAGATATCGCGTAACATACATAAAAAAATACAGACAAAAACTCCTTTTTTGAAGTTGGTCTATAATAAAACGTATCCGCTATACTCAGCCTTACGTTGAAAATGACAGCTTCATGCTTCCCCACAACATTGAATATCGAGGTCGTTACATATTTTTCAATTTGGGAGGCGGGGACGCGTAAATACGGCTTTGATAAGGAAATATCTTATGAAATCATTTTATGTTATTTTGCTTTTATCCTAATGACTTGTTTTTTGGCTGTGTCAGTGGCGTTGTTGTATTGGTTACGGGGCATGGCTACAGTCGTGAGGTCTCGGGTTCGATCCCGCGTCAGGTAGTGATAATTACGTTGAGCATATCGACCGTATGCTGCCAATACCTTCTAACTAACATTTTACCAAAATATTGTTTTTTGCGCTATTTGTTAGTCCTAATGGAACTTGATGTAAATATTTTCTTATTAGCAATACTAAACTATTGTAAAATTAATAAACTTGGATTTTGAGTGCATAAATATTATATATTCCTCCTAAGTGCTTCGAGATCAAGTTTATAGGAGACAATAAAAACTAATAATAACTGGAGATATTAAAAAATATACATGATATTTATGCACCCAAAATCCAAGTTTATTAATTTTACAATAGTTTAGTATTGCTAATAAGAAAATATTTACATCAAGTTCCATTAGGACTAACAGATAGCGCAAAAAACAATATTTTGTTAAAATGTTATTTAGTAGGTATTGGCAGCATACGGTCGATATAGGCTGCCAATAGGCAGCTTACGATCGATATAGCTCCGTATCAATACGGTTTCTGGGGTTTGTGTCCGATATGGAGTTAGGCTTCCTCCCTATCACATCAAGGGACAGGAAGAAAAGGAGGTATCGGGGCCTTCGGAAATCCCACGCATAGAACGAAACACAACAGTCACTTCATGATGTTTTGTGCTATAAAGTAGCACGTGTACATTTCAAATTATATTTGTTGTGTAGTATCTACAATACATTATATCTATGGTTACGTTTATTAATATCGCATTTTTTTTTATAGCAGAGACTGGCAAACGAACAGATGGGTCACCTGATGGTTAGTGACACTCAACACTCAATAAGAATCATAGGTGTGTTGCCAACCTAAAAGGAGGAAATGGAAGGGGAAGGAAAAGGAATTGGGAAAGGGGGAGGGGAACTGGACCACCGAAAATCTCACTCACCAAACGAAACGAGACAGCAAGCTGCCACTTTACGTCGGTGTTCTGTGAGACAGTGGTATCAAACCGGTCGAGCCGGCCCATTCGTGCTGCAGACGTAACTGTCTACAGCGTGGCTCTACCACTAATAAAATATAATTAGCTTACGAAATTTGCCATTAATAAATTATAATTGGGTATTTAGCCCATTGTACTGTCCGGAATGGCGTGTTTTAATTAAATTATAATTATAGATGAACGAAATTTTAGTAAAAACAAGTTTAATTTTAGCTCTCTGTGATAAATATTTTGACATCGTCTCAAATAATTAAATCATTATTTTATCCGTCGACTAAGAAGAATCTTATTCTGAAATTATAGAACAATGAAAATCGTGATAATCAAATTTGCCTCGGTGACGTGGCGGTATTGCGTGCGTGGTGCGACTATCGCCCTGAGGTCTCGGGTTCGATCCCGGGTCAGGCGAAGTGATATTTGGTTTTTCTTTTCAGTATTAGCCCCCGAGTCTGGAATTTATGCTCTATATGGCGTTAGGCTCCACATATCACATCTGGGACAGAAATGAGTTCGACGAAATGAATATCCGGAATACTAAATTCACAATAAGCAGCGATAGCTCAGTTGAGGATGGTACGGACTGCCGAGACGAGTGTCGGAGGTCCGAGACCAACCCCAAAATGGAGCACACACCTCTGACTTTTCTGTGTTAAGTGTGTTTTCATTGTGAATTATCGCTTGCTATAACGGCGAAGAAAAACATCGTGAGGAATCCTGAGAATTCTCCACAAAAATTTCGAAGGTATGTGAAGTCTACAAATCCGCATTACGCCAGCGTGGTAGACAAAGACCTAAGTTCTATCATTAGTAGAGGAGGCCCGTGCCCAGCAGTGGTTCAGTAATATTATAGGGCTGATATTATATTATTATAGTTCTCGAGTGGAGACCACGTACCGGCAAGCGCAGCGTAGGACGTCCACCTACAAGGTGGACCGACGATCTGATAAAGGTCGCAGGAAGTCGCTGGATGCAGGCCGCTTCCAACAGGTCGATCTGGAAATCTTTGGGGGAGGCCTATATTCAGCAGTGGACGTCATATGGCTGATGATGATGATGATGATTATATTATTATTAAATTCACAACGAATTTGATTTTGAAATAATAGTATACTTGCCTGATCGCAACTTCCAATGATTTGACATTTTGATATTATTTCAGTTATGTAATTATTTTCCTATAATAAATGTGATTTCACCGTCTGATAGCTTTATCTTTACCCAGCTATAGAAAGCGAATATAACTATCGAAATTATATCATTATATATCTCTAACCACGTACAAAGAAAGCGATTTTTTAAGACGTTTCATTATAGTATCTACTGTCGAATGGCTATTGATGGTATTAAAATCGACCGTGTAGCGAAAGTTAATAACAGAATTCCATAAAAATATTACTATATGTACATATGAATATTCGTCTATCTTCAAATTTAGTAAAAGTGGAATTCGACGGTACCTTAATTACCCCATGATATGATGGGGCTATACTTTCACTGTATCGAGTATAAAGGTCAATCTAAGGCAACTTAGGCGCACAGCTTAGCAAAAAAGAGTATGACGCGGTGAAAATTGGAAGTAAAACAAAAATATTTTTTATTTGACTAATTATTTTATTCTACAAATAATTTTCAGCTGGAAATTGAAAATCACCCCCAAAAAGCTCATTAAATAACAATAAATAAAAATAATGCATTTTGCGTCGTAGTAAATCGGGCTGCCATATTAAATTAGACGTCCTTATTAAATCCATCTCCTTTTTGCTTTTTGTACTTTTGGATCAATAATTTCACACTTTTACTCTAAGAGTGCTTCGAACCTCCCTAGGTTTCTCGAGATGAATAATTAATTAAAAATACAAATAAGTCTAGCGAATTTTTGGTATATATGGAAAAATCAATAATAAAAAGTACCAAAATGTTGCTGGTGCTATGCTATAATATTACTCGATGATTAATTAATCAAAACATAACACTTGAAATAAGTAAATCTAAAACTGTGGCCACTAAAATAATATGTTCAAACATTACGAGCATCTGCAAAAACCAAAGCTAAATAAAAACCCGTGAAATACGTTTTTATGCTAAGATTGAAATAAGATCACGCGGCAATCGAGCATTAAACCGTTAAACTAGCAACGATCTTTTATTTATCCATGTCACAAAAGCGAAACTGTGAAATACAAGGAAACCAAATAATATTCAAAGTGGTTCAAAATAATGAACGCCCCAAAAAAATGAGATTCCGTGAAAATCAACAATCGTCTGAAAAATGTTTATTTAAATTTTGGAGATGTCAAAATGAACTTGATAAAAATTAAAACAAGATTAGCAACTGGCATATAACATTAAAATTAAAGGTAACTCTTTTTTTTACCTGCCCTTATCCCACTCGAATGTGGGGTCAGCGCAGTATACTTTATAACCTGTTGAAGAAAGGATACTTACTATTTACAAGCAATTGCCTCTGACGTCAGCCTCCTCTGAAGGATACAGTCCCGGGCACATTGTGTTAAAAAACCTCATTACCTGACCTGTGACTCAAACTCAGGACCTTCCAGTCCACAGCCCACATACGCTGCCACTATTCTATGGCAAAATTATAGGGAACTAAACATACTTATAATCCCTAACAGTCACACATATAGTCCTCATTCTGACCCCACACTAAGAAACGAGTCTTCGTCGTCGATTCGATTCGTGGGTATCAGGAACTACATGATACTTTCGGTCTCCCCGAAACTGTGAGCCATACAAAAATTTGTCTCGGTGCGGGAATCGAACCCGCGGCTTCTCGCTTCACAGCCGGCTTCTCGCCCGTTGCGCTAGGGAGGCTCTCAATATTAATATTTACTTTGTATTAAAGTAATAAATAAAAATTACATGTTTAGTAAATAAATCGCTTCGTGTGATGGCATCGGTCAAGATTTATTTCGCACCGCTTTAATAAAGCATTGCATACAATAGTATAAAATTGCCTTTAATGATTTCTGTTATCACCAAAGACATTCAACAGAACATATGTAGACGGGACAACAGCACGAAACTTGTGATCCAAAATTTATGACCTCGTGGTCATAAGTCACTCAGTCGTAACTCGTATGTAAAACATATACGCGCCAAGTCGTCCCAGTGTAATGTTTAGACAATAAAATTTTCTTACGTGGTTTTTGAACATACTAGGGTGTGAATTGTCATAAGCACCCTCGCATTATAATAAGTGGTAGATGGCGTTGTTGACGTTTGAGATCAATTATTTTTATGGAAACTTGCTTGATAGCTCTATAGTCAATAATATTAAATATCTTTGGTTGTGAGTTGTGACACACCCTGGAACTTTTTATACAAATCGATTTATGCGCAGGACGACGTTTGCAAGCGCCCATAGGCGTCCAGAGGTCCTCTTGCACCTCCATGATTTATAATGTGAACTCGAAGGAGGTTCCGCCATCCAGTTTAATATATTTGATTTACGATAGAAACTACGCGCATACGAGCCAGCATGATATGTGGCGCGCCTGTTATGATCAATGACTAAAGAAAAAAGTAAGAGGGCCCGGCTTAACTATGAAAAATACATGTTTGCTATGAAGCCGGTTCCGCCATTTTAGTTTCGCGATCTATTTACATGTAAGCTGTCACCATGTCATAAGAATAAATTACGTATAAATACTTATTGATTTTATTGTAAATGCGGTGTTTTTTTAATAATAATAATACAATAATACTCATTTTGCAATATGACGAAGATGCCCAACTGTTATATTAACGGAATCTTTGTTTCACAAAGTCGCCATTTTGGTTTCGTTCCATAAAAATAAAATTAAATAAAAATATATATAGATCACGGAGGCATGTAAAAAAGCACTTATGACCAATTTTAAATTAAGAGTAATATAATTTACATTATCTCGTTATAAATTTGAAGACAGGCAGGCAAGTATGGACATAATAACGATGGGATGGCTAAGATAGGGTGATAAGGGGAGATAGTAATAGAGTGTAAGGGAATGGGTTGTATGGGAATGGCATATGGCAGGAATGGTGGCAGGGGATTGACTGGAATAAATTAGGAATGCTTCATTTTTTCGTAATTGACTGCCTCGGTGGCGTGGTGGTATTTCGGTACGACTACGGTTCTGAGGTCTCGGGTTCGATTCCCGGGTCGGGCATAGTGATATTGGATTTTTCAGCCCGGAGTCTAGAATTTGTGCCCGATATGGCGATAGGCTCGCCCCCTATCACATCTGGCTCGGCGAAATGTGGGTGTTCTAGTTCACTAGTTCACTTCTGCCTACCGCTTCGGGGATACAGGCGTGAGCTTATGTATGTATGTTTCTTTACAATATGACGAAGATGCCTCACTGTTATATTAATGGAATCTTTCTTTCACAAAGTCGCCATTTCGGTTTCGTTCCATACATTAGGAATGCTTAATTTTTTTCGTAAATTTGCCCTGTCTTCTATCTTCTTTTGTCTAAGGTTACGATTGACTACTTTTTGTTTCGAAAATTAATGACACAGCATCGGTAGTTTTAATAACTGGCCGCAGCGTTCTCAGCCAGTGCCTAAGGCGCGAATTTTACAATTTATTTTAGAATGCATTTATATTAAGCGACACGCGCTCCGCCAAGATTGAGTGTTAATGTTGATGTGGATGGGAAAATGTGCGGCAATTAAGCCTTTAAATTTAATTGTCCGGTCATTTTAATGGATTTTGGTGCGGTTTTTATTAACGTGTGTAGTGTGACATCAGGGCGGAGTTCTGGAACGACTTTGAAAATATAATTACAGTCGTTTTGATACAGTTATTTGTGGAAACAGTTTCAACCGACTTCAAAAAGCTGAGGTTCTCAATTTGTCCATATTTTTAATATATGTATGTTACATTATATATTCCGCTTATATGAGAACCGATTTTCAAATTTCCTTTTGTTTGATAGAGCTTATTACAGGGCCCATATAAATTTATTGAACGAATTTTGAAGTTGGTTTTAAACATTTTTAAACTTCATAAGCTCACGCATGTATCCCCGAAAGAGTAGGCAGGGGCGAACTAGCGAACCAGAACACCCATATTTCGCCGAGCTTATTTCCGTCACAGATGTGATAGGGGATGAGCCTATCGCCATATCGAACTGAAATTCCAGACTCTGGGCTGATACTGAAAAATTAGCCCAACCCGGAGATCAAACCCGAGACCTCAAGACGATAGTCGTACCGCGAGCGCAATACCACTACGCCACCGAGACAGTCCTTTTTAAGCTTGTAATTTTAAATCTTATTATAATATTTCTATCTTCTATAATATATATTTAATACCTCCAACTAAAAGTAAACTAACACAAAAGCATTACGATATTTTCTAAAATATACCACGATTTAAATACATTAAATTCATCACAAATCCTTACAAAAGAGCAGAAATGTTTGTACAGCATGATACATGAATAGTGCCATGAGACGCGGACATAACGTGTGTTTCGAGTAGGTAACGCCATAACTCATCTCTCAGAGACATTCTCTAGAAAGTCGCCAAGTTATTTCGAAGACAAATAGTTTTGATGTCACGACAAGAGTGCACCGTCGATTGAAGATCGCGCTGTTTGAACGCAGTTGTAATAAGATAGGCAAAGAGCGTGGTTGTACTTGCTTTTGCATATTAAATTGACACATTTGCTCAACCATGAGTTTTTTCATGTTTCTCGCTAGCGACTACGTACATTTGTATGACAAACACCCTTTAGCGGTTACATGGGCAATTGTTTTTCACGATAATTATTTTACGTATTCGCTAGCGAAAGGTTTGACGAACGAAACCAAGGGGTTGACGTCAGGCTGGCGACTGGTCGTAAAAACTAAGCCAAATCCTTTCTGCAACATGCTTGAAAACGTGTGTTGCGCCTACCCCACATTAAGGTGGAGTAAGGGCAGGTAGAAAAAAAGAAAGTCTGATCCTCTGGTTAACATTACATAACATAAGCTCAGGCCTGTATCCCCGAAGGGGTAGGCAGCGGTACACTAGCGAACTAGTACACCCACATTTCGCCGAGCTTTGTTCCATCCCACATGTGTTAGGGGGCGAGCCTATCGCCATATCGGGCAAAAAATCCAGACGCGGGGCCGATATGGAAAAATCCAATATCACTTTGCCCGACCTGGGGATCGAACCCGTGACCTCACGATGGTAGTCGTACCGAAATACCACCACGCCACCGAAGCAGTCGTCTGGTTAATATGTCAGTCCTCTGGTTAATATCGCTGATATGACAATGTGACTTGTGATGTCATGCTTACGAAAAAATATTAGCTTGTAGACAGTGGCGTAGCGTGGACTAATATCTACAGACGTGGGCAAAGTAGCACTAGCGAGGTGCCTTTTCTTTCGTTCTCAATATCTACCCTATATGAGGAACTTCTTGCGAGGCCCTAGACAAGCTATCGGAAAGTTTGTGAACTATGGCTGAACCAATTTGGAAATGGATATAGAAGAATTAGTCTAATATTTGACAAAAGAAGCTATACCCCTTAAGTACCTACGTCCTGAGTTTCTATAGGATGCGAAGCTCTATAATAAATTATTGGATACTTAATTAAACATTATCAGGCAACCAAATGCGAAGACGACAGCAAATGTGTTCTAAAAATGGTACTGACATACAAACTTACAAGACTATACTTCATTTTATATGTATTTGAAATTATTATTAATATTATGTAGCGGTTATTAAAATCACAGCCACGGAAATATCAACCTTTATAGTAACGGAATATGACGTGTTAAGCGAATTCGGATAAACCAGTGTAAACATGTAGGCACTCCTTAGTCTAGAACACTTAAGATCTTGAATAAACGATGTTTGATATTTAAAATACGTAGGCTTTTCACATTCACACGATCCGAACTAACATTATCAATATGAAATTATCGCCGGAATGGTCAAACGCTACTCAACTTTAACGGCTTCTTACATTGATTTTCGCCATACAATTTTTAAAGATAAGGCGGCCTTAAACTACATAAGGCGACCTTAAGTGTATGAGTATTCGGCGGTGTGTTGCATTGTTTAAGGAAATATTATTACCAACTGAAGTAAATATTCACATAAAAATATTAAGTTAGTTTTGTTATAGCAATGCCTCCGTGGCGTGGTGGTATTTCGGTACGACTACGGTTCTGAGGTCTCGGGTTCGATCCCCGGGTCGGGCAAAGTGATATTGGATTTTTCCATATCAGCCTGGAGTCTGGAATTTGTGCCCGATATGGCGATAGGCTCGCCCCCTATCACATCTGGGACGGAACTAGGCTCGGCGAAATGTGGGTGTTCTAGTTCGCTAGTGCGCCTCTGCCTACTCCTTCGGGGATACAGGCGTGAGCTTATGTTATAGCAATGACTGTCAAACGAGCAGATGGGTCACCTGATGGTAAATGATCTCCACCGCCCATAGACACCCAAGACACAAATGTATCATGGTTGCGTTGCCAACCGAAAAGGAGAGGATTGGGGATTGGGAAAGGGAGGGGGGAATTGGGACACCGGAAATCTCACTCACCGAACGAAACGCAAAAGGGGCTCCCACTTAGCGTCGTTTTTTTATGAGACAGTGGTATCATACCGGTCGAGCCGGCCGATTCGTGCTATAGACATTACTGTCTACAGCGTGGCTCTACCACTTACAAGTAGTTATGTAAATATAAATTAGTTTATGAGATATTTAAAGCTATTATTCTTTTTCTTTCTACCTGCCCTTATCGCACCTTAATGTGGGGTCCGCGCAACACATATTTTCAAGCAAGTTGCAGAGAGGATTTGGCTTAATTTTTACGACCGGCCACCTGCCTGACGTCAACCCCTATCAGGGATCCAGTTCCGGGCAAATTAAATTAGAAAATTTGCTTTGCCCGACCTGGGAATCGAACCCAGGACCTCTCGGTCCACAGCCCATACATGTTACATACATACATCTGGGACGGAAATGAGCTCGGCGAAATATGGGTGTTCTAGTTGCTAGTTCGCCTCTGCCTACCCCTTCGGGGATACACGCGTGGGTTTATGTATTTATGTTAAACAAAGAAAACTATTCTATTGGTCCTGATTTATCAATAAAATATTATTTATTCTTTGGATTTACACTCAAATATAAACCACCGATTTTCACGATCTACGTGAACAAAGACGTCGCCAAAAGCTAGTTAAAGAGTTGTGAATGGATATTTATTTTACCTGGAGACATAATAAGATCTTTTAACCGTGTTTTTGTTAAGCAAAATGTCTTCGTCGTTCACAACGAGGTGACAATCGAGACAAAAGCCAATTCGTAACGGGTTTGTCCGCAGTATTTTTATAGAGTCCGAATCAGTAAATCCAGGCGACTATTCATGACTGTTTATTCAGACGTGGCGAAATCCTAAAAAAACAAAACTTATCCAGCAACTTTACGAGTTTTTTTACGTTTCTTCCTAGCGACTACATACATTTTTGTATGAGACCCGAACGCCTCTAGCGGTTAATCGTGGAATTAATGTCCCTCGTGCAAATTATGTTATGTAGTCGCTAGTAAAACAAAATTCATGGTTGAGCCTCATAGCACGAATGACTATTGACTGCGTATTTTTTTATAGCAAAACCGGCAATCGAGCAGATGGGTCACCTGATGGTAAGTGGTCTCCACCGCCCATATACACCCAAGACACAAAAAGAATCATGGGTGCGTTGGCAACCTAAATGGAGGGAATGGAAGGGAGGAAAAAGGGATTAGGAAAGGGAAGGGGGCAAAATGGGACACCGGAAATCTCACTCACCGAACGAAACGCGACAGCAATCGGCCACTTTACATCGGTTTTCTGTGAGACAGTGGTATCAAACCTATCGAGCCGGCCAATTCGTGTTGTAGACGTTACTGTTTACAGCGTGGCTCTACCACTCGTAATTAGTATTCAATAAAGCACGCTGCGCATTCACGGCATTTGATTAAAATTTCATACAAATGTTCGACGCTATCGAGTTTCGTCCAGCAAGTAATAAACTCGCGTCTCTATTCCTTCAAATATTCAAATACTCAACAGTTTTACATCAACACTTTCAAATCTATACAAGATGACATTAAGATCGACTGTCGTTTGATAAGAGTATAGCTATGCAAATTTATCTATGCGTGTGGTGGAGGCGCTACTAGTATACTTAGTGATGTCAGATAATAAATCATCCATCTAAATTTTAGCTCCGAAATTATTTTCTAAACGCCATAACATAAAAAAGATTTAAATATTTATGAGTTACGCATTACTGTGCGCCACTCCCAATTTAACTATAGAATAATACATATATATTTTTTTTAATAGAATGCACTGATTTGAATCCTACTGAGAGTAACTGAGTCCTAAACATACGTTATATGATTTCTTACTCATCTATGTCACAGATTTCACACTATAACCATAATCATCAGCATCATCATCATCAGCTTCAGGCGTCCACTGCTGAACATAGGCTTAACCATAATACACAAACAAAATAGATACAATAAAAAATAGAAAAGTTAATATTTCCACAAAAATGTACAAAATAAGCGGATGAAGTATTAATAGATCCGGATCTATTGAGTACACATCTACGTGATTATGAAATTAACAAAAAAACAGACAGTTTTGTTTCCGATTTTTGCCGCACGCGCGTATTACTTTGCCAAGCTACATAACTTGCGAAACAAGTAATCCTTTACGCTCCTCTTGCCTGTCAAACTTGTCAATTGTTTACAAGCCTTTATGGAATAAATGAGGACCGTAAATGACAATCTTTTGTCCAGCTCTCCTTTAAAGGTAAACATCATAAATTTTTCAACAGTCCTTTTGTCTGTTGAGATGCCACACAAATAGAATCTTTTGTGAGTACAAAATAGATAATGAGAAAAAAATACGTGCATAATGCGGAAATGGCGGGTGACGGTAAGCTTTTAATCCTGGGAATGTTTCGTGTTTGCGTGTTATTAATTATTACGAATCGCTAGTTATATTGAAAGCGAATTATGTGGTGTTTTTTTATAGAACCTTGAATAGCCATGTTCTTCATTTTTTTTAATAAACACGATGTTTTGATTTGATTGAATGGTAGAGCCACGTTGTGGACAGTAGCATCTACAGCGCGAATGGGTCGGCTCGACCGGTTTGATACCACTGTCTCACAGAAAACCATCGTAAAGTGGAAGCTTGCTGTCACGTTTCGTTCGTTAGCTGCAATTTTCGGTGGCACATTTCCTCCCCATCCTCCCTTTCCCAATCCCTTTCCCCTCCCCCTTCTATTCCCATTAATTAGGTTGGCAACACACTTAAGATTATAGTTGTGTCTTGGGTGTCTATGGGTGGTAAAGATCAATTACCAACAGGTGACGCATCTGCTCGTTTGCCAGTCACTGCTATAAAAAAATGTAATTTTTAGAGTAATGTCTAGAATGCAAAAAGAACTATTAAAATCGTTCGATATTTCGTGGAAATATTGGTACCTTAAAAGTTCGATTTTAACCTCCTCGTATTTAAAGTTGGTAAGAATCACTGTAATCACTTCATCACCTCATTAGTCAAGGTATATAGCTACGCTAACAAACGACAATGACTCAGGATTTTGTCAACATTATTAAAATAGCAAAAAAGTCATCTCTCGGAGTGGAGTAAACTGTTGCAAGTGAAAATTCGACACAATATTTGATAGGGAGCTTTATTACAAATTACTTATTTTATTCTTACTAATCTTTCAGTTCGATTTTTTGCAATATCGACGTTTATGTATGTTTGGATTCATTTTTTTTCTGCGTCGTTTGGTAGTATGCACAAATAATTCACAATACTCTAGGACATCTGGGGCCCTAGTCTGTAAAACGAAATCCGCAGATGCAGATGCGGACTTCGTTTTGGACGTTTTTCTATTCTATGTGGCTAACGTGTCCGACCGATATCCGTGCTATAAGTGTTGTTTCAGAGAATGCTATGCTGTAAACCGTTTGACAGCCCACTCTTCGGTGTTTGACATGTATTTGATCCACGTGCATCTATATTAGTCTGTGCGGTAGAGTATCGGCCCGATATCGTTCATCCGATAACGTTTTATAGAATAATAATAATAAATAAATAAATACACCCATACAGTCACACACTTAGTCCTGACCCCACACTAGGTATAACCTGTATCGTGGGTGTCAGAGACTATGAGAGACTTTCGATCTCACAACACCCAGACTTGAAACAAATATCTGTGGGCCACACAAACATTTGTCTCAATGCGGGAATCGAACTCGCGGCCTCTCGTTTCACAACCGGCTACTCGCCCGCTGCGCCACGGAGGCTGAGAATAGACACCCTGGTACGTACATATTTCTACCATACCGTCTTTAAAAGACTATGAAACTAATTTTATCATCATGAAGTTACTTCTCTTATATAAAAGAATTCTGGAAGTGTGGCGCCTTATATATTTTAAGCTATCGTAATATTGTACATTAAATATTTTAACGTAATCAATAAGCCAAAAGTACGTATCCCAATTTTTACATCACACAAAACCAAATGGATATAAATAAATCATATCGACATATTGGATGTTTTTTCTTCCGCAAATTTTCCCAGAACGTATCGCAAACAATCAAAGGGCAAGCAAACCTTTTACCAACACATTTCGTTTTATACGCTTTTGGGGTACAAAATAAAAGTGGAACATGGTCCGTGCAATCAATAAAAACCTTTCCGAAATGGACCAAATATCGGGAAAGGTTTCATGATAATATAAACAAAATGTAATAGATGCTTCTCACACAACACGAAATATTTTTTCGACTCCTTACTAGACGATCCTCCTCCTTCAACAGGATTAATGCTTCTGAGGAACTCTTTTCTCTCTGCCTGCTCTTATCCCACCTTTATGTGGGGTCGCAACACACTTTTTCAACCACGTTACAGATAAGATTTGACTTAATTTTTACTGCCTCCGTGGCGTGGTGGTATCTCGGTACGACTACGGTTCTGAGGTCTCGGGTTCGATCTCCGGGTCGGGCAAAGTGATATTGGATTTTTCCATATCAGCCCGGAGTCTGGAATTTGTGCCCGATATGGCGATAGGCTCGCCCCCTATCACATCTGGGACGGAACTAAGCTCGGCGAAATGTGGGTGTTCTAGTTGGCTAGTACACCTCTGCCTACCCCTTCGGGGATACAGGCGTGAGCTTATGTATGTATGTATGGTACTAATAATTGCTGTTTCAATTTGCCTTGCTTCCTCTGACGCCAAGTGCCACTCAGCAGCGAGAGACAGAAAACATTGCACATATATGTATATTGACGATTTGTAATATTTGATTCTATACCTAACTATGATAGATGCATACATCGATTTATTGGCACTGACAATAATGTTCCAATACACAATACAGAAATTCTGTTTCATCCACCAAACTTAATTTGCATCTCCCTTATCAATCGAAATCTACACACTTCGTAGAATGAAATCTAAGAAAAAATATGGGAACTTTTACGGCTCAGCTCGGCCCGGGGCCTTCTGGACGGTAGGAATGACTAATGCCTGTAATCTGCTTGCGGCGAGCCTTAAACGAAGGGTTAGGGCTCCTGCGAGGTACAACTTTTATATTTATGACATCTAATTCATGTCCACGCGAATCCTTGTGGGAAACAAGAGCGTGTATGCATCAATATAATATACCCTACATACACAGTTCTTTGCAAATATCCTCCTAAAAAGTGGTCTCAGAAATAAAACAAAGAAAAAGATCACAAAACATAAACATAAACATAAGCTCACGCCTGTATCCCCGAAGGGGTAGGCAGAGGCGCACTAGCGAACTAGAACACCCACATTTCGCCGAGCTTAGTTCCGTCCCAGATGTGATAGGGGGCGAGCCCATCGCCATATCGGGCACAAATTCCAGACTCCGGGCTGATATGGAAAAATTCAATATCACTTTGCCCGAGACCTCAGAACCGTAGTCGTACCGAAATACCACCACGCCACCGAGGCAGTCTATATATTATCGGTATTTCAATATTTAATTGCGGATAATAATATTAGCCCTTTAATATTACTGTCCCATTTCTGGGTACGGGCCTTCTCTACTAATGAAAGGGGTTAGGCCTTAGTCTACCACGCTGGCCTAATGCGGGTTGGTAGACTGCACTTTCTTTATGCCTTTTTTTATCCAGGCACGGAAAAGTGACTACACTGCACCTGATGGTAAGCGTTGTACAGTTTTTTTTATTTTTTTTATTTTGCAGAGATTGGCAAACGAGTAGATGGGTCACCTGATGGTAAGTGATCTCCACCACCCATAGACACCCAAGACACAAAAAGAATCATGGGTGCGTTGCCAACCTAAAAGGAGGGAATGGAAGGGGAGGGAAGGGGATTGGGAAAGGAAGGTGGGAAATAGGCCACCCGATATCTCACTCACCGAACGAAACGCAACAGCAAGCTGTCACTTTACGTCGGTTTTCTGTGAGACAGTGGTATCTAACCGGTCGAGCCGGTCCATTCGTGCTATAGACGTTACTGTCTACAGCGTGGCTCTACCACTTTTAAAGTTCAAAAAAACTAGCGACCACTGACAAGCACTGTGTTTACCAGTGGTCGTTAGAATCATGCCGGCCTATTTATGCTTCTTCACACTCCGAGTCCGAAGAGGGAAGAAGCAAATCGAGGGGCTTGCGACAAGACAGGCGGATGACCTGCCTGGCGAAATCCCGGCCTTCTGCAGGGTCTGCCTTGCTACTAATTGCATTACTATTATTATTTTAATATAGTTTAGCAATAAGTTAATTATGCCTAAAAGAGGTTGACGTCAGGCAAACAACTGATCGTATAAACTAATTAGGAATCTTTTCTGCAACATGCTTGACAAAATGTGGTTACGACGACACCACAATGGAGTAAGGGCCGCTAGAAGCAAAATAGAGTTTTGCAATTAACAAGCTTATATAATTTATTTGGGTCAACAACAAAACTAGGGAACAGTATTTGAAATTATACTTACTACCTTCTGTTCTCGTTCTACAAACCCTGGAATAAAAAATAAATTGTCACTCTTACAAAATATCATGTCGTCTGTCGATGAATTATTTGTTTCGTTACGATGTGAAAGAAGGATAAAGAAATCTATGTTATTTTTCATATCCTATTCAAGATAATTTCCATTCTTTTGTATTGTCTTATTACTATTTTACGCTGATTTTTAGTAATACAGTAGTAATAACGTATTTAATTATCTACCACTTAAAGTTATTCGACTTATCAAAGCTTAACACGAACCCACGTTTAAAATACTTATTAAGAAAGTAATCAAGTTACAAGAACTCGAAGCATTCCTATAAAGAAGCGTGAATGATAGATAACCTTTAGGAAGTTCCCTGAAAGGGGTTCTAAAGTTTACCAAATTAGGATGCCTAGTTCGATAACCACGCGATGGAAACTTTACTAATAAATTATTTACACCGACCTATCCGTAAGAAACTATAGGCATTAGCTAATGCATCGCTGTACACGTGCCTACAAACTATGGGTTTTGTTGGAAACTTCACACGTGCTTATACATAACCAGATACATCCTACACAAAGCTAAAATTAGACGATAAAGTTACTTAAGTTTGTATTAATAGTTCGTTTGTTTCAGATCTACAATACCATGCTAGAGTATTCAGGAACGATGAAAATATAAAGCTGTATACTGTATTAAAAGACCAGAGGAAACTGATTGACGAGTAGAAAGCCAACAAATTAGATTGAAATTTTTGTTACAAGATAATAGACACAGATAACATGAGAAAAATTAACAGCAGAAATGTATGATTGGATTGTGATCCGGACTACCAAGTTGAAAGACACAATTGGGAATTATTCAAGAAAACTGCAACGGTATTTGAAATTCACCAATCAGCAAGTAGTTCCTTTGTGGACCAGGATCTATAGTAGAACAAGCATTGGCTAATATTAGATATTATTACTAGAAATGATTGATTGATGGTTTTAGTAGTATCAATTAATCGTAAACAAACGATAAAAAACCCCATTCACGTTTTTGTTTATTATTCCTATTCAGCATATATCTGCTTCCATCCGTTGTTAATACAAACATTCGGTATCAAGCGCCAAGCCACATCAAGACCAATCGATATGAACCGAAACGTAACCAATATACGGATGTATTTAGGAATATTAAAACAATAAACACAGATCTAAATCAAGGAGACAAGTCAAACAAACCCGTTAACGGAACACTCGTGCACACATTGAACGTAACCGAATCGTGAGGCACATACCGACAATTTGTTACAAAAGGCAGTGATTAATATAGCTTCTTTCGTTATTCCAATAGAGTTAATTTTACCGTAGACTGGACGATAAATAAGGGAGCGCTCGCGACATTTGTCATTTTGAAAGATTGCCATCTGATTCAGTAGTTCCGGTGTTTGTGGAAAGTGTAGAATTCTGTTGGGAGCAGATTAAAGCGAAATCTCTTTTAAGATTTCGCAAGTAGCACAATTATGAAGGTCTCATGAGATGAGAATATTTTTGTGATCCACTTTCTTAACAAGCTATTTAGATATTAAACATTATTTTAGTACTAAATAACGCTGTCTAATGACAATAATAATTATGTATGGGCTGTGAACGGAAAAATTCTGATTTGACTTTCAGGTAGAGCAAATCAGTTATTTAACACATCGGTAGACAGGCAGGCAGTTATAAAATCTAAGCCGAATCCTTTCTGCAAAAAGCATGAAAAACTGTGTGGCAATGACCCACGTTAAAGTGGGATAAGGGCAGGTGCACATCATTAATCGTTTGACCACTTTGCTTTTACGGTTTCATTTATTTCCGTATAATTTTTAAATATTCAGGCAAATTAATTTTGGCTTTAACGTTAAAAAAGCAGCCGTCTGTAATATCAATATTATAACGGTCTATTTTTATTACCAAGTTCTCAGGCTCGTGTCACAATATCGATTTAATAAAATATTCAACGTTTGTTTTGGTAAACGTTTGAGACATATTATTATAGGTGGCGTATTGGATACTTTCGACTATAAACGAAATAAGACTTCATAGTTTTTATTTATTTTCATTAAATTCGTTCACTGTCATGAATAATTTCTAAGTTCTCATTTATTTTACACCAATTGAAATAAGTAAAGTAATTTTTGTTTATGAAATAAAACTTAATGCTTTATTTATCGCTTAAATTAATAAAGATGGTAACTAAAATATATTCACTTAATTAATTGAAGATCCTTATCTAATATTTTGGTAATATACATTATTAGCACGGGTTAGTCTAATTTTAAATAATAATATCCATGCCCATGCCATTATTCTATATTTTTTGTCAATTGACAGTTAATTTCGAATAAGCTATAAACTACGACAAGGAGATTGCCACAAAGATATCAGCGTATCCGATAAGATAGGCGACTGGCAAACCCAATCGTTCCTCTATTAAAACGTGCCTACACTCCCGCGGAGGCAAGCTCCTAAATCACTGCCCTCCGATGACATCTATAAATCCCCATTCTAATTATTTCAGAACGATATGCTGACAAATAAAATAACAGCGCCCGAAGCATTTCGGAATTGAGCCATTTCGAGTTCATTAAATCCCAAAATTAGTTTATCGGAGACACTGACGTGATTAACAGCTTATTCTTAATTTAATACCATTTAATTCTTCCGAACGGCAACAAAGAAATTTTGAAGGTAAGCAAAGAATAAAGGGAATTGTTTTACTTCAGAAAGTAAAGGAAAATTAATTTTTCCTATTATAATTTTAATTGAAAAAAAAAAAATACTAAAGAAGGAAAGTGGGAGGCAGAAATTTATCCGCGAACGTTACGACTCTGAAGGTTTAATTTGTACACCATTGTATCCGCCGAGGAGACCGACGAAATTAATTACCGTTTGCTTATTTTTTAATTAAAATTAGATTTTATGAAACGGCCTTTTACGTAATCTGTAATATTTCATAAAAGATGGAGATTTCTAGTGGCGCCATATTGTGAGAAAAGGCATCCATTTCGGTAATATTTGCATCTCTAAGTGGATTTATTTCACGGATAATTTGACCTACTTTCTTGGCTTTTTACGTTTCCTCGTTTAATTCTATTACATTACAACCTTAATTTTGTTCGGGATAAATCTCCTTTATTGTTTTCGGAAATGTTAATAAATAACCTTTATCCAGTTTCACTTCATGAACCTTCGTATTGGAAACGAATCTTATTTGAATCGAACCTAATCAAAACGGATATCTCAATCGGATGAATTTTGTTTTTTCCTTCTCATATAACAATTTGTAAACATTGGGGTGATCTTGGGGTTTTGAATTCAAAACACGCCGAAGCGTTGGGAATCCAATCACTTAGTAGGTCATATTGGTTTGCCTCAGGCCGAATTAACATATTTCGCTTTATCGTGGGATGCGGGTTCCAACCTTATCAAGGATGTTTTCAACCAAAAATACGAGTATACAAGGGTAAGCATCGCTAGCGTTGGAATTGTGCGTTCTAACAAATGCATCTACGCCCACAAGAGGAAAGATTACGACATGTTTGCTCATAAATCTCGTAAGACAGTTACGTACATTTCGTGGCTACAAATAAATGTCGACGCTCCCCTAGTCTGGTCTCGGGCAACCGCACCCCAAGAGTTGTGGTTTGATATTTTACTCGCACAAAACCGTTTTGTAGTCTTGATTCAGAATTGCTCTTAAATGGACCGATTTTGGTCAAACAATTTATTGTTCAATAAACGGAGGATTATGCAGTATTTCTTGGGTCGAGAGCAAATCGGCCGCGAATCTTTGTACTTCTGTGTAGATTTAAAGAACTTTCTATCACGTAAAATAAATAATAATGTGTATGTTTATAAATTATAGGTATAGTCTTTTTCACCTACCTTTATTACAGTTTAACAGGGGGGGTGGCGCAGCACATTCATAGGTATGTTATGGCTTAATTATTACGACCATCCAGTTGCCTGATACTAACCCCTTCTAAGGGATTCCGTCTCAGACAAATTATGTTAGAGAAACCACATTGCAAAAAATTATCATCTGTACCCAGAACGTCACTACAGCATATTACTCTGCCACTGGAACAAAGAAGCGTTACTAATGACGTCATCATCAACAATGGTAATAATTTATCATAATACCTACCAAACTCGCTATCAATGCCATCGCAAGAAAACATTGCATAAATTCGAATTAACAATCGCAATGATGACGTCTGCCCGCACTGAAATGAAATTATCAGCGAACAGTTAGTGCAGGATAATTCGTTTGTGGCCAATGCAATTACAGTACAGTTTTACCCCCGAAAATCTCATTGACGATGATTGCATCAATTGTCTGGCATGCGGGTGTGTGGCGACAGCTTGTTGATCTCTGATAAAAATTCTTATATTATAAGTAATAAATGATGTGATAATTTTGACGCGTTTTCTATTGGCTTCATTTATCGCTATTATGATTCATTGCGGGGTGTTCATGTCCTATGGGGAATACACAAGTATATCTTTATAGTAATCGCAATTTCTTTCGAGTTAGGGTGGCAAAAGCCATTGAAGATCAAATGGTACATGTGGTGATGCTTAAATCAAATGTCCCTAACGTTTAATTTATCAAGGCTTTTGGTAAGCAAGTATCTGATATTTATATAAACATTGAAATAATTGTAAATATAAAGTGGCAGCTCGTTGTCGCGTTTCGTTCGGTGACTGACATTTCTGGTAGCCCAATTTCCCCCTTCCCAGTCCCTATTTCTCACTTTTTAGGTGGACAACGAACCCTTGATTCCTTTAGTGTCTTGGACGGAGGAGATCACTTACCATCAGGTGCCCACCTACTGGTTTGCTAGTCTCTACTAACAAACAGTCATAATTAAACATACCAAATTGTATTTATATAGTTTGAACTCTAGAGTAAAGAATAACTACATTGATTTGAAATAATCACTAGAACCTAGAGTTTAATAATTATCAACCATCTATTAACAATAGCTTTTATCAGACTACGAATCTCATATATAAGGATTAAAAAATATTGGGATTAAAAAACATGAACAAAAAATAAAAAGATGACTCAAACCATGACTACACTTTAGATGATTAAAAACCTAATTCGAATATAATTGAAATATTTCCCGTATCCTAGAGTTTTAATGCTAAAATGTCTCAACGGCTTATCAAGTGACGGGGGTCGTCTTCCCCAAATGAAATGGCCCTTTGTTAATGCACGTTTTTAGTTTCTCCATCTCTCTCCATCACATATTAATAAGTAACCGACGAATGGGATAGAAAGTAATTTTAAGAAAAAACAGAAATACAGGGTTGGCGGCGGGATTCGTGTCAACTCGCAGGTAGATCAATAAAGTGGCTGTTTCATTAGGTTTATGTTGGGCAGCACTT
Source organism: Clanis bilineata (assembly GCA_036417725.1). Classification (NCBI taxonomy): domain Eukaryota; kingdom Metazoa; phylum Arthropoda; class Insecta; order Lepidoptera; family Sphingidae; genus Clanis; species Clanis bilineata. Next base: position 4,972,084 of record CM071159.1, read on the forward strand.
ATAAAGACATTAAAATCTTCGAGTTCGGCGCCTACATCAAACCGTTTCTATAAGATGTCTTCGACAGGCTGTCCTCGTTTTGTTTTTATTGTATCGAACAAATTTTCGTTGATGTCCATTGGCAGGTCTCCAAAACGTTCCAAACTGGAAACGTTTTTGTCTTTATCATTTCACCGGTGCAATAAATAAATGAAAATAGAACACTGAATTGAGATTAATTTGTTATTTGCGCGTACCTTACATTATATTTATTTAAACTGGTATCTTCATTCCAATTTTATAATCATTTGAACTTATTTTTGTACTACAAAACAGACATTTTATGCACATTTCATTTTATTAACTATTTACTTTAAAAAATATTTAACATAAACACATAAGCTCACGCCTGTATCCCCGAAGGGGTAGGCAGAGGCGCAGTAGCGAACTAGAACACCCACATTTCGCCGAGCTTAGTTCAGTCCCAGATGTGATAGGGGGCGAGCCTATCGCCATATCGGGCACAAATTCCAGACTCCCGGCTGATATGGAAAAATCCAATATCACTTTGCCCAACCCGGGGATCGAACCCGAGACCTCAGAACCGTAGACGTATCGAAATACCACCACGCCACCGAGGCAGTCAGGCAGGCAGGCCTCAGTAAAAAATATATATAAAGAAGATGAAGATCGACACAAAACTAACCGAATGAACTTGGATGTAATAATATTAAAAGCATTTAAATGTTATCATTTATAAAAAAAATACATTCAAATTTTATTACACACAACGCAAACACGAATCTTAAGAACAATGAAGAACAAGATAAGCAATCATGAAAAAGCTGATACAGATACATCAAACCGTTATCAGGATAAAGTCTAGATCGACAAAGACCGTCCTTAATGAGACGCATCGGCTACATATACCGCTCTTAAGTAATGGGACACTGAGCCCAATAAATATGTTGAAACAAAACATGGTGTAGAGGAAGTAGTATGTTGCATAGATAAACGAGCCGATGCGCACTCATAAACATAGGAAGCTTGGTCTGGGGCACGAAATTGACCAGCATTCTCGTACGACCGCGTGGCACGTAATTGGCATAGCGATGTGCAGGCCTGTCATGAGTTATGGTTTTATTTTGTACGGGAAGTAAATGGGTTGATTGTAAAATCAGCTAATAAAATATAGCTCTGCTAATTTTTGTAGTTTTCTCGTCATGGTGCAACAAAAGGACTACGCTGGGTGAAGGATGAACTAAGTCGTGATGTTTATCAATCAATCAAGGAAGCCAGACGATACAAAGCTTGCTTAAAATAACAGTCTGGGATAACCGTAATAAATTAAAATAATAATAAAACTTTTATAAATGTTTAACTTTAAAAGTCAATACGTACATATGTACTTCACATTATACTTCCAGATCAAAAGAGACACGAATCGATATGCTGTTTAAAGAGGTATGGTTAATTAGATATAAAAAAAATTCGTAAACTGCAACAAACAACTATCATCATCATCATCATCAGCCATAAGACGTCCATTATTGGACATAGGCCTCCTCCAAAGATTTCCCGATTGACCAAAAAAAACCTATAAATATCATCAATTTACATACATACTTCAGAATTAATAGGCTCATGCCTGTATCCCTGAAGAGGTAGGTACCGGCGAACTACAGAACTAGAACACCCACATTTGCTGCTGAGCTCATTTCCGTCCCACATGTGATAGGGGGTGAGCCCGTCGCCATATCGGGCAATTCACTCCGAGCTGATACTAAGTAGAAAAACTCAATATCACTTAACCCGACCCGGGGATCTAATTCGAAACCTCGGACCACACCACCGTGGCGATCATCAATCACAATTTAATCAAAACAATAACCTCAAAATCAGATAACTACACAAATACAGTTCCAAACACCGACGTGTCTGCAAATCGGTAAGTATAGCAGCCCTATTATCCCCGACTATGCCGTCACTAAGCCCTGAATCGGTGGCTTTGTTTTCAGACAATAAACTCGCTTCGTTGGTGAAGAGGAATCTTGCGTCTCCGAGTCGAGGGCCTGGCATGATGAATGGCTCAGACATGGAGTGTTCTTACGCCTATTTATAAACACTCTTTTGTCTCGAGTATCCGTTTAAGTTCTAAGGTCAATAGTGACACTCAAGACTAATGAATTAGTATCATGTCTTCTTGAGTTTTTGGTTTATTAAAGCTTTGTTAATTTATGAATTGTATAAAAGAAATGCGAGTCAGTTTTGAATAGTCGATTAATTCTTGGTCTCTTATTCTACTTTTTAATTTCATCTTATTCTTTATGTCTTTTTCTACCTTATTTTCTACCTTCAATGTGGGGTCAATAGACACTCTTTTTAGCATGCTGTAGAAATGAATTCGCTTAGATTTTAAAAACAGCCCCCTACTCGACGTCAATATTCTTAGGGAATCCAGTTCCGTGTTAGTAAAATCCACACAAAATGTTGTCCCATACGATGCCGGTCTACATTCATCTCATCATAATGAATGTTGGAAAAATACTAGGTTTTTAAACCATTATTTGCACACGCACAGACGAACTATGGCATGAACGTGTTTATTAAAAGAACTTGTCTATTATATAATAGTATTTTATTAAGTCATCCTAACTATATAGACATTTTCCATCTTTCTCCATTCCAATATAAAAATAAATTCCATTCAGTTCTTTTGCAGTAACAACTATTATCTACTATTATCTATTAACAACCAACAGATCGGTCTGGAAATCTTTGGGACGCCTATGTTCAGCAGTGGACGTCCTATGGCTGATGATGATGATAAACAACTATTATATTATATATTACTTGATTTAGTAGCACTCTGAGTATGGTGCATGTATCGCGCCAGCTCTAACTTTTGTGCTAGTAATTAGTGGAAGCTGGTGTGTGTTCCATTTGTATTGTTTTATAAGTCTTTATTGTAAATTGTACTTTTGCTTCTTTATTACAGAGACTGGTAAACGAGCACATGGGTCACCTGTTGGTAAGTGATCTTCACCGCCCATAGACACCCAAGACACAAAAAGAATCATGGGTGCGTTGCCATCTAAAAGGAGGAAATAGAAGAGAAGGGAAAAAGGGATTGGGAAAGGAAGGGGGGAAGTGGGCCACCGGAAATCTCACTCACCGAATAAACGCGGCAGCAAGCTGCCACTTTACGTCGGTTTTCTGTGAGACAGTGGTATCAAACCGGTTAAACAGGTCCATTCGTGTTATAGACGTTACGTCTACAGCGTGGCTCTACCACTCAAAATGCTTCCCAAATAACAATGAAATAAAAAACTAAATAAGTACACAAATATATCCTTGACATATCATCATCATCTAAACTTACAAGGCTCGAGGAATATGCGTGGTCATATCATAATGGTCACAGAAAGGCATATCTCGAGACACCGACCAATAAACAAGAAGATTATCGACATCGGAGACAAACCCGCCCCCCACATTTCATTACCGGACCTCACAGCATTATTTTATGTAGTTATTCTCGTCGAGATATACGTTAATAAATCAAGTAGGATATCGGGTAATGGACACCGGTGGATCGTCCCCGAAGAGGCATAAATTCGTTTTTGTACGCTTTTAGCGTTCCGTCGTGTTGCTGGTCAAACTAATTATTGTTGATTGCCGTGTTTATGTCGAGGAGGCATTATAATTTATTTCTAATTAAACATAGCTTACGCCTGTATGTCTGAAGGAGGTAGACGTGAGGTAACAGATCTTTAGAACTGGTAACAGAACAACCACATCTTGATGATTTTATTTCTGTCCTTCCTTGTATAATGTTATTAACTAAAATCATTATACCTCTACAAAGTGTTGAACAAAAAATTAAAAAGTCAGTCCGACCCGTGACCACGACGACTGCAAAGCCTTCGAAACGTCGGGATTAAAAATTAAAACCAAATCGTGATAGAACCCGTAAAAATAGTTTTATTTTATTGTACAACATTCGCGTAAACTTAAGAAATCAGTAAGTAAAATTTTATTTTTTAACCTGGCCATTACGCATTAATGCCCGGTTCCAATAAACAATCTCAGATCGAATATGCAGATAGATTTCAAAAATTAGTCAATAAAAACACAGTTTGAACATGACTCCGTCAAATGACTTGATTTGATTGGTTCATAATCGCTATCTATCCGCACTCTAAACTGAGATTGTTTATTGAAACCGGCCGTAAATCGTTCTCCTTTGTGTGGAATCAACTTTCTGCAACACCCGGTATACAGACTCACACGCCTTTTACCCTTAGAGGTAGGCAGAGACAACGGACATTTTGTTATTTAATTCTTGAAATGAAATGATAATACGTAGATGATAATGATATTATGTAGAAAGGAATGTAATTTAATTCTCAGGTATTTGTTATTAAAGTTTTGTATACAGAACCCTGAGGTATCATTGGTTTTAAGTATTGTTAAAATAATGTGGTATTGATGTCTAATGAGAAATTAATACGAGCTTTACAAGTTATGGCTCGATATATTTGATTCAGATTAAGTGATATAATACATCGTTGACTTAGATGGCCCAAGGATTTTTATGTAAGATATTTCCACGTAGTATCCTCTATGATGCAGTGAGAGATGTGTCGATCATGAAGATAAAAGCACGGTTTGATTAAATACAGAGATAAATATTAAAGTTTGTGTTCGTCGCAATGGGTCAACTGATGGTAAGTGATCCCCACCATCCACAGAAACCCATGATACCAAAAGAATCACGGGTGCCATGGCAGCCTTAAAGTAAAAGGATTGGAAAGGGGAGGAGGGAATTGGGAGACCAAAATCTCACTAACCGAGCGAAACAGATCAGTGTGCTGCCATGTTACTTCAGTTTTCAGTGAGACAGTGGTATCATGCAGACCCATTCACTCTGTACAACATGGCTCTTCCACTCAAATTTATTCTGAGCCTTGGTATTTTTTTTTATGTTTATTTGTAGAGGAAGTGAGTGCCCAAACACTGGGACAGTAATATTAGGGCTAATATTTATTCATTTATAGATATGGAAAACTTACAGCTATACAAACCTAAATAACTCAAAAATTAGATGACTTATAGCCAATGACAAGCCTTCACTTATAGCATAAAAATAAGCAAACAAGTACTGCAGCTTAGGCACTTAGTAGCTTAGCGGTTACTAATATCAAAGAAACACAAATGTTTATATATATAAAATCTATATAAAAAATATATTTCCACATACATATGTTATGTATATAATTTTTATTTCTATTATATTATTATCTGCTACTGAGCCGTACCTTACTAGTTTAATCTTGACACAGAAGCTTACGAGTCACTCGTTAGGGCCTAAATTCGAACTCAACAATAAAATTATCTGAGATAAGATTTCACACCTTTTCCTGTCATTACAGTTAATATAAAGGAAACAACATTTGGTGCCAATTTACGTTACGAGGAAGTAATTTGTGTAATTTACTTGGCACCTAATCTCGCATAATAACACCCCGTGAGATAGGAACGGGTCTGATTCGCCATATGTTTTATACCCCGGTGTCACCTACTAATTCGGCTTGATAAATAGGCCGAGATATTATAGGTTACCTAATGCCGGAACCCCTACTTGTGGCTATTAATTCGCTTTCTTCTCGACTCGATTGGAATTCGTATTAGCTTGTATGTAAAAGTTATTAAAGCGTATTATATCAATTTCGTTTTTGTGTTTTTAAAAATAAGGTTCAAAATAAAGAATTTGAATTTGAATGGATACGAACAATTACGAGAAGTCTTCGGTCGCACAACACCTAGACCCGAAACAAATATCTGTAGATGAAATTGTTCAAAGTCTCTTAAATAAATTAGTTAAAAAAATGAAATTGTTACACATAATGTAAACAAAGCCGAAGCAATCAAATTAAATACTCTTGATACTAATGTCCCTTACTTATTAAAATATTTAAGCGCTACTTATCTTTAACCATAGGTTGTCCCATCATTTTTAAACAATGTAACGCAAGAAAAAAAGTGACAGGCTATGCTTAGCGAAAAGATAAGCGAAAATGTTTTTATAAAGCCCATTATGACTACAATTGCTTCAGTGGTGTAGTTCTATTGCGTGCCCGCGGTGACTACCGTTCTAAGGACTCGGGTTCAATCCCCGGATCGGCTATTTGGTTTTTTTATTCAATGTCCGCTTAGAGTGTGGAAATGATGCCAAATATGATCCTAACTCATATGAAACGGAAATAAAGTCGGTGAAATGTGGGTTTTTTAGTTTTCTAGACCGTCTCTGCCTACCCCTTCGGCGATACAGGATGATGAAAATAATATAAATTAATGTATTTTAGCTGATTTTTTTTTCATTTTATGTTATTCAAGTTTTAAATCGCATAATTTATTGGTTCAAAAGATTTAACCAATGTCAGTCGTTAGTTTAAGGGCAATGAAATATAAGCTCTAATAAAATAGTATTAAACTATAAATTATCGCAAATAATACCTTTAGGTACCTACTCCATAAATTAAAATAATAGGACATTATCGGGGAATAAAATGCGTTTTAAAATTGCGCTCAATATTTAAGTTGAGGTCAGAAAAAAGCTCTTTTATTGAGCAGATTATCGTAAGTAATGGAGGTAAAATAGCTGGTTTCATTATTTTATTACATGGGAATGAGTATTGCGAGGACGTACTAGACTAAACGTACCTTTATGAACCAATTTGGCGATCTCTTAAAAAGGGCCAAATAAGGAGTTCACGTAACCGACGAGCGTGCATAAAAAGACTATGACTGTGGAAGAAGCGAAAGAGTTGTGTTTAAACCGAAGAAATTGGCGCTTCTTATTCTCTGCCTCCCCAACGGGAAATAGGCGTGAGTTTATGTATGTATGTAAGTATAGTCTATTTAACTGAACACGATAAAGTGACCACACCATACCTAAAATTAAGCGCTGTGAAGATCAATGCAACCACACACTATCGGTATCGGTAGTCGCTAGAATCAAGCCGGATTGCATAGCTGCTTCGTCACACTCTGTAGAGGGATGAAGAAAATCAAGAGACCTCCAACAGGATATGAGGATGACAAATAACGACATAGGTATACAAGAATGTACTCTCATATCCAGCACAACCATCCATCAAGTCGCAAACCTCTCGTAACAGCCAGATATTCTGGCTGATTCTGGAATCCTATCCACACAGGTATGTGGGTCACTAAGGTAGGTTGTACCAGGTGTATGGTGTTCGTTATTGGAGCGAATATGATTTTCTACCAGCAGCAATTTATCAAGATTTGCTAGGAATGTGACAGTGTCGCACAAAGAACTAAGATATAACATGTAAAATAACTGCGTTGCTGTATGATTATGATAGTTTAATGATCTTGCTGGAGACGTAACTAACATAGTATTATCTTTCTTTCTGGCTGGGTTTATCCTGGCCTAATGTTAGTGTTCGCCTTCCTACTTAGACACTTCGGGCCTTACTTATAAAATCATTTTTAGCTGAGCAAATGGTTAAGAATAACCTGTCACATTTTGCCTTGCGTTACATTGTTTAAAAATGAAAGGGACAACCTATGGTATAAAGATAAGCAGCACTTAAATATTTTTATAAGTAAGGGGCTTCCAGTTCGCCCGGTGTTCAGCATATTCCGGGGAGACACCATTAGCTCTCATTTCTTCCTCTAAAATATCCATCGTTATTTAGGCTGTTCAATGGCATGCATCCCTAGTACAGTCTAGTCCAGATACATGCGACCGACCGTGCTTCTGTCGTTTCCTAAAGGTATATCTGCAAAATCAATTCTGCGAGAACCTAACATGATGTCAATCAACCAGTGAGAAGTTTTACCTCCCTGGTTTCCGTGGTAGGAGATAGCTTATAATGCGTTTATTCACGCCTCTAGCACATGTTTAATGTCGGAGCGAGCTTCAATTGATTGACGTGACGTCTGGTTTCTCGCTCCTAAGTAGCTATAACATGTGTTGGTTACAAGTGTATGAGTAATTCATTAAGGCTAATAAAATTTAATAAGCTCTCCCATAGATCTGAGTGACGGATTTGGTTTATTAAAAAGGGTGTTGATTTTTGTCCAAATAAGAATTGTACAACTTCTGTCGTACATGGATTTTGTACAGTATTTAAAAAAAAATCATACATACATACATAAGCTCACGCCTGTATCCCCGAAGGGGTAGGCAGAGGCGCACTAGCGAACTAGAACACCCACATTTCTCCGAGCTTAGTTCCGTCCCAGATGTGATAGGGGGCGAGCCTATCACCATATTGGGCACAAATTAAAAAAAACAACTACTACTTTAATAATATTTATAATATTAGCCCTGTAATATTACTGTCCCACTACTGGGCACAGGCCTCCCCTACTAATGACAACTACCCTAGAATAGATAAATAATAAAATAATACCCAACTGTCACACACCTAGTCCTGACCCCACACTAAGTATAATCTGTATCGTGGGTATCAGAAACTATGAGAGACTTTCGGTCTCACAACACCCAAACTTGGTACAAATATCTGTGGGCCACACAAACATTTGTCTTAATGCGGGAATCGAACCTGCGGCCTCTCGCTAATTGCCCGCTGCGCGACGGAGGCTGTAACTTGCTATATTTTTCTGATTACTAATAAAATTTTAATGCTTTCGCAATTCTAAGTAGTTTGGACTATAGTGTAAATTGTTTATTATTGCCATTTTTTCATCGTAAGAGTACGACTAGAAACCAAATAATCATCATCATCATCATCATAAGCCATAGGACGTCCACTGCTGAACATAGGTCTCCCCCAAAGATTTCCAGATCGACCTGTTGGAAGCGGCCTGCATCCAGCGACTTCCTGCTCTTTATCAGGTCGTCGGTCCACCTTGTAGGTGGACGTCCTACAAAACGTCCTACATCCTAAACCAAGTAATACATACTTATAATTTGTTCTTAATCCGTGGTAATCCTTAATTAGCAATAAAACTAGCAGCGTAAATACTTTTCTATAAAACGTCGAGTACATCATAATAAGCTCATTCATCGCCACTTAATTTCCATTTTACACCTATTATACCATATAACATTTCCAAGAAATCCTACAAAGAAAACATGTTGTTGATATAAATCAGTGGTGAGAAATAACTGTCTATTATTAACAAACTTTCGTTTCAACCGGCCAACTTTAATTTTAATCTTCAACGCATCAGTATGTCAAACAGAATCACTCGTTCACACTAATCAAATCACACGGCATGCTTCCGTGGTACCTTCACAGTTCATAGTGTTGCTAGGGATGCAGTGCGGTTCGGTGTATCGAGGTTACGCTGTATCGAGAGAGTAAAGCTTTACGAGCAACGCGGTTTCAGCGTTACTTACGCAGCGTCAGTGATACCGCGATAGACCGTTAGCATAAGTTTCTATATTTTAGCGTGTACGAATACAGCGATACTAACGTGGTAGGTACATGATAGAGTAAACATCACTTCCTCCGCGCGCAACATTAGGAATCGGTACGTAAATCAATTTTAATAGTGAATTAGAAAATAACATTAATTAATTCAAAATAAGTAAGTAGGAAGAAAGCTCATTGACATAATTAAATCTTTTAAATCAAAAGGAAAAAAAACAGGAATTTCTACGAAATACTTATTTATTCTGAAGTAGTGCAATACTAAATTGGTGTTTACCATTTTAGATGTCAATAAATTACATACTACATGGTAATTAAGAATAATTAATTCATTAATCACTTACGAGGTATTAAGATTGATGCATTGATGCACTATTAGCGAATGTTAAGTAAGGACTTATCAATTCAAATAATCGCAACATATATGGAGTTTTTCGTTATATCGCGGTGAGTACTACATCCCTAACATCATGCAGTCAGCGGGCCCGCACAATGGGCCGCACAAGTACGCAGGCCGTGGGTGGTCCACGTAACAACGGTGCACTCATTATAACAAATGTCTTTATATCGATACAAACATCACTGTTCCAAGCGATTATTTTATTATTATAGCTCACTATTTAATCGATATAAATAGCAATATAATCGATATTTATATCATTAAAGTAACAATAAACCCGCGTCTCCTGCACTAAAACATTACATGAAACACCTACACAAAACATGGTATTTCGACTAATTCTGTCTATGGTCCATTGTTATATGAAAAAACTTGTTTTGTGTAGGTATTTTAGTGTTTTGTTTCGAAAAAACATGTGCAGGAGACGTCTCTCAACATTGACAGATTTTTATTTCTCAATGTAAATTTCATTTTCAACGCTTCTTCCAAATCCGGTATGGTCTAGTGGCTAGGATACCTGGCTCTCACCCAGGAGGCTCGGGTTCGATTCCCGGTACCGGAATGCCTTTTTTACATTTTTTTAGTTTGTTATTCCTGTGAATAGCCCATTTAGATGGTCTCTGATGATAAGCAGCTCATTTTATACGCACGAAGGTGTACTAACAAGATCTTTACTATCGTTCATCTTTCTATGCAGTAAACAAGAAAAATAAAGAACAAGTCACTGATTTTCTGATAACGTGGTGAGAATTTTTAATACCTGCAAAAAGATTAGAAACTTTTGTTTCTTTTCCATTGTTGCGATTGCGTATGCTCTTTGTTATCGGTTAATCTCAGCTTTAGCGCTAAAATATTATCTTGTAAGGAAGTATTAGTAGTTTAAAGGTGGCTTAAGTCTTATTCTTTGTCCAACTCCTCATTAACGCGTCGCATTACGTCCAGACACTCAAAAATAGTTTTTATCTTCCGCTTCGGCGCCAGATATACAGGACAAAGAGGCGATATATGAATATCGTCACACGCCTGAATGCATTATGCTAATTTCGAGGTTTCCTGTTAAGACTCCCAGATTTATATCGACTGACGCGTCACATCGATTGTCTTACAAAGCTTTTTATTCAACTTCCCCGAATGGATTCTCAAATAAAATAGCGTAAAATTTGCATTCGAAAATTTATGGCTCTGAGATTAGAGATGGCATTTCTTGCTCTTATGTCAAAATATAATTTAGATATGTTCTTGCTTTATGGAGACATTTTTGTAATTTAGTAGGGATACTTAGAATACCCATTCGTTGGATGATTTACTGTTAATAATTCAACCAACGCGCCGCAAAGGATTCCCTTTAATCCTTCATTAGTCATTAATAGGTTTTTGAATGTTAATCGCTGTTCGGACATATTTTCGATTGTAAATCTATTAATTTTGTTTATGGCTCCGCTTCTTCGAAAACTTCATTACTCATGCATGTTACATTTCGGTTAATACTAATTTGCATCTTATTTTGAATTTACGTTGATGTTTTACCTCATTGTATAGATTTTTATGATTTTTGAATCTTTTATGTTTTATCTACTTAATTAGGGAAGTGGTACAAAAATAAATTGATTTTCATTTCCTGTAACTTGTAATTTATTTTATAATTGAATTAATTATTTTAAAGTGATAAAACAAAATCAACGTATTTATAAGGAAGCAGAGAATATTTATAAAGCCGCAATAAATTATCTTGATTTAAAATTCAATTTAAACCTTACCAAGACATACGATTTGACGACAAAAATAAAAAAAAATAATGCCCCTTACTTATTAAAATATTTAAGCGCTGCTTATCTTTAACCATAGGTTGTCCCTTTCACTTTTAAACAATGTAAAGCAAGGAAAAAAGTGACAGGTTATTCTTAGCGAAAAGTTAAGTGAAAATGTTTTTATAAATAAGGCCCAATATGTGAAAACTATGGCCGAGAAAGTTAGAAAGCGTAAACAACCTCTCATGCAAAATACGATTAAAGAAGTTATGAAGTACATAACATACCTTTGTCTCTACTATTTCAAGTACACGTAAACGAAATAGGATATTTTTTTATAGCAAAGACTTTTATAGACTATCATAGACAACTATTTATAAATCAACCTATCCAAAGAATAAAGTTACATATGATAATGAATCGAAATTGCTTTCTTATTTTTCTGAGCTTATTTATTGACCTGTATATTTAACTAGTGAATATATTTTTAAGCTATGTCATAATTTAACTTGTTATTATGTCATAAATTTAAAAAATTACTAGTATTAGTTAAATATATAGGTTAATTTAAGCTCTGAAAATTATAAAAGCAATTTCGATTAATTATCATATGTAACTTTATTCTCTGGATAGGTCGAAATTATCTTCACCGCTCATAAACACCTAAGATATAAAAGGAATCATGGATGCGTTGCCAGCCTAAAGGATCGGAACAGGGATTAGGAAAGCGAGGGAAGAATTGGGCCACCAGAAATCTCACTCACCGACCGAAACGAAGCAGTATATTACCACTTTACGGTTTTCAGTGAGACAGTGGTATGAAACCGGTAGAGTCGGCTCATTGGTGTTGTAGACGTAACTGTCTACAGCATGGTTCTACCATTTAATAATAGTACATTACATACCTTTGTCTCTAGTATTTCAAGAACACGTTTGCAAAATATAATGTGAATTTATTTATTTCAATCTCACGCAGATAGAAGTGGGATGTAATTTTAATTGCAAAAAGTAATCAAAGTTTACAGAACTGACCGCGTGGATGCAAATCTCCATCCTTTAGAACATGTATTTCCTCCACTAGATTCATTACAAGTTACATCTTGCGTAGGGTTACCAGGTAAAAAACTAAAAATCTAACATAAGCTCACGCCTGTATCCCCGAAGGGGTAGGCAGAGACGCACTAGCGAACTAGAACACCCACATTTCGCCGAGCTTAGTTCCGTCCCAGATGTGATAGGGGGCGAGCCTATCGCCATATCGGGCACAAATTCCAGACTCCGGGCTGATATGGAAAAATCCAATATCACTTTGCCCGACCCGGGGATCGAACCCGAGACCTCAGAACCGTAGTCGTACCGAAATACCACCACGCCACCGAGGCAGTCTAAAATCTAAGAATTTGGATATTCATAAAACAAAAATCCATTAATCGTTAAGATTTATAGTTATTGATTGTATTATGATAACAACTAAATTGTATTTTTATTCAATTAACTAATTAATTATTATTCTATGAGAACAAAGATTAAAACTATAAAAGTGACATAAAAAACTATGTTGTAAATTTTCTTCTATAAAAAGACCCATTATCACAATTTCATTAGGCTGGCGTATTTTATCTAGACTAGTAACTGACGTCAGAAGATGAGTTACGTGAACTTTCCACTATTGGCCATGGGTTGGTGTTTTTAATACGATCGCTAGTTCATCATTCATCGCTAGTTATTTTGACACAAACATGTATCAAGTACCAATTAGCTAAATCTTGCAAACCTCATCAAATTCTCATAGTTGCCTATATCATTAGTCGCTTTTAAAAGCAACTTCAATTTTTAAAATATTTCGATTGTCAATTGCATTAAACGTCAACGTTTTGAGAGTTGCTGATTGCGAAACTCCAGCAACTTCTGCAAAGTGGCTAATATTCAATGCATGCCGTAGTTGTGATAGAGTCTGGTAACCCTCGCATCTACCGATGTTTACATTACAACATACCGGTCTGCAACTATTTCTGTCTGGAGATCATCGAAATTATCAATGTTATCTGCATTTGAAGCTTAGCGACTAATGATTGGACGCTTCGTGTCCATTAGTCCGGTAAAGTGTCATTTGAATATTGACTACATTCACTTTAATGCTTTATGAATATTCTAAATCTGAGATATTACGCCCCTTACTTATAAAAATATTTGAGCGCTGCTTATCTTTATACCATAGGTTGTCCCTTTCATTTTTAAACAATGTAACGTAAGGAAAAAAGTGACAGGTTATTCGTAACCATTTGCTCAGCTAAAAATGCTGTTTTAAGTAAGGCCCTACATTACAGCGTTCAAGGTTCTTTCAGCGTAAGCTATTTTTTTCGCCCCAATCCTTGGTGTGAGTTAAGTGAAAACAACACAACGTAAAATATATTTCACAATTACAGGAAAGAAAAAAGAAAAACACATCTTTACAAACAATTTTATCCCTTTGAAGATGCAATCAAATAATTCTTTCCGCTATTTATAGGTCCTACGGTTTCGTATAGAAATTGAATAATAAGTTAATCAGTCAGTCATTTAGTCAAGACTCAGGACATACATGGATCAGATTTTTAATATTTGTACATTTAGGCACGTACATCTATAGAGCGAACTTCAACTAAGACTGAGTCAAAGAAATTAATTCAGTGAGGATTTGAATTCATTTTCTTAGAATTAGACTTAGTCGAAGTTCGTTCTATAGATCTCGGTCTTAAACATGATAATTGGAGATGATTATCAAAAATATAAGTAATCGATAGAATCAAATCAATTGAAGCCTATAGATTTATCCAAAATAAAATTCAGAATGACGAATATCCGCACCATTAGTTAAACTTTTTCGCTTAAATAATAATAATAATAATAATAATTTATTTATTTACCATAAAAATTACAATATTTTGAAACATAAACAAAACAACATTTAAACAAAAGAATTATCGATAGGTCTTCAATTTACGGCGATTCTGCACTAGGCTCTAGGCCTGTATCGCAGAGATCAATGATAAAATACCGAAAAACATGTTGCTAGGGCGACAGGTTCGGTTCACGTTACAAATATTTATGCTTGGACTAATTATTTATTAATTATAAAAAGGATATAGATAAAGGTAAGTAATATACATATTTAGTGTGTGTATGTGTGTGTGTGTGTGCATGTGTGTTCGCGTGTGTTTGTTGTAACGTGTATGCTCATACGAGTGTATAGGTGTGTGTGAGTGTGTGTGTGTGTGTGTGTGTGTGTGTGTGTGTGTGAGTGTGTGTGTGTGTGTGTGTGTGTGTGTGTGTGAGTGTGTGTGTGTGTGTGTGTGTGTGCGTGCGTGTGTGTGTGGGTGTGGGGTGTGTGGGTGTGGGGTGTGTGGGTGTGTGTGTGTATGTGTGTATGTGAGTGTGTGTGTGTGTGTGTGTGTGTGTGTGTGTGTGTGTGTGTGTGTGTGTGTGTGTGTGTGTGTGTGTGGGTGTGTGTGGGTGTGGGGTGTGTGGGTGTGGGGTGTGTGAGTGTATGTGTGTGTGCGTGCGTTTGTGTTTTTATGTGTGTTTATTAAGATAGTTTATACGTAGCCTTCGAGGATTTCCTCTGTTTCCTGATAATTGCGATCTTTCAACCACTCCTCCAGCACAGATTTGGCGCTTTTGCAAGTTAGAAGTTTTATGTTCAAATACCGACATATTTTGTTGTATACAAAGGAATGCATGTATTGTGGGAGACGTCTGGCAAAAGTAGTGTGGATCGTTGGAAGGGGAATGCTGTAAGTTCGTCGAGAAATAAGATTTTCGTAGTCTTGAGAGTTTAGTGTGCGTCTATGAATAGAGATGACAGCTTTACTTATATATAGTTGGCGCACCCGTAGGACATTACTTTCTTTGTACAACTCATCAGTAGGGAATCGAAAAGGTTTGCGCAACATCACTTTCAGTACCGCACGTTGAGCTCGCTCTAATTCAAGCATAGTAGTTTTTGCGACGCCACCCCAAGCCAGTATACAGTATGAGAGACAAGACTGACACATAGCTTTGTAAACTAATGTTAGAATCGATATAGACGCCGCGTTACGTAAAGATTTCATTATATATATGGACTTTCTTATTTTGGCTGATAGAGAAGCTATATGGTTTTTGAAGGAGAGATTTTCATCCAAAAGAACACCTAAGTATCTAATTGAGCTGGCGTATTCAATATAGGGGCAATTACATGGTGTTGACGCAGAGTTATTTGGATATTGTGCACATGTGTGGATACTAAGGTTAAGAGGCATTAGAGGTTTTGAAGCTCGAGTTTTAAAAAATGCTATACTTTTAGTTTTAAATACACTCAGCTTGTGTCCTTCCACGCTGATTTGAGTTCATTATTCCCAACTGTTCATATAACATGCGAAGAAACGTACAATACCGTCTTGTAGCGCACCGCATGAGCTATTCATCAAAGAAATTTTACGGAAATAACAAAAGGTTTGACGCTAAACACTTCTATTATTACACACAAAATAGACAATGCGAACCAGTTGGAGACAAAAGGTCCAGATAAAAGAACGCCATTAATTTTTACACATCTGACATGCGTAACGGTGCATCTTTTGTACTGACTTAGGCCCGTGGTGAAAAATTAGCTCTCAGCGTGTGACCCTTGATCACCAAATAAATGTTGCAAAAGAATCTCATTTACACGTTTCGCTTTCCGTAAAATAACGTTTCGCCACCCCTGGTGAATGCTAATCGGCTGTTGAAAATAAAAAACAACGAGAAGATGTATATTTTAAAATAATGCGAAAATATTGAATGTGCTCACTGATTCAAACAAACGGAGTGGAAATTTAGATGGGGAAATATGGTCGGATTAACATAAACTGGTTCGTGGTAAAGAAGTTAGACGTTCTTTAACGCTTGTATTCTTGGAGACAGAAAGAGATACAACTACTTCATTAAGTTTCGCAGTATTCGGCTCAATTCACAAACCCGCGATAACGATAATCTTTCCCCAATGTTGCCTTCTAATGTAGTTTTTAGTACATATTTCTGTTTTCATATTGAATTCAAATACCTTAAATGCCAAACCTAGAATTGGAACACAAATCTTAGGATCTTTAGTTCTAATATGGTGTTTCGGACCAATATCAATGTTAAACCGTGAGTAACTTACTGCTGTTCTACACAAAGAACTAAAAGGGTTCAAGTATTTAGATGAGTGAAAATCTATCCCTAATTTTTCAATATGTCATCATCATCATCATTGTCAGCTTCTAATTGCCCACTGCTGGTCATAAGCCTCTTCTCCCTTGCGCCATTGATCTTTATTTTACGCTAGCCGCATCAAAGATTTTCCTGCGGTCACTTTAATATCGTTCGCCCATCGGGCTGCTGGTCTGCCAACGGATCTTCTTTCCTCCATAGGTGCCCACTGTCAGGATTCTACTCCATATGCCGTCACCCAGTTTGGCAATATGTACCGCCCAATCTTCATAAAGCTCACGCCTGTATACCCGAAGGGGTAGGCAGAGGCGCACTAGCGAACAAGAACACCCACATTTGCTGCGCTTAGTTCCGACCCAGATGTGATAGGGGACAAGCCTATCGCCATATCGGGCACAAATTCCAGACTCCGAGCTGATATGGAAAAATCCAATATCACTTTGCCCGACCCGGGGATCGAACCCGAGACCTCAGAACCATAGTCGTACCGAAATAATACCACGCCACCGAGGCAATCTTCAATATGTAATATTCAATACATAAATATAGCGACTATTGTTACCCGGACTTAAGAAACTACACGCAATAATTATAATTGATTTTATACGGTGTTATCTGGAAAAATCTCAGAAAATAGCAACACGAACTCTACTCACGTCAAAAATGATATAGCACCTAAAACGTTATTTGCCGGTAAAAGGGAATCAGAAATGGACGTCGAATTAGTAACGCCTATGTCATCTGAGTCGAAAAACGAGACCTCACAAGTATTTCGGAACCCATTCACTACTTACAATAAAATATTGTTCGCCGCCGACCCCACGGGAACTTACGATCTATGCTTTTTATGTACATTCTTTATAATTGTGAGATATGATGCCTTTGTAATTATTTACGACTGTTATATCTTGTGACTTTGTGAGCATTGCGCATAGTAATGCATTATTGTACGTGTAAATGTTTGTGTGACCCACAGATATTTGTTTTCGAGACTGGGTGTATGAGTCTCGTAGTTTCTGATATCCACGATATAGGTTATACTTAGTGGAAGGTCAGAACTGGAGGATGTGTGTGTGTTTTTTTTAATGGGCATATTTATTATTATTGTCAATCGAAGTAAAAGTGGGACGTTCTCAGTTTTTCGTATTTCAATCAAATCGAATCGTTTATTAAATCCATAAAAGATCACACATTATTTAGATTCCGTCAAAAATTTTACTTAACCGCCAGTTCGGAAGGCTGGTTCGCCAGAAAAGAACGGGCAAAAAACTCTGATGTTGCTCTTTTTGTGAAAAAAAAATGTGATATGCGATGGCTTTGGCAAATGTGGACTGATTAAAAACGTGTGTTCCATATTTTAATCAAAATCTGATTCAGAATACGAAGTAAACTCCTTAAAAGCACAGACGTAGCCATTAGCGTTTCAAGTTGGTTTTTAAATTTTGTGATTATTATATTTTACGGTGGCGCGTGGCGTAGTGGTATTGCTTGCGCTTTACGATTACAGTCCTTAGGACTCGGTTCTATTCCCTGGTCGGGCAATGCGATATTGGGTTTTTCTATTCAGTATCATCCCGGAGTGTGAAATGCCTGGCCGATATGACGATATCACATCTGGGACGGAAATTAGCTCGATGAAATGTGGGTGTTCTAGTTCTCTAGTTCGCCTGTGACTACCTCTTCGGAGATACAGGTGTATGAATGTTATTGTCAATCGAAGTAAAAACAAAATCTAAATTTTATTAAATTTAGCGATATCTCCGCTTAATATGGAGTGATTTTTATGTTCATATTGTGTTCTATAGGACCGAGTTTAGCACTCACGAAATAAAGTTAGTTAATTTAGAAAACTCACGTAATTTACTTTTGAAATCAGTGGCTTCAACTATTTCATTAGTTGGGTTATGTCAGTTAAATTCAGTTTGAATTTTGGAATTTGAAATACCAACTCGTCCTTTATCTCGTAGGGACTGACCTACTTTAATGTCACATCGTCCTTGCGGTCTAATTTAGGACTAACCTAACCTAACGTTATAAAACTGTCTGGAACATTTACTGACACCTAAATACTATTAGGTATGTGGCCATATAATTTATAACATAAGCTCACGCCTGTATCCCCGAAGGAGTAGGCAGAGGCGCACTAGCGAACTAGAACACCCACATTTCGCCGAGCTTAGTTCCGTCCCAGATGTGATAGGGGGCGAGCCTATTGCCATATCGGGCACAAATTCCGGACTCCAGGCTGATATGGAAAAATCCAATATCACTTTGCCCGACCCGGAGATCGAACCCGAGACCTCAGAACCGTAGACGTACCGAAATACCACCATGCCATCGAGGCAGTCACTATTAAGTATAATATGTGTTTATACATTCAAATTAAAATAATTTATTCTGCAAATAGGATATTTTATTTCACTTTTATATGTCAATTACGAGTGTATATTGAAAAAATAATAATGGCGTCGGCATTTCGTGGCAATCCCTGAGAAGAAATGCCGAAACAAACTCAAATTTATCCTTATTTATATTCAGGTGTTATGTTTTTATTTACTCGTCATTTATATAGCTACTTATTTTAGGTATACATTTCTGCAGCATCCGAAGGTTGACTGATAGAGAATGCTCTTAGCATTAAGTCCGCTTTAATACACGTTACACAAAAAAGCATTAGTATCGGACTTCAGCTGGTCGTGAAAACTAGGCCTTTCTACATCATGCTTAAAAACTGTGTTGCGCCGATCCCACATTAAAATGGGATAAGGGCAGTTAGAAAGAAAGACTAATAACTAACTTACCGGCAACTGAACTAACCGGCATAGTTCTGTTGATCTTTGTTCAGTTTGATCCCATATTATTTAGCCCCTTCAGAATAAAATACACTTGTAATTAATTAAAGGTACATCTCAAGTTTTATTTTAATAACTTTATTTTCTCCATTTTATTAGTAGTAAAGCCACGCTGTAGACAGTTACATCTACAGCACGAATGGGCCGGCTCGACCGGTTTGATACCAATGTTTCACAGAAAACCGACGTAAAGTGGCAGCTCGCTGTCGCGTTTCGTTCTGTGAGTGAGATTTCTGGTGGCCCAATGGAAAAAGGATTGGGAAAGGAAAGGGGGGACCCTTCCCTTTCCCAATCCTTTTTCCCTCCTCTTCCATTCCCTTCTTTTAGATTGGCAACGCACCCATGATCCTTTTTGTGTCTATGGGCGGTGGTGATCACGTACCATCAGGTGACCCATCTGCCCGTTTGCCAGACTATGCTATATATAAAAAAAACAAAGCTGAACTGTATCATTTTAAGCTTAGCGACGAATAGTTCCTGCCATGCAACTCAATTACTACAACCCGGTAGTATAGTAAGCAGTAAACGTTACGAGGTGCCGCCATTTCACGAACGCTTACACTCAACTTGTGACCGTTACAAACCGCCTTGCTCTACCCACAGAGGGGGGTTGACGTCAGGCAGTCAGTCGGTCGTAAAAACTAAGCCAAATCCTTTCTGCAACATGCTTGTTTTGCGCCGATCCCACATTCAGGCGGGCTAAGGACAGGTAAGATAAGAAAGAAATTCTCCACATCGCTACCTAAGCCCATGGTTCTTAGCCCAGTTATGTTGTCACAGGACCAAAGACGCTTTTACAAAATGTGCATTGTGCATGTGACCTGAAATCTCGTAATTCATAGATTACGAATGCAACACAACAGAAAAAAAGACTTTGTAATAAAGTAGTTTTTTGCTGCCGCACCATATTTGCAGTACAATCCATGCTGAATTATTAAAGCATAAATTAATTTGTAATAGCTATGGAGAACATTTGAAATAGGGTAAAAACTTACGAAGTTCCATTTTCAAACTTTAATACTGGCCGCCACCACGATAAACTAAGCTTAAAATATAAACAAAAGTTCGATATTTTTGTTCCCCAATTCGCTTATCATGAGTACAGTCCCTAGGTTGGCAAAAGAAGAAATTCCTTACTTTATTGTTTGGGGAACAAATAACTAAAATTCATACGACCGATAAAACTCACACTAAGTACAACAAGCTTCCCGCACGATCCCACAAATCATAACCAACCGTATAAATGTGGCATCGAAAAACATCGAATGTACCAAACATAAAGTGGGCCGAGAATAATCTAGAGCGCTCCCGTAATGGATCCTACAGTTTACGACGTGCTAACCTCTCGGTATGGATGGAGTAATGTTCATAACTGAACTGTGTCAAGAATGAGTTTCCGAGTTCTTGACACGTTTGCGCTCTCACCTCGGACACTTGACACTTTGAATTTTGGCACTGCAGCAGTACCAGATCGTTTTTAGAACCGAGTTAGAAACTTCGCAGTTTATTAAGGTATTTGAAAAGCATTAACCGTGTTTAAAACTTGAGGAGAGTCCTTGAGGAGACTCTTCGATTTCATGCGTAAAACATCGTCAGATTCTAATCAGACTTCATCAGATCAACCCTGGAACAAATAAATAATTACATAACACAACTGTCAGACCAAATTAGTCTTGACCACAGCAATAAGATACCAGTGTGGGTTACACAAAAATTTGCCTCCGGGCGGGGATCGAACCCGCGGCCTCTCACACTTCACAGCCAGATATTCGCCCGCGGTACCATGCCATGAAAGCTGTCAAAGAGTATTCGAATTAAAAAGAATTATTGAAATCGGTCTGCATTTGAGTTATAGCACGAAATACAGACGAATTAAGAACCTTCTTTTTGAAGTTGGTAGAAAACGTAAAAATCACAGCCAAGTTCTTTCTTGATTTTTACGTCCCGCTGGGTGTCGTTGTCGAACGGAGACCTGTACAAGACACACACAGCGCCGGCACAAAGCGAAGGAAACGCTTAACGCACACATTCCGAAGATCAAAGAGCTCGCAATCTGTGTGAAAAAAATAACGTTTTGGTCCCAGAAGGGCGGACCCGTTTACGCGACCCAATTCACGCGAGCGGTTCGGACGAAGAAATTGAATTGAAAACCCAACAACAAATTCGAATGCGTATCGAATTGTTTTACGTTTGACGAATTCGCTTTTGGAAAATGTTGAAATCGTCACAATAGGCCATAATGATGCAGTCCTGTTTCTTTACGCGTATCAGAACGGCATAGAGGAATTCCGCGAATGAAACTAAGAACGAGTGTCCCTTTTAAATATCAGGATTGTATCGATCGTGTGGCGATAGCTAACATAAAATGGTCCGAATTGTTTTTGCGAGATTTGTGTCTCTAAATTCCCGATACGCCAACGTGAATATGTAGAGTTCAGTTTTTGTTTCTTCATTAATTCCGCTGCATTCGAACGAGGATAAATACTTTTTCTTCTTATTCTATTGTCGCTTTTATACATTTAATATTGCCCGTGATTCTATTTCCATTACGACATATTATTGGAAAAGATATTTCATCAGCATGAATACCGTCTGAAGTCTCGGATTCGATGCCTGAGCCGGACAAAATGATACCGGGTTTGTTCTTATTGGCATTGGGTATTAACACTGAATCTGGAATTTATACCCGTTATTGCCATAGGCTCACACTCTATTGCATCTGGGACGAAAATAAGTTCGGCGAAATGTAGGTGTTCTCGTTCTTTAGATCCTCAGCCGGCCCTTTGGGGATACAGCCACAGTGGCGCAGCGGGCGAGTAGCCGACTGTAAAGTGAGAGGCCGCGGGTTCGTTCCCCGCGCCGAGACAAATGTTTGTATGGCCTAAATATATTTGTTTCGGGTCTGGGTGTTGTGAGACCGAAAGTCTCTTGTTTTTCTTGATACCCATGACACAAGACTCGATCTTAGTATGGGATCAGGACTATGTATGTGACTGTTGGGTGTTATTTATTATTTGTCATACAGATGTAGACATGTATGTGTGTATATGGGCTATCCGTTCCTGTAGACTGCAACTTTCACGAGGGAAATTACCAGCAAAAGCTTGTTGATAATATAAAACTGCACTAATAATCAATTATATCTTTATACCATCATGCAACGCATTAATCTTGAGTTAAGCAGAAAATTACTTCAAGAAATAGTTGATTTTCTCGATGGCGCAGCTTCCATTTGTTAGTGTCTTGTTTAGAAAATCACATCTGCTGAACTTTATTAGCGTCCTGACAAAGGCTAACTTGACGGAGGCGCGTATCAAATCGCTCAATTCAGCTCGCTCCTTAACGCAGCTGGTTGAGGCGAAACAAATCGTAGTATTTATTGTTCACAGATCTTATGCGTTATTTATGAAAATCCGAAATGGATTTCGCTACGGTGCCGTGGTACCTGGCGGCGTGCTTTGCCGAAAGTGTGTCACCTTGCCTAGAATTAGACACGCGTTTCCAGCTGATGTATGGTTTCTATAATTTTGCTTTTGAGCTGCGTGATTGATCAGTTTTAATAATAAATATACCGGGCAATCACTCCTGACTTCATCATCAGGTTTAAATGCGTCGTGGGTTACGGATGTGTGATAATAACCAGGTTCGAAACAACTTTGTATATCACACAAACATTTACCTCGGTGCGGGAATTGAACCCGCGGCCGCTCGTTTTACAGCTAGCAGACTCGCACGCTGCACTACGGAGACTGTCGATTTTCAACGTTCTTCGTGTGCCAAGTGGTGCTGAACTATTTTAATTGCTACTATATTACTGAACTATATTTTAACTACTATGCCCGACCCGGGGATCGAACTCGAGACTTGAAGACGGTAGTCGTACCGAGGCAGTAAAAACAACAGCTAACGTATTTTTTCTATCCGAATTGATCTCTATTATTGAATACTATTTTGGTCTCCAATTCCATTACTCAGAATAGGCTAAGTCATTCAACTACACCGTGAACGATTATAATAATAGCCTGTACATAGTTCGACAAAATCCTACTTCGGAAGTTACACTGTAAATTATTAATAAAGTAAATACGGTAATTTTATAGCGTTTCCATGATATTAGAAGTAATTTAAGTAATGAAAACTCTGCTAGATCAAATTAATGGGCTCAAGTTGCTTTGGATACGAGCAGATGGGTCACCTGATGGTAAGTGATCTCCACCGCCCATAGACACCCAAGACACAAAAATAATCATGGGTGAGTTACCAACCTAAAAGGAGGGAATGGAAGGGGAGACAAAAGGGTCAGTGAAAGGGAGGTGGTAATTGGGCCACCAGTAATCTCACTCATTGAACGAAACGCGACAGCAAGCTGCCAGTGGCAGCCTGCCATGCATGCCAGCCTGACAGTGGTATCAAACCGGTCGAGCTGCTGACGTGCTGTAGATGCAACTGGCTCTACTACTCAAAAAAAAATATAATTTTGTTTTTCTTGATAGTTGGTTTAATTTAGCAAATGGCACAATGACAAATAATTGAATGATCATCATGATCAAATCAATATGTCATGTCATGATAGGTGTCATGTATAGCAGTATAGAGGTAATTACTTTCTCCATAACATTGAATCTCATTACTCAGCGTTCTCAGGGGCGCAAAAATGGTTGGCTCTGATCATACGCCGACCTGTACATTTGCATTAGCGTGTAGGAAGTGTGCAATCTCTCATCGGCTACTTTATTACTTGGACCAGCGCGTCCGTTACAAAGACCGCGCCAACCGAAGTTTTTGCCGTGCCGGTAGCTGCACCGACTTGATTGCTCCGCTTTTTTCTCCTTTTCAAATAAACCGATGTAATTGTTTGTTTTAACTCCCGTAGATTGTATCTGTTCGGATTTGTTACAGAAATCAATAGAAAATAGAGTCTTCAAACGGTTGAACGGTTCCAACGATTTCTCTTTCGTTTTACCCAATGTTTTGAGATGTGAAATTAATTCTAAATTACTGTAGCGTCTTCTTTTTACCGGCCAGGTAACAGGAAACGGGTTGGCCGACGTTAATCCCACAGGCGGGCGTGTGTGCGTGCATGGAGCGTGGACGTCGCCTGGTTTTTATGCTGCCGAGAGTCGAATGCCGCGGGGCTATCGAGTATCGTCTGACTAGTCACATTATCGTCCAACTCTCTCGTTCATGTTATAAAACTCGAGATGAAAGATTAGTAATCTCGAAGTTACCGTCGACTATTCCGCGATATGTGCTCGCACCAAAGACATTTAACAATATATAGACGGGGCAACAAAGCGAAACTCGTGATCCAAAAGTTGTGACGTAGTCGAAGTCACTCAGTCGTATTTGAAATATACACGCGCATGCCAGTGCAGCTTAATAATGTTTAGACAATAAAATTGTCTTACGTGTTTCTCGAACATTCATAGAACATTTTATGATGTAAATTCTAATAAGCGTCCTCGCAATTAATAAGTGATGGATTGCGTAATTGACGTGTGAGATCATTTTTTTTTGTATGGAAACTTGCTGGATAGCCCCTCTAAAGTTCATAATATCAAATCTCTTTGGCTCGCACTTACTTTGAACAGCACTCGTTGATCAGAGCACAGCAATGCTCAGAATGAATCTTTATGATTTAGTTCGCTGGAGGGTTTCTGAGATTTTCTCAGGCTACTTACAACTGGTTCGCTTCCGACATTACTAAATATGGTGTTCACATTTGCACCTAATATTTTCTATAGGAGTAGTTATTGTGGCTTTATTGGATCATTTTATATCGTTGGTGATAGAACGATACTGATAAAATGTAGACAGTGACTATATAAGACTAATATGATTTATTTGTGCTTTAAGGCTACTACATAGTATGTTTATATGTAGTACCGTTATTATATTTTACAGTTATTATTGTGTTAATAATGTCGAAGGATAATTATCATCCATGAAACACTAGTCTATTTATCCAAAACTTTGCTAAACTTTTGAAAACTCCATGGCGTAGTGGGCGAGCAACCGACTGTGAAGCGAGAGGCTGCGGATTCGATTCCCGCATTAAAACAAATGTTTGTGTGGCCCACAGATATTTTTTTCAAGTCTGGGTGTTGTGAGACCGAAAGTCTCTCATAGTCTCTGACACCCACGATACAGTTATATCTAGTGTGTGGTCAGACAGGACTATAGGTGTGTTGTGTGTATTTATTTTATTTACTATAATTGCTAGAGAAATATTTCTAATGTTAGCATGAATATGTTCCCTAAATCGCCTTCTTGGTCTAGTGGCAGCATATATGGGCTGTAGACCGGGAGGTCCTGGGTTCGATTCTCTGATCGCGCAAAGCGAATTTTGGGTTTGACGTCACGAGGGTTGACGTCAGGCAGTAACAAAGATATTCAACAGTACATAGACGGGAAAACGACATTACATAAGCAACAATCGTCCTCAGTTCTCGGGTTCGATCTCTCAGTCGGCCAAAGTGATATTGGATTTTTCAGTATCAGCCCGAAATCTAGAATTTATACCCGATATGATATTCGTCCCCTATCACATCTAGGACGGAACTACGCTCGACGAAATGTGGATGTTTTAGACCGTTAGTGGGCCTCTGCCTACCCGTTCTAGGATACCGGCGTAAACCTGTGTCATGTTTATTTACATTTGCGACTATTGCTTGAAAAAGTGTATTGCGCCGACCCCACATTAAGGTAGAATAAGGGCAAGTAGAAAGAAGAAGCGACTATTGGTTACGATATCCAAATCAGCAGTCACCAAAATATTTTAGAACACCAAAATCACTGACAAACTTCCAAACGATAATCCCGAAAATGCGCGCGCGATTAAACGTAATTTGGTAAGCTTTGTATCTTTGCACGAGTTTCCACATCAATGATGGTGTAATCCATGGAGGTGGGCATGAGTGAGGGCTGTCGGGAGGGATTATGGGGTCCTGCGATAATCCACTCACACCTGCTTGGAGGCAATATTTAGAGACGTGGAACTAGAGTAATCCAAGTACCAATTTCATAAATACTTTCTTCCGTGCTTTACCTAATATCTATGGTAACAAGTCCGCGTAGTACTAATATTTCTGTACTACATATATTCAGTAATTGAATAGGTACCGATTTTTATTTAATAAGAATGAACTGTAGCCCGAGCACGAAAAACTAATGTAAATGTAAACTCGCTGCGCACTGATGACATTTGATTAATATTTCATACAAATGTCATAGACGCGCATCGAGCACGAATACATTTACGGTTGTCAGAAATTTTCCTGCTCGGGCTGCTGAGGTTCATTCTATGTATTTTATGTGTAAAATCACTACTTAGTCTATATGTCAGTCTGTTTCTTGTAAAAATTGTCTCGGAATAAGTCAGAGTTCGAATTAAAAATTCCAAATACTCACTGAGTTCGTTTCGTTGACTTGGACTTAGTCGAAGTTCGCTCTATAGATCTCAGCCTAGGTACTAAAAGTTACTACGTGGTTAGGTTTTAAAATTGGTTGGTGATTTAAGCTGAATAAAAGCACCAAGTCTTTTATCATAACTGAGAAACTTGAAAGAAACATAAATCAATTGTAACAATAAATAATAGTTATTTGTTCTTATCCGTAAAGTATTTCTTATTTTTAAACATAAAAAAATCATAAGACCCTAATTAAAAAAGTTTACCTGCCCCAATAGACATTAGACACAACATTTAATTAACGTGAGATACTTTTGAGAATTCAAAAGCAATTTCTGAAATTAGCCCTAAAAGTGTGTTTACTCTATAATTAAAGTAATGGACCTAATTCTCGACCGGTTCCGATAAATCCACCGTTTTTTACCTGAGTTGACGTGATTTGCTAATGATTCGTTTCTTGAAAGAATGTTTTTTGTGTAAAACAAACAAGGGCCGCGATTAGAGCAGTTTTTATACTAAAATCTACGTGGTTGAATCTCTTGCTCGTAGCCGTTGGTTATTTTTTAGAAATTATATAAAATGACTGAGAGTTCTGTAACTTTCTTTCTTTCTACCTGCCCTTATCCCACCTTAATGTGGGGTCGGCGCAACACACTTTTTAAGCATGTTGCTGATAGGATTTGGCTTAGTTTTTATGACCGGCCGCCTGCCTGACGTCAACCCCCTATGAGGGTTTCAGTCTCGGGCAAATTAAATTTGAAAATTTGCTTTGCCCGACCTGGGAATCGAACCCAAGACCTCCCGGTCCCCAGCCCATACATGCTGCCACTAGACCAAGAAGGCGACCGAACTGAGAGTTCTGAGGGTGACTTGCAACACTA